>OZ004341.1:28057638-33922638 GCA_963924445.1 Philereme transversata | reverse complement strand
TGCCACCATTGTGTCGTCCGCGTAGCAGACGACAAGTGTGCGCGGAAGCAGCTCCCCCCGGATCACCCAGTCGTACCCCAGGTTCCATAGAAGTGGACCGAGCACGGAACCCTGGGGCACGCCGCAGGCCATCACTCTCTCCCCCCGTTGCCCGTCCTTCTTTTCCCAGAGCACTACCCTCTCGGTTAGGTAGTGCTCAACTATCCGCCTCAGGTAGAGAGGCACTTCATGATATCGAAGTGCCTCACTGATCACCCCGTAGGGGAGTGTGCCAAACGCGTTTGCGATGTCTAGTGACACCGCAATGACACCCTCCCCCCTGCTCGACGCGTACTCACAAAAGTCCCTCAGTGACTTCAGCGCGTCGAGCGTGGACCGTCCTTCCCGGAACCCGAATTGTCTGTCAGAGACGTTCGGGCCGGCGGTCTCCATGTGCCGCAGGATCCGGGAGGCCAGGATGCGTTCAAACGCTTTCCCGGCCTCATCCAGCAGCACTATGGGGCGATAGGCGGAAGGGCAATCCGCCGGTCGACCCTCTTTACGTAGGAGGCATAGTCGCCCCTCCTTCCATACCCTAGGGAACTTTCCCTCTGTCAGGCAGTCATCCATGACATGCCTGAGTCGGTCCCCTAGGTGTTTCAGGGCGACTGCGAGGACGCGACCGGGAACGCCGTCCGGGCCCGGGGCTTTTTTGCAGCCCCGGAGTCGGTGTATCACTCGATTGAACTCGTCGTCACCTATTGGTTGAACGACGAGCTCGGCCTCCGGTTCCCTTATGGGGTCGACCATCGACGGGGGAGAGATCAAGGGGGCTGGCGGAAATAGCCCCTCGACTACTCTCTGGAGAAGTTCGGGCTCTAGGGAGTCCATGGGGGGGGCGGTGCGCATTTTGTTACGCACCATCTTGTATGGCCGCCCCCATGGGTCCCTGTCCAGGGTGGCCAAGAACGACTCGTGAGCTTCGTCCTTGGCCTTGGCAATCGCCACCTGGAGGGCCTTCTTCGCCTCTTTGAGGGCCCTGTGGAACCCTTCTTCCTCTTCTTCAGTGTGCCGCCTGCGCCTACAGTGTTGGAAGGCGCGGCGGGCACTATTACTGGTGGTCCGCAGGGCCGCAATTTCTTCGGACCACCAGTATACGCTCTTACGGGCGAAACGGCGACCAACCCGAGGCATGGCCGCGTCGCACACATTCTGAAGTGCGACGCGGAACTGTGCCGCCCTTTCTTCAACTCCGAGAGTGACGGGTGGGGCAGTACACCACTCCTTCTCCACCATGGCCGCCTCGTTCGCCATGTCCCTGTCCAGCTTGACCAGGGACCACTTCGGGAACTTCCGCCCCCTCCTGGCACTGCCCGTGATGGGCGCCGGTGGAGCCCCCGCCTTGGAGACCCTCATCCTTATGTACAGGTGGTCTGAGAGGGTCTCCACATCCTCCAGGACACGCCAATCCGTGACGCGTGCAGCTATGGCAGGGGTCGCGAACGTGACGTCCACTATTGACCCCCCCTGCCGCCGCACGCAGGTATTCGTGGTGCCCTGATTTAGGACCACGAGTCCCGTTGCCGCCACCCAATCCTCAAGGGCCGTACCCCTATGGTCCGTAATGGGGGAACCCCATGCCGAACTTTTGGCGTTGAGGTCCCCCAGGACCATCACCTGCCTCGGGGCAGCCCTCCGGACCACCCCCCCTAAAATCCCCAGGAACGTGTCGAACTCCCGCAGCGGCCTATTGGGGGAGAAGTACGCGGCCACCAGCACCGTGTCGTTCCCCCATTTGGCCGCCACGAATCCTGGGCCACCCTCGATCCTTGATATGGGGGGGAGGTCCCCCATCGCCGGCACCACGATCGCCACTACTCCGTCGGTGTCCCCTACCCAATTGGGTTGGGGGGGGATGAAGTAGGGCTCCGTTACCACCGTAACGCCAATTTTCCACTCCGCCATGGCCTGCATGAGCAGATCCTGAGCTCTGGCGGAGTGGTTGGCGTTTATCTGCAGGACGTCTAAATGTCGGTGTGCTGACATTTAGACGTCCATATTGTTGTCCTCTTGCAGCCGGCTGGCGGCTGTTTCGGCTGGAGGGGGTCGGGTGGGTCGGGTGGGTCTCGGCCTCACCTCTCTTCCCTTTGTCTCCGGTGGGGAGCATTTCGATCCCCTCATTACGTGGTCGGCTGGGAGGCCAGCATGGTGGCATACTGCGCACCGTACTTTTTCCTCCCAGCATTCAGCTGCTTTGTGCCCCTCTGCGCCGCACCGGTAACACATCTGGCCCCGGTCCACCTTTGAGGGGCACAACTCGCGCGTGTGGCCGACACCCATGCATTTGTAGCACCGCATGGGTGCTGGTCCGACGGAATTAATCCTGGCAGACGACCAGCCTACCAGGATCTGACCGCGCTTGAGGAGGGCTTTTGCAATTCCCACCGGACATTGCACAAGGGCCACCCCACTACCGTTATAGTATGTAGGGCGAATGCCCCCTACCTTAACTTGCGCCTCGGCGCATCCCCCCGCCTTGGCGACAACAGCCGCCAGGGTCTCCCTTGTCGCCGACTCATCTAGGCCTGCGACCTCGATAGCGGCCATTTTTTCCGGGCGGCTAACATGGGCCACGTCACCCACAAGACCCTGCAGCTTTTCTGCGAGGCTGTCCGCCGCCCTTCCGCTCTCTGCTCCAGGGACCTCGATGACTCGGCCCCCCGTCACCGAGTTCCTAACCCTGACATGCTGCAGGCCTATCTCCTCCAAGCTTATGCCGTTAATGGCCTTGGTCATGACAGCCTGCAGCGTGGTGTCGGTGGTAATGTCCTTCCGCATGGTTATTACCACCGCTGCCGTCTTGGGGACTATCAAACCCTTCTTCTTTGGTGCCGCTTTCTTCTTGGGCGGCGGGGGGGGTGGGGGAGTAGCCGTGGCCTTTCCCTTACCCTTCCTCTTCTTTTTCCCTGCTTCCTGGGTGATCCATATCTCTCCCAGAGGCGCAGGTGCAGTCTCCGCTGTTGTGCCAGGCATGCTTGCCGGGGCAGGCCTGGCTGCTGGGGCAGGCTTGGCTGCCGGGGCAGTCTTGGCTGCCGGGGCGGTGGTTTCCGGGGCCACCGGGGCCGCTTTTTTGGCGGCCCTTTTCTGCCTGCCATCCCCAAGTCTGGCCCTGCTCTCAGACTCGAAGGCCACTTCGCTTCCAGGTCAGAGAGCGAGGAGATCCGCATCCTAAAGGCGGACAACAAGAGGATGCGGGAGCAACTCGCTCTCTGCACAGCGGAACTCAAGGCCCTGAGAATTGCCTTCTCAGAGCGCCAGGCCCCGGCCCCGCAGCCGGTGCGTGAGACCCCGGCCCCTAGGGCCCCCCCGCCGACACAATCCGCCGCTGCGGAGTTGGCGGAGCTGCTGGACAGCATGAAGCGCGACTTGACGGTCTCCCTCGGTAACATGCTTAACGCTAGAATCGAGGAGATTTCCAGTCGCCTTCCTCCAGCACCGATAATCCGCCCCTCGCTAGCGGCGGATAAAAGGAAGGAGGCCCCATCAGCCTCAATTTCACTTTTTTCTGCATCTTAGTTTTTAAAATTTATTGCATTGACCCCTTGACCTATATTCAAGGCACCAAATAAATCTAGGTATTTTAATTGTTAAATCCTCCAGATTAATGCGCGGTATATTTTCAGATTTAATTTTAATGTAAATATATAAATTTAATAATTTAGGGATTTTGACACATTTATAATTGCTTAGCACTTTTTAATTCGACGTGGCTTGTTATTGCAGTCCGAGGGCGCGAAAATTTTGTTTATTGTTTTATCTTATCTTATTATATTGTAGGTTAGGTTTACTAAGACATACTCATTTTTGAGTGAAACCGATCAACATAGGAATTAAGACTTTTGGTTGGATAAGACCTATTGAGAGGAGCCAACTAGTACAGACGCCCTTTACACGTCGTACTAGCGACTATCCTACACCATGTTTGGAATGAGAACCCCAGTGAAGAGCATGACACCGAACTCCCCCACCAAGAAAGCCGAGGCCTCGACGGAGGGGGCAGGCCCCTCGTCCGAAACCCAGGACAAGACGTTCGTTGTCCGTCGGAGCATTGGTGAAATAGAGGCCAGATCTAAGACCTCCCCGAAAAAGGCGGCGGCGCCGGTGGCGGGTCCCTCGAAGGTAAAACACCGAACACCATCTTCGGACACCTTAGCTAGCCCGCCCCCGAATCCAAGTTACCCCAACAGAGTGGCTGAAGGAAGAGCATGCCTTAACAAGGCAAAGCTCCACCTCGGCAATTCTAGGAATTTAAAGACCGATATAAAAGAGGGGGTCACCGCAGCCGTCGATCGACTGTACCAATTGTTGAAGGAGTCAGAGACGGCTGCCGTAAAAGGAACAGCCCAGAGCAGGGGGCAGGCTGGGAAGGAAGTGGGGGAATCTTTACACCTCCCACCTACTTCCCAACCTGCTTCTAGCCAGGTGGAAAATGAGATGTTGAAGAAAATGGACGAGCACTTCAAACTCATCACAGAAAACACGGAGAAGATGGAGGGTCTCAAGAACACATTAATATCCCACCAAAAAGCCTTGGAGGGGGCCACTACCTATGCAAGTGTGGCGGCAGGCAGCCATAAGGGAAAATTCCTGGAGCAAGCCACCCTGCACTCAGTGGTGGTCACCTCAAAGGATGAAACTGAGACTGGGGAAGAAGTGCTCGACAGGATTCGGGCCGCAGTGAAAGCCAAGGAGGGGGGTGTCACGATCGAGAAGATCAGGAAGGCTAAGGACAGGAAAGTCATCGTGGGCTGTCGGAGTGAGGAGGAAAGACGCGTCCTCACAGAGAGGATCCAGAGCGCTGGGGGACACCTTAGCGTCAACAACATTCAGAACAAGGACCCGCTCTTGATTCTGAAAGACGTCCTGTCGTACAACAAGGACGATGAAATCCTTCTCGCTCTGAGAAATCAGAACGAGAGGATATTTAAAGACTTGGATAAACAGGACGTCAGAGTGGAGATCCGCTATAGAAAAAGGACGCGGAATCCTTTGATGGATCATGTAGTCGTTAGGGTGTCTCCCAGAATCTGGAATAGGGTTATGGACGCGGGGACCGTCCAGATCGATCTCCAGCGGATCAGAGTGGAAGACCAATCGCCCCTCGTCCAGTGTTCCCTATGCCTGGGGTACGGCCATGGCAGGCGTTTCTGCAAAGAAACGATTGAGAAGTGTAGCCATTGCGCCGGGCCCCACAAAAAGTCGGACTGTCCGGACTGGCTCGTTGGTGCAGCGCCAACATGCTGCAACTGCACTCATGCCAAATTGGCGACTGCAGAGCACAACGCGTTTAGTCCGGACTGCCCGATAAGAAGGAAGTGGGATGCGCTGGCGAGGGCCACTACGGCTTATTGCTGAGGTGGCCACGGGCAGGAAAATGCATAGAGGAGGCACTCCCACCAACGAAGCTTCCTACCTCGTACTCCAAGCCAACTTGCAGAGGAAGCAGCTCGCCACCAATGAACTGATGATCGAAGCGGTTCGCAGGAAAGCAGCCATGGCCCTGCTCCAGGAGCCCTACGTGGGGGGCTCGAGTAGTATGAAGAACTACAGAGGCGTAAGAATTTTCCAGAATACCAGCCCAGGGGAAGGAAAGGTCAAAGCGGCTATCGCAGTTTACAACCGCGACTTCGACATCAAGCAGTACCCGACCCTCACCACAAATAACATCGTTGTGGTGAGAATCCGAACGCTGGCCTGGGAAATCACGGTGGTATCATACTACTTTGAGCCCGATCGACCCATAGAGCCATACCTGGAGCACATAAAGAAGATCCGGGATAAGCTTGGACCTCAGAGGCTGATCATCGGTGGCGACGCCAACGCAAAAAGTAGCTGGTGGGGGAGCAACGGGGGCGATTCAAGGGGCAACGATTTTTCAGGTGCGCTCGAGGAGATGTTGTTGCAGGTGCTCAATGACGGCGACGTCCCGACCTTCGACACGGTCAGAGGAGGACGAAGACTGACTAGTCATGTCGACGTAACGGCTTGTTCAGTGGACATGCTCGACCTGGTGGACGACTGGAGAGTCGTCGAAGACTTGACGAGCTCGGACCACAATGGTATGGTATTTAGAATAAAATTAAAGAAAGCAAAAGGGATCAACATAAGTAGAACGACAAGGGTTTATAACACTAAAAAGGCTAGCTGGGACCGATTCCATGTGAAACTGACCCAGCTATTGAAAGATAATAATATAAATAAGGAACAAATAGAACAAACCAAAACCTGCAATCAATTAGATACTTTAACTGAAAAATACACACAAACAATTATAAAAACATGTAATTACATTTTATTAAAAAAGAGATCAAATGAAATACTTACCATACCATGGTGGTCCAAAGAGCTCGAAGAGTTGAAGAAGAAAGTCGCCACCAAAAAGCGAAGAGTCCGATGCGCTGCGCCGATCCGGAGGTCGAAGGTCGTCATCGAGTACCTGAAACAAAAAGAAGAGTATGAGATAGCAGCGAAAAAAGCCCAGGTCGACAGCTGGAAAAGTTTCTGCGGCAAACAGGACAAGGAAGGCCTCTGGGAGAGTATCTATCGCGTGATAAAAAATACCACCAAACGCCAGGAAGACCTCCCACTAGTGAAAGACGGTCATCAACTGGACCAGAAGGAGTCGGCCAGTATCTTGGCAGAGACCTTTTTCCCGGAGGACCTTGATTGTGATGACAACACAGACCACCGTCAGACCAGAGTTCTCGCAGCAAACGCAAATAACTGGGCGTATGATGAGATACATGACCCAGCATTTACAGTCGAAGAGCTCTGGGCTGCGGCGGAGAGTTTTAATCCAAAGAAGGCTCCGGGAAAGGATGGACTCACTGCGGACATTTGCAGCCAGGTTGTCTCCAAACATCTGGAACTAAACCTGGCGCTCATGAATAAGTGCCAAGAATTTGGCCATTTTCCGACCCTCTGGAAAGAAGCGACTGTAATAGTTCTGCGGAAGCCTGGTAAAGAAGACTATACAAACCCCAAGTCCTATAGACCCATTGGCCTATTACCGGTCATGGGGAAGATTCTGGAGAAAATGGTAGTTGGGAGACTGAAATACCACCTGCTCCCAAAAATGAGCCCCCGACAGTACGGCTTTATACCCCAGCGAAGCACCGAGGACTCCCTCTATGACATGATGCAACATCTGTACGGGAAACTAAATGATAGGAAAATTGTAACCGTAATATCATTGGACATAGAGGGAGCCTTCGATAGCGCCTGGTGGCCTGCAATCAAGGTCAGACTTGCAGAAGAAGAGTGCCCGGTCAATCTCCGGCGTCTTATGGACAGCTACCTGCAGGACCGTAAGGTCCGGGTGAGGTACGCCGGAGAAGAGTACATAAAGGACACTCAAAAAGGATGCGTGCAGGGATCAATTGGCGGGCCGATTCTCTGGAATCTTCTTCTTGACCCACTCCTCAAGGGACTTTCACGCCGGGGAGACTATTGCCAGGCTTTCGCAGATGATGTCGTTTTGGTGTTTGCCGCGGACACGGCATTAGAAGTGGAGAGACAGGCCAATGCTGCGCTCGCGTATGTTCAGGCGTGGGGTGTCAAAAACAAATTGAAGTTCGCGCCACATAAAACCCATGCGATGGTCATAACTAGGAAATTGAAGTTTGACACACCGCGACTGAACATGGGCGGGACTGGCATTGGATTGTCTAATGAGATAAAGATCCTGGGGCTCACCATTGACAACAAGCTGACGTTCAACGCCCACGTTGCGAGTATTTGCAAGAAGGCGTCGAACGTCTACAAACAGCTTTCACGAGCCGCCAGGATCAGTTGGGGCCTCCACCCCGAAATTATTAGGGTTATCTACACGGCCACGGTAGAGCCCATAATAACATACGCAGGAGCGGCCTGGGTGAAAGCAGCCAACAAGATCGGAGTCCAGAAGCAGTTGAACGCAGTTCAAAGGGGCTTTGCGCAGAAGCTGTGTGGCGCGTACAGGACGGTTTCCCTGAACTCGGCGCTGATGCTGGCTGGGATACTGCCTCTCGATATACGGATCCGCGAAGCGGCATCGCTGTATGAGGCTAAGAGAGGAGTACCCCAGCCAGCAATGGCAGATCGAGAGGTAGAGCGCAGACTGGCCTTCGCCGAAACCCAGCATCCGGCAAAACATGTGCGCCTCGACTTCGTAAGTCTGGTAGACCAGGAAGAGGTGAAATCCCACGTTAATCAAGCAGTCCACATTTACAGCGATGGCAGCAAGATTGAGGGCAAGGTTGGAGCGGCATTGTCTCTTTGGAGCAATGAAGCTGAGACCAAAACCCTCAAACTTAAGCTGTCATCGTACTGCACCGTCTACCAGGCAGAACTCTTGGCCATATGTCACGCCACAAAAATCATACTGCAACGAGGCGAGGCCAGTTTTGCTATTCTTAGCGATTCGCGCTCGGCCCTGGAAACGATCCTTAACCCATATTCCCTCCACCCCCTGGCTGTTGAAACCAGAAATAACATTGAGAACAGCCGACTCCAGAACAAGGAAATCTCCTTGTTCTGGATCAAAGCACATGCAGGGCTGGAAGGAAATGAGCGCGCAGACCAGCTGGCAAAGGAGGCCGCGCTAAAATCTAGGAGGAAACCCGACTATGACAGCTGCCCAGTTTCATTCGTCAAGAGACACATACGTTTGTGTTCTCTTGACGAATGGAACACACGTTACCAGTCGGGGCAAACAGCAGCCGTCACAAAATTGTTCTTCCCGGATGCAGTGAAGGGACACAGGACGGTGAGGAAAATCAGGCCAACAAACCTGACGACTCAGGTGATGACGGGGCACGGTGGGTTCTCAGAATACTTGTATCGTTTCAAGTGTAAAGAGGACCCATCGTGCATCTGCGAACCAGGCGTCGACGAGTCTGTGCCACACCTCCTGTTTAAATGCCCGGTCTTCGGAAAGCTCAGGTTTGAGACTGAGCAAATTCTGGACCACGAAATTAAACCTGAAAATATACACAAAATTATAGAGGATAAATACTTAAGGCAACAATTTTTAGATTACTGTGTACAAATAGTTAAGATAGTAGTTAATAGAAACAGATAAATAAGTTATGTTTATTATATACTTTGTGAGTTATATATCATAAACATAAAATAGGATAGTAGTAAATAAACATAAGATAAGTGTGCAAGTAATATATAGAAATATAGAATAAATGTAAATAAAATGGCTAGTAAGTAATGTTAGATGTATATTATAAAATATATACAGATACATTAGTGATAAGAATGCAGGAAATAAGTACAAATTAGTATAAGTTACTGGAAAAATGTATAATTAAATAAATAAAATACCCCTTAAAATAAGACCCCGAAACAATAGATAATAAGCAAGTAGCATAAGTTTGTTGGGAAATCTAATTAATAATAAATAAATAAAACCCTAAATAAGTCCCCGAAAACAAGGACTCTGATCACGTCAGAGGAAACAACATGTAGGATAGCTCGCGGGCCGGGCCACTGCGCCCGGACAGGAAAAAAAAAAAAAAAAAAAAAAAAACCTAACCTAACCTAACCTAACCTAACCTAACCTAACCTAACCTAACCTAACCTAACCTAACCTAACCTAACCTAACCTAACCTAACCTAACCTAACCTAACCTAACCTAACCTAACCTAACCTAACCTAACCTAACCTAACCTAACCTAACCTAACCTAACCTAACCTAACCTAACCTAACCTAACCTAACCTAACCTAACCTAACCTAACCTAACCTAACCTAACCTAACCTAACCTAACCTAACCTAACCTAACCTAACCTAACCTAACCTAACCTAACCTAACCTAACCTAACCTAACCTAACCTAACCTAACCTAACCTAACCTAACCTAACCTAACCTAACCTAACCTAACCTAACCTAACCTAACCTAACCTAACCTAACCTAACCTAACCTAACCTAACCTAACCTAACCTAACCTAACCTAACCTAACCTAACCTAACCTAACCTAACCTAACCTAACCTAACCTAACCTAACCTAACCTAACCTAACCTAACCTAACCTAACCTAACCACCGCTCTGTCCGCACTCGGGAGCACCACGAATTTACAGTGCTCCGAACGGAAAAAATCCGAAAAATTAGAAAATAGTGCATTTTAGTGACGTGTGATACATGGAAATTTGCGCCAAGTGGAGGCGCACACGTTGGTGAAAACGGAATTTCAAAAAGTGACGTGCGCGAAAAGTTATTGCTGTAAAAGTAAAAATTTGAAAATTTATAAACTTTGGAAAAAATCCGCTGCAAGATTTTGAGTGGTGACCTCTGTTTTTGACACTGCCCGGAGGAGCGCCTTGTAGGCCTCTACACGTGGGACCTTTTTCCGGATTTTTCCGTGAAGGCGCACGGAAGTTAATCCGGAAAAACCGAAAACCACGTGGCCACGAGGTCTGGACCCAGGGCCTCCAGGTCAAATTGGAGAACGGGAACACCAGGACCTTGCAGCACAGAGCCCGGCGGCACCGAAAAAAGTTTTAGAAAGTTAATTTTTTGGACATTTTTAGTCATTATAAAAAATCGCATATGTAAAAAACCGTTTAACTCGAAAACGAGATCTTTTAGGGGTTGTTTTTAAATCACCATAGTGTCGGAAATAGGGTCCTCATCAAATCCTCAAAATTTGAAATTTTTCTGATGTATAGTTTTCGAAAAAATCAGTGTTGACCCTTTGACCTACATTCGAGGTACCTTGAAATCACAAGTAGGTAAAAAGTTTAAAAAGGCAATCTGTAGCACCTATTATTTGTAGCAAATTTGCATATTTAAATTATCGAAAAAATTAAATTTTTGACCAAATTTTGACATATTAAAATTATTTTATTCAAAATTAATTATATTTAAAAGAGCGAGAGGTGATAAAAATTTTGTGACAAAGCCAAAGTATCAAGGCCATTGACATCCCTCTCCCTCTAAATTCTCACATTTTTTGGCATAGTAGTTTTTGAGATATACCGATTGACCTACTGACCTACATTCAGGGAGCCTCGAAGGGGAAAAAACTGGGTCAGCAAGAGGAACGAGGACCGGTTATTTCTAAGAAATTTTATCGGATCACATGTTTTAGTATTATATTTATAGTTTAAGACCTTTATACAACTGTGTAAAAAATTTTTTGTTTTATAATTAAGTAGCGTTACCTTTCGGAACGTTTTCGGACAGGTCAGGTTAGGATAATATTTTACTGTATTACTTTATTTTACTTTGTTTTACTTTAGTTATAGGACATATTTAAAAATTTATTTAAATTTTTAATTTTACAACTATTTATAAATTTATTGTGTTCTTGTTTTATCGTATAAATTGTATTTTGTGTTGTGGTTATACAGCTACAGCACACGTATCCGAAGCCCTTTACACTTCGCATACTTTTATACATTGACGTCCCTTAAAGACTAGAGTCAAGCGAGCCTACACTATGTTCGGTATCAGGACTCCGCCCAGTAAGGTGGTGAGTGAAAGTTCTCCCCCGAAAAAAGCCGAAGAGAAGGCTGAGAAGACAGGCCCTCCTTCAAACCAAGACCGGACCTTTGTGGTCAGAAGGAGCATCGGGGAGACAGAGGAAAGAGCCACCAAGACATCTCCAAAGAGGAAGGTGGTGCCAGTGGCGGGCCCCTCGAGGCCAAAAACCCGAGTATCAACGGACGCCTCGGATGCCCCCCCCCAGAAGTCAACTTATCCCCCCTCTAGAGTTGCTGAGGCTAGAGCATGCCTGAACAGGGCAAAACTCTGCCTCAGTAGCTCTAGAAATATTAAGACTGAGTACAAGGAGGGGATAACTGCAGCCGTGGAGCGGCTCTATCAGTTGGTAAAGGAGTCGGAGGCGAAAGAGGAGTCAAGAACCCAGAGCAAGGGACGGGATGGGGAGAAAGGGGAGGACCGTTTACACCCTCCACTTCCTCCTCACCCCGACACTAGCAGACAAAACGAAGAGTTAATAAGGAGAATGGACGAACACAAAAAACTGATACTCGAAAACGCAGCCAAAATGGAATCTCTACAGGACACCCTGGCTAACCACCAAAAAGTTTTGGAAGCGGCCCCCACCTACGCGAACGTCGTGGCTGGCTCGCCGAGGAGGCCACCGGTAGAGTCCACCGCGATGCACTCTGTCGTAATCACGTCGAAAGACGACCAGGATACCGGAGAGGAGGTTTACGACAGAGTAAGGAGAGCGTTAAATGCCAAGGATGAGGGGACAAGGATAGACAAGATCAGGAAGGCTAAGGATCAGAAAGTCATCCTTAGCTGTAAGGACAAGGCCGAACTAAGGAAGGTCAAGGAAAGGCTAAAAGAGAAAGGATGTTCTCTCAAAGTAGAGGACATCAAGAACAAGGACCCCCTCTTGGTACTGTACGGAGTCCGCAAAGATAATACCGACGAAGATGTAATAAAGGCAATAAGGGGCCAAAATGGTAATTTACTCGGGGATGTAGGTGAGGAGGACTTCCGCGTCGAGGTCCGGTACAGGCGGAGGGCGAGAAACCCGCTTACAGTTCATGTAGTCGCTCGGGTCTCGCCCGCCGTCTGGCAGCGTCTCACCGGCGCGGGTGCCGTCCACATCGACATCCAGAGAGTTAGGGTTGCGGATCAGTCTCCCCTGATCCAATGTTCGCGTTGCCTGGGCTATGGGCACGGGAAGAAGTTTTGCCATGATGCAATCGACGTCTGCAGTCACTGCGGGGGGCCGCACCTGAGAACCGAGTGTGCGGATTGGTTGGCCAACGCCCCTCCAAGCTGCGTCAATTGCATCAAGGCAAAACTGGAAAAAGCAGACCACGACGCTTTCAGCGACGGATGCCCGGTGAGGCAAAAATGGGACGCGCTGGCGAGACAAACAACAGCTTATTGCTAAAGGCACCAAGCCTGTTCTCACCCAAATCGCCACGTGGACCTCGCAGCCTGGGACCACAGGGGTATGGTACTCAGAACAAAAATGAGAAAATATAAATTAATAAAATAAATAGGGTAAAAAAAATAAAAGAAAATTAACGGTAAACTGGGTCCAGCTTCATGTGAAACTGGCCCAGTTTAATAGGGGCAAAATAATTATAATAGAACAAAATCAAAAGAAAATAGATAGAAAATATGGGGAAAAGAAAATCAAGAATCAGGATTAAAATTATTAAAAACTTAGTAAAATAAACTATAAAATTACTACCATACCTTTTTTGGGTCGAAGGCTGGATAAAGCCGAAGAGGGCACGCCGTCGCTGTTCGGTGCACCATCCATAGCGCAGCGCACATCAGGAGGAGACAAAACGTATCTGGAATAAATATAATTAGATGTAAAAACTATGTTAATATATATTATTTAATATATTATTGTAACATAGGAATAAAAGTAGTAATAGTAATAGTGTATAATGTGTATTAATTAAGTCACCTATAAAATGTAAAAATAGTAAATTAGGATATAAATATATAGAATAATAATAGTGTTAGATATATATTATGCAAATAATATATACCCTGGCATACAAATAAAATCTTAGAATTAAGGAACTTAAGCTAATCTCAAAAATTGTAACCTAACTAGATATAAGAAAAATTGATTAAACAAAGAAATAAAGCAACCCTAAATAAACATACGGAAGGACAGACACAGTAAACAAGGGCTCTGATAATGTCAGAGGTTAGGTAGGATAGCTCGCGGGCCGGGCCTCTGCGCCCGGACAGGGAAAAAAAAAAAAAAAAAAAAAAAAAAAAAAAAAAAAAAAAAACCTAACCTAACCTAACCTAACCTAACCTAACCTAACCTAACCTAACCTAACCTAACCTAACCTAACCTAACCTAACCTAACCTAACCTAACCTAACCTAACCTAACCTAACCTAACCTAACCTAACCTAACCTAACCTAACCTAACCTAACCTAACCTAACCTAACCTAACCTAACCTAACCTAACCTAACCTAACCTAACCTAACCTAACCTAACCTAACCTAACCTAACCTAACCTAACCTAACCTAACCTAACCTAACCTAACCTAACCTAACCTAACCTAACCTAACCTAACCTAACCTAACCTAACCTAACCTAACCTAACCTAACCTAACCTAACCTAACCTAACCTAACCTAACCTAACCTAACCTAACCTAACCTAACCTAACCTAACCTAACCTAACCTAACCTAACCTAACCTAACCTAACCTAACCTAACCTAACCTAACCTAACCTAACCTAACCTAACCTAACCTAACCTAACCTAACCTAACCTAACCTAACCTAACCTAACCTAACCTAACCTAACCTAACCTAACCTAACCTAACCTAACCTAACCTAACCTAACCTAACCTAACCTAACCTAACCTAACCTAACCTAACCTAACCTAACCTAACCTAACCTAACCTAACCTAACCTAACCTAACCTAACCTAACCTTTTTTTTTTTTTTTTTTTTTTTGACCAGGTGTAAAATGCTTTATGCATACCCTCCGAACATGGGAGTGTCGGAGGGTTATGTGGGACTCTCCGCCAATAAGGGCGGCATACCCACTAAAAGCACCCGGACGTGCCCTCTCTCCGGTTTTGTTGGACACCGTGGAACCCGCAAAAGCATAGTCCACGATGTCTACCGGTGGCGCCCCAGCCGTTGCCGGGGCTTCCCGCGCCGCAGGGGGGATGGTCGTGCACGCTTGACCATCTCCCAGACCGCTCAGTGGCTAATCACCGCAGGCAGAGGACTCCCATCGTCTACCTGCAGCCACTATGGGTTGAGTCTGGCGGCAAAACGCCGCCTTCTCGCCCCAAGCCGTCTACGCCGGAGGGGATGCGCGAGAGGATCTTCCTCGCGCTCCCGCTCCGCGGTCTCCTTTTGCGACATGACTGTTTCGCAGAAGGAGACCACCGCCTCCCAGGACCTCTCGTCGCTCAGCATCGCTTCGACGATGCTTTGGAGCGAGAGGTCCACCCGCTGAATAATGCGTGCCATTTGGCCGCGCTCCGCGTCCCAACGACTGCACACCTCAAGGGTGTGCTGAGCGGTGTCGTCGGGACTTCCGCACTCGTGGCACAGCGGGGCTGGCTCTCTACCTATTTTGTGCAGGTAGTGACCGAAGCACCCATGCCCAGTCATTACCTGCACGAGCCGGTACGACGTCGCGCCGACTGCCCTCTTCAGCCAAAGGTCGGCCGTTGGGAGGATCGCCTCTATGGTACGGACACCATAAGGGGCGACCTCCAGTTGGGCCTTCCACCGGTCCCGCAGTCGGCGCTCTGTCGCGCGACGGGCGGCTGCCACCTCCTCCGGGGCCGGGCGTTCGCCTGTTGTCCGGACCCTGGACCTACGTTGGTAGGTCTCTGCGTGCACCTCTGCGTCTAGCTCCCACGGGGGGGTGCACGCGAGAAGGCAGGCGGCCGCGTGGGCCACCGTTACATAAGCTCTAACAATTCTGATGGCCACAACCCGTTGTGGCCTCCGCAGCAGGGCCCTATTTCGAGCGGACAGCTTGTCCGCCCATATTGGTGCCCCATAGAGGGCCATGCTCCTTGTCACACCGGCATATAGCCGCCGGCACAAGGAACCCGGCCCTCCTACATTGGGCAGAAGTTTGCCCAGCGCCGATGCGGCGCCCACGATTCGGGGAGCTAGTCTCAAGAAATGCTCCCCGAAATCCCACTTGCGGTCCAGTATTAGCCCCAGATATTTAATGTGGGGCTTTATTTGGACCGCTTCACCCTCGAGGGTGAGCGTCGCACTCGCGGGCAAATTCCACCCGCGCCCCCCGAAAACTATAGCCTCAGTCTTCGGGAGGCTCACCTTTAGGCCGAGCCTGGCGATCCGTTCAATCGTCAGCTCGGCCGCCACTTCCGCCCTTCGGGAGGTCTCCCGCTTGTCGCTCCCGCGCACAGCCACCATTGTGTCGTCCGCATAGCAGACGACAAGCGTGCGCGGAAGCAACTCCCCCCGGATTACCCAGTCGTACCCCAGGTTCCATAGAAGTGGACCGAGCACGGAACCCTGGGGCACGCCACAGGCCATCACTCTCTCCCCCCGTTGCCCGTCCTTCTTTTCCCAGAGCACTACCCTCTCGGTTAGGTAGTGCTCAACAATCCGCCTCAGGTAGAGAGGCACTTCATGGTATCGAAGTGCCTCCCTGATCACCCCGTAGGGGAGGGTGCCAAACGCGTTTGCGATGTCTAGTGACACCGCGATGACACCCTCCCCCCTGCTCGACGCGTACTCACAGAAGTCCCTCATTGTCTTCAGCGCGTCGAGCGTGGACCGTCCTTCCCGGAACCCGAATTGTCTGTCAGAGACGTTCGGGCCCGCGGTCTCCATGTGCCGCAGGATCCGGGAGGCCAGGATGCGTTCAAACGCTTTCCCGGCCTCATCCAGCAGCACTATGGGGCGATAGGCGGAAGGGCAATCCGCCGGTCGACCCTCTTTACGGAGGAGGCATAGTCGCCCCTCCTTCCATACCCTAGGGAACTTTCCCTCTGTCAGGCAGTCATCCATGACATGCCTGAGTCGGTCCCCTAGGTGTTTCAGGGCGACTGCGAGGACGCGACCGGGAACGCCGTCCGGGCCCGGGGCTTTTTTGCAGCCCCGGAGTCGGTGTATCACTCGATTGAACTCGTCGTCACCTATTGGTTGAACGACGAGCTCGGCCTCCGGTTCCCTTATGGGGTCGACCATCGACGGGGGAGAGATCAAGGGGGCTGGCGGAAATAGCCCCTCGACTACTCTCTGGAGAAGTTCGGGCTCTAGGGAGTCCATGGGGGGGGCGGTGCGCATTTTGTTACGCACCATCTTGTATGGCCGCCCCCATGGGTCCCTGTCCAGGGTGGCCAAGAACGACTCGTGAGCTTCGTCCTTGGCCTTGGAAATCGCCACCTGGAGGGCCTTCTTCGCCTCTTTGAGGGCCCTGTGGAACCCTTCTTCCTCTTCTTCAGTGTGCCGCCTGCGCCTACAGTGTTGGAAGGCGCGGCGGGCACTATTACTGGTGGTCCGCAGGGCCGCAATTTCTTCGGACCACCAGTATACGCTCTTACGGGCGAAACGGCGACCAACCCGAGGCATGGCCGCGTCGCACACATTCTGTAGTGCGACGCGGAACTGTGCCGCCCTTTCTTCAACTCCGAGAGTGACGGGTGGGGCAGCACACCACTCCTTCTCCACCATGGCCGCCTCGTTCGCCATGTCCCTGTCCAACTTGACCAGGGACCACTTCGGGAACTTCCGCCCCCTCCGGGTACTGCCCGTGATGGGCGCCGGTGGAGCCCCCGTCTTGGAGACCCTCATCCTGATGTACAGGTGGTCTGAGAGGGTCTCAACATCCTCCAGGACACGCCAATTCGTGACGCGTGCGGCTATGGCAGGGGTCGCAAACGTGACGTCCACGATTGACCCCCCCTGCCGCCGCACGCAGGTATTCGTGGTGCCCTGGTTTAGGACCACGAGTCCCGTTGCCGCAACCCAATCCTCCAGAGCCGTACCCCTATGGTCCGTAATGGGGGAACCCCATGCCGAACTTTTGGCGTTGAGGTCCCCCAGGACCATAACCTGCCTCGGGGCCGCCCTCCGGACCACCCCCCCTAATATTCCCAGGAACGTGTCGAACTCCCGCAGCGGCCTATTGGGGGAGAAGTACGCGGCCACCAGCACCGTGTCGTTCCCCCATTTGGCCGCCACGAATCCTGGGCCACCCTCTATCCTTGATATGGGGGGGAGGTCCCCCATCGCCGGCACCACTATCGCCACTACTCCGTCGGTGTCCCCTGCCCAATTAGATTGAGGGGGGATGAAGTAGGGCTCCGTTACCACCGTAACGCCAATTTTCCACTCCGCCATGGCCTGCATGAGCAGATCCTGAGCTCTGGCGGAGTGGTTGGCGTTTATCTGCAGGACGTCTAGATGTCGGTGTGCTGACATCTAGACGTCCATATTGTTGTCCTCCTGTTGCCGGCTGGCGGCTGTTTCGGCTGGAGGGGGCCGGATGGGGCGGGTGGGTCTCGGCCTCACCTCTCTTCCCCTTGTCTCCGGTGGGGAGCATTTCGGTCCCCTCATTACGTGGTTGGCTGGGAGGCCTGCATGGTGGCATACTGCGCACCGTACTTTTTCCTCCCAGCATTCGGCTGCTTTGTGCCCCTCTGCGCCGCACCGGTAACACATCTGTCCCCGGTCCACCTTTGAGGGGCACAACTCGCGCGTGTGGCCGACACCCATGCATTTGTAGCACCGCATGGGTGCTGGTCCGACGGAATTAATCCTGGCAGACGACCAGCCTACCAGGATCTGACCGCGCTTGAGGAGGTCTTTTGCTATACCCACCGGGCATTGCACGAGGGCCACCCCACTACCATTATAGTATGTAGGGCGAATGCCCCCTACCTTAACTTGCGCCTCTGCGCATCCCCCCGCCTTGGCGACGGCAGCCGCCAGGGTCTCCCTTGTCGCCGACTCATCTAGGCCTGCGACCTCGATAGCGGCCATTTTTTCCGGGCGGCTCACATGGGCCACGTCGCCCACAAGACCCTGCAGTTTTTCTGCAAGGTTGTCCGCCGCCCTTCCGCTCTCTGCTCCAGGGACCTCGATGACTCGGCCCCCCGTCACCGAGTTCCTGACCCTGACATGCTGCAGGCCTATCTCCTCCAAGCTTATGCCATTAATGGCCTTGGTCATGACAGCCTGCAGCGTGGTGTCGGTGGTAATGTCCTTCCGCATGGTTATTACCACCGCTGCCGTCTTGGGGACTATCAGACCCTTCTTCTTTGGTGCCGCTTTCTTCTTGGGCAGCGGGGGGGGTGGGGGAGTGGCCGTAGCCTTTCCCTTCCCCTTCCTCTTCTTTTTTCCTGCTTCCTGAGTGGTCCATGCCTCGCCCGGGGGCGCAGGTGCAGTCGCCACCACTGGGGCAGGCTTGCCCGCCGAGGCAGGCCTGGCTGCTGGGGCAGGCTTGGCTGCCGGGGCAGTCTTGGCTGCCGGGGCGGTTTCCGGGGCCACCGGGGCCGCTTTTTTGGCGACCCTTTTCTGCCTGCCATCCCCAAGTCTGGCCCTGCTCTCAGACTCGAAGGCCACTTCTCTCGTTGAGGCTGATGGGGCCTCCTTCCTTTTATCCGCCGCTAGCGGGGGGCGGATTATCGGTGCTGGAGGAAGGCGACTGGAAATCTCCTCGATTCTAGCGTTAAGCATGTTACCGAGGGAGACCGTCAAGTCGCGCTTCATGCTGTCCAGCAGCTCCGCCAACTCCGCAGCGGCGGATTGTGTCGGCGGGGGGGCCCTAGGGGCCGGGGTCTCACGCACCGGCTGCGGGGCCGGGGCCTGGCGCTCTGAGAAGGCAATTCTCAGGGCCTTGAGTTCCGCTGTGCAGAGAGCGAGTTGCTCCCGCATCCTCTTGTTGTCCGCCTTTAGGATGCGGATCTCCTCGTTCTCTGACCTGGAGGCGTCAAGTTCCTCCATGGCATTAAGTATGGTGCGGCAGGCCCGGTTCATGGTGCCCCACACCTCACCCTTCAAGTTGCCCGACTTGCGGGCTCCCTCCATTATTTCGCATGCCGCCTGTTTGGTGGCCTCCACCGGGTCGGATGGGAGGAGGACCTCAGACGGGTGCGCCAACTTCTTTCCAATTGGGGAGGTATTTCTCCCACTCCCCTTTGTTCCCTTGGAGCGGAGCTCCGGGAAGTCCTTCCTATACGAGGAGGGGCCGGCGGCGACATCTGTGTCGGGGCTGATGTAAGTCTCCGGACTTCGGAGCCTACCTCTTGCCGACGCCATCCCCGCGTAAGCCCCTTTGGGCTTGCCCCTCCGGGCTGTTCCAACCTTCGGCCCATTATCAGGCCTTGCGTCATCCGCCTGGTCTACATGACCCCTCTTCTTAGGCTGAGAAGTCACTTCCATGGCCTCTGAGAATTCTTCCTCGGATTCTGAGGAAGAAGAAGCCAAAGTTCTCTCGTCCCACTTGCGGTGGGAACTTTCCCCTTCTTCAGACGTGGCCATTGTGGCCCCGCCAACGTCTCTGTCAAATTTAGACCAAATCCGACCACCCCAGCCGAAGTTATCACCCAAAACAGAGTTTTGTTAGAAAACGGTCAAGGGGGAGTCGGCTCAGAGAAATCCCATACAAATTTCAAAAAGCGCCTGAAAAACCAAAATAGCAACAAGATTCTTCAGGACACTTTTTGAAAAATTTTTTTGGCTGACTTCCCCTTAACGGAGCCGAAAACCAAAAACGTCACCTTATAGGGGCTGAACTCCCCTATCCCCTGGCACCCCTACTGAGACCGTAGGGGAAAACCAGACCCCTGGTATTCACTCCTGAACTTTCCCGACTTTTTTTGCAAAAATTTTTTCCAAAATTTTACCTAAATTTACTAAAAATCCGATTACTTCAAAACCCTAAAGTGAAAAGCAACCGGACCTAGCCTACACGAAATTTAACTATTGCAGCTATGTCCTAACCTAAAACGGAGTGTCGAACAATAACCGCAAAGCTGACTTTTTTTCGATTGAAAAAGGTAAACAAACCGTTTTTCAATCGAAAAATCCTAAGTTGTAACTTTTTTCTCCCCTTTGAAATATCTCGGTCCGCAAACAACTCAGCGCCACAGCGTTTTCACAGCCGTGTGCGCCTCGTTAATCCGCAACTTTCGATGTATTGAACTTCGCTGTAGCTCACATAGGCTGATCGCTAAGGCAGTTAATACACCGGGTCGGACCTCCAAAACTCGTCAACCTAACCTAACCTAACCTAACCTAACCTAACCTAACCTAACCTAACCTAACCTAACCTAACCTAACCTAACCTAACCTAACCTAACCTAACCTAACCTAACCTAACCTAACCTAACCTAACCTAACCTAACCTAACCTAACCTAACCTAACCTAACCTAACCTAACCTAACCTAACCTAACCTAACCTAACCTAACCTAACCTAACCTAACCTAACCTAACCTAACCTAACCTAACCTAACCTAACCTAACCTAACCTAACCTAACCTAACCTAACCTAACCTAACCTAACCTAACCTAACCTAACCTAACCTAACCTAACCTAACCTAACCTAACCTAACCTAACCTAACCTAACCTAACCTAACCTAACCTAACCTAACCTAACCTAACCTAACCTAACCTAACCTAACCTAACCTAACCTAACCTAACCTAACCTAACCTAACCTAACCTAACCTAACCTAACCTAACCTAACCTAACCTAACCTAACCTAACCTAACCTAACCTAACCTAACCTAACCTAACCTAACCTAACCTAACCTAACCTAACCTAACCTAACCTAACCTAACCTAACCTAACCTAACCTAACCTAACCTAACCTAACCTAACCTAACCTAACCTAACCTAACCTAACCTAACCTAACCTAACCTAACCTAACCTAACCTAACCTAACCTAACCTAACCTAACCTAACCTAACCTAACCTAACCTAACCTAACCTAACCTAACCTAACCTAACCTAACCTAACCTAACCTAACCTAACCTAACCTAACCTAACCTAACCTAACCTAACCTAACCTAACCTAACCTAACCTAACCTAACCTAACCTAACCTAACCTAACCTAACCTAACCTAACCTAACCTAACCTAACCTAACCTAACCTAACCTAACCTAACCTAACCTAACCTAACCTAACCTAACCTAACCTAACCTAACCTAACCTAACCTAACCTAACCTAACCTAACCTAACCTTTTTTTTTTTTTTTTTTTTTTTAACCAGGTGTAAAATGCTTTATGCATACCCTCCGAACATGGGAGTGTCGGAGGGTTATGTGGGACTCTCCGCCAATAAGGGCGGCATACCCACTAAAAGCACCCGGACGTACCCTCTCTCTCCGGTTTTGATGGACACCGTGGAACCCGCGAAGGCATAGTCCACGATGTCTACCGGTGGCGCCCCAGCCGTTGCCGGGGCTTCCCGCGCCGTAGGGGAGATTGTCGTGCACGCTTGACCCTCTCCCAGACCGCTTAGTGGCTAATCACCGCAGGCAGAGGACTCCCATCATCCACCTGCAGCCACTATTGGTTGAGTCTGGCGGCAAAACGCCGCCTTCTCACCCCAAGCCGTCTACGCCGGAGGGGATGCGCGAGAGGATCTTCCTCGCGCTCCCGCTCCGCGGTCTCCTTTTGCGAAATGACTGTTTCGCAGAAGGAGACCACCGCCTCCCAGGACCTCTCGTCGCTCAGCATTGCTTCGACGATGCTTTGGAGCGAGAGGTCCACCCGCTGAATAATGCGTGCCATTTGGCCGCGCTCCGCGTCCCAACGACTGCACACCTCGAGGGTGTGCTGGGCGGTGTCGTCGGGACTTCCGCACTCATGGCACAGCGGGGCCGGCTCTCTACCTATTTTGTGCAGGTAGTGACCGAAGCACCCATGCCCAGTCATTACCTGCACGAGCCGGTACGACGTCGCGCCGACTGCCCTCTTCAGCCAAAGGTCGGCCGTTGGGAGGATCGCCTCTATGGTACGGACACCATAAGGGGCGACCTCCAGTTGGGCCTTCCACCGGTCCCGCAGTCGGCGCTCTGTCGCGCGACGGGCGGCTGCCACCTCCTCCGGGGCCGGGCGTTCGCCTGTTGTCCGGACCCTGGACCTACGTTGGTAGGTCTCTGCGTGCACCTCTGCGTCTAGCTCCCACGGGGGGGTGCACGCAAGAAGGCAGGCCGCCGCGTGGGCCACCGTCATATAGGCCCTTATTATTCTTATGGCCACGACCCGTTGTGGCCTCCGCAGCAGGGCCCTATTTCGGGCGGACAGCTTGTCCGCCCATATTGGGGCCCCATAGAGGGCCATGCTCCTTGTCACGCCGGCATATAGCCGCCGGCACAAGGAACCCGGCCCTCCTACATTGGGCAGAAGTTTGCCCAGCGCCGATGCGGCGCCCACGATTCGGGGAGCTAGTCTCGAGAAATGCTCCCCGAAATCCCACTTGCGGTCCAGTATTAGCCCCAGATATTTAATGTGGGGCTTTATTTGGACCGCTTCACCCTCCAGGGTGAGCGTCGCACTCGCGGGCAAATTCCACCCGCGCCCCCCGAAAACTATAGCCTCAGTCTTCGGGAGGCTCACCTTTAGGCCGAGCCTGGCGATCCGTTTAATCGTCAGCTCGGCCGCCACTTCCGCCCTCCGGGAGGTCTCCCGCTTGTCGCTCCCGCGCACTGCCACCATTGTGTCGTCCGCGTAGCAGACGACAAGTGTGCGCGGAAGCAGTTCCCCCCGGATTACCCAGTCGTACCCCAGGTTCCATAGCAGTGGACCGAGCACGGAACCCTGGGGCACGCCGCAGGCCATCACCCTCTCCCCCCGTTGCCCGTCCTTCTTTTCCCAGAGCACTACCCTCTCGGTTAGGTAGTGCTCAACAATCCGCCTCAGGTAGAGAGGCACTTCATGATATCGAAGTGCCTCACTGATCACCCCGTAGGGGAGTGTGCCAAACGCGTTTGCGATGTCTAGTGACACCGCGATGACACCCTCCCCCCTGCTCGACGCGTACTCACAGAAATCCCTCAGTGACTTCAGCGCGTCGAGCGTGGACCGTCCTTCCCGGAACCCGAATTGTCTGTCCGAGACGTTCGGGCCGGCGGTCTCCATGTGCCGCAGGATCCGGGAGGCCAGAATGCGTTCAAACGCTTTCCCGGCCTCATCCAGCAGCACTATGGGGCGATAGGCGGAAGGGCAATCCGCCGGTCGACCCTCTTTACGGAGGAGGCATAGTCGCCCCTCCTTCCATACCCTAGGGAACTTTCCCTCTGTCAGGCAGTCATCCATGACATGCCTGAGTCGGTCCCCTAGGTGTTTCAGGGCGACTGCGAGGACGCGACCGGGAACGCCGTCCGGGCCCGGGGCTTTTTTGCAGCCCCGGAGTCGGTGTATCACTCGATTGAACTCGTCGTCACCTATTGGTTGAACGACGAGCTCGGCCTCCGGTTCCCTTATGGGGTCGACCATTGACGGGGGAGAGATCAAGGGGGCTGGCGGAAACAGCCCCTCGACTACCCTCTGAAGGAGTTCGGGTTCCAGGGAGTCCATGGGGGGAGCGGTGCGCATTTTGTTACGCACCACCTTGTACGGCCGCCCCCATGGGTCCCTGTCCAGGGTGGCCAAGAACGACTCGTGAGCTTCGTCCTTGGCCTTGGCAATCGCCACCTGGAGGGCCTTCTTAGCCTCTTTGAGGGCCCTGTGGAGCCCTTCTTCCTCTTCTGCAGTGTGCCGTCTGCGCCTACAGTGTTGGAAGGCCCGGCGGGCACCGTTACTGGTGGACCGAAGGGCCGCAATTTCTGCGGACCACCAGTATACACTCTTACGTGCGAACCGGCGACCGACCCGAGGCATGGCCGCGTCGCACACCGTCTGTAGTGCGACGCGGAACTGTGCCGCCCTTTCTTCGACTCCGAGGGTGACGGGTGGGGTAGCACACCACTCCTCCACCATGGCCGCCTCGTTCGCCTTGTCCCTGTCCAGCTTGACCAGGGACCACTTCGGGAACTTCCGCCCCCTCCTGGCACTGCCCGTGATGGGCGCCGGTGGAACCCCCGCTTTGGAGACCCTCATCCTGATGTACAAGTGATCTGAGAGGGTCTCAACATCCTCCAGGACACGCCAATTCGTGACGCGTGCAGCCATGGCAGGGGTCGCGAACGTGATGTCCACAATTGATCCCCCCTGCCGCCGCACGCAGGTATTCGTGGTGCCCTGGTTTAGGACCACGAGTCCCGTTGCCGCCACCCAATCCTCCAGAGCCGTACCCCTATGGTCCGTAATGGGGGAACCCCATGCCGAACTTTTGGCGTTGAGGTCCCCCAGGACCATAACCTGCCTCGGGGCAGCCCTCCGGACCACCCCCCCTAATATCCCCAGGAACGTGTCGAACTCCCGCAGCGGCCTATTGGGGGAGAAGTACGCGGCCACCAGCACCGTATCGTTCCACCATTTAGCCGCCACGAATCCTGGGCCACCCTCAATCCTTGATATGGGGGGGAGGTCCCCCATCGCCGGCACCACTATCGCCACTACTCCGTCGGTGTCCCCTGCCCAATTAGATTGGGGGGGGATGAAGTAGGGCTCTGTTACCACCGTAACGCCAATTTTCCACTCCGCCATGGCCTGCATGAGCAGATCTTGAGCTCTGGCGGAGTGGTTGGCGTTTATCTGCAGGACGTCTAAATGTCGGTGTGCTGACATTTAGACGTCCATATTGTTGTCCTCTTGGTGCCGGCTGGCGGCTGTTTCGGCTGGAGGGGGCCGGATGGGGCGGGTGGGTCTCGGCCTCACCTCTCTTCCCTTTGTCTCCGGTGGGGAGCATTTCGGTCCCCTCATTACGTGATTGGCTGGGAGGCCTGCATGGTGGCATACTGCGCACCGTACTTTTTCCTCCCAGCATTCGGCTGCTTTGTGTCCCTCTGCGCCGCACCGGTAGCACATCTGGCCCCGGTCCACCTTTGAGGGGCACAACTCGCGCGTGTGGCCGACACCCATGCATTTGTAGCACCGCATGGGTGCTGGTCCGACGGAGCTAATCCTGGCAGACGACCAGCCTACCATGATCTGACCGCGCTTGAGGAGGGCTTTTGCCACTCCCACCGGGCATTGCACGAGGGCCACCCCACTACCATCAAAGTATGTAGGGCGAATGCCCCCCACCTTAATTTGCGCCTCGGCGCATCCCCCCGTCTTGGCGACGGCAGCCGCCAGGGTCTCCCTTGTCGCCGACTCATCTAAGCCGGCGACTTTGATGGCGGCCATTTTCTCAGGGCGGCTTATATGGGCAACGTCGCCCACAAGAACCTGCAGCTTTTCTGCGAGGCTGTCCGCCGTCCTTCCTCTCTCTGCTCCAGGGACCTCGATTACTCGGCCCCCCGTCGCTGAGTTCCTGACCTTGACCCGCTGCAGGCCTATCTCCTCCAAGCTTATGCCATTAATGGCCTTGGACATGACCGCCTGCAGCGTGGTGTCGGTGGTAACGTCCTTCCGCATGGTGATTACCACCGCTGCCGTCTTGGGGACTTCCAGACCCTTCTGCTTGGGTGCCGCTTTCTTTTTGGGCGGCGGGGGGGGTGGGGGAGTGGCCGTAGCCTTCCCCTTTCCCTTCCTCTTCTTCTTTCCCGCTTCCTGGGTGGTCCATGCCTCGCCCGGGGGCACAGGTGCAGTCTCCACTGCTGGGGCAGGCTTGGCTGCCGGGGCAGTCTTGGCTGCCGGGGCGGTGGTTTCCGGGGCCACCGGGGCCGCTTTTTTGGCGGCCCTTTTCGGCCTGCCATCCCCAAGCCTGGCCCTGCTCTCGGGCTCGGAAGCCACTACTCTCGTTGAGGCCGATGGGGCCTCCTTCTTCTTATCCGCCGCCAGCGGGGGGCGGATTATTGGTGCTGGAGGAAGGCGACTGGAAATCTCCTCGATTCTTGCATTAAGCATGTTACCGAGGGAGACCGTCAAGTCGCGCTTCATGCTGTCCAGCAATTCCGCCAACTCCGCGGCGGCGGATTGTGTCGGCGGGGGGGCCCTAGGGGCCGGGGTCTCACGCGCCGGCTGCGGGGCCGGGGCCTGGCGCTCTGAGAAGGCAATTCTCAGGGCCTTGAGTTCCGCTGTGCAGAGAGCGAGTTGCTCCCGCATCCTCTTGTTGTCCGCCTTTAGGATGCGGATCTCCTCGTTCTCTGACCTGGAGGCGTCAAGTTCCTCCATAGACCTCAGTATGGTGCGGCAGGCCCGGTTCATGTTGCCCCACACCTCCCCCTTCAAGTTGCCCGACTTGCGGGCCCCCTCCAATATTTCGCATGCCGCCTGTTTGGTGGCCTCCACCGGGTCGGATGGGAGGAGAACCTCAGACGGGTGCGCCGACTTCTTTCCTGTTGGGGAGGTATTTCTCCCACTCCCCTTTGTTCCCTTGGAGCGGAGCTCCGGGAAGTCCTTCCTATACAAGGAGGGGCCGGCGGCGTCATCTGTGTCGGGGCTGAGGTACGTCTCCGGACTTCGGAGCCTACCTCTTGCCGACGCCATCCCCGCGTAAGCCCCTTTGGGCTTGCCCCTCCGGGCTGTTCCAACCTTAGGCCCATTATCGGGCCTTTCGTCATCCGCCTGGTCTACATGACCCCTCTTCTTAGACTGAGAAGTCACTTCCATGGCCTCTGAGAATTCTTCCTCGGATTCTGAGGAAGAAGAAGCCAAAGTTCTTTCGTCCCACTTGCGGTGGGAACCCCCGTTCTCTTCAGACGTGGCCATTGTGGCCCCGCCAACGTCTCTGTTAACTTTAGTCCAAATCCGACCACCCCAGCCGAAGTTATCTCCCAAAACAGAGTTTTGTTAGAAAACGGTCAAGGGGGAGTCGGCTCGGAGAAATCCCATACAAATTTCAAAAAGCGCCTGAAAAACCAAAATAGCAACAAGATTCTTCAGGACACTTTTTGAAAAATTTTTTTGGCTGACTTCCCCTTAACGGAGCCGAAAACCAAAAATAACACCTTATAGGGGCTGAAGTCCCCTATCCCCTGGCACCCCTACTGAGACCGTAGGGGAAAACCAGACCCCAAGTATTCACTCCTGAACTTTCCCAACTTTTTTGGCAAAAATTTTTTTCAAAATTTTCCCTAAAATTACTAAAAATCCGATTACTTCCAAACCCTAAGGAGAAAAGCAACCGGACCTAGCCTACGCGAAATTTAATAAATGCCGCTATAACCTAACCTAAAAAAGTGCTAAAAACGATAGCCGCAAACCCGACTTTTTTTCGATTGAAAAAGGTAAACAAACCGTTTTTCAACCGAAAAATCGTGAGTTGTAACTTTTTTCCGCTTTTGATGATATTTTTGTCCGCAAACAACTCAGCGCCACAGCGTTTTCACAGCCGTGTGCGCCTCGTTAATCCGCAACTTACGATGTATTGAACTTCGCTGTAGCTCAACCTAACCTAACCTAACCTAACCTAACCTAACCTAACCTAACCTAACCTAACCTAACCTAACCTAACCTAACCTAACCTAACCTAACCTAACCTAACCTAACCTAACCTAACCTAACCTAACCTAACCTAACCTAACCTAACCTAACCTAACCTAACCTAACCTAACCTAACCTAACCTAACCTAACCTAACCTAACCTAACCTAACCTAACCTAACCTAACCTAACCTAACCTAACCTAACCTAACCTAACCTAACCTAACCTAACCTAACCTAACCTAACCTAACCTAACCTAACCTAACCTAACCTAACCTAACCTAACCTAACCTAACCTAACCTAACCTAACCTAACCTAACCTAACCTAACCAGACGCTGAACCGGATGTACCTGTGATCGGACAGCGTTACCACGTCTACCAGCACCTGCCAGTCGCGAATGCGGCAAGCGATGTCCGGGGTGACGAGCGTCAAGTCGACGATCGACTCACCGTTCCGCCGGACGCAGGTGCTTACCGATCCCCGATTTATAACGCAGAGGCCCACCTCGGCCATCCACTCTAGAACGACACCGCCCCGCGCGTTCGTCACCGGCGACCCCCACGCCGCTGATTTGGCGTTGAAGTCGCCGAGCACGAGGACAGGGCGCGGGCGGGTCTGACCAATCAAGGTCCCCACCTCGCCGAGGAGAGTCTCTAGCTCGCGAACTGGCCGGTTCGGGGAGTGGTACACCCCCACGATGACGGCCTGGCCTACCCTAGCCACTACAAAACCCCTGCCCTTCACCACGTCTTCGAGAGGGGGGGAGTGAGCCGGCGATTGCGTGGTGATTGCCACCAGGCCGTCGAGGTCCCCAACCCAGTCAGACCTAGGTCGGACCGCGTAGGGCTCGCTCACCACCGCCACCTGGATCAACCGCTCCGCCATAGACTGCAGGAGCAAGTCCTGAGCCCCGGCGCATCGGTTGATGTTCGCCTGTAGGAAGGTTAGGGCCATACTAACTAACCTTCCTCCATGCGTCCAACTGGCCCTTTATCGGGACGAGGCGGATGTGGCTGGACCGTAGCCCCAGCCGCATTGGCCTTCCTTCTCACCCCTGGCTTTGACGGGGACTTGGCGCATGCCTTGCTCCCGGAGAGGTGATCCGCCGGCTTCCCTGCTGCTGCACAAAGGGAGCAATGGGGGGCGGCGGTGCACTCCTTGGCCTTGTGGGCCTTTATACCGCAGCGGTAACACTCATCACTGCGGTCCACTTCGGCATTGCACTTGGCCGCTACATGGCCCAGTTCAAGGCAGCGGTAGCAGCGGCGGGGTCTCGCTTCCAGGATGCTGACTCGCGCCGCCACCCAGCCCACCAAAACGCGGCCACCGCTGGCCATCACTTTCTTTGCGGCCGCAGTGGGGCAGCGCACGAACGCGGTGCCCATCCCGGCTTGGCCCCGGCGGATTGCGCCAACGGAAAACGCCGTCACATGGCATTCGCCCTTCCCGGCCAAGGCCTCCGCCAGCTCCTGCGGAGCGACGGAATCGTCCAGGCCACTGACCCGAAGGTCTGTTGTTACGGTCGGCCTGGAGACTCGTACGCCTTCCTCGCCTCCGAACACCTCCCTGAGCTTTTCGGCAAGGACGTCCGCTTTGGCCGCGTTGTCCGCACCGGAAACCTCCAGCACTCGTGCCCCAGTAGCCGCCACCCTGATCTTCAGCGGCGGGAGCCCCAGCTCGCTTAACTTCACCTTCGCCTTGGCCGCTTCCAGCATCTTGGCGTAGGTGATGCCTTTCTCAACCGCACTCTCCTGCAGCGTGATGACCACGGCTGCGGTCCGCGGAGGGCGGAGTTTGGCCGCACCCGCTTTGGGGGGCTGCGTCTTCGGCCTAGGGATTTGGGCTGGAGGGGGAGGCCTCTTCTTCTCGTTGGGTCCTGCCCTTTCCGTTGCACGCACCTTGTCCCGCCTCTTGTCCTTTCCCCGCCTCGTGACCACCTGCCAGTCCTCAACAGGAGCCGCAGCGCTAGCAGGGGCGGGGGCCGGCTTCGGCTTTGGAGCCGCTCTTGTTCCCGGCTTTGGCGCCGGAGTGTCCCTCTGAGTCAAGGACTCAGCTGGACGCACCTCAGCCTCCCTTCGCCGATCTGCGGCCAGAGGGGGCCTCAGGATCTGCCTGGGCATTAGCCTCTCCTCTATTCCGGCAAAGCGGGCGTCCACCATTGTGCCGACTTGCACCATGATGTGCCGCATTGCCTCCTCACCGCAGGGAGTTTGGGCCGGGGCCTGAGCAGGCACAGTGGACGGAGCCACTTGAACTTGGGCTGCCCTCATCTGCGCCATCTCCCGTCGTAACTCCTTCAAGTCCGCCGCAAGCCGCTCGTTGGCCTTCACCAGAAGTGCCATCTCCTCAGGCATTGTGCGGGCCCGCGTTTCCTTGAAGGACGCCTTTATTGTGTCCGCAGCCTCCTTGAGGGCCCTCACCGACGTGCCCTTTAGGTTTCTGGACTTCGTGGCCACCGCATAAACGATGTCCACTGAGTCCATCAACATTGCCTCCAGCTCGGCGGCATCAAAATTGCCTAGCCGTGAGTCGCGGTCCTCGGGCACCGGTGCTGGCGCCTTGAGGAACTGCGCCTTCCTCCTTTTTTGGATCTCCTCTTGGAGATTCCTTTCGGCTTCGAGCCGCATCTCTTCTTCCCGCGCCTGGTTGAGCTCGGCCTTGGCCTTCGCCAGCCCAACGTATTGCCCTGTTGTGGGCGGGCGCCCCCTACCACGCCGAGCGCTCGAGACCTTGGGTGCCGGTGAGGATTCACCCTGGTCTCCGTGCCCTTCCTGCTCCTCAATATGCCGCTTGCGCAGCCTCCTCCCGGAGCCGTGAGACGACACTGTCTCCCAGGTCATGCCATCAGAATCAGATTCTGACAGGCAGACCGTCTCAGTTCGGAGCCATGGGGCTTGAGTAGCCTCCACATTCGAAGCAACGGGCAGATCTTCGCCGTTGCTCTCCGTCAACTCGCAACGGGTCAAAACGACCCGCGCATCTTTCACCTCACACGCCTTCTCGGCACCACTCTGCGCAGACGCGCACTCTCTTTCCACTTCCTCCTCTCCATCACTTAACCTAAAAGAATTTTCAAAAAATTTTGCCATATTCAGTCCCACGAGTACGTGGGAAGGGTGGGTCGCCCCGGACAGTGCCCACTGTAACCGGGGAAGTCTGGCGTAACCCGCTCAGGGGAGCGACACTTCCCTGGCGGGGGACGCAGTAGCGACTGAAACTCCGTTCAGCCTTCCAGGCCTCACGCTGCGCCGCCGCTTACCTTCGGGTGATTTTTTATAGAGGTTGTCTTCCTCGCGGCCCGGGCGACCAAGCCAGGGCCTATCGGTCCCGCTCAGATCGCAAAACATGACTGCAACCATGTTGCGGGGTTACGATTTTGGGGCGGTGGCAGGGAAGTAAACTCCCACTGCCTGCCCGGCGGCAGGGTAAGTGCACGCCAGGCCCGAATCCCGACTCCTCCTAGCCTAAAAAGGTTATCCGCTCTTGTAGGGACCTAGCCTACAAAGGGACGGCTCCACCAGCCCATCCCGTCCTACCTACCCATCCTACCCCACCGACAGAGTGCCGGCGCCTGGTGGTTTCTGTTACGTCTATATCTGATGGAAATAGACCAATAGCGGGCAGCAACCGCGAGAAGGAACGACCCCACCAGACTTGCCTTGAGGATCTACACGACCTGCGCTCTCCCTCAAAGCCATTCGCCTCATTACTCGCTCCCAGAGCCGAGTAAAGAAGGCCAAGATTTATCCAATACAAGCGACCGAAGCCGCAAGCTAGGCATAGCAACTACTAATGGATAAACCCAGACCCGCCCACGTCCACGAAACCTAACCTAACCTAACCTAACCTAACCTAACCTAACCTAACCTTTTTTTTTTTTTTTTTTTTTTTTTTTTTTTTTTTTTTGCGCTGGGAAAAATGCGTTACGCATGCCCCCCCATTGGGGGATGGGAGGGGTATGTGGGACTCCCCGGTCTATATTGGACCGGTATACCCACTAAACGACCCAGCGGCACTCCGGCATCGTCTGTGTGGAGGAGGATTGGGAAACTGGCAAAAGCCTTTACTTCCAATCCCCCGCCGACGACCGCCCGCCTTTACAGCGGGGCCCGCATGCTCCTCCCAGCAGGGAGGGGCCCAGGAACGACCGCGAGTGCTCGGCCGTTCCCGCCTGACAGAAGTGGAGAATATGTGCAATGCGGGAGAAGGCGCCCCCGCGCCTGTCTCCCGCTATCCTCCACCGGGAGGGGGAAGGCGATTGTCGTGCAATCGCCTTCTTCTCCCCCTTCTTCGCCTGCGAAGTGGCGCCGCGAGGGGATCATCCTCCCGCGTGCGCTCCGCCGCCTCCTTTTTAGACATCACGTCCTCACAAAAGGAGGCGACCGCTGTCCAGGCCCCTTCGCTTCCCAGCATGGAGTTGACCACACTGGGCAGCGAGAGGTCCGGCCCGACTATCGCCGCTAAGCCGCGACGCGGCTCTGACCACGCCGGGCACACCTCGAGGGTGTGCTGCGCCGTATCCTCCGCCGCACCACAATCATGGCACGACGGATTCTCCTCTCTTCCGATCCGGTGCAGGTACGATCCGAAGCATCCATGCCCGGAAAGCAGCTGCACCATCCTGAACGACAAGTAACCGTGGGACCTCTCGAGCCAATCTCGCAAAACTGGCCCGAGAGCGTCCAACGTCCGCCGGCCAAACGCGGCGAAGGCGAGATCCCCCGTCCAATGATGGACGATCGCGTCTTTCGCCTCCCGCCGAACGGCCTCCCGCTCCTCCGGGGCAGGGTGCTCTCCGAGTGCCCTACACCCCGCCGTCCACTCATAGACTCTGGCGAGCACCCACGCCTCGAGCTCCCAAGGAGGGGTGCCCGCCAGAGCGCAGGCCGCCGCAAAGCCCACCGAGGAGTAGGCTCTCGCTACCCGCTGCGCAATGGCCCTTTGAGGCCTGCGGATCGCAGTAGCGTTCTCCCTCCTTCGGAGGGAGTCCGCCCAGATGGGGGCCCCGTAGAGGGCCATGCTCTTCAAGATGCCGGCATACAACTGCCGGCATCGCGCTTTTGGCCCCCCCAGATTCGGGAGGAGCCATGCTAGCGCAGCCGCGGCCTTCAACAGGCGCGTCGACAGCCCGCTGAAGTGCGGGCCGAAACGCCACCTGCTGTCGAGCACTAGGCCCAGATATTTCATCTGGGTCTTCAACTCGACCCTGACGCCTTCCACGACGATGTGGGCGTCGGTGGGAATGCGCTGCCGAGGCCCGTGGAAAAACACGGCTTCGGTCTTGTGCAGCGCCACCCTCAATCCTAGCCGGCGGATCCTTCCCGCGACCAAGGATCCGCCAGCCGATGCCAGGCTCGCCGCCTCCCTAAAGTCCCTCCCCCGGGCAGTGAGAAGAGTGTCATCCGCGTAGCAAATGACACTCGTGCCACGGAGGAGAGCTCCCCGCAGGAGCCAGTCGAACCCGATGTTCCACAGGAGTGGCCCTAGAACGGACCCCTGCGGAACACCGGACTCCGCGCCGTACCGCCGAAGCTGGCCCGCTTTGTCTACAAGGAGGACCGCTCGGTCCTCCAAGTAGTTCGCCAGGAGGCTTCGCAGGTACTGAGGCACTCCATGGTAGCGGAGCGCCTCTAGTATTGTCGGGTGGGGGATGGAGTTGAAGGCGTTTGCTATGTCGAATGACACAGCCAAAACTCCGTCCCCTGCCCCCACGGCCTCCCTCACTTGGCCCTTGAGCTGGGACAGTGCATCGACTGTCGAACGCCTCCTGCGGAAACCGAATTGGGCATCCGACAGGTTCGGCCCCACCTCCAGCATCAGGCCATTAAGACGGCCGGCGACGATCCCCTCGAACAACTTACCGACCTCATCGAGCAGAACGATGGGCCGGTATGCCGAAGGGGAGTCCACCGGGCGCCCCTCCTTACGGAGAAGGCACAACTGCCCCTCTTTCCAGGGTTTCGGAAACCTTCCAGCCCTAAAACACGCGCTGAAGAGGTCCCGAAACCTCTCCTCCATTTGGGTGGTTGCGATGGCCACCACCCGTGCGGGGACGCCGTCCGGCCCGGGGGCCGTCTTCTTGGCGCGAAGACGGAGCGCCGCCACTCCGAATTCCACTTCCGTGATCGGAGGGATCTCCTCCTCCGGCGGAACCGCCCCCCGCGGGGGGTCCATTAATGGTGGGGTGAAGTTGGTCCCGGGTGGAAATAGGGACCGAACCACCCCATCCAGCAATGCCGGCTCGAGAGACTCCGTCAGCGGGGGACCAAAGGGGCGCAGTTTGTTCCGCGCCGCCTTGTATGGTCTTCCGTACGGGTCTCTGTCGAGACCCTCCAGCATCTCGGCTCGCGCCGCGTCTTTGGCGGCGTTCATTGCCGAATTGAGGACCTTCTTTGCCTCTACGTAAGAGGCGTAGAGAAGGTCCTCGTTTTCGGGGTCTCGCCGTCTGCGCCGTCGACTCCGCGTGTATTGCCGCCTTGCCGCCACGCAGGCGGCCCGTAGCTCCGCTAACCCTTCGGACCACCAATAGATGGCACGACGGGGAGGTGGGCGGCGAGACCGAGGCATGCTGGACTTACACACCTCGGTCAGGGACCTCCTCAGTTGGGCCGCTGCGGAGTCCACGTCCAAGACGTCGATAGGAGGCGTGAGCCAGTCCTGGATGAACGCCGCCTCCTTTGCCGCCTCACGGTCGAGACGGGTAAGAGCCCACCGTGGAAAAGGAGATCGGCTCGACGGAGGCGACCTCCGGGGGCTCTGGGTGGAGATGTCGAACCGCACATATCGGTGGTCCGACAATGTCTCCACCATCTCCACCCGCCAGTCAACGACGCGGGCAGCGAGTGCGGGGGAGGCAAACGAGACGTCCACCACCGACCCTCCCCATCGCCGCACACACGTCTGGACCGTCCCTCTGTTGAGAAGGGATACACCGCACGAAACCGCCCAAGATTCAACGGCGGGTCCCCGGATGTTGCAGGAGGCGGTCGTGTTGCCCCAGGTCACCGACTTTGCATTCAGGTCGCCTAGAACGGCGACCTGTCGCGGCGCCGCCCTACCCACAACCGCGGTCAGGATTCCGAGAAAATTCTCGAAATCCTGGAGAGGGCGGTTTGGGGAGAAATAGACGCCCACCAGGGCTATATCTCCCCACGCGGCGGCCACGTATCCCGATCCTCTCTCTAAAAGCGAGAGGGGAGGGGAGTCTGTGGAAGACCGCGAAACCAACGCCACCAAGTCATCTCGATCGCCCAGCCAACGGCCGGGAACCGAGTACGGCTCGGCAACCACCGCCACGTCTACCAACCACTCAGCCATGGCCTGCATCAGCAGATCCTGTGCTGCTTTGCAGTGGTTGGTGTTCGCCTGGAGAATGCGATGTCCGGTCCTATACATCATTCGGACATCGCACCCTCCTCGTCAGCCACCGAGGTCCCAGCTTCAGGGACAACGGCACTGTCGGTAGCGGCAGGCCGGGACGGCGCCTGCGCTTTACCCTTCTTTGGGGGAGGATTGCAATTCCTCCCCTTCATTATGTGGCCCGCCGGGCGGCCACTGGCGGCGCACACCGCACAGTGCGGCGTGGCGGCCTTGCAAGAGATGGACCTGTGCCCCGCCTTGCCGCAGCGGTAACAACAGTCCGACCTGTCCACCTTTGACGGGCAGAGGGCCCGAGTGTGCCCGATTCCGAAGCACTTGTAGCAGCGCAGAGGCTGCTCCTCAAGCGCCCGGACCACACTCGAGCTAAACCCAACGGCAAGCCGTCCCTTGGCAAGGACGGCCTTGGCCGTGGCGACCGGGCACTCAAGGCGAATGGTGCCCATTCCACCGCGACCGGGCCTGATGTCCCGACACGTTACCGCTGCGATATCACAGCCCCCTATTGCTGCGATTGCCGCCACGACCTCCTCTTTTGTGACCGAGTCGTCCAGACCGGTCACCTCCAAGGCCGAAGACCTAACGGGTCTGACGACCTTAGCCACATCCGCGATGGCCTCTCGCAATTTACTTGCGAAGAGGTCTGCATTGGCGCCACCCTGGGCCCCCGGGAACTCAAAGATTCGAGCTCCGGTTTGGGTCTGGCGGCACGCGACTGCCCCGATTCCCAATGTTGTGGGATCGACGTTGTTACGAGCCCGCTTGAGGACGGACTCGTACGTCTCACCCCGCTCCGCAGCCTCCGCGGTGAGCGTCACCACGACGGCCGCTGTCTTGGGAGGAACCAGTGGCTTCCTTCTACCGGCTGGAGCCCTTTTCGCTGCAGAGGCAGCGGCAGCGGGCCTGGGGGTCGACTTTTCCGCCTTTCCCTTCCCTTTTCCCTTGCCGGTCGCCTGGGATGGGCAGGTAGGGGCGGTGTTGGTTGGGGAGGCAGGGTTGGCGACCGTTCTCGCCTTCTTTTTGGCCTTGCCCTTCCCCTTCTTGACCACTTCCGTCCACGGCTGGTTGGACTGAGTGGTGGAAGGGAGCATTGCGTCCTCCTTCTGGGAGGATGGCCCCGGCTCGCACGGCCTCTTGTCCGCCGCGAGAGGCGGTCGGAGGCGTTTCTCCGGCAAAAGCCTGTCCTCTATGCCGGCAAGGCAGGCTCTCGTGAAGGCCCTTTCCTCCATCACTACCTTGCGGATAACATCCTCAAGGTTGGAGGAAGAGGGACCCTCGGCCGCAGGTCTCGGCTCGGCTTGAGCTGGCCGTGCCGTGACTTCCGCCAGCTTTTTATGCAGCTGGCTGACCTCCGACTGCAGACGATCTACCGTTGCCTGCAGTTGCCGCGTCTCGTCGGTCGCTGTGCGCTGCACCAGCTCCCGGACAATGCCAACCATGCTGGTGGCCCGGCATTTAAGGGACTTTTGAAAAGTCCCTTTCAGATTGGAGGACTTAGAGGCGACTTCTTTTATCCCCTCTTCGTCCTCTCGCGCCATCCGCTCCAGCTCGGCCAGCGAGTGGTCCGCGTACAAGACGCTGGATGCGCCGTACCCAGTCTTGGCCCGGGCGGTGCGCGCCTGCTGCTCCTTGGCGGCGACCCTCTCCTCTAGGTCTTGCTGGAGTTGCTCCCGCCGAGCCAAATCCAGCTGCCGTTGGGCATCCGCCAGACCCACGTCGTGGGTGTCCACCACGGTCGAAGATGAAGTCGGCTTTTTGGCCTTCAACTTCTTCGACTTGGTACTCCCCGTCGAGCCCGAGGACCCTTCACCGTCATCCTTCAAGAAGGCCCGCTTGCGCTTTTGGAGGCGGTCTTCGACCTCCATCGCCGAACTCGCGTCTGACTCAAACGCATTATTGTCGGAGTCCGACCTGCAGTACAAGCTAGCCGCAGATGGTGCGCGGCTAGCTTCTGACGCCGAAATGGCATCGCCCGCGGGGCCCTGAGAAGGGCCTTTTGGTGGGCCCTTAGAAGGGCCTTTTGGTTGGCCCTTAGAAGGGCCTTTTTTGAAACGCCCGAAGGCGTCCCGCAATGAATGCGTCGTCGATCCAGACGCAAGCGTCTCAGACGCAGACGCGTATTCCACCTCCTCGTCGCTCCCTACCGTCTTACCTAACCTAGAGTTTTTCAAAAAATTCTTCATAACTAATCCCACGAGTACGTGGGAAGGGTGGGTCGCCCCGGACAGTGCCCACTGTAACCGGGGAAGTCTGGCGTAACCCGCTCAGGGGAGCGACACTTCCCTGGCGGGGGACGCAGTAAGGACTGAAACTCCGTTCAGCCTTCCAGACCTCACGCTGCGCCGCCGCTTGCCTTCGGGTGATTTTTTATAGAGGTTGTCTTCCTCGTAGCCCGGGCGACCAAGCCAAGGCCTATCGGTCCCGCTCAGATCGCAAAACATGACCGCGACCATGTTGCGGGGTTACGATTTTGGGGCGGTGGCAGGGAAGTACACTCCCACTGCCTGCCCGGCGGCAGGGTAAGTGCACGCCAGACCCGACTCCCGACTCCTCCTAGCCTAAAAAGGCTCTCCTCTCTTGTAGGCACCTAGCCTACAAAGGGACGGCTCCACCAGCCCATCCCGTCCTACCTACCCATCCTACCCCACCGACAGAGTGCCGGCGCCTGGTGGTTTCTGTTACGTCTATTTCTGATGGAAATAGACCAATAACGGGCAGCAACCGCGAGAAGGAACGACCCCACCAGACTTGCCTTAAGGATCTACACGACCTGCGCTCTCCCTCAAAGCCATTCGCCTCATTACTCGCACCCAGAGCCGAGTAATGAAGGCCTAGATTTATCCAATACAAGCGACCGAAGCCGTAAGCTAGGCATAGCAACTACTAATGGATAAACCCAGACCCGCCCAACCTAACCTAACCTAACCTAACCTAACCTAACCTAACCTAACCTAACCTAACCTAACCTAACCTTTTTTTTTTTTTTTTTTTTTTTTTTTTTTTTTTTTTTTTTTTACCAGGTGTAAAATGCTTTATGCATACCCTCCGAACATGGGAGTGTCGGAGGGTTATGTGGGACTCTCCGCCAATAAGGGCGGCATACCCACTAAAAGCACCCGGACGTGCCCTCTCTCCGGTTTTGTTGGACACCGTGGAACCCGCGAAGGCATAGTCCACGATGTCTACCGGGGCTTCCCGCGCCGTAGGGGAGATGGTCGTGCACGCTTGGCCCTCTCCCAGACCGCTCAGTGGCTAATCACCGCAGGCAGAGGACTCCCATCGTCCACCTGCAGCCACTATGGGTTGAGTCTGGCGGCAAAACGCCGCCTTCTCACCCCAAGCCGTCTACGCCGGAGGGGATGCGCAAGAGGATCTTCCTCGCGCTCCCGCTCCGCGGTCTCCTTTTGCGACATGACTGTTTCGCAGAAGGAGACCACCGCCTCCCAGGACCTCTCGTCGCTCAGCATCGCTTCGACAATGCTTTGGAGCGAGAGGTCCACCCGCTGAATAATGCGTGCCATTTGGCCGCGCTCCGCGTCCCAACGACTGCACACCTCAAGGGTGTGCTGAGCGGTGTCGTCGGGACTTCCGCACTCGTGGCACAGCGGGGCCGGCTCTCTACCTATTTTGTGCAGGTAGTGACCGAAGCACCCATGCCCAGTCATTACCTGCACGAGCCGGTACGACGTCGCGCCGACTGCCCTCTTCAGCCAAAGGTCGGCCGTTGGGAGGATCGCCTCTATGGTACGGACACCGTAAGGGGCGACCTCCAGTTGGGCCTTCCATCTGTCCCGCAGTCGGCGCTCCGTCGCGCGACGGGCGGCTGCCACCTCCTCGGGGGCCGGGCGTTCACCTGTTGTCCGGACCCTGGACCTACGTTGGTAAGTCTCTGCGTGCACCTCTGCGTCTAGCTCCCACGGGGGGGTGCACGCGAGAAGGCAGGCAGCCGCGTGGGCCACCGTCACATAGGCTCTCACTATTCTGATGGCCACGACTCGTTGTGGCCTCCGCAGCAGGGCCCTATTTCGAGCGGACAGCTTGTCCGCCCATATTGGGGCCCCATAGAGGGCCATGCTCCTTGTCACTCCGGCGTATAGCCGCCGGCACAAGGAACCCGGCCCTCCTATATTGGGCAGAAGTTTGCCCAGCGCCGATGCGGCGCCCACGATTCGGGGAGCTAGTCTCGAGAAATGCTCCCCGAAATCCCACTTGCGGTCCAGTATTAGCCCCAGATATTTAATGTGGGGCTTTATTTGGACCGCTTCACCCTCGAGGGTGAGCGTCGCACTCGCGGGCAAATTCCACCCGCGCCCCCCGAAGACTATAGCCTCAGTCTTCGGGAGGCTCACCTTTAGGCCGAGCCTGGTGATCCGTTCAATCGCCAGCTCAGCCGCCACTTCCGCCCTCCGGGAGGTCTCCCGCTTGTCGCTCCCGCGCACAGCCACCATTGTGTCGTCCGCGTAGCAGACGACCAGTGTGCGCGGAAGCAGCTCCCCCCGGATTACCCAGTCGTACCCCAGGTTCCATAGCAGTGGACCGAGCACGGAACCCTGGGGCACGCCGCAGGCCATCACTCTCTCCCCCCGTTGTCCGTCCTTCTTTTCCCAGAGCACTACCCTCTCGGTTAGGTAGTGCTCAACAATCCGCCTCAGGTAGAGAGGCACTTCATGATATCGAAGTGCCTCACTGATCACCCCGTAGGGGAGTGTGCCAAACGCGTTTGCGATGTCTAGTGACACCGCGATGACACCCTCCCCCCTGCTCGACGCGTACTCACAGAAGTCCCTCAGTGACTTCAGCGCGTCGAGCGTGGACCGTCCTTCCCGGAAACCGAATTGTCTGTCCGAGACGTTCGGGCCGGCGGTCTCCATGTGCCGCAGGATCCGGGAGGCCAGGATGCGTTCAAACGCTTTCCCGGCCTCATCTAGCAGCACTATGGGGCGATAGGCGGAAGGGCAATCCGCTGGTCGACCCTCTTTACGGAGGAGGCATAGTCGCCCCTCCTTCCATACCCTAGGGAACTTTCCCTCTGTCAGGCAGTCATCCATGACATGCCTGAGTCGGTCCCCTAGGTGTTTCAGGGCGACTGCGAGGACGCGACCGGGAACGCCGTCCGGGCCCGGGGCTTTTTTGCAGCCCCGGAGTCGGTGTATCACTCGATTGAACTCGTCGTCACCTATTGGTTGAACGACGAGCTCGGCCTCCGGTTCCCTTATGGGGTCGACCATTGACGGGGGAGAGATCAAGGGGGCTGGCGGAAACAGCCCCTCGACTACCCTCTGAAGGAGTTCGGGTTCCAGGGAGTCCATGGGGGGAGCGGTGCGCATTTTGTTACGCACCACCTTGTACGGCCGCCCCCATGGGTCCCTGTCCAGGGTGGCCAAGAACGACTCGTGAGCTTCGTCCTTGGCCTTGGCAATCGCCACCTGGAGGGCCTTCTTAGCCTCTTTGAGGGCCCTGTGGAGCCCTTCTTCCTCTTCTGCAGTGTGCCGTCTGCGCCTACAGTGTTGGAAGGCCCGGCGGGCACCGTTACTGGTGGACCGCAGGGCCGCAATTTCTGCGGACCACCAGTATACACTCTTACGTGCGAACCGGCGACCGACCCGAGGCATGGCCGCGTCGCACACCGTCTGTAGTGCGACGCGGAACTGTGCCGCCCTTTCTTCGACTCCGAGGGTGACGGGTGGGGTAGCACACCACTCCTCCACCATGGCCGCCTCGTTCGCCTTGTCCCTGTCCAGCTTGACCAGGGACCACTTCGGGAACTTCCGCCCCCTTCTGGCACCGCCCGTGATGGGCGCCGGTGGAACCCCCGCTTTGGAGACCCTCATCCTGATGTACAAGTGGTCTGAGAGGGTCTCAACATCCTCCAGGACACGCCAATTCGTGACGCGTGCAGCCATGGCAGGGGTCGCGAACGTGATGTCCACAATTGACCCCCCCTGCCGCCGCACGCAGGTATTCGTGGTGCCCTGGTTTAGGACCACGAGTCCCGTTGCCGCCACCCAATCCTCCAGAGCCGTACCCCTATGGTCCGTAATGGGGGAACCCCATGCCGAACTTTTGGCGTTGAGGTCCCCCAGGACCATAACCTGCCTCGGGGCAGCCCTCCGGACCACCCCCCCTAATATCCCCAGGAACGTGTCGAACTCCCGCAGCGGCCTATTGGGGGAGAAGTACGCGGCCACCAGCACCGTATCGTTCCCCCATTTAGCCGCCACGAATCCTGGGCCACCCTCAATCCTTGATATGGGGGGGAGGTCCCCCATCGCCGGCACCACTATCGCCACTACTCCGTCGGTGTCCCCTGCCCAATTAGATTGGGGGGGGATGAAGTAGGGCTCTGTTACCACCGTAACGCCAATTTTCCACTCCGCCATGGCCTGCATGAGCAGATCTTGAGCTCTGGCGGAGTGGTTGGCGTTTATCTGCAGGACGTCTAAATGTTGGTGTGCTGACATTTAGACGTCCATATTGTTGTCCTCTTGTTGCCGGCTGGCGGCTGTTTCGGCTGGAGGGGGCCGGATGGGGCGGGTGGGTCTCGGCCTCACCTCTCTTCCCTTTGTCTCCGGTGGGGAGCATTTCGGTCCCCTCATTACATGATTGGCTGGGAGGCCTGCATGGTGGCATACTGCGCACCGTACTTTTTCCTCCCAGCATTCGGCTGCTTTGTGCCCCTCTGCGCCGCACCGGTAGCACATCTGGCCCCGGTCCACCTTTGAGGGGCACAACTCGCGCGTGTGGCCGACACCCATGCATTTGTAGCACCGCATGGGTGCCGGTCCGACGGAGCTAATCCTGGCAGACGACCAGCCTACCATGATCTGACCGCGCTTGAGGAGGGCTTTTGCCACTCCCACCGGGCATTGCACGAGGGCCACCCCACTACCATCAAAGTATGTAGAGCGAATGCCCCCCACCTTAATTTGCGCCTCGGCGCATCCCCCCGTCTTGGCGACGGCAGCCGCCAGGGTCTCCCTTGTCGCCGACTCATCTAAGCCGGCGACTTTTATAGCGGCCATTTTCTCAGGGCGGCTTACATGGGCAACGTCGCCCACAAGAACCTGCAGCTTTTCTGCGAGGTTGTCCGCCGCCCTTCCTCTCTCTGCTCCAGGGACCTCGATAACTCGGCCCCCCGTCGCCGAGTTCCTGACCTTGACCCGCTGCAGGCCTATCTCCTCCAAGCTTATGCCATTAATGGCCTTGGACATGACCACCTGCAGCGTGGTGTCGGTGGTAACGTCCTTCCGCATGGTGATTACCACCGCTGCCGTCTTGGGGACTTCCAGACCCTTCTGCTTGGGTGCCGCTTTCTTTTTGGGCGGCGGGGGGGGTGGGGGAGTGGCCGTAGCCTTCCCCTTTCCCTTCCTCTTCTTCTTTCCAGCTTCCTGGGTAGTCCATGCCTCGCCCGGGGGCACCGGTGCCGTCTCCGCTGCTGGAGCAGGCTTGGCTGCTGGTGCAGGCTTGGCTGCCGGGGCAGTCTTGGCTGCCGGGGCGGTGGTTTCCGGGGCCACCGGGGCCGCTTTTCTGGCGGCCCTTTTCGGCCTGCCATCCCCAAGCCTGGCCCTGCTCTCGGGCTCGGAGGCCACTACTCTCGTTGAGGCCGATGGGGCCTCCTTCTTCTTATCCGCCGCCAGCGGGGGGCGGATTATTGGTGCGGGAGGAAGGCGACTGGCAATCCCCTCGATTCTAGCATTAAGCATGTCACCGAGGGAGACCATCAAGTCGCGCTTCATGGTGTCCAGCATTTCCGCCAACTCCGCAGCGGCGGATTGTGTCGGCGGGGGGGCCCTAGGGGCCGGGGTCTCTCGCACCGGCTGCAGGGCCGGGGCCTGGCGCTCCGAGAAGGCAATTCTCAGGGCCTTTAGTTCCGCTGTGCAGAGAGCGAGTTGCTCCCGCATCCTCTTGTTGTCCGCCTTCAGGATGCGGATCTCCTCGCTCTCTGACCTGGAGGCGTCAAGTTCCTCCATGGCACTCAGTATGGTGCGGCAGGCCCGGTTCATATTGCCCCACACCTCACCCTTCAAGTTGCCCGACTTGCGGGCCCCCTCCAATATTTCGCATGCCGCCTGTTTGGTGGCCTCCACCGGGTCGGATGGGAGGAGAACCTCAGACGGGTGCGCCGACTTCTTTCCTGATGGGGAGATATTTCTCCCACTCCCCTTTGTTCCCTTGGAGCGGAGCTCCGGGAAGTCCTTCCTATACAAGGAGGGGCCGGCGGCGTCATCTGTGTCGGGGCTGAGGTAAGCCTCCGGACTTCGGAGCTTATCTCTTGCCGACGCCATTCCCGCGTAGGCCCCTTTGGCCTTGCCTCTCCGGGCTGTTCCAACCTTAGGCCCATTATCGGGCCTTGCGTCATCCGCCTGGTCTACATGCCCCCTCTTCTTAGGCTGAGAAGACACTTCCATGGCCTCTGAGAATTCTTCCTCGGATTCAGAGGAAGAAGAAGCCAACGTTCTTTCGTCCCACTTGCGGTGGGAACCCCCCTCCTCTTCAGACGTGGCCATTGTGGCCTCGCCAACGTCTCTGTCAAATTTAGACCAAATCCGACCACCCCAGCCGAAGTTATCTCCCAAAACAGAGTTTTGTTAGAAAACGGTCAAGGGGGAGTCGGCTCGGAGAAATCCCATACAAATTTCAAAAAGCGCCTGAAAAACCGAAATAGCAACAAGATTCTTCAGGACACTTTTTGAAAAATTTTTTTGGCTGACTTCCCCTTAACGGAGCCGAAAACCAAAAACGTCACCTTATAGGGGCTGAAGTCCCCTATCCCCTGGCACCCCTACTGAGACCGTAGGGGAAAACCAGACCCCAAGTATTCACTCCTGAACTTTCCCAACTTTTTTGGCAAAAAATTTTTTCAAAATTTTCCCTAAAATTACTAAAAATCCGATTACTTCCAAACCCTAAAGAGAAAAGCAACCGGACCTAGCCTACGCGAAATTTAATAAATGCTGCTATAACCTAACCTAAAAAAGTGCTAAAAACGATAGCCGCAAACCCGACTTTTTTTCGATTGAAAAAGGTAAACAAACCGTTTTTCAACCGAAAAATCGTGAGTTGTAACTTTTTCTTACTTCTGTTGATATTTTTGTCCGCAAGACACTCAGCGCCACAGCGTTTTCACAGCCGTGTGCGCCTCGTTAATCCGCAACTTACGATGTATTGAACTGCGCTGTAGCTCACATAGGCTGATCGCTAAGGCAACCTAACCTAACCTAACCTAACCTAACCTAACCTAACCTAACCTAACCTAACCTAACCTAACCTAACCTAACCTAACCTAACCTAACCTAACCTAACCTAACCTAACCTAACCTAACCTAACCTAACCTAACCTAACCTAACCTAACCTAACCTAACCTAACCTAACCTAACCTAACCTAACCTAACCTAACCTAACCTAACCTAACCTAACCTAACCTAACCTAACCTAACCTAACCTAACTAGATTAATTAATTAGATTAATTTAAGATAATTTCAGTTTTAATTTAATTATAGGTTATTATTGATTTATATTGATTTATATTGAATTATTTTATTATTAATTATTAATGAGTTAATATTTTTGTAATTTTAATTTTGTAACGATAATGCTCCATCCTAAATGAAATTATTATTAATTTTAATTTTATTATTTGAATTGTGATTAATTTATGTACTATTTTTAGTTCTTATTCAAAGAATTCAAAATTAAGGGACATATAATTTGATTAGGGACAATGAAATAAATTATTTAATGGATACAATATAGAAGCAATATAGGCAATTCTACAATTTCAATGTGTACTAAATAAACTTAAAACCAAGATTGTTAACTTATAAAATTTTTGGACTATTAATGTTTTTAGTGTTTTAGAGTGGTTTTATAGACTACTGTTTTAAGTCAATTAAGTCAATTATTATTTCAGATAGTTAAAGCATGAATTGTACAGAATATTGCATGAATTATTTAAATTTTTAATTATTATTATTATTATATTTTTGTTATGCAAATTAGTTATAAGTTAATAAAGAATGTTGTGTTTTATTAAAATTAATTAAGTTAAAAATATAAGATGATTATAATGATGTTGCAAAATAAATAGCAACAGTAGCTCGCGGGCCGGGCCTCTGCGCCCGGACAGGAAAAAAAAAAAAAAAAAAAAAAAAAAAAAACCTAACCTAACCTAACCTAACCTAACCTAACCTAACCTAACCTAACCTAACCTAACCTAACCTAACCTAACCTAACCTAACCTAACCTAACCTAACCTATCTGACAACGGGGCTACCTGGACATCCCACTGACAAGACAGAAGGCACTTCCGGATTTAAAATAGGTTAATTTTTGGCGGAGATATAGACATTTTAAAAAATCGCATATTTTCAAAAAATTATATCTTGGAAAAGTGAGCGGTGACCCCTAGTTTTTAATTTATGTATATAATAGGCCTACAGATCCCCAACTTTTTGTAAAGTTTTAAAAAATTTCATAGAGTAGTTTTAGAATAAATTTGTGTAAACCATTTGACCTACATTCAAGGTACCCGAAAATTAAAAGTGGGTCAAAGATTTGAACGCCATTTTGTTTAGTTTATAATTAGTAATATTTTCGCATTTTTTGATTGTTTGAAAAGTAAAATTTTTGACATTTTAAAGAACTTTTAAAATTTTTAAAATATTAATTTAAGGAAAATAACGGTAGTTAGTGTTTTTAAAATTATTGTTAATTATTGTACATATTTGGCATACTGTTCACTAACTTATTTCAAAATTTTAAAATTTTTCGGCTGAATAGTTTTTAAGATATTTATTAAACTGTAATATGACCTTTTGACCTACATTCGGTGTACCTTGAATGTAGCAAGTTAGGTTAGGGATTTTAAATTGTATTTAGGGGGACTGAAAAACTCGACTTCCAAAAAATAATTTGGACATTGTAAATACTTTTTAACACTACTTTTTATATGACATAGTTAAAACTTACTTTAGTATTAATTTATAATCTTATTGTTATTGTGCCTATTATATTTAATTGTATTTGTGTTGTAATAATACAACTAACGTATCCGACGCCCTTTACACGTCGCATACTTTTATACAACTGACGTCCCTTATAAGCCAGAAAAGAGCGAGCCCACATCATGTTCGGCATTAGGACTCCAGTCAGTAAGCCGGCGACGGAAAACTCTCCACCTAAAAAGGCCGAAGAGAAGGTAGAAAAGACTGGGCCCTCTTCAAACCATGACCGGACCTTTGAGGTCCGAAGGAGCATTGGGGAGACATCTCTGAAGACATCTCCGAAGAGGGTGGTGGTACCGGTGGCGGGCCCCTCGAGGCCTAAAACCCGGGTACCACAGACTGACGCCTCGGATGTCCCCCCCCCGAAGACAACCTACTCCTCTAGAGTGGCTGAGGCTAGGGCATGCCTGAATAAGGCTAAGCTCTGCCTCAGTAGCTCTAGAAATATCAAAACGGAGTACAAAGAAGGCATAACATCAGCTGTGGAGCGACTCTACCAGCTCCTGAAGGAGTCGGAGTCGGAGGGGACAAAAGAGACGACAAAAATCCAGAGCAAGGGACAGGGTGGGGAGGAGGGGGAGGAAACTTTACACCCTCCACCACCCCCCCACCCTGCCACTAGCAAACAAAATGAGGACCTTCTAAGGCGAATGGAGGACCATTCCAAATTGATTCAGGAGAACACGGCCAAGATGGAATCACTGAGAGACACCATGGCAAAACACCAAAAGGTCTTGGAGGCACCCCTCACCTACGCGAACGTCGTGGCTGGCTCGCCGAGGAGGCCACCGGCAGAGTCAGCCGCGATGTACTCTGTCGTCATAACGTCGAAAGACGATCAGGACACCGGTGAAGAAGTGTACGACAGAGTAAAGAAAGCGGTGAACGCCAAGGATGAGGGGACGAGAATAGACAAGATCCGAAAGGCCAAAGATCGAAAAGTCATCCTCAGCTGTAAAGACAAGGCGGAACTCAAAAAGGTCAAGGACAGACTTACCGAGAAAGGATGCACACTAAACGTGGAGGACATCCAAAACAAAGACCCCCTTTTGGTGCTGTATGGAGTCTGTAATGCGAACACGGACGAAGATATAACAAAGGCAATCAGAAGCCAAAATAAAAACCTGCTTGGAGACGTCGATGAGGGGGACTTCCGCGTCGAGATCCGGTACAGACGGAGGGCGAGAAACCCACTCACAGCGCACGTTGTGGCTCGGGTCTCGCCCGCCGTCTGGCAGCGGCTCACCGGCGCGGGAGCCGTCCACATCGACGTACAGAAAGTAAGGGTGGCTGATCAGTCTCCTCTGATCCAATGCTCACGTTGCCTGGGCTATGGGCATGGAAAGAGGTTTTGCCATGACGCAATTGACGTTTGCAGTCACTGTGGGGGGCCGCACCTGAGAACAGAGTGCGCGGATTGGTTGGTTAACGCCCCCCCCAGCTGCGTCAATTGCAGAAAGGCAAAACTAGAAAAAGCGGATCACGACGCTTTTAGCGACGGCTGCCCGGTGAGGCGAAAGTGGGACGCGTTGGCAAGATCAACAACAGCGTATTGCTGAAGGCATCAAGCTGGTCTTGCACGCAAATTCTCACGTAAAACCCATGGCCACGGACCGCAGGGGTATCGTATTCAAAATTAAAATATGGAAATATAAATCAATAAAATTAAATAGTACAACAAATAAAATAAAAAGGGTAAACTGGGTCCAGTTTCATATGAAACTGGCTCAGTTTAAAGGGGTAAAAATAAATATTAAAATAGAACATAATAAAACAAGTAAACAGACAGTTAAACATACGGGAATTCAGGAACAAACAATAGATTCATTTATAAATACTAGTAATAAAAATCTTAAAATTGACATACCACTGTGGTCCGATAGGCAGGAGAAGCCGAATGGGGAAGGTCGTCGCAGAGTTGTGCATCATCCATGGCGCAGCGCATATCAGATGGAGACTGAATACATCTGTAAAATAAAAATAAAATAGATTAAAACTATGTTTAATATATATTGTTAAATATAATATGTAACATAGAAAAGTAGTAATAAATAGCAATAGTTAAATGTAAGATTATTAAGTAACCTTAAATATGTAAAATAGTATTAAGCAATAAATAATAATAGATATAGATAGTAATGTTAGATGTATATTATAAAAATAATATATACTGTAACATACGATATAAAATTTAGAAATATTAGAATAAGGAACTTAAATTAATTTCAAAAATTGTAACTTTAAATAGATGTAAGAAAATATGATAATAAAGAAATGAAAACCCTAATCAAATAACATACGGAAGGACAGACACAACAGAAAACAAGGTCTCTGATCATGTTAGAGGTAGAGTAGGAAAGCTCGCGGGCCGGGCCTCTGCGCCCGGACAGGGAAAAAAAAAAAAAAAAAAAAAAAAAACCTAACCTAACCTAACCTTTTTTTTTTTTTTTTTTTTTTTTTTTTTACCTGGGAAAATCCTTTATGGATACCACCGTTCCGGGGGGAAACGGTGGTTATGTGGGACTCACCGCCGTAAGGCGGCATACGCACTAAAAAACCAGGGTGTTCCTCCTACGCCAACTTAAGACGAGGGGCATGGGACCGCTCGCGCATTACTCCACAGCCCTCGTCAGTGTCGCTGCCCGCCTTGCGGCAGACTCATCTCCTGGGGTCTTCCCCCACCTCGTGTGTGATGCCCCGGAACACATGGGGGGCATCTCCACCTCTCGATGACCTATTATTAGGGGATGCCAGGTGCCCCCGCACCCAACACCCTAGGCCATTGAAGCGGAGACGGGGTGCGGGCTCGATTAGCCCGCCTCCGTGTCCGCGCTCTCCGGAGCGGCTGAGCGTGAGGATCTCTCTCCCTCTCCCGCTCCTCTTCCTCCCTCTGCGAGATGACTGCCTCGCAGAAGGAGGCCACCGCCTCCCATGACCTCTGCCCATCGAGCATTTTTAGTATAATGGTCGATAGGGAGAGGTCAGTCCCTACGACCGCAGCCAATGTCTGCCGCAGTTCTGCTCCTCCCGGGCATGCTTCCAGCGCATGTTGCGCCGTATCCTCCGCATGTCCACACTGATGGCAAGCTGGGGAGTCCTCCCTTCGGGCAACGCGATGTAGGTACCTCCCGAAACAACCATGTCCCGAGAGGACCTGCGTCAGTCGGAAGGAGAGACTCCCATGCTTCCTGCGGACCCACTCCTCCAGTACTGGGCTGATTGCCTCCAGGAGCCTTCGGGCGCTCTGCCCCCTCTGCATCTGCCCCGCGAGGAGCCGCTCCCTCCACGTGCCGATAGCGGACACCCTGGCCTGATTGCGCCAGTGCGCCACCTCCTGCGGCGCCGGTCGCTCGTCCCGCTCCCGCGCCTGCGCTCTGCGCCAGTAGACCGAAGCCAAAACTTCGGCCTCAAGGTCCCACGGGAGCGAGCCTGCGAGCACGCATGCCACTTCGTGGGAGAGTGTGCGATACCCCCTGCACACCCTCACCGCCATCACCCGTTGAGCTCCGATCAGCACGGCAGTGGTCTGCCGATCGAGCTTTCCCGCCCATATCGGGGCGCCATATAACGCCATAGAGCTTACCACCGCTGTATAGAGGCGGCGGCAGCTCACTTCGCAGCCCCCGATGTTCGGGAGCAGTCGGCTAAGTGCGCCGGCTGTCCCCAAGATTTTGGGGGACAGCCGCCGCACGTGCTCCTTGAAGTTCCATCTGCCGTCGAGGACGACACCAAGATACTTCAGTGTCGTCCCGACGGGGATGGAAATTCCACCCACCACTATGGTGGAGTCTGCAGGTGGTTTCCGCCGGGGACCATGAAAACATATGGCCTCGGATTTGTGAAGCGCCACCTGCAGACCCAGCATCCGGATCCTTGCCACGACCGTAGCGACTCCGGCTGTGGCGAGGATCGCAGCCTCCCTATAGTTGCTTCCCCGGGCGGCAACCAACGTATCATCGGCGTAGCATACTACGCTAACGCCACGCAGGCTTGCCCCCCGGAGGACCCAATCGTATCCGACGTTCCACAGGAGAGGGCCAAGAACCGACCCCTGCGGAACACCGCGCGTCATGGGACTACTTCCCTCCCCGCGAGTCGTCGGGAAGACTACCTCTCGATCTGAGAGATAGTCCCCGACAAGTCTTCGCAGGTACTGGGGCACCTTGTGGTACCCCAGACCGGCGTGTATCGTGCTCCAGGGCAGCGTGTTGAATGCGTTGGAGATGTCCAACGATATGGCCACCAACACGCCGCCACTGGAGCACGCCTCCTCGGAGAGGTCGCGGACGAGAGATATGGCGTCAATCGTCGAGCGACCTCTCCGGAAGCCGAACTGGTTAGGCGCCAGATCCGGTCCCACCGTCTCGAGGTGCCTGACCAGGCGGGCAGCCACTACTCTCTCCAATAGCTTGCCCGCCTCGTCAAGCAGCACAATCGGGCGATAGCCCGAGGGCTCGTCCGCGGGACGACCCTCTTTCCTCAGGAGGACGAGTTTGCCCCTTCTCCATCGCCTGGGGAATCTTCCCCCCACGAGGCACCTGTCAAACAGGTCCTTCAAGGCGGGTCCCAGGTGCTTCAAGGAGAGGGCCCACGCGCGACCCGGTATGCCGTCAGGCCCAGGTGCCGTGTTCTTGGCTCTCATCCTGAGCACCGCCGCACCCAGCTCACCCTCAGAGATAGGGACAAACTCGCTCTCCTCTCCTTCGGCGAGATCGGCTGAAGTCAAGGGAGGCGTGAACTCGGCCCCCGGAGCACCGGGGAACAAGCCATCGACCACTCTTTGGAGCACCGCCGGTTGGAGCGAGGCTGTGATGGGGGGAGCCCAGGGACGAAGCTTTTGCCTCGCCCACTTGTACGGGCGGCCCCATGGGTCGCGCTCAAGCCCCTCCAGCAGCTGCTCCCAGGCTCGCCTCTTAGCCTCAACTATCGCGACGCGAAGGGCCCCAGAGGCCTCCCTGTAGGCGGCGTAAAGAGACTCGCTCTCCTCAGTCTCTCGCCGCCTTCGCCTCCGATACCGCTGGTATAGTCGGCGCCTCGACACGCAACTTCTCCGGAGTTCGGCAATCTCCTCCGTCCACCAATAGACTTGGCGTCTCGGCTGTGGGGCTCGCGTGCGCGGCATCGCAGCGTCGCAGACGCGCGACAATGCCTCGCACAGCCTGTCCGCCATCGCGTCCGGGTCTACTAAATCCGGCTCCTGAGGAGTGCCATTCCATACTTCGACGAGGGCCGCCTCCTGCAGCACTTCGGCGTTGAGGCGCTTCAGGGCCCATCGCGGACCTATCTCGCCACCTACCTCTCTCACCTCATCTGTTTGGGTCGGGGAGACGCTGAACCGGATGTACCTGTGATCGGACAGCGTTACCACGTCTACCAGCACCTGCCAGTCGCGAATGCGGCAAGCGATGTCCGGGGTGACGAGCGTCAAGTCGACGATCGACTCACCGTTCCGCCGGACGCAGGTGCTTACCGATCCCCGATTTATAACGCAGAGGCCCACCTCGGCCATCCACTCTAGAACGACACCGCCCCGCGCGTTCGTCACCGGCGACCCCCACGCCGCTGATTTGGCGTTGAAGTCGCCGAGCACGAGGACAGGGCGCGGGCGGGTCTGACCAATCAAGGTCCCCACCTCGCCGAGGAGAGTCTCTAGCTCGCGAACTGGCCGGTTCGGAGAGTGGTACACCCCCACGATGACGGCCTGGCCTACCCTAGCCACTACAAAACCCCTGCCCCTCACCACGTCTTCGAGAGGGGGGGAGTGAGCCGGCGATTGCGTGGTGATTGCCACCAGGCCGTCGAGGTCCCCAACCCAGTCAGACCTAGGTCGGACCGCGTAGGGCTCGCTCACCACCGCCACCTGGATCAACCGCTCCGCCATAGACTGCAGGAGCAAGTCCTGAGCCCCGGCGCATCGGTTGATGTTCGCCTGTAGGAAGGTTAGGGCCATACTAACTAACCTTCCTCCATGCGACCAACTGGCCCTTTATCGGGACGAGGCGGATGTGGCTGGACCGTAGCCCCAGCCGCATTGGCCTTCCTTCTCACCCCTGGCTTTGACGGGGACTTGGCGCATGCCTTGCTCCCGGAGAGGTGATCCGCCGGCTTCCCTGCTGCTGCACAAAGGGAGCAATGGGGGGCGGCGGTGCACTCCTTGGCCTTGTGGGCCTTTATACCGCAGCGGTAACACTCATCGCTGCGGTCCACTTCGGCATTGCACTTGGCCGCTACATGGCCCAGTTCAAGGCAGCGGTAGCAGCGGCGGGGTCTCGCTTCCAGGATGCTGACTCGCGCCGCCACCCAGCCCACCAAAACGCGGCCACCGCTGGCCATCACTTTCTTTGCGGCCGCAGTGGGGCAGCGCACGAACGCGGTGCCCATCCCGGCTTGGCCCCGGCGGATTGCGCCAACGGAAAACGCCGTCACATGGCATTCGCCCTTCCCGGCCAAGGCCTCCGCCAGCTCCTGCGGAGCGACGGAATCGTCCAGGCCACTGACCCGAAGGTCTGTTGTTACGGTCGGCCTGGAGACTCGTACGCCTTCCTCGCCTCCGAACACCTCCCTGAGCTTTTCGGCAAGGACGTCCGCTTTGGCCGCGTTGTCCGCACCGGAAACCTCCAGCACTCGTGCCCCAGTAGCCGCCGCCCTGATCTTCAGCGGCGGGAGCCCCAGCTCGCTTAACTTCACCTTCGCCTTGGCCGCTTCCAGCATCTTGGCGTAGGTGATGCCTTTCTCAACCGCACTCTCCTGCAGCGTGATGACCACGGCTGCGGTCCGCGGAGGGCGGAGTTTGGCCGCACCCGCTTTGGGGGGCTGCGTCTTCGGCCTAGGGATTTGGGCTGGAGGGGGAGGCCTCTTCTTCTCGTTGGGTCCTGCCCTTTCCGTTGCACGCACCTTGTCCCGCCTCTTGTCCTTTCCCCGCCTCGTGACCACCTGCCAGTCCTCAACAGGAGCTGCAGCGCTAGCAGGGGCGGGGGCCGGCTTCGGCTTTGGAGCCGCTCTTGTTCCCGGCTTTGGCGCCGGAGTGTCCCTCTGAGTCAAGGACTCAGCTGGACGCACGTCAGCCTCCCTTCGCCGATCTGCGGCCAGAGGGGGCCTCAGGATCTGCCTGGGCATTAGCCTCTCCTCTATTCCGGCAAAGCGGGCGTCCACCATTGTGCCGACTTGCACCATGATGTGCCGCATTGCCTCCTCACCGCAGGGAGTTTGGGCCGGGGCCTGAGCAGGCACAGTGGACGGAGCCACTTGAACTTGGGCTGCCCTCATCTGCGCCATCTCCCGTCGTAACTCCTTCAAGTCCGCCGCAAGCCGCTCGTTGGCCTTCACCAGAAGTGCCATCTCCTCAGGCATTGTGCGGGCCCGCGTTTCCTTGAAGGACGCCTTTATTGTGTCCGCCGCCTCCTTGAGGGCCCTCACCGACGTGCCCTTTAGGTTTCTGGACTTCGTGGCCACCGCATAAACGATGTCCACTGAGTCCATCAACATTGCCTCCAGCTCGGCGGCATCAAAATTGCCTAGCCGTGAGTCGCGGTCCTCGGGCACCGGTGCTGGCGCCTTGAGGAACTGCGCCTTCCTCCTTTTTTGGATCTCCTCTTGGAGATTCCTTTCGGCTTCGAGCCGCATCTCTTCTTCCCGCGCCTGGTTGAGCTCGGCCTTGGCCTTCGCCAGCCCAACGTATTGCCCTGTTGTGGGCGGGCGCCCCCTACCACGCCGAGCGCTCGAGACCTTGGGTGCCGGTGAGGATTCACCCTGGTCTCCGTGCCCTTCCTGCTCCTCAATATGCCGCTTGCGCAGCCTCCTCCCGGAGCCGTGAGACGACACTGTCTCCCAGGTCATGCCATCAGAATCAGATTCTGACAGGCAGACCGTCTCAGTTCGGAGCCATGGGGCTTGAGTAGCCTCCACATTCGAAGCAACGGGCAGATCTTCGCCGTTGCTCTCCGTCAACTCGCAACGGGTCAAAACGACCCGCGCATCTTTCACCTCACACGCCTTCTCGGCACCACTCTGCGCAGACGCGCACTCTCTTTCCACTTCCTCCTCTCCATCACTTAACCTAAAAGAATTTTCAAAAAATTTTGCCATATTCAGTCCCACGAGTACGTGGGAAGGGTGGGTCGCCCCGGACAGTGCCCACTGTAACCGGGGAAGTCTGGCGTAACCCGCTCAGGGGAGCGACACTTCCCTGGCGGGGGACGCAGTAGCGACTGAAACTCCGTTCAGCCTTCCAGGCCTCACGCTGCGCCGCCGCTTACCTTCGGGTGATTTTTTATAGAGGTTGTCTTCCTCGCGGCCCGGGCGACCAAGCCAGGGCCTATCGGTCCCGCTCACATCGCAAAACATGACTGCGACCATGTTGCGGGGTTACGATTTTGGGGCGGTGGCAGGGAAGTAAACTCCCACTGCCTGCCCGGCGGCAGGGTAAGTGCACGCCAGGCCCGAATCCCGACTCCTCCTAGCCTAAAAAGTTTATCCGCTCTTGTAGGGACCTAGCCTACAAAGGGACGGCTCCACCAGCCCATCCCGTCCTACCTACCCATCCTACCCCACCGACAGAGTGTCGGCGCCTGGTGGTTTCTGTTACGTCTATTTCTGATGGAAATAGACCAATAGCGGGCAGCAACCGCGAGAAGGAACGACCCCACCAGACTTGCCTTGAGGATCTACACGACCTGCGCTCTCCCTCAAAGCCATTCGCCTCATTACTCGCTCCCAGAGCCGAGTAAAGAAGGCCAAGATTTATACAATACAAGCGACCGAAGCCGCAAGCTAGGCATAGCAACTACTAATGGATAAACCCAGACCCGCCCAACCTAACCTAACCTAACCTAACCTAACCTAACCTAACCTAACCTAACCTAACCTAACCTAACCTAACCTAACCTAACCTAACCTAACCTAACCTAACCTTTTTTTTTTTTTTTTTTTTTTTTACCTGGGAAAATCCTTTATGGATACCACCGTTCCGGGGGGAAACGGTGGTTATGTGGGACTCACCGCCATAAGGCGGCATACGCACTAAAAAACCAGGGTGTTCCTCCTACGCCAACTTAAGACGAGGGGCATGGGACCGCTCGCGCATTACTCCACAGCCCTCGTCAGTGTCGCTGCCCGCCTTGCGGCGGACTCACCTCCTGGGGTCTTCCCCCACCTCGTGTGTGATGCCCCGGAACACATGGGGGCATCTCCACCTCTCGATGACCTATTCTTAGGGGATGCCAGGTGCCCCCGCACCCAACACCCCAGGCCCTCGGAGCGGAGACGGGGTGCGGGCTCGATTAGCCCGCCTCCGTGTCCGCGCCCTCCGGAGCGGCTGAGCGAGAGGATCTCTCTCCCTCTCCCGCTCCTCTTCCTCCCTCTGTGAGATGACTTCCTCACAGAATGAGGCCACCGCCTCCCATGACCTCTGCTCATCGACCATTTTTAGAATTATGGCCGACAGGGAGAGGTCAGTCCCTACAACCGCAACCAATGTCTGCCGCGGTTCTGCTCCACCCGGGCATGCCTCCAGCGCATGTTGCGCCGTATCCTCCGCATGTCCACACTGATGGCAAGCTGGGGAGTCCTCCCTTCGGGCAACGCGTTGTAGGTACCTCCCGAAACAACCATGTCCCGAGAGGACCTGCGTGAGTCGGAACGAAAGACTCCCATGCTTCCTGCGGACCCACTCCTCCAGTACTGGGCTGATCGCCTCCAGTAGTCGATGGGCACTCTGCCCCCTCTGCACCTGCCCATTTAGGAGACGCTCCCTCCACGTGGCGATGGCGGACACCCTGGCCTGATTGCGCCAGTGCGCCACCTCCTGCGGCGCCGGTCGCTCGTCCCGCTCCCGCGCCTGCGCTCTGCGCCAGTAGACCGAAGCCAAAACTTCAGCCTCAAGGTCCCACGGGAGCGAGCCTGCGAGCACGCATGCCACTTCGTGGGAGAGTGTGCGATACCCCCTGCACACCCTCACCGCCATCACCCGTTGAGCTCCGATCAGCACGGCAGTGGTCTGCCGATCGAGCTTTCCCGCCCATATCGGGGCGCCATATAACGCCATAGAGCTTACCACCGCTGTATAGAGGCGGCGGCAGCTCACTTCGCAGCCCCCGATGTTCGGGAGCAGTCGGCTAAGTGCGCCGGCTGTCCCCAAGATTTTGGGGGACAGCCGCCGCACGTGCTCCTTGAAGTTCCATCTGCCGTCGAGGACGACACCAAGATACTTCAGTGTCGTCCCGACGGGGATGGAAATTCCACCCACCACTATGGTGGAGTCTGCAGGTGGTTTCCGCCGGGGACCATGAAAACATATGGCCTCGGATTTGTGAAGCGCCACCTGCAGACCCAGCATCCGGATCCTTGCCACGACCGTAGCAACTCCGGCTGTGGCGAGGATCGCAGCCTCCCTATAGTTGCTTCCCCGGGCGGCAACCAACGTATCATCGGCGTAGCATACTACGCTAACGCCACGCAGGCTTGCCCCCCGGAGGACCCAATCGTATCCGACGTTCCACAGGAGAGGGCCAAGAACCGACCCCTGCGGAACACCGCGCGTCATGAGACTACTTCCCTCCCCGCGAGTCGTCGGGAAGACTACCTGTCGATCTGAGAGATAGTCCCCGACAAGTCTTCGCAGGTACTGGGGCACCTTGTGGTACCCCAGACCGGCGTGTATCGTGCTCCAGGGCAGCGTGTTGAATGCGTTGGCGATGTCCAACGATATGGCCACCAACACGCCGCCACTGGAGCACGCCTCCTCGGAGAGGTCGCGGACGAGAGATATGGCGTCAATCGTCGAGCGACCTCTCCGGAAGCCGAACTGGTTAGGCGCCAGATCCGGTCCCACCGTCTCGAGGTGCCTGACCAGGCGGGCAGCCACTACTCTCTCCAATAGCTTGCCCGCCTCGTCAAGCAGCACAATCGGGCGATAGCCCGAGGGCTCGTCCGCGGGACGACCCTCTTTCCTCAGGAGGACGAGTTTGCCCCTTCTCCATCGCCTGGGGAATCTTGCCCCCGCGAGGCACCTGTCAAACAGGTCCTTCAAGGCAACCTAACCTAACCTAACCTAACCTAACCTAACCTAACCTAACCTAACCTTTTTTTTTTTTTTTTTTTTTTTTTTTTTTTTTACCTGGGAAAATCCTTTATGGATACCACCGTTCCGGGGGGAAACGGTGGTTATGTGGGACTCACCGCCGTAAGGCGGCATACGCACTAAAAAACCAGGGTGTTCCTCCTACACCAACTTAAGACGAGGGGCATGGGACCGCTCGCGCATTACTCCACAGCCCTCGTCAGTGTCGCTGCCTGCCTTGCGGCAGACTCACCTCCTGGGGTCTTCCCCAACCTCGTGTGTGATGCCCCGGAACACATGGGGGGCATCTCCACCTCTCGATGACCTATTATTAGGGGATGCCAGGTGCCCCCGCACCCAACACCCTAGGCCCTCGGAGCGGAGACGGGGTGCGGGCTCGATTAGCCCGCCTCCGTGTCCGCGCCCTCCGGAGCGGCTGAGCGAGAGGATCTCTCTCCCTCTCCCGCTCCTCTTCCTCCCTCTGTGAGATGACTTCCTCACAGAATGAGGCCACCGCCTCCCATGACCTCTGCTCATCGACCATTTTTGGAATTATGGCCGACAGGGAGAGGTCAGTCCCTACGACCGCGACCAATGATTGCCGCGGTTCAGCTCCTCCCGGACATGCCTCCAGCGCATGCTGCGCTGTGTCATCCACATGACCACATTGGTGGCAAGCCGGGGAGTCTTCCCTTCGGGCGACGCGATGTAGGTACCTCCCGAAACAACCATGTCCCGAGAGGACCTGCGTCAGTCTAAACGAAAGACTTCCGTGCTTCCTGCTGACCCACTCCTCCAGTACTGGGCTGACCGCCTCCAGTAGTCGACGGGCACTCTGCCCCCTCTGCACCTGCCTATTTAGGAGACGCTCCCTCCATATGGCAATAGCAGACACTCTGGCCTGATTGCGCCAGTGTGCCACCTCCTGCGGCGCCGGTCGCTCCTCCCGCTCCCGCGCCTGCGCTCTGCGCCAGTAGACCGAAGCCAGAACTTCGGCTTCAAGGTCCCACGGGAGCGAGCCTGCGAGCACGCATGCTACTTCGTGAGAGAGTGTGCGATACCCCCTGCACACCCTCACCGCCATCACTCGTTGAGCTCCAATCAGCACGGCAGTGGTCTGCCGATCGAGCTTTCCCGCCCATATCGGGGCGCCATACAAGGCCATAGAGCTTACCACCGCTGTATAGAGGCGGCGGCAGCTCACTTCGCAGCCCCCGATATTCGGAAGCAGGCGACTTAGTGCGCCGGCTGTCCCCAAGATTTTGGGGGACAGCCGCCGCACGTGCTCCTTGAAGTTCCATCTGCCGTCGAGGACGACACCAAGATACTTCAGTGTCGTCCCGACGGGGATGGAAATTCCGCCCACCACTATGGTGGAGTCTGCAGGTGGTTTCCGCCGGGGACCATGAAAACATATGGCCTCAGATTTGTGGAGCGCCACCTGCAGACCCAGCATCCGGATCCTTGCGACGACCGTAGCGACTCCGGCTGTGGCCAGGATCGCAGCCTCTCTATAGTCGCTTCCCCGGGCGGCAACCAACGTATCATCGGCGTAGCATACCACGCTAACGCCACGCAGGCTTGCCCCCCGGAGAACCCAATCGTATCCGACGTTCCACAGGAGAGGGCCAAGAACCGACCCCTGCGGAACACCGCGCGTCATGGGACTACTTCCCGCCCCGCGAGTCGTCGGGAAGACTACCTCCCGATCTGAGAGATAGTCCCCGACGAGTCTTCGCAGGTACTGGGGCACCTTGTGGTACCCCAGACCGGCGTGTATCGTGCTCCAGGGCAGCGTGTTGAATGCATTGGAGATGTCCAACGATATGGCCACCAACACGCCGCCACTGGAGCACGCCTCCTCGGAGAGGTCGCGGACGAGAGATATGGCGTCAATCGTCGAGCGACCTCTCCGGAAGCCGAACTGGTTAGGCGCCAGATCCGGTCCCACCGTCTCGAGGTGCCTGACCAGGCGGGCAGCCACTACTCTCTCCAATAGCTTGCCCGCCTCGTCAAGCAGCACAATCGGGCGATAGCCCGAGGGCTCGTCCGCGGGACGACCCTCTTTCCTCAGGAGGACGAGTTTGCCCCTTCTCCATCGCCTGGGGAATCTTCCTTCCAAGAGGCACCTATCGAATAGATCCTTCAAGGCGGGTCCCAAGTGCTTCAAGGAGAGGGCCCACGCTCGACCCGGTATGCCGTCAGGCCCAGGTGCCGTGTTCTTGGCCCTCATCCTGAGCACCGCCGCACCCAGCTCACCCTCAGAGATAGGGACAAACTCACTCTCCTCTTCTTCGGCGAGACCAGCCGAAGTCATGGGTGGCGCGAACTCGGCCCCCGGAGCACCGGGGAACAAGCCATCGACCACTCTCTGGAGCACCGGTGGTTGGAGCGAGGCTGTGATGGGGGGAGCCCAAGGACGAAGCTTTTGCCTCGCCCACTTGTACGGGCGGCCCCATGGGTCGCGCTCAAGCCCCTCCAGTAGCTGCTCCCAGGCTCGCCTCTTAGCCTCGACTATCGCGACGCGAAGGGCCCCAGAAGCCTCTCTGTAGGCGGCGTAAAGAGACTCGCTCTCCTCAGTCTCTCGCCGCCTTCGTCTCCGATACCGTTGGTATAGCCGGCGCCTCGTCACGCATCTTCTCCGAAGTTCTGCAATCTCCTCCGTCCACCAATAGACTTGGCGTCTCGGCTGCGAGGCTCGCGCGCGCGGCATCGCAGCGTCGCAGACGCGCGACAATGCCTCGCACAGCCTGTCCGCCATCGCGTCCGGGTCTACCGAATCCGGCTCCTGAGGAGTGCCGTTCCACACTTCGACGAGGGCCGCCTCCTTCAGCACTTCGGCGTTGAGGCGCTTCAGGGCCCATCGCGGACCTATCTCGCCACCTACCTCTCTCACCTCATCCGTTCGAGTCGGGGAGACGCTGAACCGGATGTACCGGTGATCAGACAGCGTTACCACATCTTCTAGCACCTGCCAGTCGCGAATACGGCAAGCGATGTCTGGGGTGACGAGCGTCAAGTCGACGATCGACTCACCGTTCCGCCGGACGCAGGTGCTTTCCGATCCCCGGTTTACAACGCAGAGGCCCACCTCGGCCATCCACTCTAGCACGACACCGCCCCGCGCGTTCGTCACCGGCGACCCCCACGCCGCTGATTTGGCGTTGAGGTCCCCGAGGACGAGGACGGGGCGCGGGCGGGTCTGACCAATCAAGGTCCCCACCTCGCCGAGGAGAGTCTCTAGCTCGCAAATCGGCCGGTTCGGGGAGTGGTACACCCCCACGATGACGGCCTGGCCCACCCTAGCCACCACAAAACCCCTACCCCTCACCACGTCTTCAAGAGGGGGGGAGTGAGCCGGCGATTGCGTGGTGATTGCCACCAGGCCGTCGAGGTCCCCAACCCAGTCAGACCTAGGTCGGACCTCGTAGGGCTCGCTCACCACCGCCACCTGGATCAACCGCTCCGCCATGCTTTGGAGCAAAAGATCCTGAGCTCTGGCAGAGTGGTTGATGTTCGCCTGTAGAAATTTGGTCGCCATACTAAATATTGGTGTCCATGAGATCCTCCTCTTGCGTCACTGGACACTGAGTCAGCTGCGAGGGGGCCCTGGGGCCGTCACTTACCAACTTTCCTCTCCTTCGACCCTTCTTGGGGGGCCTGGCGAAACAAGCTTTACCACCAATACGGTGATTCGCCGCTTTGTTTGCCGCATCACACACAGGGCAATGCGGATCAGCAGAGCATTGAGCCGCCTTGTGTCCCGGCTTACCACAGCAGAAGCAGAAACTGCTTCGGTCAACGTCCGCGGTGCATTTAGCGCCCATGTGACCAAGCTCTAGGCACCTGAAGCATCTTAGCGGTCGGGACTCCAGGATTTTAGCCTGAACTGAGACCCAGCCTACCAAAAGCCTCCCTTCTGAAACTTTCTTGGCTGCGGCAATTGGGCATCGCAGCCAGATCGTACCACCTCCTTGTCTGCCCGGAGAACGAATTATTTCTCCCGTTCTGATGGCTTCTTTTGCGCAACCGCCCACATCAGCCACGGCTGCTGCTACTTCCTCCTTGGTAGCCGAGTCATCCAGGCCCGTTATGCGGAGTTCAACGCATTTCTCGGGCCTGGTGATCCGAACCACTTCCTCTCCAAGGGACTCTCCCAATTTCTTAGCCAGAGCATTGGCTTTTTCTGCACTCGAGGCACCGGGCACCTCCAGAAGTCGAGCGCCAGTAGCTGCAGTACGGAACTTTAAGCCCGCTGGTATGCCAAGGTCCTTTAGATCAATGTGCTGCTTGGCCTCGGCAAGCACTTTCTCGTAAGTGACGCCGCGATCTACTGCATCTGGCTTCAGAGTCAACATGACCGCTGCCGACCGTGGAGGGCGGAGCTTCGCCTGCTTCTTCTTTGGTTGTGCACGAGCACTTGCCAATTTCTGTGAGGACACCTGATCGCTTGGTGCCTTCTTGGCAGCCTTCTTTTTGTTCGTGCCTTTCCGAGCCACCACATTCCACCCCTCATCCATGGATTGGGGCTGCGGAGGCAACAACCGCGGCTCATTCACTCCTGTTTTGGGTTTCCCCTTTGCCTTTCGAGTCTCTTTAGCTTGAGCTTTCTGAGACTCTTTGGCTGTCTCTTTATTAATGGCTACCGGAGCATCATCCATTACCCTCTCCATCTGCGAGTTGCCCCCCGAGCGAGGAGCAGCAACCGTGACTGCAGGGGCCATCGGCACCATAGTTCTCTTTTTATCTGCAGCTAATGGGGGCCGCAGGCGCTTCTCAGGGAGCAACCGCTCCTCTAGTCCTTCCAATCTTGCGTTCATCATGGTCCCACATTGGTCCATGACGACGCGCACTATTTCTTCAATTGTTTGGGGCTGAGTTGCCGTTGGAGCTGGCGCCTGATCACGCTGCTGCGCTAGCTGCCGCATCTGGGCCAACTCTTTTCTCATCTCGGCCAACTCGCCCGCGAGCCGCTTGTTGGCTGCCTCCAATCGGACAACCTCCTCCGACATTGTGCGTGAACGTAACTCTTGGAAGGAAACTTTAATTGTCTCCACCGCGTCCTTTAGGGCTCTAATGTACGTCCCTTTAAGGTTGCTAGATGTTTTAGCAACCTTTTCAATTGTATCCACCGAATCTAGGACCAGTCTAGCTAGATCTGGTGGTTCTTGTCCTTCACTGCTCAGTGTACGTGACACTAAGACCGGCGATTTACGGAAAGAGGCAGCTACCGCCTCCTTTTTCCGCCTTATGTCATCCGCCATTTCCATTTCAGCCTGCAACCGAAGCTCCTCAGCTTTCGCCGCGTTCAATTCAGCCTTTGCTTTGGCCAGGCCTACGTACTGCCCCGTAGAAGGGGGACGTCCACGTCCTCTCCGAGCTGGCGACGCGGGCATCGACTCCTCGTCCTCTCCCAAGTCAGAGCTCGCGTCGTATCTCCGACGCTTTCTCCAAAAACGGTCTCTTCCTTCAGACACCTCCCCTGAAGCCACGGTCTGAAAGCTCGCATCAGAGTCCGCGTCAGACAGGTTCGCCATTGTCGATGAAGCAACGAGCATATCTTCATCATTGCTTTCCATCGCTGCACAGCGGGTTAACACCACGCGCGCCTCCTTCGCTACTTCTACACACGCCCTACTGGCGTCGCTGTGCGCAGACGCGCATTCAGCCTCATCTTCATCACTCCCTATCGTCTTCCTTAACCTAAGAGATTTTAAATTTTCATTCATAATCAGTCCCACGAGTACGTGGGAAGGGTGGGTCACCCCGGACAGTGCCCACTGTAACCGGGGAAGTCTGGCGTAACCCGCTCAGGGGAGCGACACTTCCCTGGCGGGGGACGCAGTAGCGACTGAAACTCCGTTCAGCCTTCCAGGCCTCACGCTGCGCCGCCGCTTACCTTCGGGTAATTTTTTATAGAGGTTGTCTTCCTCGCGGCCCGGGCGACCAAGCCAAGGCCTATCGGTCCCGCTCAGGTCGCAAAACATGACCACGGCCATGTTGCGGGTTACGATTTTGGGGCGGTGGCAGGGAAGTAAACTCCCACTGCCTGCCCGGCGGCAGGGTAAGTGCACGCCAGACCCGACTCCCGACTCCTCCTAGCCTGAAAAGGCTATCCTCTCTGGGACGGCTCCACCAGCCCATCCCGACTTCCCATCCTACCTCCACCTCCAGAGACGGCTCCACCAGCCCATCTCGACTCCATCCACTGCGCCATCTGCTAATCAGAGGGACGCGCGGAGGAGCCTCCCCATTTCCCCCCCAGTGTTTGGTCCGCGCCGGTAAACCGGTAACTCCCATTTCTGGGAGCCGTTCCCCTATCCGCCACCCGGGGACGCGCCGCGTTGGGGTACACCTCCCCACCCACTGGGACAACCCAGCAGGTCCGCGGAACCTAACCTTTTTTTTTTTTTTTTTTTTTTTTTTTTTTTTTTTTTTACCTGGGAAAATCCTTTATGGATACCACCGTTCCGGGGGGAAACGGTGGTTATGTGGGACTCACCGCCGTAAGGCGGCATACGCACTAAAAAACCAGGGTGTTCCTCCTACACCAACTTAAGACGAGGGGCATGGGACCGCTCGCGCATTACTCCACAGCCCTCGTCAGTGTCGCTGCCCGCCTTGCGGCGGACTCACCTCCTGGGGTCTTCCCCCACCTCGTGTGTGATGCCCCGGAACACATGGGGGCATCTCCACCTCTCGATGACCTATTCTTAGGGGATGCCAGGTGCCCCCGCACCCAACACCCCAGGCCCTCGGAGCGGAGACGGGGTGCGGGCTCGATTAGCCCGCCTCCGTGTCCGCGCCCTCCGGAGCGGCTGAGCGAGAGGATCTCTCTCCCTCTCCCGCTCCTCTTCCTCCCTCTGCATGATGACTTCCTCACAGAAGGAGGCCACCGCCTCCCATGAACTCTGCTCATCGACCATTTTTAGAATTATGGCCGACAGGGAGAGGTCAGTCCCTACGACCGCGACCAATGATTGCCGCGGTTCAGCTCCTCCCGGGCATGCCTCCAGCACATGCTGCGCTGTGTCCTCCAGATGACCACATTGGTGGCAAGCCGGGGAGTCTTCCCTTCGGGCAACGCGATGTAGGTACCTCCCGAAACAACCATGTCCCGAGAGGACCTGCGTCAGTCGGAAGGAAAGACTCCCATGCTTCCTGCAGACCCACTCCTCTAGTACTGGGCTGATCGCCTCCAGTAGTCGACGGGCACTCTGCCCCCTCTGCACTTGCCCATTTAGGAGACGCTCCCTCCATATGGCAATAGCAGACACTCTGGCCTGATTGCGCCAGTGTGCCACCTCCTGCGGCGCCAGTCGCTCGTCCCGCTCCCGCGCCTGCGCTCTACGCCAGTAGACCGAAGCCAGAACTTCGGCCTCAAGGTCCCACGGCAGCGTGCCGGCGAGCACGCATGCCACCTCGTGAGAGAGTGTGCGATACCCCCTACACACCCTCACCGCCATCACCCGTTGAGCTCCGATCAGCACGGCAGTGGTCTGCCGATCGAGCTTTCCCGCCCATATCGGGGCGCCATACAAGGCCATAGAGCTTACCACCGCTGTATAGAGGCGGCGGCAGCTCACTTCGCAGCCCCCGATATTCGGGAGCAGGCGACTAAGTGCGCCGGCTGTCCCCAAGATTTTGGGGGACAGCCGCCGCACGTGCTCCTTGAAGTTCCATCTGCCGTCGAGGACGACACCAAGATACTTCAGTGTCGTCCCGACGGGGATGGAAATTCCACCTACCACTATGGTGGAGTCTGTAGGTGGTTTCCGCCGGGGACCATGAAAACATATGGCCTCGGATTTGTGGAGCGCCACCTGCAGACCCAGCATCCGGATCCTTGCGACGACCGTAGCGACTCCGGCTGTGGCCAGGATCGCAGCCTCTCTATAGTCGCTTCCCCTGGCGGCAACCAACGTATCATCGGCGTAGCATACCACGCTAACGCCACGCAGGCTTGCCCCCCGGAGGACCCAATCGTATCCGACGTTCCACAGGAGAGGGCCAAGAACCGACCCCTGCGGAACACCACGCGTCATTGAACTACTTCCCTCCCCGCGAGTCGTCGGGAAGACTACCTCTCGATCTGAGAGATAGTCCCCGACGAGTCTTCGCAGGTACTGGGGCACCTTGTGGTACCCCAGACCGGCGTGTATCGTGCTCCAGGGCAGCGTGTTGAATGCGTTGGAGATGTCCAACGATATGGCAACCAACACGCCACCACTGGAGCACGCCTCCTCGGAGAGGTCGCGGACGAGAGATATGGCGTCAATCGTCGAGCGACCGCTCCGGAAGCCGAACTGGTTAGGCGCCAGATCTGGTCCAACTGTCTCGAGGTGCCTGACCAGGCGGGCAGCAACTACTCTCTCCAACAGCTTGCCCGCCTCGTCGAGCAGCACAATCGGGCGATAGCCCGAGGGCTCATCCGCGGGACGACCCTCTTTCCTCAGGAGGACGAGTTTGCCCCTTCTCCATCGCCTAGGGAATCTTCCTTCCAAGAGGCACCTATCGAATAGATCCTTCAATGCGGGTCCCAAGTGCTTCAAGGAGAGGGCCCACGCTCGACCCGGTATGCCGTCAGGCCCAGGTGCCGTGTTCTTGGCCCTCATCCTGAGCACTGCCGCACCCAGCTCACCCTCAGAGATAGGGACAAACTCACTCTCTTCTTCGGCGAGATCGGCCGAAATCATGGGTGGCACGAACTCGGCCCCCGGAGCACCGGGGAACAAGCCATCGACCACTCTCTGGAGCACCGGCGGTTGGAGCGAGGCTGTGATGGGGGGAGCCCAGGGACGAAGCTTTTGCCTCGCCCACTTGTACGGGCGGCCCCATGGGTCGCGCTCAAGCCCCTCCAGCAGCTGCTCCCAGGCTCGCCTCTTAGCCTTGACTATCGTGACGCGAAGGGCCCCAGAAGCCTCTCTGTAGGCGGCGTAAAGAGACTCGCTCTCCTCAGTCTCTCGCCGCCTTCGTCTCCGATACCGTTGGTATAGCCGGCGCCTCGTCACGCATCTTCTTCGAAGTTCGGCAATCTCCTCCGTCCACCAATAGACTTGGCGTCTCGGCTGCGGGGCTCGCGCGCGCGGCATCGCAGCGTCGCAGACGCGCGACAATGCCTCACACAGCCTGTCCGCCATCGCGTCCGGGTCTACCGGATCCGGCTCCTGAGGAGTGCCGTTCCACACTTCGACGAGGGCCGCCTCCTTCAGCACTTCGGCGTTGAGGCGCTTCAGGGCCCATCGCGGACCTATCTCGCCACCTACCTCTCTCACCTCATCCGTTCGAGTCGGGGAGACGCTGAACCGGATGTACCGGTGATCGGACAGCGTTACCACGTCTACTAGCACCTGCCAGTCGCGAATACGGCAAGCGATGTCTGGGGTGACGAGCGTCAAGTCGACGATCGACTCACCATTCCGCCGGACGCAGGTGCTTTCCGATCCCCGGTTTACAACGCAGAGGCCCACCTCGGCCATCCACTCTAGCACGACACCGCCCCGCGCGTTCGTCACCGGCGACCCCCACGCCGCTGATTTGGCGTTGAGGTCCCCGAGGACGAGGACGGGGCGCGGGCGGGTCTGACCAATCAAGGTCCCCACCTCGCCGAGGAGAGTTTCCAGCTCGCGGACCGGCCGGTTCGGGGAGTGGTACACCCCCACGATGACGGCCTGGCCCACCCTAGCAACCACGAAACCCCTGCCCCTCACCACGTCTTCAAGAGGGGGGGAGTGAACCGGCGATTGCGTGGTGATTGCCACTAGGCCGTCGAGGTCCCCAACCCAGTCAGACCTAGGTCGGACCTCGTAGGGCTCGCTCACCACCGCCACCTGGATTAACCGCTCCGCCATGCTCTGGAGCAAAAGATCCTGAGCTCCGGCAGAGTGGTTGATGTTCGCCTGCAGAAATTTGGTCGCCATACTAAATATTGGTGTCCATGAAATCCTCCTCTTGCGTCGCTGGACGCTGAGTCAGCTGCGAGGGGGCCCTGGGGCCGTCACTAGCCAACTTTTCTCTCCTTCTACCCATCTTGGGGGGCCTGGCAAAACAAGCTTTACCACCAATACGGTGATTCGCCGCTTTGTTTGCCGCATCACATACAGGGCAGTGCGGATCAGCAGAGCATTGAGCCGCCTTGTGTCCTGGCTTACCGCAGCAGAAGCAGAACCTGCTTCGGTCAACTTCCGCGGTGCATTTAGCGCCCATGTGACCAAGCTCTAGGCACCTGAAGCATCTAAGCGGTCGGGGCTCCAGGATTTTAGCCTGAACTGAGACCCAGCCTACCAAAAGCCTCCCTTCTGAAACTTTCTTGGCTGCGGCAATTGGGCATCGCAGCCAGATCGTACCTCCTCCTTGTCTGCCCGGAGAACGAATGATTTCTCCCGTTCTGATGGCTTCTTTTTCACAACCGCCCACATCAGCCACGGCTGCTGCTACTTCCTCCTTGGTAGCCGAGTCATCCAGGCCCGTTATGCGGAGTTCCACGCATTTCTCGGGCCTGGTAACCCGAACCAGTTCCTCGCCAAGGGACTCTCCCAATTTCTTGGCCAGAGCATTGGCTTTTTCAGCACTAGAGGCACCGGGCACCTCCAGAAGTCGAGCGCCAGTAGCTGCAGTACGGAACTTTAAGCCTGCAGGTATGCCGAGTTCCTTAAGGTCAATGTGCTGCTTGGCCTCGGCAAGCACTTTCTCATAAGTGACGCCGCGATCTACTGCATCCGGCTTCAGAGTCAGCATGACCGCTGCTGAGCGAGGGGGACGCAGCTTGGCTGGCTTCTTCACTGGTTTTGCACGAGCATTTGTCACTTTCTGTGAGGCCACCTGAGCGCTTGGTGCCTTTTTTTCAGCCTTCTTTTTGTTTGTGCCTTTCCGAGCCACCACATTCCACCCTTCATCCATGGATTGGGGCTGCGGAGGCAACAACCGCGGCTCAGTCACTGCCGGTTTGGGTTTCCCCTTTGCCTTTCGAGTCTCTTTAGCTTGAGCTTTCTGAGACTCTTTGGCTGTCTCTTTATTCATGGCTACAGGAGCACCATCATTTACCATCTCGATCTGCGAGTGGCCCACCGAGCGAGGAGCAGCAACCGTGACTGCAGAGGCCATCGGCACCATAGATCTCTTTTTATCTGTAGCTAACGGGGGCCGCAGGCGCTTCTCAGGGAGCAACCGCTCCTCTAGTCCTTCCAGTCTTGCGTTCATCATGGTCCCACATTGGTCCATGACGACACGCACTATTTCCTCAATTGTTTGGGGCTGAGTTGCCGTCGTAGCTGGCGCCTGATCACGCTGCTGCGCTAGCTGCCGCATCTGGGCTAACTCTTTTCTCATTTCGGCCAACTCGCCCGCGAGCCGCTTGTTGGCTGCCTCCAATCGGACAACCTCCTCCGACATTGTGCGTGAACGCAACTCTTGGAAGGAAACTTTAATCGTCTCCACCGCGTCCTTTAGGGCTCTAACGTACGTTCCTTTAAGGTTGCTAGATGTTTTCGCAACCTTTTCAATTGTATCCACCGAATCTAGGACCAGCCTAGCTAGATCCGGTGGTTCTTGTCCTTCACTGCTCAGTGTTCGTGACACTAAGACCGGAGACTTACGGAAAGAGGCAGCTACCGCCTCCTTTTTCCGTCTTATGTCATCCGCCATCTCCATTTCAGCCTGCAACCGAAGCTCCTCAGCTTTCGCCGCGTTCAATTCAGCCTTTGCTTTGGCCAGGCCTACGTACTGCCCCGTAGAAGGGGGACGTCCACGTCCTCTCCGAGCCGGCGACGCGGGCATCGACTCCTCGTCCTCTCCCAAGTCCGAGCTCGCGTCGTATCTCCGACGCTTTCTCCAAAATCGGTCTCTTCCTTCGGACACCTCCCCTGAAGCCACGGTCTGGAAGCTCGCATCAGAGTCCGCGTCAGACAGGTTCGCCATTGTCGATGAAGCAACGAGCATATCTTCATCGTTGCTCTCCACCACCTCGCAGCGGGTTAACACTACCCGTGCATCCTTCACCTCACATGCCACCTCAGTGTCCTTATTCAGGCCAGGGTCAGCGGTGTCAACATACGCCTTCGGGGCGCATGCTTCCACCTCCATATCAACGTTGTCCGTATCGCTTGCCAAATCAGTGTCCAGTGTCAGAGTTTTGCCATATTTGTGTTCACGAAGCCGGGCGGATTGCCTGGCTACGAAGCAGTCGCTGCCCCCCCCAGAGTACGAGGGGCAGCCCTCTACCTCAGATGAGGTAGAGGGGTGGGATTCCCCCTTTCGGGGACCCACCTGGGGACCAAATTTACAACTGCTTAGATCCATTTTTCCTTAACTCCAATGCTCCACATCGTCGTCTCTTTTTTTCACTAGGGGTGAGCTCCCCTGCAAGTTTGAAGGGAGCGCCCTGAAAAGGGCGTGCTCGCCTCCCCCAACAACGCGCCCTGAAAAGGGGCTTGTCCGCCTATCGGCCCCGCTCAGATCGCGAAACATGACCACGACCATGTTGCGGGGTTTGGCCCTCCACTGATCCCGATGGTTCCCCCCCAGTGTTTGGTCCGCGCCGGTAAACCGGTAACTCCCATTTCTGGGAGCCGTTCCCCTATCCGCCACCCGGGGACGCGCCGCGTTGGGGTACACCTCCCCACCCACTGGGACAACCCAGCAGGTCGCGGAACCTAACCTAACCTAACCTAACCTAACCTAACCTAACCTAACCTAACCTAACCTAACCTAACCTAACCTTTTTTTTTTTTTTTTTTTTTTTTTTTTTTTTTTTTTTTTTTTTTTTTTTTTTTAACGTGAGGAAATCCTTCATGGATACCTCCCGCCGTAGGGGAGGCGGAAGGTTATGCCAGACTCCTACTGGCTAAAACCTCACGGGGTTCCACCTGATCGCTGATTGTCTCTAAGCTTCGGGAGCGCTTTCGCATTCGTCCATAGCTTTGAACAGCGGCGTTGGCTCTTATGAGCCTCATCTCACTTGCAGCTACTGCTGCAATTACCATCTTGTCTCCTTACGAGAGGCACGCGGAACCTCCACGCGCGCCACCTCGGGGCCTTTATCAGTAGACGACGACACCCCCTAGTATCGCCGCCCAAGCCTTTGTCATGGAGGATTTATATCAAGGAGGTTTCTCCTCCTTCTCCCTCCGACTCTCCTGCTGCGGATCGGATTGGAGGTAATTAATTCCCTTTCTCTTTCCGCAGCTTCCTTCTGCTGAAGGACTTGTTCGCAGAAGGCAATTACGTCTTTCCAACATTCTTCACTTTCGACCATAGCTTTGACTATTGCTGAAAGGGTCATGGGCCCTCCTGTGAAATTTGCAATTTGTGGCCGCAAGGTTGCCCACGCAGGACATACCTCAAGTGTATGCTGCGCTGAGTCTTCATTATGGTCACAATGGTGACATCCAGGTGTTGGTTCTCTTCCGATTCGACACAGGTACTTCGAGAAACAACCGTGTCCCGATAGTACCTGTGTGAGCCGGAAAGTCATTGTACCGTGCTCTCTAGAAAGCCATTCATTGAATATTGGCCAGATCGCCTCAATAATGCGCAGACCAGCGCTTGGATGCGCCAGCCTTCTGAGCCATTCCTCCTTGCCTATATTATAAAATTCCTCTCGCTTGCCCTCCACCTCTCTTGGCGCTGGGCGAAGATCCTGTGCTCTGTTTTGCTCTCGCCAGTGGTGAACCTTTGCAAGACACTTTGCATCCAGGTCCCATGGCAGAGAACATGCCAGCAGGCACGCTGCCTCGTAGGATATTGTGCGGTACCCCCGTATCACTCGTATAGCCATCGCTCTCTGTGGATTTCGCAGTGCAGCAATGCTTCGGCTGTTGAGTGTATCAGCCCACACTGGAGCTCCGTACATGGCCATGGACCGTACTACTCCCATGTAAAGTCTCCGGCAACTCACTTTTGCACCCCTGAGGTTAGGTAGTAGCCCTCCAAGGGCGGCCGCCGTCCCCATCAGTTTTGGTGCCAGTCTCTGAAAATGTGTATTGAAGTCCCACCGGCTGTCGAGGACGAGTCCCAGGTACTTCATCGTCGACTCGACACCGATGTGGACTCCACCTACCACTATATGTAAGTCCGCTGGGGGCTTGTTCCGTGGCCCATGAAAACATAGCGCTTCAGACTTATTCAGGGCCACCTGTAGCCCGAGTCGTCTAATCCGATTTACTATCTGGGCCACACCTGCTGTGGCAAGAATGGCTGCTTCCCTATGTGACCTGGCTCTTGCTGTGACAAGAGTGTCATCTGCGTAGCATGTCACCCTAATCCCATAGAGATTCGCTCCTCTCAACACCCAGTCGTAACCAATGTTCCACAGGAGTGGCCCAAGGACCGAGCCCTGTGGAACACCGCACGACATTCTGTGTCGAGCCCATCCTTCCTGCCCCTGGAATGATATAAATCTTTCGTTTAAGTAGTCACCGATGATCCTGCAAAGGTATAGCGGCACTCGATGATATTTGAGTGCCTCCCTAACACAACTCCAGGGTAAGGTATTGAAGGCGTTGGCAATGTCTAGCGATACCGCCAGAACGACCTCGCCCCGGGAAACTGCCTCTTCCGTAACCGCCTTTACTTGTAGTATCGCACCAATGGTTGATCGCCCCCTCCTAAAACCAAACTGATTGACGTCCAAGTCTGGACCGACGCTGCTTAGATGCCTTATGAGGCGATCGGCTATTATGCGTTCAAATAACTTACCCACCTCGTCCAAAAGAACGATGGGGCGGTAAGCTGATGGAGAATCCGTAGGACGTCCCTCTTTCTTGAGCAGTACCAGCCTGCCCGTTTTCCATTGTACTGGAAATCGTCCCTGTGTTAAGCAAGCGTCATAAAAGTGCATAAGACGTGGTCCTAGAGCTTTCATGGCCAGAACCCAAGCTCGACCGGGAATCCCGTCAGGACCCGGGGCCGTGTTCTTTGCCCCGAGACGCATAACTGCCATCCTAAATTCGACATTGCTCACTTCCGGCACTTCAGCATCTATGCTCTCTTCATGAGGAGCCATAGTTGGTGGAGTATGTTCCTCTCTACTTGGAAATAGAGCCGACACTACTCTCTGTAGGAGTTGTGGTTCTAAACTTTGAGTAAGGGGTGGGGCCCACGGACGAAGTTTTCCCCTCACCATCCTATATGGTCGTCCCCAAGGATCCTTGTTTAGGGTCTCCAGTAATTCCTCTCGAGCTTCATTTTTTGCTTGGATAATGGCTAGCTGTAGGGCCTTCTTGGCTTCCCTGTACAGTCCATACAGCTGCTCTTCCAATGCTTCATCACGATGTCGTCTACGGCGGTATCTCGTGTACCGACGTCGAGCTACCACACAAACTTTACGTAAGTCCGCAAGTTCCGCTGACCACCAGTATACTTGGGGCTTGGTGGGCCGAGACACGACTCTAGGCATGGCTGCGTCGCAGATGTGCGTCATGGCCTCTCGGAACCACTCCGCCTCTTCCGAAATTTCGACCTGCGCCTGCCCATTAGGCTCCGGCACCCATGCTTTAACCAGAGCGGCCACCTCCAGTGCATCTCGATCCAAACGCTTAAGTGCCCATCGCGGGCTGCCTTCCCGGGCGGCACTTCCTCTCGGCCTACTTGAAATCCGAGGATGTGGAGAAATATCGAACCTGATGTAACGGTGATCTGACAGCGTCTCCACATCCTCTGCGACTTTCCAGCCGTGAATTCGGCTGACCAGATCTATACTTGCAAACGTCACATCTACTATAGATCCACCTTGTTGCCGAACACACGTCAGCACCGATCCACTGTTAAGGACTATTAATCCGGTGGTTAACGCCCACTCTTCCAGCAGTTCTCCCCGCGAGTCTGTGAAGAGAGACCCCCAAGCTGTAGATTTCGCATTTAGGTCACCAAGTACAATCACTGGATGTGGGTGACTCTGCCCAACAAGGGATCCGACTTCAACAAGAAAGCTTTCAAAATCAGCGAGGACTCTGTTGGGCGAGATATAACCCGCCACCACCACTATTCCTCTTACAAGAGCTGCAACACAGCCCTTTCCTTTCATTACTCTGTCGAAAGAAATGCCCTTGGAAGTTATTGCCACGAGCCCATCCTTATCTCCAACCCAGTTTTCTCTAGGTGGAATAAAGTAGGGCTCGGATATAGCCGCTATGTCAATCAACCACTCCGCCATGCTCTGGATCATAAGATCTTGAGCCCTGGCGGAGTGGTTGAGATTCGCCTGTAGAAAACGAAGCGCCATACTATGTGGTTTCCATTTCAACCTCCACTCCCCCCGTTTGCGTCGGAGGACAGCTAGCAGCTGCCGGCGTTGAGGCTGTGGTGTTACCAGCCGTGACCCTTCTCCTTGATTTAGGAGGGGAGCATGACCTACTTCCAAGTTTATGCGCTGATGGCTTATTTGCCGCTGCACACAGGGAACATTTGGGTGGAGCTACGCATTCGGACGACTTATGGCCGACCTTTCCACATCTGTAGCATTCCTCACTGCGATCAATTTCGGCCGTACATTGGGCACGGACGTGCCCGTTCTGTAAACACCGGTAACACCTCATTGGTCTCGGCTGTAACATTTCTACTCTAGTTGAGACCCAACCGACTAGCAGACGGCCTTCCTGTCCTAGCTTTTTGGCAACGGCTACCGGACAGCTGACCAATATTACTCCAGTGCCCTGGTAGGACCGTTTAATCTCTCCTACCTTTACTAGCTCCTTCGAGCAGCCCCCGCACTGAGCAACAGCAGCGATAACATCTTCTTTAGTGACAGAATCATCCAATCCTAAGATTCTGACGTCTGCACATTTTGTGGGTCTAGAGATTCTAGCCCAATCCTCGTTTAAGGCCTCTTTCAATTTTTGGGCTAAAGAGTCTGCCTTCTCGCTGCTGTCCTGACCGGCTGCGACCTCCAGGATGTGCGCCCCTGTCGCAGCCTTACGGAATCGCACGCTGGTAATGCCACAGCTGGTGAGATCCACCTTAGCCTTGGCTTCCTCCATCACTTTCCCATATGTTGCACCTTTCTCCTCGGCTCCTGGCTGTAGAGTGATTACAACTGCTGCCGTCCGGGGAGGGCGCAGCTTCACTAGCGCTGAGCGTTTAGTACCTACCGCTTTTGTCGAAAGCGTTGTGCGCGCCGATTTGGGCGCTACAACTACAGCTTTTGACTTTTTGCCTCCTTTTGTCACCTCTGTCCAGCTCATGCCCTGAGGCACTGGAGATGAATCCTGAAGCGCACTCTGTGTTTGCACTGGGCTTGTAGCTCGCTCACTATTCTTCTTGCTATTTTTTTTCTTTTTATTCCTCTTTCCCACATGAGAGGCTGCTTGTGACACCTCCATGCTTGTTTCAGCCGATGCTCTCTCAGCCTTTTTTGTGCTCTTCTGGATGGTCATCGTATGGGAATCATCCGCTATCACCTTTGACTGAGAGGATCCCAGTGAACAAGAAGCCAAGGCTTCCGGGGCCGGCACAGCTGGGTTCTTCCTTTTGTCTGCAGCTAATGGTGGCCGCAAACGTTTCTCAGGAAGCAGCCTCTCCTCTATTCCTTCCAGTCTTGCATTCATCATGGTCCCGCACTGGACCATGACGACGCGCACAATTTCCTCCACCGTTAGGGCTCGAGCATCTGCCGGGCCTTTGGTCTGATCACGCTGTTGCGTGAGCTGACGCAACTGGATCAGCTCCTTACGGACCTCAGCCAGCTCTCCCGCAAGCCGCTTGTTCGCTGCCTCTAATTGAGCGACCTCCTCCGTCATTGTGCGAGAACGCAGCGCTTCAAAAGAAACTTTTATGGTTTCCACCGCACTGTTAAGAGCTCGAACATAAGTCCCCTTAAGGTTTCCGGATGTCCTGGCAACCTTTTCGATGGATTCCACGGAATCCAGCACCAGTCTAACTAGGTCTGGTGAGTCATTTTCCTCGCTCCCCTCTATCGATTGACTCATTAAACCTGGGGATTTACGGAAGGTGGCCGCTACGGCCTCCCTTTGCCGCTTCAAATCCTCCGCCATCTCTATTTCCGCCTGAAGACGAAGTTCCTCGGCTTTCGCCGCGTTCAATTTTTCCTTGGCTTTGGCCAGGCCGACGTATTTTCCCGAAGAGGGCGGTCGTCCACGTCCTCTCCTAGCCATCGTTTTCGGTTGCGACTCGTCCTCATCGCCCACATCAGAGCTCGCATCGTCTCTCCGGCGCTTCCTCCAAAACCGGTTTCCTCCTGGCGATTCCTGTGAAGCCACGGTCTGGAAACTCACATCAGAATCCGTGTCCGACAAGTCCGCCATTTTTGACGAAGCCACGAGCAGATCTTCGCCGTTGCTCTTCGTCACTTCGCAGCGGGTTAAAACAACCCGCGCATCCTTCACCTCACATGCCTTCTCGGCACCACTCTGCGCAGACGCGCACTCTCTTTCCACTTCCTCCTCTCCATCACTTAACCTAAAAGAATTTTCAAAAAATTTTGCCATATTCAGTCCCACGAGTACGTGGGAAGGGTGGGTCACCCCGGACAGTGCCCACTGTAACCGGGGAAGTCTGGCGTAACCCGCTCAGGGGAGCGACACTTCCCTGGCGGGGGACGCAGTAGCGACTGAAACTCCGTTCAGCCTTCCAGGCCTCACGCTGCGCCGCCGCTTACCTTCGGGTGATTTTTTATAGAGGTTGTCTTCCTCGCGGCCCGGGCGACCAAGCCAAGGCCTATCGGTCCCGCTCAGGACGCGAAACATGACCACGGCCATGTTGCGGGGTTACGATTTTGGGGCGGTGGCAGGGAAGTAAACTCCCACTGCCTGCCCGGCGGCAGGGTAAGTGCACGCCAGACCCGACTCCCGACTCCTCCTAGCCTAAAAAGGCTCTCCTCTTTTGTAGGTACTTAGCCTACAAAGGGACGGCTCCACCAGCCCATCCCGTCCTACCTACCCATCCTACCCCACCGACAGAGTGCCGGCGCCTGGTGGTTTCTGTTACGTCTATTTCTGATGGATATAGACCAATAGCGGGCAGCAACCGCGAGAAGGAACGACCCCACCAGACTTGCCTTGAGGATCTACACGACCTGCGCTCTCCCTCAAAGCCATTCGCCTCATTACTCGCTCCCAGAGCCGAGTAAAGAAGGCCAAGGTTTATCCAATACAAGCGACCGAAGCCGCTAGCTAGGCATAGCAACTACTAATGGATAAACCCAGACCCGCCCAACCTAACCTAACCTTTTTTTTTTTTTTTTTTTTACCTGGGAAAATCCTTTATGGATACCACCGTTCCGGGGGGAAACGGTGGTTATGTGGGACTCACCGCCGTAAGGCGGCATACGCACTAAAAAACCAGGGTGTTCCTCCTACACCAACTTAAGACGAGGGGCATGGGACCGCTCGCGCATTACTCCACAGCCCTCGTCGGTGTCGCTGCCCGCCTAGCGGCAGACTCTCCTCCTGGGAGGTCTTCACAAGACCTCGCCACCTCATGTGTGATGCCCCGGAACACACGGGGCATCTCCACCTCTCGACGACCCATTGTTAGGGGATGCCAGGTGCCCCCGCACCCAACACCCCAGGCCCTCGAAGCGGAGACGGGGTGCGGGCTCGATTAGCCCGCCTCCGTGTCCGCGCCCTCCGGAGCGGCTGTGCGAGTGGATCTCTCTCCCTCTCCCGCTCCTCTTCTTCTCCACCATGGACTGCAGGAGCAAGTCCTGAGCCCCGGCGCATCGGTTGATATTCGCCTGTAGGAAGGTTAGGGCCATACTAACTAACCTTCCTCCATGCGTCCCGATGGACCTTCATCAGGCGGACGCGGCTGCGCCGTAGCCCCAGCCACGTTGGCCTTCCTTCTGACCCCTGTCTTTGACGGGGACTTGGGGCATGCCTTGCTCCCTGAGAGGTGATCCGCTGGCTTCCCCGCTGCTGCACATAGGGTGCAATGGGGGGTAGCGGTGCAATCTTTGGCCTTGTGGGCCTTTATACCGCAGCGGTAACACTCATCGCTGCGGTCAACCTCGGCCTTGCACTTGGCCGCTATATGGCCCAGTTCAAGGCAGCGGTAGCAGCGGCGGGGTCTTGCATCTAAGATGCTGACTCGCGCCGCCACCCAACCAACCAAAACGCGGCCTCCACTGGCCATCACCTTCTTTGCGGCCACGGTAGGGCAGCGTACGAACACGGTGCCCATCCCGGCTTGTCCCCGACGTATTGCGCCAACGGATAACGCCGTCACATGGCATTCGCCCTTCCCTGCCAAGGCCTCCGCCAGCTCCTGCGGAGTGACGGAATCGTCCAAGCCGCTGACTCTAAGGTCAGTCGTGATAGTCGGCCTGGAGACTCGTACGCTCTCCTCGTCTCCGAACACCTCCCTGAGCTTCTCAGCAAGGACGTCCGCTTTGGCCGCGTTGTCCACACCGGAAACCTCCAGCACTCGTGCCCCAGTTGCCGCCGCCCTGATCTTCAGCGGTGGGAGCCCCAGCTCGCTTAAATTCACCTTCGCCTTGGCCGCTTCCAGCATCTTGGCGTAGGTGACCCCTTTCTCCACCGCACACTTCTGCAGTGTGATAACCACCGCTGCGGTCCGTGGAGGGCGGAGTTTGGCCGCACCCGCTTTGGGGGGCTGCGTCTTCGGCCTAGGGATTTGGGCCGGAGGGGGAGGCCTTTTCTTCTCGGTGGGTCCTGCCCCTTCAGTGGCACGCACCTTGTCCCGCCTCTTGTCCTTTCCCCGCCTCGTGACCACCTGCCAGTCCTCAACAGGAGCCACAGCGCTAACAGGGGCGGGGGCCGCCTTCGGCTTTGGCGCCGGAGTGTCCCTCTGAGTCAAGGACTCAGCTGGACGCACCTCAGCCTCTCTTCTCCGATCTGCCGCCAGAGGGGGCCTCAGGGTCTGCCTGGGCATCAGCCTCTCCTCGATTCCGGCAAAGCGGGCGTCCACCATTGTGCCGACTTGCACCATGATGTGCCGCATCGCCTCCTCACCGCAGGGAGTTTGGGCCGGGGCCTGAGCAGGCACCGATGACTGAGCCACTTGAGCTTGGGCTGCCCTCATCTGCGCCATCTCCCGTCGTAACTCCTTCAAGTCCGCTGCGAGCCGCTCGTTGGCCTTTACCAGAAGGGCCATCTCCTCAGGCACTGTGCGGGCCCGCGTTTCCTTAAAGGACGCCTTTATTGTTTCCGCAGCCTCCTTGAGGGCCCTCACCGACGTGCCCTTTAGGTTTTTGGACTTCGTGGCCACCGCATAAACAATGTCCACTGAGTCCATCAACATTGCCTCCAGCTCGGCGGCATCACAATTGTCCAGCCGTGAGTCGCGGTCCTCGGGCACCGGTGCTGGCGCCTTGAGGAACTGCGCCTTCCTCCTTTTTTGGATCTCCTCTTGGAGATCCCTTTCGGCTTCGAGCCGCATCTCTTCTTCCCGCGCCCGGTTGAGCTCGGCCTTGGCCTTCGCCAAACCAACGTATTGCCCTGTTGTGGGCGGGCGCCCCCTACCACGCTGAGTGCTCGAGACCTTGGGTGCTGGTGAGGATTCACCCTGGTCTCCCTGCCCTTCACGCTCCTCAATGTGCCGCTTGCGCAGCCTCCTCCCGGAGCCGTGAGAAGACACTGACTCCCAGGTCATGCCGTCAGAATCAGATTCTGACAGGCACACCGTCTCAGATCGAAGCCATGGGGCTTGAGCAGTCTCCACATTCGAAGCAACGGGCAGATCTTCGCCGTTGCTCTCCGTAAACTCGCAACGGGTCAAAACGACCCGCGCGTCTTTCACTCCATATGCCTTCTTGGCACCACCCTGCGCAGACGCGCAGCCTCTCTCCTCCTCATCCTCTCCACCACTTAATCTACTAAAAGAATTTTCATTAAGCATATTCAGTCCCACGAGTACGTGGGAAGGGTGGGTCGCCCCGGACAGTGCCCACTGTAACCGGGGAAGTCTGGCGTAACCCGCTCAGGGGAGCGACACTTCCCTGGCGGGGGACGCAGTAAGGACTGAAACTCCGTTCAGCCTTCCAGACCTCACGCTGCGCCGCCGCTTATCGTCGGGTGATTTTTTATAGAGGTTGTCTTCCTCGTAGCCCGGGCGACCAAGCCAAGGCCTATCGGTCCCGCTCAGATCGTGAAACATGACCACGACCATGTTGCGGGGTTACGATTTTGGGGCGGTGGCAGGGAAAGTAGACTCCCACTGCCTGCCCGGCGGCAGGGTGAGTGCACGCCAGGCCCGACTCCCGACTCCTCGTAGCCAAAAAGGCTATCTTACTCCTAGCCTAAAAGACGGCTCCACGAGCACATCCCGACTCCATCCACTGCGCCCTCTGCTAATATCAGAGAGACACGCGGAGAAGACTCCCCTTTTCCCTTCCCGAGGCCCCCAATCCGCTAGTGAAGCGCCGACCCACACAGAATCCCGCAAGGAAGCTGACCCATACAACCGACTCGCGGGAGACCGAGCAGGACGGCGCCGTACCAACAGTTCGGGAACCTCCCCATTTCCCCCCCAGTGTTTGGTCCGCGCCGGTAAACCGGTAACTCCCATTTCTGGGAGCCGTTCCCCTATCCGCCACCCGGGGACGCGCCGCGTTGGGGTACACCTCCCCACCCACTGGGACAACCCAGCAGGTCCGCGGAACCTAACCTAACCTTTTTTTTTTTTTTTTTTTTTTTTTTACCTGGGAAAATCCTTTATGGATACCACCGTTCCGGGGGGAAACGGTGGTTATGTGGGACTCACCGCCGTAAGGCGGCATACGCACTAAAAAACCAGGGTGTTCCTCCTACACCAACTTAAGACGAGGGGCATGGGACCGCTCGCGCATTACTCCACAGCCCTCGTCGGTGTCGCTGCCCGCCTAGCGGCAGACTCTCCTCCTGGGAGGTCTTCACAAGACCTCGCCTTCTCATGTGTGATGCCCCGGAACACACGGGGCATCTCCACCTCTCGACGACCCATTGTTAGGGGATGCCAGGTGCCCCCGCACCCAACACCCCAGGCCCTCGAAGCGGAGACGGGGTGCGGGCTCGATTAGCCCGCCTCCGTGTCCGCGCTCTCCGGAGCGGCTGTGCGAGAGGATCTCTCTCCCTCTCCCGCTCCTCTTCTTCTCCACCATGGACTGCAGGAGCAAGTCCTGAGCCCCGGCGCATCGGTTGATATTCGCCTGTAGGAAGGTTAGGGCCATACTAACTAACCTTCCTCCATGCGTCCCGATGGACCTTCATCAGGCGGACGCGGCTGCGCCGTAGCCCCAGCCACGTTGGCCTTCCTTCTGACCCCTGTCTTTGACGGGGACTTGGCGCATGCCTTGCTCCCGGAGAGGTGATCCGCTGGCTTCCCCGCTGCTGCACATAGGGTGCAGTGGGGGGTAGCGGTGCAATCTTTGGCCTTGTGGGCCTTTATACCGCAGCGGTAACACTCATCGCTGCGGTCAACCTCGGCCTTGCACTTGGCCGCTATATGGCCCAGTTCAAGGCAGCGGTAGCAGCGGCGGGGTCTTGCATCTAAGATGCTGACTCGCGCCGCCACCCAACCAACCAAAACGCGGCCTCCGCTGGCCATCACCTTCTTTGCGGCCACGGTAGGGCAGCGTACGAACACGGTGCCCATCCCGGCTTGTCCCCGACGTATTGCGCCAACGGATAACGCCGTCACATGGCATTCGCCCTTCCCTGCCAAGGCCTCCGCCAGCTCCTGCGGAGTGACGGAATCGTCCAAGCCGCTGACTCTAAGGTCAGTCGTGATAGTCGGCCTGGAGACTCGTATGCTCTCCTCGTCTCCGAACACCTCCCTGAGCTTCTCAGCAAGGACGTCCGCTTTGGCCGCGTTGTCCACACCGGAAACCTCCAGCACTCGTGCCCCAGTTGCCGCCGCCCTGATCTTCAGCGGTGGGAGCCCCAGCTCGCTTAAATTCACCTTCGCCTTGGCCGCTTCCAGCATCTTGGCGTAGGTGACCCCTTTCTCCACCGCACTCTTCTGCAGTGTGATAACCACCGCTGCGGTCCGTGGAGGGCGGAGTTTGGCCGCACCCGCTTTGGGGGGCTGCGTCTTCGGCCTAGGGATTTGGGCCGGAGGGGGAGGCCTCTTCTTCTCGTTGGGTCCTGCCCTTTCCGTTGCACGCACATTGTCCCGCCTCTTGTCCTTTCCCCGCCTCGTGACCACCTGCCAGTCCTCAACAGGAGCCACAGCGCTAACAGGGGCGGGGGCCGGCTTCGGCTTTGAAACCGCTTTTGTTCCCGGCTTTGGCGCCGGAGTGTCCCTCTGAGTCAAGGACTCAGCTGGACGCACCTCAGCCTCTCTTCTCCGATCTGCCGCCAGAGGGGGCCTCAGGGTCTGCCTGGGCATCAGCCTCTCCTCGATTCCGGCAAAGCGGGCGTCCACCATTGTACCGACTTGCACCATGATGTGCCGCATTGCGTCCTCATCGCAGGGGGCTTGGGCTGGGGCCTGAGCGGGCATCGAGGTCGGATCCACTTGAGCTTGGGCAGCCCTCATCTGCGCCATCTCCCGCCGCAACTCCTTAAGGTCCGCCGCGAGCCGCTCGTTGGCCTTTACCAGAAGGGCCATCTCCTCAGGTATTGTGCGGGCCCGTGTTTCCATGAAGGACGCCCTTATCGTGTCCGCGGCCTCCTTGAGGGCCCTCACCGACGTGCCCTTTAGGTTTTTGGACTTAGTGGCCACCGCATACACGATGTCCACTGAGTCCATCAGCATTGCTTCCAGCTCGGCGGCATCGCAGCTGCCCAGCCGTGAGCCGCGGTCCTCGGGCACCGATGCTGGCACCTTGAGGAATTGCGCCTTCCTCCTTTTTTGTATCTCCTCTTGGAGCTCCTTTTCAGCTGTGAGCCGCATCTCATCTTCCCGCGCCCGATTGAGCTCGGCCTTGGCCTTTGCCAGCCCGACGTATTCCCCTGTTGTGGGCGGGCGCCCCCTACCACGCCGAGCGCTCGAGACCTTGGCTGACGGTGAGAATTCACCCTGGTCTCCCTGCCCTTCCTGCTCCTCAATATGCCGCTTGCGCAGCCTCCTTCCGGAGCCGTGAGACGACACGGTCTCCCAGGTCATGCCGTCAGAATCAGATTCCGACAGGCACACCGTCTGAGTTCGAAGCCATGGGGCTTGAGTAGCCTCCACATTCGAAGCAACGAGCAGATCTTCGCCGTTGCTCTCCACCACCTCGCAGCGGGTTAACACTACCCGTGCATCCTTCACCTCACATGCCACCTCGGTGTCCTTATTCAGGCCAGGGTCAGCGGTGTCAACACACGCCTTCGGGGCGCATGCTTCCACCTCCATAACAACGTTGTCCGTATCGCTTGCCAAATCAGTGTCCAGTGTCAGAGTTTTGCCATATTTGTGTTCACGAAGCCGGGCGGATTGCCTGGCTACGAAGCAGTCGCTGCCCCCCCCAGAGTACGAGGGGCAGCCCTCTACCTTGGATGAGGTAGAGGGGTGGGATTCCCCCTTTCGGGGACCCACCTGGGGACCAAATTCACAACTGCTTAGATCCATACTAGTTAACTCCAATGCTCCACATCGTCGTCTCTTTTTTTCACTAGGGGTGAGCTCCCCTGCAAGTTTTAAGGGAGCGCCCTGAAAAGGGCGTGCTCGCCTCCCCCAACAACGCGCCCTGAAAAGGGGCTTGTCCGCCTATCAGCCCCGCTCAGATCGCGAAACATGACCACGACCATGTTGCGGGGTTTGGCCCTCCACTGATCCCGATGGTTCCCCCCCAGTGTTTGGTCCGCGCCGGTAAACCGGTAACTCCCATTTCTGGGAGCCGTTCCCCTATCCGCCACCCGGGGACGCGCCGCGTTGGGGTACACCTCCCCACCCACTGGGACAACCCAGCAGGTCCGCGGAACCTAACCTAACCTTTTTTTTTTTTTTTTTTTTTTTTTTTTTTAACCTGGGAAAATCCTTTATGGATACCACCGTTCCGGGGGGAAACGGTGGTTATGTGGGACTCACCGCCGTAAGGCGGCATACGCACTAAAAAACCAGGGTGTTCCTCCTACACCAACTTAAGACGAGGGGCATGGGACCGCTCGCGCATTACTCCACAGCCCTCGTCGGTGTCGCTGCCCGCCTAGCGGCAGACTCTCCTCCTGGGAGGTCTTCACAAGACCTCGCCACCTCATGTGTGATGCCCCGGAACACACGGGGCATCTCCACCTCTCGACGACCCATTGTTAGGGGATGCCAGGTGCCCCCGCACCCAACACCCCAGGCCCTCGAAGCGGAGACGGGGTGCGGGCTCGATTAGCCCGCCTCCGTGTCCGCGCCCTCCGGAGCGGCTGTGCGAGAGGATCTCTCTCCCTCTCCCGCTCCTCTTCTTCTCCGCCATGGACTGCAGGAGCAAGTCCTGAGCCCCAGCGCATCGGTTGATATTCGCCTGTAGGAAGGTTAGGGCCATACTAACTAACCTTCCTCCATGCGTCCCGATGGACCTTCATCAGGCGGACGTGGCTGCGCCGTAGCCCCAGCCACGTTGGCCTTCCTTCTGACCCCTGTCTTTGACGGGGACTTGGCGCATGCCTTGCTCCCGGAGAGGTGATCCGCTGGCTTCCCCGCTGCTGCACATAGGGTGCAGTGGGGGGTAGCGGTGCAATCTTTGGCCTTGTGGGCCTTTATACCGCAGCGGTAACACTCATCGCTGCGGTCAACCTCGGCCTTGCACTTGGCCGCTATATGGCCCAGTTCAAGGCAGCGGTAGCAGCGGCGGGGTCTTGCATCTAAGATGCTGACTCGCGCCGCCACCCAACCAACCAAAACGCGGCCTCCACTGGCCATCACCTTCTTTGCGGCCACGGTAGGGCAGCGTACGAACACCGTGCCCATCCCGGCTTGTCCCCGACGTATTGCGCCAACGGATAACGCCGTCACATGGCATTCGCCCTTCCCTGCCAAGGCCTCCGCCAGCTCCTGCGGAGTGACGGAATCGTCCAAGCCGCTGACTCTAAGGTCAGTCGTGATAGTCGGCCTGGAGACTCGTACGCTCTCCTCGTCTCCGAACACCTCCCTGAGCTTCTCAGCAAGGACGTCCGCTTTGGCCGCGTTGTCCACACCGGAAACCTCCAGCACTCGTGCCCCAGTTGCCGCCGCCCTGATCTTCAGCGGTGGGAGCCCCAGCTCGCTTAAATTCACCTTCGCCTTGGCCGCTTCCAGCATCTTGGCGTAGGTTACCCCTTTCTCCACCGCACACTTCTGCAGTGTGATAACCACCGCTGCGGTCCGTGGAGGGCGGAGTTTGGCCGCACCCGCTTTGGGGGGCTGCGTCTTCGGCCTAGGGATTTGGGCCGGAGGGGGAGGCCTTTTCTTCTCGGTGGGTCCTGCCCCTTCAGTGGCACGCACCTTGTCCCGCCTCTTGTCCTTTCCCCGCCTCGTGACCACCTGCCAGTCCTCAACAGGAGCCACAGCGCTAACAGGGGCGGGGGCCGCCTTCGGCTTTGGCGCCGGAGTGTCCCTCTGAGTCAAGGACTCAGCTGGACGCACCTCAGCCTCTCTTCTCCGATCTGCCGCCAGAGGGGGCCTCAGGGTCTGCCTGGGCATCAGCCTCTCCTCGATTCCGGCAAAGCGGGCGTCCACCATTGTGCCGACTTGCACCATGATGTGCCTCATCGCCTCCTCACCGCAGGGAGTTTGGGCCGGGGCCTGAGCAGGCACCGATGACTGAGCCACTTGAGCTTGGGCTGCCCTCATCTGCGCCATCTCCCGTCGTAACTCCTTCAAGTCCGCTGCGAGCCGCTCGTTGGCCTTTACCAGAAGGGCCATCTCCTCAGGCACTGTGCGGGCCCGCGTTTCCTTAAAGGACGCCTTTATTGTTTCCGCAGCCTCCTTGAGGGCCCTCACCGACGTGCCCTTTAGGTTTTTGGACTTCGTGGCCACTGCATAAACAATGTCCACTGAGTCCATCAACATTGCCTCCAGCTCGGCGGCATCACAATTGTCCAGCCGTGAGTCGCGGTCCTCGGGCACCGGTGCTGGCGCCTTGAGGAACTGCGCCTTCCTCCTTTTTTGGATCTCCTCTTGGAGATCCCTTTCGGCTTCGAGCCGCATCTCTTCTTCCCGCGCCCGGTTGAGCTCGGCCTTGGCCTTCGCCAAACCAACGTATTGCCCTGTTGTGGGCGGGCGCCCCCTACCACGCTGAGTGCTCGAGACCTTGGGTGCTGGTGAGGATTCACCCTGGTCTCCCTGCCCTTCACGCTCCTCAATGTGCCGCTTGCGCAGCCTCCTCCCGGAGCCGTGAGAAGACACTGACTCCCAGGTCATGCCGTCAGAATCAGATTCTGACAGGCACACCGTCTCAGATCGAAGCCATGGGGCTTGAGCAGTCTCCACATTCGAAGCAACGGGCAGATCTTCGCCGTTGCTCTCCGTAAACTCGCAACGGGTCAAAACGACCCGCGCGTCTTTCACTCCATATGCCTTCTTGGCACCACCCTGCGCAGACGCGCAGCCTCTCTCCTCCTCATCCTCTCCACCACTTAATCTACTAAAAGAATTTTCATTAAGCATATTCAGTCCCACGAGTACGTGGGAAGGGTGGGTCGCCCCGGACAGTGCCCACTGTAACCGGGGAAGTCTGGCGTAACCCGCTCAGGGGAGCGACACTTCCCTGGCGGGGGACGCAGTCAGGACTGAAACTCCGTTCAGCCTTCCAGACCTCACGCTGCGCCGCCGCTTATCGTCGGGTGATTTTTTATAGAGGTTGTCTTCCTCGTAGCCCGGGCGACCAAGCCAAGGCCTATCGGTCCCGCTCAGATCGTGAAACATGACCACGACCATGTTGCGGGGTTACGATTTTGGGGCGGTGGCAGGGAAGTAGACTCCCACTGCCTGCCCGGCGGCAGGGTGAGTGCACGCCAGGCCCGACTCCCGACTCCTCGTAGCCAAAAAGGCTATCTTACTCCTAGCCTAAAAGACGGCTCCACGAGCACATCCCGACTCCATCCACTGCGCCCTCTGCTAATATCAGAGAGACACGCGGAGAAGACTCCCCTTTTCCCTTCCCGAGGCCCCCAATCCGCTAGTGAAGCGCCGACCCACACAGAATCCCGCAAGGAAGCTGACCCATACAACCGACTCGCGGGAGACCGAGCAGGACGGCGCCGTACCAACAGTTCGGGAACCTCCCCATTTCCCCCCCAGTGTTTGGTCCGCGCCGGTAAACCGGTAACTCCCATTTCTGGGAGCCGTTCCCCTATCCGCCACCCGGGGACGCGCCGCGTTGGGGTACACCTCCCCACCCACTGGGATAACCCAGCAGGTCCGCGGAACCTTTTTTTTTTTTTTTTTTTTTTTTTTTTTTTTTTTTTTTTTTTACCTGGGAAAATCCTTTATGGATACCACCGTTCCGGGGGGAAACGGCGGTTATGTGGGACTCACCGCCGTAAGGCGGCATACGCACTAAAAAACCAGGGTGTTCCTCCTACACCAACTTAAGACGAGGGGCATGGGACCGCTCGCGCATTACTCCACAGCCCTCGTCGGTGTTGCTGCCCGCCTAGCGGCAGACTCTCCTCCTGGGAGGTCTTCACAAGACCTCGCCACCTCATGTGTGATGCCCCGGAACACACGGGGCATCTCCACCTCTCGATGACCTATTATTAGGGGATGCCAGGTGCCCCCGCACCCAACACCCTAGGCCCTCGGAGCGAAGACGGGGTGCGGGCTCGATTAGCCCGCCTCCGTGTCCGCGCCCTCCGGAGCGGCTGAGCAAGAGGATCTCTCTCCCTCTCCCGCTCCTCTTCCTCCCTCTGCGAGATGACTGCCTCGCAGAAGGAGGCCACCGCCTCCCATGACCTCTGCCCATCGAGCATTTTTAGGATAATGGTCGATAGGGAGAGGTCAGTCCCTACGACCGCAACCAATGTCTGCCGCGGTTCTGCTCCACCCGGGCATGCCTCCAGCGCATGTTGCGCCATATCCTCCGCCTGCCCACACTGATGGCAAGCTGGGGACTCCTCCCTTCGGGCAACGCGATGTAGGTACCTCCCGAAACAACCATGTCCCGAGAGGACCTGCGTCAGTCGGAAGGAAAGACTCCCATGCTTCCTGCGGACCCACTCCTCCAGTACTGGGCTGATCGCCTCCAGGAGCCTTCGGGCGCTCTGCCCCCTCTGCATCTGCCCCGCTAGGAGCCGCTCCCTCCACATGGCGATGGCGGACACCCTGGCCTGATTGCGCCAGTGCGCCACCTCCTGCGGCGCCGGTCGCTCGTCCCGCTCCCGCGCCTGCGCTCTGCGCCAGTAGACCGAAGCCAGAACTTCGGCCTCAAGGTCCCACGGGAGTGAGCCTGCGAGCACGCATGCCACTTCGTGGGAGAGTGTGCGATACCCCCTGCACACCCTCACCGCCATCACCCGTTGAGCTCCAATCAGCACGGCAGTGGTCTGCCGATCGAGCTTCCCCGCCCATATCGGGGCGCCATATAAGGCCATAGAGCTTACCACCGCTGTATAGAGGCGGCGGCAGCTCACTTCGCAGCCCCCGATATTCGGGAGCAGGCGACTAAGTGCGCCGGCTGTCCCCAAGATTTTAGGGGACAGCCGCCGCACGTGCTCCTTGAAGTTCCATCTGCCGTCGAGGACGACACCAAGATACTTCAGTGTCGTCCCGACGGGGATGGAAATTCCACCCACCACTATGGTGGAGTCTGCAGGTGGTTTCCGCCGGGGACCATGAAAACATATGGCCTCGGATTTGTGGAGCGCCACCTGCAGACCCAGCATCCGGATCCTTGCGACGACCGTAGCGACTCCAGCTGTGGCCAGGATCGCAGCCTCTCTATAGTCGCTTCCCCGGGCGGCAACCAGCGTATCATCGGCGTAGCATACTACGCTAACGCCACGCAGGCTTGCCCCCCGGAGGACCCAATCGTATCCGACGTTCCACAGGAGAGGGCCAAGAACCGACCCCTGCGGAACACCGCGCGTCATGGGACTACTCCCCTCCCCGCGAATCGTCGGGAAGACTACCTCTCGATCTGAGAGATAGTCCCCGACGAGTCTTCGCAAGTACTGGGGCACCTTGTGGTACCCCAGACCGGCGTGTATCGTGCTCCAGGGCAGCGTGTTGAATGCATTGGAGATGTCCAACGATATGGCCACCAACACGCCGCCACTGGAGCACGCCTCCTCGGAGAGGTCCGCGGAACCTTTTTTTTTTTTTTTTTTTACCTGGGAAAATCCTTTATGGATACCACCGTTCCGGGGGGAAACGGTGGTTATGTGGGACTCACCGCCGTAGGGCGGCATACGCACTAAAAAACCAGGGTGTTCCTCCTACGCCAACTTAAGACGAGGGGCATGGGACCGCTCGCGCATTACTCCACAGCCCTCGTCAGTGTCGCTGCCCGCCTTGCGGCAGACTCACCTCCTGGGGTCTTCCCCCACTTCGTGTGTGATGCCCCGGAACACATGGGGGGCATCTCCACCTCTCGATGACCTATTATTAGGGGATGCCAGGTGCCCCCGCACCCAACACCCTAGGCCCACGGAGCGGAGACGGGGTGCGGGCTCGATTAGCCCGCCTCCGTGTCCGCGCCCTCCGGAACGGCTGAGCGAGAGGATCTCTCTCCCTCTCCCGCTCCTCTTCCTCCCTCTGTGAGATGACTGCCTCGCAGAAGGAGGCCACCGCCTCCCATGACCTCTGCCCATCGAGCATTTTTAGGATAATGGTCGATAGGGAGAGGTCAGTCCCTACGACCGCGACCAATGATTGCCGCGGTTCAGCTCCTCCCGGGCATGCCTCCAGCGCATGTTGCGCCGTATCCTCCGCATGTCCACACTGATGGCAAGCTGGGGAGTCCTCCCTTCGGGCAACGCGATGTAGGTACCTCCCGAAACAACCATGTCCCGAGAGGACCTGCGTGAGTCGGAAGGAAAGACTCCCATGCTTCCTGCGGACCCACTCCTCCAGTACTGGGCTGATCGCCTCCAGTAGTCGACGGGCACTCTGCCCCCTCTGCACCTGCCCATTTAGGAGACGCTCCCTCCACGTGGCGATGGCGGACACCCTGGCCTGATTGCGCCAGTGCGCCACCTCCTGCGGCGCCGGTCGCTCGTCCCGCTCCCGCGCCTGCGCTCTGCGCCAGTAGACCGAAGCCAAAACTTCGGCCTCAAGGTCCCACGGGAGCGAGCCTGCGAGCACGCATGCCACTTCGTGGGAGAGTGTGCGATACCCCCTGCACACCCTCACCGCCATCACTCGTTGAGCTCCGATCAGCACGGCAGTGGTCTGCCGATCGAGCTTTCCCGCCCATATCGGGGCGCCATATAACGCCATAGAGCTTACCACCGCTGTATAGAGGCGGCGGCAGCTCACTTCGCAGCCCCCGATGTTCGGGAGCAGTCGGCTAAGTGCGCCGGCTGTCCCCAAGATTTTGGGGGACAGCCGCCGCATGTGCTCCTTGAAGTTCCATCTGCCGTCGAGGACGACACCAAGATACTTCAGTGTCGTCCCGACGGGGATGGAAATTCCACCCACCACTATGGTGGAGTCTGCAGGTGGTTTCCGCCGGGGACCATGAAAACATATGGCCTCGGATTTGTGAAGCGCCACCTGCAGACCCAGCATCCGGATCCTTGCCACGACCGTAGCGACTCCGGCTGTGGCGAGGATCGCAGCCTCCCTATAGTTGCTTCCCCGGGCGGCAACCAACGTATCATCGGCGTAGCATACTACGCTAACGCCACGCAGGCTTGCCCCCCGGAGGACCCAATCGTATCCGACGTTCCACAGGAGAGGGCCAAGAACCGACCCCTGCGGAACACCGCGCGTCATGGGACTACTTCCCTCCCCGCGAGTCGTCGGGAAGACTACCTCTCGATCTGAGAGATAGTCCCCGACAAGTCTTCGCAGGTACTGGGGCACCTTGTGGTACCCCAGACCGGCGTGTATCGTGCTCCAGGGCAGCGTGTTGAATGCGTTGGAGATGTCCAACGATATGGCCACCAACACGCCGCCACTGGAGCACGCCTCCTCGGAGAGGTCGCGGACGAGAGATATGGCGTCAATCGTCGAGCGACCTCTCCGGAAGCCGAACTGGTTAGGCGCCAGATCCGGTCCCACCGTCTCTAGGTGCCTGACCAGGCGGGCAGCCACTACTCTCTCCAATAGCTTGCCCGCCTCGTCAAGCAGCACAATCGGGCGATAGCCCGAGGGCTCGTCCGCGGGACGACCCTCTTTCCTCAGGAGGACAAGTTTGCCCCTTCTCCATCGCCTGGGGAATCTTCCCCCCACGAGGCACCTGTCAAACAGGTCCTTCAAGGCGGGTCCAAGGTGCTTCAAGGAGAGGGCCCACGCTCGACCCGGTATGCCGTCAGGCCCAGGTGCCGTGTTCTTGGCTCTCATCCTGAGCACCGCCGCACCCAGCTCACCCTCGGAGATAGGGACAAACTCGCTCTCCTCTCCTTCGGCGAGATCGGCCGAAGTCAAGGGAGGCGTGAACTCGGCCCCCGGAGCACCGGGGAACAAGCCATCGACCACTCTTTGGAGCACCGCCGGTTGGAGCGAGGCTGTGATGGGGGGAGCCCAGGGACGAAGCTTTTGCCTCGCCCACTTGTACGGGCGGCCCCATGGGTCGCGCTCAAGCCCCTCCAGCAGCTGCTCCCAGGCTCGCCTCTTAGCCTCAACTATCGCGACGCGAAGGGCCCCAGAGGCCTCCCTGTAGGCGGTGTAAAGAGACTCGCTCTCCTCAGTCTCTCGCCGCCTTCGCCTCCGATACCGCTGGTATAGTCGGCGCCTCGACACGCAACTTCTCCGGAGTTCGGCAATCTCCTCCGTCCACCAATAGACTTGGCGTCTCGGCTGTGGGGCTCGCGTGCGCGGCATTGCAGCGTCGCAGACGCGTGACAATGCCTCGCACAGCCTGTCCGCCATCGCGTCCGGGTCTACTAGATCCGGCTCCTGAGGAGTGCCATTCCATACTTCGACGAGGGCCGCCTCCTGCAGCACTTCGGCGTTGAGGCACTTCAGGGCCCATCGCGGACCTATCTCGCCACCTACCTCTCTCACCTCATCTGTTTGGGTCGGGGAGACGCTGAATCGGACAGCGTTACCTCGTCTACCAGCACCTGCCAGTCGCGAATGCGGCAAGCGATGTCCGGGGTGACGAGCGTCAAGTCGACGATCGACTCACCGTTCCGCCGGACGCAGGTGCTTACCGATCCCCGATTTATAACGCAGAGGCCCACCTCGGCCATCCACTCTAGAACGACACCGCCCCGCGCGTTCGTCACCGGCGACCCCCACGCCGCTGATTTGGCGTTGAAGTCGCCGAGCACGAGGACAGGGCGCGGGCGGGTCTGACCAATCAAGGTCCCCACCTCGCTGAGAAGAGTCTCTAGCTCGCGAACTGGCCGGTTCGGGGAGTGGTACACCCCCACGATGACGGCCTGGCCTACCCTAGCCACTACAAAACCCCTGCCCCTCACCACGTCTTCGAGAGGGGGGGAGTGAGCCGGCGATTGCGTGGTGATTGCCACCAGGCCGTCGAGGTCCCCAACCCAGTCAGACCTAGGTCGGACCTCGTAGGGCTCGCTCACCACCGCCACCTGGATCAACCGCTCCGCCATGCTCTGGAGCAAAAGATCCTGAGCTCCGGCAGAGTGGTTGATGTTCGCCTGTAGGAAGGTTAGGGCCATACTAACTAACCTTCCTCCATGCGTCCAACTGGCCCTTTATCGGGGCGAGGCGGACGTGGCTGGACCGTAGCCCCAGCCGCATTGGCCTTCCTTCTCACCCCTGGCTTTGACGGGGACTTGGCGCATGCCTTGCTCCCGGAGAGGTGATCCGCCGGCTTCCCTGCTGCTGCACAAAGGGAGCAATGGGGGGCGGCGGTGCACCCCTTGGCCTTGTGGGCCTTTATACCGCAGCGGTAACACTCATCGCTGCGGTCCACTTCGGCCTTGCACTTGGCCGCTACATGGCCCAGTTCAAGGCAGCGGTAGCAGCGGCGGGGTCTCGCTTCCAGGATGCTGACTCGCGCCGCCACCCAGCCCACCAAAACGCGGCCACCGCTGGCCATCACTTTCTTTGCGGCCGCAGTGGGGCAGCGCACGAACGCGGTGCCCATCCCGGCTTGTCCCCGGCGGATTGCGCCAACGGAAAACGCCGTCACATGGCATTCGCCCTTCCCGGCCAAGGCCTCCGCCAGCTCCTGCGGAGCGACGGAATCGTCCAGGCCACTGACCCGAAGGTCTGTTGTTACGGTCGGCCTGGAGACTCGTACGCCTTCCTCGCCTCCGAACACCTCCCTGAGCTTTTCAGCAAGGACGTCCGCTTTGGCCGCGTTGTCCGCACCGGAAACCTCCAGCACTCGTGCCCCAGTAGCCGCCGCCCTGATCTTCAGCGGCGGGAGCCCCAGCTCGCTTAACTTCACCTTCGCCTTGGCCGCTTCTAGCATCTTGGCGTAGGTGATGCCTTTCTCAACCGCACTCTCCTGCAGCGTGATAACCACCGCTGCGGTCCGTGGAGGGCGGAGTTTGGCCGCACCCGCTTTGGGGGGCTGCGTCTTCGGCCTAGGGATTTGGGCCGGAGGGGGAGGCCTCTTCTTCTCGGTGGGTCCTGCCCCTTCCGTGGCACGCACCTTGTCCCGCCTCTTGTCCTTTCCCCGCCTCGTGACCACCTGCCAGTCCTCAACAGGAGCCGCAGCGCCAACAGGGGCGGGGGCCGGCTTCGGCTTTGGAATCCCTCTTGTTCCCGGCTTTGGCGCCGGAGAGTCCCTCTGAGCCAAGGACTCAGCTGGACGCACCTCAGCCTCTCTTCTCCGATCTGCGGCCAGAGGGGGCCTCAGGGTCTGCCTGGGCATCAGCCTCTCCTCGATTCCGGCAAAGCGGGCGTCCACCATTGTGCCGACTTGCACCATGATGTGCCGCATTGCGTCCTCACCGCAGGGGGCTTGGGCCGGGGCCTGAGCGGGCATCGAGGTCGGAGCCACTTGAGCTTGGGCAGCCCTCATCTGCACCATCTCCCGCCGCAGCTCCTTAAGGTCCGCCGCGAGCCGCTCATTAGCCTTTATTAGTAGGGCCATCTCCTCGGACATAGTGCGGGCCCGCGTTTCCTTGAAGGACGCCTTTATCACGTCCGCGGCCTCCTTGAGGGCCCTCACCGACGTGCCCTTAAGGTTTCTGGACTTGGTGGCCACCGCATACACGATGTCCACTGAGTCCATCAACATTGACTCCAGCTCGGCGGCATCGCAGTTGCCAAGCCGTGAGTCGCTGCCCTCGGGCACCGATGCTGGTACCTTGAGGTACTGCGCCTTTCTCCTCTTTTGGACGTCCTCTTGGAGCTCCTTTTCGGCTGTGAGCCGCATCTCCTCTTCCCGCGCCCGGTTGAGCTCGGCCTTGGCCTTCGCCAGCCCAACGTAAGGTCCGCGGAACCTAACCTAACCTTTTTTTTTTTTTTTTTTTTTTTTTTTTTTTAACCTGGGAAAATCCTTTATGGATACCACCGTTCCGGGGGGAAACGGTGGTTATGTGGGACTCACCGCCGTAAGGCGGCATACGCACTAAAAAACCAGGGTGTTCCTCCTACACCAACTTAAGACGAGGGGCATGGGACCGCTCGCGCATTACTCCACAGCCCTCGTCGGTGTCGCTGCCCGCCTAGCGGCAGACTCTCCTCCTGGGAGGTCTTCACAAGACCTCGCCACCTCATGTGTGATGCCCCGGAACACACGGGGCATCTCCACCTCTCGACGACCCATTGTTGTTAGGGGATGCCAGGTGCCCCCGCACCCAACACCCCAGGCCCTCGAAGCGGAGACGGGGTGCGGGCTCGATTAGCCCGCCTCCGTGTCCGCGCCCTCCGGAGCGGCTGTGCGAGAGGATCTCTCTCCCTCTCCCGCTCCTCTTCTTCTCCACCATGGACTGCAGGAGCAAGTCCTGAGCCCCGGCGCATCGGTTGATATTCGCCTGTAGGAAGGTTAGGGCCATACTAACTAACCTTCCTCCATGCGTCCCGATGGACCTTCATCAGGCGGACGCGGCTGCGCCGTAGCCCCAGCCACGTTGGCCTTCCTTCTGACCCCTGTCTTTGACGGGGACTTGGCGCATGCCTTGCTCCCGGAGAGGTGATCCGCCGGCTTCCCTGCTGCTGCACATAGGGTGCAGTTGGGGGCGGCGGTGCAATCTTTGGCCTTGTGGGCTTTTATACCGCAGCGGTAACACTCATCGCTGCGGTCAACCTCGGCCCTGCACTTGGCCGCTATATGGCCCAGTTCAAGGCAGCGGTAGCAGCGGCGGGGTCTTGCCTCTAAGATGCTGACTCGCGCCGCCACCCAGCCTACCAAAACGCGGCCTCCGCTGACCATCACCTTCTTTGCGGCCGCGGTGGGGCAACGCACGAACACGGTGCCCATCCCGGCTTGGCCCCGGCGTATTGCGCCAACGGAAAGCGCCGTCACATGGCATTCGCCCTTCCTGGCCAAGGCCTCCGCCAGTTCCTGCGGAGTGACGGAATCGTCCAAGCCGCTGACTCTAAGGTCAGTCGTGATAGTCGGCCTGGAGACTCGTACGCTCTCCTCGTCTCCGAACACCTCCCTGAGCTTCTCAGCAAGGACATCCGCTTTGGCAGCGTTGTCCGCACCGGAAACTTCCAGCACTCGTGCCCCAGTAGCCGCCGCCCTGATCTTCAGCGGCGGGAGCCCCAGCTCGCTCAGATTCACCTTCGCCTTGGCCGCTTCCAGCATCTTGGCGTAGGTGACCCCTTTCTCAACCGCACTCTTCTGCAGCGTGATAACCACCGCTGCGGTCCGTGGAGGGCGGAGTTTGGCCGCACCCGCTTTGGGGGGCTGCGTCTTCGGCCTAGGGATTTGGGCCGGAGGGGGAGGCCTCTTCTTCTCGGTGGGTCCTGCCCCTTCCGTGGCACGCACCTTGTCCCGCCTCTTGTCCTTTCCCCGCCTCGTGACCACCTGCCAGTCCTCAACAGGAGCCACAGCGCTAACAGGGGCGGGGGCCGTCTTAGGCTTTGGAACCGCTTTTGTTCCCGGCTTTGGCGCCGGAGTGTCCCTCTGAGTCAAGGACTCAGCTGGATGCACCTCAGCCTCTCTTCTCCGATCTGCCGCCAGAGGGGGCCTCAGGGTCTGCCTGGGCATCAGCCTCTCCTCGATTCCGGCAAAGCGGGCGTCCACCATTGTACCGACTTGCACCATGATGTGCCGCATCGCCTCCTCACCGCAGGAGGTTTGGGCCGGGGCCTGAGCATGCACCGATGACGGAGCCACTTGAGCTTGGGCTGCCCTCATCTGCGCCATCTCCCGTCGCAACTCCTTCAAGTCCGCCGCGAGCCGCTCGTTGGCCTTTACCAGAAGGGCCATCTCCTCAGGCACTGTGCGGGCCCGCGTTTCCTTGAAGGACGCCCTTATCGTGTCCGCGGCCTCCTTGAGGGCCCTCACCGACGTGCCCTTTAGGTTTTTGGACTTAGTGGCCACCGCATACACGATGTCCACTGAGTCCATCAGCATTGCTTCCAGCTCGGCGGCATCGCAGCTGCCCAGCCGTGAGCCGCGGTCCTCGGGCACCAGTGCTGGCGCCTTGAGGAACTGCGCCTTCCTCCTTTTTTGGATCTCCTCTTGGAGATCCCTTTCGGCTTCGAGCCGCATCTCTTCTTCCCGCGCCCGGTTGAGCTCGGCCTTGGCCTTCGCCAAACCAACGTATTGTCCTGTTGTGGGCGGGCGCCCCCTACCACGCTGTGTGCTCGAGACCTTGGGTGCTGGTGAGGATTCACCCTGGTCTCCCTGCCCTTCACGCTCCTCAATGTGCCGCTTGCGCAGCCTCCTCCCGGAGCCGTGAGAAGACACTGACTCCCAGGTCATGCCGTCAGAATCAGATTCTGACAGGCACACCGTCTGAGTTCGAAGCCATGGGGCTTGAGTAGCCTCCACATTCGAAGCAACGAGCAGATCTTCGCCGTTGCTCTCCACCACCTCGCAGCGGGTTAACACTACCCGTGCATCCTTCACCTCACATGCCACCTCGGTGTCCTTATTCAGGCCAGGGTCAGCGGTGTCAACACACGCCTTCGGGGCGCATGCTTCCACCTCCATATCAACGTTGTCCGTATCGCTTGCCAAATCAGTGTCCAGTGTCAGAGTTTTGCCATATTTGTGTTCACGAAGCCGGGCGGATTGCCTGGCTACGAAGCAGTCGCTGCCCCCCCCAGAGTACGAGGGGCAGCCCTCTACCTTGGATGAGGTAGAGGGGTGGGATTCCCCCTTTCGGGGACCCACCTGGGGACCAAATTCACAACTGCTTAGATCCATACTAGTTAACTCCAATGCTCCACATCGTCGTCTCTTTTTTTCACTAGGGGTGAGCTCCCCTGCAAGTTTTAAGGGAGCGCCCTGAAAAGGGCGTGCTCGCCTCCTCCAACAACGCGCCCTGAAAAGGGCGTGTCCGCCTATCGGCCCCGCTCAGATCGCGAAACATGACCACGACCATGTTGCGGGGTTTGGCCCTCCACTGATCCCGATGGTTCCCCCCCAGTGTTTGGTCCGCGCCGGTAAACCGGTAACTCCCATTTCTGGGAGCCGTTCCCCTATCCGCCACCCGGGGACGCGCCGCGTTGGGGTACACCTCCCCACCCACTGGGACAACCCAGCAGGTCCGCGGAACCTAACCTAACCTAACCTAACCTAACCTAACCTAACCAGTATCAGCCCAACCTCGCCACACACTCTATATAGCTCCGTAATAAAAATACAATTAATTTGTAATTTTTAGAGCTAGCGCAAAAATTTTTTCAACGTCGGTCAAAGTAGTGCCTGACTCACAAGGATTAACGTTTTCAACATCCTGCACCAAGGCGTTTTGAAACAGGGGGCCCGGGACTTTGGACTACCACATCTACCTGGAGGACGGAGGAATCATCAAACAAACACCACCATCAGGCGGAGCTCCACGAGTTCTGTCTAACGGCGCTGGAATTTTGAAAATCCGTCTAAGCTGAAAGAAGATACAAGGTACCAAAATTCAGGAAAAACAACCTCACACCGCGTGGTCGATACACGTGTAACCTAGTTACTCTCAGTCGACACGAGGCGTGACGTCGGAACAACCAAGGTGAAGACTCGGAAGCCGGCCTTAGGACTGCGCCACTGCGGAACATCGGCAGCGGAGCACCCTCGTCGGACCTTCAGGTGAACCCTGGTCTAACTCCTGAACCCAAAGTCCTAGGACACCCGTGTTTGGACTCCTTGTAAAGGGGAGACCAGACCCGTCCCAAATTTCCCAACCCCAACCCCCTCACCCCAATTTCATTTCCCCCCCCCTTCGCCGTAAGGCTACCTCACCCCTCCGAGTCTTATCTCCGGGGTCATATTACCTAAAGGAGGTGGACCGCTGGTGTTAGGTACCCTCACCACCGGCCACAGGAGCCCCCACCACCTCGCTCCAAGGGACCCCTCCCAACCCCCCACCCCCCCTCAACCCCCCCCTCAACCCCCCCAACCCCCCCCGTCTCCTCCCGAGACCTTCCCCCCCCAACCCCCCTCAAATTTCCCAAAACCCCCTCGGGCCATATCTCCGGAACCAGTGGAGATAGACCCCCCGAGTTTGGTATCCCCGGAATCAGCTTCAAGAGCTCTACAATCTGGCTCCAAGGGAATTCCAAATTTCCAATTCTACCTCAGCAGAAATCTGAAAACACAATCACCATCAGGCATCAAACCACCGGCGGCGCGCGAGAAGGCTTTTACTCAGTAAGAAAAAATTTTAAACGTAAATAGTGTAACAAGTAAATAGGTTCAAAGTTCTGAACATTTTATTAATCATTCTATAACTTTAAATAAACAATACTAGCCGTAAAGGTAGAAGAGTCACAGTCAAGGACTCGTCCGGGGAAGTACTACCATCACACCCAATTCTGCCGCCAAACAGCATTGCTGTGTTTCGGCTAGAAGGGTCTGATCGCCGGTTAATTTACAGGCACGAGGCTTAACATCTACCTCCAATAATACAGCTAGTATTAAGTAGAATAACGTAGCATTTAATTTTAGTATTTATTGTATTTGGTTAAATTAAATTATAACAAAATGTCAGCAAAGTCAGTGACCGGATCCGTCCCTAAGTCGGAAGTGGCTCCTCAGGTAGCCCTCCAACCAAAACGATCGCTGCGTGAAAAGGTACTGAAAAAGGAAACAGTCGCCAAATCCCTCAAATTAGAGAAGTCGACGCGGCCATCGGTACCCGAGGCGAAGAAGGCATCGTCGGTCGGAGCACAACTGGAGGAAGTCAGCCCAGTGGTCCCCGCGAGAAGGAAGAGGACATCGCCCGCGAAACCGCCGCTACAGGTGAGTGAAAACCTGGCCACATCCTCAGACCAGTCCGCGGTGGATTCGGTCACAGAAAAAATTATAAATTGGCAACAGTGTGGGATTTCGCCTCCCAAACCCATGGAGTCCGACGACGACTCAGTAGTGTCCGGCATGGAACTCGACACCCCCGCAAACAGGCCCAAACCACGACACAGCATTTTGGTCGTGCCAACGGGAAGACGAACGGGGGTGGAGATGGACTTGGCCACGAAACTGGCCAACGAGACACTGCTGAAGGGAAAAGATGCGTTGGAGTCTGCAGGCAACATGAAGAGGGAGTGTAAAGTCATCGCACTCGAAAGCCTGCAGACTCTCTACGAAATAATCCTCTCGTTGTCGGACTCGAGATCCAGACACATCACCAGTCTGGAGAGGGAAAGGACGAGACACGCTACAGAGCTCGTTCGGGTGGAGAGAGCACACACCAAACAATTAATAGACATAACCACAAATCTTACGTCGGAGATGTCAAAGGCCAGAACGGACATCAGCGCATCGCTCAAGGAGATCCAAGCGGTTCGCAACTGGCAGGGGTACGAGACCCAGGAGCCCCATAGGCTTATTAAGGAAACGTCGGAAGCGCTCCAGGACCTTGACAAGCGTGTCAGAGCATTGGGTGAGCTCGTAACCAGCGGGCAAAAGGGGAAAGAGGAGGACCCCAACCGGAGAGACCACTCGAGCCTTAAGGCAGGAGTGCAATCTCTCCAAAACCAGCTGGACGAGCTCCGAAGGGAGACCAACAAAAACACGCGCGAGATCCTAGAGTCCAACCTTAAAGCCATGGAGAGGATGGACTCCAAACCCCAACCAGCACAGCCAGAACCTGGCCTACGACAGGAAGTGGAGGAGATGAAGGAGCTTCTAAAGGCGATGTCAGCAGAAAGAGCACCCCCATCCGAGCCACCGCAGCCCATTCTCATCAACATGGAGGAGCATATGCATCCTCTAACGGAGAGAATGGAAGCGGTGACGTCCGAGCTCCGAACGCTCCGAGAAGAGAAGAAGAGGGCACCACCACCGTCCCTCAGCCTCGAAGCGGAGCTCGCTAATGCCGGAAAAGTAGGTAGCTCAAAGGGAAAGCTGACCTATGCCAAGGTCGCCGCCAAACCACCACCGCCCTTAAAACCAAACCATACCCTGATCATCACATCCGATAACCCCCAGAACACCGGGGAAAATGTGATAGATAGAATCAGGGTAGCTCTAGACACCAAAAAGACTGGAGCCAAGGTCGACAGAGTTAGGAAGGCTAAGAATAAAAAAGTCATCCTAAGCTGTAGCTCCAGGGAAGACCTGGACTTGGTGCAGAGCAGGGTAAGGATGGATAAGGGCTTGAAGGCGGAAGTGGCGAGGGCAGCCAACCCATTAGTCATCGTCAGGGATGTCCTGTCCTACCACACCGACGGGGACATCGTGGAGAATTTAATTGCCCAAAATAAAAACATCTTCAAAGACACCAACGTAAAAGATAATACGGTCAAGATGCGGTACCGTAAGAAGGCACGGAACCCACTCGAGTGCCATGCGGTACTAGAAGTCTCCCCTACCATTCATAAACACCTAATAGAGGCAGGGAAAGTCTATATAGGGATGCAGCGCAGACCTATATTCGACCAGACCCCATTGGTGCAATGCACCAAATGCCTTGGCTTCGGCCATACAAAGGTTGTCTGCCGGGAGAGAGATGAGTTCTGCAGCCACTGCGGAAAGACTCACTCCTGGGAGAAATGTAAAGGGAGACAGGAGGGGAACCCTCCCAAGTGCAAAAACTGCTCGGCCGCGCACGGCACAAGCATCAACCTGGCGCACAATGCTTTTAGCAAAGAGTGCCCAGAGCGACTTAAATGGGATGCAATAGCGCGGTCCCGAGTATCGTATTGCTGAGGGCGTCTCACAGTACCGTAGCTCGGTCCCTCAAAACTTGGGCGGGGCAGGCTTGAGGTTTATCCAAGCTAACCTGCAACGCTCAAAACTGGCCACGACGGAACTACTCCAGGTTGCGGTGGACAGGGGCATCACGGTGGCTCTAGTACAGGAACCGTACGTCGGAAAGACCGGCGTCTTAAAACAACATCCTGGGACTAGGGTTATCCAATGCACCCTGAACAGGCAAAAACCAGTGAAGGCTGCCGTTATAATTTTCGGTGACCGGCTAGAAGTCGTACACGACCCACAGCTGGTAACCGAAACCGAAGCGGCAGTTCTTCTTATCGGGGGAGGCCTAAAACTAGGAGTAATATCCGTCTACCTAGAGGGGGACCAGGACATAGTACCGTACCTGGACCGTATCAAAAAAGTTTCTACCAAGTTGGACACACGAAACCTCATCGTCGCGGGAGATATAAATGCCTGGAGCCACTGGTGGGGCAGCGTATCTGAGGATGACAGAGGAGAGGCGTACAACGCGTTCCTGAACGAGAAGGGACTCCAAATTCTAAACACCGGGGACACTCCGACCTTCGAGACCTTCAGAAAGGGTAGGGCATGCACAAGCATAGTGGACGTATCCGCTTGCAGTACACCCCTACTCGGAAGAATCGAGGGATGGAGAGTGGAGAGAGGTCTCGTGACTTCGGACCACAACGCCATCACCTTCACCTTGCGCTTGGGAAGGGCCCTAGAAACCCTTAGGCCAATCACAACGCGCAAGTACAACACCAAGAAGGCAAAGTGGACCGAATTCGCACATCTGCTAAAAACCATCCTAGCAGAGAGAGACATCACCACCGTCTCAATTTTGGAGTCAAAAACCCCTAAAGACCTCGAAGAAAAGATCACAGCGTACACGGAAGCCATCCACAAAGCCTGCGAACAAACCATCCCTATCGCAGGAAACAGGACGGGCAATCCCATGCCCCCGTGGTGGTCGAAGAAGCTGGAAGATCTTAAGAGAGAGGTCCTTAGGAAAAAGAGGAGGATCAGGAACGCAGCCCCTTGCAGGGTAAAGATGGTTATAGAAGAATACCAAAAATGCAAGGCGGAGTACGCAGTCATCGCAGAGAAGGCCCAAACAGAGAGCTGGAAGGAGTTCTGCACGACTCAGGAAAAGGAGAGCATGTGGGACAAAATCTACAGAGTGATCAGGAAAACGTCAGGAAGGCAGGAGGACATGCTCCTGAGAAGCTCTGAAGGTAACACCCTAACTCCAAAACAGTCGGCTGAACTCTTAGCCAGAACTTTCTACCCAGACGACTCCGAGAGTACCGACCAATCGTTTCACTCGAACCTCCGAGAACGGATGAAGGAGAGTGCCCTTGAAGACCTTTCGGAAGATGATCCACCATTCACGGCAGCGGAATTGGAGTTGGTGCTGCAAGCACAAAACCCCAAGAAGGCACCCGGACCAGACGGGCTAACAGCTGACATCTGCGCCGCAGCCATACGAAGTGACAGGGAAGTGTTCATGGCGATAGCGAACAAGTGCTTGTCGCTAAATCACTTCCCCACTCACTGGAAAGTGGCACACGTGGTCATCATTCGAAAGCCAGGAAAGGCTGACTACACTCATCCTAAGTCCTACAGACCAATTGGACTATTATCTGTTCTTGGAAAAACCATCGAGAAACTCATGATTGGTCGACTCCAATGGCATTTACTCCCAACCCTAAACAAAAAACAATACGGGTTCATGCCGCAAAGAGGAACCGAGGACGCCCTCTATGACCTGATAGAGCACATAAAAGAAGGAGTAACCGGAAAAAACATCGTACTCCTAATCTCTCTGGACATAGAGGGGGCCTTCGACAATGCGTGGTGGCCAGCCCTGAAAAACCAACTTGTTAGAAAAAGGTGTCCGAAAAATCTGTACCGAATGGTGTGTTCGTACCTCACAGACCGGAAGATCAAGGTCAACTACGCTAGAGCAGCTTACGAGAAGGAGACTACGAAGGGTTGTGTCCAAGGATCCATCGGAGGACCAATCTTTTGGAACGTCATCCTAGACTCGTTGCTGCAAAGCCTAGAGATGGATGGAATATACTGCCAAGCCTTTGCGGATGATGTGGTACTCGTTTTCACAGGCCAGTCGGTCGACAGCCTAGAGCGGTCTGTCAACTCAACGCTGGAACATGTGGCAACGTGGGGAAAACAAAATAAACTCAACTTCGCACCGCACAAAACCAACGCGATGCTACTAACTAAGAAGTTGAAGTATGAAACCCCACAGCTATTCATGGCCGGTACGAAATTGGACCTCGTTGAGGAGACAAAGCTTCTGGGCCTTATCATCGACCGAAACCTCGTTTTTAAATCCCACGTGTCCGCGCAATGCAAGAAAGTAGCTGATATTTACAAGCAGCTTGCATGCGCAGCGAAAGTATCGTGGGGTCTAAATAGTGAGATCACGAGAACCATATACATCGCGGTAGTGGAGCCTATTATGACATACGCCTCAAGTGCCTGGTACCAATCTGCAGAGCTGCAAATGAATAAAAATCAATTCAATGCGCTCCAGAGAGGATTTGCACAAAAGGTCTGTAGGTCATACCGGACGGTCTCACTCACCGCAGCACTGGCACTGTCGGGTCTGCTGCCATTGGACCTGAGGATCCAGGAGGCGGCGAACCTATACAGGGCCAAAAAAGGTTTGGCGAAAGACTATCTCCCACCCGAGACGGAGCTTGAACTCCGAGTGGGATATCTTGAACAGCCCCATCCATCTACCCTAACATCCGTGGAGTACGAACTGTTAGAAGACGCCGTTCAGCAGATCACCGGACCCCAAATTTTTACAGACGGCAGTAAAATCGACGGTAAAGTAGGTGCTGCTCTAACCCAGTGGGAGGAGGGGAAGGAGTCAAACTTCGCCACCTTTAAGCTTCACCCTGCGTGCACAGTCTTCCAGTCGGAACTATATGCACTGCACAGGGCTCTTCAGATGGTGAATTCGGGCGGGGACCCCGTGGTCAGCATACTGAGCGACTCGAGATCGTCACTCGACCTGCTGCGGAATCCCAGCTTGAACCACCCTCTGGCGAGAAGCATAAAGGAGAACATCGTCAGGATCCAGGAAGGAGGACGAGAGATCCGGATGTTCTGGCTTAGGGCTCACGTGGGCACCGTCGGTAACGAGAGAGCAGATGAGTTAGCGAAAGCTGCTGCACTCGAGGACACCACTCAGGACTATGGAAGGATCCCCCTGTCTTACGTTAGGAGGAAAATTCGTGAAGAGTCGATCCGCAAATGGCAGGATCGATACGAAACCTCCAGTACAGGCGCGGTAACGAGAAGGTTCCTTCCAGACGTCCATAGTGCGTACCGGATAACTCGCTCTACAAAATTTACACCAATACAAGTGCAAGTCTTGACAGGACACGGGGGGATAGCCGAGTATCTTCACAGATTCAAGTTGAAAAACAGCCCGGGATGCGAATGCGACCCGGAAATCTGTGAAACAGTATGGCACATCATACTCGACTGCCCCCGTTTCCTAGTGGCTCGAACAGATCTAGAAGCCCGGATCGACAGAAACCTGGTCGAATCGGAACTGCACAACATCGTTGCAGATCCCGATTGCAGACTGCATTTTCTGTCATTCGCCGAGAAGATCTTCAGAGCTGCGGCAAGTAGGCACACGGATCTTCTGCCCCTTGAATCGCAACCAACACCCGTTAGCCAAGCCACAAGTAGTGTCGGCTCTCGGCAGGAACCTACAGCCAAAAGCGTCGCTGTCCGCACACTCCTCGCTTGCGGGGAGAGAGGAGTGCCTGGGATTAGAATCCGAGGAGTGGCACTCTTCATGGACAGCGCCAACGAGCGGCTTGGAATAGGTTTCTGTCGGACCGGGACTAGAAGTCACTTCACGATTTCACCTGGCTTGGCAGCACTCATAAATGGGAGCACGTCTAAAACGACCATGAGGCGCAAAGTCTATAGCGCGCTACCTGAGACGGAAGTGGCGGGCCACCGATGTCGACTAGTCCGATCGCACAACAAGACGATCGTTCTACTCGCATTGGAAGGCAATTACACCCCTTTCGAACAGGCATGTTCGATGCTCACCATGTTGGGAGAAACGGGCGGAGGAGCGGAGGATCCCCGTGTAATAAGTGTAGACGCGATGACGGTCGGGTATGAGCAGGGAGAAGTCGTAGACCGGCTATGCTGTCTGAAAGCCTCAGAACATCATGAGGTGGTCGTGTACGAGGACAGAGGTGAAAACCTAAATTTCCTCAAGGCACACGACCCAAAAACAGCAACAGATAGCTGGGGACAACCCACGCCATCCTCGATCAGCGGATCCGAACGTGTCCAACAGAAAGCAGTCGCCGAAAGAACTGCACAACATCTAAGCAGTGTGCAGGAGCGGAAGAAGAGAGCCAAGGTCGGAGGCCATCTCAAGGGATTTCTAAGCACCTTCAGCTCGATGCTGGAAAGTCTGTCTGGAAATCCCTTCCCAATAACGAGATCGGGAGACGACGAAGAGGCACTCGAAGAAGCTCCAGCCAAAAAGGCGAAACCTAAAGCTCCGTTATCGACGGGAACATCAAAGTCCAAAGTTCCACCAAAACCGGTACAAACGCAGGTAAAGAGAACAAGAGCCGACATGGGGCAGGTTGTTCCGCCTCGACTAGTAAATGCAGTGACTCCACAAGACCACGCGTACAATGCCTTCTTAGAGTTTCTCGCGATCACCAGAGCAACCGCAGACGTCAGACTCGGAGTGTGCAAGACCATCTTGCAACACTTCGAGCAGGGCAATGCGAAACTGCTGGAGGAGAAACTCGAGGAGGCAGAAGCAGCCATATACAACAACGGCAACTCCCAAGTAATAAAGGGAAAAATGTCAGGTAGTTATATGGCGGCTTACAACGCGACCAGTGGTTTCGTGGAGGTGTGCATTGAGGGAACCGAGAGCGGAGCGCCTAAATTCAACACCCCGCAAGGTGACCCCTTGGTTGTTGTCGCAAAGTGCACAAGGATCCTACTGGATGACAGGATTCTCGAAATGGCGAAAACCATATCGGGAAATCAGGACACTGCATCCAGCTGGAAGGATTGGGCACTACCAACAATTGAGTGGGTCAATGGAGTTCCGGGGTGTGGAAAGACAACCTGGGTGGTAGGGCACTTCGATGCTGACAAGGACGCCATCATCACTACAACATCAAACGCAGCTAGCGACCTACGGGAGAAGCTAGCGCCTCGTGTTGGTGACCTTGTCAAGACCAGGGTACGCACCATGGCTTCAGTCTTGGTGAATGGCTTCAGAGAGTCCAACAAGTTCAGCCGCTTAATGGTTGATGAGGCTCTCATGAACCACTTCGGAGCCATAGTCATGGCTGCCAAGCTGTGTGATGCCAAAGAACTGGTCCTCATCGGAGATGTCAACCAACTACCTTATATCGATAGAGAAAATCTCTTCGAACTGAGGTACTGCCGCCCAAACCTGGTAGCAAACATCAGCCAGGAGTTGCTCTGCACACACCGGAACCCCTTGGACGTCGCCTACGCCCTGCGCGAAGTTTACTCCGGTATCTACTCCTCAACCCAAAAAGCTCACTCGTTGAAGCTGAAATCCTATACTGGTGCCCAAATACCGCTCACGCTCCCCAATACGCTTTTCCTAGTCCATACCCAGGGCGAGAAGGAAAGGCTTATAGGACAGGGCTGTGGTGAAGGCACAGGTTCGCGCACGCTCACCATCCACGAAGCGCAGGGGTTAACGTTCGAAACAGTAGTTATTGTTCAAACCAAAGCTAGAACAATTGAACTACATCAGAGCGTTCCCCACGCGGTAGTAGCAGTCTCACGGCACACCACCAGCTGTACTTACTACACCGATGATGACAACGACGCAATAGGGTACTTCATCAAGCGAGCAATGGCCGCGTCCACTAAAAAGATCCTAGAGTATAATTTAAAAATGTCCATAAAGCACCGAAACGCAGCGGTCGTCGAAAAGTTGGCTCAGGAGATGAGGGATGCCAACTTGGAAACTTAAAGTTGTTTAGTCTAATAGTAATGTTCATTTAAATTGTCAAGTTTTTCAAAAATGCAATAATCTTAAGTAATAGTAATGTAAAATTAGAATATCAATCTTTTCCAAAAATGTAATAATTATAAATTAATAAGTAAATTGTAAACAAAAGCAAATACAACGGAAAAAAAAAAAAAAAAAAAAAAAAAATTTCATACAAAATATAATATACCACAAGAAAATATATATTAACAAAAAAAAAAAAAAAAAAAAAATTATATATTATATGTATCCCTATCATAATAAAATGTATTAGAATAATATAGAAGTAAAATTTTCAAGTTATATAGAATCAATAATTTAAGTATTTTTCTTACTGAGTGAGATCCTTTCTCACAAAAATTGTAATAAAGTTAATAAATAAATAAAGTGAAATAAAAAAGAGCACGGACCACAGAGTCTGTGGAGAGCAGCTGATAATAAAAAAAAAAAAAAAAAAAAAAAAAAAAAAAAAAAAAACCTAACCTAACCTAACCTAACCTAACCTAACCTAACCTAACCTAACCTAACCTAACCTTTTTTTTTTTTTTTTTTTTTTTTTTTTTTTTTTTTTTTTTTTTTTTTACGTGAGGAAATCCTTCATGGATACCTTTCGCCCTAGGGGGGGCGGAAGGTTATGCCAGACTCCTACTGGCTAAAACCTCACGGGGTTCCATCGAAACACCTTAATTGTCGGGGCCGTGAGTTCGCTTTCGCATTCGTTCATGGACCCGACTCAATGGCGTTGGCTTTCTGGTGCAGCCACGTCTTTTGCTGTTAAAGCTACGATTTTCGTCTTGACTCTTTATTGAGAGGCGCGCGGAACCTCCACGCGCACCATCTCGAGGCTTGATCGGTGAGCGGTGACACCCCCTAGTGTCACCGCCCAAGCCTACTTTATGGGGGACGTATGTCTTGGAGGAACATCCTCCTTCTACGCCCAGCTCTCCTGCTGCGGATCGGGTTATCTGTTGTTATTTCCCTTTCCCTTTCCGCAGCTTCCTTCTGCATTAGGACTTCACGACAGAAGGCTGTAACGGCTTGCCAATTTTCATCACTCCCGACCATAGCTTTGACTAGGGTTGGAAGTGACAAGTCACAAGTTTTTTCCGCTTGTGGCAACACTAAGAATAACAGCTGTTTTTTTGTCCCAATTTTATTTTACCTGATTAAAATATAATTAAGTGTTTTCGCGTAGCCCTTTCCGAATTCATCGCTTTGAATTATTATAAATAACGTATACAAATGTTATTAGTGCTATACATTGTGAAAATAAACTGAAATTGTCGAAAAACTTAACGGTTAGGAAGTTTGAATGTAATCATTGTTTTTTATCGGTTTTGAAGTGTATTTGCTCGTTTTGTGTAGATTAAAAACGTTAGAGTATCATTTCGCATCAAACAGTATACACAAGGCACGTAAGTACACAACATTTAAAATTTTACAACCTCAATTTGTGATTGCATTTCTTTGGTATTTTCGCCCTGGTTGATCTTTCATTTTGAAGAACCAAGTTCATTTATTTATTAATAATGATGACCCGTAAAGCCCTCTCACGCCAGGATGAGTCCAAACTTCATCGGACTTTGCTGGAATTGAAGGCTACCAAGGAGTTGTGTTCACAGCTGTCGTTGGAAAGAGAAGACAATGAAAAATTGGTCTTGGATACGCTAGATAGCAATAAAAAGTTAAAAAGTGAGTTGTCTGTACTGCACTCACAGTACACTATAGTAAATGAAGAACGGGATAGGTTAAAAAATATAATTTTAGGGTTCGATCAGTGTGGTGTAGAGTATGACCAGGCCCTGAAGCGAACGTCTGTCTTGGAGAAGGAGTTATATGATGCTCACAATCATATCACACTCCTGGAAGAAGCCTCCCAATGCTCGGCCACACTGAAAACCCAGAGTCTATTCAACGAATTAATTACAGCTGATAGGGCACCCGGCCAAATTCTTGATGCAGGCTGTCATATTCCTACTGTAACAATTGACTTAACAAATGATGACTTGGTGGGTATTACAGCATGTAACAAGAATAACACAAGCAAAAACAAACTTAAAAAATATGTTAAAATCAATAAATACATTAATAAAACTAAAAAAATGCTAAAAAATCAAAAAATGTTAGTAAGTAAGATTAAAAATAAGAGACAAAAAGTAGAAATACTAGATGAGTTACAAATGTGTACAATTAAATTAGAACATAATAAAATTAAGTATGAAACTGACATACAGCAGCTCCAGTCAGAACTTGCCAGCGTTGAGGAGTCTTTGGGCTCCATTACTAGTCGCTATGAAAAGTCTCAGGAAGCAATAAGAGAGTACTCGCTGGCTATGGATGAATTACTTAAATTATCATATAGCAACAAGGCGCGTTATGATTCATTGGTGGCCAATCAAATATGTGATTGTCAGCGCTCTGAGAATCCAGAGCCAGTGTGCCCTGCCTCACCCGCTTCCAAGCGGTGTGTCAGTTCCATAACTTTAAATTTAAATAAAAATGTTAATAGAAATGTTTATAAAACTATTATGTTCAGCGATGAAATTGGAAAAAATATGGGCCAAATATTGACTATGAAGTTGGGACATTCAGTCATAAATAATTGTCTACCTTATTCTAGCCTGCATGAAATTATGCAAATAATAGCAAAGTACAAATTTGACAATCAATCTAATCTGATTATTTGGCTTGGAAATAGGGGTAATGTGAACAAATCAGAACTTATTAAATACTTTGATACTCTGTGTTCACTACAAATTAATAAAATTGTAATGTTCACCTTCCCTTATAGCAACAGCTTGCCACAGGCAGAAAATGACTTAAGATATAAGTTGAATATGACTTTGCATACAATATCATGCAATAATAAATTAATTCATTTAATTGATTCTAACAAGGTTGTTAGTAAAGCTTATTATTTGACCAAAGGTACATACTACCTTTCTAGTTTCTACAAACGACAGGTAGCTGTGTCGCTATCTTATTATTTTAGTATAACAGCCAAAAACTTGGCTAAACAAACTGCTTCTATTGAACAGTGTCATTCAATTAAAAAAAAGACTTTGGAAATTATTCCAAGTCATTTAAATTGCATAACAAGACAATAGAGGAAATCTCTAGCATTCAAAAATCAAATAATAAATTTATTAAAAATAGAGTTAACAGAAAGTCAATAAATAATAAAAATTTAAACCCTACCAACTTGATGCACCAAAATATTGAAGGAATTAGTTGTAAAGAATTAGAACTGGAATTGTACATGAACTCAAATAACATTGACATTATTTGCATTACAGAACATTGGCTGAAAAGCCATGAGGTCATGTTCAGTTTCAGTAAACACCGAGTTGGTAGTTCTTTCTGCAGAGTACATGCTATACGTGGTGGCTCGTTAATACTACTTAATAAACAGATCAAATTTAAAGATCGATTAGATATAGTTCACCTCTCTGTAGAAAGACATATTGAAATAGCCTGCGTAGAGTTGGAGCAGTTCATAGTTATAAGCGTTTACAGACCACCATCTGCCACATTTGACATTTTTGAAAAAAATATGGAAGAAATTTTGTTTAAATTATCAAAATCAAATAAATACATTATTGCATGCGGAGACTTCAATATAAATTTGCTAGAACATAACTCATTAAACACTAGAATAACTAGTTTATTTCAATCATTTGATCTGAAGCCTCAATTTATGGAGCCTACTCGAATAACGGACACTTCAGCCACATGTATAGACAACATTTATGCCAATGTAAAAATTTTAAATAGAAGTTTAATTAGTAATATTAAATCGGATCATCTTGGTCAAATAATAAAAATAGAAATTCAAACAAAAAATCTTGTTAAAAGTAAAATTACTTGTGTACCTATGACCATTAATCGATTGGACAAACTTAAATTAAACTTAACTTCTGTACTTCCATGTGTACATAATAATAATAATCCAAATAATTTATACAACACGTTTTTTAAGAAATTTTGTGATGTGTTTAATTCAATTTTTACACCTAAATCGATCATGGTCTCTGATGGTCAAAAGTTCTGTGATTGGGCAACAGTGGGAATACATAAAAGCAGAAAAACATTGTATGATCTTTGTAGGGAACACCCTACTTTCCCGATATTAATACGTCTAGCTATTTACATTATGTATATACATCCTACCAATATTACATTTATTTAATCTAACTTACTGAACTACTATCATAAACCAAACAAATAAATAGTACACTAAAATAATAAATTCCCAAGCATAGTCAGGCGTAACCCGTAGTATGCGCTGGGCATTGTATTTTAGGCATTCCTTTGTGCGAACCGGGTCCGCTCGAACTTCAGAGCAATGCGCGGCCGCCAGTCTAAAGCCAACCTCACGACAGGGTATCCGTGGCCGACGCTCAGCCTCCCGCGTCCTTTCCGGTAATCATCCTCCGCTTAACGAATCTTTCTCCTGTGGACTTGCTAATATCATTCTTTCAATGTGCCAGTGTTCATATCTTTTGGCTAACGACCTCTTGTGCTTGTGTTCTATCTAACATTATATGCTGGTGGATTTGACTTGTGTTAAGTGTATTATTTACCTGGCGAACCCATTCACTTACCCTGGGGCTAATCCCCATAACTGGTGACCCCGAAATTGTTCACGTAGAATCATATATATAAAAAAAATGAGCACTGATGGTGACAAGTCGGATTCGTACGTTAATACTAGACCGCGGCAGCACACCAAAATGTCCGATCCTGTTTTGGATCCACCAGTACCTGCACCAGCGCCACCGACTTCGGTCCACCACATAAAAATTCCTCCGTTTTGGCCCGAGAAACCGGCCATTTGGTTTGCTCAAATAGAAGGTATATTTGCCATATACAAGATCACTGACGAGACAACCAAATTCTATCATATTCTTGGTAACTTGGACAGACAATATGCCACAGAAGTGGAGGATATTCTCATCGGACCTCCTAACTATAACCGATTAAAAGCCGAATTAATTAAGCGATTATCGGTCTCTAAAGAAAATAAAATAAAGCAACTACTGATGCATGAGGAGCTGGGAAGCCGCAAGCCCTCACAATTTCTCCGACACTTGCAACATTTAGCAGGACCGCAAGTACCAGAAGACTTCATAAAAACTGTCTGGACCAGCCGACTACCTAAAGGGATACAACCTATTGTGGCGTCTCAGACCTTACTGTCCCTAGAAGCACTGGCAGAACTCGCCGACCACATAAATGACATGGCGCCAACCACACAGCACGTGACCGCAGTTTCATCATCATCATCACCAATCGACGAGTTGACACGGCAGGTCGCCGAGCTAACTAAACAAGTCAGCGCTCTCACCGCCCAGTCTAACAACAGGTCACGATCGCGAGAACGAGGGCAAGGGAACCGTAACCGATCGCCTTCAAGCAGATCCGACTCTTGCTATCGAAGATTCCCGGTATGTTGGTACCATTCCAACTTTGGTACGGACGCACGCAAATGTTTAAAGCCATGCGACTACAAGGCGGGAAAAGCTCCCGGCAATCAGTAATGGCGACTAACGATTGCCGGAACTCCACGGGTCGCTTGTTCATCTCAGATCGTGCCTCCAAAGAACAATTTTTAGTGGACACTGGTAGTGACATTTGTGTTTACCCTGTATCCGCGTTTCGAGAGCGCCGTAGCAAAACATCATACCAACTTACCGCTGCTAATGGTTCCGCTATCGACACTTACGGTTATTTAACACTTAGCTTAAATTTGGGCTTACGTCGCGCTTTTCCATGGCGTTTTGTCGTTGCCGACGTCACGAAAGCCATTATTGGGGTAGACTTTCTTTCACATTACCGTCTAATCGTTGACATCGCCAATCAAAGACTCATCGATAGCTTAACCAATATCAGCACCATAGCCTCTATCGCCGGATCGGATAGCCTAGTTCTAAGTGTGAAGGTTTCACCTGGCGGTAACGACAGCTATTACGCTATATTAGCCCAGTATCCAGAAATCACACGTCCAGCTGGTACTCCGGGTATCGTCAAACACCACACTACACACCACATACGAACCACACCAGGCCCCCCAGTTTCATGTTCTCCCCGCAGATTGGCCCCTGACAAGCTTAAAATAGCCAAACAAGAATTCGAGGGCATGCTTGCCAGTGGGACAGCTCGCCCATCTGATAGCCCCTGGTCGGCTCCTCTTCATCTAGCGCCCAAAAAAGATAACAGTTGGCGTCCATGTGGCGACTACAGGTTGCTAAATGCCAGAACCATACCTGACAAATACCCAATTCGCCATATTCATGACTTTTCACATTGTTTATCTGGTTGTAAATTTTTCTCTACCATAGACCTAGTCAAGGCGTACAACCAGATCCCCGTAGCTGAAGAGGATATACACAAAACAGCGATTACGACTCCTTTCGGCCTCTACGAATTCCCATCCATGTCATTCGGGCTGCGAAACGCTGGGCAAACTTTTCAGAGATTCGTGGACCAGATGACTCGTGGCCTAGACTTTGTTTACCCATATCTAGACGATTTTTTAATATTCTCTAGAACACACGAACAGCATGAAGACCATTTGCACCAAATCTTTAGCCGTATGAGAGAGTATGGCGTACTCGTCAACACGGCGAAGTGTGTCTTTGGGGCACCCGAAGTTAAATTTTTGGGATACAGCATCTCCGAAAAAGGCACCAAACCTCTGGACAACAAGGTACAGGCTATCTCAGATTTCCCAGCCCCGAAAACGGTTCGTGAGCTCAGGCGCTTTTTGGGTATGATTAACTTCTACAGAAGGTTCATACCCAAAGCAGCTCAAATTCAAGCTCCTTTAAACGCCCTCCTCACCGGTTCAGTTAAAGCTTCTCATCCAGTCGACTTACAAGGGCATTCACTTCAAGCTTTTGAAGATTGCAAAAAGAGTCTGTGCACCGCGGCATTGCTGGCTCATCCTGACTCTAAAGCCAAATTAGGACTTTTCACTGACGCCTCAGATATGGCGATAGGTGCGGTCCTACAGCAGTACAAAGAAGGCGCTTGGCAACCTTTAGCATTCTTCTCCCGCAAATTGAGCCCATCTCAAATTAAATACTCCCCATATGATCGTGAGCTTTTAGCGATCTACGAGAGCATTAAATACTTTCGCTACATGCTAGAGGCAACCCACTTTACTATCTATACTGACCATAAACCGCTCTGCTTTGCCTTCCACGAACGGAAAAATAGCTGCTCACCTCGTCAGTATAGACACCTTGACCTCATCGCGCAGTTCACTACAGACATCCAACACATTGCGGGCAGCAACAACGTTGTCGCTGACACACTCTCCCGTATCGATGAACTGCAGGCGCCAGTTGATCTAGAGGCCCTAGCCAAGTATCAAGCTACAGATCCGGAGCTCCTTCAACTCCTCCATAGCGACACTTCTCTACGTTTAACCAAAATGAACCTCCCTGGAAGTCGTACCGAATTGTACTGCGACGTCAGCACACCAACTTCCAGGCCATACGTCTCAAAACCCTTTCGCCAGCAGATTTTCAAATGTCTTCACTCACTAAGCCATCCAGGTGCCAACGCAACTGCTAATCTCATTGCCCAACGCTTCGTCTGGCCCAGCATGCGCAAGGAGTGCCGTGAATGGTCTAAGGCATGTTTAACCTGTCAGCGCACGAAGGTAACTCGCCACGTGTCCTCACCTTTGGGTACACTTGATTTACCATCCGCGCGTTTTAAATATGTCCACATAGACCTGATCGGCCCGCTGCCTCCTTCGGGTGAATACCGATACTGTTTGACGGCCGTCGATCGCTTTACGCGATGGCCTGAAGCTGTCCCACTAACCGATATCACAGCAGAAACTGTAGCCAAAGCATTAATCTCCTGTTGGGTGTCTCGCTTTGGTTGCCCTTCCGATGTCGTAACCGATCAAGGTAGACAATTCGAATCAGCATTATTCCAGCAATTGTCTAAAACTATCGGCTTCCAGCACCGAAGAACAACCGCTTACCACCCCCAGTGCAACGGCTTGGTTGAGCGATTTCACCGGCAACTTAAAGCAGCTATTACATGCCATGCTGATGGAAAGTGGACCGAGACTTTACCACTCGTCCTCCTCGGCATTAGGAGCGCCTATAAACAAGACTTAAAAACCTCGTCAGCCGAGTTAGTCTATGGAGAACCACTCCGACTTCCGGGTGAGTTTTTCGATCACAGCATTGCTAACTACACTAGCGACGTTACTGATTTTCAGGCTCGCTTGAAATCTTTCGCCGAGAAACTCCGCCCAGTTCCAACCCAACACCACTCCACTAAAAAAGTATTCGTGTTCAAGGACCTTGCCACTTGCAGCCACGTATTCCTAAGAGAAGACGTGCTTCGTGGTTCATTTCAGCCCGCTTATACAGGGCCTCATGAAGTCCTTACGAGAAATACCAAATTTTTTAAAATCCGCCTAAAAGACAACGACGTCACAGTATCAGTAGACCGCCTTAAGCCGGCCTACATATTGTTTGACGAGGAGGTTTTACCTCGACACTCCCAACCTCATCTAGAGCCAGCTCAGCCACAAGCGACCCAGCAACTTCAAAACCACGTACGAACAACACGATCGGGAAGACGTGTCCACTTTCCAGACTATTATCGACCGTAGACACGGTCTCTGGGAGGGAGTGATGTAGGGAACACCCTACTTTCCCGATATTAATACGTCTAGCTATTTACATTATGTATATACATCCTACCAATATTACATTTATTTAATCTAACTTACTGAACTACTATCATAAACCAAACAAATAAATAGTACACTAAAATAATAAATTCCCAAGCATAGTCAGGCGTAACCCGTAGTATGCGCTGGGCATTGTATTTTAGGCATTCCTTTGTGCGAACCGGGTCCGCTCGAACTTCAGAGCAATGCGCGGCCGCCAGTCTAAAGCCAACCTCACGACAGGGTATCCGTGGCCGACGCTCAGCCTCCCGCGTCCTTTCCGGTAATCATCCTCCGCTTAACGAATCTTTCTCCTGTGGACTTGCTAATATCATTCTTTCAATGTGCCAGTGTTCATATCTTTTGGCTAACGACCTCTTGTGCTTGTGTTCTATCTAACATTATATGCTGGTGGATTTGACTTGTGTTAAGTGTATTATTTACCTGGCGAACCCATTCACTTACCCTGGGGCTAATCCCCATAATCTTTATGCTGAAAAACAATATAATTTTAATGAGGAGTTTAAAGAAAAAGTCAAAAAATATTCAAAGATTTTTAAAAATGTTTGTCGTGAAGCAAAAGCGCGTCATTTGAGTTCAAAAATAAAAATTAGTCAAAACAAAGTAAAAGCCACTTGGAAAATAATCAACAGCGAGACTGGAAGAGTCGCAACTAAGAACAATAAGTTTAATTTGAAAATTGGCAATGCCACGATCAATCAGGATGGTGATGTAGCTAATGCGTTCGAAGACTTTTTTACCGATATTCCAGTCTCTACCACAAAATCTTTAAACTCCTCTCCCATAGTCGCAGAGTCTTTGTTAAAAGCAAACTTAACGGAATGCAAATCACAATTCAAATTTGATTATGTAAATAGTGATGACATTATAAAAGCTTTCAAACTGATAAATGTTAAGAAAACCACGGACCTCTGGGGCATCTCTGTTAGCATCATAAAAACATTGATTGACATAATTGCTCCTGAACTAGCTTTAATATTCAATGAGTGTATTGACTGTGGTGTATTCCCTGATTTAATGAAACACAGTAAAATAACTCCACTTTTCAAATCAGGCACTAGTTCTGATCCTGGTAATTTTAGACCAATCTCAGTACTTCCGACATTTAGTAAAATATTTGAAAAACTAATTTTAAATCAACTGCTTAGATATTTCAATTCACATAATTTACTGCATCATAAACAATTCGGATTTACCAGGGGTCGCTCAACCACTGATGCTGGTATTGAGTTAATATCGCACATATTTGATGCCTGGGAGGAGTCTCATGACGCTTTAGGTGTTTTTTGTGATTTGTCCAAGGCATTTGATTGCGTAGACCATGACACATTAATCAGGAAACTACGCCATTATGGCATTAGGAGCGTTGCTCTAGACTTTCTCACTTCTTATTTAAGTGGCAGAGTGCAAAGAGTTGACGTGAATGGGAAGCGTTCTCCGGGGTCTCTGGTTAAAATGGGTGTACCACAGGGATCAATTCTGGGACCATTTTTGTTTTTAGTATATATTAATGATCTTCCCCATCTAGTACGGGACGATCATGAGGTTGTATTGTTTGCAGATGACACGTCACTTTTATTTAAATTAAAGCGACGACAAACCGATTTTGACGATGTAAACAATGCAATCTCTAAGGTGGTAAAATGGTTCAATGTAAACAATCTACTTCTAAATGAAAAGAAAACAAAATGTATTAGATTTATACTACCTAATGTTACACAAGTTAAAGCAGACATAAAAATCAAAGACGAGGAGTTGGCTCTTGTGGACACCACCGTATTCTTAGGTATAACCCTAGATAATAAGCTTCAATGGGGCCCTCACATTGATGGGTTGTCGAAGAGACTTAGTTCTGCGGCATACGCAGTCAAAAAGATCCGTCTTTTTACAGACGTAGACACAGCTAGACTAGTTTACTTCAGCTACTTCCACAGCATTATGTCATACGGTATACTGCTGTGGGGGAGTGCTGCAGATATAAACACCGTTTTTGTGCTGCAGAAGAGGGCTGTTCGTGCAATTTATAATATGGGCCCCAGAGAATCATTACGCAATAAGTTTAAAGAAATAGATATTATGACATTCCCTTGTCAATACATCTATGAAAATCTAATGTATGTTCACAAAAATATTAATTTGTTTAAGAAAAATAGCGATAATCATAATTTTAATACTAGAAATAAAGATAAACTCGCTGTTGCCACATGTAGACTCCATAAAGTTAGTAAATCGTTTAAAGGGCAAGGTGTGCGCTTTTATAACAAACTCCCAAGGGATGTACAAAAATTGACAATTAACAAATTTAAAAACGTAATTAAACAAAATCTTTATAAAAGAGCCTACTATAAAATATCGGATTATTTAGATGATAGAGAAGCTTGGGATTGAAACTGCCCCAACTCGTTCAAAATGTTACAATTTAGACGTAATTTCTTTTCTGTATTATGTACCTATTGTAAAAGGATCATTAAAAAAAAACAACCAGCCTGGTTTTCTTGCCTTTCTTTCCTGGCTTGGTCGCGAAGGAACAGGCAGTAAAATTGACGTTTCAAAGTGATCCTTGTGATTTTAATGAATAAAAATATTTGACTTTGACTTTGACTTTGACCACCCACTATATTTATGAGCACTTGCCTCGGGGTAAGCCATGCCGGGCATTCCTCCACCGTGTGTTGTGCCGTGTCCATATCGTTGCCACAATGGTGACAAGCAGGGTTCGGTTCCCTTCCAATACGACACAGGTACTTCGAGAAACAGCCATGTCCCGAAAGCACCTGCGTCAGTCTGTAAGACATTGCCCCATGTTTCCTGGAAAGCCATTCGCTTAAAACTGGTCTTATTGCTTCAATGACTCTTATGCCAGCGCTTGGTTGCGCTAGCCTCCTGAGCCACTCCTCCGTCAATGCCACATTTATTTCGGCGCGTTTGACTTGCACCTCTCTTAGGTCCGGTCTTTCTCCCTGTGCTATTTCATGCTCCCGCCAGAAGTGCACCTCTGCGAGACCTCTAGCGTCCAGGTCCCACGGAAGAGTGCCTGCCAGGACGCACGCCGCTTCGAAGGATATTGTGCGGTATCCCCGAATTACTCTTATCGCCATCACTTTCTGGGGTGCCCGCAGAATAGTGATATTCCGGCTGTTAAGAGTATCGGCCCACACTGGAGCGCCGTACATGGCCATGGAGCGCACGACTCCCATGTACAGTCTCCGACATCCCACCCTTGCACCCCTAATGTTGGGAAGTAGCCCTCCAAGAGCCGCCACCGTCTTCGTTAATTTGGGCGCAAGCCTTTCAAAATGCTTGTTGAAGTCCCATCGGCTATCGAGTACGAGTCCTAAGTATTTCATCGTAGACTCGACGCCGATGTGGACTCCTCCCACCACGATATGTAGATCCGCTGGGGGCTTGTTCCGAGCCCCGTGGAAGCATACTGCTTTAGATTTTTCCAGGGCCACCTCTAGTCCAAGAAGCCTTATACGGCGTACAACCTGAGCTACACTCGCTGTGGCAAGGATAGCTGCTTCCCTGTGTGAGCTGGCACTTGCAGTGATCAGTGTGTCATCTGCATAACAGAACACACTGGACCCGTGCAAGACAGCCCCTCGCAGCACCCAATCGTATCCGATGTTCCACAGGAGCGGTCCAAGAACCGAGCCCTGTGGAACACCGCACGACATTCTATGTTGCCTCCATCCTTCTTTACCCTGAAACGTAACTACTCGTTCGTTTAGGTAATCTCCAATTATTCTGCAGAGGTATAGGGGCACCTGATGGTAATTTAGTGCCTCCCTTATGCAGCTCCAAGGCAGGGTGTTGAAAGCATTGGTTATGTCAAGAGACACTGCCAATAGCACCTTACCCTCGGAGGCTGCCTCCTCCGCCGCCGTCTTAATTTGTAGTATTGCTCCGACCGTTGAGCGCCCCCTACGGAAACCGAACTGATTTTCGTTCAGATTCGGGCCAACGCAGTTCAAATGGCGAGTTAGGCGACTGGCAATTATCCTCTCAAACAGCTTGCCTACTTCATCTAGAAGAACGATGGGGCGGTAAGCTGATGGAGAGTCCGCAGGGCGTCCGTCTTTCTTTATTAGCACTAAGCGGCCCGTCTTCCATTGTGCTGGAAAGCGTCCCTGCCGCAGGCAGGCATCAAAAAGGCCGCGGAGCCGAGTGCCCAAAGCGCCCATGGCCAAGACCCATGCTCGGCCAGGAACTCCATCCGGGCCTGGAGCTGTATTCTTAGCTCTCAATTTTAGAACTGCCATCCTCAGCTCAACCAAGTCCACCTCCGGCGCTTCAGAGTCTTCACCGCTGACTTCCCTGGGCGGAGCCATGGCCGGCGGACAGTGTTCCTCGCCGCTGGGAAACAAAACCGATACCACTAGCCCCAAGAGCTGCGGTTCCAGGCTTTGCGACAACGGTGGGGTCCACGGGCGGAGTTTACCCCTCACCAACTTGTAGGGTTGCCCCCAGGGATCACGGTTTAAATTCTTCAGCAATTCCTCTCGCGCTTGGATTTTGGCCTGAATGATGGCTAGCTTCAGAGCCGATTTGGCCTCCTTATACCGTGCATACAGTTGCACTACCCGCGCCTCTTCCCGGCGTCGTCTTCGCCGGTAGTTAGTATACTGGCGTCTTGCTATGACACATGCTCCGCGCAGTTCAGCCAACTCTGCCGACCACCAGTACACCTGGCGCTTAGCTGGATGGGGCCCAACCCTTGGCATGGCCGCATCACATACATACGTCATCGCCTCGCGAAACCACTCTGCCTCTTGTTGGACCTCAACCTCTACCTGATCGCTCGGTACTGGTATCCAGGCCTGTACTAGCGCAGCTTCCTCGAGTGCTTCCTGATCCAGGCGTTTAAGGGCCCATCGGGGCCTATCTCCATGTGATATAGCTCCAGCCAGCCTGTTCGGGTTCAGAGTGGTGACCTCAAACCTGACGTACCGGTGGTCTGATAACGTCTCCACGTTTGCGAGGACCTCCCAGTCACGAATACGGCTTACAAGACTTGCATCTGCGAATGTTATGTCCACGATGGACGACCCCTGTGGTCGCACACATGTGGGCACTGATCCTCTATTGAGGATATTAAGGCCAGAGGTCAAAGCCCATTCTTCCAGCGTTTCTCCGCGCACATCAGTTACAGAGGACCCCCATGCCAACGATTTGGCATTTAAGTCCCCCAGGACAAGTACTGCGTGCGGGTCGCTTCGCCTTACCAGAGCCCCAACTTCCACGAGAAAGCTCTCGAACTCAGCAAGACTCTTATTTGGTGAGAAGTAGACCGCCACCACCATTATCCCTTTTACAAGTGCCGCAACAAACCCGCTTCCCTTCATTACCCTGCCAAAGGTTGTCCCCTTAGTGATGATTGCTACGAGCCCATCATTATCTCCAACCCAGTTATCTCTGGGTGGGATAAAGTACGGCTCGGATACCGCTGCTATGTCAATCAACCACTCCGCCATGCTCTGGACCATAAGATCCTGAGCTCTGGCGGAGTGGTTGAGGTTCACCTGTAGGAAGCGTAAGGCCATCCTATATGGTGTCCATACGATCCACCTCACCTCCTGCCTGTGATGGAGGACGGCTTTGAGCTGCCGGCAACGGATCTGAGATGTTCCCAGCCCTGTTAGCCCTGTTCCTCCTATACTTAGGAGGCGAGCATACCTTACTTCCGAGTTTATGTGCAGACGGCTTATTTGCCGCCGCACACAGCGAGCATTTAGGTGGAGCTGCACAAGCGGACGACTTATGGCCGACTTTCCCACATCTGTAGCATTCCTCGCTTCTATCAATCTCAGCCGTACACTGGGCACGGACGTGTCCATTTTGAAGGCACCTGAAACACCTCATTGGCCTCGGTTGCAACAATTCGACTCGAGCTGAGACCCAGCCAACCAGCAGACGGCCTTCCTCTCCTATCTTTTTGGCAGCGGTTACCGGACAGCTCACCAATACCACCCCTGTGCCCTGATAAGAGCGTTTGATCTCGCCCACCTTTATCAAATCCTTCGAGCAGTTCCCGCGCTGAGCAATAGCAGCGATAACATCTTCCTTGCTAACCGAATCATCCAACCCTAAGAGTCGGAAATTTGCGCATTTAGTGGGTCTGTTTATCCTAGCCCATTCCTCACTTAAGGCCTCTTTCAACTTTTGAGCAAGAGAGTCTGCCTTTTCGCTGCTGGATTGCCCGGCAGCAATCTCTAGGATGCGTGCACCGGTGGCGGCCTTTCGGAATCGTACGCTGTCAATGCCGCAGCTGGTGAGATCCACCTTAGCCTTGGCCTCTTCCATCACTTTTCCATACGTCACACCCTTCTCCTTGGCTCCTGGCTGCAGAGTTATAACAACTGCTGCCGTCCGGGGAGGGCGCAGTTTCACTGGAGCTGGGTGACTCGGAGACTTGGTACCGACTACTTTTGCCGAGAGAGTAGAGTGCCCCGATTTGGGGGCTTCTGTTTTCGACTTTTGGCCTCTTTTTGTCACAACCGCCCAGCTTTGGCTCTCGGGTCCAGGCACTGGTGGCGTATCACGAAGCATGCTCTGAGAGCGCACTGGGATGATAGCTCGCTCACTATTCTTCTTTTTATTTTTGTTTCTCTTACTCCTCTTTTCCGATTCGACTGCTTTCTGAGCCTCCTTGGTCTTTTCGGTAGTTGCCACTGCCGCCGCCCGAGCGTTTTCGCGCTTATCAGCGGCTAAAGGAGGGCGTATCCGTTTTTCGGGCAGCAATCTCTCCTCCAATCCTTCAAATCTAGCGTTGATCATGGTGCCTACTTGAAGCATGATCATACGCGCCAGTTCTTCTTGCTGGCTACTGTCTTTTTGAGACGGAGACCGCGCGATACTGGGCGCATTGTGTCTCATTTCCGCTACAGGCAGATTTTCCGTTCTCACAGGAGCCTGAGCTACTTTGGCTTTCACCTCATCTAATTCTTTGCGGAGTACCGCCATCTCAGCCCGCAAGCGCGCGTTGTCGTCTTGGAGCTTCGCGGTCTCTTCTGAGACAGATCGCTCGCGAAGCGCTTCTGCAGCCACCTTTATTGAGGCTGCTGCGTCCTTTAAGGCCCGTTGGAAGGTGCCCTTGAGATTGCCGGATTTATTGGCCACATTGATTATGACATCAACGCTATCTAGCACTTGACGATTCAAGTCTGTGGCAAGCTTGGCATCTCCTTCCTCGCAGACAGGTGGGGCTACGATGCGCTTCGCCCTGCAGCTAGCCGCCTGAGCGGTTATCTCTTCCTCAGCCTTTCGTCGTTCCTCCTCACGCCTGAGAGCTTTAAGCTCTAACTGGGCTTTTGCAAGCCCTACGTACTTGCCCGTCGTTGGCGGGCGGCCTTTCCCTCTCTTAGCGGTTGGCATTCTGGATGTTGACGGCACCATTACCTCACTGGACTCAGAATCTGACTCCGTTCCCTCATCATGCCGGCGCTTACCGCGTACCACTCTTTTCTTCCACAGCTTGGAAGCAATGGGCTCAACTGAGCCACATTCACTTACTCTGGAGTCGGCCTCCGACCCCAGGCTAACGACCTCCATATGATCCTGAGAAGTACCTTCTTTCCCAGATCGATCAACTGGTGTCTCTCCACTTGCCTTCTCGGCATCACTTTGCACAGACGCGCAATCCTTCTTCTCCTTATCTACATCACTTAACCTAAATGAGCTTTTGAAATATTTTGCCATTACTGATCCCACGAGTACGTGGGAAGGGTGGGTCGCCCCGGACAGTGCCCACTGTAACCGGGGAAGTCTAGCATAACCCGCTCAGAGGATCGACACTTCCCTGGCGGGGGACGCAGTAGCGACTGAAACTCCGTTCAGCCTTCCAGGCCTCACGCTGCGCCGCCGCTTACCTTCGGGTGATTTTTTATAGAGGTTGTCTTCCTCGCAGCCCGGGCGACCAAGCCAAGGCCTATCGGTCCCGCTCAGATCGCGAAACATGACCACGACCATGTTGCGGGATTACGATTTTGGGGCGGTGGCAGGGAGGTAAACCCCCACTGCCTGCCCGGCGGCAGGGTGAGTGCACGCCGGGCCCGACTCCCAGCTCCTCGTAGCCAAAAAGGCTAACTTACTGCTAGCAGACGGCTCCACGAGCACATCCTGACTCCATCCACTGCGCCCTCTGCTAGTCAGAGGGACGCGCGGAGAAGCCCCCCCTATCAAACCCCAATCCGCTAGTGAAGCGCCGACTCACCCAGAATCCCGCAAGGAAGCTGACCCATACAACCGACTCGCGGGAGACCGAGCAGGACGGCACCGCACCAACAGTTCGGGAACCTCCCCATTCCCCCCCCCCCCCCCCACTGTGGGGGGTCCCCCAACCTAACCTAACCTAACCTAACCTAACCTAACCTAACCTTTTTTTTTTTTTTTGACGCTGGTAAAAATGCTTTATGCATACCCCCCCGTCGGGGGACGGAAGGGTTATGTGGGACTCCCGGCGGTGCTCCCCACCGGTATACCCACTAAACGACCCAGCGGCACTCCCGCATCGCCTATATGGAGGGGAACTGGGAATCCGGCACAGCCTTTCCATCCAGCCCCCCCGCCGACGACCGCCCGCCTTTACGGCGAGCCCTTCACCCCCCTCCCCACCCTGGGAGAGGGGCCCGAGAATAACCGCGAGTGCTCGCGGTCATTCCCACCCGGCGGAAGTGGAGGATACGTGCAATGCGGGAGAAGACGCCCCCGCGCCTGTCTCCCGCTATCCTCCACCAGGAGGGGGAAGACGATTGTCGTGCAATCGCCTTCTCCGACCCGTTCGTCGCCTGCGGAGTGGCGCTGCGAGAGGGTCTTCCTCCCGCGCCCGCTCCGCCGCCTCCTTTTGCGAAATTACTTCCTCGCAAAAGGAGGCCACCGCAGCCCAGGACTCCTCGCTTCCCAGCATGGCTAAAACCACGCTGGGCAGCGAGAGGTCCTGCCCGACCACCGCCATCAATTGGCGGCGCGGCCCAGACCACGACGCACACACCTCCAGGGTGTGCTGCGCCGTGTCCACCGCCGCGCCACAATCGTGGCAGGCCGGGGTCTCCTCTCTTCCGATCCGGTGCAGGCACGATCCGAAGACGCCATGCCCGGATAGCACCTGCACCAGACGGAAAGAAAGGAAACCGTGGGACCGCCCGAGCCAGTCCTTCAGGACTGGCCCGAGCGCGTCCAACGTTCTGCGGCCAAAGGCTGCGGTGGCGAGGGCCTCCGTCCAATGTTGGACGGTTGCGTCCCTCGCCTCTCTGCGGACGGCCTCCCGCTCTTCTGGGGCAGGGCACACCCCGAGCGCCCTGCGCCCCGCCGTCCACTCGTACACTCTGGCGAGCACCCCCGCCTCGAGTTCCCAAGGCGGGGTGCCGGCCAGAGCGCACGCTGCCGCAAAGCCCACCGAGCGGTAGGCTCTCGCCACCCGCAGTGCAATGGCCCTTTGGGGCCTGCGGATGGCGGTCGCATTCTCCCTCCTGTGGAGGGAGTCCGCCCAGATGGGGGCCCCGTAAAGGGCCATGCTCTTCAAGATGCCGGCATACAAATGCCGGCATCTCGCCTTCGGCCCTCCCAGGTTTGGGAGGAGCCACGAGAGGGCGTTCGCCGCCTTCAGCAGGCGCGCTGACAACCCGCTGAAGTGCGGGCCGAAGCGCCACCTGCTGTCCAGGGTGAGGCCCAGATATTTCATCTGGGTCCTCACCCCGATCCTGACGCCCTCCACGACGATGTGGGCGTCAGGAGGGATGCGCTGCCGAGGCCCGTGGAAGAACACGGCCTCGGTCTTGTGCAGCGCAACCCCCAACCCGAGGCGGCGGATCCTTCCTGCGACCAAGGATCCACCAGCCGAGGCCAAACTGGCCGCCTCCCTAAAATCCCTTCCCCGGGCAGTGAGGAGAGTGTCATCCGCGTAGCAGATGACACTCGTGCCCGGGAGGAGGGATCCCCGCAGGAGCCAGTCGAAGCCGATGTTCCACAGGAGTGGTCCTAGGACCGACCCCTGCGGAACACCTGACTCCGCGCCGTACCTCCGGACTTGGCCAGCCTTGTCTACGAGGAGGACCGCTCGGTCCTCCAAGTAGCTGGCCAAGAGGGCCCGCAAGTATGAAGGCACTCCGTGGTACCGGAGTGCCTCCAAGATCGTGGAGTGGGGGACGGAATTGAACGCGTTGGCTATGTCAAATGACACAGCCAACACTCCGTCCCCAGACTCCACGGCCTCCCTCACCTGGCCCTTCAGCCGGGCCAGCGCGTCCACTGTCGAACGCCCAACTCGGAAACCGAATTGGGCGTCCGACAGGTTCGGCCCAACCCCCCGCAGGAGGCCATTCAGCCGACCGGCGACGATCCCCTCGAACAGTTTACCGACCTCATCGAGCAGAACGATGGGTCGGTATGCCGAGGGGGAGTCTGCCGGTCGTCCCTCCTTATGGAGGAGGCACAGTTGCCCCTCCTTCCAGGTTTTCGGGAACCTCCCAGCCGTGAAACACGCGCTGAAGAGGTCCCGGAACCTGTCCGCCATTTGGGTGGCCGCAATGGCCACCACCCTTGCGGGGACGCCGTCCGGCCCGGGGGCGGTTTTCTTGGCGCGGAGGCGAAGCGTCGCCGCGCCAAACTCCGCCTCCGTGACCGGAGGGACCTCCTCCGCCGGCGGAGCCGCCTCCCGCGGGGGGTCCATCACTGGAGGGGTGAAGTTGGTCCTTGTTGGAAACAAGGACCGAACCACCCCATCCAGCAACGCCGGCTCGAGGGTCTCTGCTAGCGGGGGACCGAAGGGGCGCAGTTTATTCCGCGCCGCCTTATACGGTCTCCCGTACGGGTCTCTGTCGAGACCCTCTAGCATTTCGGCCCTCGCCGCGTCGTCGGCGGCGAACATGGCCGCCTTGAGGACCTTCTTTGCCTCTACGTACGAGGCGTAGAGAAGGTCCTCGTTCGACGCGTCCCGCACGCTCCGCCGTCGACTCCGCTTGTAGGCCCTCCTGGCCACCACGCAGGCGGCCCGGAGCCCCGCCAGCTCCTCCGACCACCAATAGACGGCGCGTCGGGGAGGTGGGCGGCGAGACCGAGGCATGCTGGAGTTGCACACCTCGGTCAGGGACTCCCGCAGTCGGACCTCCTTCAGCAGACCTCCGGCAGTCTTCCTGGAGCTGAGCCCTTCGTGCGAGGTACAACTGACGTTGGGCGTCCGCCAGACCCACGTCGTGGGTGTCCGCCACAGTCGAAGGCTTTTTGGCCTTCGCCTTCTTTTTTGGCTTAGCACTCCTCGTGGAGTCCGAGGAGCCTTCGCCGCCGTCCTTCAGGAAGGATCGCTTCCGCTTTTGTAAGCGGCTTTCGGCTTCCATCGCCGAACTTCCGTCCGACTCTGGAACCAGCGACTCGTTGTCGGAGTCCGACAACACGTCGACCGACAGCCTGCGGAACATGCTACCCGGTGATGGGCGGCAAACCTCCGACGCCATACTGGCATCGCCGGCTTGGCCCTGAGAAGGGCCTTTGGTTTGGCCCTGAGAAGGGCCTTTGGTTTGGCCCTGAGAAGGGCCTTTGGTTTGGCCCTGAGAAGGGCCTTCTGGTTGGCCCTGAGAAGGGCCTTTTGGTTGGCCCTGAGAAGGGCCTTTTGTTTGGCCCTGATAAGGGCCTTTTAAGAACCGCCCGGAGGCGTCCCGCGATGGTAGCTTTGGCATAGCCGCCGCAAGTGTTGAAGAGTCCGCAAAAAGTCTTCAACGCACAGTGCACTTTCGCCGATCACTGGCCTGCCACTCCGTTACGGTGACAGGACCAGGTCGTTGCCCGGGGAACGCTACGTGGAAGCAAGCACTGTGGGGGGTCCCCCAACCTAACCTAACCTAACCTTTTTTTTTTTTTTTTTTTTTTTTTTACCAGGGGAAATCCTTTATGGATTCCTTCCCGCCGGGGACGGAAAGGATATGTCGGACTCAGCTAAAAGCGCCATACCGACTAAAACCACCTGGGTGTTCCTTCTCTCGCTTCCGGTCGGGGCCGCGGGTAAGTTACACACTCTTCCGTAGCCACCTCCCTCAGCGTCTGCCCTGATGGGCCCTTCTTCGAGAAGGAAGGCTCGAAAGCCTTTCCACACTCCGCTTGAGGCACCTTAGGAACACGTAAGGTGTCTTCCAGCTACGGACCTCATAGGGCGGGCGACAGACCCCCCGATCCATCGCCCGCAGGTCCACGTTATGGCGGCATTCTAGCTATGTAAGCCAGGCGCCGCCGGCCGTGCCGCCTGCGGCGAATCGGAAGAGAGTTCGGGTCTTCCTCCCGCTCCCGTTCCGCCGCTTCCTTCTGCGTTAGGATGGTTTCGCAGAAGGTTTCTACCCCACTCCATGCCTCCTCGCTCTCGGCCATGACCTTGACCAAGGCCGCCAGCGACAGGTCTCCTCCAACAATTGCTGATACGGCAGCACGAGGCACCGCCCAAGCTGGGCACTCTTCGCGCGTATGTTGCGCCGTATCAGCGACTCCACCTCCACAATGATGGCACTCCACCGACGGCTCTCGTCCCGCCACCTCGCACAGATACTTGCCGAAACAGCCGTGTCCGGTCAGCATCTGCGCGATGTGGTAGGTGAGCGCACCATGCTTCCGTTCGACCCAAACCCGAAGGATGGGTCGAACTGCCTCCACCAGTTCCCAGCTAGCGCCCGGGATCTCTAAACGCGCTTTCCACCTCCGGAAGAGATCGTCGCGTGCTTCCTCTTCCCACTGCGCGATCTCTCGCGGATGTGGTCGGTCGCCTGCCTCCTGCGCTTCCACGCCCCGCCAATACCTCGCCGCAAGCACCTGCGCATCAAACTCCCACGGCGGGACACCGGCAAGGACACATGCCCCAGCGTGCGACACCGTGCGGTACGCCCTAGCCACCCTGAGTGCCATTCCGCGTTGCGGTTTCCGCAACAGTGGCACGTTTCGGGAGCACAGGGCGTCTGCCCATATCGGCGCACCGTAGAGCGCCATCGACCTCACTACACCAGCATATAGGCGTCTACATGCCCCTCCTGGACCCCCTACATTAGGGAGCAATCTCCCGAGCGCACCGGCAGCAGCCAAAAGTTTCGGGGCCAACCGCCGGAAGTGCTCGTCAAACTTCCAAGTGCCGTCGAGGACGATTCCTAGGTACTTCATCGTCGACCCGACAGCAATGGAAGTTCCCCCTACCATTATTGAGGAACCGGGCGGTGGCGCATTCCGAGGCCCATGAAAAACTAGGGCCACAGATTTACTGAGGGCCACCTCCAGTCCCAGAGCCCTGATCCTGTGGACCATCTGGGCAACGCCCGCCGTAGCGAGGCGAGCCGCCTCCCGATGAGTCCCTCCGCGGGCCGTCACGAGCGTGTCATCGGCGTAGCAAGTGACGTGTACTCCCGCCAGTGCCACCCCTCGTAACGCCCAGTCGTACCCGATGTTCCACAGGAGCGGACCAAGGACCGACCCCTGTGGAACACCGCACGACATCGCCTTCCTCCCCCAGCCGTCCTTCGTCGGGAATTCTACGGCCCTGCCGTCAAAGTAATCTGCCACCACTTTCCGCAGATACTCTGGCACCCCGTGATACACGAGGGCCGCCTTAACCGTTTCCCAGGGCAGAGTGTTGAACGCGTTGGATATATCCAGAGACACTGCCCACAACACTCCACCCTCGGAAACCACCTCTTCTGCCAGGTCCCTGACCCGGGCGATCGCGCTCACCGTAGAACGGCCCCGGCGGAAGCCATATTGCGCATCATCGAGCCCTGGGTCCATGCTCTCGACGAGGCGAGCAGCGAGCACACGCTCGAAGAGCTTGCTTACCTCGTCCAAAAGCACGATGGGGCGATAGGCCGACGGCATTTCAGCCGGGCGCCCGTCCTTCCGAAGAAGTACGAGCTTCCCCGTCTTCCACGCCCTCGGGAATCTACCCTCATTGAGGCACGCATTAAATAGGGCCCGAACCCACTCCCCCATCTCTCCAAGCGCGAGCACCAAGGCTCGGCCCGGTATGCCATCCAGTCCTGGGGCAGTGTTCTTCAGCCGAAGCTTCATAACAGCTACCCCGAACTCCACCTCAGATATTGGAGGTACCGTGTCGGCGTCACTCTCTTGTCTATGGGTGCCTATAGGTGGTGGCACCCACTCACCCCGTTGGGGGAAGAGAGTGTTCACCACTTGCTCCAGTAGTTGGGGCTCCAGACTCGTGGTTAGCGGGGGGGCCCAAGGTCGCAGTTTTTGACGTACAACGCGATACGGCCTCCCCCATGGATCACGGTCGAGCACCCCTAACCACTCCTCCCATGCTGCCTCCTTGGCCTGCGCGATGGCTACCTGCAGAGCTGTGCAGGTGGTCCTGTAAGCCTGGTATATCGTGTCCTCCTGGCTCTGAACACGGACCCTTCTCCTTCTGTACCGAGTGTAGACGCGGCGCGCGGCAACGCAGGCTCTGCGCAATTCGCCCAGCTCCGGGCGCCACCAGTACACTTCCCGCCGAGGCGGGAATGGTTTGGCCCTCGGCATCGCGGCATCACAGACGCGGGTCAAAGCGCTCCGCAACCGCTCCGCCGCGTCATCCACCTCCTCAATGGGATCAGACAAAGTCCAGGACTCTACCAGAGCTGCCTCTACTGCTACATCTCGGTCCAAGCGCCGTAGCACCCAGCGCGGGACACCTCCAACAGAAGGTTGAGGACCTACTCGTGGAGTGGTAGGGGACGTGGTGACCTCGTAGCGGATGTAGCGGTGATCCGACAGCGTCTCCACGTCCTCCAACACTCTCCATCCCCGGACACGATGCATTAGGGACGACGACGCAAACGTTAAGTCCACGATAGACCCCCCCTGCTGTCGTACGCATGTGTCAGCCGACCCCGTATTGAGAAGGGTGAGTCCCATGGACACCACCCACTCTTCCAGTGCCTCTCCCTTGGTGTCTGTTGCTGGGGATCCCCACGCGGTTGATTTCGCGTTAAAATCTCCAGCAACAAGCACGGGGTAGGAGGCTACTTGCCCAATCATGGCCCCGACATCTACAAGCATTTGCTCGAAGTCGGCGAGGCCCCGATTGGGCGAAAAGTACACCCCCACAACCGCCACGCCACCCACAACAGCCAACACGCACCCTCGACCTTTGGACACCCGATCAATGGACGGAGCGCCCGCGGCCGCCGGTGCTACGATAGCCACCAAGCCATCGCGGTCACCCACCCAGTCATTCCGGGGAGGGACCACATACGGCTCGGTGACCACAGCTATCTTTATCATGCACTCTGCCATGCTCTGAACCAAAAGGTCCTGAGCCCTGGCAGAGTGCATGACGTTCGCCTGCAGGAATGGTAGCGCCATCTAAATTTCGGTGTCCATCTGCTCCTCCTCACGCAAAGAGTTGCGCTGAGACGGCTGAGCGGCTTTGGAGCCCGTTTTCACCTTTCCCCTCCTTTTCTGGCCTCCTGGACTCGTTCGAGGCCCTTTTTGGGGCCCCCTTACGGTATTGAGGCACCCCTTCCCACCAAGTGGGTGCACTGCAGGTTTGCCGGCCGCTGCACATACAGCACAGTTTGGCTCAGCCTGACAGCCCCTCGCCTTGTGGTCAGGTTTCCCACAACGGTAACAAAGACCGCTGCGGTCCACCTCAGACTTGCATTTGGTCCCAACATGGCCGGCTTCGAGGCAACGGAAGCATCTCAAGGGCAAACGGTCGAGTAGCACCACCCTTGCAGAGATCCAGCCCACTTTGAGCCGGCCAACTCCCGTTACCTTTTTCGCGGCCGCGACTGGGCAACTCAGCCACAGTGAGCCGCGGGAGCCTATAACGCCAGTCTTTATGCTGTCGACAGAGCAGCCACCTTGTTCTGCTACGGCCGACGCTACCTCGTCTGGTGTCGCGGAGTCATCTAGCTCCGTGACTCTTATGTCTGCGCGCATCACCGGCCGCTGTACGCGCACCACGTCCGCGCTTAAAACCTCCCTGAACTTCTCCGCCAGAGAATCGGCCTTTACAGCACCCGTGGCACCGGCTATCTCCAGCACCCGAGCACCTGTTGCCCCCGTCCTGAAACGCATCTCCTCAATGCCGAGGGCCTTGAAGTCAACGCGTTCCTTGGCTTCCCTGAGCAGCGCCTTATACGTAGCGCCGCTTTCCACAGCACCTGGCAACAGGGTGAGTGTGATGGCCGCCGAGCGAGGTGGGCGGAGCTTTACTTTGGGAGCAGACGCGGGAACGGCAGCCACCTTTTTTCCGGCCTTTTTGGCCGTCTTCGTCGTGCCTTTACGGACGACTGTACTCCACGCCTCGCCTGTAAGCGGAGGCGCAGAGCATCCTAACCGCAGAACACTTGCCGCAGCTGCCTCCTTAGCCGCCAAGCTAACCTTCTTCCCCTTCTTCTGGGATGAGGTGGAGGCTTTCGGCACCACAGTTGGCACCTCACGGTCGGGCCCAGCTTCAGGGCTGCTAAGACGTGCTTTGTCAGCAGCTAGCGGTGGCCGCAGACGCACTTCCGGTAGAAGCCTACTCTCCAGAGCTTCCAGCCTGGCGTTCACCATGGTCCCTACCTGGACCATGATGGCGCGTGACAACCCCTCCACGTCCAGTTGCCGACTCCCATCCTGGGAATCCGTTGCAGGTCCAGCCGGCCGCAGCTCCGCCCTTAATTCCGCAAACTCCTTTCGGAGCGCGGCGAGCTCCGTTTGCAGGCGTGTGTTGTCGGCCTGCAACTTAGCCGTCTCGTCAGAGATGGAGCGCTTACTGAGCACCTCCACTGCCTCCACTATGAATTTTGTGGCCTCGTTAAGGGACTTTTGGAAGGGGCCACTCAAGTGGCTAGACTTGCGGGACACCGTTTTGATGATGTCCACGCAATCCAGCACCTGCTTGTTCAGGGACGTCGCAAGTTGGTCATCAACCTCCCCTGCCAAAAGACCAGCCATACGCGACGGGAGCGTCACTCTCCCTTTCCGCGTCTTTTCCATCGCTACCGACACCTCCTCGCTTGCGTCCAGGAAGAACTCCTCTCTTCTGGCCGCCTTTGCCCTCGCCGTGGCCACAAACTTCCCAGAACTGGTCGGGCGGCCGCTGCCTCTTCCTTTTGCAGATTTCGTCACTTTGGGTGACGACACGTCTCCTGTGACCGTTGCGTCCGATTCCGAATCGGAGCAAAGGCTCGGGCTCGCTGAACCAGGCCTCTTTCGCCAAAATCTGGCGGGATCCAAAGCGGGCCCAGGCGACACCATCACCATGCTCCTGTCAGATTCGGAATCCGACAGGCGCGTTACCACCACTCTCAAGTCCTTCTTCATGCAGGGGTCGTTTGCTTCCACGCACACCTTCGGGGTGCATGCTTCCGCCTCATTGTCCTTATTCAGGCCAGGGTCAGCGGTGTCACCACACGCCTTCAGGGCGCATGCTTCCACCTCCATCACAACGTTGTCCATATCGCTTGCAGTATAATTTTCCAATATCAGTGAGCCAGGTTCGTGTTTACGAAGACGGGCGGAACGCCTGCCTACGAAGCAGTCGCTGCCCCCCCCCCAGAGTACGAGGGGCAGCCCTCTACCTCAGATGAAGTAGAGGGGTGGGATTCCCCCTTTCGGGGACCCACCTGGGGACCAAATTTACAACTGCTTGGTTCCATAGGTAACTACAATGCTCCACATCGTCGTCTCTTTTTTCAGGGGTGAGCTCCCCTGTCAACACGCCCTGAAAAGGGCGCCAATGAAGCACCGGCCCACTCGGCATCCCGCAAGGAAGCTGACCCATACAGCCGACTCGCGGAAACCAAGCGGAACGATGCCTCCCTCCTAAGAGACGGCTCCACCAGCCCATCTCGACTCCATCCACTGCGCCATCTGCTAATCAGAGGGACGCGTGGAGGAGCCTCCCCATTTCCCCCCCAGTGTTTGGTCCGCGCCGGTAAACCGGTAACTCCCATTTCTGGGAGCCGTTCCCCTATCCGCCACCCGGGGACGCGCCGCGTTGGGGTACACCTCCCCACCCACTGGGACAACCCAGCAGGTCCGCGGAACCTAACCTAACCTAACCTAACCTTTTTTTTTTTTTTTTTTTTTTTTTTTTTTTTTTTTTTTTTTTTTTTTTGACGCTGGGAAAAATGCTTTATTCATACCCCCCCGTCGGGGGACGGAAGGGTTATGTGGGACTCCCGGCGGTGCTCCCCACCGGTATACCCACTAAACGACCCAGCGGCACTCCCGCATCGCCTATATGGAGGGGAACTGGGAATCCGGCACGGCCTTTCCATCCAGCCCCCCGCCGACGACCGCCCGCCTTTACGGCGAGCCCTTCACCCCCCTCCCCACCCTGGGAGAGGGGCCCGAGAATAACCGCGAGTGCTCGCGGTCATTCCCACCCGGCGGAAGTGGAGGATACGTGCAATGCGGGAGAAGACGCCCCCGCGCCTGTCTCCCGCTATCCTCCACCAGGAGGGGGAAGACGATTGTCGTGCAATCGCCTTCTCCGACCCGTTCGTCGCCTGCGGAGTGGCGCTGCGAGAGGGTCTTCCTCCCGCGCCCGCTCCGCCGCCTCCTTTTGCGAAATTACTTCCTCGCAAAAGGAGGCCACCGCAGCCCAGGACTCCTCGCTTCCCAGCATGGCTAAAACCACGCTGGGCAGCGAGAGGTCCTGCCCGACCACCGCCATCAATTGGCGGCGCGGCCCAGACCACGACGCACACACCTCCAGGGTGTGCTGCGCCGTGTCCACCGCCGCGCCACAATCGTGGCAGGCCGGGGTCTCCTCTCTTCCGATCCGGTGCAGGCACGATCCGAAGACGCCATGCCCGGATAGCACCTGCACCAGACGGAAAGAAAGGAAACCGTGGGACCGCCCGAGCCAGTCCTTCAGGACTGGCCCGAGCGCGTCCAACGTTCTGCGGCCAAAGGCTGCGGTGGCGAGGGCCTCCGTCCAATGTTGGACGGTTGCGTCCCTCGCCTCTCTGCGGACGGCCTCCCGCTCTTCTGGGGCAGGGCACTCCCCGAGCGCCCTGCGCCCCGCCGTCCACTCGTACACTCTGGCGAGCACCCCCGCCTCGAGTTCCCAAGGCGGGGTGCCGGCCAGAGCGCACGCTGCCGCAAAGCCCACCGAGCGGTAGGCTCTCGCCACCCGCAGTGCAATGGCCCTTTGGGGCCTGCGGATGGCGGTCGCATTCTCCCTCCTGTGGAGGGAGTCCGCCCAGATGGGGGCCCCGTAAAGGGCCATGCTCTTCAAGATGCCGGCATACAAATGCCGGCATCTCGCCTTCGGCCCTCCCAGGTTTGGGAGGAGCCACGAGAGGGCGTTCGCCGCCTTCAGCAGGCGCGCTGACAACCCGCTGAAGTGCGGGCCGAAGCGCCACCTGCTGTCCAGGGTGAGGCCCAGATATTTCATCTGGGTCCTCACCCCGATCCTGACGCCCTCCACGACGATGTGGGCGTCAGGAGGGATGCGCTGCCGAGGCCCGTGGAAGAACACGGCCTCGGTCTTGTGCAGCGCAACCCCCAACCCGAGGCGGCGGATCCTTCCCGCGACCAAGGATCCGCCAGCCGAGGCCAAACTGGCCGCCTCCCTAAAATCCCTCCCCCGGGCAGTGAGGAGAGTGTCATCCGCGTAGCAGATGACACTCGTGCCCGGGAGGAGGGATCCCCGCAGGAGCCAGTCGAAGCCGATGTTCCACAGGAGTGGTCCTAGGACCGACCCCTGTGGAACACCTGACTCCGCGCCGTACCTCCGGACTTGGCCAGCCTTGTCTACGAGGAGGACCGCTCGGTCCTCCAAGTAGCTGGCCAAGAGAGCCCGCAAGTATGAAGGCACTCCGTGGTACCGGAGTGCCTCCAAGATCGTGGAGTGGGGGACGGAATTGAACGCGTTGGCTATGTCAAATGACACAGCCAACACTCCGTCCCCAGACTCCACGGCCTCCCTCACCTGGCCCTTCAGCCGGGCCAGCGCGTCCACTGTCGAACGCCCAACTCGGAAACCGAATTGGGCGTCCGACAGGTTCGGCCCAACCCCCCGCAGGAGGCCATTCAGCCGACCGGCGACGATCCCCTCGAACAGTTTACCGACCTCATCGAGCAGAACGATGGGTCGGTATGCCGAGGGGGAGTCTGCCGGTCGTCCCTCCTTATGGAGGAGGCACAGTTGCCCCTCCTTCCAGATTTTCGGGAACCTCCCAGCCGTGAAACACGCGCTGAAGAGGTCCCGGAACCTGTCCGCCATTTGGGTGGCCGCAATGGCCACCACCCTTGCGGGGACGCCGTCCGGCCCGGGGGCGGTTTTCTTGGCGCGGAGGCGAAGCGTTGCCGCGCCAAACTCCGCCCCCGTGACCGGAGGGACCTCCTCCGCCGGCAGAGCCGCCTCCCGCGGGGGGTCCATCACTGGAGGGGTGAAGTTGGTCCTTGTTGGAAACAAGGACCGAACCACCCCATCCAGCAACGCCGGCTCGAGGGTCTCTGCTAGCGGGGGACCGAAGGGGCGCAGTTTATTCCGCGCCGCCTTATACGGTCTCCCGTACGGGTCTCTGTCGAGACCCTCTAGCATTTCGGCCCTCGCCGCGTCGTCGGCGGCGAACATGGCCGCCTTGAGGACCTTCTTTGCCTCTACGTACGAGGCGTAGAGAAGGTCCTCGTTCGACGCGTCCCGCACGCTCCGCCGTCGACTCCGCGTGTAGGCCCTCCTGGCCACCACGCAGGCGGCCCGGAGCCCCGCCAGCTCCTCCGACCACCAATAGACGGCGCGTCGGGGAGGTGGGCGGCGAGACCGAGGCATGCTGGAGTTGCACACCTCGGTCAGGGACTCCCGCAGTCGGACCGCCGAGGCGTCGACGTCCAGGACATTGACAGGAGGCGTGAGCCAGTCCTGGACGAACGCCGCCTCCTTGGCCGCCCCTCGGTCCAGGTGGATCTGAGCCCACCGTGGAAAGGGGGACTGGCCCGAGCGGGCCATCCCCCGGGGGCTCTGGGTGGAGACGATGTCGAACCGCACGTATCGGTGGTCCGACAAGGTCTCCACCGTTTCCACCCGCCAGCCGACGACGCGGGCGGCAAGTGCGGGGGTGGCGAACGACACGTCCACCACCGTCCCTCCCCGTTGCCGCACACACGTGTGGGCCGTCCCTCTATTTAGGAGGGACACGCCCGACGAGGCCGCCCAAAATTCGACGGCCCGCCCGCGGACGTTGCAAGAGGCGGCCCGGTTGCCCCAGGCCGCCGACTTGGCGTTCAGGTCGCCCAATACGGCGACCTGGCGCGGCGCCGCCCTACCGACTACTGCGGTCAGGACTTCGAGAAAATCCTCGAAGTCCTGTAAAGGGCGGTTAGGGGAGAAATAGACCCCCACCAGGGCTATTTCTCCCCACGCGGTGGCCACGTATCCCGGTCCCCTCTCTAAGAGCGAGAGGGGAGGGGAGTCCGTGGAAGACCGCGACACCAACGCCACCGAGCCGTCCCGATCACCCAGCCAACGGCCAGGGACAGAGTACGGCTCGGCGACCACCGCAACGTCTACTAACCACTCAGCCAGGGCCTGCATCAGCAGGTCCTGGGCTGCTTTACAGTGGTTAGTATTCGCCTGTAGGATGCGATGTCCGGACCTATCCATCATTCGGCCATCGCACCCCCCTCGTCGGAACCTAACCTAACCTAACCTAACCTTTTTTTTTTTTTTTTTTTTTTTTTTTTTTTTTTTTTTTTTTTGACGCTGGGAAAAATGCTTTATGCATACCCCCCCGTCGGGGGACGGAAGGGTTATGTGGGACTCCCGGCGGTGCTCCCCACCGGTATACCCACTAAACGACCCAGCGGCACTCCCGCATCGCCTATATGGAGGGGAACTGGGAATCCGGCACAGCCTTTCCATCCAGCCCCCCCGCCGACGACCGCCCGCCTTTACGGCGAGCCCTTCACCCCCCTCCCCACCCTGGGAGAGGGGCCCGAGAATAACCGCGAGTGCTCGCGGTCATTCCCACCCGGCGGAAGTGGAGGATACGTGCAATGCGGGAGAAGACGCCCCCGCGCCTGTCTCCCGCTATCCTCCACCAGGAGGGGGAAGACGATTGTCGTGCAATCGCCTTCTCCGACCCGTTCGTCGCCTGCGGAGTGGCGCTGCGAGAGGGTCTTCCTCCCGCGCCCGCTCCGCCGCCTCCTTTTGCGAAATTACTTCCTCGCAAAAGGAGGCCACCGCAGCCCAGGACTCCTCGCTTCCCAGCATGGCTAAAACCACGCTGGGCAGCGAGAGGTCCTGCCCGACCACCGCCATCAATTGGCGGCGCGGCCCAGACCACGACGCACACACCTCCAGGGTGTGCTGCGCCGTGTCCACCGCCGCGCCACAATCGTGGCAGGCCGGGGTCTCCTCTCTTCCGATCCGGTGCAGGCACGATCCGAAGACGCCATGCCCGGATAGCACCTGCACCAGACGGAAAGAAAGGAAACCGTGGGACCGCCCGAGCCAGTCCTTCAGGACTGGCCCGAGCGCGTCCAACGTTCTGCGGCCAAAGGCTGCGGTGGCGAGGGCCTCCGTCCAATGTTGGACGGTTGCGTCCCTCGCCTCTCTGCGGACGGCCTCCCGCTCTTCTGGGGCAGGGCACTCCCCGAGCGCCCTGCGCCCCGCCGTCCACTCGTACACTCTGGCGAGCACCCCCGCCTCGAGTTCCCAAGGCGGGGTGCCGGCCAGAGCGCACGCTGCCGCAAAGCCCACCGAGCGGTAGGCTCTCGCCACCCGCAGTGCAATGGCCCTTTGGGGCCTGCGGATGGCGGTCGCATTCTCCCTCCTGTGGAGGGAGTCCGCCCAGATGGGGGCCCCGTAAAGGGCCATGCTCTTCAAGATGCCGGCATACAAATGCCGGCATCTCGCCTTCGGCCCTCCCAGGTTTGGGAGGAGCCACGAGAGGGCGTTCGCCGCCTTCAGCAGGCGCGCTGACAACCCGCTGAAGTGCGGGCCGAAGCGCCACCTGCTGTCCAGGGTGAGGCCCAGATATTTCATCTGGGTCCTCACCCCGATCCTGACGCCCTCCACGACGATGTGGGCGTCAGGAGGGATGCGCTGCCGAGGCCCGTGGAAGAACACGGCCTCGGTCTTGTGCAGCGCAACCCCCAACCCGAGGCGGCGGATCCTTCCTGCGACCAAGGATCCACCAGCCGAGGCCAAACTGGCCGCCTCCCTAAAATCCCTTCCCCGGGCAGTGAGGAGAGTGTCATCCGCGTAGCAGATGACACTCGTGCCCGGGAGGAGGGATCCCCGCAGGAGCCAGTCGAAGCCGATGTTCCACAGGAGTGGTCCTAGGACCGACCCCTGCGGAACACCTGACTCCGCGCCGTACCTCCGGACTTGGCCAGCCTTGTCTACGAGGAGGACCGCTCGGTCCTCCAAGTAGCTGGCCAAGAGGGCCCGCAAGTATGAAGGCACTCCGTGGTACCGGAGTGCCTCCAAGATCGTGGAGTGGGGGACGGAATTGAACGCGTTGGCTATGTCAAATGACACAGCCAACACTCCGTCCCCAGACTCCACGGCCTCCCTCACCTGGCCCTTCAGCCGGGCCAGCGCGTCCACTGTCGAACGCCCAACTCGGAAACCGAATTGGGCGTCCGACAGGTTCGGCCCAACCCCCCGCAGGAGGCCATTCAGCCGACCGGCGACGATCCCCTCGAACAGTTTACCGACCTCATCGAGCAGAACGATGGGTCGGTATGCCGAGGGGGAGTCTGCCGGTCGTCCCTCCTTATGGAGGAGGCACAGTTGCCCCTCCTTCCAGGTTTTCGGGAACCTCCCAGCCGTGAAACACGCGCTGAAGAGGTCCCGGAACCTGTCCGCCATTTGGGTGGCCGCAATGGCCACCACCCTTGCGGGGACGCCGTCCGGCCCGGGGGCGGTTTTCTTGGCGCGGAGGCGAAGCGTCGCCGCGCCAAACTCCGCCTCCGTGACCGGAGGGACCTCCTCCGCCGGCGGAGCCGCCTCCCGCGGGGGGTCCATCACTGGAGGGGTGAAGTTGGTCCTTGTTGGAAACAAGGACCGAACCACCCCATCCAGCAACGCCGGCTCGAGGGTCTCTGCTAGCGGGGGACCGAAGGGGCGCAGTTTATTCCGCGCCGCCTTATACGGTCTCCCGTACGGGTCTCTGTCGAGACCCTCTAGCATTTCGGCCCTCGCCGCGTCGTCGGCGGCGAACATGGCCGCCTTGAGGACCTTCTTTGCCTCTACGTACGAGGCGTAGAGAAGGTCCTCGTTCGACGCGTCCCGCACGCTCCGCCGTCGACTCCGCGTGTAGGCCCTCCTGGCCACCACGCAGGCGGCCCGGAGCCCCGCCAGCTCCTCCGACCACCAATAGACGGCGCGTCGGGGAGGTGGGCGGCGAGACCGAGGCATGCTGGAGTTGCACACCTCGGTCAGGGACTCCCGCAGTCGGACCGCCGAGGCGTCGACGTCCAGGACATTGACAGGAGGCGTGAGCCAGTCCTGGACGAACGCCGCCTCCTTGGCCGCCCCTCGGTCCAGGTGGATCTGAGCCCACCGTGGAAAGGGGGACTGGCCCGAGCGGGCCATCCCCCGGGGGCTCTGGGTGGAGACGATGTCGAACCGCACGTATCGGTGGTCCGACAAGGTCTCCACCGTTTCCACCCGCCAGCCGACGACGCGGGCGGCAAGTGCGGGGGTGGCGAACGACACGTCCACCACCGTCCCTCCCCGTTGCCGCACACACGTGTGGGCCGTCCCTCTATTTAGGAGGGACACGCCCGACGAGGCCGCCCAAAATTCGACGGCCCGCCCGCGGACGTTGCAAGAGGCGGCCCGGTTGCCCCAGGCCGCCGACTTGGCGTTCAGGTCGCCCAATACGGCGACCTGGCGCGGCGCCGCCCTACCGACTACTGCGGTCAGGACTTCGAGAAAATCCTCGAAGTCCTGTAAAGGGCGGTTAGGGGAGAAATAGACCCCCACCAGGGCTATTTCTCCCCACGCGGCGGCCACGTATCCCGGTCCCCTCTCTAAGAGCGAGAGGGGAGGGGAGTCCGTGGAAGACCGCGACACCAACGCCACCGAGCCGTCCCGATCACCCAGCCAACGGCCAGGGACAGAGTACGGCTCGGCGACCACCGCAACGTCTACTAACCACTCAGCCAGGGCCTGCATCAGCAGGTCCTGGGCTGCTTTACAGTGGTTAGTATTCGCCTGTAGGATGCGATGTCCGGACCTATCCATCATTCGGCCATCGCACCCCCCTCGTCGGCCACCGAGGTCCCAGCCTCAGGGACGACGGTGGTAGCGGCAGGCTGGGACGGCGCCTGCGCTTTGCCCTTCTTTGGGGGAGGATTGCAGTTCCTCCCCCTCATCACGTGGTCCGCCGGGCGGCCACTGGCGGCGCACACCGCGCAGTGCGGCTTGGCGGCCGTGCAGGAGGCGGACATGTGCCCCTCCTTACCGCAGCGGTAACAGGCGTCCGACCTGTCCACCTTGGACGGACAGAGGGCCCGTGTGTGGCCGATTCCGAAGCACTTGTAGCAGCGCAAAGGCTGCTCACCAAGTGCTCGGACCACACACGACCCAAACCCGACGGCAAGCCGTCCCTTGGCAAGGACGGCCTTAGCTGCGGTGACCGGGCACTCCAGGCGGATTGTGCCCATGCCGCCGCGGCCGGGCCTGATAGCCCGACCCTGTACCGCTGCGGTGTTGCAGCCCCCTATTGCTGCGAGGGCCGCCACGACCTCCTCTTTGGTGACCGAATCGTCCAGATTGGTCACCTCGAGGGCCGCCGACTTGACGGGCCTTACCACCTTGGCCGCGTCCGCGATGACCTCTTGCAACTTCGTTGCGAAGAGGTCAGCGTTGGTGCCGCCCTGGGCCCCCGGGAACTCGAAAATACGAGCCCCGGCTTGGGTCTGGCGGCACGTGATGGCGCCGATTCCCAACTTGGTGGGATCGGCGTTGGTACGAGCCCGTTTCAGCACGGACTCGTACGTCTCACCACGCTCCGCTGCCTCCGCGGTGAGCGTCACCACGACGGCCGCGGTTTTGGGAGAAACTAGGGTTTTTCTCCCACCGGCAGGGGCCCTTTTAGCTGCCGGAGCAGCGGTGGCGGGCTTAGGGGCCGACTTTTGCCCCTTCCCCTTCCCCTTCCCCTTGCCGGTCGTCTGGGACGGGCAGGGAGGGGAGATGTTGGCTGGGGAGGCAGGGGCGGCGGCCGCTCTCGCCTTCTTGGCCTTGCCCTTCCCCTTTTTGACCACCTTCGTCCACGGCTGGGTGGACGGGGTGGTGGAAGGGAGAAGGGCGTCCTCCCTTTGGGAGGATGGCCCAGGCTCGCACGACCTCTTGTCCGCCGCGAGGGGCGGTCGGAGGCGCTTTTCGGGCAAGAGCCTGTCCTCGATGCCAGCGAGGCAGGCTCTCGTAAATGCCCTTTCCTCCATCACAACCTTGCGGATGACATCCTCAAGGTTGGAAGAGGAGGAAGGGCCCTCCACCGCAGGTCTCGGCTCAGCTTGGGTTGGCTGGGCCGTGACCTCAGCCAGCTTCTTATGCAGCTGGCTGACCTCCGACTGCAGGCGATCTATCTTCGCCTGCAGTTGCCGCGTCTCGTCGGTGGCTGTGCGTTGCACCAGCTCCCGGACGATGCCACCCATGCTGGCGGCCCTACATTTAAGGGACTTTTGGAAAGTCCCTTTTAGATTGGAGGACTTAGAGGCGACCACCCTGATCTCCTCTTCGTCCTCCTGCGCCATGCGCTCCAGCTCGGCCAGCGAGTGGTCCGCGTATAAGACGCTAGACGCACCGTACCCAGACTTAGCCCGGGCGGCCTGCGCCTGCATCTCCTTCGCGGCGACCCTCTCTTCCAGGTCTTCCTGGAGCTGGGCCCTTCGTGCGAGGTCCAACTGACGTTGGGCGTCCGCCAGACCCACGTCGTGGGTGTCCGTCACAGTGGAAGGCTTTTTGGCTTTCGCCTTCTTTTTTGGCTTAGCACTCCTCGTGGAGTCCGAGGAGCCTTCGCCGCCGTCCTTCAGGAAGGATCGCTTCCGCTTTTGTAAGCGGCTTTCGGCTTCCATCGCCGAACTTCCGTCCGACTCTGGAACAAGCGACTCGTTGTCGGAGTCCGACAACACGTCGACCGACAGCCTGCGGAACATGCTACCCGGTGATGGGCGGCAAACCTCCGACGCCATACTGGCATCGCCGGCGTGGCCCTGAGAAGGGCCTTTGGTTTGGCCCTGAGAAGGGCCTTTGGTTTGGCCCTGAGAAGGGCCTTTGGTTTGGCCCTGAGAAGGGCCTTCTGGTTGGCCCTGAGAAGGGCCTTCTGGTTGGCCCTGAGAAGGGCCTTTTGGTTGGCCCTGAGAAGGGCCTTTTGGTTGGCCCTGAGAAGGGCCTTTTGGTTGGCCCTGATAAGGGCCTTTTAAGAACCGCCCGGAGGCGTCCCGCGATGGTAGCTTTGGCATAGCCGCCGCAAGTGTTGAAGAGTCCGCAAAAAAGTCTTCAACGCACAGTGCACTTTCGCCGATCACTGGCCTGCCACTCCGTTACGGTGACAGGACCAGGTCGTTGCCCGGGGAACGCTACGTGGAAGCAAGCACTGTGGGGGGTCCCCCAACCTAACCTAACCTAACCTAACCTAACCTAACCTTTTTTTTTTTTTTTTTTTTTTGACCTGGTGTAAAATGCTTTATGCATACCCTCCGAACATGGGAGTGTCGGAGGGTTATGTGGGACTCTCCGCCAATAAGGGCGGCATACCCACTAAAAGCACCCGGACGTGCCCTCTCTCCGGTTTTGTTGGACACCGTGGAACCCGCAAAAGCATAGTCCACGATGTCTACCGGTGGCGCCCCAGCCGTTGCCGGGGCTTCCCGCGCCGTAGGGGGGATGGTCGTGCACGCTTGACCATCTCCCAGACCGCTCAGTGGCTAATCACCGCAGGCAGAGGACTCCCATCGTCTACCTGCAGCCACTATGGGTTGAGTCTGGCGGCAAAACGCCGCCTTCTCGCCCCAAGCCGTCTACGCCGGAGGGGATGCGCGAGAGGATCTTCCTCGCGCTCCCGCTCCGCGGTCTCCTTTTGCGACATGACTGTTTCGCAGAAGGAGACCACCGCCTCCCAGGACCTCTCGTCGCTCAGCATCGCTTCGACGATGCTTTGGAGCGAGAGGTCCACCCGCTGAATAATGCGTGCCATTTGGCCGCGCTCCGCGTCCCAACGACTGCACACCTCAAGGGTGTGCTGAGCGGTGTCGTCGGGACTTCCGCACTCGTGGCACAGCGGGGCTGGCTCTCTACCTATTTTGTGCAGGTAGTGACCGAAGCACCCATGCCCAGTCATTACCTGCACGAGCCGGTACGACGTCGCGCCGACTGCCCTCTTCAGCCAAAGGTCGGCCGTTGGGAGGATCGCCTCTATGGTACGGACACCATAAGGGGCGACCTCCAGTTGGGCCTTCCACCGGTCCCGCAGTCGGCGCTCTGTCGCGCGACGGGCGGCTGCCACCTCCTCCGGGGCCGGGCGTTCGCCTGTTGTCCGGACCCTGGACCTACGTTGGTAGGTCTCTGCGTGCACCTCTGCGTCTAGCTCCCACGGGGGGGTGCACGCGAGAAGGCAGGCGGCCGCGTGGGCCACCGTTACATAAGCTCTAACAATTCTGATGGCCACAACCCGTTGTGGCCTCCGCAGCAGGGCCCTATTTCGAGCGGACAGCTTGTCCGCCCATATTGGTGCCCCATAGAGGGCCATGCTCCTTGTCACACCGGCATATAGCCGCCGGCACAAGGAACCCGGCCCTCCTACATTGGGCAGAAGTTTGCCCAGCGCCGATGCGGCGCCCACGATTCGGGGAGCTAGTCTCGAGAAATGCTCCCCGAAATCCCACTTGCGGTCCAGTATTAGCCCCAGATATTTAATGTGGGGCTTTATTTGGACCGCTTCACCCTCGAGGGTGAGCGTCGCACTCGCGGGCAAATTCCACCCGCGCCCCCCGAAAACTATAGCCTCAGTCTTCGGGAGGCTCACCTTTAGGCCGAGCCTGGCGATCCGTTCAATCGTCAACTCGGCCGCCACTTCCGCCCTTCGGGAGGTCTCCCGCTTGTCGCTCCCGCGCACAGCCACCATTGTGTCGTCCGCATAGCAGACGACAAGCGTGCGCGGAAGCAACTCCCCCCGGATTACCCAGTCGTACCCCAGGTTCCATAGAAGTGGACCGAGCACGGAACCCTGGGGCACGCCACAGGCCATCACTCTCTCCCCCCGTTGCCCGTCCTTCTTTTCCCAGAGCACTACCCTCTCGGTTAGGTAGTGCTCAACAATCCGCCTCAGGTAGAGAGGCACTTCATGGTATCGAAGTGCCTCCCTGATCACCCCGTAGGGGAGGGTGCCAAACGCGTTTGCGATGTCTAGTGACACCGCGATGACACCCTCCCCCCTGCTCGACGCGTACTCACAGAAGTCCCTCATTGTCTTCAGCGCGTCGAGCGTGGACCGTCCTTCCCGGAACCCGAATTGTCTGTCAGAGACGTTCGGGCCCGCGGTCTCCATGTGCCGCAGGATCCGGGAGGCCAGGATGCGTTCAAACGCTTTCCCGGCCTCATCCAGCAGCACTATGGGGCGATAGGCGGAAGGGCAATCCGCCGGTCGACCCTCTTTACGGAGGAGGCATAGTCGCCCCTCCTTCCATACCCTAGGGAACTTTCCCTCTGTCAGGCAGTCATCCATGACATGCCTGAGTCGGTCCCCTAGGTGTTTCAGGGCGACTGCGAGGACGCGACCGGGAACGCCGTCCGGGCCCGGGGCTTTTTTGCAGCCCCGGAGTCGGTGTATCACTCGATTGAACTCGTCGTCACCTATTGGTTGAACGACGAGCTCGGCCTCCGGTTCCCTTATGGGGTCGACCATCGACGGGGGAGAGATCAAGGGGGCTGGCGGAAATAGCCCCTCGACTACTCTCTGGAGAAGTTCGGGCTCTAGGGAGTCCATGGGGGGGGCGGTGCGCATTTTGTTACGCACCATCTTGTATGGCCGCCCCCATGGGTCCCTGTCCAGGGTGGCCAAGAACGACTCGTGAGCTTCGTCCTTGGCCTTGGAAATCGCCACCTGGAGGGCCTTCTTCGCCTCTTTGAGGGCCCTGTGGAACCCTTCTTCCTCTTCTTCAGTGTGCCGCCTGCGCCTACAGTGTTGGAAGGCGCGGCGGGCACTATTACTGGTGGTCCGCAGGGCCGCAATTTCTTCGGACCACCAGTATACGCTCTTACGGGCGAAACGGCGACCAACCCGAGGCATGGCCGCGTCGCACACATTCTGTAGTGCGACGCGGAACTGTGCCGCCCTTTCTTCAACTCCGAGAGTGACGGGTGGGGCAGCACACCACTCCTTCTCCACCATGGCCGCCTCGTTCGCCATGTCCCTGTCCAACTTGACCAGAGACCACTTCGGGAACTTCCGCCCCCTCCGGGTACTGCCCGTGATGGGCGCCGGTGGAGCCCCCGTCTTGGAGACCCTCATCCTGATGTACAGGTGGTCTGAGAGGGTCTCAACATCCTCCAGGACACGCCAATTCGTGACGCGTGCGGCTATGGCAGGGGTCGCAAACGTGACGTCCACGATTGACCCCCCCTGCCGCCGCACGCAGGTATTCGTGGTGCCCTGGTTTAGGACCACGAGTCCCGTTGCCGCCACCCAATCCTCAAGGGCCGTACCCCTATGGTCCGTAATGGGGGAACCCCATGCCGAACTTTTGGCGTTGAGGTCCCCCAGGACCATAACCTGCCTCGGGGCCGCCCTCCGGACCACCCCCCCTAATATTCCCAGGAACGTGTCGAACTCCCTCAGCGGCCTATTGGGGGAGAAGTACGCGGCCACCAGCACCGTGTCGTTCCCCCATTTGGCCGCCACGAATCCTGGGCCACCCTCGATCCTTGATATGGGGGGGAGGTACCCCATCGCCGGCACCACTATCGCCACTACTCCGTCGGTGTCCCCTGCCCAATTAGATTGAGGGGGGATGAAGTAGGGCTCCGTTACCACCGTAACGCCAATTTTCCACTCCGCCATGGCCTGCATGAGCAGATCCTGAGCTCTGGCGGAGTGGTTGGCGTTTATCTGCAGGACGTCTAGATGTCGGTGTGCTGACATCTAGACGTCCATATTGTTGTCCTCCTGTTGCCGGCTGGCGGCTGTTTCGGCTGGAGGGGGCCGGATGGGGCGGGTGGGTCTCGGCCTCACCTCTCTTCCCCTTGTCTCCGGTGGGGAGCATTTCGGTCCCCTCATTACGTGGTTGGCTGGGAGGCCTGCATGGTGGCATACTGCGCACCGTACTTTTTCCTCCCAGCATTCGGCTGCTTTGTGCCCCTCTGCGCCGCACCGGTAACACATCTGTCCCCGGTCCACCTTTGAGGGGCACAACTCGCGCGTGTGGCCGACACCCATGCATTTGTAGCACCGCATGGGTGCTGGTCCGACGGAATTAATCCTGGCAGACGACCAGCCTACCAGGATCTGACCGCGCTTGAGGAGGTCTTTTGCTATACCCACCGGGCATTGCACGAGGGCCACCCCACTACCTTTATAGTATGTAGGGCGAATGCCCCCTACCTTAACTTGCGCCTCTGCGCATCCCCCCGCCTTGGCGACGGCAGCCGCCAGGGTCTCCCTTGTCGCCGACTCATCTAGGCCTGCGACCTCGATAGCGGCCATTTTTTCCGGGCGGCTCACATGGGCCACGTCGCCCACAAGACCCTGCAGTTTTTCTGCAAGGTTGTCCGCCGCCCTTCCGCTCTCTGCTCCAGGGACCTCGATGACTCGGCCCCCCGTCACCGAGTTCCTGACCCTGACACGCTGCAGGCCTATCTCCTCCAAGCTTATGCCATTAATGGCCTTGGTCATGACAGCCTGCAGCGTGGTGTCGGTGGTAATGTCCTTCCGCATGGTTATTACCACCGCTGCCGTCTTGGGGACTATCAGACCCTTCTTCTTTGGTGCCGCTTTCTTCTTGGGCAGCGGGGGGGGGTGGGGGAGTGGCCGTAGCCTTTCCCTTCCCCTTCCTCTTCTTTTTTCCTGCTTCCTGAGTGGTCCATGCCTCGCCCGGGGGCGCAGGTGCAGTCGCCACCACTGGGGCAGGCTTGCCCGCCGAGGCAGGCCTGGCTGCCGGGGCAGTATTGGCTGCCGGGGCGGTTTCCGGGGCCACCGGGGCCGCTTTTTTGGCGACCCTTTTCTGCCTGCCATCCCCAAGTCTGGCCCTGCTCTCAGACTCGAAGGCCACTTCTCTCGTTGAGGCTGATGGGGCCTCCTTCCTTTTATCCGCCGCTAGCGGGGGGCGGATTATCGGTGCTGGAGGAAGGCGACTGGAAATCTCCTCGATTCTAGCGTTAAGCATGTTACCGAGGGAGACCGTCAAGTCGCGCTTCATGCTGTCCAGCAGCTCCGCCAACTCCGCAGCGGTGGATTGTGTCGGCGGGGGGGCCCTAGGGGCCGGGGTCTCACGCACCGGCTGCGGGGCCGGGGCCTGGCGCTCTGAGAAGGCAATTCTCAGGGCCTTGAGTTCCGCTGTGCAGAGAGCGAGTTGCTCCCGCATCCTCTTGTTGTCCGCCTTTAGGATGCGGATCTCCTCGTTCTCTGACCTGGAGGCGTCAAGTTCCTCCATGGCATTAAGTATGGTGCGGCAGGCCCGGTTCATGGTGCCCCACACCTCACCCTTCAAGTTGCCCGACTTGCGGGCTCCCTCCATTATTTCGCATGCCGCCTGTTTGGTGGCCTCCACCGGGTCGGATGGGAGGAGGACCTCAGACGGGTGCGCCAACTTCTTTCCAATTGGGGAGGTATTTCTCCCACTCCCCTTTATTCCCTTGGAGCGGAGCTCCGGGAAGTCCTTCCTATACGAGGAGGGGCCGGCGGCGACATCTGTGTCGGGGCTGATGTAAGTCTCCGGACTTCGGAGCCTACCTCTTGCCGACGCCATCCCCGCGTAAGCCCCTTTGGGCTTGCCCCTCCGGGCTGTTCCAACCTTCGGCCCATTATCAGGCCTTGCGTCATCCGCCTGGTCTACATGACCCCTCTTCTTAGGCTGAGAAGTCACTTCCATGGCCTCTGAGAATTCTTCCTCGGATTCTGAGGAAGAAGAAGCCAAAGTTCTCTCGTCCCACTTGCGGTGGGAACTTTCCCCTTCTTCAGACGTGGCCATTGTGGCCCCGCCAACGTCTCTGTCAAATTTAGACCAAATCCGACCACCCCAGCCGAAGTTATCACCCAAAACAGAGTTTTGTTAGAAAACGGTCAAGGGGGAGTCGGCTCAGAGAAATCCCATACAAATTTCAAAAAGCGCCTGAAAAACCAAAATAGCAACAAGATTCTTCAGGACACTTTTTGAAAAATTTTTTTGGCTGACTTCCCCTTAACGGAGCCGAAAACCAAAAACGTCACCTTATAGGGGCTGAAGTCTCCTATCCCCTGGCACCCCTACTGAGACCGTAGGGGAAAACCAGACCCCAAGTATTCACTCCTGAACTTTCCCAACTTTTTTGGCAAAAATTTTTTCCAAAATTTTACCTAAATTTACTAAAAATCCGATTACTTCAAAACCCTAAGGAGAAAAGTAACCGGACCTAGCCTACACGAAATTTAACTATTGCAGCTATGTCCTAACCTAAAACGGAGTGTCGAACGATAACCGCAAAGCTGACTTTTTTTCGATTGAAAAAGGTAAACAAACCGTTTTTCAATCGAAAAATCCTAAGTTGTAACTTTTTTCTCCCCTTTGAAATATCTCGGTCCGCAAACAACTCAGCGCCACAGCGTTTTCACAGCCGTGTGCGCCTCGTTAATCCGCAACTTTCGATGTATTGAACTTCGCTGTAGCTCACATAGGCTGATCGCTAAGGCAGTTAATACACCGGGTCGGACCTCCAAAACTCGTCAACCTAACCTAACCTAACCTAACCTAACCTTTTTTTTTTTTTTTTTTTTTTTTTTTTTTTTTTTTTTTTTTTTTTTTTTGACGCTGGGAAAAATGCTTTATGCATACCCCCCCGTCGGGGGACGGAAGGGTTATGTGGGACTCCCGGCGGTGCTCCCCACCGGTATACCCACTAAACGACCCAGCGGCACTCCCGCATCGCCTATATGGAGGGGAACTGGGAATCCGGCACAGCCTTTCCATCCAGCCCCCCGCCGACGACCGCCCGCCTTTACGGCGAGCCCTTCACCCCCCTCCCCACCCTGGGAGAGGGGCCCGAGAATAACCGCGAGTGCTCGCGGTCATTCCCACCCGGCGGAAGTGGAGGATAAGTGCAATGCGGGAGAAGACGCCCCCGCGCCTGTCTCCCGCTATCCTCCACCAGGAGGGGGAAGACGATTGTCGTGCAATCGCCTTCTCCGACCCGTTCGTCGCCTGCGGAGTGGCGCTGCGAGAGGGTCTTCCTCCCGCGCCCGCTCCGCCGCCTCCTTTTGCGAAATTACGTCCTCGCAAAAGGAGGCCACCGCAGCCCAGGACTCCTCGCTTCCCAGCATGGCTAAAACCACACTGGGCAGCGAGAGGTCCTGCCCGACCACCGCCATCAATTGGCGGCGCTGCCCAGACCACGACGCACACACCTCCAGGGTGTGCTGCGCCGTGTCCACCGCCGCGCCACAATCGTGGCAGGCCGGGGTCTCCTCTCTTCCGATCCGGTGCAGGCACGATCCGAAGACGCCATGCCCGGATAGCACCTGCACCAGACGGAAAGAAAGGAAACCGTGGGACCGCCCGAGCCAGTCCTGCAGGACTGGCCCGAGCGCGTCCAACGTTCTGCGGCCAAAGGCTGCGGTGGCGAGGGCCTCCGTCCAATGTTGGACGGTTGCGTCCCTCGCCTCTCTGCGGACGGCCTCCCGCTCTTCTGGGGCAGGGCACTCCCCGAGCGCCCTGCGCCCCGCCGTCCACTCGTACACTCTGGCGAGCACCCCCGCCTCGAGTTCCCAAGGCGGGGTGCCGGCCAGAGCGCACGCTGCCGCAAAGCCCACCGAGCGGTAGGCTCTCGCCACCCGCAGTGCAATGGCCCTTTGGGGCCTGCGAATGGCGGTCGCATTCTCCCTCCTGTGGAGGGAGTCCGCCCAGATGGGGGCCCCGTAAAGGGCCATGCTCTTCAAGATGCCGGCATACAAATGCCGGCATCTCGCCTTCGGCCCTCCCAGGTTTGGGAGGAGCCACGAGAGGGCGTTCGCCGCCTTCAGCAGGCGCGCTGACAACCCGCTGAAGTGCGGGCCGAAGCGCCACCTGCTGTCCAGGGTGAGGCCCAGATATTTCATCTGGGTCCTCACCCCGATCCTGACGCCCTCCACGACGATGTGGGCGTCAGGAGGGATGCGCTGCCGAGGCCCGTGGAAGAACACGGCCTCGGTCTTGTGCAGCGCAACCCCCAACCCGAGGCGGCGGATCCTTCCCGCGACCAAGGATCCGCCAGCCGAGGCCAAACTGGCCGCCTCCCTAAAATCCCTCCCCCGGGCAGTGAGGAGAGTGTCATCCGCGTAGCAGATGACACTCGTGCCCGGGAGGAGGGATCCCCGCAGGAGCCAGTCGAAGCCGATGTTCCACAGGAGTGGTCCTAGTACCGACCCCTGTGGAACACCTGACTCCGCGCCGTACCTCCGGACTTGGCCAGCCTTGTCTACGAGGAGGACCGCTCGGTCCTCCAAGTAGCTGGCCAAGAGGGCCCGCAAGTAAACCTAACCTAACCTTTTTTTTTTTTTTTTTTTTGACGCTGGGAAAAATGCTTTATGCATACCCCCCCGTCGGGGGACGGAAGGGTTATGTGGGACTCCCGGCGGTGCTCCCCACCGGTATACCCACTAAACGACCCAGCGGCACTCCCGCATCGCCTATATGGAGGGGAACTGGGAATCCGGCACAGCCTTTCCATCCAGCCCCCCGCCGACGACCGCCCGCCTTTACGGCGAGCCCTTCACCCCCCTTCCCACCCTGGGAGAGGGGCCCGAGAATAACCGCGAGTGCTCGCGGTCATTCCCACCCGGCGGAAGTGGAGGATACGTGCAATGCGGGAGAAGACGCCCCCGCGCCTGTCTCCCGCTATCCTCCACCAGGAGGGGGAAGACGATTGTCGTGCAATCGCCTTCTCCGACCCGTTCGTCGCCTGCGGAGTGGCGCTGCGAGAGGGTCTTCCTCCCGCGCCCGCTCCGCCGCCTCCTTTTGCGAAATTACTTCCTCGCAAAAGGAGGCCACCGCAGCCCAGGACTCCTCGCTTCCCAGCATGGCTAAAACCACGCTGGGCAGCGAGAGGTCCTGCCCGACCACCGCCATCAATTGGCGGCGCGGCCCAGACCACGACGCACACACCTCCAGGGTGTGCTGCGCCGTGTCCACCGCCGCGCCACAATCGTGGCAGGCCGGGGTCTCCTCTCTTCCGATCCGGCGCAGGCACGATCCGAAGACGCCATGCCCGGATAGCACCTGCACCAGACGGAAAGAAAGGAAACCGTGGGACCGCCCGAGCCAGTCCTTCAGGACTGGCCCGAGCGCGTCCAACGTTCTGCGGCCAAAGGCTGCGGTGGCGAGGGCCTCCGTCCAATGTTGGACGGTTGCGTCCCTCGCCTCTCTGCGGACGGCCTCCCGCTCTTCTGGGGCAGGGCACTCCCCGAGCGCCCTGCGCCCCGCCGTCCACTCGTACACTCTGGCGAGCACCCCCGCCTCGAGTTCCCAAGGCGGGGTGCCGGCCAGAGCGCACGCTGCCGCAAAGCCCACCGAGCGGTAGGCTCTCGCCACCCGCAGTGCAATGGCCCTTTGGGGCCTGCGGATGGCGGTCGCATTCTCCCTCCTGTGGAGGGAGTCCGCCCAGATGGGGGCCCCGTAAAGGGCCATGCTCTTCAAGATGCCGGCATACAAATAACCAATAATCAATAATCTCGGTCCGCAAACAACTCAGCGCCACAGCGTTTTCACAGCCGTGTGCGCCTCGTTAATCCGCAACTGACGATGTATTGAACTTCGCTGTAGCTCACATAGGCTGATCGCTAAGGCAGTTAATACACCGGGTCGGACCTCCAAAACTCGTCAACCTAACCTAACCTAACCTAACCTAACCTTTTTTTTTTTTTTTTTTTTTTTTTTTTGACGCTGGGAAAAATGCTTTATGCATACCCTCCCGTCGGGGGACGGCAGGGTTATGTGGGACTCCCGGCGGTGCTCCCCACCGGTATACCCACTAAACGACCCAGCGGCACTCCCGCATCGCCTATATGGAGGGGAACTGGGAATCCGGCACAGCCTTTCCATCCAGCCCCCCGCCGACGACCGCCCGCCTTTACGGCGAGCCCTTCACCCCCCTCCCCACCCTGGGAGAGGGGCCCGAGAATAACCGCGAGTGCTCGCGGTCATTCCCACCCGGCGGAAGTGGAGGATACGTGCAATGCGGGAGAAGACGCCCCCGCGCCTGTCTCCCGCTATCCTCCACCAGGAGGGGGAAGACGATTGTCGTGCAATCGCCTTCTCCGACCCGTTCGTCGCCTGCGGAGTGGCGCTGCGAGAGGGTCTTCCTCCCGCGCCCGCTCCGCCGCCTCCTTTTGCGAAATTACTTCCTCGCAAAAGGAGGCCACCGCAGCCCAGGACTCCTCGCTTCCCAGCATGGCTAAAACCACGCTGGGCAGCGAGAGGTCCTGCCCGACCACCGCCATCAATTGGCGGCGCTGCCCAGACCACGACGCACACACCTCCAGAGTGTGCTGCGCCGTGTCCACCGCCGCGCCACAATCGTGGCAGGCCGGGGTCTCCTCTCTTCCGATCCGGTGCAGGCACGATCCGAAGACGCCATGCCCGGATAGCACCTGCACCAGGCGGAAAGAAAGGAAACCGTGGGACCGCCCGAGCCAGTCCTTCAGGACTGGCCCGAGCGCGTCCAACGTTCTGCGGCCAAAGGCTGCGGTGGCGAGGGCCTCCGTCCAATGTTGGACGGTTGCGTCCCTCGCCTCTCTGCGGACGGCCTCCCGCTCTTCTGGGGCAGGGCACTCCCCGAGCGCCCTGCGCCCCGCCGTCCACTCGTACACTCTGGCGAGCACCCCCGCCTCGAGTTCCCAAGGCGGGGTGCCGGCCAGAGCGCACGCTGCCGCAAAGCCCACCGAGCGGTAGGCTCTCGCCACCCGCAGTGCAATGGCCCTTTGGGGCCTGCGGATGGCGGTCGCATTCTCCCTCCTGTGGAGGGAGTCCGCCCAGATGGGGGCCCCGTAAAGGGCCATGCTCTTCAAGATGCCGGCATACAAATGCCGGCATCTCGCCTTCGGCCCTCCCAGGTTTGGGAGGAGCCACGAGAGGGCGTTCGCCGCCTTCAGCAGGCGCGCTGACAACCCGCTGAAGTGCGGGCCGAAGCGCCACCTGCTGTCCAGGGTGAGGCCCAGATATTTCATCTGGGTCCTCACCCCGATCCTGACGCCCTCCACGACGATGTGGGCGTCAGGAGGGATGCGCTGCCGAGGCCCGTGGAAGAACACGGCCTCGGTCTTGTGCAGCGCAACCCCCAACCCGAGGCGGCGGATCCTTCCCGCGACCAAGGATCCGCCAGCCGAGGCCAAACTGGCCGCCTCCCTAAAATCCCTCCCCCGGGCAGTGAGGAGAGTGTCATCCGCGTAGCAGATGACACTCGTGCCCGGGAGGAGGGATCCCCGCAGGAGCCAGTCGAAGCCGATGTTCCACAGGAGTGGTCCTAGGACCGACCCCTGTGGAACACCTGACTCCGCGCCGTACCTCCGGACTTGGCCAGCCTTGTCTACGAGGAGGACCGCTCGGTCCTCCAAGTAGCTGGCCAAGAGGGCCCGCAAGTATGAAGGCACTCCGTGGTACCGGAGTGCCTCCAAGATCGTGGAGTGGGGGACGGAATTGAACGCGTTGGCTATGTCAAATGACACAGCCAACACTCCGTCCCCAGACTCCACGGCCTCCCTCACCTGGCCCTTCAGCCGGGCCAGCGCGTCCACTGTCGAACGCCCAACTCGGAAACCGAATTGGGCGTCCGACAGGTTCGGCCCAACCCCCCGCAGGAGGCCATTCAGCCGACCGGCGACGATCCCCTCGAACAGTTTACCGACCTCATCGAGCAGAACGATGGGTCGGTATGCCGAGGGGGAGTCTGCCGGTCGTCCCTCCTTACGGAGGAGGCACAGTTGCCCCTCCTTCCAGGTTTTCGGGAACCTCCCAGCCGTGAAACACGCACTGAAGAGGTCCCGAAACCTGTCCGCCATTTGGGTGGCCGCAATGGCCACCACCCTTGCGGGGACGCCGTCCGGCCCGGGGGCGGTTTTCTTGGCGCGGAGGCGAAGCGTCGCCGCGCCAAACTCCGCCCCCGTGACCGGAGGGACCTCCTCCGCCGGCGGAGCCGCCTCCCGCGGGGGGTCCATTACTGGAGGGGTGAAGTTGGTCCCTGTTGGAAACAAGGACCGAACCACCCCATCCAGCAACGCCGGCTCGAGGGTCTCTGCTAGCGGGGGACCGAAGGGGCGCAGTTTATTCCGCGCCGCCTTATACGGTCTCCCGTACGGGTCTCTGTCGAGACCCTCTAGCATTTCGGCCCTCGCCGCGTCGTCGGCGGCGAACATGGCCGCCTTGAGGACCTTTTTTGCCTCTACGTACGAGGCGTAGAGAAGGTCCTCGTTCGACGCGTCCCGCACGCTCCGCCGTCGACTCCGCGTGTAGGCCCTCCTGGCCACCACGCAGGCGGCCCGGAGCCCCGCCAGCTCCTCCGACCACCAATAGACGGCGCGTCGGGGAGGTGGGCGGCGAGACCGAGGCATGCTGGAGTTGCACACCTCGGTCAGGGACTCCCGCAGTCGGACCGCCGAGGCGTCGACGTCCAGGACATTGACAGGAGGCGTGAGCCAGTCCTGGACGAACGCCGCCTCCTTGGCCGCCCCTCGGTCCAGGTGGATCTGAGCCCACCGTGGAAAGGGGGACTGGCCCGAGCGGGCCATCCCCCGGGGGCTCTGGGTGGAGACGATGTCGAACCGCACGTATCGGTGGTCCGACAAGGTCTCCACCGTTTCCACCCGCCAGCCGACGACGCGGGCGGCAAGTGCGGGGGTGGCGAACGATACGTCCACCACCGTCCCTCCCCGTTGCCGCACACACGTGTGGGCCGTCCCTCTATTTAGGAGGGACACGCCCGACGAGGCCGCCCAAAATTCGACGGCCCGCCCGCGGACGTTGCAAGAGGCGGCCCGGTTGCCCCAGGCCGCCGACTTGGCGTTCAGGTCGCCCAATACGGCGACCTGGCGCGGCGCCGCCCTACCGACTACTGCGGTCAGGACTTCGAGAAAATCCTCGAAGTCCTGTAAAGGGCGGTTAGGGGAGAAATAGACCCCCACCAGGGCTATTTCTCCCCACGCGGCGGCCACGTATCCCGGTCCCCTCTCTAAGAGCGAGAGGGGAGGGGAGTCCGTGGAAGACCGCGACACCAACGCCACCGAGCCGTCCCGATCACCCAGCCAACGGCCAGGGACAGAGTACGGCTCGGCGACCACCGCAACGTCTACTAACCACTCAGCCAGGGCCTGCATCAGCAGGTCCTGGGCTGCTTTACAGTGGTTAGTATTCGCAACCTAACCTAACCTAACCTAACCTAACCTAACCTTTTTTTTTTTTTTTTTTTTTTTTTTTTTTAACGTGAGGAAATCCTTCATGGATACCTCCCGCCGTAGGGGAGGCGGAAGGTTATGCCAGACTCCTACTGGCTAAAACCTCACGGGGTTCCACCTGATCGCTGATTGTCTCTAAGCTTCGGGAGCGCTTTCGCATTCGTCCATAGCTTTGAACAGCGGCGTTGGCTCTTATGAGCCTCATCTCACTTGCAGCTACTGCTGCAATTACCATCTTGTCTCCTTACGAGAGGCACGCGGAACCTCCACGCGCGCCACCTCGGGGCCTTTATCAGTAGACGACGACACCCCCTAGTATCGCCGCCCAAGCCTTTGTCATGGAGGATTTATATCAAGGAGGTTTCTCCTCCTTCTCCCTCCGACTCTCCTGCTGCGGATCGGATTGGAGGTAATTAATTCCCTTTCTCTTTCCGCAGCTTCCTTCTGCTGAAGGACTTGTTCGCAGAAGGCAATTACGTCTTTCCAACATTCTTCACTTTCGACCATAGCTTTGACTATTGCTGAAAGGGTCATGGGCCCTCCTGTGAAATTTGCAATTTGTGGCCGCAAGGTTGCCCATGCAGGACATACCTCAAGTGTATGCTGCGCTGAGTCCTCATTATGGTCACAATGGTGACATCCAGGTGTTGGTTCTCTTCCGATTCGACACAGGTACTTCGAGAAACAACCGTGTCCCGATAGTACCTGTGTGAGCCGGAAAGTCATTGTACCGTGCTCTCTAGAAAGCCATTCATTGAATATTGGCCAGATCGCCTCAATAATGCGCAGACCAGCGCTTGGATGCGCCAGCCTTCTGAGCCATTCCTCCTTGCCTATATTATAAAATTCCTCTCGCTTGCCCTCCACCTCTCTTGGCGCTGGGCGAAGATCCTGTGCTCTGTTTTGCTCTCGCCAGTGGTGAACCTTTGCAAGACACTTTGCATCCAGGTCCCATGGCAGAGAACATGCCAGCAGGCACGCTGCCTCGTAGGATATTGTGCGGTACCCCCGTATCACTCGTATAGCCATCGCTCTCTGTGGATTTCGCAGTGCAGCAATGCTTCGGCTGTTGAGTGTATCAGCCCACACTGGAGCTCCGTACATGGCCATGGACCGTACTACTCCCATGTAAAGTCTCCGGCAACTCACTTTTGCACCCCTGAGGTTAGGTAGTAGCCCTCCAAGGGCGGCCGCCGTCCCCATCAGTTTTGGTGCCAGTCTCTGAAAATGTGTATTGAAGTCCCACCGGCTGTCGAGGACGAGTCCCAGGTACTTCATCGTCGACTCGACACCGATGTGGACTCCACCTACCACTATATGTAAGTCCGCTGGGGGCTTGTTCCGTGGCCCATGAAAACATAGCGCTTCAGACTTATTCAGGGCCACCTGTAGCCCGAGTCGTCTAATCCGATTTACTATCTGGGCCACACCTGCTGTGGCAAGAATGGCTGCTTCCCTATGTGACCTGGCTCTTGCTGTGACAAGAGTGTCATCTGCGTAGCATGTCACCCTAATCCCATAGAGATTCGCTCCTCTCAACACCCAGTCGTAACCAATGTTCCACAGGAGTGGCCCAAGGACCGAGCCCTGTGGAACACCGCACGACATTCTGTGTCGAGCCCATCCTTCCTGCCCCTGGAATGATATAAATCTTTCGTTTAAGTAGTCACCGATGATCCTGCAAAGGTATAGCGGCACTCGATGATATTTGAGTGCCTCCCTAACACAACTCCAGGGTAAGGTATTGAAGGCGTTGGCAATGTCTAGCGATACCGCCAGAACGACCTCGCCCCGGGAAACTGCCTCTTCCGTAACCGCCTTTACTTGTAGTATCGCACCAATGGTTGATCGCCCCCTCCTAAAACCAAACTGATTGACGTCCAAGTCTGGACCGACGCTGCTTAGATGCCTTATGAGGCGATCGGCTATTATGCGTTCAAATAACTTACCCACCTCGTCCAAAAGAACGATGGGGCGGTAAGCTGATGGAGAATCCGTAGGACGTCCCTCTTTCTTGAGCAGTACCAGCCTGCCCGTTTTCCATTGTACTGGAAATCGTCCCTGTGTTAAGCAAGCGTCATAAAAGTGCATAAGACGTGGTCCTAGAGCTTTCATGGCCAGAACCCAAGCTCGACCGGGAATCCCGTCAGGACCCGGGGCCGTGTTCTTTGCCCCGAGACGCATAACTGCCATCCTAAATTCGACATTGCTCACTTCCGGCACTTCAGCATCTATGCTCTCTTCATGAGGAGCCATAGTTGGTGGAGTATGTTCCTCTCTACTTGGGAATAGAGCCGACACCACTCTCTGTAGGAGTTGTGGTTCTAAACTTTGAGTAAGGGGTGGGGCCCACGGACGAAGTTTTCCCCTCACCATCCTATATGGTCGTCCCCAAGGATCCTTGTTTAGGGTCTCCAGTAATTCCTCTCGAGCTTCATTTTTTGCTTGGATAATGGCTAGCTGTAGGGCCTTCTTGGCTTCCCTGTACAGTCCATACAGCTGCTCTTCCAATGCTTCATCACGATGTCGTCTACGGCGGTATCTCGTGTACCGACGTCGAGCTACCACACAAACTTTACGTAAGTCCGCAAGTTCCGCTGACCACCAGTATACTTGGGGCTTGGTGGGCCGAGACACGACTCTAGGCATGGCTGCGTCGCAGATGTGCGTCATGGCCTCTCGGAACCACTCCGCCTCTTCCGAAATTTCGACCTGCGCCTGCCCATTAGGCTCCGGCACCCATGCTTTAACCAGAGCGGCCACCTCCAGTGCATCTCGATCCAAACGCTTAAGTGCCCATCGCGGGCTGCCTTCCCGGGCGGCACTTCCTCTCGGCCTACTTGAAATCCGAGGATGTGGAGAAATATCGAACCTGATGTAACGGTGATCTGACAGCGTCTCCACATCCTCTGCGACTTTCCAGCCGTGAATTCGGCTAACCAGATCTAGACTTGCAAACGTCACATCTACTATAGATCCACCTTGTTGCCGAACACACGTCAGCACCGATCCGCTGTTAAGGACTATTAATCCGGTGGTTAATGCCCACTCTTCCAGCAGTTCTCCCCGCGAGTCTGTGAAGAGAGACCCCCAAGCTGTAGATTTCGCATTTAGGTCACCAAGTACAATCACTGGATGTGGGTGACTCTGCCCAACAAGGGATCCGACTTCAACAAGAAAGCTTTCAAAATCAGCGAGGACTCTGTTGGGCGAGATATAACCCGCCACCACCACTATTCCTCTTACAAGAGCTGCAACACAGCCCTTTCCTTTCATTACTCTGTCGAAAGAAATGCCCTTGGAAGTTATTGCCACGAGCCCATCCTTATCTCCAACCCAGTTTTCTCTAGGTGGAATAAAGTAGGGCTCGGATATAGCCGCTATGTCAATCAACCACTCCGCCATGCTCTGGATCATAAGATCTTGAGCCCTGGCGGAGTGGTTGAGATTCGCCTGTAGAAAACGAAGCGCCATACTATGTGGTTTCCATTTCAACCTCCACTCCCCCCGTTTGCGTCGGAGGACAGCTAGCAGCTGCCGGCGTTGAGGCTGTGGTGTTACCAGCCGTGACCCTTCTCCTTGATTTAGGAGGGGAGCATGACCTACTTCCAAGTTTATGCGCTGATGGCTTATTTGCCGCTGCACACAGGGAACATTTGGGTGGAGCTACGCATTCGGACGACTTATGGCCGACCTTTCCACATCTGTAGCATTCCTCACTGCGATCAATTTCGGCCGTACATTGGGCACGGACGTGCCCGTTCTGTAAACACCGGTAACACCTCATTGGTCTCGGCTGTAACATTTCTACTCTAGCTGAGACCCAACCGACTAGCAGACGGCCTTCCTGTCCTAGCTTTTTGGCAACGGCTACCGGACAGCTGACCAATATTACTCCAGTGCCCTGGTAGGACCGTTTAATCTCTCCTACCTTTACTAGCTCCTTCGAGCAGCCCCCGCACTGAGCAACAGCAGCGATAACATCTTCTTTAGTGACAGAATCGTCCAATCCTAAGATTCTGACGTCTGCACATTTTGTGGGTCTAGAGATTCTAGCCCAATCCTCGTTTAAGGCCTCTTTCAATTTTTGGGCTAAAGAGTCTGCCTTCTCGCTGCTGTCCTGACCGGCTGCGACCTCCAGGATGTGCGCCCCTGTCGCAGCCTTACGGAATCGCACGCTGGTAATGCCACAGCTGGTGAGATCCACCTTAGCCCTGGCTTCCTCCATAACTTTCCCATATGTTGCACCTTTCTCCTCGGCTCCTGGCTGTAGAGTGATTACAACTGCTGCCGTCCGGGGAGGGCGCAGCTTCACTAGCGCTGAGCGTTTAGTACCTACCGCTTTTGTCGAAAGCGTTGTACGCGCCGATTTGGGCGCTACAACTACAGCTTTTGACTTTTTGCCTCCTTTTGTCACCTCTGTCCAGCTCATGCCCTGAGGCACTGGAGATGAATCCTGAAGCGCACTCTGTGTTTGCACTGGGCTTGTAGCTCGCTCACTATTCTTCTTGCTATTTTTTTTCTTTTTATTCCTCTTTCCCACATGAGAGGCTGCTTGTGACACCTCCATGCTTGTTTCAGCCGATGCTTTCTCAGCCTTTTTTGTGCTCTTCTGGATGGTCATCGTATGGGAATCATCCGCTATCACCTTTGACTGAGAGGATCCCAGTGAACAAGAAGCCGAGGCTTCCGGGGCCGGCACAGCTGGGTTCTTCCTTTTGTCTGCAGCTAATGGTGGCCGCAAACGTTTCTCAGGAAGCAGCCTCTCCTCTATTCCTTCCAGTCTTGCATTCATCATGGTCCCGCACTGGACCATGACGACGCGCACAATTTCCTCCACCGTTAGGGCTCGAGCATCTGCCGGGCCTTTGGTCTGATCACGCTGTTGCGTGAGCTGACGCAACTGGATCAGCTCCTTACGGACCTCAGCCAGCTCTCCCGCAAGCCGCTTATTCGCTGCCTCTAATTGAGCGACCTCCTCCGTCATTGTGCGAGAACGCAGCGCTTCAAAAGAAACTTTTATGGTTTCCACCGCACTGTTAAGAGCTCGAACATAAGTCCCCTTAAGGTTTCCGGATGTCCTGGCAACCTTTTCGATGGATTCCACGGAATCCAGCACCAGTCTAACTAGGTCTGGTGAGTCATTTTCCTCGCTCCCCTCTATCGATTGACTCATTAAACCTGGGGATTTACGGAAGGTGGCCGCTACGGCCTCCCTTTTCCGCTTCAAATCCTCCGCCATCTCTATTTCCGCCTGAAGACAAAGTTCCTCGGCTTTCGCCGCGTTCAATTTTTCCTTGGCTTTGGCCAGGCCGACGTATTTTCCCGAAGAGGGCGGTCGTCCACGTCCTCTCCTAGCCATCGTTTTCGGTTGCGACTCGTCCTCATCGCCCACATCAGAGCTCGCATCGTCTCTCCGGCGCTTCCTCCAAAACCGGTTTCCTCCTGGCGATTCCTGTGAAGCCACGGTCTGGAAACTCACATCAGAATCCGTGTCCGACAAGTCCGCCATTTTCGACGAAGCAACGAGCATATCTTCATCGTTGCTGTCCGGCAGCTCGCAACGGGTCAGCACCACCCGCGCATTTTTCACCACTGGGGCTTGAGTAGCCTCCTCCTCCACACAATCCTTATAACTATAGACTGACGCAGCCGTCTTCCGCACCGAAGCGCAGGAGGTGGCTGCTCCCGTCTCTCCACCTACATTACACGTCGACCTAGCCGAGGCATCGGAAGACCCACTTTCATCATTAACTACAAGACGACCGGCTCCCCCCTCAGAATACGAACTGGGGAACAACGACGTAGCTGACGCTACGCCGCTACGGGATTCTCCAGCTGCGGAGCAGCTGGTACCCGCCTGAGGTAGTGTTTTTCGATTCGTCATAATTTTCATAGTTTTTTCCCTTTTTGAAGGGGTGAGGTCCCCTTATGTTGGGCGCCCTAGCGGCCAGATTCCCCCTGACCATACCTCACGTGTGAGCCCAGACGTGCACCGCAGCCATCCATCAACAACCACAAAACGTGGTTGTGTATGTGCAGCAGCAACACAAATCCGGACTCACACGCGAAGTACTCCCTTCGGCAGGCGCCAAAACCTTGAGACTTACTCCCCCCTTTACTCCCCTCCCTACTAATGGATAAACCCAGACCCGCCCAACCTAACCTTTTTTTTTTTTTTTTTTTTTTTTTTTTTTTTTTTTTTTTTTTTTTTTTTGCGCTGGGAAAAATGCGTTACGCATGCCCCCCCATTGGGGGATGGGAGGGGTATGTGGGACTCCCCGGTCTATATAGGACCGGTATACCCACTAAACGACCCAGCGGCACTCCGGCATCGTCTGCGTGGAGGAGGATTGGGAAACCGGCAAAAGCCTTTACTTCCAATCCCCCGCCGACGACCGCCCGCCTTTACAGCGGGACCCGCATGCTCCTCCCAGCAGGGAGGGGCCCAGGAACGACCGCGAGTGCTCGGCCGTTCCCGCCTGACAGAGGTGGAGGATATGTGCAATGCGGGAGAGAGAAGGCGCCCCCGCGCCTGTCTCCCGCTATCCTCCACCGGGAGGGGGAAGGCGATCGTCGTACAATCGCCTTCTTCTCCCACTTCTTCGCTTGCGGAGCGGTGCCGCGAGGGGATCGTCCTCCCGCGTGCGCTCCGCCGCCTCCTTTTGAGACATCACGTCCTCACAAAAGGAGGCGACCGCTGTCCAGGCCCCTTCGCTTCCCAGCATAGAGTTGACCACACTGGGCAGCGAGAGGTCCGGCCCGACTATCGCCGCTAAGCCGCGACGCTGCTCGGACCACGCCGGGCACACTTCGAGGGTGTGCTGCGCAGTATCCTCCGTCGCACCACAATCATGGCACGACGGGTCTTCCTCCCTTCCTATCCGGTGCAGGCATGATCCGAAGCAACCATGCCCGGACAACACCTGCACAAGACGGAAGGAGAGAAATCCGTGGGATCGCCCGAGCCAGTCTTGCAATACTGGCCCGAGCGCGTCCAACGTTCGGCGGCCAAACGCGGCAGAGGCGAGGTCCTCCTTCCAATGGTGGACGATTGCGACCTTCGCCTCTCGCCGGACGGCCTCCCGCTCTTCCGGGGTGGGGTGCTCCCCGAGCGCCCTACGCCTTGCCGTCCACTCGTACACTCTGGCGATTACCCACGCCTCCAGCTCCCAGGGTGGGGTGCCGGCCAGAGCGCATGCCGCTGCAAAACCCACCGAGCGGTAGGCTCTCGTCACCCGCTGCGCGATGGCCCTTTGGGGCCTGCGGATAGCGGTAGCATTCTCCCTCCTGTTAAGGCAGTCCGCCCAGATGGGTGCCCCGTAAAGGGCCATACTCTTAAGTATGCCGGCATACAACTGCCGGCATCGCGCTTTGGGCCCTCCCAGATTCGGGAGAAGCCACGCGAGCGCTGCCGCGGTCTTCAAAAGGCGCGTCGACAGCCCGCTGAAGTGCGGGCCGAAGCGCCACCTGCTGTCCAGGATGAGACCCAGATACTTCATCTGGGTCCTCACTCCGACCCTGATGCCCACCACAACTATGTGGGCATCAGGAGGGATGCGATGCCGAGGCCCGTGGAAGAACACAGCCTCGGTCTTGTGCAGCGCAACCTTTAGTCCCAAACGGCGGATCCTCCCCGCGACCAAGGATCCGCCAGCCGATGCCAAACTGGCCGCCTCTCTGAAATCCCTCCCTCGGGCAGTGAGGAGAGTGTCATCCGCATAGCAAATGACACTCGTGCCACGGAGGAGAGCTCCTCGCAAGAGCCAGTCGAACCCGATGTTCCACAGGAGTGGCCCTAGAACGGACCCCTGTGGAACACCGGACTCCGCGCCGTACCGCCGAAGCTGGCCCTCTTTGTCTACAAGGAGGACCGCCCGTTCCTCCAAGTAGTTGGCCAGGAGGCTCCGCAGGTACTGAGGCACTCCATGGTAGCGGAGCGCCTCTAGTATTGTCGGGTGGGGGATAGAGTTGAAGGCGTTAGCTATGTCAAATGACACAGCCAAAACTCCGTCCCCTGCCCGCACGGCTTCCTGCACTTGGCCCTTGAGCCGCGACAGCGCGTCAACCGTCGAACGCCTCCTTCGGAAACCAAATTGGGCGTCCGACAGGTCCGGCCCTACCCCCCGCAGGTGGCCCTTCAGCCGAGCAGCGACGACCCCCTCGAATAACTTTCCAGCCTCATCGAGCAGAACGATGGGCCGGTATGCCGAGGGGGTGTCCGCCGGGCGTCCCTCCTTACGGAGAAGACACAACTGCCCCTCCTTCCAGGGTTTCGGGAACCTTCCAGCCGCAAAACACGCGCCGAAGAGGTCCCGAAACCTATCCACCATTTGGGTTGCAGCTATGGCCACCACCCGTGCGGGGACGCCGTCCGGCCCAGGGGCCGTCTTCTTGCCGCGGAGACGGAGCGCCGCCACTCCGAATTCGACCTCCGTGATCGGAGGGATCTCTATCTCCGGCGGAACCGCCCCCCGCGGGGGGTCCATTAATGGTGGGGTGAAGTTGGTCCCGGGTGGAAATAGGGACCGAACCACCCCATCCAGCAATGCCGGCTCGAGAGACTCCGTCAGCGGGGGACCAGAGGGGCGCAGTTTGTTCCGCGCCGCCTTGTATGGTCTTCCGTACGGGTCCTTGTCGAGACCCTCCAGCATCTCAGCTCGCGCCGCGTCTTTGGCGTTGTTCATTGCCGAATTGAGGACCCTCTTTGCCTCTACATAAGAGGCGTAGAGAAGGTCCTCGTTTTCGGGGTCTCGCCGGCTGCGCCGTCGACTCCGCGTGTACTGCCGCCTTGCCACCACGCAGGCGGCCCGGAGCTCCGCTAGTTCCTCCGACCACCAATAGACGGCACGACGGGGACGCGGGCGGCGAGACCGAGGCATGCTGGAGTTGCATACCTCGGCCAGGGACTTTCGTAGTTGGACCGCTGCAGCGTCCACGTCCTGGACATTGATAGGAGGCGTGAGCCAGTCCTGGATGAACGCCGCCTCCCTGGCCGCTCCCCGGTCCAGGTGAGTGAGAGCCCACCGTGGAAAATGAGATCGGCCCGAGCGGACCGCCACCCGGAGGCTCTGGGTGGAGATGTCGAACCGCACATATCGGTGGTCCGACAAGGTCTCCACCATTTCTACCCGCCAGTCAACGACGCGGGCAGCAAGTGCGGGGGTGGCAAACGAGACATCGACGACCGACCCTCCCCGTTGCCGCACACACGTGTGGACTGCCCCTCTGTTTAGGAGGGACACGCCCGATGAGGCCGCCCAAAACTCGACGGCTCGTCCACGGACGTTGCAAGTGGCGGCCGGGTTGCCCCAAGCCACCGACTTGGCGTTCAGGTCGCCCAATACGACAACCTGGCGCGGCGCCGCCCTACCGACGACTGCGGTGAGGATTTCGAGAAAGTCCTCGAAATCTTGGAGAGGGCGGTTTGGGGAGAAATAGACGCCCACCAGGGCTATATCTCCCCATGCGGCGGCCACGTATCCCGGTCCCCTCTCTAACAGCGAGAGGGGAGGGGAGTCTGTGAAAGATCGCGTCACCAATGCCACCAAGTCCTCCTGATCCCCCAGCCAACGGCCGGGGACCGAATACGGCTCGGCAACCACCGCCACGTCTACCAACCACTCAGCCATGGCCTGCATCAGCAGGTCCTGTGCTGCTTTGCAGTGGTTGGTGTTCGCCTGGAGAATGCGATGTCCGGTCCTATACATCATTCGGACATCGCACCCTCCTCGTCAGCCACCGAGATCCCAGCTTCCGGGACAACGGCACTGGCGGTAGCGGCAGGCCGGGACGGCGCCTGCGCTTTGCCCTTCTTTGGGGGAGGATTGCAATTCCTCCCCTTCATTACGTGGCCCGCCGGGCGGCCACTGGCGGCGCACACCGCACAGTGCGGCGTGGCGGCCTTGCAGGAGATGGACCTGTGCCCCGCCTTGCCGCAGCGGTAACAACAGTCCGACCTGTCCACCTTGGACGGGCAGAGGGCCCGAGTGTGCCCGATTCCGAAGCACTTGTAGCAGCGCAGAGGCTGCTCCTCAAGCGCCCGGACCACACTCGAGCTAAACCCGACAGCAAGTCGTCCCTTGGCAAGAACGGCCTTGGCCGCGGCGACCGGGCACTCAAGGCGAACCTAACCTAACCTAACCTAACCTTTTTTTTTTTTTTTTTTTTTTTAGTGGGGAAATCCTCATGGATACCTGACTGCCGCGGGGGCGACCATCAGGTTATGCCGGACTCTTACCGGCTAAAACCACCACTTGTGTTTCACCATTACGCCTGCTCTGTCGAGACAACGGGAGCGCTTGCGGATTCATCCGCGGTCGCGACGGCGTTGGCCACTTTTCAGGGTCCCCTCTTAGGGTTTGGTCTTATCCCTCACATTAGCGAGGCGCACGGAAACACCGCGCGCGCCTTCTCGAGGTCGTGTTTAGCGGCGATGAACACCCCCGTGTCCACTGCCTACACCTCTGTTATGGGGGTCGAAGAAGGGCGTGATACCGATCTCTTCGACGCCCTGCTCTCCGGCTGCGGATCGAAAGGCTCGTAGTTATTTCCCGCTCTCTTTCCGCAGCTTCCTTTTGCGATATCGTGTTTTCGCAAAAGGATACGACACCGTTCCATGCCTCTTCCGAACCAAGCATTGCTTTTACGACTGCTGGAAGCGAAAGATTTGTTCCTACTTCCGTTACCAGCTGTTGGCGTTGGGATGTCCAAGCTGCGCAGTCTTGAAAAGTGTGCTCCGCTGTATCTTCAGCGGAATCACAATGATGACATCTTGTGCTAGTTTCCCTTCCGGCTATACGACACAGATATTTGCCGAAGCATCCATGCCCCGACAACACCTGTGTCAGCCGGAATGTCAACGCTCCGTGCTCTCTGTCCATCCAATCTTCTAAAACCGGGCGGATAGCCTCAACAGTATTAAAGCCAGCTCTTGGTGTTACCAGCCTCTCCTTCCACCTGGTAAGGAGAAACTGCTGAGCTTGACGTTTCCACATCTCAACCTCTCTCAATGGTGGGTGTTCTCCTCTGCTTTTAAGCTCTACTCGCCACTTGTACATTGCTGCATGCACTTCCGCTTCTAAATCCCATGGAGGGGACCCCGCTAACAAGCAACTGGCATCAAAAGAGATGGTGCGATACCCACGTACTACCCCTACTGCCATCACTCTTTGCGGTCTCCTCAGAACGGCAATGGTTTTTTCCGTCAATGTCTCAGCCCATATAGGAGCCCCGTACAGGGCTATCGATCTAATGACCCCCAAGTAAAGGCGACGGTTACTTGAGTTTGGTCCACCAAGATTCGGCAGCAACCTTTTTAACCCTGCTGCGGCTCCCATGAGCCGAGGGGCCATACGGTTAAAATGCTCACAAAAATTCCACCTGCTATCCAGAAAGAGTCCTAAATATCTCATGCAAGCCTTCACTTCAACGCTGGTCCCACCAATTATGACACATGCACCTCTCGGAGGAGCTCTTCTAGGGCCATGAAAGCACATAGCCTCAGTCTTATCGAGCGCTACTTCGAGACCCAGCAACCTGATCCTATTGACCACCGAAGTCACAGATCCAGTAGCAAGGCAAACTGCCTCCTCAAACGTATCTCCCCGAGCAGTGACAAGCGTGTCATCTGCATAACACGTCACATTAGTACCTGGGCAAAGGTCACACCTAAGCGCCCAGTCATATCCGATGTTCCACAGAAGCGGACCCAAGACCGAGCCCTGTGGAACACCGCATGACATTGCTCTTCGAAGAAGACATCCTTCTTGCCCCGGGTACGAGATGTACCTTTCCGAGAGATATGCCCCAATAATTCGACTAAGGTAAGGAGGCACATTATGATACTTTAGTGCCTCCCTTACACAAGCCCAGGGAAGAGTGTTGAAAGCATTTGCAATGTCCAAGGACACCGCAACCAACACCCCACCTCTAGCTATCGCCTCGTCCGAGTAAGCCTTAACACGCTTTATTGCGTCAATAGTAGAACGGCCCGCTCTGAAGCCAAACTGGTGATCAGATAGATTAGGCCCCACTCTACCTAGATGCACGAGGAGGCGAGCTGCGATAACACGCTCAAACAGTTTGTCCGCCTCATCCAACATCACTATCGGGCGGTATGCAGAAGGAGACTCCGTAGGGCGCCCCTCCTTCTGTAGAAGAACCAATCTGCCCGTTTTCCATATCAGAGGAAAACGACCTGACTCCATACATGCATCTAAAAGCCTCCGAAACCGGTCCCCCAGCTCCTTCAATGCGAAATGCCAAACTCGGCCTGGAATACCATCAGGCCCTGGGGCCTTGTTTTTGGCTCCAAGCTTTAGTACTGCCAAGCGCAGCTCCCCTTCTGTCACGTGAGGTATCTCAGTTTCCGGTTCTTCCTGTCCCGTCTCGTGTTCCGTGCTGGGAGATAATTCCGGAGGTATGTGCTCAGCCCTTTGCGGGAACAATGTCGAGATCACTTCCTCACGAAGTCTAGATGGAAGGCTCTCCGTTAGTGGGGGTGCCCAAGGTCTTATTTTACCCCTCACCAATTTATACGGACGCCCCCATGGATCCTGATTGAGCGTCTCTAGCAGCTCTGCCCGTGCCTGCACCTTGGCATTGCTGATAGTCTGCTGCAGTTCCTTTACCCTCTCCCTATATACCCCATATAGCCTTCCCTCTTCCTCTTCGTTTCGATTTCGACGTCTGCGATACCTGGTGTACTGGCGTCTCGCAGCCACGCATCTGACACGAAGGTCAGAGATTTCCTGAGACCACCAGTACACCTGACGCTTTGATGGGCTCTGTTTGGCTCGAGACATGCTAGCATCACAGATGTCTGCCATAGCTTCTCGGAACCATTTAGCTTCGTCATCGACCTCGACGGGTCCCTCTGGAGGGGATAGCCAAGACTTTACTATTGCAGCTTCCATCAACGCTTCTCTATCCATCGTCCTCATTGCCCATCTTGGGCAGGACTGGGATGAGGCGTCAGCACGTCTGACTCTTGTGATCTGTGATGACAGAGTGGAGACGTCGAACCGAATATACCGATGGTCAGACAACGTCTCCACCCTCTCAATCACTCTCCACCCTCGTATCAATTGGGCTATAGCTGGAGCTGCAAACCCAACGTCCACAATTGATGCTCCGTTATATCTTACGCATGTGTTAACAGACCCTTGGTTTAGCACCAAAAGACCAGTCATTGTTGCCCATTCCTCGAGGGCATCACCGCGCGGATTAGTGACTGGAGAACCCCAAGCCATCGATTTGGCATTAAGGTCCCCCACCACCAGCGCTGGGCGCGGCAGAGTTTGCCCTATGAGGGCCCCCAGTTCACCTAAAAACATTTCAAACTCGGCCAGAGTTTTATTCGGTGAAAAATATACGCCAACCAAAGCCAGTTCTCTCCACTTGACCGCTACATAACCTCTACCTCTCGCAATTACCGAGATTGGTGGAGCCCCAGCACTACTTGAGGCAATGATGGCCACAGAGCAATCAATGTCACCACACCAGTTATCCCGGGGAGGGATGAAGTAAGGTTCCCCAACCACTGCTATTTCAATCAACCACTCCGCCATGCTTTGCAGGAGCAAGTCCTGCGCGCAAGCGGAGTGGTTGACGTTCGCCTGTAGGAAGCGATGAGCCATAACTAATCAGCTATAGTCATCGCCTCCACTTCCCCCGTGTTTGGTGGGGGGCAGCTTGATGCTGCTAGGGGGGGTTCAGCTGTTCTTATTGCCTTTTTAACCCCCTTTCTCGGTTTTGGCGGGGAGCATGACTTGCTCCCCAGCCTGTGCTCTGCTGGCCTATTCGCTGCTGCACACAGGGAACACCTTGGCGCATTTGCAGAACACTGGGCCGTCTTGTGGCCTTTTTGACCACAGCGATAACATTCATCACTACGATCCGTCTCCTCGGTGCACTGAGCGCGGACATGCCCGCTCTGCAAACACCGGTAACATCTCATGGGTCGGGTTTGGAGCAAAGTAACTCTGGCTGCGACCCAACCTACTAACAGGCGACCCTCTACCTCCAGTTTTTTAGCAGCTATCACTGGACAGCGTACCCAGATGGAAAAGGTACCTTGGTAGTCACTTCGCATCTCACCACCCCTTACTGCCTCAACTGGGCAACCCCCTTTCTGTGCAATCGCCCTGACAACCTCCTCAGCGGACACCGAATCATCCAGGCCCGAAATCCTTAGCTCTACGCTCTTCATGGGCCTAGAGACCTTCACTATCTCACTGTTTAGAGTTTCCCGAAGCTTCTGGGCTAGGGAATCTGCCTTTTCACCGCTCGTTATACCCGGAATTTCAAAAATCCGTCCGCCCGTAGCCGCTTTCCGACACCGGAGACCATCAATTCCGATACTAGTGATGTCGATGCTTTCCTTTGCTTCAGCTATCAGCTTCGCATAAGATGCTCCCTTTTCCTCAGCTCCGGGCTGCAGTGTTATTACAACCGCTGCAGAACGAGGAGCCCGTAGATTTTTCTTCAGAACCGTTTTGTTTTTATTTTTTGCTACCACCTCTTTGACTAACGCAGTAGTAGTCTTGGGCTTACTTGACTTCTTGCCTCGCTTCACTACTGTTGTCCAACTCTCGTCATCATGCACGCGTGATGTAGTCGACCCTTGCTTGGGAACCGGTGGCGGAAGACACGGTACGTTCTGCGATACAATGTTTGCAGAGGCCGCTTCCTGCTTCTTGGTACCCTTCTTTTTCTTTGATGCAGCCGTTTCCACTAAGGGTAAACTAGTCGCCTCGATTGGCTTGGGGAGGGTGGACACCGCAACCTTTTTGCTCTTATCTGCCGCTAACGGAGGGCGGAGACGCTTTTCCGGTAACAGGCGCTCTTCCAGTCCCTCTAGCCGTGCGCTCACCATGCTGCCGACCTGCAGCATTATAGAGCGCGTCAGGTCCTCCAGGTCCCCTCTTTGTGAAGACAATGCTTCACCTACCTCCATACTCTGAGGTTGCTCCAGCTGTGGAGGATCCCGGGCTTTTGAAGCCCTTGCAACCTCCTGTCGCAGTTCTTCCATCTCTCTGCGGAGCTCTGCAACTTCACCCTGAAGACGGGCGTTATCCGCCTGTAATTTGGTTGTCTCCTCAGAAGAAGTCCTACTACGTAGAACCTCCACAGCTGCCTTTATGGATGCCCCCGCATCTTTTAAAAGGCGCACATACGTACCCTTGAGATTTCCCGATTTCGTGGCCACATTCATAATGATGGCGACGTCCTCGAGAACTCTCTGGTTCAGGGCTTCAGCCGTTCGGCTATCACCCTTTTCCATAGACTGTAAGGCAAGCGCAGTCCTGTTTCTACTGGCTTTGCTGGCTAACTCCTCCAGTTCTTTTTGGGACTCCTCCCTTTTTTGAGTCAGAAACTCTTTCCTCCGATTCCCCTGTGCGTTTAGGAATTCCTCAAAAGCGAGCACCTTAGAAGTACCTTGCTCGTCTTCGTCTTCATCCCCAGACGCTAACAAAGCACTCCTGCGCTTCCTTTTGGTTCCCTTTTTCCAAAACCGGCTACCAGTCTCACCCGACTGTACCGACGACATCGACCTTATGCTTACATCTGAATCTGACACAAGCGTACTGTCATGAGCCCTCTCCCCCTCAGTTGTCTTCCACGCAACAGCGCAAGAAGCACCGACTACCTCTTCACTACTCATTTTAGGTGTACCGCAGCGGGTCACCACCACGCGCACCTCTTTTGTGGCCACACCGCCACACGCCTTCTCAGCAATACTACGCACAGATGCGCAATCGCTCTCCTCATCACTTCTCCCAACCGTCGTTCCTAACCTAATTGGGGCGCATGCCTCCACCTCCAAATTATCAGTATCCTTATCGCTTGCAATATCATTTTCCATTATCAGTGAGCCAGGTTCGTTTTTACGAAGACGGGCGGAACGCCTGCCTACGAAGCAGTTGTTGCCCCCCCCAGAGTACGAGGGGCAGCCCTCCACCTCGTTAGAAGTAGAGGGGTGGGATTCCCCCTTTCGGGGACCCACCTGGGGACCAAATTCACAGCTGCTTTGTTCCATATTTACTTCGATGCTCCACATCGTCGTCTCTTTTTTCAGGGGTGAGCTCCCCTGTCAACACGCCCTGAAAAGGGCGCCAATGAAGCACCGGCCCACTCGGCATCCCGCAAGGAAGCTGACCCATACAGCCGACTCGCGGAAACCAAGCGGAACGATGCCTCCCTCCTAAGAGACGGCTCCACCAGCCCATCTCGACTCCATCCACTGCGCCATCTGCTAATCAGAGGGACGCGTGGAGGAGCCTCCCCATTTCCCCCCCAGTGTTTGGTCCGCGCCGGTAAACCGGTAACTCCCATTTCTGGGAGCCGTTCCCCTATCCGCCACCCGGGGACGCGCCGCGTTGGGGTACACCTCCCCACCCACTGGGACAACCCAGCAGGTCCGCGGAACCTAACCTAACCTAACCTAACCTAACCTAACCTAACCTAACCTTTTTTTTTTTTTTTTTTTTTTTTTTTTTTTTTTTTTTTTTTTTGACGCTGGGAAAAATGCTTTATGCATACCCTCCCGTCGGGGGACGGCAGGGTTATGTGGGACTCCCGGCGGTGCTCCCCAACGGTATACCCACTAAACGACCCAGCGGCACTCCCGCATCGCCTATATGGAGGGGAACTGGGAATCCGGCACAGCCTTTCCATCCAGCCCCCCGCCGACGACCGCCCGCCTTTACGGCGAGCCCTTCACCCCCCTCCCCACCCTGGGAGAGGGGCCCGAGAATAACCGCGAGTGCTCGCGGTCATTCCCACCCGGCGGAAGTGGAGGATACGTGGAATGCGGGAGAAGACGCCCCCGCGCCTGTCTCCCGCTATCCTCCACCAGGAGGGGGAAGACGATTGTCGTGCAATCGCCTTCTCCGACCCGTTCGTCGCCTGCGGAGTGGCGCCGCGAGAGGGTCTTCCTCCCGCGCCCGCTCCGCCGCCTCCTTTTGCGAAATTACTTCCTCGCAAAATGAGGCCACCGCAGCCCAGGACTCCTCGCTTCCCAGCATGGCTAAAACCACGCTGGGCAGCGAGAGGTCCTGCCCGACCACCGCCATCAATTGGCGGCGCGGCCCAGACCACGACGCACACACCTCCAGGGTGTGCTGCGCCGTGTCCACCGCCGCGCCACAATCGTGGCAGGCCGGGGTCTCCTCTCTTCCGATCCGGTACAGGCACGATCCGAAGACGCCATGCCCGGATAGCACCTGCACCAGACGGAAAGAAAGGAAACCGTGGGACCGCCCGAGCCATTCCTGCAGGACTGGCCCGAGCGCGTCCAACGTTCTGCGGCCAAAGGCTGCGGTGGCGAGGGCCTCCGTCCAATGTTGGACGGTTGCGTCCCTCGCCTCTCTGCGGACGGCCTCCCGCTCTTCTGGGGCAGGGCACTCCCCGAGCGCCCTGCGCCCCGCCGTCCACTCGTACACTCTGGCGAGCACCCCCGCCTCGAGTTCCCAAGGCGGGGTGCCGGCCAGAGCGCACGCTGCCGCAAAGCCCACCGAGCGGTAGGCTCTCGCCACCCGCAGTGCAATGGCCCTTTGGGGCCTGCGGATGGCGGTCGCATTCTCCCTCCTGTGGAGGGAGTCCGCCCAGATGGGGGCCCCGTAAAGGGCCATGCTCTTCAAGATGCCGGCATACAAATGCCGGCATCTCGCCTTCGGCCCTCCCAGGTTTGGGAGGAGCCACGAGAGGGCGTTCGCCGCCTTCAGCAGGCGCGCTGACAACCCGCTGAAGTGCGGGCCGAAGCGCCACCTGCTGTCCAGGGTGAGGCCCAGATATTTCATCTGGGTCCTCACCCCGATCCTGACGCCCTCCACGACGATGTGGGCGTCAGGAGGGATGCGCTGCCGAGGCCCGTGGAAGAACACGGCCTCGGTCTTGTGCAGCGCAACCCCCAACCCGAGGCGGCGGATCCTTCCCGCGACCAAGGATCCGCCAGCCGAGGCCAAACTGGCCGCCTCCCTAAAATCCCTCCCCCGGGCAGTGAGGAGAGTGTCATCCGCGTAGCAGATGACACTCGTGCCCGGGAGGAGGGATCCCCGCAGGAGCCAGTCGAAGCCGATGTTCCACAGGAGTGGTCCTAGGACCGACCCCTGTGGAACACCAGACTCCGCGCCGTACCTTCGGACTTGGCCAGCCTTGTCTACGAGGAGGACCGCTCGGTCCTCCAAGTAGCTGGCCAAGAGGGCCCGCAAGTATGAAGGCACTCCGTGGTACCGGAGTGCCTCCAAGATCGTGGAGTGGGGGACGGAATTGAACGCGTTGGCTATGTCAAATGACACAGCCAACACTCCGTCCCCAGACTCCACGGCCTCCCTCACCTGGCCCTTCAGCCGGGCCAGCGCGTCCACTGTCGAACGTCCAACTCGGAAACCGAATTGGGCGTCCGATAGGTTCGGCCCAACCCCCCGCAGGAGGCCATTCAGCCGACCGGCGACGATCCCCTCGAACAGTTTACCGACCTCATCGAGCAGAACGATGGGTCGGTATGCCGAGGGGGAGTCTGCCGGTCGTCCCTCCTTATGGAGGAGGCACAGTTGCCCCTCCTTCCAGGTTTTCGGGAACCTCCCAGCCGTGAAACACGCGCTGAAAAGGTCCCGGAACCTGTCCGCCATTTGGGTGGCCGCAATGGCCACCACCCTTGCGGGGACGCCGTCCGGCCCGGGGGCGGTTTTCTTGGCGCGGAGGCGAAGCGTTGCCGCGCCAAACTCCGCCCCCGTGACCGGAGGGACCTCCTCCGCCGGCGGAGCCGCCTCCCGCGGGGGGTCCATCACTGGAGGGGTGAAGTTGGTCCTTGTTGGAAACAAGGACCGAACCACCCCATCCAGCAACGCCGGCTCGAGGGTCTCTGCTAGCGGGGGACCGAAGGGGCGCAGTTTATTCCGCGCCGCCTTATACGGTCTCCCGTACGGGTCTCTGTCGAGACCCTCTAGCATTTCGGCCCTCGCCGCGTCGTCGGCGGCGAACATGGCCGCCTTGAGGACCTTCTTTGCCTCTACGTACGAGGCGTAGAGAAGGTCCTCGTTCGACGCGTCCCGCACGCTCCGCCGTCGACTCCGCGTGTAGGCCCTCCTGGCCACCACGCAGGCGGCTCGGAGCCCCGCCAGCTCCTCCGACCACCAATAGACGGCGCGTCGGGGAGGTGGGCGGCGAGACCGAGGCATGCTGGAGTTGCACACCTCGGTCAGGGACTCCCGCAGTCGGACCGCCGAGGCGTCGACGTCCAGGACATTGACAGGAGGCGTGAGCCAGTCCTGGACGAACGCCGCCTCCTTGGCCGCCCCTCGGTCCAGGTGGATCTGAGCCCACCGTGGAAAGGGGGACTGGCCCGAGCGGGCCATCCCCCGGGGGCTCTGGGTGGAGACGATGTCGAACCGCACGTATCGGTGGTCCGACAAGGTCTCCACCGTTTCCACCCGCCAGCCGACGACGCGGGCGGCAAGTGCGGGGGTGGCGAACGACACGTCCACCACCGTCCCTCCCCGTTGCCGCACACACGTGTGGGCCGTCCCTCTATTTAGGAGGGACACGCCCGACGAGGCCGCCCAAAATTCGACGGCCCGCCCGCGGACGATGCAAGAGGCGGCCCGGTTGCCCCAGGCCGCCGACTTGGCGTTCAGGTCGCCCAATACGGCGACCTGGCGCGGCGCCGCCCTACCGATTACTGCGGTCAGGACTTCGAGAAAATCCTCGAAGTCCTGTAAAGGGCGGTTAGGGGAGAAATAGACCCCCAACAGGGCTATTTCTCCCCACGCGGCGGCCACGTATCCCGGTCCCCTCTCTAAGAGCGAGAGGGGAGGGGAGTCCGTGGAAGACCGCGACACCAACGCCACCGAGCCGTCCCGATCACCCAGCCAACGGCCAGGGACAGAGTACGGCTCGGCGACCACCGCAACGTCTACTAACCACTCAGCCAGGGCCTGCATCAGCAGGTCCTGGGCTGCTTTACAGTGGTTAGTATTCGCCTGTAGGATGCGATGTCCGGACCTATCCATCATTCGGCCATCGCACCCCCCTCGTCGGCCACCGAGGTCCCAGCCTCAGGGACGACGGTGGTAGCGGCAGGCTGGGACGGCGCCTGCGCTTTGCCCTTCTTTGGGGGAGGATTGCAGTTCCTCCCCCTCATCACGTGGTCCGCCGGGCGGCCACTGGCGGCGCACACCGCGCAGTGCGGCTTGGCGGCCGTGCAGGAGGCGGACATGTGCCCCTCCTTACCGCAGCGGTAACAGGCGTCCGACCTGTCCACCTTGGACGGACAGAGGGCCCGTGTGTGGCCGATTCCGAAGCACTTGTAGCAGCGCAAAGGCTACTCACCAAGTGCTCGGACCACACACGACCCAAACCCGACGGCAAGCCGTCCCTTGGCAAGGACGGCCTTAGCTGCGGTGACCGGGCACTCCAGGCGGATTGTGCCCATGCCGCCGCGGCCGGGCCTGATAGCCCGACCCTGTACCGCTGCGGTGTTGCAGCCCCCTATTGCTGCGAGGGCCGCCACGACCTCCTCTTTGGTGACCGAATCGTCCAGATTGGTCACCTCGAGGGCCGCCGACTTGACGGGCCTTACCACCTTGGCCGCGTCCGCGATGACCTCTTGCAACTTCGTTGCGAAGAGGTCAGCGTTGGTGCCGCCCTGGGCCCCCGGGAACTCGAAAATACGAGCCCCGGCTTGGGTCTGGCGGCACGTGATGGCGCCGATTCCCAACTTGGTGGGATCGGCGTTGGTACGAGCCCGTTTCAGCACGGACTCGTACGTCTCACCACGCTCCGCGGCCTCCGCGGTGAGCGTCACCACGACGGCCGCGGTTTTGGGAGAAACTAAGGTTTTTCTCCCACCGGCAGAGGCCCTTTTAGCTGCCGGAGCAGCGGTGGCGGGCTTAGGGGCCGACTTTTGCCCCTTCCCCTTCCCCTTCCCCTTGCCGGTCGTCTGGGACGGGCAGGGAGGGGAGATGTTGGCTGGGGAGGCAGGGGCAGCGGCCGCTCTCGCCTTCTTGGCCTTGCCCTTCCCCTTTTTGACCACCTTCGTCCACGGCTGGGTGGACGGGGTGGTGGAAGGGAGAAGGGCGTCCTCCCTTTGGGAGGATGGCCCAGGCTCGCATGGCCTCTTGTCCGCCGCGAGGGGCGGTCGGAGGCGCTTTTCGGGCAAGAGCCTGTCCTCGATGCCAGCGAGGCAGGCTCTCGTAAATGCCCTTTCCTCCATCACAACCTTGCGGATGACATCCTCAAGGTTGGAAGAGGAGGAAGGGCCCTCCACCGCAGGTCTCGGCTCAGCTTGGGTTGGCTGGGCCGTGACCTCAGCCAGCTTCTTATGCAGCTGGCTGACCTCCGACTGCAGGCGATCTATCTTCGCCTGCAGTTGCCGCGTCTCGTCGGTGGCTGTGCGTTGCACGAGCTCCCGGACGATGCCACCCATGCTGGCGGCCCTGCATTTAAGGGACTTCTGGAAAGTCCCTTTTAGATTGGAGGACTTAGAGGCGACCACCCTGATCTCCTCTTCGTCCTCCTGCGCCATGCGCTCCAGCTCGGCCAGCGAGTGGTCCGCGTATAAGACGCTAGACGCACCGTACCCGGACTTAGCCCGGGCGGCCTGCGCCTGCATCTCCTTCGCGGCGACCCTCTCTTCCAGGTCTTCCTGGAGCTGGGCCCTTCGTGCGAGGTCCAACTGACGTTGGGCGTCCGCCAGACCCACGTCGTGGGTGTCCGCCACAGTGGAAGGCTTTTTGGCCTTCGCCTTCTTTTTTGGCTTAGCACTCCTCGTGGAGTCCGAGGAGCCTTCGCCGCCGTCCTTCAGGAAGGATCGCTTCCGCTTTTGTATTTGAGTGCGACTTTCGACTTCCATCGCCGAACTTCCGTCCGACTCTGGAACGAGCGACTCGTTGTCGGAGTCCGACAACACGTCGACCGACAGCCTGCGGAACATGCTACCCGGTGATGGGCGGCACACCTCCGACGCCATACTGGCATCGCCGGCATGGCCCTGAGAAGGGCCTTTGGTTTGGCCCTGAGAAGGGCCTTTTGGTTGGCCCTGAGAAGGGCCTTTTGGTTGGCCCTGAGAAGGGCCTTTTGGTTGGCCCTGAGAAGGGCCTTTGGGTTGGCCCTCAGAAGGGCCTTTGGGTTGGCCCTCAGAAGGGCCTTTTAGTTGGCCCTCAGAAGGGCCTTTGGTTTGGCCCTGAGAAGGGCCTTTTGGTTGGCCCTGAGAAGGGCCTTTTGGTTGGCCCTGATAAGGGCCTTTTAAGAACCGCCCGGAGGCGTCCCGCGATGGTAGCTTTGGCATAGCCGCCGCAAGTGTTGAAGAGTCCGCAAAAAAGTCTTCAACGCACAGTGCACTTTCGCCGATCACTGGCCTGCCACTCCGTTACGGTGACAGGACCAGGTCGTTGCCCGGGGAACGCTACGTGGAAGCAAGCACTGTGGGGGGTCCCCCAACCTAACCTAACCTTTTTTTTTTTTTTTTTTTTTTTTTACCAGGGGAAATCCTTTATGGATTCCTTCCCGCCGGGGGGCGGAAAGGATATGTCGGACTCAGCTAAAGGCGCCATACCGACTAAAACCACCTGGGTGTTCCTACTCCTTCGCGTCGGCGGGGTCACGGGAAAGCTATAGCTCGAACCGCGGCCCCGTCAGCGTTTGCTCTGCCCCGTCGGGCTCGTCTCGATGGGGAGGGGCTAACGAGCCCCGCTCCCACTCCGCTTAAGGCGCCTCAGAACACTGAAGGCGCCTTCCAGCTCAGGACCTTACAATGCGGGTGATAGATCCCCCGATCCATCATCCGCTGGTCCTTCATGGCGGCATTCGCGCTGCATACGCCAAGCGACGCCGGCCATGTCGTCTGCGGCGAATCGGGAGGGAGTTTGGATCTTGCTCCCGCTCCCGTTCCGCCGCCTCCTTCTGCGAGATTACTCTATCGCAGAAGGTTGCAACCGCACTCCAGGCCTCTTCGTTATCGGCCATGGCGTTAACCAGGGCCGACAACGACAGGTCTCGACCAACAATGGCAGATACGGCAGCGCGAGGCTCCGCCCAAGCTGGGCACTCTTCGCGCGTATGCTGTGCCGTATCCGCGACACCCACTCCACAGTGGTGGCACGCCGTTGACGGCTCTCGACCTACCACTTCGCACAGATACTTGCCGAAGCACCCGTGTCCGGTCAGCATCTGCGCCAGGTGATAGGTGAGCGCACCGTGTTTGCGTTCGACCCATTTCCTTAGAATAGGTCGAACTGCCTCCACTAGTTCCCGGCTAGCCCCCGGGATTTCCAGTCGCACCGTCCACTTCCGGAAGAGATCGTCGCGTGCCTCGTCTTCCCACTGCGTGATCTCTCGCAGGTGCGGACGGTCGCCCGCCTCTTGTGCCTCCACGCTACGCCAGTACCTGTCCGCAAGAACTTGCGCCTCCAATTCCCACGGTGGGGCACCGGCCAGCAAACAAGCACCGGTGTGCGATACCGTGCAGTACGCTCGAGCTGCCCTGAGTGCCATCGCGCGCTGCGGGCGCCGCAGCAGTGGCACGTTTCGGGTGCTAAGAGCGTCCGCCCATATTGGTGCACCATAAAGCGCCATTGAGCGCACTACGCCGTTATATAAGCGCCGGCACGCACCTCCCGGACCCCCTATATTCGGGAGAATCCTCCCAAGCGCTCCGGCTACGGTCAGCAGCCTAGGGGCTAAACGCCGGAAGTGCTCATCGAACTTCCACCTGCCGTCGAGGACAATTCCAAGATACTTCATCGTCGACCCAACGGCGATGGAAGTTCCCCCCACTATTATCGCCGATTCAGGCGGTGGCGCATTCCTGGGGCCATGGAAAACTAGAGCCTCAGATTTGCTCAGGGCCACCTCCAAGCCCAAAGCCCGGATCCTCTGGATCATCTGGGCAACGCTCGCCGTGGCAAGGTGGGCCGCCTCCCGATGACTCCCTCCACGGGCTGTCACGAGCGTGTCGTCCGCGTAACACGTCACGCTTACTCCGGGTAACGTGGCTCCGCGCAACACCCAGTCGTAGCCGATGTTCCACAGGAGCGGCCCAAGGACCGAACCCTGTGGGACACCGCACGACATCGCTCTCCTCCCCCAGCCATCCCTGGTTGGGAATTCGACCGCCCTACCGTCAAAGTAGTCAGCCACGACTGCCCTCAAATATCGTGGCACACCGTGGTACTGGAGCGCTGCCTTCACCGTTTCCCATGGGAGAGTGTTGAAAGCGTTGGAGATGTCCAGCGACACTGCCCACAACACTCCGCCTTTGGCAACCTCTTCTTCGGCGAGATCCCTAACCCGCGCGATTGCGCTTAGCGTAGATCGGCCCCGGCGGAAGCCAAACTGCGCATCGTGCAGCCCCGACTCCATGCTTTCGACTAAGCGAGAAGCTAGCACACGCTCAAAGAGCTTGCTCACCTCGTCGAGCAGCACAATGGGACGATAGGCCGACGGCGATTCAGCCGGGCGCCCATCCTTCCGAAGAAGTACTAGCTTCCCCGTCTTCCACGCCTGCGGAAACCGACCCTGCTCCAGGCACGCAGTGAAGAGGGCCCTCACCCACTCCTCCATCTCTCCCAATACCAGTACTAAAACTCGTCCCGGCACGCCATCCGGACCCGGGGCGGTATTCTTCGACCAAAGTTTCAGAACAGCCACCCCAAATTCTACCTCAGTCACTGGAGGGACTGTGTCCAGCTCGTTTCCCGGCTGTGTATCGCCCATGGGTGGCGGCACCCACTCATCTCGTTGGGGAAACAGAGTGCCCACCACTTGGTCCAGAAGCTGCGGTTGCAGTGTGCTCGTTAGTGGAGGGGCCCACGGTCGAAGTTTTTGCCGTACAACTCTATACGGCTTTCCCCAAGGATCCCTGTCAAGCATCCCCAACCACTCCTGCCACGCTTCTTCTTTGGCCTGTGCAATGGCCACCTGCAGAGATTTGCATTTGGCCCTGTAAGCCTCGTAGATAGCGTCTTCTTGGCTCTGGACGCGGATCCTTCTCCTCCTGTAGCGGGTGTACTGACGGCGCGCAGTCACGCAAGCTTTCCGCAACAGCTGAAGCTCTGGGCGCCACCAGTGTACTGCCCGCCGAGGTGGAAAAGGCTTTGCCCTCGGCATCGCTGCGTCGCAAACTCGGGTCAGTATACCTCTCAGTTGCTCCGCTGCGCTATCCACCTCCTCAATGGGATCTGATCCAGTAGCCCAGGCTTCTACTATCGCGGCCTCTTTCGCTACTTCCCTTTCAAGTCGCCCCAGTATCCAACGTGGACCACCCCCAACAGGGGAGCGGACATCTACACCTCCCGGAGTGGTGGAGAACGCGGAGACATCATAGCGAATATATCGGTGATCCGACAGCGTCTCCACGTCCTCCAGCACTCTCCATCCTTGGACACGGTGCACCAGGCGAAGGGATGCGAACGTTAGGTCCACGATAGACCGCCCTTGTTGCCGTACACACGTGTCCACCGATCCCCTGTTGAGGATGGCTAGTCCCATGGACACTGCCCACTCCTCCAACGCTTCCCCCTTTACGTCTGTTGCTGGAGATCCCCACGCGGTTGATTTGGCGTTGAAATCTCTAGCAACAAGCACAGGGTAGGAGGCTACCTGCCCAATCAGGGCTCCGACCTCTACCAGCATTTGCTCGAAGTCAGAAAGACTCCGATTGGGCGAAAAGTAGACCCCTATTACCGCAATACCATCCATTATGGCCAGAACATGCCCTTGACCCCTCGACACCCGATCGATAGATGGGGACCCTGCGGCCGTCGGTGCAATGATAGCCACCAAGTCACTGAGGTCACCCACCCAGTCGTTTCGGGGAGGGACCACGTATGGCTCGGCAACCACAGCTACCTTTATCATGCACTCTGCCATGCTCTGAACCAGAAGGTCCTGAGCACGGGCAGAGTGCATGATGTTCGCCTGCAGAAATGGTAGCTCCATCTAAACAGAGGTGTCCATAATCTCCTCCCCCGCTTTGCGCTGGGACGATTGAGAGGCTTTGGCCCCCTCTTTAATCTTCCCCCTCCTTTTTCGGCCTGTGCGGCTCTTTTGTTGCCCGGATTTGGCATCTGGGCACTCTTTTCCACCAATTGGGTGCGCCGCTGGCTTGTCAGCTGCCGCACATACGGCGCAGTGAGGCTCAGTTTTGCAGTCTCTCGCTCTGTGGCCAGGCTTTCCGCAACGATAACAGAGACCGCTGCGGTCCACCCCAACTGTGCACTTGCTCGCAAAGTGGCCAGTCTCGAGGCACCGGAAACACCTCAACGGCAAGCGGTCGAGCAACACCACTCGTGCAGATATCCAGCCCACCTTTAGCCGGCCAATATCCACCACCTTTTTGGCAGCCGCAACTGGGCAGCTCAGCCATAATGAGCCGTGGGGGCTTATTACACCAGCCTTGATGGTGTCGGCAGAGCAGCTACCTTGCGCTGCCACGGCCGCCACAACTTCTTCCACCGTCGCAGAGTCGTCGAGCTCCGTGACTCGAATGTCAGCGCGCATCACCGGCCGCTGCACGCGTACTACGTCTGCACTCAGGACCTCCCGGAATTTCTCCGCTAGGGAGTCGGCCTTCTCGGTTCCCGCGGCGCCGGTTATTTCCAGTACCCGAGCACCTGTTGCCGCCGTCCTAAACCGCAGCCCTTCAATGCCGAGTTCTTTGACGTTGACGCGTTCTTTAGCCTCTCTGAGAACTGACTTGTACGTCACGCCTTTTTCTTCTGCACCGGGCTGCAAGGTCAAAGTGATAGCCGCCGAACGAGGCGGGCGGAGTTTAGCCTTGGGAGCCGGCGCTGGGGTGCTCGTTTCCTTTTTGGCCACTCGTTTTGATGCCTTCTTTCGGTCCCTTCGGGTCACCGTGCTCCACGCCTCGCCTGTAGTTGGGGGTGCGGGGAGCAGCGAGGGTGGCTCTTTTGGTGCAGCCGCCTCCTTGGCCGCCATGTTCCCCTTCTTACCCTTCCTCTGAGCCGAGGTGGAGGCTTCCGGAAATAATAGGCGCGCATGCGCCATGACCGACTCCTCACGCTCGGGCACATCCTCAAGTCTCCGTTGTCGGGCTTTATCAGCAGCCAATGGAGGCCGCAAACGCACCTCCGGTAACAGCCTTCCCTCTAGGGCTTCCAACCTTGCATTCATCATCGTCCCAACCTGGACCATAATGGCATGCGATAGCCCCTCCACATCCAGCTCTTTAACTTCGGCCTGAGGCTTTGCAACCGGCCGGGCCTGCAGCAAATCTGCTTTTAGCTCCGCAAACTCCTTACGGAGTGCACTGAGCTCTCCTTGCAGGCGTGCGTTTTCCGTCCGCAGCCTGGCTGTCTCCTCCGAGATAGAGCGCATGCTCAGCACCTCTGCTGCCTCCGCAATAAACTTTGCAGCTTCATTGAGGGACTTCTGAAATGGTCCACTCAGATGGCTCGATTTGCGTGACACCGTCTTTATAATTTCCACGCATTGTAGCACCTGCTTATTAAGTGACGACGCAAGTTGGTCGTCCACATTTCCCGCCAGTAATTTGGCCATCTCTGATGGGCGCGTCACCCTCGCGTGCCGCGTCCTCTCGATTTCCTGGGTTACCTCCTCAGTAGAGTCCAGGAGGAGCTCTTCTCGCTTGGCGGCCTTCGCCTTCGCCAAGCGAACGAACTGCCCAGCAGTGGGCGGGCGACCGCTGCCTCTGCCCTTTGTTGACTTAGTCACCTTGGGTGATGCCGTCCCACCTGTCACCGTGACGTCTGAGTCTGAATCTGAGCCTTTGGCAACCGAAGGCCTCTTGCGCCAAAATCGGCGAGCGGCCTCCGTTACGGGCTCAGACGACAACGTCTCCAGACTCCTGTCGGTGTCAGAACCCGACAGGCGCCTCACCACTACTCTCAGGTCCTTACTCATGCCAGGGTCAATGGCGTCAGCACACGACTTCGGGGCGCATGCTTCCACCTCCATTTTATCAATATCCTTATCGCTTGCAGTATCATTTTCCAATATCAGTGAGCCAGGTTCGTGTTTACGAAGACGGGCGGAACGCCTGCCTACGAAGCAGTCGCTGCCCCCCCCAGAGTACGAGGGGCAGCCCTCTACCTCAGATGAAGTAGAGGGGTGGGATTCCCCCTTTCGGGGACCCACCTGGGGACCAAATTTACAACTGCTTGGTTCCATAGGTAACTACAATGCTCCACATCGTCGTCTCTTTTTTCAGGGGTGAGCTCCCCTATCAACACGCCCTGAAAAGGGCACCTACACCCATACCGCCACTGAAGCACCGGTCCACTCGGCATCCCGCAAGGAAGCTGACCCATACAGCCGACTCACGGAAAACCAAGCGGGACGATGCCTCCCTCCTAAGAGACGGCTTCACCAGCCCGCCTCAACCTCATCCACTGCGCCCTCTGCTAATCAGAGGGACGCGCGGAGAAGCTTCCCCTCCCCCCATCCTACCCCACCGACAGAGTGCCGGCGCCTGGTGGTTTCTGTTACGTCTATTTCTGATGGAAATAGACCAATAACGGGCAGCAACCGCGAGAAGGAACGACCCCACCAGACTTGCCTTGAGGATCTACACGACCTGCGCTCTCCCTCAAAGCCATTCGCCTCATTACTCGCTCCCAGAGCCGAGTAAAGAAGGCCAAGATTTATCCAATACAAGCGACCGAAGCCGCAAGCTAGGCATAGCAACTACTAATGGATAAACCCAGACCCGCCCAACCTAACCTAACCTAACCTTTTTTTTTTTTTTTTTTTTTTTTTTTTTTTTTTTTTTTTTTTTTTTTTTTGACGCTGGGAAAAATGCTTTATGCATACCCCCCCGTCGGGGGACGGAAGGGTTATGTGGGACTCCCGGCGGTGCTCCCCACCGGTATACCCACTAAACGACCCAGCGGCACTCCCGCATCGCCTATATGGAGGGGAACTGGGAATCCGGCACAGCCTTTCCATCCAGCCCCCCGCCGACGACCGCCCGCCTTTACGGAGAGCCCTTCACCCCCCTCCCCACCCTGGGAGAGGGGCCCGAGAATAACCGCGAGTGCTCGCGGTCATTCCCACCCGGCGGAAGTGGAGGATACGTGCAATGCGGGAGAAGACGCCCCCGCGCCTGTCTCCCGCTATCCTCCACCAGGAGGGGGAAGACGATTGTCGTGCAATCGCCTTCTCCGACCCGTTCGTCGCCTGCGGAGTGGCGCTGCGAGAGGGTCTTCCTCCCGCGCCCGCTCCGCCGCCTCCTTTTGCGAAATTACTTCCTCGCAAAAGGAGGCCACCGCAGCCCAGGACTCCTCGCTTCCCAGCATGGCTAAAACCACGCTGGGCAGCGAGAGGTCCTGCCCGACCACCGCCATCAATTGGCGGCGCGGCCCAGACCACGACGCACACACCTCCAGGGTGTGCTGCGCCGTGTCCACCGCCGCGCCACAATCGTGGCAGGCCGGGGTCTCCTCTCTTCCGATCCGGTGCAGGCACGATCCGAAGACGCCATGCCCGGATAGCACCTGCACCAGACGGAAAGAAAGGAAACCGTGGGACCGCCCGAGCCAGTCCTTCAGGACTGGCCCGAGCGCGTCCAACGTTCTGCGGCCAAAGGCTGCGGTGGCGAGGGCCTCCGTCCAATGTTGGACGGTTGCGTCCCTCGCCTCTCTGCGGACGGCCTCCCGCTCTTCTGGGGCAGGGCACTCCCCGAGCGCCCTGCGCCCCGCCGTCCACTCGTACACTCTGGCGAGCACCCCCGCCTCGAGTTCCCAAGGCGGGGTGCCGGCCAGAGCGCACGCTGCCGCAAAGCCCACCGAGCGGTAGGCTCTCGCCACCCGCAGTGCAATGGCCCTTTGGGGCCTGCGGATGGCGGTCGCATTCTCCCTCCTGTGGAGGGAGTCCGCCCAGATGGGGGCCCCGTAAAGGGCCATGCTCTTCAAGATGCCGGCATACAAATGCCGGCATCTCGCCTTCGGCCCTCCCAGGTTTGGGAGGAGCCACGAGAGGGCGTTCGCCGCCTTCAGCAGGCGCGCTGACAACCCGCTGAAGTGCGGGCCGAAGCGCCACCTGCTGTCCAGGGTGAGGCCCAGATATTTCATCTGGGTCCTCACCCCGATCCTGACGCCCTCCACGACGATGTGGGCGTCAGGAGGGATGCGCTGCCGAGGCCCGTGGAAGAACACGGCCTCGGTCTTGTGCAGCGCAACCCCCAACCCGAGGCGACGGATCCTTCCCGCGACCAAGGATCCGCCAGCCGAGGCCAAACTGGCCGCCTCCCTAAAATCCCTCCCCCGGGCAGTGAGGAGAGTGTCATCCGCGTAGCAGATGACACTCGTGCCCGGGAGGAGGGATCCCCGCAGGAGCCAGTCGAAGCCGATGTTCCACAGGAGTGGTCCTAGGACCGACCCCTGCGGAACACCTGACTCCGCGCCGTACCTCCGGACTTGGCCAGCCTTGTCTACGAGGAGGACCGCTCGGTCCTCCAAGTAGCTGGCCAAGAGGACCCGCAAGTATGAAGGCACTCCGTGGTACCGGAGTGCCTCCAAGATCGTGGAGTGGGGGACGGAATTGAACGCGTTGGCTATGTCAAATGACACAGCCAACACTCCGTCCCCAGACTCCACGGCCTCCCTCACCTGGCCCTTCAGCCGGGCCAGCGCGTCCACTGTCGAACGCCCAACTCGGAAACCGAATTGGGCGTCCGACAGGTTCGGCCCAACCCCCCGCAGGAGGCCATTCAGCCGACCGGCGACGATCCCCTCGAACAGTTTACCGACCTCATCGAGCAGAACGATGGGTCGGTATGCCGAGGGGGAGTCTGCCGGTCGTCCCTCCTTACGGAGGAGGCACAGTTGCCCCTCCTTCCAGGTTTTCGGGAACCTCCCAGCCGTGAAACACGCGCTGAAGAGGTCCCGGAACCTGTCCGCCATTTGGGTGGCCGCAATGGCCACCACCCTTGCGGGGACGCCGTCCGGCCCGGGGGCGGTTTTCTTGGCGCGGAGGCGAAGCGTCGCCGCGCCAAACTCCGCCCCCGTGACCGGAGGGACCTCCTCCGCCGGCGGAGCCGCCTCCCGCGGGGGGTCCATCACTGGAGGGGTGAAGTTGGTCCCTGTTGGAAACAAGGACCGAACCACCCCATCCAGCAACGCCGGCTCGAGGGTCTCTGCTAGCGGGGGACCGAAGGGGCGCAGTTTATTCCGCGCCGCCTTATACGGTCTCCCGTACGGGTCTCTGTCGAGACCCTCTAGCATTTCGACCCTCGCCGCGTCGTCGGCGGCGAACATAGCCGCCTTGAGGACCTTCTTCGCCTCTACGTACGAGGCGTAGAGAATGTCCTCGTTCGACGCGTCCCGCACGTTCCGCCGTCGACTCCGCGTGTAGGCCCTCCTGGCCACCACGCAGGCGGCCCGGAGCCCCGCCAGCTCCTCCGACCACCAATAGACGGCGCGTCGGGGAGGTGGGCGGCGAGACCGAGGCATGCTGGAGTTGCACACCTCGGTCAGGGACTCCCGCAGTCGGACCGCCGAGGCGTCGACGTCCAGGACATTGACAGGAGGCGTGAGCCAGTCCTGGACGAACGCCGCCTCCTTGGCCGCCCCTCGGTCCAGGTGGATCTGAGCCCACCGTAACCTAACCTAACCTAACCTAACCTTTTTTTTTTTTTTTTTTTTTTTTTTTTTTTTTTTTTTTTTTGACGCTGGGAAAAATGCTTTATGCATACCCACCCGTCGGGGGACGGAAGGGTTATGTGGGACTCCCGGCGGTGCTCCCCACCGGTATACCCACTAAACGACCCAGCGGCACTCCCGCATCGCCTATATGGAGGGGAACTGGGAATCCGGCACAGCCTTTCCATCCAGCCCCCCGCCGACGACCGCCCGCCTTTACGGCGAGCCCTTCACCCCCCCCCACCCTGGGAGAGGGGCCCGAGAATAACCGCGAGTGCTCGCGGTCATTCCCACCCGGCGGAAGTGGAGGATACGTGCAATGCGGGAGAAGACGCCCCCGCGCCTGTCTCCCGCTATCCTCCACCAGGAGGGGGAAGACGATTGTCGTGCAATCGCCTTCTCCGACCCGTTCGTCGCCTGCGGAGTGGCGCTGCCAACTAACCTAACCTAACCTAACCTAACCTAATCTAACCTAACCTTTTTTTTTTTTTTTTTTTTTTTTTTTACGTGGGGAAATCCTCATGGATACCACCCGGCGCGGGGGTGCCGGAGTGGTTATGCCGGACTCTTACCGGCTAAAACCACCACGGGGTTCCATCTGGACGCCGAACGTTAGAGCTGTGAGTTCGCTTGCGCATTCGTTCATGGCTCCAACGGCGTTGGCTAATTAAGCCCCGTCTGCTGTCGATGAAGTTATACTTCCCGTCTTATTTCTCTTGCGAGAGGCGCGCGGAACCTCCACGCGCGCCACCTCGAGGCCTCGTTTGTGGGCGGTGGACACCCCCCAGTGTCACCGCCCCAGCCTGTGTTATGGAGGTTGTATGTCACGGAGGAAATTCCTCCTCCTACGACCTGCTCTCTTGCTGCGGATTGGGTTGTCAGTCGTGACTTCCCGTTCCCTTTCTGCAGTTTCCTTCTGCATTAAAACTTCTTCGCAGAAGGTGATTCCGGCTTTCCAAGACTCATCACACGCAACCATAGCTCTCACTAAAGCCGAATGTGACAGGTTACCACCTACTTCATTGACGAGCCGCTGTCGAGCGGTTGCCCAAGCTGAGCACACTGCTAGAGTATGTTCTGCTGTGCCCACCTGGCAGTCACAGTGGTGGCATGCGGGAGTCGGTTCCCTTCCGATCCGACACAGATATTTCGAGAAACAACCGTGTCCCGAAAGCATCTGTGTCAACCGGAATGTTAGCGACCCGTGCTCTCTAGTAAGCCATTCGCGCAGTAAAGGGCGAATCGCCTCTATCGTCCTTAGGCCCGAGCTTGACTTCTCTAGCCTCCTACTCCACTCACTGATAAGCGTATCGGTAATTTGAAGTCTTCGACCCTCCACCTCCCTTAACGCAGGTCGTTGGCCACGCGCTATTTCTTCTTCACGCCAAAAATGAATTAATGCGAGCCCCTTTGCATCTAAATCCCAAGGCATTGAGCCCGCCAGTACGCACGCTGCATCAAACGAGATAGTGCGGTATCCCCTTATAACTCTAATAGCCATCGCTCTCTGTGGCCCTCGCAGTATCGCGATATTCTGGCTATTAAGAGCATTGGCCCACACTGGAGCTCCATACAGGGCTATGGAGCGTACTACCCCCATATACAGCCGTCGACAGCTTACTCTTGCTCCCCTGAGATTGGGCAGTAAACCTCCTAGAGCAGCCGCTGTTCTGCTCAATTTAGGCATAAGTCGCATAAAATGAGCTTTGAAGTCCCATCGGCCGTCGAGGACAAGTCCTAAGTACTTCATTGTCGACTCGACACCAATGCGAACACCGCTCACCACCATATATGTGATCCATTCGGGGGTTTGTTTCTAGGCCCATGGAAGTAGAGGGCTTCAGATTTGCTTAGTGCCACCTTGAGCCCAAGTCGCCTTATTCTAGCAACAACTTGAGCCACACCCGCTGTTGCAAGGATTGTTGCCTCTCTGTACGTTTTGGCTCTTGCTGTGACCAGAGTATCGTCGGCATAACAAGTTACCATTATTCCTCTAATAAATGACCCCCGCAGCACCCAGTCGTATCCGATGTTCCACAGGAGAGGTCCAAGGACTGACCCCTGTGGGACACCGCACGACATCCTGTGCTGGTTCCCTCCGTTTTGGCCGCAGAACGTCACAAATCTATCTGCAAGGTAATCCGCTATTATCCTTCTTAGGTAGCTTGGTACTCGGTGATATCTTAACGCTTCCTTGATACAGCTCCAAGGCAAGGTGTTGAAGGCGTTGGCTATATCAAGAGATACCGCCAGCACAACCTCACCTCGAGAGACTGCCTCTTCAGCGATCGCTTTCACTCGTAGTATCGCGCCCACTGTAGACCGCCCTTTCCGGAAACCAAACTGATTATTGTCCAGGTCTGGTCCAACGCAGTCCATGTGCCTAATAAGGCGACGCGCAATTATTCGTTCGAACAGTTTCCCTATCTCATCCAAAAGAACGATGGGACGATAAGCGGAGGGTGAATCCGCCGGCCGTCCATCCTTCTTTAGCAACACCAGTCTGCCTATCTTCCATTGTGCTGGGAATGATCCTTGACTCAAGCAAGCGTTAAATAGTTCCCGGATCCGAGGACTTAAGGCCTTCATGGCCAGCACCCATGCGCGACCGGGAACCCCGTCTGGGCCCGGGGCCGTATTCTTTGCCCTGAGCCGCAGAACCGCCATCCTCAGTTCTATCTCGTCCACCTCCGGTACTTCGGTGATAATGCTGCCCTCATCTTCAGGCGGTGCCATTGTTGGCGGTACATGCTCCTCTCTGTTTGGGAACAGGGTTGACACCACTCCCTGCAGTAGCTGAGGCTCTAAGCTCTGCGTCAGAGGCGGGGCCCACGGGCGGAGCTTACCCCTCACCATCCTGTATGGTCGACCCCAAGGATCCTGGTTCAGGATCTCCAGCAATTCATCTCTAGCTTGGCTCTTCGCTTGTATGATGGCAAGCTTTAGGGCTGATTTGGTATCCTTGTACTGCCCATATAGCTGTTCTTCCAAGCTTTCGACCCTACGTCGTCTTCGACGGTAATTGGTATAGCTACGTCTCGCTCTAACACAAAGTCTTCGTAACTCTGTAAGTTCCTCTGACCACCAGTAAACTTGTCGCTTAGCAGAATGAGGCCCAACTCTAGGCATGGCCGCATCGCATATCTGCGTCATTGCCTCGCGAAACCACTCCACCTCCTGCTGGACCTCGATTTCCTCTTGTTCTCTGGACGCTGCTATCCAGGCCTGAACTATGGCAGCCTCCTTCAACAGATCCTGATTTAGACGCTTAAGTGCCCACCGCGGACCGCCCCTGAGCCTCATGCCTCCGTCTGGTCTGCTCGGAGCCGGAGGAGCTACCTCGAACCGAATGTAGCGATGGTCCGAAAGCGTTTCCACCTCCACTGCAACTTTCCAACCGCGAACACGGCTTACCAATGCTGCGCTGGCAAATGTTACGTCCACTATGGACGAACCCTGTGGCCGCACACACGTATGGATTGATCCCCTGTTGAGAACTGACAGACCTGATGTTAGGGCCCATTCTTCAAGAACTTCTCCTCGTGGATCCGTGATAGGACACCCCCAAGCCGTTGCCTTCGCATTTAAATCTCCCAGGACTAGCACCGGGTGCGGGTGGCTCCGCCCCACTAAGGCCCCTACTTCTACCAAGAAACTCTCGAAGTCACTAAGGACCCTATTGGGCGAGATATACACCGCCACTACCATAACGCCTCGCACTAGAGCCGCCACCCAACCGTTGCCCTTGGTAACTTTGTCAAAAGTACCGCTTTTAGAAATTATGGCCACTAGCCCATCTCTATCTCCAACCCAGTTATCTCTTGGCGGGATAAAGTATGGCTCGGAAATTGCCGCTATATCAATCAACCACTCCGCCATTCTCTGGATCATGAGATCCTGAGCTCTGGCGGAGTGGTTGATGTTCGCCTGTAGAAACCGTAAAGCCATCCTATACAGTGTCCATGCGATCCTCCTCTCCCCCGACTTGTGATGGGGGACTGCTCGCAGCTACCAGCGGTGGGTCTGAGATGTTCACGACCTTATTGCCTCTTCTCCTAGGTCTCGGAGGGGCACACGCCTTGCTGCCTAGCCTATGTGTGGCCGGCCTATTAGCCGCCGCACAGACTGAGCATTTTGGCCGAGCTGAACAGGCTGTGGCTTTATGGCCGGGCTGTCCACATCGGTAGCACTCCTCACTACGGTCCGTCTCTGAAGTGCATTGAGCTCGAACATGTCCATTCTCTAGGCACCGGTAGCACCTAAGTGGCCTGGGTTCTACCAACTCTATTCGGGCTGAAACCCAACCAACCAGCAGGCGGCCTTCCTCTCCTAATTTCTTGGCAGCTGTCACTGGGCAGCTCACCAACGTAGTTCCAGTACCCTGATAAGTGCTTCGGATATCACCTACTCTAACGGAATCCTCCGAGCAGCCACCGCGCTGGGCAACTACAGCGACTATATCTTTTTTAGACACAGAGTCATCTAGACCTAGCAAGCGAAACGCCGCACACTTTGTAGGCCTAGAAACTCTGGCTAACTCCTCACCTAAGACCTCTTTTATTTTTTGCGCTAAAGCGTCCGCCTTTTCTGCGCTCTTTTCACCTGCCACTTCCAAGATACGGGCACCGGTAGCTGCCTTCCGGAACCGTACACTTGGGATACCACAGCTGTTGAGATCAACTTTTGCCTTGGCATCCTCCATCACTTTGGCGTATGTCGCGCCTTTCTCCATGGCCTCCTGCTGCAGAGTAATTACCACTGCAGCAGTTCGAGGGGCACGCAGCTTCCTCACCGGGGCTGGGCGACTGGCTGGCTTGGTAGTCCCTGTCTTTCTACTTGCCAAGGGAGCTTTGGTCACCTTTTTGCCCCTTTTAGTAACTGTGATCCAATCCTCATTGGTCAAATCCTTCGCAGGCTGCTGAAGAGCGGGAAGCGCTGCATCGACTGCCCCACTTTCGCTCTTCTTCGACCTCTTTTTCCTCTTCCCCTTTTGGGGTTGAGAGGCTGTCTGTTCAGCCTTCTTCGTCTGATCCAATACAGGGGCTGCAGAAGATTTGGCGTCCCTATGCTTGTCTGCAGCGAGAGGTGGACGAATGCGCACTTCTGGCAGCAGCCTGTCCTCTACGTCTTCTACTATTGCGCTGACCCTGTAACCCACACTTGAGGCCGGCACTGCAGGGTTCATCCTTTTGTCTGCGGCTAATGGTGGCCGCAAACGCTTCTCAGGAAGCAACCTCTCCTCTAATCCTTCCAGCCTTGCGTTCATCATGGTCCCACACTGGACCATGACGACGCGCACTATTTCCTCCACTGTTGGGGGCCGGGCTGCTGCCGGGCCTTGGGTCTGGTCATGCTGTTGCGTGAGCTGACGCATCTGGATCAACTCCTTCCGGACCTCAGCAAGCTCACCCGCGAGCCGCTTGTTCGCCGCCTCTAACCTCGCGACCTCCTCCGTCATCGTGCGAGAACGCAACGCCCCAAAAGACACTCTAATTGTTTCCACTGCACTATTTAGGGCTCGAACGTAAGTCCCCTTAAGATTGCCGGATGTCCTGGCAACCTTTTCAATGGTTTCCACGGAATCCAGTACCAGTCTAACTAGGTCTGGCGAGTCCGTTTCCCCACTTACCTCTTCCGATTGTTCCATTAGATCCGGGGATTTACGGAAGGTGGCCGCTATCGCCTCCCTTTTCCGCTTCAGATCATCCGCCATCTCTATTTCAGCCTGAAGCCGAAGCTCCTCAGCTTTTGCCGCATTCAATTCTGCCTTGGCTTTGGCCAGGCCAACGTATTTGCCCGTAGAGGGCGGGCGTCCACGCCCTCTCCTAGCTGGTGTTGTCGGTTGCGACTCGTCATCATCGCCCACATCAGAGCTCGCATCATCTCTTCGACGCTTTCTCCAAAAACGGTTTCCGCATGACAATTCCTGCGAAGTCACGGTCTGGAAACTCACATCAGAATCCGTGTCCGACAAGTCCGCCATTTTCGACGAAGCAACGAGCATATCTTCATCGTTGCTGTCCGGCAGCTCGCAACGGGTCAGCACCACCCGCGCATTTTTCACCACTGGGGCTTGAGTAGCCTCCTCCTCCACACAATCCTTATAACTATAGACTGACGCAGCCGTCTTCCGCACCGAAGCGCAGGAGGTGGCTGCTCCCGTCTCTCTACCTACATTACACGTCGACCTAGCCGAGGCATCGGAAGACCCACTTTCATCATTAACTACAAGACGACCGGCTCCCCCCTCAGAATACGAACTGGGGAACAACGACGTAGCTGACGCTACGCCGCTACGGGATTCTCCAGCTGCGGAGCAGCTGGTACCCGCCTGAGGTAGTGTTTTTCGATTCGTCATAATTTTCATAGTTTTTCCCTTTTTGAAGGGGTGAGGTCCCCTTATGTTGGGCGCCCTAGCGGCCAGATTCCCCCTGACCATACCTCACGTGTGAGCCCGGACGTGCACCGCAGCCATCCATAAACAACCACAAAACGTGGTTGTGTATGTGCAGCAGCAACACAAATCCGGACTCACACGCGAAGTACTCCCTTCGGCAGGCGCCAAAACCTTGAGACTTACTCCCCCCCTTGCTCCCCCTTCCCCCCCCTCCCCCCCCATCCTACCCCACCGACAGAGTGCCGGCGCCTGGTGGTTTCTGTTACGTCTATTTCTGATGGAAATAGACCCATAGCGGGCAGCAACCGCGAGAAGGAACGACCCCACCAGACTTGCCTTGAGGATCTACGCGACCTGCGCTCTCCCTCAAAGCCATTCGCCTCATTACTCGCTCCCAGAGCCAAGTAAAGAAGGCCTAGATTTATCCAATACAAGCAACCGAAGCCGCAAGCTAGGCATAGCAACTACTAATGGATAAACCCAGACCCGCCCAACCTTTTTTTTTTTTTTTTTTTTTTTTTTTTTTTTTTTTTTTTTTTTTTACCTGGGAAAATCCTTTATGGATACCACCGTTCCGGGGGGAAACGGTGGTTATGTGGGACTCACCGCCATAAGGCGGCATACGCACTAAAAAACCAGGGTGTTCCTCCTACGCCAACTTAAGACGAGGAGCATGGGACCGCTCGCGCATTACTCCACAGCCCTCGTCAGTGTCGCTGCCCGCCTTGCGGCAGACTCATCTCCTGGGGTCTTCCCCCACCTCGTGTGTGATGCCCCGGAACACATGGGGGGCATCTCCACCTCTCGATGACCTATTATTAGGGGATGCCAGGTGCCCCCGCACCCAACACCCTAGGCCCTTGAAGCGGAGACGGGGTGCGGGCTCGATTAGCCCGCCTCCGTGTCTGCGCTCTCCGGAGCGGCTGAGCGTGAGGATCTCTCTCCCTCTCCCGCTCCTCTTCCTCCCTCTGCGAGATGACTGCCTCGCAGAAGGAGGCCACCGCCTCCCATGACCTCTGCCCATCGAGCATTTTTAGTATAATGGTCGATAGGGAGAGGTCAGTCCCTACGACCGCAGTCATTGTCTGCCGCGGTTCTGCTCCTCCCGAGCATGCCTCCAGCGCATGTTGCGCCGTATCCTCCACATGTCCACACTGATGGCAAGCTGGGGAGTCCTCCCTTCGGGCAACGCGATGTAGGTACCTCCCGAAACAACCATGTCCCGAGAGGACCTGCGTCAGTCGGAAGGAGAGACTCCCATGCTTCCTGCGGACCCACTCCTCCAGTACTGGGCTGATTGCCTCCAGGAGCCTTCGGGCGCTCTGCCCCCTCTGCATCTGCCCCGCGAGGAGCCGCTCCCTCCACGTGCCGATAGCGGACACCCTGGCCTGATTGCGCCAGTGCACCACCTCCTGCGGCGCCGGTCGCTCGTCCCGCTCCCGCGCCTGCGCTCTGCGCCAGTAGACCGAAGCCAGAACTTCAGCCTCAAGGTCCCATGGGAGCGAGCCTGCGAGCACGCATGCTACTTCATGTGAGAGTGTGCGATACCCCCTGCACACCCTCACCGCCATCACCCGTTGAGCTCCGATCAGCACGGCAGTGGTCTGCCGATCGAGCTTCCCCGCCCATATCGGGGCGCCATACAAGGCCATAGAGCTTACCACCGCTGTATAGAGGCGGCGGCAGCTCACTTCGCAGCCCCCGATATTCGGGAGCAGGCGACTAAGTGCGCCGGCTGTCCCCAAGATTTTGGGGGACAGCCGCCGCACGTGCTCCTTGAAGTTCCATCTGCCGTCGCGGACGACACCAAGATACTTCAGTGTCGTCCCGACGGGGATGGAAATTCCACCCACCACTATGGTGGAGTCTGTAGGTGGTTTCCGCCGGGGACCATGAAAACATATGGCCTCGGATTTGTGGAGCGCCACCTGCAGACCCAGCATCCGGATCCTTGCCCCGACCGTAGCGACTCCGGCTGTGGCCAGGATCGCAGCCTCTCTATAATCGCTTCCCCGGGCGGCAACCAACGTATCATCGGCGTAGCATACCACGCTAACGCCACGCAGGCTTGCCCCCCGGAGAACCCAATCATATCCGACGTTCCACAGGAGAGGGCCAAGAACCGACCCCTGCGGAACACCGCGCGTCATGGGACTACTTCCCTCCCCGCGAGTCGTCGGGAAGACTACCTCTCGATCTGAGAGATAGTCCCCGACAAGTCTTCGCAGGTACTGGGGCACCTTGTGGTACCCCAGACCGGCGTGTATCGTGCTCCAGGGCAGCGTGTTGAATGCGTTGGAGATGTCCAACGATATGGCCACCAACACGCCGCCACTGGAGCACGCCTCCTCGGAGAGGTCGCGGACGAGAGATATGGCGTCAATCGTCGAGCGACCTCTCCGGAAGCCGAACTGGTTAGGCGCCAGATCCGGTCCCACCGTCTCGAGGTGCCTGACCAGGCGGGCAGCCACTACTCTCTCCAATAGCTTGCCCGCCTCGTCAAGCAGCACAATCGGGCGATAGCCCGAGGGCTCGTCCGCGGGACGACCCTCTTTCCTCAGGAGGACGAGTTTGCCCCTTCTCCATCGCCTGGGGAATCTTCCCCCCACGAGGCACCTGTCAAACAGATCCTTCAAGGCGGGTCCCAGGTGCTTCAAGGAGAGGGCCCACGCGCGACCCGGTATGCCGTCAGGCCCAGGTGCCGTGTTCTTGGCTCTCATCCTGAGCACCGCCGCACCCAGCTCACCCTCGGAGATAGGGACAAACTCGCTCTCCGCTCCTTCGGCGAGATCGGCCGAAGTCAAGGGAGGCGTGAACTCGGCCCCCGGAGCACCGGGGAACAAGCCATCGACCACTCTTTGGAGCACCGCCGGTTGGAGCGAGGCTGTGATGGGGGGAGCCCAGGGACGAAGCTTTTGCCTCGCCCACTTGTACGGGCGGCCCCATGGGTCGCGCTCAAGCCCCTCCAGCAGCTGCTCCCAGGCTCGCCTCTTAGCCTCAACTATCGCGACGCGAAGGGCCCCAGAGGCCTCCCTGTAGGCGGCGTAAAGAGACTCGCTCTCCTCAGTCTCTCGCCGCCTTCGCCTCCGATACCGCTGGTATAGTCGGCGCCTCGACACGCAACTTCTCCGGAGTTCGGCAATCTCCTCCGTCCACCAATAGACTTGGCGTCTCGGCTGTGGGGCTCGCGTGCGCGGCATCGCAGCGTCGCAGACGCGCGACAATGCCTCGCACAGCCTGTCCGCCATCGCGTCCGGGTCTACTAGATCCGGCTCCTGAGGAGTGCCATTCCATACTTCGACGAGGGCCGCCTCCTGCAGCACTTCGGCGTTGAGGCGCTTCAGGGCCCATCGCGGACCTATCTCGCCACCTACCTCTCTCACCTCATCTGTTTGGGTCGGGGAGACGCTGAACCGGATGTACCTGTGATCGGACAGCGTTACCACGTCTACCAGCACCTGCCAGTCGCGAATGCGGCAAGCGATGTCCGGGGTGACGAGCGTCAAGTCGACGATCGACTCACCGTTCCGCCGGACGCAGGTGCTTACCGATCCCCGATTTATAACGCAGAGGCCCACCTCGGCCATCCACTCTAGAACGACACCGCCCCGCGCGTTCGTCACCGGCGACCCCCACGCCGCTGATTTGGCGTTGAAGTCGCCGAGCACGAGGACAGGGCGCGGGCGGGTCTGACCAATCAAGGTCCCCACCTCGCCGAGAAGAGTCTCTAGCTCGCGAACTGGCCGGTTCGGGGAGTGGTACACCCCCACGATGACGGCCTGGCCTACCCTAGCCACTACAAAACCCCTGCCCCTCACCACGTCTTCGAGAGGGGGGGAGTGAGCCGGCGATTGCGTGGTGATTGCCACCAGGCCGTCGAGGTCCCCAACCCAGTCAGACCTAGGTCGGACCGCGTAGGGCTCGCTCACCACCGCCACCTGGATCAACCGCTCCGCCATAGACTGCAGGAGCAAGTCCTGAGCCCCGGCGCATCGGTTGATGTTCGCCTGTAGGAAGGTTAGGGCCATACTAACTAACCTTCCTCCATGCGTCCAACTGGCCCTTTATCGGGGCGAGGCGGATGTGGCTGGACCGTAGCCCCAGCCGCATTGGCCTTCCTTCTCACCCCTGGCTTTGACGGGGACTTGGCGCATGCCTTGCTCCCGGAGAGGTGATCTGCCGGCTTCCCTGCTGCTGCACAAAGGGAGCAATGGGGGGCGGCGGTGCACTCCTTGGCCTTGTGGGCCTTTATACCGCAGCGGTAACACTCATCGCTGCGGTCCACTTCGGCATTGCACTTGGCCGCTACATGGCCCAGTTCAAGGCAGCGGTAGCAGCGGCGGGGTCTCGCTTCCAGGATGCTGACTCGCGCCGCCACCCAGCCCACCAAAACGCGGCCACCGCTGGCCATCACTTTCTTTGCGGCCGCAGTGGGGCAGCGCACGAACGCGGTGCCCATCCCGGCTTGGCCCCGGCGGATTGCGCCAACGGAAAACGCCGTCACATGGCATTCGCCCTTCCCGGCCAAGGCCTCCGCCAGCTCCTGCGGAGCGACGGAATCGTCCAGGCCACTGACCCGAAGGTCTGTTGTTACGGTCGGCCTGGAGACTCGTACGCCTTCCTCGCCTCCGAACACCTCCCTGAGCTTTTCGGCAAGGACGTCCGCTTTGGCCGCGTTGTCCGCACCGGAAACCTCCAGCACTCGTGCCCCAGTAGCCGCCGCCCTGATCTTCAGCGGCGGGAGCCCCAGCTCGCTTAACTTCACCTTCGCCTTGGCGGCTTCCAGCATCTTGGCGTAGGTGATGCCTTTCTCAACCGCACTCTCCTGCAGCGTGATAACCACCGCTGCGGTCCGTGGAGGGCGGAGTTTGGCCGCACCCGCTTTGGGGGGCTGCGTCTTCGGCCTAGGGATTTGGGCCGGAGGGGGAAGCCTCTTCTTCTCGGTGGGTCCTGCCCCTTCCGTGGCACGCACCTTGTCCCGCCTCTTGTCCTTTCCCCGCCTCGTGACCACTTGCCAGTCCTCAACAGGAGCCGCAGCGCTAACAGGGGCGGGGGCCGGCTTCGGCTTTGGAACCGCTCTTGTTCCCGGCTTTGGCGCCGGAGAGTCCCTCTGAGCCAAGGACTCAGCTGGACGCACCTCAGCCTCTTTTCTCCGATCTGCAGCCAGAGGGGGCCTCAGGGTCTGCCTGGGCATCAGCCTCTCCTCGATTCCGGCAAAGCGGGCGTCCACCATTGTGCCGACTTGCACCATGATGTGCCGCATTGCGTCCTCACCGCAGGGGGCTTGGGCCGGGGCCTGAGCGGACATCGAGGTCGGAGCCACTTGAGCTTGGGCAGCCCTCATCTGCACCATCTCCCGCCGCAGCTCCTTAAGGTCCGCCGCGAGCCGCTCATTAGCCTTTATTAGAAGGGCCATCTCCTCGGACATAGTGCGGGCCCGCGTTTCCTTGAAGGACGCCTTTATCACGTCCGCGGCCTCCTTGAGGGCCCTCACCGACGTGCCCTTAAGGTTTCTGGACTTGGTGGCCACCGCATACACGATGTCCACTGAGTCCATCAACATTGACTCCAGCTCGGCGGCATCGCAGTTGCCAAGCCGTGAGTCGCTGCCCTCGGGCACCGATGCTGGTACCTTGAGGTACTGCGCCTTTCTCCTTTTTTGGACGTCCTCTTGGAGCTCCTTTTCAGCTGTGAGCCGTATCTCCTCTTCCCGCGCCCGGTTGAGCTCGGCCTTGGCCTTCGCCAGCCCAACGTATTGCCCTGTTGTGGGCGGGCGCCCCCTACCACGTCGAGCGCTCGAGACCTTGGGTGCAGGTGAGGATTCACCCTGGTCTCCCTGCCCTTCCTGCTCCTCAATATGCCGCTTGCGCAGCCTCCTCCCGGAGCCGTGAGACGACACTGTCTCCCAGGTCATGCCGTCAGAATCAGATTCTGACAGGCACACCGTCTCAGATCGAAGCCATGGGGCTTGACCAGTCTCCACATTCGAAGCAACGGGCAGATCTTCGCCGTTGCTCTCCGTCAACTCGCAACGGGTCAAAACGACCCGCGCGTCTTTCACCTCACATGCCTTCTCGGCACCACACTGCGCAGACACGCAGTCTCTCTCCTCCTCATCATCCTCTCCACCACTTAACCTAAAAGAATTTTCATAAAATAAAGCCATAATCAGTCCCACGAGTACGTGGGAAGGGTGGGTCACCCCGGACAGTGCCCACTGTAACCGGGGAAGTCTGGCGTAACCCGCTCAGGGGAGCGACACTTCCCTGGCGGGGGACGCAGTAGCGACTGAAACTCCGTTCAGCCTTCCAGGCCTCACGCTGCGCCGCCGCTTACCTTCGGGTGATTTTTTATAGAGGTTGTCTTCCTCGCGGCCCAGGCGACCAAGCCAAGGCCTATCGGTCCCGCTCAGGTCGCGAAACATGACCACGGCCATGTTGCGGGGTTACGATTTTGGGGCGGTGGCAGGGAAGTAAACTCCCACTGCCTGCCCGGCGGCAGGGTAAGTGCACGCCAGACCCGACTCCCGACTCCTCCTAGCCTAAAAAAAGGCTATCCTCTCTTGTAGGCACTTAGCCTACAAAGGGACGGCTCCACCAGCCCATCCCGTCCTGCCTACCCATCCTACCCCACCGACAGAGTGCCGGCGCCTGGTGGTTTCTGTTACGTCTATTTCTGATGGAAATAGACCAATAACGGGCAGCAACCGCGAGAAGGAACGACCCCACCAGACTTGCCTTGAGGATCTACACGACCTGCGCTCTCCCTCAAAGCCATTCGCCTCATTACTCGCTCCCAGAGCCGAGTAAAGAAGGCCTAGATTTATCCAATACAAGCGACCGAAGCCGCAAGCTAGGCATAGCAACTACTAATGGATAAACCCAGACCCGCCCAAACCCAGACCCGCCCAGACCCGCCCAACCTAACCTAACCTAACCTAACCTAACCTAACCAATTTTTATGAAAAAAAAAAAAAAAAAAAACCTAACCTAACCTAACCTAACCTAACCAGTAACAGCCCAACCTCGCCACACACTCAATATAGCTCCGTAAAAAAATTCAATTTAATTGTAAATTTTTGAGCTAGCGCAAAAATTTTTTCAACGTCGGTAACAGTAGTGCTTGACTCACAAGGATTACTGTTTTCAACATCCTGCACCAAGGCGTTTTGGAACAGGGGGCCCGGGACTTTGGACCACCATATCTCACAGGAGGACGGAGAACTCTTCAAACAATCACCACCACCAGACGGAGCTCGACGAGATCTGTCAAGCGGAGCTGGAATTTTGAAAATCCGTCCAAGCCAAAGGGAGATACAAGGTACCGAAAATCAGGAAAAACAACCTCACACACCGCGTGGTCGACACACGTGTAACCTAGTTACACTCAGTCGACACGAGGCGTGACGTCGGACAACCAACGTGAAGACTTCGGATCCGGCCTCAGGGCTGCGCCACTGCGGAACATCAGCAGCGGAGCACCTTCGTCGGACCCTCAGGTGAACCTTGGTCTAACTCCTGAACCCAAAGTCCTAGGACACCCGAGTTTGGACTCCTTTTAAAGGGGAGACCAGGCCCGTCCACATTTTCCCTACCCCCACCCCCCACCCCAACTTCATTCTCCCCCCCTTTTGCCGTAAGGCTACCTCACCCCTCCGAGTCTTATCTCCGGGGTCATATTACCTGAAGGAGGTGGACCGCTGGTGTTAGGTACCTCCACCACCGGCCACAGGAGCCCCCACCACCTTGCTCCAAGGGACCCCCCAACCCCCCCCAACCCCCCCAACCCCCCCCCCCCAACCCCCCAACACCCCCCCCCCCGTCTCCTCTTGAGGGGATTCCGCTTCCGGTGCAAGTGTAAACAAATCTATAGTACGGCTCCTCAAGAGATTAAATTAAATAACAAGAATTAAGTAGAATTTCCCTGTAAAAGTGTAGTGAAATTATAACATAACCTGAAGGGAAGATTTCGTCTCATTTTGATGAAAATCCAGGCACAGAATAAGCTTTTATCATCACAAACACGAAATTCACTAACGGCTTCTACAAAGGACATCTTTCAAACATTTCTGGCTTTCTGGATAACTGTGAGTTCAAATTTCAACTAATTACAAACAGTGCAGTATGCATTTAGAGACGACAATTGCTTAATCAGCTGTTCTCACCTGCATGACGTTGACAGTTCTACCAATAAATAATAAAAACACGGAAGACCACAAGATCGAGGTTCGTTCGGAAACCGATATTGGCGGATTAATCGATTCTGGTTCTGTGCCCCAAAGTTGCCAGCTTATCATTTGATTTTTTCTACTAATTTGGTAATATACCATAATGTTAACGAGAAAAATGAAAACACACCAAAAAATTGAGGACAACGTAAAATTGCTCCAAGATGACCTCAACAAATCTGTTCAACTAAATGAACAACTACTTAAAGAACAAAATCAAAACGAGAGCGACTTTAAAACACTTCTCGACTCAAACAAAAAACTTAAAAATGACTTGCTAGAGATGGAAGAAAAATATCTGACGAAGAAATCTAATTGTGAAGAAAAAGAAAAGAAACTATTACAACTCACTGCGGAACTACAAGAATCTGAAACATTCATTCAACAAAAACATCAACTGGACCAACATGTACAACAACTAAAAGATCAAATAAGCCTATTGGAAGAGAAAAATACAAAACTAGAAAAAGATTTAAAGCTAGTAAAGGACAGTTATCCTGATGTAACTACTAAGTTAAGTACAAAAACTCAAGCACTAAGAGATATTAATGATGAAATAAATAGTAAATCTATAAATGCACCACAAACAGATGTCATCAACTCTGAATTGAAGAGACTGCGATGCGAAATAAAATTTAAAAACGCCGAGGTAAAAACTTTGCGCAAGAAGAGCAAGATGTCAGTTAAAAAGTCAAAAGTTAAAAATACTAAGACGGAAATATCAAGTGAAATTCTTTCGAATGCGAATATAAATCATCTACAACATTTATATAACAATGTATTAGAAAAATCTGAAACCAATGTGGCCTACCTAGAAGAAACTATAATAACTCTAAAAAATAAAATAGCTGACCTAGAAGATAACTGCAAGAGTATTACTGAATCATACGACAAGCTGAGTGCAGTCAACAAGATTAATGAAGAAGAGAAACTCGAGCTGCACGAAACAATTACGGAGATGGAACAAGTTCTGCAAGAAGGCACTGATGAAGACAACATTGAACATGAACCCATAGCAACATACACTGATATTAATCCCCGAAGCAATAATCCTGAAACCACTCTGATATTAGGAAACGAATGCACAGAAGACCTTGGTACAGAATTAATGCATCTAATGAATAAGAAAGTGAATGTTTGCTGCTTTACCTACAGAAATGCCCCAGTACACTACTTGATTGAAACTGCAAAGCATATGGCGAACAACAAAACGAATAATATAAAAGTCATCGTACTTGTCACACGCAAGGTGCACTACAAAAGTGCTAACGCCTATGTAGATGAGATAATAAGACTTCACGAGTACCTAAAACGGAAATACATTAGGCTTGTGTGCACAAATATGTCGTACTCAAGAGGGATAACATCCGCGGAAGCTTTTATCAACGGAAAAATATACGATTGCAACACTAAATTGCATAACTACACGATTCATGAGAAGTCTCTGGATGTAATCAATATAAGTGGGATCAGCTTCCATTTATCATCGAAAACTTTTAGAATTTTAATAGCCAAGTACGTTGTTACCTATTTGTCAAATATAACGAACGACATCCGAAATTACAATACTAAGGAGGTTTTTTAGAAATAAAAGACGATGCTCGTGTTCGTATACACGACGTAGAACAAGCTACAAAAGTTAAACAACTAGTAATTTGTCATCAAAATGTTGAAGGAATTCTAAACAAAACTCTGGACCTTAGTCTTTTCCTGGAACAATTCAGTATAGACATTTTTTGTGTTACTGAATCCTGGTTGACTGAAGCCAATATCGGTGTTTGTGAAATAGACAAATATAAAATAATTAGTAGCAGCAACCGTAAAAAATATATTCGAGGTAGTACTATGATCTATGTTAAGAATACAATAAAAGCTAGAAACAGACAGGATATCGTGGAACTATCAGTTGACAAAGAGTTCGAGGTTGGCTGTGTAGAGATGAATGATATGCTACTGTTAGTTGTATATAGATCGCCCTCTGCTAATATAGATTCATTTGTGGATAGACTTGAGGAATGTCTATCAAAAGTAATTAGGCACAATAACAAAACTATTGTACTCTGTGGTGATTTTAACATTCACTTTCCTTTGAAAAGGGGTGTATCTCATGCCTTATCTGATCTATTGAATAGTTTTTTGCTTAAACAACAAGTCTTTGAATACACGAGGGTCAAACTAGATACTAAATCGTGCATAGACAACTTTTTTACAGATGGTAATGTTTCCAAGGTGTCCGTATTGCAAGGGGTTAAATCAGATCATAAAGCCCAGATCATTGTCATAGAAAGTAGCTCCAAGCAAAGTATTTTAAGCAACAAAGTGATAGAGCGCAGGATAGTCACAGATGGTAGACTTCATGAATTAAGGCATACATTGGTAAATTTCACAAATAACATTCATATGCCTAGCGATCAGTTGATGAATTATATAGTAAAGCTTATTAATGAGCACCTGCCACTTAGAAAAATAAAACCTTCTGTCAAACCCAATAAATGGGCGACGAAGGGTATACTGATATCACGACAGAAATTATTTTACATGTACGACTTACTTCAAACATATGACAATGATACTTTAAGAGATTATATTAGACAATATAGCAAAATATTTAAACGAGTGTCATTGGAAGCTAAGAAATTATCGCTTAGAAATAGGTTATTGAAATCGGATAATAAGATCAAAACGTCTTGGAGCATTGTAAAAGAAATTACTGGTAAGACTCACGATAATGTTTCCGATGCAATAGAATTAAGACTGCCTGACGGAAACAAAACAAAAAATGGTGAAACTGTAGCAAATTATTTTAATACTATGTACGTTAATCTTCCGGAACAAACTGTAAACTCAACGAATGTAGATATAGAAAAAAGTAAGAAATTTGTAACGCTATTTCTGAAAGATGGTCAGATAAGCAATGAGAATAAAATATTTAATTTAACTAATGAAGAGGAAATATTAAAGATTGTAGGTAGTTTAAAATCTAAAACATCAACAGATTACTGGCACTTGTCCTCAAAAATTGTGAAATCAATTAGAACAGAGTTAATCGCTCCTCTTACTTACATAGTAAATAATGCCTTAGAAACCGGAACTTTTCCAGACTCTTTAAAGCTAGCCAAAGTCATTCCGCTCTACAAAAAGGGGAGTAGCCTGGATGCACAGAATTATCGACCTATTTCACTACTACCTATCTTCAGCAAAGTTGTTGAAAAAATTATGTATATTAGACTAGAGAAATATCTAAATTATAATAACCTTTTTAACCCTAAACAATTTGGATTTAGAAAATCTCTTTCAACAATCGATGCGATTGCAGTTTTGTTCAAGAGTATTCTAGTTCATCTTGAATTAAAGATGTCAACGTTCGGGGTTTTTTGTGACCTTTCCAAGGCGTTTGATTGTGTGCACCATGATATTCTCTTAGCCAAGCTCGAGCTCTATGGCGTGACTGGCAAGGACTTAAGCTTGTGCCGATCGTACCTAATGACCAGAAGGCAGGTAGTGAATGTCAATGGGGCATGCTCTAAAGAAGAATTTACCAAATGTGGCGTCCCCCAGGGCTCAATCCTTGGCCCATTGTTCTTTCTTCTTTACATAAATGACATAAGTGTTAGTTTAAACAAAGACATTGAGATATTCATGTTCGCTGATGACATTTCTCTAATAATCCACTGCAAAAATATGACTGATAGTATTGAAAAAATTAATGACGCCTTAGCCAAGTTAGAAAAATGGTTCATTTGCAACAACCTATTGTTAAACATAAATAAATCCAATATATTACACTTTTCTCTTAACAATCGAATATTAGGCTCCCTTAATAGCTATAACAATTTAATACTTCGCCCTGTTGACAACATTACATTCCTGGGTCTAAAACTTGATGCTAAATTGACATGGAAAACCCATATTGATCATCTGGCCAAAAGATTGAGTTCTGCTTGTTATGCAATAAAAAAGATTAAAGATTTCTGTGGTCAGGCTGCTGCCAAGTCTGTGTACTTTGCCTATTTTCATAGCCTGATGTTATATGGCATACTAATATGGGGTAATGCAGCCAACACCAAAAGGATATTCATTTTGCAAAAACGTGCTGTTAGGTTTGTCCTTGGTCTCAAACCAAGAGAAACGTGTCGTAGGGCTTTTGAGCAACTCAATATTCTCACATTTACTGGGGCTTACATCTTACACTGCCTACTGTATGTCAAAAAGAACATAAGTGATTTTGAAACCCTATCTGCAGATAACATACATGGTACAAGACATGGTGGCAGACTTCGGATCCAAAAATTTAGATTAAGTAAATCATCAAGAAGCTTTTTGGGCAATGGTGTAAAACTTTTTAATAAGCTACCGGACGAGCTCAAAAACTCAAGTAATAATCTATTTAAGAAAAAAATTAAAAATTTGTTAATACAAAAAAGTTATTACTCATTGGGAGAAGCTTTAAATGATGTTAATTTTATTGTGACCTGTTGAAGATATATTTTTATTCCTTACCTTTTAATTTCCATAATTTAATTGTCTTTTTACAATACTGACAAGGCCCTTTTACAGCCGCAACTCTTTACTTTTAATTCTGCGAACTCATTTTATTATTTTGTTTTGACAATTATTTTCTTTTAATTGTATATTTTTGACATTTTACAATTATTATAATTTATTGTAATGACAAGGCTCCTTTACAGCCGCAATTTCTAAGGTTTTTCCTTATTTACTAAATCTAAATTTATATTCATTAATTATAATTCATCATCATCATTATATATAATTCAGTTTTAATCTAAATTTGACGTAACTTAGTGTTCTATAATGTACCTACAGTGGAAAATAAATGAAATGAAATGAAATGAAATGAAAGACCTTCCCCCCCCGACCCCCCTCAAAATTACCAAAACCCCCTCGGGCTATATCTCCGGAACCAGTGGAGATAGACCCCCCGAGTTTGGTATCCCCGTAAACAGCGTCGAGAGCCCTACAATCTGGCTCCAACGGAATTCCAAATTTCCACCCCACGTCAGCAGAAAATCTGAAAACAAAATCACCATCAGGCATCACTACACCGGCGGCGCGCGAGAAGGCTTTTACTCAGTAAGAAATTTTTTTTTAAAATAGTGTAACAAGTAAATAGGTTCAAAGTTCTGAACATTTTTATTAATCTCTGTATAACTTTAAACAAATAATACTAGCCGTAAAGGTAGAAGAGTCACTTGTCAAAGGGCTCGTCCGGGGAAGTACTACCATCACACCCAATTCTGCCGCCAAACAGCACAGCTGTGTTTCGGCTAGGAGGGTCTGATTGCCGGCTATTTTACAGGAACGAGGCTTAACATCTACCTCTAACAATTACTGCTAGTATTAAGTAGAATCTATTAGTTTAAATTAGATATAAGAAATTGTATTATAAAACCAACAATGTCTTCAAAATCCGTGACCGGATCCGTCCCCAAGTCGGAAGTGGCACCTCAGGTGACCCTCCAACCTAAACGATCGCTGCGCGAGAGGGTATTAAAGAAGGAAACAGTAGCCAAATCTCTAAAGTCGGAAATGGTTACGCGGCCAGTAGTACCCGACGCGAAAAAGGCGTCATCGGTGGGAGCTCAGCCGGAGGAAAGCGGCCCGAAGGCCCCTGTGAGGAGGAAGAGAACATCGCCTACAAAGTCGCCGCTGGAGACGAGCGACAACCTGGCCTCATCCTCAGACCGGTCCGTGGCGGAGTCGGTAACAGAAAAAATTATTAATTGGGAACAGTGCGGGATTTCACCACCCAAACCCATGGAGTCCGACGACGACTCAGTAGCATCATGTTTAGACCTAGACACCCCTGTGAACAGGCCCAGACCACGACAAAGCATGCTCGTCGTGCCATCGGGTCGAAGAACGGGGGTGGAGATGGACTTAGCCACAAAGCTGGCAAACGAGACGTTGCTGAGGGGAAAGGACGCGCTTGAGTCAGCGGGAAACATGAAAAGAGAGTGCAAAGTCACCGCACTCGAAAGCCTGCAGACTCTCTACGAGATTGTCCTTTCACTCTCGGACTCAAGATCCAGGCACATCACCAGCCTGGAAAGGGAGAGGACGAGACACGCGACCGAGCTCGTACGGGTGGAGAGAGCCCACACAAAACAACTAGTCGAAATAACCACCAATCTCACGTCCGAAATGTCGAAGGCCAGAGCAGACATCACCGAATCGCTAAAGGACACAAAAGCGATACGAAGCTGGCAGGGGTATGAGACCCAGGAGCCCCATAGGCTAATTAAGGAAATGGCAGAAGCACTCCAGGACCTCAACAAGCGCGTCAGAGCTCTAGGAGAACTCAAAACCAGCGGAGAAAAGGGGAAAGACAACGACCCCATCCAGAGAGACCACCCGAGCCTCAAGGCAGGAGTAGAGTCTCTCCAAAACCAGCTGGATGAGCTCCGAAGAGATACCAAAAAGCAAACGCACGAGATCCTGGAGTCCAACCTTAAGGCCATGGAGAGAATGGACTCCAAACCCCCAACAGCACAGCCAGAACCTGGCCTGAGGCAGGAAGTGGAGGAACTGAAGGACATCCTTAAAGCGATGGCAGCTGAACGAACGCCCCCCTCTGAGCCACCGCAACCCATTCTCCTCAACCTGGAGGAGCACATCCATCCCCTAACGGAGAGAATGGAAGCGGTGACGTCCGAGCTCCGAACCCTTCGAGAAGAAAAGATGAGGGTACCACCACCGTCCCTCAACCTAGAAGCGGAGCTCGCCAAAGCCGGGGAAGGAGGCAGTTCGAAAGGGAGGCTGACCTATGCCAAGGTCGCCGCCAAGCCACCGCCCTTAAAACCAAACCACACCCTGATCATCACATCAGACAACCCCCAGAACACCGGGGAAAATGTGATCGACAGGATCAGGGTGGCCCTCGACACCAGGAAAACTGGAGCTAAGGTGGACAGGGTAAGGAAGGCCAAGAACAAAAAGGTCATCCTGAGCTGTAGCACCAAAGAAGATCTGGACCTGGTGCAGAGCAGGGTTAGGACAGATAAGGGCCTGAAGGCGGAAGTGGCGAGGGCAGCAAACCCTCTAGTCATCGTCAGGGATGTCCTGACCTACCACACCGACGGAGACATCGTGGAGAACATACTTGCCCAAAATAAAAACATCCTGAAAGACGTCAACCTAAAGGATAGTACGGTCAAGATGCGGTACCGAAAAAAGGCACGGAACCCACTTGAGTGCCACGCGGTACTGGAAGTCTCCCCTTCCATTCATAAAAACCTTATAGAGGCAGGGAAAGTCTATATAGGGATGCAGCGCAGACCTGTATTTGACCAAACCCCACTGGTGCAGTGCACCAAATGTCTTGGCTTCGGCCATACAAAGGTTGTCTGCCGGGAGAAGGACGAGCTCTGCAGTCACTGCGGAAAGGCTCACTCCTGGGAGAAATGTAAGGGGAGACAGGATGGGAACCCTCCAAAGTGCAAAAATTGCTCGGCCGCGCACGGCACATGCATCAACCTGGCGCACAATGCTTTTAGCAAAGAGTGCCCAGAGAGACTAAAATGGGATGCAATAGCGCGGTCCCGAGTATCGTATTGCTGAGGGCGTCTCACAGTACCGTAGCTCGGTCCCTCAAAACTTGGGCGGGGCAGGCTTGAGGTTCATCCAAGCTAACCTGCAACGCTCAAAACTGGCCACGACGGAATTACTCCAGGTTGCGGTGGATAGGGGCATCACGGTAGCCCTAGTACAGGAACCGTACGTCGGAAAGACTGGCGTCCTAAAACAACATCCTGGGACTAGGGTTATCCAATGCACCCTAAATAGGCAAAAACCAGTGAAGGCAGCCGTTATAATTTTCGGTGACCGGCTAGAAGTCGTACACGACCCACAGCTGGTAACCGAAACCGAAGCGGCAGTCCTTCTTATCGGGGGAGGCCTAAAACTAGGAGTAATATCCGTCTACCTAGAGGGGGACCAGGACATAGTACCGTACCTGGACCGTATTAAAAAAGTTTGTACCAAGTTGGACACCCGAAACCTCATAGTCGCGGGAGATATAAATGCCTGGAGCCACTGGTGGGGCAGCGTATCTGAGGATGACAGAGGAGAGGCGTACAATGCGTTCCTGAACGAGAAGGGACTCCAAATTCTAAACACCGGAGACACTCCGACCTTCGAGACCTTCAGAAAGGGTAGGGCATGCACAAGCATAGTGGACGTGTCCGCTTGCAGCACACCCCTGCTCGGAAGAATCGAGGGATGGAGAGTGGAGAGAGGTCTTGTGACTTCGGACCACAACGCTATCACCTTCACCTTGCGCTTGGGAAGGGCCTTAGAAACCCTTAGGCCAATCACAACGCGCAAGTACAACACTAAGAAGGCAAAGTGGACCGAATTCGCACATCTGCTGAAAACCATCCTGGCAGAGAGAGACATCACCACCGTCTCAATTTTGGAGTCCAAAACTCCGAGGGACCTCGAAGATAAGATCACAGCCTACACTGAGGCCATCCACAAAGCCTGCGAACAAACCATCCCTATCGCAGGAAGCAAGGCGGGCAATCCCAGGCCCCCGTGGTGGTCGAAGAAGCTTGAAGATCTTAAGAGAGAGGTCCTAAGGAAAAAGAGGAGGATCAGGAATGCAGCCCCTTGCAGGGTAAAAATGGTTATAGAAGAATACCAAAAATGCAAGGCGGAGTACGCAGTCATCGCAGAGAAAGCCCAAACAGAGAGCTGGAAGGAGTTCTGCACGACTCAGGAAAAGGAGAGTATGTGGGATAAAATCTACAGAGTGATCAGGAAAACGTCAGGAAGGCAGGAGGACATGCTCCTGAGAAGCTCTGAAGGTAACACCCTAACTCCAAAACAGTCGGCTGAACTCTTAGCCAGAACTTTCTACCCAGACGACTCCGAGAGTAACGACCAGTCGTTTCACTCGAACCTCCGAGAACGGATGAAGGAGAGTGCCCTTGAAGACCTTTCGGAAGATGATCCACCATTCACGGCAGCGGAATTGGAGTTAGTGCTGCAAGCACAAAACCCCAAAAAGGCACCCGGACCAGACGGGCTAACAGCTGACATCTGCGCCGCAGCCATAAGATGCGACAGGGAAGTGTTCATGGCGATAGCGAACAAATGCTTGTCGCTAAATCACTTCCCCACTCACTGGAAAGTGGCACACGTGGTCATCATTCGAAAGCCAGGAAAGGCAGACTACACTCATCCTAAGTCCTACAGACCAATTGGACTATTATCTGTTCTTGGAAAAACCATCGAGAAACTCATGATTGGTCGACTCCAATGGCATTTACTCCCAACCCTAAACAAAAGGCAATACGGGTTCATGCCCCAAAGAGGAACCGAGGACGCCCTCTATGACCTTATAGAGCACATAAAAGAAGGAGTAACCGGGAAAAACATCGTACTCCTAATCTCTCTGGACATAGAGGGGGCCTTCGACAATGCGTGGTGGCCAGCCCTTAAAAACCAACTCGTCAAAAAAAGGTGTCCGGAAAATCTGTACCGGATGGTGTGTTCGTACCTCACAGACCGAAAGATCAAGGTCAACTACGCTAGAGCAGCTTACGAGAAGGAGACTACGAAGGGTTGTGTCCAAGGATCCATCGGAGGACCAATCTTTTGGAATGTCATCTTAGACTCGTTGCTGCATAGCCTAGAGATGGATGGAATATACTGCCAAGCCTTTGCAGATGATGTGGTTCTCGTTTTCATAGGACAGTCGGTCGGCAGCCTAGAGCGGTCTGTCAACTCAACGTTGGAACATGTGGCAACGTGGGGAAAACAAAACAAACTCAACTTCGCACCGCACAAGACCAACGCGATGCTTCTAACGAAGAAGTTAAAGTATGAAATCCCACAGCTATTCATGGCCGGTACAAAATTGGACCTCGTTGAGGAGATAAAGCTTCTGGGCCTTATCATTGACTGAAACCTAGTTTTTAGATCCCACGTGTCCGCGCAATGCAAGAAAGTAGCTGATATCTACAAGCAGCTTGCATGTGCAGCGAAAGTAACGTGGGGTCTGAATAGTGAAATCACGAGAACCATATACATCGCGGTGGTGGAGCCTATTATGACATACGCCTCAAGTGCCTGGTACCAATCTGTAGAGCTGCAAATGAATAAAAATCAATTCAATGCGCTCCAGAGAGGATTTGCACAAAAGGTCTGTAGGTCATACCGGACGGTCTCACTCACCGCAGCACTGGCACTGTCGGGTCTGCTGCCATTGGACCTAAGGATCCAGGAGGCGGCGAACTTATACAGAGCCAAAAAAGGTCTGGCGAAAGACTATCTCCCACCCGAGACGGAGCTCGAACTCCGAGTGGGATATCTTGAACAGCCCCATCCATCTACCCTAACATCCGTGGAGTACGAACTGCTAGAAGACGCCGTCCCGCAGATCACCGGACCCCAAATTTACACAGACGGAAGTAAAATCGACGGAAAAGTAGGTGCTGCTCTAACCCAGTGGGAGGAGGGAAAGGAGTCAAGCTTCGCCACCTTTAAGCTTCATCCCGCGTGCACAGTCTTCCAGTCGGAACTATATGCACTGCACAGGGCTCTTCAGATGGTGAATTCGGGCAGGGACCCCGTAGTTAGCATACTGAGTGACTCGAGATCGTCACTCGACCTGCTGCGGAATCCCAGCTTGAACCATCCTCTGGCGAGAAGCATAAAGGAGAACATTGTCAGGATCCAGGAAGGAGGACGAGAGATCCGGATGTTCTGGCTTAGGGCTCACGTAGGCACTGTCGGTAATGAGAGAGCAGACGAGTTAGCGAAAGCTGCTGCACTCGAGGACACCACTCAGGACTATGGAAGGATCCCCCTGTCTTACGTTAGGAGGAAAATTCGTGAAGAGTCGATCCGCAAATGGCAGGATCGATACGAAACCTCCAGTACAGGTGCGGTAACGAGAAGGTTCCTTCCAGACGTCCACAGTGCGTACCGGATAACTCGCTCTACAAAATTTACACCAGTACAAGTGCAAGTCTTGACAGGTCACGGGGGGATAGCCGAGTATCTTCACAGATTCAAGCTGAAAAACAGCCCGGGATGCGAATGCGACCCGGAAATCTGTGAAACAGTATGGCACATCATACTCGACTGCCCCCGTTTCCTAGCGGCTCGAACAGATCTAGAAGCCCGGATCGACAGAAACCTGGTCGAATCGGAACTGCACAACATCGTTGCAGATCCCGATTGCAGACCGCATTTTCTGTCATTCGCCGAGAAGATCTTCAGAGCTGCGGCAAGTAGGCACACGGATCTTCTGCCCCTCGAATCACAACCAATACCCGTTAGCCAAGCCACAAGTAGTGTCGGCTCTCGGCAGGAACCTACAGCCAAAAGCGTCGCTGTCCGCACGCTCCTCGCTTGCGGGGAGAGAGGAGTGCCTGGGATTAGAATCCGAGGAGTGGCACTCTTCATGGACAGCGCCAACGAGCGGCTTGGAATAGGTTTCTGTCGGACCGGGACTAGAAGTCACTTCACGATTTCACCTGGCTTGGCAGCACTCATAAATGGGAGCACGTCTAAAACGACCATGAGGCGCAAGGTCTACAGCGCGTTACCTGAGACGGAAGTGGCGGGCCACCGATGTCGACTAGTCCGATCGCACAACAAGACGATCGCTCTACTCGCATTGGAAGGCAACTACACCCCTTTCGCACAGGCATGTTCGATGCTCACCATGTTGGGAGAAACGGGCGGAGGAGCGGAAGATCCCCGTGTAATTAGTGTAGATGCGATGACGGTCGGGTATGAGCAAGGGGAAGTTGTAGACCGGCTATGTTGTTTAAAAGCCTCGGAACATCATGAGGTGGTCGTGTACGAAGACAGGGGTGAAAACCTAAACTATCTTAAAGCACACGACCCTAAAACAGCAACCGATAGCTGGGGACATCCTATGCCAACCTCGATCAGCGGATCCGAACGTGTCCAACAGAAAGCAGTCGCCGAAAAAACTGCATTACATCTAAGCAGTGTGCAGGAGCGGAAGAAGAGAGCCAAGGTCGGAGGCCATCTCAAGGGATTTCTAGACACTTTCAGCTCTATGCTTGAAAGTCTGTCAGGAAATCCCTTCCCAACAACGAGATCGGGAGACGACGAAGAGGCACTCGAAGAAGCTCCAGCTAAAAAGGCGAAACTCAAAGCTCCATTAGCGACAGGAACACCAAAGTCCAAAAGACCACCAAAACCGGCACCAACGCAGGCGAAGAGAACAAGAGCCGACATGGGGCAGGTCGTTCCGCCTCGACTAGTAAATGCAACGACTCCACAAGACCACGCGTACAATGCCTTCCTAGAGTTTCTCGCGATCACCAAAGCAACCGCAGACGTCAACCTCGGAGTGTGCAAGACCATCTTGCAACACTTCGAGCAGGGCAATGCGAAACTGCTGGAGGAGAAACTTGAGGAGGCAGAAGCAGCCATATACAACAACGGCAACTCCCAAGTCATAAAGGGAAAAATGTCAGGCAGTTATATGGCGGCTTACAACGCGACCAGTGGTTTCGTGGAGATGTGCATTGAGGGAACTGAGAGCGGAGCGCCTAAGTTCAATACCCCGCAAGGTGACCCCTTGGTTGTTGTCGCAAAGTGCACAAGGATCCTACTGGATGGCAGGATTCTCGATATGGCGAAAATCATATCGGGAAATCAGGACACTGCATCCGGCTGGAAGGACTGGGCACTACCAACAATTGAGTGGGTCAATGGAGTTCCGGGGTGTGGAAAGACAACCTGGGTAGTAGGGCACTTCGATGCTGACAAGGACGCCATCATCACCACAACATCAAACGCAGCTAGCGACCTACGGGAGAAGCTAGCGCCTCGTGTTGGTGACCTTGTCAAGACCAGGGTACGCACCATGGCTTCAGTCTTGGTGAATGGCTTCAGAGAGTCTAACAAGTTCAGCCGTCTAATGGTTGATGAGGCTCTCATGAACCACTTCGGAGCCATAGTCATGGCTGCCAAGCTGTGTGATGCCAAAGAACTGGTCCTCATCGGAGATGTCAACCAACTACCTTATATCGATAGAGAAAATCTCTTCGAACTGAGGTACTGCCGCCCAAACCTGGTAGCAAACATCAGCCAGGAGTTGCTCTGTACACACCGGAACCCCTTGGACGTCGCCTACGCCCTGCGCGAGGTTTACTCCGGTATCTACTCCTCAACCATAAGAGCTCACTCGTTGAAGCTGAAATCCTACACTGGTGCCCAAATACCGCTCACGCTCCCCAATACGCTTTTCCTAGTCCATACCCAGGGCGAAAAGGAAAGGCTTATTGGACAGGGCTGTGGTGAAGGCACAGGTTCGCGTACGCTCACCATCCACGAAGCGCAGGGGTTAACGTTCGAAACAGTAGTAATTGTTCAAACCAAGTCTAGAACAATTGAACTACATCAGAGCGTACCCCATGCGGTAGTAGCAGTGTCACGGCACACCACCAGCTGTACCTACTACACCGATGATGACAACGACGCAATAGGGTACTTCATCAAGCGAGCTATGGCCGCGTCCACTAAAAAGATTCTAGAGTATAATTTGAAAATGTCAATTAAGCACCGAAACGCAGCGGTCGTCGACAAGTTGGCTCGGGAGATGAGGGATGCCAATTTGGACACTTAAGAGTTGTAAAGTCAAAAGTAATGTTCAAGTGTCAATGTTTTCAAAAATGTAATAGTAATGTCAATTTAGAATGTTAATCTTTTTCCAAAATTGTAATAATTAAAAGTTATTAAGTAAATTGTAAACAAAACAACATACAAAGAAAAGAAATTACACAAAATATAATATACAAGAATAAAATATATATTAAAAAACAAAAAAAAAACCAAAAAAAAGACAAAAAAAAAATAACAAAAAAAAAAAAAAAAATACAATATATATATCCCTATCATAATAAAATGTATTAGAATAATATAAGTAACGTTTAATTTATATAGAATCAATAATTTAAGTATTTCTTCTTACTGAGTAAGATTTTCTCTAATAAAATTGTAATAAAGCTAATAAATAAAGAAATTAAAATAAAAAAGAGCACGGACCACAGAGTCTGTGGTGAGCAGCAGTTATAAATAAAAAAAAAAAAAAAAAAAAAAAAAACCTAACCTAACCTAACCATTTTTTTTTTTTTTTTTTTTTTTTTTTTTTTGCGCTGGGAAAAATGCGTTACGCATGCCCCCCCATTGGGGGATGGGAGGGGTATGTGGGACTCCCCGGTCTATATTGGACCGGTATACCCACTAAACGACCCAGCGGCACTCCGGCATCGTCTGTGTGGAGGAGGATTGGGAAACTGGCAAAAGCCTTTACTTCCAATCCCCCGCCGACGACCGCCCGCCTTTACAGCGGGGCCCGCATGCTCCTCCCAGCAGGGAGGGGCCCAGGAACGACCGCGAGTGCTCGGCCGTTCCCGCCTGATAGAGGTGGAGAATATGTGCAATGCGAGAGAAGGCGCCCCCGCGCCTGTCTCCCGCTATCCTCCACCGGGAGGGGGAAGGCGATTGTCGTGCAATCGCCTTCTTCTCCCCCTTCTTCGCCTGCGGAGCGGCGCCGCGAGGGGATCATCCTCCCGCGTGCGCTCCGCCGCCTCCTTTTGAGACATCACGTCCTCACAAAAGGAGGCGACCGCTGTCCAGGCCCTTTCGCTTCCCAGCATGGAGTTGACCACGCTGGGCAGCGAGAGGTCCGGCCCGACTATCGCCGCTAAGCCGCGACGCGGCTCTGACCACGCCGGGCACACCTCGAGGGTGTGCTGCGCCGTATCCTCCGCCGCACCACAATCATGGCACGACGGATTCTCCTCTCTTTCGATCCGGTGCAGGTACGATCCGAAGCATCCATGCCCGGAAAGCAGCTGCACCATCCTGAACGACAAGTAACCGTGGGACCTCTCGAGCCAATCTCGCAAAACTGGCCCGAGAGCGTCCAACGTCCGCCGGCCAAACGCGGCGAAGGCGAGATCCCCCGTCCAATGATGGACGATCGCGTCCTTCGCCTCCCGCCGAACGGCCTCCCGCTCCTCCGGGGCAGGGTGCTCTCCGAGCGCCCTACGCCCCGCCGTCCACTCATAGACTCTCCAGGAGGCACCCCTCCCAAGGAGGGGTGCCCGCCAGAGCGCAGGCCGCCGCAAAGCCCACCGAGGAGTAGGCCCTCGCTACCCGCTGCGCACTGGCCCTTTGAGGCCTGCGGATCGCAGTAGCGTTCTCCCTCCTTCGGAGGGAGTCCGCCCAGATGGGGGCCCCGTAGAGGGCCATGCTCTTCAAGATGCCGGCATACAACTGCCGGCATCGCGCTTTTGGCCCCCCCAGATTCGGGAGGAGCCATGCTAGCGCAGCCGCGGCCTTCAACAGGCGCGTCGACAGCCCGCTGAAGTGCGGGCCGAAACGCCACCTGCTGTCGAGCACTAGGCCCAGATATTTCATCTGGGTCTTCAACTCGACCCTGACGCCCTCCACGACGATGTGGGCGTCGGTGGGAATGCGCTGCCGAGGCCCGTGGAAAAACACGGCTTCGGTCTTGTGCAGCGCCACCCTCAATCCTAGCCGGCGGATCCTTCCCGCGACCAAGGATCCGCCAGCCGATGCCAGGCTCGCCGCCTCCCTAAAGTTCCTCCCCCGGGCAGTGAGAAGAGTGTCATCCGCGTAGCAAATGACACTCGTGCCACGGAGGAGAGCTCCCCGCAGGAGCCAGTCGAACCCGATGTTCCACAGGAGTGGCCCTAGAACGGACCCCTGCGGAACACCGGACTCCGCGCCGTACCGCCGAAGCCGGCCCGTTTTGTCTACAAGGAGGACCGCTCGGTCCTCCAAGTAGTTGGCCAGGAGGCTTCGTAGGTACTGAGGCACTCCATGGTAGCGGAGCGCCTCTAGTATTGTCGGGTGGGGGATGGAGTTGAAGGCGTTTGCTATGTCGAATGACACAGCCAAAACTCCGTCCCCTGCCCCCACGGCCTCCCTCACTTGGCCCTTGAGCTGGGACAGTGCATCGACTGTCGAACGCCTCCTGCGGAAACCGAATTGGGCGTCCGACAGGTTCGGCCCCACCTCCAGCATCAGGCCATTAAGACGGCCGGCGACGATCCCCTCGAACAACTTACCGACCTCATCGAGCAGAACGATGGGCCGGTATGCCGAAGGGGAGTCCACCGGGCGCCCCTCCTTACGGAGAAGGCACAACTGCTCCTCTTTCCAGGGTTTCGGAAACCTTCCAGCCCTAAAACACGCGCTGAAGAGGTCCCGAAACCTCTCCTCCATTTGGGTGGTTGCGATGGCCACCACCCGTGCGGGGACGCCGTCCGGCCCGGGGGCCGTCTTCTTGGCGCGAAGACGGAGCGCCGCCACTCCGAATTCCACTTCCGTGATCGGAGGGATCTCCTCCTCCGGCGGAACCGCCCCCCGCGGGGGGTCCATTAATGGTGGGGTGAAGTTGGTCCCGGGTGGAAATAGGGACCGAACCACCCCATCCAGCAGTGCCGGCTCGAGAGACTCCGTCAGCGGGGGACCAAAGGGGCGCAGTTTGTTTCGCGCCGCCTTGTATGGTCTTCCGTACGGGTCTCCGTCGAGACCCTCCAGCATCTCGGCTCGCGCCGCGTCTTTGGCGGCGTTCATTGCCGAATTGAGGAGCTTCTTTGCCTCTACGTAAGAGGCGTAGAGAAGGTCCTCATTTTCGGGGTCTCGCCGTCTGCGCCGTCGACTCCGCGTGTATTGCCGCCTTGCCGCCACGCAGGCGGCCCGTAGCTCCGCTAACCCTTCGGACCACCAATAGATGGCACGACGGGGAGGTGGGCGGCGAGACCGAGGCATGCTGGACTTACACACCTCGGTCAGGGACCTCCTCAGTTGGGCCGCTGCGGAGTCCACGTCCAAGACGTCGATAGGAGGCGTGAGCCAGTCCTGGATGAACGCCGCCTCCTTTGCCGCCTCACGGTCGAGACGGGTAAGAGCCCACCGTGGAAAAGGAGATCGGCTCGACGGAGGCGACCCCCGGGGGCTCTGGGTGGAGACGATGTCGAACCGCACATATCGGTGGTCCGACAATGTCTCCACCGTTTCCACCCGCCAGCCGACGACGCGGGCGGCAAGTGCGGGGGTGGCGAACGACACGTCCACCACCGTCCCTCCCCGTTGCCGCACACACGTGTGGGCCGTCCCTCTATTTAGGAGGGACACGCCCGACGAGGCCGCCCAAAATTCGACGGCCCGCCCGCGGACGTTGCAAGAGGCGGCCCGGTTGCCCCAGGCCGCCGACTTGGCGTTCAGGTCGCCCAATACGGCGACCTGGCGCGGCGCCGCCCTACCGACTACTGCGGTCAGGACTTCGAGAAAATCCTCGAAGTCCTGTAAAGGGCGGTTAGGGGAGAAATAGACCCCCACCAGGGCTATTTCTCCCCACGCGGCGGCCACGTATCCCGGTCCCCTCTCTAAGAGCGAGAGGGGAGGGGAGTCCGTGGAAGACCGCGACACCAACGCCACCGAGCCGTCCCGATCACCCAGCCAACGGCCAGGGACAGAGTACGGCTCGGCGACCACCGCAACGTCTACTAACCACTCAGCCAGGGCCTGCATCAGCAGGTCCTGGGCTGCTTTACAGTGGTTAGTATTCGCCTGTAGGATGCGATGTCCGGACCTATCCATCATTCGGCCATCGCACCCCCCTCGTCGGCCACCGAGGTCCCAGCCTCAGGGACGACGGTGGTAGCGGCAGGCTGGGACGGCGCCTGCGCTTTGCCCTTCTTTGGGGGAGGATTGCAGTTCCTCCCCCTCATCACGTGGTCCGCCGGGCGGCCACTGGCGGCGCACACCGCGCAGTGCGGCTTGGCGGCCGTGCAGGAGGCGGACATGTGCCCCTCCTTACCGCAGCGGTAACAGGCGTCCGACCTGTCCACCTTGGACGGACAGAGGGCCCGTGTGTGGCCGATTCCGAAGCACTTGTAGCAGCGCAAAGGCTGCTCACCAAGTGCTCGGACCACACACGACCCAAACCCGACGGCAAGCCGTCCCTTGGCAAGGACGGCCTTAGCTGCGGTGACCGGGCACTCCAGGCGGATTGTGCCCATGCCGCCGCGGCCGGGCCTGATAGCCCGACCCTGTACCGCTGCGGTGTTGCAGCCCCCTATTGCTGCAAGCGCCGCCACGACCTCCTCTTTGGTGACCGAATCGTCCAGATTGGTCACCTCGAGGGCCGCCGACTTGACGGGCCTTACCACCTTGGCCGCGTCCGCGATGACCTCTTGCAACTTCGTTGCGAAGAGGTCAGCGTTGGTGCCGCCCTGGGCCCCCGGGAACTCGAAAATACGAGCCCCGGCTTGGGTCTGGCGGCACGTGATGGCGCCGATTCCCAACTTGGTGGGATCGGCGTTGGTACGAGCCCGTTTCAGCACGGACTCGTACGTCTCACCACGCTCCGCAGCCTCCGCGGTGAGCGTCACCACGACGGCCGCGGTTTTGGGAGAAACTAGGGGTTTTCTCCCACCGGCAGGGGCCCTTTTAGCTGCCGGAGCAGCGGTGGCGGGCTTAGGGGCCGACTTTTGCCCCTTCCCCTTCCCCTTCCCCTTGCCGGTCGTCTGGGACGGGCAGGGAGGGGAGATGTTGGCTGGGGAGGCAGGGGCGGCGGCCGCTCTCGCCTTCTTGGCCTTGCCCTTCCCCTTTTTGACCACCTTCGTCCACGGCTGGGTGGACGGGGTGGTGGAAGGGAGAAGGGCGTCCTCCCTTTGGGAGGATGGCCCAGGCTCGCACGGCCTCTTGTCCGCCGCGAGGGGCGGTCGGAGGCGCTTTTCGGGCAAGAGCCTGTCCTCGATGCCAGCGAGGCAGGCTCTCGTAAATGCCCTTTCCTCCATCACAACCTTGCGGATGACATCCTCAAGGTTGGAAGAGGAGGAAGGGCCCTCCACCGCAGGTCTCGGCTCAGCTTGGGTTGGCTGGGCCGTGACCTCAGCCAGCTTCTTATGCAGCTGGCTGACCTCCGACTGCAGGCGATCTATCTTCGCCTGCAGTTGCCGCGTCTCGTCGGTGGCTGTGCGTTGCACGAGCTCCCGGACGATGCCACCCATGCTGGCGGCCCTGCATTTAAGGGACTTCTGGAAAGTCCCTTTTAGATTGGAGGACTTAGAGGCGACCACCCTGATCTCCTCTTCGTCCTCCTGCGCCATGCGCTCCAGCTCGGCCAGCGAGTGGTCCGCGTATAAGACGCTAGACGCACCGTACCCGGACTTAGCCCGGGCGGCCTGCGCCTGCATCTCCTTCGCGGCGACCCTCTCTTCCAGGTCTTCCTGGAGCTGGGCCCTTCGCGCGAGGTCCAACTGACGTTGGGCGTCCGCCAGACCCACGTCGTGGGTGTCCGCCACAGTGGAAGGCTTTTTGGCCTTCGCCTTCTTTTTTGGCTTAGCACTCCTCGTGGAGTCCGAGGAGCCTTCGCCGCCGTCCTTCAGGAAGGATCGCTTCCGCTTTTGTATTTGTGTCCGACTTTCGACTTCCATCGCCGAACTTCCGTCCGACTCTGGAACGAGCGACTCGTTGTCGGAGTCCGACAACACGTCGACCGACAGTCTGCGGAACATGCTACCCGGTGATGGGCGGCAAACCTCCGACGCCGTACTGGCATCGCCGGCGTGGCCCTGAGAAGGGCCTTTGGTTTGGCCCTGAGAAGGGCCTTTGGTTTGGCCCTGAGAAGGGCCTTTTGGTTGGCCCTGAGAAGGGCCTTTTGGTTGGCCCTGACAAGGGCCTTCTGGTTGGCCCTGAGAAGGGCCTTTTGGTTGGCCCTGAGAAGGGCCTTTTGGTTGGCCCTGAGAAGGGCCTTGTGGTTGGCCCTGAGAAGGGCCTTTTGGTTGGCCCTGATAAGGGCCTTTTAAGAACCGCCCGGAGGCGTCCCGCGATGGTAGCTTTGGCATAGCCGCCGCAAGTGTTGAAGAGTCCGCAAAAAAAAGTCTTCAACGCACAGTGCACTTTCGCCGATCACTGGCCTGCCACTCCGTTACGGTGACAGGACCAGGTCGTTGCCCGGGGAACGCTACGTGGAAGCAAGCACTGTGGGGGGTCCCCCTGGGGAACCTAACCTTTTTTTTTTTTTTTTTTAACCTGGGAAAATCCTTTATGGATACCACCGTTCCGGGGGGAAACGGTGGTTATGTGGGACTCACCGCCGTAAGGCGGCATACGCACTAAAAAACCAGGGTGTTCCTCCTACACCAACTTAAGACGAGGGGCATGGGACCGCTCGCGCATTACTCCACAGCCCTCGTCGGTGTCGCTGCCCGCCTAGCGGCAGACTCTCCTCCTGGGAGGTCTTCACAAGACCTCGCCACCTCATGTGTGATGCCCCGGAACACACGGGGCATCTCCACCTCTCGACGACCCATTGTTATGGGATGCCAGGTGCCCCCGCACCCAACACCCCAGGCCCTCGAAGCGGAGACGGGGTGCGGGCTCGATTAGCCCGCCTCCGTGTCCGCGCCCTCCGGAGCGGCTGTGCGAGAGGATCTCTCTCCCTCTCTCCGCTCCTCTTCTTCTCCACCATGGACTGCAGGAGCAAGTCCTGAGCCCCGGCGCATCGGTTGATATTCGCCTGTAGGAAGGTTAGGGCCATACTAACTAACCTTCCTCCATGCGTCCCGATGGACCTTCATCAGGCGGACGCGGCTGCGCCGTAGCCCCAGCCACGTTGGCCTTCCTTCTGACCCCTGTCTTTGACGGGGACTTGGCGCATGCCTTGCTCCCGGAGAGGTGATCCGCTGGCTTCCCCGCTGCTGCACATAGGGTGCAGTGGGGGGTAGCAGTGCAATCTTTGGCCTTGTGGGCCTTTATACCGCAGCGGTAACACTCATCGCTGCGGTCAACCTCGGCCTTGCACTTGGCCGCTATATGGCCCAGTTCAAGGCAGCGGTAGCAGCGGCGGGGTCTTGCATCTAAGATGCTGACTCGCGCCGCCACCCAACCAACCAAAACGCGTCCTCCGCTGGCCATCACCTTCTTTGCGGCCACGGTAGGGCAGCGTACGAACACGGTGCCCATCCCGGCTTGTCCCCGACGTATTGCGCCAACGGATAACGCCGTCACATGGCATTCGCCCTTCCCTGCCAAGGCCTCCGCCAGCTCATGCGGAGTGACGGAATCGTCCAAGCCGCTGACTCTAAGGTCAGTCGTGATAGTCGGCCTGGAGACTCGTACGCTCTCCTCGTCTCCGAACACCTCCCTGAGCTTCTCAGCAAGGACGTCCGCTTTGGCCGCGTTGTCCACACCGGAAACCTCCAGCACTCGTGCCCCAGTTGCCGCCGCCCTGATCTTCAGCGGTGGGAGCCCCAGCTCGCTTAAATTCACCTTCGCCTTGGCCGCTTCCAGCATCTTGGCGTAGGTGACCCCTTTCTCCACCGCACTCTTCTGCAGTGTGATAACCACCGCTGCGGTCCGTGGAGGGCGGAGTTTGGCCGCACCCGCTTTGGGGGGCTGCGTCTTCGGCCTAGGAATTTGGGCCGGAGGGGGAGGCCTCTTCTTCTCGGTGGGTCCTGCCCCTTCAGTGGCACGCACCTTGTCCCGCCTCTTGTCCTTTCCCCGCCTCGTGACCACCTGCCAGTCCTCAACAGGAGCCACACCGCTAACAGGGGCGGGGGCCGGCTTCGGCTTTGGAACCGCTTTTGTTCCCGGCTTTGGCGCCGGAGTGTCTCTCTGAGTCAAGGACTCAGCTGGACCCACCTCAGCCTCTCTTCTCCGATCTGCCGCCAGAGGGGGCCTCAGGGTCTGCCTGGGCATCAGTCTCTCCTCGATTCCGGCAAAGCGGGCGTCCACCATTGTACCAACTTGCACCATGATGTGCCGCATTGCGTCCTCATCGCAGGGGGCTTGGGCTGGGGCCTGAGCGGGCATCGAGGTCGGATCCACTTGAGCTTGGGCAGCCCTCATCTGCGCCATCTCCCGCCGCAGCTCCTTAAGGTCCGCCGCGAGCCGCTCGTTGGCCTTTACCAGAAGGGCCATCTCCTCAGGTATTGTGCGGGCCCGCGTTTCCTTGAAGGACGCCCTTATCGTGTCCGCGGCCTCCTTGAGGGCCCTCACCGACGTGCCCTTTAGATTTTTGGACTTAGTGGCCACCGCATACACGATGTCCACTGAGTCCATCAGCATTGCTTCCAGCTCGGCGGCATCGCAGCTGCCTAGCCGTGAGCCGCGGTCCTCGGGCACCGATGCTGGCACCTTGAGGAATTGCGCCTTCCTCCTTTTTTGTATCTCCTCTTGGAGCTCCTTTTCAGCTGTGAGCCGCATCTCATCTTCCCGCGCCCGGTTGAGCTCGGCCTTGGCCTTTGCCAGCCCGACGTATTCCCCTGTTGTGGGCGGGCGCCCCCTACCACGCCGAGCGCTCGAGACCTTGGGTGACGGTGAGAATTCACCCTGGTCTCCCTGCCCTTCCTGCTCCTCAATATGCCGCTTGCGCAGCCTCCTTCCGGAGCCGTGAGACGACACGGACTCCCAGGTCATGCCGTCAGAATCAGATTCTGACAGGCACACCGTCTGAGTTCGAAGCCATGGGGCTTGAGTAGCCTCCACATTCGAAGCAACGAGCAGATCTTCGCCGTTGCTCTCCACCACCTCGCAGCGGGTTAACACTACCCGTGCATCCTTCACCTCACATGCCACCTCGGTGTCCTTATTCAGGCCAGGGTCAGCGGTGTCAACACACGCCTTCGGGGCGCATGCTTCCACCTCCATATCAACGTTGTCCGTATCGCTTGCCAAATCAGTGTCCAGTGTCAGAGTTTTGCCATATTTGTGTTCACGAAGCCGGGCGGATTGCCTGGCTACGAAGCAGTCGCTGCCCCCCCCAGAGTACGAGGGGCAGCCCTCTACCTCGGATGAGGTAGAGGGGTGGGATTCCCCCTTTCGGGGACCCACCTGGGGACCAAATTCACAACTGCTTAGATCCATACTAGTTAACTCCAATGCTCCACATCGTCGTCTCTTTTTTTCACTAGGGGTGAGCTCCCCTGCAAGTTTTGAGGGAGCGCCCTGAAAAGGGCGTGCTCGCCTCCTCCAACAACGCGCCATGAAAAGAGCGTGTCCGCCTATCGGCCCCGCTCAGATCGCGAAACATGACCACGACCATGTTGCGGGGTTTGGCCCTCCACTGATCCCGATGGTTCCCCCCCAGTGTTTGGTCCGCGCCGGTAAACCGGTAACTCCCATTTCTGGGAGCCGTTCCCCTATCCGCCACCCGGGGACGCGCCGCGTTGGGGTACACCTCCCCACCCACTGGGACAACCCAGCAGGTCCGCGGTCCGCGCCCTCCGGAGCGGCTGAGCGAGAGGATCTCTCTCCCTCTCCCGCTCCTCTTCCTCCCTCTGCATGATGACTTCCTCACAGAAGGAGGCCACCGCCTCCCATGAACTCTGCTCATCGACCATTTTTAGAATTATGGCCGACAGGGAGAGGTCAGTCCCTACGACCGCGACCAATGATTGCCGCGGTTCAGCTCCTCCCGGGCATGCCTCCAGCACATGCTGCGCTGTGTCCTCCAGATGACCACATTGGTGGCAAGCCGGGGAGTCTTCCCTTCGGGCAACGCGATGTAGGTACCTCCCGAAACAACCATGTCCCGAGAGGACCTGCGTCAGTCGGAAGGAAAGACTCCCATGCTTCCTGCGGACCCACTCCTCTAGTACTGGGCTGATCGCCTCCAGTAGTCGACGGGCACTCTGCCCCCTCTGCACTTGCCCATTTAGGAGACGCTCCCTCCATATGTCAATAGCAGACACTCTAGCCTGATTGCGCCAGTGTGCCACCTCCTGCGGCGCCAGTCGCTCGTCCCGCTCCCGCGCCTGCGCTCTACGCCAGTAGACCGAAGCCAGAACTTCGGCCTCAAGGTCCCACGGGAGCGAGCCTGCGAGCACGCATGCCACTTCGTGGGAGAGTGTGCGATACCCCCTGCACACCCGCACCGCCATCACCCGTTGAGCTCCGATCAGCACGGCAGTGGTCTGCCGATCGAGCTTCCCCGCCCATATCGGGGCGCCATACAAGGCCATAGAGCTTACCACCGCTGTATAGAGGCGGCGGCAGCTCACTTCGCAGCCCCCGATATTCGGGAGCAGGCGACTAAGTGCGCCGGCTGTCCCCAAGATTTTGGGGGACAGCCGCCGCACGTGCTCCTTGAAGTTCCATCTGCCGTCGAGGACGACACCAAGATACTTCAGTGTCGTCCCGACGGGGATGGAAATTCCACCCACCACTATGGTGGAGTCTGCAGGTGGTTTCCGCCGGGGACCATGAAAACATATGGCCTCAGATTTGTGGAGCGCCACCTGCAGACCCAGCATCCGGATCCTTGCCACGACCGTAGCGACTCCGGCTGTGGCCAGGATCGCAGCCTCTCTATAGTCGCTTCCCCGGGCGGCAACCAGCGTATCATCGGCGTAGCATACTACGCTAACGCCACGCAGGCTTGCCCCCCGGAGGACCCAATCATATCCGACGTTCCACAGGAGAGGGCCAAGAACTGACCCCTGCGGAACACCGCGCGTCATGGGACTACTTCCCGCCCCGCGAGTCGTCGGGAAGACTACCTCTCGATCTGAGAGATAGTCCCCGACGAGTCTTCGCAGGTACTGGGGCACCTTGTGGTACCCCAGACCGGCGTGTATCGTGCTCCAAGGCAGCGTGTTGAATGCATTGGAGATGTCCAACGATATGGCCACCAACACGCCGCCACTGGAGCACGCCTCCTCGGAGAGGTCGCGGACGAGAGATATGGCGTCAATCGTCGAGCGACCTCTCCGGAAGCCGAACTGGTTAGGCGCCAGATCCGGTCCAACCGTCTCGAGGTGCCTGACCAGGCGGGCAGCCACTACTCTCTCCAACAGCTTGCCCGCCTCGTCGAGCAGCACAATCGGGCGATAGCCCGAGGGCTCATCCGCGGGACGACTCTCTTTCCTCAGGAGGACGAGTTTGCCCCTTCTCCATCGCCTGGGGAATCTTCCTTCCAAGAGGCACCTATCGAATAGATCCTTCAATGCGGGTCCCAAGTGCTTCAAGGAGAGGGCCCACGCTCGACCCGGTATGCCGTCAGGCCCAGGTGCCGTGTTCTTGGCCCTCATCCTGAGCACCGCCGCACCCAGCTCACCCTCAGAGATAGGGACAAACTCACTCTCCTCTTCTTCGGCGAGACCAGCCGAAGTCATGGGTGGCGCGAACTCGGCCCCCGGAGCACCGGGGAACAAGCCATCGACCACTCTCTGGAGCACCAGTGGTTGGAGCGAGGCTGTGATGGGGGGAGCCCAAGGACGAAGCTTTTGCCTCGCCCACTTGTACGGGCGGCCCCATGGGTCGCGCTCAAGCCCCTCCAGTAGCTGCTCCCAGGCTCGCCTCTTAGCCTCTACTATCGCGACGCGAAGGGCCCCAGAAGCCTCTCTGTAGGCGGCGTAAAGAGACTCGCTCTCCTCAGTCTCTCGCCGCCTTCGTCTCCGATACCGCTGGTATAGCCGGCGCCTCGTCACGCATCTTCTCCGAAGTTCTGCAATCTCCTCCGTCCACCAATAGACTTGGCGTCTCGGCTGCGGTGCTCGCGCGCGCGGCATCGCAGCGTCGCAGACGCGCGACAATGCCTCGCACAGCCTGTCCGCCATCGCGTCCGGGTCTACCGGATCCAGCTCCTGATGAGTGCCGTTCCACACTTCGACGAGGGCCGCCTCCTTCAGCACTTCAGCGTTGAGGCGCTTCAGGGCCCATCGCGGACCTATCTCGCCACCTACCTCTCTCACCTCATCCGTTCGAGTCGGGGAGACGCTGAACCGGATGTACCGGTGATCGGACAGCGTTACCACGTCCAACAGCACCTGCCAGTCGCGAATACGGCAAGCGATGTCTGGGGTGACGAGCGTCAAGTCGACGATCGACTCACCGTTCCGCCGGACGCAGGTGCTTTCCGATCCCCGGTTTACAACGCAGAGGCCCACCTCAGCCATCCACTCTAGCACGACACCGCCCCGCGCGTTCGTCACCGGCGACCCCCACGCCGCTGATTTGGCGTTGAGGTCCCCGAGGACGAGGACGGGGCGCGGGCGGGTCTGACCAATCAAGGTCCCCACCTCGCCGAGGAGAGTCTCCAGCTCGCGAACCGGCCGGTTCGGGGAGTGGTACACCCCCACGATGACAGCCTGGCCCACCCTAGCAACCACGAAACCCCTACCCCTCACCACGTCTTCAAGAGGGGGGGAGTGAACCGGCGATTGCGTGGTGATTGCCACTAGGCCGTCGAGGTCCCCAACCCAGTCAGACCTAGGTCGGACCTCGTAGGGCTCGCTCACCACCGCCACCTGGATTAACCGCTCCGCCATGCTCTGGAGCAAAAGATCCTGAGCTCCGGCAGAGTGGTTGATGTTCGCCTGCAGAAATTTGGTCGCCATACTAAATATTGGTGTCCATGAGATCCTCCTCTTGCGTCGCTGGACGCTGAGTCAGCTGCGAGGGGGCCCTGGGGCCGTCACTAGCCAACTTTTCTCTCCTTTTATCCATCTTGGGGGGCCTGGCAAAACAAGCTTTACCACCAATACGGTGATTCGCCGCTTTGTTTGCCGCATCACATACAGGGCAGTGCGGATCAGCAGAGCATTGAGCCGCCTTGTGTCCTGGCTTACCGCAGCAGAAGCAGAACCTGCTTCGGTCAACGTCCGCGGTGCATTTAGCGCCCATGTGACCAAGCTCTAGGCACCTGAAGCATCTAAGCGGTCGGGGCTCCAGGATTTTAGCCTGAACTGAGACCCAGCCTACCAAAAGCCTCCCTTCTGAAACTTTCTTGGCTGTGGCAATTGGGCATCGCAGCCAGATCGTACCTCCTCCTTGTCTGCCCGGAGAACGAATTATTTCTCCCGTTCTGATGGCTTCTTTTGCGCAACCGCCCACATCAGCCACGGCTGCTGCTACTTCCTCCTTGGTAGCCGAGTCATCCAGGCCCGTTATGCGGAGTTCAACGCATTTCTCGGGCCTGGTAACCCGAACCACTTCCTCGCCAAGGGACTCTCCCAATTTCTTGGCCAGAGCATTAGCTTTTTCAGCACTAGAGGCACCGGGCACCTCCAGAAGTCGAGCGCCAGTAGCTGCAGTACGGAACTTTAAGCCTGCAGGTATGCCGAGTTCCTTAAGGTCAATGTGCTGCTTGGCCTCGGCAAGCACTTTCTCATAAGTGACGCCGCGATCTACTGCGTCCGGCTTCAGAGTCAGCATGACTGCTGCTGAGCGAGGGGGACGGAGCTTGGCTGGCTTCTTCACTGGTTTTGCACAAGCATTTGTCGCTTTCTGTGAGGCCACCTGAGCGCTTGGTGCCTTCTTGTCAGCCTTCTTTTTGTTTGTGCCTTTCCGAGCCACCACATTCCACCCCTCATCCATGGATTGGGGCTGCGGAGGCAACAACCGCGGCTCAGTCACTGCCGGTTTGGGTTTCCCCTTTGCCTTTCGAGTCTCTTTAGCTTGAGCTTTCTGAGACTCTTTGGCTGTCTCTTTATTAATGGCTACAGGAACATCATCCGTTACCATCTCCATCTGCGAGTTGCCCCCCGAGCGAGGAGCAGCAACCGTGACTGCAGGGGCCTTCGGCACCATAGATTTCTTTTTATCTGCAGCTAATGGGGGCCGCAGGCGCTTCTCTGGGAGCAACCGCTCCTCTAGTCCTTCCAGTCTGGCGTTCATCATTGTCCCACATTGGTCCATGACGACACGCACTATTTCCTCAATTGTTTGGGGCTGAGTTGCCGTCGGAGCTGGCGCCTGATCACGCTGCTGCGCTAGCTGCCGCATCTGGGCTAACTCTTTTCTCATCTCGGCCAACTCGCCCGCAAGTCGCTTGTTGGCAGCCTCCAATCGGACAACCTCCTCCGACATTGTGCGCGACCGCAACTCTTGGAAGGAGACTTTAATCGTCTCCACCGCGTCCTTTAGGGCTCTAACGTACGTCCCTTTAAGGTTGCTAGATGTTTTTGCAACCTTTTCAATTGTGTCCACCGAATCTAGGACCAGCCTAGCTAGATCCGGTGGTTCTTGTCCTTCACTGCTCAGTGTACGTGACACTAAGACCGGAGATTTACGGAAAGAGGCAGCTACCGCCTCTTTTTTCCGTCTTATGTCATCCGCCATTTCCATTTCAGCCTGCAACCGAAGCTCCTCAGCTTTTGCCGCGTTCAGTTCAGCCTTTGCTTTGGCCAGGCCTACGTACTGCCCCGTAGAAGGGGGACGTCCACGTCCTCTCCGAGCCGGCGACGCGGGCATCGACTCCTCGTCCTCTCCCAAGTCCGAGCTCGCGTCGTATCTCCGACGCTTCCTCCAAAATCGGTCTCTTCCTTCGGACACCTCCCCAGAAGCCACGGTCTGAAAGCTTGCATCAGAGTCCGCGTCAGACAGGTTCGCCATTGTCGATGAAGCAACGAGCATATCTTCATCGTTGCTTTCCATCGCTGCGCAGCGGGTTAACAACACGCGCGCCTCCTTCACCTCACATGCCACCTCGGTGTCCTTATTCAGGCCAGGGTCAGCGGTGTCAACACACGCCTTCGGGGCGCATGCTTCCACCTCCATATCAACGTTGTCCATATCGCTTGCCAAATCAGTGTCCAGTGTAAGAGTTTTGCCATATTTGTGTTCACGAAGCCGGGCGGATTGCCTGGCTACGAAGCAGTCGCTGCCCCCCCCAGAGTACGAGGGGTGGGATTCCCCCTTTCGGGGACCCACCTGGGGACCAAATTTACAACTGCTTAGATCCATTTTTCCTTAACTCCAATGCTCCACATCGTCGTCTCTTTTTTTCACTAGGGGTGAGCTCCCCTGCAAGTTTTAAGGGAGCGCCCTGAAAAGGGCGTGCTCGCCTCCTCCAACAACGCGCCCTGAAAAGGGCGTGTCCGCCTATCGGCCCCGCTCAGATCGCGAAACATGACCACGACCATGTTGCGGGGTTTGGCCCTCCACTGATCCCGATGGTTCCCCCCCAGTGTTTGGTCCGCGCCGGTAAACCGGTAACTCCCATTTCTGGGAGCCGTTCCCCTATCCGCCACCCGGGGACGCGCCGCGTTGGGGTACACATCCCCGCCCACTGGGACAACCCAGCAGGTCCGCGGGGGGAACCTAACCTTTTTTTTTTTTTTTTTTTTTTTTTTTTTTTTTTTTTTTTTTTTTTACCTGGGAAAATCCTTTATGGATACCACCGTTCCGGGGGGAAACGGTGGTTATGTGGGACTCACCGCCGTAAGGCGGCATACGCACTAAAAAACCAGGGTGTTCCTCCTACACCAACTTAAGACGAGGGGCATGGGACCGCTCGCGCATTACTCCACAGCCCTCGTCAGTGTCGCTGCCCGCCTTGCGGCAGACTCACCTCCTGGGGTCTTCCCCCACCTCGTGTGTGATGCCCCGGAACACATGGGGGGCATCTCCACCTCTCGATGACCTATTATTAGGGGATGCCAGGTGCCCCCGCACCCAACACCCCAGGCCCTCGGAGCGGAGACGGGGTGCGGGCTCGATTAGCCCGCCTCCGTGTCCGCGCCCTCCGGAGCGGCTGAGCGAGAGGATCTCTCTCCCTCTCCCGCTCCTCTTCCTCCCTCTGTGAGATGATTTCCTCACAGAATGAGGCCACCGCCTCCCATGACCTCTGCTCATCGACCATTTTTAGAATTATGGCCGACAGGGAGAGGTCAGTCCCTACGACCGCAACCAATGTCTGCCGCGGTTCTGCTCCACCCGGGCATGCCTCCAGCGCATGTTGCGCCGTATCCTCCGCATGTCCACACTGATGGCAAGCTGGGGAGTCCTCCCTTCGGGCAACGCGATGTAGGTACCTCCCGAAACAACCATGTCCCGAGAGGACCTGCGTCAGTCGGAAGGAAAGACTCCCATGCTTCCTGCGAACCCACTCCTCCAGTACTGGGCTGATCGCCTCCAGGAGCCTTCGGGCGCTCTGCCCCCTCTGCATCTGCCCCGCCAGGAGCCGCTCCCTCCACATGGCGATGGCGGACACCCTGGCCTGATTGCGCCAGTGCGCCACCTCCTGCGGCGCCGGTTGCTCGTCCCGCTCCCGCGCCTGCGCTCTGCGCCAGTAGACCGAAGCCAGAACTTCGGCCTCAAGGTCCCACGGGAGCGAGCCTGCGAGCACGCATGCCACTTCATGGGAGAGTGTGCGATAGCCCCTGCACACCCTCACCGCCATCACCCGTTGAGCTCCGATCAGCACGGCAGTGGTCTGCCGATCGAGCTTTCCAGCCCATATCGGGGCGCCATATAACGCCATAGAGCTTACCACCGCTGTATAGAGGCGGCGGCAGCTCACTTCGCAGCCCCCGATATTCGGGAGCAGGCGACTAAGTGCGCCGGCTGTCCCCAAGATTTTGGGGGACAGCCGCCGCACGTGCTCCTTGAAGTTCCATCTGCCGTCGAGGACGACACCAAGATACTTCAGTGTCGTCCCGACGGGGATGGAAATTCCACCCACCACTATGGTGGAGTCTACAGGTGGTTTCCGCCGGGGACCATGAAAACATATAGCCTCGGATTTGTGGAGCGCCACCTGCAGACCCAGCATCCGGATCCTTGCGACGACCGTAGCGACTCCGGCTGTGGCCAAGATCGCAGCCTCTCTATAGTCGCTTCCCCGGGCGGCAACCAACGTATCATCGGCGTAGCATACTACGCTAACGCCACGCAGGCTTGCCCCCCGGAGGACCCAATCGTATCCGACGTTCCACAGGAGAGGGCCAAGAACCGACCCCTGCGGAACACCGCGCGTCATGGGACTACTTCCCTCCCCGCGAATCGTCGGGAAGACTACCTCTCGATCTGAGAGATAGTCCCCGACGAGTCTTCGCAAGTACTGGGGCACCTTGTGGTACCCCAGACCGGCGTGTATCGTGCTCCAGGGCAGCGTGTTAAATGCATTGGAGATGTCCAACGATATGGCCACCAACACGCCGCCACTGGAGCACGCCTCCTCGGAGAGGTCGCGGACGAGAGATATGGCGTCAATCGTCGAGCGACCTCTCCGGAAGCCGAACTGGTTAGGCGCCAGATCCGGTCCCACCGTCTCGAGGTGCCTGACCAGGCGGGCAGCCACTACTCTCTCCAATAGCTTGCCCGCCTCGTCAAGCAGCACAATCGGGCGATAGCCCGAGGGCTCGTCCGCGGGACGACCCTCTTTCCTCAGGAGGACGAGTTTGCCCCTTCTCCATCGCCTGGGGAATCTTGCCCCCGCGAGGCACCTGTCAAACAGGTCCTTCAAGGCGGGTCCCAGGTGCTTCAAGGAGAGGGCCCACGCGCGACCCGGTATGCCATCAGGCCCAGGTGCCGTGTTCTTGGCTCTCATCCTGAGCACCGCCGCACCCAGCTCACCCTCAGAAATAGGGACAAACTCGCTCTCCTCTCCTTCGGCGAGATCGGCCGAAATCAAGGGAGGCGTGAAATCGGCCCCCGGAGCATCGGGGAACAATCCATCGACCACTCTTTGGAGCACCGCCGGTTGGAGCGAGGCTGTGATGGGGGGAGCCCAGGGACGAAGCTTTTGCCTCGCCCACTTGTACGGGCGGCCCCATGGGTCGCGCTCAAGCCCCTCCAGCAGCTGCTCCAAGGCCCGCCTCTTAGCCGCGACTATCGCGACGCGAAGGGCCCCAGAAGCCTCTCTGTAGGCGGCGTAAAGAGACTCGCTCTCCTCAGTCTCTCGCCGCCTTCGCCTCCGATACCGCTGGTATTGTCGGCGCCTCGACACGCATACTCTCCGGAGTTCGGCAATCTCCTCCGTCCACCAATAGACTTGGCGTCTTGGCTGCGGGGCTCGCGCGCGCGGCATCGCAGCGTCGCAGACACGCGACAGTGCCTCGCACAGCCTGTCCGCCATCGCGTCCGGGTCTACCAGATCCGGCTCCTGAGGAGTGCCGTTCCACACTTCGACGAGGGCCGCCTCCTTCAGCACTTCGGCGTTGAGGCGCTTCAGGGCCCATCGCGGACCTATCTCGCCACCTACCTCTCTCACCTCATCTGTTCGAGTCGGGGAGACGCTGAACCGGATGTACCGGTGATCGGACAGCGTTACCACGTCTACTAGCACCTGCCAGTCGCGAATACGGCAAGCGATGTCTGGGGTGACGAGCGTCAAGTCGACGATCGACTCACCGTTCCGCCGGACGCAGGTGCTTTCCGATCCCCGGTTTACAACGCAGAGGCCCACCTCGGCCATCCACTCTAGCACGACACCGCCCCGCGCGTTCGTCACCGGCGACCCCCACGCTGCTGATTTGGCGTTGAGGTCCCCGAGGACGAGGACGGGGCGCGGGCGGGTCTGACCAATCAAGGTCCCCACCTCGCCGAGGAGAGTTTCCAGCTCGCGGACCGGCCGGTTCGGGGAGTGGTACACCCCCACGATGACGGCCTGGCCCACCCTAGCAACCACGAAACCCCTGCCCCTCACCACGTCTTCAAGAGGGGGGGAGTGAACCGGCGATTGCGTGGTGATTGCCACTAGGCCGTCGAGGTCCCCAACCCAGTCAGACCTAGGTCGGACCTCGTAGGGCTCGCTCACCACCGCCACCTGGATTAACCGCTCCGCCATGCTCTGGAGCAAAAGATCCTGAGCTCCGGCAGAGTGGTTGATGTTCGCCTGCAGAAATTTGGTCGCCATACTAAATATTGGTGTCCATGAGATCCTCCTCTTGCGTCGCTGGACGCTGAGTCAGCTGCGAGGGGGCCCTGGGGCCGTCACTAGCCAACTTTTCTCTCCTTCTACCCATCTTGGGGGGCCTGGCAAAACAAGCTTTACCACCAATACGGTGATTCGCCGCTTTGTTTGCCGCATCACATACAGGGCAGTGCGGATCAGCAGAGCATTGAGCCGCCTTGTGTCCTGGCTTACCGCAGCAGAAGCAGAACCTGCTTCGGTCAACTTCCGCGGTGCATTTAGCGCCCATGTGACCAAGCTCTAGGCACCTGAAGCATCTAAGCGGTCGGGGCTCCAAGATTTTAGCCTGAACTGAGACCCAGCCTACCAAAAGCCTCCCTTCTGAAACTTTCTTGGCTGCGGCAATTGGGAGTCGCAGCCAGATCGTACCTCCTCCTTGTCTGCCCGGAGAACGAATGATTTCTCCCGTTCTGATGGCTTCTTTTTCACAACCGCCCACATCAGCCACGGCTGCTGCTACTTCCTCCTTGGTAGCCGAGTCATCCAGGCCCGTTATGCGGAGTTCCACGCATTTCTCGGGCCTGGTAACCCGAACCAGTTCCTCGCCAAGGGACTCTCCCAATTTCTTGGCCAGAGCATTGGCTTTTTCAGCACTAGAGGCACCGGGCACCTCCAGAAGTCGAGCGCCAGTAGCTGCAGTACGGAACTTTAAGCCTGCAGGTATGCCGAGTTCCTTAAGGTCAATGTGCTGCTTGGCCTCGGCAAGCACTTTCTCATAAGTGACGCCGCGATCTACTGCATCCGGCTTCAGAGTCAGCATGACCGCTGCTGAGCGAGGGGGACGCAGCTTGGCTGGCTTCTTCACTGGTTTTGCACGAGCATTTGTCACTTTCTGTGAGGCCACCTGAGCGCTTGGTGCCTTCTTGTCAGCCTTCTTTTTGTTTGTGCCTTTCCGAGCCACCACATTCCACCCCTCATCCATGGATTGGGGCTGCGGAGGCAACAACCGCGGCTCAGTCACTGCCGGTTTGGGTTTCCCCTTTGCCTTTCGAGTCTCTTTAGCTTGAGCTTTCTGAGACTCTTTGGCTGTCTCTTTATTCATGGCTACAGGAGCACCATCATTTACCATCTCGATCTGCGAGTGGCCCACCGAGCGAGGAGCAGCAACCGTGACTGCAGAGGCCATCGGCACCATAGATCTCTTTTTATCTGCAGCTAACGGGGGCCGCAGGCGCTTCTCAGGGAGCAACCGCTCCTCTAGTCCTTCCAGTCTTGCGTTCATCATGGTCCCACATTGGTCCATGACGACACGCACTATTTCCTCAATTGTTTGGGGCTGAGTTGCCGTCGTAGCTGGCGCCTGATCACGCTGCTGCGCTAGCTGCCGCATCTGGGCTAACTCTTTTCTCATCTCGGCCAACTCGCCCGCGAGCCGCTTGTTGGCTGCCTCCAATCGGACAACCTCCTCCGACATTGTGCGTGAACGCAACTCTTGGAAGGAAACTTTAATCGTCTCCACCGCGTCCTTTAGGGCTCTAACGTACGTCCCTTTAAGGTTGCTAGATGTTTTCGCAACCTTTTCAATTGTATCCACCGAATCTAGGACCAGCCTAGCTAGATCCGGTGGTTCTTGTCCTTCACTGCTCAGTGTTCGTGACACTAAGACCGGAGACTTACGGAAAGAGGCAGCTACCGCCTCCTTTTTCCGTCTTATGTCATCCGCCATCTCCATTTCAGCCTGCAACCGAAGCTCCTCAGCTTTCGCCGCGTTCAATTCAGCCTTTGCTTTGGCCAGGCCTACGTACTGCCCCGTAGAAGGGGGACGTCCACGTCCTCTCCGAGCCGGCGACGCGGGCATCGACTCCTCGTCCTCTCCCAAGTCCGAGCTCGCGTCGTATCTCCGACGCTTTCTCCAAAATCGGTCTCTTCCTTCGGACACCTCCCCTGAAGCCACGGTCTGGAAGCTCGCATCAGAGTCCGCGTCAGACAGGTTCGCCGTTGTCGATGAAGCAACGAGCATATCTTCATCGTTGCTCTCCACCACCTCGCAGCGGGTTAACACTACCCGTGCATCCTTCACCTCACATGCCACCTCAGTGTCCTTATTCAGGCCAGGGTCAGCGGTGTCAACATACGCCTTCGGGGCGCATGCTTCCACCTCCATATCAACGTTGTCCGTATCGCTTGCCAAATCAGTGTCCAGTGTCAGAGTTTTGCCATATTTGTGTTCACGAAGCCGGGCGGATTGCCTGGCTACGAAGCAGTCGCTGCCCCCCCCAGAGTACGAGGGGCAGCCCTCTACCTCAGATGAGGTAGAGGGGTGGGATTCCCCCTTTCGGGGACCCACCTGGGGACCAAATTTACAACTGCTTAGATCCATTTTTCCTTAACTCCAATGCTCCACATCGTCGTCTCTTTTTTTCACTAGGGGTGAGCTCCCCTGCAAGTTTGAAGGGAGCGCCCTGAAAAGGGCGTGCTCGCCTTTCCCAACAACGCGCCCTGAAAAGGGGCTTGTCCGCCAATATCGGCCCCGCTCAGATCGCGAAACATGACCACGACCATGTTGCGGGGTCTGGCCCTCCACTGATCCCGATGGTTCCCCCCCAGTGTTTGGTCCGCGCCGGTAAACCGGTAACTCCCATTTCTGGGAGCCGTTCCCCTATCCGCCACCCGGGGACGCGCCGCGTTGGGGTACACCTCCCCACCCACTGGGACAACCCAGCAGGTCCGCGGGGGGGAACCTAACCTTTTTTTTTTTTTTTTTTTTTTTTTTTTTTTTTTTACCTGGGAAAATCCTTTATGGATACCACCGTTCCGGGGGGAAACGGTGGTTATGTGGGACTCACCGCCGAAAGGCGGCATACGCACTAAAAAACCAGGGTGTTCCTCCTACACCAACTTAAGACGAGGGGCATGGGACCGCTCGCGCATTACTCCACAGCCCTCGTCGGTGTCGCTGCCCGCCTAGCGGCAGACTCTCCTCCTGGGAGGTCTTCACAAGACCTCGCCACCTCATGTGTGATGCCCCGGAACACACGGGGCATCTCCACCTCTCGACGACCCATTGTTAGGGGATGCCAGGTGCCCCCGCACCCAACACCCCAGGCCCTCGAAGCGGAGACGGGGTGCGGGCTCGATTAGCCCGCCTCCGTGTCCGCGCCCTCCGGAGCGGCTGTGCGAGAGGATCTCTCTCCCTCTCCCGCTCCTCTTCTTCTCCGCCATGGACTGCAGGAGCAAGTCCTGAGCCCCAGCGCATCGGTTGATATTCGCCTGTAGGAAGGTTAGGGCCATACTAACTAACCTTCCTCCATGCATCCCGATGGACCTTCATCAGGCGGACGCGGCTGCGCCGTAGCCCCAGCCACGTTGGCCTTCCTTCTGACCCCTGTCTTTGACGGGGACTTGGCGCATGCCTTGCTCCCGGAGAGGTGATCCGCCGGCTTCCCTGCTGCTGCACATAGGGTGCAGTTGGGGGCGGCGGTGCAATCTTTGGCCTTGTGGGCTTTTATACCGCAGCGGTAACACTCATCGCTGCGGTCAACCTCGGCCCTGCACTTGGCCGCTATATGGCCTAGTTCAAGGCAGCGGTAGCAGCGGCGGGGTCTTGCCTCTAAGATGCTGACTCGCGCCGCCACCCAGCCTACCAAAACGCGGCCTCCGCTGACCATCACCTTCTTTGCGGCCGCGGTGGGGCAACGCACGAACACGGTGCCCATCCCGGCTTGGCCCCGGCGTATTGCGCCAACGGAAAGCGCCGTCACATGGCATTCGCCCTTCCTGGCCAAGGCCTCCGCCAGCTCCTGCGGAGTGACGGAATCGTCCAGGCCGCTGACACGAAGGTCTGTTGTTATTGTCGGCCTGGAGACTCGTACACTCTCCTCGTCTCCGAACACCTCCCTGAGCTTCTCAGCAAGGACGTCCGCTTTGGCCGCGTTGTCCACACCGGAAACCTCCAGCACTCGTGCCCCAGTAGCCGCCGCCCTGATCTTCAGCGGTGGGAGCCCCAGCTCGCTTAAATTCACCTTCGCCTTGGCCGCTTCCAGCATCTTGGCGTAGGTGACCCCTTTCTCCACCGCACTCTTCTGCAGTGTGATAACCACCGCTGCGGTCCGTGGAGGGCGGAGTTTGGCCGCACCCGCTTTGGGGGGCTGCGTCTTCGGCTTAGGGATTTGGGCCGGAGGGGGAGGCCTCTTCTTCTCGGTGGGTCCTGCCCCTTCCGTGGCACGCACCTTGTCCCGCCTCTTGTCCTTTCCCCGCCTCGTGACCACCTGCCAGTCCTCAACAGGAGCCACAGCGCTAACAGGGGCGGGGGCCGGCTTCGGCTTTGGAACCGCTTTTGTTCCCGGCTTTGGCGCCGGAGTGTCCCTCTGAGTCAAGGACTCAGCTGGACGCACCTCAGCCTCTCTTCTCCGATCTGCCGCCAGAGGGGGCCTCAGGGTCTGCCTGGGCATCAGCCTCTCCTCGATTCCGGCAAAGCGGGCGTCCACCATTGTACCGACTTGCACCATGATGTGCCGCATTGCGTCCTCACCGCAGGGGGCTTGGGCTGGGGTCTGAGCGGGCATCGAGGTCGGATCCACTTGAGCTTGGGCAGCCCTCATCTGCGCCATCTCCCGCCGCAGCTCCTTAAGGTCCGCCGCGAGCCGCTCGTTGGCCTTTACCAGAAGGGCCATCTCCTCAGGTATTGTGCGGGCCCGCGTTTCCTTGAAGGACGCCCTTATCGTGTCCGCGGCCTCTTTGAGCGCCCTCACCGACGTGCCCTTTAGGTTTTTGGACTTAGTGGCCACCGCATACACGATGTCCACTGAGTCCATCAGCATTGCTTCCAACTCGGCGGCATCGCAGCTACCCAGCCGTGAGCCGCGGTCCTCGGGCACCGATGCTGGCACCTTGAGGAATTGCGCCTTCCTCCTTTTTTGTATCTCCTCTTGGAGCTCCTTTTCAGCTGTGAGCCGCATCTCATCTTCCCGCGCCCGGTTGAGCTCGGCCTTGGCCTTCGCCAGTCCGACGTATTCCCCTGTTGTGGGCGGGCGCCCCCTACCACGCCGAGCGCTCGAGACCTTGGGTGACGGTGAGAATTCACCCTGGTCTCCCTGCCCTTCCTGCTCCTCAATATGCCGCTTGCGCAGCCTCCTTCCGGAGCCGTGAGACGACACGCTCTCCCAGGTCATGCCGTCAGAATCAGATTCTGACAGGCACACCGTCTGAGTTCGAAGCCATGGGGCTTGAGTAGCCTCCACATTAAAAGCAACGAGCAGATCTTCGCCGTTGCTCTCCACCACCTCGCAGCGGGTTAACACTACCCGTGCATCCTTCACCTCACATGCCACCTCGGTGTCCTTATTCAGGCCAGGGTCAGCGGTGTCAACACACGCCTTCGGGGCGCATGCTTCCACCTCCATATCAACGTTGTCCGTATCGCTTGCCAAATCAGTGTCCAGTGTCAGAGTTTTGCCATATTTGTGTTCACGAAGCCGGGCGGATTGCCTGGCTACGAAGCAGTCGCTGCCCCCCCCAGAGTACGAGGGGCAGCCCTCTACCTCGGATGAGGTGGAGGGGTGGGATTCCCCCTTTCGGGGACCCACCTGGGGACCAAATTCACAACTGCTTAGATCCATACTAGTTAACTCCAATGCTCCACATCGTCGTCTCTTTTTTTCACTAGGGGTGAGCTCCCCTGCAAGTTTTGAGGGAGCGCCCTGAAAAGGGCGAGCTCGCCTCCTCCAACAACGCGCCCTGAAAAGGGCGTGTCCGCCTATCGGCCCCGCTCAGATCGCGAAACATGACCACGACCATGTTGCGGGGTTTGGCCCTCCACTCATCCCGATGGTTCCCCCCCAGTGTTTGGTCCGCGCCGGTAAACCGGTAACTCCCATTTCTGGGAGCCGTTCCCCTATCCGCCACCCGGGGACGCGCCGCGTTGGGGTACACCTCCCCACCCACTGGGACAACCCAGCAGGTCCGCGGAACCTAACCTAACCTAACCTAACCTAACCTAACCTAACCAGTATCAGCCCAACCTCGCCACACACTCTATATAGCTCCGTAATAAAAATACAATTAATTTGTAATTTTTAGAGCTAGCGCAAAAATTTTTTCAACGTCGGTCAAAGTAGTGCCTGACTCACAAGGATTAACGTTTTCAACATCCTGCACCAAGGCGTTTTGGAACAGGGGGCCCGGGACTTTGGACTACCACATCTACCTGGAGGACGGAGGAATCATCAAACAAACACCACCATCAGACGGAGCTCCGCGAGTTCTGTCTAACGGCGCTGGAATTTTGAAAATCCGTCCAAGCCAAAAGAAGATACAAGGTACCAAAATTCAGGAAAAACAACCTCACACCGCGTGGTCGATACACGTGTAACCTAGTTACTCTCAGTCGACACGAGGCGTGACGTCGGAACAACCAAGGTGAAGACTCGGAAGCCGGCCTTAGGACTGCGCCACTGCAGAACATCAGCAGCGGAGCACCCTCGTCGGACCTTCAGGTGAACCCTGGTCTAACTCCTGAACCCAAAGTCCTAGGACACCCGTGTTTGGACTCCTTGTAAAGGGGAGACCAGACCCGTCCCAAATTTCCCAACCCCAACCCCCTCACCCCAATTTCATTTTCCCCCCCCTCGCCGTAAGGCTACCTCACCCCTCCGAGTCTTATCTCCGGGGTCATATTACCTAAAGGAGGTGGACCGCTGGTGTTAGGTACCCTCACCACCGGCCACAGGAGCCCCCACCACCTCGCTCCAAGGGACCCCCCCCAACCCCCCCCACCCCCCCTCAACCCCCCAACCCCCCCCCCCCCCGGTCTCCTCACGAGACCTTCCCCCCCCAACCCCCCTCAAATTTCCCAAAACCCCCTCGGGCCATATCTCCGGAACCAGTGGAGATAGACCCCCCGAGTTTGGTATCCCCGGAATCAGCTTCAAGAGCTCTACAATCTGGCTCCAAGGGAATTCCAAATTTCCAATTCCACCTCAGCAGAAATCTGAAAAACACAATCACCATCAGGCATCAAACCACCGGCGGCGCGCGAGAAGGCTTTTACTCAGTAAGAAAAATTTTTAAACGTAAATAGTGTAACAAGTAAATAGGTTCAAAGTTCTGAACATTTTATTAATCATTGTATAACTTTAAATAAACAATACTAGCCGTAAAGGTAGAAGAGTCACAGTCAAGGACTCGTCCGGGGAAGTACTACCATCACACCCAATTCTGCCGCCAAACAGCATTGCTGTGTTTCGGCTAGAAGGGTCTGATCGCCGGTTAATTTACAGGCACGAGGCTTAACATCTACCTCCAATAATACAGCTAGTATTAAGTAGAAAAACGTAGCATTTAATTTTAGTATTTATTGTATTTGGTTAAATTAAATTATAACAAAATGTCAGCAAAGTCAGTGACCGGATCCGTCCCTAAGTCGGAAGTGGCTCCTCAGGTAGCCCTCCAACCAAAACGATCGCTGCGTGAAAAGGTACTGAAAAAGGAAACAGTCGCCAAATCCCTCAAATTAGAGAAGTCGACGCGGCCATCGGTACCCGAGGCGAAGAAGGCATCGTCGGTCGGAGCACAACTGGAGGAAGTCAGCCCAGTGGTCCCCGCGAGAAGGAAGAGGACATCGCCTGCGAAACCGCCGCTACAGGTGAGTGAAAACCTGGCCACATCCTCAGACCAGTCCGCGGTGGATTCGGTCACAGAAAAAATTATAAATTGGCAACAGTGTGGGATTTCGCCTCCCAAACCCATGGAGTCCGACGACGACTCAGTAGTGTCCGGCATGGAACTCGACACCCCCGCAAACAGGCCCAAACCACGACACAGCATTCTGGTCGTGCCAACGGGAAGACGAACGGGGGTGGAGATGGACTTGGCCACGAAACTGGCCAACGAGACATTGCTGAAGGGAAAAGACGCGTTGGAGTCTGCAGGCAACATGAAGAGGGAGTGTAAAGTCATCGCACTCGAAAGCCTGCAGACTCTCTACGAAATAATCCTCTCGTTGTCGGACTCGAGATCCAGACACATCACCAGTCTGGAGAGGGAAAGGACGAGACACGCTACAGAGCTCGTTCGGGTGGAGAGAGCACACACCAAACAATTAATAGATATAACCACAAATCTTACGTCGGAGATGTCAAAGGCCAGGACGGACATCAGCGCATCGCTCAAGGAGATCCAAGCGGTTCGCAACTGGCAGGGGTACGAGACCCAGGAGCCCCATAGGCTTATTAAGGAAACGTCGGAAGCGCTCCAGGACCTTGACAAGCGTGTCAGAGCATTGGGTGCCAGCGCCGTAACCAGCGGGCAAAAGGGGAAAGAGGAGGACCCCAACCGGAGAGACCACTCGAGCCTTAAGGCAGGAGTGCAATCTCTCCAAAACCAGCTGGACGAGCTCCGAAGGGAGACCAACAAAAACACGCGCGAGATCCTAGAGTCCAACCTTAAAGCCATGGAGAGGATGGACTCCAAACCCCAACCAGCACAGCCAGAACCTGGCCTACGACAGGAAGTGGAGGAGATGAAGGAGCTTCTAAAGGCGATGTCAGCAGAAAGAGCACCCCCATCCGAGCCACCGCAGCCCATTCTCATCAACATGGAGGAGCATATGCATCCTCTAACGGAGAGAATGGAAGCGGTGACGTCCGAGCTCCGAACGCTCCGAGAAGAGAAGAAGAGGGCACCACCACCGTCCCTCAGCCTCGAAGCGGAGCTCGCTAATGCCGGAGAAGTAGGTAGCTCAAAGGGAAAGCTGACCTATGCCAAGGTCGCCGCCAAACCACCACCGCCCTTAAAACCAAACCATACCCTGATCATCACATCCGATAACCCCCAGAACACCGGGGAAAATGTGATAGATAGAATCAGGGTAGCTCTAGACACCAAAAAGACTGGAGCCAAGGTCGACAGAGTTAGGAAGGCTAAGAATAAAAAAGTCATCCTAAGCTGTAGCTCCAGGGAAGACCTGGACTTGGTGCAGAGCAGGGTAAGGATGGATAAGGGCTTGAAGGCGGAAGTGGCGAGGGCAGCCAACCCATTAGTCATCGTCAGGGATGTCCTGTCCTACCACACCGACGGGGACATCGTGGAGAATTTAATTGCCCAAAATAAAAACATCTTCAAAGACACCAACGTAAAAGATAATACGGTCAAGATGCGGTACCGTAAGAAGGCACGGAACCCACTCGAGTGCCATGCGGTACTAGAAGTCTCCCCTACCATTCATAAACACCTAATAGAGGCAGGGAAAGTCTATATAGGGATGCAGCGCAGACCTATATTCGACCAGACCCCATTGGTGCAATGCACCAAATGCCTTGGCTTCGGCCATACAAAGGTTGTCTGCCGGGAGAGAGATGAGTTCTGCAGCCACTGCGGAAAGACTCACTCCTGGGAGAAATGTAAAGGGAGACAGGAGGGGAACCCTCCCAAGTGCAAAAACTGCTCGGCCGCGCACGGCACAAGCATCAACCTGGCGCACAATGCTTTTAGCAAAGAGTGCCCAGAGCGACTTAAATGGGATGCAATAGCGCGGTCCCGAGTATCGTATTGCTGAGGGCGTCTCACAGTACCGTAGCTCGGTCCCTCAAAACTTGGGCGGGGCAGGCTTGAGGTTTATCCAAGCTAACCTGCAACGCTCAAAACTGGCCACGACGGAATTACTCCAGGTTGCGGTGGATAGGGGCATCACGGTCGCCCTAGTACAGGAACCGTACGTCGGAAAGACTGGCGTCCTAAAACAACATCCTGGGACTAGGGTTATCCAATGCACCCTAAATAGGCAAAAACCAGTGAAGGCAGCCGTTATAATTTTCGGTGACCGGCTAGAAGTCGTACACGACCCACAGCTGGTAACCGAAACCGAAGCGGCAGTCCTTCTTATCGGGGGAGGCCTAAAACTAGGAGTAATATCCGTCTACCTAGAGGGGGACCAGGACATAGGACCGTACCTGGACCGTATTAAAAAAGTTTGTACCAAGTTGGACACCCGAAACCTCATCGTCGCGGGAGATATAAATGCCTGGAGCCACTGGTGGGGCAGCGTATCTGAGGATGACAGAGGAGAGGCGTACAATGCGTTCCTGAACGAGAAGGGACTCCAAATTCTAAACACCGGAGACACTCCGACCTTCGAGACCTTCAGAAAGGGTAGGGCATGCACAAGCATAGTGGACGTGTCCGCTTGCAGCACACCCCTACTCGGAAGAATCGAGGGATGGAGAGTGGAGAGAGGTCTCGTGACTTCGGACCACAACGCCATCACCTTCACCTTGCGCTTGGGAAGGGCCTTAGAAACCCTTAGGCCAATCACAACGCGCAAGTACAACACCAAGAAGGCAAAGTGGACCGAATTCACACATCTGCTAAAAACCATCCTAGCAGAGGGAGACATCACCACCGTCTCAATTTTGGAGTCCAAAACCCCGAGGGACCTCGAAGATAAGATCACAGCGTACACTGAAGCCATCCACAAAGCCTGCGAACAAACCATCCCTATCGCAGGAAGCAGGACGGGCAATCCCAGGCCCCCGTGGTGGTCAAAGAAGCTGGAAGATCTTAAGAGAGAGGTCCTTAGGAAAAAGAGGAGGATCAGGAACGCAGCCCCTTGCAGGGTAAAAATGGTTATAGAAGAATACCAAAAATGCAAGGCGGAGTACGCAGTCATCGCAGAGAAGGCCCAAACAGAGAGCTGGAAGGAGTTCTGCACGACTCAGGAAAAGGAGAGCATGTGGGACAAAATCTACAGAGTGATCAGGAAAACGTCAGGAAGGCAGGAGGACATGCTCCTGAGAAGCTCTGAAGGTAACACCCTAACTCCAAAACAGTCGGCTGAACTCTTAGCCAGAACTTTCTACCCAGACGACTCCGAGAGTACCGACCAGTCGTTTCATTCGAACCTCCGAGAGCGGATGAAGGAGAGTGCCCTTGAAGACCTTTCGGAAGATGATCCACCATTCACGGCGGCGGAATTGGAGTTGGTGCTGCAAGCACAAAACCCCAAGAAGGCACCCGGACCAGACGGGCTAACAGCTGACATCTGCGCCGCAGCCATACGAAGTGACAGGGAAGTGTTCATGGCGATAGCGAACAAGTGCTTGTCGCTAAATCACTTCCCCACTCACTGGAAAGAGGCACACGTGGTCATCATTCGAAAGCCAGGAAAGGCAGACTACACTCATCCTAAGTCCTACAGACCAATTGGACTATTATCTGTTCTTGGAAAAACCATCGAGAAACTCATGATTGGTCGACTCCAATGGCATTTACTCCCAACCCTAAACAAAAGACAGTACGGGTTCATGCCGCAAAGAGGAACCGAGGACGCCCTCTATGACCTTATAGAGCACATAAAAGAAGGAGTAACCGGAAAAAACATCGTACTCCTAATCTCTCTGGACATAGAGGGGGCCTTCGACAATGCGTGGTGGCCAGCCCTTAAAAACCAACTTGTTAGAAAAAGGTGTCCGGAAAATCTATACCGGATGGTGTGTTCGTACCTCACAGACCGGAAGATCAAGGTCAACTACGCTAGAGCAGCTTACGAGAAGGAGACCACGAAGGGTTGTGTCCAAGGACCCATCGGAGGACCAATCTTTTGGAACGTCATCCTAGACTCGTTGCTGCAAAGCCTAGAGATGGATGGAGTATACTGCCAAGCCTTTGCAGATGATGTGGTTCTCGTTTTCACAGGACAGTCGGTCGGCAGCCTAGAGCGGTCTGTCAACTCAACGTTGGAACATGTGGCAACGTGGGGAAATCAAAACAAACTCAACTTCGCACCGCATAAGACCAACGCGATGCTTCTAACTAAGAAGTTGAAGTATGAAACCCCACAGCTATTCATGGCCGGTACAAAATTGGACCTCGTTGAGGAGATAAAGCTTCTGGGCCTTATCATCGACCGAAACCTAGTTTTTAAATCCCACGTGTCCGCGCAATGCAAGAAAGTAGCTGATATCTACAAGCAGCTTGCATGCGCAGCGAAAGTAACGTGGGGTCTAAACAGCGAAATTACGAGAACCATTTACATCGCGGTGGTGGAGCCTATTATGACGTACGCCTCAAGTGCCTGGTACCAATCTGTAGAGCTGCAAATGAATAAAAATCAATTCAATGCGCTCCAGAGAGGATTTGCACAAAAGGTTTGTAGGTCATACCGAACAGTCTCTCTCACCGCTGCACTGGCACTGTCGGGACTGCTGCCACTGGACCTAATGATCCAAGAGGCGGCGAATCTGTACAGAGCCAAAAAAGGTCTGGCGAAAGACTATCTCCCACCCGAGACGGAGCTCGAACTCCGAGTGGGATATCTAGAACAGCCCCATCCATCTACCCTAACATCCGTGGAGTACGAACTGCTAGAAGACACCGTTCAGCAGATCACCGGACCCCAAATTTACACAGACGGGAGCAAAATCGACGGAAAAGTAGGTGCTGCTCTAACCCAGTGGGAGGAGGGGAAGGAGTCAAACTTCGCCACCTTTAAGCTCCACCCTGCGTGCACAGTCTTCCAGTCGGAACTATATGCACTGCACAGGGCTCTTCAGATGGTGAATTCGAGCAGGGACCCCGTAGTCAGCATACTGAGTGACTCAAGATCGTCACTCGACCTGCTGCGGAATCCCAGCTTGAACCACCCTCTGGCGAGAAGCATAAAGGAGAACATTGTCAGGATCCAGGAAGGAGGACGAGAGATCCGAATGTTCTGGCTTAGGGCTCACGTGGGCACTGTCGGTAATGAGAGAGCAGACGAGTTAGCGAAAGCCGCTGCACTCGAGGACACCACTCAGGACTATGGAAGGATCCCCCTGTCTTACGTTAGGAGGAAAATTCGTGAAGAGTCGATCCGCAAATGGCAGGATCGATACGAAACCTCCAGTACAGGTGCGGTAACGAGAAGGTTCCTTCCAGACGTCCACAGTGCGTACCGGATAACTCGCTCTACAAAATTTACACCAGTACAAGTGCAAGTCTTGACAGGTCACGGGGGGATAGCCGAGTATCTTCACAGATTCAAGCTGAAAAACAGCCCGGGATGCGAATGCGATCCGGAAATCTGTGAAACAGTATGGCACATCATACTCGACTGCCCCCGTTTCCTAGCAGCTCGAACAGATCTAGAAGCCCGGATCGACAGAAACTTGGTCGAATCGGAACTGCACAACATCGTTGCAGATCCCGATTGCAGACCGCATTTTCTGTCATTCGCCGAGAAGATCTTCAGAGCTGCGGCAAGTAGGCACACGGATCTTCTGCCCCTCGAATCACAACCAACACCCGTTAGCCAAGCCACAAGTAGTGTCGGCTCTCGGCAGGAACCTACAGCCAAAAGCGTCGCTGTCCGCACGCTCCTCGCTCGCGGGGAGAGAGGAGTGCCTGGGATTAGAATCCGAGGAGTGGCACTCTTCATGGACAGCGCCAACGAGCGGCTTGGAATAGGTTTCTGTCGGACCGGGACTAGAAGTCACTTTACGATTTCACCTGGCTTGGCAGCACTCATAAATGGGAGCACGTCCAAAACGACCATGAGGCGCAAAGTCTACAGCGCGTTACCTGAGACGGAAGTGGCGGGCCACCGATGTCGACTAGTCCGATCGCACAACAAGACGATCGCTCTACTCGCATTGGAAGGCAACTACACCCCTTTCGAACAGGCATGTTCGATGCTCACCATGTTGGGAGAAACGGGCGGAGGAGCGGAGGATCCCCGTGTAATTAGTGTAGACGCGATGACGGTCGGGTATGAGCAAGGGGAAGTCGTAGACCGGCTATGCTGTTTAAAAGCCTCGGAACATCATGAGGTGGTCGTGTACGAAGACAGGGGTGAAAACCTAAACTATCTTAAAGCACACGACCCTAAAACAGCAACCGATAGCTGGGGACATCCTATGCCAACCTCGATCAGCGGATCCGAACGTGTCCAACAGAAGGCAGCCGCCGGAAAAACTGCAGAACATCAAAGCAGTGTGCAGGAGCTGAAGAAGAGAGCCAAAGTCGGAGGCCATCTCAAGGGATTTCTAAACACTTTCAGCTCTATGCTGGAAAGTCTGTCAGGAAATCCCTTTCCAACAACGAGATCGGGAGACGACGAAGAGGCACTCGAAGAAGCTCCAGCTAAAAAGGCGAAACTCAAAGCTCCATTAGCGACAGGAACATCAAAGTCCAAAGTTCCACCAAAACCGGCACCAACACAGGCGAAGAGAACAAGAGCCGACATGGGGCAGGTCGTTCCGCCTTGTCTAGTAAATGCAACGACTCCACAAGACCACGCGTACAATGCCTTCCTAGAGTTTCTCGCGATCACCAAAGCAACCGCAGACGTCAACCTCGGAGTGTGCAAGACCATCTTGCAACACTTCGAGCAGGGCAATGCGAAACTGCTGGAGGAGAAACTTGAGGAGGCAGAAGCAGCCATATACAACAACGGCAACTCCCAAGTCATAAAGGGAAAAATGTCAGGCAGTTATATGGCGGCTTACAACGCGACCAGTGGTTTCGTGGAGATGTGCATTGAGGGAACTGAGAGCGGAGCGCCTAAGTTCAATACCCCGCAAGGTGACCCCTTGGTTGTTGTCGCAAAGTGCACAAGGATCCTACTGGATGGCAGGATTCTCGATATGGCGAAAACCATATCGGGAAATCAGGACACTGCATCTGGCTGGAAGGACTGGGCACTACCAACAATTGAGTGGGTCAATGGAGTTCCGGGGTGTGGGAAGACAACCTGGGTGGTAGGGCACTTCGATGCTGACAAGGACGCCATCATCACCACAACATCAAACGCAGCTAGCGACCTACGGGAGAAGCTAGCGCCTCGAGTTGGTGGCGTAGTCAAGACCAGGGTACGCACCATGGCTTCAGTCTTGGTGAATGGCTTCAGAGAGTCCGACAAGTTCAACCGTCTCATGGTTGACGAGGCTCTCATGAACCACTTCGGAGCCATAGTCATGGCTGCCAAGCTGTGTGATGCCAAAGAGATGGTCCTCATCGGAGATGTCAACCAACTACCTTATATCGACAGAGAAAATCTGTTCGAACTGAGGTACTGCCGCCCAAACCTGGTGGCAAACATCAGCCAGGAGTTGCTCTGCACACACCGGAACCCCTTGGACGTCGCCTACGCCCTAAGGGAGGTTTACTCTGGAATCTACTCCTCGACTCTTAAAGCTCACTCGCTAAAGGTAAAAACCTACACTGGTGCCCAAATACCGTATACGCTCCCCAACACGCTTTTCCTAGTCCACACTCAGGGCGAAAAGGAAAGGCTAATTGGACTGGGCTGTGGTGAAGGCACAGGTTCGCGCACGCTCACCATCCATGAAGCGCAAGGGTTAACGTTCGAAACGGTGATCATTGTTCAAACAAAATCAAGAACAATTGAATTACATCAGAGCGTTCCCCATGCGGTAGTAGCAGTGTCACGGCACACCACCAGCTGTACCTACTACACCGATGATGACAACGACGCAATAGGGTACTTTATCAAGAGAGCTATGGCCGCGTCCACTAAAAAGATCATAGAGTATAATCTAAAGATGTCAATTAAGCACCGAAACGCAGCGGTCGTCGACAAGTTGGCTCGGGAGATGAGGGATGCCAATTTGTAAACTTAAAAGTTGTAAAGTCTATAGTAAGGTTCAAGTAAAATGTCAATGTTTTAAAAAATGTAATAATTTTAAGTAATTTAAATGTCAAGTTAGAATATTAATCTTTCTCCAAAAATGTAATCATTATAAGCTATTAAACTATAAGTAAATTGTAAAACAAGGTAAATACCAAGGGAAAAAAAAAAAAGAATGAATACAAAATATAATATACAAGAATAAAATATAAACTGTACAAAAAAAAAAAAAAAAAAAAAAAAAAAAAAACAAATAAAATGTATTAGAATAATATACGTAACTTCCAAATTATATAGAATCATTAGTTTAAGTTTTCTTACTGAGTAAGATCTTTCCAATATAAATTGTAATAAAAGTAATAAATAAAGACACTAAAATAAAAAAGAGCACGGACCACAGAGTCTGTGGTGAGCAGCTGATAATAAAAAAAAAAAAAAAAAAAAAAAAAAAAAAAAAAAAAAAAAAAAAAAAAACCTAACCTAACCTAACCTAACCTAACCTAACCTAACCAAGGGATGTCCTGTCATATCACACTGACGGAGAAATTGTTGAAAACTTACTGTCACAAAACAAAACTACCCTAAACGACATAAACTTAAAAACCAGTACGGTCAAGATGCGGTACCGGAAGAAGGCACGAAATCCACTAGAGTGCCACGCGGTACTGGAAGTCTCCCCAAACATTCACAAAAACCTACTTGAGGCGGGGAAAGTCTATATAGGGATGCAGCGCAGACCTATATTTGACCAGACCCCACTGGTGCAGTGCACCAAATGCCTTGGCTTCGGCCATACAAAGGTTGTCTGCCGGGAGAGAGACGAGCTCTGCAGTCACTGCGGAAAAACTCACTCCTGGGAGAAATGTAAGGGGAGGCAGGAGGGGAACCCTCCCAAATGCAAAAACTGCTCGGCCGCGCACGGCACAAGCATCGACCTGGCGCACAATGCTTTCAGCAAAGAGTGCCCAGAGAGACTTAAATGGGATGCAATAGCGCGGTCCCGAGTATCGTATTGCTGAGGGCACCTCACAGTACCGTAGCTCGGTCCCTCAAAACTTGGGCGGGGCAGGCTTGAGGTTCATCCAAGCTAACCTGCAACGCTCAAAACTGGCCACGACGGAACTACTCCAGGTTGCGGTGGACAGGGGCATCACGGTGGCTCTAGTACAGGAACCGTACGTCGGAAAGACCGGCGTCTTAAAACAACATCCTGGGACTAGGGTTATCCAATGCACCCTGAACAGGCAAAAACCAGTGAAGGCCGCCGTTATAATTTTCGGTGACCGGCTAGAAGTCGTACACGACCCACAGCTGGTAACCGAAACCGAAGCGGCAGTTCTTCTTATCGGGGGAGGCCTAAAACTAGGAGTAATATCCGTCTACCTAGAGGGGGACCAGGACATAGTACCGTACCTGGACCGGATCAAAAAAGTTTCTACCAAGTTGGACGCACGAAACCTCATCGTCGCGGGAGATATAAATGCCTGGAGCCACTGGTGGGGCAGCGTATCTGAGGATGACAGAGGAGAGGCGTACAACGCGTTCCTGAACGAGAAGGGACTCCAAATTCTAAACACCGGGGACACTCCGACCTTCGAGACCTTCAGAAAGGGTAGGGCATGCACAAGCATAGTGGACGTATCCGCTTGCAGTACACCCCTACTCGGAAGAATCGAGGGATGGAGAGTGGAGAGAGGTCTCGTGACTTCGGACCACAACGCCATCACCTTCACCTTGCGCTTGGGAAGGGCCCTAGAAACCCTTAGGCCAATCACAACGCGCAAGTACAACACCAAGAAGGCAAAGTGGACCGAATTCGCACATCTGCTAAAAACCATCCTAGCAGAGAGAGACATCACCACCGTCTCAATTTTGGAGTCAAAAACCCCTAAAGACCTCGAAGAAAAGATCACAGCGTACACGGAAGCCATCCACAAAGCCTGCGAACAAACCATCCCTATCGCAGGAAACAGGACGGGCAATCCCATGCCCCCGTGGTGGTCGAAGAAGCTGGAAGATCTTAAGAGAGAGGTCCTTAGGAAAAAGAGGAGGATCAGGAACGCAGCCCCTTGCAGGGTAAAGATGGTTATAGAAGAATACCAAAAATGCAAGGCGGAGTACGCAGTCATCGCAGAGAAGGCCCAAACAGAGAGCTGGAAGGAGTTCTGCACGACTCAGGAAAAGGAGAGCATGTGGGACAAAATCTACAGAGTGATCAGGAAAACGTCAGGAAGGCAGGAGGACATGCTCCTGAGAAGCTCTGAAGGTAACACCCTAACTCCAAAACAGTCGGCTGAACTCTTAGCCAGAACTTTCTACCCAGACGACTCCGAGAGTACCGACCAATCGTTTCACTCGAACCTCCGAGAACGGATGAAGGAGAGTGCCCTTGAAGACCTTTCGGAAGATGATCCACCATTCACGGCAGCGGAATTGGAGTTATTGCTGCAAGCACAAAACCCCAAGAAGGCACCCGGACCAGACGGGCTAACAGCTGACATCTGCGCCGCAGCCATACGAAGTGACAGGGAAGTGTTCATGGCGATAGCGAACAAGTGCTTGTCGCTAAATCACTTCCCCACTCACTGGAAAGTGGCACACGTGGTCATCATTCGAAAGCCAGGAAAGGCTGACTACACTCATCCTAAGTCCTACAGACCAATTGGACTATTATCTGTTCTTGGAAAAACCATCGAGAAACTCATGATTGGTCGACTCCAATGGCATTTACTCCCAACCCTAAACAAAAAACAATACGGGTTCATGCCGCAAAGAGGAACCGAGGACGCCCTCTATGACCTGATAGAGCACATAAAAGAAGGAGTAACCGGAAAAAACATCGTACTCCTAATCTCTCTGGACATAGAGGGGGCCTTCGACAATGCGTGGTGGCCAGCCCTGAAAAACCAACTTGTTAGAAAAAGGTGTCCGAAAAATCTGTACCGAATGGTGTGTTCGTACCTCACAGACCGGAAGATCAAGGTCAACTACGCTAGAGCAGCTTACGAGAAGGAGACTACGAAGGGTTGTGTCCAAGGATCCATCGGAGGACCAATCTTTTGGAACGTCATCCTAGACTCGTTGCTGCAAAGCCTAGAGATGGATGGAATATACTGCCAAGCCTTCGCGGATGATGTGGTACTCGTTTTCACAGGCCAGTCGGTCGACAGCCTAGAGCGGTCTGTCAACTCAACGCTGGAACATGTGGCAACGTGGGGAAAACAAAATAAACTCAACTTCGCACCGCACAAAACCAACGCGATGCTACTAACTAAGAAGTTGAAGTATGAAACCCCACAGCTATTCATGGCCGGTACGAAATTGGACCTCGTTGAGGAGACAAAGCTTCTGGGCCTTATCATCGACCGAAACCTCGTTTTTAAATCCCACGTGTCCGCGCAATGCAAGAAAGTAGCTAATATTTACAAGCAGCTTGCATGCGCAGCGAAAGTATCGTGGGGTCTAAATAGTGAGATCACGAGAACCATATACATCGCGGTAGTGGAGCCTATTATGACATACGCCTCAAGTGCCTGGTACCAATCTGCAGAGCTGCAAATGAATAAAAATCAATTCAATGCGCTCCAGAGAGGATTTGCACAAAAGGTCTGTAGGTCATACCGGACGGTCTCACTCACCGCAGCACTGGCACTGTCGGGTCTGCTGCCATTGGACCTGAGGATCCATGAGGCGGCGAACCTATACAGGGCCAAAAAAGGTTTGGCGAAAGACTATCTCCCACCCGAGACGGAGCTTGAACTCCGAGTGGGATATCTTGAACAGCCCCATCCATCTACCCTAACATCCGTGGAGTACGAACTGTTAGAAGACGCCGTTCAGCAGATCACCGGACCCCAAATTTTTACAGACGGCAGTAAAATCGACGGTAAAGTAGGTGCTGCTCTAACCCAGTGGGAGGAGGGGAAGGAGTCAAACTTCGCCACCTTTAAGCTTCACCCTGCGTGCACAGTCTTCCAGTCGGAACTATATGCACTGCACAGGGCTCTTCAGATGGTGAATTCGGGCAGGGACCCCGTGGTCAGCATACTGAGTGACTCGAGATCGTCACTCGACCTGCTGCGGAATCCCAGCTTGAACCACCCTCTGGCGAGAAGCATAAAGGAGAACATCGTCAGGATCCAAGAAGGAGGACGAGAGATCCGGATGTTCTGGCTTAGGGCTCACGTGGGCACCGTCGGTAACGAGAGAGCAGATGAGTTAGCGAAAGCTGCTGCACTCGAGGACACCACTCAGGACTATGGAAGGATCCCCCTGTCTTACGTTAGGAGGAAAATTCGTGAAGAGTCGATCCGCAAATGGCAGGATCGATACGAAACCTCCAGTACAGGCGCGGTAACGAGAAGGTTCCTTCCAGACGTCCATAGTGCGTACCGGATAACTCGCTCTACAAAATTTACACCAATACAAGTGCAAGTCTTGACAGGACACGGGGGGATAGCCGAGTATCTTCACAGATTCAAGTTGAAAAACAGCCCGGGATGCGAATGCGATCCGGAAATCTGTGAAACAGTATGGCACATCATACTCGACTGCCCCCGTTTTCTAGTGGCTAGAAGCCCGGATCGACAGAAACCTGGTCGAATCGGAACTGCACAACATCGTTGCAGATCCCGATTGCAGGCTGCATTTTCTGTCATTCGCCGAGAAGATCTTCAGAGCTGCGGCAAGTAGGCACACGGATCTTCTGCCCCTTGAATCGCAACCAACACCCGTTAGCCAAGCCACAAGTAGTGTCGGCTCTCGGCAGGAACCTACAGCTAAAAGCGTCGCTGTCCGCACACTCCTCGCTTGCGGGGAGAGAGGAGTGCCTGGGATTAGAATCCGAGGAGTGGCACTCTTCATGGACAGCGCCAACGAGCGGCTTGGAATAGGTTTCTGTCGGACCGGGACTAGAAGTCACTTCACGATTTCACCTGGCTTGGCAGCACTCATAAATGGGAGCACGTCTAAAACGACCATGAGGCGCAAAGTCTATAGCGCGCTACCTGAGACGGAAGTGGCGGGCCACCGATGTCGACTAGTCCGATCGCAAAACAAGACGATCGTTCTACTCGCATTGGAAGGCAATTACACCCCTTTCGAACAGGCATGTTCGATGCTCACCATGTTGGGAGAAACGGGCGGAGGAGCGGAGGATCCCCGTGTAATAAGTGTAGACGCGATGACGGTCGGGTATGAGCAGGGAGAAGTCGTAGACCGGCTATGCTGTCTGAAAGCCTCAGAACATCATGAGGTGGTCGTGTACGAGGACAGAGGTGAAAACCTAAATTTCCTCAAGGCACACGACCCAAAAACAGCAACAGATAGCTGGGGACAACCCACGCCATCCTCGATCAGCGGATCCGAACGTGTCCAACAGAAAGCAGTCGCCGAAAGAACTGCACAACATCTAAGCAGTGTGCAGGAGCGGAAGAAGAGAGCCAAGGTCGGAGGCCATCTCAAGGGATTTCTAAACACCTTCAGCTCGATGCTGGAAAGTCTGTCTGGAAATCCCTTCCCAACAACGAGATCGGGAGACGACGAAGAGGCACTCGAAGAAGCTCCAGCCAAAAAGGCGAAACCTAAAGCTCCGTTATCGACGGGAACATCAAAGTCCAAAGTTCCACCAAAACCGGTACAAACGCAGGTAAAGAGAACAAGAGCCGACATGGGGCAGGTTGTTCCGCCTCGACTAGTAAATGCAGTGACTCCACAAGACCACGCGTACAATGCCTTCTTAGAGTTTCTCGCGATCACCAGAGCAACCGCAGACGTCAGACTCGGAGTGTGCAAGACCATCTTGCAACACTTCGAGCAGGGCAATGCGAAACTGCTGGAGGAGAAACTCGAGGAGGCAGAAGCAGCCATATACAACAACGGCAACTCCCAAGTAATAAAGGGAAAAATGTCAGGTAGTTATATGGCGGCTTACAACGCGACCAGTGGTTTCGTGGAGGTGTGCATTGAGGGAACCGAGAGCGGAGCGCCTAAATTCAACACCCTGCAAGGTGACCCCTTGGTTGTTGTCGCAAAGTGCACAAGGATCCTACTGGATGACAGGATTCTCGAAATGGCGAAAACCATATCGGGAAATCAGGACACTGCATCCAGCTGGAAGGATTGGGCACTACCAACAATTGAGTGGGTCAATGGAGTTCCGGGGTGTGGAAAGACAACCTGGGTGATAGGGCACTTCGATGCTGACAAGGACGCCATCATCACTACAACATCAAACGCAGCTAGCGACCTACGGGAGAAGCTAGCGCCTCGTGTTGGTGACCTTGTCAAGACCAGGGTACGCACCATGGCTTCAGTCTTGGTGAATGGCTTCAGAGAGTCCAACAAGTTCAGCCGCTTAATGGTTGATGAGGCTCTCATGAACCACTTCGGAGCCATAGTCATGGCTGCCAAGCTGTGTGATGCCAAAGAACTGGTCCTCATCGGAGATGTCAACCAACTACCTTATATCGATAGAGAAAATCTCTTCGAACTGAGGTACTGCCGCCCAAACCTGGTAGCAAACATCAGCCAGGAGTTGCTCTGCACACACCGGAACCCCTTGGACGTCGCCTACGCCCTGCGCGAAGTTTACTCCGGTATCTACTCCTCAACCCAAAAAGCTCACTCGTTGAAGCTGAAATCCTATACTGGTGCCCAAATACCGCTCACGCTCCCCAATACGCTTTTCCTAGTCCATACCCAGGGCGAGAAGGAAAGGCTTATAGGACAGGGCTGTGGTGAAGGCACAGGTTCGCGCACGCTCACCATCCACGAAGCGCAGGGGTTAACGTTCGAAACAGTAGTTATTGTTCAAACCAAAGCTAGAACAATTGAACTACATCAGAGCGTTCCCCACGCGGTAGTAGCAGTCTCACGGCACACCACCAGCTGTACTTACTACACCGATGATGACAACGACGCAATAGGGTACTTCATCAAGCGAGCAATGGCCGCGTCCACTAAAAAGATCCTAGAGTATAATTTAAAAATGTCCATAAAGCACCGAAACGCAGCGGTCGTCGAAAAGTTGGCTCAGGAGATGAGGGATGCCAACTTGGAAACTTAAAGTTGTTTAGTCTAATAGTAATGTTCATTTAAATTGTCAAGTTTTTCAAAATGTAATAATCTTAATATCTTAAGTATAATCTTAAGTAATAGTAATGTAAAATTAGAATATCAAACTTTTCCAAAAATGTAATAATTATAAGTTAATAAGTAAATTGTAAACAAAAGCAAATACAACGAAAAAAAAAAAAAAATTCATACAAAATATAATATACCACAAGAAAATATATATTAACAAAAAAAAAAAAAAAAAAAAAAAAAAAAATTATATATTATATAAAAAAATGACATAACATAATAAAATGTATTAGAATAATATAGAAGTAAAATTTTCAAGTTATATAGAATCAATAATTTAAGTATTTTTCTTACTGAGTGAGATCCTTTCTCACAAAAATTGTAATAAAGTTAATAAATAAATAAAGTAAAATAAAAAAGAGCACGGACCACAGAGTCTGTGGAGAGCAGCTGATAATATAAAAAAAAAAAAAAAAAAAAAAAAAAAAAAAAAAAAAAAACCTAACCTAACCTTTTTTTTTTTTTTTTTTTTTTTTTTTTTTTTTTTTTTTTTTACCTGGGAAAATCCTTTATGGATACCACCGTTCCGGGGGGAAACGGTGGTGATGTGGGACTCACCGCCGTAAGGCGGCATACGCACTAAAAAACCAGGGTGTTCCTCCTACACCAACCTAAGACGAGGGGCATGGGACCGCTCGCGCATTACTCCACAGCCCTCGTCACTGTCGCTGCCCGCCTTGCGGCAGACTCACCTCCTGGGGTCTTCACAAGACCTCCCCACCTCGTGTGTGATGCCCCGGAACACATGGGGGCATCTCCACCTCTCGATGACCTATTATTAGGGGATGCCAGGTGCCCCCGCACCCAACACCCCAGGCCCTCGGAGCGGAGACGGGGTGCGGGCTCGATTAGCCCGCCTCCGTGTCCGCGCCCTCCGGAGCGGCTGAGCGAGAGGATCTCTCTCCCTCTCCCGCTCCTCTTCCTCCCTCTGCTTGATGACTACCTCACAGAAGGAGGCCACCGCCTCCCATGACCTCTGCTCATCGACCATTTTTAGAATTATGGCCGACAGGGAGAGGTCAGTCCCTACGACCGCGACCAAAGTCTGCCGCGGTTCTGCTCCTCCCGGGCATGCCTCCAGCGCATGCTGCGCCGTGTCCTCCACATGTCCACATTGATAGCAAGCTGGGGAGTCCTCCCTTCGGGCAACGCGATGTAGGTACCTCCCGAAACAACCATGTCCCGAGAGGACCTGCGTCAGTCTAAAGGAAAGACTCCCATGCTTCCTGCGGACCCACTCCTCCAGTACTGGGCTGATCGCCTCCAGTAGTCGACGGGCACTCTGCCCCCTCTGCACTTGCCCATTTAGGAGACGCTCCCTCCATATGGCAATAGCAGACACTCTGGCCTGATTGCGCCAGTGTGCCACCTCCTGCGGCGCCGGTCGCTCGTCCCGCTCCCGCGCCTGCGCTCTGCGCCAGTAGACCGAAGCCAGAACTTCGGCCTCAAGGTCCCACGGGAGCGAGCCTGCGAGCACGCATGCTACTTCGTGAGAGAGTGTGCGATACCCCCTGCACACCCTCACCGCCATCACTCGTTGAGCTCCAATCAGCATGGCAGTGGTCTGCCGATCGAGCTTTCCCGCCCATATCGGGGCGCCATACAAGGCCATAGAGCTTACCACCGCTGTATAGAGGCGGCGGCAGCTCACTTCGCAGCCCCCGATATTCGGAAGCAGGCGACTAAGTGCGCCGGCTGTCCCCAAGATTTTGGGGGACAGCCGCCGCACGTGCTCCTTGAAGTTCCATCTGCCGTCGAGGACGACACCAAGATACTTCAGTGTCGTCCCGACGGGGATGGAAATACCACCCACCACTATGGAGGAGTCTGCAGGTGGTTTCCGCCGCGGACCATGAAAACATATAGCCTCAGATTTGTGGAGCGCCACCTGCAGACCCAGCATCCGGATCCTTGCGATGACCGTAGCGACTCCGGCTGTGGCCAGGATCGCAGCCTCTCTATAGTCGCTTCCCCGGGCGGCAACCAGCGTATCATCGGCGTAGCAAACTACGCTAACGCCACGCAGGCTTGCCCCCCGGAGGACCCAATCGTATCCGACGTTCCACAGGAGAGGGCCAAGAACCGACCCCTGCGGAACACCGCGCGTCATGGGACTACTTCCCTCCCCGCGAGTCGTCGGGAAGACTACCTCTCGATCTGAGAGATAGTCCCCGACGAGTCTGCGTAAGTACTGGGGCACCTTGTGGTACCCCAGACTGGCGTGTATCGTGCTCCAGGGCAGCGTGTTGAATGCATTGGAGATGTCCAACGATATGGCCACCAACACGCCACCACTGGAGCACGCCTCCTCGGAGAGGTCGCGGACGAGAGATATGGCGTCAATCGTCGAGCGACCTCTCCGGAAGCCGAACTGGTTAGGCGCCAGATCCGGTCCCACCATCTCGAGGTGCCTGACCAGGCGGGCAGCCACTACTCTCTCCAATAGCTTGCCCGCCTCGTCGAGCAGCACAATCGGGCGATAGCCCGAGGGCTCATCCGCGGGACGACCCTCTTTCCTCAGGAGGACGAGTTTGCCCCTTCTCCATCGCCTGGGGAATCTTCCTTCCAAGAGGCACCTATCGAATAGATCCTTCAGTGCGGGTCCCAAGTGCTTCAAGGAGAGGGCCCACGCTCGACCCGGTATGCCGTCAGGCCCAGGTGCCGTGTTCTTGGCCCTCATCCTGAGCACTGCCGCACCCAGCTCACCCTCAGAGATAGGGACAAACTCACTCTCCTCTTCTTCGGCAAGATCAGCCGAAGTCATGGGTGGCGCGAACTCGGCCCCCGGAGCACCGGGGAACAAGCCATCGACCACTCTTTGGAGCACCGGCGGTTGGAGCGAGGCTGTGATGGGGGGAGCCCAAGGACGAAGCTTTTGCCTCGCCCACTTGTACGGGCGGCCCCATGGGTCGCGCTCAAGCCCCTCCAGCAGCTGCTCCCAGGCTCGCCTCTTAGCCTCGACTATCGCGACGCGAAGGGCCCCAGAAGCCTCTCTGTAGGCAGCGTAAAGAGACTCGCTCTCCTCAGTCTCTCCCCGCCTTCGTCTCCGATACCGCTGGTATAGCCGGCGCCTCATCACACATCTTCTCCGAAGTTCGGCAATCTCCTCCGTCCACCAATAGACTTGGCGTCTCGGCTGCGGGGCTCGCGCGCGCGGCATCGCAGCGTCGCAGACGCGCGACAATGCCTCGCACAGCCTGTCCGCCATCGCGTCCGGGTCTACCGGATCCGGCTCCTGAGGAGTGCCGTTCCACACTTCAACGAGGGCCGCCTCCTTCAGCACTTCGGCGTTGAGGCGCTTCAGGGCCCATCGCGGACCTATCTCGCCACCTACCTCTCTCACCTCATCCGTTCGAGTCGGGGAGACGCTGAACCGGATGTACCGGTGATCGGACAGCGTTACCACGTCTACCAGCACCTGCCAGTCGCGAATACGGCAAGCGATGTCTGGGGTGACGAGCGTCAAGTCGACGATCGACTCACCGTTCCGCCGGACGCAGGTGCTTTCCGATCCCCGGTTTACAACGCAGAGGCCCACCTCAGCCATCCACTCTAGCACGACACCGCCCCGCGCATTCGTCACCGGCGACCCCCACGCCGCTGATTTGGCGTTGAGGTCCCCGAGGACGAGGACGGGGCGCGGGCGGGTCTGACCAATCAAGGTCCCCACCTCGCCGAGGAGAGTCTCCAGCTCGCGAACCGGCCGGTTCGGGGAGTGGTACACCCCCACGATGACAGCCTGGCCCACCCTAGCAACCACGAAACCCCTACCCCTCACCACGTCTTCAAGAGGGGGGGAGTGAACCGGCGATTGCGTGGTGATTGCCACTAGGCCGTCGAGGTCCCCAACCCAGTCAGACCTAGGTCGGACCTCGCAGGGCTCGCTCACCACCGCCACCTGGATTAACCGCTCCGCCATGCTCTGGAGCAAAAGATCCTGAGCTCCGGCAGAGTGGTTGATGTTCGCCTGCAGAAATTTGGTCGCCATACTAAATATTGGTGTCCATGAGATCCTCCTCTTGCGTCGCTGGACGCTGAGTCAGCTGCGAGGGGGCCCTGGGGCCGTCACTAGCCAACTTTTCTCTTCTTTTACCCATCTTGGGGGGCCTGGCAAAACAAGCTTTACCACCAATACGGTGATTCGCCGCTTTGTTTGCCGCATCACATACAGGGCAGTGCGGATCAGCAGAGCATTGAGCCGCCTTGTGTCCTGGCTTACCGCAGCAGAAGCAGAACCTGCTTCGGTCAACGTCCGCGGTGCATTTAGCGCCCATGTGACCAAGCTCTAGGCACCTGAAGCATCTAAGCGGTCGGGGCTCCAGGATTTTAGCCTGGACTGAGACCCAGCCTACCAAAAGCCTCCCTTCTGAAACTTTCTTGGCTGCGGCAATTGGGCATCGCAGCCAGATCGTACCTCCTCCTTGTCTGCCCGGAGAACGAATTATTTCTCCCGTTCTGATGGCTTCTTTTGCGCAACCGCCCACATCAGCCACGGCTGCTGCTACTTCCTCCTTGGTAGCCGAGTCATCCAGGCCCGTTATGCGGAGTTCAACGCATTTCTCGGGCCTGGTAACCCGAACCACTTCCTCGCCAAGGGACTCTCCCAATTTCTTGGCCAGAGCATTGGCTTTTTCAGCACTAGAGGCACCGGGCACCTCCAGAAGTCGAGCGCCAGTAGCTGCAGTACGGAACTTTAAGCCTGCAGGTATGCCGAGTTCCTTAAGGTCAATGTGCTGCTTGGCCTCAGCAAGCACTTTCTCATAAGTGACGCCGCGATCTACTGCATCCGGCTTCAGAGTCAGCATGACTGCTGCTGAGCGAGGGGGACGGAGTTTGGCTGGCTTCTTCACTGGTTTTGCACGAGCATTTCTCACTTTCTGCGAGGCCACCTGAGCGCTTGGTGCCTTCTTGTCAGCCTTCTTTTTGTTTGTGCCTTTCCGAGCCACCACATTCCACCCCTCATCCATGGATTGGGGCTGCGAAGGCAACAACCGCGGCTCAGTCACTGCCGGTTTGGGTTTCCCCTTTGCCTTTCGAGTCTCTTTAGCTTGAGCTTTCTGAGACTCTTTAGCTGTCTCTTTATTAATGGCTACAGGAGCATCATCCGTTACCATCTCCATCTGCGAGTTGCCCCCCGAGCAAGGAGCAGCAACCGTAACTCAGGGGCCTTCAGCACCATAGATTTCTTTTTATCTGCAGCTAATGGGGGCCGCAGGCGCTTCTCAGGGAGCAACCGCTCCTCTAGTCCTTCCAGTCTGGCGTTCATCATTGTCCCACATTGGTCCATGACGACACGCACTATTTCCTCAATTGTTTGGGGCTGAGTTGCCGTTGGAGCTGGCGCCTGATCACGCTGCTGCGCTAGCTGCCGCATCTGGGCTAACTCTTTTCTCATCTCGGCCAACTCGCCCGCAAGTCGCTTGTTGGCTGCCTCCAATCGGACAACCTCCTCCGACATTGTGCGCGACCGCAACTCTTGGAAGGAGACTTTAATCGTCTCCACCGCGTCCTTTAGGGCTCTAACGTACGTCCCTTTAAGGTTGCTAGATGTTTTTGCAACCTTTTCAATTGTATCCACCGAATCTAGGACCAGCCTAGCTAGATCCGGTGGTTCTTGTCCTTCACTGCTCAGTGTACGTGACACTAAGACCGGAGATTTACGGAAAGAGGCAGCTACCGCCTCTTTTTTCCGTCTTATGTCATCCGCCATTTCCATTTCAGCCTGCAACCGAAGCTCCTCAGCTTTCGCCGCGTTCAGTTCAGCCTTTGCTTTGGCCAGGCCTACGTACTGCCCCGTAGAAGGGGGACGTCCACGTCCTCTCCGAGCCGGCGACGCGGGCATCGACTCCTCGTCCTCTCCCAAGTCCGAGCTCGCGTCGTATCTCCGACGCTTTCTCCAAAATCGGTCTCTTCCTTCGGACACCTCCCCTGAAGCCACGGTCTGGAAGCTCGCATCAGAGTCCGCGTCAGACAGGTTCGCCATTGTCGATGAAGCAATGAGCATATCTTCATCGTTGCTCTCCACCACCTCGCAGCGGGTTAACACTACCCGTGCATCCTTCACCTCACATGCCACCTCAGTGTCCTTATTCAGGCCAGGGTCAGCGGTGTCAACATACGCCTTCGGGGCGCATGCTTCCACCTCCATATCAACGTTGTCCGTATCGCTTGCCAAATCAGTGTCCAGTGTCAGAGTTTTGCCATATTTGTGTTCACGAAGCCGGGCGGATTGCCTGGCTACGAAGCAGTCGCTGCCCCCCCCAGAGTACGAGGGGCAGCCCTCTACCTCAGATGAAGTAGAGGGGTGGGATTCCCCCTTTCGGGGACCCACCTGGGGACCAAATTTACAACTGCTTAGATCCATTTTTCCTTAACTCCAATGCTCCACATCGTCGTCTCTTTTTTTCACTAGGGGTGAGCTCCCCTGCAAGTTTGAAGGGAGCGCCCTGAAAAGGGCGTGCTCGCCTCCCCCAACAACGCGCCCTGAAAAGGGGCTTGTCCGCCTATCGGCCCCGCTCAGATCGCGAAACATGACCACGACCATGTTGCGGGGTTTGGCCCTCCACTGATCCCGATGGTTCCCCCCCAGTGTTTGGTCCGCGCCGGTAAACCGGTAACTCCCATTTCTGGGAGCCGTTCCCCTATCCGCCACCCGGGGACGCGCCGCGTTGGGGTACACCTCCCCACCCACTGGGACAACCCAGCAGGTCCGCAGAACCTAACCTAACCTAACCTAACCTAACCTAACCTAACCTTTTTTTTTTTTTTTTTTTTTTTTTTTTTTTTTTTTTTTTAACCTGGGAAAATCCTTTATGGATACCACCGTTCCGGGGGGAAACGGTGGTTATGTGGGACTCACCGCCGTAGGGCGGCATACGCACTAAAAAACCAGGGTGTTCCTCCTACACCAACTTAAGACGAGGGGCATGGGACCGCTCGCGCATTACTCCACAGCCCTCGTCGGTGTCGCTGCCCGCCTAGCGGCAGACTCTCCTCCTGGGAGGTCAACAAGACCTCGCCACCTCATGTGTGATGCCCCGGAACACACGGGGCATCTCCACCTCTCGACGACCCAATGTTAGGGGATGCCAGGTGCCCCCGCACCCAACACCCCAGGCCCTCGAAGCGGAGACGGGGTGCGGGCTCGATTAGCCCGCCTCCGTGTCCGCACCCTCCGGAGCGGCTGTGCGAGAGGATCTCTCTCCCTCTCCCGCTCCTCTTCTTCTCCACCATGGACTGCAGGAGCAAGTCCTGAGCCCCGGCGCATCGGTTGATATTCGCCTGTAGGAAGGTTAGGGCCATACTAACTAACCTTCCTCCATGCGTCCCGATGGACCTTCATCAGGCGGACGAGGCTGCGCCGTAGCCCCAGCCACGTTGGCCTTCCTTCTGACCCCTGTCTTTGACGGGGACTTGGCGCATGCCTTGCTCCCGGAGAGGTGATCCGCTGGCTTCCCCGCTGCTGCACATAGGGTGCAGTAGGGGGTAGCGGTGCAATCTTTGGCCTTGTGGGCCTTTATACCGCAGCGGTAACACTCATCGCTGCGGTCAACCTCGGCCTTGCACTTGGCCGCTATATGGCCCAGTTCAAGGCAGCGGTAGCAGCGGCGGGGTCTTGCATCTAAGATGCTGACTCGCGCCGCTACCCAACCAACCAAAACGCGGCCTCCGCTGGCCATCACCTTCTTTGCGGCCACGGTAGGGCAGCGTACGAACACGGTGCCCATCCCGGCTTGTCCCCGACGTATTGCGCCAACGGATAACGCCGTCACATGGCATTCGCCCTTCCCTGCCAAGGCCTCCGCCAGCTCCTGCAGAGTGACGGAATCGTCCAAGCCGCTGACTCTAAGGTCAGTCGTGATAGTCGGCCTGGAGACTCGTACGCTCTCCTCGTCTCCGAACACCTCCCTGAGCTTCTCAGCAAGGACGTCCGCTTTGGCCGCGTTGTCCACACCGGAAACCTCCAGCACTCGTGCCCCAGTTGCCGCCGCCCTGATCTTCAGCGGTGGGAGCCCCAGCTCGCTTAAATTCACCTTCGCCTTGGCCGCTTCCAGCATCTTGGCGTAGGTGACCCCTTTCTCCACCGCACACTTCTGCAGTGTGATAACCACCGCTGCGGTCCGTGGAGGGCGGAGTTTGGCCGCACCCGCTTTGGGGGGCTGCGTCTTCGGCCTAGGGATTTGGGCCGGAGGGGGAGGCCTCTTCTTCTCGGTGGGTCCTGCCCCTTCAGTGGCACGAACCTTGTCCCGCCTCTTGTCCTTTCCCCGCCTCGTGACCACCTGCCAGTCCTCAACAGGAGCCACAGCGCTAACAGGGGCGGGGGCCGGCTTCGGCTTTGGAACCGCTTTTGTTCCCGGCTTTGGCGCCGGAGTGTCTCTCTGAGTCAAGGACTCAGCTGGACGCACCTCAGCCTCTCTTCTCCGATCTGCCGCCAGAGGGGGCCTCAGGGTCTGCCTGGGCATCAGCCTCTCCTCGATTCCGGCAAAGCGGGCGTCCACCATTGTACCGACTTGCACCATGATGTGCCGCATTGCGTCCTCACCGCAGGGGGCTTGGGCTGGGGCCTGAGCGGGCATCGAGGTCGGATCCACTTGAGCTTGGGCAGCCCTCATCTGCGCCATCTCCCGCCGCAGCTCCTTAAGGTCCGCCGCAAGCCGCTCGTTGGCCTTTATCAGAAGGGCCATCTCCTCAGGTATTGTGCGGGCCCGCGTTTCCTTGAAGGACGCCCTTATCGTGTCCGCGGCCTCCTTGAGGGCCCTCACCGACGTGCCCTTTAGGTTTTTGGACTTAGTGGCCACCGCATACACGATGTCCACTGAGTCCATCAGCATTGCTTCCAGCTCGGCGGCATCGCAGCTGCCCAGCCGTGAGCCGCGGTCTTCGGGCACCAGTGCTGGCGCCTTGAGGAACTGCGCCTTCCTCCTTTTTTGGATCTCCTCTTGGAGATCCCTTTCGGCTTCGAGCCGCATCTCTTCTTCCCGCGCCCGGTTGAGCTCGGCCTTGGCCTTCGCCAAACCAACGTATTGCCCTGTTGTGGGCGGGCGCCCCCTACCACGCTGTGCGCTCGAGACCTTGGGTGCTGGTGAGGATTCACCCTGGTCTCCCTGCCCTTCACGCTCCTCAATGTGCCGCTTGCGCAGCCTCCTCCCGGAGCCGTGAGAAGACACTGATTCCCAGGTCATGCCGTCAGAATCAGATTCTGACTGGCACACCGTCTCAGATCGAAGCCATGGGGCTTGAGTCGCCTCCACATTCGAAGCAACGAGCAGATCTTCGCCGTTGCTCTCCACCACCTCGCAGCGGGTTAACACTACCCGTGCATCCTTCACCTCACATGCCACCTCGGTGTCCTTATTCAGGCCAGGGTCAGCGGTGTCAACACACGCCTTCGGGGCGCATGCTTCCACCTCCATATCAACGTTGTCCGTATCGCTTGCCAAATCAGTGTCCAGTGTCAGAGTTTTGCCATATTTGTGTTCACGAAGCCGGGCGGATTGCCTGGCTACGAAGCAGTCGCTGCCCCCCCCAGAGTACGAGGGGCAGCCCTCTACCTTGGATGAGGTAGAGGGGTGGGATTCCCCCTTTCGGGGACCCACCTGGGGACCAAATTCACAACTGCTTAGATCCATACTAGTTAACTCCAATGCTCCACATCGTCGTCTCTTTTTTTCACTAGGGGTGAGCTCCCCTGCAAGTTTTGAGGGAGCGCCCTGAAAAGGGCGTGCTCGCCTCCTCCAACAACGCGCCCTGAAAAGGGCGTGTCCGCCTATCGGCCCCGCTCAGATCGCGAAACATGACCACGACCATGTTGCGGGGTCTGGCCCTCCACTGATCCCGATGGTTCCCCCCCCCCAGTGTTTGGTCCGCGCCGGTAAACCGGTAACTCCCATTTCTGGGAGCCGTTCCCCTATCCGCCACCCGGGGACGCGCCGCGTTGGGGTACACCTCCCCACCCACTGGGACAACCCAGCAGGTCCGCGGAACCTAACCTAACCTAACCTTTTTTTTTTTTTTTTTTTTTTTTTTTTAACCTGGGAAAATCCTTTATGGATACCACCGTTCCGGGGGGAAACGGTGGTTATGTGGGACTCACCGCCGTAAGGCGGCATACGCACTAAAAAACCAGGGTGTTCCTCCTACACCAACTTAAGACGAGGGGCATGGGACCGCTCGCGCATTACTCCACAGCCCTCGTCGGTGTCGCTGCCCGCCTAGCGGCAGACTCTCCTCCTGGGAGGTCTTCACAAGACCTCGCCACCTCATGTGTGATGCCCCGGAACACACGGGGCATCTCCACCTCTCGACGACCCATTGTTAGGGGATGCCAGGTGCCCCCGCACCCAACACCCCAGGCCCTCGAAGCGGAGACGGGGTGCGGGCTCGATTAGCCCGCCTCCGTGTCCGCGCCCTCCGGAGCGGCTGTGCGAGAGGATCTCTCTCCCTCTCCCGCTCCTCTTCTTCTCCACCATGGACTGCAGGAGCAAGTCCTGAGCCCCGGCGCATCGGTTGATATTCGCCTGTAGGAAGGTTAGGGCCATACTAACTAACCTTCCTCCATGCGTCCCGATGGACCTTCATCAGGCGGACGCGGCTGCGCCGTAGTCCCAGCCACGTTGGCCTTCCTTCTGACCCCTGTCTTTGACGGGGACTTGGCGCATGCCTTGCTCCCGGAGAGGTGATCCGCTGGCTTCCCCGCTGCTGCACATAGGGTGCAATGGGGGGTAGCGGTGCAATCTTTGGCCTTGTGGGCCTTTATACCGCAGCGGTAACACTCATCGCTGCGGTCAACCTCGGCCTTGCACTTGGCCGCTATATGGCCCAGTTCAAGGCAGCGGTAGCAGCGGCGGGGTCTTGCATCTAAGATGCTGACTCGCGCCGCCACCCAACCAACCAAAACGCGGCCTCCACTGGCCATCACCTTCTTTGCGGCCACGGTAGGGCAGCGTACGAACACGGTGCCCATCCCGGCTTGTCCCCGACGTATTGCGCCAACGGATAACGCCGTCACATGGCATTCGCCCTTCCCTGCCAAGGCCTCCGCCAGCTCCTGCGGAGTGACGGAATCGTCCAAGCCGCTGACTCTAAGGTCAGTCGTGATAGTCGGCCTGGAGACTCGTACGCTCTCCTCGTCTCCGAACACCTCCCTGAGCTTCTCAGCAAGGACGTCCGCTTTGGCCGCGTTGTCCACACCGGAAACCTCCAGCACTCGTGCCCCAGTTGCCGCCGCCCTGATCTTCAGCGGTGGGAGCCCCAGCTCGCTTAAATTCACCTTCGCCTTGGCCGCTTCCAGCATCTTGGCGTAGGTGACCCCTTTCTCCACCGCACACTTCTGCAGTGTGATAACCACCGCTGCGGTCCGTGGAGGGCGGAGTTTGGCCGCACCCGCTTTGGGGGGCTGCGTCTTCGGCCTAGGGATTTGGGCCGGAGGGGGAGGCCTCTTCTTTTCGGTGGGTCCTGCCCCTTCAGTGGCACGCACCTTGTCCCGCCTCTTGTCCTTTCCCCGCCTCGTGACCACCTGCCAGTCCTCAACAGGAGCCACAGCGCTAACAGGGGCGGGGGCCGGCTTCGGCTTTGGCGCCGGAGTGTCCCTCTGAGTCAAGGACTCAGCTGGACGCACCTCAGCCTCTCTTCTCCGATCTGCCGCCAGAGGGGGCCTCAGGGTCTGCCTGGGCATCAGCCTCTCCTCGATTCCGGCAAAGCGGGCCTCCACCATTGTGCCGACTTGCACCATGATGTGCCGCATCGCCTCCTCACCGCAGGGAGTTTGGGCCGGGGCCTGAGCAGGCACCGATGACTGAGCCACTTGAGCTTGGGCTGCCCTCATCTGCGCCATCTCCCGTCGTAACTCCTTCAAGTCCGCTGCGAGCCGCTCGTTGGCCTTTACCAGAAGGGCCATCTCCTCAGGCACTGTGCGGGCCCGCGTTTCCTTAAAGGACGCCTTTATTGTTTCCGCAGCCTCCTTGAGGGCCCTCACCGACGTGCCCTTTAGGTTTTTGGACTTCGTGGCCACCGCATAAACAATGTCCACTGAGTCCATCAACATTGCCTCCAGCTCGGCGGCATCACAATTGTCCAGCCGTGAGTCGCGGTCCTCGGGCACCGGTGCTGGCGCCTTGAGGAACTGCGCCTTCCTCCTTTTTTGGATCTCCTCTTGGAGATCCCTTTCGGCTTCGAGCCGCATCTCTTCTTCCCGCGCCCGGTTGAGCTCGGCCTTGGCCTTCGCCAAACCAACGTATTGCCCTGTTGTGGGCGGGCGCCCCCTACCACGCTGAGTGCTTGAGACCTTGGGTGCTGGTGAGGATTCACCCTGGTCTCCCTGCCCTTCACGCTCCTCAATGTGCCGCTTGCGCAGCCTCCTCCCGGAGCCGTGAGAAGACACTGACTCCCAGGTCATGCCGTCAGAATCAGATTCTGACAGGCACACCGTCTCAGATCGAAGCCATGGGGCTTGAGCAGTCTCCACATTCGAAGCAACGGGCAGATCTTCGCCGTTGCTCTCCGTAAACTCGCAACGGGTCAAAACGACCCGCGCGTCTTTCACTCCATATGCCTTCTTGGCACCACCCTGCGCAGACGCGCAGCCTCTCTCCTCCTCATCCTCTCCACCACTTAATCTACTAAAAGAATTTTCATTAAGCATATTCAGTCCCACGAGTACGTGGGAAGGGTGGGTCGCCCCGGACAGTGCCCACTGTAACCGGGGAAGTCTGGCGTAACCCGCTCAGGGGAGCGACACTTCCCTGGCGGGGGACGCAGTAAGGACTGAAACTCCGTTCAGCCTTCCAGACCTCACGCTGCGCCGCCGCTTATCGTCGGGTGATTTTTTATAGAGGTTGTCTTCCTCGTAGCCCGGGCGACCAAGCCAAGGCCTATCGGTCCCGCTCAGATCGTGAAACATGACCACGACCATGTTGCGGGGTTACGATTTTGGGGCGGTGGCAGGGAAGTAGACTCCCACTGCCTGCCCGGCGGCAGGGTGAGTGCACGCCAGGCCCGACTCCCGACTCCTCGTAGCCAAAAAGGCTATCTTACTCCTAGCCTAAAAGACGGCTCCACGAGCACATCCCGACTCCATCCACTGCGCCCTCTGCTAATATCAGAGAGACACGCGGAGAAGACTCCCCTTTTCCCTTCCCGAGGCCCCCAATCCGCTAGTGAAGCGCCGACCCACACAGAATCCCGCAAGGAAGCTGACCCATACAACCGACTCGCGGGAGACCGAGCAGGACGGCGCCGTACCAACAGTTCGGGAACCTCCCCATTTCCCCCCCAGTGTTTGGTCCGCGCCGGTAAACCGGTAACTCCCATTTCTGGGAGCCGTTCCCCTATCCGCCACCCGGGGACGCGCCGCGTTGGGGTACACCTCCCCACCCACTGGGACAACCCAGCAGGTCCGCGGAACCTAACCTTTTTTTTTTTTTTTTTTTTTTTTTTACCTGGGAAAATCCTTTATGGATACCACCGTTCCGGGGGGAAACGGTGGTTATGTGGGACTCACCGCCATAAGGCGGCATACGCACTAAAAAACCAGGGTGTTCCTCCTACACCAACCTAAGACGAGGGGCATGGGACCGCTCGCGCATTACTCCACAGCCCTCGTCACTGTCGCTGCCCGCCTTGCGGCAGACTCACCTCCTGGGGTCTTCACAAGACCTCCCCACCTCGTGTGTGATGCCCCGGAACACATGGGGGCATCTCCACCTCTCGATGACCTATTATTAGGGGATGCCAGGTGCCCCCGCACCCAACACCCCAGGCCCTCGGAGCGGAGACGGGGTGCGGGCTCGATTAGCCCGCCTCCGTGTCCGCGCCCTCCGGAGCGGCTGAGCGAGAGGATCTCTCTCCCTCTCCCGCTCCTCTTCCTCCCTCTGCTTGATGACAACCTCACAGAAGGAGGCCACCGCCTCCCATGACCTCTGCTCATCGACCATTTTTAGAATTATGGCCGACAGGGAGAGGTCAGTCCCTACGACCGCGACCAAAGTCTGCCGCGGTTCTGCTCCTCCCGGGCATGCCTCCAGCGCATGCTGCGCCGTGTCCTCCACATGTCCACATTGATAGCAAGCTGGGGAGTCCTCCCTTCGGGCAACGCGATGTAGGTACCTCCCGAAACAACCATGTCCCGAGAGGACCTGCGTCAGTCTAAAGGAAAGACTCCCATGCTTCCTGCGGACCCACTCCTCCAGTACTGGGCTGATCGCCTCCAGTAGTCGACGGGCACTCTGCCCCCTCTGCACTTGCCCATTTAGGAGACGCTCCCTCCATATGGCAATAGCAGACACTCTGGCCTGATTGCGCCAGTGTGCCACCTCCTGCGGCGCCGGTCGCTCGTCCCGCTCCCGCGCCTGCGCTCTGCGCCAGTAGACCGAAGCCAGAACTTCGGCCTCAAGGTCCCACGGGAGCGAGCCTGCGAGCACGCATGCTACTTCGTGAGAGAGTGTGCGATACCCCCTGCACACCCTCACCGCCATCACTCGTTGAGCTCCAATAAGCATGGCAGTGGTCTGCCGATCGAGCTTTCCCGCCCATATCGGGGCGCCATACAAGGCCATAGAGCTTACCACCGCTGTATAGAGGCGGCGGCAGCTCACTTCGCAGCCCCCGATATTCGGAAGCAGGCGACTAAGTGCGCCGGCTGTCCCCAAGATTTTGGGGGACAGCCGCCGCACGTGCTCCTTGAAGTTCCATCTGCCGTCGAGGACGACACCAAGATACTTCAGTGTCGTCCCGACGGGGATGGAAATACCACCCACCACTATGGTGGAGTCTGCAGGTGGTTTCCGCCGCGGACCATGAAAACATATAGCCTCAGATTTGTGGAGCGCCACCTGCAGACCCAGCATCCGGATCCTTGCGATGACCGTAGCGACTCCGGCTGTGGCCAGGATCGCAGCCTCTCTATAGTCGCTTCCCCGGGCGGCAACCAGCGTATCATCGGCGTAGCAAACTACGCTAACGCCACGCAGGCTTGCCCCCCGGAGGACATAATCGTATCCGACGTTCCACAGGAGAGGGCCAAGAACCGACCCCTGCGGAACACCGCGCGTCATGGGACTACTTCCCTCCCCGCGAGTCGTCGGGAAGACTACCTCTCGATCTGAGAGATAGTTCCCGACGAGTCTGCGTAAGTACTGGGGCACCTTGTGGTACCCCAGACCGGCGTGTATCGTGCTCCAGGGCAGCGTGTTGAATGCATTGGAGATGTCCAACGATATGGCCACCAACACGCCGCCACTGGAGCACGCCTCCTCGGAGAGGTCGCGGACGAGAGATATGGCGTCAATCGTCGAGCGACCTCTCCGGAAGCCGAACTGGTTAGGCGCCAGATCCGGTCCCACCATCTCGAGGTGCCTGACCAGGCGGGCAGCCACTACTCTCTCCAATAGCTTGCCCGCCTCGTCGAGCAGCACAATCGGGCGATAGCCCGAGGGCTCATCCGCGGGACGACCCTCTTTCCTCAGGAGGACGAGTTTGCCCCTTCTCCATCGCCTGGGGAATCTTCCTTCCAAGAGGCACCTATCGAATAGATCCTTCAGTGCGGGTCCCAAGTGCTTCAAGGAGAGGGCCCACGCTCGACCCGGTATGCCGTCAGGCCCAGGTGCCGTGTTCTTGGCCCTCATCCTGAGCACTGCCGCACCCAGCTCACCCTCAGAGATAGGGACAAACTCACTCTCCTCTTCTTCGGCAAGATCAGCCGAAGTCATGGGTGGCGCGAACTCGGCCCCCGGAGCACCGGGGAACAAGCCATCGACCACTCTTTGGAGCACCGGCGGTTGGAGCGAGGCTGTGATGGGGGGAGCCCAAGGACGAAGCTTTTGCCTCGCCCACTTGTACGGGCGGCCCCATGGGTCGCGCTCAAGCCCCTCCAGCAGCTGCTCCCAGGCTCGCCTCTTAGCCTCGACTATCGCGACGCGAAGGGCCCCAAAAGCCTCTCTGTAGGCAGCGTAAAGAGACTCGCTCTCCTCAGTCTCTCGCCGCCTTCGTCTCCGATACCGCTGGTATAGCCGGCGCCTCATCACACATCTTCTCCGAAGTTCGGCAATCTCCTCCGTCCACCAATAGACTTGGCGTCTCGGCTGCGGGGCTCGCGCGCGCGGCATCGCAGCGTCGCAGACGCGCGACAATGCCTCGCACAGCCTGTCCGCCATCGCGTCCGGGTCTACCGGATCCGGCTCCTGAGGAGTGCCGTTCCACACTTCAACGAGGGCCGCCTCCTTCAGCACTTCGGCGTTGAGGCGCTTCAGGGCCCATCGCGGACCTATCTCGCCACCTACCTCTCTCACCTCATCCGTTCGAGTCGGGGAGACGCTGAACCGGATGTACCGGTGATCGGACAGCGTTACCACGTCTACCAGCACCTGCCAGTCGCGAATACGGCAAGCGATGTCTGGGGTGACGAGCGTCAAGTCGACGATCGACTCACCGTTCCGCCGGACGCAGGTGCTTTCCGATCCCCGGTTTACAACGCAAAGGCCCACCTCGGCCATCCACTCTAGCACGACACCGCCTCGAGCGTTCGTCACCGACGACCCCCACGCCGCTGATTTGGCGTTGAGGTCCCCGAGGACGAGGACGGGGCGCGGGCGGGTCTGTCCAATCAAGGTCCCCACCTCGCCGAGGAGAGTCTCTAGCTCACGAACCGGCCGGTTCGGGGAGTGGTACACCCCCACGATGACGGCCTGGCCCACTCTAGCCACCACGAAACCCCTACCCCTCACCACGTCTTCAAGAGGGGGGGAGTGAACCGGCGATTGCGTGGTGATTGCCACTAGGCCGTCGAGGTCCCCAACCCAGTCAGACCTAGGTCGGACCTCGTAGGGCTCGCTCACCACCGCCACCTGGATCAACCGCTCCGCCATGCTCTGGAGCAAAAGATCCTGAGCTCCGGCAGAGTGGTTGATGTTCGCCTGAAGAAATTTGGTCGCCATACTAATTATTGGTGTCCATGAGATCCTCCTCTTGCGTCGCTGGACGCTGAGTTAGCTGCGAGGGGGCCCTAGGGCCTTCACTAGCCAACTTTTTTCTCCTTCTACCCTTCTTGGGGGGCCTGGCGAAACAAGCTTTACCACCAATACGGTGATTCGCCGCTTTGTTTGCCGCATCACATACAGGGCAGTGCGGATCAGCAGAGCATTGAGCCGCCTTGTGTCCTGGCTTACCGCAGCAGAAGCAGAACCTGCTTCGGTCAACGTCCGCGGTGCATTTAGCGCCCATGTGCCCAAGCTCTAGGCACCTGAAGCATCTTAGCGGTCGGGGCTCCAGGATTTTAGCCTGAACTGAGACCCAGCCTACCAAAAGCCTCCCTTCTGAAACTTTCTTAGCTGCGGCAATTGGGCATCGCAGCCAGATCGTACCTCCTCCTTGTCTGCCCGGAGAATGAATTATTTCTCCCGTTCTGATGGCTTCTTTTGCGCAACCGCCCACATCAGCCACGGCTGCTGCTACTTCCTCCTTGGTAGCCGAGTCATCCAGGCCCGTTATGCGGAGTTCAACGCATTTCTCTGGCCTGGTGATCCGAACCACTTCCTCTCCAAGGGATTCTCCGAGTTTCTTGGCCAGAGCATTGGCTTTTTCAGCACTAGAGGCACCGGGCACCTCCAGAAGTCGAGCGCCAGTAGCTGCAGTACGGAACTTTAAGCCTGCAGGTATGCCGAGTTCTTTAAGGTCAATGTGCTGCTTGGCCTCGGCAAGCACTTTCTCATAAGTGACGCCGCGATCTACTGCATCCGGCTTCAGAGTCAGCATGACCGCTGCTGAGCGAGGGGGACGCAGCTTGGCTGGCTTCTTCACTGGTTTTGCACGAGCATTTGTCACTTTCTGTGAGGCCACCTGAGCGCTTGGTGCCTTCTTGTCAGCCTTCTTTTTGCTTGTGCCTTTCCGAGCCACCACATTCCACCCCTCATCCATGGATTGGGGCTGCGGAGGCAACAACCGCGGCTCAGTCACTGCCGGTTTGGGTTTCCCCTTTGCCTTTCGAGTCTCTTTAGCTTGAGCTTTCTGAGACTCTTTGGCTGTCTCTTTATTAATGGCTACAGGAGCACCATCATTTACCATCTCGATCTGCGAGTGGCCCCCCGAGCGAGGAGCAGCAACCGTGACTGCAGGGGCCATCGGCACCATAGATCTCTTTTTATCTGCAGCTAACGGGGGCCGCAGGCGCTTCTCAGGGAGCAACCGCTCCTCTAGTCCTTCCAGTCTTGCGTTCATCATGGTCCCACATTGGTCCATGACGACACGCACTATTTCCTCAATTGATTGGGGCTGAGTTGCCGTCGGAGCTGGCGCCTGATCACGCTGCTGCGCTAGCTGCCGCATCTGGGCTAACTCCTTTCTCATCTCGGCCAACTCGCCCGCGAGCCGCTTGTTGGCTGCCTCCAATCGAACAACCTCCTCCGACATTGTGCGTGACCGCAACTCTTGGAAGGAGACTTTAATCGTCTCCACCGCGTCCTTTAGGGCTCTAACGTACGTCCCTTTAAGGTTGCTAGATGTTTTTGCAACCTTTTCAATTGTATCCACCGAATCTAGGACCAGCCTAGCTAGATCCGGTGGTTCTTGTCCTTCACTGCTCAGTGTACGTGACACTAAGACCGGAGACTTACGGAAAGAGGCAGCTACCGCCTCCTTTTTCCGTCTTATGTCATCCGCCATCTCCATTTCAGCCTGCAACCGAAGCTCCTCAGCTTTCGCCGCGTTCAATTCAGCCTTTGCTTTGGCCAGGCCTACGTACTGCCCCGTAGAAGGGGGACGTCCACGTCCTCTCCGAGCTGGCGACGCGGGCATCGACTCCTCATCCTCTCCCAAGTCCGAGCTCGCGTCGTATCTCCGACGCTTTCTCCAAAATCGGTCTCTTCCTACGGACACCTCCCCTGAAGCCACGGTCTGAAAGCTTGCATCAGAGTCCGCGTCAGACAGGTTCGCCATTGTAGATGAAGCAACGAGCATATCTTCATCGTTGCTTTCCATCGCTGCGCAGCGGGTTAACACCACGCGCGCCTCCTTCGCTACTTCTACACACGCCATACTGGCGTCGCTGTGCGCAGATGCGCATTCAGCCTCATCTTCATCACTCCCTATCGTCTTCCTTAACCTCAGAGATTTTAAATTTTCATTCATAATCAGTCCCACGAGTACGTGGGAAGGGTGGGTCACCCCGGACAGTGCCCACTGTAACCGGGGAAGTCTGGCGTAACCCGCTCAGGGGAGCGACACTTCCCTGGCGGGGGACGCAGTAGCGACTGAAACTCCGTTCAGCCTTCCAGGCCTCACGCTGCGCCGCCGCTTACCTTCGGGTGATTTTTTATAGAGGTTGTCTTCCTCGCGGCCCGGGCGACCAAGCCAAGGCCTATCGGTCCCGCTCAGATCGCAAAACATGACTGCGACCATGTTGCGGGTTTACGATTTTGGGGCGGTGGCAGGGAAGTAAACTCCCACTGCCTGCCCGGCGGCAGGATAAGTGCACGCCAGACCCGACTCCCGACTCCTCCTAGCCTAAAAAGGCTATCCTCTCTTGTAGGTACCTAGCCTACAAAGGGACGGCTCTACCAGCCCATCCCGACTTCCCATCCTACCTCCACCTCCAGAGACGGCTCCACCAGCCCATCTCGACTCCATCCACTGCGCCATCTGCTAATCAGAGGGACGCGCGGAGGAGCCTCCCCATTTCCCCCCCAGTGTTTGGTCCGCGCCGGTAAACCGGTAACTCCCATTTCTGGGAGCCGTTCCCCTATCCGCCACCCGGGGACGCGCCGCGTTGGGGTACACCTCCCCACCCACTGGGACAACCCAGCAGGTCCGCGGCGCGGAACCTAACCTAACCTAACCTTTTTTTTTTTTTTTTTTTTTTTTTTTTTTTGACGCTGGGAAAAATGCTTTATGCATACCCGCCCGTCGGGGGACGGACGGGTTATGTGGGACTCCCGGCGGTGCTCCCCACCGGTATACCCACTAAACGACCCAGCGGCACTCCCGCATCGCCTATATGGAGGGGAACTGGGAATCCGGCACAGCCTTTCCATCCAGCCCCCCCGCCGACGACCGCCCGCCTTTACGGCGAGCCCTTCACCCCCCTCCCCACCCTGGGAGAGGGGCCCGAGAATAACCGCGAGTGCTCGCGGTCATTCCCACCCGGCGGAAGTGGAGGATACGTGCAATGCGGGAGAAGACGCCCCCGCGCCTGTCTCCCGCTATCCTCCACCAGGAGGGGGAAGACGATTGTCGTGCAATCGCCTTCTCCGACCCGTTCGTCGCCTGCGGAGTGGCGCTGCGAGAGGGTCTTCCTCCCGCGCCCGCTCCGCCGCCTCCTTTTGCGAAATTACTTCCTCGCAAAAGGAGGCCACCGCAGCCCAGGACTCCTCGCTTCCCAGCATGGCTAAAACCACGCTGGGCAGCGAGAGGTCCTGCCCGACCACCGCCATCAATTGGCGGCGCGGCCCAGACCACGACGCACACACCTCCAGGGTGTGCTGCGCCGTGTCCACCGCCGCGCCACAATCGTGGCAGGCCGGGGTCTCCTCTCTTCCGATCCGGTGCAGGCACGATCCGAAGACGCCATGCCCGGATAGCACCTGCACCAGACGGAAAGAAAGGAAACCGTGGGACCGCCCGAGCCAGTCCTTCAGGACTGGCCCGAGCGCGTCCAACGTTCTGCGGCCAAAGGCTGCGGTGGCGAGGGCCTCCGTCCAATGTTGGACGGTTGCGTCCCTCGCCTCTCTGCGGACGGCCTCCCGCTCTTTTGGGGCAGGGCACTCCCCGAGCGCCCTGCTCCCCGCCGTCCACTCGTACACTCTGGCGAGCACCCCCGCCTCGAGTTCCCAAGGCGGGGTGCCGGCCAGAGCGCACGCTGCCGCAAAGCCCACCGAGCGGTAGGCTCTCGCCACCCGCAGTGCAATGGCCCTTTGGGGCCTGCGGATGGCGGTCGCATTCTCCCTCCTGTGGAGGGAGTCCGCCCAGATGGGGGCCCCGTAAAGGGCCATGCTCTTCAAGATGCCGGCATACAAATGCCGGCATCTCGCCTTCGGCCCTCCCAGGTTTGGGAGGAGCCACGAGAGGGCGTTCGCCGCCTTCAGCAGGCGCGCTGACAACCCGCTGAAGTGCGGGCCGAAGCGCCACCTGCTGTCCAGGGTGAGGCCCAGATATTTCATCTGGGTCCTCACCCCGATCCTGACGCCCTCCACGACGATGTGGGCGTCAGGAGGGATGCGCTGCCGAGGCCCGTGGAAGAACACGGCCTCGGTCTTGTGCAGCGCAACCCCCAACCCGAGGCGGCGGATCCTTCCCGCGACCAAGGATCCACCAGCCGAGGCCAAACTGACCGCCTCCCTAAAATCCCTCCCCCGGGCAGTGAGGAGAGTGTCATCCGCGTAGCAGATGACACTCGTGCCCGGGAGGAGGGATCCCCGCAGGAGCCAGTCGAAGCCGATGTTCCACAGGAGTGGTCCTAGGACCGACCCCTGCGGAACACCTGACTCCGCGCCGTACCTCCGGACTTGGCCAGCCTTGTCTACGAGGAGGACCGCTCGGTCCTCCAAGTAGCTGGCCAAGAGGGCCCGCAAGTATGAAGGCACTCCGTGGTACCGGAGTGCCTCCAAGATCGTGGAGTGGGGGACGGAATTGAACGCGTTGGCTATGTCGAATGACACAGCCAACACTCCGTCCCCAGACTCCACGGACTCCCTCACCTGGCCCTTCAGCCGGGCCAGTGCGTCCACTGTCGAACGCCCAACTCGGAAACCGAATTGAGCGTCCGACAGGTTCGGCCCAACCCCCCGCAGGAGGCCATTCAGCCGACCGGCGACGATCCCCTCGAACAGTTTACCGACCTCATCGAGCAGAACGATGGGTCGGTATGCCGAGGGGGAGTCTGCCGGTCGTCCCTCCTTGCGGAGGAGGCACAGTTGCCCCTCCTTCCAGGTTTTCGGGAACCTCCCAGCCGTGAAACACGCGCTGAAGAGGTCCCGGAACCTGTCCGCCATTTGGGTGGCCGCAATGGCCACCACCCTTGCGGGGACGCCGTCCGGCCCGGGGGCGGTTTTCTTGGCGCGGAGGCGAAGCGTTGCCGCGCCAAACTCCGCCTCCGTGACCGGAGGGACCTCCTCCGCCGGCGGAGCCGCCTCCCGCGGGGGGTCCATCACTGGAGGGGTGAAGTTGGTCCTTGTTGGAAACAAGGACCGAACCACCCCATCCAGCAACGCCGGCTCGAGGGTCTCTGCTAGCGGGGGACCGAAGGGGCGCAGTTTATTCCGCGCCGCCTTATACGGTCTCCCGTACGGGTCTCTGTCGAGACCCTCTAGCATTTCGGCCCTCGCCGCGTCGTCGGCGGTGAACATGGCCGCCTTGAGGACCTTCTTTGCCTCTACGTACGAGGCGTAGAGAAGGTCCTCGTTCGACGCGTCCCGCACGCTCCGCCGTCGACTCCGCGTGTAGGCCCTCCTGGCCACCACGCAGGCGGCCCGGAGCCCCGCCAGCTCCTCCGACCACCAATAGACGGCGCGTCGGGGAGGTGGGCGGCGAGACCGAGGCATGCTGGAGTTGCACACCTCGGTCAGGGACGCCCGCAGTCGGACCGCCGAGGCGTCGACGTCCAGGACATTGACAGGAGGCGTGAGCCAGTCCTGGACGAACGCCGCCTCCTTGGCCGCCCCTCGGTCCAGGTGGATCTGAGCCCACCGTGGAAAGGGGGACTGGCCCGAGCGGGCCATCCCCCGGGGGCTCTGGGTGGAGACGATGTCGAACCGCACGTATCGGTGGTCCGACAAGGTCTCCACCGTTTCCACCCGCCAGCCGACGACGCGGGCGGCAAGTGCGGGGGTGGCGAACGACACGTCCACCACCGTCCCTCCCCGTTGCCGCACACACGTGTGGGCCGTCCCTCTATTTAGGAGGGACACGCCCGACGAGGCCGCCCAAAATTCGACGGCCCGCCCGCGGACGTTGCAAGAGGCGGCCCGGTTGCCCCAGGCCGCCGACTTGGCGTTCAGGTCGCCCAATACGGCGACCTGGCGCGGCGCCGCCCTACCGACTACTGCGGTCAGGACTTCGAGAAAATCCTCGAAGTCCTGTAAAGGGCGGTTAGGGGAGAAATAGACCCCCACCAGGGCTATTTCTCCCCACGCGGCGGCCACGTATCCCGGTCCCCTCTCTAAGAGCGAGAGGGGAGGGGAGTCCGTGGAAGACCGCGACACCAACGCCACCGAGCCGTCCCGATCACCCAGCCAACGGCCAGGGACAGAGTACGGCTCGGCGACCACCGCAACGTCTACTAACCACTCAGCCAGGGCCTGCATCAGCAGGTCCTGGGCTGCTTTACAGTGGTTAATATTCGCCTGTAGGATGCGATGTCCGGACCTATCCATCATTCGGCCATCGCACCCCCCTCGTCGGCCACCGAGGTCCCAGCCTCAGGGACGACGGTGGTAGCGGCAGGCTGGGACGGCGCCTGCGCTTTGCCCTTCTTTGGGGGAGGATTGCAGTTCCTCCCCCTCATCACGTGGTCCGCCGGGCGGCCACTGGCGGCGCACACCGCGCAGTGCGGCTTGGCGGCCGTGCAGGAGGCGGACATGTGCCCCTCCTTACCGCAGCGGTAACAGGCGTCCGACCTGTCCACCTTGGACGGACAGAGGGCCCGTGTGTGGCCGATTCCGAAGCACTTGTAGCAGCGCAAAGGCTGCTCACCAAGTGCTCGGACCACACACGACCCAAACCCGACGGCAAGCCGTCCCTTGGCAAGGACGGCCTTAGCTGCGGTGACCGGGCACTCCAGGCGGATTGTGCCCATGCCGCCGCGGCCGGGCCTGATAGCCCGACCCTGTACCGCTGCGGTGTTGCAGCCCCCTATTGCTGCGAGCGCCGCCACGACCTCCTCTTTGGTGACCGAATCGTCCAGATTGGTCACCTCGAGGGTCGCCGACTTGACGGGCCTTACCACCTTGGCCGCGTCCGCGATGACCTCTTGCAACTTCGTTGCGAAGAGGTCAGCGTTGGTGCCGCCCTGGGCCCCCGGGAACTCGAAAATACGAGCCCCGGCTTGGGTCTGGCGGCACGTGATGGCGCCGATTCCCAACTTGGTGGGATCGGCGTTGGTACGAGCCCGTTTCAGCACGGACTCGTACGTCTCACCACGCTCCGCAGCCTCCGCGGTGAGCGTCACCACGACGGCCGCGGTTTTGGGAGAAACTAGGGTTTTTCTCCCACCGGCAGGGGCCCTTTTAGCTGCCGGAGCAGCGGTGGCGGGCTTAGGGGCCGATTTTTGCCCCTTCCCCTTCCCCTTCCCCTTGCCGGTCGTCTGGGACGGGCAGGGAGGGGAGATGTTGGCTGGGGAGGCAGGGGCGGCGGCCGCTCTCGCCTTCTTGGCCTTGCCCTTCCCCTTTTTGACCACCTTCGTCCACGGCTGGGTGGACGGGGTGGTGGAAGGGAGAAGGGCGTCCTCCCTTTGGGAGGATGGCCCAGGCTCGCACGGCCTCTTGTCCGCCGCGAGGGGCGGTCGGAGGCGCTTTTCGGGCAAGAGCCTGTCCTCGATGCCAGCGAGGCAGGCTCTCGTAAATGCCCTTTCCTCCATCACAACCTTGCGGATGACATCCTCAAGGTTGGAAGAGGAGGAAGGGCCCTCCACCGCAGGTCTCGGCTCAGCTTGGGTTGGCTGGGCCGTGACCTCAGCCAGCTTCTTATGCAGCTGGCTGACCTCCGACTGCAGGCGATCTATCTTCGCCTGCAGTTGCCGCGTCTCGTCGGTGGCTGTGCGTTGCACCAGCTCCCGGACGATGCCACCCATGCTGGCGGCCCTACATTTAAGGGACTTTTGGAAAGTCCCTTTTAGATTGGAGGACTTAGAGGCGACCACCCTGATCTCCTCTTCGTCCTCCTGCGCCATGCGCTCCAGCTCGGCCAGCGAGTGGTCCGCGTATAAGACGCTAGACGCACCGTACCCGGACTTAGCCCGGGCGGCCTGCGCCTGCATCTCCTTCGCGGCGACCCTCTCTTCCAGGTCTTCCTGGAGCTGAGCCCTCCGTGCGAGGTCCAACTGACGTTGGGCGTCCGCCAGACCCACGTCGTGGGTGTCCGCCACAGTGGAAGGCTTTTTGGCCTTCGCCTTCTTTTTTGGCTTAGCACTCCTCGTGGAGTCCGAGGAGCCTTCGCCGCCGTCCTTCAGGAAGGATCGCTTCCGCTTTTGTAAGCGACTTTCGGCTTCCATCGCCGAACTTCCGTCCGACTCTGGAACGTGCGACTCGTTGTCGGAGTCCGACAACACGTCGACCGACAGTCTGCGGAACATGCTACCCGGTGATGGGCGGCAAACCTCCGACGCCATACTGGCATCGCCGGCGTGGCCCTGAGAAGGGCCTTTGGTTTGGCCCTGAGAAGGGCCTTTGGTTTGGCCCTGAGAAGGGCCTTTGGTTTGGCCCTGAGAAGGGCCTTCTGGTTGGCCCTGAGAAGGGCCTTCTGGTTGGCCCTGAGAAGGGCCTTTTGGTTGGCCCTGAGAAGGGCCTTTTGGTTGGCCCTGAGAAGAGCCTTTTAAGAACCGCCCGGAGGCGTCCCGCGATGGTTGCTTTGGCATAGCCGCCGCAAGTGTTGAAGAGTCCGCAAAAAAGTCTTCAACGCACAGTGCACTTTCGCCGATCACTGGCCTGCCACTCCGTTACGGTGACAGGACCAGGTCGTTGCCCGGGGAACGCTACGTGGAAGCAAGCACTGTGGGGGGTCCCCCGCCCTAACCTAACCTAACCTAACCTAACCTAACCTTTTTTTTTTTTTTTTTTTTTTTTTTTTTGACGCTGGGAAAAATGCTTTATGCATACCCCCCCGTCGGGGGACGGAAGGGTTATGTGGGACTCCCGGCGGTGCTCCCCACCGGTATACCCACTAAACGACCCAGCGGCACTCCCGCATCGCCTATATGGAGGGGAACTGGGAATCCGGCACAGCCTTTCCATCCAGCCCCCCCGCCGACGACCGCCCGCCTTTACGGCGAGCCCTTCACCCCCCTCCCCACCCTGGGAGAGGGGCCCGAGAATAACCGCGAGTGCTCGCGGTCATTCCCACCCGGCGGAAGTGGAGGATACGTGCAATGCGGGAGAAGACGCCCCCGCGCCTGTCTCCCGCTATCCTCCACCAGGAGGGGGAAGACGATTGTCGTGCAATCGCCTTCTCCGACCCGTTCGTCGCCTGCGGAGTGGCGCTTCGAGAGGGTCTTCCTCCCGCGCCCGCTCCGCCGCCTCCTTTTGCGAAATTACTTCCTCGCAAAAGGAGGCCACCGCAGCCCAGGACTCCTCGCTTCCCAGCATGGCTAAAACCACGCTGGGCAGCGAGAGGTCCTGCCCGACCACCGCCATCAATTGGCGGCGCGGCCCAGACCACGACGCACACACCTCCAGGGTGTGCTGCGCCGTGTCCACCGCCGCGCCACAATCGTGGCAGGCCGGGGTCTCCTCTCTTCCGATCCGGTGCAGGCACGATCCGAAGACGCCATGCCCGGATAGCACCTGCACCAGACGGAAAGAAAGGAAACCGTGGGACCGCCCGAGCCAGTCCTTCAGGACTGGCCCGAGCGCGTCCAACGTTCTGCGGCCAAAGGCTGCGGTGGCGAGGGCCTCCGTCCAATGTTGGACGGTTGCGTCCCTCGCCTCTCTGCGGACGGCCTCCCGCTCTTCTGGGGCAGGGCACTCCCCGAGCGCCCTGCGCCCCGCCGTCCACTCGTACACTCTGGCGAGCACCCCCGCCTCGAGTTCCCAAGGCGGGGTGCCGGCCAGAGCGCACGCTGCCGCAAAGCCCACCGAGCGGTAGGCTCTCGCCACCCGCAGTGCAATGGCCCTTTGGGGCCTGCGGATGGCGGTCGCATTCTCCCTCCTGTGGAGGGAGTCCGCCCAGATGGGGGCCCCGTAAAGGGCCATGCTCTTCAAGATGCCGGCATACAAATGCCGGCATCTCGCCTTCGGCCCTCCCAGGTTTGGGAGGAGCCACGAGAGGGCGTTCGCCGCCTTCAGCAGGCGCGCTGACAACCCGCTGAAGTGCGGGCCGAAGCGCCACCTGCTGTCCAGGGTGAGGCCCAGATATTTCATCTGGGTCCTCACCCCGATCCTGACGCCCTCCACGACGATGTGGGCGTCAGGAGGGATGCGCTGCCGAGGCCCGTGGAAGAACACGGCCTCGGTCTTGTGCAGCGCAACCCCCAACCCGAGGCGGCGGATCCTTCCTGCGACCAAGGATCCACCAGCCGAGGCCAAACTGGCCGCCTCCCTAAAATCCCTTCCCCGGGCAGTGAGGAGAGTGTCATCCGCGTAGCAGATGACACTCGTGCCCGGGAGGAGGGATCCCCGCAGGAGCCAGTCGAAGCCGATGTTCCACAGGAGTGGTCCTAGGACCGACCCCTGCGGAACACCTGACTCCGCGCCGTACCTCCGGACTTGGCCAGCCTTGTCTACGAGGAGGACCGCTCGGTCCTCCAAGTAGCTGGCCAAGAGAGCCCGCAAGTATGAAGGCACTCCGTGGTACCGGAGTGCCTCCAAGATCGTGGAGTGGGGGACGGAATTGAACGCGTTGGCTATGTCAAATGACACAGCCAACACTCCGTCCCCAGACTCCACGGCCTCCCTCACCTGGCCTTCAGCCGGGCCAGCGCGTCCACTGTCGAACGCCCAACTCGGAAACCGAATTGGGCGTCCGACAGGTTCGGCCCAACCCCCCGCAGGAGGCCATTCAGCCGACCGGCGACGATCCCCTCGAACAGTTTACCGACCTCATCGAGCAGAACGATGGGTCGGTATGCCGAGGGGGAGTCTAACCTAACCTAACCTAACCTAACCTAACCTTTTTTTTTTTTTTTTTTTTTTTTTTTTTTTACCAGGGGAAATCCTTTATGGATTCCTTCCCGCCGGGGACGGAAAGGATATGTCGGACTCAGCTAAAAGCGCCATACCGACTAAAACCACCTGGGTGTTCCTTCTCTCGCTTCCGGTCGGGGCCGCGGGTAAGTTACACACTCTTCCGTAGCCACCTCCCTCAGCGTCTGCCCTGATGGGCCCTTCTTCGAGAAGGAAGGCTCGAAAGCCTTTCCACACTCCGCTTGAGGCACCTTAGGAACACGTAAGGTGTCTTCCAGCTACGGACCTCATAGGGCGGGCGACAGACCCCCCGATCCATCGCCCGCAGGTCCACGTTATGGCGGCATTCTAGCTATAACCTAACCTAACCTTTTTTTTTTTTTTTTTTTTTTTTTTGACGCTGGGAAAAATGCTTTATGCATACCCCCCCGTCGGGGGACGGAAGGGTTATGTGGGACTCCCGGCGGTGCTCCCCACCGGTATACCCACTAAACGACCCAGCGGCACTCCCGCATCGCCTATATGGAGGGGAACTGGGAATCCGGCACAGCCTTTCCATCCAGCCCCCCGCCGACGACCGCCCGCCTTTACGGCGAGCCCTTCACACCCCTCCCCACCCTGGGAGAGGGGCCCGGGAATAACCGCGAGTGCTCGCGGTCATTCCCACCCGGCGGAAGTGGAGGATACGTGCAATGCGGGAGAAGACGCCCCCGCGCCTGTCTCCCGCTATCCTCCACCAGGAGGGGGAAGACGATTGTCGTGCAATCGCCTTCTCCGACCCGTTCGTCGCCTGCGGAGTGGCGCTGCGAGAGGGTCTTCCTCCCGCGCCCGCTCCGCCGCCTCCTTTTGCGAAATTACTTCCTCGCAAAAGGAGGCCACCGCAGCCCAGGACTCCTCGCTTCCCAGCATGGCTAAAACCACGCTGGGCAGCGAGAGGTCCTGCCCGACCACCGCCATCAATTGGCGGCGCGGCCCAGACCACGACGCACACACCTCCAGGGTGTGCTGCGCCGTGTCCACCGCCGCGCCACAATCGTGGCAGGCCGGGGTCTCCTCTCTTCCGATCCGGTGCAGGCACGATCCGAAGACGCCATGCCCGGATAGCACCTGCACCAGACGGAAAGAAAGGAAACCGTGGGACCGCCCGAGCCAGTCCTGCAGGACTGGCCCGAGCGCGTCCAACGTTCTGCGGCCAAAGGCTGCGGTGGCGAGGGCCTCCGTCCAATGTTGGACGGTTGCGTCCCTCGCCTCTCTGCGGACGGCCTCCCGCTCTTCTGGGGCAGGGCACTCCCCGAGCGCCCTGCGCCCCGCCGTCCACTCGTACACTCTGGCGAGCACCCCCGCCTCGAGTTCCCAAGGCGGGGTGCCGGCCAGAGCGCACGCTGCCGCAAAGCCCACCGAGCGGTAGGCTCTCGCCACCCGCAGTGCAATGGCCCTTTGGGGCCTGCGGATGGCGGTCGCATTCTCCCTCCTGTGGAGGGAGTCCGCCCAGATGGGGGCCCCGTAAAGGGCCATGCTCTTCAAGATGCCGGCATACAAATGCCGGCATCTCGCCTTCGGCCCTCCCAGGTTTGGGAGGAGCCACGAGAGGGCGTTCGCCGCCTTCAGCAGGCGCGCTGACAGCCCGCTGAAGTGCGGGCCGAAGCGCCACCTGCTGTCCAGGGTGAGGCCCAGATATTTCATCTGGGTCCTCACCCCGATCCTGACGCCCTCCACGACGATGTGGGCGTCAGGAGGGATGCGCTGCCGAGGCCCGTGGAAGAACACGGCCTCGGTCTTGTGCAGCGCAACCCCCAACCCGAGGCGGCGGATCCTTCCCGCGACCAAGGATCCGCCAGCCGAGGCCAAACTGGCCGCCTCCCTAAAATCCCTCCCCCGGGCAGTGAGGAGAGTGTCATCCGCATAGCAGATGACACTCGTGCCCGGGAGGAGGGATCCCCGCAGGAGCCAGTCGAAGCCGATGTTCCACAGGAGTGGTCCTAGGACCGACCCCTGTGGAACACCTGACTCCGCGCCGTACCTCCGGACTTGGCCAGCCTTGTCTACGAGGAGGACCGCTCGGTCCTCCAAGTAGCTGGCCAAGAGGGCCCGCAAGTATGAAGGCACTCCGTGGTACCGGAGTGCCTCCAAGATCGTGGAGTGGGGGACGGAATTGAACGCGTTGGCTATGTCAAATGACACAGCCAACACTCCGTCCCCAGACTCCACGGCCTCCCTCACCTGGCCCTTCAGCCGGGCCAGCGCGTCCACTGTCGAACGCCCAACTCGGAAACCGAATTGGGCGTCCGACAGGTTCGGCCCAACCCCCCGCAGGAGGCCATTCAGCCGACCGGCGACGATCCCCTCGAACAGTTTACCGACCTCATCGAGCAGAACGATGGGTCGGTATGCCGAGGGGGAGTCTGCCGGTCGTCCCTCCTTATGGAGGAGGCACAGTTGCCCCTCCTTCCAGGTTTTCGGGAACCTCCCAGCCGTGAAACACGCGCTGAAGAGGTCCCGGAACCTGTCCGCCATTTGGGTGGCCGCAATGGCCACCACCCTTGCGGGGACGCCGTCCGGCCCGGGGGCGGTTTTCTTGGCGCGGAGGCGAAGCGTTGCCGCGCCAAACTCCGCCTCCGTGACCGGAGGGACCTCCTCCGCCGGCGGAGCCGCCTCCCGCGGGGGGTCCATCACTGGAGGGGTGAAGTTGGTCCTTGTTGGAAACAAGGACCGAACCACCCCATCCAGCAACGCCGGCTCGAGGGTCTCTGCTAGCGGGGGACCGAAGGGGCGCAGTTTATTCCGCGCCGCCTTATACGGTCTCCCGTACGGGTCTCTGTCGAGACCCTCTAGCATTTCGGCCCTCGCCGCGTCGTCGGCGGCGAACATGGCCGCCTTGAGGACCTTCTTTGCCTCTACGTACGAGGCGTAGAGAAGGTCCTCGTTCGACGCGTCCCGCACGCTCCGCCGTCGACTTCGCGTGTAGGCCCTCCTGGCCACCACGCAGGCGGCCCGGAGCCCCGCCAGCTCCTCCGACCACCAATAGACGGCGCGTCGGGGAGGTGGGCGGCGAGACCGAGGCATGCTGGAGTTGCACACCTCGGTCAGGGACTCCCGCAGTCGGACCGCCGAGGCGTCGACGTCCAGGACATTGACAGGAGGCGTGAGCCAGTCCTGGACGAACGCCGCCTCCTTGGCCGCCCCTCGGTCCAGGTGGATCTGAGCCCACCGTGGAAAGGGGGACTGGCCCGAGCGGGCCATCCCCCTGGGGCTCTTGGTGGAGACGATGTCGAACCGCACGTATCGGTGGTCCGACAAGGTCTCCACCGTTTCCACCCGCCAGCCGACGACGCGGGCGGCAAGTGCGGGGGTGGCGAACGACACGTCCACCACCGTCCCTCCCCGTTGCCGCACACACGTGTGGGCCGTCCCTCTATTTAGGAGGGACACGCCCGACGAGGCCGCCCAAAATTCGACGGCCCGCCCGCGGACGTTGCAAGAGGCGGCCCGGTTGCCCCAGGCCGCCGACTTGGCGTTCAGGTCGCCCAATACGGCGACCTGGCGCGGCGCCGCCCTACCGACTACTGCGGTCAGGACTTCGAGAAAATCCTCGAAGTCCTGTAAAGGGCGGTTAGGGGAGAAATAGACCCCCACCAGGGCTATTTCTCCCCACGCGGCGGCCACGTATCCCGGTCCCCTCTCTAAGAGCGAGAGGGGAGGGGAGTCCGTGGAAGACCGCGACACCAACGCCACCGAGCCGTCCCGATCACCCAGCCAACGGCCAGGGACAGAGTACGGCTCGGCGACCACCGCAACGTCTACTAACCACTCAGCCAGGGCCTGCATCAGCAGGTCCTGGGCTGCTTTACAGTGGTTAGTATTCGCCTGTAGGATGCGATGTCCGGACCTATCCATCATTCGGCCATCGCACCCCCCTCGTCGGCCACCGAGGTCCCAGCCTCAGGGACGACGGTGGTAGCGGCAGGCTGGGACGGCGCCTGCGCTTTGCCCTTCTTTGGGGGAGGATTGCAGTTCCTCCCCCTCATCACGTGGTCCGCCGGGCGGCCACTGGCGGCGCACACCGCGCAGTGCGGCTTGGCGGCCGTGCAGGAGGCGGACATGTGCCCCTCCTTACCGCAGCGGTAACAGGCGTCCGACCTGTCCACCTTGGACGGACAGAGGGCCCGTGTGTGGCCGATTCCGAAGCACTTGTAGCAGCGCAAAGGCTGCTCACCAAGTGCTCGGACCACACACGACCCAAACCCGACGGCAAGCCGTCCCTTGGCAAGGACGGCCTTAGCTGCGGTGACCGGGCACTCCAGGCGGATTGTGCCCATGCCGCCGCGGCCGGGCCTGATAGCCCGACCCTGTACCGCTGCGGTGTTGCAGCCCCCTATTGCTGCGAGGGCCGCCACGACCTCCTCTTTGGTGACCGAATCGTCCAGATTGGTCACCTCGAGGGCCGCCGACTTGACGGGCCTTACCACCTTGGCCGCGTCCGCGATGACCTCTTGCAACTTCGTTGCGAAGAGGTCAGCGTTGGTGCCGCCCTGGGCCCCCGGGAACTCGAAAATACGAGCCCCGGCTTGGGTCTGGCGGCACGTGATGGCGCCGATTCCCAACTTGGTGGGATCGGCGTTGGTACGAGCCCGTTTCAGCACGGACTCGTACGTCTCACCACGCTCCGCTGCCTCCGCGGTGAGCGTCACCACGACGGCCGCGGTTTTGGGAGAAACTAGGGTTTTTCTCCCACCGGCAGGGGCCCTTTTAGCTGCCGGAGCAGCGGTGGCGGGCTTAGGGGCCGACTTTTGCCCCTTCCCCTTCCCCTTCCCCTTGCCGGTCGTCTGGGACGGGCAGGGAGGGGAGATGTTGGCTGGGGAGGCAGGGGCGGCGGCCGCTCTCGCCTTCTTGGCCTTGCCCTTCCCCTTTTTGACCACCTTCGTCCACGGCTGGGTGGACGGGGTGGTGGAAGGGAGAAGGGCGTCCTCCCTTTGGGAGGATGGCCCAGGCTCGCACGGCCTCTTGTCCGCCGCGAGGGGCGGTCGGAGGCGCTTTTCGGGCAAGAGCCTGTCCTCGATGCCAGCGAGGCAGGCTCTCGTAAATGCCCTTTCCTCCATCACAACCTTGCGGATGACATCCTCAAGGTTGGAAGAGGAGGAAGGGCCCTCCACTGCAGGTCTCGGCTCAGCTTGGGTTGGCTGGGCCGTGAACTCAGCCAGCTTCTTATGCAGCTGGCTGACCTCCGACTGCAGGCGATCTATCTTCGCCTGCAGTTGCCGCGTCTCGTCGGTGGCTGTGCGTTGCACGAGCTCCCGGACGATGCCACCCATGCTGGCGGCCCTGCATTTAAGGGACTTCTGGAAAGTCCCTTTTAGATTGGAGGACTTAGAGGCGACCACCCTGATCTCCTCTTCGTCCTCCTGCGCCATGCGCTCCAGCTCGGCCAGCGAGTGGTCCGCGTATAAGACGCTAGACGCACCGTACCCGGACTTAGCCCGGGCGGCCTGCGCCAGCATCTCCTTCGCGGCGACCCTCTCTTCCAGGTCTTCCTGGAGCTGGGCCCTTCGTGCGAGGTCCAACTGACGTTGGGCGTCCGCCAGACCCACGTCGTGGGTGTCCGCCACAGTGGAAGGCTTTTTGGCCTTCGCCTTCTTTTTTGGCTTAGCACTCCTCGTGGAGTCCGAGGAGCCTTCGCCGCCGTCCTTCAGGAAGGATCGCTTCCGCTTTTGTATTTGAGTGCGACTTTCGACTTCCATCGCCGAACTTCCGTCCGACTCTGGAACGAGCGACTCGTTGTCGGAGTCCGACAACACGTCGACCGACAGCCTGCGGAACATGCTACCCGGTGATGGGCGGCACACCTCCGACGCCATACTGGCATCGCCGGCATGGCCCTGAGAAGGGCCTTTGGTTTGGCCCTGAGAAGGGCCTTTTGGTTGGCCCTGAGAAGGGCCTTTTGGTTGGCCCTGAGAAGGGCCTTTTGGTTGGCCCTGAGAAGGGCCTTTGGGTTGGCCCTCAGAAGGGCCTTTGGGTTGGCCCTCAGAAGGGCCTTTTAGTTGGCCCTCAGAAGGGCCTTTGGTTTGGCCCTGAGAAGGGCCTTTTGGTTGGCCCTGAGAAGGGCCTTTTGGTTGGCCCTGATAAGGGCCTTTTAAGAACCGCCCGGAGGCGTCCCGCGATGGTAGCTTTGGCATAGCCGCCGCAAGTGTTGAAGAGTCCGCAAAAAAGTCTTCAACGCACAGTGCACTTTCGCCGATCACTGGCCTGCCACTCCGTTACGGTGACAGGACCAGGTCGTTGCCCGGGGAACGCTACGTGGAAGCAAGCACTGTGGGGGGTCCCCCAACCTAACCTAACCTAACCTAACCTAACCTAACCTTTTTTTTTTTTTTTTTTTTTTTTTTTTTTTTTTTAACCTGGGAAAATCCTTTATGGATACCACCGTTCCGGGGGGAAACGGTGGTTATGTGGGACTCACCGCCGTAAGGCGGCATACGCACTAAAAAACCAGGGTGTTCCTCCTACACCAACTTAAGACGAGGGGCATGGGACCGCTCGCGCATTACTCCACAGCCCTCGTCAGTGTCGCTGCCCGCCTTGTGGCAGACTCACCTCCTGGGGTCTTCCCCCACCTCGTGTGTGATGCCCCGGAACACATGGGGGGCATCTCCACCTCTCAATGACCTATTATTAGGGGATGCCAGGTGCCCCCGCACCCAACACCCCAGGCCCTCGGAGCGGAGACGGGGTGCGGGCTCGATTAGCCCGCCTCCGTGTCCGCGCCCTCCGGAGCGGCTGAGCGAGAGGATCTCTCTCCCTCTCCCGCTCCTCTTCCTCCCTCTGTGAGATGACTTCCTCACAGAATGAGGCCACCGCCTCCCATGACCTCTGCTCATCGACCATTTTTAGAATTATGGCCGACAGGGAGAGGTCAGTCCCTACGACCGCAACCAATGTCTGCCGCGGTTCTGCTCCACCCGGGCATGCCTCCAGCGCATGTTGCGCCGTATCCTCCGCATGTCCACACTGATGGCAAGCTGGGGAGTCCTCCCTTCGGGCAACGCGATGTAGGTACCTCCCGAAACAACCATGTCCTGAGAGGACCTGCGTCAGTCGGAAGGAAAGACTCCCATGCTTCCTGCGGACCCACTCCTCTAGTACTGGGCTGATCGCCTCCAGGAGCCTTCGGGCGCTCTGCCCCCTCTGCATCTGCCCCGCCAGGAGCCGCTCCCTCCACATGGCGATGGCGGACACCCTGGCCTGATTGCGCCAGTGCGCCACCTCCTGCGGCGCCGGTCGCTCGTCCCGCTCCCGCGCCTGCGCTCTGCGCCAGTACACCGAAGCCAGAACTTCGGCCTCAAGGTCCCACGGGAGCGAGCCTGCGAGCACGCATGCCACTTCATGGGAGAGTGTGCGATAGCCCCTGCACACCCTCACCGCCATCACCCGTTGAGCTCCGATCAGCACGGCAGTGGTCTGCCGATCGAGCTTTCCAGCCCATATCGGGGCGCCATATAAAGCCATAGAGCTTACCACCGCTGTATAGAGGCGGCGGCAGCTCACTTCGCAGCCCCCGATATTCGGGAGCAGGCGACTAAGTGCGCCGGCTGTCCCCAAGATTTTGGGGGACAGCCGCCGCACGTGCTCCTTGAAGTTCCATCTGCCGTCGAGGACGACACCAAGATACTTCAGTGTCGTCCCGACGGGGATGGAAATTCCACCCACCACTATGGTGGAGTCTGCAGGTGGTTTCCGCCGGGGACCATGAAAACATATGGCCTCGGATTTGTGGAGCGCCACCTGCAGACCCAGCATCCGGATCCTTGCGACGACCGTAGCGACTCCGGCTGTGGTCAAGATCGCAGCCTCTCTATAGTCGCTTCCCCGGGCGGCAACCAACGTATCATCGGCGTAGCATACTACGCTAACGCCACGCAGGCTTGCCCCCCGGAGGACCCAATCGTATCCGACGTTCCACAGGAGAGGGCCAAGAACCGACCCCTGCGGAACACCGCGCGTCATGGGACTACTTCCCTCCCCGCGAATCGTCGGGAAGACTACCTCTCGATCTGAGAGATAGTCCCCGACGAGTCTTCGCAAGTACTGGGGCACCTTGTGGTACCCCAGACCGGCGTGTATCGTGCTCCAGGGCAGCGTGTTGAATGCATTGGAGATGTCCAACGATATGGCCACCAACACGCCGCCACTGGAGCACGCCTCCTCGGAGAGGTCGCGGACGAGAGATATGGCGTCAATCGTCGAGCGACCTCTCCGGAAGCCGAACTGGTTAGGCGCAAGATCCGGTCCCACCGTCTCGAGGTGCCTGACCAGGCGGGCAGCCACTACTCTCTCCAATAGCTTGCCCGCCTCGTCAAGCAGCACAATCGGGCGATAGCCCGAGGGCTCGTCCGCGGGACGACCCTCTTTCCTCAGGAGGACGAGTTTGCCCCTTCTCCATCGCCTGGGGAATCTTGCCCCCGCGAGGCACCTGTCAAACAGGTCCTTCAAGGCGGGTCCCAGGTGCTTCAAGGAGAGGGCCCACGCGCGACCCGGTATGCCGTCAGGCCCAGGTGCCGTGTTCTTGGCTCTCATCCTGAGCACCGCCGCACCCAGCTCACCCTCAGAGATTGGGACAAACTCGTTCTCCTCTCCTTCGGCGAGATCGGCCGAAATCAAGGGAGGCGTGAACTCGGCCCCCGGAGCATTGGGGAACAATCCATCGACCACTCTTTGGAGCACCGCCGGTTGGAGCGAGGCTGTGATGGGGGGAGCCCAGGGACGAAGCTTTTGCCTCGCCCACTTGTACGGGCGGCCCCATGGGTCCCGCTCAAGCCCCTCCAGCAGCTGCTCCCAGGCCCGCCTCTTAGCCGCGACTATCGCGACGCGAAGGGCCCCAGAAGCCTCTCTGTAGGCGGCGTAAAGAGACTCGCTCTCCTCAGTCTCTCGCCGCCTTCGCCTCCGATACCGCTGGTATTGTCGGCGCCTCGACACGCATACTCTCCGGAGTTCGGCAATCTCCTCCGTCTACCAATAGACTTGGCGTCTTGGCTGCGGGGCTCGCGCGCGCGGCATCGCAGCGTCGCAGACACGCGACAGTGCCTCGCACAGCCTGTCCGCCATCGCGAACCTAACCTAACCTAACCTAACCTTTTTTTTTTTTTTTTTTAACCTGGGAAAATCCTTTATGGATACCACCGTTCCGGGGGGAAACGGTGGTTATGTGGGACTCACCGCCGTAAGGCGGCATACGCACTAAAAAACCAGGGTGTTCCTCCTACACCAACTTAAGACGAGGGGCATGGGACCGCTCGCGCATTACTCCACAGCCCTCGTCGGTGTCGCTGCCCGCCTAGCGGCAGACTCTCCTCCTGGGAGGTCTTCACAAGACCTCGCCACCTCATGTGTGATGCCCCGGAACACACGGGGCATCTCCACCTCTCGACGACCCATTGTTAGGGGATGCCAGGTGCCCCCGCACCCAACACCCCAGGCCCTCGAAGCGGAGACGGGGTGCGGGCTCGATTAGCCCGCCTCCGTGTCCGCGCCCTCCGGAGCGGCTGTGCGAGAGGATCTCTCTCCCTCTCCCGCTCCTCTTCTTCTCCACCATGGACTGCAGGAGCAAGTCCTGAGCCCCGGCGCATCGGTTGATATTCGCCTGTAGGAAGGTTAGGGCCATACTAACTAACCTTCCTCCATGCGTCCCGATGGACCTTCATCAGGCGGACGCGGCTGCACCGTAGCCCCAGCCACGTTGGCCTTCCTTCTGACCCCTGTCTTTGACGGGGACTTGGCGCATGCCTTGCTCCCGGAGAGGTGATCCGCTGGCTTCCCCGCTGCTGCACATAGGGTGCAATGGGGGGTAGCGGTGCAATCTTTGGCCTTGTGGGCCTTTATACCGCAGCGGTAACACTCATCGCTGCGGTCAACCTCGGCCTTGCACTTGGCCGCTATATGGCCCAGTTCAAGGCAGCGGTAGCAGCGGCAGGGTCTTGCATCTAAGATGCTGACTCGCGCCGCCACCCAACCAACCAAAACGCGGCCTCCGCTGGCCATCACCTTCTTTGCGGCCACGGTAGGGCAGCGTACGAACACGGTGCCCATCCCGGCTTGTCCCCGACGTATTGCGCCAACGGATAACGCCGTCACATGGCATTCGCCCTTCCCTGCCAAGGCCTCCGCCAGCTCCTGCGGAGTGACGGAATCGTCCAAGCCGCTGACTCTAAGGTCAGTCGTGATAGTCGGCCTGGAGACTCGTACGCTCTCCTCGTCTCCGAACACCTCCCTGAGCTTCTCAGCAAGGACGTCCGCTTTGGCCGCGTTGTCCACACCGGAAACCTCCAGCACTCGTGCCCCAGTTGCCGCCGCCCTGATCTTCAGCGGTGGGAGCCCCAGCTCGCTTAAATTCACCTTCGCCTTGGCCGCTTCCAGCATCTTGGCGTAGGTGACCCCTTTCTCCACCGCACACTTCTGCAGTGTGATAACCACCGCTGCGGTCCGTGGAGGGCGGAGTTTGGCCGCACCCGCTTTGGGGGGCTGCGTCTTCGGCCTAGGGATTTGGGCCGGAGGGGGAGGCCTCTTCTTCTCGGTGGGTCCTGCCCCTTCAGTGGCACGCACCTTGTCCCGCCTCTTGTCCTTTCCCCGCCTCGTGACCACCTGCCAGTCCTCAACAGGAGCCACAGCGCTAACAGGGGCGGGGGCCGGCTTCGGCTTTGGCGCCGGAGTATCCCTCTGAGTCAAGGACTCAGCTGGACGCACCTCAGCCTCTCTTCTCCGATCTGCCGCCAGAGGGGGCCTCAGGGTCTGCCTGGGCATCAGCCTCTCCTCGATTCCGGCAAAGCGGGCGTCTACCATTGTGCCGACTTGCACCATGATGTGCCGCATCGCCTCCTCACCGCAGGGAGTTTGGGCCGGGGCCTGAGCAGGCACCGATGACTGAGCCACTTGAGCTTGGGCTGCCCTCATCTGCGCCATCTCCCGTCGTAACTCCTTCAAGTCCGCTGCGAGCCGCTCGTTGGCCTTTACCAGAAGGGCCATCTCCTCAGGCACTGTGCGGGCCCGCGTTTCCTTAAAGGACGCCTTTATTGTTTCCGCAGCCTCCTTGAGGGCCCTCACCGACGTGCCCTTTAGGTTTTTGGACTTCGTGGCCACCGCATAAACAATGTCCACTGAGTCCATCAACATTGCCTCCAGCTCGGCGGCATCACAATTGTCCAGCCGTGAGTCGCGGTCCTCGGGCACCGGTGCTGGCGCCTTGAGGAACTGCGCCTTCCTCCTTTTATGGATCTCCTCTTGAAGATCCCTTTCGGCTTCGAGCCGCATCTCTTCTTCCCGCGCCCGGTTGAGCTCAGCCTTGGCCTTCGCCAAACCAACGTATTGCCCTGTTGTGGGCGGGCGCCCCCTACCACGCTGAGTGCTTGAGACCTTGGGTGCTGGTGAGGATTCACCCTGGTCTCCCTGCCCTTCACGCTCCTCAATGTGCCGCTTGCGCAGCCTCCTCCCGGAGCCGTGAGAAGACACTGACTCCCAGGTCATGCCGTCAGAATCAGATTCTGACAGGCACACCGTCTCAGATCGAAGCCATGGGGCTTGAGCAGTCTCCACATTCGAAGCAACGGGCAGATCTTCGCCGTTGCTCTCCGTAAACTCGCAACGGGTCAAAACGACCCGCGCGTCTTTCACTCCATATGCCTTCTTGGCACCACCCTGCGCAGACGCGCAGCCTCTCTCCTCCTCATCCTCTCCACCACTTAATCTACTAAAAGAATTTTCATTAAGCATATTCAGTCCCACGAGTACGTGGGAAGGGTGGGTCGCCCCGGACAGTGCCCACTGTAACCGGGGAAGTCTGGCGTAACCGGCTCAGGGGAGCGACACTTCCCTGGCGGGGGACGCAGTAAGGACTGAAACTCCGTTCAGCCTTCCAGACCTCACGCTGCGCCGCCGCTTATCGTCGGGTGATTTTTTATAGAGGTTGTCTTCCTCGTAGCCCGGGCGACCAAGCCAAGGCCTATCGGTCCCGCTCAGATCGTGAAACATGACCACGACCATGTTGCGGGGTTACGATTTTGGGGCGGTGGCAGGGAAGTAGACTCCCACTGCCTGCCCGGCGGCAGGGTGAGTGCACGCCAGGCCCGACTCCCGACTCCTCGTAGCCAAAAAGGCTATCTTACTCCTAGCCTAAAAGACGGCTCCACGAGCACATCCCGACTCCATCCACTGCGCCCTCTGCTAATATCAGAGAGACACGCGGAGAAGACTCCCCTTTTCCCTTCCCGAGGCCCCCAATCCGCTAGTGAAGCGCCGACCCACACAGAATCCCGCAAGGAAGCTGACCCATACAACCGACTCGCGGGAGACCGAGCAGGACGGCGCCGTACCAACAGTTCGGGAACCTCCCCATTTCCCCCCCAGTGTTTGGTCCGCGCCGGTAAACCGGTAACTCCCATTTCTGGGAGCCGTTCCCCTATCCGCCACCCGGGGACGCGCCGCGTTGGGGTACACCTCCCCACCCACTGGGACAACCCAGCAGGTCCGCGGAACCTAACCTAACCTAACCTAACCTAACCTTTTTTTTTTTTTTTTTTTTTTTTTTTTTTTTTTTTTTTTTTTTTTTTTTTTTTTTTTTTTTGACGCTGGGAAAAATGCTTTATGCATACCCCCCCGTCGGGGGACGGGAGGGTTATGTGGGACTCCCGGCGGTGCTCCCCACCGGTATACCCACTAAACGACCCAGCGGCACTCCCGCATCGCCTATATGGAGGGGAACTGGGAATCCGGCACAGCCTTTCCATCCAGCCCCCCGCCGACGACCGCCCGCCTTTACGGCGAGCCCTTCACCCCCCTCCCCACCCTGGGGGAGAGGGGCCCGAGAATAACCGCGGGTGCTCGCGGTCATTCCCACCCGGCGGAAGTGGAGGATACGTGCAATGCGGGAGAAGACGCCCCCGCGCCTGTCTCCCGCTATCCTCCACCAGGAGGGGGAAGACGATTGTCGTGCAATCGCCTTCTCCGACCCGTTCGTCGCCTGCGGAGTGGCGCTGCGAGAGGGTCTTCCTCCCGCGCCCGCTCCGCCGCCTCCTTTTGCGAAATTACTTCCTCGCAAAAGGAGGCCACCGCAGCCCAGGACTCCTCGCTTCCCAGCATGGCTAAAACCACGCTGGGCAGCGAGAGGTCCTGCCCGACCACCGCCATCAATTGGCGGCGCGGCCCAGACCACGACGCACACACCTCCAGGGTGTGCTGCGCCGTGTCCACCGCCGCGCCACAATCGTGGCAGGCCGGGGTCTCCTCTCTTCCGATCCGGTGCAGGCACGATCCGAAGACGCCATGCCCGGATAGCACCTGCACCAGACGGAAAGAAAGGAAACCGTGGGACCGCCCGAGCCAGTCCTTCAGGACTGGCCCGAGCGCGTCCAACGTTCTGCGGCCAAAGGCTGCGGTGGCGAGGGCCTCCGTCCAATGTTGGACGGTTGCGTCCCTCGCCTCTCTGCGGACGGCCTCCCGCTCTTCTGGGGCAGGGCACTCCCCGAGCGCCCTGCGCCCCGCCGTCCACTCGTACACTCTGGCGAGCACCCCCGCCTCGAGTTCCCAAGGCGGGGTGCCGGCCAGAGCGCACGCTGCCGCAAAGCCCACCGAGCGGTAGGCTCTCGCCACCCGCAGTGCAATGGTCCTTTGGGGCCTGCGGATGGCGGTCGCATTCTCCCTCCTGTGGAGGGAGTCCGCCCAGATGGGGGCCCCGTAAAGGGCCATGCTCTTCAAGATGCCGGCATACAAATGCCGGCATCTCGCCTTCGGCCCTCCCAGGTTTGGGAGGAGACACGAGAGGGCGTTCGCCGCCTTCAGCAGGCGCGCTGACAACCCGCTGAAGTGCGGGCCGAAGCGCCACCTGCTGTCCAGGGTGAGGCCCAGATATTTCATCTGGGTCCTCACCCCGATCCTGACGCCCTCCACGACGATGTGGGCGTCAGGAGGGATGCGCTGCCGAGGCCCGTGGAAGAACACGGCCTCGGTCTTGTGCAGCGCAACCCCCAACCCGAGGCGGCGGATCCTTCCCGCGACCAAGGATCCGCCAGCCGAGGCCAAACTGGCCGCCTCCCTAAAATCCCTCCCCCGGGCAGTGAGGAGAGTGTCATCCGCGTAGCAGATGACACTCGTGCCCGGGAGGAGGGATCCCCGCAGGAGCCAGTCGAAGCCGATGTTCCACAGGAGTGGTCCTAGGACCGACCCCTGTGGAACACCAGACTCCGCGCCGTACCTCCGGACTTGGCCAGCCTTGTCTACGAGGAGGACCGCTCGGTCCTCCAAGTAGCTGGCCAAGAGGGCCCGCAAGTATGAAGGCACTCCGTGGTACCGGAGTGCCTCCAAGATCGTGGAGTGGGGGACGGAATTGAACGCGTTGGCTATGTCAAATGACACAGCCAACACTCCGTCCCCAGACTCCACGGCCTCCCTCACCTGGCCCTTCAGCCGGGCCAACCTAACCTAACCTTTTTTTTTTTTTTTTTTTTTTGACGCTGGGAAAAATGCTTTATGCATACCCCCCCGTCGGGGGACGGAAGGGTTATGTGGGACTCCCGGCGGTGCTCCCCACCGATATACCCACTAAACGACCAAGCGGCACTCCCGCATCGCCTATATGGAGGGGAACTGGGAATCCGGCACAGCCTTTCCATCCAGCCCCCCGCCGACGACCGCCCGCCTTTACGGCGAGCCCTTCACTCCCCTCCCCACCCTGGGAGAGGGGCCCGAGAATAACCGCGAGTGCTCGCGGTCATTCCCACCCGGCGGAAGTGGAGGATACGTGGAATGCGGGAGAAGACGCCCCCGCGCCTGTCTCCCGCTATCCTCCACCAGGAGGGGGAAGACGATTGTCGTGCAATCGCCTTCTCCGACCCGTTCGTCGCCTGCGGAGTGGCGCTGCGAGAGGGTCTTCCTCCCGCGCCCGCTCCGCCGCCTCCTTTTGCGAAATTACTTCCTCGCAAAAGGAGGCCACCGCAGCCCAGGACTCCTCGCTTCCCAGCATGGCTAAAACCACGCTGGGCAGCGAGAGGTCCTGCCCGACCACCGCCATCAATTGGCGGCGCGGCCCAGACCACGATGCACACACCTCCAGGGTGTGCTGCGCCGTGTCCACCGCCGCGCCACAATCGTGGCAGGCCGGGGTCTCCTCTCTTCCGATCCGGTGCAGGCACGATCCGAAGACGCCATGCCCGGACAGCACCTGCACCAGACGGAATGAAAGGAAACCGTGGGACCGCCCGAGCCAGTCCTGCAGGACTGGCCCGAGCGCGTCCAACGTTCTGCGGCCGAAGGCTGCGGTGGCGAGGGCCTCCGTCCAATGTTGGACGGTTGCGTCCCTCGCCTCTCTGCGGACGGCCTCCCGCTCTTCTGGGGCAGGGCACTCCCCGAGCGCCCTGCGCCCCGCCGTCCACTCGTACACTCTGGCGAGCACCCCCGCCTCGAGTTCCCAAGGCGGGGTGCCGGCCAGAGCGCACGCTGCCGCAAAGCCCACCGAGCGGTAGGCTCTCGCCACCCGCAGTGCAATGGCCCTTTGGGGCCTGCGGATGGCGGTCGCATTCTCCCTCCTGTGGAGGGAGTCCGCCCAGATGGGGGCCCCGTAAAGGGCCATGCTCTTCAAGATGCCGGCATACAAATGCCGGCATCTCGCCTTCGGCCCTCCCAGGTTTGGGAGGAGCCACGAGAGGGCGTTCGCCGCCTTCAGCAGGCGCGCTGACAACCCGCTGAAGTGCGGGCCGAAGCGCCACCTGCTGTCCAGGGTGAGGCCCAGATATTTCATCTGGGTCCTCACCCCGATCCTGACGCCCTCCACGACGATGTGGGCGTCAGGAGGGATGCGCTGCCGAGGCCCGTGGAAGAACACGGCCTCGGTCTTGTGCAGCGCAACCCCCAACCCGAGGCGGCGGATCCTTCCCGCGACCAAGGATCCGCCAGCCGAGGCCAAACTGGCCGCCTCCCTAAAATCCCTCCCCCGGGCAGTGAGGAGAGTGTCATCCGCGTAGCAGATGACACTCGTGCCCGGGAGGAGGGATCCCCGCAGGAGCCAGTCGAAGCCGATGTTCCACAGGAGTGGTCCTAGGACCGACCCCTGTGGAACACCAGACTCCGCGCCGTACCTACGGACTTGGCCAGCCTTGTCTACGAGGAGGACCGCTCGGTCCTCCAAGTAGCTGGCCAAGAGGGCCCGCAAGTATGAAGGCACTCCGTGGTACCGGAGTGCCTCCAAGATCGTGGAGTGGGGGACGGAATTGAACGCGTTGGCTATGTCAAATGACACAGCCAACACTCCGTCCCCAGACTCCACGGCCTCCCTCACCTGGCCCTTCAGCCGGGCCAGCGCGTCCACTGTCGAACGTCCAACTCGGAAACCGAATTGGGCGTCCGACAGGTTCGGCCCAACCCCCCGCAGGAGGCCATTCAGCCGACCGGCGACGATCCCCTCGAACAGTTTACCGACCTCATCGAGCAGAACGATGGGTCGGTATGCCGAGGGGGAGTCTGCCGGTCGTCCCTCCTTATGGAGGAGGCACAGTTGCCCCTCCTTCCAGGTTTTCGGGAACCTCCCAGCCGTGAAACACGCGCTGAAGAGGTCCCGGAACCTGTCCGCCATTTGGGTGGCCGCAATGGCCACCACCCTTGCGGGGACGCCGTCTGGCCCGGGGGCGGTTTTCTTGGCGCGGAGGCGAAGCGTTGCCGCGCCAAACTCCGCCCCCGTGACCGGAGGGACCTCCTCCGCCGGCGGAGCCGCCTCCCGCGGGGGGTCCATCACTGGAGGGGTGAAGTTGGTCCTTGTTGGAAACAAGGACCGAACCACCCCATCCAGCAACGCCGGCTCGAGGGTCTCTGCTAGCGGGGGACCGAAGGGGCGCAGTTTATTCCGCGCCGCCTTATACGGTCTCCCGTACGGGTCTCTGTCGAGACCCTCTAGCATTTCGGCCCTCGCCGCGTCGTCGGCGGCGAACATGGCCGCCTTGAGGACCTTCTTTGCCTCTACGTACGAGGCGTAGAGAAGGTCCTCGTTCGACGCGTCCCGCACGCTCCGCCGTCGACTCCGCGTGTAGGCCCTCCTGGCCACCACGCAGGCGGCCCGGAGCCCCGCCAGCTCCTCCGACCACCAATAGACGGCGCGTCGGGGAGGTGGGCGGCGAGACCGAGGCATGCTGGAGTTGCACACCTTGGTCAGGGACTCCCGCAGTCGGACCGCCGAGGCGTCGACGTCCAGGACATCGATAGGAGGCGTGAGCCAGTCCTGGATGAACGCCGCCTCCTTGGCCGCCCCTCGGTCCAGGTGGATCTGAGCCCACCGTGGAAAGGGGGACTGGCCCGAGCGGGCAATCCCCCGGGGGCTCTGGGTGGAGATGATGTCGAACCGCACGTATCGGTGGTCGGTGGGTTGAGTCTGGCGGCAAAACGCCGCCTTCTCGCCCCAAGCCGTCTACGCCGGAGGGGATGCGCGAGAGGATCTTCCTCGCGCTCCCGCTCCGCGGTCTCCTTTTGCGAGATGACTGTTTCGCAGAAGGAGACCACCGCCTCCCAGGATCTCTCATCGCTCAGCATTGCCTCGACGATGCTTTGGAGCGAGAGGTCTACCCGCTGAATGATGCGTGCCATTTGGCCGCGTTCCGCGTCCCAACGACTGCACACCTCGAGGGTGTGCTGGGCGGTGTCGTCGGGACTTCCGCACTCATGGCACAGCGGGGCCGGCTCTCTTCCTATTTTGTGCAGGTAGTGGCCGAAGCACCCATGCCCGGTCATTACCTGCACGAGCCGGTACGTCGTCGCACCGACTGCCCTCTTCAGCCAAAGGTCGGCCGTTGGGAGGATTGCCTCTATGGTACGGACACCGTAAGGGGCAACCTCCAGTTGGGCCTTCCATCTGTCCCGCAGTCGGCGCTCCGTCGCGCGACGGGCGGCTGCCACCTCCTCAGGGGCCGGGCGTTCACCTGTTGTCCGGACCCTGGACCTACGTTGGTAAGTCTCTGCGTGCACCTCTGCGTCTAGCTCCCACGGGGGGGTGCACGCGAGAAGGCAGGCAGCCGCGTGGGCCACCGTCACATAGGCTCTAACTATTCTGATGGCCACGACCCGTTGTGGCCTCCGCAGCAGGGCCCTATTTCGGGCGGACAGCTTGTCCGCCCATATTGGGGCCCCATAGAGGGCCATGCTCCTTGTCACGCCGGCATATAGCCGCCGGCACAATGAACCCGGCCCTCCTACATTGGGCAGAAGTTTGCCCAGCGCCGATGCGGCGCCCACGATTCGGGGAGCTAGTCTCGAGAAATGCTCCCCGAAATCCCACTTGCGGTCCAGTATTAGCCCCAGATATTTAATGTGGGGCTTTATTTGGACCGCTTCACCCTCCAGGGTGAGCGTCGCACTCGCGGGCAAATTCCACCCGCGCCCCCCGAAAACTATAGCCTCAGTCTTCGGGAGGCTCACCTTTAGGCCGAGCCTGGCGATCCGTTCAATCGTCAGCTCGGCCGCCACTTCCGCCCTCCGGGAGGTCTCCCGCTTGTCGCTCCCGCGCACTGCCACCATTGTGTCGTCCGCGTAGCAGACGACAAGTGTGCGCGGAAGCAGCTCCCCCCGGATTACCCAGTCGTACCCCAGGTTCCATAGCAGTGGACCGAGCACGGAACCCTGGGGCACGCCGCAGGCCATCACTCTCTCCCCCCGTTGTCCGTCCTTCTTTTCCCAGAGCACTACCCTCTCGGTTAGGTAGTGCTCAACAATCCGCCTCAGGTAGAGAGGCACTTCATGGTATCGAAGTGCCTCCCTGATCACCCCGTAGGGGAGGGTGCCAAACGCGTTTGCGATGTCTAGTGACACCGCGATGACACCCTCCCCCCTGCTCGACGCATGCTCACAAAAGTCCCTCAGTGACTTCAGCGCGTCGAGCGTGGACCGTCCTTCCCGGAACCCGAATTGTCTGTCAGAGACGTTCGGGCCCGCGGTCTCCATGTGCCGCAGGATCCGGGAGGCCAGGATGCGTTCAAACGCTTTCCCGGCCTCATCCAGCAGCACTATGGGGCGGTAGGCGGAAGGGCAATCCGTCGGTCGACCCTCTTTACGGAGGAGGCATAGTCGCCCCTCCTTCCATACCCTAGGGAACTTTCCCTCTGTCAGGCAGTCATCCATGACGTGCCTGAGTCGGTCCCCTAGGTGCTTCAGGGCGACTGCGAGGACGCGACCGGGAACGCCGTCCGGGCCCGGGGCTTTTTTGCAGCCCCGGAGTCGGTGTATCACTTGATTGAACTCGTCGTCACCTATTGGTTGAACGACGAGCTCGGCCTCCGGTTCCCTTATGGGGTCGACCATCGACGGGGGAGAGATCAAGGGGGCTGGCGGAAATAGCCCCTCGACTACTCTCTGGAGAAGTTCGGGCTCTAGGGAGTCCATGGGGGGGGCGGTGCGCATTTTGTTACGCACCATCTTGTATGGCCGCCCCCATGGGTCCCTGTCCAGGGTGGCCAAGAACGACTCGTGAGCTTCGTCCTTGGCCTTGGCAATCGCCACCTGGAGGGTCTTCTTCGCCTCTTTGAGGGCCCTGTGGAACCTTGCTTCCTCTTCTTCAGTGTGCCGCCTGCGCCTACAGTGTTGGAAGGCGCGGCGGGCACTATTACTGGTGGACCGAAGAGCCGCAATTTCTTCGGACCACCAGTATACGCTCTTACGGGCGAAACGGCGACCAACCCGAGGCATGGCTGCGTCGCACACATTCTGTAGTGCGACGCGGAACTGTGCCGCCCTTTCTTCAACTCCGAGAGTGACGGGTGGGGCAGCACACCACTCCTTCTCCACCATGGCCGCCTCGCTCGCCATGTCCCTGTCCAGCTTGACCAGGGACCACTTCGGGAAGTTCCGCCCCCTCCTGGCACTGCCCGTGATGGGCGCCGGTGGAGCCCCCGCCTTGGAGACCACCATCCTGATGTACAGGTGGTCTGAGAGAGTCTCAACATCCTCCAGGACACGCCAATTCGTGACGCGTGCGGCTATGGCAGGGGTCGCGAACGTGACGTCCACGATTGACCCCCCCTGCCGCCGCACGCAGGTATTCGTGGTGCCCTGGTTTAGGACCACGAGTCCCGTTGCCGCAACCCAATCCTCCAGAGCCGTACCCCTATGGTCCGTAATGGGGGAACCCCATGCCGAACTTTTGGCGTTGAGGTCCCCCAGGACCATAACCTGCCTCGGGGCAGCCCTCCGGACCACCCCCCCTAATATCCCCAGAAACGTGTCGAACTCCCGCAGCGGCCTATTGGGGGAGAAGTACGCGGCCACCAGCACCGTGTCGTTCCCCCATTTGGCCGCCACGAATCCTGGGCCACCCTCGATCCTTGATATGGGGGGGAGGTCCCCCATCGCCGGCACCACTATCGCCACTACTCCGTCGGTGTCCCCTGCCCAGTTAGGTTGGGGGGGGATGAAGTAGGGCTCCGTTACCACCGTAACGCCAATTTTCCACTCCGCCATGGTCTGCATGAGCAGATCCTGAGCTCTGGCGGAGTGGTTGGCGTTTATCTGCAGGACGTCTAGATGTCGGTGTGCTGACATCTAGACGTCCATATTGTTGTCCTCTTGTTGCCGGCTGGCGGCTGTTTCGGCTGGAGGGGGCCGGATGGGGCGGGTGGGTCTCGGCCTCACCTCTCTTCCCCTTGTCTCCGGTGGGGAGCATTTCGGTCCCCTCATTACGTGATTGGCTGGGAGGCCCGCATGGTGGCATACTGCGCACCGTACTTTTTCCTCCCAGCATTCGGCAGCTTTGTGCCCCTCTGCGCCGCACCGGTAGCACATCTGGCCCCGGTCCACCTTTGAAGGGCACAACTCGCGCGTGTGGCCGACACCCATGCATTTGTAGCACCGCATGGGTGCTGGTCCGACGGAATTAATCCTGGCAGACGACCAGCCTACCAGGATCTGACCGCGCTTGAGGAGGGCTTTTGCAATTCCCACCGGACATTGCACAAGGGCCACCCCACCACCGTTATAGTATGTAGGGCGAATGCCCCCCACCTTAACTTGCGCCTCGGCGCATCCCCCCGCCTTGGCGACGGCAGCCGCCAGGGTCTCCCTTGTCGCCGACTCGTCTAGGCCGGCGACCTGAATAGCTGCCATTTTTTCAGGGCGGCTTACATGGGCCACGTCGCCCACCAGACCCTGCAGTTTTTCTGCAAGGCTGTCCGCCGCCCTTCCGCTCTCTGCTCCAGGGACCTCGATGACTCGGCCCCCCGTCACCGAGTTCCTGACCCTGACATGCTGCAGGCCTATCTCCTCCAAGCTTATGCCGGTAATGGCCTTGGACATGACAGCCTGCAGTGTGGTGTCGGTGATAACGTCCTTCCTCATGGTTATCACCACCGCTGCCGTCTTGGGGACCACCAGACCCTTCTGCTTTGGTGCCGCTTTCTTCTTGGGCGGCGGGGGGGGTGGGGGAGTAGCCGTGGCCTTTCCCTTACCCTTCCTCTTCTTTTTCCCTGCTTCCTGGGTGATCCATATCTCTCCCAGAGGCGCAGGTGCAGTCTCCGCTGTTGTGCCAGGCATGCTTGCCGGGGCAGGCCTGGCTGCTGGGGCAGGCTTAGCTGCCGGGGCAGTCTTGGCTGCCGGGGCAGTGGTTTCCGGGGCCACCGGGGCCGCTTTTCTGGCGGCCCTTTTCGGCCTGCCATCCCCAAGCCTGGCCCTGCTCTCGGGCTCGGAGGCCACTACTCTCGTTGAGGCCGATGGGGCCTCCTTCTTCTTATCCGCCGCCAGCGGGGGGCGGATTATTGGTGCGGGAGGAAGGCGACTAGCGATCCCCTCGATTCTAGCATTAAGCATGTCACCGAGGGAGACCATCAAGTCGCGCTTCATGGTGTCCAGCATTTCCGCCAACTCCGCAGCGGCGGATTGTGTCGGCGGGGGGGCCCTAGGGGCCGGGGTCTCTCGCACCGGCTGCAGGGCCGGGGCCTGGCGCTCCGAGAAGGCAATTCTCAGGGCCTTGAGCTCCGCTGTGCAGAGAGCGAGTTGCTCCCGCATTCTCTTGTTGTCCGCCTTCAGGATGCGGATCTCCTCGTTCTCTGACCTGGAGGCGTCAAGTTCCTCCATGGCACTCAGTATGGTGCGGCAGGCCCGGTTCATATTGCCCCACACCTCACCCTTCAAATTGCCCGACTTGCGGGCCCCCTCCAATATTTCGCATGCCGCCTGTTTGGTGGCCTCCACCGGGTCGGATGGGAGGAGAACCTCAGACGGGTGCGCCGACTTCTTTCCAATTGGGGAGGTATTTCTCCCCCTCCCCTCTGTTCCCTTAGAGCGGAGCTCCGGGAAGTCCTTCCTATACAAGGAGGGGCCGGCGGCGACATCTTCGTCGGGGCTGAGGTAAGTCTCCGGACCTCGGAGCTTATCTCTTGCCGACGCCATCCCCGCGTAAGCCCCTTTGGGCTTTCCTCTTCGGGCTGTTCCAACCTTAGGCCCATTATCGGGCCTTGCGTCATCCGCCTGGTCTACATGCCCCCTCTTCTGGGGCTGAGAAGCCATCTCAATGGCCTCTGTGAATTCTCCCTCCGAATCAGAGGAAGAATCCAAGAATCTTTCGTCCCACTTGCGGTGGGAACTTTTCCCCTTTTCAGACGTGGCCATTGTGGCCCCGCCAAGGTCTCTACCAAAATTGGACCAAATCCGACCACCCCAGCCGAAGTTATCACCCAAAACAGGGTTTGGCTAAAAAACGGTCAAGGGGGAGTCGGCTCGGAGAAATCCTATACAAATTTCAAAAAGCGCCTAAAAAACCGAATAGCAATCCGGTCCCTCAGGACACTTTTTGAAAAAATTTTTTGACTAACTTCCCGTTATCGTATCCAGGAAACAAAAACGTCACCTAATAGGGGCTGAAGTCCCCTATCCCCTGGCACCCCTACTGGGACCGTAGGGGTAAACCAGACCCCTGGTATTCACCCACGAACTTTCCCGACTTTTTTTGGCAAAATTTTTTTAATAATTTTCCCTAAAATCACTAAAAATCCGATTACTTCCAAACCCTAAAGAGAAAAGCAACCGGACCTAGCCTACACGAAAATTGACTATTGCCACTATGTCCTAACCCAAAAAAGTGCTAAGAACGATAGCCGCAAAGCCGACTTTTTTTCGATTGAAAAAGGTAAACAAACCGTTTTTCAATCGAAAAATCCCAAGTTGTAACTTTTTTCTCCCCTTTGAAATATCTCGGTCCGCAAACAACTCAGCGCCACAGCGTTTTCACAGCCGTGTGCGCCTCGTTAATCCGCAACTTACGATGTATTGAACTTCGCTGTAGCTCACATAGGCTGATCGCTAAGGCAGTTAATACACCGGGTCGGACCTAACCTAACCTAACCTAACCTAACCTAACCTAACCTTTTTTTTTTTTTTTTTTTAACCAGGTGTAAAATGCTTTATGCATACCCTCCGAACATGGGAGTGTCGGAGGGTTATGTGGGACTCTCCGCCAATAAGGGCGGCATACCCACTAAAAGCACCCGGACGTGCCCTCTCTCCGGTTTTGTTGGACACCGTGGAACCCGCGAAGGCATAGTCCACGATGTCTACCGGTGGCGCCCCAGCAGTTGCCGGGGCTTCCCGCGCCGTAGGGGAGATGGTCGTGCACGCTTGACCCTCTCCCAGACCGCTTAGTGGCTAATCACCGCAGGCAGAGGACTCCCATCGTCCACCTGCAGCCACTATGGGTTGAGTCTGGCGGCAAAACGCCGCCTTCTCACCCCAAGCCGTCTACGCCGGAGGGGATGCGCGAGAGGATCTTCCTCGCGCTCCCGCTCCGCGGTCTCCTTTTGCGACATGACTGTTTCGCAGAAGGAGACCACCGCCTCCCAGGACCTCTCGTCGCTCAGCATCGCTTCGACAATGCTTTTGAGCGAGAGGTCCACCCGCTGAATGATGCGTGCCATTTGGCCGCGCTCCGCGTCCCAACGACTGCACACCTCGAGGGTGTGCTGGGCGGTGTCGTCGGGACTTCCGCACTCATGGCACAGCGGGGCCGGCTCTCTTCCTATTTTGTGCAGGTAGTGGCCGAAGCACCCATGCCCGGTCATTACCTGCACTAGCCGGTACGACGTCGCGCCGACTGCCCTCTTCAGCCAAAGGTCGGCCGTTGGGAGGATCGCCTCTATGGTACGGACACCGTAAGGGGCGACCTCCAGTTGGGCCTTCCATCTGTCCCGCAGTCGGCGCTCCGTCGCGCGACGGGCGGCTGCCACCTCCTCGGGGGCCGGACGTTCACCTGTTGTCCGGTCCCTGGACCTACGTTGGTAAGTCTCTGCGTGCACCTCTGCGTCTAGCTCCCACGGGGGGGTGCACGCGAGAAGGCAGGCAGCCGCGTGGGCCACCGTCACATAGGCTCTAACTATTCTGATGGCCACGACCCGTTGTGGCCTCCGCAGCAGGGCCCTATTTCGGGCGGACAGCTTGTCCGCCCATATTGGGGCCCCATAGAGGGCCATGCTCCTTGTCACGCCGGCATATAGCCGCCGGCACAATGAACCCGGCCCTCCTACATTGGGCAGAAGTTTGCCCAGCGCCGATGCGGCGCCCACGATTCGGGGAGCTAGTCTCGAGAAATGCTCCCCGAAATCCCACTTGCGGTCCAGTATTAGCCCCAGATATTTAATGTGGGGCTTTATTTGGACCGCTTCACCCTCGAGGGTGAGCGTCGCACTCGCGGGCAAATTCCACCCGCGCCCCCCGAAAACTATAGCCTCAGTCTTCGGGAGGCTCACCTTTAGGCCTAGCCTGGCGATCCGTTCAATCGTCAGCTCGGCCGCCACTTCCGCCCTACGGGAGGTCTCCCGCTTGTCGCTCCCGCGCACAGCCACCATTGTGTCGTCCGCATAGCAGACGACAAGCGTGCGCGGAAGCAACTCCCCCCGGATTACCCAGTCGTACCCCAGGTTCCATAGAAGTGGACCGAGCACGGAACCCTGGGGCACGCCACAGGCCATCACTCTCTCCCCCCGTTGCCCGTCCTTCTTTTCCCAGAGCACTACCCTCTCGGTTAGGTAGTGCTCAACAATCCGCCTCAGGTAGAGACGCACTTCATGGTATCGAAGTGCCTCCCTGATCACCCCGTAGGGGAGTGTGCCAAACGCGTTTGCGATGTCTAGTGACACCGCGATGACACCCTCCCCCCTGCTCGACGCGTACTCACAGAAGTCCCTCAGTGACTTTAGCGCGTCGAGCGTGGACCGTCCTTCCCGGAACCCAAATTGTCTGTCAGAGACATTCGGGCCGGCGGTCTCCATGTGCCGCAGGATCCGGGAGGCCAGGATGCGTTCAAACGCTTTCCCGGCCTCATCCAGCAGCACTATGGGGCGATAGGCGGAAGGACAATCCGCCGGTCGACCCTCTTTACGGAGGAGGCATAGTCGCCCCTCCTTCCATACCCTAGGGAACTTTCCCTCTGTCAGGCAGTCATCCATGACATGCCTGAGTCGGTCCCCTAGGTGTTTCAGGGCGACTGCGAGGACGCGACCGGGAACGCCGTCCGGGCCCGGGGCTTTTTTGCAGCCCCGGAGTCGGTGTATCACTCGATTGAACTCGTCGTCACCTATTGGTTGAACGACGAGCTCGGCCTCCGGTTCCCTTATGGGGTCGACCATTGACGGGGGAGAGATCAAGGGGGCTGGCGAAATTAGCCCCTCGACTACTCTCTGGAGAAGTTCGGGCTCCAGGGAGTCCATGGGGGGGGCAGTGCGCATTTTGTTACGCACCATCTTGTATGGCCGCCCCCATGGGTCCCTGTCCAGGGTGGCCAAGAACGACTCGTGAGCTTCGTCCTTAGCCTTGGCAATCGCCACCTGGAGGGCCTTCTTCGCCTCTTTGAGGGCCCTGTGGAACCCTTCTTCCTCTTCTTCAGTGTGCCGCCTGCGCCTACAGTGTTGGAAGGCGCGGCGGGCACTATTACTGGTGGACCGCAGGGCCGTAATTTCTTCGGACCACCAGTATACGCTCTTACGGGCGAAACGGCGACCAACCCGAGGCATGGCCGCGTCGCACACATTCTGTAGTGCGACGCGGAACTGTGCCGCCCTTTCTTCAACTCCGAGAGTGACGGGTGGGGCAGCACACCACTCCTTCTCCACCATGGCCGCCTCGTTCGCCATGTCCCTGTCCAGCTTGACCAGGGACCACTTCGGGAACTTCCGCCCCCTCCTGGTACTGCCCGTGATGGGCGCCGGTGGAGCCCCCGTCTTGGAGACCCTCATCCTGATGTACAGGTGGTCTGAGAGGGTCTCCACATCCTCCAGGACACGCCAATTCGTGACGCGTGCGGCTATGGCAGGGGTCGCGAACGTGACGTCCACGATTGACCACCCCTGCCGCCGCACGCAGGTATTCGTGGTGCCCTGGTTTAGGACCACGAGTCCCGTTGCCGCCACCCAATCCTCCAGAGCCGTACCCCTATGGTCCGTAATGGGGGAACCCCATGCCGAACTTTTGGCGTTGAGGTCCCCCAGGACCATAACCTGCCTCGGGGCAGCCCTCCGGACCACCCCCCCTAATATCCCCAGAAACGTGTCGAACTCCCGCAGCGGCCTATTGGGGGAGAAGTACGCGGCCACCAGCACCGTGTCGTTCCCCCATTTGGCCGCCACGAATCCTGGGCCACCCTCGATCCTTGATATGGGGGGGAGGTCCCCCATCGCCGGCACCACTATCGCCACTACTCCGTCGGTGTCCCCTGCCCAATTAGATTGGGGGGGGGATGAAGTAGGGCTCCGTTACCACCGTAACGCCAATTTTCCACTCCGCCATGGCCTGCATGAGCAGATCCTGAGCTCTGGCGGAGTGGTTGGCGTTTATCTGCAGGACGTCTAGATGTCGGTGTGCTGACATCTAGACGTCCATATTGTTGTCCTCTTGTAGCCGGCTGGCGGCTGTTTCGGCTGGAGGGGGCCGGATGGGGCGGGTGGGTCTCGGCCTCACCTCTCTTCCCCTTGTCTCCGGTGGGGAGCATTTCGGTCCCCTCATTACGTGATTGGCTGGGAGGCCTGCATGGTGGCATACTGCGCACCGTACTTTTTCCTCCCAGCATTCGGCTGCTTTGTGCCCCTCTGCGCCACACCGGTAGCACATCTGGCCCCGGTCCACCTTTGAGGGGCACAACTCGCGCGTGTGGCCGACACCCATGCATTTGTAGCACCGCATGGGTGCTGGTCCGACGGAGCTAATCCTGGCAGACGACCAGCCTACCATGATCTGACCGCGCTCGAGGAGGGCCTTTGCAATTCCCACCGGGCATTGCACAAGGGCCACCCCACTACCATTAAAGTATGTAGGGCGAATGCCCCCCACCTTAATCTGCGCCTCGGCGCATCCCCCCGCCTTGGCGACGGCAGCCGCCAGGGTCTCCCTTGTCGCCGACTCGTCTAGGCCGGCGACCTTGATGGCAGCCATTTTTTCAGGGCGGCTTACATGGGCAACGTCGCCCACAAGAACCTGCAGTTTTTCTGCGAGGCTGTCCGCCGTCCTTCCTCTCTCTGCTCCAGGGACCTCGATTACTCGACCCCCCGTCGCCGAGTTCCTGACCCTAACACGCTGCAGGCCTATCTCCTCCAAGCTTATGCCATTAATGGCCTTGGTCATGACCGCCTGCAGCGTGGTGTCGGTGGTAACATCCTTCCGCATGGTGATTACCACCGCTGCCGTCTTGGGGACTTCGAGACCCTTCTGCTTTGGTGCCACTTTCTTCTTGGGTGGCGTGGGGGGTGGGGGAGCGGCCGTAGCCTTCCCCTTTCCCTTCCTCTTCTTCCTCCCCGCTTCCTGTGTGGTCCATGCCTCGCCCGGGGGCACAGGTGCATTTTCCACTGCTGGGGCAGGCTTGCCTACCGGGGCAGGCCTGGCTGCTGGGGCAGGCTTGGCTGCCGGGGCGGTGGTTTCCGGGGCCACCGGAGCCGCTTTTTTGGCGGCCCTTTTCGGCCTGCCATCCCCAAGCCTGGCCCTGCTCTCGGGCTCGGAGGCAACTACTCTTGTTGAGGCCGGTGGGGCCTCCTTCCTTTTATCCGCCGCTAGTGGGGGGCGGATTATTGGTGCTGGAGGAAGGCGACTGGAAATCTCCTCGATTCTAGCATTAAGCATGTTTCCGAGGGAGACCGTCAAATCGCGCTTCATGCTGTCCAGCAATTCCGCCAACTCCGCGGCGGCGGATTGTGTCGGCGGGGAGGCCCTAGGGGCCGGGGTCTCACGAGCCGGCTGCGGGGCCGGGGCCTGGCGCTCTGAGAAGGCAATTCTCAGTGCCTTGAGTTCCGCTGTGCAGAGAGCGAGTTGCTCCCGCATCCTCTTGTTGTCCGCCTTTAGGATGCGGATCTCCTCGTTCTCTGACCTGGAGGCGTCAAGTTCCTCCATGGCATTTAGTATGGTGCGGCAGGCCCGGTTCATGGTGCCCCACACCTCACCCTTCAAATTGCCCGACTTGCGGGCCCCCTCCATTATTTCGCATGCCGCCTGTTTGGTGGCCTCCACCGGGTCGGATGGGAGGAGGACCTCAGACGGGTGCGCCAACTTCTTTCCAATTGGGGAGGTATTTCTCCCACTCCCCTTTGTTCCCTTGGAGCGGAGCTCCGGGAAGTCCTTCCTATACAAGGAGGGGCCGGCGGCGACATCTGTGTCGGGGCTGATGTAAGTCTCCGGACTTCGGAGCCTACCTCTTGCCGACGCCATCCCCGCGTAAGCCCCTTTGGGCTTGCCCCTCCGGGCTGTTCCAACCTTCGGCCCATTATCAGGCCTTGCGTCATCCGCCTGGTCTACATGACCCCTCTTCTTAGGCTGAGAAGTCACTTCCATGGCCTCTGAGAATTCTTCCTCGGATTCTGAGGAAGAAGAAGCCAAAGTTCTCTCGTCCCACTTGCGGTGGGAATCCCCGTTCTCTTCAGACGTGGCCATTGTGGCCCCGCCAACGTCTCTGTCAAATTTAGTCCAAATCCGACCACCCCAGCCGAAGTTATCTCCCAAAACAGAGTTTTGTTAGAAAACGGTCAAGGGGGAGTCGGCTCGGAGAAATCCCATACAAATTTCAAAAAGCGCCTGAAAAACCAAAATAGCAACAAGATACTTCAGGACACTTTTTGAAAAATTTTTTTGGCTGACTTCCCCTTAACGGAGCCGAAAACCAAAAATAACACCTTATAGGGGCTGAAGTCCCCTATCCCCTGGCACCCCTACTGAGACCGTAGGGGAAAACCAGACCCCAAGTATTCACGCCTGAACTTTCCCAACTTTTTTGACAAAAATTTTTTCCAAAATTTTCCCTAAAATTACTAAAAATCCGATTACTTCCAAACCCTAAGGAGAAAAGCAACCGGACCTAGCCTACGCGAAATTTAATGAATGCCGCTATAACCTAACCTAAAAAAGTGCTAAAAACGATAGCCGCAAACCCGACTTTTTTTCGATTGAAAAAGGTAAACAAACCGTTTTTCAACCGAAAAATCGTGAGTTGTAACTTTTTTCTCCTTTTGATGTTATTTTTGTCCGCAAACAACTCAGCGCCACAGCGTTTTCACAGCCGTGTGCGCCTCGTTAATCCGCAACTTACGATGTATTGAACTTCGCTGTAGCTCACATAGGCTGATCGCTAAGGCAGTTAATACACCGGGTCGGACCTCCAAAACTCGTCAACCTTTTTTTTTTTTTTTTTTTTTTTTTTACCAGGGGAAATCCTTTATGGATTCCTTCCCGCCGGGGGGCGGAAAGGATATGTCGGACTCAGCTAAAAGCGCCATACCGACTAAAACCACCTGGGTGTTCCTTCTCTCGCTTCCGGTCGGGGCCGCGGGTAAGTTACACACTCTTCCGTAGCCACCTCCCTCAGCGTCTGCCCTGATGGGCCCTTCTTCGAGAAGGAAGGCTCGAAAGCCTTTCCACACTCCGCTTGAGGCACCTTAGGAACACGTAAGGTGTCTTCCAGCTACGGACCTCATAGGGCGGGCGACAGACCCCCCGATCCATCGCCCGCAGGTCCACGTTATGGCGGCATTCTAGCTATGTAAGCCAGGCGCCGCCGGCCGTGCCGCCTGCGGCGAATCGGAAGAGAGTTCGGGTCTTCCTCCCGCTCCCGTTCCGCCGCTTCCTTCTGCGTTAGGATGGTTTCGCAGAAGGTTTCTACCCCACTCCATGCCTCCTCGCTCTCGGCCATGACCTTGACCAAGGCCGCCAGCGACAGGTCTCCTCCAACAATTGCTGATACGGCAGCACGAGGCACCGCCCAAGCTGGGCACTCTTCGCGCGTATGTTGCGCCGTATCAGCGACTCCACCTCCACAATGATGGCACTCCACCGACGGCTCTCGTCCCGCCACCTCGCACAGATACTTGCCGAAACAGCCGTGTCCGGTCAGCATCTGCGCGATGTGGTAGGTGAGCGCACCATGCTTCCGTTCGACCCAAACCCGAAGGATGGGTCGAACTGCCTCCACCAGTTCCCAGCTAGCGCCCGGGATCTCTAAGCGCGCTTTCCACCTCCGGAAGAGATCGTCGCGTGCTTCCTCTTCCCACTGCGCGATCTCTCGCGGATGTGGTCGGTCGCCTGCCTCCTGCGCTTCCACGCCCCGCCAATACCTCGCCGCAAGCACCTGCGCATCAAACTCCCACGGCGGGACACCGGCAAGGACACATGCCCCAGCGTGCGACACCGTGCGGTACGCCCTAGCCACCCTGAGTGCCATTCCGCGTTGCGGTTTCCGCAACAGTGGCACGTTTCGGGAGCACAGGGCGTCTGCCCATATCGGCGCACCGTAGAGCGCCATCGACCTCACTACACCGGCATATAGGCGTCTACATGCCCCTCCTGGACCCCCTACATTAGGGAGCAATCTCCCGAGCGCACCGGCAGCAGCCAAAAGTTTCGGGGCCAACCGCCGGAAGTGCTCGTCAAACTTCCAAGTGCCGTCGAGGACGATTCCTAGGTACTTCATCGTCGACCCGACAGCAATGGAAGTTCCCCCTACCATTATTGAGGAACCGGGCGGTGGCGCATTCCGAGGCCCATGAAAAACTAGGGCCTCAGATTTACTGAGGGCCACCTCCAGTCCCAGAGCCCTGATCCTGTGGACCATCTGGGCAACGCCCGCCGTAGCGAGGCGAGCCGCCTCCCGATGAGTCCCTCCGCGGGCCGTCACGAGCGTGTCATCGGCGTAGCAAGTGACGTGTACTCCCGCCAGTGCCACCCCTCGTAACGCCCAGTCGTACCCGATGTTCCACAGGAGCGGACCAAGGACCGACCCCTGTGGAACACCGCACGACATCGCCTTCCTCCCCCAGCCGTCCTTCGTCGGGAATTCTACGGCCCTGCCGTCAAAGTAATCTGCCACCACTTTCCGCAGATACTCTGGCACCCCGTGATACACGAGGGCCGCCTTAACCGTTTCCCAGGGCAGAGTGTTGAACGCGTTGGATATATCCAGAGACACTGCCCACAACACTCCACCCTCGGAAACCACCTCTTCTGCCAGGTCCCTGACACGGGCGATCGCGCTCACCGTAGAACGGCCCCGGCGGAAGCCATATTGCGCATCATCGAGCCCTGGGTCCATGCTCTCGACGAGGCGAGCAGCGAGCACACGCTCGAAGAGCTTGCTTACCTCGTCCAAAAGCACGATGGGGCGATAGGCCGACGGCATTTCAGCCGGGCGCCCGTCCTTCCGAAGAAGTACGAGCTTCCCCGTCTTCCACGCCCTCGGGAATCTACCCTCATTGAGGCACGCATTAAATAGGGCCCGCACCCACTCCCCCATCTCTCCAAGCGCGAGCACCAAGGCTCGGCCCGGTATGCCATCCAGTCCTGGGGCAGTGTTCTTCAGCCGAAGCTTCATAACAGCTACCCCGAACTCCCCCTCAGATATTGGAGGTACCGTGTCGGCGTCACTCTCTTGTCTATGGGTGCCTATAGGTGGTGGCACCCACTCATCCCGTTGGGGGAAGAGAGTGTTCACCACTTGCTCCAGTAGTTGGGGCTCCAGACTCGTGGTTAGCGGGGGGGCCCAAGGTCGCAGTTTTTGACGTACAACGCGATACGGCCTCCCCCATGGATCACTGTCGAGCACCCCTAACCACTCCTCCCATGCTGCCTCCTTGGCCTGCGCGATGGCTACCTGCAGAGCTGTGCAGGTGGTCCTGTAAGCCTGGTATATCGTGTCCTCCTGGCTCTGAACACGGACCCTTCTCCTTCTGTACCGAGTGTAGACGCGGCGCGCGGCAACGCAGGCTCTGCGCAATTCGCCCAGCTCCGGGCGCCACCAGTACACTTCCCGCCGAGGCGGGAATGGTTTGGCCCTCGGCATCGCGGCATCACAGACGCGGGTCAAAGCGTTCCGCAACCGCTCCGCCGCGTCATCCACCTCCTCAATGGGATCAGACAAAGTCCAGGACTCTACCAGAGCTGCCTCTACTGCTACATCTCGGTCCAAGCGCCGTAGCACCCAGCGCGGGACACCTCCAACAGAAGGTTGAGGACCTACTCGTGGAGTGGTAGGGGACGCGGTGACCTCGTAGCGGATGTAGCGGTGATCCGACAGCGTCTCCACGTCCTCCAACACTCTCCATCCCCGGACACGATGCACCAGGGACGACGACGCAAACGTTAAGTCCACGATAGACCCCCCCTGCTGTCGCACGCATGTGTCAGCCGACCCCGTATTAAGAAGGGTGAGTCCCATGGACACCACCCACTCTTCCAGCGCCTCTCCCTTGACGTCTGTTGCTGGGGATCCCCACGCGGTTGATTTCGCGTTAAAATCTCCAGCAACAAGCACGGGGTAGGAGGCTACCTGCCCAATCATGGCCCCGACATCAACAAGCATTTGCTCAAAGTCGGCGAGGCCCCGATTGGGCGAAAAGTACACCCCCACAACCGCCACGCCACCCACAACAGCCAACACGCACCCTCGACCTTTGGACACCCGATCAATGGACGGAGCGCCCGCGGCCGCCGGTGTTACGATAGCCACCAAGCCATCGCGGTCACCCACCCAGTCATTCCGGGGAGGGACCACATACGGCTCGGTGACCACAGCTATCTTTATCATGCACTCTGCCATGCTCTGAACCAAAAGGTCCTGAGCCCTGGCAGAGTGCATGACGTTCGCCTGCAGGAATGGTAGCGCCATCTAAATTTCGGTGTCCATCTGCTCCTCCTCACGCAAAGAGTTGCGCTGAGACGGCTGAGCGGCTTTGGAGCCCGTTTTCACCATTCCCCTCCTTTTCTGGCCTCCTGGACTCGTTCGAGGCCCTTTTTGGGGCCCCCTTACGGTATTGAGGCACCCCTTCCCACCAAGTGGGTGCACTGCAGGTTTGCCGGCCGCTGCACATACAGCACAGTTTGGCTCAGCCTGACAGCCCCTCGCCTTGTGGTCAGGTTTCCCACAACGGTAACAAAGACCGCTGCGGTCCACCTCAGACTTGCATTTGGTCCCAACATGGCCGGCTTCGAGGCAACGGAAGCATCTCAAGGGCAAACGGTCGAGTAGCACCACCCTTGCAGAGATCCAGCCCACTTTGAGCCGGCCAACTCCCGTTACCTTTTTCGCGGCCGCGACTGGGCAACTCAGCCACAGTGAGCCGCGGGAGCCTATAACGCCAGTCTTTATGCTGTCGACAGAGCAGCCACCTTGTTCTGCTACGGCCGACGCTACCTCGTCTGGTGTCGCGGAGTCATCTAGCTCCGTGACTCTTATGTCTGCGCGCATCACCGGCCGCTGTACGCGCACCACGTCCGCGCTTAAAACCTCCCTGAACTTCTCCGCCAGAGAATCGGCCTTTACAGCACCCGTGGCACCGGCTATCTCCAGCACCCGAGCACCTGTTGCCCCCGTCCTGAAACGCATCTCCTCAATGCCGAGGGCCTTGAAGTCAACGCGTTCCTTGGCTTCCCTGAGCAGCGCCTTATACGTAGCGCCGCTTTCCACAGCACCTGGCAACAGGGTGAGTGTGATGGCCGCCGAGCGAGGTGGGCGGAGCTTTACTTTGGGAGCAGACGCGGGAACGGCAGCCACCTTTTTTCCGGCCTTTTTGGCCGTCTTCGTCGTGCCTTTACGGACGACTGTACTCCACGCCTCGCCTGTAAGCGGAGGCGCAGAGCATCCTAACCGCAGCACACTTGCCGCAGCTGCCTCCTTAGCCGCCAAGCTAACCTTCTTCCCCTTCTTCTGGGATGAGGTGGAGGCTTTCGGCACCACAGTTGGCACCTCACGGTCGGGCCCAGCTTCAGGGCTGCTAAGACGTGCTTTGTCAGCAGCTAGCGGTGGCCGCAGACGCACTTCCGGTAGAAGCCTACACTCCAGAGCTTCCAGCCTGGCGTTCACCATGGTCCCTACCTGGACCATGATGGCGCGTGACAACCCCTCCACGTCCAGTTGCCGACTCCCATCCTGGGAATCCGTTGCAGGTCCAGCCGGCCGCAGCTCCGCCCTTAATTCCGCAAACTCCTTTCGGAGCGCGGCGAGCTCCGTTTGCAGGCGTGTGTTGTCGGCCTGCAACTTAGCCGTCTCGTCAGAGATTGAGCGCTTACTGAGCACCTCCACTGCCTCCACTATGAATTTTGTGGCCTCGTTAAGGGACTTTTGGAAGGGGCCACTCAAGTGGCTAGACTTGCGGGACACCGTTTTGATGATGTCCACGCAATCCAGCACCTGCTTGTTCAGGGACGTCGCAAGTTGGTCATCAACCTCCCCTGCCAAAAGACCAGCCATACGCGACGGGAGCGTCACTCTCCCTTTCCGCGTCTTTTCCATCGCTACCGACACCTCCTCGCTTGCGTCCAGGAAGAACTCCTCTCTTCTGGCCGCCTTTGCCCTCGCCGTGGCCACAAACTTCCCAGAACTGGTCGGGCGGCCGCTGCCTCTTCCTTTTGCAGATTTCGTCACTTTGGGTGACGACACGTCTCCTGTGACCGTTGCGTCCGATTCCGAATCGGAGCAAAGGCTCGGGCTCGCTGAACCAGGCCTCTTTCGCCAAAATCTGGCGGGATCCAAAGCGGGCCCAGGCGACACCATCACCATGCTCCTGTCAGATTCGGAATCCGACAGGCGCGTTACCACCACTCTCAAGTCCTTCTTCATGCAGGGGTCGTTTGCTTCCACGCACACCTTCGGGGTGCATGCTTCCGCCTCATTGTCCTTATTCAGGCCAGGGTCAGCGGTGTCACCACACGCCTTCAGGGCGCATGCTTCCACCTCCATCACAACGTTGTCCATATCGCTTGCAGTATCATTTTCCAATATCAGTGAGCCAGGTTCGTGTTTACGAAGACGGGCGGAACGCCTGCCTACGAAGCAGTCGCTGCCCCCCCCAGAGTACGAGGGGCAGCCCTCTACCTCAGATGAAGTAGAGGGGTGGGATTCCCCCTTTCGGGGACCCACCTGGGGACCAAATTTACAACTGCTTGGTTCCATAGGTAACTACAATGCTCCACATCGTCGTCTCTTTTTTCAGGGGTGAGCTCCCCTGTCAACACGCCCTGAAAAGGGCGCCAATGAAGCACCGGCCCACTCGGCATCCCGCAAGGAAGCTGACCCATACAGCCGACTCGCGGAAACCAAGCGGAACGATGCCTCCCTCCTAAGAGACGGCTCAACCAGCCCATCTCGACTCCATCCACTGCGCCATCTGCTAATCAGAGGGACGCGTGGAGGAGCCTCCCCATTTCCCCCCCAGTGTTTGGTCCGCGCCGGTAAACCGGTAACTCCCATTTCTGGGAGCCGTTCCCCTATCCGCCACCCGGGGACGCGCCGCGTTGGGGTACACCTCCCCACCCACTGGGACAACCCAGCAGGTCCGCGGAAAACTCGTCAACCTAACCTAACCTAACCTTTTTTTTTTTTTTTTTTTTTTTTTTTTTTTTTTTTTTTTTTTTCGCTGGGAAAAATGCGTTACGCATGCCCCCCCATTGGGGGATGGGAGGGGTATGTGGGACTCCCCGGACCATATAGGACCGGTATACCCACTAAACGACCCAGCGGCACTCCGGCATCGTCTGCATGGAGGGGGATTGGGAAACCGGCAAAAGCCTTTACTTCCAATCCCCCGCCGACGACCGCCCACCTTTACAGTGGGGCCTTCACGTCTCTCCTGGCAGGGAGAGACCCGGGAATGACCGTGAGTGCTCGGCCGTTCCCGCCCGGCGGAAGTGGAGGATACGTGCAATGCGGGAGTAGACGCCCCCGCGCCTGTCTCCCGCTATTCTCCACCAAGAGGGGGAAGGCGGTGGTGCCTTCTCCCACCCCTTCTTCGCCTGCGGAGCGGTGCCGCGAGGGGGTCGTCCTCCCGCGCGCGCTCCGCCGCCTCCTTTTGGGACATCACGTCCTCGCAAAAGGAGGCGACCGCTGTCCAGGCTCCCTCGCTTCCCAGCATGGAGTTGACCACGCTGGGAAGCGAGAGGTCCGGCCCGACTACCGCAGCTAAGCCGCAACGCAGCTCGGACCACGCCGGGCACACCTCGAGGGTGTGCTGCGCCGTATCCTCCGCCGCACCACAATCATGGCACGACGGAGTCTCCTCTCTTCCGATCCGGTGCAGGTACGATCCGAAGCATCCATGCCCGGAAAGCACCTGCACCATCCGGAACGAAAGGTAACCGTTGGACCTCCCGAGCCAATCTCGCAGGACCGGCCCGAGGGCGTCCAACGTTCGTCGGCCAAACGTGGCGGAGGCGAGGTCCTCCGTCCAGTGGTGGACGATCGCGTCCCTCGCCTCTCGCCGGACAGCCTCAAGCTCTTCCGGGGCAGGGTGTTCCCCGAGAGCCTTACGCCTCGCCGCCCACTCGTACACTCTGGCGAGCACCCACGCCTCGAGCTCCCAGGGAGGGGTACCCGCCAGAGCGCAGGCCGCCGCAAAGCCCACCGAGGAGTAGGCCCTCGCTACCCGCTGCGCAATTGCCCTTTGAGGCCTGCGGATAGCAGTAGCGTTCTCCCTCCTTCGGAGGGAGTCCTCCCAGATGGGGGCCCCATAGAGGGCCATACTCTTTAAGATGCCGGCATACAGCTGCCGGCATCGCGCTTTTGGTCCCCCCAGATTCGGGAGGAGCCACGCAAGCGCAGCCGCGGCCTTCAACAGGCGCGTCGACAGCCCGCTGAAATGCGGGCCGAAGCGCCACCTGCTGTCGAGCACTAGGCCCAGATATTTCATCTGGGCCTTCACGTCGACCCTGACGCCCTCTACGACGATATGAGCGTCAATGGGGGTGCGCTGCCGAGGCCCGTGGAAGAACACGGCCTCGGTCTTGTGCAGCGCCACCCCCAATCCTAGCCGACGGATCCTTCCCGCGACCAAGGATCCGCCAGCCGAAGCCAGGCTCGCCGCCTCTCTGTAATCCCTCCCCCGGGCAGTGAGGAGAGTGTCATCCGCGTAGCAGATGACACTCGTGCCACGGAGGAGAGCTCCCCGCAGGAGCCAGTCAAACCCGATGTTCCACAGAAGCGGCCCTAAAACGGACCCCTGTGGAACACCGGACTCTGCGCCGTACCGCCTAAGCTGGCCCACTTTATCCACAAGGAGGACCGCCCGGTCCTCCAAGTAGTTGGCCAGGAGGCTCTGCATGTACCGAGGCACTCCATGGTAGCGGAGCGCCTCTAGTATTGTCGGGTGGGGGATGGAGTTGAAAGCGTTGACTATGTCAAATGACACAGCCAAAACCCCGTCCCCTGCCCCCACGGCCTCCCTCACTTGGCCCTTTAGCCGAGACAGCGCGTCAACCGTCGAACGCCCTACTCGAAAACCGAATTGGGCGTCCGACAGGTTCGGCCCTGCCCCCCTCAGGTGGGCATTGAGTCGAGCGGCGATGATCCCCTCGAATAATTTACCAGCCTCGTCGAGCAGAACCTAACCTAACCTAACCTAACCTAACCTAACCTAACCTTTTTTTTTTTTTTTTTTTTTACCTGGGAAAATCCTTTATGGATACCACCGTTCCGGGGGGAAACGGTGGTTATGTGGGACTCACCGCCATAAGGCGGCATACGCACTAAAAAACCAGGGTGTTCCTCCTACGCCAACTTAAGACGAGGGGCATGGGACCGCTCGCGCATTACTCCACAGCCCTCGTCAGTGTCGCTGCCCGCCTTGCGGCGGACTCACCTCCTGGGGTCTTCCCCCACCTCGTGTGTGATGCCCCGGAACACATGGGGGCATCTCCACCTCTCGATGACCTATTCTTAGGGGATGCCAGGTGCCCCCGCACCCAACACCCCAGGCCCTCGGAGCGGAGACGGGGTGCGGGCTCGATTAGCCCGCCTCCGTGTCCGCGCCCTCCGGAGCGGCTGAGCGAGAGGATCTCTCTCCCTCTCCCGCTCCTCTTCCTCCCTCTGCATGATGACTTCCTCACAGAAGGAGGCCACCGCCTCCCATGAACTCTGCTCATCGACCATTTTTAGAATTATGGCCGACAGGGAGAGGTCAGTCCCTACGACCGCGACCAATGATTGCCGCGGTTCAGCTCCTCCCGGGCATGCCTCCAGCACATGCTGCGCTGTGTCCTCCAGATGACCACATTGGTGGCAAGCCGGGGAGTCTTCCCTTCGGGCAACGCGATGTAGGTACCTCCCGAAACAACCATGTCCCGAGAGGACCTGCGTAAGTCGGAAGGAAAGACTCCCATGCTTCCTGCGGACCCACTCCTCTAGAACTGGGCTGATCGCCTCCAGTAGTCGACGGGCACTCTGCCCTCTCTGCACTTGCCCATTTAGGAGACGCTCCCTCCATATGGCAATAGCAGACACTCTGGCCTGATTGCGCCAGTGTGCCACCTCCTGCGGCGCCAGTCGCTCGTCCCGCTCCCGCGCCTGCGCTCTACGCCAGTAGACCGAAGCCAGAACTTCGGCCTCAAGGTCCCACGGCAGCGTGCCGGCGAGCACGCATGCCACCTCGTGAGAGAGTGTGCGATACCCCCTACACACCCTCACCGCCATCACCCGTTGAGCTCCGATCAGCACGGCAGTGGTCTGCCGATCGAGCTTTCCCGCCCATATCGGGGCGCCATACAAGGCCATAGAGCTTACCACCGCTGTATAGAGGCGGCGGCAGCTCACTTCGCAGCCCCCGATATTCGGGAGCAGGCGACTAAGTGCGCCGGCTGTCCCCAAGATTTTGGGGGACAGCCGCCGCACGTGCTCCTTGAAGTTCCATCTGCCGTCGAGGACGACACCAAGATACTTCAGTGTCGTCCCGACGGGGATGGAAATTCCACCCACCACTATGGTGGAGTCTGCAGGTGGTTTCCGCCGGGGACCATGAAAACATATGGCCTCAGATTTGTGGAGCGCCACCTGCAGACCCAGCATCCGGATCCTTGCGACGACCGTAGCGACTCCAGCTGTGGCCAGGATCGCAGCCTCTCTATAGTCGCTTCCCCGGGCGGCAACTAACGTATCATCGGCGTAGCATACTACGCTAACGCCACGCAGGCTTGCCCCCCGGAGAACCCAATCATATCCGACGTTCCACAGGAGAGGGCCAAGAACCGACCCCTGCGGAACACCGCGCGTCATGGGACTACTTCCCGCCCCGCGAGTCGTCGGGAAGACTACCTCTCGATCTGAGAGATAGTCCCCGACGAGTCTTCGCAGGTACTGGGGCACCTTGTGGTACCCCAGACCGGCGTGTATCGTGCTCCAAGGCAGCGTGTTGAATGCATTGGAGATGTCCAACGATATGGCCACCAACACGCCGCCACTGGAGCACGCCTCCTCGGAGAGGTCGCGGACGAGAGATATGGCGTCAATCGTCGAGCGACCTCTCCGGAAGCCGAACTGGTTAGGCGCCAGATCCGGTCCCACCGTCTCTAGGTGCCTGACCAGGCGGGCAGCCACTACTCTCTCCAATAGCTTGCCCGCCTCGTCAAGCAGCACAATCGGGCGATAGCCCGAGGGCTCGTCCGCGGGACGACCCTCTTTCCTCAGGAGGACGAGTTTGCCCCTTCTCCATCGCCTGGGGAATCTTCCTTCCAAGAGGCACCTATCGAATAGATCCTTCAATGCGGGTCCCAAGTGCTTCAAGGAGAGGGCCCACGCTCGACCCGGTATGCCGTCAGGCCCAGGTGCCGTGTTCTTGGCCCTCATCCTGAGCACCGCCGCACCCAGCTCACCCTCAGAGATAGGGACAAACTCACTCTCCTCTTCTTCGGCGAAACCAGCCGAAGTCATGGGTGGCGCGAACTCGGCCCCCGGAGCACCGGGGAACAAGCCATCGACCACTCTCTGGAGCACCAGTGGTTGGAGCGAGGCCGTGATGGGGGGAGCCCAAGGACGAAGCTTTTGCCTCGCCCACTTGTACGGGCGGCCCCATGGGTCGCGCTCAAGCCCCTCCAGTAGCTGCTCCCAGGCTCGCCTCTTAGCCTCGACTATCGCGACGCGAAGGGCCCCAGAAGCCTCTCTGTAGGCGGCGTAAAGAGACTCGCTCTCCTCAGTCTCTCGCCGCCTTCGTCTCCGATACCGCTGGTATAGCCGGCGCCTCGTCACGCATCTTTTCCGAAGTTCTGCAATCTCCTCCGTCCACCAATAGACTTGGCGTCTCGGCTGCGGGGCTCGCGCGCGCGGCATCGCAGCGTCGCAGACGCGCGACAATGCCTCGCACAGCCTGTCCGCCATCGCGTCCGGGTCTACCGGATCCAGCTCCTGAGGAGTGCCGTTCCACACTTCGACGAGGGCCGCCTCCTTCAGCACTTCAGCGTTGAGGCGCTTCAGGGCCCATCGCGGACCTATCTCGCCACCTACCTCTCTCACCTCATCCGTTCGAGTCGGGGAGACGCTGAACCGGATGTACCGGTGATCGGACAGCGTTACCACGTCTACTAGCACCTGCCAGTCGCGAATACGGCAAGCGATGTCTGGGGTGACGAGCGTCAAGTCGACGATCGACTCACCGTTCCGCCGGACGCAGGTGCTTTCCGATCCCCGGTTTACAACGCAGAGGCCCACCTCGGCCATCCACTCTAGCACAACACCGCCCCGCGCGTTCGTCACCGGCGACCCCCACGCCGCTGATTTGGCGTTGAGGTCCCCGAGGACGAGGACGGGGCGCGGGCGGGTCTGACCAATCAAGGTCCCCACCTCGCCGAGGAGAGTCTCCAGCTCGCGAACCGGCCGGTTCGGGGAGTGGTACACCCCCACGATGACAGCCTGGCCCACCCTAGCAACCACGAAACCCCTACCCCTCACCACGTCTTCAAGAGGGGGGGAGTGAACCGGCGATTGCGTGGTGATTGCCACTAGGCCGTCGAGGTCCCCAACCCAGTCAGACCTAGGTCGGACCTCGTAGGGCTCGCTCACCACCGCCACCTGGATTAACCGCTCCGCCATGCTCTGGAGCAAAAGATCCTGAGCTCCGGCAGAGTGGTTGATGTTCGCCTGCAGAAATTTGGTCGCCATACTAAATATTGGTGTCCATGAGATCCTCCTCTTGCGTCGCTGGACGCTGAGTCAGCTGCGAGGGGGCCCTGGGGCCGTCACTAGCCAACTTTTCTCTTCTTTTACCCATCTTGGGGGGCCTGGCAAAACAAGCTTTACCACCAATACGGTGATTCGCCGCTTTGTTTGCCGCATCACATACAGGGCAGTGCGGATCAGCAGAGCATTGAGCCGCCTTGTGTCCTGGCTTACCGCAGCAGAAGCAGAACCTGCTTCGGTCAACGTCCGCGGTGCATTTAGCGCCCATGTGACCAAGCTCTAGGCACCTGAAGCATCTAAGCGGTCGGGGCTCCAGGATTTTAGCCTGAACTGAGACCCAGCCTACCAAAAGCCTCCCTTCTGAAACTTTCTTGGCTGTGGCAATTGGGCATCGCAGCCAGATCGTACCTCCTCCTTGTCTGCCCGGAGAACGAATTATTTCTCCCGTTCTGATGGCTTCTTTTGCGCAACCGCCCACATCAGCCACGGCTGCTGCTACTTCCTCCTTGGTAGCCGAGTCATCCAGGCCCGTAATGCGGAGTTCAACGCATTTCTCGGGCCTGGTAACCCGAACCACTTCCTCGCCAAGGGACTCTCCCAATTTCTTGGCCAGAGCATTGGCTTTTTCAGCACTAGAGGCACCGGGCACCTCCAGAAGTCGAGCGCCAGTAGCTGCAGTACGGAACTTTAAGCCTGCAGGTATGCCGAGTTCCTTAAGGTCAATGTGCTGCTTGGCCTCGGCAAGCACTTTCTCATAAGTGACGCCGCGATCTACTGCATCCGGCTTCAGAGTCAGCATGACTGCTGCTGAGCGAGGGGGACGGAGCTTGGCTGGCTTCTTCACTGGTTTTGCACGAGCATTTGTCGCTTTCTGTGAAGCCACCTGAGCGCTTGGTGCCTTCTTGTCAGCCTTCTTTTTGTTTGTGCCTTTCCGAGCCACCACATTCCACCCCTCATCCATGGATTGGGGCTGCGGAGGCAACAACCGCGGCTCAGTCACTGCCGGTTTGGGTTTCCCCTTTGCCTTTCGAGTCTCTTTAGCTTGAGCTTTCTGAGACTCTTTGGCTGTCTCTTTATTAATGGCTACAGGAGCATCATCCGTTACCATCTCCATCTGCGAGTTGCCCCCCGAGTGAGGAGCAGCAACCGTGACTGCAGGGGCCTTCGGCACCATAGATTTCTTTTTATCTGCAGCTAATGGGGGCCGCAGGCGCTTCTCAGGGAGCAACCGCTCCTCTAGTCCTTCCAGTCTGGCGTTCATCATTGTCCCACATTGGTCCATGACGACACGCACTATTTCCTCAATTGTTTGGGGCTGAGTTGCCGTCGGAGCTGGCGCCTGATCACGCTGCTGCGCTAGCTGCCGCATCTGGGCTAACTCTTTTCTCATCTCGGCCAACTCGCCCGCAAGTCGCTTGTTGGCAGCCTCCAATCGGACAACCTCCTCCGACATTGTGCGCGACCGCAACTCTTGGAAGGAGACTTTAATCGTCTCCACCGCGTCCTTTAGGGCTCTAACGTACGTCCCTTTAAGGTTGCTAGATGTTTTTGCAACCTTTTCAATTGTATCCACCGAATCTAGGACCAGCCTAGCTAGATCCGGTGGTTCTTGTCCTTCACTGCTCAGTGTACGTGACACTAAGACCGGAGATTTACGGAAAGAGGCAGCTACCGCCTCTTTTTTCCGTCTTATGTCATCCGCCATTTCCATTTCAGCCTGCAACCGAAGCTCCTCAGCTTTCGCCGCGTTCAGTTCAGCCTTTGCTTTGGCCAGGCCTACGTACTGCCCCGTAGAAGGGGGACGTCCACGTCCTCTCCGAGCCGGCGACGCGGGCATCGACTCCTCGTCCTCTCCCAAGTCCGAGCTCGCGTCGTATCTCCGACGCTTTCTCCAAAATCGGTCTCTTCCTTCGGACACCTCCCCTGAAGCCACGGTCTGAAAGCTCGCATCAGAGTCCGCGTCAGACAGGTTCGCCATTGTCGATGAAGCAACGAGCATATCTTCATCGTTGCTTTCCATCGCTGCGCAGCGGGTTAACAACACGCGCGCCTCCTTCACCTCACATGCCACCTCGGTGTCCTTATTCAGGCCAGGGTCAGCGGTGTCAACACACGCCTTCGGGGCGCATGCTTCCACCTCCATATCAACGTTGTCCATATCGCTTGCCAAATCAGTGTCCAGTGTAAGAGTTTTGCCATATTTGTGTTCACGAAGCCGGGCGGATTGCCTGGCTACGAAGCAGTCGCTGCCCCCCCCAGAGTACGAGGGGCAGCCCTCTACCTCGGATGAGGTAGAGGGGTGGGATTCCCCCTTTCGGGGACCCACCTGGGGACCAAATTTACAACTGCTTAGATCCATTTTTTCCTTAACTCCAATGCTCCACATCGTCGTCTCTTTTTTTCACTAGGGGTGAGCTCCCCTGCAAGTTTTAAGGGAGCGCCCTGAAAAGGGCGTGCTCGCCTCCTCCAACAACGCGCCCTGAAAAGGGCGTGTCCGCCTATCGGCCCCGCTCAGATCGCGAAACATGACCACGACCATGTTGCGGGGTTTGGCCCTCCACTGATCCCGATGGTTCCCCCCCAGTGTTTGGTCCGCGCCGGTAAACCGGTAACTCCCATTTCTGGGAGCCGTTCCCCTATCCGCCACCCGGGGACGCGCCGCGTTGGGGTACACCTCCCCACCCACTGGGACAACCCAGCAGGTCCGCGGAACCTTTTTTTTTTTTTTTTTTTTTTTTTTTTTACGTGGGGAAATCCTCATGGATACCACCCGGCGCGGGGGCGCCGGAATGGTTATGCCGGACTCTTACCGGCTAAAACCACCACGGGGTTCCATCTGGACGCCGAACGTCAGTGCTGTGAGTTCGCTTGCGCATTCGTTCATGGCTCTAACGGCGTTGGCTAATTGAGCCCCGTCTGTTGTTGATGAAGTTAAACTTCCCGTCTTATCTCTCTTGCGAGAGGCGCGCGGAACCTCCACGCGCACCACCTCGAGGCTTTGTAAGTGGGCGGTGGACACCCCCCAGTGTCACCGCTCAAGCCTATATTACGGGGGTCGTATGTCATGGAGGAAATTCCTCCTCCTACGACCTGCTCTCTTACTGCGGATCGGGTTGTCGGTCGTGACTTCCCGCTCCCTTTCTGCAACTTCCTTCTGTTCCAAGACTTCTTCGCAGAAGGTGATTCCAGCTCTCCAGGACTCATCACATCCGACCATAGCTCGCACTAAGGCAGGATATGTCAAGTTACTTCCTACTACATTGACAAGCCGCTGTCGAGCAATTGCCCAAGCTGGGCATGCTGTGAGCGTATGCTCTGCCGTGTCCATCTGGCAGCCACAGTGGTGGCATGCGGGAGTCGGTTCCCTCCCGATTTGACACAGATACTTCGAAAAACAGCCGTGTCCCGAAAGTATCTGCGTCAACCGGAAGGTTAGTGACCCGTGTTCTCTATTAAGCCACTCACGAAGTAAGGGTCGGATCGCCTCTATTATCGCCAGGCCAGCGCCAGGCTGTTCTAATCTTCTTTGCCATTCCTCTATAAGCATGTCGGAAGCTTCGAGCCTCCGTACCTCAACCTCTCTTCGCACTGGTAGTTGTCCTTGTGCCAGTTGTTGTTCACGCCAGTAATAGATTGAAGCCAGCCCTCTGGCCTCTAGATCCCATGGCAGTGAGCCTGCCAGCACGCACGATGCCTCAAAGGAGACAGTGCGGTATCCCCGAATAACCCTTATAGCCATTGCTCTCTGCGGCCTGCGCAGTATTGCAATGTTTCGGCTGCTAAGGGTGTCGGCCCACACTGGAGCTCCATACAGGGCCATGGAGCGCACAACCCCCATGTATAGACGCCGGCAACCGACCCTAGCTCCCCTGAGGTTGGGCAGCAGACCTCCAAGGGCTGCTGCTGTTCCCATTAATTTAGGCGCTAGTCGCAGAAAATGGGCGTTAAAGTCCCATCGGCTATCGAGGACGAGTCCCAGGTACTTCATCGTCGACTCGACACCGATGCGTACTCCTCCTACAACAATATGTGATCCAGCTGGAGGATTTTTCCGAGGCCCGTGAAAGTACAGGGCTTCGGACTTGCTCAGGGCTACTTCAAGCCCAAGCCGTTTTATTCTCTCAACTACCTGAGCTACACCTGCTGTAGCGAGAAGAGTTGCCTCCCTGTAAGTCTTGCCTCTAGCTGTGACAAGAGTGTCATCAGCGTAACACGTTACCAAGATTCCTCTTATGAACGAGCCTCGTAGCACCCAGTCGTAACCGATGTTCCACAGGAGGGGCCCCAGGACCGACCCCTGTGGGACACCGCACGACATCTTGTGCTGACCCCACCCATCTTGCCTTCTGAATGACACATATCGCTCAACAAAATAGTCTTTTACTATATTTTGGAGGTACATGGGCACTCGATGGTACCTCAAGGCCTCCTTAATACAGCTCCAGGGTAAGGTGTTGAAAGCGTTAGCAATGTCTAAAGAAACAGCTAAAACAACCTCATCCCGAGATACTGCTTCCTCCGCAATGGCCTTTACGCGCAGTATTGCGCCAACTGTTGATCGCCCCCTTCGAAATCCGAACTGATTGTTGTCCAAATCTGGACCAATGCAGTTCATATGTCTGATGAGGCGGCCCGCAATAATTCGCTCTAACAGCTTCCCAACCTCGTCCAGTAGAACGATGGGTCGGTAAGCAGACGGCGAGTCAGTAGGGCGTCCATCTTTTTTAAGCAGCACAAGTCGGCCTATCTTCCACTGCGCTGGGAATCTTCCTTGATTCAAGCAGGCGCTAAAAAGTTCTCGGAGCCAAGGACCCAGAGTTTTCATGGCCAGGACCCATACCCGGCCGGGAACACCGTCAGGGCCTGGGGCCGTGTTCTTGGCTCTGAGCCGCAAAACCGCCATCCTCAGCTCAACTTCATCCACTTCCGGTACATCTGTCATCTCATTGCTCTCCTCTACAGGTGGTGCCATGGTCGGTGGCGTATGCTCTTCCCTATTCGGGAACAGAGCTGACACCACTCTCTGCAGGAGCTGGGGCTCTAAGCTTTGCGTCAGAGGTGGGGCCCACGGACGGAGTTTACCCCTCACCATCCTGTAAGGTCGCCCCCAAGGGTCCTGGTTCAGTATCTCCAGGAGTTCTTCTCTAGCTTGACTCTTGGCTTGTATTATGGCAAGTTTCAAGGCCGTTTTGGCATCCTTGTATAGTCCATACAACTGCCCTTCCAAATTCTCGTCACGATGTCGCCTACGGCGGTAATTGGTGTAGCGACGTCTTGCTCTAACACACATTCCACGTAGTACCGCGAGTTCCTCCGACCACCAGTAAACTTGGCGCTTAGCAAGATGAGGCCTAACCCTAGGCATGGCCGCATCGCATATCTGCGTCATTGCCTCGCGAAACCACTCCACCTCTTGCCGAACCACAATCTCTGCTTGTTCCCTTGACATCGCTACCCAAGCCTGAACTATGGCTGCCTCCTCCAATAAGTCCCGATCTAGGCGTTTAAGAGCCCACCGCGGACCGTCTCTGTGCCTCATGACCCCATCTGATCTTCTTGGAGCCACAGGAGTGACCTCGAAACGAATGTAACGATGGTCCGAGAGCGTTTCTATCTCTGTTGCCACCTCCCAACCACGAATACGGCTTGCAAGAGCCGCACTGGCAAAAGTAACATCCACTATAGACGCGCCTTGCGGCCTTACACACGTATGAACAGATCCACTGTTGAGAAGTGTCAGACCGGAGGTTAAGGCCCACTCTACAAGGATTTCACCTCTAGGATCCGTGAGAGGACACCCCCAAGCCGTTGACTTTGCATTCAGATCACCAAGGACAAGCACCGGGTAAGGGTGGCTCCGCCCCACTAGGGCCCCTACTTCAACAAGAAAACTCTCGAAATCAGCAATGACCCTATTAGGCGATATGTACACCGCCACTACCATAACGCCTCGCACGAGAGCTGCGACGCAACCATTGCCCTTCATGACTTTATCGAAAGTACCACACTTGGAAATTATGGTCACGAGCCCATCCTTATCTCCAACCCAGTTGTCTCTTGGCGGGACAAAGTATGGCTCGGAAATTGCCGCTATATCAATCAACCACTCCGCCATGCTCTGGATCATGAGATCCTGAGCTCTGGCGGAGTGGTTGATGTTCGCCTGTAGAAACCGTAAAGCCATCCTATACAGTGTCCATGCGATCCTCCTCTCCCCCGACTTGTGATGGGGGACTGCTCGCAGCTACCAGCGGTGGGTCTGAGATGTTCACGACCTTATTGCCTCTTCTCCTAGGTCTCGGAGGGGCACACGCCTTGCTGCCTAGCCTATGTGTGGCCGGCCTATTAGCCGCCGCACAGACTGAGCATTTTGGCCGAGCTGAACAGGCTGTGGCTTTATGGCCGGGCTGTCCACATCGGTAGCACTCCTCACTACGGTCCGTCTCTGAAGTGCATTGAGCTCGAACATGTCCATTCTCTAGACACCGGTAGCACCTAAGTGGCCTGGGTTCTACCAACTCTATTCGGGCTGAAACCCAACCAACCAGCAGGCGGCCTTCCTCTCCTAATTTCTTGGCAGCTGTCACTGGGCAGCTCACCAACGTTGTTCCAGTACCCTGATAAGTGCTTCGGATATCACCTACTCTAACGGAATCCTCCGAGCAGCCACCGCGCTGAGCAACTACAGCGACTATGTCTTTTTTAGACACAGAGTCATCTAGACCTAGCAAGCGGAACGCCGCACACTTTGTAGGCCTAGAAACTCTGGCTAACTCCTCACCTAAAACCTCTTTTATTTTTTGCGCCAAAGCGTCCGCCTTTTCTGCGCTCTTCTCACCTGCCACTTCCAAGATACGGGCGCCGGTAGCTGCCTTCCGGAACCGTACACTTGGGATACCACAGCTGTTGAGATCAACTTTTGCCTTGGCATCCTCCATCACTTTGGCGTATGTCGCGCCTTTCTCCATGGCCCCCTGTTGCAGAGTAATTACCACTGCAGCAGTTCGAGGGGCACGCAGCTTCCTCACCGGGGCTGGGCGACTGGCTGGCTTGGTAGTCCCTGTCTTTCCACTTGCCAAGGGAGCTTTGGTCACCTTTTTGCCCCTTTTAGTAACTGCGACCCAATCTTCATCGGTCAAATCCTTCGCAGGCTGCTGAAGAGCGGGAAGCGCTGCATCGACTGCCCTACTTTCTCTCTTCTTCGACCTCTTTTTCTTCTTCCCCTTTTGGGGTTGAGAGGCTGTCTGTTCAGCCTTCTTCGTCTGATCCCGTACAGGGGCTGCGGAAGATTTGGCATCCCTACGCTTGTCTGCAGCGAGAGGTGGACGAATGCGCTCTTCTGGCAGCAGCCTGTCCTCTACGTCTTCTACTATTGCGCTGACCCTGTTACCCACACTTGAGGCCGGCACTGCAGGGTTCATCTTTTTGTCTGCGGCTAATGGTGGCCGCAAACGCTTCTCAGGAAGCAACCTCTCCTCTAATCCTTCCAGCCTTGCGTTCATCATGGTCCCACACTGGACCATGACGACGCGCACTATTTCTTCCACTGTTGGGGGCCGGGCTGCTGCCGGGCCCTGGGTCTGGTCACGTTGTTGCGTGAGCTGACGCATCTGGATCAACTCCTTCCGGACCTCAGCAAGCTCACCCGCGAGCCGCTTGTTCGCCACCTCTAACCTCGCGACCTCTTCCGTCATTGTGCGAGAACGCAACGCCCCAAAAGACACTTTAATTGTTTCCACCGCACTATTTAGGGCTCGAACGTAAGTCCCCTTAAGGTTGCCGGATGTCCTGGCAACCTTTTCAATGGTTTCCACGGAATCCAGCACCAGTCTAAATAGGTCTGGCGAGTCCGTTACCTCGCTCACCTCTTCCGATTGTTCCATTAGATCCGGGGATTTACGGAAGGTGGCCGCTATCGCCTCCCTTTTCCGCTTCAGATCATCCGCCATCTCTATTTCAGCCTGAAGCCGAAGCTCCTCAGCTTTTGCCGCATTCAATTCTGCCTTGGCTTTGGCCAGGCCAACGTATTTGCCCGTAGAGGGCGGGCGTCCACGCCCTCTCCTAGCTGGTGTTGTCGGTTGCGACTCGTCATCATCGCCCACATCAGAGCTCGCATCATCTCTTCGACGCTTTCTCCAAAAACGGTTTCCGCATGACAATTCCTGCGAAGTCACGGTCTGGAAACTCACATCAGAATCCGTGTCCGACAAGTCCGCCATTTTCGAAGAAGCAACGAGCATATCTTCATCGTTGCTGTCCGGCAGCTCGCAACGGGTCAGCACCACCCGCGCACTTTTCACCACTGGGGCTTGAGTAGCCTCCTCCTCCACACAATCCTTATAACTATAGACTGACGCAGCCGTCTTCCGCACCGAAGCGCAGGAGGTGGCTGCTCCCGTCTCTCTACCTACATTACACGTCGACCTAGCCGAGGCATCGGAAGACCCACTTTCATCATTAACTACAAGACGACCGGCTCCCCCCTCAGAATACGAACTGGGGAACAACGACGTAGCTGACGCTACGCCGCTACGGGATTCTCCAGCTGCGGAGCAGCTGGTACCCGCCTGAGGTAGTGTTTTTCGATTCGTCATAATTTTCATAGTTTTTACCCTTTTTGAAGGGGTGAGGTCCCCTTATGTTGGGCGCCCTAGCGGCCAGATTCCCCCTGACCATACCTCACGTGTGAGCCCGGACGTGCACTGCAGCCATCCATAAACAACCACAAAACGTGGTTGTGTATGTGCAGCAGCAACACAAATCCGGACTCACACGCGAAGTACTCCCTTCGGCAGGCGCCAAAACCTTGAGACTTACTCCCCCCCTTACTCCCCTTCCCCCCCCTCCCCCCCATCCTACCCCACCGACAGAGTGCCGGCGCCTGGTGGTTTCTGTTACGTCTATTTCTGATGGAAATAAACCAATAACGGGCAGCAACCGCGAGAAGGAACGACCCCACCAGACTTGCCTTGAGGATCTACACGACCTGCGCTCTCCCTCAAAGCCATTCGCCTCAGTACTCGCTCCCAGAGCCGAGTAAAGAAGGCCTAGATTTATCCAGTACAAGCGACCGAAGCCGCAAGCTAGGCATAGCAACTACTAATGGATAAACCCAGACCCGCCCAGGTCCGCGGAACCTAACCTAACCTTTTTTTTTTTTTTTTTTTTTTTTTTTTTTGACGCTGGGAAAAATGCTTTATGCATACCCCCCCGTCGGGGGACGGAAGGGTTATGTGGGACTCCCGGCGGTGCTCCCCACCGGTATACCCACTAAACGACCCAGCGGCACTCCCGCATCGCCTATATGGAGGGGAACTGGGAATCCGGCACAGCCTTTCCATCCAGCCCCCCGCCGACGACCGCCCGCCTTTACGGCGAGCCCTTCACCCCCCTCCCCACCCTGGGAGAGGGGCCCGAGAATAACCGCGAGTGCTCGCGGTCATTCCCACCCGGCGGAAGTGGAGGATACGTGCAATGCGGGAGAAGACGCCCCCGCGCCTGTCTCCCGCTATCCTCCACCAGGAGGGGGAAGACGATTGTCGTGCAATCGCCTTCTCCGACCCGTTCGTCGCCTGCGGAGTGGCGCTGCGAGAGGGTCTTCCTCCCGCGCCCGCTCCGCCGCCTCCTTTTGCGAAATTACTTCCTCGCAAAAGGAGGCCACCGCAGCCCAGGACTCCTCGCTTCCCAGCATGGCTAAAACCACGCTGGGCAGCGAGAGGTCCTGCCCGACCACCGCCATCAATTGGCGGCGCGGCCCAGACCACGACGCACACACCTCCAGGGTGTGCTGCGCCGTGTCCACCGCCGCGCCACAATCGTGGCAGGCCGGGGTCTCCTCTCTTCCGATCCGGTGCAGGCACGATCCGAAGACGCCATGCCCGGATAGCATCTGCACCAGACGGAAAGAAAGGAAACCGTGGGACCGCCCGAGCCAGTCCTTCAGGACTGGCCCGAGCGCGTCCAACGTTCTGCGGCCAAAGGCTGCGGTGGCGAGGGCCTCCGTCCAATGTTGGACGGTTGCGTCCCTCGCCTCTCTGCGGACGGCCTCCTGCTCTTCTGGGGCAGGGCACTCCCCGAGCGCCCTGCGCCCCGCCGTCCACTCGTACACTCTGGCGAGCACCCCCGCCTCGAGTTCCCAAGGCGGGGTGCCGGCCAGAGCGCACGCTGCCGCAAAGCCCACCGAGCGGTAGGCTCTCGCCACCCGCAGTGCAATGGCCCTTTGGGGCCTGCGGATGGCGGTCGCATTCTCCCTCCTGTGGAGGGAGTCCGCCCAGATGGGGGCCCCGTAAAGGGCCATGCTCTTCAAGATGCCGGCATACAAATGCCGGCATCTCGCCTTCGGCCCTCCCAGGTTTGGGAGGAGCCACGAGAGGGCGTTCGCCGCCTTCAGCAGGCGCGCTGACAACCCGCTGAAGTGCGGGCCGAAGCGCCACCTGCTGTCCAGGGTGAGGCCCAGATATTTCATCTGGGTCCTCACCCCGATCCTGACGCCCTCCACGACGATGTGGGCGTCAGGAGGGATGCGCTGCCGAGGCCCGTGGAAGAACACGGCCTCGGTCTTGTGCAGCGCAACCCCCAACCCGAGGCGGCGGATCCTTCCCGCGACCAAGGATCCGCCAGCCGAGGCCAAACTGGCCGCCTCCCTAAAATCCCTCCCCCGGGCAGTGAGGAGAGTGTCATCCGCGTAGCAGATGACACTCGTGCCCGGGAGTAGGGATCCCCGCAGGAGCCAGTCGAAGCCGATGTTCCACAGGAGTGGTCCTAGGACCGACCCCTGCGGAACACCAGACTCCGCGCCGTACCTCCGGACTTGGCCAGCCTTGTCTACGAGGAGGATCTCTCGGTCCTCCAAGTAGCTGGCCAAGAGGGCCCGCAAGTATGAAGGCACTCCGTGGTACCGGAGTGCCTCCAAGATCGTGGAGTGGGGGACGGAATTGAACGCGTTGGCTATGTCAAATGACACAGCCAACACTCCGTCCCCAGACTCCACGGCCTCCCTCACCTGGCCCTTCAGCCGGGCCAGCGCGTCCACTGTCGAACGCCCAACTCGGAAACCGAATTGGGCGTCCGACAGGTTCGGCCCAACCCCCCGCAGGAGGCCATTCAGCCGACCGGCGACGATCCCCTCGAACAGTTTACCGACCTCATCGAGCAGAACGATGGGTCGGTATGCCGAGGGGGAGTCTGCCGGTCGTCCCTCCTTACGGAGGAGGCACAGCTGCCCCTCCTTCCAGGTTTTCGGGAACCTCCCAGCCGTGAAACACGCGCTGAAGAGGTCCCGAAACCTGTCCGCCATTTGGGTGGCCGCAATGGCCACCACCCTTGCGGGGACGCCGTCCGGCCCGGGGGCGGTTTTCTTGGCGCGGAGGCGAAGCGTCGCCGCGCCAAACTCCGCCCCCGTGACCGGAGGGACCTCCTCCGCCGGCGGAGCCGCCTCCCGCGGGGGGTCCATCACTGGAGGGGTGAAGTTGGTCCTTGTTGGAAACAAGGACCGAACCACCCCATCCAGCAACGCCGGCTCGAGGGTCTCTGCTAGCGGGGGACCGAAGGGGCGCAGTTTATTCCGCGCCGCCTTATACGGTCTCCCGTACGGGTCTCTGTCGAGACCCTCTAGCATTTCGGCCCTCGCCGCGTCGTCGGCGGCGAACATGGCCGCCTTGAGGACCTTCTTTGCCTCTACGTACGAGGCGTAGAGAAGGTCCTCGTTCGACGCGTCCCGCACGCTCCGCCGTCGACTCCGCGTGTAGGCCCTCCTGGCCACCACGCAGGCGGCCCGGAGCCCCGCCAGCTCCTCCGACCACCAATAGACGGCGCGTCGGGGAGGTGGGCGGCGAGACCGAGGCATGCTGGAGTTGCACACCTCGGTCAGGGACTCCCGCAGTCGGACCGCCGAGGCGTCGACGTCCAGGACATTGACAGGAGGCGTGAGCCAGTCCTGGACGAACGCCGCCTCCTTGGCCGCCCCTCGGTCCAGGTGGATCTGAGCCCACCGTGGAAAGGGGGACTGGCCCGAGCGGGCCATCCCCCGGGGGCTCTTGGTGGAGACGATGTCGAACCGCACGTATCGGTGGTCCGACAAGGTCTCCACCGTTTCCACCCGCCAGCCGACGACGCGGGCGGCAAGTGCGGGGGTGGCGAACGACACGTCCACCACCGTCCCTCCCCGTTGCCGCACACACGTGTGGGCCGTCCCTCTATTTAGGAGGGACACGCCCGACGAGGCCGCCCAAAATTCGACGGCCCGCCCGCGGACGTTGCAAGAGGCGGCCCGGTTGCCCCAGGCCGCCGACTTGGCGTTCAGGTCGCCCAATACGGCGACCTGGCGCGGCGCCGCCCTACCGACTACTGCGGTCAGGACTTCGAGAAAATCCTCGAAGTCCTGTAAAGGGCGGTTAGGGGAGAAATAGACCCCCACCAGGGCTATTTCTCCCCACGCGGCGGCCACGTATCCCGGTCCCCTCTCTAAGAGCGAGAGGGGAGGGGAGTCCGTGGAAGACCGCGACACCAACGCCACCGAGCCGTCCCGATCACCCAGCCAACGGCCAGGGACAGAGTACGGCTCGGCGACCACCGCAACGTCTACTAACCACTCAGCCAGGGCCTGCATCAGCAGGTCCTGGGCTGCTTTACAGTGGTTAGTATTCGCCTGTAGGATGCGATGTCCGGACCTATCCATCATTCGGCCATCGCACCCCCCTCGTCGGCCACCGAGGTCCCAGCCTCAGGGACGACGGTGGTAGCGGCAGGCTGGGACGGCGCCTGCGCTTTGCCCTTCTTTGGGGGAGGATTGCAGTTCCTCCCCCTCATCACGTGGTCCGCCGGGCGGCCACTGGCGGCGCACACCGCGCAGTGCGGCTTGGCGGCCGTGCAGGAGGCGGACATGTGCCCCTCCTTACCGCAGCGGTAACAGGCGTCCGACCTGTCCACCTTGGACGGACAGAGGGCCCGTGTGTGGCCGATTCCGAAGCACTTGTAGCAACGCAAAGGCTGCTCACCAAGTGCTCGGACCACACACGACCCAAACCCGACGGCAAGCCGTCCCTTGGCAAGGACGGCCTTAGCTGCGGTGACCGGGCACTCCAGGCGGATTGTGCCCATGCCGCCGCGGCCGGGCCTGATAGCCCGACCCTGTACCGCTGCAGTGTTGCAGCCCCCTATTGCTGCGAGCGCCGCCACGACCTCCTCTTTGGTGACCGAATCGTCAAGATTGGTCACCTCGAGGGCCGCCGACTTGACGGGCCTTACCACCTTGGCCGCGTCCGCGATGACCTCTTGCAACTTCGTTGCGAAGAGGTCAGCGTTGGTGCCGCCCTGGGCCCCCGGGAACTCGAAAATACGAGCCCCGGCTTGGGTCTGGCGGCACGTGATGGCGCCGATTCCCAACTTGGTGGGATCGGCGTTGGTACGAGCCCGTTTCAGCACGGACTCGTACGTCTCACCACGCTCCGAAGCCTCCGCGGTGAGCGTCACCACGACAGCCGCGGTATTGGGAGAAACTAGGGTTTTTCTCCCACCGGCAGGGGCCCTTTTAGCTGCCGGAGCAGCGGTGGCGGGCTTAGGGGCCGACTTTTGCCCCTTCCCCTTCCCCTTCCCCTTGCCGGTCGTCTGGGACGGGCAGGGAGGGGAGATGTTGGCTGGGGAGGCAGGGGCGGCGACCGCTCTCGCCTTCTTGGCCTTGCCCTTCCCCTTTTTGACCACCTTCGTCCACGGCTGGGTGGACGGGGTGGTGGAAGGGAGAAGGGCGTCCTCCCTTTGGGAGGATGGCCCAGGCTCGCACGGCCTCTTGTCCGCCGCGAGGGGCGGTCGGAGGCGCTTTTCGGGCAAGAGCCTGTCCTCGATGCCAGCGAGGCAGGCTCTCGTAAATGCCCTTTCCTCCATCACAACCTTGCGGATGACATCCTCAAGGTTGGAAGAGGAGGAAGGGCCCTCCACCGCAGGTCTCGGCTCAGCTTGGGTTGGCTGGGCCGTGACCTCAGCCAGCTTCTTATGCAGCTGGCTGACCTCACACTGCAGGCGATCTATCTTCGCCTGCAGTTGCCGCGTCTCGTCGGTGGCTGTGCGTTGCACCAGCTCCCGGACGATGCCACCCATGCTGGCGGCCCTACATTTAAGGGACTTTTGGAAAGTCCCTTTTAGATTGGAGGACTTAGAGGCGACCACCCTGATCTCCTCTTCGTCCTCCTGCGCCATGCGCTCCAGCTCGGCCAGCGAGTGGTCCGCGTATAAGACGCTAGACGCACCGTACCCGGACTTAGCCCGGGCGGCCTGCGCCTGCATCTCCTTCGCGGCGACCCTCTCTTCCAGGTCTTCCTGGAGCTGAGCCCTTCGTGCGAGGTCCAACTGACGTTGGGCGTCCGCCAGACCCACGTCGTGGGTGTCCGCCACAGTGGAAGGCTTTTTGGCCTTCGCCTTCTTTTTTGGCTTAGCACTCCTCGTGGAGTCCGAGGAGCCTTCGCCGCCGTCCTTCAGGAAGGATCGCTTCCGCTTTTGTAAGCGGCTTTCGGCTTCCATCGCCGAACTTCCGTCCGACTCTGGAACGAGCGACTCGTTGTCGGAGTCCGACAACACGTCGACCGACAGCCTGCGGAACATGCTACCCGGTGATGGGCGGCAAACCTCCGACGCCATACTGGCATCGCCGGCGTGGCCCTGAGAAGGGCCTTTGGTTTGGCCCTGAGAAGGGCCTTTGGTTTGGCCCTGAGAAGGGCCTTTTGGTTGGCCCTGAGAAGGGCCTTTTGGTTGGCCCTGAGAAGGGCCGTTTGGTTGGCCCTGAGAAGGGCCTTTTGGTTGGCCCTGATAAGGGCCTTTTAGGAACCGCCCGGAGGCGTCCCGCGATGGAAGCTTAGGCATAGCCGCCGCAAGTGTTGAAGAGTCCGCAAAAAAGTCTTCAACGCACAGTGCACTTTCGCCGATCACTGGCCTGCCACTCCGTTACGGTGACAGGACCAGGTCGTTGCCCGGGGAACGCTACGTGGAAGCAAGCACTGTGGGGGGTCCCCCCCCCAACCTAACCTTTTTTTTTTTTGACGCCGGGAAAAATGCTTTATGCATACCCGCCCGTCGGGGGACGGACGGGTTATGTGGGACTCCCGGCGGTGCTCCCCACCGGTATACCCACTAAACGACCCAGCGGCACTCCCGCATCGCCTATATGGAGGGGAACTGGGAATCCGGCACAGCCTTTCCATCCAGCCCCCCGCCGACGACCGCCCGCCTTTACGGCGAGCCCTTCACCCCCCCCACCCTGGGAGAGGGGCCCGAGAATAACCGCGAGTGCTCGCGGTCATTCCCACCCGGCGGAAGTGGAGGATACGTGCAATGCGGGAGAAGACGCCCCCGCGCCTGTCTCCCGCTATCCTCCACCAGGAGGGGGAAGACGATTGTCGTGCAATCGCCTTCTCCGACCCGTTCGTCGCCTGCGGAGTGGCGCTGCGAGAGGGTCTTCCTCCCGCGCCCGCTCCGCCGCCTCCTTTTGCGAAATTACTTCCTCGCAAAAGGAGGCCACCGCAGCCCAGGACTCCTCGCTTCCCAGCATGGCTAAAACCACGCTGGGCAGCGAGAGGTCCTGCCCGACCACCGCCATCAATTGGCGGCGCGGCCCAGACCACGACGCACACACCTCCAGGGTGTGCTGCGCCGTGTCCACCGCCGCGCCACAATCGTGGCAGGCCGGGGTCTCCTCTCTTCCGATCCGGTGCAGGCACGATCCGAAGACGCCATGCCCGGATAGCACCTGCACCAGACGGAAAGAAAGGAAACCGTGGGACCGCCCGAGCCAGTCCTTCAGGACTGGCCCGAGCGCGTCCAACGTTCTGCGGCCAAAGGCTGCGGTGGCGAGGGCCTCCGTCCAATGTTGGACGGTTGCGTCCCTCGCCTCTCTGCGGACGGCCTCCCGCTCTTCTGGGGCAGGGCACTCCCCAAGCGCCCTGCGCCCCGCCGTCCACTCGTACACTCTGGCGAGCACCCCCGCCTCGAGTTCCCAAGGCGGGGTGCCGGCCAGAGCGCACGCTGCCGCAAAGCCCACCGAGCGGTAGGCTCTCGCCACCCGCAGTGCAATGGCCCTTTGGGGCCTGCGGATGGCGGTCGCATTCTCCCTCCTGTGGAGGGAGTCCGCCCAGATGGGGGCCCCGTAAAGGGCCATGCTCTTCAAGATGCCGGCATACAAATGCCGGCATCTCGCCTTCGGCCCTCCCAGGTTTGGGAGGAGCCACGAGAGGGCGTTCGCCGCCTTCAGCAGGCGCGCTGACAACCCGCTGAAGTGCGGGCCGAATCGCCACCTGCTGTCCAGGGTGAGGCCCAGATATTTCATCTGGGTCCTCACCCCGATCCTGACGCCCTCCACGACGATGTGGGCGTCAGGAGGGATGCGCTGCCGAGGCCCGTGGAAGAACACGGCCTCGGTCTTGTGCAGCGCAACCCCCAACCCGAGGCGGCGGATCCTTCCTGCGACCAAGGATCCACCAGCCGAGGCCAAACTGGCCGCCTCCCTAAAATCCCTTCCCCGGGCAGTGAGGAGAGTGTCATCCGCGTAGCAGATGACACTCGTGCCTGGGAGGAGGGATCCCCGCAGGAGCCAGTCGAAGCCGATGTTCCACAGGAGTGGTCCTAGGACCGACCCCTGCGGAACACCTGACTCCGCGCCGTACCTCCGGACTTGGCCAGCCTTGTCTACGAGGAGGACCGCTCGGTCCTCCAAGTAGCTGGCCAAGAGGGCCCGCAAGTATGAAGGCACTCCGTGGTACCGGAGTGCCTCCAAGATCGTGGAGTGGGGGACGGAATTGAACGCGTTGGCTATGTCAAATGACACAGCCAACACTCCGTCCCCAGACTCCACGGCCTCCCTCACCTTGCCCTTCAGCCGGGCCAGCGCGTCCACTGTCGAACGCCCAACTCGGAAACCGAATTGGGCGTCCGACAGGTTCGGCCCAACCCCCCGCAGGAGGCCATTCAGCCGACCGGCGACGATCCCCTCGAACAGTTTACCGACCTCATCGAGCAGAACGATGGGTCGGTATGCCGAGGGGGAGTCTGCCGGTCGTCCCTCCTTACGGAGGAGGCACAGTTGCCCCTCCTTCCAGGTTTTCGGGAACCTCCCAGCCGTGAAACACGCGCTGAAGAGGTCCCGAAACCTGTCCGCCATTTGGGTGGCCGCAATGGCCACCACCCTTGCGGGGACGCCGTCCGGCCCGGGGGCGGTTTTCTTGGCGCGGAGGCGAAGCGTCGCCGCGCCAAACTCCGCCCCCGTGACCGGAGGGACCTCCTCCGCCGGCGGAGCCGCCTCCCGCGGGGGGTCCATCACTGGAGGGGTGAAGTTGATCCTTGTTGGAAACAAGGACCGAACCACCCCATCCAGCAACGCCGGCTCGAGGGTCTCTGCTAGCGGGGGACCGAAGGGGCGCAGTTTATTCCGCGCCGCCTTATACGGTCTCCCGTACGGGTCTCTGTCGAGACCCTCTAGCATTTCGGCCCTCGCCGCGTCGTCGGCGGCGAACATAGCCGCCTTGAGGACCTTCTTTGCCTCTACGTACGAGGCGTAGAGAAGGTCCTCGTTCGACGCGTCCCGCACGTTCCGCCGTCGACTCCGCGTGTAGGCCCTCCTGGCCACCATGCAGGCGGCCCGGAGCCCCGCCAGCTCCTCCGACCACCAATAGACGACGCGTCGGGGAGGTGGGCGGCGAGACCGAGGCATGCTGGAGTTGCACACCTCGGTCAGGGACTCCCGCAGTCGGACCGCCGAGGCGTCGACGTCCAGGACATTGACAGGAGGCGTGAGCCAGTCCTGGACGAACGCCGCCTCCTTGGCCGCCCCTCGGTCCAGGTGGATCTGAGCCCACCGTGGAAAGGGGGACTGGCCCGAGCGGGCCATACCCCGGGGGCTCTTGGTGGAGACGATGTCGAACCGCACGTATCGGTGGTCCGACAAGGTCTCCACCGTTTCCACCCGCCAGCCGACGACGCGGGCGGCAAGTGCGGGGGTGGCGAACGACACGTCCACCACCGTCCCTCCCCGTTGCCGCACACACGTGTGGGCCGTCCCTCTATTTAGAAGGGACACGCCCGACGAGGCCGCCCAAAATTCGACGGCCCGCCCGCGGACGTTGCAAGAGGCGGCCCGGTTGCCCCAGGCCGCCGACTTGGCGTTCAGGTCGCCCAATACGGCGACCTGGCGCGGCGCCGCCCTACCGACTACTGCGGTCAGGACTTCGAGAAAATCCTCGAAGTCCTGTAAAGGGCGGTTAGGGGAGAAATAGACCCCCACCAGGGCTATTTCTCCCCACGCGGCGGCCACGTATCCCGGTCCCCTCTCTAAGAGCGAGAGGGGAGGGGAGTCCGTGGAAGACCGCGACACCAACGCCACCGAGCCGTCCCGATCACCCAGCCAACGGCCAGGGACAGAGTACGGCTCGGCGACCACCGCAACGTCTACTAACCACTCAGCCAGGGCCTGCATCAGCAGGTCCTGGGCTGCTTTACAGTGGTTAGTATTCGCCTGTAGGATGCGATGTCCGGACCTATCCATCATTCGGCCATCGCACCCCCCTCGTCGGCCACCGAGGTCCCAGCCTCAGGGACGACGGTGGTAGCGGCAGGCTGGGACGGCGCCTGCGCTTTGCCCTTCTTTGGGGGAGGATTGCAGTTCCTCCCCCTCATCACGTGGTCCGCCGGGCGGCCACTGGCGGCGCACACCGCGCAGTGCGGCTTGGCGGCCGTGCAGGAGGCGGACATGTGCCCCTCCTTACCGCAGCGGTAACAGGCGTCCGACCTGTCCACCTTGGACGGGCAGAGGGCCCGTGTGTGGCCGATTCCGAAGCACTTGTAGCAGCGCAAAGGCTGCTCACCAAGTGCTCGGACCACACACGACCCAAACCCGACGGCTAGCCGTCCCTTGGCAAGGACGGCCTTAGCTGCGGTGACCGGGCACTCCAGGCGGATTGTGCCCATGCCGCCGCGGCCGGGCCTGATAGCCCGACCCTGTATCGCTGCGGTGTTGCAGCCCCCTACTGCTGCGAGCGCCGCCACGACCTCCTCTTTGGTGACCGAATCGTCCAGATTGGTCACCTCGAGGGCCGCCGACTTGACGGGCCTTACCACCTTGGCCGCGTCCGCGATGACCTCTTGCAACTTCGTTGCGAAGAGGTCAGCGTTGGTGCCGCCCTGGGCCCCCGGGAACTCGAAAATACGAGCCCCGGCTTGGGTCTGGCGGCACGTGATGGCGCCGATTCCCAACTTGGTGGGATCGGCGTTGGTACGAGCCCGTTTCAGCACGGACTCGTACGTCTCACCACGCTCCGCAGCCTCCGCGGTGAGCGTCACCACGACGGCCGCGGTTTTGGGAGAAACTAGGGGTTTTCTCCCACCGGCAGGGGCCCTTTTAGCTGCCGGAGCAGCGGTGGCGGGCTTAGGGGCCGACTTTTGCCCCTTCCCCTTCCCCTTCCCCTTGCCGGTCGTCTGGGACGGGCAGGGAGGGGAGATGTTGGCTGGGGAGGCAGGGGCGGCGGCCGCTCTCGCCTTTTTGGCCTTGCCCTTCCCCTTTTTGACCACCTTCGTCCACGGCTGGGTGGACGGGGTGGTGGAAGGGAGAAGGGCGTCCTCCCTTTGGGAGGATGGCCCAGGCTCGCACGGCCTCTTTCCGCCGCGAGGGGCGGTCGGAGGCGCTTTTCGGGCAAGAGCCTGTCCTCGATGCCAGCGAGGCAGGCTCTCGTAAATGCCCTTTCCTCCATCACAACCTTGCGGATGACATCCTCAAGGTTGGAAGAGGAGGAAGGGCCCTCCACCGCAGGTCTCGGCTCAGCTTGGGTTGGCTGGGCCGTGACCTCAGCCAGCTTCTTATGCAGCTGGCTGACCTCCGACTGCAGGCGATCTATCTTCGCCTGCAGTTGCCGCGTCTCGTCGGTGGCTGTGCGTTGCACCAGCTCCCGGACGATGCCACCCATGCTGGCGGCCCTACATTTAAGGGACTTTTGGAAAGTCCCTTTTAGATTGGAGGACTTAGAGGCGACCACCCTGATCTCCTCTTCGTCCTCCTGCGCCATGCGCTCCAGCTCGGCCAGCGAGTGGTCCGCGTATAAGACGCTAGACGCACCGTACCCGGACTTAGCCCGGGCGGCCTGCGCCTGCATCTCCTTCGCGGCGACCCTCTCTTCCAGGTCTTCCTGGAGCTGAACCCTTCGTGCGAGGTCCAACTGACGTTGGGCGTCCGCCAGACCCACGTCGTGGGTGTCAACAACAGTGGAGGGCTTTTTGGCCTTCGCCTTCTTTTTTGGCTTAGCACTCCTCGTGGAGTCCGAGGAGCCTTCGCCGCCGTCTTTCAGGAAGGATCGCTTCCGCTTTTGTAAGCGGAAGCGATCCATCGCCGAACTTCCGTCCGACTCCGGAACGAGCGACTCGTTGTCGGAGTCCGACAACACGTCGACCGACAGTCTGCGGAACATGCCACCCGGTGATGGGCGGCAAACCTCCGACGCCATACTGGCATCGCCCGCGTGGCCCTGAGAAGGGCCTTTGGTTTGGCCCTGAGAAGGGCCTTTGGTTTGGCCCTGAGAAGGGCCTTTTGGTTGGCCCTGAGAAGGGCCTTTTGGTTGGCCCTGAGAAGGGCCTTCTGGTTGGCCCTGAGAAGGGCCTTCTGGTTGGCCCTGAGAAGGGCCTTCTGGTTGGCCCTGAGAAGGGCCTTCTGGTTGGCCCTGAGAAGGGCCTTTTGGTTGGCCCTGAGAAGGGCCTTTTGGTTGGCCCTCATAAGGGCCTTTTAAGAACCGCCCGGAGGCGTCCCGCGATGGTAGCTTTGGCATAGCCGCCGCAAGTGTTGAAGAGTCCGCAAAAAAGTCTTCAACGCACAGTGCACTTTCGCCGATCACTGGCCTGCCACTCCGTTACGGTGACAGGACCAGGTCGTTGCCCGGGGAACGCTACGTGGAAGCAAGCACTGTGGGGGGTCCCCCCCCCCAACCTAACCTAACCTAACCTAACCTAACCTAACCTAACCTAACCTAACCTTTTTTTTTTTTTTTTTTTTTTTTTTTTTACCAGGTGTAAAATGCTTTATGCATACCCTCCGAACATGGGAGTGTCGGAGGGTTATGCGGGACTCTCCGCCAATAAGGGCGGCATACCCACTAAAAGCACCCGGACGTGCCCTCTCTCCGGTTTTGTTGGACACCGTGGAACCCGCGAAGGCATAGTCCACGATGTCTACCGGTGGCGCCCCAGCCGTTGCCGGGGCTTCCCGCGCCGTAGGGGAGATGGTCGTGCACGCTTGACCCTCTCCCAGACCGCTTAGTGGCTAATCACCGCAGGCAGAGGACTCCCATCGTCCACCTGCAGCCACTATGGGTTGAGTCTGGCGGCAAAACGCCGCCTTCTCACCCCAAGCCGTCTACGCCGGAGGGGATGCGCAAGAGGATCTCCCTCGCGCTCCCGCTCCGCGGTCTCCTTTTGCGACATGACTGTTTCGCAGAAGGAGACCACCGCCTCCCAGGACCTCTCATCGCTCAGCATCGCTTCGACAATGCTTTGGAGCGAGAGGTCCACCCGCTGAATAATGCGTGCCATTTGGCCGCGCTCCGCGTCCCAACGACTGCACACCTCAAGGGTGTGCTGAGCGGTGTCGTCGGGACTTCCGCACTCGTGGCACAGCGGGGCCGGCTCTCTACCTATTTTGTGCAGGTAGTGACCGAAGCACCCATGCCCAGTCATTACCTGCACGAGCCGGTACGACGTCGCGCCGACTGCCCTCTTCAGCCAAAGGTCGGCCGTTGGGAGGATCGCCTCTATGGTACGGACACCATAAGGGGCGACCTCCAGTTGGGCCTTCCACCGGTCCCGCAATCGGCGCTCCGTCGCGCGACGGGCGGCTGCCACCTCTTCGGGGGCCGGGCGTTCACCTGTTGCCCGGACCCTGGACCTACGTTGGTAGGTCTCTGCGTGCACCTCTGCGTCTAGCTCCCACGGGGGGGTGCAAGCAAGAAGGCAGGCCGCCGCGTGGGCCACCGTCATATAGGCCCTTATTATTCTTATGGCCACGACCCGTTGTGGCCTCCGCAGCAGGGCCCTATTTCGGGCGGACAACTTGTCCGCCCATATTGGGGCCCCATAGAGGGCCATGCTCCTTGTCACGCCGGCATATAGCCGCCGGCACAAGGAACCCGGCCCTCCTACATTGGGCAGCAGTTTGCCCAGCGCCGATGCGGCGCCCACGATTCGGGGAGCTAGTCTCGAGAAATGCTCCCCGAAATCCCACTTGCGGTCCAGTATTAGCCCCAGATATTTAATGTGGGGCTTTATTTGGACCGCTTCACCCTCCAGGGTGAGCGTCGCACTCGCGGGCAAATTCCACCCGCGCCCCCCGAAAACTATAGCCTCAGTCTTCGGGAGGCTCACCTTTAGGCCGAGCCTGGCGATCCGTTCAATCGTCAGTTCGGCCGCCACTTCCGCCCTCCGGGAGGTCTCCCGCTTGTCGCTCCCGCGCACAGCCACCATTGTATCGTCCGCATAGCAGACGACAAGCGTGCGCGGAAGCAACTCCCCCCGGATTACCCAGTCGTACCCCAGGTTCCATAGAAGTGGACCGAGCACAGAACCCTGGGGCACGCCACAGGCCATACCTCTCTCCCCCCGTTGCCCGTCCTTCTTTTCCCAGAGCACTACCCTCTCGGTTAGGTAGTGCTCAACAATCCGCCTCAGGTAGAGAGGCACTTCATGATATCGAAGTGCCTCCCTGATCACCCCGTAGGGGAGGGTGCCAAACGCGTTTGCGATGTCTAGTGACACCGCGATGACACCCTCCCCCCTGCTCGACGCGTACTCACAGAAGTCCCTCAGTGTCTTCAGCGCGTCGAGCGTGGACCGTCCTTCCCGGAACCCGAATTGTCTGTCAGAGACGTTCGGGCCGGCGGTCTCCATGTGCCGCAGGATCCGGGAGGCCAGGATGCGTTCAAACGCTTTCCCGGCCTCATCCAGCAGCACTATGGGGCGATAGGCGGAAGGGCAATCCGTCGGTCGACCCTCTTTACGGAGGAGGCATAGTCGCCCCTCCTTCCATACCCTAGGGAACTTTCCCTCTGTCAGGCAGTCATCCATGACGTGCCTGAGTCGGTCCCCTAGGTGTTTCAGGGCGACTGCGAGGACGCGACCGGGAACGCCGTCCGGGCCCGGGGCTTTTTTGCAGCCCCGGAGTCGGTGTATCACTCGATTGAACTCGTCGTCACCTATTGGTTGAACGACGAGCTCGGCCTCCGGTTCCCTTATGGGGTCGACCATCGACGGGGGAGAGATCAAGGGGGCTGGCGGAAATAGCCCCTCGACTACTCTCTGGAGAAGTTCGGGCTCTAGGGAGTCCATGGGGGGGGCGGTGCGCATTTTGTTACGCACCATCTTGTATGGCCGCCCCCATGGGTCCCTGTCCAGGGTGGCCAAGAACGACTCGTGAGCTTCGTCCTTGGCCTTGGCAATCGCCACCTGGAGGACCTTCTTCGCCTCTTTGAGGGCCCTGTGGAACCCTTCTTCCTCTTCTTCAGTGTGCCGCCTGCGCCAACAGTGTTGGAAGGCGCGGCGGGCACTATTACTGGTGGACCGCAGAGCCGCAATTTCTGCGGACCACCAGTATACACTCTTACGGGCGAAACGGCGACCAACCCGAGGCATGGCCGCGTCGCACACATTCTGTAGTGCGACGCGGAACTGTGCCGCCCTTTCTTCAACTCCGAGAGTGACGGGTGGGGCAGCACACCACTCCTTCTCCACCATGGCCGCCTCGTTCGCCATGTCCCTGTCCAATTTGACCAGGGACCACTTCGGGAACTTCCGCCCCCTCCTGGCACTGCCCGTGATGGGCGCCGGTGGAGCCCCCGCCTTGGAGACCCTCATCCTGATGTACAGGTGGTCTGAGAGGGTCTCCACATCCTCCAGGACACGCCAATCCGTGACGCGTGCAGCTATGGCAGGGGTCGCGAACGTGACGTCCACAATTGACCCCCCCTGCCGCCGCACGCAGGTATTCGTGGTGCCCTGGTTTAGGACCACGAGTCCCGTTGCCGCCACCCAATCCTCCAGAGCCGTACCCCTATGGTCCGTAATGGGGGAACCCCATGCCGAACTTTTGGCGTTGAGGTCCCCCAGGACCATAACCTGCCTCGGGGCAGCCCTCCGGACCACCCCCCCTAATATCCCCAGGAACGTGTCGAACTCCCGCAGCGGCCTATTGGGGGAGAAGTACGCGGCCACCAGCACCGTATCGTTCCCCCATTTAGCCGCCACGAATCCTGGGCCACCCTCAATCCTTGATATGGGGGGGAGGTCCCCCATCGCCGGCACCACTATCGCCACTACTCCGTCGGTGTCCCCTGCCCAATTAGATTGGGGGGGGATGAAGTAGGGCTCCGTTACCACCGTAACGCCAATTTTCCACTCCGCCATGGCCTGCATGAGCAGATCTTGAGCTCTGGCGGAGTGGTTGGCGTTTATCTGCAGGACGTCTAAATGTCGGTGTGCTGACATTTAGACGTCCATATTGTTGTCCTCTTGGTGCCGGCTGGCGGCTGTTTCGGCTGGAGGGGGCCGGATGGGGCGGGTGGGTCTCGGCCTCACCTCTCTTCCCTTTGTCTCCGGTGGGGAGCATTTCGGTCCCCTCATTACGTGATTGGCTGGGAGGCCTGCATGGTGGCATACTGCGCACCGTACTTTTTCCTCCCAGCATTCGGCTGCTTTGTGCCCCTCTACGCCGCACCGGTAGCACATCTGGCCCCGGTCCACCTTTGAGGGGCACAACTCGCGCGTGTGGCCGACACCCATGCATTTGTAGCACCGCATGGGTGCTGGTCCGACGGAGCTAATCCTGGCAGACGACCAGCCTACCATGATCTGACCGCGCTTGAGGAGGGCTTTTGCCACTCCCACCGGGCATTGCACGAGGGCCATCCCACTACCATCAAAGTATGTAGGGCGAATGCCCCCCACCTTAATTTGCGCCTCGGCGCATCCCCCCGTCTTGGCGACGGCAGCCGCCAGGGTCTCCTTTGTCGCCGACTCATCTAAGCCGGCGACTTTGATAGCGGCCATTTTCTCAGGGCGGCTTACATGGGCAACGTCGCCCACAAGAACCTGCAGCTTTTCTGCGAGGCTGTCCGCCGTCCTTCCTCTCTCTGCTCCAGGGACCTCGATTACTCGGCCCCCCGTCGCCGAGTTCCTGACCTTGACCCGCTGCAGGCCTATCTCCTCCAAGCTTATGCCATTAATGGCCTTGGACATGACCGCCTGCAGCGTGGTGTCGGTGGTAACGTCCTTCCGCATGGTGATTACCACCGCTGCCGTCTTGGGGACTTCCAGACCCTTCTGCTTGGGTGCCGCTTTCTTTTTGGGCGGCGGGGGGGGTGGGGGAGTGGCCGTAGCCTTCCCCTTTCCCTTCCTCTTCTTCTTTCCCGCTTCCTGGGTGGTCCATGCCTCGCCCGGGGGCACAGGTGCAGTCTCCACTGCTGGGGCAGGCTTGTCTGCCGGGGCAGTCTTGGCCGCCAGGGCGGTGGTTTCCGGGGCCACCGGGGCCGCTTTTTTGGTGGCCCTTTTCGGCCTGCCATCCCCAAGCCTGGCCCTACTCTCGGGCTCGGAGGCAACTTCTCTTGTTGAGGCCGGTGGGGCCTCCTTCCTTTTATCCGCCGCTAGCGGGGGGCGGATTATCGGTGCTGGAGGAAGGCGACTGGAAATCTCCTCGATTCTAGCGTTAAGCATGTTACCGAGGGAGACCGTCAAGTCGCGCTTCATGCTGTCCAGCAGCTCCGCCAACTCCGCAGCGGCGGATTGTGTCGGCGGGGGGGCCCTAGGGGCCGGGGTCTCACGCACCGGCTGCGGGGCCGGGGCCTGGCGCTCTGAGAAGGCAATTCTCAGGGCCTTGAGTTCCGCTGTGCAGAGAGCGAGTTGCTCCCGCATCCTCTTGTTGTCCGCCTTTAGGATGCGGATCTCCTCGTTCTCTGACCTGGAGGCGTCAAGTTCCTCCATGGCATTAAGTATGGTGCGGCAGGCCCGGTTCATGGTGCCCCACACCTCACCCTTCAAGTTGCCCGACTTGCGGGCTCCCTCCATTATTTCGCATGCCGCCTGTTTGGTGGCCTCCACCGGGTCGGATGGGAGGAGGACCTCAGACGGGTGCGCCAACTTCTTTCCAATTGGGGAGGTATTTCTCCCACTCCCCTTTGTTCCCTTGGAGCGGAGCTCCGGGAAGTCCTTCCTATACGAGGAGGGGCCGGCGGCGACATCTGTGTCGGGGCTGATGTAAGTCTCCGGACTTCGGAGCCTACCTCTTGCCGACGCCATCCCCGCGTAAGCCCCTTTGGGCTTGCCCCTCCGGGCTGTTCCAACCTTCGGCCCATTATCAGGCCTTGCGTCATCCGCCTGGTCTACATGACCCCTCTTCTTAGGCTGAGAAGTCACTTCCATGGCCTCTGAGAATTCTTCCTCGGATTCTGAGGAAGAAGAAGCCAAAGTTCTCTCGTCCCACTTGCGGTGGGAACTTTCCCCTTCTTCAGACGTGGCCATTGTGGCCCCGCCAACGTCTCTGTCAAATTTAGACCAAATCCGACCACTCCAGCCGAAGTTATCTTTCAAAACAGAGTTTTGTTAGAAAACGGTCAAGGGGGAGTCGGCTCGGAGAAATCCCATACAAATTTCAAAAAGCGCCTGAAAAACCAAAATAGCAACAAGATTCTTCAGGACACTTTTTGAAAAATTTTTTTGGCTGACTTTCCCTTAACGGAGCCGAAAACCAAAAATAACACCTTATAGGGGCTGAAGTCCCCTATCCCCTGGCACCCCTACTGAGACCGTAGGGGAAAACCAGACCCCAAGTATTCACCCCTGAACTTTCCCAACTTTTTCGGGCAAAATTTTTTTCAAAATTTTACCTAAAATTACTAAAAATCCGATTACTTCCAAACCCTAAGGAGAAAAGCAACCGGACCTAGCCTACGCGAAATTTAATTAATGCTACTATAACCTAACCTAAAAAAGTACTAAAAACGATAGCCGCAAACCCGACTTTTTTTCGATTGAAAAAGGTAAACAAACCGTTTTTCAACCGAAAAATCGTGAGTTGTAACTTTTTCTTACTTCTGTTGATATTTTTGTCCGCAAATAACTCAGCGCCACAGCGTTTTCACAGCCGTGTGCGCCTCGTTAATCCGCAACTTACGATGTATTGAACTTCGCTGTAGCTCACATAGGCTGATCGCTAAGGCAGTTAATACACCGGGTCGGACCTAACCTAACCTAACCTAACCTAACCTAACCTAACCTTTTTTTTTTTTTTTTTTTAACCAGGTGTAAAATGCTTTATGCATACCCTCCGAACATGGGAGTGTCGGAGGGTTATGTGGGACTCTCCGCCAATAAGGGCGGCATACCCACTAAAAGCACCCGGACGTGCCCTCTCTCCGGTTTTGTTGGACACCGTGGAACCCGCGAAGGCATAGTCCACGATGTCTACCGGTGGCGCCCCAGCAGTTGCCGGGGCTTCCCGCGCCGTAGGGGAGATGGTCGTGCACGCTTGACCCTCTCCCAGACCGCTTAGTGGCTAATCACCGCAGGCAGAGGACTCCCATCGTCCACCTGCAGCCACTATGGGTTGAGTCTGGCGGCAAAACGCCGCCTTCTCACCCCAAGCCGTCTACGCCGGAGGGGATGCGCGAGAGGATCTTCCTCGCGCTCCCGCTCCGCGGTCTCCTTTTGCGACATGACTGTTTCGCAGAAGGAGACCACCGCCTCCCAGGACCTCTCGTCGCTCAGCATCGCTTCGACAATGCTTTTGAGCGAGAGGTCCACCCGCTGAATGATGCGTGCCATTTGGCCGCGCTCCGCGTCCCAACGACTGCACACCTCGAGGGTGTGCTGGGCGGTGTCGTCGGGACTTCCGCACTCATGGCACAGCGGGGCCGGCTCTCTTCCTATTTTGTGCAGGTAGTGGCCGAAGCACCCATGCCCGGTCATTACCTGCACTAGCCGGTACGACGTCGCGCCGACTGCACTCTTCAGCCAAAGGTCGGCCGTTGGGAGGATCGCCTCTATGGTACGGACACCGTAAGGGGCGACCTCCAGTTGGGCCTTCCATCTGTCCCGCAGTCGGCGCTCCGTCGCGCGACGGGCGGCTGCCACCTCCTCGGGGGCCGGACGTTCACCTGTTGTCCGGTCCCTGGACCTACGTTGGTAAGTCTCTGCGTGCACCTCTGCGTCTAGCTCCCACGGGGGGGTGCACGCAAGAAGGCAGGCAGCCGCGTGGGCCACCGTCACATAACCTCTTACTATTCTAATGGCCACGACCCGTTGTGGCCTCCGCAGCAGGGCCCTATTTCGAGCGGACAGCTTGTCCGCCCATATCGGGGCCCCATAGAGAGCCATGCTCCTTGTCACGCCGGCATATAGCCGCCGGCACAATGAACCCGGCCCTCCTACATTGGGCAGAAGTTTGCCCAGCGCCGATGCGGCGCCCACGATTCGGGGAGCTAGTCTCGAGAAATGCTCCCCGAAATCCCACTTGCGGTCCAGTATTAGCCCCAGATATTTAATGTGGGGCTTTATTTGGACCGCTTCACCCTCGAGGGTGAGCGTCGCACTCGCGGGCAAATTCCACCCGCGCCCCCCGAAAACTATAGCCTCAGTCTTCGGGAGGCTCACCTTTAGGCCTAGCCTGGCGATCCGTTCAATCGTCAGCTCGGCCGCCACTTCCGCCCTACGGGAGGTCTCCCGCTTGTCGCTCCCGCGCACAGCCACCATTGTGTCGTCCGCATAGCAGACGACAAGCGTGCGCGGAAGCAACTCCCCCCGGATTACCCAGTCGTACCCCAGGTTCCATAGAAGTGGACCGAGCACGGAACCCTGGGGCACGCCACAGGCCATCACTCTCTCCCCCCGTTGCCCGTCCTTCTTTTCCCAGAGCACTACCCTCTCGGTTAGGTAGTGCTCAACAATCCGCCTCAGGTAGAGAGGCACTTCATGGTATCGAAGTGCCTCCCTGATCACCCCGTAGGGGAGTGTGCCAAACGCGTTTGCGATGTCTAGTGACACCGCGATGACACCCTCCCCCCTGCTCGACGCGTACTCACAGAAGTCCCTCAGTGACTTTAGCGCGTCGAGCGTGGACCGTCCTTCCCGGAACCCAAATTGTCTGTCAGAGACATTCGGGCCGGCGGTCTCCATGTGCCGCAGGATCCGGGAGGCCAGGATGCGTTCAAACGCTTTCCCGGCCTCATCCAGCAGCACTATGGGGCGATAGGCGGAAGGACAATCCGCCGGTCGACCCTCTTTACGGAGGAGGCATAGTCGCCCCTCCTTCCATACCCTAGGGAACTTTCCCTCTGTCAGGCAGTCATCCATGACATGCCTGAGTCGGTCCCCTAGGTGTTTCAGGGCGACTGCGAGGACGCGACCGGGAACGCCGTCCGGGCCCGGGGCTTTTTTGCAGCCCCGGAGTCGGTGTATCACTCGATTGAACTCGTCGTCACCTATTGGTTGAACGACGAGCTCGGCCTCCGGTTCCCTTATGGGGTCGACCATTGACGGGGGAGAGATCAAGGGGGCTGGCGAAATTAGCCCCTCGACTACTCTCTGGAGAAGTTCGGGCTCCAGGGAGTCCATGGGGGGGGCAGTGCGCATTTTGTTACGCACCATCTTGTATGGCCGCCCCCATGGGTCCCTGTCCAGGGTGGCCAAGAACGACTCGTGAGCTTCGTCCTTAGCCTTGGCAATCGCCACCTGGAGGGCCTTCTTCGCCTCTTTGAGGGCCCTGTGGAACCCTTCTTCCTCTTCTTCAGTGTGCCGCCTGCGCCTACAGTGTTGGAAGGCGCGGCGGGCACTATTACTGGTGGACCGCAGGGCCGCAATTTCTTCGGACCACCAGTATACGCTCTTACGGGCGAAACGGCGACCAACCCGAGGCATGGCCGCGTCGCACACATTCTGTAGTGCGACGCGGAACTGTGCCGCCCTTTCTTCAACTCCGAGAGTGACGGGTGGGGCAGCACACCACTCCTTCTCCACCATGGCCGCCTCGTTCGCCATGTCCCTGTCCAGCTTGACCAGGGACCACTTCGGGAACTTCCGCCCCCTCCTGGTACTGCCCGTGATGGGCGCCGGTGGAGCCCCCGTCTTGGAGACCCTCATCCTGATGTACAGGTGGTCTGAGAGGGTCTCCACATCCTCCAGGACACGCCAATTCGTGACGCGTGCGGCTATGGCAGGGGTCGCGAACGTGACGTCCACGATTGACCACCCCTGCCGCCGCACGCAGGTATTCGTGGTGCCCTGGTTTAGGACCACGAGTCCCGTTGCCGCCACCCAATCCTCCAGAGCCGTACCCCTATGGTCCGTAATGGGGGAACCCCATGCCGAACTTTTGGCGTTGAGGTCCCCCAGGACCATAACCTGCCTCGGGGCAGCCCTCCGGACCACCCCCCCTAATATCCCCAGAAACGTGTCGAACTCCCGCAGCGGCCTATTGGGGGAGAAGTACGCGGCCACCAGCACCGTGTCGTTCCCCCATTTGGCCGCCACGAATCCTGGGCCACCCTCGATCCTTGATATGGGGGGGAGGTCCCCCATCGCCGGCACCACTATCGCCACTACTCCGTCGGTGTCCCCTGCCCAATTAGATTGGGGGGGGGGATGAAGTAGGGCTCCGTTACCACCGTAACGCCAATTTTCCACTCCGCCATGGCCTGCATGAGCAGATCCTGAGCTCTGGCGGAGTGGTTGGCGTTTATCTGCAGGACGTCTAGATGTCGGTGTGCTGACATCTAGACGTCCATATTGTTGTCCTCTTGTAGCCGGCTGGCGGCTGTTTCGGCTGGAGGGGGCCGGATGGGGCGGGTGGGTCTCGGCCTCACCTCTCTTCCCCTTGTCTCCGGTGGGGAGCATTTCGGTCCCCTCATTACGTGATTGGCTGGGAGGCCTGCATGGTGGCATACTGCGCACCGTACTTTTTCCTCCCAGCATTCGGCTGCTTTGTGCCCCTCTGCGCCACACCGGTAGCACATCTGGCCCCGGTCCACCTTTGAGGGGCACAACTCGCGCGTGTGGCCGACACCCATGCATTTGTAGCACCGCATGGGTGCTGGTCCGACGGAGCTAATCCTGGCAGACGACCAGCCTACCATGATCTGACCGCGCTCGACCTCCTCGAGCGCGGTCAGATCATGGTAGGCTGGTCCATGCCTCGCCCGGGGGCACAGGTGCATTTTCCACTGCTGGGGCAGGCTTGCCTACCGGGGCAGGCCTGGCTGCTGGGGCAGGCTTGGCTGCCGGGGCGGTGGTTTCCGGGGCCACTGGAGCCGCTTTTTTGGCGGCCCTTTTCGGCCTGCCATCCCCAAGCCTGGCCCTGCTCTCGGGCTCGGAGGCAACTACTCTTGTTGAGGCCGGTGGGGCCTCCTTCCTTTTATCCGCCGCTAGTGGGGGGCGGATTATTGGTGCTGGAGGAAGGCGACTGGAAATCTCCTCGATTCTAGCATTAAGCATGTTTCCGAGGGAGACCGTCAAATCGCGCTTCATGCTGTCCAGCAATTCCGCCAACTCCGCGGCGGCGGATTGTGTCGGCGGGGAGGCCCTAGGGGCCGGGGTCTCACGAGCCGGCTGCGGGGCCGGGGCCTGGCGCTCTGAGAAGGCAATTCTCAGTGCCTTGAGTTCCGCTGTGCAGAGAGCGAGTTGCTCCCGCATCCTCTTGTTGTCCGCCTTTAGGATGCGGATCTCCTCGTTCTCTGACCTGGAGGCGTCAAGTTCCTCCATGGCATTTAGTATGGTGCGGCAGGCCCGGTTCATGGTGCCCCACACCTCACCCTTCAAATTGCCCGACTTGCGGGCCCCCTCCATTATTTCGCATGCCGCCTGTTTGGTGGCCTCCACCGGGTCGGATGGGAGGAGGACCTCAGACGGGTGCGCCAACTTCTTTCCAATTGGGGAGGTATTTCTCCCACTCCCCTTTGTTCCCTTGGAGCGGAGCTCCGGGAAGTCCTTCCTATACAAGGAGGGGCCGGCGGCGACATCTGTGTCGGGGCTGATGTAAGTCTCCGGACTTCGGAGCCTACCTCTTGCCGACGCCATCCCCGCGTAAGCCCCTTTGGGCTTGCCCCTCCGGGCTGTTCCAACCTTCGGCCCATTATCAGGCCTTGCGTCATCCGCCTGGTCTACATGACCCCTCTTCTTAGGCTGAGAAGTCACTTCCATGGCCTCTGAGAATTCTTCCTCGGATTCTGAGGAAGAAGAAGCCAAAGTTCTCTCGTCCCACTTGCGGTGGGAATCCCCGTTCTCTTCAGACGTGGCCATTGTGGCCCCGCCAACGTCTCTGTCAAATTTAGTCCAAATCCGACCACCCCAGCCGAAGTTATCTCCCAAAACAGAGTTTTGTTAGAAAACGGTCAAGGGGGAGTCGGCTCGGAGAAATCCCATACAAATTTCAAAAAGCGCCTGAAAAGCCAAAATAGCAACAAGATACTTCAGGACACTTTTTGAAAAATTTTTTTGGCTGACTTCCCCTTAACGGAGCCGAAAACCAAAAATAACACCTTATAGAGGCTGAAGTCCCCTATCCCCTGGCACCCCTACTGAGACCGTAGGGGAAAACCAGACCCCAAGTATTCACGCCTGAACTTTCCCAACTTTTTTGACAAAAATTTTTTCCAAAATTTTCCCTAAAATTACTAAAAATCCGATTACTTCCAAACCCTAAGGAGAAAAGCAACCGGACCTAGCCTACGCGAAATTTAATGAATGCCGCTATAACCTAACCTAAAAAAGTGCTAAAAACGATAGCCGCAAACCCGACTTTTTTTCGATTGAAAAAGGTAAACAAACCGTTTTTCAACCGAAAAATCGTGAGTTGTAACTTTTTTCTCCTTTTGATGTTATTTTTGTCCGCAAACAACTCAGCGCCACAGCGTTTTCACAGCCGTGTGCGCCTCGTTAATCCGCAACTTACGATGTATTGAACTTCGCTGTAGCTCACATAGGCTGATCGCTAAGGCAGTTAATACACCGGGTCGGACCTCCCCAACCTTTTTTTTTTTTTTTTTTTTTTTTTTGACGCTGGGAAAAATGCTTTATGCATACCCCCCCGTCGGGGGACGGAAGGGTTATGTGGGACTCCCGGCGGTGCTCCCCACCGGTATACCCACTAAACAACCCAGCGGCACTCCCGCATCGCCTATATGGAGGGGAACTGGGAATCCGGCACAGCCTTTCCATCCAGCCCCCCGCCGACGACCGCCCGCCTTTACGGCGAGCCCTTCACCCCCCTCCCCACCCTGGGAGAGGGGCCCGAGAATAACCGCGAGTGCTCGCGGTCATTCCCACCCGGCGGAAGTGGAGGATACGTGCAATGCGGGAGAAGACGCCCCCGCGCCTGTCTCCCGCTATCCTCCACCAGGAGGGGGAAGACGATTGTCGTGCAATCACCTTCTCCGACCCGTTCGTCGCCTGCGGAGTGGCGCTGCGAGAGGGTCTTCCTCCCGCGCCCGCTCCGCCGCCTCCTTTTGCGAAATTACTTCCTCGCAAAAGGAGGCCACCGCAGCCCAGGACTCCTCGCTTCCCAACATGGCTAAAACCACGCTGGGCAGCGAGAGGTCCTGCCCGACCACCGCCATCAATTGGCGGCGCGGCCCAGACCACGACGCACACACCTCCAGGGTGTGCTGCGCCGTGTCCACCGCCGCGCCACAATCGTGGCAGGCCGGGGTCTCCTCTCTTCCGATCCGGTGCAGGCACGATCCGAAGACGCCATGCCCGGATAGCACCTGCACCAGACGGAAAGAAAGGAAACCGTGGGACCGCCCGAGCCAGTCCTTCAGGACTGGCCCGAGCGCGTCCAACGTTCTGCGGCCAAAGGCTGCGGTGGCGAGGGCCTCCGTCCAATGTTGGACGGTTGCGTCCCTCGCCTCTCTGCGGACGGCCTCCCGCTCTTCTGGGGCAGGGCACTCCCCGAGCGCCCTGCGCCCCGCCGTCCACTCGTACACTCTGGCGAGCACCCCCGCCTCGAGTTCCCAAGGCGGGGTGCCGGCCAGAGCGCACGCTGCCGCAAAGCCCACCGAGCGGTAGGCTCTCGCCACCCGCAGTGCAATGGCCCTTTGGGGCCTGCGGATGGCGGTCGCATTCTCCCTCCTGTGGAGGGAGTCCGCCCAGATGGGGGCCCCGTAAAGGGCCATGCTCTTCAAGATGCCGGCATACAAATGCCGGCATCTCGCCTTCGGCCCTCCCAGGTTTGGGAGGAGCCACGAGAGGGCGTTCGCCGCCTTCAGCAGGCGCGCTGACAACCCGCTGAAGTGCGGGCCGAAGCGCCACCTGCTGTCCAGGGTGAGGCCCAGATATTTCATCTGGGTCCTCACCCCGATCCTGACGCCCTCCACGACGATGTGGGCGTCAGGAGGGATGCGCTGCCGAGGCCCGTGGAAGAACACGGCCTCGGTCTTGTGCAGCGCAACCCCCAACCCGAGGCGGCGGATCCTTCCCGCGACCAAGGATCCGCCAGCCGAGGCCAAACTGGCCGCCTCCCTAAAATCCCTCCCCCGGGCAGTGAGGAGAGTGTCATCCGCGTAGCAGATGACACTCGTGCCCGGGAGTAGGGATCCCCGCAGGAGCCAGTCGAAGCCGATGTTCCACAGGAGTGGTCCTAGGACCGACCCCTGCGGAACACCAGACTCCGCGCCGTACCTCCGGACTTGGCCAGCCTTGTCTACGAGGAGGATCGCTCGGTCCTCCAAGTAGCTGGCCAAGAGGGCCCGCAAGTATGAAGGCACTCCGTGGTACCGGAGTGCCTCCAAGATCGTGGAGTGGGGGACGGAATTGAACGCGTTGGCTATGTCAAATGACACAGCCAACACTCCGTCCCCAGACTCCACGGCCTCCCTCACCTGGCCCTTCAGCCGGGCCAGCGCGTCCACTGTCGAACGCCCAACTCGGAAACCGAATTGGGCGTCCGACAGGTTCGGCCCAACCCCCCGCAGGAGGCCATTCAGCCGACCGGCGACGATCCCCTCGAACAGTTTACCGACCTCATCGAGCAGAACGATGGGTCGGTATGCCGAGGGGGAGTCTGCCGGTCGTCCCTCCTTACGGAGGAGGCACAGTTGCCCCTCCTTCCAGGTTTTCGGGAACCTCCCAGCCGTGAAACACGCGCTGAAGAGGTCCCGAAACCTGTCCGCCATTTGGGTGGCCGCAATGGCCACCACCCTTGCGGGGACGCCGTCCGGCCCGGGGGCGGTTTTCTTGGCGCGGAGGCGAAGCGTCGCCGCGCCAAACTCCGCCCCCGTGACCGGAGGGACCTCCTCCGCCGGCGGAGCCGCCTCCCGCGGGGGGTCCATCACTGGAGGGGTGAAGTTGGTCCTTGTTGGAAACAAGGACCGAACCACCCCATCCAGCAACGCCGGCTCGAGGGTCTCTGCTAGCGGGGGACCGAAGGGGCGCAGTTTATTCCGCGCCGCCTTATACGGTCTCCCGTACGGGTCTCTGTCGAGACCCTCTAGCATTTCGGCCCTCGCCGCGTCGTCGGCGGCGAACATAGCCGCCTTGAGGACCTTCTTTGCCTCTACGTACGAGGCGTAGAGAAGGTCCTCATTCGACGCGTCCCGCACGTTCCGCCGTCGACTCCGCGTGTAGGCCCTCCTGGCCACCACGCAGGCGGCCCGGAGCCCCGCCAGCTCCTCCGACCACCAATAGACGGCGCGTCGGGGAGGTGGGCGGCGAGACCGAGGCATGCTGGAGTTGCACACCTCGGTCAGGGACTCCCGCAGTCGGACCGCCGAGGCGTCGACGTCCAGGACATTGACAGGAGGCGTGAGCCAGTCCTGGATGAACGCCGCCTCCTTGGCCGCCCCTCGGTCCAGGTGGATCTGAGCCCACCGTGGAAAGGGGGACTGGCCCGAGCGGGCCATCCCCCGGGGGCTCTTGGTGGAGACGATGTCGAACCGCACGTATCGGTGGTCCGACAAGGTCTCCACCGTTTCCACCCGCCAGCCGACGACGCGGGCGGCAAGTGCGGGGGTGGCGAACGACACGTCCACCACCGTCCCTCCCCGTTGCCGCACACACGTGTGGGCCGTCCCTCTATTTAGGAGGGACACGCCCGACGAGGCCGCCCAAAATTCGACGGCCCGCCCGCGGACGTTGCAAGAGGCGGCCCGGTTGCCCCAGGCCGCCGACTTGGCGTTCAGGTCGCCCAATACGGCGACCTGGCGCGGCGCCGCCCTACCGACTACTGCGGTCAGGACTTCGAGAAAATCCTCGAAGTCCTGTAAAGGGCGGTTAGGGGAGAAATAGACCCCCACCAGGGCTATTTCTCCCCACGCGGCGGCCACGTATCCCGGTCCCCTCTCTAAGAGCGAGAGGGGAGGGGAGTCCGTGAACCTAACCTAACTTTTTTTTTTTTGACGCTGGGAAAAATGCTTTCGGCGGTGCTCCCCACCGGTATACCCACTAAACGACCCAGCGGCACTCCCGCATCGCCTATATGGAGGGGAACTGGGAATCCGGCACAGCCTTTCCATCCAGCCCCCCGCCGACGACCGCCCGCCTTTACGGCGAGCCCTTCACCCCCCTCCCCACCCTGGGAGAGGGGCCCGAGAATAACCGCGAGTGCTCGCGGTCATTCCCACCCGGCGGAAGTGGAGGATAAGTGCAATGCGGGAGAAGACGCCCCCGCGCCTGTCTCCCGCTATCCTCCACCAGGAGGGGGAAGACGATTGTCGTGCAATCGCCTTCTCCGACCCGTTCGTCGCCTGCGGAGTGGCGCTGCGAGAGGGTCTTCCTCCCGCGCCCGCTCCGCCGCCTCCTTTTGCGAAATTACTTCCTCGCAAAAGGAGGCCACCGCAGCCCAGGACTCCTCGCTTCCCAGCATGGCTAAAACCACGCTGGGCAGCGAGAGGTCCTGCCCGACCACCGCCATCAATTGGCGGCGCGGCCCAGACCACGACGCACACACCTCCAGGGTGTGCTGCGCCGTGTCCACCGCCGCGCCACAATCGTGGCAGGCCGGGGTCTCCTCTCTTCCGATCCGGTGCAGGCACGATCCGAAGACGCCATGCCCGGATAGCACCTGCACCAGACGGAAAGAAAGGAAACCGTGGGACCGCCCGAGCCAATCCTTCAGGACTGGCCCGAGCGCGTCCAACGTTCTGCGGCCAAAGGCTGCGGTGGCGAGGGCCTCCGTCCAATGTTGGACGGTTGCGTCCCTCGCCTCTCTGCGGACGGCCTCCCGCTCTTCTGGGGCAGGGCACTCCCCGAGCGCCCTGCGCCCCGCCGTCCACTCGTACACTCTGGCGAGCACCCCCGCCTCGAGTTCCCAAGGCGGGGTGCCGGCCAGAGCGCACGCTGCCGCAAAGCCCACCGAGCGGTAGGCTCTCGCCACCCGCAGTGCAATGGCCCTTTGGGGCCTGCGGATGGCGGTCGCATTCTCCCTCCTGTGGAGGGAGTCCGCCCAGATGGGGGCCCCGTAAAGGGCCATGCTCTTCAAGATGCCGGCATACAAATGCCGGCATCTCGCCTTCGGCCCTCCCAGGTTTGGGAGGAGCCACGAGAGGGCGTTCGCCGCCTTCAGCAGGCGCGCTGACAACCCGCTGAAGTGCGGGCCGAAGCGCCACCTGCTGTCCAGGGTGAGGCCCAGATATTTCATCTGGGTCCTCACCCCGATCCTGACGCCCTCCACGACGATGTGGGCGTCAGGAGGGATGCGCTGCCGAGGCCCGTGGAAGAACACGGCCTCTGTCTTGTGCAGCGCAACCCCCAACCCGAGGCGGCGGATCCTTCCCGCGACCAAGGATCCGCCAGCCGAGGCCAAACTGGCCGCCTCCCTAAAATCCCTCCCCCGGGCAGTGAGGAGAGTGTCATCCGCGTAGCAGATGACACTCGTGCCCGGGAGGAGGGATCCCCGCAGGAGCCAGTCGAAGCCGATGTTCCACAGGAGTGGTCCTAGGACCGAACCCTGTGGAACACCTGACTCCACGCCGTACCTCCGGACTTGGCCAGCCTTGTCTACGAGGAGGACCGCTCGGTCCTCCAAGTAGCTGGCCAAGAGGGCCCGCAAGTATGAAGGCACTCCGTGGTACCGGAGTGCTTCCAAGATCGTGGAGTGGGGGACGGAATTGAACGCGTTGGCTATGTCAAATGACACAGCCAACACTCCGTCCCCAGACTCCACGGCCTCCCTCACCTGGCCCTTCAGCCGGGCCAGCGCGTCCACTGTCGAACGTCCAACTCGGAAACCGAATTGGGCGTCCGACAGGTTCGGCCCAACCCCCCGCAGGAGGCCATTCAGCCGACCGGCGACGATCCCCTCGAACAGTTTACCGACCTCATCGAGCAGAACGATGGGTCGGTATGCCGAGGGGGAGTCTGCTGGTCGTCCCTCCTTACGGAGGAGGCACAGTTGCCCCTCCTTCCAGGTTTTCGGGAACCTCCCAGCCGTGAAACACGCGCTGAAGAGGTCCCGAAACCTGTCCGCCATTTGGGTGGCCGCAACGCTTCGCCTCCGCGCCAAACTCCGCCCCCGTGACCGGAGGGACCTCCTCCGCCGGCGGAGCCGCCTCCCGCGGGGGGTCCATCACTGGAGGGGTGAAGTTGGTCCTTGTTGGAAACAAGGACCGAACCACCCCATCCAGCAACGCCGGCTCGAGGGTCTCTGCTAGCGGGGGACCGAAGGGGCGCAGTTTATTCCGCGCCGCCTTATACGGTCTCCCGTACGGGTCTCTGTCGAGACCCTCTAGCATTTCGGCCCTCGCCGCGTCGTCGGCGGCGAACATAGCCGCCTTGAGGACCTTCTTTGCCTCTACGTACGAGGCGTAGAGAAGGTCCTCGTTCGACGCGTCCCGCACGTTCCGCCGTCGACTCCGCGTGTAGGCCCTCCTGGCCACCACGCAGGCGGCCCGGAGCCCCGCCAGCTCCTCCGACCACCAATAGACGGCGCGTCGGGGAGGTGGGCGGCGAGACCGAGGCATGCTGGAGTTGCACACCTCGGTCAGGGACTCCCGCAGTCGGACCGCCGAGGCGTCGACGTCCAGGACATTGACAGGAGGCGTGAGCCAGTCCTGGACGAACGCCGCCTCCTTGGCCGCCCCTCGGTCCAGGTGGATCTGAGCCCACCGTGGAAAGGGGGACTGGCCCGAGCGGGCCATCCCCCGGGGGCTCTTGGTGGAGACGATGTCGAACCGCACGTATCGGTGGTCCGACAAGGTCTCCACCGTTTCCACCCGCCAGCCGACGATGCGGGCGGCAAGTGCGGGGGTGGCGAACGACACGTCCACCACCGTCCCTCCCCGTTGCCGCACACACGTGTGGGCCGTCCCTCTATTTAGGAGGGACACGCCCGACGAGGCCGCCCAAAATTCGACGGCCCGCCCGCGGACGTTGCAAGAGGCGGCCCGGTTGCCCCAGGCCGCCGACTTGGCGTTCAGGTCGCCCAATACGGCGACCTGGCGCGGCGCCGCCCTACCGACTACTGCGGTCAGGACTTCGAGAAAAACCTCGAAGTCCTGTAAAGGGCGGTTAGGGGAGAAATAGACCCCCACCAGGGCTATTTCTCCCCACGCGGCGGCCACGTATCCCGGTCCCCTCTCTAAGAGCGAGAGGGGAGGGGAGTCCGTGGAAGACCGCGACACCAACGCCACCGAGCCGTCCCGATCACCCAGCCAACGGCCAGGGACAGAGTACGGCTCGGCGACCACCGCAACGTCTACTAACCACTCAGCCAGGGCCTGCATCAGCAGGTCCTGGGCTGCTTTACAGTGGTTAGTATTCGCCTGTAGGATGCGATGTCCGGACCTATCCATCATTCGGCCATCGCACCCCCCTCGTCGGCCACCGAGGTCCCAGCCTCAGGGACGACGGTGGTAGCGGCAGGCTGGGACGGCGCCTGCGCTTTGCCCTTCTTTGGGGGAGGATTGCAGTTCCTCCCCCTCATCACGTGGTCCGCCGGGCGGCCACTGGCGGCGCACACCGCGCAGTGCGGCTTGGCGGCCGTGCAGGAGGCGGACATGTGCCCCTCCTTACCGCAGCGGTAACAGGCGTCCGACCTGTCCACCTTGGACGGACAGAGGGCCCGTGTGTGGCCGATTCCGAAGCACTTGTAGCAGCGCAAAGGCTGCTCACCAAGTGCTCGGACCACACACGACCCAAACCCGACGGCAAGCCGTCCCTTGGCAAGGACGGCCTTAGCTGCGGTGACCGGGCACTCCAGGCGGATTGTGCCCATGCCGCCGCGGCCGGGCCTGATAGCCCGACCCTGTACCGCTGCGGTGTTGCAGCCCCCTATTGCTGCGAGCGCCGCCACGACCTCCTCTTTGGTGACCGAATCGTCAAGATTGGTCACCTCGAGGGCCGCCGACTTGATGGGCCTTACCACCTTGGCCGCGTCCGCGATGACCTCTTGCAACTTCGTTGCGAAGAGGTCAGCGTTGGTGCCGCCCTGGGCCCCCGGGAACTCGAAAATACGAGCCCCGGCTTGGGTCTGGCGGCACGTGATGGCGCTGATTCCCAACTTGGTGGGATCGGCGTTGGTACGAGCCCGTTTCAGCACGGACTCGTACGTCTCACCACGCTCCGCAGCCTCCGCGGTGAGCGTCACCACGACGGCCGCGGTTTTGGGAGAAACTAGGGTTTTTCTCCCACCGGCAGGGGCCCTTTTAGCTGCCGGAGCAGCGGTGGCGGGCTTAGGGGCCGACTTTTGCCCCTTCCCCTTCCCCTTCCCCTTGCCGGTCGTCTGGGACGGGCAGGGAGGGGAGATGTTGGCTGGGGAGGCAGGGGCGGCGACCGCTCTCGCCTTCTTGGCCTTGCCCTTCCCCTTTTTGACCACCTTCGTCCACGGCTGGGTGGACGGGGTGGTGGAAGGGAGAAGGGCGTCCTCCCTTTGGGAGGATGGCCCTGGCTCGCACGGCCTCTTGTCCGCCGCGAGGGGCGGTCGGAGGCGCTTTTCGGGCAAGAGCCTGTCGTCGATGCCAGCGAGGCAGGCTCTCGTAAATGCCCTTTCCTCCATCACAACCTTGCGGATGACATCCTCAAGGTTGGAAGAGGAGGAAGGGCCCTCCACCGCAGGTCTCGGCTCGGCTTGGGTTGGCTGGGCCGTGACCTCAGCCCGCTTCTTATGTAGCTGGCTGACCTCCGACTGCAGGCGATCTAACTTCGCCTGCAGTTGCCGTGTCTCGTCGGTGGCTGTGCGTTGCACCAGCTCCCGGACGATGCCACCCATGCTGGCGGCCCTGCATTTAAGGGACTTCTGGAAAGTCCCTTTTAGATTGGAGGACTTAGAGGCGACCACCCTGATCTCCTCTTCGTCCTCCTGCGCCATGCGCTCCAGCTCGGCCAGCGAGTGGTCCGCGTATAAGACGCTAGACGCACCGTACCCGGACTTAGCCCGGGCGGCCTGCGCCTGCATCTCCTTCGCGGCGACCCTCTCTTCCAGGTCTTCCTGGAGCTGGGCCCTTCGTGCGAGGTCCAACTGACGTTGGGCGTCCGCCAGACCCACGTCGTGGGTGTCCGCCACAGTGGAAGGCTTTTTGGCCTTCGCCTTCTTTTTTGGCTTAGCACTCCTCGTGGAGTCCGAGGAGCCTTCGCCGCCGTCCTTCAGGAAGGATCGCTTCCGCTTTTGTAAGCGGCTTTCGGCTTCCATCGCCGAACTTCCGTCCGACTCTGGAACAAGCGACTCGTTGTCGGAGTCCGACAACACGTCGACCGACAGCCTGCGGAACATGCTACCCGGTGATGGGCGGCAAACCTCCGACGCCATACTGGCATCGCCGGCGTGGCCCTGAGAAGGGCCTTTGGTTTGGCCCTGAGAAGGGCCTTTGGTTTGGCCCTGAGAAGGGCCTTCTGGTTGGCCCTGAGAAGGGCCTTCTGGTTGGCCCTGAGAAGGGCCTTCTGGTTGGCCCTCAGAAGGGCCTTTTGGTTGGCCCTGAGAAGGGCCTTTTGGTTGGCCCTGAGAAGGGCCTTTTGGTTGGCCCTGATAAGGGCCTTTTAAGAACCGCCCGGAGGCGTCCCGCGGTGGAAGCTTTGGCATAGCCGCCGCAAGTGTTGAAGAGTCCGCAAAAAAGTCTTCAACGCACAGTGCACTTTCGCCGATCACTGGCCTGCCACTCCGTTACGGTGACAGGACCAGGTCGTTGCCCGGGGAACGCTACGTGGAAGCAAGCACTGTGGGGGGTCCCCCAACCTAACCTAACCTAACCTTTTTTTTTTTTTTTTTTTTTTTTTTTTTTTTTTTTTTTTTTTTGCGCTGGGAAAAATGCGTTACGCATGCCCCCCCATTGGGGGATGGGAGGGGTATGTGGGACTCCCCGGTCTATGTTGGACCGGTATACCCACTAAACGACCCAGCGGCACTCCGGCATCGTCTGCGTGGAGGAGGATTGGGAAACCGGCAAAAGCCTTTACTTCCAATCCCCCGCCGACGACCGCCCGCCTTTACAGCGGGACCCGCATGCTCCTCCCAGCAGGGAGGGGCCCAGGAACGACCGCGAGTGCTCGGCCGTTCCCGCCTGACAGAGGTGGAGGATATGTGCAATGCGGGAGAGAAGGCGCCCCCGCGCCTGTCTCCCGCTATCCTCCACCGGGTGGGGGAAGGTGATTGTCGTGCAATCGCCTTCTTCTCCCACTTCTTCGCCTGCGGAGCGGTGCCGCGAGGGGATCATCCTCCCGCGTGCGCTCCGCCGCCTCCTTTTGAGACATCACGTCCTCACAAAAGGAGGCGACCGCTGTCCAGGCCCTTTCGCTTCCCAGCATAGAGTTGACCACACTGGGCAGCGAGAGGTCCGGCCCGACTATCGCCGCTAAGCCGCGACGCGGCTCGGACCACGCCGGGCACACTTCGAGGGTGTGCTGCGCAGTATCCTCCGTCGCACCACAATCATGGCACGACGGGTTTTCCTCCCTTCCTATCCGGTGCAAGCATGATCCGAAGCAACCATGCCCGGACAACACCTGCACAAGACGGAAGGAGAGAAATCCGTGGGATCGCCCGAGCCAGTCTTGCAATACTGGCCCGAGCGCGTCCAACGTTCGGCGGCCAAACACGGCAGAGGCGAGGTCCTCCTTCCAATGGTGGACGATTGCGACCTTCGCCTCTCGCCGGACGGCCTCCCGCTCTTCCGGGGTGGGGTGCTCCCCGAGCGCCCTACGCCTTGCCGTCCACTCGTACACTCTGGCGATTACCCACGCCTCCAGCTCCCAGGGTGGGGTGCCGGCCAGAGCGCATGCCGCCGCAAAACCCACCGAGCGGTAGGCTCTCGTCACCCGCTGCGCGATGGCCCTTTGGGGCCTGCGGATAGCGGTCGTGTTCTCTCTCCTGTTAAGGCAGTCCGCCCAGATGGGTGCCCCGTAAAGGGCCATACTCTTAAGTATGCCGGCATACAATTGCCGGCATCGCGCTTTGGGCCCCCCCAGATTCGGGAGAAGCCACGCGAGCGCTGCCGCGGTCTTCAAAAGGCGCGTCGACAGCCCGCTGAAGTGCGGGCCGAAGCGCCACCTGCTGTCCAGGATGAGACCCAGATACTTCATCTGGGTCCTCACTCTGACCCTGACGCCCGCCACAACTATGTGGGCATCAGGAGGGATGCGATGCCGAGGCCCGTGGAAGAACACAGCCTCGGTCTTGTGCAGCGCAACCTTTAGTCCCAAACGGCGGATCCTCCCTGCGACCAAGGATCCGCCAGCCGATGCCAAACTGGCCGCCTCTCTGTAATCCCTCCCTCGGGCAGTGAGGAGAGTGTCATCCGCATAGCAAATGACACTCGTGCCACGGAGGAGAGCTCCTCGCAAGAGCCAGTCGAACCCGATGTTCCACAGGAGTGGCCCTAGAACGGACCCCTGTGGAACACCGGACTCCGCGCCGTACCGCCGAAGCTGGCCCTCTTTGTCTACAAGGAGGACCGCCCGTTCCTCCAAGTAGTTGGCTAGGAGGCTCCGCAGGTACTGAGGCACTCCATGGTAGCGGAGCGCCTCTAGTATTGTCGGGTGGGGGATAGAGTTGAAGGCGTTAGCTATGTCAAATGACACAGCCAAAACTCCGTCCCCTGCCCCCACGGCCTCCTGCACTTGGCCCTTGAGCCGCGACAGCGCGTCAACCGTCGAACGCCTCCTTCGGAAACCAAATTGGGCGTCCGACAGGTCCGGCCCTACCCCCCGCAGGTGGCCCTTCAGCCGAGCAGCGACGACCCCCTCGAATAACTTTCCAGCCTCATCGAGCAGAACGATGGGCCGGTATGCCGAGGGGATGTACGCCGGGCGTCTCTCCTTACGGAGAAGACACAACTGCCCCTCCTTCCAGGGTTTCGGGAACCTTCCAGCCGCAAAACACGCGCCGAAGAGGTCCCGAAACCTATCCACCATTTGGGTTGCAGCTATGGCCACCACCCGTGCGGGGACGCCGTCCGGCCCGGGGGCCGTCTTCTTGCCGCGGAGACGGAGCGCCGCCACTCCGAATTCGACCTCCGTGATCGGAGGGATCTCTATCTCCGGCGGAACCGCCCCCCGCGGGGGGTCCATTAATGGTGGGGTGAAGTTGGTCCCGGGTGGAAATAGGGACCGAACCACCCCATCCAGCAATGCCGGCTCGAGAGACTCCGTCAGCGGGGGACCAGAGGGGCGCAGTTTGTTCCGCGCCGCCTTGTATGGTCTTCCGTACGGGTCCTTGTCGAGACCCTCTAGCATCTCAGCTCGCGCCGCGTCTTTGGCGGCGTTCATTGCCAAATTGAGGACCCTCTTTGCCTCTACATAAGAGGCGTAGAGAAGGTCCTCGTTTTCGGGGTCTCGCCGGCTGCGCCGTCGACTCCGCGTGTACCGCCGCCTTGCCACCACGCAGGCGGCCCGGAGCTCCGCTAGTTCCTCCGACCACCAATAGACGGCACGACGGGGACGCGGGCGGCGAGACCGAGGCATGCTGGAGTTGCATACCTCGGCCAGGGACTTTCGTAGTTGGACCGCTGCAGCGTCCACGTCCTGGACATTGATAGGCGGCGTGAGCCAGTCCTGGATGAACGCCGCCTCCCTGGCCGCTCCCCGGTCCAGGTGAGTGAGAGCCCACCGTGGAAAATGAGATCGGCCCGAGCGGACCGCCACCCGGAGGCTCTGGGTGGAGATGTCGAACCGCACATATCGGTGGTCCGACAAGGTCTCCACCATTTCTACCCGCCAGTCAACGACGCGGGCAGCAAGTGCGGGGGTGGCAAACGAGACATCGACGACCGACCCTCCCCGTTGCCGCACACACGTGTGGACTGCCCCTCTGTTTAGGAGGGACACACCCGATGAGGCCGCCCAAAACTCGACGGCTCGTCCACGGACGTTGCAAGTGGCGGCCGGGTTGCCCCAAGCCACCGACTTGGCGTTCAGGTCGCCCAATACGACAACCTGGCGCGGCGCCGCCCTACCGACGACTGCGGTGAGGATTTCGAGAAAGTCCTCGAAATCTTGGAGAGGGCGGTTTGGGGAGAAATAGACGCCCACCAGGGCTATATCTCCCCATGCGGCGGCCACGTATCCCGGTCCCCTCTCTAACAGCGAGAGGGGAGGGGAGTCTGTGAAAGATCGCGTCACCAATGCCACCAAGTCGTCCTGATCCCCCAGCCAACGGCCGGGGACCGAATACGGCTCGGCAACCACCGCCACGTCTACCAACCACTCAGCCATGGCCTGCATCAGCAGGTCCTGTGCTGCTTTGCAGTGGTTGGTGTTCGCCTGGAGAATGCGATGTCCGGTCCTATACATCATTCGGACATCGCACCCTCCTCGTCAGCCACCGAGATCCCAGCTTCAGGGACAACGACACTGGCGGTAGCGGCAGGCCGGGACGGCGCCTGCGCTTTGCCCTTCTTTGGGGGAGGATTGCAATTCCTCCCCTTCATTACGTGACCCGCCGGGCGGCCACTGGCGGCGCACACCGCACAGTGCGGCGTGGCGGCCTTGCAGGAGATGGACCTGTGCCCCGCCTTGCCGCAGCGGTAACAACAGTCCGACCTGTCCACCTTGGACGGGCAGAGGGCCCGAGTGTGCCCGATTCCGAAGCACTTGTAGCAGCGCAGAGGCTGCTCCTCAAGCGCCCGGACCACACTCGAGCTAAACCCGACGGCAAGCCGTCCCTTGGCAAGGACGGCCTTGGCCGCGGCGACCGGGCACTCAAGGCGAATGGTGCCCATGCCACCGCGACCGGGCCTGATGTCCCGACACGTTACCGCTGCGATTTCACAGCCCCCTATTGCTGCGACCGCCGTCACCAGCTCCTCCTTGGTGACCGAATCGTCCAGATTGGACACCTCCAAGGTGGCACACTTGACGGGCCTGACCACTTTGGCCGCATCCGCGATGGCCTCTCGCAATTTAGTTGCGAAGAGGTCCGCGTTGGCGCCAGCCTGGGCCCCCGGGAATTCGAAAATTCGAGCCCCGGCTTGTGTCTTCCGGCACGCCACTGATCCGATCCCTAGTTGTATGGGATCGACGTTGGTACGAGCCCGCTTGAGGACGGATTCGTACGTCTCACCCCGCTCCGCAGCCTCCGCAGTGAGCGTCACCACGACGGCCGCAGTCTTGGGAGGGACCAGTGGCTTCTTTCTACCGGCTGGGGCCCTGTTGGCTGCAGAGGCAGCGGCAGCGGGCCTGGGGGTCGACTCTTTTCCCTTCCCCTTCCCCTTTCCCTTGCCGGTCGCCTGGGACGGGCAGGTAGGGGAGGTGTTGGTTGGGGAGGCAGGGGCGGCGACCGTTTTCGCCTTCTTTTTGGCCTTGCCCTTCCCCTTCTTGACCACTTCCGTCCACGGCTGGTTGGACTGAGTGGTGGAAGGGAGCATTGCGTCCTTCTTCTGGGAGGATGGCCCCGGCTCGCACGGCCTCTTGTCCGCCGCGAGAGGCGGTCGGAGGCGTTTCTCCGGCAAGAGCCTGTCCTCTATGCCGGCAAGGCAGGCTCTCGTGAAGGCCCTTTCCTCCATCACTACCTTGCGGATAACATCCTCAAGGTTGGAGGAGGAGAGACCTTCGGGCGCAGGTCTCGGCTCGGCTTGAGCTGGCCGAGCCGTGAGCTCAGCCAGCTTCTTATGCAGCTGGCTTACCTCCGATTGCAGACGATCTACCTTCGCCTGCAGTTGCCGCGTCTCATCGGTCGCTGTGCGCTGCACCAGCTCCCGGACAATGCCGCTCATGCTGGCGGCCCTGCATTTAAGGGACTTTTGGAAAGTCCCTTTAAGACTGGAGGACTTAGAGGCGACCTCCTTTATCCCCTCTTCGTCCTCTCGCGCCATCCGCTCCAGCTCAGCCAGCGAGTAGTCCGCGTACAAGACGCTGGATGCGCCGTACCCAGACTTGGCCCGGGCGGTGCGCGCCTTCTGCTCTTTAGCGGCGACCCTCTCCTCTAGATCTTGCTGGAGTTGCTCCCGCCGAGCCAAATCCAACTGCCGTTGGGCAACCGCCAGACCCACGTCGTGGGTGTCTACCACTGTCGAAGATGAAGTCGGCTTTTTGGCCTTCGACTTCTTCGACTTGGTGCTCCCCGCCGAGTCCGAGGAGCCTTCACTCCTATCCTTTAGAAAGGCCCGCTTGCGCTTTTGAAGGCGATCTTCGACCTCCATCGCCGAACTTGCGTCCGACTCAAGCGCATTGTCGGAGTCCGAAAACTCGTTTGCCTTGTAATATAAGCTAGCTGCAGATGGTGCGCAGCTAGCTTCTGACGCCGAAGCATCGTCCGCAGGGCCCTGAAGAGGGCTTTTTGGTTGGCCCTTAGAAGGGCCTTTTTTGAAACGCCTGGAGGCGTCCCGCGTTGGTGCCTTAAACATAGCCTTCGCAAGCAACGAATCCGACTGGCGCGTTACTACAACTCTCAGGTCCTTCTTCATGCAGGGGTCGTTTGCCTCCACGCACACCTTCGGGGTGCACGCTTCCGCCTCAGTGTCCTTATTTAGGCCAGGGTCAGCGGTGTCACCACACGCCTTCGGGGCGCATGCTTCCACCTCCATAACAACGTTATCCATATCGCATGCCAAATCAGTGTCCAGTGTCAGGGTATTGCCAGAGTTGCGTTCACGGAGCCGGGCGGATTGCCTGGCTACGAAGCAGTCGCTGCCCCCCCCAGAGTACGAGGGGCAGCCCTCTACCTCGGATGAGGTAGAGGGGTGGGATTCCCCCTTTCGGGGACCCACCTGGGGACCAAATTTACAACTGCTTAAATCCATTTTTCCTTAACTCCAATGCTCCACATCGTCGTCTCTTTTTTTTCACTAGGGGTGAGCTCCCCTGCAAGTTTAGAGGGAGCGCCCTGAAAAGGGCGTGCTCGCCTCCCCTACCAACGCGCCCTGAAAAGGGCGTGTCCGCTTATCGGCCCCGCTCAGATCGCGAAACATGACCACGACCATGTTGCGGGGTTACGATTTAGCCTATGAAGGCTATCCTATATCCAGTGATGGCTCCACCAGCCCATCCCGTCCTACCTACCCATCCTACCCCACCGACAGAGTGCCGGCGCCTGGTGGTTTCTGTTACGTCTATTTCTGATGGAAATAGACCAATAACGGGCAGCAACCGCGAGAAGGAACGACCCCACCAGACTTGCCTTGAGGATCTATACGACCTGCGCTCTCCCTCAAAGCCATTCACCTCATTACTCGCTCCCAGAGCCGAGTAATGAAGGCCTAGATTTATCCAACACAAGCGACCGAAGCCGCAAGCTAGGCATAGCAACTACTAATGGATAAACCCAGACCCGCCCAACCTAACCTAACCTAACCTTTTTTTTTTTTTTTTTTTTTTACGTGGGGAAATCCTCATGGATACCACCCGGCGCGGGGGCGCCGGAATGGTTATGCCGGACTCTTACCGGCTAAAACCACCACGGTGAGTAATCATTCCGCCCAGGTGGGGCAAGATGGGGTCGCGCTAGCATTCACCACCCTGCCCCGGCGGTCGGCCCAGTTGCGAGCAACCAGGCCTCGGCATGGAGGGGGGGGGGGGGCGGTCTTTCTCACCAAGACTCCCCCTCAAGACGTCGAGTGAGATCGTGCAAGCCGGCTGTGAGTCCCCCGACTCGCAGCCAGTGACCCCACTTATGAAGGGGGAGAGAGGAGGCGAGCAAACCGCCTCCTCCTTGCTCCCGTTCGTCTGCGCCGGAGCGGGTCCGAAGAGGCGTTGTCCTCCCTGGCCCGCTCCGCGGTCTCCTTTTGCGTCATCACCTCTTCGCAGAAGGAGACCATCGCCTGCCACGATCCCTCACTGCCGAGCATGGCGATTGTTGTCACGGACGCGGTACAGTGTCTATCCGCTCTGTTTATGTTTTTGTTTATAAAAAGTTTCAAGTTGTTATCGCTCAATAACAAGTTACGGTCGTGTTGTGTAATACCTAACGATTATCTGTGAATGTTATTTAGAGTTGTGAATGGTTTTTAATACCTAATTAACTGTGATTAAACTTCCTGCTGACCTTTACAAAGCTAGAACTACCCTCTTCTAAAAAAAAAGGCTGTGAGAATTTTCTCGTTGTAGTCGAGTGTATAGTGAAATAAAACCAACTACAACTGTTATGATACCTACCTAAGTGGGAACTTAAAAGGTAACTTTATTTATATTGCAAACATGGGAAAGTGCGGTGGCTGTGGCAAGTTCACGTCGGACAAAGACAAAGAAATTGCTCGCTGTCCGAAATGCTCGGGCGATTTTCACAGGGCATGCGTAAAAATACCTGATCACGTAAAAGTAAGCTCCACTTGGGCCTGTCCAGGATGTAAAAGTCGACTTCCAAGAGGTGACAATTCCACAACCCCAGTTAAGGGCTTATCATCAGTATCATCTCCTGGTGATGATCGACCCACTATGAACACGTCAGATGATCCGTTTGTATGCCTAACAAATGAAATACGGGCTTTTCGCGAGGAGCTGAAGGCCACTAAGACCGAGCTGAAGGACGACATCAGGGAGGTCCGACAAGAAATTGTTGATTTCAAGACATCTTTAAAATCATGCACTGATCGGCTCGATGCTTTGGAGAATAGGGTATGCTCGTTGGCGAGTAAATTCGAAGAATATGCTCCCAATAACTGCGACGCAGTTGAGAACACGATTTGCGAGCTCAGGATTCAACTCAATGAGCGAGATCAAGTGCTCCTCCTCAATGACATTGAGATAGCTGGAATCCCAGAGAGCAAGGAGGAAACTCCAATGCACCTTGTGAAGGTTCTGTCCACGAAACTGGGAGTCAACTTGGATGTGCGTGATGTCGTTCATGCTGAGCGCGTCGGTCCGATCCGCCAGAACCGCGTCGAAGGCAGCGCTCCTGCTCCTCGATCGCGCCCCTTAGCTGTGCGCCTGGCGCGTCGCTGCACGCGTGATGAGCTGCTGCGGGCCGCACGGGTTCGTCGGGTCATCACGACAGCGGACCTGGACATATCTGGCACGCCCCGACGCGTTTATATTAATGAGCGGCTGACCCGCCAGAACCGCCAGCTGTTCTACCGAGCTCGAGAGGAATGTCGCCGTCATAACTACAAGTATTCCTGGACCAGGGATGGGAAAATATTCTTACGTAAGGACGACGGCAAGCCAGCAGAGCGCTTGCGTTCAGATAAGGACCTAAATAGGGTTTTTGGTCAAACTGTAGTTTGTTAATATCAAATTTAAAGTTGACTGTTTTGTTTTTTTTGCTTATGCCATACTTTTTTGGTAATTTATCTCTTGAAAATTATTACTACGTAGATTTAATATTGTGCCTAATTTGTATCTCTAAGTACCCGTACGACTGTGAGTCAACCCTTGAACATTATCAGTACGTAGATTTAATATTGTGCTTAATTTGTATCTCTAAATACCCATACCACTGTGAGTCATGTGCCGGGAATAGGTATCCCTTTCTACACGCGGAAGAAATGTTTTTTACTGTATGTGTTTATGGCCATTTAACATAAATTCAATACCTCAAAATGCCTGTAACTACTTTGGCGCCGGATTGTAAATATTATTTCTGGGTTATTTATTTACATGGTGAAATCCAGTATAAAATAACTGTCACTTTGAATTATTATTTTTATACGTTAAAATACTGGTTTGACAATATGAACTGCCCTCAATTCTCCCAAAGGGGTATGCATAAAATTAATGTGCGAGTATATAATCAAGTGAACACTTTTTCTGTTAATAATGATTGTTAGTAAACAATTCAAAGTTGGTTTATATAACGCGCGTTCCTTGGGAACTACGCAGGATGAGTTTATAGCCGCAATGAATACCTATAATGTGGACATAATGGCTGTGAACGAGACCTGGCTAAAACCTGGCGAGGATGGTCACGCTCCGAAGGTTCCGCATTACAGGTTGAGGCATATTCCACGACCCAAGGCGGTAAAGTCAGGGCGGGGGGGAGGGGTAGGTTTTTATATTAGGCAAGGAATTAGTGTACGTACCTATGCCCATCCTGTAGACGATAAACATAAATCTATTGAGCAAATGTGGCTGACACTTACCATTTCCGGTAAAAAGGTAGCACTAGGTACAGCTTATAAGCCTCCATGGGAATCCGTTGGACTATTTTTAGATGCACTAACTGACACTGTAAATTGCTTGTCCACTTGTGACCATATAATCATTTTGGGAGATTTCAATATAAACTTTCTGAACCAATCTAATAATGAAACCAAACAACTTGTAACTTTTTTGAATTGTCTTAATCTTACTCAGTTAGTTAAATCACCCACACATTTTACCGAAACAAGTTCTACATTAATTGATATAATATGCACTGATTTGCACGCGCGACGCGTCACGGTGGAGGCTGTGGGGTCACTGCAAGGCCACGCCATGATTTTATGTGATTTTTTTATCAGACGAGATAAGCCTGCCCCTCGGCGCATTACTTATCGTCCAATTAAAGAAATATGCGTTCAAGATTTTATAAAAGACTTGCGTTCCTTTCGCTGGGATTTAATTTGCCAAATAACAGATGTCAATGAACTCTTGAACTGTATAAATAGTAGTATACTAAGTGTTTTTGATGCTCATGCACCGATTAAAAGCTCTGTGATTAGGGATCGTTCGTATCCATGGATGACGGAAAATCTAAAATTTATGATTTCTTTAAAAAATAAAGCCCTCTCTGATTATCGAAAAACTAAACAAGCTAGTAAGAAAGAATATTTCAAAAGTTTGAATTCATTAGTTAATAAGACTACCTATTTTGAAAAATCTGCCTACTTTGCATTTAATATCAATTGTAAAACACATGACCCGAAGCTACTTTGGAAAAATCTAAAATCTACTATTTTGCCACCTAAGAATAATTACGAGTTGCCGTCCCATATTACGGACCCAGAACAAATAAATACGCACTTTTTGAATGTTCCAGGTAGCACTATAGTTCAAATATCATTGCTCACTTTTTTAGAATATAATAGGTATAGTCAGGGTACAAGTTTTAATCTGGCACCAGTTGCTACAGATATAGTATCTAAAGTATTCAATAATTTAAAATCTAACGCTCAAGGTTCTGATGAGTTGAGCCTTAGTATGCTAACCCTAACCCTCCCAGATACTTTGGATGCAATAACAGCCTTGGTGAATGCGTCCATCGCTACTTCGCAGTTTCCTGACGCTTGGAAGTTGGCTATTGTTCGCCCACTACCAAAGAATAGTAACCCATTGGATGTTAAAGATCTAAGACCCATCAGTATTTTGTCTTGTCTATCTAAAGTAATGGAAAAAGTAGTATATCAGCAACTAACATCTTTTATTGAAAAACATGGTATTCTGCCGGATGTACAGTCAGGCTTCCGTAGGAACCGTAGTACGGCTTCAGCTCTATTAGATGTAACCGATAATATTTTAAAAGCACAAGATGAGAAAATGTGCACTTTGCTTGTTCTGCTTGACTTTTCTAGAGCATTTGACGCAATAAACACGTCGCTGCTCTTATCAAAAATGAGCTATTATGGTTTTCATGATAAAACAATAAAATGGTTCAATAGCTACCTAAATAATAGGTCTCAGGTTGTCGAATTGAGCTTGGCAAATGGAGCTACCATCCGCTCGAGTCCTGCAGCTGTCAACAGAGGAGTTCCTCAGGGATCTATATTGGGCCCTATCTTATTCATACTGTACACTGCCGATATAACTAGTAGCCTTAAGAACTGCAAATTTCACATTTATGCTGATGATCTGCAAGTATATATCTCTTTTAGGCCAGAAAATATTGATGCAGCCATAAATGATCTGAATGAAGACCTGCAGCGTATTGTCACATGGGCAGACAATAATAATCTAGTGCTTAACCCTAACAAAACAAAGTATATGTTGATGGGCAGTGGGCATATGATTGCCTCGGTTCGCTCCCCTATCGACCTCAAACTGCTGGGTGAACCAATCGAGCGCGTTTACGAGGCCCGTAATCTGGGTCTGTGCATGGATGTGGAGTTGAGGTTTGAGAAGCACATTGCTGACTGTGTACGGAACTGTTTTTACAGACTGAAAGTGCTGTATAAAATTAGGCCCTATCTCAGTCAGGATGTGAGGGTACTACTTGTAGAATCACTTGTTCTGTCAAAGCTCAACTTTGCAGATGCAGTGTACGGACCCAGATTGCTTGCACGTACACAGCGCATTTTACAAAGGGTTCAAAATGCTTGTGCAAGATTTTGTTTCACTGTCCCACCTCGCAGCCATCTCACGTCATTTTTAAACGAGCATAAAATGCTAAAAATGAAATCGCGCCGCAAGCTCCATCTAGCGTGCCTTCTTTTTGGCGTTGTTAATTTTAGAATCCCAGCATATTTACACAATAAGTTAACTTGGATGACTAATGGAAGACGTTGTGAAAGAAGACAAGGCTCAAAGCAACTTTCCACCAGACCCCATCGATCTGAAGCTTTTCGGGGCAGTTTTTGTTACGCAGCGTCCAAGTGCTGGAACAATATCCCCCCACCTATTAGAAACTTAAACAATCTAACAAATTTTAGAAAAAAACTTAAGGCCCATCTTATTGGAGCCCAAATACAGCTGGGCAACATTGATCTAGATAATATTTCGTTCATCTAGTTCTCTATACAATGTTCTCTTGGCTTCAATGAGATACAAGGTCAAATCAAAGTGAAGCATTTATTGCGTACATGTTGTTTTTCATAGGTCTTAAATATTCCGTTTCAAACATGAACCCTATGAGTACTTTTACTTGTTTTTTTATTTTTGTATTATTTTTATGATTAACTCTATTATTAGCTGTGTTTTGCTCGACATCTTAGATAGGTAGGTACAATTGGGTGGGCAGGCAACTTGTAATTATTCTTTTACTAATATTCTTTTATTTTTTTATTTTCTTATCTTTTTCATATAGGCACTGCTAAGTTTTAACTTTTGACTGACGTCCGTGGCGCCAATGCAGGTTTAATGGCTGTAAACCAGCGCTGAGCAATAGGTTTATTGTTCAGTATAATGCTGAGCCATTCCCCTTTTTCGGCACAGGGCTCATAGTGACTGGATACGTATTTTTAGTACTATTTATTATTTTTTGCTTAAGTAATGTTTTTTAAATTGTCTGTATTTTATTGTGTTTATTTAATTGTCTGTCTTCACTTATCCACTGTATGTAGTTTCTGTGTGTTTGTTACTTGTGTCGAAATAAATGTCTATATCTATCTATCTATCTATCTATCACTACGCTCGGCAGAGAGAGATCCCCTCCGATACACTCCGAAAGTATGTGCCGCTGCGAGTTCCATGCAGCACACACTTCCAGCGTGTGGAGCGCCGTGTCCTCGGGCGCTCCGCACTCATGGCAGGCTGGAGTCACCTCCCTTCTTGCAATTTTGTGCAGGTACTTTCCGAAACATCCGTGTCCAGAAAGCACCTGCACCACTCGGAAGGTCAGCGACCCGAACCGTCGCCTAACCCAACTACGAAGGACCGGCCTCACGGCGTCCACCGTCCACTGTCCCGGCACCGGTGGCGCCAGGTCCTCCGTCCACCGCCCTATCAAGGCGTCCCGCGCCTGCCTCCGCATGCGTGTGACCTCCTCCCGCATTGGAGGCTCCCCTCGGGATCTCCTCGCCGCCACAAAGTGGTAAACTTCAGCGAGGATCTCCGCTTGGAGCTCCCAAGGGGGATCCCCGGCCAACACGCACGCAGCCGTCCATGACACCGTCCGGTATCCGCGTATCGCCCTCGTCGCGATGACCCGTTGCGGACGTCGCAGCAGGGTCTTGTTTTGGCGGTTGAGGGCGTCCACCCAGACGGGTGCCCCATACATGGCCATACTCCGGATCACTCCGGAGTACAGCCGACGACAGTTGGCACTCGGGCCACCCACGTTCGGCAGCAGCCTTCCCAAGGCGGCAGCAGCTCCCATGACTCTCGGAGCCAACCCTGCAAAGTGGGCCCCAAAGCCCCACCTCCCGTCTAAAATGAGACCCAGGTATTTCATCTGGGTCTCGACTTTGACTGGGACCCCGTCCAGCAGTACCCGCGTTCCTGGAGGGGGTCCTCCTCGAGGCCCATGAAACAGCAGGGCCTCGGTTTTGGAGAGGGCAACCTCCAGTCCCAGAGTGCGTATGCGGTCGACCACGAGTGTTGTACCCACTGTGGCCAACCGCGTCACTTCCCCGAGGTCTCTCCCCTTGGCGACGACTAGGGTATCATCCGCATAGCACGCAACCCGTATACTTGCGGGAAGCGTGCCGCGGAGCACCCAGTCGTAACCGATGTTCCACAGGAGCGGTCCCAACACCGACCCCTGTGGAACCCCGCAAGAGACGCGACGGCGCCTCAAACCATCGCGCCCTACCACCAGGACCTCACGGTCTTGGAGGTAATCCTCCAACAGCCTCCGCAGATACAGGGGCACTCCATGATAGCGGAGCGCCTCCTGTATAGTTTTGTGTGGGAGGCTGTTGAAGGCGTTGGCTATATCAAGTGAGACAGCCAACGCCTTTTTACCCTCACCAACCGCCGCCTGCGTCCACTCTTTGAGCCAGAGCAGGGCATCCACTGTAGACCGCCCCGCTCTGAAACCGTACTGGGCCTCTGAAAGGCCCGGCCCAGTTCCTTCCAGGTGCCGAATGACACGAGAAGCCACCACTCTCTCCAACAGTTTGCCCGTGTCATCCAGCAACATTATGGGCCTGTATGCAGAAGGCGAATCGACAGGTCGGCCCTCCTTCCGCAACAGACACAATCTGCCGTCCTTCCAGGGCTTCGGGAACCGCCCCGACGTGAGGCACGCACTAAAAAGTTCCCGAAGCCAGTCACACATTTCCCTTAGGGCGAGTCCAAGGACCCGCCCTGGGATCCCGTCTGGGCCGGGCGCCGTTTTCTTGCCCCGTAGGCGGTTGACTACTACAGCCATTTCCACCTCTGAGACAGGCGGGATGGAGGCCGAGTCTAACTCCTCGGGGAAGGAGACGGCACCCGCCATCGTCGGAGGGGTAAAGGTAGGGTCTCTATCGGGGAAGAGCCCCCCCAACACCCTGTCCAAGAGCTCAGGCTCCATGGACCCCGCGACTGGGGGCGCCCGGCACCGGAACATGTTTCGAGCTGCCTTGTACGGACGCCCCCAAGGATCCCTATCCAGGCTGGCCAGGGCTTCGCCAAATGCCCTTGACTTGGCCCCGACAATAGCCAGCCTCAGTTCTCTTGACGCTTGGCGTCACGGTAAGCCTCATGCAGCTGGCCCTCAGCCTCCAGCTCTTCATCCGACAGCTGCTCGTCGGTCCGGCCATGACGCCGCCTTCTACAGTGGGTGAAGGAGCGCCGCGCCGCCGAGCAGGCAACCCGGAGCTCCGCGATCTCTGAGCACCACCAGTATACCTCGCGGCGCTCCGGGTGGCCCCGCGACCTCGGCATGGCCGCGTCGCAAACAGCCGTCACCGCTTCGCGGAAACGGCCTGCAGCGACGTCGACGTCCGGGTGCGTGGGAACAGAAAGCCACGACTGGACGATCGCCGCCTCCTTTGCCAATTCGGCATCGAACCGGCTGACGGCCCAGCGCGGAAAGTCCGCTCGAGCCACGCGCCGAGACCCTCCCGCGTTGTGAGAGGTGGATATCTCGAACCTGATATATTTATGGTCCGAGAGAGTCTCCACCTCTGACATTACCCTCCATGCCCGGACACGTGCGGCGGCAGACGGGGTGGCGAACGATAGGTCGACCACGGAACTCCCGTTGTGTCGCACGCACGTGTGGACCGACCCTCTATTGAGCAGGGTCAGCCCCGTGGCAACTGCCCACTCCCTGACAATCTCCCCACGAGAGTCAGTTGAGGGGTTTCCCCAATCTCGAGCCTTCGCGTTCAGATCCCCTAGAAGGAGGATCTGACACGGCGCCTGCCTCCCTACGGCTGCAGCCAGTAGGTCCACAAAGACCTCCAGCTCCGCAGCGGTTTTGTTGGGGGAGAAGTATGTGCCTACTACAGCGTACTCTCCCCACTGGGCCACCACGTATCCGGAACCCCTCTCTTTGACTGAGAGAGGTGAACCACCCGATCGGCCTACAATGGCAACGGAGCCGTCCAGGTCCCCAGCCCAACAAGGATGGGAAGAGGGAACGTAATACGGCTCCGCTGCTACCGCCACGTCTATTTGCCACTGCGCCAGGGCCTGCATGAGCAGGTCTTGGGCCTGGGCACAGTGGTTGAGGTTCGTCTGGAGGAAGTTGTGATGTCGGACCTGATCCATCAATCAGACATCACAACCTCCTCGCTCGCCACTGGGCGAGCAACTTCCATCGCGACGCTCACAGCCGCAGGGCTGGCCTGGGTCCTGACGGCCTTGCCTTTCGTCTTTGGGGGAATGCAGCTGCGCCCCCCCATCACGTGCCCAGAAGGCTTTCCTGCCTCCGCGCATATCGCGCAGCGCGGGGTGGACTTCCCACAGCTGGCTGCTTTATGTCCCGTGCTTCCACACCGGAAGCACAGGTCTCCCCTGTCGGCCGATTCTGTACACTGGGGGCGCGTGTGCCCCAGCCCCATGCACCTGAAACAGCGCATGGGACGCGCCTCCAAGGCAACCACTCGCACCGAACTCCATCCGACCAACAGCCTACCCGTTCCCGACAACACTTTGGCTGCCGAGATCGGACAGGTCACAATGGTGGAGCCGGTGCCGCCAAAGCCGCGGCGAATTTCCCCCACCCTTACTGCAGTCAGCTGACAGCCACCTGCTTTGGCGACCGCCGCCGCCACTTTCTCCTTCGTGGCTGCATCGTCCAGACCCGTGATGCTCAAATTGGCAGATTTCACGGGCCTGGCAATGTTGGCTACATCGGACAGGGCTCCACGGAGCTTCTCCGCGAGTTTGTCCGCCTTCTCAGAGTTTTGGGAGCCAGATATTTCCAGAAGCCTGGCTCCCGTCGCCGTCTGGCGAAAGCGGAGCCGGTCAATCTCCAGCTCTTGCAAATCGACTTTATCCTGCGCCAGTTGGAGGACGGCACTGTATGTGACCCCCTTCTCTGCGGCTTCAGGTTGTAATGACAGCACCACAGCCGCAGTCTTAGGGGCCCTCGGCACTGCTTTCGGCTTGGCAGTTGCCTTCGGCTTTGGTGCAGTGGTGGCGGGACGAGCCGAGGGAGCACCTACCGGGGTAGTAGATTTGCCCTTTCCCTTACCCTTCCCTTTTCTCTTCCTGCCAACCGTGACCCACGTTCAACCTAACCTTTTTTTTTTTTTTTTTTTTTTTTTTTTTTTTTGACGCTGGGAAAAATGCTTTATGCATACCCCCCCGTCGGGGGACGGAAGGGTTATGTGGGACTCCCGGCGGTGCTCCCCACCGGTATACCCACTAAACGACCCAGCGGCACTCCCGCATCGCCTATATGGAGGGGAACTGGGAATCCGGCACAGCCTTTCCATCCAGCCCCCCGCCGACGACCGCCCGCCTTTACGGCGAGCCCTTCACCCCCCTCCCCACCCTGGGAGAGGGGCCCGAGAATAACCGCGAGTGCTCGCGGTCATTCCCACCCGGCGGAAGTGGAGGATACGTGGAATGCGGGAGAAGACGCCCCCGCGCCTGTCTCCCGCTATCCTCCACCAGGAGGGGGAAGACGATTGTCGTGCAATCGCCTTCTCCGACCCGTTCGTCGCCTGCGGAGTGGCGCCGCGAGAGGGTCTTCCTCCCGCGCCCGCTCCGCCGCCTCCTTTTGCGAAATTACTTCCTCGCCTCTCTGCGGACGGCCTCCCGCTCTTCTGGGGCAGGACACTCCCCGAGCGCCCTGCGCCCCGCCGTCCACTCGTACACTCTGGCGAGCACCCCCGCCTCGAGTTCCCAAGGCGGGGTGCCGGCCAGAGCGCACGCTGCCGCAAAGCCCACCGAGCGGTAGGCTCTCGCCACCCGCAGTGCAATGGCCCTTTGGGGACTGCGGATGGCGGTCGCATTCTCCCTCCTGTGGAGGGAGTCCGCCCAGATGGGGGCCCCGTAAAGGGCCATGCTCTTCAAGATGCCGGCATACAAATGCCGGCATCTCGCCTTCGGCCCTCCCAGGTTTGGGAGGAGCCACGAGAGGGCGTTCGCCGCCTTCAGCAGGCGCGCTGACAACCCGCTGAAGTGCGGGCCGAAGCGCCACCTGCTGTCCAGGGTGAGGCCCAGATATTTCATCTGGGTCCTCACCCCGATCCTGACGCCCTCCACGACGATGTGGGCGTCAGGAGGGATGCGCTGCCGAGGCCCGTGGAAGAACACGGCCTTGGTCTTGTGCAGTGCAACCCCCAACCCGAGGCGGCGGATCCTTCCCGCGACCAAGGATCCGCCAGCCGAGGCCAAACTGGCCGCCTCCCTAAAATCCCTCCCCCGGGCAGTGAGGAGAGTGTCATCCGCGTAGCAGATGACACTCGTGCCCGGGAGGAGGGATCCCCGCAGGAGCCAGTCGAAGCCGATGTTCCACAGGAGTGGTCCTAGGACCGACCCCTGTGGAACACCAGACTCCGCGCCGTACCTTCGGACTTGGCCAGCCTTGTCTATGAGGAGGACCGCTCGGTCCTCCAAGTAGCTGGCCAAGAGGGCCCGCAAGTATGAAGGCACTCCGTGGTACCGGACTGCCTCCAAGATCGTGGAGTGGGGGACGGAATTGAACGCGTTGGCTATGTCAAATGACACAGCCAACACTCCGTCCCCAGACTCCACGGCCTCCCTCACCTGGCCCTTCAGCCGGGCCAGCGCGTCCACTGTCGAACGTCCAACTCGGAAACCGAATTGGGCGTCCGATAGGTTCGGCCCAACCCCCCGCAGGAGGCCATTCAGCCGACCGGCGACGATCCCCTCGAACAGTTTACCGACCTCATCGAGCAGAACGATGGGTCGGTATGCCGAGGGGGAGTCTGCCGGTCGTCCCTCCTTATGGAGGAGGCACAGTTGCCCCTCCTTCCAGGTTTTCGGGAACCTCCCAGCCGTGAAACACGCGCTGAAGAGGTCCCGGAACCTGTCCGCCATTTGGGTGGCCGCAATGGCCACCACCCTTGCGGGGACGCCGTCCGGCCCGGGGGCGGTTTTCTTGGCGCGGAGGCGAAGCGTTGCCGCGCCAAACTCCGCCCCCGTGACCGGAGGGACCTCCTCCGCCGGCGGAGCCGCCTCCCGCGGGGGGTCCATCACTGGAGGGGTGAAGTTGGTCCTTGTTGGAAACAAGGACCGAACCACCCCATCCAGCAACGCCGGCTCGAGGGTCTCTGCTAGCGGGGGACCGAAGGGGCGCAGTTTATTCCGCGCCGCCTTATACGGTCTCCCGTACGGGTCTCTGTCGAGACCCTCTAGCATTTCGGCCCTCGCCGCGTCGTCGGCGGCGAACATGGCCGCCTTGAGGACCTTCTTTGTCTCTACGTACGAGGCGTAGAGAAGGTCCTCGTTCGACGCGTCCCGCACGCTCCGCCGTCGACTCCGCGTGTAGGCCCTCCTGGCCACCACGCAGGCGGCCCGGAGCCCCGCCAGCTCCTCCGACCACCAATAGACGGCGCGTCGGGGAGGTGGGCGGCGAGACCGAGGCATGCTGGAGTTGCACACCTCGGTCAGGGACTCCCGCAGTCGGACCGCCGAGGCGTCGACGTCCAGGACATTGACAGGAGGCGTGAGCCAGTCCTGGACGAACGCCGCCTCCTTGGCCGCCCCTCGTGTAACGGGCCGGACCTGAATGATTCCTCCACAGTAATAAATTCGGAAGATAACATTCGTTTTCGTAATATTATAAAATATTAATATTTATGAATAGCACATACTTGTTCATTCAGTCATTACGTATTTAAATCAATCTGGGATTTAGAAAAAGCTGCAATATATTATAACGCCTAGGGCCATCTCTTGGATTACTCATCTATTGTATGCGGTGTTTGATCTAGATAAATTGTAAATTGACATACTATCACGACGCTAGATGACAGTAGCTGTTGGATGAAGTGACGTGGAGATTGTACAAAATGATTTATCATCTATGGGAAGAGTTGCGCTACTCGCCGGAAGGGGGTCGACTGACTAGTAATTTGTCAATGGGCAGAGTTCCACTGCTCACCGGTAGGGGATCGACAGACTATCAAGTTCTCTATGAAATAGGTTTCAATACACGGCATTATGGGTATGCAAGTAGAAGGCGAAGCTGGATAGAACGGAATATTGTCTATGCTATCATAAATTCGGGGGTGAATTAATATGAAACTTCGTGATATTACAAAATAATAATATTATTAATAGAAAATAATTGATTGTGCAGTTTTTCTTTGAATTACGTGAAGCCATTTGGTTACTGTTGAATAAGTTTAGTATTTGTATAAAATAATTTATCATCTGTGAAGAGAGGTTTCGCTACTCGCCGCTAGAGGTTGGAGACGGCGGTTCGAGGGCTGAAGTACGGGGGGAAGGGACTGAACGCCTTAAATACGACGGAGCGGCGATGCTCGATCTCTTGTCTCGTGCTCTTTTCCCTGGTGATCTTCTCGGGGCTCTGGTTTTCTCGTGACCTTCTCGGGGCGCTTTCTCGGGCTCTTCTCGGGAGTGGTGATATCTCGGTATCTTTTCGTTGGGGACATTGCTCGTGGGCTCTTGGGTCGCGCTCTTTGCTCGTGGGCTTTTGCCTCGTGGTCTTTCCCTCGTGGTTCTTCACCCGCTAGCAGCCTGCGGAGACACCCAGAGAATACCAAGGTACGTGCTTGTTAATTTTTACTTACTGCCATTTTAATTATTGTTCTTGTGTTAATGTTTGGTAACCGGATTCGTACAGGAATGTATTGAATTGGATCCAAACAGAGTAACTTATTTGTGTGAATTTAAATGTAATTGTTGTATGTCCGAGTTATTTACATTGAGGGTTAAATGGGGTAAATTTTGGATGGAAAATGTTAGAAGCCTAGATTTATTTTATTTTGAGGGTAGAAATTTTTACTTACTGCCATTGGCAATTATTGTTCTTGTGTTAATGTTTGGTAATCAGATTCGCGCAGGAATGTATTGAAGTGGCTCCAAACAGAGTTAATTATTTGTGTGAATTTAAATGTAATTATGGGATATCCGTGTTATTTACATTGACGGTTAAATGGGGTGAATTTTGGATGGAAAATCTTAGGAGCCGAGATTTATTTTATTCTGAGGGTAGGAAAAATTAGTGACGGTTAAAGTGATTGTTCCTGAAACACAGAATGTGGAATTTGGATTCCATATATTGGTTCGGGAATAATTGTTTTGAATTGCGGGGTGCTTATTTAATAAGATAGTTAACGTTGGGGATTGGCATCTTACCGTGGCATTTTCTTTTAGTTTAACAATGTTGTCGGTAGGAATCTTGTTAACCGGTAGGGTAGGAAACGCATCAGGGACGGTAGATTCTATAATAGTCTAATAATCAAATTAATTTGGATCATATGATGGGATGGGAGGCGTTAGGAAATACTTTCCATTACGTTCTATTTATTCTAAAGATATACGGACAGATTGGCATCAGTATTGCATTTTAATAAATGATTGGCTCAGGATTATATTACACTAAATAAAAAATAACCTTTGTATTGGCAGCGATTTGTTTAACTACTTCTATATTCTATTTCTATTTCTATGGTCATAAAAGAACGGTGGATTCATTGGAAAACATAGCTTATGTTATAACAAAGACACAGGAATGTGTAACCTATTGACGGTATAATATTTCTTAGATTGAGTTATCTAGTAAAGGAAAAAATGTGGGTAGGAAGATTGGATTCCTAAGTTTGATACGAGTATCTGTTGTTATTCTACGTTGGAAAAGGAAATATTTTAATGTAGCATACGGTATAAAAATATATCAGTATGTAGAACAAAATTCATGTAATAAACTAAACTTAAATGAGAGGGCAATTGTGCTTTTAAGGACGGTGGTTTCAAAAAATACACTTTGTAAGATTGAATACAATGTTGAAATTATAAGATGGACTTGTGAAGTTTGACAATGAAATGAGCTCGGATTCAAGGAAGCAAATAATCTAAGTAAGTTGATCTGATGTTGATAGAATCTTTGAAGGCTAAAGCGCTGGGCTTAATTAGAAACAGATGCGAGAAAAAGGTCTGTTTTCTATTCTACGGAGCCAAGGAAATGAAATTCCGTTAAGATTCATCAGCATTGTTAACTGAAAAGGTACTAGAAACATGAATTGAAGTAATATTCATGGTCAAACTACAGTAAACTAAAGACTTCGATAGCTAATTAAAGCACTTATCTATTTCATGCAAACTAGCCGTTCGGAAAAGTACTAAATACGTCTAGCTTCATTATGGGATTTTACTAATTTCTACATTTTAGTGCATTCTGGTAGTGAATTTAAGAATGGGTTAATTGATAGGTTGCCTAGGTATGTTTAGGCTGAGTGTTTTGGCAGATAGATAGTAGGGGGCGGCTATTTTTAGGATCGGAATCGAAAAGGGTAGGGTTCTAGAATAGGCTACGAAGAACCTAAATCGAATGGGTTTAGTTCTAAAAATAAGAACTTTACTGATTCGCAAGATAACCAAAACAGAATCTACACTTTGCAAAAGATTATGACCTCTAATTCCCTTAATAACGAGTAGGAACAACAGACTACCCACATACAATTCTTATGTTGTCTCAAATATAAGGTTAAGTATACCTAATAATACTTTTAAATTGTGGAAGAGAGATGTCCAGTCTGGTAGTCGAATCTCATTGTCTTCACAGCGGAGGTGGGGCTGTAGACCTAAGATATTTAAACAAGTGTCTTAGCCACAATTATTAATGTCGATAATCAGTTTGTAGGTAAATCAATACGTTCCCAGTGGGTAGGCTATAACTTTAGCACCAAGCTTACAATAGGTAGATCACAATTATCACTAACTAGAATTCTATGGGTATGTCAATGTGTTTAAATAGGTTTAATTCTCTCATAAAGTAGGTAGCATAATCTTTGGTACTAGACTCAAATTCCTTAAAAGGAACTGAGTTATTACGGATTGCAACGCATGGGTTCCTACCGCAATACTAGATAAATCACGAGGCCAAAATAATTAATCACAATACACTCTTATAGCAGATGTTAATAGGGTTGATAATTTACAAAGTAGGTAGGTCATGACTGTATGGTAGATAGGTGATTTAGACTGTTGTCGGGGTTAAACGTGTGTAAATTCTTTGGGGTAGGGGGGGGTCGTGATTATTTATATAGGGGGGGTTTCTTCAGGGGGGGGGGGGTTACAATTTGGTAATGCCGTGACCACGATTTGAATCTGTGTTATTTCAGTTCTGAATTTCAGTAGTTATGGGTAATGTTTATGTTTATTATTAAAGATCATAGTGGAAAATAGGGGCGAAGTTAATGTATTTTTTCAGAAGGGTTATTGTGATTAAATATAAATATAATTTATGTGGCGAATCTCATTCGCACAATTTGTTGCCGTAGAAAATGGATGAGGATTTGAGTCAAGGTACTAAATTCAATGCTAGAATATTAGATTGGGATATTGCGGGTAGAGAAAAAAAAATGCAGTCTCTTAGAAACAGAAGCTAGGTTGAATGTACCTTCAACCTGTTTAAACGATAGCTATGTGGGTTTAAGCATAACATCATCATTATACCAGTTTGGGACGTCCATTATCGGACAGTGGAGCGTAACATCATCATCATTATTATATTCGGCATGGGACGTCCATTAGAGGGCATAGTAAATGGTTAGCATCATCATTATACTACTATGAGACTTATATTATAGGCATAGGAATGTTTTACCAAAGTTTCGAACACCGCCGTAAAGTTGCAAGCCTATCGATGTTTTACAGAATACATTTTGGGGAATGTGCCCATCATTATACTAGTATAGGACGTCCATTGTTGGACATAGGAAATTACTATCGATAACATCATTTTATGGGTTATAGAACTTTCGTTAATATAAATAGAAAAGTATCATCATTATCACCATTACTATCTGTTGGACGTCTATTGTTGAACATAGTTGAAATTTAAAATTAGATTCAAATTTATTGTATTAAAACTTTGTGCATAATGATTTCAAATTAATATCGGCGTAAAATAAATCGAATAAAAATAAAATAATAACAAAACGCGTATTAATAATTAAAGAAAATTGGTTTTAAATAGTTGTCAATGAAATATAAATAAAATATTTTAAATACAGGAAAAAAAATATTAATTGTATATAATTCGAGTAACTTAAAATAATAATATTAATAATTAAACTTAAATAAAATAAAAATAATTTAAAAATATTTTTATATAATATGTTACATACGGGAAAAAAATCTTTTGATGAATTGTTTTATTAAATAATAATAAAAAAAGAAATTAAAATAAAATAATCAGAGAATATGTATTTTAAATATGGAAAAAAATTCTTTTGATGGATTCTTTTAAATTAAATTAAAGTGAAATTAAAATGAAATTAAAATTAAATTAAAATTAAATTAATTTAAAATTAAATTAAATTAAAATTAAATTAAAATTAAATTAAAATTAAATTAAAATTAAATTAAAATTAAATTAAAATTAAATTAAAATTAAAATTAAATTAAAATTAAATTAAAATTAAATTAAAACTAAATTAAAATTAAATTAAAATTTAATTAAAATTAAATTAAAATTACATTAAAATTAAATTAAAATTAAATTAAAATTAATTTAAAATTAAATTAAAATTAATTTAAAATTAAATTAAAATTAAATTAAAATAAAATTAAAATTAAATTAAAATTAAATTAAATTAAAATTAAATTAAATTAAAATTAATTAAAATTAAATTCAAAATTAATTAAAAAAAAATCAAATTTAATTTAAAAAAAAAAATGAAATAAATTGAAATAAAATAAATCAAATTAATGTTATGTCAAATAAAAACAAATAGAAATAAAAAAAAATATGTAGTATAAAAATAAAATAGAATAAAATAAAATATAAATAAAAAAAATATGTCTTGTTAATTGTTTTAGTAATTAAAAAAATATATACTTAATTATAAATAAAAATAAAGTAAAATAATTTTAAAATCTTTCAATGAATGAATAACTAGTTATTAAAAAAATATTGTATATAAAATAGAAATAAAATCATTTAAATTTATTTTTAATATGGAATAAATATCTTTTAATGAACTATAAATTTTTCTAGTTATAAAAAAAAATGGAAATAGAATAAAAATAATATAATTTCATAAAAAAAAACGGTAATTGTTCTAGCGAATAAAAAAAGTTACTGACACAATAAAATAAATTTAATGAAAATTATATGATACAAATAAATAATGTGACAAATAGTAGATTTATCACAATATTGGATAATTATAAAGTCAAAATAATTAGATTTACATGGGTACATGATACCGGACACAGAAAAACCACCTTTGCAAATAGAAGTACTGAATTCATTTGACGGGGCGAACTATATTAGTGTAGTAGATATGAATAATGCCTATTTTCAACTACCTATTTCAGAGGCTAGTAAGAAATATACCGGGTTCTCGTTTAATGGTAAATCTTATGTGTACAATGTACTGCCACAAGGATTAAAACCATCAGTGGGAATAACTTTTGAAGAACTCACAAATCATGGTAAATATCCCGTTTTTAGTATAAATAGCATCAGTGGGAAGTTAGAATAAAGCAATGGATGTGATATTGGGGCACGAGGTTAGAGAATTCTGTGTAAATTACTTAGATGACCTAGCTATAATAAGTACCCGTTCTCTAGAGCAACATATCAAACAATTTGATATAGTTTTGAGAAAATTACAAATGGCAGGAGTGACTTGTAACATGAAAAAGTATGAATTCTTTTGTAAATACGTCAAAATGTTAGAATATATAATTTCAACACAGGGATTACTAACGGATCCAGATAAGGTAAAATCAATACAGGAATTTCCCGTTCCGAAAAAAGTAAAACATGTAAGAGCATTTCTGAGGTTGTGTAACTTCTATAGAAGATTTAAACCTGAATACAGTGTTCGTACACTGATATTTGTATGATATTTTAAACAAAAGTACGGGATGGCTATGGGGCGATAGAGAACAAAAAGCATTTGACAGGATTAAAAATTGTTCTTATGAATACAGTTCTTAATACAGTGACATCATCCAAACTTCAGTAGTCCTTACTTACAGACAGACAGTTCAGGGGTTGTAATTGCGGGAGTATTGTAATCAAGAATTCTAACCTAACAGATACCAAAAAGATGTATAGAGCGTTGTGGTTGAGGAGTTATTTAGGTTTGGCTAAATTGGTTAAAATTAGATATTTGGGAAAACTTAAGTAGAATTTATAAAAAAAAAAATTGTATATTTATAATTAATTAATTAACTTTGATGACAATAAATACATTATTATGTTGCCGGGATTTATAGAATTTGATGAACAAAATTATACATATAATCGAGAATTCAAGTAAGATATTGGTCTAAATTGGAAATTTCTTTGTTAAGAATCCATTATCTTGAAGTCACAAATTTGATGGGAGTGTTGATTTGTATGACATAATGAAAAGTCACGGAAGTTGAGACTTATGGGAATGTCAGACTGTAGATAATATTAATAAGTGTGAGTGGAAAAAAGAGGATAATGAACGTATAGAAATTAAAATTCGAATCAGAATGGAGGGTCATGCTTATTCAACATTTACCGGAATTTGGGGCGGTTTGTTTAATTTTTATTTCATACATGCACCACAAACAGATTTTATGAAGGAAAAGTTTGGTGTTAGGTTAGAGATCTTATCAGATATTAGAAATAATGATATCTGTGATCTAAACTGCAGCTGAGGCTGACTTCATGAAATCTCACACAATACATATTAGGCTCGAACTAAGCACACTATACACGCTCCGGATTGAAGGTGGATTACTGTTCCGTATTGGTACTAGACGGGGTGTACTGGAAATAGGTAGCTATGCAAATTGCTGTGGGTGAGGTCTATGTTGCGCGGGGTATTGTTGGGTATCCACGGGAAAATCGAGAGAATGATTATTCCTTTGCAGCCCCTACAGTATACTAATAGGGTTGATCTTGCCTCACAACCAAGGTTCCCTGACACAATATATACCAGTTAGCTGGTGAGGAGGATAGTTGGTTATGTTTGGTACATTGTAAAGTTTAGACACTGAACGGAGGGGTGATTAATTTTTAATCAGGTTTAAACACACACTACACATTATATGTATGGAAGCAAATTCCGACAAATTAAAGATATTGGAAAAAAAAACCAAAGTAATATAAACAAAAATTAGTAAAACAGGAAGGTTGTAATTGGACTAGTATTGTTGAAATGTTTCCTCTTTAATGAATTTATTTGAGAAATAGATTATGATTGAAAGTTTTATTATTTTACAAGGAATGAGAAAAATTTTCCTTCAGTTTAGTATAAATAACACCTATGTAAAATTTTTGGGGCGACTGTAACGGGCCGGACCTGAATGATTCCTCCACAGTAATAAATTCGGAAGATAACATTCGTTTTCGTAATATTATAAAATATTAATATTTATGAATAGCACATACTTGTTCATTCAGTCATTACGTATTTAAATCAATCTGGGATTTAGAAAAAGCTGCAATATATTATAACGCCTAGGGCCATCTCTTGGATTACTCATCTATTGTATGCGGTGTTTGATCTAGATAAATTGTAAATTGACATACTATCACGACGCTAGATGACAGTAGCTGTTGGATGAAGTGACGTGGAGATTGTACAAAATGATTTATCATCTATGGGAAGAGTTGCGCTACTCGCCGGAAGGGGGTCGACTGACTAGTAATTTGTCAATGGGCAGAGTTCCACTGCTCACCGGTAGGGGATCGACAGACTATCAAGTTCTCTATGAAATAGGTTTCAATACACGGCATTATGGGTATGCAAGTAGAAGGCGAAGCTGGATAGAACGGAATATTGTCTATGCTATCATAAATTCGGGGGTGAATTAATATGAAACTTCGTGATATTACAAAATAATAATATTATTAATAGAAAATAATTGATTGTGCAGTTTTTCTTTGAATTACGTGAAGCCATTTGGTTACTGTTGAATAAGTTTAGTATTTGTATAAAATAATTTATCATCTGTGAAGAGAGGTTTCGCTACTCGCCGCTAGAGGTTGGAGACGGCGGTTCGAGGGCTGAAGTACGGGGGGAAGGGACTGAACGCCTTAAATACGACGGAGCGGCGATGCTCGATCTCTTGTCTCGTGCTCTTTTCCCTGGTGATCTTCTCGGGGCTCTGGTTTTCTCGTGACCTTCTCGGGGCGCTTTCTCGGGCTCTTCTCGGGAGTGGTGATATCTCGGTATCTTTTCGTTGGGGACATTGCTCGTGGGCTCTTGGGTCGCGCTCTTTGCTCGTGGGCTTTTGCCTCGTGGTCTTTCCCTCGTGGTTCTTCACCCGCTAGCAGCCTGCGGAGACACCCAGAGAATACCAAGGTACGTGCTTGTTAATTTTTACTTACTGCCATTTTAATTATTGTTCTTGTGTTAATGTTTGGTAACCGGATTCGTACAGGAATGTATTGAATTGGATCCAAACAGAGTAACTTATTTGTGTGAATTTAAATGTAATTGTTGTATGTCCGAGTTATTTACATTGAGGGTTAAATGGGGTAAATTTTGGATGGAAAATGTTAGAAGCCTAGATTTATTTTATTTTGAGGGTAGAAATTTTTACTTACTGCCATTGGCAATTATTGTTCTTGTGTTAATGTTTGGTAATCAGATTCGCGCAGGAATGTATTGAAGTGGCTCCAAACAGAGTTAATTATTTGTGTGAATTTAAATGTAATTATGGGATATCCGTGTTATTTACATTGACGGTTAAATGGGGTGAATTTTGGATGGAAAATCTTAGGAGCCGAGATTTATTTTATTCTGAGGGTAGGAAAAATTAGTGACGGTTAAAGTGATTGTTCCTGAAACACAGAATGTGGAATTTGGATTCCATATATTGGTTCGGGAATAATTGTTTTGAATTGCGGGGTGCTTATTTAATAAGATAGTTAACGTTGGGGATTGGCATCTTACCGTGGCATTTTCTTTTAGTTTAACAATGTTGTCGGTAGGAATCTTGTTAACCGGTAGGGTAGGAAACGCATCAGGGACGGTAGATTCTATAATAGTCTAATAATCAAATTAATTTGGATCATATGATGGGATGGGAGGCGTTAGGAAATACTTTCCATTACGTTCTATTTATTCTAAAGATATACGGACAGATTGGCATCAGTATTGCATTTTAATAAATGATTGGCTCAGGATTATATTACACTAAATAAAAAATAACCTTTGTATTGGCAGCGATTTGTTTAACTACTTCTATATTCTATTTCTATTTCTATGGTCATAAAAGAACGGTGGATTCATTGGAAAACATAGCTTATGTTATAACAAAGACACAGGAATGTGTAACCTATTGACGGTATAATATTTCTTAGATTGAGTTATCTAGTAAAGGAAAAAATGTGGGTAGGAAGATTGGATTCCTAAGTTTGATACGAGTATCTGTTGTTATTCTACGTTGGAAAAGGAAATATTTTAATGTAGCATACGGTATAAAAATATATCAGTATGTAGAACAAAATTCATGTAATAAACTAAACTTAAATGAGAGGGCAATTGTGCTTTTAAGGACGGTGGTTTCAAAAAATACACTTTGTAAGATTGAATACAATGTTGAAATTATAAGATGGACTTGTGAAGTTTGACAATGAAATGAGCTCGGATTCAAGGAAGCAAATAATCTAAGTAAGTTGATCTGATGTTGATAGAATCTTTGAAGGCTAAAGCGCTGGGCTTAATTAGAAACAGATGCGAGAAAAAGGTCTGTTTTCTATTCTACGGAGCCAAGGAAATGAAATTCCGTTAAGATTCATCAGCATTGTTAACTGAAAAGGTACTAGAAACATGAATTGAAGTAATATTCATGGTCAAACTACAGTAAACTAAAGACTTCGATAGCTAATTAAAGCACTTATCTATTTCATGCAAACTAGCCGTTCGGAAAAGTACTAAATACGTCTAGCTTCATTATGGGATTTTACTAATTTCTACATTTTAGTGCATTCTGGTAGTGAATTTAAGAATGGGTTAATTGATAGGTTGCCTAGGTATGTTTAGGCTGAGTGTTTTGGCAGATAGATAGTAGGGGGCGGCTATTTTTAGGATCGGAATCGAAAAGGGTAGGGTTCTAGAATAGGCTACGAAGAACCTAAATCGAATGGGTTTAGTTCTAAAAATAAGAACTTTACTGATTCGCAAGATAACCAAAACAGAATCTACACTTTGCAAAAGATTATGACCTCTAATTCCCTTAATAACGAGTAGGAACAACAGACTACCCACATACAATTCTTATGTTGTCTCAAATATAAGGTTAAGTATACCTAATAATACTTTTAAATTGTGGAAGAGAGATGTCCAGTCTGGTAGTCGAATCTCATTGTCTTCACAGCGGAGGTGGGGCTGTAGACCTAAGATATTTAAACAAGTGTCTTAGCCACAATTATTAATGTCGATAATCAGTTTGTAGGTAAATCAATACGTTCCCAGTGGGTAGGCTATAACTTTAGCACCAAGCTTACAATAGGTAGATCACAATTATCACTAACTAGAATTCTATGGGTATGTCAATGTGTTTAAATAGGTTTAATTCTCTCATAAAGTAGGTAGCATAATCTTTGGTACTAGACTCAAATTCCTTAAAAGGAACTGAGTTATTACGGATTGCAACGCATGGGTTCCTACCGCAATACTAGATAAATCACGAGGCCAAAATAATTAATCACAATACACTCTTATAGCAGATGTTAATAGGGTTGATAATTTACAAAGTAGGTAGGTCATGACTGTATGGTAGATAGGTGATTTAGACTGTTGTCGGGGTTAAACGTGTGTAAATTCTTTGGGGTAGGGGGGGGTCGTGATTATTTATATAGGGGGGGTTTCTTCAGGGGGGGGGGGGTTACAATTTGGTAATGCCGTGACCACGATTTGAATCTGTGTTATTTCAGTTCTGAATTTCAGTAGTTATGGGTAATGTTTATGTTTATTATTAAAGATCATAGTGGAAAATAGGGGCGAAGTTAATGTATTTTTTCAGAAGGGTTATTGTGATTAAATATAAATATAATTTATGTGGCGAATCTCATTCGCACAATTTGTTGCCGTAGAAAATGGATGAGGATTTGAGTCAAGGTACTAAATTCAATGCTAGAATATTAGATTGGGATATTGCGGGTAGAGAAAAAAAAATGCAGTCTCTTAGAAACAGAAGCTAGGTTGAATGTACCTTCAACCTGTTTAAACGATAGCTATGTGGGTTTAAGCATAACATCATCATTATACCAGTTTGGGACGTCCATTATCGGACAGTGGAGCGTAACATCATCATCATTATTATATTCGGCATGGGACGTCCATTAGAGGGCATAGTAAATGGTTAGCATCATCATTATACTACTATGAGACTTATATTATAGGCATAGGAATGTTTTACCAAAGTTTCGAACACCGCCGTAAAGTTGCAAGCCTATCGATGTTTTACAGAATACATTTTGGGGAATGTGCCCATCATTATACTAGTATAGGACGTCCATTGTTGGACATAGGAAATTACTATCGATAACATCATTTTATGGGTTATAGAACTTTCGTTAATATAAATAGAAAAGTATCATCATTATCACCATTACTATCTGTTGGACGTCTATTGTTGAACATAGTTGAAATTTAAAATTAGATTCAAATTTATTGTATTAAAACTTTGTGCATAATGATTTCAAATTAATATCGGCGTAAAATAAATCGAATAAAAATAAAATAATAACAAAACGCGTATTAATAATTAAAGAAAATTGGTTTTAAATAGTTGTCAATGAAATATAAATAAAATATTTTAAATACAGGAAAAAAAATATTAATTGTATATAATTCGAGTAACTTAAAATAATAATATTAATAATTAAACTTAAATAAAATAAAAATAATTTAAAAATATTTTTATATAATATGTTACATACGGGAAAAAAATCTTTTGATGAATTGTTTTATTAAATAATAATAAAAAAAGAAATTAAAATAAAATAATCAGAGAATATGTATTTTAAATATGGAAAAAAATTCTTTTGATGGATTCTTTTAAATTAAATTAAAGTGAAATTAAAATGAAATTAAAATTAAATTAAAATTAAATTAATTTAAAATTAAATTAAATTAAAATTAAATTAAAATTAAATTAAAATTAAATTAAAATTAAATTAAAATTAAATTAAAATTAAATTAAAATTAAAATTAAATTAAAATTAAATTAAAATTAAATTAAAACTAAATTAAAATTAAATTAAAATTTAATTAAAATTAAATTAAAATTACATTAAAATTAAATTAAAATTAAATTAAAATTAATTTAAAATTAAATTAAAATTAATTTAAAATTAAATTAAAATTAAATTAAAATAAAATTAAAATTAAATTAAAATTAAATTAAATTAAAATTAATTAAAATTAAATTCAAAATTAATTTAAAAAAAATCAAATTTAATTTAAAAAAAAAAATGAAATAAATTGAAATAAAATAAATCAAATTAATGTTATGTCAAATAAAAACAAATAGAAATAAAAAAAAATATGTAGTATAAAAATAAAATAGAATAAAATAAAATATAAATAAAAAAAATATGTCTTGTTAATTGTTTTAGTAATTAAAAAAATATATACTTAATTATAAATAAAAATAAAGTAAAATAATTTTAAAATCTTTCAATGAATGAATAACTAGTTATTAAAAAAATATTGTATATAAAATAGAAATAAAATCATTTAAATTTATTTTTAATATGGAATAAATATCTTTTAATGAACTATAAATTTTTCTAGTTATAAAAAAAAATGGAAATAGAATAAAAATAATATAATTTCATAAAAAAAAACGGTAATTGTTCTAGCGAATAAAAAAAGTTACTGACACAATAAAATAAATTTAATGAAAATTATATGATACAAATAAATAATGTGACAAATAGTAGATTTATCACAATATTGGATAATTATAAAGTCAAAATAATTAGATTTACATGGGTACATGATACCGGACACAGAAAAACCACCTTTGCAAATAGAAGTACTGAATTCATTTGACGGGGCGAACTATATTAGTGTAGTAGATATGAATAATGCCTATTTTCAACTACCTATTTCAGAGGCTAGTAAGAAATATACCGGGTTCTCGTTTAATGGTAAATCTTATGTGTACAATGTACTGCCACAAGGATTAAAACCATCAGTGGGAATAACTTTTGAAGAACTCACAAATCATGGTAAATATCCCGTTTTTAGTATAAATAGCATCAGTGGGAAGTTAGAATAAAGCAATGGATGTGATATTGGGGCACGAGGTTAGAGAATTCTGTGTAAATTACTTAGATGACCTAGCTATAATAAGTACCCGTTCTCTAGAGCAACATATCAAACAATTTGATATAGTTTTGAGAAAATTACAAATGGCAGGAGTGACTTGTAACATGAAAAAGTATGAATTCTTTTGTAAATACGTCAAAATGTTAGAATATATAATTTCAACACAGGGATTACTAACGGATCCAGATAAGGTAAAATCAATACAGGAATTTCCCGTTCCGAAAAAAGTAAAACATGTAAGAGCATTTCTGAGGTTGTGTAACTTCTATAGAAGATTTAAACCTGAATACAGTGTTCGTACACTGATATTTGTATGATATTTTAAACAAAAGTACGGGATGGCTATGGGGCGATAGAGAACAAAAAGCATTTGACAGGATTAAAAATTGTTCTTATGAATACAGTTCTTAATACAGTGACATCATCCAAACTTCAGTAGTCCTTACTTACAGACAGACAGTTCAGGGGTTGTAATTGCGGGAGTATTGTAATCAAGAATTCTAACCTAACAGATACCAAAAAGATGTATAGAGCGTTGTGGTTGAGGAGTTATTTAGGTTTGGCTAAATTGGTTAAAATTAGATATTTGGGAAAACTTAAGTAGAATTTATAAAAAAAAAAATTGTATATTTATAATTAATTAATTAACTTTGATGACAATAAATACATTATTATGTTGCCGGGATTTATAGAATTTGATGAACAAAATTATACATATAATCGAGAATTCAAGTAAGATATTGGTCTAAATTGGAAATTTCTTTGTTAAGAATCCATTATCTTGAAGTCACAAATTTGATGGGAGTGTTGATTTGTATGACATAATGAAAAGTCACGGAAGTTGAGACTTATGGGAATGTCAGACTGTAGATAATATTAATAAGTGTGAGTGGAAAAAAGAGGATAATGAACGTATAGAAATTAAAATTCGAATCAGAATGGAGGGTCATGCTTATTCAACATTTACCGGAATTTGGGGCGGTTTGTTTAATTTTTATTTCATACATGCACCACAAACAGATTTTATGAAGGAAAAGTTTGGTGTTAGGTTAGAGATCTTATCAGATATTAGAAATAATGATATCTGTGATCTAAACTGCAGCTGAGGCTGACTTCATGAAATCTCACACAATACATATTAGGCTCGAACTAAGCACACTATACACGCTCCGGATTGAAGGTGGATTACTGTTCCGTATTGGTACTAGACGGGGTGTACTGGAAATAGGTAGCTATGCAAATTGCTGTGGGTGAGGTCTATGTTGCGCGGGGTATTGTTGGGTATCCACGGGAAAATCGAGAGAATGATTATTCCTTTGCAGCCCCTACAGTATACTAATAGGGTTGATCTTGCCTCACAACCAAGGTTCCCTGACACAATATATACCAGTTAGCTGGTGAGGAGGATAGTTGGTTATGTTTGGTACATTGTAAAGTTTAGACACTGAACGGAGGGGTGATTAATTTTTAATCAGGTTTAAACACACACTACACATTATATGTATGGAAGCAAATTCCGACAAATTAAAGATATTGGAAAAAAAAACCAAAGTAATATAAACAAAAATTAGTAAAACAGGAAGGTTGTAATTGGACTAGTATTGTTGAAATGTTTCCTCTTTAATGAATTTATTTGAGAAATAGATTATGATTGAAAGTTTTATTATTTTACAAGGAATGAGAAAAATTTTCCTTCGGTTTAGTATAAATAACACCTATGTAAAATTTTTGGGGCGACTGTAACGGGCCGGACCTGAATGATTCCTCCACAGTAATAAATTCGGAAGATAACATTCGTTTTCGTAATATTATAAAATATTAATATTTATGAATAGCACATACTTGTTCATTCAGTCATTACGTATTTAAATCAATCTGGGATTTAGAAAAAGCTGCAATATATTATAACGCCTAGGGCCATCTCTTGGATTACTCATCTATTGTATGCGGTGTTTGATCTAGATAAATTGTAAATTGACATACTATCACGACGCTAGATGACAGTAGCTGTTGGATGAAGTGACGTGGAGATTGTACAAAATGATTTATCATCTATGGGAAGAGTTGCGCTACTCGCCGGAAGGGGGTCGACTGACTAGTAATTTGTCAATGGGCAGAGTTCCACTGCTCACCGGTAGGGGATCGACAGACTATCAAGTTCTCTATGAAATAGGTTTCAATACACGGCATTATGGGTATGCAAGTAGAAGGCGAAGCTGGATAGAACGGAATATTGTCTATGCTATCATAAATTCGGGGGTGAATTAATATGAAACTTCGTGATATTACAAAATAATAATATTATTAATAGAAAATAATTGATTGTGCAGTTTTTCTTTGAATTACGTGAAGCCATTTGGTTACTGTTGAATAAGTTTAGTATTTGTATAAAATAATTTATCATCTGTGAAGAGAGGTTTCGCTACTCGCCGCTAGAGGTTGGAGACGGCGGTTCGAGGGCTGAAGTACGGGGGGAAGGGACTGAACGCCTTAAATACGACGGAGCGGCGATGCTCGATCTCTTGTCTCGTGCTCTTTTCCCTGGTGATCTTCTCGGGGCTCTGGTTTTCTCGTGACCTTCTCGGGGCGCTTTCTCGGGCTCTTCTCGGGAGTGGTGATATCTCGGTATCTTTTCGTTGGGGACATTGCTCGTGGGCTCTTGGGTCGCGCTCTTTGCTCGTGGGCTTTTGCCTCGTGGTCTTTCCCTCGTGGTTCTTCACCCGCTAGCAGCCTGCGGAGACACCCAGAGAATACCAAGGTACGTGCTTGTTAATTTTTACTTACTGCCATTTTAATTATTGTTCTTGTGTTAATGTTTGGTAACCGGATTCGTACAGGAATGTATTGAATTGGATCCAAACAGAGTAACTTATTTGTGTGAATTTAAATGTAATTGTTGTATGTCCGAGTTATTTACATTGAGGGTTAAATGGGGTAAATTTTGGATGGAAAATGTTAGAAGCCTAGATTTATTTTATTTTGAGGGTAGAAATTTTTACTTACTGCCATTGGCAATTATTGTTCTTGTGTTAATGTTTGGTAATCAGATTCGCGCAGGAATGTATTGAAGTGGCTCCAAACAGAGTTAATTATTTGTGTGAATTTAAATGTAATTATGGGATATCCGTGTTATTTACATTGACGGTTAAATGGGGTGAATTTTGGATGGAAAATCTTAGGAGCCGAGATTTATTTTATTCTGAGGGTAGGAAAAATTAGTGACGGTTAAAGTGATTGTTCCTGAAACACAGAATGTGGAATTTGGATTCCATATATTGGTTCGGGAATAATTGTTTTGAATTGCGGGGTGCTTATTTAATAAGATAGTTAACGTTGGGGATTGGCATCTTACCGTGGCATTTTCTTTTAGTTTAACAATGTTGTCGGTAGGAATCTTGTTAACCGGTAGGGTAGGAAACGCATCAGGGACGGTAGATTCTATAATAGTCTAATAATCAAATTAATTTGGATCATATGATGGGATGGGAGGCGTTAGGAAATACTTTCCATTACGTTCTATTTATTCTAAAGATATACGGACAGATTGGCATCAGTATTGCATTTTAATAAATGATTGGCTCAGGATTATATTACACTAAATAAAAAATAACCTTTGTATTGGCAGCGATTTGTTTAACTACTTCTATATTCTATTTCTATTTCTATGGTCATAAAAGAACGGTGGATTCATTGGAAAACATAGCTTATGTTATAACAAAGACACAGGAATGTGTAACCTATTGACGGTATAATATTTCTTAGATTGAGTTATCTAGTAAAGGAAAAAATGTGGGTAGGAAGATTGGATTCCTAAGTTTGATACGAGTATCTGTTGTTATTCTACGTTGGAAAAGGAAATATTTTAATGTAGCATACGGTATAAAAATATATCAGTATGTAGAACAAAATTCATGTAATAAACTAAACTTAAATGAGAGGGCAATTGTGCTTTTAAGGACGGTGGTTTCAAAAAATACACTTTGTAAGATTGAATACAATGTTGAAATTATAAGATGGACTTGTGAAGTTTGACAATGAAATGAGCTCGGATTCAAGGAAGCAAATAATCTAAGTAAGTTGATCTGATGTTGATAGAATCTTTGAAGGCTAAAGCGCTGGGCTTAATTAGAAACAGATGCGAGAAAAAGGTCTGTTTTCTATTCTACGGAGCCAAGGAAATGAAATTCCGTTAAGATTCATCAGCATTGTTAACTGAAAAGGTACTAGAAACATGAATTGAAGTAATATTCATGGTCAAACTACAGTAAACTAAAGACTTCGATAGCTAATTAAAGCACTTATCTATTTCATGCAAACTAGCCGTTCGGAAAAGTACTAAATACGTCTAGCTTCATTATGGGATTTTACTAATTTCTACATTTTAGTGCATTCTGGTAGTGAATTTAAGAATGGGTTAATTGATAGGTTGCCTAGGTATGTTTAGGCTGAGTGTTTTGGCAGATAGATAGTAGGGGGCGGCTATTTTTAGGATCGGAATCGAAAAGGGTAGGGTTCTAGAATAGGCTACGAAGAACCTAAATCGAATGGGTTTAGTTCTAAAAATAAGAACTTTACTGATTCGCAAGATAACCAAAACAGAATCTACACTTTGCAAAAGATTATGACCTCTAATTCCCTTAATAACGAGTAGGAACAACAGACTACCCACATACAATTCTTATGTTGTCTCAAATATAAGGTTAAGTATACCTAATAATACTTTTAAATTGTGGAAGAGAGATGTCCAGTCTGGTAGTCGAATCTCATTGTCTTCACAGCGGAGGTGGGGCTGTAGACCTAAGATATTTAAACAAGTGTCTTAGCCACAATTATTAATGTCGATAATCAGTTTGTAGGTAAATCAATACGTTCCCAGTGGGTAGGCTATAACTTTAGCACCAAGCTTACAATAGGTAGATCACAATTATCACTAACTAGAATTCTATGGGTATGTCAATGTGTTTAAATAGGTTTAATTCTCTCATAAAGTAGGTAGCATAATCTTTGGTACTAGACTCAAATTCCTTAAAAGGAACTGAGTTATTACGGATTGCAACGCATGGGTTCCTACCGCAATACTAGATAAATCACGAGGCCAAAATAATTAATCACAATACACTCTTATAGCAGATGTTAATAGGGTTGATAATTTACAAAGTAGGTAGGTCATGACTGTATGGTAGATAGGTGATTTAGACTGTTGTCGGGGTTAAACGTGTGTAAATTCTTTGGGGTAGGGGGGGGTCGTGATTATTTATATAGGGGGGGTTTCTTCAGGGGGGGGGGGGGGTTACAATTTGGTAATGCCGTGACCACGATTTGAATCTGTGTTATTTCAGTTCTGAATTTCAGTAGTTATGGGTAATGTTTATGTTTATTATTAAAGATCATAGTGGAAAATAGGGGCGAAGTTAATGTATTTTTTCAGAAGGGTTATTGTGATTAAATATAAATATAATTTATGTGGCGAATCTCATTCGCACAATTTGTTGCCGTAGAAAATGGATGAGGATTTGAGTCAAGGTACTAAATTCAATGCTAGAATATTAGATTGGGATATTGCGGGTAGAGAAAAAAAAATGCAGTCTCTTAGAAACAGAAGCTAGGTTGAATGTACCTTCAACCTGTTTAAACGATAGCTATGTGGGTTTAAGCATAACATCATCATTATACCAGTTTGGGACGTCCATTATCGGACAGTGGAGCGTAACATCATCATCATTATTATATTCGGCATGGGACGTCCATTAGAGGGCATAGTAAATGGTTAGCATCATCATTATACTACTATGAGACTTATATTATAGGCATAGGAATGTTTTACCAAAGTTTCGAACACCGCCGTAAAGTTGCAAGCCTATCGATGTTTTACAGAATACATTTTGGGGAATGTGCCCATCATTATACTAGTATAGGACGTCCATTGTTGGACATAGGAAATTACTATCGATAACATCATTTTATGGGTTATAGAACTTTCGTTAATATAAATAGAAAAGTATCATCATTATCACCATTACTATCTGTTGGACGTCTATTGTTGAACATAGTTGAAATTTAAAATTAGATTCAAATTTATTGTATTAAAACTTTGTGCATAATGATTTCAAATTAATATCGGCGTAAAATAAATCGAATAAAAATAAAATAATAACAAAACGCGTATTAATAATTAAAGAAAATTGGTTTTAAATAGTTGTCAATGAAATATAAATAAAATATTTTAAATACAGGAAAAAAAATATTAATTGTATATAATTCGAGTAACTTAAAATAATAATATTAATAATTAAACTTAAATAAAATAAAAATAATTTAAAAATATTTTTATATAATATGTTACATACGGGAAAAAAATCTTTTGATGAATTGTTTTATTAAATAATAATAAAAAAAGAAATTAAAATAAAATAATCAGAGAATATGTATTTTAAATATGGAAAAAAATTCTTTTGATGGATTCTTTTAAATTAAATTAAAGTGAAATTAAAATGAAATTAAAATTAAATTAAAATTAAATTAATTTAAAATTAAATTAAATTAAAATTAAATTAAAATTAAATTAAAATTAAATTAAAATTAAATTAAAATTAAATTAAAATTAAAATTAAATTAAAATTAAATTAAAATTAAATTAAAACTAAATTAAAATTAAATTAAAATTTAATTAAAATTAAATTAAAATTACATTAAAATTAAATTAAAATTAAATTAAAATTAATTTAAAATTAAATTAAAATTAATTTAAAATTAAATTAAAATTAAATTAAAATAAAATTAAAATTAAATTAAAATTAAATTAAATTAAAATTAATTAAAATTAAATTCAAAATTAATTTAAAAAAAATCAAATTTAATTTAAAAAAAAAAATGAAATAAATTGAAATAAAATAAATCAAATTAATGTTATGTCAAATAAAAACAAATAGAAATAAAAAAAAATATGTAGTATAAAAATAAAATAGAATAAAATAAAATATAAATAAAAAAAATATGTCTTGTTAATTGTTTTAGTAATTAAAAAAATATATACTTAATTATAAATAAAAATAAAGTAAAATAATTTTAAAATCTTTCAATGAATGAATAACTAGTTATTAAAAAAATATTGTATATAAAATAGAAATAAAATCATTTAAATTTATTTTTAATATGGAATAAATATCTTTTAATGAACTATAAATTTTTCTAGTTATAAAAAAAAATGGAAATAGAATAAAAATAATATAATTTCATAAAAAAAAACGGTAATTGTTCTAGCGAATAAAAAAAGTTACTGACACAATAAAATAAATTTAATGAAAATTATATGATACAAATAAATAATGTGACAAATAGTAGATTTATCACAATATTGGATAATTATAAAGTCAAAATAATTAGATTTACATGGGTACATGATACCGGACACAGAAAAACCACCTTTGCAAATAGAAGTACTGAATTCATTTGACGGGGCGAACTATATTAGTGTAGTAGATATGAATAATGCCTATTTTCAACTACCTATTTCAGAGGCTAGTAAGAAATATACCGGGTTCTCGTTTAATGGTAAATCTTATGTGTACAATGTACTGCCACAAGGATTAAAACCATCAGTGGGAATAACTTTTGAAGAACTCACAAATCATGGTAAATATCCCGTTTTTAGTATAAATAGCATCAGTGGGAAGTTAGAATAAAGCAATGGATGTGATATTGGGGCACGAGGTTAGAGAATTCTGTGTAAATTACTTAGATGACCTAGCTATAATAAGTACCCGTTCTCTAGAGCAACATATCAAACAATTTGATATAGTTTTGAGAAAATTACAAATGGCAGGAGTGACTTGTAACATGAAAAAGTATGAATTCTTTTGTAAATACGTCAAAATGTTAGAATATATAATTTCAACACAGGGATTACTAACGGATCCAGATAAGGTAAAATCAATACAGGAATTTCCCGTTCCGAAAAAAGTAAAACATGTAAGAGCATTTCTGAGGTTGTGTAACTTCTATAGAAGATTTAAACCTGAATACAGTGTTCGTACACTGATATTTGTATGATATTTTAAACAAAAGTACGGGATGGCTATGGGGCGATAGAGAACAAAAAGCATTTGACAGGATTAAAAATTGTTCTTATGAATACAGTTCTTAATACAGTGACATCATCCAAACTTCAGTAGTCCTTACTTACAGACAGACAGTTCAGGGGTTGTAATTGCGGGAGTATTGTAATCAAGAATTCTAACCTAACAGATACCAAAAAGATGTATAGAGCGTTGTGGTTGAGGAGTTATTTAGGTTTGGCTAAATTGGTTAAAATTAGATATTTGGGAAAACTTAAGTAGAATTTATAAAAAAAAAAATTGTATATTTATAATTAATTAATTAACTTTGATGACAATAAATACATTATTATGTTGCCGGGATTTATAGAATTTGATGAACAAAATTATACATATAATCGAGAATTCAAGTAAGATATTGGTCTAAATTGGAAATTTCTTTGTTAAGAATCCATTATCTTGAAGTCACAAATTTGATGGGAGTGTTGATTTGTATGACATAATGAAAAGTCACGGAAGTTGAGACTTATGGGAATGTCAGACTGTAGATAATATTAATAAGTGTGAGTGGAAAAAAGAGGATAATGAACGTATAGAAATTAAAATTCGAATCAGAATGGAGGGTCATGCTTATTCAACATTTACCGGAATTTGGGGCGGTTTGTTTAATTTTTATTTCATACATGCACCACAAACAGATTTTATGAAGGAAAAGTTTGGTGTTAGGTTAGAGATCTTATCAGATATTAGAAATAATGATATCTGTGATCTAAACTGCAGCTGAGGCTGACTTCATGAAATCTCACACAATACATATTAGGCTCGAACTAAGCACACTATACACGCTCCGGATTGAAGGTGGATTACTGTTCCGTATTGGTACTAGACGGGGTGTACTGGAAATAGGTAGCTATGCAAATTGCTGTGGGTGAGGTCTATGTTGCGCGGGGTATTGTTGGGTATCCACGGGAAAATCGAGAGAATGATTATTCCTTTGCAGCCCCTACAGTATACTAATAGGGTTGATCTTGCCTCACAACCAAGGTTCCCTGACACAATATATACCAGTTAGCTGGTGAGGAGGATAGTTGGTTATGTTTGGTACATTGTAAAGTTTAGACACTGAACGGAGGGGTGATTAATTTTTAATCAGGTTTAAACACACACTACACATTATATGTATGGAAGCAAATTCCGACAAATTAAAGATATTGGAAAAAAAAACCAAAGTAATATAAACAAAAATTAGTAAAACAGGAAGGTTGTAATTGGACTAGTATTGTTGAAATGTTTCCTCTTTAATGAATTTATTTGAGAAATAGATTATGATTGAAAGTTTTATTATTTTACAAGGAATGAGAAAAATTTTCCTTCGGTTTAGTATAAATAACACCTATGTAAAATTTTTGGGGCGACTGTAACGGGCCGGACCTGAATGATTCCTCCACAGTAATAAATTCGGAAGATAACATTCGTTTTCGTAATATTATAAAATATTAATATTTATGAATAGCACATACTTGTTCATTCAGTCATTACGTATTTAAATCAATCTGGGATTTAGAAAAAGCTGCAATATATTATAACGCCTAGGGCCATCTCTTGGATTACTCATCTATTGTATGCGGTGTTTGATCTAGATAAATTGTAAATTGACATACTATCACGACGCTAGATGACAGTAGCTGTTGGATGAAGTGACGTGGAGATTGTACAAAATGATTTATCATCTATGGGAAGAGTTGCGCTACTCGCCGGAAGGGGGTCGACTGACTAGTAATTTGTCAATGGGCAGAGTTCCACTGCTCACCGGTAGGGGATCGACAGACTATCAAGTTCTCTATGAAATAGGTTTCAATACACGGCATTATGGGTATGCAAGTAGAAGGCGAAGCTGGATAGAACGGAATATTGTCTATGCTATCATAAATTCGGGGGTGAATTAATATGAAACTTCGTGATATTACAAAATAATAATATTATTAATAGAAAATAATTGATTGTGCAGTTTTTCTTTGAATTACGTGAAGCCATTTGGTTACTGTTGAATAAGTTTAGTATTTGTATAAAATAATTTATCATCTGTGAAGAGAGGTTTCGCTACTCGCCGCTAGAGGTTGGAGACGGCGGTTCGAGGGCTGAAGTACGGGGGGAAGGGACTGAACGCCTTAAATACGACGGAGCGGCGATGCTCGATCTCTTGTCTCGTGCTCTTTTCCCTGGTGATCTTCTCGGGGCTCTGGTTTTCTCGTGACCTTCTCGGGGCGCTTTCTCGGGCTCTTCTCGGGAGTGGTGATATCTCGGTATCTTTTCGTTGGGGACATTGCTCGTGGGCTCTTGGGTCGCGCTCTTTGCTCGTGGGCTTTTGCCTCGTGGTCTTTCCCTCGTGGTTCTTCACCCGCTAGCAGCCTGCGGAGACACCCAGAGAATACCAAGGTACGTGCTTGTTAATTTTTACTTACTGCCATTTTAATTATTGTTCTTGTGTTAATGTTTGGTAACCGGATTCGTACAGGAATGTATTGAATTGGATCCAAACAGAGTAACTTATTTGTGTGAATTTAAATGTAATTGTTGTATGTCCGAGTTATTTACATTGAGGGTTAAATGGGGTAAATTTTGGATGGAAAATGTTAGAAGCCTAGATTTATTTTATTTTGAGGGTAGAAATTTTTACTTACTGCCATTGGCAATTATTGTTCTTGTGTTAATGTTTGGTAATCAGATTCGCGCAGGAATGTATTGAAGTGGCTCCAAACAGAGTTAATTATTTGTGTGAATTTAAATGTAATTATGGGATATCCGTGTTATTTACATTGACGGTTAAATGGGGTGAATTTTGGATGGAAAATCTTAGGAGCCGAGATTTATTTTATTCTGAGGGTAGGAAAAATTAGTGACGGTTAAAGTGATTGTTCCTGAAACACAGAATGTGGAATTTGGATTCCATATATTGGTTCGGGAATAATTGTTTTGAATTGCGGGGTGCTTATTTAATAAGATAGTTAACGTTGGGGATTGGCATCTTACCGTGGCATTTTCTTTTAGTTTAACAATGTTGTCGGTAGGAATCTTGTTAACCGGTAGGGTAGGAAACGCATCAGGGACGGTAGATTCTATAATAGTCTAATAATCAAATTAATTTGGATCATATGATGGGATGGGAGGCGTTAGGAAATACTTTCCATTACGTTCTATTTATTCTAAAGATATACGGACAGATTGGCATCAGTATTGCATTTTAATAAATGATTGGCTCAGGATTATATTACACTAAATAAAAAATAACCTTTGTATTGGCAGCGATTTGTTTAACTACTTCTATATTCTATTTCTATTTCTATGGTCATAAAAGAACGGTGGATTCATTGGAAAACATAGCTTATGTTATAACAAAGACACAGGAATGTGTAACCTATTGACGGTATAATATTTCTTAGATTGAGTTATCTAGTAAAGGAAAAAATGTGGGTAGGAAGATTGGATTCCTAAGTTTGATACGAGTATCTGTTGTTATTCTACGTTGGAAAAGGAAATATTTTAATGTAGCATACGGTATAAAAATATATCAGTATGTAGAACAAAATTCATGTAATAAACTAAACTTAAATGAGAGGGCAATTGTGCTTTTAAGGACGGTGGTTTCAAAAAATACACTTTGTAAGATTGAATACAATGTTGAAATTATAAGATGGACTTGTGAAGTTTGACAATGAAATGAGCTCGGATTCAAGGAAGCAAATAATCTAAGTAAGTTGATCTGATGTTGATAGAATCTTTGAAGGCTAAAGCGCTGGGCTTAATTAGAAACAGATGCGAGAAAAAGGTCTGTTTTCTATTCTACGGAGCCAAGGAAATGAAATTCCGTTAAGATTCATCAGCATTGTTAACTGAAAAGGTACTAGAAACATGAATTGAAGTAATATTCATGGTCAAACTACAGTAAACTAAAGACTTCGATAGCTAATTAAAGCACTTATCTATTTCATGCAAACTAGCCGTTCGGAAAAGTACTAAATACGTCTAGCTTCATTATGGGATTTTACTAATTTCTACATTTTAGTGCATTCTGGTAGTGAATTTAAGAATGGGTTAATTGATAGGTTGCCTAGGTATGTTTAGGCTGAGTGTTTTGGCAGATAGATAGTAGGGGGCGGCTATTTTTAGGATCGGAATCGAAAAGGGTAGGGTTCTAGAATAGGCTACGAAGAACCTAAATCGAATGGGTTTAGTTCTAAAAATAAGAACTTTACTGATTCGCAAGATAACCAAAACAGAATCTACACTTTGCAAAAGATTATGACCTCTAATTCCCTTAATAACGAGTAGGAACAACAGACTACCCACATACAATTCTTATGTTGTCTCAAATATAAGGTTAAGTATACCTAATAATACTTTTAAATTGTGGAAGAGAGATGTCCAGTCTGGTAGTCGAATCTCATTGTCTTCACAGCGGAGGTGGGGCTGTAGACCTAAGATATTTAAACAAGTGTCTTAGCCACAATTATTAATGTCGATAATCAGTTTGTAGGTAAATCAATACGTTCCCAGTGGGTAGGCTATAACTTTAGCACCAAGCTTACAATAGGTAGATCACAATTATCACTAACTAGAATTCTATGGGTATGTCAATGTGTTTAAATAGGTTTAATTCTCTCATAAAGTAGGTAGCATAATCTTTGGTACTAGACTCAAATTCCTTAAAAGGAACTGAGTTATTACGGATTGCAACGCATGGGTTCCTACCGCAATACTAGATAAATCACGAGGCCAAAATAATTAATCACAATACACTCTTATAGCAGATGTTAATAGGGTTGATAATTTACAAAGTAGGTAGGTCATGACTGTATGGTAGATAGGTGATTTAGACTGTTGTCGGGGTTAAACGTGTGTAAATTCTTTGGGGTAGGGGGGGGTCGTGATTATTTATATAGGGGGGGTTTCTTCAGGGGGGGGGGGGTTACAATTTGGTAATGCCGTGACCACGATTTGAATCTGTGTTATTTCAGTTCTGAATTTCAGTAGTTATGGGTAATGTTTATGTTTATTATTAAAGATCATAGTGGAAAATAGGGGCGAAGTTAATGTATTTTTTCAGAAGGGTTATTGTGATTAAATATAAATATAATTTATGTGGCGAATCTCATTCGCACAATTTGTTGCCGTAGAAAATGGATGAGGATTTGAGTCAAGGTACTAAATTCAATGCTAGAATATTAGATTGGGATATTGCGGGTAGAGAAAAAAAAATGCAGTCTCTTAGAAACAGAAGCTAGGTTGAATGTACCTTCAACCTGTTTAAACGATAGCTATGTGGGTTTAAGCATAACATCATCATTATACCAGTTTGGGACGTCCATTATCGGACAGTGGAGCGTAACATCATCATCATTATTATATTCGGCATGGGACGTCCATTAGAGGGCATAGTAAATGGTTAGCATCATCATTATACTACTATGAGACTTATATTATAGGCATAGGAATGTTTTACCAAAGTTTCGAACACCGCCGTAAAGTTGCAAGCCTATCGATGTTTTACAGAATACATTTTGGGGAATGTGCCCATCATTATACTAGTATAGGACGTCCATTGTTGGACATAGGAAATTACTATCGATAACATCATTTTATGGGTTATAGAACTTTCGTTAATATAAATAGAAAAGTATCATCATTATCACCATTACTATCTGTTGGACGTCTATTGTTGAACATAGTTGAAATTTAAAATTAGATTCAAATTTATTGTATTAAAACTTTGTGCATAATGATTTCAAATTAATATCGGCGTAAAATAAATCGAATAAAAATAAAATAATAACAAAACGCGTATTAATAATTAAAGAAAATTGGTTTTAAATAGTTGTCAATGAAATATAAATAAAATATTTTAAATACAGGAAAAAAAATATTAATTGTATATAATTCGAGTAACTTAAAATAATAATATTAATAATTAAACTTAAATAAAATAAAAATAATTTAAAAATATTTTTATATAATATGTTACATACGGGAAAAAAATCTTTTGATGAATTGTTTTATTAAATAATAATAAAAAAAGAAATTAAAATAAAATAATCAGAGAATATGTATTTTAAATATGGAAAAAAATTCTTTTGATGGATTCTTTTAAATTAAATTAAAGTGAAATTAAAATGAAATTAAAATTAAATTAAAATTAAATTAATTTAAAATTAAATTAAATTAAAATTAAATTAAAATTAAATTAAAATTAAATTAAAATTAAATTAAAATTAAATTAAAATTAAAATTAAATTAAAATTAAATTAAAATTAAATTAAAACTAAATTAAAATTAAATTAAAATTTAATTAAAATTAAATTAAAATTACATTAAAATTAAATTAAAATTAAATTAAAATTAATTTAAAATTAAATTAAAATTAATTCAAAATTAAATTAAAATTAAATTAAAATAAAATTAAAATTAAATTAAATTAAAATTAATTAAAATTAAATTCAAAATTAATTTAAAAAAAATCAAATTTAATTTAAAAAAAAAATGAAATAAATTGAAATAAAATAAATCAAATTAATGTTATGTCAAATAAAAACAAATAGAAATAAAAAAAAATATGTAGTATAAAAATAAAATAGAATAAAATAAAATATAAATAAAAAAAATATGTCTTGTTAATTGTTTTAGTAATTAAAAAAATATATACTTAATTATAAATAAAAATAAAGTAAAATAATTTTAAAATCTTTCAATGAATGAATAACTAGTTATTAAAAAAATATTGTATATAAAATAGAAATAAAATCATTTAAATTTATTTTTAATATGGAATAAATATCTTTTAATGAACTATAAACTTTTCTAGTTATAAAAAAAAATGGAAATAGAATAAAAATAATATAATTTCATAAAAAAAAACGGTAATTGTTCTAGCGAATAAAAAAAGTTACTGACACAATAAAATAAATTTAATGAAAATTATATGATACAAATAAATAATGTGACAAATAGTAGATTTATCACAATATTGGATAATTATAAAGTCAAAATAATTAGATTTACATGGGTACATGATACCGGACACAGAAAAACCACCTTTGCAAATAGAAGTACTGAATTCATTTGACGGGGCGAACTATATTAGTGTAGTAGATATGAATAATGCCTATTTTCAACTACCTATTTCAGAGGCTAGTAAGAAATATACCGGGTTCTCGTTTAATGGTAAATCTTATGTGTACAATGTACTGCCACAAGGATTAAAACCATCAGTGGGAATAACTTTTGAAGAACTCACAAATCATGGTAAATATCCCGTTTTTAGTATAAATAGCATCAGTGGGAAGTTAGAATAAAGCAATGGATGTGATATTGGGGCACGAGGTTAGAGAATTCTGTGTAAATTACTTAGATGACCTAGCTATAATAAGTACCCGTTCTCTAGAGCAACATATCAAACAATTTGATATAGTTTTGAGAAAATTACAAATGGCAGGAGTGACTTGTAACATGAAAAAGTATGAATTCTTTTGTAAATACGTCAAAATGTTAGAATATATAATTTCAACACAGGGATTACTAACGGATCCAGATAAGGTAAAATCAATACAGGAATTTCCCGTTCCGAAAAAAGTAAAACATGTAAGAGCATTTCTGAGGTTGTGTAACTTCTATAGAAGATTTAAACCTGAATACAGTGTTCGTACACTGATATTTGTATGATATTTTAAACAAAAGTACGGGATGGCTATGGGGCGATAGAGAACAAAAAGCATTTGACAGGATTAAAAATTGTTCTTATGAATACAGTTCTTAATACAGTGACATCATCCAAACTTCAGTAGTCCTTACTTACAGACAGACAGTTCAGGGGTTGTAATTGCGGGAGTATTGTAATCAAGAATTCTAACCTAACAGATACCAAAAAGATGTATAGAGCGTTGTGGTTGAGGAGTTATTTAGGTTTGGCTAAATTGGTTAAAATTAGATATTTGGGAAAACTTAAGTAGAATTTATAAAAAAAAAAATTGTATATTTATAATTAATTAATTAACTTTGATGACAATAAATACATTATTATGTTGCCGGGATTTATAGAATTTGATGAACAAAATTATACATATAATCGAGAATTCAAGTAAGATATTGGTCTAAATTGGAAATTTCTTTGTTAAGAATCCATTATCTTGAAGTCACAAATTTGATGGGAGTGTTGATTTGTATGACATAATGAAAAGTCACGGAAGTTGAGACTTATGGGAATGTCAGACTGTAGATAATATTAATAAGTGTGAGTGGAAAAAAGAGGATAATGAACGTATAGAAATTAAAATTCGAATCAGAATGGAGGGTCATGCTTATTCAACATTTACCGGAATTTGGGGCGGTTTGTTTAATTTTTATTTCATACATGCACCACAAACAGATTTTATGAAGGAAAAGTTTGGTGTTAGGTTAGAGATCTTATCAGATATTAGAAATAATGATATCTGTGATCTAAACTGCAGCTGAGGCTGACTTCATGAAATCTCACACAATACATATTAGGCTCGAACTAAGCACACTATACACGCTCCGGATTGAAGGTGGATTACTGTTCCGTATTGGTACTAGACGGGGTGTACTGGAAATAGGTAGCTATGCAAATTGCTGTGGGTGAGGTCTATGTTGCGCGGGGTATTGTTGGGTATCCACGGGAAAATCGAGAGAATGATTATTCCTTTGCAGCCCCTACAGTATACTAATAGGGTTGATCTTGCCTCACAACCAAGGTTCCCTGACACAATATATACCAGTTAGCTGGTGAGGAGGATAGTTGGTTATGTTTGGTACATTGTAAAGTTTAGACACTGAACGGAGGGGTGATTAATTTTTAATCAGGTTTAAACACACACTACACATTATATGTATGGAAGCAAATTCCGACAAATTAAAGATATTGGAAAAAAAAACCAAAGTAATATAAACAAAAATTAGTAAAACAGGAAGGTTGTAATTGGACTAGTATTGTTGAAATGTTTCCTCTTTAATGAATTTATTTGAGAAATAGATTATGATTGAAAGTTTTATTATTTTACAAGGAATGAGAAAAATTTTCCTTCGGTTTAGTATAAATAACACCTATGTAAAATTTTTGGGGCGACTGTAACGGGCCGGACCTGAATGATTCCTCCACAGTAATAAATTCGGAAGATAACATTCGTTTTCGTAATATTATAAAATATTAATATTTATGAATAGCACATACTTGTTCATTCAGTCATTACGTATTTAAATCAATCTGGGATTTAGAAAAAGCTGCAATATATTATAACGCCTAGGGCCATCTCTTGGATTACTCATCTATTGTATGCGGTGTTTGATCTAGATAAATTGTAAATTGACATACTATCACGACGCTAGATGACAGTAGCTGTTGGATGAAGTGACGTGGAGATTGTACAAAATGATTTATCATCTATGGGAAGAGTTGCGCTACTCGCCGGAAGGGGGTCGACTGACTAGTAATTTGTCAATGGGCAGAGTTCCACTGCTCACCGGTAGGGGATCGACAGACTATCAAGTTCTCTATGAAATAGGTTTCAATACACGGCATTATGGGTATGCAAGTAGAAGGCGAAGCTGGATAGAACGGAATATTGTCTATGCTATCATAAATTCGGGGGTGAATTAATATGAAACTTCGTGATATTACAAAATAATAATATTATTAATAGAAAATAATTGATTGTGCAGTTTTTCTTTGAATTACGTGAAGCCATTTGGTTACTGTTGAATAAGTTTAGTATTTGTATAAAATAATTTATCATCTGTGAAGAGAGGTTTCGCTACTCGCCGCTAGAGGTTGGAGACGGCGGTTCGAGGGCTGAAGTACGGGGGGAAGGGACTGAACGCCTTAAATACGACGGAGCGGCGATGCTCGATCTCTTGTCTCGTGCTCTTTTCCCTGGTGATCTTCTCGGGGCTCTGGTTTTCTCGTGACCTTCTCGGGGCGCTTTCTCGGGCTCTTCTCGGGAGTGGTGATATCTCGGTATCTTTTCGTTGGGGACATTGCTCGTGGGCTCTTGGGTCGCGCTCTTTGCTCGTGGGCTTTTGCCTCGTGGTCTTTCCCTCGTGGTTCTTCACCCGCTAGCAGCCTGCGGAGACACCCAGAGAATACCAAGGTACGTGCTTGTTAATTTTTACTTACTGCCATTTTAATTATTGTTCTTGTGTTAATGTTTGGTAACCGGATTCGTACAGGAATGTATTGAATTGGATCCAAACAGAGTAACTTATTTGTGTGAATTTAAATGTAATTGTTGTATGTCCGAGTTATTTACATTGAGGGTTAAATGGGGTAAATTTTGGATGGAAAATGTTAGAAGCCTAGATTTATTTTATTTTGAGGGTAGAAATTTTTACTTACTGCCATTGGCAATTATTGTTCTTGTGTTAATGTTTGGTAATCAGATTCGCGCAGGAATGTATTGAAGTGGCTCCAAACAGAGTTAATTATTTGTGTGAATTTAAATGTAATTATGGGATATCCGTGTTATTTACATTGACGGTTAAATGGGGTGAATTTTGGATGGAAAATCTTAGGAGCCGAGATTTATTTTATTCTGAGGGTAGGAAAAATTAGTGACGGTTAAAGTGATTGTTCCTGAAACACAGAATGTGGAATTTGGATTCCATATATTGGTTCGGGAATAATTGTTTTGAATTGCGGGGTGCTTATTTAATAAGATAGTTAACGTTGGGGATTGGCATCTTACCGTGGCATTTTCTTTTAGTTTAACAATGTTGTCGGTAGGAATCTTGTTAACCGGTAGGGTAGGAAACGCATCAGGGACGGTAGATTCTATAATAGTCTAATAATCAAATTAATTTGGATCATATGATGGGATGGGAGGCGTTAGGAAATACTTTCCATTACGTTCTATTTATTCTAAAGATATACGGACAGATTGGCATCAGTATTGCATTTTAATAAATGATTGGCTCAGGATTATATTACACTAAATAAAAAATAACCTTTGTATTGGCAGCGATTTGTTTAACTACTTCTATATTCTATTTCTATTTCTATGGTCATAAAAGAACGGTGGATTCATTGGAAAACATAGCTTATGTTATAACAAAGACACAGGAATGTGTAACCTATTGACGGTATAATATTTCTTAGATTGAGTTATCTAGTAAAGGAAAAAATGTGGGTAGGAAGATTGGATTCCTAAGTTTGATACGAGTATCTGTTGTTATTCTACGTTGGAAAAGGAAATATTTTAATGTAGCATACGGTATAAAAATATATCAGTATGTAGAACAAAATTCATGTAATAAACTAAACTTAAATGAGAGGGCAATTGTGCTTTTAAGGACGGTGGTTTCAAAAAATACACTTTGTAAGATTGAATACAATGTTGAAATTATAAGATGGACTTGTGAAGTTTGACAATGAAATGAGCTCGGATTCAAGGAAGCAAATAATCTAAGTAAGTTGATCTGATGTTGATAGAATCTTTGAAGGCTAAAGCGCTGGGCTTAATTAGAAACAGATGCGAGAAAAAGGTCTGTTTTCTATTCTACGGAGCCAAGGAAATGAAATTCCGTTAAGATTCATCAGCATTGTTAACTGAAAAGGTACTAGAAACATGAATTGAAGTAATATTCATGGTCAAACTACAGTAAACTAAAGACTTCGATAGCTAATTAAAGCACTTATCTATTTCATGCAAACTAGCCGTTCGGAAAAGTACTAAATACGTCTAGCTTCATTATGGGATTTTACTAATTTCTACATTTTAGTGCATTCTGGTAGTGAATTTAAGAATGGGTTAATTGATAGGTTGCCTAGGTATGTTTAGGCTGAGTGTTTTGGCAGATAGATAGTAGGGGGCGGCTATTTTTAGGATCGGAATCGAAAAGGGTAGGGTTCTAGAATAGGCTACGAAGAACCTAAATCGAATGGGTTTAGTTCTAAAAATAAGAACTTTACTGATTCGCAAGATAACCAAAACAGAATCTACACTTTGCAAAAGATTATGACCTCTAATTCCCTTAATAACGAGTAGGAACAACAGACTACCCACATACAATTCTTATGTTGTCTCAAATATAAGGTTAAGTATACCTAATAATACTTTTAAATTGTGGAAGAGAGATGTCCAGTCTGGTAGTCGAATCTCATTGTCTTCACAGCGGAGGTGGGGCTGTAGACCTAAGATATTTAAACAAGTGTCTTAGCCACAATTATTAATGTCGATAATCAGTTTGTAGGTAAATCAATACGTTCCCAGTGGGTAGGCTATAACTTTAGCACCAAGCTTACAATAGGTAGATCACAATTATCACTAACTAGAATTCTATGGGTATGTCAATGTGTTTAAATAGGTTTAATTCTCTCATAAAGTAGGTAGCATAATCTTTGGTACTAGACTCAAATTCCTTAAAAGGAACTGAGTTATTACGGATTGCAACGCATGGGTTCCTACCGCAATACTAGATAAATCACGAGGCCAAAATAATTAATCACAATACACTCTTATAGCAGATGTTAATAGGGTTGATAATTTACAAAGTAGGTAGGTCATAACTGTATGGTAGATAGGTGATTTAGACTGTTGTCGGGGTTAAACGTGTGTAAATTCTTTGGGGTAGGGGGGGGTCGTGATTATTTATATAGGGGGGGTTTCTTCAGGGGGGGGGGGTTACACTCGGTCCAGGTGGATCTGAGCCCACCGTGGAAAGGGGGACTGGTCCGAGCGGGCCATCCCCCGGGGGCTCTGGGTGGAGACGATGTCGAACCGCACGTATCGGTGGTCCGACAAGGTCTCCACCGTTTCCACCCGCCAGCCGACGACGCGGGCGGCAAGTGCGGGGGTGGCGAACGACACGTCCACCACCGTCCCTCCCCGTTGCCGCACACACGTGTGGGCCGTCCCTCTATTTAGGAGGGACACGCCCGACGAGGCCGCCCAAAATTCGACGGCCCGCCCGCGGACGTTGCAAGAGGCGGCCCGGTTGCCCCAGGCCGCCGACTTGGCGTTCAGGTCGCCCAATACGGCGACCTGGCGCGGCGCCGCCCTACCGATTACTGCGGTCAGGACTTCGAGAAAATCCTCGAAGTCCTGTAAAGGGCGGTTAGGGGAGAAATAGACCCCCACCAGGGCTATTTCTCCCCACGCGGCGGCCACGTATCCCGGTCCCCTCTCTAAGAGCGAGAGGGGAGGGGAGTCCGTGGAAGACCGCGACACCAACGCCACCGAGCCGTCCCGATCACCCAGCCAACGGCCAGGGACAGAGTACGGCTCGGCGACCACCGCAACGTCTACTAACCACTCAGCCAGGGCCTGCATCAGCAGGTCCTGGGCTGCTTTACAGTGGTTAGTATTCGCCTGTAGGATGCGATGTCCGGACCTATCCATCATTCGGCCATCGCACCCCCCTCGTCGGCCACCGAGGTCCCAGCCTCAGGGACGACGGTGGTAGCGGCAGGCTGGGACGGCGCCTGCGCTTTGCCCTTCTTTGGGGGAGGATTGCAGTTCCTCCCCCTCATCACGTGGTCCGCCGGGCGGCCACTGGCGGCGCACACCGCGCAGTGCGGCTTGGCGGCCGTGCAGGAGGCGGACATGTGCCCCTCCTTACCGCAGCGGTAACAGGCGTCCGACCTGTCCACCTTGGACGGACAGAGGGCCCGTGTGTGGCCGATTCCGAAGCACTTGTAGCAGCGCAAAGGCTGCTCACCAAGTGCTCGGACCACACACGACCCAAACCCGACGGCAAGCCGTCCCTTGGCAAGGACGGCCTTAGCTGCGGTGACCGGGCACTCCAGGCGGATTGTGCCCATGCCGCCGCGGCCGGGCCTGATAGCCCGACCCTGTACCGCTGCGGTGTTGCAGCCCCCTATTGCTGCGAGCGCCGCCACGACCTCCTCTTTGGTGACCGAATCGTCAAGATTGGTCACCTCGAGGGCCGCCGACTTGACGGGCCTTACCACCTTGGCCGCGTCCGCGATGACCTCTTGCAACTTCGTTGCGAAGAGGTCAGCGTTGGTGCCGCCCTGGGCCCCCGGGAACTCGAAAATACGAGCCCCGGCTTGGGTCTGGCGGCACGTGATGGCGCCGATTCCCAACTTGGTGGGATCGGCGTTGGTACGAGCCCGTTTCAGCACGGACTCGTACGTCTCACCACGCTCCGCGGCCTCCGCGGTGAGCGTCACCACAACGGCCGCGGTTTTGGGAGAAACTAAGGATTTTCTCCCACCGGCAGAGGCCCTTTTAGCTGCCGGGGCAGCGGTGGCGGGCTTAGGGGCCGACTTTTGCCCCTTCCCCTTCCCCTTCCCCTTGCCGGTCGTCTGGGACGGGCAGGGAGGGGAGATGTTGGCTGGGGAGGCAGGGGCGGCGGCCGCTCTCGCCTTCTTGGCCTTGCCCTTCCCCTTTTTGACCACCTTCGTCCACGGCTGGGTGGACGGGGTGGTGGAAGGGAGAAGGGCGTCCTCCCTTTGGGAGGATGGCCCAGGCTCGCACGGCCTCTTGTCCGCCGCGAGGGGCGGTCGGAGGCGCTTTTCGGGCTAGAGCCTGTCCTCGATGCCAGCGAGGCAGGCTCTCGTAAATGCCCTTTCCTCCATCACAACCTTGCGGATGACATCCTCAAGGTTGGAAGAGGAGGAAGGGCCCTCCACTGCAGGTCTCGGCTTAGCTTGGGTTGGCTGGGCCGTGACCTCAGCCAGCTTCTTATGCAGCTGGCTGACCTCCGACTGCAGGCGATCTATCTTCGCCTGCAGTTGCCGCGTCTCGTCGGTGGCTGTGCGTTGCACGAGCTCCCGGACGATGCCACCCATGCTGGCGGCCCTGCATTTAAGGGACTTCTGGAAAGTCCCTTTTAGATTGGAGGACTTAGAGGCGACCACCCTGATCTCCTCTTCGTCCTCCTGCGCCATGCGCTCCAGCTCGGCCAGCGAGTGGTCCGCGTATAAGACGCTAGACGCACCGTAACCGGACTTAGCCCGGGCGGCCTGCGCCTGCATCTCCTTCGCGGCGACCCTCTCTTCCAGGTCTTCCTGGAGCTGGGCCCTTCGTGCGAGGTCCAACTGACGTTGGGCGTCCGCCAGACCCACGTCGTGGGTGTCCGCCACAGTGGAAGGCTTTTTGGCCTTCGCCTTCTTTTTTGGCTTAGCACTCCTCGTGGAGTCCGAGGAGCCTTCGCCGCCGTCCTTCAGGAAGTGTCGCTTCCGCTTTTGTAAGCGGCTTTCGGCTTCCATCGCCGAACTTCCGTCCGACTCTGGAACAAGCGACTCGTTGTCGGAGTCCGACAACACGTCGACCGACAGCCTGCGGAACATGCTACCCGGTGATGGGCGGCAAACCTCCGACGCCATACTGGCATCGCCGGCGTGGCCCTGAGAAGGGCCTTTGGTTTGGCCCTGAGAAGGGCCTTTGGTTTGGCCCTGAGAAGGGCCTTTGGTTTGGCCCTGAGAAGGGCCTTCTGGTTGGCCCTGAGAAGGGCCTTCTGGTTGGCCCTGAGAAGGGCCTTCTGGTTGGCCCTGAGAAGGGCCTTTTGGTTGGCCCTGAGAAGGGCCTTTTGGTTGGCCCTGAGAAGGGCCTTTTGGTTGGCCCTGATAAGGGCCTTTTAAGAACCGCCCGGAGGCGTCCCGCGATGGTAGCTTTGGCATAGCCGCCGCAAGTGTTGAAGAGTCCGCAAAAAAGTCTTCAACGCACAGTGCACTTTCGCCGATCACTGGCCTGCCACTCCGTTACGGTGACAGGACCAGGTCGTTGCCCGGGGAACGCTACGTGGAAGCAAGCACTGTGGGGGGTCCCCCACGTTCAACCTAACCTAACCTTTTTTTTTTTTTTTTTTTTTTTTTTTTTTTTTTTTTTTTTTTTGACGCTGGGAAAAATGCTTTATGCATACCCCCCCGTCGGGGGACGGAAGGGTTATGTGGGACTCCCGGCGGTGCTCCCCACCGGTATACCCACTAAACGACCCAGCGGCACTCCCGCATCGCCTATATGGAGGGGAACTGGGAATCCGGCACAGCCTTTCCATCCAGCCCCCCGCCGACGACCGCCCGCCTTTACGGCGAGCCCTTCACCCCCCCCCACCCTGGGAGAGGGGCCCGAGAATAACCGCGAGTGCTCGCGGTCATTCCCACCCGGCGGAAGTGGAGGATACGTGCAATGCAGGGAGAAGACGCCCCCGCGCCTGTCTCCCGCTATCCTCCACCAGGAGGGGGAAGACGATTGTCGTGCAATCGCCTTCTCCGACCCGTTCGTCGCCTGCGGAGTGGCGCTGCGAGAGGGTCTTCCTCCCGCGCCCGCTCCGCCGCCTCCTTTTGCGAAATTACTTCCTCGCAAAAGGAGGCCACCGCAGCCCAGGACTCCTCGCTTCCCAGCATGGCTAAAACCACGCTGGGCAGCGAGAGGTCCTGCCCGACCACCGCCATCAATTGGCGGCGCGGCCCAGACCACGACGCACACACCTCCAGGGTGTGCTGCGCCGTGTCCACCGCCGCGCCACAATCGTGGCAGGCCGGGGTCTCCTCTCTTCCGATCCGGTGCAGGCACGATCCGAAGACGCCATGCCCGGATAGCACCTGCACCAGACGGAAAGAAAGGAAACCGTGGGACCGCCCGAGCCAGTCCTGCAGGACTGGCCCGAGCGCGTCCAACGTTCTGCGGCCAAAGGCTGCGGTGGCGAGGGCCTCCGTCCAATGTTGGACGGTTGCGTCCCTCGCCTCTCTGCGGACGGCCTCCCGCTCTTCTGGGGCAGGGCACTCCCCGAGCGCCCTGCGCCCCGCCGTCCACTCGTACACTCTGGCGAGCACCCCCGCCTCGAGTTCCCAAGGCGGGGTGCCGGCCAGAGCGCACGCTGCCGCAAAGCCCACCGAGCGGTAGGCTCTCGCCACCCGCAGTGCAATGGCCCTTTGGGGCCTGCGGATGGCGGTCGCATTCTCCCTCCTGTGGAGGGAGTCCGCCCAGATGGGGGCCCCGTAAAGGGCCATGCTCTTCAAGATGCCGGCATACAAATGCCGGCATCTCGCCTTCGGCCCTCCCAGGTTTGGGAGGAGCCACGAGAGGGCGTTCGCCGCCTTCAGCAGGCGCGCTGACAACCCGCTGAAGTGCGGGCCGAAGCGCCACCTGCTGTCCAGGGTGAGGCCCAGATATTTCATCTGGGTCCTCACCCCGATCCTGACGCCCTCCACGACGATGTGGGCGTCAGGAGGGATGCGCTGCCGAGGCCCGTGGAAGAACACGGCCTCGGTCTTGTGCAGCGCAACCCCCAACCCGAGGCGGCGGATCCTTCCTGCGACCAAGGATCCGCCAGCCGAGGCCAAACTGGCCGCCTCCCTAAAATCCCTCCCCCGGGCAGTGAGGAGAGTGTCATCCGCGTAGCAGATGACACTCGTGCCCGGGAGGAGGGATCCCCGCAGGAGCCAGTCGAAGCCGATGTTCCACAGGAGTGGACCTAGGACCGACCCCTGTGGAACACCAGACTCCGCGCCGTATCTCCGGACTTGGCCAGCCTTGTCTACGAGGAGGACCGCTCGGTCCTCCAAGTAGCTGGCCAAGAGGGCCTGCAAGTATGAAGGCACTCCGTGGTACCGGAGTGCCTCCAAGATCGTGGAGTGGGGGACGGAATTGAACGCGTTGGCTATGTCAAATGACACAGCCAACACTCCGTCCCCAGACTCCACGGCCTCCCTCACCTGGCCCTTCAGCCGGGCCAGCGCGTCCACTGTCGAACGCCCAACTCGGAAACCGAATTGGGCGTCCGACAGGTTCGGCCCAACCCCCCGCAGGAGGCCATTCAGCCGACCGGCGACGATCCCCTCGAACAGTTTACCGACCTCATCGAGCAGAACGATGGGTCGGTATGCCGAGGGGGAGTCTGCCGGTCGTCCCTCCTTATGGAGGAGGCACAGTTGCCCCTCCTTCCAGGTTTTCGGGAACCTCCCAGCCGTGAAACACGCGCTGAAGAGGTCCCGGAACCTGTCCGCCATTTGGGTGGCCGCAATGGCCACCACCCTTGCGGGGACGCCGTCCGGCCCGGGGGCGGTTTTCTTGGCGCGGAGGCGAAGCGTCGCCGCGCCAAACTCCGCCCCCGTGACCGGAGGGACCTCCTCCGCCGGCGGAGCCGCCTCCCGCGGGGGGTCCATCACTGGAGGGGTGAAGTTGGTCCTTGTTGGAAACAAGGACCGAACCACCCCATCCAGCAACGCCGGCTCGAGGGTCTCTGCTAGCGGGGGACCGAAGGGGCGCAGTTTATTCCGCGCCGCCTTATACGGTCTCCCGTACGGGTCTCTGTCGAGACCCTCTAGCATTTCGGCCCTCGCCGCGTCGTCGGCGGCGAACATGGCCGCCTTGAGGACCTTCTTTGCCTCTACGTACGAGGCGTAGAGAAGGTCCTCGTTCGACGCGTCCCGCACGAACCTAACCTTTTTTTTTTTTTTTTTTTTTTTTTTTTTTTTTTTGACGCTGGGAAAAATGCTTTATGCATACCCCCCCGTCGGGGGACGGAAGGGTTATGTAGGACTCCCGGCGGTGCTCCCCACCGGTATACCCACTAAACGACCCAGCGGCACTCCCGCATCGCCTATATGGAGGGGAACTGGGAATCCGGCACAGCCTTTCCATCCAGCCCCCCGCCGACGACCGCCCGCCTTTACGGCGAGCCCTTCACCCCCCTCCCCACCCTGGGAGAGGGGCCCGAGAATAACCGCGAGTGCTCGCGGTCATTCCCACCCGGCGGAAGTGGAGGATACGTGCAATGCGGGAGAAGACGCCCCCGCGCCTGTCTCCCGCTATCCTCCACCAGGAGGGGGAAGACGATTGTCGTGCAATCGCCTTCTCCGACCCGTTCGTCGCCTGCGGAGTGGCGCTGCGAGAGGGTCTTCCTCCCGCGCCCGCTCCGCCGCCTCCTTTTGCAAAATTACTTCCTCGCAAAAGGAGGCCACCGCAGCCCAGGACTCCTCGCTTCCCAGCATGGCTAAAACCACGCTGGGCAGCGAGAGATCCTGCCCGACCACAGCCATCAATTGGCGGCGCGGCCCAGACCACGACGCACACACCTCCAGGGTGTGCTGCGCCGTGTCCACCGCCGCGCCACAATCGTGGCAGGCCGGGGTCTCCTCTCTTCCGATCCGGTGCAGGCACGATCCGAAGACGCCATGCCCGGACAGCACCTGCACCAGACGGAAAGAAAGGAAACCGTGGGACCGCCCGAGCCAGTCCTGCAGGACTGGCCCGAGCGCGTCCAACGTTCTGCGGCCGAAGGCTGCGGTGGCGAGGGCCTCCGTCCAATGTTGGACGGTAGCGTCCCTCGCCTCTCTGCGAACGGCCTCCCGCTCTTCTGGGGCAGGGCACTCCCCGAGCGCCCTGCGCCCCGCCGTCCACTCGTACACTCTGGCGAGCACCCCCGCCTCGAGTTCCCAAGGCGGGGTGCCGGCCAGAGCGCACGCTGCCGCAAAGCCCACCGAGCGGTAGGCTCTCGCCACCCGCAGTGCAATGGCCCTTTGGGGCCTGCGGATGGCGGTCGCATTCTCCCTCCTGTGGAGGGAGTCCGCCCAGATGGGGGCCCCGTAAAGGGCCATGCTCTTCAAGATGCCGGCATACAAATGCCGGCATCTCGCCTTCGGCCCTCCCAGGTTTGGGAGGAGCCACGAGAGGGCGTTCGCCGCCTTCAGCAGGCGCGCTGACAACCCGCTGAAGTGCGGGCCGAAGCGCCACCTGCTGTCCAGGGTGAGGCCCAGATATTTCATCTGGGTCCTCACCCCGATCCTGACGCCCTCCACGACGATGTGGGCGTCAGGAGGGATGCGCTGCCGAGGCCCGTGGAAGAACACGGCCTCGGTCTTGTGCAGCGCAACCCCCAACCCGAGGCGGCGGATCCTTCCTGCGACCAAGGATCCGCCAGCCGAGGCCAAACTGGCCGCCTCCCTAAAATCCCTCCCCCGGGCAGTGAGGAGAGTGTCATCCGCGTAGCAGATGACACTCGTGCCCGGGAGGAGGGATCCCCGCAGGAGCCAGTCGAAGCCGATGTTCCACAGGAGTGGTCCTAGGACCGACCCCTGTGGAACACCAGACTCCGCGCCGTACCTCCGGACTTGGCCAGCCTTGTCTACGAGGAGGACCACTCGGTCCTCCAAGTAGCTGGCCAAGAGGGCCCGCAAGTATGAAGGCACTCCGTGGTACCGGAGTGCCTCCAAGATCGTGGAGTGGGGGACGGAATTGAACGCGTTGGCTATGTCAAATGACACAGCCAACACTCCGTCCCCAGACTCCACGGCCTCCCTCACCTGGCCCTTCAGCCGGGCCAGCGCGTCCACTGTCGAACGCCCAACTCGGAAACCGAATTGGGCGTCCGACAGGTTCGGCCCAACCCCCCGCAGGAGGCCATTCAGCCGACCGGCGACGATCCCCTCGAACAGTTTACCGACCTCATCGAGCAGAACGATGGGTCGGTATGCCGAGGGGGAGTCTGCCGGTCGTCCCTCCTTACGGAGGAGGCACAGTTGCCCCTCCTTCCAGGTTTTCGGGAACCTCCCAGCCGTGAAACACGCGCTGAAGAGGTCCCGAAACCTGTCCGCCATTTGGGTGGCCGCAATGGCCACCACCCTTGCGGGGACGCCGTCCGGCCCGGGGGCGGTTTTCTTGGCGCGGAGGCGAAGCGTCGCCGCGCCAAACTCCGCCCCCGTGACCGGAGGGACCTCCTCCGCCGGCGGAGCCGCCTCCCGCGGGGGGTCCATCACTGGAGGGGTGAAGTTGGTCCCTGTTGGAAACAAGGACCGAACCACCCCATCCAGCAACGCCGGCTCGAGGGTCTCTGCTAGCGGGGGACCGAAGGGGCGCAGTTTATTCCGCGCCGCCTTATACGGTCTCCCGTACGGGTCTCTGTCGAGACCCTCTAGCATTTCGGCCCTCGCCGCGTCGTCGGCGGCGAACATGGCCGCCTTGAGGACCTTCTTTGCCTCTACGTACGAGGCGTAGAGAAGGTCCTCGTTCGACGCGTCCCGCACGCTCCGCCGTCGACTCCGCGTGTAGGCCCTCCTGGCCACCACGCAGGCGGCCCGGAGCCCCGCCAGCTCCTCCGACCACCAATAGACGGCGCGTCGGGGAGGTGGGCGGCGAGACCGAGGCATGCTGGAGTTGCACACCTCGGTCAGGGACTCCCGCAGTCGGACCGCCGAGGCGTCGACGTCCAGGACATTGACAGGAGGCGTGAGCCAGTCCTGGACGAACGCCGCCTCCTTGGCCGCCCCTCGGTCCAGGTGGATCTGAGCCCACCGTGGAAAGGGGGACTGGCCCGAGCGGGCCATCCCCCGGGGGCTCTGGGTGGAGACGATGTCGAACCGCACGTATCGGTGGTCCGACAAGGTCTCCACCGTTTCCACCCGCCAGCCGACGACGCGGGCGGCAAGTGCGGGGGTGGCGAACGACACGTCCACCACCGTCCCTCCCCGTTGCCGCACACACGTGTGGGCCGTCCCTCTATTTAGGAGGGAAACTACCTAATAGAACCTAACCTTTTTTTTTTTTTTTTTTTTTTTTTTTTTTTTTCGCTGGGAAAAATGCATTACGCATGCCCCCCCATTGGGGGATGGGAGGGGTATGTGGGACTCCCCGGTCCATATAGGACCGGTATACCCACTAAACGACCCAGCGGCACTCCGGCATCGTCTACATGGAGGGGGATTGGGAAACCGGCAAAAGCCTTTACTTCCAATCCCCCGCCGACGACCGCCCACCTTTACAGTGGGACCTTCACGTCTCTCCTGGCAGGGAGAGACACGGGAATGACCGTGAGTGCTCGGCCGTTCCCGCCCGGCGGAAGTGGAGGATAGGTGCAATGCGGGAGTAGGCGCCCCCGCGCCTGTCTCCCGCTATCCTTCACCAAGAGGGGGAAGGCGGTTGTGCCTTCTCCTACCCCTTCTTCGCCTGCGGAGAGGCGCCGCGAGAGGGTCATCCTCCCGCGTGCGCTCCGCCGCCTCCTTTTGGGACATCACGTCCTCGCAAAAGGAGGCGACCGCTGTCCAGGCTCCCTCGCTTCCCAGCATGGAGTTAACCACGCTGGGAAGCGAGAGGTCCGGCCCGACTACCGCAGCTAAGCCACAACGCAGCTCGGACCACGCCGGGCACACCTCGAGGGTGTGCTGTGCCGAATCCTCCGTCGCACCACAATCATGGCACGACGGAGTCTCCTCTCTTCCGATCCGGTGCAGGTACGATCCGAAGCATCCATGCCCGGAAAGCACCTGCACCATCCGGAACGAAAGGTAACCGTTGGACCTCCCGAGCCAATCTCGCAGGACCGGCCCGAGGGCGTCCACCGTTCGTCGGCCAAACGTGGCGGAGAATAGAATAGAACCTAACCTAACCTAACCTAACCTAACCTAACCTAACCTAACCCAGTCTGGCTCCAACCGCACTCCGGAGCGCCCACTTTTAACTGTACCTCCACGCTAAAAAAAAAAAAAAAAAAAATCACCAAAAATTGAAAAAAGTGTTTTTTACTGTCGTGTAATACATCAAAATTCGCGTATTCACGTCGCGCACACGGCTGTGTAAACGCCGAGGCGCTAAGTATTTTTTCCGCGAAGTTATCACGACAAATGTTGAAATTTTGAAAATTTTGGAACTTTAAATTGGATTTTCCTCGAGATCTGCAGCGGTGACCTGCTGTTTTTATGGTGCCTTCGGAAAGGCCGTCACGTGAGCTACAGTTTTTCTGCTTTTCCTGATTTTTCCCGCGCAGGAGCGCTGAAATATAAGCAGAAAAACCAAAACCACGTGGCCACGTGGTCGAAGATCCAGGGCTGCCAGGTGGAAACTGACAACGGAATCATCAAGGCATCGCCGCGAACAGCTAGGAGGCACTTTCAGAACAATTTTAAGTTAAGTTTTCGTGTAGTTACAGTGTTTTTAAATTTTTGTAAAATTTTAAAAATTCATATCTCGCTCAAAAGATCTGTAACGTACCTTTTTAAAATAAGTTTTATGTAGATTTTAGGGTCCTCTATAATATATAAAAAATTCAAAGTAGGTTGATCAACCAGATTTTGAGAAAAGATTTTTTAAAGTTTTTAACTCAACACGAGGTACCCCTAAATTTAAGGTTAGAATTAAATTTAATTTATAGATGTAATTTACATATTTAATAAGAGCTTTGTACAAAATTTCAAAATTTTTCGGGGATTATTCGCGTGGATAGGTCATTTTTGGTCAGAAATTTAGTGTTTTTTAGATTTATTAAATCAGGGGGGGGGCTTATCAACACGTGAACCTACCCAAGCTACTGCGCGAGTTGTGCCCTTTAAAACAAGCCCAAACACGGCCCGATTCTGTCCATAACTGGCAAAGTTAGTCCAGGAACGGCCATCTTGGACGCCATCTTGGTTTGTTTTAAACGGGCATAGCTCTCGCTAGAGTGGTCCGATTGGGACGCGGTTTTCACCGTTGGTACCGCAACCGCCCTCTCTCTGACTTAAAATTACTTAGGGCTCTATATAGAGTCAAATTTTTTGACACTACACTTGGTGTTAAAATCTAGCCGGGCGCGAGGCAGATATTTCTATCAAGGCCCCGAAGATCTGGGGGAAATATTGACGGAGTTATAGCGATCTCAAGTTTTGGCGGCCATTTTGTCCGCCATCTTGGGAAAACTATAAGGCATCATATCTCGCGAACCCGCCGTCCGATTTCGACGGGACTTTTTTAGATCTACTGAGCGGTAGCCGGACTATTAGCCTATATAGGGACGGACTCTATATGTAGAGTCGGACATATTTAATTAAAATTAAAGTAAAAGTAATTTTACTAAAAATAGGTGCTGCGGTTGTTTTCCGGTGTGTTCGTGTTTCTGGGAACCTGTTGGGACCTCGCTGGAACAATGTCTTCTAGATCAGTGCGCTCTGCACCTCCGGGAGCACGAAGCACGAGAACATTGCACAAGAAAGCCGTGACACAGGCAATGGGCAAAAAAGAGAGCATGGCTATGGGTCAAGCAATGGGCACTGGGTCAATCGAGAGCGCCGAATGTCTGGCGGCTCCTCTGCTGCTTGCGGCTACGGAAGGCAGTGCAGAACCTGAACGCGGTGCAATGGCGGAGACCGCGAAGACTACTGGGGGCCTTTCTGAGCCGGAAGCACTAAGTGTCCGCTCGGCTAAGTCAGTGGTGTCTTCTGCGTTCGAGATGGACGAGGAGCTGGATCGACTTGGCATCGCTCGGCCACCCCCAAAGGCGGATGACGATTGGTCCGACGCGGAGAGCACATGCAGCAGACGTTCCAGCATTCTCCCATCCACATCCAGACGCTCCGAAATCCCCGGTGTGTCAATGGACCTTGCATCTCAACGCGCCAATGACCTGCTTCAATCAGGAAAAGAGGCCCTGGAAAAAGCGGGAAACATGAAGCGTGAATGCAAGGTGGAGACACAGGAATGCCTACAATCGCTGTACGAGATTGTGCTCTCGGTTTCGGACTCGCGTTCTCGTCACAGGGTGGCACTGGAGCAGGAGAGATCCAGGGCCGCAAGAGAGCTGGTGAGAGTGGAGCGAGCCCACTCCAAGCAACTAGCTGAAATTACCCAATCCCATGTCCTAAAGCTAAGAGAAGCTCATGAAGCTATTGTCACCACTCACAAGACAGCCGAGGCAATACGCGGATGGCTGAATTACGAAATGGATGGGCCAATAAAAAGCATAGCCACCATCCAAAGCGAGATCCGCACCCTGACTAGACAGTCCTCGGGGACGGCTGACGGTTCTGCGGCATCCCAAACGGCGGGAAATATCGCATTGGCGGTCCAGGACATCAATCCAAAATTTGACCAGATCACCGACCAGATTCGCAATATGAGGCAGGCAATCGATGACCTCACAAACCTCTGTGAGAAAGAAATAAGGGTGCGCACGCCCGTGGGCTTTGCATCGCATGCTTGCTCACTGGATGTGGAGAGCCTACTCTCCCACATAAAAGAGGAAATTGCAGAGGTAAAGGCCCACCAATTGCAAACTCAATCTCTTTCAAGCGTCAAATCCAAAAGCAAGGACTGGGGTGCGGAGGCTCTCACGGCTATTAAAGCAATAGGCGAGGACATTGCGCTTATTCGTGGTGATGCCTCTGCAGCCAGGTTGTCTGGAAAGTCACTTGCAGAGGGAGTGTCTCAGTTGAGAACAGAGGTCCGTGATACGATTGACATAATGGTGGAGACGGTCGGCCCTGTCAGAACTGCGGTGGAGTCACTTCGGCGAGAACTGGAAGATCATCCTCCGAAAACTCTGCACCATCAAGAGGTCTCTGAGTCACCGGATGATCCCTCTTCTGCCTTGGTCCACCGGAGACCATTGCAACCTCGGGTGCCCAATGCTGTGGCTCGACGTACCGTTGTTGTGGAATCCACGGACCCTCACAAGTCAAGTGAAGATATACTTCACGACATCAAGAAAGGGGTGGATGTCGCCGAGTTGGGTATCTCGGTGCATGGACTCAGGAAAGGGCGAAGAAGCAGGGTTGTCATCTCGGTGGAGACAGATGAGGATCGCAGCGCCATGAAATCCGCAATAAACATGTTGGGTAAAGACTTCACGGTGACAGAACCTCCACCTAAGTTTCCGCAGCTAAGACTCATAGGTGTAACCAATGATGTTGCGAATGACAAAGTCATCGAAGCTATCCGACGACAAAACAAGGGGACCTTGGGTACCCATGTCGGCGAGCATCTCAAAGTACTCAGGAGAACGAAGCATCGCACTGAGTGCTTGAGCAACATCATTGTGGAGGCTGCTCCAGGAGTCTACCAAAAGCTCGTGGACCAAAGGGTGAAACTCGGATACCAGGTAGTTCAGGCCATCGACCAGTCGCCGATAAGGCAATGCTTCAAATGCCTCGGTTTTGGTCATGAAGCTAGGAACTGTGATAAGCCCCAAAAATGCGGCTACTGCGCAGGCGACCACGATACCAGAACATGTGAGCGTTCTGGAGTGGCGTCTTGCATTAACTGCAAAACGGGAACCGTCAGGTCACATCCTGCTTACAGTGACCAATGCCCGGAATGGAGAAAATTTGATCGCCTTGCTCGATCGGTGATCAGCTATTGCTAAGGATGATGCAAGCAAGGACACTTCCAATACAGGCGCCATCTTAAAGTTAATTCAGGTCAATCTTGGAAGAGGGGGCAACGCTACCCAGGAGTGTCTGAAAGTGGCTTTGGACCAGGAGGTTGGTATTTTGCTGGTTCAGGAGCCGTATGTCGGGAGTCACGGCTTTACAAAATGGGGATCATGTAGGGTTATCCAAAAGTATCGGGGAGACAAACCAGTCAAGTTTGCGATCGTCGTTGTCAACAATGATCTCGCTGTTACTGAGTACCCGGACTTGTGTACGGAGAACATTGTATGTCTAGTCTTAAGTCTGGGAAACAGAAGGTTGGGTATAGTCTCCGTGTATCTTGAGGGAAGTGAGGACATCGAGCCCTATCTGCAACACATCCAGCGGGCATGCCAATCCTTGGCCACGCCACATATCATCCTGGCGGGTGACGTAAACGCCAAGAGTTACTGGTGGGGGGAAGATGCTGAAGACACCAGGGGCGCTGCGTACGCGGAGCTGCTAGCACAACTGGACATGGCCGTGCTTAATACTGGTAGTACACCAACATTCAGCGCAATCCGGGATGGCCGGGCCTACGAGAGCATCGTTGACGTCACAGCTTGCACCAATGCTGCCCTGGGAAAAGTCGCACATTGGAGGGTGGCGGCGGATCTGGTCACCACATCTGACCACCGAGCTATCACTTTTGGTTATCGCCTGGAGTCTCGGTCCGACGTTGCACAGAGACACACTACTCGAAGGTACAATACCAAAAAAGCAGATTGGACGGCTTTTGGGGACTGCCTCAGACAAGAACTAAGCGACCGGGCTCTCTATGCGGAAGCTATAGGCAATGTACAGTTCTCGAAGGACCTCGAATCTGTTGTGGAGACCTTTTCGGGTTGCGTAGAGCTGGCCTGTGCTAAGACCATTCCCGCAGTCAGTAAGCGCAAGCGGAAAAAAATTAGTTGGTGGACCGAGGAACTCACCAAGAAGAAGTCGGATGTCATCACACTCCGGAACAGAATCCGCAAGGCAAACCCACTGCGAAGACCGGAAGTGGTCAGAAGATACTTGGAGGCCCTCGAGAAATATAAAGAAGACCTTGCAAATACCAGACTATCCAGTTGGAAGGAGTATTGCACAGGGCAGGAAAAATCTACGATGTGGGAAAGCATATATAAGGTGCTAACTATAACAGGTTGTCAAAGCGACTGCCTCCTGAGAAACCAAGCTGGAGTGCCACTTGATCCGGAAGAATCAGCCTCGTTGCTGGCTAGCACATTTTACCCGGAGGACGATCCGACCACGGACAGCCAGAACCAGGCGGACATCAGGAGGGAGACGCACAGACACATAGCATCCTTGAGGCTGGAGCAGAGCTGTGGTGACACCATCTCTACTGAGTTTGGGAGAGACGAGCTCCTTAATGTCGCCAGGAAAATAGGCCCGGCAAGGGCTCCTGGAGGGGACGGCTTCACGGCGGATATATGCCTTAGAGCTATCCTCAACACCGGCGACACCTTTCTGGCGATATTGAACAGGTGCCTGACACTGGGTTATTTTCCCAGGCTATGGAAAAAGGCCATAATCCGTGTCATCCCTAAGCCGCAGAAAGAAGATTACTCGGCCGCTAAGTCATATCGACCTATAGGACTTCTGCCGGTGTTCGGCAAGATCTTGGAGAAGATGTTCGCTGCCAGACTCGTGTGGCACCTGGGAAGCACTGGATCCCTGAGCAGGCGACAGTATGGGTTCATGCCACAAACCAGCACTGAAGACGCCCTTTACGACGCAGTGGGACTAATTAGACGCGAAGTCTCTAACAAAAAAATTGTCGCGGTTGTGTCTCTCGATATTGAGGGGGCTTTTGATGGAGCTTGGTGGCCCCAAATCGTGCAACAGCTCATTGCCAGAAACTGTCCCAGAGACATTCTGCTGCTTATTGACAGCTATCTGTCGGAGAGGTCGGTGTGTGTACAGTATGCGGGAGTGCAGAAAGAGAGGGCGACTAACAAAGGCTGCATACAAGGTTCCACCTGCGGACCCATCATGTGGAATGTTCAGCTTGACCCCTTGCTTCAGCAAGCAGAACTGCTTCAGGCGCACGTGCAGGCTTTTGCGGACGATATCCTCGTCATTGCCTCCGCAAGTACAACCACAGAACTGAACGGAGTTGTCAATAGTGCCCTGGAAGCTGTCGCCGACTGGGGTCGTCGCAGCAAAATGAAGTTCGCCGCACACAAAACTCAAGCCGTGGTCATTACAAACAAACAAAAATATGACACTCCCCACTTCACCTTGGACGGGGTAATTCTCGGCATTGCGAACGAACTGAAGTTGCTGGGCTTGACTATAGACTCCAAGCTCATCTTCAGATCACACCTGGAGAAAGTGTGTAAAAAGGCGGTCAACATCTATCAGAGGGTATCAACTGCGACAAGAGCTAATTGGGGACTAAATACGGCGATTACCAAGCTGCTGTATACAGCAGTTGTGGAGCCGATAGTCCTCTACGCGGCAAGTTCCTGGGCACCGATAACTGACAAAAAGTACGCCATAACCCGGCTCAACCAGTTATCCCGAAAGTTCGGCATTATGGTCTCGCGGTCCCACAGGACAGCTTCACTCACATCGGTCCTTTGTTTGGCTGGAATATTGCCCCTGGACTTGAGAGTGAGGGAGGCAGCTGAGCTGTATGAGATGAGGCGTGGAAAACCCAACCCTGAACTACCTGGATGCGAACTGGAAAGAAGAATAGGAGCCTTTGAGCTGCCCCATCCAGCGAAAAGACACCCCATACGCCATGAGCTGCTAACGACAGAGCAAGACATAAATAATCTAAGTACGCATCCAAACCTGTTCACAGATGGGAGTAAAATACAGGGTAAGGTCGGAGCGGCGGTGACCTGGTGGGAGGGAGGCCAAGAGAAGCGCTACTCCAATTTCATCCTTGCGTCATACTGCTCGGTGTACCAAGCAGAGCTGGCGGCAATCCTCAGAGCACTTAAAATGATAAACAATTCGAGAACAAAAACTGCGAACATCATAAGTGACTCGAGATCCTCTTTGGAAGCGATTGCTGATCCGGACAGTACCCATCCCATTGTGGCGGAAATTCAGGTGAAAATTCGTCAACTCGATGCGGAAGGCAGACAGGTGCGTCTATTTTGGATCAAAGCCCATAAAGGTTTCGTCGGCAACGAAAGAGCCGACGAACTAGCAAAGACGGCGGCATTGACTAAGAAGACTAGCCCCGAGTACGATAGAGTCCCTGTGTCCTGCGCTAAATACTTCCTTCGCCAGAATACCATTAATCTCTGGAATAAGCGGTACACAGAGTCTGAAACAGGAAGAATTACAAAGTTATTTTTCCCCAATGTTCGGGAAGGACACAGAATTATATTAAAGATAAAGATGTCAAATGTTATGGCACAGCTGTTCACCGGACATGGAGGATTCAGAGAGTACCTGCACCGCTTCGGACTGGCCCAATCACCACACTGTGTTTGTGACTCGGCTACCTTGGAGACTGTGCCCCACCTTCTTGATTCCTGTCCCAGGTATGGCGCATGGCGCCAACAACTAAGCGATAGGTTCCGTAGGGACGTGACATCCAACAATTACGGCGAGTTTATCGGTGACAGCGACGATCGCGAGGAATTTTTAAAGTACGCGGAACGCGTTATAAGATCCGCCGGCAAAGCAAACGGCAGCACAGTTTGTTAACTGTCACTTACAAAAATAAAAATCGTTGTATGGCAACACTGGTCGAATTTAATTGTACCTATGGGTTTTAATAAATAAAGTAAATACTTGACATAAATAAAATATGAATAAATAGATGAATATAGGAAAGAGTTTTTAAGGTACGCAGAACGGGTGGTAAGATCAGCGGGGAAAACTAACGGTAGCACTGTAAGCTGACTTCCACTTGTAAATATAAAATTGTATAAATGGGTAAATAATGACAAAAATGATAAATTATTATAAAATTGGTAGGTTTTAATTGTAAATAAATAAGTGTGTAGTAAAATTATGTAAAATGAGAATTGACATGTTAATAATTTAAAATGTAATAATTGACTATGTTGTAAAATTTTACTAAATGACATAATTATAATTATAGTATTAAGTTAATTGATAGTTATTGACTTATTGTAATGTTTAAGATTGTAATTGATAAAATGTAATAATGTGTAATGTATAACATAATGATAATAACTGGATAATGTATAACGGATAAGATTTGGAAATGTAATTAACCGGAAAACCTACCACGACGACTGCTGTGAGGGATTTGCAAGATGAAGTAACAGCCATAAGAAAAACAAACGAAGAAAGAAGTGCACGAGGTAAAATGTAATTAGGTATAAATAAGAGCAAATTAATAAAGTCGACTACCTAGAAATAGAAATAAAACAATGTAGGATTAAAACATCAGAATAAAACGTTGCATAATAAATAGCAACGAGATTAGCTCGCGGGCCGGGCCTCTGCGCCCGGACAGGAATTAAAAAAAAAAAAAAAAAAAAAAAAAAAAAAAAAAAAAAAAAAAAAAAACCTAACCTAACCTTTTATTTTTTTTTTTTTTTTTTTTTTACGTGGGGAAATCCTCATGGATACCACCCGGCGCGGGGGCGCCGGAATGGTTATGCCGGACTCTTACCGGCTAAAACCACCACGGTGAGCAATCATTCCGCCCAGGTGGGGCAAGATGGGGTCGCGCTAGCATTCACCACCCTGCCCCGGCGGTCGGCCCAGTTGCGAGCAACCAGGCCCCGGCATGGAGGGGGGCAGTCTTTCTCACAAAGACCCCCCCTCAAGACGACGAGTGAGGTCGTGCAAGCCGGCTGTGAGTCCCCCGACTCGCAGCCAGTGACCTTATGAAGGGGGAGAGAGGAGGCGAGCAAACCGCCTCCTCCTTGCTCCCGTTCGTCTGCGCCGGAGCGGGTCCGAAGAGGCGTTGTCCTCCCTGGCCCGCTCCGCGGTCTCCTTCTGCGTCATCACCTCTTCGCAGAAAGAGACCATCGCCTGCCACGATCCCTCACTGCCGAGCATGGCATTCACTACGCTCGGCAGAGAGAGATCCCCTCCGATACACTCCGAAAGTATGTGCCGCTGCGAGTTCCATGCAGCACACACTTCCAGCGTGTGGAGCGCCGTGTCCTCGGGCGCTCCGCACTCATGGCAGGCTGGGGTCACCTCCCTTCTTGCAATTCCATGCAGGTACTTTCCGAAACATCCGTGTCCGGAAAGCACCTGCACCACTCGGAAGGTCAGCGACCCGAACCGCCGATTAACCCACCTATGAAGGACCGGCCTCACGGCGTCCACCGTCCACTGTCCCGGCACCGGTGGCGCCAGGTCCTCCGTCCACCGCCCTACCAAGGCGGCCCGCACCTGCCTCCGCATGCGTGTGACCTCCTCCCGCATTGGAGGCTCCCCTCGGGATCTCCTCGCCGCCACAAAGTGGTAAACTTCGGCGAGGATCTCCGCTTGGAGCTCCCAAGGGGGATCCCCTGCTAACACGCACGCTGCCGTCCATGACACCGTCCGGTATCCGCGTATCGCCCTCGTCGCGATAACCCGCTGCGGACGTCGCAGCAGGGTCTTGTTTTGGCGGTTGAGGGCGTCCACCCAGACGGGTGCCCCATACATGGCCATACTCCGGATCACTCCGGAGTACAGCCGACGGCAGTTGGCACTCGGGCCACCCACGTTCGGCAGCAGCCTCTCCAAGGCGGCAGCAGCCCCCACGACTCTCGGGGCCAACCCTGCAAAGTGGGCCCCAAAGGCCCACCTCCCGTCTAGGATAAGACCCAGGTATTTCATCTGGGTCCCGACCCTGACTGGGACTCCGTCCAATAGCACCCGCGTTCCTGGAGGGGGTCCTCCTCGAGGCCCATGAAACAACAGGGCCTCGGTCTTGGAGAGGGCAACCTCCAGTCCCAGGGTGCGTATGCGGTCAACCACGAGTGTCGTACCCACCGTGGCCAACCGCGTCACTTCCCCGAGGTCTCTCCCCTTAGCGACGACTAGGGTGTCATCCGCGTAGCACGCGACCCGTATACTTGCGGGAAGCGTGCCACGGAGCACCCAGTCGTAACCGATGTTCCACAGGAGCGGTCCTAACACCGACCCCTGTGGAACCCCGCAAGAGACGCGACGACGCCTCAAACCGTCGCGCCCTACCACTAGGACCTCGCGGTCCTGGAGGTAATCCTCCAACAGCCTCCGCAGATACAGGGGCACTCCGTGATAGCGGAGCGCTTCCCGTATCGTTTTGTGTGGGAGGCTGTTGAAGGCATTGGCTATATCGAGTGAGACAGCCAACGCCTTTTCACCCTCACCGACCGCCGCCTGCGTCCACTCTTTGAGCCAGAGCAGGGCATCCACTGTAGACCGCCCCGTTCTGAAACCGTACTGGGCCTCTGAAAGGCCCGGCCCAGTTCCCCCCAGGTGCCGGATGACACGAGAAGCCACCACTCTCTCCAACAGTTTGCCCGTGTCATCCAGCAACACTATGGGCCTGTATGCAGAAGGCGAATCGACAGGTCGGCCCTCCTTCCGCAACAGACACAATCTGCCGTCCTTCCAGGGCTTCGGGAACCGCCCCGACGTGAGGCACGCACTAAAAAGTTCCCGAAGCCAGTCACACATTTCCCTTAGGGCGAGTCCAAGGACCCGCCCTGGGATCCCGTCTGGGCCGGGCGCCGTTTTCTTGCCCCGTAGGCGGTTGACTACTACAGCCATTTCCACCTCTGAGACAGGCGGGATGGAGGCCGAGTCCAACTCCTCGGGGAAGGAGACGGCACTCGCCATCGTCGGAGGGGTAAAGGTAGGGTCTCTATCGGGGAAGAGCCCCTCCAACACCCTGTCCAAGAGCTCAGGCTCCATGGACCCCGCGACTGGGGGCGCCCGGCACCGGAACATGTTCCGAGCTGCCTTGTACGGACGCCCCCAAGGATCCCTATCCAGGCTGGCCAGGGCTTCGCCAAATGCCCTTGACTTGGCCCCGACAATAGCCAGCCTCAGTTCTCGCTTGGCGTCGCGGTAAGCCTCATGCAGCTGGCCCTCAGCCTCCAGCTCTTCATCCGACAGCTGCTCGTCGGTCCGGCCATGACGCCGCCTTCTACAGTGGGTGAAGGAGCGCCGCGCCGCCGAGCAGGCAACCCGGAGCTCCGCGATCTCTGAGCACCACCAGTATACCTCGCGGCGCTCCGGGTGGCCCCGCGACCTCGGCATGGCCGCGTCGCAAACAGCCGTCACCGCTTCGCGGAAACAGCCTGCAGCGACGTCGACGTCCGGGTGCGTGGGAACAGAAAGCCACGACTGGACGATCGCCGCCTCCTTTGCCAGTTCGGCATCGAACCGGCTGACGGCCCAGCGCGGAAAGTCCGCTCGAGCCACGCGCCGAGACCCTCCCGCGTTGTGAGAGGTGGATATCTCGAACCTGATATATTTATGGTCCGAGAGAGTCTCCACCTCTGTCATTACCCTCCATGCCCGGACACGTGCGGCGGCAGACGGGGTGGCGAACGATAGGTCGACCACGGAACTCCCGTTGTGTCGCACGCACGTGTGGACCGACCCTCTATTGAGCAGGGTCAGCCCCGTGGCAACTGCCCACTCCCTGACAATCTCCCCACGAGAGTCAGTTGAGGGGTTTCCCCAATCTCGAGCCTTCGCGTTCAGATCCCCTAGAAGGAGGATCTGACACGGCGCCTGCCTCCCTACGGCTGCAGCCAGTAGGTCCACAAAGACCTCCAGCTCCGCAGCGGTTTTGTTAGGGGAGAAGTATGTGCCTACTATAGCGTACTCTCCCCACTGGGCCACCACGTATCCGGAACCCCTCTCTTTGACTGAGAGAGGTGAACCACCCGATCGGCCTACAATGGCAACGGAGCCGTCCAGGTCCCCAGCCCAACAAGGATGGGAAGAGGGAACGTAATACGGCTCCGCTGCTACCGCCACGTCTATTTGCCACTGCGCCAGGGCCTGCATGAGCAGGTCTTGGGCCTGGGCACAGTGGTTGAGGTTCGTCTGGAGGAAGTTGTGATGTCGGACCTGATCCATCAATCAGACATCACAACCTCCTCGCTCGCCACTGGGCGAGCAACTTCGCAGGGCTGGCCTGGGTCCTGACGGCCTTGCCTTTCGTCTTTGGGGGAATGCAGCTGCGCCCCCCCATCACGTGCCCAGAAGGCTTTCCTGCCTCCGCGCATATCGCGCAGCGCGGGGTGGACTTCCCACAGCTGGCTGCTTTATGTCCCGTGCTTCCACACCGGAAGCACAGGTCTCCCCTGTCGGCCGATTCTGTACACTGGGGGCGCGTGTGCCCCAGCCCCATGCACCTGAAGCAGCGCATGGGACGCGCCTCCAAGGCAACCACTCGCACCGAACTCCATCCGACCAACAGCCTACCCGTTCCCGACAACACTTTGGCTGCCGAGATCGGACAGGTCACAATGGTGGAGCCGGTGCCGCCAAAGCCGCGGCAAATTTCCCCCACCCTTACTGCAGTCAGCTGACAGCCACCTGCTTTGACGACCGCCGCCGCCACTTTCTCCTTCGTGGCTGCATCGTCCAGACCCGTGATGCTCAAATTGGCAGATTTTACGGGCCTGGCAATGTTGGCCATCTCGGACAGGACTCCACGGAGCTTCTCCGCGAGTTTGTCCGCCTTCTCAGAGTTTTGGGAGCCAGATATTTCCAGAAGCCTGGCTCCCGTCGCCGTCTGGCGAAAGCGGAGCCGGTCAATCTCCAGCTCCTGCAAATCGACTTTATCCTGCGCCAGTTGGAGGACGGCACTGTATGTGACCCCCTTCTCTGCGGCTTCAGGCTGTAATGACAGCACCACAGCCGCAGTCTTAGGGGCCCTCAGCACTGCTTTCGGCTTGGCAGTTGCCTTCGGCTTTGGTGCAGTGGTGGCGGGACGAGCCGAGGGAGCACCTACCGGGGTAGTAGATTTGCCCTTTCCCTTACCCTTCCCTTTTCTCTTCCCGCCAACCGTGACCCACGTTTCCGCCTCTGGAACGGCGGGTTGGTTACCCTCAATGGCACTTTTGGTCCGCTTAGGATTCGAAGGACCCGCAACCGGTGCCACTGCGGGAGAGACAGCCATCTTTGGGCCTGCTTATCCGCCTTGGCAGCGGACTTATGAGGCGGCTCAGGCGTCAGCTTTGGTTTGGCGGCAGCAGCTGCCACCTTTTTGGCGTCCCCTCTTAGTGGCGGACGAACAATCGGGGCTGGCAGAAGCCGGTCCTCGATCCCAGCGAGTCGGGCGTTGAGCATTTGCCCAAGCGTGCTGGTCAAGGACCGCTTCAACTCCTCGACTAGCTCCTCCGCCCCAATCCCCGTTACGGGTGGTGCCCGCGTCACAGAAGTCGCCACAGCAGCGGCGGTATTGGCCGCAGCTACCTCCGTTTTGGCTTCGTGGAAGCCGCGACGCAGCGCCTTCACCTCCGCTTTTCGTGACTCGACTTCGAGTCGCAGCCGGCTGTTTTCTGCCCTTAAGCGCCGCGTCTCCTCTGCCTCGCTTCTGCTGGCTAGAGCGTCAACGACCTCTCTAAGGGCCGATGTGGAACTTTTCAGTCGAGCCACAAACTCACCCTTTAGGTTGCCCGACTTCTTCGCAACCTGTAAAATGCTGGCAAGCCCTTCGCCCGCGTACGCTCTCAGTTGTTGGGCGTTCAGCATGCTGATATCCTCAGCCCTCGCGATGACATCGGACTCGTTGCCCGTGTCTGTCGCAAGGTCTGAACCAGCACCCGCCCCCGTCTTCTTTCTTTCGTATTGCCTGCGACGCAGTACGTCCTCCAGTTCGGCGTCTGACGGCACCGGAGCAGGCTTGAGGAACTCCGCTCGCGAAGATCCCGCTTTGGCGGTGTTTCTCCTTCCTCTCCCTGCTGAGTTGACCTTAGCAGCCACCATCCCCTCGGTCTCCGTGTCTGAGTCGAAACCTTGAGCCATGAGGACCGACGGCCGCTTGCGGCCACTCGTTTTCCCAGTCGCGGTACCGCTTGACCGCACGTCTAACTCAGACGATTCGTCTGACACGTCTGAATTGGGCTGCGAAGGGCCTTTTGGACCGCCCTGAGAAGGGCGTTTTTTAAATTTGCCCTTCGCGTCACGCAATGGACGCATCGTCACATCAGACGTAAGCGTCCTACCGTCATCGCTATGCGCAGATGCGTATAGTATCTCCTCCTCACTCCCTATCGTCGTCTTACTTAACCTAGATTTTTCATAAAAATTTTCCATATCAAATCCCACGAGTACGTGGGAAGGGTGGGTCGCCCCGGACAGTGCCCACTGTAACCGGGGAAGTCAAGCGTAACCCGCTCAGGGGAGTGACAATTCTCTGGCGGGGGACGCAGTAGCGACTGAAACTCCGTTCAGCCTTCCAGACCTCACGCTGCGCCGCCGCTTATCTTCGGGTGATTTTTTATAGAGGTTGTCTTCCTCGTAGCCCGGGCGACCAAGCCAAGGCCTATCGGTCCCGCTCAGATCGTGAAACATGACCACGACCATGTTGCGGGGTTACGATTTTGGGGCGGTGGCAGGGAAGTAGACTCCCACTGCCTGCCCGGCGGCAGGGTGAGTGCACGCCAGACCCGACTCCCGACTCCTCCTAGCCTAAAAAGGCTCTCCTCTCTTGTAGGCACCTGGCCTACAAAGGGACGGCTCCACCAGCCCATCCCGTCCTACCTACCTAATCCTAACCCACCGACAGAGTGCCGGCGCCTGGTGGTTTCTGTTACGTCTATTTCTGATGGAAATAGACCAATAACGGGCAGCAACCGCGAGAAGGAACGACCCCACCAGACTTGCCTTGAGGATCTACACGACCTGCGCTCTCCCTCAAAGCCATTCGCCTCATTACTCGCTCCCAGAGCCGAGTAATGAAGGCCTAGATTTATCCAATACAAGCGACTGACGCCGCAAGCTAGGCATAGCAACTACTAATGGATAAACCCAGACCCGCCCAACCTAACCTTTTTTTTTTTTTTTTTTTTTTTTTTTTTTTTTTTTTTTTTTTTTTTTTTTTTTTTTTTGACGCTGGGAAAAATGCTTTATGCATACCCCCCCGTCGGGGGACGGAAGGGTTATGTGGGACTCCCGGCGGTGCTCCCCACCGGTATACCCACTAAACGACCCAGCGGCACTCCCGCATCGCCTATATGGAGGGGAACTGGGAATCCGGCACAGCCTTTCCATCCAGCCCCCCGCCGACGACCGCCCGCCTTTACGGCGAGTCCTTCACCCCCCTCCCCACCCTGGGAGAGGGGCCCGAGAATAACCGCGAGTGCTCGCGGTCATTCCCACCCGGCGGAAGTGGAGGATACGTGCAATGCGGGAGAAGACGCCCCCGCGCCTGTCTCCCGCTATCCTCCACCAGGAGGGGGAAGACGATTGTCGTGCAATCGCCTTCTCCGACCCGTTCGTCGCCTGCGGAGTGGCGCTGCGAGAGGGTCTTCCTCCCGCGCCCGCTCCGCCGCCTCCTTTTGCGAAATTACTTCCTCGCAAAAGGAGGCCACCGCAGCCCAGGACTCCTCGCTTCCCAGCATGGCTAAAACCACGCTGGGCAGCGAGAGGTCCTGCCCGACCACCGCCATCAATTGGCGGCGCGGCCCAGACCACGACGCACACACCTCCAGGGTGTGCTGCGCCGTGTCCACCGCCGCGCCACAATCGTGGCAGGCCGGGGTCTCCTCTCTTCCGATCCGGTGCAGGCACGATCCGAAGACGCCATGCCCGGACAGCACCTGCACCAGACGGAAAGAAAGGAAACCGTGGGACCGCCCGACCCAGTCCTGCAGGACTGGCCCGAGCGCGTCCAACGTTCTGCGGCCGAAGGCTGCGGTGGCGAGGGCCTCCGTCCAATGTTGGACGGTTGCGTCCCTCGCCTCTCTGCGGACGGCCTCCCGCTCTTCTGGGGCAGGGCACTCCCCGAGCGCCCTGCGCCCCGCCGTCCACTCGTACACTCTGGCGAGCACCCCCGCCTCGAGTTCCCAAGGCGGGGTGCCGGCCAGAGCGCACGCTGCCGCAAAGCCCACCGAGCGGTAGGCTCTCGCCACCCGCAGTGCAATGGCCCTTTGGGGCCTGCGGATGGCGGTCGCATTCTCCCTCCTGTGGAGGGAGTCCGCCCAGATGGGGGCCCCGTAAAGGGCCATGCTCTTCAAGATGCCGGCATACAAAAGCCGGCATCTCGCCTTCGGCCCTCCCAGGTTTGGGAGGAGCCATGAGAGGGCGTTCGCCGCCTTCAGCAGGCGCGCTGACAACCCGCTGAAGTGCGGGCCGAAGCGCCACCTGCTGTCCAGGGTGAGGCCCAGATATTTCATCTGGGTCCTCACCCCGATCCTGACGCCCTCCACGACGATGTGGGCATCAGGAGGGATGCGCTGCCGAGGCCCGTGGAAGAACACGGCCTCGGTCTTGTGCAGCGCAACCCCCAACCCGAGGCGGCGGATCCTTCCTGCGACCAAGGATCCGCCAGCCGAGGCCAAACTGGCCGCCTCCCTAAAATCCCTCCCCCGGGCAGTGAGGAGAGTGTCATCCGCGTAGCAGATGACACTCGTGCCCGGGAGGAGGGATCCCCGCAGGAGCCAGTCGAAGCCGATGTTCCACAGGAGTGGTCCTAGGACCGACCCCTGCGGAACACCTGACTCCGCGCCGTACCTCCGGACTTGGCCAGCCTTGTCTACGAGGAGGACCGCTCGGTCCTCCAAGTAGCTGGCCAAGAGGGCCCGCAAGTATGAAGGCACTCCGTGGTACCGGAGTGCCTCCAAGATCGTGGAGTGGGGGACGGAATTGAACGCGTTGGCTATGTCAAATGACACAGCCAACACTCCGTCCCCAGACTCCACGGCCTCCCTCACCTGGCCCTTCAGCCGGGCCAGCGCGTCCACTGTCGAACGCCCAACTCGGAAACCGAATTGGGCGTCCGACAGGTTCGGCCCAACCCCCCGCAGGAGGCCATTCAGCCGACCGGCGACGATCCCCTCGAACAGTTTACCGACCTCATCGAGCAGAACGATGGGTCGGTATGCCGAGGGGGAGTCTGCCGGTCGTCCCTCCTTACGGAGGAGGCACAGTTGCCCCTCCTTCCAGGTTTTCGGGAACCTCCCAGCCGTGAAACACGCGCTGAAGAGGTCCCGAAACCTGTCCGCCATTTGCGTGGCCGCAATGGCCACGCAAATGGCCTTGCGGGGACGCCGTCCGGCCCGGGGGCGGTTTTCTTGGCGCGGAGGCGAAGCGTCGCCGCGCCAAACTCCGCCCCCGTGACCGGAGGGACCTCCTCTGCCGGCGGAGCCGCCTCCCGCGGGGGGTCCATCACTGGAGGGGTGAAGTTGGTCCCTGTTGGAAACAAGGACCGAACCACCCCATCCAGCAACGCCGGCTCGAGGGTCTCTGCTAGCGGGGGACCGAAGGGGCGCAGTTTATTCCGCGCCGCCTTATACGGTCTCCCGTACGGGTCTCTGTCGAGACCCTCTAGCATTTCGGCCCTCGCCGCGTCGTCGGCGGCGAACATAGCCGCCTTGAGGACCTTCTTTGCCTCTACGTACGAGGCGTAGAGAAGGTCCTCGTTCGACGCGTCCCGCACGTTCCGCCGTCGACTCCGCGTGTAGGCCCTCCTGGCCACCACGCAGGCGGCCCGGAGCCCCGCCAGCTCCTCCGACCACCAATAGACGGCGCGTCGGGGAGGTGGGCGGCGAGACCGAGGCATGCTGGAGTTGCACACCTCGGTCAGGGACTCCCGCAGTCGGACCGCCGAGGCGTCGACGTCCAGGACATTGATAGGAGGCGTGAGCCAGTCCTGGACGAACGCCGCCTCCTTGGCCGCCCCTCGGTCCAGGTGGATCTGAGCCCACCGTGGAAAGGGGGACTGGCCCGAGCGGGCCATCCCCCGGGGGCTCTGGGTGGAGACGATGTCGAACCGCACGTATCGGTGGTCCGACAAGGTCTCCACCATTTCCACCCGCCAGCCGACGACGCGGGCGGCAAGTGCGGGGGTGGCGAACGACACGTCCACCACCGTCCCTCCCCGTTGCCGCACACACGTGTGGGCCGTCCCTCTATTTAGGAGGGACACGCCCGATGAGGCCGCCCAAAATTCGACGGCCCGCCCGCGGACGTTGCAAGAGGCGGCCCGGTTGCCCCAGGCCGCCGACTTGGCGTTCAGGTCGCCCAATACGGCGACCTGGCGCGGCGCCGCCCTACCGACTACTGCGGTCAGGACTTCGAGAAAATCCACGAAGTCCTGTAAAGGGCGGTTAGGGGAGAAATAGACCCCCACCAGGGCTATTTCTCCCCACGCGGCGGCCACGTATCCCGGTCCCCTCTCTAAGAGCGAGAGGGGAGGGGAGTCCGTGGAAGACCGCGACACCAACGCCACCGAGCCGTCCCGATCACCCAGCCAACGGCCAGGGACAGAGTACGGCTCGGCGACCACCGCAACGTCTACTAACCACTCAGCCAGGGCCTGCATCAGCAGGTCCTGGGCTGCTTTACAGTGGTTAGTATTCGCCTGTAGGATGCGATGTCCGGACCTATCCATCATTCGACCATCGCACCCCCCTCGTCGGCCACCGAGGTCCCAGCCTCAGGGACGACGGTGGTAGCGGCAGGCTGGGACGGCGCCTGCGCTTTGCCCTTCTTTGGGGGAGGATTGCAGTTCCTCCCCCTCATCACGTGGTCCGCCGGGCGGCCACTGGCGGCGCACACCGCGCAGTGCGGCTTGGCGGCCGTGCAGGAGGCGGACATGTGCCCCTCCTTACCGCAGCGGTAACAGGCGTCCGACCTGTCCACCTTGGACGGACAGAGGGCCCGTGTGTGGCCGATTCCGAAGCACTTGTAGCAGCGCAAAGGCTGCTCACCAAGTGCTCGGACCACACACGACCCAAACCCGACGGCAAGCCGTCCCTTGGCAAGGACGGCCTTAGCTGCGGTGACCGGGCACTCCAGGCGGATTGTGCCCATGCCGCCGCGGCCGGGCCTGATAGCCCGACCCTGTACCGCTGCGGTGTTGCAGCCCCCTATTGCTGCGAGCGCCGCCACGACCTCCTCTTTGGTGACCGAATCGTCCAGATTGGTCACCTCGAGGGCCGCCGACTTGACGGGCCTTACCACCTTGGCCGCGTCCGCGATGACCTCTTGCAACTTCGTTGCGAAGAGGTCAGCGTTGGTGCCGCCCTGGGCCCCCGGGAACTCGAAAATACGAGCCCCGGCTTGGGTCTGGCGGCACGTGATGGCGCCGATTCCCAACTTGGTGGGATCGGCGTTGGTACGAGCCCGTTTCAGCACGGACTCGTACGTCTCACCACGCTCCGCAGCCTCCGCGGTGAGCGTCACCACGACGGCCGCGGTTTTGGGAGAAACTAGGGGTTTTCTCCCACCGGCAGGGGCCCTTTTAGCTGCCGGAGCAGCGGTGGCGGGCTTAGGGGCCGACTTTTGCCCCTTCCCCTTCCCCTTCCCCTTGCCGGTCGTCTGGGACGGGCAGGGAGGGGAGATGTTGGCTGGGGAGGCAGGGGCGGCGGCCGCTCTCGCCTTCTTGGCCTTGCCCTTCCCCTTTTTGACCACCTTCGTCCACGGCTGGGTGGACGGGGTGGTGGAAGGGAGAAGGGCGTCCTCCCTTTGGGAGGATGGCCCAGGCTCGCACGGCCTCTTGTCCGCCGCGAGGGGCGGTCGGAGGCGCTTTTCGGGCAAGAGCCTGTCCTCGATGCCAGCGAGGCAGGCTCTCGTAAATGCCCTTTCCTCCATCACAACCTTGCGGATGACATCCTCAAGGTTGGAAGAGGAGGAAGGGCCCTCCACCGCAGGTCTCGGCTCAGCTTGGGTTGGCTGGGCCGTGACCTCAGCCAGCTTCTTATGCAGCTGGCTGACCTCCGACTGCAGGCGATCTATCTTCGCCTGCAGTTGCCGCGTCTCGTCGGTGGCTGTGCGTTGCACCAGCTCCCGGACGATGCCACCCATGCTGGCGGCCCTACATTTAAGGGACTTTTGGAAAGTCCCTTTTAGATTGGAGGACTTAGAGGCGACCACCCTGATCTCCTCTTCGTCCTCCTGCGCCATGCGCTCCAGCTCGGCCAGCGAGTGGTCCGCGTATAAGACGCTAGACGCACCGTACCCGGACTTAGCCCGGGCGGCCTGCGCCTGCATCTCCTTCGCGGCGACCCTCTCTTCCAGGTCTTCCTGGAGCTGAGCCCTTCGTGCGAGGTCCAACTGACGTTGGGCGTCCGCCAGACCCACGTCGTGGGTGTCCGCCACAGTGGAAGGCTTTTTGGCCTTCGCCTTCTTTTTTGGCTTAGCACTCCTCGTGGAGTCCGAGGAGCCTTCGCCGCCGTCCTTCAGGAAGGATCGCTTCCGCTTTTGTAAGCGGAAGCGATCCATCGCCGAACTTCCGTCCGACTCCGGAACGAGCGACTCGTTGTCGGAGTCCGACAACACGTCGACCGACAGTCTACGGAACATGCCACCCGGTGTTGGGCGGCAAACCTCCGACACCATACTGGCATCGCCGGCGTGGCCCTGAGAAGGGCCTTTGGTTTGGCCCTGAGAAGGGCCTTTTGGTTGGCCCTGAGAAGGGCCTTTTGGTTGGCCCTGAGAAGGGCCTTTTAGGAACCGCCCGGAGGCGTCCCGCGATGGTAATTTTGGCATAGCCGCCGCAAGTGTTGAAGAGTCCGCAAAAATTCTTCAACGCACAGTGCACTTTCGCCGATCACTGGCCTGCCACTCCGTTACGGTGACAGGACCAGGTCGTTGCCCGGGGAACGCTACGTGGAAGCAAGCACTGTGGGGGGTCCCCCAACCTAACCTTTTTTTTTTTTTTTTTTTTTTTTTTTTTTTTACCTGGGAAAATCCTTAATGGATACCACCGTTCCGGGGGGAAACGGTGGTTATGTGGGACTCACCGCCGTAGGGCGGCATACGCACTAAAAAACCAGGATGTTCCTCCTACACCAACTTAAGACGAGGGGCATGGGACCGCTCGCGCATTACTCCACAGCCCTCGTCAGTGTCGCTGCCCGCCTTGCGGCAGACTCACCTCCTGGGGTCTTCCCCCACTTCGTGTGTGATGCCCCGGAACACATGGGGGGCATCTCCACCTCTCGATGACCTATTATTAGGGGATGCCAGGTGCCCCCGCACCCAACACCCTAGGCCCACGGAGCGGAGACGGGGTGCGGGCTCGATTAGCCCGCCTCCGTGTCCGCGCCCTCCGGAGCGGCTGAGCGAGAGGATCTCTCTCCCTCTCCCGCTCCTCTTCCTCCCTCTGTAAGATGACTGCCTCGCAGAAGGAGGCCACCGCCTCCCATGACCTCTGCCCATCGAGCATTTTTAGGATAATGGTCGATAGGGAGAGGTCAGTCCCTACGACCGCGACCAATGATTGCCGCGGTTCAGCTCCTCCCGGGCATGCCTCCAGCGCATGTTGCGCCGTATCCTCCGCATGTCCACATTGGTGGCAAGCCGGGGAGTCTTCCCTTCGGGCAACGCGATGTAGGTACCTCCCGAAACAACCATGTCCCGAGAGGACCTGCGTGAGTCGGAAGGAAAGACTCCCATGCTTCCTGCGGACCCACTCCTCCAGTACTGGGCTGATCGCCTCCAGTAGTCGACGGGCACTCTGCCCCCTCTGCACCTGCCCATGTAGGAGACGCTCCCTCCACGTGGCGATGGCGGACACCCTGGCCTGATTGCGCCAGTGCGCCACCTCCTGCGGCGCCGGTCGCTCGTCCCGCTCCCGCGCCTGCACTCTGCGCCAGTAGACCGAAGCCAAAACTTCGGCCTCAAGGTCCCACGGGAGCGAGCCTGCGAGCACGCATGCCACTTCGTGGGAGAGTGTGCGATACCCCCTGCACACCCTCACCGCCATCACCCGTTGAGCTCCGATCAGCACGGCAGTGGTCTGCCGATCGAGCTTTCCCGCCCATATCGGGGCGCCATATAACGCCATAGAGCTTACCACCGCTGTATAGAGGCGGCGGCAGCTCACTTCGCAGCCCCCGATGTTCAGGAGCAGTCGGCTAAGTGCGCCGGCTGTCCCCAAGATTTTGGGGGACAGCCGCCGCACGTGCTCCTTGAAGTTCCATCTGCCGTCGAGGACGACACCAAGATACTTCAGTGTCGTCCCGACGGGGATGGAAATTCCACCCACCACTATGGTGGAGTCTGCAGGTGGTTTCCGCCGGGGACCATGAAAACATATGGCCTCGGATTTGTGAAGCGCCACCTGCAGACCCAGCATCCGGATCCTTGCCACGACCGTAGCGACTCCGGCTGTGGCGAGGATCGCAGCCTCCCTATAGTTGCTTCCCCGGGCGGCAACCAACGTATCATCGGCGTAGCATACTATGCTAACGCCACGCAGGCTTGCCCCCCGGAGGACCCAATCGTATCCGACGTTCCACAGGAGAGGGCCAAGAACCGACCCCTGCGGAACACCGCGCGTCATGGGACTACTTCCCTCCCCGCGAGTCGTCGGGAAGACTACCTCTCGATCTGAGAGATAGTCCCCGACAAGTCTTCGCAGGTACTGGGGCACCTTGTGGTACCCCAGACCGGCGTGTATCGTGCTCCAGGGCAGCGTGTTGAATGCGTTGGAGATGTCCAACGATATGGCCACCAACACGCCGCCACTGGAGCACGCCTCCTCGGAGAGGTCGCGGACGAGAGATATGGCGTCAATCGTCGAGCGACCTCTCCGGAAGCCGAACTGGTTAGGCGCCAGATCCGGTCCCACCGTCTCGAGGTGCCTGACCAGGCGGGCAGCCACTACTCTCTCCAATAGCTTGCCCGCCTCGTCAAGCAGCACAATCGGGCGATAGCCCGAGGGCTCGTCCGCGGGACGACCCTCTTTCCTCAGGAGGACGAGTTTGCCCCTTCTCCATCGCCTGGGGAATCTTCCCCCCACGAGGCACCTGTCAAACAGGTCCTTCAAGGCGGGTCCCAGGTGCTTCAAGGAGAGGGCCCACGCGCGACCCGGTATGCCGTCAGGCCCAGGTGCCGTGTTCTTGGCTCTCATCCTGAGCACCGCCGCACCCAGCTCACCCTCGGAGATAGGGACAAACTCGCTCTCCTCTCCTTCGGCGAGATCGGCTGAAGTCAAGGGAGGCGTGAACTCGGCCCCCGGAGCACCGGGGAACAAGCCATCGACCACTCTTTGGAGCACCGCCGGTTGGAGCGAGGCTGTGATGGGGGGAGCCCAGGGACGAAGCTTTTGCCTCGCCCACTTGTACGGGCGGCCCCATGGGTCGCGCTCAAGCCCCTCCAGTAGCTGCTCCCAGGCTCGCCTCTTAGCCTCGACTATCGCGACGCGAAGGGCCCCAGAGGCCTCCCTGTAGGCGGCGTAAAGAGACTCGCTCTCCTCAGTCTCTCGCCGCCTTCGCCTCCGATACCGCTGGTATAGTCGGCGCCTCGACACGCAACTTCTCCGGAGTTCGGCAATCTCCTCCGTCCACCAATAGACTTGGCGTCTCGGCTGTGGGGCTCGCGTGCGCGGCATCGCACAGCCTGTCCGCCATCGCGTCCGGGTCTACTAAATCCGGCTCCTGAGGAGTGCCATTCCATACTTCGACGAGGGCCGCCTCCTGCAGCACTTCGGCGTTGAGGCGCTTCAGGGCCCATCGCGGACCTATCTCGCCACCTACCTCTCTCACCTCATCTGTTTGGGTCGGGGAGACGCTGAACCGGATGTACCTGTGATCGGACAGCGTTACCACGTCTACCAGCACCTGCCAGTCGCGAATGCGGCAAGCGATGTCCGGGGTGACGAGCGTCAAGTCGACGATCGACTCACCGTTCCGCCGGACGCAGGTGCTTACCGATCCCCGATTTATAACGCAGAGGCCCACCTCGGCCATCCACTCTAGAACGACACCGCCCCGCGCGTTCGTCACCGGCGACCCCCACGCCGCTGATTTGGCGTTGAAGTCGCCGAGCACGAGGACAGGGCGCGGGCGGGTCTGACCAATCAAGGTCCCCACCTCGCCGAGGAGAGTCTCTAGCTCGCGAATCGGCCGGTTCGGGGAGTGGTACACCCCCACGATGACGGCCTGGCCCACCCTAGCCACCACGAAACCCCTACCCCTCACCACGTCTTCAAGAGGGGGGGAGTGAGCCGGCGATTGCGTGGTGATTGCCACCAGGCCGTCGAGGTCCCCAACCCAGTCAGACCTAGGTCGGACCGCGTAGGGCTCGCTCACCACCGCCACCTGGATCAACCGCTCCGCCATAGACTGCAGGAGCAAGTCCTGAGCCCCGGCGCATCGGTTGATGTTCGCCTGTAGGAAGGTTAGGGCCATACTAACTAACCTTCCTCCATGCGTCCAGCTGGCCCTTTATCGGGACGAGGCGGATGTGGCTGGACCGTAGCCCCAGCCGCATTGGCCTTCCTTCTCACCCCTGGCTTTGACGGGGACTTGGCGCATGCCTTGCTCCCGGAGAGGTGATCCGCCGGCTTCCCTGCTGCTGCACAAAGGGAGCAATGGGGGGCGGCGGTGCACTCCTTGGCCTTGTGGGCCTTTATACCGCAGCGGTAACACTCATCGCTGCGGTCCACTTCGGCATTGCACTTGGCCGCTACATGGCCCAGTTCAAGGCAGCGGTAGCAGCGGCGGGGTCTCGCTTCCAGGATGCTGACTCGCGCCGCCACCCAGCCCACCAAAACGCGGCCACCGCTGGCCATCACTTTCTTTGCGGCCGCAGTGGGGCAGCGCACGAACGCGGTGCCCATCCCGGCTTGGCCCCGGCGGATTGCGCCAACGGAAAACGCCGTCACATGGCATTCGCCCTTCCCGGCCAAGGCCTCCGCCAGCTCCTGCGGAGCGACGGAATCGTCCAGGCCACTGACCCGAAGGTCTGTTGTTACGGTCGGCCTAGAGACTCGTACGCCTTCCTCGCCTCCGAACACCTCCCTGAGCTTTTCGGCAAGGACGTCCGCTTTGGCCGCGTTATCCGCACCGGAAACCTCCAGCACTCGTGCCCCAGTAGCCGCCGCCCTGATCTTCAGCGGCGGGAGCCCCAGCTCGCTTAACTTCACCTTCGCCTTGGCCGCTTCCAGCATCTTGGCGTAGGTGATGCCTTTCTCAACCGCACTCTCCTGCAGCGTGATGACCACGGCTGCGGTCCGTGGAGGGCGGAGTTTGGCCGCACCCGCTTTGGGGGGCTGCGTCTTCGGCCTAGGGATTTGGGCTGGAGGGGGAGGCCTCTTCTTCTCGTTGGGTCCTGCCCTTTCCGTTGCACGCACCTTGTCCCGCCTCTTGTCCTTTCCCCGCCTCGTGACCACCTGCCAGTCCTCAACAGGAGCCGCAGCGCTAGCAGGGGCGGGGGCCGGCTTCGGCTTTGGAGCCGCTCTTGTTCCCGGCTTTGGCGCCGGAGTGTCCCTCTGAGTCAAGGACTCAGCTGGACGCACCTCAGCCTCCCTTCGCCGATCTGCGGCCAGAGGGGGCCTCAGGATCTGCCTGGGCATTAGCCTCTCCTCTATTCCGGCAAAGCGGGCGTCCACCATTGTGCCGACTTGCACCATGATGTGCCGCATTGCCTCCTCACCGCAGGGAGTTTGGGCCGGGGCCTGAGCAGGCACAGTGGACGGAGCCACTTGAACTTGGGCTGCCCTCATCTGCGCCATCTCCCGTCGTAACTCCTTCAAGTCCGCCGCAAGCCGCTCGTTGGCCTTCACCAGAAGTGCCATCTCCTCAGGCATTGTGCGGGCCCGCGTTTCCTTGAAGGACGCCTTTATTGTGTCCGCAGCCTCCTTGAGGGCCCTCACCGACGTGCCCTTTAGGTTTCTGGACTTCGTGGCCACCGCATAAACGATGTCCACTGAGTCCATCAACATTGCCTCCAGCTCGGCGGCATCAAAATTGCCTAGCCGTGAGTCGCGGTCCTCGGGCACCGGTGCTGGCGCCTTGAGGAACTGCGCCTTCCTCCTTTTTTGGATCTCCTCTTGGAGATTCCTTTCGGCTTCGAGCCGCATCTCTTCTTCCCGCGCCTGGTTGAGCTCGGCCTTGGCCTTCGCCAGCCCAACGTATTGCCCTCTTGTGGGCGGGCGCCCCCTACCACGCCGAGCGCTCGAGACCTTGGGTGCCGGTGAGGATTCACCCTGGTCTCCGTGCCCTTCCTGCTCCTCAATATGCCGCTTGCGCAGCCTCCTCCCGGAGCCGTGAGACGACACTGTCTCCCAGGTCATGCCGTCAGAATCAGATTCTGACAGGCAGACCGTCTCAGTTCGGAGCCATGGGGCTTGAGTAGCCTCCACATTCGAAGCAACGGGCAGATCTTCGCCGTTGCTCTCCGTCAACTCGCAACGGGTCAAAACGACCCGCGCATCTTTCACCTCACACGCCTTCTCGGCACCACTCTGCGCAGACGCGCACTCTCTTTCCACTTCCTCCTCTCCATCACTTAACCTAAAAGAATTTTCAAAAAATTTTGCCATATTCAGTCCCACGAGTACGTGGGAAGGGTGGGTCGCCCCGGACAGTGCCCACTGTAACCGGGGAAGTCTGGCGTAACCCGCTCAGGGGAGCGACACTTCCCTGGCGGGGGACGCAGTAGCGACTGAAACTCCGTTCAGCCTTCCAGGCCTCACGCTGCGCCGCCGCTTACCTTCGGGTGATTTTTTATAGAGGTTGTCTTCCTCGCGGCCCGGGCGACCAAGCCAGGGCCTATCGGTCCCGCTCAGATCGCAAAACATGACTGCGACCATGTTGCGGGGTTACGATTTTGGGGCGGTGGCAGGGAAGTAAACTCCCACTGCCTGCCCGGCGGCAGGGTAAGTGCACGCCAGGCCCGAATCCCGACTCCTCCTAGCCTAAAAAGGCTATCCGCTCTTGTAGGGACCTAGCCTACAAAGGGACGGCTCCACCAGCCCATCCCGTCCTACCTACCCATCCTACCCCACCGACAGAGTGCCGGCGCCTGGTGGTTTCTGTTACGTCTATTTCTGATGGAAATAGACCAATAGCGGGCAGCAACCGCGAGAAGGAACGACCCCACCAGACTTGCCTTGAGGATCTACACGACCTGCGCTCTCCCTCAAAGCCATTCGCCTCATTACTCGCTCCCAGAGCCGAGTAAAGAAGGCCAAGATTTATCCAATACAAGCGACCGAAGCCGCAAGCTAGGCATAGCAACTACTAATGGATAAACCCAGACCCGCCCCCCCCAACCTAACCTTTTTTTTTTTTTTTTTAACCTGGGAAAATCCTTTATGGATACCACCGTTCCGGGGGGAAACGGTGGTTATGTGGGACTCACCGCCGTAAGGCGGCATACGCACTAAAAAACCAGGGTGTTCCTCCTACACCAACTTAAGACGAGGGGCATGGGACCGCTCGCGCATTACTCCACAGCCCTCGTCGGTGTCGCTGCCCGCCTAGCGGCAGACTCTCCTCCTGGGAGGTCTTCACAAGACCTCGCCACCTCATGTGTGATGCCCCGGAACACACGGGGCATCTCCACCTCTCGACGACCCATTGTTAGGGGATGCCAGGTGCCCCCGCACCCAACACCCCAGGCCCTCGAAGCGGAGACGGGGAGCGGGCTCGATTAGCCCGCCTCCGTGTCCGCGCCCACCGGAGCGGCTGTGCGAGAGGATCTCTCTCCCTCTCCCGCTCCTCTTCTTCTCCACCATGAACTGCAGGAGCAAGTCCTGAGCCCCGGCGCATCGGTTGATATTCGCCTGTAGGAAGGTTAGGGCCATACTAACTAACCTTCCTCCATGCGTCCCGATGGACCTTCATCAGGCGGACGCGGCTGCGCCGTAGCCCCAGCCACGTTGGCCTTCCTTCTGACCCCTGTCTTTGACGGGGACTTGGCGCATGCCTTGCTCCCGGAGAGGTGATCGGCTGGCTTCCCCGCTGCTGCACATAGGGTGCAATGGGGGGTAGCGGTGCAATCTTTGGCCTTGTGGGCCTTTATACCGCAGCGGTAACACTCATCGCTGCGGTCAACCTCGGCCTTGCACTTGGCCGCTATATGGCCCAGTTCAAGGCAGCGGTAGCAGCGGCGGGGTCTTGCATCTAAGATGCTGACTCGCGCCGCCACCCAACCAACCAAAACGCGGCCTCCACTGGCCATCACCTTCTTTGCGGCCACGGTAGGGCAGCGTACGAACACGGTGCCCATCCCGGCTTGTCCCCGACGTATTGCGCCAACGGATAACGCCGTCACATGGCATTCGCCCTTCCCTGCCAAGGCCTCCGCCAGCTCCTGCGGAGTGACGGAATCGTCCAAGCCGCTGACTCTAAGGTCAGTCGTGATAGTCGGCCTGGAGACTCGTACGCTCTCCTCGTCTCCGAACACCTCCCTGAGCTTCTCAGCAAGGACGTCCGCTTTGGCCGCGTTGTCCACACCGGAAACCTCCAGCACTCGTGCCCCAGTTGCCGCCGCCCTGATCTTCAGCGGTGGGAGCCCCAGCTCGCTTAAATTCACCTTCGCCTTGGCCGCTTCCAGCATCTTGGCGTAGGTGACCCCTTTCTCCACCGCACACTTCTGCAGTGTGATAACCACCGCTGCGGTCCGTGGAGGGCGGAGTTTGGCCGCACCCGCTTTGGGGGGCTGCGTCTTCGGCCTAGGGATTTGGGCCGGAGGGGGAGGCCTCTTCTTCTTGGTGGGTCATGCCCCTTCAGTGGCACGCACCTTGTCCCGCCTCTTGTCCTTTCCCCGCCTCGTGACCACCTGCCAGTCCTCAACAGGAGCCACAGTGCTAAAAGGGGCGGGGGCCGGCTTCGGCTTTGGCGCCGGAGTGTCCCTCTGAGTCAAGGACTCAGCTGGACGCACCTCAGCCTCTCTTCTCCGATCTGCCGCCAGAGGGGGCCTCAGGGTCTGCCTGGGCATCAGCCTCTCCTCGATTCCGGCAAAGCGGGCGTCCACCATTGTGCCGACTTGCACCATGATGTGCCGCATCGCCTCCTCACCGCAGGGAGTTTGGGCCGGGGCCTGAGCAGGCACCGATGACTGAGCCACTTGAGCTTGGGCTGCCCTCATCATCGCCATCTCCCGTCGTAACTCCTTCAAGTCCGCTGCGAGCCGCTCGTTGGCCTTTACCAGAAGGGCCATCTCCTCAGGCACTGTGCGGGCCCGCGTTTCCTTAAAGGACGCCTTTATTGTTTCCGCAGCCTCCTTGAGGGCCCTCACCGACGTGCCCTTTAGGTTTTTGGACTTCGTGGCCACCGCATAAACAATGTCCACTGAGTCCATCAACATTGCCTCCAGCTCGGCGGCATCACAATTGTCCAGCCGTGAGTCGCGGTCCTCGGGCACCGGTGCTGGCGCCTTGAGGAACTGCGCCTTCCTCCTTTTTTGGATCTCCTCTTGGAGATCCCTTTCGGCTTCGAGCCGCATCTCTTCTTCCCGCGCCCGGTTGAGCTCGGCCTTGGCCTTCGCCAAACCAACGTATTGCCCTGTTGTGGGCGGGCGCCCCCTACCACGCTGAGTGCTCGAGACCTTGGGTGCTGGTGAGGATTCACCCTGGTCTCCCTGCCCTTCACGCTCCTCAATGTGCCGCTTGCGCAGCCTCCTCCCGGAGCCGTGAGAAGACACTGACTCCCAGGTCATGCCGTCAGAATCAGATTCTGACAGGCACACCGTCTCAGATCGAAGCCATGGGGCTTGAGCAGTCTCCACATTCGAAGCAACGGGCAGATCTTCGCCGTTGCTCTCCGTAAACTCGCAACGGGTCAAAACGACCCGCGCGTCTTTCACTCCATATGCCTTCTTGGCACCACCCTGCGCAGACGCGCAGCCTCTCTCCTCCTCATCCTCTCCACCACTTAATCTACTAAAAGAATTTTCATTAAGCATATTCAGTCCCACGAGTACGTGGGAAGGGTGGGTCGCCCCGGACAGTGCCCACTGTAACCGGGGAAGTCTGGCGTAACCCGCTCAGGGGAGCGACACTTCCCTGGCGGGGGACGCAGTAAGGACTGAAACTCCGTTCAGCCTTCCAGACCTCACGCTGCGCCGCCGCTTATCGTCGGGTGATTTTTTATAGAGGTTGTCTTCCTCGTAGCCCGGGCGACCAAGCCAAGGCCTATCGGTCCCGCTCAGATCGTGAAACATGACCACGACCATGTTGCGGGGTTACGATTTTGGGGCGGTGGCAGGGAAGTAGACTCCTACTGCCTGCCCGGCGGCAGGGTGAGTGCACGCCAGGCCCGACTCCCGACTCCTCGTAGCCAAAAAGGCTATCTTACTCCTAGCCTAAAAGACGGCTCCACGAGCACATCCCGACTCCATCCACTGCGCCCTCTGCTAATATCAGAGAGACACGCGGAGAAGACTCCCCTTTTCCCTTCCCGAGGCCCCCAATCCGCTAGTGAAGCGCCGACCCACACAGAATCCCGCAAGGAAGCTGACCCATACAACCGACTCGCGGGAGACCGAGCAGGACGGCGCCGTACCAACAGTTCGGGAACCTCCCCATTTCCCCCCCAGTGTTTGGTCCGCGCCGGTAAACCGGTAACTCCCATTTCTGGGAGCCGTTCCCCTATCCGCCACCCGGGGACGCGCCGCGTTGGGGTACACCTCCCCACCCACTGGGACAACCCAGCAGGTCCGCGGCCCCAACCTAACCTTTTTTTTTTTTTTTTTTTTTTTTTTTTTTTTTTTTTTTTTGCGCTGGGAAAAATGCGTTACGCATGCCCCCCCATTGGGGGATGGGAGGGGTATGTGGGACTCCCCGGTCTATATAGGACCAGTATACCCACTAAACGACCCAGCGGCACTCCAGCATCGTCTGTGTGGAGGAGGATTGGGAAACCGACAAAAGCCTTTACTTCCAATCCCCCGCCGACGACCGCCCGCCTTTACAGCGGGGCCCGCATGCTCCTCCCAGCAGGGAGGGGCCCAGGAACGACCGCGAGTGCTCGGCCGTTCCCGCCTGACAGAGGTGGAGAATATGTGCAATGCGAGAGAAGGCGCCCCCGCGCCTGTCTCCCGCTATCCTCCGCCGGGTGGGGGAAGGTGATTGTCGTACAATCGCCTTCTTCTCCCACTTCTTCGCCTGCGGAGCGGTGCCGCGAGGGGATCATCCTCCCGCGCGCGCTCCGCTGCCTCCTTTTGAGACATCACGTCCTCACAAAAGGAGGCGACCGCTGTCCAGGCCCCTTCGCTTCCCAGCATGGAGTTGACCACGCTGGGCAGCGAGAGGTCCGGCCCGACTATCGCCGCTAAGCCGCGACGCGGCTCGGACCACGCCGGGCACACCTCGAGGGTGTGCTGCGCAGTATCCTCCGTCGCACCACAATCATGGCATGACGGGATCTCCTCCCTTCCTATCCGGTGCAGGCATGATCCGAAGCAACCGTGCCCGGACAACACCTGCACCAGGCGGAAGGAGAGGAATCCCCAACCTAACCTTTTTTTTTTTTTTTTTTTTTTTTTTCTTTTTTTTTTTTTTTTTTTACCCAGGAAAATCCTTTATGGATACCACCTTCCCAAGGGGGGGGGTAGATGGTTATGTGAGACTCTCCGCCAGAGTGGCAGCATACTCACTAAAAACCTGGGGTGTTCTTCTCACCGCATTATGGTGGGAGGGCCGCGAGTTCACTGTACGCGCTTTCGTAACCCTCTTGTCAGTACGGGTGCCTGATAAACGGGCTCAACTCTGGGAGTTTCTTATACTCCCCTATGCTTCGCTTAAGGCGTACCGGAACACATTCGGAACGCCTTACAGCTCGGGACTTTCCAATTCGGGCACAGACCCCCCGATCTATGCCTGCAAATCCCCATTATAGCGGCATCTGGTTGGCAAAAGCCAACCGCCTGCGGCCTGTTCTCCTACGGCGAATCGGAAGCGATAGAACGTCGTCTTCTCGATCCCTCTCCGCCTTCTCCTTCTGAGACATCACTGCCTCCGCGAAGGCGACAGCAGCATCCCATGCCTCTTCTCTATCTGTTAGAGCCCTAATAAGGGCCGGTAGAGAGAGATCAGCTCCTATAACTGCTGTTAACGTTGCGCGTTCTCCCGTCCACCCAGGGCACACAGCAAGGGTGTGTTGCGCTGTGTCTTCTGCTCCTTGACTACAGTGGTGGCACTCCCCCGATGGTTCACGACGAACCACCCGACACAGATATCTACCAAAACAGCCGTGTCCCGTTATAATCTGTGTAAGGCGGAAGGTCAGTGCCCCGTACTTACGCTTGATCCAAGGTGTGAGCACCGGTCGTAAAGCAGTCACCAAGTCCCTACTGGCACTCGGGTTCACCAGCTTCTCCGACCACTTCTCGATGAGCTCATCGTGGGCATCCTCTCTCCACTTCTTGATTTCTTCCGGAAGTGGCCAACCTCCCTCGGCTTTTTTCCCCGCGCATCTTCGGTAGATCTCTGCCTGAACTTCAGCTTCTAGATCCCATGGCGGGCTATTGGCCAGCAGGCACGCTCCTTCAAAAGACACGGTGCAATACGCCCGAGCAGCTCTTAGTGCAATGGCTCGCTGCGGACGACGCAGTAAGGCCTTATTAAGGCTGCTCAGGGCATCCGCCCATATAGGCGCCCCGTAGAGTGCCTTAGATCGGAGTACGCCAACGTAGAGGCGACGGCATGCAACACTTGGACCTCCCAGATTTGGAAGGAGCTTCCCGAGCATTCCGGCAAAGGCGATTAGCTTTGGCGCTAGTCGCTGGAAGTGCTCCGTGAATTTCCACCGACCATCTAGGACAATGCCCAAGTAGCGGATCGTCGGTTCGATAGCAATGGAGGCTCCGCCAACCACAATTGTCATCCCTTGCGGTGGAGCGTTTCGAGGCCCATGAAAGAATAAGGCCTCGGACTTATTAAGGGCTACTTTTAGGCCCAGAGTCCGGATTCTCCGGACTACTTGAGCCACTCCCGCTGTAGCAAGGAGAGCCGCATCTCTATGTGTGCTACCACGTGCCGTGACCAGGGTATCATCGGCGTAGCAAGTCACTTCTATTCCACGAAGATTTTCACCTCGGAGCACCCAGTCGTACCCGATGTTCCACAGGAGCGGTCCGAGGACAGACCCCTGTGGAACGCCGCACGACATAGCTGTACTAACCCACCCGTTCTCAGTCGGGTACATTATTTTCCGATCGACAAAGTAGTCTGCTACCACTTTCCTCAAGTACTGGGGTACACCATGATACCTGAGCGCCTCTTTTACAGTTTCCCAGGGCAAAGTGTTAAAGGCGTTTGCTATATCTAGCGAAACGGCCAACACCACCCCGCCCTGCGCAACCGCACTCTCAGCTAAGCTTCGCACTCTAGAGATGGCATCCAAAGTTGAGCGGCCACAACGGAAGCCAAACTGACCATCGTGCAGATCCGGTCCAACCACTCTCATATGCTTGACGAGACGAGCAGCGAGCACTCGCTCGAAAAGCTTACTCATCTCGTCAAGCAGCACGATAGGACGATAGGCAGACGGTGAATCCTCAGGGCGGCCACTCTTCCTAAGCAGAACCAGTTTACCTGTCTTCCAAACACGTGGAAATCTACCCTGGGCTAAGCACTCTGAAAATAGTGCCCTTACCCCTTCACCCATTTGTTTCATCGCTATTACCACCGCGCGTTCGGGTATACCGTCTGGACCTGGTGCGGTTTTTTTCTTTCGAAGCTTTAAAATGGCCAACTCTAGCTCTACTTCCGTGACTTGTGGAACATCCTCCTCCTGAAAGTCATCCGATCTAGCCGTTGGCACCATGCTTGGCGGCTGCCATTCTCCTCTTTCAGGGAAGAGAGTCGTCACGACGCGCTCTAGCAACTGTGGGTCTAGAGTTTTTGTTAATGGCGGGGCCCAGGGGCGTAGCTTTCCAGATACCACCTTGTAAGGGCGTCCCCATGGGTCAAGGTTGAGAGTCTCCAGCCATTCTTCCCACGATGCCTCTTTGGCTTGCCGAATTGCCGTTTGCAAACTTGTGCATGTAGCTCTGTATTCGGCATACAGCTCCTGTTCCAGGTCTTCATTTCGGATGCGTCTTCGTCTGCACCTGTGATATTGGCGGCGCGCTGCCACACTTGCCTTCCGCAATTGTTGGAGTTCTGCATTCCACCAATACACCTGACGTCGCGGTGGCATCGCCTTTGCCCTTGGCATGGCTGCATCACAGACGCGGGTTAAGGAACTGATCAGGCATTCTGATGCAGTATCCACATCGTCTATTGTCACGGGATCGTACCCATCACCTATCCAGGTTTCCACGATGGCCGCCTCGTTCGCCACTTCCGCATCCAGCTGCCTCAGTGACCAGCGAACCCCTTCCTCAATACGGGCCCGGTTAACTCTTCCTGACGGCGATTGGAGCGTAGAGACATCAAATCGGATATACCGATGGTCGGATAACGTCTCCACGTCCTCTCTCACTTCCCATCTCTGAACACGACGCGCAAGGGTGGAATTTGCGAATGTGACGTCCACAATTGACTCGCCCTGCAGCCGCACGCATGTGCTCACTGTTCCCCTATTCAGTATTTCCAATCCCATAGAGACCGCCCACTCCTCCAACGCCTCCCCTCGTGCATCCGTCCGTGGAGATCCCCACGCCGTTGCCTTGGCGTTGAAATCTCCAGCGACTATCACGGAGGTGGAGTGTGCTTGCCCAATGAGAGCCCCGACTTCCGCAAGCAAGTGCTCAAAGTCAGCTAGAGTCCTGTTTGGCGAAAAATACACCCCAATAATTGCGACGCCGCCAAAGACAGCTAAAACGCAACCCCGACCCTTTACTATCTTCCCGAAGGGTGAAGTTCCAGCGGCTCTAATGATGGCCACTGAGTCCTCAAGGTCCCCAACCCAGTTATCCCGGGGCGAGACAAAGTAGGGCTCAGCGACCACAGATATTTGGATCAACCACTCTGCCATGCTCTGGAGCAGAAGATCCTGAGCTCTGGCAGAGTGGTTGATATTCGCCTGCAGAAATTTGGTCGCCATACTAACTATTGGTGTCCATGAGATCCTCCTCTTGCGTTGCTGGACGCTGAGTCAGCTGCGAGGGGGCCCTGGGGCCTTCACTAGCCAACTTTTCTCTCCTTCTACCCTTCTTGGGGGGCCTGGCGAAACAAGCTTTACCACCAATACGGTGATTCGCCGCTTTGTTTGCCGCATCACACACAGGGCAGTGCGGATCAGCAGAGCATTGAGCCGCCTTGTGTCCTGACTTACCACAGCAGAAGCAGAAACTGCTTCGGTCAACGTCCGTGGTGCATTTAGAGCCCATGTGACCAAGCTCCAGGCACCTGAAGCATCTTAGCGGTCGGGGCTCCAGGATTTTAGCCTGAACTGAGACCCAGCCTACTAAAAGCCTTCCCTCTGAAACTTTTTTGGCTGCGGCAATTGGGCATCGCAGCCAGATAGTACCTCCTCCTTGTCTGCCAGGAGAACGAATTATTTCTCCCGTTCTGATGGCTTCTTTTGCGCAACCGCCCACATCAGCCACGGCTGCTACTACTTCCTCCTTGGTAGCCGAGTCATCCAGGCCCGTTATGCGGAGTTCAACGCATTTCTCGGGCCTGGTGACCCGAACCACATCCTCGCCAAGGGACTCTCCGAGTTTCTTAGCCAGAGCATTGGCTTTTTCAGCACTAGAGGCACCGGGCACCTCCAGAAGTCGAGCGCCAGTAGCTGCAGTACGGAACTTTAAGCCCGCTGGTATGCCAAGGTCCTTTAGATCAATGTGCTGCTTGGCCTCGGCAAGCACTTTCTCGTAAGTGACGCCGCGATCTACTGCATCTGGCTTCAGAGTCAACATGACCGCTGCCGACCGCGGAGGGCGGAGCTTCGCCTGCTTCTTTTTTGGCTGCACACGAGCACTTGCCACTTTCTGTGAGGACACCTGATCACTTGGTGCCTTCTTGGCAGCCTTCTTTTTATTCGTGCCTTTCCGAGCCACCACATTCCACCCCTCATCCATGGATTGGGGCTGCGGAGGCAACAACCGCGGCTCAGTCACTGCCGGTTTGGGTTTCCCCTTTGCCTTTCGAGTCTCTTTAGCTTGAGCTTTCTGAGACTCTTTGGCTGTCTCTTTATTAATGGCTACAGGAGCACCATCATTTACCATCTCGATCTGCGAGTGGCCCACCGAGCGAGGAGCAGCAACCGTGACTGCAGAGGCCATCGGCACCATAGATCTCTTTTTATCTGCAGCTAACGGGGGCCGCAGGCGCTTCTCAGGGAGCAACCGCTCCTCTAGTCCTTCCAGTCTTGCGTTCATCATGGTCCCACATTGGTCCATGACGACACGCACTATTTCCTCAATTGTTTGGGGCTGAGTTGCCGTCGTAGCTGGCGCCTGATCACGCTGCTGCGCTAGCTGCCGCATCTGGGCTAACTCTTTTCTCATCTCGGCCAACTCGCCCGCGAGCCGCTTGTTGGCTGCCTCCAATCGAACAACCTCCTCCGACATTGTGCGGGAACGCAACTCTTGGAAGGAAACTTTAATCGTCTCCACCGCGTCCTTTAGGGCTCTAACGTACGTCCCTTTAAGGTTGCTAGATGTTTTCGCAACCTTTTCAATTGTATCCACCGAATCTAGGACCAGCCTAGCTAGATCCGGTGGTTCTTGTCCTTCACTGCTCAGTGTTCGTGACACTAAGACCGGAGACTTACGGAAAGAGGCAGCTACCGCCTCCTTTTTCCGTCTTATGTCATCCGCCATCTCCATTTCAGCCTGCAACCGAAGCTCCTCAGCTTTCGCCGCGTTCAATTCAGCCTTTGCTTTGGCCAGGCCTACGTACTGCCCCGTAGAAGGGGGACGTCCACGTCCTCTCCGAGCCGGCGACGCGGGCATCGACTCCTCATCCTCTCCCAAGTCCGAGCTCGCGTCGTATCTCCGACGCTTTCTCCAAAATCGGTCTCTTCCTTCGGACACCTCCCCTGAAGCCACGGTCTGGAAGCTCGCATCAGAGTCCGCGTCAGACAGGTTCGCCATTGTCGATGAAGCAACGAGCATATCTTCATCGTTGCTTTCCACCACCTCGCAGCGGGTTAACACTACCCGTGCATCCTTCACCTCACATGCCACCTCAGTGTCCTTATTCAGGCCAGGGTCAGCGGTGTCAACATACGCCTTCGGGGCGCATGCTTCCACCTCCATATCAACGTTGTCCGTATCGCTTGCCAAATCAGTGTCCAGTGTCAGAGTTTTGCCATATTTGTGTTCACGAAGCCGGGCGGATTGCCTGGCTACGAAGCAGTCGCTGCCCCCCCCAGAGTACGAGGGGCAGCCCTCTACCTCAGATGAGGTAGAGGGGTGGGATTCCCCCTTTCGGGGACCCACCTGGGGACCAAATTTACAACTGCTTAGATCCATTTTTCCTTAACTCCAATGCTCCACATCGTCGTCTCTTTTTTCACTAGGGGTGAGCTCCCCTGCAAGTTTTAAGGGAGCGCCCTGAAAAGGGCGTGCTCGCCTCCCCCAACAACGCACCCTGAAAAGGGGCTTGTCCGCCTATCGGCCCCGCTCAGATCGCGAAACATGACCACGACCATGTTGCGGGGTTTGGCCCTCCACTGATCCCGATGGTTCCCCCCCAGTGTTTGGTCCGCGCCGGTAAACCGGTAACTCCCATTTCTGGGAGCCGTTCCCCTATCCGCCACCCGGGGACGCGCCGCGTTGGGGTACACCTCCCCACCCACTGGGACAACCCAGCAGGTCCGCGGATCCCCAACCTAACCTTTTTTTTTTTTTTTTTACCTGGGAAAATCCTTTATGGATACCACCGTTCCGGGGGGAAACGGTGGTTATGTGGGACTCACCGCCGTAAGGCGGCATACGCACTAAAAAACCAGGGTGTTCCTCCTACACCAACTTAAGACAAGGGGCATGGGACCGCTCGCGCATTACTCCACAGCCCTCGTCAGTGTTGCTGCCCGCCTTGCGGCAGACTCACCTCCTGGGGTCTTCCCCCACCTCGTGTGTGATGCCCCGGAACACATGGGGGGCATCTCCACCTCTCGATGACCTATTATTAGGGGATGCCAGGTGCCCCCGCACCCAACACCCCAGGCCCTCGGAGCGGAGACGGGGTGCGGGCTCGATTAGCCCGCCTCCGTGTCCGCGCCCTCCGGAGCGGCTGAGCCAGAGGATCTCTCTCCCTCTCCCGCTCCTCGTCCTCCCTCTGCTTGATGACTACCTCACAGAAGGAGGCCACCGCCTCCCATGACCTCTGCTCATCGACCATTTTTAGAATTATGGCCGATAGGGATAGGTCAGTCCCTACGACCGCGACCAAAGTCTGCCGCGGTTCTGCTCCTCCCGGGCATGCCTCCAGCGCATGCTGCGCCGTGTCCTCCACATGTCCACATTGATGGCAAGCTGGGGAGTCCTCCCTTCGTGCAACGCGATGTAGGTACCTCCCGAAACAACCATGTCCCGAGAGGACCTGCGTCAGTCTAAAGGAAAGACTCCCATGCTTCCTGCGGACCCACTCCTCCAGTACTGAGCTGATCGCCTCCAGTAGTCGACGGGCACTCTGCCCCCTCTGCACTTGCCCATTTAGGAGACGCTCCCTCCATATGGCAATAGCAGACACTCTGGCCTGATTGCGCCAGTGTGCCACCTCCTGCGGCGCCGGTCGCTCGTCCCGCTCCCGCGCCTGCGCTCTGCGCCAGTAGACCGAAGCCAGAACTTCGGCCTCAAGGTCCCACGGGAGCGAGCCTGCGAGCACGCATGCTACTTCGTGAGAGAGTGTGCGATACCCCCTGCACACCCTCACCGCCATCACTCGCTGAGCTCCAATCAGCACGGCAGTGGTCTGCCGATCAAGCTTTCCCGCCCATATCGGGGCGCCATACAAGGCCATAGAGCTTACCACCGCTGTATAAAGGCGGCGGCAGCTCACTTCGCAGCCCCCGATATTCGGGAGCAGGCGACTAAGTGCGCCGGCTGTCCCCAAGATTTTGGGGGACAGCCGCCGCACGTGCTCCTTGAAGTTCCATCTGCCGTCGAGGACGACACCAAGATACTTCAGTGTCGTCCCGACGGGGATGGAAATTCCACCCACCACTATGGTGGAGTCTGCAGGTGGTTTCCGCCGGGGACCATGAAAACATATGGCCTCAGATTTGTGGAGCGCCACCTGCAGACCCAGCATCCGGATCCTTGCGACGACCGTAGCGACTCCGGCTGTGGCCAGGATCGCAGCCTCTCTATAGTCGCTTCCGCGGGCGGCAACTAACGTATCATCGGCGTAACATACTACGCTAACGCCACGCAGGCTTGCCCCCCGGAGGACCCAATCATATCCGACGTTCCACAGGAGAGGGCCAAGAACCGACCCCTGCGGAACACCGCGCGTCATGGGACTACTTCCCGCCCCGCGAGTCGTCGGGAAGACTACCTCTCGATCTGAGAGATAGTCCCCGACGAGTCTTCGCAGGTACTGGGGCACCTTGTGGTACCCCAGACCGGCGTGTATCGTGCTCCAAGGCAGCGTGTTGAATGCATTGGAGATGTCCAACGATATGGCCACCAACACGCCGCCACTGGAGCACGCCTCCTCGGAGAGGTCGCGGACGAGAGATATGGCGTCAATCGTCGAGCGACCTCTCCGGAAGCCGAACTGGTTAGGCGCCAGATCCGGTCCCACCGTCTCTAGGTGCCTGACCAGGCGGGCAGCCACTACTCTCTCCAATAGCTTGCCCGCCTCGTCAAGCAGCACAATCGGGCGATAGCCCGAGGGCTCGTCCGCGGGACGACCCTCTTTCCTCAGGAGGACGAGTTTGCCCCTTCTCCATCGCCTGGGGAATCTTCCTTCCAAGAGGCACCTATCGAATAGATCCTTCAATGCGGGTCCCAAGTGCTTCAAGGAGAGGGCCCACGCTCGACCCGGTATGCCGTCAGGCCCAGGTGCCGTGTTCTTGGCCCTCATCCTGAGCACCGCCGCACCCAGCTCACCCTCAGAGATAGGGACAAACTCACTCTCCTCTTCTTCGGCGAGACCAGCCGAAGTCATGGGTGGCGCGAACTCGGCCCCCGGAGCACCGGGGAACAAGCCATCGACCACTCTCTGGAGCACCAGTGGTTGGAGCGAGGCTGTGATGGGGGGAGCCCAAGGACGAAGCTTTTGCCTCGCCCACTTGTACGGGCGGCCCCATGGGTCGCGCTCAAGCCCCTCCAGTAGCTGCTCCCAGGCTCGCCTCTTAGCCTCGACTATCGCGACGCGAAGGGCCCCAGAAGCCTCTCTGTAGGCGGCGTAAAGAGACTCGCTCTCCTCAGTCTCTCGCCATCTTCGTCTCCGATACCGCTGGTATAGCCGGCGCCTCGTCACGCATCTTCTCCGAAGTTCTGCAATCTCCTCCGTCCACCAATAGACTTGGCGTCTCGGCTGCGGGGCTCGCGCGCGCGGCATCGCAGCGTCGCAGACGCGCGACAATGCCTCGCACAGCCTGTCCGCCATCGCGTCCGGGTCTACCGGATCCGGCTCCTGAGGAGTGCCGTTCCACACTTCGACGAGAGCCGCCTCCTTCAGCACTTCGGCGTTGAGGCGCTTCAGGGCCCATCGCGGACCTATCTCGCCACCTACCTCTCTCACCTCATCCGTTCGAGTCGGGGAGACGCTGAACCGGATGTACCGGTGATCGGACAGCGTTACCACGTCTACTAGCACCTGCCAGTCGCGAATACGGCAAGCGATGTCTGGGGTGACGAGCGTCAAGTCGACGATCGACTCACCGTTCCGCCGGACGCAGGTGCTTTCCGATCCCCGGTTTACAACGCAGAGGCCCACCTCGGCCATCCACTCTAGCACGACACCGCCCCGCGCGTTCGTCACCGGCGACCCCCACGCCGCTGATTTGGCGTTGAGGTCCCCGAGGACGAGGACGGGGCGCGGGCGGGTCTGACCAATCAAGGTCCCCACCTCGCCGAGGAGAGTCTCCAGCTCGCGGACCGGCCGGTTCGGGGAGTGGTACACCCCCACGATGACGGCCTGGCCCACCCTAGCAACCACGAAACCCCTGCCCCTCACCACGTCTTCAAGAGGGGGGGTCCCCAACCTAACCTAACCTTTTTTTTTTTTTTTTTTTTTTTTTTGTTGACGAGGGGGAAATCTGCAACCAGATACCCTACTGCATAGAGGGTACAGTAGGGTTATGTGAGGTTCACGGACTCGTGTACTCACTAAAACCTCCCCGGTGGCCATCCTCGACGCATGTTGGGGGGCTCCGGGATCTCCAAGGGAACGCACCGGTGCCCCCCTCGCGCTGTGCCTTTGCACGTCCAGGGGGAGGCTATCCAGCCACCCCCGAACACCACGGTGTTCACAGCAGCACGTTGCCGCCGCCCTCCCGGGGCCCGTTTAACGGACGGTCGAAGCCCTTACTCCGACCACCCACGGACCCGAAAGTTCCCCTGCCTGGCAGGGGATACCACACAAAAGCCCCTTATGGGGCAGGCGCAGCGGGGCGGCCACTGCCGCCTCGCCGTCGCCTCCTTCTCCGAGCGGGATCAGCCCTCTCCCAAGGTGAAGACTCGGAAGCCGGCCTTAGGACTGCGCCACTGCGGAACATCGGCAGCGGAGCACCCTCGTCGGACCTTCAGGTGAACCCTGGTCTATCTCCTGAACCCAAAGTCCTAGGACACCCGTGTTTGGACTCCTTGTAAAGGGGAGACCAGACCCGTCCCAAATTTCCCAACCCCAACCCCCTCACCCCAATTTCATTTCGCCCCCCTTCGCCGTAAGGCTACCTCACCCCTCCGAGTCTTATCTCCGGGGTCATATTACCTAAAGGAGGTGGACCGCTGGTGTTAGGTACCCTCACCACCGGCCACAGGAGCCCCCACCACCTCGCTCCAAGGGACCCCTCCCAACCCCCCCCACCCCCCCCCCTCAAACCCCCCCTCCCCCGGTCTCCTCCCGAGACCTTCCCCCCCCCCCCCCCAACCCCCCTCAAATTTCCCAAAACCCCCTCGGGCCATATCTCCGGAACCAGTGGAGATAGACCCCCCGAGTTTGGTATCCCCGGAATCAGCTTCAAGAGCTCTACAATCTGGCTCCAAGGGAATTCCAAATTTCCAATTCTACCTCAGCAGAAATCTGAAAACACAATCACCATCAGGCATCAAACCACCGGCGGCGCGCGAGAAGGCTTTTACTCAGTAAGAAAAAATTTTAAACGTAAATAGTGTAACAAGTAAATAGGTTCAAAGTTCTGAACATTTTATTAATCATTGTATAACTTTAAATAAACAATACTAGCCGTAAAGGTAGAAGAGTCACAGTCAAGGACTCGTCCGGGGAAGTACTACCATCACACCCAATTCTGCCGCCAAACAGCATTGCTGTGTTTCGGCTAGAAGGGTCTGATCGCCGGTTAATTTACAGGCACGAGGCTTAACATCTACCTCCAATAATACAGCTAGTATTAAGTAGAATAACGTAGCATTTAATTTTAGTATTTATTGTATTTGGTTAAATTCAATTATAACAAAATGTCAGCAAAGTCAGTGACCGGATCCGTCCCTAAGTCGGAAGTGGCTCCTCAGGTAGCCCTCCAACCAAAACGATCGCTGCGTGAAAAGGTACTGAAAAAGGAAACAGTCGCCAAATCCCTCAAATTAGAGAAGTCGACGCGGCCATCGGTACCCGAGGCGAAGAAGGCATCGTCGGTCGGAGCACAACTGGAGGAAGTCAGCCCAGTGGTCCCCGCGAGAAGGAAGAGGACATCGCCTGCGAAACCGCCGCTACAGGTGAGTGAAAACCTGGCCACATCCTCAGACCAGTCCGCGGTGGATTCGGTCACAGAAAAAATTATAAATTGGCAACAGTGTGGGATTTCGCCTCCCAAACCCATGGAGTCCGACGACGACTCAGTAGTGTCCGGCATGGAACTCGACACCCCCGCAAACAGGCCCAAACCACGACACAGCATTCTGGTCGTGCCAACGGGAAGACGAACGGGGGTGGAGATGGACTTGGCCACGAAACTGGCCAACGAGACACTGCTGAAGGGAAAAGATGCGTTGGAGTCTGCAGGCAACATGAAGAGGGAGTGTAAAGTCATCGCACTCGAAAGCCTGCAGACTCTCTACGAAATAATCCTCTCGTTGTCGGACTCGAGATCCAGACACATCACCAGTCTGGAGAGGGAAAGGACGAGACACGCTACAGAGCTCGTTCGGGTGGAGAGAGCACACACCAAACAATTAATAGACATAACCACAAATCTTACGTCGGAGATGTCAAAGGCCAGAACGGACATCAGCGCATCGCTCAAGGAGATCCAGGCGGTTCGCAACTGGCAGGGGTACGAGACCCAGGAGCCCCATAGGCTTATTAAGGAAACGTCGGAAGCGCTCCAGGACCTTGACAAGCGTGTCAGAGCATTGGGTGAGCTCGTAACCAGCGGGCAAAAGGGGAAAGAGGAGGACCCCAACCGGAGAGACCACTCGAGCCTTAAGGCAGGAGTGCAATCTCTCCAAAACCAGCTGGACGAGCTCCGAAGGGAGACCAACAAAAACACGCGCGAGATCCTAGAGTCCAACCTTAAAGCCATGGAGAGGATGGACTCCAAACCCCAACCAGCACAGCCAGAACCTGGCCTACGACAGGAAGTGGAGGAGATGAAGGAGCTTCTAAAGGCGATGTCAGCAGAAAGAGCACCCCCATCCGAGCCACCGCAGCCCATTCTCATCAACATGGAGGAGCATATGCATCCTCTAACGGAGAGAATGGAAGCGGTGACGTCCGAGCTCCGAACGCTCCGAGAAGAGAAGAAGAGGGCACCACCACCGTCCCTCAGCCTCGAAGCGGAGCTCGCTAATGCCGGAAAAGTAGGTAGCTCAAAGGGAAAGCTGACCTATGCCAAGGTCGCCGCCAAACCACCACCGCCCTTAAAACCAAACCATACCCTGATCATCACATCCGATAACCCCCAGAACACCGGGGAAAATGTGATAGATAGAATCAGGGTAGCTCTAGACACCAAAAAGACTGGAGCCAAGGTCGACAGAGTTAGGAAGGCTAAGAATAAAAAAGTCATCCTAAGCTGTAGCTCCAGGGAAGACCTGGACTTGGTGCAGAGCAGGGTAAGGATGGATAAGGGCTTGAAGGCGGAAGTGGCGAGGGCAGCCAACCCATTAGTCATCGTCAGGGATGTCCTGTCCTACCACACCGACGGGGACATCGTGGAGAATTTAATTGCCCAAAACAAAAACATTTTTAAAGACACTAACCTAAAAGACAGCACGGTCAAGATGCGGTACCGGAAGAAGGCACGGAACCCACTCGAGTGCCATGCGGTACTAGAAGTCTCCCCTACCATTCATAAACACCTAATAGAGGCAGGGAAAGTCTATATAGGGATGCAGCGCAGACCTATATTCGACCAGACCCCATTGGTGCAATGCACCAAATGCCTTGGCTTCGGCCATACAAAGGTTGTCTGCCGGGAGAGAGATGAGTTCTGCAGCCACTGCGGAAAGACTCACTCCTGGGAGAAATGTAAAGGGAGACAGGAGGGGAACCCTCCCAAGTGCAAAAACTGCTCGGCCGCGCACGGCACAAGCATCAACTTGGCGCACAATGCTTTTAGCAAAGAGTGCCCAGAGCGACTTAAATGGGATGCAATAGCGCGGTCCCGAGTATCGTATTGCTGAGGGCGTCTCACAGTACCGTAGCTCGGTCCCTCAAAACTTGGGCGGGGCAGGCTTGAGGTTTATCCAAGCTAACCTGCAACGCTCAAAACTGGCCACGACGGAACTACTCCAGGTTGCGGTGGACAGGGGCATCACGGTGGCTCTAGTACAGGAACCGTACGTCGGAAAGACCGGCGTCTTAAAACAACATCCTGGGACTAGGGTTATCCAATGCACCCTGAACAGGCAAAAACCAGTGAAGGCTGCCGTTATAATTTTCGGTGACCGGCTAGAAGTCGTACACGACCCACAGCTGGTAACCGAAACCGAAGCGGCAGTTCTTCTTATCGGGGGAGGCCTAAAACTAGGAGTAATATCCGTCTACCTAGAGGGGGACCAGGACATAGTACCGTACCTGGACCGTATCAAAAAAGTTTCTACCAAGTTGGACACACGAAACCTCATCGTCGCGGGAGATATAAATGCCTGGAGCCACTGGTGGGGCAGCGTATCTGAGGAGGACAGAGGAGAGGCGTACAACGCGTTCCTGAACGAGAAGGGACTCCAAATTCTAAACACCGGGGACACTCCGACCTTCGAGACCTTCAGAAAGGGTAGGGCATGCACAAGCATAGTGGACGTATCCGCTTGCAGTACACCCCTACTCGGAAGAATCGAGGGATGGAGAGTGGAGAGAGGTCTCGTGACTTCGGACCACAACGCCATCACCTTCACCTTGCGCTTGGGAAGGGCCCTAGAAACCCTTAGGCCAATCACAACGCGCAAGTACAACACCAAGAAGGCAAAGTGGACCGAATTCGCACATCTGCTAAAAACCATCCTAGCAGAGAGAGACATCACCACCGTCTCAATTTTGGAGTCAAAAACCCCTAAAGACCTCGAAGAAAAGATCACAGCGTACACGGAAGCCATCCACAAAGCCTGCGAACAAACCATCCCTATCGCAGGAAACAGGACGGGCAATCCCATGCCCCCGTGGTGGTCGAAGAAGCTGGAAGATCTTAAGAGAGAGGTCCTTAGGAAAAAGAGGAGGATCAGGAACGCAGCCCCTTGCAGGGTAAAGATGGTTATAGAAGAATACCAAAAATGCAAGGCGGAGTACGCAGTCATCGCAGAGAAGGCCCAAACAGAGAGCTGGAAGGAGTTCTGCACGACTCAGGAAAAGGAGAGCATGTGGGACAAAATCTACAGAGTGATCAGGAAAACGTCAGGAAGGCAGGAGGACATGCTCCTGAGAAGCTCTGAAGGTAACACCCTAACTCCAAAACAGTCGGCTGAACTCTTAGCCAGAACTTTCTACCCAGACGACTCCGAGAGTACCGACCAATCGTTTCACTCGAACCTCCGAGAACGGATGAAGGAGAGTGCCCTTGAAGACCTTTCGGAAGATGATCCACCATTCACGGCAGCGGAATTGGAGTTGGTGCTGCAAGCACAAAACCCCAAGAAGGCACCCGGACCAGACGGGCTAACAGCTGACATCTGCGCCGCAGCCATACGAAGTGACAGGGAAGTGTTCATGGCGATAGCGAACAAGTGCTTGTCGCTAAATCACTTCCCCACTCACTGGAAAGTGGCACACGTGGTCATCATTCGAAAGCCAGGAAAGGCTGACTACACTCATCCTAAGTCCTACAGACCAATTGGACTATTATCTGTTCTTGGAAAAACCATCGAGAAACTCATGATTGGTCGACTCCAATGGCATTTACTCCCAACCCTAAACAAAAAACAATACGGGTTCATGCCGCAAAGAGGAACCGAGAACGCCCTCTATGACCTGATAGAGCACATAAAAGAAGGAGTAACCGGAAAAAACATCGTACTCCTAATCTCTCTGGACATAGAGGGGGCCTTCGACAATGCGTGGTGGCCAGCCCTGAAAAACCAACTTGTTAGAAAAAGGTGTCCGAAAAATCTGTACCGAATGGTGTGTTCGTACCTCACAGACCGGAAGATCAAGGTCAACTACGCTAGAGCAGCTTACGAGAAGGAGACTACGAAGGGTTGTGTCCAAGGATCCATCGGAGGACCAATCTTTTGGAACGTCATCCTAGACTCGTTGCTGCAAAGCCTAGAGATGGATGGAATATACTGCCAAGCCTTTGCGGATGATGTGGTACTCGTTTTCACAGGCCAGTCGGTCGACAGCCTAGAGCGGTCTGTCAACTCAACGCTGGAACATGTGGCAACGTGGGGAAAACAAAATAAACTCAACTTCGCACCGCACAAAACCAACGCGATGCTACTAACTAAGAAGTTGAAGTATGAAACCCCACAGCTATTCATGGCCGGTACGAAATTGGACCTCGTTGAGGAGACAAAGCTTCTGGGCCTTATCATCGACCGAAACCTCGTTTTTAAATCCCACGTGTCCGCGCAATGCAAGAAAGTAGCTGATATTTACAAGCAGCTTGCATGCGCAGCGAAAGTATCGTGGGGTCTAAATAGTGAGATCACGAGAACCATATACATCGCGGTAGTGGAGCCTATTATGACATACGCCTCAAGTGCCTGGTACCAATCTGCAGAGCTGCAAATGAATAAAAATCAATTCAATGCGCTCCAGAGAGGATTTGCACAAAAGGTCTGTAGGTCATACCGGACGGTCTCACTCACCGCAGCACTGGCACTGTCGGGTCTGCTGCCATTGGACCTGAGGATCCAGGAGGCGGCGAACCTATACAGGGCCAAAAAAGGTTTGGCGAAAGACTATCTCCCACCCGAGACGGAGCTTGAACTCCGAGTGGGATATCTTGAACAGCCCCATCCATCTACCCTAACATCCGTGGAGTACGAACTGTTAGAAGACGCCGTTCAGCAGATCACCGGACCCCAAATTTTTACAGACGGCAGTAAAATCGACGGTAAAGTAGGTGCTGCTCTAACCCAGTGGGAGGAGGGGAAGGAGTCAAACTTCGCCACCTTTAAGCTTCACCCTGCGTGCACAGTCTTCCAGTCGGAACTATATGCACTGCACAGGGCTCTTCAGATGGTGAATTCGGGCAGGGACCCCGTGGTCAGCATACTGAGCGACTCGAGATCGTCACTCGACCTGCTGCGGAATCCCAGCTTGAACCACCCTCTGGCGAGAAGCATAAAGGAGAACATCGTCAGGATCCAGGAAGGAGGACGAGAGATCCTGATGTTCTGGCTTAGGGCTCACGTGGGCACCGTCGGTAACGAGAGAGCAGATGAGTTAGCGAAAGCTGCTGCACTCGAGGACACCACTCAGGACTATGGAAGGATCCCCCTGTCTTACGTTAGGAGGAAAATTCGTGAAGAGTCGATCCGCAAATGGCAGGATCGATACGAAACCTCCAGTACAGGCGCGGTAACGAGAAGGTTCCTTCCAGACGTCCATAGTGCGTACCGGATAACTCGCTCTACAAAATTTACACCAATACAAGTGCAAGTCTTGACAGGACACGGGGGGATAGCCGAGTATCTTCACAGATTCAAGTTGAAAAACAGCCCGGGATGCGAATGCGACCCGGAAATCTGTGAAACAGTATGGCACATCATACTCGACTGCCCCCGTTTCCTAGTGGCTCGAACAGATCTAGAAGCCCGGATCGACAGAAACCTGGTCGAATCGGAACTGCACAACATCGTTGCAGATCCCGATTGCAGACTGCATTTTCTGTCATTCGCCGAGAAGATCTTCAGAGCTGCGGCAAGTAGGCACACGGATCTTCTGCCCCTTGAATCGCAACCAACACCCGTTAGCCAAGCCACAAGTAGTGTCGGCTCTCGGCAGGAACCTACAGCCAAAAGCGTCGCTGTCCGCACACTCCTCGCTTGCGGGGAGAGAGGAGTGCCTGGGATTAGAATCCGAGGAGTGGCACTCTTCATGGACAGCGCCAACGAGCGGCTTGGAATAGGTTTCTGTCGGACCGGGACTAGAAGTCACTTCACGATTTCACCTGGCTTGGCAGCACTCATAAATGGGAGCACGTCTAAAACGACCATGAGGCGCAAAGTCTATAGCGCGCTACCTGAGACGAAAGTGGCGGGCCACCGATGTCGACTAGTCCGATCGCACAACAAGACGATCGTTCTACTCGCATTGGAAGGCAATTACACCCCTTTCGAACAGGCATGTTCAATGCTCACCATGTTGGGAGAAACGGGCGGAGGAGCGGAGGATCCCCGTGTAATAAGTGTAGACGCGATGACGGTCGGGTATGAGCAGGGAGAAGTCGTAGACCGGCTATGCTGTCTGAAAGCCTCAGAACATCATGAGGTGGTCGTGTACGAGGACAGAGGTGAAAACCTAAATTTCCTCAAGGCACACGACCCAAAAACAGCAACAGATAGCTGGGGACAACCCACGCCATCCTCGATCAGCGGATCCGAACGTGTCCAACAGAAAGCAGTCGCCGAAAGAACTGCACAACATCTAAGCAGTGTGCAGGAGCGGAAGAAGAGAGCCAAGGTCGGAGGCCATCTCAAGGGATTTCTAAACACCTTCAGCTCGATGCTGGAAAGTCTGTCTGGAAATCCCTTCCCAACAACGAGATCGGGAGACGACGAAGAGGCACTCGAAGAAGCTCCAGCCAAAAAGGCGAAACCTAAAGCTCCGTTATCGACGGGAACATCAAAGTCCAAAGTTCCACCAAAACCGGTACAAACGCAGGTAAAGAGAACAAGAGCCGACATGGGGCAGGTTGTTCCGCCTCGACTAGTAAATGCAGTGACTCCACAAGACCACGCGTACAATGCCTTCTTAGAGTTTCTCGCGATCACCAGAGCAACCGCAGACGTCAGACTCGGAGTGTGCAAGACCATCTTGCAACACTTCGAGCAGGGCAATGCGAAACTGCTGGAGGAGAAACTCGAGGAGGCAGAAGCAGCCATATACAACAACGGCAACTCCCAAGTAATAAAGGGAAAAATGTCAGGTAGTTATATGGCGGCTTACAACGCGACCAGTGGTTTCGTGGAGGTGTGCATTGAGGGAACCGAGAGCGGAGCGCCTAAATTCAACACCCCGCAAGGTGACCCCTTGGTTGTTGTCGCAAAGTGCACAAGGATCCTACTGGATGACAGGATTCTCGAATTGGCGAAAACCATATCGGGAAATCAGGACACTGCATCCAGCTGGAAGGATTGGGCACTACCAACAATTGAGTGGGTCAATGGAGTTCCGGGGTGTGGAAAGACAACCTGGGTGGTAGGGCACTTCGATGCTGACAAGGACGCCATCATCACTACAACATCAAACGCAGCTAGCGACCTACGGGAGAAGCTAGCGCCTCGTGTTGGTGACCTTGTCAAGACCAGGGTACGCACCATGGCTTCAGTCTTGGTGAATGGCTTCAGAGAGTCCAACAAGTTCAGCCGCTTAATGGTTGATGAGGCTCTCATGAACCACTTCGGAGCCATAGTCATGGCTGCCAAGCTGTGTAATGCCAAAGAACTGGTCCTCATCGGAGATGTCAACCAACTACCTTATATCGATAGAGAAAATCTCTTCGAACTGAGGTACTGCCGCCCAAACCTGGTAGCAAACATCAGCCAGGAGTTGCTCTGCACACACCGGAACCCCTTGGACGTCGCCTACGCCCTGCGCGAAGTTTACTCCGGTATCTACTCCTCAACCCAAAAAGCTCACTCGTTGAAGCTGAAATCCTATACTGGTGCCCAAATACCGCTCACGCTCCCCAATACGCTTTTCCTAGTCCATACCCAGGGCGAGAAGGAAAGGCTTATAGGACAGGGCTGTGGTGAAGGCACAGGTTCGCGCACGCTCACCATCCACGAAGCGCAGGGGTTAACGTTCGAAACAGTAGTTATTGTTCAAACCAAAGCTAGAACAATTGAACTACATCAGAGCGTTCCCCACGCGGTAGTAGCAGTCTCACGGCACACCACCAGCTGTACTTACTACACCGATGATGACAACGACGCAATAGGGTACTTCATCAAGCGAGCAATGGCCACGTCCACTAAAAAGATCCTAGAGTATAATTTAAAAATGTCCATAAAGCACCGAAACGCAGCGGTCGTCGAAAAGTTGGCTCAGGAGATGAGGGATGCCAACTTGGAAACTTAAAGTTGTTTAGTCTAACAGTAATGTTCATTTAAATTGTCAAGTTTTTCAAAAATGTAATAATCTTAAGTAATAGTAATGTAAAATTAGAATATCAATCTTTTCCAAAAATGTAATAATTATAAGTTAATAAGTAAATTGTAAACAAAAGCAAATACAACGAAAAAAAAAAAAAAATTCATACAAAATATAATATACCACAAGGAAATATATATTAACAAAAAAAAAAAAAAATTATATATTATATGTATCCCTATCATAATAAAATGTATTAGAATAATATAGAAGTAAAATTTTCAAGTTATATAGAATCAATAATTTAAGTATTTTTCTTACTGAGTGAGATCCTTTCTCACAAAAATTGTAATAAAGTTAATAAATAAATAAAGTAATATAAAAAAGAGCACGGACCACAGAGTCTGTGGAGAGCAGCTGATAAATAAAAAAAAAAAAAAAAAAAAAAAAACCTAACCTAACCTTTTTTTTTTTTTTTTTTACGTGGGGAAATCCTCATGGATACCACCCGGCGCGGGGGCGCCGGAATGGTTATGCCGGACTCTTACCGGCTAAAACCACCACGGTGAGTGGTCACTCATTCCGCCCAGGTGGGGCAAGATGGGGTCGCGCTAGCATTCACCACCCTGCCCCGGCGGTCGGCCCAGTTGCGAGCAACCAGGCCTCGGCATGGAGGGGGGCGGTCTTTCTCACCAAGACTCCCCCTCAAGACGTCGAGTGAGATCGTGCAAGCCGGCTGTGAGTCCCCCGACTCGCAGCCAGTGACCCCACTTATGAAGGGGGAGAGAGGAGGCGAGCAAACCGCCTCCTCCTTGCTCCCGTTCGTCTGCGCCGGAGCGGGTCCGAAGAGGCGTTGTCCTCCCTGGCCCGCTCCGCGGTCTCCTTTTGCGTCATCACCTCTTCGCAGAAGGAGACCATCGCCTGCCACGATCCCTCACTGCCGAGCATGGCGTTCACTACGCTCGGCAGAGAGAGATCCCCTCCGATACACTCCGAAAGTATGTGCCGCTGCGAGTTCCATGCAGCACACACTTCCAGCGTGTGGAGCGCCGTGTCCTCGGGCGCTCCGCACTCATGGCAGGCTGGAGTCACCTCCCTTCTTGCAATTTTGTGCAGGTACTTTCCGAAACATCCGTGTCGAGAAAGCACCTGCACCACTCGGAAGGTCAGCGACCCGAACCGTCGCCTAACCCAACTACGAAGGACCGGCCTCACGGCGTCCACCGTCCACTGTCCCGGCACCGGTGGCGCCAGGTCCTCCGTCCACCGCCCTATATTTCCAATATTCCAGAGCCAGATATTTCCAGAAGCCTGGCTCCCGTCGCCGTCTGGCGAAAGCGGAGCCAGTCAATCTCCAGCTCCTGCAAATCGACCTTATCCTGCGCCAGTTGGAGGACGGCACCGTATGTGACCCCCTTCGCTGCGGCTTCAGGTTGTAATGAAAGCACCACAGCCGCAGTCTTAGGGGCCCTCAGCGCTGCCTTCGGCTTTGCAGAAGCCTTCGACTTTGGCACAGTCGCGGTGGGACGAGCCGAGGGGTCAGCTACAGGGGCAGAGGATTTGCCCTTCCGCTTTCCCTTCCTTTTCCCCTTCCTAGTCACTGTTACCCAGTTTTCCACCAGGGGAACGGCAGGTTGGGCAGCCTCAGTGCCACTTTTGGTCCCTTTTAGATTGGAGGGGCCAGCAACTGGTGCCACTACGGGAGTGGCAGCCATCTTTGGGCGTTGAGCAGCCTGCTTATCCGCCTTGCTAGCGGACTCACGAGGCGGCTCAGGCGTCGGCTTGGGCTTGGCGGTAGCCGCTCCCACTTTCTTGGCGTCCGCTCTTAGTGGCGGACGAACTATCGGGGCTGGCAGAAGCCGGTCCTCGATCCCAGCGAGTCGGGCGTTGAGCATTTGCCCAAGCGTGCTGATCAAGGACCGCTTCAACTCCTCGACTAGCTCCTCTACCCCAATCCCAGCCAAGGGTGGTGCCCGCATCCCAGAAGTCGCGACAGCGGCGGCGGTGTTGGCCGCAGCTACTTCCGACTTGGCTTCGTGGAAGCCGCGACGCAGCGCCTTCACCTCCGCTTTTCGCGACTCGACTTCGAGTCGCAGCCGGCTGTTTTCTGCCCTTAACCGCCGCGTCTCCTCTGCCTCGCTTCTGCTGGCTAGGGCATCCACAACCTCCCTAAGGGTCGATGCGGACCTTTTCAGGCGAGCCACAAACTCACCCTTTAGGTTGCCCGACTTCTTTGTCACCTCTAAAATGCAGGCGAGTCCTTCGCCCGCATGTGCCCTCAGTTCTTGGGCATTCAGAATGCTGATATCATCAGCCCTCGCGATGACATCGGACTCGTTGCCCGTGTCTGTCGCGAGGTCTGAACCAGCACTCGCCCCCGTCTTCTTTCTTTCGTACTGCCTGCGACGCAGTACGTCCTCCAGTTCGGCGTCTGACGGCACCGGAGCAGGCTTGAGGAACTCCGCTCGCAAAGATCTCGCTTTGGCGGTGTTTCCCCTTCCTCTCCTTGCCGAGTTGACCTTAGCAGCCGCCGTCCCCTCGGTCTCCGTGCCTGAGTCGAAACCTTGAGCCATGAGGGACAACGGCCGCTTGCGACCACTCATTTTCCCAGTCGCGGTACCACTTGACCGCACGTCTAGCTCAGACGCTTCGTCTGACACGTCTGAATTGCGCTGCGAAGGGCCTTTTGGACCGCCGTGAGAAGGGCGTTTTTTAAATTTGCCCTTCGCGTCACGTAATGGACGCATCGTCACATCAGACGTAAGCGTCCTACCGTCGTCGTCACTATGCGCAGATACGCATACTACTGCTCGGGAGACTTGAGTTTCCATCAGAGGGCTATTTCCAGTAGTGTTAGCGTTCGCCTTCAGGGCGCCCGCCTGCACTTCCATATCGTCTTTGTCTAAATCGTATGCAATATCGGAATCCGAGTCGAAAGAATAGCCAGTGTCGCGTTCACGAAGGCCGGTGCAGTGCCGACCTACGAAGCATGAGTTGCCCCCCCCAGAGTACGAGGGGCAGCCCTCCACTCCTGATGAAGTGGAGGGGTGGGATTCCCCCTTTCGGGGACCCACCTGGGGACCATTTTCACTAATGCTTTGGTTCATTTTGTTTTCTACTTCAATGCTCCACATCGTCGTCTCTTTTTTTCAATAGGGGTGAGCTCCCCTGCAAGTTTGGTGGGAGCGCCCTGAAAAGGACGTGCTCGCCTCCTCCACCAACGCGCCCTGAAAAGGGCGTGTCCGCCTATCGGCCCCGCTCAGATCGCGAAACATGACCACGACCATGTTGCGGGGTTTGGCCCTCCACTGATCCCGATGGATCCCTCACGTGGGTGGCTTAAACAGGCCGCCCCACCTTCTCGGCGGAGTAGGAAACTCCTTTCCTCCGCCAGACTTCATCCGCTGCGCTTTATGCTAATTTCATAGAGACACGCGGAGAAGCCTCCCCTTTCCCTCCCCGAGGCCCCCAATCCGCTAGTGAAGCGCCGACTCACCCAGAATCCAGCAAGGAAGCTGACCCATACAACCGACTCGCGGGAGACCGAGCAGGACGGCGCCGCACCAACAGTTCGGGAACCTCCCCATTTCCCCCCCAGTGTTTGGTCCGCGCCGGTAAACCGGTAACTCCCATTTCTGGGAGCCGTTCCCCTATCCGCCACCCGGGGATGCGCCGCGTTGGGGTACACCTCCCCACCCACTGGGACAACCCAGCAGGTCCGCGGAACCTAACCTTTTTTTTTTTTTTTTTTTTTTTTTTTACGTGGGGAAATCCTCATGGATACCACCCGGCGCGGGGGCGCCGGAATGGTTATGCCGGACTCTTACCGGCTAAAACCACCACGGTGAGCAATCATTGCGCCCAGGTGGGGCAAGGTGGGGTCGCGCTAGCATTCACCACCCTGTCCCGGCGGTCGGCCCAGTTGCGAGCAACCAGGCCCCGGCATGGAGGGGACGGTCTTTCTCACAAAGACCCCCCCTCAAAACGACGAGTGAGGTCGTGCAAGCCGGCTGTGAGTCCCCCGACTCGCAGCCAGTGACCCCACTTATGAAGGGGGAGAGAGGAGGCGAGCAAACCGCCTCCTCCTTGCTCCCGTTCGTCTGCGCCGGAGCGGGTCCGAAGAGGCGTTGTCCTCCCTGGCTCGCTCCGCGGTCTCCTTCTGCGTCATCACCTCTTCGCAGAAGGAGACCATCGCCTGCCACGATCCCTCACTGCCGAGCATGGCGTTCACTACGCTCGGCAGAGAGAGATCCCCTCCGATACACTCCGAAAGTATGTGCCGCTGCGAGTTCCATGCAGCACACACTTCCAGCGTGTGGAGCGCCGTGTCCTCGGGCGCTCCGCACTCATGGCAGGCTGGAGTCACCTCCCTTCTTGCAATTTTGTGCAGGTACTTTCCGAAACATCCGTGTCCAGAAAGCACCTGCACCACTCGGAAGGTCAGCGACCCGAACCGTCGCCTAACCCACCTACGAAGGACCGGCCTCACGGCGTCCACCGTCCACTGTCCCGGCACCGGTGGCGCCAGGTCCTCCGTCCACCGCCCTATCAAGGCATCCCGCGCCTGCCTCCGCATGCGTGTGACCTCCTCCCGCATTGGAGGCTCCCCTCGGGATCTCCTCGCCGCTACAAAGTGGTAAACTTCAGCGAGGATCTCCGCTTGGAGCTCCCAAGGGGGATCCCCGGCCAACACGCACGCAGCCGTCCATGACACCGTCCGGTATCCGCGTATCGCCCTCGTCGCGATGACCCGTTGCGGACGTCGCAGCAGGGTCTTGTTTTGGCGGTTGAGGGCGTCCACCCAGACGGGTGCCCCATACATGGCCATACTCCGAATCACTCCGGAGTACAGCCGACGACAGTTGGCACTCGGGCCACCCACGTTCGGCAGCAGCCTCCCCAAGGCGGCAGCAGCTCCCATGACTCTCGGAGCCAACCCTGCAAAGTGGGCCCCAAAGCCCCACCTCCCGTCTAAAATGAGACCCAGGTATTTCATCTGGGTCCCGACTTTGACTGGGACCCCGTCCAGCAGCACCCGCGTTCCTGGAGGGGGTCCTCCTCGAGGCCCATGAAACAGCAGGGCCTCGGTTTTGGAGAGGGCAACCTCCAGTCCCAGGGTGCGTATGCGGTCGACTACGAGTGTTGTACCCACCGTGGCCAACCGCGTCACTTCCCCGAGATCTCTCCCCTTGGCGACGACTAAGGTGTCATCCGCATAGCACGCGACCCGTATACTTGCGGGAAGCGTGCCGCGGAGCACCCAGTCATAACCGATGTTCCACAGGAGCGGTCCCAACACCGACCCCTGTGGAACCCCGCAAGAGACGCGACGGCGCCTCAAACCGTCGCGCCCTACCACCAGGACCTCACGGTCTTGGAGGTAATCCTCCAACAGCCTCCGCAGATACAGGGGCACTCCATGATAGCGGAGCGCCTCCTGTATAGTTTTGTGTGGGAGGCTGTTGAAGGCGTTGGCTATATCGAGTGAGACAGCCAACGCCTTTTTACCCTCACCGACCGCCGCCTGCGTCCACTCTTTGAGCCAGAGCAGGGCATCCACTGTAGACCGCCCCGCTCTGAAACCGTACTGGGCCTCTGAAAGGCCCGGCCCAGTTCCTTCCAGGTGCCGGATGACACGAGAAGCCACCACTCTCTCCAACAGTTTGCCCGTGTCATCCAGCAACACTATGGGCCTGTATGCAGAAGGCGAATCGACAGGTCGGCCCTCCTTCCGCAACAGACACAATCTGCCGTCCTTCCAGGGCTTCGGAAACCGCCCCGACGTGAGGCACGCACTAAAAATTTCCCTAAGCCAGTCACACATTTCTCTTAAGGCGAGTCCAAGGACCCGCCCTGGGATCCCGTCTGGGCCGGGCGCCGTTTTCTTGCCCCGTAGGCGGTTGATCACTACCGCCATTTCCACCTCTGAGACAGGTGGGATGGAGGCCAAGTCCAACTCCTCGGGAAAGGAGACGGCACCCGCCATCGTCGGAGGGGTGTAGGTAGGGTCTCTGTTGGGGAAGAGCCCCCCCAACACCCTGTCCAAGAGCTCAGGCTCCATGGACCCCGCGACTGGGGGCGCCCGGCACCGGAACATGTTCCGAGCTGCCTTGTACGGACGCCCCCAAGGATCCCTATCCAGGCTGGCCAGAGCTTCGCCAAATGCCCTAGACTTGGCCTCGACAATAGCCAGCCTCAGCTCTCGCTTGGCGCCGCGGTAAGCCTCATGCAGCTGGCCCTCAACCTCCAGCTCTTCATCCGACAGCTGCTCGTCGGTCCGGCCATGACGCCGCCTCCTGCAGTGGGTGAAGGAGCGCCGCGCCGCCGAGCAGGCAACCCGGAGCTCCGCGATCTCTGAGCACCACCAGTATACCTCGCGGCGCTCCGGGTGGCCCCGCGATCTCGGCATGGCCGCGTCGCAAACAGCCGTCACCGCTTCGCGGAAATGGCCTGCAGCGACGTCGACGTCCGGGTGCGTGAGAACAGACAGCCACGACTGGACGATCGCCGCCTCTTTTGCTAATCCGACATCGAAACGGCTGACGGCCCAGCGTGGAAAGTCCGCTCGAGCCACGCGCCGAGACCCTCTCGCGTTGTGGGAGGTGGGTATCTCGAACCTGATATATTTATGGTCCGAGAGAGTCTCCACCTCCGACATTACTCTCCATGCCCGGACACGTGAGGCGGCAGACGGGGTGGCGAACGATAGATCGACCACGGAACTCCCGTTGTGTCGCACGCACGTGTGGACCGACCCTCTATTGAGCAGGGTCAGTCCCGTGGCAACTGCCCACTCCCTGACAATCTCTCCACGAGAGTCAGTTGAGGGGTTGCCCCAATCTCGGGCCTTCGCGTTCAGATCCCCTAGAAGGAGGATCTGACACGGCGCCTGCCTCCCTACGGCTGCAGCCAGTAGGTCCACAAAGACCTCCAGCTCCGCAGCGGTTTTGTTGGGGGAGAAGTATGTGCCCACCACAGCGTACTCTCCCCACCGGGCCACCACGTATCCTGAACCTCTCTCTTTGACTGAGAGAGGTGAACCACCCGATCGGCTTACAATGGCAACGGAGCCGTCCAGGTCCCCAGCCCAATAAGGATGGGAAGAGGGAACGTAATACGGCTCCGCTGCTACCGCCACGTCTATTTGCCACTGCGCCAGGGTCTGCATGAGCAGGTCTTGGGCCTGGGCGCAGTGGTTGAGGTTCGTCTGGAGGAAGTTGTGATGTCGGACCTGATCCATCAATCAGACATCACAACCTCCTCGCTCGCCACTGGGCGAGCAACTTCCATCGCGACGCTCACAGCCGCAGGGTTGGCCTGGGTCCTGACGGCCTTGCTCTTCGTCTTTGGGGGAATGCAGCTCCGCCCCCCCATCACGTGCCCAGAAGGCTTTCCTGCCTCTGCGCATATCGCACAGCGTGGAGTGGACTTCACACAGCTGGCCGCTTTATGTCCTGCGCTTCCACACCGGAAGCACAGGTCTCCCCTGTCGGCCAATTCTGTACACTGGGGGCGCGTGTGCCCCAGCCCCATGCACCTGAAACAGCGCATGGGACGCGCCTCCAAGGCAACCACTCGCACCGAACTCCATCCGACCAACAGCCTACCCGTTCCCGACAACACTTTGGCTGCCGTGATCGGACAGGTCACAATGGTAGAGCCGGCGCCGCCCAAGCCGCGGCGAATTTCCCCCACCTTTATTGCAGTCAGCTGACAGCCACCTGCTTTGGCAACCGCCGCCGCCACTTTCTCTTTCGTGGCTGCATCGTCCAGACCCGTGATGCTCAAATTGGCAGATTTCATGGGCCTGGCAATGTTGGCCACATCGGACAGGACTCCATGGAGCTTCTCCGCGAGTTTGTCCGCCTTCTCAAAGTTTTGGGAGCCAGATATTTCCAGAAGCCTGGCTCCCGTCGCCGTCTGGCGAAAGCGGAGCCGGTCAATCTCCAGCTCCTGCAAATCAACCTTATCCTGCGCCAGTTGGAGGACGGCACCGTATGTTACCCCCTTCTCTGCGGCTTCAGGCTGTAATGACAGCACCACAGCCGCGGTCTTAGGGGCCCTCAGCGCTGCCTTCGGCTTGGCAGAAGCCTTCGACTTTGGCACAGTGGCGGTGGGACGAGCCGAGGGGTCAGCTACAGGGGCAGAGGATTTGCCCTTCCGCTTTTCCTTCCTTTTCCCCTTCCTAGTCACTGTTACCCAGTTTTCCACCAGGGGAACGGCAGGTTGGGCAGCCTCAGTGCCACTTTTGGTCCCTTTTGGATTGGAGGGGCCAGCAACTGGTGCCACTACGGGAGTGGCAGCCATCTTTGGGCGTTGAGCAGCCTGCTTATCCGCCTTGGTAGCGGACTCACGAGGCGGCTCAGGCGTCGGCTTGGGCTTGGCGGTAGCCGCTCCCACTTTCTTGGCGTCCGCTCTTAGTGGCGGACGAACTATCGGGGCTGGTAGAAGCCGGTCCTCGATCCCAGCGAGTCGGGCGTTGATCATTTGCCCAAGCGTGCTGGTCAAGGACCGCCTCAACTCCTCGACTAGCTCCTCTACCCCAATCCCAGCCAAGGGTGGTGCCCGCGTCCCAGAAGTCGCGACAGCGGCGGCGGTGTTGGCCGCAGCTACTTCCGACTTGGCTTCGTGGAAGCCGCGACGCAGCGCCTTCACCTCCGCTTTTCGCGACTCGACTTCGAGTCGCAGCCGGCTGTTTTCTGCCCTTAACCGCCGCGTCTCCTCTGCCTCGCTTCTGCTGGCTAGAGCGTCAACGACCTCTCTAAGGGCCGATGCGGACCTTCTCAGGCGAGCCACAAACTCACCCTTTAGGTTGCCCGACTTCTTCGCCACCTCTAAAATGCCGGCGAGCCCTTCGCCCGCGTGTGCTCTCAGTTGTTGGGCGTTCAGCATGCTGATATCATCAGCCCTCGTGATGACATCGGACTCGTTGCCCGTGTCTTTCGCGAGGTCTGAACCAGCACTCACCTTCGTCTTCTTTCTTTCGTACTGCCTGCGATGCAGTACGTCCTCCAGTTCGGCGTCTGACGCCACCGGAGCAGGCTTGAGGAACTCCGCTCGCGAAGATCTCGCTTTGGCGGTGTTTCCCCTTCCTCTCCTTGCCGAGTTGACCTTAGCAGCCGCCGTCCCCTCGGTCTCCGTGCCTGAGTCGAAACCTTGAGCCATGAGGGACAACGGCCGCTTGCGACCACTCGTTTTCCCAGTCGCGGTACCACTTGACCGCACGTCTAGCTCAGACGCTTCGTCTGACACGTCTGAATTGCGCTGCGAAGGGCCTTTTGGACCGCCTTGAGAAGGGCGTTTTTTAAATTTGCCCTTCGCGTCACGTAATGGACGCATCGTCACATCAGACGTAAGCGTCCTACCGTCGTCGTCACTATGCGCAGATACGCATACTACTGCTCGGGAGACTTGAGCTTCCATCAGAGGGCTATTGCCAGTAGTGTTAGCGTTCGCCTTCAGGGCGCACGCCTGCACTTCCATATCGTCTTTTTCTAAATCGTATGCAATATCGGAATCCGAGTCGAAAGAATAGCCAGTGTCGTGTTCACGAAGGCCGGTGGAGTGCCGACCTACGAAGCATGAGTTGCCCCCCCCAAAGTACGAGGGGCAGCCCTCCACTCCTGATGAAGTGGAGGGGTGGGATTCCCCCTTTCGGGGACCCACCTGGGGACCATTTTCACTAATGCTTTGGTTCATTTTGTTTTCTGCTTCAATGCTCCACATCGTCGTCTCTTTTTTTCACTAGGGGTGAGCTCCCCTGCAAGTTTGGTGGGAGCGCCCTGAAAAGGACGTGCTCGCCTCCTCTACCAACGCGCCCTGAAAAGGGCGTGTCCGCCTATCGGCCCCGCTCAGATCGCGAAACATGACCACGACCATGTTGCGGGGTTTGGCCCTCCACTGATCCCGATGGATCCCTCACGTGGGTGGCTTAAACAGGCCGCCCCACCTTCTCGGCGGAGAAGGAAACTCCTTTCCTCCGCCAGACTTCATCTGCTGTGCTTTATGCTAATTTCATAGACACGCGGAGAAGCCTCCCCTTTCCCTCCCCGAGGCCCCCAATCCGCTAGTGAAGCGCCGACCCACCCAGAATCCCGCAAGGAAGCTGACCCATACAACCGACTCGCGAGAGACCGAGCAGGACGGCGCCGCACCAACAGTTCGGGAACCTCCCCATTTCCCCCCCAGTGTTTGGTCCGCGCCGGTAAACCGGTAACTCCCATTTCTGGGAGCCGTTCCCCTATCCGCCGCCCGGGGACGCGCCGCGTTGGGGTACACCTCCCCACCCACTGGGACAACCCAGCAGGTCCGCGGAACCTAACCTAACCTAACCTAACCTAACCTAACCTTTTTTTTTTTTTTTTTTTTTTTTTTTTTTTTCGCTGGGAAAAATGCTTTACGCATGCCCCCCCATTGGGGGATGGGAGGGGTATGTGGGACTCCCCGGTCCATATAGGACCGGTATACCCACTAAACGACCCAGCGGCACTCCGGCATCGTCTACATGGAGGGGGATTGGGAAACCGGCAAAAGCCTTTACTTCCAATCCCCCGCCGACGACCGCCCACCTTTACAGTGGGGCCTTCACGTCTCTCCTGGCAGGGAGAGACCCGGGAATGACCGTGAGTGCTCGGCCGTTCCCGCCCGGCGGAAGTGGAGGATAGGTGCAATGCGGGAGTAGGCGCCCCCGCGCCTGTCTCCCGCTATTCTCCACCAAGAGGGGGAAGGCGGTTGTGCCTTCTCCCACCCATTCTTCGCCTGCGGAGCGGTGCCGCGAGGGGGTCGTCCTCCCGCGCGCGCTCCGCCGCCTCCTTTTGGGACATCACGTCCTCGCAAAAGGAGGCGACCGCTGTCCAGGCTCCTTCGCTTCCCAGCATGGAGTTGACCACGCTGGGAAGCGAGAGGTCCGGCCCGACTACCGCAGCTAAGCCGCAACGCAGCTCGGACCACGCCGGGCACACCTCGAGGGTGTGCTGCGCCGTATCCTCCGCCGCACCACAATCATGGCACGACGGAGTCTCCTCTCTTCCGATCCGGTGCAGGTACGATCCGAAGCATCCATGCCCGGAAAGCACCTGCACCATCCGGAACGAAAGGTAACCGTTGGACCTCCCGAGCCAATCTCGCAGGACCGGCCCGAGGGCGTCCAACGTTCGTCGGCCAAACGTAGCGGAGGCGAGGTCCTCCGTCCAGTGGTGGACGATCGCGTCCCTCGCCTCTCGCCGGACAGCCTCAAGCTCTTCCGGAGCAGGGTGCTCCCCGAGAGCCTTACGCCCCGCCGCCCACTCGTACACTCTGGCGAGCACCCACGCCTCGAGCTCCCAGGGAGGGGTACCCGCCAGAGCGCAGGCCGCCGCAAAGCCCACCGAGGAGTAGGCCCTCGCTACCCGCTGCGCAATGGCCCTTTGAGGCCTGCGGATAGCAGTAGCGTTCTCCCTCCTTCGGAGGGAGTCCGCCCAGATGGGGGCCCCATAGAGGGCCATACTCTTTAAGATGCCGGCATACAGCTGCCGGCATCGCGCTTTTGGTCCCCCCAGATTCGGGAGGAGCCACGCAAGCGCAGCCGCGGCCTTCAACAGGCGCGTCGACAGCCCGCTGAAATGCGGGCCGAAGCGCCACCTGCTGTCGAGCACTAGGCCCAGATATTTCATCTGGGCCTTCACGTCGACCCTGACGCCCTCTACGACGATATGAGCGTCAATGGGGGTGCGCTGCCGAGGCCCGTGGAAGAACACGGCCTCGGTCTTGTGCAGCGCCACCCCCAATCCTAGCCGACGGATCCTTCCCGCGACCAAGGATCCGCCAGCCGAAGCCAGGCTCGCCGCCTCTCTGTAATCCCTCCCCCGGGCAGTGAGGAGAGTGTCATCCGCGTAGCAGATGACACTCGTGCCACGGAGGAGAGCTCCCCGCAGGAGCCAGTCAAACCCGATGTTCCACAGAAGCGGCCCTAAAACGGACCCCTGTGGAACACCGGACTCCGCGCCGTACCGCCTAAGCTGGCCCACTTTATCCACAAGGAGGACCGCCCGGTCCTCCAAGTAGTTGGCCAGGAGGCTCTGCATGTACCGAGGCACTCCATGGTAGCGGAGCGCCTCTAGTATTGTCGGGTGGGGGATGGAGCTGAAAGCGTTGGCTATGTCAAATGACACAGCCAAAACCCCGTCCCCTGCCCCCACGGCCTCCCTCACTTGGCCCTTTAGCCGAGACAGCGCGTCAACCGTCGAACGCCCTACTCGAAAACCGAATTGGGCATCCGACAGGTTCGGCCCTGCCCCCCTCAGGTGGGCATTGAGTCGAGCGGCGATGATCCCCTCGAATAATTTACCAGCCTCGTCGAGCAGAACGATGGGCCGGTATGCCGAGGGGGAGTCCGCCGGGCGTCCCTCCTTACGGAGGAGGCACAACTGCCCCTCCTTCCATGGTTTCGGGAACCTTCCAGTCGCAAAACACGCACTGAAGAGGTCCCGAAACCTATCCTCCATTTGGGTGGCAGCGATGGCCATCACCCGTGCAGGGACGCCGTCTGGCCCGGGGGCCGTCTTCTTGGTGCGGAGGCGGAGCGCCGCTGCTCGAAATTCCGCCTCCGTGACTGGAGAGACCTCTTCTTGCGGCGGAGCCGCCTCTCGTGGAGGGTCCATCACTGGTGGGGTAAAGCTGGTCGTCCCGGGTGGGAACAAGGACCGAACCACCCCATCCAGCAATGACGGCTCGAGGGTCTCCGCAAGTGGGGGACCGAAGGGACGCAGTTTGTTCCGCGCCGCCTTGTACGGTCTCCCATACGGGTCCCTGTCGAGACCCTCCAGCATCTCGGCTCTGGCCGCGTCGTAGGCGGCGATCATCGCTGACTTGAGGACCTTCTTTGCCTCTAGGTAAGAGGCGTAGAGAAGGTCCTCGTGCTCCGGGTCCCGCAAGCTGCGCCGTCGGCTCCGCGTGTAGGCCCTCCTGGCCGCCACGCAGGCGGCCCGGAGCCCCGCCAGTTCCTCCGACCACCAATAGACGGCGCGACGTGGAGGTGGGCGGCGAGACCGAGGCATGCTGGAGTTGCACACCTCGGTCAGGGACCTCCTCAGTTGGGCCGCTGCGGAGTCCACGTCCAGGACGTCGATAGGAGGTGTGAGCCAGTCCTGGACGAACGCCGCCTCCTTTGCCGCCTCACGGTCGAGACGGGTAAGAGCCCACCGTGGAAAGGGAGATCGGCCCGAGGGAGGCGACCTCCGGGGGCTCTGGGTGGAGATGTCGAACCGCACATATCGGTGGTCCGACAAGGTCTCCATCATCTCCACCCGCCAGTCAACGACGCGGGCAGCAAGTGCGGGGGTGGCAAACGACACGTCCACCACCGACCCGCCCCATCGCCGCACACACGTCTGGACCGTCCCTCTGTTCAGGAGCAACACACCAGACGAAACCGCCCATGATACGACGGCGGGTCCCCGGACGTTGCAGGAGGCGGCCGGGTTGCCCCAGGTCACCGATTTTGCGTTCAGGTCGCCCAGAACGGCGACCTGTCGCGGCGCCGCCCTACCCACAACCGCGGTGAGGATTTCGAGAAAGTTCTCGAAATCCTGGAGAGGGCGGTTTGGGGAGAAATAGACGCCCACCAGGGCTATATCTCCCCACGCGGCGGCCACGTATCCCGATCCCCTCTCTAAGAGCGAGAGGGGAGGGGAGTCTGTGGAAGACCGCGAAACCAACGCCACCAAGCCGTCCTGATCACCCAGCCAACGGCCGGGAACCGAGTACGGCTCGGAGACGACCACCACGTCCACCAACCACTCAGCCATGGCCTGCATTAGCAGGTCCTGGGCTGCTTTGCAGTGGTTGGTGTTCGCCTGAAGGATGCGATGATTGACCCTATCCATCAATCGGACATCGCACCCCCCTCATCGGCCGCCGAGATTCCCGCTACAGGGGCGGCGGTTGCAGCGGCAGGCGGGCTCGGTGCCTGAACTTTACCCTTCTTAGGGGGAGGATTGCAGTTCCTCCCCTTCATAATGTGTCCCGCCGGGCGGCCGGTTGCTGCGCACACTGCGCAGTGTGGCGTGGCAGCCTTGCAGGAGGCAGACTTGTGCCCCTCCTTGCCGCAGCGGTAGCAGCTGTCCGTCCTATCCACCTTGGACGGACAGAGGGCTCGCGTGTGCCCGATTCCGAAGCACCTGAAGCAGCGTAGAGGCTGGTCTTCAAGTGCCCGGATTCTGCATGAGCTGAACCCTATGGAAAGTCGTCCTTTAGCGAGGACGGCTTTAGCTGCGGCGACGGGGCACTCAAGGCGGATAGTGCCCATGCCACCGCGGCCGGGCCTGATGTCCCGACCCTGCACCGCTGCTACGTCGCAGCCCCCTGTTGCTGCGATCGCCGCCATGACCTCCTCTTTGGTGACCGAGTCGTCCAGACCGGTCACCTCCAAGGCCGCAGACCTAACGGGCCTGACGACCTTAGCCGCGTCCGCGATGGCCTCTCGCAATTTACTTGCGAAGAGGTCCGCGTTGGCGCCACCCTGGGCCCCCGGGAACTCGAAGATTCGAGCCCCGGTTTGGGTCTGGCGGCACGCGACTGCCCCGATTCCCAATGTTATGGGATCGACGTTGGCACGAGCCCGCTTGAGGACGGACTCGTACGTCTCACCCCGCTCCGCAGCCTCCGTGGTGAGTGTCACCACGACGGCCGCGGTCTTGGGAGGAACCAGAGGCTTCCTTCCGCCAGCTGGGGCCATTTTGGCTGCGGAGGCAGCGGCAACGGGCTTGGGGGCCGACTTTTTCCCTTTCCCCTTCCCCTTTCGCTTGCCAGTCGCCTGGGACGGGCAGGAAGGAGTGACGGTGGGGGTGGCAGGGGCGGCGGCCGTTCTCGCCTTGTTTTTGGCCTTGCCCTTTCCCTTTTTAACCACTTCTGTCCACGGCTGGTTGGACGGAGTGGTTGAAGGTAGTTGGGCGTCCTCCTTTTGAGAGGATGGCCCCGGCTTGGCCGTCGCCAGCGAAGGTCGGAGGCGTTTCTCAGGGAGAAGCCTGTCCTCAATGCCAGCGAGGCAGGCTCTCGTAAAGGCCCTTTCCTCCATGACCACCTTGCGGATGATATCCTCAAAGTTGGAGGAGGGGCCTTCAGCCGCTGGTATGGGGTCAGCCTGAGCTGGTCGGGCCATGATTTCTGCCAGCTTTTTGTGCAGCTGGCTGACTTCCAACTGCAGGCGGTCCACCTTTGCCTGCAGTTGCCGCGTCTCGTCCGTTTCGGTGCGCTGCACCAGCTCCCGGATTATACCGCGCATGCTAGCAGCCCTGCACTTCAGGGACTTTTGAAAAGTCCCCTTCAAATTGGAGGACTTAGATGCCACGAACACTATCTCGTCCGCGTCCTCTTGAGCCATGCGCTCTAGCTCTGTCAGGGAGTGGTCCGCGTACAGGACGCAGGACGCACCGTACCCAGACGTGGCCCGAGCAGCGCGCGCCCGCTGCTCCTTAGCAGCGACCTGCTCCTCCAGGTCCTGCTGGAGCTGCGTCTGCCGAGCTAGGTTTAGCTGGCGTTGGGCATCTGCCAGGCCCACGTCGTGGGTGTCCACCACAGTCGAGGAACTAGGCTTTTTAGCCTTTCTCTTCTTCGACTTGGTGCTCCTCGTCGAGTCCGAGGAGCCTTCACCACCGTCATCCTTCAAGAAAACCCGCTTGCGCTTTTGAAGCTTTTGAAGGCGATCTTCGACCTCCATCGCCGAACTCGCGTCCGACTCAAGCGCATTGTAGTCGGAGTCCGACCTACAGTACATGCTAGCCGCAGATGGTGCGCGGCTAGCTTCTGACGCCGAAATGGCATCGCCAGCGGGGCCCTGAGAAGGGCCTTTTGGTTGGCCCTCAGAAGGGCCTTTTGGTTGGCCCTCAGAAGGGCCTTTTGGTTGGCCCTCAGAAGGGCCTTTTGGTTGGCCCTGAGAAGGGCCTTTTGGTTGGCCCTTAGAAGGGCGCGTCCCGCACTGAACGCGTCGCCACCTCAGACGCAAGCGTCTCAGGCGCAGTCACGCATTCCACCTCCTCATCGCCTAACCTAGAAGTTTGTATATTTTTCTTCATATCAAATCCCACGAGTACGTGGGAAGAGTGGGTCACCCCGGACAGTGCCCACTGTAACCGGGGAAGTCTGGCGTAACCCGCTCAGGGGAGCGACACTTCCCTGGCGGGGGACGCAGTAGCGACTGAAACTCCGTTCAGCCTTCCAGGCCTCACGCTGCGCCGCCGCTTACCTTCGGGTGATTTTTTATAGAGGTTGTCTTCCTCGCGGCCCGGGCGACCAAGCCAAGGCCTATCGGTCCCGCTCAGATCGCGAAACATGACCACGACCATATTGCGGGATTACGATCAGCCGGTGGCAGGGAAGAAACTCCCACTGCCTGCCTGGCGGCAGGGTGAGTGCACGCCAAGGCCCGACTCCTCTTCTCTAACCTACCTACCTGAAAAGGCAATCCGCCTTTGGCTTGGACTTCACTCCAAGCCAAGCGCCAGCCCACTCGGAATCCCGCGAGGAAACTGACCCACACAGCCGCCTCACGGAAACCTGGCGGGATGACGCCTCCAACCTACAGATGGCTCCACGAGACCATCCCGACTCCATCCACCCCGCCCTCTGCTACTCAGAGGGACGCGCGGAGAAGTCCTTCCCCCAGTGTTTGGTCCGCGCCGGTAAACCGGTAACTCCCATTTCTGGGAGCCGTTCCCCTATCCGCCACCCGGGGACGCGCCGCGTTGGGGTACACCTCCCCACCCACTGGTACAACCCAGCAGGTCCGCGGAACCTAACCTAACCTTTTTTTTTTTTTTTTTTTTTTTTTTACGTGGGGAAATCCTCATGGATACCACCCGGCGCGGGGGCGCCGGAATGGTTATGCCGGACTCTTACCGGCTAAAACCACCACGGTGAGCAATCATTCCGCCCAGGTGGGGCAAGATGGGGTCGCGCTAGCATTCACCACCCTGCCCCGGCGGTCGGCCCAGTTGCGAGCAACCAGGCCTCGGCATGGAGGGGGGCGGTCTTTCTCACCAAGACTCCCCCTCAAGACGTCGAGTGAGATCGTGCAAGCCGGCTGTGAGTCCCCCGACTCGCAGCCAGTGACCCCACTTATGAAGGGGGAGAGAGGAGGCGAGCAAACCGCCTCCTCCTTGCTCCCGTTCGTCTGCGCCGGAGCGGGTCCAAAGAGGCGTTGTCCTCCCTGGCCCGCTCCGCGGTCTCCTTTTGCGTCATCACCTCTTCGCAGAAGGAGACCATCGCCTGCCACGATCCCTCACTGCCGAGCATGGCGTTCACTACGCTCGGCAGAGAGAGATCCCCTCCGATACACTCCGAAAGTATGTGCCGCTGCGAGTTCCATGCAGCACACACTTCCAGCGTGTGGAGCGCCGTGTCCTCGGTCGCTCCGCACTCATGGCAGGCTGGAGTCACCTCCCTTCTTGCAATTTTGTGCAGGTACTTTCCGAAACATCCGTGTCCAGAAAGCACCTGCACCACTCGGAAGGTCAGTGACCCGAACCGTCGCCTAACCCAACTACGAAGGACCGGCCTCACGGCGTCCACCGTCCACTGTCCCGGCACCGGTGGCGCCAGGTCCTCCGTCCACCGCCCTATCAAGGCGTCCCGCGCCTGCCTCCGCATGCGTGTGACCTCCTCCCGCATTGGAGGCTCCCCTCGGGATCTCCTCGCCGCTACAAAGTGGTAAACTTCAGCGAGGATCTCCGCTTGGAGCTCCCAAGGGGGATCCCCGGCCAACACGCACGCAGCCGTCCATGACACCGTCCGGTATCCGCGTATCGCCCTCGTCGCGATGACCCGTTGCGGACGTCGCAGCAGGGTCTTGTTTTGGCGGTTGAGGGCGTCCACCCAGACGGGTGCCCCATACATAGCCATACTCCGAATCACTCCGGAGTACAGCCGACGACAGTTGGCACTCGGGCCACCCACGTTCGGCAGCAGCCTCCCCAAGGCGGCAGCAGCTCCCATGACTCTCGGAGCCAACCCTGCAAAGTGGGCCCCAAAGCCCCACCTCCCGTCTAAAATGAGACCCAGGTATTTCATCTGGGTCCCGACTTTGACTGGGACCCCGTCCAGCAGCACCCGCGTTCCTGGAGGGGGTCCTCCTCGAGGCCCATGAAACAGCAGGGCCTCGGTTTTGGAGAGGGCAACCTCCAGTCCCAGGGTGCGTATGCGGTCGACCACGAGTGTTGTACCCACCGTGGCCAACCGCGTCACTTCCCCGAGATCTCTCCCCTTGGTGACGACTAAGGTGTCATCCGCATAGCACGCGACCCGTATACTTGCGGGAAGCGTGCCGCGGAGCACCCAGTCATAACCGATGTTCCACAGGAGCGGTCCCAACACCGACCCCTGTGGAACCCCGCAAGAGACGCGACGGCGCCTCAAACCGTCGCGCCCTACCACCAGGACCTCACGGTCTTGGAGGTAATCCTCCAACAGCCTCCGCAGATACAGGGGCACTCCATGATAGCGGAGCGCCTCCTGTATAGTTTTGTGTGGGAGGCTGTTGAAGGCATTGGCTATATCGAGTGAGACAGCCAACGCCTTTTTACCCTCACCGACCGCCGCCTGCGTCCACTCTTTGAGCCAGAGCAGGGCATCCACTGTAGACCGCCCCGCTCTGAAACCGTACTGGGCCTCTGAAAGGCCCGGCCCAGTTCCTTCCAGGTGCCGAATGACACGAGAAGCCACCACTCTCTCCAACAGTTTGCCCGTGTCATCCAGCAACACTATGGGCCTGTATGCAGAAGGCGAATCGACAGGTCGGCCCTCCTTCCGCAACAGACACAATCGGCCGTCCTTCCAGGGCTTCGGGAACCGCCCCGACGTGAGGCACGCACTAAAAAGTTCCCGAAGCCAGTCACACATTTCCCTGAGGGCGAGTCCAAGGACCCGCCCTGGGATCCCGTCTGGGCCGGGCGCCGTTTTCTTGCCCCGTAGGCGGTTGACCACTACCGCCATTTCCACCTCTGAGACAGGTGGGATGGAGGCCAAGTCCAACTCCTCGGGAAAGGAGACGGCACCCGCCATCGTCGGAGGGGTGTAGGTAGGGTCTCTGTTGGGGAAGAGCCCCCCCAACACCCTGTCCAAGAGCTCAGGCTCCATGGACCCCGCGACTGGGGGCGCCCGGCACCGGAACATGTTCCGAGCTGCCTTGTACGGACGCCCCCAAGGATCCCTATCCAGGCTGGCCAGAGCTTCGCCAAATGCCCTAGACTTGGCCTCGACAATAGCCAGCCTCAGCTCTCGCTTGGCGCCGCGGTAAGCCTCATGCAGCTGGCCCTCAACCTCCAGCTCTTCATCCGACAGCTGCTCGTCGGTCCGGCCATGACGCCGCCTCCTGCAGTGGGTGAAGGAGCGCCGCGCCGCCGAGCAGGCAACCCGGAGCTCCGCGATCTCTGAGCACCACCAGTATACCTCGCGGCGCTCCGGGTGGCCCCGCGATCTCGGCATGGCCGCGTCGCAAACAGCCGTCACCGCTTCGCGGAAATGGCCTGCAGCGACGTCGACGTCCGGGTGCGTGGGAACAGACAGCCACGACTGGACGATCGCCGCCTCTTTTGCTAATCCGACATCGAAACGGCTGACGGCCCAGCGTGGAAAGTCCACTCGAGCCACGCGCCGAGACCCTCTCGCGTTGTGGGAGGTGGGTATCTCGAACCTGATATATTTATGGTCCGAGAGAGTCTCCACCTCCGACATTACTCTCCATGCCCGGACACGTGAGGCGGCAGACGGGGTGGCGAACGATAGATCGACCACGGAACTCCCGTTGTGTCGCACGCACGTGTGGACCGACCCTCTATTGAGCAGGGTCAGTCCCGTGGCAACTGCCCACTCCCTGACAATCTCTCCACGAGAGTCAGTTGAGGGGTTGCCCCAATCTCGGGCCTTCGCGTTCAGATCCCCTAGAAGGAGGATCTGACACGGCGCCTGCCTCCCTACGGCTGCAGCCAGTAGGTCCACAAAGACCTCCAGCTCCGCAGCGGTTTTGTTGGGGGAGAAGTATGTGCCCACCACAGCGTACTCTCCCCACCGGGCCACCACGTATCCTGAACCTCTCTCTTTGACTGAGAGAGGTGAACCACCCGATCGGCTTACAATGGCAACGGAGCCGTCCAGGTCCCCAGCCCAATAAGGATGGGAAGAGGGAACGTAATACGGCTCCGCTGCTACCGCCACGTCTATTTGCCACTGCGCCAGGGCCTGCATGAGCAGGTCTTGGGCCTGGGCGCAGTGGTTGAGGTTCGTCTGGAGGAAGTTGTGATGTTGGATCTGATCCATCAATCAGACATCACAACCTCCTCGCTCGCCACTGGGCGAGCAACTTCCATCGCGACGCTCACTGCCGCAGGGTTGGCCTGGGTCCTGACGGCCTTGCTCTTCGTCTTTGGGGGAATGCAGCTCCGCCCCCCCATCACGTGCCCAGAAGGCTTTCCTGCCTCTGCGCATATCGCACAGCGCGGAGTGGATTTCACACAGCTGGCCGCTTTATGTCCTGCGCTTCCACACCGGAAGCACAGGTCTCCCCTGTCGGCCGATTCTGTACACTGGGGGCGCGTGTGCCCCAGCCCCATGCACCTGAAGCAGCGTATGGGACGCACCTCCAAGGCAACCACTCGCACCGAACTCCATCCGACCAACAGCCTACCCGTTCCCGACAACACTTTGGCTGCCGTGATCGGACAGGTCACAATGGTGGAGCCGGCGCCGCCAAAGCCGCGGCGAATTTCCCCCACCTTTATTGCAGTCAGCTGACAGCCACCTGCTTTGGCGACCGCCGCCGCCACTTTCTCCTTCGTGGCTGCATCATCCAGACCCGTGATGCTCAAATTGGCAGATTTCACAGGCCTGGCAATGTTGGCCACCTCGGACAGGACTCCACGGAGCTTCTCCGCGAGTTTGTCCGCCTTCTCAGAGTTTTGGGAGCCAGATATTTCCAGAAGCCTGGCTCCCGTCGCCGTCTGGCGAAAGCGGAGCCGGTCAATCTCCAGCTCCTGCAAATCGACCTTATCCTGCGCCAGTTGGAGGACGGCACCGTATGTGACCCCCTTCTCTGCGGCTTCAGGTTGTAATGAAAGCACCACAGCCGCAGTCTTAGGGGCCCTCAGCGCTGCCTTCGGCTTGGCAGAAGCCTTCGACTTTGGCACAGTCGCGGTGGGACGAGCCGAGGGGTCAGCTACAGGGGCAGAGGATTTGCCCTTCCGCTTTCCCTTCCTTTTCCCCTTCCTAGTCACTGTTACCCAGTTTTCCACCAGGGGAACGGCAGGTTGGGCAGCCTCAGTGCCACTTTTGGTCCCTTTTAGATTGGAGGGGCCAGCAACTGGTGCCACTACGGGAGTGGCAGCCATCTTTGGGCGTTGAGCAGCCTGCTTATCCGCCTTGCTAGCGGACTCACGAGGCGGCTCAGGCGTCGGCTTGGGCTTGGCGGTAGCCGCTGCCACTTTCTTGGCGTCCGCTCTTAGTGGCGGACGAACTATCGGGGCTGGCAGAAGCCGGTCCTCGATCCCACCGAGTCGGGCGTTGAGCATTTGCCCAAGCGTGCTGGTCAAGGACCGCTTCAACTCCTCGACTAGCTCCTCTACCCCAATCCCAGCCAAGGGTGGTGCCCGCATCCCAGAAGTCGCGACAGCGGCGGCGGTGTTGGCCGCAGCTACTTCCGACTTGGCTTCGTGGAAGCCGCGACGCAGCGCCTTCACCTCCGCTTTTCGCGACTCGACTTCGAAACCTAACCTAACCTAACCTAACCTAACCTAACCTAACCAGTACCGCTCTGTCCGCACTCGGGAGCACCACGATTTAATAGTGATCCGCACAAGAAAATTCCGAAAAATAGTAAAATTTCACTTTTTGGTACCGTGCGATACACCAAAATTTGCGGGAAGTGAAGGCGCACACGACTGTGAAATCTGTGTGGCCCGAAGTGAAGCGTACGCCAAGTTATCGCCAAAAGAGTGTTTTTCAAAAAAATTTTTGAAACTATAAAGTGAAACGCTGCCAAATTTTCAGCGGTGACCCCCCTTTTTGAAACTGCTAAAAGGTGACATTTTTGGTGCCCTACAGGGTGGACCCTTTTTTGGATTTTTTCCGAGCAGCCGCACGGAATAAAATCCAAAAATAAGAAAACCACGTGGCCACGAGGTCAGTGACCGGAGCAGTTGGACGGGATCTGACTACGGGGCCGACAGGACACCACCGCACTGAAGCAGGAGGAGTTTTTGGATTTCAAAAAGGAGAATTTTTCGCTGAGTTAGAGACTTTTTAAAAAATCGAAAAATTTCGAAATCGTTTTTCTCGGAAAAGTGAGCGGTGACCCTATAATTTTATTTAGTGTTTATTTTAAGCTTGTGGGTCCCAATCTTTATGTAAAATTTTAGATTTTTAAGAGCAGTAGTTTTGGAATTTGGTTGTGTTGACCTTTTGACCTACTTTCGAGGTCCTTCAAAAATCTAATTTTGACAAATATTTTAATGCAATTTTTAGGCCCTAAAGCTGCAAAGTGCTTTGCGTTTTAAAAATTTTTAAAAGGTAAATTTTTGACAAAAATTTTGAAGTTTTAAAAATTTTTTTAAAATTTTTTATTTTAAAATTATTTATTTTGAGAAAGTTTAAGGTGACCCCGTTTTTAAAATTCATATATATATTAGGTTTAATGTTTTCTAGTTTTTTGTAAAAATTTCATTTATTTCGGCCAAGTAGTTTTTAAAATAGATATTTACGATCGTTGACCTACTTTCAGGCAACCTTCAAAATCTAAATTTTTGGTAAATATTTTAGTGGGGTTTTATTACACCTAGTACAACAGAGCACTCTGCATATTTGTAACTTTTAGGAATTTAATTTTGACTAAGTTATTCGCATTCTAAAAATTTTTTATATTTTCAAATTAATTCTTTGACAGTAAAAGGGACCCGGCTTTTTTAAAAAATATAAATAGTGGCCGTATTAGGCACTTTTGTAGTAAATAGTTCATATTAGGTTAGTGTAGGTATATTTAACGAATTTACAACTTTTACAAACATTTTCTTTTTTGACTATTGTATTTATCCGTTTATATTAGGTTTCTGTTAGATTAAGGTGACTGCACTGAGTGCTACAAATTTGCAAGTTTACAAATCTTTCTTTCGACTTATAAACTCTGGTTTATTAGTTTTAAATTATTGTAGTAACTTCTAATTGTAATTCTTTTAATTTTACGTGACTTATTTTATTGTTCATTTTATTTTATTTTACTGTGGTTAATTAATTGACACAAACTCTTTATTGAGAGGAATTATTTTTGACAGTGATTTTTAAGACCCAACTAGTTCAACGCCATTTACACGTTGGACTAGTAAAGCAGTTATCCTACACCAGCATAAAATATGCTCGGGATGTGAACCCCTCCGAAGAAAGCTGCACCAAACTCCCCCACAAAGAAGACCGTGGCTCCGATGAGGGACTTGACTCAGAAGTCTGAGTCACAAAACCCTCTCATAAAGGATGCAGAACCGACGGAGAGGCTGAGTCCCTTGTTGGAGACAGGGGAAAAAACTTTTGTGGTTAGACGTAGCATCGGCGAGATTGAGGCAAGAGCGAGGGCTTCCCCGAAGAAGATGACGGTGCCGACGGTGGGCCCCTCGAGGCTTAAAACCCGAAGACCATCTTCAGATGCCTCGGGTAGTCAAGAGATTGGAGAACAGGCCCCCAAGTCCTCTGTGGAGGTTATAGTCAGCCCGCAGAAGACAAAATTTCCAAACAGGGTTGCAGAAGCTCGCGCCTGCCTCAATAAGGCAAAACTGCATATGGGTAACTCAAGAAACTTGAGAACCGACATTAAAGTAGGAGTTACCCAAGCCATCGACCGCCTATACCAATTGGTAAAAGAGGCGGAAATGGCAAAGGGCCGAGTAGGTCCGGAGCCTTCGCCATCAAAAACCGGGGAAAGAGGAGAGGTAGAATTGGAAGAAAAGAAAGAAAAAGAAGACGAATTGATAAAAAAGATGTCAGAACATATAAAACGGATAGACGAGAACAACATCAAAATGGAAAGGCTTAGAGAGACGATCGAAAAACAGCAAGAGGTGTCGTCCCTTGAGGGGGCAACCTACGCGAGTGTAGCGGCTAGATGTTCCTGGAGACATCTCCCGGAGCAGGCGGTGCTGCACTCCGTGGTAGTCTCCTCAAGAGATGAGACCGAAACAGGCGAGGAAGTGCTTGACAAGATAAGGAAAGTAATTAACGCGAAGGAAGAAGGGATAAAGATTGACCGAATTAAAAAAGCTAAAGACCGGAAAATAATTGTGGGATGCCAGACCGAAGACGAAAGAGCTAAAGTGAAGGAGATGCTCAAAAAAGCAGGCAATCAATTAAGCGTGGAAGAGGTCAAAAATAAAGACCCCCTTCTGATTTTCAAGAGCGTCTTAAGCTATAATTCCGATGAAGATATCCTCCGGGCACTAAGAAACCAAAACGGTAAAGTCTTCTCTAGCCTTGAAGAAAAAGAAAACAGGATGGAGGTTAGGTACAGGAAGAAGACCAAAAACCCCCTTACTTGCCATGTGGTCGCCAAAGTGTCTCCTGCAATATGGAAGCGGATGTTGCAAGTAGAAGCTGTGCACATAGACCTGCAGAGGGTGCGGGTGGAGGATCAGTCTCCATTGATCCAGTGCTCCCTCTGCTTGGCGTATGGGCACGGTAGACGCTTCTGCAAGGAGAATGCTGAAAAATGCAGTCACTGCGGAGGACTGCATATGAGAACGGAATGCGCGGACTGGCTCGCACACGCACCTCCTAGCTGCATCAACTGCACAAAAGCTGGAATGGAGAAGGCGGAACACAACGCCTTTAGCAACGACTGCCCGGTGAGGCGCAAGTGGGAAGCACTTGCGAGATCCACCGTGGCGTACTGCTGAGGGCGTGGTCACAGTTTCCCCACTCAAAATTGTGCAGGCTAACCTGCGCATGGGGGGAGCTCTCGACGACCTGGGTCTTCAAATTCTCAATACAGGACAAACTCCGACCTTTGACACCTTCTGGGGAGGAAAACGGTACCACAGCCACGTGAATGCCACAGCTCGCACGGCGGACATGCTAAACTTGGTGGTGGACTGGACAGTGGTAGAAAACCCTACGAGTTCGGATCACAACGGCATAACCTTCAGTATTCAGATCCAAAAATCAAAGGGCACAACAATAGTTAGAATTAGAAAATATAATACAAAAGAGGCTAATTGGAGTCAGTTTCGTGGGAAAAGGACTCAATTAGAAAGAGAAAACAAATTAAAAATAGATGAGATTAAAAATATTCGAAATACACAAGATTTAGATGAAGCCATAGGTAATTACACAAAAGTCATTACAAAAGCAAGTACAAAATTAATTCCGGGAAAAAGTAAAAAAGAGATACTTACCCTGCCGTGGTGGTCCGAAAAACTCGCCGAAATGATACAGGAAGTCACCACCAAACGCAGAATCCGAAGCGCCGAGCCAATCCGGAGGAAGAAGGTCATACAGGAATATCTGAAAAAGAAAGGAGAATATCAATTAGAGACTAAGAAGGCCCAGGTAGAGAGATGGAAAGAATTCTGTGGGAAACAGGACCGGGAAAGCGTGTGGAAAGAAATTTACAGGGTCATCGGGAGGACCAGGAGTAGCGAGGAGGACTTGCTATTAAAGGACGAGGGAAAAGTTTTAGATGCTGGCGGATCCGTCGGGCTGCTGGCGGAAACTCTCTATCCAGAGGACCTGATGGAGACCGACAGCACTGAGTACCGTCAACTACGAGGGTTAGCAGAAAGAGTGAACGATGAGGAACAAAATGAACTTTGCGACCCACCGTTCACGCAGACTGAGCTCCACGTAGCATTAAGTCCTTCAACCCCAAAAAGGCCCCCGGTGCTGATGCATTAACAGACATAGTATAAACAGTAATGAAAGATAAAATATAAGAGAGGGATTTGCTAAATATTGTAAATTTGTAGTAAACAAAATAGTAAATAATAATAAATATGTAGTAGTAAATTGGATTCACAATCACATATTATGGAATATGTGATAGGTGCCCATGAATATGTAACCAATAGATATATAAGGAAGTAGTTTTAGAAGTAAAATTAAGACAAATTTATAATAAATACCAATAGACAACTAATATTAGATAACGAGTAGAAATAGGAAACTTATGTAATTAGATTTAATGACTGTGTGAAAACCAACTGATTCAACTTGTGTAATGTGCCTAACACTTCATTTTGTTCGCTCATATCTACGTAAGCTACTAGCTAGTATATTATTAATGTATATTATATATAGTGAAAGATATGTATAGATTAAGACAATCGTATAGAGATAGCTTGACAATAAGATAAGATAATAAAGATGTATAAAATAATAATAAAGCAATATATAGATAATAAGAAATAAAGAAAAAACCATCATGCTGGGATAAAATAAAGATACCCACCCGTGTCAAATCATTTAGTAATAAGGACTCCGACCCCCATATTGGAGGTTCAACATGTAGGATAGCTCGCGGGCCGGGCCTCTGCGCCCGGACAGGAAAAAAAAAAAAACAAAAAAAAAAAAAAACCTAACCTAACCTAACCTAACCTAACCTAACCTTTTTTTTTTTTTTTTTTTTTTGACGCTGGGAAAAATGCTTTATGCATACCCACCCGTCGGGGGACGGAAGGGTTATGTGGGACTCCCGGCGGTGCTCCCCACCGGTATACCCACTAAACGACCCAGCGGCACTCCCGCATCGCCTATATGGAGGGGAACTGGGAATCCGGCACAGCCTTTCCATCCAGCCCCCCGCCGACGACCGCCCGCCTTTACGGCGAGCCCTTCACCCCCCTCCCCACCCTGGGAGAGGGGCCCGAGAATAACCGCGAGTGCTCGCGGCCGTTCCCGCCCGGCGGAAGTGGAGGATAGGTGCAATGCGGGAGAAGACGCCCCCGCGCCTGTCTCCCGCTATCCTCCACCAAGAGGGGGAAGACGATTGTCGTGCAATCGCCTTCTCCGACCCGTTCGTCGCCTGCGGAGTGGCGCTGCGAGAGGGTCTTCCTCCCGCGCCCGCTCCGCCGCCTCCTTTTGCGAAATTACTTCCTCGCAAAAGGAGGCCACCGCAGCCCAGGACTCCTCGCTTCCCAGCATGGCTAAAACCACGCTGGGCAGCGAGAGGTCCTGCCCGACCACCGCCATCAATTGGCGGCGCGGCCCAGACCACGACGCACACACCTCCAGGGTGTGCTGCGCCGTGTCCACCGCCGCGCCACAATCGTGGCAGGCCGGGGTCTCCTCTCTTCCGATCCGGTGCAGGCACGATCCGAAGACGCCATGCCCGGATAGCACCTGCACCAGACGGAAAGAAAGGAAACCGTGGGACCGCCCGAGCCAGTCCTTCAGGACTGGCCCGAGCGCGTCCAACGTTCTGCGGCCAAAGGCTGCGGTGGCGAGGGCCTCCGTCCAATGTTGGACGGTTGCGTCCCTCGCCTCTCTGCGGACGGCCTCCCGCTCTTCTGGGGCAGGGCACTCCCCGAGCGCCCTGCGCCCCGCCGTCCACTCGTACACTCTGGCGAGCACCCCCGCCTCGAGTTCCCAAGGCGGGGTGCCGGCCAGAGCGCACGCTGCCGCACAGCCCACCGAGCGGTAGGCTCTCGCCACCCGCAGTGCAATGGCCCTTTGGGGCCTGCGGATGGCGGTCGCATTCTCCCTCCTGTGGAGGGAGTCCGCCCAGATGGGGGCCCCGTAAAGGGCCATGCTCTTCAAGATGCCGGCATACAAATGCCGGCATCTCGCCTTCGGCCCTCCCAGGTTTGGGAGGAGCCACGAGAGGGCGTTCGCCGCCTTCAGCAGGCGCGCTGACAACCCGCTGAAGTGCGGGCCGAAGCGCCACCTGCTGTCCAGGGTGAGGCCTAGATATTTCATCTGGGTCCTCACCCCGATCCTGACGCCCTCCACGACGATGTGGGCGTCAGGAGGGATGCGCTGCCGAGGCCCGTGGAAGAACACGGCCTCGGTCTTGTGCAGCGCAACCCCCAACCCGAGGCGGCGGATCCTTCCCGCGACCAAGGATCCGCCAGCCGAGGCCAAACTGGCCGCCTCCCTAAAATCCCTCCCCCGGGCAGTGAGGAGAGTGTCATCCGCGTAGCAGATGACACTCGTGCCCGGGAGGAGGGATCCCCGCAGGAGCCAGTCGAAGCCGATGTTCCACAGGAGTGGTCCTAGGACCGACCCCTGTAGAACACCAGACTCCGCGCCGTACCTCCGGACTTGGCCAGCCTTGTCTACGAGGAGGACCGCTCGGTCCTCCAAGTAGCTGGCCAAGAGGGCCCGCAAGTATGAAGGCACTCCGTGGTACCGGAGTGCCTCCAAGATCGTGGAGTGGGGGACGGAATTGAACGCGTTGGCTATGTCAAATGACACAGCCAACACTCCGTCCCCAGACTCCACGGCCTCCCTCACCTGGCCCTTCAGCCGGGCCAGCGCGTCCACTGTCGAACGCCCAACTCGGAAACCGAATTGGGCGTCCGACAGGTTCGGCCCAACCCCCCGCAGGAGGCCATTCAGCCGACCGGCGACGATCCCCTCGAACAGTTTACCGACCTCATCGAGCAGAACGATGGGTCGGTATGCCGAGGGGGAGTCTGCCGGTCGTCCCTCCTTACGGAGGAGGCACAGTTGCCCCTCCTTCCAGGTTTTCGGGAACCTCCCAGCCGTGAAACACGCGCTGAAGAGGTCCCGAAACCTGTCCGCCATTTGGGTGGCCGCAATGGCCACCACCCTTGCGGGGACGCCGTCCGGCCCGGGGGCGGTTTTCTTGGCGCGGAGGCGAAGCGTCGCCGCGCCAAACTCCGCCCCCGTGACCGGAGGGACCTCCTCCGCCGGCGGAGCCGCCTCCCGCGGGGGGTCCATCACTGGAGGGGTGAAGTTGATCCTTGTTGGAAACAAGGACCGAACCACCCCATCCAGCAACGCCGGCTCGAGGGTCTCTGCTAGCGGGGGACCGAAGGGGCGCAGTTTATTCCGCGCCGCCTTATACGGTCTCCCGTACGGGTCTCTGTCGAGACCCTCTAGCATTTCGGCCCTCGCCGCGTCGTCGGCGGCGAACATAGCCGCCTTGAGGACCTTCTTTGCCTCTACGTACGAGGCGTAGAGAAGGTCCTCGTTCGACGCGTCCCGCACGTTCCGCCGTCGACTCCGCGTGTAGGCCCTCCTGGCCACCACGCAGGCGGCCCGGAGCCCCGCCAGCTCCTCCGACCACCAATAGACGGCGCGTCGGGGAGGTGGGCGGCGAGACCGAGGCATGCTGGAGTTGCACACCTCGGTCAGGGACTCCCGCAGTTGGACCGCCGAGGCGTCGACGTCCAGGACATTGACAGGAGGCGTGAGCCAGTCCTGGACGAACGCCGCCTCCTTGGCCGCCCCTCGGTCCAGGTGGATCTGAGCCCACCGTGGAAAGGGGGACTGGCCCGAGCGGGCCATCCCCCGGGGGCTCTTGGTGGAGACGATGTCGAACCGCACGTATCGGTGGTCCGACAAGGTCTCCACCGTTTCCACCCGCCAGCCGAACGAGGATTATCGTTTTCTACATCCTGCACCAAGGCGTTTTGGAACTGGGGGCCCGGGACTTTGGACTACCACATCTACCTAGAGGACGGAGAAATCAACAAACAAAAACCACCACCAGACGGAGCTCCACGAGTTCTGTCTAACGGAGCGGGAATTTTGAAAATCCGTCCAAGCCGTAAGAAGATATAAGGTACCAAACTTCAGGAAAAAACAACCTCACACCGCGTGGTCGATACACGTGTAACCTAGTTACACTCAGTCGACACGAGGCGTGACGTCGGAACAAGCAAGGTGAAGACTCGGAAGCCGGCCATAGGACTGCGCCACTGCGGAACATCGGCAGCGGAGCACCCTCGTCGGACCTTCAGGTGAACCTTGTTCTAACTCCTGAACCCAAAGTCCTAGGACACCCGTGTTTGGACTCCTTGCAAAGGGGAGACCAGACCCGTCCCAAATTTCCCTACCCCAACCCCCTCACCCCATTTTCATTTTCCCCCCCTTCGCCGTAAGGCTACCTCGCCCCTCGAGTCTTATCTCCGGGGTCATATTACCTGAAGGAGGTGGACCGCTGGTGTTAGGTACCTCCACCACCGGCCACAGGAGCCCCCACCACCTCGCTCCAAGGGACCCCCACCCCCCCCCAACCCCCCCCCCACCCCCCAACCCCCCCCCAACCCCCCCCCACCCCCCAACCCCCCCCCACCCCCCCCCCCAACCCCCCAACCCCCCGTCTCCTCCCGAGACCTTCCCCCCCCGACCCCCCTCAAATTTCCCAAAACCCCCTCGGGCCATATCTCCGGAACCAGTGGAGATAGACCCCCCGAGTTTGGTATCCCCAGAATCAGCTTCAAGAGCTCTACAATCTGGCTCCAAGGGATTTCCGAATTTCCAATTCCACCTCGCAGAAAAACTGAAAACACAATCACCATCAGGCATCAAACCACCGGTGACGCGCGAGAAGGCTGCTACTCAGTAAGAAAAAACTCTAAAGTAAACAGTGTAACAAAATAATAGGTTCAAAGTTCTGAACATTTCATTAATCATTGTATAACTTCAAATAAACAATACTAGCCGTAAAGGTAGAAGAGTCACAGTCAAGGACTCGTCCGGGGAAGTACTACCATCACACCCAATTCTGCCGCCAAACAGCATTGCTGTGTTTCGGCTAGAAGGGTCTGACTGCCGGTTAACTTACAGGCACGAGGCGTAACACCTACCTCCAATAATACAGCTAGTATTAAATAGAATAACATAGTATTTAATTTTTAGCATTTATTGTATAAGTAAATTAATTTAAAACAAAATGTCAGCTAAGTCAGTGAATGGATCCGTCCCAAAGTCGGAACTGGCACCTCAGGTAGCCCTCCAACCAAAACGATCGCTGCGGGAAAAGGTACTGAAGAAGGAAACAGTCGCAAAATCCCTAAAGTTAGAGAAGTCGACGCGGCCATCGGTACCCGAGGCGAAGAAAGCATCGTCGGTCGGAGCACAACTGGAGGATGTCAGCCCGGTGGTCCCCGCGAGAAGGAAGAGGACATCGCCTGAGAAACCGCCGCTACAGGTGAGTGAAAACCTGGCCACATCCTCAGACCGGTCCGCGGTGGATTCGGTCACGGAAAAAATCACAAACTGGCAACAGTGTGGGATTTCGCCTCCCAAACCCATAGAGTCCGATGACGACTCGGTAGTGTCCAGCATAGAACTCGACACCCCCGCGAACAAACCCAAACCACGACACAGCATGCTGGTCGCGCCATCGGGAAGACGAACGGGGGTGGAGATGGACTTGGCCACGAAGTTGGCCAACGAGACACTGCTGAAGGGAAAAGACGCGTTGGAGTCTGCAGGCAACATGAAGAGGGAGTGCAAGGTCACCGCACTCGAAAGCCTGCAGACTCTATACGAGATAATCCTCTCGCTGTCGGACTCGAGATCCAGACACATCACCAGTCTGGAGAGGGAAAGGACGAGACATGCCACAGAGCTCGTACGGGTGGAGAGAGCCCACACTAAACAATTAAACGACATCAACACTAAACTCATGTCAGAGATGTCGAAGGCCAGAACAGACATCACCGAATCGCTAAAGGAGACAAAAGCGATTCGGGACTGGCAGGGGTATGAGACCCAGGAGCCCCACAGGCTAATAAAGGAAAATTCTGAAGCGCTCCAGGACATCGAAAAGCGTATGAGAGCTCTAGGAGAGCTCGTAACTAGCGGACAAAAGGGGAAAGAAGAAGACCCCATCTGGAGAGATTACGCAAGCCTCAAGGCAGGAGTGGAATCTCTCCAGAATCAGCTGGACGAGCTCCGCAGGGACTCCAACAAACAAACGCGCGAGATCCTGGAGTCAAACCTTAAAGCTGTGGAGAAAATGGACTCCAAACCCCCACTAGTACAGCCGGAACCTGGCCTTCGACAACAAGTGGAAGAAATGAGGGACATCCTAAAGGCGATGTCAGCAGAACGAGTACCCCCATCCGAACCACCGCAGCCCATCCTAATCAACATGGAGGAGCATATGCATCCTCTAACTGAAAGAATGGAAGCGGTGACGTCTGAGCTCCGAACGCTACGAGAAGAGAAGAAGAGGACACCACCACCGTCCCTCAGTCTCGCAGCGGAGCTCGCCAAGGCCGGGGAGGGAGGAAGCTCAAAGGGGAAGCTGACCTACGCCAAGGTCGCCGCCAAACCGCCCCCAAAACCAAACCACACCCTAATAATCACGTCGGATGACCCCCAGAACACCGGGGAAAATGTGATAGATAGAATCAGGGTAGCTCTAGACACCAAAAAGACTGGAGCCAAGGTCGACAGAGTTAGGAAGGCTAAGAATAAAAAAGTCATCCTAAGCTGTAGCTCCAGGGAAGACCTGGACTTGGTGCAGAGCAGGGTAAGGATGGATAAGGGCTTGAAGGCGGAAGTGGCGAGGGCAGCCAACCCATTAGTCATCGTCAGGGATGTCCTGTCCTACCACACCGACGGGGACATCGTGGAGAATTTAATTGCCCAAAACAAAAACATTTTTAAAGACACTAACCTAAAAGACAGCACGGTCAAGATGCGGTACCGGAAGAAGGCACGGAACCCACTCGAGTGCCATGCGGTACTAGAAGTCTCCCCTACCATTCATAAACACCTAATAGAGGCAGGGAAAGTCTATATAGGGATGCAGCGCAGACCTATATTCGACCAGACCCCATTGGTGCAATGCACCAAATGCCTTGGCTTCGGCCATACAAAGGTTGTCTGCCGGGAGAGAGATGAGTTCTGCAGCCACTGCGGAAAGACTCACTCCTGGGAGAAATGTAAAGGGAGACAGGAGGGGAACCCTCCCAAGTGCAAAAACTGCTCGGCCGGGCACGGCACAAGCATCAACCTGGCGCACAATGCTTTTAGCAAAGAGTGCCCAGAGCGACTTAAATGGGATGCAATAGCGCGGTCCCGAGTATCGTATTGCTGAGGGCGTCTCACAGTACCGTAGCTCGGTCCCTCAAAACTTGGGCGGGGCAGGCTTGAGGTTTATCCAAGCTAACCTGCAACGCTCAAAACTGGCCACGACGGAACTACTCCAGGTTGCGGTGGACAGGGGCATCACGGTGGCTCTAGTACAGGAACCGTACGTCGGAAAGACCGGCGTCTTAAAACAACATCCTGGGACTAGGGTTATCCAATGCACCCTGAACAGGCAAAAACCAGTGAAGGCTGCCGTTATAATTTTCGGTGACCGGCTAGAAGTCGTACACGACCCACAGCTGGTAACCGAAACCGAAGCGGCAGTTCTTCTTATTGGGGGAGGCCTAAAACTAGGAGTAATATCCGTCTACCTAGAGGGGGACCAGGACATAGTACCGTACCTGGACCGTATCAAAAAAGTTTCTACCAAGTTGGACACACGAAACCTCATCGTCGCGGGAGATATAAATGCCTGGAGCCACTGGTGGGGCAGCGTATCTGAGGATGACAGAGGAGAGGCGTACAACGCGTTCCTGAACGAGAAGGGACTCCAAATTCTAAACACCGGGGACACTCCGACCTTCGAGACCTTCAGAAAGGGTAGGGCATGCACAAGCATAGTGGACGTATCCGCTTGCAGTACACCTCTACTCGGAAGAATCGAGGGATGGAGAGTGGAGAGAGGTCTCGTGACTTCGGACCACAACGCCATCACCTTCACCTTGCGCTTGGGAAGGGCCCTAGAAACCCTTAGGCCAATCACAACGCGCAAGTACAACACCAAGAAGGCAAAGTGGACCGAATTCGCACATCTGCTAAAAACCATCCTAGCAGAGAGAGACATCACCACCGTCTCAATTTTGGAGTCAAAAACCCCTAAAGACCTCGAAGAAAAGATCACAGCGTACACGGAAGCCATCCACAAAGCCTGCGAACAAACCATCCCTATCGCAGGAAACAGGACGGGCAATCCCATGCCCCCGTGGTGGTCGAAGAAGCTGGAAGATCTTAAGAGAGAGGTCCTTAGGAAAAAGAGGAGGATCAGGAACGCAGCCCCTTGCAGGGTAAAGATGGTTATAGAAGAATACCAAAAATGCAAGGCGGAGTACGCAGTCATCGCAGAGAAGGCCCAAACAGAGAGCTGGAAGGAGTTCTGCACGACTCAGGAAAAGGAGAGCATGTGGGACAAAATCTACAGAGTGATCAGGAAAACGTCAGGAAGGCAGGAGGACATGCTCCTGAGAAGCTCTGAAGGTAACACCCTAACTCCAAAACAGTCGGCTGAACTCTTAGCCAGAACTTTCTACCCAGACGACTCCGAGAGTACCGACCAATCGTTTCACTCGAACCTCCGAGAACGGATGAAGGAGAGTGCCCTTGAAGACCTTTCGGAAGATGATCCACCATTCACGGCAGCGGAATTGGAGTTGGTGCTGCAAGCACAAAACCCCAAGAAGGCACCCGGACCAGACGGGCTAACAGCTGACATCTGCGCCGCAGCCATACGAAGTGACAGGGCAGTGTTCATGGCGATAGCGAACAAGTGCTTGTCGCTAAATCACTTCCCCACTCACTGGAAAGTGGCACACGTGGTCATCATTCGAAAGCCAGGAAAGGCTGACTACACTCATCCTAAGTCCTACAGACCAATTGGACTATTATCTGTTCTTGGAAAAACCATCGAGAAACTCATGATTGGTCGACTCCAATGGCATTTACTCCCAACCCTAAACAAAAAACAATACGGGTTCATGCCGCAAAGAGGAACCGAGAACGCCCTCTATGACCTGATAGAGCACATAAAAGAAGGAGTAACCGGAAAAAACATCGTACTCCTAATCTCTCTGGACATAGAGGGGGCCTTCGACAATGCGTGGTGGCCAGCCCTGAAAAACCAACTTGTTAGAAAAAGGTGTCCGAAAAATCTGTACCGAATGGTGTGTTCGTACCTCACAGACCGGAAGATCAAGGTCAACTACGCTAGAGCAGCTTACGAGAAGGAGACTACGAAGGGTTGTGTCCAAGGATCCATCGGAGGACCAATCTTTTGGAACGTCATCCTAGACTCGTTGCTGCAAAGCCTAGAGATGGATGGAATATACTGCCAAGCCTTTGCGGATGATGTGGTACTCGTTTTCACAGGCCAGTCGGTCGACAGCCTAGAGCGGTCTGTCAACTCAACGCTGGAACATGTGGCAACGTGGGGAAAACAAAATAAACTCAACTTCGCACCGCACAAAACCAACGCGATGCTACTAACTAAGAAGTTGAAGTATGAAACCCCACAGCTATTCATGGCCGGTACGAAATTGGACCTCGTTGAGGAGACAAAGCTTCTGGGCCTTATCATCGACCGAAACCTCGTTTTTAAATCCCACGTGTCCGCGCAATGCAAGAAAGTAGCTGATATTTACAAGCAGCTTGCATGCGCAGCGAAAGTATCGTGGGGTCTAAATAGTGAGATCACGAGAACCATATACATCGCGGTAGTGGAGCCTATTATGACATACGCCTCAAGTGCCTGGTACCAATCTGCAGAGCTGCAAATGAATAAAAATCAATTCAATGCGCTCCAGAGAGGATTTGCACAAAAGGTCTGTAGGTCATACCGGACGGTCTCACTCACCGCAGCACTGGCACTGTCGGGTCTGCTGCCATTGGACCTGAGGATCCAGGAGGCGGCGAACCTATACAGGGCCAAAAAAGGTTTGGCGAAAGACTATCTCCCACCCGAGACGGAGCTTGAACTCCGAGTGGGATATCTTGAACAGCCCCATCCATCTACCCTAACATCCGTGGAGTACGAACTGTTAGAAGACGCCGTTCAGCAGATCACCGGACCCCAAATTTTTACAGACGGCAGTAAAATCGACGGTAAAGTAGGTGCTGCTCTAACCCAGTGGGAGGAGGGGAAGGAGTCAAACTTCGCCACCTTTAAGCTTCACCCTGCGTGCACAGTCTTCCAGTCGGAACTATATGCACTGCACAGGGCTCTTCAGATGGTGAATTCGGGCAGGGACCCCGTGGTCAGCATACTGAGCGACTCGAGATCGTCACTCGACCTGCTGCGGAATCCCAGCTTGAACCACCCTCTGGCGAGAAGCATAAAGGAGAACATCGTCAGGATCCAGGAAGGAGGACGAGAGATCCGGATGTTCTGGCTTAGGGCTCACGTGGGCACCGTCGGTAACGAGAGAGCAGATGAGTTAGCGAAAGCTGCTGCACTCGAGGACACCACTCAGGACTATGGAAGGATCCCCCTGTCTTACGTTAGGAGGAAAATTCGTGAAGAGTCGATCCGCAAATGGCAGGATCGATACGAAACCTCCAGTACAGGCGCGGTAACGAGAAGGTTCCTTCCAGACGTCCATAGTGCGTACCGGATAACTCGCTCTACAAAATTTACACCAATACAAGTGCAAGTCTTGACAGGACACGGGGGGATAGCCGAGTATCTTCACAGATTCAAGTTGAAAAACAGCCCGGGATGCGAATGCGACCCGGAAATCTGTGAAACAGTATGGCACATCATACTCGACTGCCCCCGTTTCCTAGTGGCTCGAACAGATCTCAAAAAAAAAAATCTAGAAGCCCGGATCGACAGAAACCTGGTCGAATCGGAACTGCACAACATCGTTGCAGATCCCGATTGCAGACTGCATTTTCTGTCATTCGCCGAGAAGATCTTCAGAGCTGCGGCAAGTAGGCACACGGATCTTCTGCCCCTTGAATCGCAACCAACACCCGTTAGCCAAGCCACAAGTAGTGTCGGCTCTCGGCAGGAACCTACAGCCAAAAGCGTCGCTGTCCGCACACTCCTCGCTTGCGGGGAGAGAGGAGTGCCTGGGATTAGAATCCGAGGAGTGGCACTCTTCATGGACAGCGCCAACGAGCGGCTTGGAATAGGTTTCTGTCGGACCGGGACTAGAAGTCACTTCACGATTTCACCTGGCTTGGCAGCACTCATAAATGGGAGCACGTCTAAAACGACCATGAGGCGCAAAGTCTATAGCGCGCTACCTGAGACGGAAGTGGCGGGCCACCGATGTCGACTAGTCCGATCGCACAACAAGACGATCGTTCTACTCGCATTGGAAGGCAATTACACCCCTTTCGAACAGGCATGTTCGATGCTCACCATGTTGGGAGAAACGGGCGGAGGAGCGGAGGATCCCCGTGTAATAAGTGTAGACGCGATGACGGTCGGGTATGAGCAGGGAGAAGTCGTAGACCGGCTATGCTGTCTGAAAGCCTCAGAACATCATGAGGTGGTCGTGTACGAGGACAGAGGTGAAAACCTAAATTTCCTCAAGGCACACGACCCAAAAACAGCAACAGATAGCTGGAGACAACCCACGCCATCCTCGATCAGCGGATCCGAACGTGTCCAACAGAAAGCAGTCGCCGAAAGAACTGCACAACATCTAAGCAGTGTGCAGGAGCGGAAGAAGAGAGCCAAGGTCGGAGGCCATCTCAAGGGATTTCTAAGCACCTTCAGCTCGATGCTGGAAAGTCTGTCTGGAAATCCCTTCCCAATAACGAGATCGGGAGACGACGAAGAGGCACTCGAAGAAGCTCCAGCCAAACAGGCGAAACCTAAAGCTCCGTTATCGACGGGAACATCAAAGTCCAAAGTTCCACCAAAACCGGTACAAACGCAGGTAAAGAGAACAAGAGCCGACATGGGGCAGGTTGTTCCGCCTCGACTAGTAAATGCAGTGACTCCACAAGACCACGCGTACAATGCCTTCTTAGAGTTTCTCGCGATCACCAGAGCAACCGCAGACGTCAGACTCGGAGTGTGCAAGACCATCTTGCAACACTTCGAGCAGGGCAATGCGAAACTGCTGGAGGAGAAACTCGAGGAGGCAGAAGCAGCCATATACAACAACGGCAACTCCCAAGTAATAAAGGGAAAAATGTCAGGTAGTTATATGGCGGCTTACAACGCGACCAGTGGTTTCGTGGAGGTGTGCATTGAGGGAACCGAGAGCGGAGCGCCTAAATTCAACACCCCGCAAGGTGACCCCTTGGTTGTTGTCGCAAAGTGCACAAGGATCCTACTGGATGACAGGATTCTCGAAATGGCGAAAACCATATCGGGAAATCAGGACACTGCATCCAGCTGGAAGGATTGGGCACTACCAACAATTGAGTGGGTCAATGGAGTTCCGGGGTGTGGAAAGACAACCTGGGTGGTAGGGCACTTCGATGCTGACAAGGACGCCATCATCACTACAACATCAAACGCAGCTAGCGACCTACGGGAGAAGCTAGCGCCTCGTGTTGGTGACCTTGTCAAGACCAGGGTACGCACCATGGCTTCAGTCTTGGTGAATGGCTTCAGAGAGTCCAACAAGTTCAGCCGCTTAATGGTTGATGAGGCTCTCATGAACCACTTCGGAGCCATAGTCATGGCTGCCAAGCTGTGTGATGCCAAAGAACTGGTCCTCATCGGAGATGTCAACCAACTACCTTATATCGATAGAGAAAATCTCTTCGAACTGAGGTACTGCCGCCCAAACCTGGTAGCAAACATCAGCCAGGAGTTGCTCTGCACACACCGGAACCCCTTGGACGTCGCCTACGCCCTGCGCGAAGTTTACTCCGGTATCTACTCCTCAACCCAAAAAGCTCACTCGTTGAAGCTGAAATCCTATACTGGTGCCCAAATACCGCTCACGCTCCCCAATACGCTTTTCCTAGTCCATACCCAGGGCGAGAAGGAAAGGCTTATAGGACAGGGCTGTGGTGAAGGCACAGGTTCGCGCACGCTCACCATCCACGAAGCGCAGGGGTTAACGTTCGAAACAGTAGTTATTGTTCAAACCAAAGCTAGAACAATTGAACTACATCAGAGCGTTCCCCACGCGGTAGTAGCAGTCTCACGGCACACCACCAGCTGTACTTACTACACCGATGATGACAACGACGCAATAGGGTACTTCATCAAGCGAGCAATGGCCGCGTCCACTAAAAAGATCCTAGAGTATAATTTAAAAATGTCCATAAAGCACCGAAACGCAGCGGTCGTCGAAAAGTTGGCTCAGGAGATGAGGGATGCCAACTTGGAAACTTAAAGTTGTTTAGTCTAATAGTAATGTTCATTTAAATTGTCAAGTTTTTCAAAAATGTAATAATCTTAAGTAATAGTAATGTAAAATTAGAATATCAATCTTTTCCAAAAATGTAATAATTATAAGTTAATAAGTAAATTGTAAACAAAAGCAAATACAACGGAAAAAAAAAAAAAAAAAAATTCATACAAAATATAATATACCACAAGGAAATATATATTAACAAAAAAAAAAAAAAAAAAAAAAAAAAAATTATATATTATATGTATCCCTATCATAATAAAATGTATTAGAATAATATAGAAGTAAAATTTTCAAGTTATATAGAATCAATAATTTAAGTATTTTTCTTACTGAGTGAGATCCTTTCTCACAAAAATTGTAATAAAGTTAATAAATAAATAAAGTAAAATAAAAAAGAGCACGGACCACAGAGTCTGTGGAGAGCAGCTGATAAATAAAAAAAAAAAAAAAAAAAACCTTTTTTTTTTTTTTTTTTTTTTTTTTTAACGTGAGGAAATCCTTCATGGATACCTCCCGCCGTAGGGGAGGCGGAAGGTTATGCCAGACTCCTACTGGCTAAAACCTCACGGGGTTCCACCAGATCGCTGATTGTCTCTAAGCTTCGGGAGCGCTTTCGCATTCGTCCATAGCTTTGAACAGCGGCGTTGGCTCTTATGAGCCTCATCTCACTTGCAGCTACTGCTGCAATTACCATCTTGTCTCCTTACGAGAGGCACGCGGAACCTCCACGCGCGCCACCTCGGGGCCTTTATCAGTAGACGACGACACCCCCTAGTATCGCCGCCCAAGCCTTTGTCATGGAGGATTTATATCAAGGAGGTTTCTCCTCCTTCTCCCTCCGACTCTCCTGCTGCGGATCGGATTGGAGGTAATTAATTCCCTTTCTCTTTCCGCAGCTTCCTTCTGCTGAAGGACTTGTTCGCAGAAGGCAATTACGTCTTTCCAACATTCTTCACTTTCGACCATAGCTTTGACTATTGCTGAAAGGGTCATGGGCCCTCCTGTGAAATTTGCAATTTGTGGCCGCAAGGTTGCCCACGCAGGACATACCTCAAGTGTATGCTGCGCTGAGTCCTCATTATGGTCACAATGGTGACATCCAGGTGTTGATTCTCTTCCGATTCGACACAGGTACTTCGAGAAACAACCGTGTCCCGATAGTACCTGTGTGAGCCGGAAAGTCATTGTACCGTGCTCTCTAGAAAGCCATTCATTGAATATTGGCCAGATCGCCTCAATAATGCGCAGACCAGCGCTTGGATGCGCCAGCCTTCTGAGCCATTCCTCCTTGCCTATATTATAAAATTCCTCTCGCTTGCCCTCCACCTCTCTTGGCGCTGGGCGAAGATCCTGTGCTCTGTTTTGCTCTCGCCAGTGGTGAACCTTTGCAAGACCCTTTGCATCCAGGTCCCATGGCAGAGAACATGCCAGCAGGCACGCTGCCTCGTAGGATATTGTGCGGTACCCCCGTATCACTCGTATAGCCATCGCTCTCTGTGGATTTCGCAGTGCAGCAATGCTTCGGCTGTTGAGTGTATCAGCCCACACTGGAGCTCCGTACATGGCCATGGACCGTACTACTCCCATGTAAAGTCTCCGGCAACTCACTTTTGCACCCCTGAGGTTAGGTAGTAGCCCTCCAAGGGCGGCCGCCGTCCCCATCAGTTTTGGTGCCAGTCTCTGAAAATGTGTATTGAAGTCCCACCGGCTGTCGAGGACGAGTCCCAGGTACTTCATCGTCGACTCGACACCGATGTGGACTCCACCTACCACTATATGTAAGTCCGCTGGGGGCTTGTTCCGTGGCCCATGAAAACATAGCGCTTCAGACTTATTCAGGGCCACCTGTAGCCCGAGTCGTCTAATCCGATTTACTATCTGGGCCACACCTGCTGTGGCAAGAATGGCTGCTTCCCTATGTGACCTGGCTCTTGCTGTGACAAGAGTGTCATCTGCGTAGCATGTCACCCTAATCCCATAGAGATTCGCTCCTCTCAACACCCAGTCGTAACCAATGTTCCACAGGAGTGGCCCAAGGACCGAGCCCTGTGGAACACCGCACGACATTCTGTGTCGAGCCCATCCTTCCTGCCCCTGGAATGATATAAATCTTTCGTTTAAGTAGTCACCGATGATCCTGCAAAGGTATAGCGGCACTCGATGATATTTGAGTGCCTCCCTAACACAACTCCAGGGTAAGGTATTGAAGGCGTTGGCAATGTCTAGCGATACCGCCAGAACGACCTCGCCCCGGGAAACTGCCTCTTCCGTAACCGCCTTTACTTGTAGTATCGCACCAATGGTTGATCGCCCCCTCCTAAAACCAAACTGATTGACGTCCAAGTCTGGACCGACGCTGCTTAGATGCCTTATGAGGCGATCGGCTATTATGCGTTCAAATAACTTACCCACCTTGTCCAAAAGAACGATGGGGCGGTAAGCTGATGGAGAATCCGTAGGACGTCCCTCTTTCTTGAGCAGTACCAGCCTGCCCGTTTTCCATTGTACTGGAAATCGTCCCTGTGTTAAGCAAGCGTCATAAAAGTGCATAAGACGTGGTCCTAGAGCTTTCATGGCCAGAACCCAAGCTCGACCGGGAATCCCGTCAGGACCCGGGGCCGTGTTCTTTGCCCCGAGACGCATAACTGCCATCCTAAATTCGACATTGCTCACTTCCGGCACTTCAGCATCTATGCTCTCTTCATGAGGAGCCATAGTTGGTGGAGTATGTTCCTCTCTACTTGGGAATAGAGCCGACACCACTCTCTGTAGGAGTTGTGGTTCTAAACTTTGAGTAAGGGGTGGGGCCCACGGACGAAGTTTTCCCCTCACCATCCTATATGGTCGTCCCCAAGGATCCTTGTTTAGGGTCTCCAGTAATTCCTCTCGAGCTTCATTTTTTGCTTGGATAATGGCTAGCTGTAGGGCCTTCTTGGCTTCCCTGTACAGTCCATACAGCTGCTCTTCCAATGCTTCATCACGATGTCGTCTACGGCGGTATCTCGTGTACCGACGTCGAGCTACCACACAAACTTTACGTAAGTCCGCAAGTTCCGCTGACCACCAGTATACTTGGGGCTTGGTGGGCCGAGACACGACTCTAGGCATGGCTGCGTCGCAGATGTGCGTCATGGCCTCTCGGAACCACTCCGCCTCTTCCGAAATTTCGACCTGCGCCTGCCCATTAGGCTCCGGCACCCATGCTTTAACCAGAGCGGCCACCTCCAGTGCATCTCGATCCAAACGCTTAAGTGCCCATCGCGGGCTGCCTTCCCGGGCGGCACTTCCTCTCGGCCTACTTGAAATCCGAGGATGTGGAGAAATATCGAACCTGATGTAACGGTGATCTGACAGCGTCTCCACATCCTCTGCGACTTTCCAGCCGTGAATTCGGCTGACCAGATCTAGACTTGCAAACGTCACATCTACTATAGATCCACCTTGTTGCCGAACACACGTCAGCACCGATCCGCTGTTAAGGACTATTAATCCGGTGGTTAATGCCCACTCTTCCAGCAGTTCTCCCCGCGAGTCTGTGAAGAGAGACCCCCAAGCTGTAGATTTCGCATTTAGGTCACCAAGTACAATCCCTGGATGTGGGTGACTCTGCCCAACAAGGGATCCGACTTCAACAAGAAAGCTTTCAAAATCAGCGAGGACTCTGTTGGGCGAGATATAACCCGCCACCACCACTATTCCTCTTACAAGAGCTGCAACACAGCCCTTTCCTTTCATTACTCTGTCGAAAGAAATGCCCTTGGAAGTTATTGCCACGAGCCCATCCTTATCTCCAACCCAGTTTTCTCTAGGTGGAATAAAGTAGGGCTCGGATATAGCCGCTATGTCAATCAACCACTCCGCCATGCTCTGGATCATAAGATCTTGAGCCCTGGCGGAGTGGTTGAGATTCGCCTGTAGAAAACGAAGCGCCATACTATGTGGTTTCCATTTCAACCTCCACTCCCCCCGTTTGCGTCGGAGGACAGCTAGCAGCTGCCGGCGTTGAGGCTGTGGTGTTACCAGCCGTGACCCTTCTCCTTGATTTAGGAGGGGAGCATGACCTACTTCCAAGTTTATGCGCTGATGGCTTATTTGCCGCTGCACACAGGGAACATTTGGGTGGAGCTACGCATTCGGACGACTTATGGCCGACCTTTCCACATCTGTAGCATTCCTCACTGCGATCAATTTCGGCCGTACATTGGGCACGGACGTGCCCGTTCTGTAAACACCGGTAACACCTCATTGGTCTCGGCTGTAACATTTCTACTCTAGCTGAGACCCAACCGACTAGCAGACGGCCTTCCTGTCCTAGCTTTTTGGCAACGGCTACCGGACAGCTGACCAATATTACTCCAGTGCCCTGGTAGGACCGTTTAATCTCTCCTACCTTTACTAGCTCCTTCGAGCAGCCCCCGCACTGAGCAACAGCAGCGATAACATCTTCTTTAGTGACAGAATCGTCCAATCCTAAGATTCTGACGTCTGCACATTTTGTGGGTCTAGAGATTCTAGCCCAATCCTCGTTTAAGGCCTCTTTCAATTTTTGGGCTAAAGAGTCTGCCTTCTCGCTGCTGTCCTGACCGGCTGCGACCTCCAGGATGTGCGCCCCTGTCGCAGCCTTACGGAATCGCACGCTGGTAATGCCACAGCTGGTGAGATCCACCTTAGCCTTGGCTTCCTCCATCACTTTCCCATATGTTGCACCTTTCTCCTCGGCTCCTGGCTGTAGAGTGATTACTACTGCTGCCGTCCGGGGAGGGCACAGCTTCACTAGCGCTGAGCGTTTAGTACCTACCGCTTTTGTCGAAAGCGTTGTACGCGCCGATTTGGGCGCTACAACTACAGCTTTTGACTTTTTGCCTCCTTTTGTCACCTCTGTCCAGCTCATGCCCTGAGGCACTGGAGATGAATCCTGAAGCGCACTCTGTGTTTGCACTGGGCTTGTAGCTCGCTCACTATTCTTCTTGCTATTTTTTTTCTTTTTATTCCTCTTTCCCACATGAGAGGCTGCTTGTGACACCTCCATGCTTGTTTCAGCCGATGCTTTCTCAGCCTTTTTTGTGCTCTTCTGGATGGTCATCGTATGGGAATCATCCGCTATCACCTTTGACTGAGAGGATCCCAGTGAACAAGAAGCCGAGGCTTCCGGGGCCGGCACAGCTGGGTTCTTCCTTTTGTCTGCAGCTAATGGTGGCCGCAAACGTTTCTCAGGAAGCAGCCTCTCCTCTATTCCTTCCAGTCTTGCATTCATCATGGTCCCGCACTGGACCATGACGACGCGCACAATTTCCTCCACCGTTAGGGCTCGAGCATCTGCCGGGCCTTTGGTCTGATCACGCTGTTGCGTGAGCTGACGCAACTGGATCAGCTCCTTACGGACCTCAGCCAGCTCTCCCGCAAGCCGCTTGTTCGCTGCCTCTAATTGAGCGACCTCCTCCGTCATTGTGCGAGAACGCAGCGCTTCAAAAGAAACTTTTATGGTTTCCACCGCACTGTTAAGAGCTCGAACATAAGTCCCCTTAAGGTTTCCGGATGTCCTGGCAACCTTTTCGATGGATTCCACGGAATCCAGCACCAGTCTAACTAGGTCTGGTGAGTCCTTTTCCTCGCTCCCCTCTATCGATTGACTCATTAAACCTGGGGATTTACGGAAGGTGGCCGCTACGGCCTCCCTTTTCCGCTTCAAATCCTCCGCCATCTCTATTTCCGCCTGAAGACGAAGTTCCTCGGCTTTCGCCGCGTTCAATTTTTCCTTGGCTTTGGCCAGGCCGACGTATTTTCCCGAAGAGGGCGGTCGTCCACGTCCTCTCCTAGCCATCGTTTTCGGTTGCGACTCGTCCTCATCGCCCACATCAGAGCTCGCATCGTCTCTCCGGCGCTTCCTCCAAAACCGGTTTCCTCCTGGCGATTCCTGTGAAGCCACGGTCTGGAAACTCACATCAGAATCCGTGTCCGACAAGTCCGCCATTTTCGACGAAGCAACGAGCATATCTTCATCGTTGCTGTCCGGCAGCTCGCAACGGGTCAGCACCACCCGCGCATTTTTCACCACTGGGGCTTGAGTAGCCTCCTCCTCCACACAATCCTTATAACTATAGACTGACGCAGCCGTCTTCCGCACCGAAGCGCAGGAGGTGGCTGCTCCCGTCTCTCTACCTACATTACACGTCGACCTAGCCGAGGCATCGGAAGACCCACTTTCATCATTAACTACAAGACGACCGGCTCCCCCCTCAGAATACGAACTGGGGAACAACGACGTAGCTGACGCTACGCCGCTACGGGATTCTCCAGCTGCGGAGCAGCTGGTACCCGCCTGAGGTAGTGTTTTTCGATTCGTCATAATTTTCATAGTTTTTTCCCTTTTTGAAGGGGTGAGGTCCCCTTATGTTGGGCGCCCTAGCGGCCAGATTCCCCCTGACCATACCTCACGTGTGAGCCCAGACGTGCACCGCAGCCATCCATCAACAACCACAAAACGTGGTTGTGTATGTGCAGCAGCCACACAAATCCAGACTCACACGCGAAGTACTCCCTTCGGCAGGCGCCAAAACCTTGAGACTTACTCCCCCCCTTACTCCCCCCCCCCATCCTACCCCACCGACAGAGTGCCGGCGCCTGGTGGTTTCTGTTACGTCTATTTCTGATGGAAATAGACCAATAACGGGCAGCAACCGCGAGAAGGAACGACCCCACCAGACTTGCCTTGAGGATCTACACGACCTGCGCTCTCCCTCAAAGCCATTCGCCTCATTACTCGCTCCCAGAGCCGAGTAAAGAAGGCCTAGATTTATCCAATACAAGCGACCGAAGCCGCAAGCTAGGCATAGCAACTACTAATGGATAAACCCAGACCCGCCCAACCTAACCTTTTTTTTTTTTTTTTTTTTTTTTTGCGCTGGGAAAAATGCGTTACGCATGCCCCCCCATTGGGGGATGGGAGGGGTATGTGGGACTCCCCGGTCTATATTGGACCGGTATACCCACTAAACGACCCAGCGGCACTCCGGCATCGTCTGTGTGGAGGAGGATTGGGAAACTGGCAAAAGCCTTTACTTCCAATCCCCCGCCGACGACCGCCCGCCTTTACAGCGGGGCCCGCATGCTCCTCCCAGCAGGGAGGGGCCCAGGAACGACCGCGAGTGCTCGGCCGTTCCCGCCTGATAGAGGTGGAGAATATGTGCAATGCGGGAGAAGGCGCCCCCGCGCCTGTCTCCCGCTATCCTCCACCGGGAGGGGGAAGGCGATTGTCGTGCAATCGCCTTCTTCTCCCCCTTCTTCGCCTGCGGAGTGGCGCCGCGAGGGGATCATCCTCCCGCGTGCGCTCCGCCGCCTCCTTTTGAGACATCACGTCCTCACAAAAGGAGGCGACCGCTGTCCAGGCCCCTTCGCTTCCCAGCATGGAGTTGACCACGCTGGGCAGCGAGAGGTCCGGCCCGACTATCGCCGCTAAGCCGCGACGCGGCTCTGACCACGCCGGGCACACCTCGAGGGTGTGCTGCGCCGTATCCTCCGCCGCACCACAATCATGGCACGACGGATTCTCCTCTCTTCCGATCCGGTGCAGGTACGATCCGAAGCATCCATGCCCGGAAAGCAGCTGCACCATCCTGAACGACAAGTAACCGTGGGACCTCTCGAGCCAATCTCGCAAAACTGGCCCGAGAGCGTCCAACGTCCGCCGGCCAAACGCGGCGAAGGCGAGATCCCCCGTCCAATGATGGACGATCGCGTCTTTCGCCTCCCGCCGAACGGCCTCCCGCTCCTCCGGGGCAGGGTGCTCTCCGAGTGCCCTACGCCCTGCCGTCCACTCATAGACTCTGGCGAGCACCCACGCCTCGAGCTCCCAAGGAGGGGTGCCCGCCAGAGCGCAGGCCGCCGCAAAGCCCACCGAGGAGTAGGCCCTCGCTACCCGCTGCGCAATGGCCCTTTGAGGCCTGCGGATTGCAGTAGCGTTCTCCCTCCTTCGGAGGGAGTCCGCCCAGATGGGGGCCCCGTAGAGGGCCATGCTCTTCAAGATGCCGGCATACAACTGCCGGCATCGCGCTTTTGGCCCCCCCAGATTCGGGAGGAGCCATGCTAGCGCAGCCGCGGCCTTCAACAGGCGCGTCGACAGCCCGCTGAAGTGCGGGCCGAAACGCCACCTGCTGTCGAGCACTAGGCCCAGATATTTCATCTGGGTCTTCAACTCGACCCTGACGCCCTCCACGACGATGTGGGCGTCGGTGGGAATGCGCTGCCGAGGCCCGTGGAAAAACACGGCTTCGGTCTTGTGCAGCGCCACCCTCAATCCTAGCCGGCGGATCCTTCCCGCGACCAAGGATCCGCCAGCCGATGCCAGGCTCGCCGCCTCCCTAAAGTCCCTCCCCCGGGCAGTGAGAAGAGTGTCATCCGCGTAGCAAATGACACTCGTGCCACGGAGGAGAGCTCCCCGCAGGAGCCAGTCGAACCCGATGTTCCACAGGAGTGGCCCTAGAACGGACCCCTGCGGAACACCGGACTCCGCGCCGTACCGCCGAAGCTGGCCCGCTTTGTCTACAAGGAGGACCGCTCGGTCCTCCAAGTAGTTGGCCAGGAGGCTTCGCAGGTACTGAGGCACTCCATGGTAGCGGAGCGCCTCTAGTATTGTCGGGTGGGGGATGGAGTTGAAGGCGTTTGCTATGTCGAATGACACAGCCAAAACTCCGTCCCCTGCCCCCACGGCCTCCCTCACTTGGCCCTTGAGCTGGGACAGTGCATCGACTGTCGAACGCCTCCTGCGGAAACCGAATTGGGCGTCCGACAGGTTCGGCCCCACCTCCAGCATCAGGCCATTAAGACGGCCGGCGACGATCCCCTCGAACAACTTACCGACCTCATCGAGCAGAACGATGGGCCGGTATGCCGAAGGGGAGTCCACCGGGCGCCCCTCCTTACGGAGAAGGCACAACTGCCCCTCTTTCCAGGGTTTCGGAAACCTTCCAGCCCTAAAACACGCGCTGAAGAGGTCCCGAAACCTCTCCTCCATTTGGGTGGTTGCGATGGCCACCACCCGTGCGGGGACGCCGTCCGGCCCGGGGGCCGTCTTCTTGGCGCGAAGACGGAGCGCCGCCACTCCGAATTCCACTTCCGTGATCGGAGGGATCTCCTCCTCCGGCGGAACCGCCCCCCGCGGGGGGTCCATTAATGGTGGGGTGAAGTTGGTCCCGGGTGGAAATAGGGACCGAACCACCCCATCCAGCAGTGCCGGCTCGAGAGACTCCGTCAGCGGGGGACCAAAGGGGCGCAGTTTGTTTCGCGCCGCCTTGTATGGTCTTCCGTACGGGTCTCTGTCGAGACCCTCCAGCATCTCGGCTCGCGCCGCATCTTTGGCGGCGTTCATTGCCGAATTGAGGACCTTCTTTGCCTCTACGTAAGAGGCGTAGAGAAGGTCCTCGTTTTCGGGGTCTCGCCGTCTGCGCCGTCGACTCCGCGTGTATTGCCGCCTTGCCGCCACGCAGGCGGCCCGTAGCTCCGCTAACCCTTCGGACCACCAATAGATGGCACGACGGGGAGGTGGGCGGCGAGACCGAGGCATGCTGGACTTACACACCTCGGTCAGGGACCTCCTCAGTTGGGCCGCTGCGGAGTCCACGTCCAAGACGTCGATAGGAGGCGTGAGCCAGTCCTGGATGAACGCCGCCTCCTTTGCCGCCTCACGGTCGAGACGGGTAAGAGCCCACCGTGGAAAAGGAGATCGGCTCGACGGAGGCGACCTCCGGGGGCTCTGGGTGGAGATGTCGAGCCGCACATATCGGTGGTCCGACAATGTCTCCACCATCTCCACCCGCCAGTCAACGACGCGGGCAGCGAGTGCGGGGGAGGCAAACGAGACGTCCACCACCGACCCTCCCCATCGCCGCACACACGTCTGGACCGTCCCTCTGTTGAGAAGGGATACACCGCACGAAACCGCCCAAGATTCAACGGCGGGTCCCCGGACGTTGCAGGAGGCGGCCGGGTTGCCCCAGGTCACCGACTTTGCATTCAGGTCGCCTAGAACGGCGACCAGTCGCGGCGCCGCCCTACCCACAACCGCGGTCAGGATTCCGAGAAAATTCTCGAAATCCTGAAGAGGGCGGTTTGGGGAGAAATAGACGCCCACCAGGGCTATATCTCCCCACGCGGCGGCCACGTATCCCGATCCTCTCTCTAAAAGCGAGAGGGGAGGGGAGTCCGTGGAAGACCGTGAGACTAATGCCACCAAGCCGTCCTGATCACCCAGCCAACGGCCGGGGACCGAGTACGGCTCGGAGACGACCACCACGTCCACCAACAGCTCAGCCATGGCCTGCATTAGCAGGTCCTGGGCTGCTTTGCAGTGGTTGGTGTTCGCCTGAAGAATGCGATGTCCGGTCCTATACATCATTCGGACATCACACCCTCCTCGTCAGCCACCGAGGTCCCAGCTTCAGGGACAACGGCACTGGCGGTAGCGGCAGGCCGGGACGGCGCCTGCGCTTTGCCCTTCTTTGGGGGAGGATTGCAATTCCTCCCCTTCATCACGTGGCCCACCGGGCGGCCACTGGCGGCGCACACCGCACAGTGCGGCGTGGCGGCCTTGCAGGAGATGGACCTGTGCCCCGCCTTGCCGCAGCGGTAACAACAGTCCGACCTGTCTACCTTGGACGGGCAGAGGGCCCGAGTGTGCCCGATTCCGAAGCACTTGTAGCAGCGCAGAGGCTGCTCCTCAAGCGCCCGGACCACACTCGAGCTAAACCCAACGGCAAGCCGTCCCTTGGCAAGGACGGCCTTGGCCGTGGCGACCGGGCACTCAAGGCGAATGGTGCCCATGCCACCGCGACCGGGCCTGATGTCCCGACACGTTACCGCTGCGATATCACAGCCCCCTATTGCTGCGATTGCCGCCACGACCTCCTCTTTTGTGACCGAGTCGTCCAGACCGGTCACCTCCAAGGCCGAAGACCTAACGGGTCTGACGACCTTAGCCGCATCCGCGATGGCCTCTCGCAATTTACTTGCGAAGAGGTCTGCGTTGGCGCCACCCTGGGCCCCCGGGAACTCAAAGATTCGAGCTCCGGTTTGGGTCTGGCGGCACGCGACTGCCCCGATTCCCAATGCTGTGGGATCGACGTTGGTACGAGCCCGCTTGAGGACGGACTCGTACGTCTCACCCCGCACCGCAGCCTCCGCGGTGAGCGTCACCACGACGGCCGCTGTCTTGGGAGGAACCAGTGGCTTCCTTCTACCGGCTGGGGCCCTTTTGGCTGCAGAGGCAGCGGCAGCGGGCCTGGGGGTCGACTTTTCCGCCTTTCCCTTCCTTTTTCCCTTGCCGGTCGCCTGGGATGGGCAGGTAGGGGCGGTGTTGGTTGGGGAGGCAGGGTTGGCGACCGTTCTCGCCTTCTTTTTGGCCTTGCCCTTCCCCTTCTTGACCACTTCCGTCCACGGCTGGTTGGACTGAGTGGTGGAAGGGAGCATTGCGTCCTCCTTCTGGGAGGATGGCCCCGGCTTGCACGGCCTCTTGTCCGCCGCGAGAGGCGGTCGGAGGCGTTTCTCCGGCAAAAGCCTGTCCTCTATGCCGGCAAGGCAGGCTCTCGTGAAGGCCCTTTCCTCCATCACTACCTTGCGGATAACATCCTCAAGGTTGGAGGAAGAGGGACCCTCGGCCGCAGGTCTCGGCTCGGCTTGAGCTGGCCGTGCCGTGACTTCCGCCAGCTTTTTATGCAGCTGGCTGACCTCCGACTGCAGACGATCTACCGTTGCCTGCAGTTGCCGCGTCTCGTCGGTCGCTGTGCGCTACACCAGCTCCCGGACAATGCCAACCATGCTGGCGGCCCGGCATTTAAGGGACTTTTGAAAAGTCCCTTTCAGATTGGAGGACTTAGAGGCGACTTCTTTTATCCCCTCTTCGTCTTCTCGCGCCATCCGCTCCAGCTCGGCCAGCGAGTGGTCCGCGTACAAGACGCTGGATGCGCCGTACCCAGTCTTGGCCCGGGCGGCGCGCGCCTGCTGCTCCTTGGCGGCGACCCTCTCCTCTAGGTCTTGCTGGAGTTGCTCCCGCCGAGCCAAATCCAGCTGCCGTTGGGCATCCGCCAGACCCACGTCGTGGGTGTCCACCACGGTCGAAGATGAAGTCGGCTTTTTGGCCTTCAACTTCTTCGACTTGGTACTCCCCGTCGAGCCCGAGGACCCTTCACCGTCATCCTTCAAGAAGGCCCGCTTGCGCTTTTGGAGGCGGTCTTCGACCTCCATCGCCGAACTCGCGTCCGACTCAAACGCATTATTGTCGGAGTCCGACCTGCAGTACAAGCTAGCCGCAGATGGTGCGCGGCTAGCTTCTGACGCCGAAATGGCATCGCCCGCGGGGCCCTGAGAAGGGCCTTTTGGTGGGCCCTTAGAAGGGCCTTTTGGTTGGCCCTTAGAAGGGCCTTTTTTGAAACGCCCGAAGGCGTCCCGCAATGAATGCGTCGTCGATCCAGACGCAAGCGTCTCAGACGCAGACGCGTATTCCACCTCCTCGTCGCTCCCTACCGTCTTACCTAACCTAGAGTTTTTCAAAAAATTCTTCATAACTAATCCCACGAGTACGTGGGAAGGGTGGGTCGCCCCGGACAGTGCCCACTGTAACCGGGGAAGTCTGGCGTAACCCGCTCAGGGGAGCGACACTTCCCTGGCGGGGGACGCAGTAAGGACTGAAACTCCGTTCAGCCTTCCAGACCTCACGCTGCGCCGCCGCTTGCCTTCGGGTGATTTTTTATAGAGGTTGTCTTCCTCGTAGCCCGGGCGACCAAGCCAAGGCCTATCGGTCCCGCTCAGATCGCAAAACATGACCGCGACCATGTTGCGGGGTTACAATTTTGGGGCGGTGGCAGGGAAGTAAACTCCCACTGCCTGCCCGGCGGCAGGGTAAGTGCACGCCAGACCCGACTCCCGACTCCTCCTAGCCTAAAAAGGCTCTCCTCTCTTGTAGGCACCTAGCCTACAAAGGGACGGCTCCACCAGCCCATCCCGTCCTACCTACCCATCCTACCCCACCGACAGAGTGCCGGCGCCTGGTGGTTTCTGTTACGTCTATTTCTGATGGAAATAGACCAATAACGGGCAGCAACCGCGAGAAGGAACGACCCCACCAGACTTGCCTTGAGGATCTACACGACCTGCGCTCTCCCTCAAAGCCATTCGCCTCATTACTCGCTCCCAGAGCCGAGTAAAGAAGGCCTAGATTTATCCAATACAAGCGACCGAAGCCGCAAGCTAGGCATAGCAACTACTAATGGATAAACCCAGACCCGCCCCGCCCAACCTAACCTAACCTAACCTAACCTAACCTTTTTTTTTTTTTTTTTTTTACCTGGGAAAATCCTTTATGGATACCACCGTTCCGGGGGGAAACGGTGGTTATGTGGGACTCACCGCCATAAGGCGGCATACGCACTAAAAAACCAGGGTGTTCCTCCTACGCCAACTTAAGACGAGGGGCATGGGACCGCTCGCGCATTACTCCACAGCCCTCGTCAGTGTCGCTGCCCGCCTTGCGGCGGACTCACCTCCTGGGGTCTTCCCCCACCTCGTGTGTGATGCCCCGGAACACATGGGGGCATCTCCACCTCTCGATGACCTATTCTTAGGGGATGCCAGGTGCCCCCGCACCCAACACCCCAGGCCCTCGGAGCGGAGACGGGGTGCGGGCTCGATTAGCCCGCCTCCGTGTCCGCGCCCTCCGGAGCGGCTGAGCGAGAGGATCTCTCTCCCTCTCCCGCTCCTCTTCCTCCCTCTGCATGATGACTTCCTCACAGAAGGAGGCCACCGCCTCCCATGAACTCTGCTCATCGACCATTTTTAGAATTATGGCCGACAGGGAGAGGTCAGTCCCTACGACCGCGACCAATGATTGCCGCGGTTCAGCTCCTCCCGGGCATGCCTCCAGCACATGCTGCGCTGTGTCCTCCAGATGACCACATTGGTGGCAAGCCGGGGAGTCTTCCCTTCGGGCAACGCGATGTAGGTACCTCCCGAAACAACCATGTCCCGAGAGGACCTGCGTCAGTCGGAAGGAAAGACTCCCATGCTTCCTGCGGACCCACTCCTCTAGTACTGGGCTGATCACCTCCAGTAGTCGACGGGCACTCTGCCCCCTCTACACTTGCCCAAACCTAACCTTTTTTTTTTTTTTTTTTACCTGGGAAAATCCTTTATGGATACCACCGTTCCGGGGGGAAACGGTGGTTATGTGGGACTCACCGCCGTAAGGCGGCATACGCACTAAAAAACCAGGGTGTTCCTCCTACACCAACTTAAGACGAGGGGCATGGGACCGCTCGCGCATTACTCCACAGCCCTCGTCGGTGTCGCTGCCCGCCTAGCGGCAGACTCTCCTCCTAAGAGGTCTTCACTAGACCTCGCCACCTCATGTGTGATGCCCCGGAACACACGGGGCATCTCCACCTCTCGACGACCCATTGTTAGGGGATGCCAGGTGCCCCCGCACCCAACACCCCAGGCCCTCGAAGCGGAGACGGGGTGCGGGCTCGATTAGCCCGCCTCCGTGTCCGCGCCCTCCGGAGCGGCTGAGCGAGAGGATCTCTCTCCCTCTCCCGCTCCTCTTCCTCCCTCTGTGAGATGACTGCCTCGCAGAAGGAGGCCACCGCCTCCCATGACCTCTGCCCATCGAGCATTTTTAGGATAATGGTCGATAGGGAGAGGTCAGTCCCTACGACCGCAACCAATGTCTGCCGCGGTTCTGCTCCTCCCGGGCATTCCTCCAGCGCATGTTGCGCCGTATCCTCCGCATGTCCACACTGATGGCAAGCTGGGGAGTCCTCCTTTCGGGCAACGCGGTGTAGGTACCTCCCGAAACAACCATGTCCCGAGAGGACCTGCGTCAGTCGGAAGGAAAGACTCCCATGCTTCCTGCGGACCCACTCCTCCAGTACTGGGCTGATTGCCTCCAGGAGCCTTCGGGCGCTCTGCCCCCTCTGCATCTGCCCCGCGAGGAGCCGCTCCCTCCACATGGCGATGGCGGACACCCTGGCCTGATTGCGCCAGTGCGCCACCTCCTGCGGCGCCGGTCGCTCGTCCCGCTCCCGCGCCTGCGCTCTGCGCCAGTAGACCGAAGCCAAAACTTCGGCCTCAAGGTCCCACGGGAGCGAGCCTGCGAGCACGCATGCCACTTCGTGGGAGAGTGTGCGATACCCCCTGCACACCCTCACCGCCATCACCCGTTGAGCTCCAATCAGCACGGCAGTGGTCTGCCGATCGAGCTTTTCCGCCCATATCGGGGCGCCATATAACGCCATAGAGCTTACCACCGCTGTATAGAGGCGGCGGCAGCTCACTTCGCAGCCCCCGATGTTCGGGAGCAGTCGGCTAAGTGCGCCGGCTGTCCCCAAGATTTTGGGGGACAGCCGCCGCACGTGCTCCTTGAAGTTCCATCTGCCGTCGAGGACGACACCAAGATACTTCAGTGTCGTCCCGACGGGGATGGAAATTCCACCCACCACTATGGTGGAGTCTGCAGGTGGTTTCCGCCGGGGACCATGAAAACATATGGCCTCGGATTTGTGAAGCGCCACCTGCAGACCCAGCATCCGGATCCTTGCCACGACCGTAGCGACTCCGGCTGTGGCGAGGATCGCAGCCTCCCTATAGTTGCTTCCCCGGGCGGCAACCAACGTATCATCGGCGTAGCATACTACGCTAACGCCACGCAGGCTTGCCCCCCGGAGGACCCAATCGTATCCGACGTTCCACAGGAGAGGGCCAAGAACCGACCCCTGCGGAACACCGCGCGTCATGGGACTACTTCCCTCCCCGCGAGTCGTCGGGAAGACTACCTCTCGATCTGAGAGATAGTCCCCGACAAGTCTTCGCAGGTACTGGGGCACCTTGTGGTACCCCAGACCGGCGTGTATCGTGCTCCAGGGCAGCGTGTTGAATGCGTTGGAGATGTCCAACGATATGGCCACCAACACGCCGCCACTGGAGCACGCCTCCTCGGAGAGGTCGCGGACGAGAGATATGGCGTCAATCGTCGAGCGACCTCTCCGGAAGCCGAACTGGTTAGGCGCCAGATCCGGTCCCACCGTCTCGAGGTGCCTGACCAGGCGGGCAGCCACTACTCTCTCCAATAGCTTGCCCGCCTCGTCAAGCAGCACAATCGGGCGATAGCCCGAGGGCTCGTCCGCGGGACGACCCTCTTTCCTCAGGAGGACGAGTTTGCCCCTTCTCCATCGCCTGGGGAATCTTCCCCCCACGAGGCACCTGTCAAACAGGTCCTTCAAGGCGGGTCCCAGGTGCTTCAAGGAGAGGGCCCACGCGCGACCCGGTATGCCGTCAGGCCCAGGTGCCGTGTTCTTGGCTCTCATCCTGAGCACCGCCGCACCCAGCTCACCCTCGGAGATAGGGACAAACTCGCTCTCCTCTCCTTCGGCGAGATCGGCCGAAGTCAAGGGAGGCGTGAACTCGGCCCCCGGAGCACCGGGGAACAAGCCATCGACCACTCTTTGGAGCACCGCCGGTTGGAGCGAGGCTGTGATGGGGGGAGCCCAGGGACGAAGCTTTGGCCTCGCCCACTTGTACGGGCGGCCCCATGGGTCGCGCTCAAGCCCCTCCAGCAGCTGCTCCCAGGCTCGCCTCTTAGCCTCAACTATCGCGACGCGAAGGGCCCCAGAGGCCTCCCTGTAGGCGGCGTAAAGAGACTCGCTCTCCTCAGTTTCTCGCCGCCTTCGCCTCCGATACCGCTGGTATAGTCGGCGCCTCGACACGCAACTTCTCCGGAGTTCGGCAATCTTCTCCGTCCACCAATAGACTTGGCGTCTCGGCTGTGGGGCTTGCGTGCGCGGCATCGCAGCGTCGCAGACGCGTGACAATGCCTCGCACAGCCTGTCCGCCATCGCGTCCGGGTCTACTAGATCCGGCTCCTGAGGAGTGCCATTCCATACTTCGACGAGGGCCGCCTCCTGCAGCACTTCAGCGTTGAGGCGCTTCAGGGCCCATCGCGGACCTATCTCGCCACCTACCTCTCTCACCTCATCTGTTTGGGTCGGGGAGACGCTGAACCGGATGCACCTGTGATCGGACAGCGTTACCACGTCTACCAGCACCTGCCAGTCGCGAATGCGGCAAGCGATGTCCGGGGTGACGAGCGTCAAGTCGACGATCGACTCACCGTTCCGCCGGACGCAGGTGCTTTCCGATCCCCGATTTATAACGCAGAGGCCCACCTCGGCCATCCACTCTAGAAGGACACCGCCCCGCGCGTTCGTCACCGGCGACCCCCACGCCGCTGATTTGGCGTTGAAGTCGCCGAGCACGAGGACAGGGCGCGGGCGGGTCTGACCAATCAAGGTCCCCACCTCGCCGAGAAGAGTCTCTAGCTCGCGAACTGGCCGGTTCGGGGAGTGGTACACCCCCACGATGACGGCCTGGCCTACCCTAGCCACTACAAAACCCCTGCCCCTCACCACGTCTTCGAGAGGGGGGGAGTGAGCCGGCGATTGCGTGGTGATTGCCACCAGGCCGTCGAGGTCCCCAACCCAGTCAGACCTAGGTCGGACCGCGTAGGGCTCGCTCACCACCGCCACCTGGATCAACCGCTCCGCCATAGACTGCAGGAGCAAGTCCTGAGCCCCGGCGCATCGGTTGATGTTCGCCTGTAGGAAGGTTAGGGCCATACTAACTAACCTTCCTCCATGCGTCCGACTGGCCCTTTATCGGGGCGAGGCGGATGTGGCTGGACCGTAGCACCAGCCGCATTGGCCTTCCTTCTCACCCCTGGCTTTGACGGGGACTTGGCGCATGCCTTGCTCCCGGAGAGGTGATCCGCCGGCTTCCCTGCTGCTGCACAAAGGGAGCAATGGGGGGCGGCGGTGCACTCCTTGGCCTTGTGGGCCTTTATACCACAGCGGTAACACTCATCGCTGCGGTCCACTTCGGCATTGCACTTGGCCGCTACATGGCCCAGTTCAAGGCAGCGGTAGCAGCGGCGGGGTCTCGCTTCCAGGATGCTGACTCGCGCCGCCACCCAGCCCACCAAAACACGGCCACCGCTGGCCATCACTTTCTTTGCGGCCGCAGTGGGGCAGCGCACGAACGCGGTGCCCATCCCGGCTTGGCCCCGGCGGATTGCGCCAACGGAAAACGCCGTCACATGGCATTCGCCCTTCCCGGCCAAGGCCTCCGCCAGCTCCTGCGGAGCGACGGAATCGTCCAGGCCACTGACCCGAAGGTCTGTTGTTACGGTCGGCCTGGAGACTCGTACGCCTTCCTCGCCTCCGAACACCTCCCTGAGCTTTTCGGCAAGGACATCCGCTTTGGCCACGTTGTCCGCACCGGAAACCTCCAGCACTCGTGCCCCAGTAGCCGCCGCCCTGATCTTCAGCGGCGGGAGCCCCAGCTCGCTTAACTTCACCTTCGCCTTGGCGGCTTCCAGCATCTTGGCGTAGGTGATGCCTTTCTCAACCGCACTCTCCTGCAGCGTGATAACCACCGCTGCGGTCCGTGGAGGGCGGAGTTTGGCCGCACCCGCTTTGGGGGGCTGCGTCTTCGGCCTAGGGATTTGGGCCGGAGGGGGAGGCCTCTTCTTCTCGGTGAGTCCTGCCCCTTCCGTGGCACGCACCTTGTCCCGCCTCTTGTCCTTTCCCCGCCTCGTGACCACCTGCCAGTCCTCAACAGGAGCCGCAGTGCTAACAGGGGCGGGGGCCGGCTTCGGCTTTGCAACCGCTCTTGTTCCCGGCTTTGGCGCCGGAGAGTCCCTCTGAGCCAAGGACTCAGCTGGACGCACCTCAGCCTCTTTTCTCCGATCTGCAGCCAGAGGGGGCCTCAGGGTCTGCCTGGGCATCAGCCTCTCCTCGATTCCGGCAAAGCGGGCGTCCACCATTGTGCCGACTTGCACCATGATGTGCCGCATAGCGTCCTCACCGCAGGGGGCTTGGGCCGGGGCCTGAGCGGGCATCGAGGTCGGAGCCACTTGAGCTTGGGCAGCCCTCATCTGCACCATCTCCCGCCGCAGCTCCTTAAGGTCCGCCGCGAGCCGCTCATTAGCCTTTATTAGAAGGGCCATCTCCTCGGACATAGTGCGGGCCCGCGTTTCCTTGAAGGACGCCTTTATCACGTCCGCGGCCTCCTTGAGGGCCCTCACCGACGTGCCCTTAAGGTTTCTGGACTTGGTGGCCACCGCATACACGATGTCCACTGAGTCCATCAACATTGACTCCAGCTCGGCGGCATCGCAGTTGCCAAGCCGTGAGTCGCTGCCCTCGGGCACCGATGCTGGTACCTTGAGGTACTGCGCCTTTCTCCTTTTTTGGACGTCCTCTTGGAGCTCCTTTTCAGCTGTGAGCCGCATCTCCTCTTCCCGCGCCCGGTTGAGCTCGGCCTTGGCCTTCGCCAGCCCAACGTATTGCCCTGTTGTGGGCGGGCGCCCCCTACCACGTCGAGCGCTCGAGACCTTGGGTGCAGGTGAGGATTCACCCTGGTCTCCCTGCCCTTCCTGCTCCTCAATATGCCGCTTGCGCAGCCTCCTCCCGGAGCCGTGAGACGACACTGTCTCCCAGGTCATGCCGTCAGAATCAGATTCTGACAGGCACACCGTCTCAGATCGAAGCCATGGGGCTTGACCAGTCTCCACATTCGAAGCAACGGGCAGATCTTCGCCGTTGCTCTCCGTCAACTCGCAACGGGTCAAAACGACCCGCGCGTCTTTCACCTCACATGCCTTCTCGGCACCACACTGCGCAGACACGCAGTCTCTCTCCTCCTCATCATCCTCTCCACCACTTAACCTAAAAGAATTTTCATAAAATAAAGCCATAATCAGTCCCACGAGTACGTGGGAAGGGTGGGTCACCCCGGACAGTGCCCACTGTAACCGGGGAAGTCTGGCGTAACCCGCTCAGGGGAGCGACACTTCCCTGGCGGGGGACGCAGTAGCGACTGAAACTCCGTTCAGCCTTCCAGGCCTCACGCTGCGCCGCCGCTTACCTTCGGGTGATTTTTTATAGAGGTTGTCTTCCTCGCGGCCCGGGCGACCAAGCCAAGGCCTATCGGTCCCGCTCAGGTCGCAAAACATGACCACGGCCATGTTGCGGGGTTACGATTTTGGGGCGGTGGCAGGGAAGTAAACTTCCACTGCCTGCCCGGCGGCAGGGTAAGTGCACGCCAGACCCGACTCCCGACTCCTCCTAGCCTAAAAAGGCTATCCTCTCTTGTAGGCCCCTAGCCTACAAAAGGACGGCTCCACCAGCCCATCCCGTTCTACCTACCCATCCTACCCCACCGACAGAGTGCCGGCGCCTGGTGGTTTCTGTTACGTCTATTTCTGATGGAAATAGACCAATAGCGGGCAGCAACCGCGAGAAGGAACGACCCCACCAGACTTGCCTTGAGGATCTACACGACCTGCGCTCTCCCTCAAAGCCATTCGCCTCATGACTCGCTCCCAGAGCCGAGTAATGAAGGCCTAGATTTATCCAATACAAGCGACTGAAGCCGCAAGCTAGGCATAGCAACTACTAATGGATAAACCCAGACCCGCCCGCCCAAACCTAACCTAACCTTTTTTTTTTTTTTTTTTTTTACCTGGGAAAATCCTTTATGGATACCACCGTTCCGGGGGGAAACGGTGGTTATGTGGGACTCACCGCCGTAAGGCGGCATACGCACTAAAAAACCAGGGTGTTCCTCCTACGCCAACTTAAGACGAGGGGCATGGGACCGCTCGCGCATTACTCCACAGCCCTCGTCAGTGTCGCTGCCCGCCTTGCGGCGGACTCACCTCCTGGGGTCTTCCCCCACCTCGTGTGTGATGCCCCGGAACACATGGGGGCATCTCCACCTCTCGATGACCTATTCTTAGGGGATGCCAGGTGCCCCCGCACCCAACACCCCAGGCCCTCGGAGCGGAGACGGGGTGCGGGCTCGATTAGCCCGCCTCCGTGTCCGCGCCCTCCGGAGCGGCTGAGCGAGAGGATCTCTCTCCCTCTCCCGCTCCTCTTCCTCCCTCTGCATGATGACTTCCTCACAGAAGGAGGCCACCGCCTCCCATGAACTCTGCTCATCGACCATTTTTAAAATTATGGCCGACAGGGAGAGGTCAGTCCCTACGACCGCGACCAATGATTGCCGCGGTTCAGCTCCTCCCGGGCATGCCTCCAGCACATGCTGCGCTGTGTCCTCCAGATGACCACATTGGTGGCAAGCCGGGGAGTCTTCCCTTCGGGCAACGCGATGTAGGTACCTCCCGAAACAACCATGTCCCGAGAGGACCTGCGTCAGTCGGAAGGAAAGACTCCCATGCTTCCTGCGGACCCACTCCTCTAGTACTGGGCTGATCGCCTCCAGTAGTCGATGGGCACTCTGCCCCCTCTGTACTTGCCCATTTAGGAGACGCTCCCTCCATATGGCAATAGCAGACACTCTGGCCTGATTGCGCCAGTGTGCCACCTCCTGCGGCGCCAGTCGCTCGTCCCGCTCCCGCGCCTGCGCTCTACGCCAGTAGACCGAAGCCAGAACTTCGGCCTCAAGGTCCCACGGCAGCGTGCCGGCGAGCACGCATGCCACCTCGTGAGAGAGTGTGCGATACCCCCTACACACCCTCACCGCCATCACCCGTTGAGCTCCGATCAGCACGGCAGTGGTCTGCCGATCGAGCTTTCCCGCCCATATCGGGGCGCCATACAAGGCCATAGAGCTTACCACCGCTGTATAGAGGCGGCGGCAGCTCACTTCGCAGCCCCCGATATTCGGGAGCAGTCGGCTAAGTGCGCCGGCTGTCCCCAAGATTTTGGGGGACAGCCGCCGCACGTGCTCCTTGAAGTTCCATCTGCCGTCGAGGACGACACCAAGATACTTCAGTGTCGTCCCGACGGGGATGGAAATTCCACCCACCACTATGGTGGAGTCTGTAGGTGGTTTCCGCCGGGGACCATGAAAACATATGGCCTCGGATTTGTGGAGCGCCACCTGCAGACCCAGCATCCGAATCCTTGCGACGACCGTAGCGACTCCGGCTGTGGCCAGGATCGCAGCCTCTCTATAGTCGCTTCCCCGGGCGGCAACCAACGTATCATCGGCGTAGCATACCACGCTAACGCCACGCAGGCTTGCCCCCCGGAGGACCCAATCGTATCCGACGTTCCACAGGAGAGGGCCAAGAACCGACCCCTGCGGAACACCACGCGTCATTGAACTACTTCCCTCCCCGCGAGTCGTCGGGAAGACTACCTCTCGATCTGAGAGATAGTCCCCGACGAGTCTTCGCAGGTACTGGGGCACCTTGTGGTACCCCAGACCGGTGTGTATCGTGCTCCAGGGCAGCGTGTTGAATGCGTTGGAGATGTCCAACGATATGGCCACCAACACGCCGCCACTGGAGCACGCCTCCTCAGAGAGGTCGCGGACGAGAGATATGGCGTCAATCGTCGAGCGACCTCTCCGGAAGCCGAACTGGTGAGGCGCCAGATCCGGTCCCACCGTCTCTAGGTGCCTGACCAGGCGGGCAGCCACTACTCTCTCCAATAGCTTGCCCGCCTCGTCAAGCAGCACAATCGGGCGATAGCCCGAGGGCTCGTCCGCGGGACGGCCCTCTTTCCTCAGGAGGACGAGTTTGCCCTTTCTCCATCGCCTGGGGAATCTTCCTTCCAAGAGGCACCTATCGAATAGATCCTTCAATGCGGGTCCCAAGTGCTTCAAGGAGAGGGCCCACGCTCGACCCGGTATGCCGTCAGGCCCAGGTGCCGTGTTCTTGGCCCTCATCCTGAGCACCGCCGCACCCAGCTCACCCTCAGAAATAGGGACAAACTCGCTCTCCTCTTCTTCGGCGAGATCGGCCGAAGTCATGGGTGGCACGAACTCGGCCCCCGGAGCACCGGGGAACAAGCCATCGACCACTCTCTGGAGCACCGGCGGTTGTAGCGAGGCTGTGATGGAGGGAGCCCAGGGACGAAGCTTTTGCCTCGCTCACTTGTACGGGCGGCCCCATGGGTCGCGCTCAAGCCCCTCCAGTAGCTGCTCCCAGGCTCGCCTCTTAGCCTCGACTATCGCGACGCGAAGGGCCCCAGAAGCCTCTCTGTAGGCGGCGTAAAGAGACTCGCTCTCCTCAGTCTCTCGCCGCCTTCGTCTCCGATACCGCTGGTATAGCCGGCGCCTCGTCACGCATCTTTTCCGAAGTTCTGCAATCTCCTCCGTCCACCAATAGACTTGGCGTCTCGGCTGCGGGGCTCGCGCGCGCGGCATCGCAGCGTCGCAGACGCGCGACATTGCCTCGCACAGCCTGTCCGCCATCGCGTCCGGGTCTACCGGATCCAGCTCCTGAGGAGTGCCGTTCCACACTTCGACGAGGGCCGCCTCCTTCAGCACTTCAGCGTTGAGGCGCTTCAGGGCCCATCGCGGACCTATCTCGCCACCTACCTCTCTCACCTCATCCGTTCGAGTCGGGGAGACGCTGAACCGGATGTACCGGTGATCGGACAGCGTTACCACGTCTACTAGCACCTGCCAGTCGCGAATACGGCAAGCGATGTCTGGGGTGACGAGCGTCAAGTCGACGATCGACTCACCGTTCCGCCGGACGCAGGTGCTTTCCGATCCCCGGTTTACAACGCAGAGGCCCACCTCGGCCATCCACTCTAGCACGACACCGCCCCGCGCGTTCGTCACCGGCGACCCCCACGCCGCTGATTTGGCGTTGAGGTCCCCGAGGACGAGGACGGGGCGCGGGCGGGTCTGACCAATCAAGGTCCCCACCTCGCCGAGGAGAGTCTCCAGCTCGCGAACCGGCCGGTTCGGGGAGTGGTACACCCCCACGATGACAGCCTGGCCCACCCTAGCAACCACGAAACCCCTACCCCTCACCACGTCTTCAAGAGGGGGGGAGTGAACCGGCGATTGCGTGGTGATTGCCACTAGGCCGTCGAGGTCCCCAACCCAGTCAGACCTAGGTCGGACCTCGTAGGGCTCGCTCACCACCGCCACCTGGATTAACCGCTCCGCCATGCTCTGGAGCAAAAGATCCTGAGCTCCGGCAGAGTGGTTGATGTTCGCCTGCAGAAATTTGGTCGCCATACTAAATATTGGTGTCCATGAGATCCTCCTCTTGCGTCGCTGGACGCTGAGTCAGCTGCGAGGGGGCCCTGGGGCCGTCACTAGCCAACTTTTCTCTTCTTTTACCCATCTTGGGGGGCCTGGCAAAACAAGCTTTACCACCAATACGGTGATTCGCCGCTTTGTTTGCCGCATCACATACAGGGCAGTGCGGATCAGCAGAGCATTGAGCCGCCTTGTGTCCTGGCTTACCGCAGCAGAAGCAGAACCTGCTTCGGTCAACGTCCGCGGTGCATTTAGCGCCCATGTGACCAAGCTCTAGGCACCTGAAGCATCTAAGCGGTCGGGGCTCCAGGATTTTAGCCTGAACTGAGACCCAGCCTACCAAAAGCCTCCCTTCTGAAACTTTCTTGGCTGTGGCAATTGGGCATCGCAGCCAGATCGTACCTCCTCCTTGTCTGCCCGGAGAACGAATTATTTCTCCCGTTCTGATGGCTTCTTTTGCGCAACCGCCCACATCAGCCACGGCTGCTGCTACTTCCTCCTTGGTAGCCGAGTCATCCAGGCCCGTTATGCGGAGTTCAACGCATTTCTCGGGCCTGGTAACCCGAACCACTTCCTCGCCAAGGGACTCTCCCAATTTCTTGGCCAGAGCATTAGCTTTTTCAGCACTAGAGGCACCGGGCACCTCCAGAAGTCGAGCGCCAGTAGCTGCAGTACGGAACTTTAAGCCTGCAGGTATGCCGAGTTCCTTAAGGTCAATGTGCTGCTTGGCCTCGGCAAGCACTTTCTCATAAGTGACGCCGCGATCTACTGCATCCGGCTTCAGAGTCAGCATGACTGCTGCTGAGCGAGGGGGACGGAGCTTGGCTGGCTTCTTCACTGGTTTTGCACGAGCATTTGTCGCTTTCTGTGAGGCCACCTGAGCGCTTGGTGCCTTCTTGTCAGCCTTCTTTTTGTTTGTGCCTTTCCGAGCCACCACATTCCACCCCATCCATGGATTGGGGCTGCGGAGGCAACAACCGCGGCTCAGTCACTGCCGGTTTGGGTTTCCCCTTTGCCTTTCGAGTCTCTTTAGCTTGAGCTTTCTGAGACTCTTTGGCTGTCTCTTTATTAATGGCTACAGGAGCATCATCCGTTACCATCTCCATCTGCGAGTTGCCCCCCGAGCGAGGAGCAGCAACCGTGACTGCAGGGGCCTTCGGCACCATGGATTTCTTTTTATCTGCAGCTAATGGGGGCCGCAGGCGCTTCTCAGGGAGCAACCGCTCCTCTAGTCCTTCCAGTCTGGCGTTCATCATTGTCCCACATTGGTCCATGACGACACGCACTATTTCCTCAATTGTTTGGGGCTGAGTTGCCGTCGGAGCTGGCGCCTGATCACGCTGCTGCGCTAGCTGCCGCATCTGGGCTAACTCTTTTCTCATCTCGGCCAACTCGCCCGCAAGTCGCTTGTTGGCAGCCTCCAATCGGACAACCTCCTCCGACATTGTGCGCGACCGCAACTCTTGGAAGGAGACTTTAATCGTCTCCACCGCGTCCTTTAGGGCTCTAACGTACGTCCCTTTAAGGTTGCTAGATGTTTTTGCAACCTTTTCAATTGTATCCACCGAATCTAGGACCAGCCTAGCTAGATCCGGTGGTTCTTGTCCTTCACTGCTCAGTGTACGTGACACTAAGACCGGAGATTTACGGAAAGAGGCAGCTACCGCCTCTTTTTTCCGTCTTATGTCATCCGCCATTTCCATTTCAGCCTGCAACCGAAGCTCCTCAGCTTTCGCCGCGTTCAGTTCAGCCTTTGCTTTGGCCAGGCCTACGTACTGCCCCGTAGAAGGGGGACGTCCACGTCCTCTCCGAGCCGGCGACGCAGGCATCGACTCCTCGTCCTCTCCCAAGTCCGAGCTCGCGTCGTATCTCCGACGCTTTCTCCAAAATCGGTCTCTTCCTTCGGACACCTCCCCTGAAGCCACGGTCTGAAAGCTTGCATCAGAGTCCGCGTCAGACAGGTTCGCCATTGTCGATGAAGCAACGAGCATATCTTCATCGTTGCTTTCCATCGCTGCGCAGCGGGTTAACAACACGCGCGCCTCCTTCACCTCACATGCCACCTCGGTGTCCTGATTCATCTTGCTCACTTGTCGAGATCGGACGTGCCAATAATTTGCTCAAATTAATAAATCAACGTAAAATCTGACCTAATTTTGAGTCAGCAAAAAGTGTGTAGTTAAGAAGTGATTCATCGCTACCTAATTGAGTATGTTGTGATATACATCTTAAACATAAATATCAACATGGACAGCCCTTTTAGCCGCAGTAGTAAAGTGGCTCGCAGTCCCCCGCCCACCCCCCAACCTAAGCCCGCGTTACCACCGTTCCCGCCAGCGCTGCCGACGGATGAAGCGACCATCGTAACCGTGTCTACAGCGGAGATACAGAACTGGATGATCTCCATCGAACAGTGCCTAAATGAAGTGACCTCGATTGCTACCGAAGGTAAGCTAAACTCGGACCAAAAGTTGAGAATTAGTAATCTATGCAGAAAGGTAGCCCATGGCGCATCACAAATGGCTGTGGAATATCAAGGCCTAAAGCAGAAGACCGCCCAAGCTCAATTCTACATCAAAGGCCTCAAAGAAAAGGAAAGCCTATCTCAAAGCATTCAAGATCTTCAACAAAGCTTCAAAGAATCATCGCAACCAGCAGTTAAAGCCTCATTCGCAGAAATGGTAAAAAGCAGCACCAACATCCAAATTCGCCCTACTAACCTTAGCTCTGTGGCTATTTATCCCAAGGACAAATTGCAGACCAGTGACGACACTAAGTCATTGGTACAAAAAATTATCAGCCCTGAGGGAATGAGGCTACATGTAAGAGGACTCCGTAGGACGATAAATGGGGGCGTCATCATCAGCACAGATACCAAGGCCGACATAGAAAAGCTAAAAAATACAGTGAACCTAACCACATCTGCCCTAACTATCGACGAACCACGCAAGCGCAGCCCACGAGTAGTGATCATTGGAATACCTTCAAATATGCAAGTACTAGAGGTCTTTAACTGCATATATGAGCAGAACCTGGCCGAGAAACTCTCGGGCATGACAAGAGAAAAATTTCTGGCCTCCATAAAACTTAGCCACAAATCTGGAAAGAAGGATGCTGAAACCTGCAACTACGTAATAGAAGTTTCTGCCATCATTCGTAAAGCCCTTATAACTCAAAGTAGAGTCTATGTAAATTGGTCATCCTGCCCTGTGCGGGACTTCACATTGGTGACAAGATGTTTTAAGTGCCAACAATATGGCCACGCGGCTAAGTCCTGCAAGGCTGAGTCCTACACTTGCGGACATTGCGGCGATCTAGGACACCAAGCCAGTGAATGCCCAAAGAAAGCGGAGCCTGCAAAATGTGCAACCTGCCTGCGCTACAAAAAACCGTGCAATCATAAGACAGGTGATTTAGATTGTCCTGCCAAAACTTTAGCCGAACAAAGGTACATCAACTCTATTGATTATGAAGGCGCCTAAGAGCGCCACCTCGATTGTTTAATCTAGCCTTAATTTCAATAATCCATGACAGATAGCTTAATTAGCGACTTAGACAATTTCTCAGTTTCTGAGACAAGGTCATGTGATGTTGAAAACTGTAAACAACACGTATCTGCCTACCGCAACGCATTAACTATCCTAACACAAAATATTCGCAGTATTTACAAAAATATTAACAATTTCAGCACTCTTTTGCAAAGGCTTAATGTTGAATGTGACATAATCATCCTAACCGAATGCTGGCTTGCAATTCATATTAATAACTTGCCTCTAATTGAAGGTTATAGAGCTCATAACACCACTAAAAGTCACAATCAAAACGATGGAGTAGTAGTATATGCAAGAAACTCATTAGATAACATATCTGTAGAAGAATTGAACATCTTGGACTGCACCTGTTTGTTAGTCAAAATTGGAGCAAGTATTGCAATTTTAGCTGTGTATAGATCACCTTCGTTTAATAATATAGACTCTTTTCTTGACTCTCTGCACTCCCATCTCCAAATACTATCGTCATTTAAAAATATTGCTATAGTAGGCGACGTTAATATTAATATTCGCCCAGGGTTTTGTGACGGGACGGCTCAGGAAACCGCTGCTCTTTCAGCGGCTTACTTCCAGGACACACTCTACCTACACATCAGAGTGGCTCCTGTTTGGATCATATTATGCTCAAAACTGACTTGCCAGCAATCACCATAGTGACAAATTCCTCAATTACCGACCACAAGGCTGCTTTACTAACACTCAGCCTAAAACTGCCCAAACCCAAGCATGCAAAATCTACTTCTAAATTAGATCATAGTAAATTAGAAGACGATTTACGAAACATTGACCTCGAATCTATTTACAACTCAGCTGACGCAGAAACATGCATGACACACTTAATAAACAAAATACAGCATGTTCTACAATATAATACTAGAAACGTAAAAATAAGTAGAAAAAATATAAACATTAAGCCCTGGATTACTCCGGGGCTCCTCCGCTGCATAAAACATCGAGATAAGCTTCATATGAATGCCAAAGGATGTCCAAATAATATAACAATACAAACAACCTACAAGAGGTACCGAAACTTCTGTAACGGTCTCCTTAAAAAAATTAAGTGTGACTACGATAAAATGCTATTAGATAAGGCTGGACAAGATAGCAAAAAAGTTTGGAAAATCATAAAAAACGTTACTTTTACATCAAAACAACGTGAATCGTCTTCGAATTTATTAAAATTACATCCCTCCCCGCTTGTCGCTGCTAACAATGCTAATGACTTCTTTGTTAACATTGGTCGAAAACTAGCAGTAAAGGTTCAAAACATATACTCGGCGCCTACTATAGACAACGTCCAGTCACAGAATAATTCTTTTGTGTTACTGGATATTGACATTCCGGAAATTGAAAGAATTATAATGGGGCTAAAAGACGATTGCGCAACTGGGTGGGACAATATCCCGACCAAAATACTTAAGCAGTACAAACATATACTTGCCCCCCCTCTAACATTTGCCTTCCAAAAATGTTTAGACGAAGGATTTTTTCCAAAATGTCTTAAAAAGGCGGTGATCATTCCCGTCCATAAGTCAGGGAGCAAAACGGAAATTTCTAATTACAGACCAATATCTATACTATCTTCAATTTCTAAAATACTAGAAAAAATAATAAACAATAGATTAGTTCATTACTTAGAAAGTAAATCACTCTTATCTAACACTCAATTTGGGTTTAGGCCTAAACTGTCTACCTCTGACGCTGTACACCAGCTCACTGAATTCATAGGGAAGGAACTTGACAAAGGTTATAAGACAATAGGCATATTTTTAGACCTAGCAAAAGCCTTCGACACCGTTTCTATCCCTACTTTACTCAACAAGTTAGAAAACATAGGCATACGAGGTAATCAGCATAAGCTTCTTACCAGCTATTTGAGCAGTCGTAGTCAATGCGTCAAAATAGACAATGTCATCAGCTCAGATCTGGGAAATACTTCTTTCGGCTTGCCCCAAGGAAGTATTTTATCAAGTACCTTATTTTTAATATACATTAATGACCTATGCAACCTCCAATTAGATCACGGAAAAATTTTATGCTATGCCGATGACACTGCTTTACTTTTCTCAGCTAGTACGGAATCGGAAGTGCATGAACTCGCACAACGTGGCTTTGAAACTGTAAACAAATGGCTCCAAGCACACCTACTAACCATTAATGCTGATAAAACAAAATGCATAAAATTTACTATGCGGAAATCACAGTCTGCACCAATGTCTAACCCAGATAAACATATTACTGCGCATCAATGCATTTATCCGATAAACGATAACTTGTGTAACTGCCCTGTCATCTCATTTACTAATAATATCAAGTACCTTGGCGTTATAATAGATGAAACTCTCTCATTCAAAAAACATGTTGAAACTTTAAGTAATAGAATTCGAAAACTAATATTTGTTTTTAAGAAGTTACGCTGTATTGCAGATTCAAGACTAGTTATGCAAGTATACCTTGCTTTATGTCAGTCAATCATAACCTACTGTATAACATCTTGGGGAGGAGCGTGTAAAACCTTTTTATTAGCCGCAGAAAGGGCACAAAGAGCAATCCTTAAGGTATCCACTTTTCGTCCCTTTCTCTATCCAACCAACCTATTATATAAGTCATGTAAAGTTCTAACAGTTAGGCAACTATTTATACTAAACGTAGTTTTAAGGCAGCACAGAGCACTTCCCTATAGCACTAAAAGTACTAGCAAAAGACAAAAAGATATAGTCCGCAGTAACAACACCCCAATAAAACATGCTTTTGCATCCAGATTTTTAATGTTCCTAGGACCATACCTGTACAAAAGGATAAATCGTAAATTAAGCATCCACTCAATGAATTTCTCAAACTGTAAAAGAGCCTTACAGTCTGCTCTATCCAATCTATCATACGAGGAAACTGAGGAGTTACTAAACGTAATAAAGTAGGATTTTAAATATTGTATAGCACGTGTGCACTTAGTTTTTGTAGGTTTCTTTTTCATTATGTAAATAGATTTTAAGTTTTGTTAATTTGAGTATTCATTAGTTACACCAGTCCAGTTTTTTTTGCCTGAGATACAGGTCCTCCTAGTTCAGGCAAAGTATAAAGTGTTACCTATAAGTAGATACTAATCCGTAATGTTAATCTCAGCAATATGAAAAATGAATAAAGATTTTATTTTATTATTTATTTATTATTATTCAGGCCAGGGTCAGCGGTGTCAACACACGCCTTCGGGGCGCATGCTTCCACCTCCATATCAACGTTGTCCATATCGCTTGCCAAATCAGTGTCCAGTGTAAGAGTTTTGCCATATTTGTGTTCACGAAGCCGGGCAGATTGCCTGGCTACGAAGCAGTCGCTGCCCCCCCCAGAGTACGAGGGGCAGCCCTCTACCTCGGATGAGGTAGAGGGGTGGGATTCCCCCTTTCGGGGACCCACCTGGGGACCAAATTTACAACTGCTTAGATCCATTTTTCCTTAACTCCAATGCTTCACATCGTCGTCTCTTTTTTTCACTAGGGGTGAGCTCCCCTGCAAGTTTTAAGGGAGCGCCCTGAAAAGGGCGTGCTCGCCTCCTCCAACAACGCGCCCTGAAAAGGGCGTGTCCGCCTATCGGCCCCGCTCAGATCGCGAAACATGACCACGACCATGTTGCGGGGTTTGGCCCTCCACTGATCCCGATGGTTCCCCCCCAGTGTTTGGTCCGCGCCGGTAAACCGGTAACTCCCATTTCTGGGAGCCGTTCCCCTATCCGCCTCCCGGGGACGCACCGCGTTGGGGTACACCTCCCCACCCACTGGGACAACCCAGCAGGTCCGCGGTAAACCTAACCTAACCTAACCTTTTTTTTTTTTTTTTTTTTTTTTTGACGCTGGGAAAAATGCTTTATGCATACCCCCCCGTCGGGGGACGGAAGGGTTATGTGGGACTCCCGGTGGTGCTCCCCACCGGTATACCCACTAAACGACCCAGCGGCACTCCCGCATCGCCTATATGGAGGGGAACTGGGAATCCGGCACAGCCTTTCCATCCAGCCCCCCGCCGACGACCGCCCGCCTTTACGGCGAGCCCTTCACCCCCCTCCCCACCCTGGGAGAGGGGCCCGAGAACAACCGCGAGTGCTCGCGGTCATTCCCACCCGGCGGAAGTGGAGGATACGTGCAATGCGGGAGAAGACGCCCCCGCGCCTGTCTCCCGCTATCCTCCACCAGGAGGGGGAGACGATTGTCGTGCAATCGCCTTCTCCGACCCGTTTGTCGCCTGCGGAGTGGCGCTGCGAGAGGGTCTTCCTCCCGCGCCCGCTCCGCCGCCTCCTTTTGCGAAATTACTTCCTCGCAAAAGGAGGCCACCGCAGCCCAGGACTCCTCGCTTCCCAGCATGGCTAAAACCACGCTGGGCAGCGAGAGGTCCTGCCCGACCACCGCCATCAATTGGCGGCGCGGCCCAGACCACGACGCACACACCTCCAGGGTGTGCTGCGCCGTGTCCACCGCCGCGCCACAATCGTGGCAGGCCGGGGTCTCCTCTCTTCCGATCCGGTGCAGGCACGATCCGAAGACGCCATGCCCGGATAGCACCTGCACCAGACGGAAAGAAAGGAAACCGTGGGACCGCCCGAGCCAGTCCTTCAGGACTGGCCCGAGCGCGTCCAACGTTCTGCGGCCAAAGGCTGCGGTGGCGAGGGCCTCCGTCCAATGTTGGACGGTTGCGTCCCTCGCCTCTCTGCGGACGGCCTCCCGCTCTTCTGGGGCAGGGCACTCCCCGAGCGCCCTGCGCCCCGCCGTCCACTCGTACACTCTGGCGAGCACCCCCGCCTCGAGTTCCCAAGGCGGGGTGCCGGCCAGAGCGCACGCTGCCGCAAAGCCCACCGAGCGGTAGGCTCTCGCCACCCGCAGTGCAATGGCCCTTTGGGGCCTGCGGAACCTTTTTTTTTTTTTTTTTTTTTTTTTTTTTTGCGCTGGGAAAAATGCGTTACGCATGCCCCCCCATTGGGGGATGGGAGGGGTATGTGGGACTCCCCGGTCTATGTAGGACCGGTATACCCACTAAACGACCCAGCGGCACTCCGGCATCGTCTGCGTGGAGGAGGATTGGGAAACCGGCAAAAGCCTTTACTTCCAATCCCCCGCCGACGACCGCCCGCCTTTACAGCGGGACCCGCATGCTCCTCCCAGCAGGGAGGGGTCCAGGAACGACCGCGAGTGCTCGGCGGTTCCCGCCTGACAGAGGTGGAGGATATGTGCAATGCGGGAGAGAAGGCGCCCCCGCGCCTGTCTCCCGCTATCCTCCACCGGGTGGGGGAAGGTGATTGTCGTGCAATCGCCTTCTTCTCCCACATCTTCGCCTGCGGAGCGGTGCCGCGAGGGGATCATCCTCCCGCGTGCGCTTCGCCGCCTCCTTTTGAGACATCACGTCCTCACAAAAGGAGGCGACCGCTGTCCAGGCCCCTTCGCTTCCCAGCATAGAGTTGACCACACTGGGCAGCGAGAGGTCCGGCCCGACTATCGCCGCTAAGCCGCGACGCGGCTCGGACCACGCCGGGCACACTTCGAGGGTGTGCTGCGCAGTATCCTCCGTCGCACCACAATCATGGCACGACGGGTTTTCCTCTCTTCCTATCCGGTGCAAGCATGATCCTAAGCAACCATGCCCGGACAACACCTGCACAAGACGGAAGGAGAGAAATCCGTGGGATCGCCCGAGCCAGTCTTGCAATACTGGCCCGAGCGCGTCCAACGTTCGGCGGCCAAACACGGCAGAGGCGAGGTCCTCCTTCCAATGGTGGACGATTGCGACCTTCGCCTCTCGCCGGACGGCCTCCCGCTCTTCCGGGGTGGGGTGCTCCCCGAGCGCCCTACGCCTTGCCGTCCACTCGTATACTCTGGCGATTACCCACGCCTCCAGCTCCCAGGGTGGGGTGCCGGCCAGAGCACATGCCGCCGCAAAACCCACCGAGCGGTAGGCTCTCGTCACCCGCTGCGCGATGGCCCTTTGGGGCCTGCGGATAGCGGTCGCGTTCTCCCTCCTGTTAAGGCAGTCCGCCCAGATGGGTGCCCCGTAAAGGGCCATACTCTTAAGTATGCCGGCATACAATTGCCGGCATCGCGCTTTGGGCCCCCCCAGATTCGGGAGAAGCCACGCGAGCGCTGCCGCGGTCTTCAAAAGGCGCGTCGACAGCCCGCTGAAGTGCGGGCCGAAGCGCCACCTGCTGTCCAGGATGAGACCCAGATACTTCATCTGGGTCCTCACTCCGACCCTGACGCCCGCCACAACTATGTGGGCATCAGGAGTGATGCGATGCCGAGGCCCGTGGAAGAACACAGCCTCGGTCTTGTGCAGCGCAACCTTTAGTCCCAAACGGCGGATCCTCCCTGCGACCAAGGATCCGCCAGCCGATGCCAAACTGGCCGCCTCTCTGAAATCCCTCCCTCGGGCAGTGAGGAGAGTGTCATCCGCGTAGCAAATGACACTCGTGCCACGGAGGAGAGCTCCTCGCAATAGCCAGTCGAACCCGATGTTCCACAGGAGTGGCCCTAGAACGGACCCCTGTGGAACACCGGACTCCGCGCCGTACCGCCGAAGCTGGCCCTCTTTGTCTACAAGGAGGACCGCCCGTTCCTCCAAGTAGTTGGCTAGGAGGCTCCGCAGGTACTGAGGCACTCCATGGTAGCGGAGCGCCTCTAGTATTGTCGGGTGGGGGATAGAGTTGAAGGCGTTAGCTATGTCAAATGACACAGCCAAAACTCCGTCCCCTGCCCCCACGGCCTCCTGCACTTGGCCCTTGAGCCGCGACAGCGCGTCAACCGTCGAACGCCTCCTTCGGAAACCAAATTGGGCGTCCGACAGGTCCGGCCCTTTCCCCCGCAGGTGGCCCTTCAGCCGAGCAGCGACGACCCCCTCGAATAACTTTCCAGCCTCATCGAGCAGAACGATGGGCCGGTATGCCGAGGGGGTGTCCGCCGGGCGTCCCTCCTTACGGAGAAGACACAACTGCCCCTCCTTCCAGGGTTTCGGGAACCTTCCAGCCGCAAAACACGCGCCGAAGAGGTCCCGAAACCTATCCACCATTTGGGTTGCAGCTATGGCCACCACCCGTGCGGGGACGCCGTCCGGCCCGGGGGCCGTCTTCTTGCCGCGGAGACGGAGCGCCGCCACTCCGAATTCGACCTCCGTGATCGGAGGGATCTCTATCTCCGGCGGAACCGCCCCCCGCGGGGGGTCCATTAATGGTGGGGTGAAGTTGGTCCCGGGTGGAAATAGGGACCGAACCACCCCATCCAGCAATGCCGGCTCGAGAGACTCCGTCAGCGGGGGACCAGAGGGGCGCAGTTTGTTCCGAGCCGCCTTGTATGGTCTTCCGTACGGGTCCTTGTCGAGACCCTCCAGCATCTCAGCTCGCGCCGCGTCTTTGGCGGCGTTCATTGCCGAATTGAGGACCCTCTTTGCCTCTACATAAGAGGCGTAGAGAAGGTCCTCGTTTTCGGGGTCTCGCCGGCTGCGCCGTCGACTCCGCGTGTACTGCCGCCTTGCCATCACGCAGGCGGCCCGGAGCTCCGCTAGTTCCTCCGACCACCAATAGACGGCACGACGGGGACGCGGGCGGCGAGACCGAGGCATGCTGGAGTTGCATACCTCGGCCAGGGACTTTCGTAGTTGGACCGCTGCAGCGTCCACGTCCTGGACATTGATAGGAGGCGTGAGCCAGTCCTGGATGAACGCCGCCTCCCTGGCCGCTCCCCGGTCCAGGTGAGTGAGAGCCCACCGTGGAAAATGAGATCGGCCCGAGCGGACCGCCACCCGGAGGCTCTGAGTGGAGATGTCGAACCGCACATATCGGTGGTCCGACAAGGTCTCCACCATTTCTACCCGCCAGTCAACGACGCGGGCAGCAAGTGCGGGGGTGGCAAACGAGACATCGACGACCGACCCTCCCCGTTGCCGCACACACGTGTGGACTGCCCCTCTGTTTAGGAGGGACACGCCCAATGAGGCCGCCCAAAACTCGACGGCTCGTCCACGGACGTTGCAAGTGGCGGCCGGGTTGCCCCAAGCCACCGACTTGGCGTTCAGGTCGCCCAATACGACAACCTGGCGCGGCGCCGCCCTACCGACGACTGCGGTGAGGATTTCGAGAAAGTCCTCGAAATCTTGGAGAGGGCGGTTTGGGGAGAAATAGACGCCCACCAGGGCTATAACTCCCCATGCGGCGGCCACGTATCCCGGTCCCCTCTCTAACAGCGAGAAACCTAACCTAACCTAACCTTTTTTTTTTTTTTTTTTTGACGCTGGGAAAAATGCTTTATGCATACCCCCCCGTCGGGGGACGGAAGGGTTATGTGGGACTCCCGGCGGTGCTCCCCACCGGTATACCCACTAAACGACCCAGCGGCACTCCCGCATCGCCTATATGGAGGGGAACTGGGAATCCGGCACAGCCTTTCCATCCAGCCCCCCGCCGACGACCGCCCGCCTTTACGGCGAGCCCTTCACCCCCCTCCCCACCCTGGGAGAGGGGCCCGAGAATAACCGCGAGTGCTCGCGGTCATTCCCACCCGGCGGAAGTGGAGGATACGTGCAATGCGGGAGAAGACGCCCCCGCGCCTGTCTCCCGCTATCCTCCACCAGGAGGGGGAAGACGATTGTCGTGCAATCGCCTTCTCCGACCCGTTCGTCGCCTGCGGAGTGGCGCTGCGAGAGGGTCTTCCTCCCGCGCCCGCTCCGCCGCCTCCTTTTGCGAAATTACTTCCTCGCAAAAGGAGGCCACCGCAGCCCAGGACTCCTCGCTTCCCAGCATGGCTAAAACCACGCTGGGCAGCGAGAGGTCCTGCCCGACCACCGCCATCAATTGGCGGCGCGGCCCAGACCACGACGCACACACCTCCAGGGTGTGCTGCGCCGTGTCCACCGCCGCGCCACAATCGTGGCAGGCCGGGGTCTCCTCTCTTCCGATCCGGTGCAGGCACGATCCGAAGACGCCATGCCCGGATAGCATCTGCACCAGACGGAAAGAAAGGAAACCGTGGGACCGCCCGAGCCAGTCCTGCAGGACTGGCCCGAGCGCGTCCAACGTTCTGCGGCCAAAGGCTGCGGTGGCGAGGGCCTCCGTCCAATGTTGGACGGTTGCGTCCCTCGCCTCTCTGCGGACGGCCTCTCGCTCTTCTGGGGCAGGGCACTCCCCGAGCGCCCTGCGCCCCGCCGTCCACTCGTACACTCTGGCGAGCACCCACGCCTCGAGTTCCCAAGGCGGGGTGCCGGCCAGAGCGCACGCTGCCGCAAAGCCCACCGAGCGGTAGGCTCTCGCCACCCGCAGTGCAATGGCCCTTTGGGGCCTGCGGATGGCGGTCGCATTCTCCCTCCTGTGGAGGGAGTCCGCCCAGATGGGGGCCCCGTAAAGGGCCATGCTCTTCAAGATGCCGGCATACAAATGCCGGCATCTCGCCTTCGGCCCTCCCAGGTTTGGGAGGAGCCACGAGAGGGCGTTCGCCGCCTTCAGCAGGCGCGCTGACAACCCGCTGAAGTGCGGGCCGAAGCGCCACCTGCTGTCCAGGGTGAGGCCCAGATATTTCATCTGGGTCCTCACCCCGATCCTGACGCCCTCTACGACGATGTGGGCGTCAGGAGGGATGCGCTGCCGAGGCCCGTGGAAGAACACGGCCTCGGTCTTGTGCAGCGCAACCCCCAACCCGAGGCGGCGGATCCTTCCCGCGACCAAGGATCCGCCAGCCGAGGCCAAACTGGCCGCCTCCCTAAAATCCCTCCCCCGGGCAGTGAGGAGAGTGTCATCCGCGTAGCAGATGACACTCGTGCCCGGGAGGAGGGATCCCCGCAGGAGCCAGTCGAAGCCGATGTTCCACAGGAGTGGTCCTAGGACCGACCCCTGTGGAACACCAGACTCCGCGCCGTACCTCCGGACTTGGCCAGCCTTGTCTACGAGGAGGACCGCTCGGTCCTCCAAGTAGCTGGCCAAGAGGGCCCGCAAGTATGAAGGCACTCCGTGGTACCGGAGTGCCTCCAAGATCGTGGAGTGGGGGACGGAATTGAACGCGTTGGCTATGTCAAATGACACAGCCAACACTCCGTCCCCAGACTCCACGGCCTCCCTCACCTGGCCCTTCAGCCGGGCCAGCGCGTCCACTGTCGAACGCCCAACTCGGAAACCGAATTGGGCGTCCGACAGGAACCTTTTTTTTTTTTTTTTTTTTTTTTTTTTTTTTTTTTTTTTTTTTTTTTTTTTTGACGCTGGGAAAAATGCTTTATGCATACCCCCCCGTCGGGGGACGGAAGGGTTATGTGGGACTCCCGGCGGTGCTCCCCACCGGTATACCCACTAAACGACCCAGCGGCACTCCGGCATCGTCTGCGTGGAGGAGGATTGGGAAACCGGCAAAAGCCTTTACTTCCAATCCCCCGCCGACGACCGCCCGCCTTTACAGCGGGACCCGCATGCTCCTCCCAGCAGGGAGGGGCCCAGGAACGACCGCGAGTGCTCGGCCGTTCCCGCCTGACAGAGGTGGAGGATATGTGCAATGCGGGAGAGAAGGCGCCCCCGCGCCTGTCTCCCACTATCCTCCACCGGGTGGGGGAAGGTGATTGTCGTGCAATCGCATTCTTCTCCCACTTCTTCGCCTGCGGAGCGGTGCCGCGAGGGGATCATCCTCCCGCGTGCGCTCCGCCGCCTCCTTTTGAGACATCACGTCCTCGCAAAAGGAGGCGACCGCTGTCCAGGCCCCTTCGCTTCCCAGCATAGAGTTGACCACACTGGGCAGCGAGAGGTCCGGCCCGACTATCGCCGCTAAGCCGCGACGCGGCTCGGACCACGCCGGGCACACTTCGAGGGTGTGCTGCGCAGTATCCTCCGTCGCACCACAATCATGGCACGACGGGTTTTCCTCCCTTCCTATCCGGTGCAGGCATGATCCGAAGCAACCATGCCCGGACAACACCTTCACAAGACGGAAGGAGAGAAATCCGTGGGATCGCCCGAGCCAGTCTTGCAATACTGGCCCGAGCGCGTCCAACGTTCGGCAGCCAAACACGGCAGAGGCGAGGTCCTCCTTCCAATGGTGAACGATTGCGACCTTCGCCTCTCGCCGGACGGCCTCCCGCTCTTCCGGGGTGGGGTGCTCCCTGAGCGCCCTATGCCTTGCCGTCCACTCGTACACTCTGGCGATTACCCGCGCCTCCAGCTCCCAGGGTGGGGTGCCGGCCAGAGCGCATGCCGCCGCAAAACTCACCGAGCGGTAGGCTCTCGTCACCCGCTGCGCGATGGCCCTTTGGGGCCTGCGGATAGCGGTCGCGTTCTCCCTCCTGTTAAGGCAGTCCGCCCAGATAGGTGCCCCGTAAAGGGCCATACTCTTAAGTATGCCGGCATACAATTGCCGGCATCGCGCTTTGGGCCCCCCCAGATTCGGGAGAAGCCACGCGAGCGCTGCCGCGGTCTTCAAAAGGCGCGTCGACAGCCCGCTGAAGTGCGGGCCGAAGCGCCACCTGCTGTCCAGGATGAGACCCAGATACTTCATCTGGGTCCTCACTCCGACCCTGACGCCCGCCACAACTATGTGGGCATCAGGAGGGATGCGATGCCGAGGCCCGTGGAAAAACACAGCCTCGGTCTTGTGCAGCGCAACCTTTAGTCCCAAACGGCGGATCCTCCCCGCGACCAAGGATCCGCCAGCCGATGCCAAACTGGCCGCCTCTCTGAAATCCCTCCCTCGGGCAGTGAGGAGAGTGTCATCCGCGTAGCAAATGACACTCGTGCCACGGAGGAGAGCTCCTCGCAAGAGCCAGTCGAACCCGATGTTCCACAGGAGTGGCCCTAGAACGGACCCCTGTGGAACACCGGACTCCGCGCCGTACCGCCGAAGCTGGCCCTCTTTGTCTACAAGGAGGACCGCTCGTTCCTCCAAGTAGTTGGCCAGGAGGCTCCGCAGGTACTGAGGCACTCCATGGTAGCGGAGCGCCTCTAGTATTGTCAGGTGGGGGATAGAGTTGAAGGCGTTAGCTATGTCAAATGACACAGCCAAAACTCCGTCCCCTGCCCCCACGGCCTCCTGCACTTGGCCCTTGAGCCGGGACAGCGCGTCAACCGTCGAACGCCTTCTTCGGAAACCAAATTGGGCGTCCGACAGGTCCGGCCCTACCCCCCTCAGGTGGCCCTTCAGCCGAGCAGCGACGACCCCCTCGAATAACTTTCCAGCCTCATCGAGCAGAACGATGGGCCGGTATGCCGAGGGGGAGTCCGCCGGGCGTCCCTCCTTACGGAAAAGGCACAGCTGCCCCTCCTTCCAGGGTTTCGGGAACCTTCCAGCCGCAAAACACGCGCCGAAGAGGTCCCGAAACCTATCCACCATTTGGGTGGCTGCTATGGCTACCACCCGTGCGGGGACGCCGTCCGGCCCGGGGGCCGTCTTCTTGCCGCGGAGACGGAACGCCGCCACGGCGAATTCTACCTCCGTGATCGGAGGGATCTCTACCTCCGGCGGAACCGCCCCCCGCGGGGGGTCCATTAATGGTGGGGTGAAGTTGGTCCCGGGTGGAAATAGGGACCGAACCACCCCATCCAGCAATGCCGGCTCGAGAGACTCCGTCAGCGGGGGACCATAGGGGCGCAGTTTGTTCCGCGCTGCCTTGTATGGTCTTCCGTACGGGTCCTTGTCGAGACCCTCCAGCATCTCAGCTCGCGCCGCATCTTTGGCGGCGTTCATTGCCGAATTGAGGACCCTCTTTGCCTCTACATAAGAGGCGTAGAGAAGGTCCTCGTTTTCGGGGTCTCGCCGGCTGCGCCGTCGACTCCGCGTGTATTGCCGCCTTGCCACCACACAGGCGGCCCGGAGCTCCGCCAGTTCCTCCGACCACCAATAGACGGCACGACGGGGACGCGGGCGGCGAGACCGAGGCATGCTGTAGTTGCACACCTCGGCCAGGGACTTTCGTAGTTGGACCGCTGCGGCGTCCACGTCCTGGACATTGATAGGAGGCGTGAGCCAGTCCTGGATGAACGCCGCCTCCCTGGCCGCTCCCCGGTCCAGGTGAGTGAGAGCCCACCGTGGAAAATGAGATCGGCCCGAGCGGACCGCCACCCGGAGGCTCTGGGTGGAGATGTCGAACCGCACATATCGGTGGTCCGACAAGGTCTCCACCATTTCTACCCGCCAGTCAACGACGCGGGCAGCAAGTGCGGGGGTGGCAAACGAGACATCGACGACCGACCCTCTCCGTTGCCGTACACACGTGTGGACTGCCCTTCTGTTTAGGAGGGACACGCCCGATGAGGCCGCCCTAAACTCGACGGCTCGTCCACGAACGTTGCAAGTGGCGGCCGGGTTGCCCCAAGCCACCGACTTGGCGTTCAGGTCGCCCAATACGACAACCTGGCGCGGCGCCGCCCTACCGACGACTGCGGTGAGGATTTCGAGAAAGTCCTCGAAATCTTGGAGAGGGCGGTTTGGGGAGAAATAGACGCCCACCAGGGCTATATCTCCCCATGCGGCGGCCACGTATCCCGGTCCCCTCTCTAACAGCGATAGGGGAGAGGAGTCTGTGAAAGACCGCGTCACCAATGCCACCAAGTCGTCCTGATCCCCCAGCCAACGGCCGGGGACCGAATACGGCTCGGCAACCACCGCCACGTCTACCAACCACTCAGCCATGGCCTGCATCAGTAGGTCCTGTGCTGCTTTGCAGTGGTTGGTGTTCGCCTGGAGAATGCGATGTCCGGTCCTATACATCATTCGGACATCGCACCCTCCTCGTCAGCCACCGAGATCCCAGCTTCAGGGACAATGACACTGGCGGTAGCGGCAGGCCGGGACGGCGCCTGCGCTTTGCCCTTCTTTGGGGGAGGATTGCAATTCCTCCCCTTCATTACGTGACCCGCCGGGCGGCCACTGGCGGCGCACACCGCACAGTGCGGCGTGGCGGGCCTGGGGGTCGACTCTTTTCCCTTCCCCTTCCCCTTTCCCTTGCCGGTCGCCTGGGACGGGCAGGTAGGGGAGGTGTTGGTTGGGGAGGCAGGGGCGGCGACCGTTTTCGCCTTCTTTTTGGCCTTGCCCTTCCCCTTCTTGACCACTTCCGTCCACGGCTGGTTCGACTGAGTGGTGGAAGGGAGCATTGCGTCCTTCTTCTGGGAGGATGGCCCCGGCTCGCACGGCCTCTTATCCGCCGCGAGAGGCGGTCGGAGGCGTTTCTCCGGCAAGAGCCTGTCCTCTATGCCGGCAAGGCAGGCTCTCGTGAAGGCCCTTTCCTCCATCACTACCTTGCGGATAACATCCTCCAGGTTGGAGGAGGAGAGACCTTCGGGCGCAGGTCTCGGCTCGGCTTGAGCTGGCCGAGCCGTGAGCTCAGCCAGCTTCTTATGCAGCTGGCTTACTTCCGATTGCAGACGATCTACCTTCGCCTGCAGTTGCCGCGTCTCGTCGGTCGCTGTGCGCTGCACCAGCTCCCGGACAATGCCGCTCATGCTGGCGGCCCTGCATTTAAGGGACTTTTGGAAAGTCCCTTTAAGACTGGAGGACTTAGAGGCGACCTCCTTTATACCCTCTTCGTCCTCTCGCGCCATCCGCTCCAGCTCCGCCAGCGAGTAGTCCGCGTACAAGACGCTGGATGCGCCATACCCAGACTTGGCCCGGGCGGTGCGCGCCTTCTGCTCTTTAGCGGCGACCCTCTCCTCTAGATCTTGCTGGAGTTGCTCCCGCCGAGCCAAATCCAACTGCCGTTGGGCAACCGCCAGACCCACGTCGTGGGTGTCCACCACTGTCGAAGATGAAGTCGGCTTTTTGGCCTTCGACTTCTTCGACTTGGTGCTCCCCGCCGAGTCCGAGGAGCCTTCACTCCTATCCTTTAGAAAGGCCCGCTTGCGCTTTTGAAGGCGATCTTCGACCTCCATCGCCGAACTTGCGTCCGACTCAAGCGCATTGTCGGAGTCCGAAAACTCGTTTGCCTTGTAATACAAGCTAGCTGCAGATGGTGCGCAGCTAGCTTCTGACGCCGAAGCATCGTCCGCGGGGCCCTGAAAAGGGCCTTTTGGTTGGCCCTTAGAAGGGCCTTTTTTGAAACGCCTGGAGGCGTCCCGCGTTGGTGCCTTAAACATAACCTTCGCAAGCAACGAATCCGACTGGCGCGTTACTACCACTCTCAGGTCCTTCTTCATGCAGGGGTCGTTTGCCTCCACGCACACCTTCGGGGTGCACGCTTCCGCCTCAGTGTCCTTAGTCAGGCTAGGGTCAGCGGTGTCACCACACGCCTTCGGGGCGCATGCTTCCACCTCCATATCAACGTTATCCATATCGCTTGCCAAATCAGTGTCCAGTGTCAGGGTATTGCCAGAGTTTCGTTCACGGAGCCGGGCGGATTGCCTGGCTACGAAGCAGTCGCTGCCCCCCCCAGAGTACGAGGGGCAGCCCTCTACCTCGGATGAAGTAGAGGGGTGGGATTCCCCCTTTTGGGGACCCACCTGGGGACCAAATTCACAACTGCTTAGATCCATACTAGTTAACTTCAATGCTCCACATCGTCGTCTCTTTTTTTCACTAGGGGTGAGCTCCCCTGCAAGTTTAGAGGGAGCGCCCTGAAAAGGGCGTGCTCGCCTCCCCTACCAACGCGCCCTGAAAAGGGCGTGTCCGCTTATCGGCCTCGCTCAGATCGCGAAACATGACCACGACCATGTTGCGGGGTTACGATTTAGCCTATGAAGGCTATCCTACATCCAGTGATGGCTCCACCAGCCCATCCCGTCCTACCTACCCATCCTACCCCACCGACAGAGTGCCGGCGCCTGGTGGTTTCTGTTACGTCTATTTCTGATGGAAATAGACCAATAACGGGCAGCAACCGCGAGAAGGAACGACCCCACCAGACTTGCCTTGAGGATCTACACGACCTGCGCTCTCCCTCAAAGCCATTCACCTCATTACTCGCTCCCAGAGCCGAGTAATGAAGGCCTAGATTTATCCAACACAAGCGACCGAAGCCGCAAGCTAGGCATAGCAACTACTAATGGATAAACCCAGACCCGCCCAACCTTATTTTTTTTTTTTTTTTTACCAGGGGAAATCCTTTATGGATTTCTTCCCGCCGGGGGGCGGAAAGGATATGTCGGACTCAGCTAAAAGCGCCATACCGACTAAAACCACCTGGGTGTTCCTTCTCTCGCTTTCGGTCGGGGCCGCGGGTAAGTTACACACTCTTCCGTAGCCACCTCCCTCAGCGTCTGCCCTTCTTCCAGAAGGAAGGCTCGAAAGCCTTTCCACACTCCGCTTGAGGCACCTTAGGAACACGTAAGGTGTCTTCCAGCTACGGACCTCATAGAGCGGGCGACAGACCCCCCGATCCGTCGCCCGCAGGTCTACGTTATGGCGGCATTGTAGCTATGTAAGCCAGGCGCCGCCGGCCGTGCCGCCTGCGGCGAATCGGAAGAGAGTTCGGGTCTTCCTCCCGCTCCCGTTCCGCCGCTTCCTTCTGCGTAAGGATGGTTTCGCAGAAGGTTTCTACCCCACTCCACGCCTCCTCGCTCACGGCCATGACCTTGACCAAGGCCGCCAGCGATAGGTCTCCTCCAACAATTGCCGATACGGCAGCGCGAGGCACCGCCCAAGCTGGGCACTCTTCACGCGTATGTTGCGCCGTATCAGCGACTCCACCTCCACAATGGTGGCACTCCACCGACGGCTCTCGTCCCGCCACCTCGCACAGATATTTGCCGAAACAGCCGTGTCCGGTCAGCATCAATGCGATGCGGTAGGTAAGTGCACCGTGCTTCCGTTCGACCCAAACCCGAAGGATTGGTCGAACTGCCTCCACCAGTTCCCAGCTAGCCCCCGGGATCTCTAAACGCGCTGACCACTTCCGGAAGAGATCGTCGCGTGCTTCCTCTTCCCACTGCGCGATCTCTCGCGGGTGCGGTCGCTCGCCCGCCTCCTGCGCTTCCACGCCCCGCCAATACCTCGCCGCGAGCACATGCGCATCAAGCTCCCACGGCGGGACACCGGCAAGGACACACGCCCCAGCAAGCGATACGGTGCGGTACGCCCTAGCCACCCTGAGTGCCATTCCGCGCTGCGGTTTCCGCAGCAGTGGCACGTTTCGGGAGCACAGAGCATCCGCCCATATCGGCGCACCGTAGAGCGCCATCGACCTCACTACACCGGCATATAGGCGTCTACATGCCCCTCCTGGACCCCCTACATTAGGGAGCAATCTCCCGAGCGCTCCGGCAGCAGCCAAAAGTTTCGGGGCCAACCGCCGGAAGTGCTCGTCAAACTTCCAAGTGCCGTCGAGGACGATTCCTAGATACTTCATCGTCGACCCGACGGCAATGGAAGTTCCCCCTACCATTATTGAGGAACCGGGCGGTGGCACATTCCGAGGCCCATGAAAAACTAGGGCCTCAGATTTACTGAGGGCCACCTCCAGTCCCAGAGCCCTGATCCTGTGGACCATCTGGGCAACGCCCGCCGTAGCGAGGCGAGCCGCCTCCCGATGAGTCCCTCCGCGGGCCGTCACGAGCGTGTCATCGGCGTAGCAAGTGACGTGTACTCCCGCCAGTGCTACCCCTCGTAACGCCCAGTCGTACCCGATGTTCCACAGGAGCGGACCAAGGACCGACCCCTGTGGAACACCGCACGACATCGCCTTCCTCCCCCAGCCGTCCTTCGTCGGGAATTCTACGGTCCTGCCGTCAAAGTAATCTGCCACCACTTTCCGCAGATACTCTGGCACCCCGTGATACACGAGGGCCGCCTTAACCGTTTCCCAGGGCAGAGTGTTGAACGCGTTGGATATATCCAGAGACACTGCCCACAACACTCCACCCTCGGAAACCACCTCTTCTGCCAGGTCCCTGACCCGGGCGATCGCGCTCACCGTAGAACGGCCCCGGCGGAAGCCATATTGCGCATCATCGAGCCCTGGGTCCATGCTCTCGACGAGGCGAGCAGCGAGCACATGCTCGAAGAGTTTGCTTACCTCGTCCAAAAGCACGATGGGGCGATAGGCCGACGGCATTTCAGCCGGGCGCCCGTCCTTCCGAAGAAGTACGAGCTTCCCCGTCTTCCACGCCCTCGGGAATCTACCCTCATTGAGGCACGTATTAAATAGGGCCCGCACCCACTCCCCCATTTCTTCAAGCGCGAGCACCAAGGCTCGGCCCGGTATGCCGTCCAGTCCCGGGGCAGTGTTCTTCAGCCGAAGCTTCATAACAGCTACCCCGAACTCCACCTCAGATATTGGAGGTGCCCTGCCAGCGTCACTCTCTTGTCTATGGGTGCCTATAGGTGGTGGCACCCACTCATCCCGATGGGGGAAGAGAGTGTTCACCACTTGCTCCAGTAGTTGGGGCTCCAGACTCGTGGTTAGCGGGGGGGCCCAAGGTCGCAGTTTTTGACGTACAACGCGATACGGCCTCCCCCATGGATCACGGTCGAGCACCCCTAACCACTCCTCCCATGCTGCCTCCTTGGCCTGCGCGATGGCTACCTGCAGAGCTGTGCAGGTGGTCCTGTAAGCCTGGTATATCGTGTCCTCCTGGCTCTGAACACGGACCCTTCTCCTTCTGTACCGAGTGTAGACGCGGCGCGCGGCAACGCAGACTCTGCGCAATTCGCCCAGCTCCGGGCGCCACCAGTACACTTCCCGCCGAGGCGGGAATGGTTTGGCCCTCGGCATCGCGGCATCACAGACGCGGGTCAAAGCGCTCCGCAACCGCTCCGCCGCGTCATCCATCTCCTCAATGGGATCAGACAAAGTCCAGGACTCTACCAGAGCTGCCTCTACTGCTACATCTCGGTCCAAGCGCCGTAGCACCCAGCGCGGGACACCTCCAACAGAAGGTTGAGGACCTACTCGTGGAGTGGTAAGGGACGTGGTGACCTCGTAGCGGATGTAGCGGTGATCCGACAGCGTCTCCACGTCCTCCAACACTCTCCATCCCCGGACACGATGCATTAGGGACGACGACGCAAAGGTTAAGTCCACGATAGACCCCCCCTGCTGTCGTACGCATGTGTCAGCCGACCCCGTATTAAGAAGGGTGAGTCCCATGGACACCACCCACTCTTCCAGTGCCTCTCCCTTGGTGTCTGTTGCTGGGGATCCCCACGCGGTTGATTTCGCGTTAAAATCTCCAGTAACAAGCACGGGGTAGGAGGCTACTTGCCCAATCATGGCCCCGACATCTACAAGCATTTGCTCGAAGTCTGCGAGGCCCCGATTGGGCGAAAAGTACACCCCCACAACCGCCACGCCACCCACAACAGCCAACACGCACCCTCGACCTTTGGACACCCGATCAATGGACGGAGCGCCCGCGGCCGCCGGTGCTACGATAGCCACCAAGCCATCGCGGTCACCCACCCAGTCATTCCGGGGAGGGACCACATACGGCTCGGTGACCACAGCTATCTTTATCATGCACTCTGCCATTCTCTGAACCAAAAGGTCCTGAGCCCTGGCAGAGTGCATGACGTTCGCCTGCAGGAATGATAACGCCATCTAAACTTCGGTGTCCATCTGCTCCTCCTCGTGCAAAGAGTTGCGCTGGGACGGCTGAGCGGCTTTGGAGCCCGCTTTCACCTTTCCCCTCCTTTTCTGGCCTCTTTGACTCGTTCGAGGCCCTTTTTGGGGCCCGCTTACGGTATTGAGGCACCCCTTCCCACCAAGTGGGTGCACTGCAGGTTTGCCGGCCGCTGCACATACAGCACAGTTTGGCTCAGCCTGACAGCCCCTCGCCTTGTGGTCAGGTTTCCCACAGCGGTAACAAAGACCGCTGCGGTCCACCTCAGACTTGCATTTGGTCCCAACATGGCCGGCTTCGAGGCAACGGAAGCATCTCAAGGGCAAACGGTCGAGTAGCACCACCCTTGCAGAGATCCAGCCCACTTTGAGCCGGCCAACTCCCGTTACCTTTTTCGCGGCCGCGACTGGGCAACTCAGCCACAGTGAGCCGCGGGAGCCTATAACGCCAGCCTTTATGCTGTCGACAGAGCAGCCACCTTGTTCTGCTACGGCCGACGCTACCTCGTCTGGTGTCGCGGAGTCATCTAGCTCCGTGACTCTTATGTCTGCGCGCATCACCGGCCGCTGTACGCGCACCACGTCCGCGCTTAAAACCTCCCTAAACTTCTCCGCCAGAGAATCGGCCTTTACAGCACCCGTGGCACCAGCTATCTCCAGCACCCGAGCACCTGTTGCCCCCGTCCTGAAACGCATCTCCTCAATGCCGAGGGCCTTGAAGTCAACGCGTTCCTTGGCTTCCCTGAGCAGCGCCTTATACGTAGCGCCGCTTTCCACAGCACCTGGCAACAGGGTGAGGGTGATGGCCACCGAGCGAGGTGGGCGGAGCTTTACTTTGGGGGCAGACGCGGGAACGGCAGTCACCTTTTTTCCGGCCTTTTTGGCCGTCTTCGTCGTGCCTTTACGGACGACTGTACTCCACGCCTCGCCTGTAAGCGGAGGCACAGAGCATCCTAACCGCAGAACACTTGCCGCAGCTGCCTCCTTAGCCGCCAGGCTAACCTTCTTCCCCTTCTTCTGGGATGAGGTGGAGGCTTTCGGCACCACAGTTGGCACCTCACGGTCGGGCCCAGCTTCAGGGCTGCTAAGACGTGCTTTGTCAGCAGCTAGCGGTGGCCGCAGACGCACTTCCGGTAGAAGCCTACTCTCCAGAGCTTCCAGCCTGGCGTTCACCATGGTCCCTACCTGGACCATGATGGCGCGTGACCACCCCTCCACGTCCAGTTGCCGACTCCCATCCTGGGAATCCGTTGCAGGTCCAGCCGGCCGCAACTCCGCCCTTAATTCCGCAAACTCCTTTCGGAGTGCGGTGAGCTCCGTTTGCAGGCGTGTATTGTCGGCCTGCAACTTAGCCGTCTCGTCCGAGATGGAGCGCTTACTCAGCACCTCCACTGCCTCCACTATAAATTTTGTGGCCTCGTTAAGGGACTTTTGGAAGGGGCCACTCAAGTGGCTAGACTTGCGGGACACCGTTTTGATGATGTCCACGCAATCCAGCACCTGCTTGTTCAGGGACGTCGCAAGTTGGTCATCGACGTCCCCTGCCAAAAGATCAGCCATACGCGATGGGAGCGTCACTCTCCCTTTCCGCGTTCTTTCCGTCGCTACCGTCACCTCCTCGCTTGCGTCCAGGAAGAACTCCTCTCTTCTGGCCGCCTTTGCCCTTGCCGCGGCCACAAACTTCTCAGAACTGGTCGGGCGGCCGCTGCCTCTTCCTTTCGCAGATTTCGTCACTTTGGGTGACGACACGTCTCCTGTGACCGTTACGTCTGAATCCGAATCGGAGCAAAGGCTCGGGCTCGCTGAGCCAGGCCTCTTTCGCCAAAATCTGGCGGGATCCAAGGCGGGTCCAGTCGACACCATCACCATGCTCCTGTCAGATTCGGAATCCGACAGGCGCGCTACCACCACTCTCAAGTCCTTCTTCATGCAGGGGTCGTTGGCTTCCACGCACACCTTCGGGGGGCACGCTTCCGCCTCATTGTCCTTATTCAGGCCAGGGTCAGCGGTGTCACCACACGCCTTCGGGGCGCATGCTTCCACCTCCATCACAACGTTGTCCATATCGCTTGCTAAATCAGTGTCCAATGTTAGGGTTTTGCCAGAGTTGCGTTCACGGAGCCGGGCGGATTGCCTGGCTACGAAGCAGTTGCTGCCCCCCCCAGAGTACGAGGGGCAGCCCTCCACCTCGTTAGAAGTAGAGGGGTGGGATTCCCCCTTTCGGGGACCCACCTGGGGACCAAATTTACAACTGCTTGGTTCCATAGTTAACTTCAATGCTCCACATCGTCGTCTCTTTTTTCAGGGGTGAGCTCCCCTATCAACACGCCCTAAAAAGGGCGCCTACACCCACACCGCCAATGAAGCACCAGTCCACTCAGCATCCCGCAAGGAAGCTGACCCATACAGCCGACTCGCAGAAACCAAGCGGAACGATGCCTCCCTCCTAAGAGACGGCTTCACCAGCCCGCCTCAACCTCATCCACTGCGCCCTCTGCTAATCAGAGGGACGCGCGGAGAAGCTTCCCCTCCCCCCCATCCTACCCCACCGACAGAGTGCCGGCGCCTGGTGGTTTCTGTTACGTCTATTTCTGATGGAAATAGACTAATAGCGGGCAGCAACCGCGAGAAGGAACGACCCCACCAGACTTGCCTTGAGGATCTACACGACCTGCGCTCTCCCTCAAAGCCATTCGCCTCATTACTCGCTCCCAGAGCCGAGTAAAGAAGGCCAAGGTTTATCCAATACAAGCGACCGAAGCCGCAAGCTAGGCATAGCAACTACTAATGGATAAACCCAGACCCGCCCAGACCCGCCCAACCTAACCTAACCTAACCTTTTTTTTTTTTTTTTTTGACGCTGGGAAAAATGCTTTATGCATACCCCCCCGTCGGGGGACGGAAGGGTTATGTGGGACTCCCGGCGGTGCTCCCCACCGGTATACCCACTAAACGACCCAGCGGCACTCCCGCATCGCCTATATGGAGGGGAACTGGGAATCCGGCACAGCCTTTCCATCCAGCCCCCCGCCGACGACCGCCCGCCTTTACGGCGAGCCCTTCACCCCCCTCCCCACCCTGGGAGAGGGGCCCGAGAATAACCGCGAGTGCTCGCGGTCATTCCCACCCGGCGGAAGTGGAGGATACGTGCAATAACCTTTTTTTTTTTTTTTTTTTTACGTGGGGAAATCCTCATGGATACCACCCGGCGCGGGGGCGCCGGAATGGTTATGCCGGACTCTTACCGGCTAAAACCACCACGGTGAGCAATCATTCCGCCCAGGTGGGGCAAGATGGGGTCGCGCTAGCATTCACCACCCTGCCCCGGCGGTCGGCCCAGTGGCGAGCAACCAGGCCTCGGCATGGAGGGGGGCGGTCTTTCTCACCAAGACTCCCCCTCAAGACGTCGAGTGAGATCGTGCAAGCCGGCTGTGAGTCCCCCGACTCGCAGCCAGTGACCCCACTTATGAAGGGGGAGAGAGGAGGCGAGCAAACCGCCTCCTCCTTGCTCCCGTTCGTCTGCGCCGGAGCGGGTCCGAAGAGGCGTTGTCCTCCCTGGCCCGCTCCGCGGTCTCCTTTTGCGTCATCACCTCTTCGCAGAAGGAGACCATCGCCTGCCACGATCCCTCACTGCCGAGCATGGCGTTCACTACGCTCGGCAGAGAGAGATCCCCTCCGATACACTCCGAAAGTATGTGCCGCTGCGAGTTCCATGCAGCACACACTTCCAGCGTGTGGAGCGCCGTGTCCTCGGGCGCTCCGCACTCATGGCAGGCTGGAGTCACCTCCCTTCTTGCAATTTTGTGCAGGTACTTTCCGAAACATCCGTGTCCAGAAAGCACCTGCACCACTCGGAAGGTCAACGACCCGAACCGTCGCCTAACCCAACTACGAAGAACCGGCCTCACGGCGTCCACCGTCCACTGTCCCGGCACCGGTGGCGCCAGGTCCTCCGTCCACCGCCCTATCAAGGCGTCCCGCGCCTGCCTCCGCATGCGTGTGACCTCCTCCCGCATTGGAGGCTCCCCTCGGGATCTCCTCGCCGCTACAAAGTGGTAAACTTCAGCGAGGATCTCCGCTTGGAGCTCCCAAGGGGGATCCCCGGCCAACACGCACGCAGCCGTCCATGACACCGTCCGGTATCCGCGTATCGCCCTCGTCGCGATGACCCGTTGCGGACGTCGCAGCAGGGTCTTGTTTTGGCGGTTGAGGGCGTCCACCCAGACGGGTGCCCCATACATGGCCATACTCCGAATCACTCCGGAGTACAGCCGACGACAGTTGGCACTCGGGCCACCCACGTTCGGCAGCAGCCTCCCCAAGGCGGCAGCAGCTCCCATGACTCTCGGAGCCAACCCTGCAAAGTGGGCCCCAAAGCCCCACCTCCCGTCTAAAATGAGACCCAGGTATTTCATCTGGGTCCCGACTTTGACTGGGACCCCGTCCAGCAGCACCCGCGTTCCTGGAGGGGGTCCTCCTCGAGGCCCATGAAACAGCAGGGCCTCGGTTTTGGAGAGGGCAACCTCCAGTCCCAGGGTGCGTATGCGGTCGACCACGAGTGTTGTACCCACCGTGGCCAACCGCGTCACTTCCCCGAGATCTCTCCCCTTGGCGACGACTAAGGTGTCATCCGCATAGCACGCGACCCGTATACTTGCGGGAAGCGTGCCGCGGAGCACCCAGTCATAACCGATGTTCCACAGGAGCGGTCCCAACACCGACCCCTGTGGAACCCCGCAAGAGACGCGACGGCGCCTCAAACCGTCGCGCCCTACCACCAGGACCTCACGGTCTTGGAGGTAATCCTCCAACAGCCTCCGCAGATACAGGGGCACTACATGATAGCGGAGCGCCTCCTGTATAGTTTTGTGTGGGAGGCTGTTGAAGGCGTTGGCTATATCGAGTGAGACAGCCAACGCCTTTTTACCCTCACCGACCGCCGCCTGCGTCCACTCTTTGAGCCAGAGCAGGGCATCCACTGTAGACCGCCTCGCTCTGAAACCGTACTGGGCCTCTGAAAGGCCCGGCCCAGTTCCTTCCAGGTGCCGGATGACACGAGAAGCCACCACTCTCTCCAACAGTTTGCCCGTGTCATCCAGCAACACTATGGGCCTGTATGCAGAAGGCGAATCGACAGGTCGGCCCTCCTTCCGCAACAGACACAATCGGCCGTCCTTCCAGGGCTTCGGGAACCGCCCCGACGTGAGGCACGCACTAAAAAGTTCCCGAAGCCAGTCACACATTTCCCTGAGGGCGAGTCCAAGGACCCGCCCTGGGATCCCGTCTGGGCCGGGCGCCGTTTTCTTGCCCCGTAGGCGGTTGACCACTACCGCCATTTCCACCTCTGAGACAGGTGGGATGGAGGCCAAGTCCAACTCCTCGGGAAAGGAGACGGCACCCGCCATCGTCGGAGGGGTGTAGGTAGGGTCTCTGTTGGGGAAGAGCCCCCCCAACACCCTGTCCAAGAGCTCAGGCTCCATGGACCCCGCGACTGGGGGCGCCCGGCACCGGAACATGTTCCGAGCTGCCTTGTACGGACGCCCCCAAGGATCCCTATCCAGGCTGGCCAGAGCTTCGCCAAATGCCCTAGACTTGGCCTCGACAATAGCCAGCCTCAGCTCTCGCTTGGCGCCGCGGTAAGCCTCATGCAGCTGGCCCTCAACCTCCAGCTCTTCATCCGACAGCTGCTCGTCGGTCCGGCCATGACGCCGCCTCCTGCAGTGGGTGAAGGAGCGCCGCGCCGCCGAGCAGGCAACCCGGAGCTCCGCGATCTCTGAGCACCACCAGTATACCTCGCGGCGCTCCGGGTGGCCCCGCGATCTCGGCATGGCCGCGTCGCAAACAGCCGTCACCGCTTCGCGGAAATGGCCTGCAGCGACGTCGACGTCCGGGTGCGTGGGAACAGACAGCCACGACTGGACGATCGCCGCCTCTTTTGCTAATCCGACATCGAAACGGCTGACGGCCCAGCGTGGAAAGTCCACTCGAGCCACGCGCCGAGACCCTCTCGCGTTGTGGGAGGTGGGTATCTCGAACCTGATATATTTATGGTCCGAGAGAGTCTCCACCTCCGACATTACCCTCCATGCCCGGACACGTGAGGCGGCAGACGGGGTGGCGAACGATAGATCGACCACGGAACTCCCGTTGTGTCGCACGCACGTGTGGACCGACCCTCTATTGAGCAGGGTCAGTCCCGTGGCAACTGCCCACTCCCTGACAATCTCTCCACGAGAGTCAGTTGAGGGGTTGCCCCAATCTCGGGCCTTCGCGTTCAGATCCCCTAGAAGGAGGATCTGACACGGCGCCTGCCTCCCTACGGCTGCAGCCAGTAGGTCCACAAAGACCTCCAGCTCCGCAGCGGTTTTGTTGGGGGAGAAGTATGTGCCCACCACAGCGTACTCTCCCCACCGGGCCACCACGTATCCTGAACCTCTCTCTTTGACTGAGAGAGGTGAACCACCCGATCGGCTTACAATGGCAACGGAGCCGTCCAGGTCCCCAGCCCAATAAGGATGGGAAGAGGGAACGTAATACGGCTCCGCTGCTACCGCCACGTCTATTTGCCACTGCGCCAGGGCCTGCATGAGCAGGTCTTGGGCCTGGGCGCAGTGGTTGAGGTTCGTCTGGAGGAAGTTGTGATGTTGGATCTGATCCATCAATCAGACATCACAACCTCCTCGCTCGCCACTGGGCGAGCAACTTCCATCGCGACGCTCACTGCCGCAGGGTTGGCCTGGGTCCTGACGGCCTTGCTCTTCGTCTTTGGGGGAATGCAGCTCCGCCCCCCCATCACGTGCCCAGAAGGCTTTCCTGCCTCTGCGCATATCGCACAGCGCGGAGTGGATTTCACACAGCTGGCCGCTTTATGTCCTGCGCTTCCACACCGGAAACACAGGTCTCCCCTGTCGGCCGATTCTGTACACTGGGGGCGCGTGTGCCCCAGCCCCATGCACCTGAAGCAGCGCATGGGACGCACCTCCAAGGCAACCACTCGCACCGAACTCCATCCGACCAACAGCCTACCCGTTCCCGACAACACTTTGGCTGCCGTGATCGGACAGGTCACAATGGTGGAGCCGGCGCCGCCAAAGCCGTGGTGAATTTCCCCCACCTTTATTGCAGTCAGCTGACAGCCACCTGCTTTGGCGACCGCCGCCGCCACTTTCTCCTTCGTGGCTGCATCATCCAGACCCGTGATGCTCAAATTGGCAGATTTCACAGGCCTGGCAATGTTGGCCACCTCGGACAGGACTCCACGGAGCTTCTCCGCGAGTTTGTCCGCCTTCTCAGAGTTTTGGGAGCCAGATATTTCCAGAAGCCTGGCTCCCGTCGCCGTCTGGCGAAAGCGGAGCCAGTCAATCTCCAGCTCCTGCAAATCGACCTTATCCTGCGCCAGTTGGAGGACGGCACCGTATGTGACCCCCTTCTCTGCGGCTTCAGGTTGTAATGAAAGCACCACAGCCGCAGTCTTAGGGGCCCTCAGCGCTGCCTTCGGCTTTGCAGAAGCCTTCGACTTTGGCACAGTCGCGGTGGGACGAGCCGAGGGGTCAGCTACAGGGGCAGAGGATTTGCCCTTCCGCTTTCCCTTCCTTTTCCCCTTCCTAGTCACTGTTACCCAGTTTTCCACCAGGGGAACGGCAGGTTGGGCAGCCTCAGTGCCACTTTTGGTCCCTTTTAGATTGGAGGGGCCAGCAACTGGTGCCACTACGGGAGTGGCAGCCATCTTTGGGCGTTGAGCAGCCTGCTTATCCGCCTTGCTAGCGGACTCACGAGGCGGCTCAGGCGTCGGCTTGGGCTTGGCGGTAGCCGCTGCCACTTTCTTGGCGTCCGCTCTTAGTGGCGGACGAACTATCGGGGCTGGCAGAAGCCGGTCCTCGATCCCAGCGAGTCGGGCGTTGAGCATTTGCCCAAGCGTGCTGATCAAGGACCGCTTCAACTCCTCGACTAGCTCCTCTACCCCAATCCCAGCCAAGGGTGGTGCCCGCATCCCAGAAGTCGCGACAGCGGCGGCGGTGTTGGCCGCAGCTACTTCCGACTTGGCTTCGTGGAAGCCGCGACGCAGCGCCTTCACCTCCGCTTTTCGCGACTCGACTTCGAGTCGCAGCCGGCTGTTTTCTGCCCTTAACCGCCGCGTCTCCTCTGCCTCGCTTCTGCTGGCTAGGGCATCCACAACCTCCCTAAGGGTCGATGCGGACCTTTTCAGGCGAGCCACAAACTCACCCTTTAGGTTGCCCGACTTCTTTGTCACCTCTAAAATGCAGGCGAGTCCTTCGCCCGCATGTGCCCTCAGTTCTTGGGCATTCAGAATGCTGATATCATCAGCCCTCGCGATGACATCGGACTCGTTGCCCGTGTCTGTCGCGAGGTCTGAACCAGCACTCGCCCCCGTCTTCTTTCTTTCGTACTGCCTGCGACGCAGTACGTCCTCCAGTTCGGCGTCTGACGGCACCGGAGCAGGCTTGAGGAACTCCGCTCGCGAAGATCTCGCTTTGGCGGTGTTTCCCCTTCCTCTCCTTGCCGAGTTGACCTTAGCAGCCGCCGTCCCCTCGGTCTCCGTGCCTGAGTCGAAACCTTGAGCCATGAGGGACAACGGCCGCTTGCGACCACTCATTTTCCCAGTCGCGGTACCACTTGACCGCACGTCTAGCTCAGACGCTTCGTCTGACACGTCTGAATTGCGCTGCGAAGGGCCTTTTGGACCGCCGTGAGAAGGGCGTTTTTTAAATTTGCCCTTCGCGTCACGTAATGGACGCATCGTCACATCAGACGTAAGCGTCCTACCGTCGTCGTCACTATGCGCAGATACGCATACTACTGCTCGGGAGACTTGAGCTTCCATCAGAGGGCTATTTCCAGTAGTGTTAGCGTTCGCCTTCAGGGCGCCCGCCTGCACTTCCATATCGTCTTTGTCTAAATCGTATGCAATATCGGAATCCGAGTCGAAAGAATAGCCAGTGTCGCGTTCACGAAGGCCGGTGGAGTGCCGACCTACGAAGCATGAGTTGCCCCCCCCAGAGTACGAGGGGCAGCCCTCCACTCCTGATGAAGTGGAGGGGTGGGATTCCCCCTTTCGGGGACCCACCTGGGGACCATTTTCACTAATGCTTTGGTTCATTTTGTTTTCTACTTCAATGCTCCACATCGTCGTCTCTTTTTTTCACTAGGGGTGAGCTCCCCTGCAAGTTTGGTGGGAGCGCCCTGAAAAGGACGTGCTCGCCTCCTCCACCAACGCGCCCTGAAAAGGGCGTGTCCGCCTATCGGCCCCGCTCAGATCGCGAAACATGACCACGACCATGTTGCGGGGTTTGGCCCTCCACTGATCCCGATGGATCCCTCACGTGGGTGGCTTAAACAGGCCGCCCCACCTTCTCGGCGGAGTAGGAAACTCCTTTCCTCCGCCAGACTTCATCCGCTGCGCTTTATGCTAATTTCATAGAGACACGCGGAGAAGCCTCCCCTTTCCCTCCCCGAGGCCCCCAATCCGCTAGTGCAGCGCCGACCCACCCAGAATCCAGCAAGGAAGCTGACCCATACAACCGACTCGCGGGAGACCGAGCAGTACGGCGCCGCACCAACAGTTCGGGAACCTCCCCATTTCCCCCCCAGTGTTTGGTCCGCGCCGGTAAACCGGTAACTCCCATTTCTGGGAGCCGTTCCCCTATCCGCCACCCGGGGATGCGCCGCGTTGGGGTACACCTCCCCACCCACTGGGACAACCCAGCAGGTCCGCGGATACGTGCAATAACCTAACCTAACCTTTTTTTTTTTTTTTTTTTTTTTTTTTTTTTTTTTTTTTTTTTTTTTTGCGCTGGGAAAAATGCGTTACGCATGCCCCCCCATTGGGGGATGGGAGGGGTATGTGGGACTCCCCGGTCTATATAGGACCGGTATACCCACTAAACGACCCAGCGGCACTCCGGCATCGTCTGCGTGGAGGAGGATTGGGAAACCGGCAAAAGCCTTTACTTCCAATCCCCCGCCGACGACCGCCCGCCTTTACAGCGGGACCCGCATGCTCCTCCCAGCAGGGAGGGGCCCAGGAACGACCGCGAGTGCTCGGCCGTTCCCGCCTGACAGAGGTGGAGGATATGTGCAATGCGGGAGAGAGAAGGCGCCCCCGCGCCTGTCTCCCGCTATCCTCCACCGGGTGGGGGAAGGTGATTGTCGTGCAATCGCCTTCTTCTCCCGCTGTTTTTTTGTCCCAATTTTATTTTACCTGATTAAAATATAATTAAGTGTTTTCGCGTAGCCCTTTCCGAATTCATCGCTTTGAATTATTATAAATAACGTATACAAATGTTATTAGTGCTATACATTGTGAAAATAAACTGAAATTGTCGAAAAACTTAACGGTTAGGAAGTTTGAATGTAATCATTGTTTTTTATCGGTTTTGAAGTGTATTTGCTCGTTTTGTGTAGATTAAAAACGTTAGAGTATCATTTCGCATCAAACAGTATACACAAGGCACGTAAGTACACAACATTTAAAATTTTACAACCTCAATTTGTGATTGCATTTCTTTGGTATTTTCGCCCTGGTTGATCTTTCATTTTGAAGAACCAAGTTCATTTATTTATTAATAATGATGACCCGTAAAGCCCTCTCACGCCAGGATGAGTCCAAACTTCATCGGACTTTGCTGGAATTGAAGGCTACCAAGGAGTTGTGTTCACAGCTGTCGTTGGAAAGAGAAGACAATGAAAAATTGGTCTTGGATACGCTAGATAGCAATAAAAAGTTAAAAAGTGAGTTGTCTGTACTGCACTCACAGTACACTATAGTAAATGAAGAACGGGATAGGTTAAAAAATATAATTTTAGGGTTCGATCAGTGTGGTGTAGAGTATGACCAGGCCCTGAAGCGAACGTCTGTCTTGGAGAAGGAGTTATATGATGCTCACAATCATATCACACTCCTGGAAGAAGCCTCCCAATGCTCGGCCACACTGAAAACCCAGAGTCTATTCAACGAATTAATTACAGCTGATAGGGCACCCGGCCAAATTCTTGATGCAGGCTGTCATATTCCTACTGTAACAATTGACTTAACAAATGATGACTTGGTGGGTATTACAGCATGTAACAAGAATAACACAAGCAAAAACAAACTTAAAAAATATGTTAAAATCAATAAATATATTAATAAAACTAAAAAAATGCTAAAAAATAAAAAAATGTTAGTAAGTAAGATTAAAAATAAGAGACAAAAAGTAGAAATACTAGATGAGTTACAAATGTGTACAATTAAATTAGAACATAATAAAATTAAGTATGAAACTGACATACAGCAGCTCCAGTCAGAACTTGCCAGCGTTGAGGAGTCTTTGGGCTCCATTACTAGTCGCTATGAAAAGTCTCAGGAAGCAATAAGAGAGTACTCGCTGGCTATGGATGAATTACTTAAATTATCATATAGCAACAAGGCGCGTTATGATTCATTGGTGGCCAATCAAATATGTGATTGTCAGCGCTCTGAGAATCCAGAGCCAGTGTGCCCTGCCTCACCCGCTTCCAAGCGGTGTGTCAGTTCCATAACTTTAAATTTAAATAAAAATGTTAATAGAAATGTTTATAAAACTATTATGTTCAGCGATGAAATTGGAAAAAATATGGGCCAAATATTGACTATGAAGTTGGGACATTCAGTCATAAATAATTGTCTACCTTATTCTAGCCTGCATGAAATTATGCAAATAATAGCAAAGTACAAATTTGACAATCAATCTAATCTGATTATTTGGCTTGGAAATAGGGGTAATGTGAACAAATCAGAACTTATTAAATACTTTGATACTCTGTGTTCACTACAAATTAATAAAATTGTAATGTTCACCTTCCCTTATAGCAACAGCTTGCCACAGGCAGAAAATGACTTAAGATATAAGTTGAATATGACTTTGCATACAATATCATGCAATAATAAATTAATTCATTTAATTGATTCTAACAAGGTTGTTAGTAAAGCTTATTATTTGACCAAAGGTACATACTACCTTTCTAGTTTCTACAAACGACAGGTAGCTGTGTCGCTATCTTATTATTTTAGTATAACAGCCAAAAACTTGGCTAAACAAACTGCTTCTATTGAACAGTGTCATTCAATTAAAAAAAAGACTTTGGAAATTATTCCAAGTCATTTAAATTGCATAACAAGACAATAGAGGAAATCTCTAGCATTCAAAAATCAAATAATAAATTTATTAAAAATAGAGTTAACAGAAAGTCAATAAATAATAAAAATTTAAACCCTACCAACTTGATGCACCAAAATATTGAAGGAATTAGTTGTAAAGAATTAGAACTGGAATTGTACATGAACTCAAATAACATTGACATTATTTGCATTACAGAACATTGGCTGAAAAGCCATGAGGTCATGTTCAGTTTCAGTAAACACCGAGTTGGTAGTTCTTTCTGCAGAGTACATGCTATACGTGGTGGCTCGTTAATACTACTTAATAAACAGATCAAATTTAAAGATCGATTAGATATAGTTCACCTCTCTGTAGAAAGACATATTGAAATAGCCTGCGTAGAGTTGGAGCAGTTCATAGTTATAAGCGTTTACAGACCACCATCTGCCACATTTGACATTTTTGAAAAAAATATGGAAGAAATTTTGTTTAAATTATCAAAATCAAATAAATACATTATTGCATGCGGAGACTTCAATATAAATTTGCTAGAACATAACTCATTAAACACTAGAATAACTAGTTTATTTCAATCATTTGATCTGAAGCCTCAATTTATGGAGCCTACTCGAATAACGGACACTTCAGCCACATGTATAGACAACATTTATGCCAATGTAAAAATTTTAAATAGAAGTTTAATTAGTAATATTAAATCGGATCATCTTGGTCAAATAATTAAAATAGAAATTCAAACAAAAAATCTTGTTAAAAGTAAAATTACTTGTGTACCTATGACCATTAATCGATTGGACAAACTTAAATTAAACTTAACTTCTGTACTTCCATGTGTACATAATAATAATAATCCAAATAATTTATACAACACGTTTTTTAAGAAATTTTGTGATGTGTTTAATTCAATTTTTACACCAAAATCGATCATGGTCTCTGATGGTCAAAAGTTCTGTGATTGGGCAACAGTGGGAATACATAAAAGCAGAAAAACATTGTATGATCTTTATGCTGAAAAACAATATAATTTTAATGAGGAGTTTAAAGAAAAAGTCAAAAAATATTCAAAGATTTTTAAAAATGTTTGTCGTGAGGCAAAAGCGCGTCATTTGAGTTCAAAAATAAAAATTAGTCAAAACAAAGTAAAAGCCACTTGGAAAATAATCAACAGCGAGACTGGAAGAGTCGCAACTAAGAACAATAAGTTTAATTTGAAAATTGGCAATGCCACGATCAATCAGGATGGTGATGTAGCTAATGCGTTCGAAGACTTTTTTACCGATATTCCAGTCTCTACCACAAAATCTTTAAACTCCTCTCCCATAGTCGCAGAGTCTTTGTTAAAAGCAAACTTAACGGAATGCAAATCACAATTCAAATTTGATTATGTAAATAGTGATGACATTATAAAAGCTTTCAAACTGATAAATGTTAAGAAAACCACGGACCTCTGGGGCATCTCTGTTAGCATCATAAAAACATTGATTGACATAATTGCTCCTGAACTAGCTTTAATATTCAATGAGTGTATTGACTGTGGTGTATTCCCTGATTTAATGAAACACAGTAAAATAACTCCACTTTTCAAATCAGGCACTAGTTCTGATCCTGGTAATTTTAGACCAATCTCAGTACTTCCGACATTTAGTAAAATATTTGAAAAACTAATTTTAAATCAACTGCTTAGATATTTCAATTCACATAATTTACTGCATCATAAACAATTCGGATTTACCAGGGGTCGCTCAACCACTGATGCTGGTATTGAGTTAATATCGCACATATTTGATGCCTGGGAGGAGTCTCATGACGCTTTAGGTGTTTTTTGTGATTTGTCCAAGGCATTTGATTGCGTAGACCATGACACATTAATCAGGAAACTACGCCATTATGGCATTAGGAGCGTTGCTCTAGACTTTCTCACTTCTTATTTAAGTGGCAGAGTGCAAAGAGTTGACGTGAATGGGAAGCGTTCTCCGGGGTCTCTGGTTAAAATGGGTGTACCACAGGGATCAATTCTGGGACCATTTTTGTTTTTAGTATATATTAATGATCTTCCCCATCTAGTACGGGACGATCATGAGGTTGTATTGTTTGCAGATGACACGTCACTTTTATTTAAATTAAAGCGACGACAAACCGATTTTGACGATGTAAACAATGCAATCTCTAAGGTGGTAAAATGGTTCAATGTAAACAATCTACTTCTAAATGAAAAGAAAACAAAATTTATTAGATTTATACTACCTAATGTTACACAAGTTAAAGCAGACATAAAAATCAAAGACGAGGAGTTGGCTCTTGTGGACACCACCGTATTCTTAGGTATAACCCTAGATAATAAGCTTCAATGGGGCCCTCACATTGATGGGTTGTCGAAGAGACTTAGTTCTGCGGCATACGCAGTCAAAAAGATCCGTCTTTTTACAGACGTAGACACAGCTAGACTAGTTTACTTCAGCTACTTCCACAGCATTATGTCATACGGTATACTGCTGTGGGGGAGTGCTGCAGATATAAACACCGTTTTTGTGCTGCAGAAGAGGGCTGTTCGTGCAATTTATAATATGGGCCCCAGAGAACCATTACGCAATAAGTTTAAAGAAATAGATATTATGACATTCCCTTGTCAATACATCTATGAAAATCTAATGTATGTTCACAAAAATATTAATTTGTTTAAGAAAAATAGCGATAATCATAATTTTAATACTAGAAATAAAGATAAACTCGCTGTTGCCACATGTAGACTCCATAAAGTTAGTAAATCGTTTAAAGGGCAAGGTGTGCGCTTTTATAACAAACTCCCAAGGGATGTACAAAAATTGACAATTAACAAATTTAAAAACGTAATTAAACAAAATCTTTATAAAAGAGCCTACTATAAAATATCGGATTATTTAGATGATAGAGAAGCTTGGGATTGAAACTGCCCCAACTCGTTCAAAATGTTACAATTTAGACGTAATTTCTTTTCTGTATTATGTACCTATTGTAAAAGGATCATTAAAAAAAAACAACCAGCCTGGTTTTCTTGCCTTTCTTTCCTGGCTTGGTCGCGAAGGAACAGGCAGTAAAATTGACGTTTCAAAGTGATCCTTGTGATTTTAATGAATAAAAATATTTGACTTTGACTTTGACTTCTTCGCCTGCGGAGCGGTGCCGCGAGGGGATCATCCTCCCGCGTGCGCTCCGCCGCCTCCTTTTGAGACATCACGTCCTCACAAAAGGAGGCGACCGCTGTCCAGGCCCCTTCGCTTCCCAGCATAGAGTTGACCACACTGGGCAGCGAGAGGTCCGGCCCGACTATCACCGCTAAGCCGCGACGCGGCTCGGACCACGCCGGGCACACTTCGAGGGTGTGCTGCGCAGTATCCTCCGTCGCACCACAATCATGGCACGACGGGTTTTCCTCCCTTCCTATCCGGTGCAGGCATGATCCGAAGCAACCATGCCCAGACAACACCTGCACAAGACGGAAGGAGAGAAATCCGTGGGATCGCCCGAGCCAGTCTTGCAATACTGGCCCGAGCGCGTCCAACGTTCGGCGGCCAAACGCGGCAGAGGCGAGGTCCTCCTTCCAATAGTGGACGATTGCGACCTTCGCCTCTCGCCGGACGGCCTCCCGCTCTTCCGGGGTGGGGTGCTCCCCGAGCGCCCTACGCCTTGCCGTCCACTCGTACACTCTGGCGATTACCCACGCCTCCAGCTCCCAGGGTGGGGTGCCGGCCAGAGCGCATGCCGCCGCAAAACCCACCGAGCGGTAGGCTCTCGTCACCCGCTGCGCGATGGCCCTTTGGGGCCTGCGGATAGCGGTCGCGTTCTCCCTCCTGTTAAGGCAAACCTTTTTTTTTTTTTTTTTTTTTTTTTTTTTTTACGTGGGGAAATCCTCATGGATACCACCCGGCGCGGGGGCGCCGGAATGGTTATGCCGGACTCTTACCGGCTAAAACCACCACGGTGAGCAATCATTGCGCCCAGGTGTGGCAAGGTGGGGTCGCGCTAGCATTCACCACCCTGTCCCGGCGGTCGGCCCAGTTGCGAGCAACCAGGCCCCGGCATGGAGGGGGCGGTCTTTCTCACAAAGACCCCCCCTCAAAACGACGAGTGAGGTCGTGCAAGCCGGCTGTGAGTCTCCCGACTCGCAGCCAGTGACCCCACTTATGAAGGGGGAGAGAGGAGGCGAGCAAACCGCCTCCTCCTTGCTCCCGTTCGTCTGCGCCGGAGCGGGTCCGAAGAGGCGTTGTCCTCCCTGGCTCGCTCCGCGGTCTCCTTCTGCGTCATCACCTCTTCGCAGAAGGAGACCATCGCCTGCCACGATCCCTCACTGCCGAGCATGGCGTTCACTACGCTCGGCAGAGAGAGATCCCCTCCGATACACTCCGAAAGTATGTGCCGCTGCGAGTTCCATGCAGCACACACTTCCAGCGTGTGGAGCGCCGTGTCCTCGGGCGCTCCGCACTCATGGCAGGCTGGAGTCACCTCCCTTCTTGCAATTTTGTGCAGGTACTTTCCAAAACATCCGTGTCCAGAAAGCACCTGCACCACTCGGAAGGTCAGCGACCCGAACCGTCGCCTAACCCACCTACGAAGGACCGGCCTCACGGCGTCCACCGTCCACTGTCCCGGCACCGGTGGCGCCAGGTCCTCCGTCCACCGCCCTATCAAGGCGTCCCGTGCCTGCCTTCGCATGCGTGTGACCTCCTCCCGCATTGGAGGCTCCCCTCGGGATCTCCTCGCCGCTACAAAGTGGTAAACTTCAGCGAGGATCTCCGCTTGGAGCTCCCAAGGGGGATCCCCGGCCAACACGCACGCAGCCGTCCATGACACCGTCCGGTATCCGCGTATTGCCCTCGTCGCGATGACCCGTTGCGGACGTCGCAGCAGGGTCTTGTTTTGGCGGTTGAGGGCGTCCACCCAGACGGGTGCCCCATACATGGCCATACTCCGAATCACTCCGGAGTACAGCCGACGACAGTTGGCACTCGGGCCACCCACGTTCGGCAGCAGCCTCCCCAAGGCGGCAGCAGCTCCCATGACTCTCGGAGCCAACCCTGCAAAGTGGGCCCCAAAGCCCCACCTCCCGTCTAAAATGAGACCCAGGTATTTCATCTGGGTCCCGACTTTGACTGGGACCCCGTCCAGCAGTACCCGCGTTCCTGGAGGGGGTCCTCCTCGAGGCCCATGAAACAGCAGGGCCTCGGTTTTGGAGAGGGCAACCTCCAGTCCCAGGGTGCGTATGCGGTCGACCACGAGTGTTGTACCCACCGTGGCCAACCGCGTCACTTCCCCGAGATCTCTCCCCTTGGTGACGACTAAGGTGTCATCCGCATAGCACGCGACCCGTATACTTGCGGGAAGCGTGCCGCGGAGCACCCAGTCATAACCGATGTTCCACAGGAGCGGTCCCAACACCGACCCCTGTGGAACCCCGCAAGAGACGCGACGGCGCCTCAAACCGTCGCGCCCTACCACCAGGACCTCACGGTCTTGGAGGTAATCCTCCAACAGCCTCCGCAGATACAGGGGCACTCCATGATAGCGGAGCGCCTCCTGTATAGTTTTGTGTGGGAGGCTGTTGAAGGCGTTGGCTATATCGAGTGAGACAGCCAACGCCTTTTTACCCTCACCGACCGCCGCCTGCGTCCACTCTTTGAGCCAGAGCAGGGCATCCACTGTAGACCGCCCCGCTCTGAAACCGTACTGGGCCTCTGAAAGGCCCGGCCCAGTTCCTTCCAGGTGCCGGATGACACGAGAAGCCACCACTCTCTCCAACAGTTTGCCCGTGTCATCCAGCAACACTATGGGCCTGTATGCAGAAGGCGAATCGACAGGTCGGCCCTCCTTCCGCAACAGACACAATCTGCCGTCCTTCCAGGGTTTCGGAAACCGCCCCGACGTGAGGCACGCACTAAAAATTTCCCGAAGCCAGTCACACATTTCCCTTAGGGCGAGTCCAAGGACCCGCCCTGGGATCCCGTCTGGGCCGGGCGCCGTTTTCTTGCCCCGTAGGCGGTTGACCACTACCGCCATTTCCACCTCTGAGACAGGTGGGATGGAGGCCAAGTCCAACTCCTCGGGAAAGGAGACGGCACCCGCCATCGTCGGAGGGGTGTAGGTAGGGTCTCTGTTGGGGAAGAGCCCCCCCAACACCCTGTCCAAGAGCTCAGGCTCCATGGACCCCGCGACTGGGGGCGCCCGGCACCGGAACATGTTCCGAGCTGCCTTGTACGGACGCCCCCAAGGATCCCTATCCAGGCTGGCCAGAGCTTCGCCAAATGCCCTAGACTTGGCCTCGACAATAGCCAGCCTCAGCTCTCGCTTGGCGCCGCGGTAAGCCTCATGCAGCTGGCCCTCAACCTCCAGCTCTTCATCCGACAGCTGCTCGTCGGTCCGGCCATGACGCCGCCTCCTGCAGTGGGTGAAGGAGCGCCGCGCCGCCGAGCAGGCAACCCGGAGCTCCGCGATCTCTGAGCACCACCAGTATACCTCGCGGCGCTCCGGGTGGCCCCGCGATCTCGGCATGGCCGCGTCGCAAACAGCCGTCACCGCTTCGCGGAAATGGCCTGCAGCGACGTCGACGTCCGGGTGCGTGGGAACAGACAGCCACGACTGGACGATCGCCGCCTCTTTTGCTAATCCGACATCGAAACGGCTGACGGCCCAGCGTGGAAAGTCCGCTCGAGCCACGCGCCGAGACCATCTCGCGTTGTGGGAGGTCGGTATCTCGAACCTGATATATTTATGGTCCGAGAGAGTCTCCACCTCCGACATTACCCTCCATGCCCGGACACGTGAGGCGGCAGACGGGGTGGCGAACGATAGATCGACCACGGAACTCCCGTTGTGTCGCACGCACGTGTGGACCGACCCTCTATTGAGCAGGGTCAGTCCCGTGGAAACTGCCCACTCCCTGACAATCTCTCCACGAGAGTCAGTTGAGGGGTTGCCCCAATCTCGGGCCTTCGCGTTCAGATCCCCTAGAAGGAGGATCTGACACGGAGCCTGCCTCCCTACGGCTGCAGCCAGTAGGCCCACAAAGACCTCCAGCTCCGCAGCGGTTTTGTTGGGGGAGAAGTATGTGCCCACCACAGCGTACTCTCCCCACTGGGCCACCACGTATCCGGAACCCCTCTCTTTGATTGAGAGAGGTGAACCACCCGATCGGCTTACAATGGCAACGGAGCCGTCCAGGTCCCCAGCCCAATAAGGATGGGAAGAGGGAACGTAATACGGCTCCGCTGCTACCGCCACGTCTATTTGCCACTGCGCCAGGGCCTGCATGAGCAGGTCTTGGGCCTGGGCGCAGTGGTTGAGGTTCGTCTGGAGGAAGTTGTGATGTTGGATCTGATCCATCAATCAGACATCACAACCTCCTCGCTCGCCACTGGGCGAGCAACTTCCATCGCGACGCTCACTGCCGCAGGGTTGGCCTGGGTCCTGACGGCCTTTCTCTTCGTCTTTGGGGGAATGCAGCTCCGCCCCCCCATCACGTGCCCAGAAGGCTTTCCTGCCTCTGCGCATATCGCACAGCGCGGAGTGGATTTCAGACAGCTGGCCGCTTTATGTCCTGCGCTTCCACACCGGAAGCACAGGTCTCCCCTGTCGGCCGATTCTGTACACTGGGGACGCGTGTGCCCCAGCCCCATGCACCTGAAGCAGCGCATGGGACGCACCTCCAAGGCAACCACTCGCACCGAACTCCATCCGACCAACAGCCTACCCGTTCCCGACAACACTTTGGCTGCCGTGATCGGACAGGTCACAATGGTGGAGCCGGCGCCGCCAAAGCCGCGGCGAATTTCCCCCACCTTTATTGCAGTCAGCTGACAGCCACCTGCTTTGGCGACCGCCGCCGCCACTTTCTCCTTCGTGGCTGCATCATCCAGACCCGTGATGCTCAAATTGGCAGATTTCACAGGCCTGGCAATGTTGGCCGCCTCGGACAGGACTCCACGGAGCTTCTCCGCGAGTTTGTCCGCCTTCTCAGAGTTTTGGGAGCCAGATATTTCCAGAAGCCTGGCTCCCGTCGCCGTCTGGCGAAAGCGGAGCCGGTCAATCTCCAGCCCCTGCAAATCGACCTTATCCTGCGCCAGTTGGAGGACGGCACCGTATGTGACCCCCTTCTCTGCGGCTTCAGGTTGTAATGAAAGCACCACAGCCGCAGTCTTAGGGGCCCTCAGCGCTGCCTTCGGCTTGGCAGAAGCCTTCGACTTTGGCACAGTCGCGGTGGGATGAGCCGAGGGGTCAGCTACAGGGGCAGAGGATTTGCCCTTCCGCTTTCCCTTCCTTTTCCCCTTCCTAGTCACTGTTACCCAGTTTTCCACCAGGGGAACGGCAGGTTGGGCAGCCTCAGTGCCACTTTTGGTCCCTTTTAAATTGCAGGGGCCAGCAACTGGTGCCACTACGGGAGTGGCAGCCATCTTTGGGCGTTGAGCAGCCTGCTTATCCGCCTTGCTAGCGGACTCACGAGGGGGCTCAGGCGTCGGCTTGGGCTTGGCGGTAGCCGCTGCCACTTTCTTGGCGTCCGCTCTTAGTGGCGGACGAACTATCGGGGCTGGCAGAAGCCGGTCCTCGATCCCAGCGAGTCGGGCGTTGAGCATTTGCCCAAGCGTGCTGGTCAAGGACCGCTTCAACTCCTCGACTAGCTCCTCTACCCCAATCCCAGCCAAGGGTGGTGCCCGCATCCCAGAAGTCGCGACAGCGGCGGCGGTGTTGGCCGCAGCTACTTCCGACTTGGCTTCGTGGAAGCCGCGACGCAGCGCCTTCACCTCCGCTTTTCGCGACTCGACTTCGAGTCGCAGCCGGCTGTTTTCTGCCCTTAACCGCCGCGTCTCCTCTGCCTCGCTTCTGCTGGCTAGGGCATCCACAACCTCCCTAAGGGCCGATGCGGACCTTTTCAGGCGAGCCACAAACTCACCCTTTAGGTTGCCCGACTTCTTTGTCACCTCTAAAATGCAGGCGAGTCCTTCGCCCGCATGCGCCCTCAGTTCTTGGGCGTTCAGAATGCTGATATCATCAGCCCTCGCGATGACATCGGACTCGTTGCCCGTGTCTGTCGCGAGGTCTGAACCAGCACTCGCCCCCGTCTTCTTTCTTTCGTACTGCCTGCGACGCAGTACGTCCTCCAGTTCGGCGTCTGACGGCACCGGAGCAGGCTTGAGGAACTCCGCTCGCGAAGATCTCGCTTTGGCGGTGTTTCCCCTTCCTCTCCTTACCGAGTTGACCTTAGCAGCCGCCGTCCCCTCGGTTTCCGTGCCTGAGTCGAAACTTTGAGCCATGAGGGACAACGGCCGCTTGCGACCACTCGTTTTCCCAGTCGCGGTACCACTTGACCGCACGTCTAGCTCTGTATAACTGACAGTATCAACTCACTATCCGGTTGTGATAACATTGTGCTCTTGGGCGACTTCAATGTCGATTTATTGGATTTAGATAAATGCAGCGCAAAGAAATTAACCACTATGCTAAATTGCCTTAACCTAACACAACTAGTAAATGAGCCAACACATTTTACTGACCATAGTCGAACTTTTATAGATCTCATCTGTACTGACCTTAAAGCCAGACGTGTCTCGGTGGAGTCCGTGGGTTCTTTACATGGGCACGCCTTAATTACTTGCGAATTTAATATACCCAAAGCCAGGCACATACCGTATAACGTTTCTTACAGGCCTATAAAAAACATCTGTCAAGAGGCGTTTGATAGTGATTTAGATTTCATTCGTTGGGACCTGTTTTCTGAGATTAATGACGTAAATGAAATGTTTAATTGTTTTACGGATTGTATAATATCTCTTTTTGATGCGCATGCGCCCAAGAAATCATGTATTATTAATAAACGTCGCTATCCCTGGATGACGGATAATATTAAACTAATGATGAAGCTGCGAGACGCCGCGCTATCCGCTTATCGTAAATCAAAACTGGAATATAAGAAAAATTATTACAGGAACTTTAAGTCGTTAGTCCTACAGTCACTATACCATGAAAAAGTAGCTTATTATGAACACAATATAAATAGTAAAATTAACGAACCGAAAGCCCTTTGGAAAAATTTAAAATCGAATGTACTTCCCCCTAAGAATGAAGCTACTTTGCCATCACATTTTGATGATGCTGATGCAATAAACAATCACTTTTTGGATGTACCGGGTTCATCCAATGTCACTATCTCAGTTCTTACTTTTTTTGAATTTCATAGACATAGTAACATTAAAACCTTTTCCTTGCAATCCGTAGATGTAAACTGTATCATAAAAATTATTAAGAGTCTAAAATCGAACGCTGAGGGCTTTGACGGTGTTAACCTCAATATGCTCTTGCTAACGCTTCCACAATCGTTAGAAGCTATAACTGCTATAGTCAACCGGTCAATTGTTACGTCAACTTTTCCAGATGTTTGTAAAATTGCTATTGTTCGTCCACTGCCTAAAGTTAATAACCCTTCTGTTGTCAAAGATCTGCGGCCAATCAGTATATTACCATGCTTTTCAAAAGTTATCGAAAAAGCTGTCTGCTCTCAATTAACTGATTTTCTAGAAAGGCATGACATCTTACCTGACACTCAATCTGGCTTCAGAAAGAGTCGTAGCACGGCTACAGCACTATTGGACGTGACAGACAATATTCTGTATGCTCAAGACCAGGGAATGTGTACTTTGTTGGTTTTGCTTGATTTCTCTCGGGCATTTGATGCAATAAATACGTCATTGCTACTATCAAAGCTGAGCTATTATGGTTTCGACTGTAATACTGTTAGATGGTTTAATAGCTACTTAAGCAATAGATATCAATATGTTGAGCTAAAAAATAACAATGGCTCCTCACTTTGCTCGGGGTTTTCTCAGTTAAGTCGAGGTGTACCTCAAGGTTCTATTCTTGGTCCAATTTTATTTATACTTTACAGCTCCGATGTTAAAAACCAGATACTTAATTGTAAGTATCACATATACGCCGATGATATACAGATCTACGTCTCGTTCAAGCCCAAAGACATTGACAGAGCTATTGCGGAGATTAATAAAGATCTGGCGAGGATTTCATCCTGGTCAGATGCGAATAATCTTGTCCTTAATCCACTTAAAACGAAATATATTATCCTGGGAAGTAAGAATCTTATAGCCTCATTGAACTTAAGTCAGCGTATTTTACTTAAGAATCAACCTGTTGAGCGTGTCTTTGAGGCACGTAATTTGGGACTTAATATGGATGCAGACTTGCGTTTTGAAAAACATGTTGCAGGCTGTGTACGAAACTGCTTCTACAGGCTGAAAGTTTTGTACAAGATAAGACCGTATCTTAGTGAAGAGGTTCGCGTACGTCTTGTTGAGTCGTTGGTTTTGTCAAAACTTAACTACGCTGACACTGTGTATAGCTCAAGGTTGCTAGTGAGAACCGAACGCCTTATACAGCGAGTTCAAAACGCATGCGCAAGGTTTTGTTTTATTGTACCACCTAGAAGCCATATTACACCTTTTCTTAATGAGCACTTTAGTTTAAAAATGAAATTGCGACGCAAGCTTCATCTGGCCTGTCTTCTTTTTGGTGTCATAAACTACAGAACGCCTAAATACCTATACGACAAGCTAATTTGGATGACTAGTCGAAGAGACTGTGCAAGTCGGCAGTGCTCCAAGCAACTGTCTACTCAACGTCACCGATCAGAGAGCTTCAGGGGTAGTTTCAAATATGCGGCTTCCAAGTGTTGGAACAATTTGCCACCACCAATTAGAAATGCTAAAAGTGGCAACAGCTTTAGAAAAAAACTAAAAATGTTTTTAATGGAAGCCCAAATACAACATGGTAACATCAATGTCGACCTCTCTTTGATCTAGTCATCCAATTACTCTTCTTACATATATATATCTAAGTCAATATATTTTAAATAGTTACCCATATTTATTTATATATATATATATATTTATTTATTATTATTTTAGAAAAGTATGTTTATGAATTTTATATCTACATTTTAATAATATTGCACACCTTTTATTTATTCACTTCTTTATTTATTTTTATTTTACTTCGTCGCAGCTGCACTACCTTTTGCTCCCGGTTTCAGCTGAAAATCAGCGTTGGATGCACAACATCCAACATTATGCTGAGCTGAACGCCATTTTGGTACGCAGACACATGAGTCGAACTGTCTTAATGGATTCAACTGTTATTATTGTTTCATGTGTCATTTTGTGTGTGCCAAATAAATGATTATTCTATTCTTCTATTCTATTCTATTTCTAGCTCAGACGCTTCGTCTGACACGTCTGAATTGCGCTGCGAAGGGCCTTTTGGACCGCCGTGAGAAGGGCGTTTTTTAAATTTGCCCTTCGCGTCACGTAATGGACGCATCGTCACATCAGACGTAAGCGTCCTACCGTCGTCGTCACTATGCGCAGATACGCATACTACTGCTTGGGAGACTTGAGCTTCCTTCAGAGGGCTATTGCCAGCAGTGTTAGCGTTCGCCTTCAGGGCGCCCGCCTGCACTTCCATATCGTCTTTGTCTAAATCGTATGCAATATCGGAATCCGAGTCGAAAGAATAGCCAGTGTCGCGTTCACGAAGGCCGGTGGAGTGCCGACCTACGAAGCATGAGTTGCCCCCCCCAGAGTACGAGGGGCAGCCCTCCACTCCTGATGAAGTGGAGGGGTGGGATTCCCCCTTTCGGGGACCCACCTGGGGACCATTTTCACTAATGCTTTGGTTCATTTTTGTTTTCTACTTCAATGCTCCACATCGTCGTCTCTTTTTTTCACTAGGGGTGAGCTCCCCTGCAAGTTTGGTGGGAGCGCCCTGAAAAGGACGTGCTCGCCTCCTCTACCAACGCGCCCTGAAAAGGGCGTGTCCGCCTATCGGCCCCGCTCAGATCGCGAAACATGACCACGACCATGTTGCGGGGTTTGGCCCTCCACTGATCCCGATGGATCCCTCACGTGGGTGGCTTAAACAGGCCGCCCCACCTTCTCGGCGGAGTAGGAAACTCCTTTCCTCCGCCAGACTTCATCCGCTGCGCTTTATGCTAATTTCATAGAGACACGCGGAGAAGCCTCCCCTTTCCCTCCCCGAGGCCCCCAATCCGCTAGTGAAGCGCCGACCCACCCAGAATCCCGCAAGGAAGCTGACCCATACAACCGACTCGCGGGAGACCGAGCAGGACGGCGCCGCACCAACATTTCGGGAACCTCCCCATTTCCCACCCAGTGTTTGGTCCGCGCCGGTAAACCGGTAACTCCCATTTCTGGGAGCCGTTCCCCTATCCGCCACCCGGGGACGCGCCGCGTTGGGGTACACCTCCCCACCCACTGGGACAACCCAGCAGGTCCGCGGTGTTAAGGCAAACCTAACCTAACCTTTTTTTTTTTTTTTTTTTTTTTTTTTTTTTTACCAGGGGAAATCCTTTATGGATTCCTTCCCGCCGGGGGGCGGAAAGGATATGTCGGACTCAGCTAAAAGCGCCATACCGACTAAAACCACCTGCGTGTTCCTTCTCTCGCTTCCGGTCGGGGCCGCGGGTAAGTTACACACTCTTCCGTAGCCACCTCCCTCAGCGTCTGCCCTAATGGGCCCTTCTTCCAGAAGGAAGGCTCGAAAGCCTTTCCACACTCCGCTTGAGGCACCTTAGGAACACGTAAGGTGTCTTCCAGCTACGGACCTCATAGAGCGGGCGACAGACCCCCCGATCCGTCGCCCGCAGGTCTACGTTATGGCGGCATTGTAGCTATGTAAGCCAGGCGCCGCCGGCCGTGCCGCCTGCGGCGAATCGGAAGAGAGTTCGGGTCTTCCTCCCGCTCCCGTTCCGCCGCTTCCTTCTGCGTAAGGATGGTTTCGCAGAAGGTTTCTACCCCACTCCACGCCTCCTCGCTCACGGCCATGACCTTGACCAAGGCCGCCAGCGATAGGTCTCCTCCAACAATTGCCGATACGGCAGCGCGAGGCACCGCCCAAGCTGGGCACTCTTCACGCGTATGTTGCGCCGTATCAGCGACTCCACCTCCACAATGGTGGCACTCCACCGACGGCTCTCGTCCCGCCACCTCGCACAGATATTTGCCGAAACAGCCGTGTCCGGTCAGCATCTGTGCGATGCGGTAGGTAAGTGCACCGTGCTTCCGTTCGACCCAAACCCGAAGGATTGGTCGAACTGCCTCCACCAGTTCCCAGCTAGCCCCCGGGACCTCTAAACGCGCTGACCACTTCCGGAAGAGATCGTCGCGTGCTTCCTCTTCCCACTGCGCGATCTCTCGCGGGTGCGGTCGCTCGCCCGCCTCCTGCGCTTCCACGCCCCGCCAATACCTCGCCGCGAGCACCTGCGCATCAAGCTCCCACGGCGGGACACCGGCAAGGACACACGCCCCAGCAAGCGATACGGTGCGGTACGCCCTAGCCACCCTGAGTGCCATTCCGCGCTGCGGTTTCCGCAGCAGTGGCACGTTTCGGGAGCACAGAGCATCCGCCCATATCGGCGCACCGTAGAGCGCCATCGACCTCACTACACCGGCATATAGGCGTCTACATGCCCCTCCTGGACCCCCTACATTAGGGAGCAATCTCCCGAGCGCTCCGGCAGCAGCCAAAAGTTTCGGGGCCAACCGCCGGAAGTGCTCGTCAAACTTCCAAGTGCCGTCGAGGACGATTCCTAGATACTTCATCGTCGACCCGACGGCAATGGAAGTTCCCCCTACCATTATTGAGGAACCGGGCGGTGGCACATTCCGAGGCCCATGAAAAACTAGGGCCTCAGATTTACTGAGGGCCACCTCCAGTCCCAGAGCCCTGATCCTGTGGACCATCTGGGCAACGCCCGCCGTAGCGAGACGAGCCGCCTCCCGATGAGTCCCTCCGCGGGCCGTCACGAGCGTGTCATCGGCGTAGCAAGTGACGTGTGCTCCCGCCAGTGCTACCCCTCGTAACGCCCAGTCGTACCCGATGTTCCACAGGAGCGGACCAAGGACCGACCCCTGTGGAACACCGCACGACATCGCCTTCCTCCCCCAGCCGTCCTTCGTCGGGAATTCTACGGCCCTGCCGTCAAAGTAATCTGCCACCACTTTCCGCAGATACTCTGGCACCCCGTGATACACGAGGGCCGCCTTAACCGTTTCCCAGGGCAGAGTGTTGAACGCGTTGGATATATCCAGAGACACTGCCCACAACACTCCACCCTCGGAAACCACCTCTTCTGCCAGGTCCCTGACCCGGGCGATCGCGCTCACCGTAGAACGGCCCCGGCGGAAGCCATATTGCGCATCATCGAGCCCTGGGTCCATGCTCTCGACGAGGCGAGCAGCGAGCACACGCTCGAAGAGTTTGCTTACCTCGTCCAAAAGCACGATGGGGCGATAGGCCGACGGCATTTCAGCCGGGCGCCCGTCCTTCCGAAGAAGTACGAGCTTCCCCGTCTTCCACGCCCTCGGGAATCTACCCTCATTGAGGCACGTATTAAATAGGGCCCGCACCCACTCCCCCATTTCTTCAAGCGCGAGCACCAAGGCTCGGCCCGGTATGCCGTCCAGTCCCGGGGCAGTGTTCTTCAGCCGAAGCTTCATAACAGCTACCCCGAACTCCACCTCAGATATTGGAGGTGCCCTGCCAGCGTCACTCTCTTGTCTATGGGTGCCTATAGGTGGTGGCACCCACTCATCCCGATGGGGGAAGAGAGTGTTCACCACTTGCTCCAGTAGTTGGGGCTCCAGACTCGTGGTTAGCGGGGGGGCCCAAGGTCGCAGTTTTTGACGTACAACGCGATACGGCCTCCCCCATGGATCACGGTCGAGCACCCCTAACCACTCCTCCCATGCTGCCTCCTTGGCCTGCGCGATGGCTACCTGCAGAGCTGTGCAGGTGGTCCTGTAAGCCTGGTATATCGTGTCCTCCTGGCTCTGAACACGGACCCTTCTCCTTCTGTACCGAGTGTAGACGCGGCGCGCGGCAACGCAGACTCTGCGCAATTCGCCCAGCTCCGGGCGCCACCAGTACACTTCCCGCCGAGGCGGGAATGGTTTGGCCCTCGGCATCGCGGCATCACAGACGCGGGTCAAAGCGCTCCGCAACCGCTCCGCCGCGTCATCCACCTCCTCAATGGGATCAGACAAAGTCCAGGACTCTACCAGAGCTGCCTCTACTGCTACATCTCGGTCCAAGCGCCGTAGCACCCAGCGCGGGACACCTCCAACAGAAGGTTGAGGACCTACTCGTGGAGTGGTAGGGGACGTGGTGACCTCGTAGCGGATGTAGCGGTGATCCGACAGCGTCTCCACGTCCTCCAACACTCTCCATCCCCGGACACGATGCATTAGGGACGACGACGCAAAGGTTAAGTCCACGATAGACCCCCCCTGCTGTCGTACGCATGTGTCAGCCGACCCCGTATTAAGAAGGGTGAGTCCCATGGACACCACCCACTCTTCCAGTGCCTCTCCCTTGGTGTCTGTTGCTGGGGATCCCCATGCGGTTGATTTCGCGTTAAAATCTCCAGCAACAAGCACGGGGTAGGAGGCTACTTGCCCAATCATGGCCCCGACATCTACAAGCATTTGCTCGAAGTCGGCGAGGCCCCGATTGGGCGAAAAGTACACCCCCACAACCGCCACGCCACCCACAACAGCCAACACGCACCCTCGACCTTTGGACACCCGATCAATGGACGGAGCGCCCGCGGCCGCCGGTGCTACGATAGCCACCAAGCCATCGCGGTCACCCACCCAGTCATTCCGGGGAGGGACCACATACGGCTCGGTGACCACAGCTATCTTTATCATGCACTCTGCCATGCTCTGAACCAAAAGGTCCTGAGCCCTGGCAGAGTGCATGACGTTCGCCTGCAGGAATGGTAACGCCATCTAAACTTCGGTGTCCATCTGCTCCTCCTCGTGCAAAGAGTTGCGCTGGGACGGCTGAGCGGCTTTGGAGCCCGCTTTCACCTTTCCCCTCCTTTTCTGGCCTCTTTGACTCGTTCGAGGCCCTTTTTGGGGCCCGCTTACGGTATTGAGGCACCCCTTCCCACCAAGTGGGTGCACTGCAGGTTTGCCGGCCGCTGCACATACAGCACAGTTTGGCTCAGCCTGACAGCCCCTCGCCTTGTGGTCAGGTTTCCCACAGCGGTAACAAAGACCGCTGCGGTCCACCTCAGACTTGCATTTGGTCCCAACATGGCCGGCTTCGAGGCAACGGAAGCATCTCAAGGGCAAACGGTCGAGTAGCACCACCCTTGCAGAGATCCAGCCCACTTTGAGCCGGCCAACTCCCGTTACCTTTTTCGCGGCCGCGACTGGGCAACTCAGCCACAGTGAGCCGCGGGAGCCTATAACGCCAGCCTTTATGCTGTCGACAGAGCAGCCACCTTGTTCTGCTACGGCCGACGCTACCTCGTCTGGTGTCGCGGAGTCATCTAGCTCCGTGACTCTTATGTCTGCGCGCATCACCGGCCGCTGTACGCGCACCACGTCCGCGCTTAAAACCTCCCTAAACTTCTCCGCCAGAGAATCGGCCTTTACAGCACCCGTGGCACCAGCTATCTCCAGCACCCGAGCACCTGTTGCCCCCGTCCTGAAACGCATCTCCTCAATGCCGAGGGCCTTGAAGTCAACGCGTTCCTTGGCTTCCCTGAGCAGCGCCTTATACGTGGCGCCGCTTTCCACAGCACCTGGCAACAGGGTGAGTGTGATGGCCGCCGAGCGAGGTGGGCGGAGCTTTACTTTGGGAGCAGACGCGGGAACGGCAGCCACCTTTTTTCCGGCCTTTTTGGCCGTCTTCGTCGTGCCTTTACGGACGACTGTACTCCACGCCTCGCCTGTAAGCGGAGGCGCAGAGCATCCTAACCGCAGCACACTTGCCGCAGCTGCCTCCTTAGCCGCCAGGCTAACCTTCTTCCCCTTCTTCTGGGATGAGGTAGAGGCTTTCGGCACCACAGTTGGCACCTCACGGTCGGGCCCAGCTTCAGGGCTGCTAAGACGTGCTTTGTCAGCAGCTAGCGGTGGCCGCAGACGCACTTCCGGTAGAAGCCTACTCTCCAGAGCTTCCAGCCTGGCGTTCACCATGGTCCCTACCTGGACCATGATGGCGCGTGACAACCCCTCCACGTCCAGTTGCCGACTCCCATCCTGGGAATCCGTTGCAGGTCCAGCCGGCCGCAACTCCGCCCTTAATTCCGCAAACTCCTTTCGGAGTGCGGTGAGCTCCGCTTGCAGGCGTGTACACCGCACCAGTAGTGCCAACCACATCCTTGGACGAATCCTTGGATCCCTCACGGACAGCTAGCTCGTCCCAATTCATCCACTACGCCCTCTGCTACTCAGAGGGACGTGCGGAGAAGATTTCCTTCTACAATTACCCCCAACTATCACTAGTCCCCCCTGGACTCCAACCCCTACCCAGCGGGATAAGGTGATGGAATTCCCCAATCAACACAAACCCACGAACAGATGACCTTAGATCCCAGAGCCCACCCACCCTACCCCACCGACGAAGTGCCGGCGTCTGGTGGTTTCAGATATGTCTATTTCAGATGGAAATAGACCTATAACAGGCAGCAACCACGAGAAGGCCGACCCCACCAGACTTGCCTTGGGGATCTTCACGACTTGCGCTCTCCCCCAAGACCATTCGCCTCCTTACTCGCTCCCAGAGCCGAGTAAGGAAGGCCTGGATTTATCCAATACCAGCGGCCGAAGCCGCAAGCTAGGCATAGCAACTACTAATGGATAAACCCAGACCCGCCCAGACCCGCCCAAACCTAACCTAACCTTTTTTTTTTTTTTTTTTTTTTTTTGACGCTGGGAAAAATGCTTTATGCATACCCCCCCGTCGGGGGACGGAAGGGTTATGTGGGACTCCCGGCGGTGCTCCCCACCGGTATACCCACTAAACGACCCAGCGGCACTCCCGCATCGCCTATATGGAGGGGAACTGGGAATCCGGCACAGCCTTTCCATCCAGCCCCCCGCCGACGACCGCCCGCCTTTACGGCGAGCCCTTCACCCCCCTCCCCACCCTGGGAGAGGGGCCCGAGAATAACCGCGAGTGCTCGCGGTCATTCCCACCCGGCGGAAGTGGAGGATACGTGCAATGCGGGAGAAGACGCCCCCGCGCCTGTCTCCCGCTATCCTCCACCAGGAGGGGGAAGACGATTGTCGTGCAATCGCCTTCTCCGACCCGTTCGTCGCCTGCGGAGTGGCGCTGCGAGAGGGTCTTCCTCCCGCGCCCGCTCCGCCGCCTCCTTTTGCAAAATTACTTCCTCGCAAAAGGAGGCCACCGCAGCCCAGGACTCCTCGCTTCCCAGCATGGCTAAAACCACGCTGGGCAGCGAGAGGTCCTGCCCGACCACCGCCATCAATTGGCGGCGCGGCCCAGACCACGACGCACACACCTCCAGGGTGTGCTGCGCCGTGTCCACCGCCGCGCCACAATCGTGGCAGGCCGGGGTCTCCTCTCTTCCGATCCGGTGCAGGCACGATCCGAAGACGCCATGCCCGGATAGCACCTGCACCAGACGGAAAGAAAGGAAACCGTGGGACCGCCCGAGCCAGTCCTTCAGGACTGGCCCGAGCGCGTCCAACGTTCTGCGGCCAAAGGCTGCGGTGGCGAGGGCCTCCGTCCAATGTTGGACGGTTGCGTCCCTCGCCTCTCTGCGGACGGCCTCCCGCTCTTCTGGGGCAGGGCACTCCCCGAGCGCCCTGCGCCCCGCCGTCCACTCGTACACTCTGGCGAGCACCCCCGCCTCGAGTTCCCAAGGCGGGGTGCCGGCCAGAGCGCACGCTGCCGCAAAGAAAACCTAACCTAACCTAACCTAACCTAACCTAACCTCGACTCTTAAAGCTCACTCGCTAAAGGTAAAAACCTACACTGGTGCCCAAATACCGTATACGCTCCCCAATACGCTTTTCCTAGTCCACACTCAGGGCGAAAAGGAAAGGCTAATTGGACTGGGCTGTGGTGAAGGCACAGGTTCGCGCACGCTCACCATCCATGAAGCGCAGGGGTTAACGTTCGAAACGGTGATCATTGTTCAAACAAAATCAAGAACAATTGAATTACATCAGAGCGTTCCCCATGCGGTAGTAGCAGTGTCACGGCACACCACCAGCTGTACCTACTACACCGATGATGACAACGACGCAATAGGGTACTTTATCAAGAGAGCTATGGTCGCGTCCACTAAAAAGATAATATAATTTAAAGATGTCAATTAAGCACCGAAACGCAGCGGTCGTCGACAAGTTGGCTTGGGAGATGAGGGATGCCAATTTGTAAACTTAAAAGTTGTAAAGTCTATAGTAAGGTTCAAGTAAAATGTCAATGTTTTCAAAAATGTAATAATTTTAAGTAATTTAAATGTCAATTTAGAATGTTAATCTTTCTCCAAAAATGTAATAATTATAAGCTATTAAACTATAAGTAAATTGTAAAACAAGGTAAATACCAAGAAAAAAAAAAAAAAAAAAAAAAAAAAAAAAAAAAAACACAATATATATTATATATATTATATTATATAAAGCTCGATTACCACTGACTGACTGACTGACTGACTGACTCATTGACATGTTTGTTCTCCCAGATGCCACCTCGTAGGGTGAAAATGTTTGGTGGGATCGTATAGAGGGAGTTCCGGTGAGTTGGGAATAAATCCTAAAGTACCCCTTTTGTCCCCCATTCGCTCCCATCCACCTCGTATCTCGGAAAGTATAGGTCTTAGAGCGTTGGTGCAAAAACTAATGTTGCTGAGGACATTTTTTTATATCCGGATCCATGAAAAAAAAAACGTCTTTCATACAAAAAAAAAATTGTCCCATACAAAATATTTCTGTATGAATACCGTAAACCGTATATTTCGTTTGCCGTAATTTTCATTCTGTTTTTGTAGGGAGCCCACGGCTTGTGTGTACTATAAAATTACTGTAAATTTGCTTGATTCTATATAATGGTGGTGGAGGGGCATGAGATAACTTTCATAGTTTTTGCAAAGGTCATCATCATCATTTTGGAACATCCATTTTTTTTTTTTTTTTTTAGTATGCAACGTTCATCATGTTTATTTTGGAACATCCACATTTATTTTTAATTATGCCTCATCCACAATGATCACTTTGGAACGTCATTTTTTTTTATTATGCAACATCCACTGTGATCATTTTGGTACATCATTTTTTTTAATTATGCCTCATCCACAATGATCACTTTGGAACGTCAATTATTATTATTTTTTTTTATTATGCATCATCCACTGTGATCATTTTGGAACATCATTTTTTTTTTCAATTATGTCTCATACACTATGATCACTTTGGAACGTCAATTTTTTTTTATTATGCAACATCCACTGTGATATTTTGATACATCATTTTTTTTAAGTATGCCTCATCCACAATGATCACTTTGGAACGTCAATTATTATTATTTTTTTTATTATGCAACATCCACTGTGATTATTTTGGTACATCATTTTTTTAATTACGCCTCATCCACAATGATCACTTTGGAACGTCAATTATTTTTTATTTTTTTATTATGCATCATCCACTGTGATCATTTTGGAACATCATTTTTTTTTAATTATGCCTCATCCACAATGATCATTTTGGAACGTCAATTTTTTTTCCCTGTTTTTTTATTATGCAACGTTTATCACGTTCATTTGGGAACATCAATTTTTTTTAATTATGCATCATCCACTGTGATCATTTTGGAACATCATTTTTTTTTCCATTATGCCTCATCCACTATGATCACTTTGGAACGTCAATTTTTTTTTTATTATGCAACATCCACTGTGATCATTTTGGTACATCATTTTTTTTAATTATGCCTCATCCACAATGATCACTTTGGAACGTCAATTATTATTATTTTTTTTATTATGCAACATCCACTGTGATTATTTTGGTACATCATTTTTTTAATTACGCCTCATCCACAATGATCACTTTGGAACGTCAATTATTTTTTATTTTTTTATTATGCATCATCCACTGTGATCATTTTGGAACATCATTTTTTTTTAATTATGCCTCATCCACAATGATCATTTTGGAACGTCAATTTTTTTTCCCTGTTTTTTTATTATGCAACGTTTATCACGTTCATTTGGGAACATCAATTTTTTTTAATTATGCATCATCCACTGTGATCATTTTGGAACATCATTTTTTTTTCCATTATGCCTCATCCACTATGATCACTTTGGAACGTCAATTTTTTTTTTATTATGCAACATCCACTGTGATCATTTTGGTACATCATTTTTTTTTAATTATGCCTCATCCACAATGATCACTTTGGAACGTCAATTATTATTATTTTTTTTGTATTATGCAACATCCACTGTGATCATTTTGGTACATCATTTTTTTTTAATTATGCCTCATCCACAATGATCACTTTGGAACGTCAATTATTATTATTTTTTTTGTATTATGCAACATCCACTGTGATCATTTTGGTACATAATTTTTTTTAATTATGCCTCATCCACAATGATCACTTTGGAAGGTCAATTATTTTTTTTTATTATGCAACATCCACTGTGATCATTTTAGTACATAATTTTTTTTAATTATGCCTCATCCACAATGATCACTTTGGAACGTCAATTATTTTTTTTTATTTTGCAACATCCACTGTGATCATTTTGGAACATCATTTTTTTAAATTATGCCTCATCCACAATGATCACTTTGGAACGTCAATTATTATTATTTTTTTTGTATTATGCAACATCCACTGTGATCATTTTGGTACATCATTTTTTTAATAACGCCTCATCCACAATGATCACTTTGGAACGTCAAATTTTTTTTTTATTATGCATCATCCACTGTGATCATTTTGGAACGTCATTTCTTTTTTATTATGCAACATCCACTGTGATCATTTTGGAAAATCAATTTTTTTTGTAGCACAAATTTTTGGTGGAATCGTTATTTTACGGTCATCATCGCCCTTGCCATCATTTTGAATTCTTCTCTCACTTCCTTTTCGTTTTCGAATGTTTCTTCCACATTGATATCCTCTTTAATTGTTTCTATAACTTCGAAATCCTCTTTGATGGCATTTTTACTTCAATATACTTTTGAATTGTTTTTTCTATTTTTCTATTTTCTTCAATTACTTCTCTTACTTCAATATCGATTCTACAAAATTATGGGTTTTAATACAAATCTTAAATCGCTCGTATCTTCTAAACGGGAAGAGTTACGCCTAGCAAACTTTTACAGATTATTGGTACAAATTTTTGGTGCAATAGTTTTTTTAATACCATCATTGCCCTTGACATCCGTTTTGAATGCTTCTCTTACTTCGTCTTCCACTTTGAATGCTTCTTTCACCTCGATATCCTCTATTTTTGCTTCTTCCATTTTGATATCCTTTTTAATTGCTTTTTCTACTTATATATTTTCTTCAATTGCTTCTTTTACTACAATTTCCACTCTACAAAATTATGGGTTTTAATACAAATCTTAAATCGCTCGTATCTTTTAAACGGGAAGAGATAGCTCGAGGAAACTTTTATAAAATATTAGTATAAGTTTTTGGTGAAACCGTTTTTTATTTTTATCATTGTCCTCGACGTCTTTTACTCAATTACAATTTCCTCTTTCATTGTTTCTGCTACTTCGATATCCTATTTGATTGCTTCTTGCACTTCAATATCCTCTTTGATTGCTTCTTCCACTTCGATATCATCTTTGATTGCTGCTTCCACTTGGATGTCTTCTTTGATTTGATTGCTTCTTCCATTTCGATCGTCTTTGACTGCTTCTTACACATGGATATCCTCTTTGATAGCTTGTAACAGCTTGATACCCTCTTTGATTGCTTCTTCGACTTCGATATCATCTTTGATTTCTGCTTCCACTTGGATGTCCTCTTTGATTTGATTGCTTCTTCGATTTCGATATCGTCTTTGACTGCTTCTTACACATGGATATCCTCTTCGATAGCTTTAAACAACTCGATATCCTCTTTGATTGCGTCTTCCACTTTGATATCCTCCTTTATTGCTTCTACCAATTCGATATCATCTTCGATTTCCTTTTGATTGCTTCTTGCACTGCAATATTCTCTTTGATTGCGTCTTCATCTTCGATATCGTTTTTGATAGTATTTTCACTACGATATCCTCTGTGATGGCTTCTTACACTTCGATATCTTCTTTGATTGCTTCTTCCACTTCGATATCCTCTAAGATTGCTTCTTCCTTTTCAATATCGTCTTCGACTATTTGTTTCACTTCGATATCGTCTTTGATTGCTTTTTCACTTCGTCATCCTCTTTGAATACTTATACCACCTCGGTATCCTCTTTGATTCCTTAGTCAACTTCAGTTTCCTCTTAGATTGTTTTTCCTACTTCGATATCCTATTTGATTGCTTCTTCCACTTCAATATCCTTTTCAATTACTCCTTCCACTTCGATGTCATCTTCAATTTCCTTTTGATTGCTTCTTGCACTGCAATATTCTCTTTGATTGCGTCTTGATCTTCGATATCGGCTTTGACAGCATTTTCACTTCGATATCCTCTGTGATGGCTTCTTCCACTTCGAGACCCTCTTTGATTGCTTCTTCCACTTCGATATCCTCTTTGATTGCTTCTTCCACTTTGATATCCTCTTTGATTGCTTCTTCCTCTTCGATATCGTCTTTGACTGTTTCTTCCACTTCGATATCGTCTTTGATTGCTTTTTTCACTTCGTCATCCTCTTAGAACGCTTCTACCACCTCAGTATCTTCTTTGATTGCTTACTCAACTTTAATTTCCTCTTTGATTGTTTCTGCTACTTCGATATCCTATTTGATTGCTTCTTTCACTTCAATATCCTCTTTCATTGCTTCTTCCACTTCGATATCGTTTTTGACTGTTTCCTCCACTTTGATATCGTCTTTGATTGCTTTTTTCACTTCGTCATCCTCTTAGAATGCTCTTACCACCTCGGTATCCTCTTTGATTGCTTACTCAACTTTAATTTCCTCTTTGATTGTTTCTGCTACTTCGATATCCTATTTGATTGCTTCTTTCACTTCAATCTCCTCTTTAATTGCTGCTTCCACTTGGAAATCCTCTTTGATTTGATTGCTTCTTCCATTTCGATATCGTCTTTGACTGCTTCTTACACATGGATATCCTCTTTGATGGCTTTTAACAGCTCGATATCCTCTTTAATTACTTCTTGGACTAAAAGAAAAACACGCGAGCTGCGAGCAGCTCGCGCACAACGCAACCTCTAGTATATTATATATATCCCGATCCCTTAAAAAAAAATGTATTAGAATAATATACGTAACTTCCAAATTATATAGGATCATTAGTTTAAGTTTTTCTTACTGAGTAAGATCTTGTCAATATAAATTGTAATAAAATTAATAAATACATAAAGACACTAAAATAAAAAAGAGCACGGACCACAGAGTCTGTGGAGAGCAGCTGATAAAAAAAAAAAAAAAAAAAACCTAACCTAACCTTTTTTTTTTTTTTTTTTTTTTTCGCTGGGAAAAATTCGTTACGCATGCCCCCCCATTGGGGGATGGGAGGGGGTATGTGGGACTCCCCGGTCCATATAGGACCGGTATACCCACTAAACGACCCAGCGGCACTCCGGCATCGTCTGCATGGAGGGGGATTGGGAAACCGGCAAAAGCCTTTACTTCCAATCCCCCGCCGACGACCGCCCACCTTTACAGTGGGACCTTCACGTCTCTCCTGGCAGGGAGAGACCCGGGAATGACCGTGAGTGCTCGGCCGTTCCCGCCCGGCGGAAGTGGAGGATACGTGCAATGCGGGAGTAGACGCCCCCGCGCCTGTCTCCCGCTATCCTTCGCCAAGAGGGGGAAGGCGGTTGTGCCTTCTCCTACCCCTTCTTCACCTGCGGAGCGGCGCCGCGAGAGGGTCATCCTCCCGCGTGCGCTCCGCCGCCTCCTTTTGGGACATCACGTCCTCGCAAAAGGAGGCGACCGCTGTCCAGGCTCCCTCGCTTCCCAACATGGAGTTGACCACGCTGGGAAGGGAGAGGTCCGGCCCGACTACCGCAGCTAAGCCACAACGCAACTCGGACCACGCCGGGCACACCTCGAGGGTGTGCTGTGCCGTATCCTCCGTCGCACCACAATCATGGCACGACGGAGTCTCCTCTCTTCCTATCCGGTGCAGGTACGATCCGAAGCATCCATGCCCGGAAAGCACCTGCACCATCCGGAACGAAAGGTAACCGTTGGACCTCCCGAGCCAATCTCGCAGGACCGGCCCGAGGGCGTCCAACGTTCGTCGGCCAAACGTGGCGGAGGCGAGATCCTCCGTCCAGTGGTGGACGATCGCGTCCCTCGCCTCTCGCCGGACAGCCTCAAGCTCTTCCGGGGCAGGGCGCTCTCCGAGAGCCTTACGCCCCGCCGCCCACTCGTACACTCTGGCGAGCACCCACGCCTCGAGCTCCCAGGGAGGGGTACCCGCCAGAGCGCAGGCCGCCGCAAAGCCCACCGAGGAGTAGGCCCTCGCTACCCGCTGCGCAATGGCTCTTTGAGGCCTGCGGATAGCAGTAGCGTTCTCCCTCCTTCGGAGGGAGTCCGCCCAGATGGGGGCCCCATAGAGGGCCATACTCTTTAAGATGCCGGCATACAGCTGCCGGCATCGCGCTTTTGGTCCTCCCAGATTCGGCAGGAGCCACGCAAGCGCAGCCGCGGCCTTCAACAGGCGCGTCGACAGCCCACTGAAATGCGGGCCGAAGCGCCACCTGCTGTCGAGCACTAGGCCCAGATATTTCATCTGGGCCTTCACGTCGACCCTGACGCCCTCTACGACGATATGAGCGTCGATGGGGATGCGCTGCCGCGGCCCGTGGAAGAACACGGCCTCGGTCTTGTGCAGCGCCACCCCCAATCCTAGCCAGCGGATCCTTCCCGCGACCAAGGATCCGCCAGCCGAAGCCAGGCTCGCCGCCTCTCTGTAGTCCCTCCCCCGGGCAGTGAGAAGAGTGTCATCCGCGTAGCAGATGACACTCGTGCCACGGAGGAGAGCTCCCCGCAGGAGCCAGTCAAACCCGATGTTCCACAGAAGCGGCCCTAAAACGGACCCCTGTGGAACACCGGACTCCGCGCCGTACCGCCTAAGCTGGCCCACTTTATCCACAAGGAGGACCGCCCGCTCCTCCAAGTAGTTAGCCAGGAGGCTCTGCATGTACCGAGGCACTCCATGGTAGCGGAGCGCCTCTAGTATTGTCGGGTGGGGGATGGAGTTGAAAGCGTTGGCTATGTCAAATGACACAGCCAAAACCCCGTCCCCTGCCCCCACGGCCTCCCTCACTTGGTCCTTTAGTCGGGACAGCGCGTCAACTGTCGAACGCCCTACTCGAAAACCGAATTGGGCGTCCGACAGGTTCGGCCCTGCCCCTCTCAGGTGGGCATTCAGCCGAGCGGCAATAATCCCCTCGAATAATTTACCAGCCTCATCGACCAGAACGATGGGCCGGTATGCCGAGGGGGAGTCCGCCGGGCGTCCCTCCTTACGGAGGAGGCACAACTGCCCCTCCTTCCATGGTTTCGGGAACCTTCCAGTCGCAAAACACGCACTGAAGAGGTCCCGAAACCTATCCTCCATTTGGGTGGCAGCGATGGCCACCACCCGTGCAGGGACGCCGTCCGGACCGGGGGCCGTCTTCTTGGCGCGGAGGCGGAGCGCCGCTGCTCGAAATTCCGCCTCCGTGACTGGAGAGACCTCTTCTTGCGGCGGATCCGCCTCTCGTGGGGGGTCCATCACTGGTGGGGTAAAGCTGGTGGTCCCGGGTGGGAACAAGGATCGAATCACCCCATCCAGCAATGACGGCTCGAGGGTCTCCGCAAGTGGGGGACCGAAGGGACGCAGTTTGTTCCGCGCCGCCTTGTACGGTCTCCCATACGGGTCCCTGTCGAGACCCTCCAGCATCTCGGCTCTGGCCGCGTCATCGGCGGCGATCATCGCTGACTTGAGGACCTTCTTTGCCTCTACGTAAGAGGCGTAGAGAAGGTCCTCGTTCTCCGGGACCCGCAAGCTGCGCCGTCGGCTCCGCGTGTAGGCCCTCCTGGCCGCCACGCAGGCGGCCCGGAGCCCCGCCAGTTCCTCCGACCACCAATAGACGGCGCGACGGGGAGGTGGGCGGCGAGACCGAGGCATGCTGGAGTTGCACACCTCGGTCAGGGACCTCCTCAGTTGGGCCGCTGCGGAGTCTACGTCCAGGACGTCGATAGGAGGTGTGAGCCAGTCCTGGACGAACGCCGCCTCCTTTGCCGCCTCACGGTCGAGACGGGTAAGAGCCCACCGTGGAAAGGGAGATCGGCCCGAGGGAGGCGACCTCCGGGGGCTCTGGGTGGAGATGTCGAACCGCACATATCGGTGGTCCGACAAGGTCTCCATCATCTCCACCCGCCAGTCAACGACGCGGGCAGCAAGTGCGGGGGTGGCAAACGACACGTCCACCACCGACCCCCCCCATCGCCGCACACACGTCTGGACCGTCCCTCTGTTCAGGAGCAACACACCAGACGAAACCGCCCATGATACGACGGCGGGTCCCCGGACGTTGCAGGAGGCGGCCGGGTTGCCCCAGGTCACCGATTTTGCGTTCAGGTCGCCCAGAACGGCGACCTGTCGCGGCGCCGCCCTACCCACAACCGCGGTGAGGATTTCGAGAAAGTTCTCGAAATCCTGGAGAGGGCGGTTTGGGGAGAAATAGACGCCCACCAGGGCTATATCTCCCCACGCGGCGGCCACGTATCCCGATCCCCTCTCTAAGAGCGAGAGGGGAGGGGAGTCTGTGGAAGACCGCGAAACCAACGCCACCAAGCCGTCCTGATCACCCAGCCAACGGCCGGGAACCGAGTACGGCTCGGAGACGACCACCACGTCCACCAACCACTCAGCCATGGCCTGCATTAGCAGGTCCTGGGCTGCTTTGCAGTGGTTGGTGTTCGCCTGAAGGATGCGATGATTGACCCTATCCATCAATCGGACATCGCACCCCCCTCATCGGCCGCCGAGATTCCCGCTACAGGGGCGGCGGTTGCAGCGGCAGGCGGGCTCGGTGCCTGAACTTTACCCTTCTTAGGGGGAGGATTGCAGTTCCTCCCCTTCATAATGTGTCCCGCCGGGCGGCCGCTTGCTGCGCACACTGCGCAGTGTGGCGTGGCAGCCTTGCAGGAGGCAGACTTGTGCCCCTCCTTGCCGCAGCGGTAGCAGCTGTCCGTCCTATCCACCTTGGACGGACAGAGGGCTCGCGTGTGCCCGATTCCGAAGCACCTGAAGCAGCGTAGAGGCTGGTCTTCAAGTGCCCGGATTCTGCATGAGCTGAACCCTATGGAAAGTCGTCCTTTAGCGAGGACGGCTTTAGCTGCGGCGACGGGGCACTCAAGGCGGATAGTGCCCATGCCACCGCGGCCGGGCCTGATGTCCCGACCCTGCACCGCTGCTACGTCGCAGCCCCCTGTTGCTGCGATCGCCGCCATGACCTCCTCTTTGGTGACCGAGTCGTCCAGACCGGTCACCTCCAAGGCCGCAGACCTAACGGGCCTGACGACCTTAGCCGCGTCCGCGATGGCCTCTCGCAATTTACTTGCGAAGAGGTCCGCGTTGGCGCCACCCTGGGCCCCCGGGAACTCGAAGATTCGAGCCCCGGTTTGGGTCTGGCGGCACGCGACTGCCCCGATTCCCAATGTTATGGGATCGACGTTGGCACGAGCCCGCTTGAGGACGGACTCGTACGTCTCACCCCGTTCCGCAGCCTCCGTGGTGAGTGTCACCACGACGGCCGCGGTCTTGGGAGGAACCAGAGGCTTCCTTCCGCCAGCTGGGGCCATTTTGGCTGCGAAGGCAGCGGCAACGGGCTTGGGGGCCGACTTTTTCCCTTTCCCCTTCCCCTTTCGCTTGCCAGTCGCCTGGGACGGGCAGGAAGGAGTGACGGTGGGGGTGGCAGGGGCGGCGGCCGTTCTCGCCTTGTTTTTGGCCTTGCCCTTTCCCTTTTTAACCACTTCTGTCCACGGCTGGTTGGACGGAGTGGTTGAAGGTAGTTGGGCGTCCTCCTTTTGAGAGGATGGCCCCGGCTTGGCCGTCGCCAGCGGAGGTCGGAGGCGTTTCTCAGGGAGAAGCCTGTCCTCAATGCCAGCGAGGCAGGCTCTCGTAAAGGCCCTTTCCTCCATGACCACCATGCGGATGATATCCTCAAAGTTGGAGGAGGGGCCTTCAGCCGCTGGTATGGGGTCAGCCTGAGCTGGTCGGGCCATGACTTCTGCCAGCTTTTTGTGCAGCTGGCTGACTTCCAACTGCAGGCGGTCCACCTTTGCCTGCAGTTGCCGCGTCTCGTCCGTTTCGGTACGCTGCACCAGCTCCCGGATTATACCGCGCATGCTTGCAGCCCTGCACTTCAGGGACTTTTGAAAAGTCCCCTTCAAATTGGAGGACTTAGATGCCACGAACACTATCTCGTCCGCGTCCTCTTGAGCCATGCGCTCTAGCTCTGTCAGGGAGTGGTCCGCGTACAGGACGCAGGACGCACCGTACCCAGACGTGGCCCGAGCAGCGCGCGCCCGCTGCTCCTTAGCAGCGACCTGCTCCTCCAGGTCCTGCTGGAGCTGCGTCTGCCGAGCTAGGTTTAGCTGGCGTTTGAATCTGCCAGGCCCACGTCGTGGGTATCCACCACAGTCGAGGAAGTAGGCTTTTTGGCCTTCATCTTCTTCGACTTCTTTCGGCTCCTCGTCGAGTCCGAGGAGCCTTCGCCACCGTCATCCTTCAAGAAGGCCCGCTTACGCTTTTGGAGGCGACCTTCAACCTCCATCGTCGAACTCGTGTCCGACTCGAGCGCATTGTAGTCGGAGTCCGACCTACAGTAAAAGCTAGCCGCAGATGGTGCGCGGCTAGCTTCTGACGCCGAAATGGCATCACCAGCGGGGCCCTGAGAAGGGCCTTTTGGTTGGCCCTCAGAAGGGCCTTTGGGTTGGCCCTCAGAAGGGCCTTTTGGTTGGCCCTCAGAAGGGCCTTTTGGTTGGCCCTCAGAAGGGCCTTTTGGTTGGCCCTTAGAAGGGCCTTTTTTGAAACGCCCGAGGGCGTCCCGCAATGAACGCGTCGCCACCTCAGACGCAAGCGTCTCAGGCGCAGTCACGCATTCCACCTCCTCATCGCCTAACCTAGAAGTTTGTACATTTTTCTTCATATCAAATCCCACGAGTACGTGGGAAGGGTGGGTCACCCCGGACAGTGCCCACTGTAACCGGGGAAGTCTGGCGTAACCCGCTCAGGGGAGCGACACTTCCCTGGCGGGGGACGCAGTAGCGACTGAAACTCCGTTCAGCCTTCCAGGCCTCACGCTGCGCCGCCGCTTACCTTCGGGTGATTTTTTATAGAGGTTGTCTTCCTCGCGGCCCGGGCGACCAAGCCAAGGCCTATCGGTCCCGCTCAGATCGCGAAACATGACCACGACCATATTGCGGGATTACGATCAGCCGGTGGCAGGGAAGAAACTGCCACTGCCTGCCTGGCGGCAGGGTGAGTGCACGCCAAGGCCCGACTCCTCATCTCCAGCTAATCCTAACCTAATCCTCCTTTGGCTTGGACTTCACTCCAAGCCAAGCGCCAGCCCACTCGGAATCCCGCGAGGAAACTGACCCACACAGCCGCCTCACGGAAACCTGGCGGGATGACGCCTCCTACCTACAGATGACTCCACGAGACCATCCCGACTCCATCCACTCCGCCCTCTGCTACTCAGAGGGACGCGCGGAGAAGTCCTTCCCCCAGTGTTTGGTCCGCGCCGGTAAACCGGTAACTCCCATTTCTGGGAGCCGTTCCCCTATCCGCCACCCGGGGACGCGCCGCGTTGGGGTACACCTCCCCACCCACTGGGACAACCCAGCAGGTCCGCGGAACCTAACCTTTTTTTTTTTTTTTTTTTTTTTTTTTTTTTTTTTTTTTTTTTTTTTTTTTTTTTTTTGACGCTGGGAAAAATGCTTTATGCATACCCTCCCGTCGGGGGACGGAAGGGTTATGTGGGACTCCCGGTACTCCCCACCGGTATACCCACTAAACGACCCAGCGGCACTCCCGCATCGCCTATATGGAGGGGAACTGGGAATCCGGCACAGCCTTTCCATCCAGCCCCCCGCCGACGACCGCCCGCCTTTACGGCGAGCCCTTCACCCCCCCCCCCACCCTGGGAGAGGGGCCCGAGAATAACCGCGAGTGCTCGCGGTCATTCCCACCCGGCGGAAGTGGAGGATACGTGCAATGCGGGAGAAGACGCCCCCGCGCCTGTCTCCCGCTATCCTCCACCAGGAGGGGGAAGACGATTGTCGTGCAATTGCCTTCTCCGACCCGTTCGTCGCCTGCGGAGTGGCGCTGCGAGAGGGTCTTCCTCCCGCGCCCGCTCCGCCGCCTCCTTTTGCGAAATTACTTCCTCGCAAAAGGAGGCCACCGCAGCCCAGGACTCCTCGCTTCCCAGCATGGCTAAAACCACGCTGGGCAGCGAGAGGTCCTGCCCGACCACCGCCATCAATTGGCGGCGCGGCCCAGACCACGACGCACACACCTCCAGGGTGTGCTGCGCCGTGTCCACCGCCGCGCCACAATCGTGGCAGGCCGGGGTCTCCTCTCTTCCGATCCGGTGCAGGCACGATCCGAAGACGCCATGCCCGGATAGCACCTGCACCAGACGGAAGGAAAGGAAACCGTGGGACCACCCGAGCCAGTCCTTCAGGACTGGCCCGAGCGCGTCCAACGTTCTGCGGCCAAAGGCTGCGGTGGCGAGGGCCTCCGTCCAATGTTGGACGGTTGCGTCCCTCGCCTCTCTGCGGACGGCCTCCCGCTCTTCTGGGGCAGGGCACTCCCCGAGCGCCCTGCGCCCCGCCGTCCACTCGTACACTCTGGCGACCACCCCCGCCTCGAGTTCCCAAGGCGGGGTGCCGGCCAGAGCGCACGCTGCCGCAAAGCCCACCGAGCGGTAGGCTCTCGCCACCCGCAGTGCAATGGCCCTTTGGGGCCTGCGGATGGCGGTCGCATTCTCCCTCCTGTGGAGCGAGTCCGCCCAGATGGGGGCCCCGTAAAGGGCCATGCTCTTCAAGATGCCGGCATACAAATGCCGGCATCTCGCCTTCGGCCCTCCCAGGTTTGGGAGGAGCCACGAGAGGGCGTTCGCCGCCTTCAGCAGGCGCGCTGACAACCCGCTGAAGTGCGGGCCGAAGCGCCACCTGCTGTCCAGGGTGAGGCCCAGATATTTCATCTGGGTCCTCACCCCGATCCTGACGCCCTCCACGACGATGTGGGCGTCAGGAGGGATGCGCTGCCGAGGCCCGTGGAAGAACACGGCCTCGGTCTTGTGCAGCGCAACCCCCAACCCGAGGCGGCGGATCCTTCCCGCGACCAAGGATCCGCCAGCCGAGGCCAAACTGGCCGCCTCCCTAAAATCCCTCCCCCGGGCAGTGAGGAGAGTGTCATCCGCGTAGCAGATGACACTCGTGCCCGGGAGGAGGGATCCCCGCAGGAGCCAGTCGAAGCCGATGTTCCACAGGAGTGGTCCTAGGACCGACCCCTGTGGAACACCTGACTCTACGCCGTACCTCCGGACTTGGCCAGCCTTGTCTACGAGGAGGACCGCTCGGTCCTCCAAGTAGCTGGCCAAGAGGGCCCGCAAAACCTTTTTTTTTTTTTTTTTTTTTTTTTTTTTTTTTTTTTTTTTTTTTTTTTTTTTTTTTCGCTGGGAAAAATGCGTTACGCATGCCCCCCCATTAGGGCATGGGAGGGGTATGTGGGACTCCCCGGTCCATATAGGACCGGTATACCCACTAAACGACCCAGCGGCACTCCGGCATCGTCTGCATGGAGGGGGATTGGGAAACCGGCAAAAGCCTTTACTTCCAATCCCCCGCCGACGACCGCCCACCTTTACAGTGGGGCCTTCACGTCTCTCCTGGCAGGGAGAGACCCGGGAATGACCGTGAGTGCTCGGCCGTTCCCGCCCGGCGTAAGTGGAGGATACGTGCAATGCGGGAGTACACGCCCCCGCGCCTGTCTCCCGCTATTCTCCACCAGGAGGGGGAAGGCGGTTGTGCCTTCTCCCACCCCTTCTTCGCCTGCGGAGCGGTGCCGCGAGGGGGTCGTCCTCCCGCGCGCGCTCCGCCGCCTCCTTTTGGGACATCACGTCCTCGCAAAAGGAGGCGACCGCTGTCCAGGCTCCCTCGCTTCCCAGCATGGAGTTGACCACGCTGGGAAGCGAGAGGTCCGGCCCGACTACCGCAGCTAAGCCGCAACGCAGCTCGGACCACGCCGGGCACACCTCGAGGGTGTGCTGCGCCGTATCCTCCGCCGCACCACAATCGTGGCACGACGGAGTCTCCTCTCTTCCGATCCGGTGCAGGTACGATCCGAAGCATCCATGCCCGGAAAGCACCTGCACCATCCGGAACGAAAGGTAACCGTTGGACCTCCCGAGCCAATCTCGCAGGACCGGCCCGAGGGCGTCCAACGTTCGTCAGCCAAACGTGGCGGAGGCGAGGTCCTCCGTCCAGTGGTGGACGATCGCGTCCCTCGCCTCTCGCCGGACAGCCTCAAGCTCTTCCGGGGCAGGGTGCTCCCCGAGAGCCTTACGCCCCGCCGCCCACTCGTACACTCTGGCGAGCACCCACGCCTCGAGCTCCCAGGGAGGGGTACCCGCCAGAGCGCAGGCCGCCGCAAAGCCCACCGAGGAGTAGGCCCTCGCTACCCGCTGCGCAATGGCCCTTTGAGGCCTGCGGATAGCAGTAGCGTTCTCCCTCCTTCGGAGGGAGTCCGCCCAGATGGGGGCCCCATAGAGGGCCATACTCTTTAAGATGCCGGCATACAGCTGCCGGCATCGCGCTTTTGGTCCCCCCAGATTCGGGAGGAGCCACGCAAGCGCAGCCGCGGCCTTCAACAGGCGCGTCGACAGCCCGCTGAAATGCGGGCCGAAGCGCCACCTGCTGTCGAGCACTAGGCCCAGATATTTCATCTGGGCCTTCACGTCGACCCTGACGCCCTCTACGACGATATGAGCGTCAATGGGGGTGCGCTGCCGAGGCCCGTGGAAGAACACGGCCTCGGTCTTGTGCAGCGCCACCCCCAATCCTAGCCGACGGATCCTTCCCGCGACCAAGGATCCACCAGCCGAAGCCAGGCTCGCCGCCTCTCTGTAATCCCTCCCCCGGGCAGTGAGGAGAGTATCATCCGCGTAGCAGATGACACTCGTGCCACGGAGGAGAGCTCCCCGCAGGAGCCAGTCAAACCCGATGTTCCACAGAAGTGGCCCTAAAACGGACCCCTGTGGAACACCGGACTCCGCGCCGTACCGCCTAAGCTGGCCCACTTTATCCACAAGGAGGACCGCCCGGTCCTCCAAGTAGTTGGCCAGGAGGCTCTGCATGTACCGAGGCACTCCATGGTAGCGGAGCGCCTCTAGTATTGTCGGGTGGGGGATGGAGTTGAAAGCGTTGGCTATGTCAAATGACACAGCCAAAACCCCGTCCCCTGCCCCCACGGCCTCCCTCACTTGGCCCTTTAGCCGAGACAGCGCGTCAACCGTCGAACGCCCTACTCGAAAACCGAATTGGGCGTCCGACAGGTTCGGCCCTGCCCCCCTCAGGTGGGCATTGAGTCGAGCGGCGATGATCCCCTCGAATAATTTACCAGCCTCGTCGAGCAGAACGATGGGCCGGTATGCCGAGGGGGAGTCCGCCGGGCGTCCCTCCTTACGGAGGAGGCACAACTGCCCCTCCTTCCATGGTTTCGGGAACCTTCCAGTCGCGAAACACGCACTGAAGAGGTCCCGAAACCTATCCTCCATTTGGGTGGCAGCGATGGCCATCACCCGTGCAGGGACGCCGTCTGGCCCGGGGGCCGTCTTCTTGGTGCGGAGGCGGAGCGCCGCTGCTCGAAATTCCGCCTCCGTGACTGGAGAGACCTCTTCTTGCGGCGGAGCCGCCTCTCGTGGAGGGTCCATCACTGGTGGGGTAAAGCTGGTGGTCCCGGGTGGGAACAAGGACCGAACCACCCCATCCAGCAATGACGGCTCGAGGGTCTCCGCAAGTGGGGGACCGAAGGGACGCAGTTTGTTCCGCGCCGCCTTGTACGGTCTCCCATACGGGTCCCTGTCGAGACCCTCCAGCATCTCGGCTCTGGCCGCGTCATCGGCGGCGATCATCGCTGACTTGAGGACCTTCTTTGCCTCTAGGTAAGAGGCGTAGAGAAGGTCCTCGTGCTCCGGGTCCCGCAAGCTGCGCCGTCGGCTCCGCGTGTAGGCCCTCCTGGCCGCCACGCAGGCGGCCCGGAGCCCCGCCAGTTCCTCCGACCACCAATAGACAGCGCGACGTGGAGGTGGGCGGCGAGACCGAGGCATGCTGGAGTTGCACACCTCGGTCAGGGACCTCCTCAGTTGGGCCGCTGCGGAGTCCACGTCCAGGACGTCGATGGGATGTGTGAGCCAGTCCTGGACGAACGCCGCCTCCTTTGCCGCCTCACGGTCGAGACGGGTAAGAGCCCACCGTGGAAAGGGAGATCGGCCCGAGGGAGGCGACCTCCGGGGGCTCTGGGTGGAGATGTCGAACCGCACATATCGGTGGTCCGACAAGGTCTCCATCATCTCCACCCGCCAGTCAACGACGCGGGCAGCAAGTGCGGGGGTGGCAAACGACACGTCCACCACCGACCCGCCCCATCGCCGCACACACGTCTGGACCGTCCCTCTGTTCAGGAGCAACACACCAGACGAAACCGCCCATGATACGACGGCGGGTCCCCGGACGTTGCAGGAGGCGGCCGGGTTGCCCCAGGTCACCGATTTTGCGTTCAGGTCGCCCAGAACGGCGACCTGTCGCGGCGCCGCCCTACCCACAACCGCGGTGAGGATTTCGAGAAAATTCTCGAAATCCTGGAGAGAGCGGTTTGGGGAGAAATAGACGCCCACCAGGGCTATATCTCCCCACGCGGCGGCCACGTATCCCGATCCCCTCTCTAAGAGCGAGAGGGGAGGGGAGTCTGTGGAAGACCGCGAAACCAACGCCACCAAGCCGTCCTGATCACCCAGCCAATGGCCGGGAACCGAGTACGGCTCGGAGACGACCACCACGTCCACCAACCACTCAGCCATGGCCTGCATTAGCAGGTCCTGGGCTGCTTTGCAGTGGTTGGTGTTCGCCTGAAGGATGCGATGATTGACCCTATCCATCAATCGGACATCGCACCCCCCTCGTCGGCCGCCGAGATTCCCGCTACAGGGGCGGCGGTTGCAGCGGCAGGCGGGCTCGGTGCCTGAACTTTACCCTTCTTAGGGGGAGGATTGCAGTTCCTCCCCTTCATAATGTGTCCCGCCGGGCGGCCGCTTGCTGCGCACACTGCGCAGTGTGGCGTGGCAGCCTTGCAGGAGGCAGACTTGTGCCCCTCCTTGCCGCAGCGGTAGCAGCTGTCCGTCCTATCCACCTTGGACGGACAGAGGGCCCGCGTGTGCCCGATTCCGAAGCACCTGAAGCAGCGTAGAGGCTGGTCTTCAAGTGCCCGGATTCTGCACGAGCTGAAACCTATGGGAAGTCGTCCTTTAGTTAGGACGGCTTTAGCTGCGGCGACGGGGCACTCAAGGCGGATAGTGCCCATGCCACCGCGGCCGGGCCTGATATCCCGACCCTGCACCGCTGTTACGTCGCAGCCCCTTGTTGCTGCGATCGCCGCCACGACCTCCTCTTTGGTGACCGAGTCGTCCAGACCGGTCACCTCCAAGGCCGCAGACCTAACGGGCCTGACGACCTTAGCCGCGTCCGCGATGGCCTCTCGCAATTTACTTGCGAACAGGTCCGCGTTGGCGCCACCCTGGGCCCCCGGGAACTCGAAGATTCGAGCCCCGGTTTGGGTCTGGCGGCACGCGACTGCCCCGATTCCCAATGTTATGGGATCGACGTTGGCACGAGCCCGCTTGAGAACGGACTCGTACGTCTCACCCCGCTCCGCAGCCTCCGTGGTGAGCGTCACCACGACGGCCGCGGTCTTGGGAGGAACCAGAGGCTTCCTTCCGCCAGCTGGGGCCATTTTGGCTGCAGAGGCAGCGGCAACGGGCTTGGGGGCCGACTTTTTCCCTTTCCCCTTCCCCTTTCCCTTGCCAGTCGCCTGGGACGGGCAGGAAGGAGTGGCGGTGGGGGTGGCAGGGGTGGCGGCCGTACTCGCCTTGTTTTTGGCCTTGCCCTTTCCCTTTTTAACCACTTCCGTCCACGGCTGGTTGGACGGGGTGGTTGAAGGTAGTTGGGCGTCCTCCTTTTGAGAGGATGGCCCCGGCTTATTCAGGCTCTTGGCCGCCGCTAGCGGTGGTCGGAGGCGTTTTTCGGGGAGAAGCCTGTCCTCGATGCCCGCGAGGCAGGCTCTCGTAAAGGCCCTTTCCTCCATGACCACTTTGCGGATGATATCCTCAAAGTTGGAGGAGGGGCCTTCAGCCGCTGGTCTGGGGTTGGCCTGAGTAGGCCGTGCCGTGACTTCGGCCAGCTTCTTGCGCAGCTGGCTGACCTCCGACCGCAGGTGGATGGTATTCTCCAAGTTGGAGGAGCAGTCTTCAGCCGTTGGTCTGGGGTCGGCCTGAGCTGGTCGGGCCATGACTTCAGCCAGCTTCTTGTGCAGCTGGCTGACTTCCGACTGCAGGCGGTCGACCTTTGCCTGCAGTTGCCGCGTCTCGTCCGTTTCGGTGCGCTGCACCAGCTCCCGGATGATACCGCGCATGCTCGCGGCCCTGCACTTCAGGGACTTTTGAAAAGTCCCCTTTAGGTTGGAGAACTTAGAGGCCACGACCACTATCTCGTCCGCGTCCTCTTGAGCCATGCGCTCTAGCTCAGTCAGGGAGTGGTCCGCGTACAGGACGCAGGACGCACCGTACCCAGACATGGCCCGAGCAGCGCGCGCCCGCTGCTCTTTAGCGGCGACCTGCTCCTCCAGGTCCCGCTGGAGCTGCGTCCGCCGAGCTAGGTTTAGCTGGCGTTGGGCATCTGCCAGGCCCACGTCGTGGGTGTCCACCACAGTCGAGGAACTAGGCTTTTTAGCCTTTCTCTTCTTCGACTTGGTGCTCCTCGTCGAGTCCGAGGAGCCTTCACCACCGTCATCCTTCAAGAAAACCCGCTTGCGCTTTTGAAGCTTTTGAAGGCGATCTTCGACCTCCATCGCCGAACTCGCGTCCGACTCAAGCGCATTGTAGTCGGAGTCCGACCTACAGTACATGCTAGCCGCAGATGGTGCGCGGCTAGCTTCTGACGCCGAAATGGCATCGCCAGCGGGGCCCTGAGAAGGGCCTTTTGGTTGGCCCTCAGAAGGGCCTTTTGGATGGCCCTCAGAAGGGCCTTTTGGTTGGCCCTTAGAAGGGCCTTTTTTGAAACGCCCGAGGGCGTCCCGCACTGAACGCGTCGCCACCTCAGACGCAAGCGTCTCAGGCGCAGTCACGCATTCCACCTCCTTATCGCCTAACCTAGAAGTTTGTATATTTTTCTTCATATCAAATCCCACGAGTACGTGGGAAGGGTGGGTCACCCCGGACAGTGCCCACTGTAACCGGGGAAGTCTGGCGTAACCCGCTCAGGGGAGCGACACTTCCCTGGCGGGGGACGCAGTAGCGACTGAAACTCCGTTCAGCCTTCCAGGCCTCACGCTGCGCCGCCGCTTACCTTCGGGTGATTTTTTATAGAGGTTGTCTTCCTCGCGGCCCGGGCGACCAAGCCAAGGCCTATCGGTCCCGCTCAGATCGCGAAACATGACCACGACCATATTGCGGGATTACGATCAGCCGGTGGCAGGGAAGAAACTCCCACTGCCTGCCTGGCGGCAGGGTGAGTGCACGCCAAGGCCCGACTCCTCTTCTCTAACCTACCTACCTGAAAAGGCAATCCGCCTTTGGCTTGGACTTCACTCCAAGCCAAGCGCCAGCCCACTCGGAATCCCGCGAGGAAACTGACCCACACAGCCGCCTCACGGAAACCTGGCGGGATGACGCCTCCAACCTACAGATGGCTCCACGAGACCATCCCGACTCCATCCACCCCGCCCTCTGCTACTCAGAGGGACGCGCGGAGAAGTCCTTCCCCCAGTGTTTGGTCCGCGCCGGTAAACCGGTAACTCCCATTTCTGGGAGCCGTTCCCCTATCCGCCACCCGGGGACGCGCCGCGTTGGGGTACACCTCCCCACCCATTGGGACAACCCAGCAGGTCCGCGGAGGGCCCGCAAAACCTAACCTAACCTAACCGTTTTTTTTTTAGGATCCTTGAGTTACCCAAGTGCAGTTTTGCTTTGGTAAGGCAAGCGCGGGCTTCTGCAACCCTATTTGCATATATCGTCTTTGGCGAGCTAAATAAATTCTCCGCTGAGGGCTTTGGAGCCGGTTCTCCAGCCTCTTGGCTACCCGAAGCATCCGAGGATGGCCTTCGTGTGTTAGGCCTCGAAGGGCCCGCCACTGGCGCCGCCACCTTCTTCGGAGAGGTCCCAGCTCTTTTCTCGATTTCGCCTGTGCTACGCCTGACCAAAAAGGTTTTTTCCCCTAACTCCGACGAGCCAGTCCTCTCTATCGATTTCACCTCCTTTACAAGAGGGTTTGATGCCTCAGGTTTCGGATTCACGTCCCTCATCGGAGGCACGGCCTTCTTAGGGGGGGGGGGGGGGGGGGGGGGGGGAGTTTTGTGTCGCTTTTTTCGTAGGGGTTCTCATCCCGAACATATTTAGTGCGATGTAGGATAGCCGATATACTAGTTCGACGTGTAAAAGGCGTCGAAGTTAGTCGGGTTTTAAGTAATTAGATATCCTACAATACTAAGTAAAAATCTAAACAAATCCAAAATAAAATAAAACAGAAAGATAATTAAGAATTACTACGCTAATTAAATTACTCTAACACACTTAAATAATTTTAAAACAAGTAAATTTTTTAGAAACTTTCTAAAAACGTCAGTAACTCAGTCAAAAGTTGACCCTTTGACAAATTTCAAAAATGCAGAACGCTTTGTAAATTTAGTCGCTAAAAAGTTGCATTTAAATTTTTGTCATAAGTTGAATTTTGAAGAAAATCGAAATTAGGTCAAAAGGTCAACACAGCAAAATATCTAAAGTTACTATTTTAAAAATCTGAAAATTTACAGAAAGTTGGGGATCCACAGCCTTAATATATACACTAAATAAAAATACAGGGTACCGCTCAAATTTTGGAGTAGAAAAAGTTCAATAATTTTCTGATCTCTTTTAAAAATTGTTAAAAACTGTTAAAAACTGTAACTGCGCGAAAACTTAACTTTTTTGGAAGATTAAAACGCCTCCTGCTTTGGTGCGGCGGCGTCCACCTGGCCCCGTCGTCAGATCCTACTACTTTTAGATTGCTACTTTTACTTCAATATCCTGTTTAAGTGCTTCTTGCACTTCGAAATCATATTTGATTGCTGCTTCCATTTGGATATCCTCTTTGATTTGATTGCTTCTTCCATTTTGATATCGTCTTTGACTGTTTCTTACACATGGATATCTTCTTTGATAGCTTTTTAACAGCTTGATATCCACCTCTAATGTTAAGTGTGTACCATCAGTAAACCAAGTAAATATTTGTCAACCTCTGTTGCCTGCCACAAGTATAAGAAGGTTAATATAAGAATCCACCCCGCTCTACCGATTTCTTATACGCACAATATACGTGTTAAACTATTTGCCTTGTTTTATTTCTAAGTTGTTACACACTTATATATGTATATAGAACCCATTTACAAAATAATCTTTATATATTAATATTTATATTTACACTCGATTAGTACAGCGTATCACCTATATTATTACCTATTTATTTATTTTTAATTTACTTATTAATATACACTTATTGATAAGCAAGATGTGATCGTAAACGACCACAGTCAAGAGAGGGGGGGGGGGGACTCTTCTAACAGAAGTTAATGCAACTTAAAAGAAGAGTTCCCAACCCTAGTTTTAAATGTACTCTTGCAATACACAATAATTTTTTTTTTTTTTTTGTTTTTTTTTATTTGTTAAAGTTGATTTAGAGATCTCGCTTCGCTCGATAAATAATGAACCCCTCGCCCCCACATACCGCTAAACTAGGGTTCAATATCAAAGTCAAAATCAAATTTAAAATTCTTTTATTCATTGAAATCTTTTAAATTATTTTGAATCTTCATCAATAAATATAAATTTTAGAAAACATTGCGATTTCAGATTTCAATAAAAAATTGGTAGGTATATCTTATTTCCACGACTAGAATAATTTATAACAGAACATTCACAGCTATATTCTCTTCCATCATAAGAATAACTCAGAGCATACAATTAACTGCAGAATAATAAAGCAAAGTTTTTATTTCCTAAGTAGATCTATTAAAACATGTTTAAGTGTCTGTAGTGAAACGCGTTGTGCCAGTCGCCGGTTGTTAGCTGCCAGTCACCGGTCGTCAGTTGCCAGTGACCAGCCACCATTCGCAGCTCTTGAATGTGTTCGACGGAATCAATACTAGTTAATGAAAACTGTAACAAAATAATTGCTAGTTAGAAGTGTTCTGCAGCGCCGGCGCCGCCGCTATGGCGCGGCGTCTACAAACATCGACAACATAGAGATATGTATTACAAATTCAAATAGACGCCCCGTTACAAATGTAAGAGTGATACTCTGTCCTGCCAGGAGACAGTGCGCTGCGGCAATAAGCACTCACAGGAGTTGGTGACGTTCCCGCTGAGCGCAAAGAGCTCGGCGATCTGGTTGAGCGTGTCGATCTTGTGCTGGAGGTGCGAGAGCGCCAATAAGCCGAGCGCGGACGTGCCGTTAGTGCTGGAAACCACAATTATATCTCATTCATTAAGGTACATACTTACAAATCAGACGTGGCATGGAAGAGACGCGAAATTAGTCCCACGCGCTTTTCGTAAAATACTTTATTTTAGTTACTTAGGCCCATCGTGATGAAACATAGGCAGGTAGAAAATATTACCAAGATGCTAAAGAAGTAAAAGAAAAACATACTAAAATATGTTTATTTAAATCAAATAGTTTATTAATTTGAACCAACTATATGATCATTATAATACGAACAGGCATTCCACACATTTATAGAATAAAAGTTGTAATAATCAAACTAGCGCACGCGGAAAAACCTGGTGTGCAACACGCATTAGGTGTTAGACATTAGACATTCATTTATTAAAATTTTTTGGTTCACTAGGAACGCTTAGTTACGTCATGTTACAAATAAATGCATAAAGTGAAAGATGCAGCTGTATAGGGGCTTTGTTAACTATTATAAAAATTAAAAAATAATTAAAATTAGAGCGGCTGTAAACTTGTGGGCCTTGACCAATAAAACACAAATTTTGCAGCTGTACAGGGCTTTGTCAAAACTAAAACTATTCATTCCAAATTTCTGATTCTAAGATAAAGTAATTGATGTTATAATATGCTTTTTTGCTTTTTTCGTAAAATGATTTTATATGTATTTCTTGAATGCATTTTAATTTAATTTTATGACATGTTTGAATAATTTATTATAAAACCGCACCACCTTGCCAACAAAGCTTTTGTTAGATTTTTGTAATCTAAATGTAGTGTTTATCAATTTATCCTTATTACGTGTGTTGTAATTGTGCTCATCACAACGCTTTTTATAAAGTGTGATATTTTTGCGAGTGTACATTATGCTCTCATAATTATACAATGAAGGTGGGGTTATTATATTAATATTTTTAAAACATCTCTGAGGGAATCTCTATATCTTAGATTTTATACATATATAGCCCGAATGGCCCGTTTCTGGACAATGAAGATTGCATCCCATAATAAAATTCCTTTGCTCATAAGGCTATGAAAATACGCAAAATATACAAGTCTAGCAGTAGATACACCCGTCAGTTTTCTAACCTCTCGAATTGCATAAACTGCTGAACTCAGCTTATCTCCTAGCTTATCCATATGAGGTCCCCACTGTAGCTTACTATGTAATATGATTCCCAAAAATTTTGTGGAATCCACAGGTTCAATTGTATCATCCACTACATCTTTATTCTTACATCTTCTAACATCTTTATTGGTACACGATATACATTAGGCAGAGTAAACTTAATAAATTTTGTTTTTGTAGGATTTAGCACCAGATTATTTACATAAAACCATTTTGAAATCATGGCTAGAACATTATTGACTTCGCCTAAGTCCGAGATCCCTCTTTTAGTTTTAAAAGCAAGGATGTATCACCAGCAAACAATACAACTTCGCCTTTCGTTTGCTTTTGTATCATACAGGGCAAGTCATTAATATATACTAGGAACAAGAAAGGACCTAGTATAGATACCTGTGGAACCCCCAGCTCCACTATGGTGTTTACACTAGGTGTTTACACTAGGTGAGTACACTATCAAGCGAATCAACATTCAGAGTGAATGTTGATTCGCTTGATAGTGTACTCGTATGTTGCACTGACCTGCCTCCTCCGGCGAGCGCCGACGCGAGCAGAGCGGTCCCGAACAGCGGCGCCGGCATCGCCTCGCCCGTGCCGCGACAACTCTGCGGAACATCATATTGTACAATAATCATTGATCAAGCAAAGCGAGATCTCCGAATCAACTTGTACGAATAGCCATTTTTATTGATCAACTTGGGCAAATCGGCGTTGTATGTATGTATGTATGTTTGTTGTCCGAGGATAACTTACGAAGATTTTATCCGATCATCGTGAGATTCGATATATACATAGTTAGGTAGTGATGGCACAATTTTGATGTGACTAAAAGAGCTAAAAATGTGAGGGGGTTGTTGAGATATTGGGGTTCAAGAGGGGTAAAACAAACAAAATTGGACTATACGGTCAAATGGCACGTCCAATAAAATGTCTTTGTAAGTACATTTTGACCCCGTTTTTATTTTTAGTTACCTTGTAATTTTTAAGTTATTAGCCATGGTAAAAACTGAACTATGACAAAATTTACAGGGTACACCAGTGACCTCACAGTGCTGAAATTTGGTATGCGAGTAGCTTTAGTGACACAAATATAGGAAAAAGTCTGAAATCTAGAATAACTGCAATTTCTACCCCAAAAATTTGAACCAATTAACATGAACTTCCGTTACCTGTAATTTGAATGAAACTGTAGGTCAAGTTATTTGGTTCAGCATTTCGTGGTACTATTTTTTACAAGCTTTTTATTAAGTTGCAATGCATGTATATTTGTCCGGGTGAAATCTTGCAACTGAATTTTATACCCGTTCCCCACAACCGATTGAGCTGAAATTTGGAATACATAATATAACTTCGGTGCCAATACAATAATAATATGGTACCATGGAGGTAGATGTCTCATGATGGGGACGGATGATAGACAACGGAACTTCAGAATGGATTATAGTAGGCTACTAGTGTTTGGGCTCAATTAAATATTCGTTCCGATTATGAATTTTATAAAAGCTTGTTTTGAAAAAGTAATTTTTCAACAAAAAACTTGTATGTATATTGTATAAGATCAGGTACAAATATTTTTTTTTTATGGGAGACTCGCGAGATCTCAGTTCGGGGTGAACCACTAATAGGTATATATTTTTGAAGTGAAAACTTCTTAAGGCACGTTGAGCATTTTTTGAGATGGGAAAAACTATTGAACTCGCGACACTGTTACCAACACCTGTCACTGACCGTTAATGCCACTCCCGGAGTGCCACTTTTTTATTATGGATAATAACTTAAAAACTACACGGTTTAAACTAAAAATAATAACATGGCCGAAATTTATTAGACGTGCCACTTGACCAGATAGTCCCATTTTGGTTTTTATTTACCCCTCTTGACCCCCAATATCTCAACAACCCCTTCACATTTTTAGCTCATTTAGTCACACCAAAATTATGCCATTACTACTTCCCTATACACCAAATTTTACGATGATCGGATAAACGCTTCGAAAGTTATTTTCGGACAAACAAACATACATACATACAACGCCGATTTGCCCGAGTTGATTTAGAGATCTTGTTTCGCTCGATCAAATAGTAAGGATACTAATTAAGCAGCCTATTTTCATTATACTAGGAAGACAAAGTGTAACAAGGTTTTAAGGTTCCATTCAGTTAATTTATTTTGTTTATATGGGGACTCGCAAGGTCTTAGTTCGGGGCGAACCATTATTAACGTTAAACTTACAAAACGTTAAACTATTTTTTTACTGACATCAACCGATTTTCGGTCAGCGATTCTTTTTCGAAATTGAAAGTTTTTGATTAAAGAAACAATTAAAAACTTTAAATTTCGAAAAGTCGTAGATTGAACATCGTTCTCCTGAGTGAGTTCAATGACCCCCTTTCGAGGTTTCTGAATGCCACCGCACACTCATACGAGGACTCCCAGTATGGGGTCAGAACTGTGTACAGTCAGCGTGGCTAACTGGTATATCGTAAATCTAATTTAACGGTTTTGGCTTCATAATATGGCCGGATTGTTGCGGCCACAATCTATAATCAAAGTCCTGACTGACTGACAGACAACGCACAGCCTAAACCACTGGTCGTAGAAACTGGAAATTTAGAGCGTATATTTGTCTTGATGCGTAGGGGTGTACCAAGAAAGAATTTTTTGAAATTCAATCCCTAAGGGGGTTAAAAGAGGGTTTTACGTTTGTATGAAAAACAGTGGTTCCTGGATTTATAAACTTGAAACTTGGCAAATGTATTTTTAACAAAAATAACAGAAATGGTATTTTTTTTGTTTTTCAAAAATCATCCCCTGGGTGGGTGAAAAAGGGTGTTGAACTTTGTATGGTAAAACATAATTTCTGAGGTTAATAAACGTAACACTTTGCATAAATACTTATCAAGGTACATAATAAAACATGGCATAGTTACTTTTTTTAAAATCACCACCTAGGGTTGAAAAGGGATGTTGTAGTTTGTTCTAAAACAATGTTAATTGCAATTACGAACGTATAACTTTGCATAAATGCTTTTTATAGGTAAATAATGAAATATTTTATCATGGTAAGACCAGGGTCTGATGATGGAGCCAGGAGGAAATCTACAGAACTCATTAATGGATAACAGTAGATTTATCGTGTTCGGGTTCTATTAAATGGTTTTTGCGAGACGTTTCACGATACAATTGACTACCAGCGTCTGAAGATGGGGAAATCGTCCGTTCTTAATGAATGAATGAAATACTCTTTACGGCACACCAAACAAAAATACAGAATCAAAGAAATAAACAATAAATAACGGTATAATGGGCGGGTTACTCAACAATATTATCATCAATATATTAAATAATCGTTACGGGTTCTGACAGATTGACTGAAAATCAACGCACAGCGTAAACCGCTAATCTTAAAGACTTGACATATGGAGTAGTAGTAGTGTAACGCGTACGAAGTCGTGGGCAACAGCTAGTGTACCTATATATGCGATTCAAAAAAGTTTTTGTCACACAACGGGTGTTTAAATAAAATCTTGATAAAATCCATATTTAAATAAAGTTGTTGTTATTGAAATCTAGCGCAACTACTTGTAGCCGTGTGTACGTTGGGGTTTACATGTAATTTTAATCACTAACTTACAATGATAAGTAGCAACGAGAGTAGGACGGCGACGACCGGTGATCCACGGAATGACATATTGTGATGGTGTTCGTGCGATATGAGAGACTGCGCCAAGAGACGACTCGCAGACCATTTTATAGTTTGAGGTGAAGATCCGTTGAACCTCGTAATACAACAACACGACCGTATATAGCGCGCGAGAAGGACGCGTGCGTCTGTTTGTAAAATTAATATTAGCACCTGCGGGATTTCAAGTTAATACTCCCAAAAACTTGAGAAGTCGAAAGTTCCCATCAACTTTAAAGAAATTCATTAAGTGGTTAAAAATATGAACGTGAAGAAATAATTGAACAACAAAGCTAACGAATTGTATGTCACATAACAGCCGATTCGCTTATCATTTTCAGATTATAATGTTATAACTATCAGAACTTCGGCAAAGCAAAAACTTCGGTAAAGCCTTCGTACAATAATTTGTCACATATTTTTGTCTAGCAGCTGTACATAAGCCTTGTTAAGGTGTCAACCTAAAGGCAAAATAGCTTAGTTTAATAACGATACTCAACAAAACGAGTCATAAGAGAAGATATCGCAAGTAAATCCGAGTGGCAGTACATGCCTCGTGCTCTACACAGCAATACAAAGGGGCGGCCTCGCGCAAGGCACGCCGCGCCGCGCCGCGGCCCGCGCCGACACTTGCCGAGACTAATCTAAGGATGACTTGCTAATCACTCATTACAGTTTGTTTACTTACATTGTGTAATTGTGTAACTAGAACGGCCATGGCCAATTATACTAATTACAATAATATCACGAATAAAAATAGGCACATCAGGTCAAGTTATACCGTACGAATTATTAGGAATCATACTTCACATCACACTTATATTATAAATGTGAATGTTAAGATATTTGTTTATTTAATTGTTTGTTTGTTTATTTATTACTCAATTACTTCGTAACGGCTGAACCGATTTCGATGAAATTTGGTACATAACCTGGATTACCACATAGGCTACTATTTAACCCATAAATCAGTTCCCATTGGATAAAAATTGGGTGTCAAGTCAAATTGCAAAAGCGAGTTTAGCTTTATTTCTATTTTTTACCTACACATTTAGGAGTGTAACGCGTACGAAGTCGCGTGCAACAGATGGTATTATATATAAGTATATATAAGCAAGAATTAGAATAGTTTAACTTGTTAAATTGAAATTAAATGTCAAAAAAAGTTATTATCCGTCTTCTATCTAAGACCTACCGACCTACTGGCGCCAGTCACCTCATCACAACACAATTACATAACATCTGTTATTATATTTGTTTACCAGTTTTTTGTTATTAGTGCATGAAAAATTTAGCTTCGATAATTTAGTAATTGTCTGCCAATTTGCATGTTTAATTGCTCCATTCAGAGTTACAGCGTCGAACCATTTTACGAATTCTTAAATTTATTTTTATTATAATCACCGGAGAATGTGACTGTTCATTAGAAGTAGTCTTTGCCTCGAAATCTCATCTACAACAATGTCTACAACCATCTCAGTGAAGATCAATGTTCAATCGCTTATTGCTTAAAATAATATAAGTATTTGTCTAATTTGGATGCAAGATGTAATACTTGTATCTGAAATTATAATTTCAATTCTACACCCTGCGCCTAAAGGCACACACAGCAATGGTATAGTGTTTATTGTGCGGTGACAGTCGGCAGGGCGGCGCTCGCTTCGCTCCGCATTCTAGTATATGCCTTCTTATTCATGTCGCGAGTTGATCGCGGTGTCACTCGGCGTCCGTGGCATGCCGCCAGATTCACAAATCGAATTCGGCAAGAGTTTGTGAATGTTCCCCGTAGTAGCACCCCTGTCCCTCGCCGCGGGCGGAACGGCGGGGGCGGGGGTTGCACGGAGGGAGTGACAGCGGGCGGCGGCAGTGTGGTCGCGGCAAGCGACGCGTGTAGACGCGTTGTGAGTGAGTGTAGTGGTGTGCGTGCGGCGCGACACGTCGGTGAGTGACACACGATAGCGCAGCGCCTCGGTGCATGCACTGCAGCGCGCCTGTAGTGTCTCTACTGCACTAGTATTGTGATTGTTCTGTTTATGTCCGTGGAGTCGTTGGTGCGCAATGAAGACTTTATCTTCATCCGCTCATTTGTAAATAGTCGAAGGCTTTTGCCCCGATTAGCCGTGGATATACATACAGCCTCTATCGACTAGAGTTCACACAGCTCAAATACATTGTAGGTACATATTTGATTAAGTATGGTTTTCATTATGAGATCCTAAATTACTTAAAGCGACAATAGTGTTTTAGCGTCATTACAGTTTCTATAAAATTTTGCTATAGAGGTGGGGGAGGGGGCGGGGGGGGGGGGGTCCATCTATCAACCAAGTTCCAACTGAGAAATTTCAATTGAAAAATGTAGAATAATCAATCAAAGAAGAGAAACAGAATCATGAACATATTCAAAGAAACAGATATCGGCCGACCCTCGGTACCTACCGCGCGCCGAGAACAAATCCAGCGAATACTACCGAAACTTGAGCCAAAATAGGAATAACCTTTCCTCGGCTTTCATAAGAAAGTCGTTTGAGGATACAAAACTGTTGAAGATAAGTCGAGACGTTCCATATGAAACGATACTTATATACGTCTTGTCGATTGTAGGCGAATGGTGGATACCGAACGAAACGGGCATTTCCCATAATAAGAGGGGTATTTGTAAACAGTATTTTGAAAAACAAACATGCCCATTATTCATAAAAATAATCTGTTTATATTTAAATCCAGTATTTATGTTTTCCATACAAACGACACTGACTGAAGACGATGATTTTCATCTTCGTTATGAAATTAATTAATTTAAATTACATAAAAATCTAAAAATCAAACAGAACAGAAATTAAAGAGGGAGAGAGAGACAGACTGTGTTGAATTAAAAGAAATGGAAATTATTTTTATAGAGTACGGGCGAGCTGTTTCTCAAAATATGTTTACGGTTTACAAATTCACCCGACGTTCAGATTTTTCACGTATTGTAGACGATTTCAGGGTGCTTCAAATGATCTACCACCTTGTTTTCAGAGAAAATTAAAAATATTCAGAGCGTGACTTTTGTATCTCGGTTCGAGGGGCGTAGCACCCTCTACGAGAGTGCTACGCGGCTACGGAATAATTGTCTTCGCAAAATCATGACAAATACATGGCAAATAATTATTATATTCGGCAACTTTTGCATCATGACAGATTGAATAATTTTGTAAAGCACTGTAGAGTCATCTGGATTTTACAAAATGTACCATATTATATTTTAATTAAGTTGAAAAATAAACCATAACATTCCGTTTAACATTTAAAGCTTTATTTTGTATAAGTTTGTTAGGTTTACACTTTAACACTATTTTTACTAAAAACGGGATATTTACGGGATGATTTGTGAGTTCTTGAGTGTCCCAAATAGTGTTAACAACCATCATGATAGTTTCAAAAGTTTACACTTTAAGTTTCATTTTATTTAAACTATTTATAAGTTACTGAAATAAACAATTTTATAAATATATATTTTTTTAGGTGCGCAATATAACGCAAAAAAAAATTAAATTTTTGGTCTCGTGGACAGACAGACAAATGTTAAAACTTATGAGAATTATTTTTTTGCGTCGGGGGTTATATTAAAAAGTATTCTAAAATCTAAACCTACTTATAAACAAAATGTGTTTTGAATGAGTCCCGCGAATAAACTCGATGCGATCAATATTTCAAACAGAAAAAAATTATTTATAAAATTAAAATAAGATGTTATAGAAAGCAGCAGATATTACGAAGTGCTTCTCCAATGAAAATCTATACGTATCATAAAGTCGTACAAACATTCGCCGCCCTTCGGGTTTACATCAAACTGTGACTGATATTATGAGTATATCCAAAAATAAGATATTTAATCTAATAAGTCACTGTAACTAAGTACTTTCTCTAAAACTACATTATTTATTGCAAAGCATTGATTGATGAATGGAAGTTCCCTTTCTGTGCCATCGAGCTACAACTTAGTCGATTTAAATTCCATTCGAAATCAAAGCATTACCATTAATCTCGTAACCGCCCTTTTACAATAAAACTCGACTATCGCCTGGTCTGCTCTAACCGAGTACGAGGAGTACGAGGCAAGTGAAGATAAAGTAAATAGAGCTGGGCTTGAACCCGTATCTTCGTCACTAACCGGCCGCAGTCGAGGGATGAGTACGCTGGCGTTACATGCATGTTATAAGATCGACTAAGCGTCGATGTAGTTATTATTTAACTGGAAGACAATATGCTATTAGTTTGTTTTTCTTCATTTATTCTTTGGCATATTTGAATCCTCACTGGATCGTCGATCAGCCGATCATTTGAAAGTTATCGTGATCGACAAACGTGCAAGCAAACATACAGCGCCAACTCGCCTAATTTCACTCTGAGATCTCGCGCAGATATCGATTAAATCTACATTTTTGAGTTGTTCTTCGAATGAGGTCAATCCTTTCTCCTTACATTCGTCGGTAGGTACATCCCCCCCCCATCCCCCATGCCACTCTTACATGAACGGTCCGTTTACTCAGCATTCAGTTAAATTATTCTATTCGTGCGGTAATCTCTCGAGAATCAGTGGTCAATACGTGCGGCACAACATACTATACTATTCCATTTATTTACCATACGTTTCACAATATAAGTGTAGACAGTAGTCCCCGCACTAGATGTAGGCTGTATCGCGGAAGACCGGGTCCAGAGCGACTGGTCTCGTGCGGTACCAAACCGATCCTAGTAACTTTATCAAGTCGCCTTACCATCTACGGGGGGGGGGGGGTCCTACGCTGCGCTTTCCAGTGGTGCTCTCCACTTGATGAACCTCTCTATCAAAACCATTGCCCCTTCAGCTGCTGATCCTCTGCGCTATGACAGAGCTTAGTTTGTCTACGAATCTCATAATATCTGAACGTAAGTTCTGAAATGTAGGAAATACCAAGCATAGCCCTTTCCATAGCACGCTGAGTGATCTCGAGGTCTTGAGCCTTTTTATGCGGTGCATAGTGATAGACCACATTTCTGTGGCATATGTCATCTCTGGTTACAAACACTGATCAAAGACTTTCGTTTTTAGACACTGAGGTATTTTGGACTTTGGACTATTCAGTCGCCCAGTCCTAACTGCCAATGTCGAGACTTCCAACAGCTTATTTACAGGATAGATGTGACCGTGTATGATAACTCGATTCTGCCTCCTACGAAATGACTTACCAACTTACCACAGAATAAGGTGTTAGTTCGTTCCCAAATATTGGCACAGAATACGTACGAGTCAGTGAGTAAACATCGTTAAACCGGTCGCTCTTCCCTTCTGTAAACATGTCCCGGATACTACGGAATCAATAAAATGCGAAACTTTCCAGAAACCTCATACTCGTAGAACAGAAACGATTTCTGGCGTAAGCGATAAAGCGATAGTAACGTTAACGCTACTAGTACAACTGGATTTCTAAGAAACCGAAAGTTTTTGACAAAAGCTTTAAAACAATATATTTTTTTGAAACACTTGACTTAACTCAAATCAAAATGATAATTTTGCAACGTCAATTTACCGCCACCAAAGAAACTACGTTGGTTTTTAATTTTTATGGTCCTTTAATAAAAATTTCTAGCTACGTATCTAGCCCCAAACTAAGCAAAGCTTATACTATTGGAGGTAGATAAATAATATTTTACTTTTATGCTGGTTTTTTGTAAATACTTACTTCTAATATATACATAAAAAATCATCCAGACCTGGAAAAAATATCTGTAGATCATGCAACATTTGTTCCGCAACGGGAATCCACCCCGCTTTTTTCTGTGTCTCAGCCGGCTCGTTAAGAATATACTTCGCTTATGCCAAGTGTGCGGAACGTAGCTTTTATTAAATCTAAAAGTTTTTTCACGAACATAATTTTATCGTGTTATAAGATTAATTAAATATAATAGAATAGAATACTCATTATTGCACACCAATAAAATTAAAAATACAAAGAAATACACAAAAGTTAAGGTAAGTACAATGGGCGGTCTTATCGCTAAAAGCCATCTCTTCCAGACAACCTTTGGATGGACAGGACAAAACAAAATCAAAAAGACAGCGGTGTATCTATATTGAATAAGTAATTATGATAAACGCTAAAACAACATCGCCTGCAACAATCATGCTAACGCTGCTGTATCGCGGGTTTTTAGCGTTGCCTCAGTGATTGGAAACACCGGAAATAATTTCCAACTACATTTTCTTCAATCCTTCGTAATCCTTCCTTCTTTCGTAAATTAAACTTATATAGGGTGTTTGATGAATGAAAAATGAAAGGGGTTATTTTGATGAGCATGATAAATAAATTTGTGAAATGTTTTCTATAGAAATGTGAAATTTATTTAGTTGTCCCTTTCTAACCCAAAACCCGCAGCTTTTTCCGAATGAGATATCAAAAATACATGCCTACCTAGATCTACGGTAGTAGGTAGGTACTAGTACCAAATCTACGCTTTTGTGAATTACGGCCTTTATTTTTGGATGTCGAATGCAAGTAAGGCAGTAAGTTTTATATAGAATTAATCACCTAAACTTAGACGATTTTCTTTAAAATTTGATAGTATAACTAGTAATTTTTTTTTATCGAGATATCTTTTTTATGTTTTGAGAAACCATCACTTGAATATCGTCGGTATATTACCAAACACCCTGTATAATATAATATCTAATATTCAGCATATACAGGCTGTCCGAAAAAATAGTACCAAGCGGAAGTCCAGAGGCAAATAATTTTAATAATTATTTATATATTTATTTATTCAGACAACATTGGCAAAGCACCGCTAGGCTAAACCAATCACCCCCATGTGTATTTTACGGTTTGTATAGTTCAGGAACTACGGATATCTACTTCTGGTCATCCTCTTGACATTTGATTTTGAGCACCCTGTATAATATAGAGATTCAGCAAATAAACATGCTATTATTCAAAAGTAGGACAGGGTGATTCAGAATTACGACAAGACGTGATGGTTTAATTTTGCAAGAGTGTTATGAGGTAGGGAATGAAATTCATCGGGACACCTTAATGTGCAAATCGGTGTTGTATGTATGTTTGTTTGTCTGAGGATAACTTTCGAAGCGTTTATCCGACCATCGTGAAATTTGGTATATAGGTAGGTAATGATGACACAACTTTGGTGTGACTCCATGAGCTAAAAATGTTGGGGGGGTTGTTGAGATATTGGTTTTCAAGAGGGGTAAAAAAAAATGAAAATGAGACTATTAATTCAAGTGAGACGTTAAATGAAAGGTCCTCATTAGTACATTTCGACCCCGTTTTTACTTTTAGTAAAGTTTTTGTAGTTTTTGAGTTATTAGCCATTATAAAAACTAAACTTTGACAAAATTCACAGAGTATACCAGTGACCCCACAGTGCTGTAATTTGGTATGCGTGTAGTCTATGTATCACAAATATAGGCAAAAGTCTGAAATCTAGAATAACTGCAATTTGTACCCCAAAAAACGGTAACCAATTAACATGAACTCCCGTTACCTGTAATTTGAATGAAACTGTAGGTCAAGTAGGTTGGTTTTATTTTCGTGGCACTATTTGGATAGTCAAAGATTACGAATAATATTTTTTTTGTTTTTATGGTAGACTCGCGAGATCTCAGTTCGGGGTTAACAACTAGTTATTGTTATATTTTATCATTCATTCAATCAATCAAACTTTAAAACTCTGCTTGTCTTGTCTCCTCAACTCAGCTTGTGGAATAGTCCCTGCCGAGGTTTTCTCCAGCGACTAAAGTATGGGGTCGCTCAAAAAAGCATTTTAAATTTGCTAAAGCCCACGATATAAGCAGCGGCACGTAAGTCTAGCGCTGAGCGATACGCGGTGGGGATAGCTGCGCATGGGTACTGTCGCGCACGCAATACAATTATAACTTTAATTAATTATTAGATAAATAACATTACTGTCATTATTTTAATGTAATGTCAAATAGTAAGTCTAGGGCTTAACGAAATGTGGAGGATAGCTGCGCACGAGTACTCTCGCGCACGCAAATAATATTACCTATACTTTAATAAATAGTTTATCTCTAATTCAAATGTCCAAAGATTTATAGTAGGTACCTAAGACACAATTAACATGATGTGTTGAAGTTAATTTAGCAAACAAATTCAAATAACAGCAATAACAATACAAATAAGAACGCGACTGTACACTGGATGTGCGCGGGGCATCGTATCAGTGCGGGGAACGGAATGCGACTGGAGAGCCAATCGGCGCTACGCACGCCCGCCCTTCATCCCGCTAGCCCCCCTCAGGTACCTTAATTTTAACTTCTGCGCAATAACGGTCAGCGCTAAAGTTTCGTGCCGGTACGTATACCTTCAGTGTTACAAACGTCTATCGACTACGGTAATCGCTTACCATCAGATGCGCCGTATGCTGCTTGCCATCACTGTGGGACAACAAAACAATAAGGAGTAGAAAATCCCATACGAAGTCCCTTCGTATAACACTATGAGGTGTGCCCAATGGCGCGAAGGTCTGATACTATGAAGATGTACTGCTCGAGCCCTGGAGTACCGACGCGACACAACGCAGCGACGGACACAACGCAGCGACGGACACGCTGCTGGAGCTACCCCACGCAGGGACTTATACTAACATCTTCTATTCTAAAATTATAAATGCGAAAGTTAGTTTGTTTGTCTGTCTGTTTCGCTTTTGTGCCTTTACGAAATACTCATGCAATATTGCATACATGATGTCACGGGTACACAAAAGTACAAAAGGTACAGGAATTTTGCAAAATTCTTGTGTTAGGGGATGAATTTGGAGGTTGAAAGTTTGCATGAAAGTTTTATTTTTGATGTACTCATCAACAAAATCATATTAAACGCGAACCTCGGGAAAAAGCTAGTGGTACTCGTATAATACCCATGACCTTGGGAGCGGGTCGGACCAATAAGTCACGAGTAACGGCGATAGAGCCATGCGGGTACTTGCTAAAGGCGCTTTAATGTGCCATTATGAGAATCGTATAACCTCGTTAAAGAAGTGGGTGAATAGAGCTGTAGTATACTATTACTTGTCACCAATTAACGGAAGGTATCTTGTTAATAAACATTTCAACTAAACAATGATGATATGATACATGGTCTCATAGTCCCAGTAGTAGATCTGTACAGAGCGAGCAGGGGATACCAAACATCTAGTCCCAGTAAGAAAAGGGCATCGCCCCTATTTCTGCCGCCAAGCAGTTATGCTCGTATTGCTGTGTTCCGTTTGAAGAGGATGCTGGTCAAATTACAGGCGCATGACACTTTACACCTGTGTGTCTCCGAGTGAGGGGCGCAATGAATGCCGTTACCTGTGAGGTAATGCAATTGGTGTAACCGCTTAACATCAGGCGAGCCATGGGTATGAACTTATGAGAAAACTGTAAGAACCATAATGATTTGCTATGATTGTACTGTCAAACCTTACACGGTCTTAAACAGCATACAATCTGCACCATCTATGATAGTGCAGTTGATATATCTATCCTAACTAATTCGAGCCACATATCTACATTAGAATATTGAAGCATAATTAATACGATGTGATAAATCTGAAGGTCGCGTCGGGCGCACCCGGCACCGACATCCAGGCTGACAGTTGGCTTCCTCAGATCAGCTGAGTAAATATTCCAATTCGATAACTTGACGGCACGACCCAAAAAAAGTAGATTAGCTCGAACAGATAGACAGCAAACAAGAAGGGGAGCATAGCATTGGGGAAAAAACATCCTACTAAAACTTTTCTTTGATCAGTGATCTGAAAAACTCAAGAAAACTTCTAACGAAACCAATCGCTAGAGCAAAGCTTTGCTTATTACTTGTTTTGTAGAACATTTAAAATACGGTCAAAAACCTGAACATTGGAAAGCTTCTATGAAGATTTGCATTAAAATATGCAGGTTTACGTCCCGTAAGTATTTCCGAAGCTTCTCAACATTCTAGGAAATAATTTAGGTACAGAAACCGATTCCCAGGCATTCGGAAATATTCGGAATGCGTGCGTGGGCTGTGTCACTCCTCGATAACTTTATGCTCTGCTAACATCATCATCGTAAAAACTGTAGGACGTTTATTGCTATTAAAAATCCCGTATATTTTTAAAGCGATCGATCTCGTTCGGCCCCCAAACGGTTCCCAGCAACCTTTCGTAAGTCGTCTTACTATCGTGGTGCGCTACCACCTGCGCTGCGCTTTCTAGTGCGCAGTCTCTCGAGAACACGAGAATCTTTCTACCCAACGGCCGTCAGTTTTTCGAGCTATGTGTACCGCTCATTGCCACTACAGCTTGCTTATTCTATGGTATATGGGTCTATGGGGAATAACAGTTCGATTCGGAATGCAACAGCAATCCGGGCATTCCTTAATTGTGATTTTTTGTGACAGATATTAATAGTTAGATAAAGATAAAGATCATTTATTCGCAGAAAGTTAGTACAATTTTACACTGGTCTTAATATATACAATTTAAGCTCAATTAACATTCTACTAGATAAATAAATAAATAAATATTGCTGGACATTTCACACAGCGCTATCTAGCCCCAAACTAAGCAGAGCTTGTACTATGGGAACCAGATAACTGATAGAATACTTATATACTTTTTTTTTGTAAATACATACTTATAATATATAGAAAAACACCCAGACACGGAACAAATATCTGTGGATCATGCAAACATTTGTTCCGCGGCGGGAATCGAACCCGCTACCTCCTGCGTCTCAGCCGGTTATACGCCCCCTGCGCCACGGAGGCAGTCAAATGTCGGCTAGATAATGTCGGTGTGCAAATATTACATAAAATAATTAAAAATTTTAATTTACTGTGTAATATAAAAAATGTCAATAAAATAAAATAATGTCATGTACTTATAATTAATATATTCCGCAATGGTGTAAAAACTTTAGGATGATAACCATTTAATAATTCGGCGTTTAAGTAAAGTCATAGGTACGAGTACGAGTAAATCTTTTAATTCGTCGGGTAATCTATTAAATATGTTTACTGCCATGTAATGAGAGTTACCGTTTAAAATGTGGAGTTGTGCTTTGGTAGATAAATTCTATTTTTATGTCTAGTGTGTCTGGCTAACACTGCTTCATATCTTGGCAAAATAGCTAGGAAACTGTTTTACAAAAATACAGATTTCTCTGATGTACGAGTACATGCGCGGCAAAGGTAGTCGTGTTTTCTTAAAAGAGGCTTACAAGTTGTCTAAGAGCCGGCTCCGCAGACCGCGCGGATACATTTCTTTTGTATTTTAAAGGCTCTAAGTAGATCCACTGAGTTACCCCATAATGGTACGCCATAAAGTAAAACAGAAGACACATAACCCATGATAGACGCTTTGTGAGAGACGGTTTTTCTGACTCTTATTAACGCATAAACAAATCTATTCGAATTATTGCAGACCTGATCAATATGTAGTTTCCAATTTAGATGCTGATCTATTCGAATACCTGGAAATACTGACGACTCTACGCTTTCTATGTCAGTTGACTGATATTTAATGTTTAATTTAGTAGGCTCAGTTTTATAATTTCGAAATTGAATTAGTTTTGTTTTATTTATGTTGATCATTAATTTATTTATTGGACTGGCTCCGTGGCGCAGTGGGCGTATAGCCGGCTAAGACGCAGGAGGTAGCGGGTTCGATACCCGCCCCGGAACAAATGTTTGCATGATCTACAGATATTTGTTCCGTGTCTGGGTGTTTTTCTATATATTATAAGTATGTATTTACAAAAAAAAAAGTATATAAGTATTCTATCAGTTATCTGGTTCCCAAAGTACAAGCTCTGCTTAGTTTGGGGCTAGATAGCGTTGTGTGAAATGTCAAGCAATATTTATTTATTTTATTTATTTATTTATATTTAACCATGCCACTATATCATTAATTGCATTATTTATTTCATTTTCATATAATTCCTTATTTGTACATTTTATTCCTAAAGTTGTAGCAAATAGTAAGCATTTATGTTGTTACATTGGGCAAATCATTTATAAATAATAGGAACAACAGGAGGCCCAATAAACCCCCTTGTGGAACTCCACGGCTATTAATCCTAAATTTAGAATGTACATGCTTTTTTATTATTTTATCATTATTATTATTGCAGTATGTAAATCGAGATATTTCAATGCATTGACGTCGTCCACACAAGTAGCTGCGCAGCCAGTCATGTACGACGCCTTTTATCCCGTATTTTTCTAGTTTTGCTAAAAGTATGCTATGATCGATCAGATCAAATGCCTTACTTATGTCTAGCATTAACGCGGCGACAGGTATTTTGAGGTCTATACAGTCCGTCACTGCTGTTACAAGATTAAAACACGCTAAAGTTATCGACCTATTTTTACGGATCAAATTGTTGAGTGGTAAGTATACATACGATACCGCACTAACTATATGATAGGATACCACGTATATCATAAATTTATTTAACCTATTAAAAACCACCTTTTCAAATACCTTGGATAATATTGGGATTATTGTTATTGGCCTATAATTGCTAATATCCTTGTCATCTCCTTTGTTGAACGGAGACTTTACCACTGGTATTTTCAATTTAGAAGGGAAACAGCCTTCGAGAAGAGACAAATTTATAATGTAGCACAGTGGTGCACAGATACTACCTGCGCACTTCTTGAGAATTTTGGTACTCAGTCTATCGTATCCAATTAAATTAGTGTTTTTAAGTCCCTTTATGATTTTAAATATTTCATTTTCATCTGTAGGTTGTAAAATATTGTCGATGTGTTGCTAATAACGTTTGAAGTAGTCCCATTAATATAATATTGATGCTTTGGGATGCTGTTACTGAGATCTATAAAAAAGTCATTAAATAATCTACAAATTGCATTACGGTCAGAAATTGTCAAATAGTTATAATTAATAATGTCAATGCTTTTAGAGTCGTTAATGTTACCTATATTTTAATTCGCTATGTTCCAAGTAGCTTTGCATATTATATATTTTCACTAATTAAAATACAAGTATGTTTGCTATTTTGCTGCGAATTATATATACATACATTTTTTTAAAAGATGTTTATAATTATTGTATATATTCTGATGTATTTCTCTATTATTTGTTGAAAAATTTATATGTTATGTAGAGTCTTCTTTTGACTTTGCTAGATTTTTTAATGCCTTTTGGTTTCCATCGATTTTTGGTATTATTGTTTCCTCTTCGTAGAGAAACGACGTAGATACGAGTACTTTCTGCTTTTTGCCCCCTGCTTTACAAGTCCCAAGACGAAGTGGCACAGACCTGTTACACGGTGTGCAATTTAGGTTCTGTGGCTAAATATAATAAAAAATACGATACGGATACGGTGACCTTTCACTCGGTAGGATTTACGTCGCAATACCGGATTAACGTAGCGAAAGAAATGCTCGTAAACGCAGTGTGCTACCTAGCTCCTACCTACGGGACGTAAACGTAAACTGGGCGACCGTATCACGTAGGTGTATTATATGGAGCACACAGAAACATTTGTTTAGAAGCGCCTGCTACTTTACGCACAATCTCGAAACTGGTCACACTATGATGAGCGAAAGTCACTTTTTTAAAGTTAGTTGAAGCATTAGTATTTATATTTTTATAGTGTTATCCGAACACATACGGAAAATTCCAAGATTTTAAAAACCATCTCTAAAATTTCAAGCCTAGACGGGACTTGAACCCGCAACTTTCCTCTTAGTACGAGAACGCAATATCCATTTGTGCCACCAGGCTGTCTCACGTCAGGGTTGAAATTAGTGAGCTGATTCAGATTACGACTAAAGTGCCGTTAGCTCCATCTACAGGAAAACTTATACAGTTTTTTGACTTGCTTAATTTTATAGTGTTATCCGAACACATAACGGAAAATTTCAACCCTCCTCTTGATACGAGAATTCTCTTATCATGGTTGCTAGTTCAAGCCCCGTCTAGGCTTGAAATTTTTGAGATGGTTTTAAAAATCTTAGTTGAAGCATGTTTTTCCATGCAATTTTATAGTGGATGTTTCTTAGTGGATACCTACCAGTACTAGTACTCTCAGACTAGTTTAGAAACATTTAAGATAATTCAAATCAGTTGTAGCTTGTTTTCTTCGAAATAGATGTAGGTCAGGTATAGAAATATATTCATACAATACGAGAATAAGATATATTCGGTGTAAGAGCGTTTCCAACTCTTTAGTTCTGTGTCGTTGTTACAGATGAGTATGTTAAACCTCGCTTTGGCAAGTTACTTCAATCTTGTTCACCTGAGTCCCGCCCAGTCCCGCTCAGTCCCGCTCAGTCCCGCTTGACAACATGACCTATAACGCCATGATATATAACGATAAATCAACAAGAACGTTTCTAGATTTTTAAATACATATGTACTTAGTAGATATTATATAGATAATAGTATAGATGTAGTTTATTAATTAAAAATAAACTAGGCAATCCATGCACCTAGGCATGAAGACAGCGACTCTTCGGTGACAGTCAAAGCTTGATGGTCATTATTATGTTGAAAATTTGAAATTGTCAACATAATAATTATCGGCCCTAGGACATCCATATTCCGTAGTTTTTCCATTCGTTGTAATAATGGACGTCTTATACATATTTGCCGTTTTGAAAATGTTAAAAGTCGCTCTTACCGCTGGTACCGACCTTAAACAGGATATACTCGTAGGATAAAAAGATGTTCTCGACAAAATATTTTGTGAAATAAAGATATTTGTTTACAGAGTAAATATTTTGAAGTCGTATTAATGTTACAAATTCCTCGGTACACTCGTAACTTCTGACATTTGTATGAATCAGGAAGGAAGGAGGTACAATTTCTTCGTTCTTTGCCCAAGAATGAGAAAAACATGTTTATCGAGACGAGAGCGGAGACGCGTCACCGACGCGACGCATCGAGCCGGATAAACGAGCTCTTTTCAAAGTTTGTTAGCCATCTTGGAAGTTTATTTCAAATTATAAGTTGGTGAACAAGGTAACGCTACGTTTTACTATTGATACGCGTACGTTATAAATTATTTTTACGCAAAGTTTTAGCATACGAAATGAAGCAAGTAAAGCTGAATACACACTTGTCAAAATATAAGATTGAATAACAAAGGAAACAAAGAACCAGGCATTCTATGTTATTTTGTCGTTCATCACAGATCAGCTATGCTAAAGAATGTTGAGCTCGGTCACGACCTGGATGGGGACCGCTAGGAGCATTTTCAAATGAGCTCTTCCGTGGTCCCCGCGCAAAGTCAGTCATGTCGGAGGCTCGAATAGAACCAGTATCATCATCAAAACTATTAATAGATTAGCTATTACCCCCGACTTCGTTCACTTGGACTTGAATCCTTACTGTCATAATCATAGCGAAATTGCTGACCTATCCTTTTTACTCAAAATAACCTCCAATAACATCGACTGTCCCGAGTGGCTAAGCAAAATCGGTAGTAATGTCCCTATTAAAATAAAACGATTTAATCCCATCATTTATTCTCCTGTTGTTGGAACAAATTATAGGCAGAATTCATTTCCGTAGCATGCACGCGACAATTTAAATAACTTGTGCAAAAGCAATGATTTCAATCTATTCAGCACGAGTGTCAACTCAGCTAGACAGCGATTGAGCAGAGACTTTTTTGTTGGCGGTAACGTTAGTATCGTTTAACTTACTAATTAATAGATTAATAACTGAATACTGTTTGGATAACTGTTTCACCGAGTGTTGCTACTAATATATCTTCTTACCTAGTTATGTTGCTAAAATGTTGCTATACGTGAAAACCTATAATTAGCTCTCTGTTTTGTATTATTTAATTGTTAAGTTAATATAGCTGTTGGTTTTCCTTAAAAATTAAATAAATAAATAGCGAACTCGCACCCTCTTGCGTATCAGCCGGCTACTCGTCCACCGCGCCAGACAGGTCTTCATCTATGAAATGAGCTATGTTAAGGCCAGAGCTTAGTAAGTAAGCTAGTGGATAGCGAAGTGCCAAGTGAAGGCTATTGGGGAGGGGACGGAGGGGGGGGGGGCGATGTCATAGAACAAGTATTAATATCTGAGCACTGAAGACAGCCTGATAAATGTTCCCGACTCACGCGGGACGTGCTACCTACAGAAATATTACTAGGAGCCACTATAATTATTACGAGACACGGCGTTGTCCGCGCGCACTCACGCACTAAACTACACAATACTATTTATTCGGGAGCTTATTTACAGTCGCGAAAAAGCGGTGAGAATTAACAATTCAAAATGATCTATGTCAATCTTAATATATAAAACAAAGTCAGGTTTTTTTGAACACGAGAACGGCAGGACCGACTTTCATGGTTTTTGATTTGTTGTATTTTTCTGCGTCCCAAATATCAGAATAACTTAAAATATTGAAAAAATTCACGAAAAACTGAATTATGAAGAATATTCATTTTCTCATACATAATGATGGCCGATTGACAATTCTACCGGGGTGACGTAAATTGTAGTCTTAATATATAAAACAAAGTCGAGTTTGTTCGAACACTTATAACTCGAGAACGGTTGGACCGATTTTCATGGTTTTTGATTTGACAAAAAGAAATTATGAAGAAAATTCATTTTTTCATAGATGCTAATGATGAATTCTATCGGGGTGACGTACATTGACAGCCCGTGTCATATGCATGTCAAGGCGGTACGGAGTTCGGCGGGTCAGCTAGTGAATTCTAAATTTTAGTTTGAGTTTGGTGTGTCAGAGCTCTGTGTGTCCGGAGCTGGAGGTCTAAGTTCGAACCCCGCCATTGTGGATTTTTCTATTCAAAAATGTATGTACGTATTTGCTCATGCTCAAAACTGTGAATAAACTCGTGGCTAGTTACCTAGCTCTGCACGTCTAACCGCGTCTTTCCTGCGGAGTAGCTGTGAGGCTGACTAAGCGGTACCATCGGTAGCCGTGTCATCACTGCAGCAGCTGCGTGCTTCGCACAGCTAGTGCTGCACGCGCACACCAGCCGCTGTATATATCATTATCAATTAACAGATGTACAGACGTACATAGGCGTTCTTTCAGGCGTTCAGGGTATAGTAGAAGCTGGGTCATTTCGAGCCGGCGTCAGTTCTTTACAAAGAGCTTTGTGTTTAAATCAGCCCTTCATTTATTTTCTGTCCTTTTCTAAAGTCAGAGGAGCTTCCACAAGTGCTGACAGTCAAGTTATTTCATATTGTGCCATATCTTTCTGACTATATTTATTGAAGTCCGACGACTGGCTATAATAAGCAATAGACCATACATAAACTTGCGACGGTTTGCATATGACACGCCATGCGTGGTTAAGGAGCATAACAAATTCGTTATTTATGAACTAATGTAGAATCAAAACCTTTCCTCGGGTAACTTGTAATTCTTACTTTAACTTAAACTACTTTGAGCTTATGATAATGCAGTGAATTTACAACCATGGGGTGAAAACTGAATGATCATTGATTTAAAACAAGTTTCCAAACATGGCTCAACAAATTAGAACAGTTTCAAAATTTATCTTTTCTATTCTACTCGTAGACAGACACAAATTGTATGCTTTAAACTTTTATAAAAAACCTGTCCCAGCAATGCAAGTACAGAACTTTTAGATCGACAAATGGACGTTCAGATTCGATCAATTCGATAAAATCCATCGACTCAGGAAATTCGCGAAATTTTAACAATTTTGTGGAAGTTTAACGTCATTTTGTCGATCGATAACTTGTGGACTTGCATTGCAGGCACTACGGCGGCTGCGCCCTTCACCAGCGAGTCCTGCAACTTGCCACGAGTTCCCATAGTCCCCGTACTAATTTATTAATCGAGCGAAGCGAGTTGGGAATCAACTTGGGCAAATCGGCGTTGTATGTATGTTTACCAGGACGGAGATTATGAGTCAATTCGTACCGAACTAGATGCTATAGACTGGTACTCAGAGTTTGGAAGCAGAACATTAGATGAAGCGGTATCTTTTACTCGTATGTATGACACTGTTTATGGCCTACGTAATACTTACATTATTGCTAAAACCGTAATTCCGTCACGTAAGTATCCTTTATGGTATAAACGGCCTCTAATAAAGCTTATTAAAGAAAAATCGAAATTCCATAATAAATTCAAAACCTATGGTAACACTAACGATCGAGATTCTTTTATTATATTACGTGATAGAGCACGGGTCATGGAAAGTGAAATGTATAATGAATACATAATTTACATTGAAAATTCTATTAAAGGGAACCCCCGCGCGTTTTGGTCCTACGTTAAAAGTAAGAACCTATCCAATGCTTATCCCGCAGTGATGCAGTACTCTTTCTTCTGATCAGGGTGATGTCATATGTAATATGTTTGGTGAGTACTTTCACTCCACTTTTCTTCAAAGCAGTACATCAACCGATTTATCAGAGAGTTTAAGCTCACAACATGATGCTGCATGTTCCGGTGACATAAGCATGATTGAAGTGGATGAAGAAGAGGTCTTTAAATTATTTAAGAAGTTGGACTTAAGCAAGACAGCGGGTCCCGACAACATCCCCCCTATTTTAATAGTAAAGTGTGCAAGAAGCCTAGTCCTACCCCTTTCTCTCCTGTACCGCCGATCTTTATCGGAAGGCATGGTGCCAAAAATCTGGAAATCGGCTTTTATCACTCCTGTTCACAAGAAGGGGCCCAAGAATAAAGTAGAAAATTATAGGCCTATATTTAAATTATGCTTATTTGCTAAAGTGCTTGAAAAAATAGTACTCCGCGCTCAAGCAAGATATTGCACCGCAGCAGCACGGATTTTTAAAGAGTAGGTCTACTACGTCAAATCTTTTATTGTGCACTGAGTTTGTATCCCGCTTCATGTCGGAACCCTCGCAAGTAGACATAATTTACACTGACTACAGCAAATGTTTTGATCGCATTGATCACTTAGTCTTATTAAAGAAGCTGCAACAGATGGGCATCAGAGGGAACCTTTTCAGGTGGTTCACGTCTTATGTCCAAAACAGAAGTCAAACGGTCGTTCTTAGCGGGTATTCTTCATTGCCAATGTACATCCCTTCAGGAGTTCCTCAAGGATCTTTATTGGGCCCCTTGCTTTTTACACTTTTTGTGAACGACATCTCCTCATGCTTCATTTATTCAAAAATTCTTCTTTATGCAGACGATATGAAAATCCTACACAAAATTGACACTATTAATGATGCATATTATTTGCAGGACGATCTAATCCGTTTTCAAAATTACTGCATAAATAATATGTTAGATTTAAATATTTCCAAGTGCAATGTCTGCTCTTTTACACGTAAGCCCATTACTATCAAGTTCAACTATACCTTACTCAACTTACCTCTTACAAGGATAACCACAGTTAGGGACCTTGGTGTTTTGTTTGACAGTAAACTTCTATTTGACGATCATATTGATAACATTGTGAACGATGCATCTCGTGCGCTTGGTTTTGTTTTTAGAATGTCTTCTGAATTTTCAAGCATTTAGACCATCAAAATCCTGTATTGCGCGTATGTGCGTAGTCACTTGGAGTTTGCCTCTCAAGTCTGGAATCCCTGCTATGACGTGTATTCTACACGTTTAGAAGGAATACAAAAGAGATTTTTGCGCTACTTGCAGTTTCGTGCAAAAGTTTATCTTCCTGATTATATAACTAGGTGTCGAAAATTTCACTTCCTTCCCCTATATGAACGTAGAAAAATTTCCGATTTGTCGTATCTTTTGAGCATTGCAAATGGCAGGGTTGACTGCTCTGAGTTACTGGAGCTACTGGGACTGCGCACTTATAGAGTCAGAATAAGGAGACCGCACATTTTGCACGTTCCGTTAGTTAAAACCAATTACAGACAAAACACATTTATTATTCGAGCAAGCGCCTCGCTTAACACTTTGGCAGATGCAGATATTGATCTATTCAATACTTCGACAAGCAAGTTAAAACGCTTGCTTGCGGATAAATTCTTTAATAATAATTATTCCACCTAAACTTTCATGAATTATTGTAATTTCAAACGATTTTCGTCCACGGTAACTGTGTTTTAGCTAATCTTTTTTAAAATTAAATGTGGAAATTTGTAATTGGCCCTAAGCATACATGTTTGTTTTGCATGCATTTTAATATAATTAGTTTTTCTGTGTACCTAGCTGTAAGTTTCCTGAAAAAAATAAAAATAAAATAAAATAAAGTACCTATGTATGTTTGTTTGTCCGAGGATAACTTTCCAAGCGTTTATCCGATCATCGTGAAATTTGGTATATAGGTAGGTAATGATGGCACCATTTTGGTGTGACTCAATGAGCTAATTTGGGGGCGGGGGTGGGGGGGGGGGATTGTTGAGATATTGGGGTTCAAGAGGGGTAAAAAGAAAATGAGACTATCAGGTCAAGTGAGACGTCAAATGAAAGGTCTTAATTAGTACATTTCGACCCCGTTTTTACTTTTAGTAAAGTTTTTGTAGTTTTTGAGTTATTAGACATAATAAAAACTAAACTTTGTCAAAATTCACAGGGTACACCAGTGACCCCACAGTGCTGTAATTTGGTATGCGTGTAGCTTATGTATCACAAATATAGGCAAAAGTCTAAAATATAGAATAACAGTATCCAATTTACATGAACTCCCGTTACCTGTAATTTAAATGAAACTGTAGGTCTAGTTAGTTAGTTTTTATTTTCGTGGCACTATTTAGTCAAAGATTACGAATAATTGATCGAGCGAAGTGAGATCTCCAAATCAACTTGGGCAAATCGGCGTTGTATGTATTTATGTATGTATGTTTGTTTGTCCGAGGATATCTTTCGAAGCGTTTATCCGATCATCGTGAAATTTGGTATATAGGTAGGTAGTGATGACACAATTTTGGTGTGACTCAATGAGCTAAAACTGTTGGGGGGGTTGTTGAGATATTGGGGTTCAAGAGGGGTTTAAAAATAATTAAATGAGACTATAAGGTCAAGTGGGCCGTCAAATGAAAGGTCATGAAATTGGTACATTTCAACCCTGTTTTTATTTTTAGTTGAATCCTTGTAGTTTTTGAGTTATTAGCCATCATAAAAATATAATTTTGACAAAATTCACAGGGTACACCAGTGACCCCACGATGCTGAAATTTGGCATTCTTGTAGTTTTAGTAATACAAATATAGTCAAAAATCTGAACTCCAGATTAACTGCATTTTGTACCCCAAAAAGGAGTAACCTCTTTATATGAACTCCCGTTACCTGTAATTTAAATGAAACTGTAGGTTAAGTTAGTTGGTTATTTATTTCGTGGCACTATTTTTATAGTCAAAGGTTACAATTTTTTTTTTGTTTTTATGGGAGTCTCGCGAGATCTCAGTTCGGGGCGAACCACTAGTATAATTAAAATACTTCCCGTTGTGCCCGTACTTTGTCCCCTTAATAAATCATCTTCAAAAGAAAGTTATAACCTAACGAATAAAACATATTAACTGCAATAAAGTGCGATTAAAGATGAAAGTGCAACAACTCCGTAAGGAGAATCAGCCAGTAAGCAGATCGGTAGGGCTCTCGCGCGGTGTTTACGATGTCTCGTAAACCGTACGTAAACGCGATTGCCCATTACCCATAAACCCGCCGCTTCACTCGATAGTTCCCCGGGGATCTCCGGGACTCACTCGCACAGTGTACAAGCATGCAGTAAGGAAACTTACTAAAACTCAACGACAGGGATTTGTTGATGCATGCACTCTGTACGATTCATTAAAGTGGTATTTGCAATCTTTAGTCAAAACAATATAAATGTTTTTTATTGATCGAGCGAAGTGAGATCTCCAAATCAACTTGGGCAAATTGGCGTTGTATGTAGGTATGTATGTTTGTTTGTCCGAGGATAACTTTCGTACCGTTTTTCCGATCATCATGAAATTTGGTAAATAGGTAGGTAGTGATGGCACAATTTTGGTGTGACTCAATGAGCTAAAAATGTGGGGGGGCTGTTGAGATATTGGGGTTCAAGAGGGGTAAAAAAAAACTAAAATAGGACTATCTGGTCAAATAGTACGTCTAATATAAGGTCTTTGTAAGTACATTTCGACCCCGTTTTTATTTTTAGTGTAAACATTGTAGTTGTTATGTTATAAGCAATAATAAAAACTGAACTTTGACAAAATTCACAGGGTACATCAGTGACCCCACAGTACCGAAATTTAGTATGCGTGTAGCCTTAGAGACACAAATATAGGCAAAAGTCTGAAAACCAGAATAACTGCAATTTCTACTCCAAAAAGGAGTAACTATACTACATGAACTCCCGTTACCTGTAATTTGAATGAAACTGTGTTGATGTATTTCGTTGCACTATTTTGATATTCAAAGATTACGATTATTATTTTTTTGTTTTTATGGGAGACTTGCGAGATCTCAGTTCGGGGCGAACCACTAGTTATTATTTAATTTTGTCACCGGCCAACTTTGGTCGCACGTTACAATCTATAGAGACATCATTAAATTCTACGATCAGCGTTGCTTTGACAGGCATGGAGATTAGTTCGAAACTTGAATTTAACTAGATTTAAATGGCATTATCCATATCGTTTCCTCAAACTATTATGTAATTGTTATTATTACGGCCTCTTAATAATCCAAGTTACGCGTTAAACTTATACTGTTATCTACTTTACATTTTCATTGTACAACAGTTCAAACAACAAACGTTTCTGACTGTGATTTCTGATTATTGGCAATCATAAATTTAGTTAGGTATTTAAGCATCTAAGCTCAAATACACGTAAAAATTTAAGCTTTTTCTAAAAGCGAATGGGTACCACGCCGTAGAACGAGTGCCTAAGACGTAGACATCATTATCAAGGTGATTGTCTCATGGAAACTGGCTGGTAGGTCCCCAGCTGCATTTTGTACGCTGCGGCTCAAGTCAGGAGATAGCCTTCCGTTCGGATCCGCTTCTTCATATTTATAGTGCACCGTTTCATATTCTACAAACTGACAGTTCAGGCGATTCCACTCGTAGCTCCTTAATAATTAGATCGTCTGACACATGGATGTGCTACGAAATGGAGACGGTAAAGAAGGAATAAATATTTACAGATCATGCAAACATTTGTCGAACAATAATCGAACCTTTTAGTCTTACGTCAAAATTGGCTGCACAAGTTATTACCAATAATGCTGTTTATAAGAATTAGCTGTTTATAAATTATGACATTTACTGACACACCTGTCTTAATGCTTGATTTCTATGATGAAAAACCATCAAGAAAGATTTTGTTGTTTTTGGGAAAATCTTTGCTTTCTTTGTTGATATATCATTTGAAGAGACTCTCAGAGCGTAACAGGAAAGTGGAAAAACCTCTCAGAGTACGAGTTGCACCTGACACCGAGACACGACTAGAGAACTGATTTGAAAAGTTTACGACAATCGCCACTCGAAAGCAATACCAGTTCTCACACCCTTCCCACTCCCTCGTGCCTGTTAGACGCGAGGTACACCGAACCCGTTCACTACAATAGTTTTTTCACTTCTTGAAACTCATTATAACATAACCTGTCACCGATTCTCAAAATTTTATCCGAGTCAACTTTCGCTCGCATGACGATCTGTAAAGGCAGCATCGTGACGTTAAACGCTGCATTGACAGATATTTGTAATTATATTTATTTATTCAATTAGGACGGCATTATAAACCAATTATATTAATCAAGAAGACAACAATAGAAAACCAAATCATAAAAATTAAACGAACAAACACACATGATGGAATACACAAATCAGTAATAGTAGGTATATAATCTATATTGTACAAATATATATTATAATTATACATAAATATTGTGACACATAAATTTATATTAACATTATGATAATGAACATATCAAAAATAATTATAAAAAACTAATAAATTTAAATAAAAAATGGAAAATAGTCCAACTGTCACTGCACTTCAGACATACAATTAGGATATTTTCCAATCACAGTTCGGGCGAGTGCGTAGAACAAGAGTAGAGTGCGCGAAACTTCTCCACAGGGGCACAGCAAATAGTCTATGTCTCCTACTCCGGCAATAGTTGCTTGGAGTATAGAATCGAGCCAGCGCTATGTGGAGGTCAGGAGCGTCAATCAATCCACACGGAATTTTACAGACTGTTTGTTTGTTTTAATTCTTTATTGCACAAAAAGAAAAATGTACAAATGGATGACTTAATGCTAAAAGCATTTTCTATTAGTCAACCGTGACAGGTATAAAAACGTAGGTTGACGTGCTTAACTAGGTACTAACAAAAAAAACACTCTGTCACAATCTGGTCATTCGCCCTTCTCGTCTCGAGCGAGTTAAAGTTCAGGCAGCCCTCGAGGAACTTGGTGAGGTGGTTAGTCGAACTGGCGCCATATGAGGTTGACCAAACATAATAATTATTTTATTTTATTTGTACTTTTTTATTTATTTTATGAATAATTGAAGTGACGAAATTTATGATTAGATATTATGGTACCAACCTCTGCAGGTACCAATTTTATTTTATATTTGTTTACTAGGAAATGGCTTGCAATTTATAACTACATATATGGATACCCAAGTTGTGCTTGTATGAATACCTAAGAAAAGCTTTATGTACATTTTCAAGTAAAATGTTACAGGCGCTCCTGCGGTTTCCACGTGTAAGTCCTGGCTTCCAACTTATTGCGACATCGATATTAGATCGAAATTCTCCACATAACGTTGTAACCTTGAGTATTTTATAAAGGCCATAGTGTGGTATATATAATATAATAATAACTTTATTTTCTCTTCACAAAAGGTTCACAAATAGATACAGGATATTCAGTTATTGGACTTATAATAACCTGTTTTGTGAGAGACTGGTGCCTGAGTTAGGTTAAGAACCTGTGTTACAGGTCACCAGTGCCCCCCTCTACAGTTAATTACAGTTACAGAATAGTAATGTACTTACTGCTGAGCATTTGAACGATGTTGCAACAAAGAATATAAGAATTAATAACAAATATAAATAGGTGTCAAGCGTACACCAATAAATGGTGAAATATTGATTACAGGCATTTGCGAATAGGGTGTGTGTATGTATGTGTGTGCGATGTGAGGGTGGTATGTGAGTGAGTGTGTGCACGTACGAGTATGTGCAATTGTGTGTGTAAGTATTTTTGAGTGTGTGCAGAATTCTGTGAAACGAAGGATGCCTTAAGAAAAGGAACGATAGGGTTTAAGATACGGAGGTAAGTAGGGCTTCAATTTGTTCATAATTTAATGTTTTTAGCCATTCGGTTAGCCTAGATTTACAGAGAACACAGAAATGTGGTCTATATATCTGTGGTCTCTGTAAACCTAGGTTCAATTATTATTTTTCATTATAAATATATATCAATCTGATTAAAAAAACTTTATATTGCAACTAAAATAACTCTTCTTTCGAAAATAAAGTTCAACGCCAATTTATCTACAACCCCCGGTTTCGATGGACAGCGATACAATGTGTTGCAATGACTTCCTGCCGCAATGACGTCCTCAAAGCAGAGCCACATCGCAGCAACATGTGGCTGACGATCACTACACACCCCTTCGCTAAACCAAAACAGACTGGGGGACGGAGACACACAATAAATACATGTTTTAATTGCTGAGTTATCTAAGAAAATCAGATTTGACATTGTTTATTGATACATTTTATGGAGCAGAAAAAAAAATTATTACGTATATGCATGTACGAGTACGTAAGTGTTTACAAAAAAACAGTTAAGATATTCCTAGATCCTGGATTCGATTGCCAAAGGATCGGGGAGCGTGACGCGCAACACAGAATACTATTTATTTTTACATTACATTACATTTTCCATTAAAAGGTGGTTTCCTAATACAATTGAGACAATCAATAATCATTAATATTTATTTATTTAATATAAGAATTACTCCTAAATATACCTTAATTTAATTACATATCATAATCAAAGTAACAAAAAAAATTAATAAAAGTGGGTGGATACTCAATACTACTTAAATACAAAATTAAATGCCTGGAATGGCTCCAATCACTGTCCTAAAATGAAACGGAAGAACTCATGGTTGTCTCTAAGTAGCCTAGCACACACACACATACACGTAGGTATACAAACAAACACATAGGTACGCACACTCAAACAAACACACACACAGGCACAGACTCATAATTATATAAATAGATACATACACACGTACACACTGTATATGTAACTAATGCACCTTGATTGGGACCTTCTTTAATATTTCCCGGAGGAGGGCGTTGATGTTTGCGACACAGTTTAATACTTCTGCAGATATCATCGTTTTTTACAGCATTTGTACCATTGTATTCCAAGTTCCAAATAAAGAATTTTTATGATATGATACTCAATCCTGGTCCACTGGCAAGATGGGTCGACGCCATTATAAAAATCGCAGGTCGTATGTGGGTTAGAACAGCGCAGGACAGAGGTGGATGGCGACAATGAAAAGAGGCATATGCCCAGCAGTGGGATGAGAAGGTCTGGCGATGATGAGGATGATGATACTCAATCATTTATTGTATTCCATCATGTAACAATAGGTCGTAATTGACATAAATTGACAAGTACATTATGAAGTATGTTGGGCACAACAATATTACAGATGTGGGCTGATTAGATACATCAGATTTCTAGACCGTTGTAAAAGATAATTAGCATACTTGATCTAAATCACTACAATAATTGGGTCCATTTTAAGTCTGAAGCTTAATCTTATCTCCCAGGTCTGAAGTTTATTCACTCCTAGGATAAAAAAAGACCGTACTTACTGGTAGCTAAATAACAAAAATACCTTATTTAAATATTAGTCATAAACACCTTCGTATAACCACAGACTTATTGTCTGCATTAAAAGAGTTCGTACCGCACAGTTGTTAATAGCCGTATGCGATGAGGGTGCATGCATAATCAACTGTGAGGCCGATGGACCCCAGAGAGCCGCCAGGCACCCTTTGGGGGCCGAGAGGGGTCCCCGTTCACCACTAGCAATCTCAGATTTAAATAGAGTTGTTAATTAGAGCAATTTGCTTTGGATGGAATGTTTGTTAGGTATAAAATGAGCGCGATGTTCACTCGCTGAATTTAGTATTTAACCGCTACAATTACGTAATTTGGTTCGCGTCTGTATAATTATGTGGCTTAAATTCACTTGTTTATTATTAAGCAGAGCCCAGTGAATACCGTTGCTCGTATATCTACCACAATCAACATACAAATATTTTATTTACAAAAGTTGTAGTTTAGGTACAGTTTGACAAAGCGCTCCATAGGTTATATTCATTAGGTTCATTTTAAAATTAAAAACACATTTTTATATATTACTGATTTAAAAAAATTCAAATAATTCACATTTCAATGTTGGTTTTAGCCCCCGAAGACAAAAGAGGGGTGTTATAAGTTTTTCGCCTGTCTGTCTGTGTGTCTGTTTGTCGCAGCGTAGTTCCCAAACGTATGGACCGATTTGGATTATTTATATTAATGCAGTTTATTAAATACAAAGATAGTTTAATAACTGGGATGGTTCTTTACTATGTGTGACGAAGATCAAGTCAGCCGATCCGAACATTTATACTTCTTGGCGAAGGGATATCAGCCCTAATTTTTTACGGAGTTTAAATATCGGGGTTTTTTACATTTTGTAAAAATACATTCATGCATGGAAGTGCCATAGAAAGTTGATGGACGCAGAGCAGTGCATCGTAGGGCACTTTACGAGGTGCGTGACCTACGAGGCAATGCTTTGTTATAGGTCAAAAGTAGTCAAGCTTTTGAAGTATGTGGTCTACTTAATGATTCATCACCTATAGGTTACCACCTAACATCAGTTGGACAATTTGCTAATGACATCGTCATGTTGCTATAGAAAAGTTGACTTTATAAATTACGACATATTCAATCGATCATTTTATGTGTATGTATATAAAAAGTCCAGCTTCTGGAAATATACATTTCTATTTTTAGTTGCATGAACTAATCTATCCTTGTTTTCTACATTTTATATCGCTTTACATAAATAGTAACATCAAATAGAATATAATACAAATAAAACAGTAAAATTCTCAGTGTAACAACTAACATGCGTCTTCAACTGCAGCTGTCACCCACACATGTACTAGAAGCCACACCACACACGAAGCCCTAGATAAGATAATCTACGGAATAATATTTTGAAAATGGAATGAATAAACAAACGAGTTATAAGAATATTTGTAACAATTTGAAAATGGAATGAATTTACAAACCGATGAATACATCTGGCCTGGCCAGTGTAATATTATGATCGGTACATGTCTGGGACAGGAGCTTACGGAGCGTCGCATCTCGTTTGTCGCGGGACAAGCTCGGGGGACGCACTAATCGAGAGTGACAGCCGCTACGACGACGCCATTTATGGCGACCGACAGTGTACTACGGGCAACAGTATCTAATCTACATCTTTCACACGTTGCTATACGTATTTTGATTGATGTTTTGTGTCTATGATAGGGTTAGTGATCTAGCTAAACATAAAGTTATGTTGATTTATCTCGTTCTTAATCCTGTTTATAATCTGAAGGCCTATTCCTGGAATTAAATCTAGTCAAATTCAATTGCTATTCATTTCAATTTTACATTTGAACCAGACAGAGAAATGATAAAATGAAATAGTGATAACGAAAAACATGTAGGTACAACGTAACTTAAAGAATAATCTCTAATCTATTTGCATAAGGAAGTGGTTAGACTTGTAGTAAAGCAGACCGTGCTGTTCAACACCGTCAGACAAGTACTTGCGCTACTACTCCGCCTTTACTACGCAACGTCTCCCAAGAGACATTTGCTTGGAGATTTCTCACTCTCCAACTTATTGTCCAACTCTTTGTAATACTCAAACGCTCAACTTTTTACACAGGAACGCTCAATTCGGCACTGAAGCGCTCCAGTAAGCCTTTTAGTTATTTAAATGAGTGCTCGTAGTAGAGTGTTTGATGACGACCCTTGTTCTCAGAATCAACAGAGTTGTTGCCCTTTACTTTACTTGAGAGGAGTTTTTACTCTGGCAGAAGTTTACTACTTCATTACATTCAAATATTAATGAATGGAAACAAGAATCCAATCGCTTCTTTGAGATTGCTAAATTATAAGTTTTAAAATAAGTTTAAAAACGAGTACTTTCACAAAACAACATTTTCACTAAATTGTACATAATGTTTTTTTTTTCCCCTAAGATATAGAGTTTCAAATACAACTGTCATGTGATTTACTAGAAAAAAACTATTTAAAAATTATCTCTATTGCTAATTACTATTTATCTTAGAAATTGTTTTTAGGATTCTGTACTTCAAAAGGTAAAAAAGGAACACTTTTAAGATCACTCTCTTGTCCGTCTGTTCGTCTGTCTGTCCGTATGTTATCACCGATTTTCTCAGGAACGGGTGCACCTAGCAAATTTAAATGTATACCAGATACTGAAGTCTATAGCCCTATTAGGTGTATAAAAATCAAGGTCCTGGGTCAACACGATAAAAAGATATGGGCAAATTTAGAATTTAGATTAGAAATACATAGAGAAAATGTATGTAATGTAATAATTGAAAATAGGGTAAAGTAGAAAAGTAAAATAAAATGAATTGTTATGCGTTTTTTTTTTGCGTTTGCCTGCCTCCGTGGCGCAGTGAGCGTATAGCCGGCTGAGACGCAGGAGGTAGCGGGTTCGATTCCCGCCGCGGAACAAATGTTTGCATGATCTACAGATACTTGTTCAGTGTCCGGGTGTTTTTCTATATATTATAAGTATGTATTTACAAAAAAAAAGTATATAAGTATTCTATCAGTTATCTGGTTCCCAAAGTACAAGCTCTGCTTAGTTTGGGGCTAGATAGCGCTGTGTGAAATGTCAAAAAAAATAAAAAAATCTGCTATTACAATGGGTAAGTACGGAACCCTCGGCGCACGAGTTCGACTCGCACTTGACCGGTTTTATTTTTTAACATCTTCCTCAGTTTAGCCCTAATTTCTTTGTATGTTATATTGTTAATAAAATGAAATTGTGTAACTTATCTCGATGCACATTAAATAAGAGAATTACCCCTCGCCCTTTACTAAAGCCCGACTACGCTAATTCTGCATAACTCTAGATGATATCAACATCATCATCAGCATGTCAGCCATAGGACGTCCACTGCTGAACATAGACCTAATCCAATTTACGAGAACGACCCCAATGGCTCCCAGCATCCTTTTTTAGATCATATTTAGTAAAAATGGTAGTAAAAATAAAATTGTAACGTCATAGAAAACGAAAACTACAGCATACCATTTAATGATGGCTTGTCTTGCTGTGTCTTTCAAAATCAAACCAAAAAATCAAAATGTTTTTATTTCTGTAAAAATATAGAACTATAACAAGGTTGTTGGGATCTTCTTTAAAGTATAGTTCAAAAACATAGTTCAAAATTATGCAGGGGTTATTTAGAACACAAAGAAACAGAAGGGGTTTTAAAAAACATGGTGTGGCCCCCTCAGAGTCCGGATCTCAACCCGATTGAGCTTTTGTGGGAAGAGCTTGATAGAAATGTGCGCAGTTGTTGTCCCACTTCGCAAGAAGACATGTGGAAGGCTTTACAAGAAAGCTGGAACAATATATCACAAGATACAATCGACAAATTGATTGCTCGTATGCCAAGAATAGTGAAAGTAGTAATAAAATTCAAGGGAGGGTTTTTCGACGAAAAATCTGTATAAAATATGAGCGACATTTTTAAAGTAAATAGTTGATTTTTCTTGATTTTTTTGTTTTCTTCATAATGTATGTGTATTAGGAAATAAGTATTTTAATTCATAATTAAACCTCTTGCTTTGTATTTTGAGTTTTATTTCATTTTCCTACTTTGATGTAGGTGGTCTCAAACTTTTAGCCGGCAGTGTATACTTGTGTCAGAAGACCCCGCTCTTCAATAGCCATACAATTTTTTTATTTTTTTACAGGTAGCAAATTTTTACATATAAGTAATAGGATAATAGGTTATCCAACAGTAGCGAGCACATACGGTGGGTGTACATGGGTACATGGTCTTTGTATGGTAAGTTTCATCGAATATAAGAGATAATATTAGAACACACACGATTTGTTGAATACAAAAAAAGGGAAGATGTTGCTGAGCCGCGGTTGTAATTGTAATGAGGCGACCCTACGCTAATGCTTGGAAATTTAAGCTTGAATAACGGGCTAGTGTAGGAATAGTACATTCTTTTTAAAGTTAAAAATATAATAATAAATAATGTTTTTTTAAATTAATACAATGCTACATTCGGTTTCTAAAATCCACCTTATACCAGTTTGCAGAGTTATCGTTGAGGTGTAGTCCGGAGGGTTCACTATCAGATGTCAGTAAATCCGGTTCCTTCATAGTTCCGTATATTTATTTATAATATCATGTAAATACTGAGATAAGACGACAGTAACGCGCGGCGCGTGGCTCAATCCCGACTCGTGCCGTAGTACACCGCAGAGCAGATATACAATTCGTGATCTATGGTGGAACGTTTCTGCGTGACCGGAATACAGCGTGCATTTTTAGTATATATGTATTTTTATTTTTACTCCAAGCTTACCTTATCTATATTTAACTTTCATACGCAATTTGCTATTAGATACAGCATCGCCTTTTAGTTCTACGTCAAACGTTCCATTAACAAACATCAAGATTAGATCGAAACTAGAATTTGACTAGATTTTAGTATGGAGTTGTTCTTGATTGATGAATCAATGATTTTATCAATTCAAATGAAGTCGATTAAAATAATATAAGTACTTAATATTCTTCGATATTTTATATTTTTTAATTCTATTAATTGAGAAAGCGTTTCAACTTTCTATTACCAGCAAGAAGTTTATTTTTGTGCGCTGTAACTAATCAACATTACCCTGCCCTTTTCCCACATCACCTATCCAATCTTTATCATTACTCTAGGACTCTATCAACAACTATTACCTGCCTTTTCTACTTACTTTTCTTCTATCGCTCTATGGCATTCGATTTTTTGAAGTGAAAACGTCTTCAGGTGCTTTGGGCATTTTTTGAGATGGGAAAAAACCATTAAACTCGCCACACTGTTACCGTTACCGTTACCGTTACCGACACCTTTGTATATAAGTATCTGTAGTGTAGTTTGTTCAAGTTTTTACTTCTGTCGGCATTCCCGGAGTGCCATTAATGTTTTTTTTTCGTGCAAGTTTAATCCGCTATACTTATTGTAAGTTGAACTACTGATCGCCTTCCACTCTATAACGAGTACACAACACGAGATAATGAAGAGGTCCGGATTAGCTCCCTGCTGCCTCCCGCGAACTCTCCGCGACCTCACCGCCTCTGCGTCGTCGACGCCACGCACACGCCCCGAATACGCGACGTCGACGCGACGCGAGAGGCGGCATGCACGCACACCTCGATACATCGTATTTGACATTGGTAATGAGAAAACTTTCAAGCTAACAGTTGGATGACAGGAGTACATTTGTGTTTGACTACATGGAGTCGGTTTAGATTGAAGTTACTCAAATAATAACACATCTATATCTATACAATATATAAAAGGCTTTGTCATGAACGACTGATTGACGGATCAACACACAGCCTAAACCGCTGATCGTAGAGACCTGAAACTTGGAGGGTGTGTTCTTTGTATGATGTAGGCATCCGATAAGAAAGGATTTTCTGAAATTATACCCCTAAGGGGGTGAAAAGGGGGGGCAAAGTTTGTATGGGACAACGTGATTCCTTAGCCCAATCTACTTTAAATTTTGCATGCAAAACTTTTTTAACAGAATTGATAGAAGATGTGTTTCGTATTTTATTGAAATTCATCCTCTAACGGTGTTAAAAGGGGTAGAAAGTTATTTTGGCGGTGATTTGCTTCGAAGTTGATATCGATACTCCTTAGTGCTTTTGATTTAAATTACATTTTATTTTGACACATGTTTGAAAACTCCATCCGATTTTATTCAAAAAAGGTTGAACTCACTTAAAAACATAAGCAAATACTCTTTAAAATTGGAATGCCTCGAAAGTCATCGTATTATATGAGTACCTCATTTGAAGGGTTGTAAGCTTAGAGAGGTTATGCACTTTTAGGACACGGCCTCATAGGGACGTAGAGTTTGAAATTTGAAATGGTAAAGACTACGAGTAGAACATTTTGATCAGAAGAAAATACACACATCAAAAAAGTCTAAGCAACACATAACTTTTTTAGTATTCTTTTTTTTTACTTCGTTTTAAACTTTCATGGAATATCAAACCTTCTTTAATTTTTACTCAACTTTTCAAATTTAATACTCAACTTCTTTGATAAACAAATAAACACTGGCAGTTTTTTCAGTGAATTATGTTTTCAAACAAGAAAAACATTATTTTGTCCATTTGAACGGCATTTCATAGACGCGGTTTTATTTCTTATTCAACAAAAAAAATTAGTAACTGCAGTAATCATTGGTTGTGTGTTGCGAATAATTAGCCCACGAGTTTTAACTGTGTAATGGAGCGTAAAATAAAAAAATAAAAATAATAAATGAATTATTATTAGAACAAATCAATGATGTACAAAATTAAAAGTCTTGCAATTGCAAATTTTTGCCTCTAAAACTTCTAGTTTAGATATTGGGGTTCATCATTATCATCATATCAGCCACAGGACGTCCACTGCTGAACATAGGGCCCATACATTTCCAGAGCGACCGATCTTATGCCACTAACTGGTTTCAAATGATACGGCATGGAGGATTATCAGAAAATAAATAAAAGTTTTCTAGCTATCGCATTGTAAGAGCCAACCGCGCTAAATTGCAATTTTATGATCGAAAAATGCAAAAGCTATTCCAAATATGAACAACATAATTTAACAATATTATTTGAACTCGTAGCCCATCGTGACTGTTAAATCAATGGTCTATGAAAAAAACAAATCGGTCGACGGTATTTACCGAGGGTATCAAAGCTACTCCACAAAAGTATCAAATTGTGTTCTGTTCTGAGTAATGTTTCGAAAGGTCAAGCTCTCTTCTATCATCGCACTGCTTGCTCAGCACACACATGCTGCAGAGCATTCTGTATACCGAGCGTCTGAGGCGTGCGGGAGTGTGTGTGCGGGAGTGTGTGTGCGTTCTTGTGCGAGCTGCATTTACGCTCGATATTTGTAGGCGAGAGGCTACTCGCACACTTGTGCGATATAATTAATCCCCTTTAGTTATGACGCCGATGGATACTGAGAACTCATTAAAACTGTCTTAAGTTTTTAACATCCGATGCATAAAGAGTGGGGGAAGAAACCTTTGTCTGAATGTGACTGTTCTTCCACACCATTACAATCTAGAAATCTTCAAGTCTGGATTGAATGGACGCTAGGCGCGTATTTTAGCTTCCACCATCACATGATACACCATCAGGACAGTCACTTGTTTTATATTATTATTTACCCTTATCATCACACGGTATTCCCAACTTGAACTATCGTTGACTAAGATGTATTCGCGATCATTCAAAAGGTAATAGGTTATAGGTAACCTTTATGACAGGTGTTTAATAAACCTATCTGAAGCACCAGTTTCTCACAAAACTCAAAAAAACTTCAAAAAAAACGAACTAGGTATGATAAACTTAAACTCTAGGATAATGTGTTAGTGTAAGGTGACTTCAGGCTATGTCTTTTCTGCTGTAGAAAAGGGAAAATACATTGTCGATCGAAAAACCGATACAACGATACGTGATAAATCCCGTATTTATAATGAGGGAAAATAAGTTAATACCAATGGGAGGCTTTTGGACGGCTTGATAAGCCACGGTTATGGTTACGCCAGGGTTACGAGTACCAACTAGCATATAGCTAGCCCACCAACTTACTTTAGTAGTTAGTAGTACAAAATAGATAGGTAAAGTAGTAAAGTTCAAGCCAATTTTGATTTGATTTATACTGCTATGGCTGGCACCTACAATATTGGTAACAAATCTTCTGGTGGTAAGCTTCGGCCGCGGTTTGTGTGTCACCACCCACAAGACAAAGCCACTCCGTGAAGAGACTTTGTCGCGTTTCGGAGTGTTGCTTTGTGTAGCCATCGCGGAAGTGAGGGGTCTGAGCAGTTCTTGCACTAGATACAGACAGAGCGGTACAGAGAACGCAGTAGTGTAAGTGTGCCGAGAGATAAGACATAGAGGGTAGCGGGATCCAAAGCACGGTTCTCCGCTGGCCGACCGCAGGTTGTAGGGGGCCCAACTAGTGAGCTAGCCACTCATGAAAGGCTGCCCCGCCGCCTCGCGAAAAATCCCAGAATGCTCCATCGTGCCGGTCGGCGACCGGACGAGAGGACCCGATGGCCATTCCTGGGGGGGTTCGGGCGTCTCCGCAGTCTCCAGTCTAATCCCTCAATTGCGCATGAGCCTACTGTGAGGCCCTGGGCTAACCGAACAGTGCCTTGCTCAACTACTGTCTTTCCTTTAACCTTACACTCTAATCAATCATGAAGGTAAACCAAAATAATAAGTTGTGTCTACAGCGGAAGCACGACCTCTCACTCCAAGTGCACCTCTCCAACATTCGAGGACTGCACTCCAATCTCGATCCGGTCCACCGCAATCTTGAGACCTCGAAACCGCACTTATTATTTCTCACGGAGACGCAGATTCAATGCCCTCCAGACACAGCATACCTCACATACCCAGGCTACGCACTGGAGCACAAATTTTATTCCAAAGCTGGTATTTGCCTGTTTGTTCGGGAAGATATTTGTAATAATACTGATAACTGATAAGATTATCTATGCCGGTCTATATCGATCACACACTGGAGACCAAGAGACAACCAGGCTGTTTAACTACATCTGTGAAGTAGCGGATGTGGCGCAGCGACGATACCCCGATGCCCAACGGGTGATTCTGGGGGACTTTAACGCCCACCACCAAGAGTGGTTGTTCCCATACCAGATAACTGACCATGCTGAAAGAGAAGCCTGCAAACTTGCACTTTCGCTCAATCTTACCTAGTTAGTTGGCGAGGCCACCAGGATACCGGATGTCGAGGGCCACACAGCCAATTGCCTGGACCTTCTGCTGACAAACGACCGGATCGCCACTCAGTATCAGTGCTGCCTCCCTTGGGCAGTTCAGAACACTGTGTAGTGAGGTTTGTATCATCATATTCGCCTCCCGACGCCTCTCCTAGAGGATGCAGGTGAATGTGGCGCTACAAGTCAGCAGATTGGGATGAAATGCATCATTTCTTCGCGTCTTATCCTTGGCGGCAAACATGTTTTTCTTCAAATGACCCAACGGTTTGCGCTGATGCCATTACGGAGGTGATAAAAAAAGCAGTGGAGTATTTTATTTCATTCTCTGACGCTTCACCTTCTGGCAATGCTCGGCCATGGTTTAGTCCCGCGTGTGCCAGTGCAGAAGCACAAAAATAAGCGGCGTACCTTCTCTGGGTAAATGTACGAAACAGCAAAGCCTTGGATGTTCGGTCGAAGAAGAAAGCCTATAATAAGGCCGCCAAGTCCAGCAAGAAGGTGATACGGAACGCTCGTTTCGGCCGGATTGGCCAAATGGGGTCTAAGCTTGCCGCGTACCCCGCGGGAAGTAAAGCATTCTGGTCTTTGGCTGAATCTGTGGAAGCGAACTTCAACCGTCCTTCACTCCCTCCACTACTGAAACCGGATGGTTCCCTAGCTTGCTCTGCTATTGAAAAAGCAAACTTATTTGCAACTCAATTTGCGGAAGCTTCATGTCTCGACACAACTGGCGAATCTCCACCTAGCCTTCCCCGATGTGAAGTGTCTGTGCGCGAAATTCACATCCAGCAAAAAGAAGTGCTCAAAACGCTACGTAGTCTTGACGTGAGTAAAGCTAGTGGACTGGACGGAATATCAGCCGTAGTGTTAAAAACTTGTGTCCCTGAGTTGTCTCTAATACTGACAAGACTTTTTCGCCTGTCTCTGAAAACTGGTTTAGTCCCCAAGTCATGGAAGCTAGCTAATGTGCAGCCTGTGCCCACAAAAGGTAGTCGCGCCGACCCGTCAAACTACCGCCCTAACTCGATCACCTTTTCACTGTGTAAATGTATGGAGCGTGTGCTGAATAGGAAACTCCTTGCATACCTTGACAACGACCTCCTCAGTGACCGTCAATATGGATTTCGCCAGAAACGGTCTACTGGGGATCTTTTTGTGTATGCCACACACATCTGGAGTGAAGCCATCGAGAGGTATGGTGAAGCACTGGTTGTTTCACTTGACATCTCGAAAGCTTTTGACAGGGTTTGGCACGACAGCCTTATTGCCAAGTTTCCTTCATACGGACTTCCAGCTCGGTTCTGCTCTTGGCTTGCAGACTTTCTGAGGGAACGATCCATTCGGGTAGTCATTGATGGCCGCTCGTCTGATCAATTGGCTATGAACGCCGGGGTGCCTCAGGGGTCAGTACTCTCTGCTTCGCTGTTTCTGCTGCATATCAATGATCTGCTCGTGCCCGGTATCATTGGGTACGCAGACGACTGTACAGTTGTGGAGAGGTACATCTCTAATGCTCGAGTCAGCAGAGCTGAAATTCAGAACCAGAGAGATGAAATGCTGCAGCGTTTGAATTAGCCACTCAATGCCGTTTCTGACTGGGGCGATGCCAATCTCGCCAAATTCAATGCTTCAAAAATGCAAGCATGTCTCTTCTCAGCGAGTCAGTTTCTCCAAGTTCCCATTTTCCGTAATGTACCGGTAGTTGTGAAAGGTCACCTCGAGCTTCTAGGGGTTTTGCTCACGCCTACTCTCAACTTTAGCTCATACATCGAGTCTAAGGCTAAAACAGCTGCCATAAAGCTGGGCATCCTCAACAAGGTCAGGAGATACTTCACACCAGGACAGCTTCTTAGTCTTTACAAAGCACAAGTCTATAAGATGGTCGATAATTTATGTAATTTATGATGCATTACTCTGTTTTTTGTATTAAAATAAATAAAGAAATTTAGGTTTGTCAGTTCTAAAATTATTGCCATCCCTTTTGGATTCATACCGGTGGTACTATTTACAAAGTGCTGTGAACGCTAAATTTAGTTAATTTTAGTTTGTGCCCACAGCATCGCCCTAAATATCTGTATTAGTTGTAGGTATCATAATCAATGTCATAATATCAGTCTTTGAGTCTTTTTATGTTATGTGTTATTGTTTTTTTTATTTTTGTATGTCACTAACTAAAAGGTCTGGTATGGAGTACTGCTGCCACCTGTAGGATGGTTCGGCCAAATACCAGCTCGCTACCTTAGACTCGATAGAACGTGGGCTTTTAGCCTTATAGGTGAGCAATATATGGCGGAGACTAAGACCCAAAGTCTCGAACACCGCCGTAAAGTTGCAAGCCTATCGATCTTTTACAGAATACATTTCGGGGAATGTGCCCAGGAACTTTACGATTTGATTCCGCCAAAGGACAAGCAGGCGCACGGCTCAGTACCATCCGTACCTAGTTGATATACCACCCATTCGCACACACTGTTTTGGTTCTACGTTCTTGATGCGCACAGCTAAGGTGTGGTATACTTTTCCGTCATCTGTTTTTCCTAAAGAATAGAATCCGGGTCTCTTTAAGGTAAGAGTGAATAGGTTTCTTCTAGATCTTCGTGCTTCATCTTAGACCACATCATTGCTTACCATCAGGTGAGATTGTGGTCAAACGAAGATCTATAAAATAAAAATAAAAATCTACTAATGCATAACCATATATATAAAAACGTTTATTCATGTCGCGTAAATGATCACAAGTAAATTAACAACGAGCTTCTATAATTACGTCACACAAAAAACTATTTACGTCTCGCTAAAGCGCGGCACTCGAGGCTGGCGTTCGACTGACTTGCTCCTAGATACTCGAAAGCGCGCGTCTATGCTTGCGCCGTTGTCTTCTGTACCTATTCTGTGTTAGTAGTTCATAAAGCAGGTAGGTAGGTGTACTCCCCCCCCCCCCTGGCTGCTAGTTGGCACCGTTCGTTATTGCCCTTATCAGCTAACAACTAGGATTGCATTTCGTAACACTATTTTCGTTTTCGCCTTTGTAGAACATTTCTACTCGAGATTTTGCTTACAAATATAAAATGTAATTTTATTAAAGCTCTGGAGAAAGTAATTTTAGAAAATGCTGTACATTTCTGATATCTGTCTGCAATATAATTGGAAACTGGCATAAAAAAAATCATTTGGAATAGCTGTGTAAGAATTTATTCGTGGGCAATTTGTTTTATTTATTTCTATTATTTTTGTAAATAGTTTATTATTCATAACGCAATGAATCTAAATCACACTAAATTAATAAGTTTGCCCTTAGCTGAGAATTATAATACTTTCTGAAATAATGTAACACCCAACTATACCCACCTTGACATATTATATTTCATATAGCCCATTGGTGGGCCGACTTGGTGGACTAGTTGGGAATAAGTCATTTTCATTAGCCAAACTAGTTACATTCAAATTTTAATACTGTTCATAGTTAAAATTTCAAAACTCGACATTGCATGCGTTAAATACTGAATATGTCTGTATTTAACTAAACTGTGACATATCAGTAATAGCACTGCTCTTTATAACATAAGTGTTATATAATATATGTACGGCTGTCCGAATATAAATAAAACAAACTTCCTAAGTCAGGCAAAACTGAATATAATGCTTGAAGAAAAAGTTTCTAAAACTAACTCAATAATCTTGACATTGTTATTACAATTTTTTTTATTAAATTCAACATTGCAGGCGTATAAAACTGAATAAGACTGCACATAGTAACACTAAACACCTTGTACCTACTCATACTACGCAATAATTGAATTTGTATTTGTACTAAACAACGTATTCCAGCCCATATTACGTAATAAATAATTGGATTCGATTAGAAGCCGGAGGTTCGTACGTAAAATAATGAATAGGTAACCTAAGCTAGTGGAGTAAGCCATAAGCGGGTCCCCGATCCATCATCGCTCGTGAATAAGTAAAGTGGCCGCGCATTGCAACGCTCACGCTACTAATAACAATATCCGCGAGTGAGTACCATTGCCATCGCCATCGCTCGCAGGACACAGTCTATACTCGACTACCAGTAGAACAACATAACTATTCACTACGAGTTTTGTCAAATTCAATAATACTTATCAAATCGTGGCGTAGGTCTTGGGCGCATAAACCCGTTTTCGTAATGTTTAATGAATACGTCAGTAGGTATTACTAAGTACTACTAAGTACTAGTTGTATAATTAACTAAGTACTAATTTAAAAAAAAAGTCAAAAAGTCAAATATTTTTATTCATTAAAATCACAAGGATCACTTTGAAACGTCAATTTTACTGCCTATTCATTCGCGACCAAGCCAGGAAAGAAAGGCAAGAAACAAGGCTGGTTGTTCTTTTTTAACGATCCTTTTAGAATAGGTACATACCTAACAATACAGAAAATAAATTACGTCTAAATTGTAACATTTTGAACGAGTTAGAGCAATTTCAATCCCAAGCTTCTCTATCATTTAAATAATCCAATATTTTATAGTACATAGGATTTTTATAAAGATTTTGTTTAATTACGTTTTTAAATTTGTTAATTGTCAATTTTTGTACCTCCCTTGGGAGTTTGTCATAAAAGCGTACACCTTGCCCTTTAAATGATTTACTAACTTTATGGAGTCTACAAGTGGCAACCAGTTTATGTTTATTTCTAGTATTAAAATTATGATTATTTTTCTTAAACAAATTAATGTTTTTGTGAGCATACATGAGATTTTCATAGATGTATTCATAAGTTGTATAAGTAGCAATAAATACATTTTTCATTTTCATTCACTGACTTTAACTATAAATACATTAATAATTAATATCTTACCTTTAAATAATGTGTAACTGCTTGATTGTCTCTGATCACAGAGATAAACCTTTTTAGATTTGTGTGTTTTAGGTTGTAAAATGTTTTTTTTACGTTGAAATGAAAAAAATCCTATAAACGGGATATCTATGATTTGTGGTTAGGTTTAATAATCATTTATTCTCAAAAAGATAATAAATATCTCTTACAGGAGAATCAGTAGAAATAAAAAAGATATTGTAGTTAGATTTGTGGTTTGTGATAATAACCACCATGATAATATCCCGTTTTTAGTGAAAATAGTGTCGAAATATTGATTCAGTATTATCAAGTGTTTTTGAGTCTCATGAACCAGATTGACTGACTGAGTCAGTGATAGTTAAACAGTTGAAATTTTCGTAGATGATGTATTTCTGCTGCCGCTTTAACAACAAATACTAAAAACAGAATAAAATAAATATTTAAGTGGAGCTACATACAACAGACATGATTTTTTGCCGTTTTTATAGATAATGGTACGAAACCCTTCGTGCGCGAGCCCGACTCGCACTTGGCCGGTTTTTTATATTTTCATTTATTTTTCAGACCATCCATTCTGTTAGTAAACATTAATAAAATATTAGAACTATGTTAGTAGACCGGCAATTGCAATTAAATATAAAACAAAATAACATGAAAATCGGTAGGTACATACACAATAATCAAACAAAATAATAATCAATTCAAATTTATACAAATAATAGCTTGGTCAAAGTAATAAATAAATAATAATATAATTATTGAGTCACAAGCTGGGTGACTGGCTGGTGTTTTAAATCCCAGCAGCCAATGATGCCGGAATTAAAATTAAAATTATCTGCCACAACAGCCAGCATCCTGTTGGAGCTGTCTCGGACGCGGCTCATCAGGGACGCGGTTCTTTTGCATATGATCGCATAAAAGTCGTCAACTCGTGCGTCTGCGACATGCCTGATGCGCTGCAGTACCTCCGCATCCCCAGCAACAACCTAAATCCGTTGTTGTACTGGACTGGTAGAGCATTGTAGGATTTTTGCGTATGCCGGACCCATAGGCTGCACGTGTACAGGTTTTGACAGTAAGTCCTGAACAAGGTCACTTTGACCGGGGCAGAACAACGTGCAAACCTGCGAGCCAACATATTGCATCAAACCGACAACGCTCTACGTTCCCTCTCTATGTCCGTATCATCACCCATATCCTCAGTGACCCAGTGGCCCAAGTACTTAAACTTCTTAACCCAGGTGAGGGGTGTTTCATCAAGCAAAACTGGAGGAACAGTGTAAGTCTTACTCCCTAACTTAAACAACATTCCCTCACTCTTTTTTGAATTGTACTTGAGCCCATGGGTGACTGCATAGGACTTACAAATATCTAGCAGCTCCCTGATAGCACTGATTGAGGAACTCAGCAGAACCAAGTATCCGACTTTGGTTCTGCTGAGTTCCTCAATCAGACGATTGATATACAAATTGAAGAGCTTTGGGGATGTGATTCCCCCCTGCCTAAAACACAACCCCTACACTATATAGCTATATACTGCTGTATATATACTACATATAGTATATATATATATAGTATATATATATATAGTGTATATATATATATAGGGTACTGTATAGTAGGGCCTCACCCCGCACTCCAAAGTGTATTCATCAGAAAACGAGCCCGCCCATCGCACCATGTTTTTTTAATTCTCGTACCAGTACTTGAATACGTAGACCAGATATTTTGGTAAACTTGTATCGCATAATAGATTTTCCCACAATATGTTATATGAAACAAGGTCAACCGCCTTTGACAGGTCCAAAAAACACCCATATACAGTTGTTTTTTTGCTAGTGTAATATTGGACAGTATGCTTAAGGCATAGAATTGCTGACTCTGTTGATAGTCCGGAATGAAAGCCAAACTGGGCATCACTCAAGCTCAAATGTCTACTTAGGTGTATATCAAGCAAACTGTCCAATACTTTTGCGATAATAGTAGCAAGAGAAATAGGTTTATAGTTAGACCTGTCAGAGGCATCACCCGTCCTGTTCTTTATAACTGGAACTACAACAGTTTTCATAAGGTCTAATGGCAAATAAGAATGTCCAATACAGAGGTTGTAAAACATGGCCAGTACTCTGGGTAAATGGCACCCTGCATACTGCAGATGCTCTCTACTGAGCCCATCGTGCCCGGGTGATTTGCCTCTCTTCATATTTTTAATAACAGAGCTGACTTCTTCGGCTGTTATTTGTACATGCAAATCGGGTAGGTTGGTCTCAGCAAAGAGCCCCCTCCCCCCACAGTGTAGCACTGTCCAGTAACGGATTGACTTGAAACTTGTTCAATATTCAATAAGTTAGCGATGTCAGATGGATCACACACGCCATTCATGCTCACAGGCAAGCTCGCCTTCACATTTAGTTTCTTTGTTTGTTTCCAAAAGCCACTAAAGTCCTTAGCTGTGTGGTGTGTAGCTAGAATGTCCATTTGTATTTGCTGCTGGTTGTTTTGAAACTACTTCAGCTTTGACTTAAAATTGGATCTGGTTGCACGCATATTGTCATAGTATGGTTCACATGAGGGTTTCCCATGCGCAATCCAAGTATGAAAAGCATGGCGCGCCTCTCCATGAGCATGTCGAACATGTTTGTTCCAGCCAACGACCCGGACCCGTCCTCTGGATTTACTCTCAGTGTGACATGAAACAGCCGCATCACATAATATGTCAACAATGTTCATAATATGTCATCGCTAAGTCTGTTACTACACAGTAATTCAGCCAACGTCGATTTCCCGTGACATCACAAACGAATGTGTATGTGTCCGATGAAGAGCCTAATCTCTCAAAATCAGCACACGTCCATATTTCGTCAGCGCAAAAGTTCAAGAGTTCCTTACCGAAAGGCTTTCCCGGATGCGCGTTAAAGGCCCCTAATATGTACACTGATTTTATATCACTGCCTTCAATAATTGCACTTATTTCACTGAGGCAATCCGTAAATTCACTGAGATTAGTAGGGCCGTCAGTAGACATATACACCGTTATGATCAAAAATGATCCGCTGTTGGGAGTTGGTATACTAATGGCCGCAAGGCGCACACTATTACAACTAATTACTGTTACATCTTGGAACAGAACTCTTCCTCCACAGTATGGCCACGCCACCATAGGACCTTCCACGAAGTATACCCGCCGATGTATCCACAGCCGATACTCCAGCGTAGCTGAAGTTACTGTCAATGGTGCCCAGCAATGACAAGTCATGGGGTATCATCAGCCACGTTTCCTGGAGCCTATGCCAACAGGCGGATATCATAGCTCTCCAGGAACAGCTGACTTGATGCAGTCCACTGAGCGTCTCATACCCTTGCAGTTGTAGCTTATACAATTGCAGTTGTAATCCATACTTAGTTATGATAAATTCACCTTAGTCTCATATAGTCTCGAGGTATTTTCCTGTATGAAAAATCGACAAAACGTCGAAAGGATATACCATTGAGCCAAAATTTTGTGTCCATAAACAAATCCAGTTTATGTTTAGGAACAACAACTTTAAAGGAATTATACTCTTTTCTTGTTTCATAATTACACGTTCCAAAGTAACTTCAATGACCGTTATATTTCTAATGTAAGAACTTATGTCACTAGCCGTCGTTTCCTTGTTTACATTATAAATAAACATGGGGATTTTTGACTCTGCCGCCTTGAACTTACTGTCCGGTTCTGTTGCACAGGCACCTCTCAAACCTATTAGCCGGTTTCGTAATTGTTTTCGCTGTACTAGCTTCCACTCGTCACTAGATTCCTCATATCTCCATTTGCCTTCTTTACTAGCAGAAAAACATAGTATAGATCTTTATGCTGAAAAACAATATAATTTTAATGAGGAGTTTAAAGAAAAAGTCAAAAAATATTCAAAGATTTTTAAAAATGTTTGTCGTGAAGCAAAAGCGCGTCATTTGAGTTCGTCATAATGCTGGTATTGAGTTATTATCGCACATATTTGATGCCTGGGAGAAATCTCATGACGCTTTAGGTGTTTTTGTGATTTGTCCTAGGCATTTGATTGCGTAGACCATGACACATTGATCAGGAAACTACACCATTATGGCATTAGGAGCGTTGCTCTAGACTTTCTCACTTCTTATTTAAGTGGCAGAGTGCAAAGAGTTGACGTGAATGGGAAGCGTTCTCCGGGGTCTTTGGTTAAAATGGGTGTACCACAGGGATCAATTCTGGGACCATTTTTGTTTTTAGTATATATTAATGATCTTCCCCATCTTGTAAGGGACGATCATGAGGTTGTATTGTTTGCAGACGACACGTCACTTTTATTTAAATTAAAGCGACGACAAACCGATTTTGACGATGTAAACAATGCAATCTCTAAGGTGGTAAAATGGTTCAATGTAAACAATCTACTTCTAAATGAAAAGAAAACAAAGTGTATTCGATTTATACTACCTAATGTTACACAAGTTAAAGCAGATATAAAAATCAAAGACGAGGAGTTGGCTCTTCTGGACACCACCGTATTCTTAGGTACGAGTATAACCCTAGATAATAAGCTTCAATGGGGCCCTCATATTGATAGGTTGTCGAAGATACTTAGTTCTGCGGTATACGCAGTCAAAAAGATCCGTTTTTTTACAGACGTAGACACAGCTTGACTAGTTTACTTCAGCTACTTCCACAGCATTATGTCATATGGTATACTGCTGTGGGGGAGTGCTGCAGATATAAACACCGTTTTTGTGCTGCAGAAGAGGGCTGTTCGTGCAATTTATAATATGGGCCCCAGAGAATCATTACGCAATAAGTTTAAAGAAATAAATATTATGACATTCCCTTGTCAATACATCTATGAAAATCTAATGTATGTTCACAAAAATATTAATTTGTTTAAGAAAAATAGCGATAATCATAATTTTAATACTAGAAATAAAGATAAACTCGCTGTTGCCACTTGTAGACTCCATAAAGTTAGTAAATCGTTTAGAGGGCAAGGTGTACGCTTTTATAACAAACTCCCAAGGGATGTACAAAAATTGACAATTAACAAATTTAAAAATTAAACAAAATCTTTATAAAAGAGCCTACTATAAAATATCGGATTATTTAGATGATAGAGAAGCTTGGGATTGAAATTGCTCCAACTCGTTCAAAATGTTACAATTTAGACGTAATTTATGTTCTGTATTATGTATTGTAAAAGGATCATTAAAAAAAACAACCAGCCTTGTTTCTTGCCTTTCTTTCCTGGCTTGGTCGCGAAGGAACAGGCAGTAAAATTAACGTTTCAAAGTGATCCTTGTGATTTTAATGAATAAAAATATTTGACTTTGACTTGACTTAGTACATCTGCAAAGGAGTTTTGTTTAACCGGGCTTTTTGACTTATCGGAACAACTAGCTATCGGCATATCATTTCGTGACTCCAAGCCAGGTGCATCATTAGTTAGCAAACAGCTGCTTTCTGCGACTACGGGACGCATATCGCGCTGCGAAATACCGTTACTTTGCACTTGCGGGACAGGAACACAGTTATTACGTTTGTGCGATAAGGACAGACGAGGCACGGGTGACCGTTGAACCTGCAGCGCGGGAGTGACTCATCGCGGCCGTTCAAAGTAGTTATGCGGGTATCTGCTGACTGTTGTGACTTGTTATGCTTATCCATCAGCGCTTCCTCGGGACAATGTTGTAAGCCCATGGGGCCACTATAACAGTTAAAACTCTCCAACAAGTAAGCCCCGCGCCTTATGTTAACGCGGGAAACACTACACAGGGTTGCGATTTTGTGTGGCTGTAGGTTACTCTGTAGTTAATTAAATTGTTTTAAGGTCACGTAGTTTTCCTTCACAGCTTTCATCTCATTTTGTAGAAGCAGCAGATCCTTGAGAATTTTTGTTGAATCTAACTGGTCGAAAGTTACTGGAGGCAGATTTTGTAAAAGCCTTGCGACAAAGATAGGTGTGCAATCCGGATCTATTTCCTTTAATAGGGTAACGATATCATACACATCTATATATCATACGTTCGGATTTGCCGTATTTTTTGCGTGTTATTTTTCTTTTAGATGTTGTGATGGAGTCAAACAGCAAACTTTTAGCCGCTTCTATTTCTTTTGATGGAAAAGCAGAAACACACAGACGAACAATCCCTTCCTCGGTCATAACATCTGCCTTGTTTTGTATAAAGGCTAGCACTTCATTTATTACAATCCTGCGATGGTTACACTTCATAACATTGCACGTCATCTTTCCGTTATTGTCACAACCCGTGTTACGCATAATATTCGCTCACATCGACCGCACGCAACGACGCGCGAACGCAGACTGATATTTGTTGTGTAGACGTTCGTATAAGTTATCACGTTGCGTGCAAAATGATAGAGTTCAAATCGGACCTATTAGATTTCCTTTAGTGTAGTGGCCCTTAAAAGATAAACAATGTGGATGATGACCATCAAATCAGGGTGAAAAAAGCTGCCAAAAGATCCATAAAGTGATTGTACTGCTCGTGGATTTACAACCACTTTATGGATCGTATTAAGATAGCGTATGGATGCCCATTACTCGTACGGAACTTGTGGCTCTGCTTCTATTAGTTACTGTGCGGGTACTTCCTGGGCGCTAGGGTTCCGCGGAAGCGCACTAAACGCTTCCTTCCACTCGATCCGCGCGAAATACGATCCTCCCCCTCATCTCTCTCCTCCCACTTACCCCCATCCGTCGACCGAAATATATCGGTAGGTAATACAGTATCTACGGTATTCAAACCTCAAGTAATGGCGTCCTTGATAGGATTAATATGGTTGATCACGCAGTTAGTCAGGTGGAGCTAGTACTTTTCAAACTTTCGCGTTCACTTCTACATTACGATAATAATTATAAGCGTAAGCGTTGACTTTAATAGCTGATTTGAAGCAATAAAAAAAAGTCATCAAGTTAATTTCTACAAAATTTAAAAAGCTCCCACACTTAAAACCCATCGAGGGTAAAAAACGATTCTAGTGTTGAGATCCCTTCAGCAAAAAAGGAAAAAAGCTGATTGCCTTCGGACCGGCTGAGCTGATCTTCTTGAGTCATAGCTACTAGTATAAACCGCCTCAGTTAACCTAGCTTTCTATAAGACTGTGTTCGAATTAAATAAATAAATAAATATTGCGGGACATTTCACACAGCGCTATCTAGCCCCAAACTAAGCAGAGCTTGTATTATGGGAACCAGATAACTGATAGAATACTTATATACTTTTTTTTTGTAAATACGTACTTATAATATATATACGTATGTATATAGAAAAACATCCAGACCCGGAACAAATATCTGTAGATCATGCAAACATTTGTTGCGCGGCGGGAATCGAACTATTATCATTACGCAATAAGTTTAATGAAATAAATATTATGACATATTTAGAAATAGAATAAGAAATAGAAATATATTTATTGTGACCATAAAAGTTACATAGATGAGTTGTGTCCCTGTTTCCCAGAAAAGCGTAAGCTGTGGCCTAGGAAACAGTTCACTCCTGAATGGCATGCTATAAATATTACAGTCTAGTACATGAAAAACGAAATAACAAAACAATCAAAGAAATGTGATGTCGGAGCGCACATGTTTACATGTATGCGAATGCACCAGTGTATAAGTGAGTATATGTGTGGGTCATGTACGTGTGTATGTGGGTATTTTGTTTGCGTACGTGTTTTTTGTAAGGGTGGGTTTTTTGTGTGTGTATGTGTGTGAGTGTGTGTGTGAGAATATGTGTGTACATTCCCTTGTCAATACATCTATGAAAATCAAATATTAATTTGTTTAAGAACAATAGCGATAATCTTAATTCTAAAACTAGAAATAAAGGTAAACTCGCTGTTGCCACTTATAGACTCCATAAGGTAGTAAATCGTATAAAGGGTAAGGTGTACGCTTTTATAACAAACTCCCAATGATGCAAAAAATTGACAATAAACAAATTTAAAAACGTAATTAAACAAAATCTTTATAAAAAAGCCTACTATATAATATTGGATTATTTAGATGCTTGGGATTGAAATTGCTCCAACTCGTTCAAAATGTTCCAATTTAGACGTAATTTATTTTCCGTATTGTTATGTATTCTAAAAGGATCATTAAAAAAACTACCAGCCTTGTTTCTTGCCTTTCTTTCCTGGCTTGGTCGCGAAGGAACAGGTAGTAAAATTGACGTTTCAAAGTCATCCTTGTGATTTTAATGAATAAAAATGTTGACTTTGACTTTGTCTTTGACCCACTACGTCCTGCGTCTCAGCCGGCTATTCACACGCTGCGCCACGGAGGTCATCCGTCCGTTTGGTCCATCTGTTTGGAAACTACGATGCCACAGAACTTCAAACTTAATGTGACAAACTTATAACACTCCTCTTTTTGGGCCGAGTGTTAAAAATGGAAAGATTTTAGAAAATGTTTAAAATTTTCACAAAATTGCTAGGAATAGTATTTATTTGGCACCCGCAGCGCCACGCCGCGTCCACACCTGTCTCGTGCAGTGCGAGGCAGGACATTCGGAACCAGATGTGAGCACGTCCGATACAACACGAGCCAGGCTAGCATTACTACTCTACTAAAGTTTCTCTTTTCCAATATAATCGTTCAGTGGCGATTCACTAGATAACCGAACAGCAGAAATGTCTAAACATATGCGCATCGAATTATTTGCGTCTTATTGCTGTAGCAAAATCAATAAAATTGTACATTTTACGCTAACTTGGTCACCACATAACATCAGATGGCTTGTTCCATCTCCAGGTAGTATAAAATAATAAGTATATGATACAACATTAAAATAACAGCTTGTGCTAATTTACCTAGATTAGACACAAAAGTCGCAGGTAGCATCCATCATTCACGATTATAATTTAGTGTCGTAAATTAGTACTCACCGCACTAAATAATAACTGTAGCTTGTGGCCATCTCTAGTGTCACAATATTTAGACTGCCTGAAGTAACGATCAATCATACAAGCAATGACCGCACGGAACAGCTTAACTTAGCTGCCAGTAACGATCAATCATACAAGCAATGACCGCACGGAACAGCTTAACTTAGCTGCCAGTAACGATCAATCATACAAGCAATGACCGCACGGAACAGCTTAACTTAGCTGCCAGTAACGATCAATCATACAAGCAATGACCGCACGGAACATTGCTTAACTTAGCTGCCAGTAACGATCAATCATACAAGCAATGACCGCACGGAACAGCTTAACTTAGCTGCCAGTAACGATCAATCATACAAGCAATGACCGCACGGAACATTGCTTAACTTAGCTGCCAGTAACGATCAATCACACAAGCAATGACCGCACGGAACATTGCTTAACTTAGCTGCCAGTAACGATCAATCATACAAGCAATGACCGCACGGAACAGCTTAACTTAGCTGCCAGTAACGATCAATCATACAAGCAATGACCGCACGGAACATTGCTTAACTTAGCTGCCAGTAACGATCAATCATACAAGCAATGACCGCACGGAACATTGCTTAACTTAGCTGCCAGTAACGATCAATCATACAAGCAATGACCGCACGGAACAGCTTAACTTAGCTGCCAGTAACGATCAATCATACAAGCAATGACCGCACGGAACATTGCTTAACTTAGCTGCCAGTAACGATCAATCATACAAGCAATGACCGCACGGAACATTGCTTAACTTAGCTGCCAGTAACGATCAATCATACAAGCAATGACCGCACGGAACATTGCTTAACTTAGCTGCCAGTAACGATCAATCATACAAGCAATGACCGCACGGAACATTGCTTAACTTAGCTGCCAGTAACGATCAATCATACAAGCAATGACCGCACGGAACAGCTTAACTTAGCTGCCAGTAACGATCAATCATACAAGCAATGACCGCACGGAACATTGCTTAACTTAGCTGCCAGTAACGATCAATCATACAAGCAATGACCGCACGGAACATTGCTTAACTTAGCTGCCAGTAACGATCAATCATACAAGCAATGACCGCACGGAACAGCTTAACTTAGCTGATGCTGAGAAAGACTAAGCAGACTATATAAGCGAGTGATTTTATTATCGATTTATCGAATATCGATTTGTATGAAGCAATAGTTGAGTTGTAATACCGTTTGAGACTTCCTCTTAGCTTAGAGTATCGGAAGTGTCGGGTCGGAGCAACTGTAGCTCCGCACGACATGTCTCTCCGATACTTATCAGAAGCGACGATCGACGAAATACACATAAATACTCGATATGACGTGTTCTTGTTGTAAAAGGTTAAATATTTTTTTGGGAAGTCATATCACAGATGTGGTAGAGGGCTTGCTATTGTAGGAAGGAAATACCTCGTATCTTACTGTATATAAATGTAGGTACATATTTGGTTTTTGTGTAGGATAGTGCACCTAAATAAGTTGCCTTTTTGAGCCTTCTGTTAAACCTGTATCACACTATATTATTAAAATAACATTATAAATGCAGATGATTATTTATTTCTTTGTTTGTTATATGTTACGACGTGATTGAGATTGAGTAACAACTCAATCACGTCGTAACGGCAAAACCGATTTCGATGAAATTTAGTATTTAGGTACGTAGATTATGAGCTGGATTAACATACAGGCTATTTTAATCCCATGTATCAGGTCCCATGGGATAAAAATGAGGTATCATCGTTTCTATAGAAAGTAGTTTTGGTGTTTGCGTGAGCAAAGCCGCTGGCGGGTCAGATACTTAGTAATCTTATATTTGTCAAGTGCGAGATCCGAGCATTCAAATAAATTATTTGAAATCCTTGGATCTCGTTCATATCTCACAGTATGCAAAAAGTACAAATAAAATTTAAAGACAGTATCAATTAAATTATTAAAACCCCTTCAATTTTTAATAAAACGATTGAGTCGTTGAGTCTGAAACTGAAGCAATTTTTCTGCGAATAAAATACATTGATTTGTTTATAAAGAAACATCAAATAACCCCAAGTCACAATTTTAGTAGCGGCTCACGGAACTTGTCCTTATGTTTACTGTGATATTTAGTTGTGAATGTGTTGTGTAAACAGCGAGTGTAGTGTCTATAAACAATCCGATTTGTGTTTAGTTTGTTCATAAACTGATACAATATTGACAGCGGACGCAAGCCCGTTGTGTTATATCTACCGGGGGACAAATCAAGCAATATTTATTTAGACTAGGCAGGTATAGTGGGAAAATTTTTTGCATATTAAAGTTAGGAGCCGGGCGAGATATTGCGCCTGACGTGTAGTGGACCCGTAGCGAAATTGGTATTGCACCTTCGTATTAAGAGGAAGGTAGCGGGTTCAAACACTGGCCGACTCTTAATTCTTGTGATGAGTTAAAAATTGTCAATTTTCACAACGGAAACCTTGCAGGAAAAGGTACGCGAAAAATAACCTTTGCCTGAGACTTTTCCAACGATATTCAACCTGCTGACTGTATTCTATTATTACAAAAGTACACGTTTTCGTTACTCAGTAAATTCGTGATTACGTATGAGCTAGTGGTTAACTCTAGTGTCGGAGTTGTTACTGACACGGCTTGACGACTTGTGAAGCCAACGTCGACATCCGAACGAACTATTGCAAGCAAATAACGCCGAGTCATGTTGGGGCCACACTGCAAGTTACATCATTAAATTAAACCCTTTTCCTTTGGTGTGTTCTATTTTTACTTTACTGTATTAGTGTACGCCTACACGAACTTGTGAGGTTTCGCAAATAATACATTCTGATGAAGGGATCTGATAGCGCACTATAGAGCCGGTTTATTTAATAGTCATTTCGCCTGTTCTCACTATTTCACGCCAAACTTTTATTTTTTTTTAGACCTCCTGGAGAAGGATCAAGCTAATGGTCCACCCGATGTTAAATTGTAACCATCGCCTATAACAAAGCATTGCCTCGTATGTCACGCACCTAAGAAACGTGCCTACGATGCACTGCCCTGTGTTTATCAACTTAAAGCATACAAGAGTAAAGCCTCATGTGCTTGTAATTTAACCGGCACAGAAAAACTCTTTTTAAATCGTATGAAATGGTCTTTAGAACATTTAACTGTTTTTTGAGTATTTATTTTTAGTCATGCAGATAATTACATTCATTTCTGTTTATAAATGTATGTGGTAAGAATATTACAGATCATATTTGAGTATATAAATCTCTAAAATAAGTTTAGAAATGTATGCTCTTTCCAGAGACTAAGACATAAGCTTCGCGCTTTACGAACTAATAAGTCCCAACTCGACTTGTTTCGGTAAAGTACAGCTTTTCAAGTTTTGAGCGTTTATATACAGCTGAACCAACTATATATAGCGGAGTATTATAATAACACGATGTGAATATGAGGATAAATAATCTTAATAAAATATACATATAAATAAAACATTATAACAGATTACTTGAAACCGAGGCTTTTATGTCTATCAAATCGACGATAATTTATAGAGCGTCGTGAGATATACCGCGCATGACACGAGAAACGTCGATGTTGACTAATTTCTCGTTTAGTCTAACATGCACGCTACGATAGAGAAGTTTGACGTTATTCGCCGCTATTCTTGTATGGTCACAAAACTTCACTCTGCGTCGTACCTCGGTATCTCGTCCTCAAAAGTACGACCGCAAAATACCTGCGCATTAGTGTCAAAATTCGTCTAAATGATGGTGCGCATGTAGTACAGGTAGTCAGATAACATGAAGAGATATTTCTACTTTGCTCAAGAAAACGAGTCGAGAAAATTGTGTCACGTTACGCATGTTAGCTGTACTAGTGTCATGTTGCACGTCTACGCCAAGTAGTGGTACTTGGCGCAATCACTAGCGGCTCCCGTAAGGGCTGCACTAGCGAGCGAGATAGCAATATCATCGTCGCTTGTCCCACGTTTTATGAGCTCGTCTGTCAGGAACGTTGGCGTCTGGCATAGCTGGGTGAAGGAGGCAGCGGCTGCGGTGCCTGAGACAGAGCTAGAATAAAGATGTCTAGTAGGCTTTATAGAGAATTTCATAGATGTAATTAAGTAATAGAAAATTATTGTCTGCAGATGTTTCCCCCATGGAGATGAGCCCCCCCTCCGGCCGTGCGTTCCCCCCCGCACAGTGACGCGCCGTCCCCTCGTCGCGCCCGCGCCGCCGCCGCCATGCCGCCGCCGCGGTGCCCCCTTCTGCCTTCTCTACTCTTCTTCTTTATTATCGGTGAGTTTAGATATAAATCAATTCTTTTGTTATTGGCAGATTAATATAGTGATAACGGTAATCTTTAAAGTATTTGTTGAGTGACGTTATCCCCTGCGTACGAGTATTGCCGAGATTACACAATTATTTTTAAACATACACTCTACATAGGCACGCTAAAAATATCGATTTGTATTAGGCATCAAATCTAAAAATAAAACCTTAAGAACTGGAAATTACAAACAAATTTAAATTGTTATGTTGAAAATGTAATTATTATAAGACTTAGTTATGTGTTTACATAATTAAAAAAAACGCCATTCAAGCCCAACTGGGTTGCTGAAACTCGAGAATCTCTCAGTTATTGAGCCTCATAGATCAAAAAGATTAATAAGTTAGTAACAAAACTTGATATAAGAATAATAACGATCAAAAAAACGCTGTTCAATTCTAGTTTTAAGTTTCGTAAAATATAATTATAAATGGGGACTTCTAGTGAAGGCGATAGCTGGATGTGAACTCATATTCGGTTATTATGAAATGTCACGGGTTTTGTCTCGACCGTCATTGTGCTCCGCGGTTAAGCCAAGTGAATTGTACAAGATCATTCAGAATATCTAGCCGAAAGGGGAAGATTTTTAAACACAAAATTTTAGATTTCTTAAGAATAATGTCTTTTCAACAAAACACATATGTTTTTTCTTAACCTATACTTTACCACTTCTAGGCATAGGTCATCTCCATATTCGTTCATATCTCGCGATCGGTCACCACGTCCCACCAGCCATCTTGAAAGGCATCGAGGCCTTCACGCCAACGCTTCTTCGACCAGTCTCGGCTTCGAAGTCAAAAAAAGTCTTTAAAATCAGCTGTTTCTTAGATTTTCTCTTTATATATAAACGTACAGGATTTTTGTCTCGAACACTTTATGATTGCACTTATAACGGTTGACTAACTGAGCTTTCACGAAAACAAGCGCGTGTTTCTTCAATGAAAAATATCTAACTTAGCTTGGTAGTCATTTATGTCAATTTTGCAATATCTGTACACATTTTTTTACAATTGATTATTATTATGTACTTTTATTTCCTGTATTGTAATTGTATGTATTGTAAAAGGGTCAAAGACCAACCAGTCTTGTTTCTTGCCTGATTCCTTCATGGCTTAATCGCGGAGGAACAGGCGGTAAAAAATAACGTTTCACAGTGATCCTTATGTTTTTGATGGAGAAGTGAATATTGAATTGAATTGAATTTTGGGTACAAGTGTGTGCTCGTGAAGGGCAAACTTGTATAAAGTGCCATTACCTATTTTTTAAGACCTTATTGTACACTTGCTTATGCAAATATATATCTTGTATCTTTTTCTTGCAACAAAGATTAAACACCCCGTTTTTGGGTTAACATAGATATTCGAAGCACCCTGTAGACTAGTACTAGACTAGTAGAAGCCGTTGATTATATTGTGGTAGAGACTATTGCATCATCTGTGTGCAGTGGCGCCCCCGCACTAATTAAATAACCAGTAATGAGTCGACAAAGTTCTCGTCTTCGCTTGTTTGCGACTGCCCGCTGTACATTGCGGACTCGCTACAGAGCGCGCTGTAACTCGCTACACAAGACGCGCAATGGTAATGAATTACATTAGACGCTCGTGACTGAAATACGGACTTGGTATGCAAAGTGTTATAACTCGAAAATAAAAGTTTTGGCTTTATGCGGTAAACAGGGCGTGAAGATTTAAGGTCGCCTTTAGTAAAGTCGGGAGTTGCGGAGTCGCGGAGTCGGTGTCGACTCGTGCCGTAAGCAGCTTACATCAAGACCGCTAGATTACTTATTACCGGCGCGCGGCGGCGCCGATTCTAATCCACTTCATTTTATTTGATCTGCCAGATATTTTGACTCTGACATAACCTATGTAACTTTCGTGTATTTCGTTCGCAGAATGTTTAGAAAATCTAGTGTAAGTAACCCCCCCCCCCAAAATTTACAAAAATATGGTGTAGGTACCTACTAGCATCCGCACGCAGCTTTGCAAGCGCAATTTGAAGGCCTGACGGACGGCGAATAATGGCGGATCTAAATTATTATAACTTATAATTACGATTTACCTGTGTTTAACGAAAATAAATTTATTTGTATTTATGATTTTCCGATGAAAAGTAGCCAAATTTCATCGAAATCAGTTCAGCCATTACGACGTGACTGAGTAACAAATCGAAACACAATTGTTTTTTATTCTCACCTGTATGGGTGGTAAGCGATGATTTGGTCTAAGATTAAGCACGAAGAAGGCCCGGATTGTACTCTTTAGGAAAAATAGACGATAGCAAAGTGTTCCATACCTTATCTGTGCGCATTAAGAACGTAGAACCAAAATGGTGTATGCGAATGGGTATATCAACTAGGTACGGGTGGTACTGAGCCGTGCGCCTGCTTGTCCTTTGATGGAAAGGAGATGGCGGGATCAGATCGTATAGTTCACTTTGCAACTTTACGGCGGTGTTCGAGACTTTGGATCTTACGAGTAGTCTCCACCATATATTGCTCCCCTATAAGCCTTAAAGCTCTACGTTCTATCGAGTCTAAGATAGCTTGCTGGTGTTTGCCGAACCATCCCAAAGGTGGCAGCAGTACTCAGTATCAGACCGACCTTGTGCTTTGTAGATACTAAGAAGCTGTCCCGGTGTAGCCTTAGACTCGATGTATGAGCTAAAGTTGAGAGTAGGCGCGAGCGAAATCAATAACATGCAAACTTTCACATAAATAATATCGGTATGATTTGGTTCATAAGTTGTGTGTGTGACATTTTAGCTCTCCGATGAACCGATTTTAAAGCAGTTTTATTTGAAGTTTGACGTTAAAAAAGATTGAAAAAAAAAATATTGTGCACTGGAAACTAGTTTCTAACAGTTATTATTAATTTAAAGAGCTAAGCAACACCTACGGGAAACCTTTAACATTTTTAAAATTATCTCTTAAATCACATCAGTTTAGACTGGTTAACACTGCTTCGGCTAGTTAATCGAATGGAGCGGGTTCTAATCAGGGAGCAGGTCGCGTGTGGTACTGGGGCGGGTATTAGTAGCACGAGGCTGATGGTGTGTAGTCTAAGCGCGGTATTACACACGAGAGCTAAAAGGCTTTTCAGCGAGGGTGGTCACTACTCCTATTATAAAGGACGGGCTTACAAGCACGTTTCATTATAAAGTAAGGATAGAGTAAGAGTGCAAGAGGAAATCCCTGAGGTATTCCTATCAAAATGAACATTAGAAATTGTTATATCAGATGCCAAACGAGCATTATCATATTTATTGCAATTCTAAGGATTATTTTAAAACGTCGTAATGTGAGTAGATTAATGTCTCTCAACAGTATGTATAAAACCACTTCTGATCTGATCTGAGGGCTTAGCCAAGTTACAGTCGATTAGCTAGTCGATAAGTCTGAAAATGTATGGAATTTGACACATGCTATAGAAATACCACGTGATACAGCGACAACAAAGGTATGTAGAAATCTAATAGATTCGCAGCGAATGTAATTTGACTTCGGGCCCTGATCTGATTGAAATAAAACATACGAAGTGTACAGTTCAACGTTTAGTTCAGTATATCTATGCACAACCGGTAGGTACCTACATTTGTATCTGCACTACACAAAGATGGAAGAGAATGGTTTTTCTTAAGCATTCAATTTATCTTTGTACTACTTTATAAGTGCAAAAAAATGTACAACTGGCTGAACTTAATGCTGAAGGGATTTCTCTTTCAGATATCCTTTGTGATCTTATTGGTATTAAAATGATTCCGTTTATTCTATAAAATCATAATATAATGTTTAGGGCCATGCTTGTTATATTAATCCATTATGGGCTGGAATCTTTAAATATCATTAGTTTAAACTATTAGTTTAAGTACTGTATAATAAAATGAATTGCATGTAATGTGGCTAAATTACGAGTACAAGATTACAGTTTTAGTTTGGGTCCAACACATTTCGCTTAAGCTAATACATTATATTATATATAAATAAATAAAATTGAATACTACAGCGTTAGCAAAGACCGGAATAACTGAGCTGTTCGCTGTGTGTCTGTCTGTGACTACGTGTCAGACGCGCCAGCGAACGGTTTCAGCTGCACAATAAATAGCCTCCGATACTGTTCAGTAATGGGAAATATCCGACGATACCCGTGTCTTGTCTTCTACTTGTCCACTATTAGCCTCTACGAGTATGTCTACACCGCTGAACCTTCGAATCATCGTGGGGACCCTTACAGGACATGACCCCCTGAACAGACACCTCTACATCATCGGAGAAACAGACAGCCCACTCTGCAGGGCATGTCTTACCGAAGAAGAATCAGCTGCCCATGCCCACGTAGTCCTGGAATGCGTGGGGGTAACAGCACAACGTGCAGAAATCTTGGACAATCCAAGGTCACTCCGTGAAGCCTTCGAGTCTTCGACCGAGACCCCAGGAAACTTCTGCGCTTCTGGTCGGAGTTAGGCTGGCTATCCATATAGTCAACTCTCTCAAGCATTATGGACCACATACAGAGTTCGAATGCGGAAAAGGGAGTCCACCAACATAACATGTCTACACCGCTTCTTTTAACAACGCCTCAAACAGGGTAAATTTGCAAACCGTCGAAAAACCTAATATCGAGAAATGGTAGGATTTCGGCCGCGCCGGCGCCGGGACAAATGTTTCTATTGCTTTGGTAATATTTGTCTCGGCTCTGGGTGTTTTCTGTGTATAATAAGTATGTACTTGCAATCAAAAATTCTAATGTAGTATTTCAACGATGTGATTCACATAGCACGCTTGTAAGCTTTGTTTACTTTGGGACTAGGTGATGTGATATTGTGAAGTTAAATATGTACAGCTTATATATATAATACATAGCGGCGTCTATAAACAGTGCAGTTTGCTTTGCTTTACTTTACAGCACTAACAGTCTACAAGTAAAACGAGTGTTACGAGTCGCACAGACAGTCAGACAGGCATGGCGAAACAGTTCTTGGTTCGACTACCAAACTTTAATAAAACATTATAAGCTTGTTTTTTCGGGTACCACACCTAGATGTAAGTTGATGTAGGGGTGATTTTTTATCCGCGTACCACATTCAGGGTACGCGCGTGAGGTATCGTTTGATAAGTTTTCAGAATAGTCTCCATACACCATAGAACATTCCTCTTCAAAATCCAATTATCTCTAAAGTCACATAACTGCAGATATCCCGCAAGAAATACAACACACGACAAGCCTCCGCGACTATGACCACACTTCCTAACTTGCAGAGTTGCTCGCTCTGAGCACTTCACAACTTGCACAGTAGTCAGTGTTTCCAACTTAGCTGAATTTCTTCACAGCTATATCTAACAACATTATGAATTGGTTAGTAACAAATGAATTTATCATAAGTAATTTTTAGGGTACAAAACTGTAGTAGTAACCCATTATTGGGATTATACCCAACAATGGATGAAGTCAGGTTGTGGATCATGATGATGATGAAGTAATTTTTTGCGGAAATAAAGAAAAAACCCGTTTTCATGAGTCAGGGGTTAAAAACTGACATAACTAAGAACCACCCCGGTTAATCTAGCTTTCTAATATAAAACCGAGTCCGAATCGGTCCATCCGGTTGGAAGCTACGATGCCACAAACAGACAGACCTATGTCTATCTGTTTGTGGCATCGTAGCTGCCTACGCTAGACCGGTAGCTAGACCTACGCCTATGCGTCAAACTTATGACACCATTATTTTAGCAACGACCGTTAAAAACTAAGAATAAACCAGCTGTTTCTTTGGATGGAGAGACCGACAGACAAGGCAAAACTATAACAGTTCGACCGGAACCCGATAAAATAATACCTTCGCGATATTTTATCAAAGGTTTATGCAGTGGACGTCACATTATAGCTGATATGATAATGATGTTCATAAGTTGGCATTTAGAGTTGTATAGGGTGCTGTAGTAAAGTTAGTGATGCTGAAATAATAAAGGTTGCTGACGAGAGTTCGATGGGTTCCCTTCTGGTGGAGTGCTGGGAGCCGCTTGAATAATTGCATACATTACCGGGGAGCTTCTATCAAAAACGTATCTTCATCGAATGATCCATTCATTCGATGAAGATGGAATAACTATTATTGATGTAAAACATCTGTTGGCGCGCCTTCGGGCCCGACTTGTATGCCGTTACGTTACGCTCTGACGGCATACGTCTAACCAGATATGATGTAACATGTAACTAATAATTGTCAAAAGTCAAAAGTACGTACATACAATTGGTTGCCATCACGCGTGTATATTGCGTATGATAAATAAAATAAAATAAATATGGCTCGACATTTCACACAGCGCTATCTAGCCCCAAACAAAGCAGAGTAGGTACTATTGGAACCAGATAACTGATAGAATACTTATATACCTATCTTTTTTTTTGTTTTTTGTAAATACATACTTATAATATGTATACTTACCTATAGAAAATCTAAAAAAAGCAAGATGAACGATCGTTATGATAAACGTCTAAGACGGAGCACAAAGACCTAGAAGGCACATAATACTCAATCATTTATTGTATTCCACAATTAAATAATAGGTAGTAATTTATAGGTTCGTGATCAATATGGACGCTATTCACCTGTGCAGTAAACACCGGAATTGTAGTCTTTACAAAAAGCAGACGGCGATAAAGTGTTACATTACATACCTTATCTAGAACAAAATTGGTGAGCGTGAATTTATGGTATAGGGTATCCCAAAAAATAGTGTCAAGCGAAGGTCCAGAGATACAACAACCCTTGGGGTACCCGAATCACCCCCATGTATGTTCCGCGATTTTTTATAGTTTTCGAGTTATGAATTTTTTCCGAATTATTAAAAATTTCAGACTTGAACAACTTAAAAAATTCTTTAAAAAAAAGAAGATAACTTTCTTGAGATTCTTTTTTGCTAATGAATTTTTATGAGTTGTTCTTTTATGCATAAAATAATCAGCTACGTGACTTTGATGAAAACTATGAAAATGTTGGTGTAAAGTCAAAAAAATTACATTCGATGAATTATGACGTAAACTTTCAACTTTAAATTAAAAACCTTAACAAGGGATTTTATGGTTCTTAAATAAGTCTTAAGAATTCTCCAAATTCTCAGCTTTCATAATCATTAAAAAAAAGTAGTACTTAATTGGCTACTTTGGCGAAAATCGGCCTTCAAAGACGGCGAGGTGGAACATTCTTAAAATTAGGTATCTGATTAGAAAATAGATTTTGGCCATTTTATCATTTCTAAGCTTAATTCGTTTGAAAAGAATACTGATTTTAGTATGTTGCTTTAGCAATTAATACTAAAATGCAATGTTGATTGTTCAAAACCACCATAAATCAGCTTTTTACACTATACAGGGTGTTTGGTAGTATACTAACGATATTCAAGTGGCGGTTTCTCAAAACATAAAAAAAACTTCTCGAAAAAAACTACTAGTTATCAAATAAAAAAAACCGACTAAGTTTAGGCTATTAATTAATTCGACATAAAACTTACTACCTACTCTTGCAATCGACATCCAAAAATAAAGGCCGATTTGATATCTCTTTCGGAAATGGTTTTGGGTTAGAAAGGGACAACAAGAAATATCTCGAGATGTCATCAATACAGTATTTGTGGTTAGGTGGCAACACATAAGTTTAATGAAGTGTTTGTTTTTACATGCCATACTAAATTTCACATTTCTATGTAAAACATTTCACAAATGTATTTATTATGCTCATCAAAATAAACCCTTTCATTTTTGTGCGTATATTATCATACACCCTATACACATAGGTACAGTTAAAATTTAAATGTTTCATGGTAAGTAGAACTATGCCAACTGTCAAATCACATTTGAAGTATACATATGTAGATACATATGTACATATCGTCGACGAGAAAAACATGTTTGGGGACCTCCGCATTAAACTATTAATTTGTCAAAATAATTGTGCAGAGGATCCATAATCCGCAATTTTGGTTATGAAAATGTTCAACTACAATAAGGTTAACCAAATACACGTGAATTGGATCCACAAATAGCGTCTACTTAGCGATTGCCGTTTCATCTGAAAGCTGAGTGGTAGTTAGTCGCATTTGCGGTTTTATCTAGTTAAATCGGCTCCAGATTTGAATATTAAAAACATTTATTTTCTATATCTTTTTTGTGACCTTATATTTGGGTCTACGGTCAACAATTGAGCTTCAATAAAAACTTGGAACTGAATTTGCTCTAACTCGATTTAAAGTAAAAAATAAGACGTTACGTACGTTACGCCTAATATGTAATAATGTGGTGATCATGAGTTTTACAGTTTACAGTTTAGTCAAATCTAACTTTGATCTTAGTTGAAGGAAGTTACGTCATCTCATTAGTGTAACGAGTTATTTACAAAAATATATTATTAAATAACCGACTTCCGATAACAGAAAACAAACCACTGAACCGATTTTAAATTAATTTGTACGGGACCAATTTCAATAAAAAAAATAGTTTTCCAAATCGGTTGATAAATAACGGAGTACAACCGAATTGAGAACCTCCTCCTTTTTTTGAAGATGGTTAAAAAAAATATTGATCGAGCGAAGCGAATTCTCTAAATCAACTTGGACAAACCAGCGTTGTATGTAGGTTTGTATGTTTGTTTGTCCGAGAATAAATTTCGAAGTGTTTACCCGATTATAGTGAGATTTGATATATAGGTAGGTAGTGGTAGGTAGTCGTGGCAAAATTTCGTTGTGACTAAATGAGCTAAAAATGTGGGGGGGGGGGGGTTGTTGAGATATTGGGGTTCAAGAGAGGTAAAAAAAAAATGAGCATATAAAATTTCCATCCTTGCTTGAAAATATGCTTTTATGGGAGTGCATCGGTATGATGACGTGTAGAAGTACCGCATGTGCGGTGATACCGTGGTGACGTCACCGGCGGAACCACTCGCTGATATACGGCCCCGGCTGATCGGGACATTCCCCTCGCGTTACATAGCTACTAGATAAACAACACTATCAAATCTAATATAACTTATTTATTAAAACGACAAGGATCCTTTTGGAATGTCAATTTAACCATCTGTTCCTCGTCGATCAAGCCCGGAAACACATTGTACACTTCTATGAGCTAGGTATCGAAGTCAAAGCGAAGCAGATAACAGCACAGCTAAGAAATATAATAAGCGCTTACATATATACGTAAATAGCGAAGTACAAAAGTAAAGCAATGTAACAGCTACGATGAATGAGATGGTTTCACGGCCATGTGCTTAGAACTGCTAGCAGATGGCACTGCTCTGTCATGACATGACCAAAAGAAAGTGAATTTTTAATGTCAATTTCCGTGTCATCATTATTTTTCAAGGCACTGGAAAAAAATAATAATTTGTGTTTGACAAGCTGACGAAGTGAGATTGATGTAAACAAATTGTATATTGTGTCTAAGATTTTGACTTAAAAGTTGCAATTAAGGTGCAGTTTACTTACAATAGAAGCACATTATTTAACACATATTTTAAGTATGAATTTCTGTGTTTATTAACAAAAATTACGAATCCCTGTCTGGTCTGGAATAAACGTTGCCTATATAATTATGATACCGCAGTTGTGAGAAAAAAGTCAAAGCTAAGAAGAATACTAGTTTACTCGCATAGTCAACCAACTTATATATGTAGTTATGTTTGTAAACAGTTCTTAGAATGTTCATACAATATTACCAAAATCAACTGCAAAACTAACTCTGTATTTTAAAATGATTAGGATACAGCCGTACAGAAGCATTCTTTACTGTGCGTGCTGCAACATGCGTTTGACCATTTATTTACTAAAATTAACATTATTTTTGCACTCACGAGAGCTATAAAAGTAACGTATAAAGTTGAATAATACTCTTCACGTGTTTTATACGAGTATCGCTAGCTTCGTATTCCTGACACTTCAACAAACAAAACCATAATACACTTGCATTATGCAACTCTAATATGAAACGTATCCGATAAAACGTTTATCTGATAAAATAATACTGTAATACATACTTAAATGCACTTTTTTGTAACTGCCTACTTTTAATAATCTAGATGAACGCCATGACCTGGAACAAAAATCTGTAGATGATGCAAACATTTGTTCCGCGGCGGAAATCGAACCCGCAACCTGTGACTCAGTCACAAAATACTCTCTGTGTAAGTAGTACGTTTCGGCGAAGTTAGCGAACCTAACACGTATCGACCATGTATTTGGATTAAGGCTGAGAGGATATGGAGCAGGCGTATTCCATCTATAGCCTTGTCCCAGTGCTTACAGCGGCTGCCTCCACTCAGCTAGTGCTGCGCGCACACGGCTACCTCTATCAATTATCTTCAATTTATAGATGTAAAGTTCTCAGTAGGTAGTGAACCAGCTGACTGCAACAGACTATGTTCAGTTTTATAAAATCCCATTTATCTTCGTCAGTTGCTTTTTGCGTTCAGAGTTTCAGAATCATATCAGTCATGTCGCTTCGGCTCCATCTCTCTGGTTACTCATAAAATAGTTCACACTTCTGTTTTTGACAGACATGAAAACAGATAGAGAGAAAGATTTGTATTAGTTACTCGGAGGTTGTGAAATAGACATTTTATCCACTAAGAATTCTCTAGATTATTTATTTTATCAATGATCACGAGATCGAATCAGAAATGCAGAGATTTGTAGATGAACCAAAGTCACCGTGGCAGTGGGCAGGGCACGTACCTTGAAGAACTGACGGCCGTTGGGGCAGAAGGTTTCTCAAGTGGAGAACACGCACTGGAAAGTGCAGCGTAAGACGGCCTCCCACTAGATGGAATGACAACCTGTTAAAGGTTGCGGGAGCCATTGGGTGCAGGCCGCACAAGATCGGTCGCTCTGGAAATCTAAGGGGAGGCCTATGTCCAGCAGTGGACGTCTTGTGGCTGATATGATGATGATAATTTATTTTATTTTCAAGTTACACGTAGGTGTCACCCACTAGTAGCACATTCCATTGGTAGTCAGGTAGCTAAATAAATAATGATAAATAAATAATGCTGGATATTTCACACAGCGCTATCTAGTCCCAAACTAAGCAAAGTTTTTACTACTATGGGATCCAGATGACTGACAGAATACTTATATATGTTTTTTTTCAAATAAATACTTTTATAGTATACAGTTAAACACCCAGACCTGGAACAACCATCTGTAGATCACATAAACATTTGTTCTGCGGCGGGAATGGAACCCGCATCCTCCTGCGTCTCAGCCGGCTAGTCGCCCTCTGCGCCACGGAGGTTGTCAGTTAGTTGAATTCATGAAAATTATTAATGATACTTTACAAGTACAATACTCATTTTGCACTCATCTAGAGTGCAAAATGAGTAAAATGAGAATGAAGGGTTGTATGTATGGAGCTATCATGGATAATATGGGTTTTGTATTTAATGGAATACTCTACATAATATCATTGTTGGGTTGGTTGTGTTTGTTATCTCAAAGCACTCAAACGGCTTGATCGGTAAAAACAATAAACAAGGATGGTGTTTCCATTTAATTTTAAATACATAACGAAACGATTATTTATTTAGCCTCTGATGAAAAATGCAAATTTATAATTTCTTTAATATTTTTTTCTAAAGAGGATAATATTCATATCTAAAACTCAGTCAGTTTTTCTGTCTCTGCAAAACTTAACAGGCGGTTTTTTTTCGGAAATACCTATCATTCATAAACTTGATCCGTAGAATGAATGTAGAATTGGAATATAATGTCGAGTTCCGGCCTCGCCGACTAGTTGGCTTCATATTAATTGGAATGCTGTCGACAATACAATCACAAATTATACAATTCTAAGCTTTTATAGTAAATTCAGTTGTTCATTTGTACAATATCTATATTTTCAAAGTGGCTCTGGTTATGACTGATAATGATAATATTATTTAAAAAACCGCTTCATGCAAACGTGGTCTGGAAGAAGTGATTTGTAATAGTTCATAGTGCGAAGACACATAAGTTGAACTGTCTAAATACTCATTTATTCAAGCCACAAGTAGGGACACTATAGAACACTTGGTTACGTCAATAATACTACTTAAATACATAGACTTTATAATTAAATAAATTCAATTAAGTTGTACCTAAATGTTCTTCATAGGTTTCATGTATAATTTCGTGTGTACCCTATAAATGAGTTTATTCCATTCTACATCATTTAAACTAGTTGAAAATGCACAGAGGACGAATTTGACCGTAATACATTAAAAAAAATGACGTGAAATGTCTTTAACCACACCGAAAAATACGGACGATAGAAATGAGAACAGTAACGAAAAGATCGAAAAGGACTACATAGGTATATCGTAATTCCCAAACTATTAGGGTTGTCTGAGACAACCTTCATCAGTTCACGTTGGGTGGATCTATTAAATATAATAATTATAGTATAATTTATGAGTTTTAGCATTCGCCCCTCCTAGATTTTATTGTATATGTTCCAGTATAATCTCGGAATCTTCAAGTCCAGAGTGAATAGATTCTTTCTACGCAAGCGTGCTCAATCTTCGATCACACCATCACTTACCATCAGGTGAGGGAGTGGTCAAGCGCTTGACTACCATCAATAAAAAAAGTGGTGGGAGTGCCGACAGAAGTAAATAGAATAGAATAGAAAAACGTTTATTTTGCATCACAAGTGTACATTACAGCTTAGACAAATGGGTATAAATTAATGAGCAAATTTGTGAGCAAAAGCGGTCACCACTCAGCGTTGTGCTATAGTAGCATATTTATACTACTATAGCGCTGGTCTTCCGTGGTGCCATTGCCGAGTGTGCAGGACAGCAACTGTGTTTACAATTACCTAACGATACATATTACTGATAGATATAAACTTTCGGAATCGTTTAAGTACCTACTTACGAACTATTAAAACATACAATACATGAAAATACATAATCATAAACAGTTAACAGACATAATTAAACAGTTTTGAAAATTAAACAGTTAAAAATAAAAATATAATACAGTCAACAGGCATAATAAAAAGAGCTTTGAAAATTAAATAATTAGAATTAAATTCCTAGAAACCAGGCCCAGAACAACCACCTACGTGTGAAAACTTTTGAAAACTCAACAAGTACGTTTTTAAAGATTTTTTGAAAAACCAAACAGTATTAGAGTTCCTTATAGGAGGAGGCAGATTGTTCCAACATTTCGTGGCAGCATAATAATAGCAGAATAAAAGAAGACTACACTACAGATACTAATATACAGAGGTGTCGGTAACGGTAACAGTGTCGCGAGTTCAATGGTTTTTTCCCATCTCAAAAAACTTAAATAAAAGCAGACTATACTACATATACTTATATACAGAGGTGTCGGTAACGGTAACAGTATCGCGAGTTCAATGGTTTTTTCCCATCTCAAAAACGCCCAACGCGCCAAAAGAAAATTTCACTTCAAATAAAAAAAAGTTTAGGTAAGAGTTTTTTTCATTCATTCATCTAAGGTATATTATAGTATCAGAGTGAATAATTTGCCTGATAGTGATAAAATATAGAATAGAATAGAATAATCATATATTTGGTACACACAATATGCCACATGAAACAAGGAAGGAACAGTAGATATTTTCGAATTCCGAGTATGTAATATTCTTATTATCGCTCTAGGATAATTTATCATGACCAAAATAAAACACTGCATAATTGAAAAAGGCAGGGTCATTGTAACTGTCTCTTAAAGCTTTTAGTAATAAAATCTTAATCTTACATTTCAAAACGAATTGAATTTGAATACAATCATCTGAATCTCCAATACTTATTACGAAATGAATAATTTCTGTCCGGTTTCCGGCAATCCGTCACAAGATGTCGTCGAGTTCAATATCTTTTAAATTTAGAATGCTTCTTTCAATATCTTTTGAACTTGGTTCGTTCAGTTTACGAGAGTCGTTATAGGAGGACTCTTGTTTTTGAAGCGGACGGGAATGGACGGGATGGAGCAAGTTTTATTAAAATCAGTCAATTTCATTTTATATCATTCAAAAGTTTGTGTAGCTGAGTTCTGAGTGTACGATCCACGATTGTGTTTTGTTATGATATTGTCAGATTTGTCAGAAGTTACTACGCTAATAGATAAAGTAGAGCCAAATAGTCGCTTAGATTATCGTAGCGCTACCAACATCTAGAACCGAAACGAATATTTTGAGACGGCAAACGATGTGCCGCATCGGGAATCGAACCCAAAATGTGAAAGTAGTTGACTGTATTTTTAAAAAGTTTTATGAAATTCGAATGCTAGCTTTCAAACAGACTCACGATCCACCGACCTTCCGGCGTGTATTTTAATATGACTAAGATACAGTCCTAGGAACCAGATTACTGATTAATACATACGTACATTTTTTTAATGCAGGCAGTTGCATACTGTGCATAATAAAAACACCCAGACCCGAAACAAATCTAAGTGGATTAAGTAAAAATTTGTTCCGCTGCGGGAATCGTACCCACAACCTCCTGCGCCTCAGCCGGCTATTCGCCTACTGCGCCATGGAGGTCGTCTTGGCTGACCTCGACCGCGTCTTCTATCAATAAATCTGGTTGTTTGGCAAAATATGGGATGAAATATAAAATATCATTATTGTGACAAGGTGTGACATGCCAAGTGTTCCGTCCCGCGGCGGCGACCGCAACACCGCGCGGCGCGATGGCACAGTGTCACAGCGTCGCGAATGAAGGCTTCATATAATTACACGGGATTAGGAGACTTCGAGTCGAGTACCACCGGATAGTACTGAACTTATCATTAAATGTGGTATAGATATACAACTCCGAAGTAAATTTCCGGAACGGTCACAAATGATCACTTTAGATAACATATTATACCTATGACGTTGTGTCCGTCTATGGTCGTAATATTCTTGAAGTAAACATACGTTTTATATGAATTTCATTCATCAATCATTTTGAAAACTTTTAATGCTAGGGCATACAATGTTAATGATAATTATAATGATACATTTATGTATTTATTTGGATAGAGTAATTGACAAGGTCTTATAAATCACAAACAACACTAACAACTAAGACGTATCATTTAAATTTAACGATTCAAAATAATCTTTGATTTAGGTCGTCTTTCCAGCTAGTGGGCAGCCGTCCTGCGTTGCGCTTTCCAGTGCGTGGTCTCCATTCGGGAAACGTCCTGCACCCACAGTATTCGAGCGTATTATGTGACATGTCCTCTGTCACTTCAGCTTGCTAAACATCTGGGCTATATCAGTGTCAACTTCCCGCTGGTTCCCAGTGGGGACAAGGCTGGGGACGAGTGGAAATAACCCAACTTGTGAAACACACGCCGCAGTATAATGTTTCGCATCTATGCGGCAGTATTAGCTGCTGCAGCGCGAGCGTCTGCCGAGTACATTAAAGGTAATATCGAGATAAGCACCTCGCAACGTACCTAGGTACCTACCCATACACTCAGCGCCATAATGGTGATTTTTTTTATAGTATGGAGATGGAACAAGCATATGGCCCACCTGATGTTAAGTGGTAACCATCGCCTATAATTAAGTTTGCCTCGTAGGCCACGCTCCTTAGAAATGTGCCCTACGAATCCTACGATGCACTTCCCTACGTCCTACGTCAACTTGAGGCATACAGGTATAAAGCCTCATGTGCCTGTAATTTCACCGGCAACCATGCCCTTCAAACCGAAACACAGCAATCCTGCTTGGCGGTATAAATAGGTATGGTGGTAGCACTTCCCCGAGCGAGCCCCTTCACAAGAAACTCTACTACTCTTGATTCACAAATTAAGAACTTTAACCCTCAATAAATCTAGCAGTATTATTGGGATATAATTGTACGTTTTATGTAAGATATCTGAGAATGTCTCTTATTAGGTTAAGCTCGCCTTTGTACATGTCATTTTCAACCCCTTAGCAAAAAAAAAGAGTGTTATAAGTTTGATGAATAGTTTGATAGATAAGTTTGGGATTGAAATTGCTCCAACTCGTTCCAAAATATTACAATTTAGACGTAATTTATTTTCTTTATTGTTATGTAATTCTAAAAGGATCACTAAAAATAACAACCAGCCTTGTTTTTTGCCTTTCTTTTCTGGCTTGGTCATGAAGGAACAAACAGTAAAATTAACGTTTCAAAGTGATCCTTGTGATTATAATGAATAAAAAAGTTTAGTTTTTTTTTTATTTTGACGGCTGTCTGTCTCTGTGTCTGTCTGTCTGTGGCATCGTAGTTCGCAAACGGATGGACCGATTCAGACGTGGTTTTTTATTGAAATCCAATTTAACTGGGATAGTTTTGAGCTACGTCCGTTTGAACCCCCGACGCTAAAATAGGGGGACAAGGAATTTTAAATTTTATAAAAAATAACTTGATGTAAGCTTTTTATCTGTAACTAGCTGACCCGGCAAATTTCGTACCGCCTTGACACGCATATGACGCGGGCTGCCAATACGTCACCGGTAGAATTGTCAATCGGCCATTATTAGGTGCATCTATGTATGAGAAAATGATTTTTTTTCATAATTTCGTTTTGCTTGAATATTTCAGATATTTTAATGGTTATTCTGCTATTCGGGGCGGAGACAAATCCATCAAATCAAAGATCATCAAAGTAGGTCCCGCCGTTCTTGAGTTATAAATGGTGTAACTAACTTGACTTTGTATTTGATCGAGCGAAGCGAGATCTCTAAATCAACTTGTATGTATGTATGGGCAAACCGGCGTTGTATGTATGTGTGTTTGTTTGACCGCGGATAACTTTCGAAGCGTTGATCAGACCATCGTGAAATTTGATACATAGGTAGGTAGTGATGGCACAATTTTGGTGTGACTAAATGAGCTAAAAATGTGTGGGGGTTGTTGAGATATTGGGATTCAAGAGGGGTAAAAAAAATGAAAATGAGACTATAAGGTCAAATAAAACGCCAAATAAAAGGTCTTCATTAGTACATTTAGACTTCGTTTTTATTTTTAGTAAACTCGTTATAGTTTTTGTATTTGACTTGTAACTTGGCGTTATAAATAAAGAATTGTATTGTATTGTTTTTGAGTTATTAACCATAAAAACTGAACTTTGAAAAAATTCACAGGGTACACCAGTGACCCCACAGTATTGTTATTTGGTATCCGTGCATCTTAAGTAACACAAATATAGGCAAAAGTCGGAAATCCTGAATAACTGCAATTTATACCCCAAAAAATTGTAGCCACATTACATGAACTCCCGTTACCTGTAATTTGATTGAAACTGTAGGTCAAGTTTTTTGGTTACGAATTTCGTGGCACTATTTTGATAGTCAAAGATTAAAAATAATATTGTTTTGTTTTAATCGGAGTCTAAATGTACTAATGAAGACCTTTCATTTGACGTCCTATTTGGCCTAATAGTCTCAATTTTTTTTTTTACCCTTCTTGAACCCGGATATCTCAACAACCCTCCAACATTTTTAGCTCATTTAGTCGCACCAAAATTGTGCCATCACTACCTACCTATGTATTAAATTTCACCATGATCGGATCAAGGTTTCGAAAGTTATCCTCGGACAAACAAACATACATACATACATACGTACAACGCCGATTTACCCAAGTTGATTTAGAGATCTCGCTTCGCTCTATCAATTAATTGTACGCAAGTTTCAAATTTATTGTAACATATTTTTGATTATATCAATAAGAAACTAAAATATAATATTATATAATATTTATAACCCCACAAAATAGATAGGTACTTACAGAAGTACCTATCTATTTTGCTGCTATAGCACACAACATACCTACCTCATATTTAAAATTAATTATTTATTATATTGTTTGTTTATGTCTTGCATGGACTCATCTTTTACTTTTTAAATCATCTTTTGTAAATGTATTATGTGTGCTATTTAGCAAATAAATGATTGTCTATGAAGTAAAGTTTAGTACAAAAAGCGAAAGCAGGCGCACGCACACATAGAAGCTCGCGTACGAGGATCAAGTCAATCGAACGTTCGAACGACTTACATACTCGTTGTACTAAACTAAACATCTGTACCTATCTATTTTGTGATAATACTTAGCAATTTTATAATAACAACTTGCATTGCTGACTGTACCTTCTCGTACCTAAATCCTACGCGATGAAGGCGGTTGCTAATCTTAGGACTTTAATAAAGACTCATTTATTTCGGCTTCGCTAATCCACCACATATAATCCATCGCGTGATAAATGTTAAACATAGGAAATCCTTTTCCTCATCACGCAATTTAAACTTTCGGTTTTTTTTGTTGGTTTATTTAATAACAAAAAAGTATTGAAACCAGCCCATCCGATTAGGAGCTACGATAACACAGACAAATAACGACAAAGCCTTCAAACTTATAAACAAGCCCTGCGAGTAGCTCAGTTAAACGAGAAGCTCAGAAACAAATTACAAAATCAGCTCAATTGTTTTACAAAATTAAGCTTGTCTTAAACTCGGTTCCACGAATCCAACCACAACTTGTATTTGTTTCTTTCCTCAAGTATACCCCGACCACGCTAACTCTACATAACGGCGAATGGTACATTTAAAAAGTATAGTTTATAGCAATTTATGTTGTTTTCAACTGAGAGATCACAAAAAAGCACAACGTAGGCAACGTGTCCATGTTGAGGATACATATTCGACTTGGTGTAGCCTAAGCGCCAGCGTACCTCAGGGCGGCGTTTTATCTCCCCTTTTTTTGTTATCTTTATAAACTCCATATAAAAAAAAATCACTTCTTTTTACCACCTGTATGCTGACGACTTTCAAATTTACCATTTACACCATTAATAGTGACCTGGATCATATACTCGAATGGAGCAAGTCATACGGCCTTGGGGTGGACCCCGCAAAAACGCAGGTCACACTTATTGAAAGCTCGATCATGCTCACTAGGTTTGTCTGTCTTCACCAAATTACTTTTGACATCACTATCATTCCATTTAGCAAGACTGTCAAGAACCTTGGCATCATCATGGCAGTGAGCTGTCATGGGGGCCACATCTTACCGAAATCAGTAGAAAAATGTTTGCGTCGGCTGCCTCAATGAGAAGACTTCGCAATTTTCTTCCTACCGCCACAAAAGTTGCGCTCGCTCAGTCTCTCTTGCTGCCTATATTAGACTACGCTGACACCAGCTTCCCCGATCTTGCAGAAGAGTCTAACGCTCTTATATAAAATTCTATTTACTTCTTCTCCGCCGTATCTCAAACAGTTCTTTGAATTCCGAAGTTTATCCAATCCCCGCAATCTGCGTTCTTCCACTACTCTCCAGTTGAAAACTCCAGCCCATGCCTCCAACTTCTGTAGTAACTCGTTTACGGTACGAGCTGTACGATGATGGAATGACTTGCCCGTTTCCATCAGACTTGCTAAATCTTTAGCTATTTTTAAAAGTGAGGTTTACAAACTGTACTTAGCAGCTTCTTTTCTTTACAGTAAACATTGTATTTCCTTTCGATATATATTGTTAAAATATATGTATATATATATATATATGTTTGTATTTTATATTTATTTATCGCGCCCTTGCGACAAGAACGTGTCATCTCCGAAAACCACTTTTTTCAGAAATCGACTTTGAAGGATCCTTCAGTCCCGTCCAGCTGATTTTTACAAGAAGGGCATCAATAAACTGCCAATGCGTTGGCAAAGATGCGTCGATTGCATGGGTGATTACTTTGAATAACAGAAATAAATAAGTTTAAAAAAATAAGTACTTTCACTTATTCCTTACAAAACGGCAATTTCATAGGTAAATATCTAATATTAACTTTAAAGATTGCATTACATTTATTTCGAATGTCCAGTGACTTCTTTATTAGGGGTCTTAAATAAATAAAATATCTAAATCTTAGGTCAAATAACTTGCGAAAAAGTATGCGTATCGTCTCGTTAGCAGTATGTATGGGGTTTTTATCGCTGTTTTGATGTACCAATTTGTACTTCTCTTCTCTCTCTGTGCATCGTTTCCTTAATGTAGAGTAATGTCCTTAATGTAGGTCGTATCCGCGTGATTTTTTCTTTGACGATCTTTTTCCATTTGTCATGATCTCCGACGTGACGTCTGCGTCCACGTTGTGTAGTAGCGTTTCGAAAGCGGTGCAGATCTGATCGGCTGCGTCCTCTTGCTCTGCGTCCCGTGATTATGAGTTTTTCGAGGTTATCAGGGTTGCGTCGCATTGTGTCCTAAGTACTGTAAGGTGCAGCTAAGGTAGATGGTAGAAAGCCTCCTCAACATATTTAGTTCCTTTAGACACATTTGTTCGTTTAGCAGTCCAAGATATGCGAAGCATCTTTCTTCAGTATGAAGCAGCGAGAAAGTATTCGCATCGTCTCCTTAGCAAAATGTATAGGGTTTTAATGCTGTTTTGACGTAGCGATTTGTACTTAGATTTATAAAATTATTTTTGAAGTGAACACTTTTAGGCGCGTTGGACATTTTTTGAGATGGGAAAAACCATTGAAATTGCGACACCTCTGTGTATAAGTATTTGTAGTGTAGTCTACTTTTATTCAAGTTTTCACTTCTGTCAGCAGTCCCGGAGTGCCATTCTTTTCTCGTATTATGTAGACTTATTGTGGACGGACTATAAGCCCAGTTTTTAGCTGTCCTTTCCCTCTTATAAAAAGGAGAGTGGGTTCTCATCCGGTTGCAATCGGCGGCGTCGGCGTCGCCTTGACCTTAGAAGTCTCAAAAGCTTTAAATTTTCCATCAGTTCCATTGAATTGGCGAGTGATATGGCCGAACGCATAAGAGCGATTTAAATCGGTCGTTTTGTGACCGGATCGGCCATAATCCGATATCATATCCGATAGAGGCATTAACCAGCCTGGTTTGTTGCCTGAGTCTTCTCGGTAATTGTCGTGAAGAATTATTTAACATTATCTAAGAGTTTTCATTGAATATAAAAGTTTGTGTTTAAATAAATCGATGCGCGGTATTATGCTGCCGCCCGTTCTCTCACGTGATATATCATATTCTACTCTCCTCTAATGTCTCCGGCAATAAACAGATCGAATGTGAAGTTTACTGACTGTTTATAGGACGTGTGCTTTTGATAGCATCGTCATATATACCCATACTAGTATTATTAAACTCGTAAGTTACTCAGTCTTTCTGTCTGTCTGTCTCTCTGTTTGTTAAGCTTTCACGACTAAACGGCTGGACCGATTTTGATGAAATTTGGTATACAGATAGATAATGACCGGGAGTAGGACACATACTACTTCTTACTCGACTGCACAGAAGGAGAGTAATTTATTATAATTCACACAGAAGTTGTTATCAATTCTTTATAAGAATACTAGCTGTTGCCCGCGACTTCGTACGCGTTACACTACTAAATTTCAAGGTAACCTAGAAATAAAGCTAAACTCGCTGTTGCAACTTGACTTGATACCTCATTTTTATAACATGTGACCTGATTTATGCGGTAAAATGTAGCCTAAATGTTATTCTAGGTCTAGAACGAAGCTTCTGCAAAGTTTGTGTCCAATCCGTTAAGTAGTTTTGGTGTGAATGGTAACAAAGACCAAAACCATTTTCGTATAGAAACTTTGATGCCCCATTTGTATCCCATGTGAATTGATTTATGGGATAAATGTGCCTATGTGGTGATCCAGATTATAATCTACGTATATACCAAATTCCATCGAAATCGGTTGAGCCGTTACGGCGTGATTGAGTAACAAACAAATAAACAACCATCTAAACAATCATCCAAAATTCGCATTTATAATATTAGTGTGTTTATCAAAAAATTACGTTTCAGTTTCATAATTCCAGAACATTAGTCCTTCAGTTTAGCCGACTATAGTCGTCTGCGACCAGACTTTATTTTGTACGGGAGGAGAAATCGGCGCAAGGTGGGAGAGGGGGGAATTGCTTCCAGTTTTATGGTAACGAGTAATGGCGTTCAATTTGTAAGTGTAAGGGGGAGGAGACAGAAGCCACTTGATACTGGATTTTCTACGAAATGCATGTTATTTTTTTCATGACAATGAATAAGTGCCTTAGCTTTTTTTGTAGAGGTTATTTCTGTTCCGTGTTCTGTTCCTACTTATAATAAAACCATCATTTTAAAATTTTACAAATGTACGGGCAATACTAAAGCTGAACGCTTTTTTTAAATTTTCAGTGGGTTTCATAATTGCAGTTATAGTAACTTACGGGTAAAAATTGCTTATTTCGATTATGCTATTAATTCATTTTTTATAATTATTGATTAAAACGGGTATTTATCACGTATGTAACTTTTTTATTTGTTATCTCGGCGTTTCGGCTATGTTGCAACAACTACTCCAGGTAACCCGTGACCACGCCTGTTGCAACACAATAACAAATAAAAAAGTTACATACGTGATAAATACCCGTTTTAATCAATAATTATGTACAGTGATCGCAAAAGTTTGAAAAATACTAATGCAATTTTCTATATGTAGACTATATTTATTTGAGTTTATTCTTCTGCAAACAACGACTAAAAAGTTTATCTGGTAGTAGTCACAGTAAAATAATTAATGCGAAAGCTTGGATGTTTGTTTATTTATTTATTTGTTTGTTTGTCGTAACGGTTAAACCGATTTCGATAAAATTTAGTATGTAGATACGTAGATTATAACCTGGATTAACAAATAGGCTTCTTATCCCATAAATCAGGTCCCAGGGGATAAAAATGGGGACACCCCATTTTTATCCCCTGGGACGTCAAGTTACAACAGTGAATTTAGCTTTATTTCTAGGTTACATACACATTTAGTAGTGTAACGCGTACGAAGTCGCGGGCAACAGCTGGTCACTTCTAAACGATTCTCCGCTCATTGTGATGTTTACTTGTGTTGTTAATTTTATTTGTATGGTGTATTTTAAAGCATTTTCAATAAATAATCAATTTAACACATAAACGTACTCGTACATTTGCTGCATACCTCGATAAATTGCTTTTTGTCACAACAAAAATCTTCAGATAGAAATGTAAATTTTTCAGTAATCAAATGGAATAGATTATGAGATGTGGCCCTTTTTAGATCTAATATTTCATACAAATGTATTACAAGGAGAGACGTAATCTGAAAAAGAAAAGATACAAATATACTTCCGTCCAGTTGTTTATCCTGAATAAGCCGGTAGAGTCGGGGAGAGGAGGGGAAGCTGAGGAGAGAAAAGGGGTGGAGTGGGGGGACGCAGACTTCCTTAGTATCAATAAAGTAATTGCGATAAGCAGATTCGTAGACAAACCAACCACTGATATAGCTCTAAGGATTAGCGCTGAAGTAGCAGTGCAGTGGGCGTGGAATGTAGCTTGAGGAACTGATTATTACAAAAAAGCCACTTTGAAGCTTAATATTTTGTAAACCGGCTCTTGTGTCCAAAAAAGTGTGTTTTAGATATGTATTATATTTAATGACATCCCATATCATAAGGTGCATAGTTTTTATTTATTAATCCTCATGCCACAGCTTTACGGCACTAATAGTCTATGAATAAAACGACCGCAACTGATCGGACAGAACATGGTGAAACTATACGGGTTCCTAGTTCCACTACGGATCCCTAAAACTGATCTGATAAAGGTTTCTGGGAGCCGTTGTGTGCAGGCCGCACAAGGTCGGGTGCCTGGAAATGTTTGTTCAGCAGTGGATGTCCGCTGGCTGATACGATGATGAAGATGATGAAGTTAAATAAACGTATTGATAGGATAGATAATACAAAACAATACACTCTTGTTTGGGCAGTCGTGTAAAATGTATGTGTGTTCCGGCGTGAGTGAGGCGGCGCCGTCTGCGCGGCGCGGCGGCTAACAACAACAAAGAAACCGAACAAAGAGTTACTAACTGGAAACTACCCAGAGAGATGAACTGAGTAAACGTTCTGAGGGCTTAGCCAAGTTACATTCGCTACGATACAAATCGTTTTCGAAAGTCGTCAACGCTTTATCAAAAGCGAAGATAAAAGATCGTATTACGAAGAGTCGTATTACGTTTACCCTGACGAACGCTAAATCCATTCGTCTGTTCATTAACTCTATGTTTAGCTATGGAATTCCGTCAGTAAAGTATGTAGGTACATTAATCGCCGCTGTCATTGCGTCATTGTTCGGACCGTAGACGGAGAAAGCGCAATTTCTGGTGATTTTCGTTGATATTATTTACTTATTAATATTTGCCTATGACCAGTGAACTTGGTAATATGGTACGTTGTAGTATTTTAGACTGTAAAAGTGATAATTTAACGGAAGAGTTGTTCACCAGTACATTTTTTTTTAATTTTTTGACGAAATTTTTTGTTTTTATTTTTTTATGATACAGCATTTAAAAATACATACACCCCTAAATTTTCACACTTCTACCATAAACCCCTATCTCAGCTTAGCAACACAAAATTTAATGATTCTAAGGCGGTACGAAGTTCGCGGGGTCAGCTAGTAAAAATATACAAGTTTGTACTATGAGGATAGAAATCATCACAGACACGTTTATTAAAACTTATCATTATTACTTAGGCAATAAAGTTGATTATGCTGTACAGTGTTATCATTTAATTATGCTTTACGGGAAATCCCCGATCAATTTCATGAGTATTGCGATCTTGTACCTAAATGTATTTCCATCACACATACTTACGAAATTGACAAAACTACTAAATTCTACAAAGGCGTTTTGAGCTAGGTACTAAAGAATCATAAGTTACGCTCGTAATCTACAAAAAAAGTAGAAATCTACCAAAGGTGGTCATTAGCATCATAATAGTCTGTGCAATTAATAACGAACGAGTCTCTCATAGAAAATCAAAGCAAAATGCTGCCGCGTAAACACATACTTATACAGGTACATTAGTTTACCAACGGACTGAGTCAAAACATTCAACCTAATCACAACTACAGCACATATTAATAAAGTCACAAATCCTTTAAATATTACTATCATTCGTCTCAAATAACGAGCATAGTATTAAATTACACTATGAAAAGATTTCTAGCAGTCGTTGTCGCTTTGTCGTAAATGAAGTTTTGTGCCTAGCCAAGTTACAGGTGTCGTATCGAACGTTAATTCCATTGGTCTGTGCGTCAGCTCTATTTTTTGTCTATGCCCTTCGTCAGCAAATACTAAATACCCCTCAGTGGAAGGCCGCCATCTTAGATATGCGCAAGAGATTTGACGCGCGTTTTTATCCACAGCGCCATCTGTGTTACCATGTCTGAACCATCGCGTAGTTCACTTAAGTAAGTAGAGTAAATCCATATCCGTGTGTTACTTGGTTCCACCGTTCGTTACTAGGTGGCGCTGTCATCAACAGTTATGAAAGTTTGATAAATTGTGAAAGTAAAGACAAATAAGTTATATCGTAATAAAGCACTAACAAAGATAACAAAATAAATAAAAATAATTATATTTCTTTACAAAAAATACCATTTAACCGAGAAAATACAACGCAATACAGAAAACTTAACTTGAAGACTGAGCTCAGCTGATAATAAATCGCCATTTTGTGTCGTTATCTATAGGGTTCTGGCGTTCGCTTGATTCTTGGCAAGAAAATCGATGACAAAGCGGTAACGCTTGTCGTTTGTGTATTTTGGCTACGAAAATGTATGAGAAAGTAATCGTTCGACACAGTCGATTCGTTTGATGTAAATTGTTGTCGATGGGTCACGTGATATTTTCGTGGCATTGTGTGAATCCCATACATTTTAATTCCACAATAGATTCGACAGCTGACGTTTTCGCTTGTCAAAATTGTCTTTTGGCTACGGATTTGTATGAAAGTAAGTTTGACCCCGCCGAATCGTTTGATGGAATGGATTGTTATTGACACTTGGCTAGGAATTATATGTTCGTTGTCGACAGACCACGTGGTAAATTTATAGCATGTGTCAATCCCATACATTTTCGGGCGTATCGACTGGCGTCATCGTTTATCGACTGTAACTTGGCTAAGCCCTCTGGGCAAAGAAATAAGTCTTTGTCTTGGTCACGGGTTCTCAATCTTTTTGTAGACATGGACCACTTTCAAAATTACAACAATCTGACCCTTTAGGAAAATAAATAGTAGGAACAAACAAGGCTCTCCAATGTAAACGCGTGTTTTTATTTTCTAGTGGTCACACGCACTAAAAGTGTCACATAATACCAGCGCTACAGTAGCTCATGTAGCTATACGTTGCAGTGGCACACCGCTGAGTGACCACCCATTTTGTTGACTACTATTTTGTATTAAGTAACTGTTGTATTAATAGAATTTAAAAATGGACACAACATAAAAAAAATGTATTTGTATTAGTAAAAACACTAACAAATTAAATAACAAAATTAAATCATAAGAAACTAAATTCAAACAGTATGTGTGTGTATAATTTATGAATTAACCGTGTAGCCTAAACAAGTCCAAGGGATTCACGGCCCTGAAGCAGGAATAAGATCTGCACTTTCGTCCCACATTGGCGTGTATATTTTAGCTTCCCCCCCTTAACCTAACCATCCTAACTCCTTATGTAACGGAGAGAGACTTCGAAGAGAGATCCACACGTGGTCGTCGGGTTTTACTTGCAATTTGGTGCAGGTGATTCTAAATATAATGTGGGAAATCTTTAACGTAGAACAAAATCCTCTTGGCTGAACTGATTTTGATAATCCTCTAATCCAGTCGCCCGCAACCCACTTCCTCACAGACTGAATTCACAACGAGCACTCAGGAATTACGCTCAGTACTCCGCTTTGATTATACGACTCGGCTTCTATCACTTTAACGACTTTTATTGCAAAATGAGCTTTATCCCACCCAGATTAGATTAAAATTCGTATGTGACTGCGAGTTTAAGGGCCCCTAGATTACTCAAATGGATTATATAGGAAACAGTACCTACAGTGTCTGGTTTTAAGGTTGAGTATCGCTTGTGTGCGTGGCACAGATTCATTCAATATAGTTGTAGGTGGTTCTGTTATTGGCACGGTGCGGTAACGGGACGGGACGAGGCCGGGATGAGGCTGGGCGTGACGGGTTGATTGGCTCGGCTCCGAATTGCCCGTAAAAATTAACGTTTATGGAATAGTAGGGATTTTTGTGAAGCTCTTCTTAATCTCTTGATTCATCTCCAGAATGAGCGCGGTTTCTTACTTTACTATGAGAGTTGCGTTGGCTTAAATGCCCTAAACGACCCCTCTCTACTAGTAGGGACATAGCTGTGGAGATTTCGGTAACAATTCGCTCCGACTTATATTTTAGTAGGTAAACAAACACCAAGCTTAGCTACTAGATAGAAAGAAAACCTAATAAAGGCTGCTGGGAGCCGTTGGGACCGCATAAGATCGGTTGCTCTGGAAATCTATGGGGGAGGCCTGTGTTCTGCAGTGGAGGTCCTATGGCTGATATGAGGATGACTTTTGGATGTAGAAGATTTAGGAGGAAACATATTTAATTATTTTAAAAATTTTAGTTTATTCATACGATAGGAAGCTTGTCGGCTAATATTAGTTCAGAGTTTGCACATTTCTGTTAGTTTAGTGTTAGTTGTGTGTGTGTTTAGTGTGAACTTGTGTTATGTACATATTAACACAAACACAGTGATAATCTGATTGGTACTTGAGTTGGACCTTTTGGGATAAAAAGGATTCAATCTAATTTACTAGATTAGGATTATCTACCGACAAACTGTACCTACAGAAGTACAGACTGAACTTGTAAAAGTTGACTTAGGAAGAGGAATAGAGTGGGTTTTTTTAATAGATTTATAAAGATTTAAAACGTTGATAAGTAGGTATTATTTAAATACCCCACAATGTGTGAGCAGATATACTTTCAATCACATTAGGTATTAAATAAAAACCATTATTTTAAACTAGTCTACAGTATATTAAATTTGTCCAGTACGCAGGTAAAAGTTAACAAATTTGAATACTGGAAAACTAGATTGAATATAAGAAAACTAAAAAAAATTATATTTTGGCGACTGAATATAAATCTTTTTAGTATTCTTTAGTAATATGATTATATTTCTTGTGATTGGATTGTATGCAAATTGAAAGTCACCGCGTCCAATCAGATGAGGATTATTGTAATTATTCAATGTCTTACAATGTCGTTGTGAAGTGTCAATGGCTTTGCGATAGATGTACATATTCAATTGGATTATGTACTGGTAGCTAGAAGATACACAAGAAAGTGACGAGACGACCTATGTATTAGGTGAACGTTTCGTCCTTAGTCAGGCGGCGCTTTGCAATTATGTATACGCTATTGCTTTTAAATATCTGTTTTTCGAGCTTTGTATTTGCTTTAATAGTTATAAAGAAATAAATGTGCACCTGAAATAATTAAATAATCTAGCACGTGTCGGACCACGCACAGTGAAATGTAATGTAGAGCGAGCGTTCCTCTCTAGTACCTACAGGAATTCAACCGGCGCGAGGCGACGACGGACCATGACCTTCTATAGACTAATGGTTCGCCCCTAACTGAGATCTCGCGAGTCTCCCCTGAAAACAAAAAATATTATAAAAAACACAGGAAAAAAGAATGAGGTACAAAATATAACTTAAAACTAGACAATCTACAATAAAATACATATAAGTTGCAAAAGGGACCCTAACTCAGCATAATACGGGTTGTAATACGAGTATAACAACCCGCGCTGCTCTTCCGCTAGGGCCGAATCTGAGTTGCGGACTAACAAAATAATAAAATTAAAAAATACATTGAAAAGCGTGACATATATACAATCTATAATAATAAATATGTATTTTGAAATGTTAAATGTTAAATACATTTAATGACTATATCTTCATTTATATAGCACTTGTGTCATGCAAGAGGCTTTCCTGCATTTTTTACCAATCAAGAAGATATAATATAAGTTTTTTCTAAAGCCATAACTACTCTTAATTTAGAGAAAATCAATCGATTATACTAATCGGCGAGATAGTGAAGTACTTCGTATAAAGTTATTTTATACAGTGTGTCCCTGGATAAAGTGCAACCCCGAAAGGGGGTGAAACTAGATCAAAAATTATCGACAAAAAAATAGAAAAAAAAATTAAAAAAAAATTCGTATATACTTTATTGATGTATTAAAATTTTTATTACTCACTAATTACTCTATTTAATAAAAAAATGATTTCTTCCAAAGTAGTAGGTCTATTTTGTTAAAATAAAAACCATAATCATGTCAGATATGTGACGATGACGATAAAATAACAAATAACTCACAAACGAGTGGCTATCGTGACTTAAAGTTTAATTTTTGTATTAAAATTACATTTTATAGGCTGTTTTTTTCCAATAAACTCCAAAAATCTTAAAATTAAGCCTATAATACTAGAAATTTTTATGACTTTTTATTATTGTCTATCATAATAGCTTTTAAATAAAAAAAAAACCTACGTTCTAACATAAAAAATGTGCTGGCGTGTCAACTTTAAATGCTCCTAGCCAGCACATTTTTTATGTTAGAACGTAGGTTTTTATTTTATTTAAAAGCTATTATGATAGACAATAATAAAAAGTCATAAAAATTTCTAGTATTATAGGCTTAATTTTAAGATTTTTGGAGTTTATTGGAAAAAAACAGCCTAAAAAATGTAATTTTAATACAAAAATTAAACTTTAAGTCACGATAGCCACTTGTTTGTGAGTTATTTGTTATTTTATCGTCATCGTCACATATCTGACATGATTATGGTTTTTATTTTAACAAAATAGACCTACTACTTTGGAAGAAATCATTTTTTTATTAAATAGAGTCATTAGTGAGGAATAAAAATTTTAATTCATCAATAAAGTATATACTAAATTTTTTTAATTTTTTTTTTCTATTTTTTTGTCGATAATTTTTGATCTAGTTTCACCCCCTTTCGGGGTTGCATTTTATCCAGGGACACACTGTATAAGTTATATTAGATACAACTTGGTCGACGCAATAGCTTGGAAGTTTCTGTCAACTTCTATTATTTCCAATCCAATGGAAATATCTAATTTCAAATGACAAGGCTGAGATGACTTTGTAAATGTGGTTATAACACGGTTGTCTAAAATAGGTTATTACGTTTATAAAATTGGTCCCTAATAACTCTCTAAATTAGCCGGATTTTATGCTGGCTGATTGCAACAGATTGTAGCAAAGACTATTAGAATATAATAATTTATTTCAGACAGTTCAGTGTCCATAGATTATAAATTAAATTAAAGTACAAACTCAAATAACATATATACAAAATACAGTCACACAAATACGAATTGATTATTAATAAATATAAAAAATAGATATCAAGCTGGTTTTATAAGTAAAATTATAAAACCAAATAATAAATAAATATTGGTGGACAATTCACACAGCGTTTCTAGCCCCAAACTAAGCAGAGCTTGTATGTTGGGAACCAGATTACTGATAGAATACTTATAAACTTTTTTTTTTGTAAATACATACTTATAATATATAGAAAAACATTCAGACCCTGAACAAATATTTGTAGATCATGCAAACATTTGTTCCGCGGTGGGAATCGAACCCGCTACCTCCTGCGTCTCAGCCGGCTACCTATACACCCACTGCGCCGCGGAGGTCGTCAAGTAATAATATCGAAAATTTGAAATAAAAGTAAATATTAATAAGTTTTTTGTTGATAAATTACTTTTTCAAAACAAGCTTTTATAAAATTTATAATCGGAACCGCAAGCAGATTCAAATGAGCCCAAACAGCCTCCATTCAGAAGTTCCGTTGTCTAGCTCCCGTCTCCATAATGAGACCACCTCCATGGTACCACATTATTTCATTATTACCGAAGTTACATATGTATTCCAAATTTCAGCTCAATCGGTTGAGGGGAACGGGTTTAAAATTTAGTTGCAAGATTCCACCCGGACAAACATACATAGGTACATTGCAAGTTAACAAAAAGCTTGTAAAAAAATCAAACATTATTTGCTGCCATCTGCCATTATGCCTGCTTCATTGCTGCCAGTGATTGTGGCTATCCCCCCCCCCCCCCGCAGGGATTACCTATTACACCTCTTACTACGTTGCCTTTACACATCTCATCAGCAAACAGATGTGACGTTCAGGCCCGGTCCAGATCGCAAAGGCTTGATTATCTTTGTAATATTGATAGCAATCGCCGTCTAGTCTTATGTATCATAATAAAAACTATCCTTCAGGTAACATTATAATGCGCACATACCTAGAACAGCAACCGATGGTCACCTTCACCACGTGCGCGTGCGACAAATAAAGAGTCTGAACTGCCTGATAATAATAGCAGATGAGTGTTTCCCGCGCTGGGAACAGATCCCGCTAATATCCCCGACCAATCGCCCGCTAAGCCGCACATATCGAGTACCTTACAGAATGGTCTCTTACATGCGAGCTTTAAAGCTCCTTCAGAGGTTGGCAACCTTCGGCTCCGATCGCAGTCTTCACTCGGCCAGGAGTCAACAACATTCATACAGTTTGTGACTGTTGCTGTGGGACATTATTGACGTTTTCTTACAAAGAGCTTGACAGTATCTGTAGCCACAATCAGTAAGCAGTTAGCATTTGGCGTGTATAGCATTTTTAACGTGTTTACGGAGGTATATTCACGAAGATTATCTAGCTTCAGGCATTTTGAAGCATTTCATTAGCATTCAAATTGACTTCTTGTCGAAAAATTGACAGCATAGACGATGTTGTTTTTACTATCTTACCTGATGATAAGTAATGGTGTGGTCGAAGATGGAGCACGCTTGCCTAGAAAAACCTGTTCACTCTGATTTTCAAGATTCCGAGATTATAGTGGCCAAAAAACAAACGCCAAAATTGAGTTTCACTCCTTACTAACAATAATAGATACAATCCCAAATTAAACACATAATTAATATTTAAGTGGAATAATAATTCTAGTGAAGTAAAATTACGAAAATTGGAATAAAGATATCTACTTGAAGTTTCTGTTGTAGATTTAAAAATGGGTTCTAAGATCGCAATGAATAAATATTATTTAATTGTGACGTAACAAAGTAGAGAGGTGCATAATTTTAAACTGGAAGATACGAGTGTGATCTACTTGTTGTTGATGTGCCAGAGCACGAGCCGGTACTGTACACGGGTTGCTTATAACAAGGTTATCGGCATTACGAGAGGTAATAGCTCCCTGAGAGGTAACGACAATCTGAGAACAAACGGTGCCGAGAGATATTAAGATAGCTACTAAAATACTGAGAGATAAACGGATATAGGTTATCAAAGATGTTGTCCGCCCACTCTAAGTCTGCATTATCATCTATACAATTTGTCCTGAATGACTGATTGACGGATCAACGCACAGCCTAAATCGCTGATCGTAGAGACCTGAAACTTGGAGGGTGTATTTTTTGTATAACGTAGGCATCCGATAAGAAAGGATTTTCCGAAATTCTACCTGTAAGAGGGTGAAGAAGGGGGGCAAAGTTTGTAGGGACAACGTGATTCCTTGGTCCAATCTACTTTAAATTTTGCATAAACCTTTTTTAACAGAATTGATGGAAGAGGTGTTTCGTATTTTATTGAAATTCATCCCCTAACGGGGTTAAAAAGGGGTAGAAAGTTATTTTGGCGGTGATTTGCTTCGAGGTTGATATCAATACTCCGTAGTGCTTTTGATTTAAATTACTATTTATGTTATTATTTATGTATTACATGTTTGAAAACTCAAACAGATTTTATTTAAGAAAGGTTGAACTCACTTAAAAACTTATGCAAATACTCTTTAAAATTGGAATGCCTCGAAAGTCATCGTATTATATGAGTACCTCATTTGAAGGGTTGTAAGCTTAGAGAGGTTATGCACTTTTAGGACACGGCCTCATAGGGACGTAGAGTTTGAAATTTGAAATGGTAAAGACTACGAGTAGAACATTTTGCCATATTGCCACGAAATAATAACCACTTAATTTGACCTACAGTTTCATTCAAATTACAGGTATCGGGAGTTCATGTAAATTGGTTATTATTTTTTGGGGTAGAAATTGCAGTTATTCTCGATTTCAGAATTTTGCCTATATTTGTGTCACTAAAGTTGCACGCATACTAATTACACACAATACATACAACGCCGGTTTGCCGAAGTTGATTTGGAGATCTCGCTTCGCTCGATCAATTAGTGGGAAGTGGGATAGTGGGATGTCAGTTACGAGAAATAAATAAATAAATACAATTACAGCTCCATTAGCTACGTTTCACAGATTTCTAGCGTCTCATTTCGTTTTAATTTCCTTTGTGTTTCTCATTTTGTGAACAAAGCGTTATTTCCGTCGCGTTAGTTGCCTAAATAAATACAAGTAATTGCTTTTACTTGTCATTCCCTGTACAGTACAAAACGTTAGTGATTTTGAATCTTACCATTTTGTAATAAGCTTGCATTTTCTGTACCCGTGTAACACCGTCTTAGTACAGATTTTCTATTGTAAAAAGAACACAGAAGTCCTTAATTCTATGGAATTGAGGTTGATTGTTTTGTAGTTTTATTAATTATTATTATATTTTGGAAGTAGGTAGGTACATTCAATTAATACTACGATTAAACAACAAAGTCACACGTTCCTGAGAAAAATGGTCTCGGCAGACGGACAGACAGACAGACAGACAACAAAGTGATATTATAAGCGTTCCTATTTTCTTTTTGAGGTCCGGAAACCTAATAATAATAAACAAATAAATGTAATTACATTGGCAGTCTTATCACTAAAGAAAGCGATAATTTCTAGACAACTGGATGGAGAGGGTTATGCAATAGAACACTGACCGTTGTTACCGTGGACGGACAAAACCTGAAATATTATTAAAAGGTTTCTAGAAGCCAATAAGCACCATGTTATTTCTTGCGACGCCATCATAGCTGTTTCAATAAACTTCTTATGATTTCTCAGAAAACCGGAATGTTAAATATTTCGAAAGAAATCTTGTTATTTGATATTAGAATAATAAGAAATAACACATGAAAAATAAGTCTCTCACAGAGTTCTAACAAGATTGAAGAATGTTCGTAAAAAATTGATAAAAACTTATAAGCAGGTAGAATTCGTAAAGAAATAAAAACATTTGGAGACGGTTTGTGACCCAGAACAACAAACTGTGTTCATTGAACAGCAGCCAGTGGCTTGCGGATATTTCCGCCGGTACGGATCTGGAGCAGTTTAGCTATCTATAAATCATTTGCAACGGTCTTTAGATGATTCAACTGTATCTTCTGTATTTTAGTCTTGTAAATAATTGTATATGTTTTCTGATAATAAATGTACTAATTATTTAAACACAATAACACAGAGAGTGTCCACAAAAAGTAAGCGTAGTATAACGAGCGATAACACACGTGCGCGTGTACTAGGATCTCGGGTCAAGTCGGTCGAACCTCGGCGAGACGTAAAGTATTACATTGAGTTGTATTTTATATGTAGTATCGAACCCCTCACCACAGCGGTTACGTCCCCACTAAATATCCGCTGAGTGTATTCTGCGCATAAAAGAACAATTCCGGTCCCCCCACTCGACACTCCAATCAACACGCGAGTGCATTCTCTAAATCCGAACAGAATTATCCCGAATTAGCCCTCACCCCTCCCTCGCCCTACCCCCGCCAGAGATGGATGTGAGGAGAGGGGTCGGATACAATAACAGCTTAACAATCAAGTGGCATAAAGGCTCACAATTTGTGTTGGGAGTCTAAACAAGTCTAAATTAAAAAAAGTAAAAGCCCTGGGTACATAAACAAATCCGAAATAAATTACTATTTTGCAGCTGATATCACTTCAGTAAATAGGAAAAGTGCTAATAATCTTCGAATAGGCTGCCCTGATACTCATCACATCACGCAGCTAAACCCCACCCCAGTTAAACTAGCTTTCTGTTAGGTATAAGAAAAACCTTCGAATCGGTCCGCTCGGGAACTAGGACACCACTCTTTTTGCATCTGTGGTCATAAAAGAGCTTTGTCCGTCAGTCTTGTCTATCAGCTACCGCTAACAGAGAATAGGTTTAATCTACGGAGAGTGTATACATGGTGGGGGTAAACTTAAGTATTCGTATAACGTATAGACTACGCATAAAATCAAACCGAGCATTCATACGGTTCTACAGACTTTTCAAAGAAAATGGTCGAAAAACGTAGCTTATTTTGAGTTTTATATTGGTCATTACTACTACACCGATCATAATTAGCACCTATTCTTATCTATTACGAATTTACCTACAACACCTGAGGAATTACATCAAATTGTAGATGCCAAGCTTCTGCACGCGGCTTCGCACGCGAGGTTACATTAACTTCCTTCCGCGGAATCGGGTGAAACTAGTCTGGGCTGCGGCTACTGCAGAAGAGGGCTGTTTGTGCAATTTATAATATGGGCCCCAGAGAATAATTACGCAATAAGTTTAAACAAATAAATATTATGACATTCCCTTGTCAATACATCTATGAAAATCTAATGTATGTTCACAAAAATATTAATTTGTTTAAGAAAAATAGCGATAATCATAATTTTAATACTAGAAATAAAGATAAACTCGCTGTTGCCACTTGTAGACTCCATAAAGTTAGTAAATTGTTTAAAGGGTAAGGTGTGCGCTTTTATAACAAACTCCCAAGGGATGTACAAAAATTGAATATTAACAAATTTAAAAACGTAATTAACCAAAATCTTTATAAAAGAGCCTACTATAAAATATCGGATTATTTAGATGACAGAGAAGCTTGGGATTGAAACTGCTCCAACTCGTTCAAAATGTTACAATTTAGACGTAATTTCTTTTGTGTATTATGTATTGTAAAAGGATCATTAAAAAAAACAACCAGCCTTGTTTTCTTGCCTTTATTTCCTGGCTTGGTCGCGAAGGAACAGGCAGTAAAATTGACGTTTCAAAGTGATCCTTGTGATTTTAATGAATAAAAATATTTGAATTTAAATTTTTGAATTTTGAAAAAAAGCAACAGGCAGTAAAATTGACGGTTCAAAGTGATCCTTGTGATTTTAATTAATAATAATTTTTGACTTTGACTTATAATCTATCTATATACCAAATGAAATCGAAATTGGCCCAGCTTTTTTGGTTTGTCATCAAAACGTAACCATCAAACAGATAGAGAGACAGTTACATTTATCTTCTAATATAAACAAATCTCGTTTTTAAAGAATATTTTTTTGTATATGTGGTAGGTATGAGAATAGGTCTTAAAGTATTTTTCACCCTCTTTTCCCCACTCCGCATTTTTTAATCGCGATTTTAGTATTTTTGTATGAACAATATCCTTTAACTTAACCGTCGTTCATTGACGTGAAGTCATTTACATGAAGTGTCGCGTCACTTTGACACGAGTGTTTTATATAGTTTTTATCCCGAAGTTGCCACAGAAATGGGGAAATTTTAAACGTGCGAAGCCGCGGGTGGGTCAGCTAGTACTAATATAGTATGGATAGATAGTTGCAGCGCTTTAGGTTCTTTCATTTTTGGGCCACGAAAGGGTCGGATGAAAGAAGCGTGCACGCAGCGAAAATGCGAATGTTCAGATAAGATAATGAATATTAGACGAAGTTTAAAAGTAGCGCCAGTGATTGAAAAATTGAGCAGTGAGAGGCTAGCGTGGTATGGGCATGTCATGCGGAGGGAAGAAAATCATGTGCCTAAAAGAGTGTTAAATATGAGTGTGGATGGATATAGAAGATGATAGAAGTGGATGGATGTAGAGGAAGACCGAAGAAGAGATAGATGGACTGTGTAAAGAATGAAATGGGTAGGAAAGAAGTGACAACGGAGATAACGGTTGATAGAGAGATATGGAAGAAAAAATACATGTTGTGCCGATCCCACGTAATGTGGGAAAAGGACAGGAAGAAGAAGATGGTTGCAGCGCTTTATGTGAAGGACGCAGCCGCTCTAATGAATCTTGAATCAACCTCGCAAACACTAACAAAAAGACCATAATAATCCCTGACTAGTCTCTGTCCCCCACCCCCTGCCCTCACCTCCACTCCCTACGTTCTTTGTCGTTAAGTGGTTCAAATAAATCATGTCTTGTCTTCGGCACGCGTCGATTGTCTTCCCGTAGCGATGTCGCTAGCGACTGACAACCCTATACTGTGTGCGACACTCTGAACTGGCCTACAATAGAAAATGAATCTTATCATGATTGGTTTAGGTTAGTTATAGGTCGAAAATACAGTAGCTACAGTTTTCTTCAATACAGGGTGTTTGTTAATATACTGACGATATTCAAGTGACGGTTTCTCAAAACATAAAAAAAGACTTCTCGAAAAAAAAACAACCAGTTATATTATCAAATTTTAAAGAAAATCTATTAAGTTTAGGTGATTAATTCGATATAAAACTTACTGCCTACTCTTGCAATCGCCATCCAAAAATAAAGGTCTCTGTCGGAAATGGCTGCGGGTTTTGGGTTAGAAAGGGACAACAAGAGATATCTCGAGATGTCACCAATATAGTATCTGTGGTTAGATGGCAGCATTATGCAATAGCACAACATAAGTTTAATAAAGTGTTTGTTTTTACATACCAAATAAATTTTACATTTCTATAGTAAACATATCACAAATTTATTTATTACGCTCATCAAAATAACCCCTTTCATTTGTGTGTGTATATTATCAAACACCCTATATAAAATTAACAATATCGTGAAAACTTCAACATTCGACACGCCTGGATTGAGCCATGCCTATGCCTCATAGGAGCTCGCTCAAAATTTCGCATAGAATTTATGTGTGAAAAAAAAGTTTTGACGAATATTTAGATGACGATTTTGAATGTTTCCGATTTTATGTTTCCATGACATTTGTTTAATTTTATTGCATTTGTTGTCATTTTATTGCATTCTTTGTAATGTTTGAACCCATAGATATTTTTAATTATTGGATGTAACAATCATGTTTAAAATTTATTTTTTTAGTATTGTATGCCTATTAGCTGATGGCTGGTGGTGGATCTGAACTTTTAGTTTATTTTATCATCTTCTGCTATGTAGGTATTTGTACCCATTTTTGCATAGAATAAATTAACTTTCGACTTGCAAAATGAAATGTCTCCAAATCAAAAATGTCTTATACCCACATAGATTGGCCTGGATTGGCCAAATTGCAATTCTGCGTGCAATTATAAAAATTTTGAAAAATAAGCTGAAATTTTGTCAAATTCTTACACAACGAGCTATTCGTATTAGAAGCTTATTGTATTTCAATTAAGTAAAAAGTTGTAACAGTTCCAAGTCGACCGAAATTCTTAAAAAAATCATGACTACAGGTAATCGAGGAATACACTTGGGCTATTTTCAATTAAATTGAAAGCAAAAAAGATCCATAGATCTTGATATCACTAGATCACCTCTTTAAAAGCAAATTTACAAAATGTGATTATGGAAATTAAAGTTTTCCTGTGACGGAGAAGTGGCCCGCTCTGATGATAGATGGAATAGTACTGGTTCACTGTTAATGTTGAATGGAGGTGTGCAATTGACTATACGAAGCAAATGAACTGTGTCACGCAGCATGATCGCAGCAGGTACTTAGTCGAAGTGCAATTGTCTGTTTTCTATAATCTTGTAAGAGCATTGTGCCAAATGGAAATTCTAGTCGTTGCATCAGTATTGAGGTACCTAGGAAGAGTACCTCGTGGGAAAGGCAACCGCAGATGTTATATTAAACACTAGATTTATAGCAGACGACAAGAAAGAAGAATGTCATACGACATTATAATGATAATTCGCAGAGACTACACATTAAACAAACACTAATCTATGATCTTGTAACTTTCTCTATTTCGTCATTTATATTTAAACAAATACTTAGTACTTTCTCACTTATAAATATGTATAATTAACTATAGGTACTAGTGGTTCGCCCCGAACTGAGATCTCACGATGCTTAAAGGTATTTAGTGGCTAAATATGATTTAAGGAGTTGTCACATAATATAAATACGTAAAATTTAAACATGTTTAGCCGCTACATACGTTTAGGGATCGTTGTGCAAGCCGGCCTTAATCTTTGACTAATAAAATAATGCCACGATATGCGCGACCACATTACTTGACAGTACATTACAGTTTCATTCAAATTACAGGTAACGGGAGTTCATGTTAATTGGTTCCTCTTTTTTAGGGTAGAAATTGCAGTTATTCTAGATTTCAGACTTTTCCTTACGTCACTAAAGCTACACGCATACCAAATTTCAGCACTTTGGGGTCACTTGTGTACGCTGTGAATTTTGTCAAAGTTCCGTTTGTATTATGGCTATTAACTTAAAAACAACAAGGTTTAAACTGAAAATAAAAACGGGGTCGGAACGCCTTACCCCTCTTAAACCCCAATTATACATAATTTCACGATGATCGGATAAACGCTTCAAAAGTTATCCTTGGACAAACAAACATACATACATACATACAACGCCGATTTGCACAAGTTGATTTAGAGATCTCGCTTCGCTCGATCAATTAAGCGGCCTTATTGTTGAAAGTATTTTCATGTAGTCAAACTTCGGACAAATGATTATTACGAAAATAGCCACTTAAAAGCTTTATATTTCGTAAACAGCTTCTTTATGGGAAAAGTGTTGATGAATTTGACGACCTCCTTGGCGCAGTGGGCGGATAGCCGGCTGAGACGCAGGAGGTAGCGGGTTCGATTCCCACCGCGGAACAAATGTTTGTATGATTTACAGATATTTATTCCGGGTCTGGAGGTTTTTCTATATATTACAAGTATGTATTTACAAAAAAAAAGTATGTAAGTACATTATTATATCAGTTATTTGGTTCCCATAGTACAAGCTCTGCTTAGTTTGGGGCTAGATAGCGCTGTGTGAAATGTCCAGCCATATTTATTTATTATTTATTATAATCCGCATAGTGTTTTCAAAGACCCAATTATCGATATACCACACGAAGAAGACGCGACTAATACAAAAATACCACAACTTACATTAAACGCGTATTTTGGAAAACAATGCATATTTATAGTAAGCATGATTTGATTCTACTCCCAGGATTGGCTCCAGACGAAGGAACTCTTCAACGGTCAACAGCACAGACACCATATTTAGTAGGTATACACATTTAATTATGATAGCCCGTTCTAAGTTCCACTATGTCATGGCTGCTGCACTCAGAGTTGGCTTCTGAAGAAAAGACTCCTCAACGGTCAACAGTACGCATTTAAATTTGGAATACATATATTTAACTTTAGTGACAATGCAATAATATAGTACCATGGAGGTGATCTCATGATGGAGACGGATGCTAGACAATGAAACTTTTGAATAGATTGTAGTGTTTGGGCTTTTTTGAATCTGCTTGCGGTTCTAATTAAGAATTTTATAAAAGCTTGTTTAGAAAAAGTAATTTTTGATCAAAAAACATATTATTTGTTATCTTCCTAGGCGTCATTGAAATGTACTTTCGTGCCAATTTCAGTAAAATGGCTGTAACTTCGGAAATCAAATAATATCAATTAAAAATTAGTTTAGTGAATGGCTCTAAATATAATAAAACTGGCATCCGTCCGCGGTTTGGGACGCGTGTAATACCTGCTGTCAACAAAAAGTATGTAGGTAAGCTTAAGTTTTACTTGTATTCAAAAATTTATCGAAATCGGTTCAGCCGTTGCGGCGTGATTGAGTGACAAATAAACAAACAGACATCCAAACTTTCGCATTTATAATATTGGTGTGTTAGATAGTGTCTCTAAATGGTGATCAATTCGTTTCACATCAGAAACCCAATTCATTTCATGCCACCCTTTTGTTAACCAACCTATACCTACAATCTGTTAACAAACGCAAAGAACGAATTAATGGATTCGTTTTATCTTCTATCGCCGTTGATGGGTCACCTACGGAATGACGTTTTCGAACGAAACGATTACTTTATTTTAGTTTCTGATTTAAGGCGAAAATGCAAATTGAATTGATGTTAAATCTACGGTGTTCTTAACTCATGTTTTTAATACGGATCTAATGGTATTATAACCATGAGTTTAAATAATCTTGTAGTATTTTGTTATTATCATTTCTTTTCGGTAACAAAACGTATTTCATTATCTTATTAAGTCGGTTTCATTAAACTCATCTTTTTTAAGGTTTTTAATTTGGTACAAATCACTACTACTTACTTAGGGCTACTTGCACAGTGATGCCTAATTGTAATTAGTGTCTAAATATGCTTAAGAGATATGTCATTTAAATATGTTTAGTCACTAATTACTTTTAGTAATCGTTATGCAAACCGCGCTTAGTCATGTACGTTTTAGATGTTGATGAGTAGCTTGACGTACCAAACGATCTGCTTCAACTTTTCTTGGTAGAACAAGTAAGGAGTGGAACTCACTTCCGGCGTATGTTTTTCCGAACCAGTATAATCTCGGAGTCTTCGAGTCCAGCGTGAATAGATTATTTCTAGGCAAGCGTACACTATCTTCGATCACACCATAACTTACCACCAGGTGAGGTAGTGGTCAAGCCCTTGGTTATAATAAAAAAAAGTAAGTATTTTGAGTTTTTTAAAGAAATTACAGTCTTTTGAAGTAAGTAAAATAATTTAAAGAATGAGAATTTATTGCTCTCAAGAGAATAAGCAAGTTAGGCGATGCTCTGAATGCACTCAGTTGGATTTGCTCGATTGAAAGCGCTTCAAATTCTTCAAGTAATAGTTAGCTAGGTAGGTAGGTAGGGGCTCGTAGTTCGTCAAACGTTCCGTTCCAAGCGACGGAGTCCGTCCAATCGGAATAAGCTCGGAATGGAATTGCAAGTGGATGGACTTTGTATCGACACTTTGCGAATAGAATTCAATCATTTATTTTCACTATAAACGGGATATTTCCATGATTTGTGAGTTTCGAATGTTTATACTTTTTAGATTTTTCGTTATATTTTTATATAATTTTTTTTGGTAGAGAAATTTGAGAAGTTCGGAAGTAGTCTTTAAAATATGAAAATGATAGCTAAGCACTTACATTTTAATAATTCAATTGAGAGAAGAGCCAAGAAGCTCATTTGCTATGACGAGTTAGGAAATGCAAGGCTCTACAGCCTCGAGCATCGTCGAAAGGTTGCAAGCCTCTCGGTTTTTTATCGGATACATTTCGGAGAGTGTGCTGCGGAGCTTTTCAGCCTGATCCCACCATCCCCATTCTATGATCGGACAACCAGACGCTCCGCGATGCGCCACCGCTACATGGTAGACATACCTCCCATACGCACAAAGCGGTACTCTTCCACCTTTATTATGCGCACCGCCAAGGAGTGGAACGCCTTGCCTGAGTCTGTGTTTCCTGATAACTACAACCTAGGGATCTTCAAGTCACGAGTATAATAGGTTTCTTCTAGGCAAGCGTGTACCATCGTAGACTGCATCATTGCTTACCATCAGGCGAGATAGTGGTCAAACGCTAGCCTATAATTTATAAAAAAAAAATAATACTAACAAATATATTTTATACGCTCCTTTGAATATTAATAAACCCTCTATACCGGAATTAAAGCCGCATCAAATCCCAAACCATTAATTTAAAATTATTTAATATTTTATTTTTTAGGAAAATCAACAGCTTGTTACAACGTAATAATACAATTTGTATAGAAATAAAGAGCCAATATCAGGTTCCCATAAAGTAAAAAATATCGTCGAAACTGGATCCAAATCATATAAAAAACATTCATGATAATTAACACGCACAATGTAAATTGGTAGATGTTGTTGATTTTTTAGTCAGCTAATTGTAATAATAAAGGACCGGAAATATAGCAAGAAGGGTCATCAATTTTAGCTAAAAAAATATCTCTATATCTTCTTACTATTTGAAGGGGTTTCTTATACTAACCAAGCTTATGGCTATAAGTATGATAAGCGGTAACCATCGCCAATAACAAAGTAATACCTCATAGGTTATCTTAGAAACGTGCCCTACTATTGTAGCGTTACAACTCTCTCCCGTAAAAGAAGAGAGCTGTAAGCCAAGTTAAATTTAGACCTAACAAACGATTTTAAAAGGAAAGAGGGATTTTTAAAGTGATATGATTTAATACAATGATTGACTGTTAATAAAATACATATTTATCAAAGCGTGTCTCTCTCAGATCTTTCACCTTCAGTTTCCAAGTCCAGACTGTACGAGAAAATTCTGCTCTTGCCACCCATATAAAAAAGTAATAATGGGTATTTTTAAGGTTTCGAGAATGAATTTTGACCAAAATAAAGATGAAAATGTTAAAGTATGGTAAAAGGAAACACAGAATCTATCTCCCCATGTAGGTAAGTATTTACATTAGATAGCGTGAATATCACGATCAAAGTCTGTATAAAAAGAGAGTGATATTACACTATCCCTGCCCTGCGTCCATTAAGATAAGGTATAGGTACAGCTGTAAAGCCTATAATTTCACCGGCAACCATACCATTCAAACCAAAACACAGCAATGCTTCTTGGAAGCAGAATAGGTATGGTAGTAGTACTTTCCCGGGCGAGAGCCTTCACAAGGAACTCTTGTACTACATTTGCATGTCCCGCAGGATGAGCCGGCGACTGCGCGGCTATTCGGTAGTAGTAAGGTAGCTGCAATCTCCCTAATATCCATATTCCCTCACTTTATTATCGGAATTCCGAAATGCTCAACAAACAGCAGAGCTTGCGATTGTCTCCTTTTATTGCCATATAAATTAAAGCCTTATTATCTGGAGGATTCGGTCGGGATTCGTGTGTCGGAGAGGCTGAGGGCTAATCCGCACGATCAACAGAATTTAGATCCCTCGGGGCCTTGGGGAGGGGCAAGAGGGAGTCGATGAAATCGCTTGAAGATATCGAGTTTTTAAATGAAAACAAACAGTTTCGCGGTGACCATTTTGCTTTCCGACGCAGAATTGAGCAAAATAGTTTCAGCGTGTTTCAATATTATGTTCATGGTCAACATATACATATACCGTATAATAACATGTCCGTTTGAAAACTGTGGTTAAATGTTCATTATGCTAGTACTGAGAAAAACACCAAGCCATAAAAATAAAATAATAAAAATTGCATTTTTCCCCCTAGAGGTTGCCCGCACAAACACAACGACTTCAAGTCATTGTTTTAAGACAATGTTGTTATAATAGACAATACACTTTATTGCACTAGCAAAATACTATAACAGAGGTTCTTAGTACTTATTTCCTGAATGGTACCACGGATACCAAAAAAACCATTTGAAATGGGCATGGTACCATCAATGGAACTGACTAATTTTAAATGATCGATAACAGACATAGGTATCGTTCCCCTTCCCGCCGCTAAGGGTTGTCTCAAAGACATTATTCGGTGCAGAGATATAGCAGATATAGCCGATATAGCGTAGACAATCGTTTCGCTATTAGATTGTCGAACATTTGCGTTTATAGACACTACAGGTTTAATGAATGAAACCATTTTATTGTAGGTACACCATAAAAAAAGAACACATAGCAAATAGTACCTACAAGGAGCGGTCCTATCACTTTGAGGCCATTTCTTACAGCCAAACTTTGAGTGGAGATGATTTTTATTATGACTGCAATACTAGTCCGGGCTGCTCATTTAATACTAAGCCCGGCTTGCACAACGATCCCTAAAGGTATTTAGCGACTAAACATGTTTAAATTTGACGTATTTGACAACTCCTTAAATAATATTTAGCCACTAAATACGTTTAGGCATCGTTGCGCAAGTCGCCCTAAGCTATAATCATTATCATAATTTTTAACAACCCATTTCAGCGTTTTACGCATGCAATCTCTAATTTAATTAGTTAGGTACCATTTTAATTGTAATAACAATGTCAAAATTATTGAGTTAATTATAATTATTAAACAAGGTTCTTATCATCTAAGTATGCCTAAGAACTTATAAGCTTTTTCTACAAGCAATTTTTTTCAGTTTTGCCTTAAATACGTTCAGACTAGAAGCATCAAATACATACCTAGGAAGCTGGTTACATTCAGAATTTCGTGGAATAGTCGATCTAACTTCAGGTATTGGCATTCAGAACTTTTGAATTGCGCTTCACTGGTCACTGCCGCGACCGCTCGCAGCTTCGAGTTATGCCATACTGCACAAGGACTCTTCAACTTGAAGGTGCTTTCAACTGAGTCTTACTGTAAAGGGCTTCAGAAAGAGCCACTATATTGTGTTTACTATACAAGGAGACTTTAGCTTGTATGTTATTGTAAAAAAGTTATGCGGAGCCTCCAAGTTCATCTATTGTGACAGAGTTCAAATAAAAGCCTTTTGTGTCTTACTGTAAAGGTCTATAAGCGCGTGGGGACTGTAACGCTCTATCGTCTGTCTGTTACGTTATCACGACTAAACGGCTAGACAGATTTCGATGAAATTTGGTATATAGATAGATTCTGACCGGGATTGGGATATAAGCTACTTTTTACCCGACTGCGCAGAAGGAGGTAAATAAAAACATTTATTGATAAACCCCGCGTGCGAAGCTGCCAACGATAGCTAAATTAAAAATAAATAATGTTGGACATTTCACACAGCGCTATCAAGCATATCTTACAGCTAGTTAGATATATGGAAAGAGTCTGTGTCTCACTGTACCAGCCTTTAGCATAACAGGGCTGTACGAAGAAAGTGTAAGCGTGTCGCACTGTAGGCCCCTGGTACAAGGATATCGCGACTGTTATCCTCTTGTGCTATAAAATCCTGTATTTACTGCGTATTTACCACATATCGAGGGGTTTAGGTGTTTTTGCGCCTCGGAAACTTTATTTCTTAAGGACTTGTTTATGTTTGGTAACATCATCATCATGATGTCAGCCATATGACCTCCACTGCTGAACATACCTCCTCGTACATTTCACAGAAGGGAGGCGTCCTACGCTGCGCTTATATTTAATACTATATATAATATTATATATTATTACTAAATACCCCAGTATTTAGTATTTTTTAGGTATCATAATTTTGCCAAGACATAAAAAGTCAGTTTGAAATAAGAATTAAATACCTATTTCCCTGCGAATGTTCGAATGGCATGCATGAACTCAATGTAGTGGCGAAGGCCACTTCATAGAAATCGTATGGAAAAACTATTTTAATGTTTGCTTAATATTATGATTTGATTTGGTAAGTTACTTTAAGAAAAGTGTTCCTGATGGGAAATAGAGTCGATTGAGAACAACTTGTTTTGTTTTTACAAATGTAATTTGCTAGGCTGAGTGTACATTTTTTCAAAAATCAGAAAATGTGGTTGTTTTTTTATTCAAAATAAACCTATAGTTTCATAAGAACAGAACATTATAACTGCAAAAAAAATAGCTAATGAGGTAAAATTTGCCCCCTCCCCCCCCCCCCATATGCGCCTTAGAATAAATTATTTACCATCCTGTAACTATGTTATCGGCGCCTAAATTAAATGATTTACCATGTAATTATTATTCGCGGTAGTAAAAGATGGTAGTACTCCCCCAGACGATCCTTCACCAGGAGCACTATTAGCCAAAAAACGTAAATAACAAAGTTCGTTCGCCCCTACTCTCCCCACACCCCGCCACTTATGATCCAATAAACTGCATTGAGACGAACCAATCGTCACGAATTCTCGTCGCGGTACTGACTGCAAGCTAATCTGTGCATAAGAACATACAAATACTTCATAACAGTAGCATAACTCCATTAATGTTTACGAGGACACGATAAACTACCTCACTACCTCAACCAGCCCACTCTTGGGCCGCAAATTCGGAACGGCGCGGCGCGTGCAGCGGAGCGTTCAACGTGCACGGAACTAGTTTTCGCTAGAGCACGCGTGCAAGCGGGCCGCCATTCAAGGGCCAGTGTCATCATGTCAAAGGAATGAGACACGTGTATTGTTGTACACGCTCGTTAAAACGCCGAACACTGATCTCGCTGCTTAACGAAAACGCTACTACGAATACACCAAGAGAGAAGTCCATACGTTCAGTAGTCGAGCGTGCACGCTCAAAGTGACGCCCCGCTCCACGCGCCGCTGTTTCAAATTTGCGGCCTAAGACTTGTGTTAAATGATTTCGAAGTTATTTCTATAATTTTTGACGTGAAAACGTCTATTCCCTTGTCAGGTACAGTGGTAGACGGTCGAACTTACTTGTGCTACAAAATGAGTTGCACAGACAGCGTGTTAACAGACAGTTATCGAACTGGTTTTTAGGGTTTCGTACCCAAAGGGTAAAACGGGACCCTATTACTAAGACTCCGCTGTCTGTCTGTCCGTCTGTCACCAGGCTGTATCTCATGAACCGTGAAAGTTATACAGTTGACATTTTCACAGATGATGTATTTCTGTTGCCGCTATAACAACAAATACTAAAAACAGAATAAATTAAATATTTAAGGGGGCTCCCACACAACATACGTGATTTACTATATACGCTTGAAATATTCACCGAATATTTTAGTTTGATATTCACTTTAAAAATAAATAATGAAATTAAAATAAAACAAATATTTAAGGGCGGCTCCCATACAACAAACGTAATTTTTTTGCCGTGTTTATAGGTAATGGTACGGAACCTTTCGTGTGCGTGTCCGCCTCGCACTTGGCTGGGGTTTTTTTATTAAACACTAGCTGTTGCCCGCGACTTCGTATGCGTTACACTACTAAATGTGTAGGTGTACCTAGAAATAAACTCGCTGTTGCAACTTTACTTGACACCCCATTTTTATCCCATGGGAACGGATTTATGGGATAAAAGGTAGGCTATGTGGTAACCCAGGTTATAATCTATGTTTATACACAATATCATCGAAATCGGTTCAGCCGTTACAACGTGATTCAGTAACAAACAAACAAACAAACGAACAAATAAATATACAAACATCCAAACTTTCACATGTATAATATTAGTGTGATTTAGGTAACTAAACAACATTATACATTTCAGAAAATCGAAAAATAATGTGGACAAGACGAAAATATATTTGAATGTCCATGTACAGACAGCTTTGCTAACTGGTAACCCCCTGCATGTTTAAAGATTGAAATAGAAACTTATAGAACGATGACTCCAAAAAGGTTTAATTACGAGTACACGTTGTGTATTTAATAAAATCTATATTATTATATAAACTATATAAACAATTTTGTTGGAAATTATCCTTCTACGAATTTTTCTTTCAATCTTTAAACATGCAGTTGGTTACTAGTTAGCGATGCTGTCTGTTCATTCAACATAATTTTTGTCTTGTCCATATTATTTTTCGATTTTCAGTTTTCTGTTATATTTATTGTTATACATATAGTTAAATGTTTTGTTAAAAAGTTATAACGTCTTGAGGTTTTCACCAATATCTACGGCGCGGACCCAAACAGCGCTTTCCTGTTAATTTTTATACATACGATTTTAAATCTTATACTCTGACCTAACTTTTAAAACATCATTGGTATGAACTCACAAATCAGAGTAAATATCCCGTTTTTAGTGAAAATAAACTCTGATCTGTTTCTCCTAACTTCCAAAAGAAGCATAACTTCCAAATATTTGCCAGAGAAATTACATTTAGAAGCTAAGAAATACAATAACTAAGTTGCAGTACTAGACTAGACTAGTGTACTATGTCGTACCGAGGGTTCTCCAAAGTGAATCCATCCGGTGTGAGTCTCGATTGATGTCGGCTTCTTCTAAAGCGATCCCTAATTGCGTGGAGTAAGGTACTTCAGAAATTCGGAAATGGCGGGCTACCAAATTTTACTAACATTTACCAACCTTCCATTTCCGAACACTGCGAGACTTTTTGATGAAACCGTATTTCAGATATGAATAGAAAGTAAGATTAAATTTAACTAGTGGTTCGCCCCGAACTGAGATCTCGCGGATCTCCGAAAATAATTATTATCCTTAGGGCGACTTGCACAACGATGCCTAAACGTATTTAGTGACTAAATATGATATAAGGAGTTGTCAAATCATACAAATATATCAAATTTAAACTTTGTGTATGCCGGCTTTAATCTTTGACTAACAAATTGGTGCCACGAAATGCATAACCAACCTACGTGACCTACAGTTTCATTCATTGGATGTAACGGGGGTTCTTGTAAATTGGTTATAATTTTTGGGGTACAAATGGCAGTTATTCTGTATTTCAGACTTTTGCCTATATTTGAGTCACTAAAGCTACACGAATACTAAATTTCTGCATTGTGGGATCACTAGTGTACCCTGTGAATTTTGTCAAAGTTTTGTTTTTATTATGGCTAATAACTCAAAAACTACAAAAGTTTAACTAAAAATAAAAAAAGGGTTCCAAATGTACTAATAAAGTCCTTTCATTTGACGTACCACTTGACCTAATAGTCTCATTTTCATTTTTTTTTACCCCACTTGAACCCCAATATCTCAACAACCCCCCAATATTTTTAGCTCATTCAGTCACACCAAAATTGTGCCATCACTACCTATCTATATACTAAATTTCATGATGATCGAATAAACGCTACGAAAGTTATCCTCGGACAAATAAACATACATACATATATACATACAACGCCGATTTGCCCAAGTTGATTTAGATCTCGCTTCGTTCGATCAAAAAATTAATACATAAAAAACTGCCGACAGACTTTTTGCGTCGTCGGTTTAAAACTGATATATCTAAATATAAGAACCACCCTATTAAAAACAACCTTATCCGAATCGATCCATCTGTTTTGGAACTACGTTGCCACAGACAGACAGACAGACAGACAGACAGCCATAGGCGTCCAACTTATAGCACTCCTCACGGCTCATGTTCATGTTACCTGATGTTAAACGACTACCGCTGCCTATAAGAAAACTTTACCTCACAGGCTATATGGCATTGCATTGCGCCCGTCACGACACACAGAACATCATCCTCATATCAGCTACAGAACGTCCACTACTAAGCACAGGCCTGCCCGATTGATAGATTTACCGAGCAACTGATCTTGCGCGACCTGCACCCAACGGCTCCCAGCAGCCTTTATCAGGTCTTTCTATCTAGTGGTGGGCCGAATCGAGAACCTCTCTGCCCCAACGACCGTCAGTTCTTCAAGCCATGTTTCCAGCTCACTGCCACTTCAGCTTGCTGATCCTTTTGGGAATGTCTGTGACCATAGTAACGATCTCGTAGATTACTTACAGGTAAACCTAATATGCCTGTAATTTCACTTCAAATAACTCTATCCAGTATAAAGTAAACTCGAACAGTTTTGGCTTAAGTATATTGGTTCATTCAAAAATTCTACGCAATTTTATTTTTATATGAATACGTTGAAAATCGTGTTGAGCAAGTTCGTGTACAAGCACGCATAGTATTGGGTTCCGCTGTTATTTATCATGAACTTATTTGACAGTTTCCTGAATGCCAATGCCACACATTGCCGGAAACACTGTACAATTTCCAGTATTACAACTCGCTAACAAAAAACCACAGAATAAACTCAGTGCGTCAACTCCGAACGACGAATTGATGCTAACGTCTCTATAATTTGTTCAGAGTTACAGGGAGAGGGGTGAGGGAAAGGAGGGTGTCAACAAACGAGTGTTTGAAAAGTTTTGCTTCCACTCATCGTTTAGATGTTATCGTGTGAGGGTTGATACTAACATAAAAATATATTGGTTCACATATTTCGAAAACTTCGTTTATTACACAAATATTATATGTTATAAGCTTTTGTTAATTCGAGAAATACTAAAAAAACAGAAATAAAGGACGTAGGGCGAGCGCAAAATTTTTCTTCCAGCAAACCTTAAATTTTAAAGATTTTTCAAAAAGCCTTGTAGCAAGTTGCAACATCACCGGTAAAAGACACCGCTAGTTGTATGAGAAAAGTTATAACAAAAAATTATAATCACATCAAAAATCATCCTAAAACAACTTACTATTTTCAGCCACCCCTAGTTTATCCTCCCCCACCCCCACTATAATGTTGTTTGGAAACACGATAACGAGAAAAGTATTGTACTACTGTAGATGTTTGTACAGTGTCACTGAGCAGTCACAGAACAAATGATAGTTTTTACTATTCAGTGAAATATTTTACATTACATGAATCTGTAGAACGTTTTCAAGTTAAATTGGAACCTAAAGTTAGTGAGTTACAGTTCAAATTCCAATTTAACGCAAATGATAAGATTTTTCTTTTGTTTTTTGACTGGTGTCTATTACCTTACGAAAAGAAAAATTGAATCTTAAAGCAAAGAGATAATGCACATTTTAGAAGTGGCAAGGTGATTTTACAATGGAACAAGGAGCATAGCGGATCACTGGGCAACGATGCTGCAGATGAACTAGCCAAAAGAGTTTCGAAAGCTACTGCTATAGGCACCAATTCCTCCCTCTAGCTTTTACACCACTACAAACATGGATACGACATTGTACTCTAAACCTACACAACGAACGTTGGGCTCAGACCATGGACTGCAGACAGTCGAGGGCGGCTCTACCGGCTCTGTCGCCACGACTGACACGTCGACTGCTCAACCTTCAGAGACTGGACTTTCGAATCATCGTGGGGACCCTTACAGGACATTGTCCCCTGACCAAAGACCATCGGAGCAACAGACAGCCCACTCTGCAGGGGATGTCTCACCGAAGAAGAATCAGCTGCCCACGTAGTCCCGGAACGCGTGGGGTAACAGCACAACGTGCAGAAATCCTGGACAATCCACGGTCACTCCGTGAAGCCTGCGAAGACCCCAGGAAACTTCTGCGCTTCTGGTTGGAGTTAGGCTGGCTATCCATTTAGTCAACTCTCTCACCCATATAATGGACCACATATATCGAGTTCGAATGCGGAAAAGGGAGTCCACCAGCATAGAAGTGGCACAAGTCTTAGTCACTCGTTTTGTGCTAATATCAACTGTCGTATATTCTGTGCCGTGACGAGACGTTTTCTTATTGTTCCTCGGAAGTAACTAAAAATAGGTAAATGGTACATTATATCTTCGTAGGAATACAGAATCTTTGAATTGTGTTTATAATTATTATCGTTGGAATTAGGTTACGAATATTGGTAGGAAAATTAAGACGGTATTAAGAAAATTACCTAAACACCTTGAAACTAACCTAATTATTTTATCTAATACTATTTATATACAAAAACTTCACATAATGGTTAGAAATAACACCTTGTTGTAATCTAATCTACACGTAACAAAGTTATTTATTTATTTTTACCCAATATACTCCCGTTTCTTGAGATTTCGTAGCCTTTTTCGTAACGAATTAATAAAAAAACTCCTGAGTCTTAGACTGCACCAATTTTTATCAAACTTAGCTAAGAAGCAACTTATAACACCAAAAAACTTCGTGAAATCGTATTACTTTGCAATCAATTTCAAACAACGGGTAAAAACTGATAATACGGTTGATTAAAATTGATATGTTTATAGAGGGTTCCCGCTAGATACAATAATACTCTATAACATGGTCGGGGTTTCTGCTGGCTGATTGCAACAAAGATACATAATCCCATGCCAGATATAAATTACTTAAAAACAAAAAATATAGCCAACCTTTTTTGTTAAAATGCTATTAGCATTAAGCCCACTTTTTGTACATGCAATATGTATTTTTTTTGTGCAATAAAGTATTAAAATAAATAAATAGCCCCCTACTTTTTACGTCAAGGGGTTAAAGAGTGAACGAACGAAGGGATTAATTACCCCAACGTGAAACCCTTTCAGCGCGTCATTCAGAGAAAGTTCCTATTGATTGCTTAGGAGACGCCAGAGTTTAGCAAGTACACGTAACGTGATTATATCTATACTTCGTTCAAACTCACTGATTTATTCATAAATTAATGATTTCACAAATCTGGGTGTTTCTCAATATTTACAAAAAAAATATATAAAGTCCATCAATTTTCTAGTTCACATAGTACACACGGCTACACATCAAGCTATAATGTCCAGTATAAGCTGACCTGTCATTATACGGAAAGCCTACACAATGCGAGGTCAGCTTATACTGGAAATGTATAGATTGTCGTGTACGAGCTTTGCTTAGCTTGGGGAGGATGGCGCTGTGTGAAAGGTCCAAAATTATATGGATTTGTTTATTCGCGGAATAACGATTGTCGGTAATCTGCTGGTTTGTGGGATGCGGGGGGAGGGGGGGTGCAATGCTTTGACCTCGATCCTTTTTCGGCAACTTTTACTTTGTATAACTTTTTCGTAGTTCAGTTTGAAATCTTAAACCAAATATACAATATTTTAATAATATTATAATTTCAGCCATTTCATCAACAGTGATGCTTACTTTAGGCAAAACAAAAATGTTTCAACAGAGAAGCCGATAATAAACTACAGTACAAAATAATACAGTAGGGTTATATCCGATACTCCCACTCAAGCCAGAGCAGAAGGAAAAAATAATCTATGAAAGCCGGTAAAGCTTCGCTTTGTGAATTTCATTGGCCACAGAATAAATATATGTATTAGTAACATTTACAACTATCACTTCATTTAAAGTGTTATAAGAACGATCAGTAGCATTCGTCAATGTAACATTGATAATTTAATTGGTGTAGTTCAATCAATGCGCTGTGTTACTTAGCTTGAAATACAATCTTTTATATACACAAAAATTACATTAAACCTCTTCTCACGATATAATTTTTTATGATAATAATATTATCAATATAATATTATGGTGAAAAAAGTCAACCGCACTGTACTTACACTGTACCATAAGTATTGAATCTAAAGATAAAGATAATCGATTCAATTGGATTTTATAAACAATCAATGACGAAGAATTGGCAATTTTGATAGATTATCTCGAAGCTACTTAAAACAAACGGTTTGTTTGAAACACGCTAACCATATTGAATCTTAAAGTCAATAAGAGCCAGCTCAAACTCATTTGACAAACATGATCAGCATAGTTCATCCGCATTGAATCTTAAAACTGTGCAATTCTACATTGCAAACGGTATCAGTCAGAAATTTGCTTTAGCTTCAAAGTGAAGGCATTATTTTTAAAACGTTATTTTACAAGCTAATGTATTCATAGGTCGGGGTTAAAAACGTTTAACCTCCCGTTTCCCCCCGGGAGGTGGATCAAGGGGGGAATCTCTCATCAATATTAAGCCGAGAACAACAATTTGTTGATTACAATATTATACAAAATCATGGTTATTCAGCTGCTACCGAAACGGCAAGATGTAGTAACGAAGCAGTAAGTCAACTCCACATTTTATAATATGTTGAGTATTTTGTAACTGAATAACCCTCGAGCTTTGGTTTGGCCGCACCAATTTCTAAAGCAGAGGAGAGTTACATGTTTGAAGTCTATATCTGTCTGTCTGTTGGTCCTGTAGCTTCTAAGCTTCCAAACGGATTGAACCAATTTTAGTACAGTTTTTAGGGACTAATTGTTACTAACAACATTTTGGTAGAATATGTGTGTTTTTTATTTGTCAAATATTAATTTATTTTAACTTAAAAATGCAGCTCCTTATTAGAAATTGTTGCAGTCAGTGCTACGATCGGTGGTTTTTATTTACTTATATAACAAACTTGTCCTGCTCGATCGAACTATACTATGCCCAACTGAGTGGGAGTTCGCGATCCGCGACAAACTTTATATTGATAGGATATAAAGTTCGCTCCTAACGAGTGCTATTCATAGACCGAATACACACACAGAACGACTGCCCTCTCAAAACTTAAGGTTGTAAGTTTATTTTAGGTATTGGTGATAGTCAAGCTCCTTCACCAATACATTCCTGGAGTTTTTAACACAAAATATACGAGATGCAGTGAAATATGTCTGTTGTGCAAAAGAGGGTCACTGACTTCACATATAAAAACAAGGTTGGTTTTACGATGTTTATATTTATATGCTATATAAAGTTTAAAAGTGAAGATTTTTATCGTCAGAATCAGCCCCGTTCGGGTCGATATTAGCTAATTTTCGAAGAATCCGGTAGATTAGCGTTTGGGGAAGGCCTATGTTCAACATTACAGTGGACGTCCTTTTACTGACATGATCATGATCTTTGATCTGGGAGCCACCTCGCGCGTTCTTTGAATGATGCTCGTTACGCTCCCCTTTCAATAGAGTTTGTACAACTTCAACTAAAGGCGGGGTTATCACACAGTGTAGTGAACTCCGCTGGGATACTAAGTAAGTTATACGCGGGACAAGATTCATAGGTCAACCGAGGACTTATTCCGGGGCGGCAAACCTGGCGATGAAACATATGATAATTCAACTAAAGTAAAATTACAGCCTCCTAGACCAAGGTATAAATGAAGTCCACTTGCCCACTACCCATATACCTTAATTCGTTGAAAAACAAAATGAAATCGTAATGTCTACTGGAAAAGTCAAACAAATTGTTACATGTAGGATTCCGCCAGTAAACAGCCGAGAAATAATAGCCATAACCACGACACACCCGCCGTGGTTCCGCCGAACCACGGTAAATTATAAAAATAAGTATACTCGTGCAGAAAACTGCCTCGAAAGCAACACAGTTATAGACTGATGGAAATTACTAGCTGCTTCAAATCACTTTAACACCATAGTTGGGGGTTGTTTTGTGGAGGGGAGGGGGGAGGGGGGGGGATGGATTGGGATCCAACTATGGTTGGATGAAGTGGACTGTATGTGTGTGTGTGTGTGTGTGTGTGCGAGTTAGATATAAGTTTAACGATGCCTAGAATACACTGGTTTTTGTATTATTTGTTCTTATCTTGTTTTGATTTTTTATAACATTGACATTTATTAATTATTTGTGACAATTACTCCATTATTCCAAATTTGATCAACAAGACATGCATTGTAAATTTGTAATTAGTATAATTGGCCATTCTAGTTACTTATATAAATAAATAATAATAATAAAAGCAACATTAAGCATTTGTAACGTTCTTCTAATGGTGGGACGCCAATAGAGTCCTAACTTCAGTGTATACCGGCTTGTGAAATGTAGGATGGAAATGCATAATCTAGTTGATAAAACACTTGTATGATCGCCCGTCTTTACATTATTAGAGTAAGGGCTCGCGTGTTAGGTACACTCAGCTCGAGTACTCACTCACCTCGTTTGTAGTAATAGCGGGGAAACGGTAAGTGATCAATAAGCCTCATAAACGTATTTAATGTTTGTTGTTAAATTACGTTTGTAATTAAATGTAGTAAAAAGTATATTATGCTTACATATTCGTATTAAATCTGTGTTATCCAATTAATTCAATAACTATGCAAGTAGTACAAGAATAACTGACAAAATAATGAGTGTTCCGTTTCGGAACACTTTACAACTTTAGAAAATCGGAACAGTTTTGTTATGTATTATACATAACAACCTCCGTGGTGCAGTGGGCGAATAGCCGGCTGAGACGCAGGAGGTAGCGGGTTCGACCCCGATGCGGAACAAATGTTTGCATGATCTACAGATATTTGTTCCGGGTCTGGTGGTTTCTCTATATATTATAAGTATGTATTTACAAAAAAAAATGTATATAAGTATTCTATCAGTTATCTGGTTCCCACAGTACAAGCTCTGCTTAATTTGGGCTAGATAGCACTGTGTGAAATGTCCAGCAATATTTATTATTATTATTATTTATATATACGGTAAATATTTAACAATCTTATCCCCAACGCGTCTCGTTGGCGGATGCTGTATACTCCTGTAGTGTTGTCATAGGAGTGGTACCTACTTAGCTTTCAATTAATTAAATAGGTATATGTGTACTGTGAGTGTATCTTTCAATTAACAAATAAAAGAAAATAATTAGTTTAAAACTTATACAGCCCAATTCAATAATATTTTTTTGAATTTATCTCCTCAAGACCTTAATTTTGATACCAATTTGAAAAATATTGTCTCATGTTTTACTCACAAAGTCAAAAATCAAGTTTTTTAAATATTATTTTATAACATCTGAAGATTGAACAAGCATAAATGTCACTCCTGATGATAAGTGGTAACCATCGCCTTTAACAATGTATTGCTTTGTAGGTCATGCACTTTAGAAATTTGTGCTACGTTAACTGCCCAGCGTCCATCAAATTGATGCATACAGATATAAAACCTGTAATTTGACCGGCAAACATACTCTTCAGATCGAACTTAATCGAAACGTACAAACGTAGTCTTTTAGTCCTCTTGCAGTCGAGAAAAAGCTTTTATCACAGACAGCAGCATCCTTTTTTCCTACAATTTGCGGTCAGACAATAAAAGCAGTAATGTACAAAGCTCGGTGGATATAATACCTTTGCGGGGGCGCCGCGCGCGGGCCGGCGAGCCTCGAGCCCCAGGACTCCGCCCTAAGTCTTTAAAGAAGGTAATTCGTAATTGGACGCTTCCGAGACTCCGACTCTCGAGGGACGGAGACGTAAATAAGCGAGCTATTGAATACTTCATGGCAAGTTCGAGTTGGACTCGCGGAACGAACGTTCAAAATATAAATGCACATTTAAAGGGGACAGCGAGTGAATTTAAAAATGGCCGATGTCCTCGTTGGCCTTATCTCCATAAAGGGGATAACGGTAAGGCAAATTAATGATGCCACGTTGTCTCCGTGACGGGGACGCGGATTACGGGGACAGCGGGAACACATCTTAAAATCTTGTAAATCAGGAAAGTTTAGGAATTAATGATCTTTGGGGGTTGCAGAGATTTGCAACAAATTAAACTATTATTATTATTTATTAAACTAGCTTATTAGGAGATGGGCTCAGATACAACCCGAACAAGAGTGAACTGATGGTTTTCAAGGCGGGAACGAAAACTTACACCACAGTCCCACCAGTAGTATCACTTAAATTCAAATTTAAAATATTTATTTGGTTCAAAAATACATAGGAATCAATAACAAATAGTGAACATTGACAGCTGTAACAAGTAAAAAAAAACTGTGTAGCAGTGTCAGCGCCCGTCTCCTAAACCAGTAAAATTGTTGTTCCTGTCTTACTATGTTAATACAAAATAAAACATTTTGGTAATAACAATGACAAAGGAAAAATTTTAGTTCTTTTATAGATAGCTAAAATGAGATAAAATTTATTCATATTGAATACTATAGGTTTAGACTACTGAGTGTGCATGATTGTAAGGGTGTGTGTGTATGCGTGTGTGCATGTGTGTGTATATGTGTATGTGTGTGAGTGTATGTGTGTGTGTGAGTGTGTGCATATATGTGTAATGGTTATGAGTATTTGTTACTTAAGGGTGGTCAACAGTTCCTCTGTTTCTGTATATGAGAGAGATTGAAGCCATTCAGTATTTTTTTTCTTACATTTGTAAAGTGGGAGGGGATAGACGTCTAGAACTGTGTTTATTGTATTGTAAAGTGAGCAACTTAGGTGGAAAAATTGTCTAGAAGCTGCCACTGTTCTACGCGACTCAATCGGGCATACTTTATAAGAGCGTCGCTTTGTGGAGCTTAGGTTTGGATCGTAGGTGGTGAGTGTTTGCGCAGGACCGAAGCTGGGACAAACAGTTGTCTCACCAGTAGGACACCACAAAGTGAATACAGACAATCAGTGGGACTATCAGTGGGGTTTTGAGGACATAACCTTCAGGACTGCTCTTTGTGCACGCTCGGCCCTCAAGATTTGAGTCTTTATAGCTCCTCTCCAAGCGGTAATACAGTAGGAGAGTATGGATTGTGCCAGAGCAACTAGATCATTTTCAGACATCAGCAGCACCTTGCAGGTTTCTAAAGATATATATCAGTTTTCTAACTCTAGAAACAGTGGACTCAATATGGGTGGTCCAAGAGAGCCTACAGTCTATGTGTATACCCAGGTATTTTACATTAGGTACACGATTTAGATAGGGACAAGAACATGAATCTTTGCCAACATTAATACATGTGTGAGCACAAAGAGAAAAAGATGGGGAAGGCTGGGAGCGGGAAGAAGGAGAGAAAGTGACAAACTTAGTTGTGGCAGTATTTAGAGTAAGTAAATTTTGAGAGAGTCACTTAAGGACCAAACTAAGCGCCACTGCAGTATGCGCAGTGTCATCAATGGTGTATGTGAATATACCATTTGGATAAGATAGTTGGCAAAGATCATTTATGTAGATAAAAAAAAGTGTAGGCCCTAGAACACTACCTTGAGGAACGCCGAAGCTGATATCTTCCTCAGTGCTAATAATGTTGTTTATAGAGACTACTTGCTTACGCTCAGATATATGTATTTATCAGCTATTGCTAATAAATATTTTTTTGAAGCTGCCTCTAACTCAAATGTATTCCAGTTTCCTGTCCACTAAACGGTAATGTGCTCAAGCTCAAGAGTGATGGAGTTCAAGTATCTGGGCCACTGGGTCACTGAGGCTCTCGTTAACAGTCAGAGCTAATATGCTGGCCCGTAGGTTTGCACGGTGCAGTACGCAGGTAAAAACGACACTATTCAAAGCGTACTGCCAGTCGCGTTATACGTGCCGCTTATGGGTCAAGCATAAGCAAAAGGCTTTTAACGCCCTGGGCGTACAATACAATAAAGCGTTCAGGGCGTTGTTGGGGCTGCCGCGCTTCTGTACCGCATCGGGAATGATCGTGGAGGGGCGAGTAGACGGGTTCACAGCAATACTGCACAAGAGAACGGCGTCCCTGATGCTGTGGGTGCGCGGCAGTTCCTAACAGCCAACTCATTGCAGGGAGGCTGGACTTCGACTGTCCCTTTATGGAACACTGGACGAGAGCGCATACTGTGCACGTCTAGTGTCTCCAGAGTCGAATGATCCTGTCTGTTATTTTTATGTGTATTGTATGTTTTTATGTTATTTTTGTTATTTATTTATTTCATTGTAAATTGTTGTATTGTATTTAATATGGACTAGGCCTTGTATGTTAGTACTAGTCTGAAATAAAGGAATTAAATTGAATTAACTGACCAAATCATTAAAGTTGTTTAAACCATTTAGAAGCTACAATGTTACAGAGGGATTTACACTCGTTTAGTGCCGGAGCGGAGTTCTGAACATTTTAGAACCCAATCAGTTATTGGAAGATATTGGAAGCACTAAGTTGGTCGAGTTGCTGGTGTTTACTCATAAGGCAATATCGTTTCTTACAAGGTTTTTATTAACTTGCAATGTATGTGTGTTTGTTCGGGTGGAATCTTGCAACTGAATTTTAAACCTGCTCCCCTCAACCGATTCAGCTGAAATTTGGAATACACGCTTAATTTCGAGAACAATGCATATTTATAGTAAGCATAACCTGATTCTACTCCCTGGATTGGCTCCAGACGAAGGAACTCTTCAACGGTCAACAGCACTGATACGAAACATTGTATACATATAATATTTAACTTTGGTGACAATGCAATAATATAGTACATGGAGGTGATCTCATGATGGAGACGGATGAAGGGAACTTCTAAATAGATTGTAGTGGGGTACTAGTGTTTGGGCTCATTTGAATCTGGTTGCGGTTCTAATTAAGAATTTTATAAAAGCTTGTTTAGTAAAAGTAATTTTTCAACAAAAAAACTTATTTTTAATTCAAAATTATTTATATTGAATATATTAGGTATATTGAAATCACACTTGTACTAGCCATTTGGTTTAATTAAGTTTTTACTAACAAATATGGATCTTTGACATCTGAAAATAAATGAATTGAATAAAGGATTAAATATACTAGGTACAGCCATAGGTTTATATTATTTATATTATAACTTTGTTACAATCTGTTTCAATCAGTCAGCAGATAGCCCGACCAATTTACAAAGTATACCGGTTGCAAATTGAAACTGATCGCAACGAAAGTTACGTAACTGCCTCCTGTGAGGCAATCGCGTGAATTCATTTTTGATCCATCTGTAGAGATCACCTTTTTGGGATTTAAACGTTTTAATTACAATCATCGAGATTTAACATAAATCAGTAAGCCTGTTTAAAACAAATGCTTGCGTATGACGTGTGCGTGCGTGACATAAGCGTGCACGCAGCGGTTGTAATGTATGAAACTGTAATGAATGGAATTCTAAGAAATATGATGATGATGATGAGATGTGTGACCTAGAAATCTGTCACGCACTCAGATTTGCACAGGCCTTTATTACGAAATATAGCCTGTTCAGTTAATACCTACAACACACCCTATATTCTACTCCTGGATAGGCATTCCCTGGAGTGGATGTATCAGACACACGCAGACCCGGAATAATTGCATTTCACGGAGCGAACGAGGAATTACTCAAATTAAAGCCTTTTTGAGAACAAAGCTTTTACAACATACGTGCAACTCTACAGGGCTTAGGCTCCAGTCTAGAGTTTTATTTTGTTACTGAGAAAGTGAATAAGTTAATGAAAATCTATTAAACAAGTTAGATAAAACAAATATAAAAGTACGAGTATAAGAATGTGTAGTGAGCGGAATTATGGCTACTCTCGTTTCCAAAAAAATATGGCTCTTATCTGGGTCAACGCATAAGCTGCGCAATTCCGTGCAATGCAGCCAGTATCTCGGCGAAACTTCCGTCTAGTAGTGATCTGGAGCGGTTGAGCTATCTATAGATCGTTTACAACATTCTTTAGATGGTTCAACTATTTCTTTTGTATTTTATAGTTTTGTAAATAAGTACATAATTGTATATTCTTTCTGTTAATGAATGTACATATATATTATTTGGCTAGATAAAGCGGTCTCTCTCTTGTGGATTCGAATACCAGCCGTACACAACCACGCGCATAAATTCGAGATTTTCTACAAGCATGACTTTAAAATGGATAAGGAAACCGGAATATTCTAGAACAACAAAATACTGCAATAGTGGGTTAGTATTCTAATAAGCGTTGATGGGCTTGCAACCTGTAACGTGAATAAAACTCTACAAAAAGTGGGTATGTTTTTAACGTAATGCTTGGACTCACCTCTAACTACCCCTAAAGGTTGACTAAATGTAGACTAAAGTTGCTTGGAAGATATCGCTTTTAACAAAAGGCCGCCCATTGTAACTATGACTTAAATACATATTTTCTTTCATTTGTTTATTTTTAATGGTTCGCAATAAAGACAATATCTATATATCTATCTATCTACTTCTTTGGGAAATACTTTCGCAGGCGTGCTAAGAAATATATTTGAGGATGTCTATTAAGGGTCCATAAAGACGTGAGACTATTTATTTAATTTTTACCACCGACGCTTTTCCGCTCCAATATCAGCCAAACACAATATTACATTCGGTATTGATTGTAAACACTTACAGGTCAATATTGAGTGTACATCTGACAAGACGATAAATATCAGCGGCACTTGAGTGGGCAATATCGGGACATTGGGGAGAGAGGCAATATAGCGGTGTAATAGCCGCCGGCACTCGCCCTATTGGACGCTACTGGCTATACTGGACGTTGCTGTACAGCCTATACCGAGAATATCAAATGAATACTAGAATATTAGAAAACTTTAGTGATTTCATTCAATCATTATTATAAATACGGGATTTATCAAGTTTCATCGGTGCTTCGACCGACAATGTTTCGGTTCAATTCGTGAACCTTCATAAACTTAAGGTATACAGGTGTAAAGCCTCATGCGCTGTAACTTTACCGGCAACCATACCCTTTAAACACGACCATGCTACTTGGCAGCAGAAATATGTATGTTGGTAGTACTTCCCCGGGCGAGCTTTTAAACCTTCACAAGGACTCGGGGCGTAGACGTAGCAATATCTACGGCGTAGCAATACTTCAGTATTGTCAGTATAGAGTAGGTAATTATCTACGGTGGATAAAAAAAGACGACTGATTAATTACAGATTCCAAGTTAAGGCAAATGGAACTTGTTAAAGTTTCAGACGCTAAAAAATAAATCAATTTGCTTTTTTGCAAACAGAAACGATGTAATTGGAAAAAGGGGTGCAAATCTAAAGTTATTGGAATGTTCATTGTAATACTAATGATTATAAGTGGAAAGTCGTCTCCCCTACAACTCATAACTCAACATAAAAGTACGTACAGTCGGCTACAAAAGCAAATTAACAATTAAATAATACCCAACCGTCGCATACATAGTTAGGACAGGCTCCCCACTAGATGCTGATTCATCATAATTATAAAACTTTATTTCAGATAATAATAGAAAAGTAAAAGATATACATTTTCTTATTCTAAGGCCTATATTAATATACAGCTAATGTTCAATACTTAAAACAATTTGCATAATAAATCACCTGAAACCCAACTAAAATCACTTATAAAATACTGAATGTCATCTTTGTTTGATCCGAGAATCTATATTCCGAATCTTTAACCAAAAATATAAAAAACTTTATAAAAACAACTGGTTCAAAACAAGGTCATTTCAACAATCCCCAAAAAAACTTCATACATTTATAATGAAAATGTCGTGAACTTAGTAAAATGTAGTCGAGTGTACATCGTTGTAATAAATCACCTCAAAAGCGTCGTCGCAACTTAACGCAACTTTTATTGCTATTTTATTGCTTGTTTTTGAAACTTTGTTCCAAATAAAGGTAATTTGTTGCCGCTGATTTGTGAAACAGAGTTTTAGGAAACATTGTACCACTTTATATTTTCAAATTACCATTTTAGTGTCATAACATTAATTTAGTAGTAGTACATATTGAGAAGTACTACCATCGTACCTATCTCTGCTGTCGCTAAGCAGAAATGCTCGATTTACGATATTCCGATTTGAAGGGGGGCCGGTGATATTACAAGCAGATTTTTTACCTTAGACAGTGGTGCCGACTCTCCAGGTGGCCATTGGCTTGTGCTATCACTTCATCGTATAAACAAGTATAAATAAAAAAAACCTCGTTAAACTAACTTACTTTAAAAATACTGCGTACCCGTATCCGCTTGGAGCTACGATGCCTCCGACAGACACACACAGACAGAAATATGCGTCAAACTCATAACACCCCTCTTTTTGCGTCAGGGGCTATAAGAGGCGCCATTGCATCCAAAACGTTTCAATATTCGTAAATCCACTATAACATCGAAACTTGCTATAAAACGATCCTTCTTGGTCTATTTTGATTCCAACGCGGCCCGTTTTAAAATCCCTGTTCCGTTTTAAAAGCTCAATTCATCTTTATAAACTACTCCGTAACTTTGTTAGCATATTATAAGAGCTCTACTATGCAAGCGCAGTAATATTCTAAAAATGTGTATTGCATTGTTTCGTCCGCCTCACTAAGTCTGCGTAAGAAGTGAGACAATTTTTTTTAAAATAAAAATGTGGTTTCATTCCTGTAACGGACGATCAAAGACGGGGCAGGATCGAATCTAGATTTAAAATGTATTAGGTAGTTATAAGATCGAATCAGATTCAAATGTAATAGGTAGCTAAGATTGTAACGGTTTAAAGTTGTAACGGTCAAAAGAGTGAGATAGCTATAGATAAGTCCCCGTCTAACTTTGCTGGAAACTTCGATGTAGTAGGAATTGTATATATGATTTGTGAGAACGTGAATTACGATCCCCGCACCATGGCTAGGGCGAGGAGTATTTTGTATAAAGGTAAACCGTTTTTAACCAGATATTTGTGATCAGCAAGAAAGTGATTTATACCTTGTAAACTAGTAACTAAGAAGAAAAGTAAATACAGTCCACTTTTGCACAGTATCGAGTATATCGTTGAAGCCTGGGTAGGAACTCTACAATTCCTTTTACTTTTTGGTGATTGATCGGGTGGAATAGTTGTAAATTAACGATTCAAAATAATGTATGAGATTAAATGATGATAATCTTTATTTGACATTTATTACTTTCAGATATAGTGCTTTTAGTTATGGACGAACTCAAACTGTACTCACTAACCACCATTTATCCATATTCGCAATAAATAAATTGATTGATTACACAAAAACCAGCGCTACAGCAAGGTTAATGTTACTGTAGAAAATCGCTTAAATATTTATTTATTAAGCTATTTTAAATAAATAATAATAATAATTATTTTATATAAATAATAATTCAAATAAATAAACTTAAATAAAAAAACCTTTACATTGCTACCTTACAATACAATACAATACAACAATTGATTAATTAAAATATTGTTACATGTCAAATAAATTCATACTATTCTTTAAATAAAATTAGCGCAAAAAATATCATTTTTTCATAATTATCTGATTCATTAATTTATAATTATAATACATGATTAAACCCCATCATCCCCAAACCCCAAACATCTTTTAATCATGATTTTAGTATTTTTGTATGAACAATATCCATATAATTTAACCGTCGTTCATTGACGTGAAGTCAATGTAACATGAAGTGTCGCGTCACTCTGACAAGAGTGTTTTATATAGTTTTTACCCCAAAGTTCCCACGGGAACGGAAAATTTTAAGAGTGCAAAACCGCGGGCGGGAAGCTGATAATAAATAAATTTTACAATAGGTACAGGCAGTTCGTAAAATTCATCTACACTGTAGAAAGCCGCTTCAAGAAGGCATTTTTGAGTTTCCTGTTAAAACTGGAGTTACCTTTATGCAGACTTACCGTGGTCGGACTAACTTTGTATGAACATAAACTGGTCTTCACGAGATAAAGTTACAAAATCGTAGGCACTTTGCGTCCTCCGTACAAGAACTCTCAACAAGATAGTCTAGCCTTGTGTTATATATATTGCTGGTTTTGTACGAAGTAGGTGCCGCTTTGTGTAAACTTTACCAGCAGGACTTGAAGATTTTTATACAATCCTTAATTATTTTTTTTTATATTGTACGACAATGAAGTAACTTACCAGGTCGAATTCAAAAGGCTCTTCAGCGCTGAATGGTGTGAAGAAAATTCAGTTATATTATACAGTTATTTAGGTTTTTATATCATTATTGTATAACTTTTTTAATCCCGACTCCGTTGGGCATTCTCAAAAAAGGGGTAGGACGAGGGAAGCACAAACGTTAAATTTGATACAATCACACTTCTATGGGTTTTACTCAGATACTTACAAAAAGTATTATTGTAATTAAAAAGTTTTTTTTGTACTATCTAACATCTCGTGCTAAAGAAAACCTATTCCTACAATTTATAAGAACAAGCATGTTTAAATCAAGTCCACCGTCTACCACAATACGACTCTCGAATAACAAACTATCCATTGTACCATGCTATCGCAGCGTACAGCGTACATTGCGGGCTCGGTAAGAGCGTTATTGGCTTTTGTGGTTCAGAGCAAGCAATGGAGATTATTGGCACCCCTAACTTTATGTTAGGTGAGAAGGTATGTTATTGGTAGTTTGAATCGTAATTAGTGGAAAGGTGAAGCTTTAATTTATCATCAAGAGTTTTTTATATTAATTTATAACTCTAAATTAATTTGTAAAAATATATTTTGTAGAGTGGCTACATAGGAAAGCCTGAATTTATGAAGATTGAGGATTAACATTATTTTCACTAGAACCGGGATATTTACCACACAACATAACAACAAGTTTAATAAATCTAGATGAATAAGCTACTGCTGTTTTACTGAGTCAATAAAATATTTAGATTAGAATTATTTATTTCAGACAGATTCATACATAGGTCACACTAAAAATTTCCGGAATAGGCCACTTACATAAATCATATTTAAAAAGTTATTACTACATTTGAAAATGGAACTCTTTAGCCGTAGGATAAAATGTGTTTCATCTGATTGTGAATTGTTTTCACATTGTGGCGTTATTTTAAAAACTGCGTGATTACAATTAAATAGATTTAACGCGGGAAAATTTTCGGTGCATGATTTTTGACGATTTTAAGTGTAATTTGACAGCTCAGCAGAGCGTCGTTCGGCTTCAATCTGCTTTTGGCAAAGGAGCACCATACAAGACAACTATTTCTAGCTTGATTGCAGAATTGAAACGCGGTCGTGTCAATCTCCATGATGAAATTCGTGAAGGTCGCCCGTGCACCGCTGTGAACAACAAAAACAGCGCCGTATGATCGAAACAGACAGGCATGTGACCTACCATAAGATCCGGACATCTTTGAACATAGGCATGAGTCAAATACAGTCAATCCTACATAAACATTTAGGTGTGAGAAAGCTGTGTTCTCGATGGATCCCACACAATTTGACTGATGCCCAAAAAACGGACCGAATCACTTGGTGCCATGCTATGCTTGCCAGACACAACGAAGGGGCTTCCAATTTGGTGTGGGACATAGTAACAGGTGACGAAACATGAATTTATAGCTATTATCCCCAAAAGAAGCAGCAATCGAGCGTATGGGTCTTTCGAGATGAGCCGAAACCAACCAAATTGGCGCGCGTGAAAAGTGCCTCGAAGCGGAGGATTGCTTCTTTTTTTAATAAAACTGGGCACGTGGCTACTGTTGCTTTAGAAAATCGTCGTACCGTGAATAGTGACTGGCACCCGATCATTTGTTTACCGGAAATTATTGACAAACTCCGTGAAAATAACGGTAAATGCCGTATCATCTTGCACCACGACAATGCAAGTTCCCACACGGCCAGACAGACAAATGCTACTAACACACAACAGCTACTAACACATCTATTTTTGCAACGGGGATTATAAGGGATTAAATCAATGATTTTACGAAAAAGTTTGAATACATTTAAATACTGAATTAAAGTATAAAAACACAGTAAAAATTCCTAATAACAAAGACAGTTACTAAAATTGTACAGTCCATCGTTAACAAGCACGTAACAAAAAAACTACGCTTTCTTAAAAGTTAACTAATAAAAGCAAAACAAAATAAACTAGCAAATAAGAAATCCAGTTTACCCTCAAACGAAACGTATAAAAAGTAGCTGACACCGAAGCCAACAGGCAGACACAAACGACCGCTCCGGAATGAACGCAACACGAGCAAAATGCACTAGAATGTTCCGGAATACTCGAGAATATTCAAGAACATTCGTCGGGATTGAGCGGGTTTCATTAAACACTGCTGATATCTTAGATAAATATTATATTCTAAACTATTCTAGAAATCTGATGCTGCACCTAACAGCGTAATAGCGTGGAAGCCACTCACATGGAAAGACGACCTGATAAAGGTTGCTATGAGCCGTTGCGCGCGCAGGCTCCATAAGATTGGTCGCCCTGGAAATGTATAGTGGAGGCCTATATTTAGTAGTGGATATCCTAAGGCTGAAATGATGATGATGGTTATTAATTTGAATGCTGGCTTTTCTGACGGAGTGTGTGAAAATGTTTCCTTTTAAGATAATTATGTATCTTAATATTTTTATTTGAATTGACACGAGCAAACAGATAATCGCAATGTGAGGCACTATTTATTTTTTGTGAGAAATAAAGATGAAAAAACTCTGAATTAAATGACATTGAACTTATTATTACCGAGATCTGGCGTTTCTGGGTCAGCGAGGTAATGCGGCCAGTGTCTTGGGAAAACTTCCGCCTGCTTAACTAGCAATCTATGGATCGTATGCAATGGCCTTAAGATCATTCAACTTTTTTATATTATATATCTACTAATACTTCGTACTTGATATTTTTGTTTGTTACGCTTTCATGTCGTAACGGCTGAATCAATTTCGATAAAATTGAATATATAAGTAGATTATAACCTGGATTGAGACATAGGCTACTTTTTATTGACAAACGACGCGTGCTAAACCACTGGCGGATGCTAGTTCTATTATAAAAGTAATGCATCGGACGTTGAATCCTGTAATGCTGGTCGCTAAATAATCCCAGCGCTATATTTAGAGCGCACAGCGCAGCGTTTAACCGCGTTTCGGAGTTGAGTCGGCATCAGTATGCGCGGCGAGTGCGCCAGCAACCTCTCTATTTATCCTTCGACGGTGGATCTCTAGCGTTTGCTACAATCTCGACGAAACGTGCATAACGTTATTCAACACTAAAAATGCTGGTTTTATTATTTTTATCCAATGGAAATAAGCCTGAGTTACCGTTTAAAATATGTTAAATTAACAGCTATTAATGTCTTTCTGCATCAAATAAACACAGCTCCTTCATCATCACCATCCTCCATAGGACGTCTACTGCTGAGCATAGTCCTCTTCTAGATGGATAATGTGCGGCCGCACCCAACTGCACCCAACTGCACCCAAAGGCTGCAACTAACAATATATTACCTTTATCGTAACATCTACAATGGGACTAAAATAATCGTGCACGAATTCTAAAGACGGAACGTTCTAAACAAAACTTATTTGCGCTACGACTTTAACTTAGAATCTCAATGATTCAGTGAGTGACATCTAGTTTTACTTGTTTGTTTCCCAAATAGATAAATAGATATATTCTTTAAGTCACATTATTATAATTATATATATTTATATGTATATATAAATTAATTGCGGTGCGTTAGTCTGGCAAAAATTTGAAAATGGAATATATCGCTTGTACATGTGCTCCTAACTTGTACAGTGACGAAATGAAAAGGTTTGTCATCTTAGATTCGGGTTTCGCTTGCAGCAGTAATGCAAGAATCAATTAATTCTTTTTGACAAGATAAATAGTAAAACAACTTTGAACTGAATAATTTTGAACTTTATTAACGAACAGTTAAAAATGATTTTCTCTAAGTACGAGTATATTCTGTAACAAAGTTTCAAAAGGTAATATGTACTCGCGATACTTTGTATGAATCAATTTGGAAATAGATGAACTTTTTCATTCCGTCACTATACATGGCACCTACAATGCTTTTAGCGATAAGACCTCCAATTGTACTATGCCGTATCTAGTTATATGTTTGAAATATGATTTGTTAATGTGTGGTAGGAGTGTTTTAGCAAATAAATTTATTTAATTTCATTTTACTTCAGAAAATCGGTTTCCTCATAATGTTTTTTATCTTACTGTTCTGAGCATGCCTAAATCGAGCACATATATTTCTCGAGTAGGCAAATCCATAACTTAATAAAAATATTGGTATAGAAAAGTTGAAGTTCCCACACGAAGTCCCGGTAAATCCAGTGTCCGTTCAACACACTGCTATATGTATGTATGTAGCGAGGTGCAGTCCTGGCTGCGTTTCGTTGTCACTACTCGCTATCGATCCAGTTAACAAGAGGCGGCGGGAATCTACCGAATAATGTTTTTAAAACGATACTATACGAACGACCTTATCCATCCTTCCCCCTTCCACTACCGGACAAACAGACGTACCGAGAAGTACTACTCATACTTGGTCGGCATGCCACCTTGCCGTACCAAACGATTTGCTTCAACTTTTCTTGTTAGCATGAGTAAGGAGTGGAACTCACTTTCAGCGTATAATCTCAGAGTCATTAAGTCCAGAGTGAACAGAACAGGTTCTTTCAAGGCAAGCGTGCTCCATCTTCGATCAAACCATCAGTTACCATCAGGTGAAGTAGTGGATAAGCCCTTTAATATAATCAAAAAAACAAAAAGGATCTATTTTGTTCCAAAGAGATGGAAACCTCAAGTATGTTCAACAACTAAGGTGGTAGGTATATATTACGCAACAAAACCTAACAAGGTGATAAATATTGATGGGAGTCATTGGGCGAATGTTAAACACCAGTCACTCTGGACTTCCCATGGTTGATATGATAGTGATGCACCCAGTACATTAAACAATAATTTATGATTAATTAAGTGAGCATAGATTCAATAATATTTAATATACCTGTAGAGTTGTAGACCTATATGTATTACTAAACACATCAAATCCGTCTTGAGAGAAAATCTTAGTTAAGTACGAAAAAAATTTTATAGTAAAATTATAAACAGTAAGTGATAATAGTATTTGTTCACTGAAATACAAATTTAAGTGAGTTACAAATTGAAATATTTGTTTAATCTTGAACCTCCTATTAGACATTTATGTTGTTCAGCTTCGTGTTTAGAATTACTTATTTTTGGGAAGTAACAATATTTTTACTGTTTCTGTTTCTATATATACTGTATAATACTGTTTCTATATAGCAGTTGAATGAATTATTGAATGATAATTATTTAAAATATAAACATTTTTTTATTATTAAATGCACAAAACACATTACAACCACTTACAATTAAATATTGCAAAAATGTGGTTTTGATCTGGATTGCAACATAAACACATGTGCGTACAGTTAAAATAACTACAAATCAAGCAGATTGTTAAGTAGAAACAGATCATTATAGACCTTTAAATTTTTAAATACGTACTCGTATTGTTAATAAAGAATAAAAAATGAATAATCTGTGAATCCCTTATTAAACATTTGTATGCGGGCAATTGCACAGATAATTTGAATAAATAACTACAACTAATAACAAAATATATAATCGATTAACATTTATACATGTTTTTCAATTAGGAATATAACAACTCAAATTAAGCATCTGAGTGACAATATTTATTAAGATGGAGGATGTCTTTGATAGTTTTAACAAATTGGGTCAGTTTGGAACTAAATATATCCAGTTCTATATTATATTTCGCATTCGATTCATTGTATTTATGAGCCATCCTGGACAACGGATTATAATACAAAATATTGCTCTTATAGACCTGTAAGGCGAATAAATTAGTTTGATTGGAAATTCGAGGACAACAACACTAGTGAATCAATTATAGAATGTATAACTTTATAAAAATAAACAAAATCAAAATAAATTCGTCGGGTCTCTAAGGAGTGAACAATAAGAACAGCCTTTCTTCATAAGTCAGATCTGAGCGTTCGGGTTGTAGGCATTAGCATAACATTCTTAGACATTTTCTTTGAATTCTCTCCACATCAGTGCTATGAACTTTGTAGTTCGGAGACCATATCGGACTGTCATATTCCAAAATATTTCGTACAAGTGCAAAGAAGAAGTACCTACAAGGCTGCGAGGCTGTTTAAACCCTTTCGTAGATCTCCAGACGAAGCCTAGGAGTTGGTTAGCTTGAGATATGATGATGTTGATAGTGCGCATGAAATGAAAGCTTGTCGTCCCATATAACATCTAAATCCTTTGCAGTCAAGGATCTTTCAAGTCTATAACCATCGATATTATAATCATTAAGTATTTTATGACGCTTATTTGTAAAAGAGATAGTATAACGCTTATCGATATTCAAATACATTTGATTGCTTTTACACCATTGAGACAGAATATTTAAATCATTTTGTAGGATTAAACAATGATTTACATCGGAAATGACTCTAAATATCTTTAAGTCATCAGCGTAAAAGAGACAATTACAGGACAAGAGCTTGATCAGATCATTAATAAAAATAACAAAGAGAAGGGGCCCTAAATGGGATCCTTGTGGAACTCCAAAAGTTAACACCAACAACGAAAAAACAAAACCTTTCATCGCTACCAACTAACTTCTATTATCAAGGTACGTATAAATCCAAAGATACAGGTTTCCGTGGACACCACATAACAAAAGTTTTCGACAAACCTTATCTACGTGACTAACCTTATCAAAAGCCTTTGAGAAATCGGTGTAAACGGAATCAACTTGGCCACCTTTGGCAAAAGATTGACATAGGAAATGTTTATACTCTAGGAGATTGCTAATCGTCTATGTATTTTTAACAAAGCCATGCTGTTTATCAGATATTACTGGTTTGATGTGACTAAAAGATGGACATATACTATAGACTCAAATAGCTTGGCGAAACAAGACAATATACTAATTGGACGATAATTTGCACATTGTGATTTATCCCCAATCTTATGTATACGGATAACGTGAGCTGTTTTCCATAATTTCGGGAAAATTCCAGTACTGAGCGATTTGTTAAATATAATGCCAAGTGGAACAGATAATTCTTTGCCACAACTTTACAAAAAATGGAAGCAATGAATCTGGTCCAGGCCCTTATTTACAGTTTGATTTTAAGTTGAATATCTGTTTTGCTAAATGAAAAACGTGACAGTGAGTTGGAACTGCTACAATCAACATAGTCAGAAAAGTAATCGCTGCCATAGCAGATATTAGGACTAGAATCTCTTTCAAAGAGAGAACCAAAGTAACGTGAAAACGTACGGACCTTTCCTGTTATTGACGAACCCTGGCAAAAATCTATTTTTTAATCAGATAGGTAGCTAATTTTAAGAATTTTCCACCTCGCCGTCTTTGAAGGCCGATTTTAGCCAAAGTAGCCCATTAAGTACTACTTTTTTTAATGATTATGAAAGCCGAGAGTCTGGAGAAATTTTGAGACTTATTTAAGAATCATGAAATCACTTATTAAGATTTTTATTTTAAAATTGAATATTTAAGTCATAATTCACCGAATGTAATTTTTTGACTTTACGCCAACATTTTCATAGTTTTGATCAAAGTCGCGTAGGTGATAATTTTACACATAAAAGAACAACTCATCAAAATTCAGAAGCAAAAAAAATCTCAAGTAAGTTTTCTACTTTTTTTAAAGAATTTTTTAAGTTGTTCAAGTCAAAAATTTTCAAAAATTCGGAAAAAAATTAAGGACTCGAAAACTATAAATAATCGCGGAACATACATGGGAGTGATTCGGGTTTCCCAAGGGGTGTTCTATCTCTGGACTTTCGCTTGACACTATTTTTTGGGACAGCCTGTGTATATATTTGCTGTATATATAGTTATACAGTGGTGTGGTAATGTATCTTACATTAGTTTTATTTTCTTATACTTTTTCTGCTACTTCGTGTACGTCGTACGTCGCGCACTACCTACTAAATATATTTTCCACATTACACAAAGGTTAGCGGGAAGCGAATGCTTGCTAGAATTAAGTTCACTTATGTACAGATATATAATATTTGTGCAACAAAGAATTTTCAATCAATCAGTTTTACAAATCAATCTAAGTATTATAGGCGGTCTTATCTTATGTTGGTTTGTTTGTGCATAGCCCAAACAAACCAATATTTAGTTATTTACACAAAACTATAAAAATCAAAGCCCCTTTCAAGTAAACAGTCCCCTTTGTACCTGCCAATGTAATTGTTAACATTTGCTTGTAGAAACAAACACACGTATGTATTTGCTTACAATCGGAGCTCCTACAAATGAACAAAGCAAACGTAAAGGCTCAAAGGGAACGGGGGCTTTCACGGAGATCTTAACACACAAACTGGATACACTCATACGTACATGAGAAATAGAGTTACCCTGTACTAAATACCTTGAATACAGTCAGCGTTAAAATACATACGAATTAAATAAAAAATAAATGTATTTTTCTCTCCAAGGAGGACAAAATATTTTGTTTGTCTCATGATTATAAAGTACCTTGAAATTTAGTATTTTTTTACTAAAATACAGTTTGAGTATAAAGAGATTATAAATAATTTGTGCTACTGACTGTATAATCACAATTATAATATACAGAAAAAGGGTGTTAAATCTAGAAATGTTCCCGTGAATTCTGTGAGTTTTTAGCTTCTATTGTACTTTACATTGAAGCCAGAACAATGAATGAATTAAATAATGCAAGTTATTTACTGTAAGTAATGTAATACGTTTACACCAGATTACAAGATGTAACATACAACAAAACAGGTGCAATCATTTGTGGGGTTATAGCTTAAAGGCGAACAATTTTAGGCAAGCTTTGGATGAAAAAAAAACACTGTGGATGTAGATCAAAATTAAATTTATCTGATAGATTTGTATAATCTCTCTGTTTCTGTGATTGGTCGAAGGGCAACATTTACACAAAATATATTATGTAGTTACGAACAATGCTTTGAGAGTATTACTAGGATTGCAACGAGATGCTACGAATACTGCTACGTCGTAGATGTGCTACGAAGCGTAGCAGTTTGTGTGCGCTGCAGTTTCAAACGTAAATCGTTTTTGTTCAAACTTTTATATGTAATTATTTATTTATATTATTATTTATGGTCTTTATAGTCGTTCTCGCTACATATTATGAACTTACTCCTTTTACACAGAGTATGTAGTGAACCTCGCTCTATCGTTCATCTCCAGCGCAAGTACAAAGCTTGACAAATTGATGTTCAATTATGTTGGAAAATTCGCGAAATTTTAACGATTTAGTCGAATTTAAGATTGTATTTGTCAATCGATAAGTTCTATAATCGCATTGTAGTTATGATAAGCGACGTTCTATCAACGCTTGGATGCGCCGCGAATTGCATATTTTCACTTTACAAAGGGTTACATCACATTTAAGTGTATTTAATTGCAATACATGTGTGAAGCTGGTTTGCAACAAATTGGTCCTCGAGATAGCTCAAAATGTGACCCAAATAATATTTGAGTAACTTTAGAAATATCTTGATAAATCTTATTGCGTTGTCTCAGTAGCCACGACTTGACGTAAATCAGGCTTTATCGACGCCACAACATGGACGTGATTTATAAATGCGCTAAACGGCGACGGAATACTTGATTATGCGAGTGTTATAAATTATATCATTGTGATGTACGGATAAACACAAAGAAAGATAAAAATATGCATTACTTTACTTGTCAATCCAAATTGTGGACGCCGGAGATGACTATACGCAAAGTACCTTGTATATTTCAAGTTTTAGGTATTAAGTAACATTTTATTTAATTGTTTGTGGTAAATATTAAATAAAAAGAAAATAATATTAAATATTATGTAAAACTTTTACGTACAACCAGAACGGTACATACACTAGAAAGCTACAATTTTCTATGGATAAGACTGATTAAGCTTATAAGGTGGTGTGAAAGATGCTGGAAAAGCATCATCATCATTTTATAAAAATAGTTGTAGTTGAATTTTTTTTAATATACTTTGATAAACCGCGCCGCCTTAATTGCATCGTTTGTGAACCTTCTTAGCATACCGGTAAAGTTACAGGTGGATGAGGCTTCATCTATAAATCTCAGGGTATCAAATGCAATGAAATTAAAGCCAGGTCTTAGATCTATCATATACTCTATAAATATATCCTAAAAATAGTATCCATATTCATCTCCATTCACAGCCTTATCTCACATCGTTAGTAATCTGCAATAATGAGTAGCATTAGCCTCAACTGGAGGCTCTAACGCGTTAAGCCGCGATGCAGGCGGCGCGGCGCCGCGGCGTGTGCTTACAAAGGCCTGTAATTGCTTCGCTAGTACCTACTACTGAATAAGTATATTCATAGGATTAACTCTGAAGGGGATACCTGAGACGCACGTCTTTGAAAATTATCCGAATATACAGGATGTGCAAATAACCGTAGTCGTTTAAATACCCGTTACTTAGGTTGTGTTCATTTTTAAGGTTCCGGACCCAAATGGTAAAAACTTTGACATGACATGTAAAAATGACTTTGTCCGTCTGTCTGTTTATCTGTCACCACAGCTGTTTATAGATGGTTACCATTAAATATCTGGTGGTCCATATTATTATTATCTTATTCATTTCAGATTAAAATCCATCATTACTTAACAAGCTTAACAAGCTGGACAAAAGACATTATCGAATTTCCAAGAATTCATTATCCAGATAGTTAGAAAAAATCCATATTGAGAGAGAGAGAGAAATAATTATTTATTGTTACACCAAATTACAATAACTTAACCTAGAAAACTTAAGACTACTAATGGTGGTACAATGGGTGGCCTTATCGCTCAAAGCGATCTCTTCCAGGCAACCTTTGGATGTACTGGATTGAAAAACGTGTGAATAGGTGGTGTTACAATAAATACCTATTTATATAGGAAAAAAATAAATAAATACCTAAACCTAAAAAAATCCTACATAAATAAATATAAAATACATAAATATAATAGGTAAAATGTTGTGATAATAATAGGTCTTTACCTATGAAATTTCCGTTCTTCAGTACTGGTCATTTCAAATAGAAAAAAAGTTTGGAATGGCTTTGTATTCTAAATTAAAATTAATTTTGTTTTAGAAACATGACATTCTTTTTACAAACTCAGTCTTTTGTTTATTGATTAGCGTTGTATTTTCATTACATTTGAACATTTTTCGTCATAATAGATACTTTAAAAATTCGTGTAATAATGGAATATGAGTTCCATCGTGGTACCAACGCGACACAAACGGCACGTAACATCAAAAACATTTACGGAGATAACTGTACAGACGAACGCAGACCCGTTATTGGTTTTCCCGGTTCCGTTCTGGAAATTTTGACTTGAAAAATGAAGCTCGTGGTCGTCCGGAGACTTTGGTCAACAATGATGAATTAAAGGCGATTGTGGAAGCTGACGAAACTCAATCTACAGCTGAGCTAGCAGAAGTAAAAAAACTTGATAGATGGGTGCCCCATGAACTTAACGATCGCCAGCGCAACGTACTGTTATAGATAACTAATGCACCCTTTACTACTTAATAGACACCCTCCTTTTGCAGACTCAGCACTCTCCACTCACAGCCCATAATCCCTTCCATTCAACCATCAGTCTCATTCCAATATCCAACTTAGGCGGTTGTCTCATCCAACAAATAAACATTCTTTTTTTTAAAAACCTAAATCCGTCGAGGCTCATAAAATTTGGTGGCAGCGTAAAGGGATTCAGTAAAGAGTCCCCGGTACATCTCAAAGTTTCCAAAATCAAATCTCGACGCGTGTGTGTGTGTGTTCGAGTGTAAGTGCCAACTCCATTGTGTGACCCTTCATTACCACACCGAGTCTGGCCCGGCCCAAGATATTCCAGCGTTTGTGACAAGTTCCTGAAAGGCCCACTGCTGCGTATCACCCGTACTGCAGCCGGTCTTTATCGAGAACAGCTGTTTGCCCACTGTCGCGCGCGATTTCGTGCTGCGACCGGTAAACGAGCTACCTAGCAACGCAACGGAGCGAGGCTTATCTTCACGCAGACATTTCGCCGAGAGCAGCGCAAATCCCAAGAATGATCGTCCTTATCGCGCTATCCGCATTCCAGTGAGTAACTTGGTCATTGCTATCGTCCGATTGTAACCACATTGTAATTATTCTTATCGTGTGTTTTATTAGATCATCCTATAAGTTAGTTAGAGTTCAAGCCAGGGTCCTATTACGTAGTATAATAATTTGTGAATCTCGTTTTCGTGTTTGTTAATTTAATTATTCAAAATGGCTGAAAGACCAAACAGCCCTAAGCCCGAAATCGTTTTGACTGACGTAGAGGAGGAAGGCCAAGATCAGTGTTTACCCCCTCCTGGACTTTCTACCAGGTCCCAAACAAAGAGGAAAGCGGCAGTAGTAAAATCAATCGAAGTCGAATTATCAACATTATTGAAATTCATTAAGCCATACGACGGCTGTCGCGAGAAATTAAATTCATTTTTAGTAAATTGCACCAATGCATATGGTTTAGCATCAGAATCCCAGAAAGATATCCTTTTCAAATATATTCTTTGCCAACTGCAGGGCAAGGCTGAGACAGCCTGCTCCATCAAAGAGTTCACCAACTGGCAACAACTAAAAGAGTTCTTAAAGACTCAGTTCAGCGAGAGGAAGCATTACGCGCACCTCCTCACAGAACTGCAGGACTGTAAACAACGACCGACGGAGCCAGTAAGCCAGTTTGCTCTAAGAATCGAAACGTGTCTGTCTCAGTTGCTAACAGAAATTTCTATATCTCACAGCTACAAAAGCAAGGAAACCATAGGGAGAACTGCGGCTATGGAGGAACTTGCCCTCCATCATTTCCAGATGGGTCTGTCGCCCCGTCTTTCAAATTTCGTTAGGTGTAAATCAGCAAAATCCTTAAATGACGCTATTAATATTGCAATCTCAGAGGAGAAAATCCAACAAGCGTTATTCAAATCAAATCCAAGTCAGTCAAGCAATCAATATTCACGTCAAGATAGGTCCAACACGCCAAGGGCAAATAACCAATTTAACCATCGTAACCAAGGCTACTCTAACGAATCGAATTTCGTCTCCAACCGATCTAATAATAACATTACCAACAGCAATCCTTCTACTTCGTTCTGTAGGTATTGTAAAAACCTAGGACATACCCTCGAGCAATGTCGCAAAAGGGAATTCAATAACAATCGTTTCAAAAATTTCGATCGAAACCAACCCGGAACGTCTCAACGGGTTCATTTTCTATCTGATGAGTCATCGGAACCCATCGATGATGAATATCCAGCCGATCCAGTAGACGGATACGATACCGTCGATACTAATCCAAAAAACGAATAATCGTCTCGTCCCAGTGTCGTGCGGGACCTTACGACATAAAAATCGACACCGCCAATTCACTCAGGGAATCCAAAGCAAAGAAATCCATGTACAAACCTGAGTTATCACAAACATCATTTCGAAATCCAAAACCTACAAAATCCACTGTATCCGTGCAGCAACCTAACAAGGTTGACCTGCCAAAAACTACAAAATCCACTGTATCCGTGCAGCGACCTAACAAGGTTGACCTGCCAAAACCTACAAGATCCACTGTATCCGTGCAGCGACCTAGCAAGGTTGACCTGCCAAAATCTACAAAATCCACTGTATCCGTGCAGCGACCTAACGTGGTTGATCTGCCAAATCCTACGAAATCCACTGTATCCGTGCAGCGACCTAACGTGGTTGATCTGCCAAATCCTACGAAATCTACTGTATCCGTGCAGCGACCTAGCAAGGTTGATCTGCCAAATCCTACGAAATCCACTGTATCCGTGCAGCGACCTAACGTGGTTGACCTGCCAAATTCTACAAAATCCACTGTATCCGTGCAGCGACCTAGCAAGGTTGATCTGCCAAATCCTACAAAATCCACTGTATCCGTGCAGCGACCTAGCAAGGTTGACCTGCCAAATCCTACGAAATCCACTGTATCCGTGCAGCGACCTAGCAAGGTTGATCTGCCAAATCCTACGAAATCCACTGTATCCGTGCAGCGACCTAGCAAGGTTGATCTACCAAACCCTACGAAATCCACTGTATCCATGCAGCAACCTAGCAAGGTTGATCTACCATATCCTACGAAATCCACTGTATCCATTCAGCAACCTAGTAAGGTTGACCTGTCAAAACCTGCTAAATCCAATATATTCGAGATAATTAATAATCCTGCAAAGACATTGCTACCTCAAGTCGTAGTAAAATCCTCTGTATCCAATATCCCACTAACATTGCTAGTCGACTCAGGATCCTCTGTGTGTCTGTTACAACATTCGTGCATCGAAATCCATCCTAAACTCATCAAAGAAATCATCCAATTAAAAGGCATTGACCCTGCTGAAGAAACAATCCGCACCAGAGGTCACTTCCAATTGAAATTACAATTTCCCAAATTAAATGTGTCACATTCATTCCACGTAATAGACGCAGTACATTTACCATATGATGGAATAATCGGTTCAGACATGCTCAATGCTCATAATTGCAGCATTAATTATAACAATAACCTTCTTCACATCGGTAAAACATCCGTAAAACTACATTTCCATGATCCTGCTTACATTATCCCTCCTAGAACCGAGACCATTATTGAGTGCTCAGTATCAAATCCTGAAATGAAAGAAGGATTAATCCTCGATCAAAAACTTTCCGAAAACCTATTAATTGCAAATTGCCTAGTAGTTGTAAAACAAAATAACCGAATAAACTTATCCGTAATTAATACATCCGAAATTCCTATCACCCTAAAATCCGATTTAAATCTCAAACTTAGTCCTTTTCATTCTTCCAATTTCACAGAACAACCTTCCGTCTCAATAAATCACATAAACGTTTCAACAGATTGCCACAAAAGAACCAAAGAAGTATTAAAACAACTACGTGTTTCACATCTCAATCACGAAGAGAGAGAGTCACTCCTTCAATTATGTTCCGAGTTTTCCGATATTTTCCATCTTCCCGGAGAAAACTTAACCTATACCAACGCCCTGAAACACGAAATCAAAACCACCACAGATGTCCCAATACATACCAAATCCTATAGATTTCCTGAAGGCCACAAAGCCGAAGTACGCAAACAAATTGACAAAATGTTGGAACAAAATATCATAGAGCCCTCTGATTCTCCTTGGTCGTCACCTATTTGGGTTGTCCCTAAGAAGCTGGACGCTTCTAACATACAAAAGTGACGCGTAGTGATCGACTACCGAAAGTTGAACGACGTCACTATCGGCGATACCTATCCTATCCCACAGATTACCGAGATATTAGATCAACTCGGTAGCAGCTCCTACTTCTCCACCATAGACCTAGCATCTGGATTTCATCAAATTAAGCTGAATGAAGCCGATAAACCCAAAACAGCTTTCACAGTTCCTGAGGGGCACTATCAGTTCACCCGCATGCCTTTTGGCCTTAAAAACGCCCCGTCAACGTTTCAGAGACTTATGAATTCTGCCTTGTCAGGTCTCCAGGGCATCCGATGCTTTGTCTACTTGGACGATGTCGTTTCATATGGATACGATCTGAATTCCTGTATCAACAATTTAAGAGCCATATTCCAGAGAATCCGAGATTTCAATTTAAAACTTCAGCCCGACAAATGCGAGTTTTTAAGACGCGAAGTCTGTTATTTAGGGCACGTAATCACCGAACAAACCTAAATCCGTCGAGGCTTATAACAGTACGCGTCGAGACCCGCCTCGCGCTGCTCAATAGGCATAGAAATGAAGGAATTTTAAACCGAATTGTTACGTGCGATGTAAAATGGATTCTGTTCGACAATCGAAAGCGTTCGTTAGATCCTGGTTCAGCACCAAAGCAATGCCCTAAAACAAAAATGATCCAATTTTTATTTTTCGTCATACGATACCCATCCAGTCATTTAATCATTCACATTGGCGTTTCCTTCTCACCAGGTGATAACAAACATGTTTCATTATTTTAAGCTTATAATAAGGTTCTGTAGCGCATCAAGGATGTTTGCAGATACGCGTACCGATGATTTCTACGCGATCATTCGAAAAAGAACCGCATCCCTGGTGAGCCACATGCGTGGAAGCACCAACATCTTCCTGACCGTTGTTGCCGGGAACATGAGCTCATATATCATGAGGCGCTGGATGGCTTTGCTTAAGCCAATCACATGCCTGGTGTCTCAGTAGATGCGCTCATGTTCCAATATTACTGCATTTATTTTTTTCTTGTCTTTTTGTGTCCCTACTAAAATATTATTTAAGTGAGATTTTTCTGTGTTACTAACAAAAATTATGGATCTGTCTGGTCTGAAATAAACGTTTTTATTATTATTATTAATAACGGTCAAGTAAATAATGGACGCGTTTTACCTGAAATAAAACGCTTATTATAAACTAACCTTATTATAAGCTTACTTTTTATCTCTGCCTGATGCTATTTCGACACAACGACGGGCAAAATGCTTGGAGGCCTCAGCACTCCCGCGCGCCTGGTGATAAGAGTGTGCGAAAGAGCAAGGGAAGAATAAAGTGTGTGCAGTATTGGGTAGAAAGAGAAAAGTAGAACTACAACGGGAAACAGTATTGCCCTCTCATTATTTAAGCTTATAATAAGGTAAGTATATAATAAGCGTTTTATTTCAGGTAAAACGCGTCTAACTTACGTCTTATGTATATACTTTTGTCAAACAAAACATTATTTATGTCTCGCCAAAAGCGGCACTCGCGGCTGGCGTTCGACCGACTTGATGCGAGATCCTACGAAGCACGTGACTATGTGTGCGTGTGATAGAAAAGGTAAAACAGTCTACTAATAATTTAATATACCTATCTAGAAATTTAAGTCAATATCCAAAGTGGCATTGTATTAGACTCGCAATACTACTTTTACAGCTACTATGCCTTGAAACTAGATATAACCTAACGGGGATTTGCTGAATTAATTAGATAGTATGTAAGGAAATAAACACAAAATACTTCAACAACGTGTATTCATTCGTAGGTAAATAGATGAAAAATTGAAACAAAGGTTAGTAAAATGACAACAATTAAATATATCTAGATTCTGTCCCAAAATTACTTACACAAAATAAGCTGGGTGGGCGACAGTGTAACTGATACAATGAATAACTACACGGTCTATTCCAATAATCTGAAGTGTAGCTCACCCAAGCCAACAGGCAACACACATAAATACAATACAAGTTTACAAAGAAAGATATTACAGCAATGTTAGAAAATTGGTTGGTACTTATCTTGTTCTGGAGCCAGGAATATAAACAAAGGTGCCCATAAGGCCTTTACATTGCTATTTATACCCGTAAAAAGTCGTAAAAAGTCATGATATCTTTGGCCAATCACAAGCATTGGTTGTTTACATGATAATATATTTTTATATTGGCTATAACAACAACATTTAATGAACTTAAAGTCTGTTAAAACATAATTAATGATTATTACAAGTCCTAACAATCACAAAATCGTATTATTAAAGCACACATTTCTACTTTTTGGACGCCACCAATCACAGCAATCTTCTCATGTCGTCAATATTAACAAAATCTAATAAAGTAGAACATTTTTAAAAATTGGTTAATAATTTACACTATCTTTCGTTATTTGAAAATCGTACTCCTAACATATGACCACACATCAATAATACATAAACAAACCTGATAAGTAATCATTTAAAAACTTATATCTTAGGAACAGAGAAACAAAATGTAAACACAACTTAAAATATCATTAATATTATTACAATAAATTATTGTTTTAATGTAATATCTTAACATTATTAACTAAGCTTCAATTACTGGTCATCATTATTAAAAATATAGCCATTGACCAAACATTTCGTTCGGAAACATGTTTAACATAATTTCGTTCCAAAAAACCTTCAAGACATCGGATTATTAATTTAACTTGTCACGTGCGTTATCACGCGTCATACCAAGCTTTCTTTGTGTACTATTCTGTCGTTTGTTTATATTCCAAATAATTCGTAACTATTCATAAATAATAATGTTTCACCTCCATCTTACAATATATAATTTTGATAGATATTTACTCGTATGTATGAGTAATGAAAGAGGCCTCTTTCTCGTTGGCTCCGGCCCCGGTAATATCTATATTAAAGGTCTAGCCTTAGTGCCTGATTTGTAAAATAAATATTTGGAATTATAATAGTAACGCTGGATATTTCACACAGCGCTATCAAGCCCCCAAACGAAGCAAAGCTTGTACTATAGGGACTAGATAACTGATAGAATACTTACATACATATTTTTTTGTTTATACTTATAATACATATACATATACTCAAGGATCTCAAGGTACAAGGTAACTACAAGGCTGTCAACAATCTGCCTCCAACGAGTCGTTGAGTACTTTGGTCACATAGCGAGGAAACATAGTGACAACCTGGAGAAACACATCATCACTGGCAAAGTTGAGGGGAAAAAACCACGGGGTCGTAGCCCGATACGTTGGTCTGCCCAGATCCGCACAACTCTCGACTCTGGGCTTCGTGATGCCATACATGTCGCCGCCAACAGACACCGATGGCGAAACATAGTCAAGGAAAAAATCACCCATGGAGGAGGTCACGACCCTCAGCATTGAGGATAACGACTCGAAGAGAGAGAGATAATATATTATATAGAAAAATACCCAAATCTGGAACAAATACGAGCAAATATGTAGGAGGTAGCGGATTCGGTTGCCGCCGCGGAACAAATGTGTGCATGATCTACAGATATTTGTTCCGGGCCTGGATTTTTTTCAGTGTATTATAAGTATGTGTTTACAAAAAAGAAAGTATATAAGTATTCTATCAGTTATCTGGTTCCCATAGTATAAACTCTGTTTAGTTTAGGGCTAGATAGCGCTGTGTGAAATGTCCAGCAATATTTATTTATTTATATATGTAGACTATGCAAACATTTGTTCCGCAGCGGGAATCGAACCTGATACCACTCCTTCTTGTATTTGTATAATCTGCGATACTCACTGACATTTATCTGTAGGTATTCGAGTGGTGTTTACAGAATCGTCTAATGGCGTCGTTATATTACATCACCTGTATATCCGAGGGATTACGCTCAAGCCAGCTACCCGGGGGATTTTACAAAGCAATTTGCTATTATTATACACGTTTCTTTTGGAATTAAAATGAGGACGTTTTTGTTAATAATAAACAAGCTTTCGCTTTGCACGCGTGTGTGGGTTTGTATTGCCGAGGCGCGATGTCCTACCTTAGCCCCAGGGTAGATGAATAGGTTCGCCTGGTAAATAATACACTTAGTCCACAAGGTATCGCCGATGATAGTTCTTTTTATTTATCACTTTACACAAGTCAATCAACCAGCATATATAGAACACAAGTACGAAAGATCGAGAGTCAGAAGCTATGAATATGAGCACATTGAAGGAACAGTAGTAGCAAGTTCACAGGAGGAAGATTCGTAAAGCGAAGGCAGATGCGGGAGAGGACACGGGAGCGTGAGCGTCGTCCACGGATACCGCGTCGTGAAGTTTGCTCTCGACTGGCGGGCGCGCATCGCTCTGAAGTTCGAGCGGAACAGGAAGAACAGGAATGAGTAAAATACAATGCCCAGCGCATACTACGGGTTACGCCTGATTATGCTTGGGAATTTTTTATTTTAGTGTACTATTTGTTTGTTTTGTTTATAAAATAAAAAAATAAAAATTTTTTTATTCATTTTTCATATTGCTGAGATTAACATTACGGATTAGTATCTACTTATAGGTAACACTTTATACATTGCCTGAACTAGGAGGACCTGTATCTCAGGCAAAAAAAAGCTGGACTGGTGTAACTAATGAATACTCAAATTAACAAAACTTATAATCTATTTACATAATGAAAAAGATAACTAAAAAACTAAGTGCACGCGTGCTATACAATATTTAAAATCTTACTTTATTACGTTTAGTAACTCCTCAGTTTCCTCGTAAGATAGATTGGATAGAGCAGACTGTAAGGCTCTTTTACAGTTTGACAAATTCATTGAGTGGATGCTTAATTTACGATTTATCCTTTTGTACAGGTATGGTCCTAGGAACATTAAGAATCTGGATGCATAAGCATGTTTTATTGGGGTGTTGTTACTGCGGACTATATCTTTTCGTCTTTTGTTAGTACTTTTAGTGCTATAGGGAAGTGCTCTGTGCTGCCTTAAAACTACGTTTAGTATAAATAGCTGCCTAACTGTTAGAACTTTACATGACTTATATAATAAGTTGGTTGGATAGAGAAAGGGACGAAAAGTGGATACCTTAAGGATCGCTCTTTGTGCCCTTTCTGCTGCTAATAAAAAGGTTTTACACGCTCCTCCCCAGGATGTATGATAGTAGTTCAGTAAATTATAAATAATAAATAAATGTAATATTTGTAGGATGTACCTATATAATAATGTAAATAGACGTATTAATATCGGTAAAGTAGGGTGTTCCCTACACGTGGTTTATCAAAAGTAGCCTATGTCTTATCCCAGATTATAATCTATCTATACAATAAATTTCATCGAAATGGTCAAGCCCTTTAGTCGTGAAAACGTATTGTGAAAACATTATGGATTAAGAGGATTTTTTCAATTGACATAATGTGTTTTCTTGAAACATTTCTTATGTTTAAAGAGAATATATCTTTATCCAAGCAATATTTATATATTCAAATTCATTTAATTAGAACCAGTAGTAAAAACAGATTATTGATAGCACGATGAAACTACAAAAATTATAAAAATTGTGGAGCAGCCAGGAGGCAAGAGCATGTTCTTGGAAAATAAATAATTTGCTATCCTGTAACTGTTTTATTGTGGCCTGAATTAAATGATTTATTATTATTATATCATTATAATACTATAATAAATCTGTGATTAACAGCTATACGGATCTAAATTCATATTAACATACGAACATTTACTTTTAAACTTTTAGAGTAACGAATTGTTAATAAATTTATACTGCAGACTGTACAAATTCCTCTTTAAAATATATTTCTTTCACTCTTAACAAGTTCTTACCATAACAATCACAACAGCAGAATCTCAAAAGAAGACTCAAGATGACTCAAAAGCTGCACTTAACACAAAAACTTCAAGAATATTGTGATGTTTCCGTGAAGTTTTCAAAGAACCGTTAACTTCTCTCTCGATGTTTTGTTGCCGCCAAAATAAACCTCTCTCCGGTATAATTTCCTGTAAGTCGTTGGAATTGGTACATAATGACCACTCGGGCGGTCGGGAGCGGTCGACACTCGGGATGACACAACGAACCTTGTCCTGCAGATTTACATCAATGTTGCGACTTCTTATTGCAACAGTCAATTGTGGACGGCTGGATAACTCTTATATCAACCACCAACTGTAAGGCTAAGCGCACACTAGACAGCTGACTCTAGTCTGACGTTACGACTGTTCAGTAATGACCGCACACTCATATTATACATTTCAGCCGCCAGAGGCTGTTTCAGCGAGATATAATAAACTTTCTTTTTCTATAAGTTGTCAAAAACTTGGCTTATGTCATTGCATTGTGCCCGTCACCCTCAATCGTACAAGTGAAGAGTCTCATGTATCTGTAATTTCATCGGCTCCCTTCAAAACCGGAAGACAGTAGGCTAGGAAATATTAATATTAGGTCTTTACCTATGAAATTGCCGTTTTGTATGGAATAAGTGAAAGTACTTATTTTTTTTATTTTTTTTATTTCTGTTATTCAAAGTAATCACCCATACAATCGACGCATCTTTGCCAACGCATTAACAGTTTATTGATGCCCTTCTTGTAAAAATCAGCTGGACGGGAGGCAACAAACTCTTCAAAGGCATTTTGTACTGCCTCTCGGGAATTGAATTTTTTACCCACTAGAAAGTTGTCTAAATTTTGGAAAAAGTAATAGTCGGTAGGTGCAAGGTCTGGTGAGTATGGCAAATGAGGGAGAGCTTCCAACCCCAGTTCTTGCAGCTTGGAGACTGTCTGTTGTGCAGTATCGGGTCGCGCGTTGTCGTGAAGGAGCAGTGGAGACTCCATCATTGTCTCCAGTTCTTCACAGTACACATCTGCAGTAATGCTCATGCCGTTTTTTAAAAAGCTGTGGTGAATCACACCCGCACTAGATCACCAAACAGTGACCATCACCTTTTTAGGGGTCATTTTTGGTTTAGGGCATTACTTTGGTACTGAACCAGGATCTAACCAACTTGCTGAGCGCTTTCGATTGTCGAACAGAATCCATTTTTCATCGCACGTAACAATTCGGTTTAAAATTCCTTCATTTCTATGCCTATTGAGCAGCGCGAGGCAGGTCTCGACGCGTACGTTGCGCTGGCGATCGTTATGTTCGTGGGGCACCCATCTATCAAGTTTTTTTACCTTGCCTATTTGTCGCAAATGGATCAAAATTTTTTTGATGCTAACATCAAAAGCTGCTGCTAGCTCAGCTGTAGATTGAGTTTTGTCAGCTTCCACAATCGCCTTTAATTTATCATTGTTGACCAAAGTCTCCGGACGACCACAACCTTCATTTTTCAAGTCAAAATTTTCAGAACGGAACCGAGAAAACCAATAACGGGTTGTGCGTTCGTTTGTACAGTTCTCTCCGTAAACGTTTTTGATGTTACGTGCCGTTTGTGTCGCGTTGGTGCCACGACGGAACTCATATTACATAATTACACGAATTTGTAAAGTATCCATTATGACGCAAAATGTTCAAATGTAATGAAAATACAACGCTAATCAATAAACAAAAGACTGAGTTTGTAAAAAGAATGTCATGTTTCTAAAACAAAATTAATTTGAATTTAGAATACAAAGCCATTCCAAACTTTTTTTCCATTTGAAATGACCAGTACTGAAGAACGGAAATTTCATAGGTAAAGACCTATTATTATCACAACATTTTAAGCTTCGATATATTATTTTTAGAACTTAGATTATCTTATCTAAATTTTATTTTGTTATAACGTACCGTAAAATGTACCTATGCGTTATTACTTTTAGGATAATACTGTATTTGGTAGATTTCGTAACACAAAAAAGTATAACTCTGGAATATGCAGCCTCTCTCTAGTAGTCTGCGCCTGCGAATTGTGTTTTTACGAGTTTTTATCCCCGTCCCCGAGAGCATTAGACTTGCTAATGTCGATGTAATATTCATGGCGCTAGTTAGCATGTGTCAGCCGATGGGCTGCAGCTCGCAGCTCACCACTCGCAGCTCGTCGCGTGTATACTCGCCCGCCTAGCGCTTGTTAATGGCATCATCAGATCAGCCATAGAACGTCCACTGCTGAGCATATCCCTCTCGCATAGATTTTATTTTATATTTACAATAAAAATCAAAACCGCTACAATACAAAATCATAAATAATTTGGTAGGTAATAAGTACATAATAACAATATTATAGCCCACAGCGTTATCCACATCCCACTAATATTATGAACGCGAAAGTTTGTATGGATGTAGACGACCTCCGTGGTGCAGTGGGCGAATAGCCGGCTGAAACGCAGGAGGTAGCGGGTTCGATTCCCACCGCGGAACACAATGTTTGCATGACTTACAGATATTTGTTCCGGGTCTGGTTGTTTCTCTATATATTATAAGTATGTATTTACAAAAAACAATGTATATAAGTATTCTTTCAGTTATCTGGTTCCCATAGTACAAGCTCTGCTTAGTTTGGGGCTAGTTAGTGAAATGTCCAGCAATATTTAATTATTATTATTATGTATGTGTGGATTTTTGTAACTCTTTTATGTCGTAACGGATTAACCGAGTTTGATGAAGTTTGGTATGTTATGTAATATGTATGTAGATCATGGCGTGGATTAATGAAATGCATAAGCTACTTTTTATTGACAAACTAGAATCGAAGAAAAGAAGAGTCGAAGCTGCTGGTGGAAGCTAGTATTACATTAAAAAACATTAGCGTATTTGCAGCGCAACCAATCTAGTGCACCTGCATCCAAAGGCTCCTTTATCTTTCCATCTAGTAGGGGCTCTTCTCTAGTCAAAGTACAATATTTTTATTCATTAAAATCACAAGGATCACTTTGAAACGTCAATTTTACTGCCTATTCCTTCGCGACCAAGCCAGGAAAGAAAGGCAAGAAACAAGGCTGGTTGTTTTTTTTAATGATCCTTTTTACAATACATAACAATCCAGAAAATATTACGTCTAAATTGTAACATTTTGAATGAGTTGGAGCAATTTCAATCGAAAGCTTCTCTATCATCTAAATAATCCGATATTTTATAGTACATAGGCTTTTTTATAAAGATTTTGTTTAATTACGTTTTTAAATTTATTAATTGTCAATTTTTGTGCATCCCTTGGGAGTTTGTTATAAAGGCGTACACCTTGCCCTTTAACGATTTACTAACTTTATGGAGTCTACAAGTGGCAACAGCGAGTTCATCTATATTTCTAGTATTAAAATTATGATTATCGCTATTTTTCTTAAACAAATTAATATTTTTGCGAACATACATGAGATTTTCATAGATGTATTGATAAGGGAATGTCATAACATTTATTTCTTTAAACTTATTGCATAATGATTCTCTGGGGCCCATATTATAAATTGCACGAACAGCCCTCTTCTGCAGCACAAAAACGGTGTTTATATCTGCAGCACTCCCCCACAGCAGTATACCGTATGACATAATGCTGCGGAAGTAGCTGAAGTAAACTAGTCTAGCTGTGTCTACGTCTGTAAAAAGACGGATCTTTGACTGCGTATGCCGCAGAGCTAAGTCTCTTCGACAACTTATCAATGTGAGGGCCCCATTGAAGCTTATTATCTAGGGTTATACCTAAGAATACGGTGGTGGCCACAAGAGCCAACTCCTCGTCTTTGATTTTTAAATGTGCTTTAACATATGTAATATTAGGTAGTATAAATCTAATACATTTAGTTTTCTTTTCATTTAGAAGTAGATTGTTTACATTGAACCATTTTACGACCTTAGAGATTGCATTGTTTACATCTTCAAAATCGGTTTGTCATCTGCAAACAATACAACCTCATGATCGTCCCTTACAAGATGGAGAAGACCATTAATATAAACTAAATCAAAAACCTAGCACCTTTCTGGCCGTCAGTTGTTCAAGCTATGTGCCCTGTGCACTGCCACCGCCGCTTCAGCGCTAATCCTCTTGGCTATCTTGGTTTAACTACGCATCTCCGCATTACTGATTTGATAAATGGATTTCTCTTATCAATATTTGAAGATCAATCATGAGTTTCTTATTTATTGATGCGACCTTGATGCGAATAACTGGCTGAGCTGAGACACAGAGGTTGCAGGTTCGATTCCCTTCGCTGAATAAATGTTTGCATGATCTACAGATATTTGTTGTAGTTAAGTATTTAGGCTAAAGGACTGGATACCTTTGCCCAGAAGTGGGAATATATAGGTTAAAAAAGTATTCTATCAGTTATCTGGTTCCCATAGTAAAAACTTTGCTTAGCTAGATAGCGCTGTGTGAAATGTCCAGCATTATTCATTAAAGTTATATCAATGTAGTTTGTGAAAAGAAGCGGGCTTTGTAGGATTCAACGCTCAGTTTTGGTGGTTCCTGGCCTAAATGTCTTCAATCGATTTTCAATTGTTCCGATCTGCTCGTAAAAATGAATAATTTATTGATTTAAATAAACAGAGTCACAATCGGAATTAAATTGCTTGTTTAACCGAATACAATTCCAAGTGGAATTCCATAAATTTAAACCAATAATTCGCGAATGAATATTTGATGGGAAAATTACGCGGGGAATTACAATTACTGGGAAAAACCCGTGAGTAATGCTTAATGCTACGGTTACGGATAGAAGTGAACAAGTTATTTCTAGGTAAGCATGCTCAATATTCAACCACATCATCACTAACAGTGAGGTAAGCGACAAGAGGCTGACTATCACCGAAAAAAAGAACAAAACATAATTTTTTCTGCACGTACTGACCATTAAGGATTAAGGCGGATCAAGACTGACTTACTCGTAGCTGAGAGTATGGTTTAGGTGGTGTGCCAATCAAAAATCATTTATAAAATATAATATATATTATGCTATATTATATTTTAATAACAATCCGTGCGAAGCCGGGGCGAAAGCTTGTATGAAATAAAGTAGGGGTCGTTACAACTCGTAGATTTCCATTTCCCTCAGTTGTAAGCCGCTGGCTGGTGGGGGGGATAACAAAGGGTTGAACCACAGAATAGCGAGAGTAAATACGACCTTCGTGGCGAGGTCGAACGAATCAATTATAGAAACCACAAGTTAAAAGACACAGATAGGTCACTCATACCATTAAGAAATATAGGCAAATATCTACTTTCACTTATTTTAAAGTGAAACACGCAAATTCTGCCCGCTGTAAAAACAGTAGTTCACGCACACAAATGCAATATCAGGGCCGATATTGTTAAATAAATAAAATATAAAATAAAACTCTATAGCAATCGTCGCATGGCTTCAATTGGCCCTTAAATTGTATAAACAACATACAATACAACACAATTCAGTGAGCAATTAGGTGACACAGCAGCGTCATCGACACATCTTTTTTGACAATGGACACTCAATACAAAGTGGCAAAGTTCAATTTTGGTTTTTGATCAATTGCACAAAACACGTAAGCTTAAGAATATATAGGAATTAATTTTGTTTCTGTGATGTTAATGTGATATTGTCCAAAGTATTAGGAATTAATCAAATTTACATAGGTGTGCTCATAAGACAAACGTGTAAAATCCATATTATTTAAAAAAGGTTTCTGAAAAGTCTCTGTAGAAGGAAATTAGGTACACTTTTTACCAAACAAAAAATCCACCTTCTTGTAAAGTTGCCCTTTTGGCATCGATATAATAATATCGAGATTATATTTACCACCGCAATAGTCAGTGATCTGGCTGCTCCTCCCCACAACTATTCGTACATAGCGCACTACCCACTTACTACACTACCCAATATACTACCCACACTATGGGTTTATGTTTCGGAAGTTGCGTTTTTCGATAAATTCCTAACAATTAACCCTACAGTGGTCGCGTACTAAAATCTGACCTGATTGGTCGCGTGGAGTACTATTGTATACCATTTATAAATTCAAATAAAAATACATTTGAGCTTCAACTATATTTAATTCTTATTGTAATAGTGTTATTAAGTATTGTTGTATTAAAAGCAATCAATAAAAACTAATCACAACCTCTGAATATAAAAAAAATCAACAAAACAAAAAAAACCTCTAAAATGGCACAAAAAATCAAAAATACTAATTAATGTTTTCTAAACAAGACAGACAAAGAACCTTTGAATGATCGCCACAAATAAACTTTTTGCACGTGTTGCATAGTTTTCGAGTGCTTTTATTGCGGCTTCTTCCGCAGTCGTGGCAGCGATCTATGGATCGAGTTGGTGTCTGTGCTGACGTTGTCGCTGTGGTTTCTGGATAATTACAAGAAAATCTCTCACGCAGCACTGAGTGCGTTTGTCAATTATTTAACTTAAAGTACCTAGAAGCGCTCGTAATTTACGTTAGCGGTTTTTGAGAATTTTACAATTCCGTAAGTGTGGATTACATACGTAATCCACGCGACCACTCTAGGGTTAACAATTACTTGGTTCATATTATTAGTGACATCCAAAGAAATACACGCCCGGGGGGATCTAAAAATAATCCCCGACTAATTTTTTGTCGTTTCTGTATTTTCTTTTTTTTTTTGTGAATTATCTCTCGGAACTGTTCATTTCTGTTCATTTTCGTTTTTTTTTGTAACATGGTCCATAAGAATGTGACTTTCATGCTTAAACACATCAGCTGAAAATTATAAAAAATTTGATCACCTAACGCAGTAAAACAATATCCTTGGCGATTACACTCAGTTTCTCAAATAACTAGTTGTTCGTCATATACAAATACAAATACGTAACATTTAAACATGTTTAGTAGCTAAATACGATTAGGGATCGTTGTGCAAGCCGGCCTTAATCTTTGACGAATAAAATAGTGCCACGAAATAAAGAAATGACTTGACCTACAGTTTCATTCAAACAATTACAGGTAACGGGAGTTCATGTTAACTGGTTATACTTTTTTGTGGTAGAAATTGCAGTTATTCTGAATTTCAGACTTTTGACTATATTTGTGTCAATAAAGCTACAAGCATACCAAATTTCAGCACTGGGTCAGTGGTGTACCCTGTGAATTTTGTCAAAGTTCAGTTTTTATTATCGTTAATAACTTAAAAACTACAAAAGTTAAACTAAAAATAAAATCGGGGTCGAAATGTATTCACAAATATCTTTTATTAGACGTGCCACTTGACCGGATAGTCTTATTTTGTTTATTTTTTACCGCTCTTTAACCCGAGTATCTCAACAACCCCCTCCCCCCCCCCACATTTTTAGCTCATTTAGTCACACCAAAATTGGGCCATCACTACATATCTATATATCAAATTTCACGATGAGCGAATAAACGCTACGAAAGTTATCCTCGGACAAACAAACATACATAGGTACCTACTAGGGGTGATCCAAAAGTAGTGATAATCAGTTATTTCTAGTACACACAAAAATACAAAAAAATATCAGTCACTTGCTCAGTTACCCACTAGTTCAGGAAAAAAAAAATCATATAAATAGGCCACGATTCCCGGGAGCTACATTCATTTGAATACGGACTGTCAAGGAGTGAACATAAAAATGGAAAAACACGAAATCAGAGCTGTCATTAAATACCTCTGCTTGAAAAAAATGTGTACCAAAGACATACACAGCGACTTGGTGGAAACATTAAGGGACGCTTCTCCTCCATATTCCACAATTGCACGCTGGGCTAAGGAGTTTAAGCTGGGAAGAACATCGACAGAAGACGAACACCGCGAAGGACGCCCATCGACGTCCCTCACTGAAGAAAATGTGAAAAAAGTTGAAGAAGTTGTATTGGAAGATCGAAGAGTGACTATCAGGCATGTAGCTGAGGTCACAGGGATCTCATATGGCAGCATTCAAAGAATTCTTGCGAACGAATTGCATATGAGAAAGGTCTCCGCGCGTTGGGTACCGAAAATGTTAAACGACGAGCAAAAGAAGAAACGAGTCGACATGTCAAGAGCAAATCTCGAAAAGTTTCAGGCAGACAAAGATAATTTTTTGTCACGTTTTGTGACCATGGACGAGACCTGGATCCACCATTTTGATCCTGAAACAAAACAACAATCGATGACATGGAAACGATCCGATGAACCGACGCCGAAGAAATTCAAAGTGTCAAGCTCAGCAGGGAAGGTTATGGCGTCTGTTTTTTTGGACGCTAAAGGAATAATCATGGTGGACTACTTGGAAAAGGGGGCCACTATTACAGGCTCCTACTATGCAGAACAAATAAGAAGATTGCGGGAGGCTATTAAGGAGAAAAGGCGAGGCAAACTGCGGGCTGGAGTGCTGTTCCATCAAGACAACGCACCGGTTCACAAAGCTGCAATTGCCATGGCTGCCATTCAGGAAGCGGGCTTCGAGCTGGTGGAACACCCCCCCTATTCACCAGATCTAGCCCCCCGTGACTTCTATCTCTTTCCACGACTCAAGGAACACCTCCGAGGCAAGACATTTGACGATGATAGCGACGCGATGGCCGCGGTTGAGGACTTTTTTGAGAGTCAAGATAAAGATTTTTTTTCTAAAGGAATTTTAGGTTTAGAAAAGAGATGGACTAAATGTATAGACTTGCTAGGAGACTATGTTGAGAAATAAATTTTTTTTTTGTTTATTCATTGTGTTTATTATTGATTATCATTACTTTTGGATCACCCCTCGTACATACATACAACGCCGATTTATCCAAGTTGATTTGGAGATCTCGCTTCGCTTGATCAATAATATCTGGAAGAAATATCTGTAGATCATGCAGACATTTCTTCCGCGGCGAAAATCGAACCCGCTACCACTAAATGATAATGATAATGTTTATTTATCTTTTGACATTTACATGTATTTAGATACGACATAAAAATAATATAATATAATAATAAAGAACAACTTACGAATCACACTATAATAACTCTAACACTAACAATAATACATTTTCTACAAAACTAGCACTAACTATTGCAAAAGTAATACCCACATAGCAGTATTATTGAATCCACGTCAAATAAAAATAAACGTACCTAAGTATAACCTGTTTTTACCCCGGATTAAAATGATTACAAAATATATATTTATCCGTCATAGCTTCGTCAATTGTAATACTAACTTTTAAATAATAAACATTTGTGTCTTGCTTGTGTTATAATTATGTAAATTCTGTTTTAAAGCCATATGTCGTAAGTACTCGCGTGCATAAACAATATTTTGGTAAATAAATTCACAGGTCAAAATCATAATACCTAATTCTCTAAAACTATTTCTAAAAGATTCAATTCTTTTCATATCTAAAATATACTTTATTGAACAAAATATTTGCATGATTTCCAAATATAATATATAATTGTGCTCCGGTTCTGAGCGTTGAGGTGCTATAAATTTATATTTGTCATAGACACAGGCAGGCATTTATTGAATTTAGAAACAAACACTTTATACCACATAAAAACAAACATGTCATCGATAAAATAAATAATCACTCAATCGGCGGTCATATCGCTATAAGCAATCTCTCCCAGACAACTTTGGGAAGCACTGGATATATACTATTATATTTTATCTCCTTTTTATATCCAAACTTTTGAAGATACAAACTCATAAGTTACGAGAAGTTAAGATAGCAGCAGGATTTATGTTTATAATATAATTTGTGGCAACTACCAGTGGTAGTTACTTTCAAAAATTACACCAATTCCAAACATAATTTTACAGTTAACATAAAACAAAGAAAATATAATTTCAATCAAACAGTCTGATAGTGGTTTCAAGTTTTCATATTTATAACTCAAATAAAAGCACCGGAATAGTTAAGAACTTAAGTTATAATAACTGATGCCAACTTAACATAAAACTGTAGTTAAGTTTTGTCCAGATATTTTAGTTCTGAGAGAGTATAAATTTAAGTTCTTAAGGTGGACTAGTTTGGTTACGACATGTGTTTACTAATATTCACATACTCAGTACTGTCTTATATAAAAAATGTACATACGCGATAATTACTCATATAAATCAGTAATTATGTACAGTGATCGCCAAAGTTTGAAAAATATGAACTAGGTGTTATCCGTCTATCACTTTTATAAATGCGCGCGCTGTTCTCGATAGATACTCGTACATACAGACAACATTTTTGAAAGTTTTCATAATTTATAATAGCCGTCGGTTATACAGGGTGTCCCGGAACTAGTACGTTATTTCGAAGAGGGCGATTCTCGATATAAGTATCGAAAACAAGAAATGTTCTACGACTTTTGTGAATTCGATGATTTTCATTGAAGAATCACTGGGTAAAAATCTGTTCATTTCGGTTAAAATTCTGTTTACCAGCTATTTTAGGTGAAATACCTTAAGCAAAACATTATGTTTGCAACAACGGTCAAATGCGTCCAAGAATTATCAATTATAGATAGATAGATATACTCTTAATATAATCTTATAAAGGAAATATACAATAAATAATAGTACAATAGACGGTCTATAAGATAAGATGAGTTGGTCAATTATGTGAGCAACTCTCGCTGGGTAAGTTGAGCTTAAGTACCTTTCTCTAAATTGTGTGGTACTTGCACCAATGTTATGTTATTTGTTTACAATAACAATCCGTCACTCCTGACCGTCGCCCGAGGCTAAAGCTAACATCAACAACGCTATACATACAGTTTCCTCTTGACCCATATCCAACATCTGAGGTCCGCACTACTAAGGGAATGACAATTCACGTTATGATAATTTTAGTAAGAAAGCTTTCGTGGCATATTCCGATCCATACGAATATTATTTTACGTTTGTTACGTTTGCAGGCCTGGCTGCACCGATTTCAAATAAATTTGATTAAGTAGATCGATTAATACCTGGATGGAGAGATAGCTACCTACTTTTAACAAGCTTTTATTTCACTTGCAATGTATATATTTATGTTTGTCCAGGTGGAATCTTGCAACTGAATTTTAAATCAGTTATCTTTAATCGATTGAGCTGAAATTTGGTGTACACGCTTATTTTAGATGGCAATGCTTGCTTAGCTATGTGACGTCATTCTAATTCCATGATGGCGGATTATCCAAGATGGCGGACTAGTTATTTTTTTTGCACTACCACAGTATGGGTAATGAATGGTCAAATGAAAGGGCTTGCTGAGGAGAATACGAAAACGAATACAACGTCACATTATTATAAGCTTTTATTTAGCTTGCAATGTTTGTTTGTTAGTTTGTTAGTCCACTTCCTCTTATCCTACGGAGTTGAAATTTGATATGTTGAAATCTATGGGCAGGCTTATGTTCTACAGTGGAAGTTTTTTGGCTTAGAATGACAATGATAATGAAAGATAAGTAACGTCTATTTATCTCGCTAAAAAATGTGATGTTTTCTCTCTTTTGAAATGCAATAACCGTTCAAGACGACCAGTTGACCTACATCCAATCGACCAAACACATGTCACTCGAAGCCTTCAGATACATATCCCGATTAGCGAGGGGAGCGGGGCAGCGGGGAGGGAGTAGTCGTGCGCAGAAATTTAATAACGGAATGTAGGTCGAATTCTATCTTGACCTTTTCTTTGTGTTTGAAGGATGTGTACTTGAACTTAAATAAATTTCTTTAGATTTTCTCAAGTTGATGGACGCAGGGCAGTGCGTCCAGTCGTAAGGAAAGTTTTTAAGGTGCGTGACCTACGAGGCAATACTTTGTTATAGGCGTGCGTTACCACTTTACATCAGGTGGACCGCATGTTTCATATCTAGGTAGGATAATATATAAGAAAAATATGATATTGGTGACTTATTCAATCATGGTTGTTCTTGCGATTCGTTTCTAACTTCTAGCTTTTTCATAATTAATTGTTTATTGTAAGGTGTGCAATTATAGTGCATTACTGCAGCGGCCGGCAAAAGAGGTTGTGGCCAAGGCTCGTGTAGTATTTTTCTCAAATAATGCTCGGAAATAAAATAAAATAAAAAATACAATTACTTTTCAAAATCAATGACGAACAACCACAGAATTGATAAAACACCAGAACAGGCATTCAGCTGTGATTGCAAGCCGTGCGCTGTGTCCACAAAACGAAACCCGCGTCCCGTGCCCACCTCACCCCCACCCGCGTAATGTTGCTAGCTTAGTCATTATACAGGCTGAATTTTTGAGACGGACCATTAAGGGCAGGTACCTTAACCATCGGGTTAAAAGTCGGTCCAGTAGAGACTTTTGCTCTTTATAAGAAACAGGATTGATTGGCATCAAAAAAAGTTTTTGTATAAAATTACCATTTTCTTGCTGACTGTATATTTTTTCCAAAATCTTTGAATGCAGTTCAGAATATCTTAAAAATTTAAGGATAGTCTCGTAAAAACGTTTTCCTGTAACTATAACGGTTAAGGTACCTGCCCTTACTGGCCCGTCTCAAAAAATCACCCTGTATACCCAATACCCATTTTGAGATATTTTTTTTTGCTAAGATACAACTGATGTAACTATGGCACTATTTTATTAATCAAATATCAAGGCCGGTTTGCAAAACGATCCTTAAACGTATTTAGCGACTAAACAAGTCTAAATTTGGCAAATTTGTATGATTTTAACTATGTTAGTATTTGGTTAATTATCAAGGCCAGTTTGCAAAACCATCTCTAACCGTATTTAGCGACTAAACATGTTTAAATTTGACATATTTGTATGATTTGAGAACTCCTTAAATCATATTTAGCCACTAAATACGCATAGGCATGTTTCGCAAATCGCCTTAAAAATATTTTCTTTTTGATTTTTGGGAGATTTGCGAGATCTCAGTGCGGGGCGAATCACTAGCATAATTTAAAACTACAACTAATAGGTAAAATATTTAAATCTCAGAATTCTAGAGTAGTCAAAATAATAACACTCGATATTTGGCAACACCATACAGCAAAATGAAGGATCATTATTTTCGACATCTACAAACCGAACAATTTATTCAATAAACAAATTACACAATATCTAAATGCGCTGCTTACGTATGAAATGTGATTCCATCTGGTTTTTTCTTTAAGCCCAGCTGAATTTTTACACTTTGGTACGACACAAGAAGGCATACTCCAATTAAATTGAACACTGTAAAACACGTCATGCGTGACGACGGTCACAGACTGACTAAAGGCAGCGTACTCTACTTGTAGTAGATGTTGATTAACGTTTCAGTATTAGGCGCGTTCACTATTTCTGGGGTTGTATCTATTCTGTACGAACAACGAACAACAATTTTTTTTCCCGCGTTAGAGTGTTCATTTGTTTTTTTTTCAATAAACAGCTTTCTATTTGCAATTTAGTTCGAAATTTAAATAAAACCTTTGTTAATTTACCCCCTTGGTTGCCATGTTTCGGAGTAAAAGATCAATCAATTATACGACAGATATGAGTTTAATATGTAATTTATTTGGCCGCTAAACCACGACAGATATGGATTTTCATACAACTTTTGCCGGCCGCTGCTCGCATGTATTTAGCCAGTAAATACAGCAATTTCGATTTATCTCGAAGAAGGTTGTCAAAATCCACAACCTCAAATGTCCAAGCATGTTTGAGAAAATAATTTTTAATTTATTTTTATATTTTTTAATATTAGTCTTTGGCTGAGTACGAGTTAATTATGATGATGATAATGTATGAGTTTTATAGGAATCATCTTCAATAAAACTTCAATTAAAGTTATTTAACCACTGTAAGTAGTCTAAGGCAGATAATTGAAGCGGCTACTTGTACTCTAGCAACCCCAATAAATCTAGATAATAAGATTACGCTAAATGAATCAAATAGATCAAATCTGCGGCCGGAGCGGTTTATTTAATCAACTTTTAAGTACCTGTCTTACTTAATGTGTATATAGAAGTTAGTTAAGTTAGTCAAATCTTGAATTTAGTTGTTTACGTTTGGATTTCGACTTTTTATATAAGTTTTATAAGCTTTTAGTTTAATCTAATAACAACTTATTTAACTATACCAAAACGTACATACCGCGTACGTGTGTGTATGTCTTTGTGTGTGTTGTAATTTTTAAATAATTTTAATTTAATTTATATTATTTTTTGTAACCTATATGAGTCAATGGCTTGAAATTAACAATTTCTAATTCTTATTTTATTTTACTTAAAAGCTATAAGTACTGTATTTCAAGCTAAATTATTAGGCCTCATAAGAAGGCTCAAGGTCACGGAGAGAGCTATGCTTGGAATTACTATACATATAAGATAATCAGGGCCCGTAGCCAAAATACATTCGCAGCGAATCTATTCGATTTCTACATACATTTGTTGTCGCTGTATCACGTGGTATTTCTATAGCATGTGTCAAATCCCATACATTTTCGGACTTATCGACTAGCGTCATCGCTAATCGACTGTAACTTGGCTAAGCTCTCTGAAATGAGGAGATCTGTAAACAAACTTCTGACATAGCACAGAGGATTAGCAAATTGAAGTGGCAATGGGCGAGGCACGTATTTTGAAAAATTGACGGTCGTTGGGACAGAAAGGTTCTCGAGTGGAGATCGCGCACTGGAAAGCGAAGGACGGCCCCCACTAGATGAAAAGTGGACTTGACAGAGTTTACTGGGAGCCGTTCGGTGCAGCACAAGATCGATCGCCCTGGAAATCTACGGGGGAGGCCTATGTTCTACTGTCCTGTGGCAGATATGATGATGGTTAGTATAATTACTAGTAAAAAATAATCGACAGGAGGTCATCAGACGCGTATATTGCATTCAAATTGTACAATCTGCGTGCTCCTTATTACTCAAGCATGTAAATAAATGTGGAGCACATGGCACGAGTATGCCAGAGATGTTATCGCCCTATCATCCCTACTAAAGATTCTTCAAACGTCTCGACTCATATGAGCCAATTCCGACAGCCAATCGATTCTGAACCTTAATGTTATAACTATAAGCTATCAGTATCTTTTTTGTGATTATCAGGCAACTTATTGGAGATATTTGCTAAGCGATTTTAAATCTTATCTCTTTAGTATAAGGGGTTATAGGTTGGGTTTGTGCGATCGATTGAGCAAAATCAAAAATCTCCTTACGGTTCGCGTGACGATGTTATTAGAATCTATAAGATAAAGGTTTTATACAATATTATATTGCTATTGTGTGAGTAACGCGTGCTGATATTGGATTTGCTTCGTAAATAATAATCCATTTTACGCATACCTACAATGGGATACCCACAAAAATTTATCATTAGACAAAATAAAATTTGCGGTCATCAATGCAGCACAAATTTCTAAATTTGAAAGTGAATGTTCATAAATTTAATTGATCGAGTGAAGCGAAATCCCTAAATCAACTTGGGCAAATCGGCGTTGTATGTATGTATGTTTGTTTGTCCGAGGATAACTTCCGAAGCGTTTATCCGATCATCGTGAAATTTGGTATATAATTAGGTAGGTAGTAATGGCACAATTTCGGTGTGACTAAATGAGCTAAAATATGAAGGGGGGGGGAGGGGTTGAGATATTGGGGTTCAAGAGGGGTAAAAAAAATTAAAATGGGATTATCCAGTCAAGTAGCACGTGCAATAAAAGGTATTTATGAGTACATTTCGACCCCATTTTTAGTTTTAGTTTAAACCTTGTAGCTTTTAAGTTATTAGCCACAATAAAAACTGAACATTGACAAAGTACACCAGTGCCCCCACAGTGCTGAAATTTGGTATGCGTGTGGCTTTAGTAACACAAATATAGGCAAAACTGAAATCCAGAATTACTGCAATTTGTACCCCAAAAAATAGTAACCAATTAATATGAACTCCCATTACCTGTAATTTGAATGAAACTGTATGTCAAGTAGTTTGGATAAGTATTTCGTGGCACTAATTTGATAGTCAAAGATTACGCGAGATCTCAGTTCGGGGCGAACCACTAGTAAAGTCACAAACAGCATTTTGAAACGAAAATTTTAACGCTTGTTCCTTCACGACCAAGCCAGGCTAGGAACTAGGTCTTTCTCAGAGACTTCTACTCGTACAGTGACGGCTTTTGTTCGGCTTACGCAGCATTAACAGACGACCCATTTTGGCTCGACCGCCAGATGTAAAATCACGACCCGACCACCTAACCAGTAGTAATACTGAAATGGTTGTCCTGAGAGCACCCGACCAGCCTCACACAACGCAATATGGTGCCTCCACACTACGTGCATGCTCGATGCTACTTGCTCAAGTATGATCGGAAATGATTAACAATTATAATCAAGCATTTCGGCTCGACTTCGAACATTTAGGGCAACGTGCGCAACAATGCCTAAACGTATTTAGCGACTGAACCTGTTTAATTTTGACGAATTTGTATGCTTTGACATCCCTTTAAATCATATTTAGCCACTAAATACGTTTAGGCATCGTTGTGCAAGTCACCCCTGAGTCTTAAATTGTATCGGTCTTGCTCGATTGGATGCAAAAACATCGAACATGCGCCTCTTCCACCGGTCCCTAGTCCCTACCAGATTATCCCCATTGGTGGATACATGGGATTTTGGATGTAATTTTTATTTATGTATTTAAATTTTACACAGCCATTACAGTAAACACCAAAGCGACAGTGCAAAACCTTAATATCTAGTACTTATAACCTACCTATTTACACTTAAACTAGATAGGTCCTACTTATAAAATGCAAGACCATATCTGTGAATTTCGCCAAGGTAATAATGAAAATATCAACATCTTCGGCTAGACATAAGCTGTTGATAACTCGAAGGGATCGCGTGAATGGATTAGTCCTTGCCTTCGGGATCGGATAATGGAGAACACATGGAAAAAATCCATATACATATCCCCAACAGTGGCGATAGTCTGTTTTTTATACAACTTGGAGGTGGACAACAGGCTTATGGCACGTGAGGACTAAGTTAAGTATGGTACATTTAACATACACAATTCACGTAACGTGAGCAATTTCCCACCATAATTAAGGTTTTACATTTAAATTTTCAGAACAGTAAAAAAACACTGCTCAAAAAAGGAATTCCATAAATATATAATTCATAAAAATACGTCCATTTCTGTTATTTTCCGTGAGAAAGTACGTAAATAAAGCAAAAGTAGAATCGCATCATTACCCGCCATCCCCCGGCGGCGGCGTGCCTCTCGTTAGCCTGCCGGGAACGGATGGGGGTTGCAGTTCTGGACGCAAAGCCAACTCATTATCTTAGGACAGTATCCATCATCATTATCATTCCATAGATTGTTGGATAAAGTTTTACAACTCTATTATCTCTCCATCTTAAGATTTACTGGATCAAATCGCTTTAAGTGGTAATATCGCCTTTTGCCCAGTGTGTAACATTTATGTTGTTTTTAGTTGTAACTATCTTTTTTTAGAGAGTTCTGTAATTGTTATCACGTACAATAAACTGTTCATTTGTATTTTTTTTACAAGATCTGGAGATGGAACAAGCATAATGGCCTTCCTGATGATAAGTGGTAACCATCGCCTATAACAAAGTATTAGCAAAGTATATATCTGTCTATCATTATCATAAATTCATTTATTAATTTCATATTCATATTTATTTATTTCAAACCATAAGGACTTATAGAACACTTAGTTACGTCAACTTCATTAGTACACACAAAATGTTAGAAAAACATTTACTTAAACTAATATTTTAATAATTAATAATACTACATTATTTTAGTTGTGGCTTTATACTGGTTTTGTCAGAAGAGCATTAAAATAATAAAATAAAAATAAATTTAATAAAATAAGTTAATTAAAGCGTCTGTAAAGAGGCCTTGTCATTAAAAATCTAAACTTAAAAACTATACTCGTATTTATTTCATTTAACATTATTTCATGTGTACGAGGTACAAAGGTGTTATTTGTAAGTCATAAGTCATTTATTCGTTGCTAATAATATGATACAAAATAAGGTCTTAAACTAAATAGGATACATGAGCCGCGCAATCAATCAGTCGCAGTGCAATTAATTATTACACTCTGACTTCACCCGCTACTGGGGATCAAGTACAAATACAAATCTATTTATTCCGTAATATGAGTAGGTATTACATAGTGCAGCCATATTCAGCGTTCATAGCCACCATCATATCGTCTCTAGAACGTCTACTACTGAATACAGGCCTCCCCACAGATATCCAGAGCGACCGCGCTATGATGATACACATTTGAGAGATACAAAATGCACTAGAAGATTTGTTTTTTCGTTTATTTCTCTTTCTTGTTGTCCCTTTCTAACCCAAAACCCGCAGCCATTTCCGAAGGAAATATAAAATCGGCCTTTATTTTTGGATGTCGATTGCAAGAGTAGGCAGTAAGTTTTATATCGAATTAATCACCTAAATATAGTCGATTTTCTTTAAAATTTGATAATATAACTAGTAGTTTTTTTAGAAGTATTTTTTTATGTTTTTGAAACCGTCACTTGAATATCGTCAGTATATTACCAAACACCTTGTATAACTAATGTATTTTTGGCTTGGTTGTTGGCAATGTAAACGATAAATCAGATCCAGAGGTTTAACCCATTCAGGATCAAGCCATAATTATAAGCTCTTCAACCGAAATCATGGACATAACTGAACATATAACTGTCTTCGACACTTTAGATTTATTGTTTATGTCCATAATCTACGAGAACTGACGGCCGTTGGGGCAGAAAGGTTCTCAAGAGGAGGGGCTCCCACTAGATGGAAAGACGACCTCATAAAGTTTGCTTGGAGCCTGTAACTGACGGACCTGAATGGTTCCTCCACAGTAACAAATGCGGAAGTTAACATTCATCTTCGTAATATTATAATATATTAATATTATAGAATCGCACATATCTGTTCATTCAGTCATTACGTATTTAAATCAATCTGGGATTTAGAAAAGCTTCAATATATTATAACGCCTAGCGCCATCTCTTGAATTACTCATCTATTATGTGAGGTGATTGATCTAGATAAATTGTAAGTTGATATAATATCATGACGCTAGATGACAGTAGCTGTTGTATGAAGTGACGTGGAGATTGTACAAAATGATTTGTAGCCTATGGAAATAGTACCACTACTCGCCGGTAGGGGGTCGACTGACTAGTAAATTGTCTATGGAATAGGTTTCACTACACGCCATTATGGGTATGCAAGTAGAAGGCGATATTGTGTTGATTGGGCTGAAGCTGGATAGAACGGAATCTTGTCTATGCTATTATAAATTCGGGGGGGATTAATATGAAATTTCGTGATATTACAAAATAATAATATTATTAATAGAAAATAATTGATCGTGCATTTTTTCTATGAATTACGTGAAGCCATTTGTTTACTTTTGAATAAATTTAGTGTTTCTATAAAATAATTTAGCAACTATGGAGATAGTTTTCGCTACTCACCGCTAGAGGTCGCAAACGGGGGTTCAATGGTTGAGGAACGGGGGGAAGGGAAGGAAGGCCTTAAATGTGACAGAGCGGCTACGCTCGTCCTCTTTGCTCTTTTGGTCGCGCTCTTTGCTCGTGGGCTCTTGTCTCATGGTCTTTTCTCGTCGCTCTTCTCTCGCTAGCAGCCTTCTTGGACACAGAGAATACCAAGGTACGTACTTGTTATTTTTTACTTACTGCCATTTTTAATTATTGTTCTTGTGTTCACGTTTAATGTTTGGTAATCGGATTTGTGCTGGAATGTATTGAAGTGGATCCGAACAGAGTAAATTGCTTGTATTCATTTAAATGTAATTGTTGGATATCCCTGTTATTTACATTGAAGTTTAAATTGGGTGAATTTTGGATGGAAAATGTTAGAAGCCAAGATTTATTTTGTTTTGAGGGTAGGATAAATTAGGGACGGTTAAAGTGATTGTTCCTGAAATACAGTAAGTGGAATTTGGATTCCATATATTGGTTTGGGAATAATTGTTTTGAATTGCGGAGTGCTTATTTAATAAGATAGTTAACGTCGGGGATTGAGTAGTAGAGACAGTTCTCTTACCGTGCCATTTTCTTTTAGTTTAGCTAGGTTGTCGGTAATTACCTACTGGCACGGTTTAAAAGTAAATTGAAGCCGGGACTTCTTGCTTTAACTAAACATGCATCTAGCTAGGAACTTCTATGGATCTGATAGGGACTTACAGTTTTACTGTCACTGATTTGTTCTCAAAAATGAACCTGTAGTAACTTCTACAATCATTGGAGGGAATACAGAATGACACAATGACAGGCTAGGAATCTTGTCATAGGGTTTATTATACCTAGGAATAATAGGATGACGGGTAGGAAATGCATCAGGGACGGTGGATTGGATAATAGTCTAATAATCAAATTAATTTAGATCATATCAGTACTGCATTTTAAGAAATAATTGGCTAAGGATTATATTAAACTAAAGACAAAATAACCTTTCACGTTTGATGTTTGTATTGGCAGCGATTTGTTTAACTATTTCTATATTCTATTTCTATGGTCATAAAAAAGGTGGGTGCATTGGTAAACATAGCTTATGTTATAACAAAGACACAGGAATGTGTAACCTGTTGACGGTATAATATTTCTTAGATTGAGTTACCTAGTAAAGGGAAAAATGTGGGTAGGAAGATTGGATTCCTAAGTTTGATATCTGTTGTTATTGTACATTTAACTAATATACAGGGTGTCCCGGAACTAGTATGTTAAGCCTGAACGGGGTGATTTGGACCATGAAAATGAACAGTTGTGAAGGTACAATGCCTGAAAATTCTTATTTTCATATATCCATACAAAACTTTTTATTTTATTTTAAAAAATAAACTTGTCAACCCTAATTTGTCAACAATGTTCTAAATAAGTAAGTACGTTATCTACCTACATAAATCTGCGGGACTTCACCCATTGTTACCAACCATTGTGTATTTTTATCTTTTTGTCTGTTTCCTGTGTGGTGTACAATAAAGTATTTTCATTCATTAATTAATTCAAATTTTGTGCAATGCTAAATACCTAGTTAGGTGTAGGTAGCCCCGTTTGGCTTGACGATTTTTGAGATGGTTTTAAAAATCTTAGGTAGGTAGGTAGGTACATACCATTTAATTAATCGGCACGTGCTCCGTAGAGTTTTTAGGTTTATCACGGCACTTAACAAAAATCACATAACACGGTAAGCAGGTAGGTAGATAACTACCTACTTAAACACTTTTTAGTCTGTTTTTGAAGTCAGAACAGAAAAATCACATAGGTATCACGTAGGTACGTAGGTAACAATCACTTAAGTTAAATCACGGAGGAACAGCTGCTCCACAAGAAGAAGTCGAGTGGAGCCAGGTCTGGAGAGCGAGGCGGCCAGGCCACTGGGCCGCCGCGGCCTATCCACGAAGTGAAGCGCCTATTTAGGTAGTCGCGCACGGCGCGTGCGCAGTGTGCTGGGGCTCCGTCCTGCTGGAACACCACGTCCCGGTACACGCGCAACGGGAATTCCTCCAGTCGATCCTCTACCTCCCCCCTCAGGAACTCTAAGTAGTTCTCTCCGTTCAGCCGGTCGAGCAGGACCAATAATCCTGTCTCCGATGACAGCGGCCCAAACGTTTATGGACCAACGGTGCTGGAATCTGGACTGGTGGAACACGTGCGGATTCGTGCGGCACTAACACACAAAATCATGTTGTGTAACTCGACATTCTCGCTTGGATCGGAGCTCAGAAGGAATCAGAACTCTGAATTAATGAAGTTATCAAAGCCAACGCGAACAAGTGACTGAAGTGAAAATCAAAAAACAAATGAACCGTTTCCGTGCGGAGGTCTTTTTAGCTATCTTACCTTTACCTGGCGTCCAAAAATCCCGTTAGGTCTTTGGGGCACCAAGCGCCAGAGCCACAATAATCAACCGTATACGCAAGGGCATACGGAACATTGTAGGCGAAGGGCCGGCGAACAGCGCAAAAAATGGGTAAAACCCATTGTTCGGGATAATCCATAATTGAAATTGCCGTCATATTTTAGGGTTCATTTTTGATGTGAAAATTAAAAACCATCATTAGTCCGGTCAATTTAGACATGCAAGGGTACAAAAATTCGCATAGAGCTAAAAATTGGTATGAATGTTCGGAACACCATATGAATGCTAAAAAGTCCCCATCGATCCCGTACCTGATTTTTTTTTTAATCCAATGTCAAAGGTCTCTAAAATTAGTTTTTCGTTTTATCTCAGAAACCGTGGCTCTTAGGAAAAAAAGACATTTTTAATAAATAATAACATGATCTACAATAATTCTGATCGGTTTAATTTTATGATAAAACTTACCGTTTTGCTGAAAAACGCGAAAAATCAATTTTCGAGACCTTGAATAAAAAAACCAGGTATGGGATCGATGGGGACTTTTCAGCATTCTCTATGCGAACTTTTATAGCTTCACTTCAATTTTTAGGGCTAATTGGACCGGACTACTTGATGACACTCATGTTTGTAGGTAGGTTCTTACTAGTTTGGTTCTTAGTTACCTAATTAGGTAGTTTATTTTGGTTGTCATGTCACTGCAGCACTGGGTTTTCCTGGTCTCTTATTCGTCAAACATCATAAGAAACCACCATGACCTTGGACACGGATTTTTGGTCACATAAACTTTTCACCACACTGGTTTTTTCACCATCAGACACGATTCACGACCCTCATACCCCGACTTGATCACTGACCTAACGCAGAGTAACCAAGAAATAACCAGTGGTAGGACGAAAGAATTCAACCTAGAGTGACCAAGAAAGAACCAATGACATTATGAATAAATGACTGAACACCACCATAAAAAAAGATAAAAATATTTTGTACGGAACCCTTTAAATATGTAACTTATTTCATAAAGATTTTGTGGGCGGAGCCTACCAGTCCAGTGAACTCAAACGATGCTTCATCTTCAGGTCAAGCTCAGAGTACAATTAACTCTAAAATCAGCTGATTTTAGGGTTGTCACCACTTGTCGTACGTTCAGTTTTCAAGCAAACTTTGCTGCACTGTACTTCAATGAAAATCATCGAATTTACAAAAGTCGTAGAACTATTGTTGTTCTCCTAAGTGTCCAGAATCGCCCCCCCTCGGGATAACATACTAGTTCCGGGACACCCTGTATATATATAATAAATATATATCAGTATGTAGAACAAAATTAATTTAATAAACTTAAATAAAAGGGCAATTGTAAGACTGAATGCAATGTTGAAATTATAAGTTGGAACTTGTGAAGTTTGACAATTAAATGTGCTCGGATTCAAGGAAGTAATTTATCTAAGTACCTAAGTTGATCTGATGTTGATCGAATCTTTGAAGACTAAAGCGCTGGGCTTAATTAGAAGCAGATGCATGAAAATGGACTGTTGTCTATTCTACGGAGCCAAGGAAATGAAATCCCGTTAAGATCAATCAGCATTGTTAACTGAAAACGTAATAGAAACATGAATTCATGGTCAAACTACAGTAAACTAAAGACTTTGGTAACTAATTAAAGTAGCTTTAACTATCTCATGCAAACTAGCCGATCGGCAAAGTACTAAATTGGTACAACTTGGATCATTATGGGGTTTTACGAAGTTCTACATTTTAGTGCATTCTGATAGTGAATTTTAGTTCAAGAATGGGTTAACTGATAGGTTGCCTAGGTATGTTTTAAGCCTGAGTGTTTTGGCAGATAGATAGTAGGGGGCGGTTATTCTTAGGATTGGAATCGAATGGGTTTAGTTCTAAAAATAAGAACTTTACTGATTCGCAAGATAACCAAGAAAGAATCTACACTTTGCAAAATGAGTAGGATAATGAGTAGAAATAACAGACTATCCACATACAATATTTATGTTGTCTCAAATGTAAGGTTAAGTATACCTAATAATACTTTTAATTTGTGGAAGAGAGATGTCCAGTCTGGTAGTCGAGTCTCATGTCTTCAGCGGTAGTGGGGCTGCGGGCCTAAGATATTTAAACAAGTGTCTTAGCCACAATTATTATCGTCGATAATCAGTTTGTAGGTAGATCTATACGTTCCCAGTGGGTAGGCTATAACTTTAGCACCAAGTTTACAATAGGTAGATCACAATTATCACTAACTAGAATTCTACGGGTATGTCAGTGTGTTTAGATAGGTTTAATTCTCTCATAAAGTAGGTAGCATGATCTTTGGTACTAAACTCAAATTCCTTAAAAGAAACTAAGTTATTACGGATATCGCGACGCGCGGGTTCCTACCGCAACACTAGATAAATCACGAGGCCAAAAATATTAATCACAATACACTCTTATAGGAGATGTTAATAGGGTTGCATAATGTAGATCATGACTATATGGTAGAAAGGAAAATTAGAATATTGTCTGGGTTAGAATCTATGTAAATTCCATCATGGGAGATAGGAGGAGGTCGCGTGTGTTTAGGGGGGAGCTCTTAAGGGTTAGGGGGGGGGGGGGTTACAAGCTGTTATCAAAGAGCAAGATTTTAGAATACGGGAGAATATTTTATGCTAAGTTGTGAAAATACCAAATCAAATCAAATCAAATCAAATGTATTTATTGCTTGAAATATATGTCATTTTACAAAGATGTCAGTAGTAGATACAGAATCAATAGATTTCTGCCTTTCAAGGCATGCAATATTATATTCTACAAAGTCATATTAATAATAACACCTAAATAAAAATTCATTGTCATAATTATATAAAATAAAATAGAATTAAAAAAATATAAAATTAAATTTGGCATTATTTTAGCAATTATTTTTCATTTATGTATTCATTTATAGTATAATAAGATTTATTTAACAGTACAGTTTTTAACTTTTTCCGAAACATTGAACATGGTAGCTCTCTCAGTGACTCCGGGAGCTTGTTGTAAATGAACGGAGCCATACAGAAGATGCTTTTGCGCATTAAGGCGGTCTTAGAGTTACGGACACATACTTTATTTTTATCTCGTCGATTCCGGACAACGACATCAGACAGCTGACAAAATAGCTGAGGGTTCATTTTAACAAACATAGCTGTTTCAAAGATATACAGTGAAGGAATTGTTAAAATATTGTGCTCAGTAAAATATGGCTGACACGAATCTGTAACATTTAGTTTAAACATGGCGCGTTTTAGAATGCAAATCCAAGAATGCATTTTAGGGTTCCGTAGTCGAATTAGCAACTCTTTAGTCGTCTGTAGGTAGGTTTGAACTAAACAGTTATTTATTAATAGTGTTACGCCGAGGCTGTTAAACAATGAGTAATAATCGAACCTTCTCGAACGTTTTGGTCTTGCTGTGTTATTGTTGCTATTGTTTGTGGTTTCGCAGAATGGGGAGTGGCCATTATGTCGAGGGACCGACCCTTTCCTGGAAGGATCGACATCGTTCTCGAACAATCGAAATGTGTGCGATATAAATAGGCCGGAGAGATGGCCGGACAGTCAGTCTCGAGTCTGAGTCAGTCTCAGTCAGTCAGTGAGTGAGTCTCAGCGAGGGTCTCGCGTGAACAGTAGTTGCTCGCGAGTCAGTCTGGATTAAGCTATACGTGCGATCATTTCGGTGACTTTAAGTGGTGCACCAGTGGTGAGAATTAGTGTGTTGTGATACGTGTGACCAAGTTCGTGTATTCATCGTTTAGTGCTGAATAAAAATGTTATTTTGGTGAAATCGATTCCCATTATTTTATCCCGAACCCTCAGCTCGTAACAATAGTAATCATTTTACGTCAACATATTTTGTACCTACATATAATTAGTACTTTAAAAATCAAATAAAATGTAATTAATCAATCTAATTAACTAATTAATCAAATAAATCATATTATACCAAATGCCAAAATCAACTGCAAAATTAACGTTTCATTTTAAAATAACTAAGATACAGCCGTAATAAATATGGAACCTTTTACCGTTTGTCTTTCAACACGCGCTTGACCAATTATTTTATTTTAATTCAAATATTGTAGGACATTTAATTAGATGGGATAGAATAATCATTCTTTACCCTTCAGAGTTATGAAGGCGGTACAACCCCCCGCCCGCCCGCCGTCCGCCGCCCGCCCCGGTTTAATGAAGGGCTTGATTACAGCTGGTTTCGTTTTTATAATAATTTAATGTAAAGGCTGAAAGGCTCCTGTACTTCCGCTCAAATTGAAATAAAACAGAAATACGTAACGCTTGGCCTTTTCTTGGGAAATGGATGAATACTGGACATTTACGATGCAATCAATTTGTGCTATATCTTATATTACGTATCAAAAGTTTTTATTTATTATTTTTTGTTTTATCTGGCTTATAAGGTAAGGGTGACTTGCCTAACGATGCCTAACCGTATTTAGTGGCTAAATATGATTTAGAGAGTTAGCAAATTATATAAATACGTCAAATTTAAACATGTTTAGTCGCTAAATACGTTTAGGAATCGGTGTGCAAGCCGAGCTAAATAATAGTAAATAATGCTGAACATTTTACACAGCACTAGCTAGCCCCAAATTAAGTAAAGTTTGTACTATGGGAACCAGACAACTGATAGAATACTTAATTTTTTTTTTGTATATACATACATAAAATTTATAGAGAAACCAGACCCGAAACAACACAAAAAAACAATATCTGTAGTTCGTGCAAACATTTGTTCCGCGGCGGGAATTGAACCCTCCTGCGTCTCAGCCGACTATTCGCCCACTGCGCCACCGCTTGATACTCTTTTCAGATATGATTTATTATTTTGGGTAAACTTTGAGGTGCAAGCTTCACCCGCGACTTCGAACGCGCGGTTTGACAATACAGGAAGCTTATATCTCATTCCAGGTCATGTTCTATCTTACCAAATTACATCGAAATCGGTTCACCCGTTAAGTCGTGAACAACAAACAGAGAGACAGAGTTAAATTAGAATTTAATAAACTAGTGGTTCACCCCGAATTGAATCGCGCTAGTCTCCTATAAAAACTAAGTAAAAAAACTTTAGTGTTAAATATCCACGAAATGAATGACCAACATAACTTGATTTACACTGTGTGGTTAGTGGTGCACTAGGTTTTGGGAAACATCGTTCTGCGCAGTCGGGTAAAAAGTAAATTAGTATTTTCCTTACAATCCTAAACTTTTCGGTCGCGGAGAGACAAGATTCATCTAGCCTAGCTCATTACTAACGTTAGCGTTACAAATCTCTCGCAATAACATCATCTATTTTAAGAGTAGTAGAGTTTCTTGTGAATGGGATCACCCGGGGAAGTGCTACCACCATACCTATTCTACCGCCAAGCAGCATTGCTGTGTTTCGGTTTGAAGGGTATGGTTGCCAGTGAAATTACAGGCACATGAGGCTTTACACCTGTATGCTTCAAGTTGATGGACGCAGGGATGTGCATCGTAGGGCACATTTCTAAGGAGCGTGACCTACGAGGCAAACTTGTTATAGGCGATGGTTACCTCTTAATATCAGGTAGGCCATAGGCTTGTTCCATCTCCAGTAGTATAAAAAAAGTATATTACGCTATAAACTGTAAAGTGTCTGTTGTTTAAGTGCTTTGATGAATTGTGACGTATGAAAAGAAAAGATTCAACATGAAAACATATCTTACTTTCTTTTCATCAAAGGGGCCTAATGACATGTAATGGCGGTGAAATATTCAACGCATTGACAGGAACAGTCCCACCATTCGTATTGAGTTGACAGCTGCGTCGCTAGTGTCTACTGTAGGTACAGCCGCGTTTGTATTTAATATATATTTGTTCTTCAAATTGATTATAATTTTGTCTTAATCGTGTCCAATTTGTGTGCCTAACTGTAAGGTGCGGCTGCAAAGAGTCTGTTTCATAGAAGAAGTCCATTGTATTTCCTTTCAATATATATATATTTTCAACATATTTTAAAGGTATATGTATATTTTATATTTATTTATGTAAGTATATTTTAGGTTTAGGTATGTTTTTAAAGTGAAAACTTCTTTAGGTGCATTGGACATTTTTTGAGATGGGAAAAAACCATTTAACTCGCAAAACTGTTACCGTTACCGACACCTCTGTCTATAAGTATCTGTAGTGTAGTCTGCTTTTATATTTTGAATATCCAGACATTGAGTGCTAAATTTTTCACTTTTGTCGGCACTCCCGGAGTGCCACTTTTTTATTAGGTAACGCCGCCTCCTCTTAAGTTTGTCAAACCAGTCCATCCACATGTTGCATGAAAGAGATCGCTTTAAGCGATAAAGCCATCATTGTACCACCACGTAGCCTTTAAATTTTCTAGGTTAAGTAATTGTATTTTGGTGTAACAATAAAGAATTATCTACATATCTATTCCCTGGCCTGGGCGGTAGTGTCTAAAACATTATAACATACATACGTTAGCTCCTGAAACGGTCGGGAGACTATTTAATATCACTAAGGTTGCCAACAAGCATAAGGCCCACCTGATGGTAAGCGGTTAGGACGTTTGTAGCACCAAACGACACAAGGACAACAAAGGGTTTTGGGATCATTCGAACGTTGCCAAGACCCTTTCAAAAGTGTAAAACTCCTTTTTTGAACCCATACTGTATCTCGCCAGGGAAATCATTCTACAAGCTAAATGTTCCATTATAAAATTATATGTATTAAAATGCTCTAACATTTTTTTACGTATCTGTTTTAAGTAACCGGCCAAATAGGTTATTTATCTTTAACATACGTTATAATCCTAATTATAATTTTAACTATCTATTGTACGTAGTAGGTACTCCATCGCCCACAGACTGTAATATTCACATAGTCCATTCCATCCAAATGTTGTCTGGTAGAATGAATGAATGAATGAATGAAGATTCTTTATCATATCTTAAAAGCTAGACACAACAGATATCAAAATAATAAAAAAAGTAAGCATAATGGGCGGTCTTATCGCTTAACAAAGTGATATCTTCCAGACAACTTGGATGGACAGGATTATTGCTTAATGAGAGATTGGTAGAAATCGCTCTTTAGCGATAATGCTGCTAATTGTACCACAGATTGACATTGGTATAATTGTTTATTTAATGGTGTGTAATAAAGTATTTTCAAGGAATAGGCTGATAATACAGAAGCAGGATAAAAAGTTTTACTAAAGTTTTAGTAATAAACATTTCAATTAAAAACAACCTCGTTAGTAAAGTTAGACGTTTTATTTTTCAATGTTTTACGGTTTCTAGAACTTTTCCACAAACTTGTAATTATACTTTGGAAGTCCTTTGCTGGTAAATAACTGATAAATTCTTGTTTTCGGCTGTTTTTTCACGTTGAAGTTGAAAAACTTCTTGAGAAGGGGAAAACACCTGGTGTTTGGCTCACAACACAATTTATATTGTGTTGTTACTCGTGAAAGATAAATTACTTCGTCATCAACTCTTTTACTAGCTACTTACTAGTGTTTAAAAGTTACTAATGCTCGAGTGAAGATCACGTACTGAACAGCGCAGTGCAGGACGGCTTTCCACTAGATTAATAGACGACCTGAAAAAGGTTGCTGGGATAAGTTAAGTATAGGCCGCACAAGATCTGTCGATCTGGAAATCCATGGGATAGCCCTATGTTCGGCAGTGGACGTCCGACGACTGATATGATGATGATTTATTATAATATTCATTAGTTCTTATACCCTAGGGGTATCACACACAATCAGCGCAAAGAGTTGACGTGAATGGGAAGCATTTTCCGAAGTCTCTGGTTAAAATGGGTGTACCACAGGGATCAATTCTGGGACCATTTTTGTTTTTAGTATATATTAATGATCTTCCCCATCTTACAAGGGAAGATCATGAGGTTGTATTGTTTGCAGACGACACGCCACTTTTATTTAAATTAAAGCGACGACAAACCGATTTTGACGATGTAAACAATGCAATCTCTAAGGTGGTAAAATGGTTCAATGTAAACAATCTACTTCTAAATGAAAAGAAAACAATGTGTATTAGATTTATACTACCTAATGTTACACAAGTTAAAGCAGACATAAAAATCAAAGACGAGGAGTTGGCTCTTGTGGACACCATCGTATTTTTAGGTATAACCCTAGATAATAAGCTTCAATGGGGCCCTAACATTGATGGGTTCTCGAAGAGACTTAGTTCTGCGGCATACGCAGTCAAAAAGATCCGTCTTTTTACAGACGTAGACACAGCTAGACTAGTTTACTTTAGCTACTTCCACAGCATTATGTCATACGGTATACTGCTGTGGGGGAGTGCTGCAGATATAAACACCGTTTTTGTGCTGCAGAAGAGGGCTGTTCGTGCAATTTATAATGTGGGCCCCAGAGAATCATTACGCAATAAGTTTAAAGAAATAAATATTATGACATTCCCTTGTCAATACATCTATGAAAATCTAATGTATGTTCACAAAAATATTAATTTGTTTAAGAAAAATAGCGATAATCATAATTTTAATACTAGAAATAAAGATAAACTCGCTGTTGCCACTTGTAGACTCCATAAAGTTAGTAAATCGTTTAAAGGGCAAGGTGTACGCTTTTATAACAAACTCCCAAGGGAAGTACAAAAATTGACAATTAACAAATTTAAAAACGTAATTAAACAAAATCTTTATAAAAGAGCCTACTATAAAATATCGGATTATTTAGTTAGATGATAGAGAAGCTTGGGATTGAAATTGCTCCAACTCGTTCAAAATGTTACAATTTAGACGTAATTTATGTTCTGTATTATGTACTGTAAAAGGATCATTAAAAAAAACAACCAGCCTTGTTTCTTGTCTTTCTTTCCTGGCTTGGTCGCGAAGGAACAGGCAGTAAAATTGACGTTTCAAAGTTATCCTTGTGATTTTAATGAATAAAAATATTTGAATTTGAATTTGAATCATCTGAATCGGTAACCAATAGAGAATCAGTAAATACACAAGGTCCTTAACAATATTGAATCTAACGCTGCTTGATACTGATGACTATACAATATTGTTATTTATATCAAACATAAAAATGCAATAACGAGGGAATATAGGATTTAGTCGTAGTCCGTGTGCGCGAGGACTAAGCGAAAGTATACTACTCAGAACACCACTAAATAACTTGATCACAGGACGAACTATTTTAACAGGAACGATTTGTCCTTCATAAAGTCCTTCGTAAAGCTGAAACTCCTCATTGGTAACATTGTTCTCTGTTGTTCTAGGCCTTCCCCTCGCCAGCTCAGAGTGGAGTAGCTCCGAGCGCGCCCCTTCCCCCCTCTCCCCCCTCGCGGCCGCCGAGCTAGTCCGAGATGCCCCGCTCTACCCGCCGCTCCAGCACGATGAACCCTATCACAACGACATACAGACCCATATCGAACAAACAACGCAGCAAGAAACTACTGAGACTGAAGATGAAACCAATGTACAAAGGAATAAGCGTAGTCAAGATTGGGATAAGACTTCCAAGGTTAGTTTTCTGTACTCTTCTAGAACAAATGGAAAAATAACTTTATTTGTATAAATACAGCCTATTGTCGAAAAATAAACATAGACATTAGCGCTAGAAAATTCTATTTTGTGAGCAGTAGAACTCTTTAAATAAACTATTTTTAACAAAGGCTATGCTAAGAAGGTATGGAACACACTCTACTGACGTTTGACTTCCTTGAAAAAGAAGAAGAAGTGAAAAAGTATCTCCTAGATCTTCGTGCCCCATCTCAGACTACATCACGCTTACCATAAAGTGAAATTGTGTTCATACGTTGTGTTAAGATTTCACTGAACATGAAGCCTCCCCCGTAAACTGCCCGAGTGACCGGTTTTATGCGGCCTGCGTCCAACGGCTCTCAGCAACCTATATTAGGTCGCCTTTCTTTTTAGCTAATCAGAAACAAAGACTTTTCATTTTTTTTAAAACAAGCTACATATATAAGTTTAAAAACTGTAAGCCGACTACATAATACCTATGTCGATGTGCGCCTGCGCCACCCGAACCAAAATAATGAATAGATTACACCTCTCATTGCAGTGTTTTGGTTTGAAGGGTATGGTTACGGTGAAATTACGGGCACATGCGGCTTTACACCTGTATACCAGAAGTTGAAGGACGCAGCGCAGTGCATCGTAGAGCACGTTTCTAAGATGCGTGACTCTATAAGCCAATACTTTGCTTTTATATATTAAAAAAAAAAAGGCGATGGCTATCACTTAAAATCAGGTGGGCTTGTTTCATCACAAAGTTATAAAAAAAAATTGGATATGTAGGTGCTCTGGTGGAGGATACATCCATAGACTGCTAAAAACATAACCCTTCCTTTTGACTTTGCCATAGTCGTGTAAGAAACGGGATCAGCAGTTATTTCCTTCCAGACTAGCTCTCCAAGCCGCCGAGTGAAGACCGGTGATACGATCCTGAACATCCGCGGTGCCGTGCGTGACGCTATCGGAGACGCCGGCGCCGCGCCCGGTCCTAGGGCTTCCTCCAGACTGGACACCTTCGTTATCCGCCCGCACCGGAGGCCTAACCACCCCCCACCGCCTACCAACCCACCTAATAACCAGGTTTGTGAGTCGTGTCAACGTTCAATTGATAGGTAATATACATACGTTTGACCACGACCTTGCCTGATGGTAAGCGATGATATAGTCTACGGTGTGACACGCTTGCCTAGAAGAATCCTGTTCACTCGTGACTTGAAGACTAGGTAGTAATTATCAGGAAACACAGACTCAGGCAAGGCGTTCTACTTGTTAGCGGTGCGGATAGTAGAATATTTGAAGGTTAGGACCCTTTTGTCTTAAAACTAGTAGTTTTGTTATAGTAGAACTCCTTATTGAAGATCCCCGCACCAATTTCTGCCGCCAATGAGCTTGCACCTTACGTCAATTTAAATGAAATGAAATGATTATTAGACATACAGTTGTAGGGGAAAGTGGGGGGGATTCGTACACCGGGAGCATTCGTGCAACGGCCATAATTCGAATAGGCAACATAGTGGCGCCTTCGTATTTGGGTGTGTGATGCACACTCATACGCATAATCTAGCCGTGGAGTAGCACGCCAGTGCGGCCGCCGGCTTCGATATGACAGGACATTACGTATTTTCGCTTCGCGTAAGTAATTTTTCGATGCAACTTTAAACGTGTTTATCTTCTATAAGTTTTGCTGGAATTGTTAAACAGATTCTTTGTGATGTTTGGATACATATTTAAGTTTAATATTTCGACATTTACTTGAAGATAATCACAGCAGTTATTTTTATTTTCAATATATTAGTCGAATTTCTTGGTTGAGGTAGCTTCGTACAGGTATGAACGGGGTGGATTCGTACTGTACGAATGTACCCCACGTATGTCATACAATCTTGTGGCCACTCAATAAGCTGACTTTCAGCGATGGTGATTTTGACGCCGTGCAAGTTTATCATTCAGAGTCCACAGCAGGCCCTGATGACAATGTGCAACAAGCCATTCCAGAAGAAATAGATATTACCCAAGAAGTATCACCGAGACCAGAGGCACACTCGCTGTATTTATCGTCGCAGCCACTTGGTCTGCCATCTACGTCTGCTCAAGGATTAGTAACTCCAGAAATGATCCGACCCTACCCTAAAGTGGCTAGAGATGTGACCAAAAAGTCCAAAAAAGGTAAACAGCCTGGTAAATCTAGGATTTTAGGACAGATACGCCTGAAAGAAATAGGTTAGAAGAAATTGAAAAAGCAAAACAGTTGAAGAAGCAAGAGCAAGAGAGAAAACAAAGGGCTAAAGAGATGAAGAGGGCATTACATTTGAAATTGGGTAAAGATATATTAAGTAAACCAAAGAGAAAGAAGCAAAGTGCACATACTGAAAGTGAAGATGAGACTGACATGAGTTTAAGAGAAAGTTCCTGTTCTCCCATTGAAGAGATTGCTGAAGGGTCTGATATGGAGCACGAAACTCCAGTTTTAACTGAATTCGTGAAACAGCTGATTCTAGTGAAGTTCGAGAAGAAACAGTCTGTCAAACACTATGTTGGTCAGGTGATTACAAAATATAGTCCCACTGAGTACAAAGTTTCATTTTTAAGAAATAAATCCGGCGCCTGGAAATTTGTTTTTCCCAATAACACAGACGAAGGTCCTACAGTTAACATATCAGAGATGGTATGTATAATGCCGGAAAACAAATCTGCTTCTACAGCAAGAACAGCTAATATATTTAGCTTTCAAAAAGATCTGTCTATGTACAATGTGCATTAAGTAGATTCATAAAAATACTATGACTCTTGTTACCCTAATGGTAAATATTAATGTTAATTAGTTCCAATAGGACATATGAAGTTAAGTAATATTAAAACAAAAAGGTTAACTATAGTTGTATTTAAAAATATCTTATTATTAAATACTTACTTAAGCACCCAAGGCTGATTTTGTGACATTTTGAACTCAATAAACGTAAGATTTTCTATAAATAGCATTATTAATCATGATGTACGGAGGCACCCAACAATGTACGAAGGTACCCCAACACATGTACGAAGCTACCCCGTGAGTGGGGTACATTCGTACGACTTCCACTTTTTTTTTAAATCGTCATAGCTTGGCCACGCTTCTTTCTATGAACAAGTCGCCTAAGAGAATATTATAGGCAAATATATAAGCAATCTAGCAATGCTCAAATTGTTTTCCAATAGCGTTTAGTTTTTCTGCTATAGGGCTCGAAGTGAAAAGTGTACGAATCCCCCCCACTTTCCCCTAAGCCTTTTTTAACCAACTATAAAAAACGAAAAAGGTTCTCTATTCTATTCGCTAGTTGTTTTTTAATGTTTCTTACTTCAGAAATCCGTCATTTATCAACCGATTTCTAAAATTATTTGAAAGGATATACTTTCAGATTCGTCCCATAGCAATTTCATCAAACGTGGTTCAGTAGTTCGGTTTTTGTTCTCTTATCTGAAGTCCGTTATATTTTTGTTAAAAAAATTACTTGTTTGTATTTATTTCCATCTTATTCGACAATGATACATATTACCCTCGTTTCAGAGTTCAATTTTGTTGTCAGGTGCCGAAACACGATCGCGAGCTGCTGGTAGAGGCGCATTCCACGGCGCGCATTCCCTGTGACCTCGTCAACGTCACCAATGTGCAGTGGTATAAGGACAATGAGGTACAACTCTGCTTTCTTCATGCAGCTGCTTTATAAGTAGAAAACATAATTGGTGAATTTGGACATTGCTTTCTAGAAGAAAGAAAACTAGAAAAAAGATGAAATTTCATTCCATTTTCAATAAATTCAAATGCCGGTGAAATTTTCATCCATCATTCTAATTTAATTTCAGAGTCCATAAATTATTTTTTCTATAAAACGTCAAACGCAGAGTTGTAGTTAAGAATTTCTCATTGGAATCGCTTAATTGAGAAGTTCTAATTGCTGAAGAACTTGTTCACTCAAGTTTGTTGAAATCGGAAAAAGTTGTGCAACGGCTGACGTTTATTTTGAAATTATATTAGAGATTTAATTCGCGATACAAGATGAAGTTTTGTTATTTGATTGAGACCAAATTAAATAAACAGCGGCTTAAAGATCGGGCGGTAACTGAGGATACGGTATGTCACTGAGCAGTGGATAAATCACTGTCTAAGTACACTGAATTGTTGAAAAAGAACACAAAATAACGAAATAAGGTCTCAATTAACTATATTCGAATTTTTAATATGTATTTTTATGAATTTTATTGATAGGAAGTATGTTTATGTGTGGTGTACGATAAAAGGAAAGACAGAAAATACGTTTATTTGACACACACAGGAAAGACCACAAAGCACATAGGTAAAGAAAAACACAGGTAGCACACAAGAAAAGAAAAAACAAGTACATACATAGGCAGGCGAGTAGCACGAATAGTCTGCCGTACTGTGCGTGTGTAAAGTATTTTGAATACTATTTAAAACTTTCTCTGTTACTCTTTTACATGAATCATTTTGTAACCTGTTTTGTCCATAGTTACTAAACCTGGCGACATCATCAGCCGGGTCTGGAGTCTGGCGTGAGATCTCCTCGACTGGCGCGTGGGCTGTGGTGGGGCGCGCGACCCGAGGCGACGCGGCCGCCTGGCGCTGCTTCTCCAATGGAGTGTCGGGCCAGCCCACACAACTGCTTATCTATGGTACTTGGCTTTCCCTCTACAATACTCTTTTTTACCTCCTACGCATAAAGCGGGGTGCCAAATGTGTCTCATGTCTATCTATCTGTCTGTGACATCGTAGCTCCCAAACAAACGGATGGATCGATTTGGACGTGGTGTTTTTAATAAAAAACTAGTTTATCTGGGGGTAGTACTTAGGTGAACAGATACAATTTCAATTTATTTATTTGAACAAAACACAAATACTTTCCTCTTAGTGAGGGGATCTCGGCTGTAAAATGGATATTAATTACAAGTTTATTTTGTGTTTAATTATTTTTTGTAGTTGGGATTTCTTTTTCATAATTTTGGCCTAAATCACTCTCTATCCCTCACTTTTCATTTATCATTGCGGTTCTACTTCGTAATTGTCTTTTTTTGTCACAGTGCATTTAGCCCTCCACTATTTTATTGTAAAGACAGACATAAACAAGACATTCAATACATTAGCACTTAATATACAATGCAGATAGATAGATAGATATACTCTTTATTTCACACCAAATAAAAATACATTAGCAAAGAAAATATACAATAAATAACAGTATAGACGAATAACATGAACAGAAACAAAATAACAAGATTTCCAGATATATTACTTCCCTTCTCAACTCTTTCTTCTTTGTTTTTACTCTTTAAACTATCTAGATCTAGGTAGAATATAAGGAACAAAGAAAAAACAATTCATAATTTAAGCAAATAATCTTTCAGGTTTCTGGTGGAAGTTTATGTTCACCAAAATTGGCAGATTAATGAAACGTCAGTAAACAAACTGCTTTGTCTACAGAGCCGGTCAGATCAGTGTACCTTGCCATGGATGGGAGAAGACTAGACGCGGGCAACACCTGGGTGCCAGTTAGAGATAAGACGGAGTTAGAAGTTCGGTGTGTCGCTGAGGGTACGGCTATGACATTTTTATAAATTACCTGTATGCTCGCGATCGTCCACTATCTAAACTGATGGCAAGCGATAATACAGTCTACAATAGAACACGCTTGCCTGGAAGAAACTTTTGAGGCTTGAAGACCCCCAGGTTGAATTATCAGGAAACATAGACTCAGGCAAGGCGTTCCACTCTTTGGCAGTGCACATAATAAAGTTGTGAACGAATCGCTTTGTGCATATTATGAAAATTCAATTATTAGTGTAGTAAATCAATTAATTGTAATTGGAGTAAAATAAGTTAGGTAATTAAGTTAACTACACTATTGTATTAGATTTACGCCTGTATAAATAGATGTAAGTGGAAATAACTAAATATTAAATATATACCTATAGAAGAGAGATATAGAAGAGGGCTGTTCGTACAATTTATAATATGGGCCCCAGAGAATCATTACGCAATAAGTTTAAAGAAATAAATATTATGACATTCCCTTGTCAATACATCTATGAAAATCTAATGTATGTTCACAAAAATATTAATTTGTTTAAGAAAAATAGCGATAATCATAATTTTAATACTAGAAATAAAGATAAACTCGCTGTTGCCACTTGTAGACTCCATAAAGTTAGTAAATCGTTTAAAGGGCAAGGTGTGCGCTTTTATAATAAACTCCCAAGGGATGTACAAAAATTGACTATTAACAAATTTAAAAACGTAATTAAACAAAATCTTTATAAAAGAGCCTACTATAAAATATCGGATTATTTAGATGATAGAGAAGCTTGGGATTGAAACTGCTCCAACTCGTTCAAAATGTTACAATTTAGACGTAATTTCTTTTGTGTATTATGTATTGTAAAAGGATCATTAAAAAAATCAACCAGCCTTGTTTTCTTGCCTTTCTTTCCTGGCTTAGTCGCGAAGGAACAGGTAGTAAAATTGACGTTTCAAAGTGATCCTTGTGATTTTAATGAATAAAAATATTTGAATTTTGACCATATAGCGGTGGTTGTGCACTCTAGAACATCTGGTTGGCATACAGGTTTCATTGTTGCAGTTAAGATATGGAACGCTTTACCGTCTTCTTGTCTTTCCTGAAAATAGCGTCCTAAGTTGTTGCTGTCCTAATTGTCACTTCTGTCCTAAGTTGACTTGACTTCTGGGCTATGCTATGTCAACTATTCTTAAACAAGATAATCTGACTTGAACTTCTCTTGTTTAGGAGGGGTCCCACCGCCTGAGTTGACGTGGCGACTATCAGCTTTGGAACCTGCGCTGGACCATCGTCCGTACCTCAGGATACACTCTACTAACTATTCTATCGGTAAGTCTAAAAACCCAAACAATTCATACAAAAAAAAAACGTTCTTAGTTGAATTTGAATCTCAATATCAGATTTCTATTGAACTCATATTTACCTATGCAAAGTATCATACTGGATAAACATTTTGAAGCATATTATATTATTTTAACATAAAAGTCCCAATTCAAGATTTACCAGAACCATTGGCGTGCTCAGTCCCTCGGTGGATATCGAACGTGCGACGAAGACATACTATATAAAGCCAGAAAAATATGAATAAACGACCTGGAGTCATTCGAATCAGATTTACCAAAGTCGGCTATCGATTCCAATGAATGAAGAGAAGAGACCTTTTCCCAGCAGTGGTTATAGAAATTCAGACTTTATAAGTATACTAGCTGACCCGCTGAACTTCGTACCGCCTTGACATGCACATGACGCGGGCTGTCAATGTACGTTACCCCGGTATCATTAGCTACATCAATGTATGAGAAAATGAATTTTCGTCATTACTTTTTTTTGCGTGAATTTTTCCAATATTTTAATAGTTATTCTGTTATTCGAGACGGAGACAAATACGACAAATCAAAAACAATGATATTTTGATTTGTTGTATTTGTCTCTGTCCTTAGATACACCTTGACACCTTGATATACCAGATTAAATGAATTAATGAATAAATGCATACACAAAAATTCATTCAAGTCGATCCAGCCGTTTAGTTGTAGTATAGATACATAAATGACCTAGATACCGACTGCAGCGCCATCTGCCGGACTGATTTGTAAATTTAAACCATCCAGGACGCCACCTAAACGCATATAAAAAAATTCATTCAAATCTGTCCAGCCGTTTAGGAGGAGTTCAATGACATACACACGTACAGTAGAATTATATATTTATATAAAAGATTCAAACTCGTATTATTTTATCGACATAGAAGGCGTAGCGTCATCCCACGCGGCTGTGACGGCGGCCAGAGAGCTTCACAACGCGTCCCTTCAGTGCGAGGCGAGACAACGCCGACCCGATGCCTCCACGCTGGCACTCGCTGCTAAACTTGAGATACACGTCACTTGTAAGTGCCTCTTATCGAAACACAATTAGTCTTTCTTGGTTATCTTTAGGTATGTTGCTAAACACTATTTTAAAAAAATAAAAAGTATTTTTCAGATACCAGAATTGATCATTTAGGTTCATTCAGGTGGCGGAGGACAAGTTAATAGCTGTTCGCCATTGAAAAGGGGAGATCTTCCTACCGAGCGACCTTTGATTCGAGGTCGTAAGACCATCAGATCTTGTTGAGAAGATTCAGATTCAGTTCTCAGAATAAAGTTTCAAGGACTTACCTATTCTGTTATTTAAAAGAACTGTTATTATGACATGAATGACTATTTAGACTATAAAGATAAATTTTGACATTATTATTAATGTATTTAGAGAATTTGACATTTTTAATATTTAAGTTGTAATTTTGTCATTATTATTATTGTTTTGTATGAATTATACATGTTTGAAATTAATTATTATCATTATTTATATTTGTTTTCAATTTTATCGTAGTTTGACATTTTTATTTTTTAGTTTTGTTTTTTTTATCTTAGAATTTGGCACGCCTCGATGAGGCAGAATGTAAATGAATCCTATTTTATAATCGACATACGAAGTATTGTACATACATTCATACGAATAAATGATTATGAATTATGAATATGTTGCTTGCGTGATCTAGGGTTCTTACAATTTCCGTTAGATGTCGTCGCCGTCTCCTAGTCTCCGTATTGTATTGACGCCCGATCTGTGGGTTAGCTTAATGACAAAGTTGTTCTTTTAACTTTTTAAATTAATCAGTTAAAAACAGTGCCTAATTATGGGATTACTATCCGCATAAGAAGAGTAGTAGCTCTCTGGCACAGACTTCCGGATGGTATCGTACTTTGCGAATCAGGGATGCGGTTTTCTTGCAAATGATGGCTTAAAAACGATCAGTGTGATTTTGTGCAGACATGACTAATCCAATTATGCAATGCAGCAGCGAGGCATGCGGATCATAAAAATGCTGGAAAATTATTAGAAATCAAAAACTAGCCATCAGAAAGGCTCTTGATTCCCAACGCAGATAATATGTTATTAAATTCTCAATATTTAAACTTTAATCGCGTACAAATGTTACACTCGAGTATCAGGGGAGCTTGCCAATCCATCATAAATAATTTTACTGAAAAATCAACATTTATCAAAAACATCTCTGCGGCGGCGCTTCACAGGGATCTCCCCTGGGGCCCGTTTTGTATCAGAACATCAAACGGTTGGCCACAGAAGAATTTGTAGTTACATAGAGTTGGTTTCACCTTACCAACCGACACCAAATATATAGAAAATACGACTATAAAACTCTCGAAATAAGGAACAAATTCCATTAGGCAAACAATCATGACAATAATTTTCCTGATTTGCCGTAATGTAATGTCAGAGACATAAAGTTCATTTTAGATTGAAAGTCGATGGTAAAATAGGCACTGCACGTCTCGGGAATGCAAATCCTTCCCAAACATGAGAGTTATCTCAACTTTCACATGATTTACATACATTTTGTGAATACGTTAACTATTTGATGGTAATTCAACTTTGTATTGACGTACGAGATGTGATTATTTCGTGTTTGAAGTTGGTATGCAATCTGTTGATAGGTAATCAAGAAGTATTTTAGCTTATTAGTTTGTAAGCGTATTTAACTTGTAATTTAGGTGGAATATTAATGAACTAGGTATGGATTAGTGGTGAGTATGTAGCAAAGTTAGGAACCTATACTGGATTAATATGATAGTAAATATTAGGAATGAGATCATAATCTGTGATTTTACTAGACTCAGATAATGATTAGAAATGATACATTTTATTTGTTTTTGTCTATTATTATAATACATAACAAAAGGTAAAAGAAATAATAATAAATCTCATAAAATAATTGGCACGGTTCACTATACTACCTCATACATCAGTTGGCCAAAAAAAAAACGATTTAAATAACTAAACTCTAGATCCTGTGCCAAATTTTACCAGTTCCTATAAAAACGACGAGGCACATCGGGGTGGATGGCGGGACGAATAACACAAATTCCTGGAGGACTGGGCAGATTTAGCACAGGATCAAGATGTCAGGAAGGAATAGGGGGAGGCCTTTGCCCAGCAGTGGGTCAGAAGAGTAATGATAATAAATAACATGTGTATTTTTTCGTTCAGATCCTCCATCGTTCGTGATATCCCGTTGGCCCGGATTCGGCGTGGCTCTCTCAGCCGGCGTGGCGGCGGCTCTGAGGTGTGACGTGGACGCCAACCCACCCGCCAGGGCCTGGTGGCTGAGGGATGATGACGACCCTACCAGGTACTGTATAACGTCATAACCGTCTATTCCGCCAGGTTCTAATTAATATGAGGCCATCCACATAAATATCATCTTCCATTGTGACCAGGTGTCTTCTGTATGGAAACTCAAGGAGCGGTTTAAAACCGGTTTAGGAATTTGGAAATGTAGGTCTTCTTAGCGTGTCAATTATGTTATTTATACGACTTCAAAAAATGTAGGTGGTTCTCAAGCACCGGAATATTTGTACAGCGATAAGTAGTTCACAGAGGCGTGTTATGCGTGTGACGCGTTTGTAACCCGCTCCGTGAGTTACCATTTTACTAGTTAGTAGTTACCTTCTGATATGAGGTCGTCGACATTATATTAATAACATCATTTATTGTTTTAATAATCACGTTGTTTACATACATTTTCCTCACTTTCATGATCAATGTTTGATTTACGCATTTTCGAAATTTGATGTGTGGTTTCATTAAATAAACTCTTGGTAAACTTTTATTTTAGTATATCAGTAATTGCAAAACCCGAAATCAAACATCTTGGACGTTAAGGAGAAGTCCTGAGTCCTTCCTTCAGCGATGACTTGCCCGCTATCTCAACTATCCTGACCTGCCATCATTCTTCTGTAGCCGATCATCATCATCATATCAGCTACAGGACGTCCACTGCTGAAGATGGGCCAGAACAACCGATCTATGACTCTCCAATGATTCTCGGCCACATCTATATTATAGTTATTAGATTGACTTCTCCTCAATCTCAAATTTCAAAGAAATAAAATGTCTAAACCGATATTCCCTATTCCCAAAATTATTGATATCACAAAACTTATACAGTTCCAATATTGTCCCCATAGATTGGTATCGTATACCTACATAGTTCAGTATACTCGTAGTTTATCCACAATCTCAATCCAAGTTGGTCCATGTCTCACAATCTCCTTTTTACGAGCAACAAGGAATTATGTGACAGAAAAGTTGGCGTAACTTTCGTACGGAATACATGACTTTTAACACGCGACGCGACATGCCGCATGTCTTAGAACCTGAGGTTCAGAAGGATAGGCTTAGATTTTATTTACAAATTTAATTAATAAAGATAAAGATTCAGTTATTTGCGACACATGGGTTACATTAGTTGGTAATAAAATAATCTAGGTACAACTATGATTAGAATACAATCAAGCAAAATTAATTAACAAATATTATACATTAATTATCAGTTCATTAAAAATAAATTAAAAATATGTTAAGTCATTGGAAGTTGTCGTTAAATTATTTGTCTATTCGTCTGTAAGCCTTCTGTAAGAGTACTTTTAATTTAAAATTATGAAGTTGTTCAATTTCTATTATATATTTGGGTAAGTGATTGAATACCCTAGGTGCCATTCAGAAGATTATATAATGCAGTACTGCTTTTAGGACAACACATTTTTGAGCCATGACGTTGGCTTTTAAAGTTATTAAATAATGTCAAGTTTTATTTTACAAAACAGCTGTTGCATATATATATACAGTGAGGGTAATGCCAATATATAAAGGCCAACGAAAAAAGTCGTACAGCTCTCTGTTTTAATTTACATATTGCCCTCACACATTTCTTCTGCGCTTTAAAAACAAATTCTTTTCCAGTTGAATTACCCCAAAATATAATAGCATACCCTGAGTATTGATGAAGCATAACCATGATAGGCAGTGATGATGATGATGTTGATGAGTTTGAAACTTTAAAGAGCATATATAGGGCATAGGACTATTGTACTTTAGAATTAATTTATCTGGCATACTTGAGCCTTGAATAAAGTTTTAATTTAGTAATAACATGTGTGTTGGATTGTAACAGAGAAAGTCTATTCCACGTATTTGATAAATAAGATATGTATATAGTTTACACCATAATCACTTATTCAGTTCAACACATTACAATATTATACCAAAAATAGGCGATTTTTGTGACTACTTAAAATCATTTTCACTACACCAACGGCTACTTGGCAGAACATAGGAGTGCTTACAGATAAATTCTGCCTCGAATAGCCTCATAAGGAGCCGGGCTCTTGTGGCTATTTAGGAACAGTCCATATAATTGTATAATTTCTTAAATAAATAAAAAAGGAATTTTAAATATAGCTAACAAGACTATTGACTAGTCAATAAGATCTGACATGTAACATTTTAATCCACTTTGTATGAACGAAATAAAATACTGAATACTAAAAAGCCGCACAACTGCAGCATTGAAAAGTAGTGTACAAGAACCTCTGCGGAGAAAATTACTAACTGGGCATAACCAAGTTACGCGAGTTAGAAGTTTTATTGCGCACTAGTCGTGCCGCCAGACTTTGCTCGCTACTCTTTCCTCTCTTGGGAATTAGTGCGGAAAGGCTTACCACTAACTTCTATGTTATGATCTATTAGATTATTGTTATAAACTTTTTGATTTTATTTAATAACTCCTATGGCTGATTTGATGAAGTTATCCCAAATGAAATAAATAAACAACATCTGCAATCAAAACATGAACGATCAATTTACAGCGAATTTCTCTTGAAATAATTTATATTCGAACAGTTTGATAATACAATGACTTCCTATTACCGCGCGATCGTTGACTGAATAACCACTGAGTTGGGAAACAACGGACCATTGTTGTACTGAGTTAGACCGGGATACACCGGAATAATCCTACATAATACAATACTAAAGGAAAAGATTATATTGTTACGAGGATATTGCTATCAGGATAAAATAATTAAAACAAGTTTAACCAAAATGCATTCAATAATTACTTACATCACATTTATTCACACTACCAATCGCAAGAATACACATAAAAACTATACTATATAGCACATATAGCTAAGTAAAGAGTGTGCGCCTGAGCTTCGCCGCGTTCGTATTAGGTATATTCGCAAGCATTATTTACAGAAATAAGTTGAACCTTGAATAATCTAGCCCACGCTCGTACCGCCGAGGCACGCCGACTTGTTTACACGAAATGCGCAGGCGTAAGTGGCGAAACAGTAAATAGGGAGTGTTAAGGACAGTAAAACTGCAGTTATTTTAAGGATTGGTAGGCAGGATTTTTTAAATGTTCTTTGTAGGTTATCGTTACAAGGTCTAGAGGGACCACTTTAATGAATAAATTAATGAAAACACTTTAATTTGGTCTTTGCGTTCATTCATGTTCCGGAAAACACTATAAAACGTCATGTGTTAATACACTAATAGGGAAAATTCAGCTTATTCATACATTTTAGCCAATTAGGATTAAACATCAGTAAAGTACCGTCCTTCTCTACAATAATCTTAAATATCTTGTACTCTGTCTACCATACGGCAAAAAAGTTACACACCTATTTAAGAATCCTTACCAACTATTGCTAAGGATTTTTTAAACAAGTGATTTTGGTACGACCCTGTACTCAATCAGGTACAGTTTACTCCAGCAACCTCCCAGTGTGCGAGGCGGAACACAGCATTGTTGTCGCGTTGTGTGCCCGACATCAACACTGGCTTGTGCAATCAGTGTCCGATTTCACACACTAACCATGTACACTAACCTCAGCCCCAGTTCTAACTACACCTATACTTATAACTATTGTACGATCAATTGGTAGGTGATTAGTACCTACAAATGTGCTTCGTAATAATTGATCGAGCGAAGCAAGATCTCTAAATCAACTTGGGCAAATCGGCGTTGTATTTATATATGTATGTATGTTTGTTTGTCCGAGGATAACTTTCGAAGTGTTGATCTGATCAATCGTGAAATTTGATACATAGGTACCTACCTACACGAGTGATAGCACAATTTTGGTATGACTAAGTGAGCTAAAAATGTGGGGGGGTTGTTGAGATATTCGGGTTCAAAAGAGGTAACAAAAAATAAAAATGAGACTATTAGGTCAAGCGGGACATCAAATGAAAGGTATTAGTAAATTTGGACTTCGTTTTTATTTTTAACGTCTTTATAGTTTTTGAGTTGTTAGCTTATAATATTTTATTTATTTAATACTTTCACACAAAACAGAATAGTGCTAGGAGGAATAGCATTATTTACCGTCATCCTGTTCGGCTTAAAGAAGGTAAGGTAAGGAAAAAAGGTATTTCAAAGCTATTTAGATAAATATTATGTATTAGAGTTATAAAAATTTATCTTTAACAAAACTCACAGGGTATACCGGTGACTTCATAGTGCTGTAATTTGGTATGAGTGTAGCTATAGTGACACAAATATAGGCAAAAGTCAGAAATCCAGAATAACTGCAATTTGTATCCCAAAAAAGTAACCACATAACATGAACTCCCGTTACCTGTAATTAGAATAAAACTAGAAGTCAAGTTATTTGGTTATTATCTCGTGGCACTATTTTGATAGTCAAAGCTTACAAATAATTAACGTTTGTTTAATCAGAGACTTGCGAGATCTCAGTTCGGGGCGAACCACTAGCATGGTAATGATAACTATAGTTGTATATGTTTACCCGAAATTGTGTTATTATAACAACGTACATAAACAATGTTTGTAATTAACTAATTTTGAATTATATCATTATTATAAATACGGGATGTATTACGTACCATTTCATCGGTGTTTTGACCGACAATATGTCGGTTCAATTCGTGAACCTTCATCAGGGTGAGTGCGATCCGCTACGCACTGCGTCTCGCCTCGCGCAACGCGCCGCAGCCCTCTCCACGCGACGGGCGCGGTGGTGGGGTTGAATTATATTGGTTGGGGAAAAAGTTTCTTCGCATTTTTTAAGAAAATTCAAAACATTTTTTAATATAATTTATTTACATTTAACTAAAGTATGTAGGTACCATTTTGTTCGATTACTTTTTGCCATCTTGTAGGTAGGGACATGATCCCATTGCTATAGAAATTTTGGGGCTTCTGATCAAAATACCGCGACAAGTGGTTTTGGCAGTCCTCTCGTGATGTTAACCTGACACTGCCTAAAGAATTCTGAAGAGACCGAAACTGGTGGAAATCTGAAGGTGCAAGGTCAGGACTATACGGCGGATACATTAACACCTCCCAGCCAAACTCTCTTAATTTTTGCTGAGTGGCTAAAGATGTGTGAGGTCTAGCGTTATCATGTTGAAAAACCACACCCCTTCTGTTGATTAATTCCGGCCGCTTTCTCTCAACTTCTTGCTTTAATCTCATCATTTGTTTGCAGTAGAGTTCAGAATCGATGGTCCTGCCTGGTGGTAACAGCTCATAATGAATAATACCCTTCCAATCCCACCACATACACAGCATCACCTTGTTGCGAGTTAACCCGGGTTTCGCCACAGTCTGTGAAGCCTGACCGGCCTTTGACCACGACCTTTTTCGCACGTTCTTGTCATACGTGATCCACTTTTCATCACCAGTTATCAGCTTCTTCAAAAATGGTTCCGTTTCATTACGTCGTAATAAAGAATCACAAATGAGTACACGGTTCATTAGGTTTCTTTCAGTGAGCTCGTGGGGTACCCAAATATCGAGCTTTTTTGTGTACCCAGTTTTTTTTTCCAATGCGACCAGAGCGACGTGCGTCTTTGACATCAAAATTTCCGGATTGAAAACGCTTAAACCAAATTTGTGCTACTCTCACAGATACTGCACTAGGTCCATAAACATCGTAAATTTTTTTCGCGGCTTGCGTTGCATTTTTACCTTTTTTGTAGTAAAATTTTAAAATGTATCGAATTTCTTCATTAGATTCACTCATCTTTACAGTACGAAAAACAAATAAAAATCACACATTTTCCTAATTTGAATTTGGAATTATCTTCTTTAAAATTTAAACTTTGAATGATACCAAAACCAGCCAGATACAAATAGTATAATAGTCAAAGAGATTTTATTACAAGTTCATACATACTATAATGCGAAAAGACTTTTTCCCCAACCTATTATGTTTCTTATAGAAGAATTCAGTTAATATTTAGAAATTAAAGATGTGTTAATATTTGATTTGTATCAGGGGTAAAATTACAAATGACACATCATCCAAAGGTTGTCTGGAATAGTTCGCTTTTTAGCGATAAGACCGCCCATTGCATATTTTCTTGTTTCTCATTATGTTGTATCTAGCTTGAAAGGTACGAGTATAATAAAGAATGTTCATTCATTAATTCATATTGTATGTTTAGGTTCCAATCCAACAATCAGCAGGTTTGAAGGCGAACAAAAAAGTTCCACAATATTTTCCAAAACAAAATGTACTTATTGTTTACTTATTTTTATGAATAAACTGTTCAGTATTCTGTGTAGTGCAATTTACTCTTTATAAATACGCCGTAAAGTCTTCTTATATTGTCTTATGCAATAAAATATTAATACTATCTAACTTCCTACATGTTTACGAGTTTCACCTATGTATGTAGGTAGGTACTTCCATTATCCACGAACGAACATACTTAACAACGTATTAGTATGAACTAAATTCGACTGTAAAACTTTCCAAATAGTTTCTCTAATAAAGTTAAAACAGTCCGAACTAATCGCAAACTAACATTATTTATTTAGCGAGAGTAGATAGGCAGTAGATAGGCGGGATCTACTGGCACACTCTCTGTGGCAAGGGTTCGGTGTAATTCGTTTAAAACTCATGTTACTATATTCCGTTAAATTTAATTTGTTATTTTAAACTCAGTTGGTTTACAACGCAGATTAATTTACAATGATTTTTTGTGTTTTTTTAGTGTTTCTAACTGTTGCTCATTCGTTCTTGTTCGTCCCATTAGTGGAATTAATGAAATGTTACATGTCATGTCATGTTATTAGAACGAACGGGTCATCATTGTTTCTGGTAATATCACTGGATTTTAATATTGATTTGACATTTATTTGTAATACACACACACGCATACATATTATTAACAAAAATACTTATAAACAAACAATTTAGAAATATACAAAGAAAGCAGGAAACAGACAAAATATATACAAAAGAACATAACTAATTATAATGTTGCTAGGTCACTAGACACTATCAAGCACGTTGCTCATCACGCCCGAACCCGAAACTCCATCATCATTGAGAGCTTTACTTTTATCAGTGCAATTGATGATTGCTAATCTCTCGGAAACCTAAACTAATTATCCAATTCAATAAAAAAAATGTATTTGTATTTGAGAGACATAAATAAAATAAAAAAAGAAACACGAACTTACAATACATACCATACAATATGATTTAAAATAACATTGCATCGTACCCCAAGCGAGTGTCACAAAAAGGTTCTAACTCAGCATGTGCTGGGTTGCAATGGCTACCCAGCGCTAGTCTTTCGTTGGCTTCCGTCCCAGAGCCTCTTTCAGTGAATAACTGATATTCGCCCACTTTTAGACAAACATTTAGATCTTTTAAAAGTTTGATATTATTATTACCTTTTTTCTTGTGTCACGCCTCACCTTCGTTTAGTACGACCAAGATGGTCGATAATGTATGTAATTTATGATCCATTACTCTGTTTTGTGTATTAAAATACATGAAGAAATTTAGGTTTGTCAGTTCTAAAATTATTGCCATCCCTTTTGGATTCATACCGGCAAATAGCGACAATTGTCGCTATTTACAAAGTGCTGTGAACGCTAAATTTAGTTAAGTTTAATTTGTTCCCACAGCATCGCCCCCAATATCTGTATTAGTTGTAGGTGTCATCATCAATATTATAATATCAGTCTTTGAGTCTTTTTATGTTACGTGTTATTGTTTTGTTTATTTTTGTGTGTCACTAACTAAAAGGAGTAATAACTATGAACTTAAGTTTAAGTTATGATATTGATGATAGCACCTACAACTGGTACAGATATTGGGGGCTTGGTCCTAACAATATTATGGACCCAAAATGTCAGAAATAAGTGTTTTTTTTGTGTTTCCTTAGCTCCCCCCCTCCGCTAGAGGCCGGGTCTGGCGCCGGGTCGGCGACGCTCCGGTGGGGCGCGCTCCGCAGCGCGCACGCTGGCTGGTACCGATGCCGCGCCACGTGGCTTGACGCGGAGTACTCCAGTATAGGATACTACCTGAATGTTATACGTGAGTATCTTCTATTACTGACATCGCCCAGAAGATTACCAAGCTAAAGTAGCAGAAGGCGGTGCAAGCGTGTCATTAGCTCGAAGAACTGATGACCGTTGGACCATAAAGGTTCTCGAGTGGAGACCACACACTGGAGAGCGCAGCGTAAGACGCCCGTGCACTAAATGGAAAGACGACCTGATGAGGGTTGCTGGGAGCCGAGGCATGCTACAAGTAACTGCTGGTTGGTACGCGCAAATTTTGCTGCTGGCAATTTCTCCTCTTCTGGTACTTTTAATATTGGATAAAAAACAAAACAAGATCGACGACCGCCGGACGGCCTAGGAACGTGGGACGATAATATTTTATGTAGAGATTAAGCTCTATAACATTATACTACAAAGTATTATTATATTACGGTAACTATTAGTCTTAGTATTATGGTTTGTTTATTGAGAACCGATAATTGGGATGTTATATTATTAATTTTATATAATTTCTGATTTTAATTAAAACATTGATTTAAAAATCTGTTTATTATACTTATCAATTTACATTGTGTGTGGTGATTATCATAAACGTTTTTTATATTGCTTGGGTCCGTGTATGTACGGAACTTTTTAATCGACCAATAAACGGTTAAATTTAACAAAATCGTTAAATTCGTCTTAGTTGCGCAATTTTAATGATTTTGTCGATCGCAGTTGTCTAAGGTCTCACCAATCTTCTTTCTAATAGGTAAAATAGGTGAGACTAAGTGGGTGGCAATAATAAGCGGCCATCAATCGAGTGATTAGCGAGTGACTTCGAGTACAGCCAATACGCGCGTAATTAATCTAATTGAATTGATAGCTACGCGAGCTCGTGAATAATGATTACAGCTAATTTATAGCTGGATTTAATTGGCTGGATTCACGGCTAACCTATGACTGATGCTCATTCATTACTTGGAAAAGACACTGAATAAAAATAGTAGATCTCAATTCGGGGCGAATTGAGATCTACGATGTTTTGGTAAATATTCTTCTCTAACAGACCGTAGTGATCGTAGAGGGCTATGTTCAGCGGTGGACGTCCTTTGGCTGATATGATGATGATGAATAGGTCGTACCTATTTTAATCTCTAAGTATTAATGCTCGCATTCTTGTGTTCCGGTTTGAAGGGTATACATACCGATGACATTAAATGCACATGAAACTGTAATTGTTTGTCTCAGGGTGACACCGTGTGAGTGATGCCTCTGATGTTATAAATGTCCATAGGCTACGGTAACTGTTGTCCAAGAGCTGGATATCCTCAATCACAGAGAAATAGCGGTTCAGTTCAGAAAAAAACAAAGGAAATTAATATAACTCGTACATTTTACAAAACAGCAAGATTATGACGGTTGATAGTTTGGTTTCCTCACAGCGGCCCCTGAAGAGAACACGGAAACGGTGACGGAATCCTCCACGGAGGAGGAAGAACCTGCTGATCACCAGAAGGTAGAAGTGCCGGTCGGTGGCAATGTGCAGCTACACTGTCCTAAAGGTAACCTTAACAAATCACAGGTACCTACATGACCCTGTATGACTCAAAGTGATGAAGTGATGGGAGGAATGCAATGGCTCGGTCATGGCCAAGCCATGGCATGCTGTAAACTAGACCATGGCTTTACCTGGCCGTTAACGTCCGAACATACAACGGCCGATAACGGATTTGATGTAATCTAGGCATTAGATACCCGTAAGTGTACTTATGGAAAGAATATAGTTCATTTTTAAATTGACATACTCGTAAAAGCAGTTAGATCGATTTATCGCTTACCATCAGGTGAGATTGTGGTCAAAAAAAGATATATCCAGATTAAAAAAAAATCTCTCGTTTCTGATCAAGCTATTTCCAGGTTATGTGTTATTTCAAAAAGACGTTGTATTGTATGATACACTGGCACTAACTACACAATCAATTTGTTTGCATGCAATAAATCAGATCAATTTATTTGCTGACTGTAAGTATATCGATGGTTAACTTATAATTAATATGTTTAACTGCAATCAACCATTATATCTGGTGTACAAATATAAAAACACAGAATATTATCAGTGACACAATAAGATTTGTAGAGTTATAAATCAATCAGAACTTCACATGGCAACACTATTGAATATCTTTACAATAATTAACTAAAACACATAAATTGACAAATACATTTCTTATATTAAAAATCAGTTTGCTTTGTGTCTTCTATTTTGACTGTAATTTTATGTTTTTATGTTGCACATTAAGTGTTTTTATTCATTCATTTATTTAGTTGGGGTGTCGTTTTGCGTAATTTCATGAAAATGTTGTGTAATGCCTTTGGTAATGATGTTAGGTTGAGTAATTGAAGACAATATGATCTAACAACATGTTTGTTGATGTAGGAAGTGTCGGTTGCTGGTGGAGGCGAGTGGTCGGCAACATGAGTGACAACTGGGCACCCGCCGGCTCGCACCATGCTCATGGAGTCTTAGGTAAGATTATAACGCACCATTATCAAAATCCCTCAAATAAATCAAAGTGTTAGTTTAAAATTATTGTTTTTATGTTAGTCTTTAAGGTATATATAGATATGGGCCTTGTTATCATATTTTGTATATGCGCAATGTTGCCTGAAATAAACGTTACACTATTATTAATAATTATAAAGGCACGGTAATATTGGATGCAAACTGCTGCATCGACGCGTTTTGGGAGTTTAAACTTAGTATAAGTTTTAATAGTTTTGTTGTTAGTTGTAATTATATCCGTAAGCTTTGACTGTAGCTATGAAGCAATATGCACACGCGCACGCGAATCTGACTTCGTGAAATAGAACTACTAAAGCGTTTGATGATTTATTTTGCAAGTTATCGTAAGCCATCGTAAGGTGAAGGAGCACTAGATATACCACACTAGATATAGATATATAGATTTTTATATCTGTCTTTCTGTGTTTTTATAGGTAGGTACCTACCATTTTCATAATCAGTGTTGTTTTTAATGTATTTTTTGAATGTTTGTTTTATTTTATTAACTTCTGTTTTGTCTGCGCTGTACAGTACTGCTGTCGTAAATACATATTTACTTTACTTTCACTTAGGTATCACTTAGCGTAACTCCGACTTCACACGTTGGCCCCAACGGTACCGGTACCAACGTTGATTGATTCATTTGCTAGGCATCCACGTTGGTCAGTGCTATTTTCTAGATCAACGCGTTGAACGCGCGGCGTTTATACCATCGTTGGGGTCAATGTGTGGAGCCGGTGTAAGGGACATAATAACACTTTTCAGAAGATGCAAAAAATACAATAGTTTCGAATAAGTTGTATGATGAATTATCTTATTGAAATTAACATACCCACCGTATGTAACAGCCTGTCGAGAAAAAAATATATTTAAACTGTTAAAATGTACATAGCCTATTATAAAACGGAAACGGCCGGAGGACATTTTGAATGATTGAGTGTCAAAAATGTTGTCTATGCAATTTATAATATTGACCAAAATGTCTCTTACGTATAATATATTTCTATTCTTAATACTTTTTCTCTATATATATTAACTAAGAATAGATTATTCAATTAAATGTTCTCGATGCAGGTATAAAGGATGCGCTGTATCAAGAAGGTGGAGAGTATCGATGCGTGGGCGCAAAAGCTCCTGACCTGATGCGACTAAGAGAGCTCAAGAGAGTCACACTTAAAGTCACCGGTAAGTTTCCAATCTACACTTGATATATTAAGTAAGAAAGAAAAGTTATATATTTAAAACACACAATATATTTGCATTTAATTCATACCTCGACCTAAGTTTCACAGTTCCAATTCACGACTCTTGCTTGATGTTTGTCACATATTTTCGTTCTTCAACTCGACCTCAACCTATCCAATGTATCAACATGAACATGAACTATTAAATACATTATTAACTCCCATCCCGGTCCAGCCCAATGTCGCTGCTGGGCCACCTTGCAAGCAATTACTCACCCGCTCTTATGTCCCATGCCGACCACCTGCTCACGAAAGGACTTCAACTAGGACGGAGCAGCAGGTCGCCTACTATTCCTCCAATAAAATATAGTTATCTATTGATACAGTAGAAGACTCTTAACTTAATCGGACAACTTAAGTGGATTGATTGTTTTCATACTTCCATGCGCCGCGTTCCTGGTGCGTAGATTACGGACGAGCTCCAAGTGCTCCAATACTGTCCTGGCAATGCAAGCTGCCAGGGTTGGCGCCAAATACACAGGGCACTGTATTTGCTGCCAACCAACCCCATTAGTTTTTAAGCTACTAGTGTGTCCCATTATATGAGTCTTTTTTACTTGAAATAAATGTTTTTTTTTTAATTACGTCTGTTTAACCAGGTGGTGCAACAGCCACAGCTCTAAGCGCTGAGCCAGCTGCAGGCGGCTGGAGACTGGAGTGCGGGGCGTGCGGACGCGGAGTGCGGGTGATGTGGCTGCGGGCGGGGGGTGGAGGTGGGGAACACGGCGCAGGCGAAGAGGAGGTGCTCCCAGCTGCTCTGAGGCCTGACCTCGCGCATCACTGCTGGCGTGCTGTACTACATGTATCTGATCCAAGCGAGGTAACGTAAATCATACCTACGTACCCGTGGAACAAATCAGGGCAACTTGAGCCAGGTGTAGATTAGATTAGATTAGATAATTCTTTATTGCAGACCACGAAACAAATATATATAAAAAACAACTACGTAAATCTATGGATACAATTGGCGGTGTTATCGCTAAATAGCGATCTCTACCACACAACCTTTGAATGGAATGGACTGTGTGGACATTACCTGGGGTGTAATGGTGTACCTACTACATGCATATACATACTAATACTAATGATATAAAAATATAAAATATAAAAATTACATAAATGAAAATTACATGAATGAACCTAAATAATAACTACTCATAACAATTTATATATACATACTTAGACTTATTTAAGAAACATATTAATTAATAACAAATACATATTATATTTAGCGACAAATACTCAGATAGTGTTCTCTGAGCATACGTTTAAAAATGGAAAGTGACTTGGCACATCTGATAGCTACCGGCAGCGCGTTCCATAACCAGACAGCCTGCACTGTAAAAGACTTATCAAAGTAGGAGGAGGAGGAGTGTACAGGTGGCCTGAGTTGGAGTGTGTCAGATGAACGCAAGGATCGAAGATTGGATTGATGGAGGAAATGGAAGCGTTATTTAAGATAGGAAGGTCAGGAAGGGTTGAACAGGGTATTATATAAATAGTGAAGGATGTGAGTATCCCGGCGAAGGCGTATGGATAAACATAGTCAAGTATGGGGAGAAGAAGCGACTGCGCGAGCGAAATTTTAGTGGCAATCGGAAGGAAGTTGCGCAATCTCCTAAGAGAACCCGCTGAGGCAAACCTCTTACGGCTGACTTCAGATATCCCTGAGATCCCCATGACAGTTGCCTGTCTATGAGAACGCCTAAATTTTTCACCGTCTCACTCTGCTTAACGTAGGTGCCATCAAATATAATTTGCGGAAGGCAAGGCCAGTCTATCCTCGATATCATCCTCGAACCCCCAACGACGATTACTTGAGTTTTGAGTGGATTAACTCTAAGACCATGTGCCTTGCTCCAGTCCACAATACGGTCTAGGTCAAGGTATATTCTGTATATAGCTTCAGGCAGCCGCTCTACTATATCTTGTGTGTAAATTTGAAGATCGTCTGCATAGAGGTGGTAAGATGAAGTTAATTGTTGGGATGTTGAGTTTATGAAAGTTTCAAATAGAAGAGGTGATAAAACGCCACCCTGAGGGACACCAGCAGATATCGTGCACCAGATGAGTAACTATCATCAATGCGCATACGTTGACGGCGTCCGTTCAGATAACTGTGAAACCACTCAAACACTGTTGGAGATACGTTAAGAGAGCGTAGGGTACCAAGAAGAATTTCGAAGTCAACGTTGTTGAAAGCGTTGCTAAAATGTAAAAGAGATAGTGTATCTTTTAATCTAATTGTTTTTCAATGATTAAAACTGTTTCTATTAGTTCTGATAATACACTGTGAAATAATCAACCTATAGCAGTCCACCTTTGGACATAGATTTATCCTGATTTTCGTCTCTTCTCATCCAATCTCTACCTCCTACAGCACGCAAATCTTCACTCCATATAGCCGGTGGTCGTCCTACGAGAGCCTACGTGGTCCTGATCTCCATTCCACGTACAAGTCACATGACGAAAATCAACATTAATGTCTCATGTTGTTCTCAGATCTGGTGCATAGCGGCGTCCCCTACAGGTGGGGCTGTGGCCGTATTCCCTCGCCGCGCGCCGCACCCTTCCCCCGCACCCGCGCGACACACCGTCCGGGCACTACACAACACAGCCAGCCTGTTCTTGAAGCCGGTGTTCAGTGTTGTGTATCTCATATTAGTGCTATTGGTGTAATATCAGGCATGTAATCATTGAATTCGGAAACTATAACTTTTGAAACTAGCATGATGATGTTTTGCCTAAAAACGGGGTATGTACTATGATCAGGACGCTCAAAACTCACAAATCATGTTAAATATCAATTATTTAGTGAAAATATGGATCGAAAACTTTACAGTTTTCTCTGCGATAGCGCTTTGAGCCGTAAAATAAGATCCTTATAATTCCACACCGGACGAGCGATAACCCAAAATTGGTATCGCGTCCGCGTATGGAGGTTGCGGGTTCAAATCCCGTCTGGTTCGTAATTATTGGAATGATTTTAAAAATTTTAAGACAAGACGGCCACGTAGAAGCGCAGGAAGAACGGAAAAAGATACTGAAACTCTGGTATTGGTGTATATACATAGGTCAGTCGGTAAGGAAAAAGATTGTATCAAAGATCTTAGGATCTCAGAAGAACATAGGAAAGATTTTAGGATCTAAAGGTAGGTTCAAGACAAACAAAATATATTTTGTAATTAAAAACTGGCATGGAAGTGAATGATCTTTCTAATGATAGAGACGTGCCCAGTGTGAAAAATTGTGGTGTTGAAAAATAAAAATAAATTGAATCTGATGATACGTATGCAATTATTTATAAGCAGATGTGACTTTTCTCCTATAAGTCTCAGAGTGACGGGAGCAATACAATGTCATGTAAGTCAAGATGGTCAGATGTAAATAAGGTAATACAATTGTTATAAACAATAGCAAACGCTTAACATCAGGTGGACCATCCGCTCATGCCATCAACTAATCTAATAAAAAACGATGCTTAATTTGAAAATGAATCTTAAAATCAAAGCACTTTATAAATTGTTAACTAAATTAGCATATCGACAGATTCAATTTTTTCTAGCGTGAAAATGTGATGAACGATCTCTTTTAAAACGTCCAAACGGATACATACATTCCGTTCTATTGTAGTTACTGCATACGATACGAATCTTCTAATTATAGTCTTCGTAGTGTCTATTGTATCTCTATAATCATAATTTGTTACTCTAGTAATCCTATCTCCTATTTGCTCGCTGCAATCTAACATTTATTAAAATACTTTATGATTCAAAATCACTTGGCTCTGAAACTTTTATTAAGTTTGAGATATGCAGCGAGTTTATCAATAACTTTATCTTTCTCGTTCGTTTTAATTTTGTCTTTCCCTACCCTTCCAAATTTCTCTTGTTTTAACGTAATTTAGAAACAGGAATCAAATGTGCCAAATTGTTGATATTTTAAAAAAATACATAGATTTTTCTTATATGAATCGTGGATTAGATTTTGTTTATATAATATGTTTAAAGATGTGAATTTTAGTGCAATGTGAACACCAAAGGAAATGATAAATATGATAATGTTAGGATTAAATGGATGTCAGCTAGTGTTAATGGGAAAGTTCATTATATTATTGTTAGAAGCGGAACTTCGGTATTATTTAAATTATAACATATTAAAATAAACAGTATAAATTAAAGTTTATTTTCGTATTCAGCGCTTTCAAGATGTTAGCCTTGGCAATAAGACATGTGGACTTTTCTCAGTAATCTATTCGCTAGCGTAATCTTAAGGTGCTCATAAACTAGCAATCTGTTTACGGCGATACGTAGTCGGCAGTGCTCAACACCATTGTCCTTCATCACAAATCTATTGCCTAATAGTTATCGTCCAATGTGTGGTTCAATTATTGCTGGTAATTAATTACCATCTAATATTACCCACGATTAGAAACTTGATTTTGTCGGCAATATTGCGGTAATATGACAATAATGACGAGCATTCATCATCATCAAAGACCATCTTTACATCAATAAAATATGATTTAAGCAACCGCCAGGTTGGCACTTTATTTGGTGACTAAAATGCCTATTTGGGAGCGGCAGCCACGACATTACAAGATAATTGTTGCCGTAACTTTTAGCCAGCAACATATTGCCGTGAAAATAATGATCGCTTAGGAGCACCTACATATATAATATATATTTTATATAGATGTCAAATTCTTAAATAAAATACGATGTATCATAGCTTAAATGGAATCATGTAAATTGGATGTCAATTTTAGGCGCTCGTTAGATCGGGTTTTTGTATGAACGAATGTTTGCTACCACAATTTTTGCAACAATCTTAGTATGTGTAAGTGTGAATTTTTATCGGATGTTTAAATGTTAATGTTATCGATGGTTAGTTTTGTATTAGAATAAGTTCCGTTCATAGCTCTCTCCATCTCAGTAGGTTATAATCTTTTGATACGAGGGAAATCCGCACTTGGTAATAAAATGCTTTGGTTCTGACTTCTGACTTCTTTTTCATACAAACTTTCTTTTTGATAAAATATTCCAATACTTGAGAAAACTCTTTGTTATCACTGAAGACTATTACGGTAGGTATAAAGTAATTTAAAGCACTACCTACCGTAACCAACCCGGGAAAGTACTACCACAACCATCTCTGTTTCTGCCGCCAAGCAGCATTTCTGTGTTTCGGTTTGAAGGGTATAGTTGCCGGTGAAATTACAGACACATGAGGCTTTACACCTGTATGCCTCAAGTTGAGGCATCGTAGGGCACGTTTCTAAGGTGCGTGACTTACGAGGCGATACTTTGTTATAGGCGATGGTTACCTATGTTAACATCAGTTGGGCCATATGTTTTTTACATCTCCAAGTCGTACAAATAAATTAAAAAAACAATCCAATCTGTTAAAAACTAAGGGCAGTATGAACTTAACGCAAATCTGGTCAAAACGTTGGAAAAAACGACAGTAATGTCAAAAAATCAATACGTGTCGATTCTCGCTTGAGCACAGTTTTAGAATGCGTGCAATGTTCATTTTCTTAAAACACTTAACACAATTTTCTTCCGCCATCTGTTAATGTGTTTTCTTATGTGAGTCGTATCAAATGTTTTCAATTCATTCATTCATTCAGCGCCGTTATTAGTTATAAGTGGCCAAAACATCAAGTGCGGATTCATCTTTATGAAAATAGCAATACATAAATGTTATTGTTGTAAAAATATAAAATTGTGATATCACGAGGAGGCGCGGGGGCGTCGCGGACCGTAACTTAATTAAAAAGAATTTAATCATTAATTAGTTTAGTTGGGTAAGTTTCATAAGCCTCTCCAGCTCTACCTCATAAGTGGGTTTATGGCACAAATGAGAAAATGAGTATATCGAAATATTGTTCAAAAGACCCGCTGGCTATGCCCCAACAATTCTTTGAATTTTACTTCGAAGGTAAACTGGCGAAGTTCGAAGGCAAAATAAATATGAATAATGTTGTTATTTTATATTTGTGTCATCAGCCCCACTGGCGAGGCACCGTGGGGTTTATGCAACTACCCGTCTAATTAGGTAGTAGCGAGATGTATTTTTGTACCGTCTGAATTTGTCAATTTGATGTTTTATGGAATACAGAGTTCTGTTTGTACCTGGAAGCGTGTCGATCCGTCCATTGCGGAATACATAGAATAAGGAGCTGCGTAGAATCCTTTCTTCCTCCTGTTTCCTATTTCCTGTCGCTGTCCTTATGATGTACTGTGAGGTCCCACGTTGTCCGCGTATGCTTATGTAAATGTATCTTAGATGTCTTTGGCTAAAAATTTGATTGTTAGGATCGATTTGTATTGTAAAGCGCCCTTTGCACTATTTTCCCTTCTTAGATTGTGTCCTTGTACCGCGGCCGCCGCCCCTCTAGTCTTGTTTACATGGATGACGTGGTTGCGTCTGTCTGTCCGATACACGTCTGGAATTGTGGATGTCTAAAAAGTGGTTATTAAAAAACCCTACATTTTATTTTTTTATTATAAATATCAACTTATATTTAATAAAATATACGTATTTTTTATTGAAAAAATGATAATATTAAAAAGCCCACCGCAAAACGATTGTTTTATTTTTCGAGAATTTGAGGGTAAAATTTTATAATTTTGAACAAATCGATTATTATTATTATTTATTATTTGGAGCCTGTACTGTCCCACTGCAGGGCAAAGGCCTCCCTTTCTTCCTTCCACTCCACTCTATTATACGCTTGTGTAGTCCAGTCTTCCATATACGAGTCGAGTTCGTCTTTCCATCGGCGTCGCGGTCTGCCACGTGGTCGTTTTCTGTCTTTTGGGATCCACTCGGTGGTGGATTTTGCCCATAACTCCTCCGACATACGGCAGACATGTCCCGCCCAATCCCACATTAACTTGCCTAATTGGTGCCCAACGTCCGCGATTTGTGTTTGGGAGCGCAGTTCACTGTTTCTAATGCGAAAAAATCGATTAATTAAAAAAAATACCTAACTTAAATCCAAATTGATAATCTAATAGAATGTTTTTTATTGAAAACTTTTTCTACCTGTGCCACCCCTAACTGTTTATCTCGGTATTATATCGGAATGTCTTCCGAATCTATTTCCGACAGCTATAAAGCGGACGCAGCCAACGTCATTTCACCCACATGTAACTTAGCGTCCACTTTCGATGCAACTTGTATCGCGATAAGGTGCCAATAATTTAATAGAATTAATATTTACATTTGTATACCTAATTGTTTACTTTGATATTATTGTACAGAATCCATATTATATCCATCGCTGTGTTTATGGACTCGTATACCGGAAAATAAACGATAAAAATATGTTATCAGCGTTTTATTTTCATCCCCAAAAACATAAAGTTGGGTTAATTGAGTTGTGAATTTCAATACAATTTTGTAGCGATATAATCTAGCTTCTGTGTGTAAAGTAATAAGGTTTATTTCTGCTTTGGAATTTAGTATATTAATGAAATTAATTTCAGTATAAGTGCGTAAAGAATCGCCGATGCGTGGAAACAAGGTCTCACAAAGTTGGAGCAGAATTGGAAGAATAGGGGTGGTCCTAAAGAATAATTTTCTTATAATTTTTACGTATTACAAATTTCTGGAAAAATTGTTGTTTTTGGACTTTGCACCTTTCCTAATACTTTTAGGAATTAAATTTTTAACTTACGATTAATAATTATTCATCTAGAACTGATTTTGCTCCAAAAAGTGATTCATTAAAAATATGAACAAAATTACTTCCTTTCGTGTTAACATATATTTTCTAAGCCCCTTGTATAGCATGTGTATGTACAGTGTACACGTGTACGTATACGTACATGTTGTACATTGTACTGCTGATAAATGGCCGAAGTTTTATCGCGGGACAATAAAGAAGTTGTGTCGAACGCTACTGCGATATATTGATCACATTAAAGGAACACAATAGACTTGTCAAAACTTTACTTGTATTGTTTCTTTTAGCTCTTGCTATATTAACAAAATAAGGTGAAATGTTTTGTAGTGGCTGCCAAATTGCTAGTAGGTATGCATTATCTGTCGCAACACTGCGACTTACGCAACAATGGATGAAGTGTAAACGGTTTTAGGGGTCACTTACGCAACGATGCTTTAACGTATTCAGTGGCTAAATATGATTTTAGGAGTAGTCATACCATACAAATTCGTCTAATTTAAACATGTGTAAACACTAAAGACGTTTAGGGATCGTTGTGCAAGCCGGGCTTCGTGACTAAACATGTTTAAATTTGACGTATTTATATGAGTTGACAATTCTCTAAATCATAGGTATTTAGGCACTAAATACAATTAAGCATCGTTGCGCAAGTCACCCTTATAGACGTTTTCTAATCTGTAAGGTAAGTTTTAAGATAAATTAAAACTTTAAAGTTATTAACAGACGACCCAGTTCAGCTGGACTCACCACCCGATGTGACGTCATGACCCGACCGTAAAATATTATTTGTGGTTAGTCCGACAGCGCCTGACCAGCCTACACACAATGCAATATGGATAAAAAATTAGAAACAAATGCTATTCTTTAGATTATTTACGTATTAATTTCAATAGATTTTGTAGAGGTCCTACCCAGGCTTCAATGATAGACTCGGTACTGTGCAAAAGTGGACTGTATTTACTTTTCTTCTTAGTTGCTAGTTTACAAGGTATAAATCGCGTTCTTGAATGATCACAAATTTCAGACGTGTCTTCATCTCACACACCGGCGAAGCCGGTGTGGGGGATGCAGTGCCGGGCTTTTTGGCCCTTTCCTGCGGAGTTCTTACCGCCCCCCGTTTCAACGGGGGGGTCATCGGGTCGGCTCGCGGAGCCTCAGGTTTGCTACTCACGCGTTACTGGCCGCCCGATGCTCACTCCGCAGGGAGGATCTTCGGACAGTCGCCGCGCAAGGTACCTTCAAAGGAAGATGGGTAGGGGGAAGGGATGAGGGAGGGATACCCCGATCTGACGACGCCTGGTCGTCGTCAGTGTCTGGGGCCAGTTCCCGCGGGTACGGCTTACTCTTCGGTGGTCTTTCTGCGAGAGGGGCCAGTTCTCGCAGATGAGAGTAAGTGGAGTTATCTAGGCGCTCAAACATCCTGGTCGCTAAGCGGCCTATAAATTGATCCAGACTTTCAATTTTCAGGTCCCGCTGTATGGTGGCGTTTCGAACGTACCGTGGCGCGTTTACGATCGTCCGGAGGCATAGGCTTTGCTGACTTCGCAGTATCTTTCTGTGGCCTTTGGCTAGCAAAGCATACCACGCGGGGGCCGCGTATGTGAGACGCGGGCGGACGTACATACGTCTTATACAATCCAACCTTCATTCGGAGCGGAATGTTGGACTGCAGGACGGGCTTGAGTAGCGCTCGGGTTACGCTCGCTAGACCGCGGACGTCCCTTGCGTGCTTTCTCATCGTGAGGTTGCGGTCTAGAGTTACTCCCAGGTATTTCGCCGTGTGCGACCAGGCCACGGGTTGATCCTCCAGAGTGAGCTTCGGCGGCAGGGTGAGCCTCTTCGAGAATGCCACCGCCTGTGTTTTACTCACGTTGACACTCAGTCTCCATTTAGTAAGCCAGGCGGGGAGCTCTGTTAGGACCCTTTGCATTTTGGTGGCGGCGTGGTTGAGGTTCATCGACTTGGTGATGTATGCTGCGTCGTCCGCGTAAAGGGCCAACAGAGCGTCTTCGGTGATGGGAATGTCATCAGTGTATCGTGAGTAACACACAGGGGAGAGGCAGCTGCCTTGCGGTACTCCCGCCTCGATGGGTCGTCTGGAGGAGAGCGCTTGCTCCACGCGCACTGAGAAGCTGCGGCCATGTAGGAACGACGCTATTACCTTCACCACCTTCTGCGGTATTGGTGAGGTAGCCATCTTGTAGAGGAGTCCCGCGTGCCAGACTCGGTCGAACGCTTTTTCCATATCCAGGAATACTGCGACTGAGTGTTCGCGCCTGTTGTAGGCGGTGGTGAGGTGATGCAGTACCCTAGTCAATTGGAGCGTCGTGCTGTGTTCAGACCGAAATCCGTATTGTTCTGGACGCGGGGGGATATAGGGATTAATGTGGGTGAGGAGGAGCTTTTCAAACAGTTTCGATAGGCTGGGAAGAAGGGTGATAGGACGGTAGCTCTCTGGGAGCAGGATGTTTTTGCCGAGTTTCGGTATCATGATAACCCGGCCGGATTTCCAGGGGGAGGGGAAGTGACCGCTTCGCATGATCCCGTTGAAGAGCCGGGTCACGGAGGCGATCGTTTTGGAGGGAAAGTGACGGATGGCAGCGTTCGTTATATTATCTTCGCCGGGAGCCTTCCTTGGCTTTGTCCGACGTATGGCCCGTTGGACTTGCCCGGGAGAGAAGAAAATACCTTCTGCGGTGTCTGCCTCCTGGGTATCGGCCTTGAGGTAGTTTTCGACAAAGGCTTCCACTTCTATTGTGTGTGCCGGGTCTTTGTCTGGATTGTTTTTGAACTGTGCCTCAAGGCTATCTGCGAAGATTTCCGCTCTGTCTTCAGCTCGGTATCTGGGGTTACCATCTTGGTGTCTGAGAGGTCGAATCGGGGTTGGTGTGTTCCTCAGCTGTCGACAGAGTTTGTGGAGTGATGCCCAGTCATCTGTGGCGTCATCTATCCTTCTCTCCCATTTCTTGGCTTTGTCTTCTTGCAGCTCTGCCTTCACCTCGTCGCAGAGGGCGTTCAATTTGGTTTTCAGACGTGGGTCCCTTGTTCTCTGCCACTCTTTCCTCAGCCTACGTTTCTCTGAGAGAAGTCTGGTCAGGTGTGCCGGTGTTTTGGTGAGTCTGTTTTGACGTGGTGGTAGTGAGGCTTCGGAAAGTGCCCTTTGGATCGCGCTCGTGATCTCCCCGGCCAGTTTGTCCACGTCTGCGGGGGTTTTCACTGGCCTTGTGGCGGTTGCGGTGTGTAGGGCTTCTGAGAACAAGGCCCAGTCGATTCCAGGTCTTGGTGGAGGAGGTTTTAGGGCGGCCGGGCTGGACAAATTTCTGGTTAAAAACGGTTTACCTTTATACAAAACTACTCCTCGCCCTAGCCAGGGTGCGGGGATCGTAATTCACGCTTTCACAAATCATGTTATACAATTCCTAATACATCGAAGTTTCCAGCAAAGTTAGACGGGGACTTATCTATAGCTATCTCACTCTTTTGACCGTTACAAGTTTAAACTGTTACAATTTTAGCTACCTATTAACATTTGAATCTGATTCGATCTTATAACTACCTAATACATTTAAATCTAGATTCGATCCTGCCCCGTCTTTGATCGTCCGTTACAGTCTCCCCCCGGCGCAGATCCTCGCAGCCTTCTTATTCAATCGGGAGGACGATCAACCTTCTCACTGGCCTCCGGAAAATGCCTCCCCACGTCCGCACCTCAGCGCTCCGAACTACTCCGTCCGGACCCGTAATCACGCGCTCGATCTGGCCCCGCGGCCATACGTTCCGAGGCAGCAAACCGTCCGCGATTATGACGACGTCCCCTTCTTTGACGTTCTCTTGCTGTCTTCTGACGTCGCCTCGCGGCGCCAACGTAGGCAAGTACTCGTCGATCCAGCGCTTCCAAAAGGAGTTTGCCAGAGCTTGTGCGGCGCGCCACGTCCTTCTGTCGGCTACGTCGCAGTCTCCCACATATGGCAAACCTACTGCCGTCCCCAATAAAAAGTGGTTCGGCGTTAAAGCTTTCTTTTCCTCTGGGTCCACGGGTACATGCGTTAAAGGCCGCGAGTTTACGGTGTGCTCGATTTCTGTCATTAGCGTATTCAATACCTCCTCTCGCGGGGCACGTTCATTTAAGGTGATGGCTAGGGCTCTCTTCACAGTTTTTATCATTCGCTCCCAGGCTCCCCCCTGGTTTGGAGCACCAGGGTCGATGTACCGCCACTCGATCCGCTCTTTGAGTGCGTACTCTTTTAGGCCTGGGAGCCACTCTTCGTACGCCTTTTTTAATTCCACTTCTGATCCGTGGAAGTTCGTTCCATTGTCTGATACGATTGCACTAGGAGTCCCCCGTCGGGCAGCCATTCGCCTGATAGCCATAATAGCCGAGTCGGTGCTGAGACTCGCTATAAGCTCCACGTGTATAGCTCTCGTTACTAAACACGTAAAGAGCATACCCCATCGCTTCTCACGGCGCCGCCCGATCGCTACCCACATAGGGCCGAAACAATCGATGCCGCAGTTAGTGAACGGCCTCGTGTTCATCTCTAGGCGAATCTTCGGCAAGTCGCCCTTTACTGGCTTCTTTGGGTTCGCTCTCCTTATCTTACACAGCGTACAATCGTTCAGAACCGTTCTGACCGCCGGACGCAACCGCAGTATCCAAAATCGCTGGCGCAGATTATTCACGATCTGTTCTCTGCCCGCGTGCTTATTCTTCTCATGTTCCCGCCTGATCAGTAAACGTGATAAGCGGTGCGCTCTGTCCAGAATGGGTGGATCCTTCATGCGATCCGGTACTGTAGCGGCGTTGATCCTACCGCTCAGCCTTATGATTTCCATATACATGTGCATTGGCCGCTAGCTCTTTTGGTGCATGCGCTCGGTTCTCCGGGGTAATAATATCTAGTAAGCCTTCACGCTTTGCGCTCCAGCTTGCAAGTTCAAAACCCGCTTGTTGATGCACCTCTTGCACTTGTGCTATAGCTCTGGCGGCTATCTCTTCCGTTTCAAAGCTGTCCACCCAGTCGTCCATGTAGTGGTTCTGAGTTATAGCATCAAACGCTAGCGGGTGTGTCCGCTCGTGATCTTTCGCGTTCCTGTTCCTGACGCTATGAGCCAGAAATGGAGAACTTCTCGCTCCGAATATCATGGACTTCATCGTGTACTTCTGCGGTGGATCTGTTCGGTTGTCGCCGCGCCATAGAAAGTATTGGGCTGTACGGTCCTCTTGTCTTATGGTCACCCTCAGGAACATGTCCCGAATGTCCGCAGTGACCGCGATCGGCTTCGTTCTGAAGCGAAACAAGACGCCATGTAATGTCTGTAGTAGATCTGGTCCGTCCAGCAGCGCGTCGTTGAGACATGTTCTATTAGCACGCGCGGCTGCATCGCAAACCATTCTAAACTTCCCCGGCTTGTTGGGGTTTGTCACCGCGAAGCGAGGGAGAAACCAGAGACGTTCGTTCTGACTCTGTTCCTCCTCGCTCTTTTCTGCATAACCCTTTTCTAGCAGCTTCTCCACTTGCGCGGTGTATGCACTTCTAAACTCCGGCGATCTGTCCATCTTACGTTCGATCCCATGTAAGCGTCGTATGGCCATGTCGTAGCTGGGCGGCATCTTCACCTCATCGCTGGCCCAAGGTAGTCCCACTTCAAAACGACCGTTCACTCGTCTCGCTGTTCTGTCGAAAATGCTTTGAGCCCGCTCATCCTTTGCGTTTGGCTTTCTTTTAATTGAAACGCCCAAAGCATCTATCTCAAAGTGTGCTTTCACGAGCTTGCTTAATTCCTCGTCTTGGTCGTTCAAAGTATGTCCGTTCTGGACACCTTGGCACGTATGGACGTGTAGTACCGTCTTCTGCTGTCTTATTGTGCTTCTGGGGATTGATCCATGGATTACCCATCCCAGCTGCGTTAGTGATGCAGCTGGCTGGGTTCTCTTCCCTGTCAGAAGCTTCCTCGTCACAATAAGATGCCAGTTGTCGGCCCCGATGAGTATGCGTGGCTTCGCTGACGCATAGCACACGGCTTCTGGACGGAGTTTCTTCAGGTGCGCGTATTTTAACACATCGGTACTGACGAGTTGATTTCCTAAGGTCAGGTTCTTCACAGTGCGCGCTGTGATCCGATGTGAGTCCGACTTGTGTCCTCGGATCACGATATCCACTACCCGGCTCTCGGGTTCCCTCTGACTAGTCGTAGCCCCCACGATGTTCAAGGCTTTTGTCGGGCCTTCCGTTCCGATCATCGCGGCGATCTCTTCATCGATCAGAGTTATCGTTGATCCTTCGTCCAGTAACGCATACGTATTCATTTCCATGCCGTTACTGCCCTTAATCACGACTGGACACACCTTCAGTAGGACTTGATTCTTTGCTGTTACATGCGCAGATGCAGTGATGGCTGATTCTTCGGTCTGGCCCTGCTCACTGGCACCCTCGTTCCTTATTTTCGGCGCATGTAACAGTGCGTGATGCGGACGTGTGCATTCACCCACTCCGCATCGCTTGCTCTTGCACATAAAGCGTCTATGCTTGCTGTTCAGACAGCGAAAACATATGCCTGTCTCTTTGGCCCATCCCCATCTCTTGTCTACTGGCATCGCCGTGAGCTTTCTACACTCGACGGTTCTATGGTCGCCCCCGCAGCAACGGCACTCGTTCTTGTCCGTTGCTGCGTTCTGTCTCGTTGAGGCTTCCTTCTCCGATGCCGCGTTCTGTGTAGCGTACACTGACCCACGATTTCGTTCGTTCACCCTGGGTCGCTGCTCTATGGGTCGCGCCTTTGAGGTGCTCTGCGAAGGCGTAGCTGTATACGCGTATCGCATTGCGCGATCTGCCTCTCTCATCAGGAACTGGGACAGCGTCAATATTTCTGGTTCATTTCGGCTGCCAAATTCCTCTGCATAGTCGCACCATTTTGATCGGATGTGCGGTGTCAACTTCTCGGCTACCTGTCGCGCAAACATCGGGTTCTGCAGGTAGCCGCGTTGGTCCATACAAGAGATGGCGGTTACTACGTTCTGTAGTTTGATGGCGAAAGCGTTTAACTCGCCTGCGGTCGCGCCCAGTCGCGGTAGCTTCTTAATCTCTTCTAACGCGTTATCTATAATCATCTCTGGGCGACCGTAGCATTGTTCCAAAGTCTTCATTATAACTGCCGGTTCGGTTGCAGTGTATAACAAAGCCGACACTGCTTGACGGGCTTCGCCTTTCAGGCATATTCTAAGCCTCGCTAGATTCTCAGTCGATGAGATCTTGTGGATGGTCGTCGATTCCTTCATGGCTGCCTTGAACGGTAGCCAATCCCCCGCAGCACCTCCGAAAACAGGTAGGTCGTACGTCTGTCTCGGAGGTGGTCTACGGTGAGCCATCTTCTCTATGGCTTCCGTTAACCGATCAATCCCTCTGTCTCGCGTTCGGTCCGGCGTGAGTGATCTGTCTCGCAGCGTTCGTGGTTCAAAAGTGACCCGATTGTTCGTAATCGGAGGATACCGCTCCGTATTCTGTTCTCTCGCGGTCGATGAAAGATACCTGATATCCTGATCCGTCTATGATAACTAACTATAGCTATCTCACTCTTTTGACCGTTACAAGTTTAAACTGTTACAATTTTAGCTACCTATTAACATTTGAATCTGATTTGATCTTATAACTACCTAATACATTTAAATCTAGATTCGATCCTGCTCCGTCTTTGATCGTCCGTTACAGATTTTATGGTATCAAAAAACATTTTTGTATGATTTTATTAAGAATTATTTAAATTGTAAAACCTACAGTTGATTTTATGCAGGATATTACATTGCCTAGTGTTTTGTTTTAGATTATTTTAGTATTGATTGTATTATTTTTAATTAATTAATTACTCTCCCAAAATATATGTAAGTACCTATTACTTTAAAAATAAGATTAGTTTAAAGCATGTTTTGAGTAATTACAAAGTTCAGCTGATTTATCGGAAGTGAAGTCGGACGGACGTTAGTAATATTGTTAATAGGTTTAATTTAAATATTGATGTTGTAAAATCCAAACTAATATAAAAATCATGTTATAAATTGCTTCGTTTTTATAATGCAGAAATAATTGTATATTTTACGTTAATTAGTAAAGAAAGTAGTTAACTGATTTCACGCAACTTCGATTGCACGAAGTTGCTTAGTGGGCAACATCACGTGATAGGGAAGCCATCTTGATGAACATGGAATGGCGTGCACAATTTCGGTTGGACTGTTGAACAGGAAGGTGGTGCGGTGCGAGTTTATAAAGGTAAGTACTTGAAATGTGATGTTATAACTTCATTTAGTTTTAGTGATACTTTTATCTGGATTATTTCTGGGTGTACCCATTAAAATATTGCTATTATTTTAGTGGGTATTCTAGTATAACTAGCTATTATTAAATTGTAGTGAAGTCGGTAGATTATAATGTGAATAAAGTATTTGGTGTATATTCGTATTAGAATTAAAAATATCTAAGTTATCTGGGATTTTATTTTCTTACGTTGTGAGGTAGGAACATTGATGCAATTTCCAGTAATCAATCGAACATACATACATATTAACAGTAACATCATACATACATTATGCAGAACATACCAAAGTATTAGTCTCACGTGTCTTTTGTACATACATAAATATGATAATATTCGTTTACGAATATATGGTTCTATCACTAAATAGAATACACAAAGCAAATCTTAATCTTCCAAACTCAACACTCTGAAAGTTGGTATTCAAAACTCGATAACGGCTTCTTAAATGCGATTAACCGTAAGTAAATTTAAAAATAGAATGAGGCTCATTGTATTCATAATAATTATGCTATGATGAAATACAACCTCCATGACAAATCCTTATTTCTATTAAATGAAAGAGGCCTTAATATAGAGACGTAGTAAAAACACTGACCACCGCGCGCGCTCATTGATTAAATCAAATAGCGCTCTCAAAAAAAATCTCATTGGTCAAAGCGCTTCCCTGGTTTCCTGTTACACATTTCCGTCCCTTTTGCCAAAATCACTCCCACAAACCGAGCGGAAAGATGTTACACATCAATAATTAACTTAACAAAGTTAGTGTAACACCAGTCTCTCATCAGATTCGAATTACAACATTAGCAGGTGGTTTGTTCCAGCCAAAATGGAAAATGCGTCATCTATTATGCTTTTACTTATTTTACTTATCTACAAGTTAAATGAACCAGCTTGCACAGCACTCAGCAGTTTACGCCAAAGTGACGGTGTCTAGCTTCCAGTCTGCAATATCAGGATTGTCGGGAAGATGCAATAAAACGCGATATTTGCTCCAATTCGCGTCTCAGACATGCGCGTCAAGTGAAACATTGCTACAACATTGTGACAACTTTGTGGTGCTTTGTCATCTTTGGAATGAGTTTTGTGACATCGGTGGTACCGACCCCAAGTCTTCATCTTTTGTTCGCATTAAGTATTATAGACAAGTAACGTCTCATTCGGCGTGTGGCGTTAGCTATCGACTGTCAGAGTGCGACAGGCGCTCGTCAATGCGGTAAAGAGAAAGGAATAGGAGAGTCGACACAAATGCATCTTGGCGTAAAATACAAAATGACTGGATGAACATCCACCAAAACCTCTACTTAATTACTAAAGAGCATTCCAACAATACCACACACACACGCAAGCATTTTTTTTGTTTTTTTTTTGTATATTAAATATCTAGCAGAATCTAACAGGCCTCCTGATGTTAAGTGGTCACCGTCGCCTATAAACCCTTGCAGGACTCGAGGTACTGCAATCGCGTTGCCTAAAAGTTAATGCCTTATTTACACCTCTCTTGATATAAGTACCTATAGATTGGATCCAATTTTATTGTATAAACTTATTTGAGCGGGTTAACTACGAGTATTAGCGTGGTTTTCTGTGTATATTTACCTACATAAATATCTATACCTACCTATCTCTCGATCGTTTGAATGACAATGCAAGCGTTGAACCAGACGGCAATATCCACACATTCCTCAAACAATGTAATAAAACTGTAAAATCATGCCACACATCCAATATCATGACGAAATGCGATTATTGGGCTCTCTGGTCGCCTTTTGGAATAAAATGAACATTTCAAGGTAACTGTTTGGTGTCCCGACCCAGTGAGAAAGAAAGAAAGATAAAGTATTTATTTGTAATGGCACATTAAGACTACAAAGTGAGACACGGACAGCGGACACAGGAAAACATAGAAGTAACATAAAGAAAACATAAACACAGTACCTAATTTAGAAAACTAAAAAACTACATTATAATTATAGTGTCTCTCAGCGCCGTCCGCGTGATGATGTCTCTAAATGGTGTTTGACTCAGCATGATAACGCAACGCTGATCTTGTAGATGGTGGGATGAGCAGGCTATATTTTGAAATGGTCAACACCCACAAACCACTCAGGACAGCGAAAACTATTTTGGTGTGTTTTGTCCAGCAGTTGTACACAAATAGCTACATAATCATTGTGGTAATAGAATAACGAATACCTTTAAAAAGTATAGGTTTCTACGTTCAAAGTCTAATTTTTCGCCGAATTTACTTCTCGTTTTAATTATGAGCCGAATTTACATAACAAAACTAGGTAGTTCCATGCATTGTGAAATAAATTTCATAAAACTAGTTTGAATTTGATTTTATTGTTTTAATATTATAAATATGACTAATTGTAATGTTTGTACAGTAAAATGGCGAAACTTAGTTAAAGTTCTTTATTAAGCTCAACCATCAGGTTTACAGACCATAGTCGAGTTATAAATCATGCAATTTTCAAATAATTTGTGTTGTGGAGTCCAGTGTCGCTTATATATGTCCAGTGTCGCTTATATATGTCCAGTGTCGCACAATGTACAGAGTCAGTATATGTATAAAAAAACCGGTCAAGTGCAAGTCGAACTCGGGCGCCGAGGGTTCCGTACCTACCTATTGTCCTCTAAATTGTATGAGCGCCCATATAACTCAGAGGACTATCTTAATTGGAGTCAACTATGTAAATATGGGGACACCCTTTAATTTTCAACTTTTTTTAATTTTTTGAATTTGTCCTTTATTTATGCTGTAAGACTTTGTTTTCTGCCAAACTTCGTGATTCTAGATCAACGGGAACTACCATTGTAGGCTTTCGACCCAAAACCTATAGGGTACCTTCCGTTGACCTAGAATTGTCAATTTTGGTTAAAAGCAAGGTACAAATAAAGGGAAAATTCCGAAAAATAACAAATGTTGAAAATTAAGGTAAATTTTGGTACTTACCTACAAGTTTTCGCGACAATTTAAATTTGCCCAATCTGTTTACCTATCGTGTTGACTCAGCTCCTTCATTTTTATACACCTAATAGAGACTAAATACCTCAGTATTTGGTATAAATTTCAACTTGATAGACGGACAAGAAAGTGATCTTATAAGGGTTCCTTTTTTTACCTTTTGAGGTACGGAACCCTAAAAACACTGGCTCGACAGCTATCCAACGTGGGCTTGCCATTTTCAATAATGTTACAACAACCCCCTCTTTCCCCCAATGTAATAATAATAAACATAGATTTAAATAAATGTAACAAATACATGTGTTACACATCGTTGCTACCTACGAATTGTTAACTTGCAATTACCTAGTCAGTGCGCCTCGTGGAATCTACCGTCACGTTCAGTTGAGGCAGCACAACGTCACCCCGCGTCCCGCCGCCCGCCGAGCCTCATCGGCGTCGTGCCACTTTTGGATCTAACATCGACCATTAGACCTAGATATAAAGTAAATGTAATTTTTTATTAAAGTCTTTTCTTATTTTAATTTGCATTTTTTTGCAACTACAGGGCGCACGCGTCATAATTCACGTTCACTTGCGTAAGCGCTTTTGTGACACAGGTTTCGGCACGCATTATGAAATTAGACGTTTACACGTTATATTTTTTTATAAAATCAGCTCAGGCATTACAGCGCCTGCGCACTTAACCCAACCACTGCAATTTACCACGAGGCACTGTATAAATCAATCATCAGCATGTGACTTAAACTTCATTCTACTGGAAAATGCATATACTCGCACAGCAGCAGTGTTCGTTGTATGTATGTCGAGTAGTTGCAAATGCATAATAAAGTGAGGCGCGCAGCCGCCATTGTAATGCGGACGGAAGCGAATCCCATAAATCTACGGCGACCGGCCGCTATGCGACTAACACGTCTGTGCACTAAGATATACGGTCTAGATTAGCACAGCATCAAACATCCTGAAGCTGCTTCTGTAAATAACGAAAATCCGACTATGCTGAGTCTGTACCATGCTCATCATCATTATCATCATCAGCACACATTAGTTCACTGTTGAACATAGGCCTCACTCAATGGGTGCCACTGATATTATTCGGCTCTTCTCATCCACTCTCTGTCTGCCACCTTTTTTATGTCATCGTTCCTCCTACCCGGGGTGTAGGGGCCGGGGGCACCCCACACTACGTTTGTTAAGATGCGGTCTCCACTCAAGATCTCGTTTACCTCAATGGTTGTCGGTTCTTTGGAATATACGACCAGGTCACTGCCTTCAGCTTGCTGCTGGTCTAGGTTATGTCGATGGCCTTGGTTCTCTGTCAGATTATCTTGTTGCGGATATCTACCTTCAGAGACACTATCATTAAAGTTTCACAACATAACTATATTTTTTATTATATATTTTATCTACACTTACATAAAAACTTACTAAAAGGATATGTACAAAGGCGAGCTTAACCCTGACAAGAGTTTTCTTCTAGCAAACCTTTGAGGATAGAGATTGCTGATTATATTGTTGTTAGTGGTCCCCTCACTAAATGTATTTTATCTGTATATTTTTGATGAATGACGCTATAAAATATCTGTCTTCAGGTTTCAAAACAAAGAAACTATCATTTATTTCACCCCCGTTCTCCCCCGGGCTCCGTATTTCATGCGATTTGATTTATAAAACTCCCGCACACATGCGTACCTACTTCTTTACCTATGTATGTACATACATATCTATTTTAACATCATCTATCATTTTGTTTGTTTTTTTTGTCTGTTTGTCTTTGCGCAGTTCACCGCAGCTTTTACTGAATCATATCAGTTATAGGACGTCCACTGATGTACCTAAGAATAGTAATATATATATTGCATAACTGTACATTTTTTTTTACTAACCTATGTTGTCCCACTGCTGGGCAAAGGTTTCCCAATCTCCCCGCCGTCCCTCACGGTCCACAGCCAAACCTGACCAATCTGGTACACGTAAAAATCCGTAACAGCTGAGATCCTTTCACCAAATAGGATAAGGACAAAAGATGAACAAATAATTACATGTTGCTTATTGCCCTAAAGAAGATTGCAAAGTGATTAACGAAGTGAATTTTACAATCTTTGTAACCTTATCTCTATAACGTGACACTTTAGGAGATATGCAATATGGCATATCTTGTTCGCTAATTATGTCCCTAATTCAAATTATATGTCTTTTTGTGCGGAGGGACTATGAAAAAAATGGCGGATCGGACACTATGCCAAAAGTTTTCAAATAGGTAGGTGCCTTTATGTGAAGAATATAATATTTTTAATGCAATACTTACCACCAATGCAATCATTACCATATTAATGCAATTAATTTATTTTTCAGTTGACAAAGATCCATATTTAATAGTAAATACTTAATTAAACATGTCAAATTGGTTACCTAATACAAGTGTGATTTCATAATAAATTTAATTTCGGTCAGTCGAAACTCTGTAAAAATATGTAGAACCCAAAAGCAGGATTCACGGGCTAAGCCAGGGCGGATTAGCTAGTGAGATTACCAAACCGTACGCACACATGCATATAATCTACTTACATGCATGTGTGTAATCGAGTGTACGGATTCATCAGTTTAGACAGGGGTGGACATTGTATAGGGCTGCCATTTGAACATGTTCAAAAAGTTTAAGCGATTTTGTAGGAATTTAGATCAGGAATCAAAGTCACTGACTTAGCCAAAAGGGTTAGCAAGCTGAAGTGGCAGTGAGCACACAGCTCGAGGAACTGACGGCCGTTGGGACAGAAAAGTTCTCAAGTGGAGAGCCGTACTGGAAAATGTAGCGTAGAGGCCCCCAGATGGAAATACGACTTTATAAAGGTTGCTGGGAGCCGTTGGGTGCTGGCCGCACAAAACTGGTCGCTCTGGAGATCTATGGAAGGTCTTTGTTCAGCAGTTGACGTTCTATAGCTGATAATGATGATTTAAACAGTTCAAACTAACAATAATCTGGAGATTTTCCTGTATATTATAAGCATGTATCTACAAAAAAGTGTATACGTAGGTATTCTATCAGTTATTTGGTTCTCATAGTACAAGCTTCGCTTAGTTTTGGGTTAGATAGCGCTGTGTAAAATATCCAGTATTATTTATTATATTATAATCGTTTTTAATTGTATTTGTGTTTGTTTAAATAAATAAATTGAATTATTTGAAATCTTCATTCACACGTTCACGTTCCTAATATACTGCGTCTGTGATCTATCTACACATTTATGCCAAGATTAGATTTGAAATTGGTAAAAAATGGCGAAGTTTCGCACCCCTGCCAGAAAATATCGCAGAAGGGAGTTAAGTTTTTGTCGGACGCAGATAAATCATTCCCCAGATGATAACGCTAAAAACTCATGGCTCAGTGGATCGCTTTCTTTACAGGGCTGAAAAACAGTTCAGCGGGAATCTTCCTTTACTGACTCAGCAGTTTGTTGGTCAAGACATTTTAATGCATAAATATTAGTTGACTGATAATTTAGGCGATATTATCATATTGCTGGAGAAAGCTACACTCCCTGAGTTATACAGACTATATTTTATTTTGATAAAATCCTTGCGAAACCGACTCTAGTAGCAAATAACAAGACAGACAGAAAATATGTACTATATTGTAAGTTATACCTTCTGTAGCGGACGCCGAGCTAGATCTAGGATAGAAAATGCATTGTATAAATTTAGAAATTAGAAACGAACGATAGGGTCGCCGCCGCCGAACTGAGCGCGGCAGCCGGGCGTTTTTTTTTTTTTTTTCGAATGGACTAATCTCGCTGTTGGCCTCTGAGGCCGTGACAGCTTAACCGAACTTTTGGCGAGCGCAGATGGCGCTCAGCCCAGTAAGTTTTTAAAGGCAACTAGCGCAAGGGCACCACTTAGGTACGAACCTCGGCTTGGGCTGTTGCCGGGATGGGGATAGGAGAGAAACGCCCGGGTACATGTTTGTACCTCGTATAGGCGGCGACTGAAGGGATTCGTCGACCTCGCCGGCGAGATCGGTGTTTCTGTGAAGTGTTTACTCTGTCTGATGTAGATGACTCACCTTCCGCATTAGCGGAGGTGATTTCGTCATCCGGGTCTCCGAGAACGTGTCTCGGACGACGGAATGCAGCCGGGCGCCGCCGTTTTTGTATATTTATAGTGTGCGAGCGGGAGGGCGCGATACACCCGTCCCTCTCCCACACTACCGAATCGGCAGTAAAATGTTATGGTGTGTGAGCGAGATACACCCATCTCTCTCCCACACTATCGGATCAGCAGTATAACATTTTAGATCCCGGCCTATAAAAGTAGCGGCGGCCGCCCTCAAAATTGTATTCAGCGTTAAGACTTCGTTTAGAACAGTTCAATAAATAATAACAAGCAAAGAAGAAATCGAAGGTTTTATTCACATCAAATACAGTCCACAACAGTTTGGTCCTTCAGAAGCCGGATCAGAACGCGGATCAGAACGCGGATCAGAACACGGATCAGAAGCCGGATCAGAACAGAAAATTCGACGGATTGAAAAATCGACGACGTTACCATGGTGGTAACCCGGAGCCAAGCAGACGCCGCAGACCAGGAGCGTCGCGACACGGAACGTCGCGAACTGGAACGCGAGCTGCAGGGAGAAGCCGGAGCCGATCTTCAGGCCATCGAACGAGAACGAAGACGAAGACTATCGCTGGATCCACCTGCGTCACCAAACCCACGAGGCGGTGTCGCGATCGAACCAAGGCCAACGAACGTGGCCGCCGATGACGGTGCGGGGGGTGCCAGACCCCGGTCCCCCGCACAATCGGTACGATCGACCGCAAGCACTGCCACGAGGACACGGATGGTGGAGCTGGAGGCTGAAGAAAAGCTAGCCGCCCTGCGAAGAAAGGAGCTTCAGATCGAGGCAGACCTTATCAAGAAGCGGTTGGCTGTAAGCCTAGCGGCCATTCAGGATGACCAGGAAAGCCTTCACGGTGATAACGGAACCGATCATCATCAGAAGGTTGACGCCTGGCTCCAATCGAACACCCTTGATGCACGAAGGGAACGACGGGACGTGCCGAGGTCCGGAACCAAGGACGACCGACACCTGAGGTTCAACGTGAGGGAAAGATCAACCACCCCCGTCAGATCAAGAAGTAATGTCGACGCCTTGACCGAGGCTATGGAAAAGCTGGCCAGACCCAGGATCAAGTGTCCTGACTTGCAACCATTCTCCGGAGCTTCAAATGAGTGGTTGGCATTTAAGGCCGCCTTTCAAGATTCGACGACGATATACCGGCTGACACCGGCAGAAAATCTGCAGCGGCTAAGGAGCTGCCTGAAAGGAGAAGCTAGGGAACTGGTGTCTGCCCTGCTGTACACTGCAAGCAATCCGGAGGTCATCCTGAAGACACTTGAACAATGCTTCGGGCGACCTGAGGCCATCATCGACCGAGCCTTAGATGACCTCAAGAGGCTGCCGAAGCCAGGATCATCAGCGGTAGAACTGAACGTGTTCGCTGTTAAGCTTCAGAACGTGGTCTGCGTAATCAAGGGCATCAACCGCCAGGGGTACCTCTTTAACCCCATGCTGGCCCGAGAAGTGTTGGAAAAGCTGAGCCCTCACATCAAGGCGCGGTGGTGCGACTACGCAAACGAACAAGAAGGAACAGCGGACCCAGAAATCGTCGTGCTATCTCGCTTCCTCATGCGAGAGGCAGACCGAGCGCTCCGATATAGTTACGCTCCATCTGCAATAGCAACCGCTGCCAAGAGAGAACCCAGGCCGACCATCACCGATGCCAGGCCGAAAAGGAAACCGAACGCCGTGTACAATGTAGCGGAAGACGAACAGCTAGACAAATGCCCGATGTGTGAGAAGCCGCACAAGCTACCGGACTGCCCGAAATACGCAGCGCTATCCGTAGACGAACGGTGGGAGCTTGTGCGCAAGAACAAGCTCTGCTTCAAATGTATTGCCAAGAGACACATGCGCCTCCACTGCAAGGCCAAGCGGTGCAGCATAGGACAATGCCTACGACCTCATCACACGAGTCTGCATCAGCAAGATAAGGAGGAACGTCCCGAAAACCCGAGGTCCGACGCAGGCACCGCAGAGTCTGTCCTGACGATGGCAACACCGACCGCCACCAGCAAGAGGACAGTGCTGCTGAAGATGTGTCCAGTCACTGTCGTGGGTCCACGGGGGGAGATCCGCACACACGCCCTCCTGGATGAAGGGGCTACAATCTCGCTGATCGATGAGGAGTTGGCGCAGAACATCGGTGCCAAGGGATCGCTGCTACCACTACGGATGCAAGGAGTCAACGTGACACAAGAAGAAAATAATAGCAAGCTGGTCACCATACATTTGAGGGGAGCCGACAGAGAGCTGCACAAATTTCAAGCAAGAACAATCAGAAGCATGAAGTTGATTCAACAATCCATACCGAGCACGCTTCTGGAGTACGAACATCTCCGAGATCTATCGCAAGAGGAAGTGTGCTACGATACCGTACGACCTGGAATACTGGTGGGAGCAGACCACTGGGAATACATCGTAACGCAAGAACTGCGCGTCGGTAAACGGAACCAACCGGCCGCATCCCGAACTCGACTAGGATGGGTGGTGCACGGGACTGTGCCACGCACCATCATCGAAGATCGAAACAGCGTTCTGCACGTCTACACTCCGGAACGAAGAGTGGAGGCGAGAGAGCAGCAGGACAATCATCTCCACAACTTGGTGGAACACCACTTCAGCATCGAAGCGCTCGGCATCACTCATAAGCCACATGTGAGTGACGCGGATCAGCGAGCCGCTAGAATAATCGAGCGAACTATAAAGAAGACGGACAAGGGCTACGAGATCGGGCTGCCCTGGAAGGCGGACGGCATGAAATTGCCTCCGAGCTACAGTGGAGCGCTCCGTCGCCTCCACAAAATGGAAATGAAGATGGACACTGACCCAGGCTTCGCTAGAAAATACACCGAGCAGATAGAGAACCTGCTGCAGAAAGGATACGCCGAACCATGCGACGGCACTGAGAAGACAAGTCCGGTCTGTTGGTACCTGCCACACTTCGCGGTACAGAACGTCAACAAACCGGGGAAACAGAGGCTTGTCTTCGACGCGGCAGCGAAAAGCCACGGAGTCAGCCTGAACGACCATCTCCTGGAAGGGCCGGACCTACTGATGTCACTACCAGGCATCCTGTTTCGATTCCGGGAGAAACGCATCGCAGTCACGGCAGATGTACAGGAGATGTTTCTCCAAGTGAAAATTCGTCGGGAAGATCAACCGGCACAACAGTTCTTATGGAGAGGCGCCGACAGAGAGAAACCACCTCATCACTTCAAGATGACGAGCATGATATTCGGCGCCGCGAGCTCTCCCTTCATGGCGCATTACGTACGCAACCACAATGCGAAAGAACACGCTCAAACTCACCCTCTCGCCTACGAAGCCATCACTCGAGATCACTACATGGATGACTTGGTAGCGAGCTACGAGGATAAACCGGAAGCCCACCGCGTGATTAATGAAGTACAAGCAGTTCACGCGGCGGCAGGGTTCACACTGCGAGGCTGGAGCGCTAGCAACAATAGCGTACTGCGAGACGTACCCGAAGAACTGCGAGCGACCACACCGACTCAACTTGGAAGAAACGGGCCAGAGAACAAGATACTCGGGCTGCACTGGAACGCCGAGCGAGATGAATTGGGGTTTAACACTTCAATGAACAGAGTCCCCGCCGAAGTGCGTGCACGAAGTCGCGCGCCTACCAAGAGAGAAGCACTCAGCGCGGTCATGTCCATATACGACCCTCTTGGACTGCTGAGCCACTGCACCATACGCGCGAAGATCATCCTGCAGAGCCTGTGGCGCTTGAACATCTCCTGGGACGAGCCTATCCCTGATGAGGAGAACGACCTTTTCGCCACGTGGCTGGGACACCTCGCCTATCTTTCGGGTCTGCGACTGGAACGACGCTACGCGATGGAAAATGACCAAAACTTGGAGCTGCACGTTCTGTGTGACGCCAGCGAACAGGCCTACTCTGCTGTGGCATACTGGCGCGACACACGACCCGACGGAAGCGTCAGACTGAGTCTCGTGGCCGCCAAGTCAAAAGTGGCTCCGAAACGCGCGCAGACCATTCCCCGCCTGGAACTGCAGGCGGCTGTCATCGGTGCCAGACTGGCTGACACCATCAAGAGAGAACATCGAGTCCAAGTCAAGAGAACAGTGTACTGGACCGATTCAATGACGGTGATTCACTGGGTGCGGCACGACGCGAGACGGTACACTCCGTTCGTCGCCCATCGCTTGGGTGAGCTAGCAGAGCTCACTCACAAGGAAGAATGGCGATGGGTGCCCACCAGGGAGAACATAGCCGACGATGCGACGAGATTCGCGAGCACACCAATCTCCATAGAAGACCGCTGGTTCCAGGGCCCAGAATTCTTGCTCCGCCCCGAGAATCAGTGGCCGACAGAAACGACGTCAAGTGAAGATGGCGAGGAAGAAGTGATCCTGCATGTTACGGAAGAAAACAAAGCAGGGGAGTGGCTGCCAGATCCCGCACGCTTCTCCAAATACGAGACGCTAGTCAGAGCGTCGGCCCGCGTGCTGGCATTCATCGACTTGTGTCGGCGCCGAGCCTCGGGATTAGAACATCGACACATCGAGGACGCGGAACGTACTCTCCTACGTCAAGCCCAACAGGAGAGCTTCCAAGACGAGCTGCAGAAACTAAAAGCATCTCGTCCGATCACCAGGACGAGCCGACTGTTTCGGTTGGACCCGGTCCTGGAAGACGGCATCCTGCGAGTCCGAGGCCGCATCGGGGCGGCCACTGCACCTCTTGAAGTCAAACAGCCCATCATCCTCGACGGCCGCCACCGGATCACCAAACTCATCGTGCTGCGAGAGCATTGCGCAGCAGGGCACGCGAACCGCGAGCGCGTGACAAATGATCTCCGTCAGAAATATTGGATCATTCATCTACGACCCACCGTGCGCACCATTGAGAAGGACTGCGCCCTCTGCCGAAGGAAGCGATCGAGACCTCTGATTCCGGCGACAGGGGACCTGCCACGAGCACGCCTCGAGCCCTACCACCGCCCATTCACCCACTGCGGGGTGGACTATTTCGGGCCGATGATAGTGAAGATTGGACGCCGCCGAGAGAAAAGATGGGGCGCACTGTTTACGTGCCTCACCACACGCGCGGTACACCTGGAGCTCGTGTCGTCATTATCCACGAGCTCTGCGATCATGGCACTGCGAAGAATGGCGGCGCGAAGAGGTTGGCCGCGCGCCATGTACTCAGACAATGCGACCAATTTTCGAGGGGCCAACAACGAGCTGCGAGCAGCCTACGCCGAGTGGGCACCAGCGCTGCAAGATGAAGCCCTGCTACACCGACTGGAGTGGCATTTCATCGCGCCAGGGGCTCCCAACCAGGGAGGAGCCTGGGAACGACTGGTGCGATCCATCAAAGTCGCATTAGCCGCCACACTGAACTAAAAAGAACCGACCGAGGAAGTCCTGCTCACCCTACTGACAGAAGCCGAGTTCTCTGTGAACGCGAGACCTTTGACACATGTCAGCGTGAGTCATGAAGATCCAGAAGCTTTGACTCCAAACCATTTCCTCTTGGGGTCATCCGCCGGCCTGCCCACCGCCGGACAGCACAACGAAACCGATCGACGCACCTGGAAGGCCAGTCTAGCGCTCGCTGACCATTTCTGGCAGCGCTGGGTCCGAGAATACCTGCCCACATTGGTGCCACGAGGAGAACCCTCGGACGACAAGAGGCGACTACAAGTCGGGGACATCGTCATCGTAGTCGACCACACCTTGCCACGGAACGTGTGGCCCATGGGAATCGTCGAGCAAACCTATCCGGGTCCAGACGGCGGAGTACGAGTGGCAGACGTCCGAACGAGGACTGGCGTCTTCAAGCGGCCCGTGAGAAAGCTCATCGTCCTGAAAAAAGAAGAGGCTACGCAAGCTGCGCCGGTGGGAGGAACTGTAGCGGACGCCGAGCTAGATCTAGGATAGAAAATGCATTGTATAAATTTAGAAATTAGAAACGAACGATAGGGTCGCCGCCGCCGAACTGAGCGCGGCAGCCGGGCGCCGCCGTTTTTGTATATTTATAGTGTGCGAGCGGGAGGGCGCGATACACCCGTCCCTCTCCCACACTACCGAATCGGCAGTAAAATGTTATGGTGTGTGAGCGAGATACACCCATCTCTCTCCCACACTATCGGATCAGCAGTATAACATTTTAGATCCCGGCCTATAAAAGTAGCGGCGGCCGCCCTCAAAATTGTATTCAGCGTTAAGACTTCGTTTAGAACAGTTCAATAAATAATAACAAGCAAAGAAGAAATCGAAGGTTTTATTCACATCAAATACAGTCCACAACACCTTCCATAAATTAACAATTCAAATGAGAAAAAACTAAGCACAATTGGCTGTATTATTGTTAAGCTACTATCTATACTACAAACTTAAAAAAGTACCTCTACGTCGTTTTAAAATGTCACTGGCCTTGACTTAAAATGCAAATCTTCTTATTTATTTCATGTTAAAAACCAAAGTAGCATTATATTTCTAAAATAAGTTATTTTAGCTAAATTGCTAATTTGCGGGGTAGTTTTAGACAAACAGATAGGGGGGCGTTGACTGTCCTACTCGAAAAAGATCAATTTTTTTGTAAACAACGTAATTTTAGAAATATAATGGTGATTTGATATTAAGCGTTAACGAAACTTAAATAAGAACCACGCTCAAAGCGTAGCTTACTAACTACCTACATAATTATATTTATGATGTATAATTAGGTAGGTAGTTAATTAATTACAGTTATAATACATAATACTTAATTATTTCAGGCACCAATATTATAGAAAAGTACAACATAGTATTTTTCTAACTTTCGCGATCACTGTACGTAATTACTGATTAAAACGGGTATTTATCGCGTATGTACCTTTTTTATTTGTTATCCCGACTCGGCTGTATTGCAATGGCCGTGGTCACGGGTGGACTGAACGTCGGAATTACAAATAAAACAGGTATAAGGTACTCAATAAATACTCGTTTTAATCAGTAATTAAAGTATAAGATGTTAAAACTTAATTCCACGGTTCATGTAAGTATATATCTCAGAGAATAACATACATATTATAATATTTGAAACTGTTTGGTGACACGCGTTGTCTGCGCTGTGTCGTGTAGTCACCCGTGAAAACGAGGAAACACACTTTTCCGCAGACTCTGCATTTATTATGTATTTTATGTTCCGGTTATCGATATCAGTTCCTAACTGCAATACATCGCGAGCCTGTTGACTCCTTGGCATGCGGCATAATAATAATTAACGTATTTTCTGTTTCTTCACACACATCGATAATTTATAAAATGCAAGATATAAAAATGTGCCGTACGCAGTTGCAGAGTGAGCGAGGCCGTTTTAGGGTATGTAAGTCAGATAAGGGCGATGCTATAAAAACGTCTGTAGCACTAATTGTATGAGTTTATGGTAATGTGATTGGGTCCCGTTCCAATTAAACGACTTTGGAAATGAAAAGTTTGGTCGTGTGGGCGTTTGCTCCAAATTTAATTATACGAGAAGATTTTCTAGTCATTCCGGATGTCATCATTATCATTTCAGCCATATGACGTCCCCTGGTGAACCACAGATCCATAAATCTCCAGAGGGACCGATCTTGTGTGGCCTGAATCCACGGCTCCCAGCAACCCAGGCTGCGCTCTCCGGTGCGTGCTCTCGACTCGAGTACCTTTCTGCCCTGACGGCCGTCAGTTCCTCGAGCAGTGTTATTTTTTACATACAGAGTGTAAATAGTCGACTTATTCTGTTTATATTGAAAATTATTTTTTTTTGTGTCCAAGTCAATTATTTTAGTACGAACAGTATAAATAAATCTCCCACTATAGTCTTGATAAAAACCTCTAAGAATCCGTTCCTCCAAATGAACCCTAATCCGGGATGCTTTAACATTGTATTGTGGAGCGTTGTACAGATCCCGGCTGTTACAATGGCACACCGTGGATAAGGTACGTCGCGTACGGTCTTCATCAAGTTCTTACATTAAATACGGTCATACGATGAACATGGCGCATAGACGATTGATAAATAGAGATAAAAAAACGGAAGCGCGCAATAGTTTCACCACCACTTTACATGATGGTAAGTGATGGTGTGGTCAAAGATAACGATTAATGAAAAAAAATTAGTCTATTTCACGAACCAGGATTTATTTTTTATTTAATTTCTAAAAAAATGTAAATGGAACAAGGAAATGCCTCACCAGATATTAGGCCTATTAGGCTAAGCATTGCCTCGTATCTACGAGGCACGCACCTTAGGAACGTGGCCTACGACACACTGCCCTGCGTCCATCAGCTTGAGGCATACAAGTGAAAAGCCTCTGTCTGTTATTTCACAGACACACATGCTCTTCAAATGAAAGCACAGAAACGCTGGTTGATGGCAGAAATAGGTATGATGGTAGTATACTTCCCCAGGTGAGCTTTTACAAAGAACTCTCCTATCTACATATGTATGCGTAAGCATTTCTCTAGACATAGGCCACTTCGCTTTGCCTGTGCACCAGTGTAAAGATCGGTAACTGCAACGCAGTATTGCGGCCGCCATCTTGGCCTAATCCTTGGGATTTAGGAGTTTTCTTTGTTGTGGAAGTTTGGTTTGTCTTGGAGCTGGTTGTGTATCAGAATTGACGCTCCGATACATTTAGCTATACCAGTGTGTGGGTATGCTTTGTAGGTTTTGAGGATCATACTGCAAATGTAATATAGCCCAAAGCCCAAAAGAGATCGCTCATAGCGATAAGACCGCTATCAAAATAAAATATAGCCTTAATGGTTTTGAGTTCATACAAAATCGCATAGAAAAAAGCACTTTTTGTTTTCAAGTATTTTCTCATTTTTCAGGTAACTTTTCTATATTTTATTATTCTAAAAATGTGACTCGGGCTATTACGAGATTTAAATAACAAATCGATCAAGCCGTTGTCATCTAAATATGTATTATAAAGAGGAAAGATTGATATGTTTGTAACGAATAAACTCAAAAATTACAGGCCCGATTTAAAAATTCTTTCACCTTGAGAATTCTACATTATTCCTGAATAACATAAGCTACTTTTTACCCAATTGCATAGAAGGAGGGTAATGTGTTTTTTAAACTACGCGTTCGAAGTTGCGGATGGGTCAGTAAGTATTCTATAAATTTTCCCGTGGTTAGTTCTGGTTCTGTTTCTGGTTTAAAGGAGTTGTCAAATCATATAAATACATCAAATTTAAACATTTTTGTCGCTAAATACGTTTAGGGATCGTTGTGCAAGCCGGGCTGAGTGTTGTTTCTTATGTCTTTTTTAAATGTATATAGAAAGTGTTACTTTACTACTGCTTTGTCTATACTGATTGTTATTTCATATTAAGTGGGCTAAATGCCTTTAATGAATGCCAAAAATGGCACCACGGAAGACCAGCGCTATAGTAGTATAAATATGCTTCTATAGCACAATGCTGAGTGGTGACCGTTTTTGCTCACAAATTTGTTAATTAATTTATACCCATTTTTCTAAGCCATTGTACACTTGTGATGCAAAATAAACGTTTTTCTATTCTATTCTATTCTTCTTTCTATTCTTAATAACAGAAAGAATATACAATTATTTATAATAAAATACAGAAGGAACAGTGAATCATCTAACGACCGTTGCAAACAATCTATAGATAGCTCAACTGCTCCAGATCACTACCAGGCGGAAGTGTCCCCAAGACACTGGCTGCATTGCCCCGCTGAATTGCAATGCGTATGCGTTGACCCAGATAAGCGCCAGCTCTCGGATCACACGTCGCTTCAACCAGACGACCAGACAGAATTTAAAAAACGCGATGGGCCTCGGTGCCCCATGCACCGGGTCTCAACACCGAATAGCTCAAGTACGTAAGCTCTGTCGAGACTCCATATTTATGTCTTTACTTACTTTCATACGTATTTACTTGGATTCATAATTCATAAAAAAAAACGTAAAAAAAATCTGAATTTAATAAAGTAATCTAAATCCGGAAAGCGGACCGCTTCAGTTACACCATTACTAGCTACAATTAATATCGTCCGTAATCCGACAGCACGTTAATCATATACCCTGTACACGTTAACACTGCATACCACTAGAAATGCTCATTAAAATTTGTAGTTGGAAATACTTTAAGTCGTTTTCAGAGGCATCGTATAAAACTAAAACTTATACACAAACATTCACGTTCGATGCTAATTCCATATTGGAGTCTTAATGTTCATTATCATATCAATATACATTTCCAGAGCAACGAATCGTATACCTTCGGGCGGAGGACACTGTCGAGCACGTGATACAATACTAGACGTGGCGTCGAATCCTCATCCTCCACCAACACCGCTACTACATCAACATCTACGGGGACCCCGAAAGCTGCTGCCACCGACCCAATGTCCTACTCCGTTACTTCAAGGAGTTAAGATGGCTGGGGTTAGGTTAGAAGGGGGGTAATGCACAATACACCCCAATGCGGGACGTCAGTGCAGATATTTTATTCCCCCACCCTAGAATTAGAATTATAACGGATCTTGTCAGGCTACACCCAATGGCTCCAAGTTATCATGTCGTCTTTCCATCTAGTGGTACCTACTGGTTGCGTAGGTAGTTCTAACTGTAGGTATCTATCTCATTCCATTGTTACTTTTTCCTGTTTGTTTACTATTTTTGTTTATGATCCGTTTTGTGTTTTTTTGTGTGTCAAATAAACATTATATTCTATTCTATTCTAGTAGGGGGCCGTCCTACGTTGCGCTTTCCGGTCCGTGGTTTCCACTCTAGAATCTTTCCGTCCCAATAACCGTCAGTTCTTAAAGCATGTACACACGGCTACATCTCAAGCTATACATTTCCAGTATAAGCTGACCTCGCATTGTGTAGGTTTTCCGTACAATGAGAGGTCAGCATAGACTGGAAATGTATAGCTTGATGTGTAGCCGTGTGTACATCGAACGCAGTTTATTCTTTGAAGACTTTTGTTCCCAATCAAAAATAAAAATAGAAAGACGCAAATTTGTTTGTATTTTTTTACATGTAACTGACCTTCGTATCCCGTTTTAACTTTTTACCTGGTAATATTATTGACTATGGACATAATTCCTCTATGGATAACTATGGCTCGAAGAACTGATGGCTGTTGGGGCAGATGCATTGGAAGCCCCACAAGAAAGAGAAGGACGACTTGATGAGCGTTGATGTGATCCATTGGTTCGATGCCGCGCAAGATCGATAGGGCAGGCCTATGTTCAGCAGTGGACGTCCAACGGTTGCTAATATGATGACTAACTGCCTGTTGGGTATTTTTATTAATCTTAAATTGTACGATTCCCACCGTTATGCAGATTTAGCGCAGAGTTAGTACTCGAGCAGTCGGGTGAGTTATAACTCTGTGAGATACCAACTTCTGACCGGCCTGCTAAGAAACCTGATCCGGCAGGAGAGCGCCCGTTCTGTACGAGTATACTACGAGTAGTAAACGAATTGATTCCCCGATAAAAAACTTACCAAAGTCTTTTTGGTATTTCAAGACAGTTCTGAGTACTAACTATAGCTAACAGCAAGCATTTGAAACAGACAGACATAACTACAAGATGTGTGTTACAGGATATATTCATTTCAAAGCTCCACTTGCTATATTTCCCCAGAAAACTTATCTAAAAACAGCTCGCTTTCATGATGGCTCTTTCCTACACGCCTGAAGATTATTTGGTTTCTCGGATTTTTCCGTAATAATTGAACTGTGCCAACTGGGTTCTCTGTTACTGGGTAACTGTTTTCTTATCTCTGAGCCGTGAGTTGGTATACTACCAAACAATACTAACTATTACTTACCACGTAAAGAAGCCACAAATATCTCTCATCGGGACACTCAAAAACTCAATTTAGACGTAATTTATTCTCTTCATTGTTACGTATTCTAAAAGTATCATTAAAAAGAACAACCAGTCTTGTTTCTTGCCTTTCTTTCCTGGCTTGATCGCGAACGAAAAAGCAGTAAAATTGACGATTCAAAATAAGCCTTATTTGATTGTTGTTGATTTTCACAAATCAAATGTAAACATTCAGTGTTTTGGAAAATAGTATTTATAATCATGATAGTTTCAAAAGTTATTTGTAAGATTTTGATTATGATTTACTAACAAAATGGATGATATGATAAAAATGAAAATGGAATGAAAATTCTTTATTAATACCTTACAAGCTAGACACAAAAGATATAAAATAAAAAGAAAACAAATAAATGTAAGCATAATGAGCGGTCTGGTATAACATAATATTATACTCTGATGAATAAATCACTTTCAATTTATTTATTAAAACACAATACAATATAAGAATTACAGAGTTAAAAAATAATACATAATAACTTCAATAAATTGAAATATAAATGAAAATTAGTGGTACATCATTTAATAAAATGTGTGAGCACTTATTAAACGTCAAAATTAGTATTTTACAAACTTTCGCGATCACTGTACGTGTACATAGTTACTGATTAAAACAGGTATATAACTCGTATATACCTTTTTATTTGTTATCCCGACGTTTCAGCTGTGTTGCAACAGTTAAGTCCACCCGTGACCACGACTCTTGCAACACAGCCGAAACGTCGGGATAACAAATAAAAAGGGTACATACGCGATAAATACCCGTTTTATCAGTAATTACGTCAAAATCAGCTTAGTTTTACTTATCGAGAAAAGAAGACCATATTTGTTTTACATTTATTGAATTGAAATTGAATAAATCGGATAGGTATATTGTGATATTAAACGATAACAAGTCTAACAATCGCGTATATCTCGTCTCATCTGTCTGAGACGTGAAGTGAGAAACTTTAGTTATTACACTTCACATCCCCGGAGACGGGTACCTACGATAAACAGCGGGGGTCGAACTATGTAGTTCCACAAACAGAGACTAACATAAGTGGCGAGTGAGTTAACGCTTTATGGCTTGAACATACAATATTTGCCCGACTAGCGACTATGATTTTCCTGTATATTTGTATGTGTAACAAGCTGACCCACCCGCTGCCTTGCACGCGTGGTGTGTTAATAAAAACATGGCCCTCTTTCAGCGCAGTCGGGTAAGGATTAGTCATGGAGGTTGTATTTCAATAAAGCTCTATTCTGACACACTCCAACTCAGGACACCTGTACACTCCTCCTCCTACTTTGATAAGTCTTTTACAGTGCAGGCTGTCCGGTTATGGAACGCGCTGCCGGTGGCTATCAGATGTGCCAAGTCACTTGCCATTTTTAAACGTATGCTCAGAGAACACTATCTGAGTATTTGTCGCTAAATATATATGTATTTATTATTAATTATTTGTTTCTTAAATAAGTCTAAGTATGTATTTATAAATTATTATGAGTAGTTGTTATTTAGATTCATGTAGTTTTCATTTATGTAAGTTTTATATTTTTTATTTTTATATAATTAGTATTAGTATGTATGTACATGTAGTATGTTAGGTACACCATTACACCCCAGGTAATGTCTACACAGTCTATTTTATCCAAAGGTTGTCTGGTAGAGATCGCTAATTAGCGATAAGACCGCCAATTGTATCCATAGATTTACGTAGTTGTTTTTTATATGTATTTGTTTCGTGGTGTGCAATAAAGTATTATCTAATCTAATCTAAAGCATATTAGGAATGTGGCCTCTTTCATTTTTAAATAGAATTAAGGATTTGTCACGCAGGTTGTATTTAATTTCAGCATTTATGAATGTAACCTCTTTTATTTTATGTAAAAATAAGGATTTGTCATGGAGGTTGTATTTCATTTTAGTATACTATGAATGCAATGAGCCTCATTTTATTTTCAAATTAACTTATGGCCTTAGGGGCGTAAATCGTATTTACGTATCAAGTATAAAGCTATCAATGACTAACTTTCAGAGCATGAATGACGTGATAGTAGATAAACAAGGGGATAAAGCAGTGTCTTGCGTCACGGGCGCTATATTGAACCCCGAACGTAACGAAGGATTATGAGTTAACTCACGAGCGGAGCGAAGGAGTTACTAGAATCCGGAGTGCAGAGAGAGATTTAAGCACGCCAAAGATGCAGACAGCTTTATCCACGAGGAGAATACTCTACTTTTCACGCTTTCTGCGAGACAATAAAAACTAAATCTAGGTTGGTGCATTCTATTCGCGTTCATTTGACGTTTCACAGTGATCCTTTTGATTTTAATGAATAAAAATATTTGACTTTGACTTTGACTTTTGTGCAGAGGTTAGTTCGTTTTACGAATAAGTTCTTATTGTATGGGTATCTTTGGTTCAAATTTTAATACAGATGAGATGCCAAATTCAAAAAACATTATACCCGCGAGAGCATAATGAAATACAACTTTATTCCCAACTCAGCCGTAGGGATTTAATCAACTGCTTTCGGTGAGGTTTACATGACATATAATTTGACATTGTCGAGCAAGTGGTGTGAAAAATATATATCTATAATTGATTTTTAAGTTTTCACTGAATAAAGATATTTTGACTTTAAATATATTTTTATGTACAAAACTGTTTGATATGACTTGATTTTTTAGCTACAATTTATCACAGACGTAAAGACTTTAATAGATACATAGACAATATATTTTTTTTTATTAAAAATACTGAAAACTCTAACATAGACATTATTTTCTTTAATTTTTAACTAAAACTAAGGATTAGAAAATGTATTGTTGTGTAAAGCAATAAAGCAGGTATTTCAAGAATGTGATAAAAGCTACGTCTAAGTTCAGATAAACAAACGTTACTTGAACCGTGTTCATACTTAGCACTATTCATTTGGCAAAATAATGTCAACACATCATTATGCTAGAGGATGCCAAATTGCCAATACATCTAATTTCTAAGTCAGTTGAACAAACATTGTATGAAATAATCGGGAACTTACTCACAAACTCTAACCTACTTTATATTCTGACTAGCTTCCGCCAGCGGCTTCGCACGCATTGTTTGTAAAACAAAAAAAGTACGTATGTGTTAATCCAGGTTATACGTACTAAATTTTATCGAAATCGATTCGGTTGTTACGACGTAATTGAGTATCAAACAAACAAACAAATAAATAAACAAACATCTAAACTTTCGCATTTATAATATTAGTGTGATATCAAAATTGAGGGATAAAGAATGATGCGGGTAATACATTGAAACCTACCTTATAATACCTATGTTCATTGTTCTACTATACAGGGTGTCCCAAAAAATAGTGTCAAGCGAAAGTCCAGAGATAGAACACCCCTTGGGGTACCCGAATCACCCCCATGTATGTTCCGCAATTTTTTATAGTTTTCGAGTTATGAGTTTTTTTCCTAATTTTTAAAAATTGTTGACTTGAACAACTTAAAAAGTTCTTTAAAAAAAGTAGAAAACTTTCTTGAGATTTTTTTTTTGCTACTGAATTTTTATGAGTTGTTATTTTATGCATAAAATAATCAGCTACGTGACTTCGATCAAAACTATGAAAATGTTGGTGTAAAGTCAAAAAGTTACATTTGGTGAATTAAGACTTAAATTTTCAACTTTAAATTTAAAATCTTAACAAGTGATTTCATGGTTCTTAAATAAGTTTTAAGAATTCTCCGGACTCTCAGCTTTCGTAATCATTAAAAAAAGTAGTACTTAATTGACTACTTTGGCTAAAATCGGCCTTCAAAGACGGCGAGGTGGAAAATTCTTAAAATTAGCTACTTCATTAGAAAATAGATTTTGGCCATTTTATCATTCCTAAGCTTAATTTGTTTGTTAACCAAAAATGACTGCAAGAAAGTAAGATTTAATCAATATTTGAAGGTTTTATTTATTTTAGTTGTATATAAATACTCAAAGTCAAAGTCAAATATTTTTATTCATTAAAATCACAAGGATCACTTTGAAACGTCACTTTTACTGCCTGTTTCTTCGCGACCAAGCCAGGAAAGAAAGGCAAGAAACAAGGCTGGTTGTTTTTTTAATGATCCTTTTACAATACATAATACAGAAAATAAATTACGTCTAAATTGTAACATTTTGAACGAGTTTGAGCAATTTCGATCCCAAGCTTCGCTATCATCTAAATAATCCGATATTTTATAGTAGGCTCATTTATAAAGATTTTGTTTACTTACGTTTTTAAATTTGTTAATTGTCAATTTTTGTACATCCCTTGGGAGTTTGTTATAAAAGCGTACACCTTGCCCTTTAAACGTAACGTAAAACTTTATGGAGTCTACAAGTGGCAACAGCGAGTTTATCTTTATTTCTAGTATTAAAATTATGATTATCGCTATTTTTCTTAAACAAATTAATATTTTTGTGAACATACATTAGATATTCATAGATGTATTGACAAGAGAATGTCATAATATTTATTTGTTTAAACTTATTGCGTAATGATTCTCTGGGGCCCATATTATAAATTGCACGAACAGCCCTCTTCTGCAGCACAAAAACGGTGCATTTGTGCTATACTACCCTACTAGCCTTGACATGCATATGAAGCGGGCTGTCAATATACCTGGTCAGAATTGAAAATCTGCCATCATTATGTATGAGGAAATGTATTTTCTTCAGAATTTTAATTAATATTTTTCCGATACTTTAATAATTATTCTGCTATTCGGGGCGGAGACAAATCTAACAAATGAAAGATCATCAAAATCGGTCCAGCCGTTTTCGAGTTATAAGTGTTCGAACAAACCCGACTTTATTTTATTATGATTATTCGTATGGATTGTATTTATATTATTTTTATATTGTGTCCGAAACGGATAAACTGCAAACTCGTACCTAATAGGTATTTAAGATCTTTGTTGTACATCAGTTTAACAATCAAATATTTCTGATTCTGATTCTCAGTTAACTTTTTACACTATTCCCAAAGAACTCTCAAGTTGAAATTATTTGTCATATCAACTTTTAATTATTTAATTTAATTTATTGAAGGACACACAAAACAGAGTACAATCGAGTTTAGACAAAGCATTATTGAAGACCTTTGACGACCTCCGTGGCGCAGTGGGTGAATAGCCGGCTACGATGTTGGAGGTTGCGGAACAAATGTTTGCATGATCTACAGATATTTGTTCCGGGTTTGGGTATTCTATATAGTATAAGTATGATGTATTTGCAAAAAGAAACGTATATAATTTATTATTCTATCAGTTATCTGGTTCCCATAGTATAAGCTTTGCTTAGTTTGGGGCTAGATAGTGGTTTGTAAAATGTCCAGCGTTATTTTTTATTTTTTTTAATTTAGACTTATAACGTTATGCTTCATTCTAATGTAATTCTAGCATCGATCTAATATCGATAATTGTCGATGCGACGTTGAACTTATCTGAAAGGTGGTAGAATTTAATTCTTCTAGTATAATATAATTAAGCCTAGTATAATTTTTATATATCAAGTACACAATTAACTAAAGTAATATTAAGTACCTTAGTAATATACTATCTGGAGATGGAATAAACATATAATTATGGCCCACCTGACGGTAACCATCGCCTATAACAAAAGATTGCCTTGTAGATCACGCACCTTAGAAACGTGCTCTACTATGCACTGCCCTGCATTCATCAACTTCAGGCATACGGGTAAAAAAGTACCATATGCCAATGCTGCTTGATGGCAGAAATAGGTATAGTGGTAGTAGTTCCCCGGGCGAGGCCTTTCACAAGGAACTCTACTTCTCTTAGTATTCTACAGTTGTATAGTCCGAGCATCTGGCCGTTCGTAACGTCTATTTATGTCAGCCTTAGAACGGTAACTAGCAAAGTCAAGGAGGAACACAAGCCGTGCTATTAAACAACAGCGAGGTGTAAAATAAAACTGAGAAATGCTTTCATTTCTTCCTCTGTTCGTGCACAAGCAATTTATTTTTAAATTATATCTTTTTACTTATTACAATTGCAATAACCGTTAAACTGCAAACCCCATTTCTAGTATTAAAAAAATACATTTATTCCAAGCAATTAAAGTAGCTCATATAGGGAAGGACACAACACAAAAGGTATGCTAAGGTCTATACTAAACAGGGTTTTCCATCAGTACTGTATGAAAATGAAAAATAAACTTTGACCTTGTTACCACAAACAGTTAAACAACTGTTCAACGCGTGCTTAAAAATTTCCTTATAAATTTTTGTTTAGAACATTTTTAAACATGAAATAAACTGTGTTTAATTTTATTTGTGATAACTGTGATTATTTAAGGAATAGATTAGATTAGATAACTCTTTAATGTACACCAAAATAAATTATAGAACTTAAATTCTTACAAATATAAATTCTAATTAAGTCTATTTCAGGTCAGGTTAAAACTGATAGAGTACTTATGTCTTTTTCATTAGTTAATTACTTACATTAAATATATAAGAGAGAGAACCATAACAAATATCTGTAGATCCGCGGCGGGAATCGAATCCTCAACCTCTTGCGTCTCAGCCGGCCATTCGCTGGTTATAACGAAAAATACTAATGATTTGAACCGTACTAATAGCTCAGAATAAAATTTAGTGCTAGAAACAGAAGCCTCACTTCAAAAACTCAAAGGTTGGTGCTGTTTGAATCTGTGGCACTCCATATGATACTGCCAAGCATGTTCTTGGAAAAGTAGGCAAAGACCACAGATCTAAACTTGCTAAGATACTGACATATCGCTTCTGCTTTATTTTGACTCTCATCAAATTCTAAATCTTTAATTATATGACCGTTGATTTATTTTAACAATGGATATGGCGCGCCGTAAACATTTTGTAAAGTGTCACTAGTTTCTCTATTATATTTTTAACTACATTTACTACATTTTTTATTATTATCGTATAATGTGACATTTAAATTAATTAATATTAGATTCTATAATGTTTGTATACCCCAACTGATTGGAACTAGACTACATAAAATAAAATTTTAACATCTTAACACCTAGTTTCACAAAGTAAATAAATAATTTCGTTTCAAAGTGGCGGATTTTGTGTGAAGATTACTATAGAGAAATACTTAACTGCTTTCGCACATTGGCTATTCAAACAACTCTATTTTTCAATCCACACTTTGATATGTTCACACTTTGTCAGCTAACGAGCAAACTGCTCCTCTGACGCGTTTTGGTTTTAGGCAAGCCGCGGCCGTTCGGCTGATAGGAAATCTTTATTGTTCAATGATCATGAAAATCGGTCAAAGGTACTTTTGACCTGCGATTAATAGGTAATTATTAAGGTATTATTAAGATAAACTTTAATGACAGCAGGCGACGTTTTAGTGTAATTCGACAAAACTACCAGAGCACAGTTTTCGACTTTTAATATAGCATATTTAACGTAAATTCAAACACAATAAAGTTCATTTTCCATTGCTTGTCGATTGAAATGACACACGCAAGGCAATAGCTCTGAATATGCAGCACTAACAAGCCGCTGATTGCCGAACAAAAGCGGTTCACGCAAAATAAATAAAAAGTCACGAAGACACAGTGGAAGAAAACTATACTAACTTGCAGTAGGTGAACGTTTAGTCACTGTGGACCTCTGAAGGCTGAGTGTCGTCGGCCACTAGCTATGGAGATGGCTACTGAATCATTACATTTACTCTGTTAATGAATTTTTGACATTAACATTATTTTGAAATTCTTTGTTGGTGGATTGTACAACTGACAAAAATTTGTGTAACTTTGTAAACCCTAACCGGCAGATAACATTTTTAAGCGGTTTATCATAGTTAATTTAAGACCTTATTTTGTAACATGATTATCAGCAAAGAACAAATAACTTTATAAATTGTGCGGCGTTTCTCTACGCGTATAATTTGACCTAATCTAATTATTAATTTTGAATTTGAGATCGTATCTAAAAATTAGTTTATCTAAGAAAGTCACAAGCTGTGGGCAAGTGGCAGTGGGCTTGGTTAACTGCTCAAAAAAGAACCACAATGAAAGGTTCAGTGTAGAACGGCTCTGACTAAATGGAAAGGTCAAAATTATCAAAAGTTTTTTTTTATTAATGATAGTCAAGCGCTTGACCACTACCTCACCTGGTGGTAAGTGATGGTGTGATCGAAGATGGAGCACGCTTGCCTAGAAATAACCTATTCACTCTGGACTTGAAGACTCCGAGATTATACTGGTTCGGAAAAACATTTTGTTATATTTGAGCTTTCTGCGATCGTTTTCCATATTAACTATGCCAAATGTAACACCCCTCCGTGCGCGCAATAAGTTTAAAACGGGGTAAAACGTTTTCTCTTCCTGTATTAATAATATAATGATAATAAGTACGAGTAGCTAATAATATTCCAGTGATAATCAAGATAATGAATAAGTAGTTAACTAAATATACTTGAACGTTTACCAACTGAAACGTTTGCTCTACGTCGATAGTAATTGCACAAATCGTACTTTTTCTCTTCACGTATTAATAATATAATGATTATTATAAGTTGGTAGTAGCTTAGAATATATAAGTACACTTGTCGTACTGAAACGTTTGCGCTACGTGGGCAGTAGCGTTGCAGTTTTGATTGCACAAAGCGGCGCGGGACAGGTGGCTCCAATCATGAATTCCATCATATTTCTAAAGGAAAAATTGTCAAACAAAGTTTCAGGTTTCGCATTGTTAGTCGGAAGGTCAGTCGTGGCTTTGAGCATTTTGTGAATCAATTTTCTAAATTATGGCGCCCAAAAGGGGGCTAACCAAAATTAAATGCTTGTAGGGGCGCAAAATTATAAAAAATATATAATGTAGGTTTGCTTTGTCTTATTATCCTTCTTATTTTCCTGTTAATTTTTATATATTAATTATTCAAAACAATTATTTACTTACACATACTACCCATAGACTTCTATAGATAAGTTTGCGGCTAGATAGCGCTGTGTGGTATGTCCAGCATTATAAAAAATATATCCTGTTCTTTTTACCCTTTTCCTGTGATATAATTAGATGTACTCATTGGGAACTCACCATATTTGAATGGAATGTACCTACATGGATTGTATTATTTGCTGTTCCATATTAAATAAAATAAAATATTATTACGGTGAAGATAAGATTTTAAGAGGTGCCCAACATGTGAACATGTGATCTGATGACCCTATGGGGGTTTATAACCGATATAAAAAAAATTGTTTGACATTTCACACAGCACTATCTAGCCCCAAACTAAGCTTAGCTTGTACTATAGAAACCAGATAATCTAATACTTTCTTATTTGCCTCATTCAAGTTTAAGAGTTTCTCTTATGAAAATTAGGCTGGAATAATTCAACAATCAACTACGCACAGACAGTAACTACCGCAGATTGTAGCTAGATAGGCATAGAGTGTATGGCAGTCGACAGTCGTCCTCATCAGTCAGCGCGCTGAGGCGGCGGTCTGGCGTGATGGATGGGACAGTCGATCATGCTCAGCCATTGTGCACATCCTATCTATAGCCTTGTATGCTCTATGCATAGGCGTTGTGCTGACATTGAAATCGGTGATTTATTACACTTAAGAGGCATTTGCTTACCTACGCGTACTAGGTAAGTTTGCTCGGTGCAATTTATGGCTTAGAGAATCTGTAGCTTGTTCTAACTTCTATTACAGTTTACTGAGAAACATCCACCAAACATTATCTCTCTGGAAATACAAAAATGAAGACATTTATTCACAGAAACTGTACACAAGAAGCAGACGCAACACTTAAACGAACATAATTATACACAATAAAAATACATTCACACAGGAGGAAAATAATACATATTACGGCAATAAAAGTGTATGCATGGAGAAATGCTGCCATGTACAGGATTATGCGAAAAGCCCTGAGCTCAACATGTGCTGTAATAGTACATTATGATATAAGTGCGGTAAGTTGAAAATTACAGCCGAGGCTGTAATTATCAAAGCGCACGTATGTCATACAACGCTTTATAACATATTTGCGAGGAAATAAATAAAACTCGGACTTTCTTAAACGAATAAATCTTTAATCACTTGTTAAAGCAGTTAGAAAAATTTGAACAATTTGTAAAATTGATTATTACGTTGCCAGTTGGCATTTTTATTTTTTATACTTTATCTTCCAAAGTTAATTTTATTCATAAAATATTGACTACTTTTCTGACATAAAAACTCTTTGCTAAGATTCAAAAAAGTACCGTTCATTTTAGACGGAGCATCTTGATAAACCGTACGTTTTACCTTATTAAAAATAAACTCGTGCGTTTAACATTACAATAACGCACAAGTACATAATGACATACATTACGCTACTGAAATTGGTGAAATAAGAGACCCTTTACGAGCAAATGTGTTATAAACTAGTTTACAACGCTGATTTGCAGCACAAGGCTTTGGTGACTCAGGAACATACTTAAAGAGTAATAAAAAAATAAATATCCTTACAAAAGTGAAAATACTGTCGAGTGAATTATTTAAAAAATATGAATGATTATATAAGAGATAAATATATAAAGAGTCTTACTAAAAAAGAGCACGCGAATATATAGATAAAGAAGATAGAAGTATTTGGTTTCAGCTTACGTTATATAGATTATCAACACAGTGAAAGCAAACATAATAAATAAATATATACAATAAACTATAAGTATCCATATTAACAGTGGTTAGGAATCAAAAAATAAATAAAAAAACATTCTGTGCCACATTATAATAATATAATAATAATAATCATCTTTATTTGGAACAATAAACAACGGTGAATTACAAAAATGAAAAACGATGATATCCGCATTAGTAATAAATACTGTGTCGCAGATACCAACGCCCACCTCCGCGACAAGATAAGTAAGGGTTCCAATACAATCTTAAAGATACTCACTTAATACAAAAAAGAAACATTTACATAAGGAATAATACAAATTACTAAGTAGCACCTCGTATATGAGGGTATGTGTGGATTCATGAGAGTGTATGTGGTTGTGTGTGTGTGTGTGTGTGTGTGTGTGTTGTATGTGTGTTGTGTGTGTGTGTGGGAATTGGATCATACTGAAACGCCTAATAGTTTCTCAGTGTCTTCATAAGACAAGGATTGCAACATTTCGAGACATTTTCTCTTGCACTTGAACATTGGCAATGGATATATGTTTAGTTTCTTGTTCATACTGTTGTATAGGAAAGAACCAATATAATAAAAGTGTCGGCTTACTGCTGCTGTGCGTCGAGGTTCAGTTTTACAAATCAGATCAGATCTACGCTTGGATTGTATATGATCAGGGTTATAATGTAGTTGCGAGTGTTTGCGTAGTATACAGTTAAGAATAAAGATTTGACGAACAGTAGGGACTTGGCAGAGTGAGTATAGGGCAGAGGTGGGAAAATATATAGGTTTTTTTATTATTACTTTAAGGACAGCCCGCTGAGCTCTTTCCGTTCTCAGTAAAAGGGATCTGACTGCACCACCCCAGGAGGTGATGCAATAAGATAAAATTGACTGGGCCAGGGCATAGTAGACAGTCTTTAGGCTATGGAAATCTATTGACGCTCTAAGATTTTTGATCATTGTCATTTTAATAGACAAAACAATAAAAAGAAAACCAGAACTCATCTACTTGATGATGATGACGTCACTGTTTTTTTTTTTTGTTCTTCTTGCGTTAAACATTGCTTAAGAGGTTAATCAAATAGCACCAGGTAGGTACTAAGTACGTATTTCCTATCTATCTAAAGCTGGCCTATCACCGGGCGTGAAAAACGTAATAAATCGTCCGCGTCGCGTGATAGAGGCGGCGTGAAATATGAACTGTCACCCGTCCCATCGACGCGCAATATAGCTAGTGCATAAATCAGTGCGTGAGATTACCATACCTAACTTTTTAGTGGTGTCTATAGATAAGGTTCTATGAAATAGTATTTTTCAAACGTTCGCGATCACTCTACATAATTACTGATTTAAACGGGTATTTCCTGCCTTAGTATTTTTCAAATACCAAAAATGTGGAGACAAGCCAGAGTCGTTGCTCTACTCAAACCTGGAAAGCCTGCTGACGATCCAAAAAGTTATCGACCAATTTCGCTTCTTTGTCACACATTTAAACTTTTCGAGAGGATGATACTAAACCGTCTCACGCCAATGGTTGAGCCTAAGCTTATCCCCCACCAGGCAGATTTTAGGCCCGGAAAGTCGTACACAGGACAGATCCTTAATGTAACTGAACACTTAGAAACCGGATATGAAGATAAAAAGATTACCGGGGTTGTTCTAGTAGACCTGACAGCTGCATATGATACCGTGATTATAAAGAGGCTGTTATACAAGGTGGGCGAGATGAAGGGTGACTTCGGTTTGGTTCAGATACTGGGACTGATTCTTCAAAACCGGCGCTTCCATGTCCACCTCCAATATGGACAAAAGTCGATGGCGATGCCAAAAAATGGACTACCGCAAGGAAGTGTACTGGCTCCAACCTTATTTAACATATACACAAACGACCAACCCTGCCCCCCTTACACCCAGAGGTTCTTGTATGCAGATGACTTGGCTCTAGCCACGCAAACAAACAGCTTGAAAAAGCTGAAGTACACTTGATGCATGCTCTAGAAGTACTAGGTGAATACTATGACGCCAACGCTTTGAGGCCAAATCCTACAAAGACACAGTCCTGTGTTTTCCACTTGCGGAACCACCAAGCCAACCGTCCACTTCAGCTAACTTGGCGAGGTACACCCATAACACCGTACTCAAACCCGGTGTATCTAGGAGTAACCCTGGACAGAACACTTGGTTTCAAAACCCACTAACAGAAAACAAAAGCCAAGGTCTGCTCACGAAATAGTATTCTTCGTCGGCTTACCACAAGATCCTGGGGCGCTTCACCTTCGGTTCTCCGAACAACTGGTCTCTCCCTCTGCTTATCAGCTGGGGAGTACGCATGCTTAGTGTGGCATCGTTCAAGCCACGCTAGAGAAGTAGACACTGCACTAAACGAGACCAATAGAATAATAACCGGATGTCTGAAGCCTACCCCGTTTCACAAGCTATACCCTTTAGCAGGTATAGCGCCATCTGACATTCGGCGAGACATTGTCTGTGCCACAGAAAAGGCAAAACAGGAATGTGATGTCGGACACTGTTTGTATGTCGTTACTCCACCAAGAAAACGGCTACGTAGTCGCAGAGGTTTTTTGCGATCCACAGAAGCCACCACAAATAATGCAAGTGATGCCCGTGTTACCCTGTGGAAACTACATAAAGCCCCCCCACCTGACTATGTTACACCTGCAGAGGAACTACCCCCTGGTCAACACCTACCTTGGCCAGTGTGGAGGACCCTCAACAGACTGCGTACCCAAGTCGGCCGCTGCAGGTGTAATCTTAGTAAATGGGGTATTATAGACAAATCGGTGACGCAATGCCAATGTTATGCCCAGCTCCAAACAATGGCACACGTCCTTACATGCCCATCCTACCCCACCACCTGCACGATGGAGCAACTGATGACCTGCTCCGACGCTGCCATGAACGTGGCGACGTACTGGTCAAAATGGCTATAGCCTGAGACATCGACACGAAAGAAGAATACCGGGTATTTATCGCGTATGTACCTTTTTTATTTGTTATCCCAAAGTTTCGATTGTGTTGCAACAGCTGTGGTCGCGGGTAGATTAAATAAAAAGATAGAGATTCAAGTGTTTTTTTTTTACTGTGCCTTTTATTAGTAAAAAAAACTTTACGATGATCCATTCACAGTAATTAAATAAGAAATTATCGTTTCATTTGAAAAATTATCACTAAAGTAGCTAATTTCAGTAGGTACCCCTAATTTCTGTCGCTTTAGGATGAAGTCTTTCAGTTTCGTCCTAACAATTATGTTGTATCGACTTAAAAATAAACCGCCTCCAAACATACAATATAACTGTGTAAACGGCGCTCTGACTTACACTCTATATGCACGCACATTTAAAGCTAAGATTGGCTACTAAAGTCATCTTAGTTAGAGCGTACAACAATGTCAACGTAGCCAAAATCGGCCCGGAAGACATCAAAGTATTGATAAACAGGCATCGAGATTAGGTCGAAACTTCAATTTGACTTATAAATAGGCCTGATTGGTATCATCGAGTTAGGACTCGAAACACTTCGAAACACAGTACTCACAAACATTTAGATAAAATGCCTAGCAAAAAAAACAGGGTGTGGACACGGCCGTGTATTAATATTTTCTACACAAAATATAAAATACGCTATTTGCGTATGTTATAATCATGTTTGAACACTAAGAAGTCCTTCGGATCATACTAAATGGAAATCTCGAAACGCAGCAAAATTACCTCAAAATGGCGGCTCTTCCCCCTCCTCCACGCGCGACGAATTCTTTAATCTTGTAATTATCGAGTGGTGTAATTAAATGTTGGATGGAGATGAAAGATATGCAACACCAAAAGTATCCCCCGATTTTGTTATCATTCGTTTTTTGAATTGCCTCCCACTGTGAAGGCAATTTTAAAAACGTAATCACGCAAAAACTCTTTTTAAAATAGAACCTTGCAGTGCGTAAGCCAAAAATTTTCCAATGAAAATAATAAAACGATCCGACAATAGCGGCCACTCGCTGACATAGAGTCTAACTGACACGTCCAGCTGACCAGGAGCCCTCTCGACCTCATCTCGTCTTCACAATCCCGTCTGTTCCGAAAGGATACGGGGTCAAGATACGCTGGTGATGGGATATCAGTTTGGAGTTATTGGCAACTGACACGGCTAGATAACCATGACCTTACCGAAAGGAAGCTGCGACTATTTGTATGAATATTGGTTACAAACAGATAAATATTTTAAACTAACTGTTGCTCGCGACTTCGTACGCGTTACGCTACTAAATATGTACCTAGGTATCCTAGAAATAAAGTTAAACTCGATGTTGCAACTTGACTTGACACCCTATTTTTATCCCATTAGACCTGATTTATGGGATAAAAAGTAGCATATGTGTTAATCCGGGTTATAATTTACGTACATTCTAAATTTCATCGAAATCGGTTCAGCCGTTACGACGTGATTGAGTAACAAATAAATAAATTAATTAACACACATCCAAACTTTCGCATTTATAATATTGTAGCAGGAGACTTATTTTGTTTTTTTGAACGCACGCCGATGACGTAGCGACCGGGGAATAGGGAACGCATCTTTTTGCCTCTGCCGAGCGAGATCGCAACACGTGCGAGCGAGAGGAGAGATTCGCCCACGCCATCGCGAAGGACGCGTCGGCTCTGTTGACTTTGATTATTTTATTTCGTGTTTACCATCATAATTGTGTATAATTACTGTTGCTACTTGTTTATCGTGTCTCAATATACAGTTTTACCAATTGATCGTGTGCCGAACTCATTTATTCACGCCCTGAGAGACAACCGCCTTACAATATTTATAATAATGTGATGTGATGTGATAGCTATGACGTAAATGGTATACCTACTCACAGTTAGATATTTTATCGAGCGAAGCAAGATCTCCAAATCAACTTAGGCAAATCGGCTTTGTTTGTATGTAAGTATTATAGTATGTATGTATGTTTGTTTGTCCGAGGATAACTTTCGAAGCGTTGATCCGATCATCGTGAAATTTGATACATACATAGGTAGGTAGTTATGGCATAATTTTGGTGTGACTAAATGAGCTAAAAATGTGGGGGGGGGGGGGGTCGTTGAGATATTGGGGTTCAAGAGGGGTAAAAATATTTAAAATGACACTATTAGGTCAAATGGGAAGTCAAATGAAAGGTCTTTATTAGTCAATTTGAACCCCGTTTTTATTTTTAGTTTAATCTTTGTAGTTTTTGAATATTAGCCATAATAAAAACAAAACTTTGACAAAATTCACAGGGTGCACCACAATGCTGAAATTTGGTATTCGTGTAGCTTTAGTGACACAAATATAGGCAAAAGTCTGAATTCCAGAATAACTGCATTTGGTACCCCAAAAAATAGTTTGAATGAAACTGTAGGTCAAATAATGTGGTTGTATTTCGCAGCACTATTTTGATAGTTAAAGATTACGAATTATATATTTTTGTTTTTATGGGAGACTCACGAGATCTCAGTTCGGGGCGAACCACTAGTTGTTAGATTAGATTAGATTCAGGGTTTGATTATACAAAATACTTTCTAATTCTAATTCTAGGAGGGGGGGGAATAGGTTCTGCACCGACGTACTGCATATGGTTGTATTATGCATTACTACAAAATACTTTCAACAAGGCTCAACACTAACTCACAGAAATAAAAAAAAATTAATTATTATACTCAAAAGTGCGTAAGACAGGTTTTTTTTATCCATAGATTGTAATTTTTTTACTGGGTTTAAAGCCGGATTCAGTTGTATGTCATACAATTTCAACATGTCTCCTTTCAGAATTTTTGTAAGAGGTGAAGGGTCAAGAGAGGCTGGCGATAGGATATGAGTTCCGGAGTTATTGACAAGGGTAGCTACCTAGAGAATCATTCAATCTTGCCACAGTAAACATTCAGTGTGACTCAGTATACAAGCTTAGTGGCAGGGATTTGCAATAGATTGAATTAAATTTTACATTTATTTATTCAAATACTACGTACTATTTTAGAACGAGCAAAGCGAGATCTCCAAATCTACTAGGGCGAATCGGCGTTGCATGTATGTATGTTTGTTTGTCCGAGGATAACTTTCGAAGCGTTGATCCGATTATCGTGAAATTTGATACATAGGTAGATAGTGATGACACAATTTTGTAAATGAGCTAAAAATTAGCTATAATTAAAACAATACTTTGAGAAAATTCATAGGGTACCTACAATGCTGAAATTTGGTATTCGTGTTTAATGACACAAATATGTGGTTAAGCATTTCGTGGCACTAATTTATTAGTCAAAGGCCGGCTTGCTCAAAGATCACTAAACGTATTTAGCGACTAAACATGTTTAAATTTGACGTATTTGTATGATTTGACAACTCCTTAAATCATATTTAGCCTCTAAACACATTAAGGCATCGTTGTGCAAGTCGCCCTAAGAATAAAATTTATTTAGTTTTTTGGGAGATCCGCGAGATTTCGGTTCGGGGCGAACCACTAGTGGATTATAGTTATTATTAAAGTCGATAATTTGGGTGGCTAGGTCAGTTGTGCTTGTCTTATGTAAACCTAATTATGTTTAGGTAAAGTTGACGGGTCTATATAAGTGTCACACAGACCGGCTCGGAGAGAAGAGCACATTTTTATCGCGTATAAAAATGAATTTTGAATCATTGAAATAAGGTTGTTTTTAGGGTTCCGTACCTCAAATGGAAAAAACGGAACCCCTATAAAATGACTTTGTTATCCGTCTGTTTATCTGTTTGTCAAGACCCTTTATCTCGGGAATACATGGAGGTATCTAGTTGAAATTAAAACCATGTACTGTCCCTTGAAGCTGTGAAAAAAAATCAATATCCTAAGTTAACGTACAAAAAGATACGGCCGTTTGTGTCGCTAAAAACGTATATTTCGATACTCGCAAGGAAATCAAAATATATAGGCTACTTTCTGTTGAGCTAGAACTATGAAAATTCGATAATATCGTCTTATACTACAATTACAGGGAACAATCTGAAAACTAAACTTTTGTAATTAAATCATTAAAAAATATAGTCTATATTTAAAGTACCTACCTACAAATTTGTACGGAACCCTCGGTGGGCGAGTTCGACTCGCACTTGTCCGGTTTATTTTCATTTCACTTCTTTTTTAAATGGAACCGACCGCACTCATTGTAAAACAAATCAACCTTATTTCAATGACCAAAAACTATTTTTGAAACTGTTGAACCGACCCACAGTAGGCATCTAAATAATGTGTAGCGGCTCGAGTGTTCTAAGCACCGAGACCGAGACAAACCTCTAGGGTTAGTACGTAACTTTGTGTTTAATAAATAAATACAATACTAAAACTGCCTAACTAAAACATAACATAGCCATAATACCTAATTAGGGACACAAAGACGGACAAGAGCGCGGCTGCTCATGCCGTTCCCCAAAGCCAGTGTTTGTGAATACTTTTCAATTAATCATGTTTAAACTACATTTCTATCCATTGCATTACATTAGCAACCATTTTCATATCACGAAGTGGATTCACAGTATTTTTTCGGAACCTATAATAAAGAGTACCTACTGCAAAAAACCAACCTTCTTTCTGTGATCGGGTACCATATGAGTAGATTCATTTCGCGTCGCTAGCTCGCCTTTGGGTCCATTTGGTGATTGGAAAAAACGTATGATTTCGTAAGGTCACGGAGAAAAGACAAGGCCCCCGGGTTAGAAATTGTTTCATAGATCACATAAAATGCGAAATATACAAAACATTTCTGCTGAATTTCCTATTAACTTTTCATATAATATTCCTTAGATAGATAGATAACTCTTTATTTTTGCATCAAAATTACACTAAATCTTTAACCCTAGAAAATTTAGAGTGACGTTCGCAACGATGCCTAATCGTATTTAGTTAAGTATATATTAAAATATTTTTAAGAGAGTTTTCAAATCATACAAATACGCCAAATTTAAACATTATTTAGTCGCTAATTACGTTTAGGAAACGTTGTGCAAGTCAGGCTTAGACAGATGTTGAGATTTTTCTTCGTATAAAACGTGTTTGGATTCAGTATAAAACATATTGAACAGTATAGACCTTTAAGACTTCATTGGAGAAAGAAATTATTACTTTGACTTCTGAGTCAAATTCACTTGTCAAATTTATTTTTGTGTCAGTCAATGGAACTGCTTTTAAAAATAGTAATATTACCTCGAGATTGTGAATTTGTACCCTGCATACAATTTGGACAGCATTCATGTTTTTTTTGCTGATAGAAAACCCATGTCTGTTTCCATCCCTACACTTGTCATATTCAAATTGATTGTTAGAAAGGGACAGCGTGACCTCTAATCTCACTGCGGGCAATTGCCTCCCGTCGACTACCCTCGTTTTATTCGTTTTCTTATACACAAGAGACTCTTGCTGGCTATTGTTTCGGAAAACGATTTTTCGTAGAATAGCTAAACAGTGTTTGACTATTTTCTAGTTTGAAACTCGAATATCAGCAAAAAAATAATAAAATATGTGTGCGGAAAATACCCTACTTCTTATAATTCGTGTTAGCATAGTGCGATGTACCCTGTCTTTTAATCCAGAGGTTATGGAGTTGAATCCAGCCGTGCAAATACGACTCTTATCAATGGAAACGTAAATTGGTCAATAGATAAGTTTCGTACTTGCATTGCTGGGGGCCAATCGCGCTTATTTTGAACGATTTAAACGTTGGAACTGAACTTATCTTTGGTTTAACTAATTTAAAAAGTTGTGTCATGCTATTTTTGACAGCGGATTAATAAAACACGTTCCGAACGAAATGTGTTTAGTTCAAACAATCTCAATAAACATTGAGATTTTTTAAAGTTCGATCGACGTTTCTTCCAAATAAAAGCTAATTCGTTTCCGTTTAAATAATTAGTGCGATACGAAATGTGCATAACGTAACGTTTTTGTTGTGGTTTCGCTTTGGCATTACCAGAAGCCGTAAACGCGCCTAATACTGAAGCGTCAAAAACTACTCCAAAATAGAGCAGTTTTACACGAACGCCATTAGTTACTCTTTGACCGCCGTTACGCGTGACGTATTTTACAGTGTTTAATTTAATTAATTTTGACCTTCTTGTGTCGTCCCAACGTGTAAAAATTCAGCTGAGCTCAAAAAATAACAAGATGGGATCACATTTCATACGTAATTAGCGCATAATTATTTATTAAAACGGGTATTTATCGCGTATGTACCTTTTTATTTGTTATCCCGACAGCTGTGTTGCAACAGTCGTGGTCCGGGTTGACTGGAGTACCTTCGAGAAGTGATGGCAGCTGCAGCTACTACCTTCACTTGGTCTTCATAATTAGAAATGTCCTCGTTCATATTACTACACACTACACTAACCGTATTTACGCACTGAGACTACCGATCACGATATGCACTCCTAGTAATCACCGGGTTCCACCATGAGAGTCTATAGCCATCTTCCCGATTGAAATTTGGATATTTCTTGATTTCAATCGCTTCTCGAACTATTCTCTTGTATTAATGGCGTTCACTAGAGAGAACCTTAGGATCATGAAGTTCAATGCAATGATTCGGTCCCGAGTCTATCAGACGCTCTGCTATCGGACTTGTTTACCTGGCGATTTTTGACAGCTGCGCTGCGATATGCTCTTTGACACGCTCGGCTATGGTATGTTTGGTTGGCCCGATGTAAGAGCGGCCACATGTAAGTAGGGCATTTAGATGTCGTGTTATTTTATTATTGAATAAATTGTTCGGTTTGTAATTGTCGTAATGAATGATACCTCCCTTTTGCTGGTTGTTAGCAACGTCGACCCAAGGACTTAGAGTATTAAGTTTTTAACGAGATATTACAATAGAATATTTATATCCTATTCTGTGCACGTACCCACCACTATAATCGACTATCTCTATCTTCAAAGGTTTGCTGGAAGAAAACTCTTATTAGGGTTAAGCTCGCCTTTGTACATGTCTATTTTGTAAGCTGTTTCTGTCTGTAAATTTATTTGTGTACAATAAAGAATATGAAAGAATATGAATATTTAGGTAGCTAGAAATGGTACAAAGACATTGTAAACAACGGGAAGGTTGTTTAAATTTCGTCCCGCGGCTGATCACAGAGCTTTACAGGTAGGATAAAGATAAATAGAACTTCTCCGAAGCGCATAACGGGCGCCGGTGAGCGAAGCAATAGAAATACTTCTCGAAACTCGTTCCGGCGCGTACCTGGCACCGGCGAGCGAGACAACAGATAAACCAAGCTTTCTGATTGGCCCGGGATCGTTTGGGGTAGTTCCTTGTCTTTCGGAGGATTTAATATAAATACGACGAGAATTGTAAAAGAAATGTAGTTCGCTGAGCGCCATCTGCGCTCGCCAAAAGTTCGGTTAAGCTGTCACGACCTCAGAGGCCAACAGCGAGATTAGTCCATTCGAAAAAAAAAAGAAATGTAGTAGTTGAACGCAAGACGTCAAGATAAGAACACGGAAATAAAGTACTGTCCAGATCTCAAGCCTGCCAGTTTTACTTTCAACCCGAAGAATACCGTAGGAGCTTCAGACCTCAGGAAGATCGTGCATTGCCCTGCCCAGGGCATTGAATTGGTTGCTTCCATCAGCACCCCTTGAAAACGTAACCCGGAGCGCCTTGGCATCTCTGAGGCAGTGCGGTACACTGGTGTTGACAAATATCGAGAGTTTCCCTACTCTAGAATTCTGAGAATGTAAATTTTTATTAGTTATAGTTTTAATATAAATCATTGTTTAAAATAAGTTATAACCAACTTAAAAAAAGTTACGAGTATACAGGGTTACTGGTAATCACTTTAATAGTTAGTATCCTTTTAGAACCATGTTCTGTACCTACATAAAAACAAATAGCTTTTGCTCAACTACTTTTAAAAAACTTACGCAGCAAAATGGAAATTAAATATTTTTATTGAAACTGTGTTTTATTTTAAAATCATTGTTATTATTAGGTACATAAGTTAGTTTTACATATTTATGAGCAGTATATCGGGTTATCTATTTCGAGTGTGCTAAGCCGAAAAAGGCGCCATTGTACTCACTATTGTGAACAACTTTTCATATGGGGCCAACCAACACTGAAATTACGAATTAAAAAAACGGCCAAGTGCGAGTCGGACTCGCGCACGAAGGGTTTCCGTACCATTATCTATAAAAACGGCAAATAAATTATGTCTGTGGTATGGGAGCCCCACTTAAATATTTATGTTATTCAATAGCACAAATTTATTTATTTATCTTATTTGAGTTTTGTGCCGATTAAGCTAGTCCTCTAAATTGTATCAGCGCCCATACAACTCAGAGGACTATCTTAATTGGCGTCAACTATGTACATGCATGTATATGTATGTATGAGGACAACCGTTAATTATCAACTTTTTTTATTTTTTGGAATTATTACTTTATTTGTGCTGTAAGGACCTTGCTTTTTACCAAATTTCATCATTTTAGGTCAACGGAAACTACCATATAGGTTTTCGACCTATACCTATAGGGTATTTCCGATTGGCCTAGAATTGAAAGCAAGGGCTTTTAATCAAAATTGACAATTCTAGGCCTTATAGCACGAGTAAAGAGAACATTCCAAAAATAAAAAAAGTTGAGGATTAAGGTAAATTTTTGTACATACAAATTTTCGCGAAAATCTAAATTCACCCATATCTTTTTATCGTGTTGACTCAGGACCTTGATTTTTATATACTTTATAGGGACTATATACCTCAGTACCTGGTATAAATTTCAATTTGCTAGGTCTACCTACCCGTTTCAGAGAAAATCGGTGGTGTGGTGACACACGGACAGAGAGACGGACAGACGGACAAGAGAGTGGTCTTATAAGGGTTCCTTTTTTACCGTTGGTAATTGATGTACGGAACCCTTAACATCAGCTGTTCTTATGGACATGAGATGACATTTTGTCAGGCGTCTCAATGTAAATTTTGTTTGAAACAGCTGATTTTTTTTCGCAAATTCAAGGTTGCCTCTATAGTAAAAGTTGTTCATAATGATGAGTACAATGACCCTCTTTTCGGCTTAGTACATCCCAAACAGATAACCCTGTGTATAATAGTTGTAGTAATTATTATAATATTTTATTGTGTTAATCCTATTAGTACTAGTCAGGTACGCAGATATAAAATATACGCGTGATATCTGTGTAGTATTAGATAATTTGGATTTAATTAGCAGTAGAATAGAAGTTCTTACCCAAAAATATTACCCCAAAAATGGGTAAATAATGACTATGCTAGCAACATTATGCTGGAGGGGTTAGATGGGCGCGGGATGCGGGTTTTGTTTTATGAACACAGCTCACGGCTTGGAATCACAGCTGAACGCGGCTTCTGGTTTTTTCTGTATTCTGAGGTACAGAAACTACTGGTCATACAGAAACTGATTAAACTGAATAGGTGCCGGTTAAGTTATTAAAAATCTTGTCTCAGATCCTTCTGTTATACAAAAAATCAATCAATCAAACAAATTTTCGTCGATGATTTAATTCTAAAAACCAATAGCATACACGCTGACTGAAAATGAGCAAATCAATAGTGATCTTAACGACATCTCCGCGTTAAAGATTGTTTCACCAAACATTCAGGTGTATGTTACTAACGAGATCGTAATGACGGTTTTCCCGTGACACAGATATCGCACGTCACAACGAAACCGATACTTTACTTCAAATCTGGTTTCACGAATTCGGGTCAAATGGAAAATGTGTAAATTTTGTTTGGAATTTTGAAACCTTTTGAGCTTTGTAATTATTACCAACGTCATTATTTTTAGTCTATATTTGTTATCGTGTGTTATTGGGTACTTTATCACATTATTAATTTGGTAATAAATTATACTATAATATCGCTAATATTTTTGTAAATTCATTCTTAATACACTTATATTAGAAATGCGCAAGTTTCGATGTTTGTTTATTTATTTGTTTGTTACACAATCACGTCGTAACGGCTTAACTGACGTCGATGAAATTTAGTATGTACGTAGATTATAACCTGGATTAACACATAGGCTAATTTGAATTAGCAAACCATGCGTGCGAAGCCGCCGGCGGAAGCTAGTTATAAATCGAGAAACAACCAAACCTGGAATAATAATCTGTAGATCATGCAAACATTTGTTTCGCGGCGGGAATCGGACCCGCAACTACTTGCGTCTCAGGCGACTTTCGGCCACTGCGCCGCGGAGGTTATAATATCCGTAGTTTAAAAATTGCTAGGTATAAGTATACCCAATACTGTGCCTTCTTGTTCCTTTCAGAGCCCTACCGAAGTAACTAAGGCAATATTTTGCGGGGAATGCCACCAAAGCGACTAACACAAAAAGAGTGACTTGCATTTCTATTCTTCCCTAAAAGCAGTATATTACGGCGGGCTATCCGCCGGGTCGCCCGCTAATCCCTTGATAAGCGGCAAAGGACAATACGCTATTGTTCTGTTCCCACCCGCCGCCGCCGCCGCCGCCTCGCACAGAGATTCAAACACAGAAATACTAACATAATAGGTTGGGGAAAAAGTCTTTTCGCATTATAGTATGTATGAACTTGTAATAAAATCTCTTTGGCTGTACTATTTGTATCTGGCTGGTTTTGGTATCATTCAAAGTTTAAATTTTAAAGAAGATAATTCCAAATTCAAATTAGGAAAATGTGTGATTTTTATTTGTTTTTCGTACTGTAAAGATGAGTGAATCTAATGAAGAAACTCGATACATTTTAAAATTTTACTACAAAAAATGTAAATATGCAACGCAAGCCGCGAAAAAAATTTGCGACGTTTATAGACTTAGTGCAGTGTCTGTGAGAGTAGCACAAATTTGGTTTAAGCGTTTTCAATCCGGAAATTTTGATGTCAAAGATGCACGTCGCTCTGGTCGCCCTATTACGGATAAAATTGATGCCATTTTTGAAAAAGTGTAGCAAGATCAGCGTATCAGTAGTTACGACGTAGCTGAAGAAATGGGAATTGACCACGAAACAGTTTTGGCACATTTGAAAAAAACTGGGTACACAAAAAAGCTCGATATTTGGGTACCCCACAAGCTCACTGAAAGAAACCTAATGAACCGTGTACTCATTTGTGATTCTTTATTACGACGTAATGAAACCGAACCATTTTTGAAGAAGCTGATAACTGGTGATGAAAATTGGATGACGTATGACAAAAACGTGCAAAAAGGTCGTGGTCAAAGGCCGGTCAGGCTTCACAGACTGTGGCGAAACCCGGGTTAACTCGCAACAAGGTGATGCTGTGTGTGTGGTGGGATTGGAAGGGCATCATTCATTATGAGCTGTTACCACCAGGCAGGACCATCGATTCTAAACTCTACTGCGAACAACTGATGAGATTAAAGCAAGAAGTTGAGAGAAAGCGGCAGGAATTAATCAACAGAAGAGGTGTGGTTTTTCATCATGATAACGCTAGACCTCACACATCGTTAGCCACTCAGCAAAAATTAAGAGAGTTTGGCTGGGAGGTATTAATGCATCCGCCGTATAGTCCTAGCCTTGTACCTTCAGATTTCCACCTGTTTCGGTATCTTAAGAATTCTTTAGGCAGTGTCAGGTTAACATCACGAGAGGACTGCCAAAACCACTTGTCGCGGTATTTTGATCAGAAGCCCCAAAATTTCTATAGGAATGGGATCATGTCCCTACCTACAAGATAGCAAAAAGTTATCGAACAAAATGGTACCTACATACTTTAGTTCAATGTAAATAAACTATATTAAAAAATGTATTGAATTTTCTTAAAAAATGCGAAGATACTTTTTCCCCAACGTAATATTTGGCGCCCAGCGTGGGGTACTCTAACAGATACTGCCCAGAGTTGAGGAGCAACTTAGGAGATGAAATCCCATACAATACTTAAGCAAATATTTGGCCATAAATAGATAAATAAATAACAAATAAATAAATATTTTATGACATTTCACAAAGTGGTATCTAGCCCCAAACTAAGCAAAGCTATAGGAACCAAATAACTGACGGAATACTTACATAATTTTATTTGTAAATACTTATAGTATATAAAAAACCATCCAGACCCGGAACAATATCTGTAGATCATGCAAACATTTGTTCCGCGGTGGGAATCGAACCCACTACCTCCTGCGTACGCTCAGCCGGCTATTCGCTCACTCCGCCACGATGGTCGTCTCGGAGATCGATAATGTCTTTAATACACACCATTAAAAATAAGGAAATGAAAGAAAATACACTGTTATATACTGTTATATATATATATTACAGTACGATAGGCGACCTTATCGCTAAAAGCGATCTATTCCAGGCAATCTTTGTACGGACAAGATCTATTGTGAACAAATATGGAGGCGGCATGAATCAGATCTTATTAGGACAAGTATATTTACAATTTAACATAAAATAAAGATAATATAAAATAAAATGCTGAGCCATACCCCCTTTTTCGGTACAGAGCTCATAGTAACGTACCTTCTGTTTTGTTGATTAAGTTTACGTGTTTTTAATTGTCTGTACTTATTTATTTATCCACCGTATGTAGTTTCTGTGTGTCGAAATAAATGCCTTCTATCTAAATAATATAAATATTAACAAAGAGTTTATCTGTTTTACCCGCTCTGTGGCAGCCACCTCAAACTCAAATGAACCAACGTCTCACTTAAAAACGTGATACTGTTTCTCTTTTTTGTTGACGCTTTTTATTTTCGCCTATTCATTGCGCTGACATCTTTATAGCAGGGTTATACGGATCGGGGACAGGTGCCGCCTTATTTCTAACGTAATAAAGTTCAGAATTGAAGGGTTTTTATACCCCTGAGTGGGGTAACAATGTGAAAATGAAAATATATCAGGTGTTTTGTTTCGATGCAAATTGTAACGTGTGGTTGTGTTGTGTTATGGTATACTTTGTGAATACCTACCACCTTCTGAATTGTACCCTCATGGTACTTTGGGGTGAGAAAATGTTAACATGAAAACGTATTTCGTTTGGGTATTCCCATATATATGGGTTTCAGACCAAGATAGATCAAATAATTTATAACAGAATTAACTGTACAAGAGTTCTTAGAAAAATAAATTGACGCCTTTCTAATTATAAATCGAAGAAGATTTCAATGAGTACAAATTATAAGAAATGAATAAAATGTAACTTTAAAATAACTTTTATTTCGAAAAACCAAGGACTTTTACACAAAATAATTTAAATCGAAATGAAACCCTGGTGTAGTGTAGTAAAAAAACTAGTGTTTCAACCCGAACTGGCCTCGCGAGTCTCCAATAAAAACAAAAAAATATTATCCGTAATCTACGACTATCAAAATAGTGCCACGAAATGCATAACCACTTAACTTGACCTACAGTTACTGCTAACATTCAAATTACTGCTAACAAATTGGTTATGCTTTTTTGGGTTTGTTTAAATTGCAGTTATTCTGAATTTCAGACTTTTGCCTGTATTTGTGTCACTAAAGCTACACGCGTACAAATTTCAGCATTGTGGGGTCACTGGCGTACCCTGTAAATATTGTCAAAGTTTAGTAGTAGTATTAGTTATGGCTAATAACTCAAAAACTACAAAATTAAACTATAAATAAAAACAGGGTTGGAATGCACTAATCAAGACCTTTCATTTGACGTCCCACTTGACCTAATAGTCTAATTTTAATTTTTTTTTACCCCTCTTGATCCCCAATATTTTATTTTTTATTTATTTATTTAAAACAATACATCTATTATTACAGGTTAGACCTAATACAATAGCGTAGTCATCAAATGTAGAGCAAAAAGAAAAAATCAAATCAATCCAATAATAAACAAATTATACACTTACAAAATTAAATACAAATGTCTATGAGGAAAATTCAATAAAATAATAACAATAAAATCTTCATAATATCATACTCGTCATATTACCTCTCGTCATATATCAATATCTCAACAACCCCCCCACATTTTTAGCTTATTTACTCACACCAAAATTATGTCATCACTAACCTAAGTATCAAATTTCACGATGATCGGATAAACGCTTCGAAAGTTATCCTCGGACAAACAAACATATAATATTTGTATATTATATGTTTGTTTGTCCGCCGATTTGCCCAAGTTGATTTGGAGATCTCGCTTCGCTCGATCAAAAAACGGGGTCGAAATGTATTTACAAAGACCTGTTATTAGACGTGCCATTTGACCGGTTAGTCTCATTTTGTTTATCTTTACCCCTCTTGAACCCCAATATTTCATAAATGTGGGGGACTTTTTTAGCTCATTTATCCACTCCAAAATTGTGCCACCCTACCTATATACCAAATTTCATGATGATCGGTTAAATGCTTCGAAAGTTATTCTTGGACATACAAACATACATCAACATCATCATCGTCAGCCCTTCTCATCCCACTGCTGGGCATAAGCCTCTCTTCGTCGTCGCCATTCGCCTCTGTCCTGCGCTGTTCTAACCCACATACGACCTGCGATTTTTATAATGTCGTCGACCCATCTTGCCGGTGGACGACCTGCGTTCCTGGTTCCATCTCGGGGCCACCACTCAGTCAGCACCCTGCTCCATCTGTCATCACCGCGCCTGGCCATATGTCCTGCCCAACTCCATTTGAGTTCCAATACACGCTTGTTAACGTCTTGAACTTTAGTCCGCTTGCGAATTTCGGTATTGGGGACTCGGTCTAGCAGTGTGATGCCGAGCATGGCGCGCTCCATGGCTCTCTTTGCGCCTCTAATCCTGTGCACAGTCTCCTTCGTGAGCATCCATGTCTCAGCACCGTAGGTCAATGTTGACAGGACACATTGGTTGTAGAGGCGTTCAAACATACATACATGCTTACAACGCCCATGTGCCCAAGTTTATTTATAGATCTCGCTTCGCTCGATCGATAATATTATTTATCAAGGAATTAATTTTTGTAATCATTGAATTTTGCATAATGGCTTCTATCGAAATGCATATAGGTTCGATTTCAAAAATAATATTGAAATCTGAACCGTCAGAGACCCTAAAATCTCACCCATTGAAAACCACATAACAATAAAAATTTAAATTGAATGGAGCCTTCGAAAATTGCGAGAAATATCCAAAATCCCTCGACGCTGATATTATTGAACGATACTATAAAACTATCGCTTCGCATCCTATGTTACGGAGATAGTAGGACATAGTAGAGCTGAACTCAGTATCACAACATGTGATGGAACCTAGACTAAATAATCAAATAGTAAAAATAAAAAAAACATAAACAAAAGAGAACTAGGTACGCGGCGCGTTCAATGTATTCTCGGTATCGGGGCAATATACTAATGATGAGGGTAATTAAATTATCTCATTAGTTTATGACACTCATTGAGGGTATAAATACATAATTTTATTTGATTGTCGCCATTAGTATTCAAAATATCATTTTGGAAAGGCAATTACGATGACTGATACGACAATATTGAAAAAAATCGAGCATCGCGCTGTGATAAAGTTCCTCACAAAACAAGGAAAGACTCAAAAAGTAATCCACGAAGAAATGATGGCTGTTTACCAAGATTCTGCCCCTTCATTATCTATAATTCAGAAGTGGTCAAGTGAATTTAAACGGGGTAGAGAGAGTATTGAAGACGACCCTCGTGCCGGTGGGCCGGTTAGTGCCGCTACTGAAGAAAACGTAAAAATTGTTGAGAAACTTGTACTCAAAGATGCCCATATGAGAAGGAAAATATTAGAAAAAAGAACCAAGCTATCCGTGGGTACCATTCACACTATCCTTCATGACCATCTGAATTTGTCAAAGGTCAGTGCAAGATGGGTGCCGCGAATGCTCACAGCGCTTCAGAAACCAGTGCGAGTTGATTGTTGCAAGGAGTTTTTGGAGCTCTGTGGTGAAAATCCGCAAAGTATTTATGATCAGATTGTTACTGGTGATGAAACGTGGGTTCATCATTATAATCTTGAGAGTAAGTAGGAGTCTATGCAGTGGCATAAAAAAGGAACAGCCCCACCGAAGAAGTTCAAAGTCAGCCCATCCGCCGGAAAGCTCATGGCCACAGTATTTTGGGATTCCAAGGGAATCTTATTAATTGAGTACACAAAAAAAGGTGAGAATATTACTGACGCAATTTACGCTAACACCCTGCGCAATTTAAAGGAGGCAATAAAAGAAAAAAGACGGGGAAAATTGACCGCAGATGTATTGCTTCTGCACGACAACGCGCCTGTTCAGAAGGCGCGCATTGCCAATGCTGCTGTGCGGGATTGCGGATTTGAAGAAATCAATCATCCACCCTACAGCCCGGACCTAGCCCCTAGTGATTACTTTCTGTTCACAAATCTCAAAAAAGAACTTCGAGGCAAGCATTTTTCCAACGATGAAGAGTTAAAGGCAGCAATTAGCGATCATTTTTCAGACCAGGAAGAAAAATATTTTTTGGAGGGAATTGAAAAGTTATTTTCCAGGACAAATAAGTGTGTTCAGATCCTAGGGGACTACATTGAAAAATAAATTTTATTCAGAATTTTCTGCTTATTCTTTCATGCCTATACCGAGAATACATTGAACTCCCCTCGTAAATACTGTGTGCTACAGCAGTAAGGGCATTAAAAACTCAAAAAAAAAGCAAACAAAAGCATTATGCCCGCTCCATTTAGCTACTAGACTCTGTGAAAATGATATGATAATGAGTTGTCAAGTGTTATATTCAATGATATTTTAAGTTATTTCTCATGTAGGTATGTCTTAATTATTTTAAATACCTACATAAATCGCACTAAATTAAAATTATTGCTTGTGCTCCAAAACCTTTAGTGCTTTTAGTTTTGTCTACATTAATTAGTAATAGTGATAAATAAACTTATTCGTATTATTAATAATTGACACGTAACTTCAGAGCGAATTTATACAAATACAAAAGAGAACACGTAGGCAATGAAATAGAAGAAGTGATAAGTTGCAATACTGTAAACCGTGGTTTACTATATGACAGTGAGTTGGCGCGAGATCCTAACCGGGTGTATGTAATGGGCGGTGTTCAATAAATATTGACGGCGGATATTTTTGAGGCAGTTACTAACACGCGGCAGTGTTTAGTGCGTCCGCTGATTTGCAATGTGCGTGAATATACGGTACAGTGTCATGTAACCCGAACACTGCAGTTTTCACCCAGCTATAACAATCAATTGCTCATAATTAGGAAATGGCCCTTCTTAGTTATGATGATACATAGCCAATGTGGAAATTTAATATTCCAACTTTTGCAATTTTATGGTACTTTTTTACTAACTAAGAGAACTAAGAGGGGTAAAAAAAACATAATGAGACTATTAGGTCAAATGGAACGTCGAATGAAAGGTCTTTATTAGTACAGTTCGACCCCGTTTATAGGTATTTTTAGTTAAATCATTGTAGTTTTTGAGTAATTAGCCATAACAAAAACTGAACTTTGACAAAATTCACAGGGTACACCAGTGACCCCACAATGCTGAAATTTGATATGCGTATAGCTTAAGTGACACAAATATAGGGAAAAGTCTTAAATCCAGAATAACTGCAATTTCAACCCAAAAAAAGAGTAACCATATAGGTACATGAACTCCCGTAACTGGTAATTTGAATGAAACTGTAGGTCAAGTTAGGTGGTTATCCATTTCGTGGCACTATTTTATGAGCAAATTTTGTTTTAGTCAAAATTTTATTAGTCTATTATATTATGAGATTTTCTTTTTGGATAAATGGGAAACGCGAGATCTCAGTTCGGGGCGAGCCACTAGTTTATAAGGTTTCCTAGTTCGACTACGGAACCATAGAAATCTACTGCATCAAATTACCTATCAACTTTTGAAACACCTACAAGCAACGTGATAGATGATTTACAAAAGATAAATTTATTACAGTATAGAAATGAAACTTAAGAATTCTTCAAATTATTATTATCTCCCGGTTTATGGACAGTGGCACCAAATTCCAACAAACACGCAACCTTCTGTTTGAGTGTTTGTTGTGCAATTAGTTATAATGCATTTAATTATCTTTGAGTGTGTTGGTTCAAGGCATTGTTACTCCCAAACAAGTGGACCGAATTGAATGCGGTATTAATTTAAGTGAAGCTTAGTAAATATTAATCAGATTGATTCAGTTGTTTTCGTTGTTTCAATTGTGTGTTTTAGGGCCTCTTCTCTTTATTATTTATATAAATGATATGCCTAAAATGATATCAAAAGAGATGGTACTTTTCGCTGATGACAGTACTGTAATTTTCACTGACATTTTTAAATCTGACCTAGAATATTCAATTATTAGTGCTATAGAAACGATAAATAAATGGCTTAAGAAAAATAATTAATTAATTAATTTGGACAAAACTAATCTTATGACATTTTCTAATAACATTGTAAGCAATTGGACATTAATGTAAATTACTTAGGACATAATAATTATCAAGTTGACACCACTAAATTTTTAGGATTAAATTTAGACTATAGTTTAAATTGGAAATCGCACTTGACACTATATGTAAGAGACTTAATCAATGTTCATATGCAATGTTCATGCTCCGAAAAATTGTCAATGTGTCTGCTGTGATAACCACCTATTATGGATGTGTAGAATCAGCATTAAGGTATGGAATTATTTTTTGGGGTAACTCCACGCGCAAAGAACATATATTCATCTCTCAAAAGAAGTTTAAGTGTCAGAGCAATATGCAAGTTGCAGAAAACTGACAGCTGTAAGCCCTATTTCACGGAGCTTAGGATTTTGACTCTCCCATGTTTGTATATCTACGAAATCGCTACATTCGTTAAAACAAATATGGACCTCTTTATAAACCGTAAAAGTAAACGGCATATTAATAAAATTTGTTTTCCACCTAATAAGACAGCCTTGTTTAATCAGAGTGTGATTTGTATGGCTCCACGTATATATAATCACCTACCTGAGTCTGTATTGGGTTCTTCCAGTCTGAGTATGTTCAAGGGAACCTAAAACTAATATTAATAAAAAAAGCATACTACAACATAAATGAGTTTCTTAGTGACAAATCCCTTGAATAATTTTATTATGTAAATCTGACATTTTATTACTAATTTTCTATTTAAGATAAGAGTTGAATATTGTAAATATTTTAAGCATAAATTTTGTTTTTTCTATGTTGATACTTTGTGGTATGTGGATACTTTTAAGGCTGACTAAAATTGCATGCGATACACGCTGACGAACTCAAACTGTATCACTAACCACCTGTTACTAACCCATATTCGCAATAAATAAATTAATTTGATTTACATGGCTTTATAAAATACAAGCTGGGCTGCCCCAGCTTCACACGGATTTTTATTAAATTAAAATAACTGCACTCGTAGCCGAAGCTGTGTAGCTTTCTATCAGTGAAAAAAAATCGAAATTGGTTTATTATTTGTTGGATCTGACTTATCCAAGCACATGTAATTTGTCAAAGAGTATGAATAAATTAAATTAAATTAAATTATAACTGGAGATTACCCATTACATCCAAACATCTAAACTCTTGAAAGTTACCTCTATAATATCATGTTTAATAGTATAAATATAGTATTATATTATAGACAAAAGAAAGAATTAAATCATCTAAATATCGTTGCTAACGATAGTTCAACTGCTTCAGATCACTACAAGGCAGAAATGTCCTCAGGACAATGCGCTTTGGCTGCATTTGTTGGTTTCGTCCGTTAGAGCTTTAAGTTATCCTAATTTTAATATGTTTTATGCTAAGTAAACTACGGTTCACCATGTGGCGTGATAGGCCCTCTGTGTTTGGCATGTCGGAATTTCATATCTATACCTCAGAATATTTTCCTAAAGACATTTTTACAAGATACGTCGCAAATACACAAACCACAAGATTAGTTAAATGTCACTTCTACTTATTATTACCTGTATGCAACTACGGTACTTTAATATAATACGTGTTCCACATTACAATCTAAAAACAAGCTAAAATATACCTTATCTTAACAACTTAGGGCCTATTTTATTGTGAATCTAGAGTGTTTGTGGATTTGTATATGAAGCCTGAAATTGAAAAATGATTTTTACTGTTTAATATTTTCAGTCCATTTTTGCGTGTGTTATTGAGTTAGTTAGCTTTGGGTTTGATGCTAAAATAACCCTTATAGTCTTAAAATTTAGGTAGGTTTTGCTGTGGTGTACTTTTAGGATTTAATAGGGAAGAATTTAAAGATACAAGCGAGTTTAGCCTAGAGTGAGTATGAAACACGAACCGTTAAAAGTCTCATTTATATCGCGGAACGTGAATTATTATTCTACTAGCGCTTGCACCCGACTCTTCTTGAATCAGAGAGGAAAGGATATACATAAATATGTGGACGACTGATTGTTAATATAATTATTTATTTATGTTGCGACTCTGACTCTGAAATCTATTTTAATAAATTAGATAAATAATGCTGGACATTTCACACATACTCATACTCATTTATTTAAGCCGTAGGGGCACAGTAGAACATTTGGTTTCGTCAATCATAGTACTTATTAATTAAATGTATTTATCTAAGTGTCTAGTTCATTGCACCATAATATTGGAGGCGCCAGAAACTGACAAGCATTTCGTTTACATTTCATTTACATAGGTAGGTATATGCATCTAAATACTGATTAATAAGCATGCAGGTACCTATGATTATAGCTGCTGTAGAGGGACATTGTCAAAGAATTGATTATAATAATTAAATTGAATTCTAAATTAGTGTGTATGACAGTAACAATAATTATAAATATTGAATTGCATTACATAGTCATTGATTATATTTTATGGAATGTCTAGATATGCATAAAATAATGTCAAATCGTAGCTGCTGTAAAGGGGCTATATAGCCCCATACTAAGCAAAGCATATACTATGGGAACAAGATAATTGAATTATTACTTAGGTATACATATTTTTTTTGTAAATAGTATACAAAGTTCCACCCACCGCTTCACACGCGTGGTTTGTCAACAAAAACATTACCCTCTTTCTGCGCAGTCGGGTAAAAAGTAGTCTGTGTCGCAATCCCGGTCATTATCATTATATTAAATTTAGCTGAAATTGGTCCAGCCGTTTAGTCGTGAAAACGTAACAAACAGTCAGACAGAGAGACAGAGTTACTTTCGAATTTATTGATCGAGTGAAGCGAGATCTCCAAATCAACTTGAGCAAATCGGCGTTGTATGTAGAATAGAATAGAATAGAATAGAAAACGCTTTATTGTAAATCAAACTTAATATAAAAAAACAAACAATACACGCAGAAATACAAGTGGCGGTCTTATCGCTAAAAGCGATCTCTTCCAGACAACCTTTGGATGGACTGGATTTCACGAGAACAGTATAGGACGGTAGCTTAGGTAATAATATTTGAATTTGAATTTGCTTTTAATAAAAATAATTAAATATTGAATAAACAGTGTACTTAGATAAGCAAAAAAATAAATATATATATATATACGAGTATATATAAGTATTCATCACTGGATTAGGTACATACATGTTAATATAGTATAGTACATAAATATTCCATACTAATAATAAAAAAGTATATTAAATAAAATACAATAAGTAGGTACATAAACGTGCATATCAGAAGGGTGAAATAAAACCAAGAGTAGCGATAACGTAACGATAGGTGATAAAATGAGAAATCAGCATTGTAGTGCAGACAGATGTTTGAATAGAACTGTTTTAAAGATAGGAAGGGATTTGGCAGTTCTAATGTTTGGAGGAAGAGAGTTCCATAGACGGATAGCTTGTGCAGTGAAGGAGTTATGATAAAAGTTAGAAGAGTGTACAGGAGTTTTAAGTTGCAAGGTCTCAGAGGAGCGCAAGGCTCGAGGATTTGAGTGATGGATATACTCAAAGCGCTCTCTGAGATAAGAAGGGCTAGAAGGGTTAGACATGATACTGTACAAAAGAAAGAAAATATGTGTATTCTTGTGGCAGCGAATGGGTAACCACTTGAGCTTATTGCGAAATTCAGAGACGTGGTCATATTTTCGCAGGCCAAAAATAAATCGAATACAGACGTTCTGAAGGCGCTCAAGTTTATCGAGGTGTTTCTCGGTAAGATCTGGAAAGCAGGCATCAGTATAATCCAGAATATATGTATGTATGTTTGTTTGTCCGAGAATAACTTTCGAAGCGTTGATCTGTCCATTGTGAAATTTGATATATGGTAGGTACCTAATGTTGGCACAATCTTGGTGTGACTAAATGAGCTAAAATGTTGAGGGGTTTTGAAAGTTTAATGAAAGGTCTTTGTAGTTTTTGAGTTATTAGCCATACTAAAAACTGAACTTGACGAAATTCACAGTGCACACCAGAGACCCCACAGTGCTTAAATTTGTTATTCGTCTAGCTTTACTGATACAAACATACAGAAAAGTCTGAAATCCAGAATAACTGCCATTTCTACACCAAAAAAGTATATCCATATAACATGAACTCCTGTTACTTGACTTTGAATAAAACTGTAGGTCAAGTTAGTTAGTTAGTATTTTGTGGCACTATTTTAATAGTAAAATGATTTTTTTTTTGTTTTGTGGAAGACTCGTGAGGTCTCAGTTCGGGGCGAACCATGGATAGAGAGTAACATCTCAGACCCAGAATAATTACCTTGAGATTCTAACTTATCATATTAAAATCCATTTCGACAGTCGATTTTATTTAATCGTCATGAAATAAATTGCAATAAAAATTCTCGTAAAGTACAAGTGCCACCGAAATTCCGCACTTTTCAATCAATTCCGAACCCAAAGGAAAAACAGGATTTAACGACGGGATTGGAATCTGGAGCGTTATATCTACATGCAATTACGTATGTCTGTCTGTCGCACAAAGGGCTATCATCACCGCGGGGGCGGGGGCGAGGGCAGGGATAAACCTGGGAGCAACACAAAAGGGGCAAAGATATTTAGTTCTCATAATTTTAATTTGTCCTTAAAAGCAGGATATTAAACTAAAAAAAACCTTTTTTTCTACAAGTTCCAACTCTAAGGGCGATTGCGCAGCGATGTTTAAATGTATTTAGTGACTAAATATTTAGCATCTAAATACGTTTTAGCATTGATGCGTAAGTCACTCTTAAAGTAATCCAAGCTTCGTGATATAAAAATTTTTTTTTTTTACTAACCTATATTGTCCCACTGCTGGGCAAAGGTCTCCCCATCTCCCCTCCATCCATCACGGTCCACAGCCAAATCTGACCAATCTGATTTGAATGCATCCAGGTCGTCTCTCCATCTTTTTCTGGGCCTACCACGGCTGCGTCGTCCGTTCGGTGTCCACTGGGTGACTAGATTCGCCCATCGTTCTGGATGCATTCGAACCACATGGCCTGCCCAATCCCATTTTAAGCGGGCGGTCTTAATGCCTACATCGGCTATGCCGGTTTTGGCTCGTAGGTCGGTATTTCTGACTCGATCGATTCGCTTCACTCCAAGGATGCTTCTCTCCATCGCTCTCTGGCAAATCTTGAGTTGGGACTTTTGTGCTTCTGTCAAGGACCAAGCCTGAGCTCCGTAGGTCAATATGGGCAGGATACACATGTCGATGAGTTTTCGCTTCAGTGTCAGTGGAAGGGAACCCTTCATAAGCTGCTTCATGGACCAGTAGCTCCTCCAAGCGTTTTCAATGCGGTGATTGATTTCTGTGTCTTGGCGGTTCTGGAAGGAGACTAGCTGGCCCAGGTAAATATACTCATCGACATATTGTATGACCTGCCCATCGACTTCGACCCTACGTTTTATACTGTTAGTCATGACTTGAGTCTTTGATCTATTCATGGCCAGTCCCACCTCAAGACTTGCTGTGCTCAGGTCTTGGAGCATTTGTTGAAGTTCTTGTGCGGATGGAGCGAAGAGAACGATGTCGTCAGCAAAACGTAAGTTTGTGAGTCTTTTGTCACCGATGCTGGTCCTTCTCATGTTCCAGGAAATTGCCAACTTTTTAAAAATTTCCTCAAGCGTACTTGTGAAAAGCTTAGGCGATAGAGGATCACCCTGTTTTACACCTTTTTCGATTTTAAAAGATGGTCCGCAATTATCTAACTTGATGGTGGCTGTGCTGTTGTTATAAATGTATTTTAGAAGGTCTTTATATGTTATTTCTATTTCTTGATTACTTAAGACTGAGAATATGGATTAGTGTGACAGACTATCAAAAGCTTTTGTATAGTTGTATAGTGTTGTATAAAAATATACTGCTTTAAAAATATGCAATCAAACTGCTTTCACAAGGGATCTTATTTTAACTGTTATAAAGCTATTTTTTCAACCCTCTTTGTATCTCAAAAACCACCCGCATAGGTACTCAATCGCGATAATTGAATTCGATTCATGTTCTATATATTTTAAATTTCACGAAGATTGGGCCAGCCCTTCTCAAGTTATCTCCGAAAAAACATGCATACACAGTACTGATTCGTCCAACTCTCACTCGTGATTACCGTAATTTTATTAACACTGAAAAGAGCACCAATATTGGCAATTTTTTCCACTTGCCCCATACTATTTACCTGAATCCATCCCCACAGGGGGTAGGGGTGAGTTTGAGGGGAGGGGGCGACAGAGACAACTTTCATTGACGAAAAATCAGACGGAAAATTGGAACTGAGAGTGATTGAAATGTTTGGAGGTGACAGATCGTTGCCGGTAATTTTGATTCATTAGTAATAAATTGGAGTTTGTGTGCGGGTGCGAAGGTAGGAGGGCTTATTGGGTTACGCGTTTTCTGTTTATTTGTGAGTTAAACAATTCTTTTGTCAATAAATCTTGTTAACATTATTTGTGTTCAAATTCTTAGAAATTGGTTTTGTGTTTTTAATCGCACCTGCAGCTACCTACCTATGTTCTGGTAAAGAGTGCGTGAGTATCGTGTGGGTGTATTTGTGTGTGTCTGTGGACGAATGCGTTCAGTAAGATTGGCTGTTTCGTGGAGAATCGTTCAAATAAGACATTTTACCGTGGAGCTCGATAAAATAGGTCAAAATTATAATAATTGCAGAGAGCCAGTGGTTAAATGAGTATCAGCTCGCTTGTTGCTTCGTCGTAATTATGTTGAGCTAGAGGCCAACACCTGCGAGTCTTTAGGGCACTCGACATGGCAACAGCATCCTGAGGACGATGGTGGCTGAGTGTTGAACATCTCCGCTCTGGAAACTTACACAACATCCCTCCCACCCTTACTTTCTTCAAATGCGTATCTACTAAATTTTCTAAAAATAAAAAATACACGATAAACTGTGTGTTTAATAATTCTCTCTAAGTGACTAAACGGACTAAATTCTAAAACTTATATCTATAAAATGAGAATCTGTTATTGGCATTATGCATTAGCTATAAGATATTGTTTACATTTTATATAAAATGATGTTGATTCTGTAATGCATGAATAAAAAAATAAAAAAATAATGCTCTATACTTGTGATTAATGAAGTAAACTAGGGGTTCGCCCCGAATTGAAATTTCGCAAGTCTCCCATAAAAACAAATAAATATTAATTATAATCTTTAGATATCAAAATAGTGCCATGAAATGTAAACCATCTAACTTGACCTACAGTTTCATTAAAATTACAGGTAACCGGGAGTTCATGTTAATTGTTTTTTTTTTGGGGGTAGAAACTGCAGTTATTCTGGATTTCAGACTTTTCCCTATATTTGTGTTATTTAAGCTACACAGAACTGTGGGGTCACTGACGTCCCACTTGACCTAATAGTCTCATTTTCATTTATTTTACCCCTCTTGAACCCCATTATCTCAACAACCCCCAAACATTTTTAGCTCATTTAGTCACACCAAAATCGTGCCATCACTACCTACCTATCTATCAAATTTCACGATGATTGGATCAACGCTTCGAAAGTTATCCACGGACAAACAAACATACATACATACTTACATACATACATACAACGCCGATTTGCTCAAGTTGATTTGGAGATCTCACTTCGCTCTATCAATGAGGTTTTCCCCAGTGACGACAGTATAGGACTCTACAAAAGGAGCTTTTAATTTTTTTTTAAGTTATGGCAATGCACGAGTGATACCTACATTTTGTGTTACAAACGCCCATAGGCTCCGGTAACCGCTTCCATCAGAACGTCTGATATCGTTTCTATAGAAATGCCACATCTATTTACTGATATGCCACATCCATTTATTATCCATTGGTAGCTCCGTCTCGTCACTAATTTGTTCCCGTTTGTCAGCGCGAAACCAATTTAAAGTCTATTATTGGGCAATATGGCGATTGAAAGCGGAAGCCGCCCAATTTCAGCAGTTTTGATAGCGGACCTCCCTTATCAGGCTATTTATGACACTTATTAAAGACAGTAAAGCAGTAAGGAACCAAGATTTATACATTTAGTATAACTAGTGGTTTGTCCCGAACTAAGATCTCGCGTAACTCCCAAACAACATAATAAATATAATTCTTTGGGCGACTTGCACAACGATGCCTTAATTTATTTAGTGGCTAAATATGATTTAAGGAGTTATTAAATCATACAAATACGTCAAATTTAAACATGTTTAGTCGCTAAATACGTTGAGTGATCTTTGTGCAAGCCGGCCGTTGACTAATAAATTAGTGCCACGAAATGCATAACCACATAATTTGACCTACAGTTTCAATCAAATTAGAGGTAACAGGGGTTGATGTTATTTGGTTCTCTTTTTAGGGGTAGAAATTGCAGTTATTGTGGATTTCAGACTTTTCCCTATATTTGTGTCACTAAAGCTACACGAATACCAAATTTCAACATTGTGGGGTCACTGGTGTACCCTGTGATTTTCTCAAAGTTTTGTTTATATTACGGCTAATAACTCAAAAACTACAATGATTAAATTAAAAAAATAACGGGGTTGAAATTTACTAACGAAGACTTTTAAGTTGATGTCCCACTTGACCTAATAGTCACATTTTTATTTTTTTTACTCCTATTGAATCCCAATATCTCAACACCCCCCCCACATTTTTAGCTCATTTAGTCACACCAAAATTGTGCCATCACTATCGGATAAACGCTTCGAAAGTTATCCTCCGCCAAACAAACATACATACATAATTACACACATACAACGCTGATTTATCCAAGTTCATTTGTGGATCTTGCTTCGCTCGATCAATAATAACAAGTAAACAAATCGATTCACAAAATAATTAAAGAGGGTATTTAAATGGTGTAGAATGAAGAGATATTTATTTCAGACAACTTTCCGCCCGCGGCTTCTGACGCGCGGTTTGCCAATAGGTACAAACATTAGGAATACTCATTCTACAAAGTCGGGTGAAAAGTAGCCTATTTTTCAATCTTCGTCATCATCATCATCATATCAGCCACAGGACGTCCACTGCTGAACATAGGCCTCCCTCATAGGTTTCCAGATTTCCAATTCCTTTCTATATAGTTTAGTCGTAAAAACATAACAATCAGACAGACAGAGTTACTTTCGAAATTATATTGTTAAAACACCCTTCTTTTATGATATATTTACAATCATACAAAATCATCAATCCATTCCTATACAAACAATCAGTGCACATTCACTAAATAATTGGAATGTAGATATTTCTAAACATATGTGTATCGATTTAGTTAAGTACGTCTTAATATTGTCGGCAAATGAATAATATTGCACACTTTCATTCACAAATATCTAACTATCCATCATTTTGAATTTTGAATTTTTTTTTTGACATTTTGAATTATTTGAAATGTCGTTAAATAAATGATTTTTTCGAGTAATTATGTATTTTATGAGTGACAGACCGCTGCGCCTGTAGTAGTAATTAAAAACAGTTCATTTGTATGGAGTGTCAGGGGCCTGATCACGTCTATGTGTGTGAGTGTTGGTGTATTGGTATCCTGGTCTTCTGCATTGGCCTAGTGGTAATAAAGTGTATTCTAATGTAAGCCGGTTCTAAGCCCGCCCCGAACGTGCCCCGAATCGAATGAACGTTCAATAGTGTTACTGCTATCAGTATTTCACTATTTGGTGTGGGGATAGGTCAGTGAGAATAGTCATACGTGGTCATATAGTGTCATACGAAGTTACACTGTGTTTTGTTTTGACAGGTAGGAGATTTTAAAATCCGGTCAAAGACGACAAAACATATATTATATTAGGTCTTTACCTATGAAATTGCCCTTTTGTATGGAATAAGTGAAAGTACTTATTTTTTTAAACTTTTTATTTCTGTTTTTCAAAGTAATCACCCATGCAATCGACGCATCTTTGCCAACGCATTGGTAATTCATTGATGCCCTTCTTATAAAAATCAGCTGGACGGGAGGCAACAAACTCTTCAAAGGCATTTTGTACTGCCTCTCGGGAATTGAATTTTTTACCCACTAAAAAGTGTCTAAATTTTGGAAAAAGTAATAGTCGGTAGGTGCAAGGTCTGGTGAGTATGGCGAATGAGGGAGAGCTTCCAACCCCAGCTCTTGCAGCTTGGAGACTGTCTGTTGTGCAGTATGGGGTCGCGCGTTGTCGTGAAGGAGCAGTGGGGACGACCGATTGACCAAATCTGGTTGCCGATGTGCAAGCTTCTCCATCATTGTCTCCAGTTCTTCACAGTACACATATGCAGTAATGCTCATGCCGTTTTGTAAAAAGCTGTGGTGAATCACACCCGCACTAGACCACCAAACAGTGACCATCACCTGTTTAGGAGTAATTTTTGGTTTTGGGCATTGCTTTGGTGCTGAACCAGGATCTAACCAACTTGCTGAGCGCTTTCGATTGTCGAACAGAATCAATTTTTCATCGCACGTAACAATTCGGTTCAAAATTTCTTCATTTCTTTGCCTATTGAGCAGCGCGAGGCAGGTCTCGACGCGTACGTAGCGCTGGCGATCGTTAAGTTCGTGGGGCACCCATCTATCAAGTTTGTTTACCTTGCCTATTTGTCGCAAATGGATCAAAATTGTTTTGATGCTAACATCAAAAGCTGCTTCTAGCTCAGCTGTAGATTGAGTTTTGTCAGCTTCCACAATCGCCTTTAATTCATCATTGTTGACCAAAGTCTCCGGACGACCACGAGCTTCATTTTTCAAGTCAAAATTTCCAGAACGGAACCGGGAAAACCAATACCGGGTTGTGCGTTCGTTTGTACAGTTCTCTCCGTAAACGTTTTTGATGTTACGTGCCGTTTGTGTCGCGTTGGTGCCACGACGGAACTCATATTCCATAATTACACGAATTTTTAAAATATCCACTATCATGAAAAATGTTCAAGTGTAATGAAAATACAACGCTAATAAATAAATAAAAGACTGAGTTTGTAAAAAGAATGTCATGTTTTTAAAACAAAATTAATTTGAATTTAGAATACAAAGCCATTCCAAACTTTTTTTCTATTTGAAATGACCAGTACTGAAGAACGGCAATTTCATAGGTAAAGACCTATTATTAAGACGTAGGCGACGATCGATGTGACGAAGATTTAGCGCACCTTTTATACAAATAAATACACAACAGAGCATGGAAGAAGAAAGCAGAGCAGAATAGAACAGAACGGAAAAGAACAGAATAGAAAATATTTACTTCACTTAACTGCAAATACATATAATAAAAGAAAGAATATACAATTATTTACAAGACTAAAACACAGAAGAAACAGTTGAATAAAAAAAAAACAAGATCTTTTTATTCATTAAAATCCCAAGGATAAGTTTGAAACGTCAATTTTACCGCCTCTTTCTTCACGACTAAGCCAGGAAAGAAAGGCAAGAAACAAGGCTGGTTGTTTTTTAGTGATCCTTTTAGAATAACATAACAATAAATAAAATAAATTACATCTAAATTGTAACATTTTTGAATGAGTTGGAGCAATTTCAATCCCAAGCTTCTCTATCATCTAAATAATCTGATATTTTATAATAGGCTTTTTTATAAAGATTTTGTTTAATTATGTTTTTAAATTTGTTTATTTTTAATTTTTATACATCACTTGGGAGTTTGGTATAAAAGCGTACACCTTGCCCTTTAAACGATTTACTAACTTTGTGGAGTCTACAAGTGGCAACAGCGAGTTTATCTTTATTTCTAGTATTAAAATTATGATTATTTCTATTTTTCTTAAACAAATGGATATTTTTGTGAACATACATCAGATTTTCATAGATGTGTTGACAAGGGAATGTCATAATATTTATTTCTTTAAACTTATTGCTTAATGATTCTCTGGGGCCATATTATAAATTGCACGAACAGCCCCCTTCTGCAGCACAAAAACGGTGTCTGCAGACTCATCTAAAGACTGTTGCAAACGATAGCTCCAAATCACTTCCACTTTACTTAACTTTACTCTTGTATTATCATTCCTTAACTATTTAAAAGTTAACATATTATTATGAGATTTAACCTTAATTTTTGTTCCTTAAAATTTATGCCTAGTGCAAATCACAGCGCACCTAATACATAAGTCATGCATGTAACATTTGTAATAATCTGTGTTTCAATAATAAAGATACTGAAATTCATTTTAGTATAGTTTCCTTCACTTCATTTCATTTGAAGCATCTCAGTGGTACCGTAGGCGAATAGCCAAGGATGACCAAGAACAAAGAAATGCCACGACAAACCAAGTCTTGTCCGCACAAATTATTTCAAACAAAATTATATATCACCGTATAAAACCCGGCAAAGTTACGACGGGTGATACCAGTCGGCGTCTTCGTAATTTATCCGGGTTGTCGCGATAGTGCAGTTTACGGGAAGCAGAGTTTACGGTAAGGGCCCCTGGAATTGCATTCCGATTCTAAAAGTGCTGAGATTGTGGGAAATAGTATTACTTAATGGTAAGGTGCTTGTGGACTGAATAGGAAATTTGAAATCCGGTTTTATCTTTATACGTCTAATATTATTATTAACAGGTAAAGTTTGTTGTTTGTAAGTCTAGATGGAAAGAAGACCAAATAAGGGTTGCTGGGAGCCGTTGGGTGCAGACAACACAATGTGGGTCGCTCTGGGAATCTATGGAAAAGGCCTAGGTTCGGCAGTGGACGTCCTAATAGCTGATTGTACGAGTACGAAAATGTCATCAACACCGACCAAAGATAGTAGGAACCGCTTCTAACAGGTTAATGCAACATAAAAGAAGAGTTCCCCACTTTAGTCAGTAGAGATTGGAGGTACTCTTATAAAACCAATAAAAATATTTTTTATTTTTGATACTGATAGAATAGAATAGAATAGAATGCTTTATTGTACACCAGGAATACTTAAAAATACAAATTAATGCTAAATATGGTACATTGGGGGGCGGCAGTTTTAACATCGTACTGATGATGATGATCGTACTGATAAATAAATAATTAATTAATTAATGCTGGACATTTCACACAACACCATCTAGCCCCAAACTAGCTAAGCTTGTACTATGGGAACCAGATAACTGATAGAATACTTTTTTTACGAGCCCGTACTGTCCCACTGCTGGGCAAAGGCATCCCCCTCTTCCTTCCACTTATCGCGGTCTAGAGCAAGATCCCGCCAGTCTCTTTGGAAGACGTCCAAGTCATCGCTCCAGCGCTTTTTAGGCCTTCCTCGGCGTCGCTTTCCGTCTTTAGGAGTCCATATGCTTGTTTTCTTGGCCCACCTATCGGTAGAATACTTATATCCTTTTTTTTGTAAATACGTATTTATATATAAAGAAACAAGCAGATCCGGAAAAAATATCTATCGATCATACAAATATATATTCCGCGGCGGGAATCGAACCCGCAACTTCGTGCGTCTCAGCCGGCTATTCGGCCACTGCGCCACGAAGGTCGTCGGATTATGTAAGACTGTAGTCATCAATTCTTTATCTATTTCGCTGTGTTTTTCGTAATATTATTCATAGAGTTACGTCCCATTTGCTCGTATTTACCCGCCGAGGCATTACGTAAGAAGTACGACGCCATTTGCATTATCTGATCGGAGTCTCGCCAGGTTCCGATGTCAACATCCATGTAGGTTAGTTACCCATCGTTTGTTACTGGTAACTGGATGATGATTCGAAGCGGCATGCACGCTCCAGTGTAACTGGATGATGATTCGAAGCGGCATGCACGCTCCAGTGTAACTGGATGATGATTCGAAGCGGCATGCACGCTCCAGTGTAACTGGATGATGATTCGAAGCGGCATGGACGCTCCAGTGTAACTGGATGATGATTCGAAGCGGCATGCACGCTCCAGTGTAACTGGATGATGATTCGAAGCGGCATGCACGCTCCAGTGTAACTTTATGATGATTCGAAGCGGCATGCACGCTCCAGTGTAACTGGATGATGATTCGAAGCGGCATGCACGCTCCAGTTAGGCTGGACATTGTTATAAGTTGGAATGGTCGAGTGCTTGAGTTAGACCACTGATCACAATTTTAAATTTATTTTTATGTTTTCTTAATATCCCTTATCATACACCCCCCAATTACAGTTAAAATCAAAATCTTTTAACTCATTAAAATCGCAAAGATCACTTTGAAACGTCAAATTTACTGCCTATTCCTTCGCGACCAAGCCAGGACAGAAAGGCAAGAAACAAGGCTGGTTGTTCTTTTTAATGACCTTTTTAGAATTCATAACAATAAAGAAAATAAATTACGTTTAAATTGTAACATTTTTGAACGACTAATATTACAAAAATCTTCTCCGCCCAAAGGTTGTCTCGAAGACCTCGCTCTCAAGCGATAAGACCGCTCATTGTATTTGTTCCTTTTAAGGTGTACATTAAAATGTAATTATTCATTCATTCAAACAGTTGGAAAGTCGACCTGGTAATGGTTGCTGGGAGCCGTTAGGTGTAGTCCGCACAAGATTGGTCGCTCTGGAAATCTATGGGGGAACTTATGTTCAGCATTTTACTCTTTTCTTCTGAAAAGATACACTTTTCTAGGGCAGCCACGCTAGCCTGGCCTTTGACAAACAGCTAGTCTTCGAATTATTGTATTAGGATTTTTTTTAACGTTCTGGATATTGAACAAGCCTATATGTCCAATCTGATGTTAAGGGGTAACCGCTTATAACAAAGCATTGTCTCGTAGGTCATCATCTTAGAAGCGCTCACTATGATGCACTGCCCTGCGTCCATCAACTTGAGTCATGCAAGTGTAAAGCCTGATGTGCCTACAATTACACAGATAACCATATCTTTAAACCGAAACACATCAATGCTGCTCATCATCATCATTCTCAACCCGTGTTGACTCACTGCTGGGCATAGGCCTCTCTTCGTTTCTGCCACTCTTCCGGATCCTGTGCCAGTCTGAACCACATACGACCACGGACTTATTGATGTCGTCGACCCATCTCGCTGGTAGACGTCCCCTATTTCGATGCCCAGTTCTCGGCCTCCACTCTGTTAGTGCCTTAGTCTACCTACCGTCACTACGTCTGACCAAATGTCCCGCGCAATTCTACTTGAGCAACAATATTCGCTTGCTGACGTCTTGTACTTAAGTCTGCTTTCGAATGTCGGTATTGGGAACTCGATATATGAGTGTGATGCCGAGCATGGCGCGCTCCATGGCTATTTCTGCTACACTTATTTTGTGCACAGCCTCCTTCGTGAGCCTCCATGCCTCGGCACCATGAGTCATAGTTGGCAGGACACTAAGGTTAAAGAGACGAGTTGTAAGACATTGCGGAATACGCGTGGATTTTAGTTTGTCATCTAGTTTGCCGAAAGCTGCTCATCCAAGTTGAACGCTGCTCAGCGGCAGAAATAAAAAAATATTTAAATGAACTGTGTGAAGTGCTAGTAATACTGGTAATTCAATTTCATTTAAGCAATTTTCAGCGGTCATTATAAGAATAGGTGACCGAAAATAGTAATGACAAACGATTCCTTATTATTACACAGCAAATCGATAAATATTCTATGAAGCATACACATTTTGTATGCATCGAAAATACACGTTTTAAACATGCGGCCAAATGACAGACTATCAGTCAATCCAACTGTCAGCAAAAAATTGTAATGCAAAAACAAGAATGCTGATAAAGGTCACAAAATTTCGATGGTTTGTGGTATTTAAACGTCAGTTTGTCAATCAACATGTTCCGTACCTACTGCTGCTACCACACTAATATTATAAATGCGAAAGTTTGGATGTTTGTTTATTTGTTACTCAATCACGCCATAACGGCTGAACCGATTTCGATGAACATAAGCTACCATTTATCTCATAAACTAGTGCTCATAGGATAAAAATGGGGTATCGAAGTGTCTATAGCAAAGTGATTTTGGTCTTTGTTGCCCTTCACACCAAAACTACTTAATGGATTGGCCTCAAACTTTGCAGAAATTTAGTTCTAGACCTACATAGGTTACTTTTTATTTCATAAATTAGTTTCCATTAGATAAAAATGGGGTGTCAAAGATTCTATAGAAAAATGAATTGGCTCTTCGATACCACTTCACACCAAAACTACTGAACGTATTAAGCTCAAACATTGCAAAATCAGTTCCCGTGAGGTACTCGTAAGACTGAGTCTTTAAAGTTTCTATAAAAAAAATAAATTTTTTTTCTTTGTTATCCCTTCACGCTAAAACCACTGAAGGGATTGGGCACAAACTTTGCATAAGTTTAGTTCACGACCGAAAATAACTATAGGCTACTTTTTATCTCATAAATCAGTTCCCATGAGAAAAGAAAATATATTTTGCTCTTTGTTACCCCTTCACGCCAAAACATCGTAGCGGCCGCAGCCCACTCTCTTCATGTTAGATATAGGCGCAATGATGAGCCATAAAAAGATCCACAGATAAGATATCTTCAAAATGACTTTACTTTTACAGTATCTGTCCATAAACTATTTATTACAATTGAGATCAAGCACCCCACGCTTTTTTACAATAAAATACATATATTTTTTTGTTAATCACACTATTCATAATTTAAATTTATTGAAAATTATTTTCTACTTTTGAATTCGGTACCAACACAAGCATATTTTTTAGGTTTTTTAAACTATTATTTATTATTGACAAACTACGCGTGCGAAGCCGCGGGCGGAGGCTAGTTACAAATATATATTAATAAAGAATGCTTCCAACATTTTTCACACAGCGCTAACTAATTTCAAACTAAGCAAAGATTATACAATGGGAACCCGTTATTTGATAGAATACTATTTTTTTTTGTAAATGCTTTTTAGTTTATGTATGTATGTATAGAAAAAAATCAACACTGGAACCAATATTTGTAGATTATGCAAGCACGACATGTGTTCCGCGGCGGGAATCGAAATAGCAACCTCCTGCGTCTCAGACGACTATTCGCCCATTGCGCCAAAGAGATTGTAAATATTTGTCTTTGATATTTAATTCCACATATTTTGTACGTATAATTTGTCCCTTAATAAAGGTACTTTCTTTCTATTGACTCTGGATTTAAACAGTTTGACAACCCATCTACCAACCACTATAATTCAATTGAAAATAGTTCAGTAAACTCGGATTAAAGCGTACTGCTGACAATTACCGATGTATGCTGATTTAATTTAAAACAGACAGATGGACGGACAATGCACCCCTTCACCCCCCCCCCCCAACACCCCTCGGGGTAGGGGGTGTTAGGATGTGAGCAGAATGGATATTATGATATTTGGATGGCTAATGTTAGTTTTAGTTCAGTCAGCGTTTGTGTTTCTGAAGTCCGAGTAGTTTGCTGCAGTTTGAAAACTAGGTTTTTGAAGATAGATAGGTTAAGATACAGAGAAAACTCTTTATTGTTACTACAAACTAACAAGAATTTCTTAAACCTGTGTCCTTAGACTTATACGCGGTGGTGGGCGACTTTATCGATTATAGTTATCTCTTCGAGGCAACTTTTGGATGAACTGGATAGAAAATAGAATACGCTTGCATATTTTTCTACTGGCTGCATAGAAGGAAGGTAATGTTTATGAACAATGTGGGTAGGAACCCCAATCTTGTGATTCAAAATTGCGTCTATTTCTTCATCATCTTATAATAAAAGTCCCGACCGTCCCTTTCTTCCGGCGTTACCTGCCTTCTAAGGTTGTCTAGAAGAAATGGCTTTAAACTAAAAGACCACCCATTAGGCATTTGTTGTTATAACTTTTGAAAGTATCAAGGATATGAACATTATTTGTACTGGTAGATATCCCGTTGTTAGTACAAATTGTGTTGTTGTTTTTTATTCTTATCTATAATATTAGCCATAGAACGGCCTTTGGGGGTCTCTCCATAGATTTCTAGTTCGATTTTGTGTGGCACCCGACTCTCAGTACCTAACCTTTATTAGATTCAATTTTTAATTTATTTTGAGAAATAAACACTTTTACCTTAAACTAGGTCCCATTTTCCCCGCGACAATACAAACCAGTTCCGTTTGACCCCAGCCGATGGCTCTCGACCCCACTCACCCTCCAATTATAAGGGTCAACAATTCAGGTGCTTGAATATTGTGAGTTTGTGACCATTTGACCGTGATTTGTGTTGAGTTTGAGAGCTTTTTGACCGGGACTTGAATCAATTAACGAAAGACGTGGTGGTACTGTACTAGTATTTGATGTAGAGAACTTGAATTCCAAGTTTTCCTTATTTATACTCTTTTATGATACAATATTATTTATCTGCTATTCGATCTGATCCCATCGTAGAAATTTTATCACCTCACCTCTCGACAACGTAATAAAGCTCATCCATATATCATCGACAATTGGGTATCGTGCACCACACACTTCACGCGATCTTTTCTACCCCATACTTGCAAGATGTGGAATGAGCAATGTGAATGTGAATGAATCTGAGGTTTTCCCATTAGGCTACAACACGGCACGTTTCAAGAGAAACGTAAAGAGGTTTCTACAGGGCAGCGAACGCATCGATAATAACCCGGGTGTTGCCGGTGTCAATAGACGACGGTGACCGCTTACCATCAGGTGGGCCGTAAAAATGTTTCCCCACAAATAATATAAAAAAAAACCATCATCATAGCAGCGATAAGACGTCCACTGCTGAAAATAAGCCTCCCCCATTTCTAGAGCGATCGATCTTGTGCAGCCTGCACCCGACGGCTCCCAGCAACCTTGATCGGGTCATCTTTCCATCTAGTGGGGGCTGTCCTACGCTTGCTAATCCTCTGGACTCAGTGACTTTGTTTTGTCTACGAATCTCCTCATTTCTGATTCGATTTCGTAGAGACTTACCTAGCATAGAGTCTACCGTAGTACGCTGAGCGACCTTGAGTCTTCTTATGAAGGCCATAGTGAGCGACCAAATTTCTGTGCTATATGTCATTAATGTTAACACACACTGACCAATTAAAACTACTTAGGGTAACGTATTGGAGTGGCTAAATATGATCTAAGGAGTTTTCAAATCATACAAATACTTCAAATTTAAACATCGCTAAATACACACAGTCACTAAATACGTTTTGGGATCGTAGTGCAAGCCGGGCTTAATCTAAATTACTTTTTATAATTTTATTTATTTAAATTATTACGTAGCCATCACAGTGTAATACAAAAGCGACAATGAAAAACCTTAATATCTAGACTAGAGAACTAGAGAATTAACACTTAGACCAGACAGTTATTAAATCATCTTAGGATAAGAATAAAAAACTGGGGTTTTTATAACCCCGTTTAAAAAAATACTGTAGTGGAGGACAAAAACAAACAGTTTTTACAATCAGTACAAGCTTTGCTTAGTTTGGGGCTAGATAGCGCTGTGTAAAATGTTCAGGAATATTTATTTATAATAATAATTTATATCCTACTTTGACGCCCGGACCACGTGAATAAAACCGGGTACAGACGTTAGTATTCACATAGTTCAGTTTAAAGTGACGAGGCCAGCGTGAGGAGCACTCGACCCGACTCGTGGTGACTTGGGGCTACACTAGGGGCCGAGTTAATGCTAGAGCATTAACACTAAAAATGTCTACATGGCCACGAAACACAAAGCTACGAAGAATAAGGTAAAAATAAAAATATATAGATGAACTAGTTGACCTGCCAGCAGCTTCGTACGCGTGGTTAAAATAATTGTGTTTGTAATTCTTCTCCTCCTAAACGGCTTGACCAATTTTGATGGTTTTTTATGCACTTATTCGGTCACCTGGAAGGTTCTTAGCTATTTATAAGACCTTAAAGCTAGCCCTTACAGAAATAAGGTAACGATATTACACGTCATAATTTTTGATGGTACTTTGGATCGTATCGGTACACACTGGTTACGATAATAAATATAAGCAAAAATAATTAATAATAATAAAAGTTATATAAAGTTATACGCTCCAAATCACAGATTGTTTAAGTGAGACCTACCACAAGTTTGTTGTGGTTCCCGTACCTACAGACCTTCGACAGTTTTTTTAGCCATCTTAAGATTTTATAAGTTAAAAAATATGGGACCGCACTTTCGTCTTCTCGGGTACAACTAAGTAACACAAGGTTCTAGGTAACACTGTGCCGTATAATAACTCCAAGCCGTATAATAAAATTAAAAAAAGGAAGAAAGAAAAGAGCGAGGACAAAGATGAAGATTTCCATTGCCAATGCTGTTGTCCCTGACTGCACAGTTTGCCTTTCTCAGTAAAATGGGTCAGTAAAGCAACAACCCTTTGTGCCCCACTTCCATTGTACTTATTGTAAAGCCTTCAAAATGCCTTCACAATTTATCGAGATATTTTCTACGAGGCTATAAGAGTCTTCGGGCCATATGACCTTAAAACTAAGATAGTAAGACCACGATAGACAGCTCTTGGGGCAGAAAAGATCTCGAGAGCACGCATTGAAAAACACAGCATAGGTCGGTCCTCCACTAGATGGAAAGACGATCTAAAGTTTGGTAGTAGCCGGTTCTCCATTCGAAAGTAACTCTGACTGACTGTTGACTACATTGTCACGACTAAACGGCTAAATTACGATGAAAATTGGGATATACTCGTATGTTGCGAAATGTGCGTTACCTAAACTAAAATTATTAAACTAATATTTATTGCATAAAATTAACAATATTTTATGCAATAAATATTATATAATTTCATTAAAGATTATGACCAAAATTAAGACATAGGCTACTTTTTACCCGACGGCGCAGAAGGAGGATAATGTTTTTATTGCAAATCCCGTGTGCAAAGACGCGGGTCAGCTAGTGAATAAATAAAACAAATTAGAGAAATTATTAAACATTGTTGTACAAAAACCAGTATAAATAAATATTTCCACAAAATTAAAAATTAGGGGTATTCTTCTGTAATCAAATGTGTTCAAAAAGAACAATTGATGACAAACTACAAGTTTATTGTAAGAACAAACCTGCAATATTTGAACAAAGAAGAACAGAGACAGATCGTTACAACTCGGCAACAAACAAACAAACTGCACAAAGTGTGTACTTTCACAAGATGGCAAACATCTCTCTAAATATTTTGAAGCGAACGGGTAAAGTAAAATAAGTCAAAATAAGGGTACAAAATAACTTTTTACTTACTTTTTGCTTACAGAGACTTATGATGACCTCGTTGGCGTAGGGGGCGAAAGCTGGCTAAGTCGAGGAAATTAGATAGATAATTCTTTATTGCACACCCTAAAACAATACAAATAAAAAATACAACGTAAATCTATGATGTACAGGTATTTGTTCCAGGTGTGAATGTTTCTCTATGTATTTTACGTATCTATTTAGAAAGAAATGTATACAGGATGAGTTTTTGTTTTCAGGACCACTTAGGCGAAGTAAAAACGTTAAGAATTATCGAAAAATGTTGCCAGGAGTTACGGACTCGAGGTTTTGCATCAAAAAAGATAGGTATATTTTGATTTTTAGTTTTGTAACACTGTTTCATCGCGGTTAAAAATGCTAAAATTAAAGTACACATAAACTTAGAGCTTATCTCCCATTCCTTTTTATTCCTTTAAAACTCTCTTTAAACACACTACGCTTATCATTTTTAATTGAGGGGTCTAATGGGGTTCCGTTGGTCTTTTTACAAAGCTCTCAAACTCACGATTTAAATGAATGCAGTCCGGACGTGCTTAATTTTAGGGTTCCGCAACTTCACTAGAACCCTAGAGCAAGATTGAACATGTTATAGAACCCTTCGTGTAATCAACAGCTTATGTGTAATGGTAACCGAAGATAATATTCAATAAACCTTGACGAAATTCCCACATACAGTATTGCATTTTCGAAGTAGGACTCACCTAGGTATTCGCACTTACACAAGAAAACATTTAAAAAAAATATTGTCGCTTTGCTACTATCTAACAGTGTAATAGCAAGGTAAAAATTGAAATTTAAAATAAATAAAGAAAACTTGTAGGTTCATAACATTTACACATAAATATTTAGTGAGTAAAGGACGGAAAATAGTTGAAAGATTTTTTTGCATTTTTTGTGACTTCTGGTGTGCTGAATTCCGTTGACCCTTCGGAGACTTAGTCAAAGAATTAGATTTTAAGAAAAGAACTTGTTGTAAAATATTTTTTTTTCTGGGACGACGGAATTAGAAACAACGGTGATGGAATCCAGGTTATAATCTACGTACATACATTTGAAAGTAACTCTAAGTATCTCTCTGTCTGTTTGTTACCTGTTCACGACTTAACGGTTCGACCGATTTCGATGGAATTTAGTACCTATATACCTAGATAGATTATGAATAGACTTGAGATATAGGATACAATTTACGTGACTGCAAAGAAGGAGGGTTATTGTTGAAATTGTTATTTAATGTTTTATTGACAAACCACGCGTACGAAGCCGCGGGCAGGTCAGCTAGTTCTTCTATAACATATGTTTGAAAAAGAACTTGTTTCAAAAAAAAATGCTTGGCATCCAGCGCATGTAGTACTATTGATTCCTATTTGATTTGGGATGCTTAAAACTTTAACACCCCCCCCCCCTCACCGTTTCAAACGCTAAAAGAGAGGGGGTTTTTGCCCCGATTAGGAAATATTCTAGATCCGGGGCTGACGCTTAACATCAGGTGCCACATCAGATTACCGAACCGTCGAATAAAATAAATCTCGGTGGGACCCCCCTCTACCAACAGACTCGTACTTACCCCTCGTATTTTTAGTTTGTACAAGAGTGGCAGCGCGTCGGCTGGCATTCTGCCAGAGCTCTAGCTCATCAACAATTAGTGATCAAGCCACGGCGAGGCTGTTGTGGATTTATCTACGTGTACGGAACTTTGGGTAATTAATACTACTCTACCTTTTTACCGTAGCTAAAGAACATTTTAAAATAAAATATTAATAAATGTAATTTGTTATTTAGCTATTCCTAGGCGTATGTGGGATACGTCAAAGATCAAATATTGGAACCATCTACCACCATCGCTAAGACTTTTGAAATTCAAATATTCGTTTAAAAACAATTCAAAAGAGTGAAGATAGGGTTCGGCCAGAAAACTGGGTTGGCTGGTGCGAGCGCCCTCTTTACTTGCTAGTTTTAGGGTATATTTCTTGTTTTAATTCAATTCGAATTATTTTATTTTAATGTTTAATACTGTTTTTGTAACTAATTCATTAAATATTATAAACAATTCACTTGACGTTTCATTTTTATTTATGTTACACATCACATGATCATTATTGTCATTATACAACATAATTTTGTTAACAGGGTCTAATCAAGTCAAAAATCAAATCAAATGTATTTATTGCTTGAAGTATATGTCATGTTACAAAGATGTCAGTAGTAGATACAGAATCAATACATTTCTGCCTTTCAAGGCATGCAATATTACGAGTATATTCTACAATGTCATATTAATAATAACACCTAAATAAAAATTAATTATCATAACTATAAAATAAAATAGAATTAATAAAAATATAAAATTAAATTTGGCATTATTTTAGCAATCATTTTTCATTTATATATTCATTTATAGTATAATAAGATTTATTTAACATTACAGTTTTTAACTTTTTCCGAAACATTGAACACGGTAGCTCTCTCAGTGACTCCGGGAGCTTGTTGTAAAAGAACGGAGCCATACAGAAGATGGTTTTGCGCATTAAGGCGGTCTTAGAGTTACGGACACATACTTTATTTTTATCTAGTGTGTAATTAACCTTTCTATACCCGCGCCAAAAAAAATTACAAATATACCCGCGCACGGTGCCTGGGACCGAAAGTACAAGTCATTTTTTTCTATAATTTTGATGAGAAAGCCTTACTCAAAATATATTTTATTATTACTAAGGGATGTATTTACAAGAAATAAACCAATGTTATAGAAAATATTTTATTATTAACTTTATTATTAACTTACAGTCTTTTAAAACAGTCTCTGAAAAAATGCTTCTTTTTCTTAGGAGCTACAAAAATTTGACCATTAACATTTTTCTCAAAACAAATAAAAAAACTCAAATATTAAAGATAACAATATGAGGAACATTAAAAAAATCTTAGTTGTCCGCAGACGTGTCACTATGGCACTCAGAGCATACCATAACTGCATGCTCCAAACAAAAATATTTTTTACAAGTGTGTGACCTGCGACACGCACTATACGCACCAACACTCGCGTCGCACTGAATTGAAGATGGCGACGAATCATGCAGCTACTAGGAAGCTCCCTGCGCTAGAGTTGTCCTAACGTGAAAAAAACACAGGAAAGTAATTTGTCGGTCTAACAGACCAACGCGCGGGTATAGGAAGGTTAAGCGGTCTCGGCAGAATAACAGCGTCCACTGTTAACCCAGTGGACACATATGCTGAGTCGAGGCCCTTTTGCTGCTTATACCATACAACATACCGACCTCATGTTCGTATTTTTTTTTTGCTTTATAGGCTTGCGTTTGACCACGATCTCGCCTGATGGTGCGTGATGATGCAGTCTATGATAGAGCACGCTTGCCTAGAAGAAACCTATTCATTCGCGACTTGAAAACACCCAGGTTGTAGTTATCAGTAAACACAGACTCAGGCAAAGCGGTCGAAGAGGTCGAAGAGAACAGCTTTGTGGGAGGTTTTTCAACCATAGAGCGGTGGCGCACCGCAGAGCGTCTGGTTGTCCGATGATAGAATAATTAAAATAATAATATATAAAAATAGAATTAATATATGGTTGTTTCTGTTTTTGCATGTACTGTTTCAAACAAACATTCAAACTTTCGCATTTATAATATTAGTGTGATAAGTTATAACTATACTTTGATAATTCGCTATTACAAATAAAATTACTCGGGAACGATTTTTAGTTCATCACCATCATTATATCGGCCATAAGATGTCCACTGTTAAACTCCCCATATATATTTCCTATAAGCGAGCAATCTTAGGCAGTACCCAACAGCTCCCAGCAACCACAAGGAATGAAAGTCAAAAACTTTTTAAAACTATTCTATATAAGAACAAATTATATAAGTCTAAACTAAACTAAAGTAATATATTATTGGTACCTAACTTATCGTTTTGTTCCGTGACTAGTCAGCCATCGATAATTTAATATATTGTCAAAACTTTGTAGTAACATACAGGGTGGAAACCAAAAGTACCTGTCTAATAATGACATAAAATCTACATCTATAAAATTATTTCTAGGCGTCTGGTCGAAGCGATGTGTATCCGAAAGCTGACGCTTATATGGGTCAACGCATAAGCATTGAAATTCTGTGGGGCAATGCAGCCAGTGTCTTGGGGGCACTTCCACCTGGTAGTGATCTGGAGCAGTTCAGCTATCTATAGATCGTTTGCAACAGTCTTCAGATGATTCAACTGTTTCTTCTGCATTTTATTGTAAATAATTTTATATTTTGTTATTATGACAGAAAAAAGGAAACGATCAAATTCATTCCATCGATATAAATATATAACAAATCTGACATCATCACTCTCAGCGATAAGGCCGCCCATTGTACTGCCTTTTTATTCTAGCTTAGGACTTATTTGTATTGTTTCTGTTGTGTCGTAATTTAATAAAGTGTTATCTCTATCAATCTTCTAAAAATAAAATAAATAAAGCTGGATATTTCACACAGTACTATCTAGCTAAAAACTAAGCAAATCTTGTTCTATGGGAGCCAGATAACTGATATGATTATAAGATATCAGCTAAAATTTTTGAAAATCATGAGTGATTTAAGAAAAAAGTTAAATTGAGTTTCTTTTTATGAAATGCAATTCTATTCCAGGCAGATAGAACGACATTAGAACGCTATTATACGTGTAAATAAAGCACCCTGTAGAAACGGTTCGTTTTCAGCCTGTATATAGCGGCTCATACATTTTCAGGTACCTAATATACAAGATAAGTCGGCAAACTTTTCAAAATTAACTTTACGAGGGGTTTTCTAGGCTTCTAAGGGTGTTTACACAATATGAGACTTTATTTACTTTGAATTATTACCCCTCTATTTTTTATGATTATTAATATGATAATGATGTTGATGATGATGAAAACCTCAAAAAATTTTACTCGTTCTTGTTTTTTATAGTTATCTTATCTTGAATCTAGTTTTAAATACTTAAATAGAAATTACTGGTAAATCATTAAAAACCCCAATTTTAATTAAACTCTTATTCAGTACTTATGAAAGTATTGTAAACTAACCTTAACTCTCCTAATATCTCGTAGTAATATTTCGTAGCAGTATCGTAGCGTCGTAGCACGCTCGTAGCGCTTCGTAGCACGTCTGTAGCACTTTATGATACTGGAGAATTGAATATTTATTATCTGTGGGAAATCATACCTTATAGAAGGTATACTAAAATCCTTTCTTTATAAAGAGGCATAGCGTGTTAAGGCGTATATTACATATGTATGTTTTTTTATTATTAAACCTTTGTATTCCAAATCTCTTTAATTAATATTACTTTTCGCTAGTTGTGAGAGATGGATCCTTTCTCGGGTAAAAGTCTCCTCCATCTTCTTCCACGAGTCTCCATTGTTTGCTTTGATGAGCTAATCTTTTCCAGCAAATTGGAATTGTGGAATCTATACTATAGACGGTGGGCTGATGATGTAATATATATGCCGAATGGTCCAGTCCATCGTGTGGTTTGTACTGTACCTTCTTGTATGTGCATCATGAAACGTGGCCGGCCCAATTCCATTCCATGTTTCATATTATGTACGCATGCCACAATTTTCCATATATCTAAAATCATGGTTAGAAGTACATTAGTTTTAATCTATTGGTAAAAATAGGGAAAAAACATATCAGGCATTAATCCAGCAATTTGATATCGAAAATCGAGTTTAGGTAATTCATTTTAGAGGTAATAACAACGATTAACCCGGCGAGGATGTGGTGAAAAAAGTTACGCCGAGGTTGTTGAGGGTCATTTTGACCCTGTATACCATTGCGCTTAACACGTCATTTTTTTATTTTCGAACCAAAGATTGGTATGTATTATTATAAAATACATATTTTTCTATGCCGTGGTTAAATAAAACACGCATATAATAGTACAAAATAGTATAATTAAATCAGTTTTGGCAAAGCACTACAAAATAATCAACGTTTTATATAGTTACTTAAAAACACTAATAAAACCTAAAATATTAATCTTCTAATATTAATCATCTTGTAATTTGGTACATACTTTTTTTGGGGGTAGACGTGAAACTCCATATACATGTCATAAAACTTTATTACTGTTTAAAATTATAAAAACTAATTATTTGCTAAGTTTTCATGCAGAATCTAGAAAACTAACACTTCTTACCTGCCATAAAGTGTTATCCAATCTCTATCTAAATTCTACCACTTTTTCTACTCTTTTATCACTTTTGACTGTTACACTTCGCACTTGACAAAATGGAAGATATTAAAAATACAATGTCGGAGATGGTCCAGTCCTTCACCCAGCGGATGCACTCCTTTGAAACCGGTCTGCAGAGGAGCATTGCGCCTTCAACCATCGCAGGATTGGCAGCGGAGTATGCTGACTTCAAAATGTTTGTCACCGGGGCACTTCGGACTCTTCAGCTGCAAATTGGGTTCATGGCCAAGGAGATTGATGGTCTTGAGATGCGAGGAAGGCGCAAGATCCTGCTAATTCATGGTGTGCCTGAGCAGCCCAAAGAAGAAGTTGCACAGGTTGTGGCAGAGACTGTAGCAGAGCGTCTCAAGCTAAGTGAATTTGTAGCAAGCGATCTCAGTCGATGCCACAGAATGGGTCGCACTACAACGGCAGGCCGCCTTAGGCCAATCTTTTTCAAGCTCCGAGACGTGTCAATGCGTAGCAAGATCTGGTCAGCCAAAACCAACCTGAAAGGCTCGGGCATAACAATGTCTGAGTTTCTCACAAAGACAAGGCACGACGCTTTCTTGGCGGCACGTGAACGCTTCGGTATATCGAAGTGTTGGACGACGGACGGCATCGTATATGTTCTGGGAGATGATGGAGTGCGTCACAGGGTACGATGCGTCGAAGATCTGAACACCGTCAAGCCCGTCGCCGTCGTGAGCCGACAAGCAGAGGCCGCAGTGTCGGCTGTAGTGAAGGACACTGCTAAGCCAAAGCGCGCTGCAGCATCCAAGAGAGTGTAGTGTGTGATAAGTTGTTCCATGCATTGCAACCAGTTACATCCGACCAGGTAACCATGAGGTAGTCAAGTCACCGCCAAATTTTATTTATTTTATTTTATGTAACCTGCCCACATATTTATTTAATAAAGTATTTTCTTTTACCCGCCCACTCACTAATAATTATACGTTTCTTTTTATTTGTTGACTTTGTTGTAGGTACCTAATTTGGTTGGTGAGTGTGACTGACACTGATTGACTTTCATAGACTGACAGTCAGCACAATGACACCTAGCGGCTTGATATTGATACCGTATTACGTTCCATTCCACAATTTGTTATTATTATTTTGTTTTAATCTTTTTGGGTAAATTTTAACTTATTTTCTGTTAATTAATGTTTAGTATTTTTAGGTATCAAAATCTGGTTGGATGAGCTGTCCATTTCACATTTTGTTAGGTTTTTGTGTTGTAGTTTAGCAACATTATGTATTTTTTTTTTATTATTAATTATAATTTTTCACAATCCTGTAAAGCACAACTGGCAGGTGGATATTTATAGTTGCACAAAAGCTATAAAGTAGTTATTTATTAGGTTTTTATTATTATCTTCACTTTATACAGGGTTACAGGAAAAATCGTGCTAGATCCGTTAAGGGCGTGGAGTACCCATCATTTCTGACTTATTTCACTATGAAACACCCTACCCTAAACTTAACCCTTTTCGAGATATTCGACTTTTAATTTTTTTATTGAAAATTGCCGATTTTTAGGCTACTAAATTTATTTTTGTTTATTTTGTGTATCTTATTATTATTATTATTATTATTGCATTTTTACATGTGTAATAAGATGCTTTAGGACGTCAATCATTAAAATAGTGCATACGTTAATTGAATAGACCGTAGTAGACAAGTGAAAGTTAAGAAATAAAAAAAAATATTAGAAAGTTTATTTTTCTCTAAGGGATATCTAAAAAAAATATTATGGCAATGGTTCGGCAGATGTTTTTTAAAATATCTACGTTTCATCAGCTATCTAACGAGGTATAACAATCTAGGGTTTGTATGGACTTTTGCAGATTTATGCTAAATGCTGACGTAGAAGACCCAGATTTTCTAAGAAATATCTTGTGGACGGATGAGTCCAAATTTGATAAAGATGGCATAACTAACTATCACAACGCCCATTACTGGGCCCCAAAAGAGCTAAGGAATCCCAATAAGAAAAGAGTGAAGGGGTCCCAACGAAGATTCAGCGTGAATGTGTGGATGGGCATTATCTCCAATCATTTGATTGGACCTTACTTTCTCCCGGATAATATAAATGGGGAAAGCTACGAAAATTTCCTGAGAGCAGACTTAAGTGATTTGCTGGATGATCTGCCACTCAACCTGATCAGGGACATGTGGTTCCAACACGATGGCTGCCCTGCCCATTTCAGGAGAAGTGTCAGAGACTGGCTGGACACAAATTATCCAAACAAATGGATAGGACGAGGTGGACCGTTGCCATGGCCAGCAAGAAGTCCGGACCTAACCCCCATGGATTTTCACGTGTGGGGGTGCATGAAAAGTCTTGTGTACAGCGAGCCGAATCCAGTTTCGTCTGTGGAAGACTTACGAGAAAGGATTGTGGATGCAGCCAATAAAATGAGGACCACGTTAACCACTGGAGTAGTAAAGACTGGTCTCCGTAGAAGGATGCGACAATGTATCAGAAATAGAGGAATATATTTAGATAATTATTTAAATATTGTTGTTTATTACCTTATACTATGTCTCTTGGCGAAAATGATTCGGATAGTGATGAATACCTTTCCTTCTCTGATGGTGAGTCTGGCAGTGATGATAGTTTCAGTAGCATACCTTCTTTATCGTGCTCAATAGGTTCATTCCTTTCTGACGTTCCAAAAAATCTCAATATTCTACATATAAATGCACAGAGTATTCCGGCACACTTTTCTGATTTGTTAGCGTCTTTTGAACATAAAAATATTCATGCAATTCTAGTGTCTGAATCCTGGTTTAAGCCATGCCTTCCTTCCACTTCTTATTCTCTCCCTGGTTTTAAGCTCATCCGAAACGACCGCACTGGAGTGGTTGGTGGGGGTGTCGCCATATATCTCCGTTCGCACATTCCTTTCTCCATAATTAGTACGTCGGCACAACCGCCGCCTTCCAATGCGGGTGAACACCTTTTTATAGAAATTAGCCTCTTCCATATTAAAGTTTTGCTAGGGGTATATTATTGTCCTTCCTCTAATATAAATTATTTTCTATCTCTTGAAACACTCTTAGAAAATTTAGTTGCATCTTATGACCATACTATTTTAATGGGTGATTTCAATACGTGTTTGCTTAAACAAGACTCTCGGTCAGCTTCATTAAAATCTCTTGCAAGTGCTTGTAATTTATCCATTCTGCCTCTTACTGCAACTCATTTTTATCCTAACTCAATCCCATCTCTTCTAGATCTCATTATTGTATCTTCTCCTGCGCATGTTGCCAAGCATGGGCAATGTGCAGCGGGAGCCTTTTCCTACCATGACCTATTGTATCTCTCGTATAAAATACGACCTCCTAAAGACAAGCCCAAAATTATTCTTCAGCGAAATTTTAGTGGCATGAAGCTAGAAGATTTGCAACGTGATGCCGATTCTGTAGACTGGTCGCCAGTTTTCGATGAATTAACAGTCGATGGCAAAGTGGAAGCTTTTAATGCACTAATTACCAAACTGTTTGACCAACATGCACCACTTAGGGAGATTAAGCTCAAGCACCTACCAGCTCCTTGGATTACACCTGAACTAAGAGCCGTCATGCATAAAAAGCTAGTAGCAAAGGCAAAGCTCAAAAGCCGGAATTCCGATATTAATAAGGAAAAATATATCGAATGTCGTAATCGCTGCAATAGAGTGTGTAGGGATGCGCAACGCCGTTATATTCATAAATCAGTCGAGGACTCTGATCCTGCTAAGGTTTGGAAGTTCCTCCGGTCATTGGGAATTGGAAAGTCACGTCAACAAGATAAAATTCCTCAACATATTAATTTAGATTCATTAAATCAGCACTTCACATCATCTTCTAATTTCGACGTACACGCGAAATCACAAACATTGCAACATCTTTCTTCTATTCCAACTCCTGACTATTCATCTTTCAATTTAAATCAATTCACTGATTGTGATGTTAAGAAGAGCATTGCATCTATTTCGTCTAATGCCATCGGCAACGACAGTATAAGTCGGAATATGATTGTTCCTATCCTCGATCAAATTGTCCCAATAATCTGTCACATCCTTAACTCCTCTATTACCAACTGTGTTTTCCCTACTTTCTGGAAAGAAGCTCATGTCACTCCTCTCCCGAAAAAGAATAATCCAGCTTCTTTCTCAGATTTTCGTCCAAACTCTATTCTTCCTTTCCTATCCAAAGTCCTGGAACGTCTTGTTCATAAGCAACTGAGCACTTTTCTTTCCAGGAATAATCTTCTAAATCCTTTCCAATCCGGTTTCCGTCCAGGCCATAGTACTGTTTCAGCATTAGTTAAAATAACTGATGATATACGAGATGGCATGGACAATGGAAAAGTAACAGTACTATCACTTTTAGATTTTAGCAACGCTTTCAACAACGTTGACTTCGAAATTCTTCTTGGTACCCTACGCTCTCTTAACGTATCTCCAACAGTGATTGAGTGGTTTCACAGTTATCTGAACGGGCGCCGTCAGCGTATACGCATTGATGATAGATACTCATCATGGTGCACGATATCAGCTGGTGTCCCTCAGGGTGGCGTTTTATCACCTCTTCTATTTGCAATTTTCATAAACTCAATATCCCAACAATTAACTTCATCCTACCACCTCTATGCAGACGATCTTCAAATTTACACACAAGATACAGTAGAGCGGCTGCCTGAAGCTATATATAGAATAAACCTTGACCTAGACCGTTTTCTGGACTGGAGCAAGGCACATGGTCTTAGAGTTAACCCACTCAAAACTCAAGTAATCGTCGTTGGGGGTTCTAGGATGATATCGAGGATAGACTGGTCTTGCCTTCCACAAATTATATTTGATGGCACCTACGTTAAGCAGAGTGAGACGGTGAAAAATTTAGGCGTTCTCATAGACAGGCAACTGTCATGGGGACCTCAGATATCTGAAGTCAGCCGTAAGATGTTTGCCTCAGCAGGTTCTCTTAGGAGATTGCGTAACTTCCTTCCGACTGCCACTAAAATTTCGCTCGCGCAGTCGCTTCTTCTCCCGATACTAGACTATGCTGATGCTTCTTATCTAGATCTCACTGAACAGCAACTAGATAAACTTGAGCGCTTGCAAAACTTTGGCATCCGGTTCATCTTCGGCTTGCGGAAGAATGACCATGTGTCCGAACTTCGCAGTAAGCTCAAGTGGTTACCCATACGCCTTCGCCGGGATACTCACATCCTTCAGCATTTATATAACATCCTGTTCAACCCTTCCTCACCTTCCTATCTTAAAGAACGCTTCCATTTCCTCTATCAATCCAATCCTCGATCCTTGCGTTCATCTGACACACTCCAACTCAGGACACCTGTACACTCCTCCTCCTACTTTGATAAGTCTTTTACAGTGCAGGCTGTCCGGTTATGGAACGCGCTGCCGGTGGCTATCAGATGTGCCAAGTCACTTGCCATTTTTAAACGTATGCTCAGAGAACACTATCTGAGTATTTGTCGCTAAATATATATGTATTTATTATTAATTATTTGTTTCTTAAATAAGTCTAAGTATGTATCTATAAATTATTATGAGTAGTTATTATTTAGATTCATGTAGTTTTCATTTATGTAAGTTTTATATTTTTTATTTTTATATAATTAGTATTAGTATGTATGTACATGTAGTATGTCAGGTACACCCCAGGTAATGTCTACACAGTCCATTCCATCCAAAGGTTGTCTGGTAGAGATCGCTAATTAGCGATAAGACCGCCAATTGTATCCATAGATTTACGTAGTTGTTTTTTTTTTATATGTATTTGTTTCGTGGTGTGCAATAAAGTATTATCTAATCTAATCTAATCTACATACATATGTAGAGATCAATCAGCTTCACTTAGTCCTATCATACTTATAAACTAATTATCATTATTGTCTGTGTTTGCAGTACAATGCTGGCACATTAAAACAGTGTGTTCGGTACAAATATATTTATGGCATTCCTTACAAACATTTGCTGTTTTGCGATGGCGGGCATAAGGACATACTTGGCACCTTTTTCGTACACCTGGAAGTCTAGGAGGTGCTTCTTGTTCAGGTTCTCCACAGAATTCTCTGATTCTCTGGCGTAGCTGTCTCGGCAATTGAGATATTTCCTTACGATACTTCAAGTGTTCGGTAATAAACAATCTGCCCAGTGTTTTTATAAAATGACGACGTTTTTGGACAGTCGCTGCGTTTGACCCGTGTATAATACTCGTATACGCATTAATTCCAGCCATATTGAGCATTGAATAGAAGACAGTGAGAGGCCATTTCTTGGAGTTGCGGCTCACGTTGTATGTCGCAGACAACTCATCTGCTACATCTACTCCACCTTTAGTGGTGTTATAAAATGTGTTTATCTCAGGTTTTTGTTTCTCGCCCGTTGATTCGTCAATTGCGTCATTGTGGTGGAGACTAGACATAAGTATAACAACCTTGTTTTTTTTGGGTACATGAGACACGAGCGTTATATCCTTTTGAAAGGCAAACTTCGACGAATAGATGCCGTGACCGCGAGTATTGGTAAATGCTTTTGGAAGTTGCCTCTTGTTCTTACGCACTGTACCAACAGATGTATTTCGCTCAGTATCACTATTTTGACTGCGTCTACTCAAATGATCTTCATCTTCACTACCGTCAGATAACAAGTCGTCTTCACTGTCAGATTGCATCAAAGCAAGACGTATGCGGTCATTCTCACGCTCCTCGCTATTCATTTTGTACAAAAACACCTGAAAATATAATAAAATTACGTAAAAATTATTTTCGAAACATTGCAAAAAATTGTCACGCCGCGGTTGTGGCAGGGTCATATTTACCCTTTTCGGCTCTGCGCATGTGTTGCTCCCGTCGGTCGCAGGCGGCGGCCGACTGAGTAGTGGGGCGCGGCAAGCGCGCGGGTTCAATGGCGACAGCTACTGAGACACCCAAAACCCTATAAGTGCGGGAAAAAAATCTACACGCGTTTAAAAATTGTTGGGGTCAAATTGACCCTTCCACATCCTCGCCGGGTTAAGCATTGCAATTCAGCGGGGCCAGGCAGGGTTTTGGGGACAATTCCGCGCCTAGTAGATGAGAGCAGTTGAACTATTTATAGATCGTTGGCAACGGTCTATAGATACTGTATTTTTTTTATTTTAGGCAGATATTCTTTCTTATAATACAAATTGTATACCATTTTTAAAGTTGATATGACGTTAAATTTGTAGACTAAACAGTTTTAAAAATTTTTAAATAATTAAATTAATTTTTTAAACTTTTTGATAATAATTCATCATAACCATTTTTACGAGTATGTTTGCTAATTTAATTTTATTTAAATTTGTGTTATTATTATTATTTTAGGTGCATAGTATGTAGGTATGTTTTTAATATTAAATAAATGCACCGCCGTCATTATTATCCTGGCCATACAAATGTTGTCTGGAAGAGATTGTTTCTAGCGATAAGACCGCCTGTTGCACTTAATCTATTTGTAAAAATTATGTTCTTTATTTTACTTTGGTGTACAATAAAAAAATATCTTATATGAATTATACTTACACTAGGACTGTCTGTATCGTGGGGTCCGAAGAAATAAGAGTAACACTCAGATCTATTACAAATATTTGCTGATTATATAAATATTTGTCCCGTAACGCGAATACGTTTTGGGCAGTAATATAAACAAAGTATTTCCTTTCGTAATAATATTATAATTGTTAATAACAGCAGGAAGAGTCTGTATTAGAGCGATTACCGGAAACGTGCGGGAGACGCGTCATCCCTCATGGTGAGACAGGAGGCAATATACGACTACCTATTCTACCTTCTTGCGCTAGTATGAGAACTCCATATGAAAGAATTCGTCTGCGGAAGTACTACCATCGTAACTATTGCTGTTGCCAAGCAGTATTGCAAGCATTACTGTTTTCTGGTTTGAAAGATGTCGGTACCAGAGGCATACACGGCGGGCGGGCCCATTGCGCACGGCAACACGTGCAATGTAATGCCATGTAGGTCAAGGTGAAGTATAACAATGGTAATAGCAGTGGCAACTGCTAATTATCAGGTGAGTCATGGGTATACTGACGGTGTGGTAGTGGCAAAGAGCACGCCGCGCAAATGCTTTCTCGACGTTCATTATGTCCATAGCAGATTAGCAACGTCGCTTGATATAGCCTAGGAATATAGACAACATTTTTAATAATAATATCGTAAATTTTCTAGACAGAAATTAATGCGCAATTTAAAAATAATGTTAATCTAATGTTAATATTTTTTTACGATGTTACCTATTTAATTTGTTTTGTAACTAGTGGTTCGCCCTGAACTGAGATCTCGCGAGTCTCCCATAAAAACAAAAAATATTATTTGTACCTAATCTTTGACTATCCAAATAGTGCCACGAAATGCATAACCAACTAACTTGACCTACAGTTTATTTTTTATTTTATTTTATTTTTATTAGTATGGCATTGTGTGCCATAATAATAAACAATAATTACAGAATACAACCAAATAGATACAAAATATAGTGATCAATTCTTAGACCTAGGTTGTATCCCAAAACATGTGTACACAGCATGACAACTCTAGCGCATTTCTGTGAAGGGAAATAGTTTCATTCAAATTACAGGTAACAAGAGTCCATGTTATTTTGTTACTCTTTTTTGTAGTAGAAATTGCAGTTATTCTACATTTCAGACTTTTTCCTATATTTGTGTCACTAAAGCTACATGCATACCAAATTTCAGCACTGTGGGGTCACTGGCGTACCCTGTAAATTTTGACAAAGTTCAGTTTTTATATGGCTAATAGCTTAAAAACTACAATGCTTATACTAAAAATAAAAACGGGGTCAAAATGTACTCATAAAGATCTTTTATTAGCCTATTTATTATTATTATTTATTATAAGTTTTGATTGCCCTATCGACGACCTCCGTGGCGCAGTGGGTGAATAGTCGGCTGAGACGCAACAAATGCTTGCATGATTTACAGATTTCCGGTCTGGATGTTTTTATATATATTATAAGTATATATTATATTTACAAAAAAAAAGTATATAAGTATTCTATCAGTTATCTTTCCCATCGTACAAGCTCTGCTTAGTTTGGGGCTAGATAGCGCTGTGTGAAATGTCCAGCAATATTTATTTTATTTATTCAGAAGCAGTGGGTGGGGATAATTACGGGCATTTCAAAGCACGTAGGTAATTGATAGGGACATGTTTTAATTTTATTTTCATATGAATTTATTTAATTTTTTATTTTATGTTCCTATTCTGTTTTATTTAATTTTAATGTGACATTTTACTTTTCATCTAATTTACTGTATTATTATTGATTTAAATGTTTTTGGTTTGAATTTTATTTATTTGTGATTGTTGATATTTTGTATGGACAGACACTGTCTGAAATAAATGATTATTTTATTCTATTCTATTAGACGTGCCATTTGACCAGATAGTCTCATTCTGTTTTTTTTACTCCTCTTGAAACCCAATATCTCGACAACCCCTCACAGTTTTAGGTCAGTTAGTCACACCAAAATTGTTCCATCACTACCTACCAATATACCAAATTTCACGATGATCGGAAGAACGCTTCGAAAGTTATCCGGGGACAAACAAACATACATACATACAACGCCGATTTGCCCAAGTTGATTTGAAATGTTGATGTTAATTTATATTTTAATTTGACGATTGAATTGAATTGACTGACAGTTGGCTCTAAATTAATTAATGTAGTTTGTTGATCCGTTCTAATTAAATAAACAAATACAAAAAATAAGTTATATACTGTTTTGGTACCATTTATTACATAAGCCACTGAGCATTTTGCAATAACCCAGTATATTTATTAGTTTCAGACAAAAATAGTGTTCCGTATGTTCTCACCCCTTGTCTTGCATTTTATGGTTGAGCGGGCGTTGGCCACTCGACACTTCCGGCCCAATTGGCCCATTAGACCAATATAGTGCCTCAGGCCTTCGCCTCAAGAGGACGGATAAGGATTTTATGGCTATGGGGAGTAGCTTTTCACTTTTATCCTTGAGGTTTCTGCTAATGATTGTATATTTTTAATGAGGATTTATATTTTGGGGTTATTTTGTGTGGTAAAGAAAAGCAAACAGTTATCCGACAGAGAACCAAGGTCACCGACATAGCTCAGCGGATTAGCAAACTGAAGTGGCAGGGGGCTGGCCATATATGCCAGAGAACCGACAACCGTTGGGGTAAACGAGTTCTTGAGTGGAGACCGCGTCTCGGAAAACGTAGTGTGGGGCGCCCCCCGGCTAGGTGGAGCGATGACATAAGAAAGGTGGCGGACAGAAACTGGATGAGAAGAGCCGAAGACCGGGCTCAGTGGCGCGTTTTGGGAGAGGCCTATGTCCAGCAGTGGACTAATGTGGGCTGATGATGATGATGATGATGATAAAAGAAAAGCGGCTGGCAAACCAGTGTGCCCTGTGTCACGCTTCCAAGCTGTGTCTCAGTTCCATAACTTTAAATAAAAATGTAAATAAAACTATTATTGACTATGAAATTGGGGTTTTCAGTAATAAATAATTGTTACCTAGTTCTAACCTGCATGAAGTTATGCAAATAATAGCAAAGTACGAATTTGACAAACAATCTAATCTGATTATTTGCCTTGGAAATAGGGGTAATGTGAACAAATCAGAACTTATTAAATACTTAGATACTCTTTGTTCACTACAAATTAATAAAATTGTAATGTTCACATGCCCTTATAGCAACAGCTTGCCACAGGCAGATAATGACCTAAGATATAAGCTGAATATGACTTTGCATACAACATCATGCAATAATCACGACTTTATCAATCCCAAGATTTTTAAAGTCCCGTGTAGGCTCGAACATTTTTGAGATGCTATTTGTATTAAAAACGGGATATTTACCATGATTTGTGAGTTCTTGAGTGTCCCAATCAAATCATGGTAAATATCCCGTTTTAGGTACAAATAATGTTAATAACCATGATAGTTTCAAAAGTTATATTTTTGAGATGGTTATAAAAATCTTGGGATTTTCCGTAAGTGTTTGGAGAACAATATAAAAATACTATTTATCCATTCCCATTATGGATATCCTTGGATCTCAAACCTGTGAAATTATCGCACAAGAGCGAAACTAGAAGCAAGACCAAACATAACATTGATATATGTATGTCCACTTTTTGAATAAAAGTTAAGAAATCACGCGCAAGCCCAGCGCCGATATACTAGAGTACTAACTCGATGGTACACGCCTCGTAGATTGTGGGATAGCCCTCAGAATGTTTTCTTTCACCATTTAGATTCAAAAATTAAATCGAAAAAAATAGCACGATTACCGACGGTACAAAAAGTTCTTCCAACTTAACTACTTAGCAAAATCTCCCATGTTATCTCAGCTTTGGAAATATACATCGATTTAAAACGCTAACAAAAGCCGGTAGCGTATCGGTAGCTAATCTGCAGATAGCTATCATTTAAGAGGCTAAGTGCTTTGATAAGGGGAGCACGCTGAATTATACCTGGAGACTTGAGGTGCGGTGTGAGTGTGGGTGGCTGAGAGAAATGACGATATAAAGATGGGGTGCGAGTGTAGGCGGCTGAGAGGGTAATTATGGAGTCAATTGTTAGAGCTTGAGTTTATTTTTTACTACTTTCGGTATTCTACAATTTTAATTTTTAAATAGGAGTGGCTTGGTGATTGATTTCTGTATTTTGCTGTCTATTTTATACACGCAAAAGCTATAGAATTAAACCCACATAACAAAGTTTTATTTGATTTATTTTAAATCAAAGTTAACTGGTAAAGGTCTCACAGCTTAATTATTAAACTTCACCTAAATCACACGTAGAGTGCGTACACTCTAAGAGTAGTAGAATTCCTTGTGAAAGGGCTCACCCGGGGAAGTACTACCACCATATCTATTTCAGCCGCCAAGCAGCATTGCTGTGTTTTGGATTGAAGGCATGAGGCCTTAGACCTGTTTGCTTCAAGTTGATCGACGCAGGGTAGTGCATCGTAGGCCACATTTCTAAGATGCGTGATCATGAGGCAAGTCTTTGTTTTAGGCGATGGTTACCACTTAACATCAGGTGGGCCATGTGTTTGTTCCATCTCCAGTCGTATAAAAAAACGCTCAAACATAGAACGTGGTAGGCGTATGCTAAAGTAACGTAATTTTTTTCTGTATCACTCACATTTTCTAAGTAATTTATTCAAAGCCTTGCAATAGTAAAACCATGTAATAGCTAAGTAAAACAAATGCAGGCAATACCATGTTGGCCAAGTTATAACAAACAAAAATTGTTTATTTTAAGCACACTTACTCATAAATTTTACAAATAGAAATTAGAATAAATTACCCAAATCAAATCAAATTAAATCAAATCCAAATTAAATTCAATCAAATTAAATTAAAATAATACAATTCAATTAAATTATAATTAAAATAACAACACACAGAGAGGTAAGGACACACGAGGGACTATCGGTGACCGGGGCAACGTCCCTTATAAGAGAGTTGCATGGAGGCTTATCCAGTGCCCCAGAATGATGTTGGGGCCACGCAGAGGTTTCAAGAGCGACGCACACCGATTTTTATAATGGCGCGGAAGCCATCCGTGTGCGCCTCACTGAACATACCTGATGCACTGCAGAAACGTGGCATAGTTGTACGTAATCAGTGAGGTAATGCAATTGTTATAGACAGTGGTAACTTAATATTTAATCAAATAAAAAAGAAATCCATCCGCCGCTTGTGACTCACGCCCTACCATCGGCATTACCTCCATGTCTTTGAACCTCACTTTCATCATCCTCAAATAAAAACATCACTAATAACATCAAGCCTTCAAAGAAAGGAGGAATTACTCACAAAATTGGACTTAAAGTGAACATTTTAGACAATTTTCACTGAATATTTCGTTATTTATATCATAAGTTGAGACGATAAAGTTGTTGTTTGATTGCGGGGCCTTTTAGTTTACTCAGCGATAAGGTCGCCCATTGTGTAGTCTTTTTAGTTGTAATTTAGTGTTACCTTGTTTCTGAGTAGTAATTACAATATTGTTAGGTATCTTATCTTATCTTACTTGATATCTTCTTCAGTAAGAATTTACAAGATGCTTTGGAATATCTGTGTTCACCTAAAATGTCAGTGACCTCCCATAGCAGATCAATGTTTTTTTTACTTTTGTAAATTCAATGTTTTTTAAAAAAACTATGAAAATCGTTTCATTTCGATCAAAAATCTGTTTTGCCAGCCGTTTTAAATTAATGATTTAAAGCCTTCGATATTATATGTATATATAAAGATTTTGTATATTTCATTTAAGTAGCGTTTCCACAGACACAGAAGTTGTATGTCTCCAAGATAGCCTAGACGTCCTGCGCCTGGTAATGATGATAATGATTATGTTACAAAACTGAAATTCGTAATATACTTTATAAGCCTTCCTGATTCCAATGGAAAAGCCAATAGAAATGGCCCTCCAATAATACATAAACAAAAACCCACTAGAAATTCAAATTGTGCCGATAAATAAGGGCAGAACCCATTCTACATAAATCGCTGACTTCACGCTCTATTTGTAGTCACGGAGTTAGAAGTAAGTTTCGCACATAATTAAATTATAAGGGACTCCCACACCCCGCTCCTAAACTCGCACGCAGAGAGATACGGCGCATAGTGCGAGCCGTGCGAGGCGAGCCGCAGAGCGGAGCAGATCACGCTCGTAAATACTCTTCTAATACTCATTTTCGTATGATAGATTTTAACTACGCGCACGTCGACGGTTTTCACGCGATCATGCGGAAAAAAATCGCGTCTCTTTTTCACAGATTGCGCGGTAGTCCCAACAGTATTCTGAAGATGATTGCTGCGCGTTTTGATTGTCCTTTTCAGAAGCACTGGATGGGGATAATTACGGACAATTCAAAGCACGCAGGTAATTGAAAGGTACCTACATGTTTTTAAATTTAATTTTATATGAATTTTTTATTATATATGTTAACTCTAGACCGCAACCGCAACCTCACGATGAGAAAGCACGCAAGGGACGTCCGCGGTCTAGCGAGCGTAACCCGAGCGCTACTCAAGCCCGTCCTGCAGTCCAACATTCCGCTCCGAATGAAGGTTGGATTGTATAAGACGTACGTCCGCCCGCGTCTCACATACGCGGCCCCCGCGTGGTATGCTTTGTTAGCCAAAGGCCACAGAAAGATACTGCGAAGTCAGCAAAGCCTATGCCTCCGGACGATCGTCAACGCGCCACGGTACGTTCGAAACGCCACCATACAGCGGGACCTGAAAATTGAAAGTCTGGATCAATTTATAGGCCGCTTAGCGACCAGGATGTTTGAGCGCCTAGACAACTCCACTTACTCTCATCTGCGAGAACTGGCCCCTCTCGCAGAAAGACCACCGAAGAGTAAGCCGTACCCGCGGGAACTGGCCACAGACACTGACGACGACCAGGCGTCGTCAGATCGGGGTATCCCTCCCTCATCCCTTCCCCCTACCCATCTTCCTTTGAAGGTACCTGCGCAGCGGCTGTCCGACGGTCCTCTCTGCGGAGTGAGCATCGGGCGGCCAGTAACGCGTGAGTAGCAAACCTGAGGCTCCGCGAGCCGACTCGATGACCCCCCTGTTGAAACGGGGGGCGGTAAGAACTCCGCAGGAAAGGGCCAAAAAAGCCCGGCACTGCATCCCCCACACCGGCTTCGCCGGTGTGTGAGAAGAAGACACGTCTGATTGCTGCGCGTTTTGATTGTCCTTTTCAGAAGCACTGGATGGGGATAATTACGGACAATTCAAAGCACGCAGGTAATTGAAAGGTACCTACATGTTTTTAAATTTAATTTTATATGAATTTTTTATTTTCTTTTATTTTATGTTCCTATTCTATTTTATTTTATTTTCATGTGTCATTTTACTTTTGATTTAATTTACTGTATTATTATTGATTTGTATGTTTTTGATTTTAATTTTATTTATTTGTGATTGTTAATATTTTGTATGGACGGACACTGTCTGAAATAAATGATTATTTTATTCTATTCTATTCTATTAACTAAACAGGCGACGTGTAATAAACTTTTAGAAATCATCCTCCTTTAAGTGTTTATTTCAACTTAACAGTTATGAGCCCCACACACGTCAAATATTTCTTGGCCCCCCTCCCCGCCCTCGACCCTCGCCGCTCGCATACCGCCAGCCAGGTGGTGACTAGCGGCCCCGCACGCGCTATACTAAAAGTATTCCGTAAGAATCTCGCCATTATCTCTCGTGTTCGCTCTATTTGGGTACCTGGCTTTACGCACATAAATTGGTGTTTGATACAAAATATCTAGCGATTGTATTTGTAATAAACTGAGCTTCGAATTGATATTCTGGTGTGAACTGCCGCAGCTAACGTATTTAACTATTGCGTTGTTTCAATAAAATCAAGGGAAAATGAACTCTGTGATATTTGGTAAATAAAAGGGTTCGAACATTTTTCTATGGAAGCTGGCGAACCTGAAGCCATTATGCTTCTTTTTTATGTGTCCGCGCACGAGGAAGTTGTATGTATAGATAAAGGACACTTACAAATAAAACATGGCAAGTTATATGGTACCCTAATGTGTCACGTTTTCGAGATATTCGGAGGTAAAGATCGCCATATATAGGCTAGACCTAGAGCGGTGATCATTAGCAACTTAAGTCTACACATTTTGTGAAACTTGTGAAAAATGTATTTTTAATTAAAAAGTCAGTAATTACGCAGTCCATTTATTCAAATAATAGTTCACAGGTTGATTTAATTAAAAATGAAATTTTGGAACAATAGCATAATAGCTGCGGGCGCCAAACAAGTTCTATTGCCTTTTTGTAATGTTTTTGTAGTAGTACGAATTTTCTTCTGTATAAATCATCTTTCTGAGATCCACCATAACCTTAACCATCGGCTTTGCTTAATTCATAAATCATAATGATTTATTCGTATGAATACATGTACGTCCGTATTTCAATTATAAATAAGATTCCTTTAGGTACATTCTGCCTCATCGAGGCGTCCACAATTATAAGATAAAAATAATGATATTAAAAATGTCAAACTGTTTACGATTAAATTGAATACAAGTATAAATAGTGATAATATTTAATTTCAAACATGTTAAATTCATACAAAAAACAATCATAATAATGTCAAAATTACAACATAAATGTCAAAATCTCTAAGATAAAATTGAATACAAATATAAATAACAATAATACTTAATATATGAAATTCTTTTTTATTAATTATAAATGTATTATTAATTTATTAAATATTACCATTATTTATATTTAATTTTATCGTAGAGAGTTTGACTTTTTAATATTATTATTTTTATCTTATAATTGTGGACGCCTCGATGAGGCAGAATGTAAATGAATTTTATTTATAATTGACATACGAACGTACATGTACGTACATGTACGTACATGTATTCATGCGAATAAATCATTACCTATGAATTATGAATTAGGCAAAGCCGATGGTCAAGGTTGAATACAAATAAATACAAATAATAATAATACTTAATTGCATAAATTAAGTATTAAGTATTATTAACTAAGTTCAAACTAGGGGTATGCCAACGAGCGATGGAGCGTAGCATTTTAGGTGTTAAGCGAACCGATAGAATCCGTAACACTACTCTACGCTCTATGACCGGAATCATCGATGTGGGGTACAAGGCTGCAAGACTCAAATGGGACTGGGCGGGTCATGTCACTCGAATGCACCCTGAAAGGTGGACTAAGATCTCCACCGACTGGCAACCTACAGGACGACGGCAACGAGGCAGACCGCGAAAACGTTGGCGCGACGATCTGGATGGGTTCCAGTCTGACTGGCAGGAGATTTCTGGAGAACGCAAGGAATGGAAGAAAATGGGGGAGACCTTTGCCCAGCAGTGGGACAGTATAGATTATTGAAGTATTATTATTATTTATATTAGTATTCAATTTTATTTCAGAGATTTTGACATTTTTAATATTGTCAAATTCATACAAAATACAATAGTAATTGTGTCAAAATTAATCTTTATAGTTTAAATATTCATTCATGTCATAAAAATATTTATCCAATAACCAAATCTTAAGTCTTCTTTTAAATAAATATTCCTAGTGTGGGAGACCTCAGGTTTGCCTACATTCTGTTTTTTAAATAAATATTTTTTCATTTAATTTATTTGGAAACCAGATAACTGATAGAATACTTACCTAAATAATTTTGTAAGTATTATACATACTCATAATTTAAAAGAGAAGAACCCAGGCCCGAAACAAAAATCTGTACTTAAATATTGCAAACATTTCATTCGCGGCGGGAATCGAAAACTCAGTATTTCAACCGGATATTTGCTCACTGCGCCACGGAGGTTTTCAATAAATAAAAAAAATCTTGTAGGTAAAAAATCTAAATGGATTCCAATAAAGTTAATTTCACAGCTTAATAATGATCCAGACAAAGCTATTAACCATCCATCGACCAAATGAAAATTACGTAAAACGCTATTTAAATGCCCACAGCAGCAATAACGGCCCGGGATACAGTAATAAAGGGTGTGGGTGTTTTACGGGGAAATGTTTTTTTCATTAAAGTTCAGAAAGCCATAAAAACGAATGTGTTGCCAACTCTAATCAATTCTGTTACGTTATGTAGTGTGTAATTTATTGTTACTTTTTTATTTCATGCATAAATATTTTTAATTCTTTATATTAGACATTTTATCCGTATTATTTTATACTATTTTTTATCCTGATAAAATCCGGAACGAGATTATCCAACAGAGAACCAAGGTCACCGACTTCGCCCAGCGGATTAGCAAACTGAAGTAGCAGTGGACTGGCCATATATGCCGTAGAACCGATAATCGTTGGGGTAAATGAGTTCTTGAGTGGAGACCGCTTCTTGGCAAACGCAGTTTGGGGCGCCCCCAGACTAGGTGGAGCAATGACATAAGAAAGGTGGCGGACAGAAATTGGATGAGAAGAGCCGAAGACGGGGCTCAGTGGCGCGTATTAGAAGAGGCCTATATCCAGCAGTGGACTAATGTGTACTGATGATGATGATATTAGATATCTTAAAATATTTATGGTCCTCCTATTATTATTTAAATATTTTGAGGAAGAAATGTTTCCGAGTGGAGACCACGCACCGAAAGCGCACGATACCATAATACGTTGTATGTCTATTTGGCATCGTAGCTCTCAAACGGATGAACCAAATTTGATTTAGTTTTTTTTGTTTCAAATACGACTTGATCGAGAGTATCTTATCCAAGAAAAAAATGTTATTTGATTGAATATCCTCTGCTTTTTTCTAGTTCCTGAAGGGATGTGAGCAACTTCCACATATCTGATCGATTCGAAATTTGGTCCCGTTACTTCAATAATATTGCAAGGACATAGTAACCTTGACCTAATGCTGCAGCATTACCTGGAATCTGCAGGGTACTTAACTTCTCATCAAGTTACAGCAAAGGAGATTGGAACTGTTCTAATGTGACAGAGAAATGAGGATGAATTTTTGAAGGATTTGAAGGAGCCTAAAAGTGGTTTTAAAAATTTGGACAATTAGCTTTTTTAATCTGTATTCTGTATTTAATCTGTACGGAATCTTCAAACACGTCAAATGTATTTATTTCGTAATATGGGTAGTAAGTATTTAGTATTACATAGTATAAGTGCAGGTATATTCAGCGTTTGCGCAGGCAATGTTGAGTTTAATAATAGGTTCCATTTTAATTGTAATAATAATATCAAAATTACTGAGTTTGTTATAATAATTATTAAACAAGATTATTGTCATCTTAATATTCCCTAAAACTATAATAAGCTCTTCCTACAAGCAATTTATTCAGTTTTGCCTTGAATACGTTCAGACTGGAAGCATCTATCCGGTCCGGATATATCATCACCACAAAACGTCGCTCCGACAAAGTTTGCTAAATTGAAACGCGTAGGACCGCCGTGGCCGGACGGCACTTTCACTTTTTAAGTCCTTCGCTATGTATAATAAAGATAACAGACTTCTTGATATCTATCCCCTAACACATTATCACTGCAAAATTAAATGTAAGAAATGGCTCGTATCCCATTCCTACGAAGAAACAGAAGTATTTTTGTTACTCCCTGAAACTCTCAAAACAGACATAAATTCTTGCTAGCTCACGCATGCTACACACCCCCACGCGCACGTGCAAGCACACACACCCTCACACATATACACATACATACACGCACACACTCACCATTCATCAAAATTATAAGTATCGTTTTATCTGTGTCTATCTATATATAATTGTTGTTGTTATTTTACTTAGTTTTAAGGCTAAATGATTCTTATTGTTCATACGGAAAGATGTATCTTGCTTTGTTGTCTAAAGAGGTGGGCGTTGAAGGTGCTTCACAATCTTTATAATTTTTGCAGTTTCATCGCGCTACCAGTAATCTGTTTTGTACTGCTAGTTCTGAATAAATGAATCTGAATTTGATCTAATACAGACTTAAGAAGTTTGTTATGTATACTTCAAGTCCAGAGTGAACAGGTTATTTTTAGGCAAGAGTGCCTCATCTTCGACCACACATCACTTAACATCAAAAGAGCTAGTGGTAAAGAACGAATATAAAAAAATATATGAATATTGGATTTGTTTATTTTTAAATTTTTGCAATTCACCCACCGTGCTATACAGGTCGTCAAGTTTTGTCAGAATGGTTTTAAACCCCGCCCTAGCAGCGCCGCCCGCCCAGCACCCGCCGCCGCCGGAGCCTAACTTTATAGCCTCGTAAGGCGGCGCTGACTCAGGACCGAGGGGAAATAGTTTTGGGATAATTCCAAATCTTGGACAGTTTTCAAGGAAACCTGATCTACAGTGTTCAGATAAAAACTAAACCGGTGTTTTAGGGTTCCAGACCCAAATAGTAAAACGGAAGCCTTATTGTACGACCTTGTGTATCCGTCCGTCTGTCACAGCTAATTATCTCACCAACTACAGAAGTTATTGACTTAAAATTTAGAATAATTAAAAATACTATCAGTCCACCTCTAAGGTAAGTAAAAAAAACATTTTGATTGCAAAAGGGGTAATACTCGTAGTGTCCTGTTCCCACGAGTTCTAACCAGTGCTTCTAATAAATGCAGAGAAACCCCTTACTATTACTGTTGTATCACACTAATATTTGGATGTTTGTTTGTTTGCTTGTTACTCAATCACGTCGTAACGGCTTAACCGATTTGGATGAAATTTGATATATAGAATGAATGGATGAATGAAATACACACCAAACAAAAACACAGTAACAAACGAAATAAACAATAAATAACGGTACAATGGGCCGTCTTATCGCTAAAAGCGATCTTGTCGAAAATCAAAAGACGGCGGTGTAAGAGTACCTTTAACATACATAAACATAACCCATAAAATACAATTTATAACACATTTGCTCGTAAAGGGTCTCTTATTTCACCAATTTCAATATCGTAATGTATGTCGTTACGTACTTGTGCCTTATTGTAATTTAAAACGCACGAGTTTTTTTTAATAAGGTTAAACGTACGGTTTATCAAGATGCTCCTCCGTCTAAAACGAACGGTACTTTTTTAAATCTTAGCAAAGACTTTTATGTCAGAAAAGTGGTCAACATTTTATGAATAAAATTAACTTTGGGAGATAAAATATAAAAAAATAAACATTTAATTTTTTAATTTAATTAATTTTGACAATAAATTACAACCATTTATCTGTAACAAAAACAAAAAATTATTAATTTACTTTATTAGTAATAATGGCTGCTTTTGTGCCTTTGCCTTAAAAAAAAAGCGCTGATGCACGCGCATCGCTAATTTGTGAACAAGTAAAAATTATTCCGCGCGCGCTTTTTCTTTTCGCTGTATTGTTTTTATTTGAAAATGTCGTAAAGTAATGATGAATTTATTAATTCGACACCGCCAGAAGTCTCAGAGGCAGCGAAAAAGGCTACTCTAAGCCTCTTGCCCGAAAAATCGACCGATAGATACTTACAAGCGTATCAAAATTTCATCTTATGGAAAACAAGCAAAGATGCAAATTCATTTTAAGAAAGTCTGAGTTTTATTTATTCCCTCGCAAATATGTTAAAAAACGTCGTATGCCATACGTGCGCTTTGATAATTACAGCCTCTGCTTCTTCTTCTTCGCCTCGGCTGTTATTTTCAAGTTACCGCACTTATATCATAATGTACAATACCTATTGATTATACCATAAACATAAACTTAAATACATACAAATAATATACAGATTAAGACCTGGATTGAAACAGGCTACTTTTTACTGACAAACCACGCGTGCGAAGCCGCGAGCGGAAGCTAGTTGTTTAATATTTTACAATGTATATTAGTTTGTAAGATATTTATAGTTATGGGCAATTGTATTGATATTTATTGTATATTTACATATTGCCTGAAATAAACGTTACTTAAAAAAATCGTTTATTTCGGGAACTTATAAATAGTTTATATAGGGTTAGGTTAGGTCTTATAAGGCAAAAATATGCTTGTCCTAGAAGATTTCGCTCTTCTATAGCCATGCCAGTTACATTATTATTATTGTTTGATCTTTTAATAGTATTTGACCAATTTCAATTATTTGTCCAAGTTGCCACTTAATACCAGGAGGGCCATATGCTTGTTCCATCTCCAAGAGGTATAAAAAAGGGCTTCCCCGGGCGAGTACTTTTAACAAGGCACTCTACTGCTCTTAAAATTGTAGGAAAACAAACTTTACAATGAGATTTTAAATAAAAATGCTGTTAGAAATGTGAATAGTGGTGGATGGAGTAAATAACGAACGCACAGCAAAACATCTGATGGTTCTGACACTATGGAAAGTGCACCCTTTATCGGGCGCGGCCAGAGTGGAAACGATTTTGAGTTTTCCAACACCATTTCATGTAGAAGTTATATTTATAAAAAATACGAGCCTTACAGTTAGTCGGATATGATGTGTAACATATTACCTGCGCTCGCTCATTGGTCAAATCAAATAGCGCGCGCTTTTCCGGTTTCCTGTGACACATTTCCGTCCCTTTTACCAAAATCACTCCCACACACCGAGAGGAAAGATGTTATACGTCAAAAAGCTTCTATGGCTAAATCCCGTTATAATTAAGATTACAAGATACTAATGTATAGACGGAAACAGAAGGCGGACAAAGAAAGTCATTAAAAACTCGCATACAGACACTTTATACAAAATACTATACTTTGCGCTGGATTTCCTCATTCTTTCCCAGTTAAAACATAACACATATATATTAACTGGGAAAGAATGGGGAAATCCAAAACGATAGCATATACAGAGAAACTGTCTTTGGTATCATTAGGTCTTTTTTTTTAGGAAAATAATTTTGGTATATTTAAATTTTTGGTCAAGCGTGAGTTTTATATGAAAGATTTTAAAACCATCTAAAAAAAAATTAAGCCTAGACGGGACTTGAACCCGCAACCTTTCTCTTGATACGAGGATGCACTATCCAATTGTGCTACCAATGTCACGTAAAGGTCGAAATTAGTGGGATGATTCAGATTGCGACTAAAGCGCCGTTAGCTCCATCTACAAGAAAACTTATACAATTTCTTTCCATGAATGATGTGAGTCGACTAAGTTACGTGTAAACTATGCTCACACGTTTAGTAAATTAGAGTTACCTATAGTACGAGTAGTTAAGTAAGTTTGAGATAGTTCTTTTTTTTATAGAACTGTTATAACTTACATAGAACTGGGTTTTTAGGAAAATATGTAAATAATTTTGGACGCAGCCCATTCCAGCTTCTAATATTATATACTTGCATTGTATGGAAGTATGTATATATGTTTGTTTGTCCAAGGATAACTTTCGAAGCGTTAATCCGATTATCGTGAAATTTGGTTTATATGTAGGTAGTGATGGCACAATTTTTGTATGACTAAATGAGCTAAAAATGGGGTAGTTCACCGAAGCCTCTGGTTAAAATGGGTGTACACCCATTGTAACCATTTTAATCCCTATGGTACCACAGGGATCAATCCTGTGACCATTTTTGTTTTTAGTATATCTTAATGAACTTCCCCATCTTGTAAGGTATGATCATGAGGTTGTATTGTTTGCAGATGACACGTCACTTTTATTTATCTTAAAGCGACGACAAACCAATTTTGATTATGTAAACAATGCAATCTCTAAGGTCGTAAAATGGTTCAATGTAAAAAATCTACTTCTAAATGAAAAGAAAACAAAATGTATCAGATTTATACTACCTAATGTTACACAAGTTGAAGCAGATTTAAAAATCAAAGACGAGGAGTTGGTTCTTGTAGACAGCACCGTATTCTTAGGTATAACCTTAGATAATAAGCTTCAATGGGGCCCTCACATTGATAAGTTGTCAAAGAGACTTAGTTCTGCGGCATACGCAGTCAAAAAGATCCGTCTTTTTACAGACGTAGACACAGCTAGACTAGTTTACTTCAGCTACTTCCACAGCGTTATGTCACACGGTATACTGCTGTGGGGGAGTGCTGCAGATATAAACACCGTTTTTGTGCTGCAGAAGAGGGTTGTTCGTGCAATTTATAATATGGGCCCCAGAGAATCATTTCTCAATAAGTTTAAAGAAATAAATATTATGGAATTCCCTTGTCAATACATCTATGAAAATCTTATGTATGTTCACAAACATATTAATTTGTTTAAGAAAAATAGCGATAATCAAAATTTAAATACTAGAACTAAAGATAAACTCGCTATTGCCACTTGTAGACTCCATAGAGTTGGTAAATCGTTTAAAGGGTTCTTACGCTTTTATAACAAAATTCCAAGGGATCTACAAAAATTGACAATAAACAAATTTAAAAACGTAATTAAACAAAATCTGTATAAAAAAGCCTACGATAAAATATCGGATTATTTAGATGATAGAGAAACTTGGGATTGAAATTGCTCCAACTCGTTCAAAATGTTACAATTTAGACGTAATTTATTTTCTGTATTGTTATGTATTGTAAAAGGATCATTAAAAAAACAACCAGCCTTGTTTCTTGCCTTTCTTTTCTGGCTTGGTCGCGAAGGAACAGGCAGTAAAATTGACGTTTCAAACTGATCCTTGGGATTTTAATGAATAAAAAGATTTTGTTTTTTTTATTCAACTGTTTCTTCTGTTTTAGTCTTGTAAATAATTATATATTCTTTCTTTTAATAAATGTATTTGTAGTTAATTTTGTGATGTGACCTTGTGATTTTAATGAATAAAATATTTTGCCATTGATGTATTGGGGTTCAATAGGGGTACAAAAAAACAAAATGGGACTATCCGGTCAAGTGGTACGTTTATTAAAAGATCTTTTTGAGTAAATGTCGACCCTTTTTTTTTAGTTTAAACCTTGTAGTTTTTAAGCTATTAGCCATAATAAAAACTGAACTTTGACAAAATTCACAGGGTACACCAATGACCCCACAGTGCTGAAATTTGGTATTTTTGGAAACCCAGAGTAACTGCAATTTATAACCCAAAAAAGGTTAACCAATTAACACTACGCTTTCTCAAACTCTAGAGACTCAGTTCTCGGACGTCTCAAAAAATTTCAATGTCGATACGCAGAGCATTCCGGCTCATTACCCCGAGCTGCTGGCGTCATTTGACCATAAAAACCTTCATGCTGTAATAATTTCCGAGTCATGGTTAAAACCATGTTTGCCTACAACTTCGTATTCGTTACCAGGTTTCATCTTAATTAGAAACGACCGCATCGATGGACGTGGTGGTGGGGTGGCAATCTACTTGCGCCCTCACATACCTCATACCGTTGTTCATATGTCTCCACAACCACCGTTGCTTGGTGCGGGCGAACCCATTTTTGTTGAAGTCTACCTCTCTCACACCAAGGTATTACTCGGAGTCTACTGCAGCAATAATCTTCGCAATAATTACTTTTCCTCCTTTGAAAGGCCTCTTGAAGACCTTACTCCTTCTTACAGTCACACCGTCATTTTGGGTGATCTCAACACATGTCTTCTTAAGCAGGATTCCCGGTCCATTACTTTTGAAACCATCGCTAAGGCTAGCAATTTGATCATTCTCCATTCATCTGCTACATATTTCTTCCCAAACTGCACTCCCTCTCTTCTTGACCTGATATTAGTATCATCGCTAAACACGGCCAAACTTCGGCGGCAGCTTTTTCCTATAATGATTTGATCTTTTTTCCTACAAAATTCGTCCGCCGAAAGCTAAGCCAATAATTCTCATGCAGCGTAATTTTGGTGGAATAGATTTGGAAAGCCTCCGTGGGGATGCTCAGCAGATCGATGGGACCGACGTTTTAGGTGCGTGCTGCGTTGATGATATAAAAGAGAAAGAAGGAAGAAAGAAAATGCATTTATTTGCAGACATAACAAAACAAAGACAGTTAAAAAAATAACACGATAATAAATATAACATACAAAAAATTTAAATAAAAATATAAAATACTACATAGGTAGTAGGTACGTCCAGGTTATGAGCGTCCGCAAACTAGGATCTTTATTAGGAATTTCTTTAGGAACAAATAGCTGAAGATCATGCAAATATTTGATCCGCGGCGGGAATCGAACCCGACCATTGTGCCACGGAAGTTTCATCACGATCTCCCTGCGGATATTTACCGCATGTTTAGGGTTTAAAATTAAGTTATTTTAATTTTGTTGAGAATTGGAGTTGGTCCCATTTTTATCAGCTTGATCCAATCGACAGTCTGACAGCTGCCAGCCTGACCGCACCTCAGCCGTCAGGGCCAGGCCTCTTTGCTCTAAAATATCGACGGCACACACACAAACACATCGCATACACAAACACACACATACGGCACGTTTTTCCAAGAAATCTGCTTTTCATACGAGTTCGTAAGAGAGCGTTTTTCTCGAGGAAAAAGCTCAACTTCACTTCTAACCTTATTTGTTTTCAAAACTTTTATCAAATACAAATAGAACAGTTTTTGTACCACAACTCTTTGGTTCGGAAAACTGCTTACAGTCGTTTTTAGGGCTCCGTAGTCAAACTTTCGGGGTTTCGTAGTGTGAAATATCCAGCATTATTTATTATATGTTTTAATTACAAGTATCCGGAACGGAACAGGATAATTATTAATAGAAGTATGTATACGAGTACACCTCTTTAAGCCAACACCGCTCTTACGAAAATATCCTAGGAATGCTTGATGCACAAATAATTCGATTCTCTGTAGGTAATTAAGCCCGATGTCCTCAATTTGCGAGTTCTGTACAAAAGGCACTAGTTTCATAATTGCTGTTTCACCGGATTCTGCAATTTTCATCGGATTTTTCCTTTGAAAATAGACTAATTAGTTCAGCTTAATTACCCCTAAAAGATCCTGCAAAATTTAAAAATGTTGATGCAATATTTGTTTGGCCTTCTTTTGTTGATTTGAATGACTGGAAGACGATCGAGCGAGTGTGTCTCAGTTATTGTGAGAGTATTTAATTATGTATACCTATGTTATGTTACTTATTTTAACTGCTATTGTATTTGTATATCTGTTGTTTTAACCTAAAACATCTACCTACGTTTCATAATGAATGTAGGTAAGTATATTATAAGTTGTATTTTTTTTTTCTTGTAGACGTTTTAGATTTAGCGTATTAGATTAATTCTGTAAAGTTATATTTAAGTGTAAATAAACGAATTTGTTGTTTTCTTATAAAAGTGTATGGTTAAATTATTAGGTATAGTTATTGTTATTTAATGATTTTTAATAATTATAGTTTACTAGCTGTTGCCCGCGACTTCGTACGCGTTACACTCCTAAATGTGTAGGTAACCTAGAAATAAAGTTAAACTCGCTTTTGTAACTTGACTTGATACCCCATTTTTATCCCATGGGAACTGATTTATGGGACAAAAGGTAGCCTCTGTGGTACACCAGGTTATAATCTACGTATAATCTGCCCAATTTCATCGAAATCGGTTCAGCCCTTACGGCGTGATTGAGTAACAAACAAACAAATAAATAAACAAACATCTAACTAATTGTAGTAGAAATAATTGTCAGACGACCCCCACTAGACGGAAAAACGACCTGATAAAGGCTGGGAGCCGTTGGTTGAAGGCCGCACAAAATCGGTCGCTCTGGAAATCTTATAACAGAATAGGGAGGGTCTATATTTAGCCATGGACGTCCCATGGCTTATGACGATAGTGATGAATAAAAATATGTATGTCAAAAGTATGCGCGAGTCACGATTCTGTTTATAATTTAGTTCATGAACTATTTACGAACTACTCAAGCATACGGGCTTAAGAATTTTGATATGTTATTAAATTACTAGCGTCTGCCTGCGGCTTAGCACGCTTGATTAGTCAATAAAAAGCCCATGTCATAAACCAGGTCATAATCTGTCTAAGTCTATGTACAAAATTTCATCAAAATCGGTTCAGCAGTAACAAACAGACAGAACAGAGAGACAGAGTTACTTTCGAATTTATAATATTAGTATCATTAAATGTACAGGCAGCGTCGCTAACTGGTAACCCTCTGTATGTTGCAAAAATTGTAATAAAACCTTAAAGAAGAATTATTTTCAAAATGTTTATATTACACGTCGTGTGTTTAGATAATATTTATGTTTAAATAAACAAACTTTGTGGAAATCATATTTCTACAAGTTTTATTTATATATTTAAACATGCAGAAGATCACCAGTTAGCGACACTCTCTATACTTACTGTCGCACAATAGTCAAAATAGGTTACTGCGTTAGGTTAAAACAGGTTACTAGGTTGCCACACAAATGTCAAAGTGTCATAAATGTCAGAAGTAACAACTACAACAAAATGTGACAGCACAATGTCTGTATGTGTAAACCACAAGCACGTTCGCTATACATATTGTACGTAGGTATGTGTAAATTCTGCCTAAGCCTTGTAGTTCCCAAAAACCCCAAAGGAATATAACCACAGGGACAGAAGTTCGTTTAGACGGGGAGAGTAGTTAGCAGGATAGTAACTACTTGAGGAACTGACTTGCTCAACTATATAGGTAAAAAAATAAATAAACAAGCATTTATTCGGTTTATTCTTGAAATCCCCACCGCTTCGTCTCGACCAGTACGTAGAAGCCTGGACAATTACGACAAACATAATTTTTTCAATACTTATTAAGTTATTTTAAAATAAATTGCCCGTGTTAAGGCATGTATGATTGTAGAAATTGTCTAGATATATTGCCTCTACGCTCTGGTGGGGTCGTAGCGGTAGGGATTTCGAGAATAAACCATTTATTCATTTACCTACACATTTAACAGCTTAGTAGGTAGGGAGTAGGTACCTAGTGCCTACAGCGCAGATCGTCATTCCAGCTAGCCTAGTATATTCTAGTTATGTGTAGGCATTTGATGTTGGACGCCCTTGCGCCATCTCATCTGCCTAGGCAGCGGTTAGGATCGGTGCGGCAGCAAATTTAGATGATCTCAAACGGCGCAAATATGAAAGTCACGACTTACATTTTTGAGCTATTTGGGTCGAGTCGAGACCCTGGATTCATGAGGTGAAACCATGTCAAAGCTAAGACTTTTGTAGCGTAAATATGCATCATTGTTTGCCACATCACATACTAACTACTCGTACGAATTATCAATTTAGCTACGAAGACATTTACTGGCTCTAGTAAATATCCTCGTGTGAAATGGCCAGCGACTAGCGTTCGTCCTCAGAACACGTCCGCTACAAACCAACTTCTTGCTAATAAAGTTGCTTTATCAAACACTGTACGTGTCCCGTGTGTGAGGGGCTGACGGGGAATCAAGATGGCGAACATTGACGAGATTAATTACCAAAATTTTTTGGGATCCATAGTTAAAACGGGAACTACTGGGAACCTATATAATAGTTGTGCAATGTCCGTCTGTCTGTCCGACCAGTCACAGCTGTTTTATTCGTTTATTCTAGGCAAACGTGCTTTATGTCTGATTACACCATAACTTGCCATCAGGTGAGATAGTGGTTATGTTCTAGCGCTTGACAATAAAAAAAACACCTGCGGCCGTCAGTTCACCAAACTATTTGCCCCGCCCACTGCAACTTCAACTTAATAGTCCTCTATTTCCGTACAGTCTGTAAGTTCGCCAACTTTCTTACCCGTACGTAGCCTAAGATGGACCCACAAGACGGTCACAGCGCGGTAAATCAAACGTATCTCATTTGATTTATAGTGCACTGCACCTACTGATGGTATTTCACACTGTGGCAGACATTGCGGACATTTTTCAACAGAATTGCTGGAGATGATCGAGTGTTAGTGCCCAGACTGTGGCCTTAAAATGTACCTACCTTATACCTATATTAAACTAAATTGTAATTACCAAAGTATAATTGGTCAAGCTCGTGTCATTTATTCTTCGCTGGTAATATGTAACAAAATAAGGTCTTAAATTAAGTGATTATCGATATTATCTGCCGGTTAGGGCTTGCAAAGTTATACAAATTCTTGTCAGTTTTACAATGCACCAAAAGTGTATTTCAAAATAATATTAGAATAATTGTAATATCAAAAATTAATTACCAGAGTAGAAGCAGTAGTATTTTTTAAACTTTTGGGATCACTGTACATAATTACTGATTTAATGGGGCATTTATGGCGTATGTACCTTTTTTATTTGTTTATAGAGTAGAAGTAATCATTTAGTAGCCCTGTAAATAATTTATATTTAAATTGATTGAGTGTTAAGTTCTTAATGTAATTGGGTAACTTATTATACATTCTTAAACACTTGCATTTTATTATAAATCAAACAAACTATTATGAACTAAAATCGCATTCGTGATGAAAAGTTATGAGTTATACTCGGGCATAGCGATCAATAACAAATAACAGACGTAGTGACCCTCGAACTCTTAGCATGCTCGCTCGCATTTTGATCGATTTCAGGCATAATACAAGGGTTGTAAGTGATCTAATTCGAAAACTACTCCATAAATGCGCGTTCTCGCTCGCCAAAATATCTTGATTGTAATAGCGAGAGAATACGAGCGAGGACGCATGTTTACAGAGTAGTTTTCGAGTTACCAATGACCTTACGAGCACGAGTGACGAAAAATAATATCTAAAATAAAAATATCATTAATAAAAAAAAAGTTTTTGTTCCTTCTTGTTCCTAAACATTATGTAATAGTACATTATGATATAAGTGCGGTAAGTTGAAAATTACAGCCGAGGCGATATTGCTAGCCCGAGCCGTAGGCGAGGGCTACAAGAAAGCAGAGGCTGTAATTATCAAAGCGCACGTATGTCATACGTCGTTTTATGACATATTTGCGAGGAAATAAATAAAACTCGGACTTTCTCGGAAAGAAAAAGCGCGTGGAATAATTTTTAGTTGTTCACAAATTAGCGATGCGCGCGCATCAGCGCTTTTTTTTAAGGCAAGGGCACAAAAGCAGTCAGTATTACTAATAAAGTAAATGAATATTTTTTTGTTTTTGTTACAGATAAATGGTTGTAATTTATGATCAAAATTAATTAAATTAAAGAATTAAATGTTTATTTTTTTATATTTTATCTCCCAAAGTTAATTTTATTCATAAAATGTTGCCCACTTTTTTGACATAAAAACTCTGCTAAGATTTAAAAAAGTACCGTTTGTTATAGACGGAGGAGCATCTTGATAAACCGTACGTTTTACCTTATTAAAAAGAAACTCGTGCGTTTTACATTACAATAACGCACAAGTACGTAATGACATACATTACAATATTGAAATTGGAGAAATAAGAGACCCTTTACGAGCAAATATGTTATATATAAGTTTTTAATATTTTTGCATACACCTTTGGGATAAAAAACCTTTTAGAATTTTTCTCGTTATGTTTACGATACGGAGAAACTAGTATTCATGTAAAAGTGTGTGCAAACAAGTTTATACAGCTCGGAACAGTTTTTACATCTCCCTACCTGAGCTAGGATACCCATGGTTTTGTAAAATCTTGCCAAATTATGTGTAAACTGATAAACTAGCGAGTCTCCCATAAAAACAAAAATTTATATATTTGTAGTCTTTGACAATCAAAATAGTGCCACGAAATGCATAACCAACATACTTGACCTACAGTTTCATTAAAATTACAGGTAATGAGAGTTCATGTTAACTAATCATCTTTTTAGGAATAGAAATTGCAGTTATCCAGGATTTCAGACTGTTCCCTATATTTGTGTAACTAAAGCTACACGCATACCAAATTTCGGCTTTGTGGGGTCACTGGAGTACCCTGTGAATTTTGTCAAAGTTCAGTTTTTCTTTTTGTTCAGTGATCTTATAAGGAATAGAATATAGAATAGAATAGAATATATTTGAGAGATTTATACCTAGCATGATATCCATCCCTGATTTTTATCATGGTTTTTACCAGAGATGTAACGGAGCTTCGATTCCGGTTCCGTTAAGTCGGAACTTCCGATTATTATTACACTTTCGGTTCCGACTTCGGTTCCGATACTTTTGTATCGGATTTTAATCGGAGGTCGAACGAAACAAAACGGGCGGCGCGCGACGGCCTGTGCCTAACAGGTTCATACATGTCGCGCGGGGAATCCCCCGACCCCCACTACGTGCACTCTATCATCAATTATTTTTTCACTTGTTATTATTTGTTACGCCCACGACACGTTTATAGGTTATAGATAATTGTTTTGATTTTTGCGGCTTATTATCAATGAAAGTGATCTATGTTTGTGTGGGATAATGAAACCTAAATCCAGTTGTATTTAGAACTACTTCAATGAAGTTAATTCAGATTCGGCAAAGTGTAAACTGTGTATGAAGACGTATTCAAGAAAGGGAGATACGACAACGTCCTTAAAAAGTCATTTGAAGTCTGTCCATGCCACTGAATATGAAGAATTCATTAAGTCAGAAACTGAAAAAAAAGATACTGTACAGCCTTCGACTTCGACGCCCTTTCAGGATGCTAAAAAACAAATGACTTTAAAAGAAACTTTGCTGAAGAATACAAAATGGTGTACTTCTAATGCTAAATCTAAGGAAATTGACAGATTAATTTCGGAAATGATTGCTTTGCAAGACCTACCCTTCAATTTTGTGGAAGGTATAGGATTTCGACGACTTATGCAGTTTACTGTGCCGAATTGACTATAAATCATGTTTTATTTGTCCTTAAACAAATCAGTTTGTTTAAGGACAAATAAAACATGATTCATGAACATGAATCGGAGGCAGGGTCAGCCCTGCCTCCGATTTCGATTCCGATTTCGATTCCGATTCCGATAAATCAAATTTGAAAACTCCGATTCCGATTTCGGTTCCGATAAAACTACCTCCGTTACATCCCTAGTTTTTACAGCGTCTTTTTTTAAGTTGCTTGTTTTAAGTGGGGCATGTAATATCAAAGAGGGTTATTATATTGGAGGTTAGGGCCAATACCTGAGCATCCATTGACACTTGAGGGTAATCCCAGCAAATTAAATCAAGGTCCCTAGTGAATAACTCTATGATGATGTTCTTTAGGGGAAGGTAGGTGACTAAATGTGGGGATGGTTTTTCTTTTTTAATGTTGAACTCAACAACCAACATTGCGTGGTGACCCAGGTCGGGGATGGGTTTCATAGTGACCTTTCTAAATGGATTATTTGTACATATAATATCTATTAAAGTTTTGGATGATCATCATAGAAATGAGTGGGTTCTGAGATAATTTGCGTAAGATCCAGACATTGCAAGAATTGCTGAAGTAGGATAAGCGTATTGCTAGTGTCTAGACAATCTATATTAAAATCCCCGATTAGGATTAGATAGTCAAACTTCAGAAAAGAGGCAATAGAATCCGTTATAGCATGGAAGTGTGCAACCGCATCCTGCCAGGGTGCTCGGTACGTTGTACCCACTGTGGGGATCCTCTCCACATTACCATTAATATTGTACTTATAGTACGATAACATGACCAACGGTGTGCCATCCGATATTTATTCTATTGGAATCGCGCGCGCATCAAATAACTGATAGATAACCGGTCTGCGTCGAGGTCACGCGCTCCCCACCCGGCTTCTCGGCTCTGGTTGGCTGCTCGTTCCACGCGCTAGACACTCGGATGGAATCGCTAGTGCAACGCCCGCGCTATACCGTTCTGTACCGCCGCTTGCTTAATTTGTGTTTACGTGCTTCGTCTAATACAACTGTTAAATTGAGTGCCGTCTATTATTTTAGTAGTGTTACACGATAAGAAGCTGACCTCTGCAACCGCTCAACCATCTACAACTGGTGACCCCGACGCTGCTCGTTCCACGCGCTAGACACTCGGATGGAATCGCTAGTGCAACGCCCGCGCTATACCGTTCTGTACCGCCGCTTGCTTAATTTGTGTTTACGTGCTTCGTCTAATACAACTGTTAAATTGAGTGCCGTCTATTATTTTAGTAGTGTTACACGATAAGAAGCTGACCTCTGCAACCGCTCAACCATCTACAACTGGTGACCCCGACGCTGCTCGTTCCACGCGCTAGACACTCGGATGGAATCGCTAGTGCAACGCCCGCGCTATACCGTTCTGTACCGCCGCTTGCTTAATTTGTGTTTACGTGCTTCGTCTAATACAACTGTTAAATTGAGTGCCGTCTATTATTTTAGTAGTGTTACACGATAAGAAGCTGACCTCTGCAACCGCTCAACCATCTACAACTGGTGACCCCGACGCTGCTCGTTCCACGCGCTAGACACTCGGATGGAATCGCTAGTGCAACGCCCGCGCTATACCGTTCTGTACCGCCGCTTGCTTAATTTGTGTTTACGTGCTTCGTCTAATACAACTGTTAAATTGAGTGCCGTCTATTATTTTAGTAGTGTTACACGATAAGAAGCTGACCTCTGCAACCGCTCAACCATCTACAACTGGTGACCCCGACGCTGCTCGTTCCACGCGCTAGACACTCGGATGGAATCGCTAGTGCAACGCCCGCGCTATACCGTTCTGTACCGCCGCTTGCTTAATTTGTGTTTACGTGCTTCGTCTAATACAACTGTTAAATTGAGTGCCGTCTATTATTTTAGTAGTGTTACACGATAAGAAGCTGACCTCTGCAACCGCTCAACCATCTACACCCACTATGACGCTCCTATCAACTATGGTTAAACGCAGCCACATTTGCTCCACTGTATATACGATAGGGTGGAGACATATGCGCGCATTGATGCCCCTTCGTATATAAATTCCGACCCCCCCCCCCCTCCTCGCCCTTTGTTAATGCTACAATGTCTTGACATATGAACCATACGGTATCCAGGAATAACGAGAGCCCTATCATCCTGACCATCTTTCAACCAGGTTTAATTTACTGCTAGAATGTCCGGGTTTAGCTCTTCCAGGGCCACTGCAAACTCAACATGTCCAGTATTCAATGAACCCGGATTAAAGAGACCAAGTTTCAGATGATTTAGAGGAAGTATAATAGCATTTGTTTCCAACTGGAATGGTGTAAAAGGATGGTAATGACAGGGACTGCGATGTAATCATTTATGAATGGTAATACATTGTAGAATGAGATGGATTTAACAATATTAATAAAGTGTAAGGTGGATGGCTGTACATGGAAATGAATATAACGGGCACAGTTATAAGGAATAAAATGATATAGGACTGTAATATGTAAAATAAATAATAAAAAGATTTGAAAACTAATTCTGTAGGTATATAAATAGATAACATACTATACATTATGGTCAACGCGGCGTCGTCGAGACTAGTTAGCACCCTACAATAAAAATTACGACATTAACATATTATAAAAACGTAAGAAATAAAGTAAACATAAACACAAATAATCGAATTACACGACTCTACACCTTCAAACGGGACTGGGCCCGAAAACACGTTCCAAATCTGCCTCCGATTTGATCAGGAACGCCTGCTTGCTCTCGTTCTGCCGCACAAAGACTCTACCTCGGCGGGTCCAGGAGTACCGCCACTGTAGCCTGCGGCACTCCTCGCGCGCCCGATGGAACAGCTGGCGGTTGGTCCGCGTCAACCGATGTAGATGCGTTAAGCGGCGTCGCGTCCGGCGTCGGCGGCGGTCAGCGTGCGGCGCACGCGCGCAGCTTACAGCATCTGGTCGCGCAGGTGATGTCGTGCCAGGCGATAAGGGTTCCTTTTATCTGTCTGAGGTACGGAATCCTAAGAAAAATATCCTAAACTTTCAAAACGTATAGACACCCTACAGTTCCCACAAAAGACGCTCACTGCATTTTTCCCTTAAAACGAACACATTTTATTGTCACCGTCTTTTTAGTGTCACTAAAACCTAACTTTGTATCTAATGTGTGTCCTCACAATGCATTTTCACACTTGCTACACGAATTTATACTTTAAACATATATTATTTTAGCATGTTTTAGCATAGCAAAATGTTGGAAGCAAAATAAAATTTCATAATTGTTACACGAATCTCAATCTTATTTCTATGAGAACAAAGCTTAGTTATGAATAGCAATTGTTTGAGATTTTATACTTTTAATCGTGGATGAATGTTTGTGTTATAGGGTCCGAATCAAAATTGAAAAAACGGAACCCTTTTGGTAAACTTCGTCCGTCTGTCACAGCACAGATTATCCAGCAACTATTATCAAAGCTATCGACTTGAAATTTGGAATAGTTATAAATAATACTTGCCCAACTTAATTTCAACTAAAACAATTTCAAAAAGATTTTTGTTTTTATTGTCAAACCAAAACAAATGATATTAAATGCGGAAAAAAATCGCGTCTCTTTTTCACAGATGGCGTGGTAATCCCAAGAGTATTCTGAAGATGATTGCTGCGCGTTTAGATTGCCCTATTCAGAAGCACTGGGTGGAGATAATTACGGGCAATTCAAAGCACGCAGGTAATTGATAGGTAGGTACATATTTTTAATTTTAATTGTATATGAATTTTTTAATTATTTTTTTATTTTATGTTCTTATTCTATTTTATTTAATTTTAATGTGACATTTTACTTTACTTTTGATCTAATTTACTGTATTATTTTTGATTTTTATGTTTTTGGTTTTAGTTTTATTTATTTGTGATTGTTGATATTTTGTATAGACGGACACTGTCTGAAATAAATGATTATTCTATTCTATTCTATTAATATTATTGATAGAAATATATTCAAAGATTACAGGAAAAATAAAACGAAATCTGTATAAGATAGTTTTTTAGAAATCAAACGTTCATCAAAAGTTTTCTGACTTTTCCGCTCAAGTAATAGCGCTGTGGCTAAATTAGCATAAACCTAGGTAGGTAAAGAACCCTGTGCACCCGAGTCTTACTCGCACTTGACTGGTATTGTTTTTAGAAACTTTCAGGGTTATTCCTAAACCATAAAGTTTACTTTTGCAAAGCTGAAAATCGAGTTAAGACTTTATGATATTCCAGCACCCATAATTTCATTATTAAATGGACCCTTTGCCTTTCTAATAGAGCTTGTTTTCGTTTGATTTAAGGGAAGATTATCTCCCAGTTTCCTTTTGTTACTCGTAATGTATGAAGTTAGAATTTGTGAATGAGTGTAATTTTGAACAATTCTTGACAGGAATTTATGAGGTTAATTTGTAAGAACGGAGTTAAAAATTCTGGAGCGATTACCATACAATAAAGGTCCACAGATCGCATCGGATGGATTGCATAAATGAAATCAATTTATTTGCGAAAACACGGTAGAATACATTGAAGTGTTGTGTATATGTGAGGAGTACAATAACTTTGCTTTGCAAACATGCAAATGAACTTTTTATAGTTATCAATAGGTTTTTTTTATTAGCCTACGTTATCCCACTGCTAGTCAAAGGTCTCCCCATCTCCACTCCATCCATCGCGATCCATAGCCAATTTTGACCAATCTGGTTTGAATGCATTCAGGTTGTCTCTCAATCTTTTTCTGGACCTACCAAGGCTGCGTCGCCCGTTCGGTATTCTCTGGGGACTAATAGCAATAGGTACTGTCACTGTAAAACTGACAAAAATCCATAGATCCGCATCGCCCGGACCGCACGCATCGGCCCGTCACTAATGCCGACGCCATATTATTATATTTATTGTAATAGTATTATATTTATTCATCAATAGACATATTCAGTGATGAACTGATGACATAAGGTACAGAAACGTAGTCTTTCACTATGCGCTTTATAAGAAGGCTCGCGGTCGCTCAGCGTGCTATGGCTCTCCATAGCACGCTGAGCGACCGCGCTATGCTTGGTATTTCTCTACGATGTCTAATCAGAAATGAGGAGATTCGTAGATGAACCAAAGTCACTGGCATAGCACAAAGGATTAGCAAGCAGTGGCGTGGCAGTGGGCAGAGCACATAGCTCGAAGAACTGACGGTCGTTGGGGCATAAAGGTTTTTGAATGAAGACTACGCACTGGAAAGAGCTAAATAGGACGCCCCCCCACTAGATGGAAAGATGACTTGATAAAGGTTGCTGGCAGCCGTTGGGTGCAGGCCGTGCAAGATCGGTTGCTCTGGAAATCCTCCTTGTCCTTTGGATGAAATTTTATTTTAGTTTATTCTATTTATTAAGGAATAACAAACAACTACAATATATATAAGGTACAGTCTGTGTTAGTACATAGAATATCATGTGCGAGCTATTGGTACTGTAGTCCACGACTTTATCCACAGGTTAGTTATATACTACGTTTCATAAAAATAAATGTTTCAGCTAGAGGGTCTGTTAGAGGGTAACATAGATTATTAAAGTTGTGTTAACAAAAACAAACATATACCCTCAAAGAAGAAGAAGAATAAACAATATAAAATCGAAGAGTGAAGGTAACTCATATAGGCACTTACAAGAGTTACAAGTCTAAATTTGAATTGAAATCTGCACTAACAAGTGAGATATTTAACTTTTTTTTAAATTATAGGGAGTACAAGCGAATATGTCAATATTTGAAAAGTTTGTATTATAGGACTCAACCATACGACGAATGAGAGCACGAAGACCCGAGTTAGTGCGGCAGGTGTTAAGTGCAAACAAAGACCGAGAGTGAGTTGCTCGTGGAGTGCAGGTTCTCGGGACGACGTAGCACAGCCTTCTTACCAAGTCAATACAATTGAAATTATTGTGTACATTTTTAAAAAGGGTAACAGCTTCGATGTATTTTCGTCTGGACTCAAGATTAAGAAGTTTATATTTGGCTAATAATTCGGTATATGAGTAGTAACTGCGAAAGCACTTGTAGTTCATAGTACGTAAATACTTACGCTGGACTCTCTCAATCGCTGTGGTGTATTTTTTATAGAAAGGATTCCAAACCGGCACCGCATATTCCAGCTGTGAGCAAACTAGTGTCTTATAAAGGTAGAGGAATGTAGAAGCACGCCTGAAGTCTGCGGAAGACCTCATGATGAAACCATACATTTTAAAAGCCTTGTTAATGATGTTTTCAACGTGCTGGTTTAGACTGAAGTGTCTGTCAAGTATAATACCAAGATCATATATTAGTGTCTCTCTTTTTAGGGGAATATCACAGAGGTTATATGGAAAAGAGATGATATTCATATTTTTAGTGAAGTTAATGAAGTTACATTTTGGCAAACTAAGGTGGAGTTTGTTGATATTGCAGCAAGTTGTGAGTCTGTTTAAATCTTGTTGAAATCTGATGCAGTCATCAATAGTTGTAATAGGCCTAAAAATTTTGAGGTCATCAGCGTATAGCAAAAATTTCTAGTTGATAAAACATTTGTCAATATCGTTTATGAAGAGGATAAATAGTAGCGGACCAAAGATGGAGCCCTGTGGCACACCCGATGTGACTTGAACGCTGTTAGATTGATAGCCATTTATTACAACTTTTTGGGTTCTATTTGTGACACATGATGAAAACCAACGTAGAAGATTACCACGGATACCATGGTACGCAATCTTACTTAATAGAATTTCGTGATCCACCTTGTCGAACGCTTTTTGAAGTCCGTATAAACAGCGTCCACCTGCACACGTTTGTCAAAATTTTTATATAAAGTGTTGGTAAAAACAATTAAATTTGACATGGGGGAACGCCGTTTAACGAAGCCATGTTGCTCTTGTATAATTATGTTATTAAGTTCGAGGTAAATTTGATTGTGCACGAGTCTTTCAAAGAGCTTTGACAGGGTGGACAAGATGGATATCGGGCGATACTGCTCAATGTCGTGCTTAGACCCGCTTTTGTGAACAGGGGTAATGTGGGCAAGTTTCCAAACGTCAGGAAAGACACCCTGGGTAAGGCATTTATTATAGATGATAGTCAGGGGCTTTGAAACGACCCCCCCCCCTCTTTGTTTGTTCTTGTGTTGATTAAATTAATAATAGTAATTAGTATGAATTTAAAAGTAGTTGTAAATAATGAATCCTAATAAAACTCCGATTGAAATGATCCCTATTTAGTAATAGTTAATTATTGTTTTGGTAAATATAAATAATTGCAAGCTTGATTGAATGAAGTTAAGTAGTAGTGTATAATGGTAATTGTGTAATTAATAGCCGTGTTTGGTAATAATATAGCGATGAATAAAATAAAGTATTTTATAATTTATAGTAGATAGAACGATGTTTTGGCGCGTGATTGAATAATGGCTTGTGACCGTCTAGATATAATTTGGAAAAGTTAACGTAATTTCCTCGAAGAAAATTCCTGTAAATACCCCAAAAAAAAACAACAATGGACATTGTGCTGACGTCATAAAGGTACTGATCTATATATCTACAACTTACCCCATACACGCAGATTATTGGATGCATTTCTCGAATTCCACGATACTGTTGCAAATCCTGTTGGGTTAAAAAAACAATGCAAAAATTCCGTCTAACTAAGCTTAAACATGTAGTAACTCTAATTAATAAAGGATGCTATTTTCATTTCAACTTTAAATAAATATCTCGAGTTATTAGTTAATCTGTTTGGTAGCTTTTCTTAACACTAAGACAATTGTCAAAGTCATGTACTTTTAGTATGTAGTGTGTGTATATTTATACTTCTGGAAATGTTGATTTTAAAGGCCCAATGTATACGGAGTTCATAAGCTTATGTAGTCCTGTGGTAATTACGCAGTTCTTTAGCATTGTAATTATGCTAGATCAATTGTTCGTTTTCTATCCCTAAAATTACGCATTTGCATATGATAAATTATTACGCTTGGCAGTCAAGAAGTTTCACGTCTTATAACTAACATAACTCAACATGCATGCGTGCAATTGTAAGGTGTGTAATGTGTGAATAGATGTTTGCAAATTCTCAGTTATCGCAGGCTAGTGACCTTTTTCATCCATTAACAACAACATGACCCAAGATAAATCAGTCGCTTTGGACTTCTCCCACGTTGCGCAATTTTTGCGAATGCATTTAGCATTTTGAAGATAAATGGGGTGTCGTGTATGATAGGAATATCACGCCGTTGACATGTGTATCCCTGACAATATAATTCGGCAAGTGTGTGTAATTTATGATACATTTTTTTATAGTTGGTTTTACCAATAGATGTGCAGAGATGTTTATTCAGTTCGTCAGAGCCATCCATTGTTATTATGGGATCTGGCTTGGTATTTCATTTGTACATATATAGATATGATTCGTCAGGTGAATACGCGCTGCTTGGAACTGCATTTCAACCGAAAATTTCAGACAATTAACGGGACCCTAAGACCAATTCGCAAACCCGCTCTACGCACTTAACGAGAATACATAGATAACATATATAATTTACAGTGTATTATGTAATCCCTCAGGATTCATTTATTCATCTCTGTAGTTGTGTTTTTATGTTTCATCAAGTTAATGATGGGTGTGTATGGTTTGTGAATCTTCTTGCCTTTCAAATATGATAATAAATGGTTTTAACATAAGTTACGCAGATTGCAGTTCAATATAGACAAATAAAATCCTCATTTCCCATTTTCAAAATGAAACTTTGTCATTATTGCCAATTGGAATTTAATTATTTCTATTCCATTGAATAGTGGATATTTGTAATTCAAGTACATAATGGTCAAGTCCAGTCATTTTAATTACATCATTTTGTATTTGCAGTCATTTAAAATAACCATCAGGGTCGGTAGATTCTCGTAGTACATTGTTTAATAATTGTAACCAATTAAAGAAATCAAACTAAAGTGTTCTTAGAGTTGAAACCTAAATTATGGTGGTATTTTAGTATTTACTAATGCATTAAATACAGATATATTCATTATTATATTTTAATCCCAACGGTGAAAGTTGAAAGTATGATTATTAATCAATAGATCAATTAATCTCTTAATACGTATTCAAAATTATTATTTTCAAAAGGCACTGTAAATGTATTGAATCGAATCATCTATATTAAGTCCACAAAATAACAAGGTGGAATAAATTAATAATTGAGATGAATTAAAGGCTTAGCCTGTAACTTGTAGAAGTCAAATATGTCTGGATTCAAACCAGAAACGCTAATCTGCGATGTAAAGTTGTGGAACATAATTATCCGTAATCTTTTACCTAAGAATTACTTAAGTAAAGGACTCATTGCTCCAAAGTACTTAGTTATTTGGAATTCCTGCCCTATATATTGTACTTAGCTATTTGGAATTCTTGCCCTAAATAATAATTAAGCTCACAACTATGCACTAAAATACTTAGTCATTCAAAATTCTCGCTTTAAGGTACTTAGTATCAGAATTATGCCTAAGGTACTTAGTATCAAAATTATCGCCTAAAATACTTAGTCATTCAAAATTCTCGCTCTAAGGTACTTAGTATCAGAATTATGCCTAAGGTACTTAGTATCAAAATTATCGCCTAAAATACTTAGTCATTCAAAATTCTCGCTCTAAGGTACTTAGTATCAGAATTATGCCTAAGGTACTTAGTATCAAAATTATCGCCTAAAATACTTAGTCATTCAAAATTCTCGCTCTAAGGCTTTCAGAAATGCTGACCCCTCGGACGAAGCACTGAATTTAATTTTATATATAACACTTTTCTTTTTTTTTCCCCTTTATGAACAGACAAAGACAAACACTGATTCTACATATATATTATAACTTAATTTAATTCAAGGCCCAAGTATCTGTGGACTGCTGCGCGCGCGTTGTTTTAGAGAACTGAAATTCTCCCACGTCCCTTAATATAATCTGCCAAACCCATCATATTTTTTTCACGGAGTGAATTTGACACCCACCTCAATGCGTAATCTCCTACTATTGGTTAATTTTCTGAAACCACGCCCTCTTTGATAGTAGCATTCCCCAACTGTATAAAAAATTAAAGGTCCCATGTTTATCTAACAAAATCTACATACTTGAGACAAATGGATTTAAGAGTAAAAGTGAATGCTTCAAACTGTCAAACCCATGGACAATTTATTGATCATAAATCCTTATTTTTATGGGTTTCACATGTAAGCTCTAACACTTGTTTTAAAATATCCAATTTCGTAATATCAGCAAATTTGAAGGGTCATATATATTAGTTTTATCTTTTCAGCATTGATTTTAAAACTCGACTCAAGTGTTTTATTTTTTTTTAAACTCTCGACAAAATTCGAAGTCATAAATATTATTTTTATCTGAAATGCATCACGGAACATTATCTATTCGTCTCTCAAAACTTAACGGTTATTTATTAAGTATGGGGTAATGTACCATTTCAGATTGCAGATACTACCTGCTGATTTTTTTAAAAATCTGGGTGGTACTCTATCGGGGCCTGGACCCTTAGTTGGATCTAATAGTTTTAGTTCCCTCAGGACACTGTCCTCTTCAAAGTGAAGGTTTGCTAGTAGCACATTGTTGTAAGATGAATTTAGTGGGGGTTCCCAGTGACCTCGTGTTAACGAGGATGGCTCAAAAACGGATTTGAAGAAGTCAGAAAACATGTTGCATATTGTTTCCGGATAAGAAGATTTTTCATTTAGATATTTCATAGAAGACGGTATAGTGGATTTTGATTTACGGTATGCGATGTATGTCCAAAAGTATTTAATGTTGACGGTTATATTATCTTCAACGCTGTTCATGTATTCCCTGTAACAGCTCTCACACTTCTTTTTGAAGGTGGCCCTGTACTCCGAAAACTTTACGTAATCTGAATGATTGTTAAGTTTTTTCCGTTTAACCCAAGCCTGCTTCCTCTTGAAAGTACTGATCAGGGAGTGGAAAAACTATATCGGAAAATTTGTCGATTTAGAACGTGATAAGGGTACGTGATCTTTAATCAGGCCGTTTATGATATTATAGAATATATCGAGTGAGTTCTCAGCGGTACAATTGCTTAGGTGGTCGGTCCAGATAACTTCAGATATTTTACTGTTTATTACGTTATAATCTGCTTTTCGGAAGTTATATTTAACTATCTGTTTCTTCCTCAGAGTTATCAGGCAAAGAGAGAGCTAGTCACGCAATAAATGGAAGGTGACGTGGAACGGCGTTAACCAGAGGAACTTGTTGAGGCTCGAGAGTACAGAGAGAGTTAGTTATAAGTAGATCTAGTATGTTACCAGCGTCATTTATAATATAATTGTATTGCAATAAGTTTAGAGAGGACATGCAGCTGTTCAACAGCAGGCCCCGAGGTGAAGAGTCACTACAGATGAAACCAACTGCGTTAGACGAGGTGGTACTGGGCAATGAATCGGCCCAACGAACATCAGGTAAGTTGTACTCTACAAAGATATAAATATTATCTACACAGGGATTTATTAACGATTCCTGAAGGAAATCAAAATGTCTCACATAAGTGTCAGCTTTTGTCCAAGGTGGTAGGTATGCGGCACTGATAACATGCTTTTTATGGCCGTCCCTGCTAGGAAACTCGGCAAGTAGATGTTCGATACAACTTGGTGGGGATAAATTAGAATAAATGCTAGATAAGTTATACACGGATGGTTGCAAACCTCGTAAAATTGCAATCAAAACTCCTCCCCCATCCTTCTTGTCCATAGCCAGCCTGTCACGATCACATCTAAACACCACATAGCGCTGATCTATAAATTCGTTATTATTAATCTCCGGTATTAACCATGTTTCTGTGAGCACAATGATATCGTAGGTAAATGCCAGTATGTTCATATAAAGCGTGTGTAATTTGGTTATAGTTTTGATAGTAAATAAAAAGTTTCTTGGCGTTATCCATTATAAGGGCCTTTAAAAGCGTGTGCATGTAAAAATAACAGTATTAAGTGCATAAAAACTATAAGGCTTTTACACTTAAAAATTGTATAAGGTATTGTTTGTGTAGAGGCAATTGATCGGCTTATGAGATTGATAAGAGAGAGCCAACAGGTACTTAGTGAGTACTTAGACTTTACATTCTCATTATTACAATTAACTAAATGTTTAATAAAATGATAACTTGAAGAAATAGCTGAGGCCAGGTCGTGCGGATCGTACCAAATAAATGGTGTTCAAAGAAATATGATAAGTGTGTTAAAAAATCTAATAACTAAATTGATACTAAGTTTACAGAATAAGATGAATTCTTTCGTTGGTATTGTTCGTAGACTTGATCCTGTCGAGGTCGGCTTCTACGAGTATGCGTACAACAAAGGCAGGTGAGTCATCACGCTCACGGACGAGGATAGACGAATGTCTGATCCACACGTATTTGAAGTGGTTGTTCTTCGCAACTTCGCGACACATGCGAAATAATCGCTTGTGTTTAAGCGTCAAGTGCTCGTTCATATATATTCTGGAAGGCGTTCCACTGATGTCCAGCTGGTCGGACTTTAAAGTTTTAGCTCTTCGATAAGCTCCCAATACGTTATCGCGCATAATGCGAGTTGTAAATTTTACTATATACGATATTGGCAATAATTGCTGGCAAGTTCTCATTGCGCTTTTCCGGAACATTGCCCAGTTCCAGATTGCACTGTCTTGCCTGTTGTTCAAGCGAGTCAAGCTTAGCTTCCATGCTGGCCATCGCGGGGCTATTCTCGATATTTCGCCCTGCAGAGGCGACGGCCTCGATGCGCTTGCTGAGCTGCTCGTGCTTACCTGTAGCTACAGTACTGTACAGTATCCTTCAGAGAGGACACATCTTCGTTCAAAATAGTGAGGTTTGTCTTAATACTTATTTGCTCCGTCTTCAGTGATTTTATTTCCTTTCCGAAATTATGATGATGATGAGACGTACTCACATATACTTAGACTTGTCATATTAACAAAAATATAAAAGAAAATTGCTCAAAGGGACAAAAATTCCGATGCGTGCCGATAACATCATATGGATTGTCGATCAGTGGGCGCACTCTATGCATCATTCCATTATCTTACCAACAGATTCCACTCGTCCGCTCGCTAAGAAAAGTGAATGAATTTTACTTTTATACCTCCTGGAGATGGATTACGCATCTTGCCCACCTGATGTTTAGTGGTAATCATCGCCTATAACAAAGCATTGCCTTGTAGGTCACGCACCTTAGAAACCTGCCATCTGTCCATCACCTTGAACCATACAGTAAAACCTCACGTGCCTGTAATTTCACCGGCAACCGTACCATTCGTACCGAAACACAGCAACACAGCGGAGTCGTGTCGGCAATGCGATTGCTGCGGATACAGTGGACGCACTGCCACAAACTAATCCGTTTGATACAATCCGTGCGATGAGGACGATGCGACTCTGTGAACGAAAAGCTTGCTTGGTTCTTATTACAAACCTTTGCACGCGTGGTACGCGAATAAAAACATTACCCTCCTTCTGCGCAGTCAAGTAAAAGTAACCTATGTTTAAATCCAGGTCATAATCTACCTACGTATCAACTTTTATCGAAATCGGTGCAGCCGTTAAGTCGTTAAAAAGTAACAAACAGATAGAAAGACACAATAACTTTCAAATTTTTAATACCTTCCGCCCGCTTGGTATGCGTTGGTTGTCAATAAAATGTAACCTGTCTTAATCTATCTGCATACCAAATTTCATCAAAATCTGTTTAGCCTATTAGTCGTAAAACGTTTTGAATTTGTAATATTAATATGGATAGTATGGATATAAAAGAATTTCTCTGTTAAAATAAGTTAAGCTCATAGATCTAACCTTTAGATAAACCTGACCCAAACACATCAAACACAATCAGATTATACGAGTTATTCCCAGAACTAGTTATAACTGGGTACAGTCAGAAGTGACTGAGCATCTGTGGTGTCCATAAATATCTTATCACCTATGCATATGAATACTACTTTTTAAACTAGAAACTGTTATATCTGGGTACAGTCAAAAGTGGCTGAGCAATGGTTGTGCATAGGTATCTGAACTCAATGCTCATTGTTATTTATTCTTACACAATAAATTATAGGAGTTTTTTTGCATAGCTAGTTATAACTGGGTAAAATCAGATGTAGATGAGTACTTTTGCATCTGTAATATGCAAAAGTATCAGACCATTTAATAATCATTATCACTATCTAATTACCTGCTATTTGGCTGCTATTGCTTCTAATACATCGTGATATACACAACATATTACAATAAATAAAAAATTGAGTAACGAGTGGGTATTACTTATTCCACTGACTTCTGTAACACAAGTATTTATGCGTAACTTAGAAGTCGGAGACTTCATAGGACGTCCATTACAAAGTGTGTTTGAGTGAATAAATATATTTTATTTTATTATTACATAATTATACTTTAATTTTTGAACCCAAAGTGTACTATTTAAATTTAAAAGTTTGGGTAATTCTGATACTTATTTATTACACTCTCAGTGCAGGTCACAAATGTTTTGAGCACATGGCTATTGGCATCATAGTGACGGTATATTATATTTTTGTTTATCTTTACATCTGGGTTGCTCAGTTACTTTTGACTATGCATAGTTATTCCCAAACTATTTATACTGTCGAGATAAGCGACCTACGTTTAAGAAATCCGCGTATCGCTGTGGAAACCCCTAAATCAGGGGTAGGCAGGGCAGTCCCATGTCAAAGTCCGGGCGATTTATTATGCCTTTTCTGGGACAATGACGTAGATTTCATAATAGTTACTGAGAAATCAGGATGGAAAACTTTCAAGGAAAAGTTGGGATTTATCATAATGAGCGGTAAGTTCTCTGTGGCGTAGTGGGTAAGTGGCCGATGAAATGCAAGAGGTTTCATTCTCACTGAAGGACGAACATTTAATAATAATGAGTAGGTATTTATTGAACAAATAACAACAAATGAAAATGTAACAAACGGAAAGACAGAGTTACTTTACTTTCGAATTAATGTTATTAGTATGGATTGAATTACATTTATTAACAGAAATAACTACAATTATTAACAAGAATATACAATACATAAGAAATAGTTCCCCTTCATCTAAAACCCATTGCAAACGATCTATAGATAACTCAACAGCTCCAGATCACCAGGTGGAAGTGTCCCCTGGATTTAATTGTATTTAGATCATGTAATGTTTAAAAAACGACCATTGACAAGCAAGAAGTAAGCTAATACCATTATAATCACTGTACAGCTCGTAGCAAGGTATCGAGTTATCTACCAATTTAACTAGTTCGTCTGTAGGCTTTTGATTGGAAACCCGAAGCCCTAATTGTAGTAGCCAAATGGTATTGGAGATTGCCAAAATGGCAATACTTTTCACTTATTATACGTCAGGCATAAGCGTCTAATAAACATTTGCTTGCTTTGCATTGTCAGGCACAAGCTACGACGGCTGACCTTACGTTTTAAAAGTTTTACTCTAAGGCGATACGATAACGCGCGTTTTCTGCGCCATAGAGGCCTAAAAAGCAGATTGCAGCATTTGTATCGATTCAAACGCACCTCCAAACTTTGTACGCGCGTTTGAATCGATAAAAATGTCCTCTACGCAGCTGAAAACGCACGTCGGTCGTCTGCGCGTTTAAAATGCGCCGTGTGAATAGGCCTTAACACAAGACAAGGTAAAATTAAGAGTTTGTTCAAAAAAGTAAAGCCAATTTCAAGCTGTCAAAGTGATCACCATCACTGCGATCCCCATCACCATTTAACTACTATAATTGGGGCTGGTGTGATGTTTGCCTCGGTAATAGAGTCGGCATCAACATCAAGCCCCGCGGGCTACGACTGAAACAAACGACAATACCTACCAGTAGGCCTAAGGTGAGGGGACACTACGCACCTAAGTATAAACTTATTCAAACTTTTACAAGTCTAAAATAATTATATTATAATATACAGAAGATTAAAATCATATATCACAATAGTACCGCCAACATAAAGCTCAACTCCATCAGCCCACTGTTTCATATTAAGAGGGGAGTGAAGCAAGGAGACCCGCTTTCTCCCAAAATTTTTACTAGCACCTTAGATCTTCAAAACCCTAGCAGACGCATGGACCACAAAGGGAATTGTCATCGGAGGCAAACGCTTGACAAATTTGCGGTTTGTGGATGACATAGTACTTTTTGCACCTACTCCTCCAGAACTGCAACAAATGCTCCAAGATCTGAGCGCGGCAAGTCTTGAGGTTGGGCTTCGAATGAACCAGTGGAAGACGAAGATCATGTCAAATAGCACGAAACGTAAAGTCGAGGTAAATGGACAGGTAATACAGTATGTCGATGAGTATATTTACTTGGGCCAGTTAGCTAGCTTCGGAAACAGGCAAGATAAGGAAATCGATCGCCGTATCGAGAATACCTGGAAGAGCTACTGGTCCATGAAGGAGCACATGAAGGGTGACCTTTCTGACACTTAAGCACCAACTCATCGACATGTGTATCCTGCCCATCCTAACTTACGGTGCGCAGACATGGTCTCTGACTGAAGCCCAGAAGTCAAAGCTCAAGATTTGTCAAAGGGCAATGGAGCGCAGCATTCTCGGCTTTAAACGTGTCGACCGAGTTCGTAACACCATGCTGCGCTCACTTACCGGCATTGCTGGGTTGCTCCTCCCACCTGTAGGGAGGAAATCGGCTGGACTTAAGTGGGACTGGGCGGGCCACGTTGCCCAAATGCACTCCGAGAAATGGGCCCATATTGTGACACCATGGACGCCTGAAGATGGAGGGTGACGTCGGGGCGGCCGAGAAAGCGTTGGCGGGAAGATTTGGTCACCTTCCAAAGAAGATGGTGGGAGATAGCGACGGATAGGGATACTTGAAGGGACTTGTGGGAGACCTTTGCCCAGCAGTGGGACGAGATAGGTTAGAGAAAAAAAAATACAGAAGAAACAGTTGAAACATCTAAAGACCGTTGAAACGATCTACAGATAGCTCAATTGCTTCAAATTACTTCCAGGAAGTGTGCCCATGACACTAGCTGCATTGCGCTGAATTACAATGCTTATGCGCTGACCAGATAAGCGCCAGCTCTCGGATCACACGTCGCAGACCAGACGGCCAGAAAGAATTTTAAAAACGCGATAGGCCCGGGTAGCCCTGGGACCCAGGGGCTCGACCCCAAATGGCTCAAATCCGCTCTGTCATTTTTTCTTACTTTTTAGGGTTAGTACAGATATAATGTGGTGAATGTGATCACGAAGCACCAAATTGAATCCTGTAAAAAAACTGATAGTCTTTTTAGAGAATTCATTTAGGTGAGTATACTCCGCCAGGTACCCGGCGGGCGCGGCGTCTGTGCTTTAAAAAAACTTGACTTTGTAAATTGGCTGTTGGTGCTCAATAAATAGAATACAAATAACTTATTAACAAAAATATTACCGACACTGAACCGATTTTGATTAGATTTGTATGGGACCGAACTGAAAGTTTCCTTTCAAATAAACATTTTTCATAAAAAATATATAAAAAACACATGCGTCCCTATAAAATTTGAGGGTTGCCCTCGATTTTTTGGGATTCCATCATCAGATCCTGACTTGGTGCCAATTGGAAGTATACCCTTATAAATAAAAAAAGAATTTCTCGAATCAGTCAAGGCGTCTTCGAGTAATCAGCGAACATACATAAAAATAAAACCGGTCAAGTGCGAGTCTAACTCGTGCTCCGAGGGTCCCGTACCTACCCATTGTCCTCTAAATTGTATGAGCGCCCATACAACTCAGAGGAGTATCTTAATTGGCGTCAAATATGTATGTATGGGGACACCCTTTAATTTTCAACTTTTTTATTTTTTAGAAATTTTCCTTTACTTATGCTATAAGGACCTTTGCTTTTTGCCAAACTTCGATTCTAGGTCAACGGGAACTACCATATAGGTTTTCGACCCAAAACCTATAGGGTACTACCAGTTAACCTAGAATTGTCAATTTTGGTTAAAAGAAAGGTCTTACAGCACAATTAAAGGGAAAATTCCGAAAAACTAAAAAAGTTGAAAATTATGGTAAATTTTGGTACTTACTAGTTTTCGCGAAAATCTAAATTTGCCATATCTTTTTATCATGTTGACTCAGGACCTCGATTTTTATACACCTAATAGGAACTATAGACCTCAGTATCTGGTATAAATTTCAATTTACTAGGTTTACCTGTTCCTGAGAAAATCGGTGGTGACACACGGACAGACGGACAGGCTGACAGACGGACAAGGAAGTGAGCTTATAAGGGTTCCTTTTTTTACCTTTTGAGGTACGGAACTCTAAAATGATTCCGACAAATTGAGACCTCCTCCTTTTTTTGTAGTTGGTTAAAAATAAAATAACTAGATATCTAGAGATGGTCAATAAATCGTTCCCAGTGTGCCTCGCCCTATAATCTCCTGTTACTATGATATCGACAAGTTATTATGTACAGCCGCTAGTGGCGACGTCATCGCAGATTGTATCGAATATCAGCTGTTCTGGAATTATCCAACTGTAAAAATGAGGACTGCGATTTATGTGATCTATCGAAGTCCACAATTTTCGAAATTTTACCTATATTTAGTACTCGAAATTGACCAGAACGCACCGGAACGCCGCGCCGGATCGTGAAATCACCGTTCCGTTTCGTAAAAGACCTAAACATCGGTGCAAAAACAATTCTTTTTTTTTTATAAACCAATTACAAATACCTAAAGGTTTGAAGTGCCATTAAAATACCAGCCACCCGACCAGACGTCCATTGCTGAACAAGGCCTCCCGCATAGATTATCAGAACGACCGATCTGTGCGGCCTTCACCCAACGGCTCCCAGCAGTTTGCAGAGGGCGGGGCACTTAGCTTTTTAATCTGACGGCCGTTGCGGTACCAAGATTCTAGAGTGGATACCACGCACTGAAAAGCGCAGCGTAGGACAGCTCCTCACGAGAAATTTTTTATTCGACAAATATAAAAAAATATAAAAATACCGAAAACAAGTACTTACAATATAAAGGTTGCATTATGTAGATGGACCCTAATACAAATACAAATCATTATTTTAAGTCAAAAAGAGTAAGAATTTAATCATTCTCCAAAATGCAAATCGGATACTAGCGCCTGATAAAATAATGATATCACTCTCCTACAAGCGTGCGTTGTGCTTGTGCAACTTTTACCATTAATAATTATAATACTCTCATTAACAGCAGCCTGTTTATTAATATTAAACTGACAGACAAAAGTGCTCAAAGCGGAATAATTATCTCGGAATATATGTATGGGGAAAACCAAATCACTTTTATTTCAGGAAGTTTTACAAAACTTACAATGCTGTTTAAGATATATTAGTAGTTCACAAGTTTGGTTACATACATTGCTTACAGAGAGCCTTAAGAGAATAAGCTTGAGTTTTGGAGCTCAGAGTCCTAATTACAGAAACACTATCTCTAGAAATATTTTGTTACTACCTACCTGATGGTGAGATCGAAGATGGAGCACGCTTACCTAAAAAGAACTTATTCACTCTGCACTTGAAGACTCCGAGATTATACTGGTTCGGAAAAAATACGCCGGAAGTGAGTTCCACTCCTTACTTATGCTAACATGAAAAGTTGAAGCAAATCGTTTGGTACGGCAAGGTGGTATGCCGACCAGGTATGGGTGGTACTTCTCGGTACTTGAGGTAATGGTGAAGCTGACTGAGTCATAACGAAGTTAATGTACCTTTCTAAAACAAGTTAATTGAGGTAAATAACATAAAGTTACGACTAAGATAACGGTAATTACATTATTACGTATGTAAAGTTGACTCATACACTGACTCATTGTACATAATATATTGTAGAAAACTGCGTTGTACATACAGGATGTTTGGTAATAGGTATACGGACGATATTCAAGGGGCGGTTTCTCAAAACATAACAAAAGACTTCTCGAAAAAAACTGCTAGTTATATTATCAAATTTTAAAGAAAATTGATTAAGTTTAGGTAATTAATTCGATATAAAACTTACTGCCTACTCTTGCAATCGACATCCAAAAATAAAGGCCGTAATCCACAAAAGCGTAGATTTGCAGAGATGAGAATACCATGCAAAAATAACTAATAGAATATCGATGTTCCGACATATCTCCGCTTAGCTTTAGTGAAAACGGTCGAGCGGCGATGACTTGTTTTCTACAGTGCATTCGCAACGAAGTTGTAATCAGAGAGCGCGTAGAGAGAGGACTTATGTGCCAAATCTACGCTTTTGTGGATTACGGCCTTTATTTTTGGATGTCGATTGAAAGAGTAGGCAGTAAGTTTCATATCGAATTAATCACCTAAGCTTAGTCGATTTTCTTTAAAATTTGATGATAAAACGAGTAGTTTATTTGTTCGAGTAGGCGTCTTTTTTATGTTTTGAGAAACCATCACTTGAATATCGTCAGTATATTACCAAACACCCTATATAGCGCAATAGTGTAATACATACATGCTTGACATATTAATGAACCATCGAATAACAAGAAAAAAAGACTTAAAGAGAACTAATTGTGTGCCCGCGACTTCATACGCAATTTTCTAGATCTGGACAACAGCGCAACCTCCGGTAGGTCCAATTATAAATCCTTAACCATCCCAAGAATGCATAAAAAAAAATCATCAAAATCGGTCTAGCCGTTTAGGAGGAGTTCAGTGACATATACACGTACAGAAAAATAACCTATATATTATAAAGTTATTAAAGGTAAGACAGGCGTAATAGCTTAGTAGGACGTACACCGACTTTCGATTCGGAGGTTGTCGGTTCAATCCCCAGCCTGCACCAATGAATTTTCACTCCAGAAATTTCCTGCCCAAACGGCCAGGATTGTTCTGGTGTGGAAATCAGGAAAACGTAGTGTAGGATGGCCTCGCACTAGATGGAAAGACGACCTCGTGTAGGTCGCCGTACAAGATCCATCGCTTTGGAAATGTATGGGCAGACCTAATGTTCAGCAGTGGACGTCACATTATGGCTGATACATATGATGTTGCACATTTCAGTTAAGACTATTTTTTATACTACCGGTAGATGGAACAAGCCTATGGCCCACCTGATGTTAAGTGGTAACGATCGCTAACATTGTTTTGTATATTTATAACAATAGTTTTGTTTTTATTTCAACTTATGTATGGGTTTTTACGTAAGATTACGTAAGGTTTTTATATATATGTATTATATATATTGTAATTATTATGTTAGGCATTTAATAATGTGTTCTTATTTAGTCATTTATGGTCTTTATTTGTAATTAGTTTTGAAATAGCATTTTTTCCCGTGTCACGTCTTATCTTCTTTTAGCCCAACAGGATGACGGTAGATAATGCTATTACCATTAAGTCCTCCTAGCACTATTCTGTTTTGTGTATAAATAATAAAGTATTGGCGCGTAGGTCACGCACGTTAGAAACGTGTCCTACGATGCACTGCCCTGCGTCCATCATTATTGAGGCATAATATAAAGGTGTAAAGCCTTATATGCCTATAATTTTACCGGCAACCATGCCCTTCAAACCGAAACTCAGTAATGCTGTTTGGCGGCAGAAATAGCTATAGTGGTGCATCCCCGGGCGAACCCTTTCACAAGGAATTCTACTACTCGTGAATAAACAAATATTGTTGTATGACTAATAAACTTTATTTCATTCACTGAAATCTACAATCATTTACATTCAGAGCCGGTCTGAACCACACTTCCAGAAGAAACTTTTTTCATTCGTCTAGAAACTTCCATACACGTGACGCCAATCACTGATTCCAAATTCGAATGAACCGTTCGAAATTCGAAAAACTTGCCAATTCAAAACTTTGTCTATGGATAAACCGAGCGTCTACCGCGAAACAGTTTTCTTGGACTTTCAAGAAAACTGTTTCGCGGTTCCACTAGAACTTGTCAATTTTAGCAACCATTGCGGTTTCCTTTTTGAATTTTACATTAGTTTTTTTTACTAACCTACGCTGTCCCAATGCTGGGCAAAGGTCTCCCCATCTCCCCTCCATCCATCGCAGTCCACAGTATTACGTGCTAAATCACTCGCTATTTTCGGACGTATGGTCAAAGAACATTATTTGATTACTGGCCGCTAGCTTATCTCTTTCATATTATGAACTAGCTTCCGCCAGCGGCTTCGCACACGTAATTGGTCAAAAAATAGTAGCTATGTGTTAATCCAGGTTATACACACCAAAGAAGAATGGTCATTTGTGACCCCGGTCCGGCGCAAACGAAAGACATCTCAGTTTCTTTGCCACTTTATGTACATTGACTATCAGTAACTTTTTCCTCCTTTTTTGGTGGCTAACCCGGTTAAATTCCCTTCTCTTAAGTACAGTAGTTAAAGAGCTGTTTAACGATGAATTACAAGATTTCCCAGATTTCCCACAGCTGACAATTGAGGACTTCGCCATCGGCACATATCACGCCAAATAGTGAGGTCTTACTGCAGCGAGCAGATACAAATAACAGGGCTTTATGAAATGGAATAATACAGGCATCCAGTAGGGACAATGAACAATCCATAAACAATGAACAAAATAATATCCTTCTCAGGTGCAGAATTCATATATTTTTTCTTTTTTTGCTGGACATTTCGCACAGGTCTATCTAGCCCCAAACTAAGCACAGCTTGTACTATGGGAACCAGGTAACTGATAGGATACTTATATACTTTTTTTTTGTAAATTCATAGAATAACATCCTGACCCGGAACAAATATCTGTAGATTATGCAAACATTCGTTGCGCAGCGGGAATCGAACCCGCTGCCTCCTGCGTCTCAGCTGGCTATTCGCCCACTGCGCCACGGAGGTCGTCAAAATCGTGAAGTTTATTCTCGGCATAAAATATTTATATATTTTTTTATACTTTAACATAACAGTGGTCCACTGCACCACAGGTTCAGGTTTTGGTTATTTTTAGGTTTTCTGATGTCACTTTTAAAGAAACAAATAAGAAAAAAACTAAAACTTTAAAAATAGCAATACTTTACACAGGCAATTTAACTAAGTTAGCCACCGAAAAGGAAAAAAAAACGACTGACAAAATTAATATACTGATAACAACAAAAACACCGAGACACGTTTCGTTTGCGCCGGGCCTGGGTAAATTTTGTATGGATCGTGACCATTCTTCTTTCATCGAAATCGGTTCAGCCGTCACGACGTGAATGAGTAACAAACATCCACACATAATTCCTTACAAACTTTCGCGCTTATAATATTAGTGGGATGGGATATATGTTTTTGTATTTATATGTATTTAATTTAAACGTAACCTATCGTAGGTATATTAATGCACATGTTATATTTTGCAGTATTGATACCTAGGTAAAACTCACATGATGGTTATCTGGTAGCGATCGCTACTTAGCGATAAGACCGCCAATTGTAATGATTAATTTGAATAATTATTACTATTATTTGGAGCCTGTACTCTCCCACTGCAGGGCAAAGGCCTCCCTTCCTTCCCAATTGAATAATGTTAATTTTAATTGTTTTATTGTTTATGGTGTGCAATAAAGTATTATCTTTGTCTATCTATTTATACTATATAAGATAAGATAATATAACTCTTTATTATACACCAAAGTAAAATACAGAATATAATTTTTACAAATAGTTTTAGTATAATGGGCGGTCTTATCGCTAAAAGCATAATATACTATACTATATAGTATACCGTACTACACTATGGTATGTATTTCAAAAGATGCAATGTATTTCGTACATGAAATAACCATTGTTCAAAAAAGTTAAGTGTTTATGACGAATCAAAAATGCGGGTAGTTTTCTTGAAGAAATCTGAAATATTCTAGAGCGCACAGAGGCAATTTGAGTGTAGCTTTTGCAGACTAAATTGACTAAAGATTTATAAAACTCCCTCTTCTGAACCTCCAACGTAATAAAGAGGATAAGTTTGAAGGTTTAGTCTGAGACACAATAGCTCCCGAAGAGGATGGACAGATTTAATTGTAGATTTTTATAATTGAAAATCTGATGCTTATGGAATGGTTCTGATTATAAATAAATAAATAAATATTACTGGACATTTCACACAACGCTTTCTAGCCCCAAACTAAGCAGAACTTGTACTATGGGAACCAGATAACTGATAGAATACTTATATACTTTTTTGTTTGTAAATACATACTTATAATATATAGAAAAACACCCAGACACGGAACAAATATCTGTAGATCATGCAAACATTTGTTCCGCGGCGGGAATCGAACCCGCTACCTCCTGCGTCTCAGCCGGCTATACGCCCACTGCACCACGGAGGCAGTCAATTATGTTACCTTTTTGACGTTTCAAAGTGATCCTCGTAATTTTAATAAATAAAAGGATTTTGATTTGATTTGATTGACCTTGAAATGGGTGTTGCTTCTTCCACTTCAACATCCTGTTTGATTCCGTCTGCGGCTTCACACGCGAGGTTTGTCAAAAGTAGCATAGGTCTCAATCCAAGTCATAATCTATTTAATATCTATGGACCAATTTTCATCAAAATCGGTCCAGACGTTTAGTCGTGAAAACTTTCAATTTATTTGACGACCTCCGTGGTACAGTGGACGAATAGGCGGCTGAGACGCAGGAGCTAGCGGGTTCAATTCCCGCCGAGGAACAAATGTTTGTATGATCTACAGATATTTTTTTCCGGGTCTGGGTGTTTCTTTTATTATTATAACTAAGTATTTACAAAAAAAGGTATATGAGTATTCTATCAGTTATCTGGATCCCATAGCTCTGCTTAGTTTGGAGCTAGATAGCGCGGTGTGAAATGTCCAACAATATATATATTTATTTATAACTAGTGGTTCGCTCCGAACTGAGATGTCGCAAATCTTCGATTGAAATATAAAAATATTATTTGTAATCTTTGACTATCAAAATAATGCCACGAAATACATAACCAAATAACTTGACCTACAGTTTCATTCAAATTACGGGTAACGGGAGTTCATATAATCTGGTTACGTTTTTTTTGGAGTACAAATTGCAGTTATTCTGGATTTCAGACTTTTGCCCATATTTGTGTCACTTAAGCTACACGCATACCAAATAACAGCGCTGTGGGGTCACTGGTGTACCCTGTAAATTTCGTCAACGTTTTGTTTTTAACATGGCTAATAACTCAAAAACTACAAAAATTAAACTAAACATAAAAACAGGGTTGAAATGTACTAATGAAGACCTTTCATTTGACGTCCCACTTGACCTAAAAGTCTCATTTTCATTTATTTTTACCCCTCTTGAACCCCAATATCTCAACAACCCCCCCCCAACATTTTTAACTTATTTAGTCACACCAAAATTGTGCCATCACTATTAACTATATACAAAATTTCACGATGATCGGATAAACGCTACGAAAGATTTCCTCGGACAAACAAACATACATACATACAACGCCGATTTGCCCAAGTTCATTTGGAGATCTCGCTTCGCTCGATCAATTATAAATTAGTATGGATTATTGAACATAAAACAATTTATTGATGACTTTGTAATAATTCTCGATGTTAATAGCTTTAAATGTACCCGCTAATATTATAAACCACATTCCCGCCATTTTCCTGCGGGATTTCTATCAACAAAGGCAATAATCCAGATTATTACCGGCTATATCCCGATAAAACCAGTAATTTTCAGTTATAACAGGCCTATAACTGGATAATATCATTGCGTGTTGTGAGGTTAAATTAGATCACAATCGGACTTTATTGCAATATTATTATCTCATCAACATTATCATATCAGCCATAGGACGTCTACTGCTAAACATAGGTCTCCCCATAGATCTCTAGAACAACAAATCTTGTATAACCTTTATCAAGTGGGGGGCCATCCTACCTTCACTATGCTTTCCACTCGTCTCCATGGTCTCCACTCGGGAACCTTTCTACCCCAACGGCCGTCAGTTCTTCGAGCTATGGGTCTCGCCCACTGCCACTTCAGCTTGCTAATCTTCTGGGCTATATCAGAGACTTTATTCTACGTATATCCTCATTTTCAATTGGATTTCATAGTCGTATTATTATCTTATTTATGCCCAAAAGTGTATATTACAAAACGTCTTTTGTAACACCCGACCACAATACAGAAGATAAAAGAATAAACAACGTTATTACAAAATTAAATTACTAAATTAAGATAAAACAAGCAAACCGACATAATATTAATTAAGTTCCAAAAAGGGGTAACCCATAATTTCTTACGAATTATCAGCCAGTTATACAAAATGTTCTATTCAAGGATAATGTCCCAATGGAAATGCAGACGGCCGATAAAAATCAGTCACCGATTTGTGCCCGAGTATGACTGAAGAAAAGCTCATGATCGTATACTTTGGGAATTCTAAGGTGGGCTATGCTGAAAGCAATTATCTCTTTGGTTTCCGATCTTGAGGTTTACGGATAGAAAGCATACCAAATAGCGAGTAGGTAACTATAAAAACCAATTATGTACAAAAGAAAAGAAAAGAGAAGACATTTTAATTGAATTCACACCCAGTGCCGAAATCGTCGATAAAGTTCACCATTGATTTCAGCCATCTCGTCTTCGTCTTTAAAATTAGAGAATGATCAGGCAGAGAATCTCATCGATTTTGTGTTTAGGCAATTACATAGGTCACACTAAAAGTTTCCGGAATTGGCCACTTACATAAACAATATTTAAAAAGTTATTACTACATATGAAAATGGAATTCGTTAGCCGTAGAATAAAATTTGTTTCATCTGATTGTGAATTTTTTTCACAATGTGGCGTCATTTTAAAAATTGCGTGATTACAATAAAATGGATTTAACTCGGAAAAGTTTTCGTTGCATGATTTTTGACGATTTTAAGTGTAATTTGACAGCTCAGCAGAGCGTCGTTTGGCTTCAATCTGCTTTTGGCGAAGGAGCACCATGCAAGACAACTATTTATAGCTAATTTACAGAATTCAAACGCGGTCGTGTCAATCTCCATGATGAAATTCGTGAAGGTTGCCCGTGCACCGCTGTGAACAACAAAAACATTGATGATGTGCGCTGTATGATCGAAACAGACAGGCATGTGACTTACCATGAGATTCGGACATCTTTGGACATAGGCATGACTCAAATACAGTCAATCCTACACAATTATTTAGCTGTGAGAAAGCTGTGTTCTCGATGTATCCCACACAATTTGACTGATGCTCAAAAAACGGGCCGCATCACTTGGTGCCATGCTATGCTTGCCAGATACAACGAAGTGGCTTCCAATTTGGTGTGGGACATAGTAACAGGTGGCGAAACATGGATTTATAGCTATGATCCCAAAACGAAACAGCAATCGAGCGTATGGGTCTTTCGAGATGAGCCGAAACAAACCAAAGGGGCGCGCGTGAAATGTGCCTCGAAGTGGATGATTGCTTCTTTTTTTAATAAAACTAGACACGTGGCTACTGTTGCTTTAGAAAATCATCGTACCGTGTATAGTGACTGGTACACGACCATTTGTTTACCGGAAATTATTGACAAACTCCGTGAAAATAACGGTAAACGCCGTATCATCTTACACCACGACAATGCAAGTTCCCACACGGCCAGACAGACAAATGAGTTTTTGAAGTCGAGAAACGTACAACTTACGAGTCATCCAGCATACAGTCCTGACCTGGTACGGTGTGACTTTTTTCTGTTCCCCAAAATCAAGAACCAATTACGTGATCAACGGTTTTCATCACCAGAAGAGGCTGTCGAAGAGTATGAAAAACATGTATCACACGGAGGAGTGGCACAAATGTTTTCAAAATTGGTTCAATCGTATGAAAAAGTGCATTGACGCAAAGGAAGAATATTTTGAGGAACAATAAATTCATTTTTGACCATTGATAGTATTTTTTTATTATTGATTACTTTTAGTGTGCCCCTCGTATTGGTCGTCTGCATTGGCCTAGATTGTCGGGAATATTCCAATGTCCCGAATCAGGTGTGCCCACTCTATTGTGGGACATTATACTGATAAAGTGTCCCAGGACAGTGATGAAACGGCCGTACCGGGTAGGACACAGTAGAGGTTAATCAGTGGGCGACTGTTTGCAAACATTTTTGTACATTTACAAGAAATGTCTTGTGTATTTTTGCTTAGGTCTTACGAGCTCAAAAGAACAATTTAACAAATAGAATTAAAATAATTATGACATGTGAAATCAAACAAATTAAGGTTAATTAATGTGGCATATTATTTCAAATAATTACAACACAATAACAGAGACAAGACAGAAAAAATAGTAGAGACGAAAAACATAAATAAAAGAGAACAAGGTAAATACTGTGTGCTACATCATCATCATCGTCATCATTGTATCACTATACCTAGTTATTAATTTTGGTATTTTAGTAATTCTACGGGTTTATTTTCACTGTGACTTCAAAAATGTGGGTAATTAGGAGTTTGCTGACTGAGTGGTACTAATCGCCGGCAATCTAGATTGTTCTGTTTCACAGTCGATGGCGGGAAGAATAGTGCGTGAATATTGATGTCGAGACGAGATGTCGAGGGCATTGTGGCAAAATGCGCTAAACTTCAATTTGCTTATTTTGATGGTTTTGGTTCGTCTACAGACTTGTCTATTCACATCGTACCATTTAACTGGGTGCTATGACTCGAACTTGTCCACATATTAAATAGTTAATAGTTAATTATATTATTATTTGGAGCCTGTACTGTCCCACTGCAGGGCAAAGGCCTCCCTTCATTAAAATCACACGGATCACTTTGAAACGTCAATATTACCGCCTGTTCCTTCGCGACTAAACCAGGACAGAACCAGGCAAGAAACAATAGAACAAATGACCACCTGAGGTTTTCCAGTTAGGCTACTACATGATATACTTCAAGAGAAATGTAAAGAGGTATATACAATACAGGGTAGGGAACGCATCGACAATACCCCGGATGTTGCCGGTGTCAATAGGCGACGGTGACCGCTTACCATCAGGTGGGCCGTAAGCCTGTTTCCCCACAAATTACATTAAAAAAAAATGAAAGTAGTACTAGGACCATTTTACCAGAGTATCGTCGACACCTCCTTAGGGATTCAGTGCACGCCCGCACGTCCTGAATCAGCGCTACTTATCTCGATTGCCCTCCAGAGACCCATTCGTTAGTACGTACCTTGCTTCCAGGCTTAAGATAAGATTAGAACACTACCACTTTCCCAGTTACTTACCTGTTTAGTTACCGTTTAAAATACTCGTAGTGTTACTAGAAAGAAAGATAATACATTTATACGCATCACAAAAGAACAAAAAAGTATAATCTTAAACAATTTAAACTAAACATATCCACATTAAACAGTGTAGCTAAAGTGGTGGATTATTTCCGAAATTTTACAACTATTAGAAAAAATTATGATTGTTCATAAAAAAAGATCATATATTTTAATTAACGATTGTTTTCATCACAATTTTATTTTAATGAGGAGCTCCTATTATTTTCAATCCTATTATTTTTAATCCTAAGTGCGTTTATTTCATCGTAATCGATCGTCGGGGTCATCGTAGCGAACAATATATATTTTTTTAAATAGATATTTTAACATACATATTTTCCGTTGATAAAATAAGGCATAGTTTCTCTCATTTTAATTTGTGCACATTATGAAGACTCACACTGCAGATAAAATTACAATCACAAAGGCAGGTTTTTTAACATAATATTATCCAGTGTGATGGCGAAAGGACCTTCAGCTTAGCTTAAGCTACTGCATGTTACCATGATAGAGGTAACTCAAGAACGTAAGTGCCTTGATTACAAAAATCGTCTCAATATAATAAGTCTAAAAGAAACCTATTGCTATCAAAAATCGTCCCAAATCGATAAGAAACCTCAATAATAAACCAGTAAAAACCAGTTATAACAATGGATTTTTATTCATTGCAATAACATTTGTACAAACGGCCGGCCGTTTCATTAAGCGGCCGAGAAATCCAAAAAGCTTAAAAAGTGCATATCCGCCATTACCCGAGCCAATATCGGGCAGTCCCAAAAGAGCCGATTATTTGTCGCTGCGTATATTAAACTTTTAATCCGGATTGTCCGGATATAACTAAGCCAGGGTTTGAATAAGGACGGATTTGAAGTGGCTATTGGATGCCCCGTTATATCCGTCATGCGAAAATTTACGTACGGGTGAGGCCGATGCGAAGAGGTACCCCTATTTATTGTACTTTTAAATAATTACTATTTCTTAGCGTGTCCACTTCTACTCTTGAGTTTACATGTGATTAATAATGGCCAATATGGACTCCGGCTGCAAATTTGCCACTGCAGACAGAGCCTTTGTAAACGGGAAATTTAAGACTCCTCCTAGTCTAAATACGACTGCGGAGCTCCCATTCAGTCCATGCCCCACCTGATTTTCAGTATTTTGTGCACTACTACCACGCCCAACGTAATCTTGCACAATCACGCAAGTGTCAAAATTGTATTCAAAAATAGTTTTACCTTACCACAAAAAGCGACCGAAACGAGGTGAGGAAAAGTATTCTGGAGTGGAGACCACGTAGACGTGGTCTCCAGAATACATTTACCTGCCTAGAAGCAAGCGAAGTGTAGGACGCCCTCCGGCTAGATAGAGTGACGATTTGCGCACTGTGGCTGGCAAGGATTGGATGAGAAGAGCTGAGTATTGGGATCAATGGCTCACTCTAGGAGAGACCTACGTCCAGCACTGTTATAGGTTCATGATGACGAAGGTGATAAAAAGCGGGTAAGCACCAGTGTCTGTAGAAAATAGCTTATTTAAAGTCTTAACATGTTGGAGTAATTAAGCAATTACCTAACATAAAATGACTATTATCGCTGTAGCCCACGTTTCTAGGTAAACCGCTCTTCTACCCCCGTCCTAAATCCGCCCCTGTCGGTGTATAACTAGTACATTCCGCTTCGGGCGCGACAGTTTAATTGCATTCCATTGTCTGCTGAAAGAAAAGGAAGGTTCATCCCTTAAGCCACAGATTATACGATAGTGGGTAAGGAAGGGTACAAAATAGGCCAATTATTTGTTAAGATTCAAAGGATTATTAGGGGCGAGTTGGTAAGCAACATCCTATAGTAATTAAACGCATTATCGAAAAAAGTTCATAAAAGAATCGCAAACATAATTTTATTTTGAATCGCAAATTTCTACAGAGGACTAAAATATTTTTTTTTGAAGTGAAAACTTCTTTAGGCGCGTTAGGCATTTTTGAGATTAGAATAAACCAATGAACTCGCGACAGTGTTACCGTTACCGACACCTCTGTATATAATTTGAGATGGAAAAAAACCATTGAACTCGTGACACTGTTGTTCTTCAAGTTTTCACTTCTGTCGGCACTCCCGGAGTGACACTGTTTTTTTTTTTTAATTGTGCGGTTCACGTATAGACAAAATAAAACAAACAAAGAATTATTTTAAAGGGCTGATTTATAATATACTCGTAACTCACGTAGATATCTTAAGAAGCTCACAATTATTGAGGAGATTTGTAAACAAACCAAAGTCATAGCGCAGATTAGCAAGCTGAAGTAGCGGTAGGTAGGGCGCATAGCTCGAAAAACTGAGGGCCGTTAGGGCAGAAAGGTCCTCGAGTGGAGACCATGCATTGGAAAGTGCAGCGTAGGACGGCCCTGCACCAGATGGAAAGACGATCTAATAATGTTGCTGGAAGCTGTTGGGTGCCGCACTAGATCGGTCGCTCTGGAAATCTGAGGTTGAGGATAGGCCTCAACCACAAATTTCCAGCTAGCAGTGGATGTCTTATTGCTGATACGATGATTTTGATGAAATAAAATTTTGGTAGTTTTTTGTAAAAATAAAATGTCAGCACGTTTTTAAGTTTTAAACGAGCTGAATAAACCACAACAGAAACAAAGCTTATTTTGGTGACAAGTATATCTTTTGACATACACGAACTTTACTTCCGGTTAAAGTTAGATCCAGCGAGTTCCGGTTCCGGTAAGCTCAGTCCGGCTCTTTAATTGCAGTAGTGTAATGGCAATGAAGAACTGATTGTATCTGTTTGGTAATACTGCCATAAACTTAATGCTTTTTCAAAATATACATAAAAGTCCAACGTTTAGCGACCAAAGTTCATCAGAGTTTAAACGTAATTATCTTAACATTAAGTACTGTCTCGCTGATGGATGCAGATGAACCGAAAGATCTAGTTATCAAATATTTATTTTTTGACATTTCCTCTAATTTAATTACTATTAGGACATAGAGCAATGTTATATATATAATCAATAAATCATTCTTATATACAATCTTAATCATTGTTATATTTGGTTTATTTATTCAAATAATTAACTAGTGGTTCGCCCCGAACTAAGATCTCGATAGTATCACATAACTACTAAAAAAAAAATTGTGACCTTTTGCTTAAAGCTACTCGTATACCAAATTTCAGTTTTTTTAAATTATTAATTTCATCAAAATAGTGCCACGAATGCATCCTACTTGACCTAAAGTTTCATTCAAATTACAGGTAACGGGAGTTCATGTCAATTGGAATTTTTTTTTTGGGGTAGGTAAACATTGCAGTTATTTTGGATTTCAAACTTTTCCCTATATTTGTCACACTAAAGCTACACGCATACCAAATTTCAGCACTGTGGGGTCACTGGTGTACTCTGTGAATTTGGTCAAAGTTCAGTTTATATTATGTCTAATAACTTAAAAACTACAAGGTCTGAACTAAACCTTACCTAACCTTTTATTAGACGTGCCACTTGACCGTCGCATTTCGGATTTTTTACTCCTCTTGAATCCCAATATCTCAACCCCAAACAGGTATTTATCGGTTAAATCGAATACTCAGTAGCATATATATTATTTGTCATTTGTGACCCACTAAATTCAGTAAATAAAAATAATTTTCATGTTATTTTTTTACATTTTCTAACCCAAATATCTAAAAAAGTATTCACCTTACGGGATTTCATCACTAAATGTTTAATGTCACTTTATGTTTATAATCACTTATTCTATCGATTGACACATATTTCATCACTGGCCGTCAAATCAAGCTTTTTTCAAAATGGCGGACGGTAGGTATGCCAATGAGGTTCGATGCTCTTTGTGAAATGTGTACCATAGAAATGTGAAATTTATTTTGACACGTAAAAACAAACACTTTATCAGAATTATGTTATGCTATTGAATAATGCTTGCCATCTAACCACAGATACTGCATTGGTGACATCTCGAGTTATCTCTTGTTGTCCCTTTCTAACTGATATCAAATCTGCCTTTATTTTTTGATGTCGATTGCAAGAGTAGGCAATAAGATTTATATCGAATTAATTAATCACCTAGACTTAATACCGTTTGCTTTTTGATCATACATTAAATTAATTTATATAATTGGCTAAGGAGGTGCTAGTAAAACAAATAAATGTATTTAGCTACAATCGTCCATCAGCTACTGCAATCGGATCCTACCGCACAGTTAGACAAGTGAGCCGGCTGGACGGGGCGTGTGCGACGCACTGTGTCGCGCATATCACTAAAATGTGCACGTATCATTGTCATCATCATATCAGCCATAGGACGTCCACTGCTGAACAAACATGGAAAACGTAAAGTTGCAACCCTATCGATCTTTTACAGAATAAATTATTTGGAATGTGCCCAGGAACTATACGATATGAAGGCTTAGCCACGTTACATTCGCTTCGAATCGATTCGTTTTCTACATAGATTTGTTGTCGATATATCACGTGATATTTCCATAGCATGTGTCAATCCCATACATTTTCGGACTTATCGACTAGCGTCATCACTAATCGAATGTAACTTGGCTACGCGCTCTGATCCCACCATCTCCTTTCCATCAAAGGGCAAGCTGGCGCACGGCTCAGTACCATCCGTACCTAGTTGATATATCACTCATTCGGACACACCGTTTTGGTTCTACGTTCTTGATGCGTACTGCTAAGGTTTGGAACACTTTGCCGTCGTCTGTTTGACCTAAAGAATCCAATCCGGGCCTCTTTAAGGTAAGTAAAATAGTAAAATAAAATGTATTTATTGACATAATTAAGTAAGAGTGAATAGGTTTCTTCTAAATCTTCGTGCTTCATCTTAGACCACATCATCGCTTAAGTACCATCAGGTGAGGTTGTGCTCAAACGAAGATATATCCAGTAAAAAAAAAGTGTAGAAAACGCTTTATTGTACACTACAAAAGTAATTTCAACATTTGGTTAATTGTGAAAGTGTATTCCTCGATAAGTATTCAAACGTCTTGTATAAAAGCGTTTTCTAAACTGTATAATGTAATCGCGAATATGTATTTTAATTCATTCAATGTCGTATACTACGTACGTGTGTTAAGTACGACATTAAATGAAAACACTGGTAGGACTGATGGCTAGTATTGTTGTAAATTTATTACCAAAGAAAACTTAAAATTTCCGACGACCTTAATATCAAGTCCTAAAATATCAATGAAAAAGCCTGTATATAAAGATTAACAAATCATAATCGTTCCTCATGTCAGTAGGTATCTGTGAAACTGACTAAGCGGCATCGTCGCAAAGGCGCCGCCGATTTACGTTAAACATTGTTTATTGGAAATGTTTCGATGTCTGGATTAATATTTATGTTACCGGTATTAAACCACCTCTAGTCAGTTAATACGATTACGGATGTGTGTTTTAAATAAATGTCGTACGAAACAAAACAGGTTGTATATAACAACAAAGGTCTTGAAAACTAGGTAAAAGCACTTTATACATGCTTGCCCTTTACGAGCATAAATAAAGAAATATTGCTGGACATTTCACACAGCGCTATCTAGCCCCAAATTAAGCAGAGCTTGTACTATGGGAACCAGATAACTGATAGAATAAAAAAAAAAAAAACCTAATCTTATCTGTGGCGGCGGCAGCAGCAGATGATTCTGCCAAGGCGAGGCTGAAAACCAGCGTAGCTGAGCCCTCGACCTATTTACCACCACCCTCTACCGTGCTACCTACGATAATGTACTAATGTTACTTAGAATTAGGCCTACTGTTAAACTTACCTAGCTTTATTTAGTACCTACCAACTTCTGTTAGCATAAGAGGTGTGTGTGTAAATAAATGCCCTTTTATTTATTTATTTAGAATACTTATATGCATTTTTTTTGTAAATACATACTAATAATATATAGAGAAACAACCAGACCCGGAACAAATATCTGTAGATCATGCAAACATTTGTTCCGCAGCAAGGATCGAACCCGCTACCTCCTGCGTCCATTACTTTACGTGTATACGTATTAAGTAAGTACATTAAACCTCCTGCGTCCTGCGTGCACCACGAAGGTCGTCATCGCAAACTTTACAATATCATAACTTGTATTTAATTTACAAAGTTTATATTAGATAATGCGTTTAAAATTATGGATGTTAAACTGGTATTTAACGCAGTATAAATATTATTTAAAGCATATAATTAAATACGCAAAAATACTGTTTATGCTTGAATGTATGAATTAAAAAAAAAGTATTAGTATTCTATCACTTGTTCTGGTTCCCTTAATACAAGCTCTGCTTAGTTAGGGGCTAGAGAGCGCTGTATGAAATGTCCAGCATTATTCATTTATTTTAAACGGGTAATTTCTTAATCTCCGTATACGTTTGATTAAAGGAACATTTTAGCTGCCCGCAACAGACATGCTCGAAAAGTTGGAAAATGCTCGTTTTTGCGAATCCAACTGTCGAGCGATTACCCGACTGCGCAAACTACGACCACATGCAAATATTTTTTAAACCCTTTTAATAATTTAAGCATTGCAATTATTACGATCTCTTTATTATTGTTTTTATTTTATTTATTTATTCATACTTATATTCACGGTTACATTACTAAATTCCCCGGGCGTTTCCTTGCCCTGAAAATTACGAAAACAACCAAAACAAAATTAAATCGGTCAAAGGTCGGTACAAAGATTATCTACTTAACCAACTTACTTATTGAAAATAAACACGCTGACTCATTTTTGTATTTACGTATAAAACGTTATAAAAAGATACAGAGAAATACAGTTCAAAAATGTTGAAACACCAACCAATAAATACCAAAAATCGAATTGATTTAAAGTTTTCCAGATAAAAATTCAATACAAAACTCTTTAATTGCTTATCCGATCGGAAAAAGTTTGAAAAATCGTGTCCAAAACCATTAATCTACGAGAAACAAGTGACATTCGCGAAAAACAAAAACATTGCCAAGCGCGGGCATGCCAATATAGCCTGATTGGTTGGCAGTCGCTTTGTACACACTAAAACTACCCTATCTACCCCCTAAAACCACAAATCACGCAAAAATATACCTTATCTTCACACCCTAAGGAATAGGCTATATTTTAAGCAGGAAAAATCAGTTCGGTAAAATTAAAACGAGTAAAAAATGTTTTGAGTTTTCGGTTTTTGTTCTGTGGCTTTTCGCACTGTCCAGTTACAGAGATTAGATTTTGTGGATATTTGACGTTTTGATATTTGAATTTCGAAGGTGGAGCTTTTAATACAGTTGTCGCAAAAATAGAGTGTTAGTTCGTATTTCATATTTTTTGGGTGGTCAAGTCAACGAGTAATTGCTACGGCTTTATAATTGATACGGTTGTAATATAGTGATTTAATAATATCACAATATTACTGTGTACTATTTTTATTAAAATAATTGATATTTTATATTATGTAGACGGATGCAGATGGAATCATTTATGTTCATCCAAATGGGAGTGATTTTACCCACAAGAGTTTACTTTTTTCTAAAAAATATTAGCAAATTACACATATAAAATAAAAATATATGATGTAGGTATTTTTTACCCACTATTAAATTAAATTAAATTAACCTTGGGACTTATCTTCCCTAAACAAGACGTTTGGCCTCGATTAGTGCACCTATAGCTGATTAACTGTAAAGTTGTAGGATAAACATTATTCTCCTTTCTCCCCTATCGTGTTAACATACATATTTCGAAACACCCAGTAAATAGTAATATTAGGTCCTTACATATGAAATTGGCGTTTTGTCAAACTAGCTCCTTTGATCTCAAATATTTGGCGTTTGGATATGAATTCCAAATTCAAATTTATTTCAAATTTAGGCTTGCGTATTTGTGTTTTAAATTTAGCGATTCATTTTTTTCGCGCGATTTGATTTTTGTTTTACATCGTTTTGTTCACAATTTAGAAAACTTTAAATATCGGGTTGTTTACGAATACGAGTTCCACCTTGACACCATACATTACTCAGCCGTTACAATAACGAGGGAATTATGAATCGTATCGTTACTTGTGATGAAAAATGGATCCTGTACGATAATCGGAAACGCTCATCACAATGGTTGAACCCAGGAGAACCGGCCAAATCCTGCCCCAAGCGAAAGTTCAGAAATAGGTACTGGTGTCTGGTGGACCAGTGCTTGTGTCGTCCGCTACAGTTTTCTAAGATCTGGCCAGACGATTACGGCAGATCTGTTTTATTAACAATTGCAAACCATGATGGAATAGCTAGCCGTTAAACAACCGAGACTGGTCAATTACTCAAGCCCACTGCTGCTTCAGGACAACGCTAGACCACACACTGCACAACAGACGGTTGCTAAATTAGAGGAGCTGCGATTGGAATGTCTCTGACACCCACCGTACTCCCCGGACCTTGCTCCAACAGGGTACCACTATTTTCGGAATTTGGACAACTTCTTGCAAGGAAAAAAATTTAATTTCGATGCGGCTGTCAAAACCGCCTTCAAAAATTTTATTGATTCTCGCTCCCACAATTTTTTCAGCAAAGGAATCAATGAACTACCGATAAAATGGCAAAAGTGCATAGATAAAAATTGTTCATACTTTGATTGATAAATTTAAAAAATTCATTTTAAAAAAATCGTTTTGCTTTTTCTATACAAACCGCCAATTTCATATGTAAGGACCTAATAATATTACTTAGTACGATAATGGCCGAGTAATGCGCCAGCATTTCATAGTTTCTGCAATATTTTATCAAATGGCGCGAAAACCATCAGTCCAGCCAAACGTTATCTCAAATTACTTTCCCGACGTCACAAAGACTTGCTTATTAAATAAAGTGTCACCCATTTTGTTAGCGATCCGCTATTTTATTTTACGGCCGCCATTTTGTGGAGAGTGAATTTTGGCGCGAATAGAACATAAATGTCGCACAATTTTCTGTTATTGTTTATGTTTGTAGCTTTAGATAGTGCAGTGCATATTTATTGAGTAAAAAATAAACACCCCTAACTTCCATAAGCTGAAAATTTTACCCTAAAGAAACAAATCAAAACAATCATTTGCATCAAATAAGGTTTTAAACTTTTAAACATAGTTCTTAAAATTATACATATGAGATGGTTTCAACTCATTTCTACCACAGAGGCATATAAATTATTGAAAAAAAATCGATTTCAAATTAAAAAACAAGCACAATATTAATTAAATCAAAAACAAACCAAAAAATGATAAATTCAATGTCAAATAAATAAATTAATATAATTAACAAGTTTTTATTTTTTATATTATATTTATTAGATGTCTCTAAAATGTTTCATTTTTTTAAATTATAATAACAACAGTTTTACAGCAGTGTACAAATATAACGGATGTAACTGGTCGGACAGACAGACAGACAGACTTGGCGAAGTACCTATTAGATTGACTATAGAACCGAGCAATACTTTGTTGGTGGGCCATATGTTTGTTCCATCTCAAAGTCGTTTAAAAAAATGTGTTATGAATTTAATGAGTTCTTACATAAGGATGTTAATTATTTTGTAATATTTTTATTCGTTTAGATTTCCTAATTTCTTAGCTTGTTTTATCTAATGTTTTCTATTGTTTTTTATCCGAAAACAATATCCGGCCAATCTATACTAATAAAAAATGTAACACAGTACACAGTTTATACTTACAATAAATATTTCTCTGTCTTTATTATGTAATTTAATGTCTAAGTTTGTCATTTACAGAATTTGAGGACATCGTCTGACATCTAGAAAAGTGAACGATAGGACGAACTAATTCGCTAGATAAACAGACGCTATAAAAGTGACGGAGTGTGAGACGGTAAATACATGTCACAGTGTAATAACAATAGAAGGTCAATCCCTTACCGCGCTACATACACATACACAACCATATTGTAATTACAAAAAAATACATATTATTGACGGACTATTACTGATAACGTCTAAGTAAATAAATCTTGAGACAACTTGATTTATAGATTATCCCAAACAGGCTTTATAAGTTTAAAAACTGGAACCCGACTACGTAATACCTACTTCGATGGTAGCCTATGTCACCCGAACCATAGGACAGGTGATCTAGTGCCGTCCTACGCTGCGCTTTCCACTCGAGAACCTTTGTGCCCCCACAGCCGTCAGCTTTTCAAACTAGTATGTGCCCTGCCCACTGCCACTTCAGCTTGCTAAACCGACCGCCTGACCGAAATCAACTAGCAAGTTATTTTAAAAAGTCACGAACGGCATTCCTAAATTGTTTATAATCTAAGTCGGTCCCGTCAATTAGTATTAACAAAAAAAATGTAGTGTGGTAGTAAGTATTCGTAATATCTGCTCTTCCGTTTCTACAGTTAACAAGATGTCCGACTGATTTATCTCCCCTGTGTCAAGTTATCTCCTTACTAACACAACTGTGTAGAACACGCGTAGGTATAATAACTCTCGTGACGTCACGGAAAACTGTACTGCCCCCAATTGCATTAACGAAATGACCATGGGGATTTATCAATAGCGATAAAGTACCTAACCAACAGAGTGGTAGATATAGTCAAAGATAAATTGTCTCAACTTGAAATTTCCACTTAGTAAGACATTTTAAAATAATCCTTACCTTGCAATGAAAAAAGATTGCTTGACTTTAGCGTAAAGTAGAGGGGTGCGTTAATTTAAGGCTGTAAGATCTTTATCAAAGTTGTAAGCCCGCCCAACTCTCTGTCATGGCTTCACTTATGCCTAAATCACAAAAAAAGGTCAATATGCGAAACGAAGAACTTTACATATTTCAGTTAAAGAATAAAAGATATAAGTTGCGTAAGGGCGGTCTTAACTCTTACTGTCCAATACCATAGTTGCTCGTATAAAGTTAGTCACAAATAAATTATCGTACGGAGCACTCGTTCGGTATATACAACCTTCCTGTAGATCAAATTAAAATCTAAAACTTGTACATAAACCAACCTTTATTCTTTTTAGCTGAACAGGTAATACAGAAATTTCATAGCCTCAATTATTCATTCATACGAGTAGGTATTATTTCAATTTCAGATATTACATCCATAATTTATTAGTAAAAATAAAATCTTAAAATATGTTACATAGTACAATTTGTAATTCATAATAAATTATTAAGTAATTAGGATCCAAATCCACAATATAAAATTTACAATTAAGGAAAAACAAAATAATTTTTTTTTTCTATTTAACCAAACCGATGGCCTTCCAAAGAGCATTATGAGTATTTGCGAGTGAGAGTACCTGACTATAATTATTATTGACTTATGATTATTTTATTTTCTTTGTTTTTTTAACTAAGCACACTTGTACTAACCCATTTGACATGTTTAATTAAGTTTTTATTTTTACTAACAAATATGGATCTTTGACATCTGAACTAAATAAATGAATGAATGATGGCCATCGGTTCGATCTCTACAGCCATTTGACTAGTGCAATTAGGAGGTTGTATAAATAACGCTTGGACTATCAGCTCGTTACTCGAGTATTGTTTCAAAAGAGCCTTTATATAGGCTGTAGGCATGGAATAACTACACATAGAAACAAGGATTCAATTGGAGCCATATTGGATCCAAACGACGACACCCGGGCTGTGAGTTTATGACCCAGAGTTATGACCCAGGTGGTAGAGCCACAACAAAAATCTCGGAATAACAAAAAATATGACTGTTTATGCGATGAAATGTCCATCCCTTTGCTGCTTAACTCATGCGCTTATATTCGGTAATTCGTTGTTTTGTTGCCTACGTTGCGAACGGAAATTTGTTCGAAACTTGTGTTCTATGTGTAGTTATTCTAAGACTGTAGGCTTATTAAATGAACCTAGGCTGGCCGGGGGCTGTATTGTTGGTTCAATAGATTGCGCAGATGTTCAAATGTTTTCATTTGTTTACAAAATAAGGGATTTTCTTTTACTGATTAAATTAATAAATGTTCAGATTATTATTAAAAGATAAGACGTGAGATTGACATTTCAAAATGATTTCATTAGATTACGAGTATAAGTTGATTTTGAAACTGGATGTACGAGTACTAACCTAACAAAAAAACACTGCACTTTACCAAATGGATTTTTCGTGCCATCGAATAAATGTAGGTACTGTCAAGCTTTGCTTAGTTTGGGGCTAGATAGCTGTTTGCAAAATGTCCAGTATTATTGACCTGGCGCGAGAAGCGAGCGAAGCGTCTAAGTTTCGAGATTGGCCAAAATCTTTTTGGTTGGTCTATAATTAGTTGCTATATTATATATTAATTGGTCTATATGTCTGTTCTCGCCTACAGGTCGCATTTTTCAACCAATTTTGACGGAAATTGGCAAACAAGTTCCTTGATTTATTTAAATTATTTAGTCGATCGCGAGTTTTGACCAATTGCCACAATTAGATTAAAAATAATAACTTGCGATAGCTTATGTAAACTGATTTGGAATACAAGGTTTAATGATAGTTGACCTAGCGAAGGAGATTGACCTAAAAAATATTTTGTGCATATGTCGAAAATTAACATAATGACGAAAATTGGTACACAAGTTCCTTGATTACATTTTTTAGTCGATCGCGATTTTGATGAGGGGGAAAATAGGGAAGGAACGGAGGGAAGTTTGCTGTAGCTTTATTTATGAACGGATTTCAATTACATTTGATAGGCACATTAAGGACTTCATTCTACACAAGTTGTTGTGTAGCCCCCCCCCCCCCCCCCCCCCCCCCGGTATTGGAATTTTTTTCACAACAACTTGTTTGTATTGGAATTAGTGGGCGGGACGTTATATATGGACAGATTTCAATTTAGGAATTTTTTTTGGAAAATGTATGCCTATCTATACCAATCAGACTACGCAGTCCTCTCCGCCTTCACGAGACGAACCCGTAAACATCAGATTAGACCTCCTAGGACCAAGGGAACGCGAGTAATCCCTAAAACATATATGTACCAATATTTTGCTCAAAAGTTTACATAGGTAAACCTATTGGAAAATGCAAGCACCTGAAATTGGACTTTCTTCGTTAATTTTGTTGCGGAAATTACTTTTTTGGACTTGAGACGCGAGGTCTACTGTTCTCACAGAACCACTAGTTTATTTATTTTCCAAAATCTAAGAAAAATTAAAATTTCATCAAATTAACTTATACGCATCCCTATATTATTACTTAGTTGTTCTGAAGAACAGTTAGCAACTTTGAACTATGTTTGCTAAAAACCATTTTTATTTATATTATTCACAGATAAAATTAAATAAATTAGTTTCAATAATTTCATATGAAGCAATATCCTACGTAAAATATTTCAAATTTTCTATCAATTTACGAACAAGGCGGACCTAAATAATGAGTGCGCAAAGTTACAAGCGGATAACGCACACAACACAAAGATATTCGTTATCTTACTTACTGGTGGCTGCGTTGACTTCGATCATCGCTAGATGGCGTTAGCTGTCTCCTTGGACTTTTGCGTAGAGTACAAAAGTGCGAAGTTTTGAAACATTGAAAACCTCACACATTATTATCTTTTATTTGTTTTTAAACTGCTTGGAGATGGAACAAACATATGGCCCACCTGATGTTAAGTGGTAACCATCGCCCATATCAAAGTATTGCCTTATAGGTCACGCACCTTAGAAATAGAAACGTGCCCTACGATGCACTGCCCTGCGTCCATCAACTTGAGACATACAGGTGTAAAGCCTCATATGCCTGTAACTTCTCCGGCAACCAACCTTCAAACCGAAACACAGCAATGGTGCTTGGCGGCAGAAATAGGTATGGTGGTAGTTCTTCCCCGAGCGAGGCCTTTCACAAGGAACTCTACTACTCTTCTGAATATCTCATAGTCAGTAAACGGGTATTGATCAGGTACCTTTTTATTTATAATCCCGATGTTTGGATTATGTTGCAATAAATTGTAGTCACGCCCAATTTCACTTCTGTTATGAAAAACGATTATGGAGCCATACCATGAATTACCGATTATGATTGTTGTTCCTGCCATAAGCTTACAAATTTATAATGATGTTGTCATAGCAACGGCGGTCATTGAAAAAAGATTGTGTTAGTAGAATACTAAAAGGTATAGTGGTGATTTTGCGGCGATACCAATGGCATAGTAAAGCGATTGGTTTAGTAGAGTTGGGGGCCTGGAGTGATACTCGGAGCTATTGCCGCTTATAGTTGTAGCAACATAGTTCAAATCAAGTCAAATTGCATTTATTGCATAATATGGGTAATAAACATTTTATTTTATATTATCTTTATTTTTTTTTATTAATTGTTATGTGTACTTGTTTAATATCTGATTAACGACGCCGTCCTTTGTTCATTTTCCTTTGTTGATCCTGTCCATCCAAAGGTTGCCTAGAAGAGATCGCTTTTAGCGATAAGGCCACCCATTGTACCTATGATTTAAAAGTGTATTTTCTGTTTTATGTTTCTATTTAATGGTGTGCAATAAAGGAATGATCTATCTATAAACAAGGCTTAGGTACAGCCATATTGCTTTACACATTCATTTTATTATTACGTTTTTGCATCTACCCACAATGTCAAGGTTATTTATAATAAAAACTAATTTTATTTGTGCAACTCTTACCTCATATAAAATATAAATAGTAAAAAAGTATTAATAATATTACTCTAACCTCAAACTGAAATTACAATTGGTCAATAAAAATTGTCATCAGTTAGATAGGTAATAATCATTAAAACTAGTAAGCTTTTACTATTAATATATTTTTCAATATCAACTTAAATAAATTTTAACTAGGAGCATCTAGTTCTCTTAGGGAGATGATTGAAACGCTAAAAATTACAAATTAAAGTGTATCATAGACTTATCTGACCCGGTGAAGGCGTCGTATAAGTTGAACAGCCATGTTAATTTTGTACGCGCTTAGTTCTAATTTTGTCCACCAGGCCCAGATAAAGAGGCATTCCACGAAGAGCAACGAGTTTTAGAGCACCTATTTTATGAGCGGAGATAAGTTGGTAGCACTGTAGATACATTTTATCATTCTCTATTTCTGTCAAAACTGACAGTAGACAAATGTTGAGTCTAACATCGTCTAAAACTTCCCTTCAAATCAACTAGGGATGATAACAATCTCATAAAAACTTACTTAAACTATCTGAGGAAAAACTAACGTCAATGAACTTTTTGATATTAAAACAAAACATGAGTCATATTTATTTACCTACAAAGTTATGTCGGTCGGATGTTTTGACATAACTCACAATATGCTAATATTTGTCTAATGATTCGCCAATTATTTCTATGTTTATTTTGTATGACTCATGGCTACTTATTATTTGTAGTCAATTTAGGTCTAAATTAATTTTCGTCACGTTTTCGTCGTCGTAACTTTCGTCGAAACCGATCCAGCAGTGGACTTGGTCGTCACTAAGATGTGTGCTAGTTAAGGCTAAGGCGTAAGTGCCCGCTTGAGTCGAGCGTCTGGCGTGGCGGAGCGTAGCGTGCGGCGTTTAGTTCAGCCTTGTTTCTTGCTTTTCTTTCCTGCCTTGGTCGCAAAGGAGCAGGTAGTTAAATTGACGTTTCAAAGTGATCCTTGTGATTTATAGTTTCATACACTTACATAGAAGTGTCCTCAGTGAAGACAGATGTGTTTTCGTGTAGTACGGCCGCCGCTGCGTCGCACAGAACGCTATCCCACTCATTTGTACCTTCTTGTGAGTTTTCAGTGGTTTGTACGCCTGCGTCTACGTTGCTGTAGCGATGGTTTTCACATACGGAAACAACAATTGTTGTTTCTAACAACAAATATTTAATATTTTTATACACAGTATATTATTATAAATCTCACCTGTTGGTATTTGGTTTATTATAAGGATATAATGTTTTAGTGGAACTAATAACTGATAGGACTGAACTACATTGTTTTATTTTATTACAAATATTTTTTTATATTTTCATTTTCCAGCGTTATACTAATCTTGAAAGCATATACATATACCTATCGCCAATTGATTTGTTTGGCTTGCTTGATTTAGGTTTGGTATGATGAGTCATAAATTTTCTCTTGCTTGAAGACTCGAGTATGTTATAAATTAGTTTATAGGAATCAATAGACGCAAGTTTTCTTCCTTTCTCTCTGAGTCATCTTTCCATTGATCAAATTAAATAAAATTGTATTTAATACGTCATATGGGAGGTACAAGGAGTAAGGTACAGTTTTGGTTTATTTGTGCAACTGGAGCGGACATAGCCAATTATACTAATTACATAATTACGATACATGTCATAATAATAATATTTGGAATAATAAATAGGTAGGTACATCAGGTCAAGTAAATTAAACAGTTCAAATTAATATTAGTTTGTATAGTAATTACAATTTCAGTGTATTTATTTGAACAAAACATATAATACCGGCTGAGACGCAGGAGGTAGCGGATTCGATCCCCGCTGCGGAACAAATGTTTGCATGATCTACAGATATTTGTTCCGGGTCTGGTTGTTTCTCTATATATTATAAGTATGTATTCACAAAAAAAATGTATATACGTATTCTATCAGTTATCTGGTTCCCATAGTACAAGCTCCGCTTAATTTGGGGCTAGATAGCGCTGTGTGAAATTTCCAGCAATATTTATTTATATTTATTTATTTATTCTAAAAACGATAAATAAGTAGGTACCCAGAAGTGAAATACAATTAAAGACCGAACACAGATAAAACACAATAATTTGTAATAGTGGTCAGTAATTGATCTGTAAGTAACTATGTAAGTACATAGTTATCAATTCGTTGGGTTGAATCTATCACTCGTTTCAAAAATGTATTGCAATTGTTAGTGACCGATTGAACCTTCAAATCTAAAATAACTGCTTTTTGCATTTCAACATTTTTCACAATAAATTATGAATTGGGTTGCACACCATTATATTATTGTTGTTCTGATTTATTTCAGATATTCGATTTTATTAATGTATTGGTTACCGTGTTAATAAAGTTAAAATGTTATTAAAATAGAAATAAAATCTGCCTTGCTGAATTTTTACCTAGCTTAAGTTTGTACTGCCTACAATCTTAAACGAAAACTTTCTCCGTATCTAATGAGAATTACAAAATGATAATCACCACATCACTAATCAATTCTATTTTTTCTAGGAATACCTGCTGATAGTTACAAATAATTTGTAAAAAAAAGTTGTAACTTACAATGTGGTGTTTGCTTTGCATTGGCAGATAATTTCAAATCTGATTGACATCAATCTCAGAGAATCATTAGAGATCGCTTCTAAGCGATAAGACCGCCCATTGTATTATTTGCTTTGTGTTTTCAATGTTGTTTGTAATTTATTTGTTTATATAGTGTTATAAAGTGTTTTACGTCATTCATTTATCAATCTAACTATTCCAGAAATATAGCGATTTTTTTTTAGTCATAATTATACTAGTGGGAAAGAACGCCGTAATTTGAGAAATTAAATGCACCATTTGGCATTCACATTTGCCTAGAACCGTCAGTATTTCGCCATCTATAATCACGGCCGTATTGGGAGCGGAAGAGGAGTGGTCCCGTAGAGCAATGTACCATAACCTCTGTTGCATTCAGCGTTTCTATTGTTATCAGTATGTGACAGTTGATGACTCTCTTTTAATAATGCGCGCAATAAACTTGTTATTGTAGATTTATACAATTTTATTTAATAACAGAAAGAATATACCATTATTTACAATAAAATACAGAAGAAACAGTTGAATCATCTAAAGACCGATGCAAACGATCCATATAGCTTAACTACTCCAGATCACCACCAGGCGGAAGTGCCCCCAAGACACTGGCTGCGTTGCCCCGCTGAATCGCAATGCTTATGCGTTGACCCAGATAAGCGCCAGCTCTCGGATCACACGTCGCTTCGACCAGACGCCCAGAAAGAATTTTAAAAACACGATAGGCCACGGTACCCCATGAACCCAGGGTCTTAACCCCAAATGGATCAAATACGTAAGCTCTGTCGAAGCTACCATATTTGTACCGCTTGAGATCTTCGACTGAATTTGCCGCCGCACCGGCCTCAACTGCTGTACCAGACAGATGAGATGGAGCAAGGGTATCGACGCACGTGGCGTCCCACACCAAAGGCCTTCCCTTCTCTCAATGTATAAGAGGCCTCTTACCATCGTCACGTATCAGACCGTTCGGTTTGAGAACGGCTGGAACGTTCTCCTTTATAAGAAGAGAGCTGTAAGCCAAGTTGAATTAAGAAACCTTCCTAACGGTTTGAAAAGAAAGAGGGATTTTACAATGAGTTATGATTTAATACAATGACTATGAATACGTTACTTATCAAAAATCACTTACTGGTTGAAGTAAAATTAAGATATTAGTAGTATAGTGGTAAATGTGGTGGGCGATTCCGAGGTTAGGCCACCAGATCTCGGTCCATGTAGCAGGCTAGACCTCCAGGTCTGTATTGAGTTACGGTCTCTGGCCTCGAGGGTCCAAGAGTGAGACGTGAGGACTCCAAGCTTGAGACGAGAGGGGGGGGGGGGGTCAGGCTCCCAGACTCAAGCCGGAAGGACTTCGCCGTCAAGAACAAACTGTTACCGGGCTGTGCTGACTGATTGATAAAATGAGACTGGTTAAACGGTTACTCTCCGAGATCTTTCTCTGGCTGTTCCCAAGAGCAGACTGTTTTTTTCAAGGATGCTTCGGCTCCAAGTAAAACCTTACAGTTCTTGGTTTTACCAAGAATTAAAAGTAAATAAATATATATGTCTAAAACGTCATGTCAGTACCATTGTCAGGTCTATTTATTTTTGCGTTTCTAGTCCTAAAAAGTTAAAATAAATATTATTTATACTCTTGTGACGAAAAAATTCTGCTCTTTCCACCCACATCAAAATGTAATAATGGGTATTTTAAGGGTTTGAAAATGCATTTAGAGTTTTCTGACCAAACTAACGATGAAAATGTTAAAGTATGGTAGAAGGAAACACAGAATCTATCTTCCTATATAAGTATTTACATTAGACAAGGTGAATATCACGATCAAAATCTAGATAAAAAAGTGAGTGATATTACATTATTGGAAATCCTACCGGCGGCCCTGGAACACAATAATCCATGGTGAGCAAACTGTTCGACTGCCGAACCGCACTGGCACTGATGAAGGGCGCAGCACCGCGCACCCAACCTTAAATTAGTTGCAATCTATAGGTTCCAAATCTCAAATCTGCTACATTAGCTACATTAGCTATGCCTTTACATTATTCTTTACTTCATTTTGGCATTGTTTCCAAAAATGCTTTGTTCATTTTGGCACAGGTTTAAAATCAAAACGAAGCTAGAATAGGATTATCTGTGCAACAGAAGTGTGACCCAAAAGGGGCAAAATAAATCATATTCTGGCAGACTGCCCAATACATGTAGCGGTGTGCAGCCACCAGCATACGCAGCCTAGTAGGTGCTAGAAGATATCTAAGACTTAACCAAACTAAACTATGCAAAGTTTGAAATACTCGTAGTTATGGATGTAATTCGGTACCCATAACTATTACTATACAAAAAACTGTTTTTCTTTCTTTCTTGTACCATAGGTTATTAGGTGAAAAGACGACCTTATGAAGGTTGCTGGGAGCCGTTGGCTGCAGGCAGCATATGAGCGCTCTGGAAATCTATGAGGCCTAGGATGATGATGTGATGATATCTATTATTACAGTTTGGTGCTAGTTCAATAGGGTTTAATATTTGTATGTGTGTTACCCCAGAACTCCGCCATTTATGAACCGATTTGGAAAATATTGTATTTATATAAAACAAGATACTTTCAGATTAGTCCCAGAGATATTTCATTAAAACCGGTTCAGAAGTTTGATTTTTTCTGTTATCTGAAGTTAGTTACATATGTTTTTTTAAAGTTACTTGTTTAATGTTAGTAATAACAAATTAAAATCAGATTAGGTATGGAAATGACAGGCACATGAGAGTTCTTCTCAAGGTGATAACGCGCAAGTGATGTCTTTGGTGTTACAAACGTCCATTATGGGCTACGCTGGTAGCCGATCCCTTACCAGGTGGACAGTGTTTTTTTTTAAGTGAACACAAGTGAGGCGCGTTGGGCATTTTTGAGATGGGAAAACCCCATTGGGAAAGAACTCGCGACACTGTTACCATTACTGACACGTCTGTATATAAGTATCTGTAGTGTAGTCTGTTCAAGTTTTCACTTCTCACTCCCCTTCGGCACTCCCAGAGTGCCACTATTTTTTTTACCACCTCTAGTACGATATGACGGATGGAACAAGCATATGGCCCACCATAAGTTAAGTTACAATCACCTATAACTAAGTATTGCTTGATAGATAACGCATCTTAGGAACGCGCCCTATAATGCACTGCCTTGCGTCCATCAACTTGATGCATACAGATGCAAAGCCTCATGTGCCTATAATTCCGCTGGCAACCATACCCTTCAAACCAAAGCACAGTAATGCTTAATACTGATTAAAACGGGTATTTATCGCGTATGTACCTCTAATTAAGTACAGTGATCGCAAAAGATTGAAAAATACTTACCACAGCAATGCTGATTGGCGACAGAAATAAGTAAGGTGGTAGCTTTTCCCTTCCCGGTAGCTGAGCCCTTTCACAATGAATTTTACTGCTCTTGTATTCTTGGCATTCGGCTAAGATAAATTCATATTATCAGTTGGTTTGCCGGCATAAAGGGTCTGGCAATGTTTTATCTGGCCAGGAGTCAAGTCAGTCGCCAATTCAATAGATGAAAATATTTTAATGGTCCAATGGCAGTTTAAAAACTATCATATAACCTCAAACTTTTTCCAAACGTCCGCATTCAATAGAGCAATACAAACTTTTCCCGTACGTGATCCGCCACGCCAACTTCCGCACAATGACCGCATGACAATGACATTTCTGACAGTTGTTTTGACACGTACGCAGCGAGTTTTAGCGCCAAACGAAGCACGTTCAATGGAATGGTGGAATGCAATTATACTCGGAACATAACTTGGTTTTGTGATACAAATAAATTGAAAAAGTTGCTTATAAAAATATATTTTTAGATAAATCAAATCTAAATGTTTTTATTCATTAAAATCACAAGGATCACTTTGAAATGCCAATTTTTTTACTGCCTTCGTGACCAAGCCAGAAAAGAAAGGCAAGAAACAAACAAGTTTTGACCGAGTTGGAGCAATTTCAATCCCAAGCTTATGTATCATCTAAAGAATTTGATATGTTGCAGCAGGGTTTTTATAAATATTTTGATTAATTAGGTTTTTAAATTTGTTAATTGTCAATATTTGTACATCACTTGGGAGTTTGTTATAAAAGCGTACACCTTTAAACGATTTACTAACTTTATGGAGTCTACAAGTGGCAACACCAAGTTTATCTATATTTCTAGTATTACAATTAATATTTTTGTGAATATACATCTGATTTTCATAGTTGTATTGACAAGGGAATGACATAATATTTATTTATTTAAACATATGGCGTAATTATAGATAATACTATATTGCACTCTATAAAACCAGACAATTTAAATAAGAATAATGTGATACAATTGGCGGTCTTATCGCTAAATAAGATTGCTCGATTTTTTAATGGTATTTTTAGTCAGCCGACCATAAATCGTCATACAGACCTCAAAGGATCAATTTCCGTAGCCATTATATCAATCGTAGTACATCCACTGGCGAACATTGCGATAGGCGATGCTTGGTATCAAATCTATGAGATCAAATCAGAAAAAAGGAGATTTTTAGACAAACTACCTAGCTCGAAGAAACGTGAGGGCCTTGGTTGCAGCTGCAGCAAGGTTCTCGCGTGGAGGCCATGCACTGTAAACCAAAGAGTAGGACGGCCCCCTCTAAATGTAAAAACGACCTAAATAATAATAAAGGCTGCTGGGAGCGGCACAAGATTCAGGCCGCACAACATCGGTCGCTCTGGAAGTCTAAGGGGGAAGCCTATGTTCAATAGACGTCCTATGGCCTAATGATGATGATGATAACACCTCAATAATACGCTTCATTTTACGCCCTGTTTGACAGTGCAATTTGCAATTGACAGCGCCTGTCAAACGGGTGTCATGGCGACTAACGAGCGGGAAAACAATTTGTTCGGCAGAAATTTCTTTTTTTGCGAAAAAACTGTCCATAATAATATTTTGTGTGGGTTTGATTATTGGACATTCTAAAATCAGATACTTATTTATTATATGGAATGACATTCACTAATTATCTTTATGAAATATGTTCACTTAATTAGGCAAAAACTTAGAACAGCCGTATTTATTCTATATACTTACTACCTTACCTACCATAATTGTTGAATAGGTTTGTGGGGAGGAAAAGAAATACATACTTTTTACAAGGGATACATTTATCAGAAATAATATACAATTCTTAAAAAATTGACCATCCGATAAAAACATATGATGATTCATAAAAACCTGTTTTGTTTGTAACCATCATCTGTCTCGAATAGTCCCGATTTAAAAACCAAAGTGCCGATTTAACCTTTCGTTCCGAAATTAAACACACCGGACCTGGTAACACTATTCAAATGATAAATTTCAATTAAAAAAATTGTGAGTGACGTTGGCACGACAATAATACCAGACCTACTGCTGGAGGGACGTAGGAGGTCTTAGCTCGTAGCACAACTTCTCTACTTAAAAAAAATGTTAGGTTACAAATAGAAATAATAGTTGGTATTATTTGCTATTAGTCTGGAAAAGATCTCAACAATGCGTTTGATTTTCTCACGTTTGTCATAAAACGTTGACATTTTCAATAAAAAAAACATTTAAATGTACAAGAAAATGTAACTATAGGTACGGATGGTTCCCACACTAACATAAAGTGTGAACAAGTTGTCTGTTCATTTTAAGTAATACTCGTACATTGCCCTTGAGAGGCTAATTTGTAAGACGACAAACAGACGGACTATTGTTGAATAATTATAGTAGAGTCTTAGGGGCAAAATGTAGAACAAGTCCCATGTCTTACTATGTAAGCAAAAGTTGTGCAAAAATCGTTCACACTGGATCGCATGATTTACCACTGTAAAAAGTGTCTGGTGTCTGAGAATGAATAGAATAAAGGTCTATTGTTCACCTGGAACACATAAATATATGCAAAATATAGTACAATGGGCAGCCTTATAACTGAAAGCTATTTCTTCTAGCCAAGTTAGAGTAATCAGTAATAAAACAGGCCAAGTGCGAGTCAGACTCGCGTACGAAGGGTTCCGTATCATTATATATAAAAACGGCAAAAAATACGTTTGTTGTATGGGAGCCCCCCTTAAATATTTGTTCTATTTTAATTGAATTATTTATTTTTAAAGTGAATATTTAATTCAATATTCTCTGAATATTTCAAGCGTCTACATGTTGCCGTTATCAATATCGAGCTAAAACAAGCAAAACAATCACGTTTGTTGTATGAGAGCCCCCCTTAAATATTTATTTTATTCTTTTTTTAGTATTTGTTGTTATATCAGCAACAGAAATACATCAGCTGTGAAAATTTCAACTATCTAACTATCACAGTTCATGAGATACAGCCTGGTGACAGACGGACAGACAGCGGAGCCTTAGTAATAGGGTGCCGTTTTACCGTTTGGGTACGGAACCCTAAAAACCATAAAAAAATTCAAATCCCATTCGAAAGTAATGTCATAATGTGCTATTTAACTTACACAGATAAAATCAAAGATATGAGGATTGAAATTACTTAAAAAATTATAATTACCTATAATAAAGCATGATAGAAATCCTCGGATTGGAATCAACAACCTCCGAATTGGAAGTCAAAAAGTAAAAACGAATTATTAACCGTATTTCATCAACTGAGCATAAACTAGGCACATAAAATATTTAAATTGAATAATATTCATTAAAGTTCATTTATAGCTGCCTATTTTGCATTTATTGCCCAGGTGTCATAAACGCATTAGCGAAAAATACATTAATCCACAGAAAAAAAAATGCTCTAAAAGTATGTTTAATTTTGCTGTACCAACGCTACACTTAAACGTGGTTCTAGAAATGACACAAGTGTCAGCTGTCATCCGCGCTCATTTCTATATTACCACTCCACGTGATGAAAAATGTTGATAGTTAGGTACCGTTGAATTTTAAAGTAGGTATTTTTGGCAAGTTTCTGCATAAAGTATGTAAGCATGTCCTACCTAATATACTAAGGTAATAATGTCATCAACATGCCTCTTTCATTAGTTGATTAGTCATTTCCTTGTATTCAAAATTGTTCACGGGATTAAAGAACTCTTTTCTCAGTAAATAATGATGATACATAACCAAGAGGCATTTAAGGTGAATATACTGTTATACCCTATAAACATCATCATATTTTTTTTTGCATAAATTAATAGCTGATCCGCCCACATCTTCGCACGCGTGTTTTGTCAATAAAAACATAACCCTTCTTCTGCGCAGTCAGGTAAAAAGTAGCCTATGTCTCAATCCCGGTCATAATCTATCTATATACCAAATCATATTGAAGTCGGTCCAGTTGTTTAGTCAGAGTTACTCGAATTTATTATATTATAAGGATAAGGTTATAGGTGTTTGACCACGATCCCGCCTAATGGTGTGCGATGAGTCTACGATGGAACACGCTTGCTTATAAGAACCCTGTTAATTCGCGTTTTGAAGACCCCCTAGGTTGCAGCTAAGCCTAGGATGTAGCTATCAGGAAACACAGACTCAGCCAAGGCGTTCCACTCTTTGGCGGTGCATAATAAAGGTGGAAGAGAACCGCTTTTGTGTATCTACCAATTAAAAGCCCTTTGGGGGAGTTATTATAAAATTTCACAATTTTCCCCGTAAGACTTTCTCTAACCGAAACTTGGGAATATACAGTTGTTCCTTAGTATTTCTAAAAGTACATAATCATATAATCGTCAATCACGTGTCTAGAACGACTACCTATTTGTCTGCCTCGCAGTTGGACAAACCCGCTAAAAAAGAGTAGGCTTTTATCTAACAAACGAAAGGCGCATATATTTTTATTTCGCCCAAAAAATTTTAACTTGAGGGTATAACGTAAAGGCTTTTACATAATATTGTATTATCAAATAATACTTATTAAGTATTGCTTAAACTTAAGACGATTCATGAAAATTTTTAAAAATGCTTTTAAATTATGGTTTTTGCAATGGGTAATTTTTTTGTGATAATTTTATCTCTTGTCCACTTTACCAGATAGTACGTGAAAAAACAGAATTATACCTAAATATACTAGATTATTTAAATTTATTTCAAATTATCTGTTTTACCACGCCATAACTATAATTTTCATACAATATGCTGTATTGGGTATAGAAAATATTTGAGTACAAGACTCTCAAAATCTATAAATATGTATTTAAATAAATAAATAAATATGGCTGGACATTTTACACAGCGCTATCTAGCCCCAAACTAAGCAGAGCTATGGGAACCAGATAACTGATAGAATACTTATATACCTTTTTTTGTAAATACATACATACTTATAATACATAGAGAAACACCCAGACCCAGAAAAAAATATCTGTAGATCATACAAACATTTGTTCCTCGGCGGGAATTGAACCCGCTAGCTCCTGCGTCTCAGCCGGCTATTCGCCCACTGTACTACGGAGGATGTCCGTGAAATTGAAATTGAAGTTTGTATTTAAGCGAGTGAAACCGCGGAAAAGGTAGTTATGTAAGTTACCTAAGGTCATATTAGTAGGTCTATATGACTCACATCAATTCCCAAGACACTTTTCAATCACTTTCGAATGTACGGTGCAAAGCCTGAGATCCAGTTTGAGTGTAAGATGTAGACATTGCAATACGGATGGTATGTTGCAACGATATGGTATTTGTGCCAATTTATTTATATTCCAAGTTAAGAAGCACTTGAGGTAGCTGTCGCTGTTTCACAAACATAATAAATCATTTCATTTCATTTTTATTTAGATACATAAATTATTACCAATGTGTTTTGTCACAACAATCCTCTGGGCTTTGTCAGTGACTGCTTTGTTTATGAATCTCCTCATTTCTGATTTGATGTTATAGAGAATAACCAAGCATAGACTTCTCCATAGCACGGTGAGCGACCTTAAGCCTTTTTATGAGGCTTACTTGATAGCATGTGTCGAAAGGTCCACGGTCACGGACATCGGGAAACATATCTTCAAGTTGAGAAGTGGCAATGAGCATAGGACACTTCATGCGATGTTCCGATAATAGATGGAGCTACAGGATAACCGAATGGAGACCGCGGACTGGACGCCGAAAACTGGGCAGACCGAAGGCACAATGGTCAGATGATATAAAAACAGTAGCAATGGAGACGTGAAGCACGGAATATATCGGTTTGGGAGGCTTTAGGAGAGGCATATGTCCAATACTAAAGTTGATACCAGTATCATCTCAGATTATTCAAGTCCAGAATGAACAGATTCTTTTTAGGCAAGCGTGCTTCATCTTCGATCACACCATCACTTACCATCAGGTGAGGTAGTGGTCAAGCGCTTGACTGACATCAATATATATATTGTATCTGTTTGATTGTAATCTGTTTTGTGTGCCATAATAAATAAATGAATATAATACTGGATGAAGAAATTGTGAATGATGATGATCTAAACATATCCCACCCCTATGACTACCCCCTATGAATGTTTGGGCATCTGTATGCGTCCCGTGACAAGTACATACCACGTAGGTTTAACTAAACGATTGTTTGAGTGTCCCGGCAGGTGTTGGCTTAAACTCTGCTTAAGCTGCGTCTATTACCGTTATACTACTAGTGTATAATTATATCGTTTTGCACTAATTTTCAAGTTATGACAGACTACATTTTTTTTTATTTTTTTTTCCTGTCCACCCAAAAGTTAAAGATTTATTTATTTGCCAAAACATGGGTTAACTTATACTGATTTTACAATATATAATGATTTCACCATATTCAGCCATAGAGGTGAGCAAATTACATCCGAGAGCAAGTTTGTATGCATGTCTGTGTGGATGTTTGTTACTATTTCACGTCGTAACGGCTGAACCAATTTCGATGAAATTAAGTATAAACGTAGATTATAACCTGCATTAGCACATAAGCTAATTTTTATCACATAAATCAGGTCCCTTAGGACAGTGGGGTGTCAAGTTGCATCAGCGAGTTTAGCTTTATTTCTAGGTTACCTACACATTTCGTAGTGTAACTTTTAGCGATAAGACTGTTATTTGTACCTACAGTTATTTATTGTACTTTACAGTCCTTTGTTACTGTATTTGGTGTGCAATAAGGAGTATAGTTTTTTTTAATTGCACCTATTTTCCAAACGTAGCGAACGACGATCTCGCAAATACCATCTATAAAATAATCTCATTTATCTGCCCCTATTATGTATTTTGAAAATAGCCTGTTACCTGCCTACCACGACCTAGCTATTGCGATGCAGTTTAAAAACTATTTAGTTCATAGTTTGTCTGACAGGCTACTATTTCCTAACTCCGCAGAAAGAGGGTAGTGTTTTAACTAACAAACCACGCGTGCAAAGCAACAGGCTGCAGCTAGGACATCTATACAAATATTATAAATAGGTAAAGTTTGTTTGTTAAAGTACTTAACCAATTCTGAAAATTATTTCACTACCTAATAGAAAGCTACACTATCCCTGAGAGCCATGGGCCATTTTCATTAGGCTTCCATACCCAAAGGGTAAAACGAGACCCTATTACCTATTACTAAGACTCCGCTGCCTGTCAGTCCGTCTGTCACCAGGCTGTATCTCATGAACCGTGATAGTTAGACAGTTAAAATTTTCACAGATGATGTATTTCTGTTGCCCCTATAACAACAAATACTAAAAACAGAATAAAATATTTAAGGGGGACGATCACACAACAAACGTGATTTTTTTGCCGTTTTTGTAGATAATGATACGGAACCCTTCGTGCGCGAGTCCGACTCGCACTTGGCCGGTTTTATTTTATTAAAACCCGCGCGAAGCCGGGGCGGGTCAGCTATTACTAGATGCACTATTTAGGTCTAGGTAAGTAGGCAGCTATTTTAAATCTAGATTTTAATAGTACTACCTTAGAATAACCACACATGAAACAGAAATTTCAAACAAATTTTCCTTCGAAACGTAGGCAACAAATCAACGAACGTGTGCGTGAGTGCCATGTTTTACATTTTCCGACACGCACACAAGCGCACGACTAATGTAGCTAACTGATAGACATTTTCACCGCACAAACCGTCATAATTTTTATTTTTCTGAGGAATGGCCAGGATGCAGTGAGTGCGGCTCACTGCATCCTGGGCGTTTGGAGCTATATACGGCTCCAACTTAATGACCTATTTTTCGTGAGTATACTTTGTTTCTGTGTATTATTTTAAGAGTAACACTTAAGTACTTACATTAGTTATTAAAAATACACCTGATTTTCGATTTCAAAATCAATAAACCATATATTCACCAAACGTATCAAAATAAACTTTATTACCATGGTTCAAGGTTCAAAATACCACATCCTATTACTGATGACGTAACTGCATAACTAGATACAAGACCGCAGAAAACTACAGGACACTCTCCACTAAACTATCACGTCGTCGCTATGTAGAAGCTTTCGCAACATTGAAGCCCTAACTGGTTTTCTGGGTTCCGTAGCCAAATAGCAAATAACTGGACAAGCGAGTATCGTCTATGTATAGTGAAGGGTTCCGCAGTCAGTACCGGTTGTATCTTAGTCAATATAAAAAAATAAAGTTAATTTTGCCGTCGTGTGAAAGAGACCTACAACCTACAACTATTACGAAAATGACCGCTTTGAAGCTTTATAGTTGTTTGTAAAAAAAAGTAGGCTATGCTTGGATCTAGGTCATAATATATTAACACACCAAATTTCATCGAAATCAGTTCAGCCATTACGGCGCGATTCAGTAACAAACAAATAAACAAATATCTACTTTCACATTTATAATATTAGTGTGATGTGATAAACGGAACTTGTATCAAAAAAATCTTCAAGAGTCCATATAGTGGTTTTGGACGATCTATTCAACGATAACCCTCACGAACGGGTAAAAATAAAACACGTAAGTGAAAATAAAACACCCCCAACTTCTGTACAGGAGAAAGGTAGCCTAAAATTCCATGAAATAACAGATTCCCAGTTCGATTATGGAACCCTAAAACAGAGTTGTTATAGTTTCGTCCCGTTCATAAGTCCATCGATCCATCCGTATGTCATACTAACACAACCATTCGAAGACTTTGACACTATATTCATGAAATTCGGAAGGCATGTATTTGTGAATCACTTAAAAATGCACAATTGTGTAGTGAAATTACATGTCACTTACTAAAAAAAAATCCATAAACGCGTGTGAGGTACTTATACCTAGATAGGTCTTCAAATATGAATGAATGAATGAATGAAAATTCTTTATTATACCTTACAAGCTAAACACAACAGATATAAAAATAAAAAATAAATCACATAAATGTAAGCATAATGGGCGGTCTTATCGCTTAACAAAGCTGAATATGATGGCAAGTACGTAATGCAATCGACAATAATTAAAGTTACGAGTATTCGGGTACCTACCTACTGTAAGTGTAATGTCACGTAACGCGTTTTTGTAATGCTTCAGTGGACACTAGCCTTGATATTATACTACAACAGCATAATTAATAGTCAGTACGTGGTTTAAAGCAACAGAATAAAGTAATAGTTAGTATGTGATTAAAAAGCTACAGAACTGGTCTCTTCAAGGTCTAAAATACTCATTTATGAGTAGTATGCAATATGCATGTGGGCGTACAGTATGCGGATGATGCTGTGGCACAACGCGTATAGGAGAGAGATAGTGGCCAAGGTGGATTGTCTCTCCTATCTCTGTCTTACATACATTCAGTTCTGGAAGGAACTGATGCATTCGCTGAACCAAAGAGAATTTTATGTTTCTAAAAGCCACTGCATTTGATTTGTTGATATTTATTGTTATAAAGCCCTCTAGAAGTAGTGTGTTTAACCACTTAGAGGTTTTACGGTGCTGGTTATGCCTGTAGTAGACATTTGTAATAATTATTAAGTCTAGTAATATTTAGGCATAATTGTTAATGGTCTCAAATAAATAAAAATAAATAAAATAAAATAAGTTATTTTTGGACTTGTTATATTGTGTTTTATCTGTTTATTTTGCTTATTGATTGAACGAAGCGAGATCTCTAAATCAACTTGGGTAAATCGGCGTTGTATGTATGTTTGTTTGTACGAGGATAACTTTCGAGGCGTTGATCCGATCATCGTGAAATTTGATACATAGATAGGTAGTGATGGCGCAATTTTGGTGTGAATGAGTTAAAAATGTTGGGGGGTTGTTGAGATATTGGGCTTCAAGAGGGGTAAAAAAAAATTAAAATGAGACTATTATTAGGTCAAGTGGGACGTCAAATGAAAGGACTTCATTAGTACATTTAGACTCCGTTTTTATTTTTAGTAAAGTCCTTGTTTTTGAGTTATTAACCATGATAAAAACTGAACTTTGACACAATTCACAGGGCACACCAGTGATCCCACAGTGCTGTAATTTGGTATGCGTGTAGCCTTAGTGACACAAATATAAGCAATAATCTGAAATCCAGAATAACTGCAACTTGTACCCCAAAAAAGTGGAACCACATAACATGAACTCCCGTTACTCCGTAGGTCAAGTTATTTGGTTATTTATTTCGTGGCACTATTTTGATAGTCAAAGATTACAAATAATATTTTTTTGTTTTAATCGGAGACTCGCGAGAACACAGTTTGGGGTGAACCACTAGTAATAATGAATAAATATGGGGCAACAAGGTAGATTGTGTTATATTATATTTTCAATCTACCCTAAGAACATTTGTTTGTTACAATGTAAGCAAGTAGATTTTATAAATGTAAAACAATGTCGTAATAAAAACAATATTGCAAAGGAGCTACATCCTTGACGAAATAGATTTTTTTAAATTTTATTTGTTTGGTTAGATAAATAGTCTTACGTTCTGAAGTTATTAGTTAACCAGCTGACCCGCCAGCGGCTTCGCACGCCCAACGACCAAATTCATAGAAACTTTGACACCCTATTTTTCTCTCATGGGACCTAATTTATGGGATAAAAGTAGCCTAAGGTTATATCTAGGTAAATACTAAATTTAATTGAAATCGGTTCAGCCGTTACAACGTGATTGAGTAACAAACAAACAAATAAATAAACAAACATCGAAACTTTCGCATTTAAATATTTGTGTGAAGTGCCTAAGTACTTAAATAAATGCAAGTGAACATTATTTTACAAACGATATCATCACACTAATATTATAAATGCGAAAGTTTGGATGTTTGTTTATTAAAGTGAAACTTTTATTACATCATCTCAAACTTTTTCATCTGCATGTGTTGCATGTCGCGTGACGGTCGGCCGCGGAGTAGGGATAAAGTGAAAGGCGCTCGCCAGAGCAGCCAAGGCCAATATGGCGGTGCCTATAGTTTGCATCAGCTGACCGGGTAGTGCATAGACTATTACTCATTTGTGCCAACGAAAATTTTTAGTTAAATGTCTATAATGTGAAACAAAGTTTCATTTTACCGTGGTTTCATAAAACCACACAATCCTTTTTTTGTTATATTTTTTTAAAAACCCCATACTTATATAAATAATCCACATAAAAAACCTTAGTAAGTTTGTCCTAAGCGTAACTCAAACATTTCTCTTTAGTAGATAACTATTTGTTATGTACATATTTAAATGTCTGTTACTCAATCACGTCGTAACGTCTGAACTGATTTTGATGAAATTTTGTATGTACGTAGATTTTAACCTGGATCTAGATACAAATCCAGATCCAGGTTAAAATGTACAAACATATGCTACTTTTTGGTGACAAACAACGCGTGCGAAACCGTTGGCGGAAGCTAGTAAAAGATAAAAGTAAAGAATAAGCACATACCTATACCCACTAGCAGCTGCTCGAACGCCGATATAAATTTTTGTAACGGAACTCTGAGAGAGTTTATGACTACGAAGTGCCACTGTAATATCCGGGTACTGTATATAGGTAGGTACTGACATTTAAGTAAATAACTGTAGATCACGTAAGCAGATGTTTCATCATACTATTGTTCGGTCCACTGGCTTCTTAGGCTTTAGAGATAATGTCGGATTCGACATTTAGCTATTTGTTCTATTAGTTTTGATTTTGACATGAAAGGTTGCAAGTAAATTATGTTTTATTTTTGGATAACTTTCTTAATTGTACGATTAGACCTGCTGTCGATCGAGTGCTGCAGGTGTTTATAGGCGGCGGTGACCACTTCACATCAGGAGTCTCGCCCGCTTGCGTCTACGAGTATAATATAAAAAAATTAGATCCACAAAATATTATCAGCAAATAACCATGCTCTTATTATAAACTCGAAAGTATTTGTCAAACTGTCTGTCAGTTTGTTACGTTTTCACGACAAACGGCTGGACCGATTTCGATGAAATTTGGTATATAGGTAAATTATGATCTAGAGTGAGACATATACTACTTTTTACCCAACTGAGCAGAAGGAGGGTAATGTTTTTATTGACAAACCACGCATGCGACGACGGGCGGAAGATTGTTACCTATATTTTTAAGTTTGAGGGAAAGAAAATTTATAATTCGGAATTCGGAGCAATTCTTTCTCAAAACTAAAATAAATCTTGATCTGATAAATGGTACAGAGAATGTTATAGAGAATCTAAGCAAATAAAACTAACTATTATTGCGTAAAGCGTAACTAAACTTCAATGTCCCCCATTGAGTTACAGTTCAGTTCTCAATTAGTTCGTTTGTATGGAGTGTCAGGGGCATGGTAGCACTATAACTGCCACTCCATAGAAACCATCATTAATTAGTAGTGGTTCGCTCCGAATTGAGATCTCGCGAGTCTCCCCTAAAAACAAAAAATATTATTCGTAATCTTTGATTATCAAAATAGTGCCACGAAATAAATAACCAACTTACTTGAGTTTCATTCAAATTATAGGTAACGGGAGTTCATGTTAATTGGTTACTCTTTTTTGGGGTAGAAATTGCAGTTATTCTGGATTTCAGACTTTTCCCTACATTTGTGTCACTGAAGCTACACGCATACCAAATTTCAGCACTGTGGGGTCACTGTTGTACCCTGTGAATTTTGTCAAAGTTCTGTTTTTATTATGCCTAATAACTTAAAAACTACAAGGTTTAAACAAAGGTTGCAATGGTTTTTTTTACCCCTCTTGAACCCCAATATCTCAACAACCCCCCCACATTTTAGCTCATTTAGTGACACCAAAATAGTGCCATCACTACCTACTTATATACCAAATTTCACGATGATCGGATAAACGCTTCAAAAGTTATCCTCAGACAAACAAACATACATACATACAACGCCGATTTGCCCAAGTTGATTTAGAGATCTCGCTTCGCTCGATTAAGGTTTTATTCTAATACTTTCGTCAGTTAAAGGCGAACACAACATTGTCATTTTTTGGAGTCATAAATAAATGTCAATGTTGATATATTATACGAGTACATAATTATATAAGTACTTCACAATTAAGTATTTAGAATTATGAAACCAAAATAAAATTATATAACAACTAGCTGTTGCTCGCGACTTCGCACGCGTTGCACTACTAAATATGTAGGTAACCTAGAAATAAAGCTAAACTCGCTGTTGCAACTTGACATCCCATTTTTATCCCATGGAACCTGATTTACAGAATAAAAAGTAGCCTATGTGTTAATCCCGGTTGTAACCGTTACGTCGTGATTGAGTAACAAACAAATAAATAAATAATCAAACATCCAATGTTCCACTTTTATAATATTAGTGTGATTTAGCTAAAAATACGTTTAGGCAGCGTTGCTCAAGTCGCCCTAAAGTAGGTATTGACTGAAGGCATGTCTCACTATAAAGCATGTTTCCTTCCTCCAGCACGTGAGGTGAGTGAAGCTCCCGACCTCAAATATGCGGGGAAACACATTTGTATTATGGAATATCCACTGCAGGTGACTAACTTTACTACTTATTGAATTCATAATCAGGACAATAGATACCTATGCCTTACCTATAGACATCGACACCAGGCTTGGTTCATGCCAATACGGGATAATAAGTGCTCCTCTAGATATCATTTGTAGGTACCTTTTGTACCTAGAGTAGTAGAGTTCATACCTATTTTTGCCGTGAAGCAGCATTGCTGTATTTCGGGTATGGTTGCCGGTGAAATTACAGGCACATGAAGCTTTACACCTTTTGGTTTTTCTACAAATCTCCTCATTTCTGAATGAATTTTGCAGGGAAATACGAAGCAAAGAGTTCTACATAGCACGCTCTAAGACTTTGAGCCTTCTTATGAAGCTCGTAGTGACCACGTTTCTGTGCCATGTGCAGTGTGAGTTAATATTATATAATATAATATTTTTCCGAAAGCTGCTGCTCAGCTGACTCGGATTCGTTGACTGACCTCTTTCTCGAAGTTGGATCTACCTAACTGGATGTTTGTCCTTGGTATACGCAGTCGTCAACAACTTCGATATTAGAGTTCCCAACTGATACCGGGGTGGCTTTTCCTCTTGTGTTGGGAAACTCTATCGAGATCATCGAGCCTAGGTCCTCCAGCGATTCTGCCATGACCACGGCATACCTTATAATATATGCCATCTTTAGGGTATCTATTTAAATATTATATCTTAACGGTTGATGTATATAAAGGCAACAGGTACATATTAACAACCCAGCCTGGTTTCTTGCCTGTCTTCCCAATGATTTGTCGTGACTAGCGAGGGGCGTCGTAATTTTTTTATTTGAATTTTTCTTTTTAATTATTCAATACTAAACAAGGTACTCGTACATACTTTAGATATAATCAGTCCACAGTTTAGGATGACAAATTACAAGGCCATAAAAAAGTACTAAATTGACAAAATTATTCAAAATTTTACCGTTGCCTTTGAGTCAGTATATATCAGAAATATTTTAAACAAACTAGGTCCTCGTTTTATAGATTTTTCTTCTAGAATTAGGGAGTAATTTTTCCCATTACAATACTTGTTGTTTCTGTTTATTTATTTCTCTGTCCGTATTATCACTGATTATATCTTAGTCACTGCAGTAGTCCATCTCAAAATGCCAACATTTCGTAACCCCAGTCGGGACTCGAACCTTGACCCCGCGAGAGTAGCTCTTATTGTGTCGTCATAGAGTCCATTATAATTTATGAAAGTTGTAAGGTAGTGGTAGAGAAGTTAAAAAAAAGCGATTTTAGATGTTTGTATAAACATATTTAGTTGCTAAATATGATTTAAGAAGTTGTCCAATCCGACAAATAATTAAAATTTCAACATGTTTAAGCACTAAATACATTTAGGGATCGTGCAAGCTAGCCTAAAACTTTGCCAGAGCAAATAACTATATATATCAATTGACATGCGATACAGGATATTATAATTTTTAAGATTTCATCATCGTGGTACTTACTATCGAAATATTTACCTACTACTTATTTTGACGATTGTATTTGAATGTTTTCTTTTAAAATGAATATTCCTAACCTAACAAGAACAATGGCGTCCTCTCTCCATAATATTGTTGTATCCAACAGGATTCATAATGATTTATAAGAAAATACACTCTTAAATAATAGGTACAATGGGCGGCCTTATCGCTAAAAGCGATAATATATATCATCATCATCATCATAATCCACAGCTCGACTTCACCCACTGCTGGGTATAGGCCTCCCCAAGTTTGTACCATCCGCCACAATCCTGCGATAGTCTCACCCATTGACGGCCCGCGACTTTATCGATGTCGTCCACTCATATCGCTGCCGGCGTAAGTTTGTCAACTATTGCTCGTCAACTTTGATAGGTTATACTTACAACAACAGTATAATGTCTCTTTAGACTATAGTATAATTATATTCTACTTTTTGGATACTTCTAATGTATACCTACAAGTATGATGGTTTGTCATTGTTGAAACATTCTATTTTAGTCTCGTAACGGACTCTGTCAGAAAGTGTTCACGATGAAACCTCTTATTGTTTAAAAAAAAATTGCGGTACTCTTAAGAAACAAGTTTTTGCAGTTTTATTCCATAACATACTAGGCTTCACTAAATCGCATCATCTACTCAAATTTCAGCTTTACATCACTTTTGTTTTGTTGTATAATGTTTTAATGTAAAAAAGCGCCCTCAGTAATCGGTAGTTTGCGATGCGCGTAAAGGGCAAACAAGTAGGTATAAAGTGTCATTACCTAGTTTTTAAGACCTTGTTTATGCAAATAAATATCTTGTAGTAGTGAACGAGTAAAATGGTGTAACTGGTCGGACAGACAGACGGACATTATGAAACTGTAAGGCTTCCTATTGTTACGAGCTGAGGGTTCGGGATAAAATAATGGGAATCGATTTCACCAAAATAACACTTTTATTCAGCACTAAACGATGAATACACGAACTTGGTCACGCGTAATCACAACACACTAATTCACACCACTGTTGCACCACTTAAAGTCACCGAAATGATCGCACGTATAGCTTAATCCAGACTGACTCGGGAGCAACTACTGTTCACGCGAGACCCTTCCCACGTCAGTCCTCCAGGGCCTCGCTGAGACTAACTCACTCAGACTCGAGACTGACTGTCCGGCCATCTCTCCGGCCTATTTATATCGCACACATTTCGATTCTTCGAGAACGATGTCGATCCTTCCAGGAAAGGGTCGGTCCCTCGACACAATGGTTACTCCCCATTCTGCGAAACCACAAACAATAGCAACAATAACACAGCAAGACAAAAGCGTTCGAGAAGGTTCGATTATTACTCATTGTTTAACAGCCTCGGCGTAACACTGCCCCCTCCTAAAACATGCTCGTCCCGAGCATTCTTAGCCCCATATCGCGGCAGCCGATCAACACTAACAATTTTAAGCGCACCTCGCGCTGAAGATGTAGCAACTAGAGGAGCCACATTGCCGTCTCCAGTACTTCAGGACACCCAGAGTCCTTTTCTCATCAGCGATCCCCATTCCAGCCTCCAAAACACGGCTCTCATGACTTCCATCTGTTCCTTCACTTCCTGGAATTCCTTTCCAGATAAACCGAACGACTCCCTCATCAGTCGAGCACGCTCTTATGGCCAACGTCGCTGATCTTCCTGTTGACGACGCTGCTCCTCTTTATCCTGACGTCGCTGTTCCTCTTGCAACCGAGTCTGCTCCACCTGTTCATGTCGCTGTTCCTTCTGCAACCGAGCCTGCTCTTCCTGCTGACGACGCTATTCCTTCTGCAACCGAGCCTGCTCTTCCTGCTGACGACGCTTCTCTTCTTTATGCTGACGGCGTTCTTCCTCCTGCAACCAAGCCTGCTCTTCTTGCTGACGACGCTGCTCTTCCTTATCCTGACGTCACTGTTCTGCCTGCAACCGAGCCTGCTCTTCTTGCTGACGACGCTGCTCTTCCTTATCCTGACGTCGCTGTTCTTCCTGCAACCGAGCCTGCTCTTCTTCCTGACGTCGCTGTTCTTCCTGCCAACGTCGCTGCTCTTCTTGTTAACGACAAAGCATGGCCATAATAGCAGCAAGATCGCCTGTCACAGGAGCTTGGCCACGGATGATGATGATGGTGCTCCAAATGATTCAGTGGCGGCTGATTCCATCTCCATCGGCTGACGACTCTGCCGAGCTTCTTGAACCGGAGACTCCCCAAACCGCCTTTCATCCATTTCCTGTTGTCGTTGACCTCTCGTCCTGACACCGTCCACGTTCTCCTTTGGTAGAACCGGCATTATTTTATCCCACTTCTGACACCAAATTGTTACGAGCTGAGGGTTCGGGATAAAATAATGGGAATCGATTTCACCAAAATAACACTTTTATTCAGCACTAAACGATAAATACTCGAACTTGGTCACACGTAATCACAACACACTAATTCACACCACTGTTGCACCACTTAAAGTCACCGAAATGATCGCACGTATAGCTTAATCCAGACTGACTCGGGAGCAACTACTGTTCACGCGAGACCCTTCCCACGTCAGTCCTCCAGGGCCTCGCTGAGACTAACTCACTCAGACTCGAGACTGACTGTCCGGCCATCTCTCCGGCCTATTTATATCGCACACATTTCGATTCTTCGAGAACGATGTCGATCTTTCCAGGAAAGGGTCGGTCCCTCGACACAATGGTTACTCCCCATTCTGCGAAACCACAAACAATAGCAACAATAACACAGCAAGACAAAAGCGTTCGAGAAGGTTCGATTATTACTCATTGTTTAACAGCCTCGGCGTAACACTATTTTGACTACAGAACCATAAAAATAAGGGGTCTTCAGAAATATGGTTGTAGATCATTTTGATTACACTCACCCTGATGAATGGGTCCTCTAAAAATTGATCAGAACAGACGCTTGGTGGTACGTTTTTAGAGGATTCATTAATCAGGGATTGAATCGCTTATGCTCTCACTATGACAGCTTCCAACTCACAACCAATCCAATTAGAGGCGAGTGTACTAAATGAGTTAACTCGCGCAATTGAGCCGACTGTACATTACCCTGAGTTAACCTCAGATGTTATCGCTGACTGTTCATCCTAATTTGTGACAAAGACCATTAAGTAGTACTTAGGTTAAGTACTACAGTTAGTCCTTAAGTCTTTAGGCTAAAGTTACTGCTTCGGTGTTTGAAACAGTTATGCTTTGTACACTAAATGCGTAAAATGATTGATATTAAATTACTTGAATTTGACTAAATTATATTACGGAAATCAATATTAAATACACTATCATTAATGCATTTAAACTCTTGTCGATCTAAGAGGCCCGATTTGACGTTGTCAAAATACAGCTAATCGGGAACTAGAATAGCAATAAAAAATCGGTTGCTAGAAAAACCGATTCTTGAGATATTTTGATTAATTGTACTAAAAGTTTTTTATCGTTCAGTTTAATTTAGGTTAAATTAATATCTAACTAGCTTGACTTTATTTACATAGTTTATATCGTTTTTAATTCACGAAATTATTGAAGATAAGTAGATTAGATTAGAAAATTATTTACTGCACTGATAAAATAACGATGAAAACTTCTCATTGTGGGTGCATCAACATCTATAATCGATTATTATGTATAAAACATCAAAAAAAGCATGTGTGCAATTCACACGTGGTAGAAGTGACATCTTCAAAAAACCAACCCCCGAACCCACCCCCTTTCAACCTTTCTTATGAACTTATGTGTCTTAATCTTTTTACTGTCGCTTTTTCGTTTCATCGACTTTCAAATCACAACGATGCCAAAGAAGTTTTCACTTCAATAAAACAACGTTTCTGTTTTTATAAATCTAAAAATTTACTAAATGTTTCGATTTTTTGTAATAATCGATTCTGTTTGGTTCCGAAGTGGTTAAAACTGCAATTCTACGGCATTGAACCCAATGATACAACATTGGAATAGCGTTGGATATCATAATGATTTTGGCATTATGTATGTATATGGTTTATTTTACAAATTCTTGTATAGACTTTCGTTCAAAGTTATCATGGCGAGAAAAAGGACACGTCAAATCGGACCTATTATAACGTCACGAGCATAGCATAATGAAATGAAACATTGGAACAATGCTCGACACACACATCTACACATTTTTTGCAAGATTTATATTTTCTCTACATAATTAGTACCAATAATTATGTTTTTTATAAAAATGATTATGTAATCTGCGTAATGCAATTACAATGTACATAATCATAATAATTGGATTGCGTTGCCAATGGCGTCTGTAAGCGCAGGCGCACGTATACAAGTTATAAGATAGGTATCAATCCATCTATCGAGTCATTTGAGAAAAATGTCATAGGTAGGTACTTAATGATCTCTGACACAAAGTATTGTTAGATTTTTTCTTGTTATTTTCTAGAGGTGATAATTATGTCGTCAATTAATTGTACTTGCCTTTGTTTTATTATTTTCATCATTATCATTCATAGGATTTTCGGATTTTTTCCTTTACTTGTGTTGTGAGACTTGCGTCTTGCCAAATTTCATGATTCTAGGTCAACGGGAAGTATCCTATAGGTTTGGATTTGTTTGTGATTTTTGAAATATTTTGTAAAGTAACATCTTACAAGTTCCATACAAGTTATTTACCATTTAATCTGCAACAACAGAAGTCACACTAATGTTTCTATAATTTGAATTACACGTAAATCTGAAACATTTATATACAGAGCAAAATGTATTTTTTTGGTAGTAAATGTAGAGTTTTGAGTTGATAGAATTAAGTGACTTTTATTGTCCCAAAAATCACTAAGAAAAGTTATTTTGAAGTATAAATTTCTTTAGGCGTGTTGAGCATAGTAAAAACTTCTTTAAGCGCGTTGAGCATTTTTTGAGATGGGAAAAAACCATTAAACTCGCGACACTGTTACCGACACCGTAATTGTTTAATTTTATTTTTTAATTTGAGAAGGGGCTTAAGATAAGTTATCTTAGTAAACTTTTATGTTTATGCGACATTCATCATGACCATTTTGCAACATCCAATTTATTTTTTTTAAGTGAAAACTTTTTCAGGTGCTTTGGGTAATTTTTGGGAAAAAACCATTTAACTCGTGACACTGTTACCGTTACCGTCACCGACACTGTTCCTGACGATTCATAAAGTTTAAGTTTTCACTTCTGTCGGCACTAAAACTATATGGCTTCATTAAACATTTCTTCAGAAAAAAATACACGGCACACTTAAATTATAAATGCGAAAGTTTGGATGTTTGTTTGTTTGTTACTCAATCACGTCATAATGGCGGAACCAATTTTGATGAAATTTGGTATGTCGATATATTATGACCTGGATTAACACATAGGTTACTTTCTATTGACAAAAAATGCGTGCGAAATCGCTGGCGGAAGCTAGTTGATCCATAAAGGCTCGCCATCCCTACTCAATGCCTAGGATTTTATATGATTAGGAAGAATGCAATCAGTTATCATTCGAATATTAGCATTTGTGGTAATGATCATAGCTACAGCTAGAAATTATCTATGGTATTTTAGCTCCATTAGCGATCTATAATCTAACTGCAGGAATAATGATTACATTATTATAATCACTGTGACTCAGCGCTAAGCATAAATTATAAGCAATAACATGTTTAGAACCATGTCACAATAAAGAACGCTTGCTGACGACGGTACGCAGTCCATGAATAAACTAAACTTAATGCGACATGGTACTAAACTGTTAGATCTTATTGCTCGTGACTACAAGTGCCACTGCATTCTTGCAATATTACAGCGATGGGATATCAAGGTGAACCGAATGACTGACCTGGTCTCCACTCGATTGTAGCTTCATCAACCTACGTCGTTAGTTGTTTCATTGATGTTTTGCGAGTCACCTAATATTACTTCAATACACGTAAATTTTTACAAAATTTTTAAAAACCCGAATTTAAAAGTTGACCATCCTGCAGCTGACATCTCTTTTCTGGAAAAGTGGTGGTACTCTTCGGACTGGCTGATCTGATCTTCATTAGTCATAGTTAATTACTATCCCAGTTAAACTAGCTTTCTATAAAAACCGCATTCAAATCGGTCCATCTGTTTGGAAACTACGATGCAATAGACAGACAAACAAACATAGGCAATAAACTGATAACACATATTATTGATTATAATATATTAGAATTAATTATTTAAAACCCTCTTTTAAATATAAATAAAATACATATATAATATAACAATGTTTATTGTTTTTACTAGGCTAGAAGATTCCCCTCTTGTTTTACTAGTGGTTCGCCCCAAACTGAGATCTCGCGAGTCTCCAGTAAAAACACAAAAAAAATTATTCGTAATAGTGCCACGAAATGCATAACCACTCTACTTGACCTTGACCTATAGTTTCATTTTAATTATAGGTAACGGGAGTTCATGTTAATTGGTTACTCTTTTTTGGGGTAGAAATAAATAAATAAATAAATATCGCTGGACATTTCACACAGCGCTATCTAGCCCCAAACTAAGCAGAGCTTGTACTATGGGAACCAGATAACTGATAGAATACTTATATACTTTTTTTTTGTAAATACATACTTATAATATATAGAAAAACACCCAGACACGGAACAAATATCTGTAGATCATGCAAACATTTTGTTCCGCGGCGGGAATCGAACCCGCTACCTCCTGCGTCTCAGCCGGCTACACGTCCACTGCGCCACGGAGGCAGTCAATTGCAGGTATTCTGGATTTCAGACTTTTGCTTATATTTGTGTCACTAAAGCTACACACATGCCAAATTTCAGCACTGTGGGGTCACTGGTGTACCCTGTGAATTTACTCAAAGTTCAGTTTTTATTATGGCTAATAACTTAAAAACTACAAAGTTTAAACGAAAAATAAAAAAGGAATTGAAATGTACCCACAAAGGCCTTTTCTAGTCAACTCAACTCAAACAAAAAAGTCAACTCTAGAATCCTTCGTTACATTCGGGATTCAATATAGCGCCCGTGACGAAAGACACTGCTATATCGTTTAATAATCTACTATATTAATGATGTTAATGATTATCTACAACTCATTAAAATAGTGTTACTAAGGTCCAACCGTCCCTTCGTCATCTACTCCGACGTGCTACTAATCTACAAACTAGTTTTGCAAACCGGAACAGCCTGCAATCAACATACCTACGTTATCTAAGTTAACTAGCAGTGCACGAATTTAGATGTTTATTCCGTGTGCCACAGAACAAGAATAAATTAAATTGAAAATAAAAAACTCCTAACACATAAAAAACCCGAATAATAACCGAATAACCCGACAGTGCGAGTCTGGCTCGCACTGTCAATGTCTACAAAGCCGGAGGTTGCGAGTTCGATTCCCGCTGCGGAACAAATGTTTGCATGATCTATAGATATTTGTTCCTGGTTTAAGTATTTTTCTATAATTATAAGTATGTATTTACAAAAAAAATTATATAAGTATTCTATCAGTTATCTGGTTCCCATAATATAAGCTTTGCTTAGTTTGAGGATAGATAGCGCTGTGTGAAATGTCCAGCACTATTTATTTTGATTTATTTATCTATTAACTTCTGTCATCAATACACGATCTAGTGAAACTCGGGTCGATTTTCCTATGTAAACCCTTATTTACCTCTCATTCATATAAACAGTGACTAAGAAGAATAGACCAGGTAAACAACCGCTATATAATACCTGACTACAGGAAAATCGTGCAAAATACACGTAGGTGTGTATAGGAGATGTATTGATATTGAATAAGCAAATAATGCTGGACATTTCACACAGCGCTATCTAGCCCCAAACTATGCAAAACTTGTACTATAAGAACCAGACCCAAAACAAATATCTGTAGGTCATGTCCTCTAACCTCCTGTGTCTCAGTTGGGTTCATCCACTGCGCCACGGAGGTCGTCAACCAAGTGTATTACATAAAGGTGTTAAATTATATTACATAAAGATAATGAAGTAGATACATTGATATGACATAAGCTGTACATAGGGCCATGGATAAATCTAATAGGTAGTTCTTACTATAGTAGATATAAACAACAATGAATTTTTTTGCTGGTAAAATTACGTGTGCATCACACGCTCAAAAGCGGTATAATAAACCCTGAGCTTAACTGCTCGTACGGCCGTTATGGCAGAAAGATTCTCGAGTGGAGACCACACACAGCGTAGAACCCCCCCACTAGATGGAAAGAATACTTGATGAAGGTTACTGGGAGCCGTTGGGTGGCCGCACAAGATCGGTCGCTATGAAAATCTATGGGGAGGCCTATGTTCAGCAGTGGACGTCCTATGGCTGATATCATCATCATCCACAGCCCATAAGTACCCACTGCTGGGTGTAGGCCTCCCTTTGTAAACGCCACCCTTCCCGGTCCTGTGCTGCGTGCATTCAGGAGTTGCCCGCGACTTTCTTTATATCGTCGAACCACCGCGCCGTCGGACGTCCTGGACTTCTTAGGTCTGATATGATGATGATGATTAATTATTTCTCAATAGCGTGAATATTGACTGACATGGATCAAAAATATTCCAGTTTACTTTAGAAGCCAATCATCTTGGTCTACCACAAACATTAAAATCAATATAGGTACAGTCGACATCTCAAAATCAACAAAATACGTATAATATATAATTATAGATTTCTACTCAGACATGGGCGTCTTCTAAAGAGATTGGTAGAACACACAGCACAGGACTGAGACGAATGAAAGGAAAACGGGGAGGCTTTCGCCCAGCAGTGCGACAGTATAGGCTAGTAAGGATCGTTATAACACAAGTGGTACCAATCGGTGATCTCAAAATGTGTATCAAATTATATTGCTGACTGTACCTACCTATGTACAGACACAAAATAGATAGGTACTACAGAAGTAAAGTTTGGGCCGATTTAGATTTTATTTTTTTACGCTAGATACACAACAATAATCACGTTTATTAATTGTCAGGTAAACATCACACTAATATTAAAAATGTGAATGTTTGGATGTTTGTTTACCTGTTTGTTTGTTTGTTTGTTACTCAATCACGTCGTAAATTTGGTGTGTTGATAGATTCAAAGATTCAAAACCTGAATTCAAACATAGGCTACTTTATATTGACAAACAATGCGTGCTAAGCCGCTGGAGGAAGCTAGTTTTAACATAAATTGTCACAAGTAAATTCACAACCAGCTTACAAATTCTGTCACACAAAACATGATTGACCAAGTCTCACCAAAGCGCAGTACTCGCAGCTAGCATTCGACCGACTTGATCCGAGAATTCGCTATAAATGCCTGGTATTGCTCGTCATCTGTACCTATCTATTTTGTGGTACAGATATTACGGACATACCGAAGTTAGTTAATGATGTTATTGATGATGACGTCATCACGATCATCGATGCACCGAGCCAAGGTCTACCTCCACACGAATGCAATACTAATACTCTACCCATTTTGAAAGGGTTTTATTTGTAAATATTAACACACAATGTCAAATTGTTTCTTCAAGGAAAGGATGTCGAAATTTTTGACATGTTTTATGGATTTTTCATGCAAGTTTTTTTAAGAATAGGTATAAAGATCGCTATGTCGTTTATGGAGGTACCATACCAATCGATCGATCTCGATCGATGTCATCAACAATCGACGTCGATCAATTGGTGTGGTAGCTTTGGCTGATCGACGGATACTGGTCGATAAAACATCGATCGATGATCGGAATTGCCACGCAAAATGAAATCTATTTATCATCGGTTGATGCTCGATCGATGTTTGATCGATGATGAATCGGTATAAACTCAACTAATCGAGCAGACCAAATTGGTGTAGTAGGAACTGTCGATCGACGTCGACTGAACTCATTCTACTATCGATCGAGGATAAATAGATCGTCGACTGATCGGCTGGTATGACCCTTAGAACCAGACAAATGAACGGAATTGCATCAGTTACACCGACAAGAACGAAGCTCTTAAATACGAGACGACATCTTTCAAAAATAATATAGACGAAAACTGTATCTATGCCATATAATGAGTCGGTCTTATCCCCAAGGCGCGCCAATAGATTTTCACATTAAAAATCTTATCTTCCACGTTTAGCACCTTCACAGTTCGAGGCGAACTACTAGTTTTAGTCTACGCCTTCTTCCAGACATCCTTAGATCACGTTTATTACCCGACCGCGCGTCAAGGAGGCAATTATGTTTATCAGCGAAGTGGGTGGGTAATGCCAACCGTATAGAACGGATGCACCAATTTGAACAAATGTGGTATTCTTAGAATAGTCTTGAGTGTTGACCTCTGACTTTATTCTAATGTCATTTTGCCCCTAACTGAGTTTTGGTATTTATTTACCGAATTTACAAAGGAGGTTCTTTATTTTATACTAGCTTCCGCCAGCGGCTTCGCACCCGTTGTTTGTTAAAAAAGTAGCCTATGCATTAATCCAGGTTATAATTTACTTTCATACCAAATTTCATTAAAATCCATTTCGTAGTTTTTGCGTGAAAGAGTAACAAACATCCACACATACTTCCATACAAACTTTAGCGTTTATAATATTAATGGGATGGTATGATGTTTTTGAACTCTAACACAAAAAATTTAAGGTTATAAATAAATAATATTTATTTATTTATTTATAATCTTATATTTTTTTACTTTACATTTTTTATTTTACTGCCTGTTCCTTCGCGACCAACTCAGGAAAGAAAGGCAAGAAACAATGCTGGATGTTTTTTATAATGATCCTTTTAGCATACATAATACAGAAAATAAATTACGTCTAAATTGTAACATTTTGAACGAAGGATACAGGAAGATCTGTTCTAATTAAATAAATAAATATAAAAAATATATATATAAAAATATTATTTACTTAATTAGAACAGATCTTCCTGTATCCTTCGTTCAAAATGTTACAATTGAGACGTAATTTATTTTCTGTATGATGTATTTTACACGAAGGAACAGGCAGTAAAATTGACGTTTCAAAGTGATCCTTGTGATTTTAATGAATAAAAATTGTTGACTTTGACTTTGTAGAACCTGTATGACTCGAGTTGACGGAGGCCAAAAGTGAGAGACCACAAATTTAAACAAACATCCAAAAGTACAATTACACCTAGCCAATATTTTTTCGCTCATAAAGTGAAAGGGCTCGGCTTTGATTCAGCTCATTGCAACATTACGCAAGGTAAATTATTATAAATACCTCTATCGATAAGTTGTAAGTTGTGTTTTGTAGCTTTACCTACAGGGCGCTTGAAAATACTTCTGCTAACCTAGAACATCGTTGTAACTTATAAAATATGTGATTATGATGTTTCGCAATTTAAAGTGATGTTTTTTTATTAAAATAGAATAATAAATATTTTTTTCTTTTAGAGATATTTCAGTTAATTTTTTAAGCACTGTAAGAGTATATACTAACAAATTATGATCTTCGGTCTAAAGTAACATTTATTTTTGTTTTAGTTATTTATGTGTTTAACCTAATTTTAAAATCTTATATGCTTTGTAAGACATTATGTACAGCTACTTACCTATATTTTGATTTGAGAGAATTTTCAATACACATGAGAAGTTGTAGATTAAATTTAAATAAAATTCTACCACTAACAATACCATACAAAATTATAAAAATATATTTATATCTATCAAAATTGCTAATACTAATACTCCCATGGCTGTCTAGAGATCGTTTTTAGCGATAAGATTGCCCATTATACATTTGCTTGTCTCTCAGTTTGTTGTAGCTAGCTTGTAAAGTTTCTACTTCATACTGATTTACTTGTTTTTTTTATTCATTAATTATTTTTGTTAGCAAAAGTAAAATTTATTTTAGAATCACTGAAAGGGGGCAATTAAAGAACCATACACGTTTCGAAGCACCGTGTATAGCGTAGTCAATCAATATTTAGCAATATTAGAAGGTAGCATCAACTTTTTTAAGATTTCATGTTCTGAGGTATTCGTACAAACAAACCAAAACTAATGTTTAAACATGCTCTATTACATAACATAGCAAAAATATATGAACAGCTATCGCTTTCTTACTGAGGATTTATTATCTACTGAAGACTAGTTGACTTTCTATTTAAAAAATACACGTTCGATTTTTTTAATATGGCCTTATTGTTAAGTGGTAGCCATCGCCTATTACAAAATATTGCCTCGCAGGTCACGCATCTTAGAAACGTGCCCTGCGTCTACCAGCGTTCAGGTGTAAAGCCTCATGTGTCTGTAATTTCACTAGCAACCCTTCCAATCATCATCATTCATGAATAGGTCCGTTTTTCTTCTTCTTCTTCGTGTCGATATGGTTCATATTATTTTAAACATCAAATGTTGTTTTGCCTATTCTTGGCCACTGCAACAGCGGTGTCTGTGGCGGTACGAGTATCCCTCAGGGTGTGCCATAGTCTGAGGGTCTGTGCCGCGGGCAACTAGTCACATGCGCGTTGGGGAACTGCGATGTCACAGAGAGACAAACACACAAATGACGACAAAACTAGAACACACTTTTTGCGTCGAGCTTAAAGATGATCACGGTTGAATAGTTGCAGTGAAATCCTAAAAACGAAGGTCTATTGAATAATACAAAAAAGATGAGAAAAACATGCAAATTGTCAAGTAAATAGCTACTTATAAGCCTACAGAGTATAGGTAGCTGTGGAAGGCCACTGATTGTTATGTAGAAGGCGTTTGGCCTACTTTGTGCGGTGCTTACTTAGAACGGTCCAAGTGGAAGTCGTAACTTAAGGTTATACACATAAATAAAATATTGATACGGAACCCTCGGTACGCGACTCAGACTCGCACTTGTCTGTTTTTTTTAATTAGTCACACTAGGATTGTGCTATCACTACTTAACCACCTATACAAACTGTTTTGTTATATACGACATTAATTTAAAACACACATCCGAAATCGTTTAGAGGTAGGTTTAATTCATTTTCAATAAGTAAATATTTTTTTACGTAAATCGATGGCGCCTTTTTTTTTAACTTTATAGATCTTCGTTTGACCACAATCTCACCTGATGGTAAGCGATGATGTGGTCTAAGATGAAGCACGAAGATCTAGGAGAAACCTATTCACTCTTACCTTAAAGAGGCCCGGATTGTATCCTCTAGGAAAAACAGATGACGGCAAAGTATTCCACACCTTAGCTGTGCGTATCAAGAACGTAGAACCAAAACGGTGTGTGCGAATGGGTGGTATATCAACTAGGTACGGATGGTACTGAGCCGTGCACCTGCTTGTCCTATGATGGAAGGGAGATGGCGGAATCAGATCATAAAGTTCCTGGGCACATTCCCCGAAATGTATTCTGTAAAAGATCGATAGACTTCCAACTTTACGGCGGTGTTCGAGACTTTGGGTCTTAGTCTCCGCCATATATTGCTCACCTATAAGCCTCAAAGCCCTACGTTCTAACGAGTCTAAGGTAGCGAGCATCCCAAAGGTAGCAGGAGTACTCCATACCTGACCAGACTTGTGCTTTGTAAAGACTAAGAAGCTGTCCTGCTGTGAAGTATCTCCTGACCTTGTTGAGGATGCCCAGCTTCATTGCAGCTGTTTTAGCCTTAGACTCGATGTATGAGCTAAAGTTGAGAGCAGGCGTGAGCAAAACGCCTAGAAGCTCGAGGTGACCTTTCACAACTACCGGTACATCACGGAAAATAGGAACTTGGAGAAACTGACTCTTTTTCGCTGAGAAGAGACATGCTTGCATTTTTGAAGCATTGAATTTGACGAGATTGGCATCGCCCGAGTCAGAGACGGCATTGAGTGTCAAGTTCAAACGCTGAAGCATTTCATTTCTCTGCTTCTGAATTTCAGCTCTGCTGGCTCGAGCATTAGAGGTGTACCTCTCCACAACTGTACTGTCGTCTGCGTACCCAATGATACCGGGCATGAGCAGATCATTGATATGCAGCAGAAACAGCGTAGCAGAGAGTACTGACCCCTGAGGTCCCGGCGTTTTACCCCCGCCTTTGTGCCCTAATTTTAGTGTTTTCCAAAGAGCGATGGAGCGCAGCATTTTAGGTGTCAAGAGGATAGACAGGATTCGGAACACCTTGCTGCGCTCAAAGACCGGCATTGCAGACATCGGTATTAAGGTTGCCAAGTTAAAATGGGATTGGGCGGTCATGTCTCCCGTATGCAAACAGATAGGTGGGCCAAGGTCGTGACTGGATGGATCCCGGTGGATGGAAAGCGACATCGTGCAAGGTCTAAGAAGCGTTGGCGCGATAATTTGGATGCTTTTTATAGGGACTGGCGGAATTTGTTACAGGATCGAAATAAGCGGAGAGATGAAGGGGAGACCTTGCCCAGCAGTGGGAAAACATAGGCTAGATAAAAAGAATAAAAAAATCAGCAATATTCCATACCCATTTCTGCCGGTCCTTCAAACCGAAACACGCAATGCTGCTTGCATTGCGTGTTTCGGTTTGAATGACATGAGGCTGCCTCAAGTTGATGGACGCAGAGCAGTGCATCGTAGGGCATGTTTCTAAGGTGCGTGACCTACTAGGCAATATTTTGTTATAGGCGATGGTTACCAATTCACATCGGGGGCCATATGCTTGTTCAATCTCAATTTCGGCTAAAAATGAAATAAAAAAATCCTTCTTGAAATAGTTTAACTTTATAAACTGGACCAAGTCATGTAGATTTTGTCCTCGATCGAATAAAAACTTTGGATCTAAAACGTACTCAATTGAAAACCCTCATAAAAATAACTTTTTTGTAAAAGCTTATTTTCTAATCCCGCGCCAACTTATAACTTGCGCAGCACCAAGCACCATAACTTACGCCATAACATATGTAAGTTGGTTTCACTGTGACAGATATTTGTCACTGACGTAAGGATCGTCACGTACCGTAGATTATCACTTCCATGGATGTGAGTTCAGCTAATTTACAAAACTGTATTGGTAGTGTCCTTGTGAAAGATTTCGTTTGGAGAAGCACTACCACAGTATTTCTGCCGCCAAGCAGTAATACTTATAGAATTAATAGCTTCCGCCAGCATCTTCACAGGCGTTGTTTGTGAACAAAAAGTAGGCTATGTTTGAATCCAGGTCATCTATTAACACACCAAATTTCATCGAAAACGGTTCAGCCTTTACGACGTGATTGAGTAACAAACAAATAAACAAACATCGAAACTTCCACATTTATAATATTAGTATGATTGTTTATAAGAGTTAATAACAATAATACTGGACATTTCACAAAGCGCTATCTAGCCCTAAACTAAGCAAAGCTTGTACTATGGGAACTAGAAAACTGTTTTTTTGAAAAAAAAGATTTTTTGTGTAAACACATAGATACTTATAATAATAGTAAAGAGAAACATCCAGATATATACGAGTAGTTTTACTATTGCTATGGATAGACACCGTTTTCTCACAGTTTTTGACATCGCCGTCATTCATACATTCCGTACTCTTAGCCTAGATTGAACTAATAGAGTTCATTGAACGCTCCATAAAACACATTTCCTACGCGGCCTGACGTATAGATTACATATATATAGATGTTTTATTTGTTTATACTAACAATCTGGGTGATGGAACATGCACATGGCCCACCTGATGCTAAGTGGTAGGTAACCTTCGCCTATAATAAAGTATTGCCTCGATGAACTGCTCTGCGTCTATCAACTTGTGGCATAGAGGTGTAAAGCCTCATGTGCAAACAATCTCCTCCTCAATTCCAACGGCAAACATTCCGTTCAAACCGAAACACAGCAATGCTGCTTCGCGGTAGAAATAGGTATGGTGATAGCACTTCCCCGGGTGCGCCTTCACATGGAACTCTACTACTCGTATCGAGGTTCGTAAGTTGTGGCCACTTCAAACGTTTTATGACTCCACTCGAGAACCATTTTGCCCCAACAGGCCTTAGTTCTTCGAGCTATGTGCCGCCCACTACCACCCTCTGTGCTATGTCAGTGACCTTAGCTCGTCTATGAATCTCCTCATTTCTGATTAAATCTCGTAAAGAAACACCAAGCATAGCCCTCTCCATAGCACGCTGAGCGACAGTCAGACTACATATGATGCCATAGTGCGAGACCTTATCATCTGATGATGGACGTCCTAGAGCGGATAGGATGATGATTCATCATATCCGAGGATCCGTAAAACGTCCACGACTGAACACAGGTCTCCCCCATAAATGTTCAGATCGATCTATTGCGGTACACAACGGCTCCCAGCAACCTTTACCAGGGGGCCAATTCATGTGATACTATTTTAAAAACATAACAAAAGTTGACCCAAATATGACTGGATTATGTTTTAAATATGTTTTGCCATTCTGATTGATAGATACACTCTTTATTGCACACAAAATAAAAATACAGTAACAAAGGAAATATACAATAAATACGGTATAATGGACGATCTTATCGCTAAAAGCGATCTCTTTCAGAGAAATAAACATCAACGTAAATACATACAAATAATATTATAAATAAACTACACTACATACTCGTATTGAGGATAAATAACATAAACACTACTTAGGTAGCAGTTACGAGACAAAGAAAACAAATGGTTGTATAAGTACCTTGGCTTTGAAAATAGGAAGAAATTTGGACAACTTTATGGACAAAGATAAGTCACAGCCGCACAGCTTGTACTTTGAAGGAGTCACCATTCTGCTCCACTAATATTACAATATTAGCTTGATATAAATAAAGTGTATAATCGCATGTCAGTCAACTCATACCATTGTATTGTCCGTTACGTAAATACCGTTTAGGACATAACCTAACCTAACGAGACTAGATCGATACTCGAATTTTACTATTATAAGTTCCGGGAATTGGCCCCCTGGTCGTCTTCCCATGTAGTGGGGTCCGTCCTACAAAGCATACCTACCATAGGTAAATCAAAAACTTATCTGCAATTATGTACGTGATTATTAGGATTTGATTGTATGCAAATTAAATCACGTTCCCACGTCTGTTATTTTATTTAATTAAAATATCTAGTTTAGTATTCAGTTGAACTATTTCACTAATTTGGCTTTTAGAAATACTTAGTTGGAAAAATTTGTTCTGCAAAATTAAAGATATTTGAATGTGTTTCCGCTATTTTTAAACGACTTCAAAAAAAGAAAGAGTTTCTCAATTCGGTTGTTTTTTATGTTTGTTACCTCAGACTCCATTATTTATCCATTATTTAAAAAAGAAAGAATACCTACACAATTATTTACAATTAAATACAGAAGAAACAGTTGAATCATCTAAAGACCGTTGCAAACGATCTATAGATAGCTCAACTGCTCCAGATCAGTACCAGGCGGAAGTGTCCTCAAGACACTGGTTGCATTGCCCCGCTGAACTGCAATGCTTATGCGTTGACCCATACGGGTCAACGACGTGTCGACGTCGTGTCACACGTCGCTTCGACCAGACGCCCAGAAAGAAAATTCTTTTTTGGTTTGAAAGGATTCGTCTCATAGACATTTCATCAAAGTCGGTTAAGGAGTATGGTTTTTAAATCGAAATAACTGGTTTTCATTTTGTGTTTTCTGAAGTTGGTTATATTTTTGTTATTTAGTTAAAAAGTAACTTATTCAATATCTGTTGAAAAAATAACACATAGACTATTTCATTTAGCCCAGCTTACACAACAATCCCTAAACGTGTTTAACGACTAAACATGTTTAAATTTACACTACTTGTACTAAAAACGGGATATTTACCACGATTTGTGAGTTTTTGAGTATCCCGATATGAGTATAATTTGACGTATTTGTATGATTTGACAACTCCTTAAATCATATTTCTATACTATATAATAATAGTATTACGAGGAAAGATTTGCATTTTTGTATGTTTGTACCGAATACACTCAAAAACTACCTGTCCGATTTCAAAAACTATTTCACCATAAGAATGCTACGTTATTCCTGAGCAACAAAGGCTATAAATATTACTTGAAAAAAATTGGGATCCCTACTAAAACTACAATAATGTAATCCAAACTGTAAAAAAATTTGCCATAATTTTTTTACATATAAATGTCCCCCCATGCGAAGCCTGGACGGGCCGCTAGTCATTTATAAAATACGTTTAGGCATTGTGGTGGAAGTTGACCTTTGTGTCGAAATAATGAATCACGTTACTATGGTAACTTATTTATTTATTGACTAGCTTCCGCTGCGGCTTTGCGCGCGAGATTTGTCAGTAAAAAGTAGCCACAATCTTAGGGCATAATCTAATCAAATATGTTCAGCCGTTACGACGTAAAAGCGTAACAAACAAACAAATAAATTAACAAACTCATTTCATGTTTATAATATTAGTATGATGATGTGTAAGTATTTATTTGTTTTTGAAGTTATACTTCTTTTGGCGCGATGGAGAAAAATAATGAGAGTGAATTTTTACGATGCGCGCGCACACCGACACCTAAATTTAACAGCATGAAGTTAGTTCTAGGTGGTATGAAAATTATAACTATGTTCAAGTTGTATATTCTAGTATTTTTATATGTAGAACACGTGTTTCGTAAGGGTACAATTAAACAGTGTGAATAAATAAATATTATTTTGGTGTTTTTATTAAATCAATTTCATATACGACGACGATACTAATAATTTATTGTTTATTTAAATAAAATCTTTTTGATTAATTTTAATATTTATCGTTAATCACTACTGCAATTTAGTTATTTTTTTTCCATACGCCAAAGAAGTATAACTTCTAACGCGTGTACATAAGTACACACACTCTTTTTTTTTTGCTTTTATATAAAGAATCATTATTATAAATACGGGATTTATCATCACGTACTGTAATATTAATGATTACTATTATAATATTAATAATGATTGAAATAAATCACGAAAGTTTTCTAATTATATAAAGAATGTTTTTTCAAGAATATTAAATTATCTTTTAATTGTGCACCATGTAAAAAAATTCACATTACTACAACTCTAATGACAGCTATATATCATATACTTACGACATGAAAATTTATAAGAACAATCCAGTATAATCTCGGTGTCTTGAAGTCCAGAATGAATAGGTTCTTTCTAGGTGGTGTGAGCGAAGATAGAGCACGCTTGGTGCTCTATCTTCGTTCACACCATCACTTACCATCAGGTGAGGGAGTGGTCAAGCGCTTGGCTTTTTTAAAATCGGTAAAAAAAATCATCGAAATGGTCCTTTTTCTAAGGAGATAAGGAGATAGAGGAGAAGGTGGATATAAAGGAGAAGATCGCAGTCGTATACGAATGTAAAAAAAAACGAGACAAATTGAGGGAGTTTCATCAGTTGCACCGACGACAAGAGACACTTATTTGTTTTCATAGATCTTAGAATAGATCGCTTTTAGTGATACAGCCGCCCATTGTACCTATGATTTAAAAGTGTATTTTCTTTCATTTGTTTATTTTGAACTAGCTGTTGCTCACTACTAAATGTAGGTTACCTAGAAATAAAGCTAAACTCGTTGCAACTTGACTTGACACCCCATTTTTATCCTATGGGGTCTGATTTATGGGATAAAATGTTAATCCAGGCCTATGTTAATCCTCGCGGAAGAATGTTCTTCGCGGAAGAATGTTCTCTGTTCTCGTGTCCTCGGCATACAGCGAGCGGAGAAACGCCGTGGAGGTTTAGCCGGTAGGAGTCCGACATACCGCTCCTTGGGTTCAGAGCGGTATCCATGAGGATTCCTCCACGTAAAAAAAAGGCCTATGTTAATCCCGGTTTATAATCTACGTACATACACAATTTCATCGCAATCGTTTCAGCCATTACGACGTGACTGAGTAACAAACAAATAAATAAATAAACAAACATCCAAACTTTCCCATTAATAATATTAGTCTGATGGTAAGCAATAGATACATCATCTATCTATCTAAGATAAAAACATAAATAACTGAGAAAGAGAGACTCAAGGGTTAGTGGGAAGAGATTATGTTAATCTTTTTTCAATATAACTAAAGATCTGCCTACATATAATAGTCAGATGCGTTAAATTAAACCAAATCATATTTTTTGAATTCCTCTATAAATTAACTATACTTAGTACCTGTTATAAAATTGAATGACGTCATAATAACTCCTTGTAAACTTATTTACTATAATGATATTCTTTTAAATGTGACTACATCAGGCAAATCAAATAAATCATTAATAAATTTACATAATTATTTATTAAACGAAACGACTTAAGACTAGTTTCGAAAAGTATAGTTTTATAAAAAAAATAACTTATAAAATATATCAGTATCTTGTACTTAACTATAACTAGGTATATGAATATAACTTTTGCATGCAAAAATATTGTTTTTTTTCGTATTTTCTCTTTTTGTTTTGTACCCATACATTTCTTTGGCATATGGAAGCACACGGTAACATTTTATATTACATTTTAATATATGGCTTTTAAAAAAAAGGACGGAAATTCGTACCACCTATTTTAATAGCTACTCATTTAATTTATAAATACTCAGTTAAATTATAACTTTTGAAAATATCATGGATCACACTATTTTCCCTAAAACGGTAAATATTCCGTTTTATGTGAAAATAGTCAATTATAATTCTCATATATTTATAAAACACATGTGATGTGGAATGGAGGTAGCAACCTCCTTATTGGCACCATTTGAGTCGAACAGTTATGAAACATATGTCGTAACATGGTCGGCTACGCATACCTTATCGACTTAAAATACTCTTGCGTAAAAAAACATGTTTTTTGAAGACATGGGTGACAAGAGGGGGGAGCTTTCCTAATACATCTGTTTGCTCACTTTCATTTTCTAAGTGGGTTATGTCATTTTCCTAACATTGTGTTTGAATAGGTGTATAAACGTTCTTTTTCTTGAGTAACCTAATATTAAACACACTGTGTACTATTAAGTTAATTATTTGAAAAGAATAATTATGAGATTGTTTGTTTAAGATTGAAAATAAAAATCATATAAGAGACAGTTAAGCTACAGTAATAATACTTTTAAATAAGAATGCGTTTTTGTCTTTCGCCTTGGTAGATAACTTTAAACAAAAAATAAGTCCCCCCCCCTATTCTAATTAGAAATTTCTAAAATCTAAGTGAAAATGCGCTCCCCTCTTACCATCCAATGTGATCACAAAGGGACATGCTAATTCAACCAACAAACTCACTCTTACATGGCATTACACAATCGGCCCTCAATCTGGCACATGCAAGTAGCAAACAAGAATGCATTGAGGTCAAACTTTTCTCATAAGCGACCTTCTGAGCGCCAACTTAACCATCGCTGCCTATTCACACGTTACAACTTACGAAATAGAGTTTAAGAAGCAATGTATACTAATCTAACGCGTCGGGAAGACACTTGGTGGGGCGAGGTCAGATGACAAAATACCTTAGGCACAATTGACTCCATTGTGAGTCAGGTATATGAATCACAAAGTAGGAAAGAATCAAACCCACTATAATTGACCTAAAGCTGACCGGAATGTATCGAAATAAACTTCTAACCTTTCCTTCTAGAAGGAAATGAGTTTTTTTCGTAATCGTTCGTTCGTTAGCACTCTGTCTCACCCTCTTTCCTCTCGTGAATGTAATGCTCCACTTCCTCCAGAGACTTAAAGAGTTTCCACGCGAGAATGACTCCAGAGATTTCCACCAACGCGATGAGAAGAGACGCGCCGGCGACCGAAGAACTGATGATTTTAGTGTACACTGACGCAACTTTAGCACATCCTAGTCTTTCGTTGGCTTCCTTGTCCGTGAACTCGCAGGTGGCTCTGTAGTAGCTGTCAGCGCAGCAGGTCAGAGGCAGATCGTTCCTCCAGCTCCTGTAATCTCTGGCATCGTTAGCACCGCAGCATCTCAGCTTCCGCTCGATCCGTCCGAAGGATTTAAAAACATCTGGATTGGATTGTGAATTGTAGTACCCATCGTAAACTGTGTCCTTGATAAAGCGATCCGTGTCTTCACCATCCACGTACACGAAGATCAGAGTCGCTGCGATGGCTTGTCCGATAATGATCAGAATAAGGAAAATTCCGTAAATTCCCAGCATCCCTCTGCTCTCCTTGTTGGTCCCGCACCATCCGCAGAAAGACACCATCATGACAAAGAGTCCGAGCATGATGAAGAACCATGGTGCGACCTGGGGCCAGTAGATCCTGTAGTCCAACAGGTAATGGTTGCTGTTCCGTAAGCCGACGAACTCTGTCAACTGCACGAAGAACCATATTCCCGTGGCAGCGGAAACCAGTCCGAACACTGCGTATATCACGTTCACCACATAAAGCACACCTTTTATGAAATCCTCTTTGGCCATTTTCACTATCGTGCGCACAGAGTGATCGTTGTCAATAAAATGAGAGGCGAGGCAGTGAGCTGGTAGTTTTATAAACTTGGTTGTCGCGCCGCGCCTTGCCGTGTGTTGTAAGCGGAATGTAGACGATCAAATTAGATTGACGGTGGTTGATGAGTCAATGCAACAGATTAGAGCCTGATAGTGTATTTGTGAACTGTTTTGGTTCCAGGGCATTGACTTTTGATTATTTGTGTTGATGCAACTTGTACAGTATTATAAAAATTGTGCTAATAAAATATAACCTACTTCATATAAAAAGATATTTAATGAGAATAATTCTCGATGAATCTTTGTAGTTAATACAAGACAGATGCATTAATTTAATCAGATAACAGATTTTTCTCAATAATTGAAAATATTAATGAGGTATTTCATTTAACATACCAATTTACTAAATGACGGGTAATATTGACTTTAGTATTAAAAATTATGTAAGTAACGTAACAATTTGGCTAACTAAAATATTAGTAATTTTGAAAAGAAACCTGATATTCTAATTAAGCAACGTAAATATTTCATAATTAACATTTACCTGTGAAACTCGATTGAATCATCAATTTTTATGCAGTGTGCGTATATCTAATTACTACGCCTAAGTAATTACCTACACGATAATTTCTAGTTGTTACTGTTATCAATACCAGGGCCTTTTCAATTAGATAAAGTGATGTAAATCGACACTAATTGTCAAAATTATAAGCTACGTTTCCTTATCACTCTTCCGCATCAAGCTTGTTGATCTTTTGGTTTGACGCAAGAGTTTGGTAGTCTAACGCGGGCCTTATTTAACACCTTGCCTTGCCTTACCCACCTCTCATTCAGTTCAGTCTCAGTTTATCTATGACATCGCTTTGAGTTTCTTTAATCTGATGTTACGGCATTTGTTTACACGTTTTTTTGGCGAATGAGTAATCATTATAAATATGAAAGTTATTGGAATTTGGTGCTTGACTATTAATTAATTAGATTCATGTTTGATCGCCACTGACTCACAGTAGGTACCTACTTTGTATGAGTAATCTGATAATTGATGAAGGAAAACATTGAAAACGTGATCGTAACCTTTGTTCGAGGGTTTTTTCGTAATAAGCAGTGGGTTAATGATGGAAATAAGAAACAGATTTTTCGTTTGTGATGTAATTTTAAAACACCTTATTTACTAAAACTAAAGATAAATAAAGCTATTTTGTATTTGATACAAACAAATCACTAAATAAATAAGTTATTAACATTATAAGTTACTACAACGCAACCAATAATTTAACTTATTTAGTTAGTTATTTATATTACCTATGTAATTAAGTTAACTTATGACTATTAAAATATTTGGTTAAAACATCATCATCATATCAACCATACGACGTCCCCTGCTGAACTTAGGCCTCTTCATAGATTCCCTGCAGCAATCTAAGGGCATCCTGCAGCATTCTAAGGGCATCCTGCAGCACTCATCTTTCCATCTAGTGGGGGGGTCCCACCCACTGCACACTTTGGTTAATAAGTCAAATATATTTAAGTATAACTAAATATTACTAATAATCGTGATTATGATGGCCTCTTCCAATATGCGATACTAAGCTCGGAAACAAATTATTTATTAAATTAATGTTTCTCTGGATAAAATCAGCAATGATGCCCAGAGGTTCAGCAAGCTGAAGTGGCAGTGGGCTGGTCATATTTCCAAATAATTGACAACCATTGTAGTAAACAAGTACTTACTAAATTACTAATATACAAAGTATCAATAAGTAATAACTAATTTTATACAATTCTAAAGACTTGACGTAAAATTATTTAAATCTCTGGCGTTTATAAATCAGAATATATAAAACTTTACATATAAATTACTAAAAAAGACATGGACATTGCTGGATCAATTTTAAACAAATTTCAATGGTTGCGTTTAGCTTGGAATATCTCTAAATGTAAATAATAATTTTTCCTAACAATTAAGACAACTTACAATAATGCTGGACATTTCACACAGCGCTATCTAGCCCTGTGTATAGAAGTTATAATCTATTCGGCGGCACATTTTATGAGATTAGTACCTACTCGATCTCATGACATCATTGTGTGAGTGAGGTCACCTTAACTACTTACATACTGCAGAAATATATGCATATATAGGTACATACGTATCTCAATCAATGTTAGATGAATCACCTGCAAAATACTTAATTGATAACAAGTGGCCACAGGGTATTTCATATAACATTTAAATTTTGATAGAACAACTATTTTCGTTGTTAAAGCAATAAAAGTATTTCAAACAAACTACTAGGCTACATTAGGATTAAAAATAATATAAAATCACAATTCTTATGATAACTTTAGACAAAAATTAACTAAAATAACAATATTTTCTGGTTTTTTACATAAAAAAATATATAAACAAGGCTAAGTTTAGAAAAAAGGTGTTAAAATAATTGTGTTACTATTCGTTCTGAACTACGAACAATATTAGTTTTGTAACCAAAATATCGAACTAAAGAGTGTTGCAACAAACGAGTAAAAGTCATATTTAGTAAAATCGTCGTAACTAAATTATTTTGAGAACACGCTTAGATCCATATAACTAAATAAATACTTACATAAGTTCACACATAGGTACGTAAGCGAAAACACATTACTGGTAACTAAAAGATTTGCACTTAAAAGGCCACACTCAGAGACGTCAATTAACAATTAATGTTTCATTAAATTAGAAGAAGATGGTTACTCCTAAAATTCTAATCAAATTTTATCCAAAAAATGTTTATGGTCATCTAGTTGATTTACGTATCTGAGTATGAAAACATTTTTCTAAACAAGTTAATCCTTATTCTACAAATAGAAAGGGAAAACTTGTACTAATACTAAAACAGAAATGCAATCTGTACCTTATCTCTATTAGCATACATTCGAGATTCGACTGGCGACTCCATGACCTTATTCATTGCGCAAGAGTATGTTGACTGAGGCCCTTTAAACACTGTTACTTTAAAACTACTGTACTTTTTGTGATGAAATTCAAAATAGACACACTAGGTCACAATGTGTTACTTGACATTTAAAATTTCTTAACTTCCAAACACATTTAAATCTATTAACATCAGTCTCATTCAAATACAAACTTTAACACAAGTCACTGAAGTCGAATTTACAAAAGCACCTTCTTGCTCTCGAATTCGTTCTGGGCAGTTACACTCGCATCCATAGGCTTCCTTCGTTTCAAACTCTTGGCCAACATCAGAGCAACCGTTAGATTCACAATTCCTATGAGAGCCGTGAAAATGGCAGCTGCAGAAAACACCTTTATAGCTGTCCTGGCGTAATGTGACGCTACTTCAGCGCATCCAAGCCTTTCATTGGGAAGTTTGTTGGTAATGTCACAGTCGATAATGTATTCTCCGGTGCTCCATCCATGGTAGTAAGTGTCACAGCAAGATTGAGGGAAATTCCTTCTCCAATTCTTGTAATCTCTCGGCCCACCAGCCCCGCAGCATTGGTACCTTTTCTCGATGACCCCAAAAGCGGTCTCCACGCTGCGATCTTCCTTCATGTTGTTGTACGCGTCCCAGATAGTATCCGCTACGAATTGGTCCGTGTGCGACGAGTCAGCAAAGACTAGAGCGATTATAGTCGCGATTATTAGAAGGATCAAAGCGATTACTTGGAATATTGCGTACACAAACACCATGTTCCGACTCTGTTTCTTGGCACCGATGAAGCCACAGCAAGACACCATCAGGATGAAGATCCCCGATAACATAAATATCCACGGAACCGCTTGCGGCCAATACACTTTGTAATCTAAGAGATAGTGGTTCTGGTTGCGGAGACTGGTCACATTTTGCAGTTCAATGAAGAACCAGATAGACGCTGCTGTTAGGGCGAGGCCTAACACGACGTTTAGTATGTTTAGGATTACTAGAACCGCGGACGACACACCCGAGCTACCCATTGTTAGTTTTAAAATCACTAGACGCTTGTTTTTAAAGACGAGTGTCCGCGACGGTGGATACGATCGAATGGCGTGCCTCGCTAACAACGCAGCTTATAAAGACTGTTGAAGGTTGCGAGATGTTAGTGGAATCGGTGATTCATTTGTGGTTTTTGTACTAAGGGGTTGTGCGTAAGACCGGTGGATGGATATGGGTTTATGAGAATTGTTTTTCTTAGGGAGTAATATGTGTATTTGTAAGCTTTAAAAGGCTTCTTACGATCTACAATAATTAAGCATAAAAACTATTTACCCGCGCCCGCGACTTCGCACGCGAGGTTTGTCAATAAATAGTAACCTTTATCTCAATCCAGGTTATAATCTTTCTACCTGTACACCAAATTTCATTGGCCCAGCCATTTAGTCATGAAACCGTAACTAACATAAAGACAGACAAAGAGACAGAGTTACCTTCGAATTTATAATATTAAAATGGATAATTACTATATTTATGAGTTTTTGAGTGTCTCGATATTACGCCAATTTACTAATAATATCCCCTTTTTCGTTAAAAAAACATAACTATGATAGTTTCAAAAGTACGTTAGGTAATGTTTTCTTATAATCTGTATTTTTAATCATTATGAGAACTTTACGATATGCCAAAAATAATAAAAGATATTACAAATTTTTGATATAGGAGATAAATTTAATATGACTCACCCATAATTATTTAATACTTTGACTCAAAAATAAATGTTCTAGAAGGATTTAATGCTGATAGCATTATCTACCAGATAACCTGGTCGTGCTAAATGTAGGATCAATTGACTTTAGACCCTAGATTGCGTATATTTGTGGACTAAAAAATGACCCTGTAAATAAACATTTCATGAGTTTGCGTAGGGTAGCTTTAATTGCAGTTAATTGACGCACGAACCTGTATATAGTGTTGTGTTGTGATTTTGGTTACAATTTGTAGAAATTGATAAAGGTAGGGATTTAAAATAAAGTGCTATTTTTGTAGCTACCAATGCCTTCGCAAACCAAAGGAAAAACAACTAGTAGAGTTGTGAAAGGGCTCGCCCGAGGAAGTACTACCACCATACCTATTTCAACCACTAAGCAGCATTGCTGTGTTTCGGTTATAAGGGTAAAGTTGCCGGTGAAATTACGGGCACATGAGGCTTTACACCTGTATGCCTCAAGTTGATGGACGCAAGGCAGTGCATCGTGGGGCAAACGACTGGCCCAGCAGAACACAATAGATCAACCCTCACGCCGCTACCCCCTCCACATCACTTTGTCATGCTCATGGCCTAACTACGACTCAAATTGTAAATTCCGAGAATGCATTTTGAATACAAAAACATAATAAAGCTTCGGTTGCGCGCTGCTCTGTTGTCACCTAGAAGAGTTACAGACGTAGCGATAATTCGGTCTCTTATCGGCCTATTGTTATTACAGGTAAAATATTTGCTCCCACGCTTACAATCCGGATCATGGGTGAGAACACATCGCGCAAAATTAATGAAACTTAAATTAAACGTAGAAAAAAATTATCTAAAAGCTTCCCTGCAGTCATTTTTGGTTAGTTAACAAACGAATTAAGCTTAGGAATGATAAAATTGCCAAAATGTATTTTCTAATCAGATAGCTAATTTTAAGAATTTTCCACCTTCCCTTAAGTACTACTTTTTTTTAATGATTATGAAAGCTGAAAGTTTGGAGAATTCTTAAGATTTATTTAAAAACCATGAAATCACTTGTTAAGATTTTTAATTTAAAGTTGAAAATTTAAGTCATATTTCACCGAATGTAATTTTTTGACTTTACACCAACATTTTCATAGTTTTGATCAAAGTCACGTAGCTGATTATTTTATGCATAAAAGAAAAAGTCATAAAAATTCAGTAGCAAAAAAAAATCTACAGACAGTTTTCTACTTTTTTTTAAAGAATTTTTTAAGTTGTTCAAGTCGAAAATTTACAAAAATTCTGAAAAAAAATCATAACTTGAAAACTATAAAAAGTCGCGGAACATACATGGGGGTGATTCGGGTACCCCAAGGGGTGTTCTATCTCTGGACTTTCGCTTGACACTATTTTTTGGGACACTCTGTATATCTGTTGTACAGTTAAGAAACAAGAAAGAAAGAAAGATGATTTAAATGATAGATTATTTAAATTAGTAAACAGATTCTTGTATCAAAAAAGTGTTGTAAGTGTTTTGGAAGACCTATTCAACGACACCACTAAGTATATATAGTGCGTGATTAAAAATCGCCCCCAAAATCTATTAGAGGAGGTACCCTAAAAAACTAGTTTTTTAGTACTTGCTTGGGACTCAAATGGAGTTGGGCAGGACATGTGGCCAGGCGCGGTGATGACAGATGGAGCAGGCTGCTGACTGAGTGGTGGCCCCGAGATGGAACCAGGAACGCAGGTCACCCACTGGCAAGATGGGTCGATATGGGTTAGAACAGCTCAGGACAGATGCGAATGGCGATAACGAAGAGAGGCTTATGCCCAGCAGTGGGATGAGAAGGGCTGACGATGATGATGATGATGAACTTAGTAGGCGTCATTATGCCAAGTTTATCTCTACATCACCATCGGTTTACTAGTAAAGCGGCTGTAACTGGTCAGACAGACAGACAGACATCGCAAAACTATGTGTTCCTAGTTTGACTAAAGAACCCTAAAACAAAGCTGTAGAGTTGCAGTTTTCGTTAAATAAATTTGTATAACTACATAGATCATACAGCCGCTCGCCGTACTAAAATGGAATGCAAATTCGTTACTATACCTAGCAGCAATTTAGACCTAGATTTGTAAAGTAGGTTTATACCTATTAAAATTATAGGTGCATATTATAGATTACATATACCTACTTGTATTTATGAATGAAACCTCGTGTACCCACTTGTTTACAGTTTTACAACCGCAGTACGGTTTTCCGCTTACTCAGAATGTATGCCTAGTTTTAAACGAAACTTGATTTTGTACCTAATAGGCAGATCCATCTATACTAATTGATCGAGCGAAGAGAGATCTCCAAATCAATCGGACGAAACGGCGTTGTATGTATGTAGTAAGTATGTATGAACGTACATATGTATATTTGTTTATCCAAGCATAACTTTCGAAGTGTTCATCCGATCATCGTGAAATTTGGTATATATAGGTAGGCAGTGATGGCTCAATCCTGATGCGACTAAATAAGCTGAAAACGTGGGAGGGTTGTAGAGATATTCGCGGCACTATTTTAGTCAATGACTACAAATAATACAAAAACGAGATCTCAGTTCGAAGCGAACAACTAGTATTGTAAAATCGAAAGTAACTCTGTCTCTGTGTCTGTTTGTTAAGTTTTCACAACAAAGCGGCTAGACCGATTTCGATAAAATTTGGTATACAGGCAGATTATGACTGGGAGTGGGGCATATAGGCTACTTTATACCCCACTGCGCAGATGGAGGGTAATTATTTTATTGACAAAACACTCGTGCGAAGCCGCGGGCAGTTCGGCTAGTATGTCATAAATTTATTTTTTCCTCCACTAATTTAGGCACCTGGCAATTAAAATACAAATACAATAATTAAAATACAGTGACATTAGTGTGGTGAGAAATCCATACTTTATTAAATATAGTTTTCCTGTATAGCCTTAGGTCACCGACAGCCCACAGTACAACCATGTTGAAGTGGGCGGGGCACATAGCTTGAAAAATAAACGGCCGTTGGGGCAGAAAAGTTCTTGCAGACGACACACTGGAAAAGTAGCGTAGAACAGCCCCCATGAGATGGAAAAACGTAAAAACTAAAAAGGTTGCTGGGAGCCGTTGGGCACAAGATCGGTCGCTCTGGAAATCTATGAGGGAATGCACTTTTATTTGTAACTAGCTGATTGCCCGCGGCTTCGCACGCATGGTTTGTTAATAAAAACGTTATCCTCCCTCCTGTATGAATATTAAAATATTATAAATTCAAAAGTAACTCTGTCTCTCTGTCTGTTTATAACGTATCCGACGACTAAACGACTGAATCGATTTCGATGAAGATATTATAGATAGATTATGACCGGGATTGAACCAGACTACTTTTTACCCTTGTGCAGCGGGAGGGTAATGTTTTATTGACAAACCTCGCGTGCGAAGACGTAGGCGGATCTGCAATATAGAATTTATAAATGGACACAAAATTAATATTTCTGTTATGTATAATAAATTGTTCTCATTGTTTGAATGAAATTTAGGTCAAAATGCTGTGATGATGATGAGTCCATTTTATTTTTTTTTAAGATTGAAAAACCCATCACCGAATGACTGTTTTGATGCAACCCGAACTCATCATGATTTAACTATATTTAGGGTTGTATATCTACTTTAATTTCAACCATGAATTAATAAATATATAATCCTGGACATTTCACACAGCGCTATCTAGCCCAAAACTAAACAAATCTTGTACTATGGGAACCAAATACTTAACTGATAGAATACTTATACATGCTTATAAATTTATTTTTGTAAATTCATCCTTATAAAAATAGGAAAACATCCAAACCAAATGTACAAATGTACAAATAAAAAAAAAATGTTCCATCTACAAATGTTTGTAGATCATGCTAACATTTGTTCCCGCTGCGGAACCCCCAACCTCCTGCGTCTCAGTCAGCTATCCGCCCACCGCACCACGGAGGTTGTCATAATCGTATAAATTCAACAAAATCGCTTAAATCCCTTAAATTTCCCGACGAATTTATTGACCTCAGGCAGTTTCACCTTGGAAATAATAAATAAATATTGCTGGAGATTTCACATAGTGCTATCTAGTCCCAAACTAAGCAGAGCTTGTACTTGGGAACCAGATAACTGATAGAACATTTATATATTTTTTGTAAATATGTACATACTTATAATACCTATATAGAAAAACATCTCATCACATAGATAAACTTGTTCAACAAAATGTCAGCTTGATAAAGTGATCCGATCTTCATGTCGGTGGGAAAAAATCGCAACATACAAATTTAAAAAAACATGATAAACCAATTTTATGATAGTGATGACTAAGAAATGTTGTCCACGATCACGGTATTTATTCCGAGAAGCAAGAGTACATCTTACTACACGATGATTCATCAATGGAACTTGTCATTCGTGTATAGTATAACACCCACTTCCTTACTTCCTGAACTCGTCAGAGATTGAACCGGTTTCATTCTTTATTCGATCGAATAAAGGTAAGTTTTTGTTCGTTTAACATGATATCATCATATCAGTCAAAAGTCGTCAACAGCTGAACATTAGGCCTCCCTCACAGATTTTCAAAGCGACCCAAAGGCTCCCAGCAACGATTACCAGGTCGTATTTTCATCTAGTGGAGGCCGTCCTACGTTGCGCTTTCTTTATGTGCAATACTTTTTAGGATATTGCGCGCACGGAGGAATATGAGCTTTGGCATTGTTAAAGTGTTTAAGGGAAAAAGGGGAGAATGCTAGAAATTAAGTTTTTTTCTAATTACGGTCGAATTTCCACCACTCTAAACTGGCAAGTAGCAATCATTATTAATAGATACTCGTAGATCTTGATGATGTCAAAAAATTACGGAAATTAATCAAGAATTTACCAAACATGACAATGTTGAACATGGTGCTGAGATCAATAACCATGACTTGTGTACCCGAAGGAACAGTCTATAAATTGGCGTTTCCAAATAATCCATGTAATTTTAAGAAAATTGAATTTTAATTACGGTTACTTACGTACCATTGTCTATTAATAAAAAAACCTTGTTTATTTCTCTGCACAAAGGTCATACTGTAAATCCTTATAAGCATTAGGTATCACACCTGTAAAACCTGTATTGTGAAGAGCTGGTGTCTATTATAGGTTTCAAAAAACCTGTCCTACAGGTCACCAGGCCTCCACTCCACTGATATATACTTATGCATGATTAGGAGAGTAGACGTGGACCTACTCGTATTACAGATAATAAATAATAAAAAAAAACAAACAACAGGGCATTAAAAAACAAGTAGACAGAAAAAAAGAAAATATACTAAAACTAATGGATAACAAATTCCAGATACTCAAGGGAATGGTTATGGGTATTTGGATAGGTAGTTGCAATGTAAATGATTTGCCTACAATTTGGTAGGTAGCTGTGATTTACTCATAGTTTACGTTAAACTCATCATTCTATGGTTTAAATCACATCCTGTCTGTCATATTGTCAACAACTATACACTGTAGGTATGTATGTATACGTTTAATTATCACCTAAAATGATTTGCACTGACTCACTCGATCATTAGCGTTGCTGTTTTGTTAGCCACGTGACCGTAAACACTAAACGCTGCAGTATGTATGTAAGTGTTTACGTATATTTTTATAAAATGTTATGATGGCACAAGCTAATGCCACGCCTGCCTATTACAATTCATAGATTCACTTTCATAAGAAAATGTTAGACGAATCTGTGAATTGAATGATTTGAAAATAAAGTTCCTGTGATAAAGAATGTATGTTTGTAGTAATTGTTCAGTTACAAGGCCTCTACGTACTGATGTGTCCCCACCGTAGGAGACCATACCTGTTTATAAAATATACCAAAAAAAAGTGGCACTCCAGGAGTGCCGACAGAATTGAAAACTTGAACAATTATTAGATACTTATGTACAGAGGTGTCGGTAACGGTAGCGGTACAGTGTCGCGAGTTCAATGGTTTTTAACCATCTCAAAAAATGCCCAACACGCCTAAAGAAGTTTTCACTTCAAAAAAATGGCGTGTGGCTGTGTCATGGACACGACCGTGTGTTGTAGGTACGTGAATAAGTGTACGTAACAGATAATATTTTCTATGAAAAATATAAAATACGCTATTTTATGTATGCTGTGTCCTTAAAATGGCGGCGCCCCCTCCACCGCGCGCGATGCGTTACAGTCCTCACTTAGCGTAACGAATTCTTTGATACTTTAAGTATCCTCGATTTTGTTATCATTCGTTTTTTGAATTGCCTCCCACTATGGAAGAAATTTTAAAAAGGTATTCACGTCTAAATATTAGCATCATTTTAGAGTCATCTACGCAGCTGTGGGGACGTAGCGGTGGGGATTTCGAGAATATACCAAATCAAGCACGAGTGACTTTCTGGTGACATTGTAATGGTTCAATGATTCGTCGTGATATTATAGTAAAGTCACACTTCAAACGTGACTAAAATTAATTAGTATTGAACAATGCAATTCCACTAATCGCAAAAAAAAACAATACCCAAAACTTTAGCTGGTAGAATGCACAAACAGCACTATACGCAAAGGTTGCCAATGGCAAATGCACTAAATCGTGCGACGCCAAAAAAAATACGCAAAGGTTTTATCTTCATAATCACGGACATCCACTTCTGAACATATGGTCCATATATTCTCAGATCAAATTCACAGTGCGCAACGATGCCTAAACGTATTTATTGACTAAATATGATTTAAGGAGGTGTCAAATCTAACAAATACGAGCAAATTGTGGAATTTACATAGAAACACTATTAGATTTTCCTTAAGCCGGCTCGCACAAAGATCCCTAAACGTATTTACTGACTAAACATGTTTAAACTATACGTATTTGTAAGATTTGACAACTCCTTAAATATATTTAGTCACTAAATACGTTTAGGCATCATTGCACACTGTGAATTTGACATGTATCATTTTGCATGCCGTGATTGATATCTTTGTACGAACGTACACAAGAAATCGAAAAATCAACAACATAATGACGAATGACGACATAATGACGACCTCCGTGGCGCAGTATGCGTATAGCCGGCTGTGACGCAGGAGGTAGCGGGTTCGATTTCCGCCGCGGGACAAATGTTTGCATGATCTACAAGTATTTGTTCCGGATCTGGATGTTTTTCTATATTACATATATTTTTTTATATATTATATAGGTATAGGCATTAGGAGCGTTGCTCTAGACTTTCTCACTTCTTATTTAAGTGGCAGAGTGCAAAGAGTTGACGTGAATGGGAAGCGTTCTCCGGGGTCTCTGGTTAAAATGGGTGTACCACAGGGATCAATTCTGGGACCATTTTTGTTTTTAGTATATATTAATGATCTTCCCCATCTTGTAAGGGACGATCATGAGGTTGTATTGTTTGCAGACGACACGTCACTTTTATTTAAATTAAAGCGACGACAAACCGATTTTGACGAAGTAAACAATGCAATCTCTAAGGTGGTAAAATGGTTCAATGTAAACAATCTACTTCTAAATGAAAAGAAAACAAAGTGTATTAGATTTATACTACCTAATGTTACACAAGTTAAAGCAGATATAAAAATCAAAGATGAGGAGTTGGCTCTTGTGGACACCACCGTATTCTTAGGTATAACCCTAGATAATAAGCTTCAATGGGGCCCTCACATTGATGGGTTGTCGAAGAGACTTAGTTCTGCGGCATACGCAGTCAAAAAGATCCGTCTTTTTACAGACGTAGACACAGCTAGACTAGTTTACTTCAGCTACTTCCACAGCATTATGTCATACGGTATACTGCTGTGGGGGAGTGCTGCAGATATAAACACCGTTTTTGTGCTGCAGAAGAGGGCTGTTCGTGCAATTTATAATATGGGCCCCAGAGAATCATTACGCAATAAGTTTAAAGAAATAAATATTATGACATTCCCTTGTCAATACATCTATGAAAATCTAATGTATGTTCACAAAAATATTAATTTGTTTAAGAAAAATAGCGATAATCATAATTTTAATACTAGAAATAAAGATATACTCGCTGTTGCCACTTGTAGACTCAATAAAGTTAGTAAATCGTTTAAAGGGCAAGGTGTGCGCTTTTATAACAAACTCCCAAGGGATGTACAAAAATTGACTATTAACAAATTTAAAAACGTAATTAAACAAAATCTTTATAAAAGAGCCTACTATAAAATATCGGATTATTTAGATGATAGAGAAGCTTGGGATTGAAACTGCTCCAACTCGTTCAAAATGTTACAATTTAGACGTAATTTCTTTTGTGTATTATGTATTGTAAAAGGATCATTAAAAAAAACAACCAGCCTTGTTTTCTTGCCTTTCTTTCCTGGCTTGGTCGCGAAGGAACAGGCAGTAAAATTGACGTTTCAAAGTGATCCTTGTGATTTTAATGAATAAAAATATTTGTATTAAACTAGTCTAGCTGTGTCTACGTCTGTAAAAATACGGATCTTTTTGACTGCATATGCCGCAGAACTAAGTCTCTACGACAACCCATCAATGTGAGGGCCCCATTGAAGCTTATTATCTAGGGAAAAAACCCCCTCCCCTCTGGTGTGACTTATATTTAGAAGTAATTAAATTTAAACAGCAGTTAAAAAAAATGTATTGACATTAACTTTAATTTAATATAATTAAATTAACATAAAGCGCGTTTTAGTATTTTTGATTTTGACATGTGACGTCACAAAGCTTTTGACCCCCCCCCCCCTGGCCCTTGTCAACACCCCTCGCACCTTAACGTGTGACGTAATTTATGAATGGCCTCTAATCTGTGTATAGTATGTGTACAACTGATATGAGTCATATCTACTACTCTATAAGGTAGTAAATTAGACGTAGTCATCATTTCTGGGAATAGCATGGGATTTAGTCAGAATCATGAATTAGTTTGAAGGGGGATCCTAAAAAACTAATAAACAACATGACTCTGATGTAGTTTTTATTTCTCTGTGTGAATAAAAGTGGTAAGATGGTAGATATTCTTTATTTTATTACGACATAAAACGGAAACATTAGCACGCTGAGGTACACATTGCTCGAAGAGCTGACGGCCGTTGGGGCAGATAGGTTCTCGTATAGAGAACATGCACTAGAAAGCGCAGCGTATGACGGCCTCCCTCAAGATAGAAAGACGACCTGATACAGAATGCTGGGAGCCGTTGGGTGCAAGCCGTACAAGTTCAGTCGCTCTGGAAAACTATGGGGCAGGTCAATGTACAACAGAGTATTAAAAAACAATAGTGGCACTCCAAGAGTGAGTCCGACAGAAGTGAAAACTTGAACAGACTACACTACAGATACTTATACAGGGTTACAGGAAAAATCGTGCTAGATCCGTTAAGGGCGTGGTGTACCCATCATTTCTGACTTATTTCACTACGAAACACCCTACCCTAAACTTAACCCTTTTCGAGATATTCGACTTTTAATTTTTTTATTGAAAATTGCCGATTTTTAGGCTACTAAATTTATTTTTGTTTATTTTATGTATCTTATTATTATTATTATTGCATTTTTACATGTGTAATAAGATGCTTTAGGACGTCTATCATTAAAATAGTGCATAAAATAATTGAATAGACCGTAGTAGACAAGTGAAAGTTAAGAAATTAAAAAAAATATTAGAAAGTTTATTTTTCTCTAAGGGATATCTAAAAAAATATTATGGCAATTGTTCGGCAGATGTTGTTTAAAATATCTACGTTTCATCAGCTATCTAACGAGGTATAATAATCTAGGGTTTTATTCAAATGCATTGAAAAAAATTTAGTTTTATAGGCGACAGTGGAGAAGAAAATTTATACTTAGCCCTAAAAAGTAAAATAAAATAATAGGTAAGCATGAAATGTCATTTATTAAAGATTTTCACACAACTTTTTCTTATTCTACAGTTCATGTTCAACATGGCCGCCTCTATTTCTGATACATTGTCGCATCCTTCTACGGAGACCAGTCTTTACTACTCCAGTGGTTAACGTGGTCCTCATTTTATTGGCTGCATCCACAATCCTTTCTCGTAAGTCTTCCACAGACGAAACTGGATTCGGCTCGCTGTACACAAGACTTTTCATGCACCCCCACACGTGAAAATCCATGGGGGTTAGGTCCGGACTTCTTGCTGGCCATGGCAACGGTCCACCTCGTCCTATCCATTTGTTTGGATAATTTGTGTCCAGCCAGTCTCTGACACTTCTCCTGAAATGGGCAGGGCAGCCATCGTGTTGGAACCACATGTCCCTGATCAGGTTGAGTGGCAGATCATCCAGCAAATCACTTAAGTCTGCTCTCAGGAAATTTTCGTAGCTTTCCCCATTTAGATTATCCGGGAGAAAGTAAGGTCCAATCAAATGATTGGAGATAATGCCCATCCACACATTCACGCTGAATCTTCGTTGGGACCCCTTCACTCTTTTCTTATTGGGATTCCTTAGCTCTTTTGGGGCCCAGTAATGGGCGTTGTGATAGTTAGTTATGCCATCTTTATCAAATTTGGACTCATCCGTCCACAAGATATTTCTTAGAAAATCTTAGAATTCTTAGAAAATGTAATACAAACCCTAGATTGTTATACCTCGTTAGATAGCTGATGAAACGTAGATATTTTAAAAAACATCTGCCAAACCATTGCCATAATATTTTTTTTAGATATCCCTTAGAGAAAAATAAACTTTCTAATATTTTTTTTATTTCTTAACTTTCACTTGTCTACTACGGTCTATTCAATTAACTTATGCACTATTTTAATGATTGGCGTCCTAAAGCATCTTATTACACATGTAAAAATGCAATAATAATAATAATAAGATACACAAAATAAACAAAAATAAATTTAGTAGCCTAAAAATCGGCAATTTTCAATAAAAAAATTAAAAGTCGAATATCTCGAAAAGGGTTAAGTTTAGGGTAGGGTGTTTCATAGTGAAATAAGTCAGAAATGATGGGTACTCCACGCCCTTAACGGATCTAGCACGATTTTTCCTGTAACCCTGTATACAGAGAGAGGTATCAGTAACGGTGTCGCGAGTTCAATGGTTTTTTCCCATCTCAAAAAATGCCCAACGCGCCTAAAGAAGTTTTCACTTTAATAATATGGACTCTATCTTAATCGGGTTCGATTCCCGACGAGGAACAAATGTTTGCATGATCTACAGATATTAGTTTCGGCTTGGATCTTTTCTTATATTATTATAAGATGGTATGTATTTACAAAAAAAAACGTATATATTCTATCAGTTATCTGGTTCTCATAGTAGAAGGTTTACATAGTTTGGAGCTAGATGGCATTGTGTTAAATGACCAGCATTATAAAAAAAATACACAGTTAAAAATACTATCCTATATGGTATACATAAAGTTAGATAGCTACTTCTTTTGTGCTACAATGACCTAGACCGTCGCCGTCGCCATACCGAGCTGATTGCACGGAAGAGATCCAAGGTCATATCCATTGAACCTGATGTGGCCGATGTTCAACTGTTTGAGCGGCTCTCCATTTAGATCCGTGATCGCACTAACTGAATTCTGAATGACGGATTCAGTCATGAGTTTAACACAGTCGTTATTAGGATCAGAATGAATGAATGAATCATAAAAAATATTGTACACCATACAAACGACATAGAAAAAACAAAGCAAATAGTACAATGGGCGGTCTTATCGCTTATAAGCGATCTCTTCCAGACAACCTTTGAATGGAGAGCATTTTTTTTAACTAAAACAATGGTCGGGCGTCTAATACCAAAATATAAATATAATTACTTATTTACAATTTATAAATATATATACATTCAAAATACATATATAGATAAATATAATTGGCATTGACTGCCTCCGTGGCGCAGTGGGCGTATAGCCGGCTGAGACGCAGGAGGTAGCGGGTTCGATTCCCGCCGCGGAACAAATGTTTGCATGATCTACAGATATTTGTTCCGTGTCTGGGTGTTTTTCTATATAATTATAAGTATGTATTTACAAAAAAAAAGTATATAAGTATTCTATCAGTTATCTGGTTCCCATAGTACAAGTTCTGCTTAGTTTGGGGCTAGATAGCGCGTGTGAAATGTCCAGCGATATGTATTTATTATTTATTTATTTATATGTATTAATAATATGTAAAATAAATATAAGCTGAAAAATGCGATTACTTAATACATATGAATTGTGCGATACTACGACGTTTCTGACAAATATAAACTTTAAACTCTAGATTTAAATATGGGCAAGAATGAGGCGTGCCGTATTGTTACTGGTAACGCGTTCCAGAGACGTACTGCTTACATTATATTACATAAAGATTAACATTTATTTATTTGCGATATATGGGTATAAAAGTTGGTAATAAAATAATCTAGGTACAGCCGTGATCAGCAAACAACCAAGCAAAATTAATTACTAAAATTATGCATTAATTCATCAATTCAGTATATATAAATTAAAATACGTCAATTCATTGGAAATCTATATTATTATAAATACGTGATTTATGACGTACCGTATTTATAATAATGATTGAAATAAATCACGAAAGTTTTCTAAGTAAAACTCTTTATGTTTTAATTTAAATTCTTCTTCTTCTTTTAAATTAAATTTAAATTTATGAATTTATAGAAAGATAACAAAATAATACATAGGAAAACTTAATGCTAATTAGCATTTACTTCCAGCTAACCTTTGTGTAGTGTAGATTAACTGTAGGGCTTTCTATTTTGAAATTTTTGGATTAGCCAATTTCGCATTTTGTATGCTCGCTTTTATAATTGTTATGCCAAATGTTTAGTGTATGCCGACTACGACGGCCTCAACTTTAATTTTTAACCGACTTCATCATACTTATCATCATTGTTTTGTGTGTTCCCCGATTACTCGAAGACGCCTGGACTGGAGAAATTCTTTATTTGTTTAAAAGGGTACACTTCCCAGGTGGTGGTGGTTCCATTGCCACCAAGTCAGGATCAAATTATGGGATTCCAAAAAATCGAGGGCGACCCTCTTTAATAGGGATGCAATTCGGTTTTATATTTGTTATTACCTCAGAATTCCGTCATATACCTACTAATATAATAAAGATTTCCCATTAGATTATGAAATTTATAAACTGTAATCATATACGAATGTATATTCTGTTAATGTTCAAATAAATTACTCAATTATAAACCTAAACTATGTTATAACCTCTAAAACAAGTAGCGTAGATTCTGTTTATAACCTAATCTACTGTACTGGTAGAGAATACTTAGCGCAACAAAATCTTTTGACTCAGTTTTGTTTGATAGAGTTCACAAACATCCAAAACTTCAAAATAATGCGAAATAAAAATACAATCTATCGAAAAAAAAATACACTGATTTATTTTCGACAGAAAGAACGAAAAAAAATGTATAATGTCCACCATTAATAACAACACAAAAAAATATATTAAAAAAAATTAAATAGATATCAGTTATTAGCAGCCACCGCAAAAAGCCTGTTTCTCTATTTTTATGTTACCGCTAAGTAAAAGTTAGTGACTTGAAAACATACAAAAATATTTAATCCATCTTACGTCCTAAAGTTGTCTACAAGATAAGAGAATATTTTCTTTAACGATAAGACGGCCTATTATACTTACATATAAGTGTATAATTTTCTCATTTGATGTATTAAGGTTGCATAAAAAAATTCATTCATTCAAAACTGGTTACAGAAATTGTAGAGCAGAGGCCGAAGTGAATGACAAAAGTCATTCAAAAGTGAAGAAAACTTCGCGTCCGGGAATTTTGTCGTGGCTTCGATAATGGATTCGTTTGGTTTCTTGTCAGTTATTTTGGGAAATCGCGTCAGGATTAAAGTTTATTGGAAGATTGAGACAGCACTTTACGCTAACAATTACTCTGTCGCGTTTATCAATGAAACTCATTGACGAAACTTTTGTAGTTTTTAAGAAACAAAATCTTTCATTTACTATTTATAGCAGTTTACATCTTTATCACAATTGAATGAAACTAAAAATAACTTTGCATATTATTTGTGAGAGGCTATTGGCTCAGGACTTATGTGAGGGACTTTACTTTACTTAAATTTTGATTGTTATTGATAGAGCGAAGCGAGGTCTCCAAATCAACTTGTGCAAATCGGCGTTGTATGTATGTATGTTTGTTTGTCCGAGGATAATTTTCGAAGCGTTTATCCGATCGTCGTGAAATTTGGTATATAGGTAGGTAGTGATGGCACAACTTTGGTGTGACTAAATGAGATAAAAAGGGCTTATCTCAGATTGTTGAGACATTGGGGTTCAAGAGGGGTAAAAAAATAAAAAATAAAATGGGACTGTCCGGTCAAGTGCTTCGTGTCATAAAAGGTATTTGTGTGTATTTTGACCCCTTTTTTATTTTTAGTCTAAACCTTGTAGTTTTTAAGTTATTAGCCATAATATAAAATGAACTTTAAAGAAATTCACAGGGTACACAGTGAATGCTGAAATTTGGTATACGAGTAGCTTTAGTGACATAAATATAGAGAAAAGTCTGAAATCCAGAATAACTACAATTCCCAAAAAATTAAATCCACTTAACGTGAACTCCCGTTACCTGTAATTTGAATGAAACTGTAGGTCAAGTTATTTGATTAATTATTTCGGGGCACTATTTTGGTAGCCAAAGATTACAAATAATATTTTTTTGTTTTAATGGGAGACTTTATTATTTAAAAACTTTTATTATTATTATTTGAATATTGTTTCTTTAATATTTTTTAATTTTTTAATTGTGCCTATACTTTGTACTAACCCATGTGACAGGTTTGAATTAAGTTTTTTACCATCAAATATGAATCTTTGACATTGAATAAATGAATTGAATCATTTTAGACTCAAATTTATTGTTTTTTGTTCAGATTTTCTGGACAAAATAAGTCACACAAATCATGACAGGTGGAAACTGATTACGGCGATTATTTTCAAATGTCTAAAAACAATCGCGTCTTTTAACAAAAGTTGAAGTAGAATGCTGAATTCGTTCTCAAAATTCCTACCACCATGATTAATTAAGAATTTAAATAACTTAAGAAACCTCCTTTGTTCTGGCCCTCAAATTAATACATTTCCAAAACAAACTTGGAAAAGTATCAAAAAGTTAAATGAGCCGCGAAAATTAATTATCCAATGGATACCGTCTCTTTGTTTAAATAATTTGTTGGTAGACCATTAAAAAGTTACTCTTGTTTTGGAATATACTAAAATATTACAAACAGACAGAAAACTAAATAAACATTTATTAACAGAAAGGATATACAATTATTTACAATAAAATACAGAAGAAACAGTTGAATCATCCAAAGACCGTTGCAAACGATCTGTAGATAGCTCAACTGCTCCAGATCACTACCAGGCGGAAGTGTCACCAAGACACTGGCTGCATTGACCCGCTGAATTGCAATCCTTATACGTTGACCCAGTTAAGCGCCAGCTCTCGGATCACACGTCGCTTCGACCAGACGCCCAGAAATCATTTTGAAAACGCGATGGGCCTCGGTACCCCATGGACCCAGGGTCTCGACCCCAAATGGCTCAAATACGTAAACTCTGTCGAATCTTCCATATTTGAGCCGCTTGATATCTTCGGCTGAATTTGTCACCACACCGGCCCCAACTGCTGTACCAGACAGATGAGATGGCGCAAGGGCATCGACGCACGTGGCGTCGCATACCAAAGGGCTACCCTTCTCCCAAGGTACAAGAGTCATACTCGTACCGTCAGGCCGCTTACCATCGTCACATATCAGACCGTTCGGCTCGGAACGGCTGGAACGTTGACACTGCAAAAAGACCGGCTATTACCATGTCTCTACAGAGAATATAAAATAAACAACCTTTATTTTTTATTTTTTTTTCAAGGAGTAAATCTGCATCCAGATACCCGTATTGCATGCAGGGTACAATACGGGTTATGTGAGGTTGTCGGACTCAACGACCCACTAAAACCTCCCCGGTGGCCGGCCTCAATGCATGTCACAGGGTTCAGGGATCTCACAAGAAACGCACCAGAGCCCCCCTCATGCACAACGCCCATAAAGAGCACGTCCCAGGGGCTGTTGCCCCCAGCACCCTCACGGTGCGTGCACAGCAGCACACGCCACATTGTGCGGCTGCCCTCCCTGAGTCCGCTATCCGGGTTGGCCAGAGCCCTCCCTCTGACTACCCACGTACCCGAAAGGTCCCCTGTATGGCAGGGGAAACTATTACTCTGCCCCTTCACGAGGCGGGCGGCGCGGGGTGGCTGTTGCCTGCACCCCGCCGCCGCCTTCTCCGAGCGGGATCGGCCCTCTCCCGATCTCGCTCAGCGGCCTCTTTCCGAACCAATACGGTCTCACAGAAAGAGGCCACGGCCTTCCAGCCGTCCTCGTCTGCCAACATAGCCGCTACTACGTTTGGCAGACGGAGGTCCTGCCCGGTCATGGTGATCAGGTTCCGCCTTTCCACGCACCACGCTGAGCATTCCTCGAGCGTATGCTGGGCAGAATCCCGGTCCCACCCACAATGGTGACATTGCGGTGTCCGTTCGCGTCCAATCCTATTTAGGTACTCACCGAAGCACCCGTGCCCGGTGAGTACCTGGGTAAGTCGATAGGTGACATTTCCCCATTCCCTCCCTAGCCAGCCTTCGAAGCTCGGCAGAATTGCGCCAACGATGCGCTGGCGCGAGTACCGCGGTTCGTCGAACCGCTCGCGCCATTCTACGAGCGCACGTTGTCGCTCCTCATGCCTTACCTCCACCGGCGCTGCTCCGCCCCCGTCATCCTGTCGAAGACGAACGTACACACGTGCGTCCATCGCTGCCAAGATGTCAAAGGGCTGAAACCGCGCCAAGAGAGTTGCCGCCTCAAACGATATCGTCCGGTATCCTCGCGCGATACGAATAGCTATAGTGCGCTGCAGACTATTATACATAGTCCTGCAGCGCCTAACACCCGTCAGTCTACTAGACCACACAGGTGCTCCGTAGAGAGCCATCGATCGCACGACCCCCGCGTAGAGTCGGCGAACCCCCTCTCTTGGCCCCCCGAGATTGGGCAGCAGTCTGTGCAGAGCACCCACTACCTTCTGGATCCGAAGAACCGCACTGTTGAAGTGCTCTTCGAAACCCCAGCGACTGTCCAAGGTGAGCCCTAGGTACTTGAGGTACCGCCCCACCTGGACATCAACGTCACCCACGCGAACGGACATGCTGGGTGGTTCCTTTCCCCTCGGTAGCGTGTGGAACCACAGCGCTTCGGTCTTCTGAGGCGCTATCCGCAAACCCAGCTCGTGGATCTTGTTGACGACGCAAGCCACCCCAAGCTCGGCGAGCTCTCTGGTCCCGTCGAAGGAGTCCCCGTCAGCTAACACTAAAGTGTCATCCGCGTAGCAGACAACGTGTATGCCGACGGGTAGATCGACGCGCAAGACCACATCGTATGCAAGGTTCCACAAGAGCGGGCCCAAAACGGACCCTTGCGGAACCCCACAAAACACCTCCCTCCGGTGCAATGCACCGTCCCGGCCCACATACTGCACACATCTGTCGCGCAGATAGGCGCCAACTATGCGCTGCAGGTAGAGGGGAACTCCATGAAAAACGAGCGCCTCCCTGATCGCCCTCCAGGGCAAGGAATTAAACGCGTTGACGATATCCAAAGACACCGCCAACATCTTCCCGCCCCGGGACACGGCCTGCTTCGATAGTGACTGGACGCGAAGAATCGCGTCAACTGTCGACCGCGCCCGTCGGAAACCAAACTGGTTATCCGACAGGTCGGGACCTTCCTGCTGCAGATGAGTGCATAGACGAGCGGCAATTATTCTTTCAAACAATTTGCCAGCCTCGTCCAGCAGGCATATGGGACGATACGCAGACGGAGAATCCGTGGCCCTGCCACCCTTCTTCAAGAGGACCACCCTTGCCTCCTTCCAATCCTTGGGGAAAGTTCCAGAGCAGAAGCAACTACCAAATAGTCGCCTCAGCCTGTCCCCCAATCCGGCGGAAAGAGCCAGCACCCACGCCCGACCAGGAATCCCATCCGGGCCTGGCGCGGTGTTACGTGCCCCGAGGCGCTTCACCGCTCGGTGCAACTCCTCTTCAGTTACTCCCAGTTCATCGGACTAGGTGTTCGGGTCCGAAGGTAGCCCGGGGGATGAGGGACTGTCCTGAACCCTGGGGAAGAGGGTGTCTACCACTCTCCCAACAAAAGCAGGGACCAGGGCCGGAGTTTACCCAGTACAGTTTTGTACGGTCGCCCCGACGGATCCCTGTCCAGCCCCTCGAGGAGTTCACTCCAACACCGAGACTTGGCATCGGCAATAGCGCCTTGGAGTGCCTTGGTAGCGCATCGGTAAACTACGTAAACTCTCTCCGTCTCTTCGGCAAGGGCTCGCCGTCTCCTCCGGGCTCTAGTGTACTGGCGTCGAGCACGCAGGCACGCCTCGCGCAGCCTTGCAATCTCGTTCGACCACCAGTACACCGCCCTACGCTTGGTTTGCCCAGTTCGGGGCATCGATGCATCACAAATGGACGTCATCGTTGTCCGGAACCAGGCTGCTTCCCTCTCAGGATCAGGCAGTTCTTCCTCGACATCCGGCCAGGCCGCGACGATGGCTGCGGCTTTCAACAGATCGCTATCTAGCCGCTTAAAGGCCCATCGTCGCGGCAGGTCGCTACTGCGGCGGGACACATGGTCGGGAGGGCGAAGAGCTACATTGAAAACGATGTGGCGATGGTCGCTTAGTGTGACCATCTCCTCTGCTACCCTCCATCCCGACACCATGTGTGTGACAGAAGGAGTCGCCCAGGATAAATCCACGATTGACTCTCCCTGCCACCGCACACACGTGCTTACGGACCCCTGATTTAAAAGCCGGAGGTCAAATTCCGCCGCCCAGTCAACAACCTTTACTCCCCTTGGGTTGTTTCGGGGACTCCCCCACTCGCGAGAGTGAGCGTTGAAGTCACCCAAGATAAGCACAGGACGGGGCAGGCATCTGCGAATGCAGCTTCCCACCTTGTCCAGGTACACCTCGTAATCGGCGAGAGTACAGTTGGGGGATACGTAACAGCCCACAACGGCTATGTGGCCCCACTCTACAGCTACGAAACCCTCGCCCTTTTCAATAAGGGCGCAGGGGGGATCACCTTCACCACCCGCCCCAATAGATAGCAACAGAGCCCCCGTCGTCCCCAAACCAGCGAGGATGAATCGGGGCACGATAGGGCTCTGACATTACGGCAAGTGCAATTGACCACTGCGCGAGCGTTTGCAGGAGGAGGTCCTGCGCAGCTCGGCAGTGGTTGAGATTGCACTGGAGGACCCTAATGGTGTGATCCATTAAGAGGCCTCCATGGCCTCCTGGGGCGGCGGGGCTTTGCCCGACTCAACGGTCTCCTTTGGTGGGGCCGTTTTGCTTTCCGGTGTTGGGGGTGCAGGAGGTTTCCTTTTAGCCTTAGGAGGGGTGCAACGCTTGCTACCCATCCTATGGTCAGCCTTACAGCCCTTGTCGGAACACAGCGGACACCTAAGTGGACGCGTGCATTGGCTCGCCCGATGATCGGGCTCGCCACACGCGTAGCACAAGTTGGTGCGGTCCACCGTACTGTGACACATGCTGCGTACGTGCCCGTACTCCAGGCACCGGAAGCATTGCAACGGCCGTGAGGTCAAATAATCGACCCGAGCCGAAACCCACCCGACGGTGACGTGCTTTGTCGCGACTAGCTTGCGAATGCAGGCCAGTGGACAACGGACCCAAACCGTGCCCAGGGCAGTGGGAGAGCGACGTATGTCGCCCACCCGCACATCGTCGGCCGAGCAGTCTCCAGCCCCAGCCACGGCGGCGGCCACCTCCTGCGAAGTAACACTGTCGTCCAGGTCTTTAAGCCGCAGGTCACCCGTCTTGACGGGGCGCGAAATGCACACACCCATCTCGACGAGGGCCTCCCGCAACCGACCAGCCAGAGCGTCTGCCTTGGATGTGCAGTCAGGACCTGGCACCTCCATAATTAGCCCCCCCGTTATAGCCCGCTTGAAGCCAACTGTGTCCAACCCGACTTCGGACAGCCGAATCCGGGCCTTTGCGGCCGCCATCACCGCTTCGTAGGTGATATCCGAGCCCTCCGGAATTGTCACCGCAATCGCCGCAGATGTCGGCAGCCGCATCGGCTTCGTCGAACGTCCTGCCTTAGAGCCAGCCTTAGGGCCAGCTTTCTGGCCAGCTTTTGGGGCAGGCGTCATTGGGGGTACCGCCTTTTTGGGAGGCGAAGGTTTTTTCACCTTCTTCCTCGTCACGGTCGCCCACGTGTACTCCGGCTCCAGCGGTGCCCGTGCCTCGGAAAGCCGCAACTGCACTGCAGACTCAGGGACATCCGGCGCCGGCTGCGACTGCTTCCCCTTGCCGTCTTTCTTGCCCTTGGCTTTGCCCTTCTTGGTAGGGCCTGGAGCCACGGGAACTTCACTGACCTGAGAGGTCGAAGGCTGGACTTTAAAAGCCGCAGCCAACTTCCTGTCCATAAGAGCGCCAATGCGGTCCATGAACTGGCCCTCCCAATCTTTCCCGCCGGTGGCAAGTGGTAATGCCGTCGGCTTGGCCACACTCCCTGCGCTAGCCTGGGAAGTGGTGTGCTCACGGATTGCATACGTCAGCTGGTCCACCTTTTTATAAAGGGCCGCCATTTGCACTCGTAGGTCAGCGTTCTCCTTTTCTAGGCGCTCCACGTTGGCGTCCAAGGACGTTCTCTGCGTCAACTCAAGGACGCCAGCCATCGCCTTCCTCACCGCTACACGCAGACCGTGAACGTAGTCGCCTTTCAGATTCTTGGACTTGTCGGCGATCTTCTTGACCGTGTCCAAGTTGACCTTGATTGCGGCGACTACATCCTCAGTCGGCTGCCCCTTCATCTCTCTTTCAAGATCAGCTGGCTTTGGCAGCTTCCCTTTCAACCTCAAGTTCAAGGGGAGGACAGACGGGTCGAAGACATCGTCCTCATCCGGCCTCTCCCTGTCCTTGAGGAACATGGCGCGCTTAGACCCTTGAGGATCTGACACTCCATCAGCCTTCCTGCCACGCTTTCGAAGAGCACGGGACATGTCCGACGCTGTCGAGGCAAGCGAGGAGACGGACATAATAGAGCAGTCCGACTCCTCCCCTCTATCGCTCAATGCAGCCGCCACGCTCACCGCGCTCGACCGAATCCTTGGTTTCACGAAGGAACCCATCTTCTCCAAAGACTGCTCTTCCGATCCACCCACACTACCCACACCTTTCGAAACTGAAGCACCCCTCTCCCGCACCGAAGCGCGGGAGGTGACTGCTTTCGTCTCCCTATCCATATCGCACGTCGACCGAGCCGAAGCATCGGAAGACCAACGTTCTTCAGCAACTATAAGACGATCGGCTCCCCCCTCAGAATACGAACTGGGGAACAACGACGTAGCTGGCGCTACGCCGCTACGGGATTCTCCAACTGCGGAGCAGCTGGTACCCGCCTGAGGTAGTTTTTTGCGATTCGTCATTTCCATAGTTTTTTTCCTTTTTGAAGGGGTTAGGTCCCCTGTGATGGGTGCCCTAGCGGCCGAGTTCCCCCCGACCATACTCCACGTGTGAGGCCAGATCCATGCCGCTTCCCCACACCCACAACCGTAGACGCAGTTGTGCACGAGCAGTAGCAACACAAATGCAGACTCACACGCGCAATACTCCCTTCGGCAGGCACCGAAACCTTGAGATGTGGTCTTTCCTGCCCACACTCTGATCCTTAGAAGAATCCTCGGATCCTCTCTCTCCACCAGACTGCTCCCCCAGCACGTCCCTGCCTTCATCATGGCTGTCGATCTGCTAGACAGATGGACACCAGTGTGTCTACCCATCCTACCCCACCGACAAAGTGCCGGCGCCTGGTGGTTTCCGTTACGTCTATTTCTGATGGAAATAGACCAATAGCGGGCAGCAACCGCGAGAAGGAACGACCCCACCAGACTTGCCTTGAGGATCTACACGACCTGCGCTCTCCCTCAAGACCAAACGCCTCCCTACTCGCTCCCAGAGCCGAGTAAGGAAGGCCTGGATTTATCCAATACAAGCGGCTGAAGCCGCAAGCTAGGCATAGCAACTACTAGTGGATAAACCCAGACCCGCCCAAAAGTAATAAACAACCTAACCTAATCCAACTGCTCCAGATCACGAGGCAGAACTCCAAGAGACTAACTGTATTGCCCCGCTGAATTGCAATGTTTATGCGTTGGGTCACCCAGATAAGTGTAAAACTACAAAAATACCCATGAAATGGCATTAATTCATATAAAAAATCATTAATGCTCAAGAAACAACTTAAAACATACAAAAAATAACAGAAGGTGAAATTGTCGGACATAAAGCTAATCGGCAAGCGATAAAAATGTTTGCTTATAATATTAATGTAATAATTTGAATATTTCGGGGGACGGGGGGGGGGGGGGGGGGGTTCAACATGTTAAAAACGTTATCAACTGCAAAAGTTATATTACTATAAAAGTTATATATATAAATTTGAGTAGAAGTGCCAGCCCAGCCTATAGCGGCCACCCATCCAGTAACTTGCATGGGTGAACACGTGGTGTTTTCTAAACTATTTCGTGTGTTGGAGGGCGCTCGGTAACACCAATTATTATTAATTCATTTATTTTAGTTTAAAATCCATAATTACTTAACTAACTCAGAATAAAATACATAATCAAAAATTACTAAACAATTAAATTACATTCAAAATTCAAACTAATATTATAAATGCGAAAGTAACTCTGTTTGTTTGTAAGTTTGTTTATTTGTTACCTTTACACGACTAAAAGGCTTAACGGATCGTAATGAAATTTGGCAAGAAGATAGGTTATATCCTGGGGAAGGACATAAGCAATCTTTTGTTTCAAAAAATAATCTGGAAGGGGGGGGAAATAGGGGTTGAAAGTTCCATATAATTTAACCGTCGTTGGCGTAAAGTCATTTCATGAAGTATCGCGTCACTTTGACATTTAATTCTGCATTTGATTTCTTTGTTATTTATAATGGCAGAACAAAGTTTGCCGGGTCAGCTAGTTAAATTATAAATATAAGTAATAGCCCGCACGGTGTCAATTTGTAATACAACAAAACATCACAATCGTCAGGTATTTCTTGTAATATATCAAAATAAACACAATATTACTGATGAAAGATGACCTAAATTTTGCTGGGAGCCGATAGGTTGCTGTAGAAATCCATGAAACAGGGTTTTCTCAGCAGTGGACGGACGGAGTATAACAGATGGTGACGATTAATTTTGCTACATGTTCAAGAATCGTCCAATATTCTACAAATAATTAAGCGTATATAAATAAGTCATTGTTCAATGAATGAATCAGTCCAGTTAACCTTAATCGCAGTTCTTAATGGACAGAGAATGTAGGTATTCGCTTACTCACTTATCGTAAATGCAATTTAATATATTAACTTATTTAGTTTATTAAAAGGGTAATGTCAGCGTGTTTAAGGTAAGGATTAATCATTTCATGGTCAAATTCTTTTCATATTTCAATACAGAGCAACCGAAGTTGACGTTGGAACGGCTCCCAGAAACCTTAAACTTAGCAGGTCGTATTGATATCGCCAAGGCGCCGTCATTTCTTTTTAACGGCGAAACATTTATGACCCTTCATCATCATCATCAACCAATAACAGTCCACTGCTGGACGTAGGTCTCTCCCAGGGTGCGCCATTGAGCCAGATCTTCAGCTCTTCTCATGCAATCTTTGCTAGCTACAGCGCGCACATCGTCACTCCATCTAGCCGGAGGGCGTCCTTAAGGCCCTTACTTGATGTTAAGTGGTACCTAACCATCGCCTATATCAAAGTATTACCTCGTAGGTCACGCACCTTGGACGTGCTCTACGATGCATTGCCCAGCGTTCATCAACATGAGACATACAGGAGTAAAGCCTCCTGTAATCCACGGGATCTAGAAACAATATCCATAGGGATCTTGAAAAGCTGCATCCATCAACCTAAAGTCCTGCTCCGTTACTTCAAGGAGCTAGGATGGCTGGGATTATGTTAGAAGGGGGGTAATGCACAATACACCCCAATGCAGGACGTCAGTGTCCCATGGCAGATCTTATTCCCCCCACCCTGGAATTAGAATTAGAAAGCCGCATGTGCCTATAATTTCACAGACGACCATTTCCTTTACACAGAAACATAGCAATGCTGCTTCGCGGTAGAAATGGGTTCATCCCCGGGCGAGCCCTTTTACAAGGAACTCTATTTCTCATATCGAGAATATAAAGTAAGGAAACTAGGGTTAGTTAGTTAATATTCACACTACTCAACATAAAGGAGCTTTTATCATAAAAGTGTAACACAGAACAACACCAGAAGCAACTTTAAACAGGGCGAAATAATTATAAATGCATGCAGCATTCAATTCATAGTAATATTATTTTGCGATTTTTTCCACACGAAACTTGGAATAAATTATTTACGGAAAAAAGAGGTGTTATAAGTTAGAAGCCTATTTCTGTGTGTCTGTGGCATGTTGTTCCCAAACGGATGGACCGATTCTGACGCGGTTTTTATTAATAGAAAGCTAGTTTTTTTATACTACTAAGGTAGCAAACAAATATACGGCCCACCTAATAACGTACCTAGTTTAACAGGGGTAGTTCTAAGATTTGTCAACTTTTTATCCCAAAAAAAAAATGTAATACCCCTTCTGGGTATGGTATTTTTTTTTGTATGACCCATTCCAACATTTAGTGTATATTAAATGTTAGTAATGTCATGTTGGCAAGACGTGGTGATGACAGGTGGAGCAGGGTAGCGACTTAATGGTGGCCAAGGAATGGCTGTAGAAGGGTGGGACGTCCGGCAGCGAGATGGGTGAACGACATCGTCACAGTCGCGGGCTGTCAATGGATGAGACTAGCGCGATGGGTGGGACAAACTATACCCGGCAGTGGGTGAAGTATGGTTGTGGATGATGATGTCGATGAATGTCATGCTTTCTTTTAATTTATTTGGGAACCACGGAAGCGAATTCGTGGGAAGAGTATAACAAACCACAGTACAGCGACCGCAATGTCATAACGTTATCTCGATTAATTTCTCTGTAATTATATTCGGGGACGCGATACAGATCATCATAAATCTGGCGCTGGGTGCTGGGCAGACTGGCCAGTATTTTGGAGATTAGATAGCACAGTGTAAGCTATTCAGTAGATAGCTTTTAATATATTTAATGAAGAAACTTAGTTAAAATCTAATTTTATTAGTATCTTTAGTTATACTGTATTGAATACTTCTCAGTTATCATTATAACCTCACTCAGTTAGTAGTGGTGACCTCCGTGTTGCAGTGGGGAATAGCCGGCTGAGATATTAGATCCATATATTTGTTTAGGGTTCTAGTATTTTTCTACATATTATAGGTAAGTTTTTACAAAAAAAATGTATATAAGTATTCTATCAATTAACTGGTCCCCAAGCTTTGCTTAGTTTGGGGCTAGATGGCGCTGTGTGAAATGTCCAGCTTTATTTATTTAGTTTTACATTAGATTAGATTAGATAATTATTTGTTGTATACCATGAAACAAATACAAATAAAAAATGACAACGTCAATCAATGGATACAATTGGCGGTCTTATCGCTAAATAGCGATCTCTACTAGACAACCTTTGGCTGGAATGGGCTGTGTGGACATTACCTGGGGTGTAATGGTGTACCTGACATACTACATGGACATACATACTAATACTAATTATATAAAAATAAAAATTACATGAATGAACCTAAATAATAACTATCATAATGATTTATTTAAACACACTTAGACTTCTATAAGTAACATATTAATTGATAATAAATACATAGATATTTAGCGACAACTACTCAGATAGTGTTCTCTGAGCATACGTTTAAAAATGGCAAGTGACTTGGCACATCTGATAGCCACCGGCAGCGCGTTCCATAACCGGACAGCCTGCACTGTAAAAGACTTATCAAAATAGGAGGAGGAGTGTACTTAAAATGTACTGAGTTGGAGTGTGTCAGATGAAAGCAAGGATCGATGATTGGATTGATGAAGGAAATGGAAGCGTTCTTTAAGCTAGGAAGGTGAAAAAGGATTAAACAGGGTGTTATATAAATGGTGAAGGATGTGAGTATCCTGGCGAAGGCGTATGGGTAACCGCTTGAGCTTACTGCAAAATTTGGACATATGGTCACTTTTAGTTAGATTAATCATTACTGTGTCATTACAAGGTGCTGGTTTGAAACTCCTTTCAACTCTATGTTAATACAACATAATTTTGAGCAATAAACGACTGACTGTAAATTGATTCTGTAATTAAATACCCTTTGCAAGCCAATCGGGTTTGTTCCCTGAGTCTTTCCTATAATTAGTCTTTCTAAGTACGTCTTTACAATAAAAAAATAACAATCAGTTATCTGGTTCCCATAGATTAGATTAGATTAGATAATACTTTATTGCACACCACGAAACAAATACATATAAAAAAAACAACTACGTAAATCTATGGATACAATTGGCGGTCTTATCGCTAATTAGCGATCTCTACCAGACAACCTTTGGATGGAATGGACTGTGTAGACATTACCTGGGGTGTACCTGACATACTACATGTACTTACATACTAATACTAATTATATAAAAATAAAAAAATATAAAACTTGCATAAATGAAAACTACATGAATCTAAATAATAACTACTCATAATAATTCATAGATACATACTTAGACTTATTTAAGAAACAAATAATTAATAATAAATACATATATATTTAGCGACAAATACTCAGATAGTGTTCTCTGAGCATACGTTTAGTACTAGTACTAGCTATGCTTAGTTTAGGGCTAGATAGCAAGATAGCAAGCATTAGACAGCTGCTTCACACACTTCGTTTGCCTATTTATTAATCCAGGTATAATCTATGTATTTATTTTATCGAAATCGGGTTCAGTCGCCTAGGCGTGAAAACGTAACAAACAGATAAAGATACAGAGTTACTTTCGAATTTATAATATTAGTAGATATGGATTTATTTAAAAGAAAATAGATATAAAAGAGATATAAAAGATAAGATAAGAGATATAATAGATAATAATCAATAATTTTTAGATAATTATTAATTTTTGGTGGAATGTAAAATTTAAAAGAATTTGTATAACTTTGCAAGCCTTAACCGGCCGATAATATCTTTAAGCGCTATCACATATCATTTTAAGATCTTATTTTGTAACACATTATCAGCAAAGAAAAAATGACTTAAGACTAATGAGTTGTGTATGACTAAACACAAATAAAAATTTCTTTATTTTTTATATTTCTTTTAAATTAAATCTATAATTGATCGAGCGAAGGGAGATCTCCAATTCAACTTGGGCTAATTGGCGTTGTATGTATGTTTGTTTGTCCGAGGATAACTTTTGAAGCGTTTATCCGATATTCGTGAATACTGGTATATGGATAGGTAGTGATGGCACAATTTTGGTGTGACTAAATGAGCTAAAAATGTGAGGGGCAACAACATATTTACCCCTCTTGAACCCCAGATATTGGGGTTCAAGAGGGGTAAAAAAATGAAAATGAGACTAACCGGTCAGGAATTTAATAATAACGTTTTGGTATACGTGTAGCTTAAGTAACACAAAAGTCTGAAAAACAGAATATCTGCAATTTGTACACCAAAAAAGTATTTTGTATCCCAATTTGTACCAATTAACATGAACTCCCGTTACCTGTAATTTGAATGAAACTCTAGGTCAAGTTAGTTGGTTAATTATTCCTTGGCACTATTTTGAAAGTCAAAGATTAATATATATTTAAGAATAATATAATTTTTGTTTTTATGGGAGACTCGCGAGATCTCAGTTCGACTAGTACCTATTATAAATTATATATATATATATATATATACGTATAATTCCCATTTAGCTATTTAGTTTGTGGTAACGTGCATTGTGTTTGTGGTTTTATGCAACGATACATAAAAAATCTACTATCAATGGCTTAGGCACAATGGTCAAAATTATTGTTGAAAGCTATAATTATGTATATTCATATGGCCAAGAATAGTTTCACATAAAACAATGTACTGTTGACCTTCTGCATATATTTTTCTGTGGTCACACAGTGTAGCGCTAAGCTCTTTACACCGTTAATTTTGAGGATTGTTTAATTAAACTCTGACTTTTGCTGGACGGTACCTCATCATCATCATCACAGCCCTATTTCACCCACTGCTGAGTACGTCCGACTACCGATCGGTTGTTAGTACACGAGGAATTACAAATAGTTTACAACTTTGTCACAATTAACTAGTGGTTCGCCCCGAACTGAGATCTCGCGGGTCTCCCATAAAAACAAAAATATATTATTCGTTATCTTTGTATAGATAATCAAAATAGTGCCACGAAATAAATATCCAACTAACTTGACCTACAGTGTCATTCAAATTACAGGTGACGGGAGTTCATGTTAATCGGTTGCACTTTTTTGGGGTACAAATTGCAGGTATCCTGGATTTCAGACTTTTGCCTATATTTGTGTCACTTAAGATACACGCATACCAAATTACAGCACTGTGGGGTCACTGGTGTACCCTGTGAATTTCGTCAAAGTTCAGTTTTTAATATGGCTAATAACTCAAAAACTACAAAGACTTTAGTAAAAATAAAATCAAAGTAAAATGTACTAATGTACCTCTCATTTGACGTCGTACTTGACTTAATAGTCTCATTTCCATTTTTTTTTACCTCTTTTGAACCCCAATATCTCAACAACCGCCCCAACATTTTTAGCTCATTTAGTCACACCAAAATTGTGCCATCACCTATGTATCAAATTTCACGACGATCGGATCAACGCTTCGAAAGTTATCTTCGGACAAACAAACATACATACATACAACGCCGATTTGCCCAAGTTGATTTTGAGATCTCGCTTCGCTCGATCAATTAAAGTGCTTACTGACAGCCGGTACGGTCATTGAGCAAATAAGTTTGAATGCGACATGGTACTAAACTGTATTAGCCTATCCTACTAATGAAGACTAATGATGAAATTCATAGACAAACCAAGGTTACAGACATATGTCGAAGATTAGCAAGCTGATGTGGCAGTGGGCGGGGCACAGCTCGAAGAAGTCACGGCCGTTGAGGCAGAAAGGTTCTCGAGTGGAGACCACGTATCTACTACAAAGCGTAGCATAGGATGAAAAGACGACCTGATAAAGACTGCCTCCGTGGCGCAGTGGGGGTATAGCCGGCTGAGACGCAGGAGGTAGCGGGTTCGATTCCCGCCGCGGAACAAATGTTTCCATGATCTACAGATATTTGTTCCGTGTCTGGGTGTTTTTCTATATCTTATAAGTACCTATATATTTACAAAAGAAGTATATAAGTATTCTATCAGTTATCCGATTCCCATAGTACAAGCTCGGTTGGGTCCCGCACAAGATCGCACTGAAAATATTTGGGGAGAGCCTAGGTCCAGCATTGGTCTTGCTATGGCTTGACAATATGCCTTTCAATCCCGTCTTAAAAAGTGGTTGCTGGAACACGTTTTTTATGGTCTGAAGGACCTGTTAACTTTACCAGATTTTTTGTAAATTATAAAATTAATAGAAGATCCAGACAGTTTTATCCGCGAGGAGAATAATCTACTTTTCACACACTCTGCTAGACAATGAAAACCAAATCTAGGTTGGTGCATTCTGTACAGAGGTTAGTTCGATTTACAAATATATTCTTATTGTGTGGGTCTCTTTTGTTCAAATTTTAATACAGATGAGGTCCTAAAAATGAAATTCAGTACAACTTTACTCTCGGCTCAGCCGTAGGGATTTAATCACCTGCTTTCGGTGAGGTTTACATGATATATAATTTGACATTGTCGAGCAGGTGGTGTAAAAATTATATTTTTAATTATCCTGCTAACTTGTAACAAAGGTGTTATAAATAAATTATTTGTATACCTACTCGTATGGCAATCCTGACGTTACCTCGCGCAAGACATGACGGTCTAGAAAACGTGATATAACACTGAAAATGCTATCAAACAAAATGCAAAAATGACACATTTTGCCAAGTGTTCTTTATTAGGTATTTTACTCATCATTTACTAATTAAAACTTATTAACATTATAATTAAAATTAATTAAACTACTTAATTAATGTTCGTATTATACCTTCGTTCGTAATGAAAATACCTTATTGAACATATGTATTTATTAGAAGATGAAAATACCGCGCGGTCATATGAACTTGGCCTAAAAGAGCGGAAAGTCGTATCGCTTATTAATAAAAAACATTAATTTGTGATGGAAAACCATTAACAAAACACAGTACACAAAAAAACAACACCTACAAAATGTGTGTTTCCTGATTGTGAAAGATGGATATCACAAAAAGGTAGATAGCACAAAAATATTTAAATGAGATTTAATTACGGCAATACACCATCACAGAATTTACTAATCAAACTTCTCCAACGCCAACGTTCTCGTGAATTCCAGTCCATTCACAGGTTGTCTGGAAGATCACTTATGCGATAATACCACCATTAGCTTTTCCCCGTGTCTGGTTTTTTGATTTCATATTGTTTGTTCATTTAAGTGCGGTGTAATTATAATAAAGATCTATAAATATTTAGTCTAAGGACTAAAGAGAACCAATAAGGTTACCTACCACAAAAAAGTTAACACACGCTAAACACTGTTTAAAAAATCCTAAATAAAAATTGGTTAGGCCGTTTTTAAACACGCGTTAAACAGGGTTTAACGTTTTTTTGTGGTAACAAGGTAAGTCATTTATTTCATCAACGAAGAATGACCTGTCTTTCCGAATTCGCCTGATCGGTTTCTGTGGCCTTTTAAATCTTGTTTATCGATTATTGCACAAGCAAACTTGGTGTTTGCAAAACTCTTTCTTCACATTGTGCATAAAACCGTGGGAAAATACTAGTATTTACTTGTATTAAAGTGGTATTACACGGGCGATTTAAATTGCTCTATTCTAAGCTAGTCTTATCTCATAATGTCTTACACCAAGCAATTTTGTAGCGACAGGGCTCATTAAATGAAGCCATTTTTTTTATTGCTCGGCATTGATAAGAATAAAGAGTCCGTCTCAGAGTGAAGCCAACTGGATCCAACTCTTTTTTTGGGTTGTGCTTCAGGTACTTTTTTTGTCATTTTCTCTACTTGAATACTAGTAAGATGTCATTTGTACGTGTTTGAGATTACTGGCCCAGCAGTGGGTCAGCACGCTCTAAAAATGGTGATGATGATGATAATAATGTAATAATAAGTTAATAAATAATATAATATAGTCTTACATAACACACTGAATTGAAGCAATCTTTTTAAAGCAAAATATTTACGATATTATGTTAGTTTTTTTAAGGATTGCATGTGAATTTAATCAGTAATAAATGAAAATATAATCGCTCGTCTTGATCGTATGATCACCTTAGGCTACAAACTAGTCTAAGAACCAATTGCCTGTATTGATCACAATGGTTCATGTATTCAAGCAAATAAAGCTTTCATTTTATTTCTTTTCCATACACTGTATCGCCACTAGTCGCCAGCAATAATTGCTTTAAATTGCCCGTGTAATACCACCTACACAATAATGATTCAAGATAAAAATGCGCCTAGTACAATCCGACGTGCAGATTCAGGTTTGCGGAAATAAATAAACTTGTTTAGTTCAATTCTCTCACGATCTGCTACTGAGGTGATTAAGGAAAATAACATAATATTACAATTATTGTAACTTGTTAGGCTGATTCACGTGACAATGTGTTTTATTATATACTAGCTGACCAATCCGCAGCTTCGCACGCGTAGTTTTTCAATAGAAACATTACCCTCCTTCTGCGCAGTTAGGTAGAAAGTAGCCTATGTTACTCCGGAATAATGGAGCATTCTATTGGTGAAAGAATTTTTGAACTCGGACTAGTAGTTTTTGAGTTTATTCGTTACAAACGTACAAAAATACAAATCTTTCCTCTATAGAATATGTATTAGTATAGATTTATTATTTTTTATGCTAGACTTGTAGACACACATGCTGACGGTGTTACAAGTTTGACGCGTCTTTCTCATCTATGCAAAGGTTGTCTGGAAGAAATCGCTTCTAAACGATAAGACCGCCCATTGTAGTTGTTGCTTTGTGATTTTTTATTGTTATATTTCTTTCTTTTGTAGTGACTTAAACTTAATAGGTACTTAAAACTTATAAGGGACTTTAACTTAAACTTTTATTATTATTATTTGAATTTTGTTCGTTTAATTGTGCCTATACTTTGTACCCATGTGACATGTTTATATTAAGTTTTTACTAACAAATATGGATCTTTGACATCTGAATATTGAATAAATGAATGATTGAATTTTTTTATTTTTTTTATAAATTATAGGCTAGCGTTTGGCCACTATCTCACCTGATGGTAAGCGATGCAGTCTACGATGGTACACGCTTGCCTAGAAGAAACCTATTGAATGAATGAATAAAGTGCTGTCATTCATTAATTCTTTCTGTCTGTGGCATCATTGTTCTCAAACGGATGTATCTATTCGGATTCGGTTTTTTATCTTGGGTGGTTCTTACCTATATACGTTTTAAGGCCCCGAGGCAAAAAAAGGGCTCTGGGTATTTTCATTTTTCTAATTTATCCTTGGTGCTATGGAGAGGGCTACGCTTGGTGTTTCTCTACGAGTTCAAATCATAAATGAGGAGATTCGTAGACGAACCAAAGTCACTGACATATCACAAAGGATAAGCAAGCTGAAATGGCAGTGGGCAGGGCACATAGCTAGAAGAACTGAGGGCCGTTGAGGCAGAAAGGTTCTCGAGGGAATACCACGAACTGGAAAGCGCAGCGTAGAATGGAAGATGGAAAGAAGATCTGATAAAGGTTGCAGGCACAAGATCGGTCCCTCTGGAAATCTAATGGCCAGTGGACGTCATTTGGCTAATATGATGATTATGAATTTATCCTTGTTGTAAGATAACGAATGACGTCAAAATGTCAAGTTTTCTATCCTAGGTCTTTGGAATAGTCGAACATGCATGAGATCCGAACCCAAAACCTCGAACACTTATCAGTTACAACCGAGACAAGAATTATCACTTAGTGAGTCCCGAGGAAGCTGTCTTCAATTAGCTTTGGCCGAAGGGAAGTGATTCATTCCACGCAATTAAAGCAATAACCACAAAGTTGATAGCACACCAGTGCTTACACTTCACGGATTTTGACGTGGCTCATAGATAAATAAATATATAATGCTGGACATTTCACACAACGCTATCTATCCCTCAACTAAGTAAAGCTTGTACTGTGGGAGCATATGAATGATAGAATACTAATTTACTTTTTTTAAAACATACTTACGAGTGGTTCGCCCCGAACAGAGATCATGCGAGTCTCCCAAAACACAAAAAAAAATATTCTTAGGGCGACTCGCGCAATGATGCCTGAACGTATTTAGTGGCTAAATATGATTTAAGGAGTTGTCAAATCATAAAATACGTAAAATTTAAACATGTTTAGTCGCGAAATACGTTTAGGGATCGTTGTGCAAACCGGCCTTAATCTTTGACTAATAAAATAGTGCCACGAAATGAGTAACCACCTATACTATAAAACATTACCCTCATTTTGCGCAGTTGGGTAAAAAGTAGCATATGTCCTAATCCTGGTCATAATCTATCTGTGTACCAAACTTCATTGAAATTGGTCTAGCCGTTTTGTCGTGAAAAGGTAAGAAACAAACACAGTTACATTCGAATTTATAATATTAGTATGGCTTTATGACGTGATGTATCGAAAGCCGATAACTGTAGTTAGTGTCAGTAGCAGTAACAAGCCGTCAGACGTCAATAGTCCCAGTTCTTCCAGGAACTATGAGTTCAATTCAACATTCATTTATAATACATTATATTTGATTTGTTATTTACCTTCTTAGAATAATTACCTATTGTCATCCTGTAAACAAGACGGGGTGTGTTTAACATCTTACATCCTTTACTTACTGTATCATTCGGTTGGGTAGTTAAAGCTTCATTATTAAGTTGAATTGGCTAAAATTGTATTATACTTATGTACTACTAGCTGACCCATCGAACTTCCTACCGCCTTAACATGCATATGAATCGGGCTGCCAATGTACGTCGCCGGTACAATTGTCATCACTAGCTGCATCTATGTATGAGAAAATGAATTTCCTTCATAATTTCTTTTTGCATGAATTTTTCCGATATTTTAATAGTTATTCTGCTATTCGGGGCGAATACAAATCCAACAAATCAAAGATGATCGAAAATCGGTCCAGCTGTTTATGAATTATAAATTGTATAACTAACCCGACTTTGTTTTATATCTATACATAGATAGATATAGATATAGTATAGATTAGTATTACAAGTTATTGAGTAGTTTCTGGGCGTAATGTGTTAATTTATTTCTTGATATATTATGTTTTATTTGATGTGTTTCTTTACAAGAAATTTATTATATTAATTAAATAAATTAAAAGCTTATATATGTATGAGAACTCTTAACGATTTGATGCTTTTCTACTACACTACACTAGATGGAAAGGTAAAGGTTGCTGGGAGCCATTGGGTGCAGGCCACACAGGCCTATGTTCAGCAGTGGACCCGTCAGTCAAAGTTTCACAACATGAACTCCATTATGAAACCTAGGTACTTCCTACCTTCAATAAGGCAGGTGAAACCACATTCCAGCATTTTGCATTCAAAACATCTAGTAACTCCAAAACAGAGTGTGAATCATTCACCCGACTTGTAGTAAAGGTGGTGTGATTCATTGCGTTACTCAGTGCGGCTGCGCCTGTCATAAATACTACCTGGTACGAGAAATAAAATCAACTGGATGGAACTAGAGCGTGGTTGGTATTGAGACTACATACAACCTGTTTTGTTATGTACGACATTAATTTCAAACACATCCGATTTTAGAGGTGGATTTACCGATAGCTTGAATATTTATCCAGTAATCGATACATTTCCAATCAACAATTTTTTACGTAAATAGGCGGTGCCTTTGCGCCGATGCCGCTTAGTCAGTTTAACAGGTACCTACTGCTTACATGATGAATAAATATGATTTGTTTATATATTTTGTAGGCTGTTTCATTGATATTTCAGGACTTGATACTAATGTTGTTAAAAAAAAAAAAATTTACTATGCTTTCTATAATAAATATATGTGAAAGTTTGGATGTTTGTGATGATGACTCAATCACGTCGTAATGGCTGAACCCATTTCGATGAAATTTGGCATGTTGATAGATTATGACCTGGATTCAATCATAGGCTACTTTCTGTTGACAAACAATGCGTGCGAAGCCGCTGGCGGAAGCTAGTTATAAATAAATCTTCATCTTATAGTTAGGGTCAAGTCATTTCCACCATCTTTAGATCCGTCTGACATTGACACGCGCGACTTACTGCGAGTATTATTATGATGACGCATGCGCACACGTGGACGAGAACAATAACACTGCTGTAATTGTTATACAATGACAGCTGAAGAGCGATGGGCTCTGAACCTCTCAATCCTGGACACTAGTTTATGCCTAAGAATATTATTTATCGTTCGTTTTTAACTCCCGAAAAAAATGGGGTGAATGAATGAATGAATGAGAATGCTATATTTTAATTAGACCTTACATACTAGACACAATAACCAAATATTTTCATTTTATTATGGCTTATATTAATTTGACGCTTATATCTGTGTCTGTTTAGCTCTATGTCTCATTATAGTTTAGGTTAGTAGTAGCCGAGGTTTTCCCCAGGGACTACAGTATGGGGTTCTTCAATAAGTAACCGCTTACCATCAGCTGGGCCGTATGCTTGTTTGCTACCTTAGTGGTATAAAAAAAATAGTTCCCAAATGGAAGGACCGATTCAGACGCATTTTTATAAATAGAAAACTAGTTTAATGCTAATAATTGCATTACCTCCCAAGTAACGTCCAATTAAGACTTGGCCTACATGGCGTTGCACAGCGCTTGTCACTCTGAAACATTGAACGTAATGTATCATGAGCCTGTAATTTCACCGGCCGCTTAAAGCCGGAATACAACAACGCGAGTATTACTACTAGGCGATAGAAAATAACGTTGGTACTAACACAGAATAGTACAGAAGGTCAGCTTAGTACAACGAGTGATAACGCGCACGCACTCATAGACGCGTACGTACGAAGATCTCGGATTAACTCGGTTAAACGCCAGTCCGCCCACGCCACCGCCGCCGCGCCGCCACGCTTTGGCGAAACGTAAATAATGTTTTGTTTGAGTGACCTAATTTGTTAGCTGATTGTGAATTTACTAGTGATAATGAACTTTTTTTTATTGTAGATAATCAAGCTCTTGATCACTACCTCAGCTGGTGGTAAGTGATGGTGTGATCGAAGATGGAGCACGCTTGCCTAGAAATAACCTATTCACTCTGGACTTGAAGACTCCGAGATTATACTGGTCCGGAAAAACATACGCCGGAAGTAAGTTCGACTCCTTACTTGTGCTAACAAGAAAAAAAATAAAGCCTATATTTCCAATTCTTTTTTAGAATTTATGTGTTCTATTTCGTACACTTTGGCACCCAAAGTTAGGTGTAGGTTTTCTCCATACGGTCCCACTATGATCGATCACGTGCTAGATGAGTCCAAGTCCTTCCCGCTGCCTCCACGACATCATCGCACCACCTTCTCCTCAGCCTGCCTCTCGCTCGTCTAGCATCTCGTGGGTATGGGATCCGCTCACGCCAGCGCTCATCTTTATGTGGTCGGGCAATGTGACCCGCCCACTTCTATTTAAGTTGCTAACAAGAAAAGTTAAAGCAAATCTTTTGGTACAGCAAGGTGGCTAGAAGGTTGTTGACAATGCATAACATTTCTTATCAAAATTGTTGTACATTTGGTTGTAGAAAATTGTAGGTGCGCCCTAGCGCTCCGTTCGAGCGTAGTTCGGACCGAGCTGGGCTTCTGTACCTATTTATTTTGTGGTAGTACTTCCCCGGACGAATTAATTGCAAAAGGAGGTAACTACTACTATAATATGTTTGTCACTAAAGCGTGCTTGGTCTGACTCAGTTGAACACGTGAACGGGAACCTAACAATGCTTTGTAATTGCTAACTTACAATAGTACCTGATTATGGGCAGCACTTGGAATATAACTTAATAGTTATACTGAGGCTGAGATGAATAAGCGTTATTTAAAATCTGAAGCAAATGTCTTAAGTATAGTTTGACAGATAATGAAATTCATATTTTTGACATTTATTGAGTCGTCATTGCCACTTTTATAGGAAATGTAAATAGTAACGTGAAAAGTAGAGTTGATCTGATGACTCATTGGTGTATTGAGTTGTGAGTTAAAGTGCTGAGGAGTTACCTTCAAACTGACGTTTCATACCATTACCCTATGTATATTTGATATTAGTGTAGTATAGTCTATTATATAAAGTATTTAAGTAGATTTATTTATGTAGTATGCACCTAATTATGCTATTTTTATTAGTCCTGTGCAAATTTCCATTATTTCCCTTTTCTGTGCAATACCTACACATCTTTATCTACAATGCTCTTTAGCATTAAGTTCGCATTTGTACTAGTTTTATAAGTGCAATAAAGTATTTTGAATCAATCAATCAAACCTTAATTAGTAATCTTATTTTATTATTGTCGTCATTATAATTCGTTCACTCAAAACGTTTCACATTAGAGCTCAAAAAAAGCGTAAAATTATCAGAAAAAGTAAGTAAATCGTATTTATTTTCACAATGTCTTATACAGAACGGGTTGTAATCACTAGAAAGCACTAAATATGCCTACAACATTATTAGGATTATAACAGTAATGTTTAAAGTAAAAGTTTTGTGGTTTTGTGGTGGGAAGGGCACAACACAAAAGGTATGCTAAGGTTTATACTAAACAGGGTTTTTGAGAGCATGCCTGTGACAGCAATGTCGGGTGCACGGTCAGTCTACTCTGTCGGCTATTATTGCCAAGACGGTGTTAGCGCTAGCCCGCAGCCTGCGCGCCAGAGGCGCGGCTCGCTTGCGCATGACAGTATGGAAGCAGTCGACCCGCGCCGCCGCAAATATTGCTGATGCACTGCAGTAGCGGAGCAGCCCAGCATCGCTCTGAGTGCATTGTTATACTGGACGCGGAGTGCGCTGTACGTCGCCTGCGTACACTTCGCCCACAGGCTGCACGAGTACAGAGAGGTACAATACGCCCGAAATAAAGTCAGCTTAACCTCCTCTGAACTACGTGCAAACCTGCGAGCCATCATATTTGCACGCTCGGACAGCGCCCTCCGCTCGATATCTTCATTGTTTTTGGGGTCGGTAGTGACAACGTGCCTAAGATATTTGCAAAAAGCTTGAAACAAAACGCTCCTGAAACATGATGGTTTTCTAAATGATTGTGGTCGGCGCCCTGGAGTTTAGTAAATTTTTATCACAATGTGAAAGTCAATTTAAATAATAATAAACATTTTTGAGAGGAATTTAATAACTCGGACATTAAAATCTGTGCTGTAAAATCACTTGCGGTGAGGGTGTGACCATTAATTAATTATTCCATAAAATAAAAAAATGTAATCTGCAAAAATTTGAACTTAATTATTTATTTATTTACATTCTCACAAAACTTACAGGCTGATTGAATTATTTGTCGGAGTCCTAGTCAAATTCAAGTTTATCTCACCTAAACCTGATGTATTATGCGATTATTATCACTTAAGAGAATCAAAATTTGACAGTGCTTGAGTACATGCTGAGTAACGCCTATTTATTTCAATAAAGTAAGCCATTTCCTAGTCTGGCTTTCTTTTGTTGGGTCAAGTTTCTTAAGCCCCTAGTCAAAAGTTATGGGCAACATTATTTTTAAAATTTTCCTGTGTGCTATTTCATCTTTCGTAAATTGTTGGCTTTGTCAAGATTTTTTTTACGAAAATATGGTTAAGGGATTTATTTCTACTTATGTTTTGACTTATATTCGTCCACCAGAAAACAATTTCGCGTAATCTAGCTTCAAGTTATGGTACAATCTTGATTTCTGTCAATGTAACGTTGGACATTAACTGAATGTGAATAAATAAAAAAACTACGAGCCTTAAACAGTAGTCGCTGATATGTAACATCTGACCATCGCGCGCGCTCATTGGTCAAATCAAATAGCGCGCGTTTCCCGATTTCCTGTCACACATTTCCGTCCTTTTGCCAAAATCACTCCCACAAACCGAGAGGAAAGATGTTACACGTCAACAATGCTGGACCTTTTACAGTGCTAATATGTGTAGAATACTCTAAGCTTCCAATGTATATTCCCATCTCCATCTTGTCTTTTTGAAGTTCAGTCACAGTGCAACACTTCAAACTTATCCTTATGATACGCATTAGTATCTTAAGAAGTGTTTGATTAGTGATGACCATGTTCAGTATGGCACAGAAACGTAACTAAGCCTCGTGTTTCTCTAAGAGATCGAATCAGAAATGAGGAGTTGGCTAGCTGTGTCTGTGGGCGGGGCACATAGCTTTAAGAACTGACGGCCGTTAGGGCAGAAAAGTTCTCCAGGAAAACCTATGAGATAAAAAGACAACCTGGTAATGGTGGCTGGGAACCGTACAAGATCGGTCGCTCTGGAAATCTATGGGGGAGGCCTATGTCCAACAGAAGACGTCGTATAGCTGATATGATGATGATGACGAAATGGTTTAGTTTCGACGATAACGTCGAACTGAATGCCGTAAGCGCGCAGTTACGGCATTCTTCTTCTTAGTCAGGCGCTCTTGGCAGAGTGGTCGTGTTATGTCAGGCGTTGGCTCTAGCGGCATTGAGAACATTCAGTGATGGCAGAGTATGTGATGGAATTGATGAGGTCTGACCATCTCGTTGGAGGGCGGCCACGCGGTCTCTTGCCCTCCACTCTGCCTTGCACGACGTTCCATTGATTCCTCTTTACGAACAACATGTTAAAAGAACATAAGTTATGGCATACAGATTAATTGTTGAAAATTGGATGAGAAGAGCCGAAGAGCGGGCTCAGTGGCGCGTGGTGAGAGAGGCCTATGCCCAGCAGTGGACTAATGTGCGCTGATGATGATGATTTTCAGTACTATGATTCTTAGTATCTTAATTCTAATTAAATTCCTAAGCAATTTGCAATTAAGCAGATTAATATATTAAAATATTTTTATTGTAAGTCTTTTATCGGATAACTTCGATAAAAATTCTCGTTATCATCGAATTATCGATTAGGACGATGTTTTTATCAAACTAATGTATTTAGTTCAAGTGTAGTGATAACGTGGATCACAATAATTAAACAATTAGGATGAAATATTTATGTAAGTATATTTTTTTTATAATAAATTAAATTCATTAATTATTTATCCTACTACTATACTTATGTTATAAATTCGAAAGTAAGTCTGTCTCTCTGTCTGTATGTTACGTTTTCACTACTAAACTACTGGAACTATTTTGATTAAATTTGGTATATAGATTAAGACCGGGATTGGAACATACTACTTTTAGCCGACAGCGGAGAGTAACGAAGGAGAAGGAGAGTAACGCTTTTATTGGCAAGTAATGCGCGCGGGTCAGCTAGTTATAGTTATAAATTAATATGATTTGGTTCTGAAGCTATAAAATATAATATCTGTACTATTTTTATAAAGAGGTAAAATATGTTAGTAAGTTTTTATGCAATCTCCGGAACCATCAGGATGTCCTGTGATGTTGATGATGATGATGCGCCTGTGATCCGTCGTGCCGTATGAGTAGTATTTTGTTGATCTGTTTTCACTTGTTGTTGAAGCTGGTATTTGTTGATCCAATAATAGGTATAATGTACATAGGTGAAGCCGGATCAAAGTTATTCCACGCGAAAGGTAGAGTCAACAATGCATTGGTTCACTGCTGGATCAACAAAGTGTGCGTTAAGGTGTTTATATGTATATATATTTACAAGGTGCTAGTGATGCCTGTAGTGTTACAAACGCCCATAGCCCGGTTTTCCATCAGATGGCCGTATCATTATTTTCACTAAAAACAGGATATATATCATGATTTGTGAGTTTCCCAATATTCACAGTCAAACTCGTTGAATTTCATTTATTTCGAAGCAGTTGCATGCGCCATGATCTCGGGTAAACTGAAACTTTGCGAGTGGATGGTAATAGGCAGATACGTATCCCGTTTTTAGTGAAAATAGTGTTCATAACCATGATAGTTTTTCAAAAGTTATACGTTTTATAAGTTATATAAAAGTTACCTTAGAGAGTATAAAATGTTTACCACCTTAGAATCAGATCTTTAATACAAATCAAATCAAATTAAGTACAAAATCTTAAATATCTGTAATTTTAGAATTTATAAAGATTATAAATTTTATGAATTTATAAGAGGTACTTAATATGCACTGCAAGACGCCCTCCGGCTAGATGGGAGTGACGATTTGCGCGCTTTGGCGGGCAAAGATTGTATGAGAAGAGCTGAGGATGAGGCCTGCATCCAGTAGTGGAATGCTATAGGTTGATGATGATGACTCATTCGTATAAAGTAAAAAGTTCCGTTCATTTACAACAAGCTCCCGGAGTCACTGAGAGAGCTACCATGTTCAATGTTTCGGAAAAAGTTAAAAACTGTACTGTTAAATAAATCTTATTATACTATAAATGAATATATAAATGAAAAATAATTGCTAAAATAATGCCAAATTTAATTTTATATTTTTATTAATTCTATTTTATTTTGTATAATTATGATAATGAATTTTTATTTAGGTTTATTAATATGACTTTGTAGAATATAATATTGCATGCCTTGAAAGGCAGAAATGTATTGATTCTGAATCTTTGTAAAATGACATATATTTCAAGCAATAAATACATTTGATTTGATTTGATTTAAATGTTTTTCCAGGGCTCCTTCTCCTACCAGCATGCCTGGCACTCCACACTCAGGAACCTGCCTTACCACCGCTGGTGTCCAGAAACAATCCGGTTGAGTTATGGCTCGATGTCAGACTGAACCATTTTGATGCTTCTAATACTGACACGTTTCCTATGGTATGTAAAAATACGAGGACAACCTTACGTTACCAACATGTCCTGTGTGGAGGTCGGGGCATGTTGGTAAAGTAAGATTACGCACTTGTTCCTCTGCTCCTTGTGCCCTACCACCTGCACTTAGGAACAGCTTAATAAGGCAACTGATGAGGTTGTTGAGCTGACCACCTGAACACTAAAAACTGATCACAAATTTTAATTTTGACAAGGGGAGTAAGGGGCTTCTGTGTTTAGTGGTTTTCTTGTTGTTTTCTTCTTTTACTTTGGTATACTTCAGGAGCTAGTTTATTGTGATCAAAATCAATATAGAATTATCTATTTTAATTATAAGGATCATAATAAAAAATGTAAATTTTAGCGCCTGATTGTGCGCGACCGCAATGCTCTCATTCAAAAATCTATAGAAATCTAATCCTCCTCCTCAATTGGTCGCTCATTTTTGAGGATCGTGACTCCTTCCTATCGTCTTGTGGATAATAGGTCTATATTTGCAGCGGTCGATAACATGATGTAGCTTTGTTCATCCGCATTTCCAGTTGCTCCGAGATCTGGTCAGACCAACGCTTGGTTTATAAAAAAATTAATAAAAGATAAATTTTTCAGCGTTACTATTACAACAACGAGTTCCAAGGTGACGACATCGTGATACTAGTTGGCGGAGAATGGTCGATATCTGCGGGTTGGACGCAAGTCGGTTTGGCGTACGAGTTGGCCCAAATTATCCATGCTGGCGTATTTTATACCGAGCACCGGTACTATGGACAGACGAGACCTAGCAAGTAAGTATGTGACATTATGGCATGATTGAGGTGATTTCGATCTAATCCCCCCCTATTACTCGAACCTCACCTGAGCGAATAGGAGTCTCCTAGATCTTAGTGTTCAATCCGTGACCACATCATCGCTTACCATCAGGCGAGATTTTGGACGATCTAAAATAAGATCGTGTTAATTTTACAGTCACTTAATTTTATAAAATCCTATGGTATTTCATCAGCAACATCATCATCATGGACGTCCACTGCTGGACATAGGCCTCCCCCATAGATTTACAGAGCGACCGATCTTGTGCGGCCTGCACCTAATGGCTAAGGTCGTCTTTCCATTTATTGGGGGCCATCCTACGCTGCGCTTTTCAGTGCGTCTCTGCCTTTTTGCGCAAGTAAAAGTACTCTATACTGAAAGTTCTGTCCATAATTCTGTCACACAAAATCAACTACCTTGGTACAGGCAGGTGAGGGTTTATGCAATAACAATAACTATTACAATACGACAGTGTATCGGAATCGAACCCGCAGTTAGATATGTCTGTGTGTCGTTTGTTCCGTTGCCAAATGTCGACTGACTGTTGCATTGTTCTGTAACAAAATAGATATATAGATGGATTATGATCGGGATTGGGACATAGGCTACCTTTTACTCGACTGCGCAGAAGGAGGGTAATGTTTTTACTGACAAACCACGCGTGCGCAGCCGCGGGCGGGTCAGCTCGTAATAAATAAGTTTTACTGGACAGGCATTTCATAAAACTTTGGATCACTTGAACTTTGGAACTTTGGTTTTTGGTACCTAGTAACACCTACCTAGTGGATACCACGCACTTTTTTTGTACAGCCTGGAGATGGAACAGTAATATGATGTTAAGCGGTAACCGTCGCCCTTATCAAAGTATTGCCTCATAGGTCATGTACCTAAGGAACGTGCCCTACGATGCATTGCCATCATCATCATCAACCTATAGCAGTCCACCGCTGGACGGAGGTTTCTCCCAGGGTACGTCATCGAGTCCGATTCTCAGCTCTTCTCATCCAATCTTTGACATCTAAAGTGCGCAAATCGTCACTCCACCTAGCCGGAGCGCGTCCTACACTTCGCTTGCTTAGACGTGGTCTCCACTCCAGAACACGTTTACCCCAACGGTTATCGGTTCTGCGGCAGATATGACCATCCATCATGCATAAAGGTGTAAAGCCGATATGAATGTGTTGTTACAATTGTTCTATTGTTACATTAGTGTACCTCTTTAAATTATACATTCACACATAGACTCGCCTACCCTATTCTCTCTTATTAACTTTAATATTAAAATCAGATGCCGTAATCCCTTTCTACATGCTTTCGCCCTGAATGTCAAACAACAATATATTTTTCTATAATGCACTGGTCAGCATGTGTCGCCTGTACAATGAGTCAACAATAGTAATGTAATAGATGTTTTAAATAATAATTTATATAAATTCATAGAAGATTTAAAATCACTCTTGGAAAAGAATATTTTTTATTAACACTGAATATTTATAAATGTATTTATCTATTGCGATATGTACACCTACGTTTGAATATTTCCTCGTTCAAAATTCTTTATAATGTATTTATTTCATATTTTCTGGTTGTGTTTTGTGTGCCATACGTAATAAATAAATAAATTGAATATTGCTGATATGATGAAATTACAGCCCGGTGTAAATGTGGTATCGTTAAAGTAATTAACCGCTTTAGATTCGTGCGCACATTCCTACTACTAACGCACATACACAGAGAACTATGGGATTTGATAGCGATTAGAGACATTACCGTTTATATAGGAAGGGCTCGGGAGATAAGGGTTATGTACATCTCGTAATATTATACTTAACAGAGGTTTATTAGGTAGTTTTGAGAGATTTGGAAGCTATAGAATAAATTAGACTAATTTATTGTAGACAATGTCCATAGGATTTGCAAAACAATATTATAAACGTAATAAAAACAAATACAAACCAAACCTATGTCAGATGAAACATACATAAATAAATAAAAATAAAAGACAAGAGAAGAGAAAATAAATTTCTTGCATTGTTACACATATTAGGAATTTGACATTGTTAGTTAAGTTAAGGATTAATTATCATTATCATCATCAACGTATAATAGTCCACTGCTGGACGTAGGTCTTTCCCAGGGTGCACCATTGAGCCCAATCCTCAGATCTCATCCAATCCTTGCCAGCCACAGCGCGCAAATCGTCACTCCATCTAGCCATCATCTATTGGTTAATATTTAATTATTATTTATATATCTTATTTAACTTTTTAAGAACCCGAGATTGGGTGAAGGCCTCCTCCCAAAGATGCCCATTTGTCTGTATCTTGTGCTATTTGACCCCAGATGGGGCTGTTTTTGTAATGTCGTCTTCGCAACGTGTCAGAAGTCTTCCTCTGTCTCGTTTGCCGTGTGGGTGACTCCACAGGGTTATTTTTTTAGTCCATTTCTGGTCTGTAAACTTCGCTATGTGACCTGCCCATTTCCACTTCAGTAAGAAAAAATACATAATAAGACAAAATGAATGAAATTCAAAAATGTTATTTATAAATAAGTATCATTAATCAATTCAGTTGGCACAAAATAAACTACGTTTTGGTTTGAGATCACTCTACACTTATTTCTGCAGCCAAACAGCATTGCTGTGTTTCGGTTTGAAGGGTATGGTTGCCGGTGAAATTGTATGCCTCAATTAATGGACGCAAGGTAGTGCATAGTAGAGCACGGGTCTAAGGCGTGTCCTTCGAGGCAATACTTTGTTATAGGCGACGGTTACCACTTAACATCATGTTGGCCATACGCTTGTTCCATCTCCAGTCGTATAAATAACATTAAACCACTGTTTGACCTATTCCTTAGTTTAAGTACCACTGTTTGACCTTTCAAAAATCATTCACCATAAAAGCCATCATCAAATTAGCATTGCTCCCAATTCCCCTCCCTGTAATCCTTACTAATTATCTAGTTAACTTATTACCATTTTACTTATACACTACATCATTCAAAAATAAACCTTAAATCAACGGAACAAAGGTCTATTTACATGCAAAACAGAAGTTGTTTAACTAATTTACCAGCGATTTCTTCATTCGACCCAATCAAGGGAAAATAAACTCTATTACTGAAACAATAAAGTGTGGGTTAGTCTAGGGAAAAGTTGTAATTTAGAGGTTAGTATGCATAGAGAGTGCGAGAGTCGAATATTTTTCTCGTAATTCCGTCGATTTTGCGGGAAATAAATGCTTTGTTGAGTTTCTGGAGTAAATTAAAGAAGTTCAAGAAATTCTTAGATTGTAGAGAAACAATCTAAGAATTTCTGTTGTTCATAGGCACTTCCTACGTCCAGTCCAAATCGATGACCCAGTTTGGTTGACCCGTTTTGGCCTATGTGACGTCACGTACGACCATATTGTATTGTGTGAGGCTGGTCGGGCCAACCATTTCATTATTTTTACTGGTTGGGTGGTCGAGTTGTGACGTCATGTCGGGTAGCTGTGTCCAACCAAACTGCGGCGTCTGTTAATGCTGCTTGGCGGCAGAAATAAGTTGGGTGGTAGTACTTTCCTGGGCGAGCCCTTTCATAAGCTCTACTACTACATAGGAGTTACTGGATTTTAAATTTTGAAAAATTACGATAATAATTTTTAATAGGTACTGACAAAAAAGGTTGGGAGTTTGGCTTGGGTTTATTTTTATTTTATTTATTATGGAATAATAAACAACTACACTATATATGTAAGGTACAGTCTGTGTTAGTACATGGTAGTACATGTGTGAGCTATTGATACTGTAGTCCACGACGTTATCCACAGGTTAGATAAATACGTTTCATAAAAAGAAATGTTCCAGCTAGAGAGTCTGTTAGAGGGTAACATAGAAAGGTTAGAAAGGTTCTCGAATGAAGACCCCCTGTCGCCCATATATTAAAATATTACCTAATACAAGTTGCCGAATGCAGGCCGCACAAGATTCTTACACGTAGAAAAACTAAAGAAAAGAACCAATTAAACTTACTTTCGTCTGCTTTCTTTCACCATGACATTATTCAATTTAGCAACAGGATAGAAGCAATTGGTATAATGCAATATTTGTCAGGCGCCGCTGAGTCACGTGATCACGTCACAGGGTGAAACGTAACTCAAAGGGCAATGGTCAATTGACCCCACACTGTCCAGTGAGACAGAGAGGTGGGAATTTTGATAGCTTTGCTGAAACTAATCAACTTTGCAACGGTGTCGGTGGCAATAGGTATAACGCACCTTTTAAGAACATTAACCTAGTTTTAAAACGATTGGTCCTTGAATTGCCTTGATTCGTGCCGTTGTCGCATCTAGTTGTTGCCGATCCTTGATGTGAACTCGCTCACTACACCTCGCCGGTACCGAAATGTCATCGCAGGACGTAGTGGTGTGCTTTTGTACAAAACTACCCACCCCATACAAATATTGAAGAAAACATTAATAATTTACCTACTTCATTTTATTGTTAATTAAGTACGCTCACATATTATTATAGATTTAAGTAGGTGCTTATTCAGTTTTTTCAAGTTCTCATTATTAAATGAATTCAAATTCTTTTTTAGAATAAAATTTATTTGACCGTAAACAGTCTGGGACTAAATTGCGAGACTAAATATATCTGTTAAGTACTAATACTTGCAAAATGTTTGGATTTCTTGGATTATCAACTGCTGAACAGCCTCCCCATAGATTTCCAGAGTGACCGACCTTGTGCGGCCTTCCTATGGCTCGATTATGACTTGTTGCCTCTAATATATTTGCCTTCTATCATCATCATGTGTTCTTTATAATTGTTTCATGTGTCATTTTGTGTGTACCGGGTAAATGATTATTTTATTCTATCATTGTCAGCTCGTAAAAACCACTGCAATACTCCCGTCTTTTCTGAACAGTTTGTATCCAAGTGTTTTTATTGTACCTAGTACGAATTATACCATTTCATTTAGTTGTAATATGGGTGTCTGGCCACTTTATTACCTATACCATATATGATGGTTAATAATGCTGTGGTAAAAGATGGAGCACGGTTGCCTAGAAAGAGTGCATGTATTTCTACTTAGGCTAGATGTAGGACCGTTGGCAATATATAGGAAAATGAATAAGAATCTGTTTACTTTGTACTTAAACATCTTCACACTATCTATAGTTTATTAATTTCCATCTCTTTCAGTGATACAAGCGTCGAAGCCCTCCGCTACCTGACCGTGGACCAGGCTCTTGGAGACCTGGCACAGTTCATCCAGCATATCAAGAGCCCTGAATTTGAGAATGGACGATACCAGTAAGTATTCTCTTATCTTTGTTTTTTGTATATATTTTTTTATACCACCTGGAGATGGAACAAGTCTCCACCTATAACAAAGCATTGCCTCGTAGGTCACGCATCTAAGAAACGTGCCCTTCGGTGAACTGCCCTGCGTCCACTTGAGGCATATAGGTGTAAACCTTTAAACCGAAAGACAGCAATGACGCTTGGTGACAGAAATAAGTCTATGGTGGCAGTAAAGCTAAGTCCTAAGCCTAATGTCCCTCTCAATGTTGATGGTAAAACGGAACCACACGAGCTCGCCAACATGTTCAGGGCTTACTTCCAGGTGGAGCCCTTGCGTCAGATGGGCTCGCCGCCGCTGGTGCTCAATACTGAGAATCGTCTGCCATCTATTTTGCCACCTGGGGGATTTACAGATAAGGAGGTGGCTTCTATTATTGAGAAAATGACTAGGGGTAAGTCCCCAGGGCATGATGGTCTTAGTATTGAGCACCTTCAGCATGCAGGTATTCATCTGCCGAGGGTGTTGTCCATGTTTTATACTTTTTGTGTTAGACACGCTTACATACCGAGTGAGTGCATGAAAACGGTGGTTGTGCCAATAATCAAAAATAAGACAGGCGATTCATCTGACAGAGGTAATTATAGGCCCATCTCCCTAGCTACAACTGTGGCAAAAGTGCTGGACGGCTTGCTTGATCAGGTCCTTAGCAGTCATCTGAAGTTGAACGATGCTCAGTTTGGCTTTAGGCCAGGGCTGTCTACGGAGACTGCGATATTGTGCCTCAAGCAAACTGTCCGGTACTACACCAACAGGAAGACTCCGGTTTACGCATGCTTCCTAGACCTGTCGAAGGCCTTCGATTTGGTGTCCTATGATGCACTCTGGCAGAAAATGGAAACAGAAACTAGTCTGTCCAGTGACGTGATTAGACTTTTTGACTATTGGTACAACAACCAAATCAATGTTGTGCGATGGGCGGGAGCAGTTTCTGATGAATACAGGTTGAAGTGTGGGGTCAGACAAGGTGGATTAACATCCCCCAGACTTTTTAACATGTATATCAACGGACTTGTCGAGGAACTCAGCAACACCGGAGTCGGCTGTTCCATAGATGGTAAATTTGTTAACAACATCAGCTACGCTGACGATATGGTGTTGCTGGGTCCCTCGATAAGTGCCATCAGAAAACTCCTGCAGCGGTGTGAAGCGTACACCGAGGCTCATGGGCTCAGGTACAACGTGAATAAAAGTGAACTGCTGGTATTCCAATCGCGGGGTCACAAGATCACCGATGTACCACCCGTCTTTCTTGATGGTGTCACCTTACCCAGAGTTTCACGTTTCAAGTACCTGGGCCACTGGGTCACGGAGGACCTCACGGACAATGAGGACATTGAGAGGGAGCGTCGGGCGTTGGCTGTCCGAAGCAATATGTTGGCTCGTAGATTTGCACGGTGCACGGGAGCAGTAAAGGTAACTCTCTTTAAGGCCTTCTGCCAGTCTTTTTACACATGCAGTCTATGGACCAACTATACGCAGAAGACAATCAATGCCCTACGCGTTCAGTATAATAACGCGTTTAGGATGCTGTTGGGGCTGCCGAGGTACTGCAGTGCATCAGGCATGTTTGCACATGCTCACACGGATGGTTTTCATGCCATTCTACGCAAGAGAGCCGCCTCGATGCTGTGCCGTGCCCGCGGTAGCGGTAACACTATCCTACGCGTTTTATCTGATAAAGCTGACTGCCCAATAATGTGGCACCTAGTGCAGCTGCATGTTAGTAAATAAGTATTTCATTTTTTATTTATTCATTATTTGACATGTGTTTTTAATTTATTTTATTATGATCTTAAATTTGATTTGTAATTTGTTTTGATTTAGTTATTATTATTATTATTATTTTTCTTCTATCCTTATTTATTTTATATTTGTATTACTAACATAGTTTGTAAACAAGTGTAGTACTAACAATATATGGACTTAATACGTCTGAAATAAATTTTAATGAATGATCATTCATTCATATGAGTACTTCCCCGGACGAGCTTTCACAAGAAACTGATTACTCTGCCATTGCCGTCTCTAGCCGAGCGAGGTCTAAATTTTATCCTCAAATTCATTCATCTCTGTACCCCTTTAGTGTACTTTTTACTGTTCATATTTACTATCTACATATTGTTATGAATGCGAAGGTGGGTTTGTTACGATCGTTATGAATTTCTTGCATACGGTACGGAAAGAACATAGAGTACAGAAATTTCCCAAAATCCTTCTACAATGGGATGAAGTTATGTTGTTGAAAGTTTGTGTGAAAATCTTGTGAGAATTAGTATTATACTCGTAGATAAAAATATGTTACGTAACACTTAAATATAAACTTCTCGAAATCTCCCAAAAAAAGCTACATAAAGTTAAGTAAATTATTGTCTTATTTTTTCATATTTTGGTATCTGATTCCCGATGTTCGCAAATATAAATTTACAGTAATTGATCGAGCGAAGCGAGATTTCCAAATCAACTTGGGCAAATCGGCGTTGTATGTATGTATGTATGTTTGTTTGTCCGAGGATCACTTTCGAAGCGTTTATTCGATCATCGTGAAATTTGATATATAGGTAAGTAGTGATGGCATAATTTTAGCGTGACTCAATGAGCTAAAAATGTTGGGGGGTTGTTGAAATATTGGAGTTCAAGAGGGGTAAAAAAAAACAAAATGAGACTCAAGAGAGAGGTCAAGTGGCACGTCTTATAAAAGGACTTTGTAAGTACATTTCGAGCCCGTTTTTTGTTTTAGTTTAAACTTTGTAGTTTTTAAGTTATTGGCCATAATATAAACTGAACTTTGACAACATTCACAGGGTACACTAGTGATCCCACAGTGCTGAAATTTGGTATGCGTGTAGCTTTAGTAACACAAATATAGGCAAAAGTCTGAAATCCAGAATATCTGCAATTTATACTCCAAAAAAGTATAACCAAATAACATAAACTCCCGTTACCTGTAATTTGAATGAAACTGTAGGTCAAGTTAGTTGGTTATGCATTTCGTGACACTATTTTGATAGTCAAAGATTACGAATTATATTTTTTTTTGTTTTTATGGGAGACTCGCGAGATCTCAGTTCGGGGCAAACCACTAGCACTTTGACTAAGTACAAACTTGTATAATCTTCTGATAGTATCCTATTATCTAACTTTGGATTGTTAAATGGAGCCCACACACGGTAAAGATGTCTTAGCGTTAGCCTTGTTTGAACAAATTCTTCCCACGGAGGATTACGTCATAATTTGCGCATAATTTACAAAATAAGGAACAGTTAAACAGACAGTGTGATTCGAATAACACCATGTTTCAGAAACGGCTCAGTGATATTGGTGGGTTGTTCCTACGCTGGCAGTATGGCGACTTGGATGCGGCTCGCGTACCCGCATCTTGTAGATGGCGTGTTCTCTGACAGTGGACCGCTGCATGCCCAGGAAGATTTCCCTGGTAAGAACTTGCACAGATTAAACTGCGCAAACAGTTTGTGCACGACTTTTGTACCCAGACTTGCACAGGAAACGCTACACAGTTAAATAAATAAACATAAGTGGATATTTCACACATCGCTATCTAGCCCTAAACTAAGAAGAGCTTGTACTATCGGAGCCAGATAACTGATAGAATACTTTTATACTTTTTTTTTGTCTATACATACTTATCATATATAGAAAACATCCAGAACCGGAACAATATCTGTAGATCATGCAAACATTTGTTCCGTAGCGGGAATCAAACCCGGTACCACTTGCGTCTCAGCCGGCTATTCGCCCACTGCGCCACCGAGGTTGTCAAAGTAAGTTAAATTAAAATCAACTTGATTAATTACAGAATACCTGGAAATGGTAACACAAGCCCTACGTGAGCAAGGCGGCGAGTCTTGCGTCTCATCTGTTGAGGAGAGTATGACGGCGCTGGTGGCGTTGCTGGAGACACCTAGCGGACCCGCCACCGTCTCGCAAATGTTCAAGTAAGCACTGGTGCTGACTAACGACATAGTAGGTATGCAAAGGATTTTTGTGCGTGGAAATGATTTCGAATCTTATCTGAACACCCTTAGCAGGCTCATTTCGGGATGCCACGGTGTGTCACAGCCTGCCGCAGTTTCCCGCGGTCTCCTTGTGATATCAACGATATGACAACTGGTAACCTGCACAATGCACATGCGTATTGTTATTATTATTGACCTGCCATGTACAAATAAGTTAAAACAACTGTTTAACGTGTGTTTACAAAAATCCTTTCCAATTTAGTTAAGAAATTTTGTAAACAAGCGCTAAACAGTGTTTATTATTTTGTTGTAAGAACTTATTGGTTTAGCGTATGCTTATGTGATGTGGTCAAAAGCTTACTAAATTAAAATTACGAGGGTAAATACATACAGATTCTTATAAATGAACGCTAAATGGATACTTTCTTAAAATAGCTCAAGTTTTTGGGGTGCTAAATTTACAAGCCTCTTATGCACTAAGTTGAATCACAAATAACCCGTTTATCTTCCATTTGATAGGACGTGTACCACCATAGCGACCACACCCCTCGACCTGGCGACGTTCTTCTGGTTCGGCATCACGGAGACCTTTGCATACCTTGTGCAGTACGCGACCCCGGGACAGATCCCCGCAGCCTGTAATACGCTTAGCAATAACTCTATTGGTGAGTTATGACGAACTTAACAAAGTTTACCAAGTTTACAAACTTGAACAAGTATGTCAAAGTTGGACAAAGAAACAAATTCACTGAGCTTACAAGGTTTACCAAAATACTAAGTTCGTAAAATTTACAAAGGTTTGCCAAACTTACCAAGTTGCTCTACATGATAAAACCGGTTCTCTAACCAAAATACTTAGAACAAAATATTACATTACAACCAACGTTTCGTAAACAATTCATTTCGAAAACATGTTATTTCAAAAATGATTAAATAATTAAATAAATATTGCTGGACATTTCACACAGCACTATCTAGCCCCAAACGAAACTTAGCTTGTACTAGGAAACCAGATAACTGATAAACTTATACTTATATACTTTTTTTTTGTAAATACATACTGTTACGGCTGAGGGTTCGGGATAAAATAATGGGAATCGATCTCACCAAAATAACACTTTTATTCAACACTAAACGATGAATACACGAACTGGTCACACGTAATCACAACACTCTGATTCACACCACTTAAAGTCACCGAAACGTTCGCACGTATAGCCAAACCCAGACTGACTCGCGAGCAACTACTGTTCACGCGAAACCCTTCTCCACGTCAGTCCTCCAGGGCCTCGCTGAGACTGACTGTCCGGCCATCTCTCCGGCCTATTTATATCGTGCACAATTCACAACACTAGAACGATCTCGATCTTTCCAGAAAAGGGTCGGTGTTTCGACAGAATGACCACTCCCCATTCTGCGAAACCGTAGACAATAACACAGCAGGTACCTAAGACAAAAGCGTTCGAGAAATTTCGATTATTACTCATTGTTTAACAGCCTCGGCGTAACACTGCCCCCTCCTAAAACATGCTCGTCCCGAGCAATGTTAGCCCCATATCGCGGCAGCCGATCAACATGAACAATTTTAGGCGCACCTCGCGCTGAAGATGTAGCAACTAGAGGAACCACATTGCCGTCTCCAGACTTCAGGATACCCAGAGTCCCTTTCTCATCAGCGATCCCAATTTCAGCCTCCAAAACACGGCTCTCATGATTTCTATCTGTTCTTTCACTTCCTGGAATTCCTTTCCAGATGAACCGAACAATTCCTTCATCAGTCGAGCCCGCTCTTTTTGCCAACGTCGCTGCTCTTCCTGTTGACGACGCTGCTCTTCTTTATCCTGACGTCGCTGTTCCTTCTGCAACCGAGCCTGCTCTTCCTGCTGACGACGCTTCTCTTCTTAATGCTGACGGCGTTGTTCCTCCTGCAACCGAGCCTGCTCTTCCTGTTGACGACGCTTCTCTTCTTAATTCTGACGGCGTTGTTCCTCCTGCAACCGAGCCTGCTCTTCCTGTTGACGACGCTTCTCTTCTTTATGCTGGCGGCGTTGTTCCTCCTGCAACCAAGCCTGCTCTTCCTGTTGACGACGCTTCTCTTCTTTATGACAAAGCATTGCCATAATAGCAGCAAGATCGCCTGTCACAGGAGCTTGGCCCACGGGTGATGATGATGAAGCTCCAAATGATTCGGTGGCGGCTGATTCCATCTCCATCGGCTGACGACTCTGCCGAGCTTCTTGAACCGGAGACTCCCCAAACCGACTTTCATCTATTTCTTATTGTCGTTGACCTCTCGTCCTGACACCGTCCACGCTATCCTTTGGTAGAACCGGCATTATTTTATCCCACTTCTGACACCAAATTGTTACGAGCTGAGGGTTCGGGATAAAATAATGGGAATCAGTCTAACCAAATAAACACTTTTATTCAACACTAGAACGATGAATACACGAACTTGGTCACACGTAATCACAACACACTAATTCACACCACTTAAAGTCACCGAAACGTTCGCACGTATAGCCAAACCCAGACTGACTCGCGAGCAACTACTGTTCACGCGAAACCCTTCTCCACGTCAGTCCTCCAGGGTCTCGCTGAGACTGACTGTCCGGCCATCTCTCCGGCCTATTTATATCGTGCACAATGCACAACACTAGAACGATCTCGATCGTTCCAGAAAAGGGTCGGTGTTTCGACAGAATGACCACTCCCCATTCTGCGAAACCGTAGACAATAACACAGCCGGTACCTAAGACAAAAGCGTTCGAGAAATTTCGATTATTACTCATTGTTTAACAGCCTCGGCGTAACAATACTTATAACATATAGAAAAACATCCAGACCCGGAACAAATATCTGTAGATCATACAAACATTTGTTCCGCAGCGGGAAACGAACCCGCTACCTCCTGCGTCTCAGTCGGGTATTCGCCCACTGTACCACGGAGGTCGTCATTTTACAAACAACGTTTCGAATACACCTCGTTTCAAAAACCTCTTACTTCAGCAATGTTTCGTTTCATAAATAATCACATTACAAGTATCTATTTCGCAATATTGATAAATTTGGACTCTGGGTGGGCTCCCGCCAGAAGCTCCCTCTGAGTGACACTTCGGCATACTTGACCTTCCTTCCGCTACGGAGGTCTCCGGCTCGCTTCGCTCGCCACCTCTCCCCCTACGCTCACTTGGCCTCGTATGATTTGCTTCACTCAGGACCTCCCGCGAGCTTCTGGCTCCCGCACTCTTTATACATACATTCTATGGGTGTCACACAAAAGACCATGTGGGGTCGGGTTGCCCCGTGTCGAATCTGTTACGCTTTTTGAACCTAACCTACTCAAGTTGGGGTGCCCCGTCTCGATACAGTCTACTATTTTTCGGCTTTTTTAGATACATATTATTTTTAATAAAACATTTATTAAATAATATTAATATAAAATGAACCGTTTGACATATGTCCATTTGATATGTGAAATGCCCATTTGCAGCACCTTTAGTACCTTGTAAGTGTATAAAATAGTGTGTATTATGTAAATGTCTGTCTGTTTCTAGCACCTCCAAAATTGCACTATGCATTGAGCTACTAGGCAGGCGCCTAAAAGATACCTATGTATCTAAGTATATCTATTAAGACGTAACCAAGTGTTCGATTGTGTTCCCATGTTTTTTTAATAAATGAAAAGGAAATGATACATAACCCTTTAAAAGTACGTAATTTTAAAGTTAGTTTAACTTCGTGTATTTATTTACTTCGTTAAGTTAACAAGGTTAACGAAGTTAACTATGTTATAACTGACCATTGCAATAATTAAATTACCACAGTGATGTCAAGCATTGTATTATTTTTTACAGAACCGGTTCAGCGTCTCGCGAACTTCATAACCACCCAATCCTGGATCCAGCCTTGCATCGAGACCCGGTACGAAGAGATGGTGAAGGCACACACCAACACCAGTTACGACTCGCCACAGTCTGTCAGTAAGTACCTTATTACTTGAGGTTCCCCCGAACTGAGATTCCGCAAGTCTCCAATTAAAACAAAAAAAAAATCATTTGTAATCTTTGACTATCAAAATAGTGCACCGAAATACATAACCAAATAACTTGGTCTACAGTTTCATTCAAATTACAGGTAACGGGAGTTCATGTTATTTGGTTCATTTTTTTAGGGTACAAATTGCAGTTATTCTGGATTTCAGGCTTTTGCCTATATCTGTGTCACTAAAGCTACACGAATACCAAATTTCAGCATTGTGGGGTAACTAGTGTACCCTGTGAATTTTAAAAACTACAAAAAATAAACTAAAAATAAAAACGGGGTTCAAATGTACTAATGAAGACCTTTCATTTAACGTCCCACTTGACCTAATAGTCTCATTTTCAATTTTTTTTACCCCTCTTGAACCCCAATATCTCAACAATCCCCCAATATTTTTAGCTCATTGAGTCACAAAAATTACCAAAATCACACCAAAATTGTGCCATCACTACCTACCTAATATATATACCTTTCATGATGATCGGATAAACGCTACGAAAGTTATCCTCGGACAAACAAACATACATACAACGCCGATTGTTTATTGGGCAGTATTTGAATTACTTGTAATACAAATACGTTTTTGTATATGCAATTCAATTACTTCATAAAAATATAATTTGTAATTGGTATTTCAAATACCTAACGCTGAGATATTTTGTAGTTAGTATTTCAAATACTTAAGGCTTCAAAATACATCTGAACAGAAATACATTATCGAACTTATTACTGGTGCGTTCTACAGGAAATAGCGCTCGATAGTTTTCGTAAGTATTCGTAAGCAAAATAGTGACCGCTAAATAATATATACCAATCTTTAAAGTTGGCAACACTGCAACTGTACTATACGTCAAATTGTCAAGTACCTAACACCTAACTGTATTTTGTAGTTGGTATTTTAAATAAAAATCGTTAAAATAATGTATTGTGTATTTTATATTTAAAATTTACGACGTAAAATATTTTATATTTCGTATTATAAATATATGTGAGATAGTATTTTGTATTTTAATTAACTCAAAGCATGTATTTTTCCCAGCTCTGCATACATGATATAATGTTATACTACAACACAAGGTTAGGTTAGGCTTTTTCTTGCGTTGGTGCCTCCCTATAGCGTCGAAAGTTCAATTCCCACAGGCCAGAAATCACGAGCAAGGAAAATATCCATTATGTTTTGCAGGTGCCCCTAGTAGGTACATAGGATTTGAAGTTTAAGCCGGTCTGGCTATAAGTTTATAATCTAAACTAAAATGTCAGTTCCTGTACTTAATTAAACCAAGTCACATGTAAGTTTAAAGACCCAAGAACTGGAAAGCGCAGCGTAGGACGGCCCCCCACTAGATGAAAAGTCAACATAAAAGTTGGGAGTCATCGGTTGATGTGAAATGTGATTGTTGATATTATGCGTCGAAATTTATCACTTTACTATTAATGACACAAACAGTTTAAAGTTCACGAGCCCTCTTATAATTACGTTAAACTTTCCTTGTCAAATTATCCCTCCTGGCATTTTTCCCAAACTCATCGGCGACAGAACGAGATGGCACGAGTCTGCTGTACAAGAGTGAGGAAGACAGCAGCTTTGGTTATTATTTAGAGGCATCTGCAATGTAGATGCGCTGGTAATTGTCACTAACAGACAGAGGTCCATATCTGACTCAATGCTGGATAGTTTAGAATGCTTCTTTATTTTCTTTAAAATGTAACGCACTATTATTTGTGCGTTACATTTTAAAGAAAATCCAGCTGGACTTGGAGTCTTCGCCTGATCTCGATTGTTGGGAATGTGATCGATCTTGTTTCTCTGAGCTCCGAAAGATGGGTTACAATGATTAGTAAACATTTCATGAGGATCATTTTGGGTCATCATCATATCAGCTTTCTATTTGATAAACTCAGGCTCCTCCATAAATTTTCAGAGTGGCTGATATGCTGCAATTTGCACCTTTATTAAATAGAACTTTCCATCTAATGAAGGGGTGTTCTTTACTGCGCTTTCCAGTGGTGATCTCCACTCAAGAACCTTTTTGCCTCATAGGGATTCAGTTCTTCGAGCTATGTGCCGCGTCAACGCCCATGTCAGCTTGCTAATCCTCTTCGCTTCGTCAGTGACTTTAGCTTTTCTACGGATCAGCTAATTTAAGATTCGAATCCACCTTATTTTGTTGTTCAACCTAAACTTCCTGCTATAACTGAATATAACAATGATTATACAAATGTAAATTATGTTACTGGGACAAACAGGAAAAAATATCCAAGTACTCAAACAGGAAACCATTGTAACTGTCTGTGTGTATTCCGGCGTCTGACATTTGGTTCAGGAATTGCACCCATTACATGCAATCAACTAATCCCTACTTGCATTGCAAGTATTGTAACATTTGCAACTCTCTATATACATGTCTAGTATATATATCTAGTACCTATTTTAGATTTTTGTATGTATATAAAGATGATAAGGTTACGGAATAGACCCCTGATTTAAGAGGTGTATAACAATTGTAATACGCCAACTAAGACATTATAATTATAATATAATTGAAAACTCCTTATCATACCTCAGTATTTTACATAACTCCTTCACTCTTCAGGCTGCCAGACTCAGGAATGCACTACCTGTTTCAATTGGTAACGCCAAATCCCTTCCTGTTTTTAAAACATGGTTCATAAATATTATGTGTCGTCCATCGCTCACTAAGACTTCGCGACTTTGAATTTGTATATAATTATAATTTTTTACTTATGTATTTAGAAGTAGGTTATTTAATTAATAAAAAAATATTTACACATTATATATGTATTATTTATACATTATATGTATATTATAATATTTATAATTATATATATTATAATATTTATAATTATATATATATATTATTTTAGTAATATAAGTACTTGTTCTGTTAGTTTTTACGCCGCCGGCCGGCGCCGTCCTCATTTGTTCACACAGATCCTGTTCATCCAAAGATTGCCTGGACGAGATCGCTTTTAGCGATAAGGCCGCCCATTGTACCTTTGATTTAGTTGTGTATTCTCTTATTGGTTTTATTTTTAATGGTGTGCAATAAAGAAATGATCTAATCTAATATAAAATAATTCCTTCAGTTCAGGTCACTCAGAACTTTATTTCTCATACTTACGTTACGGTGTATATTTCAGTGCGGCTATGGACGTATCAAACCTGCGTGGAATACGGCTGGTACCAGACCACCACTAGTCCCCGGCAGCCGTTCCTGTCGACTATTCCACTGGAGTACTTCCATCAGATGTGCAAAGACTTCTTCGCTAACTCGTAAGGATTTTTATCAGCTATTTTTCCAGGTTTTAATGAAAATTGCTAGAGCCAATCCAAAAACATGTTTTGAAAGAAGATTAGTGAGACATGATTGACAGGGCCTATTCAATCAGATAAAATAAAAAACCATGATCATCATAATTACACAATATAAATTTCGATTGGATGTACTTAATTGATTTTTCAACGTATTCAATTCTCAAAATTACGGAAAATAGTGTATGTTGCATTATGTATGTTTGATGCATTATGTATGTTCCTCGTATCAAGAGGAAGGTTGCGGGTTCAAGTCCCGTCTAGGCTTGAAATTTTTGTGATGATTTAAAAATCTAGGATATTTCCGTATGTGTTCGGATAACACTATAACATAAAAATAATATTTATGTATGTTTATCTACTAGGCATAGGTACAGATGTAACCCCTCACGTGCTGATGTGTTTCATCGGAAATAACCTTCAAACTGAAATCAGCAATACTGATGTTGTCTGTCAGAAACATACACTGTTACAGTACTTTCCCGCGCGAGCCTTTTCACTAATTCATAATTTAATTTATTAATTTCAAGCATATTAATACAATAACAATATGACTATATGATAATAATAATATGACGACCTCCGTGGCGCAGTGGGCGAATAGCCGGCTGAGACGCAAGAGGTTGCGGGTTCGAAACGTATAGGTATAAGTATTCTATGAGTTATCTGGGTCTCATAGTACAATAGCTTGTATAAATATGATAATGATAATGAGTAAAGAGCAACTTGGATCTTGGTCTTGGACCTTTTCTTAGACGTTTAAAAATCGTTACTGTAATTTTTTTTCTTAAATAACATGTTTTTTTCAGTTTCGACGAAGTCTCTCTCCGACATGGCATAGAACGCTCTAACCTGTTCTTCGGGGGTCTGAGCCACATGCCCGACCACGTGGTATCGGTGGCGGGCGGACACGACCCCTGGTCTCCGATGGGACCAGACACATCCCACGCGACCCCTCTCTCGCCCGTGTATGTCGTGCCTACTGTGTCGCATTGTCGTGCTTATAGGTAAGGTTGCAACTCAAGTTGATGACGAAGGGCATCGTAAGGCACGTTTCTAAGGTGCGTGACCTACGTAGCAATACTTTGCTATAGGCGATGGTTACCACTTAACATCAGGTGAACCATTATGGTTGTTCCATCTTCAAGTAGTATAAAAAAGCTATCGGCTTGAAACTTGGAATACTTTTAATAATGTTTACCCACTTATATTGAAAAAATATTTTCATGTTCTTTGCCAAAGGGGTCAAAGGGGGGTATCATATAAAAGAGCTCAATTGGAAGAAGTTATTAGGTTTTGAGTTATAATTAAATTCAATTTATTTATTTTAGACTAGCACTAACATACAAGGCGTATTCTATATTAAATACAATACAACAACAGACAATGAAATAAACAATTAACAAAAATAACGTAAAATACACATTACTATGGTCTATGGACTCTGGAGACACTAGACGTGCACAGTATGCGCTCTCGTCCAGTGTTCCATGTAGGGACAGTCGAAGTCCAGCCTCTCTGCCAATGAATTGCAGGTAGCTGTTAGGAACTGCCGCGCACCCACAGCATCAGGGACGCCGTTCTCTTGTGCAGTATCGCTGTGAACCCGTCTATTCGCCCCTCCACGAACATTCCCGATGCGCTACAGAAGCGCGGCAGCCCCAACAACTCCCTGAACGCATTATTGTACGCGCAGGGCGTTAAAAGCCTTCTGCGTATGCTTGACCCATAAGCAGCACGTATAGAACGACTGGCAGTATGCTTTGATCAGGTCGTTTTTACCTGCGTACTGCACCGAAATAATGATAATGTGTTAACAGGATCGAAAAAAGATACAAATACTGGTTTTAATAGTTCTTTTAATGAGTAGATCAGTCCTTTGAAAATGGTAAAAAGTGAGAAATAGTCAGATGAAACCCATTGGAAAAGGAAGGGAATATAACAAAAATGAAAGGAAAAATAGACATAAAAAACCAGAAGATAAAATTAAGAATAAAAAACCAAAAACTTTGTTATTGAATTTTTATATTAATTTTGAGGATACGTGAAAAAAGTGTCAATACAAAAGTTTTAGATCTTTTGACAACTTTGCCATTTAACTTTTTTCCATAGGACTTGTAGTTTTTCCGAAAATTGAGATAAACCGTTTTTTACCCTTAAAACTCACCCCCTTCCACTTTCTGACCTCAGATCGCCCGTAAATTAATTTACCTTTCATTTTTGTTATATTCTCTTTCTTTTTTAATGGGTTTCATCCTACTACTATTTTTTTTGGTTTCAAAAATTATCGTCCCTGGTCTAGAGGCACAACGAAATTAAAAATATCTTTATCTTATCTTATTCCAGAGGAACAACAGACAGCGAGACTGAGGAGTTGGCTGGTGTGAAACTAGCAGTGCTCAGCCATCTCTTCGAGTTGCTGAATGGGTTCCCGTTGAATGCTGCCAGCGGCGTGACCAGCACTGCTGCTGTAATGATAATAGGTGTGCTGGTCGCTTTGCTCTATTAGAAGGCAAAGTCGGGGTCAAAGTCGAGGTTTAAGTCAAAAATCCTGTTATTGTTTCATAAGTATGTTTCATAGTCCATACATAATGTACGTTATCGAGGAAGACATTTTTTTTATGGTAAATTTTTTCGCGTTAAAATTCAAAAATTGTTTAACATAACAACCATACGCGTTTGTCGTTGAAATTCTAGCCACAGTTCATCAGCAACTAGTCATATGGTTTCTTTTTATCTAGGACTTTTAGTATTCGATTCATCAAATATAAATACATGCATCTTGTCACGCCCAAGCTTCGTTATAAATTAATGAGAGAGAATGTTGATTATTTTATGATAAATAAAACACTCTTTTTAAAATAAATGTATGATTTTATTTGACTCTTTTACCAACATACACTGTTTTTATCTATAGAAAAAGCACAGACAAAATAGTAACATACCCCACCCACCCACAAAATACATTTACAATAAGTAATTACCTATAATATTATTATTATATTACATAAATAATATTGTATTGTATTTATTTATTCAAAAAGTTTTCAGTTGTTATGAATGTCTCGGTACAGACACTCAAACCATTACGCTCTAAATCAATAGGTAAAAATATAAAAATAAACAAATAATATATATTTATTCATGTAAATCACAAGGATCACTTTGAAACGTAAATTTTACTGCCTGTTCCTTCGTGACCAAGCCAGGAAAGAAAGGCAAGAAACAAGGCTGGTTGATGAAACATAAATAATAATAACTTATTAAAATTTATAGCTATAGACTGTTAAGGATCTAAGCGATAAGGCCGCCTATGATTTAAAAGTGTACATATTTTCTTTTATATGTTTATGTTTATTGGTGTGCATAAATAATCTAATCTAATCTAAGTATTATTTTTGTTAAGTATATTATTTAAGCTAGCGGACCAAATACCTTTAATAACAGAAAGAATATACAACTATTTATGTGACTAAAATACAGAAGAAACAGTTGAATCATCTAAAGACCAATGCAAACGATCTATATCATTGCTGAGCAGAGAGCACGCACTGGAAAGCGCAGCGTAGGACGCCCCCCCCCCCCCCCCCCCCCCCCCCCCACTAGATGGAAAGAAGACCTGATAAAGGTTCCTGGGTGCATGTAGTACAAAGTCGCTCGGGAAATCTATGAGATAGTCCTATGTTTAGCGAGAGAGTGTCCAAATGGTATGATCAAGATTTTGATGATAAATATTAATGTTAACTTTATTTAGGTAGTTTGTAGTTAGGTACTACCGAATTATCCAGTCCAGTCCAGTCTTCAGTCGAACAATGTGTTATCTAGAGGCCTAAAACAAAGAGCAGATATTAATTAAGATAAAATATAAGGTAATACAATGTGACCATCTTGTAAAACCTTATGACATTATGGCTGAAAGGATATTTAAATTAAAAATGAGGATGAATATAGTCGAGAAATAAACAGTTTTAACAATTGCACACAATAATAATAACTAATATTAAACGGTATTGGCGGATGAGGATTCAATGAGTTCCTGCAGACCCATCTTCAGTCTGACATCGCTTGTGGCCGCACAGTGAAGCATCACGTCCACCATCTCTTCTGTCCGCGGCCCCGGTTTTCAAGAGACATCACAGGACACTGCGAACTGTGATGTTTCCTACCATCATTATTTAATCTTAATGGAAATTTTAATATAATATGTAATTTTTCGGTAAATAAAATATTTGTATTTGTATCATCCTTAGAATCTACAACCAAGGTTGTTAATACAGGTTGAAACTACGTACCTATGTACAGTAATCGCGATACTAAAAAAAGACATAGGTACAATAATGTAAAAATACTTACACACAGTTGACCCAGGAACCTGTCTTCACCCGAATGAACCCTTCAGGGCAATTATGTGTAATGAGTGGCACAGATCTTACGAATCTTTTCAATGCGGCTTCAACAGGTTCAGCGCCAACTCCGAACAAAAATGTAAAGCCAAAAATAAGGTATAAGAACTTCATTTTATTATTTTGTTGTTACAAATGTAATAGGAAAACGAATGGCTCTAATTACGGCTCGGTACTGGTGATTGATTCAATTAGAGCTGTCATTTATAGGAATCTTTATACTTACGTCATAGCCTATCAACGATAAATCTGCAAAACGGACTATAAAGAGAAAATCATAATTAGAGATCGGATAAACCGATGCATATTTACCTAAAGTTAAAAGTTGGTTAGTATAGAAAGCAGTTATTTATCGAAAAAAATCACGTGAATCCGGTAAAAACAAATTTATCATAAGTGTTTTTTAATTTTTATATGCTTATCTGCTTAACCTACACATCCCTTAAAGCTGCATAGATTTTTATGGTATTTCATTAGTCATATAGTCTAAAAAAATGCACATTCTATGAAAAACGCACACTTTGGCACGTAGGTATATTAGGTATACATTAATGCCTTGTTACAACATAATCTAGTTGCTTTACTTTTACTGTCAGTGATTTTTGACGAAGCGAAAACAACCTTGTAACAACTAGGAAAATAAGCATTTTGTGTGTGTGCGAGTGAGACGGAAAATTCTACCTGCTTAATATTTAACATTCAATTAATATGCATCCAATCCCGAAATCCCAGGATTTTATTTTAAAAAAAAATTCTAAAAAGCCGCTTCCATAATTTGTTAGCCAAAAATAAACTTTAAGTAAATATACATCCGAATATCCTATCACTAATCATAATTCATAACTTCATTAGTCATTTATCTTTTCTGATGATATGTAACAAAATAAGATCTTAAATTAATAAAATAAAATGAAAATGAAAAATATTTATTGCAGCAAAAACACACCTTAGGTACACAGTGATATTTATCAACTTATAATTAGGTTATTAGTACAAATCAAAAATCACTAAATTATCCTAAAATATAGGGTTAATATTGAAAAGTTTGCCGTACACAGAGCATGTTTCGCTAATAAAGTGCTTATCGATATTGTCTGCCGGTTAGGGCTTGCAAAGTTACATAAATTCTTGTCAGTTTTACAATGCACCAATAATTAATTTCTAAATAATATTAGAAAAATCCTAATAAGCATATTATTAATCCTAATGTTAAATATTTATTAACAGAGTAGAAACAATGATCAACACAACATTATCATCATTATAAATACGGGATTTTCCACGTACCGTTTTATCGGTGTTTCGACCGACAATGTTTCGGTTCAATTCGTGAACCTTCATCAGGGTGAGTGCGATCCGCTCCGAACCCCGTTTCACCTCGCACCGAAACATTGTCGGTCGAAACACCGACAAACGGTACGTGATAAACCCCATATTTATAATAATGATTGAAATAAATCACGAAAGTTTTCTAAGGTAAACCACAACAAATGCTGAGGTGGACGTCTTTTTAACCATTCATGCAAAAAAAGGAATGCTATAAGTTTACCGTCGTCTGTCTGAGTGTTTGTGTGCCTATGTGCCTGTCTGTGGCATCGGAGTTCATGAGCGGATGGACAGATTCGGACGCAGTTTTGTTTAATAGAAAGCTGTTTAACTCGGGTGGTTCTTAGTTATGTTGGTTTTTAACCCCCACCGCAAAAAACAGGGACGAAAGTAATTAATCTTTATAAAAGTTACCTTATTGTGTCGTTTGTTATAATCATGAGACAAATCATGTAGGTTTTTTTGCCTGTACAAGTTTATTTGTTTTTTTAAGTACATACCTACTGTGTTGTGTTTGGCTTTTCTTTCTTTTATAATGATAACTTTTTTATAAATAATAGTCTCACGTAATGTAAATTAATTTAATTATTTAACATATTAAGACACCTTTCTAATTTGGTAATCATACACACATAGTGTAGGTACTTTTAAATCTAACATCTTTATTAAAACCTATGTTCCACAATAAATGATTTTGAATTTGAATTTTGAAAAAAACAGTTAAAAAAAAAATTACCATTCCTTGCAGATTTAGCGTGGTCAAACTATAGGTACCTAGTAGACGCATGAGTCTGATCGCTTAAATTAATCGTAATATTTCCTTCATATTCTAAAATAATGCAATTGAATCATATTTTACAGAAAAGGCATGAAATATATAAATGATTTATTATTAGTTGCACAATAGTCGCATTCACAATAATTGTGTAACAAACAAACTAGATACGAGCCAAAAACAATTCCCAATTCTACTAAACCAATCGCAATATTTTTTATTGATGCTAGCTAAGCGCTTGACCACTATCTCACCGATGGTAAGTGATGGTGTAATCGAAAATGGAGCACGCTTGCCTAGAAAGAACTTATTCACTCTGGACTTGAAGACTCCGAGATTATACTGGTTCGGAAAAACATACGCCGGAAGTGAGTTCCACTCCTTACTTGTACTAACAAGAAAAGTTGAAGCAAATCGTTTGGTACGGCAAGGTGGTCACTGCATTCATAATAAGCTAACATTAAATATAATCTTCATAAATGGTTGAATAAAACACAATCTCTATGATAAATCCTTATTTCGATTTAAAAATAGACCAACGACAATTTTTAGCAACAAGCTGTTATGAAAAACTTTTTTTTTCTTCGCATTCGAGATCAAAAGTTGTTTACTAATACAAGCCTTATTCGAAGTCAACGAGGAACATGTCTGTTTGTTGTGTAAAATAAGTACATTTTTTTCAACTAATTAGGTACAATAGTTATTAAGTGGAAATAAATAATATTTTTTTATAGATTTATAGATCTAGAAAACACGTGGCGGTGGTACATTAGGCGGCCTACTATTTATACTACCTAGAGATGGAGCAAGTACCTATATGGCCCACCTGTTGTTAAGTGGTAACCATCACCTATAACAAAGTATTGCCTCGTAGGTCACGCGCCTTAGAAACGTGCCCTACGATGCATTGCCCTGCACTTGTGGCATACAGGTGTAATGCCTAATGTTCCTGTAATTTCACCTTCAAACATACTCTTAAAACCGAAACACAGCAATGCTGCTTGGCGCCAGAAATAGGTATGGTGGTAGTTCTTCCCCGGACGAGCCCTTTCACAAAGAACTCTACTAGGGGCTCTATAAATCTTTATAATATTATGAAACAACGTAATATGTAAGTAAGTACACGTAAAACAAAAATAAGCTAAACAAACAAAATTATTGTGATTTCGTTTATATGACGACCTCCGCGGCGCAGTGAGCGAATAGCCGGCTGCGACGCAGGGGGTTCGATTCCCGCCGCGGAACAAATGTTTGCACGATATACAGATATTTGGTTCGGGTCTGGTTGTTTCTCTATATATTATAAGTATTATATGTACATATGTGTATTTACAAAAAAAATGTACATAAAAAAATATTTTATCAGTTATCTGGTTCCCATAGTACAAGCTCTGCTTAGTTTAGATACCTCGCTGTGTGAAATGTCCAGCTATTTTATATATCGGCCGCCGCTCAGCACTTATAATTTACTGCAAAGTAGATAAGATCTACCCACATTATCCAATTCATTTTCAATCCATATCTACAGCCACATTCATTTTACTAAAACAAAAACAAAAATAGATATTAAAATAAAATAATAATGAATTTGATTCACCCAAAAAGGCGCAAATAGATTGATTGAAAATAGATGTTTCACGTCGAAAAACATAAAATCACAGATCTGTTAAGATTAGGCATGGGGGAAATGGTTGGTACATTTAAATAATTTCCATATGATCTTATGATTACTTTTTAACACGGCTATTTCACATGTGAAAAATCACAGGCAATGATTTTTCAATAAGAGCCGTAATTTGACACTTGCTATTTTTGCTAGTGACATTTCACATGTGAAAAATCACGGGCAACGAAAACGCCCGGTAAATTCCGAAGAAATGAGAACGACTGTGATTTAAAGCAGACACGAACGACTGCAACCGATATACGATGTAAACCAAAAATGATCTCATTTTAATTATTTTTAGCAGGTATGCAAAGGAAAATAGCAGGTGTGACATGTATTTCTGATGCTACTCGTGAAACGTTCCAAGATACTCAAAGCACAGAACCCAAAGAGTTTATAACAGATATCTGAGATATATACTTACACGCATATGTTCCAATAGCCGTCATAAATCTTGTGAATGTATCCCCAAGGACAAATAGGGTCTTGATTTACAAAATAATTCTGTTCAGAGTCATAAGATCTCTGTAATCGCCTTAAAAGTCCATTTTCTCTGTCCACAGGCTGTGATCACAAGGAAAAGTGATGATTTCCACCTAAATTGATACTGACGGTTCATTGAACAAAATCTATTTTATATACACGCCGTTATTACGTCACTACCTATGTCATATCTCCGTCAAAATGTCAACCGTTAAATATTATATATCTTACATGCTCGCTGTATAAAATTGATGTCTATTTAGTTAGACTGGGATGTTATTTTATAAAATGAAATCTCCGGAACCACTGAATCGATTTTGTAAAATATTTCTCTGATAGAAAGCTACACAATCCATGAGTGCTATAGCTATATTTAATTTTCATAATAATCCGTGCGAACCGGGGCCAGTCAACTAGTTTAAAATAAATAGGTACATGATGTACGTTTGAATACTAACAAAACGTCTCAATTATCGTGAAACTACGAATTATAATCATTCTGTGGGAAAAGCGAAACACATTCTCTGAGACTTCTGTGATATTTTGAGGTCCCACATTATTAGACTTTTTATTGATTTTTCACATCACATGCGCACAGCCAATTTTTTATTTTCGGTCACCTTAGTTAGGTAAATATGGAGTAAAAACGCTAGTTATTTGAACTGTTTCCGGCTGTCTCCTGGTTTTACCCCGATACCTTCATTAAAGTAATTCAAAAGTTCTAAAATACATATTTACATAACCGCAACAGGATATCTGTTTGAAGCGAACAAACCAGAACAATGGTTCTAACCATGCGTAGGGCTTAAATATATTTATAAGTATAAGCGCATTTTAAATGCGATTATATTTTTTGCCACGCCCTAACACACATGTTATTTAGATTACTACATAATCTTAAGATGATAGTATGTAACTGATTTCGTGTCGCAAATAAAAAAATATGAATATGAATATATTTTATACGGATTTTTAAATCTGAATTAAATGAATAATAATAATAACGCATTGTTTTATGATAGGGCAAGTACAAGTAGTTGTCGTCAATGTTACAGCGCTAATGTTCGAAATGCTTGTCAATATTGTCATATATAATAAATAAATAAATATTGCTGGACATTTCACACAGCGCTATCTAGACCCAAACTAAGCAGAGCTTGTAGCTGTTAAGGGAACCAGATATCTGATAGAATATTTATATCCTTTTTTTGTAAATTCATACGTATAATATACTAGCTTCCGCCCGCGGCTTTGCACGCGTGGTTTGCTAAAAAAAAGTAGGTACCCTATGTGATAATCCAGGTTATAATTTACGTAGGTACATACTAAATTTCATCAAAATCGGTTCAGCCGTTACGACGTGATTGAGTAACAAACAAACAAATAAATAAACAAACATCCAAACTTTCGCATTTATAATATTTAATATATAGAAAAACATCCAGACCCGGAATAAATATCTGTAGATCATCCAAACATTTGTTCCACGCCGGGGATCGAACCAGCTACCTCCTGCGTCTCAGCCGGCTATTCGCCCACCGCTCAATGTGTCAGTCCCAGGTCATCTATATACATACTTAGGTGCTAAATTTCATCGAGATCGGTTGAGCCGTTGCGACGTGAAATCGTAACAAACAAATAAACAATTATGAATTACGCATTTATAATATCTATTATGGATACTTACCCCAATTCAAGTAATTTCAACTTCAGTCAAATTTCTGTCGTATTTTTTTTTATTCATTATAGGCTTGCGTCTGACCACAATCTCGCCTGATGTATAATGATCTATAAAGGCCATCATCCTTCGATTAATGAAAAATGCCTATTTTGGGTGTTACATTGCATATATTTCGAGAAACCCGTATCGTCAGTGAACCTAAACCACTGCTATACATTTATATGCAATTATTGGAAGTGCCCTAACCTATCCGCCGCAACTTCGTGCGCGTAAAACTACTAAACGTGTACAGTACAAAAACGTGACTTTTCTCTACTTTTCTTATGTATACGATCCACGTGTGTAGCTTGTGAACCAGCAGTGTATCATAAACAGCATTGTCAGCTCTGAAAATATTCCTATATAATATAAAACAAAGTCGGGTTAGTTACACCATTTATAACTCAAGAACGGCTGAACCGATTTTGATGATCTTTGATTTGTTGGATTTGTCTCCGCTCCGAATAGCAGAAAACCTATTAAAATATCGGAAAAATTCACGCAAAAATAAAATTCATTTTCTCATACATTGATGCAGCTAATGATGGGCGATTGACAATTCTACCGGGGTGACGTGCATTGGCAGCCCACGTCATATGCATGTCAAGGCGTTCTGAAAGAAATCCATACTAATATTATAAATTCGAATGTAACTCTTGTCTCTCTGGCTGTTCGTTACGTCTTCACAACCAAACGGCTAGACCAATTTCGATGAAATTTGGTATGCAGATAGATTATGACCGGGATCGAGTCATAGGCTACTTTTTACTACTTAACACCGTTTTTGTGCTGCAGAAGAGGGCTGTTCGTGCAATTTATAATATGGGCCCCAGAGAATCATTACACAATAAGTTTATAGAAATAAATATTATGGCATTCCCTTGTCAATACATTTATAAAAATGAAATGTATGTTCACAAAAATATTAATTTGTTTAAGAAAAATAGCGATTATCATAATTTTCATATTAGAAATAAAGATAAACTCGCTGTTGCCACTTGTAGACTCCATAAAGTTAGTAAATCGTTTAAAGGGCAAGGTGTACGCGTTTATAACAAACTCCCAAGGGATGTACAAAAATGGACAATTAACAAATTTAAAACCGTAATTAAATAAAATCTTTATAAAAGAGCCTACTATAAAATATCGAATTATTTAGATGATGGAGAAGCTTGAGATTGAAATTGCTCCAACTCGTTCAAAATGTTACAATTTAGACGTAATTTATTTTCTGTATTATGTTTTGTAAAAGGATCATTAAAAAAAACAACCAGCCTTGTTCCTTGCCTTTCTTTCCTGGCTTGGTCGCGAAGGAACAGGCAGTAAAATTGACGTTTCAAAGTGATCCTTGTGATTTTAATGAATAAAAATATTTGACTTTGACTTTACACGACTGCGCAGAAGGAGGGTAATGTTTTAATGACAAACCACGCGTGCGAAGCCGCGGTCAGCTAGTTCTCTGAATATGATAGTGAAAACCGAATAGAATCTGTTGCAAAGAAATAGACGCGGATAGCGACTTTGTATTATACTTTTTAGAGATTTATTTATGTTAGATAATATTTTCATAAAATACGTTTTCATTTTATTTTAAGTGAAGATTTTTGAAGTTAAACTTCTTTTGGCGCATTTAGAAAAAAATATTAGAGTAAAATTTATACGATATGCGCGCACACCGACAGCCAACAAGCGACATGATGAAGTTAGCTGATAACTGTCTCATGCACGCGCACACCGACAGCTAAAAAGCGACATGTTGAAGTTATGGCATACGGGATGAAATCTTTAGCAATTTTTGTTCTGTTACGCCAAAGAAGTATAACTCGTGCGTCCATAAGTACACACAAACTTTTTTTTATACTCTAGAGATGGAAAAAACATATGGCCCACCTGCCGGTAACCATCGCCTATATAATAAAATATTGCCTCGTAGGTCACACGTAGATGTGTAAAATGTGTAATGTAATTATGAATCTTGTTACTTTAATTAAATAATTACATTTTTAATTAATGGGAAACTGCTGATCAAAATGAATCATGTAATATAATGATTCATCTAAAGTTGCCCTATTGCCCCCTGGTTCGACAAATCACTCGGCGTAAGAGTTTTATGACAAGATGAATTATAAATAGTATAAAATTACTAGTAGGTTTATGTTTCTACCCACTTCCTATGACGTCATTACTATGATAATAATAAGTCATTGTGACTGTATCCGGATTGATAAAAAAATGGCCACTTATTGCATTTCATTTTCAATACAGCATTATTACCTACCTACTGGTTTTATTCAAACAAAATATATAATCTATGCCCATTTTAAGAATAATAGAGGACCATAGCATGTAATACGTACCTACAAAGGTTTACGGTAAAACAAATAAAATAAAAAGGTTCTGATCGAATGCATACGTACCTAAATAAAATAATTTAGTCCGGCTTACACAACTATCCCTAAACGTATTTAGCGACTAAAAATGTTTAAAGACGTATTTGTATAATTTGACAACTCCTTATATCTAATTCTAATTCTAGGGTAGGGGTAATAAGATCTGTACTTATGTCCCGCATTGGGGTGTATTGTGCATTACCCCCCTTCTAACCAGACCCCAGCCATCCTAGCTCCTTGATGTAACGGAGCAGGATTTTGGGTTGATGGGTGCAGCTTTCCAATATCCCCGTGGATGCCGTTGTGGTGTTGGCGGATGAGGATTCGATGAGCTCCTCAGCTTGATATCGCTCGTGGCCGTACAGTGAAGCATCACGTGCTCCACCGTCTCCTCCTCCTGAAGACATGCGCGACAAAGCCCACTGTCCGTGGCCCCGGTCTTCAAGAGGTGATGGTTAAGTTCGCAGTGTTCTGTGATGATTCCCACCATCATCCTTACCTCCTCCTATCCTCGCGTTTAATTTTTAACTGGGTATTTGTTGTTTTTCGATTCTTTGCAGGGAACACTGTCTTTGTTTGCTTGCAATCGGCTCTGTGTTCCCAGATTTTCTGGTGCTCCTTTTTGGAGTTCATCCTCAGTCTATTTTTGATTTCTACCGTTGGCGGATTGGAGAGTTTGTTATCATTTGTGTTTGGTGTAAGTTTGGCTTACACCAAACCAACCAAACACTCCTTAGGTGTATCATATTTAGTTACTAAATACGTTGATACGACTAGTGTTGGGTGGTAATAGGAACACCAAGTCAGTATACAACTTTATTAAAACGGTTCTTCAATACCCTGGTCACTGACTTTACGGTTGCTTTCCGGCGGGTATAAAAATGCGGGTACTCTCCTCGGATGGTCCGGATTCCGTGGAGCCGTGGAGGTCTCGCTCTGGATGCTGCGGTGGCCGAGGTCAAGGAAGCCAGTCAGCCAGGCCAGAAAGGCTGGAGTGCGGCAAAGCCGGGACCTTGAACTCCAACTTGAACTCAAACTTTGAACTCAAATTTTGAACTCAAATTTTGAACCCTGGAAAGTAACATGGAAGGTGTCACAGTAGCTGCAAGAGCTGGGGTTGGAAGCTCTCCCTCATCCGCCATACTCACCAGACCTTGCACCTACCGACTATTACTTTTTCCAAAATTTAGACAACTTTTTAATGGGTAAAAAATTCAATTTCCGAGGGGCAGTACAAAATGCCTTTGAAGAGTTTGTTGCCTCCCGTCCAGCTGATTTTTACAAGAAGGGCATCAATAAACTGCCAATGCGTTGGCAAAGATGCGTTGATTGCATGGGTGATTACTTTGAATAACAGAAAGAAAAAAGTTTAAAAAAATAAGTACTTTCACTTATTCCATACAAAACGGCAATTTCATAGGTAAAGACCTAATATTAAACCAAAAATAAAAACAGGGTTGAAATATACTAATGAAGACCTTTCATTTGACGTCCAACTTGACCTATTAGTCTTATTTTAATTTTGTTTACCCCTCTTGAACCCCAATATCTCAACAACCCCCCAATATTTTTAGCTCATTTACCTATGTATCAAATTTCACAATGATCGGATCAACGCTTCGAAAATTATCCTCGGACAAACAAACATACATACATACTTACATATATACAACGCCGATTTGCCCAAGTTGATTTGGGGCTTTCATTTCGCTCGATCAAATATTATTAAGAGGAAAGATTTGTATTTTTGTATGTTTGTAACGAATAAACTCAAAAACTATGGGTCCAATTTCAAAAATGATTCCACTATTAGAATGTTACATTAACCCTGAGTAATATATGCTATATTTATTACTAGAAAAAAATAGGGATCCTTACTAAAACATCAATAACCCAAAGTGTAAAAAAAATTGCCATAAAAAAATGTTTAATAAATAAATGTCCACCCGTGCGAAGCCGGGACGGGCAGCAGGTATAATATAAATAAAGTATAGTACATACAACGATAGATTACATGACTACTATAGTAGTTTTATATTAGTTAAAGTGTTTTTTGAGATTACCCCTACAAGCAAACATACAAACTTTACCTAAATAGGTACCTCTTTATTATCTTTGAGCTTTATGTTTAGGTAGTTAAGAGTCGATTTAGTAGTAAAACGTTTCCCTAGCGACTAATAACAATTGTATTGTGCTGCGTCCATAGTCCAGATAAAATTAAATCCTGAAAATGCCATGGTGGTTATCCTCTTCCGTCATTACAAATTATCAACGTCATAGATTGTAGGTATTACGAGTTCCACTGGCACTACTTATATAGAAATAACTGCTATGTATTTGTGGTATTAACCTTATATGAAACCTTAAAAGCCTTTCTCAAACGATTGTGCCCATGAGAACGTATACCCCTGGATATTGCAGGACCATTCCCTGTGAGTAAAAATGGAAATAACTACTTCATGGTCGATAAGGACTACTTCACAAAATAGCCAGAAGTTTTTGCGATTCCTAATCAAGAAGCTTCGGCGATAGCAGATAAACTAGTCCACAAAGGTTTCTGTCGTTTTGGAGTTCCCCTGGAAATTCACAGTGATCAGGGAAGGAATTTTTAATCACAAGTAGGTGTTTCGGGAGACATGCCGAATAATGGTTACTCATAAAACAAGAACCACTTCTTATCATCCTCAATCTGATGGAATGGTGGAAAGAGTCAATCAGACGTTGGAGAGATATCTGTCCAAAGTGGTGGAAAATAAGCAAAACGATTGGGACCAGCACATACAGCCGTTTTTACTGTCATACAGAAGTGAAGTCCATGAGAGTATAGGCACCACTCCTGCGTTGGAAAATTTTGGAAGAGAACCTGCGATTGCCTACAGACCTGACTACTGGCATCCCCCAGATTCTTCAAAGTCAAATATTTTTATTCATTAAAATCACAAGGATCACTTTGAAACGTCAATTTTACTGCCTGTTCCTTCGCGACCAAGCCAGGAAAGAAAGACAAAAACAAGGCTCGTTGTTTTTTTTAATGATCCTTTTATAATACATAACAATACAGAAAATAAATAATCTTCGCGTACCATCAGATATTGTGCAAATGGCCTGCGCAATAAAATTAACAACGTACCTAAATGCGCACGTCCGACTAACTGGCCAACGAATGTCCGAGAAAATGAAGACCCGTCATGACCGAAATTCGAACTACTTGGGATTTGATAAAGGATTGCAGGTTTGGTTGCACAATCCGATACGGAAAAAAAGAAAATCTCCTAAATTACAAGCAAAATGGGATGGATCATCTTACTGAATGTCATATATTACAACGCTGCGTGCACGCTCATGTCTAGAGTTGTCAACCGTACTTTATAAATCAATTAAAATGAATAAACATTTATTTGTAGCCAAAAATTTATCAGATGCAGGCAGAAGGCACTACCTTTCCACAGTTTATGCAGCAGCGGCCTATTATTTAATAATATTAGTATTATAAAAAGTATCTTACGTTATTTGTGATTTATATTTTTGAAACGTTTAAGTAAATCATTTATTCATTTGCAAACATGGGTAAACACAGGTGATAAATATTAGTAATGTGTTTTTTGAAATATAAACTAAATTTAAGACGACCTCCGTGGCGCAGTGGGCTTTTAGCCGGCTAAAACGCAGGAGATTACGGGTTCAATCCCCGCAATATTTGTTCCGGGTCTGTGTTTTACTGTATACCTACCTACTAAAAGTAGGTATCCATTTATAAAAAATGAGTATAACGCCAAAAAAACTTTAAGAGAAATGAAAGAAAATGAATAAAATTGCTTTGCGTAGACCGTAATGTCCACTAGCAACAAGCTTCAACTCAGCGAGGCTGTATTGCCAGTGTGTGACGTCGACATTTTCTGTGAGAAAATTACTACCTATCTGGCTATCATTAGGTTTATTCAGCTTAATTGGCACCTACCAGGAAAACCCATACCACTCACCCATGGACTACTCCATTCACCAGATGCGCCACTTTCTACTTTTCCTTGTTTCACTGACCGACCGTTGGATTTACGTGATCAAAAGCACGTTGGAAGATAGGTAATGTATAGGTACATTACAAACTTACGCGAATTGCGAATTGGCAGCGATTCTTAGGTAATGGTAATGCCGTGCTATAGATACGAGCCAAAAAACAGGTAAATTAACCATAAACGCGTGTCACTACGTCAATACTTCGTGTAGCTACGCACAGGAAAGTCTTTTGTAATCAGTTGATACTGCGGCGGCGGGCGCCGGCGTCGTTGCGGCTATAATATTCATTTTAAAAATACAAAGTTCATTTTGGGCATTTTGTATGAACATTAAATAGTATGATTTCATCGAAATCGGTCCAGCTGTTTAATCGTGAAGTAGAAAAGAAATGACAGACAAAAAAGACAGAGCAAGTAAACCCCGTCCTCCTTGCTTGCTTGCGTGCCCTTGGATATTGCAAACAAATAACAAACTTCTATGAAGTTTAAAAAAAAAATCAACTTCAAAATCTTCCTCATTTAATGGACTACATTCCCTGATTTCATTAGGTTAATTCAAATTCTTCATTATAAAAACTTGATTCTAGGAAATTATCAAAATGTTTGCGCTAAAAATAAAGATCGTTCTTAATCTATCCAAATTGGTAGAACATACATGGGGTGATTTGGGGGTGACGCTTGACGCTATTTTTTGAGACATCCTGTATAAGTATTCTATCAGTTATTTGGTTCCCATAGTTACTCTACTTAGTTTGGGGCTAGATAGCGCTGTGTGAAAAGTCCACCATTATTTATTATTATTATTTAATAAATGATAAAATAACCAGATTTATCTTAATTGTTTATTGCAATAAAAGAAGTAAACTATACATAAACAGATAATGCATTGTCCTATAACACGCCAATATGCTCATACGGCACATAGTATACAAAAGCTCAATATTATATAAATATACAAATATATATGTAATGGAAAATGGATGGGTTTATTTTGGTCTAATTCTAGCCTAAAGCATTATCAAATATATAATTTATATTTTCTACAAAACATTGATATTAATATCTACGTAAAAAGTATAACATAAGCTTTGATTATAAACCTGTCTAGATAGAAAATCGCACTCGGAAATAACAATAAAAACTTGCCAATAACTTTTAGTATCAACTGCTCTGTGCATATTTAGACTGCGCTAGATTAGTTAAAAAAAACTTTTTGGAAGAATCTTTAATTTGGACAAACCTACGCACATACCATAAGAGGCTTCGTGTCGTGTAAAACACGCACAATACTGGAACGACTTCAGTTATTTTTTTAGATCTCATCAACAGACTGACAAACGGGACGCGGTATCTAGACGAGTAGATAATCAAAGAATATAAGCTGTCTGAAATACATCGTGAATTGATTATAAAAGTATACTTATTTGATTCCGAAATAAAAACGTATAGGAACTACTAAAAGACATTCCGATGGTCGATTCCCATCGCTGTCTCATATCTGCACCAAATGGTGTGAAATTTAGTCGGTCCGATGTTATATTATTACTTTGTCGGATCGGAAGCCTGTAGGAACGTAGGGGCAGACCAGACATAGGAGAAGTAAGGCGAGGACGAGGCGAAGACATGGCACCCCAAATCTACTTTCACACAAAATGTATAGAAGCGTCGTATATTTATTTTTTGCGTCGCAACGCTCTTACATGTTATAAGAGTCTCTTGCAAATGTATACAACTGAACGAAGTGTGGACTGAAGATTACTTTATAAATAAAGTTGCTATGCAATTTGAAGCATAGTTTTATAAATACATTGCCTGCCAACCTCAAAAGCCTTCCTTTACACAATCAACATAAAAGTTAATTATGTTACGTACAATTTCGTTACAAATTCTCTTCCATTCCGCGGCAATGTAAATTGAGCTTTACCGGCTGGCCTGTCCGTAGGACGTCCTACAAATGTTTGGAATAGTAGTCGTTTAGTCGGTATCCTACGACGTCGGAATTACTATTAGTAGTACAGTACGACTCATATATTTTGATATCATTTGAATTAGATATTGAGGGCAATTCAGTTGTCACAAACTAATTTTAGTTTAACAGGACTAAAATGACAACTGTCACTCTAAACTAATTATCATTATTTTGGTGATGTTGCTTAATTTCGTTTAGTTTGTGATCACGGAATTTCCCCCAAACTTTAAACAGCTTATTTTAATATTAATATTATATAGTGCTTAATATGGCAATTATTTAAGGTACTCTTTCTGTAGTTAATTTAACATTATTGTTTCAAAATAGAAATACAACGAAAAATTGTAATTATTCTAAACTTTTTAAATGAATTTTCTCGTCTCAGTTAAGCGCATAATTATTTAATTTGGTTCGCACAATGACTACCGTTTCATACAAATCTAATGACGCCGCAACCTATACCTATAAATGTATACAGATTATGGTTTAGGATCACTGACTTCTTGAGTTATTTTTGTTTACTGCCGACTGTTTACATAATACATACTGTTTACATAGTCTGTCTGTCTGTTGGTTTATTTTAATTTTAATTTCTTCTCAGTCGTAACGCTCTTGACAGAGCGGTCGTGGTCACATGTTGTATCATTATTTTTGAGGGCAGATGTTACACGCCTCACGATATGTCGCCATTTGTCTCTGTAGACAGACATTCTCGTGCAGCTTTTATTAGATCGATCCACCGCACGCGCGACCTTCCGCGCGGTCTGATGCCCTCCACTCGTCCTTGTACGACAAGACGCTCAATAGAGTCAGTGTCCCGACTCGATAATATTTATAATATTCATTTATTATAATATATCATGGATTATTATTATCTGAAATAAATGAACAATACAATAATCACCCGGTATACAGAAATTAAAAAGTAAAGGTCGCGGCTCGTCAGTGTGTGAGACTAGCGGCTCGTGGTGGATGCCACAAACTTGGGGAGGCCTATACCCAACAATTGGTGAAGGCAGGCTGTGGATGATGATGATAATATAGATATGTTGTAGGTTTCGTGAATGATAAATTGGAAGGCGTCTAAAGAAAAGAGGAGATTAAACCGAGCGACCATTGTTTCAGGCTCCTAGCAACAAGTCTGACTGACAAATAAAAAAAAATGTATTGCCTTTGTGAGTCAAGGCTTGAAATAATCAATTTTTTTTTTATTACAGCTCAGATTCTTAGAACTCTCGTTTGCGCGATCTATAATAATGCCGTTAGATGTCGCCGTCTCGATGTCATAGCAGGTTCGATTCCCGCTACGGGCTAAACGTTTGCATGGTCTACAAATATTTGCTCCAGGTTTGGGTATCTTTCTTTAAATTATAAGTATGTATTTACAAACAAAGTATATAACTATTCTATCCGTTATCTGGTTCCCATAGTAAAAGCTTTGCTTAATTTGGGGCTAGATAGCGCTGAGTGAAATATCCAGCATATTTATATTGAGGCTCTTTCTGTATGGGTAGCATTATGTTCAAATAGTTGTATAATAAGGCTTTAGATTCGCTACATTAGTAATTAAACGAACCAAATAAAATAGTAAATATTTGTGCTCGAATATTTTATACTTATTATTAGAGGCGCTTATAACGCTACGGTAGGTACTTATACAACAACATAGATATTTCAATACTTCAAGAAAAACAATCTTATAAACTGTGTACAGCTATTGCGGGTGATTCTGTTGGCACTAACTAAACTAAATTTAGGTATGGCGGTAATAAAATGATTGCTTTCCTTTTCTGTTTCATCCGAATAGAAAGTGTCAGATGTAAATGCCGGTTTTGTTATGCACGACATTAATTTAAAACACATTCGAAATCGTATTAACTGATTTGAGAGGCGGGCTTAACATCGGTAGCTTGAATATTTATCCAGTAATCGATACATTACCAATAAACAATTTTTAACGTAAATCACGTGTGATTACATGATGAATTAATATGATTTGTTTGCCTTTTTATACAGGCTGTTTTATTGATATTTTAGGACTTGATATTATGGTTGTGAGAAAACTTGAAAATTCTATGGTAATTAATTTGACAAAAACCTATTTTACAACAGTACTAGCCACTACCTCTACCCGTGTTTTCATTTAATGTCGTACATAACAAAACACGTAGTATCGTGTTGTCAAAACTAACTTTAGTTTAGTTACTAATAGAATGGCTTCCATTAATACATTTTAGTAGGTATTTGAGTGTAATAATATTAATACAGTTTCTGGCTTTTTCCTGGTTTGTTGGCAACAGGAACGAAGAGTACAACATCCAGATACAAAAAAGAAATTACGAACTGTACAAATATTACAATAAAATATAAAGGCAACCACATTGTAAATTAATTCAATTGTAACTATTTACAATATGGCCCGACTGTTGCGGCCACAACGTAAACAACCTTTTATTTGTCCTGCAGTGGGAATCGAACGGAAGCTCTTGTGTCTCAGTAGGCTATTCGCCCACCTCACAGAGACACAAATACATAATGTTTTTAATTTTTCAATTGATACAAGACTAATGCAGGATTTTAAATAAATATGTAAGTATATTTTAGTAAGTTTTTATCGATTTGTCAAGAACGCGTTTAATTTTAGTTAATTACTAATTTTAAATATACATAAATCGATGCAAAAACATTTTCCATGCATTATGTATGAAATTTAATTTATCGTCAATAGAATTAAAATACCAATAAGTTACAGTTTTCTACGAAAAATATATATATTGTCGATTTAATACTTCCGAAGCTAATACATTTAACAACAAGATTTAAAAATATACAGAAAAAACTACTAAGTATTGTTATTTACAACAAATAACATACAAATATGAAATATTTTTGGAAAAAATCTAAGTTACACTACTTTACATCACATAACATTTTTACGTATGGAATAAGAAATTAACTCTAAAATTAGTAATATACAAATAAAAACTACTAAAAAAACTATTATTACAAAATATACAGTATTCGGTTTCGGGATAATAAACAAATATTCAAAATATAATCTGGAAAATACCATCCGTCGGTGCTCGACCGTTTATGATTAAACTTTGTGAGGCGGATGGTGGGTCCGCTGGACCAGCCAGCGTCGCCCGCGGCGTAGTGGTTAGTTGGCGCAGTCGAGGTTAGTTCTAGTCAATTCGGTAGATTTGGTGCTCGTTGAAGTCAACCTCCGTTGCTGGGTTGCTCCTAGAACAAACAACATCTAATTAAAAACTGTCCAAAAAATTCCAAACCAAAACATGATCCTAAGCGACGCGCAACTTTATGATATAAAGAGAAGTCAAATCATACAAATACGTCAAATTTAAACATTTTTAGTCGCTAATACGTTTAGAGATTGTTGTGCAAATCGGGTTAAATCTACTAAGATCCAAGAAAATTATGTCAAAAAGAGACTACTCATAGCAATAAGCCTATATCGACCTACAAATCATAAATCATGTAAAACTACATAAATGTTTTGCGTATGATAAAAAACATTTTATTTAATATTTTAATAAAAATCACATTGATTCCGTACGTCTGCGAGCTACATTTCCAATTATCCACAGCCAGACAACGCTTGAACAGACAGAAAAAAAAATTATTATAAACTTGCGGTAATAAAATATGAATGTAGACATGGATGTTAATATTAATAGCGTAAAATCTAAGAGTGGAAGAACAGAAAGGAGGATTTTGTCCAGCAGTGGGACAGCTACGCAAAAATATATATATATATATATATACCTGTATTGTTGAATCCGTCTTAGGGAAAGAGATCTCCTCTGCCGATTGTAGCTCTGAAAGTAATACGATAACGTTAATCGAGAAACTACTTTAGTTAGCGTTTAATGTTTTTTTACAATTATATCTGAGACTAGGATAAATATGTATTTTCATGTCTCGAGACGTGAAAATTGGATCTAGAGATATTTGTCCGTATCCGTCGGCGCAAGTGCTTGGACGAACGGACGCAATTGTATTGACGTCTCCGTATCAGGGTTGGATTTAGACCTCAGATTACGACTCGCCAGCGGCGCCGCGCCTATACTGACCGTATGTCCTCAGACGGGCTCTGAGCGCGTCGTTGGTGTCCCTGAGGTCGGCGCGCTCGGCGCGGGCGGCGGCGCTGAGCGCGCTGCCCGAGGCGGACAGCAGGCGCGCCAGCGTGCTCTGCAAGCCGCACGTCACCTCCACCAGCCGGCTCGCCAGCTGCGCCGCGCCCACACTGTTATCTGCAAGGAAGCACAAGAAGTTAATACTCATTACTCAATCATTTACAAACAAACAATTGTCCATCAAGTTGGAAGCCTCACCATGGAATTTGGTGGTTTCAACTTTGGCAAAAAACTGTGCTGAAATAGTGACGCCGGCATGCAAAATTTAAATAATATTGATTCAATAATAGGTGAGATATCCACACGTTTAGATAAACCGCGTAGTGAACACATCTATTTACTTTCGTGCCCAACAGTACAGTCCATTAAATTTCAACTTAAATTTCAACCCTAATGCGTTCGAATAGAGTTCATAACTGATATTATGTCAATATGTAAGTAAAAATTTACATAAATTTTCTGGCTAAATGGAAGGATGAATCACACTAGTTTTTTCTAATATTTGTCACTATTTCTGGCACAGATTTTTGGCATATGTACATGTTTCAAAACTCGCTGCCGTTTCGCCGGAACCAAAACATCAAGTTATCAGCCTCAACAATAGCCTTGAATCTCAGCTTGAATCACTATTATTGACACTTTGCATGCCGGCATCACTATTTCAGCACAGTTTTTTGGTATATCCTCGTAAATCATCACGATCCGGACAGCCGTTCTTGGTGAGGCTTCTAACTTGATGTCAAGTTAGAACCCTCAGTGAATGACTTAAATAACCCCAAACTACAGCGTCACTATTTCTCTCCTTTGCGGTACTAATTATCCTTATTTCAACACAGTTTTTTGGCAATGTTGAAACCATCAAATTCCATGGTGAGGCTTCTAACTTATAATGGACACACAAACAATATCATCCCTTCTGTTAGTTTAGTAAACAATAATATAATCTGATAATTATGTTAGTAGTCAGGTATCATGTAATCAATTAAACTGTGTTTGTATTGGATTTAATAAAAATAATATTAACAAAATAAGATAAAATAAAATGTAACTACAACCGAACACCTATTGATCCGATGAAGAGCGCTAAAACTCAACGAACTCCCAAAAGTTAAGGAGTACATCAATTCTATTAATAATTGCACGTATTATAATACGAGGCATGCCTTTTAAGTTTTGTCGTTTGAAGAAAAAAACACATCTAGAACCTTATAGTACTTTTTATTGTTTTTCAAAGTATTCACAACGTAGCTTAAAACACTTTTCCATTCGCTCAAACCAGTTATTATAACATTTATTCCGCTCTAAAGTGGGGTGTTCAAAATGGCTGTCTTGAAAGCGTCGACTGCTTCTTCACCGGACTGGAACCTTTGACCACGAAGACTTTTCTTAATTTTAGGAAATGTAAAGAAATCGTTAGGGCTTAGGTCAGGACTGTATGGAGGATGGTCAAGAATTTCTACTTTTTCCTGCTTCAAATACTCAATCGTTTGACGAGCGCTGTGTGAGCTTGCGTTGTCGTGGTGCAGGATGATGCGTCGCTTTGAGTTAGATTTTCGAAGTTCGGCGATGACTTGTGGTAAACAAACTGTAGTATACCACTCTGCGTTAACCGTTCTACGATCTTCAAGTGCAATAGTCGCAACATGGCCGGTTTTTCCAACGAACGTGGCCACCATCTTCTTTGAAGTGCTTCGAGAACGAACAACTTTAGTCGGCTTTGGCTCGTCTTGAAAGACCCAGATTGTAGATTGTTGTTTGGAATCAGGATCGTAGGCATAGATCCAAGATTCGTCACCACTTATGATGTCGTAGACGTGATTTGACTCCCCTCGGTTGAACCTTTGCAGAGTTTTCTTACACCATCTGACGCGGGCCGCCTTGTGATCGTAGGAAAGCAGATGCGGTATCCAACGGCAAACTAGCTTTCTCACACCAAGCGCTTCATGCAAGATCTTCTGAATGGTTGTCCCTGAGATGCCTAATAGAGCCTCTATCTCTCGATACGTCACATGACGATCTTCGAGAATTAGTTGTCTCACAGCAATGATGTTATCTTCAGTGAAGGCGGATTTTGGGCGTCCTTCGCGAAATCTGTCACTATTAACACTAGTATGTCCACGCTGGAATTCTAAATACCAGCGTTCGACAGTCCGCAGACATGGGGCTACATCACTGAACACAGATGTTAGCTCTTCTAAACACTGAAGCCGTGTCAGGCCTCTTCTAAAGTTGTAGAAAATTATTGCACGAACATTTTCCTTAGAAAGATTCATTTTCGTACGTGACCTGACAGATTCAAATCGAAACTGTGACTAAACAATAGCATTAATCCTAATACTTTCAACTGTTTTGAGATTCAAAATGTAAACACATTCGAATATAGAACAGTTCCAAATTCAAAATTGCCGTAAAATATGGAAACGACAGAACTTAAAAGGCATGCCTCGTAGTGCATGCATGTGCATGCCTAATGTTAATTGTGTATTTATTGTATTCCTATAATGTAATAATGAGTGGTCGTGTTGGGCACAATAATATTATGGAGAGGACGCCATTGTTCTTGTTAGGTTATATTCATTTTGAACTTTCATCTACTTCAGGTCAAGTGGGATGTTTAATGAATGGTCTTCATCAATACATTTTGATCTCGCTTTTAAATTCAGTTTAAGCCCCGTAGTTTTTTTTAGTTTTGGTACACCAGGGACCCCACAGTGCTCAAATTTGGTATGCCTGTAGTTTTAGTGACACAAATATAGGGAAAACTCTGAAATCCAGAATAATTGCATTTCTACCCCAAAAAAGTAACCAATTAACTTGAACTCCCGTTAATTGTAATTTGAATGAAGCTGTAGGTCAAGATGGTTGGTAATGCATTTCGTGGCACTATTTTGAGACTCGCGAAATTCTTCTTCACGGGTTCGGGGCGAATCACTAGTATATATACTTCGACTAAAAATCTAGCCATATTTTTAAACAATTGGCGCAATCGTAAAGGTTATAAAGAAGCAACTAAAAATACAACTTATAGCTCTAATAATTAGGTCGACTTACCTAAAACATCGTCTTCATCATCCCTAGTGACTTCCAACTCCGATAGTGTATCATATTCTTCGTCCAAGGACGCGGTGCGCAGTTCTGCCGGTTTGATGTCAGAATCGATGTCAGTTTCTTCAGGTGGTGGGGGGGCTGTCGGTGTAACAGTCGGTTGGACTGTCGGTGCGACTGGAGATACCAAGATAAAACAGTTGACTTTTTAAACATATTGATATACTTACTTTTTTTCTTTAATCTATATCGTTTATATTCTGACAACAGAATTGCGTCAATTTATTTTCATAATTATATTTGTAATACCGTGAGTAGATGTAGCCTCCCGGCTCCGCCTGCAGGAGTCGCAGCGGCCGCGCGCGCGCGTCGCCACGGCCGTCGTCTCGCTGACGGACAGCGCGCCGCGCACGAGGAGCGTCAACTGATTTGCTATAACAAATTATGTTAATATAATTATAAGAACCTTCATATATTTAAATATACATTTAAACCTCCGTGGCGCACTGGGCGAATAGCCGGCTGAGACGCAGAAGGTAGCGGGTTTGATTCCCGCAGCGGAACAAATGTTTGCATGATCTACAGATATTTGTTCTGGGTCTGGATGTTTTTCTATATACATACATATTATAAGAATGTATTTACAAAAAAAGTATATAAGTATTCTATCAGTTATCTGATTCGCATAGAACAAACTCTGCTTAGTTTGGGGCTAGATAGCGCTGTGTGAAATGTCCAGCAATATTTATTTATTTACACAACACCCCATTTTCACCAAAAACTGGATATGTATATATTATGATTTGTGAGTGGCTCGATATTTCGATGCAGTTGCGCACGCTATGATCACGCGATTTGATGATGCGCCGTTTTTAGTCAGAATAGTGATCAGTATTCAGTATTTTATTGCGCATACAAAGTGGATTATAATATTACAAATGTCACATGTCAGCTCTTATTCACTAGTCAAGAGTCGAGCAGTTCATATGTACGCTTTAGATAAGGGTGTAGCAATATTATGTTAGTGAGTTCTACGCGTCATACCCGTGGAAGCAGTTTTGTTTCACGTCTGAAGATCCTGACTCTTCCACTACCGCCGTCACCGAGACTATTCTGATGGGCATGGAATGCTTTATCCCTAACCATCTGGTGGCTGCGGGGGTGAAAAGATGACCGTGGTTTAATCGGTCTTGCAGAAAAGCTAAAGCTCTTAAGCAAACTGCATATGAGGCTTGGATCACGGCTCGAAACAATGAGGACCCTAATGTCTCAGACGTGAAGCGTAAGCTAAATGCTGCTTCGAGGTTCAGTAAAAAATCAGCTGCCACGGCAAAATTCGACTTCATCGGTAGAATTGGTAAAAAGCTAGCAAGCTATCCCTCTGGGAGTCGCGCACCGTGAGATTCCAGAGAAATTTCCTCCCGCGAACACTTCGCTTGTGGAATGGTCTCCCTGCCTAGGTTTTCCCTAGGGACTACAGTATGGGGTTCTTCAAAAAAGGCGTTTTGAGAATGTTAAAGGGTCGGAAACGCGGGAGTAATACCTTTGGTGTTACAAACGTCCATAGGATACGGTAACCGCTTACTATCAGTGTGGCATGCTTGTTTGCCACCTTAGTGGTATAAAAAAAAATTAAAAATTATAGATATCTGGGCAGATCTAGTGGAATCGAAGTTGAGCGATTGTATTTTATTGCTTAGTGAAATAATTATTGTAGAAAAGTATTTAAATGTCTTGTCGTTAAAAAAGTAGTCTAGTGTGTAACGTTTTTTCCATTAGTATATGTTTGTTTCATACATTCATTCATAAGATTCAACATTTACTATATTTAACCCTTCCATAACCACTCCGTTTGTTTATTTCACACTTATCGACGTACTTAACCTTTTCAAATTAGGATTAGACTCTATAGCGGCTTTTTTCAGTTAATTAAAATCGACTTCGATATCACAGAAATGTCCCCAAAAGCAGAGCTCCCTATAAACAGTTGAACGCGACTGCAAAATGGGGTACGTGTGATTTTGTGGCGGCCAATTTTAGTGACCGAGCGAACGCACGCTTGCTGCTTGTGCCACTCGGCACATACCTTGTGTGACGGCGGCCAGCAGCAGCTGCTGCACATCGCCCCCGGCGTCCCCCGCCGCGTCCACCAGCTCCCCACGCGCGCGCAGCTCGCACGACACATCTGTGTGTACATACAGATACAGATAAGCAATAATAGACATACACAGACATTTATTTGTAATGTAATCGGACTTAGTTCTACAAAACAAAACCAAGCACCAAATATTATGAAATTTAGTTACATACACAGGAAGACTCAGAATCATGTGTTTATAGTTCTGCAAAATAGAAGCAACACAAAATTTGGTGGTTGGTTCTGTTTTGCAGAACTATGTCCTTAAACATCAAATACCAAAACAAATATTTTTATTATTTATTGCGTAATGTGGTAGTACAAGGTGTTAAGTGTTACATAGTATAAGTGCAGCCATATTCAGCTTTTAACGCTTCCTCCGTAATTTCGTCAAAACGACATTTTTATCTTATCCCTCCGAAATAATATATCATTTAAAAAATAGGCTATTAGAAGTTGCCTAGAAAAGATTACTCTTAGCAATAACTCTTTATCTAATTCATAAAGTTTGTGTGTAAAATTCAAATATAATTTGCACACCATTCATTTGTGAAGTTTATTTATTAAAACATTACATCTGTTATTGCAGGTTGTTTCCTAATACAATCGATAAGTCAATCATTAATCATGTATCATGTTTCTAGCACATAAATTTAATTATTTTATGAATTTTTATAGCATTATTTTTTTATTTGCATGTTGTTTGTAACTATAATTGAAAATAATCCACGCTAGTATTTTGGTTGCATGAATTGTCATAAAAGCAGAGTGACACTCACCGACTTGTCCTAAAGCCTCGGCCACGGCGAGGTCGGCGACCTGCGTGAGATGTTTGTGCGGCACGCCCAGCATGTCCGCCACCACCAGCGACTTGGCGCGTAGACAGCGCGAGATGCCGCTGTCTAGGCGACGCAGGCGCTCTGTAACACAAATACACCTCTTTCAATGGGGGGTTTAAGGCCAATGTCTACAGATCTACAGATATTTGTTCCGGGTCTGGATGTCTCTTTATGTCTCTTAGGGTATATTTCAATTATAATACGTTTTTGTTTGTGTTAATTTTAAGGCAGTTTGCGCTTTGGTTAAAGCTGTAATCAATTGTTTAATTTAATAAATAAATATTTTAAACCTTGTTTATAGTGTTAATTAGTTCCGTCTATCCAGATAGATGACGCTGAGCGTTCCGGGTGTTTGCTACTTTAATAACGCTTTAGCGTTTATCTTTGTTTTCGGTCTCATTTTAGTTTCGTTTAGATCTAGAATGGCAGCGTCTGCAAGTTTTTTAATAAGTTACTAGCTGACCTGTCCGTGGCTCGGGTAAAAAGTAGCTTATGCCTCAATCCAGGTTTGAATTTATCTATATACCAAATTTCTTCGAAATCAGCCTCGCCGTTTAGTCATGAAAATGTAACAAATAGACAAGACAGACCGAGTTACTTTCGTATTTATAATAGATCGGGCGAAGCGAGATCTCTAGATTAACTTGGGCAAATCACCGTTGCACGTATGTATGTGTGTTTGTCCGAGGATTACTTTCGTAGCGTTTATCCGATCATCGTGAAATTTGATACATAAGTAGGTCTTTTTTTTTGGTCTGACTAAATGAGCTAAAAATGTTGGGGGGTTGTTGAGATATTGGGGTTCAATAGGGGTAAAAAAAAATGAGACTGTTAGGTCAAGTGGGACGTCAAATGTATGGTCTTCATTTAGATTTCGTTTTTATTTTTAGTAAAAAACTCTTATAGTTTTTAAGTTATTAGCCATTTTAAAAACTGAACTTTTAACAAAATTTACAGGGTACACCAGTGACTCCACAGTGTTGAAATTTGATATGCGTGTAGCTTAAGCGACACAAATATAGGCAAAAAGTCTGAATACTACAATAACCGCCCCATTTGTACCCCAAAAAAGAATATCCAATTAACATGAACTGCCGTTACCTGTAATTTGAATGAAACTGTAGGCCAAGTAATCTGATTGTAATTTCCTGGCACTATTTTGATAGTCAAAGATTACAAATAATATTTTTTTGTTTTAATAGGAGACTCGCGAGATCTTAGTTCGGGGCAAACCACTAGCATTAGTATGGATAGGCTTGCGTTTGACTCGATCTCGCCTGATGGTAAACAATGCAGTTTACGATGGAACACGCTTGTCTAGAAGAAACCTATTCATTTGTGATTTGAAGAGCAGCTACTAATACTTAATAATACTAATACTACTAGGAATACAGATGGATACCCGTTTAACTTGGGTTCCCTGTATCAATGAGATTAGCCGCAGGGTGTTTGCATCGTCTGGATCTTTACGGAGAATTCGTAACTTCTTGCCGACTGCTACCGAGGTTACGCTTGCACACTCTTTTACTTCCGATTCTGGACTACGCCGACGCCTGCTATCTTGACCTCTCTGAAGCCCAACTGAGCAAACTTGAGCGCCTTCAAAACCTCTGTATTCGGTTTATATTTGGCTTGCGCAAGTATGACCATGTCTCTGATTTTCGCGCAAAGCTCAAATGGCTCCCCATCCGTCTTCGCCGGAATGCACACATACTGTCCCTTTTGTATAACTTCCTTTTTAACCCTTCTTCTCCGTTCTATCTTAAGGAGCGTTTTGAGTTTCTCCACCAGGATAATGATCGCAATTTGCGTTCTTCAGATTCCCTTCAACTTAAAACTCCTGTCCATACGACAGAGTTTTATGGTCGATCCTTCACTGTAACAGCCGTACGATTGTGGAACGATTTACCCTTCTCTATAAAAACATCCAAGTCTATTAGTAATTTTAAAACAAAAGTACACATCCATTATCTGTCCCTGCGTTGAAGTTGTCGCTGCTTGTTAATTCATCATAACCATTTTTATAGTTGCTTGTTTTATTATAATTAAATTTGAGTTATTATTAGTATTTTAGGTTTATAGTATGTAGGTATGTTTTTAATTTTATATAGATGCACCGCCGTCATGTGATATGTTATAATCCTGTCCATACTAAGGTTGTCTGGAAGAGATCGCTTTTAGCGATAAGACCACCCATTGTACTAAATTTGTTATTAAAAATTATGTTCTGTATTTTACTTTGGTGTACAATAAAGAGTTATCTTATCTTATCTTATCTTAATACTAATCACACTAATATTATAAATGCGAAAGTTTGGATGTTTGTATATTTATTTGTTTGTTTGTTAACACGTCGCAACGGCTGAACCGATGAAATGTAATATGTACGTATATTACCACCTGGATTAACACATAGGCTACTTTTTATTCCATAAGTCAGGTCCCATGCGATAAAAATGGTGTGTCAAGTCAAGTTGCAACAGCGAATTTCGCTACAATTTATCTACAATTTAGCAGTGTAACACGTACGCAGTCGCGGGCGTCAGCTAGTACATAAATATTTATTTTGTGTCAATTTTTAAATTCTAAAGTACAACAGTTATAATTAATATACGATTTTTTTTTTTTAATTCTGGTCGTCAGGTCTATGCGACGTGTAATCTGAGAGCTGACGCTTATCTGGGTCAACGCATACGCATTGCAATTCAGCGGGGCAATGCAGCCAGTGTCTTGGGGACACTTCCGCCTGGTAGTGATCTGGAGCAGTTGAGATATCTATAGATCGTTTGCAATGATCTGTAGATGATTCAACTGTTTCTTCTGTATTTTATTATAAATAATTGTATATTTTTCCTATTCCTTAATACAAAATACCAGACAGCAAAATAGGTCGTCGCTCAGCGGTGTGCCACTGTAACGTATAGCTACTGTACTCTGGTGTGACGCCTTTGGTGCGTGTGACCACTAAACTAGTACAGTTGTAGTTATCAGGCAGGGAGTTCCACTCTTTGGCAGTGCACATAATAAAATTGACTTAAAATAAATGAAAATGAAGTTCGACCTCTCTGAATGGGTCTGTCTCTGAGAGCGGTCGACTTTAGCAACGCCATCTAGTTATAGGATGTGTACTAACCTTGGTTGGAGAGCGCGGTGTGCGCGGTGTGCGCGGCGCACGCGTGCACGGAGAGCGCGGCGCGCGGCTCCAGCGCGGGGGGCGGCGGCGTGTCGTGCGTCGTGATGCGACCTTCTGTCGGACGGATCCTAACAACAAGAAACATATTAATGTAAAGCACACGAATTATTTACCAGAGATAAAATATTACTACACTGGTATATTCCACCGCTCCTGAAAGATGGGGTCATAAAACGTGACACAAGCGACAATGATATAGCCCTTAGGGGAGCCGTTAGAGATGCGCCGTACCTATCGATAAGTATGTATAGTATACCATTGTACGTACAGATGCCTCATCCCACACAATGAAACTCGAGCCTCGATTTATCGCTATTTGTTCGAGCAATATTATTTTCATTATTTTTAACTTTGAAGCTTTTTTTTTTTTTTTTATATAAATTATAGGCTAGCGTTTGACCACTATCTCGCCTGATGGTAAGCGATGATGCAGTCTACGATGGTACACGCTTGCCTAGAAGAAACCTATTCACTCGTGACTTGAAGATCCCTAGGTTGTAGTTATCAGGAAACACAGACTCAGGCAAGGCGTTCCACTCCTTGGCGGTGCGCATAATAAAGGTGGAAGAGTACCGCTTTGTGCGTATGGGAGGTATGTCTACCATGTAGCGGTGGCGCAACGCGGAGCGTCTGGTTGTCCGATCATAGAATGGGGATGGTGGGATTAGGTTGAAAAGCTCCGCAGCACACTCTCCGAAATGTATCCGATAAAAAACCGAGAGGCTTGCAACCTTTCGACGATGCTCGAGGCTGTGGAGCCTTGCTTTTGCTAACTCGTCATTGCAAATGAGCTTCTTGGCTCTTCTCTCAATTGAATCTAGAGCCTCTAGCTGGTACTTCGCTGATCCGTCCCAGAGGTGAGAACAGTACTCCAGACATGATCGGACTTGTGCTTGGTATAAGTTGAGCAACTGTCCCGGTGTGAAGTATTGCCTCACCTTTGCAAGTATTCCAAGCTTCTTAGCGGCCAGCTGGGCTTTCGACTCAATGTATGAGCCAAAATTGAGAGTGGGTGTTAATGAGATACCAAGAAGCTCGAGGTGGTCAGAAATCGGCACGGGTACATTACGGAAAGTAGGAGCCAGATCAAATGGGCTCCGTTTCGCAGAAAACAGGCACGCCTGGGTTTTATTAGCATTAAACTTAACCAGGTTGGCATCGCCCCAGTCGGAGACCGCCTTTAAGGACAAGTTTAAGCGCTCAACCATGGCCTCTCTGTGAGACTGAATCTGCGCCCCACTGGCTCGTGCAGTAGATGTGTAACTCTCCACAACTGTGCTGTCGTCCGCATACCCAAAGGTTCCAGGCTTTAGCAGATCGTTGATATGCAGCAAGAAGAGAGTTGCAGAGAGTACCGACCCTTGAGGGACTCCGGCGTTAATCGCCAATTGATCGGACGAGCAGCCATCAACGACGACTCGTATCGATCGGTCTCTCAAAAAGTCCGAGATCCAAACACAAAGACCAGTGGGTAGACCGAAAGATGGAAGCTTACTTATAAGGCTATCATGCCAGACCCTGTCAAAGGCCTTTGAGATGTCGAGAGAAAAAGCAAGCTTTTACTGTAAGTCATAACTAGATGTATGTAGTTGTATGTGGTTGCGCCATCTATTCAGTACGCAATACAAACTATTCATGAAATTTTGTAAAAATATTAATACTTGATCTATGATTATTAATACATAATTTGACTTTCCAGTGCTTGAGGTAAAATAACTTTAGAGCCTAATTTTGTTATTTCTTAGTTTAACACAAACGTCACTAACAGATCGATACCTGTAATGCCATCTGTTGAAATTTATTTGAACTAATTTTCAGATGTACTAGCAATTGGGTTGTGGCAACATTATTACGCAACTAAAACATTGACAACGTAAGTATATGTTCTAAAACTCACATATGTTTCTCTTCCTTCTCCTCCCTCTCTTCCTCCTTCTCAACCGATTTCTCTCTTTCAGTAGAGCTTCGTTCAGCTTTCTCCTCGATCCGTTCTGTGGAAGCTCTGTCTCGCTCGCTCTCAGCGCGTTCGGCGGATAGCCGTTCTCTCTCACTCTCTTCTCTTTCCCTTTCGTCTTCTACTGTGGAGTTGGATTTCTCTGACGCATCCGATGGGTTCCGGGAGACATTTATTCCTGAAAGAATCAAATATTGAAATATACATTTTCCTGTATGTTTTTGGTCATCTACGAGTATAAAACCTGTTTTGTTATGTAACGTATTAACTGATTTGAGAGGTAGGTTTATACCGGTAGCTTGAATATTTATCCAGTAATCAATACATTTCCAATAAGCAATTTAAAACGTAAATCGCCGGCGCCTTTACGACGATGTCGCTTAGTCAGTTTAACAGGTACCTACTTATAAATGATGAATGAATATGATTTGTTTACCTATTTTATACAGGCTGTTTCATTGATATTTTAGGGCTTGATATTTAGGTTATTTGAACCTGTAACGTATATTCTTAGATACGTATTATCGCTTGCCTGTCTGCCGCTGCTGGTTTTAATGGTTATTGTTATTTAGTACCTTTCGGAACTTCCTTGAGCGTACGCATATTTGTCTCCCACTTTTGATTGTTAGTTTTATCCTTCTACTTTGGACTTGTTACTGGATTTGATTTTGTACCAACGGTTGGACTAAGTTGAACTGGTTTGGTTTAAGCGACTACGGACTTAATAACGGATTTTGTGTGCCTGTGGTTTGGATTTATTTCATTGTTTTGGCAATATGGAACATCAACGAATTAATCAATGTGTTACGTGTTTACGGTCTGTATTCCGAGATCGAAATCGACGCATTCTAACATATGAATACATGGAAAACCATCCAGGATTCTCCGAGTACGTATTGGAGCGAATGAATGTACAAGGGGTTAGTAAACAACTATTTTTAAATAAATAAATAGATTGTAACTCGCTTCATTGATCAATCAGTATTTGTATTAAATAATATGACTTATGTCTTAAGTGTGTACGACGATTTTAGTTTATTTCTAAATGCTATAATGAAATAATATTTTGTTGTAATATTTTTTCATTGTTTATTTCTAATGAAATAATAAGTCACAGCACGACTATTGCGAAAGCATTATATGGATATTCAAAAGCCATCATATTATTCGACGGAACATACATTTTTATACAGAAAAGTAAGAATTTCCTGTTCCAGAAAATAACATACAGCCTGCACAAATTCAAAAACTTATTGAAGCCAATTCTTTCAGTGTGCCCAGACGGTTATAATAGATATTCTAGGACCCTACTCTGCTAGGACATCAGACGCTCAGATTATGAAGGATATAATGAATAACATTTATTCTCAGATTCATTACTTGCTCCACGAGAATGATACTTTTATATTAGACAGAGGCTTCAGAGACTGAATTCCTGCAATCGAAGAATGTGGCTATGAGCCTCACATGCCAACTACAAAAGAGAGAAGCGCAAATCAGCTCACGAATGAACAAGCGAATAAATCGCGTCTAATAACAATTGTCCGCTGGGTCATTGAGGCGATAAACGGGAGATTTAAACGCGACTTTAAAATCTTCAGGAACGTGGTATTCAATAAATCACTTCCTCACTTCTTCACTAACTTCCGGATTGCTGGAGCGCTTCTCAACACCTTCAGGGAGTCTTTTCATGATAGTGTCTACGCCACAGACTTCGTAGAACGAATCAGTCACAGAATACATACCAACAATGACTTGGGCAACTACGTTATTGCAGAAAATGTTAACAGGCAGCGGGTTGCGTTCAGGACATTGACTGATGAGTCCATAAATATGCCGTTCCCTGAATTGTCAAACGAAGATATTATTTTGTTTAGCTTGGGGGCATATCATCTAAAACTGGCAGCTTCCTATGTTAGCGAATATTTAAGTGGCGGCGACTACAACATGGAGGTTTGTGCAACTCCAAGCCCAATTATGAATCAATACAGTATAGACACGGAAGATTGCACTCTTCTAAGGAGTCGAATTTTATCAAGACATAGGTCAAATGCGACTTATTACAAGTATTTAATACTGAATAACGCACAGGATATAAACGCTATTCAGGCATATTACTGCTCATGTTTGACGGGTATGAGGACAGTTGGTGCCTGCGCGCATGTCGTCAGCATCGTGTGGTACTATGGCATTGGAAGGCGTTCATAGAATTTCGTTGGGCCAGCCAGTACCTGGGATAATATTGTAATAGATACTGAAAACACCGAATAAAGGTTTTATGTATTTGTAATTAATAAGGTATTTTATTTGAAAACTCCTAAAAAAACGTCAATGGTTACCTCACATAACCAATATTCAGCAGAATTCTTCATTGAACTTTTTTCTGCTGCGTGAGTTGTTCCCAGCGGGAATCACCATTTAATTCCAAAGAAATATTTGAAAACTCCGAACGAAACCATCCCACAGTAATAATTAAAAAAAGAAAAGCATCGTGATCGGAAACAGAATTATTATTGTGACTGATTCCGGTTTCTTCATGTGGATATAACTTTTTTCGGATGCACATTTCTGTTTCGCTGTCATACAATAAAATGATAAGATGACTATGGCCCTTCGATTAACATAGGTTTTAAAGTGCTACAAGGGTGGAGACGGTGTCCATACATTTTTGAGCATTGTTCTTTGTACACAGACTTTGTGTTCCTATTACCATCCAACAATAGTCGTATCAACCTGTCGTAATGTATGATTCTGAGTATGTATGGCCACAATAGGGACGGATGAAAGAAGACTGCACGCGGCGGAAATGCGAATGTTGAGATGGATGTGTGCGGTAACGAGAATGGATAAGATAAGGAATAGAGGAACTTTAAAAGTAGCGTCAGTGATAGAAAAATTGAGGAATAATAGACTAGCGTGGTATGCGCATGTCATGCAGAGGGACGAAAATCATGTGACTAAAAGAGTATATAAGAGTGTGAATGGATATAGAAGTAGAGGAAGGCTGAAGTAGAGATGGATGGACTGTGTGAAGAATGATATGGGTAGGAAGGAAGTGACAACGGAGATCACGGCTGATAGAGAGATGTGGAGGAGGAATACATGTTGTGCCGACCCCACGTAATGATGGAAAAGGGCAGGAAAAAGAAGCGGATAGATAGTATATTTACCTGAGTCATCAGTCGACCGGCTGGCTTGATGCGAAGGCGTTATATTTGGCTTCAGCTCAGTCAACTTGGCCAACGGCGCCTCTTGGATGTGCTTTACCCAACTGCAAATATAATATCAACGCATAAGCATTGCAATACAACGCAATCCAGCCAGTGTCTCGAAAACACTTCCCCATGTTAGCAATCTGGAGCAGTTTTAAAAAGGCCAGTGTATTTTTTTTTTAATTTAAGTATGTACTGTCAGACATCTGTGATTTCTTCTTTTCTTTTAAAATGATTCCAACGGAAGATCAGCGTTGTGTCTCAAGCACATTAAATGATGAGTTGGACGCCTTTTTGTGACGTCCGTCGATTAGATATAACTGTGAGACACACATTTGTTATGCTACCTATTGTTTTTTGTATGTATAAATGTTTTTATTTTGTATGTGTTACTTAGTGTGTGTGTTTTGTTCCGTCACAATCAATGTTTTTTTCTTTCTTTCAGTTCAGCTTTTGTATTTATTAATTTGTTAATGAACTTTTTTGGATATAATGTGGGACTGATGAATTTTTCAAGAGTTGCGGTTTCTAATTCGATAGATGGCGCTAATATAAATTATTTTTCTATTTAAATCGAAACATTAATAAAATTTGTTAAAGGAAATTGCATTTTTAGTGTTAGGGAAATTGTTGAACTTCATTTTTAAACGACATAATGAATTTAGAGTTTATAACATTGAATCGAATAGCTTGATTTTTTACAACCGAGACTCAGTATTATAGTCCTTATTAGAAATAGAATAGATCGTAAACTCACGTGGCGTATTCTGGGTTTGAATTAGCCGACAGTTCGTGCATTTGAACTCCGTTGATATTCATCAGGAAGAATGTATTGCGCACCGCCGCGTTCTTACGAAACAGAACCTTGTCCCTGTAGGAATAAAGATTAGTTTGCTAATTGCTTTCGCTAGCAACATTGATAGAGGACTTTTCGTAGGTAAAATACTCTTATCAATAAAAGCTCTAGAACTTCGTGAAAAAATTATCATCATATCACCCATAGGACGACCACTGCCGAATATAGGCATCCCTATAGATGTAAATAGCGACCGATCTTGTGCGACACCCAACGACTCCCAACAACTTTATCCCTGAACATACTGACTCTGCGACCAACCTGTGTGCGAAGCCTATTTAAGAACTTCCCCACTGGCCACGGCAGATCGTGCCCTGGAGGAAGCTGTACTAGAGGGGGGATGAAGTCAGGTGGTGGGGGATCGTTCTATTATTAAAAGGTTATTTCTTCTTACCATTTGATGAGCGGCGAAAGGTTTTGTTGCTGCGAGGGTTGAAGAATAGGCTTCAGTAGAAACTTCTCGCCCTCGCGTTGGAGCAGCACCAAGAAATCTTCCAACATCAGTGCCTGTGCATAGACATTGAGATTATCTCCTGCCTAGCCCCTTGTCAACTTAACGCATTGGTTCATATCTCTGCTGGTAAGCAAAACTATGACTTATCATAACATAACCTACATTATGACCTATAAGTATTATGATCTATCTGTTTTTATTACTATGACGTACTGTTATTGCCTTGAAGTTTGTTTATTGTTTTAAATTTAGTATGTAAGTTGCATGTTCTTCTTTTTTGATAAAATAAACTTTATTCTTATAAGACGGTATTCCTATCAAGATCTGTTCAGTAGTTCTTGTGCGAGACGAGCTCAAAGTTGGGTTTTTTTTTTGTTTTTTAATATTTTTCAGCTCAAAACAGACCGATAAACATACTATTACACATCAATACAGTAAAAAGGAATTCGTAATAAATGATTGTACGTTGAGTCTTATCGTTAAAAGGCTGCCGACAAGCAGCATTGCTGCGTTTCGATTTGATTTGAAGGGTATGATTGCCGGTGAAATTAAAGGCACATGAGTCTTGCATGTCTCAACCAAATGGAAGCAGGGCAGTGCATCGTAGGGCACATTGCTAACGTGCGGTGACCTTTGGCTACCAAAATACGTACCAGCACTTGTATTTTCTTGTTGGAATCGTTCCTAATGGCGAGTTCTCCTTCCATCCGTAGCGCATGCGCAGTGAGGTCGAGCCGACGCAGCTCCTCCCACTCCGCGCCGCCCCCAGTGGGAGCGCGCACTTCCAGTTTGTTCTGTATACTGCGCAACCTGGGAACCAAATTATTACTTATTAATAGGGTATATGTTGAGCCCTTAACACCTATTCATCATCATCATATCTGCCTTAGGATTTCCACCGCTAAACATACGCATCTCCATAGATGTCCAGAGCAGCCAATGTTGTGTCCAGTGGTCAAACTAGTTAAAGAATAAGTCAAAATTTATTAAAACCACAAGATCACTTGGAAACGTAAATTTTACTGCCTGTCAAGAAACTTGTTGAACCAGCCTTGGCCGATTTTTATTTTGACAAAAATGAATATAAATGTTACGTATACTTATTACTACTATACTTACTTATACTTATTGTGTAACTTATAAATGTATTGGTTATTTGTTATCGTTTAAAAACGAAATATCGAATTAAAAAGTGCAGAATCCTAGATCGCGCTATTGAAGCGTTTTGAGTTCTACCATATAAAGTTGATGTGTGTTGAGTAAACTAAAAAATTTTGGAAATCCTATGATCATTCTAATATATAAAACAAAGTCGGGTTTGTTCAAACGCTTATAACTCGAGAACTGCTGGACAGATTTTGATGATTTCTCTCCGCCCCGAATAGCAGAATAATTAATAAATATCGGAAAATTTTACGCAAAAAGAAATAATGAAGGTAATTCATTTTCTCATACATAGATGCACATAGATGCAGCGGGTGACGTACATTGACAGCCCGCGTCATATGCATGTCAAGGCGGTACGAAGTTCGACGGGACAGCTAGTAACATAATAAATAAACTATCTTTAATTTAGACTCATGGTCTATAGAATCCCTACACATTTACATTACACATAATCCCACTATAATATTATAAATGCGAAAGTTTGTATGGATGTATGTGTGGATGTTTGCTACTTTTTCATGCAAAAACTACTGAATGGATTTTAATGAAATTTGGTATGCCCATAGATTATGACCTGGATTGACACAGGCTACTTTACATTGACAAAATACGCGTGCGAAGCTGCAGGCTGAAGCTAGTTGACAAAAAAACAAATAAATAAAATGTAATATTAGCTACATACGTCCTATAGTTTTGGTTGCAATGCCCACCCTACGTCTTTCTGGCAGACTTGTAATTATAGCGTTATTACAAGTGTCAACTCTGAACATGAAAGACGCTATCCTCCAACGCTAGCGTTGTTACCCAGCAGTGGGTGAAGTCGCTGTGGATGATGATGGTGATGTGTTGAGTAAATGAGTTATAATTACAGTGCAAGCAAGTGTTTCGTTTCTTTTGAGTTAGTCCCGAATAAACTATCTACTTGACAACAGTAACGTCGATAAGAACTCTAAAAACGAAATTAAAAAAAAAATCAAATATTTTTATTCATTAAAATCACAAGGATCACTTTGAAACGTCAATTTTACTGCCTGTTCCTTCGCGACCAAGCCAGGAAAGAAAGGCAAGAAACAAGGCTGGTTGTTTTTTTAATGATCCTTTTGCAATACCTACATAATACAGAACATAAATTACGTCTAAATTGTAACATTTTGAACGAGTTGGAGCAATTTCAATCCCAAGCTTCTCTTTCATCTAAATAATCCGATATTTTATAGTAGGCTCTTTTATAAAGATGTTGTTTAATTACGTTTTTAAATTTGTTAATTGTCAATTTTTGTACATCCCTTGGGAGTTTGTTATAAAAGCGCACACCTTGCCCTTTAAACGATTTACTAATTTTATGGAGTCTACAAGTGGCAACAGCGAGTTTATCTTTATTTCTAGTATTAAAATTATGATTATCGCTATTTTTCTTAAACAAATTAATATTTTTGTGAACATACATTAGATTTTCATAGATGTATTGACAAGGGAATGTCATAATATTTATTTTTTTAAACTTATTGCGTAATGCCCTTCCTCATGAAGTTCGCGCTAGCCCATCACTCAACATTTTTAAACGGAAAGTTAAAGAGCACTACCTTTCTCTGTAATTTTATATTATTATACGAGTATATAGGTATATATTTATATTACGTAGGTATATATTATTATTCCATATAATTTATTTATTATAATTATAATATTATAACATACTTTGAGTATAGTTCATATTCGTTTTGGGTATATATATATTTATTTATGTTTTTGTACACTCACCTACCTTTAAAATCATTTCTCTCTCTAGCCTCAAAGGTTTGCTGGAAGAAAACTCTTCTTAGGGTTAAGCTCGCCTTTGTGCATGACCTCTTTTTCTGTATTTTCAAATGTATTTTCTTGTGTGCAATAAAGAATAAAGAATGATTCTCTGGGGCCCATCTTATAAATTTCACGAACAGCCCTCTTCTGCAGTACAAAAACGGTGTTTATATCTGCAGCACTCCCCCACAGCAGTATACCGTATGCCATAATGCTGTGGAAGTAGCTGAAGTAAACTAGTCTAGCTGTGTCTACGTCTGTAAAAAGACGGATCTTTTTGACTGCGTATGCCGCAGAACTAAGTCTCTTCGACAACCCATCAATATGAGGGCCCCATTGAAGCTTATTATCTAGGGTTATACCTAAGAATACGGTGGTGTCCACAAGAGCCAACTCCTCGTCTTTGATTTTTATATCTGCTTTAATTTGTGTAACATTAGGTAGTATAAATCGAATACACTTTGTTTTCTTTTCATTTAGAAGTAGATTGTTTACATTGAACCATTTTACCACCTTAGAGATTGCATTGTTTACATCGTCAAAATCAGTTTGCCGTCGCTTTAATTTAAATAAAAGTGACGTGTCGTCTGCAAACAATACAACCTCATGATCGTCCCTTACAAGATGGGGAAGATCATTAATATATACTAAAAACAAAAATGGTCCCAGAATTGATCCCTGTGGTACACCCATTTTAACCAAAGACCCCGGAGAACGCTTCCCATTCACGTCAACTCTTTGCACTCTGCCACTTAAATAAGAAGTGAGAAAGTCTAGAGCAACGCTCCTAATGCCATAATGGTGTAGTTTCCTGATCAATGTGTCATGGTCTACGCAATCAAATGCCTTGGACAAATCACAAAAAACACCTAAAGCGTCATGAGACTTCTCCCAGGCATCAAATATGTGCGATATTAACTCAATACCAGCATCAGTGGTTGAGCGACCTCTGGTAAATCCGAATTGTTTATGATGCAGTAAACTATTACTATTTAAAATGATTAACCTGTGGTCATTCTCAGCAGTTCGGATTGCCGTATCCACAGTGTGCAGCACATCCTTGGCGACTCCCAACGCCTTCTGGACCCGCTCTGTCTCGCTCGAGTCCTCTGTCTCAACTGTCTTGAGCACGCTTTCCAGGAGTAGCTGGTATTTGGTTAATCTGAAAAATAAAACATAATTAAAAGGTAATTCAGATATACAGATTTTAACTTTTTAACCGAGTTCAAAAAAAGGAGGTTCTGTATTCGGTTGATTTTTTTCTAAATAAGTAGAATATTATCTACTTAGGTGTGTTAGATATGCAATGTTAGTATATTAAGAATCTCTTTTTTAAAATCAGTTAAAAACTAAATACATAAAAGGCTCATATAAAGTCAGTCAAAACCTTCCCAAAGTCAATCGAAACCATCATAAATCAGTTAGGGTCTGTTGAAACCGCCAAAAACCTTTTGATTTATTATAAACTATAAAGTCAGTCAGTCAAACACTCCCAAATATAATCGAAAGCCCTCAAAAGTCAATACCTTCTAAAGTCAGTGAAAAACTTGGTAAAGTAAAAAAAATGCCGTCTCACCTCTGCCACACACAAGCGAGTAGATCTCTCAGCTGCAGCCTTCCACACAGCGGCAGTTGTTCCCTCGCTGCCAGGAACTGGTGCAACTCCTTGTTCTTGCGGCGCCGCTCCCGCAGCGACTCCAACGCCATGCGCTGGCCGCGGCAGAACCGCGCCAGCGTCGACGCGTATCCGATATCACCCAGCTGTGCGGATTCATTTCAAATTCCTTATCAATTATGTTATCAATATCAGGTTTTTAAAATAAATAATTCATATATTCCATTATTCTATACTTCAAAAATGTAATCCAAAAATGTTAATACCGCAGAATATGAATTCGCATTTTCGTCTGTTATCGGCAATGCGTTTGCCAATTCGATCATGGATCGGGTGACGTCATAAAGCACACAATCATTTTAACGCCAGCATCACTCGATCCACGATCAAATTTGCTAAGGTACTTTAGTTTGCATTTTGATTTAAGTTAAGCGCAATTTTTTTTTTGTATTAACCATTTATGGTTAATTTTATTTTATATCTAAGCGATTTCAACACATTAAAACTTCACGTGTCGTTCCCTCACTGAGGAAAGACTGGTTTTAGTGGACCACTTACCGTATTAAGCATAGCGTCTGCCACAGCGCGGATGTCCACTAAAGGAGCGTCGACATCATTCCTCAACACTCTCAACTCGGAGTACAGCTTCACGTGACGTTCCCGCACTGAGGGGAGGTTGGGGAAGAGTGCGCGGAGCTCCTCTGGAGGGAGGAGAGTGGGTTGCGACTCGAGGGGGCGGAGGAATACGCGACCCAGGACCTTCAGCCAGCGCACGTGGGACCCTTCGGAGACTATCAGCTCTGAAAATATAAATACCGTTTATATAATTTTTAAATTCGAAGAACAGACAATCAGTCATGTCATGAATAACGGTTTCCGGTATAATTTTATGACTCCTATAAAAGACGATCATTCGGTCATGAATGGTATCTATATATAGCTCAGGTTCGATTCCCACCGAAAATGTTTGCATGATCTACAGATATTTTTTTCGGATCTAAAATCGTTTTCTATATACTTACAATTATTTACAAAAAATGGTATATTAGTGCTCTACCAGTTAGCTGGTTCCCATAGTACAAGCTTCGTTTAGTTTGGAGCTAGATGATGCAATGTGAAATGTCCAGCATTATTTATTTATAAGCGAACTTAATGCTAGTAAGCATTCTCTTCCAGTCAACCTTTGTTGTCGAAATGCATTTTGTACAGTAATTAGCAGGAAAAGTTTAAAATTTTGAGTCGTTCTTTAGTTCAAAGTTTCTGTGATTTCTTTCATTGTTTCTGGTAGCGGTTTATTACCATGTATGACCTCCTGTCGCTTCCTCAGTCGCGCGGAGAGGCTGATGGAGCTGAGGATGTGGGGGGAGATGCTGTCTGCCCACTGAGCTGCTAGGGCTTCGTCTTCATCTGATAGATCCGAATGGGAGGCTGCAACACACAAACAAACACTGTTAAGATCGCCACATCAGCCATGAGACGTCATCTGCACTGACGTCCCGCATTGGGGTGTATTGTGCATTACCCTTCTAACCTGAACCTAGCCATTATAACTCCTTGAAGTAACGGAGTCGGATTTTGGGTTGATGGCAGCAGCTTTCCAAGATCCCCGTGGATGTTGTTGTAGCGTTATTGGAGGAGGATGAAGATTCGATGACCCCTTGCAGGCTCATTCTCAGTCTGGCATTGTTTGTGGCAGTGCAGTGAAGCCTCAAATGCTCCACTGTCTATTCCTCACAAAGACAGACAAAAATAGCTACCATTATCAGATCTTTCCATCTAGTAGGGGTCGTCTTACGCTGCGCATTCCATTGACTTAAGTTTTTAGTTACTATTGAATTAAATATAATTGTGTGGATAAATAATCTAGTGTAACCTTGCTGCTCAGCCGCTACAGTATTGCTCTCATTACTTCTGGAAGAGAGGCTGGAACTGCTGGAGCTGCCAGACGGAGCATTCGCTGATCCTGGCTCCAGGTCACTGTGGAATGAGGATATTTACATCAGTCATTGACATATTAAATACAACTTTAAAGGACTAAACAGCAGACTTTTACTCAGTGCTTCTTCAATGAAAACATTGAAAAATCAAGACCGGTCAAGTGCGAGTGAGACTCGCACACCGAGGGTTTTGTACCTACTTATATTTATGGTAATTTCAGACGGACAGACAGACAATCGAAGTCACACCATAAAAAACATGCTTATCATCAAAAAACGTCCACTAGACACATACATAGGCGCATAGGCCTCCCCCATAGATTTCCAGAGCTACCGACCTCCGGACCGGCTCACAGTTAGGGTTCCCAGATTAAAAAATCGAAATTCTGGAGTAAATTCCTGACATGTGATGAAAATTCCTGGCATTCTTGTAAATATAACATTAATGTCGTTAGCATCGTGTATGTGAATAAACGAAGCAAATTCTCAGTGTTGCAGAATATTTCTGGGATCAATAAATATCAGTAATGATCAAAATTACCAATAACATAAGTAATGTTGATTGTTAATTTATTTGTAATAGTAATATTTAGTTTATTTTATTATTTATTCTTTAAGTACAGAATATTGTAGGTGGCATCTCTAGCGCTACGCTCGAGCATATTTAGTTCAAATTCGGCCCGAACTTTACTTCTGCACTTATCTATTCTGTGATAAAACCCCCGCGCAAACGATGCCTACGAACGGGCTAAGATTAGCAGATGCGTATTTGAAGAGCAATTACATTAATACATCTAAACACTTGGCGTTTCAATGCGCAATAACCAATGTACATAAGTAAGTGCATAATGTATGCAATTACGGGAATCAAACGGCAGGAAACGCAAGTCCAAACAACGTGTTGTAAACCTGAGCTAAATCTTACCCACCTTGCTATTCGAAAAGTTACCATGAGTTATTTCATGGTGCTTTATGTCATATACCAACATACATACATATAAATAATGCTGGATAATTCACAAAGCGCCATCTAGCCCCAAACCGAGCAAAGCTTGTACTATGAGAACCAGATAACTGATAGAATACTTATATACTTTTTTTTGTAAATACATACTTGATTAGAGTAACAACCAGACCCGGAACAAATATTTGTAGATTATGCAAACATTTTTTCCGCGGCGGGAATCGAACCCGCAACCACCTGTGTCTAATAACCTGGAGCTGGAGGTCATCAGTGGCCTTTATATTTCAAATTATTTAGATACTTTTGTTTTATTTATCAAATCGGATTATCCAGTACTGAATGTAGAAGCCGGGGCGAGTGGAAGATCAGCGCGCTGTGTGCTCCTAGGTACTAGTGCGTGGCACATAAAGCTAAACTGTATCCTAATTTGTAGACGCTCCTAACCTAGACGTACAACGTAGCCACTATTTTATATTTTCTATTATATTAATTTTTTATATTACCGTGCTATCTTTGTTACCTATATAATTTACACGTATTTGTTTTATTATGTCTGCAAATAAATGTATTTTCTTTCTTTCTTTCTATATCGTTAACAGAAACGCACCGCATCTTTGCATTCGGAAGAGTTCTCTACAACCTCTTGATCACCGATTTTTATTTGTTTTTGGTGTGCATTGGCTGTATCAACATAAAATGACAGTAAGTTTTTGTTGAAAAATTACTTCTTCAAAACAAGCTTTTATAAAATTCATAATCGGAACCGCAAACAGATCCAAATGAGCCCAAACACTAGTACCCTACTATAATCCATTCAGAAGTTCCGTCGTCTAGCATCCGTCTCCATCATGAGACCACCTCCATGGTACTATATTATTGCATTGCCACCGAAGTTAAATAAGTATTTTAAATTTCAGCTCAATTGGTTGAGGGGAGCGGGGTTAAAATTCAGTTGCAAGATTCCACCCGGACAAACATACATATATTACAAGTTAATAAAAAGCTTATAATAAAAACAACGTGTAACATCTGACCACCGCGCGCGCTTATTCGTCAAATCAAATAGAGCGCGCTTCCCCGGTTTTCTGTTACACATTTCCGTCCCTTTTGCCAAAATCACTCTCACAAATCAAGAGGAAAGATGTTACACATCAATAGCCTGTAGTAATATAATGATGTCAATACATGTCATTTTCTACCATAAATCAAACTACCAAATGCGGTGCAGCGCGCAACTCTCAACAATATCGCACAAGGTCTTATTGAAAAAGCTGACGTTTACTTCCTGAATTGACACGTTGTAGTAAAACTATGGACAGTTCACAGGGGACTGTGATTATCGACTTTATAGTATCTTTAATCAAAGTTAATACCGCAAATGTATATTTATATTCAAAGGTCGCTTTTCAAATATTCATCTTAAACGTGCCCGAATTATGAAAGCAATAAAAGTTACATTCGAGAAAAACGATGTCAAAATAAAGTAACAAAACATTTTTATAACATTCTTTAAGTTTCCAGAGTTCCGTATCAAATAGCAGTTCATCTTATTTTTAACCTCGGATGCAAAAAGAAGAGTGTTATGTTTGACGCCTATGTCTGCCTGTGTGTCTGTTCGTGGCATTATAGTTCCCAAACGGATGGGCCGATTCCGATGCGGTTTTGTCAATAGAAAGCTAGTTTAACTGGGTTGATTCTTAGCTATGTCAGTGTTTAATCCCCGAAGCGAAAATAGAGGAGTCAAGGATTTTTTTAAATTTATAATTCCTTGTTATCGATCGAGAAATAAATTGAACAGACTATAGTTAAGGAATTGATAAGAACTTAGATTAGTTATTATATAAACACTACTAAAAAAATGCCTACTAAAATTATCTAAGTAGTAGAGCAGATAGTAGATATAGAGAGTAAATAGTAGAGTCTTAGGCCGCTAAAGATGGATCGCACTGGAAATCTGTTGGGAAGGTATTTTATCAGTCCTATGGCTCATGATGATGATGATGATAAAAAGTCTTGGAAAATAATAAAATACTGGGAAAAGCTTTACCTTGAACCTTAATAATAAATTAAATTGCAAATAGGAGTACAATTCCATTCAACCATTACCATATTCCGAGTATTCAGGGAGTTATTTAATTTACTTGAGAGGCGTTCACTGAAGTATAATGCTCCTTTTAGAGCTAATGACATAATAATTATTACGTGGTAGCTTTTATGTCATCATCATTCATCATCATATCAGCAACAGAACATCAACTGCTGAACATACGCGACCAATATTTTGCCGCAGCATAGCAACCCTAATTAGCTCTTATCAAGTGGGGAGCCGTCCTACGCTGCGCTTCCCAGTGGTATCTACCAGACCTTTCTGCTCCAACTATATGCGCCGCCCACTGCCACCTCAACTTGCTTATTAACCACTTATTTCTGGCATAATCTCGTAGAGTATTGCCCAGCATAGCCCTCTCCGCAGCTCGCTGAGCGATCTTGAACTTTCTTATAAGGCATACAGTGAGGCACCCTGACAAACCAAAAGAGTTGTATTGTATTATCACGTCTTTCCATCGAATGGGTCGGTGAGCGCTGCGCTTTCCAGTGCGTAGTCCAATCGATAACCTTTTTGTCCCAACAGCGGCCGTCAGTTCTTCGAGCCTGTGTTCACCGGTGTCCTGCCCACTGCCACTTCAGCATGCTAATCCTTTGCGCTGTCTGTGACTTTGGTTCGTCTACAAATCTCCTCATTTCTGATTCGATCTCGTAGAGAAACACCAAGCATAGCCCTCTCCATAGCCCGCTGTCAACCGCATGACAACCTGTCTATTCCTTGTCCTGTCTATCATAATAGTAATGTATTTTGTCATACAAACATACTTATCGCATAGCTCAGATAACATATTATCTACTTTTCTGTATCCTTTTGGGATGGCGTCTGACCACGGGTTATGAAGATAAGTGTTGTACTTTAAATGTCCTGTTCGTTGTTCACTGGTTCTTCTGCGGTTTGTGTTGGGCTTTTCACCCTAATATCGATTTTAATGTTACAAGCATAATTTTTGGACTATTATATACGAGTATATAAATAGACAAAAAAACATAAAAATAAAATATTACGGACTATTCTTGGATAATAAAAACAATACTTACCACAACGAAAAAACAATAGGAAAAAGAAGTCAATGTATCTAAAATAAAGATCTTATTTTCCACGCAGCAGAAGTGATAATAATCAGATTTTTACTTGGCACCTAGGTGTCTTTACCAGCGAGAAATTGTAATAGAATTCATTTATCCCATCTAAGCCCTCATCAGGTTCAGCAAACCTTGCTGGAAGACCTTGTTGTTAGCAATAAATAACGTATTTAAGGAATTTAATGTATCACCTATGTACACTAAATTGATCCTTACTCACTAGGTTGATTATACCTTTCAGAAAGAGTTCGTCTTGACAGCATAGCAACAGTAGGCGGCTGACGTCCAGCCGGCAGCGAGATGTTCCGGGACACTCGTGGTGGCGCTTGCGTCGCCATTATGAACACTTTTATCGTAGGCAGTTTTTAAATTTACACTGTGTCCACTCTATACACTTTCACATCTTCAGCACTTTTCAGTTAGGTTATAATTTTGTTCTTAGAATTGGTAGATTTTGGATTCTGTTTGTCAAATACGTTGGTTCAAATTAAATATAATTATAGTCAAAATGGTATATAAGTAATATTGTACGGTGTTTGGATAACGGCGGCTAATATACTGTTGATAATACCTATGTATTTTGTTATATAAACACGAACGCAAAATCTATCTTTAATTCCGATAAATATTATTTCCGTCCTATACTGATATTTATCAATTTCATGATTTCTATCGTTCTAATTTAATTTATATATGTTTATAACCTAAAAGGCAATTCCAGTAATCAAATCTAGTTCAATTTTAGTTTAGGTCTAGTCTTAATGCTTATTATTGAAACATTTATTCATATTACATTGAAATTAACGTAAAACATGGCCAACACAATGTTTTATTTCACGCTTAATACTTTATAAGCCCTACGCCGACACAGCAGAGGTGTTGTCAACGTAAAATATTACTACCATTTTAGTAGTGGATAAACGAGATAGGACCTAAATCTGATGTTAATTTCTAGTCCTAGACACAGCTCGAATCTAAAACAGCTGGGTTACTTAGGGCGACTTGCGCAACGATGCTTAAACGTATTTAGTGGCTAAATATGATTTGAGGAGTTGTCAAATCATACAAATACGTTAAATTTAAACATGTTTATGCGTTTAGGGTTCGTAGTGCAAGCCGGCCCAAATCCTTTTTAAAAATGAATACATACCTAGTTCTTTAAAGATAAACGTATTTAGTGGCTAAATATGATTTGAGGAGTTGTCAAATCATACAAATACGTTAAATTTAAACATGTTTATGCGTTTAGGGTTCGTAGTGCAAGCCGGCCCAACCCCTTTTTAAAAATGACTACATACCTAGTTCTTTAAAGATATTAAGCAATAACAATTAAAAACCTATGGTATTTTCCTTGGTTTAAAATATTTTATAATCATGTCTTTAAAAAATGGGTCGTTTACATTGCATGCAGATTAATTAGACTAAACCTAATGAGATACATCAATATAATTTTAACAATTTGGTTTTTGAACAATAGTCGGTTGGATCGGCTGCAATACGGAGTTACTAAGCTATGCGTGTCTACAAGCTGTGATCTCCGGGTCCTTGCTTTAACGTAATCAGATCTCATTGTACTGACAGGATATTGAGAGCTATTAATTATTTACGTCTAAGGTTATGAGGAAATGATGAAGTGTTTATCTTACGAGTGTAGAATCAAGTCATTAACATAAAAAAGACAACTGAACGCTATCATATCTTAAAATAATTAAAAGAAAAGCGCGTCACTAACGATGTAGATTCTATAATATTTTATGTAAGACTAGCTTCCGCCAGCGGCTTCGTACGCGTAGTTTGTCAATAAAAAGTAGCCTATGTGTCCATCCAGGTCATAATCTATCGACATACCAAATTTCATAGAAATTGGTTCAGCCATTATGACGTGATTGAGTAACAAACAAACATCCAAACTTTCGCATTTATAATATGTATTTCTAATGAGGTATAGTATGGGAGTCACTTAGAAGCAAAAGCTGTGCTCACCTCTAATAAACTTGGGAGTCCTTAACCGTGCCAAACAGTATTTTGCGGCACAACAATGGCTATTGCTGTACAAAAAATTAGAGTGTTAAATATCGCTCGCCATACAATATAGCATCTTCATCATCTATCATCTACAGTCTGTGACGCGCTCTAACATGGTGGTAAGTAGACAGAATTGGTTTTATGAAATAATTAAAAATACTTAGGTCTTTCGCTAAAGAAAGCCTTCTTGAAATAAGTGTAGTATTTTTTATAATCTATCTGAAGCAAGTGGGTATACTTAGTTAATAGGTAAGTCTTTACCTGTCCAAAAGCTCTTAATCGGATAGTTTCTTATTTTTAAAGTGAAAACTTCTTTAGGCGCGTTGGGCATTTTCTGAGATGGGGAAAACACCATTGAATTCGCGACACTGTTACCATTACCTACACCTCTGTATATAAGTATCTCGTAATTGTTCAAGTTTTCAGTTCTGTCGGCAAACCCGGAGTGCCATTTTTTTTTATCTCGGTTATAGATTTGATAGTTTTTTAGACTATAATAGTGTTCTTAGCTATTGTGGAAATTATTGCCGTATTAGGTACGAGTACTTGTTTATTATAAGTACTAATAGGTGCTATATCACTTTAACTTATCTATGCTCTGATTTTAATTTTGTTATCGCAATAAGCCTGCAGCTTTCTATGAAGGTAATTAAATAGAGAATGTTACTCATTAAAAGTCGTTACTTTCCCGTTTATCTCTTTGCTTTTACTTTGTTTACAGATTTAATTATCTGTGACGTCTCAGACATATACATGGTTCATAGCCATTATTTTTACAAGTACTTTAACCCCCCCCCCCCCCCCCTCCTCTACATCTACATCCATAATCATATCCGACCGCATCTACATTTGATATTAATATCTACTCTACACTATGTATAAATATACTTTAAACAACCAAATTAAATTAAATCTGGATAATATATTTTTTTTATTAAGTACAAGTTCGGAAGAGAACTAACCCCCACAACACAGGTTTTTCCGGATAGAGGGTAGGGAACTATTTAAGTGAGACTGTAACTATCTATTTATCTAATCCTTATTTACATTCGTTCTATTTTTTCTTTTAGCATGCGTAGCTTACTTATAGTATATTTATTATTGTGTCATGTACTGAATAAAGATTTATGATTATTATAATACTTTATCAATCAGAAAATCAAAAATCGGAACTTCAAATTAATTAGATCTTGACCAAAATATGGGACCAAGCCTGATACAGCCTTTACAAAATGTATTAAGTAATTGTTTAATCCCCAAACATTTTCAAACACAATTAGAAAATATCACATACCTAACAGTTTCAAACAAAATGCAAACTTTTCAGCTTTGCAGATACTTCAACAAAACAACCAACTTTTCAATAAATTTATGAAAGCAACTTTTCAACAAAACAATCGAATGGAACCCACGATTCATACAAAACTAACTTCTACGACAGATAATAAACCGAGTTCTAAATTCAAACGCGTCCGACGCCGGTTTCGCCGCGGTCCAACTGACGGTCTGATAAGAACTACCTCGTCTATTCGAGTTTTGAATCCCTGACATTCAGTCTCCACTTCAGTGAGCATGCGCTTTCCAGTGGGCACTGGGCACGTATTTTTAATAAGTAGGTAACCAGTAGTTTTCAAGAAAAACCTCTGCTGTGTCACTGTGAGACAGACAGACAGATATGAGAGTTTCTTATAGATGTTCTTGGATGGAACTCTTACAGAGGTTCCATTTTTTCTTGGTTCTTTATAAAGTTATTCAACTTTAGAAATGTATGTAAATATAAGTTCCAATTCATTATGTTATTCTAACCTCCTTTATCTTTAGCTCGTTAAAAATCCTAGGAATCATGTAAATTGTCTTTTTAATACTCAGATTATTACCTAAATACTCAGAGTAAAAAACTTCTATGTAATAGTACCTAGATTATAAGGAGGCGATAAAGCAGTGTCTTGAGTCACGGGCGCTATATTGAATCCCGAACGTGACGAAGGATTCTAGAGTTACTCAAGAGCGGAGCGAGGTAGTTACTAGAATCCTGAGTGCAGAGAGGGATATAAGCACGCCCAATATGTAGACAGTTTTATCCACGAGGATAATACTCTACTTTTCACACTTTCTGCGAGACTATAAAAACCAAATAACTAGATTTGGTTTTTATAGTTTCAGAGGTTAGTTCGATTTACGAATAGGTTCATATTGTGTGGGTCTTTTAGGTTCAAATTTTAATACAGATGAGGTTCCAAATTTAAAACACAACTTTATTCTCGGCTCAGCTGTAGGTATTTAATCACCTGCTTTCGGCGAGGTTTATATGACATATAATTTGACATTGTCGAGCAGGTGGTGTGAAAATAAATCTTATGATTGAATATTGAATTTACCTCTAAAAATATTGTTTTAAGGTAAATTCATTTATAAAGATCTTATGCATGTCGCCAATTTAAAACTCGTAAATAAATTACTAAGAACATGAAATCACAAGCGGAAGTCATTTATCAAACTTTTATAAATAACATTTCTTGAAATAAATCACATGTCTGTGTACAATACATACAATTTTGCAATACATAATCTAAAACCAGAAATACTGCGATCATAAAAGTTAAGTTATATTTTTGATCACATTTTTTTTTAATCCTTCGCATCATTTATGACGACAACGCGGCAATGCAACATTTCATTTAGTGTTTTTACTGAGATTAGTCACAAGCGCTGACCACTACTTCACCGGATGGAATGAATAAACAATCTGTATTATACCTTACAAACTAGACACAAAACCAGTTAAAAAGAAATAAGAGATGTAAGCATAATGGACGGTCTTATCGCTAAACAAAGCGATCTCTTCCAGACAGCCTTTGGGTGGAGAAGATCATCGCTTAACGAAAGTGATGGTATGATTGAAGTTGGAGCACGCTTGCCTAGAAAGAACCTGTTCATTCTGGACTTGAAAGCTCCGAGATTATTATACACTTGAGAGCAATAAAATCGCACATCCGCACATTTTTACTTAAAAGTTAAATTTTTTTTATTTGGAGCTTACAGCAAATTAAAATCAAATTAAATTAAAGTGCATAATCTAGGCATTCGCAGAACTGATAAAGGGTTGACATTTACCTTTAAAAACAACTCATTAGCAACAAAACAATAGACCCCCTTATGTCGCTCGATCCAGGTAAGGCCGGCGGCGGGATTTATCGCAGGTATAAAAGAGTGTATATTGAGGGAATGGTCATCATTTGCATACCAACGTACAGTGTGAAAGGTTCTCTATTGATATTGGCTTCAAACGGAACACGAAAATGGATACTACACCAGAAGTAGCCGCTCAAGTGGTTGCCCTTGTTGAATCGGGGCTTAAGCAAAGTCAAGTGGCTCGACAATTGAGTATGAGCCGATTTACCGTTCGGCGTGTATACCAGAGGTATCAAGAGACTGGTGGCTACCAACGGCGACAAGGATCGAGCCGTCCCCGTGCTACAACAGAGCGTGATAACCGCTTTCTTATAACGACATCTTTAAGAAATCGTCGTTTGAACGCAGTTCAACTGGGCCAACGACTTCAAGAAGTTCGTGAAGTAGAAGTTAGCCGGTGGACAGTCAGAAGACGATTGAGAGAAGGTGGCCTGACTGCACACAGGCCAGCAAACGGGCCGAAATTGACCCCAGCCCACCGAGAAGCCCGCCTTCAGTTCGCTCGAGACCATTTGAATTGGACCGAAGAGCAGTGGAGTGCAGTCCTGTTCTCTGATGATTGCAGGATGTGCTTGCATGGCAACGACGGACGGGGGAAGGTGTATAGAAGATCGGGAGAGCGATTTGCCCAATGCTGCATAACAGAACGTGTCGCCTATGGCGGTGGATCAATCATGTTTTGGGGAGGCATGTCTATGGAAGCAAAAACCGAGCTTGCCTTCATCACCGGACCGAATACTGGTCGCCAATCAAGAGGATTGACTTCCATACGATACATTGAGGAAGTACTCGAGAGCCACGTCGTACCTTTTGCTGGGTTTATCGGCGAAAACTTTCTGTTTATGCAAGATAATGCAAGACCGCATACTGCTGGCATAGTGATCGAGTACCTTCAAGAGGTGGATGTGACCGTTATGGAGTGGCCAGCTCGAAGCCCAGACCTCAATCCCATCGAACATCTATGGGACGAGCTGAAAAGAAGAGTTCGAGGCCGAGATGCTCCTCCATCGACTCTACAGGAGCTGCAACAGGCGATCGCAGAGGAATGGGAGGCTATTCCTCAAGACTTTATCAAAAGTCTAGTAACATCAATGAAAACACGGATGGAGTCAGTGATTCAGGCTAGGGGAGGGAACACTCGGTATTAATAACAAACTTTTAATTAATTTTATCTTTTAATTTCATAACTTTGACACCAATACTTGAATAAAGAATTTTTTACTAAACATGCATTTTTGTTATTGATCCACAAAAGCATTTTTATGTAATGATTGAAAGACAAATCAGATACCACTGGATAGGTATTAAAATAGACTATGAATCTGCATTACAGAAACATAATATTTTTTGTTTTTTTTTTTAGTTATGTCAAAAAATCATGAATGTGCGATTTTTTTGCTCTCAAGTTTATGTAGTGGTCTGGTAAATCAGAGACTGGAAGCGAGTTCCACTTCTTACTCGTACTAACACAGAAATCGTTGTTTTTCTTTTTCATAATAATAGTTGCACATTGATATGCAACACTCTATTGTTTTAGTTTAATTTAGTTAGTACCCTCTAACTTAATATAACCTTGGGAAAATTCGTTATATACCCTCTCTTTTCTCAACCGAACTTCAAAAAAGGAGGTGGTTCTCAATTCGACTGTATGTTTCATTGTATGTATGTTACGCGATAATTTATATATATATATCAATGAACACAAGTTGTTCTTTTTATTTGAAGTAATATATCTTCTTTTTATAATCTTCTTTATAATAATAATAATAAAATTTTATTTTGACACAATGTACAAGTACAAAAATACAATACATAATTATTAGATAGGTACATGTAACAAAAATCAAGATGATTATTATGTGACAATAATTATGTATGAGCCTCAGTTGCCTAAACTAGACTGAAAAGCCTGTATGATAGGCAGCTGTGCTCCCCCTGCTTAATATCAAGTGGAATAAAAAATAACAATACATTAATTTTATATAAATAAGACCAATCATTATTGTGTATATGTATATATGCAATTAGAAGTACATTAATATAAATTAAAATACAATTGTGCTGTATAGTGTTTGAAATTTTTACAATAATAGGAACATGATTTAGGTCGGTGTTACGGTCCGAGTGTGTGCGAGTGTGGATATGAGTGTGTGTGGGTATGTTTGTGTGAGCGAGGGTGTGTGTGTGTGTGTGTGATTGTTGAGTGTTGTGTTATGTGGGTGCCTAAGTATGAGTTTGTATGATCCATGAGGGAGGGTAAGTTGTTACAATAATTGTAGGTAATTATTAGGTTTATTACACGATTACTTCAAAACATTAAGTAGGTGCTCAGTTTCATCGTACGAGTAACTTAAAAGAATTTGTGTGAGGCACTTTTTAAATTCATAAGGCTTGAGATGACATAGACAATCCTCAACAGAAAGCTTGTTATAGAGATACCCACCTAAAAAACAGGGAAAACGATTAGTGAAATTCGTATTAAATCTGATGCTATCAAATACTTTGTCAGTGCGCCTCTTATCCTGTTGCAGTGGGCGGATCTTGTGCTGTTTTATCAATAGTCTGAGTATGAATAGTTGACGTACGGACAGCACATTAGCTTCCTTAAAAAGTGCCGAGGTTGGGAATTTATATGGTAAGAAGTTACTAACTTTGAGCACGGCACGCTGTGCCCGCTCAAGTGAAAGCAAAGTAGTTTTAGCCGCGCCACCCCAAGCTTCAACACAGTACATTATAAGACTCTGGCAAAGAGAAAAATAGATGGTTCGAATTGTGCCTTTGTCAGTGACGTGACGAATATTTTTGAATACAGCAATCAACTTTCGCACTCTATTACTTAGTGATGAAATGTGTTGTTCAAAGGATAAGTTTGAGTCTAGGGTCACGCCTAGATAGCGCAGACAAGCAGTTCTCTCTAATGTACCACAATTACATGAATTGTGAGCACATGCTTTGGGGTCAGTTGTGTTCGTGTGTGCAACAATAGTGAAGTTATTAGATGGTTGGGTATTTTTGCGAATAGAAAATGTCATGAGCTTTGTTTTGGAGGCGTTTAACTTAAGGAGACTCTTTGTTAGCCAGCTTATTGTATCGTTTATACCAGCCTGAGCATTATCAAAGACGGATTTCCAACTATCACCCCCAAAAACCAGAGCCGTGTCATCAGCGTAGGTGAAAATATTCCCATTAGGTATTTTCAGATTGCAAAGTTCATTTATATACGCAAGGAAGAGAGTTGGACCAAGAATACTACCCTGTGGAACTCCGTGGTACACTGAGACAGCTGCACTAATATAGTCATTAATTTTTACACTCTGTGTTCTATCCGCGAGATAGTCTCTGAAGAGTTGTAAAGGTAGTCCACGTACTCCCATGAACTCTAGTCTTTGCAATAGATGTGGAGTTGACACAGTGTCAAATGCTTTGGCTAAATCAAGAAAGATCGCCAAGCACTTGCCACCAGAGTCCAAGCTTCTAGCAATATAGTCTGTCAGGTCACAAACTGCATCAGACGTAGATTTATTTTGACGGAATCCATACTGGTTGGCAGAGATCAACTCGTGCTTCTCAAGGTAGCACACTAATCTCTTATTAAGAATTCGTTCCAGTATTTTTGAGAAAGTGGGAAGAATGGAAATAGGCCGATAGTTACTAATATCGTCCTTTGATCCATTCTTGTAAACAGGGATTATAATTGCTTTTTTAAACACTTTAGGGAAACGTCCTTGGTTAATGGCAAGGTTGCATATATGTGTTAGCAGTCCTGCCAGAATAAATTTATTCTCTTTGAGTATACGTGTCGAAATGCCATCGAAACCAGCAGATACAGTATTCTTGAGGGAATTTATGATCATGATGACTTCAGAGAGATCTGTTTCTAGCAACGAGAACGAGCCGGAGGGAGGTATATTTGGAATTGAGTGGTCCGGCTGTAAATCAGACTGGGGTATTGGCAGAACATATTTCATACTACTCGCTATATTTTCACCAACACTAACAAAATAGGAATTAGCATTATTTACGGCATCCTGAGGACTGAATTCACCTGATAGAAGTTCCGAGGAGCGTGATTTCTGAGGTTTTAAGTTAGTCATGTTGTTTATTACTTGCCACATCTTTTTGATAGTATCAGCTTGCTGAATTTGCGAGCGTTCAAAGTGAAGTTTTACTTTCCGTAATAAGCGAGTTAAAAAGTTACGATATCTAGTGTAAGTTAACTTTATGGTTTTATTATCAGGTGATTTTCTCAATTTTTTGTGCAAGTTATCTCTATTTTTCATGCAGCGGATTAATCCCGGAGTTATCCAGGGTTTAATTGGAGTTTTGCGTTTAGGTAACTTTGCTAGTGAAGTGTTAGATTTTATGATACCAGAGACTCTACTTGTCAACATCTCCGCTGCCATATCGCAGTCAGTACAGTTTAAAATATAGTGGAAATCAACTATATTCAATTCATTATGAATGTTACGGTAATCGATTTTAGTCGGACCAATGCTTGGGCACCGTAGCGTAGTTTTCTTTATATTAAGTGAAAGTAAAAGAGTATAGTGGTCAGTGAGACTATTCTCGATCACAAGGGTCTTAGCTGAAAATCTAGACAGAAGCATCGCATGATCGAGGCAAGTGGAGTAGCGAGTTGTTAGATTATGTGCTGGTAAGAGTCCATACGATGCTGTGAGATTCAAGTAGTCAGGAGCATGTCGGTCTTTAGAGTCAGGTTTTATATCTATATTTATATCACCCACGATTGCTATAGTCTTGAAAGCTGATAGAGATTTGAGGGCCACATCTAATGATTGCAAGAAATTATCAATTTTGTCAAAAGAAGGAGGTCTGTAAATGGCTATTACTGCTATGTCCTTCTTGAGTGTGATAATTATACAGTTTGCATCGGAGAAGTCAGGTTCCTGAATATTGCAGTTCCGCCAATTATGAACCGATTTTGATGATTATTTTATTGTTTGGTAAATCATGCTTCAGAGGTGGTCCCATATAAATTTTATCAAAATTGATTTAGCGCTTTTTGAGAAAATCAACAAAAACAAAATATATGTATTGTTACCTCAGAACTCCGTCATTTATCAACCCATTTGAATAATTATTTGTTTATTAGAAAGGAAATACTTTCAGATTGGTCACATAGAAATTTCATAAAAATCGGTTCCTTAGTTTGTTTTTTTTCTGTTATCTGAAGTCGGTTATATTTTTGTTATAAAGTTATTATTATACTTCCAACTTTTCTATTATCCTGAAATGGATAAACTGTGTTAATTTGTACGTATTTTATAAAGATCCCATTGTGCAACAGTTCTAACAATACATATTTCTGTTTTCTGAATAGACACCATTACACATTAAACTTATTTATTTACCAACGCGAGGAAAGTTTAGATGCTCATAATGGAATGAAATTACGCTCATAAAATAAAGTCTTCACCTGAACACAGGTGTGGGGAAAATAACCAGACGTAAACACTAAGGTTTCATTAGGGGATGGCCCTTTCCAATTATAGGAAATCTTGTAAAATATAACCATAATTCTCTCGTGTAACTATTAACGACGCAAAAAGTGATTCGGGCGCAGTTTTATTTTAATAGAAGTTAGTTTAATTGTGGTGGTTCTTGGGTATGATAAAGATCAGGCCAGCTGGTCCGAAGACTATCAGCACTCTTCCCTTTTGGTGAAGGAATCTCAGCTTCAAAATGGATTTTTTCATCATCGTTCTGACAAATCGCACTACCAAAATCCATAACGTCACTAGCGCTTAGGATAGAAACTGATCGATGGGTGTTTTTACACATTATAGAATTCGATGAGGCGGAGAAAATGGCGCTCATAACTAAAATCACCATTTTTCGTTTAGTGACAGTCTGGTGATCAAGGTGCGAAATGTTCTGACTAAAACTTCGTAAAATACGAACAATCTTATTTCGTTCACGGTAAAGACAGAATTATCATGACATTTAAAGTGATTTCTAAAATTAAGTAATATTTATTTAATTGGCATCTTTGCCGTTTTAGCGCAGACTATTCCGAAATAAGAACGTTCATATTTTACGAAAGGGTAGTTTTAGCGCAGACTATTCCGAAATAAGAACGTTCATATTTTACGAAAGGGTAGTTTTAGCGCAGACTATTCCGAAATAAGAACGTTCATATTTTACGAAAGGGTAGTTTTAGCGCAGACTATTCCGAAATAAGAACGTTCATATTTTACGAAAGGGTAGTTTAGCGCAGACTATTCCGAAATAAGAACGTTCATATTTTACGAAAGGGTAGTTTAGCGCAGACTATTCCGAAATAAGAACGTTCATATTTTACGAAAGGGTAGTTTTAGCGCAGACTATTCCGAAATAAGAACGTTCATATTTTACGAAATTTTAGTTAGTCAGTAAACAGAATAGCTACCATTACCATATAGGTCGTAGCTCTTAAGTGTGCTTGGCCACCCCTATAAGAAACACACAAGGCGATGACGTCATACGGGCTAAGGTGTGGTAGTACCCCACAGCGTTATGGTGTTTGAACTCCCCGTTATGGGTTTTACGGTATTGGAGGTCTGAGTTACGTCATGTGTGACTTGCGAAAATAGCATCATTTCTGTACCAGCCTTGTTATAGATTACCCTGAAGTTGCAGACATAATTCAAACGATGAGGCACCAAATAAAGTTTTTTGGCATGATCCTTGACGGGTAAAAATATTATACGATGGGAAAATGCTTTATGCATGTCCTAGAACTCGGGGACAGCTGAAGGGGTCTGTCAGGACTCTCCGTAGGTTAGCAACCAACGGCGTACTAACTAAAACCCAGTGATATTCCTTCAATCACCTCAGTGCCAGTGCATCATCAAACCACCCATCTTGAGATGAGTGAGTCGATGCTGCACTAGCACTTGACAGGGTCACGGGGTTCCGGTTGGATTCAACCGCGGCCTTCAATTGAAGTACCTATGTCAACCTCAAAAGTAGATGACAATTAATGACCTAGTTCTAGCCAGTAGTTCAGAATTTTCAATCTCCTCACCTTGGCTAGCATAAAATTATCAACCGTTATGTTTTTTTTTTTTAATTTACCCTATACTGTCCTACTCCTGAGCAAAGGGCTCCCCTTCATCTCGATCCTGTGCCAAATCTTGCCATTCCCTATAAAAAGCGTCCAAATCATCGCGCCAACCAACGCTTCACCTTGTGAGTTTTTTTTATGTCTTATGAGATGTTCTTTTTTAACTTATCATACGATTAACCCATAAATGTTTCAGAAAAACATACACAATGTTTGACCGTCACATAATTACCCACCTATGTTACTATACATAACGTGTATATAATGGTTATTAGCGCGGATAGAAACGTATTGTTATGCTTGTAAGGATTCAGGTATTATGAATTTGCTCGACATTACATATTATTCAATTAAGGACTTCACCACTGGCCCACTGAAACAAAAGATTGCGATTTGCAACTAATGTTTACTATAAGATTAAATATATTAAATACGGCTTTGTACGCGGGGTTAGTCAAAAAAAGTAGAATGTAATTACAATGTCGGTACAGCCGTTTAATCGTGAAAACGTAACAAACCGACAGAGAGAGTTACTTTAGAATTTATAATACTAGTGGTTACCTCCGAACTGAGATCTCGCGAGTCTCCCATAACAACAATTAAATATTATTTGTAATCTTTGACTATCAAAATAATGCCCTGAAATAAACCAACTAACTTGACCTACAAACATACGTACAACGCCGATCTCATTTGCTCAAGTTGATTAGGAGATCTCGCTTCGCTCGATCATTTAGTATGGATTAGCAGGTTCATCTATTTCAGTCAAATGGGTATTCGAAGTCTGTGAAAAATAAATAAGTACCTACATTGATTGACCCATATGAGCTTCTTACAATGTTCCTAATAGGATAATTTATAATCTATTTTTCTAAAACATTGCCTAATCAATAAAAAATAAAATGCTAAGATCGATGCCCAATTCTATCGTAATAAATCCCAAAGATATCTGACTAGTTCTCTGATCTCAGTGTATTTTTATCTTTGATAAATAAATCGCAACGGACGCCGTAAATAAATCAACAGTGTGGGTCAACGGTGTTATTGCTTGCGGTACAGTTTCCTGCGAGTAACGTCAAACTGACAGTCAACTGACAGTCAACTGACAGCCAACTGACAGCTGTTAAACATGGCCGCGAAGACGAATTCGAGGTCTTTAGGTACTGTTTGATTTACTGCTGTGAATTTTAGACAACAACTAAGAATTTCATGTGATATTCATTTAATAGGCCTCAATTTAAAAATTATAAAGCTCGTTATCTTGTATATTTAAATTGTCATGATTTTTTATTCAATTTATTCCTCAATAGCACATATAGCGTATAGCACACTCATGTGGCATAAGGATTACACTTTTATTATGGTTTTTCAATTATACAATAATTATATTTATGCTCTTTGAAGTTTGAACACGAAGAAACGGGTCTAGCTAACTATACGAGTACATATTTAGTATAAAATATTAAATAACAAAATAAAGCATGAAATCAAGAGTTAATAGAATAGAATAGAATAATCATTTATTTCAGACAGTGTCTGTCCATACAAAATATCAACGATCACAAATAAATACAATTAAAACCAAAAACATACAAATCAATAATAATACAGTCAATTAGATGAATAGTAAAAAAGTAACATGTCGCATTAAAATTAAATAAATCAGAATAGGAACATTAAATAAACAAATTAAATAAAAAATTCATATAAAATTAAAATTAAAAGCATGTACCTATCAATTACCTGCGTGCTTTGTATTGCCCGTAATTATCCCCACCCAGTGCTTTTGAATAGGGCAATCAAAACGCGCAGCAATCATCTTCAGAATACTATTGGGACTACCGCGCAATCTGTGAAAAAGAGACGCGATTTTTTTCCGCATGATCGCGTGAAAACCGTCGACGTGCGCGTTAGCGAGCATTCCCGACGCGCTGCAATGTCGCGGTAATCCCAACAGCATTCTGAAGGCGTTATTATACTGTACACGCAGGACGTTGTAGGCTCGTTGCGTGTACCGACTCCACAGGCTGCTCGAGTAAAAAGATTGGCAGTATGCTCTGAAAAGAGTTATCTTAACTTCATAGGTGCATCGAGCAAACCTCCGGGCCAGCATGTTGCTTCTCACCGCCAGCGCCCTGCGTTCTCGTTCCACGTCAAGATCGTCTTTCAGATCTTCAGTGACCAAGTGTCCCAGATATCTAAAATTAGTCACTACCTTACACTAACACACTTTAAACTTAGCCTGAAATAAAATTTTATAACGTTTAAAATATTAAAACTAGGCATATTTTAGCAAACTTTTCATAAATCGAAAACGTTTGATCTGCTGCCAATCGTAATCGCGATTGAATTTAAAGAATATCTCAATTCTAATCTTACAAATATTTGAAATGCGAAAGTTAGTTGTTTGCATATTTATATGTTACACTTTCACGTCGTAATAGCTGAACCGATTTCGATGAAACTTGTTAAAATTTTGGTCTAACAACAGAACACCATAATTTTTATATACTGGCTTTTGTCCTGGTAGGTGCCTAATATTAAACAAGAGTGAAGTCGCGAGCAGACGCTTGTATAATATATCCTTGGTTCACAAATAGAATACCATTAATCTAGAAATAACTATTCCTGATTCATAAGATGAAGGTGAACAGGAAAAATTTTTAGATTTTAGATGATTTAGAGAATTTTTAATATAGCGGCGTTAGAGGCACATGGCTTCTTCTTCCTCCACATCTCTCTATCAGCCGTCACCTCCGTTGTCACTTCTTTCCTACCCATATCATTCTTCACACAGTCCATCCATCTCTTCTTCGGCCTTCCTCTGCGTATATATCCATCCACACTCATATATAGCACTCTTTTAGTCACATGATTTTCTTTCCTCCGCATGACATGCGCATACCACGTTAGCCTATTACTCCTCAATTTTTTAGAGTTAGTTAGAGACACATGACATGAACCTTTTAAACTGTATGTCTCAGGGTGACGGACGCAATGCAATGCCATGTAGGCCAAGTGTTAGCCCGTATTATTATAGGCAGTGGTAACCGCTTAGCAAACGGTGGCCCATGGGCTGGACAATGAGACTTCATCTCTTAATCAACTTGTAAGAATCGGCGTGAATATGTACCTATTAAATTACTTTCAGCTTTTTGCTAAAAATATCTGTAATAGTAGATAATTAAACGTGGGGGTAAAGCAGTGTCTTGCATCATGGGCGCTATATTGAAACCGTAACGAACGTAACGAAGGATTCTAGAATGCTCGTGAGTTACTAGAATCCGGCGAGAAGAGTGCAGAGAGTGATATAAGCACGCCCAAGATGCAGACAGCTTTACACACGAGGTGAATACTATACTTTTCACACTTTCTGTGAGACAAATTTTATCTTTGGAACAGCGTTTTGCGGTATTAGCGTTATATGATACGTAAGACATAAGACAAAAGAGAACATAATACATATTTTACAGAGGCTAGTTCGATTAATGAATAAGTTATTATTGTGTGGGACTATTTGGTTCAAATTTTAATACAAATGAGGTTCTAAATTCAAATCACATTGATTATACCCGCGCTGCCCGCGCGGGTATAATCAATTCAGTACAAATTTACCCCCCGGCTCAGCCGTAGGGACTCAAACACCTACTTGTGGTGAGGTTTACATGAAATGTAGGTAAATTGACATTATCGAGCAGGTGGTGTGAAAAATCATATTTCGACCTCGTTCTTCATGCTCCATTAAAATCCATATCTTTATTATCTGAGTGGCATTCACTTTATTCACGAACGGCCGATAGCTAATTGATTCTGTTACCATGTGTTTACGAGATATAAATAAATAAATATTGCTGGACATTTCACACAGCGCTATCTAGCCCCAAACTAAGCAGAGCTTGTACTATGGGAACCAGATAACTGATAGAATACTTATATACTTTTTTTTAAATACATACTTATAATATATAGAAAAACACCCAGACACGGAACAAATATCTGTAGATCATACAAACATTTGTTCCGTGGCGGGAATCGAACCCGCTACCTCCTGCGTCTCAGCCGGGTATACGCCCACTGCGCCACGGAGGTATAAATTTACTCTTTAAATTACACTATACAAAAATACACAACAAAGATGAAGTGGGCGGTTTCTAAAAGCGATGCAACCTAGCGAATGGACATGTTTTTTATATAACAAGCATTTGGCCCACCTAATGTTAAATGATATCCATTGCCTATTACAAAGTATTGCCTTGGAGGTCACCACCTCAGAAACGTGGCCTTCGATACACTTCCTAGCGTCCATCAATTTGATGCATACTTAATTTCACCGTCGTGTGTTCTGAACGATTCAGCGGGTCTAATAAAGCTAAACCTCGCCAAATCGTAAACCGCATTTTTTTATTCCATCCGCATTTCAGTATAACATCTACAAGCATCATCGAATCAACTCGTAAATATGCGTCTAACATAAACAACGTTCGTAAATGATAATAAAAGCATCGGTTTACGAAAAGCGGAATAGATATTTACCGCATTTTGTGGTAAAAATAGGTGGAAGAATTGAGAGACTAGCCTGCAAAGCAGTTTGACATGTGTCTTGTTTTTTAAATTATCAAGAAATAACTGAAGGAGGATTCGTTGTTTTTTGTGATTTTATCTATCTAATCATAAAAAACGTATTAAAATGTTGCGAGGATGTATGAACTGAAAAAACGCGGAAGCGAAACTGTTGAACAGATTTATAAAAGATGAACATTTTGACCGAAAAAAGCAATAAAATCCAGCCAAATATAGGGTAACAACTCTGTCGATACAACGTTTGACGCCCAACACTGAGTTTGTCGAATAAACCATAATGTTGTGGTTTATATTAGAAGTTATAAACTACAACATTATGGTTTATTGAGACGTAATGTCACTTGTGCGTGACCTATAACTATAACGAGGTTTACGTGCGCTCGATACTTCCAAATACTGTACCTACTTTGACGTCGTCATCATCATCATCATATTAGAAACAGGACGTGCACTGCTAATCATAGGCCAATAGATTTCCAGAGGAACCTGCACCCAACGGCTCCCAGGAACTTTATAAGGTTGTCAAGCCAGTGCTCTGCATTCATCAATTTGAGGCATACACCTGTCAAACTTCACGTGCCTGTTATTTTACCGGAGACCATACCCTTCAAACCGAAACAGCAATGCTGCTTAACGGCAGAAATATATATGGTGGTAGTACTTTACTACTACTTGGTTAGGGCGAACCCTTGAATAAAGAAATTATGAGTCTGAGTTTTATATAAAGGCCAGGAGTCAAGGTATTCCAACATCTGTTATTGTGTATCAACATCTATACGAGGGGATAAAGCAGTGTCTTGCGTCACGGGCGCTATATTGAATCTCGAACGTAACGAAGGACTGTAGAGGTAACTCACGAGCGGAGCGAGGGAATTACTAGAATCCTGAGTGCAGAGAGGGATATAAGACAATAAAAACCAAATCTAGGTTGGTGTATTCTGTGCAGAGGTTAGTTCGATTTACGAGTAAGTTCTTATTGTGTGGGTCTCTTTGGTTCAAATTTTAATACAGATGAGGTTCCAAATTCAAATCACATTATGCCATCTAGGGCATAATAAAATTCAGTACAACTTTACTCCCGGCTCAGCCGTAGGGATTTATTCACTTGTTTTTAGTGAGGTTTACGTGACATATAATTTGACATTGTCGAGCAGGTGGTGTGAAAATGATTTTATTGCGCTTTTAATTTCAAATAATAAATAAATAATGCTGGGCATTTCACACAGCGCCATCTAGCTCCAAACTAAGCAAAACTTGTACTATGGAAAACATAACTGATAGATTACTTTATAATCATTTTATATACTCATAGTATATATATATACCTATATTATGAGTATGTAGTTACAAAAAAAAGAGAAACAACCAGACCCGGATCAAATATCTGTAAATCATGCAAACATTTGTTCCGCTGTGGGGATGGAACCCGCAACCTTCTGCGTCTCAGACAGTATTCGCCCACAAAGCCACGGAGGTCGTCAAAGGAGAAAGGATTAACCTAATAGATGTTTATTGTAATACATTCCAGTCTGGAATCCTAGTTCAGTAGCTTTTAGCACACTATTAAAACTATCCATCATACGAAATTACGAACGCATAAAAACATAACATAAATCTCTAAATATTTTTCATGATCGATTGCAAAGTTTAACTGTGTTACATCACATTGAATTATGTTGTAATTAACTCAGGTTGCGCACTATGCTTTAATATTCGGTAAAGTTACGTGTACGACTGGAAATGGACTGACTGACAACACTAATTATATATTTTTTATTTTCTCTAGCCACAAAGGATGATTTATTTAATGAACCCGAAAATTCTTGTCAGTATCCTTAATTACGCAAATTTGTTATGTACCGACCTATTAACCATCTATTTTTACATTGTGGAATACAATAAACGTTTTACTGATTAAGTTCACTTCCTTCACTTTACATCTACGAATCGATTGTAGATAGGTACATGTAAACTACGAAACCAACGCAATGACGTCTTAGACAGCTTTGATTACTAAGAGTGTGTTTTATATGGGAGTGAAGATACATAATAGGCTTCCTATTAATGTAAAATCGATACACAGTTCGCATCTATTTAAGATAAAACTAAAAACGTACCTGACCCGAAGAGCACACTATACATATACATAATTAACATTTAAATGATACAAATTTGACATAATGACATTTGAGACTAGTTTAAATTTTAATCTAATTATTTAATTAGTAGGTGCTGACATTATACTACCTATTATTATTTCTTAGTTATCCGTATATAATTTCATTTTATATGACACTAGCTGACCCGGCAAACGTTGTTTTGCCTTATAAAAATGGCTATTAAAAAATAAGGGTTGATCGTAGAAGGGTAAAAATTTAGGGTTGCATGTATTTTTGAATGCTGTATCATAAAAAAATAGAAATTAAAAATTTTGTCTAAAAAATAAAAAATAAAATTTAGGGGTGGACTACCCTTAACATTTAGGGGGATGAAAAATAGATGTTGACCGATTCTCAGACCTACCCGATATGTACACAAAATTTCATCAAAATCGGTCAAGCCGTTTCGGAGGAGTATGGCAACGAAAACTGTGACACGAGAATTTTATATATTAGATATAATTTTCATACCACTATGGCTGAATGTGGTGAAACTATTAAATTTTGTAACATCTGTATAATTTACTCATGTTTTGACTAATAAATAAATGTTTATCTTTAGTTTTCGACTGCAAGTCATCAAAATAGCCATAACGAAGCAACACATGATAGTAAGACATAATAAGGTCAGTGAAGTAACTCACTGTAACCTCCGTAATAGCAGGAATGTCGAAGAATGTAGGTTTTAGATCATAAATGTTGGACATTTTATTCACCTTGTCAGAAACAGGAGACTCAGTTTTATTTTATTTCGTGTTGATTTATTATTTATAAGTTATATTTGGAGGACCCCCCCCCCCCCTTAATTTTGCACCTATTTATTTAAAAACATCATCAAGGTACATTACATACCTACATATTTTTCTTTTCATAATATTTGTAGATTGGTAAGCCACATGCAGATTTTCCTATTATGTATACTAAGTAAAAGTAGATTTTTTCTCAGAATTCAACATTTTATTTAGAACTATTTATATCCTTCTTAAACTGTTATGAGTACCTTAACTGAATAAATATGTTATTTTTTGTAAACGATATTTAAAAATATAGATATTTTTACCAGAACCGTCACCAACACAATAATTTACCAAAATAATTGACCTCTCCAGATACTTGTCCACTAAATACCAACAAATATCAACTGAATACCAATAATTGGCAACTAAATACCGATATATTGAACCACATAAATACCAACGAGATATTCGCGAACCCGCAATGCGACTTCGATCGCTGCGCGTTTTCAACTGACTACTGAAAATCAACCTGCAACGAAATATCCAACTTAAATAGAACCCCAAAAATAACCATTTTACTACCCACCACAGACCTATTTAGACTGGTCCTATATAAATTAAGCAAATTGAGCTTTAACCCCTACACTATGAAGAGTAATTTCGTTTGAATTCTATTGTTTATATATTAATTTCAACTAAAACAAAATCAGTAGCGATATTTAAAATTAAGAAATTCAAATGTTTATTTCCAAATTTCAATCTCTATTTTTATAAAAAATAAACTGAACCTTGCTACTGTCAAAATAGGGATGAATTTGGCGTGTTTGGTGGTTAGATCGTTTTTAAGTCTGCTCAGTCCTGGATTAGGCATTTTGAAATAAGAAGATCGAAAATTCATGCGACTATTTTCATCTATTTTGGAATGGAATGTGCGGAATTCCTTATTTTGGAGCGAACAATAGGGAAGCGAGGTGTTTACTGCTTTGAACAATGGAGGCGATACTACCTTATGTAATACCAACTGAGTTGCAGTATATAAATGCAGAAAGATGGTTAAAAAACTAAGAAAATAATGAAAAACGGGCCTCACTGGCGACCACAATACCTATCCTGTGAAAGCGAAGTGATTGTGATAAATATTCTTAAAATCGATAAGCACTAAATGTTTTGTAAAATATAATAATTATAATATACCTTCTTTTTATTTAGATGACCCACCCTTGAATAAACATTTATTTTATTATTGTACTTTTTGCAGTTCCTACCTACTTAATTGTTTTTTGTATTGAACCGAAAATATACTAACACTTCCGGTTGTTGATGTGCCTAAGGTTCAGTTTAGCTTGAGGGACTTTATTTAAGGAAACACTGTTATACGCGCGCGCTCGATGATTTCTATTTGCGACTGACTTCACCTACCCTTGCGTATCTACTTTTAAGCGTTACAAAATAAAGGAATACGAAATATATAAAACTACTCACAACACAAATGTCAATGGCGGCTATTTTTTTTTTATATTGAACAGAAATAAACTTTAAAGCCACTGGTTGCGTAGTCTTTTTGTAATTAAATATTGTTATGGTTAACCGTTTAATTATTCATGACAATTATTATTGTTTGGGATAACTCATAATGTGATACCAACCCTAACCTGTAGATGGCGTTAAATACAAAAACTGCATCGCTAGCTTTGCTTACCATCTTGTGATTCCCTTATTTTCATTGGATTATTTTCTACAAGACAATTATGTATGTATGTGGTAAAACTAATCCTATAGATAAGTGCAGTGTAGGTTGGCATTTGAGCTGTGCTGCTTCCCATTTTTTTGTGCATAATAATCTGTAATGTTTCAAGAGCTATCTAATTATTTAAACAAAACTTACTTGTTATGATGAGCAGTGAGTCGGTTCGGATCGCTAGCATTGCGATGTTTCCCGCGGCGCGGTGCGTCTCGCTCGCGACAACTCTCCGCGCGGTTCACGCCGCGCCCGGTAGATGGTGGTGCACGCCAACTAATACGGAACAAGGTATTAATTTGGTAGAAGTATGGATAGTTTTTTTTTTAATTAAAATCAATGAAGATAATTATAGTTTTATGTGTTCAGGACCCACTCGCAAATTGGTCTGCGTAAGCTTTCTCAACACATAAGATACTTATAACTATGATTTAATTGTGTATTATCTTTTGTCTGTTTTATTTTTAATTGTGTGCAATAATGAAATTATCTATCTATCTACAGTTACTTTACCCTAGTTGTCTTGATAAATTGTTTCTTAATTACTAAATAAATTTCAAAACTTCCCAATAAAAAAAACTTATTAGCGCCATCTAGTGACGAGTAGCGAAACTTCGGTTTAATATAAGTATCGAATCAAGAACCACATTTTGTCTGACCAAAAAAGTAGCATTTTCGTCTTCTTGAAAACTTATTAGCGTTTAAAAACTTACGTATTGTCTTTGTCAGAGTCCTTAGTAGCAGCATCGCTGGTATCGACATCTGCATCGGGTGCCGTAGGCTCATCATTCGAACCCTCCCGTCTAGTCTCTCCTGCAAAATCATATCGTAATATTATTATTTAAATTAGATGTCACTTTCGAAAGAACTATAATCGCAACACAGCAACATGCAGAAAGACAGTAAGCAGCGCCATCTGTTATCGAGTAGCAAAACTAATCAGTACCTCAATGTAGAAAAATACATCTTGATTTCTCCACGAAAAAAACGACAAAGAAAAAGACCAACAAGTTGAAAATCGACAAAAATCTCTTTCAGAAATCTTACAAAAATATCTATAAAAAATCTCTTTAAAATGAGGAAAGTAGAATGAAACTTGCTGGAAAATCATCATTGCAATGCAACCCACACTAATAGATCCATCCTACGAGTATAAAGGATGACTTAGTGAGTGTAGCATTAGATAACCACTTGTTAATTAAAGTTCAATGCCACTTTGATAAGATGAGATGTTTAGTCATTAGGTATATTTCTTCCTAAACAAAACTTATTTTTAAAGCTTTTATCATAAAATTAGATGTTGTATTATTTTGTAGTGGTTTAGTCAGCACAGGATAAGTGACATAAACAAAGAAAGGCTTATGGAAAGCAGTGGGTCGACACAGCCTGCAAATGATCATTATTGTCATATAATTTACTCATGCTTGGATCGGTGAAGATAATCATCGTTAAGAAACTGGTATACTAGAAACTAGAAATAGTATTAAATGATTGAATCACAAATAATATAAATCTTTTTAAGTAAGTGATCAATTGTGTAAAGCTTATCAGAAACTAAGAATCTGATAAAACTACGCTAGGTATAAAAAAAGTTATTATTTATCAGTCTGGCACTGAACTGTTTAACCTTTAGTTAATGCGTGTTATTTTATTTGATATTTTTAATGCATATTTTAGTGTTGTTGACGAGTGGTCATAATGACGAAAAATTTAGGAAAATACATGTAGTTTTCCGTCATACGACATTATTGATGTGTCAAAAACATGACGTTCCCACATCATCATGATTTGATTGAATACAAAACTTTGTATCGAAAATTGAAAATGTTTTTTTTATACTAGGTACTTAGAGATGGAACAAGCTTATGTATGGCCCACCTGATGTTAAGTGGTAACCATCGTCTCTAACAGAGTATTGCCTCGTAGATTACGCACATTCGAAACGTGTCCACGATGCACTGCCCATCAACTTAAGGCATTCAGGTTTAAAGCCTCATGTGCATGTAAATCCATCGGCAACCATGTCCTTCAAACCGAAACACAGCAATGTTGCTTAGCGGCAGACATAGCTACCCTGATAGTACTTCCCCGGATGAGCCCTTTCACAAGCAACTCTATCTACTCTTCAAATGATGTTATATGTATTAAATTGAAAAGATCGCTGATAAGACCGGGATGTGATCTGCCCAAGCTAGAACGTGGCACAAAATGGAGGAGACTTGCAGTGAGCAGTGACTCCTTTGAAACTTCCTCTTAATGTACTCATTCCTCGTTACCCCACACATCCATCTTAACATTCGTATCTCCGTCGCTTTTGCCCAAAACAATACGACAATACGATGTCTTTGACCCACGTCAGAGGAGAAAACAGCGAAACAAACAATAATAAAAGAATACGGGAATACGACAGTTCTTCACACAATACGACAGAGGCCCAATTCTACTAAACCAATCGCTTCACTATAACAATGGTATCGTCGCAAAATGATTATTATAGATAACCTCTTGGTATTCTATTACCATAATCTTTTTTCAATGACCGCTGCGCCGTTGCTATGATAACCATTGAAAATTTGGCAGTACCTGGCAGGAACAACAGTCACAATCGTATAATAATGGCACTATAATAGTTTTTCTTATCATCAGAATTGGGCCCCCGGTCTTAAAATGGTCTTATTGAACTAGGGGTTCGCCCTGAACTGAGATCTCGCGTAATCTTTGACTATCAAAATAGTGCCACGAAATGCATAACCAAATAACTTGACCTACAAGGTATAAAAACTACAAGGTATAAACTACAAACAAAAACGGGATCGAAATGTACTGATGCAGTCCTTTCATTAGACGTGCCACTTGACCGGATATCCCATTTTGTTTTTTTTGTTACCCCTCTTGAACCCCAATATCTCAACAACCCCACCACGTTTTTCGCTCGTTTAGTCACATCAAAATTGTGCCATCACTACCGACCGATACACCAATTTTCACGATGATCCGATCAAATCTTCGAAAGATATCCTCGGACCAACAAACATACATACATACATACATACAATGCCGATTTGCCCAAGTTGATTTAGAGATCTCGCTTCACTCGATCAATAAAAGATGATAAACATAACCAGGATATTAGTCTTATCAATTTATTTATTTCGCTACAATACCTTGAACATACAACTATGACCCTAAGCAGTTTTATACACTCGTTATAACGAAGGTTTATAGTTAACATGTGATAAAATCTTGAGGATATTAAGGGCATTTACGTACACGGTATGCGGAAGGATAGTGTTGACAATTTATTGGACTGGTATAAAACTCAAGTTTCTAATAAATCCTCTGTTTAATAACTATTTTTACGGTAAACTAAATCAATAGTCAACTCGCCCAGTCAGGCGAGATAGCGATTTCAAAATGTACATTAACCCAATTGTCACATAGGGAGGAAACGAAATGTTAATCATTACAATCATATCAGCCAGCGAACGTCCACTGATGAGCATAGGCCTCCCCATACATTTCCAGAGCAACGGATCTTGTGCGGCCTGCACACAACGGCTCCCAGCAATCTTTATCAGGTATTACCATCCAGTAGGGGCCGTCCTACGCTGCACTTTTCAGTGCGTGGTCTCAACCCTAAAACATTTCTGCCCCAACAGCCAAACATACTTTTATGTAGTTCTAATTTCCTATGTTAGTTTCGCATCTATAAGATTTAGTGTGAATTACTGAATATTGTAATAATGGTAAAGTAATGTTGCCAGTATATTACCAGTAGGTAGGTACATTGCAATCACGCCCGGAATTCCGAGAAGCAATTCCGTTGATATTTAGGTCGGTAAATGCATTATAATGTAGAGTAAACTAACATTATGTAATCGGCTAATGGTATTAATGGGAGATATTAGGCGGATGTTTGATATCATGAAAGGGCTAAGATTTACATTAAATTTCAGTAAATTTAACAGACCAGCTCGCTGCTCTTCCCTTGTCAAATTCAGGATATTTTTTTAATGTTTATTTTATCATCTGCTGAAATTAAATAAAATAATATTTATTGCATGAAATATGGTTAAATTACAAGATGTCAAATTTAGTTTTGTTTCTTTGTTACTGTACATACCCTCTTTCGCAATGAATAAATTAAATGAAAATGACAAGTCGTAGATGTCGCTCCCGCAATAGACTTTATCAGCCATGAACGAACATACTTATTTACCTAATAAAATCAGGAGTAAAACTATAGTGCCACTTTTTAGAAATGAGAAAAGTCCATGGTGGAGGCCTATTTTTATCAGTGGATGTCACTGGCTGTTATGATGGTAATGCAAACATTCCCGTTGTAATAACGGCAATCGAACCTCTGTGTCCACAGATAGTCTCAATTATCCAACGGATCTGATCTAGTCTCAACAAAACCATCAATAATAATTATGATATCGAACTGCAAAATCAATAAACACCATCAAAAATAGATCACCAAAAACCAGACAGAGAGCAAAAAAATTGCATCAAAGCACGAACAAAATGCAAGATTTAAAATGGACCTTGAGCTTTGTACGTTTGGTTCAATTTTGAATAGTTGCGTTTTTGCGAATGACGTCATCGTAAGGCGATTGACCTATCGGATGCAGCTTTTTAGTAAATACGAATTGGAAATTGAAAGATGTTTCCTCTGGTTTCGATTTGAGTATGAGTTGTCGTTCGTCTTTCGTTAATATTAACTTATGATCCAATAACATCTAACATCATATTTCTGCTGCCAAGTAAGGATGGAACATTCCACAAGTAGCAAGTGAAACATCATTATGTTAATAATACAATAATAATATTATATATTAATAATACGTTACACATGCTACTATCGTAAACGTAACCTGCGAAAATAATTTCTCATCGTAAGTGACCGGTCGTATTCGTTCGAATCTGCTAAAAATCATACCTCAATCGGAATTCATCGGGCGGTTTCGTTCAATCGGCTAAATAGCATTTGTTCGTTTATCATCGTAAATCATCGGTCGAACTCGTTCGAGTCTGCTACGGCTAAAATCACGTTGCTCAGTCGCGTAGCAGTGATAAGCAGTAATTGTCACATGAAAATTAAAATTCATTGTCCGTGAAATTTCATAATGCGCAATAGCAGTGAAAAAAAAATCATATCACTAAATGAAAAAAAATTAATTAGCATCTTGGATGGGCCACTTGTTTTTTTTTATTTCAGGAAACAATACAATGTTACATACAGTTAGCAAGCTATACTTTTAGCAAATATCTTAACGAAAGAATAATCCATTATACAAGCTCACTAGCTCCCACCCTAGGTAAAACCTGTGTTGTGGGAGATAGTCTCTTTCGTCCTGTTTGTGAGGGTGAGTGTGTGTCTGTGTATTTGTGTGTGTGGGTATGGTGTGTGGGTGTGTGTATGAAAGTGCGCGTGTGTGCTTGATGTGTAGTGTGTACCTGTGGTAGTGAGAGAGAAGGAGAGCGATGTCTTGGAATCTATTTTACTAATGCTACATAATTATATTGATATAGGGTTCTGAATAGTGTGTAGGGAGGGAGGGGGGAGGGAAGTTCGGTATATGGGATAATGTTAATTTATTTTGGAGAACTATATTATATCTGATTTCTCTTGTTTCTTATAGATTATTACATATTTTTGTTTTTATGCTTAAGTTCGTTTTCGTTTATTTATTCATTTAGTCGGGAGATCCATTATGTCTATTGATTTATTTATTCTGGTTTCGTCATCGGGTTGTATAAAAAACTCTTCTGCAAATGTATCTGTCTACGAACAAACGCAGTACGAGAAAGGCTTATTCGGAACGAAACAGTATTACTGATCAAAGTCAAAGTCAAAAATCTTTTATTCATTAAAATCACAAGGATCACTTTGAAACGTCAATTTTACTGTCTGTTCCTTCGCGACCAAGCCAGGAAAGAAAGGCAAGAAACAAGGCTGGTTGTTTTTGTAATGATCCTTTTAGAATACATAACAATACACAAAATAAATTATGTCTAAATTGGAACATTCTGAACGAGTTGGAGCAATTTCATTCTCAAGCTTCTCCATCATCTAAATAATCCGATATTTTATCGTAGACTTTTTTACAAAGATTTTGTTTAATTACGTTTTTAAATTTGATAATTGGCAATTTTTGTACATCCCTTGGGAGTTTGATAATAACAAATAGATGATAAAAAATAGAGATGATAAAAACAAAAGATAATCAAATCAAATCATTTTTATTTCAGACAGATTTACAAAGCTTGTGCTAGTACACGTCATGTTTGGTGGTTACGAGCCTCAAGCTAAGCTATGAAGATAAATGAAGAAGAATATGAAACTATCCGAGGCAACCAACTTTGTTTCTTGCCTTTCTTTCCTGGCTTGGTCGCGAAGGAACAGGTAGTAAAATTGACGTTTCAAAGTGATCCTTGTGATTTTAATGAATATAAATATTTGAATTTTAATTTTAATTTTAGTATGGACTCTAGTGGCTTTGCTATTACAGCGCCTCGACCTATAAATAACTCTATTTCGTGAGTGAATGAATGAATGAACATTCTTTATATGTACCTCACAAGCTAGTACAAAAGAATGAGAAACAAGTAAAAGTATAATGTTTGTGTGTACTCTATACTTCCATAGGATTAAATGAATTGAATCTTATAGTCTTTGGAAGGCCTCTTTACAGCCGCTTTAATTAACTAATTTTACTTTATTTTAATTTGATTTTATTATTTTAATGTTCTTTGACAAAGCCAGCATACAGCCGCAACTAAAATATTATTGTATTATTAATTATTAAAATACTAGTCAGGTAAATGTTTTCCTAACATTTTTTATGTAATGAAGTTGACGTAACTAAGTGTTCTATAAGTCCCTACGGTTTGAAATAAATAAATATGAAAATATGAAATATGAAATCACAAAATGCTCCCGAAAAATCAACAATACACACAATTAGTCGTCAAAAATAGCCGCGACCGAGAACCGTTCATTATTAAGCGTGACTCACTCACAGAAGGATACGCTTTATATATAGACTTCCGGACGATGGGTTGAATGACAATCAGTAGAAGAAGATGGATTGATTTTAGCGATTGTAATGATTGTAGCAATTTAAGGGCAAATAGTCATGAGTTGGGCCAGTACTCAGTGCCTGCTTGCTTTGTTTCTTGAAAATATTCCACTGAACTTGACAAATAAAACGCTTATCAACTGCCTGCATTGTCAAATGTCATAGGTTATTCCAGTGAACAACACTTAATAAATAAAACGCTTATCAGCTGCCTAAATTGTCAATGTCATAGGTTATTCCAGTGAACAACACTTGATAAATAAATCGCTTATCAGCTGCCTAAATTGTCAATGTCATAGGTTATTCCAGTGAACAACACTTGATAAATAAAACGCTTATTAACTGCCTAAATTGTCAATGTCATAGGTTATTCCAGTGAACAACACTTGATAAATAAAACGCTTTTTAACTGCCTAAATTGCCAAATATCATAGGTTATTCCAGTGAACAACACTTGATAAATAAAACGCTTATCAACTGCTTAAATTGTCAAATGTCATAGGTTATTCGAGTGAACAACACTTGAATAATATAACACTTATCAACTGCCTAAAAGAATAGTCAAATTTCATAGGCTGGTCACAGTGGTCACTGAGTGAATTTCATAGAATTATGCTTAGTAAACTTTCGTGATTGATTTCAATCATTATTATAAATACGAGATTTATCACGTACCGTCTTATCGGTGTTTTGACAGAAATTGTTTCGGTTCAATTCGTGAACCTTCATAATGGTGAGTGCGATCCGCTCCGAATAACTTCTCGAGTGCGATTATACATAATAATGATAACTTTTATTTATTTTATTTTTTCTGATGATGATTTAATAATGACTCTGTATTTGTAATTATGACTCATACAATTATTTCGAGGTTTCAACATTTTGGACGGTATATCAGGATACCGGTTCTTGATGTAATATCTTAAAAATTTGACATTGACATGACAGAATTGTAACAAATCCTAGTCACTGTATCCTTAAACAAGAAGCGAAGTGAAGTTAGATCGAGATCGGGGTGGTAAGTTATTTTGTAAAGATGATCGAACAAAACCAAAAATTGTACTATTGTCAAAACCAATAAAACATTAAAACACAAACTTTAGGAAAAGTAAGCTAACTTTAACGAAAAGTAGCTTAACTGTCTTTCTTATCTTTATGGACTATGAACTAATTGTTATAATATATTTAAATAAATGCATTTTCTTTTTATACCTCTCAAACGATTTGATTCAACTTTTCTTGTTAGCACAAGTAAGGAGTGGAACTCACTTTCGGCGTATGTTTTTCCGGACCAGCATAATCTCGGAATCTTCAAGTCTAGAGTGAACAGGTTATTTCTAGGCAAGCGTGCTCCATCTTCGATCACATCACTTACCATCAGGTGAGGTAGTGGCCAAGCGCTTGGCTATCATCAGTAAAAGAAAAACATCAAAATAGCGGTACATCCATTTAAGAGATACGATGCCAATGACAAACAGCACTTAGCTTATAACACTCACAATTTTGCGAGGGGAGTTAAAAACTAATGACAAAAAAAGCTCGGGCTATCAATAGCCCGACTGCCATCCACTAGCGGGGCTTAGCGCATGACTCTCTCATTAGTCATGGTACCGAATTCGATTCCCCGACTCGGACAGCTAATTGCTTTGTTTAGTCTGTATATCTGCTGTGATGAGCTTCTAAATAATTGACTTTTAAATTCTTTGTTTATATATTACTGGCGGTTTTCGATTAATGTCAATTATTTTTGGAGTTACTCTTCCCGTAACCCAGAACAATGACCTCTGATTACTTTTGAAGTTTTAAATCATAAATATAGAATGTATGACATGTAGGTAAACAACTGTTACCAATAAATGCCTATGACTTATAACAAATCGGGCTGTTATTAAAAACCGGAATATGAGAAGGTGAATTTTCAACTTCACCATTGGAATATCGAAATAACAAAAAAATGGGGTGTGGCTGTGTCAAGGTCACAGCCGCGTGTTATACGTTGTATGAATGCATGTATGTTACAGGTAGTATTTTCTATACAAATTATAATATACGCTATTTTTTTTTTATTAGATAGAACTTCGTTTGACCACAATCTCACCTGATGGTAAGTGATGATGTGGTCTAAGATGAAGCACGAAGATCTAGAAGAAAGCCATTTACTCTTACCTTAAAGCGGCCCGGATTGTATTCTTTAGGAAAAACAGACGGCGGCAAAGTGTTCCATACATTAGCTGTACGCATCAAGAATGTAGAACCAAAACGGTGTGTGCGAATGGGTAGTATATCGACTAGGTACGGATGGTACTGAGCCGTGCGCCTGCTTGTCCTTTGATGGAAGGGAGATGGCGGGATCAGATCGTATAGTTCCTGGGCACATTCCCCAAAACGTATTCTGTAAAAGATCGATAGGCTTGCAACTTTACGGCGGTGAACGAGACTTTGGGTCTTAGTCACCGCCATATATTGCTCACCTATAAGCCTAAAAGCCCTACGTTCTATCGAGTCTAAGGTAGCGAGCTGGTATTTGGCCGAACCATCCCAAAGGTGGCAGCAGTACTCCATACCAGACCGGACTTGAGCTTTGTAAAGACTAAGAAGCTGTCCTGGTGTGAAGTATCTCCTGACCTTGTTGAGGATGCCCAGCTTCATGGCAGCTGTTTTAGCCTTAGACTCGATGTATGAGCTAAAGTTGAGAGTAGGCGTGAGCGAGACCCCTAGGAGCTCGAGGTGACCTTTTACAGATAATGGTACATTTTAGGAAAATTGGAACTTGGGTAAACTGACTCTTTTTCGCCGAGAAGAGACATGCTTGCGTTTTTGAAGCATTGAATTTGACAAAATTGGCATCGCCCCAGTCAGAGACTGCCTGGAGTGTCAAATTCAAACGCTGCAACATCTCGTCTCTCTGCCTCTGAATTTCAGCTCTGCTGGCTCGAGCATTACAAGTGAACCTCTCCACAACTGTACTGTTGTCTGCGTACCCAATGATACCGGGCATGAGCAGATCATTGATATGCAGCAGAAACAGCGTGGCAGAGAGTACTGACCCCTGAGGTACCCCGGCGTTAATAGCCAATTGATCAGACGAGCGGCCATCAATGACTACCCGAATGGATCGTTCCCTCAGAAAGTCTGCAAGCCAAGAGCAGAACTGAGCTGGAAGTCCGTATGAAGGAAGCTTGCCAATAAGGCTGCCATGCCAAACCCTGTCAAAAGCCTTCGAGATATCTAGTGAAACACACTTAGCGTAACGAATTCTTTGAGCCTTTCGCTATTCAGTGGTGTAATAAAATTTTGAATGGAGATGATAGATATGTACATAGCTGCAACACCAAACTGTATTCCCCGATTTTGTTATCATTCGTTTTTTGAATTGCCTCCCACTATGGAAGCAATTTTTTAAACGTATTCACGTCAATAAGTGACAGACGTGTTTTAAGAAGAACCACACCACAAGGGAAATAAGTATTTATAAAAAGATCCAAAGAGAGATCCAATATGAGTAAATGTATTTCAGAAGGACTCTGAAATGAGTAAAAGTATTTCTAATGAGATTCAAAAAGGGTTAGAATGTACTTGGAGAGATCCAAAATGGATAAAACTTAAAAATATTTCAGGAGAAATCTTAACGGGAAAAAGTATTTCTGGAGTAATCTAGAATGGGCCGGAAGTGGTCCAAATATTATAAAAGTATTTCTGCAGGGGCCATAAAGGGTCAATACATTTGCAGATCTGTGTACCCTTGAAAAAACACCTTGAACATTCGTGTTTGCACGTGTATTTTGAACCGCGATAAAACTCTGTTTCTAGTTTTATAGGTTGGTTTTACGAGTTATGTGATTCGGCAGTAAACCAGCTTAGGGTAACAAGTTTCTTGAAATCGGTCCAGGTTTTTTAACCTAACCTTGCCTTTGGTATTTCTGAGACCGAGAGTAAATTCGTTCTAGTCCTGCGGCTTTATATGGGACTACGGCGAATGTTCGTACTGTTTGTCTCTTTCTGTCATGTGACGTATGATGCGTGTAGCGAATCTTGAAGTACATATGTAATCAAATTTATGTTGATTGGTTTTCGTAATTTGATTATCTCACCTACGAATAATAAACAGTGATGTTGAATCACTTTAATATTTGTCAAAATATGCTTTGCACGTGGCACTTTCTAACTTATGACATCAACAAGTCATCCATATAAATGGCTTCCTCGATTGCATTGCAATATTTGCAATAGATGCTAAAGGTGCTCTTAAACGAGGAACATTTTCTCGGCAAGGTGTTACCGGTAAGTATCATCGCCAATGTTACGGCAATATGTTCGTAATATTCGTCATTGTCATATTAAAAAAAATCGAGTGTCACATTTTGGGCAAAATTAGATTGCATACCAGCAATAACTCAGCCACACATTGTACGGCAACTATTGTACAACAACAAGGTGACAATAGATTGTGCATGTGATGTCAGACAGTGGTGTTGGGCATTACTGGCTACAGATTACTCGTTTAGAAGCACCCTAACAAAAACGAATACAACGTTAGGTCTAACAATACAATGATGTCATCAGTGACCAGCTATTGGTCGTTTATTGAAATGACGTGATTAAAACCGCTACTCCATTGGTCGATCTGTCATCTATGACATTATAAGTAAACACTAAAACAGACTTTGATTTTAAGGAAAGACAAGGTCGAGTGAATACCCCAAATCTTGAATAAACAAGGAGTTAAACAAAATAAAACGAAACGAAACAGAGGCAAAAAACAAGCAACAACATATATAAAAGAAAAACCGAGATCAATCAATGTTTTGTTTCAATTCAATATATAGCGATCGTCGATTGAAACATATCTGCTAAGAATTTATTTTAATTCAGATTTTTGATTTGTTTCTCATTTAAAATCGTAGTAGTCAAAAAGATTTCATAATCTTCATCAGATAGTAGTAGTAGTAAATATAATAGTTTTATTTCTCTACTCTTGCGTTTCTTGTACAAGAATGAAAACGGCCATTTAGAAACAGCTGAACATGCTGAAATCTACTATGACTAAACGTCAGAAGAGTAAAAAAAAGTTTGAACTTACCTCTGCCGCTGAACAACCAAGAGTTCTGCTTCATAGACTGCGAATGTTTCTTCTTCATTATTGGTGTTTGTTCCACGATGCTTGCTTGCCTGCTTCTACCGATGGATGGGGTCTTGGCCCCCTTCTTCTTATTCTTCTTCAAAGTCCCACTATGACTCTTTCTTAACGTGTTTATTTTCAATGATTGGCTCTTCCCTCTAGCCTTGCTTTTGCTTCTAGAAGTTTGTCTGCTTAGTCTTCTTCTGTGCTGTTCTAGCTGTTTTGGGGTGGGTCCTTCATCATCAGAGTCAGTTTCCACTGGAGGTTTTGCTGGTGGTCTGTTTTCGATAGACGCAAACCTTTTTTCACATTCTAGGAACAGTCTTGTGTAGTTTAGTATTTCGTCAATGGTAAGGACTTTAGTAGGATCTTCTGGGACTACTTCTACTGGTTTGGTTGATGTTGGTGTCTTTTTTCTTCGCAGGAAATTGAGGGCACTGACTGAAGAGCCTTTGCTAGTCTTTCGAGTTTTAGGAGGATCAGTTGTGCTGCTTTTTCTACTGTTACTTTGACTTTTGTCTTCTTTCCGGCTGTTTTTTCTGATTTGGTCTAGTATTGTCGTTGAACCATTGATAGAATCTCTGTCTTCTTCACTCCAAAGACTCTCTCTAGACTTTTTCTTATCTGAGTTCTTGTCTATCTCCTTCTTATGTGGTAGTAACCATTCGTCTCCTAGATTTTTGACGATTTCTAAAGGGTTTGATAGAGACATAGCTTTGCGATGTCCTTTCTTGAACTTTATTTCTGCTTCTTCATCAGTGACTGCTAGTTTAAGAGATTCTTTGCTGATGGTAGGTGTTTTGCTGAGTCTAGGGAGAGCATCATCACTGGCTGATATGGCATCACTGTGGCCATCTGCTGACTCGTACAATGACTCGTCACTTTCATCTCGTCGCTCTATAAAAGGAATGTTGTCTTTTAGATTGATATTAATGTCTGTAATTGAGTATTCCTTGCCATTTTAGATTATTTTGCCAACTACAAATGTACAGTTAGTTTCAACATATTTTTTTTGCGTTTGAATAGATAATATCTATTCAAACTTATTTATCTAATTTTACACATTTTTCAATATCCCCCTATATATACTAGAGTTAACTCTAGTATTATGTCAAGTACAAATAAAAAGTGTTACACTATCTAATTAAAAACTATTTAATATTATTAATATTACGTTCAATCATAGGCAATGGTCTAATGGATAAAAACTTCATTGATTGATGAAGCTGGGATGATTCATCTTGTACAGTTTAATTATAACGATTGTCTGGAAAGGTCGCAAAAACTATGACGTTGCAAGGGTCATCAATACTTTAATTTACTTAAACTATTATTTTATTTTATACTATTATTTATTTTAGGGTTCGATTCCCACCGCGGAACAAATGTTTGCATGATCTACAAATATTTGTTTCTGGTCTGGATGTTTTTCTATATAATATAAGTATGTATTCACAAAAAAAAAGAAGTATATAAATATTCTATCAGTTATCTGATTCTCATAGTACAAGCTCTGCTTAATTTGAGGTTAGATAGCGCTGTGAGAAATGTCCAGCCATATTTATTAATTTATAATTATTTATTTAAGGTTTGATTATAATTCTAATTTCTCCACCATTAATAGCTAGCCTTACGTTTATTATTATTATTATTTTGATACTTGGTTATTTTGAGACCGTATTTCTTTTATTTATTTTTTTGAAGGAGTCTTATTTTACCAATCGCTTTTATAAATATATCTATCTAAACATTAGCTTTCTTTATGATAATGTATACTCTATAGGGGAAGTGTTGTAATATTTCATCGTCATCATTCAAAATTGTCAGCTTGTAAGCCACTGGTATAAGCCTCCAAATAACAGTTTTTTTTATTAATAAAAGAAGAGTTTAGTTTTTTAAATTCTGTTTTTCACGAATTTTTATTCCTTCAAAAAAATGTTTGACAACCCTACTAACAAACCAGCAAAAGGCAGCAAAAACACAGGTTGATTAACAATTAACACACAATAAGACTTAACATAAGGTTAAGTAAGAATCACTTTCACATACATTTCTTTTCTTTAAATGGCCTCTCCATTGTACTGCAGACTTTCCAAGTTTTTGTTCTTACACGTTATATTTAAATGATTTGGTTTAATAATCACTTCCTTCGGTATTTATTTAAGAATAGCGTATTTTCGTTTTGTGAAACTTCAATAATGGACAGTTTTTTGATTTGTTTTTATTTTAAAGGTTTTGTCAATTTTATTTAATCCAAAAGATGCCTGGAAAAGATCATCGAATTATATTTACGAATTATCGATAAGACCGCCGAATGTATTGTCTTTTTATCCGACTGGGTTATATTTCTCTTTTAGGTTCGTTAGCTTAGCTTGGTATATGCATTGTTTCCTTGTACTATGAAAACCAGATAATTGATAGAATATCTATACATTTTACGTTTACTATTTTTTTGATAATTATATAGGTGTTTGATAATATACGCACTAAAATGAAAGGGGTTATTTTGACATGTAAAAACAAACACTTTATTAAACTTATGTTGTGTTATTGCATAATTCTTGCCATCTAACCATATAATATACTACTTTATTGGTGACGTCTCGATCTCTTGTTGTCCGGCGTTTCCGGGTCAATGTCCACCAAAGCGTAGATTTGCGGAGATGATAATACCATGCGAAAATAACTAATAGTATATCGATATTCCAACATCTCTCCGCTCAGCTTTAGTGGAAACGGTCAAGCGGTGATGTCTTATTTTCTACAGCGCATTCGCAGCGAAGTTTTAAGCAGAGAGCGCGTAGAGACAGGACATAAGTAGCAAATCTAAGCTTTTGTTGATTACGGCCTTTATTTTTGGATGTCTAATGCAAGAGAAGGCAGTAAGTTTTAAAACGAATTAATCACCTAAACTGAATATCGCCAGTATATTACCAAACACCCTGTATTCTTATAATATATAGAGAAATTAATATAATCTTAATTTTGTTGAACTACCATAGATAATTTTCATCATTTGCATCGGTCTTTAGATGATTCAACTGTTTCTTCTGTATGTTAGTCTTGTAAATAATTGTACATTCTTTCTGTTAATAAACAGTATAAATATTTTATTTAGATATTTTGACATCTTCCCAGTATCTTATAAACCATTATCAGTGCCTTTAAACATAAACAGTTAGGCAAGAGTTAGCTTATCCCACAGTTATCGCAAGATTACTTTTATTGCGCTATAAATATGATTTAGAAAGAGTTTTCCCATGGTGCGTGGATAAGGATAAGGCGGTTTTGTTCAAATGTTTGCTGTCAAATTAATAACATTCTAGATTTATATACGTTTTAATTTATTAAACATTATTTAGATACTCTAGTAACGTATTACAACGGTCTTTAAATGATTTAATTGTTTCTTTAATGTTCCTTACTGAGATACAAACTTTTGGCCGCGGCTTTGCATGCGTGGTTTATCATTAAAAAGTATCCATAAGTCTCATCAAAAATCAGATGGCTATTTTTGAGTGTTGCTTAATAGAAGTACTTTCCTTTATATTTGAGCTATTATAAAAAGTCAATTTTGAATCCCTATAATCCAAAACCATAATCTATGTTTTTTTAAATCTAAAATGAATTTAAAAATCAACCTGCCCACACATTGCGGTTTCATGACAGTGCAGTTTGTATGAAACTGGATTTTCAACTTCAATATTGGATTAAAAACACAGGTTCCGGAATACGAGCAGAGCAAATCCTCAAAACTTTATTATATCCTCAAAAACTGTATAATTTATACTATATTTTATTAAAGCGAATTGTTCTCTTTTATCCGAAATTCAAGCGAATAACACGTGACCCCTTCACGTTTAGGTATTTATATGACTCATTGTCATTTTGAAAACGTGTCTGGGGTAAAATTATATACGTAAAATACTACTGTACCGTACTAGGTTGTCTGGTACAAGTTGTTACAGTGCGCCGTTCACTTGCTGATGCAAAGGTTTCTAGTATATTTATATTTATTCGTATTATTATAATTTGTTTTCTAACACTTCTCATCATTATTATTATTCCTTACATAATATATTTATTACTTCTATCTATCATAATTGTATGCAAACACGAATTAGTGCCTGTTCGTTCTTACTAGATCTAATGACTTGCCTACTAAACGTTTCGGCAGAATAACAGCGCCTAGCTGTCGATCGGTGGCGAGGCATAATGCTGAGCTGAAACCCATTTGCTGCAGTAGCACATACATACCTACTTACCTCTTTTTAGTTTGTCCCTGTTAACATTGTATATTTATTATTTCATTATATTGTTTCTATATTTGTTTCTGTTTTCTTCTACTTGTGCTTTCTCTTTGATGTTATACCTTTTGAATGTATTGTGTGAATTTGTGTGTGCTATGGTAGCAATTAAATGTGTGTCTATGTCTTAAATTTCAAATTCACTTTCCTTATAAAACTGTGTAGTATACTTTTTTTCTATTATATACTGAACTATTAATTTAAACGGGTATTTATCGCGTTTGTACCTTTTTAATTTGTTATCCCGACGTTTCGGCTGTGTTGCAACATACGCGATAAATACCCATTTTAATCAATAATTATAATAATAAATATTGCAGGACATTTTACACAACGCTATCTAGCCCCAAACTAAGCAGAGCTTGTACTATGGGAACCAGATAACTGATAGAATACTTATATACATTTTTTTTTGTAAATACATACTTATAGTATATAGAGAAACAACCAGACGCGGAACAAATATCTGTAGATCATGCAAACATTTGTTCCGCAGCGGGGATCGAACCCGCTACCTCCTGCGTCTCAGCCGGCTATTCGCCCACTGCACCACGGAGGTCGTCAATTATGTAGTGATCGCGAAAGTTTGAAAAATACTATAATAGACTATATTTTTATTTTATGTATTTATACTAATGTAAGCTAAGTAGGTACTATATAAAGAGGTCAAGTTTGTAGGCGGTAATCTCAGAAACAACAAAACCGATTTTGAAAATTCTTTCACTAATAGAGTAACATGCCTGAGTGCTAAAGGCTACATTTTTTTTGATAAAAATCCGTACGACGCCGGGGCTGGTCAGCTAGTTTTAAATATCTAATTTATATATGTTTTTACTTATCACGAAATAAATATTAACAAAAATACGTTACTATATAACGTTGCTTTTCTTATACAAAAATATGCCATATTGTATTAGTTAAAATGTATTTGGCCCTAAGGAAGTAAGTATTATTTTAATAAGTTTTAACCGTTATTCAAATAATGATATCATATAACGGTTAAAGCAGACAACGCCCGTTTTTGCACGTTTTTTTCTATACCTCATTTGAATACAACCTTCGGACAAAAACGAATCTTATTAGGAATAAAAAGATTTATCAATTCACAGATTTGAATGAGATTTTAAATTAGAATGTGGTTTTCATAAAATTAATAGTAGAACTATCTAAGCCTAAGCATGTGGGTTATAAAAACGGGAGATTATGTATTAAATGGGTTTTACCTTCCTTTTCATATCAAATTATATTCTAATGTTGACCTTCTAAAATTTCTACATGAATCAAATAGCAGTCAGCGACATATGTGGACAGAATTACATATGTTGTAAATAAAAAAAATTGTAGTAAAATGTACTTTTACTAAGGTTGTACTTTAAAAAATAGTTAAAACATTTTGATGAAAGATATTTACCTAGTTACAGATTTATTACAATTTTTCAAACTTTCGCGATCACTGTAAATAATTACTAATTTAAACGGGTATTTATCGCATATGTACCTTTTTTTTATTTGTTATCCCGACGTTTCGACTGTGTTGCAAGTGTTGCAAAAGCCATGGTCACGATAATAGATCTTAAAAGTATTTTTTTTACTTAATGTTATTTTTAATACCTACTACAAAATAAATTATTGATTGCACCTGACATATTAGTACCACAAAGACTTTTTAAAGTTATATCCAGTCATATGAAGGGGAAGACATTCTGTAACACAGTGCCAACTAACACAGGAAGTTCACTCACTAACTATGCTTAATGGTATCGTTTTGTACACTAAAATATGTTGTATGTGTGTTTTTATTGCAAATAAACAACACGAATTTAAGACTTATGATTGTTTAACCGTTGGCAGAAATGCAGGACTTATAATTTTAAGGTATTATTATTCATTATTTGCCTTCAAAATATTTAAATATACATACATATAAATATTTTCCCCTATTTAAACATTTTACCACCCCCTAAATAAGTCATTCAGTATAGAGGGTGTGTTTAATGACATTACAGACATGCAACTTACATTTACTAATGAAATAAAATGGAATTGGGTTGGTTCCTTGACCCTATTACAGTTTCCTCTATTTTTTGTAATCCTAATACGTATAATGTTTACGCTGGATAGAGGACGCATCTACTGTATATTATTACGCCATAAATAATGATAACCGAGCCTTAGAAAAAGATAGCTACTAATCGAAGATGACGGCTAATAATCGTCCACTTTCGAATTTGTAGAGCGTCGTTCCTATCACACGAAACACTAACAAATCGTATCAAATCAACGACTGACAAATTAGCGTCAATTCATACATCTATGATTGATAGAAACGAAGATCTACAAAGCGAAATCTAGCCGCATCTCTTTTTCGGAAGCCCGATAAGTAATATTTTCTACCTATGCCTGTTATTTATGTATTTCAATATGTTTACCAATTACCTAACAAAATAAAATTACTTTACAAAAGTTTTCATAGCATTTTTATAACTGAAAACGGTTGTCTTAATTAAGCATAAATAGCTGAATAACGGTTTGTTATTAGAAACTCAGATAACGTGATGTAGAGCCCGGCGCATAACGATCTCTCAAAGTTATTAACATTTTATATTTAGGTACTTACACAAACAGGGAAAAGTGTCGAATAAGATATAATAAAAAATAACATTTATAGTTTTTTTTACTAGGTTTAGTAAATAGTTTGATTTTTCTACAAAGATTTTAAGTCGTTAACGAAAATGGCAAGGAATCTCAAAAAATCCAATATAGTTAATAAAAATCATACATACCAAGTGACACTTTCATATCAAGTATATCTGAATACCGTCTCCTCTCTTTGTCACTCTCTGTTGACGTCTCCCTCTCACTCGACTCTCTGGTCGGTTTAAGAAGACTAGGCTTCTTCTTTCTCAATTTCTCCTTCTCCAGTGCCTTCTCCGAAGCAGGTTTCGGATCTCTTCTAAACCACATCATTTGGACCATAACACTTTTTACACTCACACTAAAAACCGTAGCGTTGTTTCGTTACAACACTGTTTTTGAATAACCTCAACGGTTATTTCACGATCAATGGTTATTGTTTTCACGATCGTTTTTTCACTGCAATCCGTTTACATGTATTTTCACTGGATATTGGTTCTTTGATTTTTGGCACAAATTCTGAAATGTTATCAAATTCAGTCAAGTGACGCTTTTGGCAACGGAAAACGGTTACGTTTATTTATAAATATGGTATGGATTGTCGCTCTGAGTGCATTTTATAATAAATACAATAAACTGTTTAAAAATTAATTTGGTAACTTCGAAGAAAAACATAAGTTGTCAAGCTGTTAAAGGATAATCATATGGATGTTGGTGTTAAAAATACTTGAAAAAGGATAACGAACTTTAATATACACTAAAATATGGTTACATAACTTGGAAACTATGACGTCAGAAATAGCTAAAACATTATTGGCGAATCAGACATTAATTTTGACCTTTACTGTACCTACCTACTGGCGAAATGGCGACAGACACTAGTAAATTTTAAAAATGCAAGTGAAATAATTTTTGTATATTTCCGTAAATGTTATATATATGCCATAGTTGTGGATATATAACATACTATGCGCCGACTTATATACTATGTTTGCGTACCTACCTGCATACTTTTAGGATGACGGGGTTTATAAGTACCTATTTAAATAATGTGTAGCGGCTCGAGTGTCTCAAGCACCGAGACAAACCTTGAAGGTTTTACAGTGCTTTATGTATGTTTATGTATGTAACTTTTTGTTAAATAAATAAAATAAAAATAAATATAATATAAATTTACATATTTTTCTATAAATAGTGAAACAGTTAGTCATCCACTCTAATGTGTAAAACGTGAGGACATTGATAATGGATTATAGCTGCTGCATTGTTTTATGATAACAAATTAAATCTATTTAGTAACTAAGTTTAATATCTATTTTAACTATGACTAAGTCGTTTTAATATATGAAACGTTATTTATATAAAATAAAAAGGTTATATAACCATTTTGCAATGGTATCTATATGATTCAACTATTTTTTTAAGTTATACTTCTTTAGGCGCGTTTGGAAAAAAAATTCAGTGTAAAATTTTTACAACACGCGCGCACACCGATAGCCAAAAAGCGACATGATGAAGTTAACTGATAACTAATGCGCGCGCACACAGACAGCCAAAAAGCGACATGAAAAAGTTAGCTGATAACTGTCTCTCAAGTTTTCGTGAAAACTCATAACTATATTTATTAATTTATCATTCCTTTTACAAACGAAGAGTTGTGGCATACGGGACGAAATCTTTAGCTATTTTTATTCTGTTACGCCAAAGAAGTATAACTTCTTACGTGCGTACATATACACACTCACACACGTTTTTTTTATATATTTTGTTGCCTTTGTCCTAGTCTTATTATATTTATATACCAAATTTCATCAATATCGGTCTAGCTGTTTAGTCGTGACGTACGTACAGATAGTACGTAACAAGCAGTCAGAGAGACGGGGACAGAGTTACTTTCGAATTTATAATATTAGTAAGGATTAAAATACATAAAGCATCTGTACATAATATAACATTGGATTGTGAAATAGCCATTTCTGGCAGATATAGGAAGGTGATAAAATACTGTTGTTTATATATCAAGTTATACTCAGTTAGAAGGTTTTCTACTTTATAAAGGAACTAAAAAGGTTTTTATAGTCTTCCTTATTAATTATTCTTGTGTGTATGCTTGTTTTTTGCGCTTATAATATTGTTTGGTTTTTCAAACGTGTTATATAGGTATTGCTTTGTACTCTAAGGCTGCGTTTCCACCTGAGATGTGCGAGATAACTAAGCGGTGAGCGAGGATCTAATTCCCCAATAGAATTCCTTCATTCGCACAACCGCTACTTTTTACCCGACTGTGTAGAAGGAGGGTAATGTTTTTATTGACAAAGATCGCGTGCGAAGCCACGGGCAGGTTAGCCAGTCCAACTAATATTATAAATGCGAAAGTTTGGATGTTTGTTACAAACATGTTTGTTACTCAATCATGTCGTAACGGCTGAACCGATATCGATGAAGTTTGGAATGTACGTAGATTATAACCTGGACGTAGTCGTCTTTTTATTGACAAACCACGCGTTCGAAGCCGCGGGCGGAAGCCAGTATAACATAAATAAATCAAGGCCGCACAAGATCGGTCGCTCTGGAATGAATGAATGAATGAATAGTCTTTATTATCTACACCTACCTTACAAGCTAGACACAACAGATATAAATAAATAACAAATAAATGTATGTGTACCTATATACAGTGTGGCCCTGGATAAAGTGCAACCCCGAAAGGGGGTGAAACTAGATCAAAAATTATCGACAAAAAAATAGAAAAAAAATTTAAAAAAAAATTCGTATATACTTTATTGATGTATTAAAATTTTTATTACTCACTAATGACTCTATTTAATAAAAAAATGATTTCTTCCAAAGTAGTAGGTCTATTTTGTTAAAATAAAAACCATAATCATGTCAGATATGTGACGATGACGATAAAATAACAAATAACTCACAAACGAGTGGCTATCGTGACTTAAAGTTTAATTTTTGTATTAAAATTACATTTTTTAGGCTGTTTTTTTCCAATAAACTCCAAAAATCTTAAAATTAAGCCTATAATACTAGAAATTTTTATGACTTTTTATTATTGTCTATCATAATAGCTTTTAAATAAAATAAAAACCTACGTTCTAACATAAAAAATGTGCTGGCTAGGAGCATTTAAAGTTGACCACTGACGGTCAGTGGTCAACTTTAAATGCTTATTAATTTCCAATAAACTCCAAAAATCTTAAAATTAAGCCTATAATACTAGAAATTTTTATGACTTTTTATTATTGTCTATCATAATAGCTTTTAAATGAAATAAAAACCTACGTTCTAACATAAAAAATGTGCTGGCTAGGAGCATTTAAAGTTGACCACTGACCGTCAGTGGTCATTCAATTTCTAGTATTATAGGCTTTATTTTATTTTTATGACTTTTTATTATTGTCTATCATAATAGCTTTTAAATGAAATAAAAACCTACGTTCTAACATAAAAAATGTGCTGGCTAGGAGCATTTAAAGTTGACCACTGACGCTAGGAGCATTTAAAGTTGACCACTGACCGGTCAGTAGTCAACTTTAAATGCTCCTATCCAGCACATTTTTTATGTTAGAACGTAGGTTTTTATTTCATTTAAAAGCTATTATGATAGACAATAATAAAAAGTCATAAAAATAAAATAAAGCCTATAATACTAGAAATTGAATGACCACTGACGGTCAGTGGTCAACTTTAAATGCTCCTAGCCAGCACATTTTTTATGTTAGAACGTAGGTTTTTATTTCATTTAAAAGCTATTATGATAGACAATAATAAAAAGTCATAAAAATTTCTAGTATTATAGGCTTAATTTTAAGATTTTTGGAGTTTATTGGAAATTAATAAGCATTTAAAGTTGACCACTGACCGTCAGTGGTCAACTTTAAATGCTCCTAGCCAGCACATTTTTTATGTTAGAACGTAGGTTTTTATTTTATTTAAAAGCTATTATGATAGACAATAATAAAAAGTCATAAAAATTTCTAGTATTATAGGCTTAATTTTAAGATTTTTGGAGTTTATTGGAAAAAAACAGCCTAAAAAATGTAACTTTAATACAAAAATTAAACTTTAAGTCACGATAGCCACTCGTTTGTGAGTTATTTGTTATTTTATCGTCATCGTCACATATCTGACATGATTATGGTTTTTATTTTAACAAAATAGACCTACTACTTTGGAAGAAATCATTTTTTTATTAAATAGAGTCATTAGTGAGTAATAAAAATTTTAATACATCAATAAAGTATATACGAATTTTTTTTAAATTTTTTTTTCTATTTTTTTGTCGATAATTTTTGATCTAGTTTCACCCCCTTTCGGGGTTGCACTTTATCCAGGGCCACACTGTATGTGGAAATCTATGGCGGAGGCCTATGGTCAGCAGTAGACGTCCTATGGCTGATGCTAATGATGAAACAGGCCTTAGTATCAGATCAGGGGGCCAACCTCAATCTGTTATAGCAATATTAAAATAATATTTCATTGATATTTCGTACCATGGCCCTCAATTAGTAATCTTACTTTATTATTGTAAAGCCGAAGCAGTTTTGATGACGTCACCATAAATCGTTCACTCAAAACTTTTCACATTAGACCTCAAATAAAGCGTAAAATTATCCTGAATAGTAAATAGTGTTTATTCTCGCAATGTTTTATACTGAACGTGATGGAATCACTAGAAAGCACTAAATATACAACATTATTAGGATTATAACAGTAATGTTTAACAGTTTTGTGGTTCAAATCGAAGTAATGTAACGACGAAACATGTGGGTGTTATTCTAATCAGTGTTATCTTAATTATACTGATATTATAAGTAGGTAAAGTTAGTGAGTATGTTTGTTTGGATGCAGGTGGTAATCTCCGGACATACTGACCCTATTCTGAAAATTAAATGCATTCAGGAATAGGAAGCTACATTATCCCTGAGTGCAAGTAACTTTTTAACAAAAATATAACCGACTTAACGAAAAACCACTGAACTGATTTTGATGAAATTTTTATGGGGCCAATATGAAAGAATATCCTTTCAATGAAAAAATAATTTTAAAAATCAGTTGATAAATGACGAAGTTCTGAGGTAAAAACATATACCGAATCAGATCATGACTTAGTGCCAATGGGACTACAATGGGACGAGTAATCGGGGACCATCCATAAAAAAATCTGACGAATTGAGAACCTCCTCGTTTTCTTAGTCTGTTAAAAATCCGTGCAAAGCCGGGGCGAGTCAGTCAGTTTATTATATTACAGTGTATGAGCTACAATTCGCTCGCCGGAAGCAAACTCGCTTCCGCAGATAGAAGCTCTATTAACCTTCAATGATATACCTATTGCCTATGATTAATTATTTATCCTACTAATCATAAAAGTTATGATGGATAGGTGCGGCTATTTGCAATTCAAACGCCTGCAAAATCTGATTGAATAAATGAAAACACTTTATTGCAATTTTTTTTAGCCAGCCAACATTCTCCCACTGTTGGGCAAAGGCCTCTCCCAATTTCTTCCACTTCTCACGATCCTTGGCAGCTACCCTTCATTCGCTCTCGAATCCACTGATGTCATCGCGCCAATGCTTTCGCAGTCCATCCTCAGGTACCCAACGTATTTTAATTTATACATTTAATTATTTGAAGCAAATAATAACAATGATGTACACCGTAGACATATAAATTACAAGTTGAGCAACCCGCAGCAACGCATGCGCAGTTTTTTCAAAGCTTTTACGTCGGATAATTAAGTCTGCAAGTTCTGCAGCTAAAAGGGAACTGCATTTGAGCGAACCCACAGAATACGTACTAGTATAAAGGTATATTCATCCCCTAGAGTAGGGGTAGTCAAAAAAGTCGGATAATTTTCAAGAAAAGTTTCTTAAATTTTTCCAAACAAAAGACAAAGAAATTTTTCTTTTTGCCTCTTGATTAATTTCAAGTAATGCGTGAATGATAACTACGACAGTTACGAATGCCAACTGTCGAACGTAATGTTTAGACTTGCCTCTGACTATCCCTAGCCGGATATCTCCTTGAGTCTGAAACGTTCCCTAAGATGCACTGCCCTGAGTCCATCAACTTGAAGCATACAGCCTCATGTGACTGTAATTTCACTGGCAACCATACCCTTCAAACACACAACTTTCTCAATCACTGTACATAATTAGTGATTTGAACGGGTATTTATCGCGTATTAACCTTTTTCTATGTGTTATCCCGATGTGTTGCGACCACGGCTGTTGCAACACAATCGAAACGTCTATTTAACAAACAAAATAGGTACCTACATACGCGATAAATCTCCGTTTAAATCAGAAACGCTCCTTCAGACAAAAACCGGACACAATGAACCAAGCCAAATCCGGAAGCAGCCCTACCAGACAGGGATGGGGTGGGGTCAGCGACCCCGCATCCGGAACCACCCTGTATAAGTGAGCTTTTAATAGAAACCTTTTAAATTGCATTTACAAGTGTTTGAAGTCTGGGAACGCGTTGTAAAACAAGTATAAAAATGAAAGTTATATTTACAAAATTAAAAAAACCTGTAAATAGTATCATCATCATCATCTCAGCCAAAGAACGTCCACTGTCCCGTAGCTTTACAGAGCGACCGATCTTGTACGGCCTACACCCAACGGCTCCTAACAACCCTCAGGTCGTCTTTCCATCTAGTGCAGGGCCGTCTTACGCTGCGCTTTCCAGTGCGTGGTCTCCTTGAGAACCAATCTGCCCTAACGACCGTCAGTTCTTCGAGCTATGCGCCTTGCCCACTGCCACTTCAGAATACTTAAAACGTATAACCGAATTCATTTCACAGCGGAGATCCCTTCGCCAAAAAGAATAAGTGCGGATAGTGTTCAGACCGGCTGACCTGAACTTCATTACACATAGCTAAGAACCACACCAGTTAAACTAGCTAACCATTAAAAAACTGCATTCTACTATGTACGATCCTAACTACAACTCGGTACCGTTCCCCCTTTTATTATGCGCACCGCCAAGGAGTGGAACGCCTTGCCTGAGTCTGTGTTTCCTGATAACTACAACCTAGGGATCTTCAAGTCACGAGTGAATAGGATCCTTCTAGGCAAGCGTGTACCATCGTAGGCCTGCATCATCGTGCTCCATCAGGCGAAATCGTGCTCAAACGCTAGCCTACAATTTACAAAAAAAAAGACGCCACAGCCAGACAGACAGCCCCTCTTTGCGACGAAGGTATAAAATCGTAAGTATTCGCGGTTGAAATCACGTTCAACACGCATGTTGACAGTCATTATTATAAACACGGGATTTATCACGTACCGTTTTATCGGTGTTTCGAACGACAATGTTTCGGTTCAACTCGTGAACCTTCATCAGGGTGCGTGCGATCCGCTCTGAACCACGTCTCGCCTCGCACTGATCTGTCGTTCGGAGCGGATCGCACTCACCCTGATGAAGGTTCACGAATTGAACCGAAACATTGTCGGTTGAAAAACCGATAAAACGGTACGTGATAATTCCCGTATTTATAATAATGATTGAATAAATCACGACAGTTTTCTAAATAAAACATGTTGACAATAAGTAATATCTTTTCATTTAGCCAATTATAGTGTTGACTCAACTTCATTCAACGAGCTCGTGGTTTTTCCTTTGAGAACACGTCAATGTACTGTGTGATCTATTTCTTAGACTTCCATAAGCATATGGAAAAACGCACAAATAGTCACTAAAATCTACAGTATACTTACCAGTGGGGGCAATTGTGTTCGCTCAAACCAAAACAAATTTGGGTTTGACCGCACTAAAATTATTCCTATATGTTTTGTTTCGTATTAAGTGCTGTTTAAAAACTCTGAACAGTGATTAAAAAGAAACCAATTCATGTGTGATTTTAAAGTAAATTAGACCCTGTATGTGTATATTTTATAGTATCGTGTTATATTTTAGGTAGTTTATTTTTAGAGAAACAAAAGATCTGAAGTTTTATGTATAGAGTACAGAACACTGTAATTCAGGTGCCGACTCGCACTTAGCGTTTTACTTGTTCTGAGGCAATTAATTACAAGTCCGTGATTTATGAGTAATTTATCTTGATATTATAATGGTATTTTATAATTAACTTTATACAAAGAACGTACTTTCATTATGAACAAAGCTTTTCGACCTTAATCAGGAAATCGGACCAACAGCTGTAAACTCCTGTTGTTTTTTCTTACATGGAGATGGAACAAGCAGATGGCCCCTAAATATGGAATAGAATAGAAAACGCTTTATTGTATACGACACTTAAATTAACAAATCATATTTAAACTTAGAACTAGATACGCGATAGTGCAATGATACAACCCTGCGATACAGACCTATTGCCATTAAGAATTTAAGTCATACTCAAATTGTTAAACTGTTTGGTAAATAAATGTATTTTATTTATTATTACCTATTTGTATTTGGTTACTTCAGGATAGGTGCGTGCGATCAATTATAATAAGCTATCGGCTTTGTAGCAATCATAATGTCATCTACCAAGTTGACATCAAGGTTGCTCTGTACGTGACACAATGTGGGTTTTGCATATGATTCTCAGAACTATACCAATGAAGGGTTTTTGGGTCAAAACAATTTTAGTATTGATACCAGATAAAAACTCTCTAAGCTTTCACACAAACTATCCATGTTTACTTTGATTTTAACCTTATTCCACACTCGCTTGCGAAGCCGCGGGCGGAATTCAAAGAATAGTCAAAAAGGAAAAAAGGAAGTCAAAGCCATGTGTAAACTATAACCTAGGTATATAAAAAAATTCTGTTAAGCCGTTACGACGTGATTGAGTAACAAACAAATAAATAAACAAACATCCAAACTTTCGCATTTATAACATTAGTGTGATAGTGTGATGTGATGTTGGCTTATGCCTTCTTAACATGTTTAATTAGAATTGGACTCTTCAGCGGCTTTTCCGGTTACCATAAAAAAACCAGTTATACTAAGAAGCATCTTCAAAATCACAGAAATGTCCTCAAAAGCAGATCTCCCTATAAATAGCGGTGTAATTACTTGTGTCAACGGGGGACTGATTCTAACAGGAAGTGTATCCGTTTACACACGGGATGCCACTGATTAGTTCTTACATGGAATACGGGACACATTTAGCCGACTGCGGGCCAAAAGAACAAGTAAATACAATTTTAGATCAAACACAAAGGCAAGTAAAAGATTACGATTTTATTAATGATTTTAATGTTATTATTATTATTTTTTTATTTATTTTGTAGTACAATGACATTGATATATCTGAATTTAATTTTGATTGTGTAATTGATTTCATTTCATTGTTCAATAACAATTAAATAATTGTGTCTGAAAAATAAACTAGATAATAACAACCAAACATAAGTAAAATAAAAATTAAGATCACACACGTTGAGTGCGTGCAAAATAAGATCTAAATACTAAATATTTAAAAAGCTTCGACATTTAAAACACCCGTAAATTCAATTTTACAACTGAGATCCCTTCGACAAAAAGAAAAATGCTGATGATTCTCGAATCAGATGACCTTATCTACATCACACGAAGCCTATAGCTAAAAACCAGCCCAGTAGCTTTCTATTAAAAAAGCCTGCCTAATAACAATACCCCTCTTTTAATTCGTAATTCGTTTATTGTCTATTAGCCTAGGTACATAAGGTTGAGCTTAATAAAGAACTAAATTAGGATTCGCCACGTACAAACATTACAATTAGTCACATAAATTACTATTAAAAAATTCTAATTAATCAAAATTAAATAGATAGGTACATAATTAATTGTAAATGTCAAAGGTCTCTTTCAATACTCTTATTATAATATATCTTCCGTATTCATACGAAATTTATTTCGTACCGTTTTATCGGTATTTTACGCAAAGCGGAGCGGATCGCACTCACCCTGATGATTGGTGAAGGTTCAAGAATTGAACCGAAACATTGTCGGTCGAACACCGATACAATGTAACGTGATAAATCCTATTTAAAAGAATGACAGAACTAGATCACGAAAGTTTTCTTTGTGAAAATATCTTTATTCAATGACATCATAAAGACGTTTTTAAGATATGTTTAATTGGTTTAAGTCACGGCAATAACAGTTTTACAGTCCCAAAAGTTTTTACCTACATCGTAGCGACTGATGGATATCGTGAGCCTATTTTTCCCGCCATCAGTTGGGAACTCAACTCTCTAAGTTGTTGACGAGTCTTCTAGGACAAACAGTCTAGTCAGGTAGATCCACTACGAGAAACTGGTCAGTCGCAATTTTAACAACGGAACACAAGCACAAAACTTCTAGTTCTTATGAACGGAACCCTAAAAGAAACGGAAGCCTATACCTGGCAGTAACACAAGGTCACACATCTACGAATAACATCTGGTTTGTATCTCTCTGAGAGCCAATAATGCGCCTTTCATTATGAACAGCTCAATGGATGCAAAATGGCAGAACATTGCTGCCTGATGTTCGGCATCTATTCACAGCTTGACTAAAATTTTTTTTTTAATCTTTTCAATACTCTAAGTCCAAAAAAATCGTTAGCAGTGGACTTCCTACAGCTAATATGATAATGAAGATGTTCATCGTTACATATAACTATTTATTAACAAAAGTAACTTTTTTACAAGTTTTTTTATAACTTGTATAAAACCCCCGACCCCCGCTTTTAGTTCTATCTATCTACTTGCAAAATTTCATTACGATCCGTTCAGCCGTTTAGTCAAGTAAAGGTAACAAACAAATAAATAAATAAATAAATATCGCTGGACATTTCACACAGCGCTAACTAGCCCCAAACTAAGCAGAACTTGTACTATGGAAACCAGATAACTGATAGAATACCTATATATTATGTACTTTTTTTAAATATAATTAAAAGAACAATAGGCGATCTTATCTTTAAAAGCGATTTTTCAGAACGCATCTGGATGGACAGGTGGACGCAACAACAAAAGACGTAGGCAATATTAGACTCTCAATACCTTTACAAAACTCTGCCCTCCTGTTCTCAAACAACTCTACATATAAATGTCCCTATTCGAAACTAGTACAGTCCTTACCCAGAAAGGCTAATAAACTAAATATACGAGCCAGCTCCCATACTTCGCCCGCACCGAATTAGCACGCACGAGCAAAATCATGGAACGTAGGGCTGTCACAATATTATCATGATGATTTTTTAGAACTTTTCAATCATCATCATCATCTCAGCCCGTCTGTACTCACTGTTGGTGGACCTCTTTATTACGCCATTCTTTCCGGTCCCTTGCTAGTTTCATCCATTGACACCCAGCTACGCTTACAACTCTTCAATACTTCCAAAAAATCTTCAGAAGTAGACGTCCTATGTCCGATATGATGATGATGACATTGATCGTTAAATATGTCTCGTATATTTATCTAAACCTAAGCTCATGGAAGCGAAACGAAGTTTAAAGTAACGCGCAAATGCACACGACTCTACGAAGCTACTTTTTTATAAGATTTGGTTCGTTAAAATGGTACGAAGTATTGCACCTGTCTTAGCTTCGTGGGAATTTTTGCTTTAGTACCCTTAAGATGACCTTTATAGTTATAGTCCTCCCCCCTTGAACTCCCTGTGTCGCCAATCTGCCTACCCACGGCAGATGAACATCAATCTCATAAATTATGGTTGTCAATGTCAAAAATTGAGCTTGACAGTTATCACGCGAGAAAAAAGCGGTTGATTTTAGAGACTGAGCTGAATAAATCTGAGAGTTCCAATGACATTTGAGAAATAGAATTGAGCCTTAGAATTTTAAAGTTTCTGTATCGTATAAAAACAATAATCAAGTCACGAAAATAATACATAAGAAAACTGTTCTGTTACAATTAACTAAGTACTTTAATTGAATAAAATTACTTTATAAGTATTTATTAAGTAGTAAAATTAAGCTCAGAGGGTCAGCAAGCTGAAGTGGCAGTGGGCCGGTCATATCTGCCGCAGAACAGATAACCGTTAGGGTAAACGTGTTCTGGAGTGGAAACCACGTCTAGTCAAGCGAAGTGTAGGACGCCCTCAGCCTAGATGGAGTGACGATTTGCGCGCTGTGGCTGGTAAGGATTGGATGAGAAGAGCTGAGGATCGGGCTCAATGGTGCACCCTGGGAGAGACCTACATCCACCAGTGGACAGTTATAGGTTGATGATGATGACGCAATAGTTAATAGTATTTGTAATGCTCATAGTTTTGTATGTCGTGTAAGTGGCAACCCTAACTAACCCACATGTGCGCGCGCGCAGTGGGAGTGACCTCATCCCGTGACACACCGCCACTGAATAGACGCGAGTATAGGATCGTTTGACAATTACACTCGGAATGGACATTATGATAAAAAGTAACTTCATGTTAGCTAGTAGCTACAGTGGCAGTGGGCGGGGCACATCAAAAAACTGATGGCCGTTGGGGCAAAAAAACACTCTTCTGGAGACCATGCACCGTAACACTATCATTAGATGGATAGACCAAATAAAGCTTTCAAAACTAGCATGGCTATGAACACTATTTGTACTAAAAACGGTATATTTACCATGATTTGCGAGTTTTTGAGTATCCCGATATTTCGACGCAGTTGCATGCGCCATGACCACAGGTAAACTGGCCGTGATCATGGCGCATGCAACTGCGTCGAAATATCGGGATACTCAAATACTCACAAATTATCACACTAATATTATAAATGCGAAAGGTTGGATGTATGTTTGTTTAATACTCAATCACGTCGTAACAGCTGAACCGATTTCGATTAAATTTGATATGTACGTAGATTATAACCTTTGAATTGGCAAACCACGCGTACGATGCCGCAGGCGGAAGCTAGTGGCAATAGATTAGATTGGATACATAATACTTTATTCTACACCATAAAGAACAAAACAATTAAAAATAACCATATTCAAATTAATGTATACAATTGGCGGTCTTATCGCTAAGTAGCCATCTCTACCAGACCACCTTTGGAACCTTTGGAATGGATCATGTGGGTTTTACCTAGGATTACCTACATATCCCGCTTTTAGTACAAATAGAGACCAAATAAAGGTTACTGGGAACCGCACAAGAAGTCACTCTGGAAACTTATGGGGTGTGGCTATTGTTCAGAAGTTGACGACTTAAGGCTTATATGATGATGATGAGCTAATATGGCCAGACGATAGAGCTCAGTAGAAAGCTACTAGCGGTCACTCGTCTAAATAGTGACCGAGCGGAACATCGCTTGACTTAGCTTATCTATAAAAACGTCTATAAAAGCTACACAATGAGTGCTTCGGATAGAAACCCGTATTATAAAAAACCTTACCCATAGATTTATTACAAGAGATAACACACACCGCTATGAGTTCTGTTCAATTGTTCTTTAAAAAGGTTTTATTTTGTTTTAAATGGAACTATGTTTTTAAGATACATTACTAAACTAAGGATATATATAAATTGATAAGAGTAGTAGAGTTCTTTGTGAAATGGTTCGCCCGGGGAAGTACTACCACCATACCTTTTTCTACCGCCAAGCAGCATTGCTGTTTCGGTTTGAAGGGTAGTTTGAAATGACAGGCACGTAAGACTTTTCACATGTAGGTATGCCTCGAGTTGATGGACGGAGGGCAGTGCAACGTAGGGCACATTTCTAAGGTGCGTAATCTACAATGCAGTTCTCTGTTATAGGCGATGGTTACCACTTATCATCAGGTGGGCCGTAAATCGTAACCATGGTCAAAAAAAATAAATCTGAAAAGCGGCTGGTGGCTAGTTGCAGCGTGTGCTATGTGAAGAAGATGCAGTCAAAGTAAACAAGCTATATAAGTTAAAAACTGAAACCTAACTACGTAATACCTATGTCAATGGTAGCCTATGTCAATGGTAGCCTATGTCACCCACACCAAAATAACGAATCGATTGACACCTCATTCATCAAAATCGGATGAGTAGTTTAAGCGCTACGGTGAAACATACGTAATAACAAACATACATACATACATAGACTGCTAAAAACATAACCCTTCCTTTTGGCTTTGCCATAGTCGGATAAAAATGAAAGAACTTAGACATTGTTAATACTAGTGGTTCTGTAAGGGAGGAAAAGACTATAGAGCACGTGATACTCCACTTCACTGCCACAAACGACGCCAGACTGAGAACGGGTCTGCAAGGGGTCATCAAATTTTCATCCTCCACCAACACCGCAACTACATCAACATCCCACGGGGACCCTGAAACGCTGCTGCCACCAATCCAAAGTCCTACTCCGTTACTTCAAGGAGTTAGGATGGCTGGGGTTAGGTTAAAAGGGGGTAATGCACATACACCCCAATGCGGAACGTCAGTGCAGATCTTTTAATCCTGGGGGGATTAAAAGATCTGCATAGAATTAGAATTAGTCGTTCTGTGAGAACAGTGGACCTCGCGTCCCAAGTCCAAAAGTAATTTGCGCAACAAACTTAACGAAGAAAGTTCAATTTTAAATCGAATTTCAGATGCCAATAGGCTTACCTATGTAGACTCTTAAGCAAAATATTGGTATAAGTTTTAGCGATTACTCGCGTTCCCTTGCTCCTAAGCGGTCTAATAGCTTAGGACTCGGTTCCGACGTTCGACAGGACGGGTTCGTCTCGTGAAGGCGGAGAGGATTGCGTATTCCGATTGGTACAAATTAGTACCTAGGTATAAACTTTCCAAAACAAAAATAAAAAATTGAAATCCGTCCTTAAATAATGTTACAGCAAATTTCCGCCCTATTTTCAACCCAATCAAATCACAATATATTAAAAAAATTAAATAAATCAATGAATTTGTGTGCCAATTTTTTTTAAAATCGGTTGAAAAATACGTCCTGTAGGCGAGAACAGACAGACAAAAGCAGTTTTGGCCAATCTTGAAACTGAGACGTTTCGCTCGCTCGGTCAATTAGGTACAATGTGCCCGCATACTGGTCTAAATTCCAACGTAACTCATATTTTTTTAAGCTTAATTTCAGCTTTGCAGTCCTCCAAATAAACTTAACTACATATATCAAATCTCACACTCCTCCATGCGCACAATAACAGAAAAAAAGGGTACGTTTTCTCTTCCTGTATTAATATATAGATTACTAGCTGTTGCCCGCGATTTCGTACGCGTTACACTACTAAATATGTAGGTAACCTAAAAATAAAGCTAAACTCGCTGTTGTAACTTGACTTGACACGCCGTTTTTATCCCATGGGACCGGATTTATGGGATAAAAAGTAGCCTATGTGGTAATCCAAGTTATAATCTACGTTCATACTAAATTTCATCGATATCGGTTCCGCCGTTACGACGTGATTGAGTAACAAACAAACAAACATCCAAACTTTCGCATTTATAATATTAGTGTGATTTTGACATCATATCGGAACACTTATTAGCTATCTAAACTAACATTATAAAGAGGTAAATAACGTTTGTAAGTTTGTTTGGATCTAGGGGTAATCCCTGAAGAGTACCTATTTTATTTTGATCAAAATCTGTGCGAAGCCGGGGCGAGTCAACGAGTGTTGTCTGGTATGTGTTTATGTTAAGACTAGTAAAAAATAAGATTTTTCAGTACAGTCATAAAATAACATCAGTCAGTTTTGCAAAATAACAGTTTTAATGACAATTCTATTTAGCCCATAATTAAACTGTATTCAGAAACAAATGACGTAAATTAACCGCAAGTCAGTTCTCAATAAATATGCGTTAGACCACCAGTTTATGAGACCCCTCGCTATGCTACAATGTGTTTATTTTTGTTTGATGGCAACAAAGCTTAGAGGTTAAGTTACGCCGGTTTTATCGGGTCTTGTATGATCTCATAGCTATTTACGTTTCGTTTTGTACACGAGAGTTGTGTTGTCACGTTTTATTTAGGAAAATCTGTGTTAATATGTAAAGTTATCTGAATAGTATTTATTTTGCAAAAATACATAAGGAAATAGGGAGATAAATTCATATAAGTATTTACTTTCGCACCACAGCCCTAGCCGCCGCAACAGTAGAGCTAGAGGACTTAGTGCTACTAGCATTACCGGTCATCCTGCGTGAACTAAGATGACGAGCCATGGTATAAAAGGTATTTCAGTTCTGTTATTCAAAACCATCATAATAAAAAAAGCTATAATATTAAAAAAAATTAGAAATAATCAATCAAATATGACAGTTATTGCGATCGATGCATATAAATCTTGAACGAAAGTCTAATTGTTAAACTCAAGATAGATTTTTCGCACAGTACATTTTTAATTGTTATAAGTTCTCAATAGAGCCGAGAAGGTTTTAAAGTGTTGTCAGGTCATTGGTTTCTAAGCTAGTTTACCACACTTAGGAACTAACAAGCAGGTAACTAGCCAATTGCCAACAAAAATTAGGAAACAGCACAATGACAATTGAAATGGTTTCCTTGTCTGAATTTAGTTCGAGCCTTTCACTCTATTCAACTGTCAAAGTCAAAATGGCAGATGGAAATCAAAACGTACAGTGGGAAGTATGCACCCTTGCCTGCACTTCGTCAGTCATTCTTTTTGTTATCAAAAATATTAACAATGTTGGTTACCTTAACTGAGACGATTTCAAAATACTTAGTTTAAATGGAAAATTGATCTGATTAACAACATATTTAGTTTTTTATACCGTAACATTAATTCAAGATCTTGTCAGTGGAGATAAAATATTCGCTACTTTAACATCAAACAATGGTACAAAATACAAATGTACAATCCATGTTTCCTCAAAGCCAAGGTCATTCCGCAAACATTTATCCTTTTTCTGGATTATTTCGCACGTTTTTGTAATTGTCCATTGTGTTAGTAATTTGCATTTGTACATCATGGTGACGATTTTCAGAAGCTCATGGCCCACCTGATGTTAAGTGGTTACCACTGCCTCTAAGAATAGCATCACCTCAAAGGTTACGTCTAAGACTTGGCCTGCATGGCATTGCATTGCGCGAGTCACCCTGATACATGTAGGTGAAGTCACATCCATACTAATATTATAAATTCAAAAGTAATTTTGTCTCGCTGTTTGTAACGTTTTCACGACTAATGGCTAGACCGATTTCGATAAAATTTGGTATATAGATAGATTTTGACCAGGGTTCAGACAAAGGTTACTTTTTACCCGACTGCGCAGAAGGAGGGTAGTGTTTTTATTGATAAGCCACGCGTGCGACGTCGCGCCTCAGCTAGTCGGTCTATACGTTCGATCTTGCTCGATTGGACGCAAAAATATCGAGCATGTATACGCACGTACGACTTATCATGAAGTTTAATATCTTTTTTGTCATGTATTCCTTCAAACAGAAATGTATGTAGCTTTTTATGTATCATACAATGTGGGGATTACCTTGACATTGAAATTACCATTTATACATTAAGGAACATATTATAAAGGCCCAGCGTAAGCATTACCATTCAATAGAGGTTCAACTCATATGTTTACTGAGAACATTACGTCATTTTTGTATATAACATGTCTTAAGAAGACATTGAAATATTATTTTCCTCATAATATTTAAAGTTGACATTTTTTCATGTTTAATTGCTGTTTTTCTCGCATGTTAATCATATTTTAACATATTGTAATACATTAAGTATGATATGACATCATATCTGGGGTACCTATATATGATATTTATACATATTTAATTTGTCTATTGGATAAACGTGATGATGGCAGGTGGAGCATCAGATGGAATGGTTACCAAGAACTGACCACCCTAATCGCTTGTCAGGTGGTAGGATGGACATTACAAAAGTAGTATGCACCAGTTGGATCACAGCTTCAGATCAAAGGCAGTGACTGAAGGATACCTATACCTACGGGCTGATGATGATGATGACTTTATTCTTTCTTTTTATGCCCTCTTTCTAATTATGTATATTATGTAGCTAGGCTTCCTTATCCTAATACTCAGATCTTCGTTTTAAAATAAATACGGTATTATTACATATTTACATTTTATGAATACACAGTCAATATGGCACAGCATACAGGAAATATTAAAATTCTCAGTCTCTGTTAGGTATTGAACATACTTTTGTCGTAAACCATATGTGTCCTTTCAGTATTGTTGCCACTTGCCAGTGACATTGCCTGCAAATGTTTTGGTATATAACAATACATATTTACAAATATACATACCTACCTAATATAAACATGAAAATTTTATGAGTGTTTATGTATTAAAATAGTGTTTTATCAAAGTGTAATAACAAGTAAGGGGAAGGGCGACAATCCATAACGCAATAAAACGAATAAAAACCCATAAAAATTGTACCCTGCTATCGAACCGAGCGGTCCTGCATCCAAACAAAAGGCCATCCAAAACTGCACATTATGCCAAAAACGTCACTTCACATCACCGTCACAATAAAGCACAATGTCATTGCGACTGACAAATTAAAAGCATACACTTCATTCACACTTTCTAAAAAACTTATTTCAAATCTAAACGCGCGTCAGACGAGCGCGGCAATACCCCGGCGACTGGCCCGCGAAGGAAACAGTATAAACAATGCGTGCGAGCAAGACAACAACACGTGCACCTGTGCACTTACAATTGAAAAGCGAAACAGAAATAAAACATTCCTATAATTAAAGCGAGACAGAAAACGTGCGAGCCTTTTTGCTGTCCGGGAATAAAATGCTGTAAGTGCAGTTTTAAACAATTTAAATTTGACTTTAATTGATGGGGATAAAGTGGGTTGTTTGTGTTGTGGGATATAGTAAGGCTTGTGAGTCAGCCGGTTGATTGCCAGGGTCAACATATGGCGAAAAGGTACGTCTGTCTGTAGCCAAATTCCTTAGACCATGGAACAATACGTTTTCATTTACGTTTACCGAATGTTTTAAACTACAGCTGATATTATGTAGTTATCGATTAAAGCTTGATTATTTAATCGATTATCGAAATACGTAATCTACAGTAATAATAATCAATATTGACGTAACTAGAGGCAATTTTGTTGGCACAAATTTAATTTAGATTTGACAACACTTTAGCTTGTTCCCACAAAACTGCCCCATCTATTTCCAAATACAATATTGGTACCTAATTGAACTTTTGCGAATGAACATAAATACATAAATTCTTACTTTTTTGTGCATCGTAGATAAAACGCTACCACTTCGTCGAATCATAAAACGCCAAATGTCAATGTCAATGTCGTAAATGACATAACTTCAGAGAACCATTCCCACGCGTTCTTCGAACGTTTAGAAACAACTTCCTTCAATGAAACTCTTCAGATGGACTGTAAATACTGAGAATTGTTACCTTTCATCCGATTTTGATCGAAGTTGTTTATGCTTCGGTTATTTTAGCGCCGGAGTGCTAAACACGCTTCTGTGAATGAGGGAGGAATCGTAACGCACGTATATTTTTCGGTATAGATGTAGTAAATAACAAACCGGTTGCTTACATTGCTGTGTTCTGGTATCATCATCATCATATCAGCCAAAAGGCGTCCACTGCAGAACATAGGCATCCTCCATAGATTTCCAGAGCGATGCATCTTGCGTGGCTTGCACCTAACGGCTCCCAGCAACCTTTATCAGGTCGTCTTTCCAATAGGCGGGTCCACACAGAGCGAGCAGCCTCGCGAGGCATTTGCCGCGCGAAGCAGCCCGGTTAGTGTGGACGTCAAAAGCCGACACTCGATGGCTCGGGCGCTCGGTCGCTCGCCCGCGGCAGCGCGCGCGCTTGCCTCGGCCGAGGCACGTCCACACTAACCGGGTTGCTTCGCGCGGCAAATGCCTCGCGAGGCTGCTCGGTCTGTGTGGACCCGCCTATTTACAAATCTTCTAGGTTTGTCGGTATGGGTGTCGTGTCGGTGAAATATAGGTGTGTCTCATTGTGACGGGCGCAACGCCATGTAGGCAAAGTCTTAGTAGCATGTAGCCTGTGAGGTAATGCAGCTGGGAGGGCGGTATAGCTGTACCAGTCATCCATCTATAACCCCGTCCCAGGCAGTACGACTGCCTTCACCCACATAATGCTGCGCCACCAGCCACTTCACAAATCATCTACAATTGACAGATCTAACAAAAACCCAGATGACTTCATAGACAATAACATTACTAAATGGTCACCTACAGTGCACGGAACATGGAGTCATTGTTTTCACAATGTGACGTACATTGTATCAGTTGGAATTATACCTAATACACGTCAGAGGTAAAGATCTGTCTGTCTGTTACAGAAAATACAGAAAACAAGAATAAACAAAGCAGTCATGAAATGACAATAAAATGTTTAAAACTTAGCGCGCCTTGCGCAACGATGCCTAAACGTATTTATTGACTAAGTATGATTTAGAGGTTTGTCAGTTTAACAGATATGTCAAATTTGGACATGTTTAGTCCCTAACTTAGTTTAGAGTACGTTGTGCAAGCAGAGCTTGATCACGGTTTAGTTTTAAATTTAGTTCCGACATATGTGGCCTTAATGTTGTTTACTTCGTATACAATAACGAGGAAACTATGTTTTTTCCTGTAATCAATCATTAAAAATTTTACCGTGATGCATACAACGTAACATAAATCTGCAATATCGAGAAATATTAAAAAACACAAAATATTTACAAAAAAAAGCATGTAAGTTATGTAAGTATCTATAACTTCACGGGGTGTTACATCGGCGCGAGCATCTACAGTCATATGCTACGCGTCAAAAGAAATATAACCTAGAAAAATACTTTTTAAACGAACCATATGACATCAATTTAAATAACATCGCAAACGATCTAAAGATAGCTCAACTACTCCAGATACCAGGAGGAAGTATCAAGAAACTGGCTACAATAAATCAAAGTAATTTTAAGATGTAATCAACATTCCTCAAACTTGAGAGAAATCGGATGAGAGCACGAGTGGCCGATGACATTGTGGATGATGTCATGTCCAAAACGAACAAACACACGTTTACAAACATTGGCTAGATTCAATATAAGATAAATGAATATCAAATAATAACACCTTAAACAAGTCAACTGAAGCAGGAAGATATGCTGGGAGTCGTATGCAAGACGCACAAGTTCAGTCACTCGGAAAATTTTATGGGGAAGGACTATGTTTAGCAGTTGACGTCCTACGGATGAATGAATGGAAATTCGGTGTATTACAAGTATGTACAACTAGAAAAACAAAAGTACTGGTTAGAAAGAAGCAATTGTGTGAAGCACGTGGATGGATGGCCCTTGTGGTATTCATAACAAAGCATTTTCGTTCCAGGGCACGTTAAGATGATCGTTAAGTATGCCAACACTAGTGTCGGCAATTCATTAACTCATAAAAACGTCTGTTTCTACCGCTGAAACGACATTGTATTCATAAAAATCAGAATTAAAAATTAAACTCGTTATAAATTTCTTAAACAAATTAATATTTTTGTGAACATACATTAGATTTTCATAGATGTTCGTAAGGCACGTTTCCTTAGAAACTTTACAATACTTTGTTTTAGGCGATGGCTAACACTTAACATCAGGTGGGCCATAGGCTTGTTCCAACTTGAGATCGTATAAAAAAGGATGACACGATACGACCATAGAAATAGTAAAAAATAAAGACAACCCTACCACAAAATTGTGACTACTTTAAGTGACTGATGTCTGCACACTTGTATCGTTAATTAACTAGTGGTTAATGGTTCACGCTTAGCTTTTTTGGAAACATTTTAAATTTATTTATTTATTAGAAGTAGCATATAGAGTATTTAATTACGTTTAGACTATAAATGAGGTTGTATAAGACATACTCATTTCTAGTCTATAGAGATTACAATTTACAATTCTTTGGTAACGATATATATAACTTTAAAATATTCTAACGTATACCAATTACTAATCCCCTTGCCACAATAACCTATTTAAATTATCGCGTGTGACCCAAATCGTACATTACATTAGTAGCAAGTAGCAACATATAATGGTGAAAGAAAAATAGCCCTAGATTAGACCCTTGGTATACCCCTTTACAGTCTACTAATACAAAAAGATAAGAGTGCTGGTAAATCTTTTATCATGGTTAATATTTATAGTTTAACATAACAATACTATTTTATGATCTTTTGTAAATGGAATTAGATATACCATCATTTTGTAAGAAAAACTTATAAATACCAAACCAAAAGCATTACCAAAGTAGATAAAAATCTGCCGAATCTCAATTAAAACTTCAGACAGTCTCATAAAACTTGTTCACAGTGAAGGATATTCACTTGAAGCCTCGGATATTAAGGATATTCACTCGGTGTTTTAGAATTGATAATTTGCCCCCAATTAGGGTAGCAAAGTCGGGTTAGTAAACAACAGTAGTGATCATTTTAAGGCATTTAGAGGTCTCAGACCCGTTTTCTAAACACGTTTATCTAAACTCAAACTGAATAAAACCATTTATATCATAGAATATTTCCTGGGTTGGATATGAAGACCAAGGCCCGTAGCCCAGTTACATTTGCTCCAAATCGATTCGATTTCTACGTAGGTTTGTTGTCGATATATCACGTGATATTTCTATAGCATGTGTCTAATCCCATACATTTTCGGACTTATCGACTAGCGTCATCGCTAATCGAATGTAACTTGGCTCAGCCCTCAGGACAGTAAATTGACGTTCCAAAATACATAATACTTTTAAAAATGAATTTAAAAAAATATGTCTTTGAATAAACCCGGGTATCTAATCTAACACTTATATGCTCCTACTTCCGATTCGGAGGTTTTAGGTTCGAATCCCGGTTGTACACCAATGGGTTTTCCAACTTGAAAACATTAGGTGCGAATTTACACGTACACAAAACGTCGTGTGACACCGGCGCCGGCGCATGTCCTAGAACGTTATGCTTAGATATGTGCCTACGAATTTTTGGGTTGGGTAAGTGTTCAAATAAGATGTGCTTGCAAGCTGTAACTTGAATGCTTAACTTCTATTAAAAAGTGAGCACGTAACTTGCCTTTACTACCCCTGTGGGATACCTTCTTGGGTCTGCGTACTGAGTAAGAGAACCGAGGATGTCCATCATGGGAATTAATATAGTCATGACCAATATTATTATTATTGTTATAAATTTAATCAACTCTAGACTTGAAAATGACCTCCAACTATAGAACATTTTTGGACATTTGCGTTGTCAAAAAGATCACTTCTTGTACCGTTCTTCATCGTCATTTTCCTACCGTAATCAGTCATGTATATGATGATGTCATTTCTTCGTGGGATGGTCTAGGTCGAATGATAATACGAGCGAAGTGTCTAGAATTATAAATCATATTACATCTGAATAAATTGAACAACTGTGTTCTAATTTCATTCGTGATCTTGGATCAAAACATTTCGCCATCCCAATCAACATCTACAGCAAGTAATTTTTTGCTAATCGTATCATTTGTTCTTTCTTGGCCACCCTTAGTGAGGCTAAAAGGCCAATCTAACCAAATTCAAGTTACGTTCTAACAACGTTCGAATCTTCTTGTTCTTTCGTGTCAATGGCTGTTTGACTTCTAAATTTTATTAGCCCACTAGAGAGCAACTTCCACACTCCTCTCTATTGCCTGGTACAAAGTCTTTTCATGTGCAGGTGGTTGGGTATAGAGGACATGAGAGCATGTGGACCATTGTTTGTAAGCTGTTCTAATCTCGATGCCTGTCAATGCGTTTGGCGCAACTGAAAGGTTATGCTACCTCTTAGACCATAATGTGAGTATGCGACCGAAAGTAACTTTGGGATTGAGAATTCACATAAAGTTTTACTACATATTACATACAGTTTACATAGCTAAGCTGCATTTTAAGTGATGTATGTACAGTGACATCACCACTTCGCAAAAAGATATCTTGCAGTGGCATAACCAATTTATAATGTAAACAAAATATAGTGTCTGGCTTCTGCCAAAACTATCAATTTCAAGGTAAAGTAATTATAGGCATAATAAAAAAATTAAGAAACCGTCGACACATAGACTACACATATTATAATTGAGATTCCTTTAGCAAAAAGGATAAGTACTTTTTTTGTTGTAATGTGTTTTAATGTTCAAACAAGGTTTCATCAACCAAAACTTTGATAAGTGTATGTAACAAATAATAATATATGGCACAGAAACGTGGTCTCTCACTATGAACCTCCTAAGAAGGCGCAGGGTCATTCAGCGCGCTATGTAGCGGGCTTTGCTTGGTATTTCACTACGAGATCGAATCAGAAATGCGAAGATTCGTAGACAAACTAACTCACTGACATAGCCTAGACTATGTGTGCCACTTCAGCTTGCTTATCCTCCTGGTCCTAAAGGATAAGCAAGCAGAAGTGGCAGTGGGCGGGGCATATAACTCGAAGAACTGACGGCTGTTGAAGCAGAAAGGTTATCGAGTGGAGACCACGCACTGGAAAGCGCAGCGTAGGATTGCCCCACACTAGATAGAAAGACGACCTGATTAAGGTTGCTGGAAGACGTTGGATAGAAAATTAAAATTTATAACCGTTGCGTTGTTACTAGGTCGACAAAAACATCTCCATTACATAAGTTAACGTTTATCACCTTGTAGTAAGGTCAGTGTCATATCAATTGACTATCAGTCGTTGACACTTTAACTGAGAATAAAATGTTACTTTGATTTGATTTCTTTATAACACACATTCTGATATTTTTTACCACTGCATATTAAGTCAAACGGTATACTTACTTCATTTATGGTTTTTTAGGACAAATTTATGATTAGTTTGGAGCTAGATTGATATGTGGAATGTCCAGCATTATTTTATTTACTATTTTGTGTAATTATTTAAAATTGAACTTTGAATGTTTCAAGACTTCAGAAAACTCAAAAAGCTGGCTTGTGAGTTGACTTTTGGGTCACGGACTATATACAAGCAGACAACAAAGTTATCTACAGAAATAACCAGAGTCGGGGAGTAAGATAAATCTTCTCAAGTAGGGGTGCCTCATAACAACCCGTATACCCATATTATTAACTCGTATTAAGAAGCGCTCAAAACATAAACTAAACTTATGAAAAATTTATTGAAAACAAATTTAATTTAATTTATAAAAACGGGATATTTACCATGATTTGTGAGTATTTTTTGATGAAAATTTATTATATAAAACTTTTTTAATTTCCTCGTATTTGTGATGAAAAAGAAATGAGGAGATTTATAGATGAACCAAACTCACTGACATAGCATAATGGATTAGCAAGCTGAAATGGCAGTGGGCAGGACACATAGCTCCCAGAACTGGCCGTTAGTTTCGGGTTTTATTACAATAAAATAAAGCCATAAACTGACCCGCCGGCGGCTTCACACACGCGGTTTTTCAATAAAACATTACCCTCCTTTTGCGCAGGCGGGTAAAAAGTAGCCTATGTCCTTCCCCCATGATATAATTTATTTAATTACGATCCATTCAGCTGTTTAGTCGTGTAAAGGTAACAAACAAACAGTTACTTTCGCATTTATAATATTAGTATGGATTCAAGTTCTGTTCTTAGTTCTGCATTCCATCAGTAAAAGAATATTCAAAATCGGCTCTGTAGTTCCGGAAGCCCACAACATACAAATTTACAAATGTTACCTCTATAATATTATAGCATAGACTAATGTCTATATTAATATTATTGATGTCTATATTGTCTGTTATAACAATCTTGGAGACGTGACGACGTGACGACGCGACGGGCTGACGACGCAACGGTAGCTCCAAACACTCCAGTCTGCCCGTTATTATAAAATAATAATAAAAAAAGCTTTTCATATCTAACATTTATTTTAATTCGTTAAATTTTTTGTTTACAATAATTATTATTTTAAGAGTTATTTTTGTACTAGTAAAAACTCACTTAGTAATAATAATACGCGAATAATTTACTAATTTATACACTGCAATGTACAATGTACCTACTATACAAAGTATATTAAGTATTCTATCAGTTATCTGGTTCCCATAGTACAAGCTCTGCTTAGTTTGGGGCTAGATAGCGTTGTGTGAAATGTCCAGCAATATTTATTTTATTTATTTATTTTTATTTATGCTATGGGTATATTGGGTACTAGCTGTTGCCCGCGACTTCGTACGCGTTACACTACTAAATGTGTATGTAACCTAGAAATAAAACTAAACTCGGTGTTGCAACTTGACTTGACACCCCATTTTTATCCGATGGGAACTGATTTATGGGATAAACCTATGTGGTAGTCCAGGTTATAATCTACGTATTACCAAATTTCATCGGAATCGGTTCAGCCGTTACGACGTGATTGAGCAACAAACAAATAAATAAACAAACATCCAAACTTTCACATTTTAATATTATTGTAATTATGTAGTTAAAAAGATTGTGGTTTAATTATTCGTTATTATTTATATTTTTATTGGCACTGAATTATTTTGACAACAGTTCAGTTTAATTAGTACGTATGTATATACCAATTGTAAAATATAAATGAGCGCAGCCCTATGTATCTGAACTAATTGTCGACGAAAAAAAAAACATATTTTTAGCTCCACGCCGCGTTGGCGTTCTGTTTATTCCCGTTTTTTATGTTCCTTTTACGATTGCGATCAATCATGTGGGCTAGAAAAACAGATTGGCTCAATAACTAGGTATTTGCAAGTTTTAAACAGCTCACCGTATATTAGGGATAGTAAAGCAGAACATCGCTTAACTGTTATTTCCAACCCATACCAATAGAAAGTAACTCTGTCTGTCTGTTACGTGTTCACTACTACACGGCTGTACTAATTTCGATGAAATTTGGTACACAGCTAGACTATGATCAGGATTGGGAATTAGGCTACTTTTTACTCGACTGCGCGGAAGGAGGGTAATGTTTTTATTGACAAACCATGTGTGCGAAGCCGCGGGCGGAACTGCTAGTTAGGTATATTTTGTATTTCAATTTGGGGGGAATTTGCTCGTACTCCGCACGCTGGCAGGTTATGTTGTTGATGTTAAAATTATCTATGCAAAGGTTATCTAAAATAAATCGCTTTCAGCGATAAGATCGCTCATTGTACTAAATCTTTTGTAAGCAATTATGTTTTGTAATTTATTTTGGTGTACAATAAAGAGTTATCTAATCTAAGTGAGGGACGCTGATGTTAAAAAGACGACCTGATGAAAGGTTGCTGGGAGACGACCAAGTCACAATTCTATATTTCTAATAATTAATCTCTCAGTAATCAAACGCACTGTCAGTTTTGATGACCAGTAACTTTTTAACAAAAATATAACCAAATTAACCAAACTACTGAACTGGTTTTCATGAAATTTCTAAGAGACCAATATTAAAGTATGTATATCCTTTCAAATAAAAAAAGAATTTTCCAAATCGGTTGATAAATGACGGAGTTATGTAAAAACATAAAACAAATGTGTACTCATAAAATTTGAGGGTTGCCCTTGATTTTTTGGATCCCATCATCAGATCCTGACTTGGTGGCAATGAGACCACCTGGGAAGTTATACCCTTATTAACAAAAAAAAAAGAATTTCCCGAATCTTTCCAGGCGTCTTCGAGTAAACATACAAAAAAAAATACGAAATAAAAATATTCAGACGAATTGAGAACCTCCTCCTTCTTTGAAGTCGGTTAAAAACATCTAAACAATGCAAGTAGGCAAGTGGAATAAGTTGGAACTTCGCCAAAAATAAGTATGGACGTCATACAATACATACCTACATACACTTGCACATGGATAAATACTTGGAAAAACAATAAGAAGCCAAATATAAATGCTAATTGTAAATCCTATAAATTTTACTTCCTAACATTATTTAGTTTTCAGTCTCTGCCGCACAAGATCGGACGCATATCTATGAGTGAGGCCTTTGTTCAGCAGTGGACGTCCTATATCGCTGATATGATGAAGAATGAAAAAAATAGTGTCGTTTTTTGGCCTATGGTCAGCACCTTAGCAGTAAACGCCTCTGGCTGATATCACCTGTATATAATATTTTTTTCCGAATACTTTCATTTCTAAAATACAATCGTTACAGAACAAAGTCATTGTTAATATTCAAATCCCAAGGATCATTCAACATCTGTCATTCTGACTAAAAATTTGTTATGATTGTGGCGACACGGGAAATTTAAACAGACACTATAATAACAATTGAATCAGGATCAAACATTGCAAACTAGCTGTCTTGCTCGACCAATCTTACTCATTGACACACTATCACAAACTCACACACCTTCGAACCTTCACACACGCACACCCCCGCATACACACTACTACACACATTTACACCCTCACGGACACAAACCCACTCCCCTAAAACACACTGAAACACACTTACACACAAAAGCTGAGTTACCATGGCATAACATATTTATTTATTTAAAATTTCTTTCTATATTTTTCTTTTTTAAATCAATTTTGTAGATAGGTGAATTGGTATACTCGTACTTACCTATAATCAGGAAAGTCAAACTCATTTAGTTGTATGTACGGGCACTGGAAACTGCGACACAGTATTTTACTAATGCAGTTTCCAGTGTTCACATTGTTTTAGTTACATGTAGAAAGTTCACTGAAATAAATAAATTACAAATAAAAAATATCTTTATGCGTTTATTCAATCACTAACTGACCCGCCCGTGGCTTCGCACGGGTGGTTTTTCAATAAAAGATTACCCTCATTTTGCGCAGTTGGCTAAAAAGTAGCGTATGTCCTTTCCCAGGATATAATCTATCTACTTGCAAAATTTCATTACGGTCCGTTCAGCCGTTTAGTCGTGTAAAGGTAACAAACAAATAAATAAATAAATATCGCTGAACATTTCACACAGCGCTATCTAGCCCCAAACTAAGCAGAGCTTGTACTATGAGAACCAGATAACGGATAGAATACGTATATACTGTTTTTTTGTAAATACATACTTATAATGTATAGAAAAACACCCAGACACGGAACAAATATCTGTAGATCATGCAAACATTTGTTCCGCGGCGGGAATCGAACCCTGCGTACCTCCTGCGTCTCAGCCGGCTATACGATCACTGCGCCACGGAGGCAGTCGAAATAGAATTAAGTATGTATTATACATATAAACCTTCCTCTTGAATCACTCTATCTATTGCTGAACTGCATTAGAATCCGTTGAGTCCACCAAAAGATCTAAGCGAACAGACATTGGAAGCGACTTCATTTTTACTATGTAAAGATGACCTGCAATAGATTTCAAGTATTGTAGAACAAATGTTTTTTTTTTTTTCAATCCATTACTACCGAAAATTTTAAATTGTCAAACCACCTAATTATCAAATCCTAAAATATCAATGAAATATCCTGTATAAAATAGGTAAACAACTCATATAAATGTATAATGTAAGTAGGTACCTGTTAAACTGCCTAAACGGCATTGTCGAAAAAGCGCCGCCGATTTACGTCATTTAACGTAAATCTTACGTACGTAAATTCTACGTTTTTTATTGGGAATGTATCCATTACTAGATAAATATTCAAGCTACCGGTATTAAACCCACCTCTAAAATCAGTTAATGCGATTCCAGATGTTTTTAATGAACGTACATAACAAAAAAGGTTGTACCTATAAGTATTCTATCAGTTTGTCTGGTTCTCATAGTACAAGCTTTACTTAGTTTGGGGGCTAGATGGGTAGCAGTGTGTGAAATGTCCATCATTGTTTATTTTTATATTTATTCTTCCGTCTGTTCGCCCAGGAAACAATCCGGCAAGAAACAAGGCTGGTAAACCAGAGCCAGGTGGTATGCTCCGAATTTACAACTTGAAAACAAATGCACAGTCGACTTACATTTACACCCGGTGAACGACCTGCCGATATCCTCAATCAATCCTGGCTTGTGTGAAGGCCGATTATTTCTGATTTTAATGTAGATGTGAGTGACTAAATTGTCACATAGTCATCCTGGCGTGTGCTGTTTTAAAAAAAAAACCTAATGGGGACTTTTGATTTTCGAACAAACTTTTTCAAGATAGAAATGAATGATAACACTTCATTGTACACAATAAAAAATTAAAATTACAGACAAAATAGAAGACACATAGCAAATAGTGCAATGGGCGGTCTTGTCGCTCTGAGGCAATTTCTTCCAGAAACCCTTTGGAAGGAGATGATTTAGTTATGTCAAAGATGGGGGTGCACATTTAAGATATGGATGAAGGGAGTGCAACTAATACCTACCTAAATACTTTATGATATAAATAGATATAAAAAACTATCAAATTATATACCTGAATATATAATATATATATTTGTGAATATGACATAAGATGTTTAGAAATAGCTTTTGATCTTTGTATGTAACATACAACAAAAATTATAAAAATTGTAATTCCTCCTTGTAAGTAAACTTTTATTTTTAGAAGGAAACCTTGGATTATTTTGTATGAATTTACCGGGATCAGGGTTTCGAATCATACATCTGTTTCATTAAATGAAAATACAATTATATTAAATGAAATAATATATAAAACTAGCTGACCCGTCACTCTTGTCAAAGTGACGCGACACTTCATATAAATGACATCACTTCACTGAACGACGGTTAAATTATATAGATATGTTAAAACATACTTTACGACCTATTCTCATACCTACCAAATATACAAAATCAATACATTAAAATCGATAGACCCGTTACGGAGGAGTGCGACCACTAAAACCGTAACACGAGATTTTTATATGTATATTCCAAAGAATTATGTTATATAAAATATTAATCACATTAATAATATAAATGTGAAGGTTTGGATGTGTGTTTGTTTGTTACTCAATCACGTCGTAACGGCTGAACCGATTTCGATGAAATTTGGTATATACATAGATTATAACCCGGATTACCACAAAGGCTACCTTTTATCCCATAAATCAGTTCCCATGGGATAAAAATGGGGTGTCAAGTTGCAACAGCAAGTTTAGCTTTATTTCTAGGTTACCTACACATTTAATAGTGTAACACGTACGAATTCACGGGCAACAGTATTGCATACATTAGTTAAATACTATAAACATACATTAATTTATGTGCGAAAATACGACGTTTCTAATAGATACCTATAAGCTTTTTACCCTAGATTTAAATATAGCTAAGGATGGGGCTTGCCGCATTGAAATGATGTGCTGTATTATAGTCGAGTCGATGCCACCTTTGGGATGGTTCGGCCAAATACCAGCTCGCTACCTTAGACTCGATAGAACGTAGGGCTTTTAGGCTTATAGGTGAGCAATATATGGCTAAGACCCAAAGTCTCGAACACCGCCGTAAAGTTGCAAGCCTATAGATCTTTTACAGAATACATTTTGGTGAATGTGCCCAGAAACTATACGATCTGATCCCGCCATCTCCCTTCCATCACCACCTAGTACCATCCGTACCTAGTCGATATACCACCCTTTCGCACACACCGTTTTGGTTCTACGTTCTTGATGCGTACAGCTAAGGCATGGAACACTTTACCGTCGTCTGTTTTTCCTAAAGAATACAATCCCTTTAAGGTAAAAGTAAATAGGTTTTTTCTAGATCTTCGTGCTTCATCTTAGACCACATCATCACTTACCATCAGGTGAGATTGTGGTCAAACGAAGTTCTATCCAATTAAAAAAAATATGTCGGGTTGGTAATATAATAAACGGCGATGGGCTTGCAACCTGTCACGTGAATGCTCAACTCCTATTCAACAAGTACCTACATAGGTAGGTACAATTTGTCATTTTCTTAGCTGACAGGTGGTTCGATTGCTATACAACAGTTCAGTATTCACTAAATAACTGAACACCAGAAATGTCTAAATATATATTATGCGTATCGAATTACTTACGTACTTACGTTTGACGACCTCCGTGGTGCAGTGGGCAAATAGCCGGCTGAGACGCAGGAGGTAGCGGGTTCGATCCCCGCTGCGGAACAAATGTTTGCATGATCTACAGATATTTGTTCCGGGTCTGGTTGTGTCTCTATATATTATAAGAATGTATTTACAAAAAAAATGTATATAAGTATTCTATCAGTTATCTGGTTCCCATAGTACAAGCTCTGCTTAATTTGGGGCTAGATAGCGCTGTGTGAAATGTCCAGCAATATTTATTTATATGTATATTTAGGTACGTCTTATTACTGTCGCAAATTCAATAAAATTGCACAGAGGTACCTACAATGTTTTCATTCCCGTATAAAGATAAAGTTGAGTCACCAGGAAAAAACAAGGCAAGAAAGAAACCCAGTTGATGTATCGAATCCTCAATCTCGAAGGTTCGTATAGTTGTCAAGAGGCAGGTGTGGACGGTACGAGCGGCAGATGCTAAGCACAGATGTGTTCACTTCTTTATTTTGGTGGTTCTCGATTTTGGGGATCTGTTTACTAAATAATGAGTTTTGTATGATACGTGTTTTGTTGTGTACGACATTAAATGAAAATACGGGTTAGGGCTAATTGTTGAAAATAGGTTTTTTTCAAATTCATTACCATAGATTATTATTAATTTTTAAATATCTTTAATATTAAATCCTAAAATATCAATGAAACAGCCTGCATAAAACCGGTAAACAAATTATATTCATTCATTATGTAAGTAGGTGCTAAGCGGCATCGTTGCAAAGGCGCCGCCGATTTACGTGAAAAATTGTTTATTGGAAATGTATTACACCCAACTCTAAAATAGGTTAATAGGATTCCGGATGTGTGTTTCAAATTAGTGTCGTACATAACAAAACAGGTTGAGCCGATGAAAATCTTGATTGACCGATTTTCGATTTTAGGTTTGCCTATCGCGATAAGACCGCCCGTTGGGCGGCTTTGTGTATTTTATTTGTTTCTAATTTCTTTTTAATGGTGTACAGTACAATAAAGTTTCTTCATTAATTCACCCGGAAGAAGTCCGAAATACTTAGCTCTTAAAAGCTGGTATTTAATATTTATACAACTTAATAACTGGTCATTCAACATTCGAGATGTTTTCTGAAATTGATTGATGTGAGGACTGTTATTTTTATTTCAATTGACTTGTTTTTTTCCTGGACCATAAATAAATATTGCGTTAAATTATCTGAAGTAGGTACTTTTATGTAAGATTCAACAATATTTATCTACTCTTACGTGTGTATCTACTCTGTTAGGGGACGTCCATTAATCACGTGATGTGTTTATCAACTAATCCCCCCCCCAATCCCCCCTGGTGGTACGTGGTGAGGTTTCAGACTACCCTCCTCCCCTATCCAAAATCACGTGTAATTTTTTGGATATTATATTTAAATACAGGTATACATAATCTAATTTTATCCTGGAATATAAAACACCGTGATAAAAATGTCCAGACAAACAAATCGCACCTTGATTCGGAATCGATTTCGAATCCGAAACGCTATTTTATAAATTTTTCTGATCGACCATAAACCTTTCCGATACGGATTTAAAGGTTGATAGGTTACAAAAATACGTTTTCGGATTCGAAATCGAATCCGACAAAAACTGAGGTTACCGATCCAACAGTTTGCGACGTTTAAAAATAGCTCCCCAGTGACCAATGTTTGACAAGTTATAAGCTTAACAACTGCCCTATGATACTTTTAAAAACTATAAAGTTTAGTCAAATATCTCGGTGACCCTCTCCCTCTGTGTGACTACAGGTCAGAATATAAGGAGGATGCTTCGTTAAGCGACGTTCCGCACGGTCACTACTGGATTGGTGACCACTGTGATAACAAGGGTGAGAGGTTTTAGGATTACACGTAAACCCTTTGGTAAATTACCTACGTCAGACATTTACTCATTGACTTAGTAACCTATATTGCATGAGTGTATAAAACTTGTCGACCTACGACAATTTATATCCTTGGATGAATAATTATGGTATAATAAATAATAAAAACAGGAAAACCACGTAATGTTATACAGCTGAAATTTGAAAATACGAGTGCTGCCATCTAGCGGCGAGTAGAGACAAAACAACGTAGACAAAGAAATGATTTTTTTTAAAGCAGCAAATAATTTCCACGTTGTTGTAAAGGTACTTTTTTAACAATGGATCCACAAATCTCAAAAATAAAGAACAGATAAATTTATTTTTAACTGCGATACCTAGCGACGAGTACCCGAACTACAAACAACGTTATGTCCCTCCCTACGTACCGCAGGAAATAGTACAACAGCATAATAACAGATGGCGCTGAAAACAATTTACATAGAAAACGAACATTCACGAATATTCACTTTACCTATTTTACCTGAAGCATGCATTTCTCATGAGTGAGTATTCTTCATTATCAGCCAAAACTTGAATCACTTACCTGAAACAAAAATAACATAGATTAGCTTCACTTTTACATATAATTTATCAATAAAACTGTACCATATACATTTGAAAATTATTGTGGTTGAAATTTTCTCACAACTTCATTTTAATTTCATTTATTCATATCCTTTGTTTGACAAATTACATGTGCTTGGACAAGTCAGTTCAAACAATTAAAATATTTCACATAATTACATAATACCTGGGATGCATTCAAACCAGATTGGTCAGATTTGGTTGTGGACCGTGATGGATGGAGGGGAGATGGGGAGACCTTTGCCTAGCAGTGGGACAAGAAAGGTTGGTAAAAATAAATACATAATCAACAGATTACCTATAGTTAATACAATTTATAAAAAGAAAAAAGTGAAACAGTTCTAAATAATAACAGCTTATGTTATCCTATTGTTTATTTCAAATGTCTTTAATTAACTATTTGCCAGGTTAGATAAACCAGAAACAAAGATTTTTCTTTAAGAGCTTTACATGGAGACACTATCTAAACATGGGGCTCGTATAGGCTTCTAGAGTGCAATTAAACAATAGTAGGTAAGTTTATAAGATGTAATATTGCTATAACATTATAATATATTAGTAATAGTTTTTTAACTTATAAAAATTGTATTTTTTATTTATTTTATATGTCATGGGGGATTTTATTGATCGATCGAAGCGAGATCTCTAAATCAACTTGGGCAAATTGGCGTTGTATGTATTATGTTTGTTTGTCCGAGGATAACTTTCGAAGCGTTGATCCGATCATCGTGAAATTTGATACAAGGGTAGGTATCACGTCTGTGGTGTAAAATCTATAGGGACGACAGGTTGTTACACTATGTTGAACGGAATGCGTAAGCGCCATGAATTTCATGGCGCTTACGTTTTGGTCGCGAGTAAACTAAACTCTATAAGCGATCTAGCGCTGCGTGTTTTAAAGTTTGTTTAGATCACATAAATAATGTTTTAGCGCTACAGCGAACTTTAGTTCTAACTCACCAGCATTTGAACAAACTTTTTTCAAGAATGTTCTTGTCTATCGGTAGAATATATGTCTATGCTTAGAATCGATTCCAATCAGGAATGCGTCGCCTGGTCGGGTTTTAATTACGACTTCGTGGGACAGAAGTCACCCCCATTGTTCGTACCGGCTCACTAGGTAAATAGAACCTACTGGGAAAACTCGAATTAAACTCATCTAAGTATTCATTGGCTCCATAGATTTAGGGAAGGCCTAAAGAAAGAGAGAGATACATTTAAAACTCTACTTCTAATTAAAAAAAGTTGTTAGTATGTTTTTATAAATGTTCATCCTGGTTTATGAAAATATACTTTTAATAAAACTATGTTGTTATACTTAATTATATACAATATAACATGTTAAGCTATGTACTTATGTGGATTTTGTAGTAATAAATACAAATCATTTCAATTAAACTCAGGCGCAATTTTATTAGATACGACATCATTTAATAACAGTTGACTGTTTTTCTTCCAATGCCCAAGAGGGGCGCAATTGAGCACAATCTATCGTTTTTTTTTTTTATAATCTAATGGGCTGTTTGATGTTATAGATCAAAGAAATAATTAGTATCTAGAACTCTGTTCAGGAGAAAAGATGCAATTCAAAACAAGACAACTCATCCATCAAAATCCATCGAGCTGTTTGTGCGCTATTAAGTAAAAACCACTGACCAAAAAAGACATTTAGTTTATTGTAAAAAATATAATTATAAAGTTATTGGTGGATAACAACATAAATATTATTATAATTTATTAAAAATAACCAACAGTTTATCTTAACAGTTAACTAATACAAAACAGTAAGGCTATTATAGTTTTTCACGTATAGCCAACATTCGGTGAAACGATTATCCGACTTTTCAAGTAAATATTTTAATTAGTAACATATACCATACTAACATAAACGCAAGCAAAAATGATAAAAAATACAGATTTCAAACATCAAAATAAATACCACTATTGTACTATTTAAATCCCACATGGCTTCAGGATACAGACGTCAGCAACGTAAGCCAAGTCACAATAACAATGGTACAGAACAGACTACAATAACGTGAGTCGAGCCACATACACAATCCAAGACAATGGGCGATGTAGGTGGAGCCACTGTCAATGCGTCTCTTATGTGGAGAACTGTTTCCCTTTGTGCCCTCTCAATGTGTGTACATACCTACACCATAGTATACAATATATTCTACCCATTTCTTGTTTTGAGTCTTGATTCAATCAAAGATAAGTAAGTTAAACAATAAAAACCTGTGTGGTGTGAACTTAAGTATGCACCTTAGAAGTTATTTATATTGTATATATGTATTTATACATATATAAATACGTACCGTCTTATCAGTGTTTCGACCGGTGTTCTTATCGGTTATTCAGAGCGGATCGCGCTCACCCTGATGAAGGTTCACGGATTGAACCGAAACATTGTCGGTCGAAACACCGATAAGACGGTACGTGATAAATCCCGTATTTATAATAATGATTGAAATAAATCACGAAAGTTTTCGAAGTAAAATTATATATATATATATTTTATTTATGTTATTTATATTTATATTATTATACTTCATTGGCGTAAATAAATAGTATTATGTCAATCTCTTGCGTGATTTGCGTCAAGTAGTGCGCAAACCTCTTTGCCAAGTGTCCAAGTTATCCATGTGGGCACCAGATGGATAACTTCAAACCGGAAAACTAACTTCATAGCGTTACATACTTCCTTATAACATGCTGAAAATACACTTGATTTGTTTCTCCTAACGCGCCAAAAGATAATAAAAAAAAGATTGACAACCAGTCTTGTTTCTTGCCTTTCTTTCCTGGCTTAGTCGCGTAGGAACAGGCAGTAAATTTGACGTTTCAAAGTGATCCTTGTGATTTTAATGAATTTAAAAAAGTATTTGCATTTTTTTTTCAACGACTCTTTTTCAGCTTGTGCCTTACTGGCAATCTTTGAGGTCTATGTTCGGCAGTTGACGTCCAGAATACGGTAGCAGTTGGAACTTTTCCTTACAACAAAAGCCTTTGAAATTTATCCATCTCAATACAAGAGTCATCAGCTATTTTTCTTTATTAAGAAAACATTAGCCTCCTGCGCAGTCGGGTAAAAACTACCTACATAATTGCAGGATTACCTACCTACCCACCTATCATACAGCTTTTTATTTTACCAATTATTCTCAAAAATAACTAAATACCCAGCATACAGCTTTTTATTCTACCAATTATTCCCAAAAAGGGTCGGCAAAGTTTAAAAAATCTAACGATAATTTATTAAAAGCATATTGGCTTTCATAAAATGAATAATTTATCATGAATTACCAAAACTTTTATGTTAGTTCAACACCCCACGTTTCTCACATAAATTAACTTGGAGTGAGCCTCAAACATTGGAGAGCTTTTAGAAGTTGTATCACGTAGTCTTAATTTTTGCCTATTTGGTGGTTTGAACATAATGTTTTCTTACTTTCTTTCTAATCAAATCAAATCAATCAACTTAATTTATATACATTTCATGGGTTTGGGACCCTCTTTTAAGTATTAAATACCTGAGCAGGAGGGTCTCGCTCTTCCGTTATTTCGGTTTTTCCGATTAAGTATAATACAAACATAATCACACAAAAGATGACAAATAAAAGAATTTAGGTTATATAAAATTAAGTTAATGTAGGTTAAGTTAAATTAATGTAGGCAACTATTAAATTTATGTATACAATAACAGGAATAATCTAACTTAAACTAAGTTAGATTATTCCTGTTTAGGATAAGTTAAAGTAAATACAAATTTTCAACTTTCTAATACTGAAATTGTTCTTATAATGCAAACCAAACACTGGAGTATACAATTACTTATGTATTTCCAGCTGACTTCTAGTTTTTAGTACCTAAAAAATCAAACGATTCTTTATTTGGTTTAATTGTTAAAGTATAGAATCGGGAAATAAAATATAGATGATAAAATATAATGTAGATCCCAGATTGAGACGATCGGGAATTCTGAGATGTGTTTACTATTCATCACTGGCTCTAAACTTCAGAACCGTATTATAAATAATCTATGAATTATTCCTAGCAAATAAACTATTATTCATACTGAAGCTGGCCTATTTGGCCACTTGTAAGATACAAGTGGTTACAGACAGCTGATTTTATATTGTTTTCTGATAAAAATTTGTTGTAAGCGCGAATCTCAATATTTGTTAATCTATTAATAATCTATGTATATATTATATAAAACAAAGTCGGGTTAGTTACACCATTTATAACTCAAGAACGGCTGGACCGATTTTGATTTGTTGGATTTGTCTTCGCCCCGAATAGCAGAAAAATTATTAATATATCGTAAAAATTCACGCAAAAAAAAATTATGATAAATATTCATTTTCTCATACATAGATGCAACTAATGATGGCCGATTGACAATTCTACCGGAGCGACGTATTGGCAGCCCGCGTCATGTGCCTCTCAAGACGAAGTTCGGCGGGTCAGCTAATAAATAAAACCGGGCAAGTGATAATCTGACTCGCACACCCGAGGGTTCCGTAACATATTTTTTTATGATTTCCGTATCTTTTCCTTAACTTGGTGCTGTGAGGCCTTGCTTCTTGCCGAATTTCATGATTCTAGGTCAACGGGAAGTACCCTGTTTTGATTAATTGAGTGTCAAAATATGCGGCAAAAAGTGCGGTATTTTTTATTGCGTTGATTTACAAACTTTTTATACAGATCTATGGGACTGTAGACTGTATTTGTTATTATTTCAATATAATACCTCCACGCGTTTCTGAGGAAAAAGGTCTTGGAAGACAGACGGGCAACGAAGTGATTAATTAATTTATTTAATTTATTGGAAAATCAACAGCTTAGATAGATTACAGTAATAATTTCAGAAAGCTAATTACAGATTTTCACGTATAGTAACAATATAACTTAATAGGTACACAAAAGCTCACTTGACAATAACATGGAATAATATGCATGTATGTACGTACAATTAATATGGGTAAACCTAAATACCTACTACGTCACTATTAAAGTAACTTCTGGCCAGTCGCTGTCTGGCTGAATTTACGCTCGTACAGAATAGATCTAGGTCTAAATCAGGGTGCCTGCAACACTTATTGAATAGTTCGCAATAAAAATGCATTTTGCCTGTAGTTTGTGCCAACAATAGGTATAGAAATTGTGGGGTTAAATTGAGTTATTTTGGACGGGGCATGAATGGCAATTTTACTCAGTAGCTCAGGACAATCTATTATATTTGAAGATATTTTTAGAAGGAATTATAAATCAGCAATATAACGCCTTTTTGCTAGAGCAAGAAAGTTAAATTTTTTGCAGAGTTCATCATAACCGAAAGACTTATAGGGAATTTTTAACCAAAACAGAGATATTTAATAAATTTAACTTGAATTGTTTCAACTCTATTCTATAAATAAGGTTTATTTTGAGGTAAGGAAACCTACAAAAACTCTGCACTATATGGCTGCTTTATAGTATGCGCTGATCATGTCTGACTTTATCAGTATGGTTTGGAAGTCCGTGAACCGACTCCAAAGTCTTGAGGGCCAACCTCAAGCTCTTATAGCAATATTAAAATGATATTACACTGACATTTAGTACCATGGCCCTCAATTACTAAGCTTACTTTATTATTGTAAAGGCGAAGTAGTTCTGGTGACGTCACCATAAATCGTTCACTCAAAACGCTACATTCAAACATCAAACATTAGAGCTCAAATAAAACGTAAAATAATCTTAAATAGTAAGTAAATCGTGTTTATTTTCGCAATATCGTACTGAACACGTGGTGTAATCACTAGAAAGCACTAAATATACAATATTATTAGGATTATAATTTATAACAGGAATGTTTAACAGTTTTGTAGTTCAAATCGAAGTTGTCGCTACAAGCTTGAAACAAAATGCTCCTGAAACATGATGGTATTTTAAAAGATTGTGGTCAGCACCCTGGTCGTCCGGGGCAGGAAGAATCTGTGTAGATGGGTAATTCGGGACCCTACAGTGACTGGCTGCGACTGCATTGTCTGTGACGGCTTGTGGACTGTGATTTTTCTTCATCCTTAATGTGATTGTAAAGTGAACTGTTGACTCGAAAAAAGAAGAAGTATGGGTTTGAAATAGGTACCTACGATAAAAAGTATCAAGGGTAATTTAAAAAAGGGGGGTAAATGGGTGTGGCTCATTTCCTATTCTTAAGATGGTTCGATTCCTATACAAACAATCTTTTGACATTCACTAGATAACTGAACAGCAGAAATGTCTTAACATACGCATAAGCGTATCAAATTAGTTTCATCCTATTATTCCCGCAAAATCAATAAAATGGCACACTTCATTCATAAATATCGCAATATTCATCATTTTCATTTATTTGAAATGTCATTTAATAAGTAATTTTGTCAAGTTATTATGTCTTTTATGAAGAAAGTGTGCTAATTTATTGATTTTGAAGGAATAATAAGACAAAACATACACATATGTTTAAACATTTCTGCTGTTCAGTTATTTAGTGAATCGGCACTGATCAGTTGTATGGGAATCGAATCACCTTAAATGTTCGCTAATTGTATCGCCCGACAAGTCTGAACAATCGGCAGATCATTAAGTCTGTAATCTGCGGGCTTCTTTCGGATATATTAACTTAAGTGTTCTATGCCGTCCTTGGCATTCGACCTCATCCCCAATAGAATCGAACCCGCTATTTCAAGAGGAATGCTCTGCAGACCATTTGTTTACGTCCATTCAGTGGAATTCCACCACAGAGTAAAGAAAACAGCTGGTTGTGTCGGTCATGAATACGATTTCAAAGGACTGAGGCTTTTAGATTGGTGTGTGTGATGGATGACATATGGCACAGAAACGTGGTTTCTTACTATGGGCTTAAGAAGGCTTAAGATCGCTCAGCGTGCTATGGAGAGGGCTATGCTTGGTATTTCTCTACGAGATTGAATCAGAAATGAGGAGATCCGTAGCCAAACTAAGGTCACAAACATAGGCAAGAGGATTAGGAAACTGAAGTGGCAGAATTCGGGGTACATAGTTCAAAGAACTGACGGCCATTGGGGCAAAAAGGTTTTTGAGTGGAGACCACGCATCGGAAAGCGCGGTGTAGGATGGCCCTCCACTGGGTGGAAAGATGAAAAAACGACCTGATAAGGGTTGCTGGATTTATCACATGCTTCTTGCAACTAGTTGCTATTGCTAATTCTGCGACAAGCTGGTGAAAAGAAACTAGCTTTGTAATAACTAAATCGTATTTGAATAGGTCGTGGTAGGGTTGTATTTGGGAAAGCTTTGTGACTGTTCGTGATTAATTAAGTGAGCTGTGCTCACTTCGATATCCTCTCAGGCCGAATGTTTTGTTTAGTCGATAGGAAGTAGATATCGCTATATTTACATTGCGTGGGTTTCGACTGTTCGTACTTACGCAAATATTTACAACAATTACTGTCGAACGGTACAGATCTGCTGGTTTTTCATTCAATGGTAAAGTATGTTTGTATAGCCATCCCACAGTATTTATAGCTAGACGCCCTCTGTGGTGCACTGGGCGAAAAGCCGGCTGAGACGCAGGATGTTGTGGATTCAATTTCCACTGCGGTACAAATTTTTGCATGGTCTACAGGTATTTATGTATTCTATCAGTTATCTGGCTCCCATAGTACAAGCTCTGCTTAGTTTGGGGCTAGATAGCGCTGTATGAAATGTTTAACATTATTTATTATATATTTATTATTTTATCAAACAAAACTGTCATAATAATGGCGGCAAATGGCAATACTTTGCACCAAGTGTTGCGCAAACAACAAACCACAACTAACATGTAACGACAAGTAACAAAAATATAACCGACTTAACCAAACTACTGAACTGATTTTGAAGAAATTTCTATAAGACCAATATGAAAGTATATCCTATCAAAATAAATAGAATATTCCAGATCGGTTGATAAATGACGGAGTTTTGAGGTAATAAAATTTGAGGATTGCCCTCGATTTTTTTTGGTCACATCATCAGTCGGTAACGGTAACGGTAACAGTGTAGAGAGTTCATTGGTTTTTTCACATCTCAAAAAATGCACAACGCACCTAAAGAAGTTTTTAAAAAACTCTAAGAGTCAAACTTGTCCCAGCTGCAATCGACATCATCTGCAAAAACTAGAAAGAGGCTGAAATATTAGTTACAGATATTTCAGCCTGTTTCTGATGGTAGTGTCATACAAACCTGGCGTCTGCAATTTATCAGCTGTAAGACTGCGTAAGAGTCTCTTGATGCTCCGGCGCCTGCGCACGCCGCACGACTCTTCACTCATCTTGCACTCTTACTACACATACTTGGAACTAACTTCACAGTGTTCGATGGTAAGCTTGTAGCTAGATCTTCTTCATTTCATAAAGATTTGTAGAGTCGGTTTCGATTTATTACCTATGTGGTCATATTTGAAAATCGTATACATCAACATGTGTAACTTTGCTATGACTACTGCTCCAGAGTCCACATGTGTAGAAACACAATCATCAAGAGTCTGGCGGACAGACTGATGTTGACGGCAGCGTATCGACGTTGGGTGGAAATAGATACACTAGTAAGACTAAACAGAATTTTTAATGTTTTTTTTTAAATTGATATTGCAAAATATGGATCATTATGCAATAAAAAATAATTTAATTAACGTCATTAATGTCTTTTGCTTTTACACGGGCGGGCGTAAATTTTGTGTTAGTGCGAAGACGCGTGCAGAAGGTTGTTTCATAATATAAATAACGCACAAATACATTCTCAATGTCAATTCACAAAATGCCTTCAACCCGTATCAAATTCCAGGCAAATGTCAAAAGCGAAAGTATATCCCTTCACGTGCGATATTGCAGCCACAAATATCAATCATGGGGGATTATGCATCCCCAAGGAGTCCCGAGGGTCTGGGGTCCGAGAGTCGGGGGCCGTGAGCCTTTGGAATTGCTGATTTAGGTGGAGATAAATCGATTACTTCACTTGCGTACAACTACGTACAACTAATACAAAGAAGTTCAAATGCCATTTCTTGTCTTTTTAGAGAATTTCTCGTAAAGATCTTCGTGTCTAAAATTGCGCGGCTTTTATTGCATAGTCGTATAAATAAATCGTATATATGCGTCAAAGCCAAAAATCATTATTCAGCATGGGTCTTCAACACTTCCACCATTATTGGTATGGAAAGTGTGGGTAAGGGTCGGACTTGTGTGGCCTCAACTTCAGAAACTCACGTCACGGTGTGGTATCATGGGTATGGATTGCAGTTTGACCTCTCAGAAATTACGTGACCAAGATCTATTATTAGTATATTTATTTATACTAGTGTTGTCAAAAAAAAAATTGGCAATAGAACGAATATAGATATATCATACACTGCGAGACAAAAAAATCATCGTCAAACAAAATTGGATTTGTCCATTTTTATTCCTGAGCTCCTCATTACAGAAAACCAAGACAACGCTTTATTTGAGACGCAATTATATTACAAATTAGATAGATACTTACAGTAGGTACTAACATGCCTGCTTTAATAATATTCGTTCCAAGAAAAGGTAAACAAAATGGATAAAAGATAGCAAAAATGGAAACCAGATTATTTTTTCTTCATGAATAAGAGATACGAATCATTTTTGAAAGTCGCTTGTGTTTAGAATAATAAAGTGAATACTCGGTTATGTTCTCTTGAATTCAACTACTACTAATTAAATAAGCTTTATATGATAATAGTACATGCATGTGTATGCCAAATATTAACATTAATGCTCCTATGTACGTACATACATATACCTACCTATATATTTGTTATCAATAAATATTTGATAAGAAAGTACCTAACTTACTTCTGTAAGTAATTACTTTTATTCCAAAAAAAAATGTAATCACATTCAAGTGTTCTCCAATATCGATAGCTTGTAAATGCCAATGTTGATACAAGCTGACTGTAGACCAAAAACCGGGAACCGTTTTGCCCGGAGTACAAACATACTTTTGTAGTTCAGGACATTTGACAGTCTCAATAAGTTAGTAACTAAAGTAACTTTAGTAATTGGATACAAAAATATTGTGCCAAATCAGAAATGTCAGCTAAAGGGCATACAGTCGTCGCCATTTTTAGATTGCGGCGGGGGACATTTTTATACCAATTTTCCAGATTATGGGTTTATTAGAACCTTTATCAAAATGGCGTGAATTCATAAATAATAAGAAATATAAATAAGTTATCGACAAGGACAAAGTTTAGAATGAAAGTCATAAACTTTAGAAACTAGGCGACTATTGTCAAACCTTTATGTGAAATGTGTCGGTTGCGGGGCGCACGGCAGATGTGAAACATTTAAATTTATGGTTAGTGAAAGAATTTATATTTAAAGAAAATCGTTTATAATCATCTTATCATACGCAATATATATACGCGTGACGGCAACCAATTCTTTATCCGTACTTTTGATAATTATTGATACACGACATCTTACCGCCAAAGCGCGCCTATTGGACGCACGCCGTCACGGCATACGAATCGGTCCCAAGGCGCGCCAATAGATGTTTCACATCAAAAGTCTGTTCGCCATCTCTTTTGTCTGGTACGCCGTTGAGGCCGGTGCGGCGGCAAATTTAGCAGAAGATCTCAAGCAGCGCAAATATCGAAGTCTCGACAGAGCTTAGGTATTTTAGCCATTTGGTATCGAGACCCTGGGTCCATGGGGCACAGAGGCCCTTCACGTTTTAAAAATTCTTTCTGAGCGTCTGGTCAAAGCGACGTGGGATCCGAGAGTTGGCGCTTATCTGGGTCAACGCATAAGCATTGCAATTCAGCGGGGCAATGCAGCCAGTGTCCTGGGGGCACTTCCGCCTCGTAGTGATCTAGAGCAGTTGAGCCATCTTTAGATCGTTTGCAACGGTATATAGATGATTCAACTGTTCCTTCTGTATTTTAGTCTTGAAAATATTTATTCTCTATTTTTTCTGTTATTAAAGGTATTAGTTCGATCTTTTGTAATAGTCCTACGTCGTTTCATGACCCATTTTATTTCTATAATGAAGATGACAAGACTCTATGTAACTATATCTAACATATTTCGAGTCAGTTAACATGGTTAGAATTACGTATCTGTACACCTGTGTACTTGGTTACTAGCTATGTAGGTAATCATTAAAGTAAATTCGTACTAAAATTAATCTCTGACGCACAAATGAGATATATTTAGTATCCAAAACGAATTCCAATAATTTATTACTTATCTATTAACATGAGTTCAATTAACATTGAACAGGAATCCATAGTTTACATTAACTTTGATTTCAAAGTTTATATTGGCGCCCAACGTGGTACGGATAATAGTTAACTGCTTACTTTGGCATACATTTGAGATTACATTAAACAGTACTAAAATTGGTATGATGTAAATTCCAAGCCAAAGATCTGTTTGTATATAAAGTTTTTTTGATCTAGCGCCCAAATTGAGTCTTCCTTCGAACTTCTTACCCGATGAGGACTCTGTATAGTCGAAACTGACTTCTTAACGAGCATTTATGCATCAATCAAAATGTATTTTTTATCGGATATCTCCATTTAAACCCCGGACTCTTCCTTCGCTAATATGGGACCAATATATTTAATTTATGATCAAAATAAAATTTACACGTAAATGTGTAAAATTCCTTTACTTAGGGCGACTTGCACAACGATGCCTAAACGTATTTAGTGGCTAAACATGATTTAAGGAGTCGTCAAATCATACAAATACGTCCAATTTAAACAGGTTTAGTCGCTAAATACGTTTAGGGATCGTTGTGCAAGCCGGCCTTAGTCACTTAACTAAATTAGAGTTACCAATATGTCATCTACATAATTACTAAATTTAAATTGGCAGCCATAAACAAAGCTTAGTGCATAATAATCATTCTACCAGGTGAAAGGGCCATTACCCTGACATGCGATTAGCCATAGACAATGTTTTTTTTTCATCGCCTCGTCACAATAAACCCTTTGAAGTCACGGCAGATTGCCTCGGTCCCCTGCCAGGGTACTGACCCCCGGTACCTGTGTTAACCGATTACGAAAGAGGGTTGCGATTTGAGGCTCGGTTATTGCTAGGTCAAAGAAAGCTTTTCTATCGATTGTTTGCAGTTTATTTTATTTTACACAACAGTACACAATTAAGCAACATTTTATGTACATCATAATTTAGGAAGAAAGAAAAAACCCGAACTAAGATCTCGCGAGTCTCCTAAAACACGTATTCAGTGGCAAAATATGATTTAAGGAGTTGTCAAATCATACAAATACATAAAATTTAAACATGTTTAGGGATTGTTGTGCAAGCCGGCCTTAATCTTTGACTAATAAAATAGTGCCACGAAATGCGCAACCAAATAACTTGACCTACAGTTTCATTCAAGTTACAGGTAATGGGAGTTCATGTTATTTGGGTATCTTTATTTGGGGTAGAAACTGCAGTTATTCTGGATTTCAGACTTTTCTCCATATTTGTGTCACTAAAGCTACACGCATACCAAATTTCAGCACTGTGAGGTCACTGGTGTACCCTGTGAATTTTGTCAAAGTTCTGTTTTTATTGTGCCTAATAACTAAAAATTACAAAGTTTAAACTAAAAATAAAAACGGGATCGATATGTACTCACAAAGACCTTTTATTAGACGTGCCATTTGACCGGATAGTCTCATTTTGGTTTTTTTTACCCCTCTTGAACCCCAATATCTCAACAACCCCCCCACATTTTTAGCTCAATTAGTGACACCAAAATAGTGCCATCACATCCTAGCTATGCACCAAATTTCACAATGATCAGATAAACGCTTCAAAAGTTATCCTCGGACAAACAAACATACGTACATACAACTCCGATTTGCCAAGTTGTTTTAGAGATCTCGCTTCGCTCGGTCAATAAAAAAATTATGATTAGAATCACTCTTTTGAAAGTGATTAAGATGCCTATTGCGCTAGAGTGACAAGAGAAGAACCAATAGATTACTTTATAGATATAGACTATGGTGTATTGGATAAGAGGTTTTGTCTATTGGATAAGAGTAGTTAAATTATTTTGGAAAAATGTTAATTGTTGTCAGGGATGTCGGCGCTTGATTGCAATTAAGAAAATTTCATTTAGTTTCTGAATTCTATTTTCTTTTGACAGAAACCTTATGTTCTTCTGTTTTCAATTACGGTCGCCATAAAATTAATGGCTTTCATCAACACCACATCAAAGTATTCATTTAGTAATTTTGAAAACCACAATTTTCCGTTCGCTTTACTGTTAGCAAATTACATAACACGAAAAGACTATGTAAGAAGTAATATAAGTAGTATAAGATATGGGCAACGATCGTCACGCAGGGGATGCCTGAAGACGGACGACGGCGGCGCCGAAGAAGGCCTAGTAAACGCTGGCGTGACGATCTCAATGCCTTCGAGACAGATTGGTGGGAGACCTTTGCCCAGCAGTGGGATGATATAGGTTGAAAAAAAATGATATAACAAGTATAGTGTTAGACGGGACAGTTTTAGATCGATAAAAATGCTATTTATTAACATCACAATATAAAAATACATTAAAGCGGCAAACCCCCAGTGAGTGGCATAGAGACATGACAGTTGTTGAACCATAGACTATATCCCCATGTCTGTTATAATATAGGGTTGTGCGTAGTAAACGCTAGAGATGAGCTTATAAATCGAAAATCTGATTATCAATACGTAAGATGTATCATCATTATCTGGGTGTCTTCAAGTCGCAAGTGAATAGGTTTCTTCTAGGCAAGCGTGATCCACCGTGGACTGCATCATCGTTTACCATCAGGCGAGATCGTGGTCAAACGCAAGATAAATGTATAAAAAAAAATCCTTGAGGATTATCGTCAGGTGCATGTATTGAACATATTATCTTTCCTCTTGATTAAAGCTAGGCTAAGAGTGTTATATAGGTGCTACATGTCTAATACATCAGAAAATCTTCTGTCCCAGGCACGACGGAGGTTGCGCCATTCATCAAGCGAATGCAACTTGACACGACCAGACTCAGGTGTTTAAAATTTTCATTTCATTTCACTTCAGAGGCTCAATTCTAAACCTAACCTAACTAAACCAACCGCTTCACAAAGTAAAATTGCAGAGCTTGTACTAAGGGAACCAGATAACTGATAGAATACTTGTATGCTTTTCTTTTTCTTGTAATAACATACTTATAATATATAGAAAAACATACAGATTCGGAACAAATATCTGTATCACATGCAAATATTTGTTTCGTGGTAGAAATCAAATCCGCTACCTCCTGCGTCTCAATCGGCTATTCGACAATGACAAAAACCTACTAACACAATTTTTTTTGAATAACCACCGTTGCTATGACAACTCTATTGAGCATTTGGCAGGTTATGATAAGAACAACAATTATAATCGATAATTAGTCTTATATCCATAATCGTTTATCTTATGATTAGCAGAAATGGGCCCCAGTTTAACGAGAAACAATGCAGAAAAACATACGTCAGAGATGTTTATTTTCCTTCGTCATAAAGTGTTTTTATTATACGTATTACATGAAGATTATTAAAAGAACATTGTTGAAATCTGACAGATATATTGGCTGCGTGTTCATACTCGTATATCAGCGTGTGGGCGAAATTGCGGAAATGTGCTGAAGATCAGAAGAAGACATTTGTAAAAAATCAACAATACAGCTCCGGTTTTAGGATCGGATAACCCGATATTATATTACGGTTATTACGTTTATTATTTGATGTAATAGGGGATTGTCACCGCCACCGCCGTCTCGAATCACGATTTCCATGTTTCAAATGATAAAGTGAAATAGATAAAGTTGCACTGTGTGTTACACTTGACGACCTTCGTGGTGCAGTGGGAAAATAGCCGGCTTGAACGTTTGCATGATCTACTGATATTTGTTCCGGGTCTGGATGTTTTGCTACATGTATATTATTGATCGAGCGAAGCGAGATCTATAAATCAACTTGGGCAAATCGGCGTTGTATGTATGTTTGGTTGTTTGTCCGACAATAACTTTCGAAGCGTTTATCGGATCATCGTAAAATTTGGTATATAGGTATTTGGTATAGTGATGGCACTATTTTGGTGTGACTAAATGAACTAAAAATGTGGGGGGTTGTTGAGACATTTAACATGAACTCCCGTTGCCTGAATTTGAATGAAACTGTAGGTATGTATGTAGGGTGGTTATGCATTTCGTGGCACTATTTTGATAGTCAAAGATTAGGTACAAATAATATTTTTTTTTATGGGAGACTCACGAAATCTCAGTTCGGGGCGAACCACTAGTAAGTATTCTATCAGTTATCTGGTTTCCATAGTTCCAGCTCTGCTTAGTTTGGGGCTAAGTAGCACTGTTTGAAATGTCCAGTTATATTTATTATTATTATTATTTATGTGGCCATAAAATATAATACACAACCCGGCGAACTTCGTACCGCCTTGACATGTATATGACGCGGGCTGTCAATGTACGTCACCGCGGTAGAATTGAAAATCTGCCATCATTATGTACGAGGACATGAATTTTCTTAATAATTTCTTTTTGCATGATTTTTTCCGATATTTTAGTAGTTATTCGGGACAGAGACAAATCCAACAAATCAAAGATCATCAACACCAGTCCAGCCGTTCTCGAGTTATAAGTGTTCGAACAAACCCGACTTTGTTGTATATAATAAAGATTTTGTCATCGTGACGGCCAAAAAGAAAAAAACATGAATAATTTTTGACGTGATGTTAATTAGCGGTATCCGTGCGATCCATCGAGCCAGTTATATGCATTTTTTGTAAGAACTCTCATTCTATTTGGAATATTTGCAAAATAAACACTCATAAAAACATCGTAACCGTCAATAAACTGTATTATTGACTGTAAGGGCCGTAGCCGTTGCGGCAGCCCACGGACAATATCGACTGCGACTTATTCCGTAAGCTGCTGCCAGCAATTCTATTATACCACTATATTTGGAACAAATATTATGATACACTTTGTGATCTAAAATAATACACTGGATACGTATATACCTATATATTTTGTTGTACCGTCCTACTATACAGATTAGTTTTAATTCTACTTACAAATTTTTGCATCGATCTTTTTCGTTCGTTTGTTTTTCGAAATAATAGTAGATTATTAAACGAGGGGAAAAGCAGTGTCTTTCGTCACGGGCGCTGTATTGAATCCCGAACGTAACGAAGGATTCTAGAGTTAACTCACGAGCGGAGCGGATATAAGCACGTCCAAGATGCAGACAGCTTTATCCACGAGGAGAATACTCTACTTTTCACACTTTCTGCGAGACAATAAAAACCAAATTCAGGTTGGTGCATTCTGTGCAGACTTAGTTCGATTTAAGAATAAGTTCTTATTGTGTGGGTATCTTTGGTTTTAAAAATTTTAAAACTGATGAGGTTCCAAATTCAAATAAGGCTGTATTTTTAGGTATTCGTAATTTGCTAGTGTCATCTGTGAGTGTTTCTCCTTCCAAAACTTAACCATGTTATGTCGTTCAAACAAATATAATATAAAGAAAGAAAGAAAAAAACCATTTTATTCAAAAAACCATACAGTAATAAAGAAAAATAAAAACAACAACAACAATAAAATCTAACCTAAGCACTAACAAACTAAAAAGCTCTGGGGGGGGGATGAAATGGTACTCAGCTCATCTAATGAAAGATACTTAATAAATATCTATATAACTCCCGGCGCGAGAAGCAAAACGGATATTGCGAATAACCGGATATTCGGCATAACATCTTGGCATCCGGCCAAACACACACAATTCATTATATATGCAATTCCTTTATTGTTATATGAATAACAATTGAGCTATATGTTCCTGTATAATTAATACTAGCTGACAATCCATCATGAAAGTGACAGAAGCAAAACTTATTTTAAAGACAATCGCAACCATCATCATCACAATGTGTCGTCAACACCTCGACCATAGTTGTATGGGAAGTGTGGATGAGGGTCGAACTTCCGTGCTCAAACCTGACTTCAACGTCAGAGACGACTATCTCTGAGTCACGAGGTAATGTCCAGAGTGCCATCCTGGCTTGCAGTTTGGCCTCTCAGACGTTACGTAGCCGATGTCTTGGCTAACGTTGGTCCTCTAAATCGCAACCGGGACATGGACTAGAATCCAAGTCAAAACAATTTATAAAAAAAATAATCACCCAGTTATTGAGTTAACAGTTACCGACGCTGTCTCTACCTTTAATAATAATTCAATACTTGCCGTATAGTCCGAAATGTTATATCCACTAATTTACGTTTACCAATAGTTAAATATTTCACGATGTTCGTTTGGCTAAAAGCCCGCGATTATTCATCAACTACTCGTTAAACGAGATAATAAAAACAAGGAAAAAATAACAATACATTTTTATTTCGAGCAACAATAGAAAAACACGGTTCTACCATCTTGGTAAATAAAACCGATAATTGAATTATTAGAAACTGATAGTTAGAATGTTGCATTAGTGTTACTCAATGCATTATGTATGAAGACACGTGCAATCGCAGAAGTGCAGTATGGATGCAGCAACTTTAGTTAGCGCCCTCTGGCGACGCGCCAACTGGTCAAGGTTAACGAATCACTAGTTAACCGACTGCGACTCTGAACAAACATGGCCATTCCCTACGGGCATATTCCATTTAATTATTCCAAAAATAAAAAAAATATGAGCGGGTACTTAAATAATACAATAAATAAAGCAATTAAAGAAAACAAGATACTCTGTCCGCGTTTTTTGCTTGTCCGGACAAACAAAAATAATAGGTTGGGGAAAAAGTCTTTTCGCATTATCCATTTTATTATATACATACCAATTATTAATTACATAAAATATAAAAAAATCGCATGTTTCTGTTATTTTGGTGCTAACTTTATTAACACAACCCTTTTCGTTTTTACTTTTAATCACACTAATATCATAAATGTCAAAGTTGGGTGTTTGTTTATTTATTTATTTGTTTGTTACTCAATCACGTCGTAACGGCTGCACCGATTTCGATGGAATTTGGTATATACGTAGATTATAACCTGGATTAACACATAGCCTACCTTTTATCCCCTAAATCAGTTCCCAAGGGATAAAAGTGGGATGTCAAGTCAAGTTCCAACAGCGAGTTAAGCTTTATTTCTAGGTTACCTACATATTTAGGAGTGTAACGCGTACGAAATCGTGGGCAACAGCTAGTCTACTATAATTATTTTGGGTAGGGACCACACCCTGGGCTGCAACACAGATCAAAAAACCGCATCCGACTCGGTCCATCCATTTGGGAAGTACATTGCCGCACACTGGCACACAGACATTTATAACAACATCCCTCTTTTTAAAAACCAATCTATAACAAAATAACGCTCTGGTATTTCGATACCATAGATACAGAGACGAAGGCTTCAATTAAACTAGCAATCCTCTTTTTAGGATGAGGGTTAAAAACATTAACTAGGTAGGTATACAGTTTTTCAAATGGCATGCTCTGAAGCCCCCAAAAACAAATGGCAATACATATGTTTGTTTTAGTTTTACGCATAAACACGTGATAACGTATTACCCTTTCCCCTTCTACAGAATGCTTCATAACAAATGTTACTATTAAAATGAATTATTCTACAGATAATCTCCGAGATAATTCTATAGATAAAACAAAACAACATTTTAATTAAATTAATAAAATATCCCCATAAAATATTAATACATACAGGTCATACAGTCTGGCAGTACTGCGACTCGGACCAAATGAGCCGTGAGGCCCTGGAAGATTTGCCATTTGTACATGTAACCGCTAAACATTGTTAGTGTACGCTATGTTGATGACTACAATTTGATAAAAAAAAAGTTATACGTTCAGAGAATCTCTACTGGAGCATAAAACTCAATAATATACTACTGAGCAAAAAAATCCCAACCAGCTACACTGTGACACAATTGGGTGTGACTCGTTGGGAACCCACCAATAAAATTAAGTATAAACCTAACCCACAGCCAAATATTGTAAATAGAAAGAAACAGCAGATATTAATCGCAACGGTAACAGATTTTTCAAACCTTCGCGACCACTATACATAATTAATGATTTAAACGGGTATTTATCGCGTATGTACCTTTTTTATGACAACCTCCGTGGCGCAGCGGGCGAATAGCTGTCTGAGACGCAGGAGGTTGCGAGTTCGATTCCCACCGTGGAACAAATGTTTGCACGATCTACAGATGTTCCGGATCTGGTTGTTACTCTATTTATTAGAAGAAAGTAATTAAAAAAAAAAACGTATATAATGGTGTTTGATAATATACGCACAAAAATGAACGAAGTTATTTTGAGGAGTATAATAAATACATTTGTGAAATGTTTACCATGGAAATGTGAAATTTATTGTGGCATGTAAAAACAAACACTAACTTATGTTGTTTTATTGCATAATGCTTGCCATCTAACCACAGATATTGTATTAGTGCCATCTCGAGATATCTCTTGTTGTCCCTTTCTAACCCAAAACCCGCAGCCATTTCCGAAAGAGATATAAAATCAGCCTTTATTTTTGGACGTCGATTACAAGAGTAGGCAGTAAGTTTTATATCGAATTAATCACCTAAACTTGGTCGATTTTCTTTAAAATTTGATAATATAACTAGTTCGAGAAGTCTTTTTTTATGTTTTGAGAGACCGTCATCTTAATACCGTCAGTATATTACCAAAGACCCTGTATAAGTATTCAGTTATCTGGCTCTCATGGCTTTGCTTAGTTTGGGGTAAATAGCGCTGTGTGAAATGTCCAACATTATTTATTTGTTATCCCAATGTTTCGACTGTATTGTGTTGCGATGCGATAAATTCCCGTTTAAATCAGTTCTTTTTATCGCCCTGAGTTTAATGATTGATAATTTTCATGAGTCTCGGAAGAGCTACATGTTCTGGGACACCTTGTAAATCACTGTGGGGAGTCGTTAGTAACTGTTATATTGTCTGTGGGGGTGTCTAGACATCCCTCGGTTGGCTATGGGGACTAGGGGGTGGTATGTGGGTAATTAATGAATATGGGGCTTTTTGGACATTGTACTTACATAACGTGAAAAAGTACCCAAATAAATCCACACAAAGAAAGTAACTCTGTCTCTCCTTCTGTCTGTTTGTTACGTTTTCACGACGAAACGAAAAAAAACAGAAAAAAAACACTATCCCGTTTTTTTTTATTAAATCGCTTTATTATAAGGCCGCCCATTGTTAATTTCTGTTTTAGTTTTCAATTCTTTTTTTTTTTAACTCTACTTGGAGGTGGAAGAAGCATATGGCCCACCTGATGTTAAGTGGCCACCGATAGAAAGAAGACCTGATAAAGGTTGCTGGGAGCCGTTGGGTGCAGGTCGCACAAGATTGGTCGCTCTATAAATCTATGGAGGCCTTTTTTTAGCAGTGGACGTCCTTTGGCTTTTTTCACTAACAACGGGATACTCGTATTTACCATGATCATTATTATTAAAGTGAAACTTTTATTACATCGTCTCAAACTTTTTCGTCTGTGTGTTGCATGTCGCGTGACGGTCGGCCGCGGAGTAGGGATAAAGTGGAAGGCGCTCGTTAGAGTAGCCGAGGCCAATATGGCGGCGCCTATAGTTCGCATCAGCTGACCGTGTAGTGTATAAACTATTACTCATTTGTGCTAACGAGGAAAAATGTCTATAATGTGAAACAAAGTTTCACTTTTACCGTGGTGTCATAAAACCACACAATCCTTTTTTTTATTTATTATCTGGTTCCCATAGTACAAGCTCTGCTTAGTTTGGGGCTAGATAGCGTTGTGTGAAATGTCCTGCAATATTTATTTATTTATTATTATAAATACGGGATTTATCACGTAACTACTGAACTACATCTCGCCTCGCACTACGCGCCGCAGCCCTCTGCGCGAAACTCCGATAAAACGGTAAATCTCGTATTTATAATAATGATTGAAATAAATCACGAAAAATCTCTGAATGAAATTTAACAAAAGTGAGAAAACAGTGTTCATAAAGATGATAGTTTCAAAAGTTATGTCCTTTATTATGATGATGATGAGTTTCCCATTCCATTTCCAAGTATTTGTTTGGAGCCTGCCCGGCTGGTTCGTTTCGGATGCTATTCTCGGAACATGTCACAAAGAGCAGTGAGTCAGAGAGGGTTCCCTGTGACTCAGTTGGCAGTGTTCCACGTGGAGTTGGTTCAAGTGCAGATGGTGTAGACAATATTGCATAAGTGGTAATAAGGAATCGAGAAAAGAAAATATGATGAAACTCTGTCTCTGTTTGTCAATAAAAACATTACCCTCCTGCGCAGTTGGGTAAAACGTAGCCTGTCTCAACCCCGATCACCACTTTTTTTATTGCATAAGCGACCCACAAATATACAAAAGGTTGGCTTTAAAAACATTAAGCATTGCTAAGATTTTCCATAAATTACGAACTATTATAGATGGGATTTGAACCCGCAAGAGATGGGTCTCAAGATTTTCCCGTATGTCGTACAAAATTTTAAATAAAAATCACTACTTATAGCTAAGACTGTCAAAATCACTAATGGTTTTTTATTACCGCAATCGGGGGCCGTAACTTGTAACCCATATAGGTATTTATAAATCCATTGCCTCATGTCTTAATTCGGTTTATTGTAAATAAATATGGACACGTGTTTTCTTACGAGCTTGTAGCGACAGTAGAAAAATCAAGAATAATATTTAAACATTTTATTGACTTTTAAACACACTCGACTTTTATTAAACTACAGCGAACTAACAGAATTTCTACTCTAAAAATATATTTTGTAATAAATTAAACTTAACCTACCTACCGACATGTTTTGTCCTAAGATTATAAATAAAATCACGCAATGAAATCCTACAAAATTGACGCAATTTTCAGCAAAAATCTACACTTTATTGGTTTTATTTTGACAGCTGTCAACCTATTCTATCAATTATCTGGTTCCTATTGACATCTCTATACATGTATTTCATGCAATAAATATTATTTTGTAAAATATCAACTTTATTTGCTATCGCTACGCCATATATCATCGATTGTTTCACTTTCGGTCCGTATATCCGGGTCCGACGGTTACAAACACCACTATTTTTGGTTCAGCTTTCTTTCCTGAACAGTTAACATTTGACTATTTATTTGCTAAGTGAAAGAACACATTCGTTAGAATGTATGTTACTTTAGCATTTCGAGTTTTTGCAAGACTGGTGTTACCAACCGGGTAGTTACGAGTATTCGCATCCGCATCCGCAGATGCGGAGCCTGCGCATCGATTTGGGCACCTGCATCCGCAATAATCGATGCGGATGCAGATGCAGCGCAGGTCGCAACAAGAAAGAGCTTGCGAGTGGTGCGTGCCGTGGGCACGTGCTGATTAACCAATGGGAGCGAAGATTTCGGTGACAAGATCAGCAAGAATAATGTAGACTGATGTAATTAATGAATACAGTAAGCTTGTGGTCAATCTTGCTCCAATTTAGTGCCATATCGCATTCAAATTGACTTGTTCGTTATCGTCTGTCAGTAAGCGCTCTTTATTGTGACATGGTTTTAAACTGTTTATATGTTATTGTTGGTGACATTCGTGACTTTTTTACATTATTAATGATTGGCGATTTCTTAAGAAAATCTTAGCATGGAGATGTCTAAGTTATTGGTCTATAAAAAGTCAAGTCTTCGGGGATTTTTGAACATCCTAAATTCTCCGATTGGCGTTACACAAATCTAATATTTATCTTCGAATCAGTACTCATAATGTTCATCTCATTGAAAGATACATAATATAATTTAGGTCAGGGTATACATAAACCTGTTCACGGTGAAGGTATAAAAGCACATTTATTTCCATTCAATCCATGTAACCTGCGCCTCGTCTTTTGACTTTTATAGGCTGGGCATTGCCAATGAATTAGATTTTACTTATAAGCTGAGAAAAACATGTGGAGTCTATCATTCAGTCAGTTCACTGATTTGAACTACCTTGATAGGTACCACATAAGAAGTTAAACACTGATTAATGCGTGTTTAAAAAAAATACGAGCCTTACAGTAGTCGCATATGATGTGTTACATCATTTTTATTGTACAACATATAAACAAAAAATTACAAACAAAATAGAAAACACAAAGCAAATCTTAATCTTACCTACCGAATTCATCAGTCTGAAAGTTGGTCATTGGAAACTCGATAAAGGCTCCGTAAATGCGATTAACCGTAAGTTAATTTAAAAATAGAATGAGGCTCATTGTTTTCATAATATGCTATGATGAAATACAATCTCCATAACAAATCCTCATTTCTCTTAAATGAAATAAGCCATAAATAGTCTGGTAGTGAAAAACATCTGACCACCGCGCGCGCTCAGTGGTCAAAGCGCTTCCCCGGTTTCCTGTTCCACATTTCTGTCCCTTTTGCAAAAATCACTCCCACAAACCGAGAGGAAAGATGTTACACATCAAAAATTCCTTACCCATTTTTGTTCAGGATTATTTAAAGTGTTTCACGATGAACAAATATCACCATTTCAGTCTGGCCTGACTCCAGACTAATAAATAAAAAATGCCGGGCATTTGTAATCCGACAAATAATTCGATTCATATTTTTGACATTTATCAAATGTCAAAATGTTGTTGCCACATCCCAACCGCTAGTGTTGCATAGCAACAAAAGAGCTATTCAATTCTGCTCAATTGCAGATAAAAAATCTTTAAATTAAGACAAAGTCTCAGCACTTTCTTTCTTCAACTAAATGCACTAATGAGTAGTCTTTTTTTTTTCTTTTTTTTATACTACTTAAAAATGGAATAAGCCTATGGCCCACCTGATGTTAAGTGGTAACCATCGCCTATAACAAAGTATTGCCTAAATAGGGCACGCGCCTTAGGAACGTGCCCTACGATGCACTGCCCTGCGTCCATCAACTTGAGGCAAGTGTAAAGTCTCATGTGCCTGTAATTTCACTGACACCCTTCAAATCGAAACACAGTATGTTGGTTGGCGGCAGAAATAGGCATGATGGTAGTACGTCCCCGAGCGAGTCATTTTACAAACTTAAGACGTCTGATCAACTGTCAATCTATTCACGATTTAATTTTCATATAAAAGTACCCGCTAAACGGCAAATATATGAACTTAATGAAACATAGGACATGACTCATGGACATAGGCTACTTTTTACCTGACTGCGCAAAAGGATGTTAATGTTTTTTATTGAAAACCACGTGTGCGAAGCCGCGCGCGGGTCAGCTAGTCATTAATAACAACGGAGACCGCGCACGGACGTCCTATTTAGGCAAGGTCCCGTCAGTTACATTGTCCCTAATAATGTATATTAGGTTAGGTTTCAGTTAATAGCGTTGGAAACGTCAAACGAGACATCTCTCAGTGAATATTAGATGAGCCTTCAAGAAGAAATGTCAAGTATCTAGGGTGACAGTTCTGTAATAATGAAGTTTATCAAGCCCGAGCTTAACGCTTGTTCGTTCGTTTTTTCAAGAATAACTAAGTTGTTTTGTAGAGATTACTCTTCAGCGATAAGATCGCTAATTGGATATTAACTTAGATTTATGTTGATCTATTTGTTATGTTTTATGTTAAAGTAATGATAAAGCATTTCCTGTTCTACTTTAAGTTAAGCGACTCGGTTAATATTTGGATAGGTGACAGTTGTGCGCCACGTCAACAATTTCTTTGCGCAACCATCTGTGGGAAGAATTTGTTCATATGGCTTGCGCAAAGAAATCGCTACGTGTGAGCTCCATTGCTCCATTAGAAGCGAGCGATGTTCTGCTTCTCAGGCCACGTGTGTTTGGCTCCGGGCAGGCTAAAAACTTCATAGTTGGCCACTAGTAAACTACAAACACAATATAATTTCATCTATTACTCTCTTAACAAGATTTTAAATTGCCTGTACATTCGTAATGTTTATTGAAACGTCAAAATCAGAGCCCTCTCGTATAATATAAAAGTCATATCTGTCAAGAGCAAACAATGTCACTGTCAGATAGATACTCGTTTATCAAAGCTCTTTTGAAACATGATTCACTGGTTTCAAGATAATTTTAATGTATAAATCTTCCATTACCTCCAATAAAAGTTCTAAAACAATCGCTCACGTCACGACAGTAAAAAAATATCAAACAGTAAGGTAGTTTGTAAAAATAGCGTAGGTAGTCTATGGCATCTGTTTTCTAGTGATAGGTACATACTGCTACTGTTTAGTTTCTAAAATGATATTTACGTTCTAGCAAATCTTAATATACAAAAACAAACTTGGTTTGTTCGAACACTTATAACTCGAGAACGGCTGAACCGATTTTGATGGTTTTTTATTTGTTGTTTTTGTTTCCGTCCCGAATAGCAGAATAACTATTAAATATCAGAAAAAACACGCAAAAGGATATTATGAAGAAAAATCATTTTCTCATACATTGATGCCGATAATGATGGTCGACGTATATTGACAGCCCGCGTCATATGCATGTCAAGGCGGTACGAAGTTCGCCGGGTCAACTAGTGACTTATAAAAACTGATACAACATTTACAGCGATTACATACTCACACTGTCAAAGTGAATTAACTGAGCATTTTCTTCAAGATAGGAATCGATAGAAACAACTCCTCACTCAGGCTCGTGGTAATCGAATGCGTCGGAGTTGACCGGTGTCTAAATACTACCAACGAACAACAGAACCGAATAATACAACATCATACTAATATTATAAATATGAAAGTTTGGATGTTTGTTAATTACTCAATCACAATGTAACGGCTGAACCGATTTAGATGAAATTTCATATATACGTAGATTATAACCTGGAATACCACATAGGCTACGGTTTATCCCATAAATCAGTTCCCATGGGATAAAAATGAGGTGTCAAGTCAAGTTGCAACAGCAAGTTTAGCTTTATTTCTAGGATAGCTACACATTTAGGTGTAACGCGTACGAAGTCGCGGGCAACAGCTAGTTAGAAATAATTGGAATATTGTCCTGTCGAAATATTAATCCAGCATTAAGTAGTTTCTGAGTGTAATTTTACAATATACTTAAAGTGAAACTTGCTGTTTATTAATTATACTGATTGTTATAGTGTATGGATAAGATAATAATGGAAACAGTAAGTACATCGCTGAAATTTCTACCAAAATCAGGCAGTGCTCATATGCACTATACAAGCTTAAACAAATCGTCCATCAATATGCTCTTTTGAATGTCTATCATGGGTATGCAGTTTTCATACTTAAATATGGGATTATTTTCTTGATAGTCAAATATTAAGGCCGGCTTGCACAACAATCCCTAGACGTATTTAGCGACTAAACATTTTTAAATTTTACGTATTTGTATGATTTGACAACTCCTTTAATAATATATAGCCACTAAATACCTTTAGGCATCGTTGCGCGAGTCGCCCTACAAAATATTTTTTTCGTGTTTTAGAAGACTCGCGAGATCTCAGTCCGGGGCGAACCACTAGTTATTTGTCTTCATTGACGAATCTCTATGACAAAGCGGTAGCTTCGAATGCCTGTTCTATGACCGTTGAGCTATATACAGGCTCGTTAAAAATGTAACGTCTTGTTCACAATGTATTGCTTCATCATCATCATCATCATATCAGTCACAGGACGTCCACTGATGAACATAGCCCCCCCCCCCCCACATTTCCAGAGCGACCGATTTTGTGCGGTCTGCATCCATCGGCTCCCAGTAACCTTTATCAGTATATTTTTATTTACTTAGTTAATTTTTTATTATTATAATTTTATAATTAATAATTTAATTTGAGCCACCGACGCAGTGGGCGAGTAGCCGGCTACATATAAATCTATCTTTATTCATACAAATCATTTATCAATTTGAAACGTCAATTTTAGCGCCTGTTCCACTTTCTATTTAACTAGCTAACCAATCCGCAGCTTCGCACGCATTGTTTTTCTAGTGTATAAGATAGTGTAACTTCCCAACGGTGAAAGAATTTTTTAAATCGGTCCAGTAGTTTCGGAGTCTATTCAATGCAAACAAACAATCAAATCTTTCCTCTTTATAATATTAGTATAGATAGATAACAGCCGTAAAATACATAGATAATAAGTATAAAGTAAATTACCTATAGGTATACCTAAATACTTTAAGCTCAAAAGGTGTGAAAAAGTTTTTGTACAATACTTAGCCAAGGTTAACCTGAATCGTTTTAATGCGTCAAAGGCACGGTGGCCACTGCACTGTGACATGCGCCTTATATTTGTGAAATGTTCAGAGCAAGGCGGAAGATCGCAAATAGCGATAGTTATAGGAAATACTTATGTTACAGTTTACTAACCAGGCACATGTTACTGCGAATATCTATCTATTATGTTTTACAACAGAATATTTTAAAAAGATTTCCCTTATCCCTTTCCCTTCGACGACCTCCGTGGCGCAGTGGGCGTATAGCCGGCTGAGACGCAGGAGGTAGCGGGTTCGATTCCGCGGGACAAATGCTTGCATGATCTATAGATATTTGTTCCGGGTCTAGGTGTTTTTTTATATACTATAAGTATGCATTTACAAAAAAGTACATAAGTATTCTATCAGTTATCTGGTTCCCATAGTACAAGCTCTGCTTAGTTTGGGGCTAGATAGTGCGGTGTGAAATGTCCGGTAATATTTATTTATTTATTTATAAATCTAATAGGTCCGATTTGACGTCTATCATTGAGCACACGCCGTGATAACTTTGTACTAACGTCTACACAAGAAATCAAACATAATGTCAAGTAATTATTAAGTTATCCACCCATACTAATAATAGGTCTTTACCTTTGAAATTGCCGTTCTTCAGTACTGGTCGTTTCAAATAGAAAAAAGTTTGGAATGGTTTTGTATTCTAAATTCAAATTAATTTTGTTTTAAAACATAACATTCTTTTTACAAACTCAGTCTTTTGTTTATTGATTTTCTTTGTTCATTTTCATTACATTTGAACATTTTTCGTCATAATGGAAACTTTAATAATTCGTGTAATTATGGAATATGAGTTCCGTCGTGGCACCAAGGCGACACAAACGGCACATAACATCAAAAACGTTTACGGAGAGAACTGTACAAACGAACGCACCACCCGTTATTGGATTTCCCGGTTCCGTTCTGGAAATTTTGACTTCAAAAATGAAGCTCGTGGTCGTCCGGAGACTTTAGTCAACAATGATGAATTAAAGGCAATTTTGGAAGCTGACGAAACTCAATCTACAGCTGAGCTAGCAGCAGCTTTTGATGTTAGCATCAAAACAATTTTGATCCATTTGCGACAAATAGGCAAGGTAAAAAAACTTGATAGATGGGTGCCCCACGAACTTCGACCCACGATCGCCAGCGCAACGTATGCGTCGAGACCTGCCTCGCGCTGCTCAATAGGCAAAGAAATGAAGGAATTTGGAACCGAATTGTTACGTGCGATGAAAAATGGATTCTGTTCGACAATCGAAAGCGCTCAGCAAGTTGGTTAGATCCTGGTTCAGCACCAAAGCAATGCCCTAAATCAAAAATGACCCCTAAAAAGGTGATGGTCACTGTTTGGTGGTCTAGTGCAGGTGTGATTCACCACAGCTTTTTAGAAAACGGCATGAGCATTACTGCAGATGTGTACTGTGAAGAACTGGAGACAATGATGGAGAAGCTTGCACATCGGCAACCAGCTTTGGTCAATCGGTCGTCCCCACTGCTCCTTCACGAAAACGCGCGACCCCATACTGCACAACAGACAGTCTCCAAGCTGCAAGAGCTGGGGTTGGAAGCTGTCCCTCATCCGCCATATTCACCAGACCTTGCACCTACCGACTATTACTTTTTCCAAAATTTAGACAACTTTTTAGTGGGTAAAAAATTCAATTCCCGAGAGGCAGTACAAAATGCCTTTGAAGAGTTTGTTGCCTCCCGTCCAGCTGATTTTTACAAGAAGGGCATCAATAAACTGCCAATGCGTTGGCAAAGATGCGTCGATTGCATGGGTGATTACTTTGAATAACAGAAATAAAAAAGTTTAAAAAATAAGTACTTTCACTTATTCCATACAAAACGGCAATTTCATAGGTAATGACCTAATATTATAAATCGAAAGTAACTCTGTCCCTCTGTCTCTCTGTCTGTTTGTTACGTTTTCACGACTAAACGGCTAGACAGATTTCGATGAAAGGTATATAAATAGATTATATCCGGGATTGGGGCATAAGTTACTTTTTACCCAACTGCGCAGGAGGGTAATATTTTTGTTGAAAAACCACGCGTGCAAAGCCGCGGGCGGGTCAACTAGTACACTATAAAATGAGTGTAATCAAAAGGAACAAGCAAATGAGCCACCTGATGTTGAACCATTGCCTATGACAAAGCATTGCCTTGTAGGTCACACACGTTAGGAACGTGCCCTACGATGCACTGTCCTGCGTCTATCAACTTGAGGCATACAGGTGTAAAGCCCCATGTGCCTGTAATTTTTAAATAAGATCGAAATATGACTAGATTTAATTAAAAACATAAGCCAAACAGAAAACCAGTGAAAGTGTAGGTGTATGCAAAACACAGGGAATTATTGTACAAAGGCGTGTCTTGACGTCTAGTTAGAGCCGGGTCAAGTGCGCTAATTGCCTGTTAGAAACGCCGCGGCGCCGACGTCAGAGCATATGTGCTATTGTCACGAGCTTTATGCAATTTCTCCATGTTTTTGACTAAGTTAGTCATAGCGGCTTTGAACTATCATGCTTATAAATGTATGACAATTCTTTATAAAAACCTTACAAGCAAGATACAAACGGAGTTAAATGTATTTCCACTTCTTCTTTCATGTCAAAAGCTTATATAATATTAAAAATTCGCAATTCTAGTAGTAGTCTTGTGCAGGTACAGCACAAAGGACAGTTAAGCAGGTGGGGCATAGTCTAGATAGTATTGGGTGCCCACAATCAAAGCTGGATAGTGAAGGCCCTTGCATTCTCCATTTACAGAGATTGTTCATTAATTCTCACTGAAAACATATTGTTACGCCGAGGCTGTTAAACAATGAGTAATAATCGAAACTTCTCGAACGCTTTTGTCTTGCTGTGTATTGTTGTTATTGTCTGCGGTTGCGCACAATGGGGATTGGTCGTTCTGTCGAAACACCGACCCCTTTCCTGGAACGATCGAGATCGTTCTCGACCAATCGAAATGTGCGCGATATAAATAGGCCGGAGAGATGGCCGGGGAGTGAGTCTCAGCGAGGCCCTGGAGGACTGACGTGGAGAAGGGTCTCGCGTGAACAGTAGTTGCCCGCGAGTCAGTCTGGATTTTGCTATACGTGCGAACATTTTGGTGACTTTAAGTGGTGCAACAGTGGTGTGAATTAGTGTGTTGTGATTACGTGTGACCAAGTTCGTGTATTCATCGTTTAGTGTTGAATAAAAGTGTTATTTTGGTTCGATCGATTAACATTATTTTATCCCGAACCCTCAGCTCGTTACAATATTCACCTTGATTCAAATATCCAGTTTAGTGCTTAAATGTCGGGAAATAACAAACGCAATATTACTAGGAAATATTCCGAATAAAGCGAAAACTACCAATTGAGTAAATTGGGTGAAATATGTTTTTTTAACTGGAGATAGTTATACGCTTGACCACTACACCTGATGGTAAGTGATGGTGTGGTCGAAGATGGAACACGCTTGCCTTGAAAAAATAAAATCGAAAATAAAACTTAGTGGTAAAACATTTTCTGAGACATTACGATTTAATTCTTAAGGTTTTTAATTATAAGTCAACGGTGAGTAATTTTTTAAATGGCTATAAACTTACAATGACGCATAATCAGGCTTATTATACGAGTGTTGATATTTACAATAATCTGCCAGAAGATTTAAAGAAACTATCTAGAAATTTGTTCAACATTAAATTAAGGAAATGGCTTATGAGCAAATGTTATTATTCATTAAATCAATACTTAGATTAGAGGGGCATTCAATTTTAATTATTACATTCCAGTGTATTATAAATCATATTTTGACTTTATTTGATATTATCTAATTTATTTTGTATTCAATTGCTCTGCATGAATTATTTTGTATTGAATTAGAACATTTGCATTCCTTATTAGGGTAGAACATACATGTACTTAACTTATAGACTAAGGCCTACTGATGTATTTACTACGTTCTCACAAATAAACGTTATCTTATCTTAGGTCTCACGTTCGCCATCTTTGTACAAAGTCTCAAATAATAATCATTGCTGCATTCTCTATTAAAATTTTGCTGAAACTGGAATCCAGGCTAGCCCTAGAATGTAGAACTATGCCTAGATTTTAATAGTCGGTACCTACAAATATTTGCGCTCTCAACTGAAGTTCGTAGCAAAGAGGCGAGGCATTCTCTGGAACCTTCCAGATTGAACAATTTGTTGGGGGAGTGGAATTTCTTTGATGCCTGTATTTAGCTGTTTTTTAATAACTGTGTTCTACGAAGTACGGCGCTTTGGAATATGAAAGTTAGCCCAAATGGGAATACCACCGAAATGTAAATTTTTATATTGGTATGACTAGTCGCCAATTCTCATGTTTTTTTTTTAATACTACTTGATGATTGAACAAGCATGGCCCACCTGATGTTAAGTTGTCTCATCGCCTATAACAAAGTACTGCCTCGTAGGTCACGCACCTTAGAAACGTGCACTGCGATGCACTGCCCCGCATCCATCAACTTGAGACATACAGGTTACATACAGGCATACATACAGGAGGATGTTAGGGTTGACAAAACATTCTACCAATAAATTACAACTTTTTCTCGTTTAAGAAATGGCGAATAGGCCTCACAAAAGGTATTTTTATTTAAATTTATAAATTTGTAATTAAAGTAACTATAAATATTAAAAAATAAAACACCCGACCCCCTCTTTTTCCATTCGGGGTTGAACTGACATAGCTAAGAACTACACCACATTAGCATTCTATTTATTTTAAAAAATGGCGGACGTATCAATCCATTTGGGAGCTACGATGTCAGACAGACAGATAGACATAGGCCTATCGATCTTTTACAGAATACATTTCGGGGAATGTGCCCAGGAGCTATACGATCTGATCCCGCCATTTCTCTTCCATCCATATCTCTTCCAAAGGACAAGCAGGCGCACGGCTCAGTACCATCCGTACCTAGTTGATATACCACCCATTCGCACACACTGTTTTGGTTCATCGTTCTTGATGCGTACAGCTAAGGTATGGAACACTTTGCCGCCGTCTGTTTTTCCTAAAGAATACAATCCGGGCTTCTTTAAGGTAAGAGTGAATAGGTTTCTTATAGCTAGATTTTCGTGCTTCATCTTAGACCACAATTGTGCTCAAATGAAGATCTATCCAGTTAAAATAAAAAGACAAAGGCTTCAAACATATAACCCCACACTTTATGCGTCGGGTCATAAAAACGAATCTCTTTACTTATCATGCAAAAATAAAATAATTAATCCTTTAAAATAATAACAGTAGGATTTCCTGTCCCCACAACGGAACAAATATTTGCAGATATGACCTTCGGAGGGAATCGAACCCGCTGCCTCTTGCGGCTTAGTCGCATCGAAAACAAACAAATTTTAGACTATCTATTGCTAGACTTCACAAATGATAACCGCAATTGCATTTCGGGTCGCCATTTTGCTACATAAACCGAAAAGATGTCGTCACGCGATGCAAATAAAGATTCCAAGTTATGACAGTGAAATGTCCACAAAATGGCGGATCCTATCGCATCCTGTGATATCGTAGAGCTGACTGCCGTTGATAACGTTTTACATAACCTATGTACGTATTTTTCAATGCCAAGCGCATAGAGGCCATGTCATATTACGTTATATATCGTATTTAACTGCTTCAGAACAAAGCAACTAAGGCCGGCTTATACAAAGATCCCTAAACGTTTAAGCGACTAAACGTTCTTAAATTTGACGTACCTATTTGTATGATTTGACAACTCCTTAAACCATATTTATCCACTAAATACGTTTAGGCATCGTTGCGCAAGTCACCCTTAAATATCGAGATTCCATTCTGAAAACTGTTTTTATCAGAATATTCTTTACTTAGGTTAAAGCAGTCAGGGATAGTGTAGCTACGGATAGAAATCCGTGAAATAATTTTTAAAATAGTATCAGTAGTTTCTGAGACTGCACCCTTCAAATCAAATCAAATCAATTTATTTATTGCGAATATGGGTTAGTAACAGTTGGTTAGTGATACAGTTTAAGTTCGTCCATAAACAGCGTTTATCGCATGCAATGTGAGGGTGCTTTTAACCAGACCAATTTTAATTTTACTTGTAAGCACCCTTCAAACAGACATACAAACTAGTTCTATGTAATATTAGTAAAGATTGATTAATTTTGATTATGTTACGTATTAAAATCAAAGGTAGGTAAATCAATCCCAAGTTTGCCTGGAAGATATCGCTTTTAGCGATAAAGTCCCATTGTACATATGATTTAATAGTATATTCTCATTTGTCTGTTAATTTTAATGGTATGTAATAAAGAAATAATCTGTCTTTCTATTACAAGACATTACATACCACCATAATACAATTTTTTTGAAGGGTAAGCAACGCGCGCCGCATACCATCAGAGCCATAAGAGCCATTAGCGCGCTTGCCACCACCGTCGTATAAAAAGATAGAAGACGTATGTATCCACCCTATCTCTGCACGCCCATAGTATTAATTATACTTTTTTATGCTTTCAAATTATTTATTTAAAAATATTCTTTATCTTTTGCGGCTTTAATATCACTGCGGCCACGAGGCCTAACGTGATCGCCACTTGTGTTTATGTCGCCCCTAGTTCATGGGGGGCATTCAAAGTTCACCACTAAGCCCTACAGCTGTTAAAAACTGTAGGATATGCTTAGGGGTGATAGCTGTTAGCTCCTCCGGACTAAGAATGTGTTTGCCCAGATGAATGCTAAGTTTGCGCCTTACTGGAGCACACTCGCCTAACAGATGTAGGAGTGATTCTGCCGCCTCATTACAGAATCTGCAGGTTTGTGTATTGCATAGGCCCTAGCTTGAACACACGCTTGTTAAGCCGACAGTGTCCAGTCAGGGCTCTGACTATATTAAAACTTTTAAAACTTTATTCAAATACCTACAGTAACTAAACACAGCTACACAGGTTAATCTAGAACTCATCTTTATCAAGCTTCACTTTATCAATGTAATCTTGAATAACAACCTTAAACTCGGTCGCATTTAACCCAATATCTTTAAAATTAATTTTTAGTTCTTCATTTTTAACAAATGTCAGTAAATAAATTGCGAAGATTGTTTCTGTTTAGCGCTAAGATTCGGTGTGTGTACCGTTTATTCTTTAAGACGTGGTTTTATCATAAACTTGATTTAATATCGCACAAAATACTTATAGAAGCTCCAAATATTTGCAACACTTCGGGAAACAAACAAATAACTCTACTACAATTTATTTGATGAACTTTTATACGATTCTCTTGACATTGAACTGAAGAGAGGAAGCTGTGACGTAATACCTTGAACATACTCCCTCGTAACAGAAAAGCTATATCCTAAGCTAAGTCTGTATATATGATACGGACATACAGGGGAAATCTTACCAACGAAAATGAAAGTTTTAACCTAAAATAAAATTGAAAAATTGTATTTACAAAAACTAACTTAATATTTTAATGACATATTTTAGATACCTACTACTGTGACAATTAGATTTGAATGTTTTTTTTTTCATAATGAATATGTATATGTAATCTAACAAGAACAATGACGTCCTCCTCTCTCCGTAATATTGTTGTGTCCAACAGCGTCCATAATGATCATATACCTACCTATCAATTACCACCTATTATTACATTGTCGAATACAATAAACGATTGAGTATAGTATATTCAAGAAATATGAAGATCGTAAGGTCATTCATGTCTTGTAAGAAGGTAAAAAAGGCATGTAAAAGGGATTAAAGGAGAGAATTGCATCAATTGCAACAAGTTTACAGCCGGCATCAGAACTTACGATTACGACTAGGCCAAGCAAAACCCGAAACAAATCATTGACAATTATGCAAACATTTGAACCCAACATCTGTGGAGTGGTGAGCTGGTAGCTGAAAAGCGAGAAGTTCGATTCTCGCCGTGTGATTCTTACACAAGGAATTCTTATGTGGGGTCAAGAATAAATAGGTACAAGTATTATGTGACTATTAACTGTTATAAAAATGAATAAATGACCTTATTAAGGGTGTTTTAAGTGGGAGCCAGCAAAATTATTATCTAATATATAAAATTCTCGTGTCGCGGTGTTTGTTGCCAAACTCAAATTTTTGTTGAGTTTGAGTTGAAATTTTGTGTGCATATCGGGTAGGTCTGAGAATCGATCAACATCTATTTGTCATGTGCCCCTAAATGTTAAGAGGGGTCCCCTTCATTTTTATTCTTAATTTTTAGACAACATTTTTTGGTTTTATTTTTTTATGATACAGCATTCAAAAATACATACAACCCTAAATTTTCACCCTTCTACCACCAACCCCTATTTTTAAATAGCGATATTAGTATTTAGTCTGCTGATAGGTTAACACAAAATTTATTAATTCTAAGGCGGTACGAAGTTCGCGGGGTCAGCTAGTTTCAATATATCAGATTAATATTTATCTAAAGTTAAGTCTAGGTACTTGAGATAAACTTTGTTATTGACCCAGTTTACAAAACTAACGAAAATGCTTTGCTTTTTAAAACTGTAATGGCTGAAATAAAACTGTAATGGTAGTCACCATTACAGTTTTATTTCAGCCATTTACAGTTATTTTATTAAGGACCAAAGTTCATTTTATGTTCGCAAAATGTCCATCATTTTCTTTCAAGAGTTTTAGTATTATTATAAGCGTAATGTTATTAGAAAGAGTCTGAAGTTTATGGGCGAGTCTAAAGTTTTAATTTCGTCACGAATTTTCAACAAAGTTACTCTGAAATTATCTGATTTTGTAGTCTCGACTGTGGATAGCGATAATCAAATGAATCAATTAAAAAAATTAATCACTAACGAAATAGGTATATTACTTAAAATAGCCGAAATCGTGATTTTTTTTCACATTTTTATCTTGTCACTCGTGGCTGAAATCTAACTATAAGTAATAAATATAAACACAGCATAATTTAATACTAACATACAGCGATTATTCAAACATTCGTAATGAAATATTTAATTTTGTAACTTATTATGACCTGTATCCGAAAGCATGCCGTTTAGCTGCGAAATAATTTTAAAAATGGAACAGTTCAGATTTTAAGTCTGTGGTTTGTTTGTGGTTTTGAGTAAAAGCTTAAAGATAACAAAGACAAATGTTCTGAACTTTTTCAGCTCAGCTGTTCACGAGTCAACGGTAGAATACACTCATAATGCTGTTGGTAGAATGGAAAAACGGTAAGATACCAAAACAATAGTATAAGCCGGACCCTTGTCCGGACATAATGTTGTTGGCAGAATAATCCAGCTAAGGACTAGGTACTTGCCCAAAATTTGCAAACAAAAAATCTGTTGTCTTAGAAAAGTCGTGGCATCAGGGTTGGCATATCGTTAATACCGTAATGTAGGGGCTGGGCAATGACGCCACAAGATTTGAGGGGTGCGGCAAGGCCACTGCCGACCAATCACAGTAGAAAAATCTCCCGACGTACTGGGTCAAATTCTACTAATCCAATTGCTTCACTATGACAATGTTATCATCGCAAAACGACCAATACCTTTTGGTATTCTACTAACACAATCTTTTTTCAATGATATGACAACTCCATTGAAAATTTGGCAGCTTATGAGAGGAGCAACGATCAGAATCGTTAAATAATGGTATGGCTACATAATCGTTTTTCTTATAAATTAGCAGAATTGATCTCCTGGTCAAAATGGCTATAGTTTTGAGACATTGACACGACAGAAGAAGTAGAAAAATGGTGATGGATAATAACGATAGTGATAATTTTCACTGACAGTTAAAGAATGAGCAAACTTCGTAAATCTCGTCGAAAGTTTATTTTTTGAAGAGTGTTACATCGAAACGTGGATACCTACTTATAAAATCTTCTTACTAAATCATAATGTAGAGTAAGTAGAAAGTACTTGTATAAAGTACTTGTATACAGTATGACAAATTGCGGAGACGTGAGAAAGTTTTATCTATTTATGGTCAAAATCGTCGCGTTTTCCATTGTCAAACTAAAAATAATAACCATATCTATCGCATTCTTCAAAGCCATTTCTACCGTAATACGGGGCAGGGTAGCAAAGTTATGGAAGAGATTGGATATGTGGGAACTATTTGCAAGGTTAAATGATTGATGTAGGTCCAAGAAAAAGTTTTCGCACTCAATCCTGAAAATTGTTTTACCACATCGTTTTATTTTGCAGTCACATTTGTAAGAATTTTAAATATTACAGTTCGGTCCAATCTAGTAAAAGCCGCAATTGCGCAACTTACTTTGGTTAATTCTGACTCATGAAAATTGTTTTCCTGAACGAAAACTTTTGAAGAAAAATGTGACTAATGAACGCTACGTCATTAGATGTCGGTCCCCGCTATAGAATTCTATCAGGTATCTGGTTCCCATAGTACAAGCTCTGCTTAGTTAGGGGCTACATAGCGCTGTGTGAAATTTCCAGCAATATTTTATTATTATTTATTTATTTATAGAAGACTTTCGAATGGCCTAAAAACTGACACCATGTTTGGCCTCTATACTACTATATCGATAAAGCACCCAATGACTAACTCTGTGGCGCAGTAGGCGAATAGCCGACTGAGACGCAGGAGGTTGCGGGTTCAACGCCGCTGAACCAATGGCTGCATGACCTACAGATATTTGTTCCGGGTATGGTTGTTTCTTTACATATTACAAGTATGTATTCACAAAAAGAACATAGGTGTATAGGAATATACACACAAAAGATCGGTCGCTCTGGAAATCCATGGGGACGATATTTTTTTAATTATTTTTATTTATATGTTAAGCGTCCCTTTAACTAATATGATAAATTGAAAATATGTTATTTTTTTGCTTGAATTTCAGGCAAAAAAATAATCTGTATCTGTATAAAATAATCGGCATCTGTAGGTACTGTATAAAACCGGACAAGTGCGAGTTTGGCTCGCGTACCGCGGGTTCCGTAAAAGTATTTTATTTGTGATAAGTATATTTACAAATTAACCTTTTTCGGATTTTTTTCTTTACTTGTGCTGTGAGCCCTTGCTTCTTGCCAAATTTCATGATTCTAGATTAACGGGAAATACCCTACACGGTTTGCTTTATTTGCGAGTAAAATATAACGCTTAAATCACCGTATTTTTTGATTGCATTGACTTAGAAGCTTGATTTTTTTTACTGCTTTAAGGGACCATAGACCTACGTATTTAATATTATATTTTCAACTTCATACCTCCACGCGTTCCTGGGAAAAAGAAACATACGGACAGTCAGGCGGACAACCAAGTAATCCTATAAGGATTCCTTTGTTCTTTTTAAGGTTAGGACCCCTAAAAAATGGAGATTTATTCTACCAGTTTCAAGTAATACCCTCCATTTTTGTAACTTCACGAATAAACTTTGTCTTGGGTTTCTTTCCCTAACGACTGTTAGTTGTCACATAAAATTCATTTATGGCGCAACACGCCGCGCAAATTAGCGATGATTTTATACTGGCTAGCTTCTGCCGCGGCTTTGGTCACGTGATAATTTATAGGCGTTTACCAAAGACAATTACAATTAGTACCTACAGGGAACCAATGTTTTTTTTTTAAATCTAGACATCAGATAATGGCAACACATTAGTAAATAGCTTAGAAACTGTCTTTAATATCTATCTTTATAGAACCATCTACCTAATAGAATATAAAGCTTACTTAATAAATTTCATTTCATTTCACTAAGACTATAAGGTACTTATTGATCGAGCTAAGCGAGATCTCCAAATCAACTTAACTAACTAACTTATTTTGATAGTCAAAGATTGCAATAATATAGTTTTGTTTTAATGGGAGACTCGCGAGATCTCAGTTCGGGGCGAGATCTCAGTTCGGGGCGAACCACTAGTTCCTAACTTTGTGCTCATTTATATTTTCTTTTTAACCCCGACACAAAAAGAAGAGTGTTATAAATTTGATGCCTGTCTGTGGCATCGTATTTCCTAAACGGATGGACCGATTCAGACGCGGTTTTTTTTTAACTAGAAAGCTAGTTTAACTCCGGTGGTTCTTAGCTAAGTCAATTTTTATCCTCCAACTCAAAAAGAGTCGGAGGTTTTATAATTTTGTAAAAATAACTTGTTTCTTTCTTTGTTTGTTCTCAATAGTCTATTACATGTATTGTGTGTGCCAAATAAATGCTTTTTTTTATTCTTAGCCTATGTTTACTAGCAATTAAAAGGGCGATTAAACATCTATTCAATTTCGTAACTGCATTCATTTACGAGTATGTTGATCTCTAAGAAGAGTTAACAATTACCTATTTATTCTTTTGAAGGAATCAAGTACTAAATGTAATCTCAAAATTGATTAAAACAACCCGTACGTAATTCATAAAATCCTTAAAACTAAAACAGCTAGTAAATGAAAATGTTTAATCGAAATAGAGGTCAAACCATGTATTACTTCGGCTTACAAAACTATTTTGTTTTTACTATGTGAACTTTCGTAAACAAGCAGAGGATATCGGATCCATTCTACCACCGAACTTTCAAAGTTAGTGCCAAGTTAGAGCTGAACTTGACATTGTTTTCGTACGTGCCATTCCGATTCTCTTTGTAATGGAAATTATTTAGAAATAAATGGAATATATACATAAGGAAAGATGAAAGGATCGAATGACTACCTCCGTGGCGCAATGGGCGAATAGCTGGCGGAGACGCAGGAGGTAGCGGGTTCGATTCCCGCCGCGGAACAAATGTTTGCATGATCTACAGATATTTGTCCCGGATCTGGATGTTTTTGTATATATATGTGATAAGTATGTATTTAAAAAAAAAGTATTTAAGTATTATATCAGTTATCTGGTTCCCATGCTTTGCTTAGTTTGGGGCTAGACAGCGCTGTGTGACATGTCCAGCAATATTTATTTATTTTTATTTAATTGCGATAATTGTTCCATATACTCACAGGGTGTTTGACGCATGGGGGGGGGGGGGGAGGGAGGAGGGGGGGGGGGTGTTTATGCGGGTCACACACGATAAAGATGCTTTAATATTTGATTTGAAAATAAAATATCACTCGCCATGCAATGGGCCATCACACGCGGCGTACAAGTGTAGTGGTAGTTGAGATAATGTTCTTTTTTCGGTTTATTTGAAAATCACATAAACTCGTACCTTCAAATCATCAAAATAACTTCTTATTCCATATAAATCATTAATTGAAATTGACAATTGTGGATGAGGTACTTTGGTAGGTGATCTTACCATCTTAGGTGATCTTTATTAGCTAAAGGGATTGATGTCAAAATACGAGGTTTCTAATGCCGGGTTCCTATATCCGTCGGTAACCAGCTACGCCTCGTTTCTCTTTGAAAACGTGTCAAAAGTTTGACATTAGTTTGACATTTTTTCAAGAGAAAACGAGTCGTAGTCGGTTATTGACGGATATAGGAACCCGCTATTAATCAAAATCTAAAAAAATACTAGCCGTTGACACAATATTCATAAATTTCGTGTCATAAAACCTATGTAAATGTTATCATATATTAACTCACTATAGCTACATCAATAACCCATTACCAGTTAAAAGGATAATTATACCAGCCGTTATCCTACCGATAACGTCAAAATTTTTGTTTTTCTATCGATAGCAGATTTCCAAATATCACCACAAAGCGCCCAAATATTCCATAAACAATTTACAAATCCAAAAAACAAACACTATCAACCTAATCTTGAAATTGGAACAAGGAAAGAGCACTGAAAGCGATTCTAAATTCAAACACTTGAAAAAAACAAACTGAAAATCGAACACTAATAAGTCTTCTCGATTTAAAATTCAGAAATAGTGCGTTAATTAGATCGTAATAAATCGATAGTTTTTCTCACAGAAACAGCTGTTTATTCCGATTTTTATCGTGTTTTAGTTTATATTTATGGATACTCGCGAAACGACCGCCCGCGGCGGGAACTCCGCCTGTACTTCAGAGCTTTCAGTTTTCATTCAGGGGTGCTACTCTGAACTTGTTATTTTATTGGTGTATTCTATCTCTGCTCAGATAGACTCTACCTGACTCTTTTCCAAATCGACGGACAAACTAGGCGCGCGTTATATACGTCCTAATATATCAGCTACCTCAGCTACCTATATACTTACAGTCCACTGCTTTTCATTTACAACTCCAACATTATGCTCTGTCTGATAGAGCGCAGTTAGACTGAGGATTTTAAGGTGCAAAAGGCAAGTTGTATTATAACATAGAATATGTGATGCTTATTATATTGCGTTGAGTGGATATTTCAGGTAGGTCACAACTTTAAAAATATAGTAGGTACTTTCCGTGTGAATGCTCCTAATTAGATGTGTTTTTTTACTTTGAAATGTGTCAAACAATTAGAAATTACCCTTTTTTAGAATCTTTGGTTCTTCGAGAAAATGAGGAGTTTTCACGGAGTCTTGAATCAAGATTTCTAGGTTTAAAGCAATATCATCTAATGATTGCACTGTGATTAACTATCAAAATAAAGTAAAATACATTTTGACATTGACTTTTCGAAAAAACAAAAATAACCACTGCCAATGTTTGCCATTCAATGTTAGTCTGCGCTATCTATCGCGCCATCTGGAACCTTTTTTAAATGTTAATGTGCATACATATAGATAGACGCCTTACATGGAACAAGCATACATTTACCAAACGAAAATCCCTTGGCCTTCAACCAAGGAAACTGTGTCGGCTTATGGATCGTAAATCCAAACTGACCCTGGACAACAAACTCCTCCTTTGCCAATTCATTCCCGTGTGGTCTTACGGAGCCGAGCTGTGGGGTACAGCAGCGAACTCAAACTTGGAAATCTTTCAACGTTTCCAAACCAAAATGCTACGCATGATAACCAACGCAACGCACCATGGTACATCACTAACATCCAACTGCATCGCGACCTAGAAGTGCCAACGGTGAAACAAGAAGTAGCTAAAAAACTGAAATCTTACGCTAAAGGAATGGAACATCACCCAAATGAGCTTGAGCTAATGAAAAAAACCACAACCTGTAGTATTTTAAAGAGGACAGCCCCTCAAGACCTCATATAGCACATAAATGAAAAATGGTATTGCCACTGGGCTTATTCCATACATGCCCAGCGCGAACTATTCACCAAACTCTAGCTCAATGCCTAAAGCCGGAATTACATAACGAAATTAGTGTCATGCATGTTGAACTCAGTTTCACAAAGTAGTTTCAATATATGCGAAAGTAATTTCGTAAAATAATAGTGTCACGAAATTCACAGTATCACAGTAACCATGACCCCGACAGCATCAAAGCTATATTTTTTTATATTCAATGTAGCTAAAGAGATGGTTCTATATAAACTTAAAAAAACACTCAAGAAAAAAAACGTAGGAAAAAAGACGTAGGTGGATTTGAGCATGGTTAACAAGAAAGCATTTCGGTGCAATGAAGTTAGTCTCTGAATTAGCAGATGAAGATCCTGAGAGCTATAAAAACTATTTTCGAATGAGTGAAGATAATTTTAATTTTTTACTGAGAAGAGTGTCGTTCGAAATTCCATCGTTGGTTTGCCATTTTTAACGATTGAAGCCAACTTGAAACGCCCGTGATGATAAAAATACACACGTCCGCACAGTCCAGGTGCTTTCGCGACACTAGTTTCACGTCGCATCTACACTATGCAATTAGTTGCATGACACTAATTTCACCAAAAAATCGCCCAGGGCACGAAACTCATTTGCTTTCACGACATTAATGCATGCATTACGAAAATATTAACCTGTGAAACTGTTGGTAAAACTAATGTCGCGAAATTACTAATGGGCAGATTGCAAGAAAATAAGGAGACTAATAAATAAAGTGGCACTCCGGGCGTGCCGACAGAAGTGAAAACTTGAATAAAAGCACTACAGATACATAAACACAGAGATGTCAGTAACAGTCAGTGTCACTAGTAACGATAGTAGTCGGTAACAGTGTCGCGAGTTCAATGGTGTTTTACTATCTCAAAAAATGCTAAAGAAGTTTTCACAAGTTTCCTATAAGATTAATCCTATCTATTTATTTCTATAGCCTACATTTTCCCACTGCTGGGCCACTCCACTCCTTTCACCTATCCATTTCTCCTTCCTCAATTTTATGAGGATTAGTTAGATTAGTTTTATATGTGCCATAAAATTCAGGGTCTTACCACAAAAAACGATAAACACCCACTACACACTGTTTAAAAAAATCCAAATCATAAATTGGAGAAGAATTTTTTAAAGACGTGTTAATTAGTTTTTAACTTTTTTGTGGTAACATCGTCAGAGTTAGGGTAACATGGTAGAGCGGAGGCCTATACCCAATAGTGGGTGCTGGAGGTTCGATAGATAGATAGGTAGATGGTCAGTGCTATTTCTCCACATTTGTGTTGGTCAAATCTGGTCAGAGATGAAACGATACATAACTTCCATTTCCTTTCTCAGTAGCACCTCCTAGGGTCTGGGGAGGGAAGGCATACCACCGATGTCCAATTTAGTGCTTAATTCGCTGCTAATTCCGTGTGAAATCGTTTAATTATCTGTTTTCATTCATACAGAGCATTATGAATTAATTTTTAAGGAACATCTGTTCCAAAAGTTTAGATCTTTGAAGAGATAAATCCTTAGTAGCTGTAGGTACTAATATTACAAACGTGAAACTGGATGTTTGTTCGTAGATCACGATACAACTGATTTGGATAAAATCTTATTACAATAATATCCATCATCATCATCATATTGACGACCTCCATGACGCAGTGGGCGAATAGCCAGCTAAGACGCAGGAGGTAGCGGGTTCAATGCCCACCGCGGAACAAATATTTGCATGATCTACAGATATTTCTTCCGGGTCTAGATGTTTTTCTATGTATTATAATTATTTAATTACAAAAAAAAGGAAATTAAGTATACTATCAGTTATCTAGTTCCCATAGTACAAGAAGCTCTGCTTAGTTTGAGGCTAGATAGCGCTGTGTGAAATGTCTAGCACTTTTTATTCCTCCTCCATAGATTTCAAAAAAGACCGATTCCGTGCGACTCCCAACGGCCCCTTTACTAGGTCGTGTTTCCATCTACACCACAATAAAATTACTAAATAGAATTTAACATTTTTTCAACACCTATCTAAAACTACCCGCAAAAAACTTAATTTTAGAAATGTCACTTTAAATGTCATGCTTATTCGGTCTTTAGCGTGAATGAAATAAGAACGTTCGTTTTTAGGCAATTGTAGTAATCCAGTAAATAATAGAATCGCCACCATTGAACAACACACCATAAAACAAATCCTGAACAAAAATTGCCAAGATTTTTTTGACAGGGACAGTGTTTAACGTTTTTTGTTGTAACAAGGTATCTGTTTAGGAAACGTGATTCAAATCAGATAATAAGGAAAACACAAAGGAATAAAGGTTTATATTATTATTATTTTTCACAATCCTCGTCTAATTAGACACAATAAGGTAATTGGACTACTTTCAGGATATGAGGGAACCAGGAACAAGGAGCAGGTACTGGAATCTGTAAGGAAAGGTTAGCATAAGTTGAATCCAACCGGAACCCCGTGACCCTGTCAAGTGCTAGTGCAGCATCGACTCACTCATCTCAAGATGGACGGTTTGATGATGCACTGGCACTGAGGTGATTGAAGGAATATCGGCGGGTTTTTAGTCGATATGCCGTTGGTTGTTAACCTACGGAGATTCCGACAGACCCCTTGAGCCCTCCCCGAACTGGAGGGCATGCGTAAAGCATTTACCCATGGTAAAAAAAAGGTTAGCATAAGTTAGGAAAAGTATTAGATAGGAGATTGAGTGGCACGTCGTTAAACTAACATAAAAAATAAATGCTTAACATTTCGCTGGGCTGTTTCATAATCATTGGATTCGCTCCAAACTGAGATCTCGCGAGTCTCCCAAAAAACAAAAAAATATTATTTGTAATCTTTGACTATCAAAATAGTGCCATGAAATGAATAACCTACAGTTTACCTTCATAACTTGACTTGTTGACTTCAGCCTTCGTTGATTACAGCTAACGGGAGTTCTGCAAATTGGTTACACTTTTTTGGGGTAGAAATTGCAGTTAGGTATACTGGATTTCAGACCGTTGCCTATATTTGTGTCACTAAAGCTACACGCATACCAAATTTCAGCATTGTGTATACACGTGCAGCGTACACGTGTATGCCTCCAGTTGAAGTACGCAGGGCAGTGCATCGTAGGGCACGTTTCTAAGGTGCGTGACCTATGAGGCATTACTTTGTTATAGGCGATGGTTACCACTTAACATCAGGTGGGCCATAATGCTTGCTCCATCAACAGGTAACATTTTATCATAAAATAGAAAATAGCACTTTTCAAATTTCCCGAACTTTCTTTTCAGAGTTTTTTTTCACAAACCTAGTCAAAAATTACGAATATAACAATAGAAAAAAAAATTAAATAGGTCGAGCCATGTTCGAGTGTTTGCGAGACTAACGGCAATTGATTTTATTTATCTATAAAAGTTCGTAGTCTTGTACTGTAAAACGATTCTACTGTAATGTCACTTAACTTTTTTTTCCGTACAGATAAACTTTTCTTATGCATTAATGCGAGTCCGGCAGATCATAAAGAAAATACATTCATCAACCTACATTTCCATAGCATCGATCATATGAATCGAATCAAAAATAGCTCAGAAATCGACAGCAATTAGGGAGCAATAATTCACCGTTCGATTGTATTGTATCCGAGCGACCCACGCCCGGTATTTATAGAACACCCCTTTACTAGTAAATGCTTTGTTAGTTCGATTTGTATTTTCTATGGAAAGATTTCTAACGTAATATATACTATTTAAAAAATGAATTGCTTATTACTGATTAAACCGGGTATTTTAAGACGTGTCGAGGTAACAAATAAAAAAGGTACATACGTGATACCCGTTTTTATCAGTAATTGGGTGAATCAACTATTTTACCTACACAAGTCTGTCCCAGACCAATTTTTATAAAAATACACATATTAATAGTAGTTGCACACAAAAATAATACCACAATGATGTCTCAGATTATAAGTCGCAATGGGAAACTCAATTACGTTCTCGAAAATCTTTTATTTATATGAAATTTCATGGTAACACAGTACACGAAATGTTCGCGCCATACAAAATATTGCTGTCCGCGAGCCACATTCGCCTGTTCAGTTGTCATTTAAATTGATTTTTCCCTCCTAAGTTCGGTTCATTTTTTTTATAGAACGAGATATTACTTTACAGCTCAGCATCCCAAATATAAAACAGCATTAAATCAAACAGTTTTCGCAAAAAAAAAACTTAAAAAAGTGTCCGCTACTTGTGAGCATTTACTTTCGTGTACTGAGTTACCTACATAAATTCCACCCGGAGACACATAGATGGCTCTGTTTGCCGGAAGTAGTTCCAATTCTATCGGTGTTCGCTCAAATAGCGCGGCGGTATCCTTTGATGCACCGGCGAGCCGCCAGTCTGCGACGAGTGTTCAGAGGGAGTGCGTGCCTGTTTATGTCGTATCCTGAGTGACCGCGATATCTTTGACGTAAGTAAAAAAAAATAAATAATAATCGGATGTTTTTGTAGTACTTAACATATATTTTAAGATATTGTTCACGCCAAGAACCGTAATTAAGTTTTATTATGATCTTTTTATAAAAATGTGCCGTTTGTATCCGGAGTTACCCGTATGCTCAGTTACTTTGTCGGTAACTCCAGATACATTTTTGGTAACTCTAGAGACATTATATACCTACTAGTTTGTAAGATCGAATTATACAACATAAGGTGGCTGGTACACGGAAATATTTTTTGGTAAATAGTAGCATCAAGTCACTTTTATAAGCTTTGAAGCTACAATTGTCCAAATAATAGGTATTTTTCGCATACCTATCATGATATTGGCTTTCTTGTACAATGTACCATATAATATTATATATATTATATGGTATTAGTTGTTCTGTGGTATGGATGGCTTACCAAGTTAAGCCGATTTCATGAATTAATATCTGCAATTGAATTAACATACCTACCTGTAGTCAGCTGGTTAGAATGTTTTGGCTAACCACTGAATATACAATTTTTGATCTAATCGACATCAAGATAAATTTTTGGATAGAATAGTAGCATTTATACTTAACCTACTTTCCCACTGCTGGGCAAAGGTGTTATAGTAGCATAATAATATTTTTTTATTTTCAGAAAATAATATAGTTGGCCTAAAATGGCGCGACTTTCAGCAGCTGAAAAACAAAGAAGGTACAGAGAAAGAATTAAACAACAACCCGAAAAATACGAGGAAGCTAAGAAAAAGCATCGTGAACACTACCACAAAGTTAAAAGGCTTGTGAAAGACTTAACACCAAAAGAAAAGAAACAAGCAAACGTCATCTGGAAGTTAAGACAAAGAGATTACAGAAAGAAACGAAAGAACTTACAATCGCTCTTGGATGCAACACCGCCAAGTTCTCCGGTACTTGACGTAATCAATGTCTACAATCAAAGACCACCAGCATCTCCAGTACAGGTAAGAAAAAATAGCAGTACAGTCAAAAGACAGAACAAAAAATTAAAAGAGGAAAACAAAATGCTTAAGAAAACATGTGAGAAGTACAGGAAAAGACTCATTAGAAACAAAATTAAGGAAAAAAAGGGTCAAGAGCAGAAAGAGAATCGTAATTATGCGCTATTGACGAATTCAATTAGAGAGAGGTATAAAAAGATTCAGAGCCACAAAGAAAGAAGATTGCTCAGGAGCCTGATTATAAGTGATTCTATAGAAAAACATCGTAAGAAAAAACAATTCTTCCAAGAAGTGTTGGGAATAAGTAGAGAATACGCTAAGAAAAACACAACACAACGGCCTATGCTACTTCAAATAAAAATTCGTCAGTTTTTTTTGCGTGATGAAGTTTCCAGAGCTACTGCTGGGAAAAAAGAAACAGTGACTCGAAATCGAGAGAAGGTACAGAAAAGATATTTGCTGGATACAATGCGAAAATTATATGGCGATTTTAAGGAAGAAAACCCGGACATAAATTGCTCCTATTACTATTTTACAAAGAACCGCCCATTTTACGTCAAAAGCGCATCAGTCGACGCCCGTGCAACATGCTTGTGTAAAACTCATGCCAACATCACGAGCAAGGCTCAAGCATTGAAAAAAACAAGGTGTCATCAAAACCAACGACTTGAATGTCATTATCAAAACTATAGTTTGTAGCGACCGATCTAAGGATTGTATGTATAATAATTGTGAGGCATGCAAGGACAAAAAGATAGAATATGCTCAAGAAAAAGTAACTGGTATTGTTAAGTACAGTGAATGGATAAGGAAGGAAGCTAATTACGAAAAAGATGGGAAAAAAATTAAAACAATAAAGAATGTGAAAGAAGAACTGTGTAAAGACACAGTACACTTACTGCAGGTTTTTGAGAGGGATTTGATTAACTTCAAAAAACATGTATATAACATCAAGATCCAATTCCAAAAGTTTCGAGAATGCTTAAACGATCTGCAACCCAATGAATGCGTGATTTTAGTTGACTTTAGTGAAAACTATAACTGCAAGTACCATGAAGAGGTCCAGTCCCACCATTTTGGAGGCTCTCGAAATCAAATATCGTTGCATACTGTCATGGTTTATACATACAATCCTGAAAAAAGATACACAGCGAACTCATTTTGTACAGTTTCTGCGTCAAATTGTCACCAGCCTGCAGCCATCTGGACACACTTACACCCGATATTGCAATGGGTAAGAAATGAACACAAAACTGTTGATACAGTTCATTTCTTTTCCGATGGGCCGTCTACACAATACCGACAGAAGCAAAACTTTTATTTGCTTTGCACAAAGTACTTCGACTATGGATTTGCTGCTGCCACTTGGTCTTTTTTTGAAGCGGGACACGGAAAGGGGCCAGCAGATGGGATCGGAGGGTTCCTGAAGCGTACTGCTGACAAGATTGTTGCCACAGGTACAGATATTCCTAATGCACAAGAATTTATAAATCAATTGAAGGGCACAAGTAAAATCCAACTTTTCCTTGTGGAAGATGAAGCTATAAAACAAATCCAAGACAAGCTGCCAAAAGCGATCCCACGACTTCTCGGAACGTTACAAGTCCATCAAGTGTTTACAGAAACACGAAATTCGTTAATGTTTAGGTGGCTAACTTGCTTTTGTAAATCACCGAAAAGAGGTTTTTGCAATTGTCTGAACCCCAAAACATATAAAGCAAAAATTGACTATGAGATAGAAGAGACCGTCGAACTGCCAAGACTGGAAAACGTAACAGGATATTATTCTCCAGATCTATCTGATGATGATGTGTCACTTGCTGTACTGAAAGACATTCAAAATATACCAGCTCGTCCCAGTATTTATCGAGCAATTTATGGATCTTCTGATAGTGATGGTGAACAAGAGTGCAGCAAAGAAAACGTCAAAGAACGAAAACATAGAGCTAATTTAAAGCGCGATACTCAATTAGAAGATTTAGAGGCACCACTAGCTACGACCAGTAACAAAGAAGCACCACGACAAATATCCACTGGTGATTTTCTCCATGTGTTTGTGCATGTCATGAAAATAAAAAAGAAAATGTATTCTTACGTTTGTAAAGTGCTAACTCCAATCGACGAAGACGGTGAAGTTAAAGTTATGTTCCTACGGGTTGTTGATAATACTGCACAGACGTTCAGATTAGATGTTAATGATGTGAGTTATGTCTGTTATGATGACATAATAAAAATCTTGCCATCACCAACCTATTTGGGTAGAGAGCAATATAAATTTAAAACACCGATTTCAATTTTCGAAAAATAAGTTTATTTATTACCTGAAATGTGCCTGTTGTTGATTTATTATGTTTGATGTTTTCATTGTTTTTTTATGATTATTTCACTTGTGACTTGTGATTATTTGACTTGTGTGTCGTCCATTGGTCAAAGTAATATTTTTTATTCAATGTCTTAGGCGTCACCCATATTTGTCTCTGGAGTTACTTTTTGTCCCAAAATTTTAAGCTACATTTTCGAACACAACTTCCTCTTTTTACAAATTAATTAATTTATTGTTACCAGTAATTAATTCAAATACCAGCCAAGTTACTATACTCTATTTATTTCAACCTGTATTTATTGTATAATCCGTTTATTTTGAATATAGCCCTTCATTTTGTACTGAGGTAACGCAAAAGACAAAACTTCTAATATTTTAGTTAGAAAACTAAAGAATGTTTAATGACTGATTATGCCAAATAATTGATTATGCATGCAAAAGTAAAATAAAACTTATAGTTTAGATTTTTTATGTTTCATTTACCATTTATCTAACACTGAATGCCGGTAACACTGGTGACAGATTTTGAGGGTTCGTGTTTTAATTTTGCCTGTAACTGCTTCAAATATCTTCAAACCACGCTCCCTTTTTTGGAAATTATAGTACAATATAATATATAGAAGGCTCAGATATTATTTTTCAAAAAAATTGATATTTTTTTTTCAAAAAATATCTTTGTATCTCTTTCGTTGTGTAGGTAAAATAGTTGATTGACCCAATTATGTACAGTGATCGCGAAAGTTTGGAATATACAAATGAATGGATGATTTAGATTCACAATTAGAGCCGGTAGGTGGTGCTGTTGTCGAAATCAAGAAAATTGCGGACGAAGTCGCGGTTATTCGACTAGTTTTATATAAAACTTAGTTTTTATATCTGTTGTGTGCTTAATTATAACTTTAATTTTTGTTTGTAATATTAATTTTTGTATTATTATTTTTTTAAATAACCTATACTGTCCCACTAGGTCTCTCCCATTTCCGTCCATTCCTTGCGTTTTCCAGAAATCTCCTTTTTTTTAGGTTCCTAAAATTTTACGTGTTTTTCGCCGCGGCCGCATTATTTTGTTTATAATTCGTTCAAATTATTAATCCTTTCTTATTATGTGTTATATTAGGCTTCAAAAAACGATACAAATGATAAATAAAGTAAAGTTAAATCCCTGCGATAAGCCATATACCTAAAATAAGAAGGTCAAAACAGGTCGTGCGTTCTTACCGCGAGTTTGGAGAAGAAGCAGTAAAAAAGTTATTTATTTTAATTATGTATTATTTTGTTAGTACAATAAAGAAATTTCTAATCTAACATACCTCACCATCATTTACCATTAGGTAAAGTAGTAATCAAGCGATTGACTATCATCAATATAAAAAAAAAAAAAAAAAAAACCTTCTGATCATTATCGTTAATAATCGTCAATATTTTCTTGAATGAAAAACGATATAAATTATGTATATATATAGCCAAGCTAGTTCGATATTAATTTAAATTAAGTTAAACTAAACTATTACAAACTCTTAGTACAATTTTAATGGAAATGTCTCAAGAATCGCTTTTCTAGCAACCGATTTTTTATTTCTACTTTAGTTCCCATTTCTACTCTTTGTATTTTGACAACGTCGACAACGATATATCCTGGTAATACCTACCTACAATAAAATAAAATCATTATCAAGGTCAAGTTAATCATTTATCAGTGGTTATAGACTAAAGATATTTAAAACCATCTCAAAAAATTTCAAGCCGTGACGGAATTTGAACTGGAATGTGGTACCGAAATTAGTGCGATGATTCAGATTACGACTATAATGCCGTTAGATTAGGTTATAGACTAGTTTGGGAACAAATTAAACCGTCAACTAATAAAACAACTCCAACATTATGTCACTCCTCTATAGAATCGATTTCAATTAGAAGTTCGCGTGCAAAGTTTGTTTCGCTCACAATTCTGATTTTAAGTAAAATAGTTTTAATAATAGAGGTTTCTGTTTTAAAGTAATAAAACTAAACTCACAATAATAATATTCTGTTTTAACTTTATTTCTGATGTTCATTTTTTTTTTGTTTTTTGGGAATGTGCTTTGGAATATGTATAAAAACCTTCCTCTAAATAACCTTCCGCAAATAAAAGTCCTGATTTCTAAAAATGTATCATCGTCTTTTATAATCATTGTGAGAAAATTCCAATCCAATCGTAGAAACGTAAAAAAAAACAGTATTTGGATTAATTTCGATGAAAAATTACGTAGATATAAGTAATATTTTAAGTACTTACCTATCGTAGCAGGAGAAAGGTTTTGTTCCCACGGCTGTTCGTCTTCAACCTTCCGAAAGCTGCGCTCCACTGCACGAAAAATAACATAAATAATGGATATTCCAGTTCTCTTCATTTCATTACATAATATTGGTATGTCAAAAATAAATATCAAATGTCAGAAATAAATAAATATAAACTACAATTTATGCAGAGAATTGGAAAGAACAATTGGTTACAACATATACTACTCGATGCAGATGACAAAATATACGGCTTATGTATTCATTTAAATTATAAAATGGGTAGTTTTTGAAGAATAGTTTAAGTTTAAATTCTTTCAAAAGAAGTCATGTTATTTCTAACGAAAGCTTATTGTACTTAGCGAGCTTTATACCGGTACCTTGTTTGGTTTTGACAAGTCTGCTTCTTGGTATGTATAATTTTTCTCTATTTCGCGTACATATTACAATTATGTATGCATTATCATAGATAGTTCGTCTTTTTCATGTATTTCTAGCAAGGAATTAAGTATAAATAGCGAAATTACTGTTAATATTTTTACAAATGTCACTGCTATGTTAAACAAACTGAAATGATACTGGACGCCAACGCTCCTGGCAGGCGGGGTCATAAAACTATTGCTATCTCGCTCGCTCTTGCAGCCCTTCCGGGAGCCGCTAGTGATGCGCCGAGTGTCTATCGATAACACTAATTGTATTGAAAAGGAAACAAACATGTTTATTGGTGGGCTCCGTCTGCTGCGAGTCTTGGCTTATACAATAGTAATAAATCGCGTTAAATAAATTGTTGATCTTCACGTTATAGCGGCGTGCGCCCTAAGATAATACAACAATAAATATTGACCACAAAATATCATAGGTAATATCTCTATTGCACACCACTTTGCATTGATCCTTTCCATCCAAAGATTGTCTGGGAGAGATTGCTTTGTTAAGCGATAAGACCGCCTATTATGCTTACATTTATTTGTTTTTTTATTTCTATATATCTGTTGTCTTGATTGTAAAGTATATATAAATAACTTTCATTCATTCATTCACTTTAACCTTCGAACCTTCGAAAAAAAACAAGTTTTGTTTTTAATAATTGTATACGAACATGGTTCGTTCTAAATAAACAAACATCCAAACTTTCGCATTTATAATATTAGTGTGAGAGTACATAATACTTACTGTTGAGGAAGTTAGCGGCGCCCGACGCCTTCCTCGACTTCTTATCTGCCGAGTCTTGAGCTGTTAACGAAATATACTTATTACACTAAACAAAATCAAATAGATCCGATTTGACACCATTTTGTCGCCACGAGAACGTTTTGTTATGTACACCACTAAATGGAAACACGGGTAGGGCTAATGACTAAGTTATTTTAACGTATTGTTATTTTACTAAGAAAACTTTTATGATTAATTTCAATCATTATTATAAATACCATCGATTGTCAACCGACAATGTTTCGTTTCAATTCGTGAGACACCAATAAAACGCTATAAATTACGCTATAAATCCCATATTTATAATAATGCTAGTATTGTTGTGAAATAGGATTTTTTTCAAATTCATTATCACAGAAAATGATTAATTTACAAACAACTTTAATATTAATAAAACAGCCTGTTTAAAATAGGTAAATAGGTACCTGTTAAACTGACTAAGCGGCATTGGAAATGGATTCCGGATGTTTAGAATGAATGTCGTAACTCACAGTTGATCTGGTTGTTGTGATGTATGCGCTCCATGAAGCGCGATATCCGGTTGTTGGTGTGGTCGCCGTCGATGCAGCACGGCTCCTCCACCTGCTTGCCGCACGCGCGGTGCACGCGCAACTTGCAGTCTGCCACACACACGTAACATAATCATGTCTTTATGACACACCATTCAAAATCACACTAACGTTATAAACTATTTATTGTCAACAAAAACTAGCCTATCTGTAAATCCTGCTTATAATCTAGATACATACCAAATTTCATCGAAATCGGACTTTCACGTTTATAATATTAGCGGGATGGGATGTGAATGTTTGTTTATTTATATATTGGGGTTCAAGAGAGATAAATAAATGACAATATTCGGTCAAGTAGGACGTCTAATGAAGGTCTTAATCAGTACATTTCGACCCCGTTTTTATATTTAGTTAAAGCCTTGTAGTTTTTAAGTAAGTGTTTTTATCAGCCATAATAAAAACAGAACTTTGACGAAATTTACAGGGTACACCAGTGAACCCACAATACTGAAATTTGGTACTCGTGTAGCTTTAGTGACACAAATATAGGGAAAAATCTAAAATCTAGAGTAACTGCAATTTCTACCCCAAAAAAAGGTTAACCAAATAACATGAACTTCCGTTACTTGTAATTTGAATGAAACTTTAGGTCAAGTATGTTGGTTATGCATTTCGTGGCACTATTTTAATGGTCAAAGATAATTATTTTTTGTGTAAGACTCACGAAATCTCAGTTCGGGGCGAATCACTAGTTAAGAAGTTGTTGCGGTTACCTGTACAGAAGTATGCCTGCGGTGCGAGTCCCCATATCACATTGTCGCAATGGTGGCAATGCGCCACTGACGTCAACGCCTGCAGCTGCAGGTGGTGGCCGCGGACCACGAACTGAAACAACACAAACCAAATCAATACAAATAAGCGTAGAACGGACTAAAGACGACGCCCGTCACATGCAACCCTATGCTGTCCCACTCCTGGGCAAATGCCTCCCCTCATCTCTCCACTTATTTCGATTTTGTACCAAATCCCGCCAGTCCTTATAAAAAACGTTCAAACTATGGCGCCAACGCTTCTTTTTATTTTATACTAGTTTTTAGTTACAAAAAGTAGCCTCTGTATTAATCCAGGTTATAATCTACGTACATACCAAATTTCATCAAAATGGGTTCAACCGTTACGACATGATTAAGTACATTATGCCTGAGTAACATAGGCTACTTTTTACCCAATTACGAAGAGGGTAATGTTTTTATTAAAAAAGTACGCGCGCGAAGCTGCAGATCGGCCAGCTAGTATTTAATAAACTGAACTTTAAACAATCGGATAAACACATTGTGGTGTACAAAATCGGTCGCTGTAATAATCTATGAAGGCCTGTGTACTGCAGTGGACGTCTTGTGGCTGATATGATGATGAATGGAGAATTACTGTTTTTGATTTGTTATTTGTTAAATAGTGCAGGATGACCGCCACAGACAAGAACAGTTTGAACGGGGATGGGGAAGACCTTTGCCCAGCCACACTTTTATTTCCCGTGGAACAGAATAGGTTAGGAATTAAAGTTGTACCGTTCTGTAAAAGAAGTTGGCAATGTTGCCAATGGGTGTTTTGTAATATTTGTTGCAATAACAGAGAATGCAATAATACTATTATTGCACTCCATTATCATCGTCTTTACATATTAATCATGTCTCTGAAAGGGAATGGTGGCACATCGCGCAGGTTTGAAGAATCTGGGGGAAGACCTTTGACCGGCAGTGGGACCCTTCCAGACTACCTTTATATGAACAGGAGCTACAGCCCCCCCCCCCCTCTAGTGGGTACTTACCGGCTGTTGGTGTTGTTTGGTGATCTGCTTGACACGTTGCTTGTACAACTTGTCTCTCTGCAGGAAAGCGGCGCGCTGACTGCCCACCGCTGAAGCAACCGCCGCTGGCCTGGGGAGTAAACAATTACATTATACCCTATGCACAACGAGTATTATTGAAAATGGCTTTGTCGCACATGCGATTATTTATTTATTCAAGTCTCCTGTGAATCATACCCTTCAAACCGGCACCCATACCCGGACCAGGCCGGACGCTAAAGAGTCGTGGGTGCTATTAATTGCTTACACCCGAGTACATAACTTAGCGAAAAAAGCGAAGAAATTAAAAAAGTCTTATAAATAGTTTGTTGCTAAAAAGAAAATTTGCGTTCCCGGTATTCATTTTTTTTTCACAACTATGGCCTCTTTTATTTAATAGACTAGCTGACCCGCCCGCCGCTTTGTACACGTGGTTTGTCAATAAAACATTACCCTCCTTCTGTGCAGTCGTGTAAAGTGTATCTTATGTCTCCAATACATTCATAATCTATCTAGGTATATAGGTACCAAATCCATGAAAACCGGTCGAGCCGTTAAGTCGTGAAAAGGTAACAAACAGACAGAGAGACAGAGTTACTTTTAAAACGGTATGTACGTAGATTATAACCTGGATTAATACATAGGCTACTTTTTATTGACAAACAACGCGTGCGAAGCCGCTGCCGGAAGCTAGTTATACATATTAACCTTCCTCATGAATCACTATCTATTGCTGAAAACTGCATTAAAATCCGTTGAGTAGTTTATAAGATCTAAGGTAACAGACAGCGGAAGCGACTTCATTTTATACCAAGTAAAGATATATAGATTTGTCATGGAGGTTGTATTTAATTTCAGCATATAAGAATATAACCTCTTTCATTTTAAATAGAAATAAGAATTGCACTTAAATGAAATACAACCTGTATTTCATTTTAGTATATTATGAATGCAATGAGCCTTATTTTCATATAACTTACAGCCCTAGGGGCGTAAATCGGATTGACGCATCAGGTATCGAGCTAACAATGACCAACTTTCAGAACATTATGTGTATGCAGAGTTATGAAAAGTACGATTAACTTACTTATTCTGTTTAAGTTTCTTCTTTTTAGCTGATTTCGGTGACTGCCACCATTTACGCCTAACTTCCAAGGCCTCTTCTTCAGTAATATCCTCAATCACAACGATTTTGCTCTCTATCTTCATTGCATTAAAGTCTAATTCGGCTTTTGATGAGACACAGTTTGAGAAAACGCTCAATAAACAGCCTATGTTTGATTTTTGTGTGAAAAACTCGCATAAAAACTGTTTTTTAAGTACTTTATTATAATTAATGATTGGAAAAGTAGCGTACTGTGCAGGAGCGAATAAAGGATATTTTCCTTGTAGCGTCGTCAGTGCGAATAAGGTTGGAATTACACTGTCAATAGTTTCATAACCATTTTGCAACTAACTGGGCCCCAATTCTACTAAACTAATCGCTTCACTATGACTACGGTATCGTCGAAAAATCGCCACTATAGATACCTTTTGGTATTCTACTAACACAATCTTTTTTCGATGACCGCCGTTGCTATGACAACCCCATTGAACATTTGGTAGCATATGACAGGAATAACAATCATAATCGTTTAATAATGGTATGGCTCCATAATAGTTTTTCTTATAAATTAGCAGAAGTGGGCCCCTGATCGGCTTGACCATTTATGTCGCATAGATAAATATATAACTTTTATTGTACATCACACTTAAATTATTAAACAATATAAAAACAATATACGCAGAAATACAAGTGGCGGTCGCATACTTTGACACTCGCAAAAAATCAAAACCTATAGGGTACTTTCCTTTAATGAAATTTGGCAAGAAGCATGGTCTCACAGCACAAGTGAAGGAAAAAATCCGAAATTCGTAATTCATAGTTATATTATAATAAAATTGGAACCCCCAGTGCGTCAGTCATACTTGCACTTATCCGGTTTTTCATCAAAATATAATATAACCTATAGCACTCAGTGATAGTGTAGCTTTCTATCAGTGAAAAATATTTCAGAATTAGTTCAGTAGTTTCGAGATTACCCAACGCAAACAAATATACCAAAACTTCAATCTATACTAATATTATAAATTCGAAAGTAACTCGTCTCTCTGTCTGTTTGTTACGTTTTCACGACTAAACGGCTGGACCAACTTCGATGAAATTTGGTAAATTTGGATGAATTATAGCCGGGATTGGGGCATAGGCCCCACTGCACAGAAGAAGGGTAATGTTTTTATTGACAAACCACACGTGCGAAACCGCGGGCGGGTCAGCTTCATAATATAATAGATTGATAGTGTAGACACAACCTTATTGTTACGTCAAACATTAGTTTGAAAATACTAGCGACTAAAAATAATAATGAACTGCAGGAAACAATAAACATATCCAGGAAAACATATTTTGTACGTCATTTACCTTCAACTGTGTCTTTGTGATTATTAATATTATTGTTTTGAGGGATCCGTAGTCTAACTAGTGTTGTACAGCTGAAATATGGTATGATGATACTCTTTAGTGACGTCTAGTGAGTTATGAAATAAAAACTAGTAAAATTATTTTAACAGAATGGGATTGGGCGGGCCACGGCTGCCGCATGTCGGGTGCGTTATGGGCTAAAGCCACCACAGAGTGGACGCCTCTAAACGGGAAACGACCTCGCGGCAGACCGCGGCGAACATGGAGAGACGAAATTGATGCACATTTACAGGATTGGTTCACAATAGCCCAAAATAGAGAAGGTAGGCTTTTGCCCTGCAATGTGACACTACAGACTCTTAATAATAATAATAAAAAAAAATAACCTTTCGCGAACACTGTAAATAATTACTAATATTAAACGGTCGTGTTTCGCAATATGAACGTGGACATTTCTAATTGTGAAGTGTGAGGGTAGTTCCTACAGCTGCCATTACTTCTCGACGGTAGCTCCGAGTACTCCAGTCTGCCCGCGACCACGGCAACAGCAACACGTCGGGTCACGTCGGTTTATTTTTTAACGTCGGGATAATAACTAATAAGGTATATTTACAGTAAATACCCGTTTAATATTAGTAATTAGTAAATCTTGGGTAGGGTGGTCCGGGTCCGCCCAATGGAAGTTGGAGGTGATTTATAAACACTTTTATGAAACAAATCATTTTCGTAATAGTCGTACAGTGATGATTAAAGGAAAAATAAAACAGTCTCTATATAGGTTGTTTGATAATATACGCACAAAAGTTAACGGGGTTATTGTGATGAGCATAACAAATAAATTTGTGAAATATTTACCATAGAAACGTGAAATTTATTTTGGCGCATAAAAACAAACACTTTATTAAACTTATAAATAAATATTGCTGGACATTTCACACAGCGCTATTTAGCCCCAAACCAAGCAGAGCTTGTACTATGGGAACTAGATATTTTACTAGATTATGTTCTGCTATTGCATAATGCTTGTCATCTAACCACAGATACCGTATTGGTGACGTCTGGAGATATCTCTTGTTGTCCCTTTCTAACCCAAAACCCGCAGCCATTTCCGAAAGAGATATCAAATCGCCCTTTTTTTTTGGATATCGATTGCAAGATTAGGCAGTAAGTTTTATATCGAATTAATCACCTAAACTTAGTCTATTTTCTTTAAAATTTGATAATATAAGTAGTATAACCGGCTCACATGCATGGCTTTTGTAGATTATGAAAAATCATTTGATAGCATGGAGCATTGGGCCGTATTCAATTCCCTCCATCGCTGCAACATCGACTCTCGCTACGTGGATATACTCCGCGAGCTCTACAGCTCGGCCACCATGCAGGTACGACTACATAGTCTAACCAACCCTATACCCATCAAAAGGGGAGTGAGACAGGGATACACGATTTCACCCAAGCTTTTTACGGCTGTCCTAGAAGACGTCGTAAAAACGCTTGCATGAGACAACTCTGGAATAAAAATAAACGGTGTCTTCCTGTCTCATCTGAGATTTGCAGATGACCTAGTTATTTCCGCAGAGGAACTAGATGATCTCCAACTGATGCTAACAGATCTCTACGAAGCATCACTAAAAGTTGGTTTGAAGATGAACATGACTAAAACAAAAATGATGTCGAGCGTCTCCAGGGATTCGATTCCAAACATTTCTATTGGAAACGAGTACCTGGAGATGGTCGAATCTTATGAGTACCTTGGTCATGTTTTATCTTTCGGAAAAGAATTACAGGCCAAGGAGATATCTAGGAGAATTCAGTTGGCATGGGCGGCGTTCAGCAAGCTGGACGATATTTTGAAATCTACCACCGTTCCACAATGTCTGAAGACCCGCCTCTACAACCAATGTGTCCTGCCAACATTAACCTACGGTGCTAAGACATGGACGCTCACGAAGGAGACTGTGCACAGGATTAGAGTCGCACAGAGAGCCATGGAGCGCGCCATGCTCGGCATCACACTGCTAGACCGAGTCCCCAATACCGAAATTCGCAAGCGGACTAAAGTTCAAGACGTTAGCAAGCGTATATTGGGGCTCAAATAGAGTTGGGCAGGACATGTGGCCGGGCGCGGTGATGACAGGTGGAGCAGGGTACTGATTGAGTGGTGGCCCCGAGATGGAACCAGGAACACAGGTCGTCCACCGGCAAAATGGGTCGACATTATAAAAATCGCAGGTCGTAGTGGGTTAGAACAGCGCAAGACAGAGGCGAATGGCGAAAACGAAGAGAGGCCTATGCCCAGCAGTGGGATGAGAAGGACTGACGATGATGATGATGATATAAGTAGTAGTTTTTTTTTCTTATGTTTTGATAAACCGTCACTTGAATATCAGTAGATATATATTACCAAACACCCTGTATAGAATAGTTTTTTAGAAAAGTTTACTTAGTTTCTAAGTCACATAACTAGATGGCGCTACTAACTCAACATGAAGCTATGTAGATGCATTTTCACCGGTCTTGTTTTTAATTGTACGCTCTCAATTTCATACAATCAAGATAGATCAAGACGTAAGTATTTTTTTGTACCTGGCTGAGTGTTGCGATACAGTATTAAATAAATAAATATTACTGGACATTTAACACAACGCTATCTAGCCCCAAACTAAGCAAAGCTTGTACAAGTACTATGGGAACTAGGTAACTGATATAACACAAGAATACATATTTGTAAAAGCTAACTTATAATATACAAAAATAATACCCAAACCCGAAACATATATCTGTAAACCATGCAAACATTTGTCCCGCGGCGGGAACCGAACCCGCAACCTTCTGCGTCTCAGACGGCTATTCGCCCACTGCGCCATCGAGGTTGTCGTAATTATCGACACTCACTCCACAGAAAGACCAAGTGTGGACTCAGGGCTTATATACATGTTGTATAGGTTAACCTAGAAAAACCCCTCCACCATCTCCCCATAAGAAAGGCTACCAGAACATTATCAGATGTGCCCAAAAAATCAAGTATTTTTTCGTTTTTATTTCATAACTTACCGGGCGTCAGTAAAACTAATCCTCATGCCAAGTTCCAGCTCTACAGCACTAATAGTCTACGAGTTAAACGGCTGCAACTGGTCGGACGGACATCGAGAAACTATAAGGGTTTGACTAAGGAACATTAAAAAAGATTTAAGTTTTATGAAGCACTGGCTTTCACCCGCGGCTTCGCACGCGTGATATTTAAATAAAAAGTAGCCTATGTTTTAATCCAGGTCATATTCTACCAATATACAAAATTGTATCGTGATCGGTTTAGCCATTACGAGATGATTGAGTGCAAACAAACATACACCCAACCTTACGCATTTATAATATTAGTTTGATAGACACGCTAAGAAGATTGTATTACCTGCACTGTAGACACAAGGCGGCTGCCGCTAGCGCCGCTATCAGTATATTCTGTGCGTCCTGTTCTCTGCCCGCACCGCCCCCCGCGCCCCCGGGTGGGGGCGGTGCGCGCGTGCAGGCGGGCGCGGCGCCGCCGGCGGAGAGCTGCCGTAACCGCGCGCATATCAACCCCTCCACTACCGCTTGCTCCTGTAGAACACAATATTATTAAGTTCTAAGATTTTTAAAAAGCATCATAACTAGTGGTTCGCCCCGAACTGAGATCTCGCGAGTCTCCCATAAAAAAACAAAAAAAAAATATTTATAATCATAATAGTGCCACGAAATAAATAACCAAATACTTGACCTACAGTTTCATTCAAATTACAGGTAACGGGAGTTCATATAAAGTGGTTATTCTTTTTTGGGGTACAAAATGCAGTTATTCTGGATTTCAGACTTTTGCCTATATTTCTGTCACTAAAGCTACACGAATACCAAATTTCAGCACTGTGGGGTCACTGGTGTACCCTGTGAATTTTGTCAAAGTTTTGTTTTTATTATGGCTAATAACTCAAAAACTACAAGGAGTAAACTAAAAATAAAAACAGGGTTGAAATGTACTGACCTTTTACCTTATACATAGTCTCATTTTAATTTTTTTTTACCCCTCTAGAACCCCAATATCTCAACAACCCCCCAACATTTTTAGCTCATTGAAATACTAAAAATGTGCCATCACTACCTACCTGTATGTAAAATTTCACGATGATTGGATAAACGCTTCGAAAGTTATCCTCGGACAAACATACCTATTAGGTTGGGGAAAAAGTTTCTTCGCATTTTTTAAGAAAATTCAAAACATTTTTTAATATTACAATTAACATTAACTAATTTACATTTAACTACAGTATGTAGGTACCATTTTGTTCGATAACTTTTTGCCATCTTGTAGGTAGGGACATGATCCCATTGCTATAGAAATTTTGGGGCTTCTGATCAAAATACCGCGACAAGTGGTTTTGGCAGTACTCTCGTGATGTTAACCTGACACTGCCTAAAGAATTCTGAAGAGACCGAAACAGGTGGAAATCTGAAGGTGCAAGGTCAGGACTATACGGCGGATGCATTAACACCTCCCAGCCAAACTCTCTTAATTTTTGCTGAGTGGCTAAAGATGTGTGAGGTCTAGCGTTATCATGATGAAAAACCACACCCCTTCTGTTGATTACTTCCTGCCGCTTTCTCTCAACTTCTTGCTTTAATCTCATCAGTTGTTCGCAGCAGAGTTCAGAATCGATGGTCCTGCCTGGTGGTAACAGCTCATAATGAATAATGCCCTTCCAATCCCACCACACACACAGCATCACCTTGTTGCGAGTTAACCCGGGTTTCACCACAGTCTGTGAAGCCTGACCGGCCTTTGACCACGACCTTTTTCGCACGTTCTTGTCGTACGTGATCCACTTTTCATCACCAGTTATCAGCTTCTTCAAAAATGGTTCGGTTTCATTACGTCGTAATAAAGAATCACAAATGAGTACACGGTTCATTAGGTTTCTTTCAGTGAGCTCGTAGGGTACCCAAATATCGAGCTTTTTTGTGTACCCAGTTTTTTTCAAATACGCCAAAACTGTTTTGTGGTCAATTCCCAGTTTTTCAGCTACGTCGTAACTACTGATATGCCGATCTTGCTCCACTTTTTCAAAAATGGCATCAATTTTATCCGTAATAGGGCGACCAGAGCGACGTGCATCTTTGACATCAAAATTTCCGGATTGAAAACGCTTAAACCAAATTTGTGTCAAATCAAATATGCTACTCTCACAGACATTGCACTAGGTCCATAAACATCACAAATTTTTATCGCGGCTTGCGTTGCATTTTTACCTATTTTGTAGTAAAATTTTAAAATGTATCGAATTTCTTCATTAGATTCACTCATCTTTACAGTACGAAAAACAAATAAAAATCACACATTTTCCTAATTTGAATTTGGAATTATCTTCTTTAAAATTTAATCTTTGAATGATACCAAAACCAGCCAGATACAAATAGTATAGCCAAAGAGATTTTATTACAAGTTCATACATACTATAATGCGAAAAGACTTTTTCCCCAACCTATTACATACATACATACATACAATATCAATTTGCCCAAGTTGATTTGGAGATCTCGCTTCGCTCGATCAATAAAGGACACATTCCGGAGCAGCTCCTCCTTCCACTCTGAGCATTGTAACAATAGACTGACCTGTATTTTATCGACATCGCTCTTGTCTATAACGCTGTCGTCGGGTCCGTACAGCGAGGCGAGTCCCACTTGTCTCTTGACTTGGAACTCGCTGAGCTGCGCGGCGAGCTCGTCCTTTGCCTTTTGGCGCGCCTTGCGGAACACGTTCCGGAGCAGCTCCTCCTTCCACTCTGAGCATTGTAACAATAGACTGACCTGTATCTTATCGACATCGCACTTGTCTATAACGCTGTCGTCGGGTCCATACAGCGAGGCGAGTCCCACTTGTCTCTTGACTTGGAACTCGCTGAGCTGCGCGGCGAGCTCGTCCTTTGCCTTTTGGCGCGCCTTGCGGAACACGTTCCGGAGCAGCTCCTCCTTCTCCCATTCTGCCGAATATAACAAAATATTACAACAATTAACCTAACCACCAAGGCTAGCGTGACACCCTACAAAACACACCCTCTGTACAAATTTTAAGTCTATGACCAGCGTCGGTTTAGGCTGTGCTTTTAGCTCGTAAGTAATTTTTTTTTATATATTTTTTATTAAATAATAACTAATTTGGAATAAGAAAACATTAAATATAAGGTTTTGCAATTTGAACTACAAATATTGACAGAGTATATTTTAGAGCCCATATTTTATTTTTTTTAATCCATAGAACTTTATTTTTGAATTTTGTGCCTAACATATAGGTACTTACTGCTCTGCCGTACGCACCGAATGAGTTCTATTGACTGGTTAAGTTCATTGGCCGGGCCGGGTCATTGAACGAGCGGGGTTGTTTAACGGCTCATAGTAACTTTTTAGTTATCAGTGGTATCGTACAATACGGTAGTTCTCTAGCAGCTCGAGCAGCATTTTATCAATTTTCTAGAGATTTTGATTGTAAAACAAGAATATTGTATCGATACATTTTTTTCTTTTTTTGTGTAGAAACTGTTCCTTCAATATAATAGTTTAAATTGCAACACATTATATAGATTACAACACAAGTTATTTCGTTTTGACGATTTAAAGGAAAGATTTCGGGTTATTATAAGAAACGTAAAAAGTGCATATCACAACTATCGTGACACTTAGGCCAGGGTATATGGGTGAGAATTAGCACAATATGTCGCATATATTTAAAAGGGTTAATGTGCGTACCATTTACTAAAACATGTTCAATTTCATTGGCCATATTCTCGTCCACTCCACTCAGTTGTAATACCTGGAAATAATACCAAATGATTATTACAAGGATTAGTTTTAGGAGATAATCTCAGAAACTACATAACAAATTCTAAAAATTAATTTACTGATAGAGAGCTACACCTATCCCCGAGTGATATCCATACTCCATACTACCTATTTAGATAGGAAAACATGGTCTGCCTTCCTGTTGCAATGCCCTGCCAGGGTTCATATGTGAAAGCAATATATATATATATATAAAGTATAGAATATTGGTAACATACAGCATGCGGCATGAGGAAGGCGGAGTGTATCTCGTAGGCCCAGCGACGCAGCGCGGGCGCAGGCGCGGCGGCGGCGCGGTACCCATCCGTCACCACCAGCAGCAAGCACGCGCACGCGCATCTACAACAACACATACACATATTATACAAATACTATTATTTACATCATTATCAAATACATGTCGTAGTATTAAGCGTGCCTAGTTTCAAATTAAGAAGTCTCTTGACTTCGTAGAACAGGTAGTTGCGTATCTACTCTCTGATTAACCCTAATAATAAATTCATTAATTTAAATTCTAATTTGATATAAATAAATAAATATTGCTGGACATTTCACACAACGCAATCTAGCCCCAAACTTAGCAGAGTGTTGAGGTTACGTTGGTACGTGTCGCAATTCAATAAAAATGCAAGTTTAAATTCACTCCGTGTGTAATCATACAGTATAAAAGTTACGTGGTATTCTAGCAAAAGCCGGGAGGTAACCGGTGGCCGAGCGTCGCGACCGTATTTCTTTGTTTATAATTCCGCTTGCCTTAAGCATCGCTCGGTCCCAATACAGAGCTTGTACTATGGGAACCAGATAACTGATAGAATACTTATACAGGGTTACAGGAAAAATCGTGCTAGATCCGTTAAGGGCGTGGAGTACCCATCATTTCTGACTTATTTCACTATGAAACACCCTACCCTAAACTTAACCCTTTTCGAGATATTCGACTTTTAATTTTTTTATTGAAAATTGCCGATTTTTAGGCTACTAAATTTATTTTTGTTTATTTTGTGTATCTTATTATTATTGCATTTTTACATGTGTAATAAGATGCTTTAGGACGTCTATCATTAAAATAGTGCATAAGTTAATTGAATAGACCGTAGTAGACAAGTGAAAGTTAAGGAATAAAAAAAATATTAGAAAGTTTATTTTTCTCTAAGGGATATCTAAAAAAAATATTATGGCAATTGTTCGGCAGATGTTTTTTAAAATATCTACGTTTCATCAGCTATCTAACGAGGTATAATAATCTAGGGTTTTATTCAAATGCATTGAAAAAAATTTAGTTTTATAGGCGACAGTGGAGAAGAAAATTTATACTTAGCCCTAAAAAGTAAAATAAAATAATAGGTAAGCATGAAATGTCATTTATTAAAGATTTTCACACAACTTTTTCTTATTCTACAGTTCATGTTCAACATGGCCGCCTCTATTTCTGATACATTGTCGCATCCTTCTACGGAGACCAGTCTTTACTACTCCAGTGGTTAACGTGGTCCTCATTTTATTGGCTGCATCCACAATCCTTTCTCGTAAGTCTTCCACAGACGAAACTGGATTCGGCTCGCTGTACACAAGACTTTTCATGCACCCCCACACGTGAAAATCCATGGGGGTTAGGTCGTAGAAGACCCAGATTTTCTAAGAAATATCTTGTGGACGGATGAGTCCAAATTTGATAAAGATGGCATAACTAACTATCACAACGCCCATTACTGGGCCCCAAAAGAGCTAAGGAATCCCAATAAGAAAAGAGTGAAGGGGTCCCAACGAAGATTCAGCGTGAATGTGTGGATGGGCATTATCTCCAATCGTTTGATTGGACCTTACTTTCTCCCGGATAATCTAAATGGGGAAAGCTACGAAAATTTCCTGAGAGCAGACTTAAGTGATTTGCTGGATGATCTGCCTCTCAACCTGATCAGGGACATGTGGTTCCAACACGATGGCTGCCCTGCCCATTTCAGGAGAAGTGTCAGAGACTGGCTGGACACAAATTATCCAAACAAATGGATAGGACGAGGTGGACCGTTGCCATGGCCAGCAAAAAGTCCGGACCTAACCCCCATGGATTTTCACGTGTGGGGGTGCATGAAAAGTCTTGTGTACAGCGAGCCGAATCCAGTTTCGTCTGTGGAAGACTTACGAGAAAGGATTGTGGATGCAGCCAATAAAATGAGGACCACGTTAACCACTGGAGTAGTAAAGACTGGTCTCCGTAGAAGGATGCGACAATGTATCAGAAATAGAGGCGGCCATGTTGAACATGAACTGTAGAATAAGAAAAAGTTGTGTGAAAATCTTTAATAAATGACATTTCATGCTTACCTATTATTTTATTTTACTTTTTAGGGCTAAGTATAAATTTTCTTCTCCACTGTCGCCTATAAAACTAAATTTTTTTCAATGCATTTGAATAAAACCCTAGATTATTATACCTCGTTAGATAGCTGATGAAACGTAGATATTTTAAAAAACATCTGCCGAACAATTGCCATAATATTTTTTTTAGATATCCCTTAGAGAAAAATAAACTTTCTAATATTTTTTTTTATTCCTTAACTTTCACTTGTCTACTACGGTCTATTCAATTAACTTATGCACTATTTTAATGATAGACGTCCTAAAGCATCTTATTACACATGTCAAAATGCAATAATAATAATAATAAGACACATATCCATCCATATCTTTATAACCATATCAACAGTTTTATAATAGACCCGAGTTCGATGCCTTTATACATCACATCAGGTACCACCCACATGATCCCTAAAGACCGCAATGACATGTCAAACCCCGCCAAGTATAGACCTATCACATGTCTTCAAACCTTATATAAAGTTATTACAGCCTGCTTGTCTAAACTGATCTATAAGCATATTGATGCACACAAAATACTTACCGAGCAACAAAAGGGGTGCAGAAAGTTTAGCCAAGGATGCAAAGAACAGCTTATTATAGATTCAGTCATTCTAAAGCAGGTTCAACGTAAGAAAGAAGACTTGTATACGGTCTATATTGATTATAAAAAGGCATTTGACTCAATACCGCACGCATGGCTCACTAAGATCTTAGAGATTTATAAAGTGCATCCCCAACTCATTTCCTTTCTCTCTGAGGCTATGTCTACATGGACCACTCGGCTTTATGCGCAAACAGCCGAAAGCGGAGTGATTAAAACAACACCAATCAATATACAAAGGGGTATCTTTCAAGGAGATGCGCTCAGTCCGCTGTGGTTCTGCCTTGCCCTCAATCCCCTCTCCAATACTCTCAACTCATCGGACGTGGGTTATGTGATAGATCGCAACAGGTTGACAGACGGTTCGGTTTGTAGACTTAACCACCTGCTTTATATGGATGACATCAAGATCTATGCATCCACCCAGGCTGGTCTAGAGTCTTTAATGTTAATCACCGAACAGTTTTCGCAGGATATTTCAATGCAATTTGGAATAGATAAATGTAAAATAAACTCAATAAAAGCAGGTCAAATCTATCAACACTCCTACCACATGCAGTCTGGTGAGACAATTGATCCCTTAGATGAAAATGAAACATACAAATATTTAGGATACCAGCAATCAATGCAAATTCATTATAAAGAAGTAAAAACTAAACTCACTACAAACTATAAACATAGACTAAATGCTATTTTAAAAACACAACTTAACTCAAAAAATACAACTAAAGCTATAAACTCTTACGTCATACCGATACTTACTTACTCTTTTGGTATAATAAACTGGACCAAGTTAGAGCTGAAAAATCTACAACGCGTAATCAATGTCACCATGACTAAAAATAGGAAGCATCACCCGCGATCTGGTGTACAGCGACAAATATTGCCAAGGCTAGAAGGTGGTAGGGGTATTATAGACATACATAGTTTACATAACCGACAGATAACTTCACTTAGGACATACTTCTACATTAAAGCTGAAACCTCTACTATCCATAAATCTATAGTAAAGTTAGATAGAAAACTAACGCCACTTAATTTACAAGACCACGAGAGACAGAAAAATGAGGAACAAACAGATAGACAGGCTCTTATAGCCGATTGGACCCAGAAATCTCTACATGGAAGACATCGCCATGACCTGAGCCAGCCCAACGTCGACAAAGATGCGTCGAACGAATGGCTTAGTCGAGGAGAACTCTTCCCGGAGACAGAAGGGTTCATGATAGCGATCCAAGATCAGGTCATTGAAACCCGGAATTATCAGAAGCACATAATGAAAGTACGCAATCTACCAACGGACTTGTGCCGCAGGTGTAATAGCTCCTCGGAAACCGTACAGCACATCACAGGAGCCTGTAGAGCAATAGTCCAAACGGACTACAAGTTCAGGCACGACCAGGTAGCCAATATAATACACCAACGATTAGCTGCTAAATACGATCTCATAGATGCATCTGTTAGACCAATACCATACTACAAATATACGCCCGAAGTTGTACTCGAAAACGCCTACCATAAACTGTACTTTGACAGAGCGATATTAACAGACAAAACTACACACTACAATAGACCAGATTTAACCCTTATAGATAAAACTAACAAAACCGCACTTATTATTGATATCGCCATCCCAAATACCCATAACATGCAGTCCACAATTGCGGAGAAGCTATCGAAGTACATAGATTTAAAAGATGAAATCACTCGAATGTGGCGGCTGCAAAAAGTATCAATAGTCCCAATAGTTTTATCCTCTACAGGTGTCATCCCAAATCAACTGTTTCAGTCCCTCTCACTTCTGGATCTCCCAAAACATACCTTTGCCTTATTGCAGAAGGCAGTAATTTTGAATACATGCAGGATTGTAAGAAAGTTCTTGCAAACTGCCCTATCCACCGAATTATCATCTACACTACCATGTACAACGGTTCAAAATGAAACTACCCGAACCACTGAGGGGTACTTGGCTTAGGCCCGTGCACCTCAGTTATTCTCCGGCTTTTCTGAGCCGAGTTGATAAAAATCAAAAAATAATAATAAGATACACAAAATAAACAAAAATAAATTTAGTAGCCTAAAAATCGGCAATTTTCAATAAAAAAATTAAAAGTCGAATATCTCGAAAAGGGTTAAGTTTAGGGTAGGGTGTTTCATAGTGAAATAAGTCAGAAATGATGGGTACTCCACGCCCTTAACGGATCTAGCACGATTTTTCCTGTAACCCTGTATACATTTTTTTTGTAAATACATACTGTTACGAGCTGAGAGTTTGGGATAAAATAATGGGAATCGATCTAACCAAAATAACACTTTTATTCAGCACTAAACGATGAATACACGAACTTGGTCACACGTAATCACAACACACTAATACACACCACTGTTGCACCACTTAAAGTCACCGAAATGATCGCACGTATAGCTTAATCCAGACTGACTCGCGAGCAACTACTGTTCACGCGAGACCCTTCTCCACGTCAGTCCTCCAGGGCCTCGCTGAGACTCACTCACTGAGACTGACTCAGACTCGAGACTGACTGTCCGGCCCTCTCTCGGGCCTATTTATATCGCACACATTTTGACTGTTCGAGAACGATGTCGATCCTTCCAGGAAAGGGTCGGTGTTTCGACAGAACGACCCATCTCCATTGTGCGCAATCGCATACAATAACAACAATAACACAGCAAGACAAAAGCGCTCGAGAAACTTCGATTATTACTCATTGTTTAACAGCCTCGGCGTAACACTGCCCCCTCCTAAAACATGCTCGTCCCGAGCATTCTTAGCCCCATATCGCGGCAGCCGATCAACACGAACAATTTTAGGCGCACCTCGCGCTGAAGATGTAGCAACTAGAGGAGCCACATTGCCGTCTCCAGTACTTCAGGACACCCAGAGTCCCTTTCTCATCAGCGATCCCAATTCCAGCCTCCAAAACACGGCTCTCATGATTTCTATATGTTCTTTCACTTCCTGGAATTCCTTTCCAGATGAACCGAACGATTCCCTCATCAGTCGAGCACGCTCTTATGGCCAACGTCGCTGATCTTCCTGTTGACGACGCTGCTCTTCTTTATCCTGACGTCGCTGTTCCTCTTGCAACCGAGTCTGCTCCACCTGTTTACGTCGCTGTTCCTTCTGCAACCGAGCCTGCTCTTCCTACTGACGACGCTTCTCTTCTTAATGCTGACGGCGTTGTTCCTCCTGCAACCGAGCCTGCTCTTCTTGCTGACGACGCTGCTCTTCCTTATGCTGACGTCGCTGTTCTTCCTGCAACCGAGCCTGCTTTTCTTGCTGACGACGCTGCTCTTCCTTATCCTGACGGAGCATTGCCATAATAGCAGCAAGATCGCCTGTCACAGGAGCTTGACCCACGGATGATGATGATGATGATGAAGCTCCAAATGATTCGGCGGCGGCTGATTCCATGTCTATCGGCTGACGCCTCTGCTGAGCTTCTTGAACCGGAGGCTCCCCAAACCGCCTTTCATCCATTTCCTGTTGTCGTTGACCTCGCGTCTTTACACCGTCCACGTTATCCTTTGGTAGAACTGGCATTATTTTATCCCACTTCTGACACAAAATTGTTACTAGCTGAGGGTTCGGGATAAAATAATGGGAATCGATCTAACCAAAATAACACTTTTATTCAGCACTAAACGATGAATACACGAACTTGGTCACACGTAATCACAACACACTAATTCACACCACTGTTGCACCACTTTAAAGTCACCGAAATTATCGCACGTATAGCTTAATCCAGACTGACTCGCGAGCAACTACTGTTCACGCGAGACCCTTCCCACGTCAGTCCTCCAGGGCCTCGCTGAGACTAACTCACTGAGACTCACTAACTGACTGAGACTCAGACTCAGACTGTCCGGCCATCTCTCCGGCCTATTTATATCGCACACATTTCAATTGTTCGAGGACGATGTCGATCCTTCCAGGAAAGGGTCGGTCCCTCGACACAATGGCCACTCCCCATTCTGCGAAACCACAAACAATAGCAGCAATAACACAGCAAGACAAAAGCGTTCGAGAAGGTTCGATTATTACTCATTGTTTAACAGCCTCGGCGTAACAATACTTATAATATATAGAGAAACAACCAGACCCGGAACAAATATCTGTAGATCATGCAAACATTTGTTCCGCGGCGGGGATCAAACCCGCTACCTGCTGCATCTCAGCCGGCTATTCGCCCACTGCACCACGGAGATCGTCATATACATAATTGTGTCATTAACATTGAATTGAATAAGTCAATACTCATTTAACTTGTTTTGTGATCAACGACATTAATGGAACACATCCGAAATCGTATTAACTGATTTTGGAGGTAAGTTTAATACGGGTAGCTTGAATATTTATCCAGTAATCGATACATTCCCAATAAAAAAAAATCACGCAAATCGGCGGCGCCTTTGCAACGAAGACAACGGATGTGGAGGAGGAATACATGTTGTGCCGACTCCGCGTAATGTGGTAAAAGGGCAGAAAAGAAGAAGAAGATAATGTGTATGCGTTTTTAATGCGTAACTATGGTCCTTACCTCCTTTCCCCGAGCAGCCAGTTGAGTAAGACGGCCGTCCTCGCTTTAGACTCGCGCACGGAGCGAAGGTTCGAGAAGAGACCGGAGTACGACGAGTTATCCTGAAACAATAGTACATTGTTACACAAGGACCGTAATCCGAGAAATCGATCTATTGTACACACGACAGTTTTATTTTAAGGTAAGAGCTGACAAAAAGACTGACTGAAAGTACAATTTTTATCATGGCTAATAATAAAAACGGGTTCGAAATGTACTAATAAAGACCTTTTATTAGACGTCCCATTTGACCTAATAGTCTCATTTTGTTTTTTTTAACCCTCTTGAACCCTAATATCACAACAAACCTCAAAAATTTTAGCTCATTTAATCACACCAGGATTGATCCAACCTATATACCAAATACCTACCTATATATAAAATTTTACGATGATCAGATCAACTCTTTGAAAGTTATCCTTGGACAAACAAACAAACATACATGCATACATAGAACGCTGATTGAAATAGCATGCAATAAACGCTGATTATGGACGAACTCAAACTGTATCACTGACCACCTGTTACTAACCCATATTCGCAATAAATAAATTGATTGATTGAGAAATCGGGAAACTGATCGTTTACACCCGAGCATAACACATACTTTATCACGAATGCGAAGTAATTAAAAAAGTATTATAACAGTTTGCTGCTAATATGAAAAGGAGCGTTCATTTTTAAATTAAATTTTTTTTTTAGTTTGAACCTAAAGTAATTTCCAAAATCATATAGGCTGTCTCAATAAGAATGCACTTTTTAAATTTTGACCTATGATTGTTACGATTAATAAAAATGGAGCGTTACACAAAAGAAGCACTTGTTATCATTGTGAAAACTCATTACGAAAAATGGAGAAAGCTTCGCAAACTTCGCGGAACTTTTAGTCGAGAAAGTGCACCTAATGTGTCCACAATTCGAAGAGTAGTCAAAAAATTTGAAGAAACTGAGTCGATTGTGGGCAGTAAGTCTCCTCTGCGTCGACGTACCGGTAGATCTCTGGAAAATATTGCTGCTGTAAACAAGAGTGTGGCTAAAAACCCGAAAGCATCAATTCGGCATCGCGCTCAACAACTTCAAATTTCCGATGCACTACGCAGCGAATTGTGACGAAAGACCTCCCTTCACCCGTACAAGTTCAGCTTACGTCGGCAATTCGTTCAATGGGCAATAGAGCAAAGTGAAGCAAACGTCGATTTTTCGAATTGTGGACACATTAGGTGCACTTTCTCGACTAAAAATTCCGCGAAGTTTGCGAGCAGTCTCAGCGTAACTTTCTCCGTTTTGTAGTGAGTTTTCACCGTGATGACACGTTCTTCTTTTGTGTAACGCTCCATTTTTATTCATCGGAACAATGATAGGTGACCGCTGTCAAATATCAGAGTTGCCACTTACACGAAAATAAAATTACTCAATATTTAAAAAGTGCACTCTGAGACCCTCTATATACGTGTGTTTTTGATAAGATGTCATATTAATACGAGGCATGCCTTTTAAGTTCTGTCGTTTCCATATTTTCCGGCAATTTTGAATTTGGAACTGTTCTATATTCGAATGTGTTTACATTTTGAATCTCAAAACAGTTGAAAGTATTAGGATTAATGCTATTGTTTAGTCACAGTTTCGATTTGAATCTGTCAGGTCACGTACGAAAATGAATCTTTCTAAGGAAAATGTTCGTGCAATAATTTTCTACAACTTTAGAAGAGGCCTGACACGGCTTCAGTGTTTAGAAGAGCTAACATCTGTGTTCAGTGATGTAGCCCCATGTCTGCAGACTGTCGAACGCTGGTATTTAGAATTCCAGCGTGGACATACTAGTGTTAGTGACAGATTTCGCCAAGGACGCCCAAAATCCGCCTTTACTGAAGATAACATCATTGCTGTGAGACAACTAATTCTCGAAGATCGTCATGTGACGTATCGAGAGATAGAGGCTCTATTAGGCATCTCAGGGACAACCATTCAGAGGATCTTGCATGAAGCGCTTGGTGTGAGAAAGCTAGTTTGCCGTTGGATACCGCATCTGCTTTCCGACGATCACAAGGCGGCCCGCGTCAGATGGTGTAAGAAAACTCTGCAAAGGTTCAACCGAGGGGAGTCAAATCACGTCTACGACATTATAAGTGGTGACGAATCTTGGATCTATGCCTACGATCCTGATTCCAAACAACAATCTACAATCTGGGTCTTTCAAGACGAGCCAAAGCCGACTAAAGTTGTTCGTTCTCGAAGCACTTCAAAGAAGATGGTGGCCACGTTCGTTGGAAAAACCGGCCATGTTGCGACTATTGCACTTGAAGATCGTAGAACGGTTAACGCAGAGTGGTATACTACAGTTTGTTTACCACAAGTCATCGCCGAACTTCGAAAATCTAACTCAAAGCGACGCATCATCCTGCACCACGACAACGCAAGCTCACACAGCGCTCGTCAAACGATTGAGTATTTGAAGCAGGAAAAAGTAGAAATTCTTGACCATCCTCCATACAGTCCTGACCTAAGCCCTAACGATTTCTTTACATTTCCTAAAATTAAGAAAAGTCTTCGTGGTCAAAGGTTCCAGTCCGGTGAAGAAGAAGTCGACGCTTTCAAGTCAGCCATTTTGAACACCCCCACTTTAGAGTGGAATAAATGTTATAATAACTGGTTTGAGCGAATGGAAAAGTGTATTAAGCTACGCGGTGAATACTTTGAAAAACAATAAAAAGTACTATAAGGTTCTAGTTGTGTTTTTTTCGTCAAACGACAAAACTTAAAAGGCATGCCTCGTACAAATATAATTTGTATTTTTTAAAAGTAGTTTTAGATATAGCGTATTGTATTAACGCTGTAAAGTTTAATATTTAAGGGTAAATAAACGAATTTGAATTTGAATGGAGCTATTCATAATTTGTATTGACAAAGAACGGGTGCGACGTCAACGGCTGAAGCTTGTCTGGAATACTTACAGAAGCGGGCGAGTCTTCCTCTTCCATCGATATGATAGCTCTCTGAGGGTCTGCACACGGCTGGAACAATAAGGAACCTTACAATAAAAACACATACTTGTAGTACAGAAGTCACAAGGAATGTGTGCGTGAGTCACGTGTGCTCTAGCGAATAAATGGTGATAATCCGTAGGTTAGCTTGATGTGTTATAAGGACTTACGTTACGAACAAAATATGAACGAAAATGTCTGAAATAAACGTTTCTTTTTATACAACTTCAAAAATAGGAAGAAGTTCTAAATTCTATAGTATTGTTACGCCGAGGCTGTTAAACAATGAGTAATAATCGAACCTTCTCGAACGCTTTTGTCTTGCTGTGTTATTGTTGCTATTGTGTGTGGTTTCGCAGAATGGGGAGTGGCCATTGTGTCGAAACACCGACCATTTCCTGGGAGGATCGACATCGTTCTCGAACAATCGAAATGTGTGCGATATAAATAGGCCGGAGAGATGGCCGGTCAGTCAGTCTCGAGTCAGTTACTGAGTGAGTCTCAGCGAGGCCCTGGAGGACTGACGTGAGAAGGGTCTCGCGTGAACAGTAGTTGCTCGCGAGTCAGTCTGAGTGAGTCTCAGCGAGGCCCTGGAGGACTGACGTGGAGAAGGGTCTCGCGTGGACAGTAGTGGCTCGCGAGTCAGTCTGGATTTAGCTATACGTGCGAACATTTCGGTGACTTTAAGTGGTGCACCAGTGGTGTGAATTGGTGTGTTGTGATTACGTGTGACCAAGTTCGTGTATTCATCGTTTAGTGCTGAATAAAAGTGTTATTTTGGTTAAATCGATTCCCATTATTTTATCCCGAACCCTCAGCTCGTAACAATTTGGTGTCAGAAGTGGGATAAAATAATGCCGGTTCTGCCAAAGGATAACGTGGACGGTGTAAGGACGAGAGGTCAACGACAACAGGAAGTCCATGAAAGGCGGTTTGGAGATTCCCCGGTTCAAGAAGATCAACAGAGTCGTCAGCCGATACAGATGGAATCAGCCGCCCCCGAATCAATTGGAGCTTCATCATCATCATCCGTGGGCCAAGCTCCTGTGACAGGCGATCTTGCTGCTATTATGGCCATGCTTTGTCGTCAAGAAGAGCAGGCTCGGTTGCAGGAGGAGCAGCGCCGTCAGGAAAAAGAAGAGCAGCGTCGTCATCAGGAAGAGCAGGCTCGGTTGCAGGAGGAGCAGCGCCGTCAGGAAAAAGAAGAGCAGTGTCGTCATCAGGAAGAGCAGGCTCGGTTGCAGGAGGAGCAGCGTCGTCAGCAAGAAGAGCAGGCTCGGTTGCAGGAGGAAGAACGCCGTCAGCATAAAGAAGAGAAGCGTCGTCAACAGGAAGAGCCGGCTCGGTTGCAGGAGGAACAACGCCGTCAGCATTAAGAAGAGAAGCGTCGTCAGCAGGAAGAGCAGGCTCGGTTGCAGAAGGAACAGCGACATGAACAGGTGGAGCAGACTCGGTTGCAAGAGGAACAGCGACGTCAGGATAAAGAAGAGCAGCGTCGTCAACAGGAAGATCAGCGACGTTGGCCATAAGAGCGTGCTCGATTGATGAGGGAATCGTTCGGTTCATCTGGAAAGGAATTCCAGGAAGTGAAAGAACAGATAGAAATCAAGAGAGCCGTGTTTTGGAGGCTGGAATTGGGCTCGACTGATGAGGGAATTGTTCGGTTTATCTGGAAAGTAATTCCAGGAAGTGAAAGAACAGATAGAAATCATGAGAGCCGTGTTTTGGAGGCTGGAATTGGGATCGCTGATGAGAAAGGGACTCTGGGTGTCCTGAAGTACTGGAGACGGCAATGTGGCTCCTCTAGTTGCTACATCTTCAGCACGAGGTGCGCCTAAAATTGTTCGTGTTGATCGGCTGCCGCGATATGGGGCTAAGAATGCTCGGGACGAGCATGTTTTAGGAGGGGGCAGTGTTACGCCGAGGCTGTTAAACAATGAGTAATAATCGAACCGTCTCGAACGCTTTTGTCTTGCTGTGTTATTGTTGCTATTGTGTGTGGTTTCGCAGAATGGGGAGTGGCCATTGTGTCGAAACACCGACCATTTCCTGGGAGGATCGACATCGTTCTCGAACAATCGAAATGTGTGCGATATAAATAGGCCGGAGAGATGGCCGGTCAGTCAGTCTCGAGTCAGTTACTGAGTGAGTCTCAGCGAGGCCCTGGAGGACTGACGTGAGAAGGGTCTCGCGTGAACAGTAGTTGCTCGCGAGTCAGTCTGAGTGAGTCTCAGCGAGGCCCTGGAGGACTGACGTGGAGAAGGGTCTCGCGTGGACAGTAGTGGCTCGCGAGTCAGTCTGGATTTAGCTATACGTGCGAACATTTCGGTGACTTTAAGTGGTGCACCAGTGGTGTGAATTGGTGTGTTGTGATTACGTGTGACCAAGTTCGTGTATTCATCGTTTAGTGCTGAATAAAAGTGTTATTTTGGTTAAATCGATTCCCATTATTTTATCCCGAACCCTCAGCTCGTAACAGTATTTTATTTTTATGTTTGTTACCTCAGAACTCCATAATTTATCAACCTATTGGTAATAGTACTTTTTATTTAAAAGGATATACTTTTGAGATTGGTCTCATAGAAATTTCATTAAAATCGGTTATGTAGTTTGGGTTAGTCAGTTATATTTTTGTCATAAAGTAACTTGTAATAAGTCAGTTTGACTCGGCTTGACTTGCTTTGCAACTTTTCGTTTCTTTCTGTAGGTAGTTCCTCTAAGCATACCTGAGTGTTGGTGTGGTATGGAGGGGGAGGGGTGCCCGGAGGGGGGGTGTCCCGCGCGCCCCACTCCGCCCCTCTAGGGTTAGCCTGCTGACTGTGGCAGGGCAGGGGGGATGTCATGCCGATGAAAGCTGGAATACAAGATACCAATTAAATAAAGTGTATAAAAACATAAGTTTGGAGTGGAGATCACGTCTAGGCAAGCGAAGTGTAGGACGCGCTCCGGCTAGATAGTGACGATTTGCGCGCTGTGGCTGGCAAGGATTGGATGAGAAGATCTGAGGATCGGGCTCAATGCGCACCCTGCGAGAGACCTACGTACGTCCAGCAGTGGACTATTATAGGTTGATGATGATGATGATGATAAAGTCCTGCTTCTTTATCATAGCAAAAATATGTAATGTTGGGCAATTGTCTGAATCATCATCATCAGCATCCACAGCCCTTAGTACCCACTGCTGGGTGTAGGCCTCCCTTTGTAAGCACCACCATTCCCGGTCCTGTGCTGCGCGCATCCAGGAGTTGCCCGCGACTTTCTGAATTGTTTGAATGCTTTAGTTTAATTAATTATGTCTCATCTATTTGCAGTTTCTACAGTCTCTTACAGCCCTTACGGGAGCCGCTAGTGATGCGCCGAGTACCCATCGATAACACTAATCACCAGTAATTGTATTATTGGATGGCCCCGTCTGCTACAAGTCTTGGCGTATATTATAGGGTCAGAAGAAAGTATATTTTTAACAATGCTTGTACCTATATTATAAAAAAGAAATTTCAAAAAGAGTTCACAGTAACTATCAACTTCATGAAACTCTGAGCTTTGAATTTGACAAATTGCATTAATATCTTTATGTATTTGAATGAACCAATTTCCTTCTAATAACTTCATCATCAATCTATAGCAGTCCACTCCTAGACAAAGGTATCTCGCTAGTGCAGCACTGAGTCCGATCTTCGTCTCTTTTCATCCACTAATTTTTTATTAATATTAAATGTTTTTGATCAAATCATCTTTACATAGGTACTCGTAAAACAATATTGGTGCCCAAACTACGTTAACTTTCTACCACCCGAAGTCCGCAGATCGTCACTCCATCTAGCTGGGGGGAGGAGGGCGAGGGGGGGGGAGTCCTACAGACTTGCAATGAAAATATCTAACAAGGTACCTTGAGAGTTAATTGTATTTTTTTTAAATTACGAAAATCTCCGACACCTTCCGTTAGATACTTTAAAAATTAAAAAAGTAAATTTGACCGCTGAGATCCCTCTATCAAAAAAAAAGCTGATAGTCTTTGGACAGGATGATCTGCTCTTCAGGAATACTTACATTTAGACAAGTCGTGGTCCAATTGTTCCGGCGAAGATCTGCTTCTCATATGTAAAACTGGTACACTGTTTCTGTTGTCCATCTGAAAAATAAAATCTCATTCAAAAGTCAATTTTAAAATCTAAACGAAGAGTTCTAAATAAATTGGCAAGATTTGTTTGTTTTGTACTAACTTGCTGTCTTTCCTCCAGGCACTGTATATTATAATCATCTTTCATTGACAGAAGTAAATAACCAATTTTGAACCCCAAAGACTTTTTTATGATAGCTTTATTAATAAATATTGATCCCGATAAGTTACAGTTTGATTTATGTTAGTTACGTTTGAAATGTTAACACATAGCCGCTTCAAGCTTTGGATAATGTTATGCAGTAAGCATACAGTTTGAAGCACAAATTGAAAATATTGTTTTATAAGTTACAGTATCTATATTATAGTTTGAGTAGTTTGTTCAACACTGGTTCTTTTTCGATCATCAGGAGCAGATTAAGTATTAGAAATTGTCTTATAGCATTATTTTGCCTGTCACCTTATGGTATGATAATGTTTGTTATGAGCTTTTAATTTAGAAAACACTTAACTATTTGTTGACATTCAATTACAGAACTTGGCACAAATTAATGTAAAACTATTTTTAAGGAATTATACTATTACTAACCAAATTACTATCTAAAACACAAAAGCATACCTAATACGTGGACAATGAATTGCATCAAATAACTAAAATAAAAGCGATAGGCGAATTTAAAATATATGATCACACAGAAATAAAAAAATGTAAAGCGTTTTTGAAAAGCTTCAAAAACACTCTACTTTCAGAAAGATAGTTCGTGAATTGATTGAGTTCATATAACATTGATTTAATCTAGTGGAACTGCCTGAAACACACAAAATCGAGGCTCGCTTTGCTCTCCACTTATGTTGTCTTAGATAATTATTTAAGTTGATCATAATCGATTATGATACTTTTTATGCATGTGGCCCACTAATTGAATTAATATAAAGAGCTCCTTTCGTTCGCCACTTACTTTGAACACGTAGGGAATTCTATATTCGATTTATTTAAGTACCCAATTTTTATGTGCTGAAAATGTGAGAATTTTGTATTGTAAAAGCCCACTTCAATCAATCACAGTATTCAAACAGGCCCCGTTTAGCTCAATCGATTCTTTACTCACACGTGAGCCGATTTAAGATTTTTAGTTACATATTTTGACTTCATTTTTTTATTTTTGTTAGTTTTTAATTATATTTTATTTAGTCGTTGACTGACGTAATAGATATTTGTTTTTGTTATTAGTACTGGGAACTAGTCGGGACCCCGCGATACAGGCTTTGCCTAGTGCGGGGATCGTTAGAAAGATCAATGTGAACATCATTTCTGCATAAACCGATTTCGTCTTGTTAAGAAATATCTAATGTAAATCGTCACCCATAATTATTTTACAATTTGCTCGGTTCTATTTGGCATTCTGCAAAGTTGACAAAAACCTTGAATGGTATACCAACTCAATCAGCACATACCTGAAGCGGCGGCGGCGGCACATTAACCAGCGGGTAACTCATCTGCAGCGCGATCGAATTTGGCTGCGGCCCATCCAACTCGCCATCCAACGAATGCGACGACCTTCTATACTGATTCTCATTATACGACTGTGCCATTCTTGGCGTTTCTGGTAAAGGTTTATAGTATTTCTTTGCTAAAGGGTTTGTTGTTGGGGAGATAGGTGAAGTAGGGGATAGTGGGTTGCGTTTGGGACGTTCGATGGATCTAGGGGGGAGGGGTGGGGGGGAATTGTCGAGGCACGTTGTAGGGACCATTGGTACTGTATTGTTGTGTACGTGTCGTCTTTTATTGTTTGATTCGTCGGAGTTTTGCCTGACTAGGGGAGGTTGGTTCTCTTGTTGGTTCTTCTGCTTGGCTTGCCGTAGATTCCTTAAGCTCTGGCCGGTTAGATTGCTCAGGGATCTGGGTAGTCCGCTTAGGAAGCCGGTGTTGGGTGTGGTGGAATTGCTTGATACTTTGTCGGTTTTCGTTCTTGCGTTTCTCGGCGTGGAGGGGCAGAGGAGCTAGATATAACGTGGGGTTAGGAAGCGAGTTCGAGGCGAAAGTTACGGGTGATATTTTCGTAGTTTTTGACTTGTCTGATTCAGTGCATTAACCTTAGATGTGACTACACATTGAACTAATTGTGATTCTTGAACTAGACACTGACGTACTAGGTGCTTTGCTAAACCGAATAAATCCAGCTACAAACTAACATCTATTACACATACTTATCCACATAATAAATAACAGTTAATTAAATGCAAGAAAAAAACATCTCTAATCACGTGACGGTCACTAAGTTTTTCCGGATTATTTTTCTTATTTTTTTTACAAACGGATGTTTTGTGAATTATACAACTGTACAATGCGTTGCAAATAAGTATACACATAATAAAGAAAAACAAAAAACACTAGCTTTTTCAGTAGCTAGATAAATAAAGGCCATCGACCCAGAAAAGTGACGTCACATAAAGAAAAGCATGCAAAGAAGCAGACACAGTACAAAACATGAATAATCGAAATGTTATACCCACGACTGGTCCCGATTTAGCCTGGTTAGTGCGACAAATTAATTGTTTATTACGATATGGACACAGGATGTAGTGTCAGACACAATGACAAGTTCACTTTCGCCTCCGTATTGTACACTTGCGGCGCACAAAATGTTTTATAAAACATATACAATTTTAATAAAAATATTCATTTTCTTTCCATTGTTCTCAAAAACCCTGTTTAATATAAGTAGGGACCTTTTGTGTTGTGTCCTTATATGACCTACATTATTGATTGAAATAAATGTATTTTATTTTGTATTTTTATTGTATCGATAAAACAATAGTAAGCGAAAATTTCTAATTTTAAAAGTTTTATGTGTTACTCAATAAATACTTAAAATAAATAAATATCGCTGGAAATTTCACACAGCGCTATCTAGCCCCAAACTAAGCAGAGCTTGTACTATGGGAACCAGATAACTGATAGAATACTTATATACTTTTTTTTTGTAAATACATACTTATAATATATAGAAAACACCCAGACACGGAACAAATATCTGTAGATCATGCACACATTTGTTCCGCAGCGGGAATCGAACCCGCTACCTCCTGCGTCTCAGCCGGCTATACGCCCACTGCGCCACGGAGGCAGTCAATGAATAAATGTTTCAAAAAAAACATATCTTTCCTTTATTTTTACCTCACTTGATGGTATGATCGAAGATACTAGCGCTTACCTAAATAACCTATTCACTTTGGAAATTAATCTCATTCCCGGAGGTAGAAAGGGAACACAAAAGGCTAAGTATTTAGGACGGTTTTATATCCTGCATACTTTGCATATTGGTCAGCTGGTAATCTGTTTGCGAACCAAACACGGAAACGATAATTTATGTTTCAAGAAAGTTTATAGCCGATTTGTACGTTACATGAATTTTAAGCAGAAGCTTTGGCTCATTATCATTTGAATCATTATTATAATAATAATTATTAAAAATAATCTAAAATGGTTTATACTAAGATTACTAACATCAAGGTTAATCCGTAGTAATTAAATAAATAAAAATAAGACGGCCCTCCGCTAGATGGGAAGACGACCAATAAAGATGGGAGAAATTTGGTGCCGAATGAGATAGATCGCTTTTAAAATATATGGGGCAGACTTATGATCAGCAGTGGACGTCCTAGTGATATGATGATAAAGATATTACAATTTGAAAAAAAACTAATATTACAATTTTCTGCGCCGCAAGTGTAACTAAAAAATCAAATACACATAATAAAAAAAACGAAATACAGTGTAAAAATACCAAAGTAGAGTGGATGCAACATAGTAAAACTTTGCATATGATTACTATGTGCAATGATCGCCTACTGGCGGTGAGTCTTTACTGTGTAACACAGTGAACACATATGCTAGGAATCAGTCTTAGGTATTCTTCACTCAAGCGTGATTGAGACTTTTGAAAACTGTCAAAAATCGATTCTTAAGTCTCAACTCTCGATTAAGTATTAGTATAATTCTAGCATAGGAGCATAGACGGCACACATCTTACGATAAATCGCTACGACCAGAGACGGTAGAGTTGGGTCGAGAACGGTAACGATTAATCGTAAGGTTTGTGCCGAAAATCGTTACAGTTTTGTAACCTTGTTTTCTCCCTGATCCATTCTGACTTGGTCGCGATGGAACAAGCGGTGAAATTGACGTTTCAACCGTTTGATCCGCCTTTTAATGATCAATGAATAAACCTTTTGATTTCAATAAATAAATCACAAAATCAAGTCACTTTTTCTCGTTAAAAGGTGTTCTATCTACTGCCAGATTCCGTAGTACCTTGGTGTACGAATACAAATGCTATTACAATGAGTGTAGAGTATATAATCACCTGTCCAGTCCCCATCATAACATCAATCTCCCGCTGCAGAGTGGAGCATCTTTGTTCCGCCGATTCGAGTTCTGCCGATTTTCTGACGTCTGGAACTTTCAGGAGCTCATCTGAAATTGACAATATTAAGTATTAATTGCAAGTAAGGTTACTTAGGTCTTCCACAATTGCCAAGGTAAATTTAGATCAAAGGGCAGGTCAAAGTCAAATATTTTTATTCATTAAAATCACAAGGATCACTTTGAAACGTCAATTTTACTGCCTGTTCCTTCGCGACCAAGCCAGGAAAGAAAGGCAAGAACAAGGCTGGTTGTTTTTTTTAATGATCCTTTTACAATACAAAAAACAGAAAAGAAATTACGTCTAAATTGTAACATTTTGAACGAGTTGGAGCAGTTTCAATCCCAAGCTTCTCTATCATCTAAATAATCCGATATTTTATAGTAGGCTCTTTTATAAAGATTTTGTTTAATTACGTTTTTAAATTTGTTAATTGTCAATTTTTGTACATCCCTTGGGAGTTTGTTATAAAAGCGCACACCTTGCCCTTTAAACGATTTACTAACTTTAGTGCCATAGTTAATTGGATATGGCTGATATGATACTTACTTCTCAAGTCTCTGATGTATTTCTGTTCCTGTTCTAACATCAGCCGCATCGTCTTCACTTTGGATGCCTCGAACTGACGCTGCTTTTCAAGCTGAAATTTGGATATACATACGTTACACATACATTAAAAAAACTGCTAAGTACTTAAATCATTACAGGGAAAAGTTTAACCCAACACCGAAACGACTAAAAACTGTTAATGACCTGTTAAATTTATCCTGTATCAAGTATACAGACTTGCGCAAAGACGTCTAACGTATTTAGTGGCTAAGTATGATGAGTTGTCAATTCATATAAATACGTCAAATTTAAACATAGTCGCGAAATACGTTTAGGGATGCGAGCCGGGCTTAGTCTGATGCTGAAATAAAGTTTATTATTTTCAGAATCCTTTTACGAAAAGGAGGTTCCACGTTTCCGTCAAAGTAAACTTTCAAGTTACCTTGATCATTGTCTAAAACTACACCAATTTCGCATCACCACTACCACCTGTGTACACATTTATGCTATGTCAAGGTCACGTGAGTCTTACCTGCATTAATAGACGTAAAATATACAGAGGACAACTTTAGCAAAAAGAGAGGTGTTTTAAATTTAAGATCGTCTGTGGCATTGTAGTTGGAACACGTACAAAAACGCGAAATCTACAATCTAGGTCGTGCCTCAACGGGCAAGAGTGACTAGGTATCTTGCAGATCCCCGAACATCTTTGTTACAGGTGATGGATGGATACCACTTAACATCAGATGGGCCAGGTGCTTATTGCATCTCCAAGTCGCATAAAACTTGGACTACATCACCGTTTGCCATCAGGTGAATTTGTGGACAACGAATATTAAATAAACAATTGTAATAGTAAATTAAATTATCCAGCTAATTTGTAAGTCAGTTGCTAGTTACGTAGTGTTGCCAGGGCCAGTATGTCAAATTTCGGAACGGAAGGTTTAAATTATTTGTATTTTGGTTTTCAAATTGGGACAGCAACAGTGGCTACAAAATAAAACTGGGTTTTGAAAATCATAATTTAATTTTATCTGCTGGTCAGTTTTTTTAATAATAAAAATAAAAAGTAATGTACACCCCACCCCTCAACCGGACCTATCTAACAATTTAGGTAGGTGCATAGAATAAATAATTAAATACGGACTAAGGAGGTTAGTTAAAAATCGGGACATTCGGCGTCCCGATTAATGGTAAATCGGGACGTGTCACCAGACTCCTGAAAATCGGAATCTCTCGCGTAAATCGGGACACCTGGCAACAATAGTTGTTAGGTATGTAAAATTTGTATTTCTGCGACCAGGCGTCGTAAAATCATTTTCGTAGACAGTACAGGCCACTTACCCCATTGCATGTTTACGCCTCATCAAAGTATAACTACTAATGCACCGTGAATGCGTGCCAATTGGTTACGGTATACAGCCCTTACGATTGCATGAGTTGAGCCCCCCTTGATGAGAGGGTTGCACTAGGTCAGGGGCTATTTGGAACTCCTGAATGATCACGTTTAAGGGTGAAAAGGTTTTTTATTGTTGTTAATGTACACGAGAGCCGTTTGGATAGGGTTCCAACTTCCAGTAGTGAGATTTATGTTTCTGATTAGGAGATTGCGGATTAAATCTCAGCCAATGGATTTTTAAGTCGAAAATTATTGTTCGCATTTACACGTACAAACAACATTATGTAGTAAATGCTGAGCTAAGGACCCTTTCACCACCTCACTAAGTTAATTGTAATTAAAGTAAGACTAGTATAATAACGAACGTGTTTACTTGCGTCTCTTGTGGTGGTAATGAATAACAATTTCTTCCATTCCTTTCCATCCATAATTTTTAAAGATTGAATTAGATTTATTTCATTCATTTATTCTTTTAAATACCATCTTTCTTTCTGTTCTTTCAAATAACGAAGGAAAATATGGAGTCCGGCGGTTTCTAAAGCTCTACGCGTATTGACCAAGTCTCTCCTATGCATTTTGCCAAATGAGCTGAAACCCTGTTTCAGGCACCAGCGTCTGCGTCAATACAGCCAGCCTCAAGTGTGATTCATTGAACGTTCATTTCTTGGTCACCTATTGACCAATGGCAAGATGTTATAATTTTTGGTAAGTTAAGTACTGACAGGAAAGGCATACAATTTCCACAATATTTGCATGTAAGTAGCCAAGTTACTTACATTAGCAGGCACGGGAGCGGTGATAGGCGTTTTCAGTCTCGAAGCATGCTGTTGTACTGTCAGCACTGCCGTTGAGTTGGCTGAAATGTGAAGGAATACCGTGTTAGTCACACTCGTTTCTTCTTCTTCTTTCTGTCCTTTCCCACATTAAGAACATATTTCCCTTCAGCCAGTCTACACAGACTAGCTCTAGAATTGTTTTGCTGTATACACATGCTTTGGGAGCACCTGTGCAATATAGGTCTAAAAGTTGATAATTATATTTTGTATAATTATCAACTTTTAGAATAATTAAATTAAGTGGGGTCGGCGCAACATATATTTTTCTTCCAAATTCATCTATCAGACGTCATCTCGGTACTTACTACTTATATCATCTTTCACACAATCCATCAATCTCATCTTTTACACTCGTTAATCATCATCATCATAGTTAGCCCGCATCCACGAACTATTGGATAACATAGACTTCCTGAAATTTATTCTAATTTTCTTTGTTCTGAACTGATCGCATTCAAGTTTTTTGTGCAATCTGCCTTATGTTACCGGTTCATATGACCGATCATGTGGTCTGCTAAGTTAAGGCGTCATCGTGTTCTTGGTAGCCACTTGTTCACAGTTCTGTTCTAGCCTGACCTAACATTTAGACAATCGAATTAAACAAGCAGCTGTTTTTGGCTAAAATAAATATTACTTTAGTTTCGCTAGTCTGTAACGTAAAGATTCTTGCTGAGACTTCTGGCATCGCAGTCCGGCTTCTTTGCATAAATACTGGCTTACGTTCATCAGATAATAGAAAATATTTGAATAGTTACCACGAATCATCTGCACCACTTGTTGGTGCGAGTGGTGTGCCACGATCTGGTTGTCCACTCTAAGGATGCGGTCCCCAGCGCGGAGCCCGGCCCTCCACGCAGCCCCGTGCTCTTTCACCGACTGCACGTATACCGGGTTGTCACCTGAAAGGTACGAGATTTACGTTTTAATAGACTTCAGTGGTAGCCAGAGGACTCAACCATAGAAAAGGGAAGATCTTGCACCAAACATTTGGCTATATATCCTAGTGCTCACCTGAAACCTTCATGCCATATCCCTGCTCGTCCTGCACCACGGTGACGGTGAAGGTGAGCAGCTCAGCGCCGCCGGGCGACTCTGCCCCGCCCAGCATCACCTGGAACCAACAGACAACATGCATGTTATAACTAAACGTTCTATCTTCTCTAGGGATTCTTATTGCTAAGACGAGAGGATGGTAAACATACGCCTACTGCCGACTGCTTAAGGCAGTTCTACGCCTGAATCCACTCACCCAGCTAGATTGGTCAACTTGCCACCAGGTGCTGTATTAAAACATCTTCAATAGGCGTATAAATCTATGTTCATATTATGCCACAATGCAATAATTCATATATATAGGATAAGGAAACTTAAATTTAAAAAAACCTGATATAATCGAACTGTTTTGATATCAATGGATTTTATATTTTCATGAAGTTATAGGTACACTTCAACTTTTTCGCAAAGCATTAAAAAATAATCTAAAATTGCCACATTTAATTTTGAACTAGGAACCAATAGAAGGCAATGTCAAAGAAAGGGTTCCTGACCGTGATATCCAATGAAACCTGGCAATGGGAAGGAAGCAATAAACTGGACAAATAGAGTGATGAGATCATACAAATGCTCGTGTGGTGAGGTATTACGGTAAAGTGACCGCATAGACCTCAAGGTTTCAAACACAATTTTCAATAGCATGTTAAGAAGTTACGAAACGTATTCGCGGGCCTTAGAATTCTGAATGTCAAAGGGCTTGGCTGTTTCGGTCAACTCACGAATGCTGGTGACCGATTTACGGTTACAATAATTCGATGTAGCTTGTGTCTTTAGTTTGTGTTCCTTCCTACTTGCGTGTTATACTCATAAATAAATATTTTCTATTATATCCTCTGCAATGAGATACGATGAGATATGACCTTCGTTCTTTGCGTCATTTGTTTTTCTTCAAGAGGCACCAGACCAGCGAATAGTCGTGATATGAGGAAACTCAGGGAAGGGTTTATTTTATTTTATATATTAAGGATTGAAAAACCACTACAAAATATACTATAATAATATAGATGATTTATAATATTGCAAAAAATATATTTATATTTGTATATGAAAAGGTACAGTCTATGTTACGGGGCTTCCATGATATATTGTGAAGGTGCATAGATTTATTGCCCAGGAACTTTAACTTAGTCACTACACAACAAATGAAATGACCCAGGCAATACAGCAGCTCCTTTACATTGTTAGTACTGTTACTTGTCACCAGCCGCAGTATTAATCATCGTTAGTAAAATGCTTCTAGTGCGGTAAATGGAATAATGGTGTATGGTGGCCAAGGACCGGTTAAATAAATAGGACTTCCGATAGATAGCGAGTTGGATGACCGACGATGGGTCAGACTAGCGCTGGACCCTGGCAGATGGCACAAATTTAGGGAGGCTAGACCCAGCAGTGGTTGAAGTCAGGCAGTGGATCAAAAACAAAATTCGTTAAAACAACCCTATTCCCAGTTCTATAACTGGACTACAAAATTAACATATTATATTGAAAGATCACACAAGAAAGTTGTTTGAAACAGTAAATCCAAAGTATTTACTAACATTTAGACATTTAGATCTAGAACGACCTAAATAACATAATGGAAGCTATTTTTAACCAACTTTTAAAAAGGAGGAGGTAGCAAGATTCGAACGTCATCGAAGGCGATAGAGCCAAATCTGCCGAATTTGCATACAACATGGTAAATGACCTTAATACATCTTTTGCCGGCACATTTAGAATAGCATACCCATTCAATCAAACCATTTTAGTATTTTGTGAACAGGGAAATAAAATTATTTTTGTTAACGATTTGTTGGAACATAAAAATTGATTGGATCAAACGTCTACTGCTAAGGATATAATCAAAATGAGGCAAAATAATTTGTCAAAATATTTTTTTAACCTCGCCGTGTTTTGACCTAATGATTTCTACAAAACATAGCATAAAATCATTAGAAATCATTAGAAGTAGGTGTAGACGACACACGCTGTTATTGTATTTTATTTTGTTGCATTCCGATACATGTCACGCCATCTGTTGGCGATTTTTATATGTTTTGTTAATAGAGACAAGTTTGAAGGATGCAGACCGGCTTGATAATTGTTTTACACAGAGGGAGTGGTAGTTGCGAACTTACCGTTAGACACGACGCGGCTCCTCAAGATTTCTAACATTAATAGTTGGTCAAAATAAAGCACATGGTTAAATAAATGACTTCTATCTTATCTTCAAAGTGTATCACCTAAAATATGGTCCTTCAGAGCCAGATTTAAAATCAGTGAACTGCGAAATACCATCATGTCGGGCGTGACGCCATTATCGAAGGTTCTTACTCGCCGTCAACGCCAGGAACATATGAAAACCAACAAGTTGGAAGGCACACCTATGAAGAAAGAGTTGAAGAAGTTGATTCTTCCTAGCGGCACCAATGATCTCTTATCGTCGCGGGAAGGACACGTATCGACGCCAGTACCGTGCAAGATGTCAGCGCGTGACACTGAGCAGCATTCGAAATGTGCTTCAAAAACGACTATTCAGACTAAGAAATCTACTACGTCATCAGTTGCACGTCGTAAACAACTCGAGTTAGAAGCTGCGGAAGCAAAAGCCAAGATTCAGATGGAGTTAATTGACAAGAAGTTACAAGCTGACCTTGCCAAAGTCGACCAGGAGAGTGAAAAAGCTCATCATGTCGGCACTGATGTAGCTCCAGATGAAAAAGTTGGTACCTATTGTTCATCCCTCCCCAGCGAGAATGAAGTGCACGATAACGTGGAGAAATGGCTGGACACGAACTGTGCATCACCAGTCCAGCACAACAACAGTATCCAACAACTAGCTAACACGTTGAAGGATCTGATGACCCAGTCTTCATCAAAGCACGAAGATAAACTTTTGAGCCGCCTTGCCACGCCACGAGAGCTACCTATCTTCAGTGGTGACTGTATTGAGTGGCTACATTTTAAAAGTGCCTATGATGATTCGTCACGAGTGTGTAGATTCAGTGATAGTGAGAACCTGTGGAGACTCCGTAAATCTCTACGAGGTGAAGCCAAGGAAGCAGTGACTGACTTGCTGATCGGCAACACTCCGCCGTCAGCAGTTATAGAAGCACTTGAACTAAGGTTTGGCCGAGCTGATATTATTATTAGCAACATAACGATGCAATTGAAAAAGCTACCTTCGTTACCTACTTGTTATCAACATGACTTGATAAACTTGTCCGTCAAAGTCAACAATTGCGTGGCTACAATACGCGCACTACACCAGAATGACTACCTACGAAGTCCAGAGCTCGCTGCAGCCATAATATCAAAATTGCCGAGCACCCTGATAGGTAGATGGACGGAGTTTGCCTACAATCGTCTACGCGAAGGCAGATCGAAGCTCGAACTACTAGCTATGTTCTTAAAGATAGAAGCTGAAATGTTATCAGTCGTCGGATGTATACCTCCGCGAGACAAGAAGCCGATGGACGCTCCTACAAAGCGCACTGAAGACAAGTATCGTCATCGTACTGTCTACACATCTTCTGTCGCTGCAACAGCTGATAATAATGTATGTAGATTCTGCCAGAAGGGCACTCATACCCTACCAGAGTGTCGCATATTCAAACGAGCAATGCGAAGAGATAAATGGCGATTTGTAAAAACGCGCGGCCTATGTTATTGTTGTCTACTAACTCGACACAATAAAGATACGTGCCCCGCACCAATGTGTGACGTCGATAACTGTGGCATGGCACACCACCGCCTGCTACACTGGACGAAACCCGAGATGACGTCACAATCGACTGATAAGATGACCGTAAACCCGGAACCTGTACCTGTAACTGCACCCGATGCGTCTATGATGCATTTCGCTCGAGATAGTGACGACGCGAGCATCGCCCCGGATGAATTCGCACTGTTGAAAGTGATCGCGGTTCAATTACGTGGCCCTAAAGGTGTAGTGAATACCTACGCACTTCTGGACGATGGTGCTGAAGTGTCAGTGATCGATGCCGAGCTGGCAGATACCCTAGGCTTAGAGTGTGTTAGTGCGCGTCCTATAAAGTTTACTGATGCATTCGGTTTGTCAGTGTACCAATCAGAAGTGCCTAGTGTAAGAGTAAAAATAACGGGACAGGACAATATTAGTTATGACTGTAAGTTACGTAGATGTGCTCAGTTAAAATTGTGTTCACAAAATTTGTCTATCTTGAATAGTGTAAATAGCACGCACTTATCGCATATCAAACATATGATTTGCACCAATGCAAGTGCAAAGCCAAAAATGTTAATTGGTGAGGATAATTATTTCCTAATAGCTCCTCTCGAGGTTATACATGGAGACAGGGACTCGCTGTACGCATCACGATGTCGGTTGGGATGGACCATCCACGGTTTCCACCGTGGCCGCACTCACTCCTCCACCAAGTCCAGAGTAAGTGAACAAAATGTGTTTCATCTCGCACACTCTCGTGATAATGATATGTCTGAAGTCAGCGAACTTAATGACCTGATTAAGAATTCCTTTAATTTTGATTTGACTGGTATTTCACCCGTATCTCGTGAAAATACAGATCATATTCGCGCTATTGATATTTTAGATAGCACAGCCCGTCAGGTAGGTAATCAATGGGAAGTAGGTTTACCGTTCAAAAAGGATGATTTTATGATGCCTGACTCATACAACAATGCCTACTCGCGTCAGCAGTTATTGTTACGGAAATTCCATAAGAATGCTGACTACGCTGATAGGTATAAGAAAGAAATATCTAAATTGATAGATAATGGTTACGCTCGAGAACTAACTGATAACAGCCTCTCAGCTGATCATGTTTGGTATTTGCCACATTTTGGTGTTCAGAATCCTAATAAACCAGATAAGTTACGGTTAGTGTTTGACGCCGCCGCTAAGGTAGACGGTGTGTGCCTAAATGATTATTTATTAACCGGACCGGACTTGTATAATTCATTATACGGAATTATGCTAAGATTTCGGGAGAATAAAATTGTAATTATTGGGGATATTCGTGATATGTTTCTCAGAATTAAAATTCGCCCTGAAGACCAGCATGTTCTTCGGTTCTTGTGGCAAGAATCGAATGGTCCGATTAAAGTTTGTCTTATGCAAAGTTTAATTTTCGGTGCAACATGCTCGCCTTTCATTGCCCAATATGTCAAAAATAAAAATGCCTTGAAATACGAGGATATAAATCCTGAGGCTGTAGATGTAATTGTGAATAGCCACTACATGGATGATTGTTGTTATTCTACGTGTGATGAGAGTACGGCTATTCAATTAATAAAAGACATAACTTTTATTCACGCTAAAGGTGGCTTTGAAATAAGAGGTTGGTCGAGTAATAGCAAACCGGTTTTAGATTCAATTCCTACAGAAGCGCTCGCGCACACAGCTGTGCAGTTTAAGCATGGAGCCATGAATACGAGTGAGCGCACTTTAGGTTTGATATGGCATCCTGCGGACGACTCATTTGGGTTTCAGATTTCGCTTGACAGAATTCCTAGTGATATTTTAAATGGTTCTACGCCACCTACGAAAGCTAACATGCTTAGCATTATTATGTCTCTTTACGACATACACGGATTTTTGTCGCCATTTGTTATAAAAAGTAAAATCATTTTTCAAGACGTGCACAGATCTAAAGTTGATTGGGAATGCCGCATCCATTCTGATGAGCACACCAAATGGGTGAAGTGGCTCGATGAATTAAAACTTTTAGAATCCCTACGTATACCTAGGTGGTATAACAATACTGATAGTTGGACTCAGTGCTATCAGTTAGAGATAGGTATAGATAGAAGTGCCGAGTCTATTGTAAATAAACAACTGCACATATTTTGTGACGCTTCTATTAAAGCTTACGCCGCAGTTATTTATTGGCGTTTTACTCGAGCAGACGGGAATGTATTGGTTTGTCTAGCCGCCAGTAAGAGCCGAGTGACCCCACTGCGGCCTGTGTCAGTTCCTCGACTGGAGCTGCAAGGCGCGCTCATAGCCGCACGCCTCGCGAACTCACTGCAGCGGGAACATAAAAATATGAAGGCTGATAAACGGTACTTTTGGACTGATTCACAAACGGTTTTACAATGGATCCGTAGCGATCCAAGAAGCTATAAGCCGTACGTAGCTCATCGCTTAGGTGAAATTGATGAGCTCACGACGTTATCAGAGTGGCGATACGTCCCAACTAAGTTGAATGTAGCTGACATAGCTACCAAAGACGACACGCCGCCTCTGACATACGATAGCGTATGGTTTCTAGGACCACAATTCTTACGGCAACCTGAAGATGCATGGCCTAAGGATTGTAAGTCCACAAAGAAGCCATCACCAGATGTAGTCTTCGAACAAAGGAGCTTGAATGTGGTCACGACTCAGGTCGTTGAATATTCCTTACCTAACGAAAATGACTACTCGTCTTGGTTACGACTCGTCCGAGTAACCGCTCGAATTTTATTGTTTATCAGACGATGTCGACGAATTGATACTTGTTTGAATGTTGAACTCATGAACGAAGCTGAACTTCTTCTGCTGAGTAAATCTCAACAGGATTCGTTCGCACAAGACATTGAGCTTATCAAGCAAAATAAGCCTTTGTTATCAAACAGTCGTTTGTTAACATTGACACCCTATTTAGACGACACTAATGTGTTACGAGTAGCCGGTCGAATCGATAAAGTCGAAGGTGTATCCCACTTGACTATGAGACCCACCATACTCGATGGTCGTCACAAAATAACTCGTCTATTAGTCGAATACTATCATAAGAAAGCTATGCATGGTGCCCACGAACTTGTAGTTAACGAGTTAAGACAACGCTACTGGATTTTGAAGCTGCGTCCTACCGTACGCACGGTCGCAGCGCGCTGCCTGTTCTGCCGATACCGGCGCGCGACACCGCAGCCACAGCGTATGGCGGACCTGCCAGCTGCTCGTCTGCAGCACAATCGACACCCATTCACGTTCACGGGGGTGGATTTTTTCGGACCGATGGAGGTCACTATCGGACGAAAAAGAGTAAAAAGGTACGGCGTAATGTTTACGTGCCTAACGGTACGCGCCATTCATTTGGAAATTAGTGAGAGTCTGAGTACAGACTCCACCATCATGGCGCTCAGACGTATGATAGCTCGCCGCGGTACGCCCAGCGTTATCTACTCAGATAACGGGACGAACCTGCGCGGCGCAGATAACGAGTTAAAGCGGAGTCTATCCGAACTCAATGAGAGTAAACTCCGTGAAGACGGTACCGTAAGAGGTATCGAGTGGAGGTTCATACCCCCTGGGGCCCCTGAGAAAGGTGGTGCCTGGGAACGTATGATACGCACGGTGAAAACGGCCTTGAAAGTCGTTCTTAAGGAACGCGCTCCACACCCTGAGACGCTGTCTACTTTATTCGCTGAAGTAGAAGCCCTAGTTAATAGTCGCCCTATTACACATGTTTCATGTGACGCTAATTACCCTGAAGCTTTAACGCCTAATCACTTTTTGTTAGGTAAGTCATCGAACGGTCCCGTGTTTGGTAGGTATGATAACGACGATCTATGTCTGCGAAAACAATGGCGCCTAGCGCAAAGGTTGACCGATATGTTTTGGGCGCGATGGGTTAAAGAATATCTCCCTACTTTAATTCCGAGGCAGAAATGGTTTAGGGATCAGAGAGCATTGCGAGATGGGGACTATGTTCTAATAATGGAACCTAATTTAGATCGTGGATGTTGGCGGCACGGAGTGGTGAGTGCGACCCATGCGGGTGATGATGGTCGCGTGCGAATGGTGGACGTGCGCACCCGCACTGGTTTGGTGCGCCGCCCGGTAACGCGTGTCGCACTACTTGCACCAACGGAATGTTAGTGCTGATCTGACACTTTTTGTATTCATTTGATTTCTAATATGTTTGTCGGCTCAGTTCAGCACTAAGAGGGTGGATTGTAGACGACACACGCTGTTATTGTATTTTATTTTGTTGCATTCCGATACATGTCACGCCATCTGTTGGCGATTTTTATATGTTTTGTTAATAGAGACAAGTTTGAAGGATGCAGACCGGCTTGATAATTGTTTTACACAGAGGGAGTGGTAGTTGCGAACTTACCGTTAGACACGACGCGGCTCCTCAAGATTTCTAACATTAATAGTTGGTCAAAATAAAGCACATGGTTAAATAAATGACTTCTATCTTATCTTCAAAGTGTATCACCTAAAGTAGGTATATGACCTAAGTAAGAAGAGATGGATGGATTAAAAGCTAATATGTGTAGAAAGGAAGGATTAAGTACTCAGATGACAGCTGATAGAGACAAATGGAGAAAACATGCCAATCCCACTTGATATGGGATCAGAGCAGGAAGATGATGATGATAGCTTAGATTAACTGCGCAAATACCAGGTAACGAAAAACTGCATTGCAATCGATGTAACATTTTGGAGGCTACGATGCTACACACAGACAAATACTTTTTTTTTTAACCTATAGTCCCACAGCTGGGCAAAGGTCTTCCAATCATCTCTGATCTTAGTTAACCCCCACCATCCTCTCTCAAAGGCTTCCAGATCATCCCGCCAACCCATGCTCGGCCGACCGTGACGTCGCGTTCCCTCAAGCTGCCAAGGAATTGTGGCATTTGCCCATTTCACTGGGTCCATCCGGCCAGTCCCACTTCCATTTTAAGAATTATAATTATAAAAAGCTTTAAGGTGTTTGTCGCTCGACGAAAATTTCGATAAACATTTCGTCGAGCGCAAATGTGTAAACGTTGTTTAAGAGTTGAATCAATGAATTTACAACCAGAAGGTGAATGGAATGGAAACCGAGATTTCTTACAAAAGAAAACATCTATTGCGTAAGACATCACGAGATCGCAAATAATCGCAATGAATGAATGCACCGATTGAACGTACGGTGGATACAAACCAATGTTTTGATATCGTAAACAGGAAGCCACCTGAACGGAATAAAAGTGCAAAAGTAAACCTTATCCCGCTTTTTAAAGAGGTCTATAACTCTGGGTGTTGAATAGACGGTAAAACATTAGTTTTATTAAGGTTTGGGAGTATGTTTTTCATATCGATGCAATGTATGGAATTTACATTATCGTAAAACTGTGTTTTGGTTCTTCGGGCTTAGGTAGAAACATTTGGGAATCTTTATTGAGGTATACTTTCGCAATAAAAGTTTATTTTGGTGTCATCCATCGACTGATCTCTCCTAAGCATGTCTCCTAAGAGGCTATACATTTTATATATCCTAAGATGAAACACACATTTTACAATCTAAGATCTAGTAACTTACTCTATTTATCTGAATAAATAAATTTATCACCTATGATTTTTGTTCCGAAATCTTCTATGATTGGTGTTGACATACATGTTTTTCTTTACAGTTTAAAGAGAGGTCAAGTTTCAATTTCAAAATTTGATACCTTAAAACGGTATAGATATTACGGCTGACAAAGAAAAATATGATAAGACAATCTGGATGCATTTGAGCCATTGTGTGTAACCACCGCTTTGGTTATGGACATTCTAAGCCGCTCAAATAGTTTACAACATTATTAACTAGTTAATAATAGGGTTTTACCTATGAAATTGCCGTTCTTCAGTACTGGTCATTTCAAATAGAAAAAAGTTTGGAATGGCTTTGTATTCTAAATTCAAATTAATTTTGTTTTAAAAACATGACATTCTTTTTACAAACTTTGTGTTTTATTTATTGATTAACGTTGTATTTTCATTACATTTGAACATTTTTCGTCATAATGGATACTTTAAAAATTCGTGTAATTATGGAATATGAGTTCCGTCATGGCACCAACGCGACACAAACGGCACGTAACATCAAAAACGTTTACGGAGAGAACTGTCCCCACTGCTCCTTCACGACAACGCGCGACCCCATACTGCACAACAGACAGTCTCCAAGCTGCAAGAGCTGGGGTTGGGAGCTCTCCCTCATCCGCCATACTCACCAGACCTTGCACCTACCGACTATTACTTTTTCCAAAATTTAGACAACTTTTTAGTGGGTAAAAAATTCAATTCCCGAGAGGCAGTACAAAATGCCTTTGAAGAGTTTGTTGCCTCCCGTCCAGCTGATTTTTACAAGAAGGGCATCAATAAACTGCCAATGCGTTGGCAAAGATGCGTCGATTGCATGGGTGATTACTTTGAATAACAGAAATAACAAAATTAAAAAAATAAGTACTTTCACTTACTCCATACAAAACGGCAATTTCATAGGTAAAGACCTAATATAACCTTTTTATATTTGATAATGTACCTACTACATTTCATTTCCTATCTTGTAAAAATAATACATTGTTTAACTAAGACGACTGTATTAAGCGATCTATTTCAAACTTTAAAACTTATAAAAAAAACCCTTTCTATCATTTTGCTCTCTTTCCTAACCTAAGAAAAATGTGACTATTTGAATTCAAAACGACTATTTTTAGCTATTTCGTATCATTGTGACGAAAAACATTTAATTGAATTTAAAACAAGAACTTTTCTATTATGAACAAAAATTCGATTTTGAATTTAGAACAAGGATCTTTTTAGCTTGTCAATATGACTATTTGAATTCAGAATTAGTGACGTCACATCACAGGTCATGGCAAGAATATTTTAACCATCTAAGAGTGCCGAACCCACATTATTTTCATAGGCCACATTAAATTTAACACGAACGGCTCGTTTACATAACAAGCGTGATTCCTGGAATAGAGCAAGAGCCCACGACGGCCAGACCTTCATTATTTTATAAAAGTTGAAATTTTCTCTGTACATGTCTCCTATACAGGTAAGAACGACCAGCGACTATAGAGTTTGGGTTGTGGTTACCTGGGCAGGTAACAGGTAGTAAAGGTGTATAAAATAGTACTTAAAATTTGTTAGAACATAAAGCTCAATTTTTTTATATTTTCTTCGGGATAACTATAGAAATCTCGTCATCCATTGCCGGACACTTATGACAGTTGCTACCCCTTGCCAGACACCCCTAAACTTTGATAAATTACAATTATACTTTCGTTATAGTATAAAAGCACAATTTTATATATGTTACTTGGGGACCTATAAAAAGATGTTACCTCAATAGCCGGACAGTTTTTGTGGTTTTTACATCTTGCCAGACACATTGAAAGTCCACTGTAGGTGCGAGCGCGAATACTTAGTCGATTACTATTTTTTAAGATATCTAATAAAAAATAATTTTATTACGTTCATAGCCATGTTGTATAAAGTAAAAAATATTAGTTTAATATCATAAAAATATAATAAAAAGTATGATTACAGGTAAAAAAATATTTAAACTTGTTTATTAATTTAAGCATTGTCGTCGATGTTTTCATTTTCTTCATCACTACTACTCCAGTCGATGGCATGATCGTCCTCAACATCACCTTCTTCGTCAGTTTCTGAAAGAAAAATAAGCAAGTTTATACAATTATGAATAATTAAAAAATTATGTATCATAATTTGTCATAATAATTATATACCTGATTGAGTTTTGAGCGAATCACTAACATAACTCGGTAGTTGATCCCCTTCAAACCATTTGAACTGGTATTTGTCATCTTTTAATACCCAGCCGTTATTGTCTGGTTGATATGTGGTTGGATTTTTCAAATGAGCATTATTCCAAATGGTACATATATAGTTTGCTCGCAGAAATTGCTGCAGTAGCTCGCTTTTGCAAGGCGGTAGGTTGCTAGCGTCAAAATTTCGCAACTTCTTTCGGTCAAAAGCTTCGTTTACATCGGAGACTGTGTACGAGTCGATGAATATTTGAAGTCTAGCGGCATCAACATCAATTACATTAGGGACATTGTAGACATTGCATATAAATCTCTGAATAATAATAAAGATGTTTTGTTGATGATTTAAATTTTCAATGAATTCGTTGTTGCCGAAGTTCTTGAAAGCTTCCTGGTACTCTGGATCTTTTTTTAATATCTTGTATGGTCTTAATTTTCCTTTTCTGAAGAGCGCAGGATTAAAATCAAAACCTGTGATGGCATGAAATCCAGGTAAGCTCTGACAAATTAACAGTCCCAACTCTGCATGTATTTTGGTTAGGTCTACATACCTTAAATTATTGCCAGTGCCTGTAAGCATCCAAACAACCGTATCACTTTTAAGGTGATGCATGTTACCAAGCATTATAGCCGCAATATCGGTATCAGCACTTCTTATTACTATTTCTGCTGGAAAGTTGATGTTACATGCATGATATACTATCTTCGTATCTGCTTCCTCGTGTGCTGGGCATGACAACTCTTCATCAATCCTTGAGACAACTTTATTGGAATTATCAACAGTGAAAGAATGACACTTTCTGAAATTGATGTATATTGTTTTGTTGCCAATAAATGGCACCACTTCATCAGTAGCCCAATGTGAAATAAAAAAATTAACTAAAGCTTCTTTGAAATTTAAATTTTTTAACTCTTTTGCGAAATCACTTGGTCGAATTTGTTCGGGCCCAGTTATAGAGTATTCCAATTGCGCGGATTCTAACCGTTGGGAATGCTCATAATCTTTGATCGATGGAGTAAAGTATTGATCAAAGATCACATCAATTCTCGAAGCTTGAAATTGAGTAGCCATTTGCAACAATTTTTTTGAAATATTTCCAAATGTTTTTGGAACATTTTTCATTGTATGCAGTAGGAAGAAACCGTCAATTATTATAACATCTATATGATGTGGTTGCTCATGCTGGACCTCTTTCTCTAGACATTTCATCAAAGCAGATTTATCTGTCTTACAAATAGCGCCATCCAAATGGCACATGGACAATGGCACTGAGGTAATCGGGTAAGACAAAATCTTTGAAATGTCTACATTAAAATCCATTGAGATACCCAGCATGCGTCCAAATAGATCTCTTTGAATTTTAATTTCCTGAATTTTACCACCTATTTGAACTTTCTTCTTCTTCTTATAATCCATAGAAAAATTGTCAATTGAATTTTTTTTTATAGCTTTTTCAAATCTGGTTATATCTGATAAACATTCGGAAACAAATGTTTTACGAAGATCATCTCCATTTTTTTCAATGTTTAAAAGGAATGTCTCTACCGATGGCGATGCAGATTTTCCAGATGAAATATTTATTAGTTGGTCTTTTGGCAATTCTGAACTGAAGGGATTAATAAATCGATCAAAGGTATCGATAAATTGTCTCAATTGTTTGGTATTTTTCCGGATATTATGAAGATTTAAGTCTGTTGAAACATCTTGATGAGACTGAAGTCCTAGTTCTTGATAAACTTGACTTATTATTGTTGACCTAACATCATGATTACGAGCCCACCGTTGACGTGCCGAAATTGAATTGGTAAAGTGTATAACACCTGTGAGCCTTCTAGCAGCGTCTGCATTTATAGTTTGCTCTAATACCAGGTCAATCGGTTGTCTAGAAAATGGTTTGGTGGTCCGTTTAATACCAAAGCAACCTTGTTTAAATCCTTCGTATAAGTCAGGATGAGTTTCTGCAGCTTTCAACAAATTATCATAATATTTTACGGTCCATCGTGCATAATTTTGTTGGTTGCATATAAAAAATAAATTTGTAATTTTAGGCAATGTTGATATAAAAAGCTCAAAATCCCCCGTACGAATGCTCCGTGACAAGTTCAAGTAATGATGTATGAGATTGATGTATATTAAGTAAAATTGTGAAGTTTTACCATGCTCACCATTGAGACATTGTTGCTTGAAAATATTGTAATTATTCATCAATTCTGTCAGTTCATTATTTTCAATGTTAAATGACGATATTTCACAGTTTTGTAGTCTTTTCACTTCCTCTATCATATCATCTGTTAATGTTATGTTGTCATGTTGTAAAAATGATTTAAAATTTAGAACTTCCAATCCCAATGCTACCAGAGGATGCAATCTTTTGCAGCGGTTGAAATGCTTTCCATCAAGAAATCCATTTACAGAACCGTTTGCCAGCAAACTACTCTCAACCATAACATTTGTTAACCCACAATCACTTATAAATTTACCGATTGCTTTAAAATAAGCCATCATAATGTGAAACGGTCCGAGATGTATGAATAAATTATCAAATTTGGGTTTTTCCGTAGATTGTATTTGCAATGCTATTTTTGCTATAGCAAGATCATAGGTTACCTGGATGTAATTTTGATGTAAATCTTCAGCAATTTTTTTACTCTGTTCCATAGTTTCTAGCACTATAGATGTACTAGTTGGTGATGCATTGATAGGGGTTAAATAAGAAATACGTTGTTGTGAGGTAGCATTGTTACAAATCCGGCTATTGAAACCAACCCACATAGGAACGTCAGGTAATTGCAAAACATGACTGATCATCCATATATTGTCGATTTCGGTGTATAGCTGCGAGTTTGTACAGTGTATAACTTCTGTATCATCAATTGTTGATTGCAGTTCACTTCTCATTTTCGGTTTCTTAGCATACGGAATCTCTTCTGTAGATATGGCTTCAAAAGTTCTTCTTCTTCTTTTTTTTGCCGTTGTATGTGGTAAATTATTTTCATTATTTGTAATCGGCGCTTCAGACTCGTCAAGTTCTTTAGGCATCTCAGATTCCTCGGTTGTATTGGCTTCGATGTTCTGGTATATAATTCCAACGGTGTCATGTAGAGTATCTTTTCCGCTTGTAGTTTCCACAAAACGATCGAAATTATCATATGCCACACCAGTAAAAAGTTCAGGATTTCTTTTAATCGTCTCTGGATACAAACTGGATTTTTCGAAAGAAGTATAAGTTGTTTCAGTCTCTAGCTCCTCGATGCCCTGATAGCTAATACAATGGCCATATCGATTAACAATATCGATAATTTTTCTACTGCTTGTTAAGCTCTTTAAAGTTATACCTAACATGATGTGCTTTGGTGTTTTTACATGACCATTATGAACTGCGAAGATTACGTCTTGAGAATAAGAACGCACTTGACGAGCACATTTCAGGCTTTTCTTCCGTTTTTCATTACATCCACCTAGAAGAGTATAGTAAAAGTCCAGTAATTGTGGTGGTATCGAAACTTCTCCTGACATTAAATGTTCTGTTGTTAAGTTTTTTGTCGGTAACTTATTTTTTTCAATTTGCAGTATTAATTTTCTTAAAATTAATGCAGCTTTTTGCAAAGTATTTTCAGTTTGTAAATTTTCAATTATAGTATCGTCTATTGCTTGCAAGTAATTGGGGGCTATTATTTTTTTATTGCGAATAGTAAAAAATTTATATCTTTTGAAATTTTTTTCAAAATTTTTTCTTCTAGGTGGTGCGCAGTAAAAACGGAATTCATTTCAATAGAATTTTCTTTAAAGATCTTTTCCAATTCATCAGTGTACACTTCATGTAAATATACTAATAAATAACAGCGCCCTTTTTTAATTACGTCTTCCTCTATGATGCCACTTATTTCATTAAAAGCTAATTGGTGATATTCTCGATGAAAATGCCAATCACTTTTACTGGATGGTTTTTTTAGAAGAGGATAATTTATTATTGAAACTGACTCTACATTCTGTATGGTATGATATTTTTGGACCAGAAATTTTTGTTAATTTATTTAATAATTCTGTAAACTCCTCTTGACCTTCGATGTTGGGTAGTACACTAGATTTAAATTGGTTAGTATCGGTTTTGTGGAGTGGAAGCATATTTGAGTTTTTTTTTTTATTTTTCCTGTCACAAAATACACAAACATTTTCATAGTTGATATTATTAGCTTCCTTTTCAGTTAAAATATTTGCATCCTGAGTTTAATCATTATTTTCACTAACATCTGGTTCACAAATTTCAATATTTTCTTGAGAAGTTGTAGCTTGAGGTCCTATTGATTCAGAAGTTAAACTTGATTGCAATGTTATTGAAGATTCTGTAGAGGAAGACTGTAAATGAGATGGTTCTGTGGTCAACTTAGGTATCAATGACGAGGTTGTTGAGCTACTGTTTGTAGGTGCACTGGCTGATTTTTGTTTTTCACTTTTTTTTGTCGGTTTTTCAGGTTCAGAAATTAAGTATTTTTTCATAAGTCCTGTAAATGCTTTATAACATTCCCGATGATATCCATTTTCTGTATACTCATCAGGCAAAATAATGTCTTTATATTTAAGGTTATTTTTTATTCTGATTTTCAAAACAGTTTGACATTTTTTTAATGTTTCTTCCGAGAACAATATTATTTTACCATCACTTTTATTACAAACGAAACAAATTAATGTATCTCCCATGATAACACTTTTTACTAAAATTATGCTTTTATTTCACAAAAAACTGCACAAATATCAATTATAAAACGTTGGTTGTATTTACACATAACAATTCAATACATCACTAAATAACAGATGGTGCGCAGTAAAAGAACGCACTCGACTAAGTGCTCTATCTCACTCGCACCCGCTTGAACAGTTGTTACCTCGCGCTCGCACCTACAGTGGACTTTCAATGTGTCTGGCAAGATGTAAAAACCACAAAAACTGTCCGGCTATTGAGGTAACATCTTTTTATAGGTCCCCAAGTAACATATATAAAATTGAGCTTTTATACTATAACGAAAGTATAATTGTAATTTATCAAAGTTTAGGGGTGTCTGGCAAGGGGTAGCAACTGTCATAAGTGTCCGGCAATGGATGACGAGATTTCTATAGTTATCCCGAAGAAAATATAAAAAAATTGAGCTTTATGTTCTAACAAATTTTAAGTACTATTTTATACACCTTTACTACCTGTTACCTGCCCAGGTAACCACAACCCAAACTCTATAGTCGCTGGTCGTTCTTACCTGTATAGGAGACATGTACAGAGAAAATTTCAACTTTTATAAAATAATGAAGGTCTGGCCGTCGTGGGCTCTTGGGCTAGAACGCCACAGAGTACCTATATAGTACAGTATAGCTAATAGTTATTATAGGAATAAGCCACAGTATAAAAAGTAGTTGGTAGGGACAGGACACAGATTAACCAGTAACAGTTTGGCAAAGAGAGAAATGTGTCGGTCGGGCGACCACGTGTGGGAATCACGATGAGCGTATTGATTTTTATAACTGCAACGATATTATAATTTATGTAAAACCTCATTTACAAATAGTTCTTGAATGGGTATTTTTGTTCTTGGTCCCATTTTTGTTTCATGGCTTCAAAAGTAACCTAGTAGATAGTGATAAACATGCGTGTTGAAAGGGTGGCAGCCGGCAAAGATTTTTTCTACGTACTTTTAAGAGTAGTAGAGTTATTTGTGAAGTACTACCATACCTATTTCTGCCGCCAAGCAGCATTGCTATGTTTCGGTTTGCAGGTGTTGCTGGTCAGATAACAGGCATACTAGGGTTTACACCTGTATAGCTCGAGTTGATGGACGCAGTGCATCGTAGGGCACGTTTCTAAGGTGCGTGATCTACGAGGCAATACTTTGTTCTAGGCGATGGTTACATCATCAGATAGGCCAAATGCTTGTTCCATGTCATATAAAAAAACAGTGAACTGTGTGACCAGGAATAACTAGTGACATGATAAACAAGCTTACTCTACTCTGCAACTCTACCTAGATGTTTTTGAAGTACTACTCATGAAGCCAGCCATCTGCCACTTCGTCATTATGTATTTCCATTTGAAGACTCATCTACCAGTGGGTGGATATGGTCAGATAACTCCGATAAATACAGTGATGTCATTGAGAAGCTTTCCAGACAGTATCAAAAAATTATCAAGAAAATGAATTTGTATTTAACAAATTCAGTTTCTTTACGTAATCTTCACGTTATATTTTATTATGGGGTGCTGGTGCTGACAGCAATGCAATCTTCATTCTCCAGAAACGGGCCATTCGGGCTATATATAATCTAAGATATAGAGATTCCCTCAGAGAGCTTTTTAAAAATAATAATATAATTACCCTACCTTCGTTGTATATTTATGAGAGCATAATGTACACTCGCAAAAATATCACACTTTATAAAAAGCGTTGTGATGAGCACAGTTACAACACACGTAATAAGGATAAATTGATAAACACTACCTTTAGATTACAAAAATCTAACAAAAGCTTTGTTGGCAATGCGGTGCGGTTTTATAATAAATTACCCAAACATGTCATAGAATTGAATGAAAATGCATTCAAGAAATACATAAAAAATCACTTTACGAAAAAAACATATTATAACATCAATGACTTTATCTTAGACTCAGAAATTTGGAATGAATAGTTTTAGTTTTGACAAAGCCCTGTACAGCTGCAAAATTTGTATTTTATAATAAAAAAATAAATAAAAGGGCATTTATTTACACACACACCTCTTATGCTAACAGAAGTTGGTAGGTACAATAAGTACTAAATAAAGCTAGGTAAGTTTAATAGTAGGCCTCCTATTTTATTGGACAAGGCCTTTTTACAGCCGCTCTAATTTTAATTATTTTTTAAGGTTTTTTTTTATTTTTATAATAGTTGACAAAGCCCCTATACAGCTGCATCTTTCACTTTTTGTTTTTATGTTTGCATTTATTTGTAAGATGACGTAACTAAGCGTTCCTAGTGATCCTAAAGTTTGAATAAATTAATGGCTAATGTCTAATGTCTATCCATGTTCAAAAATAATAATATCACCGCTCGTTTGCTAACAGTTCACAAATAAATACAAAAACTCATAACTAAATATCCAAATAAAAGGAAACACAATATGTACAGTTCAGCAAAATACTCGACAATTGTAGGTATCAAATAGTAAGTAGAGAAAACCAAATAAAAAACTCAATGATGTATAATAACTTTCTATTTAATTTATAAAGTTAGTGTTATAAAACTCAACGTCAAAATAATATAGCACGGCGTCGATCGGTACAGTAGGTATGTGAAAGCTACTATTCTAACCTATCTGTAACAACTTATGTACCATAAAAAAGTATGTACATAAGTATTCTATCAGTTATCTGGTTCCCACAGTTCAAGCTCAAGTTAGTTTGGAGCTAGATAGCGCTGTGTGAAATGTCCAGCAATATTTATTATTATTTATACTTCGAGCAATTAAATTTCATTTAATTTTAATGAAAGGTATCCAAGTCCTATATAGGTGCCTAATAAAAGTGACGTATGGTTTTAATGTAAAGGGCACATAACTCGGAGAACTGACAGCTTTTGAGACAGAAACGGTGAACGGGTAGGACGATTCTCCTCACTTGATGGAAAAACTACCTAAATAAAGATTGCAGAAAGCCGTCGAGTGGGTGCCACACAAGATCGATCGCTCTAAAAATCTTCGGGGAGTCCCTATGGCCAATGGTTGATGGTGGCAATGAAGGAAATATATTTTGTGCAGAGACTTACATTCAACTTTTTATAAAGGACCATCACCATCATCAGACACAAGTTGCAATCGAAACTCTCCGTCTTAAGAAGTCGATATCCTCATTTCCCGCAGATCACAATTATTCAGTATAGATGGAGCCAAAGCCCGTTCGTTATCGAATCTTAAGGCATATAATTATGTATTAAACTTTTGGCATATCTTAAGGCATTAACAAGGATATATTAATTAACAAGATTATGGATTAACAAGATATAGGATAATGCTGCTCGAAGTATTCAGCTTTAGTTTCAGTTTTTAATCAGGTAATGTTGGAGATGATACCGTTTTACCCTCCCGACAATCCAATACTGAATAGTTTTCCGAGCCTGTAATTTCCACCCCTATCATAATGCAGAAATATTGACCTATAACACATTTAGACGCGTTCAGGCCGAGCGAATCCAATTATAACTGGAGGGATGGGTTCGATTTTATTGGAGCTTGAAGTTTCCAATAGATTGCATAAATAACTGGGTTGAATACCTAACGAAGTCATAAGACTACCTTTGATGTATGGAAACTAATTTTAAACTCAGGATGTGACACGTTTTGCGTCATCTTATAGAGATGTTATTTTCTACATTGTTTGGTCTCCTTTCATTTTTCTTGGCCTAATTAAGAATTTAAGAAGTTCCGTCGGAATACTAGCCTCGGAATAAATTTTGCGTTCTATGCTACATATTTTTACTTTCTACAGTGTTAGGTTAGGTCTCCTGTCTTACGTCTCCGAATTTTAAAGATTCGAAATTTCTAGGTCTTTATATTCGTGTATTGAATCCCTAATACGCCCAAAATTCAGCCAGGTTAAGTAGGTAGCAAGCAGCAAGCAACACACCCAAAAGCCCATTGCTATTCTAAACAACGTGCCAGCCACGCCAAAGTACAACTTTTCAATTTATTCAAGCATTCCTTGGATAGTAGTTTCCACGTGTCGAGTGGTGAATGCAGACGACTGCATCGATTCCCCGCATTGCGCCAGACTGTCCGACGCCGGTTGAGTATAAATAAAGATCTTATCTGAACCAACCCTGAAGTAGGGAAGGACTGGGAGCCGCGAGATTGTTTTAATCGGAATTTTTCGACCTATCGTCGAACTGAATGCTTTCTTTCATTATAACCAATGCCGTTTGGGTAACCTAGTTGGACGTTTTCAGACTGATAAATAATAATAGTGCAGTGCAAGAGGGCCGATAATCCTTTAGTATTCTATCAGTTATCTGGTTCCCATAGTGCAAAGTTTGCTTAGTTTGGAGCTAGGTAGCGCTGTGCGAAATGTTCAGCATGCACCAGACCATGCAAAATGAATTAGTATGTCATTTCGATCGCAACCTTCTCTATTACGCCGCAAAATTGAATTGAATGATGTTGACAATATCGAAGCTCTGGATCAGAGAAACTTCGTCACATCTCTATTCAGAACAGCCCATAGTGGCGACACAGCTGGAAATATCCGACATTTTTTGTTCAATCTTGTGCCAAAAATATTTGGCTTTCAGCGGGACGTTTAACGTTGATATCAATCATATTATAATTGTATATTTTGGGCACGACATCATCCTCATTCCGCAGTTTTGATTTAGTTTTATTTATTTTGGTAAATAGTAAAATATTTTAAAGATTAACTCACATCTCACATTTATTTTGGTCAATTGGTGCAGCAGACTAGAATAAGATTGCTAAAAATAGCACTCACTAAGGACGAGAGATGACATGAAGAACTGGGTGGAAATGGGAATATTTTTGACATACCAATATTATGCAATGTAATGAAATGGTGAATAAATGAATACTGAAGTAATGGCTACAGGTTAAATAAATAGTGGAATATAAGTCTTGGTCTGTTTTCTAGCTCCCAGATAGATCTGATATAAAGCAAATATTTGGCTTGCTACTTCTCCAGTGCTCTTCGACTATCTGATTTTAATTCATAGGTAAATGCAAAACGTAACGTAAAGAATAGGAAGGAAGGATGGTATCTGTTTTTTTCTTTTTTTTTGTAAATGCCTAGGAAGGAAGGCCTTTGCCCTGTAGTGGGACAGTACAGACTCCAAATAATAATAATAATAAATGCCTAGGTTTTTTTTAATCTTCTTGGCAAGCGTGTTCCATTGTAGACTTCATCATCGCTTGCCAGAATATAATTATGCTCTTTAGCATTAAGTTCGCCTTTGTACTAGTTTTATGAGTGCAATAAAGTATTTTCAATCAATCAATCATTAATTTAAAAATATGATAGTTATGAATTTGATTTAAGTTGCAAATAAAATGTTTTATCTATCTTTATTATGCAAGCCCAAATAATTCATTACAAGAGGACTGTAACTGAACCTACTTACTTATTTTAGTTGTTTTGAATTCTTTCACGTTCAACCTAACGTGACTTAACCCTTTTACAGTTCGCCGATTTGAACTCTATACTGCGTTAATAGATTTATAATAAACGAACTATTTTAATTTTTTAGAAGATAAGTTTCTTGCAAATTTTGAATAAGTGCTTTATTTTTACATTCATTAAATTTTTCGAAAGTTATGTTCTTCATGAAGTTTCGCTGTCCATATTTGATAAATAGGCCTCATAATCATATCACTTCGCTATCAATATATTATTGTATTGTCACCATTACTTGGATAAGCAAAGAAATAGGAGATTCATGACAATCTAAAAACGCCGACAGGATTTTTTTAGATGAAGTAGCATTGCCCAGTTGCCTAATTGCGAGGATGGCCTCGCAATTAAGTCACAGGAAAGAATAGAGTAACGCTTTATTGTACACCATGAACACTTATAGAACTATTTTATGATAAATATAGTACATGAAATCGATCTCTTGCAGGCAACTTTGGATGGAAAGTAATGAGCGAAGGCAATGGATGGCGGCGCACGAAGTAATATTATAAAAGTAGAGATTTAAAATAATCATATAAAACAATACTTATAATCCTAATACATCAATCAAAATCTAAACATAGACTAATATATAGCCAACTATAAACCTATATTATTATGCATACACTAATATTATAAATGCGAAAGTTTGGATGTTTGTTTATTTATTTGTTTGTTATTTAATCACGTCGTAACGGCTGAACCGATTTTGATGAAATTTAGTATGTACATAGATTATATACTTAGGTTACTTTTTATCCCATAAATCAGGTCCTATGGGATAAAAATGGTGTGTCAAGTCAAGTAGCAACAGCGAGTTTAGCTTTACCTCTAGATTACCTACACATTTAGTAGTGTAACGCGTACGAAGTCGCGGGCAACAGCTAGTAATAAATAAATCGGTAACTCAAACAACAAGAAAGCTAGGCCTTAAGGTAATGATGCTTGATAGACATGGTCAATACGTGGTGGTCAACAGAACTACTGCCTTTATAAATGCACATACGTAATGAGCATTTGCAAGTCCATTATAAAGCCAATAAAAAAGTAAAAGCAGTGTAGGATGAGTTACGAGACAAAACGTGCGTAGCCCGATCACTTTTACTAGCGCCCAGATTATAATCTAAAACTTTGTTTGAACGAGCACAGACTGCTCACTGGCGAGTTAAATCCACTTCCATTACCATTACCTAAATAATGCCTGTGAATTAACCCCATCGTACACACAAATACATTTTCGAATACAACAAAAAAGTTTTACGATAAGCGCTAAATATAAATAGAAAGGACTTAGTTAGGAATCAGTAGTTCTTAACCGAAAAATATTAATTTTCAAAAGAGTAAGTAACCAGATGAAGATATTCCACCTATCAACACAAAGAATTACATTACATAAGACTATGTCATGTAATGCAGTCATTAATTAGCTATATGAATGCCTATTTTTAAGTTTCAACAATATTCTTTTAACAGAAAGAACCAAAGTCATCGAGAACCTCTAGGGTAAGGTAGCAAGCGTAACGTGACAAAATTTTCTCGCCTACTTTTCTTTTGCAAAATAGAGATATATATTTCTATAAATCCACCTGTGCTACCATGAGCACTATAATTTAGACGAATTTCGAGACTGATGCGCGAGTATTTTATCGTTGTACTTTTTGAGGACGAGATTACCGAGATACGACGTAGAGTGAAGTTTTATGGCCTCAAAAAGAATGGCGGCGAATGACGACAAACTTTACTATTATAGTGGCCGTGCATGTAGAGTGAACAAAAAATTAGTCGACATCGACAAAATGTATCGTGTCATGTGTGACATATCTCATGGCGCGCATTCTTGCTCAGCTGGTGCCTGAACAAACTTTAGACCCAACTAAATAACCAGAATTTTTGAATTAGATAATAAAACAAATAAATTATAGACTAAACTATTGAATGCAATGACGTCATATATGATCTATTAAACAGTTGATATAATATAGCGGTTAAATAAATAATGCGGGACGTTTAAAGCTAAGCAAACTAAGCAAAGCTATCGGAACCAAATAACCAGTTAACCTAAAACATGCAGATTTTTTCAAACACTGGTTCTTCCAACCACTTTCAAACCACAAATTGCCAATTCACAAATATTAATTTAATTTCATCATTGTAATAATCTTAAATTATTTTATTTTATCTTCTTTGCTGATTTTTATTATTATTCTTTTGACTTTTTCTGTATGTTTAGGGTTTTTTTTTAATTTTATTAATATTAATTTCAATTGTATGACATTTGTTAATTATGAATATTGTTTAATGTAATTTGTAATGTGATTTCAAATACGATTGTTAAAATTTTTCTGAATAAATGAAACTAAAATAGTCACAATCCAGCCACTAACCTAAAACATGTTTAACCATTAAAGAACAAGTGAACGTGTAACACGTAGCGTAGGTAGTAGGCACTCCAGAGGCTAAACTGGCTCGACCGTTCCGCTAATGCTTAATTACCGTTTATTAACCGTATCGTCATTGTCTGAGTTTTTGTTACATTACGCGTGAATATTCGAATGCATTTTAAATATCCGATCCGATTTATCGAACATTGAAGCAACGTCCATGGGTGAGACTAGCGCTGGAGATGGAGAGCACAAACATAGAGATGCCTATACCCAGCATGTGGATGATGATGAAGTAATAACGCTGATGTCATGGAGTTTAAAGCATAAATACTGGTGTCATTGACTAAAACTATTGTTTCGTTAATGCCTAACGTTAATGTTCGTAGGTCCTTTGGAGAAACGCACTGGATAAAAGTCAAAAGTCAAGTCAAATATTTTTATTCATTAAAATCACAAGGATCACTTTGAAACGTCAAAATAGACGAAACTGTTTTTTTAGACGACTACATTGTCGGACTCTTTAAGGTAAGAGTTTGTAGGTGTCTTCTAGATCTTCGTGCTTCATCTTCGACACATGTGGTAAAATAGAGAATTTATTTTATTTATTAGGTTTACCAACAGTTAAACACATGATTGCTTACAAAAAATCTTATTATCTAAATATGCTTTATGCTACATGTGAAACCAGTAACAGGCAAACACAACATGCTCAGTAATCTAACACTTTAGTTAGGTAAACATACACGAGAAGAAGTCTATCTGTGCTTGTATTAACTTGATCACATTAGATGTGGGAGTCATGCCATATCAGGCATCGCCGTCCCCCGAAATGTTATCTGTTGGAAGAGCCTACACAGAATCTTCATGCTTTATCTGTTGTTATCCCTTCACCTCACCAACAACATAATTAGGAAGATCGAATCGTATACCAAAAACACCTTTATTAGTTTATGCGTATTGTTAACATTTCTCCCATACAATAATTTTTTACCCCTATGATGGATGAGAATCGTAATGGAAAGTAATTATAAAAGCGAATCCAATTGCAGAGATGACATGGAATGGAACACGGCAATAAAGATTCCGGTAGAATCATAGAATAAACTATTTTATTACTCTACCTACAGCATACCGCATAAATTTCACTATAATACAATGATACTTCCGTTGTCATGATTTTTTTGGTTACCTTGGGTCAGGACAGTGACTAGTTTGAATGTGAACTAAAGTACCGTGTATGATAACTTTAAATTTCAACTAGTTACCGATCCCAACAGAAATGTATTTCTTGTATGTGTAGATTGAGTTCCAATTATTTATTTTAAGATTAAATTGTAATTGTTTATACAAACTACATTTATTAACAATACATTTATTAGCAAATCTGATTTGTTTATGTACCAGTATACAACCATACAACATGTACAACTGCGTCATTCTCCTCATTCTCCTATCGTATCCATGTCTAACCTAATAATATGCTTACAATGTCATCACAAGAATTTCGCATCATACATAAAACATAATCTAGCTAGACATAATACCGTGAGTCATTTTATAAGTTGCCTGGTTCACCATCAGGTATTCAGTTACCAGGGTCAGCTCCCTCTTTTCGTGTTACTTGTTATTTCTTAGTCGTTGGATTGGGTTATTAAAGTCTACTGCCATTTCTTACCAATGCAAGTACTTGTCGATCAAGAAATTGACGGTAACCTCAACAGAATCATTAAAATTTCGCGAATATCGGTACTTGCACTGAAGTTTTCTAAAAGATTTCGCAAAACAGTGTCATGGTTGTTTTGACAGTTGTTGCAGTGATCGGCGGTGCGGTTACTCTCGTTTTGGTCAAAAATTTACAAAAACCAAAAAAAAAAAACTATTTTTTGTCTTCATGGACAGTGAAACTATACCTATATCGTTTCGTATATAACGGGACAGGTGGTCGAAGTGCCCGTTGCTGAAAATAATGATGCGATTTTATGCGTTTTAATGACTGTGCTATTAGCTAAATGGGGCATACAGTCAATATTATTGACAAATATAATGACGAATAGTGATATTAATATCACATAATTATAGCTGAACATTGTGTTCTGGTAGATATTGACTTTTAAAAAAAAATTAGCTCGAGTAAAATACACATATTCGAGAAATAACTTCTACGAATGCCATCATTATCCTATTTTCGTGCTTAACGGATGACCGTAGTTAAGGTCCTCCTTCTTTGCGGATTTGTTCTGTGTTATGTTCTGGGCATTATCATCATTATGAGTAAAGAGTGAAACTGCCAACTGACGTTTTTCCGGACATCGCGGAGTCTTCCAGAGTAGGCAAGCATGCTTCATTTTAGACGACCAACATTTACCAACAGGTAAGGTCAAACTCTTAGACTAATGAAGAAGAAACTTATTTTATTAATTCTCGAATTTGAGTCTGCAATGTAACGAGATATTGCAAACACAAATTGTTTCAAGATGAACCTGAGACACCCCTATTTGCAAATAAGCTGGCCGCAGAACCTGGGCAGAGTTATTCCAAAACAACATCAAAATGTAATTATGAGTCACGGGCTATACTTTACCCGAAACATATCATCAGCATCAATCATCAAAGATTCTTAACATTATTTAGCTTTCACATTATTATTACACGAGAATTTTACCGCAAATCTTGTAACGGTATCACTTCGGTACAAATTACAATGTCACAATCCGAGACAATCAGCAGTAATGTTTCGCTTATCACCTTCAGTTGGTTTACTTAATTACCGACTGTCGGCGCCCACAAAGCTGTGAGAATTAAAAACAAATCATTATCGCGATAACCCGGTAAACCCATCCAACTGGAACATCAACGTGGAAGCGCGGAGACGTCCGCGCGCCATGACTCATCAGGTGGGAATGACATCGGACGAACGAAATATCATTATAATATTATTTCTTTTTTTATGCGCTAACGCGTCTGACAAGGTTATTCTGGCAACGCGTATGTTTTTGACGTAACTGTTGGTGTACAAACGGAGCGATGTAATCATTGTAACCTCGGTGGGGTTACACAAACAGCGGTTGTTTGTGAGATGGGTTACTGCGTTTCTGAAAAGGGTAATTGACTTAATTACCGGGGCTCGGAGTAGAACTGCGTTGCATTTAAATCTGTGCGCTTCGTTGCACATTACCGCCCGGAACGCACGATCTTCAACATACAATATTACAGCAATACGTGTGAAACGATAGATGCGAACACAAGGTTGATTTTCTTTATCGCAACAAAAATCACACACAATCTGTTAATTTACTTGAAAGTGAAACTTAAACGTCTTGCAAAACACGCTAGATAACGTAGGCGTGAATCATTGTTATTATAAATATTGAAGTGAAGACACACAATTGTTTAAATTCGCGTTGTTAAAGGAACTAGAATATAGGCTAAATAATTATACTTTTGTTTGTCTTATTCAAGGCAATCAATCACACGATTATAATGGCAATATTCCGAATTAATAGAGACAAGTAGGTATTATGTCATCCATGTAAACAGATTGAAAATTTACAGTAATTGACCGTATTTTCATGATGATAAGGCTTTGGGTGATTTTGTAAAGCCGTTTGTTATCTTGTGAGCGGACACTCCTTTATTATATTATGCTTTATTATGTCTATGCAAAGAAATTATAATCTCGAATGTATTTTATTGATCGAAGTGTCTATGACATACAGCTATACAATTTACTTAAAACAAGCCTAGAGTTAGTACGAAAGTGGGTTACGCTTACGCACGATACACTTTCAATAGCACCGATGACCAATACTGTGAAATGCATATATAATTTTAATAGCTTAATAAACCTATCAAAATAGAAAACGTCGTTAATTCAATTAGGACGACCTCTGTGGCGCAGTGGGCGAATAGCCGGCTGAGACGCAGGAGGTAGCGGGTTCGATTCCCGCTGCGGAACAAATGTTTGCATAATCTACAGATATTTGTTCTGGGTCTGGATGTTTTCCTATGTATTATATGTATGTATTTACAAAAAAATGTATATAAGTATTCTATCAGTTATCTGGTTCCCATAGTACAAGCTCTGCTTAGTTTGGGGCTAGATAGCGCTGTGTGAAATGTCCAGTAATATTTATTATTATTATTATTTATTTATAATTGATTTCAAAGAATACACGTGAGAAAAAAAATACTCTTAAAACACTGCAAACAATTCAATTCAATTGAAAAAATGGTTGTTTTGAATGGCCGAAAAACATAGTTTTGAACATGACGTCAAAATTACAGTTACCAAAAAAAATTGACCGAACCCGTGGCGAGTCGATAAAACGACCGGACCGTACAGTTTCTGGGAAAACCCAATGGCCCACCAATTAGTCCCAATCCATACAATTATCATTTTGGTTAATATAATCACAGCTTGGTTTACTGTCAACGTCTGAAGCGGTAAACTGAGGAATTTTGCAGACACTCAAGCATTAAAATGTTTTCAGTCAATGAGATCACAAACAACGAATATTTGGTTTTTACTCTTAAATCAAGTCACTACATAGTCACATCATGCCATACCTCTACCTGAATTAATTTATTTGGAAACTTCGTCAAATCTTTGTTCAATTTTATTAGGCCATGTTTGTAAGTATGGCAGTCATTACGAAAATATTATATATTTTGAGCGGAAAATCAGCTGTAAAAATACACACCTCAAAAAAGTCTAAGCAACACATAACTTTTTTAGTATAATTTTTTTTTTACTTTGTTTTAAACTTTCATGGAATATCAAACCTTCTTTAAATAGTCAACCTCTTTGATAAACAAATATATAGGTACTGGCAGGTTTTTTCAGTAAATTATGTTTTTAAACAATAAAAACATTTTTTTGCCCATTTCAACGGCATTTCATAGATGCGGTTTTATTTCTTATTCAACGAAAAAAAATTAGTAACCGCAGTAATCATTGGTTGTGTGTTGCGCATAATAGCCCACGAGTTTTTACCATGTAATGGAGCGTCGTCATCTTACCACTGGAGAGATGCAAAGAGCTGTAGGGATGCTAGAAATTGAAAACAGTCAAGCCTATGTTTCCCGCCATTTTAGTGTCCATCGAAGCGTAATTTGCCAACTCTGGAGGCGTTATTGTAACACAGGTGATCCGTCTGAACAGCACCCAGGCCGAGGGCGTAGTGCCACTCGTCGTCAAGACCGATACATCCAGGTAACATGTAGACGTGAACCAAAGCTGGCTGCCCAAGATATCGCATCAAGGCTAAAGAATGCTGATGGTCCCGCTGTTTGTCACAAACTGTGCGAAACAGACTGCGAGAGTATGGTCTACGTGCACGTGGTCCAATCAGATGCCCACAGATCCGTCACGGAAATCGAGCTCGTAGTATTCAATGGTGCAGACCACACGTGCTATGGCCGCAAGAACAATGGGACCCAATTTTGTTCTGCGACGAATCACGATTCCGGTTCAAACCTGATACTAGAAGAATGAAGGTATATCGTCGCCCAGGAAACGCTGAACGTCTAAGATGTGTCTAGGAAGTCCACCCATACAGCGGTTCGACAGTAATGGAATAGCTGAAAACCGACAAATCGATCTTGTTTTTATAAATAGCAACCTGAATGCTGAAAATTATATGGAACATGGTGCTAGCTCCCTATGTCCGTCCATTTTTACAAACATTTGGAATTGAGTTTACATTGATGCACGACAATCCGCACACAGCGAGACGGGACTCAAGAATGGCTACAGGACGAAAATATACGCGTTTTGTCATGGTCCCATTGAGCATGTGTGGGATATGCTCCAGAGAAGGGTCCTGAAAGATCTTGATGGGGTTTTAACAGAACATCAACTAAAAACCTGCTCGGGTTCCACTGGGACCCATTGTCCCAGGAGCAAATCAATAACCTAATTGACTCCATGCAGAATCGTTGCCGACAAGTTTTAAACAACCGAGGATGAAACACGCTGTATTACGCTGTATAGATTTAATTTAAATGTCCAAAAGAAGGTTATTTAACGCAAAAGTCATGTTTTTGTTTATTTTTACCATTATTATATTACAAAATTGCACCCAGATTCACAGTAAACTTTTATTTGTAAATAAATAAAGAATTTTATCGAGTTTAATATACAAATACAACAAAGAAATATCATTTAATTAAAAAAATAATAATAATTTAAAATAAATCGATAAAATTCAAAATATTCAAAATTTGTAGGTCTTGCTTAGACTTTTTTGATGTGTGTAGTTTTTGACGACGGCAATGACAGCTCTCCCAATTCCCAAATTGACATACATATTTTATATTTAGTGGGTAGTTGAAAAGCTAAATCTTGGCATATATGCTTTATTATTATCACACTTATAATCTAAAGGAAATGAGGATTTGGGGACACATTTTAGTACAGACCGACGCAAAGATTCCTCAACACAAATAAATACAAAAAGTTTATTACGTTAAAATTTTTCTTACGTTAGTTTTTACTGTGTTGCATCAAGTTGCATGCAATTTGCAGGGCAGGACGCAGTGTCTTCCTTAAAAAAGCCTACAGCTAGAAATTACCTCAAAAGTAGCCCGTTTACGAGCGCCAATTCAATTTCATCTAACTATCAGTCAACTTCTACAAGCCATGTGAAATCGGACAACTTTCAATTCGATATACGTCAATTTCCCCGTATAACAAGTATCGGTTTATTCAAAATGCATCATACACCTTTTCTCCCTTCGGACTTCGGTTGTCAGACAATTCAATTTCATCAAATTATCAGTCAACGACTCTGTACATGCATGTGAAATCTGACAATTGCACACATTGACAACGCACGATCGGCCTCGATTCCTGGTGTGAAAGACTTCTCGCTTTCAGGGCCTCGTGGTATTCGGGTCAATTGGTTGACCTCAGGTTGTGTCCTTGGACATTTAGCGGTGAGCGGTGCGACGAGCGGGTGGATGAGCGATTTAAAGGGATATTAGCACGGCTCAATAAACTTCAAGCTGGTGGCTTACTGGCAAGGATTTGTTAATGAGGCAAACCTTCCGATTGGAAAATTTCCATGACTTCCTTCCCATAAATAGATTTATTTTCACTTTCCAAATTACTATGCATATGTAATGTAGTGCTTAGCTGTTTTATAATGTTCCTTAATAATTATTGTTTGCGAATAAATGAACAAAATGAAATAACACAGCCAGACATATCAAAATACATCTACACAACTACAGCCGAAATAATGTCTACATTGGATGAAAAGTATGAGTCTGCCAGGCTAGTCAGGCCTAGTCACTGTTCCAACGCATGACAACTAAGAAGAACTTACAAAGACTCTTCTTTCTAACACCTCTACACAGATGTAAGTAGATGTAGAATGTAGATCAGTAAATTAATCTATGGACTCTACCATTTCTAACAGACTACATTTATCTCTCGCTTAGCTGATCGCTTCGCCTGTTCCAGAGGTTTCACCCCAAGCCGGGTGTACGTCATTTGCAACCGATCCCCTGCAGTTTTTAACTCGTACAATTGGACGAGCGGGAGGTGCAATTACGGAACAATTTTTAAAACTTTCTTACCAGAAAATGCTGCTTAACGTCATTTTTATTAAACTGTATAGTCTGAGGTTGTTGAAGTAATGAAGAAGATTGTATAAGGATGATGGAACAATAGATGTCGACCGTTGTAGTTAAATAAGAGACCTAGGTGCATTATGCCCATAATATACCACTTATCCAGATCCATTTATAGGCCGTTTGAGAGAGAAGGCTCATGTCTCGCAGTGGAAGGTATTAAAGATGGCATGCAGGCCTTAGCAAGTTATTTCCATGCAGTGTAAGATATCCTTCCAGACTCTCTATTCCTTTACATCTTATTTATTTATTTACTTTGCTACACATTATTAAACTGATGAAATATGTGTATATTACGATGGTACTTATCAGTTTAAAACTAAGTACACACGTCTACACATCAAGCTATACATTCCCAGTATATTTGCTGGCCTCTCGTTGTCCAGAAAACCTACACAATGCGAGGTCAGCTTATACTGGAAATGTATAGCTTGAGATATGTGTACCAGTCTTATACGACAGTAAAAATACATTTCTGATACGTGCACCAATTACAAGCTATGTGTACACAACCATCGCTAACAACGGTCTATCAATTGAAAATGTTTTATAGTATCTGGTTAATCTGGAGGTTGCATTGCAGCCCGAGTGAAGGACGCAGCTGCCTGCAGTGCATGGGCTTGCACAGGTTTACAGATATAATGCAATAAAACACTTTAAACAGTGTCTTTCAGTACGAGAATCGGGGTCTAGTGGAAATAGACCAATTAGACAGCCTTGGGTCGCAATTACTTTAAAATTTTAACTTTCACAGACACTTTAGCACATTTAAGTTTCGATTTCTGGATACAAATCCTAGAAAGTTTTATTTTGTCATTTACAGTGACCTCGACGAAAAAAACACGGTAAATCGAAGCGTAATTATTTATGTTTTATCGGAGCTCTGGAATCTATAACCAATTTATTTATTTTTTTGATAACTGCGAAAATTTGCAAAAAATGTTTCTTGGGTGCTACGCCCCGCGACTTAACGTAATAAATTTATATTACATACGTACGTAAAACAACTCGCGAAAAACCATGCAAAGAGAACAAGGGACCAGAGGTCTTAAGGGAAATGTGTAAAATCAACCAATAGTAATACATTATCCGCGTTACTATCAGTTGATTTTAATCAACCCTCTTCGGTGGATACCGGCCCGTAAGCGGCCTAAAAATACCGTCACCATGAGTTGGCCACCAGCTCTATCGTATAATAGGTATATGATCTAATATGCTCATTCACCAGGGTTATTATGAGTACCGGTCTACCGATGAGCTAAGCGGCTTGATGCGATTGTGACGCAACCTGCTGTGCCGTTTCATTTATTTGTGTCCAGTTTGTGCCTGCCTTCTATCAGCACATCACAAATCATCCTGTTTCTAGCCTGATCCTGTCCTGGCTTGGTCTCGGAAGAATAGGAGGTAATCGATTCTTTATTCGATTTCATTTCTTAGTTTTGGGAATAAATCTGGAATAAAATAAGTTCTACTACTTTTAATACTAAATAGGTACTTATAATCATTATAACACCCCTTTGGTTTAAAGAGAGTTGTTAAGTTTGATACCTTTGGGTGTTTGTTTGTTTTTTAATCATTATTTTATCGATACGGCAATGAACTAAAGCGAACGTTATTCCAAGGTGATTAGTAATACCAGATAACGATTTAACTGTTGCAGTTATCTGACTTTGACAGCGCGAAAACAGTCAGTTCCATTGAGACCAGCCAGCTATATTAACATAGCTGACTGAGTAAGTTAAGTACGTACCTAGTATGTCTTCTTCTTCTTCTTCTTAGCGTGTCAAGAGTTCTACGTTTCCAATCATAGTATGTTGGACAGGTGTTTGGCCACAGCAATGGCATCAGGCGAAGCGGCCATTAGGTCCTCCATCGTGCATGTGTTCGGACATAAAGGGCACATTAGCAAGTGCTGCATTGACTGCGTGGGATCACCGCAGTCACACTGCGTCAAGTTAGGGTCCCTGAATCCCCATTTGCACATACTAAGTCTGCAGCGGCCAACCTGGGTGCGGAGCCTGTTTAAGGACTTCCATACTGGCCACTGCAGATCATGCCCGGGTGTCTTCTTTTTATCCACAGAGTGCGTCTAGTAGCAGCCGGGTCTTCGCTCGTGGCCCTTGTGAAGCGTTGAAAGCTCTTTCGACTTTTAAGGCGGCCTTGCGGGATGTTATGGTCATATAAGGGGTGTCGATAATCATGCTCTTGTTTGTGCTTTTCAATAGAGCAAGCCACATCTCGTCGCACTCCAGGGGGCGATATGCCTGCCAAAGGGTATATCAGGTTTAGAGGGGTTGGCTTCAGACATCCTGTTATTATCCGGCATGTATCGTTTAACGCGACATCGACGACCTTTGCATGTGCGGACCGGCTCCAGACTGGGCAAGCGTATTCGCCGGATGAAAAACACAGTGCCAGGCCAGTAGTGCGGAGTACGTCTGGGGCTGCACCCCATTTGGTAGTTATAAGTCGACGCAGAAGATTGTTTCGGGTACCAACTTTCATCTTAGTTTTATAGCACTGTGCTTTATAGTTCAGTGACCTATCCAGAGTTACCCCCAGGTATTTTGGAAAGTTTTCGTGTTGGATAGGAACTCCTTGCCAGGTTATATTTAGGGTCCGGCTGGCTTGTTGGTTGCGCAGATGAAAGGCACAGGATTGGGTTTTAGATGGATTTGGCTTCAAGCCATTCTCTTCGTAATAACTCTCTAATTCAGCCATGGCTAGTGTTAGCTTGTCTTCGGCCTCTTCAAAGGTGGAAGTTTGGGTCGTCAACGCTAAATCGTCTGCATATAGAAAACGTGTAGTAGATGGACTGTTGGGTTGGTCATTCGTATAAATGTTGAAGAGAGTTGGTGCAAGCACTCTCCCTTGAGGAAGCCCGTTTTTAAGGCAGCGCCATCTACTTTTTTCTGATAGAAGATGTACTTGGAAGCGACGGTTATGAAGTAGTTCACCCAGAATTTGAACGAACCCAAGATCACAAGTCAGGTTTTCGACTTTGCGAAGAAGTCTTTTAACATTAACAGTATCGTATGCGGCAGATAGATCAACAAGAACCAAACCAGTGATACTGTTTGCCTCGAAACCGTCTTCAATATGCTGGGTAAGCTTGAGCGTCTGACCGCAGCAGGCTTTTCCGGGTCTGAATCCTGCTTGTTCTGGGTTCACCTAGTATTAGTATGTACTACTGGTGAACCTTCATCGTGATACATGACCACCCTACGCAAAGGTTTAGTCAATGGTACAGAAAGCAATACTTTAATAAATTAATAAATATTGCTGGACATATTACGATAGATTCATTTAGAGATCGGATAAACGGATACATATTTACCTAAAATTAAAAGTTGGCTAGTATGGATAGCACTTTTCTATCGAAAAAAATCCCGTGATTCCGGGATCGACAAATTTATCATTTTTTTTTTAATTATTAATTAAAGCTGCATAGGTTTTTATGGTATGTCATTCATCCCTCATTATAGTAAAGAAATTCACATTCAATGAAAAAACTTTGGCACATAGGTATATTAGGTATACATAATGCCTTGTTACAACGTAATATGGTTGGTTTTCCCTACTTTTACTGTCAGTAATTTTTGACGAAGCGAAAACAACCCTGTAACAAGTGTCAGATCGGGCCTACTAGACCTCAGGGAATATAAGCATTTTGTAAGTGTGCGAGTGAGATGGCAAATTCTACCTGCTTAATATTTAACGTTAAATTAATATGCATCCAATCCCGGAATACCGGGATTTTATTTTTAATTAAAAATATTCTAAGAAGCCGCTTCCATAATTTGTTAGCCAAAAATCAACTTTAGGTAAATATGCATCCGAATATCCGATCACCATTCATCGACACTGCCCCTTTTATCTATTTTATTTATTTAATTGTTTAGCATTAATAAAGCCAAATTATTTTTCCAACCATTTAACGATGATAAAAGAAACATTTTATTATTGATCTGCTAAGCACTGACGGTAAAGGTTGAAGGACAACCGATGTTTAATATTCTTTGAAGTCAATATAACTTGTTTCTGTTGTGGGGTACAATAGTGTTTTCATTCATTTCCCCTAGAGGAGATTTCCCATGGTGGATTATGAGACTAGCTCATGTGAAGCACGGAACAGAACTCCGATTGGAAGCTTGGGTATTTTAGGGACGGCTAGTAGAAATGCAACTTGTTGACATGTAAATGAAGGTTGCAGATTATGGCCTTTCCCTAATTTGATAAGCTGACGATAAAAGCAACTGAAATGCTTTCATCTACTGCCAAATAGACGAAACAAATCATACTCGCCACTCAATTGCACTAGTAAATGGCAATGGAATTCATGGCAAAAAAAAAGGGGTGATAGGTATAAGATAGAATCTTTCGTCTGTTTGCCCTTAACAATTTAATTTCAAAATGATGGATTTAAATGTGGTCCTTTTTAGAGACCTGGTACTTGCAAGATGGTTTTTGCGAGTACAGGTAGATGTGTGTCTCTTAGCTCCGACAAACCTCTAGGGCTTTACAGTGTTTTACGTAATACTGTTAGTATGTAACTTCTTGGCTAATAAATAAATCTAAACATATGTATAAACTAAAAAAAAGAAGTGGAAAAGAAGGAGGGACGAGCTCACTAATTTCCGAGCGGGCTGGACCATCTTAGCGCCTGAAAGAAGTGTCTGGAAAGAGTGGGGGGAGGCCTTTGCCTAGCAGTGGAACACAGTGGGCTAATAATAATATAAAATAAAACCAAGTCGGGTTAGTATCACCATTTACAACTCAAGTACGGCTGGACCGATTTTGTAGATATTTGATTTGTTGAATTTGTCTCCACCCCGAGTAACTATTAAAATATCAGAAAAATAAACGAAATAAAATTATGAAGAAAATTCATTTTCTCATACATAGATGCAGCTAATGATGGCCGATTGACAATTCTACCGGCGTTCTATTAATTCTATTGGCAGCCCGAGTCATATGCATGTCAAGGCGGTACGAAGTTTGCCGGGTGAGCTAGTATAATAAAATACAAAAAAGTTAATCGTCATTAAAGTTTCCTTATGCATTCGCTAGGGCAATTGAGGCTGGCCTAGAATTGACTTCAACTGGCCATTGACGAATCAATTCTGTCAGTCAATGCACATTACAATCAGTTTACTGCTCAGCTACAAAGACCGGAACGGTGATAAATTTCATAAACATTTTCTATATGTACGCCTCTTCAAGATGAGAAGACGACCTAATTGAGAATACTGGTAGACGTTGGATGCAGGTCGCACAAGATTGCTCTGGAAATCTATAGGGGCGGTCTTTGTTCAATAGTGGAAACTCTATGGATATTGTGATCCTAAGTTTTGGAGCCTCATTTATAGGAAATAATGGGTAAAGATAGGTAGGAGAAACGTCTGGTGAAGTGGGTTGACGTCACGTTTAAATCGCGGGTCGTACATGGATGAGATTAGTTTAAGATTATGATGCATGAACTCAGGAGTGATTGGTGTCAAGCTATGGATGACGTGTAGTAAAAGAACATATTATGAAACTTCTGGTGGCTTATGGCGGGTTCCTATATCCGTCGGTAACCGACTACGACTCGTATGTTCTTGAAACAGTTTCAAACTAGTGTCAAACTTTTGACACGTTTTTAAGGAGAAACGAGTCGTAGCTGGTTACCGACGGATATAGGAACTCGCAATTAGTCATCCGTATCACTGATAACAATTTAGCAGTAAAAGGCTATAAGTAGGTAAGTTAGTACCTATGTGCTTATAATAAATTCACAGTGTAACATTTAACGCACCTATCGGTCTTAAACTTTCGATCTTTTACGGTAAAGCCTTGCGTAAATTCATAAATAATATTGCTACGTTATTATAAACTTACTTGAAACATTGACCCATACTGCATCGTTAAGTTCCTAAGCTAATTCAATTATTAATTTACTTCGGCAGAACACGAGCCCGGTGAGTGAATGGAAGTATCAGAGGATCAGAGGCCTAATTCTACTAAATCAATCGCTTCACTATGACAATGACACCATCGCAAAATGGTCACTTTAGATACCTTTTGGTATTCTACTAACAAGTCCAATTGTGTTAGTAGGTATATGTATAAACATAAATAGGTAGGTTAGTGATAAGTAGGAGTAACATATCATGCATTTTGATAATGATAAATTCAATAATGATGATAAATAATAATTACATTGATAATGATAAAGTTCCTTCTGCTCATGATATTTTGTTCCATGTTCTTAAACAGGTTCATTTTTTATTATTTTCCATACGTATGGGATTATTTTGACGGCTAATTGATTCGGTACTTTTTTCGCGACTCATTCTATAAGTTAAATGCATCATACACAGCTTTTTGACAAAATGATGTATCAAAATCATCAAATTATACACGAAAAGCCTCTCAAGGATCCGTACGTCTCGATTGATTTAATCGATCTTTCCATCTCTTAGTCTCAATGGGTGGTACGCCCCGAACTGAGATCTCACAAGTTTCCCATAAAAACATAAAAATATTATTTGTAATCTTTGACTATCAAAATAGTGCCACGAAATGATAACCAACTAACTTGACCTATAGTTTCATTCAAATTACAGGTAACGGGAGTTCATGTTAATTGGTTAAACTTTATTTGCGTAGATATTGCAGTTATTCTGGATTTTAGACTTTTCCTTATATTTGTGTCACTAAAGCTACACGTATACCTAACAAATTTCAGTAATGTGGGGTCACTGGTGTACCCTGTGAATTTTGTCAAAGTACAGTTGTCAAGTGTCAAAATGCCATTTGACCGGATAGTCCCATTTTGGTTTTTTTTTACCCCCCCCCCCCCCCTTGAACTCCAATCTCAACAACCCCGCCATATTTTTAGCTCATTTAGTCACACCAAAATTGTGCCATCACTACCTAGACCTACCTATATAGGTAATAAATTTCACGGTGATTGGATAACCGCTTAAAAGTTTTTCGCGGAGAAACAAACATTACATTCATACAACGGCGATTTGCCCAAGTTGATTTGGAGATCTCGCTTCGCTCGATCAATAATAACATTTTGTAATCCAGTTTTGATTGCCTTTATTGCCAGCCTTCCTGGTGATAGGTTAAGAGGAACAAGCGTAAATTGACTACCAAAATGATCTTATTTTCATTTTAGAAAGAAAATTTTAGTTCAAGTATGATTGCGCCACAGAGGTCATCTATAACCCAATCATTCGGAATACCTCAAAGTTCGGTCCACTTTTGATCTGACCAGCTTTCCTCACGAACGCTAATAAGAAAGTAACCACATGTGAACCATTGTTATCGTTGTGTGTATGTGTGTGCCATGAATGAAATCCAACACTTGATAAGGGGGTCTCTATTGTACTACTGCTTTGTACAGTGTGGTACAGTCAGCGTCAGATCGATGTAAGCGTTTATCAAATCAAATAATCTATGTCTTTCGATTAACCAATGGGATCAAAAGTACAATTGTGTTAGATTATCATGCTTTAAATAAAGTAAATGTTAATTCAATCCTTAATAATTTAAATATTTTAGTTTGCTATTATGTTTATATAGATTACAGTTTCAAGATTATATCTTTACATAGTATAAAATGAAGTCGCTTCACCGCTTTTAAATACTCAACGGATTTTAATGCAGTTTTCAGCAATAGGTAGAGTGATTCAAGAGGAAGGTTTATATGTATAATACATACATAACTCTGTTTGTTTGTACCTTTACCAGAGATGTAACGGAGCTTCGATTCCGGTTCCGTTAAGTCGGAACTTCCGATTATTATTACACTTTCGGTTCCGACTTCGGTTCCGATACTTTTGTATCGGATGTTAATCGGAGGTCGAACGAAACAAAGCAGGCGGCGCGCGACGGTTAAAGAGAAAATTGAAACCGAAATAATGTCACTATTTGATGCAGACACATCTAAAAACGAGGCTGATAATATTGGCGCTTCTGTAGAAAAACGGGCAAGAATGTAATTACCAGCAGAAGCTAGCCATAGTAATTTCCAAACCGTTTTGTCGAATATATTGTTAAGTAGTGATGAAGACGATGATGATACAACATCTGGAAATATGCAGTTTTTGACAAATTTGTTGTAATGAAAAGTATGCTAAATGAGTACAATAAAGAAAAACGTATAAGTATTAGTGATGATCCGTTATTGTGGTGGAAAGTAAATGGAAATACAAAATTCCAGCCCCTACAATCAATTGCCCGGCAATAGTTGTCATGTCCACCGGGCTCGGTAGCTAGCCGAACAACTTTTTAGTGGTGCAGGCCTAATTTACGACTCTTTAAGAAATAGATTGGATGGGGACAAAGCATCAAAGCTTTTGTTCATAAGGTACAATACATTACTTTTGGAGTCCATTTTGATTTAATTTGTTTTAGCTTTTGTTCATTTATTGTAATGTAACCAAATGTAACACGCTACTTTGGGTTTTAAGTTTTAATTTTAATTAAACTTTAAATTCATTAATTTTATCTTTTGTTTATTTGGAATTATGCCAATTTTTTTTCACAGTTGTTTTTTATTTTATAATAAAAAATAAAACTGAAAAGAATTGACTATAAATAATGTTTTATTTGTCCTTAAACAAACTGACCCTGCCTCCGATTTAGATTCCGATTTCGATTCTGATTCCGATAAATCAAATTTGAAAACTCCGATTCCGATTTCGGTTCCGATAAAACTACCTCCGTTACATCCCTAACCTTTACACGACTAAACGGCTGAACGCATCGTTATGAAATTTTGCAATGAGATAGATTATATCCTGGGAAAGGACATATGCTACTTTTAGCCAACTGCGCAAAATGAGGATAATATTTTATTGGTAAACCACCCGTGCGAAGCCGCGGGCGGGTCAGCTAGTTTTCTGATAAAACGTACAAACAACGGTATCTATACAGCAATAGTGATCAGCAATTACAATTTGAGCACCTTGAAAGCCGAGTATTAGATCTGAGTGCGCGGCGCGTACTGCGGGGCATGCAGCGTGACATTGGAACACAAGCTTCATGTGTTCACTCAGAACACTTGTATGCATGTGTGTTAATATTGAACGCCTTGACCCGCTTGGGTCTAATTTATACAATATCTACGTCTGTTTTCGGCCCTACCGCGACGCTCGCCCAGGCCTTACATCTATTTGAGGCTGACTGCACTAGTGACTTCTGTGTATTCTCTGGCAAGGATATCGCTTTTGTTATGGGTAAGTGCTCACCCATTAAGCACTTGTTTGCCCTTCTGTTTACAATGTTGAGGGCACGGTCGATTGTAGTTTTAATTATTTGGAACCACCGTGCTATCGGTAATTTCTTGGAAATTTATCTAAGAAAACGGCGAGAAATAAATTATATCTAACTAGCTGACCGGACACGGCTTCGCACGCGTGGTTTTTCAATAAAAACATGACCCTCTTTCGCTCCACCTGATATTAAGTGGTTACCATCGCCTATAGCAAAGTTTGCCTCGTAGGTCACCCACCTTAGGAACGTGACTTACGATACACTGCCCTGCGTCCATCAACTTGAGGCATATAGGTGTTCAGACTCATGTGCCTGTAATTTCACGAAAACAGCAATGCTGCTTGGCGGCAGGAATATGTATGGTGATAGTACTTCCCCGGGCAAACCCCTTCACAAGAAACTCTACTACTCTTAGTGTGTATCGTGATAACAAGAAAGCTTTTACGGCTATACCTAGCAGTGAATGTGGCTCACTTGGCCCTAATCAGAGCAGCTTCAAAGAGAATATTTCACACACACATAATCACACAGACAGGCAACACAAGGACTCAACGCGTGTGTAGGGCCCATGAAGGGCGTACCTTAGGCCGAGTGCAGACAGGACCTAGCCAATATATCTATTACTATACTTACTTATCTATACTTATATTATAAAGAGTAAGATTGTATGTTTGTAACGCTTCGAACGAGATTTTATCAAAATTATATTAGTTTAGTAAAAGAATTTTGAGAATTCAGTAGTTTCTAAGATAGTACAAATTAACTTACAAACAATAAACTTACCTCTTTGTAATATTAGTAAAGACAGGCATTCAGCAACAAAAATCCTACAAGAGCGGCATTGTGGAACTTACTAATAGGCACGGACCGACAGTGGGAAATCGACGTAATGGGTATATAGTGTGTTTGTATGATTCAAACATATGCACATTTATTGTCATTTTGTAGGTTATTTCATGCGCAAACATTTGTAAAAATAGATATGTTGCGTTCCGTATAGGTATTTTATGCAGCGGCAATAGATTGCAATTTACTTAAGAACCTACTGATGAAAAATTTTTGTTTGATAAATTCCCTTTGAGTACTTATATTCATTTTGGCGTGTGATGAATTAATCCACATACTACGTTAGCGTGATAGGTAGTTATATACCTATCCGGATAAAAGTTAGACTATTTCTTGTTCCAGCAGTCACTTACGGAATATGTCGATTGACAAATTATCGTTAGAATTCAACCAAACCGTTGAAATCCCTAAATTTTTGCGATACATATAAAATTTCGCAAATTTTTTATAATATTGTCGACCAGCTCCGTACCGAACATTTATTTTGTGTTTAAATTCGACAAAATCGATCTCGAATTTACCGCTATTCGAGATTTTTTTACGATTACGTCGACATGTGCCGTTGCACTGAAGTTCATATAGATTTGTCGTAGAAATAGACGTTCCCAAAATGATTCAGATACGAAGTCTGTCTAAAATGATATACGTAACAAAGTAGCTTTATGAATAAAACAGAAACGCAATATGAAACTTATGATCCACCTAAAGTGACCACTATAGAAATCCTGGTTCTGGTAAAGGTTGTCTGGAAGAGATCGCTTTTAGCGATAACACCGCCAATTGTACTATCGCGTATCTAGTTTTAAGTATATTAATATGATTTGTTAATTTAAGTGTTTATTTACATTACAAAGTTTTCTATTATATTTTATAACATATGTACTTGCCTTTACAGAACCAGTCTGTAGTCTGCACTCTGCGGTAGTTAACTGTACCACGGACGTTGTTTATTTGACCTATTGTTTAGCTTACTTTATGTCCACGTGACGTATTGACAATGAGTGAGACAAGTCATTCAGTTTATTATACTGCTGCCACAGTGGAGTTAAAAATGTTATACTTAATTCTACCGCTCATATAAATATACCTACAACCTGTTTTGTTATGTACGACATTCATTTTAAGAATACATCTGAAATGATAGCTATACATGAAGCGATTTGTTTGCGCAAGCTTTGTGCAAGCCTGGCTTGTGAAACCTAGCGCAAGCCTTTGTGGGAAGGATTGGTTCTAATTTCTAGGCTTGCACAAGCCTTAGTGGGAAACCAAACCATTAAAAACCATTGTATTCATTATAACTCCAACCGTTAACTCCACCGTTGCCGGTCCCAAGTCCTTGATGAGAAAGGAGGAGGGTTGGTCTGAAGGTGATCAAATCGACCGTAAAACAGGCAACGCCGAGCATTGGGCGGCGGTTAATTAACCCGACAACTTCGTGCTCACACGAAGCGGCTGCGATGGCCGTGAGGAACCAAATACCCTCTAAAATACTCGTGAGCGGAAGGACATGGGATCCCACCGCTTAATATCTCTCCCAAGAAAACCTCCACCAATGGCAGTACAACTAAAAGGAAATGATATGTTATGCGACCCGACTAACGCTCGGCGCTACCCAGCAGCCGGGCTGGCTAGTGTGAAATTGGCGACCGAAGCTCCCAATGAGGTGGTTCACCAGGCCTCGGACAGGAGAAATATTACTGGTGACCTAAAGACTACGTCTAACAAAACATCAATACGGGCCCATCATCGTATAGGGTCCTGGAACGTGAGAGGGCTACTTAAACCAGGCAAACTTAGCATCATAGATCGAGAGATGACTTGTCATAAACTAAGTATATTGGGCATTAGTGAAACACACATGCGCGGAAATGGCCACTTTTCTACAACATCAGGAAGTACTCTCTATTTTTCTAGTGCAGATGATGCAAGTATCAATGGAGTTGGCATCCTGATCCCACCCAAGATCAATAAATCAGTCCTCGGGTACAATCCTATTTCAGATAGAATCATGACGCTGAAATTAAACAGCACTCCATGCAACCTAAACTTAGTCCAAGTATATGCCCCTACCTCGTTGTCCTCGGAGGAGTCCATTGATGAATTTTACGGATTGCTCGAAGACACCCTTGATAAGCTACCAAACCGAGAAATCACCCTCATACTTGGTGATTTCAATGCCAAAGTTGGAAACACCATGTTAAATGAACACATTAAACAGAACATTGGTAAGCACGGCCTAGGAGAAAGAAATGAGCGAGGCGAGAGACTAATCAACTTTTGTATAGATAAGAATCTGAATATACTCAACACAAACTTTCAACACCACCCAAGGAGACTATATACGTGGAAAACTCCAGGGGATAGATATCGAAACCAAATCGACTACATACTTATAGGCTGTCGCTGGAGATCATCTGTCAGGAATGCCAAGACGTTCCCAGGTGCAGAATGTGGCTCGGACCATAACCTGCTTGTGGTGAATTTTGCCCTCCGACTAAAATCCAGGAGCACCCTGCAGCAGAAACCGAGACTTCTTGAACCCTTTGAACAACAAGCCTTCCGAAGAAGTGTGGAATCGAAGCTCGTAGATAATCATTCTCCCAAAAACGCGAGCGCTAACTCACAATGGGTGCACCTCAAAACTCATATTGGTGAAGTTTTAGATAGTGTAAGGAAAGACAGGAAACCCGAAGACAAGAGAAAAGGGTACATCTCCAAGCCAACGTGGGATCTCATACAACGGCGGAAAGACCTCAAGATCCAAGGTCTCAAAAACACAGAGGTAGCAAGTGAATATAGGAGGCTCTGCAAAACCATAGATGCACAATGCAGATCTGATGAAAACAAGTACATTCAAGGCATTTGCGAATAAATTGAAACACATTCTCGAAAAATACAGACCGCCGACTTGTTCAAAAAAGTCCGACTGCTCTCAAAGCAGTTCAAGCCTAAAACTTGGACCATAGAAGACGAAGATGGTCGAGTCCTACATGAGCTGGATAAAATAGCTGACCGCTGGAGAGGCTATTGTGAACAACTGTACAAGAACCCCGATTGCACCACCACGAACACCTCTCAGAGGGACTGGAGCAATATGGAACTTGAACCCAGCATCCTCCGCTCTGAAGTGACAGCCGCGCTAAAGGCACTCAAACCCAAGAAAGCGCCAGGCTCTGACCTCATAACGACAGAGATCCTCCGAGAATTGGGTGAGAAGGGAATGGATATACACATGATCTGTGATAACATCTGGCGCACTGGTGAATGGCCCGAAGATTGGACTGAATCTGTCATACTTCCCCTGCACAAAAAAGGTTCGACGAAAAAATGTGACAACTACCGAACCCTCTCATTGATATCACACGCCAGTAAAATCCTCTTACACATAATAAATAACCGTCTTCGTCACTTCTTGGACTGGCAGATTCCGGAGGAACAAGCAGGTTTTGTGAAAGGGAGGGGGACTCGGGAGCATAAACTCAATGTGAGACAGTTCTGTGAAAAGGCGTACGAATTCGACACGCCCCTCATCATGTGCTTCGTTGACTATAGCAAAGCTTTCGACTGTGTCAACTGGACGCATCTCTGGAGAGTGTTAACAGAATTGGGAGTACCTGACCATCTTATTGCACTTCTCGAGACCCTGTACCAGAATAGTCAAGGCGCTGCAAAGATTGACTCGGCAACATCCAAACCCTTCCCGTTCCAGAAAGGCGTCAGACAGGGCTGCATTCTATCACCAATTCTGTTTAATGCGTATGGAGAGTTCATCATTAGACACACCTGCAACGACTGGAGGGGCGGCGTGAGCATCGGCGGCGTCAAAGTCACTAATCTACGTTATGCCGATGACACAACCCTGATTGCTGCCTCAGAAGCCGAAATGCTGAACCTTCTCACCAAAATGGAACGAGTTAGTAAAGATCTGGGACTCTCCATAAATAGAGCTAAAACGAAGGTTATGGTGATAGACCGTACTAAAAAACTGGAGCTCACTGGGGCACTAAATCTAGAAACTGTAGACAGCTACATATACCTGGGCTCCAGCATCTCTAACAACGGCTCCTGTGAACCCGAAGTGCGTAGAAGGATAGGGATGGCTAAAAGCGCGATGAGCCAGCTTGGAAGATTATGGAAAGACAGGAAAATATCCAACAGGACTAAGATAAGACTCATCCGAAGCCTAGTCTTCTCCATATTCCTATACGGTGCAGAAACGTGGACTCTCAAAGCGAAGGATCGCGTACGCGTAGACGCTTTTGAGATGTGGTGCTGGAGACGAATGCTGCAGATTCCCTGGACCGCCCGAAGAACTAAACTTTCAATACTCAAGGATCTCAAGATAACTACAAGGCTATCAACAGTCTGCCTCCAACGAGTCCTTGAGTACTTTGGTCACATAGCGAGGAAACATAGTGACAACTTGGAGAAACTGATCATCACTGGCAAAGTTGAGGGGAAAAGACCACGGGGTCGTAGACCGATACGTTGGTCTGACCAGATCCGCACAACTCTCGACTCTGGGCTTCGTGATGCCATACATGACGCCGCCAACAGACACCGATGGCGAAACATAGTCAAGGAAAAAATCACCCATGGAGGAGGTCACGACCCTCAGCATTGAGGATAACGACTCGAAGAGAGATTCATTATAAATGTGGTTTGATACAGATTTTAATTCTATAGAAAAAAAATACCCACGTGTCCAGATACAAATTACTCTTATGAGTGTACAATATTATTCTACTTACTACTATCCATTTTTAATAAATCAAATAAATTAAGTTTTATTAAGTACAGGTGTATAAAAACAATAGTTTAACATTACATTACTATTAATAATACTTAAAGCCATAATATTTTAATAAGTAATTTAGAGTAAAATTTTAATAAGTAATATAACTTATAAATTCAAGTTTCTGATTAAGTAAATCGGAATAAAATAAAATGACAATTTAACATTACAATAAAATCGATAATAAGCCATAATATAAAATAATAATAATTGAAAGTGAATAAATTCATGAATAAATAAAAGTTTTTAATTGAATCTGAATAAAATAATATGTCAAAATAAGAATGAAAATAATAAATGGTATAGTGCAACATTCCAACAGTTCTTTAATGTCATAGAAGCACCTGTCCAAAAGCCACGAAAAGAGCCTTCATTTAAGGGAAGAATTTGTTCTAATTTCTAGGCTTGCGCAAAGAAACTAATAAAAATAAAAAAAGTAGTAAAAATGTTAGTAGGGGGATAGTGCATAAACCACCTTAAAGCGAGAGGTCGTCGGTTCAGATCTTATTCTTCCCCACCTTAGAACTTGATACTGTGGTAAATTAAGTTTTTTGTTGAAAAATTACTTTTCAAGACACACTTTTATAAAATTCATAATTGGAACCGCAAGCAGATTCAATGAGCCCAAACACTAGTACCTACTATAATCCATTCAAAAGTTCTGTTGTCTAGCATCCGTCTCCATCATGAGACCACCTCCATGGTGCCATATTATTGCATTGTCACCGAAGTTACATATGTATTCCAAATTTCAGCTCAATCAGTTGAGGGGAATGGGTTTAAAATTCAGTTGCAAGATTCCATGTGGACAAACATACCTACATACATTGCAAGTTAATAAAAAGCTTATACAAATCTAATCAATAAAGGTTACTGGGAGCAGTTGCGAGCAAGAATGATCACTCTGGAATTAAGTATCTTGTTTTAAAATTGTGTTCTGTAATTAGTGTTATATGGTGTATATAAATAAATATTGCTACTCAATTCACACAGCGCTATGTAGCCCCAAACTAAGCATGGGAACCAGTTAACTGATAACAATAGAGTTCAAAAAATAAACTAAGTAATGTATTCATAATCATTTTGACGACCTCCGTGGTGCAGTGGGCGAATAGCCGGCTGAGACGCAGGAGGTAGCGGGTTCGATCCCCGCCACGGAACAATTGTTTGCAAGATCTACAGATATTTGTTCCGGGTCTGGTTGTTTCTCTATATATTATAAGTATGTATTTACAAAAAAAAAATGTATATAAGTATTCTATCAGTTATCTGGTTCCCATAGTACAAGCTTTGCTTAGTTTGAGGCTGTGTGAAATGTCCAGCAATAATAATAATATCCTTTATTGTACACAAATAAATTTACAGACCGAAACAGCTTACAAAATGGGTATGTACAAAGGCGAGCTTAACCCTAATAAGAGTTTTCTTCCAGCAAACCTTTGAAGATAGTGGTGGGTACGTGCACAGAAAAGGGCATTGGAGTATAATACTAATAGTTATACATAATATATACCATATTAAATAAAATACTTATACATATTAAAAATAATACCTATAAATATACCTGCATTACAGATAAAGTAATGCCAACAATACTTACTGCTAAATTCAGTACAAGACAGATTGTAAACTAACAACTTGTCTACAAAACTAGTTGATTGAGTAACGTTAGAACCAGCTCAGATAATTACCTAATTGACATAGACCTGAATAACTGGGCCGTTGCTTATCTAGTGTTGGAGACTATCTGTAGAAGATTAATGCTTGTTTTCTAGTTGCTTAAGATTCAATTTTTATACCTACCTCATTTACCTTGCATTTAATATACACGTAAAAGTTGAACTTTTACCTTTTTATAATATTAGTATAGGAGTACAGATGTATTTACATTACAGTGTTCTTAAAACTTTACACTTTTCGTTTGTTCACTTCAAATAAAGGCAGAGGTTCTCAATTCAACAATTTTTTTAAATATTTGTTCAGGAGTAACTTCTTTGTATATTAATCGATCTGAATCATTCATTTCATGTTGGGTTTGGTACAGCTCCAAGGTGATCCCATTTAAGTTTTATTGAGGTCAAAATCTATTTTGTGATACATAATATAAAAGAATATTTCTTATTTTTGAGTCTGTTCCCTGAAATACAGTTATGAAAGATGATTTTTATTGTGCTTAGTGGCATACTGTAACTAGCTAACTAAAGAATGCAACTGCTGTAGTGCCTGAGCAAGGTTTTTGTAAATCATCGCAAAAATTACAAATCAGGTTCAGAGGAGATCTTCCCAAGGAGATCTTATTTTATCATTCCTAAAATTTAGCAATTTGTTGGGTTTTAAATTGATCTAAAAAAATCCCCAAGTGTTCCAGTGGCTGCATCATGCTTTTTTAAATAATACACCAGTTAATATTTATTAAACGGGATAGTAGAAGTTTATGTTAGTCATGATGTCCTAGATGTGTTCTTTTGATAGTGCACAATCACAGACCACTGTGTTAATAAAAATAAATAAATATTGCTGGACATTTCACACAGCGCTATCTAGCCCCAAACTAAGCAGAGCTTGTACTATGGGAACCAGATAACTGATAGAATACTTATATACTTTTTTTGTAAATATACTTATAATGAATAGAAAAACACCCAGACACGGAACAAATATCTGTAGATCATGCAAACATTTGTTCCGTGACGGGAATCGAACCCGGTACCTCCTGCGTCTCAGCCGACTATACGCCCACTGCGCCACGGAGGTTGTCAATCTTATGGATGTCATTTGCATGCATCCCACACATTTTGATATGACGTGAATAAATTGATATGTACTAACTAGACCTAGCAAATCGTCAATTTCGTATTAATAGGTCAAGACAGCAACTACCACCAAAACATAAGGCATACTTTCAAAAGGGCTAAACTTGCTAGCTAGCTCACTCTCACATAAAACACGACTGAGCGAGCGAGACGGACTATCTTCAAACTTTTATTTACACGCTACAAAAGTTACAAACTAAGTTTTCTTGATGATAAAAATATCGTTTGGATAAAACTTACCGCGGTCAAGTGTGCATAAATCCAAAAAAAATGTCAGGTTGCAGTTTTTTGTGAAAACAAGACACAAACACACACAAAACACTTATTTTCGATAACGTATGATCGTGACGTTAACACTTCTCTTATTAACACATGCACTCGCAGTACCAGCATAGAACACTGCAAGAGACGCAACGCGAACACACCGTTGTTTGTTTACATACTCAACACGCGATTTTACGAAAAATGGGCAACACGTCTGCCGCATCACAATGAAATTCGGCCATTTTGGTTGCTGTCGAAAAAGAAAGAGATGCACTGTCCCTTCTTGACCAATTGGAGTAGGGGTCAGCGAATGTAACGCCACCAATGAACAAGAAGTGCTACTAAACTTGATAAACGTTCCATTTCGCTCAGAACAAGGTAATTGTGAATGATAAATATGTCAATACACATTCACAATGCACTTTTGTTTACTGAAGTAAAAGATTCGTCCATCTATGTAAATAAAAGATTCATTCTCACTTTGGTCTCTACATATCACAGTCATTTTATAGAATTTTTATAGAATATTTTAAGAGACTGAAGATTCTAACCCTACCATGCCTATATATTAACGAGGTTGCCACTTTTGTAAGGAGTAACTTAAATCTTTTTAACATTTGTCCCAAAGGAACCCGCCGTGCGAGCTGCATTCGCCTTAAATCGTGTAAAACTCATCTTTTGCGCATGAGTGTGTTCTGTATGGCACCAATAATCTATAATAAAATACCATCAACAATAAGAGGCAAAGAAAGCATCATGGAGTTTAAGCATGCCCTCAACAAATTGCTTATAGAAAAAGCATATTATTCAGTCGACGAATTTTTAGAAGATAAGAATTTTTAATATATTATTTTATGATTTTTATATTGTACCTACGTCTAAAACAGATAAACTGTGTAAACTTGTACTTAAATGTTTAAGATCTTTATTGTACAACAGTTTTAATTACACATATTCAAGAATAAACTTAATGACATATTAGTTAAGATAGCATATTATGATGTTAATGAGTTTTTAGGTGACCAAAATATGATATAATATTCACATTACATTAACTAGAATTCTAATTTAAATCGTAATTACTATTTTTGACATTTTACTATCGTAATTATTATTTCTTGACATTTTGTTTTTCTGAATTTAAGTAACTATGTAATTTTTAATTATTTGCATGTTAAGTTTATTATTAATTATAAAATACTTGTACGCCGCAAGGCAAAATCTAGCGCTTATATAAAACTCCTACCACCTAACATTGTACCTAGATTTACAAGGAATAAATGAATTGAATTGAATTGAATTGAATTTTCCTCTTATGGCATATGCCTCACCGCCGGCGATCAGCGAGAAGCGAGTAGAGCTAGAAACTAGCTACAGTCCGTCTAAAAAGAGTAGAAATTAATGTTTAAGGAACTAACTATATTCTGTGGCTGGCAACACTTCATTAAAAGTCACTCTTGTCACTTGCTTGTCATTGTAATGTAAACATTATTTGCTTTCATTTGAATTCTTGCTTCAATTCTAGTTTTTATCCAAAAACTTATTATAAACATTTGAAAAATGAATAAAACAATCCGCAGCGGCACTCGTGAAGTGATATACAAAGTTTTTATGCGATGTTTAGCCGAATTCCAAACCGGCAGATTGCCCACGCAGATGGAACACGTTTATAAACGAACAGCGGATCTGACTGGTAAGTTATGAATTAATGTAGTACTTTTAGTCACTTTACACTCCTTTAAACAGTAATGTCTTATCCAAGAGTGGTCTTATCAAGAAATATTTACTTTTATATGTACAGCTGAGGTTATGAAAATAAAACATATTTATAGTGCGTGTGACTGGTTTTGATACTTAACAATATAATTTATTATTTTCAGGTAAATCCGAGAGTACAGTGCGACGAATAGTTTCGGAAGGATTCAGCAGAGGATAGCAGCAGCAGCAGTGAGTCTGAAGCAGAATCAGAAGATTCCTGTCTGCCTAGTACTTCTCGGCAAGATTCTCCTGGGGCAATAGATGACAACATGTCTGGTGTCGAATATTTAGATTTTGATATGTTGGACGACTAATTTTATGAATAAATATTTTATTAATAACACGTAACTCTTGTTTTATTATTTTACTAGCTGTGCCCTCTAGTTATTCTAGGTAATAATCTATTCCTGTGCCAAGTTCCATCCATCCTCCCAATCTTCCGTATTTATAATAATATGTATTAGTAGAATTTAACCACAAATTGTGATGTAAAGTGGTTATGTGAAGTACTAAGTTAGCTTAGAATCATAAAATATTAATGCCAATAATACAATAAATAATTAGCAAGTATCAAAACCAGTTATTGTATAGTATGGGGTATACCAGTTACACGACAGTGGCGCCCTCATTTTTTGTCTACTCTTTTTAGACGGACTATACGAGTCGGCGCGCAGCGAGAAGCGAGTGTGTAGGTCCTATAGTTGTCTCGCTGGGCTTTATAGCGAGTGAGCGAGTGCGGCGAGCGATACTCGCGCCCGCCACTCGCCGAGCGCGTGGTGCGTGCGTTCCGTTCCGCTGGTTCATCTCACGGCGTGTGTTCTGACCGCCAAGCGAGCATCGCTGAGCGAGTATCGCTGAGTGTTGTAGTCGCTGCGACAAAATAGTGGAGAGCGAGTTTTCGCCAGCAGTGTGAACGGTCAGCGATCAACTATTAATATACGTGTCTCTTTTACTGACACGGAATCTATATATTTTTTTCGTTTCTTGAGCGAGAAAATAGTTGATAGCTAATAGCATCGCATAATCGCTGGCGGTGAGACAAGTGCCTAAACATGCTGTGATTTCTAGACTACGCTACGTTCCTAATAAATAATACGTGTCACGAAACGCTCTTGGCGGTAACTTGATATTTTTGATTTACTTTTACTAAAAATTTGTACAAATTCAATTTATTTTTACGAAAAATCTATTCTAAAACTATGAATTAATTATGCCAAATTTACAAATTTCACAATGATACTAACAATAGTTATGTCGTTGGTAAGTAATGTTTTTAATATTTTATTTATTTATTTTCATATTTTTGCGACACGAAATTAGTTACATCTTATGATTAAGTAATCTAAATGACATGCACCCTGTTAGGGAGTGGCAAAATTAATATTGTACTTATATAAACTTATATAAATCAACCTATCCCTGTACGTCATACGTACCTTAAAGGTAAAAATTAAATTACATTTCTAAAATTAGTTATATTCTTGTATGGCACCATCCATTATAGGTAGGTACATTAATTTAGACTACCTGTCTCCTACCTTCCTTCCCCAGATCGTTAGGATAATGTTCTGTGTTCCCCAGTCTATAAATATAACTGTATAAATTTAGATAACATCTTTCACATAATTTTATCTAATTTTTAATTTTGCGTTTAATTCTTTGTTTCAGATTTCAACTGTTTTGTGATTAAGGAATTCTCAGAAAAAGACAATAATAGCTTGCAAGGTTAGTACCTAAATATTCCTCGATAGTGATTTTTTTCAAGAAGTTATGATAATAAATCTTCGTAGGTAGGTATTGTTGGCCTTCACTGACTAATAAAACACGGCAACTATTTAACTGAACATATTTTATCACTTTCGCTTCACACTAGTTCACTCCTTGACGACTAAACGAAGACTGAACAAAATATTAACTTGTGTAAAACAGTTTCTGATATAAAAGACCGACAACGACTTCGTTGTCGGTCGTTTCCGGTCGATAACAATTTCATACCGTTTTACACAGGAAGTGTTACATTTTAATTAATTACCAACGTTATCTTAATAATCTAAAAATAGCTTTAATATTACAATTTGAATATATCAAGATTTTACAATATTGAATTAGGACTAATTATACAAGTATACATTTATTATCTCTTTAATCAATCAACATACTTATTAATCTTACATTCGGCCATCCAACTTTACCTAGACATCCTCGTGTGAACATCAGAAAAACGCAAACAAAACAGACTGCGTATTTCCCCTACACATTGACATCTAATTAGTATACACTGCATACAAAATCATTACTTTAATTTAAACAAATCAAAATAAGTAAACCTAATCATATAAAGTGATTCGAAAACGATTACAACTTCCGATTACATTAAGATGAAATCTGAGAAATTATACAATCTGATCATTAAAGTTAGCATTACTTCTGAAGTGCTAACTTAATCAATCACAACACTGGGGCTTGGTAATTCTAGACCAGAAAATATCTAACAAATCATTAACACTGATCATCTTAATCAGCACTTCACAAGTTCTTCCAATATTTACGGAACCACTAAATCAAATACATTACATAATCTTTCTTCACAGCCAACACCAGACTTTCCTTCTTTTCAGTTTAGTCAATTTGCTGATTGTGATGATAAGAAGAGTATTACATCTATTACTTCAAATGCTGTTGGCAGTGACAGTGTCAGTCGGAATATGATTATGCCAATACTTAACGAAATCGTTCAGGATGAAGGTGACGATAGGAATATCGCCACCTTCATCCTGAACGCCTCAATCGATTCCGGCTCTTTTCCTGACGTCTGGAAAGAAGCACAGATCATTCCTTTACCTAAGAAACCCAATCCATCTTGTTTTTCTGAATACCGTCCCATATCTATACTCCCTTTCCTATCAAAAGTCCTTGAACAACTCAGTACCTTCCTATCCAATAATATCCTGTTAAATCCTCTCCAATCTGGTTTTGGCCCCGGACATAGCACAGTCACAGCGCTCGTCAAGATAACGATGACATTCGGTTTGGAATGGAGAGAGGGAAGGTGACAGTGTTGTCACTATCCCACATGACCCTGATTTCAGCAACGCCTTCAATAACGTCGATTTCGACATACTTCTGGGTGTATTACGCTTTCTTAACATATCTCCAATGGCTATTGACTGGTTTCGAAGTTATTTGTTTGGACGACGGCAGCGCATCCGTATTGAAGATAATTACTCTTCATGGTGCAGCCTTTCTGCTGGTGTCCCCCAGGGCGGCGTCTTATCTCCTCTCCTCTTCAGGGTTGTTATTCATTCAATATCTCAAAATCTTTCTTCTTCCTACCACTTGTATGCAGATGATTTACAAAGAGGCATGCCCACTCTCCCTTGTAAAAAATGCTGTCACTGCACACACTTGAAACTAATTGCTAATGATTCTAGGCTTAGTTAGTAATAAAAGAGCTAAGAAGTTAGTTATAAAAAAGTTTACTATAATGAGAAAAATCAGTTTTTATTTTTCACAAACAACCAGTTTTACATCACTGTATACAACTTAAATAGTTTATTATTGTAATTATAACGATTCCTAGATAAATTATGATAATGATAATTACTATCAATTTAATCGTTTAAGCTTTAAGTCAGCAAACAAACAAAAATACGCGAGAAAACCAAAGAAATTATTATCTCAGGAATCACTGTCCCTAACAAACTCACCGCCGAAAAGCGGCGAGCGATACCTTGCATTTGTGTGAGTGCCGAAAATGCCTAACATTATTAATACCAAAAGTTAAATAGTCTAAACTCGACTTTATTCCGCAGATTAAAAGTTTCATTTCAAGCATTCGCATTTTGGAGATATGACGTTATGAAATGAAGCAGCTGTTAAGTCGTAAAAATTTATTGCCTTCTTTTGTCCTTTAAAAAACTGTTGACTTTAACGGTATGGCAATAAGGTCGGATTCAAAATGTGCTGTTCGAAGATCGTAAAATTACTCCGTTCGGAACAGAAGTGTGGAGGAGTAGAAACGTACACAATATTTTTTTGTTGAGAAATGAAATTTCGAATCTATTACGTAGGGATAAATCATTTGTTAACCAAATTCAAAAGTCGGATTTTTTAATAATCGGATAGTTTGATAAAATCTTTCATTTTTACAGGCTCCTATTCAGTTTAATGTGCCTCGTTGTCTTGTATATCGTTTATAGGTAATAAAATATTGCGATATTAGACCTGCCCGGTTTCTGATTTGAGTTGAAATTTTGCATGCATATGCGACATGAAGCTGATCTCATGATGCAGTAAGATGGTGCATCATCAGATGCTTAAACTAAACTACACAACAACATCGACTTTAGGTTCATTTGATCTGTCTTAACTAGTATTCGGATCCTAAATGATATCCAGGTCAGGGTTTAATGACGGAGCCAGGCTATGAGAACTCTGTAATAAAATGACATAGTTACATCGAGTGTGGGCTCGTTCGATTAGTGTTAAATAGTATTCTTTACCTAGATGATATCCAGGGTCTGATGATGGAGCCAGAAGATGGCTATGGGAACTGTGATTAAACGATGCCACCTCATCGAGTTTTTGGGCTCGATTAATTTGTCTTGCCGACTACTCGGGTCCTAGATGAATTCTCTTCTCTACAATAATAAAATCGTAAATCTCCCTTCAATGTATGAGACCGAGGTCAATGATGCAAAAAGGAGGGTCATAACATTTTCATCCTCGCGTACGAAGTTCCCGGGCAACCTCTAGTTTTGGATAAAATCGAATTTTGTATTGTATACAATATTGCAGAACCATGTTTAGTACTAGAACTTTAACAGTATAGGCAGAAATCAGCAAAAAGTAAATATTGCAAGAAGTAGGACAAAGATATAGAGTGCTGTAAGCCTAGCTAAGAGTTTCAATTTCTCTTTTGCTGTTAATTGTGTATTTTGTAACAGATAACGAGCAGTTGACATTAGGCTATTGTACTTCAGATAAAGGGGCTTGGTGGCGCTGGTGGTAAAAATGCCTGTATTTTTAGTACCGAAAGTTATCTCGTTGCCCACAATTTAACGGTAGGGTAGGCTACCGCGTGTTTTTTTAATGAATTTGATAAAAATAAAACACGAGAGTTGTTTGTTTCATGAAGGTAGTTTTAGAATTGGCCGCATCTGATTAGTATATAATGCTTACTAATAAAATTGTTTTTTAAACTTGTTAAAATGTTTTTAGTATGCGACTCCATTCATTCGAAATTTAATGTAGTCCGGTTCATTGGTCTTCGGTCACGTACAGATAAATGAACGATGCAACGCGAGGGAAAGGGACAGTAGCGTAGCGTAGTCGTGTGTCTGTAGTTACAAATATTTCCGTAAAATATTGTTTTAAAGCATATTATAGACTAATTAAAAATCAAATTCATCAAATTATCAAACTTTAAGGTAATACTCACCGGAAATACGAAATTCCATCTTTTTTTAATGTAGTTAAAGTGTTGTTTTTGCAACTTTTGACGGAGCACTTGGGCATGTTGTCACTTCGACGGCAAGCGCGCGACTAAGAGCCGAGAGTGCTTAAGCGGCGTTTAAGCACTCTCCAGCGTGGACATCCTTGACGGGCCGATCGTATATCTAGTATTTTATTGATCGTTGGAGAAAACAAAAGAAACGGCCACAGACACAGATCACAGGAAACGGCTTGTGTGTGTAGGTACTTGTTTGTGAATGACGTACGCGCACAGTCATAGGGATTGGTATATCGACCATCGACTATTATCCGAAATATCGATTTATCGGCGCAAAATAATCGGTCAAATGGAGCAATCGATTATATTTAATCTCAAGGCGCGCGCGCACAGAAGTGCCATTTTTGACATCGCGCTCCTATACAATCAACAGACGGGGGCAATTATTCCAGTAAATCAAAATTCAATATTTTAATGCAAAGAAATAATAATCATCTGATTCTGTTGAGCAAATGTTGAATCGAAGTAAAATCGAGTATATTTCGATTCAACACGAGCGCCACAGATAAATACAAAAATACACCTACCTATTTACTTCTGAAAATCAGATATTTAGTGTGTCAGGGGTAGTAATAAGGTAATAAAATGTACGAAAAATGTAAGTACCAATTGTACCCAAGCGAAAAAAAAATGTACTTATTTACCTTTGGAGATGTTTAATAGAATTCATTATGTATTTCTGTGTTGATTTTGTAAACTTGGATTGAATAGGTAGTCGATATCGATCGATATCGACTATCGTTTGAGTTAGTTCTTAATTCGATGATTTGGGAGGAATAACAAGTGATAGGTGCCTAACTAAAAAATATCTCATGTCTGTGACACTAATTCGTCTCTGCATGGCCTTATGCAAAAATCGTGCGAAGCTTTAACCTCTCATCTGTTGATCGAATTAAAATCGAGATAATGCTACAGATAAGCAGAGTTATTTTTTTTCCGTTTTTTTTTCTCTCCACTGGTTAATCCTAAAGCCGTCTAGAAGGTGGCGCTGAGATCAACGGCCCGCCGATTATGATCAAGGTTAGCTGAGAGCGAGAGGATTTAGATCAATTGCGGTGCGTCAACAGCTGAGCGCAAATTCAGCGCGCACTGCGATTGGCTGAGATTATCTCGCTCGGGCGCTCGCTACCAGCGCGAGTCAAGCATAATACCACCCCCCGGGTTAATTAAAGAGAAAAAAAAACGATTTACAAAACGCTCATTGGGAAACAAATATCGTTTTGGTTTCGTACTTCTGAAATCGGTGACCGATTTTTCGTGTCAGTGAAAATACAGTCAAATAAATCGATTGTTTTATTTATGGTCTTTTATCAACAATCGATGATTGTCTCAGAACAACTCTGGCTCAACACTAATGTTTGCAACTGGAGGCAATTTGCTACCATTTCATTTCCTGTCGTTTTCATATTCATTATTATTTTAAAATATTGTAGGATACTTTTCGTGTTAATCGATTGATACGTAGATTAACGAAAAAATGTAACATATTTTTTGAATGAACGCAATTTTTTGTGCAGTTGACAGCATTATATGGGCATGCCCCTTTACACACAAGCCCCGATTGACAACATTAACGGAGCTATCAGTTTATTAAACTCAGATTTGGACCGAATTTGTGACTGGAGCAAATCCTTAGGCCTTACCGTAAACCATAAAAAGACAAGTGATCGTAATCGGTAGCCACAAAATGATTCCTAGGCTAGATTTTGCACAACTTCCACCTGTACTTTTTAATGGAACACAAATAGCTATCAGTCAGACGGTTTACGTATGTTTATGCTTAAAGGTACTCTTACACCGCCGTCTTTTGATTTTTGTTTATCCTGTTCATCCAAAGGTTGTCTGGAAGAGATCGCTTTTAGCGATAAGACCGCCCATTGTACCGTTATTTATTGTTTATTTCCTTTGTTAATGTATTTTTGTTTGGTGTGCAATAAAGAGTATTTCATTCATTTCATCCATCCTATTTCCTAGTTATTTATCCTTCGATCAATAAAAGGGATACCCTTGCTTTGAATGCGTAATAACTAGCTTATTAGATGGCACTGTCTGAAGATAAGCCACTAAAAAGATGGTTTACTATTGAAACTGTAAAAGTCTCAAAGTCATACAAAAATTCCGTCAGTTTGTAATCTTAGACACATAATTGTAGGTACTTTGTTGATTGTCATTGTAATTAATCGTATTTTATACTGTCCTCTATGTCAATGTCATTTAGTTATTTGTCAATAGATTAGCTAATGTCATTCGTAATTAATTGCATGATGGCGTCCGTCGTGTTTCAATTCGGTTTTTGATCGGCAATTTTGGATTTAGTTGGATTCTTGAACGAAACATTTGGCGCGTAGTTTTGGATACTAATTTCAGAAACTATTTACAAGAATTGGCTATGACTGAAGAAACTGAATTAAATGTGCTTGTATCGAATATTATCGATGAAAAGCGTTATAGCCATTGCAGGCTATGCCTAAAACGTATCCAATGTGAAAACTACGCTAAGTTTGAAGATTGCGTGGATTACGCCGGTTCGAATGAGTTCACCCAGCTTTCTGTTGTCCTTGAGAAGCTATTAGGACCGCAGGTATGATCAGCACATCCTTGTCCCAACCAAAAACTCAGTAAACAACATTTTGCTACTACTTTTGACTCAAACTTTATTTTATATTTACAGAAATCTCAAGAAATCGCCGGAATAGATGCTGTGTGCTCTGTGTGCTTAGACAAAGCAGTTGATGCCCTAAAATTCATAGAAAGTTGTAAAGATTCTTATCAAAGATTGAATAAGATACTCGATAGCCTCACTACAACATTGAACACTGAAATAGATACTTCTAATAAAAAGATGATGTACATTGTGTGTAAGGAGGACAGTTCTCAGTTGATATTTGTAGAGGAAGAACTTAAACCCCTTAAAAAAGTTCCTAAACTGAAATGTTCTATCTGTAAACAAATCTTTCACAGTACCGATGAGGTAAAAGAACATACTTACAATGAGCATGGATTGTACACTTGTGAGAAGTGCCAATACACCAGCACTAATGAAAGTATAATGGTGGAGCATGAAATAAGTTCTGAATTGTACAAATGTGCCTCTTGCCACATTATTAGATGTACAGAGGAAAGCCTAAAGGAACACGAAGATAGCTTGCATGGTACACACGTCTGTAAGGAATGTGGCAAATCCTTCAAGGGTATGAACAAATTATTGGCACATGAAGAAAAGCATTCTACTAAAAATGAATGCCCCAAGTGTGGTAAAGTTTACACCACAAAAGAATTCTACCAGAAACATGTTAAGTTGTGTTTAGCAGGACAAGTGATACCTCATCCTTTGAGAAGTGAAATTCATAAGGCATATTTTTGCCCAGATTGTGGAAAAGGTTACTCTACTAGGGGAGGCTTAAGGGTTCATGAGAAGTTTGTCCATGGAAATGCACAGCCCCATGTTTGTAACCAATGTGGAAAGAAATTCACTGCTCCTAGCTATTTGAAAGCTCATCTGATCACGCACACTGGAGCTAAAAACTTCAAATGTGATATGTGTAAGGGCAAATTTGTCACGAAGGAAGCACTTTTGTACCACACTAGAAGACATACCGGTGAAAAGCCATATCCCTGTAATCTGTGTGAAGAAAAATTTGTCAATTCATCATCAAGAGCTGATCATATCAAACACAAACATGTAGGCCCTACCCTGAACTGTGAATTATGTACAAGGAGATTTGTTACTAAGAATTTCTTAAGACTTCATATGAAAAGGCATTATAATCCTACAAATAAATTGTACATTGGAAGGAGCACAGTACCCCCGAATGCACCGAGTCAACATAATATGAGATGTTCAAATATTGAGATGGTAGAAAATGAATATGTTATATAAATTATTATTTATTACAATTTTTTAACAAGAATGAAATAAATTTTACACATGTAACACAAATTGGTCCTTTAATAAATAAATAATCTTTTTTTTTTTCTTTTATAAATGATAGGCTAGCATTTGACCACTATCTCGCCTGATGGTAAGCGATGATGCAGTCAGTCATCTAATTTAAACTTCCTGAGCAACTTCATAATAAATTCTACTAAATATATACTTTTACTGAGTCAGTCTCTCCTAAAAAAAGTTTGCTTTGTGGGTTTTGGTGACGTGCCATGTGTGTCCTCAAACAATGTCCAGTGACAAATTTTCGATCACAGTAGGTACACTGTCTCTGAGGACCAAAATGCTTCCTTCTCTTATGCTCCATCCTTCTAGAAGCTGATATGAAACTCTCATCACACAAATCACACTTGAACGGTTTCTCTCCTGTATGCAAGCGAATGTGATAGACAAGAGCAGCTTGTGTCACAAACATCCCTCCACATTTCTCACAATGGAAATTTCTCTCTTTCGTATGTTTCACAATATGATTCCTCAATCGGCTAGCTGCATCAAACTTTTTATTGCACCAATTACAATTAAAATATTCTTTACCAAATCCGTGCTTTAGTTTTAAATGTGTTCTGAGAGTATTCTTCCGATTGTAAGCCTGTTTACAGATATCACAGTAAACTCTTTGATCAGAGCGTGGTTTACCGCAGCCCTTCACATGAACTTGGAAGGACTGCTTGTTTATATAAATTTTACCACAAAGCATACATCGGAACTCAGAATGCATATTCATATGTTGCAAGAGAGCTTTTTTTGAAGGTAAATTTGTAAGACAAAGTTTGCATACTGTGACCTTGTGTTCACTATCATCGTGCTTCTTAAGCAATCGTTCTGTGCTAACCATTTTGGCACATTTTGGGCAAGGAATCTTCTTTGGAGAATGCTGTCTATCTATATGATCCTTCAAGGCATAAACTGTTCTAAATGACTTTGGGCATTTGGTACATATACACTGTTTGCCAGTATGGATAAGCATATGCTTGGATAATTTTTGATTTGAGGTAAACCCTTCCCCACATTCTTCACAGATAAATTGAGGTTGTAGTTTTCTCTTGGTTTTCTTTTGAAACTTACATTGTTTCACAAAGTTTTTCAAGTTAATCAGTACTGTTTGCTTGGATTTTGATTTTGTACGACTTGTGAATATCTGACTTTTACTATCACCTATTAGAAAGTGTACAGTTTGTGCTGTGTATTGACGTTGGTTAGAGACAGAGAGCTCTATAGTACTGTTGATCTTCTGCAGAGCTTCATGCCATTTCTCATTTGAAAATTGAATTAGTTGCTGAAATAGGTATGCTTCTGTTGCGATATCGGCGCATTTTGGACAGAGTAGGAGTGGCATTAGAGGTTCTGTTGTGACCTGAAAATAAGACATGGTCCGTTACTATTAAAATAATCTTCAAAAAAATATAGTATTTATTCAGTAAGGTCTTAACATAGTAATTATAAAAGTACATAATAAGTTAAGTGTATTTTATAAAGAGATTTATGTTACTAAAGACCTTGAACCAACAGTTAGAGCGAGGATCAACTATGTCAAATTTGACTCCTCGCTCTAACTGTTAAAAACAGAGTTTCTTCTTGGTATATTTTGTTGGTTGCTAGCTAGGACGTACGTACTAATATTTATACTGCGGTAAGACCAAGACACACCTCGTATGGAACTTATGGCGCCAAATCAGAATTGTTATTAAAAAGTTTGAAATAAGGGTTCCTTTACTTACGCCAAGATTGGACATCATATCTGCGTAGGTAATAACACCTTCGAAGTAAGGGCTAACGAGCTTCGCGTTATCTTCCAGTGATAACGCAGCTGTGCTAGTTGCATCTAAACATAACCTGCATACGTCTTTAGTTTCACCGGTTATGAATTTCAACACTGACTTGATATGATCATTTGCAGATCCCATTGTGGCGTTAAAATAAATAAATTGTATTATTTATTCATACATAAGTAAAAGGACTCATGCCCCTCGCTCGCTTACTTTTCTTTCAAAATGTTTTTTTTCATTCGTTCAGTTCGTACTGTCACTCTATCATTCTTTCAGCCTGTGTGTCACTTCCATGACATTGACATGAAAGATTGACATATGATAAACTTTTTTTTTAAATGGCATTGGAAGGTGTGGAAATTAGACGGGCTCCTTCACAGCACTCTTTTAAGCTGAAATTAAAGCAGCATTACCTTAATGCCTAGCTTTCTTGTCATTTGAGTTACCTATTTATTTATTATTTTATTTTATTTTATTGTCCTCATTTTAGAATATCTGTAAGATTTGGGTTATTATTTGGGTAGGTACATACAAAATTAAATGAAATTCCTAGCTCACAGTATATATTGGAAAGGGGAGCCAAAATATATATAAACATCACCAATAAATAATTTTAAACATTTTATACGTATTTTTATTATTTAAAAATATACTTCAACTTGATTGGTAGAACTACCTATTTTTTATTTCAAATTCTACCTATTTCTACTAATCTTTTCACCCTGTTCTACCATTTTGCCAAAATTGTATGTGACAACACTGGTTAGCATCCTTCTTTTATGGTTCTTTCTTAGGTGCTAGCTAGCTAGCTTTGCTATCTAGTATTGTAAAACAACACAAAGATTTTGTCTAAAATGGCTTCTCCCGAGTGCTTAGATGCTCCAAGCTCATGGTGCAGAGTATGTCTAGAGATCGACGTGAGCATGCATTGGGTTGGTAATACCCGCCTTCTAGAAATATACGAGATATTAACAAGTACAAAGGTATATATGTATCTAGGTACCAACTGAGTCTAGAACAATAGCTTCAGTTTTACTTGCAGTGATTTGCTATTATTATTGCTATTATATCGTATTTATTGTCAGTGCGCTTTAAATATTTGTCCAGTCTGTTTTTGAAAGCGTTCACTGAGGGGGCACTAATCACTGACTCTGGGAACCGATTCCAAGTGTTCACTAGGCGATTGGGCAATATGTGCTCCCTTGGTTTGCTGGTATTTGGCCCGCGTTGCAGCTTCAGTGAGTGTCCTCTCAACCTTGCATTATTGTTCATGGTATATAGTGTTTGTGACAAGTCAGGTATGCTGTAGTGGTTGTTTAGAATTTTGTAAGTCTCTATAAGATCTCCGCTCTTTCTACGTTGCTGGAGGGTAGTTAGTTCAAGTTCCTGAAGTTGTTCCTCATATGTAAGTGCTTTGAGACTAGGTACCATTTTCGTTGCTCTTTGTTGTACTCATTCAAAACGGTTAATGTCCTTTTTGAAGTATGGGCTCCAAACCTGAAATGCATACTCTAACAATGGCCTAAGGTATGTCTTATATAGTTTCAGAAACAATTCCCTGTTAATGTAAGTGAAGGCCTTTCTTATAATATACATCACAGAATTTGCTCTTTTCACAACCTCTACAATCTGTACATCCCATTTTAGGTTACATGTGATTTGAACTCCAAGGTCTCTTTGTCTGTCTACCTTTTCAAGTGAGCTTCCATTAATAAAGTAGTTGCATTTCGGGTTTTTGCTTCCAATGTGCAACACTGTGCACTTCTTTTCATTCAGGGTGATAAGCCAGTCCTGGGTCCACTGGTGTATTCTGTCAAGGTCTTGTTGAATGACGTTTTGGGTGAGGAGTGGGTTTCCCATAATTTTAGTGTCATTAGCAAAGAGTGATTGCTGAGATTCAATGTGCTGGTCCAGGTCTGTCAGAAATATTCCAAAAAGGATTGGTCCGAGCACAGACCCTTGTGGCACCCCACTGCTTACTTTGGCTCAGACTGAGCTTCGTCAACCCGAACTCTAAATGTTCTCCCTGATAGGAATCCCTCTATCCACTTCAGAAGCCTACCTCGGATATTGTTTCTGTTTGTGAGGTTATCTAATAAAGAGTTGTGTATCTATGAAATATGTTAAAGCCATTCTGAAGTTACATCATATTTATTTATTTATTTTAGTTATTTTATTAATTCACTTAATACATAAGCACAAGGTCTTACAAGGTTAAACGTGTGTGCGTGCGTGGCAAAAGTTTTAAATTATTATGTGATAATTATTATGTATTATCATGGATTAGCTCGACCTATATTATTGTTCCAGTTGAATGCAGAAGATGGAAGGCCGCACACAATATGCTACATCTGCTACTCACAGCTGCAGAGGTGCTGCAGATTCTCTGACATGTGTCACAAATCTGAACAAATCCAGAGAGAGTGGTTACAACAAAGCAATGAGGTATTGTAATACTAACTTTGGCAGGAACTTCCTTTAGGTGCAATTCGATCGGGGGTGGGGGGAAGGGGGTAAGGAGGTGGCAAGCAATTGAAGTCAGGGTGGCCTCGATTCTGCCAACTCCAGACATTGTGAATCCAGCCCATAAGAACAAGCAAAATATGCAAGAGAAATATCAAAGTCAATGCCAAATTGGCGAATATTCGAAATTAGTGATACTAAAAATGCCAAAACTGTTAAAAAAGCCTTATTATCTATCAATGACATAAAATTTAACCATAATTCAATCGAATTTTTTAACGTAATTTTATCTTTTGCACTCCTTCTTTGTATAAACTTTAACTATGCTAAATCTCACAATCCTCTTGTGCAAAGTTTTCTCTTCAAATGCTAATATAATGATATTCATTTTTCAGGCTGATGGATTAGTACCACCTAGAGCAATCACTCATAACCTAGCTGTGACTGCTTTACCATCCATGGCCATAATTAATTATGCAAACCAAAGAAATACTGAAGCTAAAGTTAAAGAAGAACCCATTGGCATAGAGGAGAGTACACTTGTAGAAGATGTCACAGACAATTACAATATAATAAGCTCGGAACAACCTCCGGTAAACGTGAAAACTGAGACAAACAATTTGTGTGCTTTGTTATTCTGTTGTGATGTGTGCAACAAAACATTTGCAAAGAAAATAAAACTTGTGCAACACATGCAAATCCATTTAAATAAAAAGCAGTATACTTGCAACATTTGCAATAAATCATTTTCTCAAGGCGGTAATTTGGCTAAACACAAGAGAATCCACACTGGAGAAAAGCCATATGCTTGCAATATTTGCAATAAATCATTTTCTGAAGGCAGTAGTTTGGCTGAACACAAGAGAATGCACACTGGAGAAAAGCCATATGCTTGCAACATTTGCAATAAATCATTTTCTCAAAGCGGTAATTTGGCTAAACACAAGAGAATCCACACTGGAGAAAAGCCATATGCTTGCAATATTTGCAATAAATCATTTTCTGAAGGCAGTAGTTTGGCTAAACACAAGATAATCCACACTGGAGAAAAGCCATTTGCTTGCAACATTTGCAATAAATCATTTTCTCAAGGCAGTAATTTGGCTAAACACAAGAGAATCCACACTGGAAAAAAGCCATATGCTTGCAACATTTGCAACAAATCATTTTCTCAAGGCAGTTATTTGGCTAAACACAAGAGAATCCACACTGGAGAAAAGCCATATACTTGCAATATTTGCAATAAATCATTTTCTGAAGCCAGTAGTTTGGCTAACCACAAGAGAATCCACACTGGAGAAAAGCCATATGCTTGCAACATTTGCAATAAATCATTTTCTCAAGGCAATAATTTGGCTAAACACAAGAGAATCCACACTGGAGAAAAGCCATATGCTTGCATTATTTGCAATAAATCATTTTCTCAAAGCGGTAATTTGGCTAAACACAAGAGAATCCACACTAGAGAAAAGCCATATGCCTGTATGGCAAGGAAGTCTGTACAGTAATTTTTTTTTCTGAGAACCCAATTATAAATCTTTGTATACTCGATGTAATACGAAACGGACATGGACAATGCAACTTATTATTTTTTTTTTTTATATCTAGTTTTTTAAGGAACTTGCGTCGTTCTCTACGACGATGTCAGTTCCATAATTGGCTACAGTAATTAATGACTATACAGCATCCTTCAGCAGGTCGTATATGGACCGGTAGAGCATGTTAGCTGAGTCAGATGTTTGCTCAGCTAATACACTCTGAAACAGGCCCACATCGACCTGGTTGAATTTCAGCGCTCTGTACAAATCCTCTCTCATAGATTGACTCTGGACACACTCTGTTAAAAAGTGGTATACATCTTCCACCACTCCACAAGCATTACAATTAGGAGTATCTATCTTTCTCATTAAAAATTTAAAGCCGTTTAGAGGCATATGCCCGGAGCGCAATCTATGAGCGATTACAATCCACTTCCTACTTATACTAGTGTTGGTAAACCATGGTATGTGAGGGGGCTCGCTTTGCATAGTTCGATACCAGATGCCCTTCTCCCGGGAAGCAATATCAAAGTATTCCTTCCATTTATAGTGTATACCTTCTCTATATTTATGTAGCAATTCTGAATTGTCAGGTTTCACAAAAACTTCAGTACCATTTGATATTGCCTCCCGAGCCAGGGCATCTGCCACTTCATTACCATGAATGTTGACATGTGAAGGAATCCATTGAAATCCCAAAGTCGCTCCCCCCAGCTACCAGCTCCAGAACCTTATTAAGCTAGCGATACACCTCTGCGGCCAGAGGCGCAACGAGCCACATGTTGCAGTGCACTTCTGCTGTCAGACAGAATAACCACTTTTTTGAGTCCTGAGCTAATAACGTAGGATAGCGCCTCCGAGATCGCAAACAATTCCAGTGTCATAATGTATGAATTATTAATATCACATTTAAAACTTTCTTTTACATTTAACCTGGGGTCATAGAATGCTGCACCACTTCCATCCTTAGTTAGTGATCCATCAGTAAATATTTTATGCCAACCAGTATACTCAATATTTAACATATGTAATGTATTATACATAAGGACTCTATTATCATATTATTAGCCAAATCCTGCAGCGATACGGAGTGAAAGCCTTCTATAAAAGCGGGCGCGCCCCACGGGCGGTCACATTTACGCCCCGTTCGTTATCACTAGCGTTCTTCAACGCTGACGGTCTTTCAAGGCAACGTTTTATCATTCAAGATTTCCTGAATAGGCACCAACTTGACATCTTGCTAGTGCAAGAGACTAATTTAAAGCCCGGTCATCGGGACCCTAAAATCCCCAACTATCAAATTGTACGCAACGACAGACTGCTAGCCCAAAAGGGCGGCACTGTCATTTACTACAAGAAGGCTTTACATTGCACGCCTCTTGAACCCCCTCCTCTGACCTACATAGAAGCCTCTGTCTGCAGGCTAGCAATGACCGGGCATTTCTCGGTTATTATTGCATCCTGCTACGTCCCTCCCGGAAAGCCTCGCTCACCTCTATTCGAGAGTGACCTGCAAGCCCTTTTCAGTCTAGGAAGCTCCGTCATTTTGGCGGGTGACTTCAATGCCAAAAATGTAATGTGGAATAGTACCACGACGAACTCCAAAGGCAAACAGCTAGAAAGCCTAGTTGAACCCCTTAATTTCGACATAATTGCCCCTAGGGGCATGACTCGCTTCCCTACCTCTACTCCTCCTGAGCTCCTTGACATTGCTCTTCTCAAAAACGTAGCCCTCCGGCTGCGCTTAATTGAAGTTATACATGAGCTAGATTCCGATCATCGACCGGTAATGCTCTTACTCGGCCCTCCCACTGACCAGCCCCCTGCCACCAAGACGGTGGTAGAGTGGCATAAACTTGAGAAAGCTCTCAAGTCTGCGCACTCGACTGACTTAGATAGGATCCCTTCTGTCATTCTGACATCTGGTGATATTACGGTAGCGGTTGACGCCCTTACCAGACATATCACAAACTCAGTCAGAGACTCATCAAAGCAGGTGCCCGTAGTGGATGACCACCGGGGCCCCTTGCCAGATGATATCAGACGGCTGATGACTGAAGCTAACGCTGCAGTTAGACTTCATAGTCGCTGCCCCACTAACGACAATAGAGTCTTGATGCTCCCTGCACCGTGAGGTGAGAGAGCGCATCAAAGAACATCGCAATCGTGAGTGGGAGAGCCTGCTCTCGGGGATCGAGCCTAGCCATCTGGCCTACTGGAGGTTAGCTCGCTCCATGAAGGCGGACGCTCTCGCTCCGATGCCTCCCCTTATCCGACCCAATCACCCTCCAGCATTCGAAGACGAGGAAAAAGCCGATTTCCTGGCTGAAACCCTCGAATCTCAATGCTCGCCCAGTCTCGAACCCGTCGACCCTGTTCACCTCCATACGGTGAACAGCGAGGTTGACCGCTTAGCCTCCCGACCCCCTACTTCCCCACTTGATCCGATTGAGCCCTCTGAAGTCTTTGACACTATCAAGGCCCTACACCCAAAGAAAGCCTCCGGCCCCGACGGCATTTCCAACAGAGTACTCAAACAGTTCTCTGTTCCCCTTATACATATCCTAGTCTGCATCTTTAATGTGGCTATGGAAATTTGCACCTTCCCTGATGCTTGGAAGGAAGCCAACGTCATTGGCATCCGAAAACCCAGCAAACAGGCAAACGTTATCGTCCCATTAGTCTACTTAATAGTCTAGGCAAGATATATGAGCGTCTTCTAATGAAGCGCCTCTGGGCTCATGTCAATGAGTTCAAACTCCTTCCCGACGAGCAGTTTGGCTTCCGTGCCCAACACTCATGCCCACAACAGGTGCTCCGCATAACGGAGCATGTCCTCTCCAATTGGCAAAGTACCTGGCCTTCAGATACTGGTGCTGTCTTCCTCGACGTAGCGAAAGCTTTCGACAAAGTCTGGCACAACGGCTTGATCTACAAGCTTTTCAAACTCGGAGTCCCAGACAGACTCGTGCTCATCATACGAGTGCCGTGGAAGGCACTCTCTCTAGTCCTAGACCAGTCAGAGCAGGAGTCCATCAAGGCTCCGTTCTCGGCCCCCTCCTGTTCACGCTGTATACCAGCGATATCCCCCGCACTCCTCAAGTGGAAATAGCCCTATATGCAGACGACACAGCCTTGTACACATCCAATCGGAATCCTGATTGGGTGGGTATAAGGCTGCAGGCGGCCCTTCATTCACTAGCCATTTGGTTCCGCAAGTGGCGGATCGAGGTAAACCCGTCGAAAAGTACAGCAGTGTACTTCTCACGGAGAAACCTCACTCCCAAACCGATCTCTCTATTTGGCCAGCCCATTCGCTGGGCCCCATCAGCCAAATATCTGGGTGTCATCCTCGATAGGCGTCTTTCCTTTAGGTTGCACATCACTAAGAGGTGCAACCAAGCAAAGTTCACCCTAGGACGATTGTCCTCACTTCTAGGCGCGAAAAGTAAAATGTCCCTTAAAAATAAGGTGACCCTTTACAAAGCGTGCATTCGTCCCATTATGACATACTCATCTGTAGTATTTGCCCACTCTCCTAAAGTTGGTGCCATTCAGGTTATTCAAAATCGCTTCTTGCGAAAAGCCTCAGGCTCGCCCTGGTACTTTCGCAATAACGACCTACATCGCGATATGAAATTAGAATCAATAGCCAGGTTCATGAAGCTCGCTTCCAAGCGGTTTTATGAACATGCCTCTATTCATCCGAACCCTTTGGTGCACACCATTCCGTTCTACCCGTTGGATCCGCCTGCCAACAAAATCCTCCGTCGTCCGAGACACGTGCTCGGAGACCCGGATGACGAAATCACCTCCGCTAATGCGGAAGGTGAGTCATCTACATCAGACAGAGCAAACACTTCACAGAAACACCGATCTCGCCGGCGAGGTCGACGAATCCCTTCAGTCGCCGCCTATACGAGGTACAAACATGTACCCGGGCGTTTCTCTCTTATCCCCATCCCGGCAAGAGCCCAAGCCGAGGTTCGTACCTAAGTGGTGCCCTTGCGCTAGTTGCCTAAAAAACTTACTGGGCTGAGCGCCATCTGCGCTCGCCAAAAGTTCGGTTAAGCTGTCACGGCCTCAGAGGCCAACAGCGAGATTAGTCCATTCGAAAAAAAAAGGCGGTCACATTTGCTCGCTGGCGCTCGATGGAAAAACACCTTGGACTGGTTACGTATTGTGCATATCGGGTTACGTGAGCTATTTTTCTGTTTATTCGTGTTTTAAGTGTTCAGTGCTATTTTGAGTATATTTGTGTTAAAGTTGACTTGTTCCGTTTTGGTTAATTTTCTGTTGGATTGTGTAAAATTTGTAATTTAAATAAAGTTTAGGTTTTTAGTTCTGTTTTTTATCTTTAATCTACTCCTGATCCTTAGAATATTTACTTTTTGGCTCTACTATATCTTCTATATTAGTTTTAATAAAGTTCATATTAATGTTTGAGACCCAGGTATCTAGAGTAAACATGTGTAATGGATTACAGGTGTTTATGATTTCCATTTTCGAGTTATTGAATACACTAACAATTAAGGAACTCTTATTTCTATTAAAGTATGCTAAATTACTTACACTCGACAATTTTTTAATAACATCTATAGTAAAATTACTCGCCCAGGATTGGGCCTTGAGGCAGTATTTGGAGGCAAGATATTCCCTTCGTAAATGTAGAGGTGTCAAACAGAGTTCGCACTCCATAACATGTATCGGAGTGGTTTTAATAAACCCTCCAACTACACGCATTGCTACATTTTGTACTCTGTCTAGCTTAAGTAGGTGGGTCTTTGCCGCACTATCATAAACAAAACTCGCATAATCAATTCTACTTCTCACTAGAGAAATGTATATCCTACGAAGATGCTTAGGGTGTACCCCCCACGAGGCACCTGCCAAAACCTTCATTATATTTATCAATTTGACGGTCTTAGCATGTAGGTATCTCGTTGATATGTCTATTCCACCGGAGCGATCTGTCCAGCCACACGCCAAGATATCGAACGCAGTCCACAACAAGGACAGTGTGACCCTGAACAGTCACCTCCATTTGATGCCTAGTCCGCCCTCTGTTAAATAAACATAACTTTGTTTTTGTTAAAGAGATTTCCAACCCAATTTGGCTCAATAGTGAGGAGACGGCAATAATACAATTTTGCATATTATGTACACAACTCGCTATGTCACTGCTCTGACTATAAAATACAAAGTCATCGGCATATTGTAAGCTGCCCATGTTATTAATTGATTGACAAATCTTGAGTGTAATGATGTTAAATAATAGGGGAGAGATCGGGTCTCCTTGCGCTAGGCCTCTACCTGTCCATCTCGTAACAGTGTAGGTAATTATTGTCATTCGGATCTACAATTTTTAAAACTCTCCTTCTTAGAAACTCGAATAAATATTTACACATTTTCGAGCCAACCTCCAACTTATCCAACATAATTCCTAACTTATCTACCAAAACCGTATTATAAGCACCGTCTATATCCAGGAAGCATGCTAGAGTCGGTATCTTGTTAGCAAAGCCCACTTGAAGTTGGGAAACTAACCTAACTATACAATCTAGACTCGACTGACTTCTTCGAAAACCGGAAGTGTTTGGAGAAAAAAATTTATTTCTTTCTATAAACCACTCCAGACGTCTTCCTATCATAGTGTGAAAAATTTTACATAAGCATGAAATAAGCGAAATTGGCCTAAATTCTGAAACTGAATCATTATTAGTATTGGGTTTCGGAATGGGTATTATTTTAATGCTTCGCCACTGTTCTGGTATAGATGTATATTTATATATTGAATTATAAATCATAAGTAAAAACAATTTAGCTTCTTTCGGCAAATAGTAAATCATAGAATAAGTAATGTTATCCTCCCCTGGCGCTGAATCTTTCTTCTTTAGGCAGTTGTAGAGCTCTTGCGGAGAGAACTCACTCTCTAGTTGAGCATTTTTCGAAGTGAATTCTGGAGTTGGAGGCTCTACGAAGTCTGGAGCTAGGGACCGCAATAACTCTTCCTTCTTATCTGTAGGAGCATAAGTACGTGTTTGTCTTACGCCTTTCATCCACCGTATTTTTTGCCACATTACAGAGGAACTGGTCGACTCATCTATCTCTCCGCAAAAACTCTTCCAACAGCTAGACCTGGCTTGTCTTATAGTTTTTAGTGCTAAAGAAATTTTCTCTTTCAAAATATCATAGTTATTGGGCGTTGGATTTTTCCTAAAGTTTTTCAAGGCCAATCGACGAGTAGCAACTGCTCGGGACACAGACGGACTCCAATACGGCTTTGGTTTGAATGACTGAGATGGATTTGTACAAAACTTTAATATAAGTAAGGTACACTTTTATCGGCAGAGTGGTTTACCTTTTCAATAAAAAAATTGTACATTGTCTGTACACTGCTGTTGAAGAGAACTCCACAATTAGAAAAACTATTTCGACAAGTTTCTTGGTAAAGCTTCCAGTCGGCCAACTTAAGATTGCGGCGTTTTATAAAGGAAGGTGAATCAGAGTATTCTAAGCAAATTTTGACGAAAAGGTGGTCACTACCCAAACATTCTTTTGTTACAAACCATTTAAACAAAACAGCTATGTCTGTGGAGACAAATGTAATGTCTGGGGAGCTTTTTTGTAGAACACCATTGACTAATTTAATTCTGGTATGGTCACCAGTATTCAGAGTCACAAAATTATGGTCTATACTAGAATCCAGTAACTGTATACCTCTAGAATCTATTTTGTTGGACCAATTGGAATGGTGACCGTTGAAATCTCCGGCAACAATAGACTTATCTCCAAATTTTGAAAAAATATCATCCCAATCATACTGGGTTGTTCTTACAGGTGATGTACAGTAAACAGAAGCAATACACTTAAGGAACTTACAGTTCAAAACTTTTACACTTATTATCTCAATACCTGAATGGCTAACACTTATAGGGTTAATCTCTGTTTTATTGAGTTATGTACCATAATAGCCACTCCACCGTATTCATCATCTCTATCTTTTCTATAAATGTTATAATCTTTGATTCTTAGATTTATGTCAGGATTTAACCAGGTTTCACTAACAATACATATTCCAATTTTTTCTTGGTTCAACAACAACTCGAACTCTTGCTTTTTTGGCATTAGGCTTTGAGAGTTCCACTGTCCAATATTTAGATATTGAGCAGTAGACCTCCCAAAGCCCAATGGGATACGGTTTCCTGTATTATTGGAAGAGATTCATTAGTTTCCTAATATCTCCACTACTGATGACCCCAACAAAGTAGCTTACTACCTGATCTAGCAAAAATTTCAAGGCTAATTTGACTTTATCTTCAAAACTATTTCTTGAGAAAAATATTTGTTCTAGACTTTTGTACATGTTACTAAAACTAAACTTATCTTGTCCCTTCTCCTGCTCTTGTTCATTCTTATCTTCTCTCTTCTTCTCCTTCAGAGCTTCATTTCTGAGTGATGCGGCATCTCTGTAGGATTTCTTCACAATTTCATTCTTCTCTGCCAATTAATATAAATATAAATATTGCTGGACATTTCACACAGCGCTATCTAGCCCCAAATTAAGCAGAGCTTGTACTATGGGAACCAGATAACTGATAGAATACTTATATACATTTTTTTTTGTAAATACATACATATAATATATAGAGAAACAACCAGACCCGGAACAAATATCTGTAGATCATGCAAACATTTGTTCCAATTGAATTTCACTATCTATATTTTTATGTTTTTTTTTTGTTTGTTCTTCTCTGCCAATTGAATTTCGTTTTCTATCTTTTTATGTTGTGATTTTTGTTTGTTCTTATTTTTCTTCTTTTGTTTATTATCTGTTACCGTCTTTCTGCTCTCATCTTCGCTACTTCTAGTATCTTCACTGTCATCCATATGGTCCACCTCTTTGTTGATGTGTATAATCGCTTCGGTTACAATTACTTCCCCCTGGCCATCTATAGGTTCCGGTGAATGTAAGTCACTTTCACGACTCTGTTTCTTCTGTCTATGCCTTTCCATAACACTTGAATATGCTACTTTGTAGGTGCAGTTTTGTTCACACATGACTCGTCTTATTTCTTTCTCTTTTAAGAATACAGGACATTTCTTCTCAAATGACATGTGATTACCCTTGCAGTTTGCACATGTGTACTCATTAGTATCGCAATTCTCATGCTCACCAGAGCATTTAGGACACTTCTTTCTTGAAGATGGACACATTCGAGCTAGATGACCAAATTTCCAGCAAACCGAGCATTGACTTACTGGAAAGGTGTAAGGTTCCACTTTAAAACGGCAATCATACCCACATATGTATTTTGGGAGGGTAGAACTTTTAAAGCAGAAGCGAACCGTTTCACTATCACTCCACTCACCAGACTCTGTCATACGTTTTAACCTTTTTACAGAAGCTATTTCAAACTCTCCACTGAAGGATTGCATTAATTCTTCTTCTTGTACCTCTAATTCAATATATCTGACCAAACCATAAGTCAAAGTAACTTCATTCGTCAATCGGCTTTTGTAGCCTAACTCCATAAACTTACTGTTACTTAGGAGTTTTTCAGCATCAGCCCTGGTTTCAAACTTCATCAGAACTTTATACGGGGTTTTGTATTTTATTTCACTGATATTTGGTATACCTTCTGCCTTCAAAAGTTTAGCTAAGCCGATCTGTTTTGGCAACACTTGAGTTGATGATATACACACCTCAATTGAGCTCAAATCATCCTCACTTCTGCTATTTCGTCTGGTGTATGTCTTCGGTTGGGAACTATAACCTCTAAAGTTCTTATTACTTGAGGCTTTCTTTGGTTCCTTCTTCTTTTTCTGCACTACTGTAAATCCATCGTCACCAATTACGACGTCTTGTTCATCACTATCGCTTCTCTTCCTCTTATCTCTCTTCCTCTTCAAGCTGGCACCACTCACGTTCAACACATCTTGCACTGACATTTCATGCCTGCTAAACTCCTCCAACTCACACACTATATTGTTTCCTACAACTTCTTCTTCACTCATTTCACTTATTTCACTTCCGAGATCGGTTCGAGGCCCGGGGACCTCGCCCATATCGCGACGCGCAATTGAGGGTATATCAAAAATTAAATACCGCGAAGAAAAAGACTTATCGCAATACGTGCGCTTGCTGTGTAGTAGCGCGCGCGACTGGAATGCAACTTATAAATGTACTTGTGTGGTTAGAGGAAAATAACTTGCGGATAAAACCAAATTCATGCATCTTTTTAACAGGAATAATATGTCAGTCAAAACTAATTTAAATATACTTGTAAACGATCAAAATATAGTAGAATCTGATACTTTCAACTAGTAATCTGTGTTCAACTTTCACGGAAGTCCCAAACATTTCAAAAAGTAAATTTATTCCCTTCTCCACAAACAAATCTGGGGGTACTCATGGATAGTCACCTATCTTGGGGACCTCAACTAGCAGCGGTAAGCCGAAAAACCTTTGCTGCAGCTGCCTCTCTTAAACGGCTGCGAAACTTCCTTCCGACTTCCACCAAAATTGCACTTGCACAATCATTGTTGCATCCTATTCTCGACTATGCTGACGCCAGCTATCTTGATTTAACTGAAGATCAACTCAACAAGCTTGAGCGTCTCCAGAATTTCTCTATTAGATTCATATTTGGCTTGCGCAAGTACGATCACATTTCAGAGTATCGCCACAGACTTAAGTGGTTACCTATCCGTCTTCGCCGGAATGCGCACATCCTTTCCCTCCTTTACAGCATCCTTTTCATCCCTTCTACTCCGTCCTACCTCAAAGAACGCTTTGACTTTCTTCACCTTTCCAACTCTCGACCCTTACGTTCCTCTGAAACCCTTCAATTAAAAACTCCTCATCATACCTCAGTATTTTATAGTTCCTCTTTTACTTTGCAGGCTACCAGGCTCTGGAATGCCCTACCTGTCTCAATTCGTCACGCTAAATCTCTCCCTATCTTTAAAAACTTGGTCAGACAACACTATATGTCATCCATCGCTCACTAGACCACTTATTAATTTTACATTTTTATAATTTATATATGTAGGTATGACAATATATATTTTTATGTATTATAATATTAATATTTATGTAATTTTATGATTATATTATACATTATAATTATGCATTTTATTTTATAATATCTATATTTTTTATAAATATACGTGTACTATTAATATCGGATTTACGCCGCCGTCCTTATTTTGTTCACATAGATCCTGTCCATCCAAAGGTTGCCTGGAAGAGATCGCTTTTAGCGATAAGGCCGCCCATTGTACCTATTGTTTAAGAGTGTATTTTCTTATAAATGATTGTATTTAAATGGTGTGCAATAAAGAAATTATCTATCTATCAAAGCTTCCCAACCTCCCCCTTCATTTAGTATCCGTGCACACGTTTGCTCCGGAGTTTCTCCTCCTTCAGCCTATTGCAACTGCTTATCTATTGAACGTACTACAGCTCTCAAATATCTTGGGGTCATGGTAGATAGTACCCTTTCCTGGAAGCAACAAATTGAATCCACGGTTTCGCGAGTCAGAAGACTCATATTCGTTTTTAAAAATTTAAGGTATGTTCTGGATTTCAATTTACTGAAATCTATTTATTACGCATTAGCTCAATCCATTTTGTCATATTGCATTGTATCCTGGGGTGGCTGTGTTAAAACCTTGATGCTTAGACTCGAGAGGGCTCAGAGAGCTGTCCTTAGGTAAGGTCCTTGCAAAAAGGTCCATCTGGTTTCCCACGTCCGAACTTTACTCACTCTGCCAAGTTCCCACTGTCCGACAACTTTTTATATTACAAACAACCTCGCGCAAACACTCACAGCTTGTTTATGATCCTAATATAACTGACTCTAAGCGCAGATCGGATCTAGTTTGCAAAACTGAAAAACGGCGTACGGCATTTGCCAGTCGTCATTTTTATTTCCTTAGCCCCACACTATATAACAGAGTCAACAAACACATTAATATATTTCCTTTACCCCGCTATAAATGTCAACAAAAATGTCTTCAGTGGCTCGTAACACTGTCGTATAAAGAAACTGAAGACCTTTTAAAAGTTGCTGTATAGACTGTAGGACATACACACACAACACACACAAGTTCACACACACATACACACACACAAGCACACACCCTCTCATACATAGGTATATATTAGTCTATCTTTAGGTATTTATTTATGTATTAGGATTATAAGTACCTACAGTTTTTATTTGATATAATTTTTATATAGATTATTTCATTCGTTTGTAAATATACTCTGTGCACCGCTGCCCATTACTGCTTCGTTATTTACTTTCCATCCAAAGGTTGCCTGGAAGAAATCGCTTTCAGCGATAAGGCCGCCCATTGTACTTTATTTAGCTTAAATTAGTTTTTTTAAGTATTCCTGGTGTACAATAAAGGATTATTCTATTCTATTCTAATCTTCCTAAAACATTTTAGGTGTTAAGCGGACCGATAGAATCCGCAACACTACTCTACGCTCTATGACCGGAATCATCGCCGTGGGGTACAAGGCTGCAAGACTCAAATGGGAGTGGGCGGGTCATGTCACTCGAATGCACCCCGAAAGGTGGACTAAGATCTCCACCGACTGGCAACCTACAGGACGACGGCAACGAGGCAGACAGCGAAAACGTTGGCGCGACGATCTGGATGGGTTCCATTCTGACTGGCAGGAGATTTCTGGAGAACGCAAGGAATGGAAGCAAATGGGGGAGACCTTTGCCCAGCAGTGGGACAGTATAGGTTATTAAAAAAAAAATCTTCCTAAGCACGGACTTGGAATAAATCTTTGTTAGTTGGGCATCAAAGAAGTGAGCTCACACTATTGGAATCAGTCGTGTCGTCACAGTCAAAGAACACAATCATTTCGCATTTCAGCGCAAAGTGCGTATGAATAATTTGCATTTACTAAAATAATAGTTTAAAATGCCGCTGTGCGATTTTAGGAGGTGTAACAATAACTCGAGAAACACCAATAAAGCCAGTGGTGTATTTTTTTTTCGAATGGACTAAACTCGCTGTTGGCCTCTGAGGCCGTTACAGCTTAACCGAACTTTTGGCGAGCGCAGATGGCGCTCAGCCCAGTAAATTGTTTGAAGAGGCAACTAGCGCAAGGGCACCACTTAGGTACGAGTCTCGGCTTGGGCAGTTGTCGGGGTGGGGATAGGAGAGAAACGCCCGGGTAGGTACATGTCTGTACCTCGTATAGGCGGCAACTGAAGGGACTCGTCGACCTCGCCGGCGAGGTCGGTGTATCTGTGAAGTGTTTGCTCTGTCTGATGTAGATGACTCAGATATCGCTTCCGCGTTAGCGGCGGTGATTTCTTCATTCGGGTCTCCAAGAACGTGTCTCGGACGACGGAGGATTGAGCCAGTGGTATAACATTCCATAGGTATGTAGGTATATATAGTTCGATTTTACTCAGTATTTTGAGTAAAAAGAGACATAAGTTCAGTATTTCATCAGTGTGAAAGAGAATATTAAAGTGCTGCGCGCGATGATTAGGTACCAGTCCATTAAAAGCGTCACTGACTGAATTGCTGTTTACAAACCTCGGTAGTGTCAGCACAAAAATTATCCTAGGAATTTTTAAGCTGACTCCTCAGAACTGCAACAGCATTATATTTATATGATAAACAAGTATAATCCTTCTCTGTGGTAGGTAAACTAATTAAAGCCAACTTGTTGTATACAGAGTTATATATTGTATATCTACTAATTTCATCTACAAATAATTAAGTTTCACCTTGTTTTTATAGATTCCCAGCAGATCTCCATTATACAGAAAAATAGATAAAAGTCATATAACATGATCAAAACGATGAATACTGGCTATCTACAGACTTTAGTCGAATTTGTTCGGCACATTTTAAGCCAGACGATTTATTTTTAACTCGACTCGGCCGTCGTAAAGTAAAAGCAACTACAGTACCATCTCTGAGACCTGAGAATGTTAAGAACAATGAACGTGAAGGATCTGTCAGATACAAAGTCAGTTTTCGCCTCACCTATGGCAAAGCACCTGAAGAAACAACTGCTAAAGGAAAAAACCAAGAGAAAGTAAATCAGAAAAGAAAACTTGTTGCTGAAGAACCAAAACAAGAATTTGCAAAGTATTAATACTACTCTCCGACAAAAAATTAAGTCTGAAAATGAAAATCACTTTAGTAAAAAAACAATTAATAATTTTGGGGTCACGGGGAAAAAATAGGATAAGTAACTAAACTAGTCATAATATTTCTAACCCATCAAGCATCACGCCACAATACATTTCAGTATGATTGTTTTTAATCTTCTGTTTGGAGAGGATGATTGATACTAAAGCAAACGTTTTTTTTTTTCGAATGGACTAATCTCGCTGTTGGCCTCTGAGGCCGTGACTGCTTAACCGAACTTTTGGCGGGCGCAGATGGCGCTCAGCCATGTAAGTTTTTTAGGCAACTAGCGCAAGGGCACCACTTAGGTACGAGCCTCGGCTTGGGCTGTTGCCGGGGTGGGGATAGGAGAGAAACGCCCGGGTACATGTCTGTACCTCGTATAGGCGGCGACTGAAGGGACTCGTCGACCTCGCCGGCGAGATCGGACTAAAGCAAACGATGATCGAGTATCATTATTAATGGGCTGGCCTATAGATGTAAAACAACCGATTTAAAACATTTTAAACAAAATGTTGCCTGCTTAAACCACAAATAAATCGTTAAACGGTTGAAAAATCGTCTACAAAAATAAAAGAACTATGTTTGGGCAATTTTTGATCACCTGACGTCATGTTTCGTTTTAATCAGTTTATGGGAAATCAATACAAAGTACCTACCTACCTACATTACCTACTTACTTTTTAAAGCGTGTGTCTGGTTTTAAACCGAATCAAATTGATTATTTATATCGTTAAGTATACCGCTAAGTAGGTATATCAATATCAGTAATATCACACATTTAAAAAATCTTGACTCAGTTTATAGGTAGGTACTTCGCTAAATCCCTACCTCGGTAAAATCAAGAAAATGTAGTTATAATTAAGAAAAACATAGCCATTAACACTAAACCGTTTTAAATCGAAAAAAATGGTTTATTTCGGTATTGAAGGGCTTTTTTCATTTTAAACGGACTGGTTTAATTGGTCTTAAACCGGCATTAAATCTATAGTCCAGCCGACTCCGGTCAAACTACGGATTTGGTTCGCTATCGATGATAATACAAATGCAATCGTTTATTTGCTAGAATACACCAAAATTACATTAAAAGGTCTTAAATCTATGCTTGTCAAATCTGTGACGAACAGTACGCCGGACATTTAATACTAGGCATGCCTTTTAAGTTCTGTCGTTTCCATATTTCCCGGCAATTTTGAATTTGGAACTGTTCTATATTCGAATGTGTTTAATTTTTGAATCTCAAAACAGTTGAAAGTATTACGATTAATGCTATTGTTAAGTCACAGCGTCGATTGGAATCTGTCAGGTTACGTACGAAAATGAATCTTTCTAAGGAAAATTTTCGTGCAATAATTTTCTACAACTTTAGAAGAGGCCTGACACGGCTTTAGTGTTTTGAAGAGCTAACATCTGTGTTCAGTGATGAAGCCCCATGTCTGCGGACTGTCGAACGCTGGTATTTAGAGTTCCAGCGTGGACATACTAGTGTTAGTGACAAATCTCGCGAAGGACTCCCAAAATCCGCCTTCACTGAAGATAACATCATTGCTTTGAGGCAACTAATTCTCGAAGATCGTCATGTGACGTATCGAGAGATAGAGGCTTTATTAGGCATCCCAGGGACAACCATTCAGAAGATCTCGCATGAAGCGCTTGGTGTAAGAAAGCTAGTTTACCGTTGGATACCACATCTGCTTTCCGACGATCACGAGGCGGCCCGCGTCAGATGGTGCAAGAAAACTCTGCAAAGGTTTAACCGAGGAGAGTCAAATCACGTCTACGGCATCATCAGTGGTAACGAATCTTGGATCTATGCCTACGACGATTAAAACTTAAAAGGCATGCCTCGTATTACTAATTCACCCTCGCCCCGTCAGACCGTCAATTTTTATTATTTCTACGGCTGGTTCCAAACAACAATCTACAATCTGGGTCTTTCAAGACGAGCCAAAGCCGACTAAAATTGTTCGTTCCCGAAGCACTTCAAAGAAGATGGTGGCCACGTTTATTGGAAAAACCAGCCATGTTGCGACTATTGCACTTGAAGATCGTAGAACGGTTAACGCAGAGTGGTATACCACAGTTTCTTTACCACAAGTCATGACCGAACTTCGAAAATCTAACTCAAAGCGACGCATTATCCTGCACCACGACAAAGCAAGCTCACACAGCGCTCGTCAAACGATTGAGTATTTGAAGCAGGAAAAAGTAGAAATTCTTGACCATCCTCCATACGACCTAAGCCCTAACGATTTCTTTACATGTCCTAAAATTAAGAAAAGTCTTCGTGGTCAAAGGTTCCAGTCCGGTGAGAAGCAGTCGACGCTTTCAAGTCAGCCGTTTTGAACACCCCCACTTTAGAGTGGAATAAATGTTATAATAACTGGTTTCAGCGAATGGAAAAGTGTATTAAGCTACGTGGTGAGTACTTTGAAAAACAATAAAAAGTACTATAAAGTTCTAGTTGTGTTTTTTTCTTCAAACGACAAAACTTAAAAGGCATGCCTCGTATTACTAATTCACCCTCGCCCCGTCAGACCGTAAATTTTTATTATTTCTACGGCTGGTTCGAACTACAATCGAAACGGTCGTTCGACAAGTAATATTAATGGCCGGTCACGCAACACCGTGAATTTTACCACACAATAGAAACTTATTTTATCATTAATTTCTTTCGCTAGTTTGCTAACTGTACTTAGCTAAGTTAGGGTTGCCATCTCTAAATTTGGAAATCCAGGATTTGAAGGTAAAAATACCAGGACATTTCGGTCCAAAACCCAGGACTCACTATTGTGTTTGGAATCATCATGAGAGCTTGTATAAGCTTTTATTGCAAAAGGTACAGAAAGCGTTGCACGTTGCTTCCTTGTTTAAAAAAGTGTCAACGAGTTTCACACGCGAGACGCGGGCCCAGTGACCAAACGATTCGAGACAGTAGTGGCGCGTGAATTGTAAAACACCTTTAAAACTTAAAAACCTAACCTTAAAAACTATCCAGGACACCCCAAAAAGCAGGACATGTCCTGGCAAAACAGGACGGTTGGCAACCCTAAGCTAAGTGCATGAATGAATAAAAGGTCAGGCGGAAACCGCAAAACTCGTGAATGTTAATTTTTCAATAAATCTACGTTCCACTAGTACGAGTAGGTACCTATTAATATTAGCAGGGAAGTAGATTCCCCAAAAACGTAACGAATTTCATTTCTTCTGTCATCTTTTTTTGTATGAATAATACGTGTCCAAATAAAAAACCAAATTATATTTATGTAACTTTTTATTACAAGATAACTTATATCAAGCAGTTAAATTAGTAACAAATAAATACAACGTATGTAGAAATAACACCACTGCCGCCTTTACACTCAGCGCCATCATGTGACACATGACGTATATAAATAGAAGGTTGTGAAATAACCCTCTTATTCATAATCATTTTATGAACCCGTTTTATCTATCAAGTGTTTTTAATTCATATATTTTACAAATTTTTTTTGTCAAAAAGCGATAAATCTTTTATTATAATGGGGGGGTTTAAATCATTTTATAACATGCAATAAGAATAGGTTAAGTTCAGTACATAGGTCTGGGTGTTTCTATATAATATATTTATAAGTATTTACAAAAAAAATATATTTATAAGTATGTATTTTATCAATTATCAGATTCCCACAGTACAAGCTTTACTTAGCTAGTTAGAATAGGGCTAGATAGCGCTGTATGAAATGTAATAGAAATGCATTTTAGAAAAGTAAAATCTGAGAATACTCAATTAGTGTGTAAGAATTTTATATCACACGAAAACAATTTGCTATAAATACATTAATCAAAACTAATTTGTAATTGTGCTATTTTATGAATTTCATGAGGAGCCTGTTTCTTTTAATTAATTTGTCAAATGCAGTCGGGTAAACAACGGCATATTCCATTAAAATCCCACTCTCATGCTCCCAGTGGGAGCATAAAAACCTTGAGTACATTATGCTCTCACTAGAGAGGCTTGTATAACGTTCCATTATAACCCCACATACAAAGAGTAGGTAAATAGAGCGTGCAATAAAGGTTAAACATTTATTTATTTGCCTGAACATGGATATTACTAGATCCGATTAATAACGGCCTTCACCCATCTGTTTAATTAGTCAAAGATTCTGAATAGTATTTTTTTTGTTTTTAGGGAGGCTCGTAACGTCGATTATAAAATAGTTCCACGAATTGCACAACCAAAATACTTGACCTACAGTTTCATTCAAATTACTAGTAACGAGAGTTCATGTTAATTTTGTTTTTTAATTAATCATAGTTTGGCCAGTAACTTTTTAGCCAACCCATTCGCGATATATTTTTGAACATACCAAATTTGATATAAAATACTTTTCATCAATTAAACAGATGCCTGAAGGTCGTTCTTAATCGGATCTCAGGCTATATACAGATGTTAAAAAATTAAATAGTTTCAGCATATTCAGCCATAGTGGCGTGCAAATTAAATTATGTATGGATAACTAAGACATAATGATAGGTAATATAATGTCAGCACATACTATTAAAATATTTACATTAAAATTCAAACTAGTCTCAAATGTCGTTGCGTATCTTTTAAATATTCACTGATTGTATAGTATGTTCTTTCGGTCATGATTTTTTAGTTAAAACTGGGATCATAATGTAATTAAGCCGGAGATATTTTTGATACGAAACATGAGGAGCATAATGCACTCGTTTTCTGCTACCACTGGGAGCAAAAGGGTGGGATCATAATGGCATACGTAAAAAAAAACTGTTAAACAAATATTATTACAGGTCTTTGGCAAAAGTGTTAGTGATCTATTGACCGTATGTAAGGATCTTTAGATCATTTAAAAATATTTTGTATTATAATTAATTGTAATAAGCAAATGTAAAAGATTTATAAACACAATGAGGGCTTTTCATTTTCGATTAAAATAGAAAAAACTAGTTCCAACTAGCGTAATAGATGGCGCCGTCTGGAGATGCACCGCCAAAAATATGATTTATATGCCAAAATTTGTCTAAAACAATCACTTCATTAGATTAACAAACACAAATGTTTGTTTTTTATTTCTAGTTCCTCGGAAAATAGTGTTGACACGGCAATTGACATTGACAATTCACTTTCCTTTTATCATTAATCAGAGCATGATAGAGCAACGCCATCTGTTAGCAGTTATAAAAACATGACCGTGAAAGCCCTCATTGGAAAAATATTAGTGCATGTTGTATGTAAACAATATGTTTAAAAAGTACATAATCAGATCAATTCCTGATAGAGACAAAGCGATCGTGCGGCCTCTAGTTGTCTCCTTCTAGAACACAGAAACGGATCTACACAAAAGTGTTACTGTCTTGTTTGTTTATATGTTACCTTTTCACGACAAACCGGCTGAACGGATCGTAATGAAATTTGGCAAGGAGATAGATTATATCCTGGGGAAGGACATAGGCTTCTTTTTAACCAACTGCGAGAAGGAGGGTTATGTTTTTATTAATAGAACATGTGTGCGAAGCCGCGGGCGGGTCAGCTAGTAAAATACATTAGAAACAGTTCAATCATCAAAAATCATTATTATAAATACGGGATTTATCGCGTACCGTTTTATCGGAGTTTCGACCGACAATGTTTTGGTTCAATAATATACAATATGATGAAACAATGATTGAAATAAATCACAAAAGTGTTCTAAGTAGAAAAGACTGTGTTCTTTTTTTATTTGATTTTTATATAGCACTAGTTTTATGCCCGCGACTTCGTTCGCAATTTTCTAAATCTTGAAAACAGCGCCACCTACCAAGTCCGATTATGAATGTGATAGCCAGGTACCCAAATTGTCCCAATCAAACTCTCACAAATGAAATTCATCAAAATCGGTTCAGCCGTTTTTGAGTTTTAGCGAGAGAAATGAACAGCAATTGATTTTATATATATAGATTAAAACAAAGTCAGTATCCGCGTCTGTACATTTGTGCGCGTAGTAGAGAAAAGTCAATGTTTTGTAATGAAGCTCACGCTAACTAAACCAAAACCATACTAAATAATATAATCATCATTATAATATTATACATTCGAAACTAACTCTGTCTGTTTATTACGTTTTCAAGACTTACGGCTGGACCGATTTCGATGAAATTTTGTATATTCAGAGAATATGATAGGGGTTGAGAAATTGGCTACTTTTAACCCGACTGCACAAAAGGAGGGTTATACTTTTATTAGTAAACCAGGCGGGTGAAAACCCGGGCGACAGCCAGTCAGAAATAAAACTATCACCTTGTTACCACAAAAAAATATAAACAACTGCTTAACGCGTGTTTAAAAAAATCCTTATAATTTTTGTATGGGAATTTTTAAACACGTGTTAAACAATGTTTAATTTTATTTGCAGCACAGCCGCTTTGTCTCTCCAACAGAATGGTCAATTTCTACGTATACATACTCTACAGCCTCGCCAATGTTCTTTTTAGCAAGCTATTCCAACTCACCACACTGTAAGAAGCCCTAGTATAGTTTATTTATAATTAATTATACAATATAGTTCTCTTGGCGACAGTATTATTCCTACTATAACATACTTACACCACGTATATTATAAACCGGTCTAACTAAACTTTTGGTATACAAGGTGCGTCCGAATCGGTCCATCTTTGAGAACTACGATGACACAGGAAGACATAGGCGTCAAACTTATAACACTCCTCTTTTTGCAACTGAGGATAAATAGAGAGAGAGAGAGCGGGAGAGATAGTTAAACCAAAGGTATAATTATACCAAAGGTGTAGTTAAACCAAAGGTATAGTTAAACCAAAGGTATAATTAAACCAAAGGTATAGTTAAACCGACTTGTATAGTAACGCGTAGAGACTAGTCTATATCTATTTCTCCTTGTTTAGTGCTTCTATGAATTCTTCTAGTTTCTCCTGCACTTGCCTTACTCGCTCTGTGGACAAAATAAAATAAATATTAATTACATGTCTTTTACAAATCAACATCATTTAGAGCCCGTGTGAACTCACTGCTGAGGATAGGTTTCTCTTTTTTACTTAATGTGATACTTTCGTGATTTATTTCAATCATTATTACAAGTAGTAATGGGGGAGGCTTATGTTCAGTAGTGGACGTCTTAGGGGCCGTTCAAGTATTACGTAAGCAAGATTTTTTGCTATATTAACCCACCCCCCGCACCTCCTCGTCAGTAAAAGTAAGCAAGGCTCTTACCCCCCCCCCCCCCCCACGCTCATGTAAACATAGGTACATACCATTTTCAATGTGTTCTGGTTTCTTTATTGTTTTATGAGCAGCAGTTATAAGTCTAGGAGAAATAGGCTTGGAATAAAGGACATTAACGCAATACAATAATTTGTAATTGGATTTGTCTATTTGAAACGACATTTTAACCACTCAACATGGCGAAAGTGGGTCAATGGTAAAACAAACATTACTTACAACACGTCAAATCGTCAATTGTACCGAAACGAAACAATAGATTGGCGGAAGAAATTTAGGCAAGTGAATAGCGCGCGGTAATTCCTCTACTCGGTTCTAAGCGAGTAAACGTATCCATTATTTTCGGGAAACCCTGAAAATATGTTACGTTTTTAAGCGTAGACAAGTGTCATATGTGTTCAAACCAAAATCTACTAAATTTAATATGAATACTGCTGACGTAATCACCATGCAGCCCCCCCCCCATCCCTCATGTCATCAAAGATAAGCAAAGCAAAGTCCCTCCCTGTAGAGTTTACGTAATACTTGAATCGTCCCCTACGGCTGATATGATGATGATGAACTTGTTATTTTGTGTATTTATGAAGCTACCTTCCACATCTGGTACTGGCCGAGAACTAGGAACTGAAATTGGGGTTGTTCATCAGCGAGATGGGTCAACGAAACCAATAAGACCGGGGGTCGTAATAATACATAGTATAATATAATACAAGTCTCTCTTCGTTTATGCCACTGCCCCGGCCTTGTGCTAGTTTGAACCACGTACGACCCCCGGTTTTGTTGATGTCGTCGACTCATCTCGTTGGTGGACGATCCCCGATTTGTGCCTTAAGAGTGTCTTTCCACCAGGGGTGTGCGAGGTAGCTATATGTATAAATATTAAGTTTCATCATCATCATCTTGTCAGCCATAGGATAGGACGTCTACTGCTGAACATACCCTCCCCCATAGATTTCCAGAGCAAGCCATCTTGTGCAACACCCAACGACTCCCAGCAACCTTTATCAGGTCTTTCCATCTAGTGGGGGCCGTCCTACGCTGCGCTTTCAAGTGCGTGGTCTCCATTCTAGAACCTTTATACCCCAACGGCCGTCATGTCAGTTCTTAGAGCAATGTGCCCGGCCACTGGCACTTCAGCTCGCGAATCCCCTGTATCAATAAGTATGCAGTAAGTGTTTACTCACTTAATTCTTCAGCTAACTCTATTCTCCGTCCCGATAATAATTTTTTTTTGAGATCTGGGTCTGACGACATCTGAAAATATCATAAATAGTTATATAAGGGACGTAACTGATCCATTACACATGAGATATTTTGGCGTACGAGCGAGCGAGGACGCTAAGACGTTCGAGAATTACACCCGTGACTAACACAACTTTTATTAGGAATGCAAGAAAATGAAGTCTTATAAATTAATTTTCTTATCAAGTTTGTTGCTAATAACAAAATGTGCGTTCCCACCTTGTTTTTTTTATTCCACAGCCTGTGTGGCCTGTATCAAATTTACTTTCAGCAATGCATTTACGGCGCAGTTTTTGAGTTAATAATGATCTACTTTCAGTGCATGAGTGAACAATTTAAACAAAACAAATGATGTGAAAAACGATGATAGAAGTATTAAACTGTGTCGCGGACATCAACGCCCTCCTCCGGGAAATATTATAGTAAGTCCCAGTCAAAGTACATTAGTTACACAATAATATAAGTATGTGTAGATACCTCGTCCAGTACCTCCCTGAGGTCGCGGTCCAGGCGCGCGGCTTCTCGGTTGCTGATCTGCTGGCGCAGCGCGTTGGCGGTGGTGCGCAGCGTCTGCTGCACGCGCCAGAACATCACCACTTCGCAACACTCTTTCTAAATATACAATATTTTCAAATAAAACCAGTATCCAAACAAAAGTTCTCAGCTTATCTTTTCACTCGAAAACTTTTTTTTATGCTTAGCTAACCTTTTAGAGCACCTTAATATCCACACGACGACGTACAAATAACTCGTATAACTGTTGCGGAGTTACGACTTATTCTTAGGGCATTCAGAGTGAATTTCGAGGCTTTTTGCAACCATATATGTCAGAAACTACTGAACTGATTCTAAAAATTCTTTCACTGACAGAAAGCTACACTATTCTTAAGTTCTTTGATAACTAGTGGTTCGCCCCAAACTGAGATCTCGCAAGTCTCCCATAATAACAAAAAAATATTATTTGTACCTAACCTATTTGACTATCAAAATAGTGCTACGAAATGCATAACCAAGCAACTTGACCAGCAGTTTCATTCAAATTACAGGTAACGGGAGTTCATGTTAATTGGTTACCTTTTTTGGAGTAGTAATTGCAGTTATTCTTGATATCAGACTTTTCCCTATATTTGTGTCACTAAAGCTACACACATACCTAATTTCAGCACTGTGGGGTCACTGGTGTACCATGTGTCAGTTTTTATTATGACTAATAACTTAAAAACTATAAGGTTTAAACTAAAAATAAAAACGGTGTCAACGGCGGCGCAAGGGTTGATCTATTGTGTTCTGCTGGGCCAGTCGTTTGCCTGCCTCGTAATTGTAATCACACTCAAAGTCCGTAAAGTAAGCAAAGTTCATTTAATAATAATAAGTTGAGCGTATAGTAAGGCGCAAAGGCAGGCAAACGACTGGCTCAGCAGAACACAATAGATCAACTCTCGCGCCGCAACCCCCTCCACATCACTTTGTCATGCTCATGGCCCAACTGCAACTCAAATTGTAAATTCCGAGAATGCATTTTGAATACAAAAACATAATAAAGATTTGTTTGCGCGCTGCTCTGTTGTCACCCAGGAGAGTTACAGACATAGCGATAATTCGATCTCTTATCGGCCTATTGTTATTGCAGGTAAAAGATTTGCACCCACGTTTACAATCCGGATCATGGGTGAGAACACATCGCGCAAAATTAATAAAACTTAAACTAAATATTGAAAAAAAAAAGCTCTAAAAAGCTTCCCTGCAGTCATTTTTGGTTAGTTAACAAACGAATTAAGCTTAGGAATGATAAAATGGCCAAAATCTATTTTCTAATCAAATAGCTAATTTCAAGAATTTTCCACCTCGCCGTCTTTGAAGGCCGATTTTCGCCAAGGTAGCCCATTACGTACTACTTTTTTTTAATGATTATGAAAGCTGAGAGTCTGGAGATCTCTTAAAATGTATTTAAGAATCATGAAATTACTTGTTAAGATTTTTAATTTAAAGTTGAAAATATAAGTCATAATTCACCGAACGTAATTTTTTGACTTTACACCAACATTTTCATAGTTTTCATCAAAGTCACATAGCTGAATATTTTATGCATAAAAGAACAACTTATAACAATTCAGAAGCAAAAAAAAAAATCTCAATAAAGTTGTCTACTTTTTTTTAAAGAATTTTTTAAGTTGTTCAAGTCGAAAATTTTCAAAAATTCGGAAAAAAAATCATAACTCGAAGAAAACTATAAAAAATCGCGGAACATACATAAGGGTGATTCGGGTAGCCCATGGAGTGTTCTATCTCTGAACTTTCGCTTGACACTATTTTTTGGGACACCCTGTATATATATCCTATATACCAAATTTCACGATGATCGGATAAACGCTTAGAAAGTTATCCTCGGACAAACAAACATACATACATACAACGCCGATTTGCCCAAGGTGATTTAGAGATCTCGCTCGATCAATAATCTATGCGAAGTCGGGCTTTAATACAACATCCCTTACCCCAGTTCCGTTCTGTTGGCTGTACAGATAGAAGCTCTTCCTACAATCGCGCGCTCGAGTCAACGCTGCCTGTAGGAAATTTCTGGAAACAAAGAAATTCAATAGTTTATAGTTATTAAGCAAGGGCTGTAAGCGATCTTACTGTCCTTGTATAACAATGTAACAATGCGGGAGTTATTGATCGCTTACACCCGAGTTTAACTCATAACTTTTCATAACGAAAGCGAGGATATAAAAAGTATTTTTATAAAATTTTGTTGCTAAAAAGAAAATTAGCGTCCCCGGTATCCATTGTTTTCTTTTCACTACTGTACTATGGACCTCTTTCATTTAATAGAAATAATTTAAGGGAATTTATGTCACTCTCTTCGGTACACTTTCGGAACACTTTATAGTGTTTTTTGAAGACGTATTCAACGCAACGTAAATAATAAGGTGCGTCAGTTAAAAAAAACTTCGAACTTTCATACAGGGCCGATGAAATTAAAAAAAAAGTTTACATAACTTATAGGTTATGAATAAAACGGCTGTTAGTGGTAGGACCGACAGACATCTGGTTGCTATAAGACAGCTCTGTGTAAAATGTCCAGCATTACTATTATTGTAAGTATTCCTAGCTCGACTAATGAATCCCAAAAATTAAAAAAAAAACATGGGGTGTGGCTGGGTCATGGACGTGTTGTACGTGAATACGTAGCAGGTATTATTTTCTAAACAAAATATATAAAAAATGCTATTTAATGTATGTTATAATCATGTTTGAACACTAGAAGTCCTTAGGGTCATACTAAATGGAAATCTCGAAACGCAGCAAAATGACCTCAAAATGGCGGCGCCACGCGCGATGCGTTACAATCCTCACTTAGCGTAACGAATTCTTTGATCCTTTGGCTATCCAGAGGTATAATTATATTTTGAATGGAGATGATAGATATGTAGGTGCAACACCAAACTGTATCCCCGATTTTGTTATCATTCGTTTTTTGAATTCCTCCTTCCACTATGGAAGCAATTTTAAAAAGTATTCATGTCAAAAGTAAGGCTAACTCATTTATATTTCACAGTTTTTTACAATATGATGGTAATGTCTGCACTTACTTGAGATAAACAGGCTTCCACGTCTCCCTGATGTATTCATTATCCACTTCGATGCCCTTTCTCCTAAGATTGTCTCTAACCGCTACCACCTGAACCAAACATAAAAAAAAACAGGGAGTTAACATACTAATATTGTGTTTTTGTTTTGGAACCTTTGAATTATACAATGCAAAGCGGGTTGGTTTACAGACAGGGCCTTGAACGTTTGTTTACCATCGAAACGTCTCAACTATCGTGAGACAAAGAGTAAAACGGCAGTATTAATACTTTGTTGTAATAAGATTCGAGTTTAAGATGTATGTAAGTCTGTTACTAAAAAAAATCTGTTTACAACCTTGCTTAACCTTGTTTACAACATTGTTTACGGCGCGTCGTCAAAATTGGTTTGTAGTATTTTTAATTAAAATATAAGTGATTTGTCATTTGCAAACAATACAACCTTACAATCGTTCCTTACAAGATGGGGTAGATCATTTTTAACAACCCCCGTGGCGTAGTGGGCAAATAACCAGCTGAGATGCAAGAGGTTCGATCCTTGCCACGAAATAAATGTTTGCATGATCTACAGATATTTGTTCCGGGTCTAGATGTATTTCTATACAACCTGTTTTGTTATCTACGACATTAATTTAAAATACACATCCGAAATCGTATTAACTGATTTTAGAGGTGGGTTTAATACCGATAGCTTGAATATTTATCCAGTAATCGATACATTTCCAATAAACAATTTTTAACATAAATCTGTGGCGCCTTTGCGACGATGTCGCCTAGTCAGTTTAACAGGTACCTACGTACACGATGAATTAATATGATTTGTTTACCTATTTTATACAAGCTGTTCTTTGATATTCAGAAATTAAAGTGTTAAGAAAATTTAAAATTTTCTATGGTAATTAATTTGAACAAAACCTATTTTACAATAATACTAGCCATTAGCCCTGCCTGTGTTTTCATTTAATGTCGTACATAACAAAACAGGTTTTATAAGTATTCTATCATTAATCTGGTTCCCATAGTATAAGCTCTGCTTAGTTTGTGGATAGATACCGTTGTGTGAAATGTCCAGCAATATTTATATTTATTTATGAGTAGGTACCTCGTCGTACATGAGCGCGGGTCTGGAGACGCCCAGGCGCTCCAGCTCCGAGCGCACCTCCCAGCGCCGGCTCTGCTCGTCCGAGTGCGACCGCCAGTAGAACCAGCGCTCGCGGAAACTCGGACCTGCAAACATACACTTCTTCTTAGTCCTCTTGGCAGAGTGGTCGTGGTCGCCATGTCAGGGTTGTAGCGCGCTTAACTACCCTTCACCACTCCTCTCGCACCGCTGCTCTTCTGGCACATTCGTTCAAAGGAACATCTATGGCATCCTTTATTTGATCCGTCCATCTCATAGGCGATTTGCCACGCGCTCTCTTGCCGTTCAATGGAGAGCTGTCGCACCCAAGCATGAGGGTACGAGATTATACCGTGGAAGAAAGATGCTGCTTGATGCCGAGTTCTTGGAGTATGGACTGGTTGGTACGGAATTCTGTCCATGATACCCCAAGTATTCTTCTCCAGAACCACATCTCGAGACAACATACACACACATATCCACAGCCCGGATCTAGAATCGGATCTAGCAGGGGGACGTGAAAAGCATTAGAATTAATACGAGATTTACAACGTAAAATATTCATAAATAACAAGCATCCACCCGCGGTTTCACACGCGTGGTTTGTCAATAAAACCAAAATCCCTTATATGCCACATTTTATCGAAATTAGTCTATCCGTTTAGTTGAAAATTTAACAAACAGAGGTAGAAAGACTTTTGAATGTTTAGTTGAGTATGGGTCATTTTGTCAGAAGACTTTTAAGAGGCGCGCCAGTGCATTACTAATAGTTAAAATAACTAGACTGTGTTTAGCGATATGTATGTAATTTAAGTATTTCTGCATTTGAATAACAAAACTAAACCTTTCGATCGTCTGGCAAACCATCTCCAATTTGTACGAGAGGTGTAACTAAGAGACTCACCAGTGAGCTCTTTGTGTACGAGAGGTGTAACTAAGTGACTCACCGGTGAGCTCTTTGTGTACGAGAGGTGTAACTAAGTGACTCACCAGTGAACTCTTTGTGTATGAGAGGTGTAACTAAGTGACTCACCGGTGAGCTCTTTGTGTACGAGAGGTGTAGTGACTCATCAGTGAGCCGTGTGTAAGAGGTGTAACTGAATGACTCACCAGTGAGCTCTTTGTGTACGAGAGGTGTAACTAAGTGACTCACCAGTGAACTCTTTGTGTATGAGAGGTGTAACTAAGTGACTCACCGGTGAGCTCTTTGTGTACGAGAGGTGTAGTGACTCATCAGTGAGCCGTGTGTAAGAGGTGTAACTGAATGACTCACCAGTGAGCTCTTTGTGTACGAGAGAAATAATGAATGATTCACCAGTGAGCTCTTTGTGTACGAGGTGTAACTGAATGGCTCACCAGTGAGCTCTTTGTGTACGAGAGGTGTTGTGGACTGTATTTGATGTGAATAAAACCTTCGATTTCTTCTTCACTTGTTATTATTTATTGAACTGTTCTACACGAAGTCTTAACGCTGAATACAATTTTGAGGGCGGCCGCCGCTACTTTTATAGGCCGGGATCTAAAATGTTATACTGCTGATCCGATAGTGTGGGAGAGAGACGGGTGTATCTCGCTCACACACCATAACATTTTACTGCCGATTCGATAGTGTGGGAGAGGGACGGGTGTATCGCGCCCTCTCGCTCGCACACTATAAATATACAAAAACGGCGGCGCCCGGCTGCCAAATCCTCCGTCGTCCGAGACACGTTCTCGGAGACCCGGATGACGAAATCACCTCTGCTAATGCGGAAGGTGAGTCATCTATATCAGACAGAGCAAACACTTCACAGAAACACCGACCTCGCCGGCGAGGTCGACGAGTCCCTTCAGTCGCCGCTTATACGAGGTACAGACATGTACCCGGGCGTTTCTCTCCTATCCCCATCCCGGCAACAGCCCAAGCCGAGGTTCGTACCTAAGTGGTGCCCTTGCGCTAGTTGCCTATAAAACTTACTGGGCTGAGCGCCATCTGCGCTCGCCAAAAGTTCGGTTAAGCTGTCACGGCCTCAGAGGCCAACAGCGAGATTAGTCCATTCGAAAAAAAAAAAAAAAAAAAAAAAGCCCGGCTGCCGCGCTCAGTTCGGCGGCGGCGACCCTATCATTCGTTTCTAATTTCTAAATTTATACAATGCATTTTCTATCCTAGATCTAGCTCGGCGTCCGCTACAGTTCCTCCCACCGGCGCAGCTTGCGTAGCCTCTTCTTTTTTCAGGACGATGAGCTTTCTCACGGGCCGCTTGAAGACGCCAGTCCTCGTTCGGACGTCTGCCACTCGTACTCCGCCGTCTGGACCCGGATAGGCGCGCTCGACGATTCCCATGGGCCACACGTTCCGTGGCAAGGTGTGGTCGACTACGATGACGATGTCCCCGACTTGTAGTCGCCTCTTGTCGTCCGAGGGTTCTCCTCGTGGCACCAATGTGGGCAGGTATTCTCGGACCCAGCGCTGCCAGAAATGGTCAGCGAGCGCTAGGCTGGCCTTCCAGGTGCGTCGATCGGTTTCGTTGTGCTGTCCGGCGGTGGGCAGGCCGGCGGATGACCCCAAGAGGAAATGGTTTGGAGTCAAAGCTTCTGGATCTTCATGACTCACGCTGACATGTGTCAAAGGTCTCGCGTTCACAGAGAACTCGGCTTCTGTCAGTAGGGTGAGCAGGACTTCCTCGGTCGGTTCCTTTTCGTTCAGTGTGGCGGCTAATGCGACTTTGATGGATCGCACCAGTCGTTCCCAGGCTCCTCCCTGGTTGGGAGCCCCTGGCGCGATGAAATGCCACTCCAGTCGGTGTAGCAGGGCGTCGTCTTGCAGCGCTGGTGCCCACTCGGCGTAGGCTGCTCGCAGCTCGTTGTTGGCCCCTCGAAAATTGGTCGCGTTGTCTGAGTACATGGCGCGCGGCCAACCTCTCCGCGCCGCCATTCTTCGCAGTGCCATGATCGCAGAGCTCGTGGATAATGACGACACGAGCTCCAGGTGTACCGCGCGTGTGGTGAGGCACGTAAACAGTGCGCCCCATCTTTTCTCTCGGCGGCGTCCAATCTTCACTATCATCGGCCCGAAATAGTCCACCCCGCAGTGGGTGAATGGGCGGTGGTAGGGCTCGAGGCGTGCTCGTGGCAGGTCCCCTGTCGCCGGAATCAGAGGTCTCGATCGCTTCCTTCGGCAGAGGGCGCAGTCCTTCTCAATGGTGCGCACGGTGGGTCGTAGATGAATGATCCAATATTTCTGACGGAGATCATTTGTCACGCGCTCGCGGTTCGCGTGCCCTGCTGCGCAATGCTCTCGCAGCACGATGAGTTTGGTGATCCGGTGGCGGCCGTCGAGGATGATGGGCTGTTTGACTTCAAGAGGTGCAGTGGCCGCCCCGATGCGGCCTCTGACTCGCAGGATGCCGTCTTCCAGGACCGGGTCCAGCCGAAACAGTCGGCTCGTCCTGGTGATCGGACGAGATGCTTTTAGTTTCTGCAGCTCGTCTTGGAAGCTCTCCTGTTGGGCTTGACGTAGGAGAGTGCGTTCCGCTTCCTCGATGTGTCGATGTTCTAATCCCGAGGCTCGGCGCCGACACAAGTCGATGAATGCCAGCACGCGGGCCGACGCTCTGACTAGCGTCTCGTATTTGGAGAAGCGTGCGGGATCTGGCAGCCACTCCCCTGCTTTGTTTTCTTCCGTAACATGCAGGATCACTTCTTCCTCGCCATCTTCGCTTGACGTCGTTTCTGTCGGCCACTGATTCTCGGGGCGGAGCAAGAATTCTGGGCCCTGGAACCAGCGGTCTTCTATGGAGATTGGTGTGCTCGCGAATCTCGTCGCATCGTCGGCTATGTTCTCCCTGGTGGGCACCCATCGCCATTCTTCCTTGTGAGTGAGCTCTGCTAGCTCACCCAAGCGATGGGCGACGAACGGAGTGTACCGTCTCGCGTCGTGCCGCACCCAGTGAATCACCGTCATTGAATCGGTCCAGTACACTGTTCTCTTGACTTGGACTCGATGTTCTCTCTTGATGGTGTCAGCCAGTCTGGCACCGATGACAGCCGCCTGCAGTTCCAGGCGGGGAATGGTCTGCGCGCGTTTCGGAGCCACTTTTGACTTGGCGGCCACGAGACTCAGTCTGACGCTTCCGTCGGGTCGTGTGTCGCGCCAGTATGCCACAGCAGAGTAGGCCTGTTCGCTGGCGTCACACAGAACGTGCAGCTCCAAGTTTTGGTCGTCTTCCATCGCGTAGCGTCGTTCCAGTCGCAGACCCGAAAGATCGGCGAGGTGTCCCAGCCACGTGGCGAAAAGGTCGTTCTCCTCATCAGGGATAGGCTCGTCCCAGGAGATGTTCAAGCGCCACAGGCTCTGCAGGATGATCTTTGCGCGTATGGTGCAGTGGCTCAGCAGTCCAAGAGGGTCGTATATGGACATGACCGCGCTGAGTGCTTCTCTCTTGGTAGGCGCGCGACTTCGTGCACGCACTTCGGCGGGGACTCTGTTCATTGAAGTGTTAAACCCCAATTCATCTCGCTCGGCGTTCCAGTACAGCCCGAGTATCTTGTTCTCTGGCCCGTTTCTTCCAAGTTGAGTCGGTGTGGTCGCTCGCAGTTCTTCGGGTACGTCTCGCAGTACGCTATTGTTGCTAGCGCTCCAGCCTCGCAGTGTGAACCCTGCCGCAGCGTGAACCGCTTGTACTTCAGTAATCACGCGGTGGGCTTCCTGTTCATCCTCGTAGCTCGCTACCAAGTCATCCATGTAGTGATCTCGAGTGATGGCTTCGTAGGCGAGAGGGTGAGTTTGAGCGTGTTCTTTCGCATTGTGGTTGCGTACGTAATGCGCCATGAAGGGAGAGCTCGCGGCGCCGAATATCATGCTCGTCATCTTGAAGTGATGAGGTGGTTTCTCTCTGTCGGCGCCTCTCCATAAGAACTGTTGTGCCGGTTGATCTTCCCGACGAATCTTCACTTGGAGAAACATCTCCTGTACATCTGCCGTGACTGCGATGCGTTTCTCCCGGAATCGAAACAGGATGCCTGGTAGTGACATCAGTAGGTCCGGCCCTTCCAGGAGATGGTCGTTCAGGCTGACTCCGTGGCTTTTCGCTGCCGCGTCGAAGACAAGCCTCTGTTTCCCCGGTTTGTTGACGTTCTGTACCGCGAAGTGTGGCAGGTACCAGCAGACCGGACTTGTCTTCTCAGTGCCGTCGCATGGTTCGGCGTATCCTTTCTGCAGCAGGTTCTCTATCTGCTCGGTGTATTTTCTAGCGAAGCCTGGGTCGGTGTCCATCTTCATTTCCATTTTTTGGAGGCGACGGAGCGCTCCACTGTAGCTCGGAGGCAATTTCATGCCGTCCGCCTTCCAGGGCAGCCCGATCTCGTAGCCCTTGTCCGTCTTCTTTATAGTTCGCTCGATTATTCTAGCGGCTCGCTGATCCGCGTCACTCACATGTGGCTTATGAGTGATGCCGAGCGCTTCGATGCTGAAGTGGTGTTCCACCAAGTCGTGGAGATGATTGTCCTGCTGCTCTCTCGCCTCCACTCTTCGTTCCGGAGTGTAGACGTGCAGAACGCTGTTTCGATCTTCGATGATGGTGCGTGGTACAGTCCCGTGCACCACCCATCCTAGTCGAGTTCGGGATGCGGCCGGTTGGTTCCGTTTACCGACGCGCAGTTCTTGCGTTACGATGTATTCCCAGTGGTCTGCTCCCACCAGTATTCCAGGCCGTACGGTATCGTAGCACACTTCCTCTTGCGATAGATCTCGGAGATGTTCGTACTCCAGAAGCGTGCTCGGTATGGATTGTTGAATCAACTTCATGCCTCTGATTGTTCTTGCTTGAAATTTGTGCAGCTCTCTGTCGGTTCCCCTCAAATGTATGGTGACCAGCTTGCTGTTATTTTCTTCCTGTGTCACGTTGACTCCTTGCATCCGTAGTGGTAGCAGCGATCCCTTGGCACCGATGTTCTGCGCCAACTCCTCATCGATCAGCGAGATTGTAGCCCCTTCATCCAGGAGGGCGTGTGTGCGGATCTCCCCCCGTGGACCCACGACAGTGACTGGACACATCTTCAGCAGCACTGTCCTCTTGCTGGTGGCGGTCGGTGTTGCCATCGTCAGGACAGACTCTGCGGTGCCCGCTTCGGACCTCGGGTTTTCGGGACGTTCCTCCTTATCTTGCTGATGCAGACTCGTGTGATGAGGTCGTAGGCATTGTCCTATGCTGCACCGCTTGGCCTTGCAGTGGAGGCGCATGTGTCTCTTGGCAATACATTTGAAGCAGAGCTTGTTCTTGCGCACAAGCTCCCACCGTTCGTCTACGGATAGCGCTGCGTATTTCGGGCAGTCCGGTAGCTTGTGCGGCTTCTCACACATCGGGCATTTGTCTAGCTGTTCGTCTTCCGCTACATTGTACACGGCGTTCGGTTTCCTTTTCGGCCTGGCATCGGTGATGGTCGGCCTGGGTTCTCTCTTGGCAGCGGTTGCTATTGCAGATGGAGCGTAACTATATCGGAGCGCTCGGTCTGCCTCTCGCATGAGGAAGCGAGATAGCACGACGATTTCTGGGTCCGCTGTTCCTTCTTGTTCATTTGCGTAGTCGCACCACCGCGCCTTGATGTGAGGGCTCAGCTTTTCCAACACTTCTCGGGCCAGCATGGGGTTAAAGAGGTACCCATGGCGGTTGATGCCCTTGATTACGCAGACCACGTTCTGAAGCTTAACAGCGAACACGTTCAGTTCTACCGCTGATGATCCTGGCTTCGGTAACCTCTTGAGGTCATCTAAGGCTCGGTCGATGATGGCCTCAGGTCGCCCGAAGCATTGTTCAAGTGTCTTCAGGATGACCTCCGGATTGCTTGCAGTGCACAGCAGGGCAGACACCAGTTCCCTAGCTTCTCCTTTCAGGCAGCTCCTTAGCCGCTGCAGATTTTCTGCCGGTGTCAGCCGGTATATCGTCGTCGAATCTTGAAAGGCGGCCTTAAATGCCAACCACTCATTTGAAGCTCCGGAGAATGGTTGCAAGTCAGGACACTTGATCCTGGGTCTGGCCAGCTTTTCCATAGCCTCGGTCAAGGCGTCGACATTACTTCTTGATCTGACGGGGGTGGTTGATCTGTCCCTCACGTTGAACCTCAGGTGTCGGTCGTCCTTGGTTCCGGACCTCGGCACGTCCCGTCGTTCCCTTCGTGCATCAAGGGTGTTCGATTGGAGCCAGGCGTCAACCTTCTGATGATGATCGGTTCCGTTATCACCGTGAAGGCTTTCCTGGTCATCCTGAATGGCCGCTAGGCTTACAGCCAACCGCTTCTTGATAAGGTCTGCCTCGATCTGAAGCTCCTTTCTTCGCAGGGCGGCTAGCTTTTCTTCAGCCTCCAGCTCCACCATCCGTGTCCTCGTGGCAGTGCTTGCGGTCGACCGTACCGATTGTGCGGGGGACCGGGGTCTGGCACCCCCAGCACCGTCATCGGTGGCCACGTTCGTAGGCCTTGGTTCGATTGCGACACCGCCTCGTGGGTTTGGTGACGCAGGTGGATCCAGCGATAGCCTTCGTCTTCGTTCTCGTTCGATGGCCTGAAGATCGGCTCCGGCTTCTCCCTGCAGCTCGCGTTCCAGTTCGCGACGTTCCGTGTCGCGACGCTCCTGGTCTGCGGCGTCTGCTTGGCTCCGGGTTACCACCATGGTAACGTCGTCGATTTTTCAATCCGTCGAATTTTCTGTTCTGATCCGGCTTCTGATCCGTGTTCTGATCCGTGTTCTGATCCGCGTTCTGATCCGGCTTCTGAAGGACCAAACTGTTGTGGACTGTATTTGATGTGAATAAAACCTTCGATTTCTTCTTCACTTGTTATTATTTATTGAACTGTTCTACACGAAGTCTTAACGCTGAATACCATTTTGAGGGCGGCCGCCGCTACTTTTATAGGCCGGGATCTAAAATGTTATACTGCTGATCCGATAGTGTGGGAGAGAGACGGGTGTATCTCGCTCACACACCATAACATTTTACTGCCGATTCGATAGTGTGGGAGAGGGACGGGTGTATCGCGCCCTCTCGCTCGCACACTATAAATATACAAAAACGGCGGCGCCCGGCTGCCGCGCTCAGTTCGGCGGCGGCGACCCTATCATTCGTTTCTAATTTCTAAATTTATACAATGCATTTTCTATCCTAGATCTAGCTCGGCGTCCGCTACAAGAGGTGTAACTGAATGACTCACCAGTGAGCTCTTTGTGTAGGAGAGGTGTAACTGAGTGACTCACCAGTGAGCTCTTTGAGTTGGTTCTGCGTGGCACTGAGCTTCTCATTGAGCGCCGTCTCCATGAGAGTGACGGCCGAGTCCCAGTCGGCGCGCGACCCGACCATCCTGTCCTGCAGCGCGTTCAGTTGCAACACTCGAAGCACCTGCCACACATACATTCTTTACATTAATTATACTACAACTAGCTACCGCCCCCGGCTTCGCACGCGTGTTTTGTCAATCAAAAGTAGTCTATGTGTCAATCCAGGTCATAATTTATCGACATACCAAATTTCATAGAAATTGGTTCCGCCGCTATGACTTGATTGAGTAACAAACAAACATCCAAACTTTCGCATTTATAATATAAGTGGGATAAAGAACTTACAAAATGGTATATCGTCGCCTAATTATCAGAATTCGTAAGTCCATAAGGGCAAATTTTACAGGAACAACATAAAACTGATTTTCTCACAAACTTTGAGAGATTTTTATTGAGTCACGAGTACTTTAGTATAAAAAATATCCTCATTTTACACCTAAAGTAAGAGTAACTCAATAAAAATCAATAAACAAACAAATAAATAAATAAACATCCAAACTTTCGCATTTATAATATTATTGTGATAACTAAACTAAGTAGTTATTATTTAGGTTCATTCATTTATGTTATTTTTATTTTTTATATCATATGTTAAGTATGCAAATGCAGGTATTGAAATCGGCGACCAAAAACTTACAAACCTTAGGTTCGCTGACGACATAGTTCTCTTTGCCACCAGTGCCCCCCAATTAGAACAAATGCTCCAAGACCTGAGCAAGGCAAGCCTCGAGGTTGGACTGATGATGAACCAGTCAAAGACCCAAGTTATGACCAATAGCAAGAAACATAGGGTCAAGGTAGATGGGCAAGAGATACACTATGTCGATGAGTATATTGTTACGAGCTGAGGGTTCGGGATAAAATAATGGGAATCGATTCAACCAAAATAACACTTTTATTCAACACTAAAACGATGAATACACGAACTTGGTCACACGTAACCACAACACACTAATTTACACCATTTAAAGTCACCGAAACGTTCGCACGTATAGCAAAATCCAGACTGACTCGCGAGCAACTACTGTTCACGCGAGACCCTGCTCCACGTCAGTCCTCCAGGGCCTCGCTGAGACTCAGTCACTCAGACTCACACTGACTCAGACTTACTCACAACTGACTGTCCGGCCATCTCTCCGGCCTATTTATATCCACACATTTCGATTGTTCGAGAAGGATCTCGATCGTTCCAGGAAAAGGGTCGGTCCCTCGACACAATGGCCACTCCATTGTGCGCAACCGCAGACAATAACAACAATAACGCAGCAAGACAAAAGCGTTCGAGAAGTTACGATTATTACTCATTGTTTAACAGCCTCGGCGTAACAATATTTATCTGGGCCAGATAGTTTCTTTCAAGAACAGACAAGATCGAGAAGTAGACCGTCGTGTCGATAACGCTTGGAAGAGCTACTGGTCCATGAAAGAGCTAATGAAGGGCAACCTTCCACTGTCACTTAAGCGAAAACTCATCGACATGTGTATCTTACCCATTCTAACCTACGGTGCTCAGACTTGGTCATTGACGGACTCACAAAAGTTCAAACTCGGGGTATGCCAACGAGCGATGGAGCGTAGCATTTTAGGTGTTAAGCGGACCGATAGAATCCGCAACACTACTCTACGCTCTATGACCGGAATCATCGACGTGGGGTACAAGGCGGCAAGACTCAAATGGGAGTGGGCGGGTCATGTCACTCGAATGCACCCTGAAAGGCGGACTAAGATCTCCACCGACTGGCAACCTACAGGACGACGGCAACGAGGCAGACCGCGAAAACGTTGGCGCGACGATCTGGATGGGTTCCATTCTGACTGGCAGGAGATTTCTGGAGAACGCAAGGAATGGAAGGAAATGGGGGAGACCTTTGCCCAGCAGTGGGACAGTATAGATTATTAAAAAAAAAATGTTAAGAATGTATATGTAATATGTTAGGTACACCATTACACCCCAGGTAATGTCCACACAGTCCATTCCATCCAAAGGTTGTCTGGTAGAGATCGCTATTCAGCGATAAGACTGCCAATTGTATTACATAGTTTTACGGTGTTCTTTGTAGTTGTATTGTTACTAGGTGTGCAATAAAGAATTATCTAATCTAATCTAAATTAATAAGTGTTCTGATACTCCAAAGACTAGAGACTCACGTCTTGTGCGCGCTCCTCCCACTGGTGCCTGTCCAAGGCCTCGTCCACGGCTTGCTGTTTGACCGGCTCGTATAGTGGGTCACCGGCGGGGCTGCCGCTCGCTTGCAGCAGGGCTGCGAACTCCGCCGCCAGAGCTTCGCCCCCCGCTCGCACTGATGCGGAAGGGAGTTCCGCGTCCGCCCATTCGCGGAGCTTTATGTCCACTTGGGTGTTGAATTTGTCTGTAATTAATGAATTTCTTTATAAGAGGGTTGAATTTATTTGTAAGACCGTTAAATTGTCTGTAAGAAACACAACTGCTGAATTTGTCTGTAAGAAGGTTGAATTTGTCCGTAAGAAAGTTGAATTTGTCTGTAAGAAGGTCGAATTTGTCTGTAAATAAATTGAATTTGTCAGCAAGAAGGTTGAATTTGTCTGTAAGAGGGTTGAATTTGTCTGTAAGAAGGTTGAATTTGTCTGTAAGAAGGTTGAGTTTGTCTGTAAGAAGGTTAAGTTTACCTGCACATGTGATGAATTTATTTTAGTGTCGTAAAATATGCGTAAATTCTCATAGTATATAATACAACAAAATTATAATGGCATCAAAACAATTAATTAAGTATATTTTTACTCTAAATGCATTAAGTGATATTTACAATCTCATTATAATGTTTTAATAAGTAAACATACTGTTACGCCGAGGCTGTTAAACAATGAGTAATAATCGAACCTTCTCGAACGCTTTTGTCTTGCTGTGTTATTGTTGCTATTGTTTGTGGTTTCGCAGAATGGTGAGTGGCCATTGTGTCGAGGGACCGACCCTTTCCTGGAAGGATCGACATCGTTCTCGAACAATCGAAATGTGTGCGATATAAATAGGCCGGAGAGATGGCCGGACAGTCAGTCTCAGTCAGTCTGAGTCAGTGAGTTAGTCTCAGCGAGGCCCTGGAGGACTGACGTGGGAAGGGTCTCGCGTGAACAGTAGTTGCTCCCGAGTCAGTCTGGATTAAGCTATACGTGCGATCATTTCGGTGACTTTAAGTGGTGTGAATTAGTGTGTTGTGATACGTGTGACCAAGGTCGTGTATTCATCGTTTAGTGCTGAATAAAAGTGTTATTTTGGTTGGATCGATTCCCATTATTTTATCCCGAACCCTCAGCTCGTAACAATTTGGTGTCAGAAGTGGGATAAAATAATGCCGGTTCTACCAAAGGATAACTTGGACGGTGTAAAGACGAGAGGTCAACGACAACAGGAAATAGATGAAAGGCGGTTTGGGGAGTCTCCGGTTCAAGAAGCTCGGCAGAGTCGTCAGCCGATGGAGATGGAATCAGCCGCCACCGAATCATTTGGAGCATCATCATCATCATCCGTGGGGCAAGCTCCTGTGACAGGCGATCTTGCTGCTATTATGGCCATGCTTTGTCGTCAGCAAGAAGAGCAGGCTCGGTTGCAGGAGGAGGAACGCCGTCAGCATAAAGAAGAGAAGCGTCGTCAACAGGAAGAGCCGGCTTGGTTGCAGGAGGAACAACGCCGTCAGCATTAAGAAGAGAAGCGTCGTCAACAGGAAGAGCAGACTCGGTTGCAGAAGGAACAGCGACATGAACAGGTAGAGCAGACTCGGTTGCAAGAGGAACAGCGACGTCAGGATAAAGAAGAGCAGCGTCGTCAACAGGAAGATCAGCGACGTTGGCCATAAGAGCGTGCTCGACTGATGAGGGAATCGTTCGGTTCATCTGGAAAGGAATTCCAGGAAGTGAAAGAACAGATAGAAATCAAGAGAGCCGTGTTTTGGCGGCTGGAATTGGGCTCGACTGATGAGGGAATCGTTCGGTTTATCTGGAAAGTAATTCCAGGAAGTGAAAGAACAGATAGAAATCATGAGAGCCGTGTTTTGGAGGCTGGAATTGGGATCGCTGATGAGAAAGGGACTCTGGGTGTCCTGAAGTACTGGAGACGGCAATGTGGCTCCTCTAGTTGCTACATCTTCAGAGCGAGGTGCGCCTAAAATTGTTCATGTTGATTGGCTGCCGCGATATGGGGCTAAGAATGCTCGGGACGAGCATGTTTTAGGAGGGGGCAGTGTTACGCCGAGGCTGTTAAACAATGAGTAATAATCGAACCTTCTCGAACGCTTTTGTCTTGCTGTGTTATTGTTGCTATTGTTTGTGGTTTCGCAGAATGGTGAGTGGCCATTGTGTCGAGGGACCGACCCTTTCCTGGAAGGATCGACATCGTTCTCGAACAATCGAAATGTGTGCGATATAAATAGGCCGGAGAGATGGCCGGACAGTCAGTCTCAGTCAGTCTGAGTCAGTGAGTTAGTCTCAGCGAGGCCCTGGAGGACTGACGTGGGAAGGGTCTCGCGTGAACAGTAGTTGCTCCCGAGTCAGTCTGGATTAAGCTATACGTGCGATCATTTCGGTGACTTTAAGTGGTGTGAATTAGTGTGTTGTGATACGTGTGACCAAGTTCGTGTATTCATCGTTTAGTGCTGAATAAAAGTGTTATTTTGGTTGGATCGATTCCCATTATTTTATCCCGAACCCTCAGCTCGTAACAATACTAACAACCTTACCGTGGGTACATCAAATCAAAATACAATGACACTTTTGATAAATTTCACTATCTTCTAGTGAATTACTATATAACAGATTTTATTTTCTTACTAAAATCAATACTGTAGCGATCAATCCATATTGTGGCGGCATTTTTCCCGTTCTCAGGATGATTGTACTTTATTTGTCTCGGGATTAATGCTAGGAACAAGAATAAGGTTTATATAAGTTTGGTGTCTGTGTTGTACGAGGCATGCCTTTTAAGTTTTGTAGTTTGAAGAAAAAAACACAACTAGAACCTTATAGTACTTTTTATTGTTTTTCAAAGTATTCACCGCGTAGCTTAATACACTTTTCCATTCGCTCAAACCAGTTATTATAACATTTATTCCACTCTAAAGTGGGGGTGTTCAAAATGGCTGACTTGAAAGCGTCGACTGCTTCTTCACCGGACTGGAACCTTTGACCACGAAGACTTTTCTTAATTTTAGGAAATGTAAAGAAATCGTTAGGGCTTAGGTCAGGACTGTATGGAGGATGGTCAAGAATTTCTACTTTTTCCTGCTTCAAATACTCAATCGTTTGACGAGCGCTGTGTGAGCTTGCGTTGTCGTGGTGCAGGATGATGCGTCGCTTTGAGTTAGATTTTCGAAGTTCGGCGATGACTTGTGGTAAACAAACTGTAGTATACCACTCTGCGTTAACCGTTCTACGATCTTCAAGTGCAATAGTCGCAACATGGCCGGTTTTTCCAACGAACGTGGCCACCATCTTCTTTGAAGTGCTTCGAGAACGAACAACTTTAGTCGGCTTTGGCTCGTCTTGAAAGACCCAGATTGTAGATTGTTGTTTGGAATCAGGATCGTAGGCATAGATCCAAGATTCGTCACCACTTATGATGTCGTAGACGTGATTTGACTCCCCTCGGTTGAACCTTTGCAGAGTTTTCTTACACCATCTGACGCGGGCCGCCTTGTGATCGTCGGAAAGCAGATGCGGTATCCAACGGCAAACTAGCTTTCTCACACCAAGCGCTTCATGCAAGATCTTCTGAATGGTTGTCCCTGAGATGCCTAATAGAGCCTCTATCTCTCGATACGTCACATGACGATCTTCGAGAATTAGTTGTCTCACAGCAATGATGTTATCTTCAGTGAAGGCGGATTTTGGGCGTCCTTCGCGAAATCTGTCACTAACACTAGTATGTCCACGCTGGAATTCTAAATACCAGCGTTCGACAGTCCGCAGACATGGGGCTACATCACTGAACACAGATGTTAGCTCTTCTAAACACTGAAGCCGTGTCAGGCCTCTTCTAAAGTTGTAGAAAATTATTGCACGAACATTTTCCTTAGAAAGATTCATTTTCGTACGTGACCTGACAGATTCAAATCGAAACTGTGACTAAACAATAGCATTAATCCTAATACTTACAACTGTTTTGAGATTCAAAATGTAAACACATTCGAATATAGAACAGTTCCAAATTCAAAATTGCCGGAAAATATGGAAACGACAGAACTTAAAAGGCATGCCTCGTATTACTACGGCAGTTTCTGATACCCACGACACTAGTGTGCGGCGACGACACTGAGTATTAGTGTCAGGATTATGTAAATATGTGATATTTGTTTTAGATTTAATAATAGATCAGAACGCTAGGCGCCACCTGTCGGCGTTATACAGTCTGTGAACGAACGGAGAGCTCATGTCGGTAGAGCCAATCTATCTCCGACTGATTTTGAGAGAGTACCCTGACCCTGTACCGTTATTATATATAGTATAGGATCAAGGATCGCGGGGGGGTGGGGGAAGGTACTATGCATACAGCACTCACCCACGTCACTATGCGCCGCTGCGGCTGCAGGCAGGTATATGTTGTGGAAGACGACGTCTCCTGCGGCGCGCCACAGCGCGGCCTGCAGACGCTGTTCCCAGGCCGCAGCGGGCACGGCGCTCAGCTCAGCCGACTGGTCGAGGAGCTCTGCGCGAGCTCGTTCGAATACTTCGTCTCGATCTAGCTCGCGTTGCCTGAGGACAATGACAACTCATTTCAGACCTGTATTTCAGAATCTCAATCACTCACTTAAGAGGTCTTCGTAAAACCAGCAGCAGACCGGGAAAACCGAAATTAAAGTGGGTAAAGCAAGGTTATCCAATCTCCACTCCGCCGACGATATTGTACAGAACAGCTCTCAATGTATAATATATATTCTAAGAAGAAGAGTAATGCAAGCCTCGAGGATGGTCTTGCGCCTTGAGGTGGTTATCTTAGCCCACAAGTCATCGCGCATTCGGCATACGTGTCCAGCTCAGTCCCACTTCAATTTGACTGATTTTTGCGAATCAATGACTTAAGGAAATATTTATCTAGAGGTCACCAGATTAACCTATTTAGGAAAGTTTCGAAGTCATCATCATCCACAGTTCAACTTCACCCCTGGGCATAGGCCTCCCCAAGTTTGAGGCACCCACAACGATCCTGCACTAGTCTCCCCCATTGACATCCCACGACTTTAACGATGTCGTCCACCCATCTCACTGCCGGTCATCTTACCCTTCTACAGCCATTCCTCGGCCACCATGCGGTCGCTACCCTACTCCAACTGTCATCGAATCGTCTTGCCAAGTCTCGAGGTTTAATAGCACAATAACCTCACCTAGGAAAAGTGGTTTAAAAGAGTCGAACTACTAAAGATGATTTATGCAGTGTCAAATGGCAAATTGCAGCCAGTAAGCCGATGTAGTGCCTAAGTCAGGGTTTTAGATGGAGTGTCAGCTACGTCAGCTCACCTAGGGAAGGAGTTCTTCCACTCGGTCTCGAGGTTGAAGCGCATCGCCTTAAAGGCATCCGCCTGCTGCTCCACCGAGGCGCGCACCATGCGCCAGAAGCACTCCGCCACTGCCATCGATAGGTTTCGGGTCGTCACTTGAGAGGGGGTTACTAACCCGTCCCTGGAAAACAAATCATTACATCATTTAACATTTAAGAAATCCTTTATTCCTTACTAGCTGATTCACCCGCGGCTTCGTACGCGTGGTTTGTCAATAAAACATTATCCTCCTTCTGTGCAGTCGCATTAAGTGAATCCTGTCTCAAGTTCATTCATAATCTATCTAGGTATATAGGTACCAAATTCCATCGAAATCGGTCGAGCCGTTAAGTCGTGAAAAGGTAACAAACAGACAGAGAGACCGGTATTACTTTAAAATCGGTATGTACGTAAATTATAACTTGGATTAACACATAGGCTACTTTTTGCTGACAAACAAAGCGTGCGAAGCTGCTGGCGGAAGCTAGTTATACATATTAATCTTCCTCTTAATCACTCTATCTATTGCTGAAAACTACAATAAAATCCGTTGAGTAGTTTAAAAGATCTAAGGTAACAGACAGCGGAATCGACTTCATTTTATACTACGTAAACAATTTAACAAAATAAGAAGAAAAGATTGTAAAGAAGAAAATAAATTAAAAAGTACAGAAATAGAAGACATGTACAAAGGTGAGCTTAAGCCTAAGAAGAGTTTTCTTCCAGCAAACTTTTGAGGCTAGAGAGAAAAGATGTTTTAAAGAAAAAAGAGGGTATGGTAGACGATTTTAAAGGTGAGTTTTAAGCAAGAAGTTTAAAATCATCACAAACATTATGAACCAGACAGGATATGAACCCGTTACCATCCCCTTAATACGGCGATACTATATGTAAGTGAGCCTGTAGCGATATTTCGCTACAGGCTCACTTCACGTCCAGTGTGAAATTATTGTGAAGTTACTTCACCTTCAGAGAAAACTATAATTTCAATCTGTTCAATGAGCATCATTACAGTTTGGTAGATTAACGACATTTCGCATTACTTATTCCTTATAATCATACTTTCTGATGAACTGTATGGAATCATCCTTCCGGCTGCGCTAACTTGCCTTCTGGAATACGACGAGTGTACTAATTTGAATATCTTGGAGGACCTGAAGAAGCGTTCTTCGTACTCTCTAATAGACTGTATGGAGTCACGTTCCGGCTGCGCCAATTTGCCTTCTGGAATACGAGTGTACTCACTTGAAGAGCTTGGAAGACCTGAAGAAGCGTTCTTCGTACTCTCTAATAGACTGTATGGAGTCATCCTTCCGACTGCGGCCGGTCACCACGGCGTAGTACCCGAGCGCTCGCATCGGGAACAACTTGCCTTCTAGAATACGACGGATCTGCGAATAAAATATTATAAAACGGGTTGATATACCCACAATAGAGGGATCATAGTGTGCGACCGTTGGCTCCATAAGTTTTTGTGAGGACTTTCAGCACTCCTTATTTTGTAACACCAAAGATACGAATGACAGTTTGGCTGTTTGTGTGCCAAAGTATATTTTTTATATTACTAAAGCTGGTGTTCGCAAAATGTTTCTTGTATAAGTTTGTTGGAAATTAGTTCAGCTTTTGTCAAAATAAATTCATTCAGTTCATAATTTGAATAGATCTTTGCCTGGTATGGCGCATAATGCATAGTGTATAGAGGAAGAAGCACTCTTGTTAAATTTCACTGAAATGAATATAACGTGAATGGACTTACCCTGTTAGGATTGGCCAAGTTTTCCTCCGCCAAGTCGACCTTAGTGAGTACGAATATGGTCCGTTTGCCGGAGGGATCGCACGATGACACTAGATCGGTCACGTTGCTTCTCTCGGCGTCTACTGACCCGTCCTGAAATTAAGGATATAGATTACATTGGTGAGACGATTTGGATGACATCAGCGACTCATCCACTAACGTTCATGTTTCTGTTTTTGCATGTGCAGTTTAATTTTTTTTATCCGTACTAATACATACTAATATTTACTAATATTATAAATGTGAAAGTAACTGTCTTTGTTGGTTTGTCTGTAACCTTTTCATGACGCTAAGCATATTGCATTTGCTTCTTAATGATCTCTCATTATAATTAATTTAAATGTTACTTAGTTACTTACTTGAATACATAGAATGATGGCGTTAGGGTTTTCCATGTATGTTCTGGACATCTGCTTGATAGCGTCACGCGTGTCCGATGCCATGTCTACTGTTTGTGTCTGAAAATATATAATTTACCAAAATACTATATTTAATGATCTCTGAGGCACGGTGGATCAGCTGACTGTGAGAGGTTGCGGGTTCGATTCCCACTGCATATGCCCGCCCAGGAAAATAATTAAATCTCCAACCGAGCGACCTTTTTCTTGGGGAATTATAGAATCAATCAAGTTTTGATTAGGTTTTTACCTTATTATTTGCACAGGCAGATATAGAGCTCTCACCCTGATGAAGGATAGAACGATACGTAATAAATTCAGTATTTATATTAATGATAGTTTTTTGAGACTTCATGAACATTTATTAGTGCAAAGTCCGTTAGGCCTCGCTCAGGTTCGATTGTAAGTCACAGTAGCTGCCATCGAGCCAGCTCTCTGATGACACAGGTGGTTGAAATATGCGTATAGTTACCGATATGACTCCGGGTAGATCGACGAGCACCATGCGGTGCAGGCCGGGGCCTTTCACGGACATGGAGATGACGTCTGTGGAGACCGTTCTACCGCCGCGGACGCTGTTCCTCATTCGCAGTTCTACCTCCCTGAGAACAAATTACAGTTAGAACATGTAATTAAAACTAGTTGCCAGTGATGTTATTTTAAAATTTTCTATATATTTTACGTGTTTTAAATTATCTATCACAGTAAAATTATACATGCGCAAGTTTGGATGTTTGTTACTCAATCACTTCGTGACTGCACCGATTTCAATGAAATTTGGGTGTATATAATCTACCTATAAAACCAAATTAGCATTTATAATATTAGATAGATAGATAGATAATTCCTTTATTGCACACCATTTAAATACAAACATTTATAAGAAAATACACTCTTAAATAATAGGTACAATGGGCGGCCTTATCGCTAAAAGCGATCTCTTCCAGGCAACCTTTGGATGGACAGGATCTATGTGAACAAAATAAGGACGGCGGATTAGTATGATAATGACCTGGATTGAAACTTAAGGTACTTTTTTAATGGCAAACCACGCATGCGAAACCGCGTGTGGACGCTAGTTTAACTATATTTACGTCATAATTACTAATTTAAACGTACTCCAGTCAGCCCGCGACCACGGCTGTTGCAACACACTTGAAACGTCGGGATAACAAATAAAAAGTACGTACGGGATAAATACCCGTTTAAATCAGTACTTACTTCCTCAAATCAGCGAGATCGGATTCCTTGTTCAAGTCGAACTCTCTAGCAGAATCTCTGAACTGTGCCACGTGGTACGGACCCTCCGATAGAGTCACCTTTACCGGAGCCCTGAAAACAAACGAACAACATTATAAATAACAAAGCTAATAACATTTTATATAGATAAAATATAGCTTAGAGCACTCAGGTATAGTGTAGCTTTCTATCAGTGAAATAATTTTCAGAATCAGTTCATTACTTTCTGAAATTTTTTCTATTAATAAACATATGACCTTTACATCTTTATAATATTAGTCCAGATAGATAATAGTAGATTATTAAAGAGGGGATAAGGCAGAGTCTTGTGTCACGGGCGCTATATTGAATTCCGAACGTAACGAAGGATTCTGAGTTAAACTCACGAGTGGAGCGAGGGAGTTACTAGAACCTTGAGTGCATCTTGGGCACGCCCAAGATATAGACAGCTTTATCCACGAGGAGAATACTCTACTTTTCACACTTTCTGCGAGACAAATTTTATCTTTGTAACAGCGTTTCGCGGCATTAGTGTTACATTATAAGATAGGTACGTAAAACCTAACAAACCCTAAGAAGACACAAAAATACATAAGAAAACACAAGAAGCCATAATTAGACAAAGGATGACATTAGAAGACTTAAGAAGACACCGACAGACACAAGAAGATCTAAGAAGACATAAAAAGAAATAATAAGACAAAGATTTAAGAAGACACGAGGAGACCACAAGAAGACCTAAGAAGACATAATACATATTTTGCGTTTTGTACAGAAACTAGCTCGATTAACGAATACATTTTTAATATGTGGGTCCCTTTGGTTCAAATTTGAATACAAATGAGGTTCCAAATTCAAATCATATTATGCCTGCACGGACATAATTCAGTATTTATTCCCGGCTCAGCAGTAGAGCTTTGGTGCTAGTTCAGACACAGCGGGAACCGCGCGGTTCTATTTATGTACGTGTTATATTATATGTATATATATTTACGTAGGTATTTATACTAGTGGTTCGCCCCGAACTGAGATCTCGCGAGTCTCCCATAAAAACAAAAAAATATTATTCGTAATCTTTGACTATCAAAATAGTGCCACGAAATAAATAACCAACCTACTTGATCTACAGTTCATTCAAATTACAGGTAGGTAACGGGAGTTCATGTAAATTGGTTACTCTTTTTTGGGGTACAAATTGCAGTTATTCTAGATTTCAGACTTTTGCCTATATTTGTGATACTTAAGCTACACGCACAATAAATTACAGCATTGTGGGGTCACTGGTGTACCCGGTGAATTTTGTCAAAGTTTAGTTTTTATTATGGCTAATAACTCAAAAACTACAAAAACTTTACTAAAAATAAAAACGGGGTCGAAATGTACTAATAAAGTCCTTTCAGTTGACGTCTCACTTGACCTAATAGTCTCATTTTCATTTTTTTACCCCTCTTGAACCCCAATATCTCAACAACCCCCCAAAAATTTTAGCTCGTTAAGTCACACAAAAAATGTGCCATCATTACCTACCTATATACCAAATTTCACGATGATCGGATAAACGCTTCGAAAGTTATTCTTGGACAAACAAACATACAACGCGGATTTGCCCAAGTTGATTTGGAGATTACGCTTCGCTCGATCAATAATCATTCAGACATAACCGCGCGGTTACCGCCACTTAACCGCTAGAAAATAGAATCGTGCGGCGCCCGCGCGGTTCTATTACTATGGAGATCTTCCTCAGCGTTCAGTAGCGTTGCGGGCACCGCGCGATTAACACGTCACAACAAGAGCACGCGTGAGCTCGCTATGGATCGCTTCGACACTGAATTATTTATTGATGAAGTGGAGAAAATACCTGCAATATGGAATCTTCAGTGTGCGGATTATTCGAATAAACGATCTGACAATCGCGCGGTTATCGCCGTGTCTAAGCTAGCACTTAATCACTTGCTTGTGGTAAGGTTTACATGACATGTAATTTGACATTGTCATGCAGATGATGTGAAAACATATATTGTATTCGTGGTGTATGATAGAGTAGGTCCGCGGTGTAGTCTAAGTAAGACATATCGAAGTTTTAACAAGTTGCTTGTACTGAACTGAGATTTCATGATGTTTATGAATGATATGTGTATGTTTGTCCGATGATAAATTTAAAATGCTTAAAATGATCTGGTTGATACTATTTCATTGTATCTTTTTTTCTTCTGTTCTAAAGTGTAATTGTTGTGTGTTATTGTAGTAAATAAATGATTGTGTATGTAATCTGTATAGCATAGCATACACACACAAAAACAGAATTTGATTGTAAACTGAGTTTTTCGCCCACTACGACCACTCTCATCAGCCTGTCTGACTCAGAGTCAACAGCTATGAGTGTCACCTGGTGCCCATTTTGTATTAGTTACCTGGTGCACATCTCGCCAGCGCCTCTCGGGAATATCCTGGCCTGGGCTATCATCTCTAGCACGGACGTCTAGCCTGTGGATTGGTCGCCCACTACGAACACTCATGGCAGCCTGTCCAACCAACGACCGTGAGTGTTACCTGGTGCCCAGCTTGTATTAGTTACCTGGTGCACATCTCGCCAGCGCCTCTCGGGAATATCCTCGCCTGGGCTATCATCTCTAGCACGGACGTCTTGCCCGCGGATTGGTCGCCCACTACGACCACTCGAGGCAGCCTGTCTGTTTCTCCCGCGTCCCAGCCCGCGAGTTCGTCTAGCACTGACGAGTACATGTCTATGAGGGAACGCTGAAATAAACATACAAGATTTTAGAATGATTTTCTCATCTAATCCTTGCCAGCCACAGCGCGCAAATCGTCACTCCATCTAGCCGGAGGGCGTCCTACACTTCGCTTGCCTAGACGTGGTCTCCACTCCAGAACACGTTTCCAATCGTGATCTCATTTAATAGGAAGTGGTTCTGTTTTATGGTCTCCCCTTTTCGGGTTAAAATACATATTCGGAAGCATCCTGTACACGGAGGAGATACTTTAAGATATACAGTAATAACCTGTCTCTGTGTGTGTGTGACCATGATAAACTGTTACAATATTTGTCAATCTTGCAAAAAAATTATGTATGAAATTCATATTTTCACCATTGGTGTTACCTGTTGCCCGTCTCGTATTAGTTGTCTGGTGCACACTTGACTAGCGCGTCATGGTGTCTCACTCGCGAATTGGTCGCTTGGATAAATCCATACTAATGTTATAAATTCGAAAGTAACTCTGTCTCCTTGTTACGATTTCACGACTAAAAGGTCTCTGACTAACATTGCGCTGAAATTTGGTATATAAATAGATTATGACCGGAATTGAGACATAGGCTAATTTTGACTCGACTGGGAGGGTAATGTTTTTATTGAGAAACCACACCTGCCAAGCCGCGGGCAGGTCAGCTAGTTGTCTATGAATTACCTTAATTTTCCTTATAGATGGCTGCCGTCCTTGCTTCAGTAACAAATTTTGTTGCCGTAATTCTCTGTTCTCCTGCTCTAAGCGCTGTAGTTCCCTTTGGTAGCGCGCTTGTAACGCCAGCACTTCCTCTTGTAACGCGTGGACTCTTTTTTCTGGGAATAAGGTTCATTTTACAGTGGGTTTATAATAACACGTAAACGTGGCGTCCCTTTGATCTCATCATTATTATCATATCAGCCATAGGACGTCATTTGCCAGAGCAATCTTTATTAGGTCGTCTTTCTAGCTAGTGGGAGGGTTGTACTACGCGTATAAAAAAGTTATAAAGTTAAGTTTACGATTTCGACCCACGATTCTTTCTTAAGATGGCTTGCCACGGTTTGAGATATTGCAGACGGACGCGGACAAGCCGACACCGACGCACCGTGGGAAGGGTCTCGGAGTCGGTTACTTCAAAGGTGTGAGGCGAGCTCGCGCGAGATACGCTCTTCTTTCTTTTTTTCACTTGGCATTTTCAAATGACAAAAGTAATTTTTCAACACAAACATAACCAACTTCAGATACTTAACAGGAAAACCAAACTACTGAACCGATATTGATGAAAATTTTATGGGACCAATCACAAAGTATATTCTTTAAAATAAAAAACTATATTTCAAATCGGTTGATAAATGACGGAGTCTGATATAACAAACATAAAAAACAACTGATTTGAGAACCACCTCCTTTTTTTGAAGTCGGTTAAAAATGGCTTCTAATCTCGGATTAGCACAGACATGCACCGTGGGAAGAGTCTCGGTGCGGTGTGTGGCTGTCTGTGTTCGTCGGCTGTGCGTGGTATCATCCGTAAAATCACAGACCGAGGCAAGCCACTGTTATGAAAATCAGTTTCGCACTGCTTAGGTATTTTTAAGTGCGTAAAATGGCGATTCGGTAGAAATATAAAATATACGTTACCATACAGTTTTGCTTACCGTAGTTATTAGTATCTTCTGTGGCAGACTGGGTTTGTGGTTGCGGCCTGCTCTTCAAGTTATTCACTATCTTTGGCGATGGCTCTGCTAAAAAACATGGCTTTAGCTTATGATTGGGCACTGGCCACAAACCAAATGTAATTATTATATCTAATATTATATTTAGAGAAAAGAGCGCTAACTGGTAACACATTCTAATCACAATCACACCACAATCTAATCTAAAGATCCCGCTGTTCCCACGGCTGGACAAAGGCCTGCCTTCCCTTCTTTATTCATCCCGGATGATCTGGGTTCGTCCCGCCATCTCCGCCTGAACCGGGCACGCGGCCTTGCGCCGTTATGTTACGTGAAGATGGACCAAGCTTATGGCTCACCTGATGTACCTGAGTATATGGGGCACACTAAAAGTTTTGCACTTCTAGCTAATCGGAACTATTTGAATTTCGAATGTTATATTTTTTGAAACGTTGCAACCTTCTTATTAAAAAAAAAATTGGCGGGAAATCATTTGTCAATTGTTTTTTATCACACATCAAAGTTCTACGTACATAACGAAAATGGAATAAAGTCGAAAAGATTTTAGAGCGATGATTTTTTATGATTTTAAAAGTTCTATCTCTCCGCAAGACTGTGCCGCCCGTATTCAAAATGCTTTTGGGAGAGAAGCACCTTGTTTGACCACCGTAAGGCGATGGTTTGTTGAATTTGAGAGAGGTCGAGTTTCTTTACATGACGAATTTCGTGAAGGGCGGACTTCAACTGCCGTCAACGAAAATAATGTGACTACTGTTAAGCGGCTAATTAAAGAAAACCCGCGGATTACCTATGAGACAATTCGAGGACTATTGGGGTTTAGTATTAGCCAAATTAAATTTTTACACGAAGAATTGAAAGTTCGGAAACTTTGTTGTCGTTGGATCCTTCATGAACTGACAGCGGAGCAGAAGCAGGCTCGCATGGAATGGTGCTCACAGATGCTACTGAAATACGACCACGGACATTCTAATGCTGTTTATGACATTGTCACACGAGGCAAAACTTGGATTTATTCTTTAGAATCCGAAAAAAAACAGCAATCTTGTGAATGGGTGTTTGAAAATGAGAACAGACCAACAAAAGTGAGGCAGGCGAGAAACGTTGGTAAAAAAATGATCGCGTTTTTTTTCTCAGCTACAGGTCCCATCTGCACAATTCCACTTGAAGATCAAAAGAGTGTTAATGCCGAGTGGTATTCTACCATTTGTTTACCCAGGGTGTTAGAAAAAGTTTCACTTTTACCAACTCCGAAGAGGCAGTGATAGCGTTCAATCAGCACGTAGAAAACATGCCTTCAGATCTGTGGTCCTCCAGTTTTCAAAAATGGTTCGATCGTATGAAAAAATGTTTAAAATGTAAGGGAGAGTATTTTGAAAAGCAATAAACATAATATTTTGGTTATAACTTGTTGTTTTTCTCAATATCTCGTCTATAACAGAGAATTGCCTCGTAGGTCACGCACCTTAGAAATGTGCCCTACGATGCACTGACCTGTATCTATCAACTTTAGGCATACAGATGTAAAGCCCTTCAAACCGAAACACAGCAATGCTGCTTGGCGGCAGAAATAGGTATGGTGGTAGTACTTCCCCGGGCGAACCCTTTCACAAGGAACTTTACTACTCTTACGCCTTGTGGGACCCACTTGGTGGTTATCCTCGACACCTCTGCTGCGCAATAGACGAATAGCTGACTGAAACGCAGGATGTTGCGGGTTCGATTCCCACTTCATGACAAATGTTTGTATGGTCTACAAATATTTAGTCCGGGTGTGAGTATTTTTCTATATATTATAATTATATATACGTATTCTATCAGTTATCTGGTTCCCATACAAGCTTTGCTTAGTTCAGGGCTAGATAGAACTGTGTGAAATATCCAGCATTATTATTATCCTAGCCCACAAGTTGTTGCGCATTCGACATACGTGTCCAGTTTAGTGTTAATGCAGCACTTGCTACTGTGCCCCTGTGCCCGAACATCTGCACGATGCAGGGCAATAACCGCCTCACCTAATGCTATTGTTGCGCCCAAACACCTTTCCAACATACTATAAATTAACACGTCGAACTTTTGACTCGCTAAGAAGAAGTTTAGTCCCGCTTCAATTTTGCAGTTTTTTAGGGCAATCGGCGATTTTATCTCGGAGCGATGTAAAGTTAATAATATTTTAATTAAAAAAAATCATGCATCATGTGTTTAGATATAATCTATATTTTATTTAGAACTTTTTCACATCTATATAGTAATGCTACATTTTCTTCCCTTAGGACCACAATCACTTTATTCTTCATACGAGACTAATGACTTTTGAAATTAAATTATTTATTCAGTTTGTGAAACTAGGTGTGAAGATGTTAACATTTTAATTTATGTACTCTAGTTACAACCATTTAAAATGTCACATTATACAATAATAATAAAAAATATTAAATAGTTAAAAATCAAAATGAGAAACTTATTACACATTTAGGAAGTCGTTTTCTACATGAAGACGAGAAAAATAGTTTACTACATGTTTAAACTCACCAAGTTGTGCATTATTAGCGGCGGCGGCAGCGACAGCATCTTCGTACCTCTGCGACAGCCAGTCACGCAGCTCCTGCGCGCGGGCGAGCCCCGCCTGCCGCAGCCGCGGATCTGCGCCCAGGTGGAGCGTTTCAACCACACCTACCAGCGGGGGACTAACTGCCATTTGCTATATCTCACCCATCTATCATCCATGATCAAGGATAAACTTGTGATCCGTTCAGAGTTGAGAATTGAGGCGCTCTTTGCCTATACTACGTGTTTTGTTATGTACGACATTAAATGAAAACACGGGTAGCGCTAATGGCTAGTATTGTTGTAAAACAGATTTTTATTCATTACCATAGAACATTTTAAATTTTGAAACAACCTTAATATCAAGCCCTAAAATATCAATGAAACAGTCTGTTAGGTAAACAAATTATATAAATTCATCATGTAAGCAGGTTCCTGTTAAACTGACTAAGCAGCATCGTCGCAAAGGCGACGCTGATTTACGTTAAAAATTGTTTATTGGAAATGTATCGATTACTGGATAAATATTCAAGCGACCGGTATTAAGCCCGCCTCTAATATCAGTTAATACGATTTCGGATGTGTGTTTTAAATTAATGTTGTACATAACAAAACAGGTTGTACCTATATGCATTCAAACCTCGAGCATTGGTTAAAAAGTATTCTTATTTCTTGTCTATGGCTGGGTCAAATTTAATAGCACTAGATCATTTTTCCATCTAGTGATGAAAAGACGACCTAGTCTTAGATCATAGATGGATAAAATATAGAAAAGGGTAGTATCTAGCTGTCATTTTATAGCTTACAAGATCTATAGCAGAATACGGCTGTTTAAATTTACTAGTTTTTATTATGATGGGAATTATTAGCAAATTAGTTAATTTTCAAATCATTATTGTGATTTTATAAACAAAGAAAACTCTAAAGCTGGGTCTACATTAGGCAAGTCAAGCATACTAAAAATTACGAACAAGACTATTAACAAGATATATTTTTAATCCTTTAAATCTCTTAATCTTCTTGCAATATGTCCATTGAGCTAGAGCTGACTGCAACTCTTACTTCAAGGGTTGGTGGAAAAATTGGTCATCGCATTAACAAGAAGGTCGCAAGTTTAACTCCCAATTGGTCCCCTGTACATGGGATGATTAATTATCTTACACTAGCTGACCTGACCTCAGCTTCGCTTGCGTGGTTTGTCGATAAAAACATTACCCTCTTTTTGCGAAGTAAGTTAAAAAGTAGCCTATGTCCCAATTCTGGTCATAATCTGTATACCAACTTTAATAGAAATCGGTTCAGCTATTTAATCATGAAAACGTAACAAACAGAGAGACAGAAGTTACTTTCGAATTTATAATATTAGTATGGATTTATTATGACTTGATTATTATATGATTTATTATGCAGGTTTGTTGTGAGCAGTCAGGCTTATAGGAGTTTTGCAGTGAGCTGATTTGATTTGATCCAAATATGACTGATAGGAGATGAAATAAAAAAAATATGACGATCTTAATTTTAAGACCGCTTTAATTCTAACAGAATAGCATTTCTTTTTAGCACAAATATTCTACCTTGAAGGATCACCATACAAAATTCCTTTTTATTTTATTTTACAGTGCCATCTAGCCTCAAACTAAGCAGACTTTATTTAATATGCTTAGTGAAAAGTGACATACCCATCTCTATCTTATCACTTATTCTGTCCTTAGCGTCAATGAGGGTAGTTGTAAACCGACTCCATTGCTCATTGTCTGGTAGCAGTTCATTGACCCAGCCCATGTCAGGGAGGCCGTCCTTCCATTCTGCGTATTTCTGCAAGAATAGATGAATAAAATAATTTAATTTGTATACAACTAATAACACAGCGAAATGATATACAAAGGACAATTACATACACACTATCATTACAAGTATACATTAAATATTTTAAAAATTCGTAATAAATTTCCATTTTACAGCTGAGGTTTCTTCACCAGTAAAGAAAAGTGCTGATAATCTTCGGATCGCCTGACCTGATCTTTGTCACACATATCTTTTTTTTTTAATCAATTTTTTTTAAGAACCTTTGCGTCTTTTAACGACGATATCAGTTCCATAGAGCTTTCTATAAAAACAATAATCACCATTACTAAAGCACTTTCATTTACCAGCTCGTATGTGAACACATATCTAAGAACCATTACAATTAAACTAGCTTTCTATTAAAAGAAACCGCCGGTCGGTCCATTTGCTTGGCATCTATGTACGATGCCATAAAGAGACAGATACGCACAATGACAGACACAGGCATCAAACTTATAACACTCCTCTTTTTCCGTTGTGGCTTAAAAACAATATAACCTCAATTAGACCTGTGCCCAAAATGGTGTACTATATTTTCAAGATTCAAGGTTTTAATTCGGATTAATACGAAATTGCTACAAAAGTAAACATTAAGAGACTTCCAGCACTATGTGACGTCGACATATCAGCAATAGATATTACTGCTCATCTATAAACAAAATTTTAAAAAAGGCACTCCGGGAGTGCCGACAGAAGTGAAAACTTGGACAATTACAAGATACTTATATACATAGGTGTCGGTAACGGTAACGGTAACAGTGTCGCGAGTTCAATGGTTTTTTCCCATCTCAAAAAATGCCCAACGCGCCTAAAGAAGTTTTCACTTGATATACAGAGGTGTCGGTAACGGTAACAGTGTCGCGAGTTTAATGGTTTTTCCCATCTCAAAAAATGCCTACAGAAGTTTTCACTTCAAAAAAATTGTTCAGGTCTGGTTTTCTGCCAAAAAACTTGTATATTATTGACATCAATTGAAAGTGCTTTTTAAAAGCGCAATTTACATGCATACAATTATATTAACCAATACAGGCTCACAAGATATATTTGGGCTAGGAAGTTAGATCCTGACTACTTATTTGATTTATCTTATTTGTTCTTCTCTTCTTCTCTCTTATTTGATTGATTTGTATTCTTACTTTATTCAACGTCATTCCTCCACCGACAGCTCCGCCCAGCACCAGGTACCTAATCTTCAGGACTCCTCGTATAGCCCTGGCGACCAGCATGCCGTATTCTCTCCGGGGCATATGTATTGGCGCTGGCCGATGTAGTAACATACTCCTGCCAGTCCACACGGAGAAGGCGAGTGCTCGTGTGTCTACAGCTTTCCATGATGATTTTTTAAATTGTGATCTGTGGAATGGAATTGAAGCGAGTTTTTGAGCTTCTTATCATTATTAGTGTGTATGATACTATGTATTTGAATTGATTTTATATTTGATAACTAGCTATTAACTAATAAGACATTGCTACAAATATGAACATTTCAACACTGTGTGATGTAGGCATATCAGCAATAATGCTGCTTGTCTATATACAAAATAAATATTTTGGTATAACATTATGTGTTGGGATTTGGGGATGTTGGGATTTTAATAACTAAATTTTAATTAATTAAAATGCTTAGACGAGCGTTGTTGGGAGCACACAGCATGTGTTACTTCCTTCCTTCCTATCTGCTCCTTTATTGTATCTACTATTCTTGTAACATTACTACAAGAGTACACAAGAGTAGATTTTTTTTTCTCTAACCTATCTCGTCCCACTGCTGGGTAAAGGTCTCCCCCAAGTCCCTCCTTACACTTCTTTTTCTTGGAAGAAGAGTAGATACAGATTATTAAATAAAGACAATAATAATGTTGTCTTTATTTAGTAGTCTGTTCTATGTTTGTAACCCTCAATATCACAAGGTCCTGAGAGCATTAATGCTATTATCAAGACAACCCATCTAGCACAACAACCTATGAGCAGGATGCCCTATTATCAAAACATCCCATTTGTAAAGAACATTCTCTGTGATAGATTTTCCGTTATTACATATATTTATTTATTCATTTGAACAAAACACAAATACAATTTAAAACCAACATAGATAAAATACAATAATAATCATTTAAAATAGTGGTCATTAGGCAATGGTGCCACACTAGGCTCGGGGCCTGTATCGTGGGAACCGTTTACGAATATAAACATAAACTCAAAATTTAAAAGACCTGGTGTTACATAAACAGGGCCGGAGGTGTATACATACTAGACTAATAGATAGATAGATAGATAGATAACTCTTTATTGAATTACCACACAAACAGAAATAATACAAAAATAAATATAAGGCTAGAATAAATAAGGCAATACAATGGGCGGCCTTATCGCTGAAAGCGATCTCTTCCAGGCAACCTTTGGATGGAGCGAAATTTACAATATGGAGTGCGGTGTATTTTAATAATACATGATAAAACTGTGCATAGAGTGTGGTAGAGGGCATATATATTATGTATAGACATAAAAATTAATCCTGCAGTGGTGTTTTTACTTATGTTGATTGCCAATAAATAAATGCTGCTTTTCTCATAATGTAGTCTTAATTTGAATTCAACCAGTAAATATGAAGGTTTCTTTAATATAAAGCAGTGCTTTATAAGTTATATTTTCAAGGTCAAAGAAATCACATCATAGTTTTGTTTTGGGACTAGGAAACCGAATAGAAGGCTACCAGCCAGTTTTAACATTGATATAGAGGGTTAGGAAGCCGGATATAAGGTTCTTATGTTATAGTTCATTGGAACTAAAATCAAATACTTTGAGTTATGGTTTTCGTTAATATATGGTCGAGGAATACTTAGTCTACGGCTTACCTCATACGATTATGCAGTATCCTCGACATTGTTTACGTAATTTCGTCAGTTTAGCATGTATTTCATAACCAATCAACCCAACTTCAGGGAAAAATAAATCGGTGAAGAATATATTTTATAACCTCTATCGGTTGTTACAAATAATTACAGGATACCTTTATTCGTGTATAATATAAATCAATAGTTTCTGATATAAGCGAACACAATCAACTTGTAAATAAATAAAAATCAATTCATTTTTTCAATTTTTTTGACAAAATCACAAGAGAAGTTCTACTCGCCGATTTGACATTTTGATTTCAGTCATTCGTTCATTCTGCATTTCGTTAGTTATTTTTTATCGTTATGATCTGTCTACGTTAAAGAGGATCTAGTGACACAGAGTATACAAGTAATACGCTAACTGCTTCTAATTTATATAGTGTACAACGTATGTAAGCAAATTCAGAACGATTATTTGCCCTACACTGACCTCTAGCATGCTGTCGCGTATCTGTTGCAGTGAATAAAAGTGTGACGGTACATACAAAAATACATGACATGTGTTGTTTTTGCTAGCTGCACTGGTAGAAAATCGGTTATACGCTATCTGGCAACCATAGAATATAAATATCCCTGGCAACACCCTTCATCTGTCAGACGTCAAAAATGGATAATTTTTCATGAAATTCTTGAAAAATCACATCGAAAAATTATTCCATCGTAATCCAACCAAACCTGACGTAAATAGCTAAAGGAAAACAATAGCTGTGTTCTGTGTCGTGATAAAATAACAAGTGTACATACGGTCGACAATGACCTAAAACTCGCAGTGGAAAATTCAATCTTCGCAAATTTTCGAGTAAGTGTTGGTTTTTTGTAAACGTCCAAGTTTGCCCTCGAATAATTAGTTATTTGTCAAAGAAGTGGTGATATCACAGTCAGTTATTTGTTATGGAGTGATCTAATGCGGTGTTCCGTGCGTGGGTATCCTCACTATTCACTACATTTACACATTATTCACTTAATTGTGTTATTTGGAAAACTTGTTTTATTTTTAGATGCTAAGTGTTCGCCTTCTCTGCGTCTGTTTATTTGTCGAGTTACGGTACGTAGTATAATTATAATTAGTCCGTATGGAGCGGTTCAAGGTGGGTTGAAGAGTCAATGACATTTTTAATTTAATTACTTCCTTTTAAATGAGGAAAAGCGAAAAATTATTGAATTTTTATTTAAAAAGTTTTGAGACTTATCAGCTGTGTGTATGTTAAAGCTTCTGATTATCTGTTCTACATTCAAAAGTGAGAAAGGTTTTTGCAGGTATAAGACACTATAAAGCAAAAAAAAAAAGAATAAAGATCTTTACTGCCAGCTGTCTCTTACATGGTATTGACTCTATGACTCTGCATTGTGGATATCAGAAAGTATGAGTATATATTTTTTTTATAGATGAGCTGCAATATCGTTGATATGTCTACATTGCACAATGCTGAGAGTCTCTCAATGTTCACTTTTGCAGCAATGTCTTATTCATTCATAGCCAGTTGTAGAGTTTGTTTTAAATGAGTTTATTGAAGTAGCAGAAACAATGGTTTCTGGTATACCACAAATACACAAGCAGAACGTACATTATGTATTAACTTCACCAACCTATCTCTACCATTTTATTTGTTCACCAATTATCTGCACTACAGTATATATCACAGGCACTACAGTGGTTGTATCCTTAACCTATAGTACCACCGGGCTCTATATAAATCATCTACGATTAGAACCTGACCATACTGATCCAACTCCTATGATAAATGATATAAATAACTCTTATTTATTTTTAGCACATCGCAAAGTTATAGATTGATAATTAAAATTTTAGGCACCTAGCATGTAATATAGATCAATAAGCCCTTGCGCAGGACTAATACACCAAAGGCTCATCGAAAGGACTATTTGAAAGGGTTCGGGGTGCCTTAAAAGGTTTCTTGATGTTTCTTCTTTCTTATTTATTGAACCATTGTTATAAGTAGTCTCTCCTCTTTTAATTACATAGGCCCATCATAAAAAAAACCTTGCTTTTAGTGTTAAATTTATAAACAAACATATTAAAAACTGACAAACTCATAAAACCTTCATATAGGAAATTACTGAAAAGAAATGATGTCTTGCTACTGACTGACTTAAAATAATGAAGAGTGCCTACTAGTGAGAGATGTAGGATTGTACTGTCATGACACAAAAGCAACAAACAATTTGCTCACAGTAAAACTTATTGCTCCCCAAGTAGGACTTAATGAAAATGATGATAAAGGTGAAGTATTCCCAAAAGTTGCTAAGAGCCTTTAGGTGCAGGTACACAAGATTGGTTGCACTGGAAATCTATATGGTAGGCCTATGTTCAGCAGTGGACATCCTACGACTGATATGATGATGATGAGACTGATTGCGGCTGAGAAAACAAAGAATGTAATGAAATATTGATACCACTTAATCATAGGTCACTAAAGGTTGTTTTTGTCTCTCATTGCAACTTAAACCAGTTTGAGATAAATACCTACCATTTGTGTAGGTGTTGGGACAATGACCCAGTAGGTGGCTAGTCATAGGAGGAGAATTTCATTGATAGATCTTGTTCTACGCCAAAACCTTGACTATTATCTTAGTAATAACAATAAATCTTCTTATCTAATGGTTGTTTAAAAGAAATCGCTTCTAAGTGATAAGACCGCCCATTGTACTCATTTCTTTGCATTATTTTTTATTAATTACGTAAATTACCTGATATTATATGAAATGATTTGAGTCTTTGTAAATTATTATTAATATCATAAAAAAAAGTTTAATAAATTATGTATTCATGTAATCATTAAAATCACAAGGATCACTTAGTTAAGTCTTAGAAACATCAATTTTACTGCCTGTTCCCCTGCAACTAAGCCAGGAAAGAATCAGACAAGAAACAAGACTAGTTATTCTTTTTAGTACATAATTCTATAGTTTTTTTTATAATCCTTTTTTTTTAACTAGCCTACATTTACCCACTGCTGGGCAAAGGCCTCCCTCAACTCCTTCCACCTATCACAATCCTTGGCAGATTCCCACCATTCCTTCTCGAATCCATTGATGTCGTCACACCAACGCTTTCGCGGCCGGCCCCGACGTCGCTGTCCATCTTCCGGTACCCAATCTGTTACAATGTTGGGCCATTTCTCCGGAAGCATTCGACTCACGTGCCCGGCCCAATCCCACTTAAGCTTCGCGGTTTTGGCTCCCACATCGGCAATGCCAGTCAATGAACGAAGCGTGGTATTCCTCACCCGATCAGCTCTCCGGAATCCTAGAACGCTGCGTTCCATTGCCCTTTGGCAAATCTTGAGCTTGGACTTCTGCAGCTTGGTCAATGACCATGTTTGCGCACCGTAGGTTAGGACAGGCAGGATACACATGTTGATGAGTTTGCGCTTCAGACTCAGAGGAAGGTCACCCTTCATGTGCGCCTTCATGTGTAGCTCTTCCAGGCATTTTCGATGCGGTGATTGATTTCCTTGTCATGCCTGTTTTCGAAGCTTGCTAACTGGCCCAAGTAAATGTATTCATCGACATATAGTATTTCCTGCCCATCTACCTCGACCCTACGTTTCGTGGCATTGGTCATTATTTGCGTCTTCGACCGATTCATTTGCAGTACAATCTCAAGACTTGCCGCGCTCAGTTCTTGGAGCATTTCTTGTAAGTCATGTACTGTTTGGGCAAAAAGGACAATGTCATCCGCAAAACGCAAGTTAGTTAGGCGCTTGCCACCGATATTTATGCCCCTTGTTGCCCAAGATAATGTTGTGAACACCTCCTCGAGGGTGTTTGTAAACAGAATGGGAGAGAGTGGATCACCCTGCTTGACTTCTTTCTGTATGTGAAATGCTGGACCAGTGGAGTGGAGTTTTATATTGGCTGTGCTTTGGCGGTAAATGATTTTAATAAGATCAATGTATGTTTTGTGAACTTGCTGGTTTTCTAGTGATTTGAATATTGCTGAGTACTCAAGGCTATCAAAAGCCTTTGTGTAGTCCACAAAGTGGTTTATGAAATTCTGTGTACTTTTCAATTATCTGGTTTAGTGTGTGTAGATGATCTGTTGTGGAGAAGCCGGGGCGAAAACCTGCTTGCTCAGGCGGCTGGTGTTGGTCTAAAATGCCACTAATGCGGTTTTGCACAACTTTTATAAACGCCTTATACAAATGCGAGATCAGGCTTATTGGTCTATAGTTGCCTATATTTGTTTTGTCCCCGTTTTTGTGTAGGAGGACCTTTTTGTATAATCCTTATTAAATTAAAAAGGTAGGTGTTATTGTACAATTCATTTGAATATAGGTTTAGGTATTTTCCTCATGTATGTATAGCAGTTTTATATGTAGTGCAATTGATAAGTTCAAACCAATTAGTACATAAAAGTTACGCACTTTATTGGAGGAAATACCTACTATGGAATTATTTTAAAACAGGCTTCCGTCCGCGGCTTCACTCGCATGTTTTGTCAATACGAACCATCCATGTGACCACATAAGTATAAAAAAAATCATCAAAATCGGTCAAGCCATTAGGAGGAGAAGAATAACATACCTACACAATTTATTTGACCATGTGTGTGAAGCCGCTATCTTTTTTTATTTTTCATGCTACATATCTATGTACATATCCATATCTTGGAGCAAGCTTATGGCCCACCTGATGTTAAGTGGTAACCATCGCATCAGATAATTGCCTCGTAGGTCACACAAGTTAGAAATGTGCCCTACGGCTACGATGCACTACCCTGCGTCCATTAACATGAGGCATACACGTGTAAAGCCGCATGTGCCTGTAATTTCACCAGCAACCATACCCTTCAGACCGGAACACAGCAATGCTGCTTGGCGGCAGTAATAGGTATGGTGGTAGTACTTCCCCGGGCGAGCCCTTTCACAAGGAACTACTACAATTACAGTTTATTACTTGCGGGTTAACTACTATCAACTATAAGGGCCTATGCACACGGCGTATTTAAACGCGTAGATGGCGCGCGCTAACGCGCTACAAACGCGATTCATAACTTATGATGACCTACATATAATATTATAGGGCACCGTAAACGCGCGTTCGTGTAACGTGCGTCTCAATTGTACGTTTAAAAATATGTCGTGTGCATAGGCCCTAACACAGATGAAATTGTTTACTTTCAATTGATTACAATCATGTACATTGTACGATAATACAGCATTCTAAGATGCATTCTTCAATCTAAAATTAAACCCATTGAAACACTTGATAGTCGATAAATCACAATGTAGATTTTACGCCCATGTAGATAAAGCTCAAATTACTTATTTACTTAGCAATAAAATCATCACCGAGATCTTAATTCTAAAGAAATAGAGTTCATAGTTCAACAAAACAATCTTGATTTAACCTTACAATAAATTTAAACATGGATGAGCTGTATTTGTATAGAAATAGAGCATGAAGTTCGATAAACATCGAAATGAGATCATATATCGAGGTGTCTGGATGGTTGTAGATTTATGATGACTAAATATGTAATTACCTATACCTAAACAATTAGGTACTTAAACCAAACAGGAATTTGTTTTTGTATAGTTCAAGTAGATAATAGATACTTACTACATACTTTAAATAAATAATAGAGCCTAACTAATTACTGATTTAAACGGGTATTTTTCGCGTATGTACATTTTTTATTTGTTATCCCGACGTTTTGATTGTGTTGCAACAGCCGAAGTTGCGGGCAGATCTGCCCGTTTAAATCAGTAATTATGTAGGTACAGTGATCGCGAAAATTTGAAAAATACTAATAATAGAGCCGTATAATAAAATCCCAATAATTTCGCACTAGGCGCGCAGTGAGCCCGTTGCGAAATTGAAATCGTATTCCCGTATCAACGGGGAAGTTTGGGGAAGGTTGCCTGGAAGACATCGCTTATTAGCGATAAGATCGTCCATTGTACCGTTATTTATTATATATTTACATTGTTAGTGTATTTTTATTTAGTTTGCAATGTATAATTTGTTTCGGGTTCAAATTAATTCGTTAATTTTAGGTTAATTATAAAAAGCTAGCCTAAATACTCAATGTTTTTTAATTTTATAATCATTAAGTTGTTATCTGGATTCACAGTCGGGGGCAGAACCGAACCGCTACTCATACTGATAAGCCCCAGTATATTTGTCATTGACTCCTCAGGGCTTCTGATTGTAGTAATCGTGTGAACATTCACGGGTCAGCCTGATAACGTACTTTGATTTATTTTTGATAAAGTCACTATAATTTTAAAAGTTATTTTTATGTTTTACTAATATTATGACAAGGTTAAGTTTGTTGTTTATACCCGACTACGGCGAAGCCAAAAGGAAGGGTTATGTTTTTAGCAGTCTATGTATGTATGTACCTATGTTCCACTGTAGCGACTAAACTACTTATCCGATTTTGATGAATGAGGTGTCAATCGATTCGTTATTATGGTCCGGGTGATATAGGCTTCCATCGACGTAGGTATTATTACGTAGTCGGGTTTCAGTTTTATATACTTGACTTATACTACTACTACTATAACTTATATAGCTTGTTAGAAACTACTGAACTGATTCTGAAAATACTTTCTCTTTTAGAAAGCTAGACTATCCCTGAGTGCCATAGGCTAAATTATATTTTGATACATATATGTGCAAGCAAAGCCAGGGCGGGTCAGCTTTAACAATAACATTTTTAACTACCTAGTACCCTATAAACAAGTTTAGCGCGGTCTACACTAAAACTGATAAGGCATTATACTGACTCATCATCATAATATCAGCCATACGACGTCCACTGCTGAGCATAGGTTTCCACCATAGATCACCGGAGCGATCAATCTTTGCGCCTGCACCTAAAGGCTTCCAGCAACCTTTATCAGGTCTTCTTTCCATCTTGCGGGGGGGGGGGGGGGTCCTACGCTGCGCTTCCAGTGCGTAGTCTCCATTCGAGAACCTTTCTGCTCCAACGACTGACACCTCGTAAGAATAGTACAGTTTCTTGTGAAAGGACTCGTCCGGGGAAGTACTACCGCCATTCCTATTTCTGCCGCCAAGCAGCATTGCCGTTTTTCGGCTTGGTAGGTTTTTTTTTAAACGGATAAAACTTCGTATGACCACAATCTGACCTGATGGTAAGTGATGATGTGGTCTAAGATGAAGCACGAAGATCTAGAAGAAACCTATTTACTCTTACCCTAAAGAGGCCCGGATTGTATTCTTTAGGAAAAACAGATGACGGCAAAGTGTTCCTATACCTTAGCTGTATGTTGTATGTAGCGGTATGTTTGCCGGTGAAATTACAAGCACATGAGGCTTTACTTTTATCACTTGTATTCCTCAAGTTGATGGACGCACGGCAGTACATCGTAGGGCACGTTTCTAAGGTGCGTGATCTACGAGGCAATGGTGGCGATTCTGTTGTTTACGTTGCCTAACTAAAATTGTGAAAAATATGAACGGTCTTATTTTGTTTACGCTAAAGATTAGAATAACATTTAAAGTGACATTTCTAAAATTAAGTATTTTTATTAAGATGGCGTGTTTGCGGGCTAGTTTTAATCAGCACCAATTTGACTGCTGACTAAAAAACTAGCCCAAAAACACGCCATCTTAGTGAAAAATAATTATTTTTAGAAATGTCACTTTAAATGTCATTCTAATTTGATCTTTAGCGTAAACAAAATAAGACTGTTCGTATTTTACACAACTTTAGTTAGTCAGCGTAAACAACAGAATCGCCGCCAATACTTTATTAAAGGCCACTTAACATCAAATGGGCCATAGGCTTGTTCCATCTTCAAGTGGTATAAAAAAAAACTTCTTTGAGTTATATGCCTCGCTCACTGCCTTCAGCTTGCTAATCCTCTGGACTGTGTCATGATTGGGCTGTGGCTGTGATTTTAGTATGTTTACGATTTTCCTAATTTCTGTTTTGATCTCGTAAAAAATTACCTAGCACAGCCCTCTCCATATACCACACAGTTTATACTGACTGTTGGCTGTTCAATATATCAGAATTTTCATTATTGTTTCAGGGTGAGCGATGGCGTCGGTGTGGAAACGCTTACAACGCGTCAATAAACGCGCTGCGAAGTTCCAATACACCGCCTCCTACCACCGCGTCGACTTGGAGACTTCGCCGAAATGGTATGTAAGGAAAAGTGGCTACGATTGGTTTAAAGCCGCCCCTTGTGATTCATGTAGTACAAGCTCTGCTTAGTTTGGGGCTAGTTAGCGCTGCGTCCAGCAATATTTATTTATTTTTATAAGTAAGAAACAAATAAAAAAGGATATATGATGTATAAGCCTATGTGCAGCCATGGGCGTACCCACGGTGGGGTAGACGCCTTGGGCCCTGACTCGAAGCTAAAAATATAGGTTTAAAAAGTAACAAAATTAATTATTCATCATCAATCATTCTCAGCCCGTGTCGACTGACTGCTGGGCATACGCCTCTCTTCGTTTGTGCTACTATTCCCGATCCTGTGCCAGTCTGAACCACGACCCACGGTCTCATTGTTCGAGTCATCTCGCTGGTGGACGTCCCCTATTTCAGTGCCCAGTTCTCGGCCTCCACTCTATTAGTGCCTTAGTCCACCTGTCGTCACTACGTCTGGCCAAGGGGCCTGCCATCCCTACCTGTCTTGTTTTGTCTGCTTGCGAATTTCGGTATTGGGAACTCGATCTAAGAGTGTGATGCCGAGCATGGCGCGCTCCATAGCTCTCTGTGCTACACTTATTTTGTGCACAGCCTCCTTCGTGAGCGTTCATGTCTCGGCACCATAGTCATAGTTGGCAAATGAAATTATTCATTTGGTAAAATTTGAAGTTCGAAACAATGCAGTATCGATGAATCTTTCTATTACACTTACACAACATACACTATCGAAAGGTTATTCAGTACTTAACGCAGAGTAAAAACTTGGTTGCGGTCAACAATGGCAGAAAACTGGCTTGTTGGCCTCTGCATGATGAGTGTTTATTTTTTACCGTCTTCAAAAAAAAAGGAGGAGGTCTCAATTCGTCAAAAACTTTTTTTTTATGTAAGTGCCCTGATTACTCGAAGACGCCTGGACCGATTCGAGAAATTATTTTTTTGTTTAAAAGGGTCTTCCCAGATGGTCCCATTGGCACCAAGTCAGGATCTGATGATGGGATCCCAAAAAAATCGAGGGTAACCCTCAAATTTTATAAGGACGCAATTCGGTTTTATGTTTATTATTACCTTAGAACTCCGTCATTTATCAACCGATTTGGAAAATTCTCATTTTATTTGAATGGATTATACTTTCATATTAGCCTCATAGAAATTTCATCAAAATCAGTTCTGTAGTTTGGTTAAGTCGGTTACATTTTTGTTAAAAAGTTACTTGTATTTTTTTAAACTGGATAGTTCTTCGTTTGACCACAATCTCACCTAAGCGATGATATGGTCTAACATGAAGCACGAAGATCTAGAAGGAACCTATTTTAGTGTGCATAGCAAGAGGGTTTTGGAAGCACAAAATAAATACGAAAACAAAATTTTAGCTACATTCAGCCAGAATCTTCGCAGGTTATCGTTGAAATAAGGTCAGTAAATAAAAAGCATTATTAACTTCCTACTACTTATCGAGTTTATTTACTTTTGCCCCATCCATAAAAAATGCTGGGTACGCCGATGTGTGCAGCTGTGGATATCATATTGCTGAAATGATGATGATTATACTTGTGTCAAAACACTACCAACGAGCAACAAAACCAAAATTCTAATAGTTTTTGAGTTTATTCGTTACAAACATACAAAAATACAAATCTTTCCTCTTTAAAATATAAATATTGCTGGACATTTCACACAGCGCTATCTAGCCCCAAACTAAGCAGAGCTTGTACTATGGGAACCAGATAACTGATAGAATACTTATATACTTTTTTTTTGTAAATACATACTTATAATATGTATATAGAAACACACCCAGACACGGAACAAATGTCTGTAGATCATGCAAACATTTGTTCCGCGGCGGGAATCGAACCCGCTACCTCCTGCGTCTCAGTCGGCTATACGCCCACTGCGCCACGGAGGCAGTCAATATTAGTATAGATTGATGACATAATAATTATTTGGCATTATGTGGCTGATTTTTCGATTTATTGTGTAAACGTTCGTACAAAGTTATCACGGCGTGCAAAATGATAGATTTCAAATTGGTCCGAACCCCTATTTACACATGTAACCTACGCTGATGGTCAGCGTTTTTATTTTTTTACACTTAACGTGTCTTTTGAGAATATCAGCGCTTACCATTACGGCGGGTATAATAAATAAATACATATATTATTAATATCAGCCACTGTGTCCCACTGCTGGGCAAAAGCCTCCCCCCATTATTTCCAGACACTTCACAATGTAGTGAATAAATGATTGTCTCTGTCCATGTGTTTCAGGAAACCCAATAAGTTGAGCGTGGTTTGGACGCGGAGATCGCGACGTGTGATCACGGAGCCCTTAGAATGGGAGCCCTCACTCAAAGACCCGCTAAAGTAAGTCATTTTACAAGTAATAATATTAGCTTATTTTATTATTATTCCACGTATTTATTTCTTAACTCAGGTTATAGGCCTGGACCTTTACAAAGGTATTACCGAGGCCGAAGCCAACGAGCAAGAGGCCTGGGCCCCAATTCTACTAAACCAATCGCTTCACTATGACTATGGTATCGTCGAAAAATCGCCACTATAGATACCTTTTGGTATTCTACTAACACAAACTTTTTTCAATGGCCGCCGTTTCTATGACAACACCATTGAACATTTGATAGCATATGACAGGAATAACAATCATAATCGTTTAATAATGGTATGGCTCCATAATAATTTTTCTTATAAATTAGCAGAATTGGGCCCCTGTTTAGTTCTTATAAAAATAAAAATCCAGACAAGATGGAGGTGAGACAGATGGTACTAGGCAACGCTATGGTATACTATTGCAACACATGGATTAGAGTTATGACTATTGTAAGAGTAATGCTTATAAAATAGAGTATGGGTTATCAGAGAAATGAGATACGGCACCTGCCAATTCTGTTATTTTAAGAATGATTGAGGCAGGTGGTGACTAGCCGTCCACTAAACGGGCCCTCATAAGTGCTGCCAATAGAAGGCAGCGTGAGGGGCAATGTTGGTGTGGGCGGTTAAGGGTTTTGAGAGGTGTGCTGCAGTTGCACTAAGCGCTACTCCCGGCTTTATGCCTTTAACACTTCAACCCTTGGAGCATAGGCTCTTGCGCCTCCACCCTTGACCGGCCAACTAAGGCAAACCAAGGGTCAGGGGTTTCTGTCAACCCCAGGGAGTAATGAGGTTCCGCGGTGACGCCACGCACCGAATGCTCGCCACAAGTGTGCCCTGCGGAGTGAAAATGGAAATGGTGATGTGTCTTTTATATTAGTTATTATTATTATTATGAGCTCATTGGATCCTACTGCAGAGTCTGCTTCCTCTTTTCCACTCCTCGCGGTCCAAGACTGTTGTTTGCCAGTCGGTACATTATGACAGTAAGAATCGAGCTCCTCCCGGCCCCGATGCCGGAGTCGATCGCGACGCCGTCTAACGTTATGAAGGGTCCAGTCTGTGGTCCTTTTTGCCCACAGTTCGTCATGCATGCGACAGACATGTCCTGCCCAATTCCATTTAGGTTCGGCGGCTTTCTTGGTAACTTTTTTGAACGCAGTTCAGAGTTTCTGATATGATCCACCAATCTTACTCCTAAGATACTTAGTTCCATTGCTTGCTGGTAAATCTCGAGTTTGGACCTCTCCTGAAGTGTCAAAGACCACAATAACCTTATGCATGTAAAAATCCTTTTCCTACAGCGGCTGCTATAAATATAAACGAGTTTAGTAAATATAAAATTGAAAACGTTTCTGAATCGAAAAATCTAAAATGGAAAATTGATAACGAAACGTCTACTTCATTTTTAAAGAGCTTTCCAACAATATCACACATACATTGGGATGCAAACAAAACAGCAAAAATGTAACTCTGTTTCTCTGACTGTTGTGTCTGTCTCGCGTGTGAAGCTGCTGGAGGGTCGGCTAGTAATAAATTACCTTCTAAGTTTTTTAAAAGAAAGAAAGAAAATACATTTGTTCGCATCACAAAAAAACAAGAAAATATAACCTTAACAATTTAAACTAAACATATTCCCATTAAATATAAAATTACAATAACAAAGTCACGTTTTATACATTTTTTTTTATTTTTATAAATTATAGGCTAGCGGTTGACCACTATCTCGCCTGATGGTAAGTGATGGTGCAGTCTACGATGGTACACGCTTGCCTAGAAGAAACCTATTCACTCGTGACTTGAAGATCCCTAGGTTGTAGCTATCAGGAAACACAGACATAATACCCAATATGATTCAGTGTGATAGCGAAAGTGCCTCCAGCTCAGCATATACTACTGCATGTTAGCATGCTGGAGCGCTGGTCTTCTGCTGAGGCCAATGTTCACTTTACGGACGACCTAACTAACCAACTAATAACAGAACCTGACTATTAACTGTAGGTACTATTAACTAAATATAACATACATTTTATATCCGCTAATCAACTACACTAAAACATCCATAATAACAATATAAGCACACTACATACAAAAAGCAACGTTTTTAGAGTATTTATTACATAAGTTGTTACTTTATGACTAATAAAAATGGGGTGTGGCTGTGTCATGGACACGACCGTGTGTTGTGCGTGAATACGTGTACGTAAGAGGTATTATTTTCTAAACAAAATATAAAATACGCTATTTAATGTATATTATAATCATTTTTGAACCCTAGAAGTCCATCGGGTCATACTCCAATCTCGAAACGCAGCAAAATGACCTCAAAATGGCGGCAGGCGCTTCGCCCTCCACCGCGCGCGAGCACTGGATAGCTAAAGGAAATATTTGATCCTTTAGCTATCCAGTGGTGTAATTAAATTTTGGATAGAGATGATAGATATGTAGTTGCAACACCAAACTGTATCCCCCGATTTTGTTATCATTTGTTTTTTGAATTGTCTTCCACTATGGAAGCATTTTTAAAAACGTATTCACATAAAAAAAAACGTATGTTTCAGGGGTTCAGTTATCTACCCAGTGGCGGAAAATCAAACAGTAACAGTGACGCTATTCAAAGATTCCAGGACCAACGAGCTTGAAGATAAAGACTGGACATTTGTTTTGGAAGATGTAAGCTATGTTTTTATAAAACATGATGATGGTCCACCTGATATTAAGCTTACTGCTATATTCTAATAAATAAAATTAATAAACAAATATTCTATAACAAAGCATTTGTATTAATGTTTTTTTCACTCATGACAGACGAGTAGTATTCTCTAGAAACTGAACTGTATTTATAGTTGTTCAAGTTGTTGATATAATAAATGTACCTAAATTATTTAATTAATGTAATTGGTTCTCACCGGTAGTAAAAATTATAAAACATAAATAGTAAAAAGCGAATCATAAAACACAAAGAAAGAATGCTGTTTTATCAGACTGGTGGTCTATGAAGACCAGCAAGATAGTGTTTCTACCTAAAAATCGTAATGAGTCACTGAACGGATCTATACTGTTACTCCAGGTATCGATAACAGGCAAGCGGCGACGCCTGGCCGTCGCGTCCATTAACATGCGCAAGTACGCGAGTCTGGAGCCCTCGCAGCGCCCCGTGCTCGTGCCGCTCGACCCGACCACGCACAAGATCCTCGCCGCGTCGCTGCATCTCACCTTGCATTGCGTCTTACTCAGGGAGGGACAAGCTACGTAAGTATTCACAGCTTAGAGTCCGTTCACACAGACCGTCAATGGAGGCAGCCTTAACCTTATTTAAATGTCCCAAAACTCTTTTTTAAACTAAATAAAAATCTACTCTCAGAGCCGGTCTGTGTGAACGGACACTTGGCATCCTATAGTGTACCTATAGTGGTACCTGCTTATAGTGATTGTTTTTAATCTGTTGTTTTTTATTTGTCCTTCTGTGTTTTTATAGGTACCTACCATTTTCATAATCAGTGTTGTATTTAATGTACTTTTTCAATGTATGTTTTAATTGATTACCTTCTGTTTAAAAATAGTTTACGTCCTATTCTCAAACCTACCGAATATACACAAAAAATTTCATAAGAATCTGTCAAGCCGTTTCGGAGGAGTTTTGTTACAAACACTGTGACACGAGAATTTTATATATTAGATACAGAAAGTGTCCATAACTATGATAGTTTCAAAAGTTATATAATATTGTACGTGTTACAGTGACGAAGACATGCAGTCTTTGGCCTCTCTACTGTCAGTCAATAATAATTCTGATATCGCGGTGTTGGAAGATTTGGATGAAGATTGGCTATCAGATAACTCTACAAGACAGGTAACTTCCCTTAATAATAACACAACAACATTGCCCTCCTGGGCAGTTGGGTAAAATAAGCTAGGTATAATTTTAAAACTTTTTTAGGTTTCGGGTTTGAACCCGTGACTGACTAAAAGCTGGGCTAGTACAATGATAAAAATACCTAAAATATTAAAATAGTCGCAGAAATTACGCGCTCGGTGGAACTTAAATCCCCGTCCCTCATGATACGAGAGTGTGAACTTACTTTTTGAAACGGCTCAAACCCAACTTGCAGTGACCTTACATGGTATATGTACTTACTCCCTAAGCCACTTACTATCTAAGCTGAAAAATGTATAATATGAAACCATTTTGCCAAGGGCCCACTGCTCGTCTAGCACGAAACTATTCAGATGTTTCTTTTTACAGCTCATAGTTTTTACGATTATTTTAAAATTTTAAGTTTTTCACGTAAATGTCGGATAACGCTAATAAGTTTAAAAACTGAAACCCGACTACTTAATACGTATGTCGATGGTAGCCTACGAGTATGTCACACGCACCATAATAACGATCGATTGACGCCTCATTCATTAAAAACGGATTAGTAGTTTAGACGTTAACGTAGAACATACGTAATTACAAACATACATGCATACGTACTTACATCATACTCATATATTAAAACCGTAGAGACACAATAGAACACTTAGTTACGTCAATAATACTTAAATAATTACATAGGCTTTATCTACCTAGTAGCTCATTGCACCAACATTTTGGAGGCGCTAGGAACAGACAAACATTTCATAATACATTGACATTGACGATCTCCGTGGCGCAGTGGGCGAATAGCCAGCTGAGACGCAGAAGGTAGCGGGTTCGATTCCCACCGCAGAAAAATGTTTGCATGATCTATAGGTATTTGTTCCGTGTCTGGATGTTTTTCTATATATCATAAGTATGCATTTACAAAAAAAAAATGTATATAAGTATTCTATCAGGTATCTGGTTCCCATAGTACAAGCTCTGCTTAGTTTGAGGCTAGATAACGCTGTGTGAAATGTCCAGCGATATCTATCTATATCGTATCTACTAGTTGACCTGGCGAACTTCGTACCGCGTTCACGTGCATATGACGCGGGCTGTCAATGTTCGTCACCACGGTAGAATTGAAAATCTGCCATCATTATGTATGAGGAAATTAATTGTCTTCATAATTTCTTTTTGCGTGAATTTTTACGATTTTTTTATAGTTATTCTGCTATTCGGGACGGAGACAAATCCAACAACTCAAAGATCATCAACATCGGTCTAGCAGTTCTCGTGTTATAAGTGTTCGAACAAATCAGACTTTGTTTTATATATTAAGAGATAATATACATCTAAATATTAGTTAATGATTATCCATACATTGACTGCGAAAAACATAACCCTGTTTTTCGGCTTTGCCGTTGATTGGATTAAATAATTCTTAATTGCACACCATAAAACAATACAAATTAAAAATAACAACGTAAATCTACTGATACAATTGGCGGTGTTATCGCTAAATAGCGATCTCTACCAGACCTTTGGATGGAATGGACTGTTGGGACGTTACCTGGGGCCGTAGTCGGCTAATAACATAAGAATACAATTGATTTGTTCCAGATGTCTGATCTCCGTCAGCAAATGGAAGAGATGACGCAGTCTCTCACGAACAGCGACATAGCGGCCACCCCCAACAGCGTGCAAAGCCTCAACTTCGACAACTCGCGGACCCCCACCGCCCCCATCTCTCCTGAGCCCAACACCCCCACCACCCCCACTCCCACTGCGCACGACACTACCAGAGATAATGACTACAAGGTATTAATAGTCTGGGAATATGCGTATGTTTTTCCGGACTAGTATAATCTCGGAGTCTTCAAGTTCAGAGTAAATAGGTTCTTTCTAGGCAAGCGTGGTCCATCTTCGCTCACACCATCCACTTACCACCAGGCGAGGTAGTGGTCAAGCGCTTGACTATTATCAATTAATAAAAAAAAAATGAAATACTAGCTGCCGTCTGCGGCTGCTAAAGAGCATTATCTTACAGATAACCTTTGTGTATTGCTGATAAAGATCTGAATTTAAGACCTTAACATTTTTTTCACTGTCTCTTCTCTTTCGGAAATGTTTGAGATGGTATTAAAAATCTTAGGGTTTCCCGTAGTCGGATAACACTTAAAAAATAAATGTATTATTTTTATTTTATATTATTTCAGATGAACTATCAATTCGAACCCAAGAAATTCGAGCTTACCTCAACTCCCATAGACAACACCTTCAAAGAAGTGATCTTCAAGTCGAAAACGATCGCGAAAAGGAACCTTAAGCCGCTAGAATTAAAGACGAATTTGAACAGCATCGGACTGGACAGGAATGACAATGAGAAAGAAGACGGGGATAAAACTCCGACGGCTGATATGGAGAAACTATTCCCCGGGAAATTTGATAAGGATAGAACCCCGGTAAGTATTTTTTTATAAAAATAGAACCCCGGTAAGTGTTATTTGATAAGGGTAGAACCCCGGTAAGTGTTATTTGGCAAACCATCCACTGCTGAACATAGGCGACCTTTAGATTTTCAAAGCGACCGATCTTGTGCGGCCTGCACCCAACGGCTCCCAGCAACTTTTATCAGGTTGACTTTATATGTGGTGGAGGGCCGTTCTACACTGTGCTTTCTAGTGCGTGGTCTCCACAGAAGAACCTTTCTGTCCAACGGTCGACAGATCTTCGAGCTGTGTCCCGCCCACTGTCATTTCAGCATGCTAAAATCAACTAAAATTGGTAGTAAACGAATTTGACACCGATAAAAAATGTGTATCAGACCACGATCTTCCTGGTATTTAAAAACAGTTCTGAGTGCTAATTATAGCTAACAGGAAGCATTTGGAACAGACAGACATAACTTCAAGATGTGTGTTACAGGATATGTTAATTTAAAGCTCCTTGCTTTATTTTCCCCAGGAAACTTAAAAACACCTCGTTTTCGTGTTGACTCCTTCCTATACGCCTTAAATAAAATATTATCTGTTCCCAGGTCCAAGATCTCCTAGAATGGTGTCAGTTTGTAACGCGCGAGTACAAATCCTGCAAGGTGACTAATCTAACGACGAGTTTTCGTTCGGGATTGGCGTTTTGCGCTATCATACACCACTATAGACCTGATCTTATGTGAGTACTAGCTTCCGCATGAATGCAATCAATCCCCGACGCGCCCCGACACCGCACTGACTGCATTATACACGGTGTCCTTTAAATCACTGTTTTTCTAGAACAAACGTTGCTGAGACCATGGTTTACTAACTGTTTATACCATCAAATAAGAGAATAAAAAAAAATCTAGACCTTCCCAAATAAGTCTAACCGTCTAAAAAAAGCTAACCGTGACATAAAGTTCATGTGTACGCCAGCCGTAGCGGTACCTACTCCTTAGTTAGATACCTAGTAGCTACCGGTCAGCGCGCTGACTATGTTGTAGAGCGTAACGTTAAAATAGACGTTTTAAGTTCGCAACTTTTTATATTTTTCAAAGACCGATTACGTTTTTTTTTAATTTGATAGTATAAACAGTTAGTAGGTCAAAATCAAAAAAAATCAAAAAATCAAAATGTTTTTATTTCTGTAAAAATATAGAACTATAACAAGGTTGTTGGGATCTTCTTTTAAGTATATATACTTGTGCCAGAAGACCCCGCTCTTCAATAGCCATACAAATTTTTTTTTTTTTTTTTACAGGTAGCAAATGTTTACATATAATAGGATAATAGGTCATCCAACAGTAGCGAGCACGTACGGTGGGTGTACATGGGTAGGATGTGTACGTATGTGTGTGTGTATGTATGTATGTTTGCGGGTGTGTTAGTGTGTGTGTGTTTGAGTGCGTGTGTGTTTGTGTGTGTGTTTTTTTTAATTTATTTGTGTGTAAGTAATAGGGGGTGTGTGTGTGTCAGGGTGAGTATACTTCATGAGTATATTCAAATGAGTGTGAAGTGTGTGTATGCGTATTTTGGTGTAAAGCTAGACATAAATACTTAAAATAAATAAAATAATAAATAATACATTACTTATACATTATTATTATGTGTACTATTAAAATATAATATAAATCTAGTATCAGGATACAATTTGCATAAGTGCTTCAGTCTCATCATAACTTTTTGCGAGTAACCAACTAGTGAGCATTTTCTTGCAGTCATAATGATGTTTTGTGTAAATATTCAAAGTTTTATTTAATAGATTGTATAGGTGTGATGATTTTTTGTCGTATTGGTTGCTAGCGAAAGCTGTTTTAGTGGCGTGAACCTTAACAACCTTATCACTTCTTCTTTTTCTTAAATTGTTGTCATTAACAATTAAGGTTCGATGTTTTTTTAAGACGATCTGAACAACATATAATTTACGTACACTCAATAGCTGGCTTGTCGAATACAGTAGCTCCGTAGAAAATCTATATGGTTTGAAATACATCACTTTAATCAGTGCCCTTTGTGCTCTCTCTAGATCTATCAGTTTCGTTTTAGCGGCTCCTCCCCAAATGGAAATACAGTATCCTAGAATAGACTGAGCTAAGGCCACATATATCCTATTTAATAAAGTCTTAGGAGCTACATGTCTCAGAATTTTAAATATCCATATGAGTTTTCTCATTCTAGTGCTTAGGGCTTCAATTTGCGAGTACCATGAACATCTCTGATCAATCATGACTCCCAAATACCGTGTTGAGTAAACTTTGCAGAGAATGGGGCAGTTACAATCTTGGTCGTGCATATTTTCGGAACTATGTAGTTTTAAATTAAAGTCACTTCCTGGTTGGGTACGATTATAAATAGAGTAACACATATAATTAGTTTTTTCTGCATTGAGGGTAAGCAAATTTGCCTTGAGCCATTGAGCAATTCTTGCCAGTCCCGACTCTGCTTCGGTACGCACCTTGCACCACGAAGTGCTAGAAAAAACAACAGCGGTATCATCCGCGTACGAGATAATACGTGCTTCATTTAGTTTTAATTTACATAAATTATTTATATATATTAAGAACAAGGTCGGGCCTAATACACTTCCTTGAGGAACACCATAGGTTATATTTGAATCACTACTTACGTATTGGCCAATCTTTACACTCTGTTTCCGGTCACTTAGGTAATCCTTAAACAGGGCTAAGGGTACGCCTCTAACTCCAATATTTTCTAGTTTATTTATAAGGACGGGGACAGGGACGGTGTCAAAGGCCTTTTTTGAGGTCTATATACACAGCTAAACATTTTCTTCCACGGTCTACTTGCTCAGTGATATATGAACTTAAAACTGTTACTGCGTCTTCTGTAGACCTACCATTTCTAAAACCGTATTGCGATTCCGCCAGCAGGTTATATTTATTTAAGTAACTTAATAGTCGTTTGTTTATCAGTTTTTCCAAAATTTTTGATAATGCTGGTAGGACAGATATCGGTCTATAGTTATTAACATCATCCTTGTCACCATTCTTATATACTGGGGTAATTATAGATTTTTTTAATTGAAGCGGAAAAATACCATTGTTGAAACATAGATTGGCCAAGTGTGTTATAATAGGCACTACAACATTCTTTGCTAACTTCAGAAATCCAGTAGGTATATTGTCCCAGCCTGGGGCACTATCTGTTTTTAGGCTCATAAGGACATTATGTACCTCCTCTGGGTCAGTGTCAAAAAGCACAAATGAGTTTTCTTGAGCGTTTTGGGGTTCAACTGTCAGATGTTGTGAGTCAGGCCTGGCCATTATTTCCTCTGCTAGCTTCTTACCTATGTTAGCAAAAAAATCATTTATATGGTTGACTGATTCATTTGGTGTAGATTTACTGCTTAATAATTTTGTATTATCTGATTTACGTTGATTTGAATAGGTTATTGATTTAATATTTTTCCAAAGGCTTCTTGAATTATTAGTACATTTTTCCAACTGTTTTCTTTCATAATTACGTTTAAGTTTTTTTAGTAAATTATTACAAAAGTTCCGATATCTCTTGAAACTGATTTTGAGAATTTCGTTATGTGGGTCTAATCGAACTTTTTTTTGTAATTTATTTCTATTTCTAATGCATCGCAATATACCTGATGTAATCCATGGTTTAATCGTTCGTTTACTCTTAGAAAGATGAACAGTGCTAGTGTTTTCTAGAAGGGACTCTACTATTTTATTAATTAACAACTCCAGTACCATATTTGCGTCATTATAAAAGAGTAAATCTGATAAATTTTTTTCTGCCAAGGTGATAAGCGCTTTGTTAAAATCAGTTACTGTTTTTATTTTAACACTCTGGTTGCTAGAGTTTTGGCCGGATACATTTAAAAATATTAAGGAGTGATCGGTAATAGTTGTATTTAAGACAGCTACTTGAGCAGATAATTTGTCCTTTTCTAGCTTGAGCATAAAGTGGTCCAGGCAGTTGGAATCTCTTGTTGGAATCGTGTGGGCTGGCATTAAACCGTGCATGGACAACATATTGAGGTAGTTTACCCTGTTATTTCGCTCAGTAGCTTGTTCAGTTTCCCTTGAGATAAGATTAATATTTATGTCTCCCGTTAATATTACAGTTTTATACGATTTTAATGACTCTAGATGTGAATTTAACGAATTAATGAATTGATCAGCATTGCTATTAGACGGAGAACGGTAAATACCCAAAATAACACTGTCAAAAGTATCTATTTGAATACAAGATGCATGATCTAATTTGATTTCTCTAATATTTGTTACTAAAATACCATTTTTTACATAGACTGTAACTCCGTCGTTCTGGTTTAAGTGTTGGGTAGTTGCGTGGGAAGAATAATTTAATAACGATGGTACCGGTTTGTTAGGGTTAAGTCGGCATTCAGTTAATATTATAAGGTCAGAATTAAAATCTAAGGAGCTCAGATTCACACTTAGATCATCAATGTTACAATATACGCTTCTAATATTTTGAGAAAAAATTGTTAAATCATTATCTTTAACAGGTATGAGTCGAGTGAGTTCTTCTAGATCACATCTAATAGCACGTGCAGTTTCCAGGTCATCTATTTCATTTAAAGTATATAGGGAACTATCCATGATAAGATTCTACAGAAAGGCTGCAGTGGTAGACGTTTTGCATCAGAAACACTAGATTGCAGTCCAATAAATTAAACAAACAATTGTCTAAAATAAAAGTAAGTAGGTCATGGTCTGAATAACGTTTGCTCTGGGAAAGTTATTTAAAAGACACCGTTCCAAAAAACTTTATTTTTGAGGTGTTGTGCCTTACATGTAAGTACTTACCGCCTTGCTTTACGCACCATACGCGCTCTGTTGACTGGTTGAGCTCATTGTCTGGGCGAGGTTATTGAACTAGCGGGGTCATGAACCGCTCGTAGTAACGTTTTAGTAATCTGTGGCATCATACAATAATCTAGTTCTTAACATTTCGTCGAGCAGGATTTTATCGATTTTCTTGAGATTTTGATGAAACAAATACATTTATTTTTTGTGTAGAAACCATCCATTCAATATCTTACGACATTGTTTCCGGTCCCTTGCTCGTGTGATCCATTGAGACATGAAAGATGGCAGATGTTTATAGTAGTTGTATATTGCAGTGATTTCTCGGGTCTGCAGCCGGAGGAGAGCGAGCGCAACGTGCGCTGCGCGCTGGAGGCGAGCGGCGCGCTCGGCATCTCGCAGGTGCTCACCGCGCCCGACGTGTGCCGCCACGCGCCCGACCGACTCGCGGTAACTCACTAACTATTTATAATAACTTCACAGATATTTGTACCGGTCTAAGTATATACAGTGGACCCCCGATAATCCGGCCCCTGTCTAATCCGGCGCCCCCTGTAATCCGACATGACAGAATTATGTTTGACAATCTTTGCTAATATAGATCACGCAAGTTTGAACAGGTCACAACTCGTACGCGCCACCGCTATTGTGCTCGACGCGTATGCATTGTTTTACTTAGTTTGAATTTGACTACTAGTGATAGCGGTACGGCCTAGCGTACGTTCATTGTTTACTATTTATTCATTGTGTATTAGGTATATGTAGTACCTAGTAATGTCGTCACAAACCCAGAAGCGAAAGCACAAAACGTTGACAATTAAAGAAAAATGTGATATTTTAGATCGCTTAAATCGCAATGAAACTTTCAGTAGTTTAGCAAGTGAATACGGCGTAGGCCGATCTACAATTTATGACATTAAAAAAAACCACGAGAAGATTAAGAAGTTCGTGTCAACTACTGACTGCGGGCCAGGCAAGAGACAGACACTCAAGAAAGCTGAACATCCAGAAGTGGAAGAAGCTTTGTACATGTGGTTTCTTCAGGAAAGAAACAGGCATGCACCAATTTCGGGACCCATGTTGGCGATGAAAGCTAAGTTTTTTTATAAGGAAATAACAAAAAAAGATGATTTTGTGGCCAGCAAAGGATGGCTAGAACGTTTTAAAAGTCGTCATGGCATACGTTTAATGACTATTACAGGAGATAAACTTTCTAACGATGCCACCTGCATAGAGCCCTTTAAATTAAGATTTTTGCAAAAGGTGAACGATTTAAATCTTGACCCGTCACAGGTGTATAATGCAGACGAATCAGGGCTTTTTTGGCGTGTGATGCCTAACAAAACTTTCGTTTCTTGTAACGAAAAAGACGTACCTGGACGAAAAGTGAGTAAAGAGCGTGTAACCATACTACCATGTGCTAATGCTGCAGGTACCTACACACGCGCTTAAGATGGTGGTCATTGGGAAATCTAATAAACCAAGGGCATTCAAAAACATTGATTTACCTGTACACTATTACGGACAAAAAAGTGCATGGATGACAAAAGACCTTTTCAAAAAGTGGTTTGATGAATGCTTCGTACCTGAAGTTAGAAAATGGTTAAAAGATCATAATTTTCCTCAAAAAGCGTTGTTGCTTCTTGATAACGCTCCCGGTCATCCGTCTGAAGAAGAACTGACAACTGAGGATAAATGCATCACTGCGATGTTTCTTCCGCCAAATTGCACTGCACTGATTCAACCAATGGACCAGAACATCATTCAGTTTGTTAAGCAAGACTATAAAAAAAACCTACTTTTGAGAGCCGTATCAAAAGACCAACCAATAGAAAAAACTTTAAAAGAATTTAATATGAAAGACTTGGTTTTTGCTCTTAGTCAGTCGTGGAGTGCGTTACCGTCATCAACTATTAAATCGTCTTGGAAAAAGTTATGGCCAGATATAATCACCACTCCTAGCAACGATCCACAAATCAGTGTAACTTCGGAAGTTATAGAACAAGTCTCTACTGAAACACAGATAAGTCCGGAAGATTTGGAAGTCTGGTGCCGTGGAATGGATAAAGAAGAAAATGTTTTTCTTGAAATGTCTGACGAAGATATTATAAAAGAGGTTTCTAATAATACAACAAACGATCAGGAAGATAACGACGACGTGATTGCAACTGCTCCACAAGTCACAGATCAAGACGCAGTTAACGCTTTTGAGCTAGGTTTACAATGGGCTGAAGAGAATGGTACATCCTACAACGAACTTTTACTTTTGAGAAGACTGAGGGACAAAGCTCTGATCTCGCGTTATAACAACCTTAAACAAAAAAAAATTGATGAATATTTCAAAGCTTCATAATTTGATATAGTATTCACTACATGATTTTGATTAATAATTCTTGATTATTTTGGTAGATATGTATGTGCATTTATGCTTAATTTTATAATAAAACGTAAGCTCTCAATTGTTATTTAATTTACTAAATTCGACTTACATAAATTAAGTCTGATTTGTACTTCAAAGTACATACATATGTACGTATAATATATAGACTCTCGTCATTAGATATGTAATTTGTCGGATTACAAGGTACTCTTTCGTAAAAAAATCCGGACTATAGGGGTCTTAGGCAGTGCTCTATAATCCGACAAATTCGATAGTCCGACACTGCCCTGCATAATGTTTGCCGGATTACCGGGGGTCCACTGTATAGGGTGTTTGATAATATAACCACAAAAATAAAAGGGGTTATTTTGATGAGCATAATAAATAATAATGTGTAATGCTTGCTATAGTAATGTGTAATTTATTTTGGCATGTAAAAACAAACACTTTATTAAACTTACGTTGTGCTATTGCATAATGATTGCCATCTAACAGATACTGTATTGGTGACGTCTCGAGATATCTCTTGTTGTTCCTTTCTAACCCAAAACCCGCAGCCATTTCCGAAAGAGATATCAAATCGCCCTTTATTTTTGGGTGTCGATTGCAAGAATAGACAGTAAGTTTTATATCGAATTAATCACCTAAACTTAGTCGATTTTCTTTAAAATTTGATAATATAACTAGCAGTTTTTTTATGTTTTTGAGAAACCGTCACTTGGATATCGTCAGTCTATTACCAAACACCCTGTATAAGTATTCTTTCAGTTATCTGGTTCGTATAGTAAACGCTCTAGTATTATTATTATAATAAAATAAAAAAGCCATTTATTTCTACTGTTTAAAACTACAAAATTAGCTGAATCTAACATGTATATGTATTGTTAGTTAGTAATTATATAACTTAAAAAATACACTGATATTGTTTTTACATCTCTATTATAATAAAATGTTTATTTATTTTGACTGCCTCCGTGGCGCAGTGGGCGTATAGCCGGCTGAGACGCAGGAGGTAGCGGGTTCGATTCCCGCCGCGGAACAAATGTTTGCATGATCTACAGATATTTGTTCCGTGTCTGGGTGTTTTTCTATATATTACGAGGCATGCCTTTTAAGTTTTGTCGTTTGAAGAAAAAAACACATCTAGAACCTTATAGTACTTTTTATTGTTTTTCAAAGTATTCACAACGTAGCTTAAAACACTTTTCCATTCGTTCAAACCAGTTATTATAACATTTATTCCACTCTAAAGTGGGGTGTTCAAAATGGCTGTCTTGAAAGCGTCGACTGCTTCTTCACCGGACTGGAACCTTTGACCACGAAGACTTTTCTTAATTTTAGGAAATGTAAAGAAATCGTTAGGGCTTAGGTCAGGACTGTATGGAGGATGGTCAAGAATTTTACTTTTTCCTGCTTCAAATACTCAATCGTTTGACGAGCGCTGTGTGAGCTTGCGTTGTCGTGGTGCAGGATGATGCGTCGCTTTGAGTTAGATTTTCGAAGTTCGACGATGACTTGTGGTAAACAAACTGTAGTATACCACTCTGCGTTAACCGTTCTACGATCTTCAAGTGCAATAGTCGCAACATGGCCGGTTTTTCCAACGAACGTGGCCACCATCTTCTTTGAAGTGCTTCGAGAACGAACAACTTTAGTCGGCTTTGGCTCGTCTTGAAAGACCCAGATTGTAGATTGTTGTTTGGTATCAGGATCGTAGGCATAGATCCAAGATTCGTCACCACTTATGATGTCGTAGACGTGATTTGACTCCCCTCGGTTGAACCTTTGCAGAGTTTTCTTACACCATCTGACGCGGGCCGCCTTGTGATCGTCGGAAAGCAGATGCGGTATCCAACGGCAAACTAGCTTTCTCACACCAAGCGCTTCATGCAAGATCTTCTGAATGGTTGTCCCTGAGATGCCTAATAGAGCCTCTATCTCTCGATACGTCACATGACGATCTTCGAGAATTAGTTGTCTCACAGCAATGATGTTATCTTCAGTGAAGGCGGATTTTGGGCGTCCTTCGCGAAATCTGTCACTAACACTAGTATGTCCACGCTGGAATTCTAAATACCAGCGTTCGACAGTCCGCAGACATGGGGCTACATCACTGAACACAGATGTTAGCTCTTCTAAACACTGAAGCCGTGTCAGGCCTCTTCTAAAGTTGTAGAAAATTATTGCACGAACATTTTCCTTAGAAAGATTCATTTTCGTACGTGACCTGACAGATTCAAATCGAAACTGTGACTAAACAATAGCATTAATCCTAATACTTACAACTGTTTTGAGATTCAAAATGTAAACACATTCGAATATAGAACAGTTCCAAATTCAAAATTGCCGGAAAATATGGAAACGACAGAACTTAAAAGGCATGCCTCGTATAAGTATGTATTTACAAAAAAAAAGTAAATAAGTATTCTATCAGTTATCTGGTTCCCATAGTACAAGCTCCGCTTAGTTTGGGGCTAGATGGCGCTGTGTAAAATGTCCAGCGATATTTATTTATTTATTTATTTATTTGCATGTAGCAGTCGCCTCGGCCGCGTAGGCCTCCTGTAAATCCCTCCACTCGTCCCTTTCTCGCAGCCTTCTCATCCATTCTTGTCCGCATCGTTGGGTGAATATATCTCTCCAACTTTATTTCTGTCTGCCTTATTTACGTTTGTCTTCTAGTGAGATCCATTCTGTGTTCTTAGTCCATCTAACCTCGTAACATGCCCTAGTCCATTCTATAAATATTGTAAACTAAATCCGTTTTCACCTTGGTTTTTACTGCTTTTCACAAAACACCCACTTTCACACGCCCCGTACTTGGGTACCTATCATATTACCTTAAAAATATCCCGATTTTTAAGGTAATATGTACCCAAGTAAAGCTCATCAAAATAATCACATTTTCAGACTATTAACCTGACCCAAACTGATCAAGAAATTTTCTCTGAGACCTTAATATTTTTATTTCAGATAATGACATATCTTTTCCAACTTCGAGCACATTTCACCGGCAGTGAGCTACAAGTTGAACAATTAGGTGAGTTACTTAAATTTTGGTTCCGTAGCGACGTCTATCGCTTGGACATTGTGTTATTTTTACATATTGTGAGAGATTTTTTTATTTATGTTATTCGGAAATTGTAATGTATTTTGACTTTTCCAAGTGCACCTACAGGTATATCGAAGTGGAATAAATTAATCTGAATCTGAACATCAATCTAATTAAACCTACGGAGAGCGTCAATATGACAGTGAGACGGCGACGTCTAACGATTATTATACACAATATAATAAAAAAAATACAACAAAAATAGAAAACACAAAGTAAACAGTAGTACAATGGGCAGTCTTATCGCTTAGAAGCGATCTCTTCCAGACAACCTTGGATGGATGGAGAGGATTTTGTTATAACAAAGATAATGGTCGGAGGTGTACGTACATATCAAATCAAAATCATCAAATCAAATATATTCAAGTATATTAATTTCAGTAAACTTAATCTATATACATTTCATGGGTTTGGGACTCTCTTTTAAGTATAAAATACCTGTTTTAGAGGGCACATATATGGCTAAACTATTTATGAAGAGAATGCGTCTAATGCCAAAATAAAAATATAACTAAATAGTAAAATTGGATAAATGCGATTACATATAATATAAACTAGAGGTCGCGTAGTGCGCGAGCTGTAATAGATAAGTATTGCCCGGTTTTTTGTGTGCTTAGGAGTTACACGCATAATATTTCATTACTTTTACTATTACTTCTAACGCGTTAAGGTTTTTATTTTAATTACTTAGTTTGGTATTTGTTTTTTTTTTTTGGTGTTTACAGTAATAGTTAAGTTTAGTTGATTTTGGTGTTTATAGTAATAGTTAATTAGTAACGAATTATAACGATTTTCTTAGTTTTTATTTTATAATTGTCATAAAGTCGTCGGTAACATAAACATGGGTTATATAAAATAAATTAGTAATAATAGAATAATTAATACTACAGAAGCCTGATTTTCAGTTGGCAAATAAGAATAGTCTTTAGATATTAATTAATATGTAGCTATAATTTTAAATTGATCAAATAATATGTACATTGAATAGGCAGGTATTGCATTTTTTGTATATATTGCGTACTGTAATAATTAAAAGTGTAGAACCGCAACGCCACAATCTTTTGTTGTTGTGAACTTTAGCATTACCTCCAATTTTATTATATACATCCGTAAATCTATCCTCACAAAATATGGCGTTTATTTGATTATTTTATTGTGAGATCATGAGATTAGTGAGATCATTATCGAAAATACTTAGTTTCAATGTACGTACATACATTACTTAATATAGAACAAGGGCCTCTTAAAGTAATTCTGTCTGTCTGATACGCCTTCACAAGTAATCCGCAGAACCAATTTTGATGAATTTTAGTATAAAGATAGATATTGAGAAGATTATAAGCTACTCGAAGTACTTACTAATCCTGCGCAGCTGAAGTCGCGGGTACCAGCTAATTACTACATACACATAAAGATAAATAATAAAAAATCTTTAATAATAATAAAAACAAATCAAATAAGTAACTATTAGCTTAAACTAACCTGAACTCCACCTGCCAGCTGTATTCTGGGTTACTTACAAAAATTGAAAAACGAAATGTAAACAAAATTGATAAATATGAATTAAATAAAATACTGAATCTCATAACATAAAAAAAAGTTGAATTGACATTGACAGTGATAATAACACTAAGAAGTTTAGTTTAAAATGTAAAACTAGATGTCGCTAGTAAAATCGTTCCGATTCTGAATCGCGCTGACGAAAACGCACGGCGGTGGAACCACCTCACGGTTGTAATGTTTTAAAGTTAATAAAATTAATGCACTGATCTTGTTTAGCATACAATAATAAAGCTAATGGTGATTATTGTGGCAATTAAGTTATCCAATCTGTACGTTGTTTAAACACAAAATTCGTCAAATTACACACATATACCGGTAGGGATGTTCCGATACCATCACAGTATCGATACCTACTCATTTCGATAGTACTCTAATAAATTTTCGATTCTACTTAAATGAATACTCATAAAGTATCGATACTTACTGATATCGATACTTTTAGCACTTTTTTATTTAAAGGAAGCTAACGTAAAAATTTTAACTTTGAAGGACAATAATTAAAACAAAATAAAAAAGGAAAAAAAATCTTTTATTATAAACGTTTTGCGTCACGTTTAAATGAAAAACTCGTTAACATCAAGATTGCCTAAAACAGTAACTGTTCGAGGTATTTTGGAGACAATCTGTTCCTTGTTTGAGACATTGTTGCACCGGCTTTGGAAAAAAGGCACTCGCTAGGAACTGATGTTGCAACAACAATTAAATATTGCTGTGCATACTTGTACAGACAAGGAAATACAAACTTCATGTCATCCCATTCTGCGAATGGGTTGCTTTTAAGAGAAACTACTGGATTTGATAAATAAAGAGACACTTCATCTCCCTTATGAGAGTTCTTTTTCTTCTTGTGTCCATGTGCTAATTCCTTATGATGTTTCCAAAAATCGTATTCAGGTGGTTCAGAAGATGAGACATCATCTTCTGACTCACTTGGGCTACTTAGTTGTCCGACAACCAACTTCACAGACTTAAAACATTGTTTACATTTTGCAATTGTTTCGTTTATTTTGGTAAAATGTGTCCGTATTATAGATTTTGGTGGTGCCATGATAACTAATGTTAAGATTGTAATCTCGCTTTCGGATCGGGCTCGGGTGAAGTCGGACAAGTTAGGCAATCGGCTAACCTGAGTGAGTCGTCTGGCTGACGCGCGCAAGCGAGAGACACGACGCGTCACCCATCCCCACGCCGTCTCGAGATGAGCAAGAGGGCTTTTGCTCTCTCATTCTTTCGGACGCGTTCAAAATATTTTTTTTTTAATGTTTCGATACGAGTATGTATCGCAAGATTGATTCGATGCTATAAATACTTGGTATCGAATCAAAAGTATCGAGTACCTACTCGTATTTACTAGTATCGGAATATCCCTATATACCGGCCCGAGGCCCCGAGATCGTGCTTGCACGATGCATCTGCTGTCAATAGGATTATATTCATCCTTTGTCAGAGGTGTATGGTATTCCATTTCTGGGGCCATTGACCTCGGGGCACCCGGCCAATATTTGGCTAGGTGCGGAGGTGATCTGACTTGTCAGACCTTCCCCCCGTCCTCGGATTAGCACATAGTGCGACGTCCGAAAACGCGAACACTTAATTCACCACCTCTCCCACGAGATAAACAATGGACGCAGCGCAGTTGGTGTTCTCCTCGACATCGAGAAGGTCTTCGATCGAGTTTGGCACGAAAGTCTCCTATTTAAGCTGATTGCATCCAACACCCCCCTAGCAATAATAATAATTATCGCGTCGTTCTTCCTCCAAGGTCGGAAGTTTTATGTCTCAGTGGAGCAAGCAGATTCGCAACTTCACCCCATAACTGCGGGAATCCCACAAAACAGCTGCCTTTCACCAGCACTATACGCCAACTCACCGATGACATTCCATCATTGGAATCGTCGTGTGCCCCGAGAAGCCATGCTCGCGCTTTTCGCCGATGACAGCGCATATTTCGCCTCTACGAAGTTAATTTAAAAACCTTCTGTCCCAATGGCCACTAGGTGCCCCGCCCACTGGCATTTCAGTTATACGACCTGTTTTGTTATGTAAGACATAATTTAAAACACATTCGGAATCGTATTACCTGATTTTAGAGGTGGGTTTAATTTCGGTAGCTTGATTATATTTATCTAGTAATCTATACATATCCAATAAACAATTTTTTTTCAATTTGCGACGATGTCGCTTACTCTGTTTAACAGGAACCTACGTACATGATGAATGAATATGATTTGTTTACCTATTTTATACATGATGGCTGATGTTGATAAATTAAAAAAAAAACCAATTAATTTGTTTGTAGGTAATGACGAGACGGAGTCGTCGTATCTAGTCGGCCGGCACGATACGGACGGGACACTGCCGCGGGAGCTTTTCAGCCGCGAGATCAGCACGCGGCGGTCTAGGAACATGGGCGATAGATCACGACCTGTGTGAGTACCTTCATTTGAGGATTGTATTGCATTTTTAGGATTTAGCCGTTTATTATTAACAAGCTCCCTCCCACGGCTTTGCACGCGTGGTTTCTCAATATAAAGTTTGATGACCTCCGTGGTGTAGTGGGCGAATAGCCGGCTGAGACCCAGGAGGTAGCGGGTTCAATTCCCGCCGCGGAACAAATGTTTGCATTATCTACAGATATTTGTTCCTGGTCTGGTTGTTTCTCTATATAATATAAGTACGTATTTACAAAAAAAAATTATATAAGTATTCTATCAGGTATCTGGTTCCCATAGTATAAGCTCTGCTTAGTTTGGGGCTAAATAGCGCTGTGTGAAATGTCCAGCAATATTTAAAGTAGCCTATGTTTCAATTTAGGTCAAATTTACACTAATCAAATTATACTTACCAAATTTGCTCATATCGGTTCAGCCATAACAATGTGATTGAGTGACAAATAAACAAACAAGTCAAAGAAAAAAAGAGAATTTATTGGACACGCACACATGCCTTCTACACGTAAGACAACTATATATTTTTTTGTGTTTACAGTATCTTAACTAGTAGTTAAAACCTCCTTTTAAGTAAATAATACCTGTATTAGGAGGTTTCGCTCTTCCATTATATAAAAATAAACGTAACTTATAAAACAAGAAAAACATTATTTTTAAGGTAAAACTATAAACTACATAACACAATAATATCAAAATCACAATAGGTATATAATAAAAGGTAAGTAGGTACAAAGAAACCGTTTAATTGGTGGATGATGTCGCGGGGTCATGCATTTATTTATGTAACTACTAGCACTATATTTAATAACTTCATAATGTATGACTCGTTATAATCCCAAATAAACTAGTGGTTCGCCCCGAATCTCGGATCTCGCGAGTCACCCATATAAACAAAAAAATATTATTCCTAATCTTTGACTATCAAAATAGTGCCAAGAAATGTATAACCAACCAATTTGACCTACAGTTTCATTCAAATTACAGGTAATGGGAGTTCATGTTAATTGGTAATCTTTTTTGGGGTAGAAATTGCAGTTATTCTGGATTTTAGACTTTTCCCTACATTTGTGTCAATAAAGCTACGCGCATACCAAATTTCAGCACTGTGGGGTCACTGGTGTACCCTGTGAATTTCGTCAAAGTTAAATTTTTATTTTGGCTCATAACTCAAAACTACAACATAAACTAAAAGTAAGTCCCGCCCGTCCCACTGGCCCTGATAGTCTCATTGTTGTTTTCTTACCCTGCTTGAACCCCAATATTTCAACAACCCCCCACTTTTTAGCTTATTTAGTTACACCAGGATTGTCACGTTACTACCTACCTATATACCAAATTTCACGATGATCGGATCAACGCTTCGAATGTTATCCTCGGACAAATAAACATACATACATACAACGCCGATTCGTCCTAGTTGATTTGGAGATTTCGCTTCGCTCGATCAATTATAATGTGATTAGTGTGATTTTGAACTATGCTACTCGTAATTTCTGATACCCACGTTACAAGATAGATCTCACTCGATCCTAGTGTAAGGATTAAGTGATTGTTGAATATTACTTTAAGATGAGTGTCTCACAGAATGTAACTGTTATATAATCATCAATCTCTATGCTTCACAGTTCGTCAGAATCGTCGGAGCGACCGCTGTCTCCCGACAAGCGTCCGTCCCTGGTGTCCAGCTCGCGCAACATCCTCGGCCGAGTGCTGCAAGCGCCCAAACCCACCGCCAAGTGGTTCGACACACTGCCATCCGAGGTACGTGCATGATACGTGTTTTATTATGTCTTCTCCCTGCCCTTTTCCCACATTACGTGGGGTCGGCACAACATCTATTTTTCTTCCATACCTCTCTAACAGCCGTCATCTCCGCTGTAACTTCTTTCTCACCCATATCATTCTTCACACAGTCCATCCATCTCTTCTTCGGCCTTCCTCCACTTCTATATCCATTCACACTCATATATAACACTCTTTTAGTGACATGATTTTCTTCCCTCCGCATGACATGCGCATACCACGCTAGCCTCTTACTCCTCAATTTTTCTATCACTGGCGCTACTTTCAAACTTTCTCTAATATACTCATTCCTTATCCATTCTCGTTACCTCACAAATCCATCTCAACATTCGCATTTTCGCCATGTTATACGACATTAAATGAAAACACGGATCGGGCTAATGGCTAATATTGTTGTAAAATAGGGTTTTTTCAAATTCATTACCACAGAAAATTATAAATTTTCATACAACCTTAATATCAAGTCCTAAAATATCAACGTAACAGCTGTTTAAAATAGGTAAACAAATCATATTCATTCACTATGTAAGTAGGTTCCTGTTAAACTGACTAAGCGACATCGTCGCAAATTGAAAAAAAATTGTTAATTGGATATGTATAGATTACTAGATAAATATATTCAAGCTACCGAAATTAAACCCACCTCTAAAATCAGGTAATACGATTCCGAATGTGTTTTAAATTATGTCTTACATAACAAAACAGGTCGTATAACTGAAATGCCAGTGGGCGGGGCACCTAGCGGCCATTGGGACAGAAGGTTTTTAAATTAACTTCGTAGAGGCGAAATATGCGCTGTCATCGGCGAAAAGCGCGAGCATGGCTTCTCGGGGCACACAACGATTCCAATGATGGAATGTCATCGGTGAAGTTGGCGTATAGTGCTGGTGAAAGGCAGCTGTCTTGTGGGATTCCCGCAGTTATGGGGTGAAGTTGCGAATCTGCCTGCTCCACTGAGACATAAAACTTACGACCTTGGGGGAACGACGCGATAATTCTTATTATTGTTTGGGGGTGTTGGATGCAATCAGCTTAAATAGGAGACTTTCGTGCCAAACTCGATCGAAGACCTTCTCGATGTCGAGGAGAACACCAACTGCGCTGCGTCCATTGTTTATCTCGTGGGAGAGGTGGTAAATTAAGTGTTCGCGTCTTCGGACGTCGCACAATGTGCTAATCCGAGGACGGGGGGAAGGTCTGACAAGTCGGATCACCTCCGCCCCTAGCCAAATATTGGCCGGGTGCCCCGAGGTCAATGACCCCAGAAATGGAATACCATACACCTGACCATATGAATTTATCATATTCACTTATTCTGCTTACATCTACATATACATTTTTTAGCTTAGATAGTAGGTAGCATAAGAAGAGAGGCTTAAGAGAGGAAGGAGCGTAAGTATATACAGGGTGTTTAGTAATATACTGACGATATTCAAGTGACGGTTACTCAAAACATAAAAAAAGACTTCTCGAAAAAAAAAACTATTAGTTATATTATCAAATTTTAAAGAAAATCGACTAAATTTAGGACATCCAAAAATAAAGGCATTCGACATCCAAAAATAAAGGCCAATTTGATATCTCTTTCGGAAATGGCTCCGGGTTTGGTTTAGAAAGGGACACCAAAGATACCTAGAGACGTCACCAATACAGTATATGTGGTTAGATGGCAAGCATTACGCAATAGCACAATATGAGTTTAATAAAGTGTTTGTTTTTACATGCCAAAATAAATTTCACATTTCTATGGTAAACATTTCAATTTATGTAATATGCTCATCAAAATAACCTTTTTATATATTTGTGCGTATATTATCATACACCCTATATACCCTATAAGGGCACTGCAAGTTGGGTTTGATTAATGTTGTACTTAACAAAACAGGTTGTATACTGTAGCGAATGTGACGACCAACCGATTTGAAGGGTGCCGATGACATTACAACCACATGAGACTTTACACTTGTATGTCTCAGGGTGGGCGCAAAGCAATGCCAAATAGGCCAAGTGTTTGTTAAACATAACCGGTGAGGTAATGCAGTTGTTACAGGCAGTGGGCCACTTAACATTAAATAATCTAATAAATGATAATTAAATAATCTATAATGATGTTAACAAAAATAACACAGCACAAATGACACGCTTAGAAGAAGAATGAAATAGATAGAACAAGACCCACCAAGTACGAGTAAGACTCGCGCACCAAGGGTTCCGAACCTAGATAGGTTTATTTATGTTAATTATCTTTAACAGTGTACAAAATTAAAATAAAAAAAAAGATTTTGGAATCAATCAATCAAGATGTGTTTATAAGACATGTGTAGTACCTAAACCACATTGAAGCAAATAAAATTAATTATGAATTATTATTATGGACCTCTTTGAACCCCACTTGAGCTAGTCACTCTATTTTGAAATTTTGATTCTCAAAATTTAGGCTCTAGCCATGAAAAGAAAAAAAATGTATTTTTTTGGTAAAATAAAGGAAAGTCATTATTATTTATGACTTCCAAATTTCAAGCCGATGGGTTGAGTAGTTGCTAAGATAATCAGCAAACCATTTTAGTCCGGAGTCCTTAAATGTCTTTTACCAAAGCCATCTAGTTTTAAAATGCAACAATGTAAAAACCAAATGAAGCTTACTCCAACGTTATTTGCAGCCGATCCCAGCGCCGCCGCAGAAACTGATGACTCGCAAGGAACTGACAGATCCGTTCGGATCTGATGAAGAGGACGAGGAGAAGAATCCTCCGCAGAACAACATGCCCACGGAAACTGGTAGGCTTTACATCATTATTACATTAGATGAGATTACTTTTTATTGAACATCAAAATCAATTTCACAACATCAATTCTAACATTGGTAAAACCATCTGAAAACCTTTCAAGCCTAGACTTGAACCCGCAACCATCCTCTTGATACGAGGATGCACTGCCAATTGTGCCACAGGCTCTTGTCCCGTCAGGGTCGAAATTAGTGAGATGATTACGAATCAGGTTCTTACAAATTTATTTAGTACAATGGACAGTCTTATTGATAAAATTGATCTCTTCCTGACAACCCTTGGTTAATAACACATGACGGCGGTGTATCTACTCATTACTATTATTGTTTTGATTTGCTGACCGTTTAAAAGCTGACCATTTGATATAAACCTTCGTACGGGTAGACACGAGTTACTTTCGAATTTATTATATTAATATGTATTTACAAAAAAAAGTACACTCTTATACTTAAAAGTATACTTTTTTTGTAATCTTGGACAATGGATCATTTGATTCCATTATTACATAAGTTTAGGGCGAGATGGCGCTGTGTGAAATATCCAGCAATATTTATTTGCATTTAAGTTACTGTGTAATTTGTGACTGGACACTTAGGTATTTTTTTTTCTATAGAAATAAGATCTGTATCATACCACACTTACAATGAATAAAATGGTTTCAATGTGTTATATTCGTACATAAATAAAATAAATAAATAAATATCGCTGGACATTTCACACAGCGTTATCTAGCCCCAAACTAAGCAGAGCTTGTACTATGGGAACCAGATAACTGATAAAATACGTATATACTTTTTTTTTGTAAATACATACTTATAATATAGGTATAGAAAAACACCCAGACACGGAACAAATATCTGTAGATCATGCAAACATTTGTTCCGCGGCGGGAATCGAACCTGCTACCTCCTGCGTCTCAGCCGGCTATACGCCCACTGCGCCACGGAGGCAGAAAATTATACGTTTTAAACTCGTTGTGATTTTTTTCTTCCCATCGAGGTACACTGTTACTCGTTGTTACTTTTTTATCAGGATAATATGATAAAAGAAGACTTAAAAAAAATCCCAACGAGTAACACTGTGACTCGTTTGGGTGTAACTCGTTGGGAACCCAGCGTCATAAAAAAATATCACTTTTCAGTAAAACAAGAGCAAAAGCCAGCCACAATAGAAGCAGTATTCACAGACCCTCTAACATCACTATTAAAGGAATCTTCAAAAGAAACCGCAAATCAACTACAAATCACTGAAAATACTGAAAATCATGAAAATGGAATTCAAAATGAAATCAAAAATATACAGGCAGAAACAAAAGCGTTCCAAAATCAGTCAAATACTTTTGGAAACGTGTCTAACTCGTTTGGCAACGGGTCTAACTCGTTTGGCAACGGGTCTAACTCGTTCGCCAACGGTTCTAACTCGTTTGGCAACGAGAATAAACCTGCAACGCCGGATCTGCCTAAACCAACCCCGGTAAGTTTAATATTACTTATTTTGTAGTTAGTGTTGTGGCTGTGGATTTAATGCTATTTTAGTGTGTGAGTTTCATCGGAATTGGTATAGCCCTAAGTGTTCTTAAACGAGTAATATTTCACGGCAATTTGTTATAAATAAATAATAATGAAATATAATTTATTGAAATACCTGATAAAAAAGTGAGTCTCAATGTTGAATCCATAGCACACCACAGTACAGAAGATAAGGCTCTTGGTCAAAGTTCGACCGACTTGATCGGAAATCTTCGTGCCCGCGCGTCTATGTGTGCCTGTAATCGCTCGTCGTAATAAACTTAACTTCTGTAGCTATTTTGTGGTCCTACGTTGCGCTTTACTATGTGCCCTGCCCACTGTTTAACTTCTGTAGCTATCTATTTTGTGACATTACCGTGAAAAGATTACTCTTAGGAGCACTTTTAGTCAACTCACTTCATTGTTATTCGTAGCAGTTTTGAAAATAGGTTGTTTTAGAAATAAACGGTTGAATTTAGAAGATTTTGAATGATTTATAGTTTTAGTTATTAGAAAATTTTGAAAATAATAGGTCTTTACCTATGAAATTGCCGTTCTTCAGTACTGGTTATTTCAAATAGAAAAAAGTTAGGAATGGCTTTGTATTCTAAATTCAAATTAATTTTGTTTTAAAAACATGACATTCTTTGTACAAACTCAGTCATTGAACATTTACATTTGAACATTTTTCGTCATAATGAATACTTTAAAAATTCGTGTAATTATGGAATATGAGTTCCGTCGTGGCACCAACGCGACACAAACGGCACGTAACATCAAAAACGTTTACGGAGAGAACTGTACAAACGAACGCACAACCCGTTATTGGTTTTCCCGGTTCCGTTCTGGAAATTTTGACTTGAAAAATGAAGCTCGTGGTCGTCCGGAGACTTTGGTCAACAATTATGAATTAAAGGCGATTGTGGAAGCTGACGAAACTCAAGCTACAGCTGAGCTAGCAGCAGCTTTTGATGTTGGCATCAAAACAATTTTAATCCATTTGCGACAAATAGGCAAGGTAAAAAAACTTGATAGATGGGTGCCCCACGAACTTAACGATCGCAAGCGCAACGTACGCATCGAGACCGCCTCGCGCTGCTCAATAGGCAAAGAAATTAAGGAATTTTGAACCGAATTGTTACGTGCGATGAAAAATGGATTCTGTTCGACAATCGAAAGCGCTCAGCAAGTTAGTTAGATCCTGGTTCAGCACCAAAGCAATGCCCTAAACCAAAAATGACCCCTAAAAAGGTGATGGTCACTGTTTGGTGGTCTAGTGCGGGTGTGATTTCACAACAGCTTTTTACAAAACGGCATGAGCATTACTGCAGATGTGTACTGTGAAGAACTGGGGACAATGATGGAGAAGCTTGCACATCAGCAACCAGCTTTGGTCAATCGGTCGTCCCCACTGCTCCTTCACGACAACGCGCGACCCCATACTGCACAACAGACAGTCTCCAAGCTGCAAGAGCTGGAGTTGGAAGCTCTCCCTCATCCGCCATACTCACCAGACCTTGCGCCTACCGACTATTACTTTTTCCAAAATTTAGACAACTTTTTAGTGGGTAAAAAGTTCAATTCCCGAGAGGCAGTACAAAATGCCTTTGAAGAGTTTGTTGCCTCCCGTCCAGCTGATTTTTACAAGAAGGGCATCAATATAAGAAGGGCCAATGCGTTGGCAAAGATGCGTCGATTGCATGGGTGATTACTTTGAATAACATAAATAAAAAAGTTTATAAAAATAAGTACTTTCACTTATTCCATACAAAACGGCATTTTCATAAGTAAAGACCTAATATTAAAATACTTAATGATCTAGTTGTTTAATTATATTTCAATATCTATCATGTAATGAGTCCATGGGTCCGATTCTCACAATAGACAAATATCGACTTCTTTTTTTACGCGCATTTCGCATTCAATATTTCTCTAACTCTGCTCTATAGCCTAAAGTGGTCATTTTTGTTTACGTATTACATTTATTTGTGTATGTGTGTGTATGTGTTTAAATAAATAATAAATATTGCTGGACATTTCACACAGCGCTATCTAGCCCCAAATTAAGCAGAGCTTGTACTATGGGAACCAGATAACTGATAGAATACTTATATACTTTTTTTTTTGTAAATACATACTTATAATATATAGAAAAACAACCAGACCCGGAACAAATATCTGTAGATCATGCAAACATTTGTTCCGCAGCGGGGATCAAACCCGCTACCTCCTGCGTCTCAGCCGGCTATTCGCCCACTGCACCACGGAGGTCGTCATAGAGGTTTATATGTATTTTTGTCTGAGTAAACATAAGATTTAAAAATGATTTAGATATTTAAGAAAGATAAAAGAACAGAACAATTATGATCTGCTTACAAAGCTTTGATGAAACATACAATGATTCATTTCCTGAATTGCGCCGGAGTTTTTCCCTTTTAATAAAAGTTTTTAGATTTATCTGAAAGCAGTCAACTGCACCAAAATAGATTCTTATTATTATCAAAAAATATTAAAATTATCATAATTAGAATAATCTACTACATTATAATATTTCCTTTCCATTATCGCCGAAAAAACATGGCTTTGTGTGACGTCATCGCTTCTCATTGGATCGACGCTATAACAAACGCTTATTGGATCAAACGCTTGGCCCTGATTGGTCGATACATCACGTCATCGAACCCTGTCATTGGTTAAATTTGCAATGCTTGGTTTCGCCATTGGTCAAACTCGTATCACGTGATATCCCCGCCATCCTATTGATCGGATAGCAACTGCTGTCGCGTCACGACGAGTTGAAAGAGCGAGCGAGACAGTTGTTGGAAGCGACAAAACGCGAGGCGAGGGAAAAGGAGAAGAACAGAAGACAGAAAGAGGAAGTAGAGAGGGAAAGAAATGGAGATGTTAGTCCTAAGAAGGTATGTTTTAGATAACTGCAATATTAATAATAATAACGTTTATTTCAGCCCACAGATATTTAATTTTTGTTAAAAAACACAGAAAATTACTTAAATTTATTGTTCGTAATTACATTTTTGTTTTACTTTCTTTTTTAATCTCCATGTTAACAAACATTATTATGTTATAAGTTTGAAACATCTCTGTGTAAGTCGGTCTGTCTTATAAGTGCGGACCTTGTCAATCGGAAAATTCCTGGGCTAAGTCGATAAATTTGAGAAATTATATCGATTTTGTAAAATAAACAATAATTTGTCGATCTCTCGAGGACTTAACGATACTTTTGACATCCTACTTATCTAAATGTACTATTTAAGTGCTACGAGGTTATAAAGATTCATAAAAAAAATAATATACCCGCGACAAACTTTTTACTCGATAAAACTTTGTTAGTATTAGATTTAAATAAAAAATAATAAAACTTGTATGAACTGTGTTTTTACTATAAATTTGCATTTCAGCCAATGACAGAGGAAGAGAGACAGACTATGTTGAGAGAAAGAGCGAGGAAACTAATCGCCGACGCAAGGGCGGGTATCGTAAGGTACGTTTTTATTAACTTAAGCATACAAAATCTGTTTTATTAAAATGAAGCTGTTGCATAACGTGAAAAATGAAATTGTTACAAAGCACATGGAGTTTTAAAAATACGGATGGTGTAGAACTACTCGTAACTTGTAAATGGCGTACTCCGAGTGGGCCGATTTGCCGATACGAAACCTCACGCACGCCGTTCGTGGCGTGACCGTATCAGAGGAACACCGTTTATTTGATTACGCCTATTTCTGTAAACAATATGGCGTTGGAGCGTCCATATTTTTTACGTTGGTAACAAAATATGATTGACAATCTGTTAATAAGTTAGACTATTTTCGTTTTGAGTATAGTTAAGGTACTATTTTGAGCGACGCTGTCAACGGCAAGTGTCGCGGCTGCACTATGTATTTGTATGTATTTCTATGACAGAAGTTCCGAGCGCTGCGGCAGCTGCACGTACAGTTGGCAGCGGCACTGGGAATAGTACCTTTATAGGATTCGTGTCTTCAGTACGCTATTGGGCATATCTCTAGGCATATCTTTAAGACTAATAGAGCTCCTTGTGAGCTATTTCTGCCGCCAAGCAGCATTGCTGTGTTTCGGTGTGAAGGGTATGGTTTCCGGTGAAATTACATGTACATGAGGCTTTACACCTGTATACCTCATGTTGATGTACGCAGGGCAGTGCATCGTAGAGCACGTTTTTAAGTTGCGTAACTTACGAGGCAATAGTTACCATTTAGCATCCGATGCGCCATATGCATATTACATCATCAGGTAGAATAAAGATAATTTAATCGTTAGAATACTAAATCAGTTGTTTGTTTACCAAGATTGGCGATCTGCGGTAGCCATAGTAAGCACGTTGGCAGGTACCGAAGACTGTGACTAAGCCGGTAACTCTCGATAGCTCTAGAAGTCTCCATGCCATTGTTCTTAGTGTTATGACTAATTGTTATATTACTTTTTGTCTTCTAATACGATTTGCGAATGTATATATTCCTACTTTTACTGATCATCATCATTCTCAGCCCGTGTCGACCCACTGCTGGGCATAGGCTTCTCCTTGTTTCTGCCACTCTTCCCGATCCTGTGCCAGTCTGAACCACGTACAACCCACGGTCTTATGGATGTCGTCGACCCATCTCGCTGGTGGACGTCCCCTATTTCGATGGCCAGTTCTCGGCCTCCACTCTGTTAGTGCCTTAGTCCACCTGTCGTCACTACGTCTGGCCAAGTGTCCTGCCCAACTCCACTTGAGCCCCAATATTCGCTTGCTGACGTCTTGTACTTTAGTCTGCTTGCGAATTTCGGTATTAGGAACTCGATCTAAGAGTGTGATGCCGAGCATGGCGCGCTCCATGGCTCTCTGTGCTACACTTATTTTGTGCACAGCCTCCTTCGTGAGCCTCCATGTCTCGGCACCATAAGTCATAGTTGGCAGGACACATTGGTTATAGAGACGTGTTTTAAGACATTGTGGAATATGCGTGGATAACTGATAAAAACTTTTACTGATAACTGATAAAAATGATTCGTCTCAAGACGGTACGCGACAGAAATGAAATGATTTATCTTACCGAAAGCATGGTTGTTTATAGGTATGAAAATAAATATTGCTGGACATTTCACACAGCGCCATCTAGTCCTTAAACTAAGCAAAGCTTATACTATGGGAACAAGATAATTGGTATAATACATACTTATAAAGTAAGATTTCAGGGTGGGGCAAACTCTAAAACACTATTGATTTAATGTCATACTAAAAAGTTCAAGAAATTTGTCTTGAAAAATAAAATGTTTAAAATATTATTTTTTCTATGAAAATTATTCATTTTCATACTCGGAATTACCCTGTTCAGACTTAAAATACTAGTACACCCGTATACATCGTTTGCAACGGTCTTTATAATTGAATTTTTATATTTTTTAAGAGATATGTGAATATTATTTTGGTATACTTATAAATGTATATGATGTAATGGATATAAATACCAGACACGGTACAAATATGTGTAGATCATGCAAAGATTAGTTCCGTGACGCTATACGGTCACTGCGCCACGGAGGTCTAATATAATGTTGTGTGTTTGTGTAACAGTCCTACGTCGCCGCTGTCTCCGTCTCGCAATCGTCCCACGGTTGAGATCATCAGCAAGCATTCTGTAATGGAGGAAATCGCAGCAGGTATGTAATCTACTATATACTTTAAACTATCGGGTACTTACTTCTAGTTATGGCTCTCGTTTTCATATTCAACTATGATTGTTTTATCAATAACTAGCTGACCTACCGAACCTCGTACCGCCTTGACATGCATATGACGCGGGCTGTCAACGTATGTCGCCGGTAGAATTCTCAATCGGCTATCTTAGAAAAATGAATTTACTTTATAATTTTTTTTGCGTGAATTTTGTTGCCAGTATTTTAATAGTTATTCTACTATTCGGGGCGGAGACAAATCCAACAAATCAAAGATCATCAAAATCGGTCCAGCCGTTCATGAGTTATAAATGGTGTAACTAAGACGACTTTATTTTATACATATAGATGTAACATATACATTTCCTATATTTTTATTCTTCTGCATAATTTACTTTCTAATAAATTTATATAAAAGTTGAGGATATAAGCTTATTGTTTATTAAAGCAAGCACTCTGTGAAGCGAAAACACGTTTCCTTAAAATTTTCTGTATAGAAATTTATTTTCTTTGTGTTTAAACCACCATGAAAAAAGTTTTCGGATATCTAAAAACTTTTACTCTCTTTTGTGTCATTTGTGAAATAAAAGAGAGATGCAAAGCTAGAGAGATAAGAAAAGACGTGGTATGTGAGATAAGTTTAATACAACTGGTCAGTGCTCTGTTCGAAATTCAACCGTCATACACTATTTTAGCCTAATTTTTGCTTTCGCTTCTCCTTCTCATTTAAATATTAAAAATGTGACACGCCTCCTCCGTGCGTGCAAAAAGCTTAGAAAGGGGTAGAACATTTAGTGTCCACGTATTTATGGTGTTGTATTTATTAACAGCGGGTGGTGTAGAGCAGTTAGATGCGTTCCTGTCGCGCGACGGATCCACCCCGAACTCAAGGAAATCGCTCAGTCCTGAAAGATGTGGTGAGTTATTTAAACTTATTTTACTGTTAAGCGTGATGTGATCCTTAACGATCATAGACAAGAGGAGACTCTTCTAACACTGTAAATTTTTTTGTTTACTGTACCTTAGTATTTTTACGGTAGATATATAAAAAATGTGTAAGGGTACGAGAACTGAAGAGTCAAAAAAAGTTCCACGCACGGCAGCGTATGTGCGCCTCATCTTTAGCTAAAATAAATGTATAAAATAAACATTTATCTGGCCTCACCCGCGACCACATCACTAACACGAGGATATGAGTGCCGGGGATATGTCTCAGGGTGCAGTCCAATGAAATGAATAAAAATAAATAATTCATATATTCATTTATCATTACAAGAGCCTATGGATGCCACAAGATCAGTCGCTCTATAAATCTATGGAAGAAACCTTTGTTCAGCAGTAGACGTCATATAATGGTGACAATTTACTTGTCTAACTCCATATCATTTAAAAAGAACCACATTTTCTTATGTCGTATTTAATTAGAACGTATTACCCAATTACATTAATTAATTTAAAAGAATTCAAATCATTTACATAAATTGTCAAATTACATTATAAATACAAATTTTTAACAATAAAATTCAATTAAAATAATATACAAAAATACAAATAAATTAATCAAATAACACACATAAAAAATAAATTGAATTGTTAAATTACAAACCATTTATACATCAATCTCACAATAGCTTAGACTTATAAACAACTTACGTCATTACTGTTTTAGCTACCTTCATAGTAATATTGATAATGCTGAGTTATGGTCCATTTTGCAACAATAATTTAAGTAATAGGTTGGGGAAAATTGTCTTTTCGCATTATAGTATGTATGAACTTGTAATACACTAACTATACTATTTGTATCTGGCTGGTTTTGGTATCATTCAAAGTTTAAATTTTAAAGAAGATAATTCCAAATTTAAATTCGGAAAATGTGTGATTTTTATTCGTTTTTCGTACTGTAAAGATGAGTGAATCTAATGAAGAAATTCGATCATTTTAAAATTTTACTACAAAAAAGGTAAAAATGAAACGCAAGCCGCGAAAAAATTTTTCGATGTTTATGGACCTAGTGCAGTGTAGCACAAATTTGGTTTAAGCGTTTTCAATCCGGAAATTTTGATGTCAAAGATGCACGTCGCTCTGGTCGCCCTATTACGGATAAAATTGATGCTATTTTTGAAAAAGTGGAGCAAGATCGGCATATCAGTAGTTACGACGTAGCTGAAGAACTGGGAATTGACCACTAAACAGTTTTGGCGCATCTGAAAAAAACTGGGTACACAAAAAAGCGATATTTGGGTACCCCACGAGCTCACTGAAAAAACCCTAATGAACCGTGTACTCATTTGGGATTCTTTATTACGACGTAATGAAACCGAAACAATTTTGAAGAAGCTGATAACTGGTGATGAAACGTGGATCACGTACGACAAGAACGTGCGAAAAAGGTCGTGGTCAAAGGCCGGTCAAGCTTCACAGACTGTGGCGAAACCCGGGTTAACTCGCAACAAGGTAATGCTGTGTGTGTGGTGGGATTGGAAGGGCATTATTCATTATGAGCTGTTACCACCAGGCAGGACCATCGATTCTGAACTCTACTGCGAACAACTGATGAGATTAAAGCAAGAAGTTGAGAGAAAGCGGCCGGAATTAATCAACAGAAGGGGTGTGGTTTTTCATCATGATAACGCTAGACCTCATACATCTTTAGCCACTCAGCAAAAATTAAGAGAGTTTGGCTGGAGGTGTTAATGCATCCGACGTATAGTACTGACCTTCAGATTTCTACCTGTTTCGGTCTCTTCAGAATTATTTAGGCAGTGTCAGGTTAACATCACGAGAGGACTGTCAAAACCACTTGTCGCGGTATTTTGATCAGAAGCCCCAAAATTTCTATAGCAATGGGATCATGTCCCTACCTACAAGATGGCAAAAAGTTATCGAACAAAATGGTACCTACATACTTTAGTTAAATGTAAATAAACTATATCAAAAAATGTTTTAATTTTTTTTAAAAAATGCGAAGAAACTTTTTCCCCAACCTAATAGATTGGTTAATATTTTTACATTTTTTCTTTGTGTTATGTGAACCTGTTTTTGTGTTTTTTGTTTATGTATAAATAAATGTTATTATATTCTAATGTAATATTTGTTTACAGAAAGTCGTAACAGCGAAGACACGAAGAGCGTTAAAAGCTTGGGCAGCGCGGAAGAGGGCAAGTTCACGCTGCAGTCTTTCTGCGCGCTTGTCGACAGACTCACGCCTGATAAAGAGAACGTCGATGAAAATGAGGTAAGTTCTGACGACTTTATACATCTACTAGCCGACCTGACCGCGGCTTCACACGCCTGGTATGTAAACTACGCACAGTCGGATACAAAGTCACCTATATCCCAATCCCGGTCGCAATCTAACTATATACCCAACTGTTTCGAAATCGGCCAAGCAGTTTGTCGTGAAAACGTAACAAATATAGAGCTACTTTCGAATTAATAGTTTCAATTAAATAATTTAAAATGAGCCTACTTATATAAAAGTACCGCACACTCAACCAAACCAAACCAAACCAAAATATTACCATGGGTATGTGAAATTTCCAGTGTTTTTATTAAATGTATTAGTACGCTGTCTACAAGGGCTAAAAAACAATGGATATCGGGAACACAAATTTTCTTTTAACAACAAACTGATGTAGAAAGTATTAATTTCCACGCATTCGTGATTAAATACTATGTGTTATACTCGGGTGGGGGCTCTATTCTTAAGGAGTATCAATTGCCAATCATTTCATTTGTAGTTTAATATAACTAGTGATTCGCCCCGAACTGAGATCTCGCGAGTCTTTGACTATCAAAGCAGTGCCACGAAATGCATAACCAAATAACCTGGCCTACACTTGCATTCAAATTACAAGTTAACGGGAGTTCATGTTAATTGATTTTTTTTGCGAGGTAGAAATTGAAGTTATTCTGGATTTCAGACTTCCTATATTTTTTTTTTATAAATTATAGGCTAGCGTTTGACCACTATCTCGCCTGATGGTAAGCGATGATGCAGTCTACGATGGTACACGCTTGCCTAGAAGAAACCTATTCACTCGTGACTTGAAGATCCCTAGGTTGTGGTTATCAGGAAACACAGACTCAGGCAAGGCGTTCCACTCCTTAGCGGTGCGCATAATAAAAGTGGAAGAGTACCGCTTTGTGCGTATGGGAGGTATGTCTACCATGTAGCGGTGGCGCATCGCAAAGCCTCGGATTTGTGTCATTAAAGCTACACGCATACCAAATTTCAGCATTGTGTGGTCACTGGTGTACCCTGTGAATTACGTCAAAGTTCAGTTTTTATTAAGGCTAATAACTCAAAAACTACAAGAATTGAGAAGATTGACGGATCAACGCACAGCCTAAACCGCTGATCGTAGAGACCTGAAACTTGGAGGGTCTATTCTTTGTATGACGTAGGCATCCGATAAGAAAAGATTTTTTCGAAATTCTACCCGTAGTGGGGGGGGGGGGGGGGGAAGTGGGGCAAAGTTTGTATGGGACAACGTGATTCCTTGGTTCAATCTACTTCAAATTTTGCATAAACCTTTTTTAATAGAATTGATGGAAGGCGTGTTTCGTATTTTATTGACGAACGGGGCTTATAAGGGGTAGAAAATTATTTTGGCGGTGGTTTGCTTTGAGGTTGATGTCAATACTCCTTAGTGCTGTTGATTTAAATTACTATTTATTTTGACACATGTTTGAAAACTCGATCCGATTTTATTCAAAAAAGGTTGAACTCACTTAGCCGCTTGCGTCACTACCCTGCGCGCCCCGCGTGACGTAAGAGCAACGCGCGCCGACATTTTTTTGACGGTCGGCGCGCCCCTCGGCATCTGGCACTTAAAAGCTTATTTGTGACTAACTCATTGTATTTAGACCAAACTTGTGTGTATGTTTTTTGTTGAAGCTGAGTTGATGCTTCAAATGACGCATAATTTGTACGAATGCGAAGCCATATTACGATTTAGCTAGGTTCAGAACTAACAATTTAAATAAAAATATTTTTTTTTGGAAATATTTATTTTTTATTGATAAATTAAGGGGTATAATAGGGTTTAAGTGATTTAAATGTGTTAATAGATACAATTTCAAGCAGAAAAAAGTAAAACAAAACATGCCAGCCTAGAAAAATATTTATTTACAAGCTTTTAAAATCAATAAAATTTTTGTTCACAACGCGGTATTTTCTCGCGAATCTATAATTATTATTTTTATGAAAATCTTACAAAGATCATTAAAATATAAATATTTTCCGAAAGCTTATTTCAGTCCTAACAATTCTATATATCCGTAAATACTTATTAACAAACAAATACATCAAAATAATGGGAAAGTTAACAACAACGTGTAGATGCTAAGTAGTTTACTTTACGATTCCAAACATATTTTGTTCAGCAAAATCTGTTAAATTAAATTTACATTGCAGAGCAATTAATCTACTTAAAACCAGCTTTCTAATGATACAACAAACATATATTTTAATTGTAATTGAAAAAAGTTATTAGCGATATTCAAGTCAACTACATAATTTTATTCACGAAAGTTGCAATTCAGGGCGCATTTACACCGAACCATATCAGGACCAAATGGTGACTATACCCAGCCACGTTAGAGAAATAATGTTTGTAGAAAAAATTAAATAGTGCCCATAGTCCAGTTACAAAAAGTATTTTTACGTACTTAAATTTTATAATCTTAAATTTAACAAATGAAATACAAAACAAAAAAATTATGGAGCATGTATCTTTACCGTATTTATCTTTTGTAAAAAGAAAAAAGATTTTTTTGACGATGCGCACACATTTTAATAGAGCGACTCAAAATATAATATATTTACTACATGAAAAGATACACATATCATTGTGAGAATTCAGAATACGTTGCACCATCCAGCACTGCAAACATAAAAAAACCTTGAAGACTAAATGGGAACCCCCCTCTTTTTTAGGAGTCGGTTAAAAAGCTACATGCAAGACCTGCTCTCGTTAATATTTATAATATGATTAAATCGCGTGCAGCCTATATAATATACTTTGTATATATTTTACTCCATTAAGTGGTATTCCTTAAAGCATCCCACGATGCATAAGTTGATATTACACGTGTCACATTTATAGGCTGTACGCGTATTTACCTTTTTTAACGAGCACATCTTGCATCTGGACCTCTTCGTGTCAGCTTTCGTGGGAAAGTGGTTCACTCGCCTCGTTATGTTTCGTGGATCAGGTACTTGACCCTGTACCTTCCCCAAAATCTCTTTGGCCAAAGCCACCCTAAACTGACGCTGGTTGCCGTTCTTGCCATTGTTGTATATAACAAAAGCGTTATAGATGGATACGTTCAGTAGCCGGCGGAAAAGTTTTTTGTACCAGACCAGGTTGCGTACCCTTTCCACGGGGAAAGCCTGTACCATTTGGTCCTTTTTGTCGATTCCCCCCATGGTCAGGTTGTAATCAAGCACAACCTGCGGTTTGTACTTGTATGTACCAAACTTTTCTTTTCCGCCGACCACTGAGCTGTGGTAAGTTGATATCATGGACACTATATTAGCGTCACGCCAAACTGAAATGGCCAAGTCTTCAGTTTGACTACATATCAACTCACCCTGCCGCGTATTCGCTTTTGTTATATCCCGCAAGGCTTCAGGCACGAACTGCCTTTTTAAGCGGATGGTTCCCATTGTGTCCGTTTTTTTTTGTTTTAATGTTCGCGAGAGGAGAGGCGAATTGTAAAAATTGTCCATAACTAAAGTATGGCCTTTGTTGAGCAAAGGTCGTACTAAGGTATAGACAATTTTGGAAGTAATCCCCTCTGGCTCATCTTGAACCGCAGTTGATGGTTCGGAAACCGGTTTGTCGCCTTTCCCGGTATAAATGATCATGCTCCACAGATATCCTGTACGTGATTCACACAATTCGTAGCTCTTTATACCTACCCGAGCAGCTTTAGTTGCGATCAGTTGAGCGAAAGAAAGCCGTCCTTTCCAAAGAAGAAGAGACTCATCAATGGCTATGTACTGCTCGGGTAGATACAAAGAGCTAAACTTTTGGTTCAGGTGCTCGATGATAGGCCAGACTTTTAGTAACTTACGATTCTCACCTCCTGCTCGTAAGATACTATTGTCTACAAAATGTAGGCATTTTTTTATTTTTATAAAATGTTTGAAAGGCATGATGTTGTGGAAATTTCCAACTTTCAGCGCTGCCAAGCACGGATACCAGTACTCCCGCTCAACTGGAAGTATAAGTATGCTTTGCAGCATGAGTAAAGCCAGAAACTTCCACAATTCATTCATCTCAATGTCTGTCCACGGTTTATTTAATGTGGTGTACAGCTGTCTTCCGTATCGGTTCGTCTCACGCAAAATTCGCCCCATTATGTCAGCATCCCAAATTTTTTCGAATACGTCCAGAGGTGTCAACCCGTCCGTGCTGAAGGTTGGTCCACTGGGCCCAGAAAAAACTTCCTGCTGGCCAACAAATTTTCCTGGGTCATTGGACCAATCAAAATGCAGCATGTCTAACGATGCTTCCTTCCTCAAAGCCTCGTCATCCCTAACATTCATCTCGTCCAGGAGTCGGATCAGGTTTGGTGGCAGGTCCTCCTCAGATGTTATTTGTGTACTGTTCTGCTCCACAGTCCTGCCATCTGCCACTTCATCCGGCTCCCCGACGTCGCTGCCAGGATTGACCTCTGTCCCGAGAAATTCATCATCTAAAACAAAATGTGATGTAAATGGATGCAGATTAAGATGACCGGGACGACATGACACTGGGTGGGGAGATCTGAAGACCAGACTCAGTAGTGTAGTGAGCCTTCGAGGAGACGTTTGTCGAGCTGTGGACTGCAGTAGGTCAATGATGGTGATAATTATTACAACCTCTGGGTTTTGTAGGTTTGATATTAAGTAATACGGGCATCCTCACTAACTTTCTTACAAACAAGTAAAACGGCTGATGCGGCTTACCGTCAAAAATGGATGGTTCGGTCGAAATGGGGCGTCCATCTTCAAAAGCGCCTGTACTTGACGCTGAAAATTAATTTATGTTTTAAGTCATAGGAAACGTAACATTATTATAATATGTATAATGTTTACTGTACTCACTGGGTGTAAATCCGACCAATTCAATCTCTCCCTCAACGATATGGATATCGGGATTTAAAGAGCAAACTGGTAAAATCCCAGTCGAAGGCGAGAACATGTATGGTTCTGAATCTGTAATATTTAACAGTCCTTATTACAATATCAAAGTAAAATGTAACTGATCGTAAGTACAAACGGCATTTAAATATTATCATGTTCCATGTTTTAAAAGAGAAGATTATTATGAATATAATAAAGATTATTAAGTTGTTAAATGATTAAAACAATCTAATGGTTCATACCAGGAACAGCCACAGAAACTTCTGTTGGAGTATTGCTGTCGGAGACATCAATGTTTCTCCATGGGCCGCTGGTCTCCTGCCTCTCTGGTTCTAAGCAGGCGAAAAAAAAATTGTTAAAGAAGATGCTTAAGTTAAAAAATTCAAAATTAAGGAATTCATTTATACCAGGTAGTCTCTGCCTTTCCCAGGCCTGTAGTTTTCTGGGGGGTGGAGTAGTAGGCACCCCAGAAAGGAGCGGACAGGGAACACGACTTGGAGATGCTTTCCTAAAAAAATTGAACGAAATTATGTTAATGGAAAAGCAACAATATCTAATCAGAATACAAAAGAAAGGGAAACCTTCGAACCTTTTATGTTTTTTCGATGGAGGCGCATCGGGCAACAAGTACCTGACCACCTGTTTTTTTTCCCGCAATGCCGCGAGGGTGGCCTTTTGCTCCACCGTCAGCTTGTTCAGATTTTTTTTGTCAGCTATTTTTGATACCCGCGCTTTTTTTAATTGAGCTGACAGGGGGTCCCTGCAAAAAGTAACAATTTAAACATTCACGAAAATGAAATGTAATTTGCATAAAATATATCATAGTATATTTACGTGGATTCAGGCGGAAGAGAGCTTGTGGGCAACGCTGAACCTGATGTTGAAGGCCCTGGGTCCCTTAAACATTTTAAATCGATTAGTTTCGTTTAATCTTTCGACAAATTCAACGTGATGCAAAACCATGCTAATCGTAAACCGCAAAAAATACCAACATAAAATCTAGCGAGCGGCGAGCACTTTGGCCTCTTCCTCTACCGCGAAGGCGCCCACCACCTGCGTTAACTCTACGTGTGCGAGCACGACCGCGTGCACTGTTCTCTTCCATTTGCCTAAAAAAGCATTGCAAATAAAAAAACATGCAGAACCAAAAACCATCCAAGTAAGCAAAACGCATCAGCTGTGTAATATTTTTAAGGTATATTTATAAATATTTGAATGTACCGCGTCCACTATTTCCAACTTTTATCTATATGAATGTAATATTAAAAAAACATAGTGTTCCGTACAAAAATGTAAAAAAATATTGGTTAAACATCCAATTTATGACCTTCGATTGCGGCAGACGGACATACCGATAGACAAACGGACACGTTTTTTTATGTTTTGAGTACGGAACCCTTAAAAACCCAAATAAGCATTATAAAAAACACCTTATTTAATATTATTATGATAGACGTAAAATTTCGATATTTTTTTGTTTTGACAACATTACTTGTATCTTACTTTGACAAAACATCTTATACTAAAAATAACCTTAATATAAATAATTCGTATTATAAATTATTCGTAATATAAATTTCACCCAACTTCTAACGGTGTGACTGGGGTTCGGACGTGACGAGCGCTCAAGGCGCCATCATGGCCGATGATTTGAATGAACACCGTAAACAATAGCCTAATCCTAGCATAGATTTAGTATTATAAGCTAATTTAACCCCACACACTTGTTCTTAAATAATGATTTATCAATATTATGGGTCTATATTAGCATTTAACATTTAAAATACCTTAAAACAATGAATTTCAAATACTGACTTACCAAGACGTAGCGGAGAGTGCTGATTACTAAATCCAATATGATGAAATGAATCACTCTGAATACAAATAAAAGTCATAAACAGGTACTGACTGAGTTTATCTTCCGTTTTATGCACCGAAACGAACACAGAAGCTATTTTATTTAGAAAATAAGCCGCAATTTGTGTCAAGCATCTGACAAGAACTATGGACAGACTATGAACGATTTCTTTTTTTTTTTTCGTCTTGCCTTTGAAGTGTTTGTTGTGTTGCCATACATGAAATTGAAGGCCAGGGCAGCAAGAAAGAGACGAAAGTCGTTCCTTACGCTGATTTTTATTAGAAAGAGCAGGATAAAAGAATATATGGCACAAGACCGCGAAATTCAAATTCGGGTACTTTGGTACCCAGCTTGCTTTTGAGCACTTTTTAAAACTGGGTATTTTAGTACCCGCGTTGTTCCAAGCGGTTAACAACATAAGCAAATACTTTTTAAAATAGGAATGTCTCGATAGTCACCGTACTATATGAGTACCTCATTTGAAGATTTCTAAGCTTGAAGAGGTTATGCACTTTTAGGACACGGCCTCATAGCGTAGAGCTCGAAATTTGAAATGGTAAGGACTAGAACGTTTTGATCAGAAGAAAATAGTTTTCTTTTAGGTTGTCTTAGAAGTTTAATTTAGTGTGTATTGTTATTCGTAATTTTTTTACATTACACTAATATGATAAACTAGCTGTTGCCCGCGACTTCGTTCGCGTTACACTACTAAATGTGTAAGTAACTTATAAATAAAGCTAAACTCGCTGTTGCAACTTGACTTGACACCCCATTTTTATCCTATGGGAACTGATTTATGGGATAAAATGTAACCTATGTGGTAATCCAGGCTATAATTTACGTTAATACCAAATTTCATCGGAATTGGTCCACCCAGTACGACGTTATTGAGTAACAAACAATCAAACAAATAAATAAACAAACTACGATACTCTGTGCACCGCTGTCCATTACTGCTTCGCTAATTACTTTCCATCCAAAGGTTGCCTGGAAGAAATCGCTTTTAGCGATAAGGCCGCCCATTGTACTTTATTTAGCTTAAATTAGTTTTTTATAAGTATTCCTGGTGTACAATAAAGAATTATTCTATTCTATTCAAACATCCAAACTTTCACATTTATAATATAAGTGTGATGTGAAAGTTTGGATGTTTGTTCATTTGTTTGTTACTCAATCACGTCGTAACGGCGGAACCGATTTGGTTGAAATTTGGTTTATACGAAGGTTATAACCTGGATTACCACATAGGCTACTTTATATCCAATAAATCAGTTATTGATTAAAACGGGTATTTATCGCGTATGTACCTTTTTTATTTGATATCCCGACGTTTCGGCTGTGTTATAACAGCCGCGGTCACGGTTTGACTGAAGTACTTACCGTCGAGAAGTTTGAAAATTGTGGGAAGCTGCAGTAACTACCCTCACTTGGTCTTCAGAATTAGAAATATCCTCGTTCATATTACGAAACACTACACTAACCGTATCTACGCACTGAGACGACCGATCACGATGCGCACAGCTAGCAATCACCGGGTTCCAGCACGCAGAGTCTATAGCCATCTTCCCGATTGAAATATTGACGACTTCACGAACTCTTGTAATAATGGCGTTCACTAAAGAGAACCTTAGGATCATGAAGTTCAATCCAATGATTCGATCCCGAGTCTACCAAATGCTCTGCTATCGCTGACTTGTTTACCTGGCGAACACCAGGCATCTGCAAAGGTATAACGTTCTTTGGAGTCCGTAAATGCTTGGCCTCTTGCTGCTTGGCTCTAGAGAGAGAGCAGTGAAGACCGACTTAATTGAAAACCTCTTCAACACATTTCCAATTTTATCCGTCACCCCCTTCAAGTACGGCAAAACGTTGGCTTTCTACAGGCCTCCGTTGATTTTTCTCTGTTCGTGGGCCTTGGCTGCCGTCTACTTACATATTCCGTTGGATTTTAGAATCTCCTGAACATGGGCCAGCTCACTCTTCAGATGTTCAGGGTCACAGAGATCGTAAGCTCTGTTTGTTAACGACGAAACAGATTGCAAATAGCGAGGATGGTGGTGTGACGCAGCGTTCAAACAGCGGTCAGTGTGTGTTAGCTTTCTGTAAACAGAGTGCGCTAGACAGCCATCTGATTTCACCGTAACTTTCACATCGAGAAAAGCTAATGTCCTGTTACTCTCCATTTCATGAGTGAACCGCATATTCGGGCAAATGGAGTTTAGGTATATAAATACCCGTTTTTATCAATAATTATGTACAGTTATCACGAAAGTTTGAAAAGTACTAATAAATTAGTTCACAGGGGATAAAAATGGGATGTCAATTCAATTTGCAATAGCGAGTTTAGCTTTATTTCCAGATTTCCTACACATTTAGAAGTGTAACGCGTACGAAGTCGCGGGCAACAGCTAGTCTATATATGAAAAAAAAAAGAAAATATATTATATTTATTTGCAGCCAAAAACTTATTAAGATTATTAACATGAAGACAATTTTTGTAATTAACCTTAGATGCCTGGTTTAATAATAGCAATATACATGGATAAAGAAAGTTTGAGGCAGAAGGCTCTACCTACGATCACAATTATGCAGCGGCCTTCACACTAGGCAAGCCTGTATCGTGAAGACCATTCAGATGAATTATCATTTTTGATTCGTGACCTCGGGCATAACAAAATTTTGCTATTAACTAAAACTAATTTTGAACATATTCTGAAAAATAACACAGAAAATCTAAACTTCACTTTCTCATACATAGATGCAGCTAATGATAGCAGATTGACATTTTTTTATTTGTTTTGTAATCTTCCACTTGACCTAATAGTCTCATTGTGATTTTGAACTCTTGAACCCCAATATCTCAACAACCCCCCCAACATTTTTAGCTCATTTTGTTACACCAGGATTGTGCCATCACTATATATAAAAATGTACGATGATCGGATCAACGCTTTAAAAGTTATCCTCGGGCAAACAAACATAAATACTTACATACAACGCCGATTTGCGCAAGTTGATTTGGAGATCTCGCTTCGATCTCGCAATAATTGTATTGATATTTGTATTGATTACAGAAGTTGGAGTCAGGTTCGTACATAGCGAGTGAGGTGGCGGCGCTGGAGCGCGAGCAGCGCGCCGTGGACCTGCGCGCTGCCTCGCTGGAGACGCAGCTCAGAGCTGTCATGGACGCCAAGGACAACTCGGAGGTACGTTACACTATACTAAATATGTAATTTGTGCATAGCGAGTGAGGTGGCGGCGCTGGAGCGCGAGTAGCGCGCCGCGGACCTGCGCGCTGCCTCGCTGGAGACGCAGCTCAAGAGCTGTCATGGACGCCAAGGACAACTCGGAGGTACGTTACACTATACTATGTAATTCGTGCATAGCGAGTGAGGTGGCGGCGCTGGAGCGCGAGCAGCGCGCCGTGGACCTGCGCGCTGCTTCGCTGGAGACGCAGCTCAGAGCTGTCATGGACGCCAAGGACAACTCGGAGGTACGTTACACTATACTATGTAATTTGTGCATAGCGAGTGAGGTGGCAGCGCTGGAGCGCGAGTAGCGCGCCGCGGACCTGCGCGCTGCCTCGCTGGAGACGCAGCTCAAGAGCTGTCATGGACGCCAAGGACAACTCGGAGGTACGTTACACTATACTATGTAATTCGTGCATAGCGAGTGAGGTGGCGGCGCTGGAGCGCGAGTAGCGCGCCGCGGACCTGCGCGCTGCCTCGCTGGAGACGCAGCTCAGAGCTGTCATGGAGGCCAAGGACAACTCGGAGGTAAGTTACACTATACTATGTAATTCGTGCATAGCGAGTGAGGTGGCGGCGCTGGAGCGCGAGCAGCGCGCCGTGGACCTGCGCGCTGCTTCGCTGGAGACGCAGCTCAGAGCTGTCATGGACGCCAAGGACAACTCGGAGGTACGTTACACTATACTATGTAATTTGTGCATAGCGAGTGAGGTGGCAGCGCTGGAGCGCGAGTAGCGCGCCGCGGACCTGCGCGCTGCCTCGCTGGAGACGCAGCTCAAGAGCTGTCATGGACGCCAAGGACAACTCGGAGGTACGTTACACTATACTATGTAATTCGTGCATAGCGAGTGAGGTGGCGGCGCTGGAGCGCGAGTAGCGCGCCGCGGACCTGCGCGCTGCCTCGCTGGAGACGCAGCTCAGAGCTGTCATGGAGGCCAAGGACAACTCGGAGGTAAGTTACACTATACTATGTAATTCGTGCATAGCGAGTGAGGTGGCGGCGCTGGAGCGCGAGTAGCGCGCCGCGGACCTGCGCGCTGCCTCGCTGGAGACGCAGCTCAGAGCTGTCATGGACGCCAAGGGCAACTCGGAGGTAAGTTACACTATACTATGTAATTCATGCACAGCGAGTGAGGTGGCGGCGCTGGAGCGCGAGTAGCGCGCCGCGGACCTGCGCGCTGCCTCGCTGGAGACGCAGCACAATGACAGCTCTGAGGTACATTACACTATACTATGTAATTCGTGCATAGCGAGTGTGGTTCGTACATAGCGAGACCATCTCGCGCGTGACTCGCACGTACACATCGCATAATTCCAGAACATTCGGGATTATTTCGATCAATATCCGACGCGTGTACCTAATATTACCTATTCCGTGACTTAGTAGGTATGTCGTAAGTATATGTACGAACTCTGTGACACAGTAGGTACCTATTATTGTTTATTCTGTGACATTCTTCAGCGTAGCAATATCATCATCATCATCATCCACATCCCTTAGTGACTTACCGCTAAATGTAGGCCTCCTTTCGCATTTCTGGTCTCGATTAGGGGGCCAATTCACGTAACATAAAATAGTAAAAGTCTAGCATCGATCTAGTCTCGTTATGTTAAATGTCTCTGATGAAGCCATCTTTGTCTTCATATTTCACTTTTTCGTATACTTTCCCACTGCTGGGCAAAGGTCTCTCCCACTCGCTACGTCCACCAGCCATCTTGAAAGGCTGGTTAAAGAAATATACTATAAGCTATCTTACAGTACCATTAAAGAGACCATTGTACAAAAGAAATTAACATTTACTTAACTAAACTATCTATACTCATATTGTAAAGATGTAGTTTATTTATTGTATTGTTTATTTATTTTAGTTTGTTTGTGTTCCTGGCTTAGTTTTATTAGTTCTTATTTTGTAATTTGTAATAATTTATTTTATTTATGTTTTAATAATTTGCATGCCTCTGTGGTAGAAATAAGTTGGATCTATAATAATTTTAAGAACTTTGTTTAAAACCTTATTTGATGCAAATAAAGATTTGATTTGATTTGATTTAGTTTGTAGTTCGTATGTTTGTAGATGAAAATAATTCAGAAACTTCTGAACTGATTCTCAAATTTATTTTCACTGATTAGAAACTACACTATCCTTTAGTGTTAGACTTTATTTTAATTTAATATTAATCCGTGCGAAGCCGGGGCGAGTCAGCTAGCAATCAACTTAATTTGTAATAATTTAATTTGCTTATTTGTAGAAAAAATGGCGAAAAATATTCCTATCCTGTGTCCAACCCTCATCTCCGCGGGTAATTTTGGTTTCCTAAGTTTTAGCTAACCTCATTTCATACAATAATTATTTATCATCATGATCATATTAGCCAAAGGACGTCCACTGTTGAAGAAAAGCCTCCCCCATAAATTTACAGGAGTGACTGATCTTGTGCTGCATACTCCAACGGCTCCCAGCAACCTTTAACAAGTCGTCTTTCCAACTAGTGGGGGGTCGTCCTACGCTCAGCTTTCCAGTGCGTGGTCTCCCCTCGAGATCCTTTTTGCCCCAACGGCCGACAGTTCTTAGAGCTATGTGCCCGCCCACTGCCATTTCAGCATGCTAATCCTTTGTGCTATATCGGTGACTTTGATTTGTCTACGAACTTCCTCATTTCTCATTCGATCTCGTCGCATCCAATAATTATTATCACATAGTTAATAAACATTATGAGATATCTTATTTAGGTTGTAGAAAACATAAATTAAAACTATTTTTATTGTATGACAGTAAGAAGGTAGAAATTAGTAATAAATTATTATCATTTAGTTATAGACGTACACTAGCTGAACATAGACTTTTCCCAAAGTATTGGGAATTAAGTTTCAAAATTGCAAAATGTTTGTAAGGAAACAGCGGTTCCAGAACAGTTAATGACTTAGCTTTGGAGTTTATGGCCACCGTAAAGCCTCTGACATTATTGGCTTGATCATCATCATCATTCTCAGCCCGTGTCGACCCACTGCTGGGCATAGGCCTCTCCTTGTTTCTGTCACTCTTCCCGATCCTGTGCCAGTCTGAACCACGTACGACCCACGGTCTTATGGATGTCGTCGACCCATCTCGCTGGTGGACGTCCCCTATTTCGATGGGCAGTTCTCGGCCTCCACTCTGTTAGTGGCTTAGTCCACCTGTCGTCACTGCGTCTGGCCAAGGGTCCTGCCCAACTCCACTTGAGCCCCAATATTCGCTTGCGAATTTCGGTATTGGGAACTCGATCTATGAGTGTGATGCCGAGCATGTTGCGCTCCATAGCTCTATGTGCTACTCTTATTTTGTGCACAGCCTCCTTCGTGAGCCTCCATGGAGGATTGGCTTGATAATATTAATAAATAATATGTTTATTTACAGGAAGAAGCGCATCTAATGTCACAATGGTTCAATCTGGTGAACAAAAAGAACGCACTATTGCGTCGACAAATGCAACTTAATATACTGTAAGTACTTTAAAAAAAAGTAATATTATAAATTTAATACATAAGACAGCATGCCGTCACGGCATACTAGTCAGTTTTACTGCCAAGGCGCGCCAATACTTATGTTTTATATTATGTTATTATATTTTTGTATGTTATATGTTAATAGCGTATATTTGTGGACTTGCAGCGAGCAAGAGGAGGATCTGAGCCGGCGATGCGAGCTGCTCGCGCAGGAGCTGCGCCTGTCACTCGCCGTCGACGAGTGGAGAAAGACGCCCGGACAGAAACGCAGGGAACGACTGCTGCTGCAGGTACCCTTTTTATAATGTTTGTTGATGATAGTCAAGCGTTTGACCATTACCTCACCTGATGGTGTGAGCGAAGATGGAACACGCTTACCTAGAAAGAACCTATTCACTCTAGACTTGAAGACTCCGAGATTATACTGGTCCGGAAAAACATACGCCGGAGGTGTGTTGCACTCCTTACTACCACGACACTATACTGTGGTTTGTTATGTACGACATTAAATGAAAACACGGATAATGCTAGTATTGATGTAGATTAGTTTTTTTCAAATTCATTACCATAGAAAATTTTCAAACAACCTTAATATCAAGTCCTAAAATATCAATGAAACAGTCTGTATAAAATAGGCAAACAAATCATATTCATTCATCATGTCAGTAGGTACCCGTTAAACTGACTAAGCGGCATCGTCGCAAAGGCGCCGCCGGTTTACGTTAAAAACACGTTAATTACAGGCACATAAGGCTTTGCACCTGTATGCCTCAAGTTGATGGATGCAGGGAAGTGCATCGTAGGGCACATTTCTAAGAAGCGTGACCTACGAGGCAAACTTTGTTATAGGCGATGGTTACCACTTAACATTAGGTGGGCCATAGGCTTGTTCCATCTCTATAGTAAGTTGTTTATTGAAAATGTATCGATTACTGGACAAATATTCAAGCTACCGGTATTAAACCCACCTCTAAAATCAGTTTATATGATGCCGGATGTGTATTTTAAATTTAAGTCGTACATAACAAAACAGGTTGTATAATGTGTTGCAATTTAAACTAATTATATTGAAGGGACAGTTTCTGCAGAAAAACACAAAAACAAAAAAATAAATGCATTTATGAAATTTTCTTTTTTTTAATATTAATATCTCATGAAAATCGATAAATGCTGCCTCGACGAAATGTTAGAGAGATGATGAGAGCTTAATGTAGTATGCCACAGATTACTAAAAAGTAACTACGAGCCGTTCAACAATCCCTCTCGTTCTATGAGTCAATTACCAACATTATGGGAATGAGTTATGAAAATGTATTTGTTATCCATGTTCCAGGAACTCCTGTCAGCGGTGAACCAAAGAGATAGACTTGTGCAGGAAATGGACGAGCAGGAAAGAGCGTAAGTTATACTAATTAATATATCTATATTGTATACTAATAAATTTTATATATATTTTAACCCTCTAACAGACCCCTCTAGCTGGAACATTTCTTTTTATGAAACGTGTTATCTAACCTGTGGATAACGTCGTGGACTCAGTATCAATAGCTCACACATGATATATTATACTATGTACTAACACAGACTGTACCTTACATATATATTGTAGTTGTTTGTTATTCCTTAATAAATAAAATAAAAAATAAAAAAATTGGTCCCCTAGGTGCGTGACCTACGAGGCAATACTTTGTTATAGGCGTACGTTACCACTTAACAGCAGGTGGGTCATATGATGGTTACATCTCTGTGTTGCATAAAAAAACATTCAGTAGGTTGGGTATTGTTGAAAAGGGCTTCGAAAATCTGATGTTTACACTACTGTCATTTTCTAAGACTCAAATTCAATTGCAGTGTCCTTGCAGGGTGCATCTGCTTTCTAAGCTATAGAATATAATAAAAGAACAATGAGCCAAATGGCCAAATATAGTACAATGGGAGTCCTTATCGCAGAAAGCCATTTTTTTTCAGACAACTTTAGATAAAAGTAATTAGAGAAGCAGATATGAACGGCGGTGCACAGAGTAAAATTATAAAAGTAGAAATAAAAATAATCATATAAAACTTTATTTATAATCCTAATACATCTTCTTTTTCTCTATTATATAAAAATCAATTGACGCGCGTTAGTCTCGCTAAAACTCGAAAACAGCTAGACCGATTTTGATTAAATGTTGTGTGTATATTTCAATGGGTTTCTGGATGGTTCAAAAACACAATTGGACCCGGTAGGTGGCGCTGTTGTCGAGATCCAGAAAACTGCGGACGAAGTCGCGGGGATACAACTAGTAACTAAATTTAAATACCTAAAGATAGGTTAAATATGTTAGCCTTTTATTTAAAAAAAACTATGGTGTACACAAATAGAAATACAAAAATATTTATTTGTGACCATTTTACATTTTATGAATACAACAGTTAAAGTTATACCAAATACAAGATGACAAAATAGGTCGTCACTCAGCGGTGTGCCACTGTAACGTATCGCATAACATGTAACATATACAATTTATGTACTTAATGTAAGCAATTATATGAATATGAACTAGTGGTTCGCTCCGAACTGAGATCTCGCGAGTCTCCCATAAGCACAAAAAATATTATTCGTAATATTTGATTATTAAAATAATGCCCCGAAATAAATTACCAACTAACTAGACCTACAGTTTCATTCAAATTACAGGTAACGGGAGTTCGTGTAATTTCTTTACCCCTTTTTGGGGTAGAAATTGCAGTTATTCTGGATTTCAGACTTTGCCCTATATTTGTGTTACAAAATTTTAGTACGTGGGGAGTCACTGGCGTACCCTGTGAATTTCGTCAAAGTTCAGTTTTTATTATGGCTAATAACTCAAAAACTACAAGAACTAAACTAAAAAAATAAAAATGGAGTCGAAATGTACTAATGAAGACCTTTAATTTGACTTCTCGCTTGACCTTATAATCTCATTTTTTCCCCGCTTTGAACCCCAATATCTCAACAACCCGTCACATTTTTAGGTCATTTAGTCACACCAGGATTGTATCAAATTTCACGATGAATGGATCAACGCTTCGAAACTTATCCTTGGACAAACAAACATACATACATACATACATATAACGCCGATTTGGCCAAGTTGATTTAGAGATCTGGCTTCGCTCGATCAATAATAGTAATTTGTTATATATTTGATTACAGGATAGCAGAGGATGCAGAGATCGAGCACAACCTGTCGCAAGTAGAGATGGACAGCAGCAGGAAACAAAACTGTACCATCCAATGAATAGAGCGCACTCTATTGCTGTGTTTCGGTATGAAGGGTATGGTTGCCTGTGAAATTACATGCACATGAGGCTTTAAATCATGCCTCAAGTTGATAGACGCAGGGCAATGCATCGTAGGGCACGTGTCTAAAGTGACCTACGACGCAGTACTTTGGTATTGCGTGGTGCGTGGCATGTCCATTACAATATTCAACGAATCTGACTTTTTTTTACTAGAAAAAGTCTGTTTTATGGAAGAAGTCCCTTAGATGTTCCGACTGAGACGCAGGAAGTTGTGGTTCGATTCCCGTCGCGGAACAAATGTTTGCATGATATAATAGATATATGCTCCTGGGTGTTTCTTATGTAGGTTATCAAAATCAGTTATCTGGTTCGCATAGCACAAGCTCTGCTTAGTTTGGGGCTAGATAGCGCTGTGTGAAATGTCCAGTAATCAATATTTAAGTATCATTAGTTTTCATTTTTCATCTAATAACCGTTAGTTTCTCAAACGGTTGGGGGACTTCTTTTGTGAAATGGGCTCTTAGGGCTGGTTTACACCAAAGCGGAGAGGAGAGATGTGGCAATTCAGCCAATAGAATCACGTCAAAATCGTATTACGGGCGTTACTATTGGTTGATTATACTCTCCGCTCCGCTTCGGTGAAAACCGACCCTTATGCTCAGACTGTTGATCTATGAGTAATTCCATAGTTTTATTGATTGTTTTGGCAATCTATCTATGATCTATTTCTACTGTCAATAAGTAAAGTCGCGGTTTCATTACTGCGTGGGATGTGCACGCAGAGGCTACGCACGTGGGTCCATTTGTCTGACTGCGACGCACGGATATTGAGTCTCGGCCACGACCTTTTACAAAGCGTATAAACACATAAGCTTCGTGTAGCTTCGCCGCCGTGTGTGCCGCATGTGTAGCGTGCGCCGTGTTGAGTGTGGGCGACACATCCGAGCAGGCCACGTACTGGTGACGTCATCAAGCCACGCATCCGTACGCAGCGACAAAGCGAAGCTAAGTACACGTGCGTAGCGTGCCCGTGCGTAGCGTGCCCGTGCGCCGCAACGGAACCGCGCCTCTATTCCAGTTTGAAGGATGTCGGTGAAATTACAGGCACATGGGACTTCACCTTTATGTCCCAAGGTGACAATGCGATGGCATGTAGGCCAAGTTCCTGGCCGTAACCTGTGCGGTAATGTAATTTTTATAGGTAATGGTAAAAGCTCATCAGTTGGGCCATCCTTGTGTCTCACTTATAAAATAAATATCTATATTTTATTTTTTATTCTAAATATGATAACTTATCTTGGATCTTAGATAAATGATTGAATATTTGAAGGGGTTTGAAATAGACCTATGAAATAATAATACTCATTATTATGTTTCCTATCAGTAAATTAAAGTTTAGTTATTAAAATCCTAACTTGTGAAATACGAACATATTTTAAAATGAATGCTTTGTAAATTTTATTTTATATAATTGATTTAAATATCTTGACAAAGTAAATATAAACCACAATATTATCAAAATCTGTTCGTATTGAACCAAACTATATGTCATCATAATTTTAAGATTTTTTTTGGTATTTTAACCGTACCAAAGAGTTTATTTATATTTTATATTATTTTAGCGTTACTAAACCATTTTGCGTAAAGTGATATTTAAGTACAATTCGCGTTATAATCAATATTTTTTTACGCTGCTTAGTTTAGCATTTTTGACCTTAATGAAGGTATGTAGATTTTGACACCGCGCAGCTACCGTCCATAAGTATTATTATTATTGATATATTAATATCTTAAATGATGTTATGTCCGACCGCATACCGCGCCAGTAACCACTTTTTAACCGATTTATAACAAAATGTTTTTGTATGTATTTTCAGCGATTTTAGTGGAGGGGGTAGGGGGGGGGGGGTTCATATAAATTTAATCAAGATTTGATGATGGGATCCATGAGAAAATCATCAAAGGCAATGAAAATAACGGAAAGAAGGTTTTGTTTCAGAAGTCGGTTATAATTTTAGTTAAAAAAAGTGGTACTCCGGGAGTGCCAACAGAAGTGAAAACTTGAACAATTACGAGATACTTATATACAGAGGTGTCGGTAACGGTAACAGTGTCGCGAGTTCAATGGTTTATTCCCATCTCAAAAAATGGCCAATGCGCCTAAAGAAGTTTTCACTTCAAAAACTCTGCGGTCACATTTACGAGTTCGACAAATAATCGTGTTGTGTTTAATGTGCCCAATGATACAGATAGACAGAGATACACGAATATTAGCCTAATCTCGATAATGTGACAGGGTTGGGGTATCTTATTGGTGGTGGCTGTGTTTGTAAATAGTATTTAAATTAACTTATTTTAAATCTTGCCTTCGACGAATCTTGAAATTCCGATCAGTCATACATAAATAGGTAATGCATACGGAGCTTCACACACCGATACAATTATAATTATCCTAACATTTTTAAAAAACCAAACTTTCAAGCCGGACGGGACTTGAACCCGCAACCTTCCATACGAGTTCGCATACGAGTATGCACTGCCAACTGTGCTACAGGCTCTTGTCACGGTAGAAAATAAAATAAAAATATTTTATTTCAGACCACATAATAGTCCATAATTATTTTAAAAACTAACACAGATAATAAAATACAATAAAGAAGTTTGTCTTGATGTTAGGTTCATGTAGACTACTGTCGAGAAAGTGTCGACAACGGTCGACAAGTGTCTGCTTCCGAAAAATGACATTTGAGTCAAGACAAAACCCTTCTCTACAGTTACTGTGCTATCTCTACAGGTGTTTGGTACCAAAACGACTTCGGAAGTAAAGAGAGAGACTTCTTCACATTAGAAAATTTAATACAATTTGAATGATACTAAATAATTAACTAAAGACATTTTGAGTTATTAATAATCGCCGCATCGAGTGTGGTGTATGGAGCTCCTTATTACGTTGATATAGATTTATAGATATTTATTGAATAAAACATATAATTGTAACTCCAGAGCAATAAAATCACAAAAATTAACGTTTAGATTTGAAATCGTATACACCCTGTATACGATTTCAAATCTAAATATAAAAAGTATAAAATAATTTCAATATAAAAAGTACTCTTGAAATGGTAAGAGTTAAAGTACTTATCAATATAAATTACTTTTAGTATGGAACTAACGATATAAGAACAGTTTTTCCTTACTTTTTGGTCCAGTAGGTATAATTTGTATGAGCTGTTAATTTTTTCGTCTCGCTCACACAGGAAATTTGAAAATGTCGGAACGTGGAAACCAGATTCGAGTAAAAAACATTTTCTAAGACTAAAGCCGTTTTATATTTTGCATTTTTTTGAACTGTTTAGATCTTCGTTTGAGTAGAATCTCATCTGATGGTAAGCGATGATGTGGTCTTAAGATAATGATGATGATGTCGTAAAGTCTTTAGAAAATGTTTTACTACAAAATATTATTTTCGCTATTAGCGATAAGACCGTTGATGGAACTAAATCTTTTTGTAAATATTAGGTTTTGTATTATATTTTGGTGTACAATAAAGAGTTATCTTATTATACTACGGGTCTTACGTTTCGGTTCTCGCCAATATTTGGTTCTATTTTAAAAGTGGTTCTTGATAAGTATTTTAACTCCACAATATTTTTGGGAGTAGCCTTTTTACACCCTGTATTTTACTCTCTATATAATATAGTGCATTTTTCATTATTTTATCTTATGAAATAAAAATCAAAACTTTAAAAATATCATAAAATATTGTCCGTTTTAGACGTTATTATAAAAATGAATATTCGATATAATAGGGGGTGCTACGTAATAATTGGTACTGAACGAATGAATTCATACTTGTGCAATTTTATAGAATAGACGTATCGCTTGATAACTGTATATAAATATATTAAATCGTATGTAATACTTGATTATTCTTATATTTATAGTTACGTAAAGACTGTTTCCCAGAGCTCCGCCGTGTCCTCGGCCTTTCTTATTGTTTATCGTGACACGGCGCGTCGTAGTAGCCGTTACTATGTACCTATGTGTCTGTTGCCTGCCTTTTACTATCCATTCAATAATTATCAGAATAATCAAGTGAATATTCATTTTATATCGAACGGTGTTAAGATATTTAGTTCACGCTTAAAATGTCCATTGAATGTAGATAACAAGATGTATTAATGTTAAATTATTAGGAATCAAAAACTGACTCAAAATATTTAAAAAAATATCAAAAATACACACTAAAAAGTATGATCGTAATAATGACAAATTCTCATATATTTCCTATTTCGTATGTTGTAGTAGGGGAAATTGAAATGTTTTATAGTCAGCGACATAACAAGTTGTGATAAGTATTTAAATATATCTGTTGCTTAGGGCAGAAATTGTATATTCGACTTTAAAATCTATTTAGAATCCCTTTTTCTAATCAAAAATCCCTTTTTGTGTCTGCAACCAACGGCTCCCATCAACCTTTATCAGGTTGCTTTTCTATCTGGGGATTGTATAATAATTTGTCATATTTATTTTCCTAGAAATAACATTAAAAGTCACAAATTCCTGTCGCTGACTCGCATGCAAAATTATACACTAGAGTCATGTATTTCTAAATCAATATAATAAATATTAATAAAATGAGATATATCCCACTAGGGGGTAGTCAGAAGTCCAAACATTACATTTGATAATGCAAAAACATGCCATAAACGTCTGTAACCACGTTTGTATAAAAATAAATGATTGAAAAGTTTAGAAAACGGTGATCTAAAGAATTAATATTATCTATACAAGAAACAGTGTAATCTGTTGCAAAGACATTGTAGTTGGTGCCGATTGTAAACGTTTCATTATTTTTTTATTATCGTAAGCTATTTATTGTAAAGAGGCCGGTAATAAAGTGATATTGTAAAAGAAATTGTTATTTTTACTTATTATAAAATCCACTAATTAAACCCTTGACGAAGGTATACGATCGAAGCATTAAAAATTAGCTCACCCACCCCTAGCCATACAGCCGACCTTAACGTAATATTTGGAGGTCGGAGTGGGGTGGGGGAGGGGGAGTGACCCATGGCCGTAGCTAGGGAGGGGGCACTGTGGGGCAATGCCCTACCTTAAAAAATATCTAGTAAACTGTTCACAGTACTGGAGTTCACAGTTCAGAGGACTGTTGACATCCTCTGTGGCGCAGTGGGCGAATAGTCGACTGAGACGCAGGAGGTTGCGGGTTCAATTCCCACCGCGGAACAAATGTTTGCATGATCTCAGATAATTTTTCCGGGTTGGGATGTTTTTCTAAGTATGTATTTACAAAAAAAAAGTATATAATTATTCTATCAATTATCTGACTCCCATAGTACAAGCTCTGCTTAGTTTGGGACTAGATAGCGCTGTGTGAAATGTCCATCAATATTTATTTATTTATTTATAGTAGAGTAGGTATACTAAGAGAAAAAAAAATAGTACTAGTAGTGACGTCTAAAAAATTTCACACAATCATATAAGTATACTAATTCTGTATTCTGTCCATAGATGGCATTTGAAATATGCGTGTGAGCTGTGCCCGTATTGCAATCTATGGACAGGGAGGGAATTCCGCACGATGATTGGCCCTGGTAGCAGGCAGGCTTCTCGGATAGGGGGTTTTTTCGCAATTCTGGGTATTAATATAGCTGCCGGCGAAATTAGGTACTTGTCTCACCGCCGGCGATGAGCGAGAAGCGAGTAGAAACTAGAAACGAGTTGTCTTGCAGCGAGAAGCGAGTGTGTAGTTCCTATAGTTGTATCGCTGGGCTATAAAGCGAGTGGCGCGAGTGCGGCGGGCAATACTCGCGCCACTCGCTGAGCGCGTGGCGCGTGCGTAGTGATGGACGTTGAAAAAAAACATCGGTTTCTTTTTTATATTTTAATACTTCTTTTGTTGCCCCTTTTTTCCTTCCGTTTTTTCAGAATTGCCGCTGCCACTATACAAATGCTATCATAAAATACATCATCGTCGTCATCTGAACTAGACAACAATGATACACTCACCAGCAGAAAATATGGCCCAAAATTAAATATGTAAATTTTTCGATATTTTTAATGCTATAAGTGCCAGTTTCAATTGGGTATATTAGAAAATGGTTTTGTAGCCATGTTTAATTACAAATTCGTCTAAAAGGCTTGGATTTTGATAAAATAATGTCATATCAATCAAAAACAAGAAATTCCCAAAATTTGTTTCATTTAAAAACACTTATAAAAACACAAAACTTTAACTTAATCTTAATTAAAACTTCATCTAATAACGCGCATTGCGCCTCCCTATTGCAATCACGGCCTGCATGCGTTCTGGCATGCTTTGCAGTATGTTTTTTATGTCAACTAGAGGAATTTCTTTCCAAGCTGTCTTTAGAGCACACTTCAGCTCATGGAGAGTCTCTGGCGGGTTTGGCTGTGCTCTGACGTGCCTCTTAAGCATGCCCCAGACATGTTCTATTGGATTCATGTCTGCGCTGCGAGCAGGCCAAGTTAGTTTTCGAGTACCAATGTGAATGTGTGATATATTGATATTGATATAGGTACTTAGCGGTACATTGTAATATCACTCTCTATTTATACGGATTCTGATCGTGATATTCACGTTATCTAATGTAAATACTTACGTGGGGAGAAGGATTCTGTGTTTCCTTTTACCATACTTTAACATTTTCATCTTTATTTTGGTCAGTAAATTCTTAATTCATTCTCGAAACCTTACAAAGCCCATTATTACTTTTTTATATAGGTGGAAAGAGCAGAATTTTCTCGTCACAGGAGTATAAATGATGCTATATTTATTTTAACTTTTTAGGACTAGAAACACAAAGATAAACACACCTGTCATGGGTACTGAACTGACATGACATTTTAGACTTATAGGTATATATTTTTTTATATTCCACATTGAACCTCTGAAATTGATGTAAGGCTGCTAACTATAAATTTGTAATTTAATTTTGGAACAGGTCCGGATTGCATCGAGAGCATCCTTCAAAAAGACAGTCAGGGCTTGGAAACTGCGGGTTAAAGATCTGAGAGAAGAACGCTTTGAAACAGTCTCATTTTATCAATCAGACAGCGCAGCCCGAAAACAGTTTGTTCTTGACGGCGTAGCCCTACCGGCTTGAGCTTGGGAGTCTGAACCTCTCGAGGTTGGAGTCCTCACATCTCCCCCTTGGACCTTCGAGGCTGAGACCTTTGCTTATTACAGACCTGGACATCACGGTGGAGCTAATTCGTCTTCTCGGCCTCTCGTCGACGTAGGCTAGAGGCTCCACTAGCCCTCAACCAGCGCGCTTTCTACCGGACCTACATGGACTCCCAGATTCATCGAGTGTGCGCACTTTAGTGGGACTATAAGTGTTTTTGATAAGTATTGTATTAATAGTCAATCATTGCATTAAATCATATCACTTTGAAAATCCCTCTTTGCTTTTTAAACCGTTTTTTAGGTCTAAACTCAACTTGGCGTAGGTACCTACAGCTCTCTTCTTTTACGGGAGAGAGTTGTAACGCTACAACATATACTTAATGATATAAATAATCAATTTTCTCACACTCATATAGAAATAAACTCACACTCGCACTCTCTTCCATGCGCAAGTAAAAAACGGCATTGTGTTATAATATAATGTAATGTAATATAGTATAGTTATGTATGCCTACAGTAGATAATAATTAGTAGGTACTGACCTAAGTGCCTATTCACTGCAAAATGAACGATACGAAGAAGGCAGGGGTCGAATAAAATAAGATATTGTAAATGAGAATTATTTTATTACAATTCGTTGTGTACATACTCGTACAAGCAGTTATATCGACATTTCAATCAATTAACGTAACTGCCCTGTAAAGAAAAAGCAGCTAAGCCACAAAAACAGTAAAGTTTTATAACAACCGGTGATTTACAAGATAAACATTTGGGACTGGTTTAAATTTAAAAAGATGTACGTAGATATTTATTTTACTAATATTTTTATTTATTCGGCGTATAGAACAATAAAATAAAGTAACACATGTTAAATAATTTGTTTTTAATTTTGTTGTACTTAGCTACTTTTTGTAGAAGGGCTCCATAAATTATCGGTTGTAAGTAATTTAATATTCGCATTAGTAAACTAACAAATTGTACTGGAAGAACTTTGTTAATATTACAATTATCTTACAAAATATGCTAATTTAAACAATAATAATAAGGTATTTCAAGTATTTTGGAACACAAACGTAGGTAACGTAACCTATATACCAAACCAACTTAAAAATAAATGTTTTTATAACACGACTGCTATAAATCCGAATAGATACATTTCTAAGTTAACACACCTTATTTTTAAGTACCTTTCAATATGTTTAAATAAAACGCATATTTTCTTTATAAAAGTTAAATGTAAAATTAAATTAATTGTGATTATTTATACAATATGCAAATAGGATTGAATAGTCTACATTAAAAATGTTATTTGGTCATAATGTACAAAAATTTTATATTATAAACAGAGTGACAACGAATCTAAGGCAAACTTGTATGTAAATCTGCATATATGTAATTTGCTTTGTGTTGCATGCCACTCTTGTCTATAGAAATGATTATTAATTAGAAGCACTTGGGGCTTTTAAATAATGTAAGAAAGTACATTATTTTTAATACTAATAATATCGACCTAAAGAGTGGTCTGAAAAAATCCAAAATTGGACTTTCACCGTGTGAGCCACGGGATTTCAACTTCAAATTTTCGAAGTAAATTAATAATATTTTCTGACCAGCAGATGTTTTTTTTCAAATATTTTGGTATTTTATCTAATTTCAAATCTTACGAATTCAATATGATATTTACATTAGCTTTCTATTAAACAAATTATTAAATACCAATTCAGTATTTAATAATACACTGGTTTCATTATTTTCTAGCAAATTATGCCGATGCATATACATTTTGTTCGTAAAATTCAATATCATACTTTTGAAATTCCGAGTTTTTTGAAGAACAAGAGTTACTTTGTATCCGCGATATATCACGCGCGAGTGTGGTTGTTGGCGGTGACGGGCGGCGCTTCCGCTTCCGCTGCCCGCGCTTCAGCTCTCAGTTTCCGGTATTTTCCTGAAAACACAAAAACACGAGATTACACGAAAGAACACGAAACACACATTATCAGTTTTTTATTCGAGCTACAGGTATTTAGTTGAAAGTTGCGTGGGATGTTCCTGTTATCTAAGTATTTACATTATTTGAATTATTTGACTTCTAGTATATTTGTCTTATGTTATGTACAAACAGCCAGAAGGCTAGGTATCCCACCATCTCATAATGTGTTTCCTGTATGTCGTGTCGTGTCAATTATGTATTCATTTTATTTTAATTTCATAATTGACGGCTTTTTCAAACCTGGTGGCCACCACGACTCCACACAACATAAACAGATTCTTGTGTTAAAATAGTAGATACAATTGTGACGACCTCCGTGGCGCAGTGGGCGAATAGCCGGCGGAGACCCAGGAAGTTGCGGGTTTGATTCCCGCCGCGGAATAAATGTTTGAATGATCTACAGATATGTGATCCGGGCCTGGATGTTTCTCTATATATATTATAAATAATATAAATATGTTTCTATAAAAAAAGGATATACGTAATAAATCAGATAACGGTTCCCATAGTATAAGCTTTGTTTAGTTTGGGGCTAGATGGCGTTTCGATATATACTTACGCGACGCTTTAACCATGATAACGCCCCACCAGATGGACCAGCCCCATCCCACCAGGCAGAACAGCACCGTGAACAGTTGTAGGACACCAACAAGCAGGTTGACCACAAATGAACCTAGAAAGATGTGAGATTTTTTTTAAATAAGGTCCACATTACACTATTATTTATTATTTATTATCAGCCATTCGTGTCCCACTGCTGGGCAAAGGCCTCCCTCCATTCTTTCCAGACTTCGCGGTCCTGAGCTGATTACACTACAAGCAATAAAAATAAAAACGTAACCAGAATAAAAATTCGATCTGGCTTTAAATGTAACGTTATGTGCGCACAGAAAAACAGAAATATACTCGTGGAGGAAACGAAAACAAAAGCATGTTCGAGGACATTACTACTACTAATTAAAAATGACAGACACTTAAATGAGAAAGAGAAAAAATAAAAAAACAAACATGAACCACGTTTATGAACCAATACAAGGTGTTTATTTGAGAAGGGCGGTGATGGCCAAGTCCGAAACCACGAAAGTTAGAGAAAAGTCGTGAAAGGAGTCATGCCCTCGATTTGTAAGAAAACAATAACTGCATGTTTCGTTTTTTTAATCTTTTACTTTTGACAGAAATCGACCCGAATGATTTTTCAAAAAAAATCACTGTATTATTGTACCATTGAATGGAGAAATGCCACTAGCGAGGCTACGGGATCTGTACTTCCAGCAAGACGGGACCCCAGCTCATAACAGCCGTGTGGTTAGAGAGATGCTGAACAAAGCTCATTGCTTGATATTTTATCGAGGATAAATCCTATCATGGTATCAGATGCAGTAAAATCTTCAGAGAGACGTATAAACTTATTCATTGGACTCAATGGAAACCATTTTGAGAAACTTATTTGTTAGGTCAAATTGAGATATTAAAAGTAATTTGTAAAAGTTTGGTATTTCCTTTCATTTTTATTAATACATTTATTTGCAAAGATTGATCCTTATCCAACGGAATCCATTAGTTCAATAATACAGGCTGTCTTTAATTTTTAATAACCATTCGATTCGATTTCCTTAAAAGTAAAAGATTGAAAAAAAAACAAATTATGAGTTAGGTATTGTTTTATATTTTTTTATAAAAAAGCCTACTATAAAATATCGGATTATTTAGATGATAGAGAAGCTTGGGATTGAAATCGGTCCAACTCGGTCAAAATGTTACAATTTAGACGTAATTTATTTTCTGTATTGTTATGTATTCTAAAAGGATCATTAAAAAAACGACCAGCCTTGTTTCTTGCCTTTCTTTCCTGGCTTGGTCGTGAAAGAACAGGCAGTAAAATTGACGTTTCAAAGTGATCCTTGTGGTTTTAATGAATAAAAATATTTGACTTTGACAGGCAAACCAGCATCAAAGACTAAATAAAATAAATAAATAAAAATATTTTATTTCAGACAATAATAAAATACATATCAGCCAGCACTAAAAGAAAAACACACACAGAAAAAAAACATGAACAATTTTTTAAACAAGAATAAAATAGGGACTGGGTGAAAATAGAATCTGCCATTTTGCGCCAAGGGTGACTAATTGAGGAAATTACTTTCTTCATTAATCACCCTTCGCACAAGGCACCTCCAGAGCGGAGATGTGCAGCACTCAGCCACCGTCCTCAGGATGCTGTTGCGATTGTCCCGAACTCTGCTCATCAGCGATGCCGTTTTTTTGCGCATGATGGCGTGAAAGCCATCTGTGAGATAATGGGCAAACATCCCCGATGCACTGCAGTATCGGGGCAACCGCAACATCATCCGGAAGATGTTATTATATTGGATGCGTAGGACATCCAATGATCTTTTTGTACCTATGTCGGACCCACAGACTTCTAGTGTATAAGCTCTGACAGTACGCTTTAAAAAGCTTAACTTTAACTTGTTCAGTACAACATAATACTAAATAATGTTTCAGTACTAAATAATGTGCCAGTTTTAAAAGACAAAAATTTGTCAAAATTGAAATACAACTGGTAATATAGCCGCAAAAGCTTCCTGGCAGCTATACTCAGAGACAGGGATGCACTCAGTGGTCATCTACACATCTACATCTGAGTGTATCTATTCAGGAGAGAAGTTTTAGAATTTAAGTTTAGTTTATTTATTGTCTATTCTACTAACATAGTTTTTTAAGCACTGTATTTACTAACAAATTATGGATCTTCGGTCTGAAATAAAGTCTTTATTTTATTTTAACTGGTGATGGAAGTGGTACTTTTTTGCAGGTGCCAGCTCAGGGTTTGGGAAAATAAATACGAGTTCTCACTGTTAGCTTATTACTTTGTATTTGTACGGCGTTTTACAATGAAACGGTACAACGTTGCCGGCGATAAATTAGGATATCTACAAATCTAGGATTAGATTAGATAATTCTTTATTGCACACAACGAAATAAATACATATAAAAAACCACTACGTAAATCTATGGATACAATTGGCGGTCTTATCGCTAATCTACCAGACAACCTTTGGATGGAATGGACTGTGTGGACATTACCTGGGGTGTAATGGTGTACCTACTACGTGGACTTACATACTAATACTAATGATATAAAAATATAAGATATAAAAATTATAAGAACAATTTACTAAATTAAATATAATAACTACTCATAACAATTTATATATACATACTTAGACTTATTTAATAAACATTAATTAAAAATAAATACATATATATTTAGCGACAAATACTCAGATAGTGTTCTCTGATCATACGTTTAAAAATGGCAAGTGTCTTGGCACATCTGATAGCTACCGGCAGCGCGTTCCATAACCGGACAGCCTGCACTGTAAAAGACTTATCAAGGTAGGAGGAGTGTACAGGTGTACTGAGTTGGAGTGTGTCAGATGAATGCAAGGATCGAGGATTGGATTGATGGAGGTAATGGAAGCGTTTTTAAAGATAGGAAGGTTAGGAAGGGTTGAACAGGATGTTATATAAATGGTGAAGGATGTGAGTATCCCGGCGAAGGCGTGTGGGTAATCACTTGAGCTTACTGCGAAATTCGGACACATGGTCATACTTCCGCAAGCCGAAGACGAACCGGATGCCAAAGTTTTGCAAGCGCTCAAGTTATCTAGTTGCTGTTCAGTGAGATCTAAATAAAAATAGCATAGTCAAGTATGGGGAGAAGAAGCGACTGCGCGAGCGAAATTTTAGTGGCAATCGAAAGGAAGTACTAAATAATAATCAATTATTAATTAATCTATTAGATTATTACTTATCAACTCCTTTCCAAGCTCCCAAACCCAATCATCTAGCGTCCGTTGACCCACACATCAACTAGCGCCGCCGCTCCTCAAGCGGCTGGCGTCGCAACTACTTCTACTAGGATTCGTTCAGAAACCTTGCCGGGAGCCGACCACGAGTTATCCTCTGTGGTCTAAGGCTTGTATGACGCGCTACACTTTTAATTTATACATTTCAACTTACCTATCCTATATTTGGCTCCGTCGTGGACTCCGAACCTGGGTATCCCAAAGCAGAGGCAGAACATGCCACTGAAGATCGAACCTGGAAGAAACGAGCCAATTGTTTTAAATTCTTTATTGCCCAAATAGATTACAAATCGTCGGCCTAATTATCAGAAATCAAAATGCATATGGGCAAATACAAAAAACTGATTTTCTCACAAAGTTTGAGAGGTTTATAGTTATAGTTACTCTTACTTTAGGTATAAAATGAGGGTATTTTTTATACCTTAAAGTAAGAGTAACTCAATAAAAAACTCTCAAACTTTGTGAGAAAATCCGTTTTAAGTTGCTTTTGTAAAATTTGCCCTTATAGATTTACGAATTCTGTTAATTAGGCCCACGAAATGAAGGACTAAACATTTTCCATTAGTCACCTAAATGACTAATTATCCTCTAAAAGTTAAAATTATTTTTATTTGCAAAATATACCGAATATCTTAGTATTGCTTTTCTATCATGTTACAAGGCACTGTTGCTGAAGCGAGCAGGTAGACAAAGGTAGACTTGTTATCCGCTTACCTAATCCAGGTACAACCACGTTGCAGATGAGACAGAAGTATGCCAGCACTATGGGCAAGATAGGGACGGCTGCTCGGATCAGACTCGTGTGTTCTACCAATGCTGGGTCTAGTTTCTTGCGGGAATCCTGAAAAAATAAAAGAAAAAGAGTAGGTAAAGTGGGAGACAAAGTAAGACAGCAATGGTTGGAGGGATTTGGAGAAGAACAATCAGTGGGACATTATAGGTTAAAAAAACTACGAGCCTTACAGTAGTCGCATATGATGTGTAACATCTGACCACCGCGCGCGCTCATTGGACAAATCAAATAGCGCGCGCTTCCCCGGTTTCCTGCATTTCCGTCCGTTTTGACAAAATGACTCTCACAAACTGAGAGGAAAGATGTTGCACTAATACCATATCGTCGCCTAATTATCAGAATTCGTAAGTCCATAAGGGCAAATTTTACAAAATCAACATAAAACTGATTTTCTCACAAAGTTTAACAGATTTTTATTGAGTTACTATATTTACTACTATTAAGAGAATTGAGTTAGGTGTAACAAAATACCGTCATTTTATACCTAAAGTAAGAGACTATAATATAGTGGAAGATTTTGTCTATAAACCCTTTGTTTTAGTTCTGTGTTCAGAAAGAATATCCTTATATTCTTTCGGAGCACTAGATTTTCCTGGTCACTATTTGCCTGAGGGAGGTACTTATTAGCAGAATCAATGTAACGAACGGGACACAGATTTACTTTCATTCATGCACGAGGTGCAACATGCAATTCTAAATACAATAGTTGAATTAAAAGTTGACAACCCACGTCAACTTGTCAACCCTGATTGTCTTGATGAGAAAATAGCATAATTTGAGTATTCTTATAATATTATTAACAGACTGAACGCCCACGACATCGTCCACTTTTCACTTTGTGATGCATTTTGGAAAATACTTATTTCACTGTTTATTACTTGTTAAGTTATTTATGTAGCAATAAATACATTTTTTTCACCCTGCGTACACCCTAAAGGAACACATGTTTCAAATTCCAAAACGCTCTCTAGGAATAGCGTTTTCAGATGTGCTTTGTTTGTCAGTTAGAACAACCGCTTTTATCCTTTTATCCTGCTGTTGATAATTTGTATGCTTGCATGATAGTTTGAAAAGATATATCAAAATAAATTGTTACCTCAATAACTTCCTCAATATCGGTGTCTTTTTTCATAAAATCTGTAGAGAGTAACGCTTTGGAACTCCGCGAACTTCTAGATTTCACTGAAGGGCTCGGTGACGGGACAGGATGCGAAACTTGCAGTAGATTACTCATGTTTATTACGTTTAATAGGTAATTACGTTTTTTTTTAAATTATTTGTATGAAATAAGTCACTATTAATTTTACAACATGCAATTTTTTTACATCACATTTATTGGGGTCTGATAACGTTACATATAAGTGGAATTATGACAATCCAAGTGATATCAATCAAAGTCTAAACCAAAGTGAATAATATTTTCACATTCGATATTTTGCAAATCATACGTTTAAGCTATCGATTTCTTGGTCATTGTTTGTAAGCGACCTTGTGTTTTCTTTAAATATAACATAAAAGAAGTCAACTATTATTGTTTAAAAGTGTAGGTGTGTTACAGTAGTCGTGACGGTCTCTAGTTGAGAAGCACGCGAATACCTTATATATACTTTTTTATTAAAAATTGACTTCAATAAAGTTGAAAGGTACTTTCTTGATTATGCAAATATCATTTTAAAATCTATCTATCTATATATCCAGCCTCCAGCACCCAATGTTGGTTATAGGCCTCCTCTCTATGTCACCAGCCCAATCGCTCTTGTTCAACTTCCGTTACGAGATCGTCAGACCATCGGGCCGGTGGTCTGCTCTGCGGTCGACGTCCTTTTCATGTCATTCCACCTAGCCAAGTATCCTGCCCATCTTCGACTTTAGTTCGACGTCGAATCTTGACGTTTGGTCTTTCTCTCGACTTTATAACACCTACCTACATAAAAAGAATTTTACAAAAATGGCGCCCAACACGGTAGTTATCTTGTAACAAAATTTTGTTTTATATACAAACTGCAGATTGAATATGCTATTGCCGTGTATGTAAAGCTTTAGTATGTTTTTATGCCAGTATAATATTATTTTAGTCTAATAAACTCAGTTATGAATAGAGGGAGCACCTGTATATTTAAGCCTTATCACAATCAAAGGAACTGAATTAGTTAAAAATTAAAATAATATAAAACTACATATGCCATTGATATTCAAGATTTTTGTATTGCAAGAAAAAAATATCAAGGCAGTCCAAAAGTTAATGATAGTTTTGCAAATTGTATTTCGTATGCAGGTTTTTCTGCGAAGCCTTTCCTTTTTTTTACCATATATTTTAGAGGGTACGCAGCGTCATTTCTAAGAAGTATGCAAAGTTCAATACCTAACTAGTTATTAGTAAGTTTAGCAGCAGTTATTATGAGTTCGGACCTTGAGTCATATTTCCAGTAGTTGCGTGACAAACGGTCGCAACGACACGGGGCCATTGATATATGGACTATGGACGGACGGTAAGGTCACATTTTTGTGGACTTGGTAAAAAGTTCAGGTATAGATTTCAGGTTTAAGATAAAAACTAGTTTTTCAAGTTACACGAGCTCTAAACTCAATGTTTTATTTTATTTTATTCGGAAAACAAACAGTATTTATTTCTAACAAGAACAACTTTAAACACGTCTTATTACCATTTACATGTTTTCGCATATACTATTTATGTGAGCTTGTTTGTTTAGTTTTTTATTGTGATCTTTAATTCTTTGAGTTTACTTATTATTGTATTTTATCTGTGTTGGTTTTAAATTGTATTTGTGTTTTGTTCAAATAAATAAATAAAAATATATATAAACTTTCGCTCCTAGGAAAGCTATATGAATTAACTTGGTGCTTAACACGTTCGATTATATTATATAAATATACAGACTGAATTCGGTAAAGTATTTCCTTGTTGCCACCAATAAGATAAAAACTGTTTAACGCGTGTTTAAAAATACCTATAAAATTTTTGTATAGGTGATTTTTAAATACGCGCTAAACAATGTGTTTGTGGTAAAAAAACAACCTTTGAATTTAACCTACCTATTATTATAATGTCGTGACACAGATCACAATTCTGGTCTAGATGTATCAGATTGTCAAAAAACAAATATGGCAGTCACCAGCTAAAGCCTCAAATATAGCGAAAAAAGCTGACCCACACGCGTAGTTTGTCAAAAAACATAACCCTCCTTCTGCGTAGTCAGGTAAAAAGTAGCCTATCTCAATCCTGGTCATAATTTATCTATATAGCAAATTTTATTGAAATCGGTCCAGCCGTTTAGTAGTGAAAAAGTAACAAACACACATACAGAGAGGCAGAGTTACTTTCGAATTTATAATTTTAGTAAGGATACCTATAAAAAGGTTCATCGAAGGTTATATTGTCTTGAATGAATTGGTATTTTTTTAAAACTACATAGAGTTTCGTTTGACCACAATCTCACTTGATGGTAAGCCATGATGTGGTCTAAGATGAATCACGAAGATCTAAAACATACCTATTTACTCTTACCTTAAAGAGGCCCGGAATTAATTCTTTAGGAAAAACAGACGGCGGCAAAGTGTTCCAAACCTTAGCTGTACGCATCAAGGAGGTGGAACCAAAACGGTGTGTGCGAATGGTGAATATTAACTAGGTACGGATGGTACTGAGCCTTGCGCCTGCTTGTCCTTTGATGGAAGGGAGAGGGCGGGATCAGATCGTATAGATCCGGCAGATTTCATTCATTTACCTCGGGCGGTAGCGTTGGCGACAGGCTCTTATTCTTGGAGAACATGCTGGCGCGCCGGCTCGTCGGCGGCTCCGCCTTGCGCCTGCACATCCCGCGCATCCATGTGCAGAGCCGATTGTTGCAGCAACTGTACCAAATTAATGTAGTATAACTTAATGTTATTTTTTATTGGTACCCAACGTAAACATATCGTAATGTTGAGTTGGTTCTGAGTGTTGAGCCTCGAAAGGGACGGACGAAAGAAAAGTGCAAGTGGTTGAAATGTTGAGATGGATGTGTGGGGTAACGAGAATGTGTAAGATAAGGTATCAGTACATTAGAGGAAGTTTGAAAGTAGCGCCAGTGATAGAAAAGTTGAGGAGTAAGAGGCTAGCGTGGTATGGACATGGCATGCGGAGGGAAGAAAATCGTGTGACTAAAAGTGTGAAGATATTAATGTGGATGGATATAGAAGTAGATGAAGGCCGAAGAAGAGATGGATGGACTGTATGAAGTATTATATGGGTAAGAAAGTAGTGACAACGGAGATGACGGCTGATAGAGAGGTATTGAAGAACACATGTTGTGCCCACCCCACGTAATGTAGGAAAAGGGGACGAAGAAGGAAAGACTCAACCTGGTGTTATACCTTGTGCCTAGGATAGAGGAAGACCCCCCGCTGCCTGGTAGACTAATATCGAAGTGGACATAAAAACCCTCAACTTCTCTCCAACGACAAGCAAGGATAGAATATCCCGAAGCAAAAGTGCAAAGAGGCCTGACCTCAAATAAAAGTGGGAAGAGAGCAAGAGAAAGAAGGAGCCCAACCTGGTGTTATGACGTTGGGCACCAATTAATGTTCCTAATGTTCATGAGCTACGAGGTTTGCTTTGTTTTATGTGATGGTTACTATTTATCATCAGATGGGCCAATTGCTTGTCCCATCTACTAGATATTAAAAAAGAGTGGGCTCGGGCAAATACGCAAGAGAAGAGATACTAATGAGAAAAGCTCTACAAGACAAGATTATGAATGTTGATTGTTATAATGGCACCCAATGTTAAGATGGTACGAGTATCATGTTGGGCGCCAATTTAAACTTAAATTAAAAATGAACCTGTAATCATCAGTTATTATTGTCTTACCATGATGTTCTGATATTCGTTTTTACAGTTGCATAGTATTTTTCCAAAATATAATTATTGTAAGAACTTGGCGCGGTGATGGAACTTATAACCAATAATTATATTCGACACTACACATTTTTTGCGCAGACCTAAAAATTTTAACAATGTTTTCCCACAATGGCCACCTTCTATTCTAATGCTAAGTGGTTATAGTGACAGATCCAGCCATCTTTTTTATATAACATAGACCCACCTGATGTTATATGGTAAATTGGTAACCATATCTACAATAGAGAATTGCCTCGTAGGTCACGCACCTTAGAAATGTGCTCTACGATGCACTACCCTGCCATCAACTTGAGGTATACAGGTGTAAAGCCTCATGTGCCTGTAATTTCACCGGAAACCCTTCAAACCAAAACACAGCAATGCTACTTGGCGACAGAAATAGTTATAGTACTTCCCCGGGCGAACCCTTTCACAAGGAACTTTTATTTTTTTAAACTGGATAGATCTATGTTTGTCCACAGTCTCACCGGATGTTAAGCGATGATGTGGTTTAAGATGAAGCACGTAGATGTAAAAGAAACCTATTTACTCTTACCTTAAAGAGGCCCGGATTCTACTACTCTTAATGATCCCATATGAAAATCCAAACTCACGTGGTAGGCGGTCGATCACTCAATATACTATCCCTCCTCTCAATCTGTCGCTTCCTCCCACAGCAGCCGGTGTCCGTCACCACACTGGGTGACATTGACAGGTTCTGCCGCGGTGACATAGTGACGTCAGCTACATTCTGCGCGGGTATTCCCGAGTCGCCGACGCGGCGTCGCCGTCCACAGCAGCAGATTAGATCGCGGAGTTTGCGCTTGCGTTTCGTTTCGTCTTCGAATTCGATTGTTGCTCCCTGTTAAATTAATTATTTAAAATAATTTTAGGAATAATAATTCAATTCAATCTCATAATTCAGACTAGCACTAGCACGACACTAAGAGCAAAATAGGTGCACAAGAATAATAAATAATTATCTATCTAATTACAAAGGGGCAGTCAAAGTCCAGCCTCCCTGCAATGGGTTGCAGGTAGCTGTAATAATAACAAGTTGTTTTTATTTAGACTCCGAATGAATTGATGAATTATCCATTCTCAGAAAAGGGTATGTATGTACTTAGTTATTAAAAAATAAATAAATAAAATAAATATTGCTGGACATTTCACAGAGCGCTATCTAGCCCCAAACTAAGCGGAGCTTGTACTATGGGAACCAGAGGGCTTAGCCAAGTTACATTCGCTACGATACAAATCGTTTTCGAAAGTCGTCAACGCTTTATCAAAAGCGAAGATAAAAGATCGTATTACGAAGAGTCGTATTACGTTTACCCTGACGAACGCTAAATCCATTCGTCTGTTTATTAACTCTATGTTTAGCTATGGAATTCCGTCAGTAAAGTATGTAGGTACATTAATCGCCGCTGTCATTGCGCTGTCATTGCGGAACGGCTTTACCGATTTTTACCAAATTTTATATGCGTATTCAGTAGGTCTGAGAATCGGCTACTATGTATTTTACATACCCCTAAGTGAAAGAGTTGTTCACCCTTACATTTTTTTTTAATTTTTTGACGAAATTTTTTGTTTTTATTTTTTTATGATACAGCATTCAAAAATACATACACCCCTAAATTTTCACACTTCTACCATAAACCCCTATCTCAGCTTAGCAACACAAAATTTATTGATTCTAAGGCGGTACGAAGTTCGCGGGGTCAGCTAGTAAAAATATACAAGTTTGTACTATGAGGATAGAAATCATCACAGACACGTTTATTAAAACTTATCATTATTACTTAGGCAATAAAGTTCATTATGCTGTACAGTGTTATCATTTAATTATGCTTTACGGGAAATCCCCGATCAATTTCATGAGTATTGCGATCTTGTACCTAAATGTATTTCCATCACACATACTTACGAAATTGACAAAACTACTAAATTCTACAAAGGCGTTTTGAGCTAGGTACTAAAGAATCATAAGTTACGCTCGTAATCTACAAAAAAAGTAGAAATCTACCAAAGGTGGTCATTAGCATCATAATAGTCTGTGGAATTAATAACGAACGAGTCTCTCATAGAAAATCAAAGTAAATGCTGCCGCGTAAACACATACTTATACAGGTACATTAGTTTACCAACGGACTGAGTCAAAACATTCAACCTAATCACAACTACAGCACATATTAATAAAGTCACAAATCCTTTAAATATTACTATCATTCGTCTCAAATAACGAGCATAGTATTACATTACACTATGGAAAGATTTCTAGCAGTCGTTGTCGCTTTGTCGCAAATGAAGTTTTGTGCCTAGCCAAGTTACAGGTGTCGTATCGAACGTTAATTCCATTGGTCTGTGCGTCAGCTCTATGTTTTGTCTATGCCCTTCGTCAGCAAATACTAAATACCCCTCAGTGGAAGGCCGCCATCTTAGATATGCGCAAGAGATTTGACGCGCGTTTTTATCCACAGCGCCATCTGTGTTACCATGTCTGAACCATCGCGTAGTTCACTTAAGTAAGTAGAGTAAATCCATATCCGTGTGTTACTTGGTTCCACCGTTCGTTACTAGGTGGCGCTGTCATCAACAGTTATGAAAGTTTGATAAATTGTGAAAGTAAAGACAAATAAGTTATATCGTAATAAAGCACTAACAAAGATAACAAAATAAATAAAAATAATTATATTTCTTTACAAAAAATACCATTTAACCGAGAAAATACAACGCAATACAGAAAACTTAACTTGAAGACTGAGCTCAGCTGATAATAAATCGCCATTTTGTGTCGTTGTCTACAGGGTTCTGGCGTTCGCTTGATTCTTGGCAAGAAAATCGATGACAAAGCGGTAACGCTTGTCGTTTGTGTATTTTGGCTACGAAAATGTATGAGAAAGTAATCGTTCGACACAGTCGATTCGTTTGATGTAAATTGTTGTCGATGGGTCACGTGATATTTTCGTGGCATTGTGTGAATCCCATACATTTTAATTCCACAATAGATTCGACAGCTGACGTTTTCGCTTGTCAAAATTGTCTTTTGGCTACGGATTTGTATGAAAGTAAGTTTGACCCCGCCGAATCGTTTGATGGAATGGATTGTTATTGACACTTGGCTAGGAATTATATGTTCGTTGTCGACAGACCACGTGGTAAATTTATAGCATGTGTCAATCCCATACATTTTCGGGCGTATCGACTGGCGTCATCGTTTATCGACTGTAACTTGGCTAAGCCCTCAGATAACTGATAGAATACTTACTATATACATTTTTTTTTGTAAATACATACTTATAATATATAGAGAAACAACCAGATCCGGAACAAATATCTGTAGATCATGCAAACATTTGTTCCGCGGCGGGAATCGAACCCGCTACCTCCTGCGTCTCAGCCGGCTATTCGCCCACTGCACCACGGAGGGCGTCAAAGTAATAAGTAAGTAATAAGTATTAATTAACAAGTACTTTTAAATCAAAATCAGCTTGACAAAAAAATACTAAAGAAACTACTTTAGATTAGGCGGTGTCTAGAGATGCCTTTCGTGATTGATTTCAATCATTATTATAAATACGGGATTTATCACGTGTGCGAGGCGAGACGCAGTTCGGAGCGGATCGCACTCACCCTGATCACCTTTACGAATTGAACCGAAACGTTGTCGGTCGTAACACCGGTAAAACGGTACGTGATAAATCCCGTATTTATAATAATGAAAGTATTTGTTTGGCTATCGGAAAAGCCCGTTGCCTTGTTCAATCGCGTCAGTAATTTTATTATGTAAATGGAAAAGTTTTCCACTATTTGACAATTGCATTATAACTAATGGACTATGAAAGTATTGGTTACCTTTCCAGCAGCTCTTTCAATATCCCTCTCGACCTCTTCCTCGATTTTCGTCTTCTTCTTACAACAGCTGAACTTACTCATCATTCCCTGTTTCTCCTTCCGTGTCAAATCTTCAACGGTTTCATCTTGCATCTCTTTCTCATCATCATCTCCCTTGATGCAGCATGCACAGCATTTACTCTTACATTTTCCCATAAGTCGGGAACAGATGTTAGCCTTTTTATCCTCATTTTCTGGGGAGTTTTTAATTTCGCTTTCGGGAGATCCTTGTTGTTTTTCTTTTTCTTTCTGTTCCTTTTTTGTGCGCGCCGGAGGCTTCGGTGTGGTGCTGGTGCTTTGTGGAAATCTGTCAAAGTTATTATTAACTAATAAACGATTTATTTTAGATTAGTCATTCTAGTTTTGCACGTTTTGCTCAATTATTTGGATAAGGATATTTTCTTCTCTTTTTTTATACGACCTGGTGTTAGAACAAGCTTATGGTCCATCTGATGTTAAGTAGTAACCATCGCTTATAATAAAGTATTGCCTTGTAGATAACACACCTTAGAAACGTGCCCTACGATGCACTGCCCTGTAGCCATCCACTTGAGGCATACAGGTGTAAAGCCTGTAATTTCACCGGCAACCATACCCTTCAAACCGAAATACAGCAATGCTGCTTGGCGAAATAAATAGGTATGATACTTCCCCACGCGAGCCCTTTCACAAAGAGCTCTAGTACTAGATACAAAAATATTAATATACTAGCTGTTGCCCGAGACTTCGTACGTGTTACACTACTAAATGTGTAAATCATCTAGAAATAAAGCTAAACTCGCTGTTGCAACTTGACTTGCCACCCCATTTTTATCCCATGGGACCTGATTTATGGGATAAAAAGTAGCCTATGTGTTAATCTAGGCTATAACGTACGTACATACTAAACTTCATCGAAATCGGTTCAGCCGTTACGACGTGATTGTGTAACAAACAAATAAATAAACAAACATCAAACTTTCGCGTTTATAATATTGGTGTGATGTGACTATAAAATATTGATATGTTCGACATATGGTAGGAAATCATCATTGTAAAGTGGTTCTTTAGTACCTTTTAGGAGAATCAAGCAATAGCAAAATCCCATATTCTGATGATATTAATGGTTCTAATTTCAAGTACCTACCTAATATTGTTGTGGTCGTGATGATTTTAACGGTTTTAATTTACAGATTATTTATATTAATGAATATATCAATCACTGTTTACGACATGCTAATAGTTTTACCTTGAAGTTTGCGTGTGAAGTCAAAGGTGTTCGTTTTAAAACTACCGATAAAATGTCAACATGCAACTCAAAGTAGCTTGTCTGAAAAGTTTAGGAAGAGCTACACAGAGATATAAGTTAAAAGTTATTCATACAGGCAGATATTAACTGTCAAATTATATTAATTTCATAGACAGTGATGCCTCCATTTTTTTTTACTTATCGTTCAAATGTTTTATTACCTTTGCAGCGTGGACTGTCCAGGGTATCTAGAATACGGAAAATTTTGAATTTAGAAAATGCCTGTTTACAAAACATAGCTTCTTGTCTTTTATTGGAGCACTGGCAGAAGGCCAACTCGTAGGTCCATGCATATAATACGCCGTAGGTGTATGCACAAAATACCTACGAATTCCAATGCGTCTAAATTATATGCCTGTCATTTTAGCTAAAAGAGATGAAGCTAAGTTTGGAGGCCATTATCATGAAAGCCAAAATTATGTCTTATTTCGTAAGTAACCCATTTATCTGTTATGTACTAAAGTTTAATTTAGTTCTTTCAGCTTGAAATATAGCTCTAAAAACTATAAGAAATCTGAAATCAGATGACAAAATAATAGGTTACCCAGGTTCATTGTCGTACCGCTTTGGTAGCAATTCATTCGACAGTATGTAAACAGTCCGCTTAGGTAACATCTTCAAAAACAACTAAAACAACACCATTTTAAACTCATAACACTATTTTGCGCCTAGACATATCTACTAACTCCATCTTGGTAAACGTTTCTTTCTATGCTATTCGTAAATCGAACGTTGGCATTTTCTTCATAAACACGATTATTTATTTGGCAAAGACAATTGATATTCATCCAAAAATTTACAAGACTTATAGCAATTTTCAAAAAATATTTCCAAAGGTTATGTAAAATTCACAATTTATTTTATTAACTGAAAGGGTTGTTTCGCGCCATTTTCTTACCCCACCGAACGGGTACGAAGTAAGACTGGCGAGGTCGGACTAAAGCGCGGTCTAATTTCTTAAGGGTTGTATCGAGTGCCAAGTAAGAAGGTTTGTTGTGGCGTGCCAGTAATGGGCCTTGAACAAAGAAAACAAGTTTTAATACAGAAAATATGCAGATGAAATTCCTTCGACGGTGGCAACACAAAGTTATTGGTAAAACCAAGGGTTATACCTATAGAAGGAAAGTTATTTTAAGTTTTACCTTTTATTTTAAGATGTTAATTGGCGGAAAATCAAAATTGTGCATCAGTAGATACTAACAATAGAAAAAGCATCGAATTGTTAAGTTTTTCGTATCTTTCTAATAGGTTAGGTATTTGGTATATCTTTCTTAATAAGTAGAAATAGTCTTCTAGAAATGTCTCTTATGGTCTATGTTCGAATCGCAATTTTTGTACTTATTTGGACAAAAAACTTATGTAGTTATTTGTTTTAATATTATTTTTGTGTGGTGTAGAATAAAGAATTATCTATCTGTCTTCGTGCAATGGCCTATAGACTAACTAAGGTAACCTAACTGCTTACCATCAGGTGGGCCCATGGACTATACATACACGTAGGTAAGCATTAGGTAGCATTGTAACATGCTTATTGCCACCTTAGTGGTATAAAAAAAAATATGTGACGGCGAATATAGGTTAGCTTTCTTAGGTTGTTACTCAAGCAATGCTGTCTTCAGATGCTACTGTTAGTTAAATTAAGTTCTACAAAAGTGAACATTAACGAGATTCAACACTGTGCGATTAGTAGATATATCAGCAATAATACTGCTCGTCTATGAAGAAATAAATAAATGTTAATGTTAAAGGTTCTAAATTGTTTCTTATAAATCAACAACATCCAAAGAACCAAGTAATAATAGTGGCCATGTTGAGGCAAAATTTCGTGAACCCAGGTCATCAGGGTTGGCAAACTTCAAACTCATTCCACGCAGCGGAAATTGGCTTAGCCACATAATATAACGTAGGTAGGAAATAGGTATACATACAATATGTGGGTTAGATTCTATGAAAATGATAGGCTAATGAAATTGTAAGGAGAATTTTAATTTGTTAGAAACAAATCTACCTTTATAATCTACCTTTATTCTTTGTAATATTTCAGAAAAAACTTGTGAACACTTATTAGTTTAGTTATGTCTAAGTAAAAATTCAATTATCTTTTTACCGTCGTTGGCGAATGTTGTATACTTAACTTACGTGTAATTAGTATCAGAAATGTGTTTATGAGTGTCGTCATAAAACTGGTAATTAGCTATAAACTGATGCAATATGTGTATCTCTAAATAAATATGGCGGACTTTTGTTAGGCAAGCGAGCGATCGCGAATGAATCCGAACAAAGACGTACGTTTTCGCTCGTTTATGTTCTCTTGGCTAACAATGGTAGGTTCAGTAATTTTGATTTTTTAGTTACATTTTAGGACTCAATATATTTAAAGTGGATTTATTTCGAAATCACACTAATATTATAAATGCAAAAATTTGGATGTTTCTTTATTTATTTATTATTTGTTTGTTTGTTTGTTATTCAATCACATCGTAACGGCTGAACCGATTTCTATGAAGTTTAGTATGTACGTAAATTATAGCCTAGATTAACACATACGCTACTTTTTATCCCATAAATCAGGTTCCATGGTATAAAAATGAGGTGTCAAGTTGCAACAGCGAGTTTAGCTTTATTACTAGGTAACGTACTCTTTTATTAGTGTAACGCGTATGAATTGCAGGCAACAGCTAGTAGATGAATAAATTATTAGCTCCACAGTAGAAAAACAAGGGAAACATTTTACTAAAAGGCAACATTTTAAATTTATCTAAGTACTTTATACTTGAAATAAAGTTCGTTCATTTATATTTCAGCAGAACTTGTGTTAATTAGCAAAAGATTGCTAAAGACAAATGCAAGTTATGACATTCATAGAAATAACTTTATTTAAAGAATTTTGAAAATTCACGGGAATCCTTATTAACGAAACAACAGTTATTTTAGAAAACCAGTAAAGCCAATCTATTGGAGATAGGGATCATGATTTAGGATTTGGTGTAATATAAACGAGGTAAAAATACGGGACTACATGAACACATCGGAGTCCTCGAGGTGTCACGTCAGCATCCACCTCGAGGACTCCGAAAAACTGCTGCCACCAACCCAAAGTCGTACTCCGCTACTTCAAGGAGTTGGAATTACTTGGGATGGCTGGGGTCATCCGGGACGTCAGTGCAGATCTTATTCCCCCCACCCTAGAATTAGAATTCGAGGTAAAAGTATCTTAGAACCATTGTCACTCGTTCTTTAACTAACTAAACCTTATACTTTAACCTTAAGCTTATAATCTAATAGTTTAAATTGACAGGAGTTATTAGAGGACAATGTCTATGGTTAGTCCTTGACATAAGGTTAAAAAACTTCTCTCTTAGCTTAAATAATATAATAGGCTTAAAGGTTTGCGGGAAGAAAACTCTCCTTTGGGTTAAGGTTGCTTTTGTGCATGTCCTCTATTTCTATATTTTTTATAAGTATAATATTCAATTTAAATTTTCTTATGAATTAAGTTTTATTCCAATCAAAAAAGCTACACAAGGTAAATGGACTTTAATAAAGATTGTGAGGTAGCGAACTTAGGTAGATAAAATTGATTTGGCCAATTCTTGGCAAGCGTGCTTCATCTTCGATCTCACCATCCCTTACCATTAGGCGAGGTAGAGGTGAAGCGCTTGACGCTTATAAATAAAAAAAAAACCACGGAAGAACAGCCCTTTGGCAGAGCGATTCTGCCATATCACAATCTGAGTGCTGGCCATTTTTGTCAGTATGTATTATTTAGCCTACGCCTAGTTTTAAGATTTCATTTCATTTCTGTGTAAATTGGTGACAAAATGCACGTATCTTTCTTTTGTTGACAATGTTCGTGGCGAATCGCCTACAACGTTCGCGAACATACGCTCTCCTGCCTACCAGCTCGGCACCCGGCAGCCCTATGTGTATATGCTAATAAGCGTTGCGGTCACGCCATGGCTCGCTCGATATCAAGCACGACCAGTGTCCGAGACCTCGTCTACTTAACGCACTCCCAATTATGTCATTCTACCAGACCCACCATCTTCTGCTACCTTCAGAGACCACATGCTCCCAATCTCTATCTTAAAAATCAGTGACCTCATTTGTCAATTCTCGATAGCATTTGTCAATTCTTGGTAGTAACCTTCTCCAGCTATTTTTTAGCACAAACCTCAAAATTTCTTTTTTTTTTAAATTTAAGTAGGTACATAATTGTAACGTTATTATTATACGGAGCAAGGTTTGTCTGGGTGGGTACTCACGTTTGTTATTAGACTCAAAAACTGGGGCATTGTTGTTTGATTTAAAAGATGTATGACCATGGCTCTAGAATACAGAATTTCAGAATATTGAATATCAGTGCCACCCCAGAAATCATTTGACAATTTTTGATACTAACTTTGGGCAGTTGATCAGCGTTTAACTTGTCAAATGATTTTCAAGATATAAATAGGAAGAGGTTAAAATAAGATTTTTAAGATTTAAAATATAATCTCAAAAATGTTCAAGCCTAGACGGGACTTGAACCCGCAACCCAACGCTAGGTTAAAACAATTCCCCAATTTTGTAACAAATCTAGTTTCATCGCGAAATAAAATAAGTAGGTACAGTTTCATATTATTCTACGGAAGAATCTACGTCTACAAACCATCTCATACATTTTTATACCAGTGCTTGATTTCTGTTTCTAAAAAGATACCAGTTCTAAAAAAAATAGTCAAGTTGTTGTGCTTTTAATCTCTACTTTTAATAGTGATTATGTGTGATATTTTATTGGTAAGGATATTAAAAACCTTGGGTCCTACCTGACTGATGCTAGATTCAAAGATCATATTAATAATTTGAGTAAAGAATTTAGAGATTACAAAGACATTTAATTTAATTTATTTATTAAGGATACCGAATGAGTAATACACTGACTTAAATTAATATAGACGCGCGTGGTTTCCTTCACAGAGCGAGCACAGGGAGTGCTCGCTCTGTGAAGGAAACCACAGCTAACGAAAAGTAGAAAAAGTTTTCCAGCGGCCAATCCCCGTAATTTAAAATCGTAAAATCCGTGTATCGATCTAGTCTTGTTATGTTAAATGTCCAAAGCGGTATTCACATAACTGACAATACAATAGTATTATGAGTTGACTGACATGCGATTATACACTTTATTTATATCAAGCTAATATTGTAATAATAATGGAGCAAAATAGCAAAATATATTCAATCCATAATCCAATCTCATTTGGGTCAACTTTCGTTGTGTTTTTAAAATAGAATTATGTGAATTGGTTCCCCTGGATACTTGAGACAAGACCTATAAAGTTACTAGCATAAAAAACCTTTGGAATGAGCAGCCAATTTATTATTCACCGAACTACCGCAAGATCCTAATCTTCAACTAGTTTCGCTTACAATCGAAACCGTGGGTAAAAGCTACTAAAAAGAGAGTACACCACAGTGCATTATAATGTGCGGTTTATATTCGCGGTGTGTAGGTCCATGGGGTATTATAGTGAAACGCACCCTGCTGCACTTTCTATGTCTCTACTGGGAGTTTGTAGTGGGGCATTATGTAAGGTTTAAAATTATTCGCTGAGTTATGACCAAGCTACATATATTCAAATCTTATATGCGAAAACATGTATTAGTACATTATAATATAAGTGCGGTAAGTTGAAAATTACAGCCGAGGCGATATTGCTATTAAACAGAGGCTGTAACTATCAAAGCGCACGTATGTCATACGACGTTTTATAACGTAAAATAAGAAGTTCAAACCAAGGCATTAAGATAATTTTCGATGGGAGCATTTAGAATTTGGTAAACATTCCAACTTTTTCAGTATTTAAGGCTTTACTAGCATAAGAAACTATGTGCTTAAGATTTTAAGGTAAGTTAGTATATTAGGTCTTTGATAAGGTTAACATTCTCGTAGGCAAAAAAATGCTATCTAATAAATACGCTACCTGAACCCCAATTACTTCATCGGCTTAAATCTGTAAAAGCTCAATTAAAATTAACTTACCCGCCGTTACTCTGCGATTTTTCCGATCCGTTCTCCATTTTACTATCCAAATGTATCTTCTCAACCCCAGGCGTCGACACATTAGAACTCTGTACTTCTAAATCAGCATCTCCTCTCACTAAGTCCTCATTTACTTTCTCAACTTCCGAGTCTTTTTTTTTCTCATTCACAACCATTACTATAGGCTCTATAGTCTTCTTAGGCTCTGGTTTTGGCGGTTCTGGTTCTTTTGGTTCTTCTACAGGTGTTATGATGCTTTCAACGATTTTGGTTGCTTCTGTGCGTATTTGTTCTGTCATTGCTTCGCTCGGCTTCTCTTCTGTTGGTTTTGGCGGTGGTTCTTCTTTCTTTACTTCTACCGGCTTTTCGGCTGTTTTTTCCTTTGATTTTTCGATTGGTTTTTCTTTTTCTGGAGTTTTAGCTTTTTCTCTAAATTTAGCTGAAGCAGTAAGTATGTTTTCTCTGGATATCTCAGGTGTTTTCAGTATGTTGTCTATTTTTTGTCGAACTTTTTCAAGTTGAGGGTCATTGAATGGCCCTTGTAAAGGTTTTAGTTTATGGTCCTCGGTGAAAATAGGTTTGCGTTTTACGTCATCTTTTTTCTTTTCATCAACGACCTTTGCATGCCCATTATCTTTACCCATCAAAGAGTCCTTGGAGCCATGTCTTTCAAAAATACCTTTTTCTCTCGCTTTCTCTAAAGTAGTTGGTAGTTGATTAGTAACAGTTGTTACTATTTCTAAAGGTTGTGATGTAATTGCAGCTGTTGTCATTGAAATAATACTTTTCTTAGTCATTATAACCAATTCACCTTTCTCGTTAGTTATTTTGTCGTACTGTGTCTCATTGTCTTGTTGCAAATTCTTATCAGGATCGGTAGCTGTGTCGGTCGTTTGCTTCTTAGCTTTATTTTTATCATCTTTATTGTCACCCTGCGTTTTTTTTGCGGCATCTTTCTTGCCAACTTCATCAACTTTACTTGTGGATTGAGATTTTCCTGTCAAACTCACTTTACTCCCAGCTTTCTTCAATGGTGGTTTGCCGCTTAGGTTACTAGGAGTTCTTGTGAGGCTTTTCATACTATCCGTTCTACTTACAGGTTTTCTAGCTTCAACTATTCCAGACGCTGGCTTAGTAAGACTTTTATTGCTGGGAGTTCTAGTTATAGGCTTACTTACAGTGGAAGGTTTAGGTACAGGAGTTTTGGCAGTGGTTTTGCGTTTGTCAGGACTGGTTTCTCTACTTGTTGCTCTGCTAGGTTGTCTAGAATTTACTCTAGAGGTAGCAGGAGTGTTACCAGTCGTCTTTACTGGCTTTCTTGCAGTTGTAGGTTTAAGGGATGTTTTTGCTGAACCAGGTTTGTCCTCAACTGGGCTTTTGTTGGGAGTTCCGACAATAGGAGAGAGACGTTTAGCGTTAATACGTTGATTTGAGGGTGGGGGTCCTCCTCTTCCAGGTGAAATAGGAGGCTTACCTTTAATATGTTTTGGAGATATACTCAGATTTTGAGTACTCTGGCTCTGGAATCTCTTATCATGAATTTGACTTCCAACTTTTATAATTTCATGAATGCTAGTAGCGCTATTCGATATAAACCTTTGATCTTTGTTAAGATTACTTTCAAAAGGCCTTCTTGAGACGTAAGTTACTCGTCTACCTGTAGTTCTTACAGGGGAAACAGAGCTTTGTCTTTTAGGGATTTTGGAATGTTTTGGTGATCCATCGTTGGATTGCGGTTGTGACTTTGACATTGATCTAGTAGAAATTCTAGACCTATGTGCCGTAGGTTTTGACATACCATCATTCTTATTAATAAAAATTAATGGTTTAGTTTTTACGTCTTTTGTCAAGTTAGGTTTAGCAAGAATAGGTTTGGCTGCTTTAGTTGTAGCTGTAGTTTTACTAAGAGCGGCAGACGGAGAGTTAGATCTTGACCGAAGATTGATCTTGCTTGGCGAATTACTTCTCGAGTTCGTTCTCGAGTTACTTCTACTATTCACTCTGGAGTTACTTCTAGAATTAGCTCTAGAACCAACAACACTTTTGGAAATCTTCTCTTGCAATTCCATTTCTCTTTCCAATGCATCTTCTTCTTCTTTTCTCTTTTTTTCTGCTTCTGCTTCGTTTTTCTCTCTATTTAGTTCGCTGAGTTCTCTTATTTCTTCTATGTTTTGTCTGACGAAGTCTCTGGGGGAGTGAGGCCGGGGTAGAATTATTGGAGGGGGGAGAGTAGCAGTCGCCATTTTGTCTATTCGTGATAAGGAGTTTGTTCTTCTTCGTGGTGGTGAGTTGTTTCTAGAGTTAGGTGCAGAGGTTTTCGGAGTGTTGTGTCGTGACGTTTCTTCTCTGAAGCCTCGACCTGTAAACAAAAGATTAACGCTTACGGTCTTGCTAAGTTTTCAAGGTCTAGTGGAACAATTAATATAAGTGGAAAAAGTGAATGTTCTGAGACTGAAAATTTGTCCCTGTTAAACATATTTAAGTTGATAACATTCAGGGGGACTGGGATTACACTACCCACTTTTATCTAGCATCCAAAAAATAAATATAAAATATATCTAATCTTAAATGTATAAAACAAAGTCGGGTTAGTTACACCATTTATAACTCAAGAACGGCTTGACTGATTTCTATGAAATTTGGTAAATAAATAGCTTATAATCAAGATTGGGACATAGGCAATTTTTTAATCGACTGCGCAGAAGGAAGTTTCTGTTTTTATTGACCAACCACGTGTGCGAAGCCGAGGTTGGGTCAGCTAGTAAATAATACTAATAGCTAATAGCTAATAATTAATAGGTACATAAATAAGTCTTACCTTTGAAAGGTGAGACCCTGCCTTGCCTGACAGGCAGGTCCACTGGCAAGGATCTGGGGCTGGTGGGTCGTGATGACGAAAGAGTTTCTGTCAGGATCGCGAAGGATTTCTCGTTTTTCCTCTTAGGTGTTTGCACCACTCTGAAAAAGATGAGATACATCAGACCTGGTTAGATCATCGTGACATGAGGGAGTTCACATTTGAGGGAGACGCTAGATGTGCGGGCTCGATTCCCGCTGTAAGACTAATGCTTGCATATATTGCTTTGCTATATTTGTAGATAATACCTAGTCAGGTCATAAGTATTGTCACACAGTAAAAACTTTTCTTTTAGAATGCTGGCCACAAAAAAGTTTATAGAATTCGAATTTCGAATTGTTCATGAAAATAAAAGTGTATACTTTTTAGAATTTTACTCATTTTTAAATATGGAGTGGACGCTTAAAGAAGACCGTGTTGCAGTTATTGCGTTGCATCGTTGCGGTTACGCGCCAATTCAAATTTTTGACATACTGAAAAATTTGAATATAACCAAAAGATTCGTTTATCGCACCATCAAACGATACAATGAAGACTCTAGTGTAGATGACAGGTCAAGAAGTGGTCGCCCTCGGTCTGTTAGGACTCCAGCAGTGATAAAAGCTGTGAAGGCGCGAATTCAAAGAAATCCCAAACGTAAGCAGAAACTGTTGGCCCTTCAAATGGGGTTAAGCAGAACCACGGTGAAAAGGGTGTTAAATGAAGACTTAGGGCTTCTGGCATATCGAATAAAAACAGGACATCGTTTGAATGCTCGTCTAATGGACCTGAGACTGAAGAGATGCCGCGCTTTGTTGAAGCGGTACGCGGGAAAAAAATATCGGGAAATTCTTTTTTCGGATGAAAAAATTTTTACCGTAGAAGAGAGCTACAACAAACAAAATGATAAGGTGTACGCACACAGTAGTGAAGAAGCGAGCAACCGTATTCCGCGTGTCCAACGAGGTAATTTTCCATCCTCGCTCATGGTATGGTTGGGAGTTTCTTATTGGGGCTTAACAGAGGTACATTTTTGTGAGAAAGGTGTAAAAACGAATGCAGTTGTGTATCAAAATACAGTCCTGACGAACCTTGTGGAACCTGTTTCTCATACCATGTTCAATAACAGGCACTGGGTATTCCAACAAGATTCGGTGGCAGCTCATAGAGCGAAGAGCACACAAGACTGCCTGGCGGCGCGTGAAATCGACTTAATCCGGCACGAAGACTGGCCCTCCTCCAGTCCAGATTTGAATCCGATAGATTACAAGATATGGCAACACTTGGAGGAAAAGGCGTGCTCAAAGCCTCATCCCAATTTGGAGTCTCTCAAGACATCCTTGATTAAGGCAGACGCCGATATTGACATGGACCTCGTTCGTGCTGCGATAGACGACTGGCCGCGCAGATTGAAGGCCTGTATTCAAAATCACGGAGGTCATTTTGAATAAACTTTAGTGTCATAAGAATCTATGTTTTGTTAAGTTCATTTTGGTATATAAATGGTTACATAATGAATAAACTTGTTTCAATTATTTTATATTAAACATGTGACAGAATTTATGACCTGACTAGGTATATTGATTAGATAAATTGAGTGATATAAATAATCTTGAATCCTTGGCTTGGCTCCCATGAGCGGGAGTCCAAGTGAAATGCTTGGTACTATAGATTTTAGATTTCCGGATCTGATTCCCACGACACGGGAAATCTGAGTGTTGGGTCATGGATATGAACTGACTATGTATCTATAGGTTTGACCTTAGACAGTGACGTAATGTTGATGTACTTACTACTAAAATAGCTTATAATTTTCCCTTATTCTTTGACACAGGAAATGTTTCAAAATCAAAATCTTTTTATTCATTAAAATCACTTTGAAACGTCAATTTTACCGTCTGTTTCTTCGCGACCAAGCCAGGAAAGAAAGGCAAGAAACAAGGCTGGTTTTTTAATGATCCTTTTAGAATACATATATAAAGAAAATAAATTACGTCTGAATTGTAACATTTTTGAACGAGTTTTAGCAATTTCAATCCCAAGCTTCTCTATCATCTAAATAATTCGATATTTTTCGGTAGGTTTTTCTAAAAAGATTTTGTTTAATTACGTTTTTAAATTTGTTGATTGTCAATTTTTGTATCACTTGGGAGTTTGTTATAAAACAGTATACCTTGCCCTTTGAACGATTTACTAAGTTTATGGAGTTCTCCAAAGGGCAACAGCGAGCGTTTGTAAATAAGGCAATACCTAGGTATAATATTAATTCTATATTTTTACGTACCCATATCGTATCGAGCAAAATATGATAGCGACCTTAATGCTAAAAAGCAGATTCTTCCAGTTAACCTTTGTAGAAAAACAATTTTATATATGTCGAATGTGTTGATCAAAATACAGTTTTTTATATAGTTGATCATGCGTGGCTACAGGCAGCCTACTTATACAGGTTTCCCGCGCAATGCACACAATTACTAATGCTATTGTAAGTACGATAACAGGAGTCCATTTTGCTCATGTTATTCTGAAATAGCGTATTTTGTCGTAACTCTAAGTAATTCATTGACCTTGCTGTTACTTCAGCACTGGACCGTACGTAGAGTTTAGTAATGGTTTATGACTATCCAACAATGGAGTAGACTAACCATTTTTTTAGTCTGATCGTTCAGTTATGTTAATTTTCTTTTTTACAGTTTATGCAGGTATATTTATTTCTGCGACGATGTTTTTTTATGTTATTTTTGGGGAAACAGGCTTACGGCCCTCCTGATGGTAAGCGGTCACCGTCGCCTATTGACACCGGCAACACCCGGGGTATTGTCGATGCGTTCCCTACCCTGTACAAACCTCTTTACATTTCTCTTGAAGCGTGCCATGGTCCATTTAAAGCGTGCCATTTAAAGGCGCGTTTAAACCAAATGAACTTAGAGCTAGAGCTAGAAAAAGAGCATTCTTTCTCAATCTTTTAGTGTAAACGAAAGATCGTTCTTAGCGTTTACACCAAAATATCAACGAGCATTCTTAGAATAGTCTATAGAAACTTTGCGAACGCAGACAAAACAACATTATTTCGTTGTTTTGTCTGCGTTCGCAGCTCTACGTCTACTTACACTAAAACAATTTGATAGAGTGAGGATATAATGAGCATCCGCTCGTCTGATGTAAATCGGCCTTAATGGGAAAACCTCAGACATGTAATCAAATACATTTAATTTAAAAAAAACATATCTTTCGACACAATTAACTAAACACAGAAAATACTTACAATTAATCATTAGACTATGGAAAAAACAGTCATCGTGATGGAAAAGCTTGTGCTTTCTCTTTGATGTTATACCTTTTGAATGTATTGTGTGAATTTATGTGTGCTATGGTAGCAAATAAATGTAGGTATGTCTATGTCTAAAAGGAGTTTGATTCCGCATGTGCTAACTAAATTTTGCTTAGCGCTGGTTTTCTGCAAAACATATAGGTTGTCCCAAAAACTAGTCTTAATCGAAAGTCCAGAGGTAGAGTACCGATAGGGCTACCAGAATCACCTCCATCTATGTATGTGTAGATTAGGAAAAATTAATATTTTAGCGCAAAAATGCTGACCATTGCTAAAGGAACAGTGGGGTTTCAATTCAATTCAATATATTTATACATTGAATTACATTGAATACATAATATTAATTGTCTACAGATTGTTAGTAATATAATTGTTTATTTATTTAAGTAATTACAGTTTATTCCAAAATCAATTAAATTTATTAATTATACAGAATCAAGTTTTCATGATGAAGAATTTGGATTAAATAAAATAAAATTATTGGAAATGTTTTTTGAAGTTAGAATAAAAATAGTTACGTAGTGACTTTTTTGAGAAAAGCGTCCTCAACATTTATTGTTAATTGATGAGTGAACCGAACATGGCTTTAAGCTTTAAAGTGTAGTTTAAATTATATTTGAATTCAGATTAATTACATAAGTAGTTAAATTTATCAAGATTAAATTTATAAATGTATCGTATCAACAATAGTAATTTAAAGGGTTAGGAGTAGCAATAACTATATTATGCTCACATTCAATTAAATATTACATTTTGTTTTTAATAATTCTCTGCAGGAGACTAATTTCTTCAAAGTTATGTGTTGTTGGCATTAAGCATTAGCTATAAGAGTTTGTTTACATTGAGAACAAGTGCTGTTGATTCTGTAATGAATAAAAAGTGTTTTTCACTATAATTTTATATTTTAATTTTTTGTTCAAAATAAAAATTAAAAAAAAACCCTAAAGATTCTCAGGCACCCTGTATTATATTCGCATGTCAAATCTATTATTTCGAGTAAAGCACCTATTTCACGCACTAGGTAATAGCGAGTGAATCCGCAGGCGATCATTATGCTGGTTACTTTCGCTCGATATGCGTCGGTGGTCAGTTGTGATAAGGTGATAAGCGGACGCGGGTACGGTAGCGGGCACGGGAGGGGGCTACAAATACATCTTTACGAATGTCCTAGGTTAGATATACAAATATGTATTTGTGTCGCTTTACCATGCACCGCCAATAGCTTACTTCGCTTACAAGTAAAAAAACCATATTATCAGCCATAAGTAGAAAAAAAAAATCAAAATTCATTTATTAATATCACATGAACTTTGTAACGTAATTTTTTGCAAACAAGCCAGGAAAGAATCAAACAAGAGACAAAGCTGGTTATTGCTTTTAACATCCACTGCGGAGCGCAGCCTCCCCACAGATATCCAGAATGATCGAGCTTGAGCGGCCTGCACTCAACGGCTCCGCAACCTTTTTTATGCAGGTCCCGAGACAGGGTTCATTTTAATTTGTTCATGGTGAGAGGCCGGCACGGCCGACCGAGCATCTGTTGACCTTCATAAAGGAACAGTTTTGGATGAAGGGTCTCGTATTTCCTTGTTTCTGAGGATGGATACCGAACACCGACAACTCGCGTCTAAAATTGCAGTGCTTTATGTAGTAAATTAATAGAAGTTCTTAAGTTTTTATTATTACATGTTTTTTTAGGTAAGGTATCTTAATTGGCCGTAGAATAAGTTATTTATCTACTACCTCTCTACCTGTAACTATTTGTTAAAATACTATTATTATTGATTCCAAAACAAGTGTCGTGCGACGTCGGGGAAACTTATCTTGTGGTGTATGCCAATCTAGTGCGAACTGGTTTCGTCTTTAACTTTGTTCGTTGCCGATTTGCGCAAAATTATGCGAGCTAATTTGTTCGACTTGATTTTTTTAGGTACCAACTTAATGATAACAATTAGCTAAGTATTTTTTTTAGTCAAGATTCTTAGTGAATTTATAATCGCCATCTCTTATCACCTACTTCTCAACCCAGACCGTACGCACAATGCACTCCTCCGTATAATTACAGTAGTGACGGGCTGTGAACCCACACCGGCCTTGCTGACTGCCTTCTGCTAATGCACGCAAATCAGGGCAATGTTTCATATATCACTGCAATATTTTTAACTTCTTTTTTTTTTTTAATTGATGGTAGCCAAGCGCCTGATGGTAAGTGAAGGTGTGATCAAAGATGGAGCACGCTTGCCTAGAAAAAACCTATTCACTCTGGACTCGAAGACTCCAAGATTATACTGGACCCGTAGCCAAGTTACATTCGCCACGAATCTATTCGATTTCTACATACATTTGTTGTCACTGAATCACGTGGTATTTCTATAGCATGTGTCAAATCCCATACATTTTTGGACGTATCGACTAGCGTCATCGCTAATCGACTGTAACTTGGCTAAGCCCTCTGGTTCGGAAAAACATACGCCGGAAGTGAGTTCCACTCCTTACTTGTGCTAACAAGAAAAGTTGAAGCAGATCGTTTGGTACGGCAAGGTGGTATGCCGACCAGGTATGGGTACTTCTCGGTACGTCTGCTTGTCCGGTAGTGGAAGGGAGGAGGAGGGATAAGGTCATGAAGATCTTGCGCACATTCACCAAAATGAATCTTGTAAAAAATTGAAAGTCTGGCTACTCGGCGTCTGTGCTCTACACTTCTAACGCAAAAGATGTGTTATAATTTGAAAGCCTCTGTCTATGTACGCATTTGTGTCTTCCAAACGGTCTTCCAAAAATATCTATACTGGAATGGAGACCAAGCACTTTAAAGCACAGCGTAGGAATACAATAAACGATTGAGTATGGAGTATTATTTTCACATTCTACGGTTCCACCGTTTATATAAGTGGTGTCTGCGTTGACATGCGCATTTCAGTTTGCGGTGAACTTGAAGAAAGTTAATAACGTTATCAGCAGCACATTTCAATGTCACCGCCGTTCACTCTCACCATTCTGACTACCTACTAGAGTAGATAGTCATGATTTACAAGCAGCAAAAAGACAAAGTAACCTAACTCAATATTTGAGGCATTTCACGAAGAGCAACGATTTTGAGAGCACCTCTTTTAAGAGCACCAATTGTATTCTACGATTTATATTAAAACAATGATTTATATTTTGGCTTGGTGCTCTTCCTGGAATACTAAAAATTATTTCAAATGTTTCCACGACGGGCATTCACAAAGTAGTAGCTTCTAGTGATGGGGTATTTTTTATCCGAACTAAGCTCAATCACTTTATTATACTGCTATTAAAGGTAAAAAAGTTGTTTACTGCAAAAGCTTGAAAGTGTATCGGAGAATAGAAGTGAAACTTTTTGAAATAATTGTATTGACATAGCATTACATTACCATAAATACTCTTTAAAATTGGAATGTCTTGAAAGCCACCGTGAGTGAGTCATGAGTATCTCATTTGAAGGGTTGTAAGCTTAAAAAGGTTACGCACCGTTAGGACACGGCTTCATAGGGACGTAGAGTTTGAAAATGGTAAGGACTACGAGTAGAACATTTTGGTCAGAAGAAAATACACACATCAAAAAAGTCTAAGCAACACTTAACTTTTTTAGTATTCTTTTTTTTTACTTCGTTTTAAACTTTCATGGAATATCAAACCTTCTTTAAATAGTCAACCTCTTTGATAAACAAATAAATACTGGCACTTTTTTTCAGTAAATTATGTTTTTAAACAATAAAAACATTATTTTGTCCATTTCAACGGCATTTCATACACGCGGTTTTATTTCTTATTCAACGAAAAAAAATTAGTAACCGCAGTAATCATGTCATGTAATGGGGCGTCGTCATCTTACCACAGAAGAGATACAAAGAGCTGTAGGGATGCTAGAAATTGAAAACAGTCACGTCTATGTTGCCCCGGCATTTCGGTGTTCATCGAAGCGTAATTTGCCAACTCTGGAGGCGTTATTGTGACACAGGTGATCCGTCTGAACAGCACCCAGGCCGAGGGCGTAGTACCACTCGTCGTCAGGACCAATACATCCAGATAACATGTAGACGTGAACTAAAGCTGACTGCCCAAGATCGATGCATCAAGGCTACAGAATGCTGATGGTCCCGCTGTTTGTCCCCAAACTGTGCGAAACACGCTGCGAGAGTATGGTCTACGTGCACGTGGTACAATCAAATGCCCACAGATCCATCACGCAATCGAGCTCGTCGTATTCAATGGTGCAGACCACACGTGCTATGGCCGCAAGAACGATGGGACCAAATTTAGTTCTGCGACGAATCTCGATTCGGGTTCAAACCTGATACTAAAAGAATGCTGGTATATCATCGCCCAGGAAACGCTGAACGTCTAAGATGTTTCCAGGAAGACCACCCATACAGCGGTTCAACAGTAATGGTTTGGGCTGCAATAGCTAAAAACCGACAAATCGATCTCGTTTTTATAAATGGCAACCTGAATGCTAAAAATTATGTGGAACATGGTGCTAGCTCACTATGTCCGTCAATTTTCAGAAATATTGGGACCTGAGTTTACATTGATGCACGACAATGCCTGTCCATACGCAGCGAGACGGACTCAAGAACGGCTACAGGGCGAAAATATACGCGTTTTGCCATGGCCAGTTCAATCGCCTGACTTGAATCCCATTGAGTATGTGTGGGATATGCTCCAGAGAAGGGTCCTGAAAGATCTTGATGGGGTTTTAACAGAACATCAACTAAAAAACCTGCTCAAGTTCCACTGGGACCTATTGCCCCAGAAGGAAATCAATAACCTAATTGACTCCATGCAGAATCGTTGCCGACAAGTTTTAAACAACCGAGGAGGAAACACGCTGTATTAGCTGTAAAAACCCAAAAGAAGGTTCTAATTTAACGCAGAAGTCATATTTATGTTTATTTTTTTACCATTATTATATATTACAAATTTCAGATTCACAGTAAACTTTTGTTTGTAAATAAACATTTGTTTAAAGAAATTTATCAAGTTTAATATACAAATACAACATAGAAATATCATTTAATTTAAAAAGAAAAGAAATAATTTAAAATAAATCTATAAAATTAAAAATATTCTAAATTTGGTAGGTGTTGCTAAAACTTTTTTGATGTGTGTAGTTTTCTTTTAGTTTGTCTTAGAAGTTTAATTTAGTGTGTATTGTTTTGTGCAATTTTTTTACATTACACTAATATGATAAATGTGAAAGTTTTGATGTTTGTTTATTTGTTCCTTTGTTACTCAATCACGACGTAACGGCGGAACAGATTTCGATGAAATTTGGTATATATATACCTGGATTGCCACATAAGCTACTTTTTATCCCATAAATCATTTCCCATGGGATAAAAAAGGGGTGTGAAGTCGCGAGCCACAGCTAGAATATAAAAAAGTGTGTGTGTCAGCTCCGACGCACGACTGGAGTTTACTTCTTACGAACAATTTTGAAATATGTAGTAGTATTTAGTAGTAGTATTAGTAAATGAGGGTAAATGATAATAATAAACAATAATAATCTTCTCCGCAAGTGTTACCATGCAGCCGAGGGTACTCTGTGCTAGGAGCTGCGCAAGATAAGTTGCGCACGAACATAACGCATAGCGTAACGGAGAAAGTTTGATTTTATACCCCATAAATTTTCATATTGCTTATAGGTATACGAAAACCGATTCTTAAGGAGTAAACTGCAATAAACTCCAATAGAATAATCATTTATTTGGTATACATAAAATGACACATGAAACAATTAAAAAGAACAGTAGGTCCAATTGAATCTATTCGACTCACGTGTCTGCGTACTAATAAGGCGTTCAGCTCAGCATAATGTTGGATGTTATGCACCCAACGCTGATTTTCAGCTGAAACCAGCACCAAGCAAAACCTTCCCAACGAGTTACACTGTGACTCGTTTGGATGTAACTCGTTGGGAACCCACCAGAAGCTGAGGAAGGCATAAGCCTTTGAATTGTAATCCTCAGTACAATAATTCTTAATTGACATTTGATTGCTTAAACTTTTTTAATTCATTGATTTATTAATAAAATATGGATTTATTCATCGTTTGTTTAGCGGTATGTTTGTTTCTAGAGTGAGAGCTATTCGCTTTGGTTTGTGTGTTGCAATTCTTAATAACTTCTCAATAACGTAAGTAAACCCGCACACAACCACTAGTTATTAACGTCGGAAGTGGCCAAGTTACCAAACCAAGATGCACAATTTTCCATTTTCTACAAAAGGGCATCGAATCGCACACAATACATTGCACAACGCAACAATAGGGGTCCGTAGGCGGTGTGGGACGGGTTCCGTACTTGCAACAGTATCGTAATGAGTCAGGTGCACCGGGGCGTGAGGATTAGATGAGTTATTTATGTATGTGGGTAGGTAAACAATAATCTTGGAAATGTTTTAGTAGTAACGCTTCTTGTGAAAGAATTGGAGTGAAGTACTACCACAGAATAATAACAGAACTTAAGTTCAGTACAAAGAGCGAAAACGCACATTTAGCGCGCGCGTATGAAAATCTCTGATCGAGTCGGTCGACGCTTCAAACAAATTGATCCGAGATCCTCGTATGCGCGTATCTGTTTGCGTCTCTAGAAGAATAGAATAGAATAAAAAACGCCTTATTATACACCACACTTAAATTAACAAGTCATATTTAAAACATATAACTATAATAGCTAGGTCTAGTCGACTATAAACTTATAATCTCGGAGTCTTCAAGTCTAGAGAAACAGATTATTTCTAGGCAAGCGTGCTCTATCTTCGAGCACACCATCACGTACCATCAGGTGAAGTTGATGTGAGGGTTGAATATTCTCAATAAAATTATCATTTCCGTATTTTAATACATACTCTGTGTACTAATGTAAACGTAGGTACTTGACTGTTCAAATATTCATTAATTATTTTATTTAATTGTGTATTTTTTTTTTTAAATCGCCTTCAGTAATGAGTAGTTTGCGCTGCGTGTAAAAGGCAAACAAGTATAAAGTGCCATTACCTAGTTTATAAGACCTTAATGTACTCTAGTTTATGCAAATAAATATACTGTATCTTGTAACCTCTTCTATCTTCCACTGCCACAGAGGTCGAAGATGAAAGATCGCAAGCCAAGTCGAAGGCAACTGCATGTCAATCTAGTAAGTGGTAAATTATAGCTATTAATTCATTAGCCCATCAATCCATAGTGGGTGGCACCCATCTGCTCCAAGGGCAATGTCTACACTCACACGCGTCCTACGCGCTTGCGAAATAATCTGTAGTCTATAGTAAGATGTACCGAGTTCGAGATCTGTACCACGCTAATCATCATTAACTTATCAGCCATTATATACACTGCTAAATATAAGCCGAATAATATTATTTAGCTCCGTAAATACGGAGCTAAAAGTGAGTTGGACAAGACACCTGGCAAGGCGAGGTGACGACAGGCGTCTGATCCGCCATCTCCTTTCCATCAAAGGACAAGCAGGCGCACGGCTCATTACCATCCGTACCTACCTAGTTGATGTACCACCCATTCGCACACACCGTTTTAGTTCTACGTTCTTGATGCGCACAGCTAAGGTATGGAACACTTTGGCGCCGTCTGTTTTTCCTAAAGAACACAATCCGAACCTCTTTAAGGTAAGAGTGAATAGGTTTCTTCTAGATCTCGTTCGTGTTTCATCTTAGACCACATCATCGCTTACCATCAGGTGAAATTGTGGTCAAACAAACGGGTGGTCAAAAAAAAAAACCTGGAATGTCAAAAAAATACCGAACCTGGATGAGGCTGGCACAGGACCGTGGAGAATGGCACAGGTAAAGAGAGGCCTATACCCAGCAGTGGGCGAAGTCAGTCTGCGGATGATGACGATGATGGTGAATATTATTTTAACTTTTATAGTTTTATCTGACACTTACGGGAAACACTAACTAACTTTCAAGCCGGACGGGACTTGAAACCGCAACCTTCCTCTTGATAAGAGGGAAAACTGTAAAAGATTGAGCTAACTGCGGCGCTTTCTGTCGTAAACTGAATCTTGCTAATTTCGACCCTGACGTGACATAATATTTTGAGATGGTTTTAAAAATCATAAGCATCATCATCATATTATATAGCATAATTTTTTTACTAGGACCGATCTTGTGCAGCTTGCAATGGTTCCCAGCAGCCTATGTTAGGTCGTCTTAACATTATTTTTGGTGTCATTTATTGGGAGTTTGATAACCAGAAGGCCATTTCACGTTTTAATTTGAGGTATTTCTATGATTTGACAACTTTCTAAACATATTTAGGCACTGAATACGTTTAGGCATCGTTGCACAAGCCGCTCTTATTGAGTTACGGTCGAATTTCAATCACTAAACTAACAGTACACTAACAGACACTAAACAGTAGGACAGTTGATAAAGGTTATTAAACATTTAATAAAATTAACACGATAATAATTGTTGTTTTCTAAAAGTACACATGTCCGTCTGTATGTCACAACGTAACTGTAATTCTATTGTGTTTAATTAAATTACCTTCCTTACGTGCTTGCGTAAGATGGATTGAATGATTGCTGGTTGTTAAAGTTGTTTTAAAACAATTGACGTCTATTTGGCGTATATCTTATATTTAAAATAAATAAATTAAAATTTATTTAAATATCTATAGCTGATAAAGGTAAGAGCATAAAATAACTTTATCTTACTAACTTAAGACCTTACTGCAACAAGTTTTTTCTAACAATTTTGTGTTTAATTTATAAATTACTAGCTGTTGCCCATGTTACACTAAACGTGTGTGTAACCGAGAAATAAAGCTAAACTCAGTGTTGCAACTTGACTTGACACCTCATTTTTATCCCCTGGGATCTGATTTATGGGATAAAAAAAACCTCTGTGTTAAATCCACGACTCTGTGTGTCCAGGTTATAATCTACGTACATACTAAATTTCATCGAAATCGGTTTAGCTGTTACGACGTGATTGAGTAACAAATAAATAAATAAACAAACTTTAAAACTTTCGCATTTATAATATTAATGTCATTATTTTGTAGTACATACTCCGAAATTGCATAAATTATCTTACTGGTCTCCACGACGCTTTGCCGCTGGTGAAATGTAGATTATTTTTCTGCCATTTTTTCATATGTTTAGGCAAATAAATTCATCTTACCTTGCCAGCATCACTTCATGGCCAAAATGACTAAAGTATTGCCGATTGAAAAAGATACTGAGTTCTTTAATAGTCCCAAAAAAACAAAATGATTGAGTGGTATTTAAAAAAAATCATTAAGTATGTTATAGACGAGTACAATAAAAAAGTGGCACTCCGGGAGTGAGGACAGAAGTGAACAATTTAACGCTTAATGTTTGGGTATTCAAAATTCAAAGCAGACTACACTACAGACATAGGTGTCGGTAACGGTAACAGTGTCGCGAGTTCAATGGTTTTTCCCATCTCAAAAAATGTAAAGAAGTTTTCACTTCAAAAATGTATTGATTTAGTGAAATTTTACTTTACTTTTATCATTTTTATATTTCTACCTTTTACAGATTCTTGTTGTGTATTTTAAATAACTGAATTGACTTCGTGTTAACCTTTTTTAGCACTAAACGTAAGAACAGCGAGTGAATGTAGCCACGTCAGTATTACGAAACTAGTTTTATAAAAACATTTTCGTAGCAAAACGTTTTTGTTTACTAATTGATCGTGTGTAGAAAGTGAATCATAATAATTATGAATTTGCACGTAACTGTTCCTTAATTTATTAGGGTTCCGCAGGTTAAATGTAGGTCAGAATTCCATAATCATAATAAAAAAAATATAAAATGAAATGAAGAAATTAAAAAAATATCGTAATTATTAGATTAGTAAATCTAAAACTATCTATGATCCATTAACGGAATGGTCTTTGGATAGCCCAAAGTGTTTCTTTTGTATTTTGTTTATTAAATTGTAAGTACCTACTTGTACTTATATCCTTCCTGTATGTTATAAGATTTAATTACAATTTATTAAAAATATATTTAAAAACTTAAGATATTATAGTCCATCTGTAAAAATATAATCATATAATAATAAATAATTCTTTATTTATTGTCTTAGTGCTAAGTTATTAACATTACGTATTAATATCTCATTAGGTTACAACTAACACTATTCCTAGGAAAACATGTGTCTAAGACAAAATGAAAATTATGATAAAAAGTAACCAAAAAAGAACCCAGTTTTCTTATAAATACAGTTACTTTTGCAAGAAAATTGTGCTACATCAAACGCAAATGAAGCAATATAGCCATCAACCTACTAGATCCGCGGAAACACAATAAAACTCTACTCACTAAATTATAGCTGCCACTTAAAAATACCGTACGGAATTACAGCAATACATGTATTAATTATTCTATTACATTTTTAGTACCCAAGGCCTCAGACCAAGCGACGAAAGTGGAACAAAAGAACTTCACGAAATAATTTGTGTCCAAACGAATTCTTTGGGTCAAAATACGGAATATGGCAATAAATCGGATGTCATAAAACGAGTGGAAATTATGAAAAGAAGCATACACACTTGCATAGTTTTAAATTTAAATAATAATACCATAGTCACATACATAGCCTTGACTTGATACCATGGTACCTACCACAACACAGTCGCAGTAAATATTTTATATATATGTATATATTTGTATAAATATTTTTGAAGTTCAGGCAAAATTAAATGCAGCGGGAAGTAGGTACTTTGAAAACACTTTCCTTCGAAGTCGGGAAAAACATAAGTCAAACCTAAACTAAACTGAACTTATTATCGGATTTACAAGTTACGTTTAATTTATTATACAACAAACTTTTTAACAACAATATAACCGACTTAACCAAACTAATTAACTGATTTTGATGAAATTTCTATGAAAGTTTATCCTTTAAAATAAAAAAAAGAATTTTTCAAATCGGTTGATAAATGACGGAGTTCTGAGGTAATAACAAACATAGAACCGAATTGCGTCCCTATACAATTTAAGGGTCACCCTCGATTTTTTTGGGATCCCATCATCAGATCCTGACTTGGTGCCAATGGGACCACCTGGGAAGTATACCCTTTTAAACAAAAAAAGTATTTCTCGAATCAGTCAAGGCATCTTCGAGTAATCGGAGAACATACACAAAAAAAAAGATTCCGACGAATTGAGAACCACCTCCTTTTTTGAAGTCGGTTAAAAATGTGCAGAACCTCTCGCACATTAATATTATCACACTTTACTGAACACAAATACTCGTACACAATGACATTAATATGTACAATTCTTTCGATATTGACGGAAAATGGCCGGAACGACATTTGTCATTTCTTGCAATAAATTTCACTGTATTTCCATTTCTATCGCAATTTTGCTACCATTTCAGGAAGCTGTACAATAGCAGAAGCAAGTCTTAAAGGTTGTTAAGTGTATCTTGGCTACGCTAACTCAGTTCCTATAGCAATAAGCTATCCAACGAACCACCGCATATTAGTTATTTTATGTTAAAAACAATTTAAATTGTGTTAACCTAAACTAAAATTGACATCATGTCATGTCAATGAGGAATGTTCTGAGGAGCTATTCGATCTCATCTCGTCGTCGAGATTTTACCATCGCACTTCTCGACAACGTTATAAAGCTTATCCACATATCGTCGACAATTGAGTATCTCCATACGCTATACGCGATCTCTTCTACCCCATGCTTGCAAGATGTGGAATGAGCTACCATCTGAGGTTTTCCCGTTAGGCTACGATATGACACGCTTCAAGAGAAATGTTAAGAGGTTTGTACAGGGTAGGGAACGCATCGATAATAACCCGGGTGTTGCCGGTGTCAATAGGCGTCGGTGACCGCTTACCATCAGGTGGACCATAAGCCTGTTTCCATAACATAAAAAAAAATGTTATTTAACCATATTTCATGCAATAAATTTAATTTAATTTCAAGACCATTGTTGATTTGGCGTATCAATAAAGAATTATATCTATCTACAGGTGACGAGGCTGTGGTGATAGTCACCTACTACTACAAATTAATTTAATTCTGTAAATTTTAAGAGTCATTGCCACGGCAAGCAGAAGCATCTATAACACGTCAGGAACATTCCTGTCACCTGGGGGCCGATCAGGTAATACAATTTTAAAAACATAACAAGTGTTTACGGTATTATGAATTGATTATATTTTGGCATTCTACTCAACTCATATTCTATTTTATCAAAAACCTGTGCGAAGCCTGGACGGGTCATTTAGTAAACAATAAAAGATGCTGCAAAAAAGATAATTTAAAAATGAATCATAAAGAATAATAAGATGAATAATAAAGGAGGGTTGGGGCAGAAAGGTTCTCGAGTGGAGACCACGCACTGGAAAGCCCAGCGAAGGACCCCCCCCCCCAGTAGATGGTAAGAGGACCTGATAAAAAATAAAGGCTGGAAGCTTGGATGCAGGCCGTACAAGATCGGTCGCTAAATCTACGGGGAAGGCCTCTATTAACTAACGTTAAAATAACGAGAACATGTAGAAAGTGTTTCACATGATACAGAATATAGATTAACTAAGAATCAGACAATGGCTTGATGCAAACAGATAAGCCACATACAAACATACACACATGGGTATGTATATTATACTAGATAATTTACTATCATTATGTAATTGCCAAACAATGAAAAAATTGGAAGCAAGAAGTACAGTTAAAGGTTTTACTATGGCACACAGCGTTTAAGATAATTTTAACAATATTACTAGCTTAAATTTTGTCTTGTAGAGCCTTTGGAAGATACAAATCACGGATCTACAAAAGTCAAGACCGACTATTATTTAAAATTCACATATTTTTTATTTTTAGATAAACATGGTTTGATACATATACAACAAAGCGGTTTGATATTTTTAAAGTGTTAAATTGCGGAGAAAATCTAAAGATTTGGGGGAATTACAGTGTCACATAAAATTTTATGGTTAAGTTTTTTGCTATAAATATTATTTTTTTCAAAGGCCGCGTGCGTTGTTGTTTCCTTGTTAAATTAGATAAACCTATGGTGAATTTATAAATGGTCTTATATTTATTATTTAAAGCTTATAATTAGCGTAATTCCCATTTATGTTTCATGGTGATACTCGGTGGCTTATGGGCACTGGTTTAATATTGTCCACTACCCAGACCGCTCACTGCGTTTGGTCAACAATGTGTCGTAATAACATCCGCCTGCTGAAAACAAATACTATTTATTCTGTGGCTAGAGCATCCAATTTGATGACGCAAGAAACAGATCGTTGTACTTTGGTGAATTCTGTGTTTTAAATTATATAGGAAGGGTTTTTTTATTTTTGACCTAAGCATGTTTTGTGTTCAAAGAAGTTATGTGCGTATTTACATAGCGTAAAGAAAAATATGTTTGATTAGCGTTTGCCTACGATTATGCTCCCGCTTTATAAAAAAATGCGAATATAGGTACGTAGCAAATATAGCTGTAGCAACAACCAATATTCAAGAAACTAAACACAAACCTTACAGCTTATTTTGTGTTGTATTTTCGTTATCTACCTAACGTTTTTAAACCCTGTAAACGACATTAATTTAAAACACACAACTTCAGGTGGGTTTAATACCGGTAGTTTGAATATTTATCCAGTAATCGATATATTTCCAAAAAATATTTTTGACCTAAATCGGCGGCGCCTTTGCGACGCGACGATGCCGCTTAGTCAGTTTATCAGATACCTACTTACATGTGAATGAATATGATTTGTATAATCTATGTTTTACAGGCTGTTTCATTGATATTTTAGGACTTGATATTAAGGTGGTTTTACAATATAATATTTTCTAAGGTAATGAATTTGAATAAACCTTATTTTATAACAATACTAGACATTCGCTCTACCCGTATTTTCATTTAACGTCGTACATAACAAAACACGTAGTATACCAATAGAAAGCAACGTATACACCTCTCTGTTGCCTGGTACAAGTACTCTCGTGTGGTCGAGAGGACTAGATTTTTTTATCTTCCTACTACGTAAGGTAGTGGGAAGATAAAAAACCGCCACTTTGTATCACATACATAGATTAACATTGATCTATTTAATTGTCTGTTTTATGGTGTGCAATTTATCCGGGTATTTACTACAGGAGTAACCATCTACATAGACACGATGCCTCGACAGGGACAGACTTAATAAAAACACAAGTGGTCAGTCAAATAGCAATTGTACGTAATATACTTGATTACAAGTAAAACTCAAGGTTTTTCTACAAAATTAGACTCGTCCACGAGGCCTTCATTTAAATAAGTACTTAGACTTATGGCGTTGAAGAAAATTTTCATGAAATAATCATAACAGCCAAATTATTTAAAAATAATGCTGATTATTTTAGGTTTAATTAGAAAAAAAATAAAACTTTAGGTATAAATATTTTATAAGACTGATTTTTTTTGTATGATATTTACAATTCATTTTAGTTTAAATACATTTTTTTACATTATATAATTTAAAACTTTTTTGTTAACTTGTTTACCTAGTGTGTGAAAACCTGTGATGATTAAACTATATCAAAACAAACGCAATGTTTTAATGTTTCACTCACCTAACAATTTTATATCTAACAGTACTTACCTATTGAAACTAAGTCGCAGTATGGAAATATTAACATTTTGCAATACTGCGATTCGGACCAAATGGGCCATAAGGCCATAGTCACAGGATAACTCTAAACATACTGTCCCACGCTTAGGCCGACTTGCACAACGATCCTTAAAACGTATTTAGCGACCAAACATGTTTAAATTTGACGTATTTGTATGATTGACAACTCTTTAAATCATGTTGCTAAATACCTACGTTTAGGCATCGTTGCACAAGTCGCCCTAGACTTACCTACTTGTATGGGTGTTATGAGCAACGATTATTGACTAGCTTAGTGGACGAATAGTCGTCGGAGACGCAGGAGGTTGCGGGTTCGATTCCCACCGCGGAACAAAAGTTTATATGATCTACAGACATTTGTTCCGGGTCTAGTTGTTTCTCTTTATATTTTAAGAATGTATTTACAAAAAAATTATTTAAGTATTCTATCAGTTATCTGGTTTCCATAGAACAAGCTCTGCTTAGTTTGGGGCTAGATAGCACTGTGTGAAATGTCTTATCTTATAATTTTTTTTAATATTTATATTTATTTATTATTATTAAATGATTTCTTGATTTATAATGATTTCTTTTGTATGTTTTCCTTCAATTGGAAGTTACGGTATATCCCACTAAACAAGGCCTCATTCTAAATAAACAGCATTGAATGAACTTCTTACATAATTAGATGATAGGAAACAAACTATTTAAATACAAAAGGAAGTTATCTAAGTAGTTTTTACGAATCACGCTCTATTTCAGCTAACACTTAGAATATTGTTTAGTTTTTCTCAACCGACTGCGAGACCTTGGGGGGAGGCGATGCGTTTACAACCTTCTTATAAGCAAGTAAAAACTCATTATTAACCTTTGTTTATTTAAGCTGTTAGGTTTGGTTATACAAAAAAATGTTTTTTCCTGTTGAAGATATTGTTATATGTTTTTTTAATTTGTCTGTTGATATTTTGAATGAAAGCGTCAATTTCCATCAGACAAACGCAGGAAGCGTCTAATATACTGACCAAAATTATTAATGTGGTGAAATTATTGATCAAAAAGGAGATTCGAAGCCTAAAGCCACTGACAGAGCTCGAAGAACATGACTGCCATAGGGGCAGAAAGGTTCTCGAGCGCCAGTGCGTGCACTGGACACCAACAGATGGAAAGATGACCTGATAAAGGTTGCTGGGAGCCGTTGGGTGCAGGCCGCACACGAATGATTGCTCTAGAAATCTATGGGGGAGGCCTAAGTTCAGCAGTGCACGTCATATGGCCGATATGATGATACTGATTTCAATAATATATTGAACTTTAATAAAAACACAGAAAAGTCGTTAAATATCAGAAGATTGTATTAAGCACAGCTTCTGTTCCTGGAAAACAGGCCTCATTTCTCAACTGTTAATACATTTTATATATCACTTTACCACAAAAAAAAAAACGATCAAGTCAAACTCGTGCGCCGAGGGTTCCGTAGCTACCCATTGTCCTCTAAATTGTATGAGCACCCATACAACTCAGAGGACTATCTTAATTGGCATCAACTATATATGTATGGGGACAACCTTTAATTATTTTTTGAAATTTTCCATTATTTATGCTGTAAGACTGCTTTTTGCCAAATTTCCTGATTCTAGGTCAACGGGAACTACCATATAGATTATTGACCCAAAACCTATAGGGTACTTCCAGTTGACCTAGAATTGTCAATTTTGGTTAAAAGCAAGGTCTTAGGTACAGCACAAGTAAAGGAAAAATTCCAATAAATTTGAAAATTAAGGTATATTTTGGTACTTACAAGTTTTCGCGAAAATCTAAATTTGCCTAAATTTGCCCATATCTTTTTATAGTGTTGACTCAGGACCTTGATTTTTATACACCTAATAGGGACTATAGATCTCAGTATTTGGTATACATTTCAACTTACTAGGCCCACCCGTTCCTGAGAAAATCTGTGTTGACACACGGACAGACGGACAAGAAAGTGATCTTATAAGGGTTCCTTTTTTACATTTTGAGGTACGGAACCCTAAAAACAGTGATACATCGGAGGAACATATATTTTTTATATTTTTAGGGTTCCGTACCTCAAAAGGAAAAAACTGAACCCTTATAGGACCACTTTTTTGTCCGTCTGTCTGTCAAGAACATTATGTTCGGAATGCGTAAAAGTATCGAGTTGAAACCACATACGCAAGTCTACAGTCCCTTAAAGCTGTGAAAAAAGCATACTTTTAAGTTAAAGTAGAAAAACGATACAGCCGTTTATGCCGCAAAAAAAGTATATTTCTACACTCTCAAGGGAATTTAAATTTATAGGGTACTTTCCGCTGACCATGAACTATGAAATTTGGCAAGTAATATTGTCTTATACTACAAATACAGTGAAAAATCTGAAATATATACATCTGTAGTTAAATCATAAAAAATATAGTATTTATTTAAAGTACGTAATCAATTATCGAGGTTAAGCAACGGTATGCGCGGTCATAATTGTATGGGTGACAAAATCGTAGAAGAACTATTTATAATATGTACCTGAAAATTTGTACGGAACCCTCGGTGGGCGAGTTCGACTCACACTTTTCTGGTTTTTTATTAATAGGAGTCATCAACATAGCGTACACTCACAATATTTAGCGGTTATACTTACATGTACAAATGGTAAATCTTAGTGCTTCTTTAATTAAAGATGAGCATGCAGTTATATGTTACGCCGAGCGAGTTAATTAATTAGATTGTAATCTACACTAATATTATAAAGAGGAAAGATTTGTATGTTTGTAACGAATAAACTCAAAAACCACTGGTTCGATTTCAAAATTTTTTTCACCATTAGAACACTATCCTTGAGTAACATAGGCTATATTTTATTACAAAAAAAATTAGAGTTCCCTACTAAAACTTTAATAATGTAACCCAAGGTGTAAAAAAATAGCCATAAAGGATTGAGGCAGGCTACTTTTTATCCAACTGCGCAGAAGGAGGATAATGCTTTTATTGAAAAACTACACGTACGAAGCTGCAGATTGGTCAGCTAGTAGTAAAATATGGCTTGCACTTACTTCTAGCTAACAATGTTAAAAATTATACATTTCATAAATTATTAACTAATTTTAAAAACACATATGAATAATATTATATTTTATCGTTTATTTATAAATATAATTGTTATTATTATCAACCCGTAGAGTCCCACTGCAGGGCAAATGCGTCTCTTCCCTTTTTCCACGAATCCCGGTTACGGGCTAATTGGGGCCACTCTTTTTGGTATGCATCCAGTTCATCCCTCCATCTCCGCCTGGGTCTACCACGAGGCCGCCGCCCGTTTGGAACCCAATCTGTAGTGGATTTCGCCCATAGCTCCTCTGGCATACGACAAACGTGTCCTGCCCAGTCCCACTTCAATTTTGCGGATGTCAGAGCCAAGTCAGTTATCTGTGTTTTGTAGCGCAGTGTTGAGTTTCTTATACGGTCTGTGAGCCTGACTCCGAGGATGCTGCGCTCAGTTCGTTGACAAACACCGAGGCTAGACTTTTGAATATTGGTGAGGGACCAAGTTTGTGCACTGTATGTGAGAATGGAGAGAATGCACATGCCCATTAGTTTCCGTTTATCGTTTATTTACCTACTTGAAATTGAAAGTCAAACAAACACAATCACTTATTAGCATTTAATTATGGACCTTTGATAATATCATCCGTATGACATTACGGATATGGACGGATCACGGACAGGCAGACATTTCGGGTTTATGTGAAGATGTTGCTACTATAATTATTGTCTAGTCTAGACTTTAGACTTTTATCACTTCTACCTATTTCCACAGATAATTGTATAGCTAAAAAGAGGAACAGGAAGTCAGTTTGACGTTTCAAAGTGATCCTTGTGATTTTAATGAATAAATAAATATTGACTATTCGTCCATATCCTTTTTGTATGTTATATGTCTGTACCTGGCAAAAGAAGTATATTAAGATCGTAGCAAGTGGAGATCCGTAGTCTCTGCCTACCCCTCCGGGATAAAGGGTGACAGTATGTATGTCTGTCCTTTTTTTTAAAAACTGGATACATCTTTGTTTAACCACAGTCTGGCCTGATGGTAAGCGATGTAGTCTAAGATGAAGCACGAAGATCTAGAAGAAACCTATTCACTCTTACCTTAAATAGGCCCGGATTGTATCTACATGCGTATATCCTATACCTAATCTATATCTGTGTACCATCCTAAATATATAAAAATAAGTCGGGTTAGTTATACCATTTATAACTCAAGAACGGCTGGACTGATTTTGATGATTTTTTTAATAATAATATAAGCTCTGACCTGTAATATGCAATAACACAATCATTTTGATACTACGTCTGTAGACAGCAGCTATACACAGTTCAAAATTTAATGTCAGTGACTTTACACCAACGCGTCTCCTAAAATGGTGTCAGCCAATTTTAGTAGCAAATAAATTAATATACTCCTTTACGGGCATTGCAATAAACTAATGAACTTATGTAGAATATTAATAAGGCTATGACGTCATAATGTTTTGTAGGATGATTGAAGAGTAAGAGGCCAGCGTGGTATGCGCATGTCATGCGGAAGGACGAAAATCATGTGACTAAAAGAGCGTTAGATATGAGAGTGAATGGATATAGAAGTAGAGGAAGGCCGAAGAAGAAATGTATGGACTGTGTGAAAAATAATATGTTTAGGAAGGAAGTGACAACGGAGGTGACGGCTGATAGAGAGATGTGGAGGAGGAATACATGTTGTGCCGACCCTGCGTAATGTGGGAAAAGAACAGGAAGAAGAAGACGTCATAATGTTTGGTTTTCATAACTTTAATAGGTAAGAGGTTAGTTAATCCCACGAAAACCTAAACGAAAGTTGGTATTATAAAAATTCAAAAAATTCAATCTATTGTCTTTGGTAATGATGTACCTATTGTTAAAACTTGGAATCGAACCCGCACTATGCGCAAATGCATCTGTTGCAAGAGTGTAATATTTTTATGTGTATTTATTTATATATTATGTAAATAGTAATATATTTTACTACGATATCGTTGAAAACAAATAATAATTTTATGAAAAACTGAGACTAAAAATAGCTTCGAATCTGTTGCAGCATTATTTAAATTAGCAAAGTTAAAAATGTTTACGTAATTTACTAAAATATTTAATAAACTGAAATGAAAAATGCTGTAGGTACATTTAAAACTTGTGCGAACAGAATTGACACTAAAGACGACAATAGAACAGATGCCTAGACGTATTTAGTGGCTAAACAAGTTTAAATTAAAAAAATTACGTGTTTGTATGATTTGACAACTCTTTAAATCATATTTAGCCATTAAATACATTTAGGAATCATTGCCCAAGTTGGTCTTAGTGTCAATTCTGTTTGCACAAGTTTTAAATGTGCATCTTTTGCATTTGTAAATCATCTAAGTATATTATTAAACTATGCCCAGTAGGGCATCATTCCATGGGCAAATCTTTTCAAAATGTACTAAAAACTGTATATTTACCATGATTTGTGAGTTTTTAGTTAGATTTATAGTTTTCTCGTAAAATAATTTTTCTAGTTCTAAAATTAGTGATTCTGATAGTTTCAAAAGTTAAATCTTTCAAATTGTTGTACAAAAGTACATATAGAATCTGAAATGGTTAACTGCAGGAGAAAGGCTACAAATATTATAGGTAATAGATGTTTTTACATTAAAAATATAATTAAAATACTCACGGACAAGGCGCAGAACAAGACCCAGGGCTCTCCTTCACTTCATTATCACTATTCAACACTTCAAAAGCGTTCACTTCACTTGGCGTCCGCACTGACTGTCTCAAGTCCAACTGTTGCCTCACATCGGCCGATTGTCTCGACTCGGCCGACTGTACAGACAAATCTATCGATTGCCGCGACGATAGATCAAAATATCGATCCTGAGCGTGGATTAGCTGGGTTACTGTGAACGCGGGCGCGTCGAGCGGTGATCTGAATAGATCATCGTATTCCAAGCTTAGTTTTCGGGTAAAAAATCTGTCGTCTTCGATGTCTTTTGACGGTGATACTGGAAGGTCTCTGTCGATGGTAATGTCGAGTTGGTTCGCGCTGCGAAGAGACCGCTCGGTCGCGAACGCATAAGGCGTATTGGCCAGTTCTTCTTCAATACTGTTGTAGCGACTGCGGAACAACGAAGGCTGATCCCCTCCCGTCATAAATTGATCCCCACTTCCATACTGATTTGTTTTGAAAAGATTTTCACTTGTTTTGTAATGATTTTCGTTAGTTTCTGTGTCGGTAGGTTCGTATTTTCCTCCGAAAAGGTCGTATTGCCCGAAGCGGTGGTTGATGGTGTCAAATTTGGGGTTTTCTATTTGTGTTTCGTCTCGGGGGCTGTTTTTAGGAGACATGTTGATGTGGACTATACCGTGCTCGTCTGTGTATTTCAACTTTAGAGCCATTTTAGCTTGTCATTTTTGATGGGGTTTATCTGGAAAAGAAAGGTTTGATTAGTTTGAGTTTAAAATGCGCTTGCGCATTGGAAAAATATTTTAGGAAAACACAGGTTGTCAAATCATCATTATAATCATCAGCAATAGAACGTCCACTGCTGAACATAGGTCTCCCTCATAGATTTCCAGTGAGCCCTATCTTGTGCCGCGTGCACCAAACGGCTCCCAGCAACCTTTGTCAGGTCATCTTTCCCTCTAGTGGGGGAGCCATCGTTGTGGCCTTTCCAGAGCGTGGTCTCGACTTTAGAATCTTTTTGCCCCAACAGCAGTCGGTTCTTCGAGCTATGAGCCAACGCCACTTCAGCTTGCTAATCCTCTGGGTAGTGCGATGATGTTACGTATATTATGAGAGTTTGTGGAATATGTTATGCCTGAATGGATTCGGAAGCACTTTGGGATAAATAGACAAGACGAGAGATATTATTTTTGAGTACAAGGTAATCAAGCACCTAAGCCTCTAACGTAAAAGACGGTTTAAAGTGATCCTTAGTATTATAAATACGTATGTGATTTAAAATAGATTATTTTGATATAGGTATATGATTGATTTTAACGCATTTCACACAACGGTGTAATTTCTGAAAAACAATAAGCAATTTATTTTATAAATAGCTGTACTCCTCCCAAATTACTATTTGCTATTGTTATACCATGTATGTAAAGTTAACCTAATTAATATTGTTATTAGAGACGGGACAATATGTGTCGTATTTTCGGGCTTAAAATTAAGCCGAAAGTTTTTCGGCCGGTGATACTTACTGTGTCAATTATCCATCCTGCATTTCAGTGTCATCTTATACGACTATATCAATTTATAATATCTTTAGATCGTTTGCAACGATTTTTAGATGATTCAACCGCTTCTTTTGTTTTTTTAGTGATGTATATAATTATTAGGTTTTGTATTCGTTCTTTTAATCAATTATGTGTAATGTATTATTTTGGTAAGTAAACGTTTCAGAGCCGTATTAATATTAACCTTAGCTCAATTAATTAAAAAATGACTGTGTAAAAATAACAGTTAAGCATCGTGTATCTATAATGTGGAAGGTAGAGTAGATTTTGTATATACATGGGTTACGTAAGACATAATGATATATTACACTCATGATGTTTCAATTTATAGAATATTTATATATATAAAAAATTCTAAATTAATTGTTGCGATTAGGTTGAATCATCTAAATATCTGAACTCAAACGATCTAAAGATAGCTCAAATGGTCCAGATCACTACTAGGCGGATATATACCCACAACATTGGCTGCATTACCCCGCTAAATTGCAATATTTATACGTTGATCCAGATAAGCGCAGATAGTCTCGGATCACCCCAGTAAGACAAGACCCAGAATGAATTTAAAATATACGAAGGGCCCCGTACCCCTTAAACCCAGGATCTTAAATTTGTAATTAACATTATACATTAAAATGTACTATTGTCTATTGATAAGACTTCTAAATTCGGACAAATAGATGCTTCACTAGTAATACAGAAATATGGCACTAACTAGAATTTGACCGAATGAGTGGCCGAAAGGTTTTGCTGAAATCCGAAACTCTAGGTATAATGGTTCTTGCCAATGCACGTGGTCATTATAAATACTGACTAAACTATACAACATTTCTCATGTCGGGGCAGGCGTAGGCTTGTGAGCACTTCTAGCTATACCAAAGCGGTTACAAAGCTATGGTAAACAAGTAAATTTTATTCTTAAAAATCCGTAATAAGTGATTTATATTATGTTATTTATGTTATATTATATTATGTTATGTTTAGATTATTTACGTATTAATTTCAATATATTTTATGGTACCACATTGGTACCAAGAAACATTTTTGTATGATTGTATTAAGAATTATTTAAATTGTAAAACCTACAATTGAATTTACGCAGGAATTTACATTGCATAGTGTTTTGTTTTAAATGTATTGATTGTATTATTTTTAATGAATTAATTACTTTCCCAAACTTATTACTACTTACTATTACTTTAGTATTACTTTAAGAATAATCTTATTTTTAAAGTATGTTTTAAATAATTACAAAGCTGAGTTATCTGAAGTAAAGTAGGACGGAAATGTAAAACTGTTAATAGGTGTAATTTAAATATTGATGTTGTAAAATCCAAACTAATATAAAAATCATGTTATAAATTGCTTAGTTTTTATAATGAAGAAATAATTGTATATATCACGTCAATTGTAAAATGGGGACATAACTGATTTCACGCAACTTCGATTGCCCCGAAGTTGGTTGGTCGGTAAAGTCACGTGATAGGGAAGTCGTTTTTAAGAACAAAGGCAATGGCGGACTCAATTTCGGTTGGACTGTTCAACAGGAAAGTGGTGCGAGTTTATAAAGTTAAATAATTACTTGAAATGTGATGTTGTAACCTCGTTTAGTTTTAGTGATGTTTGTTGGGGCTTTAATTGTAATCTCCTTTTATCTGGATTATTTCTGGGTTATAACTAGCTATTATTAAATTGTAATGAATACGGTAGATTATAATGTAACTAAAGTATTGCAAAGTATTTGGTGTATATTCGTATTGGAATTAAAAATATCTAATTTAACTGGGATTTTATTTTCCTTACGTTGTGAGGTAGGAACATTGTCAATTGTCAAAGGAAATTGCGTCAATGTTCCTAACATTGACGCAATTTCCAGTAATCAATCGAACATACATACATATTAACAGTAACATCATACATACATTATGAAGAACATACCAAAGTATTAGTCTCACGTGTCTTTTGTACATATGTACAAAATATATATATGATAATATTCGTTTATTGATATATGGTTCTATCAGTTAACACTAGTGGTTCGCCCCGAACTGAGATCTCGCGAGTCTCCCATAAAACAAAAATTATTATTTGTAATCTTTGACTATCGAAATAGTGCCACGACATGCTTTACCAACTAATTTGACCTACAGTTTTATTCAAATTGCAGGTAACGGGAGTTTATGTTAATTGGTTACTTTTTTGGGGTAGAAACTGCAGTTATTCTGGATTTCAGACTTTTCCCTATATTTGTGTGACTTAAGCTACACGCATACCAAATTTCAGCACTGTGGGGTCACTTGTGTACACTGTGAATTTTGTCAAATTTCAGTTTTTATTATGGCTAATAACTTAAAAACTACAAAGTTTAAATTAAAAACTAAAACGGGGTCAAACTTTACTAACAAAGACCTTTTATCAAACGTGCCACTTGACCAAATAGTCCCATTTTTTACCCCTCTTGAACCCAAATATCTCAACAACCCCCCAAAATTAGGAGCTTATTTATTCATACGAAAATTGTGCCATCACTACCTACCTATACACCTAATTTCAGGATGATCGGATAAACGCTTCGAAAGTTATCCTCAGACAAACAAACATACATATATACAACGCCGATTTGCCCAAGTTGATTTGGAGATCTCGCTTCGCTCGATCAATTATAGCATCTTCATAGTTTGTGACGCGCATAAGGGAGATAACTTCCGGTCGTTTGGAGCGCGTTCATGTCTTTTGTATGAAATAACGGAATAGATAATAATATATATAGCGCTTTATTGTACACCACATTTAAATGAATTATAAACATATAACTAGACACTGGGATATACAAACGGCGGTGTTATCGCTAAAAGCGATTTATTCCAGACAACCTTTGTGAGTTTCATGAGAATATTACAGGACGGTAGGTTTTAGACTATGCTTGCTTATACTGCACTTAATATTTTTCTTTTATAGAAAATCTACTGTTGATTATGTTTTACTGGTTGTTTGTTTTTTAAGTCTTTAATGCACAAACATAAAATTTACAAATGAAGGACTTAATCCTAAAAGCATTTTCTACCAGTCAACCGTGACAGGTAAAAACTTAGGTTGGCGTGCTTGCGGTTTGGTTCCCATTTGTAACCTAATTTTAATTCTTAATTGCAAAGTGTATGTCGTGTATTTATTCGATACCAATAACAATATACTGTTTATCTGATACTACTCTGGTCACTTAACTCTTCATCAGAGAATACCTAACAAAAACTAAATACCGATTATTTCTTGGTGTCCCGATCTAATTTAATATAATTTATTTGTTAAGGGTTTCGAATGAGTAATACACAGACTTAAATTAAAATAAAATACCATAGAAGCGCTCTCTGTGCTTACTCTGTGAAGACAATCACAGCTAACGTACGTAAACATAATGTTAAAAATAATATTCCATTAAAATGGTTGGTCGAGCGAAGCGAGATCTCTAAATGAACTTTCGGCAAATCGGCGTTCGGCGTTGTATGTATAATATTGTAGTTCGTTCGAGTTATGGTAGGTAGGTACTCAATTAACGCATTCAGATTCGTTAGTTATATATATATATACTTTATTATTGAACATTAGGTATATGTTGAACAAGTTTAGTTTTAAATGAGTTAACATTTTTTTTATTTCTGAGGGTAATTTATTATAAAGTTGTGTGCCTTCCTAAACTGTTTTTGTCCTAACATAACCTATTACCTGTTTACTTAAACCTATTTAAACAAATGTAATCCTTGATTGTAGGGGTGCTAGGTTACACTTGCCATATTAGAGTCACCCAAAGCTATAATATTATCGCTTGTAGGGGTCATTGTCCTAACCTCAGTATAATTTTAATGAGAACTTTATTGCTAAGTGGTTTGCCGCTAAAACCTCGACTCGCATTAATACATTTGTTAGTTATGCATAGTAAATGAACGATTTCTTTGTAAGTCCTGGAAAATGGGATGGAATTTTATTTAAAACGTGCTGTTTACCTGCGGCTTCATTTGCGTGGACTTAAATAACTTTTTTTAAGAGTATTTCAGGATATGATGTTCTCCAATTCGTGAAATAGAAGACCCAGGGCCGAATTACAGGCACGTTCCGAATGTCTCTCTAACGACTGGAGTCCAGTAAGACTACTAACTTTAAGTCCTACACTTCTGCAGATTCTGGCGAAGTATAAGGATGTACTTCTTAATCCGGATTTCTGGCGAATCAGCATCGTTTATAGGCGCTACAAAGAAGCGGGTACGATACAAAATCCCTTAAATAAATATAAGTGTTAGTTTTTAAGTTAATTGTTTTATGTATGTTAGTCTTTAAGGTATATGGGTTATGTTATCATATTTTATATGTGCACATTGTTGCCTGAAATAAACGTTATATTATTATTATTAAATTATTATCATAACAGCGCCAATTATCAAATACGTCCGAAAACGTCGTCTGCCCCTTTGGGTAAGCATAGTTATAGTTACTCGTAAACCAAAATGGTTTTCTTTTCCGAACTCTTTGGTTAAACCTGTGCGCCTCCGATAACCAGTCTGACGCAACATTGAAGGGGTTTACCTATAAAAAAACTAAAAACAGTTTTACTTATAATGTGTTAACTACTTATCTATGACGCAGTCCAAGTCTTTTCTCATGATACTCAGTATTTCCTTGTTAAGTTTCATCAAGATCGATCCAGCCCTTTTGAAAACGTCATATAACCAAATAGACAGATAGACAGAGTTATTTTTGAATTAATAAATTAACTAATAATTTATAAATTAACTAGCCGTTGCCCGCGACTTCGTACGCTTAACATGTAAGGTGTAGGTAACCTAGAAATAAAGCTAAGCTCGCTGTTGCAACTTCAGTTGACACCCCACTGTTATCCCATGGGACCTGATTTATGGAGTAATAGTAGTAAAGTAAAAAGTTATAATCTACGTTCACATACTAAATTTCATCGAAATCGGTTGAGCCGTTACGACGTGACTAACAAACAAATAAATAAACAAACATCCAAACTTTCGCATTTATAATATTAGTGTGACATGGATTGTAAAATAGTTTTCAGGACTTTGACTCGATTCTTACAGTGGTGCAAAATTCTTTTATTGCATGAATTATTTAATTTGGGTGTAAATAGGTCGTTGTGATTTCGCCAGTTTTCTGCTCTACTTGACACAATACATTAACTGTTGTGCAGAAATCACCAATGGTTGATAACTCTTTCGTTAAGTTGACAGTGTCCAGTTAGGGCTTTGCGATACATAAACCTGCAAATTCTGCAATGAGGCGGCAGAATCGCTCCTACATCTGTTAGGCGAGTGTGGTCTACTAATGCGCGAACGTAGCATTCATCTGGAAACACATTATTATCCCGGAGGAGTTAACAGCTATCACCTCTAAGAATATCCTTCAGTTTCTAACAGCTGTAGACTTAGTGGTGAACTATGAACGCTCCCATAAACTAGGGGCGGTTTATACACAAGTGGCGCTTACAATAGGCCTCAATGGCTGTTGTGATACTAAAACCGCACATGCTAAAAAATCCGCTCTATAGTTAAAAATATTTTTTTTTATAAAACTGATACCTACTTAATAATTTTCATATATATTGTATCACTGTCATGTATATATATGAATGTAATATATGAAGTCTATATTTTCGTAAATCACTTGAGCTGCTCAGCTTGAGGGTCCATAAAAACGCCGAAATATAAAATTTTGTAACCGAGCCATCATAGGACCGAGTCACACCGACTCCGCTGACTCAGCCATATACTGCGAATGGGTGAAGATCGAAGCGTCAAGAGAGCATACCTGAGTATGCGTTAGAGTCCCTTTTGCAACTTATATTGCATTGTAGATTGTTTAGTTTTAAGTTATATTTTGTACCTCATTCTTTTTTTTGTTGTACTGAAATGTTGCACATACACATTTATTCTATTCTATACTTGGGCCAACCGACTGGCCACCGACCGGTTGGTCGTCCCAAGTATTGCTGGAGCGATCGCGACCTTGGAGCCGACGACTACCAAGAGATGGCAATGGACAGAGGAAAGAGGCGAGTTCACGCAGCGCTATCTAGCCCCAAACTAAGCAGAGCTTGTACTATGGGAACTAGATAACTGATAGAATACTTATATACTTTTTTTTTGTAAATACATACTTATAATATATAGAAAAACACCCAGACAGGGAACAAATATCTGTAGATCATGCAAACATTTGTTCCGCGACGGGAATCGAACCCGCTACCTCCTGCGTCTCAGCCAGCTATACGCCCACTGCGCCACGGAGGTCGTCAAAATAAAAAATATGCAAAATAATTGGGGCTTTTGTAGGATTATCCTCGCACTGATATGTTCTGGATTACCAATGAGAATCAGATAACTGATAGAATACTCATATACTCATTTTTTTTTGTACATTTAAGTGCTAATACCTACCATATTATATAAATACCCGAAACAAATATTTGTAGATTATGTAATTTGTTCCGCGGCAGGAATCGAACCCTGCATCACAGCCGGCTATTTGGCCACTGCGCTACGGAGGTTGTCATTCCTATTTCGTTATTATCGTTGCTCTAATTCGTATTAGCCCAAATCCGTTCAACGTCCGTCCGTCTATCCAGTGCGTAGAGCCTTGACACAGAACGGCGATAAGGGAAGTATACCAAGGTCCCGCACCGTCCTTCAGCGGCAAATTATATGCCGATTACCATGCTAATATGTTGGGACTTCAATTTTTCACACTAGCTGATGTTATACGAGATTTAGTAGTGATGTTTAACCTTGAAAACTTTATGACTTGTGGATAGCATCGCCCGGCTCCTTCAGACAGAGTGTATCCTATGTCATAATGTCGGATACACTCTTTCTATCTGACCTAAAATAAATAAATAAATATTGCTGGACACCTCACACAGCGCTATATAGCCTAAAACTAAGCAGAGCTTGTACTATGGGCACCAGATAACTGATAGAATACTTACATAATTTTTTTTTGTAAATACATACTTATAATATATAGAAAAACAACCAGACCCGGAACAGATATCTGTAGATTATAAAAACATTTGTTCCGCGGCGGGAATCGAACCCACTACCTCCTGCGTCTCAGCCGGCTGTTCGCCCACTGCGCTACGGAGGTCGTCAAAATAAAAAATATGCAAAATAAATGTTATCTTGATTTTGTATTTACTCGTATGTAACCTACAGATATTATTTGTCTTTTTTCATTAACGCAATTAATGGCCTTGTTATTTGTCAACCCAAATTGTGGACACCGGGACTGATTACACTTAAAGGACCTCGTTTAGTAATAAGTAGCCTTATTGTGTAATTGTTTGTAATAATTTTATATTATTTATAATTATTTGAGCCATTTGGGGTCGAGACCCTGGGTTCATGGCGTACCGGGGCCCATCGCGTTTCAAAATTCTTTCTGGGCGTTTGGTCGAAGTGACGTGTGATTCAAGAGCTGGCGTTTATCTGGGGCAACGCATAAGCATTGCAATTCAGCGAAGCAATGCAGCCAGTGGCTTTGGAAACCTTCCGCCTTGTAGTGATCTGGAGCAGTTGAGCTATCTATAAATCGTTTAGAAATAGAAATAGAAATATATTTATTGTGACCATAAAAGTTACATAGATGAGTTGTGTCCCTGTTTCCCAGAAAAGCGTAAGCTGTGGCCTAGGAAACAGTTCACTCCTGAATGACATGCTATAAATATTACAGTCTAGTCTAGTACATGAAAAACGAAATAACAAAACAATCAAAGATATGTGATGCCGGAGCGCACATGTTTACATGTATGCGAATGCACCAGTGTATAAGTGAGTATATGCGTGGGTCATGTGCGTGTGTATGTGGGTATTTTGTTTGCGTACGTGTTTTTTGTAAGGGTGGGTTTTTTTGTGTGTATGTGTGTGTGTGTGTGTGTGTGTGTGTGTGTGTGTGTGTGAGTGAATGTGTATGTGTGTGTGTGTGTGTGTGTGAGCGAATATGTGTGCGTATGCTCAAGTTTATTTAAGTAAGTCTTCTATACCGGCGTAATCAAATGTATCTAACCATTGCGTTAATATGCCTTTTAATTGGTGATTACTATATTTACTATATTTAGTTTGCAACGTTTTAGATGATTCAACTGTTTCTTCTGTATTTTATAGTCATGTAAATAATTGTATATTCGTTCTGTTAATAAATGTATTATCCACTAGCTTACGCCCGCGGCTTCGCATGCTTGGTTTGTCAATAAAAAGTAGCCTATGTGTTTATCCAGATAATCTACATACTTACATACCAAATTTTATTAAAATATATTCAGTAGTTTTTACATGAAAGCGTAACAAAGATCCACACATACATCCATACAAACTTTCGAGTTTATAATATTAGTGGGATCGGTATGCAGGGTGATTCAGGCACCATGGTCAAATAAGCAACGCGATGGAGGACCTCATGGCCCGAATCACCGCCATGTATGTTCTACGATGTTTTATATTTATAGAACTTGTATATTTGTGTCCTCATACCTATAATTTTCTAAGAAAAAGTGGTAAAACATATATATAAATATATCATACATCCATATTATTAAGCACATACTAAATTTCAAATAAACAAATCAATAGATAACACTAAGGTGTACGTAGAATTTTGATTTTGTGGTGAAGTCATACGAATAATTAATGAAAATTTCAAATGAAGCAGTTACTCACAATGTTTATGAAAATTTAAACAAAAATAATAATTCGATATTTTTTTTTTTTAAAAATCATCTTAATTTTTAAGGACTTAGATCGAGTATTTAAAAATTAAAGGGTCTTGCCACAAAAAGGTAAACACCCGCTAAACACTGTTTAAAAAAAAAGTGGCACTCCGGGAGTGCCGACGGAAGTGAAAACTTGAACAATTACGTGTGTATTTATTGAATCGTCAGAAAATATTTTATGAATCGTCAGGAACGGTGTCGGTAACGGTAACAGTGTCGCGAGTTCAATGGTTTTTTCCCATCTCAAAAAAACGCTCAACGCACCTAAAGAAGTTTTCACTATGCCCAACGCGCCTAAAAAAGTTTTCACTTCATTTTTTACACACGCGTGTATATATACACTCCAAATGATTAAAACATAGATAAATTTGTTAAAAAAAATGTCAGCTTGATAAAGTTTCCGATCTTCATGTCGGAGGGAAAAAAGCGGAACATACCTACTCGTATAAAAAAAAACATTGTTTAACTTTTTTTGAGGTAACAAGGATTTTATCTCTTAACATAACTTCTTTAACTGAAGGGTTAGGCAGAGAGCACAAATTTCTACTATTTTCTACTGATTGTGATAATCTTTATTATAAAAATTGCCTCCACTTGGTATCTGTCTATCGTCATTCGTCAATCGTAGTGCCATTAAAGTTGAAGTAAATATTACGAAATTATAGAGTAAAAGAAAAACCTGAGTTATTGCGATATAACATGAAACAGTATTGTATTATTACCTAATGTCACTTCTTATTGTAATTGCTAATTGACCGATAGACGGAGGAGGGATTTGTTTTTTTTAAAAGGCAGGTAGATGGTAGGTCTTATCAGATATTCAATTCTTCGCGCTGTTCGTTACTCTTCATCTCTCATGTAATGTTGGACATTTCACACAGCGCTATCTAGCAAAGCTTGTGCTATGGGTGACAGATAACTAATAGATTACTTAAATACGTTTTTTTGTAAATATATATCTTTATAAAATACTAGCTGTTGTCAGCGGCTTCGCGCGCGCGCACTCCAGATGTGCAAAATACATATATATACACTTTGACATCCCATTTTTATCCCATGGGAACTGATTTATGGGATAAAAAGTAGCCTATGTGGTAATCCAGGTATAACCTGGATTGGTGTACCATGGATCTACGTACATACCAAATTTCATCGAAATCGGTTCAGCCGTTTCGGCGTGATTGAGTAACAAACAAACAAATAAATAAACAAACATCCAAACTTTCGCATTTATAATATTAGTGTGATAAAACAAGCAACTTTTTCACAAAAATAGAACCAACTTCAGAACAGAAAAACGAGTCTAGTTATTTTTAACTAAAACCCAAACTAGAATACAACCGAATTGAGAACCTCTTCCTTTTTTTGAAGTCGGTTAAACCCAAACCTGGAACAAATATCTGCAACCATGCAAACATTCGTCACACAGCGGATATCGAACCCGCAACCTGCGTTTCAGCCGGCTATTCGCCCACTGCGCCACAGAGGTCTTCATAGCAGTCCACTCCTGGACATAGGTCCCTCTTTCGAGTCTCTTGCTAATCTTGACAGAACAAGTCACAATAACCACAAGAGGAACTAGTATGCCGAAAGGATTCAGTGCGCCCAGATACCTACCAGGTACCTAGTAGATTAGTATCTGAAGTTCACTGCACGTGTATCGACCCATTCTGCCCATACACTAGAATAGCAAACAACTGTGTACGGATAGCATATCAAACACTTCCTGTAATACCCACATCTATATATTAATACGTGAAGAGAAAACTTTGAGCCCTGTTTAAGCCTAAGGGCCATAAGCTTGTTCCATCTCCAAATAGTACAGGTACTTGTGGAAGGGCTCGCCCGGGGAAGCTATTTCTGCCGCCAAGCAGCATTGCTGTGTTTCGGTTTGAGGCATACAGGCACATATAAGCTTTACACCTGTATACCTCAAGTTGATGGACGCAGGGCAGTGCATCGTAAGGCACTTTTTTAAGGAGCGTGACCTACGAAGCTATACTTTATTATAGGCGATGGTTATCCCTTAAAATCAGGTGGAGCATATGCTTGTTATTTCCAGGTAGTATTAAAAAAAAATGCTGAATATGGCTGTACCTACACAAAAACTGTACCTTACAGTTTGTTAATACCCATGTTACGCAATATATACAATTTGATTTGAAACTTATACGAAATTGTTTTTCCACATTACTAAAACGTTAGCTGGAATATCATGCTTTCTAGCATTAATTTGCCTATGGACGATTTGATTCTTGCAGTGAGTAAAATTTTCTTTTTAATTATATTTTAATATAGGTTTATTTATATAATTTTTAATGAGGTCGTGTTTTTATTTTTGTCACATAATATTACAATTCTTATTATGATCATATTATCTAATTTTGTAATAAAAATTTACTTTCCGTAATGAACAAGTACTAAGTTATAGAAAATAGTAGATTATTAAACGAGAGAATAAAGCACGCCCAAGTTGCAGACAGCTTTATCCACGAGGAGAATACTCTACTTTTCACACTTTCTGCGAGACAATAAAAACCAAATCTAGGTTGGTTCATTCTATGCAGAGGTTAGTTCGATTTACGAATAACTTTTTATTGTGTGGGTCTCATTGGTTCAAATTTGAGGAGGTTCCAAATTCAAATGCACACAGCACAACTTTGCCTTCGCCTCAGCCTCAGCAGTAGTGGCAGGTGGTGTGAAAATAATATTAATATTATTATGATTAATGAAATAATATTATGATTCACCACCTAGAAGAAAAGCGAGAAACCATAATGTTTATAAATCAGAGAATCACACAGTACATTAATTATTTCATGAGTTCATAGGTCGAATGAGTAACATTCTGACTGTACATAGTTCAATGACTCAGCTGCAGTCGGCATTGTAATTAAATCGTTGTAAATCGCTTTCCTTACAATTTTCTTTCACCTGGTACCAATTAAGGAGGGTGTTTCCGATAATAATAATACAAAATTAAGATATATAATATGGTAGCTGAACCGCCCGCGCTTCGGATGGTTTATCAGTAAAAACATAGCCTTCCTTCTGCGCAGTACCTATTACCAAATTACATTGAAATCGGTCGAGCCCTTTAGTCGTGACACGAAACCAACAGACAGATAAAGACGTTACTTTCGAATTTATGTACTTAGTACGGATAATTTATATTCATATTCATATTCATTTATTCTGCTTACATGTACCTATATATACATTTTTATGCTTAGATGGTAGGTAGGCAAGATGGATTTGCGCCTTTTCAAAAGTACGGCAATTAAACCTAGAATTAAACATGTCAAATCAATTAAATTAACATAGTAAGCGGCATATGTCAAATAATACAGTAGAAGAACAAAGGTATGTCAAGCTATATATGTAAACTAGAGGTTGCGTTGTGCGCGAGCTGCTCGCAGCTCGCGTGTTTTTCTTTTAGTCGAAGAAGTAATTAAAGAGGATATCGAGCTGTTAAAAGCCATCAAAGAGGATATCCATGTGTAAGAAGCAGTCAAAGACGATATCGAAATGGAAGAAGCAATCAAATCAAAGAGGATTTCCAAGTGGAAGCAGCAATTAAAGAGGATATTGAAGTGAAAGAAGCAATCAAATAGGATATCGAAGCAGCAGAAACAATCAAAGAGGAAATTAAAGTTGAGTAAGCAATCAAAGAGGATACCGAGGTGGTAAGAGCATTCTAAGAGGATGACGAAGTAAAAAAAGCAATCAAAGACGATATCGCAGTGGAAGAAACAGTCAAAAACGATATCGAAGTGGAAGAAGCAATCAAAGAGGATATTGAAGTGAAAGAAGCAATCAAATAGGATATCGAAGTAGCAGAAATAATCAAAGAGGAAATTAAAGTTGAGTAAGCAATCAAAGAGGATACCGAGGTGGTAGAAGCGATCTAAGAGGATGAAGAAGTGAAAAAAGCAATCAAAGACGATATCGAAGTGGAAGAAACAGTCAAAGACGATATTGAAGTGGAAGAAGCAATCAAAGAGGATATCGAAGTGGAAGAAGCAATCAAAGAGGATATCGAAATGGAAGAAGCAATCAAAGAAGGTATCGAAGTGGAAGAAGCCATCACAGAGGATATCTAAGTAAAAATGCTGTGAAAGCCGATATCGAAGACCAAGACGCAATCAAAGAGAATATTGCAGTGCAAGAAGCAATCAAAAGGCAATTAAAGATGACATCGAAGTGGAAGGAGTAATCAAAGAGGATTTTGAAGTGGAAGAAGCAATCAAATAGGATATCGAAGTAGGAAAAACAATCTGAGAGGAAATTGAAGTTTACTAAGGAATCAAAGAGGATACCGAGGTGGTAGAAGTATTCAAAGAGGATGACGAAGTGAAAAAGCAATCAAAGACGATATCGAAGTGAAACAAATAGTCGAAGACGATATCGAAAAAGAAGAAGCAATCTTAGAGGATATCGAAGTGGAAGAAGCAATCAAAGAAGATATCGAAGTGTAAGAAGCCATCACAGAGGATATCGTAGTGAAAATGCTATCAAAAACGATATCGAAGATGAAGACGCAATCAAAGAGAATATTGCAGTGCAAGAAGCAATCAAAAGGAAATCGAAGATGATATCGAATTGGTAGAAGCAATAAAAAGGATATCAAAGTGGAAGAAGCAATCAAAGAGGATATCGAGCTGTTTAAAGTTATCGAAGAGGATATCCATGTGTAAGAAGCAGTCAAAGACGATCGAAATGGAAGAAACAATCAAATCAAAGAGGATATCCAAGTGGAAGCAGCAATCAAAGATGATATCGAAGTGGAAGAAGCAATCAAAGAGGATATTGAAGTGAAAGAAGCAACCAAATAGGATATCGAAGTAGCAGAAACAATCAAAGAGGAAATTAAAGTTGAGGAAGAAATCAAAGAGGATACCAAGGTGGTAGAAGCATTCTAAGAGGATGACGAAGTAAAAAAAGCAATCAAAGACGATATCGAAGTGGAAGAAGCAATCCAATGGATATTGAAGATGAAGAAGGAATAAAAGAGGATATCGAAGCGGAACAAGCAATCGTAGAGGATATCAAAGTTAAAGAAGCAATCGAAGAGGATACCAATGTGGAAGAAGCAATCAAAGAGGATATCGAAGTGAAACAAGCAATCAAAGAGAAAAAAATTGGATGTTCCAAAATGATCATGATAATGGTTGTATAAAAAAAATTGAACGTTGCAAAAAAGATCATGATGAACGTTGCATAAAAAAAATCTGGACGTTCCAAAATGATCATGATTGACGTTGCATAATATAAATGTATGTTGCAAAATAATAATGATCAAAAATTTGTACTAATATTTTTTCAAAGTTTGCTAGTGCTATCTCTTCCCGTTTAGAAGATACGAGTGATTAAAGTTTTGTAAGAAAAATCATAAATTTGTTGATTGGATATCGAAGTGGAAGAAACTATCAAAGAGAATGTTGAAGTGGAAGAAGCAATCAAATAGGATATCGAAGTGGCAGAAACAATCAAAGAGGAAATTGAAGTTGAGTAAGCAATCAAAGAGGATACCAAGGTGGTAGAAGCATTCAAAAAAGATGACGAAGTGAAAAAGCAATCAAAGACGATATCGAAACGGAAGAAGCAGTCAAAGACGATATCGAAGTGGGAGAAGCAATCAAAGAGGATATCGAAGTTAAAGAAGCAGTCAAAGATGATGTCGAAGTGGAAAAAACATTCAAAGAAGATGACGAAGTGAGAGAAGCATTCAAAAAGGATGTCAAGGATGACAATAAAAAAACAGTTCCACCAAAAATTTATACCAATATTTTGTACAAGTTTGCTAGGGCTATCTCTTCGCGTTTAGAAGATATGAGCGATTGAAGTTTTGTATGAAACACCACAATTTTGTAGAGCGCATAATGAAGTAACTGAAGCAATTAAAGAGGATATGAAGTAGAAGAAGCATTTTAAAAGGATAACGAAGTGGAACATGCAAAAATAGAAGATGTGGAGGCGGAAGAAACAATAAAAGAGGATGACGAAGTGTAACAAGCAATCAAAGATAATATTCGAATAGTGGATGTCGCATAATAAAAAAAAAATTGACGTTCCAAAATGATCATAGTGGATGAGGCATAAATAAAAAAAAATTGATGTTCCAAAATGATCACAATGGATGTTGCATAATAAAAAAAAATTGACGTTCCAAAAGTGATCATTGTGGATGAGGCATAATTAAAAAAAAAAATTGACGTTCCAAAATGATCATTGCGGATGAGGCATAATTAAAAAAATTGATGTTCCAAAATTATCACAGTGGATGTTGCATAATAAAAAAAAAGAAATTGACGTTCCAAAATGATCATTGTGGATGAGGCATAATTAAAAAAAAAATGATTTTCCAAAATGATCACAAAGGATTTTGCATAATAAAAAAAATGACGTTCCAAAAGTGATCATTGTGGATGAGGCATAATTTAAAACAAAATGATGTTCCAAAATGATCACAAAGGACATAGTAAAAAAAAAAATTTACGTTCCAAAAGTGATCATTGTGGATGAGGCATAATTTAAAAAAATTGGTTTTCCAAAATGATCACAGTGGATGATGCATTATAAAAAAATAAAAAATAATTGACGTTCCAAAGTGATCATTGTGGATGAGGCGTAATTAAAAAAATTATGTACCCAAATAATCACAGTGGATGTTGCATAATAAAAAAAATAAAAAATAATTGACGTTCCAAAGTGATCATTGTGGATGAGGCATAATTAAAAAAAATGATGTACCAAAATGATCACAGTGGATGATGCATAATAAAAAAATAAAAAATAATTGACGTTTCAAAGTGATCATTGTGGATGAGGCGTAATTAAAAAAATGATGTACCAAAATGATCACAGTGGATGTTGCATAATAAAAAAAAAAATGACGTTTCAAAGTGATCATTGTGGATGAGGCATAATTGAAAAAAAAATGATGTTACAAAATGATCACAGTGGATGATGCATAATAAAAAAAAAATAATTGACGTTCCAAAGTGATCATTGTGGATGAGGCATAATTAAAAAAATGATGTACCAAAATGATCACAGTGGATGTTGCATAATAAAAAAAAAATGACGTTTCAAAGTGATCATTGTGGATGAGGCATAATTAAAAAAATGTGGATGTTCCAAAATAAACATGATGAACGTTGCATACTAAAAAAAAAAAAAAAAATTGGATGTTCCAAAATGATGATGATGACCTTTGCAAAAACTATGAAAGTTATCTCATGTCCCTCCACCACCATTATATAGAATCAAGCAACTTTACAGTAATTTTATAGTACACACAAGCCGTGGGCTCCCTACAAAAACAGTATGAAAATTACGGCAAACGAAATTTACGGTTTACGGTATTCATACAGAAATATTTTGTATGGGACAATTTTTTTTTTGTATGAAAGACCATTTTTTTTTCATGGAACCGGATATAACAAAATGTCCTCTGCAACATTAGTTTTTGCGCCAACGCTGTAAGACCTATACTTTCCGAGATACGAGGTGGATGGGAGCGAATGGGGGACGAAAGGGGTACTTTAGGATTTATTCCCAACTCATCGGAACTCCCTCTATACGATCCCACCAAACATTTTCACCCTACGAGGTGGCATCTGGGAGAACAAACATGTCAATGAGTCAGTCAGTGAGTGGTAATCGAGCTTTATATAATAACTAGAGGTTGCGTTGTGCGCGAGCTGCTCGCAGCTCGCGTGTTTTTCTTTTAGTCGAAGAAGTAATTAAAGAGGATATCGAGCTGTTAAAAGCCATCAAAGAGGATATCCATGTGTAAGAAGCAGTCAAAGACGATACCGAAATGGAAGAAGCAATCAAATCAAAGAGGATTTCCAAGTGGAAGCAGCAATTAAAGAGGATATTGAAGTGAAAGAAGCAATCAAATAGGATATCGAAGCAGCAGAAACAATCAAAGAGGAAATTAAAGTTGAGTAAGCAATCAAAGAGGATACCGAGGTGGTAGAAGCGTTCTAAGAGGATGACGAAGTGAAAAAAGCAATCAAAGACGATATCGAAGTGGAAGAAACAGTCAAAAACGATATCGAAGTGGAAGAAGCAATCAAAGAGGATATTGAAGTGAAAGAAGCAATCAAATAGGATATCGAAGTAGCAGAAACAATCAAAGAGGAAATTAAAGTTGAGTAAGCAATCAAAGAGGATACCGAGGTGGTAGAAGCGTTCTAAGAGGATGACGAAGTGAAAAAAGCAATCAAAGACGATATCGAAGTGGAAGAAATAGTCAAAGACGATATCGAAGTGGAAGAAGCAATCAAAGAGGATATCGAAGTGTAAGAAGCAATCAAAGAGGATATCGAAGTGGAAGAAGCAATCAAAGAGGGTATCGAAGTGGAAGAAGCCATCACAGAGGATATCGAAGTGAAAATGCTATCAAAAATGATATCGAAGATCGAAGACGCAATCAAAGAGAATATTGCAGTGCAAGAAGCAATCAAAAGGAAATCGAAGATAATATTGAATTGGTAGAAGCAATAAAAGAGGATATCAAAGTGGAAGAAGCAATCAAAGAGGATATCAAGCTGTTTAAAGTTATCGAAGAGGATATCCATGTGTAAGAAGCAGTCAAAGACGATCGAAATGGAAGAAGCAATCAAATCAAAGAGGATATCCAAGTGGAAGCAGCACTCAAAGATGATATCGAAGTGGAAGAAGCAATCAAAGAGGATATTGAAGTGAAAGAAGCAATCAAATAGGATATCGAAGTAGCAGAAACAATTAAAGAGGAAATTGAAATTGAGTAAAAGACGTCGAGGACAAGGATAAAAATAAAAAACGGTTTCACCAAAAACTTATACTAATATTTTGTAAAATTTTCCTCGAGCTATCTCTTCCCGTTTAAAAGATACGAGCGATTTAAGTTTTGTATGAAAACCCATAATTTTGTGGAGTGGAAATTGAAGTAAAAGAAGCAATTAAGAAAATATATAAGTAGAAAAAGCAATTAAAAAGGATATCAAAGTGGAAGAAGCAAAAATAGAGGATATCGAGGTGAAAGAAGCATTCAAAAAGGATGTCAAGATCAATGATGGTAATAAAAAAAATATTCGACCAAAAATTTGTACCAATATTTTGTAAAAGTTTGCTAGGCGTAACTGTTCCCGTTTAGAAGATACGAGCGATTTAAGATTTGTATTAAAACCCATAATTTTGTAGAGTGGGAATTGAAGTAACAGAAGCAATTGAAGAAAATATATAAGTAGATAAAGCAATTAAAAAGGATATCAAAGTGGAAGAAGCAAAAATAGAGGATATCGAGGTGAAAGAAGCATTCAAAGCGGAAGACGAAGTAAGAGAAGCATTCAAAAAGGATCTCAAGGGCAATGATGGTATTAAAAAAACTATTCCACCAAAAATTTGTACCAATATTTTGTAAAAGTTTGCTAGGCGTGACTCTTCCCGTTTAGAAGATACGAGCGGTTTAAGATTTGTATTAAAACCCATAATTTTGTAGAGTGGAAATTGTAGTAAAAGAAGCAATTAAGAAAATATATAAGTAGAAAAAGCAATTAAAAAGGATATCAAAGTGGAAGAAGCAAAAATAGAGGATATCGAGGTGAAAGAAGCATTCAAAGCGGAAGACGAAGTAAGAGAAGCATTCAAAAAGGATCTCAAGGGCAATGATGGTATTAAAAAAACTATTCCACCAAAAATTAGTACCAATATTTTGTAAAAGTTTGCTGGGGGTAACTCTTCCCGTTTAGAAGATACGAGCGATTTAAGATTTCTATTAAACCCCATAATTTTGTAGAGTCGATATTGAAGTAAGAGAAGTAATTGAAGAAAATATAAAATAGAAAAAACAATTCTAAAGTATATTGAAGTAAAAATGCCATCAAAGAGGATTTCGAACTTATAGAAACAATTAAAGAGGATATCAATGTGGAAGAAACATTCGAAAACGAAAAGGAAGTGAGAGAAGAATTCAAAATGATGGCAAGGGCGATGATGACCGTAAAATAACGATTCCACCAAAAATTTGTGCTACAAAAAAAAATTGATTTTCGAAAATGATCACAGTGGATGATGCATAATAAAAAAAAAATTGACGTTCCAAAGTGATCATTGTGGATGAGGCGTAATTAAAAAAACGATGTACCAGAATGATCACAGTGGATGTTGCATAATACAAAAAAAATAATAATAATTGACGTTCCAAAGTGATCATTGTGGATGAGGCATAATTAAAAAAAATGATGTTCCAAAATGATCACAGTGGATGATGCATAAAAAAAAATAATAGTAATTGACGTTCCAAAGTGATCATAGTGGATGAGGCATAATTAAAAAAAATTATGTACCAAAATGATCACAGTGGATGATGCATAATAAAAAAATAAAAAATAATTGACGTTCCAAAGTGATCATTGTGGATGAGGCGTAATTAAAAAAATGATGTACCAAAATATCACAGTGGATGATGCATAATAAAAAAAAAATTGACGTTCCAAAGTGATCATAGTGGATGAGACATAATTGAAAAAAAAATGATGTTCCAAAATGATCACAGTGGATGATGCATAATAAAAAAAAAAATTGACGTTCCAAAGTGATCATTGTGGATGAGGCGTAATTAAAAAAACGATGTACCAGAATGATCACAGTGGATGTTGCATAATACAAAAAAAATAATAATAATTGACGTTCCAAAGTGATCATTGTGGATGAGGCATAATTAAAAAAAATTATGTTCCAAAATGATCACAGTGGATGATGCATAAAAAAAAAATAATAGTAATTGACGTTCCAAAGTGATCATTGTGGATGAGGCATAATTAAAAAAAATTATGTACCAAAATGATGACAGTGGATGTTGCATAATAAAAAAAAAAATTGACGTTCCAAAGTGATCATTGTGGATGAGGCATAATTAAAAAAAATGATGTACCAAAATGATCACAGCGGATGTTGCATAATACAAAAAAAATAATAATAATTGACGTTCCAAAGTGATCATTGTGGATGAGGCATAATTAAAAAAAATGATGTTCCAAAATGATCACAGTGGATGATGCATAATAAAAAAATAAAAAATAATTGACGTTCCAAAGTGATCATTGTGGATGAGGCGTAATTAAAAAAATGATGTACCAAAATGATTACAGTGGATGTTGCATAATAAAAAAAATAATAATAATTGACGTTCCAAAGTGATCATTGTGGATAAGGCATAATTAAAAAAAATGATGTACCAAAATATCACAGTGGATGATGCATAATAAAAAAAAATTGACGTTCCAAAGTGATCATAGTGGATGAGACATAATTGAAAAAAAAATGATGTTCCAAAATGATCACAGTGGATGATGCATAATAAAAAAAAATAATTGACGTTCCAAAGTGATCATTGTGGATGAGGCATAATTAAAAAAAATGATGTACCAAAATGAACACAGTGGATGTTGCATAATAATAAAAAAAATAATTGACGTTCCAAAGTGATCATTGTGGATGAGGCATAATTAAAAAAATGTGGATGTTCCAAAATAAACATGATGAACGTTGCATACTAAAAAAAAAAAAAATGGATGTTCCAAAATGATGATGATGACCTTTGCAAAAACTATGAAAGTTATCTCATGCCCCTCCACCACCATTATATAGAATCAAGCAAATTTACAGTAATTTTATAGTACACACAAGCCGTGGGCTCCCTACAAAAACAGAATGAAAATTACGGCAAACGAAATATACGGTTTACGGTATTCATACAGAAATATTTTGTATGGGACAATTTTTTTTTTGTATGAAAGACATTTTTTTTTTCATGGATCCGGATATAAAAAAATGTCCTCAGCAACATTAGTTTTTGCACCAACGCTCTAAGACCTATACTTTCCGAGATACGAGGTGGATGGGAGCGAATGGGGGACAAAAGGGGTACTTTAGGATTTATTCCCAACTCACCGGAACTCCCTCTATACGATCCCACCAAACATTTCCCCCCTACGAGGTGGCATCTGGGAGAACAATGATGTCAATCAGTCAGTGAGTCAGTGGTAATCGAGCTTTATATAATATAATATATATATATATATGAAAATAATTATGATCATAATGTCAAGTGGAACATAATAATAATCATAATGTCAAGTAATTTCAAGGTATAAAACTATATCTACGCATGCTCACATACTTCCTACCTGTTAATGTTCGCTAGGGTCGTCACTTTGTTTGTTAATTAGGTAAATTTGGTAAAATTGTCCGATAGGTATATTTATATATATATATTTAGGTTACGTGGTGGCCTAGTGGAATGTATCCCGGCTTCCGAAACCCGCGCGTTAACAAACTATTTGAAGGCATGTGCCATCGGGTTAGTATTCTAATAAGCGACGATGGGCTTGCAACTTCTATGCTAAAAGTGGGCATGTATCAACCGTAATTGGACTTGCCTCTGACTACACCCTTGTGTGATAGACATAGACAATTATTTATGGGTCTGCTGAGTAAGAGATCTGAGGATATCCATCATGGCTATTAAAGTCGCGACTAAATTAATTGCGGACTCGTGTGTGAGGAATATTTTATTATTTATACAAACTTATTTTTTTTTAACAACCTATAGTATCCCACTGCTGGGCAAAGGTCTTCCCCATGATTAATTATTAAAACTAATTATTTATTAAAATATGTTAGTTTTGAAAAAAAAAATTAATAATTAAGTCTCTTCAGTGAAGTCAATATTCAATATTAATTTATTCCGTAAAATCTCAAGGATCACTTTGAAATGTTAAATTTTACTCCGCGACCAAGCCAGGAAAGAATCAGGCAAGAAACAAGGCTGGTTATTCTTTTTGATGTTTTTTTTTATTTTTGAAGATAATATTACGAAGTCTCTACCTTAAATCAGTACATTTAAAGGTTTTTTTTAACCTAATAGATCTTCGTTTGACCACAATCTCACCTGATGGTAAGCGATGATGTGGTCTAAGATGAAGCACGAAGATCTAGAAAAAACCTATTCACTTTTACTTTAAAGAGGCCCGGATTGTATTCATTAGGAAAACAGGCGACGGCAAAATGTTCCATACTTTAGCTGTACGCATCAAGAACGTAGAACCAAAACGGTGTGTGCGAATAGGTGGTATAGGTATCAATACTGAGCCGTGTGCTTCTCCTTTGATGGAAAGGAGAAAGGTTGCCTGGACTAGATCGCTTTAAGCGATAAGGATGCCCATTGTCATCATGTATTACTCGATGTTTTCTAGTTTTAGTGTTTATTTTCGTGTAACAATAACGAGTTATCTATCTATCTTATAGTGGAACTGTGCCCAAGGGCTCCCAGTAACTTTATAACGTCGTTGCTATGGTTTTAAAATAACAGAGCTGAAGTAGAATAATTTTGACTACATTACAACTTTATTAGCGGAAATTTTGTGGTAATCGTCAAATAAGAGTGCCTTTCTGATGGTCATAAGTAATATGCTGACGGTAGGTACTCGAGTTCAATGACTCAAGGGTGCTGAGTCAGCTGTCTTGAAAACATACCATTATCTTTTTCACCGTAGAACTAAGTTTGTTACTGAATTTCAGCCCTTTAGTAACCAAGGGCGACCTGCGCAATGATGCCTAAACGTGTTTAGTGGTTAAACATGATTGAAAGAGTTGTCAAATCATACAAATACGTCAAATTTAAACATGTTTAAGGATCGTTGTGGAAGTTGGGTTTAAGTAGTTCAGGCCGCATATCACACTAATATTATTAATGCGAAAGTTTGGATGTTTGTTTATTTATTTGTTTGTTTGTTTGTTACTCAATCACGTCGCACGTCGTAACGGCTGAACCGATTTCGATGATATTTGGAATGTACGTAGATTATAACCTGGATTAACACAGGCTACTTTTTGTTGACAACCAACGCGTGCGAAGCCGCTAGCGGAAGCTAGTAATACATAAATAGCTGTAATCCGCGACTTCGTTCGCTTATTTTGCTAAATAAAAGTGTTAGTATGGATAGATTATGGCCTGGATGGAGACAAACTCAACTTTTACTAATGAAACACACATACGAAGTTTAATTCATGCAATTCCATTGATTATAGAATTACATATACTATAATCAATTTACTATATCACTTGGCTGGCGGAATGACAACAGGTGGACCAAGGCAATCACAGAGTGGCCAAGAGATGGACGTCGACCGCAGGGGCAGACTACCGGCCCGGTGGTCTGACGATCTCGTAACGGAAGTGGGACAGCAATGGATGAGCCTTGCTCAAGACCGATTGGACTGGCGACATAGAGAGGATGCCTATACCCAACAGTGGGTGCTGGAGCCTGGATAGATAGATTAACGGAATTGGTAGCCCTAGACGTTACCATGACAACGAAGCCACTGTTCAAAAAAATCAGTAAGTAGTCTTGAACTTGTCATTGTAACATGACCTTGAGTCGTTTGGAGGGCGGCCAGAATTCTAATGTACCTACTTACCCACTATCTATATAGACAAGTAGGTACTCTCTAACTGACAACATCAGACACTAAATTGCGCCTATGCTAAAAACTGCAGGAATATTGCACAGTTTCTCATGGTCCTACAGAAAGTAGCGCTAATTGGTAAAAGGAAAAAGCAAATTGTTACAAAATTAAAAATCCCCAACATTTATAAAACCGTAATAAATATAGCCCAGAACTGAGATCTCGCACGTTGCAAAAAAAAATATATTCAAATCTTTGACTAATAAAATAGTGCCATGTTTAATTTAAATTACATGTAACAGGAGTTCATGTTAATTGGTTATTTTTCTAGGGTAATTGCAGTTATCCTGGATTTTAGACTTTTCTTTATATTTGTGTCACTAAAGTTATACGAATATCAAATTTCAGCATTGTGTGATCACTGGTGTACCCTGTGATTTTCGTCAAAGTTCAGTTTTTTTATAGCTAATAACTCAAAAACTTCAGGATTCAACTAAAAATAAAAACGAGGTCGAAATGTAATTTAGTAGATGTCCTATTTGACCTAATAGTCTCATTTTGGTATTTTTTTACCCCTCTTGACTCTTGACCCCAATATCTCAACAACCCCCTAACAATTTAAGCTCATTTAGTCACACCAGGATTGTGCCAACTATTTATCAAATTTAATGATGATCGGATCAACGCTTCGAAAGTTATTCTCGGATAAACAAACATACATACATACAACGCCGATTTGCCCAAGTGTATTTGGAGATCTCGCTTCGCTCGGTCAAAAAACATTTGACAACTCCCTTCGGCAAAGACCGCCAGGTTCGTTTCGGGACTGCGATGCCACAGACACACAGACGGGTGGAAGTCTGAGTGTTTCTCTGTACTAGTGTTTTGTTATGTATGACAAATTAAAACATGGGTAGGGCTGATGGCTAGTATTGTTGTAAAATAGGTTTTTTCCAAAGCCATTACCATAGAAAATTTCACACAACCTAGTCTATCAAGTCCTAAAATATCAATGAAACAGCCTGTATAAAATAGATAACCAAATCTTAATAATTCATCATGTAAGTAGGTACCTGTTAAACTGACTAAGCGGCATCGTCGCAAAGGCGCCGCTGATTTACTTTAAAAATGGTTTATTGGAAATGTATCGATTACTGGATACATATTCAAGCTATCATTATTAAACTCACATCTAAAATCAATTAATATGATTCCAGGTGTGTGTTTTAAATTAAAGTCGTACATAACAAAACAGGTTGTATATTTAATGTACTTATTTACAAAAAAAATGTAATGTATTCGTTACATTACATTTTTTTTTACATAACTAATAAGTTATCTGGTTCCCATAGTATAAGCTTTGCTTAGTTAAGGGCTCGATAGCGCTGTGTGAAATGTCCAACATATTTATTTCCCTATGTGAAATATGAATAACCTCATAATATTTTAATGGGGGAAAACCGACGTTTATTTTTACATTAAAGGGGATATTGTAACTAGGTTACCGCAGCACCTCTGATTTCCCATATCATCGCGCCTAATTTAATTTATCGTACAAAGGCAATGATTTACGATATTACAATATTATCCCTCTACTGCAGAAAGCTTTTTATTAGGTGTATCCTAATTTAATCTTTTATTATGTGTGTAACAATAAAAATGATTTATGTTTTAAATTTGATGAAATAGATTATATTATTTTTTCAGAGAATTGGTTCTCATAACTTTGTTTAGTTTGGGGCTAAACAGCGCTGTGTGAAATATCCAGCATTATTTATCCATAATCCATGATAATATTATAAATGCGTTTGTTTGTTTGTTACCTTTTCACGATTAAACGGCTGAACGGATCGTAATGAAATTTGACAAGAAGATAGATTGTATCCTGGAGAAGGACATAGGCTATCTATTGTTACAATAAATTATCTTGAAGGGGGTGAAATAAGGGTTGAAAGTTTGTATGGGCAATCCATAATTCCTCAACCTGAAAATTCATATTTAGGCTTTTGTTATTAAACTTTTTTTCAAAATCACCCCTAAGGGGGGTAAGGGGTTAAAGTTATGAGGATTCTTTAGATGCACTCCCTATGTACAGTACATATAGCAAACTTTCTTGATGGAATTCTAATTCTTCTAAATTCTAAAACCCTATATTATAGATAGATTGTGGCCGAGGTTAGGACATAGGCTACTTTTTACCCTACTGCGCAGGAGGGTAATGTTTTTATTAACAAAGCACGCGTGCGAAACCGCGGGCGGGTCAGCTAGTTTAGTATATATATCGATGGAAGAAAGCGATTTTGTCGTATCTCAAAATATCTAATTGTACACCAGAGCCAAAAAACTATTTTAAAAAATCATAACTCGTACATTAATAAAGATAGAACGTTGAAATTCGGAAAATATTTTTATCAATCTAAGTTTTATTTGATACAGTTAATTGGAATGCCCTAAAGTTACTGCTTCATTGATTTTTAACTAGTTATAGCAATTGATGTTTCAATATCGAACAGCGGAAATTTTTGAGATACGCCATTTCCGCTTTCTGCCGTCGATATGTACATGCCCAGTTACTGTTTGTTGCCTATATTTAATGCATAAATATAATTGTAGCTAAACCTTATGTTATAATTTCGTAATTTACATTTTGTTTATAGCTGAGCGAACTGCCTAGCTTTCAAAACATATCACGCGAGCCTATCAAGAGATTTTGACCGAATGTTTATAAATTAGGTAATATTCAAGGTAGCCTAAGCTAGGCTAGTACTTGAACCTTGCTCTATGTTTCTACCTGAACCTATGTAGGATGTGGTGAATAATACCTACCACCTAGTTAAATGCTATAACTAAACTAATTTGTTTATGTACCTACCTACTTATGTAATGTTCATTTGAGACGACATTAATGTTACTAACTATATAATTCTTTTTCATTGTAAGTGATAATGTTTTTATATGAGAAATAAAGATTCATCAAACTGATACGGTGCTTTGGAATATGTGTCTTTTTTAACCCAAAACGGGGTCACTGTCCTCAATAACAAGATGTTAATACTACGATTTTTTAAAATAATTTTTATACTTTCGGTGAAAATTTAATAAATCATAATCAATAATGTTTTAATATGTCAGTCTTGTAAGTACTTACCTACTTGTTGAAGATTAATTTAAGAAACCGCGAATTTAAGACGAGTTGGTAATAACATATTGAATATATATTTTTTCTGCTTCTAGGATTCCTTACCAAAATGGTAAAAACGGAACCCATAAAGTGCGACATTGTCCGTTTTTCCGTGCGTCCCATTATCTGGTCCGCGCTTCTAGTAAAATAGGGTTACTAGATCAAGATAATGGTTATCATATAAAATAGCTCAATTCAAAAATGTCTAAGGTGGTGGAGAAGCAAATACAATTCAATAAACATTTAAATTATTTTAGATTCCAAAGAGATAAATGATTAAATTTCAAATTAAATATACATTTGTTTATTAAAACCACAAGGATCATTTTACATCGTCAATTAAACCGCCTGTTACTCCGCGACCAAGCTAGATAATAATCAGCAAGAAATAAGGCTAGTTAGTATATATAAAGAGGTCATTTTACCATCACTTAAGATTTTAGTTTATTTAAGAAGCGACAGAGGCCAGTAATCTTTAATATTTATAAATGAATTAAAAACTTTACTCACCGGAAGTACTCGTGCTAGGGTAATTATACAAAATATCCAAAAAATCTAAATCTGATACACAAACAGTCAAAAATCCTGGAAGATCACGAAATAGTCAAAGTTTACATTTTCGCTTCATCTGACTACACTGCACAGTATAAAAGACGTCATTTCAATTTAATTTTGAAAACGTGAAAGATAACGGAAACCAAATCCACCATGATGGTTTTTTTGGCGCGAACGACCACTTTGCCTGTCATTTTGCTTGTTTCATGTAATTATAAGCTATGATAGAGTTGATTTGCATACACCAAGACTTTTTTCAACCTCGGCCATGATAAAATATTTCACTTCGGCCATGGTTATAAAATTAGCACACAGGTCACATAAAACATAAAAATACGCGGGTAGTCGTCACTGTGTTCAAAAACCGAACTGTCAAAACTTTTTCTGTTGACCGAAAAGTGATTTTTCATTTGCGAAAATGAATTGTTTATTTTTGTTTTGTAATTTAGTTTCTAAGGCTACGACTTGGCTCAAGTCGGCTCTTACAACTGACCGTAGTATGAAGAAATGGGGTGGACTACCCCCTTACCTCCCAGTGGGGTGAAGCGGAGGCTCTTAATCAAGTGGTGGGGGAATAATTTTGTTTTTTAATTACGTTGGTGCGTTCAGAAAGCGGGGTTTATGGGCATGTTTGAGGTTACGATGTCATGTTCAGTAGAAATGTAGGGCTGTTGTTATTTTGGGAATTTGACCATTTCAAGGACCGAAATAGGCATGAAAAGTTAAAAGTGGTAGGCCAAAGTAGGAAGAAAGATTAGATTTAATTTGTGTACCTTACCAGTGTTAATTTGTGTTGTTGCTTTTCTTCTTTTTACGGAGTTAATTAGAAGTAATTTGGATAATCTAAGTGCTTCGGTCGGTACCGATGATCCTTTTGAAGCAGGTAGTAAGAACAAGGTTAACCTAGGGGTCTTCAACACTGGGGGTAAACAGGTTTCTTCTAGGCATGGTGTTCCATCGTAGACTGTATCATCGCGCGCCATCAGGCGAGATCGTGGTTATATCCAAGACTCTCTCTCTCTTCCCAGCTATGTATCCCACATGGTGGTGGGATCAGCTTTCCTAGTTATTCTTCTCCACTTCGCTCCTGGTTATATCCAAGACTATAAATAATAAAAAAAATATATGCTAAAGGACGTCCACATAGGTCTTCCCCATAGATTTTGAGATCGACCGATCTTGTGCGGCCTGCACCTAGCGGCTCCCAGCAACCTTGGTCTCTCCACTCAAGAAACTTTCTGCCCCAACAGCCATCAGTTCTTCGGAGTATGTGCCCCCCCCCCACTGCCACATCAGCTTGCCTCTTGGCTATGTCAACAATTTGGTACAACTTTTGAAACTATCTAAGTAATAAGAGGTCTTTACCTATGAAATTGCCGTTCTTCAGTCATTTCAAATAGAAAAAAAGTTTGGAATCGCTTTGTATTCTAAATTCAAATTAATTTTGTTTTAAAAACATGACATTCTTTTTACAAACTCAGTCTTTTGTTTATTGATTAGCGTTGTATTTTCATTACATTTGAACATTTTTCGTCATAACGGATACTTTAAAAATTCCTGTAATTATAGAATATGAGTTCCGTCGTGGCGCCAATGCGACACAAACGGCATGTAACATCAAAAACGTTTAAGGAAATAACTGTACAAACGAACGCACAACCCGTTATTGGTTTTCCCGGTTCCGTTCTGGAAATTTTGGCCTGCAAAAATGAAGCTCGTGGCCGTCCGGAGACTTTGGTCAACAATGATGAATTAAAGGCGATTGTGGAAGCTGACGAAACTCAATCTACAGCTGAGCTAGCAGCAGCTTTTGATGTTAGAATCAAAACAATTTTGATCCAATTGCGACAAATAGGCAAGGTAAAAAAACTTGATAGATGGGTGCCCCACGAACTTAACGATCGCCAGCGCAACGTACGCGTCGAGACCTGCCTCGCGCTGCTCAATAGGCAAAGAAATGAAGGAATTTTGAACCGAATTGTTACGTGCGATGAAAAATGGATTCTGTTCGACAATCGAAAGCGCTCAGCAAGTTGGTTAGATCCTGGTTCAGCACCAAAGCAATGCCCGAAACCAAAAATAACCCCTAAAAAGGTGATGGTCATTGTTTGGTGGTACTAGGCCACCAACCGCGGGTGTGATTCACCACAGCTTATTACAAAACAGCATGAGCATTACTGCAGATGTGTACTGTGAAGAACTGGGGACAATGATGGAGAAGCTTGCACATCGGCAACCAGCTTTGGTCAATCGGTCGTCCCCACTGCTCCTTCACGACAACGCGCGACCGCATACTGCACAACAGACAGTCTCCAAGCTGCAAGAGCTGGGGTTGGAAGCTCTCCCTCATCCACCATACTCACCAGACCTTCCACCTACCGACTATTACTTTTTCCAAAATTTAGACTACTTTTTAGTGGGTAAAAAATTCAATTCCCGAGAGGCAGTACAAAATGCCTTTGAAGAGTTTGTTGCCTCCCGTCCAGCTGATTTTTACAAGGGCATCAATAAACTGCCAATGCGTTGGCAAAGATGCGTCGATTGCATGGGTGATTACTTTGAATAACAGAAATAAAAAAGTTTAAAAAAATAAGTACTTTCACTTATTCCAGACAAAACGGCAATTTCATAGGTAAATACCTAATATTAGTGAGTTAATTCTTAGCAAAAGTCTGAGAAATATATCGGTATATTGGACAGTAATCATTCGCTCCCAAAAACATCAGCTGACCCGTAATCATGGCGCACGCAACTGCGTCGAAATATCGAGACACCCAGAAATTCACTAATCATGGTAAATATCCCGTTATTAGTGATAATTATTTAGTACAATTTAGTCATCATCATTATATTAGCTACAAGACGTCTGTGGCGATCTACATCACTAGGACGCAGAGGGGTATCCCTAGAGGAGATGGTAGATCTGCCACTGTCAGTTTACGCGCCGGGAGAAAAGATTTAGTTTTTCATGTACCAGAGTTCGCTCATCCAAGATTTATGTTTCCTAGCGCTTATTTACTTAAGTATGTAGCTTATAACATTCATAATACAGTGTTGTTAACGTTTATACAGTCGTTTCAATTGTTCGACTTGGGACATCGGAAAACTCCCACACGTCCACTGCTGAACATAGGCCTCCCCATCGATAAAAATTGATACAAATTGTAGCAAATTGTAGAATCCTTTTCACGTACGAAGTCCCGCGGATGTTTGAGATACTAACGGTTATAGGGGGCCAATTCCCGTAACTTAAAATAGTAAAATTAGAGTCCTATCGATCTGGTGTCGATACATGTTATATGTCCTAAACGGTATTCACGTAACTGACAATACAAAGAGTTAACTGACATGCGATTATACACTTTATTTATATCAAGCTAATATTGCAATATTAATGGAGCAGAATGCCAAAATATATTCAATTCAAAATCCAATCTCAATTGGGTCAACTTTCGTTATGTTTTTAAATTTGTATTACGTGAAAACAAATTACGCTCCCAGATGAAAAGTAAGATTGTATAATAAATAAATAAATAAAACAAATATTGCTGGACATTTCACACAGTGCTATCTAACCCAAACTAAGCAGAGCTATGGGAACCAGGTAACTGATAGAATACATTATACTTTTTTTTGCAAATACATACTTATAATATATTATATAGAAAAATATCCAGACCCGGAACAAATATCTGTAGATCACGCAAACATTCGTTCCGCGGCGGAAATCAAACCCGCTACCTCCTGCGTCTCAGCCGGCGATTCGCCCACTGCGCCACGGAGGTCATCTAAAATGTTTTCGATCATAGACACGAAATAGACTCAGTAGCTAACAACAGAAATGGATATTACAGAAAACATAACCCTTCTTTACCAACCGTGCATAACAATTACTTAGGTACCTTTGGGTGGGCCAGTTTCCAGTCTAGAACTAGTTGAGTACTTACACCCTAATGACTCTTGCATTTTGGTTGTAAATATTTTACATCGTACGTTACGATCAGATTTTATATTTTTTTGTCAAATATGTAGCGACATTGGGCTGACGCTTTGGCAGTCACGCCTCCCCCATAGACTTCTAGAGCGATCATGTACGGTCTGCGCCCAATGGCTCCCAGCAATCTTTATCATGCCATAATCCGTAAGAAAACGGTCTCATTGCTATGCAGAGTACGGGTCAGCTCCAACAGCATTCTGCAGGTCATGCCTGATAGATATGGCCTGCCTGTCATTCAATCTTTTATTCGGATCCTGATCAAATAGCCTTATGATTGAGTCGGGATGCGAAAGATTTTTTTTTTTAATAGATGTACTCGTAATGTTACTAACCTAGATATTTAAGATTATACCCAGATCTACTAACACAAATGGACTTGTAAAACCACTATTTGTCTGAATTAATAAATGAATTTAATTAAATTAAATTTATCTAGTGGGGGGCCGTCCTACGCTGCGCTTTCCAGTAAGTGGTCTCCATTCGGAAAGCTTTCTGTTCTAACAACCGTAATTTCTTGGAGCATTGCCCTGCCCACTGCCATTTCAGTTGCAAACTCTCTGGGATATGTCCGTGATCTCCGTTCGTCTTCAAATCTCCTCATTTTTGATCTATTTTAATTGTTTGAAAAGTCATAAAGAGCCTGTAATCTCCCTTTTTCAAACTGGATCACAGAAATGCAGCATTATATACTAATATTTATTACGTACAGTGCAGTAGGTAGGCTTTCTCCGTTGATCTTGATTTACTTTTTTTTTATATAGTACATACATGGAGATGGAACAAGCTTATGGCCCACCTGATGGGGGTACTAATCGCCTATAACAGAGAACTGACTCGCAGGACATGCACCTTAAAAACGTGCCCTACGATGCACTGCCCTGCGTCCATCAAAGCAATGCTGTGACTGATGATAGGACACGGTGGGTTCTCCTCATACTTGCATCGCTTCAAGTGCAAGGACAACCCGTCGTGCGACTGCGAACCACAGGTCGAGGTAAGCGCGCTACACGTTGTCGTGGAGTGCCCCATATGGTCGCCAGAGGTTCGACACTGAAAGTGAAATTGGTACAGATATCAGGTTACAAAAGCTATCTAAGATATTAGAAGACAAAAGTATTAGGGATAAATTTTTAGGTATGTAGTATGTAAAGTAGTAGATAAAAATTAGTAATAAAAACAGGATGCACTTTTGTAAGTACACATAGTAAGAAATTATTGTAAAATAATAAAAAAATTATAGATATAAGAGAGTACAATCACATAATGAAAGAGAACTTAGCAAACAAGATCTCCGGTGTTGTCGGAGAATACAATGAAGGATAGCTCGCGGGCCGGACCTCTACGACCGGACGGGTAAAAAAAAACAAAACACAGCACTGCTGCTCGGCGACAGAAATAGGTAGGTATGGTAGTACTTCTCCGGGCGAGCCCTTTCACAAGCAACTCTACATGTTCAGACACTGTAGATTATAAACGTATCGTAAAGCTCTAAAGATGCCTTTTTTCGAGAACATTAGTATAATTGAAAACGTCTATTAGAAATAGGATACCGCACCCACATTTGGCTTCCGACTGATAACGGAGTAAGGTATGATGGATACTTTTGATATTTTTCATAGAAAATTGTATGCTTTTCCACTAGACATTTGTGACCATAGCTTAACTTTCGATTCCTATACAATCGTTGAGTGATGATTCACTAGATAACTGAACACCAGAAATGTCTTATTTGAAATGTCATTTAAAGTGGTTTTTTTTCGAATTATTATGTCTTTTATCAATGAAAGTGTGCATTTTATTGATTTTGGGACTATTACTGTCCCAAAGACGCAAGTAATTCGATACGCAGATGTTTAGATATTTCTAGTGTTCAGCTACATATATAGACTAGAGGTTGCGTTGTGCGCGAGCTGCTCGCAGCTCGCGTGTTTTTCTTTTAGTCAAAGAAGTAATTAAAGAGGATATCCAGCTGTTAAAAGCCATCAAAAAGGATATCCATATGTAAGCAGCAGTCAAAGACGATATCGAAATGGAAGAAGCAATCAAATCAAAGAGGATTTCCAAGTGGAAGCAGCAATTAAAGAGGATATTGAAGTGAAAGAAGCAATCAAATAGGATATCGAAGTAGCAGAATCAAATAAAGAGGAAATTAAGGTTGAGTAAGCATTCAAAGAGGATACCGAGGTGGTAGAAGCATTCTAAGAGGATGACGAAGTGAAAAAAGCAATCAAAGACGATATCGAAGTGGAAGAAACAGTCAAAAACGATATCGAAGTGGAAGAAACAGTCAAAAACGATATCGAAGTGGAAGAAGCAATCAAAGAGGATATTGAAGTGAAAGAAGCAATCAAATAGGATATCTAAGTAGCAGAAACAATCAAAGAGGAAATTAAAGTTGAGTAAGCAATCAAAGAGGATACCGAGGTGGTAGAAGCGTTCTAAGAGGATGACGAAATGAAAAAAGCAATCAAAGACGATATCGAAGTGGAAGAAACAGTCAAAGACGATATTGAAGTGGAAGAAGCAATCAAAGAGGATATCGAAGTGGATGAAGCAATCAAAGAGGATATCGAAGTGGAAGAAGCAATCAAAGAGGGTATCGAAGTGGAAGAAGCCATCACAGAGGATATCGAAGTAGGAAAAACAATCTAAGAGGAAATTGAAGTTGACTAAGGAATCAAAGAGGATACCGAGGTGGTAGAAGTATTCAAAGAGGATGACGAAGTGAAAAAGCAATCAAACACGATATCGAAGTGAAACAAATAGTCGAAGACGATATCGAAAAGGAAGAAGCAATCTTAGAGGATATCAAAGTGGAAGAAGCAATCAAAGAAGATATCGAAGTGTAAGAAGCCATCACAGATGATATCGTAGTGAAAATGCTATCAAAAACGATATCGAAGATGAAGACGCAATCAAAGAGAATATTGCAGCGCAAGAAGCAATCAAAAGGAAATCAAAGATGATATCGAATTGGTAGAAGCAATAAAAGAGGATATCAAAGTGGAAGAAGCAATCAATGAGGATATCGAGCTGTTTAAAGCTATCGAAGAGAATATCCATGTGTAAAAAGCATCCAAAGACGATATCGAAATCGAAAAAGCAATCAAATCAAAGAGGACATCCAAGTGGAAGCAGAAATCAAAGATGATATCGAAGTCGAAGAAGCAATCAAAGAGGATATCAAGCTGTTAAAAGCTATCAAAGAGGATATCCATGTGTAAGAAGCAGTCAAAGACGATCGAAATGGAAGAAGCAATCAAATCAAAGAGGATATCCAAGTGGAAGCAGCAATCAAAGATGATATCGAAGTGGAAGAAGCAATCAAAGAGGATATTGAAGTGAAAGAAGCAATCAAATAGGATATCGAAGTAGCAGAAACAATTAAAGAGGAAATTGAAATTGAGTAAAAGACGTCGAGGACAATGATAAAAATAAAAAACGGTTTCACCAAAAAAGTTATACTAATATTTTGTAAAAGTTTCCTCGAGCTATCTCTTCCCGTTTAAAAGATACGAGCGATTTAAGTTTTGTATGAAAACCCATAATTTTGTAGAGTGGAAATTGAAGTAAAAGAAGCAATTGAAGGAAACATATAAGTAGCAAAAAACATTAAAAAGGATATCAAAGTGGAAGAAGCAAAAATAGAGGATATCGAGGTGAAAGAAGCATTCAAGGAGGAAGACCAAGTGAGAGAAGCATTCAAAAAGGATGTCAAGAGCAATGATGGTAATAAAAAAACTATTCGACCAAAAATTTGTACCAATATTTTGTAAAAGTTTGCTAGGCGTAACTGTTCCCGTTTAGAAGATACGAGCGATTTAAGATTTGTATTAAAACCCATAATTTTGTAGAGTGGAAATTGAAGTAAAAGAAGCAATTGAAGAAAATATATAAGTAGAAATAGCAATTAAAAAGGATATCAAAGTGGAAGAAGCAAAAATAGAGGATATCGAGGTGAAAGAAGCATTCAAAGCGGAAGACGAAGTAAGAGAAGCATTCAAAAAGGATCTCAAGGGCAATGATGGTATTAAAAAAACTATTCCACCAAAAATTAGAACCAATATTTTGTAAAAGTTTGCTGGAGGTAACTCTTCCCGTTTAGAAGATACGAGCGATTTAAGATTTTTATTAAAACCCATAATTTTGTAGAGTCGATATTGAAGTAAGAGAAGTAATTGAAGAAAATAGAAAAAACAATTCAAAAGTATATTGAAGTAAAAATGCCACCAAAGAGGATTTCGAAGTTATAGAAACAATTAAAGAGGATATCAATGTGGAAGAAACATTCGAAAACGAAAAGGAAGTGAGAGAAGAATTCAAAATGATGGCAAAGGCGATGATGACCGTAAACTAACGATTCCACCAAAAATTTGTGCTACCATTTTTAAAAGTTTGTTATGTCTACATATCTCTTACCGTTTAAAAGATACGAACGATTAAAGTTTTTTAAGAAAAATCATAATTTTGATGAGAGGATATCGAAGTGCAAGAAGCAATCAAAAAGTATTTCGAAGTTCCAAAATGATCATAGTGGATGAAGCATAATTAAAATAAAATGATGTTCCAAAATGATCATAGTGGATGTTCTTTTTATAAAAAAAAAAATTGACGTTCCAAAAGTGATCATTGTGGATGAGGCATAATTAAAAAAAATTGATGTTCCAAAATGATGACAAAGGATGTTGCATAATAAAAAAAAATTGACGTTCCAAAAATGTTCCAAAATGATGATGATGAACTTTGCAAATTTAACTATGAAAGTTGTCTCATGCCCTTCCACCACCAATAAATAGAATCAAGCAAATTTACAGTAATTTTATAGTACACACAAGCCATGGGCTCCCTACAAAAACAGTATGAAAATTACGGCAAACGAAATATACGGTTTACGGTATTCATACAGAAATACTTTGTATGGGACAATTTTTTTTTTGTATGAAAGACAATTTTTTTTTCATGGATCCGGATATAAAAAAATGTCCTCTGCAACATTAGTTTTTGCACCAACGCTGTAAGACCTATACTTTCCGAGATACGATGTTGATGGGAGCGAATGGGGGACAAAAGGGGTACTTTAGGATTTATTCCCAACTCACCGGAACTCCCTCTATACGATCCCACCAAACATTTCCCCCCTACGAGGTGGCATCTGGGAGAACAATGATGTCAATCAGTCAGTGAGTCAGTGGTAATCGAGCTTTATATAATACTAGAGGTTGCGTTGTGCGCGAGCTGCTCGCAGCTCGCGTGTTTTTCTTTTAGTCGAAGAAGTAATTAAAGAGGATATCGAGCTGTTAAAAGCCATCAAAGAAGATATCCATGTGTAAGAAGCAGTCAAAGACGATATCGAAATGGAAGAAGCAATCAAATCAAAGAGGATTTCCAAGTGGAAGCAGCAATCAAAGATGATATCGAAGTGGAAGAAGCAATCAAAGAGGATATTGAAGTGAAAGAAGCAATCAAATAGGATATCGAAGTAGCAGAAACAATCAAAGAGGAAATTATAGTTGAGGAAGAAATCAAAGAGGATACCAAGGTGGTAGAAGCATTCTAAGAGGATGACGAAGTAAAAAAAGCAATCAAAGACGATATCGAAGTGGAAGAAGCAATCCAATGGATATTGAAGATGAAGAAGGAATAAAAGAGGATATCGAAGCGGAACAAGCAATCGTAGAGGATATCAAAGTTAAAGAAGCAATCAAAGAGGATACCAATGTGGAAGAAGCAATCAAAGAGGATATCGAAGTGGAACAAGCAATCAAAGAGAAAAAAATTGGATGTTCCAAAATGATCATGATAATAGTTGTATAAAAAAAATTGAACGTTGCAAAAAAGATCATGATGAACGTTGCATAAAAAAAATCTGGACGTTCCAAAATGATCATGATTGACGTTGCATAATATAAATGTTTGTTGCAAAATGATAATGATCAAAAATTTGTACTAATATTTTGTCAAAGTTTGCTAGTGCTATCTCTTCCCGTTTAGAAGATACGAGCGATTAAAGTTTTGTAAGAAAAATCATAAATTTGTTGATTGGATACCGAAGTGGAAGAAACTATCAAAGAGAATGTTGAAGTGGAAGAAGCAATCAAATAGGATATCGAAGTGGCAGAAACAATCAAAGAGGAAATTGAAGTTGAGTAAGCAATCAAAGAGGATACCGAGGCGGTAGAAGCATTCAAAGAAGATGACGAAGTGAAAAAAGCAATCAAAGACGATATCGAAATGGAAGAAGCAGTCAAAGACGATATCGAAGAGGGAGAAACAATCAAAGAGGAAATTGAAGTTGAGTAAGCAATCAAAGAGGATACCGAGGTGGTAGAAGCATTCAAAGAAGATGACGAAGTGAAAAAAGCAATCAAAGACGATATCGAAATAGAAGAAGCAGTCAAAGACGATATCGAAGTGGGAGAAGCAATCAAAGAGGATATCGAAGTTAAAGAAGCAGTCAAAGATGATGTCTAAGTGGAAAAAACATTCAAAGAAGATGACGAAGTGAGAGAAGCATTCAAAAAGGATGTCAAGGATGACAATAAAAAAACAGTTGCACCAAAAATTTATACCAATATTTTGTACAAGTTTGCTAGGGCTATCTCTTCCCGTTTAGAAGATACAAGCGATTGAAGTTTTGTATGAAAGACCACAATTTTGTAGAGAGCATAATGAAGTAACTGAAGCAATTAAAGAGGATATGAAAGTAGAAGAAGCATTTTAAAGGGATAACGAAGTGGAACATGCAAAAATAGAAGATGTCGAGGCGGAAGAAACAATCAAATAGAATATCGAAGTGGAAGAAGCAATCAAAGAGGGTATCGAAGAGGAAGAAGCCATCACAGAGGATATCGAAGTGAAAATGCTATCAAAGACGATATCGAAGATGAAGACGCAATCAAAGAGAATAATGCAGTGCAAGAAGCAATCAAAAGGAAATCGAAGATGATATCGAAGTGGAAGGAGTAAACAAAGAGGACATTGAAGTGGGAGAAGCAATCAAATAGGATATCGAAGTAGCAAAAACAATCAAAGAGGAAATTGAAGTTGACTAAGGAATCAAAGAGGATACCGAGTTGATAGAAGTATTCAAAGAGGATGACGAAGTGAAAAAAGCAATCAAAGACGATATCGAAGTGAAAGAAATAGTCAAAGACGATATCAAAATGGAACAAGCAATCAAAGCGGATATCGAAGTGGAAGAAGCAATCAAAGAGGATATCAAAGTGGAAGAAGCGATCACAGGATATCGAAGTAAAAATGCAATCAAAAACAATATCGAATATGAAGACGCAATCAAAGAAAATATTGCAGTGCAAGAAGCAATCAAACGGAAATCAAAGAGGAAGGAGCCCTTACAGAGGATACCGAAGTGAAAATGCCATCAAAGAGGATATCAAAGATGAAGAAGCAATCCAATGGATATTGAAGATGAAGAAGGAATAAAAGAGGATATCGAAGTGGAACAAGCAATCGTAGAGGATATCAAAGTTAAAGAAGCAATCAAATAGGATATCAATGTAGAAGAAGCAATCAAAGAGGATATCGAAGTGGAACAAGCAATCAAAGAGAAAAAGATTGGATGTTCCAAAATGATCATGATAATAGTTGTATAAAAAAAATTGAACGTTGCAAAAAAGATCATGATGAACGTTGCATAAAAAAAATCTGGACGTTCCAAAATGATCAGGATTGACGTTGCATAATATAAATGTATGTTGTAAAATGATAATGATCAAAAATTTGTACTAATATTTTGTCAAAGTTTGCTAGTGCTATCTCTTTCCGTTTAGAAGATACGAGCGATTAAAGTTTTGTAAGAAAAATCTTAAATTTGTTGATTGGATATCGAAGTGGAAGAAACTATCAAAGAGAATGTTGAAGTGGAAGAAGCAATCAAATAGGATATCGAAGTGGCAGAAACAATCAAAGAGGAAATTGAAGTTGAGTAAGCAATCAAAGAGGATACCAAGGTGGTAGAAGCATTCAAAGAAGATGACGAAGTGAAAAAGCAATCAAAGACGATATCGAAATGGAAGAAGCAGTCAAAGACGATATCGAAGTGGGAGAAGCAATCAAAGAGGATATCGAAGTTAAAGAAGCAGTCAAAGATGATGTCGAAGTGGAAAAAACATTCAAAGAAGATGACGAAGTGAGAGAAGCATTCAAAAAGGATGTCAAGGATGACAATAAAAAAACAGTTCCACCAAAAATTTATACCAATATTTTGTACAAGTTTGCTAGGGCTATCTCTTCGCGTTTAGAAGATATGAGCGATTGAAGTTTTGTATGAAACACCACAATTTTGTAGAGCGCATAATGAAGTAACTGAAGCAATTAAAGAGGATATGAAGTAGAAGAAGCATTTTAAAAGGATAACGAAGTGGAACATGCAAAAATAGAAGATGTGGAGGCGGAAGAAACAATAAAAGAGGATGACGAAGTGTAACAAGCAATCAAAGATAATATTCGAATAGTGGATGTCGCATAATAAAAAAAAAATGACGTTCCAAAATGATCATAGTGGATGAGGCATAAATAAAAAAAAATGACGTTCCAAAAGTGATCATTGTGGATGAGGCATAATTTAAAACAAAATGATGTTCCAAAATGATCACAAAAGATTTTGCATAGTAAAAAAAAAAATTGACGTTCCAAAAGTGATCATTGTGGATGAGGCATAATTAAAAAAAAATGATTTTCCAAAATGATCACAAAGGATTATGCATAATAAAAAAAAATTGACGTTCCAAAATGATCATTGTGGATGAGGCATAATTAAAAAAAAATTGATTTTCCAAAATGATCACAAAGGATTTTGCATAATAAAAAAAAAATTGACGTTCCAAAAGTGATCATTGTGGATGAGGCATAATTAAAAAAAATTGATGTTCCAAAATGATCACAGTGGATTTTGCATAATAAAAAAAAAAAAATTGACGTTCCAAAATGATCATTGTGGATGAGGCATAATTAAAAAAAAAATGATTATCCAAAATGATCACAAAGTATTTTGCATAATAAAAAAAAATGACGTTCCAAAGTGATCATTGTGGATGAGGCATAATTAAAAAAAATGATGTACCAAAATATCACAGTGGATGTTGCATAATAAATAAAAAAAAAATTGACGTTCCAAAGTGATCATTGTGGATGAGGCATAATTAAAAAAAATGATGTACCAAAATGATCACAGTGGATGTTGCATAATAAAAAAAAATAATTGACGTTCCAAAGTGATCATTGTGGATGAGGCATAATTAAAAAAATGTGGATGTTCCAAAATAAACATGATGAACGTTGCATACTAAAAAAAAAAAAAAAAATTGGATGTTCCAAAATGATGATGATGACCTTTGCAAAAACTATGAAAGTTATCTCATGTCCCTCCACCACCATTAAATAGAAAAAGTTTGCTAGGCGTAACTGTTCCCGTTTAGAAGATACGATGGTAATGATGTACCAAAATGATCACAGTGGATGTTGCATAATACAAAAAAAATAATAATAATTGACGTTCCAAAGTGATCATTGTGGATGAGGCATAATTAAAAAAAATGATGTTCCAAAATGATCACAGTGGATGATGCATAATAAAAAAAAAATTGACGTTCCAAAGTGATCATTGTGGATGAGGCGTAATTAAAAAAAAATTGATTTTCCAAAATGATCACAAAGGATTTTGCATAATAAAAAAAAAATGACGTTCCAAAAGTGATCATTGTGGATGAGGCATAATTAAAAAAAATTGATGTTCCAAAATGATCACAGTGGATTTTGCATAATAAAAAAAAAAAAAAAAAAATTGACGTTCCAAAATGATCATTGTGGATGAGGCATAATTTAAAAAAAATTGATTTTCCAAAATGATCACAAAGTATTTTGCATAATAAAAAAAAAAAATTTGACGTTCCAAAGTGATCATTGTGGATGAGGCATAATTAAAAAAAATGATGTACCAAAATATCACAGTGGATGATGCATAATAAAAAAAAAATTGACGTTCTAAAGTGATCATTGTGGATGAGGCATAATTAAAAAAAATGATGTACCAAAATGATCACAGTGGATGTTGCATAATAAAAAAATTGACGTTCCAAAGTGATCATTGTGGATGAGGCATAATTAAAAAAAATGATGTACCAAAATGATCACAGTGGATGTTGCATAATAAAAAAAAATAATTGACGTTCCAAAGTGATCATTGTGGATGAGGCATAATTAAAAAAATGTGGATGTTCCAAAATAAACATGATGAACGTTGCATACTAAAAAAAAAAAAAAAATTGGATGTTCCAAAATGATGATGATGACCTTTGCAAAAACTATGAAAGTTATCTCATGTCCCTCCACCACCATTATATAGAATCAAGCAAATTTACAGTAATTTTATAGTACACACAAGCCGTGGGCTCCCTACAAAAACAGTATGAAAATTACGGCAAACGAAATATACGGTTTACGGTATTCATACAGAAATATTTTGTATGGGACAATTTTTTTTTTGTATGAAAGACAATTTTTTTTTCATGGATCCGGATATAAAAAAATGTCCTCAGCAACATTAGTTTTTGCACCAACGCTGTAAGACCTATACTTTTCGAGATACGAGGTCGATGGGAGCGAATGGGGGACAAAAGGGGTACTTTAGGATTTATTCCCAACTCACCGGAACTCCCTCTATACGATCCCACCAAACACTTCCCCCCTACGAGGTGGCATCTGGGAGAACAATGATGTCAATGAGTCAGTGAGTCAGTCAGTGGTAATCGAGCTTTATATAATATAACTAGAGGTTGCGTTGTGCGCGAGCTGCTCGCAGCTCGCGTGTTTTTCTTTTAGTCGAAGAAGTAATTAAAGAGGATATCGAGCTGTTAAAAGCCATCAAACAGGATATCCATGTGTAAGAAGCAGTCAAAGACGATATCGAAATGGTAGAAGCAATCAAATAGGATATCGAAGCAGCAGAAACAATCAATGAGGAAATTAAAGTTGAGTAAGCAATCAAAGAGGATACCGAGGTGGTAAGAGCATTCTAAGAGGATGACGAAGTAAAAAAAGCAATCAAAGACGATATCAAAGTGGAAGAAACAGTCAAAAACGATATCGAAGTGGAAGAAGCAATCAAACAGGATATTGAAGTGAAAGAAGCAATCAAATAGGATATCGAAGTAGCAGAAACAATCAAAGAGGAAATTAAAGTTGAGTAAGCAATCAAAGAGGATACCGAGGTGGTAGAAGCGTTCTAAGAGGATGACGAAGTGAAAAAAGCAATCAAAGACGATATCGAAGTGGAAGAAACAGTCAAAAACGATATCGAAGTGGCAGAAGCAATTAAAGAGGATATTGAAGTGAAAGAAGCAATCGAATAGGATATCGAAGTAGCAGAAACAATCAAAGAGGAAATTAAAGTTGAGTAAGCAATCAAAGAGGATACCGAGGTGGTAGAAGCGTTCTAAGAGGATGACGAAGTGAAAAAAGCAATCAAAGACGATATCGAAGTGGAAGAAACAGTCAAAGACGATATCGAAGTGGAAGAAGCAATCAAAGAGGATATCGAAGTGGAAGAAGCAATCAAAGAGGATATCGAAGTGGAAGAAGCAATCAAAGAGGGTATCGAAGTGGAAGAAGCCATCACAGAGGATATCGAAGTGAAAATGCTATCAAAAACGATATCGAAGATGAAGACGCAATCAAAGAGAATATTGCAGTGCAAGAAGCAATCAAAAGGAAATCGAAGATGATATCGAATTGGTAGAAGCAATAAAAGAGGATATCAAAGTGGAAGAAGCAATCAAAGAGGATATCGAGCTGTTTAAAGTTATCGAAGAGGATATCCATGTGTAAGAAGCAGTCAAAGACGATCGAAATGGAAGAAGCAATCAAATCAAAGAGGATATCCAAGTGGAAGCAGCAATCAAAGATGATATCGAAGTGGAAGAAGCAATCAAAGAGGATATTGAAGTGAAAGAAGCAATCAAATAGGATATCGAAGTAGCAGAAACAATTAAAGAGGAAATTGAAATTGAGTAAAAGACGTCGAGGACAATGATAAAAATAAAAAACGGTTTCACCAAAAACTTATACTAATATTTTGTAATAGTTTCCTCGAGCTATCTCTTCCCGTTTAAAAGATACGAGCGATTTAAGTTTAGTATGAAAACCCATAATTTTGTAGAGTGGAAATTGTAGTAAAAGAAGCAATTGAAGAAAATATATAAGTAGAAAAAGCAATTAAAAAGGATATCAAAGTGGAAGAAGCAAAAATAGAGAATATCAAGGTGAAAGAAGCATTCAAAAAGGATTTCAAGATCAATGATGGTAATAAAAAAAATATTCGACCAAAAATTAGTACCAATATTTTGTAAAAGTTTGCTAGGCGTAACTGTTCCCGTTTAGAAGATACGAGCGATTTAAGATTTGTATTAAAACCCATAATTTTGTAGAGTGGGAATTGAAGTAAAAGAAGCAATTGAAGAAAATATATAAGTAGATAAAGCAGTTCAAAAGGATATCAAAGTGGAAGAAGCAAAAATAGAGGATATCGGGGTGAAAGAAGCATTTAAAGTGGAAGACGAAGTAAGAGAAGCATTCAAAACGGATGTCAAGGGCAATGATGGTATTAAAAAAACTATTCCACCAAAAATTTGTACCAATATTTTGTAAAATTTTGCTAGGCGTAACTGTTCCTGTTTAGAAGATACGAGCGATTTAAGATTTGTATTAAAACCCATAATTTTGTAGAGTGGAAATTGAAGTAAAAGAAGCAATTGATGAAAATATATAAGTAGAAAAAGCAATTTAAAAGGATATCAAAGTGGAAGAAGCAAAAATAGAGGATATCGAGGTGAAAGAAGCATTCAAAGAGGAAGACGAAGTGAGAGAAGCATTCAAAAAGGATGTCAAGGGCAATGATGGTATTAAAAAACTATTCCACCAAAAATTAGTACCAATATTTTGTAAAAGTTTGCTAGGGGTAACTCTTCCCGTTTAGAAGATACGAGCGATTTAAGATTTGTATTAAAACCCATAATTTTGTAGAGTGGAAGTTGAAGTAAAAGAAGCAATTGATGAAAATATATAAGTAGAAAAAGCAATTAAAAAGGATATCAAAGTGGAAGAAGCAAAAATAGAGGATATCGAGGTGAAAGAAGCATTCAAAGCGGAAGACGAAGTAAGAGAAGCATTCAAAAAGGATCTCAAGGGCAATGATGGTATTAAAAAAACTATTCCACCAAAAATTAGTACCAATATTTTGTAAAAGTTTGCTGGGGGTAACTCTTCCCGTTTAGAAGATACGAGCGATTTAAGATTTGTATTAAAACCCATAATTTTGTAGAGTCGATATTGAAGTAAGAGAAGTAATTGAAGAAAATAGAAAAATAGAAAAAACAATTCAAAAGTATATTGAAGTAAAAATGCCATCAAAGAGGATTTCGAAGTTATAGAAACAATTAAAGAGGATATCAATGTGGAAGAAACATTCGAAAACGAAAAGGAAGTGAGAGAAGAATTCAAAATGATGGCAAGGGCGATGATGACCGTAAAATAACGATTCCACCAAAAATTTGTGCTAAAAAAAAATTGATTTTCCAAAATGATCACAGTGGATGTTGCATAATAAAAAAAAATTGACGTTCCAAAATGATCATGTGGATGAGGCATAATATAAAAAAAAATGATGTTCCAAAATGATCACAGTGGATGATGCATAATAAAAAAAAAAATAATTGACGTTCCAAAGTGATCATTGTGGATGAGGCGTAATTAAAAAATTGATGTACCAAAATGATCACAGTGGATGCATAATAAAAAAAATAATTGACGTTCCAAAGTGATCATTGTGGATGAGGCATAATTAAAAAAAATGATGTACCAAAATGATCACAGTGGATGTTGCATAATTAAAAAAATTGACGTTCCAAAGTGATCATTGTGGATGAGGCATAATTAAACAAAATGATGTACCAAAATCATCACAGTGGATGATGCATAATAAAAAAATAAAAAATAATTGACGTTCCAAAATGATCATTGTGGATGAGGCGTAATTAAAAAAATGATGTACCAAAATGATCACAGTGGATGTTGCATAATAAAAAAAAAAATAATTGACGTTCCAAAGTGATCATTGTGGATGAGGCATAATTAAAAAAAATGATGTACCAAAATATCACAGTGGATGTTGCATAATAAAAAAAAATTGACGTTCCAAAGTGATCATTGTGGATGAGACATTATTAAAAAAAATGATGTTCCAAAATGATCACAGCGGATGATGCATAATAAAAAATAATAATAATTGACGTTCCAAAGTGATCATTGTGGATGAGGCATAATTAAAAAAAATGATGTACCAAAATGATCACAGTGGATGTTGCATAATAAAAAAAAAATGACGTTCCAAAGTGATCATTGTGGATGAGGCATAATTAAAAATAAATGTGGATGTTCCAAAATAAACATGATGAACATTGCATACTAAAAAAAAAAAAATAATTGGATGTTTCAAAATGATGATGATGATGACCTTTGCTAAAACTATGAAAGTTGTCTCATGCCCCTCCACAACCATTATATAGGATCAAGCAAATTTTACAGTAATTTTATAGTACACACAAGCTGTGGGCTCCCTACAAAAACAGTATGAAAATTACGGCAAACGAAATATACGGTTTACGGTATTCATACAGAAATATTTTGTATGGGACAAATTTTTTTTTGTATGGATGACAATTTTTTTTTCATGGAACCGGATATAAAAAAATGTCCTCTGCAACATTAGTTTTTGCACCAACGCTGTAAGACCTATACTTTCCGAGATACGAGGTCGATGGGAGCGAATGGGGGACAAAAGGGGGACTTTAGGATTTATTCCCAACTCACCGGAACTCCCTCTATACGATCCCACCAAACATTTTCACCCTACGAGGTGGCATCTGGGAGAACAAACATGTCAATGAGTCAATCAGTCAGTCAGTCAGTCAGTCAGTGGTAATCGAGCTTTATATAATATAACTAGAGGTTGCGTTGTGCGCGAGCTGCTCGCAGCTCGCGTGTTTTTCTTTTAGTCGAAGAAGTAATTAAAGAGGATATCGAGCTGTTAAAAGCCATCAAAGAGGATGTCCATGTGTAAGAAGCAGTAAAGACGACATCGAAATGGAAGAAGCAATCAAATCAAAGAGGATTTCCAAGTGGAAGCAGCAATCAAAGAGGATATTGAAGTGAAAGAAGCAATCAAATAGGATATCGAAGCAGCAGAAACAATCAATGAGGAAATTAAAGTTGAGTAAGCAATCAAAGAGGATACCGAGGTGGTAAGAGCATTCTAAGAGGATGACGAAGTAAAAAAAGCAATCAAAGACGATATCGAACTGGAAGAAACAGTCAAAAACGATATAGAAGTGAAAGAAACAATCAAAGAGGATATTGAAGGGAAAGAAGCAATCAAATAGGATATCGAAGTAGCAGAAACAATCAAAGAGGAAATTAAAGTTGAGTAAGCAATCAAAGAGGATACCGAGGTGGTAGAAGCGTTCTAAGAGGATGACGAAGTGAAAAAAGCAATCGAAGACGATATCGAAGTGAAAAAGCAATCAAAGACGATATCGAAGTGAAACAAATAGTCGAAGACGATATCGAAAAGGAAGAAGCAATCTTAGAGGATATCGAAGTGGAAGAAGCAATCAAAGAAGATATCGAAGTGTAAGAAGCCATCACAGAGGATATCGTAGTGAAAATGCTATCAAAAACGATATCGAAGATGAAGACGCAATCAAAGAGAATATTGCAGTGCAAGAAGCAATCAAAAGGAAATCGAAGATGATATCGAATTGGTAGAAGCAATAAAAGAGGATATCAAAGTGGAAGAAGCAATCAAAAAGGATATCGAGCTGTTTAAAGTTATCGAAGAGGATATCCATGTGTAAAAAGCAGTCAAAGACGATCGAAATGGAAGAAGCAATCAAATCAAAGAGGATATCCAAGTGGAAGCAGCAATCAAAGATGATATCGAAGTGGAAGAAGCAATCAAAGAGGATATTGAAGTGAAAGAAGCAATCAAATAGGATATCGAAGTAGCAGAAACAATTAAAGAGGAAATTGAAATTGAGTAAAAGACGTCGAGGACAATGATAAAAATAAAAAACGGTTTCACCAAAAACTTATACTAATATTTTGTAAAAGTTTCCTCGAGCTATCTCTTCCCGTTTAAAAGATACGAGCGATTTAAGTTTTGTATCAAAACCCATAATTTTGTTGAGTGAAAATTGAAGTAAAAGAAGCAATTGAAGAAGACATATAAGTAGAAAAAGATATTAAAAAGGATATCAAAGTGGAAGAAGCAAAAATAGAGGATATCGAGGTGAAAGAAGCATTCAAGGAGGAAGACCAAGTGAGAGAAGCATTCAAAAAGGATGTCAAGAGCAATGATGGTAATAAAAAAACTATTCGACCAAAAATTTGTACCAATATTTTGTAAAAGTTTGCTAGGCGTAACTGTTCCCGTTTAGAAGATACGAGCGATTTAAGATTTGTATTAAAACCCATAATTTTGTAGAGTGGGAATTGAAGTAAAAGAAGCAATTGAAGAAAATATATAAGTAGATAAAGCAATTAAAAAGGATATCAAAGTGGAAGAAGCAACAATAGAGGATATCGAGGCGAAAGAAGCATTTAAAGTGGAAGACGAAGTAAGAGAAGCATTCAAAACGGATGTCAAGGGCAATGATGGTATTAAAAAAACTATTCCACCAAAAATTTGTACCAATATTTTGTAAAAGTTTGCTAGGCGTAACTGTTCCCGTTTAGAAGATACGAGCGATTTAAGATTTGTATTAAAACCCATAATTTTGTAGAGTGGAAATTGTAGTAAAAGAAGCAATTGAAGAAAATATATAAGTAAAAAAGCAATTAAAAAGGATATCAAAGTGGAAGAAGCAAAAATAGAGGATATCGAGGTGAAAGAAGCATTCAAAGCGGAAGACGAAGTAAGAGAAGCATTCAAAAAGGATCTCAAGGGCAATAATGGTATTAAAAAAACTATTCCACCAAAAATTAGTACCAATATTTTGTAAAAGTTTGCTGGGGGTAACTCTTCCCGTTTAGAAGATACGAGCGATTTAAGATTTGTATTAAAACCCATAATTTTGTAGAGTCGATATTGAAGTAAGAGAAGTAATTGAAGAAAATAGAAAAATAGAAAAAACAATTCAAAAGTATATTGAAGTAAAAATGCCATCAAAGAGGATTTCGAAGTTATAGAAACAATTAAAGAGGATATCAATGTGGAAGAAACATTCGAAAACGAAAAGGAAGTGAGAGAAGAATTCAAAATGATGGCAAGGGCGATGATGACCGTAAAATAACGATTCCACCAAAAATTTGTGCTACAAAAAAAATTGATTTTCCAAAATGATCACAGTGGATGTTGCATAATAAAAAAAAATTGACATTCCAAAATGATCATGTGGATGAGGCATAATTAAAAAAAATTATGTACCAAAATGATTACAGTAGATGTTGCATAATAAAAAAAATAATTGACGTTCCAAAGTGATCATTGTGGATGAGGCATAATTTAAAAAAATGATGTACCAAAATGATCACAGTGGATGTTGCATAATACAAAAAAATAATAATAATTGACGTTCCAAAGTGATCATTGTGGATGAGGAATATTTAAAAAAGATGATGTTCCAAAATGATCACAGTGGATGATGCATAATAAAAAAAATAATAATTGACGTTCCAAAGTGATCATTGTGGATGAGGCTTGATTAAAAAAATGATGTACCAAAATGATCACAGTGGATGTTGCATAATAAAAAAAAATAATTGACGTTCCAAAGTGATCATTGTGGATGAGGCGTAATTAAAAAAATGATGTACCAAAATGATCACAGTGGATGTTGCATAATATAAAAAAATAATGGACGTTCCAAAGTGATCATTGTGGATGAGGCATAATTAAAAAAAATTATGTACCAAAATGATCACAGTGGATGTTGCATAATAAAAAAAAAATTGACGTTCCAAAGTGATCATAGTGGATGAGGCATAATTGAAAAAAAATGATGTTACAAAATGATCACAGTGGATGATGCATAATAAAAAAAAAAATAATTGACGTTCCAAAGTGATCATTGTGGATGAGGCATAATTAAAAAAATGATGTACCAAAATGATCACAGTTGATGTTGCATAATAAAAAAAAAAATGACGTTTCAAAGTGATCATTGTGGATGAGGCATAATTAAAAAAATGTGGATGTTCCAAAATAAACATGATGAACGTTGCATACTAAAAAAAAAAAAAAATGGATGTTCCAAAATGATGATGATGACCTTTGCAAAAACTATGAAAGTTATCTCATGTCCCTCCACCACCATTAAATAGAATCAAGCAAATTTACAGTAATTTTATAGTACACACAAGCCGTGGGCTCCCTACAAAAACAGTATGAAAATTACGGCAAACGAAATATACGGTTTACGGTATTCATACAGAAATATTTTGTATGGGACAATTTTTTTTTGTATGAAAGACAATTTTTTTTTCATGAAACCGGATATAAAAAAATGTCCTCTGCAACATTAGTTTTTGCACCAACGCTGTAAGACCTATACTTTCCGAGATACGAGGTGGATGGGAGCGAATGGGGGACAAAAGGGGTACTTTAGGATTTATTCCCAACTCATTGGAACTCCCTCTATACGAACCCACCAAACATTTTCACCCTACAAGGTGGCATCTGGGAGAACAAACATGTCAATGAGTCAGTCAGTCAGTGGTAATCGAGCTTTATATAATATAACTAGAGGTTGCGTTGTGCGCGAGCTGCTCGCAGCTCGCGTGTTTTTCTTTTAGTCGACGAAGTAATTAAAGAGGATATCGAGCTGTTAAAAGTCATCAAAGAGGATATCCATGTGTAAGAAGCAGTCAAAGACGATATCGAAATGGCAGAAGCAATCAAATCAAAGAGGATTTTCAAGTGGAAGCAGCAATCAAAGAAGATATTGAAGTGAAAAAAGCAATCAAATAGGATATCGAAGTATCAGAATCAAATAATGAGGAAATTAACGTTGAGTAAGCAATCAAAGAGGATACCGAGGTTGTAGAAGCATTCTAAAAGGATGACGAAGTGAAAAAAGCAATCAAAGATGATATCGAGCTGTTAAAAGCTATCAAAGAGGATATCCATGTGTAAGAAGCAGTCAAAAAATATCGAAATGGAAGAAGCAATCGAATCAAAGAGGATATCGAAGTGGAAGAAGCCATCACAGAGGATATCGAAGTAAAATTGCTATCGAAGACGATATCGAAGATGAAGACGCAATGAAAGAGAATATTGCAGTGCAACAAGCAATCAAAAGGAAATCGAAGATGATATCGAAGTGGAAGAAGCAATCAAAGAGGATGTTGAAGTGGAAGGAGCAATCAAATAGGATATCGAAGTGGCAGAAACCATCAAAGAGGAAATTGAAGTTGAGTAAGCAATCAAAGAGGATACCGAGGTGGTAGAAGCATTCTAAGAGGATGCCGAAGTGAAAAAAGCAATCAAAGATGATATCCCAGTAAAAGAAGCAATCAAAGACGATATCGAAGTAAAAGTAGCAATCAAATTTGATATCGAAGTTAATGAAGCAATCAAAGACGATATCAAAGTGGAAGAAGCAATCAAAGAAGATATCGAGATGGAAGAAACAAAAGTAGAGGATATCGAGGTGGAAGAAACAGTCAAAGAGGATGACGAAGGGAAAGAAGCATTCAAAGAGGAAGACGAAGTGAGAGAAGCATTCAAAACGGACGTTGAGGACAATGATAAAAATAAAATAACGGTTAAACCAAAAACTTATACCAATATTTTGTAAAAGTTTCCCATAGCTATCTCTTTCCGTTTAGAAGATATGAGTGATTTAAGTTTTATATGAAAACTCATAATTTTGTAGAGTGGAAATTGAAGTAAAAGAAGCAATTAAAAATAATATAAAGTAGAAGAAGCAATTAAAAAGGATATCAAAGTGGAAGAAGCAAAAATAGAGGATATCGAGGTGAAAGAAGCATTCAAAGCGGAAGACGAAGTAAGAGAAGCATTCAAAACATAACTCAAGGGCAATGATGGTATTAAAAAACTATTCCACCAAAAATTAGTACCAATATTTTGTAAAAGTTTGCTGGGGGTAACTCTTCCCGTTTAGAAGATACGAGCGATTTCAAATTTGTATTAAAACCCATAATTTTGTAGAGTGGATATTGAAGTAAAAGAAGTAATTGAAGAAAATATAAAATTAGAAAAAGCAATTCAAAAATATATATTGAAGTAAAAATGCCATCAAAGAGGATTTCGAAGTTGTAGAAACAATCAAAGAGGATATCAAAGTGGAAGAAACATTCGAAGACGAAAAGTAAGTGAGAGAAGAATTCAAAATGATGTCAAGGGCGATGATGACCGTAAAATAACGATTCCACCAAAAATTTGTGCTACCATATTATAAAAGTTTGTTATGTCTATCTCTTACCGTTTAAAAGATACGAACGATTAAAGTTTTTTAAGGAAAATCATAATTTTGATGAGAGGATATCGAAATGCAAGAAGCAATCAAAAAATATATCCAAGTAGAAGAAGCAATTAAAAAGTATATCGAAGTCGAAGAAGCCATCAAAGAGGATATCGAAGTGAGAGAAGCATGTAAAAAGACTGTCATGACAATGAAAAAACGATTTTACCCAAAATTTGTACTACCATTTTGTAAAAGTTTACTATGCCTATTTATTTTCGTTAAGTCGATACGAGCGATTAAAGTATTTAAAAAAAATCATAATTTTGTTGAGACGATATGAAAGTGGAAGAAACATTCAAAGAGGATATCGAAGTGGAAGATTCAATCAAAAAAGATATCCAAGTAGAAGAAGCAATTAAAAAGTATTTCGACGTTCCAAAATGATCATAGTGGATGAGGCATAATTAAAATAAAATGATGTTCCAAAATGATCATAGTGGATGTTAAATTATAAAAAAAAATTGACGATCCAAAATGATCACAGTGGATGTTGCATATTAAAAAAAAAATTGACGTTCCAAAAGTGATCTTTGTGGATGAGGCATAATTAAAAAAAAATGATTTTCCAAAATAATCACAAAGGATTTTGCATAATAAAAAAAAATTTGACGTTCGAAAATGATCATTGTGGATGAGGCATAATTAAAAAAAAATTGATGTTCCAAAATGATCACACTGGATGTTGCATTTAAAAAAAAATTGACGTTCCAAAATGATCATTGTGGATGAGGCATAATTAAAAAAAATTGATGTTCGAAAGCGATCACAGTGGATGTTGCATAATAAAAAAAAATAACGTTTCAAAATGATCATTGTGGATGAGGCATAATTAAAAAAAAACTGATGTTCCAAAATGATCACAGTGGATGTTGCATAATAAAAAAAAAAAAAATTGACGTTCCGAAAGTGATCATTGTGGATGAGGCATAATTAAAAAAAATTTGATTTTCCAAAATGATCACAAAGGATTTTGCATAATAAAAAAAATTGACGTTCCTAAATGATCATTGTGGATGAGGCATAATTTAAAAAAAATTGATTTTCCCAAATGATCACAAAGGATTTTGCATAGTAAAAAAAAAATTGACGTTCCAAAGTGATCATTGTGGATGAGGCATAATTAAATAAAATGATGTACCAAAATATCACAGTGGATATTGCATAATAAAAAAAAATGACGTTTCAAAGTGATCATAGTGGATGAGGCATAATTGAAAAAAAAATGATGTTCCAAAATGATGACAGTGGATGATGCATAATAAAAAAATAAAAAATAATTGACGTTCCAAAGTGATCCCTGTGGATGAGGCGTAATTAAAAAAATGATGTACTAAAATGATCATAGTGGATGTTGCATAATAAAAAAAATAATTGACGTTCCAAAGTGATCATTGTGGATGAGGCATAATTAAAAAAAAATGATGTACCAAAATATCACAGTGGATGTTGCATAATAAAAAAAAAATTGACGTTCCAAAGTGATCATTGTGGATGAGGCATAATTGAAAAAAAAAATGATGTTCCAAAATGATCACAGTGGATGATGCATAATAAAAAAATAAAAAATATTTGACGTTCCAAAGTGATCATTGTGAATGAGGCGTAATTAAAAAAATGATGTACCAAAATGATCATAGTGGATGTTGCATAATAAAAAAAAATAATTGACGTTCCAAAGTGATCATTGTGGATGAGGCATAATTAAATAAAATGATGTACCAAAATATCACAGTGGATGTTGCATATAAAAAAAAATTGACGTTTCAAAGTGATCATTGTGGATGAGGCATAATTAAAAAAAATGATGTACCAAAATATCACAGTGGATATTGCATAATAAAAAAAAAAAAAACTGACGTTCCAAAGTGATCATAGTGGATGAGGCATAATTGAAAAAAAAATGATGTTCCAAAATGATCACAGTGGATGATGCATCATAAAAAAAATAATTGACGTTCCAAAGTGATCATTGTGGATGAGGCATAATTAAAAAAAAATGATGTACCAAAATATCACAGTGGATGTTGCATAATAAAAAAAAATAATTGACGTTCCAAAGTGATCATTGTGGATGAGGCATAATTGAAAAAAAAATGATGTTCCAAAATGATCACAGTGGATGATGCATAATAAAAAAATAAAAATTAATTGACGTTCCAAAGTGATCATTGTGAATGAGGCGTAATTAAAAAAATGATGTACCAAAATGATCATAGTGGATGTTGCATAATAAAAAAAAATAATTGACGTTCCAAAGTGATCATTGTGGATGAGGCATAATTAAATAAAATGATGTACCAAAATATCACAGTGGATGTTGCATATAAAAAAAAATTGACGTTTCAAAGTGATCATTGTGGATGAGGCATAATTAAAAAAAATGATGTACCAAAATATCACAGTGGATATTGCATAATAAAAAAAAAAAAAAAACTGACGTTCCAAAGTGATCATAGTGGATGAGGCATAATTGAAAAAAAAAATGATGTTCCAAAATGATCACAGTGGATGATGCATCATAAAAAATAATTGACGTTCCAAAGTGATCATTGTGGATGAGGCGTAATTAAAAAAATGATGTACCAAAATGATCATAGTGGATGTTGCATAATAAAAAAATAATAATAATTGACGTTCCAAAGTGATCATTGTGGATGAGGCATAATTAAAAAAAATGATGTTCCAAAATGATCACAGTGGATGATGCATAATAAAAAAATAAAAAATAATTGACGTTCCAAAGTGATCATTGTGGATGAGGCGTAATTAAAAAAATTATGTACCAAAATGATCATAGTGGATGTTGCATAATAAAAAAAATAATAATAATAATTGACGTTCCAAAGTGATCATTGTGGATGAGGCATAATTAAAAAAATGTGGATGTTCCAAAATAAACATGATGAACGTTGCATACTAAAAAAAAAAAAAAATTGGATGTTCCAAAATGATGATGATGACCTTTGCAAAAACTATGAAAGTTATCTCATGTCCCTCCACCACCATTATATAGAATCCAGCAAATTTACAGTAATTTTATAGTACACACAAGCCGTGGGCTCCCTACAAAAACAGTATGAAAATTACGGCAAACGAAATATACGGTTTACGGTATTCATACAGAAATATTTTGTATGGGACAATTTTTTTTTGTATGAAAGACAATTTTTTTTCATTGATCCGGATATAAAAAAATGTCCTCTGCAACATTAGTTTTTGCACCAACGCTGTAAGACCTATACTTTCCGAGATACGATGTCGATGGGAGCGAATGGGGGACAAAAGGGGTACTTTAGGATTTATTCCCAACTCACCGGAACTCCCTCTATACGATCCCACCAAACACTTCCCCCCTACGAGGTGGCATCTGGGAGAACAATGATGTCAATGAGTCAGTGAGTCAGTCAGTGGTAATCGAGCTTTATATAATATAACTAGAGGTTGCGTTGTGCGCGAGCTGCTCGCAGCTCGCGTGTTTTTCTTTTAGTCGAAGAAGTAATTAAAGAGGATATCGAGCTGTTAAAAGCCATCAAAGAGGATATCCATGTGTAAGAAGCAGTCAAAGACGATATCGAAATGGAAGAAGCAATCAAATCAAAGAGGATTTCCAAGTGGAAGCAGCAATCAAAGATGATATCGAAGTGGAAGAAGCAATCAAAAAGGATATTGAAGTGAAAGAAGCAATCAAATAGGATATCTAAGTAGCAGAAACAATCAAAGAGGAAATTAAAGTTGAGGAAGAAATCAAAGAGGATACCAAGGTGGTAGAAGCATTCTAAGAGGATGACGAAGTAAAAAAAGCAATCAAAGACGATATCGAAGTGGAAGAAGCAATCCAATGGATATTGAAGATGAAGAAGGAATAAAAGAGGATATCGAAGCGGAACAAGCAATCGTAGAGGATATCAAAGTTAAAGAAGCAATCAAAGAGGATACCAATGTGGAAGAAGCAATCAAAGAGGATATCGAAGTGGAACAAGCAATCAAAGCGAAAAAAATTGGATGTTCCAAAATTATCATGATAATAGTTGTATAAAAAAAATTTAACGTTGCAAAAAAGATCATGATGAACGTTGCATAAAAAAAATCTGGACGTTCCAAAATGATCAGGATTGACGTTGCATAATATAAATGTATGTTGTAAAATGATAATGATCAAAAATTTGTACTAATATTTTGTCAAAGTTTGCTAGTGCTATCTCTTCCCGTTTAGAAGATACGAGCGATTAAAGTTTTGTAAGAAAAATCATAAATTTGTTGATTGGATATCGAAGTGGAAGAAGCAATCAAATAGGATATCGAAGTGGCAGAAACAATCAAAGCGGAAATTGAAGTTGAGTAAGCAATCAAAGAGGATACCAAGGTGGTAGAAGCATTCAAAGAAGATGACGAAGTGAAAAAGCAATCAAAGACGATATCGAAATGGAAGAAGCAGTCAAAGACGATATCGAAGTGGGAGAAGCAATCAAAGAGGATATCGAAGTTAAAGAAGCAGTCAAAGATGATGTCGAAGTGGAAAAAACATTCAAAGAAGATGACGAAGTGAGAGAAGCATTCAAAAAGGATGTCAAGGATGACAATAAAAAAACAGTTCCACCAAAAATTTATACCAATATTTTGTACAAGTTTGCTAGGGCTATCTCTTCCCGTTTAGAAGATACGAGCGATTGAAGTTTTGTATGAAAGACCACAATTTTGTAGAGAGCATAATGAAGTAACTGAAGCAATTAAAGAGGATATGAAAGTAGAAGAAGCATTTTAAAGGGATAACGAAGTGGAACATGCAAAAATAGAAGATGTCGAGGCGGAAGAAACAATCAAAGAGGATATCGAAGTGGAAGAAGCAATCAAAGAGGGTATCGAAGTGGAAAAAGCAATCAAAGAGGGTATCGAAGTGGAAGAAGCCATCACAGAGGATATCGAAGTGAAAATGCTATCAAAGACGATATCGAAGATGAAGACGCAATCAAAGAGAATAATGCAGTGCAAGAAGCAATCAAAAGGAAATCGAAGATGATATCGAAGTGGAAGGAGTAAACAAAGAGGATATTGAAGTGGGAGAAGCAATCAAATAGGATATCGAAGTAGCAAAAACAATCAAAGAGAAAATTGAAGTTGACTAAGGAATCAAAGAGGATACCGAGTTGGTAGAAGTATTCAAAGAGGATGACGAAGTGAAAAAAGCAATCAAAGACGATATCGAAGTGAAAGAAATAGTCAACGACGATATCAAAATGGAACAAGCAATCAAAGCGGATATCGAAGTGGAAGAAGCAATCAAAGAGGATATCAAAGTGGAAGAAGCCATCACAGGATATCGAAGTAAAAATGCAATCAAAAACGATATCGAATATGAAGACGCAATCAAAGAAAATATTGCAGTGCAAGAAGCAATCAAACGGAAATCAAAGAGGAAGGAGCCCTTACAGAGGATACCGAAGTGAAAATGCCATCAAAGAGGATATCAAAGATGAAGAAGCAATCCAATGGATATTGAAGATGAAGAAGGAATAAAAGAGGATATCGAAGTGGAACAAGCAATCGTAGAGGATATCAAAGTTAAAGAAGCAATCAAATAGGATATCAATGTGGAAGAAGCAATCAAAGAGGATATCGAAGTGGAACAAGCAATCAAAGAGAAAAAAATTGGATGTTCCAAAATGATCATGATAATAGTTGTATAAAAAAAATTTAACGTTGCAAAAAAGATCATGATGAACGTTGCATAAAAAAAATCTGGACGTTCCAAAATGATCAGGATTGACGTTGCATAATATAAATGTATGTTGTAAAATGATAATGATCAAAAATTTGTACTAATATTTTGTCAAAGTTTGCTAGTGCTATCTCTTCCCGTTTAGAAGATACGAGCGATTAAAGTTTTGTAAGAAAAATCATAAATTTGTTGATTGGATATCGAAGTGAAAGAAACTATCAAAGAGAATGTTGAAGTGGAAGAAGCAATCAAATAGGATATCGAAGTGGCAGAAACAATCAAAGAGGAAATTGAAGTTGAGTAAGCAATCAAAGAGGATACCAAGGTGGTAGAAGCATTCAAAGAAGATGACGAAGTGAAAAAGCAATCAAAGACGATATCGAAATGGAAGAAGCAGTCAAAGACGATATCGAAGTGGGAGAAGCAATCAAAGAGGATATCGAAGTTAAAGAAGCAGTCAAAGATGATGTCGAAGTGGAAAAAACATTCAAAGAAGATGACGAAGTGAGAGAAGCATTCAAAAAGGATGTCAAGGATGACAATAAAAAAACAGTTCCACCAAAAGTTTATACCAATATTTTGTACAAGTTTGCTAGGGCTATCTCTTCCCGCTTAGAAGATATGAGCGATTGAAGTTTTGTATGAAACACCACAATTTTGTAGAGCGCATAATGAAGTAACTGGAGCAATTAAAGAGGATATGAAGTAGAAGAAGCATTTTAAAAGGATAACGAAGTGGAACATGCAAAAATAGAAGATGTGGAGGCGGAAGAAACAATAAAAGAGGATGACGAAGTGTAACAAGCAATCAAAGAGAATATTCGAATAGTGGATGTCGCATAATAAAAAAAAATTGACGTTCCAAAATGATCATAGTGGATGAGGCATAAATAAAAAAAAATTGATGTTCCAAAATGATCACAGTGGATGTTGCATAATAAAAAAAAAATTGACGTTCCAAAAGTGATCATTGTGGATGAGGCATAATTTAAAAAAAAATTGACGTTCCAAAATGATCATTGCGGATGAGGCATAATTAAAAAAAATTGATGTTCCAAAATTATCGCAGTGGATGTTGCATAATAAAAAAAAAAGAAATTGACGTTCCAAAATGATCATTGTGGATGAGGCATAATTAAAAAAAATGATGTTCCAAAATGATCACAGTGGATGTTGCATAATAAAAAATAATTGACGTTCCAAAGTGATCATTGTGGATGAGGCGTAATTAAAAAAATGATGTACCAAAATGATCACAGTGGATGTTGCATAATAAAAAAAATAATAATTGACGTTCCAAAGTGATCATTGTGGATGAGGCATAATTAAAAAAATTGATGTACCAAAATATCACAGTGGATGTTGCATAATAAAAAAAAAAATTGACGTTCCAAAGTGATCATAGTGGATGAGGCATAATTGAAAAAAAAATGATGTTACAAAATGATCACAGTGGATGATGCATAATAAAAAAAAATAATAATTGACGTTCCAAAGTGATCATTGTGGATGAGGCATAATTAAAAAAATGATGTACCAAAATGATCACAGTGGATGTTGCATAATAAAAAAAAAAAAATGACGTTTCAAAGTGATCATTGTGGATGAGGCATAATTGAAAAAAAAATGATGTTACAAAATGATCACAGTGGATGATGCATAATAAAAAAAAAATAATTGACGTTCCAAAGTGATCATTGTGGATGAGGCATAATTAAAAAAATGATGTACCAAAATGATCACAGTGGATGTTGCATAATAAAAAAAAAATGACGTTTCAAAGTGATCATTGTGGATGAGGCATAATTAAAAAAATGATGTACCAAAATGATCACAGTGGATGTTGCATAATAAAAAAAAAAATGACGTTTCAAAGTGATCATTGTGGATGAGGCATAATTGAAAAAAAAATGATGTTACAAAATGATCACAGTGGATGATGCATAATAAAAAAAAAATAATTGACGTTCCAAAGTGATCATTGTGGATGAGGCATAATTAAAAAAATGATGTACCAAAATGATCACAGTGGATGTTGCATAATAAAAAAAAAATGACGTTTCAAAGTGATCATTGTGGATGAGGCATAATTAAAAAAATGTGGATGTTCCAAAATAAACATGATGAACGTTGCATAATAAAAAAAAAAAAAAAAATTGGATGTTCCAAAATGATGATGATGACCTTTGCAAAAACTATGAAAGTTATCTCATGTCCCTCCACCACCATTATATAGAATCAAGCAAATTTACAGTAATTTTATAGTACACACAAGCCGTGGGCTCCCTACAAAAACAGTATGAAAATTACGGCAAACGAAATATACGGTTTACGGTATTCATACAGAAATATTTTGTATGGGACAATTTTTTTTTTGTATGAAAGACAATTTTTTTTTCATGGATCCGGATATAAAAAAATGTCCTCTGCAACATTAGTTTTTGCACCAACGCTGTAAGACCTATACTTTCCGAGATACGAGGTGGATGGGAGCGAATGGGGGACAAAAGGGGTACTTTAGGATTTATTCCCATTTCATCGGAACTCCCTCTATACGATCCTACCAAACATTTTCACCCTACGAGGGGGCATCTGGGAGAACAAACATGTCAATGAGTCAGTCAGTCAGTCAGTGAGTGGTAATCGAGCTTTATATAATATAACTAGAGGTTGCGTTGTGCGCGAGCTGCTCGCAGCTCGCGTGTTTTTCTTTTAGTCGAAGAAGTAATTAAAGAGGATATCGAGCTGTTAAAAGCCATCAAACAGGATATCCATGTGTAAGAAGCAGTCAAAGACGATATCGAAATGGAAGAAGCAATCAAATAGGATATCGAAGCAGCAAAAACAATCAATGAGGAAATTAAAGTTGAGTCAGCAATCAAAGAGGATACCGAGGTGGTAAGAGCATTCTAAGAGGATGACGAAGTAAAAAAAGCAATCAAAGACGATATCGAAGTAGAAGAAACAGTCAAAAACGATATCGAAGTGGAAGAAGCAATCAAACAGGATATTGAAGTGAAAGAAGCGATCAAATAGGATATCGAAGTAGCAGAAACAATCAAAGAGGAAATTAAAGTTGAGTAAGCAATCAAAGAGGATACCGAGGCGGTAGAAGCGTTCTAAGAGGATGACGAAGTGCAAAAAGCAATCAAAGACGATATCGAAGTGGAAGAAGCAGTCAAAGACGATATCGAAGTGGAAGAAGCAATCAAAGAGGATATCGAAGTGGAAGAAGCAATCAAAGAGGATATCGAAGTGAAAGAAGCCATCACAGAGGATATCGAAGTGAAAATGCTATTAAAAACGATATCGAAGGTGAAGACGCAATCAAAGAGAATATTGCAGTGCAAGAAGCAATCAAAAGGAAATCGAATATGATATCGAATTGGTAGAAGCAATAAAAGAGGATATCAAAGTGGAAGAAGCCATCAAAGAGGATATCGAGCTGTTTAAAGTTATCGAAGAGGATATCCATGTGTAAGAAGCAGTCAAAGACGATCGAAATGGAAGAAGCAATCAAATCAAAGAGGATATCCAAGTGGAAGCAGCAATCAAAGATGATATCGAAGTGGAAGAAGCAATCAAAGGGGATATTGAAGTGAAAGAAGCAATCAAATAGGATATCGAAGTAGCAGAAACAATTAAAGAGGAAATTGAAATTGAGTAAAAGACGTCGAGGACAATGGTAAAAATAAAAAACGGTTTCACCAAAAACTTATACTAATATTTTGTAAAAGTTTCCTCGAGCTATCTCTTCCCGTTTAAAAGATACGAGCGATTTAAGTTTAGTATGAAAACCCATAATTTTGTAGAGTGGAAATTGTAGTAAAAGAAGCAATTGAAGAAAATATATAAGTAGAAAAAGCAATTAAAAAGGATATCAAAGTGGAAGAAGCAAACATAGAGGATATCGAGGTGAAAGAAGCATTCAAAAAGGATTTCAAGATCAATGATGGTAATAAAAAAAATATTCGACCAAAAATTAGTACCATTATTTTGTAAAAGTTTGCTAGGCGTAACTGTTCCCGTTTAGAAGATACGAGCGATTTAAGATTTGTATTAAAACCCATAATTTTGTAGAGTGGGAATTGAAGTAAAAGAAGCAATTGAAGGAAATATATAAGTAGATAAAGCAATTAAAAAGGATATCAAAGTGGAAGAAGCAAAAATAGAGGATATCGAGGTGAAAGAAGCATTCAAAGAGGAAGACGAAGTGAGAGAAGCATTCAAAAAGGATGTCAAGGGCAATGATGGTATTAAAAAAACTATTCCACCAAAAATTAGTACCAATATTTTATAAAAGTTTGCTAGGGGTAACTCTTCCCGTTTAGAAGATACGAGCGATTTAAGATTTGTATTAAAACCCATAATTTTATAGAGTGGGAATTGAAGTAAAAGAAGCAATTGAAGAAAATATATAAGTAGATAAAGCAATTAAAAAGGATATCAAAGTGGAAGAAGCAAAAATAGAGGATATCGAGGTGAAAGAAGCATTCAAAGTGGAAGACGAAGTAAGAGAAGCAATCAAAACGGATGTCAAGGGCAATGATGGTATTAAAAAAACTATTGCACCAAAAATTTGTACCCATAATCTGTAAAAGTTTGCTAGGCGTAACTCTTCCCGTTTAGAAGATACGAGCGATTTAAGATTTGTATTAAAACCCATAATTTTGTCGAGTCGATATTGAAGTAAGAGAAGTAATTGAAGAAAATAGAAAAATAGAAAAAATAATTCAAAGGTATATTGAAGTAAAAATGCCATCAAAGAGGATTTCGAAGTTATAGAAACAATTAAAGAGGATATCAATGTGGAAGAAACATTCGAAAACGAAAAGGAAGTGAGAGAAGAATTCAAAATGATGGCAAGGGCGATGATGACCGTAAAATAACGATTCCACCAAAAATTTGTGCTACAAAAAAAAATTGATTTTCCAAAATGATCACAGTGGATGTTGCATAATAAAAAAAAAATTGACGTTCCAAAATGATCATGTGGATGAGGCATAATTTAAAAAAAAAATGATGTTCCAAAATGATCACAGTGGATGATGCATAATAAAAAAAAAATTGACGTACCAAAGTGATCATTGTGGATGAGGCGTAATTAAAAAATTGATGTACCAAAATGATCACAGTGGATGTTGCATAATACAAAAAAAAAATAATAATAATTGACGTTCCAAAGTGATCATTGTGGATGAGGCATAATTAAAAAAAATGATGTTCCAAAATGATCACAGTGGATGATGCATAATAAAAAAAAATAATTGACGTTCCAAAGTGATCACTGTGGATGAGGCATAATTAAAAAAATTATGTACCAAAATGATCACAGTGGATGTTGCATAATAAAAAAAAAATTGACGTTCCAAAGTGATCATAGTGGATGAGGCATAATTGAAAAAAAAATGATGTTCAAAAATGATCACAGTGGATGATGCATAATAAAAAAAAAAAAAAATTGACGTTCCAAAGTGATCATTGTGGATGAGGCATAATTAAAAAAAATGATGTACCAAAATGATCACAGTGGATGTTGCATAATACAAAAAAAATAATAATAATTGACGTTCCAAAGTGATCATTGTGGATGAGGCATAATTAAAAAAAATGATGTTCCAAAATGATCACAGTGGATGTTGCATAATAAAAAAATAAAAAATAATTGACGTTCCAAAGTGATCATTGTGGATGAGGCGTAATTAAAAAAATGATGTACCAAAATGATCACAGTGGATGTTGCATAATAAAAAAAATAATAATAATTGACGCTCCAAAGTGATCATTGTGGATGAGGCATAATTAAAAAAAATGATGTACCAAAATATCACAGTGGATGTTGCATAATAAAAAAAAAAAATTGACGTTCCAAAGTGATCATAGTGGATGAGGCATAATTGAAAAAAAAATGATGTTCAAAAATGATCACAGTGGATGATGCATAATAAAAAAAAAAAAATTGACGTTCCAAAGTGATCATTGTGGATGAGGCATAATTAAAAAAAATGATGTACCAAAATGATCACAGTGGATGTTGCATAATAAAAAAATAATAATTGACGTTCCAAAGTGATCATTGTGGATGAGGCATAATTAAAAAAATGTGGATGTTCCAAAATAAACATGATGAACGTTGCATACTAAAAAAAAAAAAAAAAAATTGGATGTTCCAAAATGATGATGATGACCATTGCAAAAACTATGAAAGTTGTCTCATGCCCCTCCACCACCATTATATAGAATCAAGCAAATTTACAGTAATTTTATAGTACACACAAGCCGTGGGCTCCCTACAAAAACAGTATGAAAATTACGGCAAACGAAATATACGGTTTACGGTATTCATACAGAAATATTTTGTATGGGACAATTTTTTTTTTGTATGAAAGACAATTTTTTTTTCATTGATCCGGATATAAAAAAATGTCCTCTGCAACATTAGTTTTTGCACCAACGCTGTAAGACCTATACTTTCCGAGATACGAGGTGGATGGGAGCGAATGGGGGACAAAAGGGGTACTTTAGGATTTATTCCCAACTCACCGGAACTCCCTCTATACGATCCCACCAAACATTTTCACCCTACGAGGGGGCATCTGGGAGAACAAACATGTCAATGAGTCAATCAGTCAGTCAGTCAGTGGTAATCGAGCTTTATATAATATAATAACTAGAGGTTGCGTTGTGCGCGAGCTGCTCGCAGCTCGCGTGTTTTTCGTTTAGTCGAAGAAGTAATTAAAGAGGATATCGAGCTGTTAAAAGCCATCAAAGAGGATATCCATGTGTAAGAAGCAGTCAAAGACGATATCGAAATGGAAGAAGCAATCAAATCAAAGAGGATTTCCAAGTAGAAGCAGCAATTAAAGAGGATATTGAAGTGAAAGAAGCAATCAAATAGGATATCGAAGCAGCAGAAACAATCAAAGAGGAAATTAAAGTTGAGTAAGCAATCAAAGAGGATACCGAGGTGGTAAGAGCATTCTAAGAAGATGACGTAGTAAAAAAAGCAATCAAAGACGATATCGAAGTGGAAGAAACAGTCAAAAACGATATCGAAGTGGAAGAAGCAATCAAAGAGGATATTGAAGTGAAAGAAGCAATCAAATAGGATATCGAAGTAGCAGAAACAATCAAAGAGGAAATTAAAGTTGAGTAAGCAATCAAAGAGGATACCGAGGTGGTTGAAGCGTTCAAAGAGGATGACGAAGTGAAAAAAGCAATCAAAGACGATATCCAAGTGGAAGAAACAGTCAAAAACGATATCGAAGTGGAAGAAGCAATCAAAGAGGATATTGAAGTGAAAGAAGCAATCAAATAGGATATCGAAGTAGCAGAAACAATCATAGAGGAAATTAAAGTTGAGTAAGCAATCAAAGAGGACACCGAGGTGGTATAAGCGTTCTAAGAGGATGACGAAGTGAAAAAAGCAATCAAAGACGATATCGAAATGGAAGAAACAGTCAAAGACGATATCGAAGTGAAAGAAGCAATCAAAGAGGATATCGAAGTGGAAGAAGCAATCAAAGAGGATATCGAAGTGGAAGAAGCAATCAAAGAGGGTATCGAAGTGGAAGAAGCCATCACAGAGTATATCAAAGTGAAAATGCTATCAAAAACGATATCGAAGATGAAGACGCAATCAAAGAGAATATTGCAGTGCAAGAAGCAATCAAAAGGAAATCGAAGATGATATGAAATTGGTAGAAGCAATAAAAGAGGATATCGAAGTGGAAGAAGCAATCAAAGAGGATATCGAGCCGTTTAAAGTTATCGAAGAGGATATCCATGTGTAAGAAGCAGTCAAAGACGATCGAAATGGAAGAAGCAATCAAATCAAAGCGGATATCCAAGTGGAAGCAGCAATCAAAGATGATATTTAAGTGGAAGAAGCAATCAAAGAGGATATTGAAGTGAAAGAAGCAATCAAATAGGATATCGAAGTAGCAGAAACAATTAAAGAGGAAATTGAAATTGAGTAAAAGACGTCGAGGATAAGGATAAAAATAAAAAACGGTTTCACCAAAAACTTATACTAATATTTTGTAAAAGTTTCCTCGAGCTATCTCTTCCCGTTTAAAAGATACGAGCGATTTAAGTTTTGTATGAAAACCCATAATTTTGTGGAGTGGAAATTGAAGTAAAAGAAGCAACTGAAGAAGACATATAAGTAGAAAAAGACATTAAAAAGGATATCAAAGTGGAAGAAGCAAAAATAGAGGATATCGAGGTGAAAGAAGCATTCAAGGAGGAAGACCAAGTAAGAGAAGCATTCAAAAAGGATGTCAAGAGCAATGATGGTAATAAAAAAACTATTCGACCAAAAATTTGAACCAATATTTTGTAAAAGTTTGCTAGGCGTAACTATTCCCGTTTAGAAGATACGAGCGATTTAAGATTTGTATTAAAACCCATAATTTTGTAGAGTGGGAATTGAAGTAAAAGAAGCAATTGAAGAAAATATATAAGTAGATAAAGCAATTAAAAAGGATATCAAAGTGGAAGAAGCAAAAATAGAGGATATCGAGGTGAAAGAAGCATTTAAAGTGGAAGACGAAGTAAGAGAAGCATTCAAAACGGATGTCAAGGGCAATGATGGTATTAAAAAAACTATTCCACCAAAATTTTGTACCAATATTTTGTAAAAGTTTGCTGTGGGTAACTTTTCCCGTTTAGAAGATACGAGCGATTTAAGATTTGTATTTAAACCCATAATTTTGTAGAGTCGATATTGAAGTAAGAGAAGTAATTGAAGAAAATATAAAAATAGAAAAAACAATTCAAAAGTATATTGAAGTAAAAATGCCATCAAAGATGATTTCGAAGTTATAGAAATAATTAAAGAGGATACCAATGTGGAAGAAACATTCGAAAACGAAAAGGAAGTGAGAGAAGAATTCAAAATGATGGCAAGGGCGATGATGACCGTAAAATAACGATTCCACCAAAAACTTGTGCTACAAAAAAAAATTGATTTTCCAAAATGATCACAGTGGATGTTGCATAATAAAAAAAAATTGACGTTTCAAAATGATCATGTGGATGAGGCATAATTAAAAAAAAATTATGTTCCAAAATGATCACAGTGGACGATGCATAATAAAAAATAAATTGACGTTCCAAAGTGATCATTGTGGATGAGACGTAATTTAAAAAATGATGTACCGAAATGATCACAGTGGATGTTGCATAATACAAAAAAAATAATAATAATTGACGTTCCAAAGTGATCATTGTGGATGAGGCATAATTAAAAAAAATGATGTTCCAAAATGATCACAGTGGATGATGCATAAAAAAATAATAATAATTGACGTTCCAAAGTGATCATTGTGGATGAGGCATAATTAAAAAAAATTATGTACCAAAATGATCACAGTGGATGTTGCATGATAAAAAAAAAAATAATTGACGTTCCAAAGTGATCATTGTGGATGAGGCATAATTTAAAAAAATGATGTACCAAAATGATCACAGTGGATGTTGCATAATAAAAAATAAAAAAATTGACGTTCCAAAGTGATCATTGTGGATGAGGCATAATTAAAAAAAATGATGTACCAAAATGATCACAGTGGATGTTGCATAATACAAAAAAAATAATAATAATTGACGTTCCAAAGTGATCATTGTGGATGAGGCATAATTAAAAAAAATGATGTTCCAAAATGATCACAGTGGACGATGCATAATAAAAAAAATTGACGTTCCAAAGTGATCATTGTGGATGAGGCGTAATTAAAAAAATGATGTACCAAAATGATCACAGTGGATGTTGCATAATAAAAAAAAAAAATTGACGTTCCAAAGTGATCATTGTGGATGAGGCGTAATTAAAAAAAATGATGTACCAAAATGATCACAGTGGATGTTGCATAATAAAAAATAAAAAAATTGACGTTCCAAAGTGATCATTGTGGATGAGGCATAATTAAAAAAAATGATGTACCAAAATGATCACAGTGGATGTTGCATAATAAAAAAAAATTGACGTTCCAAAGTGATCATTGTGGATGAGGCATAATTAAAAAAAAATTGATGTTCCAAAATAAACATGATGAACGTTGCATACTAAAAAAAAAAAAAAATTGGATGTTCCAAAATGATGATGATGACCTTTGCAAAAACTATGAAAGTTGTCTCATGCCCCTCCACCACCATTATATAGAATCAAGCAAATTTACAGTAATTTTATAGTACACACAAGCCGTGGGCTCCCTACAAAAACAGTATGAAAATTACGGCAAACGAAATATACGGTTTACGGTATTCATACAGAAATATTTTGTATGGGACAATTTTTTTTTTGTATGAAAGACAATTTTTTTTTCATGGAACTGGATATAAAAAAATGTCCTCTGCAACATTAGTTTTTGCACCAACGCTGTAAGACCTATACTTTCCGAGATACGAGGTCGATGGGAGCGAATGGGGGACAAAAGGGGTACTTTAGGATTTATTCCCAACTCATCGGAACTCCCTCTATACGATCCCACCAAACATTTTCACCCTACGAGGTGGCATCTGGGAGAACAAACATGTCAATGAGTCAGTCAGTCAGTCAGTCAGTGGTAATCGAGCTTTATATAATATAACTAGAGGTTGCGTTGTGCGCGAGCTGCTCGCAGCTCGCGTGTTTTTCTTTTAGTCGAAGAAGTAATTAAAGAGGATATCGAGCTGTTAAAAGCCATCAAAGAGGATATCCATGTGTAAGAAGCAGTCAAAGACGATATCGAAAATGAAGAAGCAATCAAATCAAAGAGGATTTCCAAGTGGAAGCAGCAATTAAAGAGGATATTGAAGTGAAAGAAGCAATCAAATAGGATATCGAAGCAGCAGAAACAATCAAAGAGGAAATTAAAGTTGAGTAAGCAATCAACGAGGATACCGAGGTGGTAAGAGCATTCTAAGAGGATGACGTAGTAAAAAAAGCAATCAAAGACGATATCGAAGTGGAAGAAACAGTCCAAAACGATATCGAAGTGGAGGAAGCAATCAAAGAGGATATTGAAGTGAAAGAAGCAATCAAATAGGATATCAAAGTAGCAGAAACAATCAAAGAGGAAATTAAAGTTGAGTAAGCAATCAAAGAGGATACCGAGGTGGTAGAAGCGTTCTAAGAGGATGACGAAGTGAAAAAAGCAATCAAAGACGATATCGAAGTGGAAGAAAAAGTCAAAAACGATATCGAAGTGGAAGAAGCAATCAAAGAGGATATTGAAGTGAAAGAAGCAATCAAATAGGATATCGAAGTAGCAGAAACAATCAAAGAGGAAATTAAAGTTGAGTAAGCAATCAAAGAGGATACCGAGGTGGTAGAAGCGTTCTAAGAGGATGACGAAGTGAAAAAAGCAATCAAAGATGATATCGAAGTGGAAGAAACAGTCAAAGACGATATCGAAGTGGAAGAAGCAATCAAAGAGGATATCGAAGTGGAAGAAGCAATCAAAGAAGATATCGAAGTGGAAGAAGCAATCAAAGAGGGTACCGAAGTGGAAGAAGCCATCACAGAGGATATCAAAGTGAAAATGCAATCAAAAACGATATCGAAGATGAAGACGCAATCATAGAGAATATTGCAGTGAAGGAAGCAATCAAAAGGACATCGAAGATGATATCGAATTAGTAGAAGCAATAAAAGAGGATATCAAAGTGGAAGAAGCAATCAAAGAGGATATCGAGCTGTTTAAAGTTATCGAAGAGGATATCCATGTGTAAGAAGCAGTCAAAGACGATCGAAATGGAAGAAGCAATCAAATCAAAGCGGATATCCAAGTGGAAGCTGCAATCAAAGATGATATCGAAGTGGAAGAAGCAATCAATGAGGATATTGAAGTGAAAGAAGCAATCAAATAGGATATCGAAGTAGCAGAAACAATTAAAGAGGAAATTGAAATTGAGTAAAAGACGTCGAGGACAAGGATAAAAATAAAAAACGGTTTCACCAAAAACTTATACTAATATTTTGTAAAAGTTTCCTCGAGCTATCTCTTCCCGTTTAAAAGATACGAGCGATTTAAGTTTTGTATGAAAACCCATAATTTTGTGGAGTGGAAATTGAAGTAAAAGAAGCAATTGAAGAAGACATATAAGAATAAAAAGACATTAAAAAGGATATCAAAGTGGAAGAAGCAAAAATAGAGGATATCGAGGTGAAAGAAGCATTCAAGGAGGAAGACCAAGTGAGAGAAGCATTCAAAAAGGATGTCAAGAGCAATGATGGTAATAAAAAAACTATTCGACCAAAAATTTGAACCAATATTTTGTAAAAGTTTGCTAGGAGTAACTGTTCCCGTTTAGAAGATACCAGCTATTTAAGATTTGTATTAAAACTTATAATTTTGTAGAGTGGGAATTGAAGTAAAAGAAGCAATTGAAGAAAATATATAAGTAGATAAAGCAATTAAAAAGGATCTCAAGGTGGAAGAAGCAAAAATAGAGGATATCGAGGTGAAAGAAGCATTTAAAGTGGAAGACGAAGTAAGAGAAGCATTCAAAACGGATGTCAAGGGCAATGATGGTATTAAAATAACTATTCCACCAAAAATTTGTACCAATATTTTGTAAAAGTTTGCTAGGCGTAACTCTTCCCGTTTAGAAGATACGAGCGATTTAAGATTTGTATTAAAACCCATAATTTTGTAAAGTGGAAATTGTAGTAAAAGAAGCAATTAAGAAAATATATAAGTAGAAAAAGCAATTAAAAAGGATACCAAAGTGGAAGAAGCAAAAATAGAAGATATCGAGGTGAAAGAAGCATTCAAAAAGGATGTCAAGATCAATGATGGTAATAAAAAAAATATTCGACCAAAAATTTGTACCAATATTTTGTAAAAGTTTGCTAGGCGTAACTGTTCCCGTTTAGAAGATACGAGCGATTTAAGATTTGTATTAAAACCCATAATTTTGTAGAGTGGAAATTGTAGTAAAAGAAGCAATTAAGAAAATATATAAGTAGAAAAAGCAATTAAAAAGGATATCAAAGTGGAAGAAGCAAAAATAGAGGATATCGAGGTGAAAGAAGCATTCAAAGCGGAAGACGAAGTAAGAGAAGCATTCAAAAAGGATCTCAAGGGCAATGATGGTATTAAAAAAACTATTCCACCAAAAATTAGTACCAATATTTTGTAAAAGTTTGCTGGGGGTAACTTTTCCCGTTTAGAAGATACGAGCGATTTAAGATTTGTATTTAAACCCATAATTTTGTAGAGTCGATATTGAAGTAAGAGAAGTAATTGAAGAAAATATAAAAATAGAAAAAACAATTCAAAAGTATATAGAAGTAAAAATGCCATCAAAGAGGATTTCGAAGTTATAGAAACAATTAAAGAGGATATCAATGTGGAAGAAACATTCGAAAACGAAAAGGAAGTGAGAGAAGAATTCAAAATGATGGCAAGGGCGATGATGACCGTAAAATAACGATTCCACCAAAAATTTGTGCTACAAAAAAAAATTGATTTTCCAAAATGATCACAGTGGATGTTGCATAATAAAAAAAAAAAATTGACGTTCCAAAATGATCATGTGGATGAGGCATAATTTAAAAAAAATGATGTTCCAAAATGATCACAGTGGATGATGCATAATAAAAAAAAAAATTGACGTTCCAAAGTGATCATTGTGGATGAGGCATATTTAAAAAAAATTATGTACCAAAAAGATCACAGTGGATGTTGCATAATAAAAAAAAAATTGACGTTCCAAAGTGATCATTGTGGATAAGGCATAATTAAAAAAAAATGACGTACCAAAATGATCACAGTGGATGTTGCATAATAAAAAAAAATAATTGACGTTCCAAAGTGATCATTGTGGATGAGGCATAATTAAAAAAAATGATGTACCAAAATGATCACAGTGGATGATGCATAATTAAAAAAAAAATTGACGTTCCAAAGTGATCATTGTGGATGAGGCGTAATTAAAAAAATGATGTACCAAAATGATCACAGTGGATGTTGCATAAAAAAAATGATAATTGACGTTCCAAAGTGATCATTGTGGATGATTTAAAAAAAATTATGTACCAAAATGATCACAGTGGATGTTGCATAATAAAAAAAAATTGACGTTCCAAAGTGATCATTGTGGATGAGGCATAATTAAAAAAAATGATGTACCAAAATGATCAGAGTGGATGTTGCATAATAAAAAAAAATTGACGTTCCAAAGTGATCATTGTGGATGAGGCATAATTTAAAAAAATGATGTACCAAAATGATCACAGTGGATGTTGCATAATAAAAAAAAAATTGACGTTCCAAAATGATCATTGTGGATGAGGCATAATTAAAAAAAAAATGATGTTCCAAAATGATCACAGTGGATGATGCATATAAAAAAAAAAAATTGACGTTCCAAAGTGATCATTGTGGATGAAGCCTAATTAAAAAAATGATGTGCCAAAATGATCACAGTGGATGTTGCATAATAAAAAAAAAATGTAATTGACGTTCCAAAGTGATCATTGTGGATGAGGCATAATTAAAAAAAATGATGTACCAAAATATCACAGTGGATGTTGCATAATAAAAAAAAAAAATTGACGTTCCAAAGTGATCATAGTGGATGAGGCATAATTGAAAATAAAATGATGTTCCAAAATGATCACAGTGGATGATGCATAATAAAAAAAAAAAATTGACGTTCCAAAGTGATCATTGTGGGTGAGGCATAATTAAAAAAAATGATGTACCAAAATGAACACAGTGGATGTTGCATAATAAAAAAAAATAATTGACGTTCCAAAGTGATCATTGTGGATGAGGCATAATTAAAAAAATGTGGATGTTCCAAAATAAACATGATGAACGTTGCATACTAAAAAAAAAAAAAAAAATTGGATGTTCCAAAATGATGATGATGACCTTTGCAAAAACTATGAAAGTTATCTCATGTCCCTCCACCACCATTATATAGAATCAAGCAAATTTACAGTAATTTTATAGTACACACAAGCCGTGGGCTCCCTACAAGAACAGTATGAAAATTACGGCAAACGAAATATACGGTTTACGGTATTCATACAGAAATATTTTGTATGGGACAATTTTTTTTTTGTATGAAAGACAATTTTTTTTTCATGGATCCGGATATAAAAAAATGACCTCAGCAACATTAGTTTTTGCACCAACGCTCTAAGACCTATACTTTCCGAGATACGAGGTCGATGGGAGCGAATGGGGGACAAAAGGGGTACTTTAGGATTTATTCCCAACTCATCGGAACTCCCTCTATACGATCCCACCAAACATTTTTACCCTACGAGGTGGCATCTGGGAGAACAAACATGTCAATGAGTAACGTTCCAAAGTGATCATTGTGGATGAGGCATAATTAAAAAAATGTGGATGTTCCAAAATAAACATGATGAACGTTGCATACTAAAAAAAAAAAAAAATGGATGTTCCAAAATGATGATGATGACCTTTGCAAAAACTATGAAAGTTGTCTCATGCCCCTCCACCAACATTATATAGAATCAAGCAAATTTACAGTAATTTTATAGTACACACAAGCCATGGGCTCCCTACAAAAACAGTATGAAAATTACGGCAAACGAAATATACGGTTTACGGTATTCATACAGAAATATTTTGTATGGAACAATTTTTTTTTTGTATGAAAGACAATTTTTTTTTCATGGAACCGGATATAAAAAAATGTCCTCTGCAACATTAGTTTTTGCACCAACGCTCTAAGACCTATACTTTCCGAGATACGAGGTCGATGGGAGCGAATGGGGGACAAAAGGGGTACTTTAGGATTTATTCCCAACTCATCGGAACTCCCTCTATACGATCCCACCAAACATTTTCACCCTACGAGGTGGCATCTGGGAGAACAAACATGTCAATGAGTCAGTCAGTCAGTCAGTCAGTGAGTGGTAATCGAGCTTTATATAATATAATAATAGGTACCTACCTACTGAAACGAACGGTTTGGGCACACAGTGAGGGTATATTTGTTTTAAAACCCTGAATGTGGTTTTTTCGTAAACTAAAATTGGCAACATGGTTTCTTTATACGCATTTCTCTAGTTCTTACGGAAATAGGTGGCAAGGGCAGCTGCTGGAGCCAGTGGGTTCACTGACAACAAAACCTTGGAAGCAAACTAACCCTAGCATTTGGAGAAAATTACTTCTGCATATAAATTTAAACAATAACGCAAGCAATTTTCGACAAAAGTAAACGCGTAGGTACACAAAACGGTTAAATTTTCCTTTCGTTTTTTTAATACTTACTTAAACCTTCAGACTCCATCATCAGATCAGCTTGGCAACACCACAATATTTCCTAAGCACGACAGGCATACAGGTACCTATATGTATAAGTGCTGTAAGAGCTAGTGGCCATGCCAAATTATAGCTTGTTTTTTTCGTATTTTTTTACGGAGTATTCCTCTATAAGTAGCTCGTGATTGGTGTTATGTCATCATCATTATATTGAGACATCCACTGCTGAACATAGGCATCAGGCTATGGATTTCCAGAGCAACCGATCTTGTGCACCCAACGGTTCCCAGAAACCTTTATCGGAGAGCCGTCCTACGCTGCGCTTTCCAGTGCGTGGTCTCTATAGTTTGACCTTATTTTGACCTAATATCGAAAAAGCACCCTAATTTCTTTGCATTTTCTGAGAACATTTACCATACTAATGTATATTTTTTTATATCATTAGAAAGTCGAGATTTCAACGAACAAAAACCCTACCGACTTTTTTAAAAAAGCTGGTATAATTTTTGACGGGAAAATTTTCGATTGAAAATTAGGGTGTTTTTTCGATGTTAAGTCAAAATAAGGTGAAAAACAAATATTTTAAATAATAAAAATACAGTGTGTTTGGGACATAAAAAGGTAAGTTTTCGCCAAATATCGTGAAAAAAATTTTTTTTTAAACAAATTAAAAATAAAATACCAAAAACTTGGTTATTTGCGAAAACATGTAAATGGTAATAAGACGTTTTTAAAGTTGTTCTTGTTAGAAATAAGTACTGTTTGTTTTCCGAATAAAATAAAATAAAATGAAATTATTTGAATTTTTCACATAAATTTTGAGGTTATGTGAAAAAAGTGTTAAGCTAAAGTTGTAGATGTTTTTATTACCTACAACTTTTACGTATAACTTTTTTCCATAGGAATTGTAGTTTTACCGGAAATTAGATAATCCGTTTTTTACCCTTAAAAACTCACCATTTTCCACTTCCCGACCTCAGATCGCCCGTCAATTATTTTTCCTTTCATTTTTGTTACATTCTCTTTCTTTTCCAATGGGTTTCATCCTATTATTATTTTATTTTGGTTTCAACAATTATCGACCCTGGTCTAGTAGGTAAATAATAATAAAAACATTTTTTTTTTCACTAAAAACACTTTGTCACAGACGTCCTATGAAGTCTTTGACATCTGAGCTAGGTTGGTATAAAGACCTGTGTGTTACTGAAGTCGGTAGGTACTTTATGTAGGAATATAATGTATTTTTCTCAGGGAAAAATTATCGTTTTTCGTCATTGATTTTGAAAAGTAATTGTATTTGTTAATTTATTATATAGTTTCCGCGCAATATTTGAGAAAAGTATTATACAAGCTTTGGCCACAACTACACTTGAGAGCAATAAAATCGCACATCCGCACATTTTTACTTAAAAGTTAATTTTTTTTTTATTTGGAATTTACAGCAAATTAAAATCAAATTAAATTAAAGTGCATAATCTAGGCATTCGCAGAACTGATAAAGGGTTGACATTTACCTTTAAAAACAACTCATTAGCAACAAAACAATAGACCCCCTTATGTCGCTCGATCCAGGTAAGGCCGGCGGCGGGATTTATCGCAGGTATAAAAGAGTGCATATTGAGGGAATAGTCATCATAGAAGACGCCACAGAAGACTGGGCATCGCTCCACAAGCTCTGTCGACAGCTGAGGAACACCCCAACTCCTATTCGACCTCTCAAGCACCAAGATGGTAACCCAAGATACCGAGCTGAAGACAGAGCGGAGATCTTCGCAGACAGCCTTGAGGCTCAGTTCAAGAACAACCCAGACAAAGATCCGGTACACACAACAGAAGTGGAAACCTTTGTCGAAAACTACCTCAAGGCCGATACCCAGGAGGCAGACACCGCAGAAGGTATATTCTTCTCTCCCGGGCAAGTCCAACGGGCCATACGCCGGACAAAGCCAAGGAAGGCACCCGGTGAAGATAATATAACGAACGCTGCCATCCGCCACTTCCCCTACAAAATGATCGCCTCCGTGACCCGACTCTTCAACGGGATCATGAGAAGCGGTCACTTCCCCTCTCCCTGGAAGTCCGGCCGGGTTATCATGATACCGAAACCCGGCAAAAACATCCTGCTCCCAGAGAGCTACCGCCCAATTACCCTGCTTCCTAGCCTATCAAAATTATTTGAGAAGCTCCTCCTCACCCACATTAATCCCCACATCCCCCCGCGTCCAGAACAGTACGGATTCAGGTCGGAACACAGCACAACGCTACAACTGTGTAGGGTACTGCATCACCTCACTACCGCCCACAACAGGCGAGAACACTCAGTCGCAGTATTCCTGGACATGGAAAAAGCGTTCGACCGAGTCTGGCACGCGGGACTCCTCTATAAGATGGCTACCTCACCAATACCGCAGAAGGTGGTGAAGGTAATAGCGTCGTTTCTTCAAGGCCGCAGCTTCTCAGTGCGTGTGGAGCAAGCGCTCTCCTCCAGACGACCCATAGAGGCGGGAGTGCCACAAGGCAGCTGCCTCTCCCCTGTGTGTTACTCACGATACACCGATGACATACCCAACTCAGAAGATGCTCTGTTAGCCCTTTACGCGGACGACGCAGCATATATCACAAAATCCATGAACCTTAATCACGCCGCCACCAAAATGCAAAGGATCCTAGCAGAGCTCCCCGCCTGGCTGACAAAATGGAGACTGAGTGTCAACGTGGGTAAAACACAGGCGGTGGCATTCTCGAAGAGGCTCACACTACCGCCAAAACTCACCCTGGAGGAACAACCGGTGGCCTGGTCGCACACGGCTAAGTACCTGGGGGTTACTTTAGACCGGAACCTCACGATGAGTAAACACGCCAGGAACGTCCGTGGCCTAGCGAGTACTACTAGAGCGCTACTGAAGCCCGTCCTCCGGTCCAACATTCCACTCAGAATGAAGGTTGGACTGTACAAGACTTACGTCCGCCCGCGTCTCACATACGCGGCCCTCGCGTGGTACGCTTTGTTAGCCGAAGGCCACAGAAAGACACTGCGAAGTCAGCAAAGCCAATGCCTCCGGACGATCGTAGACGCACCACGGTACGTACGGAATGCCACCATTCAGCGAGACCTAGAAATTGAGAGCTTAGACCAATTTATAGGCCGCCTAGCAACCAGGATGTTTGCGCGCCTCGACACCTCCTCTTACAAACATCTAAGAGAACTAGCTCCTCTCACAGAAAGGCCCCCTAAGAGCAAGCCGTATCCGCGGGAGCTGGTCACAGAAACTGACGATGAGGACCAGGCATCGTCAGACGGGGACATCCCTCCCTCATCCCTTCCCCCTACCTTCCTTCCAACAAAGGTACCTGCGCGGCGACCGTCCGACGATCCTCCCAGCGGAGTGAGCATCGGGCGGCCAGTAACGCGTGAGTAACAAACCTGAGGCTCCGCGAGCCGACCCGATGACCCCCCCGTTGAAACGGGGGGCGGAAAGAACTCTGCAGGAAAGGGCCAAAAAGCCCGGCACTGCATCCCCCACACCGGCTTCGCCGGTGTGTGTGAGAAGAAGACACGTCTAAAAATAGTCATCATTTGCATACCAACGTACAGTGTGAAAGGTTCTCTATTGATATTGGCTTCAAACGGAACACGAAAATGGATACTACACCAGAAGTAGCCGCTCAAGTGGTTGCCCTTGTTGAATCGGGGCTTAAGCAAAGTCAAGTGGCTCGACAATTGAGTTTGAGCCGATTTACCGTTCGGCGTGTATACCAGAGGTATCAAGAGACTGGTGGCTACCAACGGCGACAAGGATCGGGCCGTCCCCGTGCTACAACAGAGCGTGATAACCGCTTTCTTATAACGACATCTTTAAGAAATCGTCGTTTGAACGCAGTTCAACTGGGCCAACGACTTCAAGAAGTTCGTGAAGTAGAAGTTAGCCGGTGGACAGTCAGAAGACGATTGAGAGAAGGTGGCCTGACTGCACACAGGCCAGCAAACGGGCCGAAATTGACCCCAGCCCACCGAGAAGCCCGCCTTCAGTTCGCTCGAGACCATTTGAATTGGACCGAAGAGCAGTGGAGTGCAGTCCTGTTCTCTGATGAGTGCAGGATGTGCTTGCATGGCAACGACGGACGGGGGAAGGTGTATAGAAGATCGGGAGAGCGATTTGCCCAATGCTGCATAACAGAACGTGTCGCCTATGGCGGTGGATCAATCATGTTTTGGGGAGGCATGTCTATGGAAGCAAAAACCGAGCTTGCCTTCATCACCGGACCGAATACTGGTCGCCAATCAAGAGGATTGACTTCCATACGATACATTGAGGAAGTACTCGAGAGCCACGTCGTACCTTTTGCTGGGTTTATCGGCGAAAACTTTCTGTTTATGCAAGATAATGCAAGACCGCATACTGCTGGCATAGTGATCGAGTACCTTCAAGAGGTGGATGTGACCGTTATGGAGTGGCCAGCTCGAAGCCCAGACCTCAATCCCATCGAACATCTATGGGACGAGCTGAAAAGAAGAGTTCGAGGCCGAGATGCTCCTCCATCGACTCTACAGGAGCTGCAACAGGCGATCGCAGAGGAATGGGAGGCTATTCCTCAAGACTTTATCAAAAGTCTAGTAACATCAATGAAAACACGGATGGAGTCAGTGATTCAGGCTAGGGGAGGGAACACTCGGTATTAATAACAAACTTTAAATTAATTTTATCTTTTAATTTCTTAACTTTGACACCAATACTTGAATAAAGAATTTTTTACTAAACATGCATTTTTGTTATTGATCCACAAAAGCATTTTTATGTAATGATTGAAAGACAAATCAGATACCACTGGATAGGTATTAAAATAGACTATGAATCTGCATTACAGAAACATAATATTTTTTGTTTTATTTAGTTATGTCAAAAAATCATGAATGTGCGATTTTTTTGCTCTCAAGTTTAGGCATTGATGGACTTGCCTGTGTGTGTGCCTCGGCTTCGCCTCGGCCCACATTTACACGTTCGTCTCAATCAATGCCGTTTTTGCTGGCCGCTGCAGTAATGTACTATTACTAAACCTCTTTTTTAATGTTTCTTTGTCTCTCTCTGATCGTGTGAAGTCATCGTAACAGGCTCAGTCTGAAAACCAGCATGGGTCTGCACTTAGCGCTTAAGTGTGGACCAACACAAATCTGAGACTGATCCTTTTTGGCACCACGCAGCACAAAACTTTTTAGCGCCCACATACTTATGTAGCTCTTGTTAGGTAGGTACCTGCCTATAGTGTTCCTTCTTAATTTGTTGTTTTTAATCCGTCCTGTGTTTTTCATAGGTACCTACCATTTTCATACTCAGCCCGGCTTGCACAACGATCCCTAAACGTATTTAGCGACTAAACATCTTTAAATTTGATGTATTTGTATGATTTGGCAACTCTCTAAATCATAATTAGCCATTTTAATGTCTCTTTTCAAAGTATGTTTTAATTTATTAATGTTTTGTCTGTGCTGTAGTGTTGTTTTAAACAAATGTATTTTACTTTATTTATGACTAGCTTCCGCCGGCGGCTTATCACGTGTTGTTTGTTAACAAAAAGTAGCATATGTTTGAATCCTGGTCATATTATATCAACAGACCAAATTTCACCAAAATCGGTTCAGCCATTACGACGTGATTGAGTAACAAACAAATAAATAAACAAACACCCAAACTTTCACATTTATAATATTTTACTTTAGTTATGATTCGGTCTCGTAGAGATATATCAAGCATATTCCTCCATAGCGCGCTGAGAGACCGCGAGCCTTCATAAAAGGCCCATAGTAGAGACCACGTTTCTATACCTACGATCTGATGTCAATCTTAAATGTAGCAGATATCAACGCGGAAAGGGATCGTCACCGTATCAACTCGAGCCGTTCTTTGTATGAAACTCCGCTACTGCAACGCACACTAATCGGAATCGTTACGTAATCGATGTGAACGTAATAAGATGTGGAATGACCTTCTTTCGGAGGTTTTTCCGGTGGGCTTTAAAATGAACACCTTCAAGAGAGGTGTAAATAGGGTATTAAGTCCTAGGCAACGCGACTGCAGTACCTCGAGTGCTGCAGGAGTTTATAGGCGACGGTGACCACTTAACATCAAGAGGCCCGTCAGCTTGTGTTTAATATTAAAAAGTTATTAAAAATTTATTATTATTAATATTAAAAAATATCGCCTCGCCTCGAGACAAGCTCACAACCGCGGTGCCGTGCGCTTACGTCTCTCCGTATCCGCGCGGTGATACTGGAGCCGCCGAGCCTCAACCAGCGGCCGGCGAGCCGAGAGCGCGGCGTCACATAGCCGCAGCCAAGGAGCTGCTGATCCGCTTTGATTACGTGCTTACGTTAGGCGATACGGTGACGATAACTTTCCGAGTTGATATGTCTGCTATGACCTTAAGTAATCACTTAAGTCACACACAGATCCAAGACTTTCGTTTTAGAGCACTGGGCCCGTAGCCAAATTACATTCGCCACGAATCTATTCGATTTCTACATACATTTGTTGTCGCTGAATGACGTAGTATTTCTATAGCATGTGTCAAATCCCATACAGTTTCGGACTTATCGACTAGCGTCATCGCTAATCGACTGTAACTTGGCTAAGCCCTCTGAGGTATTTTGGTATTGGGTTACATTAAAACAAAGTTCTTATTTGTAATTATTTATTAATAGAAATTGAAAACGAATACTCACTGTATTACGTTACATAGTAATTCGACAGTATTCACATAATCTAATCATATTATATTACAATATTTTAATTAATTTCGCTATTTTGATTAACAATGTATTTAGATTAAAAGATGGATGGAATAAACATGGAATGGACATATTTATCAAGATTCATATTTCATTTTTAAACCATAAATTATCCACAAACTGAATGAAATTATCATGAATTATTATTTTACAATACCATTAATATTAAAAAATATATATATATATGATTGGCCAACTGAACCGCCATGTTTTTTTTTATGAACTGTGATTTACACTATTGACGCAACAGATTTTTTACTTTGCGAATGGATTGGTAATTTTTTTTTTAATAAACTAATTAATACAATATTACATTAATAAGGCACCAAATTAAATATTTTTACACGGAACATAAAACTAAGAAATATAGGTACAGGTTACTAGGTACATAATACTATTTAATTTGAACATAAGATGTATATACAATTAAATGCTAAAATAATGTTTTTTTATATTTAATTACAATCAAAGTAAAATTGTGCAGCAAGTTTCTACATCTATCATCGGAAATACAGAATATATCGAAATCTATACAACCTGTTTTGTTATGGACGACATTCATTTAAAACACACATCCGGAATCGTATTAACTGATTTGAGAGGTGGGTTTAATACCGGTATCTTGAATATTTATCCAGTAATCGATACATTTCCAATAAAAAAAAATTAACGTAAATCGGCGGCGCCTTTGCGACGATGCAGCTTAGTCAGTACAGGTGCCTACATACATACATGATGAATGAATATGATTTATTTGTCTATTTTAAACAGGCTGTTTCATCGATATTTTAGGACTTGATAGTAAAAATTTTCTGCTTAAGGAATTTGAACAAAAAAAAACCTATTTTACAACAACACTAGTCATTAGCCCTACCCGTGTTTTCATTTAACGACGTACATAACAAAACACGTTGTATAAGAGGATAATATAGGTGGATAACCTACTTACATAAATATGAAATAAATACTTTTAAAAAGAAGCCAAATAAATGATATTAGTAATTTTAAACTACATAGTTGACACGATCTAAGCAGGCATTTTTTTTTCAATTAAATCTCAAAGCTATCAGTCTAGCTAATGCTGAAATGCCAAGAGTCTTATAATTTTTAATCCCCTTAGAGGGTTTTCACAGCTAATCTGCTAGGGGGTCAATATATAAAAAAACTTTGAATACTTTTTTTTAAATGGCAGTTATTTTAAAAAGTTTATCTAATTCAATACGCCTAGGTATGTTTCTCTATTTCAGTTCTCTGTTTTTAGCTTGCTAAGTAATCTGTGCCCCTTAACCCCTCAATGGGGTAAAAAACAAAAAAACGTACATATATTTCTAAAATTAATTTTATATTTATTGGTGTGGTCTATCATGGAATTAAACAAAAAACTCTAGATGAAATTTGCTACTTTTGATCCTGAGGAACTTTGATGTAATCCATCAGAAGGAGCAAAAATGCAAAAGTCCCGTATGGATTAGGTAAATTCTCTGATTTCAGTGTCGGCTTCAAAAATATCACCCAAATGAGAAAAATTAAACCCCTGTCACATATCTCTCAGCACGTGCTTTAGTATAGCCCCCTCATTATTCCTCGTCTGGTTCACCCCTGTATCTAGTGTAGGCCTTAGCTCTATAGAATCTCTGGAGAGTTGAGAGGCTGTTTCGATGTTGTCTATGGCTGAGAAGAGGAGATTATTTGAGCCTGTCGATGCGGTTGACGGGTTGCGTTTGTGGGCCGAATCATTGAAGGTGGGATTTGGACCTGGAAACAAAATAATAGGGTCAGAATACAAAAACTTTTACTACCATTTTTATTTTCAACCCCTGTCGACCAGCTAATGCCTCTTCTCGCGGATTTTTCAAATATCAAAAATGTCACAATTTAGACATATCTTACAAGTGTTTCTTTTAAAAATGATATAAAACTAGCTGACCCGCCCGCGGTTTCGCACGCGTGGTTTGTCAATAAAAACGTTACCCTCCTTCTGCGCGGTCGGGTGAAAAGTACCCTATATCCCAATCCCGGTCATAATCTATTTATATACCAAATTTCATCGAAATCGGTCCAGCCGTTTAGACGTGACAAAATGATTACTACTTTTCAGATCCCTAACTTGAGGAATTATGGATTGCCCTTACAAACTTTCACCCCCTATTTCACCCCCTTCAAGATAATTTTTTGTGACGAAAGATAGAATTCTTTCCCCAGGATATAAGAGATCTCATCGCCAAATTCCATTACAATCCGTTCAGCCGTGAAAAGGTAACAAACAAACATAGTTATTTACGCATATATTTTGGTATGGATGGATGGATGGATTATCAAAATTATGTTTAACATTTCATTGAATAATTAATAAATTCTAACTACATCCACTCACTAGTAGTAAAACTGCTTCTAAATTCTAACTACATATATCCACTCACCAGTAGTAAACTCCTTATAAATTGTAACTACATCAACTCAGCAGTAGTAGAACTCCTTATAAATTCTAACTACAATCACTCACCAGTTGTAGAACTTCTTATAAATTCTAACTACATCTACTCACCAGTAGTAGAACTCCGTCTAGACGCCGCGGGTGTGCTGCCCTTAGCGCCGGTCGGCATTGGCGGCAGCTTCGGGCGTGGCGTGGACTCGTGCTGGAGGAACCGCACGAACTCCGCGGCGAGGCTGTCGGGCACCGCGCTCGCCACCAGACCCAGCTTCTCGCACTCTTGCTTATTGAAGTCTAGGACTGTTGATAGCACGCGGAGGACTTGGACTCTGGAAGTTAGAAATATCACTTGTTTGTTTTAAAAGGTATTTATTAACAGAAAGACATAACTAACAAAATATCGCTAAACACAGTGCAGGTATTTTAATCCCGCCCGGCTGCGGCGCCTCTTACACTTTTGACAAAATTCCTGTGGTGAGAATGTGTAAGAACCGAAGAAGTGTAGTGTCAATTACGCGCCCTGATACCGTGAGTGTTGTGTGTCGGAATAGAGTTATGATCGAGAATGAAACCGGTAGTAGTGATAGTATTACTGAATTCATTCCTAGCAAGAGACTAAGAAAGAGGGTAGATCGTTATATCTGCCAATAACTATCCACTCGCAAAGACTTCAGTTTACCCGTGATCATGGCGCATGCAACTGCGTCGAAATATCGGGACACTCAAGAACTCACAAATCATGGTAAATATCCCGTTTTTAGTACAAATAGTTTTGACAAAATTGTTATTTATAACAATTTCACATTGTAAATCTAGAATTTATAGAATGCTTTTTTATGCACTAAGCTTATTTAAAATAAGTGTGCATTTTGTCTAGCACACATTATAGTTGTCATCATCACAAATATGACTAAACATATCTGGATGCGTCGGAAAGCACTTTAATGTAATTTCAGATTTAAACTGGTATTTATAGCGTATGTATCGCTCTTCGTCTGTTGCAACACAGTCGAACGTCGAGATGACAAATAAAAAAGCTACATACTCGATAAATACCCGTTTAAATCAGTAATCGTGTATAGAGATCGCGAAAGTTTGAAAAATACTAGAACTTTAATGGTTTGTACTTAGGTACGGAGGACTTCACTTATAGCAAAATCCCCCAAATAAATAAAAGAGTTTCGTGTTTTATGTTTATTATTTTATGTAAGTATTTAAGGTATTTATAGATATGGGCCTTGTTATCATATTTTGTATGTGCACATTGTTGCCTAAAATAAACGTTATATTACTATTATAGATTTCTAGAGCGGAGTGGAGGGAGGGGATTGGAGGAAGGGGAGTTGTCTCTACTCTACTTTCTTTTTGTTATAGAAATACGTTAAGTTATTCGCCACTCACTGGCTCATCACTCAGCTAGTGCAACATTATTGGGAGGTCAGCTCAAAGCGCAGGTTTGAGCTGGTTTGAAGCTGGAGATGAATTTGAAGATAAGAAAACATAAGATATGTGTAATGTTCTTACGATTTCATAAACATCCTAAAAACTTCCACAAAAAAGATAAACTCGTGATAAACACTGTTTAAAAAAAATCCTGAACAAAAATTGGTAAGATTTTTTAAACACGCGTTAAACAGTTGTTTATCTTTTTGTGGTAACAAGGTTAACTTTTAATTAAACTATAAATTGTGCAGATGCCTTTGCAAATTAAAGAGTATGATGATTTTTCTATGGAACCTATCATCAGATCTTAAACAAATTTATATAAGACAACCCCCTTTCTAACAAAAGGAGAATCATTGATCGGAAAACATGGTAAAGAATTATCGCTGAATATACATCAAACAATATTCCGACGCATTGGGAACCTGCTTTTTCACCCGACTACGGCAAAGCCAAAAGGAAGGGTTATGTTTTAGCAGTGTATGCATGATGTGTATTTATTTACCTGTGTTCCACCGTAGCACTCAAACTACTCATCCGATTTTGATCAATGAGTTGTCAATCGATTCGTTATTATGGTGACATAGACTACCATCGACAGGTTTTAAGTAGTCGGGTTTCAGTTTCTAAACGTATATAGCTTGTTAGTATCTTTGTAAAGTCTTCAATGAAAGCCAACTTACTTGCTGTTAGCGGCCGTCATCACATAGTTGATAATAAGATTCTTCACTAAATGCTTGTCCACTTTATCCTGTTGGTTCGATATGGCGTTGTAGTATCTCTCTTCAGCGGCAGCCACTGACGTCTGGAGTGTTCTTACTGTATTTTCAATTCAATGTATAAGTATTAATTAACATAATAATTCTAATTCGTTTATTTTTATAAATCTAGATCCAAAAATAGAAGGTTTTATTAAATTGCTAGATTGGGCTATTTTAGAAATTAAAATGTCAAAAAACTTATTTCAATTTCAGGCAAGTGACAACTGTTCTATAGCATCAAATAAGGTATTAAAAAAACTTAACTAGGTGTTCTTAAATAAGTCTTGTTGTTCAAACATTAACCGTTTCACCGCGGTAGCGATACCGCAGTACTATTATTTCTTCTGTTTCGTGTGTGTCATAGGGAGTAAAGTTAATTCAGATGTTTTACATTTTTATGTTTTTCAAAGACCAATAACATTTTTGTTTTTTAATTGATGCTATGAACAAGTTGACCATGGTCTGAACAACTTTGTTCTGGAAAAAAATATTATAACATTTAAAAATCTTAAAAAATAAATTATAGTAAAATCTACTCTACTCTTACCATGCACAAAGATTGTTCCAGGGTTTGATGCTCGATGCAACGCACACACGACCTCAAAGTATTATTCAGACACTGGACAGGGAGCGGGCGCCACTTCTACACTTACAAGCCCTCCTTACAAATTAATTTAAAACTACCCACAAAATATCATTTAATTCATTTTTTATTTGTAAATCATCCAAAAAATTTCTATTTAGACGAAAATTCAACCCACCACCTTCTTCATTGGGACACAATACCAATTTCCCCACGGGCTCACAGCTCGTGCAGTGCGAAATTATTGGGATGTTACTTTATGGCATTTACAGAAGTATAAGAAAGAAAAAAAAACCATTTGGACACCCAAATCAAAGTAAGTTGCATGCCAAAAAGTTCTCTAAAATCAATTAGAGACACTAGGTGCGCCAAATAATGTGTAATTTGTTCTTTTTTGACAAGTCAAAAGTTGATAGGTATATAGGATAGTAGTTTAATGTAATACTCAGCTCAGTGTCAGTGGTTCGAGCCCCCTTTTCTAGACCACCAGTACCTGAAGTAATACTCAGAGGCAATGCGGCAGTCTTCTAGTTTTCTACCGTTCTACTAAAGGGGAGCGAAATCAAACAAACTCTTTCTTACTTTCGGAACTAATAGGTTCGTTGTAAAATGTACGAACTGCTTTGGGTACGAGACGTTTACATTAAAATAAACAACTTATGTTTTACGGCATTTTTCGTATCTGAACTTGTCGTACTCTACCAATTTCATAAAGGAATTCTAATGGTGCGAGACGCGCCTGCCAGTACCTAATTTTATAATAGATTGGCAACGTCGCATGATATAGAGTAGCCTAGGAAGCTAGAGACATTTTTAATATCTTATGTTTGTATTGAGATATAAAATACGTAAAGTTTAGTTCCGAAAACAAGAAATAAAACAAAAAAACAAACAACAACAAAAGTGCACTGCAAGACAAACTTGCGACAAGCGATAAATGGTGAAAAAAATGGGGACGACACGATGTGAAGCCGATAACCTCGATCAAACCCCATATGGTAATCTGAGTGTGACGCGATGCTCCTGTCATGCCGACAGATGACAGTAGCAACTGTGACAGCTGACAGGTCGCAACCGCGGTGGGTAAAGCCTCACAGTTACCAAATGAGATTAGACCGAAGTAGGCAAAAGCTTTCTCTTGATTTTTTTTTACTAAAACTAGTTATTAGTTAGACTTGCATTATGTTTCAAAATTGCTAATTTGGCTAGTCTGGCAGAACAATGGCGAATTCTTAGTAACAGTAAATTAGTATTACAGTCAATTAGATTTAAACATTTTTTTATTTAAATGCTGTACCTACTCAGCTATAACGTAGAATATATAGTTCTTTAAATCTAGATGCTTCTAGAATTTGATTATAAGAAGTGCTCTTAAACGAGTAAACTTTGCACGACAATATGAGTAGTCGGCAATGCCACTGTCCGGTATCACAATGCTCAATCTACTATCCACTAGTTGCCATGCTGTGTGACACAATAATTGCTGGTAATTAATTGCTATCTATGCCCACGATTTGACACTCGATTTATTGGCAATATGATAATATTGCCCTCTCATTATTGTTGTGCCCAACAGGATCCCTAATGATCATGAATTATTACATATCTTATTAGCACCTATTATTACATTGTGTAATGCAATAAATGATTGAAAGACGAACATTATTATTACAAGCTTTGCTTAGTTTGGGACTAGATAGCGCTATGTGACATTATAGCATTATTTATTTATAAAGTTGCGTTTCAAACGTACGATTTTTTACGGCAATATTGCCCGACCACATCTATTTACTGTTCTAGTTGTCTCACTTTAAGACACAGGAATACCTACCATAAAGTGAGATAGCAACAGATGTGGTCAGGCAATATTGTCGAAAAAAATGCACGTCTAGAAGCACCTTTTCGAACATATTACTACATAGTAAATTATATTGTGGTTTTTTTTACCGCAATTTTTTTAATTGCTTTCTAACATTGCCGACAACACAATATTGCCATGAAAATGTTACTCGTTTAGGAGCACACCAAAAACCTAAAATAAAAGTACATCACACTAAGCTCAACGTTCAGGCGAAAACAATCTACATACAAAAGCAACATCTAACATTTAACTTACATGTGTCAAGTAGTCTATGAGGTAGTGACGGTCACAACTGCATATCAACTAGTAGCCTGGGGTAGAACTGCCCAGAATTACCAGCTGATATTTAGTCGGAGACGGTCGGATGGTAAAGAACTGACGGTACGTCTTGACTTTACTGCTAGTGGTGTTATGTACGAGGTAAAACAATATATTTTTTTGCCTAAAATTTAAATCACTGTTATTCCAGGAAAAACGTTCTTTAGACCATGGTTTAACTACCATTGCATAGCATCAAATACGTTATTTAAAAAAACTTAACTAGGCGTTCTCAAATAACTCATAAGCTCAAACATTAACTGTGACATAAGTTCACTCACCGCGGCAGCGATACTGCAGCACTATTATTTCTTCAGTGGCAAGTATAACTTCGTGTGTCTAGTAGGGTAATCAATTCAGACGTTTTAAATCCGTAAAAATTATGTTTTTCAAAAATGCAATGAGTTATTTTTTTTATTGATGCGCTATAGCGTTAGTTAACCATGGCCTGAACATCGTTCGTTCAGAAATAACAACAGTGATTAAAATCACACCGTGTCTATCAATCTATCTTGATTATATTTAAATGAAGCCATTTCTTACAACCTAAAATTAACCGTATTCAACAACTTTACTAATTATTAGTAAAGAGTGATTAGCACTGAATATTATTAAATTTATTTATACTTGTTTCCTGCTTAAAACTAATATTCCTAGTTCAAAAAGTATATTAACTTTTATTATGTATTTATTTCATATATGCTAGATGTGTTCTGTTTTGTAATAAATAAAACAATGTATTACGATAAGATTGCCAAAAACTAGACCCAAAGCAATCTTAAATCTCATACATAATGTAAATTGATGTAAGAGTGACTGGTTTTTGTGAGTTTGGGTCCCACTTTCTTAAACGTTCGCCAATCTATACTAATATTATAAAGAAGTAAAAGAGAGTTTCTTTGGATGCGGGGGGTAATCTTCCGAACTACTGATTCGATACTGAAAATTATTTCACTGATAGGGGTCTACCCCTTTATCCCCGAGTGATAAAGGCAATGTTGATGAAAATCTGTGCAAAGCCGTGGAGAGCAGTCTCCTATAAACTTTACTTTTCACTTGTTTTGTTACTTTTCAAAATGTTTTTTAATGTTTTATTTTGTATTAAAATAGTATGTAAAACATGGAACAACAATTGTACTGGTTTAGGAGACACTGCTACATAGTTTTTTCTAACTTTTTGCAACTGTCAACGTTAATTATTTGTTTTAACTTCCTGTGTTTAAGAACCAAATAAATATTTTGAATTGATTTTGATTTGAAACTCCATAGTGGACATCGTCAGATCTCTTACTTAGTAGACTCGAGAAGATAAACATAGGGGTAGTCAAAGCCACGTTTATGGCACATGATAATTTGTGTCACTGTTTCTATTAAAAACGGTTCTTGAATACGGTTATAATTATAACAAATTAATAACCATGATTTCTAGTCATAATTAATCATTTGATCAAGCATATTTATACAGAAAGCAGGGGTTAATTGGTAAACATTTGCACAGTATGATTAAAGATTGAAAACAAGTGTAAAGATTTACCAAAATATGACACATGTCACATGACTTGTGATAAAATATATGAAATTTTTATCTTGCTTGTAACAAGCATTTGTAACAACAATTTTAATCTTTGTACTTATAATGGAATTACCAATTACCGCTGATGTCTGCACATAATAAAACAACAGTACTATGTTTATATAAGCAAAGTAACTTCAAAAGGAATACAAAACATTTTTGCAATTCTCTACTAACATTTAAGGAAATATAGGTCTGATTTGACGTCTATCATTTTGCATGCCGTGATAATTTTGTACGAAGATACACAAGAAATCCAAAACTGAACAACAAATGCCAAATGATTATTATATTATTCATACACTTTACCAATGAGTACAATTAATGAGCTCTCTACTATAAGAACTTTTAAGTTTAGTAAGTAGCACTTTAAGTAGTATTTTGATACCTGTCAAATCTTACCTGTTAGATTTTCACAAGTTTAGCTAGCCTCAACTACAAATATTACAGTACAATACAGTTTTATCAATACATACATACTAAAGATAAATTATATAAAAACATTCCAATGGGTATTCAAAATCAATTTTACAAAAAATAAACTTTCTACTTTCTAGCTACGAGTATACAAGGGAAAAACAATAGAATATTAATCACAAAACATTCAATTTAATTCCAATCAGAAGATTACTTACCTTGCTCTTTTAAATCGTTCATCTGGGCCGATTTAGTCTCCAACTGATCTCCTAATCTAGTCGCCGCTTGCAGCCCGGCTAGAGACTCTTCCAGCTTATTGTTCAGGCGGGCTATTTCATCGTGAAGTGTGCTGTTCTGACGTTTGAGCTCCTCCATTTTGTTGCGAATCTTCTCTGTGGCTGCTTGGATGTCGCGTTCTTTGTCTGTAATAATATCATTTAAAATATGTTTATTTACATCATCCACACTAATATCATTAATTCGGAAGTAACTCTGTCTCTCTTTCTGTTTCGTTGAGCGTTGTCATGACTAAATTAATTTAATGAAATTCGGTATACACGTGAAATTGAAATCACTATTTAACCAGTACAAACGTTGTTCAGAAATACCTCTACTACTACTACTGTTAATAGCATTAAATACGTTATTAAAACTAGGCGTTTTCAAATAAGTGTTATGTTGCTCAAACATTGACCGTGACATAGAGTCACTCAGCGCGGCCGCGCGGTAGCAATACCGTAGTACTATTATTTAATCCGTGGTGAGTTTTATTTGGTGTGTGTTGTATTGTACGGAGTTATGTTAAATCAGACGTTTTAAATTCGTTTCTCAGTATGTTATTGACGACGATTTTTTTATTTGTTGCCCATTTAGGCCTCGCGATACGTATACCTACATCTTAAACTTTAGTTCGACGTGGTATCTCTGACTGCTTAATACCGTCTGGTTCAATACTTAAAAGTTGTCTCGAAGAGACGCTTTTAGCGATAAGACCGTTCATTGTACTATTACTTATTGTATACTAGCTTCCGCCAGCGGCTTCGCGTGAGTTGTTTGTTAACAAAAAGTAGCCTATGTTTGAAACCATCTATCAACACACTAAATTTTATCGAAATTGGTTCAACCATTACGACGTGATTGAGTAACAAACATTTAAACAAAAACATCAAAACTGTCACATATATAATACTAACTTCCGCCAGCGGCTTCGCACGCGTGGTTTGTCAACAAAAAGTAGCATATGTGTTAATCCAGGTTATAATCTACGTACATACCAAATTTCATCGAAATCGGTTCAGCCGTGACGACGTGAAAGAGTAACAAACATCCACACATACATCCATACAAACTGTCACGTTTATAATATTAGTGTAATTTTCTTTATTACTGTATTTTTATTTGGTTTGCAGTAAAGAGTATATTAATAATATAACCCTCTATGTAACTCACCTAATTGGAACTGTTCCAACACGATCTGTAGATTGTTCAGTGCTGCTTCGCTTCGGATCCTAGCGTCGTCTGCTTCGCTCAACCTCCCTTGTGCTTCCTCCCGTTGCTTCTCGAGCAGCTTGATCTGTATGCGGAGTGTTTCCACCTCTTGATTGGCTCTGATGCTGGAATTTATACAAAATCTTTTATATTTAAGATGATTAAATAAAAAAATTACAAGCTGGACGGGATTTAATAAAAATAACGATTTCTCATAGGTTGTATTTAATTTTAACATCCTATGAATGTATAACCTCTTTTATTTTTTAATATAAATAAGGATTTGTCATGGAAGTTCTATTTCATTTTAGCTTACTATGAATGCAATAAGTGAGCTTCATTCTATTTTCAAACTTACGGCCGGTAATCGCATTTACGGAGCTGATATCGAGTTTACAATGACCAACTTTCTGAGCATGAATTATGAAAACTATTTTTCCATACAATATACCACTTTAGCTTCTCTAAACAACATTATATCCATATCTACTAATATTATAAATTGGAAAGTAACTCTGTCCCTCTGTCTATTTGTTACGTTTTGACGACGCCTAGACCGGTTTCGATGAAAATTGGTATATAAGTAGATTATGCCCGGGATTGAGACATAGGCTACTTTTAACCCGACTGCTCAGAAGGAGGGTAATGTTTTATTGACAAACCACGCGTGCAAAGCCACGGGCGGGTCAGCTAGTAAACTATAAACATACCCCCACTAGATAATCAATAGCTAACTTTAACTAACTGTATATTTTTAACCGACTTCAAAAAAAGGAGGTTCTCAATTCTTCGATTACTCGAAGACGCCTGGACCGATTCGAGAAATTCTTTTTTGTTTAAAAGGCATTCCCAGATGGTCCCATTGGCACCAAGTCAGGATCTGATAATGGGATTCCAAAAAATACGACGGCAACTCTCAAATTTTATAGGGACGCAATTCTGTTTTATATTTGTTATTAACTCAGAACTTCGTAATTTATCAACCGATTTGGAAAATTATATTTTTATTTGAAAGGATATACTTTCATAATGGTCTCACAGAAATTTCGTCAAGATCAGTTCAGTATTATTATAAATACGGGATTTGTCACGTACCATAATACCGTTTTATCGGAGTTTCGACCGACTATGTTTCGGTGCGTGATAAATCTCGTATTTATAATAATGTTTTAAATCAATCACGAAAGTTTTCTAAGTAAAATCAGTTCAGTAGTTTGGTGAAGTTGGTTATATTTTTGTTCAAAAGTGACTTGTTACTGAAATGTATTGTAGTACGTATAAAATGTTACTGCTATGGCTATAGAAGAGGAGGTACCTAGCTCTAAATGAAAACTATTTATAAGATACAGAAACAAAAAAAATATTGACCTATTACTAGTATAAACTGTACTAGTCTGTTTGGCCCTGTCTTCCACGGCGTGCAGTCTAGTCTGGCACTCGGTTAGCTTCTGCTCTGACGTCATAAGCTCCTGCGTGTAACTCTCTTCAGTTTCCACTAGGTGGCGCCTCAGTCGCTCCAATTCCCGGACTGAGTTTTGTTCTTGTTCTGACAACTGAAAAACGGAGTTGCTTTATTCCTATTTATTTATGTAATGTTTACGCAAGAGGTAGCGAGTTCGATTCCCGCCGCGAAACAAATATTTGCATGATCTACAGATATTTGTTCTGGGTCTAGATGTTTTTCTATATCTATATATAAGTATGTATTTACAAAAAAAAATGTATATATTCTATCAGTTATCTAGTTCCCATAGTACAAGCTCTGCTTAGTTTGGGGCTAGATAGCACTGTGTGAAATGTCGAACAAAATTTATTTATTCATGTATTCAGCTAAAGGAACACTCAGTATTCAGTATTTTATTGCGTTCATACAATGTGGCTTAAAATGTTACATGTCAGATCTTATTGACTAGTCAAGAGTCCAGCACTTCATATGTAGGGTACATACGGGTAAGTAAGGGTGTAGCAATATTAAAGCTAACTAGGCAGGTCTAGTGGAATCGAAGTTGAGCGATTTTATGTTTTGAATTTTATTGCTTAGTGAAATCATTATTGTAGAAAATACCGTCTACCGACGTCTGTCTTCTTTAAAAACCAGAATATGGGTATCTTTATGATAAGAGTGAATAGATGTCTTCTAGATATTCGTGCTCCACCTAAGACCACATCAAGTAAGATTGTGATCAAATGCGGATCTAATGTGTGCAAAAAAAAGTTCAATCTTAAATCTTAATTAAAGCATTAGAGCTAAAAAGACAGCGTGGAGGAAACCGAAACTAATAAATAACGTTTTAGGGCAAATTTAGTTAATAATTTTAGCAGCTTAGTACCTGTGCGTTTTCTGCTGTCAATTTCTTCACCAACTCCAGCTGAATTGTTAAATTCTTATTAGTATTATCACATTTCTCAGTCAAATTTCTGACCACTTCACCTGCATTAGTCAACTCAGATTTCAACCTTTCTAACTCAATCATATTCTCATTTAAAGTTTTTATAATTGCATCTTTTTCTTTCATAGTCATTCGTAGATTTTCACAATTTGAACAGTTGCCGACACTACTTTGTAACAGTTTATCTCTTTGTTCGGCGACTTGTTTAAATCTATTGTTATTATCTATAATAACTTGATTTAATCTCTGGATTTCGTTATGGTATTGTACACTTTCGTTGTGTTTCGAATTGAGATAACCCAACAACTCAGATTTTTCTATCGTTGCGTTCTCGACAACTGTTTTACAATCAAGTTTCAGTTCTTCTAGTTCTTTGATTTTGTTTAATAATTCATCAACCCTATATTGATGTTGAGCAATGATGCCTTTTGAGTCTAATAACTCCTTTTCCACAGATTCTTTCTCTAGTATTAGACTAGCATAATCGTCATTTTGATGTACATTTTCTGGTGTTTTATTTCGATCTTTAAATTCAATAAGCGATTGATTCAGTTCCTTGATTTCTTTATCTTTATTATTTATTGTAATTTTATACTCATCACCAATTGATTTGAATTCTTCTACACTCGCATGTAGTAAAGAAATTTGTGCATTTTTATCAATAATCTCTTGTTTAAGGCAGTCTGATTCCTCGTTTATTTTGCGAGCAACAGTTTGCATATTACGTAATTCTTCCTGAATCTGATTATTTCTTTCTGTTAAGTTAGCTACCTGATTTGGAAGCGTCTCAGTACTTCGTTTTAATCTGTCTAACTCTTCATCTTTTTCATGTGCAATTTTCTTCATATCAGCAATGGTATTGTTTAGGTGTAGAACAGTAAGTTTATTACCTTGGATGGTAGAATTAAGTGCATCGATCAGCGCGTCCTTTTCGTCTATATCTTTTAAAAGCTTCTCAAACTCTTGCTCTAAGTGAACAATTTTAGTATCAGTGCTCGATAGTTCAGTTTCAAGGTTGTGTTTACTATGCTCAAGTTTTTGAATATGTGATTTCAGATCATGGATTTCTTGATCGAGGACTGTGTGATTATCTGTAACTTCTGCTGTAGTGGCATTATTTTTCAAGCTTTCAATTTTTACTTTCAACTCGTGATTTTTTGTTTGCTCAGCATTAACATCGGTGACTACTTCTTTTATTGTGTCTGATAATCTGGTATTTTCGATTTTCAATTTACCAAAATCTTCTCTGAATTTAGTATTTTGTTTAGTTATTATTTCTACCTCTCCTTTGTTTTTAAAACTATCCGCTAATTGCGTTTCTAAAAAGACCACTTGTTTTTCTAGTATGGATTTTTCCGTCTCAACTTCGTTTTTATGCAATATGACTTCATCTAGTTTGGCTTCAAAGTCATGTAATTTATGATCTAAGGCTAATTTTAAAGTTTCTAACTCTTTGTTTGCTGTAGCTTTTTCTTCTAACGTGTGTTTTAAATCGTCTACTTGTAACGCGAGCAATACTTTATCGTTTTCTATTATATGAAGATCAATAGATAGCTGTTCATTTTTGGAATTAGCTGATGCCAATTTTTTTTTCAAATCATCTATTTTATCTGTTGCTGTTTTAAGATGTTCATTCTGTTGACTGTGCACCGATTTTTCAAGTTCTTCAACGGCTTCCGTTTTATTTTTAAAGGTGTCTATTTCACTTAGCATTGTTGTGTATTTAGTTTTCAAATCAGTTAAGCTCTCTTGAAGAATATTTTTTTCTTTTTTTACTTCTGCAAGTTCTATTTCAATGTTCTTTATTTCAGACTCGAATGTTTTATTGACTTTGTTACAGTCAGCTAGTTCTGTTTCTAACTTGACCAAGTTATCTTCGTGATTTGACTCTAGTATTGGTTCTAACTTAGACGTATTTTTCAAGGTTGTTATTTCAGATATGAGGAAGTCGTTATTTTTCTTCGTTCCATTTAATTCTCTTTCGAAGTGTTGAATATCCGTCGTTAGAAAATCGTTCTCAGTAGTCAACTCGTCAATTTGATCTTGCATATTATTGATCTTATGGTTTTTCTCCGAGACTTGATGTTCCAAAGTGTCTATATCTTTCTTAAAAGAATTTACCGTTTTAAAAACACTTTCTAGTTTATAAATAACTAGATTATCACCAACAGAAGGAATTTCACCCACGTAATCTAAAGGAATTTCAAAGTTCACGTATTTGTTGTACAATTGCATGATTTTGTCTGCTTTGATAATTTTATGATCTGCATCGCCTTGACTGTCTTCTTTTTGGTTTAGTTGGTGCCTAAGATCATTGATTTCATGTTTCAAACTTTCTATAACACTCTTAGCGTTATCATCGATGTTGATCTCATCCAGATGTATTTGGTTTGCGTTTCTCCGATCTTTTAAATCATTCAACTCTTTTAGAACTTCATCGTACTTCTCTTTTGGAACTGTAGATGCAGCTCCAGCGTTTTCAGTTAAAATTTCCAAGTCATGCTCCAATGTTGTAACTTGTTCCTGTAATTTAAATATTTCTTCATGCAAATCCTGGTTTTCTTCTTGAAATTTCTCAGCATTTTCTCTTAGCAACGCGTAAATTCTTTCCAAATTTTGATACTTGTGGTGTAAAGTATCATAGTCTGACTTAATCGCTTTAATACTTTCAATTTCCTTATCCCTTTCTCCAACTTTTTCTAGAAGATTCTTGATTTCGTCTGCATATTCATCATTGTTATTCTTAAGATCTTCGTGGTCTTGTTTTAAGACTTCAAGATTTTTATGCAGCTCTTTTTTTAGAGACAACAGCCTATCCATGGCTTGTTGGTGTTGGTTGTCTAGATCTTCTAGGTTCGATGTAAGGTTCTGATTCTCTTCTCTAAGCCTGTGAATTTCTTCCTGTGTATCAGGTCTAAGGTCTATCGTATCCCGTTCTTTCAAGGTGGATAGTTCATTTTGCAATGCTCGTATTTGTACTTTGTAATGGTTTTCGGAGTCCTTGTCGACTTTTGATGTTTGAGGTGGCGGATCCCAGTACCAACTAGATTCTTCTTCTTTGACACCATTCTGTCGCGCGAGCCTCTGTAACGAAGAAAAAGTATGTTTTAGAGATGATTGTTAGCAAGGACTTTGTATCTGGGATCTTCTATTGAAGAAGCCTCGTCCTAAAATCGTTTAATGTACAGATTTACTATTATGTACTAGTATGAGGATTACTGAGAAATTGCGCTACATTCCCAGATCATCTTGTTGTAGGTTAGAACATAATAAACTGTGAATTTGGACATCGAAAGACAATTAATTATTGATAATACGGTCGCAATGTGAAATGAAAGTCGTAATACAAAGCAAACATTCGCCACACGTCTACAAATACAGTAACGTGAAAAAACGTGCCACACACAGAACGCAGCGTGGAGCAACGCAGCGCGGCTCTATTATCTACCAAGTATACATCTATATGACGACCTCCGTGGCACAGTGCAGTCGACTGAAACGCAGCATCTTGCGGAGGTTCAGAACAAATGTTTGCAAAATCTACAGATATTTGTTCCGGGTCAGGGTGTTTCTCTATATTTAAATAAGTAAAAATTTACAAAAAAATAAAAGTTTTCTAATAGTTATCTAGTTCCTCATAGTAAAGTTTAGGGTTAGGTGGCGCTATGTGAAAGGTCTAGCATTATGTATTTTATCTATAATGTAACGTGGCGTGTTACCTCACAAAGTAAACATAGTCTCCTACGAACGTTTTCTTGTAGCAACACAACACTTCACCCTTTATAATGCACACGCAAAAATTATTACGAGTTCCTTTCTAATAAATTTAACTATTGACATTTAATTCTATTAATATTCATTTTGATTGTGAGTAACTTGTGTTAAACTCGTGGAACAAAAGAACCAAATGATACAACAGTGGAATATCATCGTTCCGCACTAATGATTCAGGATTAACTAGTGTTTTTGAGTGTTATTTTTTAAAATAAAATAAAACTTAGTGATTATTAATTATCTATGGATAACATAATAATTATTATGTAGTTCATTTTTCGATTTCTTGTGACGTTCGTACAAAGTTATTACGGCATGCCAAATTCGATGTTAAATTCGACCTATAGTTATTAAATTAGACCTATATCCTTTAGCTATGTGTTTAATAATATTGTATAGATTAATAATTTTTCCCTGTTTCTCCACAACCCGTTTTATCTAAAAGTGACTTTATTTAGTACAGTCCAAGCAATTATCAATGCTTTCTATTTGTACAAATGTAAAGCCAGCATACCAGGCCGAGTGTACCACTGACTCAGCCGGCAATAAACCTGTAGATAACGTATCGTATGTTTAAACAGACGTACACTCCACACGTCTACTTATGTATGTGTTCACAGATACATACTATTAATGTTCCATCGTCCGAAACGAATGTTAGGACACTTTTTGTTGACGACCTCTGTGGCGCAGTGGGCGAATAGCCGGCTAGGACGCAGGTTTTGGGTTCCTGTCCCGGGACAAATGATGATCTACAGATATTTGTTTCGTGTCTGAGTGTGTTTTAAAATAATTAAGTATTCTATTAGTTATCTGGTTCCCATAGTACAGGGTTGGCTTAGTTTGGGGATAAATAGCGCTGTGTGAAATGTCCAGCATTGTTTTTTTGGTTTATACAAAGTTGAAGTCTTTTTCTATTCTAAATTGTCCGGTCAAGTTTTATAAAACCGATTATTTTTATGTTCCAATTTTAAAGTCAAAGTCAAATATTTATATTCATTAAAATCACTTTGAAACGTCAATTTTACTGCCTGTTCCTTCGCGACCAAGCCAGGAAAGAAAGGCAAGAAACAAGGCTGGTTGTTTTTTTAATGATCCTTTTAGAATACATAACAATACAGAAAATAAATTACGTGGACATTTTGAACAAGTTGGAGCAATTTCAATCCCAAGTTTCTCTATCATCTAAATAATCCGATATTTTATAGTAGGCTTTTTTTATAAAGATTTTGTTTAATTACGTTTTTAAATTTATTAATTGTCAGTTTTTGTACATCCCTTGCGAGTTTGTTATAAAAGCGTACACCTTGCCCTTTAAACGATTTACTAACTTTATGGAGTCTACAAGTGGCAACAGCGAGTTTATCTTTATTTCTAGTATTAAAATTATGATTATCGCTATTTTTCTTAAACAAATTAATATTTTTGTGAACATACATCAGATTTTCATAGATGTATTGACAAGGGAATGTCATAACATTTATTTCTTTAAACTTATTGCATAATGATTCTCTGGGGCCGATATTATAAATTGCACGAACAGCCCTCTTCTGCAGCACAAAAACGGTGTTTATATCTGCAGCACTCCCTCACTGCAGTATACCGTATGACATAATGCTGTGGAAGTAGCTGAAGTATACAAGTCTAGCTGTAAAAAGCGTCTGTAAAAAGACGGATCTTTTTGACTGCGTATGCCGCAGAGCTAAGTCTCTTTGACAACTTATCAATGTGAGGGCCCCATTGAAGCTTACTATCTAGGGTTTATAGTACCTAAGAATACGGTGGTGTCTACAAGAGCCAACTCCTCGTCTTTGATTTTTATATCTGCTTTAACTTGTGTAACATTAGGTAATATAACATTTAGTTTTCTTTTCATGTAGATGTAGATTGTTTACATTGAACCATTTTACGACCTTAGAGATTGCATTGTTTACGTCGTCAAAATCGGTTTGTCGTCGCTTTAATTTAAATAAAAGTGACGCGTCATCTGCAAATGATATACAACCTCATGATCGTCCCTTACCAGATGGGGAAGATCATTAATATATACTAAAAACAAAAATGGCCCCAGAATTGATCCCTGTGGTACATTCATTTTAACCAGAGACCCCGGAGAACGCTTTCCATTCACGTCAACTCTTTGCACTCTGCCACTTAAATAAGAAGTGAGAAAGTCTAGAGCAACGCTCCTAATGCTATAATGGTGTAGTTTCCTGATCAATGTGTCATGGTCTACACAATCAAATGCCTTGGACAAATCACCTAAAAAAAATAAAAACACCTAAAGCGTCATGAGACTTCTCCCAGGCATCAAATATGTGCGATATTAACTCAATACCAGCATCAGTCGTTGAGCGACCCCTGGTAAATCCGAATTGTTTGTGATGCAGTAAATTATTTGAATTGAAATGTCGAAGCAGTTGATTTAAAATTAGTTTTTCAAATATTTTACTAAATGTCGGAAGTACTGAGATTGGTCTAACATTACCAGGATCAGAACTAGTGCCTGATTTGAAAAGTGGAGTTATTTTACTGTTTCATTAAATCAAGGAATACACCATTTTCACGACGCTAACAGAGATGCCCCAGAGGTCCGTGGTTTTACTAACATTTATCAGTTGAAAGCTTTTATGATGTCATCACTATTTACATAATCAAATTTGAATTGTGTTTTGCATTCCGTTAAGTTTTCTTTTAACAATGACTCTGTGACTATGGGAGAGGAGTTTAAGGATTTTGTGGTAGAGACTGGAATATCGATAAAAAAAGTCTTATTAGCTACATCACCATCCTGATTGATCGTGGCATTGCCAATTTTCAAATTAAACTTATTGTTCTTAGTTGTGACTCTTCCAGTCTCGCTGTTGATTATTTTCCAAGTGGCCTTTACTTTGTTTTGACCATTTTTAATTTTTGAACTCAAATGACGCACTTTTGCTTCACGACAAACATTTTAAAAAATCTTCGAATGCTTTATGACTTTTTCTTAAAACTCCTCATTAAAATTATATTGTTTTTCAGTATAAAGATCATACAATTTTTTTCTGCTTTTATGTATTCTCACTGTCGCCCAGTCACAGAACTTTTGACCATCAGAGACCATGATCGATAAAATTAAATACCTAACGATTATCTAACCGTTTATCTTTAAAGAAGGTTAATATTCAGAATGTTTAACTCAATTCGATTGGATAGAAATAAATACCAAAAGTAGGTCTCAATCCAGGTCATAAATCTATCTTTAAACCAAAATTCAACAAAATCGGTTCCACCGTTTAGTCGTGAAAAAGTAACAAACAGACAGATAGACCAAGAAACAGAGTTTACTTTCAAATTTATTATATTAGTAAGGACAAGCCTGATGTTTCCCACTACAGGGGAAATGCCTCCTTCCTTCAACAGTTTTCAATCTTGAGCTATATTTGGCTTTATCTATATTTTCGGCTATTATTAATCCTTATTGCAGGAGTCTAGTTCATCCCAAAATAAGGTTTATCATGTCATATTTCTATCTATTGGGGTGCCGTCCTACTCTGGGCTTTCCAGTGCGTGGTCTCCACTTGAGAACCTTTCTGCCCCAACAGCCGTCAGTTATTCGAGCTGTGAGCCCCGCCTACTGCCACTTCAGCTAGCTAATCCTCTGGGCTATGTCAGTGACTTTGGTATGTCTACGAATTTCCTAATTTCTCAATCAACCTCGTAGAGAAATATCAAACAAAGCCCTCTCCATAGCACGCGGAGCGCACACTATAGAAAATACAGTTTTAAAATCGCATATTTTGCATTTGGGTGTGCTCATAGTTATTTATTTATTATTTTTGGTTTACGGCCCTAAAAGCCTCTATTTAACTCAGTCAGTAACATGAGTAACCATATTGTCACCAGTTCGCCAATAACCAGTATCTTATCAGTTAACTTTCACGCACCGCTTGGCAGGGTATTTACCTATGTTATGTACAGGGTATGTGTAGTGAACCGGAGGTTGTTTATGTACAAGCCTCTAATGTAAGTATGTTGTTTATGCGATTAGTTTTTTGTCTATCGCGGCGTAAGACATAGAGAAGACGATGCAGATAGCGTCAGAACTGTGCTTACAACTGTCAGGTGAAAAATTTTGTTTGTTAAAAGAAACAAAGAATTTTCAAAGAGTATTTTTCAAACTTTCGCGATCACTGTACATAATTACTAATTAAAACGGGTGTTTATCGTGTATGTACCTTTTTTATTTGTTATCCCGACGTTTCGACTGTGTTGCAACAGCCATGGTCGCGGGCGGACTCACGTCTTAACGCGATAAATACCCGTTTTAATCAGTAATTATAAATTTCAAAGAGGTCAAATACTTCTAACTGATTTTAAACAGAGGCAGCAATTCGTCGACTATTGCACCGTGGTCATAGAGATAAGAGATATCTTAATCCCGCTAGACCAAAACAAACAATCCAGTGTAACCCAGTTCGGTTATCTTAAACCTCTGTTTAAGATATTGTAGGTACAAGTAAGCGCTAGAGGTGTAGCTTACCTCGTTCTTAACAGTATCCCATAGCTCCTAATTTTAACTTGAAGCAACTTTCGGTTGCATTATGATCCTTACATGCATTATTACAGATCATAATGCAGATATCTCTCGTGATCTGCAAAAACGTGTTGGCGTTGTTTGTGGTACTTAGTTCCTGACCCACGCCACGACGCAGGGAATCAAACGAGGAAACTGGGACTATTGAAGTCAGAACGTACTAAAACGTTTTTCAGGCAAGGAAGACCATCACCATGCCCAAAGGTAAAAAGCCTTGTAGTACAATCATCTAACTTTTCTGTCTGAGGCGTCTCAGCTTTATTGCAGAAACAACATCCAATGGTGCAGCCTTTGCTATTTCAACAATGGATCATAAAATTTATACTGCCCCCCGGCATTTGCAAGTAATTCTCATAGTTTCGTGACCCTTTACGGAAGTTTTGAAATTGTAACTGAGTGGATTTATGGACCTATTAAAGGGTCCTAGGCCAGGGTTCTTTAATAGGTCCAGGTTACATGTCAAATGTCAATGTCCTGGGAAATATATAGGGGACGGAAACGCCTGAAGTCTTGATGCTTCCTGGTCTTAAACCATTGAACTTTGATCATTAGTACTCGCTATCAAGGTCTATTTCCCTAACCACTATAATTTTGGAGCCCTTGTTTCCAGACTCCATAGGTTCTTTCTAAGCAAATGTGTTTTATCCTTCGACCATCATTTACAGCGCCAAAGAAGAACAGAAAGAACAAAATGATCTGAAGAAGAATTTGAAAATCTCTTCAGATATTATAAATGGCAGGTATTTGTTATTGAGCGAACCATCTGATGGTGGACATGCTAGCAAATCAACGTCACTTTAACCGGTCTTAGGACGACTTGGAAATTATAATTTAAGCTTTACTTATATCGTACTTATCGTAGTATTGCGAGCTCCCCTAGATGGAAAGACCTGACAAAGGCAAAAACAACCTTTTGGTTTACACAGGCCTGAAAGGTGGCTGGGAGCCGTTAGGTGCATGATGCACAAGTTCGATCAATCTGGAAATATATGGAGTAGACCTATATTCAGCAGTGGAAGTCCTATGGCTGATATGGTAATGCACTATTGCTACATGGGCTAAGCATTGACCCGTTGATCAAAGACGAGCGGCAACGATTGCAATCTATTTGAAGAGGCCTCAACTTTGTCATATAAACCAACTTTCATACATCATTTTTAAACTCATTATGTAACAGCAGATAGCCATCCTACACGGTTACAGTAATTTGTAACAAGTAACCAACTTAGCTACGACAAAGTCTTCGACAATACAATATTACGTAAGACTGTAGTCGACAATTACCAAGAAAATCGCGGGAATACGGTCAAGGTTTGGTACTAGCGCCATGTTACGGACAACATGACGTCTAAGTTATAATGATTGCTGTGACATATTTGCCTGTACTTAGCATTATCATTATCATCAATACTCAATGCATATATTGCTTTCACATTGTAACAAAATTGTTACAGGTAGTAGGTAACTAGTAGTAACTGCACATATGAACCCTGGCAGGGATAGCAATAGGAAGGTCTACGTCTATCACCCGGTGCTGTCTCTTGGCGTACGAGCATCCCTTCTATTCACTATTCATTTATACACCATTTCATAATATTGGTATGCCAAAAATATATTACAAATGTCATAATATTCAATTTAAAATTGTCAGTTAACTATAGAAATAAATAAAAATAAACTAATTACAACTAAGAGAGGCTAAGCTAACTAAGCTAAGAGGTTACAGCAGATACTACTCATGCTGATGAGAAAATGAACAGCTCTGTATTCATTTAAATGATAAAATAGCCACCATTCTGTGATCACACTATTAGTTGAATATATTTTATTTTGATGAGGTGACGGACCAATGCCCCATCTGATGGCGGTTACCTCAGCCTATAACATTCGCAGGTCACGGGTTACGTCCTAATAAGACTTAGTCTACATGGCACTATTATTTAGTAGACTTGCCTGTAAAATGGGTATCAAAATTGGTACAAAACATTTTGAGAAGCACATCCCCTAAACCAGGGTTTCTCAAACTTTCGCCCCCACGAACCCCTGTTAAAGTTTCCAGGTGACAGCAAACCCATTTACTAACTAATTAAATCCCCCCTTCCTTCAAATAAAATAATAAAATTGACTGTTGAAGTAAATAAGGTTCTTATTTCAATAAAAGGTAACATATAAAGTACTAAAAGAAATATATTTTAATATTAATGTGATGGGTGTGCTTGTTTCTTGTCGCAAATGGTGTCAATTTTAAGAGTAATTTTGGACAATTTTAACCTTAATTCTGACTCGGTATCAAGTCGAAAGAGAGCGAGCGACGAATTCAGTCGCGCGCGCGCCATGCCACCATGTGTGCCTCACGTGCCTGCCAGTCATCAAGCCACCATTACGTAAATCTTGTCGCGAACCCCCTGCCGTCGAATGGCGAACCCCTAGCGATTCGCGTACCTCACTTTGAGAAACCCCGCCCCTAAACCAATGAATTTTATCATATCACCTGAATTTCTGCTCGTGTCTAGCCACTGCTGGTAATAGGCCACTTTCGACCCATGGTGATCTCAATGGTGGGACGACCTCTTTCCATTCTCCAGTTCTGACCCCCCACTTCTCTCTTAACTTTACCATAATATACAAATCTAAAATCTATTAATTACCTCATCTATCGCCAAATGGAACACCAGTATACAGCTCACCAGTTTCACCGATGGTAAAATGGCGAACACTTTTAGCACACTCATTTTGAAGTCTGCATCATTTCACTTTTTATTTTAACAAACATAGTTTATGGACTTGTTTATGCATATCTTTTCAAACTGATAAAACTCACTTGAGTGGTGGGTGAACTGCAGAACCGATAACCGTTGGGGAAAACGTGTTCTGGAGTGGAGACCACGTCTAGGCAAGCAAAGTGTAGGACGCGCTCCAGCTAGATGGAGTGACGGTTTGCGCGATGTAGCTGGCAAGGATTGGATGAGAAGAGCTGAGGATCGGGCTCAATGGCGCACCCTGGGAGATACCTACGTCCAGCAGTGAACTGTTATAGGTTGATGATGATGATGCGTAGTGGGTGACGTACAATTACAATACAAACGCGATTTTTATAACTTGCGTCCAAAATAAAGTTATTTTTTTTATTTATCTATAGGGCTATATTATCTACTCGTATATTGGCTACAGCGACTGCGACCTTCACCCAACTAGTGCCACTTACCACTAGCCACTGATAACTCATCTATATTAATATTTTAAAGAAGAAATATTTGTATTTTTGTATGTTTGTAACGATTAAACTCAAAAACTACTAGTCCGATTTCAAAAATTCTTTCACCATTAGAATGCTACATTATCCCGGAGTAACATAGGCTAATTTTTACCCAACTGCGCCGAAGGAGTGTGTTTTTATTGAAAACTACAGGAGCGAAGCTGCGGATTGGTCAGCTAGATTTCAATAAATAAAGGCGTATATAAAGGCCTCGTTGAAATATAATAGACCCAAATGATACAACATTGGAATATCGTCCAGTCGAAATATAGATCCAGGATTAACTATTGCTTCTGAGTGTTTTATCAATATAGAGTGAAACTTTTGCGCATTGTTATAGTGTATGGATAACATAATTATTTGTCATTACTATAAATACAGGATTTATCACGTACCGTCTTATCGGTGTTTCGACCGACAATGTTTCGGTTCAATTCGTGAATTTTCATCCGGGTGAGTGCGATCCGTTCCGAATAACGTCTCGCCTCGCACGAGTCGTCTCAGTGACGACTAGTGACCGATAAGACGGTAGGTGATAAATCCCGTATTTATAATAATGATTGAAATCAATCACGAAAGTTTTATTATTTGTCATTTTACGCAACGATGTGGACTGGTATGGGTGAGAACAGCGAAAGAGAGAGGGATGTACAAAGGGATTTAGGGGCGGCCTACGCCGTTGATGCGACTATTGCGAAAGAAATAGATAATTAAGATCAATTTTGTATAATTATGTAAATAAAAGTAATTAAGTAAACAATGTAGTAATATGGAATAGAAATAAAGGCTTTTTTATTTATTTTATTATGTGGTTGATTATTCGATTTCATGTTTTGGCGTTCGTACAAAGTTATCACGGCATGCAAAATGATAGTAATGTGTAGTTACTATACATTAAGTTTTGACGCATGGCCGCGCCGATATTTTGATATTTTCCGCTCTGTATAATATAATTATTGCCAAACACTGCACGCTTTTTGATCACGAATAATATTTCAATGATTCGCTGACTTTTTGATTGGAATCCTTCATTCACATTCAAATTACTTATCGAACGAAAAAAATATTATGAAAATTTCCTAAAAATACCACAATAGCTGACCAATTTAATTTTTATTTTTATAATTTTTAACCTGGATATGGAGCAAGCGCGTATAACAAAGTATTGGCCTCGTAGGTCGCGCACCTTAGAAACGTGCCCTACGATGCACTACCCTGCGTTCATCAACTTGAGGCATACAGGTGTAAAGCTTGTGGCTGTAATTTCACCGGCAACCGTACCCTTTAAACCGAAACACAGCAATGCTGATTGGTGGCAGAAATAGTTATGGTGGTAGTACTTCCCTGAACGGGCCGTTTCACCATAAAGACTACTACTCTTAAATGAAAAGGGAATATACTTTAGTGACAGTACTAACTACTTTTTGTATGCGGGAATCACGCCAGCAAAGACGTGGGCAAAAAACGAAAAAAAATTATCCTAACATATAATGCTCTGTTAATAACTAAACGTTTACACACCACACTTTATCACCAAAAACGAAACGCACTATGCACTATCAATTTCAGTATTCTAGTTTAAAATAATCCATGATTTGAATATCGAACGCGAACAATCAATTGGCGCACGGTCACTGGTCAGCGAATACTACAAGAGATGAGACAACGTTACGGGTTCTTTGTTCGGAGTCCGTAAATTCTTGTTTTTACGGATCCATTGTGTCAATCCAGTCGATACGTTATATACGATCTGGAGTCATTGTGGCCCAATTCTCATAATTTTAACCACATTTCGGTCGTAAATTAAAACGATTGATCAGTTTTTAAAATGATAGAGATGGAAAAATTACAAAAAGTACATTTATAACAAAAAATATAGATATGTACCAAATATTACATGTAATTTAAAACAAAATTAAATGTTACAGGAAATTTTTTTAAATTCGGGTAATATCGAAAATGACTTTTCTATAGGATTTTTGTTTGAACTCAAGACAATATCACGGCATAAAACCAGATGAACATACAAAAATTTTTAATTTTTACAGGAGAGCAAAAAAACTGTGCTGATTTCACAATTTTGAGCTTTGTCTTGTACTTATAGAAAGATGTTAATAACAAATCTTTGTAAACCAGCCGAGTTTGTTGCCTGAGTCTTCCCGATGAGTGGTAGCGTGCGTCGCCTGTTGCGAGTAACAGGCGTAAATTGACGATTCAAAACTATCTAAAAGATTTAATTGCCTATTAAATTTTAAGATGTGAAATATACTACGTGTTTTGTTATGTACGACATTAAATGAAAACATGGTTAGGGTTAATGCCTAGTATTAGGTTTATTCGAATTCAAAACCATATCAAATTTTAAAATTTTAAAGAACCTTAATATCAATAAAGCAGCCAGTATGAAACAGGTAAACAAATCATATTCATTCATCATGTAAGTAGGTTCTGTTAAATGACTAAGCGGCATCACCGCAAAAGCGTCGCCGATTTACGTTACTAATTAAATAAATTAATATTGCTGGACATTTCACACAGCGCTATCTAGCCCCAAACTAAGCAGAGCTTGTACTATGGGAACCAGATAACTGATAGAATACGTATATACTTTTTTTGTAAATACATACTTATAATATATAGAAAAACAACCAGACCAGGAACAGATATCTGTAGATCATGCAAACATTTGTTCCGCGGCGGGAATCGAACCCTCTACCTCCTGCGTCTCAGCCGGCTGTTCACCCACTGCGAAAAATTGTTTATTGGAAATCGATTACTCGATAAACATTCAAGCTACTGATTACTGTTCAATGTGATTTGTGATTGATATTCAAAATACGTTAATATGTTGATACGATTTCGGATGTGTATTTTAAATTAATTTCGTAAATAACAAAACAGGTTGTAGAAAGTTCTTTCAGACTTTTCGGAGTCAAAACTTTCGGACTATTTTTCGGAGTGAATTCGGAACTCTGTCCCACCTCTATCGCAGTGACTGTAGTTTTCATAACAACACCTGTTAGATTACGCGTGTTATGACTAGACTCGTAGTAAGTAATCGATATTATCATTCGATTTTGTATCGATTCAATGGACAATCGAGTTTGGGTTGTGAATGAGAAATTTACAATGAGATAGTTTTTAAGTGAAGATAAGTAAATAAGTATTATTGTACTTCGCGCGGAAATACAAGTGACGGTCTTATAACTAAAAGCGATCTCTTCCAGTGAATACTGATGAATCATAAAGAAAACACGAGGAAACCCGCGGTTTAGTTACCTGAGCAAGTATTATTGACCATATATTTCCTGTGGCTAAGCTAAGAGGATGGTATAAGTAAAGAATATTAACTATTCTACCTCGGCCGTGGCGCAGTGGCCGAATAGAAATATAGACAAGCAACTTTTAAACATAAATATATACGAATTCAATAAACAGAAAATCTAAAAAAAAGTGGCACTCCGGGAGTGCCGACAGAAGAGAAAACTTGAACAATTACGTGTGTATATTTTGAATCGTCAGGAAATATTTTTTGAATCGTCAGGAACGGTGTCGGTAACAGTGTCGCGAGTTCAATGGTTTTTTTCCATCTCAAAAAATGCCCAAAGCGATACAGAAGTATCCATTAATAAAATCGGAAACGGAACTCTAAAAGGGTGTCTCTGATCGATCGATAGACGATCGATGTCATCGATTCATGCAAAATGAGATCAGTCGACGTCGTTCGACAGTTCCTATTATGACGCATCGTTGACTGATTTGATTTTACTATCGATTGATGGGATCAGAAATCAGAACGTTTATTTTCCCGAATATAGGGTTTTTTTATACCACCTGGAGATAGATCAAGCCTATGACCCACCTGATATTAAGTGGTAACCATCGCCAATAACAAAGTATTACTATTATTATATCTTTTCTATCTTTAGTATATCTTTTGTCTGTTTTGTGTTTTATTTGTATATATCTATAATGTTTGATGATGAGTCTTTTTGTTATTAATAGGTATGCATGTATGTGTTCGATAATACATTTTTTTTATTGTGATAGTCAAGCGCTTGACCACTACCTCACCTGGTGGTAAGTGATGGTGTGATCGAAGATGGAGCACGCTTCCCTAAAAAGAAATAAATGCTATACCTATCTATCTTGTGTTTTGGGGTCATTCAGAAGTGATTGTTCTTGGTGTTCTTTGTGAATTCTGGTTTAATTTATAAACATAATTAAAGTATTTAATTTCGAACAATAAAATGACCTTCACACGATAAAACAGTTTGGTGATGAGCAAATACTACCTATTAAGTAATGAAAAGCTGCAAAAACTGCAAATGAGTCCCTAGCGGACGGCATGAGGTCATCTATTTCTATTTCTGGGTGTCAAATTCGTTGCAAGTTTCAATTCTGCATTATTTCAAAAGATTTTTTTAACCTGGATAGATATTCTTTTGACCACAATCTCACCATCAGGTGCGATGATGTGGTCTAAAATGAAGCACGAAGCTAGAAGAAACCTATTTACTCTTACCCTAAAGAGGCCCGGATTGTAAATGATCTGTGTTAGGCCGAATAGAGCTAGTGTACCTAAGCATTGCAATTCAGCGGGGCAATGCAGTCAGTGTCTTGGGGACACTTCCGCCTGGTAGTGATCTGGAGCAGTTGAGGTATCTATAGATAGTTTGCAACAGTCTTTAGATGATTCAACTGTATCTTCTGTTATTTAATGTTGTAATTAATTGTATATTATTTCTGTTAATAAATGTAGGTACCTAATACAAGACCACTGCCGTCATATTCATTGTCAGTTTAATTATCAGAATCGCTTAGAAATGTAAATGACAATTACGACAATATTCACACGACCTTTGTTTACCATTATAATAACTGCGATAATACTATAAAAAAATTATAGAAGTGAAACTCTGTTTAACTCTCATCATTATCATCATTCACAACTTTACTTACTGCTGGGTATATGCCTTAACTTTTAATCTTCATACCTTGTAGCAATAAATTTATTGAGAATTGAGTATCTTGCCCAATGGAGGCCTCTGTGAGAAGAATTTGTTATAATTTCTAGGCAAAGAAAACGTTGAGGTGTGTGGGCTCCTTAAGAGACAAAATATCCTTAAGTTTTATAAATAATATACATTTATAATCGTTGTTAGGACCGACAATCATCATCATCATCAAACCTATAACAGTAGGTTTCTCCCAGGGTGCGCCGTTGAGCCCGGTCCTGAGCTCTTATCATCCATTATTTGACAGCCACAGCGCGCAAATCGTCACTACATCTAGCCTGAGGGCGTCCTACACTTCGCTTGCCAGACGACCGACAATATTTCAGTTAAATTCCGTAACCTTCATCAGGGTGAGTGCGATCCGCTTTGTACCGCGCCTCGCCTCGCACTGACGCCGATAAATGGTACATACATAAGTGCGTGACACTTAAACATAGAGTTTGTCTGTTTTTTCTTTGGTGTTTGAAAAAAATATACTATTCCATTCTTAAACCAAGAAGGCCTAAGACTTCAGAAGTCAGATTTCTTAGTTAATTTTAGTTTCATTTCTATAACCAAGTTTTACTAAGTTCGCGTGTACTACGGTTCAAGTACATGTTTAGCCAACCGTCAATCATGTCACATGACATTGGAACATGCAGTTCTATTGATCATTACCTCATGAGAATCGCTTTACGTCTACCATTACGATAATCAACCTTATATTCAACACTTTAAAGTTTAAGATTCAGTTAGAAATGTACGAAGGCCATTCTTTGGTTATTTCAGTATTAGGGATTTTGTATGAGATTTTTTTATAACTTTTTGATTAATGGTAATTACACTTTATTTCAAGTATTTGAAGCTCAAGATTTGATAAGAAATGTAGTTTATAAAACGTTATTATAACTTCTGTGTGGGAGCACAGTAATGCCGCGGGTCGAGGCAGCCGCTCAACCCGAGGATGCCTCTAGTCTAGTGAATACGCGGCTTTAGATGTCAATAAAAAATAGACTTTATTATTATTAGACTGAAGGTTGCAAATGATTGGGCAAGGCACGCGACCGTTCCGCCATTTGCCAAGGACTGTCATGTGAAAATTGATTTCCGACGATTTACGCTTCTCTATTGTAACTAGTTTTTTTACCTGACTACGGCAAAGCCAGAAGGAAGGGTTATGTTTCTAGCGTCTATGTGTGTATGTTCCACAGTACTTAGCGCCTAAATTACTCATTCGATTTTGACGAATGAGGTGTCAATCGATTAATTATTATGGTGCGGGTGGATATAGGTATTATTCATATTCATTTATTCTGCTTACATGTACCTATATATACATTTTTTTGCTTAGATGGTAGGTAGCTTAGAAGTATGTACATATACCCTGTATTACGTAGTAGGATTTCAGTTTTTAAACTTATTGCTTGTTTAAATTTCATTTTTACATCTATAATAGCCAAGAGGTTTCAATAGTCGATATTCATTTATTCATTAAAGTCATAAGGATCACTTTACAAGGATTAGTAAGCTGAGGTGACAAAGAGCGGGGCACAGCTAGGGTTTCTAGATTAAAAAATCTAAATTCCTGAGAAAATTCCTGACTTTCTTGTAAATATAACATTAATATCGTTAGCATCGTGCATGTGAATGAACGAAGTAAAATATTTGGTTTATTTTATGTTTTCTCGTTACCTACCTAAATTGTATAAATTGTAGAAATTCCGGACGGTTTAGGATTTCCCCCGCATTCTGGACAAAGACCTATATTAGCGGACATGTCCGGAAAATTCCGGACGTATGGCAACCCTAGGCACAGCTCGCTAGGCGTCAAGCTTATAACACCCCTTTTTTTCGACGAATTCTAAAATGAACACAATTTTTTTAAAACCCATATAATTCTTCGGAATGTAGGATGATCTTTTTCACCCCCACTGGCCTATCCCATATTAAAGTTCTTCGGAATATAGGAAAATCTGGGTTCCGCATATTTTTTCCACCATTCACTAACTTCTAAGGTTGCAAAGCACCATTACTTACAGCTAATGCTTTTGACAGTCTCAACCTCAGGGTCTTACGTTACATAACGCGATGACCTGAGACAGTGTAACCACATGGTTATGGCTGTACTCAAAATTGCGAAGGTTTAAGCAATATTCACTGGTTTTTAACCCCGGCGCAAAAGAGGGGTGCTATATATAAAATAAATAAATATTGCTGGACTTTCACACAGCGCTATCTTGACCCAAACTAAGCAGAGCTTGTACTATGGGAACCAGATAATTTCTTTATTCTTTTTCTTTATTCTTTATTGCACACAAGAAAATACATTTGAAAATACAGAAAAAGAGGTCATGCACAAAGGCGAGCTTAACCCTAAGAAGAGTTTTCTTCCAGCAAACCTTTGAGGCTAGAGAGAGAAATGATTTTAAAGGTAGGTGAGTGTACAAAAACATAAATAAATATATATATACCCAAAACGAATATGAACTATACTCAAAGTATGTTATAATATTATAATTATAATAAATAAATTATATGGAATAATAATATATACCTACGTAATATAAATATATACCTATATATAATAATATAAAATTACAGAGAAAGGTAGTGCTCTTTAACTTTCCGTTTAAAAATGTTGAGTGATGGGCTAGCGCGAACTTCATGAGGAAGGGCATTCCAAATTTTTACCGCATAAACGGTGAAGGAGCCTCCATAGCGGCTAGAAGTGTGTTGAGGTGTTTTGAGGAGAAGAGACTTAGAGGACCGGCATGGCACACTGCGAGGGACAAGAAATTCAAAACGCTCACGGAGGTAAGAGGGAGAGAGTGGACAATATAATACTTTGAAGAGGAGTGATAAAACGTGAAGATCACGGCGAAGACGAATAGGGAGCCATTTAAGTTGGGATCTAAAATTGGATACGTGATCAAACTTGCGCAGACCGAATATAAAACGAATGCACAAGTTCTGTAGACGTTCCAGTTTATTGAGAAGTTCCTCCGTAGCATCAAGAAAGCAGACATCTGAATAGTCGAGAAGGGGCAACATTAAGGCTTGGGCGAGAGTAATTTTAGTTTCAAAGGGAAGAAATTTCTGAAGGCGTTTTAGTGATTGGAACGAGAAATGCACCCTTTTACTGATTTCGTTTATGTGGCTGGCCCAGGATAGCTGGTTATCAAAAATGACACCAAGGTTCTTAGCTTTGCTCGAGTAAGGTATAGGTACCTGATCAAACACGACTTGAGGTAACGTTGACTGGTCGACGACCCTCAGCATATATGAACTTCCCAAAAGTATAACCTGGGACTTAGAAGGGTTAACCAATAGACCATAAGTATTAGCCCATGTGTTGATGCGGTCAAGATCTGCGTTAACTTGGTTAACACCTTCTAATATGTTCTCGGCTTTAAAGTGCCGATAAAGTTGTAAATCGCGTTTCACACTCATCACTCCTTAACATCCAGCTCCTTTCCTTCCGCCTGGAGGAAAGCATTTGTCCTACCTCTGCCTAAAACCTCTAATCCTACTATTGTCTCGCAATTTCGTCCAATCTCCATATTACCTGTCCTTTCAAAAGTCCTCGAAAACGTTGTTCATAGACAACTTTCTCATTTTCTCACTCAAAATAACCTGCTGAGTCCATTCCAATCTGGGTTTCGACCTGGCCACAGTACCGTAAGTGCGCTTACGAAAGTGTCTGACGATATTCGTTGGGGTATGGACAATAAGTGCCTTACTGCTCTGGTGCTATTGGACTTCAGCAGTGCTTTCAATTCAGTTGACTATGATATCCTACTGTCCATCCTTTCCTCCCTAAATGTTTCTCATCAAGTAACCTCTTGGTTCAAATCATATCTTTCCGGCCGCTCGCAGTGTGTGCGCTCGAATGAGTCTTGCTCTGACTGGTGTGACATATCTGCTGGTGTACCGCAAGGTGGCGTTCTCTCTCCTCTACTTTTTTCAATTTTTATCAACTCTATTACCCATGTTATTTCTTCTCACTGCCATCTATATGCCGACGATTTACAACTTTTGTAATGCCCATAGAACTTATTTTCCAGATGATCGCGCAAAAGAGTTGAGTCGTCGTCGAACGCACTCGTATAATCATTATCGGAAGCACATGAGGAAGAGCATGAGAAAAAACTATCATCGAAGACAATATTATCCATAAAATAAAAATAAATAAACTAAATATAAAAATAATATATACTTATATATATACCTATTGAAAACGGTTTAATACTAATAATATATTTTTAAATAGATTGTTTTAGTAGCAGACACTGACCTCCCATGCACTCGCTAGTTTGCCGGGAGAGCAACAAAACACCAATAATAACATTATTTTTAGTTCAAACATCCAGTATGCATTATGCCAGATCAAAAAAACCAATTAAAAATTACAAATAAACAGAACAAGAAAAGAAAATAAATTATCTGTGGACCATGTATGTAGATGGGCAAAAAGCTATGCATCCAGGAAACAAATTCACATTTCTGAACGAATTAACACAATTCATGATTGGTAACTGTCAATGTCACCAGCTGGATCATTCACTTCACTTGCCACTAAAGTAGGTAAACAGAAAATCACAAGATCTTTACCCTGTTTGATAAAAAGATAGTAGTATTATGCTACCACGTTAAAGAGATCGATCAATCGATGGCAATCAAACCAGCCGCGACACTAAAGTGCAGAAGAGCCAGGCTCCTGTGACAACGGATACACTTCACTTCGCTGCGCGCCTAGATCTGGCCTCTGCCTTCCCGGCGTTTGAAGACAAAGCAGAGGAGGCCTTGCTTTTAGCTTGGGACGTCCCCGGGGCCGGGGCGGTCTTATCCGACGCGGGTTGAACACCGGGGAATTCGGCTATAAGCGTCTTTAGCTCGGCTAGTGTTTCGATCTTGCGGCGTTTATTGTCAGGCAACATAATAACAATTTTGCCCTCCGTTGTCCAACTGCGTCGCATGCCAAAGTGTTTACGAGCCGCAGTGAAAACATCATGCCTAGATTTCGTAAGAAACTCAGAGACAGTGATCCCAGTGTTCTTGAGTGAAGTTTTTGCGTTCCAAACAAGGCTTCGAAGCGTGAAGTTAGCAAACCTAACCATTACAGGCCTAGGTTTGCTGGTGTTAATGCCTAAGCGGTGGCAGGCAGCTAGTTGCTCTGGAGATATGTCGGGCAACTTAAATTGGTCGGTTAGCAAGTGCAGAAATGTGTCCCCAATATTTGCCTCAGCAGACTCCGCAATGCCATGAAAAAGCAGCACCTTTCTGCGCGATGCTGTCTCCTGTCGGTCCAGTCCTTGGACAAGAAGTTCCAGTTGTGCTCTGATCATTGCCATTGACTTCCAGACTAATGTCTTGAAGTCAAAGAATTCACGAGACAGAGATTCAAGGTCCTTATGTGGGGCTTCTTTAGGGCTGGAGAGCTTCTTGAGGTCCTTTTCCATTTGAAGCATCCTTGACTCAAAAGTGCCTGTCATTTCCTCCATGTTGGATGCCAGCTTTGCAAAGAGGTCCATTGTTATTACAACTGTGATGTTGCAGGTGAGTGGAGAGGAAAAGTAATTAAACTAGTGAGTGTGAGAGGGGCTAGGCTTTAATATTTCGCCAACCAGTGCATGAATATAAACTCAAAATAGCGATAAATATAAATAAAATAGGGAGCTAATTACTGGAAGATGTTTACACTACGCCTACCCGCACTGAAACTGATAGAATACTTATTAGTTTTTTTGTAAATATGTATATACTTATAATATATAGAAAAACATCCTGACTTGCAACAAGTATCTGTAAATCTTACAAACATTTGTTCCGTGGCGGGAATCGAACCCGGAACCTCCTGCGTTTCAGCTGTATGCCCACTGCGTCAGAGGTCATCATGACGCCTACGTCTGGATGTGGTAACTTAAACCATCTAGTTAACATCACAGTTCCTAAGCGGAGGACTCGGACGCGGTTTTTAGGGTTCCATACCTCAAAAGAAAAAAAGGAACCCTTATAAGATCACTTTGTTGTCCGTCACGTAGAGATAGACATCTGTACGTCTGTCAACCCTTTTTCTCAGGAACCCGTGGAGGTATCAAATTGAAATTATATCAAATACGTAAGACTACGGTCCCTTGGAGATGTAAAAAAATCTAATTCTAAGTCTAAGCAAAAAAAAAATACGGCCTTTTTCGCCACATTTGCTCGCAAATAAATCAAAACCTATGTTTAGGGTACTTCCCGACCTAGAATCATGAAATTTGCCAAGAACCAAGGTATCACAGCACAAGTAAAGGAAAAAATCTGTAAATCTTTAAGTTGTAGTTATATCACATACCTATATAAAATATTTTTACCGAACCCTCGGTGCACGAGCCAAACTCGCACTTGTGCGATTGTTTTTATACATTATATAGCATGGAGATGGACCAAGCAAATGGACCACCTGATGTTAAGAGGTAACCTATATAACAAAGCATTGATAAATAGGTTACCTCGTAGGCCACACACCTTAGGAACATGCGCTACGATTCACTACCCTGCGTCCATCAACTTCAGGCATACAGTTATAAAGCCATATGTGCCTGTAATTTCACCAGGATACCCTTCAAACCAAAACACATGCTGCTTGGCGGCAGAAATAGGTACTTTCTCGGGCGAGCCCTTCCACAAAGAGCTCTACCATAAATCTTCAAATGATAGACTTAAAAGACGTGAGGTATCCCCCCATAGGGCATTGTACCCTTTTCTAGTGAGGTGAAAAGATTCGAAGGTTTGTAAACCTATGTTAGGAAAATAATGACCCCATCAATTTTTACACCGGGCAACAATGTCGAAACGTCGCCTTGGAGGTTATTGTAAATAAATATTATGCATTGTAACATTGTCAGGTGGTAATATTGTGGCCACCATGATGTGCGGTTTAGTTGAGTAATCTTTAGTTTGTTTATAACTAAATTGAGGGTAATTCCAAGGGTCTTTTCATTAGATTAGGTGTTTGTATTACCTTACTTATATGGCTCTCAGCCACTCACCTTCAACCAGCTAGCGACGCCGTCTATCCAATCGTACATTTTCCTTTATATTTCCAATTTTTGTAATCGGACTGTTTTCATGGAAAGTCTGGTCTAAAATATTAAACTTGTTATAATATTGACTATTTTTAGAGGAGATAATTTAAAGTTCTAAGCCCGGCTTGCGATCCTTAAACGAAATTAGCGACTCAACATGTTTAAATTTGACTTACTTGTATGATTTGACAATTCTTATCATATTTAGACACTAAATATAATTAGGCATCGTTGCTCAAGTCGCCTTTGGTGTTCTACCTAAATAATATAATGTAATAGAAGTGATGGTATAATTATTCGTACGTGTAGTTAGTCATTGATAAATCAAAAGTGAATATCCAAAATCTCAGTATTTTATTGATCCAATCAACCAATCAAATCAGGTTCGTTGGCCACTATGCTTATTGACACAAATGCCATCACCAAGTGGTACTAGTCAATGATCAGTTCAATGAAAAGCTCTAAGATAATCGTTACAAGGTCAAGAATCATGAAGTTTGGCTTAGCAATTATCGGTGTTTGAATAAATACACGCATTGCCATATTTTTTTTTTTGTTGTTGATAGATTATGTGGGAGGCCTGTGTTCAGTGGATGTCCTATGGCTGATATGATTATGATGAACCGTTGGTTTCTCAAACGTCCGTGGAACTTAAACGGTCTACACTGCGAGCACTTCATCATACTACTGATGGAACTATGTATAATCGATTGTCAGTAGAGTAGCATCGCTGGCTGGTGACACAGTTAGCCAATGATGCGTTTAGTCACGTCACTAATTGCTTTTTTTTGTAGTTGGCACTTTGGGAGTACTGCATTTGAAAGTATTATTCGCAATTAATTTGGCATTAGCTAAATATATGAGATTGTCGCTTACGCTGCGGGCAAATTATCAGACAACGGCAAATTTTAGTGTTGTGAGCCTCTGTTATAGACGGGCATACAACGCGAACTTTCGCCTAATTATCATTTTAATGTAGCCACAGATTTTTTTAATTAGCCTATGCTGTCCCACGGCTGGGCAAAGACCACCCCTGAAATATCTCGATCTAGTGCCAAATGTTGCCAGTCTCTAAGAAAAGCGTTCAAGTCAATGCGCGGGCGCTTCTTAAGGGATTTAAAGCTACTTTTTGTGGCCAAGCTTAGGGCAAATGTGATTAATTAATTCAAAATAATTATACGACGAATGTTTTTAGATCAATTTGAATCATCATTTTACACTTTACTTTAATACTAGCTGTTGCCCGCGACTTCATACGCGTTACACTACTAAATGTGTAGGTAACCTAGAAATAAAGCTAAACTCGCTGTTGCAACTTGACTTGACACCCCATTTTTATCCCATGGGGACAGATTTATGGGAAATTTCAGCAAAATCGGTTCAGCCGTTACGACGTGATTGATTAACAAACAAACATTCAAACTTTCATATTTATAATATTAGTGTGTTAACTTTGACAGTCGACCAAATCAGCAAGTGTAGTTTTTACGACTTCATTTTGTTTACGGCATAGCAAATATGTCTCATATATCCAGGACCAATAACCTGTGCTGTGTAAACAAAAGCGTTGCTTAGCAACCGGGAGCGAGACAGCTGTATACCAAGCTGGCGAGTGCGAACGCGAGGGGTATACAATAGGGTTGGTTGAACGATAAAGCCTGTGCGCGCGCAGTTCACGGTGGATTTGAAGTGTTTTATTAGGAGTGTTATTACTTCCTTATGAATTGGATGGTGTTTTGACTTCCTAGTATGGCATAATGAACAGCAAAACAAAACGTTTCTAAGTCACGATAAACCTTTGGTATTTATTTAAACAGCTATATAATGCGACCAAACTACATCTGTAAGTGCTCTTGACGTGGTTTCCCTATGTATATCCACTTTACGATGATAGAGAAACGCAGACCGCAGTGCTTACAATACTACTAATGGACCATAATAACCTATATTTCACCTATAGTAAACACCTGACCACAATCATTAGATCCCCTGCATAATACCTCAACAAAACTGCCATCGAACCATAAAAAAATACGTGAAAATATCAAGACGCGTGCGAGCCCACCCACCTCATTCATTCTCACTTCCGACCGCGCCTTTAAAAAAAAGAACACGCCTTTTCGCGGAGTCATTCCAAAAACAAACTGAGGCCTTTGCGAAACGTCAAAATCAAATAAATAATTCTTTCGGTGTTTTTGAAGTGATCATTATCCCGATAAACCTAATAAGGTTGGGCCTAACAGTAAATGTAAATATCACCCAAAAACCTCTTGGTTTTTGTAATGTACCTCACATTACTTTTGAGGGTCTTGCTTGAGTCATATCAGTTCCATTAGTCATTGGATAGTTATAGATAGAACATTGAAGGACCGGGGAAGTTCTACAACCATACCTATTTCTGCCGCCAAGCAGCATGGTTGTGTTTTGGTTTGAAGAGTATGGTTGCCGGTGAAATTACTTATTATGAGGCTTTACACCTGTATGCCTCAAGTTGAAGGACGCAGGACACGTTTCTAAGGTCTGTACGGCAATGCTTTGTTACACGCGATGGTTACCACTTAACATCAGGTGGGCCATATGCTTGTTCCATCTCCGAGTTGTATGTGAAAAAACGCATAGGGCATAAAAGTTCTTGAGTAGAGGAAAGCGCAGTGTAGGACGGTCCCCTACTAGATGGAAAGACGATCTGATAAAGGTTGCTGGGAGCCGTTGAGTGTAAGCCGCACAAGATCGGTCGCTCTGGAAATCTATGTGGGAGGCCTATGTTCAGCAGTGGACGCCTGCATGCAGGTTGAATATATTGACAAGCATAGATTTAGGAACTTTTATTGTATTTTTTGTGTATTCTTGCAAATAAACGATTGAATTTGAATAATTAGGGACCTACTAGAAGAGATCGTATTTACGGCAGGTATGTTGACCATCGAAACTTACATTTTATCAAGGAGCTAACAATGTTTTTAGAGTTTGCGAAACAAGCCTTGCTCATTAGATATTAAGCGCATTTCCTTACATGTTACGTACAACTAAGACTGCCTACATGTCATTGCATTGCGGGCGTCGTCGTCGCCCTGAGCTATACAGATGAAAAAACTCATGCGCCTGTAATTTCTTAACCACATTGTCAGTCAGTACAGTACCCAGAATATTGTAGACCTGATAAAGGCTGTGAAAGAACCCAGATGCCGGCGAATTCAGTGCGCCTTGGCTACTTTTACATTGCACATCTAATGTTCATTGTTGAGATGAGAACTTTTTGTATTCAAAATACTTTTATAACTCAAAATGTAGAGCACACACAAAATAAATAACATTTATGATCGTCAAATTTGACAGTAGTGTGCGAAACGACCTACCACAAACACAAGTCTACAAAATAAAAGAAAGAAGATTACATCAGTTGTAGTGTTGCCACACTGGCGACGACGTTCCTAGTTAATTTAAATTTATTTGAATCACAATGAAAACTATGTATTTACTTGGTAATATGTCGGTTTATTGTCGTCGAGGTTAAGCGGGGTTAGGTTACGAAATGTCACTACGTCCGTGGCTGTATTATTTCTATTTATTATTTGTGGATGTGAACTATTTCTGAACGCAAATCTATTGAATACGTTCAAAAACTAATGAAATTTTTTTATTGTGCACCTAAAATAAAACAAACATTGAATGGACTGTAATAGGTGGTCTTATAGCCAAATAATTAGGCAAACAACAGAGGCTGGAAAGAGGAAATAAATGAGTTCTAAAAGAACAGTTCTTTTGATTAAACTTAAATTATTTATCCTTTTAGTCATTTCAGTCTGGAATCATCACTTACATTTCTGACCGATTACTTCAATTACTAACAATGTTATACGTAGGCCTAGGTACTTTTTAGCCCAATTAAATCAACATTCGACTTCTTCGTACAAATAGGAAATATATAAGGAAAATTCTGTTGCACAAATACACAATAGCCGCTGATTTTATTAACATGTGAATTTTCCGATATCCACTATGAATACTAAAAATAAGGACAGGCTTTTGATCTCATCATTGTATTTTTTTAAACCATTGCCAAACTTATATGCCATTTTATGATAATATATAATGAATATAATATTAATATTCTGAGGTCAACAATGCAACCCTCTTAAAACACAAGACCTCAACGAATGACTTCACATAAGGTCGACGAAACGAACGGCTCAACACAATAGCTCCCAGACAATGACAAATATGTGAAAAAATACTACTACTACTTATTATATTTCTGACAGCCCTGAAAATTGGGCTGTATGAAGCGACCTCTTTGCTACGCAAATACTGGCCTGATAAATAAATTTAAAAAAAACACGTGACACTTGACAGGTGCTAGGCGCGAAGCCCGCATTCTCATTTCGAAAATTTATCTTCAATGGCGTCTCATGCCGGTCACGTTCGCTACACGACCATTATTGGCTGAACCGCACGAGTTTAAATAACCAGAGGTTTTTAAAAACCATGTGTAGATTATGTAGTTCATTTTAAGCTGGTGATACGAGGCACGAGCGTACGCGTACAGAATTGTGGCAGATGCTTAAAAAGTAGACAAATTAGTTGAAGATACGGGAACAGTTGAAATGTGCAACTGGTTACGGCTACGCCGCGCCGGGGGCATTAAGATCGTATCGAAGCCTGTGTGGCGTAATTGACTTGTTCACTTAGGAGAAACCGACAGTTATGAACAACTTCATTGTTTTCAAATTCATTTATTCAGTGAGGATATGGGCGCTAGTGTCTATGCTTTAAGGATCGAAAACATACATTTTCAACCTTATTTTTATATGATAACCGTTCCTCATACGGCTGCGGGACTTTAGTGTAACGGACTCTACCGTCAGATTTTGACTTACGAAACAAAACCACATCATTCATTCATTTTGGCTCTCAAGTTAAATCATTCATTCACAGGTTATGGCCACAGACTTTTCCAACTTCAAAAGCGCAATGTTCGATTTTTTTATTTTTAAATGTAGCATTCCGTTTAGGAAGGTATGCGGGATCCTGCTTGCCAGAGTCAATACAGACCCAACTGAGTCAACAGTTGCCTATGGTTGCCTTGTAGCTGATATACTTTATTATACTATTTGTATTTAATCGTGGTTTTACTGTCTTTGAAGAAAAAAAATCATATTTCTTTTTAGGAGCCAGAATTTTGAACCACGGTCCTTACATCAGTAGATTCTTTTAATAATCAACCTTTTACAAATAAAAATAAACAGTCGAAAACACTGTACTTTAAGAAAATAATATTCCAAAAATGCGCCAGACGCACTAGGCTAGTTTTGTTTATATTTCTACTTCAGGTAACCTAGATAGATAGATAGAAAACGCTTTATTGTAAATGACACTTAAAATAAAAAACAAACAATACACGCAGAAATACAAATGGCGCTAAAAGCGATCTCTTCAAGACAACCTTTGGATGGAGTGGATTTCACAAGAACGTTATAGGACGGTAGCTTTACCACGGACGGTAACATAGTATACCTACTTTTTTTAATGTTCTTATGTTATAGGTACAAAAACCTTTCAACTGTATTTTTTAACAAAGCCGTATGGATAATGATATACAGTAGAGCTACTTTCTAGCAAGAAAGAACAAAGGAATTATTCGAATTATTCAAATACCTGTGTGGCACAGAACCCAAAATGACGTATTTGACATAACTCAAATTGTAACAGACAAAAAAACCATCAAAACAACAAATTACCCTCATAAATACACAAATTTAACAAAATAAGCAACAGTAAAAATGTATTAAAACTGAAAATCTTGGTCAATGAATTGTCAAGCGATTTTTGAAATTCAATGCGCTATTTGAAATTGTAATATTTTTCATGTATAAGATTTGTTTAGCGTTTAAAATAGCCCAGGCAGGTAAACGATTGCTATGGCGCATTAGCTTTACATTATTGACAGTAAATTATTTTAAAAGAGAAGATGGAAGCCTTGCTTATAACGGGAGCCGTTGGGTCATACACGATCAGTCGATATGGAAATCTATTGGGGACGCTTATGTTTGGCAGTGGTCGTCCTATGGGTCAGGTGGACCATTATGCTTGCTCCATCACGGAATCGTATAATAAAAAATAAACTATGATGACATTTGCTTAATTGCTGACTGCCCAATATTGTGGCACCTAGTGCAGCTGCATGTTAGAAAATAAGTATTTCATTTTTTTTTTATTCATTTTTTTTGTATCATTATTTGACATGTGTTTTTAATTTATTTTATTTTGATTTTAAATTTGTTTTGATTTAGTTATTATTATTTTTTTTTGTCTTTTATCCATATTTATTTTATATTTGTATTACTAACATAGTTTGTAAACAAATGTAGTACTAACAATATATGGACTTAATACGTCTGAAATAAATTTTATTTATTATTATTTATTAAAAATTTTCTTTTTTCTTTTTTAAGGCTAAACAGGTTTACGGCCCACGTGATACCAAGCGGTCACCGTCGCCTATTGACACCGGCAACACCCGGGGTATTGTCGATGCGTTCCCTACCCTGTACAAACCTCTACATTTCCCCCAATAATGAGTATTCAAGTTTTACAAAGTCCATAAGTGACGAAATCCGTGGCGAGTCGCCGATTTAGTCGCAAAAGGTTGGATTACTGCTGTGCAGTAAATGTTCACATTATCAGCAAATATTTGTTCTCGATATATTGCGTACCTTGTTACTCCAATTCCTTGTTACCTACAATAGTACTGGGACCTAGTATAGCGATAAGAATATGTATGTCTGTGGGCTGATATTAAATTATTTAAACTCGATTTGGGAAAAATTTCCCACGATTTTTTTAAAGCTTCTTTGTTTTTAGGGTTTAAAAATCAGTTAATACGATTCTGGATGTGTGTACTTAGAAAACTTTCGTGATTTAAATGTATTTGTTTATTGTCATGATATTTTCATAAGCTTACTAGCTGACCCGCCCATGGCTTCGCAAGCTGGAAATTTCTCGTTCCCATGAGAACTACGGGATAAAAACTATATAAAACACTCTTGTCAAAGTGATGCGACACTTCATGTAAATGACTTAATAAATAAATAAATATAAATATTGCTGGACATTTCACACTTCACGTCAATGAACAAACGTTAAATTATAAGGATATTGTTCTTACAAAAATAAAAAATCGCGATAAATAAAATAGAGGGTGGAGGTAGGAGGGTGAAAAATACTTTACCACCTATTCTCATAACTACCAAAAATACAAAAAAAAAACAATCGTTCGACCCGTTTTAGAGGAGCGACCACAAACACCGTGACACGAGAATTTTATACTCTCGAGGTTGTGAATTTTAAAACCTTGTAGATAAGCTAAAGTTCAAATCACAAATCCTAATCATAAAACTCTTTATTCAGAACTACAATGGTACAAATAAGGTGAAAATAAAATTTCCTAGTGTATTAAAATTGCAAAAACGAGCAAGATTCCTGACCTGTGAGAACCGCACTCCAATACGTATAATATCCGATATGTCATCCAACACCGATGCCGTCAGCAGTTTAATATAAAGCTCGCCGACATTTTCCAAGAAAGCTTCCAATTAGCTTTGGGTTGCTGCATAAGCATCGTAATTATCCTTTCTCTTAAAGCGAGGCGATTTGCTAGAATTCCTAGCCTATTTTCGTTTAACACTGATTATCACTAAGTGTCACAAAATAGTTAGGTACCTACAGAAGTTAACTTCTGATTTTAATTACCTACGAGCGCAGCGCTTGAGCTCGCACCTAGCAAAAGTAAATAAATAGATGTTTTTATTATAATATGTATTTTTGGCTCTATGGTCCGTAGAATAAGTTATTTACTATCCTGTGATTATTTTATTGTTGAATTAAATGATTTATTATTAAAATAATAAATTAACATTATATTATTCTACAACCAAATTCACAACAATATTGATGAGAACGTGTATAGGGGGGAACGGGCTCTCAGGACTGTAGGTGTAATTTATTATTATTTAGAGGCAGTAATAGTAGGACGTACTGATACATTTTCTTCCCTTTATCAGTAACGCGAAACACTTAAGCGTATCTATTAATGGCGTTTTGAGTACAATATCAATATTACTATCAGATAGGCCGACCCATATTCACTACTTAGAAAAACTATGCGACAGTGCTTTCATAGATAAATGATAGATGTTATAGGTCTTAGGCGGTCCTAGCTCAAGCGTTACTCTGCCCAAGCACGAATCAAGACTCAAGCGCAGATTATTATTATTTTTTATTGGTAATAGTCAAACGCTTGATCACCACCTCACCTGATGGTAAGTAATGGTGTGATCGAAGATGGAGCACGCTTGCCTAAAAAAACCTGTTCACTCTGGACTTGAAGACTCCGAGATTATACTGGTTCGGAAAAACATACGCCGGAAGCGAGTTCCACTGCTTACTCGTGCTAACAAGAAAGGTTGAGGCAAATCGTTTGGTACGGCAAGGTGGTATGCCGACCAGCTATGGGTGGTACTTCTCGGTACATCTGCTTGTCCGTTAGTGGAAGGGGGAAGGAGGGATAAGGTCATGAAGACCTTGTTTCTTTGTCAGCTTCCAATGGAAAAACCGTCAAAATCTATGTATGTATGCTTGAATCTCGACTGCCTTTTGAGTTTAGTTCTAGCATAGGCTTAGGGTGACTTGCGCAACGATGCCCAAACGTATTTAGCGACTAAACATGTTTAAATTTGACCTATTTGTATGATTTGTTAACTCTTTAAATCATATTAAAATTATGTTTAGGTAAAGGTGACGGGTCTATAAGGATCTAAATAATGTGTAGCGTCTCGAATGCCTCTAAGCACCGAGACAAAAAGTTTTACAACGAGGGTTTTACAGTTCTTTATGTTTTACTGTTAGTATGTAAGTTATGTAACTTTTTGTCAAATAAATAACATAAATAATAACATATTTATTTATTTGCAGAAAGGTTTCAAAGTATACATAGGGTTCTGGTACTTACATAAAAAGCCTTAGCAAATTTTAATGATAATTAATTTAGCTATGCTGTAAGTATGGTGTTGGTGTAGTGCAGCGGTATACTTTGCTCAAAACCTGTGAACAGAGAAATATTCGACTCCTCGCTCCAAGTGAGAACTAGTATTTAGACGCGAGTGAAATACAATACAATATTTAGCTACTAAACACGTTGAGCCATCGTTGCGTAAGTCGTTGTTTTTAACTGACTTTGACATTGATCTATCTGATCCTAGATTGGTATAAGACCATAGATTCATTCAATGTTGGGAACTCTGAGAACAGTGAGTATTTTTTTTTAATTATTTATCAAAAGTTACAATTCTTATAACAATGATTTGAATGACTAATTTCTTTCAAAATGGCAAATATACCTGTTTTAACTACCTTTAACTACCTGTTTTTAAAGCGAAATTGTCAACCATTTACCTCAGGCTATCTATGTAAATGTAGTGTATGTTCAGTTGTCTGCATATATACACTCACATCCGAATCCACTCAAGTGTGACGGTACAGATTAAATAAGGTTATATGTGGTTACTTAGAAGTACGTTGACAGTTGTTGCCAATGAAAATACCTTTTAAAAATCGTCGCTTTTGCTTCCAAAGTTAAATCTACCTACAACTTTTAACCGACTTCAAAAAAAGGAGGGGTGCTTAACTTTAGGATTTTTTTTATGTATGCTCAGCGATAATTCTTTACCACCGTATCCGATTTCAATGATTATTTTTTTGTTAGAAAGAGGGTACCTCGCGAATAGTCCTATATAAATTTGGTCAAGATTTGATGATGGGATCCATGAGAAAATTATCAAACTCTTCAATTTGTAAAGGCATTTGCACATTTTTTTGATTTTAGAAGTCGGTTAAATAGGTATTTTTGTTAAAAAGTTAGGTACTTTTTATAAACATAGCTCTCCTTCGTCAGTCGGGCAAAAACGATGTTAATCGTGATGATCCAACAATTAAAACTATTATCAGAGCACTAAAATACTCATGTTACATTTTTACAAGAGGGACGTGTAAAAATAATCACAAAATTATCGCTATACAAACGCCCATACGATGTAAAGATAAAAAAATAACCGATAACACATAACGGTTTTATTTCCCGCCATTTTCGTCGTGTCATTTGTTATCTGTGGCGTAAAAGCTCTATGGTCTATTTACTTTTTAAAATTACGTTCGAAATTCGTGAGGCGTGAGTTGTAGGATTTTAATTAGCCAATAAAAGACGAGGTCGCGATGTCTTAGCGATAAATAAGTCATGTGGAATCGTTAATTGTATGAATATGCATAAGGTATAGTTGCTACGTTAGTATTAACCTACCTTTTTAATTGTCGCAGGTATATAAGTAATTGCTGACCCACCCGCGGCTTCGCACGCGTGGTTTGTCTATAAAAACATTACCCTCCTGCGCAGTCGGGTAAAACGAAGCCTTTGTCCCAATTCCGGTCACAATCTATCTATATACCAACTGTACATAGGGAGTGCATCTAACGTCATAATTTTATCCCCTTACTTTAACCCCCCTTTACTTAAGGGATGATTTTGCAAAAAAGTTGAAACACGTATTTCTTTATTTTTTACCAAAAGCCTATATATAAATTTTCAGATCCCTAACTCGAGGAGTTATGGATTGCCCATACAAACTTTCAACCCCTATTTCACCCCCTTCAAGATTATTTTATGAGGCAAAAGATAGCCTATGTCTTTCTCCAGGATATAATATATCTCCATGCCAAATTTCATGACGATTCGTTAAGCTGTTTAGTCGTAAAAAGGTAACAAACAAACAAACTAACTAACAAACAGAGTTACTTTCGCATTTATCTTCAAATCAACTTCGGCAAATCGGCGTTGTATGTGTTTATGTATATACGTATGTATGTTTGTTTGTCCGAGGATAACTTTCAAAACGTTTATCCGATCATTGTGAAATTTGGTTTATAGGTAGATAGTAATGGCACAAATTTGATGTAACTAATGAGCGTGATAAATGAGCTAATAATAAGCTAATTGAACCCCAATATCTCAACAACACCCCCAGGAGTACAAAAAAAAGAGTAACCAACCTACATGAATTCCCGTTACCTGTAATTTGAGCGAAACTGTAGGTCAAGTTATTTGGTTATGCATTTCGTGGCACTATTTTGATAAATAATATTTTTTTGTTTTTATAGGAGACTCGCGAGATCTCAGTTCGGGGCGAACCACTGGTTATATTAGTGTGGATTTTGTATGAGTTCGTGGCCTACCATGGTATTGGGCTTTATAGACCCCTCGAACAGAACCGCCTAGCTAACTGAAGCATTCTTGACTATACATTAAATTTGTAGTAAGATAGGTATGTGTATATATGAACACACTAAGAACTTGAGTGGTAACCATCGCCTATAACAGCCCTACGATGCACTACCCTGCGTTCATCAATTTGAGGCATAAGGTGTAAAACCTAATTCACCGGTGTAATTTCACCGGAAACCATACCCTTCAAACCGAAACAAAGTAATGGTGATTGGCGGCAAAATAGGTATGGTGGTAGTAATTCTCCGGGCGAACCCTTTTACAAGGAACTCTACTACACTTTAGATTTTGATCGTGATAAACGTTGCTATTACAAACATCCAAACTTTCGCATTTTTAATATTAGTGTGATTAGAGTGGCTAACTGTGCCACAAACGCTTCGTTCTTGCTTACAATTTGTAAGAATTTCAAGTTATCGCGAATTGTAATTGCGTTTTAAGTTGACATCAATAGGAGTCGATTTCATGCTGTTGTAACTGAGAATTGTTTAATTGCAACTCTACGCCTCTACCAAGTAAATAATGTATTTTTTACTAACATAAAAAGCGCCAAGAAAGATATAAGAAAACTCAGGAAAAGATTAGATAAGATTAGATAATTTCTTTATTGCACACCATTAAATAAAAACATATAAAGGAAAATACACTTTAACAGTAAAGTATAGACACAATCGAAATGTAGTGTTGGAGGAGAATGCTGCGTATCGCATGGACTGCTAAAAGAACAAACAAATCAATACTGGACCAACCTGCCATCAAAACTAGACTGTCGACTATTTGTTATAAAGGTGTCCTCAGACTGATAACCTGGACAAATTGGGTATAGAAGGAAAAATCGTTGGGAACACGATTATGTTTTCCATTTCTCAACAGATCAGTTAACAGGAATAGTAGAACGATCGGGAATTTTCAAATGAGCGCTTTCCTGCTTCGCAGGGCCCGTTAGCATATCAATTAAGGATTTCACGATCAATCCATAAAAAAAGGTCTTTAGACAAAATCTACGATACTGCCAATATAAAAAAAAATCCTCTCCATCTAAAACATATCGAAGTTGTTTTATTTCAGCAATAATACCGACCATTATATACTTCTAGCTTCGTATTTTTTTCATTCATACGTTAAGTTGGCAACCCTATGACATTTACCAAGCCCAACACCATTACAGACATAATCTATCATTGGTAGATACAAGTACTTATGAAATTACACGTCCAACACGCGAATCATGGTTCTATTGTCGAGGAGAAAAAAGAGGACATCTTTAATTGTCTATGCGAAGAAAAAAGATTATCAGACAAGGTATTTGCGACCTACGAGAATGAATTGTTATACAAGGTTAAACCTCTAATCATTAGCGTCCACACTCGCTTTCGCTCGTTCGTACGCCAAAATATCTCGGGTGCAATTGATCACTTACGCACGAGTATAAAACATAACTTTTCATCACGAATACGAGAAAATTTAAAATACCTTTAGAACCGTATGTTGCTAAAAAGAAAATTTACGTTCCCGGTATCCATTGCTGTTTATCTCACTACTAAACTATGGCCCCTTTTATTAAATAGAAATAAGAATTTGTCATACAACAAATACAAAATACAAATTCATAATATACATACATACTACATATTGCATTGTGTCTCGGCTGGTCGGACGCTGTCGAGCGTGAGATCACATCGGGAGATTGGTTCCAGCCAAACTCGAGTAGTCACTCGTCTGTTAATGCTTTTAATCTTCCCGGTAACTGGTCGCGAGGAACAAAATGGTATAAAAGAAAATTTGAAACAACAAGATCAAACCGGATCCTTCAAAAACATGAGTTTTTAGAAAAGATAAAGAATCATACTCACAAAACTACTGGCCCAGTAGCATTACTTGTTTAAACAAAAATGTGACTTTCCAAGAATTGAAGACAACTGAGTATTGTGAAGAAGCACACGCAAGGTCGAGTTACGCGTTAAATACAATAATAGATTTAAAAAAAAACTTTATTTCGTTGTCAGGATAGTTAGAATCAGATTGATACACAGTAAACCCCAAAAAGGGACGTCAATGTAGTACTTATTTCCCCGCCCTAGAATTAACATTAGAATAATTACTTTTGTTAATTCTCATGTCGAACTGATTCATCCTTGATCACCATCGAAATAACTGAATTTTTTAATAAAAAAGGTTTTTTTTTTTTAATTTCACAAAAGGTAATTTTTAACCTATCTATTTTCTTGTAGATAAATAAATAATGCTGGACACTTGACACAGCGCTATCAGGCCCTTAACTGAGCAAAGCTTGTACCTACTATGTGAACCAAAAAACTGATAGAACACAAATATTGATATATGTATAGAAGAGAAGCACCAGACCAGATCAAGTCGTATTTATTTTCAGCCTTCATACATGACTTATCTTTTCAAATTTAATTGATAAAATATTTGGACAGAGCATAAAAAAAAGCTTTAAAACGTTAACACGTTTTTGTAAATTTTAAATCAATGAATATAATTGATTATTATTATTATTATTATCAGCCATTCGTGTCCCACTGCTGGGCAAAGGCCTCCCCCCATTCTTTCCAGACTTGGCGGTCCTGAGCTGATTGTGGCCAATCCGTTAGGAATTTATCCAGCTCGTCCCGCCATCTACGTTTTGGTCTGCCGCGTCGCCTTCTCGCTGGATCAGGACGCCACTCGGTGGCTATCCTTGCCCACAGCTCACTTGGCATGCGACAGACATGCCCAGCCCAGTTCCACTTCAGCTGAGCGGCTTTGGTGGCTACGTCAACAATTTTGGTCTTTGAGCGCAGTTCAGTGTTCCGGACTCTATCCGTTCGCTTGACACCCAAGATGCTGCGTTCCATCGCACGCTGACAAACTTTGAGCTTGGACTTTAAAATGTTAGTCAGTGACCAGTTCTGCGCACCATATGTCAAAACGGGAAGGATGCATACGTCCATTAGCTTTCTCTTGAGCGTTAAAGGAAGATCTCCTTTCATCATATCTCCCATGGCCCAATAGCTCCTCCAGGCATTTTCGGTTCGCCGAGCGATTTCCTTAACCTGCCTGTCCTCGAAGGAGACTATTTGGCCTAGGTAGATATACTCTTGGACGTATGCTAGGTCTTCTGCATCCACCGTTATTCTGGTCTTAACGCTGTTGGTCATATAATATAATTAATGAATATAATTGATTATTTTTTACAATTTATTTAGTAAAAATAACAGTTGCCATAGTAAAAATGTTTAATTCAAATATTAAAAATCAGCTGGTGAGTTAATAACCACGTAATTACGATTATTGAAGGGGCATCCTTGACATCGATACAAGCTAGCTTGAAATGTTAGGCTATAGGCACAGAAATCATCATCATCATCATCAACCTATAACAGTCCACTGCTGGACGTAGGTCTCTCCCAGGGTGCGCCATTGAGGCCGACCCTCAGCTCTTCTCATCCAATCCTTGCCAGCCACAGCGCGCAAATCGTCACTCCATCTAACTGGAGGGCGTCCTACACTTCGCTTGCCTAGACATGGTCTCCACTTCAGTACACATTTACCCCAACGGTTATCGTTTCTGCGGCAGATATGACCGGCCCACTGCCACTTCAGCTTGCTGACCCTCTGACCTATGTCGATCACCTTGGTTCCCTTGCACAGAAATATCTAGGCACAACTAGGGAATGAGGAAATATTGTGTTTCCATAAGCGATTTCCTAGAAAAATGCGAGATTTTTCCGAAGTTTTTTTCCCTAGAGACTACAGTATCGGATTCTTCAAGAAGCTTGTTCAACGCGCAAGTGCCATCATTGGTGTTGCAAAAGTCCATAAGCTTAAATCATTCAAATCAAAGTTTTGTTTTTGTTTTAGAATTTATTCATTAAAATCACAAGGATCACTTTGAAACGTCAATTTTACCAGTTCAGCCAGGAAAGAAAGGCAAGAAACAAGGCTGGTTGTTCTTTTTCTGATCCTTTTACAATACATAACAATAAAGAAAATAAATTACGTCTCAAGATAGATTATGATCTGAATTGAGACATAGACATAAAATTATTGACAGTGTTGTTGTGTGATTTGTCTATTATCATATGCAGTTTGACTCCTAAATGAGGTAAAACATTCGACAGCTACATTGTTCTATAGTGATGATGATGAATGATGCTTCCTGCGACCACTATGTATGATCATAACCTAATACCTACTTATCCTCTTATATATACAGGGTGTTTGGTAATATACTTACTGACGATATTTAAGTGACGGTTTCTCAAAACATAAAAAATGACTTCTCAAAAAAAAACTACTAGTTATATTATCAAATTTTAAAGAAAATTGACTAAGTTTAGGTGATTAATTCGATATAAAACTTACTGCCTTCTCTTGCAATCGACATCTAAAAATAAAGGCCGATTTGATATCTCTTTCGGAAATGGCTCCAGTTTTGGGTTAGAAAGGGACAACAAGAGATATATCGAGACGTCGCCAATACAGTATCTGTGGTTAGATGGCAAGCATTATGCAATAGCACAACATAAGTTTAATAATAAGTGTTCGTTTTTGCATGCCAAAATAAATTTCACATTTCTATGGTAAACATTTCACAAATTTATTTATTAAGCTCATCAAAATAACCCCTTTCATTTTTGTGCGTATATTATCAAACACCCTATATAGGTCGTGTTGATGGCAAGTGTATAATTTTTGAAAAATAAAACCTTTTTACTTTTAGTTTACAACCACGTGGTTTATCAACAAACCACGCATTCGAAACAGGCATCTAGCATAACAGTAAAATTTGAAGGGTCTCTAATGTGTCTATTGCCTTCACCTCTGATATCAAGTACTCAAATTACCAGTTACCACCCGGTTTGTCCGAAGTACCTAGCCTACGTAAGTTTGCGTGATGTGCACATAGAAATGATGATAAATATTACAACCTTGAGGAATCGCCGATGCGTTGCATGTTCGTAAATGAATGCAGTTGCAATAGGTTTTACGACTTGTTATAACCTGTTTAGTACATGCCACATGGTCAATTTTGGGTTAAGGTACCTATTATTATTTCCGTAGCGAAGAAAAAGTGGACAAGACACATCGCTAGAATGGAAGAGACCCGCTGGAGCAGAAATTTCTGAAATGAACACCCGGGGGCGAGGCCGACCGCCGAATCACTGGATGAGACGGGCACAAGATCGCCAGGAATGGAAAAGAAGAGGCCTTTAGCCAAGATTGGATCACGAAAAGGTCACCATGATGATAATGATGACGATTTTCAACCGACTTAAAAAATTGAGGGGGTTCTTAATTCGTTTTTTTTTATGTTTTTTAACTCAGAATTTCGTCATTTATCAACCGATTTGGATTTTTTATTTTATTTGTAAGGATATACTTTCAGATTAGTCCTACGGCAAAGCCAAAAGGAAGGGTTATGTTTTTAGCAGTCTATGGATGTTTGTTCCACCGTAGCACCTAAACTACTTATCCAATTTTGATTATTTTCTTTATTGCTATGTATTCTAAAAGGATCATTAAAAAGCCAACCAGCCTTGTTTTTTGCTTTTCTTTCCTGGTTTGGTTACGAAGGAACAGGCAGTAAAATTGACATTTCAAAGTGATCCTTGTGATTTTATTAAATAAAAAGACATTGATTTTTTATGAATGAGACGTCATTCGATCGTTATTATGGTCCGGACTACCATCGACAGGTATTTGTAGTCAGGTTTCAGTTTTTAAGCTTATATAGCTTGTTGCATAGTTAGGCATTCACGTGTCAGATTGCAAGCCCATTGTCGCTTATTAGAATATTAACCCGATGGCACATGGCTTAGAATTTTTTGTTTTAGGTCATACCTAGAACGATGTTTTCCATCACCCCGTTTTGAGCACATAATTTAAAGTAGAAAAATATATTAGTGCTAAATTAGATTTAATTGCGAATTAGCTTTCTGAAAAAGCCCTAGACCAACCACGTGGTGTGTTTATTGCATGTTTAAACAAGGTTAAAATGCTAAATGCTAAAAAACACCAAATGTTTAAGAGTATTCTTAATAGGTATTTTTTCTACTGTGTTCTTTAAGTCAAGAGTTCCTGGTGTTTTGGGGTTTTTTTTTTTACTTTAAGGTTATTTTGTATCAATTAATTTATAAAGTAGTAAAATGGTATAATTTTAACCGTCTTCTTACCTGCTACGTCGTTGGAATAGACAAGAGGTTCTTCAACACAGGTTAATGCAACTTAAAGCTAATAGTAGTATATAGTATGGGTAATTACTACAAAGTGTATGGTGTACGTATGTACGGACCTATTTTTATCTTTAATAATAATATAAAGTAAGTATATACAAAGCAAACTATATATAAAACCCTAATCTAACAAGCCGCTGCCAGTGGTTAGTGGCAATGCTGGCCGCATTGCCACGTTGCATGGCAATCTTTATCTTAAGTTTTTATTGTTATTTACTAACAAAGTAATCGGGAGCAGTTGAGCTATCTAAAGATCGCAACACTGTTGTTACAATACAGTTGAAACGTCGGAATAACAAATAAAATGGGTACATACGTGATAAATACCCGTTTAAATCAGTAATTATTTAAAGATCATTTGCAACGGTCTTAGATGTTTAAACTGTTTCTTCTGTATATATTTCTTCTGTCTTCTAAATAATTATATGTATATTCTTTCTATTAATACATTTATTTACGAAATAAAGGGATAACATGTCTGAAGAATAATTGAGTTGAAAAGTGGCGGTTATTTCATAATTTGAAGACTCATGCTAATTCCTGAAGTGATAATGAAAAACTTATCTACACTATACTCACTCTCAATGACACATAATAAGTAAATACATGATTCACACAAAACTATATTTCAAAGAAATATTTCATACCGAATATGATGTCACAACCGTGACTGGAGTAGAAAAAAATATTCCTAATACCATAACCTATGGCTGTAGTCAAATGCAAACATAAGACGACAAACATTACAAAACTCACCTTAGACTGCGGATATCCTATCTGCAAACAGAACCGATAACTCTATTTGAACTACACGGAAGATTCAAATTTGGTATTGCGGAGCGCACGACCGCACGGTGCGACGTTTGCAATGCAACTGAAACTAGCTGACTGAGTAAAGGCGGCGCCTGCGTCGGTGAAGTTACGCCTTCACACACACTAATGTGACTTTTCATGTGTTTGTGCGGCAAAACCTTCATAAAAATGCAGCGTTTGGTTCGAAGTAAGTTAAATAAACTTATAAATATTCGTATTGAATTTGAACCCAGGACCTTAGGGGATGTTGTGTGCATAATTTGTTTTATATTGACCCGAACTTCCGATGGTTTTTTAATTTGAATGTCAATGGTAGTGATTTTGTATAGTTTCTTATAATGGTTTTAGAATTTGGTAAAAATATCCATCAAATCTACAGAAATAACGTTTAACTACCAATTTGTATTATCTATGAGCTTTGTTGCGGCATAAAGGTAGGTAACTAGTTTTATAATTGTCATCAATAATAGCAGCCACAGGACGTCCACTGCTGAACATAGACCTCACCCATAGATTTCCAGAGCGACCGATCTGGTGCAGAGTTCATACGAGTAGAGCCAATTTATTTAAATCGAACCAAACGTTTTTTTAATATCACTTAGTTTAATTAAGTACATAAACATAGAATATATTTTTTTACTACTGACCTGCCCGGAGCTTCACACGCTTGAAATGTCCTGTTCCCGTGAGAACTTCGGGATCAAAACTATATAAAACACTTGTCAGTGTCTCGACATTTCATGTAAATGACTTGGTTAAATTAAATTGATATTGTTAAAACAGAAATACTAAAATCGCGATTAAAAATTGGGGGTGGGGTGGGAGGGTGAAAAATACCAAATATACAAAAAAATTCAATAAAGTCGGTTGATCCGTTTCGGAGGAGTGCGACCACTAAAACCGTGACACGAGATTTTTATATATTAGAAGATTCTAAGCATTTCAGGAGTACATTATCTATACTAATATTACAAAGAAGTAAAGTTTGTAGTCTGAATATTTCTTTGTAGGGGATAATCTCAGAAACTACTCAACCGATTCTGAAAAATTGTCACTGATAAAAAGCTTTAAAAATGAAAGGGGAAATAGTGCGGTTGTGAAAACAAAAAAGGCACCGGGAACGCAAGTTTTCTTTTCAGCAACAAACTGTTAGGGTTTTTTTAGGTATGTTACGTATGAAAATGACTTTTTTAATTTGTTCTCATTCGTGATGAAAAGTTGTGTTTATTGCTACTTAGTTAGACCGTTTGAAGTTAGTACTTGTACATAGCAATAGTCGATTTACATTATGTATTATTTTATATTCAAATACCTCAAGTTGGTAATTATTCAACAGATAGTTCGCTTCAAGACTTTTATAAATTACCTGAATATCTTCACACAGACTACAATTATACCCACACATACATTATGTTGCAGGATTATTATCATATTACATTTTGGATAACTTACCTAGGAATATATTATTAAAAGAAACATAAGTACTTAAAAGTATATAGGTAATTATTTTTTTTTATATTCCGGATATCTGATCCTTTCATACATTTTGTTCATTTGTATCGTAGATAATAAATACTAAAGTTACATAATTACATGTATTTCTTTTTTATTTTTTTTTTCTTTTACCATAGTCCGGAGGGAGGTATAGGTATGCCATCATACAGGTCAATCCTAGTTTGGGTACGTATGTTTTCCATCCTGAATTGTATTATACCTAGTAAACCATTGTAATTTTTTGTTTGTGAAATTTTGAAGCTTGTTGTTGAATAAATAATTTATTTACTTTATTTATTTATTTATTTTGTGTAATTATTATAATAAATATAAAAATAAATACAGCTTGACATTTCACACAGTGCTATCTAGCCCCAAACTAAGCAGAGTTTGTACTATGGGAACCAGATAACTGATAGAATACTTATATACTTTTTTTTTGTAAATATTACTTATAATTATCTATACATATAAAACAGTCGGGTTAGTTACACCATTTATAACTCAAGAATGGCTGGACCGATTTTGATGATCTTTAAATTGTTGGATTAGTCTTCGCCCCGAATAGCAGAATAACTATTAAAATATCGGAAATTTTCCCGGAAAATAAAATTATGAAGAAAATTCATTTTCTCATACCTACATAGACGCAGCTAATGACAGCCGATTGACAATTCAAGGCGGTACGAAGTTCGCCGGGCCAACTAGTAATATATTATAGAAATACATTCAGACAAATATCTGCAGATCATGCAAACATTTGTTCCGCGCTACCCCTGCGTCTCAGCCGGCTATTCGCCCACTGCGCCACGGAGGTCGTCAAATATGTATTAAGTATTATCACAATAATGTATATATAATAATAGATCTCATTGTTCAATTATTCTTCATATCGGCCTCGGCCAATCTTTTATTTACTAATGCTCCTCTGCGCAAAAATTGTCTGGAAGAGACCAATTAATAAAGCGATAAGACTATCATGCATTTACTTCCTTACTAATTTTTGTTACATCTAGTTTAAAAACGTAATTATGCAAATGGGCCGCTACTAGCTAATATAAACTTTCTAATTTTATTGACTGATTGATTGAAAATACTTTATTGCAGTTATAAAAATAGTACAAAGGCGAACACAATGCTAAAGAGCGCATTCTCTTCCAGATAACCTTTGTATATTTCATGACTCTAATTCCTCATTAATATCGTTCTCTCTCTGTCTCTCTGAGCCGTTTACAACCGTTTAGTCATGAAAACTTAACAAACAGACAGGGTTATTTTGGAATTTACAAAACTAGTGGTTCGCCCCGAACTGAGATCTCGCGAGTCTCCCTCTGATTAAAACAAAAAAATATTATTTGTAATCTTTGACTATCAAAATAGTGCCACGAAATAAATAACCAGCTAACTTGACCTACAGTTTCATTCAAATTATGGGTAACAGGAGGATTGAATTACACAAATTCATGTTATGTGGTTACACTTTTTTGGGGTACAAATTGCAGTTTTTCTGGATTTCAGACTTTGCCTATTTTTGTGTCACTAAAGCTACACGCATACCAAATTACAGCAATGTGGGGTCACTGGTGTACCCTGTGAATTTTGTCAAAGTTCAGTTTTTATTATGGCTAATAGCTGAAAACTATAAGGACTTTACTAAAAATAAAAACGGAGTCTAAATGTACCTTTCATTTGAAGAGAAGATGACCTACTTGACCTAATATTCTCATTTTCATTTTTTTTTTACCCCTCTTGAACCCCAATATCTCAACAACCCCGCCAACATTTTTAGCTCATACACTAAAATTGTGCTATCACTACCTACCTATGTATCAAATTTCACGATGATCGGATGAACGCTTCGAAAGTTATCCTCAGACAAACAAACAAACATACATACAAACAACGCCAATTTGCCCAAGTTGATTTAGAGATCTTGCTTCGCTCGATCGATTAGAATATGGTATGGACACATAGCTCGAAGAACTGACGGCCGTTGGGGCAGAAAGGTTCTAGAGCGGAGACAGCGCACTGGAGAGCGCAGCGTAGGACGGCCTCTCACTAGATGGAAAGACGACCTGATAAAGGTTGCTGGGAGCGGTTGGTCGCACAAGATCCGTCGTTATGGAAATCTATGGGGGAGGCCTATGTTCAGCAGTCACCGTCCTGTGGCTGATATGAAGATAGATATTTTGTGATAAAGTTTGTTAAATGCGTGGTTTGGGCTGGTAAAATGACAGCTAGGAATTATATCAAAACACGATTTTAATAATAACACTACGACATACACGCCATTGTTAGTAACATGTAAGTGTGGGTTCGGACACACTTGAACAAATAACCATACACCCAGAATGGTGACTATTTCTGAAACTGCTAACATACATTTTGGATAACAATGAATTCGGAATACTTTCGCTTCGTGAACTAACTGAGTATGAGTAACTATATTTTACGTGTACATTTTAGTTTTGATGGAATGATATAAAACAGTTGGTGGGAGCCGTTGGGCGCCCAAGATCGGTCGCTCTGGGTATCTATGAGGAGGCCTATGTTCACCAGTGGACTCTATGTCTATCTATTGAAAAAGAAAGAACGAATAGTACATTGGTGCACACGGGCTGTAAGTGATCTATTGTACACCCGAGATATTTTACTAATCGAGGGTGTTATTGATCGCTTACACCTGGGTATAACACATAAGACTACCTACCTAAGACCCAAAGTCTTGAACACCGTCGTAAAGTTGCAAGCCTATCACACTTGCAACTTCACACATTTTGGGGAATATACCCAGGAACTATACGATCTGATCCCGCCATCTCCTTTCCATCAAAGGACAAGCAGGCGCACGGCTCAGTTCCATCCGTACCTAGTCGATATACCACCCATTCGCAGTTCCATTCGCCGTTTTAGTTCTACGTTCTTGATGCGTACAGCTAAGGTATGGAACATTTTATCGTCGTCTGTTTTTCCTAAAGAATACAACCCGGGACTCTTTAAGGTACATACTCTTTTAGGTAAATAGGTTTCTTCTTGATCTTCGTGCTTTATTTAAGACCACATCATCACTTACCATCAGGTGAGATTGTGGTCAAACGAAGTTCTATCCAGTTAAAAAAGAAAAAATCTTTTCATCACAAATGCTAGGAAATTAAAAGTAGTTTTATAACAAACTAGCTGACCAATCCGCAGCTTCGTACGCGTAGTTTTTCAATAAAAACATTACCCTCCTTCTGCGCAGTTGGGTAAAAAGTAGCCTATGTCACCCGGAGATAGTGTAGCTTTTCAACGGTGAAAGATTTTTTTAAATCGATCCAGTAGTTTCGGAGCCTATTCAATGCAAACAAACAAACAAATAATTCCTCTTTATAATATTAGTATAGATTACTTAGTTGTTAAAAAAAATTCCGTTCCCGGTATCCATTGTTTTTTTATCACTACTAAACTATAACCTCATTAAAAAAGGTTAATAACTTATAAAGAATTGAATATAATTATGAATATAAAAGTGTTATAAAAACGCAAAGTATTGTTTTCAGGGAAAAAATTCTGAACTCTGAAGTTTTGGATTTTGCACTTACTTTCGAGATCAAAAACCTGGAAAATAGGTCAATATTTTACTACGATATTAGCCGATCATCATTCTCATTAGGTTTAAAGATTCCATAAGAAAAACTGACGCATAAATAGTACAAAAAATGTCGTATACCACAAAAAAGAACATCGCGGGATATCAGTACAGTACCCCCCTCCTGGAAAAAACCTTCGGTGGCCGATCTGGAAATCTATCAACCCACTCCGGACTCAGGTTGGGCGGTGCAGGAAAAACCTCTGTAGGGGGGGAATGCTAGCAGGAATGAGACCCTTCCAACACTGGAATAGACGTGGCCAGATTCTACTCAATGTCAATTTAGTTTCGAACCTATAAATAATTATGCATAAACCATTAACACGATAGAAGAAAAGAAGTATTGGGCGAACTTAATCACATAGCCCGGCTTGCACAACGATCCCTAAACGTAATCAGCGACTAAACATATTTAAATTTGACATATTTGGATGATTCGATAACCCTCATAAACATATCTAGGCACTAAATACGATGAGGCATAAATGCGCAAGTCGCCCTTACTACGAGTAAGTAAAAAAAGTTACTTAGTAACTGTATTTCTCAAACTTTCGCGATCACTGCACATAATTACTGATTTAAAAGGTATTTATCGCGTATGTACCTTTTTTATTTGTTATCCCGAAGTTTCGACTATGTTGCAACAGCCGTGGTCGCTCTGCCCGCGACCACTGCGCAACACAATTAGTTAAATCAGTAATTACTTAGTAACTGTTTTTGCTTTTGTCAAAATAACCCACTTACCTGAAACCACCAACAGCTACCACAGGGGTGTTGAAACAAAGCATTGGTTTCCTTATCAATCCCTTTTATACTGACCTTATCTAACCCCAGATAGTACAGATAGAAAAACGATCAATACTTTTATCTCCATGGGTAGTTAGTGTCGCGTGTTTTACGCACGGTATTTTTAAAATGGTGTTAGGGGTTACTTAGTTTATGATTTGGTCTTGCCTATTCTCACTTTCCTTCACCCAATTAACGGCCGTTGGGGCAGGAAAGTTCTCGAGTGAAGACCATGCACTGGAAAGCGCAATGGACGCCCCCCCTCCCCCCCCCCCCCCACTAGATGGAAAAATGTCCTGATAAAAGTTCCTATTCAACAGTACACATCTTATGACTGATTTGATGATGATGATGATGCATGAGAAATGCGAGCATTACTACTTGGCGGCGAAATAGGTAACTCGCCTTACTCTTTCACGAATTCGTGCGCGTTACACTACTACATATGTAGGTAACCTAGAAATAAAGGTAAACTTGCTGTTGCAACTTTACTTGATACCCCATTTTGATCCCATGGGACCTCATTTATGGGATAAAAAGTAGCCTATGTATTAATCCAGGTTATAATCTACGTACATACTAAATTTCATCGAAATTGGTTCAGCCGTTACGACGTGATTGAATAACAAACGAACAAATAAGTAAACAAACATCAAAATTTTTGCCTTTATAATATTAATGTGAAGTGTGATAGCCATGCGCTTGACCACTAACTCACCTAACTAGTGGTTCGCCCCGAACTGAGCTCTCGCGAGTCTTTGATTAAACAAAAAAATATTATTTGTAATCTTTGACTATCAAAATAGTGCCACGAAATAAATAACCAACTAACTTGACCTACGCAAAAAGCGAACTCATTTCCGGCTACAAGTGCGATCGGACGCTTACGTTACCTTACGTGGTTGCTACGAGTAACATCAAAAAAGCGCGTTTCATTTTTCTACTGACCTATCCCCGGTTGAGGTGGCTAGGCATTGCTGAAGAAAGGAAGACTCCACCTTAGCCAGGCAGGAAAAATTCAAGAAGCAAGACTAAGGCTAAGTAGGGCCGAAGCACCACTACAATAGGTCCGGAAAAACAGACGCCAGGAGTAAGTTCCACTAGAGGACCTATGTATATAATCTCAGAGTCTTCTAGAATCTACAATTGTTCATATTTACAACATTTAAAAATTATCATTGAACATTGCATTTCGTCTTCCTTTTATACGGAGGTAAAAAAATCGTTACCCTCTAAATATTGTTTAAATCCACGTGTATATTTTACATCATACATAAACGAATTATGGATCCTGCAGATTGCATCCATAAATGCATATAAAATCAGGGGCATGTTTTTTCCACCTTTGCACCCCTGATACCCATCGATTCTCTAACGATGCTATTATTTCGATTTACATAGGACTTTATAAATATTGAACGTTTCCTGTTTTCGGTTAAAATACAAGCAAAAAACCAAATTACGTACATATTCAAAATCTAATTTTATTTTTATAATTTAATTTTAAACAGCTATGTAGCTACTTGGGCAACTTGCGCATCGATGCCTAAACGCATTTAGCTACTAAACATGTTTATATTTGACGAATTTGTATGATTTGATAACTGACTAAACAATATTTAGCCACTAAATCCGTTTAGGCATCATTGCGCAAGTCGCCCTACTTGACACTGCTACGCGACGAGCTACGCGATTTCCGTAGCAGATTCCAACTTTTTAATTTCAATTTGTAGCTTGTAAAGTATATTATAGAATTTTCTTTCATTCTTTCATAAAAAATTACAGACAAAATAGATGACACAAAGCAAATAGTACAATGTTGCAAATAGTGAAAATATCCTCAAAATTGATGGAACACTGTTTAGCGCGTGTCTAAAAAAATCCTATATAGAAATTGGTAAGGATATTTTTAAACAGGCGTTTAAACAGTTTTATAACATTTTTTGATCGAGCGAAGCGAGATCTCCAACTCAACTTGGACAAATCGGCGTTGTATGTATATATGTTTGTTTGTACGAGGATAACTTTCGAAGCGTTTAATCGAGAGATCTCTAAATGAACTTGGGCAAATCGGCGTTGTTTGTATGTATGTTTGTTTGTTTGTACGAGGATAACTTTCGAAGCGTTTAATCGATCATCGTCAAATTTGGTATATTCAATTCATTTATTTTCAGATGTCAAAGATCCATATTTTTTAGTAAAAACTTAATTAAACATGTCAAATGGTTAGTACAAGTGTGACATAACAAAATTTAGGTGTGGTATATATGTAGGTGTGGTAGTGATGGCATAATTTTAGTGAGACTAAATGAGCTAAAAATGTGGTGGGGTTGTTGAGATATTGGGGTTCTAACTAAAGGGGTAAAAAAACCAAAATGAGACTACCGGTCAAAAGGCACATCTTATAAAAGGTCTTTGTAAGTACATTTTGAACCCGTTTTTATTTTGAGTTTAAACCTTGTATTTTTAAGTTATTAGCCATAATATAAACTGAACTTTGACAAAATTCACAGGGTACACCAGTGACCCCACAGTGCAGAAATTTGGAATGCCTGTTGCTTTAGTGACAAAAATATAGGGAAAAGTCTGAAATCAAGAATAACTGCAATTTCTATCCCAACAAAATATAACCAATTAACATGAACTCCCGTTACCTGTAATCTAAATGAAACTGTAGGTCAAGTTAGTTGGTTATGAATTACGGGGCACTATTTTGATAGTCAAAGATTACAAATAATATTTTTTGTTTTTATAGGAGACTCGCGATATTTCAGTTCGGGGCGAACCACTAGTGTTAAGTAAATACTCGGAAACGATTACCTCAGATTGCAATGAAGCCCGCAATTCATCGCTCAGCTTCTTCAACGCTGTAATCTGAAACAGACAAATGAACAGTTCAAAACAGACATCAAAACAGCAGGTTCTCAATTGGTCCGTTTTTAGAGTTCCGGGTCAAAATGGTATCGGAACCCTTACCGTCTCCGTCAGTCACAGCTGATTATCTCAGCAACTACCGAAAATGGAGGGTGTAAAATTTCAAAATAGTGTTTAAGGTCAAATGGGGTATCATATCAAATAGATTGATTTACACATTCCAAAACCAATTTTTTTTATCTACAGTTTTGGAGCTGTGATGAAAAATTACGAAATAAATACCGTTCCTCCTTAAAATAGAAACGTTTTTATTTTATTAATTTGTGTTTACAATAGTCCATATCTCCGAAGTTTTCGAATTGATACGCCCGCGGCTCTCTGTTTACCAAATTTCATCAAAATTGGTCCCGCCGTTTAGTCGTGAAAACGTAAACAGACAGAGAGACAGAGTTACTTCTAAATTTATACTAGTGGTTCGTCCCGGACTGAGATCTCGCGTGTCTCCCAAAACATTTAAAAAATATTCTTAGGGCGACTCGCGCAACAATGCCTAAACGTGTTTAGTGGCTAAATATGATTTAAGGAGTTGCCAAATCATACAAATACGTAAAATTTAAACATGTTTAGTTGCTAAATATGGTTAGGGATCGTAATGCAAGCCAGCCTTAATCTTTGACTAATAAAATAGTGCCACGAAATGGTCAACCAACTCACTTGACCTACAGTTTCATTCAAATTACAGGTAACGGGATTAACTGTCAATTGGTTACTCTTTTTTGGGGTAGAAATTGCAGTTATTCTGGATTTCAAACTTTTGCCTATATTTGTGTCACTAAAGCTACACGCATACCAAATTTCAGCACTGTGGGGTCACTGGTGTACGCTGTGAATTTTGTCAAATTCAGTTTTTATTATGAGTAATAACTTAAAAACTACAAGATTAAAACTAAAAATAAAAACGGGGTCGAAATGTACCTTTTATTAGACGTGCCACTTGACCAGATAGTCCCATTTTGTTTTTTTTTACCCCTCTTGAACCCAAATATCTCAACAACTCCACTACATATTTAGCTCATTTAGTCACACCAAAATTGTGCCATCACTATATACCTATATACCAAATTTCACGATGATCGGATAACCGCTTCGAAAGTTATCCTTGGACAAACAAACATACATACAACGCCGATTTGCCCAAGTTGATTTAGAGATCTCGCTTCGCTCGATCAAATATTATTAAGGATTATTAAAAACAAATCCTTAAGTAAAACCTTATAGCCTTACAACAATTCGCGCCTAAATCAAAGCCAAATAAACAGGGCGTAGAAAAAAAACACAAGCAACCAATCACGTGCCTCTGTTTTGTAATTCAAATTTGAATCCGATTTAAATGCAAGCAGCCAATAGGTCAGATCAGATTTGCATCGTAAATAACCTACGTTTCAGGTTTATAACGGACTGACACTTGACTGTTTTAAATATGTTTTACCCGACTGCGCAGAAAAAGGGTAATGTTTTAGAAGATATTATATGTTTTATGAGGTATATTTTTGATGTGAAAACTTCTTTAGGCGCGTTGGGCATTTTTTGAGGTGTGAAAAAACCATTGAACTCGCGACACTGTTACCGTTACTGTTACCGACACCTCTGTATATAAGTATCTCGTAATTGTTCAAGTTTTCACTTCTGTCGGCACTCCCGGAGTGCCACTTTTTTATATTCTTAACCGACTTCAAAAAAGGAGGAGGTTCTATGTTCGAATGTATTTTTTAAAATGTATTTTTAACCGATTTATTCGTCAATTGTGGACTGATTTTCAAAATTCTGTTTTTATTCGAAACAGTGCACTTCCGAGGTGGTCCCATTGGAACCAAGTCAGGATCTGATGGTGGAATCCGGGAGAATAGAGGGAAACCCTCAAATTTCAAAGGCACGTACAATGTTTTTCACATATTTTTTTTATCTAAAAAATAATTATATATTTGTGTATAATGTTATATAGTCCGTTATATTTTTGTTAAAAAGGTACTTGTATGTAAGTACTAACTGCCGCACGCGGATTCGAACGCTTCTTTTATTAATAAAAACATTACCCTCCTTATGAGCAGACGGGTAAAAAGTAGCCTATGTCTCAATAGCCTGTGGGATACATCAGGCTAGCAAATAACATAAAAAATCCCACTATAAATGCGAAAGTTAGATGTTTGTTACTTAATCACGTCAACGGCTGAATCGATATCAATAGTATTTGGTATAAAGATAGAAGATGACCTGGCTGAAACATAAGACTACTTTTTATTGAAAACCATGCATGGCAAGCGGCGTGCGGAAGCTAGTATATAATAAGTTTGATACATGTCAGCATTTCATACGTAATTAGTTGCTTATTGCAATACCAACTTAAAAATGTTTCGGTGCATGTGACGGTTTTCTCACGATATTTTGCTTCACAATCTTGCTCAAATAATATTTTTATATATTCTTAACATACTTTTTTCGAATGGATAATCTATAACATCTACGTAAAAGTCCATCAATTAAAAATATTACCGTGTGAGATATACTCGTAGGTAGCAAAAAACTAAGCAAAATCAGGAGGCATACTATTACCATAAAATCTGGGACATATATGAATTCCAAATCATCCCATTGACAAATCTGTCCCGATTCGGGATGTTTTACGTCATACCCATAAGTTAAGCTTACAGTTAACGTATTCAGTCACGTTTAGTGATAGATTTTCACGAAAGGAGTCATAGTCATAGTCATTTATTTGGTAAGAATATTACACGTCATACTTCTTATTGGTACCTCGTGTCGGTACACACTGTACGTACACACATGGTAACTATAAGCAACAAAAGAAAACAGAGTCCCGAAGCTAATTGAGGTAATAAATGTTATCAGATGAAAATAAGGTCGAATATGTTTTCGATCCATAGAGCATAGAAACTAGCACCTAAAACAAGGGACTTATTTAGTGGAACGAACTCTGAAGCTTGCACAACGATCCCTAAACGTATTTAGCGGCTCAATACATTTTAATTTGACATATTTGTATGATTTGACAATTCTTTAAATAATATTTAGATACTAAGGCCGACTTGCACAACGATCCCAAAACATATTTAGCGACAAAACACATTTTAATTTGACATATTTGTATGATTTGACAACTACTTCAATCATATTTACTAAACACGATTACGCATTGTTGCGGTTCCCCTAAACTTGAGCGCACAAATTATTAGCTCGTACTCGGATCTGGCTGTTTCTCTATATTTATTATAAGTAGAAAATATTTATTCACGAGACTTAAGTACGTTACGTACACAACAACATAAAAAGACACAAGAAAACATTTCAATTTATTTATTTGAATAGAACACATAAATACAATTCAAAATCGAACACAGATATTGTCATAGTCATACTTGATTTTAGTTTTAATTGTTATCTTTATTGTATTTTTATTTAATTTTTTTTTTGTGTTGTTTATTTTTATTATGTGTATAGACTGTAATGTAACTATGGATCTCTATATCTGATATTAAACATTTTTTTCTACATGTAGATGGAATAAGCTTATGGCCCACCTTCGCCTATAACAGAGAATGAAATAAAATATAAATAAATATTATTGGACATTTCACACAGCGCTATCTAGCCCCAAACTAAGCAAACATTGTACTATGGGAACCAGATAACTGATAGAATACTTATATACTTTTTTTTGTAAATACATACTTATAATATATTATTATAGAAAAACACCCAGACACGGAACAAATATCTGTAGATCATGCAAACATTTGTTCCGCGGCAGGAATCGAACCCGCTACCTCCTGCGTCTCATCCGGCTATACGCCCACTGCGCCACGGAGGCAGTCAAATTACCTACGAGGTCACGCACGTTAGAAATGTGCACTACGATGCACTTCCCTGCGTCTATCAACTGGAGGCATACAGGTGTAAAGCCTCACGTGCCTGTGATTTTAATAACTAATGGTTCGCTCCGAACTGAGATCTCTAGAGTTTCGCATAGAAAAAAAAATTATTTGTACCTAATCTTTGACTATTAAAATAGTGCCACGAAATGCATAATCAACTAACTTGACCTAAAGTTTAATTCAAATTACAGGTTACGGGAGTTCATGTCAATTGGTGATTCTTTTTTGGGTAGAAATTGCAGTTATTCTGGATTTCAGACTTTTCCCCATATTTATGTCACTAAAGCTACACGCATACCAAATTTCAGCACTGTGGGGTCACTGGTGTACCTTGTGAATTTTGTCAAAGTTCAGTTTTTAATATGGCTAATAAGTTAAAAACTACAAGGTTTAAACTAAAAATAAAAACGAGGTCACAAAGACCTTTTATTAGATGTGCCACTTGACCGGATAGTCCCATTTTGTTTTTTTACCCCTCTTTAACCCCAATATCTCAACAACCCCCCCCCCCACATTTTTAACTCATTTAGTCACACCAAAATTGTGCCATCACTACCCACCTATGTATCAAATTTCACGATGATCCTACACATCTTTGTCTACAATACACAAAGGTTATCTGGAAGAGAATGCTCTTTAGCATTAAGTTCGCCTTTGTACTAGTTTTATAAGTGCAATAAAGTATTTTCAATCAATCAATCAATCAATGATCGAATTAACGCTTCGAAAGTTATCCTCAGACAAACAAACATACATACAACGCCGATTTGCCAGGTTGATTTAGAGATCTCACTTCGCTCGATTAATAAATAATAACAGTGGTCGGTCATTTGCCAATGGCCCCACACTAAGCTCGTAAGAACCGTTTACGATATAAACATTAAATTAAAGACAATTATATGACCATAAACTGGTAAGCCGCATGCGTGGAAGCACCAACAGCTTCTTGACTATTGTTGCCGGGAACATGAGCTCATCTATCATGAGGTGATGTTTCAGTAGATGCGCTCATGTTCCAATAATGCCGCATATATTTTTTATCTTGTCTTTTTGTGTACCTACTAACAATATTTTTAACTTCTACAATACGTACAGCAATGCTACTCTAATGCTATTGTTTGAACGTATATTAATAGGGACGCCACGTCATCGCCTAGCTCTCGCTTTACGTCTCTTTTGCCTCGCATGCGCCGAAGAGCGGTTTAAGAACACGGACATCAAGAGTTGACCAGCTCTTACGAGTACCATACCTACTCACCTATAAAAGTAAGTACAAAGGTGACAATAACCAAACATACGACCCCAGTACAGCACTTCACACAGGTTTATCCAAAAAGCTGTTCGCTATCAGTACATATCGCTGTGCAAACAACGATATCGTATCTACCCTATGGTAATCTTAGTACTAACGGACGCAGAGAATGCAGACAGATGTGGCTACAGAATACGCGGTTCATTAACCCCCAGTGAAAAAAGTGTAATGGAAAGAAAAAAATATCCTTATACAAAATATCAACAGCACAATATCGCAAGACATCACTACTGTGGATCGTAGTTTCCACTAAATAATGGTCAAGCGCATATCGGAACATGCACAGGAGCCATTTATATCCTTCCCCTCCTAAAAGGCTTGACCGATTTTGATGATTTTTTGTTCTGAGATATAGTTGGACTCGTAGGTCGTAGGTAGCGCTGTTGTCGAGATCCAGAAAATTGGCTGGTGACACTGACATAAAACTATCACAAAAATAGCTATTTTAAGATTTATACTTCAAACAGACTCTTGTATAAAAAAGTGTTCAGGAAACCTTAGTGTTTCTGGAAGACCTTAGTATTATTCAACGATACACTACACGCTGAGGTGCATGACCCTAAAATAAATTTTATTTCTTAACTTACTAACCGTAACTAAACAAATGTGGTTGTCACGGGACGCCCCACGGATGCCAAGCATCTATTGATGGTTAATGAAATAATTTATAATTAAACAAAACCGGTTATAATCATCTTATCTTATTTTATAATACCATATCCGTACTTTTGACAATTATTGATACACGACATCTTATCCCCAATCTTACTTACATCTTACCTCTTATCTTATTGGACGCATACCCTCAGAGCGTGACGGCATACGAGTGGGACGAAAGGGTTTTAACTTTTAAATTTTATTAGCTTTTTCCTAAATTATAAAATTTATATTATTGATTATTTAGACCCTAAATATTTAATGAATTTATAATGAATTATCAATTGTACTAACATTGTTTTAAGATTTTATTTTTTACTAATAAATCAAAAAAATCAACCCAAGCTTTTTTCAAAAGTCGTTTGTACCAATGAACGGAGTTTTCCGTTCAATGGTTTGTGCACTCAATCGTATTCGATTCGTTTTCTTTTCATCAATTTATCTATCAATTTACTTGTCGGACTGACAGACAGACATGACGAAACTAAAAATGGTCTAAGCTTTCCAACTTAAAGCGACTTACATGGCCCACCATTTAGTAGAGCAAATGGCCAACAGTACCTCAGTACTTCGTCCCTACAAAGTCTGTTAATAGGACATAACAAAGCAACGTAGGCACATAACAGATAACTTTCCACCCTAAGCAACAAATTAATCAATAATGTATCAAAAATAGGGATATTTTGTACATAAGATAATGGCATTTTGGATAAGGGACAATATTATTTGATCCTCAAGAATCTAATTGATCTATTGTAAATGTGTACTTTTAAAAAATATTTGGTATTCAAAAATAATATTTGATCCCCTTTTTAGGGTTCCGTACCCAAAGGGTAAAACGGGAACCCATTACTAAGGCTCGGACTATATGGCATCCGGGTCTCCCAGATCCTGCGGATTCGGAGCATGTCCTTCATGCTTCCAAGTAAAAATCGGAGTCGGATGGCCTCGGATCGTGTGTAGTTGATGCAGGAAAAATTCAAATGTTTGGTTGTGCGACGGATTGGTCAGAGGCCGGTCACTGACAAGCCCGGATGCCTTATAGTCGGAGCCTATGACTCCGCTGTTCATCTGTCTGTTTGTCCGCCTGTCTCATGAACCGTGATAGTTAGGCAGTTGAAATTTTCACAGATGATGTATTTCTGTTACCGCTTTAACAACAAATACTAATAACAGAATATACCAAATATTTAAGGGGGGCTCCCATACAACAAACGTGATTTTTTTGCCGTTTTTATAGATAATGGTACGGAACCCTTCGTGCGCGAGTCCGACTCACACTTGGCCGGTTTTATAATTATTGGTCTAGATGAGTGGGAGAACCGACACTGAGCACCCCGACGCTAGGCAGTCTTGTGCGTGACACCCCTAGAGTGTTATAAAAAAGCGCGGAGCCAGAAGCTCGCGTGGAAAGTCCTGAGTGGAGTGCTCACTCCACTCAGGACTTTCCACGCTACTTCAAAAAACTATGGTGACGTTAATACGTAAGTACCCATTTGGTACTTAGTACATAGTAAATTGAGCTCATTACCCTTACCAATCCATAATTTTCGGGACTATTTAATCTATACTAATACAAGCTTCAGCTCGCGGCTTCACACGCGTAGTTTGTTAATAAAATCAGTACCCTCCTATGCATCCGGATAAAAGTAGCCTATGTCTCAATTCCGGTCATAATCTATCTTTATACAATGTATCTATCTTTATACAATGTATCTATCTTTATACGTGAAAATGTAATATATAGACAGAAAGCAACAGTAACCTAGTTTCACAAACAAACTTCAGGAACTTGGACTAACTACCCTTCAGCAACGTAGAGAGCGCGGAGATCTTATAGAGACTTACAAGATTCTAAATGACCACTACAGCATATCAGACTTGTCACAAACACTATATACCATGAACAATAATGAAAGGTTGAGAGGACACTCACTGAAGCTACAACGCGGGCCAAGTACCAGCAAACCAAGGGAGCACATATTGCCCAATCGCGTAGTGGACACTTGGAATCGGTTACCAGAGTCAGTGATTAGTGCCCCCTCAGTGAACGCTTTCAAAAACAGACTAGACAAATATTTAAAGCGCACTGACAATAAATAAGATATTCACGCATCAGCTCTAAGAGCTGCCTGTGTATTACAAAAAATAATAATAATAAATAAATCATTTAATTTCACAAGAGTTACCCTATTTTGGGTTTACAATATGAGTATGGAGAGGGTAAAGTTTGGGTGTTTGGAAGTTTGTATCAACATCATCATCATATATGCCACAGAATGTCCACTGCACAGACATAGGTCTCCCTCATAGATTTCCAGAGCGGCCGATCTAGTGCGGCCTACACCCAACGGTTTTAAGGAATATTTATCAGGTCTTTCCATCTAGTCGGTGGCCATGCCACGCTGAGGTTTCCAGTGTGTGGTGTCCACTCAAGAACCTTTCTACCCCAACGGCTGTCAGTTCTTCGAGCTATGTGCCCTGCCCACTGCCACTTTACCTTGCTGATCCTTAGTGCTGTCAGTGACTTTGGTTCATCTATGAATCTCCTATTTCTGATTAGATTAGATTCTGAAAACTATTTCACTGATAGAGAGCTACACTATCCCAGAGTAATAGGTATATCCTTTCCTAATTAATATTTAATATTTTAAATACGAAAGTAACTCTCGTCTCTCTGTTTATTACGTTTCCATTAGTTTCCCTGAATGACTAAACAACTACAAAAAATTAGGTATATATGTTACAGTCGAAACTCATATTGATGATACAAAAAACACACAGCTCGTTTAAAACGCCTATAACCACATGAAAACTGCATGCATCCTTTTGAGAACTATGATGCCACAGACAGATATGGGTGTTAAACTTATATGTATAACCCCCTTTCATTTTGCACTGGGGGTTAAAAACAGAGAATGAAGGCGGGAAGGTACAATACAATAACAGTGTACTATATAACAGTAACTTAGTATTGTGTGCTACAACAGCAAATGGGACTCGGTTCAGTTCAGTTCGTTCATGTTTGTGGCTACTGTAAATAGTTCACAATTCCACCAATGTCAATCTCATTAGGTATATTTTCATAAAACTTATTAGGAGATAATAATAATATGAAATAATAATTCTAAAACAAAAGACACAACACAAAACTCAGTCTATAACAGTAGGTGCTGGTATTCTGATGAGTCCACTCCAGTCACAATAATTCTGTTAGTTTTTTGTCTCTTTTTAAAGTAAACTGTTTATGTAATAGATATTTTATATTTCTACAACATACAGACAAGCAGTTAGGTTTTCAATAGCTCAGAAGTACACTAGAGTGGTTATCTAGAATGGCTCTAGATAGGAATATAATGGATGCGAGTGGGTGAGTGGTTCTAATCAATTGGACTAACACAATCATATTGTATAGCTACATTATATCATGTCACGGCAATTTTCAACCATCTGAAGCTTTTAAAGGCCATAAAACACAAAAACTGAAGATTATAAATTGAACGAGCATTACTGATGCATATTTGTAAGGAATTTAGGTATTTTGATAAAAAAAATATACAAAAACATAACCTAACAGTGTAGCTGTCAGACACTAAATTTAATGCAATTTTCGACTTGAAAACTTACCTCGAGCTCTTGAATATGGCATTTCTCCTGTAGTTCTGATAACGTAGAATCTGGTTTAGCAGCTACATCCACTGTATCCTGCCCAGGGGCTTCAGATAATACTTCAGTAGCAAAAGTCGTAATCTGACCTTTCAAACTGTTGAAACTCTCGTTTAAGTTCAGCCACGCCATTTTCGTTATATATATCTAAAGAAACATATCACTCTGGAGATAAAACCGCATGAAAATCCCGTGTAACAAGATGTAAACAATAAGAAAATTGCATTATTTTTGCAAATGACAGGACTATGACCAGTTGGCAAAACAAATCGCCATTTTTGGTATTATTATGACTTTGACATTCCAAAAACTTTGACGTTTTTTCTCTGGTCGCACACATTAGATTCATTTCTCACTGGTGTTAGATTATCAGTGCACATTCCAGTTAGGGGTATAAGCTCCTTGCTCTTGAGTGAGTTGAGTGAGCCCATAGAGAAAAAAGGATTGTGTGGTTTTATGAAACCACGTTATGGTACAGTTGGCCACAGAGTGAAAATCAAAAGGGATAGGTCTCAGTTGAGTCATTCGCTCGCCGGTCCTCGCACCGGCAACACGTCTGCTCCGCTCCGCTCGCGCGCTCCCGCCGGCCCACGTGCCGCCCCGCGCCCCGCGCCGCACTTGGCATCCGCCATTTGCTCTGTTGTGTGCGCTCGCTTGCGAGTACACCTCAGAAGAGTCCTTTATTGGACTTTGTCCTTTTCAGGGCAAACTCTTGTTTCTTCTCATTAAGAGCCCAAATCCACGTTTAGTGGTCGGTCTGGTGGATACCTTGCGGTGTTAACACAAACCAGACTGGGCGTGGACCCGGAACGCCAGCTTTCCTCTCCTGAGGAACGCTACATCCGGCTGGGCTTGGTACCACCGGCCTTGGGGGCTTCCCTCGCCGACACCAAGTATCGGTTAGGACACACCCCTCATACCCCGTAAGAGCGGTAAAGGGACACACTTTAGGTAGGACACTTAGGCCTCACCCCTCCTGTCTATCCCGACGGGAGGATCACGCACCCCCTCACCTCTCCGGGTGTTCCCCCCCGGAGAGTTATGATGGACATCGCCGGGGACGACCTCGTCCAGTTGCCGGGTTCCGTAATCCGGTTGCTGCTCGAGAACGTTCCCGACAATGTCCGACAACGTATTATGAGGGAGCAACAATCGGTTGCCTCCCTCCCGCGTCTAATGGACGTCGTCACGTCCACTCCGGCCCCTCTGGCCAAAAATGTGGCTCGGAAGCCCGTGCCGGCCCCTCTGGCCTCCCCAGCGGCTCGAAAGCCATCCCGGGCCCCTCAGGCCACTAACGAGGCCCGGAAGCCTCTGAAAGCCCCTCTGGCACCCCCGGCGGCCCGCATGCCTGCCCTGGACCCTCAGGCCACTAACGAGGTTCGGAAGCCTCAGCAAGCCCCTCAGGCACCACCGGCGGCTCGTAAGCCTGCCCCCTCCCCTCAACCTCCTGCCTCAGCGCCTCCCTCGTCATCAAAAAAGCCCGACTCTCGAGAGGCCTCACCTCGCAGAGTCTTTTTAGACTCTCCGGAATCTCCGGACCCACCCTCCCCCGAGGACGATATGGAGATCGACCTCCTTCTACGCCCCGCGTCTTCCGCAGAGGCATCAAACTCCTCTTCCTCCGACTCGGAGGAAGATTTCACCCTCGTCACGGGTGGTAAGAGGAAGAAACCCTCTTCGAAGAAGACCTCTTCGTCGAAGAAGGTTTCCTCCGTTTCCCCCCCAGCCAAAAAGGCAACCCCTCCCTCGGCCTCGCAGCCTGCCCGCCCCGCCTCTCCCCCCGCGGCTTCCACTGCCGCGAGGAAGGAAAGGCCTCCCCCGCCTCTTTTCATCCGCGAAAAAGGCAAGTGGGACAGAGTTTCCTATCTGTGTAATGAGAATAAGATCTCATTCACAAACGCCCGCAACACCAAGGACGCTATTAAAGTCCTACTCCCCACTTCAGACGACCATCGTCGCCTCACCTCCCTCCTAAGTCAAGAGCACATAGGCTATCACACCTATGCTCCTTCGAGTTGTGATCCGCGGCCTCCCTGCGGAGCACTCCACTGACTCCATTAAGTCAGATTTACTGGCTCAGTCCTTCCCGGTCAAGGAGGTCCACCGTATGCATAACGGTAAGACCACCTACAACCTAGTACTCGTAGTACTAGAGCTGTCACCGGCAGGGAAGGCCATCTTCAACCTGAAGATGGTCAACAACCTCTCCGGCCTCCGGGTTGAACCCCCCCACCGAAATGGCACTCCTAGTCAGTGCCATAGATGTCAGCTGTATGGCCACTCGGCCAAAAACTGCCACGCCCGCCCCCGTTGCGTCAAGTGCCTGGGTGACCATGGCACCTCTGACTGCAACCGCACAAAGGACACCATAGAGCCGCCAAGCTGCGTGCTTTGTGGTGCCGTGGGACACACCGCAAATTATCGTGGTTGTCCTTCGGCGCCCAAAGTCAGCAGGGTGGTGGCTCGTAGGAGTCAACCCCGACCTTCCCCGCAGTACACCAAGTCAACCCCAAAGTTGACCATGGTACCCTCGCAGGAGGCGCAACCTCCCAAAAGCTCAGCATGGGCCAAGCCCTTGCCATACTCGAGCCTAGCCCTTAAGGCAACGGCCCCCCCTCCGCGCTCTTCTAAGCCAGCCCCCCCTTCTAAAATGGGCAAGTCGGACTTTGCTGCCGACTTGGCTCTCATCATGGAGTTCTCCTCCATCGACCTTGCCGAGGTTCGCGTGCTTGCACAAAAACTTAGGCAAGCAAACTCCACCCTCGAAAAGCTGATTGCCCTTGAGGCGCACTCAGCTCTTCTCGCCGCCGTTAAGGCAGCTTCGTCCTCCTCCAAACCCTTTTAGGCCCCAAAATGGTTGTACAAAAGGAAAGGAAAAAACCGCGTTCTTTATCACTAGCGTTCTTCAACGCTGACGGTCTTTCAAGACAGCGTTCTATTATCCAAGATTTTCTAAATAGGCACCAACTTGATATCTTGCTAGTACAAGAGACAAATTTAAAGCCCGGTCATCGGGACCCTAAAATCCCTAACTATCAAATTGTTCGCAATGACAGACTGCTAGCTCAAAAGGGCGGCACTGTCATTTACTACAAGAAGGCTCTACACTGCATGCCTCTTGATCCCCCTTCTCTGTCTTACATAGAAGCCTCCGTCTGCAGGCTAGCAATGACCGGGCATTCCTCGGTCATTATTGCATCCTGCTATGTCCCTCCCGGCAAGCCTCGCTCACCTCAATTCGAGAGTGATCTGCAAGCCCTGTTCAGTCTAGGAAGCTCCGTCATATTGGCGGGTGACTTCAATTCCAAAAACGTCATGTGGAATAGCACCACGACGAACTCTAAAGGCAAACAACTAGAAAGTCTAGTTGAACCCCTTAATTTCGACATCATTGCCCCTCGAGCGAAGTTATTCATGAGCTCGATTCCGATCATCGACCGGTAATGCTCTTACTCGGCCCTCCCACTGACCAGCCCCCTGCCACCAAGACTGTGGTAGAGTGGCATAAACTTGAGAAAGCCCTCAAGTCTGCGCACTCGACTGACCTAGATAGGATCCCTTCTGTCATTCGGACATTTGGTGATATTACGGTAGCGGTTGACGCCCTTACCACACATATCACAAACTCAGTCAGAGACTCATCAAAGCAGGTGCCCGTAGTGGATGACCACCGGGGCCCCCTGCCAGATGATATCAGACGGCTGATGACTGAAGCTAACGCCGCAGTTAGACTTCATAGTCGCTGCCCCACTAACGACAATCGAGTCTTGATGCGTTCCCTGCACCGTGAGGTGAGAGAGCGCATCAAAGAACATCGCAATCGTGAGTGGGAGAGCCTGCTCTCGGGGATCGAGCCTAGCCATCTGGCCTACTGGAGGTTAGCTCGCTCCATGAAAGCGGACGCTCTCGCTCCGATGCCTCCCCTTATCCGACCCAATCACCCTCCAGCATTCGAAGACGAGGAAAAAGCCGATTTCCTGGCTGAAACCCTCGAATCTCAATGCTCGCCCAGTCTCGAACCCGTCGACCCTGTTCACCTCCATACGGTGAACAGCGAGGTTGACCGCTTAGCCTCCCAACCCCCTACTTCCCCACTTGATCCGATTGAGCCCTCTGAAGTCTTTGACACTATCAAGGCCCTACACCCAAAGAAAGCCTCCGGCCCCGACAGCATTTCCAACAGAGTACTCAAACAGTTCTCTGTTCCCCTTATCCATATCCTAGTCTGCATCTTCAATGCGGCTATGGAAACTTGCACCTTCCCTGATGCTTGGAAGGAAGCCAACGTCATTGGCATCCGAAAACCCAGCAAACAGGCAAACGATCCAACTAGTTATCGTCCCATTAGTCTACTTAATAGTCTAGGCAAGATATATGAGCGTCTTCTAATGAAGCGCCTCTGGGCTCATGTCAATGAGTTCAAACTCCTTCCCGACGAGCAGTTTGGCTTCCGTGCCCAACACTCATGCCCACAACAGGTGCTCCGCATAACGGAGCATGTCCTCTCCAATTGGCAAAGTACCTGGCCTTCAGATACTGGTGCCGTCTTCCTCGACGTAGCGAAAGCTTTCGACAAAGTCTGGCACAACGGCTTGATTTACAAGCTTTTCAAACTAGGAGTCCCAGACAGACTCGTGCTCATCATACGAGACTACCTACAAGGTCGCAGCTTTCGCTACACCGTGGAAGGCACTCTCTCTAGTCCTAGACCAGTCAGAGCAGGAGTCCCTCAAGGCTCCGTTCTCGGCCCCCTCCTGTTCACGCTGTACACCAGCGATATCCCCCGCACTCCTCAAGTGGAAATAGCCCTATACGCAGACGACACAGCCTTGTACACATCCAATCGGAATCCTGATCGGGTGGGTATAAGGCTGCAGGCTGCCCTTCACTCATTAGCCACTTGGTTCCGCAAGTGGCGGATCGAGGTAAACCCGTCGAAAAGTACAGCAGTGTACTTCTCACGGAGAAACCTCACTCCCAAACCGATCTCTCTATTTGGCCAGCCCATTCGCTGGGCCCCATCAGCCAAATATCTGGGTGTCATCCTCGATAGGCGTCTTTCCTTTAGGTTGCACATCACTAAGAGGTGCAACCAAGCAAAGTTCACCCTAGGACGATTGTCCTCACTTCTAGGCGCGAAAAGTAAAATGTCCCTTAAAAATAAGGTGACTCTTTACAAAGCGTCCATTCGCCCCATTATGACATACTCATCTGTAGTATTTGCCCACACTCCTAAAGTTGGTGCCATTCAGGTTATTCAAAATCGCTTCTTGCGAAAAGCCTCAGGCTCGCCCTGGTACTTTCGCAATAACGACCTACATCGCGATTTGAAATTAGAATCAATAGCCAGGTTCATGAAGCTCGCTTCCAAGCGGTTATATGAACTTGCCTCTAATCATCCGAACCCTTTGGTACACACCATTCCGGTTTACCCGTTGGATCCGCCCGCCAACAAAATCCTCCGTCGTCCGAGACACGTTCTCGGAGACCCGGATGACGAAATCACCTCTGCTAATGCGGAAGGTGAGTCATCTATATCAGACAGAGCAAACACTTCACAGAAACACCGACCTCGCCGGCGAGGTCGACGAGTCCCTTCAGTCGCCGCCTATACGAGGTACAGACATGTACCCGGGCGTTTATCTCCTATCCCCACCCCGGCAACAGCCCAAGCCGAGGCTCGTACCTTAGTGGTGCCCTTGCGCTAGTTGCCTAAAAAACTTACTGGGCTGAGCGCCATCTGCGCTCGCCAAAAGTTCGGTTAAGCTGTCACGGCCTCAGAGGCCAACAGCGAGATTAGTCCATTCGAAAAAAAAAAAAAAAAAAATTGGCCACAGAGTCTAAGAGTGAGTGAAGTGAATGAACCAAACATGACTGACGGCGACGGCCGGACGCTATTTTTCTGAAATCTTTTGACGTTGTCATTTTGATTGATCCTGAAAATGTTTACGCATTTTTTAAAATTTAATCTCTAGTTTTCTTAGACTTTTGTTGAACTAACCATTTATTTTGATTTATTTCACCGAGTGGTTTTACTGTGGTGTACCCATAAAACCAGTTATTTACATTATCATAATTTTATTAACATAACCTCTAAACATGGAGTTGGAAACTCCGGATTCCCCAAAATTCAAACCGAATAAAATCATAAAAACCTATGCGAAAACGTTTTTAGAATCGAAAAAGACTAGTACTACTTCTGCTACACAAACTAAAGATGTAAAATCGGAAGAAACCATAAATTTGCCATCTAAAAAAGTGCAAGAATTGTCGACGAAAAATGCAGTAACTTTTTTATTGGAGGGAACTCTAGCTTCCAAAGTTTGTAAATACTGCCTGAATGTGACAGAAGAACTGTATGAATTGGAAAGAAGTATGGAAATCGCCAGTAAAGGAGGCCTATATTCAGTTACTATCAAAGACATGATTGCTAGTTTTCATCCTTTCAAGGTAAGACAGAAAATGCTACTAAACTTGAATAGACTACCTACCTACTGTTTTAATAACTTCATACACACGTTTTTTATTTAAATCTTCACGTATTTTGCTTAAATTTTCATCTATACATGCTTTTAAAGACCTTTGATAAGAATTATTTAAAATGGCCTCACAAGTTTGACGACCTCCGTGGCGCAGTGGGCGAATAGCCGGCTGAGACGCAGGATAGCGGGTTCGATTCCCGCCGCGGAACAATGTTTGCATGATCTACAGATTCATTCGGGTCTGGTTGTTTATCTATATAGTAGGTATATGTATGTATCTACAAAAAAAATGTATTTAAGTATTCTATCAGTTATCTGGTTCCCATGGTGCAAGCTCTGCTTAGTTTGGGGCTAAATAGCGTTGTGTTGAAATGTCCAGCAATATTTATTTATTTATTAAGTTAGAATGGATTGCACAATACACCCTAATTAGAAAAGTCAGTGCAGTACTTATTTCCCCCTAGAGTTAGAATCCCCCAAGAAATTTTAATAGAATGCAGTTACCTAGTAGATTGAAGAATATCATTTGGAGTGGGCTTCAGAATTGTAATCATACCTTGAAAAGGTTTACATGTGAAAATAATCTGCAGTAATTTAACTATTATCAATTTATCACTGAGAAATAATATAATAAATAAATAAATATTGTTGGACATTTCATACAGCGCTATCTAGCCCCAAACTAAGCAAAGCTAGTACAAGCTTGTACCTGGATAACTGATAGAACAATTAAATACTTTTTTTTTTGTAAATACATACTGTAATATATCGAAAAACACCCAGACACGGAACAAATATCTGTACAGTTTTAGTAAATAAACTATTATAAAAAAATAAATAAATATAAAAAATAAAATATTTAAATTATCCAGTAGACATCAATAACCTTCAGTCTTTTGTACTTACTATGAATTGTAATACTTACAGGTAGTTGAAGATCTGGAGTTTCCGAACAAAATCTGCGATAAATGCCTTGACCGTACAATCAACTCGTACCTTTTCACTCAGCAGTGCGAACAAGCAGAAAGGGCTATTGCCAACTGTTTCGAAGACATTCACACTAAGATTTGCAACTTAGATCCAATAGAAGGCCCTAAACACAAGCGAGGGAGAAAAAAAATACATGTCAATTACAACAAAATTGAGGCAGAATATTTAAACGTCATTGACTATGCCGACCCCATCATACACTTAATCAATACTAAATCTGAATCATTATCTACTGAGCCTAAGATAAACCCACTAGAGTGCCTTAAATGCTGGCAAGTCCTACCAGATGTTCAGTCACTATGCAACCATTCCAAAACACATTCAAAGTCAATGTGGTTCAATTGCAGACTCTGTGGACAGTCTTTTGCAAAGTTGTATCTTATGAAACGTCATTATCGAGAGCATGAACAATATGATATCACAAAACCAGAAGAAACAAAATTTGAATGTAAACAATGTGGAGAGAGGAATGAAAAATATCACGAGCATATTCGGCATCTCGAGAAGCATAAATTCAAAATGGTTGTAGATCATCTCATACATGGGACAATGGATAAGCTTTGCTCAATCTGTTTAGATAAAGGTAGTTTAGTGCCATTGAATAAAATGGTATGCATTCATGGTGGTCCTCCAGATTTGATGGGAGATAGAACAATGCAAAGCATTTTGGGTTCTACACTATTGGAAGTAAGATTCATAACCCTTTCTTTACTATTTACTGCATTTATAAATGAGATAAAATGGTCTTTTTATAATGGGTCTGGATGTGTTTCTGTGACGTGACACTAATATATAAATGTGAAAGGTTGGATGTTTATTTATTTATTTGTTTGTTACTCAATCACGTCGTAACGGCTGAACCGATTTCGATGAAATTTGGTATGTAAGTAGATTTAAACCTGGATTAACACAAAGGCTACTTTTCATTTTTTTTTTGGGGAGTGAAGAGCTACCTCGCCGTAACACAGTTTTTAACTGGCACGGGAGGTATGTTCCGAAACCTTAGTGCTTACATTATTTATAGTGTTCTTATATTAGTTAGCCATTGTTCGTTTGTACACAATGCAATGCACTTTGTATTCGTAAGTTGTGAAATAAACTTATTCTTATTCATTGACAAACCACGCGTGCGAAACCGCGGGCAGAACCTAGTTTTAATAATATGTAAACCTTCTGTATGTGTGTTTGTCACCTAACTCCTCTTAAACGTCTGGACCGATTTGGATGAAATTTGGTGTGTATATTTCAATGGGTTCCTGGATGGTTTGAAAACACAATTGCACCCAGTAGGTGGGGCTGTTGTCGAGATCCAGAAAATTGCGGACAAAGTCATTATATACAACTAGTATACTATAAGTATGCACATATTTACAAAAAAAAAGTATATTTATTCTGTCAGTTATCTGGTTTGCATAGTTTGGGTATATACTGTTTTGGTATATAAATAGATTATGACCAAGATTGAGACATAGGCTACTTTATACCCGTCTGCGCAGAAGGAGGGTAATGTTTTTATTGACAAACAACTCGTGTTAACCATGTATTTAAAATGACTAAGATACGGCCGTACTGACACGCACCTTTGGTCCATGATTATAATTTGTTTGTTTCAGATGAATATCCAGAACAATTATACTGGGTCTAAAATATGCGAAAACTGTGTTAATAATGCTACAACTGCTTATGTCTTCATGGCTAATACATACTTCGTTAGAGAACGATTGAACATATGCCTCAGTCATATGCTAGACAGCTTGAAAGATATCACTCCAGAGAAAAATCTGTGTATTGAAATAGCTAAAGACACTATAATGCCTATGAAAGAACCAGTTGATGAAAGCATTTTCATACCCGACGAAATCCAAGATATCAAAAAAGAAGTCTTTCTTGAAGATGAATACAGAATTAAATCAGAGGAAGAAATCGATCCCGTGGACGATGTTAAACCTGTAGTAAAATGGCATCTGGAGTTTAATAATCAAGTTTCTAATGAAATAATTAAAACTGAAACCGAACTAGTAAAAGAGGAGAAATATTTGAACGGATACCAAATGGATATTTGCAGTGAATTCCTAACATTTAAAAAGAAATCAAAAGTACATAAAATATACAGGAAAATCACATGTCCAATATGCAGCAAGCATTTCCTATCAGATTATTTTGTGAAAAGGCATATTTTAAAACATTTAAGCAACAAAGTTAAGTGTAATCCTTGCGGCACTGTGTTCGGGAACAAATTCTCTCTTAATGAGCACACTAAATATGCCCATGTACTATTTCAAAGCGATTACCGGGCTTGTAAAACCTGTGGCAGAGGTTTTGCTAAAGCAATTAAACTGAAACATCACGAAAAACAACACAAAAATAAACTCTGTGTCCTATGTAATAAGATTTTCAAAAATCAAAGGTACTACGATGTTCACATGCGAAGACATATACCAAAATTTATTTTACTCAAGAAAAAGTATGGAAGGTCTTGTAGCTTCTGTGAAAAAGAATGCTCGAACGATAATCAACTTTCTCTACATATTAATAAAGTTCATTTGCAAATTAAATATGGCTGTGATATGTGTGAGAAGCAATTTTACACGGAATATAACTTAAGGTCCCACAAGAAAGTTCACAGTAAGTATTGTAAAGAAAAATGCTATTTTTGTAGTAAAGTCTTAAAATCTAGAAAGCTATTGGTGATTCATATAAGGAAGCATATAGGAGCCACTCCACATATCTGCCAAATCTGTAGCCTATCATTCTACTCTAAATTTAACTTAAAACAGCACATGAATTTGACACACGGAGGATCTTATCTCTGCAAAATATGCAAACATGTTTCTGTAAATAAAAATGAACTTAAAGTACATGTTAAGGCGCATAGTTTTTTATAGATTACTAGCTGTTGCCCGCAACTTTGCTTGAAATTTTCCCTTTCCGTGGGAACTTCGAGATAAAAACTGTATAAAACACTTTTCAAAGTGACGCGACACTTCATGTAAATGACTGTCAATGAACGACGGTTAAATTATATGAATATGGTAATTGGATATAAAATCGAGATTAAAAAATGGGGGGTGGGGGTAGGAGGATGAAAAATACTTTACGACCTCATACCTCCAAACTCATACCTACCAAATATACAAAAAGAAAATCATTAAAATTGGTTGAGCCGTTTTGGAAAAGTACGACCACAAACACCGTGACACGAGATTTTTATATATTAGAAAGATTATTAATATAGGTGTTGATTTAGGTCATACATATGTCGTACTAGCGTCCGCCCGCGGCTTCGCACGCATGTTTTTTCATTAAAACGTAGCCTATGTGTTAATCCAGGTTATAATCTACGTACATATAAATTAAAATCCATTTCTTTAAATTCCATTCAGTAGTTTTTGGCGCGAAAGAGTAACAAACATCTACACATACCTACATCCATAAAAACTTTCGAGTTTATAATTTTAGGATGGGATATAATGAATTATGGTCGAATTTCGACCACTGTGCACTGACAGCTACATAGATATTGTAAATACGGAATTTATCACGTACCTTTGTATCAATTTTTCGACCGACAATGTTTCGGTTCAATTCATGAAACTTCATCATGGTTAGTGCGATCCACTCCGCACTGCGTCTCGCCTCGCAATAACGTCACCCGTAATGGAGCCACACGTCAACGATTTATTTGCGCAAGCCTCTGTGGGAAGAATTATTTTCGTTTTCGATAATTCAAAGCAAGCTTTAGCATTGCAAGCATTGCATTTAGCAAATGCAAAGAAATTGTTGACATGTGGGGAGTCAAAACCGATAAAACGGTACGTGATCCCGTATTTATAATAATGATCGTAAAACTTCTATAATATTTCCTTACTTGTAATTTTGGTGATTCTGCTTCTTTACTATATAGGTACGCGACATAAACATAATTTTTTTTTTTTTTTTAATTTGGAGCCTTAAGTACCTCATGACCATCAAAATACATATTGTTACGAGCTGAGGGTTCGAGATAAAATAATGGGAATCGATCTAACCAAAATAACACTTTTATTCAACACTAAAACGATGAATACACGAACTTCACACGTAATCACAACACACTAATTCACACCACTGTTGCACCACTTAAAGTCACCGAAATGTTCGCACGTATAGCAAAATCCAGACTGACTGTCCGGCCATCTCTCCGGCCTATTTATATCGCACACAATTCACTACACTAGAACGATCTCCAACGTTCCAGGAAAAGGGTCGGTGTTTCGACAGAATAACCAATCCCCATCCTGCGCAACCACAAACAATAACATAGCAGGTAAGACAAAAGCCTTCGAGAAATTTCGGCTATTTCTTATTGTGTAACAGCGAAACACTGCCCCCTCCTAAAACATGCTCGTCCCGAGCATTGTTAGCCCCGTAATATCGCGCCAGCCGATCAACATGAACAATTTTAGGCGCACCTCGCGTTCCCTTCTGAATTCGGTATGTGACGTCATTAATCCTGGTCAACACACGGTATGGTCCATCCCATTTTGCTTGTAGTTTAGGGGATTTTCCCTTTTTCCGTATCGGATTGTGTAACCAGACCTGCGATCCCTCATCAAATCGCAAGTTGTTTGAATTTCGGTCATAACGGGTCTTCATTTTCTCAGACATTTGTTGACCAGTTAGTCGAATGTGTTCATTTATGTCGTTCATTTTATTGCGCAGGTCGTTTGCATAATCTGTGATGGTACGCGGAGAATCTGGAGGAATGCCAGTTATCAGGTCTGCAGGCAACCGCAGTTCTCTTCCAAAATTTGCCAACGCAGGAGTGGCGCCTGTACTCTCATGGACTGCACTTCTGTATGACAGTAAAAACGGCTGTATGTGTTGGTCCCAATCGTTTTGCTTATTTTCCAACACTTTGGCTAGATATCTCTCCAACGTCTGATTGAATCTTTCCACCATTCCATCAGACTGAGGATGATAAGAAGTAGTTCTTGTTTTATGAGTCCCCATAATTCGGCATGTCTCCTGAAATACTTGTGATTCAAAATTCCTTCCTTGATCACTGTGAATTTCCAGGGGAACTCCAAAACGACAGAAAACTTCGTGGACTAGTTTATCTGCTACCGTCGAAGTTTCTTGATTAGGAATGGCGAAAACTTCTGGCCATTTTGTGAAGTAGTCCATAACAACCATGAAGTACTTATTTCCATTCTTACTCACAGGAAATGGTCCTGCAATATCCAGGGCTATCGCTCCCATGGGGCTCCAACGTTATACAGTTTTAATGCTCCTCTGCTGAGCGTATGGGGCCCTTTCACAGCCGCACAAGTAGTGCATTTTCGGCACCAGTCTTCAACATCTTCTCTACAATGGATCCAGTAAAACCGCTCCCTTATTTTTAACAGTGTCCTTTTTACTCCCATGTGGCCTCCCGAACATCCTTCATGGTAGAGTTGTAGCACGTTAGGGACCTTGGCTTTGGGAACCACCATTTGCAGATGACAGTGATCTCCACGAGCGTTTTCCCATTTGCGATACAGCACCCCGTCGTGGATAACCAGGCTCTCCCACTGTGCCCAATAACTCTTCGTTGTTGAACTCAGAGCAGCAATGTCACTCCACAAAGGCTTAGTGGTACCCGCTGTGATCCTTTCAATGATGGGTTTAAGGTCTTTGTCATCCTGTTGTGCCTACTGCAAAGTTTCTTTCCATTCGTCACTTAGGTCCGTTCTTAATAGCCTGACAGGTTCTGCTTCCTTAGACTCATATTTGGCACAATGTTTGCAGTTCTCAGGGCAAGGTCTTCGTGATAGCGTTCCCGTGAGATTTTCCACTACGATGCGCAATGTCGAAGTCGAACTCTTGTAATTGTTAAATCCACCTTGCCACCTGTCCTTCAGGATTCTTGAACCGTAAGAGCCATTGCAATGCAGCATGGTCAGTTCGAAGTTGAAAGTTACGACCTAGTAGGTATTTGTTGAAATGCTGTAAGGTCTTTACTACAGCCAGCAGTTCCCTTCTTGTGACACAGTAATTTCTTTCCGGTTTGGATAAGGATTTACTGAAGTAAGCGATCACCACCTCCTGATCTCCTTTGCGTTGAGATAGCACACCACCAATACCGGTATTACTTGCATCTGTATCTACAATGAACTCGTTCTCAGTATCAGAAAAGCTAAGAATCGGTATCTTACAAAGTCGGTTCTTTAATTCCTGGAAAGCAGTTTCGCATTCTGCATCCCAGCAGAACAGTCGTTTCTCAGTTAGCCTGTACAGAGGCTTAGCAATATCCGCGAAGTTCTTGACAAATCGTCGGTAGTAGGAGCACAACCACAAAAATGCTCTGACTTCGGTCTTATCTTTACGAATCGGCCAATCTTTGACAGCGTTGATTTTGTCCGGATTAGTTTGCACCCCGTCTTGTGAAATAACGTGACCCAGAAAGCTTACTTCTTGTCTGAAGAATGAACATTTCCTCGGACTTAACTTCAGATTGGCGGCACGAGTTTTTGCCAGCACACGTTCCAGATTTTGAAGGTGGTCTTTAAACGTACGTCCCACGATGATGATGTCGTCCAAGTAAACAAGACACGCGTCACCAATCAACCCAACAAGAACTTGCTCCATCAATCTTTCAAAAGTTGCAGGGGCATTGCATAGTCCAAATGCCATGACTCGGAATTGCCACAGCCCCTTTCCTGTAGAGAACGCAGTCTTTTCCTTGTCCTTAGGGTCTATTTCCACTTGCCAGTAGCCACTCTTCAAGTCTAAAGTTGTAAACCATTTCATCCCGGTTAGTGTATCCAATGTGTCGTCGATCCTTGGTAGTGGATAACTGTCCTTCTTCGTAACTGCATTAAGTCGACGATAATCTACACAAAATCGCAGGCTCCCATCCTTCTTTTTGACTAGAACTACAGGAGAACACCATGGACTAGATGCAGGTTCTATCACCCCATCATTCATCATTCCCTCAACCATGGTGTCTACTTCCTTTTCTCGAGCAACCGGTAGTCTCCTAGGTCGTTGACGGATAGGTAGCTCCTTACCAGTATTTATCGTGTGCTTACCAAGTCCAGTCTTTCCAATATCAGCATCATTTGAAGAGAAAAGATCGGCGTAGCGATGTAACCTTTTCTCAGTCATAGTAACTTCTTCCCTAGAAAGGCTTTACGGCAATCTTCCAACAGTGACGACACATCGAATTTGCCATTCCCTTTATGGCCGCTAGAGCTAGACACTTCTTGACATCTTCGCATACAGACTACTTCCTCGCAGGTGCCCATTAAGGTCCCCTTTTTGATCAGATGCTCTTCACTAAGGTTTAAAATTCGCACCACCGCAGTATCTGTGGTCCTCACTAGCGTCCGAGCCATAATCCACTGTTCCATCCAGCTGTTCGTAGGTGACATCCTTCCCAAGAGCCTCTAAAATCGTAAGTGCTTGGTCACGAAGGCCCAGTGTTAAAGCCGTCATGGCCTGCGCCGTCGTCCATCCATTGGCCTTGACAACGGTCTCAAACTGATTTTGTAGGCTGACCACGAAGAACTTCCATCAAATGGTGGCGTCTTAAAACCTCGCGCTGAAGATGTAGCAATTAGAGGAGCAACATTACTATCTCTAGACTTCAGGACACCCAGAGTTTTTTTCACATCAGCGATCTGAATTTCAGCTTCCGAAATACGGCTCTCATGATGTTCTATATCTGTTCTTTCACTTCCTGGAATTCCTTTCCCATTGAACCGAACAATTCTTTCATCAGCCGAGCCTGCTCTTTGTCCTGATGGCGTTGTTCCTCCTGCAACCGAGCCTGTTCTTCCTGCCAACGTCGCTGCTCTTCTTTATCCTGACGGCGCTGTTCCTCCTGCAACCGAGCCTGCTCTTCCTGTTGACGACGCTTCTCTTCTTTATGCTGACGGCGTTGTTCCTCCTGCAACCGAGCCTGCTCTTCCTGTTGACGACGCTTCTCTTCTTTATGCTGACGGCGTTGTTCCTCCTGCAGCCGAGCCTGCTCTTCCTGTTGACGACGCTTCTCTTCTTTATGCTGACGGCGTTGTTCCTCCTGCAACCGAGCCTGCTCTTCCTGTTGACGACGCTGCTCTTCTTTATCCTGACGAAGCATTGCCATAATAGCAGCAAGATCGCCTGTCACAGGAGCTTGACCCACGGATGATGATGATGATGAAGCTCCAAATGATTCGTCGGCGGCTGATTCCCTCTCTATCGGCTGACGCCTCTGCTGAGCTTCTTTAACCGGAGACTCCCCAAACCGCCTTTCATCCATTTCCTGTTGTCGTTGACCTCTCGTCCTGACACCGTCCACGTTATCCTTTGGCAGAACCGGCATTATTTTATCCCACTTCTGACACCAAATTGTTACGAGCTGAGGGTTCGGGATAAAATAATGGGAATCGATCTAACCAAAATAACACTTTTATTCAACACTAAAACGATGAATACACGAACTTGGTCACACTTAATCACAACACACTAATTCATACCACTGTTGCACCACTTAAAGTCACCGAAATGTTCGCACGTATAGCAAAATCCAGACTGACTGTCCGGCCATCTCTCCGGCCTATTTATATCGCACACAATTCACTACACTAGAACGATCTCGAACGTTCCAGGAAAAGGGTCGGTGTTTCGACAGAATGACCAATCCCCATCCTGCGCAACCGCAAACAATAACACAGCAGGTAAGACAAAAACCTTCGAGAAATTTCGGCTATTTCTTATTGTGTAACAGCGTAACAATATATTATACAGTGTGATTTGATGTACATATAGTATAGCTATGTGATAATACTTACATGTATACGAGGCATGCCTTTTAAGTTTTGTCGTTTGAAGAAAAAAACACAACTAGAACCTTATAGTACTTTTTATTGTTTTTCAAAGTATTCACCGCGTAGCTTAATACACTTTTCCATTCGCTCAAACCAGTTATTATAACATTTATTCCACTCTAAAGTGGGGGTGTTCAAAATGGCTGACTTGAAAGCGTCGACTGCTTCTTCACCGGACTGGAACCTTTGACCACGAAGACTTTTCTTAATTTTAGGAAATGTAAAGAAATCGTTAGGGCTTAGGTCAGGACTGTATGGAGGATGGTCAAGAATTTCTACTTTTTCCTGCTTCAAATACTCAATCGTTTGACGAGCGCTGTGTGAGCTTGCGTTGTCGTGGTGCAGGATGATGCGTCGCTTTGAGTTAGATTTTCGAAGTTCGGCGATGACTTGTGGTAAACAAACTGTAGTATACCACTCTGCGTTAACCGTTCTACGATCTTCAAGTGCAATAGTCGCAACATGGCCGGTTTTTCCAACGAACGTGGCCACCATCTTCTTTGAAGTGCTTCGAGAACGAACAACTTTAGTCGGCTTTGGCTCGTCTTGAAAGACCCAGATTGTAGATTGTTGTTTGGAATCAGGATCGTAGGCATAGATCCAAGATTCGTCACCACTTATGATGTCGTAGACGTGATTTGACACCCCTCGGTTGAACCTTTGCAGAGTTTTCTTACACCATCTGACGCGGGCCGCCTTGTGATCGTCGGAAAGCAGATGCGGTATCCAACGGCAAACTAGCTTTCTCACACCAAGCGCTTCATGCAAGATCTTCTGAATGGTTGTCCCTGAGATGCCTAATAGAGCCTCTATCTCTCGATACGTCACATGACGATCTTCGAGAATTAGTTGTCTCACAGCAATGATGTTATCTTCAGTGAAGGCGGATTTTGGGCGTCCTTCGCGAAATCTGTCACTAACACTAGTATGTCCACGCTGGAATTCTAAATACCAGCGTTCGACAGTCCGCAGACATGGGGCTACATCACTGAACACAGATGTTAGCTCTTCTAAACACTGAAGCCGTGTCAGGCCTCTTCTAAAGTTGTAGAAAATTATTGCACGAACATTTTCCTTAGAAAGATTCATTTTCGTACGTGACCTGACAGATTCAAATCGAAACTGTGACTAAACAATAGCATTAATCCTAATACTTTCAACTGTTTTGAGATTCAAAATGTAAACACATTCGAATATAGAACAGTTCCAAATTCAAAATTGCCGGAAAATATGGAAACGACAGAACTTAAAAGGCATGCCTCGTATATTTTAATTAGAGATTGTTGAACAATGAAGCACTAATAATTAAAAAGCGAGAAGAATTCCACTGTATTACTTTTACTATAATATGAATTCAATTTATACTTCAGTCTAAATTACACGTGGCCGGCTATGCTAATACCAAAAAATTCAAAAGTAAGAACAATTGAATTTCACTGTATTGCGTTTACTATGAAATAAATTTAATTTATACTTTAGCCTCAGCAACACGTGGTGGTTATGCCATTAACTTGTAGCTTATGTGAAACGTTGGTACTTTCAACACAGCGCCATCTGTTAGAATACTTACTCAATCCAGTCAACAGATACCGCCATCTGTTAGAATCGTTTGGAGCTAACAGATAATTATGACTGTCAAAACAAATAATTTGCAATAAAATAATATTGCGGCTATAAATTGAGATGTAAGTTATCCTATCTTTTAAGTTAGATCAAACTGCACACGGTGTGCAAATTTGATTAAAATCGGTTTAGTAGTTTAGGAGTCCATCGCGGACAAACAACGTGACGCGTAATTTATATTTAAGATAAGATATTAGATCTCTGACTAGGTCACCAGTACTTTGTATGTTTATAAATTGTAAATAATTATGGATTTATGGAAATTATTCATATATAACTTTTTATTTGAGATTTAAATACTTCAGTTTCTGAATACACAAAATACTATTTTAGAGTTTGATGTTGTTTATGACATTTGATTGATTAGACTAAAGTTTTAAGAGAAATAAACGTGATTTACTGTGTTTGTGTTTTTAATTAAACTAGGACTTCCTAACAGTTAATTAACATAATACATTATGCATTTTTTTACATAGTGACTAGACCCGGCTTCGCACAGATTTTATAAATACAAATTTCCTATAGCAATCAGGGATAGTAAAAACTCGCTAACTTTATAATACCTAGTAATTTTCAAACTTTCGCGATTACTGTACATAATTCTGACGACCTCGGTGGCGCAGTGGGCGTATAGCCGGCTGAGACGCAGGAGGTAGCGGGTTCGATTCCTGCCACGGAACAAATGTTTGCAAGATCTACAGATATTTGGTCCTTACATATGAAATAGGCGGTTTGTATGGAAAAAGCAAAACGATTTTTTTTAAATGAATTTTTTTAATTAATAAATCAAAGTATGAACCATTGATATCTATATACTTTTGCCATTTTATCGGTAGTTCATTGATTCCTTTAACGAAAAAATTGTGGGAGCGAGAATCAATCAAATCTTTGAAAGCGGTTTTGACACTCATCGGATTTTTTTTTTCCTTGCAAGAAGTTATGTCCAATTCCGGAAAAAGTGGTAACCTGTTGGAGCAAGGTCTGGGGAGTACGGTGGGTATCGGAGACATTCCAATCGCAGCTCCTCTAATTTAGCGACCGTCTGTTGTGCAGTGTGTGGTCTAGCGTTGTCCTGAAGCAGCAGTGGGCTAGAGCAATTGACCAGTCTCGGTTGTTTAACGGCTAGCTTTTCCATCATGGTTTCCTATTGTTGACAATACAGATCTGCCGTAATCGTCTGGCCAGGTTTTAGGAACCTGTAGTGGATGACACCAGCACTGGTTCACCAGACACTTACCAGTACCTTTTTTGAGTCAAATTTCGCTTGGAGCAGGATTTAGCCGGTTCTCCTGGGTTCAACCATTGTGATGAGCGTTTCCGATTATCGTACAGGATCCATTTTTCATCACAAGTAACGATACGATTCAAAATCCCCACGTTATTTTGTTGGTTTGCATTACTCAATTCATGCGGTACCCATTTATCGAACTTTTTCATTTTTCCAATTTGTTTCAAGCGAGTTAAAATTGTTTTATCACTTACACCGAAGCCTGCCGCTGACTCTGACGTCGTTTGCGATGGATCCGCTTCCACTATCAGTTTTAATTCTTCGGTTCTTACACATTCTCACCACAGAATAGTAGTAGAAGTGTAGTGTCAATTACGCGTCCTGATACCGTAAGTGTTGTGTGTCGGAATCGAGTTATGATCGAGAATGAAACCGGTAGTAGTGATAGTATTACTGAATTCATTCCTAGCAAGAGACTAAGAAAGAGGGTAGATCGTTATATCTGCCAATAACTATCCACTCGCAAAGACTTCAGTTTATCCGTGATCATGGCGCATGCAACTGCATCGAAATATCGGGACACTCAAGAACTCACAAATCATGGTAAATATCCCGTTTTTAGTACAAATAATGTTAATAACCATGATAGTTTCAAAAGTTGTACAAATTGCAGTTTTTCTGTATTTCAGACTTTTGTCTATATTTGTGATACTTAAGCTACACACCAAATAACAGCACTGTGGGATCACTGGTGTACCCTGTGAATTTTGTCAAAGTCTAGTTTTTATTATGGCTTTACAAAAAATAAAAACGGGGTCGAAATGTACTAATTTGACCTTTCATTTGGCGTCTCATTTGACCTAATAGTCTCATTTTCATTTTTTTTTACCCCTCTTGAACCCAATATCTTAACAACCCCCCAACATTTTTAGCTGATTTAGTCACACCAAAATTGTGCCATCACTACCTACCTATGTAAAATTTCACAATGATCGGATCAACTCTTCGAAAGTTATCCTCGGACAAACAAACATACATGCATACATACAACGCCGATTAGCCCAAGTTGATTTGGAGATCTCGCTTCGCTCGATCAATAAATAAATAAATAGGTAACTCAAATGATAGGAACGCTAGGCATTAAGGTAGTGCTGCTTAATAATCTCAGCTTAAACGAGCGCTGTGAAGGAGCCCGTCTAATTTTCACAGGCAAAGCATTCCACAGGCGCACTGCTTCGACAGTGAACGATTTCCCGTAGAAGGAACTAGAGTGTACCTACGGGTGTTTTGAGGGATAAGTTTTCCGATGACCTGAAAGAAAAAGTATTGGAAGAATGGAGATAAGCAAAACTCTCTTTAAGATAGCATGGGGAGAAAGGATTGAATAGAATAGAGAAGAGACAGAATATGAGAATCACGGCGAAGGCGAATAGGGAGCCACTTGAGAATGATGCGATAAGGGGAAACATGGTCATATTTGCGCAACCCAAATATAAACCTGATGCAGAAGTTCTGGAGACGCTCAAGCTTATCTAGCTGCTCTTCTTTCAGATCTAGGTAGCAAGCATCCGCGTAGTACAACACAGGTAAAAAAAGGGATTGTGCAAGTGCAGTTTTGTTGGTAGTTGGGAGAAAGTTCCGCAGTCGTCTCAGAGAGCCTGCTGTGGCAAAAAGTTTTTGAGAGGTGACTTTAAGTTGATTTCAAAATGTTGTGGAATCATCAACAAAATTAACATTGAATGATTTCTTATGATCTAAAAAAAATTTTTTACAATTTGGTTTACCTACATAAAGGTATCTGCTGCAATAGGTAGGTACATTTTTACCTCCCGTTCGCTATAAGCATAGACCGGTTCGGTTCGAATTTGATAAGTCATCCCGTGTTGGCTATCCCTTGTTTGGGTTTCTACAATGCAAAAAGCAGTCAGCTGCGATTCCTCGAAATTCCCCGCAAATCGGGGAAATTCCCTGCAATTGGCAGCACTGCCCGTAAGGACTGTAAGAGCGAGCGAGATAGCAATATCAGCGTCGCTTGACCCACGTTTTATGACCCCGTCGCCAGGAGAACTAGTCACGGGTACTAAGAGCGACTTGCGCAACGGTACCTAAAACGTATTTAGTGGCTAGTGATTTAAGGAATTGTCGAATCATAGAAATACGTCAAATTTAAACACGTTTAGTCGCTAAATACGTTTAGGGATCGTTGTGCAAGCCGGCCTAAGTATATATATGTTTTTTTTATAAATTATAGGCTAGCGTTTGACCACTATCTCGCCTGATGGTAAGCGATGATGCAGTCTACGATGGTAGACGCTTGCCTAGAAGAAACCTATTCACTCGTGACTTGAAGATCCCTAGGTTGTAGTTATCAGGAAACACAGACTCAGGTAAGGCGTTCCACTCCTTGGCGGTGCGGATAATAAAGGTGGAAGAGTACCGCTTTGTGCGTATGGGAGGTATGTCTACCATGTAGCGGTGGCGCATCGCGGAGCGTCTGGTTGTCCGATCATAGAATGGGGATGGTGGGATCAGGCTGAAAAGCTCCGCAGCACACTCTCCGAAATGTATCCGATAAAAAACCGAGAGGCTTGCAACCTTTCGACGATGCTCGAGGCTGTGGAGCCTTGCATTTGCTAATTCGTCATTGCAAATGAGCTTCTTGGCTCTTCTCTCAATTGAATCTTGAGCCTCTAGCTGGTACTTCGCTGATCCGTCCCAGAGGTGAGAACAGTACTCCAGACATGATCGGACTTGTGCTTGGTAAGTTGAGCAACTATCCCGGTGTGAAGCATTGCCTCCCCTTTGCTCTATATTCTATAGAACGTAAGTGGCGCGGGCGTCCGCGGCGCGGCGAACTCGCGACATACAACAACACCTTCACAAATCAATCACCACTCTGCTGGCTATTTTTATGTCTATCTATGTACCCAAATTTCATTGAAATTAGTCAAGCCATTTAGTTGTTAAAATAAACAGACACAGACTGTAACTTTCGAATTTATAATACCTATTAGGTGTAGGTAGATGGGAGGGGCTGGACAAGTCTACAATCTGTCCCATAAAGGACGTCCACTGCTGAACACACACTGCACCCAACGGCTCCCAGCAATCTTTACCAGTATGGCTAACATATGCAACGTGACAAAATTTTCTCGACTCTTCTCGTGCAAAGAGGAGATAGATATAGGTATAGGTATCTGATCTTTAAACCGTGCACCATAATTTTGACACTCCAGTATTTTGTAGTCGTTGTTTTTGAGGACAAGATAAAAAAACACTTTCGTACAAACTTTTTAACCGACTTCAAAACAAGGAGGAGTTTCTCAATTCGTCGAAGTCTATTTTTTATGTATTTTCCCCGATTACTTGAAGACGCCTGGACCGATTCTAGAAATATTTTTTTGTTTAAAAGGGTTTTTTTTGTTTATACGCATAATATGTATGTTTATTTCTCAAAGAATTACATTAATTTACAGAAAAACTTAAAAATATTAGTTTACTAGCTTCCACCCGCGGCTTTGCTTCCGTGTTTTGAAACAGATATTTGTTCCGATTCTTGATGTTTTTCTTTTTATTTTAAGTATGTATTTCCAAAAAAAATATGTATCTATCAATTATTTGGTTGCCATAGTACAAGCTTTGCTTAGTTTGGGGCTGGATAGCGCTATGTGAAATGTTCAGCATTATTTATTTATAATGGAATGACCTCCTAGTGCCCTCAGTAGGTAATTAACAGAAAAGAAAACATCTATTTATCTTACAAAAGTTTTTAATCTAACGACAAGGCATATACAAGTCTATATCTTGATCATCCATTCTAATCCTCCTCCCATCATGAAACAGATGGTAATGATCCTCCAGTCCCTTCAACTCTCGTGGATCAAACTTGGTATCTTTCTTCCAATGTATTTTTATAACATGTCTTCTTAATTCTACAAGATTAAAGAATTTGCTAGAACACAACGGACAAGCTGCTTCACGTTCCGAATGCTTTTTAATTCTATGAACGTTCATAATACTCGATGACCTGAACTTCTCCCCGCAAACTTCACACGGATAGTTTTTCTCCCCGGTGTGCAGTTTTAAGTGACTTTTCAAACAGCTGGAGTTAGCTAGTTTTTTTCCACAAAAAGTACATATGACTTGGTCAACTGTGTGCGATTTAATATGCTTTTTCAGCAAATGTTTTCCGATAAAGTTTTTGCTGCAGATATGACAGACATAAGGCTTTAGTTTAAGATGGTACCGATTCATATGACACTCTAAAAGAATACTATTCCATGTGATGTAGTCACATAATTCACATTGTATATTTGGTTTTTGTTTTTTAATCTCTTTCAATTGAGGATCTTCGTCCATCGCATGATTTTCAAGATGTATTTTTAATTTTGCAGGATTTATCATCAAATTGCATTTAGGACATTGGACGTCATCTAAATGTGATTTTTGATGATATTTGAGTAAAGAGTTGTTAAGAAACGTTTTCTCACATTTATTGCAAGTTACTATTCCATGGCTTTCTATATGTTTTTTTAATAAAGCATCCCTCACATCTTTGCCACAAACATAGCATTTTGAAAATGGACCAATGTGTTTACGGTTATGTGCACTAAGTTTTCTTAAACTATCATAGTTGATATTGCAGATGTTACAGTAGAATTTTGCATGTTTTTTCATATGATGTGTTAATTTTTTTTCAGTTTCAAAGTTTTCTTTACAAATATTACAACTTTCAGCCTGTTTTTGTATATTTGGAATCTTGTATTTTATCTTTTTGTTTATAAACTTTTCATTACAAAAAATCCTTTCATGTCCAATCATTTCATTAATTAGTTTATGTTTTTGTAACTCTTCCGTTGTTACAAAGTTTGCTGGACACTTTTCACAATATTGCCTTTTCATATCTTTGCAAAAGTATGTATGTTTTTCTAACGATTGTCTATCATTTAGGTTTAAATTGCAGAACTCACATGTAAATATACCATGATTATAAGAAATATGATTTTCCAAAATATTTTTAGAACAGAAATTCTGACCACATGTGTGACAATGACAAGTGTATGATTGGTCCAAATGACATATATTTACATGAGCTATTAAATCCTCCTTTGTTCTACATAAATAATAACAGTCTACGCATTTGGCTTCAGATTGCTTCAAGGCTTGATCTCTATAGTGTATTAAGTATGTGAAGTGAACACACGAAGGGTCATTACATTCCGGACATTTAAAAGTGCAATCATGGTCTTGGCTGATTTTAATACTTTTTAAACACATAACACACTGTAATCTTTCAGTATTAAGATCATGGGTCGTTTCTGAATGCTTTTGTAAATCTCTTAAAGTGTAGAACACTTTAGAGCAACTGTTGCATTGAAAAACATCTTCGTGGTCCCTTAGATGATTTTTCATCTCGCCTTTTGGTAAAATTAAGTCGCAAATGTTGCATTTAGTTTTCAAATGATTCTTGTAGTGACTGATTAAGTTTTGTGGATTGATAAATTCTTTGCATTGAATTTGAGTTTTTTCTTGTGTCTCATTCATTTTATCTTCATTTGGTTTTTTAACAGTGATGCTTGTTCTTGAAGTTTCATTACCAGAACTTCTTTCGTCATTATTTTCTAATATGATAACAATATTTGATTCCAACTCAGTATCTTTCAAATATGTGACCAAGTCCCTAGTTTTTGATATCAAATCGTTCACATAGCCATTTATCAATTTAGCTGTGAACTGGGAGTTTTGGATAAATTTGTAAGTTTGTATCAGTTGCTCTGTGCAGTTGTTGCAAATTGTATCACTTGCCAATTCATCTGTGCTCTGAAAATACAAAAAAAATGGGATTAAATACATAGACAATTAAACAATACATGCAAAAACAGAAACAGACTTTTTTACAATAATTATTATTTATTTAAATTAGGGACACCAACAGCTTAAGTATCAATACTTAATTAATATTAAACATGAGGTATGTTGTGTGCTATAGCAGCAGAAGGGCCTCGACTCAGCATTATGCCAACTGGGTAAGCAGTTTATACCAGTTTGACCAGCAGAGCTAGCACAGAGATTTCCTTGTCTACTCTTCGAAGAGACGACAAGGCTTTGTCCGCAACTTTTATTTCTGCGTGTATTGTTATTTGTTTTTATAATGTTTTTAAATTTGAGTGTGATGTGCAATAAAGCGTTATTCTATTCCAGTCTCTGTCGATTCTTCCGAAATTGTCTTCGCCACGAGCAGGCTCAATAAGTTTTCTTCTTAGACAAGAAAAGGATACTCTGTCTATAGCAACATATGTTGTAGTATATATTAGGTTGGGGAAAAAGTTTCTTCGCATTTTTTAAGAAAATTCAAAACATTTTTTAATATAGTTTATATACATTTAACTAAAGTATGTAGGTACCATTTTGTTCGATAACTTTTTGCCATCTTGTAGGTAGGGACATGATCCCATTGCTATAGACATTTTGGGGATTCTGATCAAAATACCGCGACAAGTGGTTTTGGCAATCCTCTCGTGATGTTAACCTGACACTGCCTAAAGAATTCTGAAGAGACCGAAACAGGTGGAAATCTGAAGGTTCAAGGTCAGGACTATACGGCGGATGCATTAACACCTCCCAGCCAAACTCTCTTAATTTTTGCTGAGTGGCTAAAGATGTGTGAGGTCTAGCATTATCATGATGAAAAACCACACCCCTTCTGTTGATTAATTCCGGCAGCTTTCTCTCAACTTCTTGCTTTAATCTCATCAGTTGTTCGCAGTAGAGTTCAGATTCGATGGTCCTACCTGGTGGTAACAGCTCATAATGAATAATGACCTTCCAATCCCGCCACACACACAGCATCACCTTGTTGCGAGTTAACCCGGGTTTCGCCACAGTCTGTGAAGCCTGACCGGCCTTTGACCACGACCTTTTTCGCACGTTCTTGTCGTTCGTGATCCACTTTTCATCACCAGTTATCAGCTTCTTCAAAAATGGTTCGATTTCATTACGTCGTAATAAAGAATCACAAATGAGTACACGGTTCATTAGGTTTCTTTCAGCGAGCTCGCGGGGTACCCAAATATCGAGCTTTTTTGTGTACCCAGTTTTTTTTCAAATGCGCCAAAACTGTTTTGTGGTCAATTCCCAGTTCTTCAGCTACGTCGTAACTACTGATATGCCGATCGTTCTCCACTTTTTCAAAAATGGCATCAATTTTACCTATAATAGGGCGACCAGAGCGACGTGCATCTTTGACATCAAAATTTCCGGATTGAAAACGCTTAAACCAAATTTGTGCTTCTCTCACAGACACTGCACTAGGTCCATAAACATCGCTTTATTTCACGGCTTGCGTTGCATTTTTACCTTTTTTGTAGTAAAATTTTAAAATGTATCGAATTTCTTCATTAGATTCACTCATCTTTACAGTACGAAAAACAAATAAAAATCACACATTTTCCTAATTTGAATTTGGAATTATCTTCTTTAAAATGTAAACTTTGAATGATACCAAAACCAGCCAGATACAAATAGTATAGCCATAGAGATTTTATTACAAGTTCATACATACTATAATGCGAAAATACTTTTTCCCCAACCTATTATAATTAATTAAATATCTAACCAAAAATTGTTGGCAATCCCGCAATTGAAAAGAGTGTGAAAGAGACAACTTACGAAGACAGTGTTGTCTAGGCATCGCAAGACCTAGACAATTTCAAAAGAAAGTTGGCTATCCTTAACCTTTAGTATGCGGAAGCGCTGATCAGTGCTTTCCTTGTTATATGCGCAAGCTCTGATCAGTGCTCAGGTGACCTGCGAAACTTTTAATTGATTTTGAAACAAAATGCCTTGAAATATGGTCTAAATTGTTTTATTTACCCATTCCTACTAAATTGAACGAGCCTATGGGAACTTCACTCATTTGGTGAAGCCTATAGGAACGTTTTAACTGAAGGTTTGGTTAGAAGGAGTGAACAATGGCGATTTTTTCGAATAGTTAAGTGATTTTCATAATATTGTTTATAAGTGATATTTTGCTACAAATGTGATGTTTTTATACCATTGAGAGCCTAGACATCAGACTAACTGTGTGTAAAAAGTTACATTCAAAATATGTCACAAAATATATTCAAAAAACATTTTTCTACAACAGTTGCAGAAATAGACTTTTAGTTCGATTGTCTGAGGAAAATCAAAATGTAAAAATGTTTTAGTAATAAAATCAAAAGTAATAAAATCCAACTATCGAATAAAATCAATACTACTTATGTATACCAAACATTTTATTGCACAAAATCAATAAAATCCAAACACTAACATTGCGCTTGATGATCACGCAATGTTGCAGATGCGGTAACAGATTCGCGGGCCTTTGCCGCGTCTGAGAGGTTAAATGTCAAAAATAGAGAAAATTATGGCTATCATGCTCTGCGTTATATACTACTATTGAGGAAGTGTCGACGATGTTTCTTCTCTTTCACTTGTGACGATCGACAAGTGTCTTCTATGTTCGGAGAAATGACTCATGACTAAATCCTTATCTACAGTTACTGTGCTAGGCCTATAGAAGAATTAATTAGTTTTTATAACCTACCTCATAGGTAAAGACCCTGCTGTAAACTTCTCCAAGTCTCAGTAGATGGGTCCGCACGTCGCTAACAATTTCTAGCTCAATATTGATGCTGACCATATCTCCACACTCAAAACATAGCCCGCAGATATTTTCAGAGCAAAGTAGGTTCTGTATTTTTCTGCTTAGAGTTGATTTTGGAATTCTTCTTGAGTTATCCATGGTTTGAAATTGGTTTCTGAAAATTAGGTTGTGTTGTTTTTTTTATATGTTAATTTTTGGATTCTAAAATCTGAAAATAATGCTGATAAATATATAACAAAATTATAATATGTAGAGGACTCACCGATTTCTAAATACTTTGTTTTATATGAGACCAGTGTTTTAGCGCGCAACTCCGGACTGTGTTATTGTATCATGACCAAAATGAATGACGCAAGTTGATTTGACTATTTATCTCTGTTTTGATTTGCTGTAGCAATTTCGTTGATATTTTGAAGAAATATCGGTGATTTGTTTTTATTTTGTGAACTGGTGAGAGAAATTGAAATAGAAAAGAAAACTAGGTAACAAACGAACGAATGAACAGGCTGAAACTTTTATTTTCTTTGACAAAATGAATGAAATGAAACGAAATATGAAATAAATAGAACGAACTAGCAGTGTTGCCACCTTAAACAATCATGACGAACTATAGTGAATTTTTTACGTGACTTTGTTTCTAGGGGAAAAAATATGATTTATTAATTATTATTGTTTTATTATGTATTATAATATAATTTTATTAATATAATTTCCTTGCTAGCCGGGAATAGCGTGTAGTGAAACAACAGCACACCTCTCTACACTCTTTACCCGCCTACACAAACGATGCCCCTTTCACTGGCCTAAGGATTGTTTGAAAAATTCTGGTTAAAATTCTGGTCACAAATAATTGTTGTACTCTCTGAAAGAGTAACTGTTTTTGACCAGAATATTGTTAATTTCTGTCAGATTTAATTTTTAATTACCACTTTTTAAATTATTAAATTGTGAATCATTTTTACATGCCTTTTTAAATCTTTTTTAAGACTGTACTTTATATCACACAGATTACACTTGTAATTTTTTGGACCATGTTTTCTTTTAATATGTTCGTTTCTTTGGCTTACTGATACAAACTTGTGACCACATTCAACACAGTTAAATGGCCTATTATTCACATGAGTTCTCACATGAAACTCTAATGTTTTTCTATAGGAAAATCTCTCACCACAAATGTCACAAACCATATTTTTACCTCTTTCATGTGTCAAACAGTGTTCGTTTAAATTTTTGTTACTAAAGAAACTTTTGTAACACATTTTACAAGTATATGGCCTTAGGTTTAAATGATTTTTGTTCATATGAGATTTAAAATCTTGTTTGTTGCTGGTTTTGTAGTCACAATCATTACAGTTATATATATAGTTTACATTTCTTTTACATGGCTTTGTATGTTTTAATTTATGGGTGGGAGGGTATTGAGCTTCTGTATGGAATTTTAGATGTATTTTTAATGAATTATGCCTTTTAAATGACTTTCCGCAGCTGTCGCAGATGAACACTGCTTTCTTAGTTCTGTTAAGGTTTTTATGAATAATTCCTTGATTTTTTATATGTTCGAAAACAGTTCGTTCATTTTTTAAATTTATAGTCATTTTATTGCTTATTAAAATTGATTTTGATTCTAATTCATGGTATATTTTCTCAGTCAATAGTTGGATCATTTTGATTTTAGTCAATCCTCTGTTGTATGTGGTGTACATTTCAATAATAAGTTGTGCGCAGGTTTCGCAAGATCCACGTGTTAATATATCCTGAAAAATAAAAAAAAAGACTCATGTAAGAAAGTATAACAGAAAGAATAAACAATTTTTTACATACTTTCTTAAAAATACGAAACAGTATGCTGAAACAGCGATCTATAGATAGCTCAACTGCTCCAGATTACTTCTGAGTGAATGTGTTCCAAAGAAATTGGCTGTATTGCTTCGTTCAATTGCAATGCAACTTAGGCACTGACTCAGATTATTGCAATTAGTAGTAAATTGTAACTAGTTTAGTTATTATAAAATACCTATAATACACGTTCTCAGAGATCCAGATGATGAAATCACCTCCACTAACGAAGATTTCAGAGTTATCTACATTAGATAGAGCAAACACTTCAAAGATACACCAACCTCGCCGGCGGGCGAGGTAAACGTGCCCTTTCAGTTGCTGCCTTGCTTACACAAGGTGCAGACAAGTACCTGAGCGTTTCTTTCCTACTCCCATCCTGGCAAATGCCCAAGCCGAGGTTCGTACCTGGGTGAATCAACTTTTAAGGTACTCCTTTTGTGTCCCTGTCATGTAAATAGCAATAAAATCGGTATTTTAGTTTAGAATATGGTTGTTTTGATGTTAACGTAAAATTAGATCCTGTGTTAACATGGTAGTTTCATAGTTTTTATTGTTTTAAGCGAAATTTTAGTTTTTCTTATGGTAACGCAGCACACCATAAGCAATCTCCATACAAAAAAACACCTAGGCCTGGGGACAGTTTTTTGTATGGAGATTGCTTATGGTGTGCTGCGTTACCATAAAAAAAACTAAAATTTCGCTTAAAACTATGAAACTACCATGTTAACACAGGATCTAATTTTACGTTAACATCAAAACAACCATATTCTAAACTAAAATACCGATTTTATTGCTATTTACATGAGAGGGACAAAAGGTGTACCTTAAAAGTTGATTCACCCACCTAAGTGGTGCCCTTGCGTTAGTTGCCTCATCAAAACTTACTGGGCTGCGCGCAATATGCACTCGCCAACGCCAAATCAAAATCTGCGTTCGGTTAGGCTGCATCGGCCTCAGAGGCCAAGAGCGAGTTAGTAACTCAGAAAAAAAAATATTAGTTACCTAATTAGGTAGGTAAATACGGAAATTACAACTTTTACAATTACCTAGGTACCCATTTACTTTATCGCTTAGTTAGTTAATTAACCATTTAGTATCTACTACAGATAACTGATGACCAACAACATTCAATTTAATTAATAGAATTCCAAACACACATTTTACTTACATAAGATGGAAATAAATAGTTTGTAATAGTTCGCATCGTAGTAGAATGGTTGGATATTTCATCATAGATTTCCATGCTGTCGTCGACGTTTATATGATCTTCGTTTTCTTTATAGCAAAGAAAACAAATCTTTTGGTAGTTTTCTTCTGTCAGAAGTAGATTTATTATGTCCATCATTATTAGAAACAAATAAAAGTAATCTTTCATATAATTAAAGCCAGTGTGAGCACTCCTCTGTTTGTCTGTTTAGTTAGTTAGATCAGTGACGTGACATTAGCAGCAGTTTGTTTGATTGATTGATGATGGGTTGGTGAGTGTTGCCATTTTGTCAAGATAAATCAAAAGAGATTAGCACAGATTACAAATAAAATAAAAGATCGAAAGAAAGAACGATTATAAAGGTTGAGTCAGCCTTATCGCGTTGCTCTGTGAAAGTTATGTCACTGTCGGTTGTTTTCCCCATCTGTCAGTTAATTTTTTCTTTCTCATTCATCCACGTCCACATTCCATTCCACCACCTTTTTTACCGAGTTTTGTGTGCGAGTGCGAGACGAACGAGATCCCCCGGAGCCCTGGAACATTTTTAAAAGGTATGTTCCACATATTTTGCAGTTGTTTATTTGATCGTCGTAAATTCTGAAACTAAACTGGGGAAGATCTGGGAAATCAAGCAGCTCAGGGCACTCACTCATCAAGTAGGCACGCCATTTTGTGAAAAAACTTTAGCCCACCTTTTGCCAAACGAAATCAAAACATTCCATAGCAAAAAAGAACGATCTTCATGCTAGCTTTCATAAGTTGAATAATTTCGATTATGTTCCAAATCCATTAAAAAATTGCAACTTTTTTGCACAAGACTTGCAGCGTGATCTAATTTGGAGGGAAATACAAATTTACAGGTTTTTTGCTTTTAGGTCAACTATGGAAGTAAAACCCGTCACTCAGAAAGAACTAAACATCGTAGAATGGCTAAAAACCCGCATGAAAACTATCTTGACGTCGCCAAGGTATTGTGTGCTATGCCTCGCTTCCGAAGGAGAGTTATTTGCTCTGAGTATGGAGTTCACGGGCAATGAAGATACGTCGACGAAACCGCTGAGAGAAGTCGTCAATTATGTGTTTAATTTTGAAGTAAGTATCTACGTTTGATGCTGCTTGTCTACAATATAAACAAATAGTTACTTAAATAAACAAAATGTTTTCTGCTTCTCATTTCTTGATTACTCATTTGAATTTTTATCAATAAAACAGAATAGTTATCAAAGGTTTTGACATAAGTATTGAAATAATTTATCGGTATTTCAGATTGAAGACTACATGCCAAGTGATCACATCTGTGAGCAGTGTACAGAAAAAATAATTCAAACATACATATTTGTAACAAATACAAAGAAAACATTCGAAATATTGAACTATTGTGTCAACGATATGCACTCAAAAGTTAATGATATAAACAACACATTGGATGAAAACATCAAATACGAAGATTCAAATGTAATGATTGTCATTGAATATGATAATGATACATACGAAAAGATCAATGAGGTCTCAACTGGTAATAGTGCTATATTAACTGAAAAACCAATCATTATAAACAAAAAAGCTTTAAGCAAGTATCAAAAACAATTAACACAATCATCTCTGAAGACAAATGACTCTGCTGTTAAAGAGAATAAAGAAAATAAAGGACCTCTGGTAGTAGCAACACCAAGGGTAGTCAAACATCCAAGGACGAAGGAGTTTAGAAGAAAAGTAAAGAACATAAAAATTGAAGAAAAGGTCACAACACCAAATGTAACATTGAAAGAAGGTAAAATTGTTATTGAACCATTGATAGTGAACAGTGTTCCTTCCACCCCAAGATTCAATGTCTACTCCTGCAATTCTTGTACTGATATCTTCACAACATATAGATCTCTGAAGGAACATGAAAAGGCTAAACATAACACAGTAATCTATAAATGCAGATTCTGCGACAAAATCTATAATACGCAACAGTATTTAGACGTCCACTATTTATCATCACACAGTAATTCTCGCTGTAGATTCTGTAATAATTTATTTGCTTCCGAAGAGCTGAATAACCACTTAAAAGTGCAGCATCAGAAATTCGTCTACAGCTGTTCGGACTGTGAATTAGTTTACTACACGTATGAGAAACTTGAAACACATGTAAAATCCAGTCATTTAGGAAATGCACCTGTTAGTAATAAACAGTGTATTATGTGTCTTAAGAATTTGAAGGAAAATGAAGTTGCGAGTCACAAGTGCAAGTTTTCCTGTCTAGAATGCACAAAAGTCCCTTGCATTCATTATAGCTACCTTATGTCTTACAGAGAGCAGGTTTTGAACCATTCACCCTTGATAAGGTGCATTGACTGTGATTATACAACAAAGAGGAAGGAACAATTAATTAGCCACGTAAACAGAGAACATTTAGACTACCACCCGTTCACTTGCAATGACTGTGGAACACAATTTTACACAAAACTATCTCTCAAAACTCATTTAATGCAGTTCCATCAAGATTTAAAATGCCAATACTGTGACTGTGACTTTAAAAACTTAAAAACGCTGCAAACACACAGACATGCTTGTAAATCTATCAGTCGTCGCTTTGTCTGCGAGAACTGTGTTGCCTCATTTGATGAGTTAGAAGAGATGAGGAAACACATCAGATTAAATCATAGCGAGTTTGTCTATCCATGCTCATTATGCAATAAAGAGTTCTCAGATGAAAACTCCTTGGAAGAACACCATGCAAGAGTACACAGTGGTATACAGTATAAGAAACGTATAAAGATCATCGAGTGCACGATTTGTGATATCACATTCAAAAACATCAAGGAAATGTTAGAACATGAAAAGTTGCATTCCCCAAATGAAGTTTTCCCTTGTAAAGTGTGCCCCAAGAGCTTTTCAAATCTTAAGAAGTTATATCTTCACAAACAAAGGCATTACTCTCAAAGAATAAAGTGTCCGGGCTGCAAAAAGGATGTCGCTCCATCTTACTTCAGCCAGCACAAAGCTTTATGCCCGTACTTGAAGACTAAAGATCCTAATAATATATGCGAAGTCTGCGGTAAAGCATTCCATTTACAGTCCAATCTTAAAACTCATCAGCTGCTCCACGGCAAACCTGAGCCGTGCATCCATTGCGGAAAACTGGTTAAACCTGCCTCGATGAAGAAACATCTTGAGGTCAAACATACTGAGTACACCGATGTGGATGATAACAATTATCTATCTAGACCTAAGCAGTTTCTAAAATGCACAGAATGTGAGTATGTGGCTAGAAAAAAAGCTGATTTTGAGAACCATGTCAATAAGGTCCATTTGAAAATAAAGCCTTACAGCTGTGATGTGTGCAGTAGAGAATTCTGCGGCAAGTCCAGACTGGCGGAACACATGAGAACCCATTCCACCACCAACTCTTGTTTCTGTTCATATTGTGGCAAGAAATTTGCAAATAAAGTGTGCTTAAAAATGCATCTCCGAAGACATACCGGTGAAAGTCCATACGAATGCAACATTTGCTCCGAGAAGTTCCGGTCTTCCAGTATTATGAAAACTCATCGGTTAAAAAAACATCAGGATAAAACAATTTCCTGTCCTCTATGTGACGCCATGTATCATTTAGTGGCAGAAATGAGGTTCCATGTTAAGAAAGTACATTGGAAGAGTTCGGAGCCCTTTGATTATAAGAAAATTGTGTCCGAGGAGTTTTATCATCTGTTTCAAGATAGGAGATTGCAGAAATTAGGAGATGATTCTCTGGTTTTGAATAACACTTGGGAATATGCCTTTATTTATGAGTAAGCTGGTCAAGTTCATGTGGATGCCCCACAAGGTACATTCAACTATGATAGATTCTTCATGGCATTGGCTTTCTACCTTACAGATAGATAAATAAATAAAATAATACACACAGAAAACAAAACATACATAAAACAAGTATAAAATAGGGACTGGGTGAAAATAGAATCTGCCATTTTGTGCCAAGGGTGACTAATTGAGGAAATTACTTATTTATTATTTAGATAAAGAGAGGTAAGTAAACTGAAGTATGCGAGTGGTTGGTATGTCTTACAAATCATTGTAGGTACATCTAAACTGGTCACTTATTTTAATTCCACGGCTGGGAATTGTTGGGGCTCTGTGGGCTTGTTTAAACATGGTTTAGTCGCTAAATACGTTCAGGAATCGTTGTGTAAACGGGACTAAGATTTAGTACTAATCTTGACGAACACAATTATTTTCTCAATTGTTATCTTTGTCACAAATGGTTTCACGTTCAGACTAACACAGGATCGGGAAGAGTGGCCTAAGCCCAGCAGTAGCTCGACACGGGCCTCAGCCCTTAGTAATGATGATGATGGTAATGATGATGATGGTGATGATGACACAAATGATGACCTATTATTCAACCAGGGCCTTTTTAATTTATAAAAGTTCTTCTGTATTTGTTAAATTATGTTATGGTCTGTAAGTGGTCAGAAATAAAATATTTTTATTTAATGTATTTATTTATTTTCTAATTAGTATACTTACCTATTCTAACACATTTTAAGGGCCACCATTGTAGAGACAGACAGACAGACAGCGCCATCTATTACGCTAGGTGGAACTAGTTTTTCTTTTTAAATCGAAAATGAAAAAGCCTCGTTCTGTTGTTAATAAGTTGTTTATGTATTTCTTTGTACTTCTATATTTAGTAATTGGTGTTAGGTTAGGTTTGTATATCAACTGATGGGGCCGCGGTTCGAGCTATTTCCGTAACCCCGCCGACGCGAGGGAGTAGGAACACCCAGGTGGTTTTAGTCGGTATGGCGCCTTTAGCTAAGTCCGACATATAGGATTTCCCCTGGTTAAAAAAAAATAAAGGTTTGTATATCAGAGGTAAATTATCCTATCTTCTAACAGGAACCAAATTTTTTTTTTTTTTTTTTTTTTTTCGAATGGACTAATCTCGCTGTTGGCCTCTGAGGCCGTGACAGCTTAACCGAACTTTTGGCGAGCGCAGATGGCGCTCAGCCCAGTAAGTTTTTTAGGCAACTAGCGCAAGGGCACCACTTAGGTACGAGCCTCGGCTTGGGCTGTTGCCGGGGTGGGGATAGGAGAGAAACGCCCAGGTACATGTCTGTACCTCGTATAGGCGGCGACTGAAGGGACTCGTCGACCTCGCCGGCGAGGTCGGTGTGTCTGTGAAGTGTTTGCTTTGTCTGAAATAGATGACTCACCTTCCGCATTAGCGGAGGTGATTTCGTCATCCGGGTCTCCGAGAACGTGTCTCGGACGGCGGAGGATTTTGTTGGCGGGCGGATCCAACGGATAGACCGGAATGGTGTGTACCAAAGGGTTCGGATGATTAGAGGCAAGTTCATAAAACCGCTTGGAATCGAGCTTCATGAACCTGGCTATTGATTCTAATTTCATATCGCGATGTAGATCGTTATTGCGAAAGTACCAGGGCGAGCCTGAGGCTTTTCGCAAGAAGCGATTTTGAATAACCTAGGAACCAAATCAATAATTATGTTATTATGACTAACCACGGTTTAAGTATTATTTATTGTAGGTTTATAAAAAACAAGCAATGTAAGAAAATAAATGTGAAATCATAAAATAAAAGATTGGGTAAACTTTATTCTTTATTAAAAAAAATTAGGTACAAAAGGACTTCAATTTATTGTAGGTAAATAATTTTATACTATAAGTACAATAAATATATCGGACGGCAGTGTTCATGAGTATTCATATTCATTTAAAAATACACCTTACAACGATAATTTGAAAGATTAGATCACATTGAGTTCCTAGCATATAGAGAAGTTTACAGCTAAATAACAAAGTTACATGATATAAAACAGAAGGTAAAGTATTTTTTAAAATAGACAAATAGATACAGTTTTGTTAATATATTATAATGAAACAAATTAGTTTGTGCGGAAAATAAAAAAGTGTGTTTTATCAAAAGATGGCGCTGTTAGTCAAATTTATCACAATTCTATAAGTAATTATTTTATATACCAAAGTAGGCACTTTAAATTAAACAAACGGTTTCATAACTATCTATAAAAATGATAACTTTAAATAAGCTAAATGGTAACCATACAAGATCCGTCTTGCATTAAAAAAACAAAGGTTCGAATCATCTTAAATTTAAACTTTCTTATAACAATAGAGATGCCAACAGATGGCGTTTATATCAACAACGGCACCACGAAAAATATTTAATTTATTTTGTGGTAACGGTGCTAATAACATGTCGACATCAAGTGTTCCATTCAAGATAGAAATGACTACGCGGTACTTTTAAAATGAAATAATAAATCAAAAAGGATGGAAATGGAAGAAAACCCTTGACTAAAGGTTTCTTAATGTGAGTCAGGATAAGGAAACTAGAGAGCATCACATGGATTTTTTACAATGCAAGTGTTTGTAACGCTTGTGGTTAATTCTGGTGTGGAATTGTACGTCCAACATGGTATTACGGCTAGAGCCGTGAACGCCGGATTAAATACGATCTTTAAAATAACCACTAACGCTAATCATCACATGAAATGTTTTAAGGATAGGGAATGTACTAATAATAAAAAAATTTGGGGTACAGTTAATAGTACCGCGTAATAAAATTAAAATATAATACTTTTCCGTTCACACAATGACCTTTACACCAATTTAAAGACACAGAGTTCGTCATATAAGTTTAGTACTGGTAGCCGCCTCCTTGGTTGGGGGGAAGATATTCCTGGCCTCCTTGCTTGGCTGGGCCACGACCGTAGCCTCCGGCGGGCGCCTCGGGATACCTGGCTTCACCTTCGTAGGTAACCTGCAAGTAAAAAAGTTGGATTGTAATTTGCTTAAAGGTAGCGACATCTATTGTCAAGCATCTAGCGAAGAACTTTCGATATTCTTCGCCAGATGGCATTACAAGACATGTCTTTTGTTTAAATCTTCAAAAAGCCAGTTTAAAAGTGCATTTTGCAAACTGCTTACTCTGACGATTATTAAAACGCAGTTTATATAATAAACTCAATGATATAACTAAAAATCACATATAAATTTAGCAACATTTATTTGTATGTTAAGTTGTTACATTAAGTTGCCACGCCATAACATGTTCAATAACCGATGTATGTAAATAAATAAATATAATTATTTTATTTCCTGAACAGTATTTTATTCTTAAAAATTTTTTTTTCTGAACTGTTAGGTTTTGTGACTTTCGAAGTATATGTAGATTTCTCTTGTACAAATAGCGACGTCTATTGAGTCTCTACAGTTTTACGCTAGATGTCAATAATGTAGAATGTTTTTTTTTTCGAACGAAAACCAATTATTTTTGTCTAGTATTTCTCAATGAAGAGCCAATGCTTACCTCGGCATTGAAACCGTTCCTCCAATCAGCGGTGTACTTGACAATCTGCGTGCGTCCATCAGGCAGCGCTACTCTATACTCTCCTCGTGTCACGTCCCCATCAGAGATGGCGTTGTGGCTGAAGTTGTTGTCGTCTTCATTGACAGCGTAGGAGAAGTCGAAGGGCATGCCGGGCTCGTGGTGCTCATGGTGCTCGTGGTTTTCGTGATGCTGGAGAATAAAAAAAATGAGTTAGACGTTATGTTGAAAGTTGACGCTTGTAAGGACTAGATGGCGCGGTTGTAATAATTTGGAGCGGTATACGATTAAAAAGGAATTTTGTATTACAAACTGTATCACTTTTTTATACTGTTATACAATATGTTGATTTCTTGAAGTTTGTATGAAATAGGATATACGGAGTAAGTATAAGTAGATAAGTGACAAGTAGTTTTTCATGATGGTATCTATAAAATATTTATTCATACATATCCTAAGCGATTAAAAGGAAATTGTTTTCAAATAGTTACTGCCCCGATAAACTTTATTGCATTTTTAGTGCCAACTTTGAAATTTAAATAAAATACATTAGAAACCTATATTTTATAGTTATGCGTTAACATTTTGTTTAAAAAAAAATGAAAATTTCACAATGTTGAAATTAAAAAGACTGAAAGATAAATTTTGGCTTCTTGGTTTTTTGGTAGGTAAATCAATAATAAAAATAACTATTTTATTGGTTTTGATTTGATTTTCGCAATAAATTATTATTTATTTCTTAGTTTTCCACCGGGTTACCTTGGCTATGTGCTGGATTAGAATTTACAAACAAATATGCAGGCAAGTAGTTAAAACAATCTCTTACTAAAATATTATTCTAGATATGGATTAGCGAGCTCAAGTGGCAGTGGGCAAGGTACAAGGCAGTTCGAAGAACTGACGGCCGTTGGGACAGAAAGGTTCTCTAGTGGGAGACCTACTGGGTGCAGGCCGCACAATATCGGTCGCTTTGGAAATCTATGGGGGAGGCCTACTTATGTTCAGCAATGGACGACGTCCTATGGCTTATATGATGATAATGAAGTTATCTTTAAGGATGATTTACCTTAAGATTAAATTATTGTTTTCAACGTGAAAACTAATATTAATTGGTAAACTACATTACAGCTATCAAACTTAAAACAATAGATATGGGTAAGTCTTACTAAAACCAATCTAGGAAAATAAATTGATATTTAAACTTAATTTTACCCTAGAATGTTGGTGGAAGTTGAACATCCGACATTGTTAAATTAGACCCGACATTTTAACGACAACCTTAAAATGATCCTAGCCATGTCTAACTTTAGACAACTTTTCTAAGACATATTTCTAGAGTGTCAAAACAAAAAGTTAGAAGTTTCTGCCCTTAAATCAAGCTTCCATCGTCCAGAGATGGCGTTGCAAGTAATGGGTTTGATAACCACGTATCCGCGTCAGCGCCATCTATCTAGCCAATCGGATCTATTTTACTTTTTAGTGACAGCCGCCAATATGGTTTATAAGCCAAAATCTCAGACACAATAAATCAAAATGTGTCTTAAACAATCTCATTTCGTCAGATAACAAAACACAATAATATTTTTTTTTTATTTTCCAACTCTTCTGAAAATAATGTTGACATCGACAATTCACTTTCCTTTGATAAACAGCTTTGGGAGAGCAACGCCATCTGTTTGCAGTTATAAAAACATGGCTGAGAAAATCCCTCGCTTTCTTCTGAAAATCCCTCATTAATTTTATGGAATCTTATTTTTCATTCTAGAATACGGTGAACGATTAACGAGTAAGTTAATGTTATAACTGTTTGTAATCTGATTTTGATTTATATATACGTTACTTATTTTTAAGGTTTGGAGCAGGGTAAGTTGTACCAACGTGGCGGCAATATTGAGAGAGGTTGAGTTTTAAATATTAAATCATTACTTTCTGTTACGCATCGCTAGACGGCGCGATTCGCTAATTTCCTGTAGTTTTATTACGTAAGTTCGTAAAAATATGTTTAGGGGCCAACTAGGTTTTTAAACCCTCCGAATGCTTCCGATTTTTAAAGATTAAGGGGTCCACTCTAATGGTGCCTCTACACATACATTTATGTTCGATGAGCAAGTGTCGGTGTGTTCGATGTTTTGACTTTTTGTGAGCATTTCAATTCGACTTCGAACATTAAGCACGTCTTGCACAGCGATCCCTAAATGTATTTAGCGACTGAACAAGTTTATTTGATGTATTTGTATGATTTGACAACTCTAAATCAGATTTAGTACGTTTAGGCATCGTTGCGCAAGTCGCCGTAAGTCCTTTCGATCTTGCTCGATTAGACGCAGAAACGTCGAGCATGTACACACGTGGGGACGTACCATTAGTTAATCACATAGACCACCATCTGACATGCCTTTAATGAAGTAGTAATTAATAATATTCTGTGCTAAAGTTTTTTAGTAGCAGTCGTATTACTCCAAGTGGCGACTTCGTTTATTCTGACAAGCATGCTCAGTACGAGTACCAGAGTTAGCGCCATCTATTGACGAGTAGACCGACTTATCTTTAAATTAATTATTATTATGATTTTAAGGAGCCTCCCGTCAAAATCTGAATTTTGTGCAAACGAAACCAAAAATGTTATGTACAACCGAGAGGCCACTTCCTCCACGTAAGTAATTTTTTTTTAATCAGAATTGATTGATTTGTTTATGTTTAACTAATAATCTTACTTGCGGAAACTTTTGATTTACTTGCGGAAACTTTTAATTGGCCTTCTTGTAATAAGTAGCATTTACTGTTGTTTATTTCCTACTCAAATACCTTTTCTGTAACCTAGCTGTAAGTTTTCCAAAAATTAAAAAAAATATATTATCTAATAATAACACATAATATTGTCTTTTAATTTTTATATACTACCCACATATTTATTGAATTTTCAGTGGAACCTTCATACGTACCTCGTAAGTTAATCTAGATTTTATTTATGTCTTTTTCCGCTAGAGAGCGCTTCTTAACATTAATTTTCAATATTTTAGCCAACAGCTGTGGTAAGCACTATCCATATTTATTAAACTACTGTTATTTTTAAATATAAATTTTTCGTTTTATGTTTTATTTAATATTTACAGAGAAAGTAGAGGATAACACTATCCAAAGTAACCAACCTGACATCAGCATCGGTACGACAAATGGACTTACATTTGATTTTATTACTTATTACTAAATCATTAATTAGTCTTTGATTATATTTGAAAGAAAAGAATTTGTTTCAAATATAGTGTCATTAGGCTTTTATTTTATTTTGAACAAAATTATTAAAATAAAATAAAATTAAAGCAATGACACTATATCTGAAACAAAATTCTCTTCTTTGGAATATAATCAAAGATTAATTAATTAATTTAGTAATAAGCAGTTTATTGTAAGTAGTTCCTTGTAAATTATACTAACGTTAGTTTCAAGTAAATTAAGAATTAATGTTTGCTCAACATTTTAATTTTAATTAAAAACTTTGTATATTTTTTCATGTACTCATAGTACAATATAGCTTACTAGTAATATAATTATAATAATTAATAATAAGACTGTGTTTTGCCTGATCATACTGTGTAAACATGTTTTGGGAACTGAACTAGATCGACTAGAATTAACGTACCTGGATGTAACTTGTCCTAATTTTGTTCTTTTCCTGTTTTATTTAAAAGATAAATAAAATAAAATAATCATTAAGTACATACCATAAATGACAAATTGCAGGCTCATGGCCGATTTTTAATGTGATTTATGACAATAATCAAAAGATATTACTTGACAAATTGTTTTTTAGAGGACTTCATAGTGTTTATTTTTTGTTCAGTAACATCAACGCCATCTACAATGGGTACTTACAACGCGCCGCCCTCGACTTCAGACCATCCATTTTACATCGATGATTACTAAATGATTTAAAAAAACAAACGTTTGTTTTATTTTAAAATTTGCTATTTGGTGGTACTGGATTTCTTATTTTTTATGTTTAATATGTACTTTCTCATGTCTCATATTTATCTAATAACTAATGTAATGTTTATAATGTGGCAAACAAGACATATTTGTAATATGTCTACGCTGCAGGGAAACCTTTTTTAAATAAGACGCAAAATGAGGGTGTCCATCAAGTTGGAAGCCTCATCATGGAATTTGGTGATTTCATCTATGCCAAAAAACTATACAAACTGTGCTGAAATAGTAATAAATAGTGCCGCAAAGCAGACAAATAGTGACGTTGTGGTTTAGGAGATATTTAGTTCATTCACTGCGAGAGGATTGTTGTATTTCTGTCTGCCTATATGTGTCTGTGGCATCGTCTCAAACTGATGGACTGATTTAAATGCGTTTTTTTATAGAATGTTAGTTGTCCTACCTATGTTCGATGAAGATCTGATGATAAACAACACTTTTCCTTTTTGATGAAGGCATTACGGATTTTTAAGTGTTGGTGGGTTTAAAAAATGGCATGATATGATATCTAAATGACATTGCCTTGCGTCATCATGAGACAACCAGATAAAAAGTCTCATATGTTTGTAATTTTTCCGGCACCCATACCCATCAAACGGAAACAGCAATGCGAGCATGCTTTGCGGCAGAAATAGGTACGGTGGTAGAACTTCCCCGGGCGAGCTCTTTACAAGGAGCTCTACTACTACGTGACTTTTGTACTCACTTCATGAGGGATGGGGCTGGGTGCTGGTTGTGGTGGTATGTACGTGTTGGGCTGCGTTGGCCTGGGTGGCCGGTAGGCAGGTGGCGTTGGGATCTGAAAAATGAGATAGATAAATAAATTTGGGTTATGCTCGTCTCAAGCGAGCATGCTCGGCATCAAACTCTTAGATCGAGTTGCAAACGTCGAGATCCGTAGACGAACGAAGTTTCATGACATTAGGAATCGAGTTATGGAACTCAAATGGCCTTAGGCGGGACGCTTGGCAAACGTGGTGATGACAGGTGGAGCAGGGTAGCGACCCAATGGTGGCTGAGGAATGTCTGTAGAAGGGTAGCACGCCCGGCAGCGAGATGTGTGGACGAGTAGCGGGTCGACTAGGATCGTGGCGGATGGCACAAACTTGGGAAGGCCTATACCCAGCAGAGGGTGAAGTCGGGCTGTAGATGATGTTGATGAAGCTCGCCTTTGTATGTACAGATAACGTCGCTAACTGGTAACCCCATGCATGTTTAAAGATAGATTATTAATAAGATAGATAATAACAACGATTACAGAACATAATAGGTAAAACTTAAATTAACCACTTAAATAGAATCAAATTGAAATTTGATTCCACGTTTAAATTTAGATATATGTACTTATAGGTAGATAGATCATCACCAGGATGGAGACATAGGCAATTTTTTACCGAACTGCGCAGAAAGAGGGTAATGGTTTATTAACAAACCACGTGTGCGAAGCCGCGGGCATTCATTTGTCAATCAAGATGGCTTCAGACAAACTCATCAAAACACGACACAGACATTTTTAAACGCCTCTTTATCACACAAAACAATTTGCATGTACATTTACAACGTATCACCCACTCATTTCAAACAATGCATAGCCTTCATCATAAACTTTTTGAAATGTCAGTAATAATTCAGTTAGACAATTGGCCCTGATGTTAATGTTCGGGCACATCTACTATTGTTCTAGCTAGATTGACTCAGTGTAAAGTTAATTTTGATTTTCCTGTAGTGGGAGACAGTTTCGATTCAAAGGTCGGTAGGTTCGAATTTGGTGGCGGACATGAAATTTGTATATATTCGGTAGGTCTGAGAATAGGACGTAAACTATTTTTCATACCCCTATGTGGTGGTCCACCCCAATTTTTTTTTAAATATTTTTTGGACAAAATGTTTATTTTTATTTTTTTATGATTCGGCAATAAAAAATACATACAACGACAAATGTTCACTCTTCTATCACCAATCCCTATTTTTCAATAGCTATTAATAATCAATAATTTTCTACTTTGAATATAGAGATAGTTGATTATAGTGGGTACGTGCACAGAAAAGGACATTGTAAAAATAAATGAATTTAACTCAACTTAGCAACACAAAATTTATTGATTCTAAGGCGGTACGAAGTTCGCAAGGTCAGCTAGTTATTTATATATTGATATATTGATTTTAAAGAGACGAAAAATTATTCTAATGACTAAAGCTCTTTTATTTTCTTTATGACTATTACCTAGCGCCATCTACCGTCGAGTAGTAATACCTGCACTATATTGCATCCCCCTCAAATCAAAGAGAATCTTACAAGAGTGCGCGTCGTTAAGCCATTATACTACTACCATTATACTGTACCTAATAAAAAAATATTTTAAGTAAATTTTATATACCTATGTATATTTTATATTAGAACTAGATTCGTACTCTATACATAATTACTGATTTAAACTGATATTTATTGCGTACCTACCTTTTTTATTTGTTATCCTGACGCGACGTTTCGAATGTTTTGCAACAGCCGTGGTCGCCGGAAGGTACTTAGATAACCACCCGTTTAAATCAGTAATAATAAAAAATGGCATTACACCAAAAGTATTTCAAAACTTATTAAATTAGCAGATTCAAATCGACTGCTAACGCCATCTTGTTACCTTATTGGGGTTATTTTGGGGCGGGAAGGGAATAGCGGGCGGTTCGTAGTTGTACCCCTTGTTAGGGGGAAGGTAGTCGTTGCTCGCTGCCGTCGCCATCGCTACCACACATAACGCCACTGCACAAGATAACCACATCTGAAAAAAAGAAAACATAGAGTTAGGTTTGACTGGCAGGTATACTAGTGATTCGCCCCGAACTAAGATTTCGCGAGTCTCCCAAAATAGAAAAAAAAAATCAGTTATCATAATCTTTGACTAATAAAATAGTGCCACGAAATGCTCAACTTAGTTACTTAGTTAGTCTATTTTTCGTGGCACTATTTTATTAGTCAAAGATTATGATGAATGATATTGACCTACAGTTTCATTGAAATTACAAGTAACGGGAGTTCATGTTAATTGAAACACTTTTTAGGGGTAGAAATTGCAGTTATTCCGGATTTTAGACTCGTCATCAGTGAACCGTTTAGGTGTATTGACTCTGAAAAGTCTTCAGGTTGATAGTAAACAAACATTGGACCTAGAAGCCTTGAGGCCAAATATTGAAGAACCAGTGTTAGAACTGGATTTTTGGTAAAACAGAGACTGTTGAATTTCCCTAGGGATATTGCACTATCGTACCTATATCTAGGAGCATATACCGTTTCAGTTATTGATATAGGGTGTCTCAATAAGAGTACACTTTTTAAAAATTGTGTAATTTTTTTTCCGTTTATGTGGCAACTCTGAAGTTAGACAACTATCACCTGTGATTGTTCCGATTAACAAAAATGTAGCGTTACACAAAAGAATAACGTGTTATCAATGTGAAAACTCATTATTACAATGGAGAAAGTTACGCTGAGACAATTCGAAGAGTAGTCAAAACATTTAAAGAAACTGGGTCGGTCGTGGACAGTAAGTTTCCTCTGCGTCGACGTACCGGTAGATCTCTTGTAAACCCGAAAACATACGAGAGTGTGGCCAAAAACCCGAAAACATCAATTCTGCATCGTGCTCAACAACTTCAAATTGCACGAAGCACTACGTAGCAAATTTTGACGAAAAACCTCCACCTTCACCTTTACAAGATTCAGCTTACTCAGGAGCTTAAACCGGTAAACTATGCAAAGCGTCGGCAATTCGTTCAATGAGCAATAGAGCAAAGTGAAGCGAACGCCGATTTTTCGAATTGTGGACACATTAGGTGCACTTTCTCGACCAAAAATTCCGCGAACTTTGCGAGCAGTAACTTTCACCATTTTTTGTAATGACTTTTCACAATGATGACTAGTTCTTCTTTTGTGTAACGCTCAATTTTTATTAATCGGAATAATCATAAGTGACAGCTGTCAAAATTCAGAGTTGCCACATAAACTAAAAAAAAATTACACAAAATTTAAAAATTAGACTCTTATTGAGATACCCTATATAATGACAATTTAATAAAGACATATAAATCATCTTGTTTGTTATTCGTCTTTGATATATGATTGAGATGGGTATATAATAACATAATATTATAGGTGTTTCACGATCTATCTATTTAGATTTTGCTCGTAAGTTTGATTATAATAATTTCATAGCAACATACGGTTTCTGCATTCTATCATCAATAACCAACGCATTCCTATCTTAAAGGCATAAAGGTGTGTCTACACTTCACCGCGGTTACGACAATGCACTCCATAGTGCAAGGCCGGGACACTGAAATGCTGTTAGAATAGATTGTATCTTGTGCTACTTATGTGACGATACTTAAACCTATGGTAGAATGCTTTTATATGTTTCTGCTTAGCAACAAAGAAGTAAAAAATACAGCATTGTTCTTTTCATTAAAGAAAGTCCTGCGGCAAGCTAAGGGACTAACGGATATCAGATGAAAATAAGGCTGAAAATTAATACTATTTTTACTAAAACTACCTACTACATTATTGGCGAACCCTAAAGTCCTACGAAATAAATATTATTGTAACTATTGTGGTAATAAAAATTGTTTTCAGGGTAATTTTATTGGTAAGTTTTTGGCTGCAAATAAATATTTTTTCTTTTTTTTTAATTTTTCTATTTGGGCCCGCCAGAGAATAAAGTATGGTTAGCAAAAAAAGGTCCATAAACTACCCATAAAACCAGAAGCATAATTATAATGCTCTATCTATGTTAAGTATAATATTTTGATATAAATGCGTGTTTTTTATGTTATTTGTGGGGAAACAGGCTTACGCCCCCCCCTGATGGTAAGCGATCACCGTCGCCTATTGACACCGGCAACACCCGGGGTATTGTAAGTTTGTAAGTTTGTAGTACAGGGTAGGGAACCCATCGGCATTCCCTAACCTGTACTACAAACTTCTTCACATTTCGTGTGAACTCAGGGCGGGTCAGCTAGTGTATTGCTAAATAATTAAAAAGATAAATAGATATATATAATTTATAAAGATATAACATTTACACGGGATTTAATAAACTTTATATACCTACATATTGAGATGGTTTATTAATATGTAACAGAGTAAATGGATTGTAAGCCGACAGTATTAGGGCTTCTGAATGCCACCTGTCTGTCGACAGAACAGCATAGGTCGAACTCGTGGGCTAACCTATTTCGTTCAATTCAATTTGGTTTGGTGCTCATTATTTTTGTAGGAGGGCACCTGTTTTCTAAAGAAGTAGACTAGCACCATATTCTGTGTTTAATAAATGAATAAAAGGCATTTGTTTAGACACACATCTAATCATTAGGTCATTTATTTGCATTTATAAAAACATGGCCGTGTAAACCCCTCATTGCATGCATGCTTAATTTTTAAACACCATTAATGTAAGCAATGAAGAAAAAACCTTATACCGATACACCTACCCCAAATTCAGTCAGTGTAAATTTCGATGTGAGACTGGATAGAGTTAATATCGCGAATTAATACGCAGTTCTAAACTTTTTACCATCTAAATACTTACCTATCTATAATTACACCGTTTATCGTCGGAAAAGGGCAGTTAAAATTACACAAATAAGTAGCAAACAGCTCTAAGCTGCCAATTACGTAGCCCTCGCTCAATCTAACTCTAAAACACCTAATTTGAATCTAACATCTAAGATGTATTCAGTATTTAGAAAGTGTATCGTGTTTCTTCCCGCCTTAAGTTGCAACTTGCTTCGTAAACTTTATTGCTAATGTTGGTCTCTGTCTTTGTAAACGCAACGGTACTGTCATTCGTGACTAGTGATGTGCTAACGTCTAATTTGGGTAAACTTAGGTTGGGTTAGTCGTGGTTTGCTACAGAACTACAGAAAGATAATTGTGGTGAATTATTTTTAATTGGGATGGTTTAGCTTTAATTCTAGATGTAGGTCTAACATTATAATTCTTTTTCTTGTGCATGAAAGAAAATATAAATAGAAAACATTTGTTAACGACAAAAAATATTATAGATATTAATTGTCAAAAAACTTTGCGAGTTCCTTACCTACCTGCTAAATCCTTTCTACCCACTGATTGTATAATTTAAACAGAAAAAGACTTCGTTAATAACAATAAATTGATTAACTATCTGAACCATTTTCAGGGCTACCAAACATAAAGTTAATTATTGACCTAATTATAATGTCAAGAAAAATAAAACAGGTTAGATTCTAGATGTGTGTATTATCTTAAAATAGTGTATCATTTAGGTTCTAAAGGCACAGATTCGCATCTTTCCACGAAGCCACAATACGGCAACTCTAGAGCGCACTGTCTCTTTTGAAGGACTCCATAAAATAGGTTACTGCACATAATAATTTCGTGTGAATAACATCTATCAACTTCCATTGTTTTTATGTGAATCGGCCACCAAATAGCGCATCCACAATTTAAATCTTATTTCACATTAGTTACGGTCTAAATTCCAGCGTGTAGTTATTTCAAAACATGACTGATTTAGATAGATTTGAGTAGATAAGTTAATTTATTACATTGGGAAGTCGTGTCCATTGAATAACGTGCGAATTTTAAACTGTTGGGAACAGACGATGATCCTTTTGAGTTATATCATAATGAGCTAGAATATTAAATCATAATAAATATAAGTACGTAGACATTAGTTAAACAATACCTACGGGAATTAGCATCCAACTTTAACAAAAATAAATATCTCGGTCGTACTTTATAAAGTACAAAACATCGTGTTTTACGAACAATTACCAGAGAGATATGGACCTATCTATGCCCTACTTTTTGAAGTTATACTTCTTTTGGCGCGATGGAGAAAAATGATGAGAGTGAATTTTTACGATGCGCGCGCACACCGACACCTAAATTTAACAGCATGAAGTTAGTTCTAGGTGGTATGAAAATTGATAACTATGTTCAAGTTGTATATTCTAGTATTTTTATATGTAGAACACGTGTTTCGTAAGGGTACAATTAAACAGTGTGAATAAATAAATATTATTTTGGTGTTTTTATTAAATCAATTTCATATGCGACGGTGATACTAATAATTTATTATTTATTTTTCCATACGCCAAAGAATTTAACTTCTAACGCGTGTACATAAGTACATACACTCTTTTTTTTTTCATGCTTCAATGTCTCAATTTCATAAATGGACTGAATGTAAGCCCCTTTAATTTATTTATATCTAAACATAAACCAAATTCTTTTTTTTTTTAAATATGCTTTGTGCATAATTTCTTTTTAATTAATAGAACTGCGGTACATCTAAGGTCGTTGTCATTTTGATGATCTTCTAATCAGAACTGGCTAATATTGCATAACTAGTTGTACTCGTAGGTAGGTAGGTAGTAGATACTGGTATTTTGCACTTACTCAGTTATAGGTAAGTCTATGATGAAGTATAATAAATTCCGCAATCAGGAATTACATTTAGTACCTACCTACTCACCTATGAGTGTTATAATCATAATAAGTAATATTGTAATTTGTAAACATTTACAATCTAAATGAATGTGATAAATGTTTTCACCAATAAACATGATTTATTATTTATTTTTAACTTTTGTTGTTGTTTGTATAATAAAGAATTTTCATTCATGCATTCATTCACTCCTTTTTGGTACAAGCGCTTTGAATATATTGGGTGCCGAATTTTATTGAATTGTTTGGAATTTTAACCGTATGTTAAAAGTGCAAATAGATAGATACGTACCTACACTTAATTGTACAAACAACAAAAACACTGTAGCTAATAAAGGCAAGTTGGTATACAAAAAGGTAAGGTACAATGAGAGGTCTTATCGCTAAACGGGATGTTTTCCAGACAACCTCGTAATTGCCTTAGGTTGACCCTGACACGTTCTCAGCAAATTAAGTTAAAACAGGACATATCCAATCTAATCAAACAAAAACAGTACAACAGGAGGTCAGATTACACAAAACATTGCATAACCAACAAAAACTATTTTACAAAACATATTGCGAGTAAATCAATTTATTTCATCTAACAACCATAATTTATGACAAGAAAATTATATACAGTTACGCTTAAAAAGTTGTACTGTTAACCTTAAACATACGGAGATGATTGCACCGGAGTTTAGAACCTATAGAGTTGGTTTAAAATATTTATCTGTATTAATATTGATGTTAAGTTTTTAAAAACAAAAGGCCTTATCACAAATAAGTTAAACACCCGTTGAACACCTATTTAAAAAAATTCTAACCGGTTATTGCTAAGGAATTCTATGAACGGGTGTTCAGAGGTTGTTTAACTTTTTGTGGTAAGGCTTTTCATGCTTTTCATCACGTTTGTTGACTAAATAAACTTTTATCAAATATCTAACTTAATGTCTAAAATAGACAATGGCGTCTAAATTAATCAATTTACAAACTAAAATCAAAAGGATAATTTTATTGATAACAAATTCTACGCTCATCCCTATTCAAATATAGGCGGTTACTGACACATGAAATTAAAAAAGTTAATACCGGCAACGACATGTACCCACATTCTACCAACAATTTTAATGTCGTTAGGCTCTCCCACGGTTCAGTTTTAAAGGTGAAAAGTAGGACAGAAAAGGTAACTTGGGGGCCAATTTTTGAGTTCAATTGATTTTAATAGGTTTTTTCCCTTGTTGGCTAGAGGACGGCAAGTTGAAGTGACAGGAGGCGGGGCATATAGCTCGAAGAACTGACGGCCGTTGGGTCCAAAACTTTCTAGAGACTACGCACTGGAAACGCAGGGTGGGACGGTTTCTCTCTAGATGGAAGGACGACCTGATAAAGGTTGCTGGGAGCCATTGGGTGCAGGCCGCTCAAGAATGGTCACTCTGGAAATCTATGGGGGAGGTATATGCTCAGCAGTTGACGTCCTTGAGCTTGATGAGTCGTGTTGGTCTTCTGGGATAAACCCCGGCTTGTTCACTTTTACACGTGCTACCATCATCATCATCAACCTATAGCAGTCCACTGCTGGACGTAGGTCCCTCCCAGGGTGCGACATTGAGCCCAATCCTCAGCTCTTGTCATCCAATCCTTTTCAGCCACAGCGCGCAAATCGTCACTCACATCTTTCTTTACAATGTTCAAACGTAGAAACCTGTTATTAGCTTCACGTTTAGTTATAAGCTATTTGTCAATACAAATTGTACCGCCGTTGGTTTCTATAAATAAATAAATAAATAAATATTCTTAATAATTCAGTATAATATCCATCCAAGAAAACGTGCCCGCACATAATTATTGAATGAAGTTAGGACTTGTGCTAAGAAATAGGTATACATTTATAGATTTTCATAGTTATTGCGTTATTGACGATGAATTCGTAAAAAGCTTTAAGATCATTGTTTTGCAAGCCGTAAATTAAAGGCATGTTTAAACTAAACGTGCGCCGGGGCGTGTGTGTAGGGTTACCAACTTTTTTAAAAGAAATATCGTAGTGCTTCTGGCTCCAGGGGCTAGAAAATAAAGCACGCAAGTCGCTCGTCTATTTTATTTACAAAATAGGAATGGACATAGACAATCATTTATTTGCTAAAATAAAAAGCTCTGATAAAATGTACCTACTCTTGAACTGCAAAGCGTAGTTAACTTATCTGAACTTTAAATCGTCTCAATCGTGATTCGGTTTGTAGGAATTATTTGATTTTATAAGAAAAAAAAGGATTGTGTGGTTTTATGAAACCACGGTAAAAGTGAAACTTTGTTTCACATTATAGACATTTAACCAAAAATTTTCGTTGGCACAAATGATAATAGTCTATACACTACACGGTCAGCTGATGCGAACTATAGGCGCCGCCATATTGGCCTCGGCTGCTCTGACTGACGAGCGCCTTTCACTTTATCCCTACTCCGCGGCCGACCGTCACGCGACATGCAACACGCAGACGAAAAAGTTTCAGACGATGTAATAAAAGTTTCACTTTAAAAAAACGTGTGTGTGTGTATACTTATGTACGCACGTCAGAAGTAAAAATTTTACTCACATAATTTTTTTCCAAAAGCGCCAAAAAAAGTATAATTTCAAAAATATTCATTTTTCGTATACTTTTCGGTCAAAATAAATTACATTTTGCAATTCAACAATATAAAGCACACAAATGTAAAATAACGTAGGATACTTTATTATAAAGTACGATTGGCAACCCTACTGTGTGTGACGTGAGCGTGCACGCTGCGGTTGTAATGTATGAAATTCTAAAGGTACGCTGCCGAGACTGCAACTGCCGGCTGCAATTGTTGCCGAGGCTTTTTCACATTATTATATATTTACTATCAATACAAACATATAAAAATCGGCCAAGTGCGGGTCGGATGAAGCCTCTCTCACTACCAAATATGCACTACCTCTAGTAACTGTTTTCCGCATTACACAAAGGTTAACTGGAAGAGAATGCTATCTAGCATTAAGTTCGCCTATGTACAGATTATTTTTATTTTGTGCAATAAAGAATCTTTCATTCATTTTCATTCATTCATTCGGACTCGCGCACGAAGGGTTCCGTACCATTATCTATAAAAACGGCAAAAAAAGTCATGTATGTTGTATAGGAGCCCCACCTATATATTTATTTTATTCTGTTTTTAGTAGGTATTTATTGTTATAGCGGCAACAGAAATACCTACATCATTTGTGAAAATTTCAACTATCTAACCATCACGGTTCATGAGATACAGCCTGGTGACCGACGGACAGACAGACAAACAGACGGACAGACAGACAGCGGAATCTTAGTAATAGGGTCCCGTTTTACTTTTTGGGTACGGAGCCCTAAAAATCAATTGCCGTGCGTTAGTCTGGCAAAAACTCGAAAAATGGCTTGACCGCTTTGATTTTTTTTATTGTTTGGTTGTGTTAAGGTTTGTATTAAAGAATTTTTGTAAAGTTGATTGGATTTGAAAATTCTGATAAAACAGGAAGTGATTTTTTTCCTATGGGATTTTTGTATGAACTCAAGGCTATATTTTATTTACAAACTCCGTGCGAAGCCGGGGCGGGTCAACTAGTAATAGAAAATAAATTGCCACTCCGGTAGTGCCGACAGAAGTGAAAACTTACGAGATACTTATATACAGAGGTGTCGGTAACGGTAACAGTGTCACGAGCTCAATGTTTTTTTCCCATCTCAAAAAATGTCCAACGCGCCTAAAGAAGTTTTCACTTCAAAAACTTAAAATATTTTTACAGAGTATTTTTTTTCGAAAGTAGGTACAATCACGAACATAAGTGTTTCCTGCAATTGACGGCATTAGAAATCCAACAAGACGTCTATATTAGGCAGGGTCACGGGTCGACATTGAATCTGTCGTGTGTCGTTATAGCACAAATTATTGCCCTATTGTATTCTCTCTATCTTGAAATATCGTGGAGAAAAGTTATATTGTTCTTTAAATAATAATAATTATACAAAAAAAATCTGTTGTTTTTGAATTATGGAAACAAAATATGTAGTATTAAAAATTACTTAGTAAACAACAATAATTATAATATACCTATTTCCCGCGCAGAAAATAATCATAGAATAATGTCGACGTTGTTTATAACAAATGTTTGATCAATTGTTGTTTTGGGAACCTTCTCTTTTTTGAAGTCGTTTAATAATGGGTAGATGTACAAAAAAATTATTTGTGCTTACTATTTAAGGTAAGTTAATGGTAATGGTAAGTTTATGGTAAATTGTCGGAATCTTATGTTTTTAATGTACCTATGTTCCGATTACTCGAACACGCCAGGACCGATTCGAGAAATTCTTTTTTGTTAAAAGGGTATACTTTCCAGGTGATACCATTGGCACCAATTCAGGATCTGATGATGGGATCCTAAAAAAATCGAGGGCAACCCTCAAATTTTATAGGGACGCAATTCGGTTTTATGTTTTTACCTCAGAACTTTGTCATTTATCAACCGATTTGGAAAATTCTTTTTTTATTTGAAAGGATATACTTTCATATATATGTATATCCAAATCATTTCAGTAGTTTGGTTAAGTTGGTTATATTTTTGTTAAAAAGTTACTTTATTTTCTTTAAAGGTTCTTGAAATGAAATGAGGTAGGTAAGATACCTTTACTCTTTGATTATTTCCCTGTAAGAAAAGTAATACACCCTGTACTTATTATTTTACAAATTTTAGTAAAACACTTTTTCAACAGTTTGATTTCGGGTTATGCTAGGGTTGCCAACCGTCCTGTTTTCCCAGGATACGTCCTGTTTTTTGGAGTGTCCTGGGCTGTCCTGGATAGTTTTTAAGTAGCGTCCTGGGTTTATAAAGTTGTTTTAAAATTCACGCGCCACTACTGTCTCGAATCGTTTTGCCACTGGGTCCGCGCCTCGCGTGTGAAGCTCGATTGAAACAAGGAAGCAACGTGGAAAGCTTTCTGTACCTTTTCCAATAAAACCTTATACAAGCTCTCATGAGGATTCCATACACAATAGTGAGTCCTGGTTTTAAACCAAAATGCCCTGGTATTTCTACTTTCAACTCCTGGATTTCGAAATTTGGAGACGGTAACCCTAGCTAGGTTAAGCAAAAAACAGATGATATAAACAATTTAATAAAAAACATTTTATAGTGAAGAAATTAAAAGCTGTAGAATAAACATCGTTCTCGTGCGGACAATGACCCCCTTTTAAATTTACCTACCTAATCCGCACAACCAGACAAGAATATTTATTTAAATTAGGCATAAGTCTTTTATTCTCGACAATACAATCCATAAAACAATTTAATCTAAACATACCCCTAAACCTGTTTAACCAGACAGTAATTGGTTCCGTATACGTTTCTATGTTTATTCCTCGTTACGATTACGATTATTGAAATTCTATTCATCATTATCATCATAACTATCACTCATAGGACGTCCATAGCGAACGACTTCTGCTCCTAGTAACCTTTATCAAGTATTTCCTGTCTGCCCAACGACCATCTGTTCATCATCGAGACATACGTAGTATTCAGTAGGAAGGATTTACCCAGCAGTTAAAATAACCTAAGGGCTATTTGTCCGTCAAATCAAATGTAATCACGTGTAATCATTGCGGTAACCATCTGCATATTACCTATGTTAGGTAAATAGGCTCCTACGTATTGTGGGATTAGGTAATGCTATCATAATAATATAATAGGAAAATTTATAAAAAATACCTTGTCAATAGAAGATGTTTTAGCCATGCGAAGGACTAATAAAATAAAATATTTCACTAATATTATAAACGCGAAAGTTTGTATGTTTGTATAGATGTTTGTTACTCTTTCACGTCGGAACGGCTGAACCGATTTCGATAAAATTTAGTATGTACGTAGATCATAACCTGGATTAACATATAGGTTACTTTTTATTGGCAAACCATGCGTGCGAAGCCGCGGGTCTAAGCTTGTATAAAATATTGCTGGACATATCACACAGTGCTATTTAGCTTCAAACTAAGCAGAGCTTGTACTATGGGAACCAGATAACTGATAATATACTAGCTTCCGCCAGCGGCTTCTCACGCGTGGTTGGTCAACAAAAAGTAGCCTATTATGTAAAGTAGTATTATGTAAACAAACTCTTATAGCTAATGCTTAATGCCAATAACAAATTCACATTTTACAGACCTTTAAGAAATTAGTCGCCTAGAGAAAAATATCAAAAATACAATACATAGGTAAGGTATATTAATTAATTTTCAAGGAATTTAGTAGGTACGCATTTGAAGAATGAAAATGAAGTTTGATGAATGAAGTTTTTCAGTTAGGTATATTGATTTAAAACCTAAACCACTAAACCGATTTTGAAATTATTCCAAATCGGTTGATAAATGACGGAGTTCAGTGGTAACACATATTAAAACAACCGAATTTGGTTATAAAACTAAATAAGGTAATTGTGGAAGGTAGGGCCCGTCCATTAATTACGTGAGGTGTTCAGGGGGGGGGGGGCATCCGAATCTCGCCCAACCTCACGTGGGAGCGAGGGGGGGTCTCGGCTAATACCTATCACATTTTTTTTAATTTTATCACTGTAAATTTAGATTAGGAGAGCAGCAATCTGTCCAAAGCATTTACCCTATGTACCGCATATATCTCACGTGAGATAAAGGGAGGGGTTAAAACAAATCTCGCGACATACACTTGGAGTCCAAAAATCGTCAAAAACGTCTCACGTATTTAATGGACACCCCCTAATGTAGATATAGGTAGGTCGCTTGAGGTTATAAGATTATTATACTCGTAAATTTTATCAGCATCCGTAAATTACACAATTTATTTCTTTATTAAGAGTAAAAGGGCGAAGTAAAAGTAACAGGGCCAAAGAAAATCGTAAAAACATAAAATTAATTACATCAATTAATGTAAAATAAAGGGAGTTGTGCATTTTAGTGCTACTGTTGGACAATAAATTATGACGATTCGAAAGCAGAGTGATTGTGGGGCGAGGTATAAGCGACTGGAGAGCGTAGCGTAGGACGGCCTCGCACTGGATGGAATGACGACACCTGATAAAGGTTGCTGGGAGCTGTAGAGTGTAAGCCGCACAAGATCGGTCGCTCTGGAAATCTATGGGGGAGGCGTATGTTCAGCAGTGGACGCCCTGTGGCTGATATTATGTTGATGATATAAGCGAGTGGCTTTGTAATTTTATTTGTTTTACTTTTTTACTGCTACTTGAGGCTTTAAGCGAATAAAGCTTTGTATAATTATGTAATAAAAATTTAATTAAATATTTTTTGATTTTGGAATCTAGTGGGGTTGAAAAATTTAAATGTTTTCTTAGGAACTAATTTTTAAGAACTCCCTTTTGGTACATATTTTCAAAGATGAATTAGCTTCTTTCTTTAAACTTGTACCATTTATTAATATTTTATATCGATTGTTTCTCAGCAGGAACGATGATAACTGTGATATATCGATTAACTATCGATTATATGCCGATTATACATTCGATTATCGATTCAACGGCCTGTCAGTATGAAATAAGATTTACATTTATTGATGGATATGTTGTATATTGTGGTCGATTATATGTGGTAACGGTGACTAAGTAAAAAAACCAACAAAAAGTATTTTTTTCGATGTTTATTGATCGAGCGAAACGAGATCACTAAAACAACTTGCGCAAATCGGCGTAGTATGTATGCCCGAGGATAGCTTTCGAAGCGTTTATCCGGTCATCGTGAAATTTGGTATATAGGTAGGTAGTGATGGCACAATTTTGGTGTGACTAAAAGAGCTAAATATGTGGGGTTGTTGAGATATTGGGGTTCAAGAAGGGTAAAAAAAGCTACAATGGGATTATCCGGTCAAGTGGCATGTCTAATAAAAGGTCCTTGTGAGTAAATTTTGACCCCGTTTTTATTTTTAGTTTAAACCTTGTAGTTTATAACAAAAACTAAACTTTGACAAAATTCTCAGGGTACAGTAACCCCACAGTGCTGAAATTTGGTATGTCTGTAGCTTTAGTGACACAAATATAGGCAAAAGTCTGAAATCCAGAATAACTGCAATTTCTACCCCAAAAAAGAGAACTAATTAACATAAACTCCCGTTACCTGTAATTTGGATGAAACTGTAGGTCAAGTCAGTTGGTTTGCATTTCGTGGCACTATTTAAGTACAAATAATATTTTTTTGTTTTTATGGGAGACTCGCGATATCTTAGTTCAGGGCTAACCACTAGTTATATATATCATTAAATATAAATAAGGTATCCTGAAAAGGTCTTGTGTTTGTTAATAAAAAAACTAGTGGTGTGGACCTTTCAAAATACTAAACGGTTTACAAAGTATTTTTAAATACAAATATGCATGAAAATAACGCGCATACATTTCACCCTATTAGCTGGTCCATAAATAGAAGAATTTCATACATTCTGTAATTACTTATACCTCTCATTTATTTAATGATTCCTATTGTTTCCTGTATTAGGTTCAGATTTGTATAACATTTGAATACAACGATGCAATTTTTATTTGCGGTTCATTTCGCTCTTATTGTATTAAAGATATGGTTCAGATTATAATGGTATTTGTAGAGATTGGTTGGTATTTGATTCAAGTGTCGTCAGTGCGGATTGCACGATTTGATTCTCTAGTAAGTAGGATTTACAAAACACCTTACTTGAATTTTAAGTCAAATCGGAAACTCAAACATTTTATTTTATTTACATATTATTTTAAAGTAACAGAATAAAAAATAAAAATATACAATTGCGGTACAATTAATGATGTATTAGATTTTTAGATTATAATAAAAAATATGGTTTAATCTCTAAATATTTGTAGAACTATAAAATGTAAATCCGTTTTTGGCTGTAGGATAGCGACATAAGCATTTCAAACTTTTACCTTATTACCACAAAAAAGTTAAACAACTGCTTAGCGCGGGTTTAAAAAAATCCTTTAAATTTTTTGTAGGTTTATGATTTTTTTGCACACGTGCTAAACCATTTTTTTTTTGTGGTAAGACCCATAATTTTTAAGAGCTGTGGTATTTGTTGATAAATAAATAAATCCCCACCGCTACGTCCCCACCAATGCGTAGAGGCCTTATAACTGGACAATTACTACAAACATACATACTTTGACACGGGCAATTTCTTATTTAATTATTTAAAAACAAATTGCCCCTGTTTAAAGCATGTATCTTCAGGAAAAACATTTATTTAGATCTTAAATTTTTTTATGAACTTAATTTGCTGACTGCTATATTATGATATTTAGTGAACATATTTCTTAGTTCCTCTAGATGTACTCAATCGCTTCCAACATAATCTCAGACCTTATAGATTCTTACAAATGGTAATAAGGTATTGGATTAAAATTTATCATTTCGAAAGTGTATAATTATGATTTATACTAAAGATTGGAAATCTATTTAGTCATGATGTTTCTCGTTAAAATACCTTGTTACCACTATAAATTTAATCCACTGTTTAACGGGAGTTTAAACATTTCGTACCAATTTTTGTGTAGGACATTCAAAGAAATTATAATCTCTTTATTATAATCTCGTATTTTATTGATCGAAGAGGACATTTTTAAACACGCACTAAACTGTGTTTAATTTTATTTGTAGGAAGGCCTAAGACCCCCCGTCTTTAATACTTACTATAAAATGTAAAGGTAAAATTGTATATTAATTATGTTCATAAATGTATTAAAATTAGAAGAAAATATAAAAAAACGTTCGATCTAAAAATGTATTTAAGTATTCTATCTGATATCTGGTTCTTATAGTACAGGCTTTTCTTAGTTTGGGCCTAGATAGCCTAGGGCTAGAAAGTTTATATGGAGAAGGAGAGGCAAAACTAAAAAAAATTACAATTAAATAAAAATAATTACGGTCAAATTTTGACCACTGTTTGTATAAAAGAACATATGGATGTTAACCATACCTTTTTTATTTATTTTGTATAAAGGAAGTAACATTATAATGATAGTAATAGTAATGTCTACATCACACAGTGTTGTTCATTATTATAGTAATTCGTAGTCAGTTATCGAGTTGGTTTTTATATGAGTTTATTGAAGTAGCAGAAACACCATTTCCGTCTCTTTTGTCACACCGTCGTCGTCTCTTTTGGTCATACTCAGGGCTGGGCAGTATTTGAATTACTTGTAATACGTAATTGAAATACAAATACGTATTTTGAATTTGTAATTCAATTACTGCGTAGAAATGTAATTTGTAATTGGTATTTCAAATACCTGACGCTGAGTTACTTTGTAGTTAGTATTTCAAATACTTATGGCTTCAAAATACATCTGAACAGAAATACTTTTAGCGATCTTATGAATGGTGCGTTCTACAGGAAATAGCTCGTACGATAGTTTTCGTAACTATTCGTAAGCAAAATGGCGACCGCTAAATATGTCAATCTTTAAAGTTGGAAACACTGCACCTATACACTGCACTGTACGTCAAATTGTCAACACTGTATTTTGTATTTTAAATAAAAATAGTTAAAATACTGTATTTTGTATTTTATATTTCAAATACACGACTTCAAATTATTTTGTATTTCATATTTTAAATACGTGCGAGATAGTATTTTGTAATTTGTATTTTAATTAACGCAAAGCATGTATTTTGCCCAGCTCTGGGTATACTCACAATTTTATTAGGATTGAGACGTAAATCTGCGCGTGATTTTATGACTCATTACTTTTTACTTCGAGACACGATAGACAACCCTACTGTCTTGTCTAAACTCACATTGTATGTAATAGCCCAATAGGTGTAAATTTTAACAATACTAAATATTGAATACCTATTTTTTAGCTAATATTAACAATAGGTAGAATATTCGTGAGAAAGTAGTCATGGCCTTAATTTGTTAATGATTGTTATAATCGAGTGTTTGTGAACGATGTTCTTGTGTTTTAGGGTTCCGTAAGGTTACGTAAGACGCTTTTGACCCCCCATCTCCCCTTGGTGTGATGTTGCGAGATTTGGTTCGATCCCCCCCACCCCTTATCTCACGCGAGTTTTTTCAAAATTTGTATTCATAGGATATTTTTTTTTTTTTTCTTGGAGATGGGACAAGCTCATGGCTCACCTGATTTTAAGTGGTAACCATCGCCTTTACGTTAGCAATATGCCCTACGATGCACTGACCTGCGTCCATCAATTTAAGATATACAGGTGTAAAGCCTCATGTGGCAGTAATTTCACCGGCAACCATACTCTTCAAACCGAAACAGAGCAATGCTGCTTGGCGGCAGAAATAGGTACGGTGGTAGTAGTTACACGCGCGCTGAGTGATCTGAGGTCTTCTTATCCAGATCATCATTATACAAAATGTTAATTGGATATTGATTTTTTATTTGATTGCGTTAGGAGAAACAGATCAGATTGTATTTGTGTGATAGAACTTGCGCGCGGCGATGATACATCACGATACACCATGAAATTAGTTTTTCCGGTTAAAAGTTATCCTAGTGAGGCTCAAATGACATATCCCTACTAATTATTAATTAACAGAAAGAATGTACAATTGTCTATCAGACTATAAAATAGAAAAAAACAGTTGAATTATCTAGAGATCGTTTCAAAAGAGCTAACGATAGCTCAACTGCTCCAGATCACTACCAGGCGGAAATTTCTCTAAGACACGTGTCTTATGTATATCGCTATTTATTCATACGTGTTTTAGTTTTGTTTAAATTATAAACAAAAAATAAAACGTAATTTTCTTATTATTGTGTCCAACAGGATCCATAATAATCGCGTAGAGACCATCTAATCTAAAACTGAACGCCACTCTACCACGTTTACTTGAAGTTGACGCACCGCTAATCATTTTAAAATGAGCCTTGTGATTACAGTGAATAAAGAACATTTCAGTTTGACGTATTAAATAGAGGGGCGTTCAGTTTTAGATTAGACGGTCTCACCTATTATTATTAATAATTGAGTATTGAGTAAATGTGAACAAAATAATTGTCCGGAACTCTTCGTATATACGTGCTTGTCACTCTTCACACGTTTTTTAGACGCCATTAAGTTACTTGAACCTCTACAATGTTGTTTAGATAATTATGACTAATTAGAATATTTAATTGATGGCATGTATTTTGATTAATGTGAAGTTAGTCATGATTCCTACTTAATTGTATGTTATTGTGTTTATTATTTATTATTTTAATGATTGCAAACAAATCTTTTAATGTATAATTTGACTAATAAATTGTACAATCAATTTGACAAATATTTGAGTTGGATAAATCGGCATTGTGTACCAGCAGCCAGAGTTAAAATTTAAACAAGAATTATATAATTTAACAAGAATTAATAATAAGCCCAATGTTCCTCTAGGTATATTTTATATCTAGAGTAGGCAATTTAATGCAACGATTTTATCTTATTTTTCATTAAATTTGTAAAAACTTACCTTTCTGACTGAAGCCACCATATTTATTTTGTACCTGTAAATAAATAATAATAAATTAGATAAAATAAAATAAATTATAATTACTAATTAATTATATTTATCATATTATATTATATATTGTATTATATTAATAGAAATACATATATTTAAAATAACGTAACGTTATTAGGACACTTTTAACATATTTTTTTGACAGTTATGGCTCTCCACGCTAGACCCTTTCTGCCCCAACGGCCGTCAGTTCTTCGACCTATGTGCCCCGCCCAGAGTCACTTAAGCGTGCTTATCTTCTTGAAAAACAATGTTGTTTATCAACAATTTTATTGTATTTTTAATCAGGTTGAATAAATTCTAAACTCAGTTTATATTCAGATGAATTCTGAAGCATCCAAAATTCATTCTGTATAAAATGAATACGAATAACAACGTCTAAATATTAAATTATATTTTTATCTGTTTAATAAAACCTTTATTTTGGTATGCTTTCATATACATAATTATTCTTAATATTTTAACTCGAATGAATACAATTAACATGCAGGCCTATTACGATGTTGTTTTTATAATTGATAGCTCACGATGCAGGAAGACATTCGTTTTATTTTCATACATTTTCCACGGACACTTCAATAGTATTTGTTATTTGTTGTAAATACATAATAATTTAATATTAAACTTGATTGATTGATTAATAAACTATTTAACTTTTAACCCTCTCACTTGATTTAGAGTGGGTTCAAAGTGTCCAGGCCCTTGCTTGACACTGTGGAAATGAACTGATTAAACTCGTCAAGGATCACGTCAATACATCTATCTATGGTTGTGAATCTGACTGATTAATTATTACTTCTACAGGCACAGCGGCGCGTCCGCACGCGGTTTGTATATGTGGGAATGTACTTAACAACACATTGAATATTATAAATGAGATCGTAAAACTTTGCATAATAGTTGCCAGTGGGTCAAAATTTGACCGTAATAAATAAAAAAAAATTAACTTAATTTTAGCATTCGCGTCTCCTTCTCCATATAAACTTCAACTATGCCAAATCTCACTTTGTATATGACATGTATGACATGAGTTTGTATCGCGATAAAGATCAGAACTCTGTCTTTAAATTCATTTCACCACTCTCATAAAGACCGTAAAAAATATAATTATATTTTTTAAATTCGCAAACCGGTCGCTTATGACTGCAGTAATCTGTTTTGTTATGGTTTTAACAATAAAACTATAATAATAAAAGGTCAACCTGCAAGGATTTTGCAAACAATTACAATCATTTGTATTTTTTAAAGTTCAAATGTCAAAATGGCAATTTAAAAGTGAAGCACAGGAAGTGCAACTTTTTTGGTCCTACGTAACGTAGAGTTGCGTTTCAGACGTTTATTCGTAACTTTTTATGTTTTTCAAAAATCAATTACTTACACATCCCATAGATATGTATAGTACACATAAAGACATGTCTGGGGGGAGGCCTGTTTTTTATTATCTTTTATACAACATAGAGATGAATCAAGCAAATGACCACCTGTTATCTAACCATTGCATATTAAAAAGCCTTGTAGGTTAGCTCACGCACTAAATGTGCCGCACTCCGCCGCCCATACCCTTCAGCCAGAATCACAGAAATGCTGCTTGGCGGCAGAAATAGGTATGGTAGTAGAAAGTAAGTTCTGCAGATATCCGTGATGTGATGATGATACAGTGGCAGATTTACCAGCAGGCTAGAGCCAAGGGCGGCAAATTTAGGGACCGTTTTTTTTATGATTTCTGTAAGGTGTTTTCTGTTTTGGAAAAAGAAGTCTATAAGCCATCTTTCCGATGGCTTTTCCCTCTTCCCTTTCATTGTACATTCAAGCAACGGCACCACAAATTTCTATATTCTATGGTAAAACAGTCAGTTCGCGACCCCCAACCTGTAGCATAACTACATTACCCCGCCTTATCGTAAGATAGAGCTTTGATTAGCTCAGAAACTCAAAAATTATTATTGTGCAATTTCAACTAAGTAAATTGTTAGATGGAAGGGCAGTAAAACTTTCTTCTTCTATCGTGTCATGGTTTGTACATAATGTAATATATAAAAATCTCGTGTCACGGTGTTTGTAATCGCACTCCTCCGAAACTGGTAGACTGATTTTAATGATTTTTTTTTGTGTATTTGGTAGGTATGAGAATAGATCGTAAAGTATTTTTTAACGCGATTTTAGTATTTTTATATGAACAATATCCATATAATTTAACCGTCGTTCATTGGCGTGAAGTCATTTACATGAAGTATCTCGTCACTGTGACAAGAGTGTTTTATATAGTTTTTATGGCGAAGCTCCCACGGGAACGGGAAATTTCAAGCGTGCGAAGCCGCAGGCGGGTCAGCTAGTTATTTAAAGGTTCGAAACTAAATTAACATTTAGTAAAACCTGGCCACGTTTATTCCAGTATTGGTAGCCTTGTTAAGGTCGTCCCTGGTGCAGGTCGTTGGGCACAAAGGACAGTTAAGCAGGTGAGGCATGGTCTGGAGGGGGAGCAAAAAATTAACAGCCTACTTGGGAAATCTGTTAATCCGCCACTGATGATGGGAATTGAAATTAGATGCGCTGATTGGCCATTCTAAGGGTTCCCACGCTTGATCCTTTCACTTACATAAATCAAGTAATTTATAACCACATGCCCTAATTTAGTTCTTAGGTCATCCAATTAACATACCTTAAGGTAGGTACTAGTAACTACAAGGTGTACTGGAATATGTATGTGTTCGTCAAAATGGTCATTCTACACAAAAAAAATAATCAAAGAGCAATATAAATAAATAAATAAATAAATATTGCTGGACATTTCACACAGCGCTATCTAGCCCCAAATTAAGCAGAGCTTGTACTATGGGAACCAGATAACTGATAGAATACTTACATACATTTTTTTTTGTAAATACATACTTATAATATATAGAGAAACAACCAGACCCGGAACAAATATCTGTAGATCATGCAAACATTTGTTCCGCGGCGGGAATCGAACCCGCTATCCTGCTACCTCCTGCGTCTCAGCCGGCTATTCGCCCACTGCACCACGGAGGTCGTCTTATATATGTATATAATATGATTATTAAGATTTCAATTGTCAGATAACAATTTAGAGTAAAAGTTGTTTTTTTATTGTTTTAGTTTAACTAAATATAGCACTATAAGATGGTTCGATTCCATACGAACGTTCAGGATCGATTTACTAGATAACTGAACAGCAGAAATGTCTAAATACAGTTAATTTAAAAAATGCAGAATCGTATTAACTGATTTTAGAGATTGGTTTAATACCGTTAGCTTGAATCCGAATTTATCCACTAATCGATACATTTTCAATAAACAATTTTTAACGTAAATCGGCGGCGCTTTTGAGCCGATGCCACTTAGTCAGTTTAACAGGTACTTACCTACTTACATGATGAATGTATATGGTTTATTTAACTATTTTTTCAGGCTGTTTCATTGATATTTTAAGACTTGAAATTAAGGAAGATTGAAAATTAAAAATATCCAGGATAAGTAATTATTTAGAAAAAAACTATTTTACAATTACAACAATACTGGCCATCAGCCCTACCCGTGATTTAAATTAATGTCGTAAATGCGGTGACACGCAGTATATGCGTATGAAATTAATAGTTACCTACGTCATATTACTGTCGCAAAATATTCATAAATATCTAAGTACCTATTCATCATTTTCTCTTATTTGAAATGTTTATCATTATCACTAAATAAGTGGGGTTTTCCAAATAATTATGTCTTATATCAATTGTGTGCAATTTGATTGATTTTGCGATTATAATAAGATGTAACTAATTCGATATGGTATAATTTGTGATTATTACTTTCTTCTCCTCTTCTTCGTGTCGATATGGTTCATATAATCTATATATACAAAAATATAAAAAAAAGAAAAATTAATAAATATAAATAATATAATATAGTTATAAGTATTATTTTTTGTATATAAAAATGAATCCCTGTTTCCCTTGGTCACGCCATAACTAGAGAACGACTTTACCGATTTCATTCATCTTTTTTTTTTAGTTTTCTAATACTTTGTAGAAGGTTCTTACGGAAAGAAAAGTTAAGAAAATCGCGCAGAAAATTGGATAATTTTAGAAAACTTAACGACTATTTGAACTCCGCGAGGTTGATGAATGTGAATTTAGCAGACAGTTTCTAAGCGTGCGAAGCCGCGGGCGGGTCAGCTAGTTAAAGAAAGAAGAAGAAATAAGTTCATTACGAATTTATAATATTATAGACAGCGTCTGAAATTCATGACTCACATATTCTATTAGTTAATTACATAGTTTAAACAGCTGATGAATATTCTAATAATTTTTACGGGCAAAGAAAAACCATATTTATATTTTCTGGGACACCTTGTACACTTATTTAAGTACTGCTTATTGACTTCGTGACATTTATCAATGGATCGCACTATATCAAGTTAATTGCAAGTCCGTATCAAGTTTCAAATTGAATGCTTAGGCTGATTTATAGCTGGGAGGTTAATTAGATGTGGTACTAGTTATGTCTTGGTCACCCCGCCAGGTTAGTGACCTATTTAACAAGATGCTATTATATTATGCAATGTACCTAAAGTTTTTTATTATTAATATGATTCTACTCGTGAGATTAATAAACAAATATTAAGTTTTCGTAAATAAATAAAGCAGTGTACTTATAGCAGTCCACTGCTGGACGTAGGTCTCTCCTAGGGTGCGCCATTGAGCCCGATCCTCAGCTCTTCTCATCCAATCCTTGCCAGCCACAGCGCGCAAATCGTCACTCTATCTAGGCTGAGGGCGTCCTACACTTCGCTTGCCTAGACGTGGTCCCTAACGGTAATCGGTTCTGCGGCAGATATGACCGGCCCACTGCCACTTCAGCTTGCTCATTCAATTTCTCGAATTGAAAAGAGCTAATTAATTAAAAATGTTATGGTAACAAAATTAATTTTTATTTTTTTTTATTTTTTAGAATACAATTTGGGCCTCTTCAAGGTAGGTTTTAAGGAGTACCTATTTACTCCTTAAAACCTACCTTGAAGAGGCCTTCTAGATCTTCGTGCTTCATCTTAAACCACATCATCGCTTACCATCAATGATATTGTGGTCAAACAAAGATCTACCCAGATAAAAAAAAATTCACGCACCGTGTCTTATTTTCATAAATTGTATTTTTTATACATAGTTCATTGTATTTTTAAGTTCAAGTTTTTAGTTTTCTTAGTACATTGATGTACATTGTATTCGTGGGATGCTTACAAAACGGCACACACAAGGTGAATTATTTGGTTATTAGATTTAACTAGGAAATTGAATGAAGCAACGTCATTTGCTGACCTTTTTTTGCCAAATTATACGCATCCGGTAGAGAATTGACATATAGTTTGAGTATAGAAATAATTTGGTAAGTACGGCTTGCACAACGATCCCTAAACGAATTTAGCGAAAATAAAACATTTTTATATTTTCAATGTGTGCGAGGCGAGACGTTATTCGGAGCGGATCGCACTAGCCCTGATGAAGGTTCACGAATTGAACCAAAACATTGTCGGTCGAAAAACCGATAAAACGGCGCGTGATAAATCCAGTATTTATAATAATGATTGAAATCAATCACGAAAGTTTTATATGTAAAATGTTTATATTTGACGTATTTGTATAATTTGATAACTCTCTATACAGGTAGGTATATTTAGACACTAAATACGTTTAGGCATCGTAGCGAAAGTCGCTCTAAGTTCCGTTTCCATAAAATACTGGTGTTATAAGCTTGACGCCTATGATAATAAATAATTAAGTATTTCTGGACATTTCCAACAGCGTTATCTAGCCCCAAACTAAGCAGAGCTTGTACTATGGGAACCAGATAACTGATAGAATACTTAGATACATATTTTTTTTGGAAATACATACTTAAAATAAAAAGAAAAACATCAAGAATCGGAACAAATATCTGTTGCAAACATTTGTTCCGCGGCGGGAATCGAACCCACTACCTGCGTACAACATACTGAAATGTATGGCGTGGTCCTTGACGAGCTAGATGCCGCTGACAAATTAACTTAAATATAGGTAGAGTAGCAGTGAAGTGGAGTTCCTTGTTAAAGGCCTCGCGCGGGAAAGTATGAATGGAATACTCTTTATTGTGCACCAAACTAAAATACAGTAACAAAGGAAATAAACAATAAATTTCAGGCACATAAGGCTTTACTCCTGGTTTGCCTCAAGTTGATGGATGGTAGTGCATCGTAGGTCACGTTTCTAAGCGCGAGATGGATAGCACTTAACATCAGGTGAGCTATAAGCTTGTACCATCTCCAAGTAGTATAAAAAAAATGGTAGATACGAAACCCTCGGTGCATGAGTCTCGCTCGTACTTAAGCGATTTTGTGTTAATTATCATTGTATACACTTGGTTGTTATAAAAGCTTACACTTTGCCCTAATTTACAGGGCTAAGTACATAGAAATTGAATTTTTGTATAAACAGATGTTGGCCTAAGTTCAAAAGTAACTTAACAGTACCCTTCAATGGTACAATCCACCACAGTAAGGTTCTATAGAAAATTATAGTTCGAACACATTAAGTCTGCTCGCTCAAGATCGCCATACATGGTATTGCATTAAGGAGGCCTACACCCAGTTCTGTGTGCCCAAAATGAATTAATGAAGTGAAATATAATATATTTGAATAATAATCATAACAGTAATGCACATAATTGAATGATATTAATTATAATGAATTAATTAAATGATTAAATATTATGTAAGTAGTTATTAAGTGGGAACAAAGGCTTTTTTATTTATGTCTATTTAGGAGGATGTTTTTATTGGCAAACCACGAGGGCTAAGCCGCAGGCGGGTAAGCCAATAACAAATAAATCTAAATCTATCCTCTCGCGTTCTTTTCAATTCAGTCTATCCAAAGGTTGCTTGGAAGAGATCACTATAAGCGATAAGGTCACCCATGGTACCACCGCGTATAAGTTTTCTAGGTTTAAGAATTTATTGTTAATTGTAATGAGTTATCTATCTATGCAGGTTTATCGTGGTCGGACTATACTCTCATGGTATATTATGAAATTGTGGTAAATACATTCATTCAATACTAAAACAAGAGAATACCAGCCCACACACTTTACATGCATAATGTATACAGGGTGATTGAGAAAATGATAACCTGATAGGGGGTCATTGTCCTCACTTGTGTTGTGGAGTGACATTTAGTAAGTTTTTCGTTGAAACATTACTTTTTCAAAAGAAGCTTTCGTAAAATTCATAATCGGAATCTGCAATCCGTCCCCATCATGAGACCACCTCCATGGTACCATATTATTGAATTGTCACCGAAGTTACTTATGTATTCCAAATTCCAGCTCAATTGGTTGGTAAAATTGGTTTAAACTTCAGTTTCAAGATTTGAACTAAACAAACAAACTAACTAACATTGCAAGATAAATAAAGATTTCAATAAAATTCTTAAAGTAACATAGTCTAACAAACACTGTTTGTTTTAGGATTTTTTCAAATTCGATATTTTTATTGAAGAAACACTTTTGTTTATTAATGTTTTAGATGCAAACCCTAGAACCATAATATTTTTTGTCAACCATCATGGCCTACTTGATGTTAAGTGGTAACCATCGCCTAAAACAAAGCATTGCCTCACAGGTCACGCAACTTAGAAACGTGCCTACGATGCTCTACGAACGGTAAAGCCTCATGTGCCTGTAATTTCCCCAGCAACAAACACTTCAAACCGAAACACAGCAATGCTTGGCGGTAGAAAAAGGTATAGATATTCTGAAGCACCCTGTATACAGTGTGATTTATTGTAATTAAACGGTATAAATGCAATTATTAACATCCTGTATGTAGGCTGTATTCCGATTGTAAGTGAAGAAATTTGATAGTAAAGATAAAGACATAAATTCACGCCGCCGCGCTCACGTAGGAGTAAACAGAGGATTCGTATGGTGATTTTAATACATAAGAAATCCTTACTTAAATTATAAATTTGATAATAATTCTGTCTCTCTGTCGGTTTGTTGCATTACATTCCGTCGACATAATGGCTGGACCGATTTCGATAAAATTTAGTATATGCATAGAGCATGCCATAGATTGAGATAAAGTCCACTTTTTATTGGCAAAACACGCGCGAAGGCGTTGGAGAATGCTAGTAGATATGAATTAGTTTAAAAAAGTGTTTAGTAAGTTTTATGTAAACTGGTTGTTTTTTTTATTCGTAGGCATAAAAATATACTTTGCGGTAATTAAAATAAGCGCAAAAAACCAAAATGGTGTTGCGAAAACAATTGGCAATTACAATTTGCTACGTAGCAGGTGAATTTTATTAAATTTAATCAAAGAGCAAATATTATTCACCCGTCTTCCAATTAGTCAATAGCGTAGTAATTAGTAAATAAATAACGAATTTTATTCGAAAATCATCGTATAAAGGTTATATGCAAGATGTTTTGTGTAACATAAAAATTGTACGCAATGACCGCAAATACATTTTCGAAGCAAAAAATATTACAGAGATAAATTTAGAATTCAATAGCCTCTTTAGAATATTGAATTCTAAATTTATGCACCCTTACTAGAATTATTTTTATTATAATTCCGAATTTAGATTATATTATTTGTTTTAGAACTATCTGTTAATTTTTTGCAATCACAATTAATCACAATCTGCACTAAAATCCTATTGCAATATCAAAACATATCCAATACTGCAAGTAGAATGCACTTCCCCTACCATGCTCTAAAAATCACAGGATGACATCTGTCAAACTTTTTCCTTTTTAAACTTACGAAACAGCGATAATCCTTAGAAATAAACACTGAAACCACCACCGTATCCGACTAAGGTAGTAAAAAGTATTCACCTCGGTCGGTCCGCAACACTACACACAACACACGATCACAGCAGACTGACGGGTTATAGCTACCTTCTCTTATATACATGCTCTTATTTCTGCACCAAGGATGAGTGGAAGGGATTTCCGGGTCTTCGGATGATACAATTTGGAGATGATAATGGTTTTGAAGCTCAAATCAATAAAGAGATTTTTTTGGTAGAATGCAATAACAGACGCTTGCAAAATTATGTTTAGTCTGAATTTTGACACCCTGCATCCGTTTTCAATTTCAGGGTACCTATGTTATTCTGTCAATGCTCTGTTGTAAATCATCATAATAATCATTGGCCTATGCGTCTATTCTAGACTATTTAGGTAGTGCCTGGGGTGGCGAATTTTTTCCACGAGGGAGAGGGATATGCTTGGTGTTTCTCTTCGAGAACGAATCAGAATTGAGGAGATTTGTACACAAAGCAAAGACACCAACATAGTCAAAGGATGGCCGGCCAAAGGAGGAGGCCGTTGGGGCAGAAAGATTCTCGAGTGGAGACCACGCACTGAAAAACGCAGCGTAGGACGGCCTGCACTAGATGGAAAAACGACCTGTTAAGGTTGCTGGGAGCCGTTGGATGTCATACAAGATCGGTCGGTTTAGATATCTTGGGGGCTTATGTTCAGTAGTGAATGTCCTGTGGCTGATATGATGATTGATGGGTGCCTCATACGAACCCACAGTTTGGCTTTTTGTTTGTAAGTGCGAGTAGATACTATTATCAGTTAATGTTATGCTAAACAAGCAATTAGTTTAGCATTTCGCAAAAACTGCATTTCTGTTTGGTTTGGTTATTGTTATGAGTCTGCTTTCACTCACTTTTTCTCTTTTTTGAAATTATAATGTCTTCTTTTAATTGTATATTGAGTAGTGTAAGATCTAACAGACGTGTTGGCTTTTTATAACAGTACAAGCTAACGCACGTGGCTTCGCGTGCATGATTTATCAATAAAAACAAGTGTATGTCGCACGTGTACCTGATTTGTATTTACATGTGCTCAAATAGGTAAAGAAAACCTCGTGGGGAGATGTGCTCTATTAGAATTCAAACGCAAAAACACCAAAGCGAATAGATAGGAGTTTCCTAATTCTAACTAAGAAAACTTTCGTGGTCCATAGTAATTTATAAATTCGAAAGTAACTCTGTCTCTCTGTATATCTGTTACGTTTTCACGACTCAACGGCTGAACCGATTTCGATGAAATTTGGTATACAGATAGATGACCATCGATATGACCAGGATAAAGACATAGGCTACTTTTTACTCGACTGCGCAAAAGGATGAAATGCGGAAGGAGGGTAATGTTTTTATTGAGAAAGCACGCGTGCAAAGCTTCGGTCGGCAGGTAGTGTATTATTAATACGGTATTTATCACGAACAGTTTTATCGTACAGTTTTATCGCGCAGAGAGCAGCGCGTAGTTCGGGGCGACTCGTGGCAATTGGATCACCCTGATGAAGGTTTTCGAATTGAACCAAAACATTGTCAGTTGTTGAAACAAAACGGTACGTGATAAATCCCGTATTTATAATCAATTATTAAATAAACAATGTAACAAATGGCGGGAAAACAGTATTCATATTGATGGTGTAATTGCAAAACGGCAAAACATATCAGAGCAAAAAGTAATCTAGCTAATGGCGTGCGTTGCGTGTGCAACATTTTTCACATTCGGATGTTATTACCCTCTTAAACTAGGGCCAAATGACAATTATTATATTAAAAACAAATATGAATATGTAATAAATAATATGTAATTTTTCACACCACTTACTCGTCAATGTCAAATTATACGTCACGTAAACCTCACCGAAAGCAGGTGATTAAATCCCTACGGCTGAGCCAGGAGTAAAGTTGTACTGCATTTCATTATCCCCGTGAGGGCATAATGTGATTTGAATTTGGAACCTCATCTGTATTAAAATTTGAATCAAAGAGACCCACACAATAAGAACTTATTTGTAAATCGAACTAACCTCTGCACAGAATGCACCAATCTAGATTTGGTTTTTATTGTCTTGCAGAAAATGTGAAAAGTAGAGTATTCTCTTTGAGGATAAAGCTGCCTGCATCGTGGGCGCGCTTGTATCCGTCTCTGCACTCAGGATTCTAGTAACTCCCTCGCTCCGCTCGTGAGTTAACTCTAGAACCCTCCGTTACTTTCGGAATTCAATATAGCGCCCGTGACACAAGACACTGCTTTATCCCCTCGTTTAATAATCTACTATTAAAACATATGAAGAAGCCTAACTACAAACAAATTTAGCTCTACAATTATAACAGAGAATTAATTAATGGAAAATTTGTGGTTATGAACTTCTGTGATGATGGTAAACGTAATGGCTTACAATATAGGCTAAATACGATATCGGTAATCGACTACTACAATACATTTTTAATAACTTCTCATTTTAGTGGGGACACAAATAATAACTGCTCTGTTAATATTATGTTTTTTTAATCCGTTAAGTTATAGGCGTTAAGTTTAAAAATATTATCTTTTTAAAAGGTAAAATATTATTTTAAAGTTCAAGTTTAATAACATTATTTTTCCAAGAAAAATCATTACTATTATTTCAGTTTTATAAAATCTCCAGAAAAGTAACAAACAATAAAAATACAATAAGTATTGCTTCACCGAACAGGACAATTTTCAGCAAAAATGTCACATTTTACAGCACCTAATTATCCAATAAAAAAACGTCGCCATTTTGACAGATATGTCATTTTAGTGTTGGCGCGTGCCACTGACATCAAGAGCTATTATCAATCGGACATGCTAGTGATGTTTAATGTCGATAGGTTGACATTATCGATGACAATACTACGTTAGTCATAGTTAGGTACATATTTATTCACCTTAGCTTAACGATGTCAATTTGTGTAACCTGTTGAAGTAATTTATTTTCCATCATACTAATAATATAAAAGCGAAAGTTTGAATGTTTATTTATTTATTTATTTGTTTGTTTGTTACTCAATCACGTCTTAACGGCTGAACCGATTTTAATGATATTTAGTATATACCTATATTATAACTTGGATTAACATATAGGCTACTTTTTATCCCATAAATCAGGTCCCATGAGATAAAAATCGGGTGTCAAGTCAAGTTGTAACAGCGAGTTTATCCGTATTTTTAGGTTACCTACAATTTAGTACAAAGTCGCGGGCAACAGCTAATGTTATAAATAAACTGTACTGATGCCACAATTTGTAACTTTCCCGAATTCTGTAATTTATATTACATATTATATTTTGACATCGACCGACAATCATTTTTTATAAATTAAGATTTTTGACAATAATATTCATTTATATTTTATATAATGACAAGGCCTATTTGCAGCCGCAAACATCATGTGTATTTTGTATTATTATTAAATAAGGTACTATTTTATATTTTTCAATTTATCTTGACATGGAAATTTTATTTACAACATTGCATTAACATTGATTGATATAATTTGACATTGTTTTGTTCGTTCTGTTCACTTTCTCATTGTTGATGTGTAATTGTTTTTTTTTATTTTATTTTTAGTTGTGAAACGTTATTAGGTAGGTACTTATTTAGTCCCGATACCGGTCTATTTGAGCTTTATACATTCATAATTATTGTTATTGATATATTTTGTTAGTTATAGTGGAAAATAACAACACAGTAGACAATAGACAAATTATATGAATAATAATTGACAAAATAAATAAATAAATATTGCTGGAAATTTCACACAGCACTATCTAGCCCCAAACTAAGCAGAGCTTGTACTATGGGAACCAGATTTGATTTGATTTAATTTGATAACTGATATAATATATATTTAAATACTTTTTTTTGTAAATACATACTTATAATATATCTATAGAAAAACATCCAGACCCAGAACCAATATCTGTAGATCATGCAAACATTTGTTCCGCGGCGAGAATCAAACCCGCGATTTCCTGCGTCTCTGTCGGCTATTCGCCCACTGCGCCACGAAGGTCGTCAAATGAATGAATAAATTAAAATTCTTTATTATAGCTTACAAGCTAGATACATCAGAATGAAAAACAAGTGAATGTACCTATAATGGGCGGTCTTATTGCTAAAGAAAGCGAATAGAAAGAGATAATAAACGTAAGTACCTACATATTTTAATTGTTTATAATAAGTGAAAATCTATGTACGTAGTTACTTTTGAATCATAACTTTCTATCTAATAAAAATGCAGGTTTGATTTCCATATTCATTTTATCCAAACAAAAGAACGCATAAAAATATACGATCTTTATTTCGGTAGCTTAACTATTATGTTCCTCGTAACTTTTAACGTGTTTTTTATTATTTTGTCTCGGTTATTATCGAGCAATAACAGTTTATTTCAATTATATTTTTATCGATAACATTATCGATGTTTTTGTGACATCACTAGCGTTAAGCTTACTCAAATTCGGTAAGTTTTAAATATAATAAAAGAGGTAATTGTTATTTGTACATATCTAACCTTTGTTTTTTATAAGCCCCTAAGATATTGTCATACGCTGACTCACTTTTGGAATAGGTTAATGGCAGAATACAAACAGTGCCATTGTTTTTTTTTAATACTTCGATATTAAGTTAGCCTAAGTCCCAACACGCAGTGAGAATCATAAAATATATAGCCTGGTTATAGCTTAAAGTAGCTTCTACCTATCCATACTATATAAATTCAAAATAAAATTAAATCGGAACTCTAATAATAATATGGAAATCCAAGCAATGGAAGTCAAGAGATATCTTCACGAATGGAAAACTGGCGATTGGAACGACAGTGGAAAGTATGACGGACCTCGTAAAGAGAGTATGTAGCAGAGAAACCACGATAAAAGTTGACAAGATCAGGCATAAAAACTGAGCAGGATTATGCCTCTTTTATTATCACGGTGCCGCAAAGAGAGTACGAAATACTTTGCCAGCCAGAAGTCTGGCCCATGAATTCTGAGTTTGGCGGATGGTTTTGGTTTCGGAGACAGGCTAATAGGCCAATCGAAGAAAAATAGAGTCATAGAAGTATACTATCAGAATGCGAGAGGGTTACGGACAAAGCTGGGATGATATGTAACAACATCGAATCCGCAGGTGCAGACTTATTTGCTATCACGGAGACGGGTTGTGTAGAGTCTATTTACGATGCCGAGATAGTACCTCCGGGATACCAGATCTTGAGATGTGACCGGGCGGACGGACGAAAGCAGGGGGGAGTGTTCCTGGCGTCGTCGCACCGTCTTCAGTTACGACGAGCGAAGGTCCTGGATGGGACCCGAAGGCGTTCTGGAATTATGTTAGAGAGAAACGGGGTGCAGTGAACCGAAAGAAAATCACAAAAAGAAACTTCCGGAGGCAGAATGTGCAGAGGAATTTATTTATTTTCTTTCGGTATACGGCATCGCTACGGTGGCCCTCAATGTGCGCGAAGCGGAGGCTTTAAGTAGCGCCTGGAGCTCGCGCATTCACGTGCCGCGGCTGACAGAGGCTGAGGTATGGGCGGCACTCACACGACTTAAGCCCAAATAGTCTGCAGGCCCAGACGGGATACCCGTGTTTGTAATGAGGGACTGTCGTAGGGTTCTAGCGGAGCCACTCGGGTATATATTTAATTTATGCTTGGAAGGCTCATATTTCCCGGAACGCTGGAGGGTTACCCGAGTGATTCCTATACCAAAAGGTGACGGTGGCTCGGAGGTAAGCGGATTCAGGCCCGTGGCGATTCTTTCAACACCAGCTAAAGTGTTCGAGTCAGAGGTGCAGCGCAGCATACAGCAGCAAATATCGGCTCATCTCTCGGATACGCAGCACGACCAGCAACCTCCTCAACTCGGTGTCATACATACTCCCGAACGTGGACGCAGGGGTGCAAGTAGACGTCGCCTACTTTGATTATAAAAAAGCTTTTGACCTGGTTGATAATGCCATTTTATTGACAAAGCTGGTGACGTTTGGCTGCACCCCCAAACTGCTGCAGTTCTTCACTAGCTACATGAAGGACAGGCAGCAGTATGTGGAGTATGCGGGACACAAATCCGAACCATACTTCACGAGAACACGTGTGAGTCAGGGCAGCAACTTAGGGTCGCTTGAATTTATCGTGATGATTAACGATCTGCCCAAAGTAGTATTAGCGGCCAAATGTCTTCTGTTTGCAGACGACCTCAAGCTGATCTTGCCAATAAAGAAGGAAGAAGATTGCGTCCGCCTTCAACAAGACGTGGATAGGGTAGTGGAGTAGGGCCGAAGAAACAAGTTGCAGTTTAATGTGAACAAATGTTCCATAATAACATTTAGTATAGCAACAGCCCCACTCCACTACAACTACCAGATAGAGGAAGCGCAGTTGATGCAGGTGAAATCGGTGAGAGATCTTGGGGTTCGGCGGGACACTGAGTTGAGGTTCAGAATCCATATTGTTACTGTTTGTAAAAAGGCGTACAGAATTTTAGGATTTGTTTTACGCCGAGCAAACGGTTTCACAAACTTAAGGGCTCGTACGGTAATGTATAATGCCCTGGTCAGAAGCCAGATGGAAAGCGCAGCTTCTGTATGGGCTCCGCATGAAGCTAAATACAGCCTCATGTTGGAGCATATACAGAACAAGTTTACGCGATATCTATATTGGAAGACATACGGCGTCTATCCTTTCAGTCCCTTGATGTACCCAACCTTATTCGTTTTGAGTATGGTTGGATACAACAAGCTGGAAATTAGGAGAGATATGACGCTAGCGCTGTATGTATGTAGTTCGAGTGTTCCATATTGGAGATGATGAGACTGTGCGTACCGGACGAGTATGTAGGGCGGCGCAGGCGGCCTCCTCTGTTCGAAGTACCTCGTGGAAGGTCGAACCTGCTCGTCAAGGCGCCACTGACGCGGACCATACAAGCGCTAAATATAGTGGCGGTTACCATCGACATATTCCACTGTCCAAAGAGCGAGTTTGTCAGAGCTACATTATTTAATTTTTGTTATTGTAAATATGATATATGACGAGAGGTAATATGACGAGTATGACATTTGCTCTACATTTGATGTCTACTCTATTGTATTAGGTCTAACCTGTAATAATAGATGAATTGTTTAAAAAAAAAGTAACTGTGTCTGACTCTCGTTACGTTTTCACGACTAAACGACAGGACCTATTTTGATGATACCTGACTGGGGAGAAGGAGGGTGATGTTTTTATTGATATACCACGCGTGTGAAGTCGCAGGTGATAGCTAGTTGTAGATAGTGAACTCTAGTCTCTAGTGAATGCCATTATTACAAAAGAATGGTTTGGGAAGCGATTAAAACCAAGAAATTCCCAAATTTCAATCGGGATGATGGCTATAGACTCTCTGCGTCCTGGAACCCGGTGATTACTACGTGTGCGCGTCGTGACCGGTCGTCTCAGTGCGTGGATGCGGTTAGTGTACTGTGTCGTAATATGAACGAGGTCATTTCTAATTCCGATGACCAAGTGAGGGTAGTTGCTGCAGCTACGATCACTTCTCGACGGTAGCTCCAAGTAATCCAGTCCGCCCGTGACCACGGCTGTTGCAACATAGTCGAAATGTCGGGATAATAAATAAAAAAGGTACATACGCGATACATACTAGTTTTAATGAGTAATAAGTTGTAAATAAATCAATATATATTTTTATTCGGAACATTTTAATACGAGTACTCGTAAGTTTAATTAGGAACTGAAAGGAATTTGTGCCAAGTCCAAAGTTTGCGATGTCTTATTGTTGGGAACAAAGTGTGTAAAACAATACCACAGATTTACACTACGCAATGTGAGCTACTCGTATTCTTAAACGCCACTCAACACTTACACACCTACTCTTACCTATTACACAGTGTAAATTACTGTTCTTATAGAGTACGCACGGCCGTTGGGGCAAAAGGTTATCGAGTGGAGATTACGCACTAGAAAGCATAGCGTAGGACGGCCCTCACTAAGCTAGTCGACTACATGTCCCGGAAAATCAAATCCGGTTTCGACAGGAAAAGTACCGCTATTCGCGGTGATGCCCGCGCAGACCCTGGCGCGCCAGCAATCCCCAAACCGTCGCTCCCAATGCCACCTCAACGCCCTCACCGCTTCACACGCACAATTACATATCTTTTCGGACAGATGGCCCACAATAGAGAGATCGTGCTTGCTCTATTGTGAAAGACTAAATTAGGTACATACACTTGAGAGCAATAAAATCGCACATCCGCACATTTTTACTTAAAAGTTAATTTTTTTTTTATTTGGAGCTTACAGCAAATTAAAATCAAATTAAATTAAAGTGCATAATCTAGGCATTCGCAGAACTGATAAAGGGTTGACATTTACCTTTAAAAACAACTCATTAGCAACAAAACAATAGACCCCCTTATGTCGCTCGATCCAGGTAAGGCCGGCGGCGGGATTTATCGCAGGTATAAAAGAGTGCATATTGAGGGAATGGTCATCATTTGCATACCAACGTACAGTGTGAAAGGTTCTCTATTGATATTGGCTTCAAACGGAACACGAAAATGGATACTACACCAGAAGTAGCCGCTCAAGTGGTTGCCCTTGTTGAATCGGGGCTTAAGCAAAGTCAAGTGGCTCGACAATTGAGTTTGAGCCGATTTACCGTTCGGCGTGTATACCAGAGGTATCAAGAGACTGGTGGCTACCAACGGCGACAAGGATCGGGCCGTCCCCGTGCTACAACAGAGCGTGATAACCGCTTTCTTATAACGACATCTTTAAGAAATCGTCGTTTGAACGCAGTTCAACTGGGCCAACGACTTCAAGAAGTTTGTGAAGTAGAAGTTAGCCGGTGGACAGTCAGAAGACGATTGAGAGAAGGTGGCCTGACTGCACACAGGCCAGCAAACGGGCCGAAATTGACCCCAGCCCACCGAGAAGCCCGCCTTCAGTTCGCTCGAGACCATTTGAATTGGACCGAAGAGCAGTGGAGTGCAGTCCTGTTCTCTGATGAGTGCAGGATGTGCTTGCATGGCAACGACGGACGGGGGAAGGTGTATAGAAGATCGGGAGAGCGATTTGCCCAATGCTGCATAACAGAACGTGTCGCCTATGGCGGTGGATCAATCATGTTTTGGGGAGGCATGTCTATGGAAGCAAAAACCGAGCTTGCCTTCATCACCGGACCGAATACTGGTCGCCAATCAAGAGGATTGACTTCCATACGATACATTGAGGAAGTACTCGAGAGCCACGTCGTACCTTTTGCTGGGTTTATCGGCGAAAACTTTCTGTTTATGCAAGATAATGCAAGACCGCATACTGCTGGCATAGTGATCGAGTACCTTCAAGAGGTGGATGTGACCGTTATGGAGTGGCCAGCTCGAAGCCCAGACCTCAATCCCATCGAACATCTATGGGACGAGCTGAAAAGAAGAGTTCGAGGCCGAGATGCTCCTCCATCGACTCTACAGGAGCTGCAACAGGCGATCGCAGAGGAATGGGAGGCTATTCCTCAAGACTTTATCAAAAGTCTAGTAACATCAATGAAAACACGGATGGAGTCAGTGATTCAGGCTAGGGGAGGGAACACTCGGTATTAATAACAAACTTTAAATTAATTTTATCTTTTAATTTCATAACTTTGACACCAATACTTGAATAAAGAATTTTTTACTAAACATGCATTTTTGTTATTGATCCACAAAAGCATTTTTATGTAATGATTGAAAGACAAATCAGATACCACTGGATAGGTATTGAAATAGACTATGAATCTGCATTACAGAAACATAATATTTTTTGTTTTTTTTTTTAGTTATGTCAAAAAATCATGAATGTGCGATTTTTTTGCTCTCAAGTTTAGTTATTAGGTGTTTTTATTTGTATTGCGTTAATTTGCGTTACATTTATATTGAATTTTGTTATACGTATGTATGTAGTTTCTTTTTTAAAATAAATAATGTCAATAGTGTATTTTGTGTATACATAGTGTAACGATTTAGAAAATGTCTGTAATGTTATACTTTATTTAATAAATTGAATTTTGAACTAGATGAAAAGATGATCTGATAAAGGGTGCTGGGAGCCGTTGGGTGCAGGCCGCACAAGATCGGTTGCTCTGGAAATCTACGGAGGATGCTTATGTTCAGCAGTTGACGGTCTATGGCTGATATGATAATGATAATAATCTTACCTGAAGGTACGCGATGATGCGGTCTAACGGAGCACGAAGATCTAGAAGACCTGGAACAAATATCTGTAGATCATGCAAACATTGGTTTCGCGGCAAACATCTACACTGAATTACATTTACACTGAATAGTAGAGTTCCTTGTAAAAAGGTTCGCCCGGGAAAGTACTACAACCATATCTATTTCTGCCGCCAAGCAACATTGCTGTGTTTCGGAAAACGTATGGTTGCCGGTGAAATTACAGACACATGAGGCTTTACATGGTGCTATTTTTTTTTATGAGTGTCAGTTCGATTTCCATGTGCGGCAAGCGTATTTTCAAAAACCATTAAATGCAGTTTTACATCTTTTTAAAAATAAAGGAATGTTTCCTTTGGGTAAAAGTTGATATCTTCATTATTTAGGGCGAGTTGCGCAACGATGCCTAATCGTATTTTATTTTATTTATTTAGGTCAACCAACGATTGTTACAAGGATACATTCAATTATTATTTTATATTACATATTAGAGCTAATTGCACAATCAATTACAGGTTAACACTGCATGCAAATTAAAATACATCTTTGAACCTAAGACATAAACTAACTAATTATATTACGCGTGCGATGTACATATGTATATATATAAATAATGAAACTATACAGTGTGATCTGATTTTAATTGAGTAAGTTCTCATCCAAGTAACGACGGAACTTATTAAAATGTATGGAAAAAACATCAATATCCTTGCAGTTATTCAAGGCTTTGCAAAGCCTGGGGATGGGGGAGTTGCTACCAAGGACTGTAGTGCGGAGCGGAGGGACAAGTGGTGCAATTGGTTGGCGAGGTATTCTGCGTGGAGCTCTAAAGAGAAACATTTGCAGTAGTTGAGGAGAATCTGTTTGTGAATTCAAAACTTTATACAGGAATGTGAGATCTAACTGCGTTCTACGTTTTTCCAGAGACGATATTTTAAAATGCTTTTATTTGCAGCGTAGGCAAGATGCCACAGAAAACGTTTTTGAATCCACTCAATCCTCAGTATATGCATTGCACAGGGCGGTCTCCACACAACAGGAAGGTATGCCAGTATACAGACCAAACTGTTCTATAACAGTATTTTGGTACGGGGTTTTCTAAAAAGTTTATTGTTTCTTATGACGAATCCTAACATTTTAGATGCTCTCTTGATAATATCTTCAATATGGGGAATATATTAATGATATTTTATACCAAATAACTGATATCTTTTTTAACTGTCTAATTTTTCGTTTGACCACAATCTCACCTGATGGTAAGCGATGATGTTGTCTTAGATGAAGCACGAAGATCTAGAAGAAACCTATTTACTCTTACCTTAAAGAGGCCCGGATTGTATTCTTTAGGAAAAACAGATGACGGTAAAGTGTTCCATACCTTAGCTGTGCGAATGGGTGCGCTTGCTTGTCCTTTGATGGAAGGGAGATGGCGGGATGTATTATATATGTACATCCAATGATACATCCATGATTATAGCCAAGCGCTAACTCACCTGATGGTAAGTGAAGGTGTGATCGAGGATGGAGCACGCTTGCCTAGAAAGAACCTATTCACTCTGGAATTGAAGACTCCGATATTGGTTCGGAAAAACATACGCCAGAAGTGAGTTCCACTCCTTACATGTGATTTGGGATTTGAAGATTCCCATAGAGGCCGAAGATTCCGTAGTATCATTAGTGCTTAAGTCCTGGCTACTTTACGTATCATTTATGCTATGTGTCAGTTAGTCACACAAAGTTAATCTATTGTAATGACTAAAGCTCTGATTCTGCGCAAAACATCGTAAGACGAATCCATAATGTGGACCTTGTACAGTCGAGTGCAAAACCAACATTAAATAAATAAATAATGCTGGACATTTTACACAGCGCTATCTAGCCCCAAACTAAGCAGAGCTTGTACTATGGGAAACAGATTACTGATTGAATACTTACATACGTTTATTTTTGTAAATACATTACTATATTTACATTATTATATTAGTTAGTTATAATAAATAGAGGAACATCCAGACCCGCAACAAATATCTGTAGATACTGTACTGTATATATACAACCTGTTTTGTTATGTACGACATTAATTTAAAACATACATCCAGTGATTTTAGAGGTGGGTTTAATACCGGTTGTTTAAATATTTATACAGTAATCGATACATTTCCAATAAACGTTTTTTACGTAAATCGGTGGCACGTTTGCGTCGATGCCACGTAGTCAGTTAAACAGGATACATGATGAATTAATATATGATTTGTGTGCCTACTTTATACAAGCTATTTTATTTGAAAATGGCGAATTTTCTATGGTAAAAATTAAAAAAAAAACTATTTTACAACAATACTAGCCATTAACCCGTGTTTTCATTTAATGTCGTACATAACAAAACACGTAGTACAATAATAATAAATCTTACCCTTATTCAATTAGACGCATGCCGTTACGAATCGATCTTCCCCCCCATGGTAGAACCTCCCCATCTGAAAACGGTAGAGTCCTATTCATTTTCCAAATGACTATACGTAAATGATCGAATGTTTTCTTATACGTTTGATATAAACGATTTTCTTTCGATTGACGTTTTTGCTACATAAATACAATCATTACATGAAAGCGATTACTACCTACCAACTCACCAACTCATTTAGCTATGTGACGTGCACTGCTTAACTAACATAAATATAGATAGATAGATAATCTCTTTATTACACACCATTAACAAATATAAGAAAATACTTTTAAATCATAGGTACAATGGGCGGCCTTATCGCTAAAAGCGATCTTGTCAATATAGTTGAATATAGTCAGATATGAAACCATCGGTGCGCGAGTCTTTCTCATACTTGACCGGTCTTGTTTTATTTATACTAGCTTCTGCCCACGGCTTCGCTCACGTGGTTTGTGAATAAAAGTAGCATTTGTCTCCATCCAGGTCATAATCTATCTGTATACCAAATTCGATTGAAATCGGTCCGGCCGTTTTCGATGAAAACGTAAAGAAAAATTGTGAAAATGTAATAGACAGAGACAGTAGTCATTAATCTCGGATTTGCAATATTATATTATATTATGTTATTGTTTGCATTCAATACGTGATTATGTTTCCAGCGCAGTAAAATAATTATTCCTAAAAAAGCACTTTCTCAGTCGATTGTACTTTAATGACTCGGTCTTGAATGATGGTGTTTTTGCGCGCGGGTTACAGACACACGGTCACTGGGCAAGTGTTACGGGATGGCTTTATGCAAAGGTAAGGCAAGACAAGTAACTTTAAAATAACATATATATAATGAACTTAAGGAAACAGAAAATTTATAGGAGTTATTTTGATTTAAAACCCAACCTAAACCGATTTTGATAAAATTTCTATGGTACCAAGATTGTACCATATTTGAAAGGATATATGTACTTTCATCTGAAAGTACATATATCCTTTCAAATATGTAAAATAATAAAAATAAAATTTTTCTAAATCGGTAAATGTTGTAGTTCTGAAGTAAAAATAAAAATACAATCAAATTGAGAACCTACTCATTTTTTAATTAAAAATATATAGTTTTGTTTTATGTAGATTAGTTTACTAGTGTCCTCTGTTTGTTAAACTTTTTCTCATTAAGTCCCTTCTGTATTCAGGTGCATGTCAAATAAACGTATACTATTCAACAGAGTCATCATCATCATATCAGCCACAGGACGTTCACTGCTGAACATAGGCCTCCCACATCGATTTCCAGAGTGACCGATCTTGTACGGCCTAATCTTAATTGAATTACTCATATTTTACGCCAAAAAACTAGTAAACTTTTTTTTATTATTGATACTATCTCGCAGAACACCATCCACATAGTGACATAATATTAAATTAAATAACAATCTATCATATTTCCTTTATTATGTAATGTTATTCGTTCTTATATTACTAACTATGTTAGTATTTGAGATACTGACATGCAATTTGATACTTAGCGTCCGATGACTGTTGTATAGACTATGTAGACCGAGTGGTACTGTAGTAAACCGTACATTATTGAGCTAAACTAAATAATTTATTAATTACTTTAGTTTTAAACGGATTCTAATTAATTTTTTCCACTTCGATACAACTGTAGGTACACTAGGAAAAGTAAAAAAACATTACAATTTCTGAATAACATAATTAGGAGGTTTTAACAAGTAAAAATAATACATACCTAACATTTTTAAATTAACAGATAAAAATAAAACCCAGGCGTGTCTGTTTTCCACGAAACGGAGCCAATTTAATCTGGCTCCTACTTTCCGTAATGTATCCGTGCCAATTTCTGACCACCTCGAGCTTCTTTGTATCTTAACCCTAGAGTGGTCGCGTGGATTACCTATGTAATCCACACTTACGGAATTGTAAAATTCTCAAAAATCGCTAACGTAAATTACGAGCGCTTCTAGGTACTTTAAGTTAAATAATTGACAAACGCACTAAGTGCTGCGCGCGAGAATTTCTTGGCATTATCCAGACAGAAACCACAGCGACAACATCAGCAAACACCAACTCGATCCATAGGTCGCTGCCACGATTACGGAAGAAGCCGCAATAAAAGCACTCGAAAACTATGCAATACGTGCAAAAAGTCTATTTGTGGCGATCATTCGAAGGTTGTATGTCTGTCTTGTTTAGAAAACACTAATTAGTATTTTGGATTTCTTGTGCCACTTTAGAGATTTTTTTTTGTTTTGTCGATTTTTTTATACTCAAGAGGTTGCGATTCGTTTTTATTGATTACTTTTAATATAACAATACTTTAATAACACTATTACAATAAAAATTAAACATAGTTGAAACTCAAATGTATTTTTATTTGAATTTATAAATGGTATACAATAGTACTCCACGCGACCAATCAGGTCAGGTTTTAGTACGCGACCACTGTAGGGTTAATAACACTGACTTTTCGGCGGAAGGAATTTCGGCTCCTACATTGAGTCGAAAGTCCAGCTGGTCGCTAAAAAGCTTGGTATACTTGCAAAGGTGAGGCAATACTACACACCGGGACAGTTGCTCAACTTATACCAAGCACAAGTCCGATCATGTCTGGAGTAATGTTCTCACCTCTGGGACGGATCAGCGAAATACCAGCTAGAGGCTCTAGATCCAATTGAGAGAAGAGCCAAGAAGCTCATTTGCAATGACGAATTAGCAAATGCAAGGCTCCACAGCCTCGAGCATCGTCGACAGTTTGCAAGCCTCTCGGTTTTCTACCAGATACATTTCGGAGAGTGTGCTACGGAGCTTTTCAACCTGTTCCCACCATCCCCAATCTATCATCCGACAACCAGACGCTCCGCGATGCGCCACCGCTACATGGTAGACATACCTCCCATACGCACAAAGCGGTACTCTTCCATCTTTATTATGAGCACCGCCAAGGAGTGGAACTCCTTGCCTGAGTCTGTGTTTCATGATAACTACAACCTAGGGGTCTTCAAGTCGCGAGTGAATAGGTTTCTTCTAGGCATGCGTGTACCATCGTAGACTGCATTATCGCGCGCCATCAGGCGAGATCGTGGTCAAACACTAGCCTATAATTTATATATAAAAAAAGACACACGCATAAAATAAAGAAACATTGTAAAAATAAACAATTAGAATAAAAAAAAATATTGACAATTATGTATTTAGGTCATCAGCGAGTGCATCGTCAAGGGTACCACAATCATGTTCTTATTTAAATACTATACGTAGTCTCAAACATAATGTTTTTATATCCACCACGCCTGCCAACCTTTCACACCTCATCTCAGTCAGGTCATGTTATCTGTCAGAATCGTGATCCACGCGAATCAAAACAGGTTCAAATTGGTGCGACCCTGGTGAAGGAATGTAGAGTAGGAGTAGCTATAGGGAATCCTACTTTATCGAGTACCAGAATACATATAAGTGAAAGTTAGTAAAAGGCAAACAAGTACAAAGTGCCATTACCTAGTTTTTAAGACCATAATGTACACTTGTTTATGCAAATATCTTGTATCATAATTAGGAAACTTTCGATATTAATTTCAATCAAAAAATATTCTTAGGGTGACTTGCGCAACGATGCCTAAACGTATTTAGTGGCTAAATATGATTTAAGGAGTTGTCAAATCATACAAATATGTCAAATTTAAACATGTTTAGTCGCTAAATACTTTTAGGGATAGCTGTGCAAACCGGCTAATAAACTTTCACTAATAAAATGCCGCCACGAAATTCAAAACCAAATAACTTGACCTACAGTTTGATTCAAATTACAAGAAACAAGAGTTCATGTAAGGGGTTACTGTTTTAGGGGTAGAAATTGCAGTTATTTTGGATTTCAGACTATTTCCTTTATTTGTATCACTGAAGCTACACGCATACCAAATTTTAGCACTGTGGGGTCACTGGTGTACCCTGTGAATTTCATCAAAGTTCAGTTTTTATTATGGCTTATTAGCCATAATGCGTAATAATAGGTACGTGATAAATCACGTATTTATACAAATGATCTTGTATCATTCTATATCGCTGACTTTGGTTCGTATGCATGTGTGTATGTACCTATTAGCTTGGAAATTTAGTATGGAGCATCTGGCAGATAAATCTAACCCCCAGTTATCGTAAATCAGAACTCACCAAAATACCATATCGGTAATATGGATGTAACCTTTTAGGGTACTTTAGCAATTTAGTCATTGCCATAAAGAGTTCAGTACTGGAGTACTGAACTCGGTAAAAAGATGAACAGTTTTAGAGCATCTATATAAATAAAAAATAAAATGGTGTTCGTTGATAAGTGAACACCATTTCGTTGGATTAAAAAAACGTTATTTATTTTTTATTTTTTTTGTCGACCTATATTGTCCCACTGCTGGGCAAAGGTCTCCCCAAAGTCTCTCCATCTATCTCTGTCCTGTGCGACACTCCACCACTCCTGCTCGAAGGCAACAAGATCGTCTCGCCAACGCTTTCTTGGTCGACCCTGACCGCGTCTTCCATCAGGGCTCTAGGTTGTGGCGTTTGGTATCTATTTTTTATTATATATAGTCTCAAAAATATACTTCGTCATTATTTGTAGTTTAAATTGAAACACCTTATATTGGCATTATTATAAATATTATATATATAATACATATAACTTATTATACTAGTGGTTCGCCCTGAACCGAGATTTCGCGAGTCTCCAATAAAAACAAAAAAAATATTCGTCATCTTTGACTATCAAAATAGTGCCATGAAATTCATAACCAAAGTGGTCATGAAATTCATAACCAAAGTGGTTATGAATTTCATGACATGACTTGACCTACAGCTTCATTCAAATTACAGGTAACGGGAGTTCATGTAAATTGGTTACTATTTTTTGGGGTAGAAATAGCAGTTATTTTGAATTTCAGACTTTTGCCTATATTTGTGTCACTAAAGCTAAACGCATACTAAATTTCAGCACTGTGGGGTCACTGGTGTACCCTGTGAATTTTGTCAAAGTTCAGTTTTTATTATGGCTAATAACTTAATAACTACAAAGTTTAAACTAAAAATAAAAACAGGGTCAAGATGTACTCAGAAAGATCTTTTATTAGACGTGCCATTTGACCACATAATCCCATTTTGTTTTTTTTTACCCCTCTTGAACCCAATATCTTAACAACCCCAGAACATTTTTAGCTCATTGAGTCACACCAAAATTGTGCCATCACTGCCTACCTATATACTAAATTTTATGATGATCGGATAAACGTTTCGAAAGTTATCCTCGGACAAACAAACATACCTATATACAACGCCGATTTGCCCATGTTAATTTGGAGATCTCGCTTCAATCGATTAATTATATATTGTGTTGGTGTACACTGTCTTATAAATAAAAGCAATAAACTAGTGGTTCTGTGAGAACAGTAGACCTCGCGAGCTCTTAAAAAAGCATTTTATGGCCAATCTCGAAACTGAGAAGCTTCGCTTGCTCGTTCAAAAAACGTGTTATCTAGTGTTCATACCTCCGAGCCAGCAAATCTAAGCTGAAGATATTTTCACACGTAGCTATAATAGACATTGTTAGCCAATCCCGATACAAAGTCTAAGTTATATGCGATATACAAAAGAAATCGTGTTACAGGACTTGGCATTTGTGGCAAAAAGATTGCTATTTACTGATCGAGCGAAGCGAGATCTCCAAATCAACTTGGGTAAATCGGTGTTGTATGTGTGTATGTTTGTTTGTCCGAGGATAACTTTCGAAGCGTTGATCTGATTATCGTGAAATTTGGTAAGCAGGTAGGTAGTGATGGCACAATTTTGGTGTGACTAAATGAGATAAAAATGTGGGGGGTTGTTGAGATATTGGGATTCAAGAGGGATAAAAAAACCCAAAATGGGACTATCCGGTCAAGTGGCACGTCCAATAAAATGTATTTGTGAGTACATTTCGAGCCCGTTTTTATTTTTAGTTTAAACCTTTTAGTTTTTAAGTTATTAGTTATTTATTAGCCATAATAAAAACTGAACTTTTTAAAATTCACAGGGTACACCAGTGACTCCACAGTATAGAAACTTGGTATGGGTGTAGCTTTAGTGACACAAATATAGGGAAAAGTCTGAAATCCAGAATTACTGCAATTTCTACACCAAAAAAAATTAACATGAACTCCCGTTACCTGTAATTTGAATGAAATTGTAGATCAAGTTAGTTGGTTATGTATTTCGTGGCACTATTTTGATGGTCAAAGATTAGGTACAAATAATATTTCTTTGTTTTTATGTGAGTCTCGCGAGATCTCAGTTCGGGGCGAACCACTAGTTAGGCTAGCTATTGAAAGAACCTAATGTAGACAGTTATCTGTCTACAGATATTTGTTCCTGGGTTGGGTATTTTGTATACATAACAGATATGTTACTTATTTACAAAAAAATATATAAATAATTTTATAATATATAAATAAATTTTGTAAATACATACTTATAATATATAGAAAAACAACCAGACCCGGAACAAATATCTGTAGATCATGCAAACATTTGTTCGGCGGCGGGACATATAAGTACATATTCTATCTAGAGGTGCCGCGAATAGTCGAATACCGATTAGTCGCCATTCCCTTTGGCGAATAGTCGAATAACTCGCCAGTATTGTTCGACAAAAAAAAGGAATATAAAAAATAATGAGGCAGGTTTGATTTATGAAGAAAAGTGCACCGACTTGATCCTATCTACCCCTTTTGGACTTCAAATACTAATTACTAGCTGACCAATCCGCAGCTTCTCACGCGTAGTTTTTCAATAAAAACATTACCTTCTTTCTGCGCAGTTGGGTAAAAAGTAGCCAATGTTACTTCGGGATAATGTAGCATTCTAATGGTGAAATAATTTTTGAAATTGGACCAGTAGTTTTTGTGTTTATTAGTTACAAACAAATCAATAATATTAGTATAGAAAAAACCTAACTAATTAACTTCAACATGACATGACTGGTTTTTGGCTAACTTTTTATAATAACCATAATAAATAATACTAAGTGTGTATTGTTTTAAAAAATCTATTAATGATTGAATATTTTTAAGTCCATAGTTTTTTATTCATTAAAAGTTTATTTTAGAGAAATATTCTCCGAATAACAAAAAAAGTCGAATAATACCGAATAACGAATAATAGCGAATATTCGCGGCATCTCTAATTCTAGCAGTTATCTGGTTCCCATAACTTTGCTTAGATTGGGGCTAAATAGCACTGTGTGAAATGTCCACTATTATTATTTATTTTTATTGTTATAATTAGATTGTTGAAAGAACTGAATGCAGAGATTGATAGTTGAAGTGAAGTTTTTACGATTCCGAGTCGATCTGACATAGAACTCATCACGATGAATCGACTTCGAAACCTTAAAAAATCTTTGACAGAGTAGTAAATCTCATCATTATCATATCGGCAAATGAACGTCCTCTACTGAACATGTATTTTGTATCCCCTAAATTTTTTTTATAGCAATGGCAATGGAACAAGCATAGGGCCCACCTGACACATCGCCTATGGCATGCAAAAAATTGCTTCGTAAGTCACGCAACTTAGAAACATGCCCTACGATGCACTGCCCTGCGTCCATCATCTTGAGGGACACAGGTAAAAAGCCTCATGTGCCTGTAATTTCACCGGAAACAGCAATACTGCTTGACGGCAGAAACTAGAATGGTGGTAGTACTTCCCCAGGTGAGCCCTTTTGCAAAGAACTCTAGTACTCTTACTGCTGATATGATTATGATATTTTAATTGCATCAAGTATGTGTAACTATTGATTGATCTCGTGTTAATTTTATCAAAATAAGTACAGCTGCTAATGTGATTACTGAATGGTGACCCTTGCCCTCTTCAAAATCAAACCTACCAATCAGTGGAAACGTAATAAGAAAAATAACAGTAATAATACATCGTTGAACAAAATAACAGTAATTAGAGACATCATTTTGAACTGCAATTTATTTCAAAGCTCGTCTCATTATTATTAATTTTCTGCCCTTGAATTATTAAAATAAAGCTTTACTAATTTAGCTTTATTAGTCAGAAGTAACTGAGCAGTTTAGGTGATCAAATATACCTACGCACTAAAGTTATCACAACTACATGTACAACAAAAATCTTAAAAGCTTTCTAAGCACTACTTTTGGCAAAAGCTCACACATAGAAAATTACTTTGCATACCTGAAATTATTATATAGTTACATGAAAAATTATCTTTGATTATAATATAATATTAGCTGATTCGCCCCGGCTTCGAACGGATTTTTATCTGAATAATATTATATATTATTCAGGCCTATCTTTCTATTTTTAGAAAGAAGTTTCAGAATAGAATTCGTAGTTCCGGAGATTACTCTTTACAAATAATTACGTGCTTCAGGGATTTAAGCTTTTTACTAACTTAATGGATCCATTGTTATCTTATTAAATAAATAAATAATTATATTATTTACATCTAAACAAATAAATTCACAAATTTTATTGCGTTTGGCTCTTTATTCTTTATTGCACACAAGAAAATACATTTGTAAATACAGAAAAAGAGGTCATGTACAAAGGCGAGCTTAACCCTAAGAAGAGTTTTCTTCCAGCAAACCTTTGAGGCTAGAGAAACAAATGATTTTAAAGGTAGGTGAGTGTACAAAAACATAAATAAATATATATATACCCAAAACGAATAGTAGTAGTCTTTGTAATAGGTATTGAAGCAAAGATTTTCTTTTTTATAACCATAGATTATTTCTCAATGGGTTAAACTATTTTTCATAGTAGAAATCATTTGCAATGGTCATTAGACACCATGATGCTGTTTTTTATTTTTTATTATTTTGTCAACACGTACATTCTTTCTGTTAATAAACATGCATTATTTAAGTAATTAATAAATTATTTGTTAATTTTATTAATTGTTTCGAAGAGTACTAGCTAGTAGCGGCTTTTTATTATGGTAATTACGTATACAAGTACTTAATTTGCTGACTTTATTAACGACATAATAAATTAGTAATGACGATAAAAAAATAAGAAAATCTTTAAATCTTTATTCAGTAAACGATAAAATAATAAATATACTATAATATATGTATAAAGAAAATAGAACTAATGTAATATGAATTAAACAGGTAGGTATATAACCTCTTAAGGTAGTTGTTTTGCAGCTACCGGTTGACTGATTTAAAAACCAGTTGCTCAGCTATTTCTGATAGCGATTATATTAAACCAATATATATAATTAATTGTCTTATTAGGTTGAAAATTACAGTACAAAAATTCTCACGATGCGACGTTTGTACCTAGTGATTATTTTTAGCTTATGTATGGTCCAAGGTACATCATAGCCATTCACCACACTTGCCCTTCACTAGACTTTTTACCCGTAGGTCTCGGGGTGACGGGCGCAATGCCACGTAGGCCCAGTCTTAGAAGCTACCAGTGAGGTTATAAAAAAAATTGTTGAACACACACAGCGCTATCTAGCCCCAAATTAAGCGGAGCTTGTACTATGGGAACCAGATAATTGATAGAATACTTAATTACTTTTTTTGTAAATACATACTTATAATATATATAGAAACATCCAGACCCGCAACACAAATATCTGTAAATCATGCAAATATTTGTTCCGCGGCGGGAATCGAACCCGCTACCTCCTGCGTCTTAGCCAGCTATGCACCACTGCGCCACGCCTTATCTATCAATAGACAATATTCATTTACTAATTAAAATCACAAGGATCTCTTTGAAACGTCAATATCATCGCCTGTTCCTCCGCGACCAAGCCAGGAAAGAATCTGGCAAGAAACAAGACTGGTTATTCTTTTTAATGATCCTTTACACAATATAATAATAGGAATAATAATTACTGATTTAAATGGGTATATATCGCGTATGTACCTTTTTATTGTATGTGCCCGCAATCACGGCTGTTGCAACACAGTCGAAACGTCGGGATAATAAATAAAAAAGGTACATACTCGATAAATACCCGTTTAAATCAGTAATTATGTCCAGTAATCGCGAAAGATTATAAAATACAATAGGAATAATATAAAATTAAATGACTTTACATACATTAATTTTGAAAAACAAATAAAAATGTGTACTGATAATGCAAAATTGAGATAATATATATAATTGATATGTCGAGAGGCTGAGCGACATCGGGCCGCGGGGTTTTATCATACACTAATATTATTGTTACGAGCTGAGGGTTCGGGATAAAATAATGGGAATCGATCTAACCAAAATAGCACTTTTATTCAGCACTAAACGATGAATACACGAACTTGGTCACACGTAATCACAACACACTAATTCACACCACTGTTGCACCACTTAAAGTCACCGAAATGATCGCACGTATAGCTTAATCCAGACTGACTCGGGAGTAACTACTGTTCACGCGAGACCCTTCCCATGTCAGTCCTCCAGAGCCTCGCTGAGACTCACTCACTAACTGACTCGAGACTCAGACTATCCGGCCATCTCTCCGGCCTATTTATATCGCACACATTTCGATTGTTCGAGAACGATGTCGATCCTTCCAGGAAAGGGTCGGTCCCTCGACACAATGGCCACTCCCCATTCTGCGAAACCACAAACAATAGCAACAATAACACAGCAAGACAAAAGCGTTCGAGAAGGTTCGAATATTACTCACTTTGACTAATCAAAGATTACTCATTTAACAGCCGCGGCGTAACATTATAAATGAGACAGTTTGGATGTTTGTTTGTTACTCAATCAAGTCTTAACGGTTGAACCGTTTTCGATGAAATTTGGTATGCACATAGATTATAACCTGGATTAACACATAGGTTACTTTTTGTTGACAAACAACGCGTGCGAAGCCGCTGGCGGAAGCTAGTCATCATCAATATAATAGTACTTCCTTGTGAAAGGGCTCGCCCGGGAAAGTCTACCACCCATACCTATTTCTGCCACAAAGCATTGCTGTATTTCGGTATGAAGGGTATGGTTTCCGGTGAAATTACAGGCACATGAGGCTTTACACCATGCCTTAATTGATGGACGCAGGGCAGTACATCTTAGGACACGTTTCTAAGGTGCGTGACCTACGAGACAATACTTTGTTATAGGCGATGGTTACCACTTAACATCAGGTGGGTCATATGCATGTTCCTTTTCCAGGTTATCATCATCATCATCCACAGCCTGACTTCACCCACTATTGGGGACCCATTTCCAGGTAGTATAAAAAAAACCGATATGCGCACATTTTTTAAGAAATATCCATTGATACGTTTCCAAGATTTGAACCCACAACCTCCGTTTCCAACATCCTCGCCAGTCCAACATGGCTCCTAACTTTGGCTGGTATCTATTTTACCACTACGTTAGGTATTTATGCATCATCTATTACGAAAATATAGTTCAAATCGCGTTCTAAATTACTTTCACATTGTTTGAAACAGCTTATAGTCTGGGAGCGTAACGTGGTAACAATACATGATAGAGAACCAGGATGGTACGTAAGAGGGGTGAAAGAGGGGATAAAATAATCCAGTAGGTTATATCAGGAGTGCGTATTTTTTTTTAGGTTTCTGTGATTTTTAGAGTGTAATGTTCACAATCACACATTTACAGTCTCTCACTAACTCACACAAGCCATGCTTTTGATGTGTAACATCTTTCCTCTTGGTTTGTGGGAGTGATTTTGGCAAAAGGGACGGAAATGTGTAACAGGAAACCGGGAAAGCGCACGCTATTTGATTTGACCAATGAGCGTGCGTGGTGGTGAGATGTTACTCATCATATGCGACTACTGTAAGGCTTGTAGTTTTTTTAATGTAGCGTAACATATCATTTATTTGTTAACAACAACAAATAACAGTTTGTTATTTTTGTTATGTTTAATTTTGTGTAGTATTCAACTAGAACTTCAGTTGCCTAGAAACTAGGCTGAAAAGCCTGTAGGGTAGGCTGCTCCGCGGGAAGCGTAGCTGCCAAGCATGGGAAATGTTTGATTACAAATGTAATTAAATATATATTATAATATAATATATATTATATAGAATTATATATTAATTTAATTTAAATGTAAAAAAAGTTAGTTATAATCACACTAATATTAATGTGAAAGTTTGGATGTTTGTTTATTTGTTACACAATCACGTCATAACGGCTGAACCGATATCGATGAAATTTGGTATATAGGTAGATTATTACCTGAATTACCACATAGGCTACCTTTTTTTACATAAATCAGTTCCCATGGGATAAAAATGGAATGTCAAGACAAGTTGCAACAGCGAGTTTAGCTTTATTTCTAGGTTACCTACACATTTAGTAGTGTAACGCGTACAAAGTCGCGGGCAACAGTGTTTTAATACATAAGATGAATAATTGCTGGATATTGAAAATATTGATATATCTTAGATTATAATAAAATATGAAATATGAACTAATTACATCATTATGTTGAAATTGGCGTAGCCGTTTTCTTTAGTCAGGGGTTAATTTTTTAGGCTTCCGAATTTTAAAACTAAATAACGAAACCCTTATTTTGTTGAAAACCTTATTGTGGCCGTCTGTACGTCGTTCACAAAGATTTTTCTCATTACTAAAATTCACTTATCATCAGAAATAATACCTACATCTTTCTTTTTACTGGTATTTGATTAGGTAGGGCTACATCAGCAGCCACTCCGTCTCATAGGAAGTACATTTTACATCACAGCACATCTGTCTTGTATGATTGCGCTTCGCTCGGTTCAAGGTAGGCAGAGGCATAATTAGAGTGATCTTTATCAGTTACCCAACCAATGGATTGTTTAATGCACTTTAGCTCCACTTTTCAAAATAGCGGTCATCAAAATAAATTTACCTACTAGTCGACTCTGTGAACTTCGTACCGCCTTGACATGCATATACCGCGGGCTACCAATGTACGTCACCCACCCGTAGAATTGTCAATCGACCATCATTAGCTGCATCTATGTATGAGAAAATGAATTTTCTTCATAATTTTTATTTGCATGAATTTTTCCGATATTGTAATAGTTATTCTGCTATTCGGGACGGAGACAAATCCAACAAATCAAAGATCATCAAAATCGGTCCAGCCGTTCTTGAGTTATAAATGGTGTAACTAACCCGACTTTGTTTTATATACATACTAGCTATCCCGCCGAACTTCGTACCGCCTTGACATGCATATGACGCGGGCTGCCAATGTCGCCCCGGTATACTTGTCAATCGGTCATCATTAGTTGCATCTATGTATGAGAAAATGAATTTTATTCATAATTTCTTTATGCGTGACTTTTTCAGATATTTTAATAGTTATTCTGTTATTCTGCTATTCGGGGCGGAGACAAATCCAACAAATCAAAAATCATCAAAATCGGTCCAGCCGTTCTTGAGTTATAAATGGTGTAACTAACCCGACATTGTATATATATATATATATATATATAGATTAATAAGTGAAAAAAAACATTGTACTTACCCCTTTTTACTTAAAAAACTTTCGTGATTGATTTCAATCATTATTATAAATACGGGATTTATCACGTACCGTTTTATCGGTGTTTCGACCGACAATGTTTTCAACTCCTGAACCTTCATCAGGGTGAGTGCGATCCGCTCCAAATAACGTCTCGCCTCGCATTGTCGGTCGAAACACCGATAAAACGATACGTGATAAATTCCGTATTTATAATACTGATTGTACCCCTTTTTTAGCTTATTTCGCGCACGAAGGAGTGTGAAATTTGGCATAAGTAGTTAAAGTTTATAAGTCTAGTACAGAAGGAGGGTCTAAAAATACCTAATTAAAATGGTTTTTTGGTCGTATTTCGACCGCTGAGCACCGGCAAATAGTTAAAGATAAATAGTTTTATAAATAAAAAACTCGAATGTAGTTATCATTATCATTATATCAGAATAGGACGTCCACTGCTGAACATAAGCCTCCTCCATAGCGAACGATCTTGTGCGGCCTGCACCTAACGACTCCCGGGGGTCCCTCACTGCGCTTTCCGGTGCGTGGTTATATACTTACAAAAATGTATTTATTTAAAAACAATAGTTATAATGAACTCTACCTTCGTAGAACAACGCTAGAGCAAACTTGGACACAGCTCATTCTGTTGCTAGGCTGGGTAATACAGACGTTATTTTTAACGAGTGGGGGGCCATCCTAAGCTGCACGTTCCAAAACACCTTGTATATAATTATGAAATCATCTCACTAAGATCTTTCTAGTGATACCCATAACGCTTTATTGAAAAAAACACTGTTTTAACAACACCAAATTAATAGGAAAAAATATTATCGCTTCGTTATTTTACGACATCTTTTCCAAACACCAAGATAAGATAATTCATAATCAGAGAATAAGATAACATTTTATGTAGGTACATCCCCCTCCATTATTGTAATGTTACAAAAGCCCTCTACATCCAATGGTTGACCGGAAGAAATCGCTTCTAAGCGATAAGACCGCCCATTTTACTTGTTGCATTGTGAATTTTTATTCTTATGTCTGTTTCTTCTGAAGTGTACAATAATGTATTTTCATTCATTCATTAATTTCTGTTGTGGTCTCTCATTTATGTATAGGTATACGGCCGTCATAAACAGTCACCGCATTTCATAGAACAATGTACAATGTGCACATCGTAAATGTCTTTATAGTGAGGGCATTAGTTAATATTGACCGATTTTATCGACCTTTGTTTGTGTGAGATTTTGTAAAGCCGAAACAAGTCTAACGTGCTTAACGATAGAAACGTGCTCTAAGATGCACTGCCCTGCATCCATCAACTTAAAGCATACAGGTGTAAAGCTTCATGTGCCTGTAATTTCACCGGCCACCATATCCTTCAAAGAGAAACACAGCAATGCTGCTTGGCGTCAAAAAAAGTATACCATACTTCTAGTAGAGGAGACCGTGGAGATCGACCTTCACCGATCTGATAACCAGATGAGACGTATTTTTTATCAAATATAATTTATAAACAAATATGCCTATAATTACTTACCTATCTAAAAGTACTTATGGCTATTTTTAATTAAATTAACTTTAATCGATTTTTTTTTATCACTTTCATTCTTTTGATAACCAAATGAATTTTATTTCACTGTTAGTTTTTAACACACAGAATATGCCTCAGTAGGCTTGCCTACTCATTTCTGTGTATAGCTACCTGACAAGCCGATGTGAACAGGTAAGTCAATATAGGTGACTCCATCGTTCTGCTAACTTATCGAAAGTTATATCAAATTTTAGATTATTTTATTACAAAATCAGTCATATTTCAAAATCATTGCCTACAAAAAATCATACTTATAGTACTGTTGCCTAGCTAACAACTTTTAGAGAGCACTTTTAGGTAGGCAAGTAATTATAGGCATATTTGTTTATAAATTATATTTGATAAACAATATGTCTCATCTGGTTATCAGATCGGTGAAGGTCGATCTTCACCGGCTCTTAGACTATTCCACGGGCGAGTCCTTTCACAATGAACTCTGCTAATAAGTATGTATGTAATATTTTTAAAAAAGCGTATCTTTCAGTTATCTGTTTTCAAGTATAAATATGTATTCTTTCAGTTGTCTGTTTTCCATAGTACCAGCTTTACTTAGTTTGGGGCTAGATAGCACTATATGAAATGTCCAGAAATATTTATTTATTAAATACTCTAAGCCCAGCTTGCACAACGATCACTACTCAATAAACATCGATTGACTAAACATGTTTCAGTTTGACGTATTTATATGATTCAATAACGCCCTAAATTATATTTAGCCACTAAATACGTTTAGGCATCGTTGCTCAAGTCTCTACTACTACTACTCCATTGGCGCAGGTACCCAAAGTGAGACTTGGCCTCCGATATGAGAACTCTCCACTTTCCTCTGTCCATTGCTATCTCCTGCCAGTCGTAGGCTCCAAGGTCGCGCAGGTCAGCCTCCATCGCCCCAGCGATACATGGGACAAGCAACCGGTTGGCGGCCAGTCGGTCGGCCCAAGTATGCTCTCTTGACGCTTCGATCTTCACCCATTCGCAGTAGATGACCGAGCCAACGGAGTTGTTGTGACTTGTATTCACCTGCGATGTTAGGCCTAGCCCCAAGATCTTCTATTTCGGCGTTTTTACAGACCCTTAGGCTACCATCTTCTCTTCTTACTGGATCCAAGATTTTTCGGAGAACTTTTCTCTGCTACTATAATATGATTTTCCTCCTTCAGAGTTAGCGTCCAGGCTTCAGAACCATACATGAGGATGCCCATATTATGGTACTAAATGGAAAGCATAAGGTGATTGCGTACGCTGATGATTTAGCTCTGCTTGGGGAAAGTCGCGAAGAAGTTGCAGAGGCCACCAGGGAAAAGGTAGCGAAAAAAGTTGGACTCAGTATTAACTACGACAAGACGGATTATCTTCATATGAAACGATTTAAAGTAGTCTCTACAAGTTTAAATTTAATTTATTTAAATTTTATTTATATAGTAATTTATATTTGCACACCATCTGGATGGTAGAATATATATTATCATTTATCTTATATATAAGGATCAATAAAATGTAACATGGAAACATATGTGTACCTACGAGTATATTCTGGCAAATAAACTTTCATAATTTGATGTCAAGTATTTGGAGATTCGTGAGAATTACAAGGACTTTGCGAAGCAAGAACTAAGTAAAGCCTATTTATCTCATCCATAGAATGTACTAAAGATATAACTTGATATCTAGGTCAAGTTTAGACCGATCTTAACCTTTAGTCACCCATTTAGAGCAATGAGGTCAGAAGACTGCTAAAAATTAACTATCTACTTCAATAAAATTGTGAATTTAGTAGAGCTATTATGAGAATGAAATGGTGAATAAATAAATACTGAATACTGAGCAAGAACTATTTATTTATAGTCATCATCATATCCGCAATATAACGTCCACTGCTGAACATAGGCCTACCCCATAGACTACCAGAGCGACCGATCTTGTGCGGCCTGAACCCAAAAGCTCCCAGCAACCTTTATCAGGTGGTATTTCTATCTAGCGGGGGGCTGTCCCGTCCTTCGAGGTAATACTTTGTTATAGGCGATGGTTACCATTTATTACAGGTGGGCCATATGCTTGTTCCATATCCAGGTCGTAAGAAAATCGCTTCAAAGCAATACGTAGGTACGTGATGTAGATCCACACCTGGATTAACACATATGCTACTTTTTATCCCATAAATCAGGTCTCATGGAATAAAAAAGGGGTGTCAAGGCAAGTTGCAACAGCGGGTTTAGCTTTATTTAGGTTACCTACACATTTAGTAGTGTAAGGCGTACGAAGTCGCGGGCACCAGCTAGTGTTCATATAATTTCTTTGTAATTTTTATTTTTTGTAGGCTACATAAGATTGTTCGCTCTGGAAATCTAAGGGGGGAGGCCTTTTTTTTAGATTTTGTGGCTACGAAGCCTATTGTAATCGCCACATGTCATGCGTTTATGTCGACACTAGTTCACGGAAATCATACCCCGGGCGGGGCATTGACTAGGCGGGGTCATTTAACGAGTGGGGTCGTTGAACGGCTCGTAGTAACTTTTTAGTATCTCACATGCTAGTTCCTTAAAATTTCGTCGAGCAGCATTTTATAGATTTTCTCAAGAAATATTTGTGTACATTTTTTTTTTATAGAAACCGTATTTTCAGTATAATTAGTTTAAATTGCAAGACCCTGTATATCATCTTCAATTGATCCATATAAGGCTTCAGTATTGATAATAAAAAAAATCAACTACTTAAAACCTATTATAACCAAATTCGGAAGTTATGCAAAGGACTAATAATCATTATTATATGGTAGAAGTTAAGGTCAAATTTGATTAACTATTTATTTTAAGATATCTTTGGCGATGGTAAGAAGCCTGACGGTATGACTCTTATATCTTGGGGGAAGGGTAAGCTTTTGGTGTGGGACGCCACGCGCGTCGATACCCTTGCGCCATCTCATCTGTCTGGTACAGCAGTTGGGGCCGGTGCGGCGGCAAATTCAGCCGAAGATCTCTAGGGGCACAAATGTGGAAGTCTCGATAGAGCTTACATATTTGAGCCATTTAGGACTGAGACCCTGGGACCATGGGGTACCGAGGCCCATCGTGTTTTCAAAATTATTTCTAGGCGTCTGGTCGAAGCGACGTGTGATCCGAGAGCTGGCGCTTATCTGGGTCAACGCATAACCATTGCAATTCAGCGGGGCAATGCAGCCACTGTCTTGGGGACACTTCCGCCTGGTAGTGATTTGGAGCAGTTGAGCTATCTATAGATCGTTTGCAACGGTCTTTAGATGATTCAACTGTTTCTCCTGTATTATAAATCTATTTTGTAAATGATTGTATATTCCTTCTATTATGAAATTTAAGTAACAGGTATCTTTTAAACGCGGCTTAATCTTCTTGGCTACGAAAAATTAGTTTTCTTTTCTCTAACCTATCTCGTCCCATTGCTGGGCAAAGGTCTCCCCTAAATCCCTCCAAGCAACCCTGTTCATCGTTATCTCCCACCATCCTCTTTGGAAGGTGTCGAAATCGTCCCACCAACGCTTTCTCGGCCGACCCCGACGTCGCCTTCCGTCTGCAGGCGTCCATGGTGTTACAATATGGGCCCATTTCTCGGAGTGCATTCGGCCAACGTGTCCCGCCCATTCCCACTTAAGTCCATTCGATCTCTTCCCTGCAGAATTCATAAATCCTTAAATATGTTTTATGTGATAACTAAAAATTATCAATTTTCAGATGTATTCCTATAATCGTGCTGCGAGATCTTGCTTCTTGCCAAAATTTGCATGATTCAACGGGAAGTCAATGGGTTATAATTTATTTGCGTTTTTCAAAATATGTAGCATAAATGGCCGTGTTTTTTGATTGCGTTGACGTAGAAGCTTGACTTTTTTACAGTTAAAAGGGATCGTAGACTCTGATATATTTTAATATTTATAATTTGATATAATTTCAACTTGATACCTACCTCCACGCGTTCCTGAGAAAAAGGGTCAAGACAGCCGGTCAACGAAGTGATCGTATAAGGGTTACTTTTTATATTTTTGAGGTACGGGACCCTAAATCCAATATAATAATAGTACAATTATATTGTGTATTTAAATAATTGAGGTTTGAGGCTATGTTATTAAAAAGTTCAAGGTTTTTAATTGAAGCGACATTGTTTTGTTAAAGAATTGATATTCGTAATTGGATGCACTCGGTGTATACGAGTACTCGTACTAGTCAATCAGCCTATACTAATACTAGTTGACCCGCCCGCGGCTTCGCTATATTTATCCAGCAACCAGCGACGATGCCCGTTTAGTCAGGTGTGGCAGTAGTGATGGCATAATTTTGGTGTGACTAAATGAGCTAAAAATGTGAGGGGGGGGGGTGAGATAGTTCAAGAGGGGTAAAAAAATTAATATTAAGTCAAGTAAAACATCAAGTAAAAGGTCTTCATTTCATTTCGACCCCGTTTTTATTTATAGTAAAGTTTTTGTAGTTTTTGAGTTATTAGCCATAATAAAACCTAAACTTTGACAAAATTCACAAGGTACAGTAGTGACCCTACAGTGCTGAAATTTTGTATGCGTGTAGCTTTAGTGACACAATTATAGGCAAAAGTCTGAAATCCAGAATAACTGCAATTTGTATCCCAAAAAATGGAACCAATTAACACGAACTCCCGTTACCTGTCATTTGAATGAAACTGTAGGTCAAGTACATGGTTATTTATTTCGTGGTATTATTTTGATAGTCAAAGACTACGAATACTTAATATATTTTTTTGTTTTTATGGTGATTCGCGAGATCTCAGTTCGGGGCGAACCACTGGTATTATTTTATGGTATGAATCATTTTTATCAGGTAGGTATGTGTACCCAGTTACCTGAACAAAAATAAAACACAAATTTATAGTAACCTCCGGCTCAAAATAGTTGTGTGAGAAGTCATTTTAATAAATGATGATGATTTAGAAGATCATTAATTTAGAAGCTATTGTGTCGTGAGTCAGCCCGCCTTCTGTTTACGTAGTGTGGGTTCGAGACTCAGCTCAAGTGCACTTTGTTGAAGGGCAGTGCTCAGTGTAGGATGACATGCGCATTGGCATCCTATGAGACATTGATCCCTTAAGGTCGGTAAGAATTCTAAGAGCAGATAAACAATAATGTAATTTAGTCTATTGTGTCGCTTATTTTTTTTTTATGTGTAATATCTTTCCTCTCGGTTTGTGGCAGTGATTTTGGCAAAAGGGACGGAAATGTGTAACAGGAAACCGGGGAAGCGCTTTGACCAACGAGCGCGCGCTATTTGATTTGACCAATGAGCGCGCGCGGTGTTCAGATGGTTTTCACTACGAGACTATATTATAGCCTCTTTCATATAATAGAAATAAGGATTTATCATGGAGGTTATATTTCATCATCACCATCACCTCCTGAGGAATGGAGCCACGGACAGTGGGCTTCGTCACGGATGCCTTCTGGAGGAAGTGACTATGGAGCACGTGACACTTCACTGCACTGCCACAAGGGGTCATTGAATCCTCATCAGAAAGAAAGAAAGAAAATACATTTATTTGAACCCACATGACATCACACACAATAACAACAAAGGAAAAGACATAAAAACACAATAAAAACAAGTTTTACACAGACAGAAAATGATGGTGTTGCGTGGGGACAAAATGGTCCCTGTCTCAGCATAAGCTGTTTCGTACCACGGTGGATACGATGCAGCGCTGGTTGTCTGACAGGGCCTAGGCGACGACACGATCATTTGAAAAGATAATACTAATAGAAAATTTAAAATTAAAATAACATGTAGACAAAATAAAGGAGAAAATACCCAATAAAAAAACAATACATAAAATACACGAATTATAAATAAATAAATAGCTACGAACATTACATAAATACATTGAAAAACAAATAACAAGAAGATAACAAATAAAATCATAAAAATAGTTATATATTATTTAAATATATTAATATTATATAATATTATCACCAACACCGCTACTACATCAACACCCACGGGGACCCTGGAAAGCTGCCGCAAAGTCCTACTCCGTTAGGTACTTCAAGGAGTTAGGATGGCTGGGGTTAGGTTAGAAGGGGGGTAATGCACAATACCCCCCTATGCGGGACGTCAGTCTTTTCCCATCACCCTAGAATTAGAATTAGAAATGTAAAGTTTACTTTACAGCCCTCATTAATGAATGAATGAAAACACTTTATTGTACACCAGAAAAGAAATCTTCTTCTTCCTGCCCTTTTCCCACACTACGTGGGGTCGGCACAACATGTATTCCTCCTCCACATCAGCCTATCTCCGGTGTCACTTCCTTCCTACCCATATCATTCTTCACACAGTCTATCCATCTCTTCTTCGGCCTTCTCTACTTCTATATCCATCCACACTCATATCTAACGCTCTTTTATAGTCACATGATTTTCTTCCCTAAGCATGACATGCCCATACCACGCTAACTTCTTACTCCTCAGTTTTTCTATCACTGGCGTTACTTTTAAACTTCCTCTAATATACTAATTCCTTATCTTATCCATTCTCGTTACCGCACACATCCATCTCAACATTCGCATTTCCGCCGCGTGAACTTTTCCTTTATCCGTCCCTTTCGTGGTCCAACACTCAGAACCATACATAACGACAGGTCTTATGATCGTCTTGTAAATTTTCCCCTTAAGTTTAAGGGGCATTCGAGGATCGCACGTTGTTCCTGTAACTTGTCGCTATTTATTCTATTTTTTACCACAAAAGAAATATACATAAAATAAAAATTCACACAGCAAGAAGTGCAATGGGCGGTTTAGAAGCAATTTCTTCCAGACAACCTTTGGATGATAAAAATGAAAGTTATGAGAAAGAAACCTTATCGCACTCCGAGTACCCAGTGGAATATTTCAAAGATAGCCATCAGCATTTTTACATAACAGTCGTAGAAACAATAAAATAGCACTTAATTCATTTGGAAACCCAACAAAAATGCTAATTACACCAATGTACAAAAAACTTCGTGTTTTATGAAACAATAAAAAATCATATAACCCGCTATAAACATTAACACAGACCCAAAATGACTTTACAGCTATTAAAAAAACTGACGGAGAATCTGTTCAAAAGTGAAAGTCTCATCAAAATGGGATCAGTATTCACGCACGATAAATCTGCAAAAGTGCTAATGTGAAATTAAGTAACGTCTTATTAGAGTTTCAATGACAGCTTTTTTTATCCTACCTGGAGATATGCTTATGGCCCACGTGATGGCAACCATCGCTTATAACAGGGAATTGCCTCGTAGGTCACGCACCTTAGAAAAGTGCCCTACGATGAACTGTCCTGCGTCCATCAACTTGAGTCATACAGGTGTAAAGCCTCATGTGCCTTTAATTTCACCAGCAACCATACTCTTCAAACCGAAACACAACAATGTTCCTTGGCGGCAAAAATGGGTATGATGGTAGTACTTCCCCGGGCGAGTCCTTTCACAAGGAATTCTACTACTCATAAAAGATATAAGATGGTCTCTTTCTGCTTCATATTATCATCCACAACCTGATTTTACCCACTGCTGGTAAGGTATAGTTAATATTTTGGCGAACCTTAGTTGAGAAGGAATACCTACGATGTAATATTTTTTTTTTATAAATACATATAAATTATAGGCTAGCGTTTGACCACGATTTCGCATGATGGTAAGCGATGATGCAGTCTACAATGGTATACGCTTGCTTAGAGGAAACCTATTCACTCGCGACTTGAAGACCCCCAGGTTGTAGTTATCAGGAAAGACAGACTCAGGCAAGGCGTTCCACTCCTTAGCGGTGCGCATAATAACGGTGGAAGAGTACCGCTTTGTGCATATGGGAGGCATGTCTACCATGTAGCGGTGGCGTACCGCGGAGCGTCTGGTTGTCCGATGATAGAATGGGGATGGTGGGATCAAATTTAAATGTTCTGCTGCACACTCCCCAACATGTATCCGATAAAAAACCGAGAGGCTTGCAACCTGTACACGATGCTCAAGGCCTTGCATCTGCTAACTCATCAATTCATCATACACTTATTACCGGCGACCACCGTGGCTCAGTGGGCGAATAGCCTGCTGAAACGCAGGAAGTTGCGGGTTCGATTACTACCGCGGAACAAGTGTTTGCGATCTACAGATATTTGTTCCAGGTTTCTCTATTTATTATAAGTATGTATTTACAAAACACAGATAGCTGACGTGGCTCTGACCTCTGCAAAATTGAAGTGGGACCTTTGTCGTATGCCAGAGGAACTATGGGCTAAAACCACTACAGAATGGATTTCAAACGGGCGGCGGCCTCGTGGTAGACCCAGGCGGAGATGGAGGAATGAACTGGATGCATACCAGAAAGAGTGGCCCCAATTAGCCAATAACCGGGATTCGTGGGGGGATGGAAGGGAGGGCATTGCCCTGCAGTGGGACTCTACGGGCTGATAGTAATAATAATGTATTTATAAAAACACCATAGGTACTAATATTATAAATTAAAAAATAATTATGACTAATCGGTTTTGCCGTTTAGTCGTAGAGAGCTTTCTCTAGCTAGAGAGCGCAGAAGGAGGGTGATGTTTTTATTGACAAACGACGCATGCGAAGCCACGGGACATCATCGTATCTGCCATAGGACGTCCACTGCTGAAGATCGGAACAAACACCTGTAGATCATGCAAACATTCGTTCCTCAGCGGGCCAAGCATAGCACGCTGTCCTCTTCATAGCACGCTAAGCGACCTTGAACCTTCTTATGAGGCCCATAGCCACATGGCATAGTTGAGACATGCTTCATTGAGTTTTTAGTAGCATAAGATAAAAAAAATATATAACTTTTAACTATTCTTTTCTCACTTAATAATATATTTTCGCTACATTTGTGCTAAAGGCCACGAAGTCAAATTACCGCCATGAATTATACACGAGAAATATTTTTAATGTGAATCATCCTAATGACCTATGATTAATGACTAAGGAACCCTAATTGCGGGTAAATACATGCGTTGTTGTATTAGTACTATACTAGAGCCTTTTTACACGATGATAGTGAAGTAAGCTAGTAGTGATTATTCAATAGATAATCACTGGCTTAGTAAAGTGAGATACTAAAAGCATAGTAAAAGTTATTGTTCTAAGTATTATGTACACGGCTAGTAATGTAGGTTAGTTGTAACTTGTTTTTGTTTTTAAATTACTTTATTTGACACTAGCTGCCGCCAGCGGCTTCGCACGCGTTGTTTGTCAACAAAAAGTAGCCTATGTGGTAATTCAGGTTATAATAAGATAAGATAAGATAACTCTTTATTGTACACCAAAGTAAAATACAGAACATAATTTTTACTAACAAATTTAGTACAATGGGCGGTCTTATCGCTAAAAGCGATCTCTTCCAGACAACCTTAGTATGGACAGGATTATAACGTATCACATGACGGCGGTGCATCTATATAAAATTAAAAACATACCTACATACTATAAACCTAAAATACTAATAATAACTCGAATTTAATTATAATAAAACAAGCAACTATAAAAATGGTTATGATGAATTAACAAGCAGCGACAACTTCAACGCAGGGACAGATAATGCGTGTGTACTTTTGTTTTAAAATTACTAATAGACTTGGATGTTTTTATAGAGAAGGGCAAATCGTTCCACAATCGTACGGCTGTTACAGTGAAGGATCGACCATAAAACTCTGTCGTATGGACAGGAGTTTTAAGTTGAAGGGAATCTGAAGAACGCAAATTGCGATCATTAGCCTGGTGGAGAAACTCAAAAAGCTCCTTAAGATAGAAGGGAGAAGAAGGGTTAAAAAGGATGTTATACAAAAGGGACAGTATGTGTGCATTCCGGCGAAGACGGATGGGGAGCCATTTGAGCTTTGCGCGAAAATCAGAAACATGGTCATACTTGCGCAAGCCAAATATAAACCGAATACAGAGGTTTTGAAGGCGCTCAAGTTTGCTCAGTTGGGCTTCAGAGAGGTCAAGATAGCAGGAGTCGGCGTATAATCTACGTACATACCAAATTTCATCGAAATCATTTCAGCCGACGTGATTGAGTAACAAACAAACATCAAAATGTTCACATTTATAATGTTAGTGTGATAATTGTTATGTTGTATATATGTTGTAATAATAATATAGCAGTTTAATACAACAATATCTTATTTTCTAATAAAATAACTCAGCAGACTATACCACCTTTATAAGTTTTTTGATCGAATTACTATTTATATTACTAGTTGTTGCCCGCGACTTCGTACGCGTTACACTACTAAATGTGTAGGTAACCTAGAAATAAAGCTAAACTCGCTGTTGCAATTTGACTTGACATCCTTTATATTATAAGTATGTATTTACAAAAAAAGTATATGAGTATTCTATCAGTAATCTAGTTCCCATAGTACAACTCTGCTTAGTTTGGGGCTAGATAGCGTTGTGTGAAATGTCCAGTAATATTTATTTATTTATTTACTTTTATCCCAAGGGAACTGATTTATTGGGTAAAGGGTAACCTATGTGGTAATCTAAGTATATACCAAATTTCATCGAAATCGGTTTACCCGTTACGACGTGATTGAGTAACAAACTAATTCTTTATTTTTTATTGTACACAAGAAAATACATTAAAAAGTACAGAAATAGAGAGCATGTACTCGTACAAAGGCGAGCTTAACCCTAAGAAGAGTTTAACAAATAAATAAACGAACATTCAAATTTTCACATTTATAATTTTAGTGTGATTTATAGTGGTAATATGGCTGTACCTACACAAAAACTGTATCTTACACCTTGTAATACCCATATTACGCAATAAATACAAATTGCTTTAATTTTAGTTTTAAAGCCTATCTTACATGAGTCTATTATAAGCTAGTAGGTAGAGACTATCACTGATTTTCCTTTTTATGTTAGAACCTACTTTATTTATTTCTACACTAACCCTGGTCTCCACTCCAGAATACGTTTTTACCAACGGTTATCGGTTCTGCAGGATATATAACTGGCCTACTGCCATTTCAGTTTGGTGACCCTCTGAGCTATGTCGACCTCGATTCGGATTATTCAGAGGGATCCTTCAGAGAAACTCCCTTTCAATTCATCGTTGAACGACTTTACAGTTAGGATCTCAGTCGTTATAAAAATAATAATGAATTTATTTAATAAGATAACAATGGATCCATTATGTTAGTAAAAAGCTTAAATCTAAGGGAGTTAGTACTTAATTAGTGATTGCGATTTAATCTTCTGCGTGAGCTTCCACATTAGAGGACAATCGAGTGTTGGCGATGACGTTCAGGATGGGTCTGGTCTCGCGCACCGTGCGCAGTAGTGAATCTGTTGTTTTACGCCAGATGGCATTATAGATCCTCGCGTGCTTCGGCGAACATGTCTGAGGCACTACAGAAGCGTGGGGGCCGCAACAGCGCCCTGAACGCATTATTAAATTGGACTCGCAGCGCATGCTGCTAAAATTCTTACAAAACAAACTATGTATTTAAAATAAACGCGTGCTAGTAACTCGGTCGAGCTACTCGCAGCGTGTATACTAACTCTGACAAGTTATTAATCTGCTTTCAGAGTACAATGCTGATACAATCATCATTGTCTATTATGGAAGGTATTGGTTATAGAATAGACATAAATTAACACCCAATTGTATGAATCTCGGCAATCTATCACTTATATACAATACATACAAATAACAAAAGATTTTTGATTTATTATTTAAAAATGGAGGTGTTAAATTACTTCTGACTTCTCTGACGGAAGATGCCTTCCTACAAAACATTTACATGTTGTACAATATCTTAATTACGTAATTAGTTAAACAAGATATTTTTACAAAATTTTGTTAAATTCTCGACACTTGAAAACTCCCATTTTTCCCATCCCAAAAAATGTCCAACGTGCCTAAAGAATAATTTCAATAACGGTCACGAGTGTCCAAGAAAGAACCCGTGTAAGCAAGACAAACCCAAGTGCAATACTAGCATTAGAAATTACCCAACTGTGGTCGTGCAAATGAGAAATAAACGAGTAATGCAGAAAATTGCACTTTCTTGATTAACGTTGCTTCATGACATGACCTACATTAACGTTATATTAAGCTAAGACGCGTTTGATTATTAGGTTTATTTTTGAAGATAAAATTTTCTTTAGGTGCGTTGGGCATTTTTTGAGATCGGGAAAAACCATTGAACTCGCGACACTGTTACCGTTATCGTTACCGACACCTCTTGTATATAAGTATCTCGTAATTGTTCAAGTTTTCACTCCTGTCGGCACTCCCGGAGTGCCACTTTTTTATATCCTTTGTGGGGGGCTAGTGTTGCCAGGTCCAGTGATTCAAATTTCGGAACGGAAGGTTAAAATGTATGTATGTATCACTCAAAGGCTTGAAATAAACTATTAATCAACTAAAATAAACTAACAATCACGTCGTAACAGCTGAACCGATTTCGATGAAATTTGGTATGTTTTATGATTATGACCTGGATTAACACATATGCTACTTTTATTCCAAAAATCAGATCCCATGGGATAAAAATGGGGATGGGGAAAACACGCGTGCGCAGCCGCGGGTGGAAGCTAGTAATAAATAAATAATTAACTATTGCTGGATATTTTGCAGAGCACTTTCTAGCCCCAAACTAAGCAGAGCTTGTACTATGTGAACCAGATAACTGATAGAATACATTTATATACTTTTTTTTGTAAATACATACCTTATAAAAAATAGGAAAAACATCCAGAACCCGGAACAAATATCTGTAGATCATGCAAACATTTGTTCCGCGGCCGGAGTCGAACCCGCAACCTCCTGCGTCTCAGCCGGGTATTCGCCCACTGCACCAACAAGCTTATGGCCCACCTGTTTTTAAGAGATAACCATCAATAATAGATAATTTCCTCGTATGCCACGCACCTTAGAAATGTGCCCCACGATGCACTGCCTTGCGTCCATCAACTTGAGGCATACAGGTGTAAAGCCTCACGTGCCTGTAATTTCACCGGCACCACCCTTCTAACCGAAACACAGCAATGCTCCTTGGTGGCAGAAATAGGTATGATGGTAGTACTTCCCCGAACGAGCCCTTTCACAAGCATCTCTACTCTCTAGGTTTCACTTTATAATTAACATTAATAATACCGCAACCTTAACCCGCAAACCTTATTTTTTCAAATACTCTTTTTCGCAGTCGAGTAAAAATACCTAGACATCTTTATAAGTTTGAACTTTGTCGTCCTTTCATAGGAACATACAAAGGTCGCATGTTCTAACTAATCATCGGATTAGTTATCTGATGGCCATAAATCAGTGTAGACCTTAGTGGACGGTACTTTCGTTTTTGATGGTAGTGCTGGAGATGGTAGCGTCTGAAGGATAACATCATGTTCCTGTTTAATCATCATACCAACATCCCTCCTTCCCTTACTTTCGTTAAATGAGTACCTACTAAATTAGTTAATAAATGAAATTATTTTTTTAAAAGTTATGTCTATAAGATGTACAAGTAACTTTTTAACAAAAATATAACCGACTTAACCAAACTACTTAACTGATTTTGATGAAATTTCTATGAAACTAATATGCAGCTATATCCTTTCAAATAAAAAAAAAATTTCCAAATCGGTTGATAAATGATGATGCAAAAATATGAGGGTTGTCCTCGATTTTTTTGGGATCCCATCATCAGATCCTGAATTGGTGCCAATGGGACCTTGGGAAATAGGGGAAGTATACCCTTTTAAACAAAAAAATAATTTCTCTAATCGGTCCGTGTCTTCGAGTAATCGTACATAAAAAAATTTTTTTTTTGAAGTCGGTTGAAATGAGAATCTGCCTATAATAGTTTGTTTACATTGATATCAAGAGCTGTTGATTCTGTAATGAACGAATTAAAAAAAAATATCATTAACATCCATGGGACTTTACCCACTATTCCTCCCTAAATTCTGTGCTAGTCTGACCCATAAATAGGGTTAATTCTAATTCTAATTCTTGGGTGGGGGGAATAAGATTTGCACTGACGTCCCGCATTGGGGTATATTGTGCATTACACTCCTTCTAACTTGACCCCATCCATTCCAAGTAGTGGAGTTGTGTTTCATGAATGGAAGTTGCGAGGAATTCAATGCTTTAGTTATAGCCATGGACCCTCGAGACTCGTATCATGTACCCTTAAGGGGTCCGCGGACCCTAGGTTAAGAAACCCTGATATTATCAATAAATGTTTTACCCATCAGCTCCTACTCTACAATGTTGTCATACATTATGATGTAGACAGGTACTCACTTATCTAGACTATCTGATCCAACATAAATAAATATCTTGTGTTCGTCTGTTTGGACTGAGGTCTGCATTTTTATATATGTAGATACCTTTGAGGTCCCGCCCGACTATTGCAGAAACCTACAGATTTCGGCTGTTGTAATGGCACATCGCCTACTTAGTCGTTGAAATGATTTAAATGTATAAGGTAAGTTATTAAATTCGAAAATAGGTTACTTTACCTATCTGTCTGTTTGTTACGATTTCACAACTGAACGGCTGGAAAGATTTCGATGAAATTTGGTATACAGATATATTATGACCGAGATTGGAACGTAGGCTACTTATTACCAGACTGTGCAGAAGGAGGGTAATGTTTTTTGGCAAATCACGCGCACTAGTCGCTATAACAAAGCGTTGCCTCGTAGGTCACGCACCTTAGAAACGTGCCCTACGATGCATTGCCCTGCGTCCATCAACATGAGGCATACAGGTGTAAAGCCTCATGTGCCTGTAATTTCACCGGCAACCAAACCCTCTAAACAGTAACACAGGAATGCTGCATGGCGACCGAAAAAAAGTTTGATGCTAGTACTACCTCGAGCGATTCCTGTGACAAAGAACTCTATAACTAAGAAAACTTTCGTGTTTTTTCAATCATTATCATAAATACGGACTATTATTATAATAGTGCGAGGCGAGACGCAGTGCGGAGCGGATCGCGCTCACCCTGAAACTACCGAAATTCACGAATTGAACCGAAACATTGTCGGTCGAAACACCGATAAAACGGTGATAATTCCTGTATTTATAAAAATAACTCTACGCGATAACCGTAATCTTCCTTCGGTAGTCGGGAAAGAAGTACTACCATAAGTGTTTTAGGTCACGCTGCAGATATGCATTGATAATTTAATAGGATATTAAAACATAATAACATTAATCTATTTACCTGCGCATGCGCATTCCTTTCACATACACTTGAAGCTGTGTGATGTCATCTCTACATTGTATTGCTCTAGGAATGTATAGTTAGCGGCTCTACTCTGGCACAATATCAGCTCAAATCTAAAATAGCGGAATAAATCAAGTTCTATTTATTGCATGAAAAACAACAAGGCAATGTACAAGGCAACATGCACAAAATAAGTGTAGCATGGTTAACTGAAAGAGAATGCTGTCGAGCAATAAGTTCACCTAAGTGCTCGCCATGCTCGGCATCACACTCTTAGATCGAGTTTCTAATACCGAATTGTACGCAAATATTGGGGCTCAAGTGGAGTTAGTGTAGTGACGACAGTTGGACTAAGGCACTAACAGAGTGGAGGCCGAGAACTGGGCACTGAAATTGGGGACGTCCACCAGCGAGATGGGTCGCCGACATCAATATGACCGTGTGTCGTACGTGGTTCAGACTGGCACAGGATCGGGAAGAATGGCAGAATCGAAGAGAGGCCTATGCCCAGCAGTGGGTTGACACGGACAAAGGATGAAGGCACTGTACAAATTAAAATATTGCGGCGGGACGCGGCGCTGCTGTATGGTGTATCCATCGTCCGCATCTCGTACGAGGCACGTCTCGTGCCCGCCACTGTCTAGCATAAATCATCCTAATACTGCATCATCCACCTTGTAATTAATATTGATAAAAGTTGAGGATATAAACTAAAGACTATGTTTAGCGAAAACACGATTCCTTATTAACATTGTTTCGTTCGTAAATAATTCCAAAGTCACGTCCAAAACTTACAACAAACGTGTAGCATTCAATAAATACTTCGTGATAATTTACATACTTATAGATATTAATATGATGCATAGCAACTGTGTTTAGATTGATTTTTCACATTAACCAATAGTTTTATAATAAACTAGCTAAGGTAAAAAGTAGCCGATGTCCTAATACGGATCTAAAGCATACCTCATAATTTTGCAAACAAAAAAGTTGAAACACGTATTTCTTACCAAAAACCTAAATATTAATTTTAAGATTCCTAACTTAAGAAATTATGGATTGCCCATACAAACTTTCAAACCCTATTTCACCCCCTTCTAGATTATTTTTTGAGACAAAAGATAGCCTATGTCCTCGAGGATATAATCTATCTCTTTGCCAAATTTCATTACGATTCGTTCAGCCGTTTATTCGTGATAAGGTAACAAACAAACAAACTTACAAACAAACAGAGTTACTTTCGCATTTATAATATGATCACTATTTTATGCAATTTTATTGTTTTATGTTTATGTTTGTTTCTTTTGTGGTGTACAATAAAGTATTTTTATTCATTCATCCCATGGCAACTGCCGGTGACTGTAAATAAACATCATAAAATAATTTTATTGAGTAATATAGGAAAAAGTGTCTATTATGTACAGATTATTTCCTCATTACGAAATCAATAACCACTTATACTATCATTAATACCAACATCAAAGAATAATTATAATAAATAAACCTATAAGTACTGCGTTAAGTACCCACCTATTTATATAATAAATAAATGTATTTAATATATTATATTTAATACTAACTAACCAATCCGCAGCTTCGCACGCGTAGTTTTTTAATAAAAACGTTACCCTCCTTCAGCATAGTTGGGTAAACAGTAGCCTATGTTACTTAGGGATAATGTGACATTCTAATGTTTAAAGAATGTTTTAAATCGGACCCGTAGTTTTTGAGTTTATTCGTTACAAACATACAAAAAATCTTTCCTCTTTATAATATCGAAAATAACGATAATCATAATTTAAATACTATAAATAAATAAATAATAAATAGTGCTGGACATTTCACACAGCGCTATCTAGCCCCAAACTAAGTAAAGCTTGTACTATGGGAACCAGATAACCGATACAATACTTATATACATTTTTTTGTAAATACATACTGATAGTATACAGAAAAACACCCCAAAACAAATATCTGTAGGTCATGCAAATATTTGGTCCGCGGAGGGAATTGAACCCGCAACCTCCTGCGTCTCAGCTAGTCGCCCACTGCACCACGGAGGTCATCATACAAAAAATATAAACATGAATAAACTCGCTGTTGCCACTTGTAGACTCCATAAAGTAAGTAAATCGTATAGAGGGCAATGTACGCTTTTTAAACAAAGTCCCAAGTGATGTACAAAATATAATTTCAGAAAACAGAAAATCGAAAAAATGTGCAGATCCCGTTTCAAATGGAAGTGTTGAATAATTTCCTCTTGGATCTCTTGGACTCCTGAAGTACGCCCCTTTCTAATAAAAAATAATTGAATGATAACGGCAACGTGGTAAAGAATTATCACTGAACAAACATTAAAAGCCACCGAATGGGAGCTGTTGGGTGCAGGCCGAGCGGTTGCTCTGGAAATCTGACTAGATCCGTGGCGCAGTGGGTGAATAGCCGACTGAGACGCAGGAGGTTGCGGGTTCGATTCCTGCCGCGGAACAAATATTTACATGATCAACAGATATGTGTTCCGGGTTTGGTAGTTTCTCTATATACTTATTATAAGTATGTATTTACAAAAAAAAGTATATAAGTAGGTATCCTATCAGTTATCTGGTTGCCATAGTACAAGCCTTGCTTAGTTTGGGGCTAGATGGTGATGTGTGAAATGTCCAGCATTATTTATTTATATCTGGGGGAGGCATGTATTCAGCAGTGGACAACTGATATGATGATGATGGTGAAACATTAAAAACCCGACGAATTTAGAACCTTCTTCCTTTTTTAAAAGTCGGTAAAACGATTCCATCTGTATTATTTTGCCAGAGCTAATTAAACTCCCAAAAGGCATATTACCATCCAAACTATACTGAATAAACTCCGTTTAATATTAAACTGCAATAAATTAGATGTTCACTAATAAAATGTAGTTTTCTGTCAGTCTGTATGACCTCGAGTAGAGCACGGTTCAAGAAGCGATAGCAAAAACATCAAAACACATTTCAAAATATATTTTATTTAATTTTAATCAGTTCCGTATATGCAAGATATTTGCCCATTACAAACATCGCAAACTACTCATTTCTGAGGTCGATTTTTTACATAAAAAAATTTAAGAAAATAAAAATAACGCAACAAAACAAACCAATCAATGAACATTTCAACATTTAAGCACCTACCAGAGTATACATAAAGTACCAGAGTACATAAAGTGATTGTTCATCTTATTATTCATATAAATAATTATTTATTTTTAATTATTTGTACTATGTACTTAGTAGACTTAGTAAACGAACTAGGAACTGATACGCCATGTCTGTCTGTCCGACCCTTTAGAGACATTTTACTCGTAAACTAATGGTGCTTTAGAGCTAAAATTTAAAATAAAAACTAAAAAAAACCGGACAAGTGCGAGTTTAACTCGCCCACCGAGGATTCCGTACAAATTTGTAGGTACGTATAAATAGTTCAAGAATTGATTCTCGCGACATGCACAATTATGACCGCGCATACCGTTGCTTAACCTCGATGATTGATTACTTTGAATAAAGATTATATTTTTTATGAATTAATTACAAATGTATAGTTTTCAGATTTTTTCCTGTTTTTTAGTATAAGACGATATTACTTGCCGAATTTCATAGTTTTTGATTGTTATTGATTCCCTTGAGATTGTCGAAATATAAGTTTTTTGCGGCAGAAACGGCCGTATTTTTTTTAAGTATTTAGAAGTTTGATTTTTTTACAGCTTCAAGGGACTGTAGACCTGAGAATATGGTTTTAATTTCAACTCGATACCGCCACGCATTCCCGATATAAAGTGTTTTGACAGACAGACGGACAACAAAGTGATCCTAAAAGGGTTCCGTTTTTTCCTTTTGAGGTACGGAATCCTAAAAAACTTCTTTTATGTTCTTACATGAAAGTTGGGGTTGGTTTTTTTACTCTGGCATCCCATCGGGTGCGGTATCTTCGAATAGGTATTTTATAAACATAAGGTTTCCTAAAACTTTTTTTGATACATGATTCTATTTACGATGTGTAAAGCCTGTAAAGTGTCTATTCAATTATTATAGTATTAATAAATTATAGTGGTGTATCCCCCCTCCTTCCATCAGCATAATTTTAACACTTAAGTGAGGATGAATAACTTAACTTAACATTAACTTAACACAAATTATTATATGCCGGAAACCGTAACAAGTTAGTATGAAAAGTACATTTTATAACTTAGGTATTGGACTTAAGTATTTACATAATCATACTCATAGTAAAAATGTGATTGAAATAATGTATTTTTAACCGACTTCAAAAAAGAAGGAGTTTCTCAATTCAGTTGCTTTTTATGTTTATTTTCTTAGAACTCCATCGTTTATCAACCGATTTGGTAATTTTTTTATATTTGTTTGGATATACTTTTAGATTGATCTCATCAATTTAATGTCATCTATATCGGTTTAGTAGTTTGTTTGTTAAATCAAAATAACTATGTATTTCAATTTTCTGTAGTCTATAAGTATTATATAATACTATAAAGAGGAAAGATTTGTATTTTTGTACATTTGTAACGAATAAACTTAAAAACTACTAGTCCGATTTCTAAAATTCTTTCACCATAAAAATGCTACATTATCCCGGAGTAACATAGGCTACTTTTTACCAACTGCGCAGAAGGAGGGTAATGTTTTGAATAAATGAAATGTAAATCATGTTTTTCAGGTGTAAATCAGGTTGTGAATTTAATTGAATGAATGATAATTCTTTGTTATACCTTACAAACTAGACACAACAACAGTAAAAAATAAATAAAAGAAAACAAATCAATGTAAGGATAATGGGTGGTCTTATCGCTAAACAAAGCGATCTGTTCCAGTTAACCTTTGGATGTGATAATTTACCTCTTATTTAATTTCATTTAATTGATGGAAATAATTTACGTTAAAACGTTTACGTAACAGTTTCAGACTTTCAGTTTTTTACAATATTCCTTTTGGTGAATGTGCGCAAGATCGTCATGACCTTATCCTTCCTTCCCCCTTCCACCACCAGACAAGCAGACGTACCGAGAAGTACCACCCATACCTGGTCGGCATACCACCTTGCCGTACCAATTCCCAATTTGCTTCAACTTTTCTTGTTAGCATAAGTAAGGAGTGAAACTCCCTTCCGGCGTATGTTTTCCAAACCAGTATAATCTTGGAGTCTTCAAGTCCAGAGTGAATAGGTTCTTTCTAGGTAAGCGTCGACCTTCGATCTCACCATCACTTACCACCAGTGTGGTGTGGTAGTGGTCAAGCGCTTGACTATCATCAATAAAAAAAAACAAATTTGTATCTTCACGTATTTATGTATAAATGGTAATATATTCTGCTATCGGTACAAGATGCGTAGCCGATGACTGCTGCATAATCGCGTTCGGTTTCAAATGTCATAAACCATTGAAGACAGAAGCCATCTTGGCAAAGAATAAACTACATATTATTAGTAAAGATAGGACGCCACGCACTTTTAATTGCCTACATAATTATAAAGACTGGGAGTCTAGTGAAACATCATCCTTGTAACTACAAAAAAATTTAAACACTGCTTAATGCGTGTAAAATGTATAAAATATATTACCTTACCAATTTTTGTTTAGATTTTTTTTTTAATTTTACTTTTTTTTGGTAAGGCCCTAATATTTTCTCTGTAGCTTTTCAAGTAGTTTATAAACTTGAAAGTATGTATTAAAAAAAATGTACATATTCTATCAGTTATCTGGTTCCCATAGTTCAAGCTTTACTTAGATTGGGACTACCTATGTGCTGTGTATAATGAATGAATGAAAATTCTTTATTATACCTTACAAGCTAAACACAACAGATATAGGTAATAATAAAATACAAAACAAATAAATGTAAGAATAATGGGGGCTTAACAAAGCGATAAGATCTAATGCGGAACTAATGTGTAATATAAAAAAAAACATCCAAAGATACCATTTTCTGTTACAGGCGATTTTCTATTGCGAGCGATTATTTGTCATGAGTGATATTCTTACCCACAAAATAACAGGCACATGAGGCATTACACAAGTTTTTAAGTTGATGGACGCAGGGTAGAGCACGTTTCTAAGGTGCGTGACCTACGATGTAACACTTTTTCATAAGCGACTAGCCTCCGCCAGCGGCTTCACACGCATTATTTGTGGACAAAAAGTAGTTTATGTGTTGTTAATCCAGGCTAAAATCTACATACATACCAAATTTCATCGAAATCGGTTCAGCCGTTACGACGTAATTGAGAAACAAACAAACATCCATACTTTCGCTATTATATTATCGGTTATTAGTGTTTATAGGTTACCACTAAACATCAGGTAGGCCATATGCTTGTTCTATCTCCAGGTTGCATAAAAAAACCACGAGCAGATTAAAAACAAATAACATTGGGTGAAACATATTCTATCTTATCTTCTCACTGTATCAATATTTATATCAAGCTTCGCACAATTTGCAATATTCGTTTGCCAATAACAAGTATATGTGTGTAAATCCAGGTTATAATCTACGTACATACCAAATTTCATCGAAATCGGTTCAGCCGTTCCGACGTGAAGGAGTAACAAATATCCATACATACATATAAACATTCACGTTAATAATATTAGTGGCAAGTGGGATTTTTCTCTTAGCTTTAATTTTTCTTTGCTGTTATTTACTTATTTTGCTTAGTTTTAAGCGCAAATTATTTTTAAATAGTATTTTTATTTTATAGTGTTATCCGAACACATACGGAAAGTTCCAAGATTTATTAAATTTATTATATTATTATATCAGTTCCTCGTATCAAGAGGAAGGTTGCGGGTTCAAGTCCCGTCTAGGCTTGATAATGTATGTGATGATTTTAAAAATCGTCAAATTATTTTTCTTGTTTAAACAGAACTATGTATCTTGGTTTGTTGTCTGAGAGGTGGACGTTAAAGCTCAAAACAAATCAAATCATGTTTATTTCAAGGATATTTACTAAGCTTACAATGCGTTTAGGGGTTGCTAGGCGTCCGGATAAAGCCGGGCACGCAACCATAAAGCCTGAGTGCTTTTTGGTTGCGTGTTCAGCCAAATCAGACGGTGTCCGGCCTCTCCGGCTTTTGGTAGTCTTTTTAAATTCCGCGACGCAATTGACTTACGTCGCGTGCAATTGAAGATTTTAATAAAAACGCCTTATTTAAGTTTAAAAAAAATTCGTGTTTTAACTAAAAAATTAAGGATGTCCGGCTTTTTTATCTAAATGTCCGGCATTTCGGTTTTAAAACCTGACAACCCTAAATGTACTAGTGCAAAAGTTTGGTGGTTACAGACATTGCTAACAGAGAGCCTCAAACAAAGGTTAAAGATTAAACTTGTGTTTTGGGGCTCAAAGTATTAATTAAAAAAGCACAAACTACAGAATTGCTGGATTTCAAACAGCAATATTATTTAATTATTTATTAAAACGGGTATTTATCGCGTATGTACCTTTTTTATTTGTTATCCCAACGTTTCGGCTGTGTTGCAAAGTCATGATCACGGGTGGACACACTATTATGTTGATATTAAAATATAAAAAAATAAAAAATAAAATAATATAATAATAATAAATAATATAATATATAATATTTTTATTATATTAAAATTGGGAGCAATAGTTTTGAAAAAATAATAACTGCTCCACAATTTTCATAATTTTCGCAGTTTCATCGTTCCATCTGTAATCTGTTTGTACTACTTTTTCTAAAATGAAAATAAGTAAAATAAATATTTATTAGGCCAATTTAAGGCATTTTAATAGACTAGTCCATCTACACGTTATGCCTACTCTTTATAGATACCCTATATAGATGGCCAGTGATTTTGCTCAGCTGATTTGTGCGTGAGACTGTTTGTTTAGTTATTTTACTAGCTTTATCCCGTGGTATCACTTGCGAGAGCGTGAGAAGTTTCTACATTGCTAATATTTATATTTATTACTTTTCCCACCATCCACCACCACCTCCAAAGAAAGAAACAACAAGAAACCCGTGGCCTAGTTAGCTTGTTCACTAGGTACGACTTGCGCATATTTAGCGACTAAAACTGTTAAAAACTAAAACTAAAATTGACGTATTTGTATGATTTGCAACTCTCTAACGACTTGCGCAACGATGCCTAAGCGCATTTAGTGAAGTTGCCTCTCTTGCTACTAAGGTAACAAACAAGCATACGGCCCACCTAATGGTAAGCGGTTACGTGGTAACTCGCACATTGCCTCCCTTTAAAATGTTCAAAGCGCTCTTTTTGAATAACCGCATACTCTAGTCCCTGGAGAAAACCTTGGCACCCAAATGTACCTTAAGGCTTTAAATTTTTTATTTTGTTATTTTCATGGTTAGCATCACCTTCTTAGTCAACTACTATTCTGGAGCACCTTTTATTAGCGGTGATCTCATGACAGACGGGCACATTACATGATAATTTTATAGCTATAAAGATGAGAATCGAAGCCACAACGGCAGACTACGAATAAGGTTTGATAATATACCTGTGACCCTGGAGACGATCCGAGATCGGATCTTTTTGATCTAGGATAGAGGATAGCTATAGAATCCTCTTTACCGTCGTCTGTTTTCCCTGAATTTTAGGTAATATCTCCGGCCGGGTTATTACCTAAAATTTGCGACGGCAACGCGCCAGCGCGGTCGCTTAACATCAAATTTACTATATTTACTATCGTTCACAGGCGCTAGCGGGAGGTAGCGGGTTCGATTCCCGCCGCGGAACAAATGTTTGCATGATCTATAGATATTTGTTCCGAGTCTGAATGTTTTTCTTTAAGTATTTTATAAGTAGGTATATATTTAAAAAAAATATTATTATTCTATCAGTTATCTGGTTCCCATAGTAGGTACAAACTTTGTTTAGTTTGTGGCTAGATAGCGATGTGTGAAATATCCATCAATATTTATTTATGTAAGCACATAATATATAATGTTTCAGAAAACTCTAGAATGACATTAAAAAAAACATTTATTTTGTATATTATTAATAATTTTATACAGACGTAAATTTTTGTTTGTGTGTTTGTAGGGGGTAATCTCAGAAACTAAAATGAAAAATGAAAATGAAACATTTATTTGGCAGGCATGTGAAAAAATAAAACACAAAGAATATGGTGAAATATATGATGGTAATGATAGATCTTGCCTTCTGGCGCTAAGAACTAGGTACCTGTAAATAGATGGCTCATAACAACTAAACCGTTTCTGAAATTTTTTTCACTCATAAAAACTACCCTATCCTTGATGTTATATTTCATTTAAACAAATAATTAAAAGAACTTGTTACTAAGAGAAGACTTTTACAATTTTAAGTTGGCTAATATTTGACGTTATACTGATTACTAGCTGAACAATCAGCAGCTTCGCTCGCGTAGTTTTTCAATAAAAACATTACCCTCCTTCTGCGCAGTTGGGTAAAAAGTAGTCTATATTACTCCGGGATAACGTAGCATTCTAACGATGAAAGAATTTTTGAAATCGGACCTGTAGTTTTTGTGTTCAATCGTTACAAAAATACAAATCTTACTCCCATAAAAACAAAAAAATATTATTTGTAATCTTTGACTATCAAAATAGTGCCACGAAGTACATTACCAACTTACTTGACCTATATTTTTATTTAATTTACAGGTAACGGAAGTTCATGTTAATTGGTTTTTTTTGAGGTGGAAATTGCAGTTATTCTTGTTTTTAGACATTTCCCTATACTCGTATTTGTGTCTTTAAAGCTACACGTATACCAAACTTCAGCACTGTGGGGTCACTGGTGTACCCTGTGAATTTTGTCAAAGTTCAGTTTTTACTTATACCAAATTTCACGATGATCGGATCAAAGCTACATACAACGCCGATAGGCCCAAGTTGATTTGGGGAGATAACGCTACGCACGATCAATTAGTATAGATTTAATTCTTGACATAAATATGCAATTGTTATTTTCTTGACATAGATAATTATAATTTTATGACATTGTAATTTTATTTCTTGACATGTTTTTCTAAATTGTGTATATTTGCATCCCGGATGGGGAATGTGAGCCACTCTAATATTATTTTATAAGATCTATGTAACTAAACCACATTGAAGCAAATGCAATTAATTAAGAAATAAATATCGAATGAATCGATAATTACATCTGAGTTCGACATGTGCAATTTGACACTTTCTTAACTGCAATTTCTATTTTATTACATAATGTTTTTGACACGTGATATCTGCATTACATTTTTTTATTATTAATCATTGTTAAAACTAGATTTATTTTGATTATGTATAATATTCCCAATATTGGTTGAATTAGTGGAACGACAAATATTTTAATAGTAGTACTGTGTACACCCTTTTTCTGCGAATAAATAATTCATTCAATAAAAATCCGTGTGAATCCGGGACAGCTCAGTTAGTCGAAAATATCTTAGATAAATAACGTCAAGGAAAAACCAATGAGAATGGCATTTATGAATGGATTACTTAAGAACTTCGTTCCTAGAATTTAATGAAGTAAAAAGTTAAAACGATTTAGAGCACGCTAAACTTTGGCCCTGCTAGTTTTTGTTAGAGCCCATCCTAAATGCAGCCGCACTCATAGACATCACTTTAAATTAATGGTTATTACTCGAAACTGTTAATGTTTTAATTATTATTTATAAGTTAAGCTGTTTTTTATTTTTATGTTTTATTATTAACATGTATAATTCAAAGTGTTAGTTAAGTTTACAAGTTTGTTAAGTAATTGTCAATAATTATGTATATTAGACTTTAAGGTATATAATATATATATATGGGCCTTGCCATCATATTTTGTATGTGCACACTGTTTCCTGAAATAAACGTTATATTATATTTATTTATTTTAAATTATTTTAAGTTTAAAACAGTCATTACAGTGACACCAATAAGTGACTGTGTAAAAATTTATATAAAAAAATATTTCACAATCATGTTTAACTTTGTTAATACGAATGATTTGATATTACAAAATAACTGTGTGATCAGAGTTTATTATTGTGTTTTTTTAATGTTTTTATAAGTACCATATAGTTAATATTGTTTAATTAATAATAAATTATTTTTTTTATTAAAAAATAAAAATTATAAATAGTTAATATTGTAGTAAATACTAATAGCATTAAGTCAACCTTTTGAATGAATGAATGAATGAATGAAAATTCTTTATTATACCTTACAAGCTAAACACAACAGATATAAAAATAAAAAATAAAACAAATAAATGTAAGCATAATGGGCGGTCTTATCGCTTAACAAAGCGATCTCTTCCAGACAACCTTTGGATGGAGAGGATCATTGCATAATGGAAGATTGGCTGAGGTGTAAAAAGAATAAACTTAATAATAGAAAAAGAAAAATTACTTAACCTTAAATACATACATAATTTTAAATAAGTAAATATCATATATAAAATAAATAAATATGTACTTACATACATACATATATTAATAATATTATAGATCAGATGAATAATCACGACTCTTCATGGAGATAAAAGTTTTTGAGTCTAGCTTTAAATACGGAAGGTGAGGGGGATTTCCTAATGGAGACCGGCAAGGCATTCCATAATCGGACAGCTTGGACGGAAAAGGAGTTTGCATAGAAACTGGTTCTATGCATCGGTGTTTTGAGAAGGAGGTTTTGTACATTAAATTTTTATTTTTATCCAATATAGTGTTAAAATAAATAAATAACATAATAAAATAAATTACAACCCTCAACTACATTAATCTGCACGATCGGATCGGATCGACAATTTTCGGATTTCTACATATCCCAATGCGTCAACTATATACCCGGTTTTACCCTTCAATTACCTAACAGGCTGACAGAGTTACTTTCGAATTTATAACATTAGTATGGATGGCTGGAGGAGGCCTTTACCCCTACAGGAGGCCTTTATCTAAAGAGGGGTTCACATAACTATTTTTTATTTATTGATCGAGCGAAGCGAGATCTCAAGCGAGTTCAAATGTACTAATGTACCTTTCATTTGACGTCCCACTTGACCTAATCGTCTCATTTCATTTTTTTTTACCCCTCTTGAACCCCAATATCTCAACAACCCCCCAATATTTTTAGCTCATTGAGTCACACCAAAATTGTGCCATCACTACAACATACCCATGATGATCGGATAAACGCTACGAAAGTTATCCTCGGACAAACAAACATACGTACATACAGCGCAGATTTGCCCAAGTTGATTCAATTGGTATCAAATTTAAAATAAATAGAATAAATTGAAAGTGTTCGTTGAACTGAGTGAGGCCGCAAGTGAACGTTTCTCAAAGTGCCCATCAAATGACCACATAAGGTGTTCCTTATATAGGGCACAGCAATTTAATTGCAAAATCACCTGAACTTATGAAACTGTAAATGTAATCTTTTCGCACATTAAATAAATTGACTGTAAATCAGCCGATTTATATGCAATTAAGAAGGAACTTATGATGTGTGGGTTTAGCTAAGATTAATCGAAACAGTCTGTGAATCTATCATCGTTCAAAGGGCTCACTCGGGGAAGAACTACCACCATACTTATTTCTGCCACCAAGCAGCATTGCTGTTTCGGTTTGAAGGTGAAATTACAGCCACATGAGGCTTTACTATGCCTCAAGTTGATAGACGCAGGGTATTACATCGTAAGGCACGTTTCTAAGGTGCGTGGCCTTCGAGGCAATACTTTGTTGTAGGCGATGGTTACCACTTAACATCAGGTGGGCCCTAAACTTGTGCCATCTTCAAGACGGAATAAAAAACAGAATAAAAATTTGTGATATATTTTTGTCATACCACTTAACTGAACAGTTAAAGTTACTCTTTTTGAAGCGTACTATCGGAGCTTTTACACGGAAAGTCTGTGGGTCTGACATACCAAAAGATCACTGGATGTCCTACACATCCAATATAATAACATCTTCCGGATGATGTTGCGGCTGCCGCGATACTATATGTAGTACATCGGGGATGTTTGCCTATTATCACACGGATGGCTTTCACGCCATTATTCGCAAAAAAGCGGCATCGCTGATGAGCAGAGTTCGGGACAGTCGCAACACCATCCTGAGGACGGTGGCTGAGTGCTGCACATCTCCGCTCTGGAAGTGCCTTGTGCGAAGAAATAAATAATAGGTCTTTACCTATGAAATTGCCGTTCTTCAGTACTGGTCATTTCAAATAGAAAAAAGTTTGGAATTGCTTTGTATTCTAAATTCAAATTAATTTTGTTTTAAAAACATGACATTCGTTTTACAAACTCACTCTTTTGTTTATTGATCAGCGTTGTATTTTCATTAAATTTGAACATTTTTCGTCATAATGGATACTTTAAAAATTCGTGTAATTATGGAATATGAGTTCCGTCGTGGCACAAACGCGAGACAAACGGCACATAACATCAAAAACGTTTACGGAGAGAACTGTACAAACGAACGCACAGCCCGTTTTGGGTTTCCCGGTTCCATTCTGGAAATTTTTACTTGAAAAATGAAGATCGTGGTCGTCCGGAGACTGGTCAACAATGATGAATTAAAGGCGATTGTGGAAACTGACGAAACTCAATCTACAGCTGAGCTAGCAGCAGCTTTTGATGTTAGCATCAAAACAATTTTGATACATTTGCGACAAATAGGCAAGGTAAAAAAACTTGATAGATGGGTGCCCCACGAACTTAACGATCGCCAGCGCAACGTATGCGTCGAGACCTGGCTCGCGCTGCTCAATAGGCAAAGAAATGAAGGAATTTTGAACCGAATTGTTACGTGCGATGAAAAATGGATTCTGTTTGACAATCGAAAGCGTTCAGATCCTGGTTCAGCACCAAAGCAATGCCCTAAACCAAAAATGACCCCTAAAAAGGTGATGGTCACTGTTTGGTGGTCTAGTGCGGGTGTGATTCACCGCAGTTTTTTACAAAACGGCATGAGCATTTACTGCAGATGTGTACTGTGAAGAACTGGAGATAATGATGGAGAAGCTTGCACATCGGCAGCCAGCTTTAGTCAATCGGTCATCTCCACTGCTCCTTCACGACAATGCGCGACCCCATACTGCACAACAGACAGTCTCCAAGCTGCAAGAGCTGTGGTTGGAAGCTATCCCTCATCCGCCATACTCACCAGACCTTGCACCTACCGACAATAGTCGGTAAAAGTTGTCTAAATCTTAGAAAAAGTAATAACTTTTTCTAAGATTTAGACAACTTTTTAGTGGGTAAAAAATTCAATTCCCGAGAGGCAGTACAAAATGCCTTTGAAGAGTTTGTTGCCTCCCGTCCAGCTGATTTTTACAAGAAGGGCATCAATAAACTGCCAATGCGTTGGCAAAGATGCGTCGATTGCATGGGTGATTACTTTGAATAACAGAAATAAAAAAGTTTAAAAAATAAGTACTTTCACTTATACCATACAAAACGGCAATTTCATAGGTAAAGACCTAATATTATGACATTCTCTTGTCAATACAGCTAAGAAAATCTGATGTATGTTCACAAAAATATTAATTTGTTTAAGAAAAATAGCGATTATCATAATTTTAAAACTAGAAATAAAGATAAACTCGCTGTTGCTTCTTGTAGACCCCATAAAGTAAGTAAATATTTTAAAGGGCAAGGTGTACGCTTTTATAACAAACTCCCAAGTGATGTACAAAAAATTTAAAAACGTAACTAATTAAACAAAATCTGTATAAAAAAGCCTACTTTAAAATATCGGATTATTTAGATGATAGAGAAGCTTGGGATTGAAATTGCTCCAACTCGTTCAAAATGTTACAATTTAGACATATTTTATTTTCTGTATTGTTATGTATTCTAAAAGGAACATTAAAATAACAACCAGCCTTTCTTTCCTGGCTTGGTCGCGAAGGAACAGGCAGTAAAATTGACGTTTAAAAGTGATCCTTGTGATTTTAACAATATTTTGACTTTGACTTTGAAGGGTGGTTAATGATGGAAATAATTTCTTCAATTAGTCACCCTTGGCACAAAATGGCAGTTTCTATTTTTCACCCAGTCCCTATTTTATTCTTGTATGGTATATAATTGTTCTTGTTTTTATTTTTTATTTTCTGTGTGTGTTTTAGTTTAAGATATGGGCTGTACAAAATATTATTAATTTTATTTATTTTTAGCTTAGCTTTGGTGGAAAGAATAGTTCATAGCTAAGCTACCTTGACCATCGTGGAAAGGAAAGGCAGTGTTTCTTAACCTTTTAAAGTGACGGACCACTACCATCATTTAGAAAATCTGGATCTTTATATTCAATATAATAATATATATATATAGGGAAAGAAAACAAGGCATTTTAAAAAACAGGAACTTGTTATCCCGCTATCCCACTTCCCACTTCTTTACATGTATAAAATGAAGTCGCTTCCGCTGTCTGTTCGTTTAGATCTTTTAAACTACTCAACGGATTTTGATGCAGTTTTCAGCAATAGATAGAGTGATTCAAGAGAAAGGTTTATATTTATAATACATATAATATAAAATCATACTAATATTATAAATTCAAAAGTATCTGTCTGTCGGGCGGGTAGGAGATTGGACAATGAAACACCACATAAAACACTAGGTAGAATCATCCATACTATATTAAACACTGTTTCTCTGTCTGTCTGTTTGTAGCGTTTCACGACAAAACGGCTAAACCGATTTCGATGAAATTTGGTATTTAGATAGATTATAACTGGGATTGAGACGTAGGCTACTTTTTACCCGACTGCGCAGAGGAAGGGACATGTTTTTACTGACAAATCACGACTGCAAAGACGCGGGCGGGTCAGTTAGTATATTATAAACGCAAAAGTTTATATGCATGCATGTGTGGATGTTTGTTACTCTTTCACGTTGTAAAAGCTGAACTGATTTCGATGAAATTTGTTATGTACGTAGATTATAACCTGGATTAACACATAGGCTACTTTTTGTTGACAAACCACGCGTGCGAAGCCGCTGGCGGAAGCTAGTTACTAATAAATTAAAGATGTATCGCGTGACGGTCAGAGAGATGGTTGCTGCTACTCAGTTTGATTAGCACGTTTAATTGAGGAATTGTCTTAGACAACGCAAAGCGCATGTCATCTCTCTCATCTAGTAAAGTAAAGTAAAAGACATTTATTTAGAACAACGGTATGTTATCGGTTATGATTTTGTTTACACAGTATTATTAAATAACAAACAATATTATTCTTAACTGACATGGCCCCCCAGCAATCATTTCACGAACCCCCTCAGGGGTCCTTGGACCCCAGGTTAAAAACCGTGCCCTAAAGAATTTCGCAGTCAGCATGTGTCAGACATAGGCATCAAATTTATAACACCCCTATTTTTTCGTGAGGGTCAAAAACTAAAATAATTATCTCGTAGGTTCTTTAACGAAATTTCACAACTGTAACATTTACTGATGCTTCTTGCCATTGTGTTCAGTTAAAAACAATAGGTACTCCTTTTTCCGACCTTGACTCCATTTGCTTAATGGCATATTCAAATTGGGTGAGGCTCTGTTAAGTGTAGTGATGCCAAGTGATGTCTATTGCTATTCTGTTTAATTACTTGATGGTACGAAGGAGATTTTACGTCTAAACCGTCCAAACGCTGTGGACGTCTTGTGGCTGATATAATGATTTAGTTTAGATGTTTTAAGTTTACCGGGCATCCCGTGACGGACATATTTTTTAAATCTATAAATAATGCTGAACATTTCACACAGCGCTATCTATCCCTTAACTAAGCAAAGCTTGTACTACGGGAACCAGATAACTGTACGTTATTACGGTTATCGTCACGTGTTACGTGGCGGGAATCGAACCCGCTACCTTCTCCGTCCTAGCTGGCTATTCTCCCACTGTGCCACAGAGGTCGTCATATACAAATACAAATACATTTATTTACCAAAAAGTTTCACAATAAGTATAAGTATAGACTTAAGTTGCCATCGTGTGTCTCTATCGAGCGGGAACACCTTTCTCCCTTCTCTTTCTCCTTCTCCATTCTCCCTAGACAGGTGTTCCCGCTGGATAGAGACACACGTTGCTATCTAATGGTCTTCTTACTAGGCCTGTATCGCGCGGGAAACCGGATAACAAAAAACATACTCTCACCGTCTCTATGAGTTTAATAATATGGAATCAACAAAATCGAGAATAATAATCTAAATTAACAAACAGAAAAAAAACTAACATACCTACTATATACAGTTGATCTCAGCTTATCTCAGTATATTGTCGGTTTAATTATCAGAATTCGTAAGTCTATTTGGGAAAATTTTACAGGAGCAACATAAAACTGATTTTCTCACAAACTTTGAGAGATTTTTTGAGTCACTTTTATACCTAAAGTAAGAGTAACTCAATAAAAATTAAGCCGACGATAATATGTAATAGGGAGCCCAGTTACGAAATTTCCTCTTTGTCAGTTCGTCGCTGATAGCAGACAATGGGACGCCCTATTGTATTCTACATAGTACTACATTATAGAAGAGGAGGCCATTATAGACAACACTCACCTTATTGAGAACCAGAGATCTATGTAGGCTTTTAACTATCGATTAAAAACAACCTAGTTTTTTTTTAAATAAATTATAGGCTAACGTTTGACCACGATCTCGCCTGATGTTAAGCGATGATGCAGTCTACGATTATACACGCTTGCCTGGAAGAAACCTATTCACTCGCGACTTGAAGACCGGTTGTAGTAATCAGGAAACACAGACTCAGGCAAAGCGTTTCACTCCTTGGCGATGCGCATAATAAAGTTAGAAGAGTACCGTTTTGTGCCTATTAGTTTCAACTAGAGTAATAGATGGCACGGTTTGGAGATACACCGACAAAAATGTGGTTTTTATGCCAAAATTACATACAACAACACATGCAATAACATAAACAACATGCAATATCAAAATTCGTCTAAAACAATCTTTATCTTCGTCAGATAAACAAACACAAATGTTTATTTTTTTAATTTAAAGTTCCTCGGAAAATATGTGGACACGGCATTGACAATTCACTTTCCTTTGATAATCAGCGTATGACAAAGCAACGCCATCTGCTAGCAGTTTTAAAAACATGGCCGTGAAAACTCTTCATTGTAAGTTAAGGTTATATAACTGTTATAATAAGATAGTAGCCGGCAAATTTAAATTTATGCTACACTCTAAACTAGTTTTTAAGGTTCCGTACCCAAAGGGTATAACGGGAACCTATTACTAAAACTCCGCTGTCGTCTGTCCGTCTGTCACCAGGCTGGTATCTCATGAACCGTGATAGTTAGCGAGTTGAATTTTTTACAGATGATGTATTTCTGTTGCCGCTATAACAAAATATACTAAAAACAGTATAATACAAATATTTAAGGGGGGGCTCTGGTTAATTTATTTAATTTAATAAGTGCATAATTAATAAAAAAAATGCTTATACATTTCTTATTCTTGAATGGACGTTTTTTCTTTCACTTCAATTATCTATGTTAGTTCCCGATGATCAAAATTAGCTTCTGTGGTCTCCCGGTCTATAAATATCTGTGATCCTACGTGTTTGTAATAAAACCTTTACGGATATGTCTCATTTGAGAATCGTAAGGATTCTGTTTAAAAATATATTATGATACAGATAATAAACAAAACGATAACAATAAATGTTTTTGTCACTCATGCTCTGACCGTTGGTTTGACATTGTAAACTCGATATCGGTACCGTAAATGCTATTTACGGCTCAAGGGTCGTAAGTAAATTTAAAAATAGAATGAGCTAAAATGAAGCTGAAATGAAATACAATCTCCCTGTCGAATCCTTATTTCTATTTAAAAATGAAAGAGGCCCACATTCATAATATGCTATAATGAAATACATACTCCATGTCCTCAGGTCCATGTCGTCTTAACATCAGGAGGTCCATCAGCTTGTGTGTCTAAACAGGAAATAAAAAAAAAATGTGTACGCGTGCGAAGCCGCGGGTAGAAGCGTGTTAAAAAAAGACAGTACCATAATCTGTTACCATATAAATTACCCATACCTACATTTATGGTACTTAAGTGACTATTATCAGGAACTAACAATAGATTTAATTTTTAAGGGAACAAAAAGTACTTAATTATCTGATTACACTTAATGAATGCTCTTTTAAAATCAATGATGTCTTCACACCTTGAACCAAACTCTATTATAATGCAGGTATACTGGGTGCTAAGGAATATTGTAACAACTTGCCGCTCCAGCCGTTGACAATATAATAACCAGTGGTTCGCCTCGAACTGGAAAAAAAAATCAGCGTTGGATGCACAACATCCAACATTATGCTGAGCTGAACGCCATTTTGGTACGCAGACACATGAGTCGAACTGTCTTAATGGATTCAACTGTTCCTTATTATTGTTTCATGTGTCATTTTGTGTGTGCCAAATAAATGATTATTCTATTCTATTCTAACTGATATCTCACGGGTCTAACATAAAAACATAAAAAAAAGTCTTTGACCATTTAAATAGTGCCACGACATGCACAACCAAATAACTTGGCATATAGTTTCATTCAAGTTACAAGTAACGGGAGTTCATGTTAATTGGAAATACTTTTTGGGTAGAAATAGCTGTTATACTGAATTTCAGACTTTTCCCTATATGTGTGTAACTAAAGCTACACGAATACCAAATTTCAGCACTGTGAAGTCATTGGTGTACCCTGTGACTTTCGTCAAAGATCAGTTTCTATTATGGCTAATAACTACTTACGGCATAGGTAGTGCCATTCACGGGATAGAGTGACCGTTAACTTAACGTGGATATGCCTTCTAAATCTCGGGAAATATATTTTTATTTTATTTAACAGGTTCTTTTAGTACTTCGGAATTCGTATTTTAAATAGTAAGTATTCAGCTTTATGCAAATACATGTTGTATTGGTCACTAAAGTCATCCCTTTCCCTCACGCCTTTGTAGCCTATCGCGGGTGAGGTGAGGACTCGGTTTATTAGTAGTCTGATATGTCGTTGTGCGTACTCATGGTATCTAAAACAGTTAAACTTCACTTACATCGACATTCAGAAAAATATCCCCGGGATTCGGGGAATAAATCCCGGGGCATATCCATATTAACTTATCATTCAGGTTCATTGACCCAAAATAGCACTACCTATGCCGACCCCTACTAATAACTCAAAAACTACAAAGCTCAAACTAAAAATAAAACGGGGTCAATATTTACTAAAGACCTTTTATTAAACGTGGCATTTGGCTAGATTGTCTAATTTTGTTTTTTTTATGATCCTTTTGAAACCCAATATCTCAACAACCCCCCCCCCCCCCTCCCCCATATTTTTAACTCATTTAGTCACACCTAGATTGTGCCATTACCTATATACGAAATTTCACAATGATCGGATCAACGCTTCGAAAGTTATCCTCGGACAAATAAACAAACATACATACAACGCCGATTCGCCCAAGTTCATTTGGAGATCTCAAATAATTCTTTCATAAATAATTTAGTTATATTACGTGATAATTAATTACAAAGCTAAGTAATAGCTAAGTTTTTCGGCCGCACTGCCAGGAAGGAGGGTAATTGCAAAATAATTTTGATATTAATATAAGTTTAATGAAAAATAACAATTATAAAAAAATAATTGTAGCTTTGTATCGTTTCTCAAAATTAAATTTTACTTTCTTTTGACAATTCATAACTGCATAATTTATACAAAAAGTTTACACCTGTTCATTATTAAATATTACGTATGTATTACAAAAGTCGTAGAACAGTCACTACTCGTGTGAGCTCCATCTCGGATTAACATACATATTCCGAAGTACCCAGTACCTATGATAATAAATACTTTGGTAGTTATAATAATAATAGTATACGTGTTATTTGCTACAGAAAAGGTCGTAGAACGAATTAATTTTTTTATAGTTCATGGTTCATGTTTTTTAAATTTTTACTCATGTGTTGAAGGAGGTTCTATAGTTAACTGGCTTCGCTAATTGGAAAGTAACTCTGTTTTTCATGTTTTCAGGACTATGTAATGGATAATTTCGGAAACTACTGAACCGATTTTGAAAATAATTTGAACTTATTTCTTGTTCATTAATAATAACTAGTTGCCATTGTACCGTGCAGGTGGTCGAAATTCGACCATAATTATGTTTAGCTTTATTAGCTTTTAGCATTAGCAACTCCATCTCTATATAAACTTTAACCACCCTCTTTCATGTTCCTTTCAGTCACACCAACTATGCCCAGAACTCTATCATCTATCGCACGCTAGATAGCTACAACAAGGTTTTTTCGGATATAGACATCTTCTCTAATAGCAAGGCATCTTTTAAGAAACAAGTTATATCTGTTCTTAATCATATACTTTGTTATATATATTACTTTGTTATATTTAGTTTACGTAGTCATAAATTAAAACTACTTTAGTCTTGTTTACACCTTCTTACATTATAAACCTATGTTTAGTCCCTAAGCTCAATCAACCAAGCGTTATTTTGCTTTACATACAATTGTATCTTTTTAAAAAAAAAAAAAAAATATTATGTGACAGCATTGTATCGGGGATGAAGCTGTCTTCTGTAATACAGTTTTTTAAACTAAAACAGAAGACAGAGAACTCTCTCTTCTTTGTTCCCATGTTTTATTTATAATAAAAAGATTTGATTTGATTTGATTTGATTTGATATATAGCACGTTCCATAAAATATTCTGAAACTCAAAGAGCTACACTACACAAAACACTACACAAAACACAAAACACTACACTCTCTCCCTCACTCCCTCATATATACACATTTACACAGCATCCCTCCTCCCCTTTCATTCTTCAAATGCGTACCTACTAAATTACTAAATTCCTTGAAAATCAATTATTATTTTGTATTGTGTTTTTTAATCTTTTTCTCTAAGCGTATAATTTCTAATTTCTTAAATGTCTATAAAATGTGAATCTGTTATTGGCATTAAGCATTAGTTATAAGAGTTTGTATACATTGATATCAAGTGATGTTGATTCTGTGATGAAATAAATAAAAAAAAAAAAAAAAATGTTAAATCTTACACTCCTCCGTGCGCAGAATAAGCTAGCTAGCCTTCTCCTAGCTTAAAAAAAGGTACAACGTTTTCTCTTCACGGATTCATATAGATACTAGCATCCGCCAGCGGCTTCGTACGCGTTGTTTGTCAACAAAAAGTAGCCTATGTGATAATCCAGGTTAAAATCTACGTACACACCAAATCTCATCGAAATCGGTTCAGCCGTAACGACGTGATTGAGCAATAAACAAACCAAAAAAATAACTTTTGCATATATGATATTAGTGTGTAAATAATGTTGGACATTTCACACAGCGCTATTTAACCCCAAGCAAAGCTTGTACTATGAGAACCAGATAACTGATAGAATGCTTATATTGGTACTTATTTTTTTTTGTATATACTTATAAAAAAAACCCAGACCCGGAATCTGTAAATCATGTTAACGCTTCGTGACAGGAATTGAACCCCCTACCTCCTACGTCTCATCCGGCTCACCAACCGCGCCACGGAGGTCATATAAATATTATTGATCGAGCGAAGCGAGATCTTCAAATCAACTTGGGCAAATCGGCGTTGTACATATGTATGTTTGTTTGTCCGAGGATAACTTTCAAAGCGTTAATCCGATCATCGTGAAATTTGGTATATAGGTAGGTAGTGATGGCACAATTTTGGTGTGACTCAATGAGCTAAAAATTTATGGGGGTAAAAAAAAAAACGAAATGGTACTATCCGATCAAGTGGCACGTCTAATAAAAGGTATTTGTGAGTTCATTTCGAAACCGTTTTTATTTTTAGTTTAAACCTTGTAGTTTTTAAGTTATTAGCCATAATAAAAACTGAACTTTGTCAAAATTCACAGGGTACACCAGTGACCTCACAGTGGTAAAATTTGGTATGCCTGTAGCTTTAGTGACACAAATATAGGGAAAAGTCTGAAATCCAGAATAACTGCAATTTCTACCCCAAATAAACCAATTAACATGAACTCCCGTTACTTGTAATTTAAATGAAAATGTAGGTCAAGTAAGTTGGTAATGCATTTCGTGGCACTATTTTGATAGTCAAATAATATTTTTTGTTTTTATGGGAGACTTCCGAGATCTCAGTTCGGGGCGAACCACTAGTTTATTAAATTAATGAAATACTTAAAAACTTAAACATATAAATACAAATATAAAAATACCTATTATCAGCTGCATTTGGCGTCATAAGCACTTAAGTAAATTTGCTCTTGAACTTAGACGAATTCTTAACCTTAACTTAAAAATTACTGAGGAAGATACTGAAAAAGTTAAATACCTTTTAACAGATGGATTTATTGACGTCATGAGCACTTAAAGTTCTTGAACTTACACGAATTCATAACCTTAACTTAAAAATGTCGGAGGAAGATACTGTGGATTATGGTGCCATAGAAAATAATCAACAAAATCAACTTGGACAAATTCGCGTTGTATGTATGTATGTTTGTTTGTTTGTCCGAGGATAGCCTTCGGAGGGTTTAACCAATCATTGTGAAATTTGGTAGTGATGGCACAACTTTGGTGTGACTAAATGAGCTAAAAATGTGAAGGGGTTGTTGAGATGTTCAAGAGGGGTAAAAAAAAGACTTTCCGGTCAAATGGCACGTTTAATAAAAGGTCTTTGTGAGTACATTTCGACCCTGTTTTTATATTTAGTTTAAACCTTGAAGTTTTTTAGTTATTACCCATAATAAAAACTGAAATTTGTCAAAATCCATAGGGTACACCAGTGACCCCACAGTGCTGAAATTTGGTATGCGTGTAGCTTTAGTGACACAAATATAGGCAAAAGAATGAAATTCAGAATAACTGTAATTTCTACCCCAAAAATGAGTTTCCAATTAACATGAACTGCCGTTACCTGTAATTTGAATGAAATTGTAGGTCAAGTAAGTTGGTTATATATTTTGTGGCACTGTTTTGATATCAAAGATTACAAATTATACATACCTACATACAATAGATATTTTTTGTTTTTATGGGTGACTCGCGAGATCTCAGTTCGGGGCGAACCACTTGTTTAAAAGTAACAAGAAATAAAAATAAATTACTGCAGAATTTGTTTCGGGTCAGGTTGTTTCTCTGTATATTACAAGTATATATTATAAAAGAAAAGTATATGTGTATATTTTATTCTATCAGTTATCTGGTTCCCATAGTACAAGCTTTGCTTAGTTTGGAGCTAGATAGCTCTGTGTGAAATGACTAGTATTATTTATTTATTTATTTTATTTTTATTAATATGTTTACTTGACATCCAGCGAAAAAATAATCGGGCGTGATGACTATAAAAAAAACATGTTTTCGCGAAAATCTATATTTGCCCATATCTTTTTATCGTGTTGACTCATTTTATACTAATAGATTTTTATACACTAATAGGGACTATAGACCTCAGTATCTGGTATAAATTTCAACTTGCTAGGTCCACCCGTTCCTGAGAAAGTTGGTGGTGACAGACGGACAGACGGACAAGAAAGTGATCTTATAAGGGTTCCTTTTTTTACTATTTGAGGAGGAACCCTAATAATATTTTTTCTGGAAATCGCTATCTCTTTTGGAACGGTCGAGTTTAATACGACTTAAGGATTGACTTTCTATGGCAAATATGTTACATAAAACAGTAATTGGTTAAGCGAGGGGATAAAGCAGTGTCTTGCGTCACGGGCGCTATATTGAATCCCGTGCGCTATAAGAATTCTAGAGTTAACTCACGAGCGGAGCAAGAGATATACTAGAATCCTGAGTGCAGAGAGGGATATAAACGCGCCCAAGATGCAGACAGCTTTATCCACGAGGAGAATACTCTACTTTTCACACTTTTTGCAAGACAATAAAAACCAAATCTAGGTTGTTGCATTCTGTGCAGAGGTTAGTTAGATTTACGAATAAGTTTTTATTGTCTCTTTGGTTCAAATTTTGATACAGATGAGGTTCCAAGTTCAAATCACATAATTTAATGAAATTCAATACTACTTTACTCCCGGCTCAGCCGTAGGGATTTAATCACCTGCTGTCGGTAAGGTTTACATGACATATAATTTGACATTGTGTGGTGTGAATAATATTTTTGTTCGTGCTCTCTTTATAACAACTATAAATTCCAAACACTACAGATTGATCCAAATTTGACACATCATCCAAGGCCTCACCTATCACGAGTATTAACTGCTTAGCTAGGTAGTTATGAGGAATGTGCTTAAAATAAGGCGTCAAATGTCAAATTCATGGTTTTTGTACGCTCTTCCATCGCCGTGTCAAGGTTATGAAACCGACCCCACTTCCCTAAGGATAATTGTCGTAATGTATAGGTTTTTTATTTTTTATATGCCATGAATGGCAGAAACACGGGCTGAGCATGATGATGAAGATATGATATGATGTTCCCCTTGAGATGGAACATCATAGGCATGTTCCAACTAATAAAAGGTTATTAGGTTATAACCTGATGTTGTTGTTAGGTGGTAATCAGCATTTTTTTTATTGGATATAGCCAAGCGCTTGACCACTACCTACCTGATGGTAAGTGATGGTGAGATCGAAGATGGAGCACGCTTGCCTAGAAAGAACCTATTCACACTGGACTTGAAGACTCTTTTAACAAAAGTATTGCCTCGTAGGTCATGCATTTTAGAAACGTGCCCTACGATGCACTGCCCTGCGTCCATCAAGTTACGCATATAGTGCCACTAGCTAACTAGTGCACAGCCAAAATAATATTTATAAATACTAATACTAACACGATTAAAATAATGATCTATTTTTTTGATATGCATCAAAGTAACCGCAAGGTTTCTATCATCACGATTATTCGTGTAAATCATCATCTATGATAGTTTTTAAAAATATGAACTTGGAAATAATATTATGAAGATTCATATTTTTATTTATGGAAAAGATCGTGAAAAACTCGCATGCTCTAGACCCTAGCTAGACCAACATCGGATAATAATAATAAATAAATAATGCTGGACATTTCACACATAGCCATCTAGCCCCAAACTAAGCAGAGCTTGTACTATGGGAACCAGATAACTCATAGAATACTTATGTTTTTTTTGTAAATACATACCTATACAATATATAGAGAAATATCCAGACCCGGAACAAATATCTGTAGATGATGCAAACATTTCTTCCGCGGCGGGAATCGAACCCGCAACCTCCTGCGTCTCAGCCGGCTATTCGCCCACTGCGCCACGGAGGTCATCATATAACATTTATATATAATAATAATATAAACTTTATTTCAAGCATCAATGTGATTACAAAGCATAAATACAGTAAAGCGTATGGATATAACATCGATTTGTGTAACTCACTCTTTTTTCTCAGACATAGTAATTATATCGTTGCATACAATTGTTTCTAACTACAGGTATCATGTTCGTCTGTCTGTCAGGTAGTTTTCGACTCAAATTACGTTATGTAATAAGAAGATTTAATTGCTGTAATACATAATAACTTTACCTATGACTTAAGGGCAAGATGTTTGATTTTACTTATAATAGTAGATTATTAAACAAAGGGGATAAAGCAGTATCTTGCGTTATGGGCGCTATATTGAATCCCGAATGTAACGAAAAATTCTAGAGTTAACTCACGCGCGAGGGAGTTACTAGAATTCTGAGTGCAGAGAAGGATATAAGCACGCCCAAGATGCAGACAGCTTTATCCACGAGGAGAATACTCTACTTTTCACACTTTCTGCAAGACAATAAAAACCAAATCTAGGTTGGTGCATTCTGTGCAGAGGTTAGTTTTGATTTACGAATAACTTCTTATTGTGTGGGTCTCTTTGGTACAAATTTTAATACTGATGTGGTTTTAAATTCAAATCGCGCAATGAATGAAGTATGAAATTAAGTAGCAATGAAATTAAGTACAACTTTACTCCGACTCATCCGTAGGGATTTAATCATCTGCTTTCGGTGAGGTTTACATGACATATAATTTGACATTGTCGAGCAGGTAGTGTGAAAATATTTTTATACATATGTACAGAAAGGCGACTAAATACGGGGGGTCGAGATCGGAAACAAAGCCGAGTGCTGCTGCCAACTGCACGCACGTGCAACTACCGCAGTGCTCGGAACGTCTGTTTTATTTTTTATTATATGTAGGTACATTACAGACTTGTGGTTGACGTCTGTCAAAGACATACATACAAACCGGTAGTGCCGCTGCGGCAGTTGCAGTCGCCAACGTCACTCGCTTGGAAATAGTACTTTTAGAGTAAGCTAAGTGTTAAAATGAAAAAAAATGGGTAAAATATTTTTTCGACGTTTTAAATTACGAAATCGACATTTTTTTAGGGTTCCGTACTTCAAAAGGAACCCTTAGGATCACCTCTGTCTTTCAAGACCCTATTTCTCAGGGACGCGTATCAAGGTAACAAGTTAAATTTAATATTAAAATATGTAAAAAAACATACGCTTTTAAGTCAGAGCAATCAAAACTACGGTCATTATTACGTTATCATATAATCAATTATCTGGTTCCCATAGCACGCTTGGGTTGTCAATAAAAACATTACCCTCCTTCTGCACAGTCGTGTAAATAGTAGTCTATGTCCCAATCCCGGACATAATCTATCTATATACCATATTTTATCGAAACCGGTTCAGCCGTTACGGCGTTATTGAGTAACAAACAAACAAACATCCAAACACACATCCAAACAAACATCCAAACTTTCACATTTATAATATTAGTGTGATAATTAGTGTGACAGTGTGTAATATGATAGTTAGTGTAATATGTTCACCTTAAATCCACATGATATGATTACGCTAACTAGGTCTGCCATCGCGTTCCATTTCTCAAAGGTCAGGCGTTCTAATGACCAGTGGATGGACATTCTAGGATCCTTCGACTTCGAAAGGCACTTAGACAATTTACTAAATAAACAAGCTTTTACTAACGTCCTTTACCTTGTATGTTTGTCTACATGTAGCTTCGTATAAAAGGGAACGTTTAAAGGATTTAAAGGTTTAACAGGTAAATTTTAAAATAACTACATTGGACGAAGCTTTTGCTGATAAAACAACATTTGAATATGACAACTTGACATGATTACCTAAAATATATAAATATGTATGTATAATTGTTTTTATCTCATTATTATTAATGATAAAATACAATGTGACGATCCTTTTGCAGAAAAAACTTTAACATATGCTGTTATTATTTAGAACTGTTTCAATTTTTATTTTTGACTTTTTATAAATTGTATTAACTATAGGTATGTATCAACTATAAGTATGTATCTGTTGATTAAGTAATTATGTGACATAATTTCATTTTATATTGTTTGATCTAACTTGTCCAAGCACATGTAATTTGTCAAAGGAAGGATAATAATAAATGAAATGTTTAAGATGCTGCCAACATTTTCACCCGACTTAAATAAAGGAGGTTACAATACGTCGGAATCTGTTTCTTTATGTATGTTCCTTGATTACTCGAAGACGCCTGGACCGATTCGAGAAAGTCTTTTTTTATTTAAAAGGTATACTTCCCAGGTGGTCCCATTGGCACCAAGTCTGGATCCCAAAAAAATCGAGGGCAACCCTCAAATTTTATAGGGACGCAATTTGGTTTTATTTTTGTTACTTCAGAACTCCGTCATTTATCAACCGATTTAAATACTTTTTTTTATATAAAAGAATATACTTTCAGATTGGTTTCATAGAAATTTCATCAAAATCGGTTCAGTAGTTTGGTAGTAGTTAAGTCGGTTATAATTTTGTTAAAAAGTTACTTGTCATATAAAATATCTACTACAAAGATTGTAGATGGATACAGGTAGCTACTACAAACTTAATTATTTCCTACTGAATTTTTTAAAAAACGAACGAAGAAGAAAAAAAAGAAAATGTGTTTAAACAACATAAAAATGAAATACAGAATAACAAAATATTCATAATTAAGTATGTATGTACCTTTAAATATTTATACTTACCTAATAACAAAAAAAAGGTGTGATAAAATTTAACTCAAAGTCAAAATACGCATTATGTTGTATTTTTTTTATTTTGTTTTAAACTATAGTCTGGTGTTTGACCACGATCTCACCTGATGGCGCGAGATGATGCAGTTGACGATGGTACACGCTTGCCTAGAATAAACCTATTTACTCGCGACTTGAAGATCCCTAGGTTGTAGTTAACAGGAAACAGAGACTCAGGCAAGGCGTATTTAACGAAATCATATCTTCATACTACGTTATGTAGATTTAGACTGACTACGAAACATTATTTTCTCTCACTATACATGGTCCGACAAATGCTTGACAAATTATTTATGTTCCTTTTACATTTTGTCTCGCAACGAGAATCGAACCCGTCTTGCGCTCCACCGAGCCGCAAGATCCGTCAATGTACACGAATAACTTACATTACCGAGTTTCTCACACCGCGATAGTTCAAGTTAAGTTATAAGCTGGTTAAACTTAACCTTTGGAAATGTTAGCCGGTCATAAGTCGCATGCTTTCCGAACAGGAGTACGATGGAGTCTGTTAAACGGAGGCTCCTAAAACTGCACGATTTCTATCAGAACCCGCTAAGCCAAGCCCATGTTTCGACAATTATTTCTAACTACTGATTTAAATACTACGTGTTTTGTTATGTACGACATTTAATCAGGTGGAAGACATCCTTGTTCCATCTCCAAGTCGTAAAAAAAGAGATAAATTTACTTGTTATTACTATTACGTTTATTTTTATTTTTTCGTAACATACATAAGGTTTACAACAAATCAAGTTATGGTAGTCAGGTCAGCTATATTTCGCATTCTATCAGGCATAAAATTTATATACAACCTGTTTTGCTATGTGCGACATTAATTTAAAACACACATCCGGAATCGAATTTACAGACTTAAACTAAACCTAAGCTTAAACTAAAACTTTTCATTGCCAGTGATGGTTTAAGCTTATAATTTTAGTTTAAGCTGCTATTGATCTTACGGGCCTTAGAGATGGGTTTAACCCGGCGTCATTGAGGTTGGGTCAAAATGACCCGGCTTGTTTATAATTGTTTATATCTTTGTGGGTACGTGCGCGACGTTGCCGCTCTTGGCTGGAGCCAATACTGTACTCTAAACGTTTCGGAGGCAAAATCAGTTCAGCGGCGAATGCGCTGGGAGCTACACGCGTGTATTTTCCAAAAAGGTAAATAGGGTCATATTTACCTTTTATCCTCACAATTGAAGTAACAATTACGCGCCATTCTTAAGTAATCGATTTTTACTGTTGTTTATTAATTCTTGGTGTCTGCAAACCTTATTTTTTGCTTGTCGCTTTGAATTTAATGTTTTTTGTTTGTCAACATGTACTTATTATAAAATACTATGAACCGAGATCAACGCATCATAGCGGTTTTAGAGGAGTCTGACTCGGAGGACGACTTACCTGATAATGATGATGAAGTGGAAGAAGAGGATCATGTTAGTGTGCGCAGTGAAGCAAGTGATACAGAGCAAGAATGTTCGGATAACAGTTTGGATAGTGATGACGATATCCCGCTCTCCGAAATCATAAGAGAAACGCAATCTAACACAAACAGCGCGTCGTCGACTCAACAAGACCATCCAGTATCACAGTCACGATATCTTGGTAAAGATGGCACAGTATGGCTAAAGACACCTTTTCGACAAAATGTAAGAACTAGGGCAGAAAATATAATTACTCAATTGCCAGGTGTAACACAAGAAGCAAAGTCTGCTACTTCCGAGTTGGAATGCTGGGGCTTGTTTTTCAGTAATGAGATATTGCAGAACATTTTGAGATACACTAATGTACGCATCAAACGAAAAATTGAATCTTGTGAAGACTTGTCGAAACAAACCTACATGAAAGAATGCAGCATGGAGGAATTCAAAGCATTTATTGGTCTTTTGTATATTGCTGGCCTTAACCGCTCGGGAAGACAGAATCTCAGTGATTTGTGGGTTTCCGATGGCACAGGTGTTGGAAATATTTAGGCTAGTAATGTCTGAACAACGTTTTCACTTCATACAGAGCTCTCTGTGCTTTGATGATGACACTACCCGGGAGCAAAGGAAGCAGTTAGATAACCTAGCACCAATCAGAGAACAATTCGAAGCTTTCGTTGAAAATTGTAGAACAACTTATTCACCAGGTGAGTGTCTAACTATTGATGAAATGCTGGTAGCCTTTCGAGGTCGGTGCAAATTTCGCCAATACATACCATCAAAACCTGCAAAATATGGCATCAAGATCATTGCATTAGTAGATTCCACGAACTTCTACATTTTGAATCTTGAAATATATCCCGGAAAACAGCCTGCCGGTCCGTTTGCCGCAAGTAATAAACCATTTGATGTTGTGAATCGCATTGTGGGACCTATTACAAAATCAAACCGTAATCTAACGTTTGATAATTGGTTCACCAGTTATGATCTGGTTCAGCATTTGCTCAATGAACACAAGTTGACGTCGGTTGGTACTCTGCGTAAAAACAAAAAACAAATCCCTCCTGCATTCACAAAAACTCGTGGTGTTGACGTGTTTTCATCTCGATTTGGTTTCCAAAAAGATATTACTCTTGTATCTCATGTACCAAAAAAAAATAAGGTGGTATTGCTGATGTCAAGTCTTCACCATGATAATAAAATTGACGATGCAAGCGGAGAAAAGCGAAAGCCCGAAATCAACACCTTTTACAATAAAACGAAATGTGGGGTTGATGTCGCTGATGAGCTTTCCGCCACATATGATGTGAGTCGTAACTCCAAAAGGTGACCCCTGACAATTTTTTATGCCATGTTGAACATGTCAGGAATTAATGGTCTTATAATACATCGCATAAATAATAACAAACCAAGCGAGAAGCGACGTCATTTTTTGAAAAACTTAGGTCTTGCTCTAGTCAGTGAGCATTTGAAAATCCGCCAGAATGTGAATCGCTTGCCACGAGAAATGCGCAAAAGAATCAGGGAATTTGTTGGTGAATCATCAGAGGAGCCACCTGCAAAGATACGCAATGCCCGCAAAAGATGTCAAGTGTGTCCTGCAAAAAAAGATCGTAAAACAAAACATACTTGTCAAGCTTGCCAAAAATTTATTTGTCCTGAACACATCATATCTTTCTGTAGTGATTGCATTTACAACGAAGATTCTAATTAGCTTCGTTATACTGTTTTCCTAAGATATTAGACTTAAGTTTATAAAAGTGCCATATGTAACCAAAAAGACTGGTTATTAGTGTAGTAATGTCATGAAAACCTAAGAGGTCTCTATTTTGTTCCTATTTTTAAGAGTTTATGTAAAAGTTGATTAAATTTAATAAAACGTGGGTTAATTATTATTTTTATTATTTATTATCAAAACCAGAATAACCTAATACTAAAATAATAACACAGGTTACTAATTTACTTAAAAAGTATGGAAATACCATCTATAAAATATATGGGTAATATTGACCCACCTCAACGTTCGCGTAACTGTTTTCTACCACAATGACGCCGGGTTAATACCGGTAGTTTGAATATTTAGCCCGTAGTCGATAAATTACAAATAAACAATTTAAAACATTTTTTGTGTGGCGGTTAGGCGGTACGTAAATTATACATATGTTGTTCAGATCGTCTTAAAAAAACATCGAACCTTAATTGTTAATGACAACAATTTAAGAAAAAGAAGAAGTGATAAGGTTGTTAAGGTTCACGCCACTAAAACAGCTTTCGCTAGCAACCAATACGACAAAAAATCATCACACCTATACAATCTATTAAATAAAACTTTGAATATTTACACAAAACATCATTATGACTGCAAGAAAATGCTCACTAGTTGGTTACTCCCAAAAACTTATGATGAGACTGAAGCACTTATACAAATTGTATCTTGATACTAGATTTATATTGTATTTTAATAGTATACATAATATAAAGTAGTATATATATATACTATATATAGTAGTATACTTATATATATATATATATATATATATATATAAGTATTTATGTCTAGCTTACACACACTTCACACTCATTTAAATATACTCATGAAGTATAGTCACTCTGACACACAAATACAAATATAAAGTAGTATATATATATACTATATATAGTAGTATACTTATATATATATATATATATATAAGTATTTATGTCTAGCTTACACACACTTCACACTCATTTAAATATACTCATGAAGTATAGTCACTCTGACACACAAATACACACACACCCCCTATTGCATATACACAAATAGATGAAAACACACACACACGCTCACAAACACACACAACAAACAAACCCACAAACATACATACACACGCATACTTACACATCTTACCCATGTACCTACACCCACCGTATGTGCTCGCTACTGTTGGATAACCTATTAACCTATTATATAATATTGTTACGCCGAGGCTGTTAAACAATGAGTAATAATCGTAACTTCTCGAACGCTTTTGTCTTGCTGCGTTATTGTTGTTATTGTCTGCAGTTGCGCACAATGGAGTGGCCGTCGAGGGACCGACCCTTTTCCTGGAACGATCGAGATCCTTCTCGAACAATCGAAATGTGTGGATATAAATAGGCCGGAGAGATGGCCGGACAGTCAGTTGTGAGTTAGTCTCGAGTCAGTTAGTGAGTGAGTCTCAGCGAGGCCCTGGAGGACTGACGTGGAGAAGGGTCTCGTGTGAACAGTAGTTGCTCGCGAGTCAGTCTGGATTTAGCTATACGTGCGAACATTTCGGTGACTTTAAGTGGTGCAACTGTGGTGTGAATTAGTGTGTTGTGATTACGTGTGACCAAGTTCGTGTATTCATCGTTTAGTGCTGAATAAAAGTGTTATTTTGGTTGGATCGATTCCCATTATTTTGTCCCGAACCCTCAGCTCGTAACAATTTGGTGTCAGAAGTGGGATAAAATAATGCCGGTTCTGCCAAAAGATAACGTGGACGGTGTCAGGACGAGAGGTTAACGACAACAGGAAATGGATGAAAGGCGGTTTGGGGAGTCTCCGGTTCAAGAAGCTCGGCAGAGTCGTCAGCCGATGGAGATGGAATTAGCCGCCGCCGAATCATTTGGAGCATCATCATCATCATCCGTGGGGCAAGCTCCTGTGACAGGCGATATTGCTGCTATTATGGCAATGCTTTGTCGTCAAGAGGAACAGCGACGTCAGGATAAGGAAGAGCAGCGTCGTCAGCAAGAAGAGCAGGCTCGGTTGCAGGCAGAACAGCGACGTCAGGATAAGAAAGGGCAGCGTCGTCAGCAAGAAGAGCAGGCTCGGTTGCAGGAGGAGGAACGCCGTCAGCATAAAGAAGAGAAGCGTCGTCAACAGGAAGAGCCGGCTCGGTTGCAGGAGGAACAACGCCGTCAGCATTAAGAAGAGAAGCGTCGTCAACAGGAAGAGCAGGCTCGGTTGCAGAAGGAACAGCGACATGAACAGGTAGAGCAGACTCGGTTGCAAGAGGAACAGCGACGTCAGGATAAAGAAGAGCAGCGTCGTCAACAGGAAGATCAGCGACATTGGCCATAAGAGCGTGCTCGACTGATGAGGGAATCGTTCGGTTCATCTGGAAAGGAATTCCAGGAAGTGAAAGAACAGATAGAAATCAAGAGAGCCGTGTTTTGGAGGCTGGAATTGGGCTCGACTGATGAGGGAATCGTTCGGTTTATCTGGAAAGTAATTCCAGGAAGTGAAAGAACAGATAGAAATCATGAGAGCCGTGTTTTGGAGGCTGGAATTGGGATCGCTGATGAGAAAGGGACTCTGGGTGTCCTGAAGTACTGGAGACGGCAATGTGGCTCCTCTAGTTGCTACATCTTCAGCGCGAGGTGCGCCTAAAATTGTTCGTGTTGATCGGCTGCCGCGATATGAGGCTAAGAATGCTCGGGACGAGCATGTTTTAGGAGGGGGCAGTGTTACGCCGAGGCTGTTAAACAATGAGTAATAATCGTAACTTCTCGAACGCTTTTGTCTTGCTGCGTTATTGTTGTTATTGTCTGCAGTTGCGCACAATGGAGTGGCCGTCGAGGGACCGACCCTTTTCCTGGAACGATCGAGATCCTTCTCGAACAATCGAAATGTGTGGATATAAATAGGCCGGAGAGATGGCCGGACAGTCAGTTGTGAGTTAGTCTCGAGTCAGTTAGTGAGTGAGTCTCAGCGAGGCCCTGGAGGACTGACGTGGAGAAGGGTCTCGTGTGAACAGTAGTTGCTCGCGAGTCAGTCTGGATTTAGCTATACGTGCGAACATTTCGGTGACTTTAAGTGGTGCAACTGTGGTGTGAATTAGTGTGTTGTGATTACGTGTGACCAAGTTCGTGTATTCATCGTTTAGTGCTGAATAAAAGTGTTATTTTGGTTGGATCGATTCCCATTATTTTATCCCGAACCCTCAGCTCGTAACAATATGTAAAAATCTGTTACCTGTAAAAAAAAATAAAAAGTTTGTATGGCTATTGAAGAGCGGGGTCTTCTGACACAAGTACCTATATATACTTAAAAGAAGATCCCAGCAACCTTGTTATTGTTCTATATTTTACAGAAATAAAAACATTTTGATTTGATTTTTTGATTTTTGATTAGCCATTACCTCTGCCCGTGTTTTCATTTAATGTCGTACATAACATGACACGTTGTATAACCAAAAAATTTAATATTGATTCAGATAAATAATCCTTCTCCATCGCTCTGTTCTGAAAACCGTAGCATTCGCAATAATGTGAGGGTTAACGACTCGCTTCCTTCCTACATTTGCATTCATATCTTTGTCCACTCCCACTGCTCGGAACTTAAAATACAGCCTTTGCATCGACTGAAAATTTTAGGCATAAAACCGGGAATAAATTAGTTCAAAACAGTTTTAGTTTAAGTACTTATATTCCGAATAATAAAATCAAAAGAGGTATTCCACGAAGAGCAAAGATTTTTAGACAACCTATTTTAAGAGCACCTATTGTATTTCACGAAGAGCAAGGATTTATATTTTCGCTTGGTGCTCTTCGTGGAATAAGAGACTAAAACATTTATTTAAACCTATAAAAATAAAACAAATGCAATTATGAATGTGTATTTATTAACTTTAAATGAATTAATAATTCGTCCAAATGTTAAGTTAAAAATCAAAATACTTAATTACTTATTATGAAAATAATAACAATATAATTAAATAAAATATTATCTAAACTTAAATGCGACTGACTAGGAATTAACTTAGTTTAATATATAAGTACTTTATTCAACTTAAAATTAAAAATAATTTAATAATTATTCTTGTCGTAGGAACATTTCGGCGGGTTTTCGTTTTCCAAAGTTTTTATCAGCATCTGAAAAAAAAAACGACACAATAAATTTTGATATAGTCTGGTACGTCTAATAACCCGGCACCCTCCGCTCACGCATCCCTCACCCCTCCCTACTCACGTTCCGCGCTTGCGCACATATTTTATTTACATATTATGAATTTTTCTATACAATCGAATAATTAGAACATTCCAATAATCCGGCACCCCCTAGATTTTAATAGTGCTGGATTAGTGAGACTCTACTGTAAAGTGAAACTTGATAATATTATAATAAATTAACAATTGTACTACTTAACATAGTTTTAAGATTTTATTTCTTACTAACAAATTACGGAGTATCTGAATAATAAAAGAGGTGGACTCAGCAATAGAAGGGGGGGGGGGGCTTTCTAATTCAGCCGAAGACCTCAAGCGGCGCAAATATGGAAGTCTCGACAGAGCTGTTATGTATTTGAGGCAATTGTCACAGGGACCCATCGCGTTTTAAAAAAAAATTCTGGGCGTCTGGTCGAAGCGAAGCGTGTTGGGGCTGGCGCTTATCTGGGTCAACGCATACGCATTGCAGTTCAGCGGGGCAATGCAGCCAGTGTCTTGGGGACATTTCCGCCTGGTAATGATCTGGAGCAGTTGAGCTATCTATAGATCATTTGCAACGGTATTTAGATGATTCAACTGTTTCTTCTGTACTTTGTACAAGACATGTAAATATTTTTTGGGCATATAAATAGGGAGCGTCCACCAGCGAGATGGGTTGACGAAATCCATAAGACCGTGGGTCGTACGTGGTTCAGACTGAAACAGGATCGGGAAGAATGGCAGAAACAAAGAGAGGCGTATGCCCAGCAGTGGGTCGACACGGGCTGAGAATGATGATGATGAAATATTTTTTGTAATAATAAATAAATTGAATTAGCATAGTTTATGGATAGCATAATAATGTTCTCTTGTGTAGAGACCTTCGTATAAAGTTATCACGGCATGCAAAACGATAGACGTAAAATTAGACCTATCAGATTTCTAGTGTAGACCTAAAAAGGTATAAAATAGTCACCAGGCTTATTGTTTAGTCGGATACAGGAAAGTATCAACCGAGTCCTTCCCATACAAGTTCTTGGCCACACAGGTGAAGTTGCCCATGTCGGACCATCGGAGACTGCTGATCAGCAGGTCACCAGATGCCAGCACCTGGAAGTATCACACTAATATTATAAATGTGATTTTGCTATGTTATTCAAGAAGGCGTTCTGATTACGTGTTTTCAAAGCCTCCGTGAGATCAGAGTCAATAAATAGAGTTGCAACTTTTTTCTAATAAATGAATATCTTTATAAAACTTATTTTTTTAATATACTCGGATTGTTAATTCTCATACTTATTACTCAAAATTCTTAGATGTTATAATTAATTAAATAATGATAATAATAATATACAGCGTGTCATCGCATCTACGACAATAATATAAATAATAAATGGCTGATGGCTAGTATTGTTGTAAAATAGTTTTTTTCTGATTAGTTACACTGTTTTTTTTTTCATTTTCAATCTACCTTAAGTTCAAGTCCTAAACTATCAATGACACAACCTGTATAGGTAAACAAATCATATTCATCCATCATGTATGTAGGTACCTGTTAAACTGACGAAACGTCTGGTTGAAAGGACGTGTCCTGTCATCCTAGAGGTGACGCTTTTCTTGAACAATGCATAAGCATTGCAGCAGTTGAGCTATCTATAGATCGTTTGCATACAATCACAAGGGTCTTTAGATGATTCAACGGTTTCTTTTGTATTTTTTATAGTCATTGATTTTTTTTTCTGATAATAGAATATTAATCGTCGGGTGTCGTATTCCGCCATTTCCGAGGACTGATACCGAACACCGACAACTCAGTGTTTATGTAGTAAATACTTATAAGTTTTATTATAATACGTACTTTTGCATTCAGAGAGTGAGCGCAGGGAGCGCTTCTATTGTAAGTACTTTATGTGAATGTAAGTCTGTGTACTACTCATTGGAAATCCATAATAAATTAATTTATTTATTAATTAGGCTAATGGCCGTAGTACCTATACCTTACTATCCTGTACCTAACTATTTTATTGTTGCCTGAATTAAATGATTTATCATCACACTAATATTATAAATGTAAAAGTTTAGATGTTTGGTTATTTATTTGTTTGTTTGTTACTCAATCACGTCATAACGGCTGCACTGATTTTCATGACATTTGGTTTGTTAATAGATTGTTAATAGACCTGGATTCAAACATAGGTTACTTTTTTTTTAAATTATAGGCTAGCGTTTGACCACTATCTCGCCTGATGGTAAGCGATGATGCAGTCTACGATGGTACACGCTTGCCTAGAAGAAACCTATTCACTCGCGACTTGAATACCCCTATGTTGTAGTTATCAGGAAACACAGACAGGCAAGGCGTTCCACTCCTTGGCGGTGCGCATAATAAAGGTGGAAGTGTACCGCTTTGTGCGTATGGGAGGTATGTCTACCATGTCATTTTATTGACAAACAACGCGTGTGAAGCCGCTGGCAAAAGCTAGTTATTAATAAATTAAACCTCTCCCTCTACCAAATACGCACTAACTGTTTGTCCGCATTACACAAAGGTTAACTGGAAGAGAATGCTATCTAGCATTAAGCTCGCCTGTGTACAGATTATTTTTTATTTTTATTTTGTGCAATAAACAATGTTTAATTAATTAATTCATTTAATTAATCAACTTACCCGCATTCTAGAGTTGCCGTGTATAACCCGCTCGTGATTGTCTTGCCATGCTAACTGCGAGTCATCCAGACTGTCCACTCTGCACGGCAGGACCACCACGCTACCTTGCTCCTGGAATATCTCGGTGTAGTGGTATGTGATGATGGGGGGAGATAAGAGGAACATCTTCTGGAGAGCTAGGAGATCTTCTTCGTCGTTGTCGGCTGAAAGTAAGTATTATACAACGTGTATGTACGACACTGGTGGCTAATGGTAATACAATAGATTTTAATTAATTTTCAAACTAACTTAATATCAATGAAACATCATGTATAAAATAAGTGAACAAATCATATTCATTTATCATGTATGTGCTATACTAAGCGGCATCGTCGTAAAGGCGCCGTCAATTTACGTTAAAAATTGTTTATTAGAAATATATCGATTATTTGATAAATATTTAAGCTACCGGTATTAAACCCATCTCTAAATTCATTATCAGAACTGTGATTAACAAAGTGTTTATTGCTACTTTTCTTACAGACTATTTTCTTGTATTCTTTAAAAAAAAATTTTTTTTTTTCTAGATATGTAAGTACTTACGTTGCATCGTATAAACAGTCGAAGTGGCAGTATTCCTCTTCACTCCCGCCTCAGCGACACAGGAGTACTCATCGACTCCCAGCCCGGCACCGCTCACGATGATCTTAGAAACCAGCTGGGCGAGTCCAACGGTGGCCGAAGGGAGGATCTCATTTACTTCTTCTGAAGGCTAGAATGGCACAAGGGAACGGTTAGACCATACTATCGTTATAATTTCTAATGAATAAATATTTTCAATTTTTTTTTATTTACTAAATAACATTCAGATGGTAACATCATCATTATCAGCAATACGACGTCCATTTCTTAACATAGGCCTCCCCAATAGATCTTGTGCGGCCCGCAGCCTACGGCTCCCAGCAACCGTTATTAGGTCGTCATTAGATCTAGTGTGTACATCTAGTGTGTCCCGCCCACTGCTTCTTTAGCTTGCCAATCTTTTGTAATTAATGATGGATGTAAGTTAAATTGTCATATAATAGGTGTCTAGTACACTTACGATTCTGAGAGGAGGCAATTGAATAGGTTTCTTCGAGGCAAGCGTGTTCCATCGTAGACTGCACCATCGCTTACCAACGCCTATGTTTATCAGTATGATGATGATACTTACATCCAATACAGTTTCTCCATTCTTCATCCAGTATATAGCAGGTGGGGGGTTGCCCATCGCGACACACTCCAGCTCGACTCTCTCCCCAGCGACCCTCTTCACCTCCGTAGCAGGGGGGGTGAGGATGTGCACGAATTTCTTAAGGCGACGCGGGCGTTTAGGGGCCGCTACTACTGCAAAATGTACAACTGAGTGTTCACTTCTACAACTAGATGGCGTAACTAATCGATAACCACGTTTCTTTAATTCTAACTTTCTATATTTTTTTTATATCATTGAAAAGGGCTTTGTCGCACATGCGATTATGCCGCCCTGGTAGGTAACTAGTTTGTGAAGTGTGCTAGCTGAGTCCGAAAGGGTTTCAGCTAGAACACTGTTTCTTTTGTGATGACTGATGACACTGAATTAGATTAAGAAATACATTCTTTTTACTAATAAAATTATTATTATTGATTTTAAATTTTATCAACTAAGTTTTATGCCTAATATATAAAAATAATAGTTATGTTTTTGATGTCAAAAATTACACATTGATTTAACTATGTACTGAAGTAAACCTTATAATCTTTAAGTGACGATTTAAAGTTATGCTATAACATTTCCAAATAAACTCCGTATCAACTGGAAGGTACCGGGTTCAAATCCTGAATGGTTCGTTATTTTTGGGATCATTTCAAAATCATAAGGAAAAAATCTACAGTATCGAAACCAAATCATTTATGGCCGAAATCATATGACCTCATTCATAAACGCGAATATTTAGGTAGAAAATGATTGATTTGCCTTTTTAATGCTGGTTCCAGACGCTTTGTAAGTCAATGTATTCTGCTTTAATGTATATGCCTGAAGTATATAGTATCGTTTGTCTGGACCTTTGTGAATTAATTGCAAGAAAGTTCTGGAGAATATATTATTTACTAGCTGTTGCCCACGACTTTGTACGCATTACACTACTAAATGTGTAGGTAACCTAGAAATAAAGCTAAACTCGCTGTTGCAACTTGATTTGACACACCATTTTTATCTCATGGGAACTGATTTATGGGATAAAAGGTAGCCTATGTTAATTTCATCGAAATCGTTTCAGCCGTTACGTCGTGATTGAGCAACAAACAAACAGATAAATAAATAAATAAACAAACATCCAAACTTTCACATTTATAATAGTGTGAAGTATTTACTGTTAACTAGCGTATTGCTGCGACTTGGCTCGTGGATCACAATAAAATAAAACCCAGTACCCGCAAATCTAATCTACCATTAACGAATACAAAGGTTTTCTGGAATAAATAATTTTCTGTATCCGTGCAAGGTACTCGTACTTTATTATACCTATAAAGAGTTTAGAATTATATCTAACTAGCTACCGCACTTGGCTTCGCACCCGCAATTTGCCAATAAAAAGTATCCTATGTTTCAGTTCATAATCTATCTATAAACAAAATTTCATCAAAATCGGTCCAGCGGTTACGAGTAACAAACAAATAAACAAACATCCAAACTCTTTTCATCTAGTGGGGCCGTAAAAAGGCATTATAATAATCCCATATTTATAATAATGATTAAAATAAATCACAAAAGTTTTCGCTTACTTAGATAGATATAATATCTACGAGTATAGTGTGTCCTATCAACAAGGAAATCATGAATTTAAACGAGAATACGTAATGAAATTATGAATATTGCATGTAAATGAGGGTAGACGAAAATAAGAATGATCTCACGTGCTTTTGGCATACCGACTCGTATAATATAATGAATTCGGGTGGGTGAAAAACGAAATCGAATTTTCCGGTGAATATTTTTATGTTTATGTAACATGATTGCTTCGTTAGTCAAAAAACCAACATTTTTATTTAAGTATTTTATCATTTCAACGATAATATGTACAAGGGGAGAACTTACTGCTAAACAGCATTCTTTACCAGTCATCTATAATGGGTTAAAAGAACATTAAATTATCAACAACACTAGTAAAGCAGTCTTATCGCTTAAAGTAATTTCTTGTGGGGGGTAGATTATAAGCCCTATTATTTTTATGTTTGTAGTTTATTCCACTGAACTTTTAATAAATTCCGTTTGTACCAAAAATCTTTTTAATTTTGAACTGTGATTATAATTATAACATTTTCTGAGATTCTTTGCAGTTAGATTAAGATTTTAAAACTGTTCATTATCCTGGCAGATATTTCGAACTTTGCGTAAAATTACCAAAATCACTAAAAACATTTGTAAAGTGAACAAATCAACGTATTTAGCGCCTCCAGCGGCTTCGTTGCGAACTAAAATCAAAATTTGTAACTTTTGGGAACAACTTTCTGTGTAAATAATTTTAGATATTTCTATTAATTATTCTACTCACATTAATTAAAAATATTATGTTAACTTACCATTAGGTAGTAAGCGGTTCTCCATCGTTAATTTTGAGTCTTCAATCAGTGCATTTGCCTCGAACCCGCATTGTTGTGATACTAGCGCCGCGGCGACGAGTAGTGACACTAAACTGATCATTTTCCTACTTGGCGATAGATGGCGTTAAAAGTATGTAGAGTTGCAATCTGAAATATATATATAGAGCCTTGTAGAGCATGCAAATTTTTCGAGTATTTAAGTTAAGTGAGTAAAATACGACGTCCTATAATTAGATGAACACAAAGCGTAGCCCAACGATCTTGGGCAGTTTTGACAAGCCAAATCATTTGAGAAAAATGTTTAAAGCGCTAAAAAAATAACACGCAGAACTATCAATAAAATTTAGTAAAATTCTTCAGTGCCCTTATATAATTAAATTTGAAGCCCTTATAAATTAAAATTAATATGATCATGATAAATGTATGAGAAAATACATTTTCTTCATAATTTAATTAGCGTTAATTTTTTCCGATATTTTAATAGTTATTCTACTATTCAGGGTGGAGACAAATCCAACAAATCAAAGATCATCAAAATCGGTCCAGCGGTTCTTGAGTTATAATGGTGTAACTAACCCGACTTTTTTTATATATAGATTCAACTCTTTAACATAAATATGTAATTGTTATTTTTTGACATTGTAATTTTATTTCTTGATTTATGTGTTTTTCAGTAAGTGAGATTTGTTTTGGTTTTTTATTGTATATACATATTTGCATCCCGGATGGGGAATTTGAGCCAATCTAATCTTAATATATAAAACGAAGTCAGGTTTGTTCGAACACTTATAGCTCGAGAACGGCGGGAGCGATTTTGATGATCTTTGATTTGTTGGATTTGTGTCCGCCCCGAATAGCAGAATAACTATTAAAATATCGGAAATATTCACGCAAAAAGAAATTATGAAGAAAATTTATTTCCTCTTAAATAATGATGGTAGATTTTTAAATCTACCGGGGTGACGTTAATTGACAGCCCGCATGCAATAATATGCATGTCAAGGCGGTACGAAGTTCGGCGGGTCAACCAGTATTATTTATAAGATCTATGTAACTAAACCACATTAAATGAATTATGAATTATGATATTACACAAAGATATCGTTTTGTGAATGATTGTTTTTATCGTGTTATAAAAGTAGATTAAAACCAATATACGTTTTAGTTAGTAGATAATATTAGTACTTTAAGATAAGGTTCTCGCGAACACTTTGGTTTTTGAATACTCTATCTACCTGGTGAGGTTAAAGTATGGGATCTTTCAATAATACTGTTTTCGTTTTTTATCAGGGTAGGTACCTAAAGTGTGGGTCCTTTCTTTGGTGTTATAAACGTTTATAGACCGGTAACCGATTACCGTCAGGTGGGACGTATCCCCTCGTTAACAACAACGCGTAATCGTTAGCGAAAATCATTTGACCACTACCTAATTTCAATCGTCAAAAATTTCATCGAAAGTGGTTCAGCCGCAGTAACTCTGGCAGAGTTACTTTTGGATCACACTAATTATAAATGCGAAAGATTGGATGTTTGTTTGTTACTCAATCAAGTCGTAATGGCTGAACCGATTTCGATGAAATTTGGTATGTACGTAGATTATAACCTAGATTAACACATAAGCTAGTTTTTGTTGTCAAACAACGGGTGCGACGCCGCTGGTGGAAACTAGTTTGTAATATTAGGATAATGGTCGGTGAAAACGCAGGTAGCAAGCAACTCACTCTTTTTGATTGAAGCATATTATATGATGTTTCTTTATATAATTCATTGCATAGAAAAATATCTGATGTACCATTCAACCCCATTTACTCTTATTACTCGTAACATTTAAAAAATACTGACGGAGACTGTCTCCATCGCTTTGGGATGACGCGATGACGGTCGTTATGTCACGTAGGCCTAGTTTATGGCCTACGTGACCTAATTATAAACACAGTAATCCTGCCATAGTTTAACTTTTTTGTCTAAGAAACACTATTTCTTTTGTTTGTAGTTAAAAAATGTACATTTTAAGCGATCAATTGCAACGAGTTATTTTTGAGTTCGAGAGAGGGAAAGCGAGCGAGGACGCTAATAAGTCGAGGACTGTATTTCATTAAAGCATTGAATGTGGCCGCTTTCAGTTTTAAATAGAAATAAGGATTTATCACGGAGGTTATATTTAATTTTAGAATTTATGATTATAACCTCTTTATTCTAAATAGAAATAAGGATTTGTCATGGAGTTTGTAGGTATTTCAGTTTAGTATATTATGAATGAAATTGCGATACTTTTCAAATGAATGCGACCGTTAGGCGAAGTTATAATTACGAGAAATGATGAAACGATTGTCTTTAATAAATAGTACGTAGTCTTGAACTTGAATAACTCTGACAACCAGACGCTCTGCGGTGCGCGAATATGTTGAAATACTTCCCATACGCACAAAGCGGTTTTCTTCGACTTTTATTATGCGCACCGCCAAAGAGTGGAACGCCTTGCCAGAGTCTGTGTTTCTTGATGGCTACAACCTGGGTGTCTTTAAGACAAGTATAAGTATAAAGTATAAAAAGTTTATTCGTAGTAACAAATGATGGTACATAGTATAAAGTTACAAATTACAATTCGCGAATGAATAAGTTTCTTCTAAGCAAGCATGTACCATCGTAGACTGCATCATCGCTTACCATCATGCGACATCGTGGTCAAACGCAAGCCTATAATAAATTAAAAAAAAATCAAAGTTCACAAAAGTACCTTTTATAAGTACTTAACTAGCTGACGCGCCGAACTTCATACCGCCTTGACATGTCAATTGAATTGTCAATCGGCCATCATTAATTACATTATGTATGAGAAAATGAATTTTCATGATAATATTTTTTGCGTGAATTTTTCCGATACTTTAATAGTTATTCTGCTATTCGGGGCGGAGACAAATCCAACAAATCAAAGATCATCAAAATCGGTCCCGCCGTTCTTGAGTTTTATATGGTGTATCTAACCCGACTTTGTTTTCTATATATAGATAATGTATTACGTAATAGCAAAAGTAAATAACAAAACCAGCTTTGTACATATTGAAAATGATGAAACTTCCCGATTAATATTTAAATAATACGGCACAAGTTCTCTGTTATATCTTTTGTATAATTGTATTGTAAATATGTTTCGTCACGCAATACAATAGTTTGAATTACGTCAAAAAATCAACAAATAAAATTGAAATCAAGCCAAATAAGTGTTTAAACTACGGTAATCTGAGATGATGTTATAGATATAAAAGCCTAATCCATCTAAAAGTATTTATAAAAAAAACTACAAGCCTTACAGTAGTCGCATATGACCACCGCGCGCGCTCATTGGTCAAATCAAATAGCGCGCGCTTCCCCGGTTTCCTGTTACACATTTCAGTCCCTTTTGCCAAAATCACTCCCACAAACCGAGAGGAAAGATTTTACACATCAAAAATTAAAAACCTTGAACCACCGTTTTTGCGCAGGGGATAAAAAACTGACATAGCTAACAACCACCCCCAAATAATCTAGATTTCTATAAACCGCGTCTGAATCGGCCCAGGGATGTTATGGAGGTTGTTTTAACGCAACCGAAGTCGGAGTCGGAGTTTTTAAATTTGGTTTGTCGGAGTCGGAACCGGAGTCGGCGTCGGAGTCGGAGGTGGCGGTGGTTCAATGAAGTAGTTCCAAATAACACTTGATTTTGGCTTCATCGTCCAAATCAACAGGTAACTTTAATTAAAACGCTGTAAAAAACAAAACAAATAATCTATTTGCGTAACAAACACCAAGTGAAAGAGTAATCGACGACAGAAAACCCGCGGAATATCAATCGGAAGTTTCGACTTATCAGAGTCGGAGTCGAAGCTCCGTAACATCCCTGGGTCTGTGTGTCTGTCTGTGGCAGGGATGTTACGAAACTACTTCATTGAACCACCACCACCTCCGACGCCGACTCCGATTCCGACTCCGATTCCGACTCCGATAAACCAAATTTAAAAACTCCGACTCCAACTTCAGTTCCGTTAAAACAACCTGCGTAATATCCCTAACACAGTCGTAAGCGTCAGACTTATAACCCCCTCTTTTTGTGTGGGGGGTTAAATCAGCGGCTGTATCCTTAGACCAGGTACTACGACTGCAGCTTGAACCAGACACTGTTTTAAAAATGTCACACAGTACTATCTACCCCACAACTAAGCGAAGCTTGTACCACGAAGAAATCTGGAATTGAAATGGAATGTTCTCTGGAAGAAATCGCTTCTAAGCCATAAGACCGCTAATTGTACTTATTGCTAATTGTTTTTGTTGTGGTGTACAATAAAGTATTTTCATTAATTAATTAATTCACAAGTAGCAGAGTTCCTTGTGAAATGGCTCGCCCGGGGACATACTACCAGCACACCTATGTCTGCCGCCAAGCAGCATTGCTGTGTTTCGGTTTGAATGGTATGGTTTCCAGTGAAATTACAAGCACATTAGGCTTTACACTTGTATGCCTCAAGTTGATTGATGCAGAGCAGTGCATCTTAGAGCACGTGTCTAAGGTACGTGACCTACGACGCAGTATTTTATTACAGTAGTAGGTACCACTTAACATCAGGCGGAACATGTTTGATCCAACTCCAGGTCATATGAACAAATAAAATATGAGATAGGTAAAGAAGTTAAGTTCGGGCCGATTTTTTTTTAATTACCACCTACTTACTAGGTATATTCTACAAATTTAAGGTTGCACAGCGAGCTATCTCTCGAGTTTGAAGGATAAAATCCGTAACGAGATTATCCGAGAGAGACCAAGGTCACCGACATAGCCCAACGGATTAGCAAACTGAAGTGGCAGTGGACTGGCCATATGTGCCGGAGAACCGACAACCGTTGGGGTAAACGAGTTCTTGAGTGGAGACCGCGTCTTGGAAAACGTAGTGTAGGGCGCCCCCCGACTTGGAGGAGCGATGACATAAGAAAGGTGGCGGACAGAAATTGGATGAGAAGAACCGAAGACCGAGCTCAGTGGCGCGTATTGGTAGAGCCCTATGCCCAGCAGTGGACTAATGTGGGCTGATGATGATATTCTACAAGCAAATACACAACAACATTGATAAAAACGTTTATTCGTCACTTAAACATTTTTACGTACCTACATTATTACAAGTAAATTCACATCCAGCTAACAAAATGTGTCACTCAAAATATGATTTACGTCTAGCCAATGCGCGGCATGGCGGTTGGCATTCGACCGACTTGATCCGAGATCCTCGTTAGCGCGCGTATGTGTGCGTGCACCTGTGATCGCTCTTTGTACTAAACTTAACTTCTGTATTTAGTGGTATTAATTAAATAATCCTAGACATTTCACACAGCGCCATCTAGCCCCAAACTAAGCAAAGCTTGTATGGGAACCAGAAAACTGATAGAATACTTATATATACAGTTTTTTTTTGTAAATACATACTTATAATATATAAAAAAACAACCAGACCCGGAACAAATATCTGTAGATCATGCAAACATTTATTCCGCGGCGGGAATCAAACCCGTTGCGGGTTTGATTTTTTGACTCCTGCGTCCACTGCGCTACGGAGGTGGTCGTATAATTAAAAGATGTAATATAAATAACAATAAAACCGATAAATAAAATATTTAAAAACAATAAATAACAGTAATATAAACGTACAAAATAGTATATTTGCTTGTCGTGTTTCTGGTTATATCTAGGTCACTCTAAGTTAGGTCATTGACCTAATTAAATCTACAAATCTAGTCAAATACAACGTATTTATCTTATCTTAATGACTGTTATTACAAAGTTTGACGTAACAGAAAGGCGATGATGCCTATATAGGTCTATTTATGTTTATTTTATCATGATCTACAGATATTTGTTCCGGGTCTGGTTGTTTCTCTATATACTAAAAGTATGTATTTACAAAAATATATATAAGTGGGTACACAATAATTCTATCATTTATCTGGTTCTCATAGTACAAGCTTTGCTTAGTTTGGGGCTAGATAGCACTGTGTGAAATGTCCAGCACAAAAAAAATTGAATTGAATAGGTCGTAATGCAACCTTAAGTTGACTTAAGTTAGATTATCGCGAATTAGGGTAAGATGTTAGAAATAGATCTCGTAATAGTGACAAGTAACATTTTAACAAAAATATAATCGTATCAACCAAACTAATTAACCGATTTAAATGAAGTTTCTATGAGACCAATATATCCTTTCACATAAAAAAAGAATGTTCCAAATCGCTTGATAAATGACTGAGTTCTGAGGTAAAAACATAAAATCGAACTGCGTCTATGGTATTTGAGGATTGCCCTCGATTTTTTTTTGGGATCCCATCATCAGATCTTGACTTGGTGCCAATCGGATCACCTGGTAAGTATACTCTTTTAAACAAAAAAATAATTTCCCGAATCGGTCCAGGCGTCTTCGAGTAATCCGGGAACATACACAAAAAAATGGCACTCCCGGTGTGCCGCTAGAAGTGAAAACATGGACAATTACGAGATACTTATATACAGAGGTGACGGTAACGGTAACAGTGTCGCAAGTTCAATGATCTCAAAAAATGCCCAACGCGCCTTACGAAGTTTTCACTTCAAAAAATATTTATATTCCGGCGAATTGAGTACCTTCTCCTTTTTAGGGTTCCATACCTCAAAAGGTAAAAAAGAAACCCTATAAGATCATCATTGTCCGTCACTTACAACACAAATAAAGGAAAAATTCCATGAAATAAAAAAAGTTGGAAATTAAAGGGTGTCCCCATACATACATAGTTGACGCCAATTAAGATAATCCTCTGAGTTGTATGCGGGCCCTCATACAATTTATCATAGATAATGTTACGGAACCCTTCGTGCGCGAGTCCGACTCCCACTTGGCCAGTTTTTTTTTTTTAAGTCGTTTAAAAATACAAAAGCATGTCGGTAAGAATTCTACTAAATAAATAAATTCAAACGGCATTCAAGAAATTCAACTATATTAGTCATCCAAAATGACTCATTTTCCAAGAAAAAAGGTGAAGTTACTTACAAAAAAAATAAGAACTAGAATTTAAGTTTGTAGGAATGTTGTAATATTGTATCACAGTTAAACAATCTGTCTTCGTCGCATTGTGGATCATTTGAATCCATTGGGATTTGGGAATCATTTACGAGAAACTCGTAATTTCATCACGAAACCTTCAAAATTCACGATCAAGGTACAAATGGATTTTTAAATTTATCTTATCAAATGCATTGAATATCGATAGTAAAAAATATGAATCATCTCGATATGAAATAGGACGTACCTTTAAAACCGTGTTTCCTCCACAATGTCACTCACAGAATGCATGCGCTTATATCAACAGCAATTCAAATGAAATAGATAGTAGGTACGAGTAGGTATTAGGTGAGTAATACAGAATATGTATAGGTATCACATACAACCTGTTTTGTTATGTACGACATTAATTTAAAACACCGGAATCGTATTAATTGATTTTAGAGGTAGGTTTAATACCGATAGCTAGAATATTTATCAAGTAATCGATACATTTCCAATAAACAATTTTTAACGTAAATCGCCGGCGCCTAAGCAGGTACCTACTTACATGATGAATGAATATGATTTGTTTATCTATTTCCATACAAAACACGTACATGTATGATGGACATCTACCGAACTCTTACTTCAGTACGCAAACCCGTGAAGATATTCTACTAAGGGGTAGTCAGAGGCAATTCCAAATATTACGTTTGATGTTACGACACTTTGACAACCTTGTTATATAAAACGTTTGGTTTTAATTCCATAAACGTATACCTTTTTACCACAAAAAACTTTAAACCTCATTTAACGCGTGTTTAAAAAGTTCCTTATCAATTTTTGTATAGAATTTTTTTTAAACAGTGTTTAGCGTATGTTTAAATTTTTTGCGGTGTGGCCTTATGAGTTTCGAAAATAATGTTAGTTAAACCTTACTTACTAATAACAATTTAATGATCAAGAACACGTGACTTAAAAAATATTAACTTTATAAATAAAGTGGGAAATGTTACATGAATATTTTTAAAGACTATCTCTCATCTACAAATTATAATAGAATAATCATGATCAACAATAAATAAAAAATTAAGTTACAAAAAACAGACCTTACAAAACAGTCCCGTCAATAATCGTTCACTATCACTCACAGATGCTTCTCGTTTGAAGTTTCACTCAGGAATAAGTGTTCCTAGTGAAAACCACCCCTTTTATAGTCGACTTCCCTCAACCTTGACGGTATGACGTCAGAAATCAACAAGTAGGCTTCTGATCTCTATGATGGGGCCTAAGATGGAAGGGTTCAATTCCCATTGCAAGACAAATGTTTGGATGATTTGCGAATAAAGTTTCTAAGATGCGTGTCTAAGGGGCGATCTTAACAGGTGGGCATAAGTTGTTCCATCTACATCTATTTGTTTGCCGTGCGTTAGTCTCGTAAAAACTGAACAATGGCTTTACCAATTTGAATATTCTATTCGTTTTCTTAATTTTTAGTGCATGGTTTGTATGAAAGGAAAATTTGAAAAGTTGCCGGTGTAATTTGAATTTTATTGGAAAAACTGATAATGCTTTTGGGTATGGGATTTTTGTATGAACTCAAGACCTCTCACTCTCTCTTCCTTCCTGCCCTTTTCCCACATTACGTGGTGTCGGCACAACATGTATTTTTCTTCCATACCTCTCTACCAGCCGTCATCTTCATTGTCAGTTCTTTCCTAGCCATATCATTCTTCAGACAGTCCATCCATCTCTTCTTCGGCCTTCCTCTACTTCTATATCCATCCACATTCAATACTCATATCTAACACTCTTTTATTCACATAATTTTCTTCCCTCCGCATCACATGCGCATACCACGCTTGGCTCTTACTCCCCCATATTAGGTTTATAATAATAATTAATTATTTATTTATTTAATAAGACAACAATGGATCCATTTTGTTAGTAAAAAGCTTAAATCTAGGGGAGTTAGTACTTAATTACTAATTGCGATTTAGTCCTCTGCGTAAGCTTCCACATCAGAGGACGATCGAGTTTGTTGGCGATGACGTATAAGATGATGGGTATTGCCGCTCTCGCGTACCGTGCCAGTAGTTAACCTGTTTTTTATGCTTTTTTAGTGTATTATAATAAAATGATTTGGAGGGTGGGAGGGGGCTGGGGGGATAAAAAATAATTTCCTCGGTTTTTTTCCTTTACCGTAAATTTTATTAATTATTGCATCCTAAATTATTATTAAATTGGAATTTATGAATCAGCGAGATACCGGCGGCGGCGCGTCGCTAGCGATTTAACGGCCGAGATATATTATAGTCCCTGCTCAGTACATGCTTAGGTGAGTCATTGACCCCCATCACTATTACCACGTGTTTTTGGTACCTGTGTGAGCGTAATGGACTTATATATATACTTGCTACGTATTTATCATATATGTCTCGGCCTTAAGACTCGTAAATTCGTAGAAAAAATGGACAGTAGTGAATTTATTATGTAGCAAAATAGTCTTTATGTTGTTGTGATAAGGTTGTGTTTGGTAAGTTGGTTTTGAACACGTGTTCTAAATAAAAGTTTGATATACTATACCATGAATGGAATGCTAAGAAGGCTTACATTGTAGTAGATATTTATCAGTATGTAAATATTGACGTATGTAGGTACTTGTAGGGAGCTGAACACGGTAATTCTACCCGTGAAAATAAAAAAACCATTTCGGATGTGAAATCTCGGTCATAGTCTATCTGTACACCAAATTTTATTGAAATAGGTCCAACTCCGTAAAACTAAGTAAAACTGATATGGCAAAGAACCAGAGTAGCTTTCTATATATAAAAAAAACTAAAAACCGCATCCGAATCGGTGCCTCGGTTTAAGAATTACGATAACACAGACAGACACACAGACACACAGGCAGGAATAAGCGTCAATCTACACCCTTATTTTAGACTCGTGGGTTAAAAATAGTATAATTCACGACTATATATAAAACAAAGTCGGGTTAGTTACACCATTAACTCAAAACGGCTGAACCGATTTTGATGATCTTTGATTTGTTAGATTTGTCTCCGCCCCGAATATCTATTAAAATATTGGAAAAATTTACGCAAAAAGAAATTATGAAGGAAATTCATTTTCTCATACATAGATGTAGCTATTGATGGCCGATTGACAATTCTACCGGCGACGTAATTGGCAGCCCGCGTCATATGCTTGTCAAGGCGGTACGAAGACAAGACTATAATAATCCTCATGATAGACATCCTTGGATTACTCAGTTCAGTACACAGACGCGAGAAGATAACTCAAAAGTTAGGAAGTTATAGGCAAGTTTATCACGTTTGATACGTAGGTACCCATTTTTACCCGACTACGACAAAGCCAAAAGGAAGGGTTTTGATTTTACCAGCCTATGTATGTATTTAAGTATGTACCTACTTATGTATTTACGGTAAAAGAACAGGTAAATAATTGAACTGTTCCACCGTAGCGCCTAAACTACTCGTCCGATTTTGATGAATGAGGTGTCAATCGATTCGTTATTATGGTGCGGGTGACACAGGCTACCGACATGGGTATTACGTAGTCGGATTTCAGTTTTTAAACTTATATACTTAGCTTGTTTGCATAGAAGTTAAGCATTCACGTGATAGGTATTTAATTTACGTAATTCACGTATAATTATTTTTTTGTTTATTTATTTGTTGTTTATTTCATCCGTACAAAGCCTGGAAAATAATGCTATCTAGCATTAAGTTCGCCTATTTACAGATTTTTAATTTTGTGCAATAAAAGTAAATTATTAAATGAGGGGATAAAGCAACGACTTGCGTCACCGGCGCTATATTGAATCCCAAACGTAACAAAGGATTCTAGCGTTAACTCACGAGCGGAGCGAGGGAGTTACTAGAATCCTGAGTGCAGAGAGGGATATAAGCACGCCGAAGATGCAGACAGCTTTATTCACGAGGAGAATACTCTACTGCATACATTTTATATACATTTTCTGCGGAACAATAAAAACCAAATCTAGGTTCGTACATTCTGTGCAGAGGTTAGTATGATTTACGAATAAGTTCTTATTGTGTGGGTCTCTTTGGTTCAAACAAACATATACACATATACAGATGAGGTTCGAAATTCAAATCAATTTATGCCGGCGAGGGCATTATAAAACTCAGTACAATTTACGGCTTAGCCCTAGGGATTTAATCACCTGCTTTCGGTTAGGTTTACATGATATTATGACATAAGGCCGGGCTGGGTCAGCAAGTCAATTATAAAATGTTCATGCAGCTTGAACAAAAGTACAAAAATAGCTTCAATTATAATGTGAAAAACGCAACATATTTTAAATGATAATGGCCTTAACTACCATAACTTAGCAATTTTATTTACACATAAAAATGAAAATATTGTTTATATTCGTGAAATGTAACCATTTCTGGAATAAGCTGTTCATACCACGAAACTAAACATTGTTGACATCGCGCATTTCAAAATAATTCCTTCCTACATCATAATAATAACGAGCTCCCAAACAAGCCGGTCTCTGAAAAGGCTTCAGTACCGTACGTAGACGACATTTATATGCTATGGCAGATTATACAGAAGAGTATGATTAGCCTTTATGTCTAGAGTTTGTGGACTATGAAAGCCTTCGATTCTGTTGAGACCTGGGCAGCGCTGCAGTCTTCAGCGGTGTCGTATTGACTATCGATACATCGAAGTGCTGAAGTGCTTGTACGAGAACGCCACCATCTTGGCGCAGTGGGCGAATAGCCGGCTGAGACGCAGGAGGTAGCGGATTCGATTCCCGTAGCGGAACAAATTGTTTGCATGATCTACAAGTATTTATTACGGGTCGGGATGTTTTTCTATATATTATAAATGTGTATTTACAAAAAAAAAGTATATAAGTATTCTATCAGTTATCTGGTTCTCATAGTACAAGCTCTGCTTAGTTTGCGGCTAGATGGCGCTGTGTGAATTGTCTAGCAATATTTATTTATGTCGGTCCGAGCACAGGAGCAATGTACGAAGGCGATCCCTTTGAAGAGAGGCTTTAGACAGGGAGATGTGATCTCCGAAACGGTTTACCGCCGCTCTAGAGGATGACTTCAAGCTCCTGGAATCGCATGGAATGGACTGCTGTCAGAAAACCAGCGCTGCATCGTACCCAACAAGGTTCGAAGCAGCTTATGCTGAGACAGGGACCATATTGTCCCCACGCAACACTATCATTGTCTGTGTACCCACGCAGGGTTGCCTACATGGTAGGTTAACTGCACACCCAGGGCAGTTAACCTACCGACATACCTACTCACTAGTTTTTCATATAAATAAATATTGCTGGACATTTAACACAGCGCTATCTAACCCCAAACTAAGCAGAGCTTGTACCATGAGAACCACATAACTTATATGCTTTTTTTTGTAAATACATACTTATAATATATAGAAAAAGACCCGGAACATCTGTAGATCATGCAAATTTTTGTTCCGCAGCGGGAATCGAACCCGCTACCTTCTGCGTCTCAGCCGGATATTCGGCGTATACTAAGAAGAAGAAGTTGTAAAATATATATTTTAGAACTTCTTCTTCTTCTTAGCGTGTCAATAGCTCTATTTATATTGTGTTAGACAGGTACTTGGCTACGTTGATGCCGTCAGGAGAAGCCGTTTTAAGTCTTCCATAGTGCAGGTGTTCGGGGCACAATAGAATATGTTCCATCGACTGTGCAGGATCACCATAGTCGTCTTGCGTTAGGCTGCCTGTCCATTGACGCGGAGAGAGGCAGCGGAGCGGAGAAACGGAGAAATATTAACCAATAGGATTGCATGAATAGAATTTCATGCAATCCTATTGGTTAATATTTAATATTATTATTATTATTATTTATTATTATTTTTTTTTATTTTTATTTTTTTTTTTTATTTCGCCTTAGGCTTGGATCCCTGAATTACTTATCCTTATTATTGTTAACTTTCTGTGGGAGCAAAAAATTATCTTTCTTTCAATTTATCACTCACCTTCGCTCGGCCCTATAAACATTCGTCGGTTAAAATACCTACCCTTTTTCAATCGTGTTTGGTTTTATTTATTTGCTCGTGTTATATCACCTCAAACAACCTTACTTAACCAAATAATATGCAAAAAATATTTTTATATTCGTCAATGTACTGGTTTATAATAGCACCTTCATAAAACATTACCTCCAAGACTCATTGACGCAAATAAAAACACAAAATTCAATCATTATATAATCAGAAACCCTACTACTGAAAAGCTTGCAAAAAACACGTCATTATTTACAAATGTGTACTTAGCAATCAGATAAATACACGAGAGTTACACACGTGTTATAAAAGATTTATACTTGTACACACCAACGAATCTCGGTATATACAGTGTGTCCCTGGATAAAGTGCAACCCCGAAAGGGGGTGAAACTAGATCAAAAATTATCGACAAAAAAATAGAAAAAAAAATTAAAAAAAATTCGTATATACTTTATTGATGTATTAAAATTTTTATTACTCACTAATTACTCTATTTAATAAAAAAATTATTTCTTCCAAAGTAGTAGGTCTATTTTGTTAAAATAAAAACCATAATCATGTCAGATATGTGACGATGACGATAAAATAACAAATAACTCACAAACGAGTGGCTATCGTGACTTAAAGTTTAATTTTTGTATTAAAATTACATTTTTTAGGCTGTTTTTTTCCAATAAACTCCAAAAATCTTAAAATTAAGCCTATAATACTAGAAATTTTTATGACTTTTTATTATTGTCTATCATAATAGCTTTTAAATAAAAAAAAACCTACGTTCTAACATAAAAAATGTGCTGGCGTGTCAACTTTAAATGCTCCTAGCCAGCACATTTTTTATGTTAGAACGTAGGTTTTTATTTTATTTAAAAGCTATTATGATAGACAATAATAAAAAGTCATAAAAATTTCTAGTATTATAGGCTTAATTTTAAGATTTTTGGAGTTTATTGGAAAAAAACAGCCTAAAAAATGTAATTTTAATACAAAAATTAAACTTTAAGTCACGATAGCCACTCGTTTGTGAGTTATTTGTTATTTTATCGTCATCGTCACATATCTGACATGATTATGGTTTTTATTTTAACAAAATAGACCTACTACTTTGGAAGAAATAATTTTTTTATTAAATAGAGTAATTAGTGAGTAATAAAAATTTTAATACATCAATAAAGTATATACGAATTTTTTTTAATTTTTTTTTCTATTTTTTTGTCGATAATTTTTGATCTAGTTTCACCCCCTTTCGGGGTTGCACTTTATCCAGGGACACACTGTATAATTACTTACTACGTTTTATTTCCTTTCGATATACAGGGTGTTTGGTAATATACTGACGATATTCAAGCGACGGTGTCTCAAAACATAAAGAAAGACTTCTCAAAAAAACTACTAGTTATATTATAAATATTTAAATAAAATCGACTAAGTTTAGTTGATTAATTCGATATAAAACTTACTGCCCACTCTTGCATTCGACATCCAAAAATAAAGGCCGTAATCCACAAAAGCGTAGATTTGCAGAGATGATAATACCATGCCAAAATAACTAATAGCATCTCGATATTGCGACATCTCTCCGCTCAGCTTTAGTGGAAACGGTCAAGCGGCGATGTCTTATTTTCTACAGCGCATTCGCAGTGAAATTGTAAGCAGAGAGCGGATAGAGAGAAGGCATAAGTAGCAAATCTACGCTTTTGTGGATTACGGCCTTTATTTTTGGATCACCTAAACTTAGTTGATTATCTTTAAAATTTGATAATATAACTACTAGTTTTTTATTCGATAAGTCTTTGTTTATGTTTTGAGAAACCGTCACTTGAATATCGTCAGTGTATTACCAAACACCTTATGTATTTTTTAAAGTTAACATGTATTTTATATTTATTTATGTAAGTATTAGCTATTGCCCGCGACTTCGTACGCGTTACATTCCTAAATGTGTAGGTAACCTAGAAATAAAGCTAAAATCACTGTTGCGACTTGACTTGTACCCCATTTTTATCCCATGGGAACTGATTTATGGGATAAAAGGTAGCCTATGTGGTGATCCAGGTTATAATAAATAAATAAATATTGCTGGACATTTCACACAGCGCTATCTAGCCCTAAACTAGACAGAGCTTGTACTATGGGAACCAGATAAATGATAGAATACTTATATACTTTTTTTGTAAATACATACTTATAATATATTATATAGAAAAACAACCAGACCCGGAACAAATATCTGTAGATCATGCAAACATTTGTTCCGCGGCGGGAATCGAACCCACTACCTCCTGCGACTCAGCCGGCTGTTCGCTCACTGCGCCACGGAGGTCGTCTACGTCTACGTATATACCAAATTTCATCGAAATCGGTTAAACCGTTATAACGTGATTGAGTAACAAACAAATAAATAAACAAACATCCAAACTTTCACATTTATAATATTTTATTAAAGTAGGTATATTTTAGGTCTAAGTATTAATTGTAACACCGCCTCCTCTCACGTTTTGTCAATCCAGTTCATCCAAAGGTTGCCTGGTAGATATCACTTTGAGTGATAAGGCCGCCCATTGTACCACCACGTATTAGTCTTTAAGTTTTCTAGTTTAAGTTATTGTAATTTGGTGTAACAATAAAGAATTATCTATCTATCTATCTAGTACGTACCTACTACGTGAAGAGAAAGGGGCATGCCCACTCTCCCTTGTAAAAAATGCTGTCACTGCACACACTTGAAACTAATTGCTAATGATTCTAGGCTTAGTTAGTAATAAAAGAGCTAAGAAGTTAGTTATAAAAAAGTTTACTATAATGAGAAAAATCAGTTTTTATTTTTCACAAACAACCAGTTTTACATCACTGTATTCAACTACAACTTAAATAGTTTATTATTGTAATTATAACGATTCCTAGATAAATTATGATATTGATAATTACTATCAATTTAATCGTTTAAGCTTTAAGTCAGCAAACAAACAAAAATACGCGAGACGGCCACAGACACAGATCACAGGAAACGGCTTGTGTAGAGGTACTTATACGCTTGTGTAAAACTTGTTTGTGAATGACGTACGCGCACAGTCATAGGGATTGGCATATCGACCATCGACTATTATCCGAAATATCGATTTATCGGCGCAAAATAATCGGTCAAATCGAGCAATCGATTATATTTAATCTCAAGGCGCGCGCGCACAGAAGTGCCATTTTTGACATCGCGCTCCTATTCAATCAACAGACGAGGGCAATTATTCCAGTAAATCAAAATTCAATATTTTAATGCAAAGAAATAATAATCATCTGATTCTGTTGAGCAAATGTTGAATCGAAGTAAAATCGAGTTTATTTCGATTCAACACGAGCGCCACAGATAAATACAAAAATATACCTACCTATTTACTTCTGAAAATCAGATATTTAGTGTGTCAGGGGTAGTAATAAGGTAATAAAATGTACGAAAAATGTAAGTACCAATTGTACCCAAGCGAAAAAAAATGTACTTATTTGCCTTTGGAGATATTTAATAGAATTCATTATGTATTTCTGTGTTGATTTTGTAAACTTGGATTGAATAGGTAGTCGATATCGATCGATATCGACTATCGTTTGAGTTAGTTCTTAATTCGATGATTTGGGAGGAATAACGAGTGATAGGTGCCTAACTAAAAAATATCTCATGTCTGTGTCATTAACTCGTTTCTGCATGGCCTTCTGCAAAAATCGTGCGAAGCTTTAACCTCTCATCTGTTGATCGAATTAAAATCGAGATAATGCTACAGATAAGCCGAGTTATTTTTTTTCCGCTTTTTTTCTCCACTGGTTAATCCTAAAGCCATCTAGAAGGTGGCGCTGAGATCAACGGCCCGCCGATTATGATCAAGGTTAGCTGAGAGCGAGAGGATTTAGATCAATTGCGGTGCGTCAACAGCTGAGCGCAAATTCAGCGCGCACTGCGATTGGCTGAGATTATCTCGCTCGGACGCTCGCTACCAGCGCGAGTCAAGCATAATACCACCCCCGGGTTAATTAAAGAGAAAAAAAAAACGATTTACAAAACGCTCATTGGGAAACAAATATCGTTTTGGTTTCGTACTTCTCAAATCGGTGACCGATTTTTCGTGTCAGTGAAAATACAGTCAAATAAATCGATTGTTTTATTTATGGTCTTTTATCAACAATCGATAATTGTCTCAGAACAACTCTGGCTCAACACTAATGTTTGCAACTGGAGGCAATTTGCTACCATTTCATTTCCTGTCATTTTCATATTCATTATTATTTTAAAATATTGTAGGATACTTTTCGTGTTAATCGATTGATACGTAGATTAACGAAAAAATGTAACATATTTTTTGGATGAACGCAATTTTTTGTGCAGTTGACAGCATTATATGGGCATGTCCCTTTACGCACACGAGTGTGAGATTTGGTTTAATTGATTGAAAATTCTTTATTGCACAGAAAATAATATATCTTTTCGTAGGCGAACTTAATGCTAGCAAACATTTTCTTCAATTTTGCGTAATGTGGAAAATATATTTTGCATAATAATAAAAAACGTAATATTACTTATTTAGTCATTCCTAAGGTAAGTAAGATTGAAAGTGCTTCAAATTAATCAAAAAACTCATAATGTCGATGCAAGAAAATGCAAGAAGTCAATATATTGCATAGCCCGGTAAAAAATCCCCATGTTTTAAATAAACAAGACCGATCAAGTACGTGGAGGACTCGCGCAGCGCGGATTCCAAACCTTGATATTTTTCGTCGTTTTTCATCATAACTCCAAAACAGTACAAAATAAAAAATGGTTTTGGAATGTGTAAGTCAATCTCTTTGATGTCTCCACTTGACCTAGTAACCCTATTTTGAAATTTTGACCATTTTGGCTCTTTTGGCCATCTCAATTGAAATATTTTTTTGCTTACAATAGAGGAAGATCAGTATTATTTATAAATATCCCAGATTTCAAGCCGATAGGTTCAGTAGTTGCTAAGACATGTGACAAGCTGACAGACGGACGGACGGACAAAGTCCCACCATAAGGGTTCCGTTTTTACCATTTTAGTCTGGAACCCTAAAAAAGACAATGCAGGAACTTCCTCGTAAATTCCCCGTACATACATACAGTTATGTATTGTATGAATTTGTATGATGTAATACACAGTAAATTGTGTCAGCTGAACTTTTCCTTGATTCTTAGAACTGCCTTGAACGTAATTGGTTCGTTCTTACAATATTTAAGGCTTCGTTTCTAATAAAGCAGTGGTATTTCGCCAGCCTCGGATCTACGGGGGGCAAATCAGGGCACCTGCCCCGGGCGGCAATTTCAGGGGGCGCCAAATTCTTCAATAAAAAATATGTTCTAAAAACTTGTTTATAAAAGCGCTTGGCGTCCAGCACACGCCTTACTATCGATTATTCTACTTCCTGCCCGTGGTCCACCTGCCTACATCCCCTGGATTTGATTTGGAACGCTTTAAACTTTATTTACCCACCCCTTACCCCTCTCAAAAGCTGGAGAAGAGGGGGCGCCACATCAAGTTTTTGCCCCGGTTTAATTATTTTTGCGGCTTTAATTTCATTGCGGCCACAAGCCCTATTATGATCGCCACTTGTATTTGTCAACACATAACAAATGTTTATGAGTACTTTTGATACTCACGGCCGTCATTAAACGGTGTTAGAAAACCAAGCCTATGTTACATCATGTTTTGCAATTTAGAGGCTTTCAAACTAATTAAGTTATGATCATTATATTAAAGATAATTCGCCTTTGAACAACTGGACCAATATCAATTAATTTATCGTATAGAATATATTTCAAAATGTTGTGTTTATTTGATTTGATTTGTAATAATACGTTTATTTTGTTACTTAATCCTGTAAAAAATTTTGAAAATATGTTTTGGCACGTCGTTTCTCCATTTTGCATACCAAAACATGTTATTACCACTACATAATGTATGTACAGGGTGTGGCGTAATGAGTGGATAATAGGGTACCTGCGGGTAGGGGCCATTGTGGCGGTTCAGAAAAATATTTGTTATGCTCAGTAAAAGTGCCTCGGTTTTCGAGATATTCGACATTTTCGAAATTTAAGAAATATTTCACCCTTCGTCACTATTTTTGGCGCCAAGACTGCAAATGAATTTTTTTTTCTATCTGTTTTTTGGATAGTATTCTTGGATAGATGTGCTATCGAATGGAAACTATTATTTTTATAACACAAGCACAGTTATGTTTTTAAAATAAGATTTCACTAAAATTTTACTTGCTTTCGTTTGTTTTCCTGACCTTTACCCTTCTGTGGTGTAAAAAAAATGTATGGCCACTTGAATGCCAAATTTTAAAAAAATTAGCCTATTTCATCGAGATTCCGAAATGGTATATTACATGGTATTTCTACAAGTTGATTCAAAAGTAATTCCTATTAAAATGGGTAGAGCTAATTATTATAAAATTACAAATAGTACTAAAATTTACTACATTACTTAAAATCACCTAAAAACGTTAGTTTAAAATTCGGTAATGAAATAAAACGAAACAATAAATTGTAATGCATTTCATTTATTAAATTTACTATTACAAAAGGTGTTCGAAAAGGCCACCACGTGCTCTGATGCATGCTCTGCACCTTTTGATAAAAGATCTTTTAATCCTGTTCGCAATTCTTTGCTCTGTGATTTTCTGAGCAGCTAATCGCACACGCTCCCGTAGCTGGTCCACTGTATTGATTGGGTCTTTATAAACCTTTTCTTTAAGGCATCCCCAGTAAAAAAAGTCCAATGGGTTGAGGTCTGGTGAACTAGGTGGCCACAAAATTGTCCCCAAACGACCGATCCATCGTCGACGATATGTTTCATCGAGGTATTGTCGAACATTTCGGGTGTAATGAGCGGGGCAACCATCGTGCTGCAGCCACATTCTTCTTCTATCTTCTAATGAAACATCTTCTAATAAAAGTGGAAGTTCGTGCCGTAAAAAATGTAAATACGTTTCTGCAGTCAATGTTCCAGACAATTCGAATGGTCCGATGATTTTGCCATTTAGAATTCCAGTCCATAAATTAATTTTGAACTTGTACTGGGACTTGTCTTCTCTGGCCAAATGAGGGTTTGTACGCTGCCAACTGTGCAGATTGTGCATATTAAAATACCCATCTTTTTTGCACGTGGACTCGTCGCTCCACAAAATTTTATCGAAGAAATCGGGATCAGCGTTCATTTTTCTCAGCATTGTTTGGCAAAATGCAACTTGTGCAGGGTAATCTCTTGGCTGCAAACATTGCACGCGCTGGTAGTGAAAAGGATGTAATTTTTCTCTTTTTAAAATTCGGTGCACTGTTCTTGCTGACATGCCAGTATTAGAGGCTATTACGCGCACAGATGTGGTCGGATCAGCAGCAATTTCATCAAGTACGTCCTCTTCATTATGTACTTGTGGTCTCCCAGAACTCGTGCCACCGATGCCACTTCCAGGAATTCGACCTTCCATGTAAGCATTGTGTACGCGAATAAACCCACGATAATCGGGATCGCGTGCATTGGGAAATCTTTCCCGATACAGTGCTGCTGCTCGATTGGCGTTACCACCACACTCGCCGTAGATTAAATGCATTTGCGCATATTCAGACGCAGTGTATAGCTGAGGCATTGCAATCAATATGCAATACCAAAAAATCCAAGTTACAAAGCAAATCAAGTCCGAGATCTCAGCACAAAATCGTTAGGATCACAAAATTAAGACGTCCAAATCGCTAGGCAAAACAAAGTCCGAAATCACTGCACAAAATCGACGAGTATCAATCCAAAACAGGATAACACGTTGTTGTACGGGAGTAGTATGATAGCACACTGACTCGAAAATCATAAAAATGCGTTAACGAAACGATAGTTCTCTTTCACTCATAGAATGAAAGAGCAAGATAGACATAGTGTCGATTGCCGCTGGGCCGGAAACCAATCTGTTCCAAGAATTACTAGTAGTTCTGCGAACAGTAGACAATTATTGCTAATAATAGTTAAAAATATTTCTTTAAATTACGCCTTGATAAGTTTGGTAGGAATTAATTTTGAATCAAGTTGTGACAATGATATGTAATATACCATTTCGGAATCTCGATGAAATAGGCTAATTTTTTTAAAATTTGGTATTCAAGTGACCATACATTTTTTTTACACCACAGAAGGGTAAAGGTCAGGAAAACAAACGAAAGCAAGTAAAATTTTAGTGAAATCTTATTTTAAAAACATAACTGTGCTTGTGTTATAATAATAATAGTTTCCATTCGATAGCACATCTATCCAAGAATACTATCCAAAATACAGATAGAAAAAAAATTCATTTGCAGTCTTGGCGCCAAAAATAGTGACGAAGGGTGAAATATTTCTTAAATTTCGAAAATGTCGAATATCTCGAAAACCGAGGCACTTTTACTGAGCATAACAAATATTTTTCTGAACCGCCACAATGGCCCCTACCCGCAGGTACCCTATTATCCACTCATTACACCACACCCTGTATATACATATGGAATGCTTGTCTGTTTCTAGCACCTCCAAAATGATGGTGATAGCTAGGTGGATAAAGCCTATGTAATTATTTAAGTACTAGCTTCCGCCAGCGGCTTCATACTCGTGGTTTGTCAAAAGAAGTAGCCTATGTGTAAATCCAGGTTATAATCTACGTACATACCAAAATTCATCGAAATTGGTGTGGTCGTTACGACGTGAAAGAGTAACAAACATCCACACATACATACATCCATAGAAACTATCACGTTTATAAGATTAGTGGGATTTACCTAATTTAAATTGTAAAGTGCTTGTCACGTAGCTGTCGCTGATTTCAGGTAATGTGGCTTTTACGACCATGTTTTTATAACTGCTAATAAGATAGCGTTGATTTGTTATAATATGAGAATTGTCAATGTCAATTGCCGTGTCAACATTATTTTCCGAGCAATTGAAAAAAACATATTTGTATTTGTTTATCTGACGAATTGTTTTAGATAATTTGAAATATTGTGTCTTTGAGATTTTGGCATAAATACCCTTTTTGGCGGCTTATCTCTAGACAGCGCCATCTAACGAACGTCAGTGTAAAAAGTTCTAAATCTTCGTACTCTAACTTAGAAAACATAATCGCTTACCATCAGGTGAGATTACGGTCAAATGAAGATAAAAAAGTGATAAAAAAGCAAATAAATTTATTTGTATCTTTACCATTACTATTAGCCCATGTTGACCCACTGTTGGGCAAAGGCCTCCCACTTCCGCTGCCAACTCGTCCCTTGCCATGGCTGCGCTCGGGGCTGACTCTGGCACCAGTGACACCTCGCTTAGGTTGAGTCCCTTCACACCTTCCGAAATTATAAAAATACTCACTGGTATACAGCCCCAAAAAAGAGCGTAGACTATTACGGTCTATCCGCTAGTATATTGAAAGCCGCCGCAAAACCCTTAGCCAGCACAATCAGCCAATTGTGTAACGCATGCCAGCGTTAAGGAATTTATCCCACGGCGCTGAAAAAAGTTAAAATCTGCCCGCTATACAAGGGTACAAAGAAAGGTTAACATAAATAAATAAAAGGTATACAAGAAAGCAAGAAGACCGACACCAAATCTTACCGCCCCATATCTTTAGTGCCGGCCATTAGTAAGATTCTCGAGGTTGGGCTCAACAATCTTTAGGAATTCTAACTTTGCCCTGTATAGCTATCTGTCAAGTGGCAACCTACGTTAGAATCAACCTGGACTCTTATGAAAAACTCGGCCACCTCCATACGTATAGCACCCGCAATCGGCACAGGCTCGAGTCGATATCGAGAACACTGACTAAATCGTCGAAGCTGACGCATGTCATGGCTCCGGCCGTCTACAACAAGCTTCCCGACACAGTCACGCAGGCTCCTAGCTTAATAATGTTCAAAAAAAGAATAAAATGCTGGCTTATTGAGCAAAATTTTTATAGCTCGTAAATGAAGAATCATTTATTTTATATGCATTAATTGTTATTATTGTTGTTGTTATTAATGGACAAATTATATTTGATGTGAATTTTATATTTTATATTTTACAATTGTATGACTTACGTGAAAAATAATATGTTGACGCATAATGTTGATTATCAATAAATAACTATTATGACTATTATTATGACAATAGGCTACTCGCATTCGTAGCGGGTCGTGGTATCTTATCGGATAGACAATATGCATATAGAGCGGGACGCGCAACCACGGACCTGGTGCGCGAGGTGGTGTGGCGTGTACTGAGCGTGCGCGAGGCTGATACCGTTGACCACAAACTCATCGCCAAAAAACTCCGGTTCTATGGAATCCGCGGTCCAGCGTTATCTTTACTCAGCTCCTTCATGTCTGACAGATCTAGAGTATTAGTTATCAGAGTAGTAGGTGATGAGGGGCGCGTTACTTCATCAGAATTGGCGAATATCATAGGAGTTCCCTAGGGCTCGTGCTTGTCGAACACCTTGTTTAGCTTGCTCCTGAACGATCTACCATGTGTCGTCGGTAACGCCGAAATCTTCATGTACGCGGACGACGTCACCGCGGTGATTACGTCGTCCGCGTACTGCACCCACCGATCGCGAACTGGAGCATGGGCTGAACGAGGTGGTGCGACAACTCGAGTCTTGGTTCAAATCTAACGATCTGGCATTGAACCGGGATAAGACTTGCTACATGACATTCTCCCTAAATGGTAGGACACCACTTTCACTTAAAGTTACCGCCGGGAATACCATGCTGAAACAAGTCCAAACTACGAAACTGTTGGGTTTCCACACAGACAGCTCGCTCGTGTGGGGCACCCACATAGAGGAGCTATGCACAAGACTCGGGAGGGCTTGTTTCGTATTACGGAGGCTGGCGAGCACCGCGGCCCGCGACGTGGTGCGCTCCTGCTATTTTGCCACCGTCCACAGCGCCGTCACCTACGGAGCCGAGCTGTGGGCGCGCGCCGCTGACACCCAGCGCGCCTTCGTGATGCAGAAGCGGGCTGTGCGCGCTATCGTGGGTGTCCCAGGCGATGTCTCATGTAGGGACATTTTTAAAGAATTAAAAATCCTACCTCTGCCATGTGAGCTTCTATACCTTGGTGGCCTTGTTTACCTTTACAAATTTGGACTTGTTTCAGCGTCGGGGCGTTAACAAATCCCGTGCCGTACGCAGTAACAAATTTCAGCATCATCTTGTAACTCCGCCGCACAAATTGACCAAATCCGAGAAGCCGCATACATCATGGGCCCATCGGTGTTCAATAGATTGCCAGAATCGATAAGGGCAGCAGCGTCCGTGCCTATATTCAAGAGCAAGCTTAAAAAGTGGTTGTTGAGTGAGATATTCTATAGTGTAGATGAGTTTTATGAACTACCTACACTGTAGAATATCGCACCGGGACTAATACAAACTATTAATGAATTTGTATTTTATTATAATTAAATTAATAACTTTATTGGTGTTAATTAATTGTTATTTTTTTATAATAATAATTTATTGTTGAAAATGACTTGTAACTATGGAGTTATTAATAAAGTATTGTATTGTATTTTATTGATAGCCAGGGCATTTTTGTAAAAGTCGTTTAAAAATTTTTGTCGAACACTTCATCCAAAATAGTTCCCTAACTCCAAAGAAATTTAACTTTCATTTAAACATACAAAACCAAGGCTACGTGACTAAACTCCCGTAGGTGCCTCATCCGCGTGCGCACCTTACGTAACATGTTACGCAATCTATCCTAGAAGTTAACATTATGAATTTCTTATTTTGTGGATAATTTTTTTTTATACAATTCGGAGATGGAACAAACATATGGCCCACCTGATGTTAGGTGGTAACCATCGCCTATAGCGTATCAAGGTATAAAGGTTGCCTGGAAGAGATCGCTTTTAGCGATAAGGCCGCCTATTGTACCTTTAATTTAATTGTGTATTCTCTTTTGTTTGTTTTATTTATAATGGTGTGCAATAAAGAAATTATCTATCTATCTATAGCAAAGAATTGCCTCGTAGGTCACGCACCTTAGAAACGTGCCCTACGATGCACAGCTCTGCGTCCATCAACTTGAGGCATACATGTGTAAAGCCTTATGTGCCTGTAATTTCAAAGGACACCATACCCTTCATATCGAAACACAGCAAGGCTGCTTAGCGGCAAAAATAGGTATGGTGGTAGTACTTCCCTGGGCGAGCTCTATCACAAAGAACTCTACCACTCTTAAATCATTAAATCACTCTCAATCTCATTTTAAAGTCATGTGTTTTTTCTACTGGTAAAATCTATGTGCGGTCGTGATAAATAGTAGATTATTAAACGAAAGCAGTGTCTTGCGTCACGGGCGCTATATTAAATCCCGAACGTAACAAAGGATTCTAGAGTTAACTCACGAGAGGAGCGAGTTACTAGAATCCTGAGTGCAGAGAGGGATACAAGCACGCTCCAGGCGCAGACAGCTTTCTCCACGAGGAGAATACTCTACTTTACGCACTAACTGCGAGACAAAAAAAACTAAATCTAGGTTGGTTCATTCTGTGCAGAGGTTAGTTCGATTTACGAATAAGTTCTTATCGTGTGGGTCTCCTTGGTTCAAATTTTAATACAGATGAGGTTCCAAATTTAAATCAGTTTATGCCCGCGAGCGCATAATGATATACAGTGTGTCCCTGGATAAAGTGCAACCCCGAAAGGGGGTGAAACTAGATCAAAAATTATCGACAAAAAAAAAGAAAAAAAAAAAAAATCGTATATACTTTATTGATGTATTAAAATTTTTATTACTCTAATAAAAAAATTATTTCTTCCAAAGTAGTAGGTCTATTTTGTTAAAATAAAAACCATAATCATGTCAGATATGTGACGATGACGATAAAATAACAAATAACTCACAAACGAGTGGCTATCGTGACTTAAAGTTTAATTTTTGTATTAAAATTACATTTTTTAGGCTGTTTTTTTCCAATAAACTCCAAAAATCTTAAAATTAAGCCTATAATACTAGAAATTTTTATGACTTTTTATTATTGTCTATCATAATAGCTTTTAAATAAAAAAAAACTGCACTTTATCCAGGGACACACTGTATAATGGTGTGGTTTATATGACACTAGTGGACCCTTCTGTGCAGTCGCGTAAAATGTATCCTATGTCTCAAGTCTATTCATAATCTATCTAGGTATATAGGTACCAAATTTCATCGAAATCGGTCGAGCCGTTAAGTCGTGAAAAGGTAACAAATAGACAGAGAGACAGGGTTACTTACGCGCACAAGCTGTACAAGTCGGAGAGGTCCGTATATATAATGGGTCCCTCGGTCTACAACAGGCTGCCGGACACGATTAAAAAAGATGCAACTTCCACCATAATATTTAAAAATAGATTAAATAAATAAACTTGGCTGGACATTTCACATAGCGCTATCCAGCCCCAAACTAAGCAGAGCTTGTACTATGGGAACCAGATAACTGATAGAATATGTATATACTTTTTTTTATAAATACATACTTATTATATATAGAAAAACATCCAGACCCGGAACTAATATCTGTAGATCATGCAAACATTTGTTCCGCGGCAGGAATTGAACCCGCCACCTCCTGCGTCTCAGCCGGCTATTCGCCTACTACGCCACGGAGGTCGTCATATGACTCATAGAAAGTTATTTTTACTCCGTAGACGAGTTCTACACATTGCCTATTATTTAATTTTATTATAAATTAATTTATTATAAGTACAATTAATTAATTATGTTTATATTAGATACTTTTATTAATGCTAAATATTGAATTTATTACCTAAATTTATATTTTTTGTATTTGACTTATAACTTGGCGTTATAAATAAAGAATTGTATTGTATTGTACTTTAAAATCGGTATGTACGTAGATTATAACCTGGATTAACACAGGCTACTTTTTATTGACAAACAACGCGTACGAAGCCGCTGGCGGAAGCTAGTTATACCTATTAACCTTTCTATTGAATCACTCTATCTATTGCTGAAAACTGCATTAAAATCCGTTGAGTAGTTTAAAAGATCTAAGGTAACAGACAGCGGACTTCATTTTTTACTATGTAAAGATATAATTTGACATTGTCGAGCAGATGGTGTAAAAATATATTATGATTTAGGCATTTTTATAGGTAGCCCCATTTACATATGCTACATATTTTGTGCGACCTGGAGATGGTATAACAAATAGCCCACCTGATATTAAGTGGTAACCATCGCCTATAACAAAGCATTTTCTCGTTAGTCACGCACTTAGAACGTGCTCTACGATGCACTGCCTTGCGTCCATCAATTTGAGGCATATGTGAAGCCTCATGTGCCTTCAAACCGAAACAAAGCAATGCTTCATATTAATATAGTCCTCACCAAAACAACTTTTTTTTGTGTTTCCAGTCCTAATAGCTATTTTAAGGAAGGCTATTAACCTAAGCTTACCTTTCGCAAAAGTTAAGAGTTCATAAACCTATGGTAAGTATATAAAGCTCAAACTAAAATATATTCTATTATTATAATACCAGAGTATCTTTTTGTATGAATAATTCAGGTATCTAAAGGTTGTTAAGGACAAAATTTGATAACGATGGGTTGGATTTAAATCATTAGTTTTTTGAAGGACTAAAAATATAGTCGAATTTGATTTACTTAGGGTCTAAAGAGTTCAGTTTAGACCCATTTTATTGTTTTGCCCAAGACCCAGTTTGGCTCGATATTTTATCTCAAAAGCGCTAATAAAAAAAATTGTAGATATGTAGTTTCATCCATATTTGTTAGAAAAGGTACTCCCAGCAGTTTTATAATAAATCAACGTATAATTTTATCCTCTATCAAGTTTAACATGTAGTAATAATGTTATCGTGAAAAAATCTATTGGTGCTTTGCCCGGATTCGAACCCGCAGTCTCTGAATCGGAAGTCGGGGTGGCCACTTGGCCATCACGGCTCTCTAGTTAGAAAACTATTTCAAGAATATCTCAAAAATATTAAAAAAGAAATGGAATGCCCTTCCGTTCCAATTCCATACATTTGCAAAACTTCCAATAATCAAAGCTCTCTCGAATTTTTTCATAAAAGCCTCAATTATAATATGAGTCAGGTTTCTAAGGAAACCAACGAGTCATTGATATGTTATGTGAAGAATGACATGAGGCGGCTAGGCAGCAAAAGCGTAGCGGGAGAGCTGGGTTAGGAATCACAGCTGGATTATTTAATGCTGTATGTCGTCATATACGAGACTCAGTGGCGTAGCGTAGTAGGGGCGGCAGGGGCAGCCGCCCCGGGCGGCACCTTTAGGGGCGGCAAAATTTCACAATAAATAATATCTTCTAAATATTTGAACCATTTCATATTTTAGGCACACCTACGATTTGGACCGATCGAAATGAGCACGGAATTTTTCATTCCTTGTACATAGTCTTAAATCAGAATACCTAAATAAGAGGGCGGCAAAATTTTCTTCCGCCCCGGGCGGCTGACACCCACGCTACGCTACTGATACGAGTACATACCTAGATGGATACTTCAATAAGATAAGTTTCATTTATTTTATTTTTTTAGTTGCTGATGTAGTTCGATTTTCTTTTTTGTTTTTTTTGTATTTATAATTAGTTACCACTAATTTGTACAGGTATATCATAGGACTGGCTTGTTATTTTTATAAAGTTCCATATTATATATACACACTAACCTGCCACTGGACCAGCGTGGTGGGTTATGGTCCAAACCCCTTCCTTCATGAACCACACCAATAATAGAGTAGAGTGGAAGGAAGGAAGGGAGGCCTTTGCCCTGCAGTAGGAGAGTAAAGGCTCCAAATAAATAATAAATTATATTTAATATATATCAAGGACCTTTAAAAATATAAATAATAATACGCGCGCGATGTGCTAGGTACTCGAATGCGGGCGAACTTGATGACTCATTATAAGTGCCTTTATAAGATGTGTTTTTGTGTTGTTTAAGAAAGGGTTGGGCGATAAAATATGCATACGAGTACAAGTTAATAATACAAGTATAGTAAGTACCTACTTACTTACATACTTGTATTTTCTTGTGTGCAAATAAATAATTATTAGATTTGATTTTGAATAATGCTTACATTTAATTCGCAAGCAACGGCTTTTTTATGTTGTAAACTATAGTATCAGCTCCACCAGCCGCTGTATAATGTAAAGGTCTAAGTTGTATCATGTTTTTGAGCTAAATACATCCATCTAATTCTTTGCATTTCTATAAGTACCACAACTCGCTACGCTTTTAGCAAAGATCGCTTCGCTGCACGCTCGGCTTATAAAAATGAGTGTCTTATATATTAAATTACATTAAAAAACCGGTAACTTCTGCCTACACAGGATCTCCTCGATCTATCCGGTGTAAAATCCGGTAATCTTGATTTCAACATTAAAACCGGTAATATTCGCAAACTGACAAAACCAGATCCCTCCAAACTATCCGGTAAATAATTGGGCGATTATGATTAATCGGGTTTATCTGATGATTGGGAGAATTATATCGTGCTGGGAGACAATTGGACTGCTTGAGTCAATATTTATTAATAATATTAATGGATCACGGGTGGTAATAATGGAAAAAACAAAAGGCTTTCGTTGTGTAGTGGGTGAGTCGGCTGGAACGCGAGGTGCGGATTCGTTCTCCCTGTGGCCATGTTTGCATGTGCAAATGATTGCTTCCGGTTTCAGGGAATAGCCAGTCTAGTGTGGAGTCAATGTAAATTATAATTGAAAAAAAAATACTCGTCATGCATAACATACAAAAATGAAATGCCCAGAATCCGAGGTATTCTTCTGTCGAAAGACGAAAGTCTTTGATCAGTGTGTGTTACCCGCAATGACGTATGGTACAAAAACGTGGTCTCATAATAAGGCTCAAGGTCGCTCAGCGTGTTATGGAGAGAGTTTGGTGTTTCTCTTTCTCTATGGGATCAGAGAACAGATACAGGGGGGGGGGGGGGGATCTCGTAGAGAAATACCAAGCATAGCCATCTCCATAGCACGTTGAGAGAAAAACTTTTTATCAGTATATATTAATTACTGATTAAAACGGGTATTTATCGCGTATACACCTTTTTTATTTGTTATCCCGACGTTTCGACTGTGTTGCAACACCCGTAGTCACGGGCAGACTGGAGTACTTGGTACTACCGTCGAGAAGTGATGACAGTTGCAGCAACTGCCCTCACTTGGTCTTCAGAATTATAAATGTCTTCGTTCATATTACGACAAACTACACTAACCGTATCAAATACGTACGATTAGGGCGTCAACCACAAACTTTTAGAAAAGCATCATGTTTTAGGAGCGTTTTGTTTCAAGCTTGTAGCAACATTACTTCGATTTTAACCACAAAACTTTAAACATCACTGTTATAACCCTAATAATATTGTATATTTAGTGCTTTCTGGTGATTACACTACGTTCAGTATAAAACATTGCGAGAATAATCACGATTTACTTATTTTTTAGAATAATTTTACGCCATAGTTGAGCTCTAATGTGAAACGTTTTGACTTTTGAGGGAACAATTTATGGTGACGTCACCAAAACTGCTTCACCTTTACAATAATAACGTAAGCTTACTAATAGAGTGTCATGGTACTAAATGTCAGTGTAATATTATTTTAATATTGCTTTATGAGATTCAGGTTGGCCCCCTGGTTGCTGGGAGCCGTTAAGTGCAGGCCGCACAAGATCCGTCGCTCTGGAAACCTTTGGGGGAGGCCTATGTTCAGCAGTGGAGGTCCTGTGGCTGATATGATGAAGATAGCATTTTCGCATTTTAACGGCAATTTTCGAGTTAAAAATGGCTTCTTTTAGAGCATGATTTATGAAAAAATATTACTAGGTCTGGGTTAGGTTATGTTTTTTTTTTGCTATTATATATGATAACTAAATCAAACAACATTTTGTTGCATTATAATTATAACCGAACCCCGACACAGCCCGAAGACGTCGTGGCAGACCAAAGAAAAGATGGAGAGACGAGCTCACTAATTTCGAGCGGACTGGATCATCTTAGGGCCTGAAAGAAGTGTCTGGAAAGAATGGAGGGAGGCCTTTGCCCAGCAGTGGGACACAGTGGACTAATAATAATAACAAATAGTATAATACTAGCTATCCTGTCGCTGCCCGGAACCAAATGATAAGTTGTTTCATTAAAAAACAAAACAGCGAAGTCACGAAACCAAAAAAATATATCAGGTACTCACCTCACCTGTCATTCTTTAACAATTTTTCTGCCGTCATCATTACTTTTTGTTAATTTTTTTATAATGATCCATAAAAGGTATTCAATTGGGTCTTTTTTATACGACTGTTGATTTTTTCTTGTGTGTACGTTGTAAGAATTTATATTAAAACTAGCTTCGAAAGGACAGATTCTAACACGGTTTTTTAGTAAAGAAATCTAGTCTACTCTAACTGGGGTGATTCTTAGCACTTTTCCTTTTTGGTGAAAGGATCTCAGCTGTGAATTGGTTACACTATCATGCATCATCATCATCTACAGCCTGGCTTCATCTATTGTTGGGTATAGGCCTCTCCAAGTTTGTGCCATCCACCACGATCCTGTGCTAGTCTCACCCACTGACTTCCCAATAAACATCGATGGTGTCAACTTTTGTCATCTAAGATTCACAGATGATCTTGTACTATTTGCAGAAAACTTTAGTGATCTTGAGTTGGGTATAGACCTCTCCAAGTTTGTGCCATCCACCACTATCCTGTGCTAGTTTCACCCACTGACGGCCCAATAAACATCGATGGTGTCAACTTTTGTCATCCAAGATTCACAGATGATCTTGTACTATTTGCAGAAAACTTTAGTGATCTCGAGGCAATGCTGCAACATCTTTTTGATGCTTCTTTGAGTGTAGGCCTTTAGATGAATATGTCCAAGACTCTCAAATATCTCGGGCGTCACAAACCACATTGTAACAGTGGGAAATAAGAGGCTGGAGACAGTCGACTAGTATGTTTATCTTGGACATGTTCTATCGTTTGGTAAAGAGCACCAGCAGAAGGAGATGACTAAAAGGATCCTATTGGGATGGGCTGCATTCGGCAAGCTGGACGATATCCTTAAATCGCCTAATACTCCACAGTGTCTGAAGACCCGCTTATTAGACCAATGTGTTCTGCCCACCATGACCTACGGTACCGAGACTTGGCCGCTCACGCAGGAGGCTGTGTACAGGTTAAGAGTTGCACAGAGAGCCATGGAGCGTACCACATGCTCGGTATCAGACTGTTAGATCTAGTTCCGAACGACGAGATGGTATGAAATAAATATCGAAATGGTTTATTACGGGTTTTTTTATGTGTGGGGGTTTTTAATGGTATTAAGGGAAATAGGCTTTCGGCCCACCGGACTGACACCGGCAATACCCCGGGTATTGTCGATGCTTTCCCTACCCTACAAAGCACTTTTCATATTTCTTGAAGCGTACCATGCCGTAGATAGATGTACGACATTATTTTAAAACACACATCCTGAATCGTATTAACTTATTTTAGAGGTGGGTTTAATACAGTAGCTTGAATATTTCTACAGTTATGAATACGATTTGTTTACCTATTTTATACAGGCTGTTTTATTGATATTTTAGGACTTGATATTAAGGTTGTTCGAAAATTTAAAATTTTCTTTTGTATTATTCAACTATACTAGCCATTAGCCCTACCTGTGTTTTAAAATGTAACTGTATTGTATATTGTGTGCTAATGTAGTGAATAAATGATTGTCTATGTCTATGTCTATGTCTGTGTTTTCATTTAATGTCGTACATAACAAAACACGTAGTATAATACTTTATTGCACACCATAAACAACAAAACAATTAAAATTAACATTATTCAAGTGAATGTATACAATTAGCGGTCTTATCGCTAAGTAGCGATCTCTACCATGCCGTAGCGCAGCCTAAAGAAAAACCTCTGGTAAGTCATTCCACAACTCGCAAGTATGGGGTAGAAAAGATCGTGTGAAGCATGAAAATGAGAGCGCAGTAAAAGGGGACTGTTACACTATCAATACTGGATCATGATCCTAGTATCGTGATATTATTATCACGGCAGTAATTATGGTAGGCTTTTATACTATCAACATTATCGATATTAGTTATGTATTGAGTTCGAGGTGGATAATTGTGTCAGATACTGTGGAGAACAGAATAAAAGTTGCTGTCGCTAAAATATGTATTTGCGATTGCGCTAAAAAGTAAAAACAAAAAAATGCAAAGATAATGGATAAACAATTGATTTAAAAAAAAATTTTAGTCATTTGAATCTTACGCAAAAAATGATCTAAGGCGATAACTTGGATGATTACGAAAATAAGAGAAAGGTATGATAGTTAATATTAAAAAATAAAATATTAACATCAATCGAACGCTTTGGAACAAAAAGTTTGGCCAGCGATATATCATCATCATCATCATCATTCTCGAATGAACGGGCAGAAACAAAGAGTGGCATATGCCCAGCAGTGGTTGGACATATGCCACTCTTTGTTTCTGCGCCATATAAATAATAGTTAAGACACGTCCCTGATCGCGGATTTCAAGAACATCCGGAAACATTTCAATATTATCGCTAAACTCTCAATACCATCAACATTTCCTCGATATTGGATCGTGATCTCGAGTATCGTGATAATATTGATAGTGTAACAGCCTCTATTTGTTTTTAACGGCCTCAAGTCCGAAGAAATGATAGCTATTAGTGATGTCCATGATATTCCTACTATCTAATCACGCCAACGATTATTTTCTTATCTGTTTAGTAAATTATATAATTGAATTAATCACGTATTGATATTATTAAATATATATTGAGTGGGTGGGTTTCTAAGATTAGAGATTACAGTTTTAGGTCTAGATTATTATAGGCTTCTAATTCTAATTCTAGGGTGGGGGGAATAAGATCTGCACTGACGTCCCGCATTGGGGTGTATTGTGCATTACCCCCCCTTCTAACCTGACCCCAGCCATCCTAGCTCCTTGAAGTAACGGAGCAGGATTTTGGGTTGATGTATTATTATAGGCTTGTAAATATTAGATTATAATAATACTAGCTTCCGCTCGCGACTTCGCATGCGTGGTTTGTCAATAAAAAGTAGACTATGTGTCAATCCAGGTCATAATCTATCGACATACCAAATTTCATCAAAATTGGTTAAGCCATTATGACGTGATTGAGTAACAAACAAACATACAGACTTTTTCATTTATAATATTAGTGTGATGTGATCGCTCACGTCTATATTAATTCCCATTAGATACATTCTCGGATCTCTTACTCAGTACGTCCGTGACGCCACAAATCAAATCAAATTGTATTTATTGCGTAATTTGGGTAATAACAAGGTGGAAGGTACAGTTTGTGTGTAGGTACCTGCAGCCATTTTAAATCTTTACACATTCATTTTATTATTACGTTATGCATCTAATTACAATACGTTACGTTAATAAACAATACGTTTGATACTAACATATAAATAAATAAATATTGCTGGACATTTCCACACAGCAGCAACGTCATCTAGCCCCAAACTAAGCAGAGCTTCCACTATGGGATTCATGACTATTCATCTTTCAATTTAAATCAATTCACTGATTGTGATGTTAAGAAGAGCATTGCATCTATTTCGTCTAATGCCATCGGCAACGACGGTATACATAAGTCGGAATATGATTATTCCTATCCTCGATCAAATTGTCCCAATAATCTGTCACATCCTTAACTCCTCTATTACCAACTGTGTTTTCCCTACTTTCTGGAAAGAAGCTCAAGTCACTCCTCTCCCGAAAAAGAATAATCCAGCTTCTTTCTCAGATTTCCGTCCAATCTCTATTCTTCCTTTCCTATCCAAAGTCCTGGAACGTCTTGTTCATAAGCAACTGAGCACTTTTCTTTCCAGGAATAATCTTCTAAATCCTTTCCAATCCGGTTTCCGTCCAGGCCATAGTACTGTTTCAGCATTAGTTAAAATAACTGATGATATACGAGATGGCATGGACAATGGAAAAGTAACAGTACTATCACTTTTAGATTTTAGCAACGCTTTCAACAACGTTGACTTCGAAATTCTTCTTGGTACCCTACGCTCTCTTAACGTATCTCCAACAGTGATTGAGTGGTTTCACAGTTATCTGAACGGGCGCCGTCAGCGTATACGCATTGATGATAGTTACTCATCGTGGTGCACGATATCAGCTGGTGTCCCTCAGGGTGGCGTTTTATCACCTCTTCTATTTGCAATTTTCATAAACTCAATATCCCAACAATTAACTTCATCCTACCACCTCTATGCAGACGATCTTCAAATTTACACACAAGATACAGTAGAGCGGCTGCCTGAAGCTATATATAGAATAAACCTTGACCTAGACCGTATTCTGGACTGGAGCAAGGCACATGGTCTTAGAGTTAACCCACTCAAAACTCAAGTAATCGTCGTTGGGGGTTCTAGGATGATATCGAGGATAGACTGGTCTTGCCTTCCACAAATTATATTTGATGGCACCTACGTTAAGCAGAGTGAGACGGTGAAAAATTTAGGCGTTCTCATAGACAAGCAACTGTCATGGGGACCTCAGATATCTGAAGTCAGCCGTAAGATGTTTGCCTCAGCGGGTTCTCTTAGGAGATTGCGTAACTTCCTTCCGACTGCCACTAAAATTTCGCTCGCGCAGTCTCTTCTTCTCCCGATACTAGACTATGCTGATACTTCTTATCTAGATCTCACTGAACAGCAACTAGATAAACTTGAGCGCTTGCAAAACTTTGGCATCCGGTTCATCTTCGGCTTGCGGAAGTATGACCATGTGTCCGAATTTCGCAGTAAGCTCAAGTGGTTACCCATACGCCTTCGCCGGGATACTCACATCCTTCAGCATTTATATAACATCCTGTTCAACCCTTCCTCACCTTCCTATCTCAAAGAACGCTTCCATTTCCTCTATCAATCCAATCCTCGATCCTTGCGTTCATCTGACACACTCCAACTCAGGACACCTGTACACTCCTCCTCCTACTTTGATAAGTCTTTTACAGTGCAGGCTGTCCGGTTATGGAACGCGCTGCCGGTGGCTATCAGATGTGCCAAGTCACTTGCCATTTTTAAACGTATGCTCAGAGAACACTATCTGAGTATTTGTCGCTAAATATATATGTATTTATTATTAATTATTTGTTTCTTAAATAAGTCTAAGTATGTATCTATGAATTATTATGAGTAGTTATTATTTAGATTCATGTAGTTTTCATTTATGCAAGTTTCGTATTTTTTTATTTTTATATAATTAGTATTAGTATGTAAGTACATGTAGTATGTCAGGTACACCCCAGGTAATGTCTACACAGTCCATTCCATCCAAAGGTTGTCTGGTAGAGATCGCTAATTAGCGATAAGACCGCCAATTGTATCCATAGATTTACGTAGTTGTTTTTTTTATATGTATTTGTTTCGTGGTGTGCAATAAAGTATTATCTAATCTAATCTAATCTAATCTATGGGAACCAGATAACTGATAGGATACTTGGACACTTTTTTTTGAAATATCGTATGCTCTGAAAATCTATGGGAAGGCCTATGTTAAGTAGTGGACGTCATATTGCTGATTAATGATGATGATTTTGTTCATAAATGTATTTTGCATTAATAGTCTTCACTTAATTATTTTACTCGTATACCATCTGATACCATCTTCTACCTAATCTTGAACATTATCACACTAATAATATAAATGTGAAAGTTTGGATATTTATGTATTTATTTGATCGTTTGTTACTCAATTACGTCATAATGGCTGAACCGATTTCAATGAAATTTGGTGTGTTGATAGACTATGATCTGGATTCAAACATAAGCTACGTTTTGTTGACAAACAACGAGTGCGAAGCCGCTGGCGGAAGCTAGTAATTAATATTTCTTATACTAATAACGCTACACAGTTGTAGGGCCTCATAAACGAGTCTGGTGCTCAGATTGGCATTGTGAGTAGGGTTGCCATACGTCCGGTATTTTCCAGACATGTCCGGTAATATAGGTTTTTGTCCGGAATACGGGGGAATCCTAAACCGTCCGGAAATTCTACAATTTAAGTACCTAGGTAACGAGTAAAATAAAACATAACTTACCAAATATTTTTATAACAAGTAAGTTAGCATTAATGTTATATTTACAAAAAGTCAGGAATTTTCATCAAATGTCAGGAATTTACTGCGGAAGTTTGATTTTTTAATCTGGGAACCCTAATTGTGAATAAATCTTGTTCAATCCTGTTGCGGTAAATCTGATAAGTAAATCAAATAAAATCATTCTACAGTAAACTGTTCTTAACTAGTGACTCTTTCCGACTTGGTATATTGCGACTGTTTGAGACATTTGCAACTATTTGCGACATATATGTACCCAAGATTCGTCCCAGTATTTGCATAAACGGATTAAAAATCTATTCGGATTACAAATTCAAATCCATATTTTCTAAAACACGGACAAAGTTAAAAGGGTTTTGAAAATAAGACATCTATGTTCTTCGAAAAACTAAATCGTGAAAATGTTATAAAATGTATCTATAAAAAACTATAAACGTCATTTACTGTGTGTTACTCATTAAAATAAGTAATAATAACACAGAGTAAAGTTTTATTTATATTATATTGTATTAATAGATTATTAAACGAGGGGATAAAGCAGCGTCTTGCGTATCCTGAGTGCAGAGAGGGATATAAGCACGCCCAAGATGCAGACAGCTTCAGCCACGAGGAGTATAATCTACTTCTCACACTTTCTGCGAGACAATAAAAACCAAATCTAGATTGGTGCATTCTGTGCAGAGGTTAGTTCAATTTACGAATAAGTTATTATTGTTTGGATCTCTTTGGTTCAAATTTTATTACAGATGAGGTTTCAAATTCAAATCACATTATGCCCGCAAGGGCATAACAAAATTCAGTACCACTTTAGTACCGGCTCAGCTGTAGGGATTTAATCACCTGCTTTCGGTGAAATTTACATGGCATATAATTTGACATTGTCGAGCAGGTGGTGTGAAAAATAATTTATCATTCAATCATTTTTATTATTTGTTAAATCAGAGTACCTTCAAGAGTAGTAGAGATACTAAGAGTGGTAGAGTTCCTTGTGAAAGAGCTCGCCCGATACTACCACCATATTTATTTAGGCCACCAAGCAGAATTGCTATTTCGGTTTGAAGGGTTGCCGGTGGAATTACACATGAGGCTTCACACCTGTACGCTTCAAGTTGATAGACGTAGAGCAGTGCATCGTAAGGCACGTTTCTAAGGTGCGTGACCTACGAGGCAATACAAATATATAAAAAACTAGCTGTTGCCCGCGACTTCGTACGCGTTACAATACTAAAGGTGTTGGTAACCTATAAATAGAGCTAGCTCCCTGTTGCAACTTGATTTAACTCCCCATTTTTAACCCATGGGACCTGATTTATGAAATAAAAAGTAGCCTATGTATACGTATGTGTATACGTTCAGCCGTTACGATATCATTGAGTAACAAACAAACAAATAAATAAATAAACAAACATCCAAACTTTCGCATTTAAGATATTAGTGTGATATGATAATAGGCGATGGTTACCATTTATGAACATCAGGTTGTTCCATCTCCAAGTAGTATAATAAAAGGATAAATTTCTTGTACAGAAAGACAGCCAAAAGAAAAAATTATACTTAGAACCTAATATAATGTTAGTATTTACAAATATAATAGTAGTTTTACGGATTTTTAAGAAACATTTAAAAAATAACCAACCTTGTTTCTTGCCTTTCTTTCCTGGCTTGGTCGCGAAGGAACAGACAGTAAAATTTACGTTTCAAAGTGATCCTTGTGATTTTAATAAATACAATATTTTGACTTTGACTTTGAGCCTAACTGCACTATTGACATAAAGATTTGAACAAATACAACTCTTAATACTGTGTTACATGTAGGTAGGTACATTAGTTAGATAGTATTTTAGATGCACGACCCCGTTAACCGGCCACACGGCGCGGAATAGTATCAAATTATAACTCAATTCCCACCATTTCTGAAAACGCAGAGTCGCTTTTAAGTAGCTGATATGCAACCTTATTTATTACGATAAAAACTTATTATTACCTATGCTAAGTGATAAAGTACCTTACCGTACCATTCTTTCGCGTTCCGCGTTCAGTGCAAGACGTGTTTTTTTCGCGAGAATATCGATATTCTATTTACCCCAACACTATTCGGGAGTGACATTTGACTATTTAAACTTTTTTGAATTTGAATAAAATTCGATTCATGTTCTGAGCGGTGGAGGGTGATTATGATGTTAAAGGTTTTTTACAGGATACAATATTTCTTGTATTTCGCTATAAAGTAACAGTTTGGAATCTTACTTACGTTGGGATTGGCGACGCGTGGCAGTATCTTGGTGAGTCCTTGGCCTTGATTGATACCTATTAATATTCATTCAGCTGAAAGTTGGTTGTGTTTATCGTCCATAATGACTTACATTACTAAATACCTACCTACTTAAATATTTATAACTACCTACAGTAAGTACTGGTAGCATTAAACTTTTATTTTATTTTGTGTTATCCTGTCCACCCAATTTTTGTGTAGAGATTTTAGCGATAAGACTGCCCATTGAACTACTTAACTATCTATATATCTGCCGAAGGCGAAGGATTATCTTATCGTGCACGATTCTTTATGACTTCGTAGGTACGTAGCACCCAAACAGCTTGATGGATTTCAGAAAAGATGTCAGAAAACGTCATGATTCTGTCATTAAAGCGGCTTTTAGACATGACTAAATTCAGTGCAATATCAATGCAGAATCCAGAGGGCTTATTCTCGAAATCCCCACCGCTACGTCCCCATCGGTGCCTATGCACCAATGAGAGACGATATGATGAGATATCGAGGACTTGTAACTGGACATAATTTGTTTTTAATAATAAAAAATTGCCCGTAAAGTATGTATGTTTGTAGTAATTGCACACTTACAAGGCCTTTACGCACTGGTGGGGATGGAGCGGTGGGGATTTCAAGAATAAACTATTCATGGAACCTGCTCTTCATACATTTCAAGTAAGCTTGCTAATTCAGTTTAGACGCGAACTTTGAGTATACGCCCAATAATTATAGCTCTCTCATGGCGCCTTCAAAACATCAAAGAATAGGGCTCACCTTGGCCATGGTCGCGTCGGTAGTCGAGCTCGATTTTAATTGATAAAGAGTCTGAAGTGTGGGGTAAGAAAATATAAATTACTCGTTAGGATACCTAATAAATCTATTAAATAGATTTAATTATTAGACATTTATTTCGACACAAGTAACAAACACACAGAAACTACATGGTGGATAAGTAAATACAGACAATTAAATACACGTTAACTTAATCAAAAAAATAAGAAGAAGATACTCTTACTCTTACTAGGATTAGGAACGAGTGGCGAATGGCGAGCGAGTGACGACAATTACATACACTCAGCCGCGAGTGGCGAACAAATAGATACTGAAGACTGAATATTCATTGTCTGTCTGATTCGCTTCATTCTCTTTATCATGCTAAATTTGGCATAGTGTAAATTTTACACTATGCTAAATTTAGCACGTTAAAGCAGGAACGTCGGGATGACAAATAAAAAAAGTACATAACGCGAGAAATACCCGTTTAAATCAGTAATTATTTACAGTGATAGCGAAAGTATGAAAAATACTATGATAAAGCGGCATCTGATTGTCTAATTAGTGTCTAACAGGTATACTTACACTTGTCTAAATTCAGAGTCGTTTTCATTTAGTGCACTGAATTTATTTAGATAAAATTTGGTATGACGTAGATCATAACCTAGATTATAAACGCGAAAATTTGTATGTATGTATGGATATTAGTTACTGATTCACGTCGGAACGGCTGAATCGATTTCGATGAAATTTGGTATGTACGTAAACCATAACTTGGATTAACACATAGGCTACTTTTTATTGGCAAAGCACGCGTGCGAAGCCGCGGACCGACGCTTGTATAAAATAAATATAACGCCTCTAAGCAATACTCACAAAAATAACAAAAACCAGCTTAGACAAATTCAATCGCTAGGTTTCAGCCTGCAAATATAATATTAGAATCTAGAATAAGACACAAATTAGAGCACCACGTGTAACCCTGTAGGAACAGGAAATCAATTTTGATTGATGTAAGCGTATCTGACACGTAGCCTCCACGTGTCGTGGATGAAAATACAGGAATTTTAATCATGGCTTCATTTGATATCTGTACTGTACGTAGAGAACCGCTAGAAGTAGCGGATCCAATTCACTTTCTAGCATTTTATGATGTATATTTTTGTCATAATCATTATACATAGATATATAGATCATTATTTATTGCACACCGTAAAACATAACAATTAAAAAGAACAAACGTAAATCTATGTGATACAATTGGCGGTCTTATCGCTAAATAGCGATCTCTACCAGACAACCTTTGGATGGACTGTGTGGACATTGCCTGGGGTGTAATGGTGTCCCTACTACATGTACATACATACATACTAATACTAATGATATTAAAAAAATGACAAAAGAAAATGGATTATGACTAATTGATTGAGATTTAATGGAATTGATTGTTTATCTTCCCAAATAAATAAAATAAAACAATAAGTGACACTAATATTACAAACGCGGAAGTTTAGATGTTTGTTTATTTGTTACTCAATCATGTTGCAACGGCTGATAGAATTTCGATGAAATTTTGTTTTGAATAGATTATGACCTGGATTGACACATATGCTACTTTTTATAGATAAAAACACGCGCAAAGTCGCGGGCGGAAGTTAGTAATTATTGTCACAAATTGACTTTGATTTGACTAAAACTTGTACGCTGAAAGACAAAATCAATGAGTTTGTATAAACCACCAACCATCTAATTTGTGCCTAGATTTACGAGAGAGAATGAATTATGAGAACCAGATAGCTGATACTTATGCATTTTTATTGTTGGAAATACTTACTATAAATAGAGAAACAACCAAGCACGGAAAACACGCTTCACGCTTTTCTACCCCATACTTGCAAGATGTGGAATGAGCTGCCATCTGAGGTTTTCCCGTCAGGTTACGACATGACAAGCGAAATGTAAAGAGGTTTGTACACTTTGTACAGGGTAGGGAACGCATTGACGTATTGCCGGTATTGACGGGTATTGCCGGTGTCAATAGGTGACGGTGACCGCTTACCATCAGGTGAGCCGTAATCCTGTTGCCCCACAAATAACATAAACAAATATATCTGTAGATCGTGCAAACATTTGTTCCGCGGGTGGGAATCGAGCCCGCAATCTTCTGCGTGTCAGCTAGCTATTTGCCCACTGCACCATGGAGGTCGTCAATGGGGGGGTTAAGTAGAATATAATAGATAATTCTTTACTGTTACACAAATTTAAAATGACTTAATCTAGAAAACTTTAAGACTAATACGGTACAATAGGCATATACAATATACATCCCACTATATGTATTAAAAACGCGAAAGTTTATATGGATGTATGTGTGGATGTTTGTTACTCTTTCGCGCAAAAACTACTGAATGGATTTTAATGAAATTTGGTATGTCCATAGATTATGACCTGGATTGACACAAAGGCTACTTTTCATTGACAAAACACGCGTGCGAAGCCGCTAGCGGAAGCTAGTGTACAATAAATATGAGTAGTCCGTTTTTTCTGAGGTTTCCTGGAGTAGTATAAATACCTATAGGACTGGACTTTATGGAAATTCGTTTCTATACTTTATTATTTATTAATAATGGACGTTTACTTCGGAAATGACCCAGAACCGGAAATGTGCATTCACATTATTACCTATAATTATTTCTATGTAAAGGTTTCACTTCCACGCACATGTTTTATTTAATAAAAAGTAACTTTGTTACTACAAATAAGTTAAACAACTGTTAAACGTGTGTTTGAAAAATTCCGTAGCAATTTTTGTATAAACATTTTTTAAACATGCGCTAAACAATGTTTACTTTTTTTGTGGTAGGTAAGACAGTGTCCAGAAAACAATAAATCGAAACCTGTTTTATGATTTGAAAAACCAAACTACTGAACCGAAATTGATGAAATTTCTATGCGACCAATCCTTTTCAATAAAAACGAATTCTCCAAATCGGTTGATACATTTTAAGAGTAGTAGAGTTCCTTGTGAAAGGACTCGCCCGAGGAAATACTACCATCATACCTATTTCTGCCGCCAAGCAGAATTGCTGTTTCGGTTTGAAGGGTATAGGTAGTTGCCGGTGATGTTACAGTTTAAGTTGATGGACGCAGGGCAGTGCATCGAAGGCACATTTCTAAGGTTCGTGACCTATGAAGCAATTCTCTGTTATAGGCGATGGTTACCAGGTGAGCCATAAGGTTGTTTCACCTCCATGTAGCATTAAAAAAAACAACCGAATTGAGAACCTTGAGAATTGAGAGAGAGAGAGAGAATGGAGACCTGAGAGAGAATTTTTGAAGTCGGCTAAAAACATGATGTACATATGTATGACATTAAATGAAAACACGGGTAGGGCTAATGGCTAGTTGTAAAATAGTTTTTTTTTCTAATTCATTAGCATAGATTTATTTTTATTTTTAACATCATTAATATCAAGTCCTAAAATAGTAACGAAACAGCCTGTATACAATAGGTAAACAAAATCATATTAATTCACCATCATGTCACGTCGATGCCGATTTAAGTTTAAAATTGTTAATTGAAAATGTATCGATTACTGTATAAATAATCAAGCTACCGGTATTAAACCCACCTCTAAAATCAGTTAATACGATTCCAGATGGTGTTTTAAATTAATGTCTTACATAACAAAACAGGTTGTATACCAGAGTCCTCAGCCCACATTAACTCCATTTATCGAGGGTATCAGTAACAACGAGGGTACCCTAAACAGCCTTGTAACCGGTTGCTATGGTTGGCGCTGTCGCTAGGTGAGGCCATCTCTTACACACGAGATACGCACTGTAAGACACTAGAAATATAGATAAACTCGCTGTTGCCACTTGTAGGCTCCATAAAGTTAGTACATACTTAAATCTTTCAAAGGGCAAGGTGTACGCTTCTATAACAAACTCCCAAGTGATGTACTAAAATTGACGATTAACAAATTTAAAAACGTAATTAAACAAAATCTTTATACAAAACCTGGTTTAACTTATCGGATTATTTAGATGATAGAGAAGCTTGGAATTGAAATTGCCCCAACTCGTTCAAAAATGTTACAATTTAGACGTAATTTATTTTCTTTATTTGTTTATTGTATTCTAAAAAGATCATTAAAAAACACGTTAGTAAGTATATGTTACCATCTTAATTGTAATAACAATGACAAGATCATTAAGTTATCTTTGAAAAATTCCTTAGAATTATAGTGGCTTTTTCTACAATTAAGACCTTTCACTATTTTCGCGTCATCATAAAATTAAAGAAATGGCGAAATAGAAAGTAGTACAACTCAATAATGACACACGTATTCATAAAATCTATTATTTCCACATTCCTTATTATTTATGTAATTAACTTTTTATTTACTCATGATCGCCATCATCACAATAATAATTGTTGGCAGCATAAATGATAGCACTGTACAAATGATACTAAATACATTTATTAATAAAATAATATAAAATTATTTATAAGACTAAAATAAGGGAGAAACAGTTGAATAATCTAAAGACCGTTGCAAACGATCTATAGATAGCTCAACTGCTCCAGATCACAGACAACGGCAGCATTTCCCCGTTGAATTGCAATGCTTATGCGTTGACCCACATAAGCGCCAGCTCTCGGATTACACATCGCTTCGACCACACGCCCAGAAAGAATTTAGAAAACGCGATGGGCCCCGGTACCCCATGGACCCAGGGTCTCAACTCCAAAGTTCTCAAATACCTAAGGTCTCACTAATATAATACTAGTTGGTCTGTGAGAACAGTAGACCTCGCCAGCCTTATAACCATGCAATAACCGACACTTTCCCCTTTCCCCTGGCTTAGCGATTACGCGCGTTCCCTTGGCCCTACGAGGTCGAATCTGGTGTCTACGGGTTCGTCTCGAGAAGGCGGTGACGACTGCGTAGTCTGATTGGTATAGGTAGGTATACATTTTTCGAAAAAATGACAAAAGTTTAAATCCGTCCATATATGTATAATGCTACAGCAATCTTCACCTCCTCCTCCCCCCCTCTTTTGCATTTTTTTTCACAACATCTTATGTAGAATAAAGTCTTTAGTGTGCCTCTCAAATTTAATTTAAATCTGTCGATAAATAACGCTACTGAAAACTTCCCTCCTTTTCGCCCCAATTAAAAATCGCGATTGACTAAAAAATTTAAATAAATCAAGGAACTTATGTGCCAATTTTCGTCAAATTTGGTTGAAAAATGTGACCTGTACACGAAAACAGACAGACGGACAAATACATTTTTTGGTCAATCTCGAAACTGAGACGCTTCTCTCGCTCGGTCAACAATAATATTTTAGTCATCATCATCATCATCATTCTCAGCCCGTGTCGACCGACTGCTGGGCATAGATAGGCCTCTCTTTGTTTCTGCCATTCTTCCCAACCCTGTGCCAGTCTGAACCACGTACGACCCAGGGTCAGAACATTGAAATAAATCACGAAAGTTTTTTTTAAGTAAAATGGATAGTATATAAGATCTTTCTTTAGGTATTACGATGGTAAGTGGTGTGAGTTGCCAGCCGGTCATTTTGCAATCATACTATCCGATGCAGCCGCTAGGAAATGCGCTTCCTATCTCGTTTGACTTTCCTAGGGTCAAAGGAAGTTCTTTATATAGATGACATCTGAAAGGGCACTGTAACGGAGTAGACAGTTGATTGGTCAATTGAGATTTTATTGTTTATCACTACATAGACGCCGTGTCGCAGTGAATGAGATGCAGGAGGTTGCAGGTTCGATTCCAGCCTCGGAATATGATCTGCAGATACTTGTTCTGGATCTCGGTGCTTTTGTATCAATACTAATATTATAAATTCGAAAATAACTCTGTATCTCTGTTTCTCTGTCTGATAGTTACGTGTTCACGACTTATGAGCTCGACCGATTTCGATTAAATTTGATACACAGATAGAGTATGCCCAGGATTGGGGCATAGGCTACTAATTAACTGACTGCGCAAAATGAGAGTAATGTTTTTATTGAAAAACCATGCGTCCGAAGCTGTGGGCGGGTCAGCTAGTATATAAATATGTATTTAGAAAAAATATATACATTCTATCAGTTATCTGGTTCACATAGCATAAACTTTGCTTAGTTTAAGGCTAGATACTGACTGCTCGCTGCTCGCTTTGACTGCCTCCGTGGCGCAGCGGGCGTATAGCCGGCTGAGACGCAGGAGGTAGCGGGTTCGATTCCCGCCACGGAATAAATGTTTGCATGATCTACAGATATTTGTTCCGGGTCTGGTTGTTTTTCTATATATTATAAATAAATAAATATTGCTGGACATTTCACACATCGCTATCTAGCCCCAAACTAAGCAGAGCTTGTACTATGGGAACCAGATAACTGATAGAATACTTATATACTTTATTTTGTAAATACATACTTATAACAGATAGAAAAACACCCAGACACGGAACAAATATCTGTAGATCATGCAAACATTTGTTCCGCGGCGGGAATCGAACCCGCTACCTCCTGCGTCTCAGCCGGCTATACGCCCACTGCGCCATGGAGGCAGTCATTATAATTATGTATTTACAAAAAAAAAGTATATAAGTATTCTATTAGTTATCTGGTTCCTATAGTACAAGCTCTTGCTTAGTTTGGGGCTAGATAGCGCTATGTAAAATGTCCAGCATTTTTTTTATCGTTTTTTTTTATTTTTTTTGTGAAGGGCTTGTCCGGGTAAGTACTACCTATGTATTAGTTATACCTATTTTTACTACCAAACATCATTGCTGTGTTTTGGTTTGAAGGGTATGGTTTCCGATGAAATTACAGGCACATGAGGCTTTACACTTATATGCCTCAAGTTAATGGACGCAGGACAGTGCGTCATAGGGCACGTTTCTAAGATGCATGAATTACGAGGCAGTACTTACTTTGTTATAGGCGATGGTTATAAATATAAGTTGGTGATAGGCTTGTTCCATCTCAAGGTGGTGTAAAAAAAATCTCATGTGTTTAACGGACTGCCTGTCTAAACGATAGGCAGACGCCAGCAATTAGCTTACGTAATCATACTATCACATTATTATTATAAATGAGAAAGTTTGGATGTTTGTTTATTTATTTGTTTGTTTGTTACTCAATCACGTCGTAACCGCTAAACCGATGTCGCTTAAATTTAGTATGTACGTAGATTATAACTTGGATTAACACATCGGCTACTTTTTATCACTTAAATCAGGTCCCATGGAATAAAAATGGGGTGTCAAGTCAAGTTGCAACAGCGAGTTTAGCTTTATTCCTAGGTTACCTTCACTTCGTCACGTTCACACGACTTCGTACGCGTTACACTACTAAATGTAGTGTAACGCGTAAGAAGTCGCGGGCAACAGCTAGTAACTTAATAAGGCTATTGAAATACCTACCTCAATTTGTCAGAATGATTGTTCAGCGTATGGAATTGTAATCAATTTGTGTATCATTAATAGCGAGAAATCGATTGTTTCTCTGAATACGGTAAAAGGTATTTTCATGCTTATTATTCGATCGTATTTTTATTTATTTCTTGAACACTATCTATAATAGCCTAAAGGCAAATTCCACAAACCAAAGATTTCAAGAACGACCGATTATAAGATCTATCTGCCTGCACCCAACGGCTCCCAGCAACTTTTATCAGGTCGCCTTTGCATCTAGTGGAGGACCTTCCTAGCTTCCTACGCTGCGTTTTCCAGTGCGTGGTCTCCACTCCACCTTTCTACTCCAAGGGTAGTCAGTTCTTCAAGCTATGTGCCACGTCCACTGCCAGGGTCTCCCCCAATTCCTTTAACTTTAATTAGTGATAATAGTTATAATAAAAATTGAAGGATAAAAATCATTCTCTTTATCTTTTTTCAATAAATTACTTTGATTTTTATGTTTACTAGACGGGATGTAGACGGTTGCGCGTTGAAATCCCATCTGTTTCCTTATTTTTGGAATTATTTAAAAATATAAAGTATGTAGCGTAAACGTCGGTAATAACTTTAAAATTACAGGAAATTTTTTAACAAAATATAACATACTTCAGATAATCATCGCAATCGGTTGACGCGGTAAAGAATTATTCGCTCATAATGTCGTGCCTTTGCATTTTAATGATAAATGCTGATTTTCTCATGTTTATACAGTCTGTCACCGCATTCACGACACTAATTTAAACCACGTATGCAGAATCTTATTAACTGATTTTAGAGACTGCTTTAATACCGGTAGCGTGAATATTTATCCAGTAATCGATACATTTCCAATAAATAATTTTTAACTCAAATCAGCGGCGCTATTGCGCCGATGCCGCTTAGTCAGTTTCACACTTACATGATGAATGAATATGATTTGTTTACCTATTTTATACAGGCTGTTTCATTCATATTTAGAACTTGAAATTAAAGTAGCTTAATAATTAACTATTAACTAATATAAAACTATTTTACAACAATACCTACTGGCTCTACCTGTAATTTAAATGAATATCGTAAATGCGGTGACACGCTGTATAGCACCACCCCTGAGGCACATCCTTTCTAACAAAAAAAGAATTATTGGAATCGAATAACATGGTAAATAATTACTTCATAAAGAATAAGATTAAAATTACTAAAAAAACTTTTTACACCTCGGCCAATCTTCCATAAAGCTATGATCCTCTCCATCCAAAGGTTGTCTGAAAGAGATCGCTTATGCTTACATTTATTTGTTTTATTTTTATATTTATATCTGTTGTATCTAGCTTGTAAGGTATTATAAAGAATTTTCATTCTAAATTCATTCATATAAATGACCGTTGAATTGAGAATCTACTCGTTTTTGAAATCGGTTGAAAATAGCTTTAATTGCCATCTCAGTCTCATAATTAAGTCACTTGGCCCACGTGACGTCTCCGCAGTACATCATGACGCATGCCCTTTTAATGCTTCATTAAAATCCGGTCTCCTGTGAGTCTTGTGACGTTTATCATCCGGCCAGGAAGACAGACGTGTGAATTGTATGTATCGGAAATGGCGAAGGAATATTTGTCGTTTCAAAATGATATTCGAAACGAAAAAGATGTTCAAAGTGATCCTTGTGATTTTAATGAATAAACGAATATTTACTGTTTAGGATTTTTTTTATAATTAGCGATAATGCATGGCTATCGTCCATCCAATTTTAAACCATTCAAAATTAGAATTGCATTGCGCCGGCGCCGGTCACCCTGAGACATGCTTTTCAAAAATCCCATGAGTCTGATACTATACTATACACCATCATCATCTCAGCCCTCATCCACCCACTGCTAGGTATTATAGGCCTCCTCGTTATCACGCCACTCTCTCCGATCCTGTGCCAAGCGCATCCATTGCCTTCGTGCAACTCTCGCGATGTCATCCGACCATCTGGCTGGTGGTCTACCAACTGGTCAGCGCCCGTCTCGCGGCCACACCTCGGTTTCTGCCCTCGTCTATACTACTCGTATACATAATTCAGTAAAATATTAAAATCTTTTAATAAAATATCTTAGATAATTTAATAAATATGAAAATAACTCTGTCTCGCGGTCTCTCTGTCTGTTTCTTACGTTTTCACGAACAAACGGTTGACCCGATTTTGATGAAGTATAAAGATTACACCCTGGATTGATATATAGACGTTTATCGACAAACCACGCGTGCGAAGCCGCGGGAGGAAGCTTGATCGGTGTATATCAGTATGTCAATATACTAGGGCACCTTTATATTTGAGTGAGTCAGACATGTTATGTCCGTTTAGCCCACAGATCTGTATTGAATAGATATTGCGAGTTCACCTACTTTGTGTATTCTTAGTTGGAGCTAAGCTCTAACTCTTACGGTACATAAAGCATTCCAAACTCGGCCGGCGTTGCAGTAGCACGAAAGCAGAACGTAGGGCACCGTGCCTTTGAATCGGCTGAGCGCGATGTATGAGAGTCCCAACACTAAATTACTTTCGGGACGTTATAGAATATATAAAAAAACACGCTTGGTTTTCATACATGCTGCATTGCATGTTGTGCCTATTTCTAAAGGACTTACACCGTCTTTGGTAAAATTGTATTTTTTTCCTTGTGTTGCTTCGTCCAGTTTAGTGAGTAAAATAATAAAAAAAAAAACAAATTGATGCTATTCAGGAGAGAATAGTCATTTATTTGGTACATACAAAATGACACATGAAACAATTATGAAGAACAGTAGCTACAATTGCATTAATAAAAACAGTTCGGCTCATGGTGTCTCCGAACCAAAATGGCGTTCATCTTAGCATAATGTTGGATATTTTTTACCCAAAGTTGATTGACGTAATAGAATAAAAATAAATAAAGGAATGGATAATAAAAGGTGTGTGCACGCCACCAACGCAAAGTCCTACTACGTTATTTCAAGGAGTTAGGATGGCTGGGCTTATGTTAGAAGGGGGGGGTAATGCACAATACACCCCAATGCGGGACATCAGTGCAGATCTCTTATTCTTACCCACTCTAGAATTAGAATTAGGTGTGTGCACTTTTATTAGTAATCCATAACTTTTATTAAATCATAATCAATTAATAAATATTAGTGTTATTAAATGCGAAAGTTTGGATGTTTCTTTATTCGTTTGTTACTCAATCACGTCGATTGGCTGAACTTATTTTGATAAAATTTGGTGTATAGGTTTAATATGACCTGGATTAAAACATAGGCTACTTTTTATTGACAGGCCACGCGTACAAAGCCGCGGGCGGAAGCTAGTGTAGAAATACATTTTATAAACACACATAAAGATAAAATATAGCAGATAAAACATGACTATTTAGTTGACTCATTCAATATAGATCTGTGGTTTAGCCGGAAACTGGTCCAGTTCGACCATAGATAACAAATTGGTGTGACAATTGGCACCCACTGAGAGAAGTGGAATTCTTTACGTTTTGCGCGTTAGGATATGCGCGTCAGATCATTGAGATTGAAATGATTGAGACTGAAGATGAAGAGAAGAAGAGAAGAGAGATGGGGAAAATTTCAAGGATTTGGAATAGACCTTTACCTAAACTATCGGACGAGAAAATATAATAAAAAACTAGCATATTATGAGAGATTCCTCACTGGAAAACGCAGATAAGATAAAGATAAACATAAAAATGTCTATTGCCATCAGAAAAATTACACTAATATTATAAATGCGAAATTTTGGATGTTTGTTTGTTTATTACTCAATCACGTCAAAACAGCTAACAGATTTCTAATAAATTTGGTATGAACGTAGATTATAATCTGAATTACCACATAGGCTACTTTTTATCCCCTAAATCAGTTGCCATATATTTATGCAGAACAACGCGGGCAAAGCCAGGCAGCAGCTAGTACATCATAAATGAATTACCTAGTACAATTTCTTTGTAACTTATGAAGTACTCTGACCCGCTCGAGGCTACGTACACGTATTTTATCAATAAGACATTACCCTCCTTTTGCGCAGTCGGGTAAAGAAATAGCCTATGTAGTCCTAGTCATAATCTATCTATTTACCAAATTTCATCGAATGTGTGTTTAGTTAGTCATTCTGTTATTAAGGTCGACTTACACAACGTCCTAAACGTATTTAATGGCCAAATATGATTTATGGAGTTGTCAAAACATATAAATACGGCACCCTTAAACATGTTTAGTCGCTAAATACGTTTAGGGATCTTTGTGCAAACCAGGCTAAATGTATAAAATTACTAATCCAATTCTAGAATGACATTAACAGATTTTTTTTAATAACCTATACTGTTCCACTGCTGGGCAAAGGTGCTGGAAGGAAATGTCGGCTGTGAGCCTTATACTTATTTTTGTATTATTTCTGTTTGTGTGGTAATTCAATAAAGAGTTATCTATCTATTTAGTAGTGTTGCGGATTCTATCAGTTCGCTTAACACCTAAAATGCCACGCTCCATCGCTCTTTGACACACCCCGAGTTTGAACTTTTGTGAGTCCGTTAATGACCAAGTCTGAGCACCGTAGGTTAGAATAGGTATACACATGTCATGTCGATGAGTTTTCACATAAGTGACAATGGAAGGTTGCCGTTCATTAGCTCTTTCAAGGACCAGTAGCTTTTGATTGATAATTAAAGTAAATCACAAATGTTTTTTAGTTTTTAAGGTAAGATCTGATAAGACATGCTATAATACATGTCATAAACTTTATCAATAACACTTAAAACCACTCGGCTTCCTTTCCCAAAACATAAATTCGTGGGCACAGTCGTATCCGTTTTATTTTAAAACCGTTATTTTTTTCGATGTGAAACCTCGCGAAATCAAAAAGTATAATACGAATTGTGTAACACGTTCACTGTCACAGAAAAATATATTAAATGTTGGTAAATTTCGTGATAATTTGGCAAAACAGGGTTTGAAACGTTTATAATCTGACGCGCCAAGTAGCCCACCTGTTTACCTTCATTGACGACTTCCGTGGCGCCGTGGGCGAATAGGCGATTGAGACGTAGGAGGTAGCGGGTGCGATTCCCGCCGCGGAACAAAAGTTTGCATGATTATTTGTTCCGGGTCTGGATGTTTTTCTATATATTATAAGTAAGTGTTTACAAAAAACAATGTATATATAAGTATTCTATCAGTTATCTGGTTCCCATAATACAAGCTCTGCTTGATTTGGGGCTAGATAGCGCTGCGTAAAATGTCCAGCAATATTTTTTTTATTTATCATTTATCACATACCGTTTACTAAATAAAACATTAAAAGAAATAGTGGCACTTCAACTGAGTAACACAGATTTTGATTAGAATACTTAAATATATGAAAGTAGCGCCCATTTTTATAAACAATATCGAGTGTATACCCTATCAATGTGGCTCCTGCCATGTAACCCGGAGTCATACAATTTTTGAGTTCACCGCAAACGTGACTCCTCTAAAGTCTTTGGACAGTGAACGTGTTAAATTGTCAGTAAAATTATTTGTTAATTTTTTTCCCGTGAACCTTTCTGCTACATGCAACGGCTGCATTTCTTTGAGTTATATGCCCTACCCATGTCAGTGACTTTGGTTTGCCTACGGATCTTCTCATTTCTGATTCGATCTCGTAGAGAAATACCAAGAATTGCCCTCTCCAGAGCACAGGTTGTTTGTTTCAATACTTCTGGTAGATGGGTCATAAAACGTGGGACAAGCGACGATGGTAATGCTATCTCGCTCGCTCTTGCAGCCCTTACGGGAGCCGCTAGTGATGCGCCGAGTACCTATCGATAACAATAATTACCAGTAATTGTATTGAAAAGGAAACAAACATGAATGAATGTATGAAGAAGTGAATGAAAATTCTATAATATACCTTACAAGTTAGATACAATAAAAAGTAGTATAAATGTATAATGTATAAGTAGGTCTTATATTATCGCTAAATAAGCAATACCTTTCAGACAACCTTTATTTGCATAGCTTTTGAAGCTATCATGGTTATGATTTATAAAAACTATTTTCACTCACAAAACTCACATCTCTAATAATAATATATATACCTACTTAAAATAATATAATGAATTTTAAATATTACGATTAGGTTCTATGATATGGTTGACAAATTTGTAAATTGTACATAAGATTATTAATTTACTTATTATTGTTAAAAAAGTAATAACATGCATTTATTTTATACCAATAATAGTAGATTATTAAACGAGGGGATAAAGCAGTGTTTTGCGTTACGGACGCTATATTGAATCCTGAGTGCAGAGTGCGATATAAGCACGCCCAAGATGCAGACAGCTCCAGAGTATCCACGAGGAGAATACTCTACTTTTCACACTTTCTGCTAGACAATAAAAACCAAATCTAGGTTGGTGCATTCTGTGCAGAGGTTAGTTCGATTTACGAATAAGTTCTTATCGTGTGGGTCTCTCCGGTTAAAATTTTAATACAGTTGAGGTTCCAAATTCAAATCACATTATGCCCTCGTGGGAATCCAGTACAATTTTACCCCGGCTCAGCCATAGGGATTTAATCAACTCTTTTCGGTGAGGCTTACATGACATATAATTTGACATTGTCGAGCAGGTGGTGTGAAAAATTATCTATTTATCACAAATCATGGTAAATATCCATTTTTAGTGAAAATAACCTGTATTGGTTGTATTATTTATTATTCTATTATGTTTATTGGTTGGTCTTGGCGTTCATAGCTCTGCGCACTATAGGAATGCCTACCGGAAGTTAAATTACGTGTTTATTGTCGTTGGATTATGCTGGTTCTTTTTGCAAGTAGGTCGCGAGTGTAGTATTACAATCCTGATAACTGTGCAATTTTCTTCTTGAAACATGTTTACCGGTTCAATGTGATTAATTGCAAAACATGGAATACCTATTTAGTATTTTGATGACGAGCTGACGTAGTTCTTAAGAGTATCACCCTATCGAACCAATTGCCGTCCCTCTCAGACCTACAGTGCGTATCGAACATGGGTAAGGGACGGCCTGACTAGCGACTGCGACGCGACAGCAATTGGCTTACGTAATAAGGCGACTGGTCGGCGTAATACCATGCCGTACCAAATGATTAACTTCAACTTTCATTGTAGTAAGAACTGTTATATTCTCGGATTTATCAAATCCAGAGCAAACAGCGTGCTCGATCTTTGACCACACCATCACTTACCATCAGGGGTAAAATGCGGTAATTTTTATTGTTTTAAACGTTGGAACGCAACATATTGTATTTAGTTTTGATTAGCTTTGATTTCACTGATATCAAAAATGGTATTGCGCTATTTTTTAATGGACAAATAAATAGGTACGTTCCGAACGAAACGATTTTGGTTTAAATTAAACGTTGTCAATTTAAAAAGCTCGATCGTTTGCTACACCAACGTATCTTCCAAAGAAAAGCCAATTCGATTCCGTTCAAATAATTAGCGCGATACGAAATGTGCTTTTTAGTGTACTACTAAACGTATTTAGCGATTAAACATATTAAAATTTGACGTATTTGTATGATTTGACAACTTATCGTATTTAGTGTCTAAATATGTTTAAGAGAGTTGTCAATTCATATAAATAAGTCAAATTTAAAAATGTTTAGTCGATAGATACGTTTAGGGGATGTGCAAGCCAGGCATAATATCAATTGCCATATCATTCTGACGTCTGCGTAGTGATTACTGAACCTATTGCCAATATTTACTTACTTAATTTTGATATATTTGCTTTATTCATTGAATCGATACAGAAGCTATCGTGGACAAATATTTTTCATGACTTCACTAGAGACTATGTATTAATTGAGCACAAGCTTCCGCTCCCGGCCCTGCATCGCGTGGTTTGTCAATAAAAACATAACCCTCCTGGGGTAGTCGGGTAAAAAATTGCCTATGTCTTAATCCCGGTCATAATCTTTCTACGAAATTTCATCGGAATCGGTCCAGCCGAGAGATAGACAGAGTTACTTTAGAATTAGAATATTAGGCAGTATAGTTTTTTATTTAGTTTATTTATTTATAATTAGAACGGTATAATTAACAATTATACTAATGGAAGTTAAAATATGGAAGTCTCGACAGAGCTTACGTATTTGAGCCATTTCTAGCCAATTATTTCTGAGCGTCTCTGGTCGAAGCGACGTGTGATCCGTGAGCTTGTCTGGGTCAACGCAATAAGCATTGCAATTCAGCGGGGCAATGCAGCCAGTGTTTTGGGGACACTTCCGCCTGGTAGTAAATTGGAGCAGTTGAGTTATCTATCGATCGTTTGCAACGGTCTTTAGATTATTCAACTGTTTCTCCTATATTATAAATCAAACTTCTTGTAAAAAGTCTTGTAAATAATTTTATATTATTATTGATATTAAAGGCATTTTTCTCCAAAAAAACATAATACTAATAAACAATGAACACAAAAATAATAAACATAATTAAATAAAATGATATGCAAATAAAATAATCACATTAATATTATTATAAATGTATAAGTTTGGATGTTTGTTTATTTATTTGTTTGTTACTCAATGACATCGTAACAGCTGAACCGATTTTGATGCAATTTGGTATGTAGATTATAACCTGGATCAACACATAAGCTACTTTTTATCCCATGGGATAAAAAAATGGGGTGTCAAGTTTCTATAGAAAAAATATTTTAGCCTTCGTTACCACCTTTACACATTGTTTACACCTTACACATTTTTATCTTTATTTCTAGGTTACCACACATTTAGTAGTGTATCGCGTATCTACGAAGTCGCGGGCAACAGCTAGTAATAATAATTGTCATTATTAGGTATGTCGATTAAGGTCTTAACATAAGATATACTGAAGAAGTCAATTTTTAATAGTATTCTTTGCTAGTGTTTCCCATATTCCTGTACGCTTCAGAGACATGGACTCTCCGGGAAAGTGAGAAAAATAAGGTAGACACTCTCGAGATGTGGTGCTGGAGAAGAATGCTTGGGGTATCATGGACAGAATTCCGTATCAATCAGTTCATACTCCAAGAACCAGGCATCAAGCAGCGTCTCTCTTCCACGGTACAATCCCGCATCCTCACCTTCTTTGGACACGTGTCGCGGCGCGGGGAGCTTTCCATTGAGCGCTTGGTGGTGCAGGGGAAAGTTGACGGAAAAAGAGCGCGTGGCAGATCGCATATGACATGGATGGATCAAATAAAGGCTGCCATAGATGTTCCTTTGAATGAGTGTGCCAGAAGAGCAGCTGTGCGAGTGTAGTGGTGAAGGGTAGTTAAGCGCGCCACAACCCTGACACGACGACCACGACCACTCTGCCAAGAGTGCTACGACTAAGAAGAATATTCTTTGATATTCCTCTTATACATATTTGTATGCCTTTCCAGCGAATTTGCGCTGAATAAGCTAAGAGGATTGTTTTTGTACGACATGGAGATGGAACTACCAAATAACAAATCATTGCCTCATGCCATCAACTTGAGGCATACAGTAAAGCCTCGGTAACCATACCCTACATACCGAAACACAGCAATGCTTGGGGGCAGAAATAGGTATGGTGGTACTTCCCCGGGCCCATTCACAAGGAACTCTACTAGTCTGTATTCGCCCGGACTGACAATGGTGTGCGTTCCCTCTCTATATCGATTTCATCTCGCAAGTCATACGTATCCAGGTACCCTAGGTATTTATTTATTATGGATTTCCAATGAGTAATACACAGACTTGAATTAAAATCAAATACAATAGAAGCGCTCTCTGTGCTCACTCTATGAAGGCAACCACAGCTAACGCAGCTAAACATAATACATTTCTTTTAAATAGTGTAATAAAAAACATTTTTTGTTGATCACACTATTTTTAATTTATATTTAATTATTTTCTACTTTTAGTTCGGTTATCTACAAAAGCGTGTTTTTTAGTTTTTTTAAACTATTATATATTTTCTATTTTTTAGTTCGGCTAACTGCAAACGCGTTTTTTATATTAAATTACGTTATAGTCATCGGTCCTTCATAAGTGCGCAAATTTTCAATTTAATTCGACGTTTTGAAGTGGTTGAAAATCGAGTTCAAAGATTCCGTTTCATATATACATACCAAGCTAATAAAAGCGTGTTAAAAATTGGAATAATAATAGAGATTTATAAGTTCAACACACCTATACCTAGGTATATAGGGTTCGATTCCCGCTGCGGAACAAATGTTTGCATGATCTACAGATATTTGTTCCGTGTCTGGGTGTTTTTCTATTTATTATAAGTATGTATTTACAAAAAAAAAGTATATAAGTATTCTATCAATTATTTGGTTCCCATAGTACAAGCTTTGCTTAGTTTGGGGCTGGATAGCGCTGTGTGAAATGTCCAGCAATATTTATTTATTTATTATATAGCCTAGATATTTCAATGGTGCACCCTTTTGAGTGGTGCACCATTTGCCTATGCACGCGGCGTATTTAAAACGCAAGACGATGCGCGTTTTCGGCGCCGTAGATGCCTAAAAAGCAGATTGAATCATTTGCATCGACGTCCACTGTTGAACATAGGCCATAGATTTCCAGAACGACAGATCTTGTGCGGCCTGCACACAATACCTTGTGCTACCAGCAACCTTTATCTGGTTGCCTTTCCATCTAGTGGGGAGCCGTCCCACGCTGCGCTTTCCAGTGCATGGTTATTTACTGACAGAAATGTATTTATTTAAAAACAATAGTTGTAATGAACACTACCTTCGAAGAACAACGCTAGAGCAAACTTGGGCCACAGCTCGTTCTGTTGCTAGGCTGGGTAATACAGACGGACGATTTGAAGCAACTCTGCACGTGACTAGTCTGGGGCCCAATTCTACTAAACCAATCGCTTCACTGTGATAATACTTAGTATCGTTGCAAAAAGCCCTTTTGGTATTCAACACAATATTTTTTCAATGACAAAAGCCCTAGCCCAGGATGAATGAAAGAAGGTAAGAAAGGCCTTTGCCCAGCAGTGGGATCCAGCGAGCTCTTCAGATAGATAGATGACAATGGTATCTTCAAATAATCACCACTTTTGGTATTCTACTAACACAATATTTTTCAATGACCGCCGTTGCTATGACAACACCATTGAACATTTGGCAGCTTATGAGAGGAACAACACTAATAATCGTTAATGGTATGGCTCCATAATCGTTTTTCTTACAAATTAGCAGAATTGGGGACCAGGAATAACAATCATATTAATGTTAAATAATGATATGGCCCCTGGCAAAGTGACTTAATCGCAAAATACACAATGAAAATGAAATAAAACGAATATATGCAATCTCATCTAACTTTTTGATTCTACGTATAATAATAGGTCTTTTCCTATGAAATTGCCGTTCTTCAGTACTGGTCATTTCAAATAGAAAAAAAGTTTGGAATGGCTTTGTATTCTAAACTCAAATTAATTTTGTTTTAAAAACATGACATTCTTTTTACAAACTCAGTCTTTTGTTTATTGATTAGCGTTGAATTTTCATTACATTTGAACATTTTTCGTCATAATGGATACTTTAAAAATTCGTGTAATTATGGAATATGAGTTCCGTCGTGGCACCAACGCGATACAAACGGCACGTAACATCAAAAACGTTTACAGAGAGAACTGTACAAACGAACGCATAACCCGTTATTGGTTTTCCCGGTTCCGTTCTGGAAATTTTGACTTGAAAAACGAAGCTCGTGGTCGTCTGGAGACTTTGGTCAACAATGATGAATTAAAGGCGATTGTGGAAGCTGACGAAAATCAATCTACAGCTGAGCTAGCAGCAGCTTTTAAAGTTAGCATCTAAACAATTTTGATCCATTTGCGACAAATAGGAAAGGTAAAAAAAACTTGATAGATGGGTGCCTCACGAACTTAACGATCGCCAGCGCAACGTACGCGTCGAGACCTGCCTCGCGCTGCTCAATAGGCAAAGAAATTAAGGAATTTTGAACCGAATTGTTACGTACGATGAAAAATGGATTCTGTTCGATAATCGAAAGCGCTCAGCAAGTTGGTTAGATCCTGGTTCAGCACCAAAGCAATGCCCTAAACCAAAAATGCCCCCTAAAAAGGTGATGGTCACTGTTTGGTGGTCTAGTGCGGGTGTGATTCACCACAGCTTTTCACAAAACGGCATGAGCATTACTGCAGATGTGTACTGTGAAGAACTGGAGACAATGATGGAGAAGCTTGCACATCGGCAACCAGCTTTGGTCAATCGGTCGTCCCCACTGCTCCTTCACGACAACGCGCGACCCCATACTGCACAACAGACAGTCTCTAAGCTGCAAGAGCTGGGGTTGGAAGCTCTCCCTCATCCGCCATACTCACCAGACCTTGCACCTACCGACTATTACTTTTTCCAAAATTTAGACAACTTTTTAGTGGGTAAAAAATTCAATTCCCGAGAGGCGGTACAACATGCCTTTGAAGAGTTTGTTGCCTGTCCGTTCAGCTGATTTTTACAAGAAGGGCACCAATAAACTGCCAATGCGTTGGCAAAGATGCGTCGTTTGCATGGGTGATTACTTTGAATAACAGAAATAAAATGTTTAAAAAATAAGTACTTTCACTTATTCCATACAAAACGGCAATTTCATAGGTAAAGACCTAATATTATATTTTTTACGTGATTCTTAATTATGTAAAATATGTGGAATTTTATCTTTATTAAGTGCGGTAAGGCTGGCACGAGCCAAAGGTCACAGTTCACTCTGTTGCTACCCTCTACGGACTAGAGACTCGACACACGACAACTCAAATCAATTGACGCATCGCATGCATGTGACCGCGTGACTGTCATGCAACGAGCCGATAATTGGAAGGACTCAACGTCATTCAATCAGCTGTTGCCAGGCCGTAGCAACAGACTAGCGACTTTGTTCATTTATCTGTATTCTTTACTAGCTGACCCGCAGAACTTCGTACAGCTTTGACATGCATATGACGCGGGGCTGCCAATGCACGGTAGAATTATCAATCGGCCATCATTAGCTGTATCTATGTATGAGAAAATTAATTTTCTTCATAATTTGTTCTTGCGTGATTTTTTCTGATATTTTAATAGTTATTCTGCTATTCGGGGTGGAGACAAATCCAACAAATCAAAGATCATCAAAATGCATCAGACTTTTTTAATGCTACTACAGCATAATGCTGAGTGGCGTTTTTGCTTTCACAACACTACCATTTGGTACCTATTGTGTGTAAACCTACCCTTGTAATGCAAAATAAACATTATTTACTTTTACTTACTTTTTTACTAAGACCTACTAAGTAAATGAGTAACCGTTTAAACTGTTAGTAAATGAGCCAACTAGGTAGGTACCTAAGATAGATTTAAGTTTCTTCATTCTTCACATAACTATACTCTTAAATCATCAGAAAACTTGATACTCAGAACTTCTTCGCACAGCACTTCCTTTACAGCGCTTCTTTTACTGTCCAGGCTGTTCGGCTGTGGAATACTCTGCCCGAAGAAATAAGACGGTCATCCTCCTTACACACCTTCAAGTTGAAGGTGAAACAACATTACCTGACTTCTTCCTAGCGTTATTTATTTACTTTTTAAGTATTTTATCTGTTAGTATAGTTTGCTATTTGCATATACCTATCTATTAGTCTATTTTATAAGTATTTTAAGTATTAGGATTAAAACTTATCATATTTTTTATTATACCTGAGAATATTTATGTGTCCTCCAAAGTACACCGCACTCCGTATCGTAAATTTCGCTCCATCCAAAAGTTGCCTGGAAGAGATCGCTTTCAGCGATAAGGTCGCCCATTGTATTGCCTTATTTATTCTAGCCTAGTACTTATTTTTGTATTATTTCTGTTTGTGTGGTAATTTAATAACTTTATTAAATAACTTAAAAATTCATATTTCATGTTAATAATACAAGTTTAGTATTTTTCAAACTTTCGTGATCACTTTGTATAATTACTGTTTAAAACGGGTATTTATCGCGTATGTACCTTTTTTTATTTGTTATCCTGACGCGTCGTCGTTTTGACTGTGTTGCAACAGCCGTGGTTTGCAATACAGTCGAAATGTCGAGATAACAAGTAAAAAAGGTACATACGCGATAAGTACCCGTTATAATCAGTTATAGTTATAATTAAATACAAGTTTACTAATGGAAAATATTAAAACAAGTTTTAGACAATTTATGTTTTGTTATGCATGCATTACACAGTAACTATTTTTGATGTATGTAACATAATTTTAATTGAATTTTATTTTAATTTAATCTTCACTCTCAGCCCGTGTCATTACACTATTTCTCAAGGTCTATTGCAAAGTCGCGCGACACGCTATCCTCTGGTCGCCCGTCTGAAAGCCCTGACCACAATGTATCTCAGTCGCCATGCAGTCTAGGCCAATTGACATTTGACTTGGTCAATTCAACCGCACTGCAGTGTGTGGTCAATACATTGCCTTAAATGAATGCATTTCGAATTTCAAAATGAAATATGATGCAATAACGCGGTTTGTGTCGTCAAGAAGTTAATAAATTGTAGAATTATACTGGTAGCTCTAACTTTAATAAATATGTAACACCAATATTAATATAGCTCACGACTATAATTATGTCACTATGAATGACATCCTCGGACTTATTAATCAGTACGATTTTATATGACCTGGAGATGGATTATGCTTATTATGGCCCACCTCATGTTAAGTTGTAACCATCGCCTATAGCAAAGTTTTGCCTTATAGGTCACGTACCTTTGGCTCGGACTATATATAGCATCCGGTAGCCTTATTACTTAAGCCAAATTGCTGTCATTTCGCTATCGCTAGTCAGGCCATCCCTTTCACACGTACTGTACGTACCTCATACGTGAAAGGGATGGCATGACTAGCGATAGCGACACGAAAGCAATTTGGCTTAGGTAATAAGGGAGCGGGTCTCCCCGATTCTGCAAATCCGGAGCATACCCCAGTTGCTTCCAGGTAAAAATCGAAGTCGGATGGCCTCGGATCGTGTGTAGTCGATGCAGGAAAAACTCAAATTTTTGGTTGTGCGACGGATTAGTCAGGCGCTGTTAAAAAACGGTCCCTGTCAAGCCCGGATGCCATATAGTCCGAGCGAGTTAGAAACGTGCCCTACGATGCACTGCCTTGCGTTGATCGATTTGAGGCATACAGGTTGTACTCACGTGCCTGTAATTTCCCCGGCAACCCTTCAAACCGAAAGAGCTACATGTTTTTAATACTCTTGTAACAATAGTAGAGTGATTTCAAATGTCTCACGGGATTTTTCATATTGCAAGCGGACATTATTTTAATCTTAACTGATCCTTATCAGTCTACATTCATTAGATTTGATGATTGTAAATAACAACGAGCAAAATGAATCATTTCAAGGTACTTCCCTCTTCCCTATTCAAGGGAATTATTTTCCTGGTCCGAGTTAATTTGATACCTTATCTTATCTTCAAGTGGGGTAAAACCCAGATGAGTTACGAAACACCGATCCTAGACACGCAGACGACCTATTAATTAACTTGGGAACTAATTGTACCACGTGACACATGTATGTATATGTCATGCAGTACAATTAGTTCCCAAGTACGTATGTATGTATGAATGTGTATGTAAGTCCACACATACATTTATAGTCTTTAGACACGTGTGCCAATTTATGGGTATTCAGGACATTCCTCGTTGTGTCACTGGTTTATTCTTGGTTACTCTTTACACGTGCTCAAGACGCTAATGGAAAATGTCGCGAGGAAAATGTTGCCTGCCTGTTCAAAAAGTCAAAATCCTTTATTCATTAAAATCACAAGGATCACTTGGAAACCTTAATTTTACTGCCTATTCCTTCGCGACCAAGCTAGGAAAGAAATGTAACAAACAAGGCTGGTTGTTTTTTTTAATGATGCTTTTAAAATACAATATATTACGTCTAAATACATTTGATCGAGTTGGAGCAATTTCAATCCCAAGCTTCTCCATAATCTAAATGATCCGATATTTTATAGTAGGTTTTTTTATAAAGATTTTGTTTAATTACGTTTTTAAATTTGTTAATTGTCAATTTTTGTACATCCCTTGGGAGTTCGTTATAAAAGGGTACACCTTGCCCTTTAAAAGATTTATTAACTTTATGGAGTCTACAAGTGGCAACAGCGAGTTTATCTTTATTTCTAGTACATATTAAAATTATAATTATCGCTATTTTTTTTAAACAAATTAGTATTTTTGTGAACATACATCAGATTTTCATAGAGGTATTGACAAGGGAATGTCTTAATATTTATTTCTATAAACTTATTGCGTAATGATTCTCTGGGGCCCATATTATAAGTTGCACGAACAGCCCTCTTCTGCAGCACAAGAACGGTGTTTATATCTGCAGCACTCCCCCACAGCAGTGTACCGTATGACATAATGCTGTGAAAGTAGCTGAAGTAGCTAAAGTAGCTGTTGTAGAGTCAAGCCATCCCGTACACACGTGATATACGTAATTACGTATGCACTGTAAGGGTTATTGCCAACTGATCATAATGATTCGTTGGTGGTCGCTTAAGAGGGCTTGCAATTCGAAAGATTTTTGTAATAGCGTTATTCGAATATTCGAATAATTTTAACTATGAGAACCGCGTAGCCGTAAACTACCGATGATGAAAATGAGTATTTTTGCTTGATAAACCTTACAACCAGTGTCTTTATTATTTGTAATTATTAGACGCAATGTTTTGTTTGATTTTATTACTCAAAATACTATAGTAAACAGTAATACCTAGTTTGTGTTTTTTATCCGTAAACCATTTTTACACATTTTGTGGTTTTGAAGGGTTCACCATAAAGCTTTATTGGAGTATTCCAAAACAGTTTTGTGATGATTTTCTATTGTAAAAAAAAACTAGATAAAATTGTCATGTAAAATTTTCGAATAATATTCGAATACCCCTAAATTGATCGAATACTCCTAATAATAAATAATAAAAAAAGTTTCCAATGAATCTCGGATTTAGAAAGAAAGAAAGATTCGCACCATCAAAAAGAACAAGAAAATATAAAACACCGATAAAACGGTACGTGATAAATCCCGTATTTATAATAACGATTGAAATCAATCACAAAAGTTTTCTAAGTAAGAAAATATAACCTTAACAATTAAACGAAACCGTGATTTATGCTACTGTTATATTGAATGAGAAAGGGACGGGCTGATAGCATCTGGCTTACGACCGTTAATGACCCTTTCTTTCCTGTGCATTAAGACTAAACAAGATAAGATAAGATAAGGTCAGAAGTAGATGTTTAATCTTGTCCGATGCGCTACTGACAGCGGCTGTACGAGCTGGAGATGAAACAAGCATTTCCTGTTTGTCCTGATGTTAAGTAGCATCGCCTATAACAAAGTGTTGCCTCGTAGGTCACGTACATTAGGAGCGTGCCCTACGATGCCCTACCCTGTCTCCATAAACTTGGGCAAACAGGGTGTAAAGCCATTTTTAAAAATTACCTATCACGAAAATCATCCCATCCGGCTTGTAATTTTTGAGATGATGTTAAAAATCTTAAATTTAAAGTTGAAGCATCATGACGAGAGGACACGATAACCTGCAGATAGAAATCAATGCAAAGAGAGAGAAAGAGAGATCAAATGACCTCAGTCCCGAACATTTTACGTACGAAATTGTGATAAAAGATTCTAATACATGGAAACATAACCCCGTTAGAAACGTGATGTGTATTTACTGTTAGAATTGCATTATAGAAATGTGATGGATGTAGTGCGCTATGAAGAAAGCTATGTTTAATATTTCTCTACGAATTCAAATCATATCTGAAGAGATCCCTATTTTTAACATAAATAACCGACTTTAGAATAGTTTTTTTTTATAGAAAATATATAATAGTAGATTATTAAACGAGGGGATAAAGCAGTGTCTTGCGACACGGGCGCTATCCACGAGGAAAATACTCTAATTTTCACACTTTCTGCGAGACAATAAAAACCAAATCTAGGATCATTCTGTGCAGAGATTAGTTCGATTTACAGTTTTTTTCGATTTGCAGGTACAGTTTTTTACAGGATCACGTTTAGTAGTGTACATGCTTCAATACTAGTATTCACACGAGTATCCTGTTTCCTGTTTTTTGCTGGACACTGCAAATAGGATAGTCGTGTGAATACTAGTATTCAAGCACGTTGTACACTATTAAACGGGATCCTGCAAAAAACTGTACCTGCAAAAAACGGTATCTTTCCGTGGGAAAGGGCTTTTAGAGGTTCATGGACACCAGGTTAAGAAACCCTGCTCTAAAGAGGCCCGGGTTGTAATCTTTAGAAACAAAAGGCGACTGTAATGTGATGCATACGTCAGATCTATAGATAGTTTAGGAATTACAATTGATAAGTACATTTCATCAGAATGCTATGTAATAAATTCACTGACGCAAATGCAAAGCCCTTAGCCACCTGACCTATATATGCGACGTCAGGCATTAATTCACTTATACAGTTTAATAAACATTGTTTTATGAATACTCGATACGGTTAGGTTTGTGGAGATTTTCATTGCGTCAACGCTAAACAAATTTTATTTATTTAAATTTTAGGAGGCGAGAGTTTTTATTTTTATACGACCTGCAAGACTAGCACAGCGATTTCCTTGTCTACTCTTCAAAGAGACGACAAGGCTCTGACCGAAACTTGTATTTCTGCGTGTATTGTTATTTGTTTTTTTTATATTGTTTTTAAATTCTAGTCTGATGTACAATAAAGCGCTATTCTATTCTATTCTCTGTCAATTCTTCCAAAATTTTCTTCGCCCCGAACAGACTCAATAAGGTTTCTTCCTAGACAAGAGTAGGGTACTCTGTCTATAGCATCATACGTTGTATATACATATAATTAATTAAATATCTAACCAAAAATTGTTGGCGCGAGATTGAGAAGAATGCGAAAGAGACAACTTGAAAAGACACCGTTGTCTAGGCATCTCAAGACCTAGACAATTTCAGAAGAAAGTTGTCTATCCTTAAATGTCAAAATCGTGCTCGGTCTTGTAGACTACTCTCGAGAAAATAAATAAATAAATAATAAATAAATATTGCTAGACATTTCACACAGCGCTATCTAGCCCCAAACTAAGCAGAGCTTGTACTATGGGAACAAGATAACTGATAGAATACTTATATACATTTTTATGTAAATATTTACATACTTATGATATATAGAGAAACAACCAGACCCGGAACAAATATCTGTAGATCATGCAAACCTTTGTTCCGCGGCGGGGATCGAACCCACTACCTCCCGCGTCTCAGCCGGCTATTCGCCCATTGCACCACGGAGGTTGTCAAAATGTCGACGTTTCTTCCCGTTCTCTCTCGCAATCACCGTGCTCGAGACGTTCGAAAAGTATCTTCTTTCTTCCGAAAAATGACTCAAGACTAAACCCTTCTCTAGACTCTTTCTTACTGTGCTAGGCCTACTGGATATGGAAGAAGCTTATGGCCCCCCTGATGTTAAGTGGTAACCATCGCCTATAACAAAGTATTGCCTTGTAGGCCACACAGCTTAGATGCGTGCCCTACGATGCACTGGTCTGCGTCCATTGAGTCACATAACGCAATGAACTGACGCCCCCCCCCCCCCCCCCCCCACCCCCTTAAAGCTTAGTATAATGGAACAGAAATAACTAGATTCGTAGATGAACCAAAATGACCGACATAGCACAAAGGATTAGCAAGCTGAAGTGACAGTGGGCAGAAAGCACATAGCTCGAAGAACTTTCGGCCGTTGAGACAGATAGATCCAAACCAGCTTTCAAATGTTCTGTCCATAGTCACTATTTAAATTTATAATCATTTGAGCTTTTCGTATACCTTTATTAGTATATGTTATTAGATTTATTTATTTCTAGCTGACCCGCAGAACTTTGTATCGCCTTGACATGCATATGACACGGCTGGCAATGTACGTCGCCGGTATAATTGTCAATCGGTCATCATTAGCTGCATCTATGTATGAGAAAATGAATTTGCTTCATATTTTTTTTGCGTGAAATTTTCCGATATTTCAATAGTTATTCTGCTTTTCGGGGTAAAGACAAATTCAACAAATCAAAGATCATCAAAATCGGTCCAGCCGTTCTTGAGTTATAAATGGTGTTAATAACCCGACTTTGTTTTATTGTATATACATATATATATATTGATTTGTTATATTATACTATTTTTATAATTAAATTATACTTGTGAGTAGTTATTTATTTAGGCGATTAGTAGATTTTTTGTTTCACGTTAAGCACGCCAACTTAAGTTTTTTACCTGTTACGGTTGACTGGTAAAAAGTGCTTTTAGGATTAAGTCCTCCATTTGTAATTGTAAATTATCCATGATAAAAGCTTTGCTTAAGTTGGGGAAAGCTTTCACTGTGTTACATTACTATTATAAGAAAGACAATTATTTTCTATTGATAGATTTCAAATAATGATGAAGCATAACTTCAATAAACCAGCTCGCTACCTTAGACTCGATAGAACGTAGAGCTTTTAGGCTTATAGGGTGTGGCTGAGACTAAGACCCAAAGTCTCGAACACCGCCGTAAAGTTGCAAGCCTATCGATCTTTTATATAGGTAATAGGTCGGGGAAAAAGTCTTTTCGCATTATAGTATGTATGAACTCGTAATAAAATATCTTTGGCTATACTATTTGTATCTGGCTGGTTTTGGTATCATTCAAAGTTTAAATTTTAAAGAAGATGATTCCAAATTCAAATTAGGAAAATGTGTGATTTTTATTTGTTTTTTGTACTGTAAAGATGAGTGAATCTAATGAACAAATTCGATACATTTCAAAATTTTACTACAAGATCGTAAAAATGCAACGCAAGCCGCCAAAAATTTGCGATGTTTATTGACCTAATGCAGTGTCTGTGAGAGTAGCACAAATTTGGTTTAAGCGTTTTCAATCCGGAAATGTTGATGTCAAAAATGCACGTCGCTCTGGTCGCCCTATTAGGGATAAAATTGATCCCATTTTTGAAAAAGTGGAGTAAGATCGGCATCTCAGTAGTTACGACGTATGTAGCTGAAGAACTGGGAATTGACCACAAAACAGTTTTGGCGCATTTGAAAAACACTGGGTACACAAAAAAGCGATATTGGGGTACCCCACACGAGCTCACTGAAAGAAACCCTAATGAACCGTGTACTCATTTGTGATTCTTTATTACGACGTAATGAAACCGAACCATTTTTGAAGAAGCAGATAACTGGTGATGAATAGTGGATCATGTACGACAAGAACGTGCGAAAAAGGTCGTGGTCAAAGGCCGGTCAGGCTTCACAGACTGTGGCGAAACCCGGGTTAACTCGCAACAAGGTGATGCTGTATGTGTGGTGGGATTGGAAGGGCATTATTCATTATGAGCTGTTACCACCAGGCAGGACCATCGATTCTGAACTCTACTGCGAACAACTGATGAGATTAAAGCAAGAAGTTGAGAGAAAGCGGCCGGAATTAATCAACAGAAGGGGTATGGTTTTTCATCATGATAACGCTAGACCTCACACATCTTTAGTCACTTAGCAAAAATTAAGAGAGTTTGGCTTTGGTGGAGGTGTTAATGCATCCGCCGTATAGTCCTGACCTTGCACCTTCAGATTTTCACCTGTTTCGGTCTCTTCAGAATTCTTTAGGCAGTGTCAGGTTAACATCACGAGAGGCTGCCAAAACCACTTGTCACGGTATTTTGATCAGAAGCCCCAACATTTCTATAACAATGGGATCATGTCCCTACCTACAAGATGGCAAAAAGTTATCGAACAAAATGGTACCTACATACTTTAGTTAAATGTAAATAAACTATATTAAAAAATGTTTTGAATTTTCTTAAAAAATGCGAAGAAACTTTTTCCCCAACCTAATAATACATTTTGAGGAATGTACCCAGGAACTATTACGATCTGATCCCGCCATCTCCTTTCCATCAAGGACAAGCAAAATAAAAAAAAAATCTTTGTGCTACATTATCGCTTATTATCAGGTGAGATTGCGTTCAAACGAAGATCTATCCAGTTAAAAAAAAGAACTCCTGTAGTATATAAAAAGACGCTTTTAGCGCAAGTTAATTTTTTTTTAATTTTATTCCCATTATTTGATATTTTGGATCGGGCGTTAAAATCTGACATAGTTAAGACAAGCTTTCTATTAAAAAAACCGAATCTGGCTATCCATTTGAGAACTAACTACGATAACACAGACAGACAGTCACACAGACAAACATAGGCATCAAACTTATAAAACCTCTCTTTTTGCGTTGGGTGTTAAACATATCTAATTATATTGACATCAGCTAATATAATTTTCTCCATGACATCACCATTAATATTGTTTCATGGCCAAAGAAAATAAATAAAAAGGCAACGTTTCGCTTTTTTGCGCTACTTTTTTGTGGAGAGTTAAATTACAGGCAAAAAGAATATGTCAAGATCAAGGTCTAGTGACTAGTGACAGCCGTTGTCTTTACTCGTATATAAAGCTTACGATATGTGAAGTGGTAAACGAGCTGTTCCGACAGGGAGGGGACTGTTGAGGTACTGTGGTGCTCATTGTAATTTAGATTAAACAAGATTAAGTACCTTGTCCTAAAAACTAAGTAATGTCACTTAATACTTGTTTGCTCATTACGAGCATCGCAAACTACTGATAATTACTTATTAAAATAAATTACTTATTAAACTCATATCTGTCGTGTCATTTAAAAATGGAAAGATCTTTTACTCCGAAACATGGCAACCAAGGAGATAACTTATCAAAGGTTTTATTGACATTTCGAACTGGCTTGCAAATAGAACAAATGAACACTTTAACGCGGGAAAATTATTGTTGTTCGTTGTTCTAGTATAGCGTCGTTGTGTAGCAATTTTAACTACAAATAATGGCGTAGTATGCTTTGGAGACCATAAATAATATAATAATACGTGTATTTTATACTTATTGATCGAGCGAAACGAGATTTCCGAATCAACTTGGGCAAATCAGCGTTGTATGTATGTATGTTTGTTTGTCCGTGGATAACTTTCGTAGCGTTTCCGATCATCATGAAATTTAGTATATAGATAGGTAGTGATGGCACAATTTTGGTGTGACTCAATGAGCGAAAAATATTGGGGGATTGTTGAGATATTCGGGTTCAAGTGGGGTAAAAAAAAATGAAAATGAGACTGTTAGGTCAAATGGGACGTCAAATGAAAGGCCTTCAATAGTACATTTGAACCCCGTTTTTATTTTTAGTTTATTTTTTGTAGTTATTAGCCATAATAAAAACAAAACTTTGACAACATTCACAGGGTACACCAGTGACCCCACAATGCTGAAATTTGGTATTCGTGTAGCTTTAGTGACACAAATATAGGCAAAAGTCTGAAATCCAGAACAACTGCCATTTGTACCCCAAAAAAATATCTAGTTTGAATGAAACTGTAGGTCAAGTAGGTTGGTTTAGTCATTTCGTGGCACCAATTTATTAGTAAAAGATTAAAGCCGGCATGCACAAAGATCACTAAACGTATTTAGCGACTAAACATGTTTAAATTTGAAGTATTTGTATGATTTGACAACTCCTTAAATCATATTTAGCCACGAAATACGTTAACGGGAGATTCGCGAGATCTCAGTTCTGGGTGAACGACTAGTTATTGTAACACCGCCTCGTCTCACATTTTGACAACCCATTCCATCCAAAGGTTGCCTGGAAGAGTATTATTATTATTATTATTATTATTATCAGCCATTCGTGTCCCACTGCTGGGCAAAGGCCTCCCCCCATTCTTTCCAGACTTGGCGGTCCTGAGCTGATTGTGGCCAATCCGTTAGGAATTTATCCAGCTCGTCCCGCCATCTACGTTTTGGTCTGCCGCGTCGCCTTCTCGCTGGATCAGGACGCCACTCGGTGGCTATCCTTGCCCACAGCTCACTTGGCATGCGACAGACATGCCCAGCCCAGTTCCACTTCAGCTGAGCGGCTTTGGTGGCTACGTCAACAATTTTGGTCTTTGAGCGCAGTTCAGTGTTCCGGACTCTATCCGTTCGCTTGACACCCAAGATGCTGCGTTCCATCGCACGCTGACAAACTTTGAGCTTGGACTTTAAAATGTTAGTCAGTGACCAGTTCTGCGCACCATATGTCAAAACGGGAAGGATGCATACGTCCATTAGCTTTCTCTTGAGCGTAAAGGAAGATCTCCTTTCATCATATCTCCCATGGCCCAATAGCTCCTCCAGGCATTTTCGGTTCGCCGAGCGATTTCCTTAACCTGCCTGTCCTCGAAGGAGACTATTTGGCCTAGGTAGATATACTCTTGGACGTATGCTAGGTCTTCTGCATCCACCGTTATTCTGGTCTTAACGCTGTTGGTCATGACCTTGGTTTTTGCCCTGTTCATTCCAAGTCCAATCTCAAAGCTTGCTATGCTAAGTTCTTGAAGCATCGTTTGTAGTTCTGTGGCTGATGAAGAAAAGAGGACGATGTCGTCCGCAAAACGGAGGTTTGTCAGCTTCACTCCGCCGACGTCAACTCCCTTCTCTTCCCAGCCAGCCGCCAGCTTCCTAAACACCTCCTCAAGGGTGCTGGTGAAAAGTTTTGGGGAAAGTGGGTCTCCCTGTTTTACTCCCTTGACTATTTTAAAGGATGGTCCGATTGAATTTAACTTAATTGAGGCTGTACTATGCGTATAAATATTTCGAATAAGGTTTATGTAAGTAGGGTCTATGTGCTGGTTTTTAAGGGCATCGAAGATGGCTGTGTGGTGAATACTATCAAATGCCTTTGTATAATCCACAAAAGCAACATACAAAGGCATGTTGTATTCGCAGAATTTTTCTATGAGTTCATTAATTGTTTGGATGTGGTCTGTAGTTGATAGTCCTCGGCGGAAGCCTGCTTGCTCCGCCGGTTGTTCTATGTCTAGTTGCCCAGAAATACGGTACTCAATTATTTTAGAGAGTATATTAATAAAAAAACTACCCCGGTTTCCTGTTACACATTTCCGTCCCTTTTGCCAAAATCACTCACATAAACCGAGAGGTCAAAAATTAAATCCAAATAACTTTATAACTTTTGTAGCTATAGACATAGACATAGACAATAATTTATTTGCTAAATAGCACACATTACAATACATTTACAAAAGATGTTTTAAAATATAAAAGATGAAAACATGCAAGACATAAACAAACAATATAATAAATAATTAATTTTAAACATGATGTTGTGTGGTATAGCAGCAAAAGAGCCTCGACTCAGCATTATGTCAACTGGGTTTGTAGTTGACGCTGTTATTCTGCTATTATGGTTTTTAACACTATTTTCACTAAAAACGGCATATACGCAGCCTTCAGTTTAGCCGTGATCATGGCGCATGCAACTGCGTATGCGTTTGAGACACTGGCAAATAAAAATATAACTTTCCCTTTTGCTATCCCATCAGGTTCCAATTTTCAAGTACTTAACATTCAATATATTTTTTTATTTCAGTTTTCCTTGTTACTTAAACAAACAAACAACCAAACAGAAAATACTTTAATATAGTAAGGTCACTTACTCTCAGTTCTGAGAAACTGAGCTTACGTCATATTACACCTATAACTTTTTTCCATGCTTTTTAGGGTTCCAGGCCAATAGGGTAAAACGGAACTCTTATGGTGCGACTTTGTCCGTCCGTTCGCCTATGTCCGTATAAATAATACTGGCACAACACTGTTGCAAGTGAAAAAAAAAACTAATTTTTTTTCATTTTTATTGGCAAAAGACACAAAATGTTCCACCATTTTAAATCAATAAAAATGTAAACTAGGTAAAGTGTGGTATCATTTAAAAGAACTTAATTTACATTAGTTCAAAACCTTTTATTATTTTGTCGTATATTAATTACGAAAAAATACCATTCACCTATCTCTGAAGTTTACAAAGCGGAAAATCTGAAATTAATATGATTGTTAGAAATAAATGCAAAATTTACAGGAAAAATAAGTGTCCATAACAGTTTTTTATAAATCAACCTTTAAAGTTTTCATGGTTTCTGAGTAACATAAATAGGTAGCACAACTTCATCATCATCAGCCGTACTGACACAGCTGAACAGAGGCCTCCCCCATAGACTTCCAGAGCGAACGATCTAGTGCGGCCTGTACCCAACGGTAAATTAACTAAAAAAATTACTAATTGAACTTGTAGGTACGGAACTCACAATGCGTGAGTCTCACTCGCACGTGGCCGGTCTTGTTTACTTTTTTGTAGCGAGCCGAGAAGAAATGCTATCGTTGTGGTTTTTTTTACTTGTGTTTGGTTTGGCAGATCGGTTCTGTACTGTTTAAGTTGAATATAATTTCAGATATAGGTAACAGAAATAAAACAAAGTGTTTTCGTATTTTTATCTTTCTTTTATGATGTTATTTTCGTTTTAGGGTAACATTTTAAGATATTGTATCAAACATATTTGAAATGGTTTTAAAAATCTTAGAATATACGGTAAGTGTCGGATAACACTATAAAAATACGTATTATATCACATATTTGTTTTAGATATGAATTAAATGTCTTAGAACCATTTTAAAGTTTTCTATATATCTGACTTATTGTGAAATATAAATCTTACTTTGTAGGTACCTTACCTACCCACATACAAATATCTACCTTGTTACAACTAAAAATAATTCACAAAAAATTTAACTTTAAAAAAATATAGTATATAGAGGATGACACACATACATGATAAAAACGCAACACAAAATACTGGTATATATGAATTTAAGATGTAACTACTTTTATATATGTAAAGAGTATCACTACGTTTGGTGTCGTACCTTTTCTTTATGGAATAATTATCTACAGGTCTTTGATTAATGTCAGTGTCACCGTCTGTCAGTATTGAGGTAATTTTTAACAAGATGCGGTTAGGCTGATAATTTAGTAAAACTTGGAACAGTAGATAGTTTCCTGTATTAATAAAAGGAAGTATATAAACTAAAATAGAAGTAAAGGCTTAAATGTTGTTTTTTGTTATTTCAGAAAACTCAGTTACGTCTTTATTTCACGAACGCACTTTGTCATTATAAAACAACATTTTCTGCAAATATTTCAAGAAGTATGGAGAAGTTAAGATTTGACTTTTGTGTGAAAACAGCATCAGATGGAAAATCAAACATTATTTGTATAACCTCAATAGGAACACCTGACGGTCAAACCTTTGACATGCCAGCCGAATATCAACCTGCAAGTTTACATCAATTAATAACAAATACATCTAACTATGCCAAGATAAGAAAAACATTGAATAAAAGACATCAAACAAGGAAAATATGGATAACTTTAACTGATGAGATATCAAAGACATATTTAGATGGAGAACAAAATATACAGTTTAATGATTTTTACCTTGAAGAGATTATGGAAAACATAAATGATCAAAAATCCTTAACTAGAAGTTCAAATGAAACGTTGGAGAAACTATTAGAGAAATTACTCGAAGAAAAACAAAAAAAATCAGAAACTCAAAATTTGGGGAAAATTTCAAAAGATTTTATGATTGAAAAATTCACTGGTAGAAATGCAAATGCTCACCAATGGATTAAGGATTTCAACAAAGAATGTGAACGTTTCCATATTGATGAAGACAGGAAAAAAATTGAAATTTTAAAACAATTTTTAGAATATTCTAGTGTGAATTGGTACAGTTGTATGTTGATGAAATTTACAGTAGAATCAGAGTGGATTAAATGGGAAAAAAACTTCTGTGAAACATTTGGAAACAAGGGTTGGTCGCCGATCAGATATGCTCTTGGATTTAAATATCAAACGGGATCATTGCTTGAGTATGCATTGAAGAAAGAAAAATTGTTATTGGAGGTTAGGAAGACGATTGATACTGGTACTCTTATAGACCTTATAGCCGCAGGCCTGCCAAATTACCTAAGTGATAAAATTGACCGAGAGACATTACAAGAAACCGAAGATCTCTACAATGAGATAGGCAAATTAGAACATTTTGTTGGGAGGAACAGATATGAAAAAAAGAACTACACATACTCTGACATAAATACAAAAAAAAATGAAGAAAAGAAACCATGCCAAATTTGTGTCACTGAGAAAAAAGGGAAACGTTTTCACCCTCAGGAAACCTGCTGGTTTAATGTGAAAAATCATAAATCAGTTGTGAAAAGTGTGAATAACTCTGAATTAGAAATTGAACTAAATGAAGAGAATCCAAAAAACTAGAAGTACCACCATTAATAAAAGTAAAGTTATTATTAAATGACACTTTAAAAGTTACCGCAATTTATGATTCGGGTTCAAATGTGTCGTTAATTAATGCAAAACTATTGAAAATACATGAAAAAGAAGAAGATGTACTTAATAAACAAACAGCAAACTTGAAAACTATTAATGGTGAGAAGAAAACAAAAGGTATGGTAACATTAAAAATAAAAATATATAACATTGAAAGAAAAATGAATATTTTTGTGATAGATAATGAAAATTTTCATTATGATTTTCTCATTGGTTTGGATTGTATCAAAAAATTTAAATTAATCCAAAATGAAGAATTGAATATCATACAATGTTATAACCCACAAAAAGAGAATAAAGTCCGAAATGAAGAGGATTACAAAAATAAAGACTCAGAAACTAATATTTACAATTTAATGAATGTCGGAATTCCTGATGTACTAGGTGACAAAAATGAACAAAATGTTTCTCTATTCTCTGAGGTACAGGAACAAGAGGTGAACAATATAAACAGATGTGAAGTAAATTTCAATGAACATATTAACTACAGTGAATTTGAAATTTCAGTAAACCACCTAGATTTATGTAAACAAACTGAAATTGATAAATTAATAAAAAAATACAAACCAGTCTTTGCTAAGGACAAATACGACGTTGGTACGGTACGAGGTTATGAAGCTCACATAGACTTGATAGTAGATAAATATTGCTACAAGCGCCCATACAGATGCACAGCTGATGATAGAAAAGAAATTGAAAATCAAATATCAAAATTATTGAAGAACAACTTAATTGAGGAATCATATAGCCCTTTTGCTGCACCGGTTACCCTAGCGTATAAAAAAGAAGATGGAAAAAGATCAAGACTGTGTATAGATTTTCGGGAATTGAATAAAATTGTTGTCCCTCAATCACAGCCATTCCCCTTGATTGAAGACTTGATGGTGAAGACTGTAAAGTGTGAGTATTATTCTACTTTTGATATAAATTCAGCATTTTGGTCCATTCCGTTGAAAATTCGAGATAAATATAAGACGGCATTCGTCACGCAAGAAGGCCATTTCCAGTGGACATGCCTCCCATTTGGTTTAAAGACAGCTCCGGCTATTTTCCAAAGAATATTGAGAAACATAATAAGAAAATATAAACTCTCAGACTTTGCGGTGAATTTCATCGACGATATCCTTGTTTTTTCTAAAAGTTTCGAAGAACACATAATACATATATCAAAACTACTTGAGGCAATACAAACAGAAGGATTTAGACTGAAATTCTCGAAATGCACTTTTGCAAACAATCATGCCAAGTATTTGGGGCATATAATAGAAAATAATTCAGTAAGACCTCTCAAAGATTATTTAACAGCTGTCAGGAACTTCCCCATTCCAGAAACAAGGAAAAATATACGCCAGTTCCTTGGGAAAGTAAACTTTTATCATAAATTTGTACCACACATTGCAATTATCCTGGAACCATTACACAATTTATTACGGAAGGATGAAAAGTTTATTTGGACCAAAGAATGCCAGAAATCATTTGATAAAATAAAAGAATTACTATGCACGAAACCAATTTTAAAAATACTTGACCCAGAACAACCAATAAAAATTTACACTGATGCCAGTATTAAAAGATTGGGAGCTGTGTTAAAACAGGAAGATGAAAACGGAGAAAATAAACCTGTAGCTTACTTTTCAAAAAAATTGACAGACACTCAAAAGAAAAAGAAGGCAATATATTTGGAATGCCTGGCAATTAAGGAAGCTGTAAAATATTGGCAACACTGGCTTATGAATAAAGAATTTATAGTATATTCAGATCATAAACCTTTGGAAAATCTGAACATCAAGTCTAGAACTGATGAAGAACTGGGTGATTTGACATATTATTTATCCCAATACAATTTTAAGATAAAATATAACCCGGGACAGTCAAATCAAGAAGCAGACTGCTTAAGCAGGAATCCAGTCTTAGAACCTCATGAAAATGCTGAAGATTTTCTAAAAGTTGTAAACTTAATAAGCATGGGAGATATAAAAAGGACCAAGACATAAACCTAAATCTACAAGATGAAAAATCAAAGTTTATACTGGAGAATAACATATACTCGTATTACAAAAAGAATAAAAGAAGGAAAAAAATTATACTATCAGAAGCATTTAGCAAAACACTAATTAGAGATGTCCACAATACTTACTGCCACATTGGGAGAACCCAGATGATAAATAAAATAACCCCTTTTTATACAGCAAAGAATATCATCACAAATATTAAGAAAATGTGTGATGAATGTGACATTTGTATAAAAAACAAGTCAAGAAGGAATTCAAAATTTGCTTTGATGTCCCATTTAGGCCCAGCAACACGCCCATTTGAAATTATATCAATTGATACAATTGGAGGCTTCGGAGGATCACGGTCTACGAAAAAATACTTACATCTCCTGGTTGATCATTTTACACGATATGCTTATATTTTGACATCAAAAAATCAAAACTCCAATGATTTTATCAAGTTGATAAAAAATGTGACACAAAGCAATCATATTGATATGGTATTAACAGACCAATACCCTGGAATAAATTCCAAAGAATTTAAAGACTTCCTGAAAAAGGAAAACATAACAATGGTTTTCACTGCTGTGGACGCACCTTTTTCAAATGGACTCAATGAAAGGCTAAACCAAACTTTAGTAAATAGGATAAGGTGCAAAATAAACGAAGGGGTCAAGAAAACAGCATGGACAACTATTGCACAAAAATGTGTCGAAAAATATAACGAAACAGAACATACAGTCACTAAGTTTACTCCAAAATATCTTTTGGAAGGAGAGAAAATGGATATTTTGCCTCTGGAATTGAAATCAAGATGCACAATAGAAGATCTCAAAAGAGACAGAAAACTAGCATTTGAAAATTCAATAAAATCTCACAACTATAATAAAAAAATATATGATCTGCATAGAGGAGAATATAAATTCGAAGTAGGTGATAGAGTATATGTAGAAAACGGAAACCGGCTGAATAGGAAGAAGATGGATGAATTAAGGATTGGACCATACAAAATCCTAAGGAAGATTTCAAATTCGATCTATGAAGTTGATGCTGGACATAAGAAGGCGGAGTCAAACTTCTACCATATTACAAAGTTATCTCCAGTAATGGTTAGCTCATAATCGAAAAATCATTTTGATTTGTTCTCTCCGAGGGTGGGAGATGTAAAGAGTATCACTACGTTTGGTGTCGTACCTTTTCTTTATGGAATAATTATCTACAGGTCTTTGATTAATGTCAGTGTCACCGTCTGTCAGTATTGAGGTAATTTTTAACAAGATGCGGTTAGGCTGATAATTTAGTAAAACTTGGAACAGTAGATAGTTTCCTGTATTAATAAAAGGAAGTATATAAACTAAAATAGAAGTAAAGGCTTTAAATGTTGTTTTTTGTTATTTCAGAAAACTCAGTTACGTCTTTATTTCACGAACGCACTTTGTCATTATATATATATACATATACACCTTTTTGTGTTTTACACGTAATTTGTTGAGTTCGTATTTTTAGTTAAATTTAGACTGTCTATTTATAAATTCTTTTTTATGCTATAAAGTAAATCCGTTTTTGTCCCTAAGTTAAGCTTAGCAATAGTTTGTATCTACATATATAATAAGGGCTGTGGATTTTGTTAAATAAAATAAATAAATAATAAAATAATGTTAAACACTGTTTAAAGCATAGGTATTTAAAAAAAATCCTAACCAATAATTATTGTATGGGATTTTTTAACAGTGTTTAAGGGGTATTAACTTTTTTTTTGTTGTTTGTTGTAATATTTGTTGTAATACCCTTAATGTGTAACAGATAAATTTAATTAAACTCTTACTTGAACGTTTTACACAACGTCTAATGATCCCTAATCTTCTCTACTTTCGTTGGCTGTCCTTCAGAACACACCTGTCACGTTTTTCCACGCTCTTTTTGCGGCGGCCATCTTTTCTTATTTCATCTGTCAATTCTGCCGGCTGAAGGTGATGTTGCGTAATATTTGAATTATATGTGTTATTTGCGCATTTTAACTGAGTATAATAAAAACGTTACGTACACGTAACTCCGTGGAGACGACCTCCGTGGCGCAGTTGGCAAATAGCCGAAAAAAACGCAGGAGGTTGCGGGTTCAATTCCCGCTGCGGAACAAAGGTTTGCATTATTATCTACATATATTTGTTCCGGGTCTGATTGTTTTTCTATATAGTATTAAGTATGCATTTACAAGAAAAAGTAAATAAGTACTCTATCAATTATCTTATCTGGTTCCCATAGTAAAGCTTTGCTTAGTTTGGGGCTAGATAGCGCTGTATGAAATATCCAGCATTATTTATAACTAGCTTCTCAAGTTTATTTTAGCTTAGTTTTTCAATGAAAAGTACTGTATCGATCCGGGTCATAATCTATCGACATACCAAATTCATTAAAATTCAGCCATTGGTATAACGTGATTCAGTAACAAACCAGTAAACAAACATCCAAACTTTCGCATTTATAATATTAGTTTGATATGAACTCATTAAATTTAAACGTTTGTTTTAATTTGAAAAAAGAACATTCGAAAATCTCCCTCATTCATTTGAAACTTTCGTTCAAAAAAGGAACATTTCAAAAATGTGAGCATTCCAAAGTAACACATGGCAACAGCAAAGCCTGCATGTTCTAAGCGTATAATTATTTCCAAAGTTGGATTTATGAGGCGAGAGATAACAATTTATATAGGTAATTGCTAGGCAACAGCGGTTACGTGGGATTAGGGTGGGGATAGTATCGGTACTTTTTAATGATTTATCGATAACAGTCAAATAAATGGTGATAATTATATATTGCAAAATAAATAAATAAATGTGACCCAATAAATTATCTAGGTGAAATAAATAAAATAAGAACAAATATATAAGATAAAAACCTTAATTTTGTTGCTAACGAGGCAATACTTTGCAATAGGCGATGGGTTACCCCATAACATCAGGTGGACCATAACCTTGATTAATCTCCAGGTCGTATAGAAAAACCTAAGGTCGAAAAAAACAATGTCTATAAATTGTAATCGTACATTTTGTTTTGTAGTTTAGTTTAGGTGATTAATGTAAACGTAATGCAAATGTAATTGATAGGCGATACAATTTTTTTATTCTCAAACTTTTATTTTTATTTTTTGTTGAGTTTGATCTTCAGCTGTTGTTTCTTTTATTTGACGATGACTTTCTAATATTTTGCTACCGTTTTATTTAATTCTTGTCTTGTAACACGGAAAAGTTTAAAAAAAACTTGTTTAGCCCTTGTTACCAATAACTTTAAGCTCTCACAATTGTTATTTGAATAACTTAATTTAAAAAATACAGGCATATTATTTAACTTTTAACTATGTCTTTAATCATATTATGTAACGTTCTCGCACCACTGCTCTTCTGGCACATTAATTCAGAAAAACGTATCCTACCATAGTGATACGAAAAAAATAATATATTTATTTACAAAATCGGTGTTTGAAATTTTTAGTCACACACAACACTAGAACAAAAATTGAAATTGAATCTGCCAGTAAATTATTATCAAGATCCGATAGCTAATTCTATCCGCTATTACCGAAATTGAGTTATAAATTATTATAACAAATTACAAGTACTTTAAACAAAATCAACTCTATTACAAACAAATAAGGTATAGATTCCTATAATTATATAAACTCGTAAATTATGTCTTAAACGGACGTAACAGATTTTTATTATTTAATGACAGACATGTCAAATTTTCAATGATTTAAGATGTCAGTTTTCGGAACAAAAAGTTTGTACTAATGTGAACATTGAACACCTGAATTTAATTTTAATTTTGATCGAGTGGTACTCAATCTTTTGACTGTCATTAAATTGACAATTGTAAATAAAGCTTTTTTTTATGGATCGAATTTCTATAAATGCAATTTAGAATAAAATAAAAGTTAATTTAGTAGATAATAATAAGATTTTTGTAAAAACAAATCTCAAAACGATTACCTACTTAAAACTGAACGTTCAAAGTCTGGGATGGCACTTTGGGTAACCATACCTTATAAAGTACCAATATGAAACAAATAAATAGAGAAAAAAATATAACATTTTGTCGGCCTGCCTTGTACTCCCAGCACAAAACGAGGAGTTATAAGTATAAAGCCTTTATCTGTCTATGTATTTTATCTCTAACGATTGTATCGATTTGAATCATATGCCTATATTTTTTGATTTAAAAGATGGTCTGAACTCAGTTTTGCTAATTTTTCTGACGGAGCTGAATAAAAAGGAACTTAATAAAAAAATATAAGTTGCGGTACACAAATGTGCCTCTAAAATTATTGACCGTATTGGGATTCAGTTTCATTTCAACTATTCAAATTAAATTAATTAAATAACTCTTGATTGCAGATGTCATAAGATCCATATTAATGTTAATAAAGGTTCTTAAAACTATGTTAGTCAAATAGAGTTGTAAATAAAATAAAATTGTAACATGTTAAAAAGATTAGGTATGTATATGGGAACTATCTCTGAGTGGTTTTCGATAAGATATAGTTTAATACAGTCGTCTGCTCGTCTATAATCATATTATCATGATAGGAAAAGGAAGGGAACTATATTACCATTATAATGTCCGAAATCCGAATGCCGATCTCAATGAGCATAAAATGTTGGCTTCCGATGGCGTAACGATGTCTCAAGACGTCTTCACATTAGCCGATTTAGAAACGATAACTGAACAATATTCTCTTAAATTTAACTTAGTCAACTTTCATTCGCATTACAATCTCTACATTATCATCATCATATCAGCCAAAGGACATAGGACTGCTGAACATAGGCCTCCCCCATTAATTTACAGAGCGATCTTGTGCGGCACCCAACGGTGCGCAACAACCTTCATCAGGTCGTCTTTCCATCTAGTAGGGGCCGTCCTATGCTGCGCTTTCCAGTGCGCGGTCTCCACGCGAGAACCTTTCTGCCCCGATGGCCGTCGGTTCTTCGAGCTATGTGCAGTGGGCAGGCCCAATGACACTTCAGCTTGCTAATCCTTTGTGTTTGTCGGTGAATTTGATTTGTTTTCGAATATCCTCATTACAATCTATAGATGTAAATATACATCAAAGATGTAGATTTAGCTTTCAACCTCAAATGTTGCACTACATCGACACAAGACTGAAACTTGAATCTAGAATCTTACGAGGCATGCCTTTTAAGTTTTGTCGTTTGAAGAAAAAAACACATCTAGAACCTTATAGTACTTTTTATTGTTTTTCAAAGTATTCACAACGTAGCTTAAAACACTTTTCCATTCGCTCAAACCAGTTATTATAACATTTATTCCACTCTAAAGTGGGGTGTTCAAAATGGCTGTCTTGAAAGCGTCGACTGCTTCTTCACCGGACTGGAACCTTTGACCACGAAGACTTTTCTTAATTTTAGGAAATGTAAAGAAATCGTTAGGGCTTAGGTCAGGACTGTATGGAGGATGGTCAAGAATTTCTACTTTTTCCTGCTTCAAATACTCAATCGTTTGACGAGCGCTGTGTGAGCTTGCGTTGTCGTGGTGCAGGATGATGCGTCGCTTTGAGTTAGATTTTCGAAGTTCGGCGATGACTTGTGGTAAACAAACTGTAGTATACCACTCTGCGTTAACCGTTCTACGATCTTCAAGTGCAATAGTCGCAACATGGCCGGTTTTTCCAACGAACGTGGCCACCATCTTCTTTGAAGTGCTTCGAGAACGAACAACTTTAGTCGGCTTTGGCTCGTCTTGAAAGACCCAGATTGTAGATTGTTGTTTGGTATCAGGATCGTAGGCATAGATCCAAGATTCGTCACCACTTATGATGTCGTAGACGTGATTTGACTCCCCTCGGTTGAACCTTTGCAGAGTTTTCTTACACCATCTGACGCGGGCCGCCTTGTGATCGTCGTAAAGCAGATGCGGTATCCAACGGCAAACTAGCTTTCTCACACCAAGCGCTTCATGCAAGATCTTCTGAATGGTTGTCCCTGAGATGCCTAATAGAGCCTCTATCTCTCGATACGTCACATGACGATCTTCGAGAATTAGTTGTCTCACAGCAATGATGTTATCTTCAGTGAAGGTGGATTTTGGGCGTCCTTCGCGAAATCTGTCACTAACACTAGTATGTCCACGCTGGAATTCTAAATACCAGCGTTCGACAGTCCGCAGACATGGGGCTACATCACTGAACACAGATGTTAGCTCTTCTAAACACTGAAGCCGTGTCAGGCCTCTTCTAAAGTTGTAGAAAATTATTGCACGAACATTTTCCTCAGAAAGATTCATTTTCGTACGTGACCTGACAGATTCAAATCGAAACTGTGACTAAACAATAGCATTAATCCTAATACTTTCAACTGTTTTGAGATTCAAAATGTAAACACATTCGAATATAGAACAGTTCCAAATTCAAAATTGCCGGAAAATATGGAAACGACAGAACTTAAAAGGCATGCCTCGTATTATAGTGAAACTTTTATTACATCTTCTCAAACTTTTTCGTCTGTGTGTTGCATGTCGCGTGACGGTCGGCCGCGGAGTAGGGATAAAGTGAAATGCGCTCGTCAGAGCAGCCGAGGCCAATATGGCGGCGCCTATAGTTCGCATCAGCTGACCGTGTAGTGTATAGACAATTACTCATTTGTGCCAACGAAAATTTTTAGTAAATTGTCTATAATGTGAAACAAAGTTTCACTTTTACCGTGGTTTCATAAAACCTCACAATCCTTTTTTTATTAATCTTAACGCTAATTATAGTAATTAGCTTTAATATTAATAAATACAAAAAAGCGTGAGTGTATTATGAACGCACGTAAGAAGTGATTCTTCTTTCACATGCTGAAAAAACTCTCAGATCTGTTTTCCGAATGACCCAAAAGAAGACCGTATACCTTCAAAAATAAAAACCTTCAAAAAATGGCAAATGAATAATTTGAACTTAACTGACTTCGATTTGCAAGAAATATGCAAAATTCCAAGATTTTTCAAATCATCACGAAAATTTCAAGCCTTCCTCTTGATACGAGGATCAAGAGGAAGGTTGCGGGTTGAAGTCCCGTCTTGGAATTTTCCGTATGTGTTCGGATAACACTATAAAATAATTATTATTGTTATTAGCCCACTGTGTCCCACTGCTGGGCAAAGGCCTCCCCTCACTCTTTCCAGACACTTCTTTCAGGCGCTAAGATGGTCCAGCCCGCTCGGAAATTAGTGAGTTCGTCCCTCCTAATAATACTATTAAAGCATAAAATAATAATACTATATAAATATGCAAAACCTTAAAAAACTAACTTTGAAAATGACCTACTAGATAGTCAAGGATTTTTCGAGCATCTATTAAGCTTGCCTTGAAGGATAACTGGAGATGTGGGCATGTGTAGCGTGAAACGCTTGTAGCGACATCTATCGCCCACACGGAGACGATGAGACGGCGACGACCTTGTCGTCTGCCGAATTGGTGACCCCGACGTGATTGAGTAACAAACAAATAAACAAAAATCCAAACTTTCGCATTTATAATATTAGTGTGATAGGTAGCATAATGGTATAGTAGGGTATCCTTTACCCGCTTAAGCGAGTGACCACTTTCTGTTTGCGAAATGAAATTTCGTACTGAACTAAACATTTAAAAACATTCTAATTTCTCCCTTTTATGTTTTCTCTTTTACTCTTTAGGTATATGCTGGGTATTGGAATGTGTAGGATTGCCTACAGTGTACATTAGTGTCTATATACAAATCGTATCGTATATTGTAAATCGACTGGACCTTGATAGTGAACTTGAAGGGTTCAAGTGAAACCGGGTAATTGTGGTATTAGCGGTCCGTTGTAATTGGAAATTGCTGGGAAGAATGACATCAATTCTGTTTTAAAATGTCTTTTTCTTTTTTAGAATTTGAATCTACTCAGTGTTGTTTTTTTCTTAAAATAAAGATAAAATTATTTTTCATGACTCGCAGTCATGGTTATCTAAAAAATAATTAACAAGACTTCGTAAGAGAGTGAATAGAATATTTAAGTAATTATCCTCTTTTATTTTGCTTTATTAAAATTAATTATGTTATTTATAAATAAAATGAAACGGATTAAAATAAATATAATATCAGACCTGGGACAAATATTTGAAACTCATGTAAATATTTGTCGCCCTAGTAAACTAGAAAAACGCTTTTATTATATAAAAAAAACTAATGTGTCAAAAAAACAGTTTATTCTCGAAATACTCACTGTAACGTCCCACCGGTGCTTAGAGATTTTGAAACCAGGTCATTACTACAAAGAAACATGTTATAACAAGGGCATTTTCTTATTCTATTATTTGAAAATTAATTGCTTGTATTAAAGCATAATGTATGTTTGTAGTAATTGTCCAGTAACGAGGCTTCTACGCACTAGTGGGGACGTAGCGTTGGGGATTTCGAGAATAAACCAAAACAACTTTGACAGCCACTGTCGTCTAATGAGTCATGACCAATTGCGAACGTATAAAAGAAATGTTACGCCCTGGTAGTACCTGCAGTACAAAAGTTGTATTTCACGAGAACGCAATGTATACATGAACGACTACATGACTAACGTATCGCGTCAAATTCACACCATACAATAATAAAAAAAAACATTGAGTCAAAGTTGATGTTCTGTGTCATCTGTAACGCAAAAAAATAACGTAGGAATATATTTTTGAAAAGTGACGTTCTATGAAAAGTGTTATTAATTAAAAAAAGATAATTTTATTTAAAAAACAGTGGACAGTTTGCACGCTCAGTTTTGTGCGGACGATTTGACGTTTGTGAATAGAGAGGAAATTTTATCGATAGATCGATTTATCGATACTAATTTGTTTCTATTGAAAAGAGTTTGTTAAAAAAACTGTTTATAAGTGATGAACCGAAACCAGGCCATATTATATTCAGAAAAAGGTAAGCTTTTTTATTTTCAAATCTACTTATACCATTTCTTCGCAAATAAATAGCACGCGAAAAGAAAACAATATACTCTGTATTTGGCAGTCGAGTAAACTCCCAATTCTATGGGAATAAATAAATAATGCTGGACATTTCACATAGCGCTATCTTTCAAAGTCAAAGTCAAATATTTGTTATTATAATTAAAATTTCAAGGATCACTTTGAAATGACAATTTTACTGCCTGTTCCTTCGCGACCAAGCCAGGAAAGAAAGGCATGAAATAAGGCTGGTTGTTTTTTTTTAATGATCCTTTTACAATACATAAATACAGAAAATAAATTACGTCTAAATTGTAACATTTTGAACGAGTTGGAGCAATTTCAATCCCAAGCTTCTCTATCATCTAAATAATGCGATATTTTATAGTAGGCTTTTTTATAAAGATTTAGTTTAACTACGTTTTTAAATTTATTAATTGTCAATTTTTGTACATCCCGTGGGAGTTTGTTATAAAAGCGTACAACTTGCCCTTTAAACGATTTACTAACTTTATGGAGTCTACAAGTGGCAACAGCGAGTTTATCTTTATTTCTAGTATTAAAATTATGATGATCGCTATTTTTCTTAAACAAATTAATATTCTTGTGAACATACATCAGATTTTCATAGATATATTGACAAGGGAATGTCATAACATTTATTTCTTTAAACTTATTGCGTAATGATTCTCTAGGGTCCATATTATAAAGTGAACGAACAGCCCTCTTCTGCAGCACAAAAACGGTGTTTATATCTGCAACATTTGTGGGGGAGCCACATTAGTATACCGTATGACATAATGCTCTGGAAGTACCTAGCTGAAGTAACTACCTGTGTCTACGTCTGTAAAGAGACGGATCTTTTTGACTGCGTATGTCGAAGAGCTAAGTCTCTTCGACAACTTATCAATGTGAGGGCCCAATTGAAGCTTATTATCTAAGGTTATACCTAAGAATACAGTGGTGTCCACAAGAGCCAACTCCTCGTCTTTGATTTTTATATCTGCTTTAACTTGTGTAACATTAGTTTCCCAAACTAAGCAGCGCTTGTACTGTGGGAACCAGATAATTGATAAGTAGAACCTATTTACGTGAACTTTGTACCCCTTTTTATTCGTAAGCTTATTGCGCGCACGGAGAAGTGTGAGATTTGGCACACCTACCTAGTTAAAGTATAAAATCAAGATTTCAAAAATCCGGCCAAGTGTGAGGCGGACTCGCGCACGATGGGTTCCATACCATTGTCTATAAAAACAGCAAAAAAATCACGTTTCTTGTATGAGTCCCCCTTAAATATTTGTTTTATTTTATGTAATGATTAATTTTTAAAGTGAATATTTAACGAAATATTCTGTGAATATTTCAAGCGTCTACCTGTTGCCTTTATCAATATCGAGCAAAAACGAGCAAAAAAATCAGGTTTGTTGTATGGGAGCCCCCCTTCGTTATTTATTTTATTCTGTTTTTAGTATTTGTTGTTATAGCGGCAACAGAAATACATCATCTGTGAAAATTTCAACTGTCTAACCATCATGGTTCATGAGATACAGCCTGGTGACAGACGGACAGACAGACGGACAGACAAACAGCGGAGTCTTAGTAATAGGGTCCCGTTTTACCCTTTGGGTACGGAACCTTAAAAATAGAGCTGTGCACGGGCAACTAGTACTTGTTGCCTAATTAATTACTTTTAACTTAGATACAGGTTTACACCTGTATGCCTCAAGATGGACGCAGGATAGCGCATCGTAGGGTACACTCATAAAAGTGATAAGGTAATGTGTCCTTCGAGGCAAAGCTTTATTATAGGCGATGGTTAGTTGCACAAAAACAACAGGTGGGCCATTTACCTGTTCCATCTCCATGTAGCAAAAATGAATGTCATCTAACATGCGTAGCAAACTTTTGATAATCATAAAACAGAATGGTTTTATCGCTAAGTGAGCACATCTTCAAATGGCCAGTGGTCAAACATTATATACTTACAACAAAAACTGTGTTTATTTTTTTCTAAGTTATAGAACTGTTGGACTTCATCGCAGAAAACAGAAACAGTGTACTTAATATAAATAATTATTTATGCCACCTTTTCTCTAAAGTCTAGCCTATGACCGACATCCGGTAGACGCAAACCTGACGGTAAATGCATCTTAGTTGCGTCAGATACTCGTAGAAAGAGAGAGCTATAGACGCGTGACACTAGGACACACCACTATTTTCAACCAATAGGAGATCTGTATGACGCAATATAACGTTACCTTACTATCAATCAAGGATCTAGGTAATTACTGGAATGTCAGTGACTTTCGATGCTTGAAAAGTTTTGTAAGATTTCGTGGTATAATTTCAGTGACGCTCTATGCTTAAAAAATATACATTCGTGGGAACAATCGTAATACCAGGTTACGTTCTAAGACTTCGCCTGCAATGAGAAGCCTGTAAGACATACACAATAAAAAGGCTCTTGTGCGTATAATTTCCCCTGCACCCATAGCCTCCAAACCGGAACACAGCAATCCGAGCATTACTGTTTAGCGGCAGAAATAAGTAAAATGGTAGTACTTCTCCAGAAAACTCTATCACAAGAAGCTCTAATAGATAATACGAAAGGTACACAAGATACGCAGGTAGATAAGAACACTTAAAAATCTAAAAAAAATTACGCAGCAGGCTAAACCGACCCGAAGGTGTGGCTAATCTTATTTATTGATAATAGTCCTCAGTCGTACAATGAATGGACTGGGGTGACCAAACATTATCTCTGATTAGGACATTGCATAAGGCGTTCCAACTAAACAAATAAATAATGCTGGACATTTCACACAGCGCCATCTAGCCTCAAACTAAGCAAAGCTTGTACTATGGGAACTAGATAACTGATAGAATACCTACTTATGTACGTTTTTTTTGTAAATATGTACATACTTAATAAATAAAGAAACAACCAGACCCGGAACAAATATCTGTAGATCATGCAAACATTTGTTCCGCGGCGGGAATCGGACCCGCTACCTGCGTCAGCCGGCTATTCGCCCTCTGCGCCACGGAGGTCGTCAAAACTGTATCAGTATTCAGTATTCCACTGTAAATTGTGTTATAGACCTAGTGCGGGGACCATTAGCAACTTAAGTCTACACTAACACTTATTGTGAAAAATTTTCGTATAAATATATATCGGTACCTAATAAAAAAAAATGAGGATCGGGCTGTTATATGATGAAATAAATATATTTGTATTATTATGTTTAGGTAAAGTTGACGGCATAAGCAGGCATCTAAATAATGAATAGCGGCTCGAGTGTCTCTAAGCATCGAGACAAACCTAGGGCAGGACTTCCCAACCGGTAGGGCGCAAACGGAGAGAGGGGAGGGCGGAGGGGTAGAGTGATCCTAAAGCGGGCATAATGTGTTCGGGCATTTTAATCTACCTGTTCAATAATGTTTATTCGGCATAGCTCAGAGGGTCAGCAAGCTGAAGTGGCAGTGGCGCAACCTGGGAGAGACCTACGTCCAGCAGTGGACTGTCATAGGTTGATGATGATGATGATTATTATTATTAATGTTCATGATTTAACACACAGGTTTAGTCGCGCCACCTAGTTCCAAACGGGAGAACTAACTACTATATCACTATTTGTTCAATCACTCATTGTAATAAACAAGGTGCGCTCTAGTTCAATTCCCGCGTGCGAGGCTTATATACAGTGCATTACATACAGAATCTTAACTGTACGCTACCAACAATCTGTGCAGTCCGTTTGCTGTTGGCGTGTAGTTGGCGAACAGTTCTTTTGATGCAGTGCAGTTATGATGCAGTCCGTCCGTCTAGACCCTAAGTAACACCAAATGTGATTTAATTTACGTGAGAAATAAAGGTTGTGAAAAAATTATGTGTTTTTTACTGAAGCAATGGCAAAAAATATTGGGGGGGGGGTAAGACAATAATGTTTATAATCGGGGAAGGGGGGGGGGCAGGCAAAAAAGGTTGGAAACCCTGCTCTAGGGTTGTACAGTGCTTTATGTAATACTGATATGTATTTTATAACTTTTTGTCGAATAAATAAATACAAATGTACAAAATCTAGAATCATATACATAGATTATGTTTTTAAGATCGAAGATTAATCGAGATTATATCGACTAGAACTTGATTTGATACAGCCACGGTACTGACCTTCTAGCTTAAGAAAATCCATGTTCGTTCGATATCTACTAAATGGACTAGGGTATCCATTAATTTTGAAAACTAGAAAAGTCACTTCTGTAAAGCACTTTACAAAGTCAAAAGCATTATCGTTTGTTTGAGAGTTCACTTTATGAGATTATACAAATTTATTAGGTCTAGGGGACATGGAAAGTCATGTTTTTAAGAGGTTATAGGTTAGTAAGTTGTAAAGGTCGATTGTCATCTGTCAATTAATGATAAATCAAATATATACCAATATAAATCCCGTGTTTATAATAATGATTGAAATAAATCACGAAAAAGTCTTTGAGTCAAATAGGTATATAGATGAAATCAAAATCTTCAATCAAAGTCAAAGTCTTTAATTAAATGCAATTCAATTTCAGCCTACGAAGAATTATTAAAGCTGAGTCGCCTTTTCTGTCAGTTGACGCATTATCAGAATTATTATTAAAATAACTTAGGTTGGTTGCGCATTTCGTGGCACTCTTTTGATAAAGTCAAAGATTACAAATAGTTTTTGTTTCCTTTTTATGGGAGATTTCAGTTCGGGGCGAACTACGTCTAGAACAATTTAAACCTTCAAACTGGAATTTGTACTTACTACGTATTTGCTGATTATGCTGAATAACTGCGTTTCATTTTACTGATTAAAATTACATACCGACATGAAAAATTGCGTCTTATTTTTCAGATAAGTAATTAGATTTTATGATGCAATTTTGAACTTTATTTAGTTAACATTTATTTTTACTGAACTAATTGACTAATGATTGTGTAAAATTACTCTTTAAACAAAAAAGCGTCTTCGAGTAATCGGGGAACATAAATATTAAAAAAAGAAAAGATTCTGACGAATTGAGCACCTCCTCCATTTTTTACGGTTAATAAATACGAAAACATATTAACTTCAAATGAAAAATTCCTCAGGCTCGTGTAAGGTATATTAATATCTATATTTATATAATCGTGAAAGGTTTTATTAGATGAAGGAGGAAGGTATTTTAAGCTTTATTATTATAGCATTTCCATTTGTATCATGTATATCTAGTCTTTGTAGTGGCTGTGGGCGGGGCCACAGCCACTTCAGCTTTGCTATCCTCTGGGCTATGTCAGTGACTGGTTTGTTTACGAATCTCCTCATTTCTGATTCGATCTCAGACTTGATTAATATTGACTTTATCAACAGAAATAATATACAAATATTTACACATACATAAATACAAAAGAAACAGTTGAATCATCTAATGATCGTTGCAAACGATCTGGATAGCTCAACTGCAACTGCAATCAGCTAAAAAAAGGGTATTTTACGGTTTCCATAACAATTTTCTTTGACTTTCAAGGTGATGGTTTATGTAGGTATGTTACTTGACGAGGAAAGAAAAATATGCCATTTACAGCTATATCAAAACCTCGTACATAATTGTACGAGGTTGACAGCGTCCTCGTACCTCGTACAGAACACCACAAACCTCGTCTATGTACGAGGAACCTCGTAGCAGAGTTGGCTCGAGCAGGGTTGCCAACCCTGCTCTCGGGTCACACGTCGCGTTGTCATATAAATTGTATTGACTTAAATAATTGGTAGGAAATATCAGGAAATACCGGTAGGATCAGTAGACAAATTCAAGTCAAAATTGCACTTAATTCGGAGAACTGACTGCCGAAGGTTCTTGAGTAGATACCACGCATTGGAAAGAGCTGCACAGAACATCCAGCTATACTTCGGCAAATAATTCAATTCATATTTCAGATATTATCAAATGCCCAAACTCCTAGTACTACTACAGCATAGAATTTAACAGAAGAGTAATCTAATTCAGCTCAATTACAGTTAAATTTTCCTTAAAATAAGTCATAGTCTCAGCACTCTAATCAGCTAATCAATGAGCTGATAAGTCGTCAAATCATTCTTTTTTAGGGTTCCGTATCTCAAAAGGTAAAAAAGGAACCCTTATAAGAGCACTCTCTTGTCCGTCTATCAGTCTGTCTGTCCGTGTGTCACCACCGATTTTCTCAGGAACGGGTGGAGCTAGCAAGTTGACATTTATACCAGATACTGAGGTCTATAGTCCCTATTAAGTGTATGAAAATTAAGGTCCTGAGTCAACATGATAAAAAGATATGGACAAATTTAGATTTTCGCGAAAAATATATATATAGACCTAGAACAAATATCTGTAGATCATGCAAACATTTGTTCCACAGCGGGAATCGAACCCGCTACCTCCTGCGTCTCAGTCGGCTATTCGCCCACTGCGTCACGGAGATCGTCATCTAGGTCAACTAGGTACGGATGGAACTGAGCCGTGCGCCTGCTTATTCTTTGATGGAAAGGAGATGGCGGAATCAGATCGTAAAGTTCCTGGGCACATTCCCCACAAGGTCTGTCGCTATGGCCATATATCTAAGAAATCTGAGTGTAGTAGTCAACGATCAATAAAATACTTATAATTTCTTTGGTAGTAGTGGATAACCTGTGGCTAATAATAATGGTGATAGGACCCTGTACTATTCGATTTTTTTTATACTGGTACCATACGAACAAAGTCACAGACGGGCGTTAGTTTAAAACGTAGGCATGACATAATACACCCATTCGCGTGGTTTTATCTTTAGTAGATAAAGTACGTAGGTAATTAGGTATACGTTTGTAAAATAGGTTAATAATATTATAGTCGTACGCCGTGTTGGCCTTGTGGAAGGTATTCTAAGGTCGTGGGTACAACCTGGGGGACTTCAAGCTTCGGGTTTTTTATATTGCACTAACTTTTTCCCGCTGCTTCGATCGCGAAACCCCTTATTTTCATCTGCTAATTTATCCATGGACGCCATGGACACCTGAAGGCGACGTTTGGGGTCGGCCGAGAAAGCGTTGGCGGGATGATTTCGACTCCTTCCAAAGAGGATGGTAAGAGATATCGATGGATAGGGATGCTTGGAGGAACCAGGTTAAAGAAAAAAAATATCCATACTGTCCATAATAATTTATAAATCGAAAGTAACTCTGTCCCTCTGTTTTTATCTGTTTGTTACGTTTTCACGACTAAACGGCTGGAACGATTTCGATGAAATTCGGTATACAAATAGATTATGACCGGGATTGGGACATAGGCTACTTTTTACCCGACTGCGCAGAAGGAGGGTAGTGACAAACCACGCGTGCGAAGCCGCGGGCGGGTCAGCTAGTTTTGTATAAACATATTAAACGTACAACAAAGGGATTCCACGTTTTCATCTTATGTCTGATAAACACTCTGTAACCACGATTTACTTTTATAGTAGTCAGACACTCATATAATTATTTCGTGAAAAACATTGTGCATTGCATGAAAACGTGGTTATCATTTCGAAATCACGAACTCTTGGCACGATGATTGTAAATCTAAATAATACTAGTCGTAATCTTTGACTGTCAAACTAGTGCCACGAAATGTCTAAACATCTAACTTGACCTACAGTTTCATTCAAATTACAGGTAACGGGAGTTCATGTTATTTGGTTATACTTTTTTGGGATAGAAATTGCAGTTATTCTAGATTTCAGACTTTTGCCTATATTTCTGTCACTAAAGCTATTCGCATACCAAATTTGAGCACTGTGGGGTCACTGGTGTACCTTGTGAATTTTGCCAAAGTTCGGTTTATATAATGGCTAATAACTAAAAAACTAAAGATTTAAACTAAAAATAAAAACGGGGTCGAAATGTACTTACAAAGACCTTTTATTAGACGTGCCATTTGACCGGATAGTCTAATTTTGGTTTTTTTACCCCTCTTGAACCCCAATATCTCAACAACCCCCCAACATTTTTAGCTCATTGAGTCACACCAAAATTGTACCATCACTACCTACCTATATATATACCAAATTTCACGATGATCGGATAAACGCTTCGAAAGTTATCCTCGGACAAACAAACATACATACATACATACAACGCCGATTTGCCCAAGTTGATTTGGGATCTCGCTTCGCTCGATCAATAAAACAAAGTCGGATTAATTACACCATTTATCAATCAGGAACGGCTGGACCGATTTTGATGATCTCAGATTTGTTGGATTTGTCTCCGCCCCGATTAACAGAATAACTATTAAAATATCGGAAAAATAAAATTATGAAGAAAAATAATTTTCTTATGCATAGATGCAGCTAATGATGACCGATTGACAATTCTACGAGTGACGTACATTGGCAGCCCGCGTCATATGCATGTCAAGGCGGTACGAAGCTATAAATTAAAACAAGCAAATATTCTGCGAATATAAAACGCTCAGAAATATGTACATATTAATGTAGGTGGAAAAAAGAGACAAATATTGATAAAACTAGGTGAACTTATTTTTTTAATCTTTTTTTTATACCACTTGGAGATGGAACAAGCATATGGCCCACCTGATGTTAAGTGATAACCATCATCTATAAAAAAAGTATAACCTCGTAGGTCACGCACCTTAGAAACGTGCCCTACGATGCACTGCCCTGCGTCCATCAACTTAAGGCTTACGTTGTGGTTTTGATAACAAGGGTTCACGGTGAAGCCTTCTTGGAGTATTCCTAAACGGTTTTGAGACGATTTTCTCTAATAAAAACTAGATAAAATTGGAATTGAAAAGTTTCGAATAATATTCGCGTATATTCGTGTACCCACCCTACGAAACGTGCCCTACGAAGCACATGCCGTGCGTCCATCAACTTAAGGCATCTAAAGCCTTATGCGCCTGTAATTTCGCCGGCAACCATACCCCTCCAAACCGAACCACAGCAATGCTGCTTGCCATCTGCGTCTGTTTATTATTTTATTAATTTTTATTTAAGTAATTTAATGAATAAATGAATGAATGAATGAAATACTCTTTATTGCACACCAAACAAAAATACAGTAACAAAGGAAATAAACAATAAATAACGGTACAATGGGCGGTCTTATCGCTAAAAGCGATCTCTTCCAGACAACCGTTGGATGGGCAGGATAAACTTAATATATTAATTGTTAATATAACTCAACATCAATAAAAGCTGGAGTCAGGAATGTCTAAAACCCACTTATTGCATGGTTACCTCAGCACCGGAAGCGCGTATTGTCCGTTGGATGACGTAATAATTACGTTGCGGGTTCGGTGCCCGGCCCTGTAGCCCAGATATTAGTAAAGATACACTTCCGAGACAAATAATAGGATAAGTATTTGTTTTTTGTGTTCTTTGTTTTTCTTTGACGACCTCCGTGTTGCAGTGGGTTCGATTCCTGCCGCGGAACAAATGTTTGCATAATCTACAGATATTTGTTCCGGGTCTGGTTGTTTTTCTATATATTATAAGTATGTATGTATTAAAAAAAAGAATATATAAGTACATATTCTATCAGTTATCTGGTTTCCATAGTACAAGCTCTGCTTAGTTTGGACATTTCACACAGCGCTATGCTGTGTGAAATGTCCAACAATATTTATTTATTATTTATTTATTTATACCAAATATTAGTATACCAATAAGTATAGTACTTATTATTGTGCCAAATTGGATCATATTATTTCTGTTTTAATTTTGATTACAGACATAGACAGACATACATATGTATATTTGCTAGCACACACAAATTCTCACAATATATTTAAAAGGTATAATATCAAACAAAAGCACAAATAAAGTAAGAGAAAAAAGAAAATTGCATATAACAAACATAGGAACAATGGAATAAAATAATAATTATACAATGTAATGGGGAACGTTCTGAGGAGCCATTCGATCTCATCCCTTCGTCGAAATTTTACCAACGCACTTCTCGACAACGTAATTAATATAAGCTCATCCACATATCGTCGACAATTGGGTATCGCGTACCACAAGCTTCACGCGATCTTTTCTACCACATACTTGCAAGATGTGGGATAAGCAACCATCAGAGGTTTTCCCGTTAGGCTACGACATGGCACGCTTCAAGAGAAATGTAAAGAGTTTTGTACAGGGTAGGGAACGCATCGACCATACCCCGGGTGTTGCCGGTGTCAATAGGCGACGGTGACCGCTTGACCGCTTGCCATCGGGTGGGTCGTTAAGCTTGTTTCCCCACAAATAACATTAAAATATATTTATATATAACACATACATTAAAATATATTTATATATATAACACAGGGAAAAATTAACAAGAGGTAAATACGTATGTACTGCAGGAAATGGGTTTCAGCTCAGCAATTGTATATGTATACTAGAGGTTGCGTTGTGCGCGAGCTGCTCGCAGCTCGCGTGTTTTTCTTTTAGTCGAAGAAGTAATTAAAGAGGATATCGAGCTGTTAAAAGCTATCAAAGAGGATATCCATGTGTAAGAAGCAGTCAAAGACGATATCGAAATGGAAGAAGCAATCAAATCAAAGAGGATTTCCAAGTGGAAGCAGCAATTAAAGAGGATATTGAAGTGAAAGAATCAATCAAATAGGATATCGAAGCAGCAGAAACAATCAAAGAGGAAATTAAAGTTGAGTAAGCAATCAAAGAGGATACCGAGGTGGTAAGAGCATTCTAAGAGGATGACGTAGTCAAAAAAGCAATCAAAGACGATATCAAAGTGGAAGAAACAGTCAAAAACGATATCGAAGTGGAAGAAGCAATCAAAGAGGATATTGAAGTGAAAGAAGCAATCAAATAAGATATCGAAGCAGCAGAAACAATCAATGAGGAAATTAAAGTTGAGTAAACAATCAAAGAGGATACCGAGGTGGTAAGAGCATTCTAAGACGATGATGAAGTAAAAAAAGCAATCAAAGACGATATCGAAGTGGAAGAAACAGTCAAAAACGATAACGAAGTGGAAGAAGCAATCAAAGAGGATATTGACGTGAAAGAAGCAATCAAATAGGATATCGAAGTAGCAGAAACAATCAAATAGGAAATTAAAGTTGAGTAAGCAATCAAAGAGGATACCGAGGTGGTAGAAGCGTTCTTAAAGGATGACGAAGTGAAAAAAGCAATCAAAGACGATATCGAAGTGGAAGAAACCGTCAATGACGATATCGAAGTGGAAGAAGCAATCAAAGATGATATCGAAGTGGAAGAAGCAATCAAAGAGGATATCGAAGTGGAAGAAGCAATCAAAGAGGGTTTCGAAGTGGAAGAAGCCATCACAGAGGATATCAAAGTGAAAATGCCATCAAAAACGATATCGAAGATGAAGACGCAATCAAAGAGAATATTGCAGTGCAAGAAGCAATCAAAAGGAAATCGAAGATGATATCGAATTGGTAGAAGCAATAAAAGAGGATATCAAAGTGGAAGAAGCAATCAAAGAGGATATCGAGCTGTTTAAAGTTATCGAAGAGGATATCCATGTGTAAGAAGCAGTCAAAGACGATCGAAATGGAAGAAGCCATCAAATCAAAGCGCATATCCAAGTGGAAGCAGCAATCAAAGATGATATCGAAGTGGAAGAAGCAATCAAAGAGGATATTGAAGTGAAAGAAGCAATCAAATAGGATATCGAAGTAGCAGAAACAATTAAAGAGGAAATTGAAATGGAGTAAAAGACGTCGAGGACAATGATAAAAATAAAAAACGGTTTCACCAAAAACTTATACTAATATTTTGTAAAAGTTTCCTCGAGCTATCTCTTCCCGTTTAAAAGATACGAGCGATTTAAGTTTTGTATGAAAACCCATAATTCTGTCAAGTGGAAATTGAAGTAAAAGAAGCAATTGAAGAAGACATATAATTAGAAAAAGACATTAAAAAGGATATCAAAGTGGAAGAAGCTAAAATAGAGGATATCGAGGTGAAAGAAGCATTCAAGGAGGAAGACCAAGTGAGAGAAGCATTCAAAAAGGATGTAAAGAGCAATGATGGTAATAAAAAAACTATTCGACCAAAAATTTGAACCAATATTTTGTAAAAGTTTGCTAGGCGTAACTGTTCCCGTTTAGAAGATACGAGCGATTTAAGATTTGTATTTGTACCCATAATTTTGTAGAGTGGAAATTGTAGTAAAAGAAGCAATTAAGAAAATATATAAGTAGAAAAAGCAATTAAAAAGGATATCAAAGTGGAAGAAGCAAAAATAGAGGATATCGAGGTGAAAGAAGCATTCAAAAAGGATGTCAAGATCAATGATGGTAATAAAAAAAATATTCGACCAAAAATTTGTACCAACATTTTGTAAAAGTTTGCTAGGCGTAACTGTTCCCGTTTAGAAGATACGAGCGATTTAAGATTTGTATTAAAACCCATAATTTTGTAGAGTGGAAATTGTAGTAAAAGAAGCAATTAAGAAAATATATAAGTAGAAAAAGCAATTAAAAAGGATATCAAATTGGAAGAAGCAAAAATAGAGGATATCGAGGTGAAAGAAGCATTCAAAGCGGAAGACGAAGTAAGAGAAGCATTCAAAAAGGATCTCAAGGGCAATGATGGTATTAAAAAAACTATTCCACCAAAAATTAGTACCAATATTTTGTAAAAGTTTGCTGGGGGTAACTTTTCCCGTTTAGAAGATACGAGCGATTTAAGATTTGTATTTAAACCCATAATTTTGTAGAGTCGATATTGAAGTAATAGAAGTAATTGAAGAAAATATAAAAATAGAAAAAACAATTCAAAAGTATATTGAAGTAAAAATGCCATCAAAGAGGATTTCGAAGTTATAGAAACAATTAAAGAGGATATCAATGTGGAAGAAACATTCGAAAACGAAAAGGAAGTGAGAGAAGAATTCAAAATGATGGCAAGGGCGATGATGACCGTAAAATAACGATTCCACCAAAAATTTGTGCTACAAAAAAAATGATTTTCCAAAATGATCACAGTGGATGTTGCATAATAAAAAAAAATTGACGTTCCAAAATGATCATGTGGATGAGGCATAATGTAAAAAAAATTATGTTCCAAAATGATCACAGTGGATGATGCATAATAAAAAAAATAATAATAATTGACGTTCCAAAATGATCATGTGGATGAGGCATAATGTAAAAAAAATTATGTTCCAAAATGATCACAGTGGATGATGCATAATAAAAAAAATAATAATAATTGACGTTCCAAAGTGATCATTGTGGATGAGGCATAATTAAAAAAAATTATGTACCAAAATGATCACAGTGGATGTTGCATAATAAAAAAAATACTTGACGTTCCAAAGTGATCATTGTGGATGAGGCATAATTAAAAAAAATTATGTTCCAAAATGATCACAGTGGATGATGCATAATAAAAAAAAAAATGACGTTCCAAAGTGATCATTGTGGATGAGGCGTAATTAAAAAATGATGTACCAAAATGATCACAGTGGATGTTGCATAATACAAAAAAAAAAAAATAATTGACGTTCCAAAGTGATCATTGTGGATGAGGCATAATTAAAAAATTGATGTACCAAAATGATCACAGTGGATGTTGCATAATAAAAAAAAAATTGACGTTCCAAAGTGATCATAGTGGATGAGGCATAATTGAAAAAAAAATGATGTTCCAAAATGATCACAGTGGATGATGCATAATTAAAAAAAATTGATGTTCCGAAATGAACATGATAAACGTTGCATAATAAAAAAACAGGGAAAAAAAATTGTCGTTCCAAAATGATCATTGTGGATGAGGCATAATTAAAAAAAAAATGATGTTCCAAAATGATCACAGTGGATGATGCATAATAAAAAAAAATCATAATAATTGACGTTCCAAAGTGATCATTGTGGATGAGGCATAATTTAAAAAAATGATGTACCAAAATGATCACAGTGGATGTTTCATAATAAAAAAAATCATAATAATTGACGTTCCAAAGTGATCATTGTGGATGAGGCATAATTAAAAAAAATGATGTACCAAAATATCACAGTGGATGTTGCATAATAAAAAAAAAAATTTGACGTTCCAAAGTGATCATAGTGGATGAGGCATAATTGAAAAAAAATGATGTTCCAAAATGATCACAGTGGATGATGCATAATAAAAAAAAAAAATTTACGTTCCAAAGTGATCATTGTGGATGAGGCATAATTAAAAAAATGATGTACCAAAATGATCACAGTGGATGTTGATGATAAAAAAAAAATAATTGACGTTCCAAAGTGATCATTGTGGATGAGGCGTAATTAAAAAAATGTGGATGTTCCAAAATAAACATGATGAACGTTGCATACAAAAAAAAAAAAAAATTGGATGTTCCAAAATGATGATGATGACCTTTGCAAAAACTATGAAAGTTGTCTCATGCCCTTCCACCACCATTATATAGAATCAAGCAAATTTACAGTAATTTTATAGTACACACAAGCCTTGGGCTCCCTACAAAAACAGTATGAAAATTACGGTAAACGAAATATACGGCTTACGGTATTCATACAGAAATATTTTGTATGGGACAATTTTTTTTTTGTATGAAAGACAATTTTTTTTTCATGGAACCGGATATAAAAAAATGTCCTCTGCAACATTAGTTTTTGCACCAACGCTCTAAGACCTATACTTTCCGAGATACGATGTTAATGAGAGCGAATGGGGGACAAAAGGGGTACTTTAGGATTTATTCCCAACTCACCGGATCTCCCTCTATACGATCCCACCAAACATTTCCCCCCTACGAGGTGGCATCTGGGAGAACAATGATGTCAATCAGTCAGTGAGTCAGTGGTAATCGAGCTTTATATAATATAACTAGAGGTTGCGTTGTGCGCGAGCTGCTCGCAGCTCGCGTGTTTTTCTTTTAGTCAAAGAAGTAATTAAAGAGGATATCGAGCTGTTAAAAGCCATCAAAGATGATATCCATGTGTAAGAAGCAGTCAAAGACGATATCGAAAAGGAAGAAGCAATCAAATCAAAGAGGATTTCCAAGTGGAAGCAGCAATTAAAGAGGATATTGAAGTGAAAGAAGCAAATGAAGAAAATAGGATATCGAAGCAGCAGAAACAATCAAAGAGGAAATTAAAGTTGAATAAGCATTCAAAGAGGATACCGAGGTGGTAAGAGCATTCTAAGAGGATGACGTAGTAAAAAAAGCAATCAAAGACGATATCGAAGTGGAAGAAACAGTCAAAAACGATATCGAAGTGGAAGAAGCAATCAAAGAGGATATTGAAGTGAAAGAAGCAATCAAATAGGATATCGAAGTAGCAGAAACAATCAAAGAGGAAATTAAAGTTGAGTAAGCAATCAAAGAGGATACCGAGGTGGTAGAAGCGTTCTAAGAGGATGACGAAGTGAAACAAGCAATCAAAGACGATATCGAAGTGGAAGAAACAGTCAAAAACGATATCGAAGTGGAAGAAGCAATCAAAGAGGATATTGAAGTGAAAGAAGCAATCAAATAGGATATCGAAGTAGCAGAAACAATCAAAGAGAAAATTAAAGTTGAGTAAGCAATCAAAGAGGATACCGAGGTGGTAGAAGCGTTCTAAGAGGATGACGAAGTGAAAAAAGCAATCAAAGACGATATCGAAGTGGAAGAAACAGTCAAAGACGATATCGAAGTGGAAGAAGCAATCAAAGAGGATATCGAAGTGGAAGAAGCAATCAAAGAGGATATCGAAGTGAAAGAAGCAATCAAAGAGGGTATCGAAGTGGAAGAAGCCATCACAGAGGATATCAAAGTGAAAATGCAATCAAAAACGATATCGAAGATGAAGACGCAATCAAAGAGAATATTGCAGTCCAAGAAGCAATCAAAAGGAAATCGAAGATGATATCGAATTAGTAGAAGCAATAAAAGAGGATATCAAAGTGGAAGAAGCAATCAAAGAGGATATCGAGCTGTTTAAAATTATCGAAGAGGATATCCATGTGTAAGAAGCAGTCAAAGACAATCGAAATGGAAGAAGCAATCAAATCAAAGCGGATATCCAAGTGGAAGCAGCAATCAAAGATGATATCGAAGTGGAAGAAGCAATCAAAGAGGATATTGAAGTGAAAGAAGCAATCAAATAGGATATCGAAGTAGCAGAAACAATTAAAGAGGAAATTGAAATTGAGTAAAAGACGTCGAGGACAATGATAAAAATAAAAAACGGTTTCACCAAAACTTATACTAATATTTTGTAAAAGTTTCCTCGAGCTATCTCTTCCCGTTTAAAAGATACGAGCGATTTAAGTTTTGTATGAAAACCCATAATTTTGTGGAGTGGAAATTGAAGTAAAAGAAGCAATTGAAGAAGACATATCAGTAGAAAAAAACATTAAAAGGGATATCAAAGTGGAAGAAGCAAAAATAGAGGATATCGAGGTGAAAGAAGCATTCAAGGAGGAAGACCAAGTGAGAGAAGCATTCAAAAAGGATGTCAAGAGCAATGATGGTAATAAAAAAACTATTCGACCAAAAATTTGAACCAATATTTTGTAAAAGTTTGCTAGGCGTAACTGTTCCCGTTTAGAAGATACGAGCGATTTAAGATTTGTATTAAAACCCATAATTTTGTAGAGTGGGAATTGAAGTAAAAGAAGCAACTGAAGAAAATATATAAGTAGATAAAGCAATTAAAAAGGATATCAAAGTGGAAGAAGCAAAAATAGAGGATATCGAGGTGAAAGAAGCATTTAAAGTGGAAGACGAAGTAAGAGAAGCATTCAAAACGGATTTCAAGGGCAATGATGGTATTAAAAAAACTATTCCACCAAAAATTTGTACCAATATTTTGTAAAAGTTTGCTAGGCGTAACTCTTCCCGTTTAGAAGATATGAGCGATTTAAGATTTGTATTAAAACCCATAATTTTGTAGAGTGGAAATTGTAGTAAAAGAAGCAATTAAGAAAATATATAAGTAGAAAAAGCAATTAAAAAGGATATCAAAGTGGAAGAAGCAAAAATAGAGGATATCGAGGTGAAAGAAGCATTCAAAAAGGATGTCAAGATCAATGATGGTAATAAAAAAATATTCGACCAAAAATTTGTACCAATATTTTGTAAAAGTTTGCTAGGCGTAACTGTTCCCGTTTAGAAGATACGAGCGATTTAAGATTTGTATTAAAACCCATAATTTTGTAGAGTGGAAATTGTAGTAAAAGAAGCAATTAAGAAAATATATAAGTAGAAAAAGCAATTAAAACGGATATCAAAGTGGAAGAAGCAAAAATAGAGGATATCGAGGTGAAAGAAGCATTCAAAAAGGATGTCAAGATCAATGATGGTAATAAAAAAATATTCGACCAAAAATTTGTACCAATATTTTGTAAAAGTTTGCTAGGCGTAACTGTTCCCGTTTAGAAGATACGAGCGATTTAAGATTTGTATGAAAACCCATAATTTTGTAGAGTGAAAATTGAAGTAAAAGAAGCAATTGAAGAAGACATATAAGTAGAAAAAGACATTAAAAAGGATATCAAAGTGGAAGAAGCAAAAATAGAGGATATCGAGGTGAAAGAAGCATTCAAGGAGGAAGACCAAGTGAGAGAAGCATTCAAAAAGGATGTCAAGAGCAATGATGGTAATAAAAAAACTATTCGACCAAAAATTTGTACCAATATTTTGTAAAAGTTTGCTAGGTGTAACTGTTCCCGTTTAGAAGATACGAGCGATTTAAGATTTGTATTAAAACCCATAATTTTGTAGAGTGGAAATTGTATTAAAAGAAGCAATTGAAGAAAATATATAAGTAGAAAAAGCAATTAAAAAGGATATCAAAGTGGAAGAAGCAAAAATAGAGGATATCGAGGTGAAAGAAGCATTTAAAGTGGAAGACGAAGTAAGAGAAGCATTCAAAACGGATGTCAAGGGCAATGATGGTATTAAAAAAACTATTCCACCAAAAATTTGTACCAATATTTTGTAAAAGTTTGCTAGGCATAACTCTTCCCGTTTAGAAGATACGAGCGATTTAAGATTTGTATTAAACCCATAATTTTGTAGAGTGGAAATTGTAGTAAAAGAAGCAATTGAAGAAAATATATAAGTAGAAAAAGCAATTAAAAAGGATATCAAAGTGGAAGAAGCAAAAATAGAGGATATCGAGGTGAAAGAAGCATTCAAAGCGGAAGACGAAGTAAGAGAAGCATTCAAAAACGATCTCAAGGGCAATGATGGTATTAAAAAAACTATTCCACCAAAAATTAGTACCAATATTTAGTAAAAGATTGCTGGGGGTAACTCTTCCCGTTTAGAAGATACGAGCGATTTAAGATTTGTATTAAAACCCATAATTTTGTAGAGTCGATATTGAAGTAAGAGAAGTAATTGAAGAAAATAGAAAAAAACAATTCAAAAGTATATTGAAGTAAAAAAGCCATCAAAGAGGATTTCGAAGTTATAGAAACAATTAAAGAGGATATCTATGTGAAAGAAACATTCGAAAACGAAAAGGAACTGAGAGAAGAATTCAAAATGATGGCAAGGGCGATGATGACCGTAAAATAACGATTCCACCAAAAATTTGTTCTACAAAAAAAATTGATTTTCCAAAATGATCACAGTGGATGTTGCATAATAAAAAAAATTGACGTTCCAAAATGATCATGTGGATGAGGCATAATTAAAAAAAAATGATGTTCCAAAATGATCACAGTGGATGATGCATAATAAAAAAAAAAATTGACGTTCCAAAGTGATCATTGTGGATGAGGCGCACTTAAAAAAATGATGTACCAAAATGATCACAGTGGATGTTGCATAATACAAAAAAATAATAATAATTGACGTTCCAAAGTGATCATTGTGGATGAGGCATAATTTAAAAAAATGATGTTCCAAAATGATCACAGTGGATGATGCATAATAAAAAAAATAATTGACGTTCCAAAGTGATCATTGTGGATGAGGCATAATTTAAAAAAAATATGTATCAAAATGATCACAGTGGATGTTGCATAATAAAAAAATAAATAATTGACGTTCCAAAGTGATCATTGTGGATGAGGCATAATTAAAAAAAATGATGTACCAAAATGATTACAGTGGATGTTGCATAATAAAAAAAAAAAATTGACGTTCCAAAGTGATCATTGTGGATGAGGCATAATAAAAAAAATGATGTACCAAAATGATCACAGTGGATGATGCATAATAAAAAAAATAATTGACGTTCCAAAGTGATCATTGTGGATGAGGCATAATTAAAAAAAAATATGTACCAAAATGATCACAGTGGATGTTGCATAATAAAAAAAAAATTGACGTTCCAAAGTGATCATTGTGGATGACGCATAATTAAAAAAACTTATGTGTTGCATAATAAAAAAAAAAATTGACGTTCCAAAGTGATCATTGTGGATGAGGCGTAATTAAAAAAATGATGTACCAAAATGATCACAGTGGATGTTGCATAATAAAAAAAAATTGACGTTCCAAAGTGATCATTGTGGATGAGGCATAATTAAAAAAAATGATGTACCAAAATATCACAGTGGATGTTGCATAATAAAAAAAAAATTGACGTTCCAAAGTGATCATAGTGGATGAGGCATAATTGAAAAAAATGATGTTCCAAAATGATCACAGTGGATGATGCATAATAAAAAAAAAAAAATAATTGACGTTCCAAAGTGATCATTGTGGATGAGGCATAATTAAAAAAAATGATGTACCAAAATGATCACAGCGGATGTTGCATAATAAAAAAAAATTGACGTTCCAAAGTGATCATTGTGGATGGGGCATAATTAAAAAAATGTGGATGTTCCAAAATAAACATGATGAACGTTGCATACTAAAAAAAAAAAATTGGATGTTCCAAAATGATGATGATGACCTTTGCAAAAACTATGAAAGTTGTCTCATGCCCCTCCACCACCATTATATAGAATCAAGCAAATTTACAGTAATTTTATAGTACACACAAGCCATGGGCTCCCTACAAAAACAGTATGAAAATTACGGCAAACGAAATATACGGTTTACGGTATTCATACAGAAATATTTTGTATGGGACAATTTTTTTTTTGTATGAAAGACAATTTTTTTTTCATGAAACCGGATATAAAAAAATGTCCTCTGCAACTTTAGTTTTTGCACCAACGCTGTAAGACCTATACTTTCCGAGATACGAGGTGGATGGGAGCGAATGGGGGACAAAAGGGGGACTTTTGGATTTATTCCCAACTCATCGGAACTCCCTCTATACGATCCCACCAAACATTTTCACCCTACAAGGTGGCATCTGGGAGAACAAACATGTCAATGAGTCAGTCAGTCAGTCAGTGAGTGGTAATCGAGCTTTATATAATATAATAACTATAGGTTGCGTTGTGCGCGAGCTGCTCGCAGCTCGCGTGTTTTTCTTTTAGTCGAAGAAGTAATTAAAGAGGATATCGAGCTGTTAAAAGCCATCAAAGAGGATATCCATGTGTAAGAAGCAGTCAAAGACGATATCGAAATGGAAGAAGCAATCAAATAGGATATCGAAGCAGCAGAAACAATCAATGAGGAAATTAAAGTTTAGTAAGCAATCAAAGAGGATACCGAGGTGGTAAGAGCATTCTAAGTGAATGACGAAGTAAAAAAAGCAATCAAAGACGATATCGAAGTGGAAGAAACAGTCAAAAACGATATCGAAGTGGAAGAAGCAATCAAAGAGGATATTGAAGTGAAAGAAGCAATCAAATAGGATATCGAAGTAGCAGAAACAATCAAAGAGGAAATTAAAGTTGAGTAAGCAATCAAAGAGGATACCGAGGTGGTAGAAGCGTTCTAAGAGGATGACGAAGTGAAAAAAGCAATCAAAGACGATATCGAAGTGGAAGAAACAGTCAAAAACGATATCGAAGTGGAAGAAGCAATCAAAGAGGATATTGAAGTGAAAGAAGCAATCAAATAGGATATCGAAGTAGCAGAAACAATCAAAGAGGAAATTAAAGTTGAGTAAGCAATCAAAGAGGATACCGAGGTGGTAGAAGCGTTCTAAGAGGGTGACGAAGTGAAAAAAGCAATCAAAGACGATATCGAAGTGGAAGAAACAGTCAAAAACGATATCGAAGTGGAAGAAGCAATCAAAGAGGATATTGAAGTGAAAGAAGCAATCAAATAGGATATCGAAGTAGCAGAAACAATTAAAGAGGAAATTGAAATTGAGTAAAAGACGTCGAGGACAATGATAAAAATAAAAAACGGTTTCACCAAAAACTTATACTAATATTTTGTAAAAGTTTCCTCGAGCTATCTCTTCCCGTTTAAAAGATACGAGCGATTTAAGTTTAGTATGAAAACCCATAATTTTGTGGAGTGGAAATTGAAGTAAAAGAAGCAATTGAAGAAGACATATAAGTAGAAAAAGACATTAAAAAGGATATCAAAGTGGAAGAAGCAAAAATAGAGGATATCGAGGTGAAAGAAGCATTCAAGGAGGAAGACCAAGTGAGAGAAGCATTCAAAAAGGATGTCAAGAGCAATGATAGTAATAAAAAAACTATTCGTCCTAAAATTTGTACCAATATTTTGTAAAAGTTTGCTAAGCGTAACTGTTCCCGTTTAGAAGATACGAGCGATTTAAGATTTGTATTAAAACCCTTAATTTTGTAGAGTGGAAATTGTAGTAAAAGAAGCAATTGAAGAAAATATATAAGTAGAAAAAGCAATTAAAAAGGATATCAAAGTGGAAGAAGCAAAAATAGAGGATATCGAGGTGAAAGAAGCATTCAAAAAGGATTTCAAGATCAATGATGGTAATAAAAAAAATATTCGACCAAAAATTTGTACCAATATTTTGTAAAAGTTTGCTAGGCGTAACTGTTCCCGTTTAGAAGATACGAGCGATTTAAGGTTTGTATTAAAACCCATAATTTTATAGAGTGGGAATTGAAGTAAAAGAAGCAATTGAAGAAAATATATAAGTAGATAAAGCAATTAAAAAGGATATCAAAATGGAAGAAGCAAAAATAGAGGATATCGAGGTGAAAGAAGCATTCAAAGTGGAAGACAAAGTAAGAGAAGCATTCAAAACGGATGTCAAGGGCAATGATGGTATTAAAAAAACTATTGCACCAAAAATTTGTACCAATAATCTGTAAAAGTTTGCTAGGCGTAACTCTTCCCGTTTAGAAGATACGAGCGATTTAAGATTTGTATTAAAACCCATAATTTTGTAGAGTGGAAATTGTAGTAAAAGAAGCAATTGAAGAAAATATATAAGTAGAAAAAGCAATTAAAAAGGATATCAAAGTGGAATAAGCAAAAATAGAGGATATCGAGGTGAAAGAAGCATTCAAAAAGGATGTCAAGATCAATGATGGTAATAAAAAAAATATTCGACCAAAAATTTGTACCAATATTTTGTAAAAGTTTGCTAGGCGTAACTGTTCCCGTTTAGAAGATACGAGTGATTTAAGATTTGTATCAAAACCCATAATTTTGTAGAGCGGAAATTGAAGTAAAAGAAGCAATTGAAGAAAATATATAAGTAGAAAAAGCAATTAAAAAGGATATCAAAGTGGAATAAGCAAAAATAGAGGATATCGAGGTGAAAGAAGCATTCAAAGCGGAAGACGAAGTAAGAGAAGCATTCAAAAAGGATCTCAAGGGCAATGATGGTATTAAAAAAACTATTCCACCAAAAATTAGTACCAATATTTTGGAAAAGTTTGCTGGGGGTAACTTTTCCCGTTTAGAAGATACGAGCGATTTAAGATTTGTATTTAAACCCATAATTTTGTAGAGTCGATATTGAAGTAAAAATGCCACCAAAGAGGATATCGAAGTTATAGAAACAATTAAAGAGGATATCAATGTGGAAGAAACATTCGAAAACGAAAAGGAAGTGAGAGAAGAATTCAATATTATGGCAAGGGCGATGATGACCGTAAAATAACGATTCCACCAAAAATTTGTGCTACAAAAAAAAAATGATTTTCCAAAATGATCACAGTGGATGTTGCATAATAAAAAAAATTGACGTTCCAAAATGATCATGTGGATGAGGCGTAATTTAAAAAAAATGATGTTCCAAAATGATCACAGTGGATGATGCATAATAAAAAAAAAAAATTGACGTTCCAAAGTGATCATTGTGGATAAGGCGTAATTAAAAAATGATGTACCAAAATGATCACAATGGATGTTGCATAAAAAAAAAAATAATTGACTTTCCAAAGTGATCATTGTGGATGAGGCATATTTAAAAAAAATTATGTACCAAAATGATCACAGTGGATGTTGCATAATATAAAAAAAAATTGACGTTCCAAAGTGATCATTGTGGATGAGGCATATTTAAAATAAAATTATGTACCAAAATGATCACAGTGGATGTTGCATAATAAAAAAAAATGACGTTCCAAAGTGATCATTGTGGATGAGGCATAATTAAAAAAAATGATGTACCAAAATGATCACAGTGGATGTTGCATAATAAAAAAAATTGACGTTCCAAAATGATCATTGTGGATGAGGCATAATTTAAAAAAATTGATTTTCCAAAATGATCACAAAGGATTTTGCATAGTAAAAAAAAAAAAAAATTGACGTTCCAAAGTGATCATTGTGGATGAGGCGTAAATAAAAAAATGATGTACCAAAATTATCACAGTGGATGTTGCATAATAAAAAAAAATTGACGTTCCAAAGTGATCATTGTGGATGAGGCATAATTAAAAAAAATGATGTACCAAAATGATCACAGTGGATGTTGCATAATAAAAAAAAATTGACGTTCCAAAGTGATCATTGTGGATGAGGCATAATTAAAAAAAATGATGTACCAAAATATTACAGTGGATGTTGCATAATAAAAAAATAAAAAATAATTGACGTTCCAAAGTGATCATAGTGGATGAGGCATAATTGAAAAAAAAATTGACGTTCCAAAGTGATCATTGTGGATGAGGCATAATTAAAAAAAATGATGTACCAAAATGATCACAGTGGATGTTGCATAATAAAAAAAAAATTGACGTTCCAAAGTGATCATTGTGGATGAGGCATAATTAAAAAAATGTGGATGTTCCAAAATAAACATGATGCACGTTGCATACTAAAAAAAAAAAAATTGGATGTTCCAAAATGATGATGATGACCTTTGCAAAAACTATGAAAGTTATCTCATGTCCCTCCACCACCATTAAATAGAATCAAGCAAATTTACAGTAATTTTATAGTACACACAAGCCGTGGGCTCCCTACAAAAACAGTATGAAAATTACGGCAAACGAAATATACGGTTTACGGTATTCATACAGAAATATTTTGTATGGGACAATTTTTTTTTTGTATGAAAGACAATTTTTTTTTCATGGATCCGGATATAAAAAAATGTCCTAAGCAACATTAGTTTTTGCACCAACGCTGTAAGACCTATACTTTCCGAGATACGAGGTGGATGGGAGCGAATGGGGGACAAAAGGGGTACTTTAGGATTTATTCCCAACTCATTGGAACTCCTTCTATACGATCCCACCAAACATTTTCACCCTACGAGGTGGCATCTGGGAGAACAAACATGTCAATGAGTCAGTCAGTCAGTCAGTGGTAATCGAGCTTTATATAATATAACTAGAGGTTGCGTTGTGCGCGAGCTGCTCGCAGCTCGCGTGTTTTTCTTTTAGTCGAAGAAGTAATTAAAGAGGATATCGAGCTGTTAAAAGCCATCAAAGATGATATCCATGTGTAAGAAGCAGTCAAAGACGATACCGAAATGGAAGAAGCAATCAAATCAAAGAGGATTTCCAAGTGGAAGCAGCAATTAAAGAGGATATTGAAGTGAAAGAAGCAATCAAATAGGATATCGAAGCAGCAGAAACAATCAAAGAGGAAATTAAAGTTGAGTAAGCAACCAAAGAGGATACCGAGGTGGTAGAAGCGTTCTAAGAGGATGACGAAGTGAAAAAAGCAATCAAAGACGATATCGAAGTGGAAGACACAGTCAAAAACGATATCGAAGTGGAAGAAACAATCAAAGAGGATATTGAAGTGAAAGAAGCAATCAAATATGATATCGAAGTAGCAGAAACAATTAAAGAGGAAATTGAAATTGAGTAAAAGACGTCGAGGACAAGGATAAAAATAAAAAACGGTTTCACCAAAAACTTATACTAATATTTTGTAAAAGTTTCCTCGAGCTATCTCTTCCCGTTTAAAAGATACGAGCGATTTAAGTTTTGTATGAAAACCCATAATTTTGTGGAGTGGAAATCGAAGTAAAAGAAGCAATTGAAGAAGACATATAAGTAGAAAAAGACATTAAAAAGGATATCAAAGTGGAAGAAGCAAAAATAGAGGATATCGAGGTGAAAGAAGCATTCAAGGAGGAAGACCAAGTGAGAGAAGCATTCAAAAAGGATGTCAAGAGCAATGATGGTAATAAAAAAACTATTCGACCAAAAATTTGAACCAATATTTTGTAAAAGTTTGCTAGGCATAACTGTTCCCGTTTAGAAGATACGAGCGATTTAAGATTTGTATTAAAACCCATAATTTTGTGGAGTGGAAATTGTAGTAAAAGAAGCAATTAAGAAAATATATCAGTAGAAACAGCAATTAAAAAGGATATCAAAGTGGAAGAAGCAAAAATAGAGGATATCGAGGTGAAAGAAGCATTCAAAAAGGATGTCAAGATCAATGATGGTAATAAAAAAAATATTCGACCAAAAATTTGTACCAATATTTTGTAAAAGTTTGCTAGGCGTAACTGTTCCCGTTTAGAAGATACGAGCGATTTAAGATTTGTATTAAAACCCATAATTTTGTAGAGTGGGAATTGAAGTAAAAGAAGCAATTGAAGAAAATATATAAGTAGATAAAGCAATTAAAAAGGATATCAAAATGGAAGAAGCAAAAATAGAGGATATCGAGGTGAAAGAAGCATTCAAAGTGGAAGACGAAGTAAGAGAAGCATTCAAAACGGATGTCAAGGGCAATGATGGTATTAAAAAAACTATTGCACCAAAAATTTGTACCAATAATCTGTAAAAGTTTGCTAGGCGTAACTCTTCCCGTTTAGAAGATACGAGCGATTTAAGATTTGTATTAAAACCCATAATTTTGTAGAGTCGATATTGAAGTAAGAGAAGTAATTGAAGAAAATAGAAAAATAGAAAAAACAATTCAAAAGTATATTGAAGTAAAAATGCCATCAAAGAGGATTTCGAAGTTATAGAAACAATTAAAGAGGATATCAATGTGGAAGAAACATTCGAAAACGAAAAGGAAGTGAGAGAAGAATTCAAAATGATGGCAAGGGCGATGATGACCGTAAAATAACGATTCCACCAAAAATTTGTGCTACAAAAAAAAATTGATTTTCGAAAATGATCACAGTGGATGTTGCATAATAAGAAAAAATTAACGTTCCAAAATGATCATGTGGATGAGGCATAATTAAAAAAAAAATGATGTTCCAAAATGATCACAGTGGATGATGCATAATAAAAAAAAAAAATTGACGTTCCAAAGTGATCATTGTGGATGAGGCGTAATTAAAAAAACGATGTACCAAAATGATCACAGTGGATGTTGCACAATACAAAAAAAAATAATAATAATTGACGTTCCAAAGTGATCATTGTGGATGAGGCATAATTAAAAAAAATGATGTACCAAAATGATCACAGTGGATGTTGCATAATAAAAAAAAATGACGTTCCAAAGTGATCATTGTGGATGAGGCATAATTAAAAATAAATGTGGATGTTCCAAAATAAACATGATGAACGTTGCATACTAAAAAAAAAAAAAATTGGATGTTCCAAAATGATGATGATGACCTTTGCTAAAACTATGAAAGTTGTCTCATGCCCCTCCAAAACCATTATATAGAATCAAGCAAATTTTACAGTAATTTTATAGTACACACAAGCAGTGGGCTCCCTACAAAAACAGTATGAAAATTACGGCAAACGAAATATACGGTTTACGGTATTCATACAGAAATATTTTGTATGGGACAAATTTTTTTTTGTATGAAAGACAATTTTTTTTTCATGGAACCGGATATAAAAAAATGTCCTCTGCAACATTAGTTTTTGCACCAACGCTGTAAGACCTATACTTTCCGAGATACGAGGTGGATGGGAGCGAATGGGGGACAAAAGGGGTACTTTAGGATTTATTCCCAACTCACCGAAACTCCCTCTATACGATCCCACCAAACATTTCCCCCCTACGAGGTGGCATCTGGGAGAACAATGATGTCAATCAGTCAGTGAGTCAGTGGTAATCGAGCTTTATATAATATAACTAGAGGTTGCGTTGTGCGCGAGCTGCTCGCAGCTCGCGTGTTTTTCTTTTAGTCGAAGAAGTAATTAAAGAGGATATCGAGCTGTTAAAAGCCATCAAACAGGATATCCATGTGTAAGAAGCAGTCAAAGACGATATCGAAATGGAAGAAGCAATCAAATCAAAGAGGATTGCCAAGTGGAAGCAGCATTTAAAGAGGATATTGAAGTGAAAGAATTAATCAAATAGGATATCGAAGCAGCAGAAACAATCAAAGAGGAAATTAAAGTTGAGTAAGCAATCAAAGAGGATACCGAGGTGGTAAGAGCATTCTAAGAGGATGACGAAGTAAAAAAAGCAATAAAAGACGATATCGAAGTGGAAGAAACAGTCAAAAACGATATCGAAGTTTAAGAAGCAATCAAAGAGGTTATTGAAGTGAAAGAAGCAATCAAATAGGATATCGAAGCAGCAGAAACAATCAAAGAGGAAATTAAAGTTGAGTAAGCAATCAAAGAGGATACCGAGGTGGTAAGAGCATTCTAAGAGGACGACGAAGTAAAAAAAGCAATCAAAGACGATATCGAAGTGAAAGAAACAGTCAAAAACGATATCGAAGTGGAAGTAGCAATCAAAGAGGATATTGAAGCGAAAGAAGCAATCAAATAGGATATCGAAGTAGCAGAAACAATCAAAGAGGAAATTAAAGTTGAGTAAGCAATCAAAGAGGATACCGAGGTGGTAGAAGCGTTCTAAGAGGATGACGAAGTGAAAAAAGCAATCAAAGACGATATCGAAGTGGAAGAAACAGTCAAAGACGATATCGAAGTGGAAGAAGCAATCAAAAAGGATATCGAAATGGAAGAAGCAATCAAAGAGGATATCGAAGTGGAAGAAGCAATCAAAGAGGGTATCGAAGTGGAAGCAGCCATCACAGAGGATATCGAAGTGAAAATGCTATCAAAAACGATATCGAAGATGAAGACGCAATCAAAGAGAATATTGCAGTGCAAGAAGCAATCAAAAGGAAATCAAAGATGATATCGAATTGGTAGAAGCAATAAAAGAGGATATCAAAGTGGAAGAAGCAATCAAAGAGGATATCGAGCTGTTTAAAGTTATCGAAGAGGATATCCATGTGTAAGAAGCAGTCAAAGACGATCGAAATGGAAGAAGCAATCAAATCGAAGAGGATATCCAAGTGGAAGCAGCAATCAAAGATGATATCGAAGTGGAAGAAGCAATCAAAGAGGATATTGAAGTGAAAGAAGCAATCAAATAGGATATCGAAGTAGCAGAAACAATTAAAGAGGAAATTGAAATTGAGTAAAACACGTCGAGGACAATGATAAAAATAAAAAACGGTTTCACCAAAAACTTATACTAATATTTTGTAAAAGTTTCCTCGAGCTATCTCTTCCCGTTTAAAAGATACGAGCGATTTAAGTTTAGTATGAAAACCCATAATTTTGTAGAGTGGAAATTGTAGTAAAAGAAGCAATTGAAGAAAATATATAAGTAGAAAAAGCAATTAACAAGGATATCAAAGTGGAAGAAGCAAAAATAGAGGATATCGAGGTGAAAGAAGCATTCAAAAAGGATTTCAAGATCAATGATGGTAATAAAAAAAATATTCGACCAAAAATTAGTACCAATATTTTGTAAAAGTTTGCTAGGCGTAACTGTTCCCGTTTAGAAGATACGAGCGATTTAAGATTTGTATTAAAACCCATAATTTTGTAGAGTGGGAATTGAAGTAAAAGAAGCAATTGAAGAAAATATATAAGTAGATAAAGCAATTAAAAAGGATATCAAAGTGGAAGAAGCAAAAATAGAGGATATCGAGGTGAAAGAAGCATTTAAAGTGGAAGACGAAGTAAGAGAAGCATTCAAAACGGATGTCAAGGGCAATGATGGTATTAAAAAAACTATTCCACCAAAAATTTGTACCAATATTTTGTAAAATTTTGCTAGGCGTAACTGTTCCCGTTTAGAAGATACGAGCGATTTAAGATTTGTATTAAAACCCATAATTTTGTAGAGTGGAAATTGAAGTAAAAGAAGCAATTGATGAAAATATATAAGTAGAAAAAGCAATTTAAAAGGATATCAAAGTGGAAGAAGCAAAAATAGAGGATATCGAGGTGAAAGAAGCATTCAAAGAGGAAGACGAAGTGAGAGAAGCATTCAAAACGGATGTCAAGGGCAATGATGGTATTAAAAAAACTATTCCACCAAAAATTTGTACCAATATTTTGTAAAATTTTGCTAGGCGTAACTGTTCCCGTTTAGAAGATACGAGCGATTTAAGATTTGTATTAAAACCCATAATTTTGTAGAGTGGAAATTGAAGTAAAAGAAGCAATTGATGAAAATATATAAGTAGAAAAAGCAATTTAAAAGGATATCAAAGTGGAAGAAGCAAAAATAGAGGATATCGAGGTGAAAGAAGCATTCAAAGAGGAAGACGAAGTGAGAGAAGCATTCAAAAAGGATGTCAAGGGCAATGATGGTATTAAAAAAACTATTCCACCAAAAATTAGTACCAATATTTTGTAAAAGTTTGCTAGGCGTAACTCTTCCCATTTAGAAGATACGAGCGATTTAAGATTTGTATTAAAACCCATAATTTTGTAGAGTCGATATTGAAGTAAGAGAAGTAATTGAAGAAAATAGAAAAAAACAATTCAAAAGTATATTGAAGTAAAAATGCCATCAAAGAGAATTTCGAAGTTATAGAAACAATTAAAGAGGATATCAATGTGAAAGAAACATTCGAAAACGAAAAAGAACTGAGAGAAGAATTCAAAATGATGGCAAGGGCGATGATGACCGTAATATAACGATTCCACCAAAAATTTGTTCTACAAAAAAAATTGATTTTCCAAAATGATCACAGTGGATGTTGCATAATAAAAAAAAATTGACGTTCCAAAATGATCATGTGGATGAGGCATAATTAAAAAAAAATGATGTTCCAAAATGATCACAGTGGATGATGCATAATAAAAAAAAATTGACGTTCCAAAGTGATCATTGTGGATGAGGCGTAATTAAAAAAATGATGAACCAAAATGATCACAGTGGATGTTGCATAATACAAAAAAATAATAATAATTGACATTCCAAAGTGATCATTGTGGATGAGGCATAATTAAAAAAAATGATGTTCCAAAATGATCACAATGGATGATGCATAATAAAAAAAATAATTGACGTTCCAAAGTGATCATTGTGGATGAGTCATAATTAAAAAAAAATATGTACCAAAATGATCACAGTGGATGTTGCATAATAAAAAAATAAATAATTGACGTTCCAAAGTGATCATTGTGGATGTTGCATAATTAAAAAAAATGATGTACCAAAATGATTACAGTGGATGTTGCATAATAAAAAAAAAATAATTGACGTTCCAAAGTGATCATTGTGGATGAGGCATAATAAAAAAAATGATGTACCAAAATGATCACAGTGGATGTTGTATAATACAAAAAAAAAAAAAATAATTGACGTTCCAAAGTGATCATTGTGGATGAGGGATAATTAAAAAAAATGATGTTCCAAAATGATCACAGTGGATGATGCATAATAAAAAAAAAAAAATTGACGTTCCAAAGTGATCATTGTGGATGAGGCATAATTAAAAAAAATTATGTGTTGCATAATAAAAAAAAATAATTGACGTTCCAAAGTGATCATTGTGGATGAGGCGTAATTAAAAAAATGATGTACCAAAATGATCACAGTGGATGTTGCATAATAAAAAAAAAAATTGACGTTCCAAAGTGATCATTGTGGATGAGGCATAATTAAAAAAAATGATGTACCAAAATGATCACAGTGGATGTTGCATAATAAAAAAAAATTGACGTTCCAAAGTGATCATTGTGAATGAGGCATAATTAAAAAAAATGATGTACCAAAATATCACAGTGGATGTTGCATAATAAAAAAAAAAAAATTGACGTTCCAAAGTGATCATAGTGGATGAGGCATAATTGAAAAAAATGATGTTCCAAAATGATCACAGTGGATGATGCATAATAAAAAAAATAAAATAATTGACGTTCCAAAGTGATCATTGTGGATAAGGCATAATTAAAAAAAATGATGTACCAAAATGATCACAGTGGATGTTGCATAATAAAAAAAAAATTGACGTTCCAAAGTGATCATTGTGGATGAGGCATAATTAAAAAAAATGATGTACCAAAATGATCACAGTGGATGTTGCATAATAAAAAAAAAATAATTGACGTTCCAAAGTGATCATTGTGGATGAGGCATAATTAAAAAAATGTGGATGTTCCAAAATAAACATGATGAACGTTGCATACTAAAAAAAAAAAAAAAAATTGGATGTTCCAAAATGATGATGATGACCTTTGCAAAAACTATGAAAGTTGTCTCATGCCCCTCCACCACCATTATATAGAATCAAGCAAATTTACAGTAATTTTATAGTACACAAAAGCCATGGGCTCCCTACAAAAACAGTATGAAAATTACGGCAAACGAAATATACGGTTTACGGTATTCATACAGAAATATTTTGTATGGGACAATTTTATTTTTGTATGAAAGACAATTTTTTTTTCATGGAACCGGATATAAAAAAATGTCCTCTGCAACATTAGTTTTTGCACCAACTCTCTAAGACCTATACTTTCCGAGATACGAGGTCGATGTGAGCGAATGGGGGACAAAAGGGGTACTTTAGGATTTATTCCCAACTCATCGGAACTCCCTCTATACGATCCCACCAAACATTTTCACCCTACGAGGTGGCATCTGGGAGAACAAACATGTCAATGAGTCAGTCAGTCAGTCAGTCAGTGAGTGGTAATCGATAATTTAAGTTTTGTATGAAAACCCATAATTTTGTAGAGTGGAAATTGAAGTAAAAGAAGCAATTGAAGAAAACATATAAGTAGAAAAAGACATTAAAACGGATATCAAAGTGGAAGAAGCAAAAATAGAGGATATCGAGGTGAAAGAAGCATTCAAAGCGGAAGATGAAGTAAGAGAAGCATTCAAAAAGGATGTCAAGGGCAATGATGGTATTAAAAAAACTATTCCACCAAAAATTAGTACCTATATTTTGTAAAGTTTGCTGGGGGTAACTCTTCCCGTTTAGAAGATACGAGCGATTTAAGATTTGTATTAAAACCCATAATTTTGTTGAGTCGATATTGAAGTAAGAGAAGTAATTGAAGAAAATATAAAAATAGAAAAAACAATTCAAAAGTATATTGAAGTAAAAATGCCTTCAAAGAGGATTTCGAAGTTATAGAAACAATTAAAGAGGATATCAATGTGGAAGAAACATTCGAAAACGAAATGGAAGTGAGAGAAGAATTCAAAATGATGTCAAGGGCGACGATGACCGTAAAATAACGATGCCACCAAAAATTTGTGCTACCATTTTATAAAAGTTTGTTGTGTCTATCTCTTACCGTTTAAAAGATACGAACTATTAAAGTTTTTTAAGAAAAATCATAATTTTGATGAGAGGATATCGAAGTGCAAGAAGCAATCAAAAAGTATTTCGACGTTCCAAAATGATCATAGTGGATAAAGCATAATTAAAATAAAATGATGTTCCAAAATGATCATAGTAGATGTTACATTATAAAAAAAAATGACGTTCCAAAATGATCACAGTGGATTTTGCATAATAATAAAAAAAAATTGACGTTCCAAAAGTGATCATTGTGGATGAGGCATAATTAAAAAAAATTGATTTTCCAAAATGATCACAAAGGATTTTGCATTATAAAAAAAAAATGACGTTCCAAAAGTGATCATTGTGGATGGGGCATAATTAAAAAAAAATTGATGTTCCAAAATGATCACAGTGGATGTTGCATAATAAAAAAAAATTGACTTTCCAAAATGATCATAGTGGATGAGGCATAATTGAAAAAAAAAATGATGTTCCAAAATGATCACAGTGGATGAAGCACAATAAAAAAAAATTGACGTTCCAAAGTGATCATTGTGGATGAGGCATAATTAAAAAAAATGATGTACCAAAATGATCACAGTGGATGATGCATAATAAAAAAAAATAATTGACGTTCCAAAGTGATCATTGTGGATGAGGCATATTTAAAAAAATTATGAACCAAAATGATCACAGTGGATGTAGCATATTAAAAAAAAAAAAATTGACGTTCCAAAGTGATCATTGTGGATGAGGCATAATTAAAAAAAATGATGTACCAAAATGATCACAGTGGATGTTGCATAATAAAAAAAAATAATTGACGTTCCAAAGTGATCATTGTGGATGAGACATAATTAAAAAAATGATGTACCAAAATGATCACAGTGGATGTTGCATAATAAAAAAAAATTGACGTTCCAAAATGATCATTGTGGATGAGGCATAATTTAAAAAAAATTGATTTTCCAAAATGATCACAAAGGATTTTGCATAGTAAAAAAAAATTGACGTTCCAAAATGATCATTGTGGATGAGGCATAATTAAAAAAAAATGATGTTCCAAAATGATCACAGTGGATGATGCATAATAAAAAAATAAAAAATAATTGACGTTCCAAAGTGATCATTGTGGATGAGGCGTAATTAAAAAAATGATGTACCAAAATGATCACAGTGGATGTTGCATAATAAAAATAAAAAAAAATTGACGTTCCAAAGTGATCATTGTGGATGAGGCATAATTAAAAAAATGATGTACCAAAATATCACAGTGGATGTTGCATAATAAAAAAAAAATTGACGTTCCAAAGTGATCATAGTGGATGAGGCATAATTGAAAAAAAAATGATGTTCCAAAATGATCACAGTGGATGATGCATAATAAAAATAAAAAAAAATTGACGTTCCAAAGTGATCATTGTGGATGAGGCGTAATTAAAAAAATGATGTACCAAAATGATCACAGTGGATGTTGCATAATAAAAAAAAAATTGACGTTCCAAAGTGATCATTGTGGATGAGGCATAATTAAAAAAAATGATGTACCAAAATGATCACAGTGGATGTTGCATAATAAAAAAAAATTGACGTTCCAAAGTGATCATTGTGAATGAGGCATAATTAAAAAAAATGATGTACCAAAATATCACAGTGGATGTTGCATAATAAAAAAAAAAAATGGACGTTCCAAAGTGATCATAGTGGATGAGGCATAATTGAAAAAAATGATGTTCGAAAATGATCACAGTGGATGATGCATAATAAAAAAAAAATTGACGTTCCAAAGTGATCATTGTGGATGAGGCATAATTAAAAAAAATGATGTACCAAAATGATCACAGTGGATGTTGCATAATAAAAAAAAAATTGACGTTCCAAAGTGATCATTGTGGATGAGGCATAATTAAAAAAATGTGGATGTTCCAAAATAAACATGATGCACGTTGCATACTAAAAAAAAAAAAAATTGGATGTTCCAAAATGATGATGATGACCTTTGCAAAAACTATGAAAGTTATCTCATGCCCCTCCACCACCATTAAATAGAATCAAGCAAATTTACAGTAATTTTATAGTACACACAAGCCGTGGGCTCCCTACAAAAACAGTATGAAAATTACGGCAAACGAAATATACGGTTTACGGTATTCATAGAGAAATATTTTGTATGGGACAATTTTTTTTTTGTATGAAAGACAATTTTTTTTTCATGGATCCGGATATAAAAAAATGTCCTAAGCAACATTAGTTTTTGGACCAACGCTGTAAGACCTATACTTTCCGAGATACGAGGTGGATGGGAGCGAATGGGGGACAAAAGGGGTACTTTAGGATTTATTCCCAACTCATCGGAACTCCCTCTATACGATCCCACCAAACATTTTCACCCTACGAGGTGGCATCTGGGAGAACAAACATGTCAATGAGTCAGTCAGTCAGTCAGTCAGTGAGTGGTAATCGAGCTTTATATAATATAATAAGACATAGATAATACTTAGAAAGTTTAAGATTACGACAGAGCGACTTACACCATTAAATTTAACATTTTAAATTTATAAAAATAGAAAATATATGGCTGTTCATAATAATAACTTTTCAGTTATTCTTCATAATTCACGAATAACCTTGATACATGAGGCATAAGAAATACCTAACTGCTTGTTGTGAAATTTGATTAAGTCACTTTTGAATGCAGTTCATGGCTGTTAAAAATGGCTGGTATTTTATCGCGCGTCATTGACATGCACAATCGCGTTGCTCGTAAGTGTACGAGGATGGCGTGATCTAAGAGTTAGGTGATTTTTTTAATCTATAAGGGCGTGTCGCATTCCTCACGTTTTCTATTGAAAATAGATAACAATTTGTTGTCCAAATAGTTTATGAGTTTCATTATTAGTGTGTGATTCAAATCACTTGCGAGATGAGTTTAGATCTGTATTAGCTGTCGCCCGCTGCTTTGCACGCATTTCCATCGCACGGGAACTGATGTATATGATGAAAAGTAGCCTATACCCTATTCCAGGTCATCATCAACCATTCCAAATTTCAGCTAAATCGGTTAAGCAGTTTTGGCGTGAAGAAGGAACAAACTTTCATCCAAACATTCAAACTTTCACATTTATACAATTTTTTTAGAATAAATAATGCTGGACATTTCACACAGCGCTATCTAGCCCCAAACTAAGCAAAGCTTGTACTATGGGAACCAGTTAACTGATAGAATACTTAAATATATTTTTTTGTAAATGCATACCTACTGACCCAGATCAAATATCTGCAGATCATGCAAACATTTCTTAAGCTGAGGGATTCGAACCCGCAACCTCCTGCGTCTCAGCTGGCTCTTCACCCGCTGCGCCACGGAGGTCGTCACGATATTATTAGTGGGAAGAGGGTTAACACCAAAACAATGAACAACAGAAATAAAGAGTTAGCGGTCTTATCGCTTCTAATCGATTTCTTCTAGACAACCTTAGGATCTTTAGGAACCTTAGGCAGGCAGCGTAGGAAGGCCCCCCACAAAGTGGAAAGAGGAGTGGGAGCCGTTGGGTGCGGGCCGCACAAGATCGGTCGCTTTGGATATCTATGGGTGAGGCCTGTGTTCAGCAGTAGATGTCTTATGGCTGATAAGATGATGATGAACCTTAGGATGGCGAGGACGTTAACAACAAAAAATCAGTATTAACAAGTTAGCATTAATAAAACTATTCCATGAATCATTTTCCTATAAATAACGTCTTCCACGTAATAAACGTATTTCAAATTTTTTTTGTCTAAAGTGCTCAAATGGTCAAATTCTTGGCCTACTTCTATAAAAACCGGTAACAAAAACCACCACACAGAACAATAAACAGTTTCTAAAGACCTGATTTAGTTCTTAACAGCATAGTAAATTCACTTTGTCTTTGAAGCCGACAACAGGTCGTAATATCTCTTAGCCCCTTTCTAGGGGAAAAACGTCTAATAAATTTATAGAAGTTGTGTGTTTCCACGGCCCTTAGCAACAAGTAAATGACGGAACGAGATTATAAAATCTGGGAAGTATGAAAGTTCGACGCACGTTATGCTACAAAATGCCAAATTTTCATGTTAGGTTAGATTGGATTCGATTAGATAATTTCTTTATTGCACGCCATTACAATAAAACAAACAAAAGAGAACACACAATTAAATCAAAGGTACAATGGGCGGCATTATCGCTAAAAGCGATCTCTTCCAGGCAACCTTTGGATGGACAGGATCTGTGTGTTAGGTTAGGACAGCCAACGTTTCAGATCTATCAGAAATTTTTAAAATTGACATACATTGCGATTTGTCGCGCTAACGTGGATCATATCGTGCGTCGAATTTTCGTATTTACTAGTGGTGTGAGAACAGTAGACCTCGCGAGCCCTTATAACCATCTGGCTTAGCGATTACTCGCGTTCCCTTGGTCCTGGGAGGTCGAATCTGGTGTCTATGGGTTTGTCTCGTGAAGGCAGAAAGGACTGCGTAGTCTGATTGGTATAGGTAGGATAAATTTCCGATCAAATTCTAAAATTAAAATCCTTCCATATGTAACGGTACAGAAAACTCCCCCCCCACTTTTCCCCCTCCACTTCCCCTTTTGGATTTTTTTCGAAACATCTTGTGTAGGATGAAGTCCTTAGTGTGCCTCTCAAATTTGATTGAAATCCGTCGATAAATAACGCTACAGCAACTATTTACTCCCCATTCAAAAATCGCAATCGACTAAAATAATTAAATAAATCAAGGAACTTGTGTGCCCATTTTCGTTAAAATCTGATGAAAAATGCGACCTGTAGGCGAGAACAGACAGAGAGACAGACGGACAAAAGCATTTTTTGGCCAATCTCGAAACTGAGACGCTTGCTCGCTTGCGGCTAATTGGGGCCACTCTGTTTAGTATACATCCAGTTCATTTTTTTTCGAAATAATATTAATAAATTTAGATGTGTCTTTGAATTTTGGCATTTATACCATAGTTTTAGCCGGCGAATCTCTACAGCGCCATCTTTTGTTCTCTTGTTGGAACTAGTTTTTTTATCGAAAATGAAAAGCTCTCTATAAAATACACGACTTTCAAAATCGGACTACATTTATCGTATCGTCCTCACCAATGTACACTTTTAGCTACGTGACAAAACGCACAGACACCCAGACTGACCGTCGACTGTACAATTAGCAAGTTCCTTTCACACCTCGACCCTAACTCCGACCATTAAAGCACATATTGCAGTGGCATGCACATGCAATTAGTAACAGCATGAAGGATTTTCCTTCACGTCGGAATTTTACTCAATTGACACTAGGTTGACAACCAACTGTCAGCCATGACCCTTGGATTCCGTCTGTCATTGTAACTATGTAGACGACTTGACTTTTAAAAGGTTTTTTTTGGTTCCGTACCTGAAAACGACAAGGTATGAACACGAGAGTCACGAGACTGATCTTTTAAGTTTATATCTAAGTATGTTTCCTCTGGATTCCGTTGTCACCATTTTCGTCAGTCTGTCTGTCTGTCCGACCAGTTGCAACCGTTTTACTTGTAGACTACTTACGAGTAAAGCTGAAAGTCATGATGATAATTATGTTTTAATAACGCCTTTATAGTTGTTAAAAGAAAAATTAAAGAAACAATTTTTAAAACATCACCCCTGTTAGGAAGTTAGGGGTGTTTCTGCGCACGTCTTCCATCATGTGGGCTATTCTTGAATAGGTCTTCTAAAACACTATAAGGTCGATTCATAGGCCCGTTTACGAATGATAAAGCTTCAAAGAGGGCATTTTCGTCATAGTCGTGGAGTATATTGCATAACTATAGTAATCATCATCATCATATCACCCATAGTACGTAAACTGCTGAACACAGGCCTCACCTTAAGCTGGGTCTACGCTAGGCAAGCCAAACGCGAGCCGAGCCTAGCCGAGCCGTTCTGCTCGCGGCGTCATGTGTGGACGTTCAAAGAGCCTGCAGCAAACACTGTTCTCAAACGCGACGCAAATGCCTTTGTGTTCGTCAAAAGTGACAGTTGACGGAGCGCAGTCAGTTGCGAGCCAAACTCTCGAGGCGAGCTCGTTTGAGCTCCAACGTCCGCTATGCTACGCGAATATGTGCTCTGCTCATTCTTGGCTCACTAATGCTGGCTAGGCTACATACGTCAACGTCTTTGCGCAAGCCTCTTTGGAAAGAATTCGTTCAAATTTCTTGCTTGCGCAAGGCTCGCACAAAGAAATCGTTGAAGTGTGGGGCCCATTAGCGTAGCAGATTGACCGATCTTTTGTGAAACTTGACCCAGCAACCTTACCTTTACCCGGGCGTCTTTTCATCTAGAAGGGGACGTTGTATTTTAGAGTGCGTCCGCTTAAAAACCTTTCTGCTCCAACGGCCGTCAGTTGTACGAGTATGTGCCCCGCCTTCTTCTTTGACTTGCTAATCCTATGCCGTAGTATATGATTAGTCTGAATAACCAGGTGTTAGGTTTGCGAGAATTATTTCACAACTTCCGACTGTTGCGAAATGTCTCTTTTGCTTTAAATACGTTTTTCTTGGAAACTTTTTCTTCAGCGAAACGCCCGTATCTTGCAGTTATTCCTCAAAAATAGGATAAGTAAGTATGACCATGATCACCTTTGCAATTATTTTAATGAAACCATTTGATAGTAGAACCTGCACTGTCTGTGGCATCGTTTAGGTCTTCCCTCGTAGAGTTTTTTATGTGAAACATCTTTTGGCGCACCTTTCGGGTAATAACGACTCGTATGCCGTCATCACCCCATGACGGCATGTATCTAATAGACGCGCCAATAGATTGGATAAGATACAGTAAAAGATGTTGTGTATAAATAATTGTCAAAAGGAAAAAGTGCGGATAAAAAATTGTTTGCCGTCACGCGTATTTACATTGGGTTTTATACCTTATCCGCCGGAACAAGATAATGGAGCGTTGTCTCTGTCACACAATCCCATACAAAAGACAAGGACACAAAATGGTCAGTGGGCGTCAACAAAACTTATAAAAAGTTGTTGCCCGCAACTTCGTACACGTTACACTACTAGATGTGTAGATAACCTAGAAATGTTGAAACTAGACTTGAAACCCCATTTTTATTCCATGGGACCTGATTAATGGGATAAAATGTAACTTATGTGGTAATCCAGGTTATAATCTATGTATATACCAAATTTCATCGAAATCAGTTAAGCCGTTACGACGTGATTGAGTAACAAACAAACACATAAACAAACAAATAATTAATCTGATGATAAGGTTATAAACGAATTTCTTTAATTATAATTATTGCTTGTAGGAAAAGCTTATTATAGTTGTAAGGAATAATTAGATGACAAGGATCTTATTTAATAATAAATGAAGTATAACTAAGTCAATAATTTTGACATTGTTATTAAGTACAATTATAATGGAACTTACTAATTAAACTCGACATTGCGCATGCGTAAATCGCTGAATATGGCTGCACTTATATTATGTAATACTAAACACCTTGTATCTACCCATATTACGCAATAAACTGATTTGATTTTTGATTTTTATAAATTATTTCATTAACCATCAATTTATCTGCCAGGCTTCCCGGGATGGATACATTTTATTTTTTATCCTACGTCCTGCAGCCCACCTGATGTTAAGTGGTAACCAGCGCCGATCGCAAAATATTGCCTCATAAGCGAACGCCTAATTGTTTTTGTAGTACCGTAGATCGTACCATACCAGCTCCTGATTCGCAAATTTCGCAATACAGGGAATTTTAGTCAGAAGTCAAAATTATGGGCTCAGCTTTATTTTACACTCACGAGACTCACTCACTCACTTACTCACTCACTTATTCACTCACTCTCCCTGACGCAAAAAGAGGCGTGTTAAAAGTCTGACGCCTATATCAGTCTATGTGTCTGGTTCTATCCGTCTGTGACATCGTATTCCCAAGACCGATTCGGACGCGGTTTTTTTATGTATACCTAGTTTAACTGGGGTGGTTCTTAGCTCTGTGATAAAGATCAGGTCAGCCGATCCGAAGACTACCAGCACTTTTCCTTTTAGGTAAATCGACCTCAGATGTATGTATGTTTTATTTTGAATTTTTAATGAGTTATTAAGAATCGAGGTTTTTTATATATTAAGGTATTTTATATGTCATCCTATATATACATCCGTTCGTCACTCTGAAATTTTACATTCAGACATCTTCTGAAACATGTTTAATGTATGATGGAGATTTTAACAAAGGTCAGTTGAACGATTTCTGATAAGTTTTGGTGGTTTTCCTATTTATTTTACAAGATATTTTTATCATAATAATATACAAAATAAATAAGAATCGATATGATTCTATTTCAATCGCAAATATGATTTTGAAACGTTAATTATACCGGCAGCACCAAGCCAGGAAAAAATAAGGCCAGTTAAATTAGCTTTCTCTAAAATAAAACCGCGTCCGAATCGCTTCATCCGTCGGGAACTACGATTCCACATATAGACAGACACACACACACACATATATATGCGTCAAACTTATAATACCCCTCTTTTTGCCCCAGGGGTTAAAATAGTTTTCGGTACGAAATCTCAATATTAATTCAGCCAGTTGAAGAAAATGGCGTTACATGGCGCTCACGAATTTGCGAAAGAATCAACTATTCGTAAATATCTTAGATCAAGAAAACTCGAATGATCCATGACGTGTCTTGGCAACAATGAACGCCTGAATCACTTTTGATGATGATTTGAAGGCAGGAATGCAGTATTCACTAGTCACGATCACTAAATAGAGAGAGGTATTTTGAAAACACTCGATTGCTATTTTCGACCGGCGGCGCGGCGGTCCAAGCCAAACAAGAAATTCTTGAGAAAAACCGATATATGATAGCCAGCAATAGGGCTGGGAGTTAGAAAACACTAAAAAAAGTACACTAAAGTCATCATTATCGTATCAACCCTAGGACGTCCAGGGTTCATAAATTCCAAGAGCGACCGCTCTTGTGCGTTTGTTCCCAGCGATTGTTTTACTTCTCCTTCTATCTTACTCTTATTCTAGAGTGGAGGGTAAGATCTGCACTGACGTCCCGCATACGGTTGTATTGTGCATTGCCCCCTCCTCCCCTTCTAACCAGACCCCAGCCATCCCAACTCCCTAAAGTAGCGGAGTAGGACTTTGGGTAGATGGCAGCAGTTTTCCAGACTACCCGAGATCGATGCTGATGTCGAAGATGACTCGATGAGCTCGTGCAGTCCCATCTCTATCTATCTAGTGGGAGCTATGTTATGCTTTCCAGTGTGTGGTACTCAAGAACCTTTCTGCCCCAACATTTTTGAAAGCATTCATTGTTATGCGGATGATAGTACTGGGGACGCTTTTTATACTGGCCGTGTCAACATCCCTCGTTCTGTTGTGGAGGAAAGCCAAGGACAACTTGTGTCTGATATCGAGGGCATATTAACCAGAGTTTCCGATTGGAGAGAATTAAACCTGGTTCAGTTCAACCCCACTAAGACACAGGTTTGTGCGTTCACCGCTAAAAACACCCCATTTACTGTTGGTCCGCAATTCCAGAACACACCCTTAACTATCTCTAAGAGCATTAGGATCCTGGGTATCGACATCTCCAGTGACGTGAGTTCCGGAGTCACTTAGAAGACAAGGCAAAGTTGGCATCCAAAAAGCTCGGTGTGCTCAACAGGGCAAAGCAGTACTTCAGTGCAGGGCAAAGACTGCTTCTATATAAGGCCCAAATCCGGCCCCACATGGAGTATTGCTCTCATTTATGGGCAGGAGCACCTGGATATCAACTAGAGCCACTTGACTCTGTTCAAAGACGAGCTGTGAGAATTGTTGACGATCCCATTCTCACAAGCAGTATTGATCCCTCAAGTCTCAGGAGAGATTTTGCCTCCCTATGTGTGTTCTACCGCTTGTATAATGGGTTGTGTTCTGAGAAGTAGTTTGCTATGGTGCCTGCAAGTACGTTCTATCATCGCACCGCTCGCCATCGGCAGGGAATCCATCCACACACCTTGGAGACGATCTGGTCGCGTACCGTGAGGTTCCAGAGGAATTTCCTCCCGCGAATGGTCTCCCTGCCGAGGTTTTCTCTAGGAACTACAGTAAGGGGTTCTTCAAAAAGGGCGTTTTTAAAATTTTAAAGGGTCGGCAACGCGCGGGTAGTACCTTTGGTGTTACAAACGTCCATAGGCTACGGTAACCGCTTACCATGAGGTGGGCCGTATGCTTGTTTGCCACCTTAGTGGTATAAAATAAAAAAAAAAATCCGGTAGTACGCCAAATAATATGCCTCTCTGCAACTTGCTAATTCTTTGGGCTGTTCGCGACTTTGGCTAGTCAATCAAGACCATACTGGGGATCTCTGGGGGAGGATAATAGGCCTCCCTTAGCAGTGGGTGTTCTAGGGCTGATCATGTTGATGATTTGTCTGTTATATGTACATATCGTGAGTAAGCCCGTATTGTTTGGTCTTAGCTTGTTCTTTTTATATTTTTCCTAGCTAACTCGCTGTTGGCACCATTTAGGTACGAGCCTGGGCTCGGAGAAAGATCCCCGTTCTCTTTCTTACTCATCAACAACTTTGAGATTAGAGTTCCAACTGATACCGCGGTGTGCGTTACATGGACATTCTATATGATTTTTGTCTTGTCCGTGTCTATTTTAAGGCCTTTCGGGAAACTCTAGCGAGATCATCGAGCGTTTTGCGTAGATTTTCAGCGATTCTGCCATGCCTACGACATCGTCGTCAAATGTAACGTGATTGATGCACTTGCTATCCTTGCTATTCCAGGTGTTTGAAGGTGTTCTCTAGAGAGCTGGTAAACAGTTTCAGAAATCTCCCATCATCCCATCTCCCTGTCTAACAGCCCTTATTACAAGTCCAATCAGTGGATTTGTATGCATTCCACTCCAGTCATTACCCTATGAGTAATTGTATTTTGCGTAATTCATAGTACACAGATCCATTCATAAATTGTTTATAGTAACTAAAATACAACTCAAAGCTTTGTAGCAAGCTTTCAACAGAATAACACGTCTACGATCAATAGTTAGTTCATGATTGCAGTATACCCTTGGTCTTGGCGTAGGTTTGTAAACCTATAACCATTGTTTTTACTAAGAATGGGATATTTACTATATTTTGTGTGTATGTAAGTGAAACGGTACTTATAAGGCTCATCAAAAATTCATGGCCATTATTGCATGCAGTAGACATCATACACTTTATGATTCAGCGGGGCAATGCAACCAGTGTTTTGCGGACACTTCCGCCTGGTAGTGATCTGGAGCAATTGAGCTATCTATAGATCGTTAGCAACGTTCTTTAGATGATTCAACTGCTTCTTCTATATTTTAGTCATGTAAATACGTATTGTTAATAAAGGCATTTTGCCTCCTTCTACTCTATATAAAAATAACTTTAAGAAATAAAATAATTAGATACCATTACTAATTTAATACTTACTTTGGTTAATACAAAATAACTAGCGGTTCGCCCTGAACTGAGAAGTCGCAAATCTCCCAAAATAAATATTATTCTTAGGGCGACTTGCACAACGATGCCTAAACGTATTTAGTGGCTAAATATAGTTATAATATGGTTATATTTTTTTGGGGTACAAATGGCAGCTATTCTGGATTTCAGACTTTTGTCTATATTTGTGTCACTAAAGCTACACGAATACCAAATTTTAGCATTGTGGGGTCACTGGTGTACCCTGTGAATTTTGTCAAAGTTTTGTTTTTATTACGGCTAATAACTCGAAAACTACAAAAACTAAACTAAAAATAAAAACGAGGTTCAAATGTACTAATAAAGACCTTTCATTTGACGTCCCATTTGACCTAATAGCCTCATTTTCTTTTTTTTTTACCTCTCTTGAACCCTAATATCTCAACAACCCCCCAATATTTTTAGCTCATTGAGTCACACCAAAATTGTGCCATCACTACCTACCTATACCAAATTTCATGATGATCGGATAAACGCTACGAAAGTTATCCTCGGACAAACAAACAAACATACATACATACATACATCGCTGATTTGCCCAAGTTGATTTGGAGATCTCGCTTCGCTCGATCAATAATATAATAATAATAAATATTGGTGGACATTTCACACAGCGCTATCTAGCCCCAAACTAAGCAGAGCTTGTACTATGGAAACCAGATTACTGATAGAATACTTTTATACTTTTTTTTTGTAAATACCTACTTACTTATAATATATAGAAAAACATCCAGACCCAGAACAAATATTTGTAGATCATGCAAACATTTGTTCCGCGGCGGGAGTCGAACTCGCTACGCAGAAGGCGTCTCAGTCGGCTATACGCCCACTGCGCCAAGGAGGTTGTGGGTAAACTTAACAAGCATAGTAATTTATTTACCTCAAACATCACATGGAAACATGAACATCACTTAAACGCAAGCTCATGGACGCGTGCATTCTCCCCATCCTTACCTATGGCGCTCAAACCTGGTCTTTGACAGATCAACAAAAGTCTAAACTCGGGGGTTGTCAGCGAGCCATGGAGCGCAGTATCCTAGGAGTCAAACTAACAGACCGCAGAAACAGTGAACTGCGCCCCCAAACACAAATCGCGGACGTTGGGCACCAAATAGGCAAGTTAAAGTGGGACTGGGCGGGACACGTCTGCCGCATGTCGGAGGAGTTATGGGCAAAATCCACCACCGAGTGGATCCCAAAAGACAGAAAACGACCACGTGGCAGACCGCGACGCCGATGGAAAGACGAACTCGACTCGTATATGGAAGACTGGACTACACAAGCGTACGATAGAGTGGAGTGGAAGGAAGGAAGGGAGGCCTTTGAACTGCAGTGGGACAGTACAGGCTCCAAATAATAATAATAATCACATGGAAGTCAGTAAAATTTGAAAATTAATTTATATTACATTTTTGGCCGAGAAAAGATAACAAACAAAACAAACTAAAAATTATAAAATCCCCGACACATAAAAAACCCGTCATTCAATTCCATATTAGGGAAAAAAAAGTTAAAAGTGCTGATAATCTTCAGATCGGTTGCTCTTCATCACACATAGCTTAGAACTACTCCAATTAAACTATCTTTCTATTAAATAAAACCCGTCGGAATCGGTCCATTCGTTTGGGAACTTTGCCGCAGACCGTCACGCAATTACGTGAGGTTTTCAGGGGGGGGGGGGGTCTAGCCGAATCTCGCCCAACCTCACGTGGGGGAGAGGGGGGTCTCGGCTAATATCACGTAATAAACTTTTTTAATTTTATCACTGTACATCTAGATTACGAGAGAAGCAATCTTGAAATAAAGAAGCCAATTGTGTTTTTTTAAATAAGTCCAACGCATTTACCCTATAAATACAAATTTTGAAAAATCTCACCTGAGATAAAGGGTGGGGTGAGAGGTTGAATCAAATCTCGCGACATCGGACCAGGGGGTGCTGTCAAAAAATCTCATGTAATTAATGGACGTCCCCCATACAGGCAGACATAAGCGTCAAAGTTATAACACGCTTGGTTTGGCGTTAGGGTTTCAAACAAAGAACGGTAAAGTAAAATATAAAAAATACTAGCCGTTGCCCGCGAAACTTTCGCATTTATAATATTAGTGTGATCAATTCAGATGATCACGTTGATTACAAATATTTTAATTTTATTTTTTAAGGCATCATTTCAACTACGAAATTGTACCACATACCTACATGTTACTTTTTTGGCTATAAAATAACCGACTTCAGTCTTACTTCTTCTAATTCACTTAAAAAAAATGGAAACGGAAGCCTAAAATTAAAAGTGATTAGTGAAATGTCTACTTCATTTTTGAAGAGCTTTGTAACAATACCACACACACTGTCTTTTAACTTCCTCTTTAATTATCGGTATTAATCAAGCGATGAATACCTTCAAACTATTAGATCTCAATTAAACTTACTTGGGACTACCTTAGAGCTATACTGAACCCAACGCAAAAAGAACCATTCAAATCGGTTCATAAACAATGGTTATGACAAAAAAAAGAACAGTGTGTAGAGAATCTCCTCTTTTTTGGTGTCGGTTAAAAATGTTGCTCTAATCAAACAGTTTTGTTTTTTCCTATCTATCTATATCTTTGATCGCTTAATCGATTCAACGGAATTTGGCTCAGTTTTGAGAAATCGGTCACAAGTATTTCCAATGCGCACGTTTCCAAACATGAGATACAGAATCGTTTGCAGAAAAATTATCACGTGTTCATTTCGTATTTTCACAGGATTCAGCCTTTGTGTTCGTTTCGAAGAAAATTTAATATTTCAATTGTATCTATTGGAATTATTTGGAGAAAGGTTCTCTCGACCCTCACGACTTTATGAATAACTAGCTGTTGCCGGCGACCTCTTACGCGTAACACTACTAAACGTGTAGGTAACCTAGAAATAAAGCTAAGCTCGCTATTGCAACTTGACTTGACACGCCATTTTTATCCCATGAGACCTGATTTATCGGATAAAAAGTAGCCTATGTGTTAATTCAGGTTATAATCTATGTACATACAAAATTTCATCGAAATCGTTTCAGATTGAGTAACAAACAAATCAATAAATAAACAAGAAACCAAACTTTGACATTTATAATATTAGTGTGATAATTCATCATGTTTCGAAAAACCCTCATTTGGTAAGTAAATTAGGTTTTTCAAATGGCTTGTAAACCGTTTTACTAAACATGGTTTGGCCTCTAGTCTATATGCTATAGATTCGAGATCTCAGATCCCTCTGAAAAAAAGCCATGCAGGATGTTATTATAATAATAATAAATAATAAAATCTTTATTCATTTTTCATATTGCTGAGATTAACATTACGGATTAGTATCTACTTATAGGTAACACTTTATACATTGCCTGAACTAGGAGGACCTGTATCTCAGGCAAAAAAAAACTGGACTGGTGTAACTAATGAATACTCAAATTAACAAAACTTAAAATCTATTTACATAATGAAAAAGAAACCTACAAAAACTAAGTGCACACGTGTTATACAATATTTAAAATCCTACTTTATTACGTTTAGTAACTCCTCAGTTTCCTCGTATGATAGATTGGATAGAGCAGACTGTAAGGCTCTTTTACAGTTTGAGAAATTCATTGAGTGGATGTTTAATTTACGATTTATCCTTTTGTACAGGTATGGTCCTAGGAACATTAAAAATCTGGATGCAAAAGCATGTTTTATTGGGGTGTTGTTACTGCGGACTATATCTTTTCGTCATTATGACAATATCATAATCATTTATGGCCAGAATATAGGTTATACAGAAAAATGTCACATTTAATTTAAATTAAGTAGTTTGACTATACTCTACCCCACTCAGGGGCGTGCAATAAGCTTGTAAAGCTTTCACATTTGTTTTCTTATAAAGATATTGTTAGTAACATTACACTATTTATGTCAAACATTTAGTATTCAATTATAATTATTTTCTGTCAAATTAATCATGTCATTATTTATTAAAGTATTTTTCTGTTTAAAAGGTCTTATCTAAAAGCCATAATTTTAATTTGTGCCTAAATTTAAAAAGTGGCAGTTCTTTAATGTCCTTTGGTAAATTATTAAATATTTTTACAGCCATTATATATACATTCTTTTTATAAATATGTATATATAATACCTATGTAAGTATGTATGTACTTGCTGATCTGCTCACGGCTTCGCACGCGTGGTTTGTTAATAAAAACATTTCCCCTCCTGTGCAGTCGGGTAAAAAATAGCCTGTCTCAATCATAATCTATGTGCCAAATTTCATCGTAATCGGTCCAGCCGTTTAGTCGTGAAAACCTAACAAACACACGGACAGACGAGAGAGAGATACAGAGATACTTTCAAATTTATAATATTAATAATGTGTGTGGAAAAGAGGGCAACTTAAGAGACCATAATATTCCACCCTGAGATGTTCTTAGCACAATTCCAAAGGTATATCCGATTCCAGAAAATTAAAAAATTCAGGAATATACACAAATTCTTTAAAGATTAAACAGGTTCGCCCACTTTTAACATACATCTGTCTTCGCCTTCTCGCAATATCTAATCCTAATTATTTTAAATGGTTGGCTTGGTTTGCCTGTTTGGTTCCTCATCGGGTCAGCTGGGGGCTTATAATCATAGTGATAAGACTGCCAATTGCACTTCACAATATAATGTATATTTTTATTCTAAACAGTGTGGGTCAAACAGGCCCTATCTGTCTATGTATTTCTTGTGCACAGCAGTCGAATTGACCTTACTCACGAATCGGAACGCAATTCCCTTTAAACCTTCAGATATTTATAATCTAGTTAATTAATATGAAATAAAATGAATGTATTTTTCCCCCGAGGATGAGAACTTCTACGAAACGGAATGGTAATTTCACGAACCAGAATGGCGTTACAGTGCGTTCCGGTTCATTTCGAGCTTTGGTGCACAGGAAATCCTTGAGCAGGTCAGGCTACGGAACGTGGCCCTTTGAAAATATAAATTCGCAAAGTCAACATTGTTTCTTTTATGTTTGTAAATAAAGTTATGTATGTATTACTATTAGCCCATATTGTCCCATTGTTGGGCAAAGGCCTACCCCCATTTCCGCCTTTCACAGCGGTCCAGTGCCACCTTATGCCACTCTCTCTCAAAGGCGTCCAGCTCGTCTCGCCACCTCCGGCGTGGTGTCGCGGCACCGCTTTGCTGTCTCAGGTCTCCTTTTTGTGGTAATTTTGGCCCACAGCTCGTCAAGCATGCGACAGACGTTAGACGATATAAAGCTATGTATGAATTTGTTAAATGAAATTAGTATTTAATTTAGTATAATTAACTAATTATAAGTAAATTAATTCATTGTAATTGGAGTAGAATAAGTTAGGCAATTAAATTTTAATTTCCTGGACACTGTCGACTTAACAACCACCATGTTCCAGCTAGGGCTATGCGATACACAAACCTGCAGATTCTGAAATAAGGCGGTAGAATCGCCTATACACATGTTATCCTTGTCCACTTATGCGCAAACATAGCATTCATCTGGGCAAACACATCCTCAGCCCGGAAGAGCTAACAGCTATCACCCCTAAGAATATCCTTCAGTTTCTAACAGCTGTAGGGCTTAGTGGTGAAGATGAACACCCATGGGGGCCCCTAGTTCATGAGAACTAGGGGCGGTTTACACACAACTTGCGATCACAATTAATTGGCTTCAAAGGCGTGATTCAAAAGCCGCAAAAGCCAATAAAAAAAATTTGGGTAATTGAGTTAGAACTTAAGTTAACAATACTATTGTATGAGGTTTAAACCTGTAAAAATAGATTACCTAAGTGGAAGTACATAAATACTAAATACCTAGAATGTCCAACTAGCACAAGTAAAACCATCTACCTCAGCTAGTAAAATCATAAATTCGTCTTGTTTTACTCTTCTTTCAACGGCGTACTCGTATTTTCACCTGCCGAGTCTAAACAAATCAATTATACTAATATGTTTATAAACATACGTGTTTATTTTCTAATATCCGCGGTTTAACATCTGTTTTTCTATGTTTAGTAAAATGTCTATTAAACCACTTTTTAGTGTCAGCAGTGCTTTGAACTTCTGCACGTGGTATGTTATCATTATCATCAGAAGTTCATCTAAAGACTTCCATCATCATCATTATCCACGGCCCAACTTTGCCCACTGCTGGGTCTGACACGATCTGATCTATCGACGGCTATGACTTTGGTAATGTCGTCCATCAGTCGAATGTCCTACATTAGCTAATAGTGGTCGAGGAGCGGTAATAGCTTACCGCAATATACAGACTTCCACAGAACATAAAATGATAAAAAACTGTAATCTTATGATTTTACGTATATCCGTTGCTGTCGCCCACCTGTCGTTCGGTCAGACCGTCCCTTTTATACCTAGTGTCCGTTCAGACAGACGTCCACCACACCACAGCTACAAAAATGAGGCCAGCCATAAAATCGTATAAAACGTAGTTCCATCCAATCGTATGATAACGTAGTTCGGTTCCGTCGCGAACGTGTGCTCATTTCCGATGACATCGCGGCCACAAAGCAACTTCACGCACTTCATGGTTCACATTCACACTAACCTTAATAATAATAATAACACTGAGAAGGCTGAGAACGACCTTGTCTTGGCTCATGACATTACCGCCATGTGGGATGTGGAATCAACGATTATCGTTCCGGTAGTTGTGTCGGACTGATAGCGAAAAGCCTCGACCAATACCATAAGAGGCTCTCGCTAGGAAGTTGGATCAAGGGTTAGATACAGAAGCAGAAGGCGGTACTCCTGGACTCGGCACGCGTAGTCATGAGGTTCCTCTCTCTGGAGCCCTAGCGACCGATCGCTTGGGCCTTGCTCCGTGGTCGGTGGTTTACCGTTTTTATAATATTTTTTTTCTGTTTGTTTTTTGTAAGATACTTTGTAGTGAAAAACTTATAAACAATTTTTAAAATAAATGTGTGAATAACACTAATAGTTTAACCATCTATCCCAATTTCAATTATATGAATTTTATAGATACAAATAAATACAAATAATTTATTAATAACACCATTGTTACAAGTCAGTTGGATAATTACAAATAATAATAAAATTTACAACAATGCTGGTAAAAGTAACAGATCCTTCATCTCATAAAAAAGGTGTTCCAGCAACCACTTTTTAAGACGGGATTTAAAGGCACCGATGCCGATGGAAAGAGCATCACGTATTAGTGCTATTATGTACACGGACTTTTCAGACTTAACAAGCTTGTGTGACGGTGTTACAAGACGGTCCTTGTATCTGGTAGTCATGGTACGCCTGGCTCGAGATGGATTTACGCCTCTACGTTGAAACGTATCGAGCTTCGTATGGGTATATACGGCTATTTGGTATATGAGCTCGCAAGGTAGTGGAAGGATTTCGAGCTCCTTAAAGCTCAAGGAAGCTAGTAATTATTACGCACCAAGTTTCACTTGGTATTGAAAAATGACAGTCGGAAACACAAGTACCTAAATCCTGGATCAATATTTCAACAGGATGATTCTCCAATGCTGAATGATTAAAAATAGGTGATTTGCAAACTGTCACATACAAAAATCAACAACAAAAAGAGAATACGGAAAAAGCTTACATTTTAGAGCTACTACATTCATTAAACACACAAAAGAGCGCTACATTCTTTGACTACTTCTAAGAAATAGAGCCAATTCTTTTAAAAATATGACGTAATCATTACCAACTCTACGAAGCGACCACTTCCCAAAACAATCATCCCTTTTTAAGCTTTTTTTTAAGGAACCGTCGTGGGCCTGATGACTCACGCTTAGTCAGGTAGGTATAAAGTTCATTGACACTGAAATTCTATTCGAATTTTTATATTAGCCATAATTACGTCAACTGCTGATCATAGGCCTCCCCAACGCTATCCAGAGGCTAGAGCAACTGCGGCACCCAATGGCTATCAGCAACCTACATATTTTATTAGGATTTCGTCCGACTTTTCCTCGATGAACGTGTTTATTTAAGTTATAATAAATATGATTCGGGAGCTGTCGCTTATCTGGGTCTACGCATAATCATTGCAATTCAGCGGAGCAATGCAGCCAGTGTCTTGGGGACACTTCCTGGTAGTGATTTGGAGCAGTTGAGCTATCTTTAAATCGTTTGCAACGGTCTGTAGATGATTCAACTGTTCCTTCTGTATTTTATTATAAATAGGTAATCGTATATTCTTCCTGTTATGAAAGACAATATCGGTTATAATAAATAGAATAGAATAGAAAACGCTTTATTGTATACGACACTTAAATTAACAAATCATATTTAAACATATAACTAGATACGCGATAGTACCTACAATTGGCGGTCTTGTCGCTAAAAGTGATCTCTTCCAGACAACCTATGGATGGACTGGAGTTTATTTCATAGGAAATACATATACTTATCTAGGGGTGATTTTTTTACTTACACGCACGGCCCATTGGGTAGGATACCGATGAATAAATCCTATAAAAACACTATTAGATTTCATCAATACTTTTGATACCTCTCTCCAGCCAAACCACTATTCTTGTATATAATTATATAAAACTAGCTGACCCGGCAAACTTTGTTCTGCTATAAATTATCAAAGAAACCAAATGCAGAATGAAATATCAAAGTGACGCGACATTTCATGTAAATGACTTCAAGTCAACGAACGACGGTTAAATTATACGGAACTTTCAACCCCTATTTCACTCCTTCAAGATAATTTTTTGAAACAATAGCCTTCCCCGGGATATAAATCTATCTTCTTGCCAAATTTCATTACGATCCGTTCGGCCCTTTAGTCGTAAAATGGTTTTTTTTTTATAAATTATAGGCTAGCGTTTGACCACTATCTCGCCTGATGGTAAGCAATGATGCAGCCTACGATGGTACACGCTTGCCTAGAAGAAACCTATTCACTCGCGACTTGAAGATCCCTAGGTTGTAGTTATCAGGAAACACAGACTCAGGTAAGGCGTTTCACTCCTTGGCATAATAAAAGTGGAAGAGTACCGCTTTGTGCGTATGGGAGGTATGTCTACCATGTAGCGTAACAAACAAACAAACTAACAAACAAATTGAGCTACTGTCGCATTTATAATATTAGTATAGATATGGATACTCGTAATGAAGTTGTAAGAAGAATTGTCAAAGCTGAGTAGGTTTTAATAGTTTACGAGCGCTGGTCGATTAAAGCATGTCTGTAGTTGGGTTTGAAAACAGCTCACGGGTATTGTCTCCTACCTAAAACTAACAAACCATAGCAGGACGGCTCAGTTCCAACCATCCCTAGTTAATTTAAACACATTCGCACTCACCGTTTTGGTTCTACGAGTACGTTCATAATGCGTACAGCTAATGTTTGGACCACTTCACCGTCGTGTTTTTCCTGAATATTACAATCCGGATTTCTTTAGGATAACGTGAATAGGTGTCTTCTAGATTTTTACGCTCCATCTTAGACCATCGCATACCATAGATCTTCGTTTAACCACAATCTGACCTGATTGTGGTTAAACGAACATCTATTCAAGGTAAAATAGTTCGAAGTTTCAGCTGAAAAATTCGATCGAATCTCATAAACTGTTAAGATTACAGACATCCCAAGTTTTTGACTTGCAAAATCGAATGATTTATCGATTGTATGTAAAATGTGACTTCCTTTTGCGTCTTATAGATGGATTGCTGGTAAGTAAGATGTAGGTATTCAGAAATTGTACAGATTCATCAATTTTCATTGAAATATGCCATTCAAGAAATTAATTGAAATGAAACGTGATTACTCGTAAGTCACAAAATGTCAATTTTAGTTTTGGTCCAACATATTTCATAATTATATCTATAAATAATAAATAAATATTGCTGGACATTTCACACAGGGCTATCTAGCCCCAAACTAAGCAGAGCTTGTACTATGGGAACTAGATAACTGATAGAATACTTGTATACATTTTTTTTTGTAAATACATACTTATAATATATAGAAAAACATCCAGACCCGAAAATCTGTATATCATGCAAACATTTGTTCCGCGGCGGGAATCGAACCCGCTACCTCCTGCGTCTCAGCCGGCTATTCGCCAACTGCACCACGGAGGTCGTCTGAATCTGAAAAAAAAATCTGAGAAAATCTGAATTTAAATATGTATTTACATTGTCCAATTTAAAAAGATTTAAAATGTTTAAATTCCAATTTAAAGAGAGGATTTTATCAATATAAAGACTAGCACTAACGGATTGTGTTCATGTCTATTAGTGAAAACTTTTTAAGAATCAGTTTAGTAATTACGTAGATTACCCCCAACAAACAAACTTTACCTTTATATTTTCATATAACTAACTAGCCGTTGCCCGCAACTTCGTACGCGTTACGAGTACACTACTAAATGTGTAGGTAACCTAGAAATAAAGCTAAACTCGCTGTTGCAACTTGACTTGACCCCCCATTTTTATCCAATGAGAACTGATTTGTGGGATAAAAGGTGGTCTATGTGGTAATTCAGGTTATAATCTACATAATATATATACCAAATTTCATCGAAATTGGTTCAGCCGTTCTCTGAAGGATAGAAACCGAAACAAAGTTATCCGACAGCTAACCAAGGTGATCGACATAGTTCAGAGGGTCAGCAAGCTGAAGTGGCAGTGGGCGGGTCATATCTGCCGCAGAACCGATAACCGTTGGAGTAAACGTGTTCTGGAGTGGAGACCACGTCTAGGCAAGCGAAGTGTAGGACGCCCTCCGGTTAGATGGAGTGACGATTTGCGCGCTGTGGCTGGCAAGGATTGGATGAGAAGAGCTGAGGATCGGGCTCAATGGTGCACCCTGGGAGAGACCTACGTCCATCAGTGGACTGTTATAGGTTGATGATGATGATTATAGTTCAGCCGTTACGACGTGATTGAGTAACAAACAAACATCCAAACTTTCACGTTTATAATATTAGTGTGATGTCCAAAATTCATTTAAATTATAATTAGGTACGGCATTTATCTAACCGATTATATAATTTTACCTAAAAAAAGTCTTGTGTCGATACAAAAATAAAATAAATTCCTATAAAAAAATATGTTAGAGACAAGCCATTTTGAAAATTCTAGCAATCAAGTCTACGGTAACTAAGTAAAAACAACTGACACAAAATGATCTTAAAAATGTCAATGTTGCAAAATCAACTTACCAACCAAGCGATCAATGACCTGAAACAAATTAGCGGCCAATTGTAAATGATCATCTTTGTTTATACGTGCAGTTTTCAATAACCTCTAATACCTACTAGTATTTACTGTTTGTCACGTTTTCACGACTAAACGGCTGGACCGATTTCGATGGAATTTGGTACACAGATAGATAATGAGCAGGATTGGAACAAAGTACTTTTTATCCGACTGAGCAAAGGCAGGGTCATATTTTTATTACAAAAACCACACGTGCGAAGCCGCGGGTGGTATTTATATAAAGATTGTTTTTCGAAGGTATTTTAAAAGGATGAATACTAGAGAAAATTATTTTCTATACGCTCTCATTATTATAAACATCTAAAATGTAACCCAAATCCAAAAAAATAAGTTGATTATTTATATTCGATCTGTCTCCCTTTTTTCTACCTTGAAAGTCCCTGCGAGTTGGTTACTGAGTAATTTAACAATAAGGGTGATTTGCGCAATTCCTAAACGTATTTAGTGGCTAAATATGATTTAAGGAGTTGTCAAATCATACAAATGCGTCAAGTTTACGTTTCTTGTAATAACTTAGCAGTTGCTACTGTCAAACGTCAGTCATCAGGTGATTTTATGAATGGAACAGGGGTGCAGTTACCTTTTGTAAATTTCAGAATTTTTAGAACGTTTTCAACTAGTTATGAATGACTTATGATAGTAGCAGCGTCAATGGGGCCTCCATTATTTACGTGAGGCGTTTTAACCCCGACCCCCCTAGTGAGATGTCGCAAGTTTTGTTTCGACCCCGTCGCCCTTATCTCACGAGAGATTTTTCAAAATTTGTGTTCATAGGGTAAATGCGTTAAACGTTTTTTTGTTATTCGAGAAGTTTACATTTAATTTCTCGCAATTTCACACCGATCGACAAAAAATTATTATTTGCCGAAACCCCCCCTCGCCTCTCCCCCACGTAAGATTGGGCGAGATTCAGCTTGACCCCCTCCCCGCCCTGAACATCTCACGTAATTAATGCGCACGTTAATTTTCAGATTTCAGATTTATTTATTTCACTATATGTAATTATAAATTGGTCGTTATATGCATGCCAACTTTTACATTATTTAATAATTCTGGGTAGGTACACTGATTTTCTAATTATTTATATACATTACATTGATAATAAGTCATCATCATCATTCTCAGTCCCTGTCGACCCACTGCTGGGCATAGGACTCTTTGTTTCTGCCATTCTTCCCGATCCTGTGCCAGTCTGAACCACGGTCTTATGGATGTCGTCGACCCATCTCCCTGGTGGACGTCCCCTATTTCGATGGCCAGTTCCGGAACCGATTTCGATCAAATTTGTTACGTACGTAGATTATAACCTGGATTAACACATAGGCTACTTTTTATCCCATAAATCAGGTCGCATGCGATAGAAACGGGGTATCAGATGGTATATCAGATGGGGTATCAGTAAAGTTTAGATTTATTTCTAGGTTACAAACACATTTAGTAGTGTAACGCGTACGAAGTTGCGGGCAACAGATAGTGCTATAATAAAAACAAAACAGATAGGTAGGAACAGATATCTAAAACAAAATGATAGGGGTATTACCACAAAAAAAATTAAACACTGCTTAGCGCGTGTTTAAAAAAATCCTATAGAATAATGGGTAAACAATTTTTTAAACACTCGTTAAACAGTAATTTAACTTTATGGTAACAAGGTAGGTTCCTCACCAATATGTGCGTATTACCGGAAAAATATCGCAGCATCCCACTTACAGCTTTACACCGGCTCCAGACGTTGGCCCTAACGGCGACGGTACCAACGTTGGCTGGTTAATTGGCTAGGCATCCACGTTAGGGCCAATCTTATTTTCTAGATCCACACGTTCGTTGGGGCCACGTACCAACGCCGCTTGTCCAACATGGTGGAGCCCGCGTTATGCTACAGTTCTGAATTGCCGTATATGTTGTATCCAGAACAGCCTATGCAAACCTATTTAAAACTGCACATTCCCTTTGCTCTCTCATTTCATCCCAGGCTCCCGAAGTGGTACAACGTCACAATAGGCGTCGTAAAAGTTTTTTGAATTTCTGGAATTTAACTTTTAGTTGTGCGTTAAGTTTTTCGTTGTGTTTTTTATTTTGTGGTTTATTCGGATTTTGAGCAGCGTTGAAAGGTATTTTTGTTTCTGTTTTTTGTTTTCATTTTCGTTTTCTTTCATTATATGACGTTTAAAATAAATCAGCTCTCGGTGTCGGAAGAATAGATTGGCAAAAAATATTGCAATAAAAATTAATGTGACCTATGGAAAAAAAAAATCATCATACATAAATTCTCAAAATCTATATTTTAACTTATTGGTCAGTTTAACTACTATTTATATAGAATTTTTTGCACTGGTATAAAAATAAAATAAATACCTACTTATCATTTATTAAATTTTTTTAAAAAAGTATATAAGTATTCTATCAGTTATCTGGTTCCCATAGTACAAGCTCTGCTTAGTTTGGGGCTAGATAGCGCTGTGTGAAATATCCAGCAATATTTATTTAATATTTATTTATACCTGTTTATAATTTTAGATAACAAATTACTTCGTTTTCACATTTCTGTATAAAACCTAAAACGAACATGTGTAAATATTTTTTTAGTACATATAAAACTGGTTCATCTAAAAAAAAAATAAGATTAAAAAACGATTAAATTTTGTATCGGATTAAACATTTGCTTATATTATTCACAGAAAACTAGGTATTTTTAGTATATTTATTATAAAGGTAAAAAAGTCGATTATTACTTGAACGACCCTAGGACCGTAAATAAATTTGAAAAAAGAATGAGGCTCACTGAATTCATAAGCTAAAATCAAATGCAATCACCATAACAAATCCTTATTTCTTTTTGAAAATGAAAGAGGTCCGGTTGTGAAAAACCAGGACAGCTAATTTTATTCATAGCAACAAACTGTTAGGTATGATAAAGTCTTTTAATTTCGTCGTATTCGTGATGAAAAGTTATGTGTTATACTCGGGTGTACGGTTGCCAGGTCTTAAAACTGAAAAGCCGGACAGAGCAGCCAGTTTTTTTTTGGGTAAAAAAGCCAGACACCCTTAATTTTTTAGTCTTAATTATTTACCCGACAATTTTTTTTAAGTAAAACAAGGCTTTTTATCATTTACCATAAAATCTTAAATTTTAATGAAAAAACAATAAATGGCGCGCCCGCGATGACCATCGCGCGTGGTATTTAAAAATCCTAACATAAGCTGGACAGGCCGGCCGGCAACGTATCCTGACTGTATCCGGCTTTATCCGGACGCCTGGCAACCATACTCGAGTGCAAGTGATCTATTACAACTGTGTGATTTGATTACACCCGACATATATGATAGGTGAGGGAGGGTGTTATTAAGCCCTTGTGTTATAATAATAAAAAAACGATTATTCAGACACTTAGATTATCACATCAAATAAATATTGCTGGACATTTCACACAACAGCAGCCCCAAACTAAGCAGAGCTTGTACTATGGGACCCAGATAACTGATAGAATACTTATAAACTTTTTTTTTGTAAATACATACTTATATAGAAAGACATCCAGACCCGGAACATCGAGGATCATTGTATCATTATTTGTAGATCATGCAAAATTTGTTCCGCGGTGGGAATCGAACCCGCTACCTTCTGCGTCTCAGCTGGCTATTCCCCACTACGCCTCGGAGGTCGTCAAACATTTGTTTCTTAGTATCTAGTTGTACTTACATGTCGACAGCTGTATCTGTTTATCCAGATTTGACAAATGCCTCTTCCAACATCTTCCACCCCAGGCATGTATAATAATGTACCATTAATTTATAATATTTAGGTATTACCTAACATAAATGGCATTTCCATTGTCCACCTCGGAAGGAAGGGAATCCAGTCACGTACCTGATAAAAACGTGCCCCAATGCTCTAGGAAAATTATGTGTCATGGCTGTGGGAATTTTTGATAAACATCATTATCAGGAATAAATGAAAATTCTTTATTGCATAAAATAGATCTATTCTCTTCCATTTATCATCATCATTTGAGCTGAAAATACCATCGAACCCCCCTTTTTAAGGCCTTATGGGTGTCAAAATAGGCATTTCTACTTGACGCAAATCCGACTTTACGACCTTTTAAACTAAGAAAACATATTTTTTTAATTGATAATGATTATTGAATATACGGATTATATTGCTATCAAGCCGGAAACACGATTGACTAAACATTGTTTATTGTTCGCACGGACTAATCTGTGAATTCATATTTGGCATAGAGGAGTGGGGAATGCTAAAATTAAACTAAAAACAATAATTAATTTGAGTCGAATTTTGACCACACTTGCAACTCGTTACAATTATCTCGCACAGACGTCTCCGTATCAAGAGGACGGTTGCGTGTTCAAATCCCATTCATAATTTTGAAATGATTTTTAAAAACTTAACATCAGCTTAGATTCCCTACAACAGATGATTGAGTTTGTTATATTGTATTTATTGCTTAGTCTTAACCCCCAACGCGAAAAGAGAAAGAAGAATAATGCGGTTTCGCAATTATAGTCCTAAATGACAGCATTGATTCAAAAGATTTGAATCAATCAAGAGAATTGAATTTCTTAATTTTCACACCACCTGCTCGACAATGTAAAATTGTATGTCATGTAAACCTCACCGAAAGCAGATGATTAAATCTCTACGGCTGAGCCGGGGGCTGAGGGCATAATGTGATTTGAATTTGGAACCTCATCTGTATTTAAATTTGAACCAAAGAGACCCACACAATAAGAACTTATTCGTAAATCGAACTAACACACGCACACACACACACTCACAAACACATCCACCCACGCAGATCCTTCTGGTCTGTTGGAAAACAACTGTAATTTTTAGTTTAGTTTTTGATAATGTACCATTTACCTGGTTGGAACTCATTGATGTAGAGGAGGGCGTTGGTGTCTGTAACACAGTTTTCATACTAATACAGGCATCATCGTTTGAAACTGTACACATGACTGTATATCTGTTGTTCCTCAATAAATGCTTTTATTTTTATTATTATTATTAACCTCTGCACAGAATGTACCAACCTAGATTTGGTTTTTCTTGTCTCGCAGCAAGTGTGAAGAGTAGAGTATTCTCTTCGTGGATAAAGCTGTCTGCATCTTGGGCGTGCTTATATCCCTCTCTGCACTCAGGATTCTAGTAACTCCCTCGCTCCGCTCGGGATTCAATATAGAGCCCGTGACGCAAGATTCCGCTTTATCCCCTCGTTTAAAAATCTAGTATTCAATATAAGATATTGACATTGTTAAATAAATACCTACCGACAAATATTTGCACGCTTGCAAATAATCTATTGTATTTGTATAAAATATTAAAAAAAAAACAAAGAAATAGTAATAGATTTTTTTACAGTTTTATTTAATTAATAGTGCATTTGGAATTATCATCATCATCATAGTCAACTCTTCTCATTCCACTTCCAGTTGCTGGGCATTCTTTGTTATCACTATTTGCCTGTGTCTTGCGCTGTTCTGAAACTACAAGTTTGGATAAACAAAAATTTAATTATTTGTAATCAATATTTTCCTGATCTAAACTGTATTGTTAACTAGAGACTGAAGGTAGCGGGTTCGATCATAATAAGTCAAAATAAAAAAACAAACATTATCTTTGCATGTCCGTATATTATTTTTTTCTATTTACTTATTGTTTTTTCTCCTTGTTCCAGATAACCGTTGAATCTCAGAAGTATTATAATTTATTATCATGTATTTAGTTCTGCTAATTGCCGTGGCGCTAGTGGGCGATTGTCGGTCCGCGAACGTTTACAAACATATGAAACTTATGGATATAGACAACAGGATTGAATCTAATGGTAAGTAAAAAACTCCAATTCATATTAAACCCGTAAAGTGATATCTAAGAATCATCCCATTTATTTTAAAAAATCAAATCAAAAATGAGGAGATTCGTAGACGAGCCCAAGTCACTGACATATCACAAAGGATAAGCAAGCTGAAGTGGCAGTGGGCAGAACTGACGGCCGTTGGGGGAGAAAGATACTCGAGTGGAGACCACGCACTGGAAAGCGCAACGTAGGATAGCCTACCACTAGATGGAAAGCCTGATTAAGGTTACTGGGAGAGGTTGAGTGCAGGCCACACAAAACCTTCCGCTCTGGAAATGTATGGGGTCCCCCATGTTCAGCAGCCTATGTTCAGCAGTGGCCGTCCTGTGACCAACGGGGGGGGGGGGTATTAGCTAGCGACGCTATGTGCACCTATAAAAAGTCTTCCTTTTTGACTTATTGCGTTATTGCACTTAGTTTTAACTAAACATAACATTGCAAACACCAAAATCAAAAATATAGAAAAATACTTAGTTATAAATAAATTAAATAATTATCTCGTAAATAAAATAAAATATTTCTGGACATTTCACACAGCGCTATCTAGCCCCAAACTAAGCAGAGCTTATACTATGGGAACCAGATAACTTATAGAATACTTATATACTTTTCTTTGTAAATACATACTTATAACATATAGAAAAACAGCCAGACACGGAGCAAATATCTGTAGATCATGCAAACATTTGTTCCGCGGCGGGAATCGAACCCGCTACCTCCTGCGTCAAAATGAATGAAAAAATGAGGGCATTATCCTGCTTTCGGATTAATATACTTGTATGTTCTTCGAAGCACCTTGTATACCCACTTAAATAGAGATGGTTACAAAGTTGCATTTATAATATCATAAATGCATCTTTAGAACTTAAACAGTTCGCGATCTTCTGTCAAATGTCAATGGTAATTTGCAAATCAGTACCCTTTGTTAACTGACATGCGATTACGGACTTCATTCTGAGTTAGTTCATGGTGTCCTTATATAATATTACTCGAGTGGCGCACTCGAAGTCTTTATTATTATTCCACACATTTATTTCTTAGCTCAGGTTAGTCCTGGATCTTTACAAAAGCATTACCGCGGGCGATACCAACAAGTAAGAGGCCTGTTTACATCTTATTAAATTCCCTACGAATATTGCAATATGGACATTAGTCAAATGGTACCTAGTACTATTGCAATAAATGGATTTCGGCTATTCGTAGAGTACTAATTATTAATGACATTCTTACAAGCCTACAAGATCCCACCAGGGCAAATGTATCTTCCTTTTTTGCATTCTTTGCGGTCCATAGCTGTTATTGGCCAGTCAGTTAAGTAAGAATTTAACTTACTCATCGCGCCACCGACCGACGCCGGATAATTACAAAAAAATATACCCAACAATTATAAATCATTAGCCCTAATTATTTTTTGAATTTATTGTATTATTTGCTATTTAGTATTGTGAAATTATTGTATTTTGTTGTTAGTTATAAGCATATCAGTTCAAACATGATTCAAAATTGTTAATGAATAAATGAAATTATTTAAATAATTATTATTAGCGATAGGACGTCGACTACTAAACACAGGCCTCATTACAGAGCAGTCAATCTTTGTGTGGACTGAACCCCTAGATGTGAAGACAACCTAATGAAGGTTGCTGGAAACAGTCACATACATAGTCCTAACAACAGAGAAATTTGCCTGCGTATTTACTGCGCAATCCGTAAAAACAATAAGACATAAAATACATGTGACGAAACTCTGCGTAACTTCTCGATTCGGCAGCCAGGCAATGATGACCAAGATAGAGATAAGATAAGATAAATCCTTTTATAGTTCATTGAACTTCCACAAGGCTTGACAATGTGGGTTAAAGGTTTAACAGATATATCAGATAACATGATATTTGTTCTTGGTTCCTGAGGTTGCAACCTTGCCTTTTGACTTTGTTCTTTGAAAACTTGAATACCATGTAGGACAAGTCTTAGTGATATGTAACCTGTGAGGCAATGCAATTGTTATAGGCAGCTGTAACATATAACATCAGATTGGTCATGGCCTTGTGCAGTCACTTTATTTTAACTAGTGGTTCGCCCCGAACTGAGATCTCGAGAATCTCCCAAAATAAATATTAGGTATACTTAGGGCGACTTGCACAACGATGCCTAAACGTATTTAGTGGCTAAATATGATTTAAGGAGTTGTCAAATCATACAAATACTTCAAATTTAAACATGTTTAGTCGCTAAATAAGTTTAGTGATCTTTGTGCATGCCGGCTTTCATCTTTAACTAATAAATTGGTGCCACGAAATACATAACCAACCTAATTGACCCACAGTTTCATTCAAATTAGATGTAACGGGGGTTCTTGTAAATTGGTTAATTTTTTTGGGGTACAAATGGCAGTTATTCTGGATTTCAGACTTTTGCCTACATTTGTGTCACTAAAGCTACGCGAATACCAAATTTCAGCATTGTGGGGTCACTGGTGTACCCTGTGAATTTTGTCAAAGTTTTTTTTTTATGGCTAATAACTCAAAAAATACAAAATTTAAACTAATTAAGTAATTAAGGTAATTAAGTTCGCGAACAAATCGCGATAAGACCGCCCATTGTACTTGTTGCTTTGTGAATTATTATTGTATTTTTGTTTATTTTGTGGTGTACAATAAAATGTTTTCATTCATTCATTCATTCGCTAGTGGTACCCTGTAGGTACCTTACCTACTCTAATTGTCTTAAACTTTTAGACGCATTACGATCTACGAGTACCTATAGAGGCATTAAAATTAACATCCCGTACTTTTTAACTGAGATTATGCGATAATTTTCTAATAGTTCCCGCCTGCGATTATCAAAATATGCAAGTATTTTACTGTCACGTTGACATTTCAGGATTTCGGTTCTTTGTACCAACCGGACTATTGACATCAAAAAGTACCTATCAGTAGTTCGGATTAACAACCAAACTACTGAGGCTATTCTCAGTTTGTTTTGCTGTCGTGTCTTGTTTTATTATATACAAGCTTCCGCCCGCGGCTTCACACGCGTGGTTTGCCAATAAAAATTAGTCTTTGTGTTAATCCAGGTTATGATCTACGTACAAACCAAATTTCATCGAAATCGGTCCAGCCGTTCCGACGTGAAAGAGTAACAAACATCCAAACCTACATACATTCCCGTTTATAATATTAATAAGAGTGGGACTTCATCATCATCATAGGACGTCATACTGAACATTGCCTCGCCCAAACATAATAATATAGTTTTTATTAGAAGTCTCTCGAATCCAACTACCAATATTAAGCGATAAAACCGCCCATTGTACTTGTTGTTTTGTAATTTTTTATTTTATGTTCATTTCTTTTGTGATGTATAATAAAGTGGTTTCATTCATTCAAATATTATGTTTTTTTTAGGACTTCCAGCAAAATCATCAGTAACCCGTAGATTCCTGACGATAACGCAACGACCAGATGAATCGTATGCGCATGAGCAAGGAACCACGTTATCACTCACTTGCGACAGTCTAGGCGCACCAGCGCCATCTGTGCGCTGGTTTAAGAACGATGCGCCCGTTTATGAGGTTAGTACTACTGGGTATGGATAATAATTATAGAGCAGTAAGTCTGTTACAATCTGAGATTCTCAGATTGTGTCACAAAAGAATGTTTAAAATCGGACAACACAATTATTGCTGAACATAAAATCACACTAATATTATAAATGCGAAAGTTTAGAAGTTTATTTATTTATTTGTTTGTTTGTTACTCAATCACGTCGTAACGGCTGAACCGATTTCGATGAACTTTAGGATGTACGTAGATTATAACCTGGATTAACAAACAGGCTACATTTTATCCCACCAATCAGGTCCCATGGGATAAAAATGTGGCGTCGAGTCAAGTTGGAACAGCGAGTTTAGCGTTATTTCTAATACCTACACATTTAGGAGTGTAACGCGTACAAAGTCGCGGGCAACAGCTTGTAAAATATATAAAGCCTTTATTTCCAACATTTCTTAATATTATTATTTCTTAGTATTTAAGTTTTCATTCTTTATTGCACACGAGAAAATATATTTAAAAATACAGAAATAGGAGGATATGTACAAAGGCGAGCTTAACCCTAAGAAGACTTTACATGTTTTATTTTGTTCACTTTGGCACCCAAAGTTGGGTGTAGGTCTCCAACGGTTCCGCTGTGATCCATCTAGTCAACGGCCTTCCCGCTGCCTCCACGATATTATCGCACCATCTCCTCAGCCTGCCTCTCGCACGTCTAGCATCTCGTGGGTACCAATGCAAGATCCGCTCACTCCAGCGCTCATTTTTATGTGCTTTGGCAATGTGACCCGCCCGCTTACAGAGCATACTGACTGCATCAGAAACCTTCGTGGTATTTCTTAAGCATTCGCACCTAACCGTATAATTTCTGAACATATCTACATAAAGAAGTGGCCTGACAGATCTGAAACATCAAAGCTGATCGAGAGCGGTGGCATGGAGAGTGTCATGCCGTTTAACGTCACAGCATACAAGTTGGTTTTACTGTCGGCGCGCCAATAGATGTTTTACATCAAAAACAAAATTTAAAACCTCCTTTTTATAAAGTCGGTTAAAAATAGTGCATCCTTCTAGATTGCTTAAATATATAATTGTGGACAATATTGAAAAGCTTTTAGTTTTCTAGCTCTTTGAATCTTGCTTATTCCAATGTGTTGCGCTAATATGACATTAATGGCAAGCCAAGCTATGCTCAACGTAGGGACTAGTGTCCGTAGGCAGAGATAGATGGAAAGATAAGGCATTACAATGGGTGGCCTTACCACTAAAAGCGATCTCTTCTAGGCAATCTTTGGTCGTTCTATAGAAAATTAATTAGAAAAAACTACGAAATCACAAGCAGACGCACTCGATTCACAGCGCCATCTATTTAGGCTCATCTTCATCATTCGTTTCACCCACAGCCCGACTTTTCCCACTGCTAGGTATAGGCCTCCCTAAGTTTGTGCCATCCGCCACGATCCTATTATTATATTAACGCTATTTAGGCTACTGGGAAATTATTGTCGTGGATCTAAAAACCTGTTTTTTTTTCAGTACGACATGGAATCCAACGAGCTGATAGACAGCAATCCGACATCAGTCGCGCGAGTGACCTCCACTCTCCTCGTGACTAAGAGTTCTAACAGGGACGTGTACACCTGTCTTGTGTCATCCGGCGCGAAGACCGCCCGGGCGAGCACTGTGGTCTACACTTATAGCTCAGGTAAGATTCTACTGTAGTACTATCATAATTACTGATTTAAACGGGTATCCATCGCGTATGTACCTTTTTAAATCTGTTATTCAGTTAGTCAGTTTCATCTGATCCCACCATCACCATTCTATCATTGGACAACCAGACCGCTACATGGTAGACATACCTCCCATACGCACAAAGCGGTACTCGCGCACCTTATTATGCGCATCGCCAAGGAGTGGAACGCCTTGCCTGAATCTGTACTTCCTGATAACTACAACCTACAGGTCTTCAGTCGCGAGTAAATAGTTTTTCTCTAGGCAAGCGTGTACCATCGTAGCTGCATCATTAACACAACTATCCTATAATTATATTTAAAATAAAAAGTTTGAATAATACTAGTCTAGTCATTATCATCATGGGCCGTCAGTGGGTGAGACTAGCGCAGGATCGTGGTGGATGGCACAAACTTGGGGAGGCCTATACCCAACAATGAGTGAAGTCAGGCTGTGGATGATGATGATTATTATCATCATAGGCCTTCAGCATCCATAAAAGATGGTGTCTGTTTCTGAGGTTCGGCACTTACGCATATGACTTGTAACTTGTAAGGCCAATACGAGAGTGACACCAACGGTCCCAGAACTGGCAGAACAATTGTGTGCCTGGTGATGATGAAGGAAGTGCAGTGCGTTGATGGGGTTGGTCACGCTTTTGGGACAATAGATCGAACCAAGCGTTGTCGTGCACGACAACCCCATCAGATAGAGTTTTCCTCCAACTATCACAGTCGTCTAAGGCTTTTTCTCAGTTGTTAGGGTCGATGTTAAAAAATAGCATGTCACGTTTAGCACTGTCTTTAAATCATAAAATTGGGCGCCCAACTGGGCGCTTATCACCTGCTCTCTGTGCAAGAAGAGTTTGTATTGGCCAGCGAGAAGTCATACCATACCTAGATATTTTTATCGCCAAGCAGCATTTCTGTTTCGGTTTGAAGGTTAGTTACCGGTGAAATTACAGCCTCAAGTTGATGGACGCAGGGTAGGTTACGTTTCTAAGGTGATCATCATCATCCACAGCCCGACTTCACCGACTGATGGGTATAAACCTCCCCAAGTTTTTGCCATCCGCCACGATCCTGCGCTAGTCTCACCCATCACCCGTGACTGTAACGATGTCGTCCATCCATCTCGTTGCCGGACGCTGTTCCATTCTACAGCCATTCCTCGGCCACCATTCAGTTGCCATCCTGCTCCACCTGTCATCACCACGTCTTGCCAAGTGTCCCGCCCAAGACCATTTGAGTTCCATAACTCGATTCCCAACGTCATGAACCTTAGTTTTTACCTTTCTATAACAGCTGATTAATCGTTTTTTTTATCCAACAGATGGCAGCACGGAACTTTCAGAACGCACGAAGCTCTACCCCCTCGCCCCGCGCATTGTCGTATCCTACAAGGTTTACGTGGACACAATCGGCAGCAATGTGGTCCTTCCTTGTAGGGCTAAGGGCCATCCCCGGCCCAGGATCACGTGGAGGGACAATAAAGGACTCATTGCCAAGACCGACCCTAGAATGAAGGTAAGATCTTTTCAGCTAAATTTTTGTTCTTCCATCTTTTTACTTGTGTACTTTTTACATATACGTGTTTTGTTACATAAGACATTAAATGAAAACACAGGTAGAGCTAATGGCTAGTATTGTTGTAAAAACGTTGTTTTCAAATTAATTACCCTACTAATTTTTAAATTTTCAAACAACCTTAATATCTAGTCCTAAAATATGAATGAAACAGCCTGTATAAAGTAGGTAAACAAATCATATTTATTCATCATGTACCTGGTAAGGTACCTGTTAAACTGACTAAGTGGCATCGTCGCAAAGGCTCCGCAGATAATAATAAATAATAATAATAAATATTGCTGGACATTTCACACAACGCTATCTAGCCCCAAACTAACTTGTACTATGGGAACCAGTTACTTGATAGAATACTTATATACATTTTTTTTCTGTAAATACATACTTATAATAATATTAATATTAATATATATATAGAAACAACCAGACCCGGAACAACTAATCTGTAGATCATGCCAACATTTGTTCCGCGGCGGGAATCGAACCCGCTACCTCCTGCGTCTCAGCCGGCTATTCGCCCACTGCACCACGGAGGTCGTCAAATTTACGTTAAAAATTGTTTATTAGAAATGTATCGATTACTGGATAAATATTCATGCGAACGGTATTAAACCCATCTCTAAAATCAGTTAATACGGTTCCGGATGAGTGTCATAAATCAATGCCATACATAACAAAACAGGTTGTGTATACTGCTTACATAGGCTAGTTTTTTTTATACGACTTGGAGATGGAACAAGCACATGGCCGATCGCCTATAACAAATTATTGCCTCGTAGGTAACGAACCGTAACGTGCCCTACGATGCACTGTCCTGTTACGCTGTGGTACCAAACAGTTGCTACGCTGTGAGGATCGAACCCACTGCCTCCTGCGTCTCAGCCAATGCGTCATGGAGGTCGTCATACACTACTACATGCATACCTACTCTTCTTCTTCCTGCCCTTTTCCCACATTACGCGGAGTCGGCACAACATGTATTCCTCCTCCACATCTCTCTACCAGCCGTCATCTCCGTTGTCACTTCCTTCCTACCCATATCATTCTTCACACAGTCCATCCATCTCTTCTTCGGCCTTTCCCTACTTCTATATCCATCCACACTCATATATAACATTCTTTTAGTCACATGCATGCCTACTATCATTAGCATAATATCTCACTGACGTGTCTTATCTAATCCTGTATTTTATTCAATGTCTCCAATATAAAATCTCCTTTTATTAAAGTTAAGTTAGCTTTCAGTTGGTATGTTATTGTTGAAAAGTTAACTTGAAATTGATCACTGTATTATTCTAAATTAACTATGTTATCTTTCAATCTCAAGTTTCCAATAACTTCAATGTTCAATAGAATATTATTCAACCCGAGCAAACGCCCACGAATTAATTTCCTATGAAAACAGACTCTTGCTAGAGAACATTTATAGAAAAATATTAAATAGAAATTTAAAGAATATCTCAATCATTTTACAAGTATTTATATTTGATTGCAAAAAAGCGCCTCATTTCTGATTCGACCTCGTGGAGAAGGCCAAGGATAGCGCGCCCAGCGTTTTTGAGCCTTCTTAGATGAGGCTTAAAGTGTCTAAAATCGCAGTGTTTATGTAATAAATACAAAGAAGTTTTTATTATAAAAAGTATTTTTTATAAATGTATCTACAGCAGCTATAACCTTAAGTACTTACATATTAATTAGTGTTTAGATGTACATTAAGAGGCACCTCCAAAATGTTGGTGCAATGAGCTACTAGGTAGATAAAGCCTGTGTAATTATTTAAGTATTATTGACGTAACCAAGTGTTCTATTGTGTCCCTACGGTTTGAGTATATGAGTATGAGTTAAAAGTGATACAAACACATCTGTAGTTCTTACATGTTGCGATAGATGTCGCTGCAGACCTACCAATTACAATGTACCTTATTAAAAAATAATTTATCTACATCTGTTTTTTACAGGTGCTCAGATCAGGTGAGCTGGTGATTTCCTCGCTACGATGGACGGATATGGGAGAGTTCAGCTGTGTTGCCTCTAATGTCTTCGGATCGCAAGTTGCGAAGACGTTCCTCTACCCTGCTAAAGTGAGTCTAATTCTATTGTATTTTATTCAGTAGAAATACAAGGCTTTCGATTTTCGTCACATTATTAGGACGTTAAATGTAATGAAAATTTGACAGGTAGCGCCATCTCTCGACAAGTAGTGTTATGTAAATTCCAAAAGGGTTCAAACAGTTTTCATTTTGACTCAATCCAATCTATGCCCCACAATTTATTGTTCCTCATTTATTTGTTAGCACTAATATCATTTTAATAATTATTTTAATTTTTCTTTAATTAGTTTTTTAAAAGCAAAACATAAAGTAAATCAACAGCGCCATCTGTTGTGTGGTAGCAAAACTAAAACTAAATTTTATTAATATTAGTTTTTTTTGTTTCAGGCTGGTTAAACCAAACAAACAAGCATACAAGCAAGCGTGAAGTATACTTAACTTGGATGTTCCTATAAATAAGTTTGTTTGCTAAGTCGTATGATTTCTGGCGGGAAAGTTTAGAAAAAGGGGGCGCCACTGTCTATGGGAGTAACTGTCTATTTTGTATAAAAAATACTAGATTGGCAAAGGTTATGAATGTTAGAAAAATTAAATATTTGACCACAAAGTATTACCACAGTGAAGTTTCTTTTCGTTTTACGATAATTAAGTCATTTTGTTATCAGACAAATGTTCCAGAATGCTATTTTATTTTCGTACTTTTAAAAATACAATACCTACGATGAATAAAAATAACCTAACTTAAGTACATCTTTCAATTTACATTGTGTATAATGACTATGAACTATTATTTTATTACCTTGGTTCTAGTTCCGCCATTTTTAGTTCCCCAAAAGTCCGTTTTCTGAACTTTTCGGTAATGAACACAGTGCGTTTTAACGCTGCGAAATTTCGCGTCTTTGGTAACTTTTTAATGCAGGTATAGTTTTAGCGAATTTATTTAGTTAAGCTTAAGTTTTTTATAATGTTAATATCTCAACATTTTATTTGAAATATTTTTGTATTATTTTCGTAATTTTAAAACTATTTGTGTTTCGTTTATTTATGTTGACATTGCTATTCAATTTTGTACCAGTGGGGGAGTAACTTTTTTGAAACTTTTTTAACTTTGAATTTGGAACCGGTAACTTAATGATAATGAAATAAACGGTTAATTTAAATTAGTTAATGCGTTTATAAACAGTTAAATTATTAAAATAATTCTTTGTCAATTGGTCAGATTTTCTGGCGACTAAAACTCTCATTACATTTTGCAACATACATACAGACTAAATGAAAATCTCTGAATTCAGAAACTCAGACAAGTGTAAAGATGCTGAATAGTATTGTAGTATTTCTGAATGTATTGCACTGAATATTGCAATGTATAAAACCGCTTAAATTGTCATAATAAAAATTGTACTGAAATGTTCTTGCAATTTTATTAATATTTTATTCGTATTGGTAAAAAATTGATTAGATATTTTGACATACTTTTTTTGTAACTGAAAATATATGCCGTAAATTTAAAATTGTTACCAAAGCCATATAAATTATTGTGACGTTACGGCTGGACCGTATTTGGAAGAAATTGATCGCAGCGTTTTTTTAAACCAGTGTGTAACACCCTAAAACATAGTCTGCCTATTTTTGTTTAAAAAAACATTATGTGTTTTGTAAGCCGAATAATCCGTATTAATAATAATTTAAATACATATGTGATTTTTAAGCGAATACTTATTATAATTGTAGACTGTGATTCAATAAGATAGATGAAAAATAAAATAAAAAAAGAGAAATTGGTATTTTATTCTTCCTTTTGTCCTGCAGTGGAATTCGAATCCACACTTCTCAATTGCACTTGCTTTGTGTAGATTTGATAGAATTTGTATTTTTGCTAAATTTTAAATTGATATAAATTCTGCAATAAACAAAAACCCAATAAAAACAGAAATGAATAATACGCGGTCTTATACCTGAAAGATTTCGACGGATAATTAATTCAAATATATCCCACAATCCTCATTCTATCTAACATCCAGCAAGACGTCTGTGTTGCGCCACCGTTATATAACCTGTTTTGTTATGTACGATATTAAATGAAAACATAGGTAGGGCTAATGGCTAGTATTGTTGTAAATAGGTTTTTCAATCCATTACAACAAAAAAAAATTAATTTTCAAACCTTAATATCAAGTCCTAAAATATCAATGAAACAGCCTGTTTAAATTAGGTAAACAAATCATATTAATTCATCATGTAAGTAGGTACTCGTTAAACTGACTATGTCAGCGGCATCGTCGCAAAGGCGCCGCCGATTTACGTTAAAAATTGTTTATTGGAAATGTATCGATTACTGGATAAATATTCACGCTACCGGTATTAAACCGAGGTGGGTTCAGATCAGTTAATACGATTTCGGATGTATGTTTTAAATTAATGTCGTACATAACAAAACAGGTTATATAGTAGAAATATGTACCTCCCATACGCACAAAGAGGTTCTCTTCCATCTTTATTATGCACACCGCCAAGGAGTGGAACGCCTTGCCTGAGTCTGTAGTTTCTGATAACTACAACCTAGGGGTCTTCAAGTCGCGAGTGAATAGGTTTCTTCTAGGCAAGTACCATCGTAGACTGCATCATCGCGCGCCATCATGCGAGATTTTGGTCAACGCGAGCCCATAATTAATAAAAACAGTAGTATAAAGTGGGGTTTTCCAGATGACCTTAGGTTAGAGAGGACTTCATGGAAGAGAGAGACCGAAAAATAGTCTTAGCAACCGTCCTTTCTAAATTACACTAAGTGTTATTTGCAATTAAGTTAATACATAGAATGACTTAAAACAATAATTTATCCACATCGTGAACATATATTATCAAATTTTGCACGCACGAACTTAAGCACTAATTCTGTGCCCCTAGCACTAGTTTTACTATGTACCTTACGCTATCGATTCGATCAATGATCAAATTCTAATCACTGGCAGAATTATAAGGTGGATATGCCAAAATATCTGTTAGTAGTTAGCTGTGGTGCCTTCACAGAGGCGCGTCTATTGTATTCTATTTATTTTAATTTCTGTAAAATGTAACATTGAAACATATGTACCTATTTGCCTATATTCTGGCTTTCTATGTATTCATTGGCAAGCCTTAATAAATAATATGTATACTAATATTATAAAGAGGAAAGATTGGTATTGTTGTATGTTTGTAACGAATAAACTCAAAAACTACTGGTCTGATTTAAAAAATTCTTTAACCATCAGAATGCTACATTATCCCTGAGTAACAGACTACTTTTTACCCAACAGCGCAGAAGGACGGTAATGTTTTTATTGAAAAACAACGCGTGCGAAGTTGCGGATTGATCAGCTAGCGTAAAATAAAATTATAAATATATATATATATATGCATAAGTAGGAGGTAGAACCTCTTTTTATATTTAAATAATAATAATATAACTTCTTCATCAGCCATAGGGCATTTACTGCTTAACATAGGCCTCCCCCATAGATTTCCAGAGCTATCTATATTTTGCGGCACCCAACGGCTCCCAGCAACCTTTATAAGGTCCATGTAATGAAGAGCGACAGACCTACGTACTAAGAAAAAGAAAACATTTTATTCAAACCATATAGAAAAAGAAAGAAAAAATGCAACAACAACATCTCACTTAAGCACTAACAAACTTTTAAAAGCTGTGTGTGGCGATGAATTGTTACTCAGCTCAGTATGATCCTCACGTACATCTTGTTTAAGGGTAGCCATAATAAATAAATATTACTGGGCATGTCAAATATTGCCCCAAACTAAGCAAAGCTTGTACTATGGGAACCAGATAACTGACAGAATACTTATATATGTACTTGTATACTATGTAAATACATACTTATCATATATAGAAAAATACCCAGACCCGGAACAAATATCTGTAGATCATGCAAGCATTTGTTCCGCGGCGGGAACCAAACTCGCTACCACCTCCTGCGTCTCAAGCATTGCGCCACGGAGGTAGTCATAATAAAACAACTATTGATCATATTGATCATAATTTTTACAACTACGATGAGCTTATAGCTCATAAATTATTATTTATTTCGTATGAATGAATGTTTTATAATTTAGTTTTCATTTATGAATTGATTAATTATATTTTATTTTAATTTTATTAAGTACTTGCTATGTAGACACAAAACATGTTGACGTTAATGATTATTATGAATAAATTACTATTATGACCATTATTATGGCTACCATTCGTTGTGTGGACCTCCACACGCTAACAAGTCAATGTTAAAACCAACTTTTAATTTGTGCTTTAGTCGATACGATTCCGTACCTATATAACGCGTGCTAGGGGTACTAATCCATCTTAATTCTTGCACTGGTTTTGTCATAGAGTAGGTATTAGATATCTACTAGAACTTATCGAAGTATCACGAACTGAAGTTATGAAACTAGACTGTCCACAAACAAGTTATGTCCATGATCCATACATACTATGAATTAGAAATACATTTAATTTTATTACATTTCATGACGATGTTAAGAGGCCTGACGGTATAACTCTTACTCGTATACTTTGGGATAAGAGTAGGCCTTTGGTGTAGGACGCCACGTGCACCCTTGCACCATCTCATCTGTCTAGTACAGCAGTTGGGGCGGCAAATTTAGCCGAAGATTATAAGCGCCGCAAATATGGTAGTCTCGACAGAGCTTACGTATTTGATCCATTTGGGGTCGAGACTCTGGGTCTATGGGGTACCGGGCCCATCGCGTTTTCATAATTCTTTCTGGGCGGCTGGTCCAAGCGACGTGTGATCCGAGAGCTGGCGCTTATCTGGGTCAACGCATAAGCATTACAGTTCAGCGGGGCAATGCAGCCAGTGTCTTGGAGACACTTCCGCCTGGTCATGATCTGGAGCAGTTGATCTACATATAGATCGTTTGCAACGGTCTTTAGATGATTCAACTGTTTCTTCTGTATTTTATTGTAAATAATTGTATATTCTTTCTGTTATTATAGGCATCTGTTTCATTTTTAATTCATATATATCATCATAAGTTCGAAAAAACTCTGTTTTTAAATACACTGCGTCACATCCATACTCCATACTAATTTATAGTCTCGAAAGTAACTCTGTCTCTCCGTCTTTCTGTCTGTCTGTTTGTTACGTTTTGACGATTAAACGGCTGGACCGCTCTTGATGAAACTGGAACAAGGAAATACAATCATGCAAGGGGAAAGACATCGTATTTAGACCTTGGTGGCGCAGTGGGCGAATAGCCGTCTAAAACACAGGAGTTCGATTCCCTCCGCGGAACAAATGTTTGCATGATCTACAGATATTTGTTCCGGGTCTGATTGTTTCTCTATATATCATAAGTATATGTATATACAAAAAAGTATATAAGTATTTTAACAGTTATCTGGTTCCCATAGTACAAGCGTCTCATTGTGATCCGCAATTAGGCTAATGTGTTGATTTATTTTTGGCGTTCGGGATCAAGACACATTAGTCCTTCTTCCCTTTTTTTGAAGCAGCAAGCAGGTTGTCCAAGACATTGACTCTTTTCAGCCGGTTTGTGTCAAAATGATTTTCCGCTAGCTCTCTTGCTTACGGATTGATGCTTACGGCTTTTTAGGCGATCCAGGTATCTTTTCCTTTTGCAGCCTATTTCTTGGTCAATTGTGGGAACTTCTAGGTACTCATGAATCTCCTTGTGGGTTGTGAACCGTGAGGCAAGAGATGGAACGCAATATTTGGTTCTGGCAGCGTTGGATAATAGCATGATTGGATTTGTTGGTCGTACTCCAGATTTCTAGCCCATACGTCCACACTGGTATAGGGGTGTTGGTGTAAACCAGGCGCTTGTTAAGTAGAGACAGTCGGGATCTGACATATCTAGCAATATTTATTTATATTATGACTAACTGACCCACCCACGGCTTCGCAAGCACGGTTTATCAATAAAAAAATTACTCTCCTTCTGCGCAGTCGGGTAAAAAGTAGACTATATCTTAATTCCAATCTAATCTATCTATATACCAAATTTCATTGAAATAGGTCCAGCCCTTCTTGAGTTATAAATGGTGTAACTAACCCGACTTTGTTTTATATATGTACTAGTTCACCCGACGATCTTCGTACCGCCTTGACATACATATAACGCGGGCTGTCAATATACGTCGGCCATCATTATCTGCATTAATTTCCGGATTTCCGGAGAAGAAACCGAAACGTCCAGTGTATTTATTTACCTATCTATGTATCTTATTAGAAAATGTTGGTTTATGGGTAGGTCTATAGATTATCCTTCAGTGATGCAACCACCCATCAACTGAATTCAACCACTACGTTTCGATGCTCCCACATTGTTCCTTAAAAGGAAATAATTGATTCCATAGGTATTACAATTTCAAATCCTTGAATCTATCACTGGCTGGGGCCCGTTCGAGGAACATCGTTGCGAGTCTGAAATCGCAGTTTTCCTCACATTTTGGGATCTTACGCTTATTTTGCTCTGAGTTAAATACACTGCAAGTAAAAGGGACCAAAAATATTTCTTTTAATATTTTATTTAGTAGGTATGTAAACAGGCGGGCTTTGATGCGTCAGGACTCGTAGCCAAGTTAAATTCGCTTCGAATCGATTCGATTTCTACTTAAATTTGTTGTCGATAGATCACGTGATATTTCCATAGCATGTGTCAATCCCATACATTTTCGGACTAATCGACTAGCGTCATCGCTAATCGAATATAACTTGGCTAAGCCCTCAGATTATAAACGTTTTAGCTTTACATAATGTAGATTCAATATATTCATTTTTTATATGGTAATGTAACTGTGAATATAAGTATTAATAAATAAAATAATATCAGAAATATCTATGAAATGCCACCAGTGTCTTAGGGATACTTCCGCCTGGTAGTGGTCTGGAGCAGTTGAGCTATCTATAGGTACATCGTTTGCAACGGTCTTTAGATGATTCAACTGTTTCTCCTATATATCTTGTAAATATGTCCTGTATGTCTTGTAAATAATTATATTCTTTCTGTTATTAAAGACATTTTGCCCCATAAGATTAGAAATATCTACTGTACGTGTGTTTGTCACCCAACTCCTCCTTACGGCTGGTCCGATTTGGATGAAATTTTGTGTATATATTTCAATGGGTTCCTGGATGGTTCCCTGAACGGCCCGAAGAACTAACCTTTCAATACTCAAGGAACTCAAGATAACTACCAGGCTATCAACCATCTACCTCCAACGAGGCCTTGAGTACTTTGGTCACATAGCGAGGAAACATAGTGACAAACTGGAGAAATTCATCATCACTGGTAAATTCGAGGAGAAAAGAGCATGACCCTCATTATTGAGGATTACGACTCGAAGAAAGAGAGGGGGGATTGTTTGAAAACACAATTGGACCCGGTAGGTGGCGCTGTTGTCGAGATCTAGATAATTGCGGCTGAAGTCGCGGGCTAACAACTAGTACTATATAAAATACCTATAAAACAATGGAGCCATTGAATGAATGAATGAATGAAAACTCTTTATAATACCTTACAAACTTACTTACCATAACGGAAAAACAAAAAACATTTAAGCACGTCTCAGAACTCTCAGACCACGTAGTGTAGGGTGCCGTAGTTTTTGGCTATATCTTAGTTATTTTAAAATAAAACTTCAACAAAAAGGCCTACATTAAAGCTTTATGTTTCGTAAACAGATAATTTTATCAAAAAAGTGTTTAGGAATCCTTATATTGTTTTTGAAATACCTATTCAACGATATCCCACACGATAGGGTGCGTGAGTAAAAACAAATCATTCCCCCACTTTCAAACAGTCCCCTGAAAAAACATAAATAAAAAATATAATAAATAAAATGTATAAATATATTTATATATATAAATAACTAAACATCGTGTTGAAGGCTGACGCGTGGAAACGCTACTACTACTCACTCACTAATTTCGACCCGACGTGACATAGCCCGGTGTGTGTATGTGTAGTGCATCCTCGTATCAAGAGGAAGGAAGGAGGAAGGTTCAAGTCTCGCCTAGGTTTAAAATTTTTGAGATGGTTTTAAATCTTACTATAAAGTCGTTCTTCGAAGAGGGCCGTGGTACCAATCGTTGTATATCGAAACGTGGCCGCGGCCGCGTGATCTCAGTGATTTATGATTCGGGTATGGACTTCGCTCATCGAAACATTCTTCGAACGGCAATGAAGGATCCTTTTTAACCGACTTCCCATTCGGTTGTCTGTCAAGTCACACCCCCTGTAACAGTGTAAAAAAATCCCAACGAGTAACATTGCGACTCGTTTGGGCGTAACTGTATTTTTTTTGCATTTGTTACCTCAGAACTCCGTCATTTATGAACCGATTTGGAAAATTATTTTTTATTTAAAAGGATGTAGGTACTTTAAGATTGGTCCCTTAGAAATGTCATCAAAATCGGTTCAGTACTTTAGTTAAGTCGGTTATCTTTTTTTTGTTAAAAAATTACTTGTTTACAACGTAAAAGTCGCGCAAGTTTGACGCCTATGTCTGCCTGTCTCTCTATGTGTTCATCTGAAGCATTTCCAAACGGATGGAACGATTTGAATACAGTTTTTACGGTTGGTAGTTGAATTCGGGACTGCCATGTCGCCAGTTTTGCAATGTCCATCTGTTTGTGCGTCCGATATGTTACAGCCTTTTTACGCGTAAACAATCCCGTTATAGCGGGATTGTCCCTTTAGCGGGTATAGCGCCTGCAAAGGAACTACCCCTGGTCAACAGTGAACGGTGACCAGGTTTCCATCTTGGCCAGTGTGGAGGACCCTCAACGGACTACGCACCCAAGTTGGCCGCTGCAGTTGTAATCTTAGTAAATGGGGTATTATAGACAAATCGGCGACGCAATGTAAATGTGACAGCTCCAAACAATTGCACACATCCTTGCATCCCCATCCTGCTCTACCATCTGCACGTGACCTGCTCCGACGCTGCCATGATCGTGGGGACGAACTGGTTAAAATAGTCTTAAGACATCAACACGAAATAAGAAGAAGACTCGTAAACTATTAGCGCTTAATACGGCAGAGAAATTTGGTATGAAGATAAGTTTGAACGACGTATATTAAGTTGTGAAAGTAACACAAGTAACAATTTAACAAAAATATATCTGACGTTATATAACAGAAAATCTAATGATGTTGGTTAAATAGTCGACGGGAAATCAAAATACGCAATTTCGTTTACTTGGATGACATATTTTTACGAAACGTGCCCTATGTTACTGCATCGGCACTACCCTGTGTCCATCAACTTGAGGCATACAGGCCTCATGTGCTTGTAATTTTACCGGCAACCATAATAGTCATAACCTTCCAACCGAAACAGCAATGCTACTTGGCGGTAGAAATCGATATGATGGTAGTACCAGGGCGAGCCTTTTCTCAAGGCACTCTACTATAAAACTATCCAAAATAGTGCGGTGTGGTCTTAATTATCCAACTTATCGATACTTTTCAACCTGTCAAGAAACATAACATAAATAATAATTATATTTACGTCATCAGCTTCGCGAATAAGATGAGTTTAGTAAATTAAAACACGCAGTCTTCATGTTGCAAGTTTATGTATTAGCGTAGTATCATTATATGGACGACGAGGTGATAGCGGATTCGTGAGTTAGAAAATTACGATACATCTCAGGCGTGGTGTGGTGCGAGGCATGAGCAAGGGCGTCGGTGGAATTATTTTCATAGGAAAAAAAAGAAAATACATTAATTTGACACACACACAGGACAGGTCACAAATCTTAGCGATAAGACCGCCCATTGTATCGTTATTTATTGTATATTTCCTTTAATTACTGATTTAAAAGGGGATTTATCGCGTATGTAGGTACCTTTTTTATTTGTTATCCCAACGTTTCGATTGTGTTGCAATAGCCGTGGTCGCGGGCAGAAGTCTGCCCGGGACAAATACCCAGCCAGACCCTTTAATTTGATGGTAATATCTGAGTGGATGATAAATAAACTTCGAAACGGCTGAACTGATTTGGATGAAATTTAGAAAACATTTTGCTAATGACTTGGAATAACACGTAAGCTTTTTATGAGGACACTATGTCAGCAAAGCCGTTGGCAGACGCTAGTCTCACTGGCCAAAGAACGTCCACTGCTGAACATAGACCTCCTCCATGATTTCCAGAGCGATCAATCTTGTGCGGTCCCCAACGGCTCCTACCAACTCTTATCAGGTCGTCTTGCTATCTAGTGGGGGGAAGTCCAACGCTAGGCTTTCCAGTGCCCGGTCTCCACTCGAGAATTTTTCCGTTCTAAAGCCGTCAGTTCTTCAAGCAATGTGCCCACTTGACCTAGTAACATTATTTAGAAATTACTTCCCCCACAATTTTGGCTATTTTGGCCATTAAAATGAACATGTTTTCTTTTTTTTATTTGCAAGAGAGGAAAGTCAGTATTAATTACAGTTATTTCAAATTTCAAGCCGATAGGTTTAGTAGTTGCTGAGATAAAATGTTTTCTTTATTCGATAAAAAAATCAAAATCTTTATATTCATTAAAACACTTTGAAACAATTTTACTGCCTGTTCCTTCAAACAACTGTCTATTTCTTTCAAAACACTATTAATACAGTAGGGTTGGGTACTTGGTGTAAAAATACGCTAATCTCTTACAGCTCGCAGTTAATCCTGACATAACTAATCGATAGATTAGTCTGAGCGACGGCTGGCACGATCCTATGCGTTGCCCAACGTGAGGAATCTGGAGAAATGAACCGTTTCTATTATTTTACTATTTAATGAAAATCAATCTGTTCGTTCTGATAATATGCTAAGAAAGAAAATAAACACAATACGTTCGTTTAATTTTTATGATTTTGTGTTCTAGTGTTGTCTTCTCGATTAGTATATTTGGTATAATTAGCGTTCTAATTGAATAAATATATACATATAATCTATACCCCAAATATATAATGATATGTATGCCAATAGTACTTTCGTAAATGTATGTATTACTGGGTTAAGCCATTGTAATTTGGTGTAACGATAAAGAATTATCTATCTAAATGCCATCAAAGTTTATAACAGCTTACCATTAGAAATGAAAATTCTACAAGGTTAGGTTTAGGAATTGTCTAAGAAAATGGTATTAATGTTTCAAGATTTTAAAACCATTTTAAAAATTTCAAGTCTTGAGGGGACTTGAACTCGCAACTAGGGCATCCAATCTCGGTATTGTCGACGAGATCTCGAAATACCGAGATCCCGCATCATTTTCTAGTCCCGCAAGGAGCAGGATTACCTGTGCGGGATCCGCGGGATTTGCGGGATCGAATCGGGGGGGTTCGATGGGCAAGTATTTGTCATTTGCATATAATGCCCTTAAATCTATTCCACCTACTAGCGTGGAAGCTGAAAGGGGCTTTCTCTGCTGCAGGCTATCTAGCGTCGCAAATTCGAAGCGTTCTGGTAAACGAGACACACTTTATGTTTCCTTCGTAAACATTTTCAACATATGTAGAATAGAAGTAAACTAAACTGAACGTTGATTGTTTATTAATATATTTTAATTTCTTAAATAGTAAGTAATTATTTGAATTAAACGTACTAAATGTACATACCTTATAATAATAAATAAATAAAAATTATTTATTTCAAGCTATTGACTCATAAATAAAATTAAAATTAATTAAAATTAAATTACTAAAATCAACCTTATGATTTTTATTTTAACATATAAATATATAAAACTTAGTACGAAGTTCATCCAACACTTGCGGGATCCCGCAAGTTCTGAGATCACAAATAACATGCGGGATTGGATGCCCTACCCGCCACCTTCCTCTTGATACGAGATCCAGAATAACTGCAATTTGTACCCCAAAATATAACCAATTAACAACTATTTAATTATTATTTGACCAATTAATGAACTCCCTTTACCTGTAATTTGAATGAAACTGTAGGTCAAATTATTTGGTTATTCATTTCGTGGTACTATTTTGATAGTCAGAGATTACGCGAGATCTCAGTTCGGGACGAACCACTAGTTATGGTAAAAATCCTGCTGTGTATTTTATTTGACTTTGTATTAATTTTGTTTTTATATTGTACGTTCAAAACTAATAAAACGTTTTTTGTTTTTAATTTTTGTTATGCAACGGTTTAACAATAAAATATTTATGATTCTGATTCTAAATGAACCACACACATTTAATCTTACTACCATACCTATTTCTGCCGCGAAGCAGCATTGCTGTGTTTCGGTATGAAGGGTATGGTTACCGGTGAAATTATAGGCACATGAGGCCTGTATGGCCTCAAGATTATGGAAGCAGGGGATAGCATCGTAGTGAACGTTTCTAAGGTGCGTGACCTACGATGCAGTACTTTGCTATAGGCGATAGTTGGGCAATATGCTTGTTCCATCTCCAGGTAGTATAAAAAATAGTTTCTTAGACTCCTTTTGAGATATACATATACACGATTATTTCGAAAATGGCCGCTTTAAAAGTTTAAAACCATACTAATAATAATAAAATAATAAAACTAATATTATAAATTCGAAAGTAACTCTGTCCGTTTGTTACGTTTTCACAACTCAAGGGATGATTATGTCCCCGATAATTTTTAACATGGACATAGGCTAACTTTTACCCGACTGCGAAAAAGGAGGGTTATGTTTATATAGAAGCCACAGGCAGAAATTTGTATAATATAATTAAGAATTTATTATATTACTAGCTTCCACTCGCGGCTTCACACGCGTGGTTTGTCAATAAAATGTAGCATCTTAATCCAGGTTATAATCTACGTACTTACCAATTTTCATCAAAATCAGATCAGCCGTTACGACGTGATTGAGTAACAAACAAATAAATAAACAAACATCCTGTGATGTACAATAAAGTATTTTATTAATTTCTACTTTAATATACTCTATATTCCTAAGGACCCTGAAGGCATAACTTGCTATATGAACACGTGACCCTCAAAATCCTATCGTAATATAATTTGTAAACACGCCAATTATTTACAAGCAATTCAAACTATCTCAGATCACATTAGTAAGTAAATGATACGTGATGTTTCGAGTAATACTCAAATAATACTTAAGTTGAGTTACAATTACAAACGTGAACAATACTATCTAATTATTATGAAGGTTGTTTTTCGATGATTCAAAACTGTGGCTTTAAAGTGTAGTGATGGGACAACATAGGTTTGTATTGTAAAGGTATCGATGATTCATTATCCTATATCTATTTATTGATCGAGCGAAGCGAGATCTCCAAATCAACTTGGGCAAATCGGCGCTGTATGTATGTTTGTTTGTCCGAGGATAACTTTCAAAGTGTTGATCCGATCATCGTGAAATTTGATACATATAGGTAGTGATGGCACAATTCTGGTATGACTAAATGAGCTAAAAATGTGTGTGTGTGTGTGTGGGGGGAGGGGGGGGGGGGGCTTGAGATGACGTGGTTCAACGGATAAAAGAAAATTAAAATGACGTCCGACTTGACTTAATAATCTATTAAGTCAAGTGGGACGTCAAATTAAAGCTCTTTAGTTGTCCTTGCAGTTTTTGAGTTAATAGCCGTAATAAAAACTGAACTTTGACGAAATTCACAGGGACCCCACAGTTTTGTAATTTAGTACCAGTAGGTAGCTTTAGTGACACAAATATAGGCAATAGTTTGACATCCAGAATAACTGCAATTAGTACTCCAAAAAAGACTAACCAATTTAAATGAACTCGCGTTACTCGTAATTTTAACGAATCTGTAGGTCAAGTTCTTGGTTATTTTTTTCATGGTTATTATTTTATTTACGTGGTGATAGTCAAATATTACGAATAATAATTTTTTATATTCGTTTCATAATTCATTTTATATGTTTCTATTTTGTTTAGTTACTTAGATCCGGGATGCAAATATACACATAAAACATATCCCACTAACCATTTTCCAATTGTATTTCTGCGTGTATTGTTATTTGTTTATTATTTTGTTTTATAATTTAAGTCTGATGTACAATAAGCCTATCTCTGATAAATAAAATAGCCTTTTATTTCACACAAAACTAAAATGAACTAAACAAATAAAAAAAAAACAAAACTAAAACTAGTCCATGATTTGTACGTTCTTCATACAAAATGTAAAATTAGTTTATATGAAATTATTACAATTTATAATTTATGTGAATAGATTAGATATTGTATTGAAATTAAAAGTTAAAATTAGAAATGGTAAGTTGTTATGTGAACCCCTCTTTGAGTAAAGGCATCCTCCAGAGCTCGTATGATACTAGAATTCAAATTATCTGTTTATCAATAAAAACATCGACATGTCCCATCCCTACTCGGTAAATCTACATTGCGCAAACGCACGAGCCATCACTATTATGACAATTGAGTCTGATCTCGTGGTAATCGATACGTATCTCATATATTTGGAGCAAGGTGGAGCCTTTCTATCGACCTTCAGCAGGTGTTTTACGCACTGGTTCTATTCTAGTCCTCCCCAAAATATTAAACGATCCCAAACATTTTTTGCTGTTATATACGACATTAAATGAAAACACGGGCAGTGCTAATGGCTAGTATGTTGTAAAATAGGTTTTTTTTCTAATTAATTAAGGTTGTTTGAAAATTTTAAATTTTCAAACAACCTTAATATCAAGTCCTAAAATATCAACGAAACAACCTATATAAAATATGTAAAAAAATCATATTCATTCATCATGTAAGTAGGTACCTGTTAAACTGACCAAGCGACATCGTCGCAAAGGCGGTACCGATTTACGTTATAAATTGTTTATTGGAAATGTATCGATTACCTACTAGATAAATATTCAAGCTACCAATATTAAACCCACCTCTAAAATCAGTTAATACGATTCCGGATATGTGTTTTAAATTAATGACGTGTATAACAAAACAGGTTGTATAATTCTCTCGCTGCAAAAAATAATTATACGGAGTCCGCGAGTTTAGTTTGGTTAGTTATGGGATAAATTCTCATAAACTTGGTTTAGTAAATTCTTACGAAACAAATAAATAGATGTTTTATGGACCAATTAGTACAAATGCAGGTCATTTTATGACGTTTTACGATTTAATTTATTATGCTTTTAGAGTAGGGTTGCCAGGTCTGAAAACCGAAAAGCTGGACAGACCAACAAGTTTAGCCGGTCATTTGGATAAAGTCGGACTCCCTTAATTTTTTAGTTTTTTTAGTTTACACGCGATTTTTTTAAAAGTAATATTTGTTTTTTTTTATCATTTATCATAAAATCTTCTTGAATTTCAATGAAATAACAATAAAATTAATAGGTGGGGCGCGCCCGCGGCCGGCGCACCCGCCAATGATCATCGCGTGCGGAATTCAAAAAGCCTAACAAAAGCCGGACAGGCCGGACACTGACTGATTTGGCCGGACACGCAACCAAAAAGATGACTGTGCCCGGCTTTATCCGGACGCCTGGCAACCCTATTTGAGAGGACGGCGACCTAAGGTTAGTGACATAGCTCAGAGGATTATTAAGCTGAAGTGGCAATGGGCGAGAGGCACATAACTCGAAGAACTGACTGCTGTTGGGGCAGAAAGGTTCTCAAGAGGAGACATCACTATCTCACTAGCCATATGACGTCAACTGCTGAACATAAGCCTCCCCATACATTTCCCGAGCGACCGATTTTGTGCAGCCTGCACCCAACGGCTCCCAGCAACCTTTATCAAGTCGTCTTTCCATGTGGGGGGCCGTCCTACGCTGCGCTTTCCAGTGCGTGGTCTCCACTCTAGAACCTTTCTGCCCCAACGGCCACCGGTCCCCAACACAAAATACGTATTTGTATTTCAATTACGTATTTTAACTACAAGTAATTCAACTTCCCACTCCTGATGACTTCTAATAATAAAATAAATAATAATATAACAATAGGAAATTAAAAGTAAGTACTTATTCTAAATCAATTGTAAAACAAAATAAAATGTGTATTGATATTGCAAAATTGAGATAATATCAGCTGTCGAGAGGCTGTGTAACATCGGGCATGCTCTAAAAATGTCACTCGTAAAATCGACCTCTCAAATGAATGGAGTTTCATCAAAGTTATATACGCATATTCAATTTTAATGCAATGCAATTATAAACGATAAAGCCGAGGAGACATTCCTACCTCGATCTAAGAGTTACGATTGATGTCTGGTGGTATGGCACATTCGATAGCTCCACCAGAATTTATGACAATTTTTTAACTCACAAAGTGAGGAATAAGCAGGACAGAAAAGATAGATAATTCTTTATTGTTACACCAAATTACAGTAACTTAACCTAGAAAACTTAAAGACTAATACATGGTGGTACAATGGGCGGCCTTATCGCTCAAAGCGATCTCTTCTAGGCAACCTTCGGATGGACTGGATTGAAAAAACGTAAAAGGAGGCGGAGTATGTTATCTGTAACAAAAACAAAAAATATTAATTTACTTTATTAGTAATACTGGCTGTTTTTGTGCTTAAAAAAAAGCACTGATGCGCGCATCGCTAATTTGTGAACAAGTAAAAATTATTCCGCGCGCTTTTTCTTCCCGAGAAATTCCGAGTTTTATTTATTTCCTCGCAAATGTGTTATAAAACGTCGTATGACATACGTGCGCTTTGATAATTACAGCCTCTGCTTTATACTCGGCAATATCGCCTCGGCTGTAATTTTCAACTTACCGCAGTTATATCATAATGTAAGATAAAAATAAATAAATACCTAAACCTAAAATATACCTACATATACTTACATACATAAATATAAAATACATACATGAATGAATGAATGAAAACACTTTATTGTACACAATAAAAAATAAAAATTACACACAAAGCAAATAGTACAATGGGCGATCTTATCGCTTTGAAGCGATTTCTTCCAGACAACCTTTGGAAGAAAGGATACATAAACATACATTAACAATATATATAAAAAGGAAATACAATGTTTACTGTAAAGAAGCTGCTAAGTACAGTTTGTAGACCTCATTTTTAAAAATAGGTAAAGATTTAGCATGTCTGATAGAATCGGGCAGGTTTTTCCATAATTGGACAGCTCGTACTGTAAAACATAAACGAGTTACTATAGAAGTTGGAATTATGGGCTGGAGTTTTCAACTGGAGAGTAGTGGAAGAACGCAGAATTGAATAGATTTAGGAATTCAAAGTATTGTTTGAGATACGGCGGAGAAGAAGAAGAAATAAGAACAAAACTAAAAAGAGAATAGAATAAATAAAAAGAGAATAAGAATATAAATAAGAAGAAGAAAAGGTAATGGGAACTATAAGATGGTTGGTCATATTATACGACAAGAAAAAAAAAAATTAATATTGTGTTTCTAATAATTCTCTCGAAGTGACTGATTTTTAAAAATTAATTTATATCTATAAAATGAGAATCTGTTGTTGGCATTAAGTATTAGCTATAAGAGTTTGTTTACATTGATATCAAGTGCTATTGATTCTCTAAATCAAAAACTGTGAATAATAAAAAATATAATAAGTTGCAGCTTTATAAGAACAATCATTGAAGAAAAAAGGAAATCAAGGAAGAAGAAGACTGCGAAGAAGAAGCTACATGAGCCAGATAAAGGAGAAAAACTGTTATGTCGTATAAAAAGAGGAGGGCGCCGACAAGAGCGAAGTTCGATACGATAGATATCTCAATCAGTCAGTGGTAATCTAGCTATAGGTATTGAAAGTAAAGTTTCTTCATTCATTAAATCATTACAGAATCGACAGCACTTGATATCAATGTAAACAAACTCTTATACATTCTCTTACAGATTCTCATTTGAAAGACATAACTTTTTATAAATTAGTCACTTAGAGAGAATGATTAAAAAACACAACATATTATTTTTATTTTTTTTATGGAATAAAAATAACTTAGAAAGTGTAATTCAAAGTATTTTTGGAATGATTTACGATCAGTGAAACTTTGTTTTTCACACTTTATACACAATATTCTGGCATTTATAGTGAAAGACGCGGTACTCCTGCAGTTATTTTTTAATATTTATTAATATTTATTTAATTTTTATTTGTCGCTCTCAAATGCAATTTTTTACCGTAATTGTGGGGCTTGACAGAACATGACGCATACCAATGTGTGCCATATCAATAGCCGCGAACTGTATGTAAGATGCACCTAAATCTAAGTGATGCTTTGGTATGTTACATCGATTAAGAAATTTCAGATGCGTGTAGCTTTTAAAGTAGAATAGTAAGGTAAATTTTAGTTTATCTAGGTGGGCAAAAACACCCATAACTTTTTAATCGGCCAGGTACGACAACCATACAAAAATGTATGTTAACATGCAGTAGCATATCATATCATCGCTGTCAGTTTAAAAGGTTGTATGATAAAACAGTAGGTTATTCTGGAGACACAAAAAACTGATTTTTTTTTTATTTGGATTCATAAACTAACAATATTCAGGGACAAGCTTCAAATTAAACAAATCTATGGATTTGTAAGGTGCCTGGTAACAAATTTCGCTTGAAACGTGATTTTCGAGACTACGTACTTTTGGAAAAAAAAGGAATTTTGACATACGTCCTTTTGAACTAACAGCGACGATATGCTGAGCTGAAGGCCCTTTCGCAATCACACTAGATCATATTCTGTTAAAAAACGTGCCTTTGTAATTTATACTAATACTAACATTATGGGGAAAAATATCTATTTAAGTATGTTTTTAACGAATAAACTCAAAAACTACGGAACCGATTTCAAAAATTCTTTCACCATTAGAATGGTACATTATCTTTGAGTAATATAGGCTACTTTATACCCAACTGCGAAGAAAGATGGTAATGTTTTTATTGAAAAACTACGCGTGCGAAGCTGCTGATAATATAAAATATTCATTTCTTTCAGACAAAACGTCCATTGGATACACAAAACATAAAAGTAATTAAAATAACACAAAAATAATTACATACTAAAAATTATGTGGATATATTTAGTTTAAATTGTTTAAGATTGTATTTTCTTGTTCTATTGTATCTTTTTTCTTTCTTTCATAATTTTTTGTTTAATCGTAATTGATGTAAGCATCCGGAATAAAGGGAAATGAATTAAAGAAAGAAAGAAAATATTTTTATTATGCCAACCACTAATAACAACAAAATTAACTACACAAAAATACAGTACAACAAAAGATTACCAAATATAAGTTATTAGTAGCCGCCACAAACAGGTTCCAACTCAGCATTTTGCTATGTCACAGCAAGGTAACACAGCGCTGGTCTTCCGTTGGAAACTTTGTGAGTACCTACACGGAAGTCTGCTAACATATATAAATATAAAAACATATGAAAATAAACAAGTAGATGACTTGTATTAAGATTCAACTAGCATAGTAAATTAAAATATATAAGTAACATAATTAAAATCAACTCGTGCGCTCAGTGCCAAAACTTACAAGTTTTACTATACAACCCACAAATATTGTGAATAAGGAGTTATAGGATGGCAGGATAGTTAGAATAGTGAGTCAATCAACTGCATCAAGTCAACGAGTGCCGGCACCATAGTTATCAGTGTGACTGCGCCGCGCGCCTTATAAATAGAACCATAAAAGAATAAAAGGATAAACAGTGCAAACGAGGGAAAAAATAAATACATACATAGGTACCTAACTGGTGGCAAATCGTGCGCTTTCCCGAAAGGAAGTGCAAATTAGATATGTAGATAAACAAATAATATCTATATTAAACATCATAAAAAAATAAAAGCCACTTTTTTGCCTATCTAAATTAATATTATAAATTCTAAAGTAACTCTTTCTCTCTTTTACGTTTTCATGACAAAACAGCTGGACGAATTTCGATTAAATTTGGTATATAGATTGATTATGACAGGGAGTGAACAGGTTATTTTTAGGCAAGCGTGTTCCATCTTTGATCACACCATCACTTACCATCAGGTGAGGTAGTGGTCAAGCGCTTGACTATAATCAATAAAAAAAAAAATAAGGAATGGTCTACTTTCACCCGACTGCGCAGAAGAAGGGTAATGCCACGCGTCCGAAGCCGCAGGCGGGTCAGCTACTACTTCATATATTATTGTTTCATACTTTTCCTGCAACACATCTGTGTCTGATTTAATAACAAGATTCCGAATTCTAGAAATGACACGGCGCGTTATAAATAAAACATAGGATTTACAATCATTTAAAGTTTTGCCTTCACTGCCGTCAACATCGTGGGAAACCCAACATACTCTGATGACCTAATATCAGGTGGGGTCCAGATACTGTAGAAATTTTTATCGAGGTCCGAAAAAGATCTCATCGTATTTATCACGTTATAATTGATCGAGCGAAGCGAGATCTCCAAATCAACTTAGACAAATCGGCGTTGTTTTTTGAAATTTAGTATATAGGTACGTTGTGATGGCACAATTCTGGCGTTACTAAAAATGTGCTAAAAAGGTGTGCAATAAGTTAAACATGTGGGGGGATTGTTGAGATATTAGGGTTCAAGAGGGGTAAAAAAAACCAAAATGGGACTATCCGGTCAAATTGCACGTCTAATGAAAGGTCTGCATGAGTACATTTCAAAACCATTTATATTTTTAGTTTAAATCTTGTAGTTTTTAAGTTATTAGCCATAACTTTGACAAAATTCACAGGGTACACCAGTGATTCCACAGTGCTAAAATTTGGTACGCGTGTAGCTTTAGTGACACAAATACAGGGAAAAGTCTGAAATTTAGAATAACTACAATTTATACCCCAGAAAAGAGTAGCCAAATTACATGACCTCTCGATACCTATAATTTGAATGAAACTGTAGGCTCGTAAGTTGGTTCTGCATTTCGTGGCACTATTTTGATAGTTTTTTTTTTGCACATTCCACTTTTTTTCCTCCGACATGAAAATTGTGTTTTGATAGTCAAATATTACAAATATTTTTTTTGTACGGGAGACTCGCGAGATTCGGGGCGAACCACTAGTAGAGTTAACGTGAAAATTTAAGTTTGTGTGTTTGTTACTCAATCACGCAAAAACGGCTAAACGGAGTTAGCTGTTCCGCACTCAGATAGATTCCCACAGTACAAGGTTTGTTTTGTTTGGGGCTAGAAAGCACTACGTGAAATATCCAGCATTAATTATTTATTAATATAGAAATAATAAAGGACCTGAATCTGGTTCCTTCGAGTACAAAGGGCCTTATTTTATACACATTTTTTTACCTGATGGTAAGCGATGATGTGGTCTATGATGAAGCACAACGATCTAGAAGACACCTATTCACTCTGTCTTAATTAATTGGAGACAATAAGGCTTGATGTCCACCTTGATAACAAGTTGATCCATTACGTAGTACATCTAAGTGGTCTGTGAGTTGATGTAAGCTTCAATAGATCACTAACAAAAGCTAGACAGCTTTTGTTGCCTTGTGTCAACCCTATTATTTATTCAGACGAATAGATAATTGAGTTGACATTGACTTTGACATTGCATTGACATTGATTTATTCTACTCAAAAGCTCAAACAGCGTGAGCGACTTCAAAATTTCAGCATCAGATTAATTTTCGGTCTCCGGAAATTGGATCATGTCTCTGAATTTCGTCTCAAACCCAAGTGGCTACATATTCGTTTTCGCCTTTCCTTGTTATACAACATTCTCCAAAATCCCTTAACCTATCCTATTTGAAGGACCGATTTGAGTTCCTTCATTCCTCCAAACCCCGCCTACTCCGGTCGTCTGAAAACCTATTGCTCAAAACTCGAGTACTAGCTTTTATGACAATTATTTTACGAGTAACGTCCGTGTAGTACGTCTCTATAACGCGTTACAGCCCTTTCCCACGGCAACATCCCGTTTTTTATCCCGTATCCTGTTATTTTGATACTCGTGTGAATACCAGTATTGGAGCACGTACACTACTAAACGGGATCCTTCAAAAAACGGGATGTTGCCGGGAAAGGGCTGTTACCAGTGACAATACGGCAAGCCTCATCCTTAGCCATATATTTATATCTAGAGTAAAAGTTTGTATTTGTTAGAAACGTCGTAGTATCGCACAATTAATTTATATGACTGCCTCCGTGGCGCGGTGGGCGTATAACCGGCTGAAATTTATATGTATCTATGTATATTTAATATAAGTACATAATGTTCTATTTGTATTCATATTTATTTATAAATTTTAGTACCTATTTAATTATATTTTTATTTTGGTATTAGACGCACTCTCTTCATAAATAGTTTAGCCATAAATGTACACCTCCGACCATTATCTTTGTTATAACAAAATCCTCCCTATCCAAAGGTTGCCTGGAAGAGATCGCTTCTACGCAATAAAACCTCCTATTGTACTATTTTCTTTGTATTTTCTATTTTCTTATTCTGAAGCCGCTGAGTCTGCGCCGTGACATCTTAGCGCTCAGCGTTTTCTATAAAATATATAACGGCGAATGTTCTGAAGAATGTGGATTTGAATAAAATGTTTTATACTTTCTTTAATGTTCTAGGGCGGGCGGCGCGGCGATCGGCAACATGCGGACAGCGGTCTACACCCGGACCGCGGAAGGTTAAAACTTGGACTGCCAAATATTAACTTTATACTTAATATTAACAATAACTTACCTACCTATTTAATTAAAATAAATATAATAATAATAATAAATATCGCTGGACATTTCACATAGCGCTATCTAGTCCCAAACTAAGCAGAGCTTGTACCTTGGGAACCAGATAACTGATATACTTTTTTTTGTAAATACATACTTATAATATACATATAGAAAAACACTCAGACACGGAACAAATATCTGTAGATCATGCAAACATTTGTTCCGCGGCGGGAATCCACTACCTCCTGCGCCTCAGCCTACAGGCTATACGCCCACTGCACCGGAGGCGGTCAATGTTTATACAACTAGCCTTCGTCCCGCAGCTTTGCCCGCGTGGATCTGCATTTTGTGTTCCCGGATTTTCCCGGGATAAAATTATCATCATCCATCTTTTCCTATCTATCTATCCAGCCTCCAGCACCCACTGTTGGGTATAGGCCTCCTCTCTATATCGCCAGTCCAATCGGTCTTAAGCAAGTCTCATCCATTGCTGTCCAGCTTCCGTTACCTACTCTTCAATCTACAATCTACGTCTTCAACTATTGATATTTATTGTACAAATTGTGTAATACTCATCTAAACAGATCATGTTATCGATAATAAGCACTTCTATCGATAAAAAATCAATTAAATATTGATCTCAGATCATGCAGTAGCATGTCACGATGTTGGATCCCGTTCTAGAGTGATAAATAGGTACGGCGCTCACTATAAAAGCTAAGGTCTTACCACAAAAAAGTTAAACACCCGCTAAACACCATTTAGAAAAAATCCTGAACTAAAATTGTTCCGGATTTTTAAACACGCGTTGAACAGTTGTTTAACTTTTTTGTAACCAATGTGAAGCTTTAAGCTTCGAGCTATAAATACTCTTCTTTACAAGCTAAGTACACAAAAACAGAAAGATAAAACCATACTCGTATAAACAAAATTAAATAATGTAAGCATAATGGGTGGTCTATCGCTAAAGAAAACAATCGCTTCCAGACAACCTTTGGATGGAGAGGATTTTTGTATATTGGCTGAGGTTTAAAAATGAGCATATGAATATACTTAATAAATAAGCTTTGTATATAGGGTGTTTGATATTGTGAATATTGGTTATTTTGATGAGCATACTAAATAAATTTGTGAAATGTTTAACATAGAAATGTGAAATTTATTTTGGAATGTAAACTTACGTTGTGCTAAATATTGCATAATGCTTGCCACAGATACTGTATTGGTGACGTCTTGAGATATCTCTTGTTGTCCCTTTCTAACACAAACCCCACAGCCATTTCTGAAAGAGATATCAATGGGCTTTATTTTTGGATGTCGATGGAAAGAGTAGGCAGTAAGTTTTATACCGAATTAATCACCTAAACTTAGTCGATTTTCTTTAAAATTTGATAATATAATTAGTAGTTCTTTTTTCGAGAAGTCTTTTTTATATTTTGAGAAACCGTCACTTGAATAACGTCAGTGTATTACCAAACACCCTGTATGTCATTTTTATGCGATTTTTCGTCTTTGATGTATTTGTGTACAATCCATACTAATATTATAAATTCGAAAGTAACGCTGTCTGTCTGTTTGTTACGTTTTCACGACTAAACGACTTGACCGATATCGATGAAATTTGGTATACAGATGGATTATGACCCGGATTGGGACATAGGCTACATGAAATAAAAGAATGCCGCCTGCGACAATTTTAATGTTTCGCAAGTGAACTTTTTTAAACACAACTTCTTTTTTTTTACTCTTGGAATTTGTTTTCTTATCTTTATGGTGCTTTTAAAGGATTTAAAGTTTATGTTATGGTATGAACAATTGTCAGGGTAGAGTTGTTCAATACTTTCAAAGGTGCGATCTATAGCTAGCTCACTTTACTCGTAGACCCTCAGGATTGCGTGAGATGGTCTAATTATAATCATAGACTTTTAATGATGTTCGCTTTTTTACGAGTAAGGTCAAATTATGACCTACATTTCTATTTGTAAAATGTAAAATAAAATAATAACATAAAATAAAATTGTTTAATTCGATAAGTTTATTTTATTATGATATTATAATGCTGTACATTTCACACAGCGCCATCTAGCCCCAGACTAAGCAAAGCTTTTATTGATAGAATAATTATATATCTTTTTTAATACAGCATACTTAAGTATAATTTTATAGAAAATAGCCAAACCCGGGACAAATATCTGTAGACCATGCAAACATTCGTCCCGCAGCGGGAATCGAACACGCAACCGCCTGAGTCTCAGCCGGCTATTCGCCCACTGCGCCACTGAGGTCGTCATTCACTTATACCTAAATGTAACTTGATGCTCTCAGTTTGTGGTACTTAGCATGCAGGGTGCTGTCACAAAATAGAAAGGAACAGAATGAAAGCTTAGTACTAAACAAAAACGCGCATATGGGGGGGATAAAAATGATAAAAAATGGATCACGTTGTATAGGTACGTTCCCTTAATTCTGTTTATATTCTGTTATTCTTTCCTGGCTTGGTCGCGGAGAAACAAGCGGGAAATGCGTTTCAAAATGATCCTTGTGATTTTAATAGATGTAGAATTTTGGCGATATCATAATTTCACTAAAAACTAATAAAGTTTCAACAAAGTAATTGTTCCTACAATTTTAAGTATATTTAGCCCTGCTTGCATAACAATCCCGGGTGTGTATTTAGCGACTAAATATGTTTAAATTTAACGTATTTGTATGATTTGATAACTCCTTAAATAATATTTAGCCACTAAATACGTTTAGGCATCGTTGTGCAAGATAATAAGTTACGCGTGAAAACTTCTATTTAGATAAATCATAAGTAGTACCATTCGGGTACGCTCCATTTATTTTAGTTAGCGAATTAAAGATTTCAATTACAAAAAATGATGTAGTTATAGGCTTTTTGGCTTAGGAGGATGTACACTGACTTCCGATTTGGAGATGGTTGCCGACCTTGTGGCTATCAGTGGCGAAGGGTAACAATTGACCTAATGAAAGTCGCAACAAAAAAAAATACGATTCCTGTTATTTCCGAATTTAGAAATAAATTAAAATTGAAGCTGAGTAAAACAATGTTTCTTTTTTTGCCCCGGACACTTACCTACCATTAGGTCCCACCAATTAGGTAGACCGAAATAGTACTTATAGTAGAAACCTATATATTGTAGTGCGAGGCGACCATGAAGCGAGAATTGATATGTTTTGAATGAAATTGATATTTGAAATTATACTTGGAGATGATCGCACTCACCCTGATGAAGGTTCACGAATTGAACCGAAACATTGTCGGTCGAAACTCCGATAATGATAGTCCAAAATACCTCAGTTTCTAAAGACGAAAGTCTTTGATTAGTGAGTTACCAGTGATGACACAGAAACGTAAACCACGTAAGAAGGCTCATTATGGACCGCATAAGAAGGCTCAAGGTCGCTTAGAGTGCTATGAAGAGGGCTATGCTTGGTGTTTCTCTACGAGATAGAATCGGAAATGAAGAGATTCGTAGACAAAGCAAGGTCCAGAGGATTAGCAAACTGAAATGGGCGAGGCGCATAGCTCAAAGAACCGACGGCCGTTCGGGCAGAAAGTTTCTCTAGTTGACACCACGCAATGGAAGGCGCAGTGTGGGACAGCCCCCCAATAGATGGCAAGACGGCCTGGTAAAGGTTGCTGGGACCCGTTGGGTGCGTTACACAAGATCGGTCGCTCTGGAAATCTATGAGGCCTATCTTCAGGAGTGCCGTCGTATTACCAATATGATGATGATGATAATGGCACATTACCACAACCCCAAAACATTTTCTGAGACTTAAGACACGAAAAAAGTTTTACAACGTGCTACGATATATCTATAAAATCCGAAAGGGTGAGTAATTTTAGCCAATCTCCTTTGTTTGTTTTAATTCTTTATTGCACAAAAAGAAAAATGTACAAATGGAGGACTTAATACTAAACGCATTTTCTACCAGTCAACCGTGACCGGTAAAAAAAACTTAGGTTGACGTGCTTAACTAGGTATTAACAAAAAATACAAATAGAAATAAAAAACTACTAACTACCTACTTAATTGCTTACATAAATATAATAATACTCACAAATACAATATAATTATAAAAATAGTAAAATACATTTTACAACTAACAAATTAAAAACTTACAAATTAAACATAAATGTTTATATATATCTAATAAAATATTTATTTATTTACTTTATGCAAATAAACCTATATACAAAGCAAACTATATATAAAACCCTAATCTAACAACCCGCTGCCAGTGGGTGGCGTGCCCTGCCCAGAATGCTGGCCGCATTGCCACGTTGAATGGCAATGCTTAAACGTTGGCCAAAATACTGGCCAGCATTTTTTTCTAATAAATAAATCTAATAACAAATAATATAAAATAATCCTTTGATCTTTAGAAAACTTTTTTTTTACTAGCCTATAAAATAGTTGCACTACAGAGCGAAGGCCCCCCTTTTTCCTTAGACTCGTCTCTATCCAGTGCTTTAGAAACGTAGTCTTAGGTAAATAGTATTTAACATTAGTATACTTAGGTCTTAATTCAAGACATTTGCATAATCAATTAGGAATAATCACAGGGTGATGTTCCTAAAGTTAACGTAAACAGATTTCGCAACACCTTTTGCTTTCAATCTGACAGCTTCAAGTGTTGATGAATAGTGCCTTAGCCATAAATGATAGTGTTGACACGAGTGGGTAGGCTATTATTATGAGTGGGATGGAATGTTTATGCAAAGATTTTGACGTTTAAATTTTTAAGCTTCGCTTCGGTGCAACTGATGAAACCCCCTCCATTTGTCCATTTTCATTTACCTACAAATGAACGATTTTCGAATCTACATAAACATCTATTAGCGCGCCTACTATTAGTACCTATGTAGTGTATCAAAACAAAAGTCAAAAGACATAAGTCAATAGTACGGATAAAGAATTATTTGCAGACACGCATATTTATATTGTCTATGATTTAGATGACCTACTGCCAACCAAACACTGGATTGCAGTAAATTTGGCCGGTCTAGTCAAAGTTCTAGTCAAAACTAGTTTTGACTGATTTTCGCCATCATAATCGGTTTTGACCGGTTATCAGCTTTGACTGTGACATAGAAAAGAACATAAAAAGTATTTACTTACCTTAAAATTAAAAATACAAAAACCATCAAACGATCTATAGATAGCTCAATTGCTCCAGATGGAAGACACTGGCATTTTTGATCCTGAATCAAAGATATATACTTATGAACAATTAGGAAAGGCAGTATTTATAGTCCTTCAGGCTTTAGGTAAGTATTTAATAAGTATTAATTCCATAATCATGCACCATTTGCTTAGATTTGACAGTTTATTTGAAAGTCGGTGAAGTTAATAAATGGGCGACGCGGTTAGACCAAAAGAGGATTGTATGAAGCCCTACCTCATGTAGAAGCAGGAAAATATAATACTCGACGCTTTCAAATATATATTATCCTGAAATAGAATGAACCCAGGAAGTTGAACAATTTCAAAAAAATAAAGACCATATTAAAAAAAAAAGTGGCACTCCGGGAGTGCCGACTGAAGTGAAAACTTGAATAAAAGCAGACATCGAGTTCGAAATTATCGATAATTGACGACCAACACTATTGTTTACCTTTTAGATCCAAGAAATATTTGAAGACATACATTTCGTTATTTAGACCTAAATATGCCTAGACATGCTATTATATCGAAAGTAAAATAATGGCGGCGAAGTATAACCAGTCTAAGTTTGAAAGCGGATAGTTACAAAATGCGCAGTGGATTTTCGCGTTCTCTGTATTTTAAAGTGTTATAGCCGCCATTAAATTGAATGCACATTTAATTTTCTTAGGGACTTTATTAGTAAATCGTTTAAAGGGCAAGGTGTACCTTTTATAACAAACTCCCAAGGAATGTACAAAAACTGATAATTATCAAATTTAAAAACGTAATTAAACAAAATCTTTATAAAAAAGCCCACTATAAAATATCGGATTATTTAGATGATAGAGAAGTTTGGGATTGAAATTGCTCCAACTCGTTCAAAATGTTACAATTTAGACGTAATTTATTTTCTGTATTGTTATGTATTCTAAAAGGATCATTAAAAAAACAACCAGCCTTGTTTTCTTGCCTTTCTTTCCTGGCTTGGTCGCGAAGGAACAGGCAGTAAAATTGACGTTTCAAAGTGATCCTTGTTATTTTAATGAATAAAAATATTTGACTTGACTTGACTTTGACTGACTTGCGCCAGCCTGTCAGTAACAGTCAGTGTCAGTAGTCAGTGACAGGTGTCGGTAACAATGTCGCGTATTCATTGGTTTATTCCCATCTCAAAAAATGCACAACGCGTCTAAAAAAGTTTTCACTTCGTATTCAAATAAGTTGCTTCTTGAGCCGTGGACACAATAATACATAGACGGTAATATTACGACCGACGACGTGTAGGGTACCTATTTATGAATAGATGGTAATTTTCGGAAAATCGTGTTTCAAACTTTAACTTTCTTTAACAATAGAATCTTTTAGATCTTATTATTTTTTTATAAAAGGGAATCCCACGCTACAATGAAGAAGATACATATGGTAAGAATATAAGAAGTTGAATTATAAACTTTATTGTTGAAATAGAGACAGGCTATTTTATTTTATTTTATTTATTAATAGTTAGATTCACAGTTACATGATCTATAGCACGAACAAATCGTATAAATAACCAGCCTTATTTATTTCCTTGGTCGCGGAGGAACAGGCGGTCAAATTAACGTTTCATAATAATAATATATTTTTTACTATAATGTTTGTTTTTTGTAAGATACTTTGTAGTGAAAAATGTATGTTATATAAACGAGTTTTAAAATAAATATGTGTGAATAATAATAAAACGTTTATTTCAAACCAGACAGATCCATAATTTTAGTTAGTAACACAGAAAAATCTTACTTAAATAATATTGTTAGTAGGTACACAAAAAGACAAGATAAAAATAAATGCAGTAATATTGGAACATGAGCGCATCTACTGAGACACCAGGCATGTGATTGGCTTAAGCAAAGCCATCCAGCGCCTCATGATATATGAGCTCATGTTCCCGGCAACAACGGTCAGGAAGCTGTTGGTGCTTCCACGCATGCGGCTCACCAGGGATGCGGTTCTTTTTCGAATAATCGCGTAGAAATCATGATCCTTGTGATAATTTATGAATAAAAAAATATTAATTTAAATTATTTGAATTTTTAATGTCATATATTTTTGACGGAATGTGATAATGGAGGGTTATTTGCAAGTGTCTACTGCGTCTATACGAGTACCTATGCCATGATAGCACGGACTAAGTGGAGCATACCGTGCGTTTTGGCGATTGTACACCGCACGGTCGGCATGTAGCTCTACTTCAGATAGAGCTTTTGAAATAACTTATTCCCCCCGTCTCCCGACACAAAAAGAGAGGTATAAGTTTAACGCCTACGTTTGTCTGTCTGTGGCATCGTAGTTCCTTTATACTCGTATTCAAATATATTTATTTGCTACAAACATCTTGAGATTAGAGTATTTTGTAATAATCTAAATGGCAAAAATATAAATGCGTAAATAAAATGCCCACTAAAACTTATATAAACTTTATAATATTATGTATTATACTAATATTTAATAATTAATATTATGACATATCATAATATTATATATAAATATAAAAATAATATATACACTTAACGGTACAGTATACTTAATATATACCTGTACATCGTACCTAGGTAAAATTAAATTAAATTTGTACACAAATAGATTATAGACAAAAAAGCTTACAAAACGGACATGTTATCTTCCAGCAAACCTTTGAAGATGTTAGTTAATTATAGTAGTACTAAATTCTGGTAATCTATACTAATATTATAAAGAGAAAATATTTGTATTTTTGTATGTTTGTAACAAATAAACTCAAAAATGACTGGTCAGATTTCAAAAATTCTTTCACCATTAGAATGCTACATTATCCCGGAGTAACATTCTCTACTTTTTACCTAACTGAGCAGAAGGAGGGTAATGTTTTTTATTGAAAAGCGGAGCTGCGGATTAGTCAGCTAATATATTATAAAGCATTTGTTCCTTCGCGATTGAAAAGTAGAGTACCTTACCTTCTAAACGTGTAAAATGCACACAAACAGCCTTGTACATAAGTAGATTATATACACGTGAAGATGCACAGTAATCACTTACATTAGTATATAAACTCAGAGAGATGTCTTGGCTCATCATTCGGTGTTCAAACGTGGTTCAAAATAGTTCAACACCATTTTGGATAATTCAAAAATAAATTCAGTGTTCGTTATTTGGATTGAAACGGTGGGTTTGAAGACTTTTTGGATATTTTTTCAGTGATTAATATTTAGTTATCATAAAAGTTATTAATAACATAATTAATGTAAATAACGAATTCCGAGGCGAAATAGACAAATAACCGGTTGCGGGTTCGATTCCCGTCGTGGAACATGTCTGTATGAACTACCGATATTTGTTCCGGGTTTGGATTTTTTCAGTTTCAGTACGTATTAGCCAAAAATTACAAAAACTAATAAAAAAAAATGGCCATTATATAACCTGTTTTGTTATGTACGACATTAATTTAAAACACACATTCAGAACCGTATGAACTGATTTTAGAGGTGGATTTAATACCGGTAGCTTGAATATTTATCCAGTAATCGATACATTTCCATTGTAAATCGGCGGCGCCTTTGCGCCGATGTCGCTTAGTCAGTTTAACAGGTACCTACTTACATGATGAATAAATACGATTTGTTTACCTATGTTATACAGGCTGTTTCATAAAATTTTTAGGAATTGAAATTAAAGATTTGAAAATTATTTTTTTTCTACTGTAATGAATTTGAAATGAACCTATTTTACAACGCTACTAGCCCTACCCGTGTTTTCATTAATGTCGTGCATAACAAAACACGTAGTATTTTTATTTATTGATTGAATACTTTCATTATCATCATCATTCTCAGCCCGTGTCGACCCACTGCTGGGCATAGGCCTCTCTTTGTTTCTGCCATTCTTCCCGATCCTGTGCCATCTGAACCACGTACGACCCACGGTCTTAGATGTCGTCGACCCATCTCGCTGGTGGACGTCGCCTAATATTAATTAAATTGATTATTCCTAATAATAATTTAATACTTTATTACACAAAAATACAAATTACATGTACAAAAGGTGGGCTTAATGCTAATAGCATTTTCTACCTGTCAACCTCAGAGGTAGGTAACCAAAAATGTGAAATATAGGTATATGTATGTAGATCAAAAATCGCAGATAGCCCAATTAAGACTAGGTTAACGAGAGCCGCTAAGATTCATGTTTAAATTGTAACTAATCAAAGCTAGTCACGAATTAGAACTCAGTTTGATTGAAAGACCTACTAGTCTCATTACAAAATCTGTTTTTTATCGAATACATTAAGGAGCTTTTATTACTACCTACCTGGTGTTAGATCAAGAATATGGCCCACCTGATGTTAAGTGGTTAACCATCCCCTATAAGTATTGCCTCTAGGTCACGCAACTTAGAAACGTGCTCTACGACTACGATGTGCTGCCCTGCGTCCATCAATCCTTGAGGCATACAGGTGTAAAACCTCATGTGCCTGTAATTTCACCGGAAAAGCGCTTAGAGTCCAGCGCACGTCGTATCGATTATTCCACTTCTTGCCCATGGTTCACCCTTCATACCGAAACACAGCAATGCTGCTTAGCGGCAGAAACAGGTATGGTGGTAGTACTTCTCCGCGCGAGCCCTTTCACAAGGAACACTACTAAGGTACTCTCAGAGACTTTTAGAGTGTGCGGAACTTTTCAATTTGATTCCGCTATCTCCATTCTATGCTAATATTTCCACTTCTTCTGGGTCTGGATGTTGTTATACGCAGGAACTCATAATTCCTGATACCCATGACTCGGCGAGTTCAGTGGTGTCAAAACAAACAGCCACGGATCTAGGGGAGGGCAAACCAGGGCACCTGCTCCAAGCGACAATTTCAGGGGGCGCCAAATTCTTCAATAAAAAATATGTTTGAAAAAAAAACTTGTTTCAAAAAGCGCTTGGCATCCAGCACGTCGTATCGATTATTCCACTCCTTGCCCATGGTCCACTTACATAGTTGACTTAGCTGTTCATTTGGAATGCTTCAACCCCCCCTCCCCCCCCAACTTGAGGAGACGCCACATCAAGTTTCTGCCTCGGTTAGGAAAAATTCTAGATCCGGGGCTGAGAACAAAGAACAGTTGGGTGTACTCAAATATTTATTTCTTGTTACAGAAGACGAAATCCCACATTAGATAGACGCCAGAGTAATAAACAAAATGAAGGTAAGACAAAACATTTTCATGGCAAAACTGTACGTGATCGAATCAGTAATGAGGAGATCGTAGACAAACGAAAGGTACTGAAATTAGCAAGTTAATAATAATAATAAATATCTCTAGACATTTGACACAGCTCTATCTAGCCCCAAACTAAGCAGAGCTTGTACTATGGGAACCAGATAACTGATAGAATACTTATGTATATACTTTTTTTTTGTAAATACATACTTATAATTATAGAAAAACACCCAGACACGGAACAAATTTCTGTAGATCATGCAAACATTTGTTCCGCGGCGGGAATCGAACCCGCTACCTCCTGCGTCTCAGCCGGCTATACGCCCACTGCGCCACGGAGGCAGTCAAAAAAGTTAAAAAAGTTGGAGTGGTAGTGGGTGGGGCTTGAAGAACTGACGGCTGTTGAGAAAGGTTCTCGAGTTGAGACCAAGGACTAGAAAGTGCCAGTAAGACGACCCCACGAGATGGAACATCCAAATAGTAGGCTGAATAAGATCGGTTGCTCTGGGGGTGAGGGGCCGCAGTATATAGCCTATAGCAGTCCACTGCTGGACGTAGGTCTCTCCCAGGTTGCGCCATTAAACCCGATCTTCAACTCTTCTCATCCAATATTTGCCAGCCACAGCGCGCAAACCGTCACTCCATCTAGCCGGAGGGCGTCCTACACTTCGCTTGCCTAGACGTGCTCTTCACTCCAGAACACGTTTACCCCAACGGCTATCGGTTCTGCGGCAGATATGACCGGCCCACTGCCACTTCAGCTTACTGACCCTCTGAACTATGTCGATCACCTTGGGTCTCTGTCGGATAACCCGTTTCGGATTCTATCCTTCAGACAAATTCCGAGCATAGTCCTTTCCTTTCCTCGCAGAGTGAGGGGCTATGTTCGCAGTGGCGATAAGATGATGATGGAAAATTTAAACTTGTACACAATTGATCAGAATAGAAATGGTGCCAATTTTTTGTTTCAGTTTCTCATAGCGTGCTCACTGCTAGTGGCATCTACTTTAGCTGAACCACCAGTAAACAACCAGTAAGTATTGTAGTTCTATAAAGCTTTAGCTCTACAGTTATAATACTTTCTCTAATTATGTAAGTTATCAAGTAGAAGTGGAACTTCTTGTAAAAGCTGGGCATCCTAGCTAAGGTTCGGCGGTACTTCTCACCGGGACATGTGCTCAGTCTCTACAAAGCACAAGTCCGCTCATCTATGGAGTACTGCTGCCATCTCTGGGATGGCTCGGCCAAGTATCAGCTTCAAACCCATGATTCGATTGAGCGACGTGCTGCTAGATTCATTGGTGATGACTCCCTAGTGGAAGCCAATTTACAAAGTCTAGACCACAGACGCCGAGTAGCTAGACTTTCAGTTTTTTACAAGATTCATTTTGATGAATGTGCACAAGATCTTCAAGACCTTATCACTCCTTCCCCCTTCCACCGCCGGATAAGCAGACGTACCGAGAAGTACCACCCATACCTGATCGGAATACCACCTTGCCGTACCAAACTATTTGCTTCAACTTATCTTGTTAGCACAAGTAAGTAAGGAGTGGAACTCACTTCCTGCGTATGTTTCCCGAACCAGTATAATCTCGGAGTCTTGAAGTCCAGAGTAAATAGATTCTTTCTAGGCAAGCGTGCTCTTCGATTACACCTTCACTTACAATCAGGTGAGGTAGTGGTGAAGCGCTTGGCTATCATTAATTAAAAAAAGTAGTGGCACTCCGGGAGTACCGACAGGAGTGAAAACTTAAACAGACTTAGATACTTATATACAGAGGTGTTGGTAACTATAACAGTGTCGCGAGTTCAACGGTTTTTTCCATTTCAAAAAATGCCCAACGCGCCTAAAGAAAATATCACTTCAAAAAAAAGTGTTCGTCCAGGGAAGCACTACAACCGGGCCTGTTTCGGCCAAAAAGCAGTAATACTCGCATGCCGATTTCGGTTTGAAGGGTATAGTATATATTTACTTATATAAAATAACTTCAATATCGAGATGTTAAGCAATAATAATTTATAGATTATAATAAATTGAGTAGAGACCGCGCTCCGAAAAGTGCAGTTTAGGATGCCCTCACCACTAGATGGAAAGACCTAAGGTTTCTGAGAGTTGGATCTAGTAGAGTGAGAAGGCCGCTAAGGTCGGGCGCTCTGGATATCGATGGGGGAGGCCTATCTATGTTCAGCAGTAGATGTCTTATCCCTGATTTAATGATGATATCCTCAATAATTTCAGATACCTCCCTCCTAATCAACGGTCCAATGGATTTGGAGCACCCTCAGACTCCTATGGCGTCCCGGGGATCAGTCCAGGCGTCCCTCAAAGCAGAACAGACGCCATCTTTGGGTAAGCAAATTCCAGACTCTAGGGTCCAGTAAAATAGATATAATTTCGTTTTATTCTTGATATTCTTGTTTTTATATTCATACTAGCTTCTACCAGCGGCTTTGTACACGTGGTTTGTCAATAAGAAGTAGCGTATATGTTAATCCAGGTCATAATCTATCGACACACCAAATTTCATCGAAATCGGTTCGGCCATAATGACGTGATTGAGTAACAAAAACGAACAAACAAACATACAAACTTTCGCATTTGTAATATTAGTGTGATGGCACAGACACGTAGTCTCTCACTATAGGCCTAATAAGAAGGCTCAAGAGCGCTCATTGTGCTATGGATATTTGAAGATTAAAGGACTATGCTTGATATTTTTATACGTAATCGAATCAGAAATAAGGAGATTTGTCGACAAACAAAGGTCACAGCCAAGTTCCATTCGATTAGCGATGACGCTAGTCGATAAATCCGAAAACGTATGGGATTTGACACATGCTATGGAAATATCACGTGATATATCGACAACAAACCTACGTAGAAATCGAATTGATTCGAAGCTAATGTAACTTGGCTACGGGCCCTGGTATAGCCCAGAGCTGCACTTCAGCTCTGGGCTGTACTAGTGGGAGAAGTATATAAAAGGTTGCGAGAAAGACGACCTGACAAAGGTTGCTGGAAGGCATTAGATACAAGCCGCACAAGATCGGTTGCTCTTGAAATCTATGCGGAGGCCTACGTTCCGAAGTGGAGCACTAGGTACTACTATTGACACTTAACAGTGCGGTTTATGTTGCTTACACAATAATTTAGGACTAAATCTGTGTTATTTTCAGAAGCAGACAACCATCCCTCCACCAGCCCTCCTCAAACTACGGAGCACCTCGAATCACACCATCGAGCCAATTTGGCGCTCCTGCCCAAACCAGGACCCCATCTTCGCAATACGGTGCCCCATCTAGAACCCCATCATCACAGTACGGTGCCCCATCTGCCCAATCAAGGACCCCATCATCCCAATACGGTGTACCATCTGCCCAATCAAGGACCCCATCGTCCCAATACAGTGCACCGTCAACGCAATTTAGTGCACCTTCATCCCAATATGGTACTGCTGCCCAATCTAGGACCCCATCATCTCAATACGGTCTCCCATCTGCCCAATCTAGGACCCCATCATCTCAATACGGTGCCCCATCTGCCCAATCAAGGACCCCATCATCTCAATACGGTGCCCCATCCGCCCAATCTAGGACACCATCGTCTCAGTATGGAGCCCCAGGATTCGGAGTTCCATCAGCTCAATCAGCTCCGTCTCAGGAGTATGGTGTTCCTGGCTTTGGTGGTAACGATGGTAAGTAAAAGCAATGGCCTAAACATTCTATTCATATTAGTAAAAAAAATAAGTTTAAAGATCGGTCTCAATGTAAATCTATGGAGTAGGCCTATGTTCATCAGTAGACGTCCTGTGGCTGGTATGATCGTCAGATAATGAAGAAATTAAAGTGGGTGGGACGTACTATTTCCATTATTACATGTTCTCCCATTTAAATTTATTTTTCTTACGGGTCTACGTATTAGGGAACTTCTAGAAAAAATACCTAATAAGTATTCAAGAACTCAAAAGGAATATTGTAAAATATGTTGTACGTAAATTAATGTAACAATAGGAGGGACCCACATATTGCTTACGCATTTTGTACCAGAACCATTTAGTGGTAATGATAATATAATTGATTACAAGACTTACAAGTTCTTCCAAACTTACTACGACCTAAGTATTTTAAGGTAGGTACTTGTCTTTGACGTAAACCAGAAGACTGAACCAGTGTTAGACAGCAAAATTGTCCTTTATCTTTTGATGGCTATCGGTGGTTTGATTCATATACCTACAAACAATCAGTGCACAATCACTAGATAATTGTACAGAAATTTCTACACATGTCGTCTCGAATTAATTACGTCTTATTATTGTCAGCAATTCAATAATATTGAACACTTAAATTAATAATATCTAAGTAGTAATACCTAGTAGGTAGGTAGTAATAATACCTAATTAACTAATTAATAATTATTATTATCAGCCCGTAAAGTCCAACTGCAGGGCAAAGGCCTCCTCTCTTTAAGAGAATCTCGGTAACTAGTTAATTGGGGCCACTCTGCATCCAGTTCATCTATCCATCTCCGCCTGGGTCTACCACGCGGCCGCCGCCCGTTTGGGACCCATTCTATAGTATTTTTCGCCCATAGTTGGTTTTAGTAGTTGGCATATGACAAAGGTGTCCAGCCCATATTCATAAATTTCATTTATTTGAAACTAGCTGTTGCCCGCGACTACGTACGCGTTACCCTACTAAATGTGTAGGTAACGTAGAAATAAAGCTAAAGTCGCTGTTGCAACATGACTTGACATCCCATTTTTATCCAATGGGAACTGATTTAAGGGATAAAAGGTAGCCTATGTGGTAATCCAGGTTATAATCAACGTATATACCAAATTTCATCGAAATCAGTTAGCCGTTACGACATGATTGAGTAACAAGCAAACAAATAAACAAACATCCAAACTTTTGCATTTCGCATTTATAATATTAGTGTGATAGTGTGATGAATTAATTAATGATGTCGACAGTAATAAGACGTAGGTAACTAATTCGATACGCTTAAGTTTAAATTTGTACTGTTCAGTTATCTAGTGAATGTGCAGTGATTGTTTCTTTAAGAGTCGAACCACCTTAAAACTAAAAAACAACTTAACTTGTTTTAGATGGCCAGCAATACTCCCAGGGTTTGGAACAGAGCAGGCAATACCTTCCCCCTGGTGCTGGCGGTAGAAACGGCAATGGTTATGATGATGAGAGCAACAACGTAAGTATTTCTTCTAACCTTGACTTCCTCCAAGAATTACTAGATGTACTAAGTATCAAATGTATCAAACGCAAAATTGATGATCACTCCGTGGCCGTGGAACAAATGTTTGAACGATCTACAGATATTTCTTCCGGGTCTGGATGTTTCTATATATATAACAAGTATGTATATATTTACAAAAAAAGTATTTAAGTATTATATCAGTTATCTGGTTCCCATTGTACCTACAAGCTTAATCTTTCCAACAATACCACAGACACTGGGTTGCCATATTTTTTTTAATGATGGACGCAAACCCATCAATAGAAAAAGAATCATTTAAATTGGCTCACCCAGTTTAAAGTTCTGTGTAAACATACCTTGACCACGCACTGGAACACGCAGCGTAAGACGGCCCCCCACTATATGGAAAGAAGACCTGATAAAGGTTGCTAGGAGCCGTTGGGTGAAGGCCGCACAAGAACAGTCGCTCTGGAAATCTATAGGGGAGGCCTATGTTCAGCTGTGGACGTTTTTTGGCCTAAACACACCTAAAAAATCGTTTATATTGTTTTATCGGTGTTTCGACCGATAATATTTCGGTTCAATTCGTGAACCTTCATCAGGGTGAGTGCGATCCGCTCCGAACTGCGTCTCGCCTCGCACTACGCGCCGCAGCCCTCTGCACGCGAGTAGACGTGCGCGGTGGTGGGGGTTGCGTCAACGGTGGCCCATCGCATTAACAGGTTGCATCATCATTATCATCACTGCTGTTCTCTTCGGTAGTTCTCGGTACAGGCAAACACACAACACTATGTAACTACCAGGTTCACTCACTCCTGTCGCTTGCATCATGAAGACCTGGCCTCCACGCTGGCGTTTAAAAATTGTATTGTATTTATCACAGGAGCCAGCCAGCTACAGTTTCGAATACATGGTGAAAGATGAGCCTTCAGGCAATGACTTTGGACACCGAGAGTCGAGGGAGGGCGACCGAGCTGAAGGAGTTTACTACGTCGTCTTACCTGATGGTAGGAAGCAGGTATGATATCAAAAAAATCGGACAAGTGACAGTCTGACTCGCGCACCGAGGGTTAACTATTTTTTTTAATGGCATACTAGCTGAACCGCCTACGGCTTCTCACGAGTGGTTTGTCAATTAAAACGTGTCCCTCCTTCAGCGCAGTCGGGTAAAAAATAGCCTATGTCCCAATCACGGTCATAATCTATTTATATACCAAATTTCATCGAAATCGGTTAAGCCATTTAGTCGTGAAAACGTAACAAACAGACAGAGAAACAGAGAGACAGTTTCGAATTTTGTTCGAACGAGTTTCAGCCCGCGGCTTCACATGCGTGGTTTTTCAATAAAACATTACCCTCCTTTTGCGCAGTCGGGTAAAAAGTAACCTATATCCTTCCCCGGGATATAATCTATCTCCTTGCCAAATTTCACTACCATCCGTTCAGCCGTTTAGTCGTGAATAGGTAACAAACAAACTAACAAACAAACAGAGTTATTTTTGCATTTAGGTATATTATTAGTATGGATGGATAGTATGGAACTACAATATATATTATTTTATTTACTAGACCTAGCTTCTTGCCCAATCTCATGATTCAAAATATGCGACATGAAAGTTTCGAGATCCCCCTCCTAGAACAGCAGAACCGTGGCCAGTGTGGAAATCCATCAATCGTTGACTAACGCAGTGCGACTGTGGTGATCCCACAAAGTCAATGCAGCACACGTTGTTGTGGCCGTAGTGTCGGAACACCTGTTCCAAGGATCTATACATGGCTACTCTTTTACTCCCAATACTATTTATCTGACCGAATATATACTACAATACTATTAGGGCAAATACATTAGAACTAATGACACATCTGAAGAAACGGCTTTTACCAATAGAAGTATTAACTAAAGTGACAACTTTTAATTCCATTTCAGACGGTTGAATACGAGGCAGACCAAGACGGCTACAAACCCAGGATATCGTACGAAGATACTGGCTTAGGCCAGGGCTATGATAGCAACGCACAGAGCTATGATGGGAACCAGGGACCTTACTAAACAAGGAATAGCAGACAGTGTTACGTTCTGAATAGGATTCAAAACCGAGAAACAGTGCAAAGATAAAAGATGTCGGGGGTGACGGCCATTTTGTTATAAACAATATATTTTGGCGCTATTTCCTTATTTATATGAAAACTGCTTTAAACGCAACGCATGATAGCTGTTTTACCTATAGAAATAGGTAAGCCAAGTGGAAGAAATAGTGTGACACCATTTTAAACAAATACCAGTATAAATATAAGCGGCCATTTTGTTTCCGGTTTCCGAATGAATTTATAGAAAATTGCTATGGTTTATTAGAAAATATATAGAATAGCTTAGATGTAGGTTCGATCCCCGAACTTAACGTGTGTTCTGACGTAATTCTGTCTGCAATAACATAAACATTGTGATACTGATTATTGAAAATGTATTTAGTTTTATTTATATGATATTTCGACGACGTATGCTGTGTAAAGGATTTTGAGCCATATTTAGAAATGTATAAAGTACAAAACGCTTAGTAGATATGTAGAATATTATTTCAAAAGATTTTACTTAGATTAATGTTCTTCTAACTTATTTCTTCGTTACACATATTTAATTTTCCTTCCTTACTTATTTAAGCTTGTATCAAGCCATTTTAAAAGCTATTTAAACCCTTTATTAAACCGATTATAACTTAATTTCCATCTAATTATTTCGTAGGACAATGGCCAGTAAATATTTTCTCATTATTTATAAACTTTATAGTATATATTAGTGTTAGTTTTCAAGCGATATTAAATATGTTTTTGTAAATAAACTATATTGAATACTATTACTTTGTTTAATTCAAAAACTTTGTTTACAACAAAATACCTTTATTTATAAGAGTATTAACAAAAGTATGAACTACGTACATCATAGTGTTTTTTGTCATAATGATTTGATAAACCTAATTAGGGTTTGCTGACTTGGAAACTGACTGGACTTGGCTGACTCCGATTCAATATTCCGAAACGGAATTCCGACTGTATGTAACCGGCCGTAACATAATTCGAGATTTACTTACTTTACAAAAAACAAGGTCTGCCATAAGTACTCTGACAGTGTCAGAATCATAGGAAAAATGAAGGGAACACAATTTATAGCTATTTATATGTTTACAAAATAATTATGACTAAAGATGGTATTATGTATACGACAACTAAAACAATTCTATTTAAAACGAAATATAATAATTATAATTTCAATTCAAGATAATAATCAGATCTATTAAAAATAAACTTAGTCTATTCCAGAATTTAATTCAAAAGTAAAATTGAGACGCATATAATGTTGAATAAATTTTTTTTTCAAAACTAGCACAAAAAAGGCCGGCTAGCTACGCGGCTACAGTCAGCGCTATCTCTCTCAACGACTCGAGGGCGCCGACTAGCTACGCGCAGACAGTCAGAGCTCTCTCTCAACGACTCGAGGGCGCCGGCTAGCTACGCGGCTACAGTCAGCGCTATCTTTCTCAACGACTCGAGGGTATCGGCTAGCTACGCCCCAACTGTCAGCGCCTACCGTCAGCGTGAGAATAAAACCGCGAATTCTAGAGTATTAGTATAGTTTACTATTAGTACTCTTCAAGAATACTATTATTAGCTGTTTTACAAATAACGTTTATTTACACTTTAAAATACTTTTAGTAAAACTTACTTTACTTTTGGTAACCTTTGACTAATCTCTAATACTTTGTTAAAAAGTGTTTAACTACAAGACACCTTTCTTAGGCGACTAAGCTTAACTTTTAGAGAAATTAACTTCTGCAATCATACATTTCGAAAAAAATATCATAGATCCTGTCCATCCAAAAGTTGGAATCGGTAAGGTTGCCCATTTTACTTGTATGTACTTGTTTTACATACTGTAAGAAATTACTTTAAAAAATACAGATTTTTAGAGCCCATTTCCACCATAAGAGAAAATGGCGTAGTGAGAAGGTGTGCGCGATTTTAAGTACCAGTTATACCATAATTATAACAAAGAACCTTAAATATTTTAATAACAGTAAAAGAAAGGCCTAACCCAACCTTCGGCACAAATGTATGCATGACAAGTAAATGTTTGTCCCGGATCTGTTTGTGTGCCACAGCAGTAGACCACACACGCCATTTATAATGTATATTTTTATATCTTCGTATCTTAAAATACCGAGCGATACGAAAATATACATTATCTTGCGTCAGTTGAGACGTACACCAGTCAAATGAAGGGTAAAATACATTACATCGTGTCGCAATAGAGGCTCGGCAGCGGCCGGCATTACTCTGCCACTCCCGAGTAACGAAGTGAGCTAAGAGATCGCTTAGAGCGATAAGGCCGCCCATTGTACCACCACGTATTAGTCTTTAAGTTTTCTGTGTTAAGTTATTGTAATTTGGTGTAACAATAAAGAATTATTTATCTATCTATCTAAGAGAGTGAACTTCAAAACCTTACAAATTTTATATTCTGATTAAATGCTGCTGTTATTATTAGTCGTGTAGTTAGTCTTTTAAGTTTTATTTGATGTTATATTGTTTCTGTATTGTAATTACAATAAAGAGTTAACCTACATAACCTGCTGTGTGAGTAATATTTTAAAATAATGTTTAGCTATACATCCCGGAATATAATGTACATTATTATACATTATAGCTGCCGTGTGTGATGATGACCTTTAGATGTTGGCGAGACAATAGATATAATATTTTAACCAATGACACCAGCAAGTTCTAAGGCACTGTGCAAACGTAGACACTTGTTGCTGACACAGGACACCATCACAGGAAACCGTGGTTTCTGTGTCCAGTCACGGCAACCGGGCAAAATCACCGGTCACTACTTCTGGACACTGGTACAGTTCGGTGATTGTTTTATAACAGTGTTCGGCTCGGTGGCAGTGTCCTGTGTGCGACACAGGCGACTAATGTGTGGAACTCGTACAATTGTATGGAAATGGAATGGTATATTGCTTGTGTCTTAAACCGACTACATTTAGTTTCTAGTTGCTTACACCGAACACTTTTTGATTGGCAATCCATTCGTGTCCAGTAGGAGCAACCGGACACAAAAAGTGACTACGTCTGCACAGGTAGTGGTTTATTTAATATTGTTTATTTGATAATAAAATATTCACTAGATCAATTAAAAAAATATATCCCCCTGTTTTGTTATGTACGACATTAATTTAAAACTTACATAAGGAATCGTATTAACTGATTTTAGAGGTGGGTTTAATACGGGTAGCTTGAATATTTATCCAGTAATCGATATATTCCCAATAAACAATGATTAACGTAAATCGGCGACGCCTTTGCGACGATGCCGCTTAGTCAGTTTAACAGGTACGATGATGAATGAATATGATTTGTTTACCTATTTTATACAGGCCGTTTCATTGATATTTTAGGACTTGATATTAAAGTTCTTAGAAAAATAAAAATATTGTATGGTTATAAATTTGAAAAAACCTATTTTACAACCATACTCGCCATTAGCCCCACCCCTGTTTTAAAATAATGTCGTACATAACAAAACACGTGGTATTAAGGTAATGTGACTGATGTCTGTATTCAAATGGCAAGACTGAGATTTCATATGTGTTAATCGAATAAACTTCGGTATCGATTGAGATTTCAATTAAAAAATATATTACAAAATATTTAAAAAATACAAAAAATCCCTTTAAAGAGGTGAAATTCAGTACTTAAAAGAAAATAATAAAAAAAGCTAGTCACAAAAAGGAGAATCAAAAATATCAATTACAAATGAGTATGTTGTTTCAATACTGTTTTTTTATCTTAATTTTAATGGTAATCTTTATTAAATTTAAATCGACATAGGTACTGGCTATTTACAGGGTTATTTGTAAAATGCGCAAACTGGTTTAGGTACGAGCTATTTAGCTATAAGACCGCCAACAATATATAGATTTTTTTCGATTAATCGCTTGTTTTGTGGTGTGCAATAGAGTATTTTATATCTATCTATAGAGACGGTTATATTAAATATGCAACTTTGTTTAATTTTTTTTAATCTGGATATGTTCGCCATAAAATATTATTAAAGTTTTTATCTAATGTCTCAAAACATAAACAAACATTGCTGAGGGTGCAGAACGGCAACGCCGCAGACGCACGCCGCGGCTCTTTGACATTCGTTATTTTCATAGCAGATTGGCAACGTCGCATGAGACAGAGTAGAAAGCTAGAGCCATTTTTTAGACATCTTATTTTTTGTATGGAGCAATAAAAACGGTATTTAGAAATAAAAGCACGGGAAAGTAATTTACCGTTTTAGTAACAATTAGTATCTTAATTTGCGCATTTTTCAAAATAAACCTTGTATATTTTACAGTTTAAGACTAGTTACGATAAAACTGTCTAAAGCTAAGCACAGCTAAGTTCAAAATACAGAGTGCTTTGAACAATATGCTAAAGTCCGAAAGGAGCCATTGACCTCAAACACAACGCTCTACGACTTTTTGAAATTAAAATTTCAAAATTCACCCAGCATTTTCCACCTGACAATCTTTGTTGGTTTTCAGTGAATTTTATACTGAATTGTATTAAGTACTTACAAGGTACAATTGTTACGTGTTAGAATTACAGTAACAGTACATGTTCAGATGTGGGTGTGTAGCACTTATGCAACTTGGCTCGTCGTTGTATCTGAAACAATAATAAAAAAAAACATTAATAGCCGCCATTTCAAATCTATCCATACTTTCCACTAATTAAATGTTTGTATGTATGTATGGATGTTTGCTACTCTTTCACGCAAAAACTACTAAGTAAATGGATTTTAATGAAATTTGGTATGTAGGTAGATTATAACCTGGATTAACACATAGGCTACTTTTTACTAAAAAAAAAAGAAAGTATATAAGTATTATATCCTACTAATATTATAAACGCGAAATTTTATATGTATGGACGTATAGATGTATGGATGTTTGTTCCTCTTTCACGCAAAAACTACCGAATGGATTTTAATGAAAGTTTACATTAGTTTAATTTTTAAAGATAATGTGGGAATTGTCCAAAATATTAGGTCTTTACCTATGAAATTGCCGTTTTGTATGGAATAAGTGAAAGTACTTATTTTATTAAACTTTTTTATTTCTGTTATTCAAAGTAACTGTTTTCTCTATTTGATTTAATGTGATTCTGAATTGTATTAATTTTATCATCGACAAAATATGTAATATCAAGATAAATATTGTAGTAATTAATAAAATTGTTATATAAATGTTTGTACGCCTAAATGGCAGAACCTAGAATAGTGCTATTTATAAGTTCAACCATCAATCATGTACCTAGGTTCACGAACAATAAATAATTACGAATTATGAATTGTAACCACCCATGCAATCGACGCATCTTTGCCAACGCATTGGCAGTTTATTGATGCCCTTCTTGTAAAAATCAGCTGGACGGGAGGCAACAAATCTTCAAAGGCATTTTGTACTGCCTCTCGGGAATTAAATTTTTTACCCACTAAAAAGTTGTCTAAATTTTGGAAAAAGTAATAGTCGGTAGGTGCAAGGTCTGGTGAGTATGGCGGATGAGGGAGAGCTTCCAACCCCAGCTCTTGCAGCTTGGAGACTGTCTGTTGTGCAGTATGGGGTCGCGCGTTGTCGTGAAGGAGCAGTGGGGACTACCGATTGACCAAAGCTGGTTGCCGATGTGCAAGCTTCTCCATCATTGTCTCCAGTTCTTCACAGTACACATCTGCAGTAATGCTCATGCCGTTTTGTAAAAAGTTGTGGTGAATCACACCCGCACTAGACCACCAAACAGTGACCATCATCTTTTTAGGGGTCATTTTTGGTTTAGGGCATTGCTTTGGTGCTGAACCAGGATCTAACCAACTTGCTGAGCGCTTTAGATTGTCGAACAGAATCAATTTTTCATCGCACGTAACAATTCGGTTCAAAATTCCTTAATGTCTTTGCCTATTGAGCAGCGCGAGGCAGGTCTCGACGCGTACGTTGCGCTGGCGATCGTTAAGTTCGTGGGGCACCCATTTATCAAGTTTTTTTACCTTGCCTATTTGTCGCAAATGGATCAAAATTGTTTTGATGCTAACATCAAAAGCTGCTGCTAGCTCAGCTGTAGATTGAGTTTCGTCAGCTTCCACAATCGCCTTTAATTCATCATTGTTGACCAAAGTCTCCGGACGACCACGAGCTTCATTTTTCAAGTCAAAATTTCCAGAACGGAACCGGGAAAACCAATAACGGGTTGTGCGTTCGTTTGTACAGTTCTCTCCGTAAACGTTTTTGATGTTACGTGCCGTTTGTGTTGCGTTGGCGCCACGACGGAACTCATATTCCATAATTACACGAATTTTTAAAGTATCCATTATGACGAAAAATGTTCAAATGTAATGAAAATACAACGCTAATCAATAAACAAAAGACTGAGTTTGTAAAAAGAATCTCATGTTTTAAACAAAATTAATTTGAATTTAGAATACAAAGCCATTCCAAACTTTTTTTCTATTTGAAATAACCAGTACTGAAGAACGGCAATTTCATAGGTAAAGACCTATTATAACGATAATTGTCAAGTAAATAAAAAAAAAAATCTGCCATCTGCGAGCTATTCTGGCGTACGCTGCAAAAACTGTAGAGTTTACACGTATACAATATATAAGAGAAATGTTTATCTTAATTAGTCTTAAAAAAGTCGGCGACAGCATATATCTATATTTTATGAGTAAGCCATTATCACCAAAACAGTGAACCATAAATACAATAAAAATTGATAATATATTTCTAATGCAAATTTGGTAGAACGAAATAGATTTTTATATCAAAATAAATACTTTTATTAAACTTCATATTTTACACTACATCATTTAGACGATAATGAATATTTTAATAGTTACGACGAGTTTATTAATCGAGTGCGCGTTACTATGGCGGCGGGCGAGGTGGGGGAAGAAGTCGCTAATGGCTGAGTGCGCGATCCGAACGCGGGCAGACGAAAGTAACGCTGTCTCTCTGTTTGTTTGGTTTTCACAACTAAACGGCTGAACCGATTACGATGAAAGACTGGGATTGGGACACAGGTTATTTTTTTTAATACCAGATGCTAAAGCTGGAGAGAGCACAGAGAGCAGTTCTGAAGGTGATGACCTCGAAACCCAGACGGTTCCCGAGTCTCATGCTGTACTCCATTTGTGGGGTTCTGACGGTGAGGCAGCTATTGTCCTTGCGACAGGCTTACAAAAGGACTCCACAATACCGTTTGATGCAAATTATCGGACCACAAGACGTCGCTTCGACAGAGTCTGCAAGATACAAGAGTGACGCAGAACTGCTATTGCTAGTAGACACTAGCCCTACTTAAACTGCTCCCTGTACAATAAAATCAATAAAGTTCTGAACATTATCCTTTGACACACCACAAATGCAAACTAAAATGCTCCACTTGGCTTCAAGCTCTTTCGTTCGAGGAAACGGAGAAGACCTCTTAAAAACTTCCTTCTAAAAACTCATTGATCGAGCGAAGTCAGATCTCCAAATAAACTTTATTTTATTTTATATTTATTTATTTGAGACAACAAACAATTATGCCTAAATATTACATGTGAACTTGGGCGAATCTGCTTTGTATGTATGTATTTATGTTTATTTGTCCGAGGATAACTTTCGAAGCGTTGAGCCTATCATCGTGAAATTTGATGATCGTGGCGTGAAATGAGCTAAAAATATTGTGGGTTTGTTACCCCTCTTAAATCCCAATATATCAACCCCCCCCCCCCCCACACACACATTTTTCGCTCATTTAGTCACACTAGGATTGTGCCATGACTACCTATATACCAAATTTCACGATAATCGGATCGACATACATACTTGGAGACTTGGAGAAATTGCTTCGTTCGATCAATATTAAAAAAAACTGTTTTGCAGGGGAATCAAACCCGCAACCTCCTGCGTCTCAGCTGGGTATTCATCCACTGTGACTGACCGCCTCGTATGATACTCTCACGGATATATAATATTGTAAAAATGTATACTTACGCATTAGTTCTTGATATATCTCTCGTATCGAAGACGAATTTGTTTTCATTTTTCAAGTACGCCGTAGACGCCTCGTATACACCAAACCCGGGCCCAACTGCCATCTGGAACATCGTCATCATCATATCAACCGAAGGATCTCCACTGCCGAACATCCTCTCCCATAGATTTTCAAAGCGATTGATCTTGTACAGCCTACACCAAATGGCTCCCAACAACAATTACCGGGTCTTCTTGACATTATAAAATGCATTTCTTGACATTCCTCAATACGTAATGAAGGACTAATGCAATTCAATGCTTATAACTGTTACCTATTGTCATATATAGCAATTTAGAATTCAAATTAGGTATATAATCAATTATTTGACAATGCCCCTCTACAGCAGCTATGCTTATATGTAAACTAGCTGACCCGGCAAACGTTGTTTTGCCTTATAAATCGAGTTGAAAAATGATTAAATTACTAAAATGGCTATTAAAAAATAAGGGTTGATCGTAGAAGGGTGAAAATTGAGGATTGTATGTATTTTTGTATGTTGTATCATAAAAAAATAGAAATTAAAAATTTTGTCTAAAAAATAAAAAAATAAAAATTAGGGGTGGACTACCCCTAACATTTAGGGGGATGAAAAATAGATGTTGGCCGATTCTCATAGACACCGGATAAGCACAAAAAATTTCATCAAAATCGGTCAAGCCGTTTCGGAGGAGTATGGCAACGAAAACTGTGACACGAGAACATTATATATTAGATGTATTATATAATGTATGAAACGTTTGTCTGTTCCTAGCACCTTTAAAATGATGGTGCAATGAGCTACTAGGTAGATAAAGCCTATGTAATTATTTAAGCATTATTGACGTAACCAAGTGTTATATTGTGTCAATATATGAGTATGAGTATTTCCATCTATTGCGCTGCGCTTTCCAGTGTGTGGTCTCCACTAGAGAACCTTTCTGCCCCAACGGCCGTTAGTTCGAGCTATATGCCTGCCCACTGCCACTTCAGCTTGCTAATCCTCTGTGCTATGTTGGTGACTTTAGTTCGTCTACGGATCTCCTCATTTCTGATTCAATCTCGTAGAGAAACACCAAGCATAGCCCTCTCCATAGCACGCTGAGTGACCTTAGACCCATAGTGAGCCACCTTAGGCCACGTTTCTGTGCCACACGTCATCACTGGTAACACACACTGATCAAAGATCAAACCGCGGGCGAAAGCTAGTTAATAGTAATTTCTTATAATGTAAACATACCTTGATCTGATAATAGTCCTTATTGCCATTGAATTTAGAGTTAAAATTGCCGACGTATCCGTCCACATCTCGGTTCCCATTGAAGGACAACATTCGCGTGTTAGCGCGCCGCTTCATCACCCAACTTATCGAAGTTAATGTACGAGGAACGCAGTTAGATCTGAAAATATTAATAATATATATATACTACTTGTTTTGTTACATACGACATTAACTGAAAACACGTTTCAATTCATTACCATAGTAAAATTCAGAAATATACATACACGTACGTGGACACGAGGGACTATCGGGGACCGGCAACGCTCTTTATAAGAGGGTTGCTTGCAAGCTTATTCCACAAATCTCCTGAAACCATCCCCTGCGCGTTCACTTCGAGTGCCGGGAGGGGATAAATGGAGTCTCAAATGTCCACCAACGTAGCCAGAAATGGTCTTTTTCGTATAATATGTTGCAATTTAGACTAATTATATTAAAGGGAATAAAGAGAAAGCAAGGCACCCACCAGTGGGTGCAGACGATCTGAGATTATGATAATATTGAAGGGACGATTTCAACACAAAAAACCACTAATATTATAAATGCGAAAGTTTGGATGTTTGTTTGTTTATTTATTTATTTGTTTGTTTGTTACTCACCACGTCGTAACGGGTGAACCGATTTCGATGAAATTTAGTATGTACGTAGATTATAAACTAGATTAACACATATGCTACTTTTTGTTCCATAAATCAGATCAGATCAGATTTTATCACATGGGATAAAAATGAGGTGTCAAATTGCAACAGCGAGTTTAGCTTTACTTCTAGGTTACACACACATTCAGTAGAGTAACGCGTACGAAGGCGCGGGCAACAGCTAGTAAGAAAAACATGTATCCATAAAATATTCTTCTTTTATCATCAATATCTCAAGAAAATCGATAAAATGCTGCTCGACGAAATATCAGAGAACTAGCGTATTGTACGATGCCACAGATTACTAAAAAGTTACTGCAGAAGTTCAACGACCCCGCTAGTTCAATGGCCTCGCTCAGTCAATGACCTCGCCCAGTCAATGACCTGGCTCGGACAATGAACTCAACCAGTCAAGAGAGCGCGTATGTTTCGTGCGGCAGGGCGGTAAGTACCTACATGGCACAAAAACACAAAAATAAAGTTTTTTGGATTAAAAAACACGGTTTATGGTCTCAAAAATATACTCCGTCATCATTTGTAGTTTATATTGCAACACCTTAATATGCAATGGCGTGGAAACCATCACTATGCGGTAGTATGGAACGCAGAAAAGCGCCTCATATATACTCACCTGACAGAGTTAGTTAAGCTGTTGATGTATTGGACAAAAGCTTCCGCCACGCGTCGGTAGATGGCGTCGCGCGCGGCCACGCGCTCCCACGCGACGCATGCGCACCAGTGCGGCTCGATGCCCGCCTCGCTGCACGACCGGTTCCCACTTATCTATGGACAATATCACCTCATATACGTACGAAAGGGACGGATGAAAGAAGACTGCACGCGACTGAAATGCGAATGTTGAGATGGATGTGTCACGAGAATGCATAAGTTAACGAATGGCTATGTTAGAGGAAGTTTGAAAGTAGCGCTAGTGATAGAAAAATTGAGGAGTAATATGCATGGGCATGTCATGCGAAGGGAAGAAAATCGTGTGACTAAAAGAGTGTTATATATGAACGTCGATGGATATAGAAGTAGGGGAAGGCTGAAGAAGAGATGGATGGACTGTTTGAAGAATGATATGGATTGAAAGGAAGTCACGGAGATGACAGCTGATAGAGATATGTGGAGGAGGAAAACATGTTGTGCCGACCCCACGTAATGTGGGAAATGTGCAGGAAGAAGATACGTATCTAAATCAAAATCTTTTCATTCATTAAAATCACAAGGATCACTTTGAAACGTCAATTTTACTGCCGGTTCCTTCGCAACCTAGCCTAGGAAAGAAAGGCAAGAAACAAGGCTGGTTGTTCTTTTTAATGATCCTTTTAGAATACATAACAACAAAGAAAATAAATTACGTCTACATTTTTGACCGAGTTGGAGCAATTTCAATCCCAAGCTTCTCTATCATCTAAATAATCCGATATGATAAAGTAGGCTTTTTTGTAAAGATTCTGTTTAATTACGTTTGTAAATTTGTTAATTGTCAATTTTTGTACCTCCCTTGGGAGTTTGTTATAAAAGCGTACACCTTGCCCTTTAAACGATTTACTAACTTTATGGAGTCTATATTATAAATAAATATTGTTGGACATTTCACACAGCGCTATCTTGCCTCAAACTAAGCAGAGCTTGTACTATGGGAACCAGATAACTGATTCAATACTTAACCCATGTTTTTATGGGTAGTGCTAATGGCTAGTATTTTTGTAAAAAGTTTATTTCCAAATTCGTTACAATTTTAAAATTTGAAACAAACTTAATATCAAGTCCTAAAAACATCAATGAAACAGCTTATATAAAATAGGTAAACAAAACATATTCATTCATCATGTAAGTAGGTACCTGTTAAACTGACTAAGCGGCATCGGCGCAAAGGCGCCGACGATTTGATGCTTAAAAATGTTAAAAATGGTTTATTGTAAATCTATCGATTACTGGATAAATACTGAAGCTACCGGTATTAAACCCACCTCATACAATTCCGGATGTTATAAATTAATGTCGCACCTAACATAACAGGTTATATATAATAGTAAGGACTTACTGGTTCAAACAGACTCATTCCCCTAGTCAAGTCAGCTCCAGCGATCTTGTATTCATTTCTATATCTCTCCAAGCCCATGGCGTCCAGAATCGTTGCGTGAATATCATGGGGGGTAGTTAAAACTTTAGAGTTGTTCTTCAAGATGGCCGCCACTTCCGGCCTCCTCCGCTTAAGCGTTTCCGGTAGATGTATCGCCATTAATGGCATTCGTTCTTCGAATTTGCCTTGTAATGTGCTTCGGACGTTGGCGTATCTGTTAATAAAAAGATAATTAAAATAAATAATCACACAGTGCCATCAAGCCCTAAACTAAGCCAAGCAAACCAGGCGGAACCAGATAACTGATAGAATATACTTTTTTTTTAATTAGAAATACTGTAAGTATATCTATTCATATCGATAGGTATCATTGCATAGGTAGGATAGCAGCATTGCTGTTTTGGTTTCAAGGGTATGGTTGCCGGTGAAATTACAGGCACATGAGGCTTAAGTTTATGCCTCAAGTTGAAAGACGCATCGTAAGGCACGTATTTAAAGGTGCGTGAGCGTGACCTACGAGGCAATACTTTTTTATAGGTGGTGGTTACTACTTAACATTAGGTTGGTCATATGCTTGATCAATCTCTAGGTCGCATAAAAAATACCTAATTTATACGAATTCAGTCCATCCGTTTTTTCGCGAAAACGTAATAAGCAGACAGGGAGACAGAGTTACTTTCGAATTTATAATATTAGTATTGATATAAATATCTATGCAAATATTACGGGAAATATAATAATGTTGATGATTCTTTAATAGCAAAATAATTACCGTGTTAGTAATTAAGTTGTGCAAATATTAATATGTGTTTTCTCACCACCTACTCGACAATGTCAAATTATATGTCATGTAAACCTCAACGAAAGCAAGTGACTAAATCCTGGCTGGACCGGGAGTAAAGATGTAGTGAATTTAGATTATATAAACGATTATTCGAGTTACGAAATAATTCGAGTTTTTTGTGATTAGAATTTGGAACCTCAGTATTAAAATTTGAACAGAGACCCACACAATAAGAACTTATTCGTAAATCGAACTAACCTCTGCACAGAATGCACCAACCTGGATTTGGTTTTTACTGTCTCGCCGAAAGTGTCAAAAGTAGAGTATTCTCCTCGTGGATAAAGCTGTCTGTATTTTGGGTGTGCTTATATCCCTCTCTGCACTCAGGGTTCAAGTAACTCCCTCGTTCCGCTCTTGAGTTAACTCTAGAATCCTTCGTTACGTTCGCAATTCAATATAACGCCCCTGACGCATGACACTACTTTATCCCCTCGTTTAATAATCTACTATTAGTCTTACATTAAAACTATTATTAGTCTTGTTTACATCATCTTATATTATAAACGTACTTTTAGCCCCTAAGCCCAACCAAACAAGCGTTTTAGTTTTACAGAATATATACTCGTTTTTTTTTTTAATTAGTATAGAATAGAATAGAAAAACGTTTATTTTGCATCACAGCTTAGACAAATGAGTATAAATTATAGAGCAAATTTTGTGGGCAAAAACGGTCACCACTCAGCATTGTGCTATAGTAGCATATTTATACCACTATAACGCGGGTCTTCCGTGGTGCCATTGCCGTGCGTGCAGGGCAGCAACCGTGTTTACAATTATCGATTGCAAGCATAAAATTGTATGTGTCATCATTGTTACGGGGAAGAAGTCTTCTGTAATACAGTTTTTTTAACTAAAACTTTAGACAGAAAACTCTTCTTTGTACCCATGTTTTATTAGAAAATAAATAACCCTACATTTTTATAAATACGGGATTTACCACGTACAGTTTTATCGGCGTTTCGACCGACTATCGGAAATTTGATTCGGAGCGGATCACACTCACCCTAATGAAGGTTCACGAATTGAACCGAAACATTGTCGGTCGTAACAGCGATAAAACGATACATGATAAATTCCGTATTTATAATAATGATTGAAATAAATCACGAAAGTTTTCTAAGTAAATGATTTGTATTTGATGATGAGTACACGAGGCTTACCTGGGTCCATGGTCGCCCATCACGATGAGCAGAGTCTTGTCCAACTGGCCCGAGTCCTTGAAAGCCTTCAAGAAGCGCCTGCAGTCGTCATCGGCGATGGCGATCATGTTGAAGTCATCGTGGGTGATATCCGCTATGAACGTGAACCCGAAGTGTTTACCGTCCAACTTGAAGAACTGAAAAAAATCACACTAATTGATCGAGCGAAGCGAGATTTCCAGATCAACTTGGGCAAATCGGCGTTGTATGTATGTACGTTTGTTCGAGGATAACTTATTCGAATCGATGATCCGATCATCGTGAAATTTGATACATAGGTAGGTAGTGATGGCAAATTTAGGTGTGACTAAATGAGCTATAAATGTTGGGGGGTGTTGAGATATTGTGGTACAAGAGGGGTAAAAAAAATGAAAATGAGACTATTAGGTCAAGTGGGCCGTCAAATAAAAGGCCATCATTAGTACATTTCGACTCCGTTTTTATTTTTAGTAAAATCTTTGCAGTTTTTGAGTTATTAGCCATAGTAAAAACTGAACTTTGATGAAATTCACAGGGTACGCCACTTACGCCAGTGACCCCATAGTGCTGTAATTTGGTATGCGTGTAGCTTAAGTGACACAAATATAGGCAAAAGTCTGAAATCAAAAATAACTACAATTTGTACCCCAAAAAGAGGAACTCCCGTTATCTGTAATTTAAATAAAACTATATATAGGTCAAGTTAGTTAGTTAATTATTTCTTGGCACTATTTTCATAGTCAAAGATTACGAATATTTTTGTTTTTATGGGAGATTCGCGAGATCTCAGTTCGGGACGAAACACTAGTATTATTCAAAGTTTGGATGTTTGTTTGTTACTCAATCACATTGTAACGACTACACCGATTTTGATAAAATAATGATTAAACAATACATTTAAATGACTTTTACCCGCGCTGATTACCTTCCTCGAATGGTTGGCAGCAATACGCTGAGATGAGGTCTGTTTGGCCCACACAGCACGGAAGACCATATTGTATGTACCTACCTATGTATACCTATCTACTAAATTTTTATCACGTGTTTTTTTCAGTGTTTATATAAATTTTCTTTTCTTTTTATAATTTATGATCTTTATGTAAGTCGGTATGTTATGTTCTGAATGGTCTGTCCTATGTATGTGTCAAATAAATGTATTTTCTTTCTTTTTAATTTTGATTTTATTGACATTTAAAAATGGGCATTTATCCGAACCTCTTTAACGTAGAAGTGAATAGGTGTCTTCTAGATCTTCGTGCTTCATCTTAGACCACATCATGGCTTACCATCAGGTGAGATTGTGGTCAAACGAAGAACTATTCGTGATAAAAAAAGAACTTTGACCTTGACCTTCAACTATGAAGCCGAATTTGACCTTGAATTTGACTTTAATGGTAATATATATTTTTTATGCTATATGGAGATGGAACAAGCTTATGGCCTACCTGATGTTAAGTGATAACGATCGCCTATAAAAGAGAATAATATAATAATGTTAATATTTCGTTGTAGTAGGAAGCAACGATTTTGTGCCTCATTTCAACCATTCCCAAATAAGTTTGCAAATGGCATTTTTAAGATAAGTTACTTTGACCTTGACCTTTGTTGTTTTTACGCGCTATTCTTACCTGCTCAGTAATATTCATCATCAGTTTGTAATTGAGCGTATCTCCCACGCAATATCTCTGGGTCTTCGAGCGCCACCATTTCTTCCCGCTGCTGTACTCCTCGAGGTAGAATGCTCTGAGGTAGTGGTCTGCTGGTTGTCGTTTGAAACCTTTGAAGCGATACTGGAAGGTCCCTATCCACGGCATATCTTCGAAGTAGGCAGTGCGGTAACTGAATAAGAAGATCTTTAGCATTAAGTTTGCCTTTGTACTAGTTTTTTAAGTGCAATAAAGTATTTACAATCGATCAATCAATCAATCTTTATAAATTGTTTAAATTATAGTAAGAAAACTTTCTTGATTTATTTCAATCATTATTATAAATACGGGAGGCGAGACGCAGAGCGGAGCGGATCGCACTCACCCTGTATCGGTTCATGAATTGAACCGATACATTGTCGGTCGAGGGTTGCCAACATTTTTTAGGTTAAATATAGTATTTTTCAAAATAAGCTATAAAACATAGTATTTTATGGAAACACCAAAAAGAAAACATAGATATTATTCGTTACTTATTCATTTTTATAAAAACTATATTTCTTGGCACTACTAGCAATTTTTTTTTGTCTAAAATTAAAGTGTTATGCTTTATCACATTCAAGTTTTAAATTAATGTAAATCAAAAGCTGATTTTTTATGAATCAGATTATTATATATTAATATCCGAAAATATCCTTTCTACGAATGCCGAAGTGGCGGGAATAGAAATCAAATTACTTTAAATAAATTTGGGATGTTATTTTCAGTATTTTTAAAAACATGCTGCAATTTTTGGCCAGTAGTAGTAGTTTATCACCAATCTCACTACAATATTTTAACATTGCAAGGATTTCATTTAATACTGTTATTTCAGAGTAAAGGTCGTCCGCTTTCGCATCAGTTATAAACTTATAAGTTAGGAAAAAGGAGCGTTCATAATTTTTAAAACTTTGTTTGTTGGATTTCGGTGTTGAAAATATAGTATTTTTGAATACTATATATTTCTTCAACAGTATATAGTACGCAGACTCGAAATTTAGTACAATACTATATATTACGTATGGGTGGCAACCCTAGTTGAAACACCAATAAATGGTACGTGATAAATCCCGTATTTATAATAATGATCATTAATTCTGTTCATCAACCCATCTTATTGTTACTCACCCATCTTTCTTCAAATTGTAGAATATAAATGGCATGTCATCTAAACTGCCCTTGTATTTAGACTTCTTCCTCACGTCGGGTAATTCCAACTCCGTTTTCCCCGTTAGTATCGGGAACAGGGCCGCGGGGGTTCCGTCGCCGACTATATTGTACCTCAAATTATAAAGCTTATTTTAAATGCAAGCTACCGCCCGCGGCTTTTCACGCGTGGTTAGTCAATAGACATTCCTACCTACTTGTTTTTATATACAACCTGTTTTGTTATGTACGACATTAATTTAAAACACACATCCGGAATCGTAGTAACTGATTTTAGAGATGTGTTTAATACTGGGTTTAATAACAAAAACACAGGTAGGGCTAATGGTTAGTACTGTTGTTGAATAGGTTTTTATAAATTCGTTACAATATAATATTTTCAATTTTCAAACAAACTTATTATCGAGTCCTAGAAATATCAATGTAACAGTCTGTATAAAATAGGTAAACAAATCATATTCATTCATCGTGTAATTACGTACCTGTTAAACTGACTAAGTAGCATCGTGGCAAAGGCGCAGCCGCGTCGATTTAATGCTTAAAAATTGTTTATTGGAAATGTATCGATCACTGGATAAATATTCAAGCTACCAGTACTAAATCCACCTCTAAAATCTGTAAATACGATTCCGGACGTGTGTTTGAAATTAATGTCGTCCATAACATTACAGGTTGTATACGAAAATTGTACAACTTACCCTTCCAAAATCGTTGCTCCTAAATCCTTAGTCAAATACTCATAGCTCTTTGGCATTCTTCTGATAAAACCATTTCTCGATGTAGAATCGAACCCGAATATTAGAACATCAAGTGAATCTTCCCTTCCGGGTGGGGGTTCCTTCCTGTCAACTTCTTTACGGAACCCTATAACGTGGCCGGACCATTTTGACGGGAGTATACTGAAAAATTATCTAAAAATTAATACGTGAAAAGAAAAATTTGTACCCCTTTTTAAGCTTATTGCGCGCACGGAGGAATTATATTACGCATAGCTAAAGTTTATATGGAGGAATGAATGCTAAAATTAAAATTATTAAAAAAAAAACGGTCGAATTTCCACAAATAACACTAGCAACAAATAAATTGCTATATCAAATTAGCCAATAACACACAGGTACCTATAGTGTAGCTTTCTACTTGTGTTATTATTTTCAGAATCGAATCAGTAATTTATGAGAATACCCCTACATCTTAACAAACAAATAAACTCACAAACTTAACCTTTTTATAACTTATAGATATAATAATGTAGTATACTAGATACCCGCCCGAGGTTTTGCACGCGTGGTTTGTCAATAAAAACATTACCCTCCTGCGGTCGGGCAAAAAGTAGCCTATGTCCCAATCACGGTCATAATCTATCTATATACCAAATTTCATCGAAATCGGTCAAGCCGTTTAGTCGTGAAACGTAACAGACAGAGAGACAGAGTTACTTTCGAATTTATTATATTAGTATAAATAGAATGGGTATAACATACTCGCCAGTATGTTTTCCTACGCATTTCACTTTCACATGATCACTTTTCCTCAGAATATAAACATCATTATCGATAACTGACGTAGGGGACCCAAGCGTATATTTTCCGTCATTTTCATATAAAATATCTATGTAATTGCATTTTATATTATCCGTAGTTTCGAGTATTTCTTTGACCACTCTGCATTCTGACAACTGAAACAAAAATAAATATATAAGTTTAAAAACTGAAACCCGACTGCGTAATACGTATATCGATTGTAGCCTACGAGTATGTCACCCGCACCATATTAACGAATCGATTGACACCTCACTCATCAAAATCTGATGATTAGTTTAGTCGCTACTGTGGAACATAAGTACATACATACATAGTGCTAAAAACATAACCCTTCTTTTTGGATTTGCCGTAGAATTTCGGAAAAGGCCAGGAAGAACACAACTTCTGATCTAATTCGCCAAAAACCCCCCTCCCTTCATTTTCCAACTTTGACAGCCCGCACTACTTGACATAGATATATTTGGGCTGGGTATAGGTCGATTGCCGACACACTCCCCCCTAGGCACGCCTCTGTATTGGCGACAGAAGCAGTTCAATGATTTCGCGTTAAGTTATCTATGTATAACGCCATCTAGTACTAACTTTCAATCAATGCATCTAAAAGTTGTACTCACATAGCATCTGACCCAGTCGCGTCCTTCACAGTGTATACTGGGAGCCTCTTTGTCGAACTGAGTGACCTCTTTGGCGAAAGGATCCAGATTTGGAAACTCACACCCAGTGCCCTTATCTTCTTTGAGTGCTTCTTGTAATTTGTTTTCTATATATCTGTAAACAGATTGTATAGTAAGTTTGGGTTCTGAAATTGGTGTTTGTATATATGACTTGTATGTTTGTATGAAAGTATGTTAGTAGAATGTATGAGTATGTATGTAGTTGTATACTTAATATGTAGGATGCATTGATGCAAGTTAACATGGCTACGTTGTATGTTTGCATGTATGTATGTTTGTTTGATTTATATATATGAAGCAATCTTTATGTACTAAGTATACTTCTCGGTACGTCTGCTTCTCCCGTGGTGGAAGGGGGAAGGAGGGATAAGGCAATGAAGATCTTGCGCACATTCACCAAAATGAATTTTATAAAAATCTGAAAGTCTGGCTACTCGGCGTCTGCGGTATAGACTTTATCATTTATATCGATATAAACACGCGTACAAACTTTGTAAGACCAAATGGAAACGCGCGTCTTCGTTTGTGTTTAAAATACGCCATGTGCATATCCCCTACGATATTTTGAGTTTGATATGCTTGTCTGTTCCTTGTAGGTACAGTCAATGCCAAAAATCGCTGACAAACTTCCAAAAGTCCTATACACCTAAAAGATTAAAAGTCAGTGGCAGCCAACATTATTCAGTGAATGAAGTAAGGTTACAAATATCGGTGAACATCATCGGAACATAGATGTATAGGAATTTTGGAAATTTGTAAATGGTCAGCGACTTTTGGCTTTGACTGTACCTCTCCAAAATTAGCGCATTTAGCCACTACCTAAAAATTAACATTTAATTAAGTGCAATTAGCACAAAACCAATAATGTAACGTAGAAAAAACGCAATGTAGGACTGCCCCCACTAGATTGAAGGACCTGATAAAGGTTGCTGGGAGCCATTGGGTGCAGGCCGCATAAGATCGGTCTGGAAACCTATGGGGGAGGCCTATGTTCAACAGTGGACGTCCTGTGACTGATATGATGATGGTGAACGACGTAAGTGGCCAACTATGTTTGGTTTGAATAAATAAGTATGAGTTTGAGTAATGTTTGTGTGCAACCTTTAGTATAATCGGCGGTCTTATAATGTCTCTTTCACTTCAAACAACCTTTGGATGGAAGAACAATTAACAATGAAAGTTTAGAATCAATGTTACTACGAGATTAAGGCCGGCTTGCACAACGATTCCTAAATGTATTTAGCGACTAATGATTAAATTTGACGTATTTGTATGATTTGACAATTCCTTAAATCATATTTAGCCACTAAATACGTTTAGGAGTTGTTGCGCGAGTCGCCCTTAAAACTGAAATGCAAATGAAATTAATTACAATTCTACCATGCAAGAAATCATTCAAAAGCAACTTATGAAAATGTTAGAGACCGATTTCGTAATACTTTTTCAAAATTTTTATCTGATATAAAATATAAAAATCTCTTGTCACTGTATTCGTGGTCGCACTCCTCCGAAACAGGTAGACCGATTTTATGAAATTTGCTTTTGTATAGTTGGTAGGTATTTAGTAATATTTGTTCCAAATATTTGTTTGTTATTTGTTGGGTATAATTTTTTTGTACCCCCATGTTTTTGTGTTGGCATTTCTTGCAGCAGCCCTCTTTTTTGCGTCAGTGTTCAAAAACGAGCCCGTGCCGGGCTTTGAATCTACGACCTAATTCAAAGCATACGAAATCAGTCCTAACATTTCCATTAGCTGTTGTAACTACTTACTCAATCACAGAATTTCTGAAATCATTAAAAAAACATTCGATTAATAACATTCGACATGCCAATACTGAAAGAAAACGAATAAAAATATGTTAATTAAATTATCAATTAAAAATAAAATAAAAGAATATATTATTTTCTAAGCATTCAATTGGCTATTAAAAGCTTGGCTAATAATATCTAGTTTCCATCGTACAAGCTCTGCTTAGTTTGGGGCTAGAAAGCGCTGTGTGAAATGTCCAGCGTTATTCAAAATAGATGGTAAATCATTATTATAAATACGGGATTTATCACGTACCGTCTTATCGGTGTTTCGACCGACAATTCGTCTCGCGGCGAGACGTTATTCAGAGCGGATCGCAATCACCCTGATGAAGGTTCACGAATTGAACCAAAACATTGTTGGTCGAAACACCGATAAGACGGTACGTGATAAATCCCGTATTTATAATAATGATTGAAATCAATCACGAAAGTTTTCTAAGTAAAATAAGTTCTAAGTAAAGTTTTCCATAACTTACCTTCTATGAACATTGAGATTTGTTTCAGTACTACGGAGTGTTGTTACTACATGTGCAGGAAGCGAAGAATTCAAACTAAAATATCCAACACCAAATGTTATAAGTGCAAACCGCTAAAGCCTAGCACGGCTTTAGGATACATATACACATGCTACTAAGTAGCACGTACATACTGCATATAGTACATTACTGCAGCAGCACCGGCCAGCAAAAGAGGCATTGATGGCCGAACGTGTAAATCACAAATCGAGGCGAAGCCGAAGCACACATACATAAGTCCATCGATGCCTAGTTATGGCCAAGGCTTGTATAGTACTTTTCTTAAATAATGCGCGGAAATTATATAATAAAATAAAAAGTACAAAATTACTTTTCAAAATCAATAACGAACAACGAACCACAATAATTTTTCCCGCGTTAAAGTGTTAATTTAACAGCTGTATATTTGCAAGCCAGTTCGAAATTTAAATAAAACCTTTGAGAAGTTACCTCTTTGGTTGCCATGTTTCGGAGTAAAAGATCGTTCCATTTTTAAATTACACGACAGATATGAGTTTACTATGTAATTTATTTGACCGCTAAACCACGACAGATCTGGATTTTCTTACAACTTTTGCCGGCCGCTGCTCGCATGTATTTGGCTAGTACAGCAATTTCGGTTTATCTCGAAGAAGGTTGTCAAAATAATGTTAAAATTTCCAAGCATGTTTGAGAAAAAATGCTTTTAAGCAGGTCCATTGCGAATTCACATTTGCTTGATATTAGGAATGCTTTTGTATTACTTAGTACGAGGCATGCCTTTTAAGTTCTGTCGTTTCCATATTTTCCGGCAATTTTGAATTTGGAACTGTTCTATATTCGAATGTGTTTACATTTTGAATCTCAAAACAGTTGAAAGTATTATGATTAATGCTATTGTTTAGTCACAGTTTCGATTTGAATCTGTCAGGTCACGTACGAAAATGAATCTTTCTAAGGAAAATGTTCGTGCAATAATTTTCTACAACTTTAGAAGAAGCCTGACACGGCTTCAGTGTTTAGAAGAGCTAACATCTGTGTTCAGTGATGTAGCCCCATGTCTGCGGACTGTCGAACGCTGGTATTTAGAATTCCAGCGTGGACATACTAGTGTTAGTGACAGATTTCGCGAAGGACGCCCAAAATCCGCCTTCACTGAAGATAACATCATTGCTGTGAGACAACTAATTCTCGAAGATCGTCATGTGACGTATCGAGAGATAGAGGCTCTATTAGGCATCTCAGGGACAACCATTCAGAAGATCTTGCATGAAGCGCTTGGTGTGAGAAAGCTAGTTTGCCGTTGGATACCGCATCTGCTTTCCGACGATCACAAGGCGGCCCGCGTCAGATGGTGATAGAAAACTCTGCAAAGGTTCAACCGAGGGGAGTCAAATCACGTCTACGACATCATAAGTGGTGACGAATCTTGGATCTATGCCTACGATCCTGATTCCAAACAACAATCTACAATCTGGGTCTTTCAAGACGAGCCAAAGCCGACTAAAGTTGTTCGTTCTCGAAGCACTTCAAAGAAGATGGTGGCCACGTTCGTTGGAAAAACCGGCCATGTTGCGACTATTGTACTTGAAGATCGTAGAACGGTTAACGCAGAGTGGTATACTACAGTTTGTTTACCACAAGTCATCGCCGAACTTCGAAAATCTAACTCAAAGCGACGCATCATCCTGCACCACGACAACGCAAGCTCACACAGCGCTCGTCAAACGATTGAGTATTTGAAGCAGGAAAAAGTAGAAATTCTCGACCATCCTCCATACAGTCCTGACCTAAGCCCTAACGATTTCTTTACATTTCCTAAAATTAAGAAAAGTCTTCGTGGTCAAAGGTTCCAGTCCGGTGAAGAAGCAGTCGACGCTTTCAAGTCAGCCATTTTGAACACCCCCACTTTAGAGTGGAATAAATGTTATAATAACTGGTTTGAGCGAATGGAAAAGTGTATTAAGCTACGTTGTGAATACTTTGAAAAACAATAAAAAGTACTATAAGGTTCTAGTTGTGTTTTTTTCTTCAAACGACAAAACTTAAAAGGCATGCCTCGTAGCATGCGTTGCAATTTAAAATATTTATATTGAAGGGACGGCTTCTATTCTACGTAAAAATTAATGTACCTATCTATTACATTTTCTTGTTTTATAATCAAAATCTCAAGAAAATCAATAAAAAAGGTGCTCGACGAAATGTTAGAGAACTAGCGTATTGTACGATGCCACAGATTGATAAAAAGTTACTATGAGCCGGTCAACGTCCCGCTCGTTCAGAGACCCGCCCAGTCAATAACCCAGCCCGGTCAATGCCCAGTTAACAGAGTGCGTACGGCAGGGCGGTAAGGCTACATTTTAGGCCCAAATACTTAAAAAAAAGTTTATTGGCTTTAAAAAATAACGTTCTTTATTGCACACAAGAAAATACATTAAAACACAGAAATAGGGGTCATGTACAAAGGCGAGCTTAACCCTAAGAATATTTTTCTTCCAGCAAACCTTGGAGGATAAAGAGAGAGATGATTTTAAAGGTAGGTGAGTGTACAAAAACATAAATAAATATATATATACGCAAAACTAATATGAACTATACATAAAATATGTTATAATATTATAATTATAACATTATTTATTTGTAGTTTAAATTGCAACACCTTATATTTTATAAGCATACTAGCACAGAATAGAAACAGAATTAAAGCTTACTACAACTAACGAAAACAGTCACATGCACACATGGACGCGCGCGTACGAGGATCCAGGGCCAATTTGTTCAAAGCTTCTGATGTTTGGATTGGAGACATACACGAACAAAAATGTCATATTGCATAATAAAGTGACACGTTATGGAGATTATGGCCGGATCGGAGTTTATGCCAAAAGTTTTCAAAGCCCTTTCGTTGAGAACATTAAAAACCAGAATTTATAAAGGAGTTTGTCAGATTTGTTCGTAAATACTTTTCTTACTTTTTAGTGTAGGTAGGAAGTGTTAAAAAAGGATGTGCTACATAATAACAAAGTAAAATATCTAAGGGCCTACGCACACGGCGTATTTTTAACGCTCAGACGACGCGCGGTTTCGGCGCGTCGCGTCGGCCGGCCGCTGCCGTGCCGTAGCCGACCGTTCACACAGACCGGCTCGAAGTACATTTTTATCACGTTTAAAAACGAGTTTTGGGTCCTTGAAATAAAGTTGATTTGTTTTACACTGAGCGCGTTAAGTCGGCTAAATTAAAAAAATAAGTTAAATGAAAAAAAAAAACCTCCGGTTCAACCAGCCGGTCTGTGTGAATGGATACTAGAGGCCTAAAAAGTAGATTACAGCATTTGTATCGATTCAAACGTGCGTACAAACTTTGTACACGCGCGCGTTCGAATGCGAGTTTAAAATAGGCCGTGTGCATAAGCCCTAAGGTCCTTATTTTAAAACTGCTCATGTTAATATAGGCTAAGCATAATGAAACTCTTGCTTCACTGTGCGCAAATTTACATTGCCATGGAATGGAAGCACATTTTATAACGAAATTGTATACGTGTTATTTTATGTGTGTTATGCTATGCCAAATCTCACACAACTCCGTGCGCGCAATAAGCATGAAAAGGAGTACAAAGTGGTATTTATTAATAGGTATACCAAGTGTTTTGTTATGTGCGACATTAAATGAAAACACGGGTAGGGCTAATGTCTAGTACTATTGTAAAATAGGTTTTTTCAAATTCATAACCATATAAATTTTCATACAACCCTAGTCTATCAAGTCAAAGGCAAGTCTATATTATTAATATAATATAATAATATAGTCTATCAAGTCATAAAATATCAATGAAACAGCCTGTATAAAATAAGTATACAAATCATATTAATTCATCATGTAAGTACCCTGCCATGGTTTTCTCCAGGGACTACAGTATGGGGTTCTTCAAAAGGGGCGTTGTAAAAATTTTAAAGGGTGTTACAAACGTCCTTAGGCTACGGTAACCGATTACTTTCAGGTGGGCCCTATGCTTGTTTGCTACCTTAGTAGTATAAAAAAATTAAAAAAAGTAAGTATGTACTTGTTAAACTGACTAAGCGGCATCGTCGCAATGGCGCCGCTGATTACGTTTAAATTACGTTAAAAAATTTTAATTGGAAATGTATAGATTGCTGGATAATTAATCAAGCTACAGGTATTAAACCCACCTCTAAAATCAGTTAATACGATTCCGGATGTGTGTTTTAAATTAATGTCGTATATAACAAAACAGGTGGTATAGATTATGTTTTGCAAGTTATTCAAGATAAATATTAGACTAAAACTCACCTTCTAGTGATGTCTAAATCTGGCTCCCTATGTAAACTGTCATTTAAACTCATGTAGTATATTAAGCAGAAAATTATTACTATTAAGGTTATAGCCTGATTCCGCCTTGATCGATACCATCTTTTCACATTTGATGTCATCTGAAAATTTAATATATGAACGATGAATTAATGAATAAAAATTCTATATATTATAATATACCTTACAAGAGTTACAACATTAGATTAGACCATCAAATATTATAATTAATGCGTATTTATAGATTATCATACTTGACCAGAACCCACGTTATCGAGAACCTGGTCTGGACAAACCTAGTAAAGGTTTTAAGACATCATTGAACTATTGTACAACCAGCTTTTTGTATCAGATAATAAACAAAACTAGAAACAAGAAAATGTATAATGGGTGGTCAATATTATAAATTCGAAAGTAACTCTGCCCGGTCTGTCAAAGGTTGTCTGGAAGAAATCGCTTTTAGCGATAAGAGCGTGGTTTGTCAATAAAAAGTAGCCTATGTGTAAATCCAGGTTATAATCTATGTACATACCAAATTTTATCAAAATCGGTCAAGCTGTTACGACGTGATTGAGTAACAAAGAAACAAACATCCAAACTTTCACATTTAGAATATGTATTAGTGTTATTTCCTTTGTTACTGTATTTTTAAATACTCACTGACGTATGCAATCTCCCCACCACTTACCTCCAAACTGTGTTGTGTGGTGTTCGTCATAAGTTATATAATGAAGGGTAACCTTCCACTCACACTTAAACGCAAGCTCATGGACGCGTGCATTCTCCCCATCCTTACCTATGGCGCTCAAACCTGGTCTTTGACGGATCAACAAAAGTCCAAACTCGGGGTTTGTCAGCGAGCCATGGAGCGCAGTATCCTAGGAGTCAAACTAACATTAGAAACAGTGAACTGCGCTCCCAAACACAAATCGCGGACGTTGAGCACCAAGTAGGCAAGTTAAAGTGGGACTGGGCGGGACACGTCTGCCGCATGTCGGAGGAGTTATGTGCAAAATCCGTGGATCCCAAATGACAGAAAACGACCACGTGGCAGACTGCGATGCCGATGGAAAGAAGAACCCGACTCGTATATGGAAGACTGGACTACACAAGCGTATGATACAGTGGAGTGGAAGGAAGGAAGGGAGGCCTTTACCCTGCAGTGGGACAGTACAGGCTCCAAATAATAATAATAATAATAATAACTGTATTTTTAATTGGTGTGCAATAAAGAGATCTATCTATCTGTCTTTCTCTCTGTCCATGTTTGAACGTTTTGACGACTAAACAGCTGGACAATTTCGATAAAATTTGATATACTGATAGATTATGGCCAGGATTGGGACATAGGCTACTTTTTACCAGACTGCGCAGAAGGGGAATGTTTTAAGTGACAAACCACGTGTGCGAAGCCGAATTCTGTAAGTCTGTAAGTTTTAATATTCATAGCATGAGATTGAAAAGTTCATATTTAGGTAAGTATGCACCAATCTAGCATGGGTTATTTATTATCAGTTTTTATGATTTGCAAATGCAGATTTACATGCATAGTACACTTAGTTACTTTTATGTAAAGGCATATTCATTAACATCCAATATTACTTAATATAAATAGATTAAGTGTGTAGATACTAAATTTTAACCCTACAGTGGTCGCGTACTAAAACCGGACCTGATTGGTCGCGTGGAGTACTATTGTATACCATTTATAAATTCAAATAAAAATACATTTGAGCTTCAACTATGTTTAATTCTTATTGTAATAGTGTTATTAAGTATTGTTGTATTAAAAGCAATCAATAAAAACGAATCACAACCGTAATTGTAATAATTTCGTAAGTGTGGATTACATAGGTAATCCACGCGACCACTCTAGGGTTAAAGTTGACCATGCACTGGAAAGCACAGCTTAGGATGGACCCCCACTAGAAGAAAAGACAACCCGATAAAGGTTGCTGGCAGCCATTGGGTGCAGGCCGCACAAGATCAGTCACTATGGAAATCTGTGGAGGAGCCCTATGTACAGCAGTGGACATCCTGTGGCTAATATGATGATAAATGTAATAATATGTCTGGTAAAGAAAGTTGATAATAATCAGTGAGAAGCCAGAGCGGGTTAGTTAGTAATTTATACACAAAATATCCTATGTTGACAACATTTTCTAGTTGTTATTCTTAATCTAACTGTGAGAGATGGATCCCTTTTTGAATAAAGGTCTCCTCCATCTTCTTCCATGACTCCCTGTCATTTGCTTTGATGATCCAGTCTTTTCCAGCAATTTGGATTACATCACCAGCCCACCTATACGGTCTGCCAACATACCTTTTGCCTGTGCATCGTGAAACATGGTCCAATTCCACCTTAATTTAAGAGCTTGTGTGAGTGCATCAGTAAGCTTGGTCTTTTCTCTGATTAAACTGATTTTGACCTTGTATTTCTTGGATTACTTCCTTAAAATAACGCATAATAGAATTCTACTTACTAACTACAGGACTGTTTGCACCAATATCATGATAGAAAAGTGATAAAAAATATATAATAATATCCCTATTATTTGTTCCAGGATTCTGCAATTTTTCATAATTTAGTGTTTTGAGAATACACTGCACGGTTTCAGTCAAAAACTTTTACGTAAATTTCCTCTTGCCAGTTGGTAACAAACACGTCAGTAAACAGTTGGTCCTGTATTACGAAATTTGGACGCAATAACTCTAGATAAAACTTTTGAGTGATGTAAACAAACAATAGGTAGGTACTTACTTCATTTAGTTTCGATAGAAACAAGAGATTCAATTTTCAGGTAAGAACGCCCACTTTACAGTCTACATAAAATTAAGTTTATCGATGAGATTATTCTGCTATTTTACAGCCTGTTCATGGCTAATTACATAAACCATTGATTGCACTTTGCAGCAGGCAAAAGCAAATAGAAAAAACTTTAATTTCAGATTTTTCAGGCGAACACCACACACCACCGTTTGTTTTTTTGTGTTTGACATTGACATCACACATCTTTTCATCATACTGTCAGAAATGACATCTCAAGAGTCACGAGCGATAGACAATCATGATGCATTTTGGCCATTGCCAGCCAGAGAAGAAAAACTAGTTCTATTTAGAATACTGGAATTCCTTTCCGCCTTTTCTTGGAAGGGTTTTCACGGCCATGTTTTACGACTACATGTTTATCTGCTAACAGATGGCGTTGCTCGCATACGTGGACTATTTATTTATTTAATACTTTCACACAAAACATAATAGTGTTAGGTGGACTTAATGCTAATAGCATTATCTACCAGTCATCCTGGTCGTGCTAAAAGAAGGTAAGGCGTGACACAGGAAAAAACGTATTTCACAGCTAATAATTTATAAAAAAAATTACTCTCCTTCTGCGCAGTCGGATAAAAAGTCGCCTATGTCTCAATCCTGGTCATCATCTATTTATATACCAAATTTTATCAAAATCGGTCCAAAAGATTAGTCGTGAAAGCGTAACAAACAGACAGAGAGACAGACATAGCTACCTACAGAGAAATAGAGAGACGAGAGTTACTTTCGAAGTTATAATATTAGTAGGTATGGATACCATTTGGTATTGTTATGCCGACGAAGATATGGATGGACTGTGTGAAGAATGATATGGCAAGGAAAGAAGTGACAACGGAGATGAAGGCTGTTAGAGAGGTATGGAAAAAAAATACATACCTACCCCGCGTAATGTGGGAAAAGAGCAGGAAGAAGAAGACCCTTCAGTATATAACTTTGCGGTAAGTTCTAGGTATCTAGGAATCCAAACTATCCAACAAAAAACACTTTCAATAAAAATTATTAGTAAGTTATCTATAAGGACGACTTCTCCAAGACACTGAACATTTGGATTAGGAGATTGGGTTATTCGTAAGAAAAAGATTTATATGTGAAGTAATTTACGTTTAATCGCCAAAACAAGGAATTTGGTTGTGGACCAACTTAACTATAGTATCAACTACAACATACAAAGGCTCATTATCATATACAAATGCCAATTTCTTGATATCAGTCAAATCTGCTAATTTATCAAATGAATTTTTGAAGCTATTAAATTCAAAGAACCCATTTTTCGTCGTTATGTACGGTTTAAATTTGTAATTCGTTGCTATATCGTAAACTATATCAGATCCCATAGAAAATACATCAGCCTCACCAATTTTCACCCTAAAAAGCTTATTACTCTTTAAAAATAATATATTATTATTATCAGAAACAACAAATTTGTCGACAGTTTCGTTCTTTAACTCAGGCATCCGGCTGACTCTATTAAAATCAAATTTATATGCCTCTTTCTTACTATTAACAAAGTATATCACATCTTTCAAGAATAAATTGTCTATATCACCGTTTACAGCTAGTTTTTCAGTTCGATTATTATTTTTGTCAATTACATGTAGACCATCGGCGCCACCGATATAAATCTTATTTAAATTTTGATCAATAGCAACACCTTTGGCGTTTTTCGTGTTATTAACAATACCACTTTGTCTAGGGTGCTCTAGATTTACATAGCCAAGATATGTGGTTGGGAATTGCGCTATGTCTTCAAAAGTAAAGTAGGCAGTGTTGTCATTTCTATTGTAAGCTAGCTGATGCACTCGGTTTACGCTATCTTTGATTATGTCTGTAGTGTAGTAGTCTTCCTTGAGGAATAGTCCTTTGCAGTAAGAGTCGGCTGATGTCGTCGCGATAACACATAATAGGAGAAGAATCTTCATTGCAATGAATCTGAAAAATATTGAGAAATTTATTTTATAACTAAACTCAAACTTAACAAACTTAATTTTAAACCGTAAGAAATAACATTCAAATCAGTTTTTACAAGATTCATTTCGGTGAATGTGCGAAAGATCTTCATCCTCCTTCCCCCTTAAACCACCGGACAAGCAGACGTACAGAAAAGTACCACCCATACCTAGTCGGCATACCATATTGCCATACCAAACGATTTTTTTTACTTTTCTTGTTAGCACGAGTAAGGAGTGGAATTTACTTCCGGCGTATGTTTTTTCCGGAAATCTCATAGTCTTAAAGTTTAGAGTGAACAGGTTCTTTTTAGAGCTTTGCCTAAAAAGAGATTTTTGATCACACCTCCCTTAACATCAGGTGAGGTAGTGGTTAAGCGCTTGAGTATCATGAATAAAAAAAACAATTGCACATCCTATAATTGGTGTACATTAGTCAGAGTCTAATGTCGTACGGTTCATTCGAGTTGGTCGTCTATGACGGGTTGGCCTCGTAGAGAGATTGGAGAATGCCAGAACACCGAAACGTCTTCTAAGAGGCAAACCAGACGGCCAGAAACCCCGTGGCTGGCCTAAACTCTGGTGGCTGGATGGCATAGAGCAAGACATAAAACCTATTGGAGTTATAAAGCCTACACTCGCTAACGATTTCTTTGCGCAAGCCTTGCGGAAGCCTAGAAGTATAAACAAATTCGTCCCACAAAGTCTTGTGCAAAGAAATCATGACATGATGTGTGTGCCATTAGATGCTGGAGTGAAAAAGCCCAAGATAGACCTGACTGGAGAAACATACTTTATGTAGGCCAAGACCCACTTGCTGTTGTAGCGCCTTAGGGTCTAGACAGACGGACTGCATCATAACTGCACGCTGCCAACAATCTGCGCTGTCCGTTTGCAGTTGGCGTGTAGTTGATGAACAGTTCTTTCTTACGGTTGGTAGTTTCGATGCAGTGTAAATAAATGTTGATGAATTGATTTGATAGGTAAGGTACTTTTAAAATTTCTACAGAAGATAAGTAGGTAAGTTACCTACTTAGCTTTCTTCTCGTAAGAATCATAATTAACCCAACAATTCACATTTAACTTACTTACTGTTCCCCACCAACACTAAACAAATTCTATGTCCACTACTCGCGAGATTGTTCACTGACTAAATATTAATTCCTAATCGTGTCTGGGTTCAAAAAGGTGAAATGATTACAATAGTAATTGGTCAAGCGCATGTCGGACCATGCACAGTGAAGGGTTCCGTAGTCAATAAGGCTGTATCTTAGTCATCATTTTATATGAGAACGCTACATGAACTGTTAACTTACTTATTTGTTACTCACTTATTCTTTTTTTTACGTGAGGAAATCCGTCATGGATACCTTCCGCTTTGGGGTGGTGGTGGCGGAAGGTTATGTCAGACTCTTACTGACTAAAACCTCACGGGGTTCCTTCTGAACACCTTTGGTAGAGGCTATGGGAACGCTCTGTATTCTTCCATGGCTTCAACGGTGTTTGCTCTTTGCGAGTCCCATCTTCCAATTTCGTCGCGTTATCTCTGGTATGAGAAGTGCGCGGAACCTCCACGCACGTCACCTCTAGTCTTTGGGTTAGCGGACGACGGATACTCCACAGTGTCGTGGCCCAAGCCTTTATTATGGGGGACGGATATCATGGAGGTTTCTCCTCCTACCCCTGACTCTCTTTCTACGAATAGGATTGGTACTTAGGATTTCTCTATCCCTCTCCGTAGCCTCATCGCAAAATGAAAAGCAAAAAACCCAAAAACATAAGTTGATCGACTACTGCTCGTAAACTAGCAGTCTACTTAGCTGGTCTTAGCTTTGATAAATCTTCTGTCTTGTGTCTAATCTTCTTCTAGTTGTACTACAATATTTTGTGTTACTATTGTTTATACTTTTTAGTTACCTGTCCAACAAAACAATATCGTGCCTAAAAGTGTTCAGGAAGCCATAGTGGGGTATCGTGAAATAGGTATTCTAAAAAGAAGACCTATTTCACCACCCCGCTCGACGGTGTTGAGTAAAAAACTAGAGTCTGGCTAATGAATGTAGAGATTGAAAAACGGCGCCAAATTTAAAAAAAATCAGCATGACAGCCCCAAACTTAGAATGAATACCTGGAATTACCCAATCTGATACAAATAATAATTCTTAAATATCGAATTAGGTTATTTCAGGTATTTTGAGACTGCCATGCAATTTCATTTTTAGAAGATTATCTGAAAAAACAAGTTTTTTAGGTAGGCTTCACTTAAACTAATCATCATGCCAAATTTCAGCTTTGCAGCACTAATTTTTTACTAGTAAAAAGGTTGTAACGGTCAGACAGACATACAGACAGACAGACATGGCGGAACTATAAGGGTCCCGAGTTCGACTACGGAACGGAACCCTAAAAACAATCGTAAACGTCATGGAGATTTTTATTAAAAACCACACAGAAATCGCTGGAAATCAGTGGATGACAACAGCAAAAGATTTTTTGTCATCTGCATGAGTAGTATCAGCTGTAACGAAACTTCATACCGCCTTGACATGCATATGACGCGGGCTGCCAATGTATGTTGCCGGTAGAATTGCCAATCGGCCATCATTAGCTGCATCTATGTAGGTATGTGAAAAAGAATTTAGATCATATTTTTTTGCGTGATTTTTTCAAATATTTTAATAGTTATTCTGCTATTCGGGGTGGAGACAAATCCAACAAATCAAAGATCGGCCCAGTCATTCTTGAGTTATATGGTTATAATGGCGTAACTAACCCGACTTTTTTTTTAAAGTAGAGTAAAGTAAAAATTTATTTATTGACATAATTAAGTATGACATAGTCAAATTTGAATCCATAGGCTCCCGAACTAGTTAAAAAACTGTATTTCAGGTGCCAGTGGCTTCTCCCATCATGTATATATTTTAAATTATGTCTAGCAAAGATAGGATAGTTAAGTTTAAGCATTAATTAAAAAGAATAAATCATATAACTAAAAAAGTAAGTATTTAAAAGAAATACCTAAGCTCTCTCAAATTCAAGTCTGTTACGTAGTACTCGTAGGTGTTATACTTAGGTGCATGTTTTGCTTAGTAATTAGATTATAATATATATTAAATTTATATACATTGTTTACAATTATCAGGATCTATAAATATATGTATTGTATTTAGTGTTTAAGTTATTCGCGTATGTAGGTAGTGTAGTGATAGGAACTTAGGAATACAAAAAGAAAACATCAACAATAAAAGCCATTTAACATTGCTTCAACACCATCGTAATCAAATTCTTTGAGCCAGGTAAGTATTATTTTTTTATTTCAACGTTACTCTCGACTTTGTTTATATATATTTATATTTTCTGTAAACCTACTGTAACTTTTCCAAAATATCTAAATTAAATTATATAGCTTTACAGAAATAATCCAAAACAGAACATGAATTAGAGTTACAAAATCAATTGGTGCAAGACTGGGATTCGAACCCAAAACTTCCTAATCGGAAAATCACAATAGGGAAGTAGTTGGTAACAAGTAGGTCCCGTATTGATAACTCCCTGCCCTAATGCCCTTGTTACACAAAACACAATGACACAACCCATCAGCAGTGCTGCCACATTTGCCCTTTTCAGGCTAGATCTAGCTCTTTTTACAGTGGAGAATCTGTTTTTCACTATTTGGCCTGAAAGAAGCAATCTAGCCCTTTTTGACACATCCCTAAGATTGATTCACACTATTAATTTGAAATACAAGGAAAAGATACATTTTGTTTTATTGAATTTGGTTTTAGAAAATGTAAATGTAGTAGGTGCCTATTTCTACACTCGGTACACACGGCTACACCTCAAGCTATACATTTCCAGTATAAACTGACCTCGCATTGTGTAGATTTTCCGTACAATGAGAGGTCAGCATATACTGGAAATGTATAGCTTGATGTGTAGCCGTGTGTACAAGCAACACTTGAAACTAGAGGTACTGTAGGTCTAAAGGTGAGTACTTATATATTATGCATGTTATTTGACCTGATAATAAATTGCACATTAAAACCTCTACTAATTTTTCAATAAATCTTTTATTACCTATTTTAGCCCTTTCTAGACTTATTTTTAAATCCTGATTTAGGCAAATCTAGCCCTTTTTAGCTTTATAGTAGCTCCCTTTTTAAAAGTAGTGTGGCAACGCTGCCCATCAGTCCGTTTTCAATCGCGAAGCGAGCAACCGGTGTGTGACCAGTTACTGTGTGCTAAATTGTAATATTCGCGTATTCCCAAGGTGAGTTCTAAATCCTCGTTACTATAAAAACTCAATGTATTTGCTTGAGGTTATTTTGTGAACAAACTAACTTTTTAACAATTTAGGTAACCAACTTCAGAAAACAGAAAATCGAAACCAGTTATTTTGATTTAAAAACCAAACTGCTGAACCGATTTTGATGAAATTTCTATGGAACCAATCTGAAAGTATGTCCTTTCAAATAAAAAAAGGAATTTTCAATAAGTTGCGAATTGAGAAAGACCTCTTTTTTTGATGTCGGTTAAAAAAATATGGTGAAAGCTATACCAAGAACCTACACACGTTTATTATATAACAAAGAATTTGGTTAAGTAAAAGGCAGCAACGAAGTAGATAGCATAATGTGACTTGGAAGGAATTCCAACCGCAAAGCCATTGATTTAAAGGTGAAATTGGTCTGTCATCTCATGATCCACGCCATTCCTATGGCTGATATGATGATGAGATGACGTCCTCTGCTGAACATCGGCCTTCCCCATTGATTTCCAGAGTGACCGATCTTTTGCGGCATGCACCCAACCGCTACCAGCAACCTTCTTTCTTATTTGTCCAGCTGTCATCTATACTTTTGTAATTAGCTACTTTGCTCCTCCGTTTTCTATAGGAGTACTAAATCCTACTCCTCCAATTTTAAATTATAATTTATTTGTAAGAAAACCAACAGCTGTTTAGGTATCAGATATCCAATAAGAAGTTTTCACGCTTAAATTAAAGTACGCCTACTTTAACTTATCGGATTATTCAGATGACAGAGAAGCTCGGGATTGAAATTGCTCCAACTCGGTCAAAAATATTACAATTTATACGTAATTTATTTTCGTTATTGTCATGTCCTCTAGAAGGATCAAGATTAAAAAGAACAGCCTTGTTTCTTTCCTGGCTTAGTCGCGAAGGAACAGGCAGCAAAATTGACGTTTCAGAAGATTTATTATATATTATTTTTGACCATTACTCTTTTCTTTTCAGATCACATCATGAAGATTCTTCTCCTCACTCTATTTATATCTAACGTCTCAGCCAACTGCAGTGGTATCTTCCTAAACCGCAGATATTACGACGTCAACATCGTCAAAGAAGGAGTGAATAAAATCCACGAAATTGTCTTCAATCGGAATGATAACACAGCATACTTCACGTTTGAACAGATAGCTAAAGTGCCTACTAGAGCTTTGGGATATCTTAAGCTAGATAATTTAGAAGCTGGTATTATAGATGGTATAAGAAATGCAACAGGATTAGCTATAGATCACGCTTTGAATAGGCTCTATGTTGGAGGCTCTGACGGTCTGTTTATGATAAATAACAATAGAAAAGACAAAGTTCCTGAACAACTTCCTGTCCAAGACGATATAAGAAGCGTATTCTTCAAAGACAATGTTGTATACTACGTTAATAGGCGAAGAGAAGCGTTTAAATTTCATTATGGACGAACTGAACCAGTTTTTGAAGTAAACGGCTTTAAAATAGACAAACTGATAATGGATGATGATTCCAACATCATGTATTTACAAGATAATCAACTATTTAGAGTAAAAATCGGGTACCCAAAGCGGTTTTTGTTCGAGAAATATTTCGTGTTTGATATTGCAGTTGATCCAAATTTTAAACCGTATGTTACTACTTCCAATGGAGTTTATGTTTTCAATAAGTATAAATATGCCCTGGATAGGGTGGCAGACCTGGGAAATTTAAGAAAATTGGCATTTATAACGGCGGAAGAACCGATTTATGTAGTTTTAGATAAAATCGTAAGGCTCATTTCAAACCCAGTGGCTTGCCTTGGCAATTAAGTTCCAATCCAATGTGTTAATATCATAATTATTTTTTATATATTATATTTTTAATATATAATTTAGAAATTTATATAACCAGTTTTGTTATTTACGACATTAATTAAAAATACACATCCGGAATCGTATTAACTGATTTTAGAGGTGAGTTTAAAACCTGTAGCTTGAATATTTATCCAGTAATCGATACATTTTCTATAAACAATTTTTAACGTAAGTCGGCGGCACTTTTGCGACCATGCAGCATAATCAGTTTAACAGGTACCTACTTACATGATGAATGATTATGATTTGGCTGTCTCAGTGATATTTTAGGACATGATAATAAGGTTGTTTGAAAATTAAAAAAAAATATATGGGAATGTATTTGTAAAAAAACCTATTTTACTACATTAGTAGCCATTAGTCCTACCCGTGTTTTCATTTAATGTCGTACAAAACAAAACACGTATATTAATTTAAAAAACTTAAATTTGTGCTATTTACTAAGCTTAATTTTAATTGAACGAACGAAGCGAGATCTCCAAATACACTTGGGCAAATCGGCGTTGTATGTATGTACTTATGTATGTATGTATGTTTGTTTGTCCGAGGATAACTTTCGAAGCGTTTATCTGATCATCGTGAAATTTGGTATATAGGTACGTAGTAACGGCACAATTTTAGTGTGACTAAATGAGCTAAAAATGTGTGGGGGTTGTTGAGATATTGGGGTTTAAGAGGAGTAAAAAAAAAATGAGAATATCCGGTCAAATGGCACGTTTAATAAAAGGTCTTTGCGTGAGTGAGGGTGAGTACATTTCGACTTCGTTTTCATTTTTAGTTTAAACTTTGTAGTTTTTAAGTTATTAGGCATAATAAAAACTGAACTTTGACAATATTCACAGGGTACCCCACAGTGCTGAAATTTTTTATGCGTGTAGGTTTAGTGACACAAATATAGGGAAAAATCTGAAATCTAGAATAACTGCAATTTCTACCCCAAAAAAGTGTAATCAAATTACATGAACTCCCGTTACCTGTAATTTGAATGAATCTGTATTTTTTGCATTTCGTGGCACTATTTTGATAGTCAAAGATTACAAATATTTTTTTGTTTTTAAGATTACAAATATTTTTTTGTTTTTATGAGAGACTCGCGAGATCTCAGTTCGGGGCGAACCACGAGTATCAGTATGTAATGTATGTACTATACTAGTGGTTCGCCCCGAACTGAGACCTCGCAAGTCTTCCAAAACACAAAAAAAAATCTTAGGGCGACTCGCGCAACGATGCCTAAATGTATTTAATAAATATGAATTAAGGAGTTGTCAAATCAAACAAATACGTAAAATTTTTAGTCGCTAAATACGTTTAGGAATAGTAGTGCAATCCGGCCTTAATCTTTGATTAATAAAATAGTGCCACGAATTGAAAAACCAACTAACTTGACCTAAAGTTTCAGTTAAATTACAGGTAACGGGAGTTCATGTTAATTGGTTACTCGTTTTTGGGGTAGAAATTGCAGTTATTCTGCATTTCAGACTTTTCTCTATATTTGTGTCACTAAAGCTAAACGCGTACCAAATTTCAGCATTGTGGGGTCACTGGTGTACCCTGTGAATTTTGTCAAAGTTCAGTTTTTATTATGGCTAATAACTTAAAAACTACAAGGATTAAACTAAAAATAAAAACGGGGTCGAAATGTACTCACAAATTCCTTTTATTAGACGTGCCACTTGACCGGATGGCCCCATTTTTTTTTATACTCCTCTTGAACCCCAATATCTCAACAACCCTCTAACATTTTTAGCTCATTTAGTCACAGCAAAATTGTGCCATCACTATGTATCAAATTTCACGATGATCGGATCAACGCTTCGAAAGTTATCCTCGGACAAACATACATACATACATGCAACGCCGATTTGCACAAGTTGATTTGGAGACAACAAACAATAAAAATATTTAAGATATTTTTGTACCTGTACCTATTTAACCGCCAACACAAAAAAGGGTTGTTATAAGGTTGACAACTATGTGCACTGAGGTGAATGAAGGAATATCGGTGGGTTTTTGGTCGGTATGCCGCTGGTTGACAGCCTACGGAGAGTCTGACAGACCCCTTCAGCTCTCCCCGGGTTGGACGACATGCGTAAAGCATTTTGCCATGGTAAAAAAAAAAAACAAAAAAAGGTTGACACCTATGTCTGCCTGTGTGTTTCTTATACGACTGTGATGAAACAAGCATATGGCCCACCTGATGTTAAGTGGTAACCATCGCCTAAACAAAGTATTGCCTTGTAGGTCACTTAGAAATCTGCCCTACGATTCACTGCGCTGCGTCCATAAACTTGAGGCATACAGGTGTAAAATCTTATGTCTCATTTCTGTCTGTCATTCCCAAACAGATAGAACGATTTAAACGAGGTTTTTTTTACTAAAATGTAATTTAAACTGGAGTAGTTGTTAGCTATATCAGTTTTATTATTTTTAGTTATGTCAGCATTTAATTACCCTTTTAGGGCAACTTGTGCAACGATGCCTAAACGTAGTGGGTAAATATGATTTAGAGACTTGTCAAATTTAAACATGTTTACTCGCTAAATACGATTAGAGATTGCTGAGCAAGCTGGACTTATTGTATTTATTGTGTTAATTTTTTAATTTAAATATTTTTGACATTACTTTTTAATCAAAACTAATTATTTTAATTTTTAGCATTTGAACTAAGTATTTAGGTGGGCACTATCATCTTAACACCGTTAATTAATATAAGTAGTAATATAGGAAATACATAAGAGTGTTAATAACATTTAATGTTAATGAATTATTTTCGGTTGTGGTCACCTTGCCGTCTTGATTAAAGCTCTAATATACTTTTTTTTTACTGGATAGATCTTTCTTGGACCACAATCTCACCTGATGGTAAGCGATGATGTGGTCTAAGATGAAGCACAAAGATCTAGAAGAAACCTATTCACTCTTACCTTAAAAAGGCCCGGATTGTATTCTTTAGGAAAAACAGACGACGGCAAAGTGTTCCATACCTTAGCTGTACGCATCAAGAACGTAGAACCAAAACGGTGTGTGCAAATGGGTGGTATATCAACTAGGTACGGATGGTACTGAGCCGTGCGCCTGCTTGTCCTTTGATGGAAGGGAGATGGCGGGATCAGATCGTATAGTTCTTGGACACATTCCCCAAAATTTATTCTGTAAAAGATCGATAGGCTTGCAACTTTACGGCGGGTACCTACCTACATACATCTCCAATATGTGTAAATACTGCTCATAATAATGCTTACTTAGTTACTTACTCACTTAAACTATAACCTTGTAACCACTTAAAGAGGTAAACTGTAGAACGCGTGTTTAAAAAATTCTTTACCATGTTAATTTTGAGATTAAAAAAGAAAGTGTATGCAAGTGGCTTTTTAATTACCTACTTTTTTTAACGTGAATACGTTTTTAAAATTGGTTCCATAGTGGGAGGCAATTCAAAAAACGAATCATCTTCATCCATAATTTAATTACACCACTGGATAGCTAAAGGGTCAAAGAATTCGTTACGCTCTAAAGGCCCCCATATCGATACGATCGTGGTACGATCGATCGTTTCGATCCATCTGACGAAAATCGTAACGATCGATTGCTTCAAAAGTGCCGCTCATACACGAAACGATTGGTCGTTACTATCGATCATTTACTTATTTGAAACGGAACGATAAAGACGTGCTCTAAATTTCAATAAGTGCCCTGTAAAATGGAAAACGAACTTCTTTTTCTTACGTAGGGGAAAGGTGTAAAAGATGATCCCTCTTTGGTAGAGTTTTATAAAAAGCAGAATGGAATTATGAAACAATAACAAAGTAAAGATTTGAAGTATGACAATAGTTGATAGATAAATTGGTCACCAGTTAACGCTTTTGCATCTGAAATAACTTGGATACCCTTCAAATGAGAAGCATTCTCCCTTAGGGGATTATCTTGTATACCCTTCCCCTATGTGGCGGTAACTTTGATTAGGTTTCAAAAGAAAAGAAAACCTAGAATAGTGTGGGTTAATAAATGGCTAATAAAGCAAAATCAGTATCCGCAAGTAAATATTTTAAAAGAATCCATCCAAAAGATTGGCACAACTATGTGAGAATGACGGAACCTACGTATCTAAAATTATTGAAACTTTCACCTAAAATACAGAAGAGCGATACAAACATGAGACAAGCTCTCTCATTAGTCTCTCAAGTAATGTCTATTTTTTTCAAAAGTATCTACACGCTTTAAAGTATTATGATAATCTTTATTTTAGTTCTCCATAAAGGCTCTTGCTCTCTGAATAATTCAATGAATTTAATCAAATAATTATTACTCCATGTAGTTATTTTTACTGTTTCGCTTGTCGAGTGTGTACGTAATGCGTAGCCAAGGCGGTACGCGTAGGGAGGCGCGTGCGGCGGCCGGCGAGTCCGGCGACACACAGACAAAATTCGAATCGTTGATCGCAAAGAGCCATACACTGTCGATTCAGCGTTACGATATTCATGATTGCATGGGTTTTTGTTGCGATCACTGATATCGTCTTCGATTAAGCAAATCATTAACCACACAAGCCCTTCCAAAGAGCATTATGAGTATTTGCGAGTGAGTACCTGACTATAATTATTATTGACTTATGATTATTTTGTTTTCGTTGTTTTTTTTTAACTAAGCACACTTGTACCAACCCATTTGACATGTTTAATTAAGTTTTTATTTTTACTAACAAATATGGATCTTTGACATCTGAAGTAAATAAATGAATTAATTAATTAACGAGCTGGACATACAGTATCGATTCGTCGTTTCGAATCGGTCTAAAACGACGGATCGTAACGATCGATCGTACCGTATATGGGGGCCTTAAGTGAGGACTGTGACGCATCGCGCGCGGTGGAGGGGGAAGCACCGCCATTTTGAGGTCATTTTCCTACGTTTCGAGATTTCCATTTAGTATGACCCGAAGGACTTCTTAGTGATTATAATATACTTGAGGGGGTAAAAAAATCGTCAAAAACGTCTCACGTAATTAATCGTCGCCCCCTAAGACATTAGCAAAAAAAATGCTAAGTTCTAACCAAACAACTATCAACTAGGTAAGCTATAAAACTGATGGCCATATCAGAAAAAGGCACTGATAAAATACTAGAGATGCCACGAATATTCGGCAACTATTCAGTATTCGGCTATTCGGCCACATTTTTTCACTGTTTGAATACCGAATAGCAATTCATGAAAAAAAGAACTCAAAATATTATTCACAAAAATGTTTATTTAACCAACAAATTAACATATTAACATTTAAAATCTACCAGTGGTAAGTTATAATGGATGAAAACTATTTTTCCAGCATTTGTCGATAGCAGACGATTTCTTTTTTCTTCATAAATTATACCTGCTTTCGAAAACAGCCGCTCACTATATACATGTCACCCGCGGAAAGTACTATGTGTTGCTGAATATTCGACGCTTCGACCATGAGCCTCGCCGAATATTCGGTATACGGCCAAATAACTATTCGTGGCATCTCTATAAAATACTATTACAAAATCCAAAATAGATCAAACCTACTTACTAACCTATAGTTTTTTAACCAGATCCAATTTCGTAAGCCAATTGCTTTCGCAATTCTATCGTTGTCTTTCGTAATAAGGGTACCGTAGGACCGAACACAGGTAAATGAATAATCAGCAACCTAGCTAATAGATTTTATAAAACAAAATTCATAAAAAAGTTCGAAACATTTATTTTCGTAAAAACATAATTGGTATAAAAACTTAAAACTAAAGATCTAATTCTAGTTTAATACTGCTCTTTTGTAGATCAAATCTAGGTACAAAAACAAGCTTAAAATAATTATTGTCAACAGTTTTCATCAGTGAAAATCCCACTAATATTATAAACGCGAAAGTTTATTTGTATGGATGTTTGTTTCACGTCGGAAAGGCTGAATCAATTTCGATAAAATTTGGTATGTACATAGATCATAATCTGGATTAACACATAGGCTACTTTTTACTGGCAAACCATGCGTGCGAAGCCGCGGGCGGAAACTTGTAATAGGATAATGTTGAAAAATCAAGCAAAATACTCTGCTAATGTTAAATATTACGATATTTAACATTAGCAGAGTGGTTTCAAAGTTTGAAGAACGAGATAAAAAAAACATTTGGTAAAAATATCTTATCTTCTAATAATCACTATACAAAACGCAAAAACTATATTAATCGAGTTATGTCATTGTACTAGTCAGTAGCAGATACAAAATGAGTGAAAAGTTGAGAACTACTTTGCAAAACGATATAAGTACTTCCGATATATCAAGACAATAATCGTAGAAATCATTTTTTTTATGCGACCTGGAGATAGAACCTTCAACGGCTATAGTAAAGTATATCGGCTAGATCACGCACCTTAGAAACGTGTCCTACGATGCACTGACACTGCCAACTTGAGGCATAAAGGTGTAAAGTAACACAGCAATGCTTAGCGGCAGAAGTAATGGTGATAGTACCCGGTGGTGATATGGCCCGCCCAATCCCTATTTAGCCTGACAGCCTTATAGAGGTACAGAAATCCTCGCCATCCTTAAGGCCATAAGGTTATTTGGAAGAAATCGCTTTATAGCGAAAAGACCGCCCATTGTACCTGTCTTCTTTCGAGGTGTGAAATAATGAATATTAATTAATCGATACAGTTTTGCAAAGTAAGATAAGTACAACCTGGGGGTCTTCAAGTCGCGAGTGAATAGGTTGGTTCTAGGCAAGCGTGTACCATCGTAGACTGCATCATCGCGCGCCATCAGTCTACGATTTATTAAAAAAAATTACTGCACTCGCCTTATGTAGTTTTCTAAACTTCTCAGTCAAGTTGTAGGTATATTTTGATGATAAAATGGTTTAATGGTTGTATCCGGGGGGTCCATAGGCTGATGAAGGCTGGTTTCCTTGGAAACCTGTCAGAGAACCGCTAAAGTCAGGAGATTTGTAGTTGTAACCACCTGAAAGTAGAAATTATTGTTTTTTTCAAAATTGATTGTGTTTTGGTTTGATGGGTCTCGGTGAATTTACAGGCACATGACTTTTCACCTATCTGCCTCAAGTTGATGGATGCAAGGGCGTGCAAATTATTACAATTTACTAAAACTTGCTTAGTGCTTTCTGTGTATATGTATAAATTGTTCGTTAATAATTATTTTTGTAAATAGTATGTATGTGTGTGTTCGATGTTAAAAAAAAATGTTAGATAGATTCAGTCACACTGTAGTAGGCTTTTGAGCGTATTAATATCTTTAATTTTATTTTAAATAGATCATTGAATGTTATTTCTTAAATTACCATGAATAGTTGACCATGAAAAATCATAGTCAACGATGGCTCAGCCAAGTTTCCATTTCATAATTGATCGAGCGTAGCGAGATCTCCCAAATCAACTTAGGCAAATTGGCGTTGTATGTATGTATGTTTCTTTGTCTGAGGATAACTTTCGAAGCGTTGATCCAAGGTCAAATATTAGGTCAAATGTGACGTCTTCGTTAGTACATTTCGACCTCGTTTTTATTTTTAGTTTAAACCTTGTAAGTTTTGAGTTATTAGTTATTAATATGAACTCGCGTTACTTGTAATTTGAATGAAACTGTAGACCAAGTTAGTTGGTTGTGCATTTCGTGGCATTATTTTATGGTCAAAGATTGAGAATATATTTTTATTGTGGGAGACTTGCGAGATCTCAGTTCGGGGCGAACCACTAGTAATCCATCATCGTATCAGTCATAGGTTCACTGCTGAACATCGGTCTCCCTATAGATTGCCAGAGTGATCGATCTTGTGCGACACCCAACTACCAGCAATTTTAATCTTTGCCTCTAGTAGTCCATTCTACGCTGCGCTTTCCAGTGCGTGGATTCGAGATCCTTTCTGTCCCAACGGCCTTCAGTTCGAGCTATGCGCCTCGCTCACTGCCAAATCAGCTTACTTATCTGATCTATGTCGGTGATTTTTGTTTGTCTACGGATCTCCTGAATTCTGATTCACCAAGCATAGCTCCATATGGAGAGGTCATTGAGCAAATCAATAGATTTCTTTAACTTTGGGAATTGCATTATTCATACATACCTTGTTGGTGGTTATTCCTGGTAGGTTCAGGGTACCGCGCTTCGCCTTCGTACCTGACATCAGCGTGGAAGCCGGTCTGCCAATCAGCGTGGTAAGTCACTGGAAGAAGATAAAAGAGAGTTTGAGGATAGCTTACGTCAGGACGGTAGAATAACAAATATATGAGTTAATACCATATTAAATTTCTTACTAGATATTTGGCCTTCAAGTTAAACTACAGCAAGTGAGCTAAGATCACATTATAATAGCCACAAAGAACCATCCTCTTCAGGCATGAACCATTCACAGATTAAAGCCTTTGGTAACCGGCATACAAACCGAATCTTAGCACTAAGCAGAAACAATCTTCGCATTATAGTCAGAGCCCTGACAGGACACTGTCACATGTTCAAGCTAGGGCTATGCGATACACAAACCTGCAGATTATGTAATGAGGCGGCAGAATCGCCCTTACATCTGTTAGGCGAGTGTGCTCCACTAAAGTGCAGACGTATCATTCATCTGGGCAAACACATTCTTATCCCAGAGGAGCTAAAAATTATCACCCCTAAGAATAGTCTACAGTTTAACAGCTGTAGGGCTTAGTGGTGAACTTTGAACGCCCCCATGAGCTGGAGGCGACATAAACACAAGTGGTGATCGCAATAGGTCTCGTGGCCGCAGTCAAACTAAATCCGCAAAAGCAAATTATAAATAATAAAAACTCCTACATATCATCAGCCAAAAGCCCATTTGGCACGATCGCTTGTACCTATAACAGAATCTTACCGATCTGAGTTCTTCCATCAGGCAATGCCACTCTGTATTCTCCTCTCACGACATTGCCATCTGAAGATTCCCTTCTGTTGTAGTCGTTGCCTGACTGAGCGTCCTTCACTGAGTACCCAAACTCGTAGGATTTCGGCTGGAAATAAAAAAATACACTGAATGGTTGAAGCTAACAACTTGGTAATTTGAACATCGAGGCCAAAATGAACCTAGTAGAGTAGATAATTTTCTACAACGCTATATTGATCATCACCACACCAAACATACTGTTAATTCTATTCAATTTAATTTTAGACTACTTTCGGTTGCATTAAGATTAATTTTTTATGTTTTTACACCTTGGAAATTGAAAAAGCTTATGACCCACCTGATGTTAAGTGGTAACCAACACTTAAGTAACAAAGCATTGCCTCGTAGGTCACGCACCTTAGGAACGTATTGTACCCTACGATGCACTGCCCTGCGGCAATCAATTAAGGCATAGAGGTGTAAAGCCTTATGTGCCTCTAATTATACCGGCACACTTTCCCTTCAAACTGAAATACAGCAATGCAAGCAGCATTGCTGTGTTTCAGTTTGAAGGCGGCAGAAATAGGTATGGTGGTATACATAAATTTTTAGTTAGGTACGTCAAACCGTTTAATTTTACCTGTATCTGTATGTAGGTACTTTTATTAGAAATTCTGTGCATACCTGTTATTGGTACACATTTTAAAGTATTATTTTTAGAAATGTTTTGTAATTTTCGTGTTTACTGTGCCTGATAAATAAATTCTAAACAATGGACTAATCGTCCATGGCCTGACTCAACCGAACGGAATAAATCGCTTTACAAAATGATATAAATTGTAACAAAAAATATACTACATATTTTGTAAGTGATAATAACGTTTTCATAATAATTAATAATAGTTTAATTTATATTTGCACGATAACCTATTATCTCGTAGTTTTGACCTGAAGGAACAAATAACTAATGATCATCATAAACTTTACTTGGATTTGAAAACCTAACAGTTCGTTTTTTAAATGTACCACTGGTATTTTTGTCATCATCATCATCCACAGCCTGACTTCACCCATTGTTGGGTATAGGCCTCCCTAAGTTTGTGCTATCCACTACGATCCTACGCTAGTCTCACCCAATGTTGGCCTGCGACCTTTACGATGTCGTCCACCCATCTCGCTGCCGGTCGTCCCTTCTACCCGCTACTCGGCTTCAGCATTAAGTCACTGCCCTGCTCCATCTGTCATCACCACATCTAGCCAAGTGTCCCACCCAAGACCATTTGAGCTCCATATCTCGAATCCCAACGTCATGAACCTTCGTTCATCTAAGGATCTCGACGCTTGGAGTTCGATCTAACAGTCTGATGCCGAGCATGGTTCGCTCCACGGCTCTCTGTGCAACTCTTAACCTGTACACAGCCTCATGCGTGAGCGTCCATATCTCGGCACCGTAGGTGATGGTGGGCAAAACACATTAAAAAAAACACACGATTGTCTTCGTATTACATTTGGTTTGAAGATTTTAGGTTAGTTTGGGGTTAGGTAAGATAGCGGTGCGTATAATGTCCAGCATTTTTTGTTATTATTATTCCAATATACGTAACTATGAATACTATGATACTAAAACATGCGCCACCCAGACCCGGAAAAATATTTGCATGCCACGTAAACATTATTTCCTAATATTTAACCTGCAACCTCATGCCCGATCAGCTACTCAACCAGCTTGCCACAAAGGTCATCATAATCTTACAGAATATTTTTATTTATGTAACCTCTCCATATATCTTAAATTATATCTTCAACCACAATATTATTGAGTGATCTACTTCAAGCCAAGTGTTTTGATTCAGTTATAAGATGGCAACAGTGCAAAACGGTAGGTAGTTTCCAAATCAATATTTTACAATCCTTTAAAACGACTACATTGGTGGGTTCTGCAAGTTTTTTGAAAGTTTACTTATTGTATTAGAGTTTTTATCCACGTACGACAGATAATTGTGTAATTTTTTAAAAAGTTGTAAAAAACAGGCGTAAATAATGTGATTCAAAATGGTGACCAAATTCGTTAAATCCATTTTAATATTTCAGGTAACAAGATGCAGGCCATAATTATTCTCACTAGCATCCTAACTGTGTCCGCTGGTGTCATCAAAGAAACCTGCAGTGGGGTCAATGTAAATGGTACGTACTACGACCTTGAGGTCCTACACGAAGACCTAGACAGGCCCTACCTATTGGCCGTTGACCACAGTACCAACATACTCTACTTCAGCTACACTGCGGCTCAAGAACATAACGATCAAGAAGATGAATTCAAAACAGGAAGAATCAATCTAAACACAAAAGAATTCCAAATCATCAAAGGTGTTAATAACGGATTTGCTCAAACGGTAGACCGGAAAACAGACGAAATATACATAGGAGGAAGCAATGGAATTTACAAATATGATTATAAAACGGACAAGGCTGAGTTAATCGGAGAGAAAGACAATGATATCTGGAATTTATACTTCAAAGATGTTCTATACTTTTCTGTGTACCCTTCTCAATTCTTATACACATTTAAAAATGGCGAAACCTCAAGATTCAAAGACTTAGAAGACACCAAAGTGGACAATTTCGTTATTGACAATGACGATATGATGTTTTTCACTAACGCTACAGGATTGTATAGTCAACAGAAAGGAACAAAAAATTCGGTTTTATATAAGGACTTCCCAACAGGTGGTATCAGAGCTTTAACTATAGATCTTAATGGGAAAGTTCATGTTTGTCTTGAACATGGGATATATGTAGTGAACAAAGAACTGGTGGCTTTAGAAAAGGTATTGGAAATAGAGGATGCTTTCGGTTTGACGTTTGATAATCGCAATCGCATGGTTTACGCGGACGCAACGAGATTGGTGAGATTAAACCAGAGTAAAAATTGTTGAGATTTCTAGTCTTTTCTAATAAACATTATAAGTGTTGTGTCTTTTACTTTGCCTCTTTTATTGTATGGGAAATTGTCTTAATATTGTATATGTTTCAATGTTATGGGCACTTATTAAGAACAAGCATTATTTATTATGCTTGTCAATTGTAATATTTTTAGTTAATGTTTTATACAATTTAAACAATGTTTATGACATGTATGAATTATATAATTAAGTATAGTGTGTAAATAACCTCCAGGTGACCTTGCATGTTCACATCAATTTACTCATTACTGCGTTTAATTGTCCGTAACAAGCTCAAATTAACAACTCACTAATCTCTATTCTCAATTCAGTAAGAACTATAATCGTCTGTCAAAAACGAGATAAAACTCTGTAACACGAGATATCAACAGTATACAATGTGACACCGAATAAGACACCCGTTAAACATGCGAGTGCTACTAATATTTTGCGCATTTGCGATAGAAATAAACGCGAAACTACGTATATTTGTGACAGACACTCCTATACAAAACATAGGGCCAAGAATATACAAGAAGATACTACTAACAGATCAGTTTCAAAGCCCGAAAGAGCTCACCTATGATTCATCAAGCAGAAACCTCTTTTTCATGTACATGGATGATGAACTCCAAAATTCAGGACGTGCTTTCGTCAATGTAGTAACCAAAGAAGCTAGAAAAGTCAAAGGCATAGCTAGAAATAAAGCTATAGCTGTAGATGCTGAAACAAGTGATGTTTACTTTGGTTCTGATGATGGATTATACAAATACGATCATTTGACCAACGAAGCTAATAATATCGGATTGTATAACATGAATATAATGAAGTTGGTAGTGAGAAACAACGATATGTATTTACTAGATGCGAACAATCACATGATATACAAAGTTTTTAACGAAGGAAGATCAGCTGTCAAAGCTGGTAATCTAAAGACAGTTATGCAGTTCGAAGTTGATAATAACAGGAATGTGCATGCAGTGACAATGTGTGGAGTTTATTGTGCATTTCACGGGTATGAACTCATCAAAAACACCGATCTTAAAGTTGTGTATCATTTCATAGTAGACGGTCCTAATACATTTGGTATATCTGATGAAGGACTCTTTCATATACATTGTGAAAATGGAACAGCTAGGAAATTAACTGATCTGGACTTTTATCCAAACAGTATAACTTTTGGAGATTATGGTGATATATTTTATTCTGAAGATGATAGTATATTCAAATTGAGTCCGATTAAATCGTATTTGCTTTATAATCTACGTAATAATAAGACGTGACTGTACTTATTTGTTATATCCGAGATTGATGGTATGGAATTAAATGTTATATTTATTAGTTTATTCCTATTTTCTTTCATCTTTTTCACGATACGCAGAGTTTTCAGAGTTCAATTAAAGGGTATTTTAGGAATTGTAACCAGTATCACTAAAAATAGTGTTTTTCGTAAACAGGCACTAAGTAATAGTCTGATGAGATAAAATTATAGTATTACCTATAGCAACAGGGACACGACTTTATTAATCTTTAATCCCCTTTAATGGGGATCTTACATCCTCGGCTCATCGGATTTAGAACGTAGAAAACTAATGAGTATCTGCTCTTCTTTCTTTTGAGTCCTAGGTCCTGATAACAATCACAATATAATTAAAGTTTATCTGCAGGTTTATGCTAATAATAATTATGTAACATTTTAATCCACATTATATGAACGCAATAAAATATTGAATACGCTGAGTGAGAGTGCCCTGAATATTAGCATAAAGTCTGTTGTGTTGTAAGTTTAAAATCTCTGTTGTGTTAATAACAGCATAAGAAATAAGCACTAGTGTTCTTTATACTTGCAATCAATGTCAATTTTGATTTTATTGTTTATTACAAGAAAATTCTTAAACAAAGGACTGAAGTCGAAGACATGATTATTATGTACAAAGGCAAGCTCAACCTTAGAAAGAAATGATTGTATCTAGCCTTTTTTTTAACTGTATAGATCTTCGTTTGACCACAATATCACCTGATGGTAAACGATGATGTGATCTAAGATGAAGCAGGAAGATCTAGAAGAAAACTACGACGCCCGGATTGTATTCTTTAAGAAAACCATGTGTGCTAATGGGTCTATCAACTAGGTACGGATGATACTGAGCCGTACGCCTGCCTGTCCTTTGATGAAAAGGTGATGACGGGATCAGATCGTATATCAGCCTCAAAGGTTTGCTAGAAAACTCTTCCATAACTATCAAGTTATGTTCTAAGAGTAGTAGAGTTCCTTGTGAAAGGGTTCGCCCAGGACTACCACCATATCTTTTTCTGCCGCCAAGCAGCATTACTGTTTCGGTTTTAATGGTATGGTTGCCGGTGAAATAACAGGCACATGAGACTTTACACCTGTATGCCTTAAGTTGATGGACGCAGGGTAGTGGATTGTAGAGCACGTTTCTAAGGTGCGTGACATAAGAGGCAATACTTTGTTATAGGCGATGGTTACCACTTAACATCAGGTGGGCCATATGCTTGCTCCATCAAAAGGGAACATAAAATAAAGTTATATTTTGTTGTTACTCACCACTTCATTGTCATGTCCATGTCCATGGTCATGAGCTCCGTTGTTTCCATGACCAGAGGATCCGGATCCTGAAGGATAGTTGCTCTGCGGGTTATACCCTGGAAATATTAAGGGTGACTAATTAACATTGGATTATACAGTGCTATGCTGCATTTAGCCCAATTCGCTCTTTATCCTTACTAATTGATCGAGCGAATCGAAAACTCCAAATCAACTTGTGCAAATTGACGTTGTATATATGTATGTATGTAATTTTGTCCGAGGATAACTTTCGAAGCATTTATGCGATCATCGTGAAATTTGATATAATATACATAGGTAGATATATATATAGGTGTTGGCCCCGTTGAGATATTGGGGTTAAAGAGGGGTAAAAAAAAATCAAAATGAGATTATTAGGTCAAATGGGAAGTCTAATGGAATGTCTTCATTAGTACATTTCAATTCCGTTTTCATTTTTAGTTTAATCAGTGTAGTTTTTAAGTTATTAGCCATAATAAAAACATAACTTTGACAAAATTTACAGGGTACACCAGTGACCCCACAATGCTGAAATTTGGTATTCGTGTAGCTTTAGTGACACAAATATAGGAAAAATTATGAAATCCAGAATAACTGCAATTTCTACCTCTAAAAATCATAACCAAATAACATGAAATCCGTTACTTGTAATTTGAATGAAACTGTAGGTCAAAGTATCTGGTTGAGCAGTTTTATTAGTACTATTTTATTAGTCAAAGATTAAGGCTGGCTTACACCACGATCCCTAAATGTATTTAGCGACTAAACATGTTTCAATTTAACGTATTTGTATTGTATGATTTGTCAACTCCATAAATCATGTTTAGTCACTAAAAACGTTTAGGCTTCGATTCGCAAGTCGCCCTAAGAACATTTTTTTTTAGTTTTGCAGAGACTCGCGCGCTCTCAGTTCGATTCGGAGCGAACCACTAGTATTATAAATTCGAAAGTAACTCTGTTTCTCTGTCTGGCTGTTACGTTTTCACGATTTCGATTTCGGCTGGACCGATTTCGATAAAATTTGGTATAAAGATAGATTATGGCCGTGATTGAGACAGGCTACTTTTTACTCGACTGCGCAAAATTAGTGTAATGTTTTTATATCACAAACCACGCGTGTTGTAGCTGGTGGCTCGCATATCGCCAGGGTTACTAGACTGTCTAGACTCTGTCGCTCGTTACTGACCTGTGCTGGGAGGAATATAGCTGTTACTAGCTGCATTGTAGTTGTTACTGGCTGCATTGTAGTTGTTATTGGGTGCATTGTAGTTGTAGCCAGAGACTGGTGGCTCACATTTCGCCAGGGTTGCTAGGAGTGTGATGAGGAGGATCTGAAAAATTGAGAAGTTAATCAGGACAATTGGAACGACCTACCTTCTATAATATTGCACACTTTACAAGAAATAAACCTTGTTACCACATCAAAAGTTAAACACTGTTTAGCTTGTGTTTAAAAAATTCCTTACCAATTTTTGTCCAGGATTTCTTTAAACAGTTGTTTAGCGAGCGTTTAACTTTTATGTGGTTAATTATCCATAACTAGTGGTTCGCCCCGAACTAAGATCTCACGAGTCTCTCATAAAAAAAAATATTATTTGTAATCTTTGACTATCTAAATAGTGCTACGAAATGCATAACCAACAACTTGACCTACAGTTTCATGCAAATTACAGATAACGGGAGTGTTATTTGGTTATATTTTTTGGGGAACAAATTGCAGTTATTCTGGATTTCAGACTTTTCCCTACATTTGTGTCACTAAAGCTATACGCATACCAAATTTTAACACAGCGGGGTCACTGGTGTACCCTGTGAATTTTGTCAAAATTCAGTTTTTATTCATACGGAGTCGAAATGTACTAATCACTACTACTACTACCTTTCATTTCACGTCCCACTTGACCTAATAGTATCATTTTAAATTTTTTACTCCTCTCGAACCCCAATATTTCAGCAACCCTCCAACATTTTTAGCTCATTTAGTCACAACAAAATTGTGTTATCACTACCTACCTAAGGTATCAAATAACAATAAGGATCATCGGTATTAACGATGATCGGATCAACGCTTCGAATGTTATTCTCGAATAAACAAACATACATATCTACATACAACGTCGATTTGCCCAAGTTGATTTGGAGATCTCGCTTCGCGCGATCAATAATATTATAAATTCAAAAGTAACTGTCTTTTTATATGTCTGTTATTGCTGAACACACTTCGACGAAATTTGGTATCTATTAGATAGATTATGACTTGGATTGAGATATAGGTTACTTTTTAATGACAACCACGCGTGTGAAGCTAAATATAACATGCATTTTATAATATATGTACCTACTGCTAACCAACTACACTAAAACATCCTCAATAACATAAAAGAAAGAACACTAAAGGAAACACAAATCATGACTGACCGAATAACAAGCAAAGTGACGCAAAAAAAGGTTACTCGGTGAGAGATCTCCTCTTTTCCGTGTTGAACCTGTCATCCACCATTACTTATGTAGATAGAGGTACTGTAGCTTCGCATAATTAGCCAATTTGGCCATTTAGATCCAAGATTACAGCCCTACCTATTTAGGACGACCACAAAATCCCATCAACCTGCCATTTTTAGCGGTAATTAGTACCTACCTAGCTACCTACACAGGTTGTGAAATCTAGACCAAGTGACCGTCCATTGAGGGCTACCTCTGCTACCCATGTATTGTTGTGTGGGAACAACGCATTATGTAACTTGTGAAGGGCTTGGTTATAACCGGAGACTAGAATAAAACATTCTTTATAGACCCCCACGCAAAAATAGTATATTGTTATACAAGGACTGAAAGCAATCAGTTACACCCGTGATATTTTGGAGTACGAGCGAGGAAAATTCGAGGGAGTTATTGATCGCTTACACTAGGGTTGCCAACCGTCCTATTTTCCCAGGACATGTCCTGCTGTTTGGGGTGTCCTGGGCTGTCCTCGATAGTTTATAAGTAGCGTCCTGGGTTTTTAAAGGTGTTTTATACTTCACACGCCACTACTGTCTCCAATCGTTTTGTCACTGGGCCCGCGCCTCGCGTGTGAAGTTCGTTGACACTTTTTAAAACAAGGAAGCGATGTGGAAAGCATTTGCAATAAAAGCTTATACTTGCTCTCATGAGGATTCCAAACACAATAGTGCGTTCTGGTTTTAAACCGAAATGTCCTGGTATTTCTACCTTCAAATCCTGGATTTTAAAAATTTAGAGATGGCAACCCTAGCTTACAGCCGAGTATAACACTTAATTAACATCAGAAATGCGAGAAAATTAAAAAGTTATCTTTGTACAGTGTTCTTCTTTTTTTTTCACAACCGGATTGTGGCCAGTTACATTTTTAAATTGTCATGGAGGATTACAAGGATTTGACATCGAGATTGTATTTTAATAAAGCACTAATTGATTGCCCGCGACTTGATCTGCCAATTTTCTGGAAGCTAAGAACCAACCAGGTGACCCCATAAGTACATAAAAAAATAATCAAAACCGGTCAAGCCATTTAAGAGGAGAAGAATTACGAACAGATGCACACCGGAGTTTTATATATAGGTAACTGTTATGAATGTAGCTTAACTATTTAAAAAATACTTTAGTACCTACTAATCCTGAAACCGCATATTCGGAGAAGTTTTAATAAAAAAAAACATGCGAAGCCAGGGCAGGGCATATCAGCTAGTAAATAAATAAATTCTACCAAGACTGCCAATCAGATAATAACAGCTCTTTGCAATGCAATGCTGAATATTAATGAACATTAGCAATCTTCAGATCATGAGAACGATCCTAGATCAGTTATTAGACTGGCCCACATACATTTAAATGAGAAATGACGACACTTTGAAGCTGTAAGTATTAATAATTTGAATACATACCTAATTATAAGACATTCATTTGCACAGATGCATAGATCTGAGTTCATTTGGCATGTTAAAAAAGAAGAGTGTCTATTTCTGTCCATCTGCTTGTCTGTCATCGTAGTTCCCGAACGGATAGATCGATTAGGATTAGGTTTTTTAAACAGAAAACTAGTTTAACTGGGGTGTAAGCTATGTGTGATGAAGATCAGATCAGCCGATCCGAAGATCGCACTTTACCTTTTGGGTAAAAGTATCTGTAAAATAGTTTATAACGGTTTTTATGTGTCGAGGGTTTTTGCATAATATTACTTGTTGATACTATGATGGTTTTTCAAAAACTATCTTCAGATGTTTAAGTATTACATAAAACAAGGGCTGTAAAAGTTCTATTACACCCGCCCGAGATATTTAAACGAGCGAGCGAAGCGTGAAGCAAACGAAGTGTGCGGCGACGCTAATCGTAAACTAAAAAAATTTTCATCACGAATGCGAGGAAATTAAAATAGTATTTTTCATACCTAACTGTTCGTTGCTAAACAGAAATTTGCGTTCTCGCTCGGTATCTATTGTTTATTTTTCACAATCGGACTATGGTCTCTTTCATTTTACAATACAAAAAAGGATTTGTAATTGAGATTGTATTTTAACATACGTACTCGTAGCATAATTAAAAATGTGGCGAGTTCCATTTTTAAATAGAAATAAGTATTATTCATGGAGATTGTATTTCATTTTAGCTTATTATGAATGCAATGAGCCTTTCTAATTTACCGACGACCTTAGTGCCGTAAATCGCATTTACGGAGCCATTACCGAGTTATCAATGACTATCTTTTAATTTTTTATTATTTCTGTATTCTGAGCATGAACGATGATAATAGTAGATTATTAAACGATGGGATAACGTTAACGATAACCGAATGTAACGAAGGGTTCTAGAGTTAACTCACGAGCGGAGCGAGGGAGTTACTAGAATCCTGAGTGCAGAGAGGGATATAAGCACGCCCAAGATGCAGACAGCTTTATCCACGAGGAGAATACTCTACTTTTCACACTTTCCGCGAGACAATAAAAACCAAATCTATAGGTTGGTGCATTATGTGCAGAGGTTAGTTCGATTTACGAATAAGTTCTTTTTGCCTCTGTCTCTTGTTCAAATTTTAATACAGATGAGGTTCCAAATTCAAATCACTATCACATTCAGTACAACTTTACTCCCGGCTCAGCCGTAGGGACCTATCACCTGCTTTCGGTGAGGTTTACATGACATACCTATAATTTGACATTGTCGACCAGGTGTTGTGCAAAATATATTAATTGTTAATTCGAATGAATAGATTATTGAATAAATGCAACGTGATATAATTTTTATATCACATAATATAAAATGACAGATATAATCACAGATATAATCTTTATGTACACCTTTATGTATGATATGTATTATACCTGTGGACCCATTATATCCGAATAAATATTCTATTTATTCAAAATAATCATCATCATCATTATATCAGCCACAGAACGACAATTGCTGAACATAGGCCTCCCCATAGATTTCCAGATCGACCGATCTTGTGTGGTTCCCAGTAACCTCGTCCTTCCATGTAGTGGGGGCAGCCCTTGAAAATAATACAATAGAAGACTTACAATAATATAATCAAACAAATACACAATTAATAGCAGTTTGCAAAACAACATCATCCAGTGATTAGTGATTATACCATAACACGAGGGTCTATCAAATATTTCACAATATTGCTCTCAATGTGAGTTATTTTAGATTCGACACGAGCACAATTATATATGTACCAATAGTTATCATGTACTAGCTATCTACTGGGTACGTCGGAATACGTATCTACGTAAAACCCAAAAAGAGGTTTTGTCGGACGATGACAGATAGGAAAGTTACCCCGAGCCAAAGTAGGGTAAGTAGTTGCCCCGTGTACAGGTCTTTACCACAAAAAAGTTAAACACCCACTAAACATTGTTTAAAAAATATCCTATACAAAAATTGGTAAGGAATTTTTTAAACACGCGTTAATCAGTGTTTAACTTTTTTTGCGGTAACAAGGTACTTTTTTAATTTCACCTTTTACCTTGTCCTGTTTAATAATGTTGTAATAATTATTTAATTTTTCACTGATATTTGTTCTTTTATAATGTCAATTAAGTATTATTGATCGAGCGAAGCGAGATCTCCAAATAAACTTGGGCAAATCGGCGTTGTATGTATGTATGTAAGTAATATATGTATCTATGTAATGTATGTTTGTTTGCCCGAGGGTAACTTTCGAAGCGTTGATCCGATCATCGTGAAATTTGATACATATGTAGGTAGTAATGGCATAATTTTGGTGTGACTAAATGGGCTAAAAATGTTGGGGGGTTTTTCAGAAATTGGGGTTCAAGAGTTGTATTTACCCACATATTAAAATGAGACTATTAGGTCAAATGGGACGTCAAATTAAAGGTCTTCATTAGTACATTTCAACCCTGTTTTTATTTTTAGTTGAATCTTTGTAGTTTTTGAGTTATTATCCATATTAAAAAGAAAACGTTGACAAAATTCACAGGGTACTCCAGTGACCTCACAGTGCTGAAATTTAGTATGCGTGTAGCTTTAGTGACACAAATATAGGCAAAAGTCTGAAATTCAGAATAACTGGAATTTCTACACCAAAAAAGAATAACCAAATGACATGAACTCCCGTTACCTGTAATTTGGATGAAACTGTAGGTCAAGTTATATGGTTATGCATTTCGTGGCACTATTTTGATAGTCAAAGATTACAAATAATATTGTTTTGTTTTTATCGGAGACTCGCGAGATCTCAGTTCGGGGCGAACCACTAGTATATATAAAACGTTTATTTCAGGCAACAATGTTCACATACAAACAACAATGCGGAACAAATGTTTGCATGATCTACAGATATTTGTTCCGGATCTGGTTGTTTCTCTATATATTATAAGTATGTATTTAGAAAAAAAATTTATATAAGTATCAGTTATCTAGTTCCCATAGTACAAGCTCTGCTTAGTTTGGGGCTAGATAGCGCTGTGTGAAATGTCCAGCAATATTTCTTTTATTTATTTTATACAAAAAATGATAACAAGCAAGGCCCATAGTTAGACTAACATACATAAAACAGCTTCGTTGCCGCTCCCCTGTAGCGCCTGTAAGCGATGGCGACTGACCAGAAGCCCGGATCAAGTAGCACATTATGCTTCGCCAGAATCTGGAGAGTGCAGGACTTGAAGTTAGTAGTCCTACTGGACTCCAGTGACTGGAGGGAGATTCGGAGCGTGCCTGTAATCCGGCCCTGGGTCCTTTCCCTCGCGAATCGGAGTACATCCTCTCCTAAAGTACTCTCATCTATTCGGGAGAGGTAGATCTTGATAGTCGGCTCCACTGCAGATATGCCTTCAGAGGATGCCACAATCTCTTAGGTCATCAGCCTGTCACGATCGTTATTAAAAGACGACCAGCCGACCAAAACCTTATTACGGCAACAATGCAAATACACATTGAGATAGCATAAGCACATAATGTAGTTACGGCTCATAAACTCACCTTATTGGATAATCTGATTATATAATTTCCCTAAATAGTGTCATATACATAATTTGTGTAATTTATTATTTTATTTCATAACCAAAACGAAATAATAGGTCTTTACCTATGAAATTGCCGTTCTTCAGTACTGGTCATTTCAGATAGAAAAAAAGTTTGGAATGGCTTTGTATTCTAAATTCAAATTATTTTTGTTTTAAAAACATGACATTCTTTTTACAAACTCAGTCTTTTGTTTATTGATTTTCTTCGTTTGCATTGTATTTTCATTACATTTGAACATTTTTCGTCATAATGGAATTTGAATTATGGAATATGAGTTCCGTCGTGGCACCAACGCGACACAAACGGCACGTAACATCAAAAACGTTTACGGAGAGAACTGTACAAACGAACGCACAACCCGTTATTGGGTTTCCCGGTTCCGTTCTGGAAATTTTGACTTGAAAAATGAAGCTCGTGGTCGTCCGGAGACTTTGGTCAACAATGATGAATTAAAGGCAAGGCAAGGTAAAAAACTTGATAGATGGGTGCCCCACGAACTTAACGATCGCCAGCGCAACGTACGCGTCGAGACCTGCCTCGCGCTGTTCAATAGGCAAAGAAATGAAGTAATTTTGAACCGAATTGTGCGATGAAACATGGATTCTGTTCGACAATCGAAAGCGCTCAGCAAGTTAGTTAGATCCTGGTTCAGCACCAAAGCAATGGCCTTAACCAAAAATGACCCCTAAAAAGGAGATGGTCACTGTTTGGTGGTCTAGTGCGGGTGTGATTCACCACAACTTTTTACAAAACGGCATGAGCATTACTGCAGATGTGTACTGTGAAAAACTGGATATAATGATGGAGAAGCTTGCACATCGGCAACCAGCTTTGGTCAATCGGTCGTCCCCACTGCTCCTTCACGACAACGCGCGACCCCACACTGCACAACAGACAGTCTCCAAGCTGCAAGAGCTGGGGTTGGAAGCTCTCCCTCATTCGCCATACTCACCAGACCTTGCACCTACCGACTATTACTTTTTCCAAAATGTAAACAACTTTTTAGTGGGTAAAAAATTCAATTCCCGAGAGGCAGTACAAAATGCCTTTGAAGAGTTAGTTGCCTCCCGTCCAGCTGATTTTTACAAGCAGGGCATCAATAAACTGCCAATGCGTTGGCAAAGATGCGTCGATTGCATGGGTGATTACTTTGAATAACAGAAATAAAAAAGTTTAAAAAAATTAGTGCTTTCACTTATTCCATACAAAACGGCAATTTCATAGGTAAAGACCTAATAATTATAGTATAGTAACACTTAGCAGCGAACTATGGAACGGGATATAACTAATATTTTTTTTTTGTGGCTAATAACTCAAAAACTATAAAGACTTTACTAAAAATAAAAACGGAGTCTAAATGTACTAATGAAGCCCTTTCATTTAACGTTCCATTAGACTTAATAGTCTTATTTTCATTTTTTTTTACCCCTTTTGAACCCCAATATCTCAACAACCCCCCAACATTTTTAGCTCATTTACTCACACTAAAATTGTGACCTTACTACCTACCTATGTATCAAATTTCACGATGATCGGATAAACGCTTCGACAGTTATCCTCGGACAAACAAACATACATACGTACAACGCCGATTTGCCCAAGTTGATTTAGAGATCTCGCTTCGCTCGATCAATAAGTATTGATAAAACTTAAAACTTAAACTGGATAAAAGACGTAACGGCTGTAGTGAAGGTATACCTACCGTCCTCTTAGTTTCATCTGTCCTCTCAGCCACAGGACGTCCACAGCTAAACATAGGTCTTCCCCATAGATTTCCAGAGCGACCGATCTTGTACGATCTGCACCCAACGGCTCCCATCCCTCTATCACCACTTTAGGCTCAGAACCATCCGAACCTAGTTGATATACCGCCCATTCGCACACACGTTTTGGTTCTACGTTCTTGATGCGTACAACTAAGGTATGGAACACTTTACCATCGTCTGTTTTTCCTAAAGAATACAATCCGGGCCTCTATATGATAAGAGTAAATAGGTTTCTTCTAGATCTTCGTGCTTCATCATAGACCACATCATCGCTTACCATCATGTGAGATTGTGATCAAACGAAGACCTATCCAGTTAATAAAAAAACAATCTTTCCATCTAGGGACCGTCCTACGCTGCGCTTTCCATTGCGTGGTCTGCACTCCACAATCTAACCACCGCGGAACACAATGTTTGCATAACTTACAGATATTTGTTCCGGGTCTGGTTGTTTCTCTATATATTATAAGTATGTATTTACAAAAAAAAATGTATACAAGTATTCTATCAGTTATTTGGTTCCCATAGTACAACCTCTGCTTAGTTCGGGGTTAGATAGCGTTGTGTGAAAAGTCCAGCAATATTTATTTAATCTTTCTGCCCCGCGGCTTTTTTTTCGGATTGACTTTTCTCGCTGTTGGTCTCTGAGGCCGTTGAAGCTTAATCGAACTTTTGGCGAGCGCAGATGGCGCTCAGCCTTGTAAGTTTTGATGAGGCAACTAGCGCAAGGGCAGCACTTAGGTACGAGCCTCGGCTTGGGCCGTTGCCAGGATGGGGATAGGAGAGAATCGTATAGGCGGCGACTGAAGGGACACGTCTGCCACTCAGTAGCCTGCTGGCTATGTCTGTGTGTATTTTTATACGGATCTCTTCATTTCTGAATCCATCTCGCAGAGAAACACCAATCATAAAGTCTATGCTAATATTATCTGTACTAAAAACGGGATATTTACCATGATTTGTGATGAATATCGGGACACTCAAGAACTCACAAATCATGGTAAATATCCCGTTTTTAGTACAAATAGTGTTAATAACCATGATAGTTTCAAAAGTTATACAGGGTGTCCCGGAACTAGTATGTTAAGCCTGAACGGGGTGATTTGGACCATGAAAATGAACAGTTGTGAAGGTGCAATGCCTGAAAATTCTTATTTTCACATTTCCATACAAAACTCTTTATTTTATTTTAAAAAATAAACTTGACAACCCTAATTTGTCAACAATGTTCTAAGTAGGTAAGTACGTTACCTACCTACATAAATCCGCGCGACTTACCCATTGTTACCAACCACCATTGTACTTGTTGCTTTGTATTTTTATTTTTTTGTTTGTTTCTTGTGTGGTGTACACATACCATTTAATTAATCGGCACGTGCTCCGTAGAGTTTTTAAGTTTATCACGGCACTTAACAAAAATCACATAACACGGTAAGCAGGTAGGTAGGCACCTACTTAAACACTTTTTAGTCTGTTTTTGAAGTCAGAACAGAAAAATCACATAGGTATCACGTAGGTACGTAGGTAACAATCACTTAAGTTAAAAATCACGGAGGAACAGCTGCCCCACAAGAAGAAGTCGAGTGGAGTCAGGTCTGGAGAGCGAGGCGGCCAGGCCACTGGGCCGCCGCGGCCTATCCACGAAGTGAAGCGCCTATTTAGGTAGTCGCACACGGCGCGTGCGTAGTGTGCTGGGGCTCCGTCCTGCTGGAACACCATGTCCCGGTACACGCGCAACGGGAATTCCTCCACTCGATCCTCTACCTCCCCCCTCAGGAACTCTAAGTAGTTCTCTCCGTTCAGCCGGTCGGGCAGGAACAGAGGACCAATAATCCTGTCTCCGATGACAGCGGCCCAAACGTTTATGGACCAACGGTGCTGGAATCTGGACTAGCGGAACGCGTGCGGATTCGTGCGGCACCAACATACAAAATCATGTTGTGTAACTCGACATTCTCGCTTGGATCGGAACTCATGTCAGAAGGAACCGGAACTCTGAATTAATGAAGTTATCAAAGCCAACGCGAACAAGTGACTGAAGTGAAATCAAAAAACAAATTAACCGTTTCCGTGCGGAGGTCTTTTTAGCAATCTTACCTTTACCTGGCGTCCAATAAACCCGTTAGGTCTTTGGGGCACCAAACGCCAGAGCCACAATAATCAACCGTATACGCAAGGGCATACGGAACATTGTAGGCGAAGGGCCGGCGAACAGCGCAAAAAATGGGTAAAACCCATTGTTCGGGATAGAAATCCATAATTGAAATTGCCGTCATATTTTAGGGTTCATTTTTGATGTGAAAATTAAAAACCATCCTTAGTCCGGTCAATTTAGACATGCAAGGGTACAAAAATTCGTATAGAGCTAAAAATTGGTATGAATGTTCGGAACACCATATGAATGCTAAAAAGTCCCCATCGATCCCGTACCTGAATTTTTTTTATTCAAGGTCAAAGGTCTCTAAAATTAGTTTTTCGTTTTATCTCAGAAACCGTGGCTCTTAGGAAAAAAAGACATTTTTAATAAATAATAACATGATCTACAATAATTTTGATCGGTTTAATTTTATGATAAAACTTACCGTTTTGCTGAAAAACGCGAAAAATCAATTTTCGAGACCTTGAATAAAAAAAACCAGGTATGGGATCGATGGGGACTTTTCAGCATTCTCTATGCGAACTTTTATAGCTTCACTTAAAAAAAATGAAAAAATGTTTTTTCTTTCTTTCTTTCTTTCACTTCAATTTTTAGGGCTAATTGGACCGGACTACTTGATGACACTCATGTTTGTAGGTAGGTTCTTACTAGTTTGGTTCTTAGTTACCTAATTAGGTAGTTTATTTTGGTTGTCATGTCACTGCAGCACTGGGTTTTCCTGGTCACTCATTCGTCAAACATCGTAAGAAACCACCATGACCTTGGACACGGATTTTTGGTCCCAGAAACTTTTCACCACACTGGTTTTTTCACCATCAGACACGATTCACGACCCTTATACCCCGACTTAATCACTGACCTAACGCAGAGTAACCAAGAAATAACCAGTGGTAGGACGAAAGAATTCAACCTAGAGTGACCAAGAAAGAACCAATGACATTATGAATAAATGACTGAACACCACCATAAAAAAAGATAAAAATATTTTGTACGGAACCCTTTAAATATGAAATATGTAACTTATTTCATAAAGATTTTGTGGCCTGAGCCTACCAGTCCAGTGAACTCAAACGATGCTTCATCTTCAGGTCAAGCTCAGAGTACAATAAACTCTAAAATCAGCTGATTTTAGGGTTGTCACCACTTGTCGTACGTTCAGTTTTCAAGCAAACTTTGCTGCACTGTACTTCAATGAAAATCATCGAATTTACAAAAGTCGTAGAACTATTGTTGTTCTCCTAAGTGTCCAGAATCGCCCCCCCTCGGGATAACATACTAGTTCTGGGACACCCTGTATATCTATGCTAATATATTCATATCTACAGATAAATATTGTTTTTTACATACCTTAAAGTACACCATTTTGCTAATTATCTGAAAGAGACATGAATAAAATTAATTAGATTAATTGGTTTATAATATAAATAATCAGAAAGAATCTACAATTATTTAGAGAAGGGGCAGTTTTTTGGTCTTTTTTATACCACCTTCAGGTGATGGAACACGCATAATGGCCCACCTCTTCCACCTTTATTATGCGCATCGCCAAGGAGTGAAACGCCTTGCCTGAGTCTGTGTTTCCTGATAACTGCAACCTAGGGATCTTCAAGTCGTGAGTGAATAGGTTTCTTCTAGACAAACGTGAACCATCGTAGACTGCATCATTGCTTACCATCAGGCGAGGTCGTGGTCAAACGCTAGCCCTTTATTTTATAAAAAAAAAGTGGGCACCATCGCATATAACAAAGTATTGCCTCGTAGGTCACGCTCCATCAACTTGAGGCATACAGGTGTAAAGCCCCATGTGCCTATAATTTTACCGGCAACCATAAGGGAAGATTTATACTAGACCGGTCCGTGTCCGGGCCGGGCCGGAGCGGAGCCCGTCCGTGCTGCACTATTATATTACACTGAGTGTTAAACGAGTTATTAACCGTCACGATCACTTCAATTCAATTCAATAATTCTGAATTATTACAATCTAATAAGAATGGAGTTTTATTTACTGGAGATGGCTGCTATTGCGATAGCTATTGATGAAGAGGAATCAGAAGCAAGGAGTAAGAAGAATCAGGTTATCGACGGGACGTGATGTAGACGAGCGTCGTACGTTAGTAGACGGGCCCGGACAGGACACGGATCATGCACTGTTTAATATAAACCGCTTCATACAAAATGTTATGTGTAACGTTTCAAATCTGTGCCCGTTCGGACCACGTACACGGTATGACCCGGGCACGGCCCGGTCTAATATAAATCTTCCCTAATACCCTTCATACCAAAACACAGCAATGCTGCTTGGCGACACAAATAGGTATGGTGGCAGTACTTCCCCGGGCGAGCCCTCTCACAAGTAACTCTATACTCTTGCAGTGCTAAACTAAGAAGGTTTTACAGTGAAAAAGTAGAATCTCACATATCTATTACTCCAACTTTCTAACAAATTGCACACAAAACAAAGAAATTACATTTATTCCGCGAATAATAAGTTACAGCTTTTTCCCATACTTCGAAAGCGAAGATGTTATCGGTCGGACTAACGTAAACGTGTTATAATTAAAATAATTACGCAAAAGTTTCGTTCAACGTGGGTATTATAACAATTGGTTTTTTGACTATTCCGACTTTATTTAAATACTAGTGGCCCTCCCCGGCTTCACACGAATGTCAAAATAAAATATAGCCTACAAGCTGTTGCCCGCGGCTTCGTACGCGTTACACTACTAAATGTGTAGGTAACCTAGAAATAAAACAAAACTCGCTGTTGCAACTTGACTTTATTCCCCATTTTTATCCCATGGGGCCTTATTTATAGGATAAAAAGTAGCCTACGTGTTAAGTCAGGTTACGTAAATACAAAATTTCATAAAAATCGGTTCAGAGAGTAACAAACAAATAAATAAACAAACATCCAAACTTTCGCATTTATTGATCGAGCGAAGCGAGATCTCTGTTTGTTTGTCCGAGGATAACTTTCGAAGCGTTTATCCGATCATCGTGAAATTTGGTATATAGGTAGGTAGTGATGGCACAATTTTCGTGTGACTAAATGAGCTAAAAATGTGAGGGCGTTGTTGAGATATTGGGGTTCAAGAGGGGTAAAAAACAACCAAAATGGGACTATCCGGTTAAGTGGCACGTCTAATAAAAGGTAAACATTTTGACCCCGCTTTTATTTCTAGTTTAAACGTTGTAGTTTTTAAGATGCCATAATAAAAACTGAACTTTGACAAAATTCACAGGGTACACCAGTGACCCCACAGTGCTGAAATTTGGTATGCGTGTAGCTTTAGTGACACAAATATAGGCAAAAGTCTAAAATCCAGAATAACTGCAATTTCTACCCCAAAAAAGAGTAACCTAATTACATGAACTCCCATTTCCTCTAATTTGAATGAAACTGTAGCTCAAATTATTTGGTTAGGCATTTTGTGGCACTATTTTATTGGTCAAAGATTAAGGCCAGCTTGCACAACGATCCTTAAACGTACTTAGCGACTAAACATGTTTAAATTTTACGTATTTGTATGATTTGACAACTCCTTAAATCATATTTAGCCACTACTCGTAAATACGTTTAGGCATCGTTGCGCGAGTCGCCCTAAGAATATTTTTTTTTGTGTTTTGGAAGACTTGCGAGAATTCAGTTCGGGGCGAACCACTTGTACTACCTACTATAATTAGTGTGACTAACTGACACTCCCGCGGCACGCGTGGGTTGTCAATAAAAACTGTACCTTCTTTCGTTGTCATTTTTTTTTGTTTTGATAAATTACTAGCGGCTTGTTCCGTGGACATTTATTTTGCATAACTTTTTATGGCTAACTTTGTTACAACTTGGGTTACATTATTGAAGTTTTAGTAAGGATCCATAGTTTTTTCAAGTAATAAATGTAGCCTATCTTATTCAGGGATAATGTAGCATTCTAATAGTGAAAGAATTTATGAAATCGGAGCGGTTTTTGATTTTATTCGTTACAAACATACAAAACTGCAAAGCTTTGCTCTTCATGATATTAGTGCATAGATAGGCTAGCGTTTGACCACGATCCCGCCTGATAGTAAGCGATCATGCAGGCTACGATGCCTAGAAGGAACCTATTCACTCGCGACTTAAAGACCCCTAGGTTGTAGTTATCAGGAAACACAGACTCAGGCAAGGCGTTCCACTCCTTGGCGGTTATACATAATAAAGTCAGTTAAAAAGTAGCCTCTGTCCTAATCCCGGTCATAATCTATATGTCTTCTACATATTGTAATGTAATTAGGAGCGTAGTAAATGATCTAGATATAAGCACTATGTTTTTAGTTTTAAGCTTGCTATGTACCTACTTACTTCTATTTTCTTGTGTGCAAATAAATTATTATTATTAGTTTCTATTATTATATGTAAGTATACCAAAATCATCGAAATTGGTCAAGCGTTTAGTCGTAAAAACGTATCAAACAGACAGACAGAGAGACAGACATAATGGATTGCATAGCGCCCGTCTTCGTCATCCTGGGTAAGACATACAGATTAGGGTTGCCAACCGTCCTGTTTGACTGTTCTGCTTTTTAGGGTGGCCTGGGCTGTCCTGGATAGGTTTTAAGTAGCATCCTGGGTTTTTAAAGGGTCCTGTGTTTTAAAATTCACGCGCCACTACTGTCTCCAATGGTCTTTGACACTTTTTAAGAGAAGTAACGTGGAAAGAGAGATAAATATATTAGTAAGAAAGCTTTCTGTACCTTTTCCAATAAAAGCTTATACGAACTCTCATGAGGATTACAAACACAAGAGTCCTGGTTTAAAACCGAAATATCCTGGTATTTCTACTTTAAAATCATAGATATCAAAATTTGGAGATGGCATCACTAATACAGATGAAGTCTTGTGCCTGTAATTTATCCGTCACCCATACCCTTCAAACGGAAATACGTCAATTCGAGCGTTACTGCGGTAGAAATAGGTACTTGTACGACTGTAGAACTTCTGACTCTTTCACAAGTTCTACTACAACTTAATTACGAAAAAATAATTCTGTGTAATATGTTGAAATGTTCGTGTAATGGTACAAGGAGACTCGGATGGGTGACCATTAGAACCATACTCTTGAAGTTGAAGCACTCGTAACTTGTATGATTTATGTACCTAATGGGAGAAGACTACCGTTTGTAATACTTATTGCGAACGTATGCCTCAAGTTGATGGACGCAGAGCAGTGCATCGTAGGGCACGTTTCTAAGGTGCGTGACCTACGAAGCTTTGTTAGAAGAATGCTTTGTTACAGGCGATGGTTACCACTTAACATCAGGTGGGCCATATGCTTGTTCTATCTCCAGGTAGTAAAAAAAAAGTAGTCGCTAGGCCACGCCAGAGAACGTGAAAAATTTACTGAAATCAATATTTTTTTTGAAATCCTTATGGTCGTTAATGAAATCTAGAAATCTTGCATAATAATAAAATTTCATAAGTTTTTAGGTGTGTAAATTAATTCCTAAAATCTTGTTTTAAACAAAATAATGTATAATTTTATTGTAAATAATCTAACACTCACTTTAGAATTGGTTGGAACGAAAAAGCAGAAGTCACAAACTGTTTACTAAACGATCACTATTGTAAAATTTAAAACTTTGCCGCGAAACTTTTGGCGCGTTAAAAACACTGCAACAAACACACTGATCTAGTTCACGCACTACACTGATACACATTCAGAGCAATTTTACTTTTTATAGAGCATAGAGTGGAGAGCGCATCTTTTATTTGCTATTTTGTAATTTTTATAGCACCAGTAGTCGATAATTAACTTATTTTAAGTATTTAATTCATTTGTTTAGCTCTATTTGTTTTTTATTCGTTTTCATCATAGGCTAGCACGTTTTTTTTTTTAATTTTAGTGCAAGCACGATTGCATTATGCATCATAATTGTTGGTTTTATGTGGAAGTTGATTGATTGACATTTCATCGCCTTGTATAATGTGTATTTCAATCAATCGAATTGATTTTCATGTTGGCTATTATCGGTATGATTAGATTGGTATTGTAGTTGGTGAACTATTTTCTGCCAGTGACTTCTCTCGCGTTGTAGATAAGTTAGGCAAGCGTGCTTTTCGATCACACCATTACTTACCATCAGGTAGTGGTTAAACGCTTGACGATTTGTATAGTGTTAAGAAGTAGGCCTATTTTCCAGAGTCCTAGACAAAGTAGGTACCTACCTATTATTTTTCAAGTTTAAATCCTTACAGTGGGATTTAGTTAAAAACAAACATCTACACTTTAACAGCATATATGTGACCTTCACAGCCTAAACCCACAACAAAACTTTATCAAAATCTGTAAAGCCATCATCAGTACAACGACATAACCAGTTCAGGAATAAGAACGTGACAGAACAGGATATTGTGGATGTCATCAGATCTTGTCTAATGTCGTTATGTCAAATCTTACAAATAAAAAGTTCAACAACCTCCATCTATTACCTAAATTAACATCTTGAAATACAACTCCTGGAATCGAAATAGATCGGTTTTGACAGGTGTCAAAATACTAACAACGATCAACAGAACCAATGATACAACATTGGAATATCGTCGTGTCGAAATATTAATCCAGGATTAACTAGAGTTTCTGAGTGTATTTTTTCATAAATTGAAACTTCGTGTCTATTAATTGATCAAACGAAGCGAGATCCCCAAATCAACTTGGGCAAATCGGCGTTGTATATATATATTATGTATGTTTGTTTGTCCGAGGATAACTTTCGAAGCGTTGATCTGATCATCGTGAAATTTGATAAATAGGTAAGTAGTGATGACACAATTTTGGTGTGACTAAATGAGCTAAAAAAGTTAGGGGATTGTTGAGATATTGGTGTACAAGAGGGATAAAAAAAAATGAAAATGAGACTATTAGGTCAAATGAGACGTCTAATAAAAGGTCTTTGTAAGTACATTTCAACCCCGTTTTCATTTTTTTGTTTAAACCTTGTAGTTTTTAAATTATTAGTCATAATAAAAATTGAACTTTGACAATTCACAGGGTACACCAGTGACCCCACAGTGCTGAAATTTGGTATGCGTATGGTAAAAAGTCTGAAATACAGAATAACTGCAATATCTACCCCAAAAAAGAGTAACCAATTACCAATGAAAAACAGTAAACACGAACTCCCGTTACCTGTAATTTGAATGAAACTGTAGGTTAAGTTATTTTGTTGGGCAGTTCGTGGCATTATTTTAGTAGTCAAAGATTAAGGCCGGCTGGCACAACGTTCCCTAAAAGTATTTAGCGACTAAACATGTTTAAATTTTACGTATTAGTATGTTTTGACAATTCCATCATATCATCATATTTAGCCACTAAAAAAGTTTAGGCATCGTTGCGCGAGTCGTCCTGAGAATATTTTTTTTTTGTTTTTTTTAGAAACTTGCAAAACTCAGTTCGGGGCGAACCACTAGTTTTTAGATTTCTTGTACCTACAAGCATTACGGCGGCATGCAAAATGATTACTTTATAAAAACACTTTTTCTGAAACCATTGCTTTAATTTAAGTGTGAATTTGATAAGCTGAAGACTTTATTTCACTAGGTACTGAATTATATATTTACTCGCATGATTATAGGCATATAGCTGCTGTTTATCTACTTAGTTCTATCCAAAATAGTATTTAATAATGCTTTGCATAGAAATAGAACTGTTATTCTAATTTCAAGCCTACGATCTTAGATCGGAAGTAGAGCCTTATTAATAATTTCCTTTGTTTACAATATCAATAAAACAATGCACGTTTTTTGCATGTAAGTGATAGCTACAATTAGTGTACATCGAGTATTGTAATTACTTCGGCCTTGTGCCAGTAAGAAGATCACAGCTCAGAGATAGACAACGTTTGGGATTGCGTCGTCTGCCAGTCCGTCCTTTTTCAATGTAGAGCGTTAGTAATGACCAATACCTCATTGGTTAAAGGTTGGAGATGGAGCACGCTTGCCTAGAAAAAACTTGTTCACTCTGGACTTGAAGAATCCGAGATTATAATAGTCCGGAAAAACATACGGTAAGATAAAATGATGTCATTTACCTATATAAGACCGTTGCAAACGATCTATAGATAGCTCAACTGTTCCAGATCACTACCAGGCGGAAGTGTCCCCAAGACACTCGCTGCATTGACCCGCTGAATTAGAAACTTAATTTTAATTAAACTGAATTAGAAAATAGAAACAATCCCATGGCACTACTGGTTTAGCCAAGCAGTTGTGTCAGGGGGAAATTTTTTTTTACAAAAATGTTGGTCACCGATGGCGCTTTCCACCATAAATCAAAGTTTGACAGTGGATACGAATGGTTTGCGCAAGCGCACGGAACCCTGATCTGACTAATCTTTGTTGTTTTGTAATTAAGTATAGCTAAACCATTGAGGGTCAATGGTTTAAGAAAACAAAATGCTCACTAGAGCCCTTTTGAAAGGAACCTTGCCTGATTTATTAATTTAAATTTTGAAAGTGAATTACTTGTCTGCCTGTTTGTTAAGTTTTTATGGCTGGGGCCGATTTCGAGAAACGATACCGTTTTTTTTATACATCCTGGAGATGGAAAAAGCTTATAGTCCACCTGGTGTTAAGTGGTAACCATCGCTTATAACAAAGTATTGCCTCGTAGGTCACGCGCCTTAGAAACGTGCCCTACGATGCACTGCCCTGCGTCTAGTGTAAAGCCTCATGTGCCTGTAATTTATTCGGAAACAATACCATACCCCTCAGAGATAAGGACCTGGATAGATAGGCTACTTTTTTTGCTAAGTCATACGTTCGAAGCCGTGCACAGAAGCTTATCATTATGTGTCCATCAAGTTGGAAGCCTCATCGTCAGCGTCACTATTTAAAAATAAAGGAACCCTTATAAGATCACTTTCTTGTCCGTCTGTCCGTGTGTCACCACCGATTTTCTCAAGAACGGGTGGACCTAGCAAGTTGAAATTTATACCAGATACTGAAGTCTGTTCCTATTAGGTGTATAAAAATCAAGGTCCTGAGTCAACACGATAAAAAGATATGGGAAAATTTAGATTTTCACAATAACTTATAAGTACCAAAATTTATCTTCATTTTTACCTTTTTTTATTTTTCGGAATTTTCCCTTTACTTGTGTACTTGTGCTGTAAGGCCTTGCTTCTAATCAAAATTGATAATTCTAGGTCAACCGGAAGTACCCTATAGGTTTTGTGTCGATAACCTATATGGTAGTTCCCGTTGACCTAGAATCACGAAATTTGGCAAAAGCAAGCAGCACAAATAAAGGGAAATTCCAAAAAATTAAAAAAGTCAAAATTAAAGGGTACATATATACATAGATACACACATACATACATAGACACACATAGACATATAGTTGCCGCCATTAATATAGTCCTCTTAGTTGAATGGGTGCTCATACAATTTAGAGGACAATGGGTAGGTACGGAACCCTCAGCGCACGAGTTCGACTCGCCGGACACTTGACCGGTTTTTTTTCTAATGTTATTTGTGGGGAAGCAGGCTTAGGCTGCCTGTCCATTGACGCGGAGAGAGGCAGCGGAGCGGAGAAACGAAGAAATATTAACCAATAGGATTGCAGGAAATGTCAATGGACAGGCAGCCTTACGCCCCACCTGATGATAAGCGGTCAACACTCGAGGTATTGTCGATGCGTTCCCTACCCTGTAGAAACCTCTTTCATTTCTCTTGAAGCGTGCCTTGTCGTAGCCTAACGGGAAAACCTTAGATGGTAGCGTATTTCTCTGCTTTGCGCCACTATTTAACACTATTTCAGATTTCAGCACCGTTTTTTTGGCACAGTTGGTTGGTTTTTTTGAAACCATCTAATTCCACGTTGACACTAATATTGTAAATGCGAAAGTTTTCTAATATGTTTTTTAATATTTGTTTGTTTGTTAGGTACTGAATTACGTCGTAACGGCTAATCCGATTTAGATTCGATTAAGATATAATGATAGATTATATCCTGGATTAAAATATATGCTACGTTATATGAACAAAACACGCGCGCGAAGCTGCTTGCGGAAGCTCGTTCCACATAAATCCCACTAATATTATAAACGCGAAAGTTTGTATGTGTGTATGGATGTTTGTTACTCTTTCACGTCGGAACGGCTGAACCGATTGCGATGAAATTTGGTATGTACGTAGATCATAACCTGGATTAACACATATGCTACCACGCATGGCATTGGCAAACCACGCATGCGAAGCCGCGGGCGGTAGCTTGTTATTAAATAAAGGAATGAAAACACTTTATTGTACACCATATAAACAAAAAAAATAGAAACACAATAGTACAATGGGTGGATCGGGCGGTCTTATCGCTTAGAAGCGATCTCTTCCAAACATCCTTTGGATAGAGATGATTATGTTATAACTAAGATAATGGTCGGGGTGTACATACATTTATGGCTAAACTATTTATGAAGAGATTAGTAACACAAACGAGACATTGTTTCCTAATAATAAGCAGTTTTTTTATCATGGTATGATGAGGTTCATGATTAGCTAAGATTGCCTAATACACTCTATAAAGGCTAATTATACATCGCAGTAAGTAAATCACATTGATTATATCGCTCATCACTTTATAAATGTCGAAATGGTGAACTCGCTTATCTTCAACTTTCAAAACTCAATCGTGATGCATTAGTCCTTGAAGGAGAGAAATGATCATGTTTTACCCACAAGAGAATTACTATGATGTATTTTAGTGGAATGGTCAAGAAACTTTATTTGACTACTTGTCGCTAACTATTGCTTATCTGTTTCATATTACGAATATATATTTTTGTATTTTTGTATATGTAAATGTAACCTATCGTATGTATATTAAGATAAGATAAGATAACTCTATATTGTATACCAAAGTAAAATACAGAACATAATTTTTACAAATAGATTTAGTACAATGGGCGGTCTTATCGCTAAAAGCGATCTCTTCCAGGCAACCTTTGTATGGACAGGGTAATAATTGATCACATGACGGCGGGGTATCTATATAATAATAAAAACATACCTACATACTATAAACCTAAAATACTAATAATAACAAATTTAATTAAAATAAAATTAGCAAACATAAAAATGGTTATGATGAATTAACAAGCAGTTACAACTTCAACACAGGGACAGATAATGGGTGTGTACTTATGTTTTAAAATTACTAATAGACTTGGATGTTTTTATAGAGAAGGGAAAAGCTTTCCACAATCGTACGGCTGTTACAGTAAAGGATCGACCATAAAATTCTGTCATATTGAAAGGAGTTTTAAGTTTGAGGGAATCTGAAGAACGCAAATTGCGATCATTAGCCTGGTGGAGAAACTCAAAACGCTCCTTAAGATAGAAGGGAGAAGAAGGGTTAAAAAGGATGTTATACAAAAGGGTCAGTATGTGTGCATTCCGGCGAAGACGGATGGGGAGCCATTTGAGCTTTGCGCGAAAATCAGAGACATGGTCATACTTGTGCAAGCCAAATATAAACTGAATACAGAGGTTTTGAAGGTGCTCGTGTTTGCTCAGTTGGGCTTCAGAGAGGTCAAGATAGCAGGCATCGACGTAGTCCAGGATTGGAAGTAAAAGGGTCTGTGCAAGCGTAACCTTGGTAGCAGTCAGCAAGAAGTTACGAAGTCTCCGTAAAGATCCGGACGATGGAAACACCCTGTGGCTAATCTCATTGATACAGGGATTCCAGGTTAAACGAGTATCCTAAATTTTTCACTGATTGGGTGATGTCTATAGGTGTTGCGTCAAAAACTATGGATGGTAGTTGTGCAAAATTGTTTTTGGAGATCTGTTTGGAGCTACCTATTATAATGGCCTGCGTTTTGTTTGGTTTAACTTTAAGGCCAAAGGATTTGTTCCAGTCATACTCGTATATCCGGTCAAGATCAATATTTAGTAAGCTTATGACTCTATCAATATATTCAAATGTAGCTTGAGTATAAATTTAGCAAGTCATCTGCGTACAGGTGGTAGGAAGAAGTTAAATTTTGTGGGATAGAATGAATTAACATAGCGAATAGGAGAGGGGATAAAACGCCGCCTTGCGGGACACCAGCAGAAAGATTGCACCACGAAAAATAAGCCTCTTCAACACGGATGCGCTGACGGCGCCCAAACAAGTAACCAGTCAATTGCCATTGGAGATATGTTAAAGGAGCATAAAACACCCAGAACGTACGAACCAGAAGTAGGTCGAAGATTGTTACCACTTAAGATCAGGTGGGCTTGATCCATCTCCAGGTAGTAAAAAAACGTAAACTAAGAAACGAATACTAAGAATTTTTTGGAAATAAAGTCTTTATTCTGGCAAATAAACGTTCTGATTTCTAATTTCATCTTTATGTGCTGTGGCTACCCTATTTTAAACGCGATAAAAATATACTCTCCTCTACGAGCCGGTCTGTGTGAACGGACCGTCCCGTGTCCGTCTATCTATCAGTCCGAGCCTTTACAGCCCTTTTACTCGTGATGTAAAGCTGAATTACAAATGGAGGTGATGAAGTCATCAAAGCAATTAAAAAATACGGCCATATAGCGGTATATTTTGCTCGCAGATAAATCAAATCCCGTTGACCTAGAATCACGAAATTTAGCAAGAAGCAAGGTCTCACAGCACAAGTAAAGGAAATGTCCGAAAATCGTTATTTTGTAGTTATATCACATTAATAAAATAAATAAATAAAATAAATATTGCTGGACATTTCACACAGCGTTATCTAGCCCCAAACTAAGCAGAGCCTGTACTATGGGAACCAGAAAACTGATAGAATACTTATATACTTTTTTTTTGTAAATACATACTTATAATATATTGATAAACAACCAGACCCGAAACAAATATAAGTAGATCATGCAAACATTTGTTCCGCGGTGAGAATCGAATACACTACCTCCTGCGTCTCAGCCGGCTATTAGCCCACTGCACCACGGAGGTCGTCAAAAATATTTTTACGGAACCCTCGGTCGCGAGCCAGACTCGCACTTGTCCAGTGTAAGTCCAGTTCAGGGTTTCTGAACACTTTTTTATACAAGAGACCATTTACGAAATACCGGAAAAATTTACTTTGTATTTATAAATGACTAGCGGTCCGTCACGGCTTCGCACGGATGGACATTTATTTTATAAACATTTTGTATGGGTATTTTATTACACCTTAAGTTACATTATTGAAGTTTTAGTAGGGATCCCTAATTTTCTCTAGTAATAAATATGCCTATGTTACTCAGGGATAATGTAGCATAATAATGGTGAAATAATTTTTGAAATCAGTCCATTAGTTTTTGAGTTTATTCGTTACAAACATACAAAAATACAAATCTTTCCTCTTTAATACTACTTTAATAATACTAGGGGTTCGCCCCGAACTGAGATCTCGCGAGTCACTCCTAAAAACAAAAATATATTATTCATAATCTTGGACTATCAAAATAGTGCCACGAAATAAACAACCACCTTACCTGACTTATAGTTTCATTCAAATTACAGGTACTTAACCGGAGTTCATATGAAGTGGTTATTCTTTTTTGGGGTACAAAATGCAATTATTCTGGATTTCAGACTTTTGCCTATATTTGTGTCACTAAAGCTACATGAATACCAAATTTCAGCATTGTGGGGGCACTGGTGTACCCTGTGAATTTTGTCAGTTTTGTTTATATTATGGCTAATAACTCAAAAACTACAAAGATTAAACTAAAAATAAAAACAGGGTTGAAATGTACTAATGAAGATCTTTCATTTGACGTCCCATTCGACCTAATAGTCTCATTTTCATTTTTTTTTTACCCCTCTTGAACCCCAATATCTCTATAACCCCCCCCCCCCACATTTTTAGCTCATTTAGTCACACCAAAATTGTGCCATCACTACCTACCAATTTATCAAATTTTACGATGATCGGATCAACGTTTCGAAAGTTATCCTCGGACAAACAAACATACATACATATTTACATACATACATACATACAACGCCGAATTGCCCAAGTTGATTTGGAGATCTCGCTTCGCTCGATCAATTAGTATAGATAGACTAAGATGACGACCTCCGTGGCGTAGTGGGCGAATAGTCGGCTGAGGCGCAGGAGGTAGCGGGTTCGATTCCCGCCGCGGAACAAATGTTTGCACGATCTACAGAAATTTGTTTCCGGTCTGGTTGTTTCTGCATATTGCAAGTATGTATTTACAAATAAAAAAGTATTTAAGTTTTCTATCAGTTATCTGATTCCCATACACTTTGCTTAATTTAAGGCTAGATAGCGCTGTGTGAAATGTCCAGCATTATTTATTTAGTATTTATTTATTTATACAGCCCTACTGACTACTACTAACTACGTCGTACTTCATGCGCTTGACCGATATTTATCTCTAAGTAATTTTCGTACTCTATGAGATATCATTACTGCTCTCCTCTCCTAGACTAAGCTGGTTTTTGAGGCAATAATATACATATATAGGGTCTTTCAAATAGAACGGGTCGATGTTAATAATCTGTGGCGGCCATTTTGTTTTGGCGGCATCTGTCAAATCTGTTTTTTCTTATTCAGTCACTGATGCCAAATCACCATGGCAAGTTGCACGGTTGAGCAGCATGTGCAAATGATAAAACTTTATTATCAAAATGAGTGTTCGTTAGTGCAAACGTTGCGCGCATTGCGCCCATTTTACGGCAGACGCGGTGGCCCTTCAAAGTCCACTCTCCAACGATTGGTGACTAAATTTAAAACGACCGGTTCGGTAAACAACCAACCAACACCTTTACGTCAAAGGAACGCCAGATCGGCCGAGAACATCGCCGCTGTACGTGAGAGTGTTCAGGAGACTCCGAGGCAGTCGATTTCTCGCCGTGCGTAAACAACCAACCAACACCTTTACGTCAAAGGAACGCCAGATCGGCCGAGAACATCGCCGCTGTATGTGAGAGTGTTCAGGAGACTCCGAGGCAGTCGATTTCTCGCCGTGCTCAAGAACTCGGCCTTTCGCAGACCTACAGATCAATGATAAACAATTTCTTTTGGCTTGAATTGAACAATATGGACGTGAACGACATGTGGTTCCAGCAAGATGGCGCTACTTGCCACACAGCGAACGACACAATCGACATTTTGCATGAACGGTTTGAGGGTAGAGTTATCTCTCGCAGAGGTGATGTGAATTGGCCACCAAGATCGTGTGATTTGACTCCGCTAGACTTTTTCTTGTGGGGTTTTCTGAAGTCGCAAGTCTATGCCAATAAACCACATTCGACCGTTGCCCTGAAAGCCAACATAACGCAGGCCATCGCTCGGATTCAGCCGGATCTATGCAGCAGAGTCATTAAAAATTGGACCTCTCGGATTCGCGCTACCATACGAAGCCGCGGCGGACATTTGAACGATGTCATATTCCATCCATAATGGAATAAATAGGCCTTTTAAATAAAAAATAAATTTCGTTAATATCTCACACACATCTTGTTTTATTCAATTTTAACATCGACCCGTCCTTCTTGAAAGACCCTATAGGTATTATAGAGACAATATAATATCTAAGATATTTACAAGATATACATATATCACGGTTTAATATTAATACTTTGTACCCCTTTTTAAACTAATTCCGCGCACGGAGGAGTGTGAGATTTGGAATAGTTAATGTTTTTAGGAATAATCAGGAGAATTCTAAAATTAAAAAAAAATCTGTTGATTTTCGACCATTGTGCACTGCCAACTAGCACAAGTAAAGGAACCTATGAATTAGTGTTGCGAACGCCGAATCTGAATTCTTATTATGCTATTATTATCAATGCAACTGGATTAGAGCCTGCTGAAGAGCTGCCTATCGGAAAAGACTTTCCTTGACCCACGTGGAAATCACTCAACCGTCTCAGGACACAAGTGACTCGCAGCAGGCAAAATATGAGTAAATGGGGCTACATTGGAGAGTCGGCGACTAGTTGCCCATGCGGTACAGACCCTCACACTATGGCACACTTACTATAGCAGCCTATTGTACCCATATTCTACCCCTGCCCTAAGGGATACTTGTTCCGCCACAGATAACGCTGTTGCAGTGGCCAAGTATTGGCAAAACAACATTTGATGTTTAAAATAATATGAACCATACTTAGGAACCATATCGACACGAAGAAGAAATCTCAAGTTCAAAAGTAAATCAAATATTGCACAATAACTTTTGAACAATCAAAACAATAAAATTACAAAAGCACTGGAAAGGATTGCCGTTTGCCCACTTTTAATTGACACCATAAAGAACCTAATCTTAATCTGTGCTCTCAAAATAACGGACAAGCGTGAGTCGGGTTGATGACTGAAGGGTTCCGTACAAAGTTAGCACCTGCCTATTAACTTCTTGGTCAGTTCGTGTTATTCGATTATCGCTTACTTTAATGAATTAAAAATCAGCAGTTTAATTGATTAAAAAAGCGAAAATCACAAAACACAATTAAAAATGGATTCCACGACGCATTATTGAGGCACCCACCTACTGTCACGCACCCTGTGCAATGGCAGCCCTCGACACAGGACGTTGCAAATTTGTGCGGAAAGTACTGAAGTATACTTAATCGTAGGTAAAATTAACACAGTCCATTCGATCTAAAGGTTGTCTGGTAGAGATTGCTATTTAGCGATAATATCACATAATTTACATTGTTCTAATTTACTTAATTGTTTTGTTTTATGTGCAATAAAGTAGATTTTTTCTATTATACTATTAAGGCAAGAGTTGTTTTAATACGTCAAATTTAAACATGTTTTGTCACTAATTACCTTTAGGGATCGTTATGCAAGTCGGGCTTAGTATTTACGAATAAAACATTTTACCGTAACATCGATCGACGTGTGTTATAGTTGCTTTCAGTGAACAATTAGAATACTTACATTTTTAAATGCAGCGGGGCGCAAACACCCATATTTTATTACGTTCTTGGATTTTGGATTTCGACAGTGCTAGCTGAGCGACTGAACCCTAAAATTAGTGTTGGGATAGATACAGATCTAGTCCGTGAGAACAGATCTTCCTCTGAAAACGTAGATATCAGTGGATCAGCTGAGTATGTGAGTATTGTGAGTATTACGCGATGATAATAGTTCATTCATTATGCAATTACCTCCCTGTGTTTAACTATTCACGCACTTCGTAACCAAATAGATAGTATCTGTAGAAGAAAAAAAGATGCACACACTAGATTATTTACGAAAATAGCCACTTTTAAACTTCATAATTTCGTAAACGGTTTCCTGTAGGTAGAAATTGAAAAAGTGTTAAAAATATATGTCCTGTCTAATGTCATCGTACCTAAACATTGAGCTTATACTGAAGATTATAGGAGCAAAAATGCCTGATGTCTGATACTCTGGAATGTCAATGTCTCCTTTAGTCATAAGGTCGGGCGCTGGAAAGTGCGACACAGTTTTAACTATTGCACTATTCAGTGTTTCATCTACTCTGTGTGTATTATGTTCAAAATAAATGATTGATTGATTGATAGGTAATGTACAAAGGGGGGTCTAATCGCTAAAAGCGATCTCTTGTGTGGGTGAAGTACCTAATAATAAAAGATTGGTTTTAATAGTTTAGTAATAAAACGGCAGTAACTAGTTATGGATTGACAGATTGGATAGACAGACGGACATGGCGAAAATAATGGTTCCTAGTTCGACTACAGAACCTTAAAAAGGTAATATAAAATAGCCTAGTCTCATAGACAATCTCGCTATAATCATAAACCACCTTCGGCAGTCGGCCAAAAGCCCGTATACAATTTAAACTGTAACAAATACCTATAATCGTGCGATTGACCTTGCAACTTTCATTTTTCTCAACAAAGCAATATAATTTGCATGTTACGTTACGACATACCATGGATCGTACATTCGTACCATCTATTTATGTAGATGTCCGCAGAGAAATAATGCTACTACCTACACTAAATAATTGATCGAGCGAAGCGAGATCTCCAAATCAACCAGGGCAAATCGGCGTTGTATGTATGTATGTTTGTTTGTCCGATGATAACTTTCGAAGCGTTGATTCGATCATCGTGAAATTTGATATATAAGTAGATAGTAATGGCATAATCCTGGTGTGACTAACTGAGCTAAAAATGTGGGGGGGGGGGTTGTTGAGATTGAAGAAGGGTAAATAAAATGAAAAAGAGACTTAATTCAAATAGGACGTCGAATGAAAGGTAATTAGTACATTTCGACCCCGTTATTATTTTTAGTTTAATCCTTGTAGTTTTTGAGTTATTAGCCATAATAAAAACTGAACTTTGATGAAATTCATAGGGTACACCAGTGATCTTTCAGTACTGAAATTTGGTATTCGTGTAGCTTTAGTGACACAAATATAGGCAAAAGTCTGAAATCCAGAATAACTGCAATTTATACCCCAAAAACGGATAAGCCAGTAACATGAACTCCCGTTACTTGTAATTTGAATTAAACTGTGAGTCAAATTATTTGTTCGTGAATGTCGTGGATACTTTACACTATTTTAATAGTCAAAGATTATTTAAATATATTTTTATTATTTTTTTTTCGTTTTTATAGGAGAGTCGCGAGATCTCCGTTTGGCAAATTACTAATAAGTATAAATCTTTATTTCAGATAACAATAGAAAAGTATAATATGCACTAAAAGTAATCCAGTAGGTCCGTTTGACGACTTTCGCTTTCATGATGTTTCTTGCCGTAATAACTTTGTACGATCGTCTACACAAGCAATGGAAAAATCAACCACATGTCATAATGTCAAAAAATTTAAATAAAATAAACTAGTGGTTCGCCCCGAACTGAAATCTCGCGAGTCTCCCATAAAACCAAAACAATATCATTTGTAATTTTTGACTATAAAAATAGTGCCACAAAATACATAACCATATTACTTGACCTACAGTTTCATCCAAATTACAGGTAACGGGAGTTCATGTAATTTTTTACTCTTTTTTGGGGTTGAAATTGCAGTTATTCTGGATTTAGAGTTTTGCCTATATTTGTGTCACTAAAGCTATATGCATACTAAATTTCAGCACTGTGGGGTCACTGGTGTACCCTGTGAATTTTGTCAAAGTTCAGTTTTTATTATGGCTAATAACTTAAAAACTACAAGGATTAAACTAAAAATAAAAATGGGGTCGAAATGTACTCACAAATTCCTTTTATTAGACGTGCCACTTGATCGGATAGTCCCATTTTGGTTTTTTTTACCCCTCTTGAACCCCCAATATCCCAACAACCCTCACACATTTTTAGCTCATTTAGTCACACCAAAATTGTGCCGTCACTACCTACCTATATTCACGATGATCGGATGAACGCTTCGAAAGTTATCCTCGGACAAACAAACATACCTACATACATATATACATACAACGCTGATTTGCCCAAGTTGATATGGAGATCTCGCTTCGCTCGATCAATAAATAAAAAGTAGTCTAAAACATCACGACGTATCATCAAGGGGGATGAGGGGGTAAAAAGTGGCGGGAAAACCTCACGCTGTGTGTGACAGACGCACGGATGGACTGACGGACGTACAAAATCGCACCATTTTATCATTTTGGTTCAACCCTAAAATTATTGAACACTCCGTTTTTTCGTCGGTTATATTTTTGTTAAAAAGTTACTTGATAATGTATGGTAATTTAAAGCGCTCGCTCAGTCTAATCCAATTATTTTGAGAATCACGAACTGTTTGACCGCATGTAGCTTGTTTCGAAATCTAATGAACGATAAACCAAAAAAGATAATTTTCGACATCCATGACTCATTTGTTCTTTTTGCTCGATTGCCGAAGAAGGGTAATGTTTATCGCAAGTTTATTTTGTGGGGGGTTTTATAGCCTCGAACAAAAGAGATGAGAACTTTAGCCTTGAAGTAGAAAATTCGAACCCAAAATTTCATATTCATTTATTCCTAGTAAATCTAGATACAATGTTAGGTGGTAATAGGGTTGCCAGATGCCCCGTCTTTTACGTGTTACCCCGTTTTTCAGGCTAAGATAATATAAAACCCCATAATTTCGAAAATAAAATACGGGGTAAATAAAGCTCCCGTATTTTTTAGAAACTAAACCGGAGCTGGCTAGCGACACCATACGCTAACGACTTGATAGACGCTAATGTCGAGACTGTGAAGGCGGAGTTACAAGTCAAATGTAATTTTAAGTTATCTTGCCAAGATTTTTATATATTTGCTTCTCAAAATGAAGAGCTTTTAAAAGCTGTTTCTTCGAACCATAAATATAAATTTAAAAATAGATTATCTTCTAATTAACTAATTATTGCACTTTTAATTGTCTCCCGTAAAAATATCTAAAACCCGTATTTTTTATACTACTAACCCTTTAATCAACTAGCGGCAGGTGGCAACCCTAGGTGGTAGGGGTTTTATACAAAAAAGGGCTAGATTTTGTCTTGCAGCGTACCTACATTATATAATGATGTCTACTTTAACTTTAAAATAACTAAGAAAACTGAACCACTAGTTACGTTGAAGATTGTTTTCACTTTTAATTTGTGATTTTATTTGCCATGTTGGAACGAAAAAGGACCCGGCCGGATTGATGGAAATTCGGTCGGAACCGGCCGGATTGCAATCCGGCTCAGGGTTTGGGGCTAGATAGCGCTGAATAAATGTCCAGTATTATTTATTTATTTATGTCATTTTTACCAGTGCAACCTAGTGGATGGATAGGTGTACTGTATCTACCTAGCTATGTACTTAGTAAATACTACATAATACTTATTAAACACAATACCTACCTACTTACAATAATATCGGACAATCATCGCATCCATCGGTCTGATTGGGATCTTGTTCTAAATACCTACTCATCATAGGTATTTTTATATTCTATCGCCTTCCATTCCAACCTAGGTAGTTATTCATATTATCCCACTAATATAATAAATGCGAAAGTTTGGATGTTTGTTTGTTTATTTATTTCTTTGTTACTCAATCACGTCGTAAGTAACTACATATACTCATAGCTTTTTAAAGTATAGAAGATAAGATCTAGATAGCTAGAGACCGTCTTATCTAAAACAGAACGCCCCCCTGCTGCGTTTACTTGAAGTTGACGCACAACAAAACATTTCAAAATGAGCCTTGTGAATGTTGTGAATAAAGAACATTTCGGCGACGTAGTCAATAGGCGTTCAGATTAGACGGTTCTACTACATACCTATCCTACTACCTGCCGTCTACATACTACCGTCTGTAGGTACCTATATCACAGAATATCACATACATAGCCATTTTCTATTATTTCTGTGGTAAAATACCAGCAGTGCCACCTATTGACGAGTAGCTAAAACTAATTAGAATTTTATTATATGTATTTATCAGTGTTTTTGGATAAATGTTAACTTAAAATAACTCGCTTAATTATGAAATTTCAATTACTAGTTAAATTAATTAATAACCCAAAACAAGATCAGAAAAAAAACAATTTAAAATACTTTTAGAGTAAGTACTGCCATCTATCTTAGAGTAGCAGAAGTTATCGACACGTGCCGGCAAAAGTCGGTATCCCTTTGTAGAAAGCCGCAAAGGATTTATTTAAGGCGGCATCCTTTGACAAAAGCCGAAAGGCGGGCGGACGGGATTAAATTAATCAAAATATTATTTTTACTTTTCAATTTTCATTCGACGCGCAAGTATTGTTGAGTGAAGACGTGCGAAGTTTATGAAAATTCAGTGTTTCGTACGATTGAAGTTACTTTTTCAGTGTTTTTGTTGGTTTGTGCTGGTAAGATATTTTAATTTATATTAGTAATATGATCAACTCTCGTGTCGGGGATTTTCGGCCGACAGAAGGCCTTTAATCGTATCTAAAGTCCATGAAGCGAATACTGTCCTCTTTAAGCTTATTGCGCGTACGAAGGAGCATGGGATTTAGCATAGTTAATGGAGAAGGGGAGAAAACTAAAATTTAGCTATATAAAATTTAATTATGAGGTCGAATTCGACCACTGTTGGGCTACTTAAAATACTAGTGGAGGCCCAGTACTCACTAGGATAAAATAAATAAATCACCGCACAGCAAGCAACAGTATTCCATAATAGGAACAATCTTGTGGGGTAGTAAACGAACTGGTGTGATGTGATGAGAGATGAGATCCTTCTTATTACTCATAGGCACTTTTCATGTAGTCTATATGTAATTTTTGAACGGCTATAAGATGCAAAAAAACAAGGAATGCACTTAAAAAAACACAATTTTACTTTAAAAATTATATTTTGTGGTAACCGAGCGAACCCACGATGTTAAAATTATGGCAAAGTTTTTTTTATGCTGCCTGTTGATGGAACAAGCTTATGGCCCACCTGATGATAAGTGGTAACCATCGCTTATAATTATAACAGGAATTGCCTCGTAGGTCACGCACCTTAGAAATGTGCCCTGCGATGTATTGCCCTGCGTCCATCAACTTTACAACACAGGTAGGCTTACAGGTTTAAAGCTTCGTTCCTGTAATTTCACCGACAACCATACCCTTCATACCGAAACAGCAATGCTGCTTAGCTGCAGAAATAGGTATGGCAGTTGTAGGTAGGTACTTCCCCGGGCGAGCCCTTTCACAAGGAACTCTACTACTCTTAAATTCTTGTGATGAAAGATCCTTCCTCCCTCACAAAGACTCTTTTCGTGTAATCTCTTAAGTAATTTGTTTTAGGACATTGCAAAAAAGTCTAGTTTACCTAGGTAGGTATGATCTCAGTTCGTTCCGTATTCTGAAGTACTGATATAAAAAAAAATTCTGCACCGTTCAAACGCATCTAAGAAACTTTATTTGACATTAAATACCTATTATATTTTGTGGTAAACGAGGGTCGAACCCACGATCTTATTTTCGTAATTAGGGAAAAGTGAAGTAGGTACCTACCTAATTTTAAATCTCCCGCTATTAGAACCACTTAATTTAAAATATATTTTGTTTGTAGTTTCGCATTTTAATTATATACGTAAATCATCTTTTTTTTTCTCTCAATTGAATGTATATTTTATCTTTCAAAATAAGTATGTTTGAAGCAAAAAAAGAAGGTCTATTGAACTTTTGTTTACAGGACGTTTACATTTTTTGCGAGGCTACTCGCGATGCCAACTTAGCATTTTTGTAGCTAGATCTAGCAATTTTTTCATACCCATCAGCAACAATTTAGAAAATTTAGTAGGTAAGACCTACTTAGCTAAACTTTTTAGCAACTTTATAACCGATAAGATGGCGTTGCTCTGTCATGCTTTTAATAACAAAGAAGGAACAAGAAACAAGGCCGGTTGTTCTTTTTAATGATCCTTTTAGAATACCTTACTTTTGTAGGTAGCGGCTGTAAGTCTTAGTACGAGTACAAGCAGTCGTTAGCCAAGTCAGAGGCCTGTAGACATCATGAAAACTCTCCACACCAGAGCTTGGCTACTTAGCTCATACGAAGAAGAAGATAAAGAAAAGTGAATTGTCCGTGACAATTGCTGTGTCAACATTATTTTTCGAAAAACTTGACAATGAAGTTTTTATTTGTAGGTAGGTATACCTATAATGTTTTAGTGCAAACAAATTATGTTCTTATTTCTTTTAAACTTTAGCTTTAGCAACTTTTTAGGATACCTATCAAAAATTGAGGTTCTGGCAACTTTTCGCAAGAGATCTAGCTACAAAGTTTAGGGTACAGTTGGCAACAGTGACTCGCAAACATAATAAATATCATGCCGCCATTTCCGGCAAACTTTCTGAAAAGTTTTGTGTGATTTTTGTTCGTGAAAAATGTAAATAGTTAATAAAAATGCGTGTAAATAGTTTTCCTTCTTGATATTTCAGACTCTATAATGCATCCTTCGAAGAGTATACTCGATTACATGTATGAAATGAATCTCAATCCAAGAAGCAACGAGTTTCCTGAAAATGGTATGTTGATTTTATTTTTCCTATTTGTCTTTTCGTCTGTCTCGGTCTGATATTCTTGTAGAAATCGTCAATATAATTCTTTGAATATATTACAATGTTCGTTGTCATTGCCACACAGAATATTCATACTCATTTATTTAAACAGTGGGTAGGGACACAATAGAACACTTGGTTACGTCAATAATACATAATTACATGGGCTTTATCTACCTAGTACATAACTCATAGCGCCATCATTTTGGAGGTGCTAGAAACAGACAAGCATCGTAATAGACATCTAAATACTGAATAATAAGTAAGTACTTAAGATTAAAGCTGCTGTAGATGGGCATTGTCAAATAACTTAATATTATTTAAATACTAAATTGCTATGTAGGTATGTCAGTCATTATGTAACAATTTAAACACTGAATTGAATAAGTCATATACCTACCTACCTTCCAAAAATGTTGAAACTGTGGCTAAATTTTAACTTCATCATTCTATTTTGATGTTTAAAAAGTTAAGTTCTCTAGAAGTCTTCTAACCCAAGGGGGGGATAAGATCTGCACTGATGTTGGGGTTTATGCTGTGCATTACCCCCCCCCCCCCCCCAACGTTATTTTTTTTTTTGCAAAAGAGACTATTCAAAACAGTGTAAAATTATTGCTAGCCAATTTTCTATTTTAATCAAACGAGAAGTTTATTTAAAACCAAAACGTCTACTTTTCAAAAACAGCGTAAGATCATTGTTACTATACCAACCCATTTGCGACTTTTTTGATGCACCATAAGATCCAATATATAATAACAATGTGCAATGGGGTCATTTCAATTTCGCTGTACAGGACTGTGGCACCAATGAGGCGAGGCATCACGCTTACATACGCGCCTCTTCCTACTCGACCGCACACACCACACAGTTGTGGTACAACAATTTTAAATAAGAATAGCACACCTCTTCCTCGTTTTAAAATGGTATGTTATGTTATGTTGGTGGACTCCCTTTTCCGCATTCAAACACTGTATGTGGTCCATTATGCGTGAGAGAGTTGACTATATGGATAGCCAGCCTAACTCCGACCAGAAGCGCAGAAGTTTCCTGGGGTCTTCGCAGGCTTCACCACGCAGGAGTGACCTTGGATTGTCCAGGATTTCTGCACGTTGTGCTGTTACCCCCACGCATTCCAGGACTATGTGGGCAGCTGATTCTTCTTCGGTGAGACATGCCCTGCAGAGTGGGCTGTCTGTTGCTCCGATGATGTAGAGGTGTTTGTTCAGGGGGCCATGTCCTGTAAGGGTCCCCACGATGATTCGAAGGTCCAGTCTTTGAAGGTTGAGCAGTCTTTTTTTTTCTTCTGGAGGTGGGCCTATAGCCGTGGTTTGCGATCCTCTTCTAGCTAGTTCATCTGCAGAATCGTTGCCTAGTGATCCACTACGCCCCTTGATCCATTGTAAGATCACCTTGTTTTTTGTGGCAATTCTTTCTAGGGCTAAGTGGCATTCGTAAACAAGCTTGGAGTTATAGCTGTGACTTTCCAGAGCTTTAAGTGTTGCTGTACTGTCGGAGAGTATTCGTATGGTGTAGTCTTCGATCTCTCTCCTGTTTATTGCGGTAGCTGCTTCGGTAATGGCCATGCATTCACATTGGAAGATGGAACTATGTATACCTAGTGTCATTGATATACTTATGTTGAGATCCAATGAATGAATTCCCGCGCCCGTTCCCTGTTTGGTTTTTGAGCCATCGGTGTAAACGCGGACTTCATTGATTCCTGATTGATCTCTCTGTTCCTCGTAGAGTTGTATGTTATAGTGTTTTTGGAATATCTGTTGTCTTGGGATCTTGTCGCACGGGGCGGCTAGTAGTGGTTCGTAGGCTATCGCTCGCTCTAAGATAGATGCGTGCAGACTCCTTGTGTTTCCCCACAGTCCCTGGTGTTTAAGTCTTATAGCGGCCATCATCGCTTCTTGTTGTATATAAAGATCTAGAGGAGCCAACCCTAAAATAATCTCAAGGGCAGCTGTTGGTGTTGTTCTCATGCAACCTGATATTGCAGAACATGCGTGTCTTTGGAATCTCTGCAGCTTGGTAATGACAGTACTGAGTTCAGTATGGGTCCACCAAACAATAGAGCCATATGTTAGTGCTGGCCTTATTATAGCTGTGTAAAGCCACAGTGTTATTTTTGGGGAGAATCCCCAGGTTTTTCCAAGCATTCTGCTGCATTGAAAGAAACTGGTACATACTCGTTGCAGCTTGTAGTCAAGGTGTTTGTTCCACAGTAATTTACTATCTAGTATGACTCTGAGATTCTTCACTTCGTTGGTAAGTTTCAATTCAGTGTTGAATAATTTTGGCAGTCAGGTTACCTAGGTTCCTTTTCTGCATGAAAATTATTACTGTTTTTGTGTGGTTGACCGATAAACCATGGCTTGTGCACCAGTTTTCGATAATTTTGAAGGCTAATTGCATGAGGTCACATAGGACGTTCTCGAAGCATCCGGTCGCAAGGATAGCCAGGTCGTCTGCATTTCCTACTGTGAATAGTCCTCTGCCATTCAGTCTCCTTATGAGATCGTCAACTACTATGTTCCATAGAAATGGCGAAAGTACGCCGCCTTGTGGGCAGCCTCTGGCCACTGTACCAGAGGCTGTCCACAAGGCGGTGGACAAAATGGTGTGCCTCCCATGTCTAGAAGTAACAACATAGCTAGGGTTCATGTTACGTGTAGGTATTTAACTGTCTATTTATCAATAAGGTTATTATTATTTATCTATGCCATTTAACGTGGCAATGCGGCCAGCATTCTGGGCACGCTTCCCACTGGCAGCGGCTTGTTAGATTAGGGTTTACATAGTTTACATGTACATACATACTAATACTAATTATCTTTATCCTTAAATAAAACATTTTATTACTTTACAAATAATAGACGATCATATATATTATAAGACATTAGCTACTGCAAACGTGAATAATATGAAACTTTCAACTCTGATTTCAGTATTAATGCTGCTTGTCTATAAACAAAATACCAAAATAATTTTAATTGGAGCAATGGAGGGTGAATTATCAGAAGTGCTTATTTAAGTTGCGTGTATTTCAGACATGTTCCTGTCTCCAACACCACCAAACATGGGCATATTCAACCAAACTTTCATGGCACAATCATCAAGCTCCGCCGAGACCTCTCCAGATACCTTCCCAGACCTGTCTCCGCATCAATTTCCACCGGAAATCTGTCTAGAAACCAGGAAACCAAACTTATATGTAAGAGCCAGCCATAGACAAGAACAGTATCACAACCAATACAGACATGAGGAATTTGAAGGTTTTCGACCAGAAAGTGCATTCCAAACTCTAAAAATACCAAAAGTCTATGAAGGGCACTCAAGGCCATTTGAATACATGAACCCTGAAATGCCTTATGGAACTCAAATACGCCCCGATCTGAACATTGATGGGACTCCGCTAATCATGAGACGCCAACGACCAATCATGGGCAGAAAAATCATGGCTACGACAGAAACTCCACTCAAAGCTATCAATGAATTCTCGATGTGGCAGCCAAAATCAGAATGGAACACATCTACGACACAGATTTACGAGCTATTCCCATCTGAGAACACAGACTTTAAACTCCCTTCTCCGGTCAAAAGCTCCCCTCACGATTCTCCTTTCCAAACATCTCCCAGAGTATCCCTATCCTCCAGTGCAACACCGCCTCGATCACCATTTTCCCACCAAATTTCCCCCTTCAAAGAACCTCTGGTCGGCCCAAGCTCGACTGTAAACTACAGGTCTGCTAAGATGTGTTCATTCTGCAGAAAGAACGGGGAAACTCCATTGGTGTACATGACCCATATGGTGAAAGAGAAAGTGGGCAATAAGACTGTGGTGACCTGTCCCATCCTGCGCTCTCATGTCTGTTCTACCTGTGGAGCATCTGGTGATAAAGCACATACAATGTAAGTAAATTCAAATAGTTTTTATTCATTAAAATCACAAGGATCACTTTGAAACATCAATCTTCCTTCGCAACCAAGCCAGGAAACAAAGGCAAGAAACAAGGTTGGTTGTTCTTTTTAATGATCCTTTTAGATAGATATACACCAACAAACCACATAACAAAACAGTAGAATACAGGTTTTCAAACCTATCTCAGGCACCAGTCTCTCTTAAAACAGGTTTATCAATGATTTTACAATTATTTATTTATTACCACTTACTAATAAAAAGTGGTTGATGTGTTAATCCAGGTTATAATCTATGTACATACTAAATTTCATCGAAATCTGTTCAGTCGGCGTGATTCAGTAACAAACAAAAAAATAAATAAACAAACATCCAAACATTAGTGTGATAATTTAAATGTGGTAGCTAATAAAGCGTTATCTATTTTGTCATTCCAGTACATACTGTCCAGTTCTCCGCACTAGCAACAACGGTCAACCGCTCCAGTCTACCACTATCACCCTGAAGAACACCCGGGTTAAGAGCAACGGTAGGCGTAGATTCTAAGCTTTGTGGTCTTTGTGGTGTGGGTTCTGTGCCGGGTGAATTTGTTACCAATAGCACAAATATTTACATGCTCATTGCTCCTTTAATTAAATTCATTTCTGAGACATGTCATCCATTTTGTTAGTAAACAATAATACAATTTTTAAATTATGTTAGTAGAGGTAATTACAATTAAAATTAACTAGAATTGAGACAGGAAAGCTGCTGCTATCTAGTAAAATATAACCACTAAATAGTTTTTTTCAGAAGTTTAGTACGAGCGATAAAAGGCGCACGTACGGATAAACGTGCGTGTACGAGTATCTGTGATCAAGTCGGTCGAACGTTTTGATCAGATATCCTCTTAGATCTGCATGTGCATGTTATGTTATCGCTCGAACTAAATCAAATCAAAATATTTTTAACACACATACATTTTACGTACACTTGAAAAGGTCATAAGTTTTACAGAATATAATCATACATCTAAAATACAAAAATTCACATTAAAACATTTAAGGACAAGTAACAAAATAATTAATGTTGATAAATACAGTCATAATTAAATAGTACTAAAGTCATCAGCAAGAGCTTCGTCAAGGGTATAGTAGGACTTTTACATCAACAACCTGACTACATTGTTAAAGCCTGCAGTGTCCGCGTTTCGTACATCTTAAGTAAGTTTGTTGCATAATTTAATGCTTAAGCATAAGTAACTGTTGCCTATTTTGGCAAGTCTATGTGGAGGAATTGATATATTATTTCGATGACTTAACTTCTGTACAAATCTATTTTGTGGTTATATTTTACTAGATGGCAGCAGCTTTCCTATCTCAAAGTAGATTTATCGCCGTTCTATACTTACCTATCTAATTTGTGATATAAATTCTCGCTAACATATTTAATGTTGCTATACACAATTGTTATAACAATGTCATTCCTAATCTCGATTATATTTGGGGAAAATTCTGTTAGTGCAAACTAAAGTTTATGTTCGACAGCACTAAATACCTTATTTTCGATCCATAGGAAACAAAATAGGATCTGGTTTAAGAAACTTTATTCTCATAAGAATAACATATTCAGTTACGAGAGAACTTAAAATATGATTATAATGTTAAACTTACAATGAGTAAAATAAATAATAGTTTGTAAAAAATATCATCATCATCATCATTTTGAAAATATCTTAAAAAAAAATAAAGAGTATTAACAAAAAAATTACACGTCACAATAGTAATTAAGTAGGGAATTCTCGCAGGTGACTCTCGACAAATTTGACAATAATGAAGTAATATGTTAGAAATGGATGCGGCATTTACCAATTTCAAAGTAATGTACGATATTTGTCATTCCGTTTTAATGCTGTCAGCCTTAAATTTAGTTTAGTGCCAACAGAATTGCCCCCATTATTTAAAATCTACCTTAGGTGTACCTTAGTCGATTTTGAAACACGTTATATTGATCCATTTGACTAGCGAAGTTTATATTTGTGTTGATAAAAATTCACCCTATGTGTTAAATGTGTGAGTGAAAATAGGATGTATTGCTTTGAGACATAACCTAAATGCTTAGAGTTGGATTTTTGCTAATGATTCTAATTAAAGCGCACAATGGTCTAAAAATGAATGTATTGTCACATATTTATTTAAACATGTTATATATTTTTAATTATGTTTTAATTGCTAAACTATTGATTTATTTTGCAACACTAAAGCATGGCAAAAAATTAAAAAGTACTTAACTGGATATCAATAATTGTGGAGCATGACTTCCCTTAAAAATATTGAAGTAAAATGATATTTTAGCATAGAAGAAACATTTTTACGTCGTTTTTCTACTCTACTAAATATCATTTAACTCCATTCTTCTGCAGATGTTTTTTTCTTGGGCGGTCATGAGCCACCACACTAATAAACTAACATTAATATGAGTATTTGGAATATTTACTCCTCTTTTGTCTCATTCTATTCTATTTAAAACTGCCTGTCAAAGCAAAAGAGAAAACAGTATAAATATTCCTAAGATACAGTCAGCTTTTTCAATTGGGGTAAAGGGTAGTTTAAGGCTTAGTACGCACTGCGATTAAATGTGTTCGGTTTTAGAATAGAAAACGCTTAACTGCGTACGAACGCACAGCTAGCTGATTTTCGTAGTAAGTTTTTTTTATGCTATGGCCCACCTGATGTTAAGTGGTAACCATCGTCTATAACAGAGAATTGCCTCGTAGGTCAAGCACGTTAGAAATGTGCTCTACGATGCACTGTACGATGCGTCCATCAACTTGAGGCATACAGGTGTAAAGTAGTGCCTGTAATGTCACCGGCAACCATATCTACCAAAATACAGCAATGCTGCTTGGCGGCAGAAATAGGTATGGGGGTAGTACTTCCCCGGGCGAGCCCTTTCACAAGGAACTCTACTACTCTAGCATGTATAGCTTTTTTATTCTTACCTATCTCGTTCCACTGCTGGGCAAAGGTTTCCCCCAAGTGTATAGCTTTAGTGATATAAAAAAGAGCAGAATGAATCGAAAACCGAGTGCGATTAATCTCTTTTGAAATAATAAATTGGGATACAAAAAATTGCGCGTTCTCAAACCGCTAGCCAAAATGTGACAATCATTAATATAAATACGGGATTTATCGCGTACTGTTTTATCGGTGTGTCGTCCGACAATGTTTCGGTTCAATTCGTGAAACTTCATCAGGGTGAGTGCGATCCGCTCCGCACTGCGTCTCACCTCGCACAATGTGACAAGCAAAGTTTTCAAAATAAGCCACTGAAAAAAAATCGTCCAGTGGGCTAAGCTACGGCTGATTTTAAATGTGTTTTTAGTAATATGATCTCTGAAGTTATAATAAAAAAGTGCCTTACTATTTGCTCAAAATATTTGACTAATTAATAACTAAGACTAATAATTAGTAATAATAATAAATAATTAGTAGTAAACGAATATTTTAATACAATATCTTACTAGGTAAGATAAGATAATAATAGTATAAGATTTTTATTTTGACTGTAGGTGAGATATTTTGACTAACTAACTTCCTATCACAATTTTGAGTATCATAAAAAAATGTTTACAATTTAGGTTTAACTTTTTGACATAATTTTAATTATCATGGAAATTTTACAGTTTCATATTCAGTTTTAATTTTTTACTGATTTTGACAAACAATTTTGTAATTTGTAACTTTTGACAACTTTGAAATATATTTTTACCTGAGACAATTAATAATCATGACAATTTTTATAAGCATTATAAGATAAAAACAGTAGACAAGTGACGGCCCTAAAGAAACAATAGTTATATTTTCTAAGATATTTTAACTTTTAATGTCTTATTTTTAAAATATATTTTTATTTGAGATTATTAATAATCATGACAATTTTTATAAGCATTATAAGATGAAAACAGTAGACAAGTGACGGTCCTAAAGAAACAATAATTATATCTGCTAAGATATTTCATTAAAAAAATTAAACAAATGTAAATACTATTTTAATAGGTAGACTGTTTTCATCTTATCAAGATTTTACTAATTTGCCAATTTTGATTTTATTATTTTAAATGCCTATTTCACCACTTCTAAGTAACGCTTTCCAAGTGATAAAAAATATTTGCTTCTTTTGTTTTTACATGAAAACAGATAAAGATAGAATGATTTTTATCTGTTAATTAAAGTAACTCGGGGGTCGTGAAACAGGCACTACCTAAACTAAAATATTGACTAATACAATGTAAATCATGACACCTAACATTTTATAATTACAATTACAGAAAAAAAAATACATAGGTACAAAAGTTAATTAAGTAATGATCTCTGTATAACGTTCGACCTACTTAATCGGAGGTCTTTGCACACACACATAGACGCGCCTGTTTTTTATCTTTAAAATATATTTTTATTTAAGACAATTAAAAATCATGACAATTTATATAAACATTAAAAGATGAAAACAGTAGACAAGTGGCAGCCCTAAAGAAATAATAACTATATCTTAAAAGATATTTCATTTAAAAATTTAACCAACTGTAAGTAATATTTTAATAGGTAGACTGTTTTCATCTTATCAAGATTTTACTTATTTGACAATTTTTATTTTATTATTTTAAATGCCTATTTCACAACTTCTAAGTAACGCGTTCCAAGTGATAAAAAATATTTACTTCTTTTGTTTTTACATGAAAACAGATAAAGATAGAATGATTTTTATCTGTCAATTAAAGTAACTCGGGGGTCGTGAAACAGGCACTACCTAAACTAAAATATTGACTAATACTAGGTAAATCATGACACCTAACATTTTATAATTACAATTACAGCAAAAAAAATACATAGGTACAAAAGTTAATTAAGTAATGATCTCTGTATAACATTCGACCTATTTACTTAATCAGAGGTCCTTGCATACACACATAGACGCGCCTGTTTTATATATTTTTATTTAAGACAATTTAAAATCATGACAATTTATATAAGCGTTAAAAGATGAAAACAGTAGACAAGTGGCAGCCCTAAAGAAACAATAACTATATCTTAAAAGATATTTCATTTAAAAATTTAACCAACTGTAAGTAATATTTTAATAGGTAGACTGTTTTCATCTTATCAAGATTTTACTCATTTGAAAATTTTGATTTTATTATTTTAAATGCCTATTTCACAACTTCTAAGTAACGCGTTCCAAGTGATAAAAAATATTTACTTCTTTTGTTTTTACATGAAAACAGATAAAGATAGAATGATTTTTATCTGTCAATTAAAGTAACTCGGGGGTCGTGAAACAGGCACTACCTAAGCTAAAATATTGACTAATACAATGTAAATCATGTCACCTAACATTTTATAATTACAATTACAGCAAACAAAATACATAATCATAATCAGACACCTAACATTTTATAATTACAATTACAGCAAAAAAAATATATAGGTACAAAAGTTAGTTAAGTAATGATCTCTGTATAACGTTCGACCTACTTAATCAGAGGTCCTTGCATACACACATAGGCGCGCCTGTTTTATATATTTTTATTTAAGACAATTTAAAATCATGACAATTTATATAAGCATTAAAAGATGAAAACAGTAGACAAGTGGCAGACCTAAAGAAACAATAACTATATTAATAGTTATTATATAATACTATTTTAATAGGTAGACTGTTTTAATCTTATCAAGATTTTACTAATTTGACAATTTTGATTTAATTATTGTAACTAAATTAAAATATTGACTACTACAATGTAAATCATGACACCTACCATTTTATAATTACAATTACAGCAAAAAAATACATAGGTACAGAAGTTAACGTAACGATCTCGGTATAACGGCTACTTAATCAAGAGATCCTCGCACGCACACAAACGCCTGTTTTCGCTCGTTGTATTAAACTTAACTTCTATAACTATTTTGTGATTATAGGCTGAATTTGAAAACAGTCAACTGAATACTCTGCCTGTAATTTAGATTCCTGTAAATCTGAATAATTTAATACTGAAGCTGAAAATCCACCTTTTCATATATTGCGGTTCTATATACAGTGGTTTATATATAGTACGGTGGATTTTTAATAATATTGAATTGATATATTTAACACTTGCGAACTTTTTTTCTCATCTAGTCACCAGTGTTAAAGTCGCACACTAGGTATGTGTGTCACCGCACTTCTTACTTGTAAAAAGCATAAAGATTCGCAAACGCCACGCGCGTAATAAGCATAGATAGGGAGTAAAGATTCGCTAGGCGCGTAAATGTAGTAATTTTACAAGTCCATTTGTATGTACTCGTATATATATTAGTTTATATTTGTTAAAACTCTCATTCGCACTGTATCTTTCATTCGTAAAGCCGCACTGGTATCGCATTAATAAACAAACCGGTGTGTTTCCAGCAGTCAACGTGGCAATCTGGTCCTGAATCACAGGCAAAGCTTTTCATAATTTGTTGACTGTTTCAAATTCACTCTGTAGATAGCTTACTATTTTTACATTGTACTATTTTACATTTTGACTAAATTTTTATCATAGCTTATAAGTATGTGAATTTTTAGGAGTTAACGTAGGGTAGTGGTGTTGATTATTAATATGCAAGGAAAAGTTTACATTGTACCATTTTACATTTTGACCTAAATATTATCATAGCTTAACAGTATGTCAATTCTTAGAAGTTAACGTATGGTAGTGGTGTTGATTATAGATTACAAGTGTTGAGTACCAAGTTTTATACGAGAGATTGTTTATAAATAAAAATATATATATATATATATATATATGGATATAATGCAGCGCCTTTGGCGTACAAATTGGTAAACTGGTTTCTTCCCGTTCCGACATAATAAATCCAGTTTCAGAAATTGGTCGCTAGAGGCGATGTTAATTTTTAATATCAGTACGTTGTCTAAATTTATCTGTAAGTAATATTACTTACAAAATAACACCATAACTAAATGGGGACCTCCTCACGTTCACTACTTAGATGGTATTGATCTGTCTGGGAGCCAATTCCCGTAACTTAGTCCTAAACGGTATTCACGTAATTGACAATACAATGGTATAAGTTGACTGGCATGCGATTGTACACTTATTTATATCAAGTTAATATTGTAATAATAATGGAGCGGATTGCCAAAATATATTCAATTCATAATAAAATTTCATTTGGGTCATCTCTCAGTTTTAAAAATTTTTTACGTGATTTGGCCTTCTGATGTAATGTTCAAGTATTATGTAACGCAATTTGGAGGGGGCCTCTTGTAAAACGTTACATGGGCGGGAGGGGGTTACGAACAACGCGTTACGTAACATTGTTTTTTATTTAAATAAAAACTAGGGAATTAAAATCTCCCAAGTTGGCAACCCTTTTCGTTGTTTTTCGGGGAATCTCGATTATATTGTACGTCATTTTTATTTTTAATTGCGACTTTTAGGTAAAAATAGTCACTTGGGTGTTACGTAACGTTTAGGATTGGGGGTGGGCCGGGTAAAGAAAAACGTTATGGCTCGTTACGTTGGGGTCAACACTTAAAAAATTGCGTTACGTAATAGTGGACGCGCCCCTGAGATCTTCCATGTTTAGGAAGACACTAAGATGTCTCATTCCCAACTTTACTATGATTTGATTGACTGGATAAATACCATGATTTATGGAGTTTTTGAGTATCTTGATGCTTCGGTAGTTGTATGCGCATTAGAAATCATGGTAATTATCCCGTTTTTAGTTTAATTATTTTTGTAAGTTCAAATTATGTTATAAAATGCTATGTGAATGTTTGCATGTTCACTATTTATGCATGTACTTATGTAGTTACTAAAGTCTTTTTATATTTCTTAATGATTTGTAATTTTTTGTTCAAACTCTGCATAGAGGAATTTCTGTAATTTACATGATCTATTGAAAATACGTATCATATCAAAAAACACAAATATAAATGAATATACTTTATTTTACACCACAAACATAAATAAAAGACATTGTCACAAGTAAAATGGGCGGTCTTATGAAGCGATTCGTCCAAATAACCTATAGATGTGTAAAACAGAAGCGTACTTAAATTAAATTGTAATGTATAATTTTTATGAAAAAACACTCAAAATAGTGTTTCCAATCAACAGTATAAATTTTTGGCAGTTTTAGTACATGAATTACATAAAAATATTGTTTGAATGCAAAAACATACTCTTTGTATGAGATTTTTTAATAATATAGTTATTTAAAAATGCTTCACTTACAAAACGTATGAATGCTTATTTAAAATGTATTAGAAATAAGGTTGATTTGTCTGAAAAATTACATGAATAATATTTTCTTGTTCTCTTTATTTAATATGCTTGAAACCATATAATTTCTAATATAACTGTACTTGGAAGTACCTTTTAATTTATAGTTCTAAGTTGCATGTGTTTTTTAATATGAATGTTGCGGTTTTTAATAAACTAACTTACTAAAACAAATGCTTTTAATTTAACAACCTGCTGGACTTATTTATTTGCTATTTAAATATCTTGTTACAATCATAGGTTGGTTCAATGGCTGGTTTTCAAGTTTATCAACTTAAGCTTCCAGCCCCACATTCCGAATCACGACATAATCGCTCGCTGCTAGCGTCACGTAGGTAGCTATTTTTTGCGTACCGATTCAGGAACGCTGCAAGTCAGTGTTCCTTTTCATAACAACAATAAAACCAACCAACCAGCTGTCACATCACTTTTGACAGGGAGGCTCACGGTGATTTCAGTTTGGAACATGGACGTTGATAGCGCAAAATGGGGCGGATGTAATGACGTCATCTAGAGTCCGCGCTACGAGTAAAGTTACGGCAAAAGCGGGAACTAAATCTCGAATAACTTCTCGGTTTCTGCGATAGCAGCGCCGCGTCTATCTGACGTCATTGGTGGCGCGGACTCTATGACGATTCACTGGACATCGTTGTCGCGCTCACGGTGACTCTGAACGCTTGTTAGCGTGATTCGGAATGCAACCCTGTATTCCCCATAGATGGCGTTACGAGTACTGTAATGTAACCTTCAATAAGATAAACTAATACATATAATAAATAACTATAATTTCAATAAACTTGTATCCATTAAAGGCTTTGGTTAATTTTAAATCGACTTAAAAAATGAGATGTTCGTCAGTATAAACAGGGTGGAATTTATGGTACTCTAAATACTGAAGATAGCAAATACCCAAACAAATCATTCCTATATTTTTTTAAAACAAAACTGCATTTCATGATTTTTGAAAATACGCTTGCCACACCCTGGTATTCGAACCGATACTAATTAAAATAAATAATAGTGTAAAAAACTAAAAAATACGCTTTTGTAGATAACTGAACTAAAATATAAAAAATAATTTTCAATTAAAATTAGGAATAGTGTGATTAACAAAATAAAATATTTTATTGTAAATAAGCGTGGGATGTTTGATGTCAATTGTTATAAATATTTTTTGACAGATATTAGTAAAAGAAGTCTTTGAAAAAAATATTAAAAAGCACCTCCCGCTTTATACAATAAAATATTCGTTTTTGTTAATCACACTAATCATAATTGAAAATTATTTTATACTTTTTAGTTCGGTTATCTACAAAAGCGTGTTTTTTAGTTTTTTAACTATTATTTATTTCCTTTTTTTTAGTTTGGTTAACTACAAAAGCGTAAGATGGCGCTGCTGTATCAAGCACTAGGGATGGAACGTTTCACGAGTAGCATGTCAAAAATCACATATGTATGTATAGAAGAGATGACTACACCGTGCGTTGACTTCTATTGCGAAAACCACGGCAGACACCGTTTTCCTAAGGATGGAGTTCGCAAAACGAAAAATGAGTAAGTACAAGGAATTAAACATGTAAACCCTAGTTCGTACATATTGAAGACTTTTTTATATGTTCAGTTCACTTTCGTGTAACTGATTTATCTGTAACGCCATCACATTGGAATAATTACCGTAAGTTATTTTAGCGATATTTTACGTACCTACTTATCTACCTAGGTTTGTACTTGTAATTTTTCCTCCTAAAAGGTTATCTTAAAGATACTGTATGAAGAATATTGAAGAAAAATGCTATATTTTCAGTGTTTTAAGGAACAAAGCTTCTCCAGAACAACATTCAAGATATAGTGTATCGATTAGTCGGATTCCACAGAGGTCTAACAAATAATACGATCACAAAAGAACATTGAGGCAAACACAAGACGAAACAAAAACGGAGTGAGCATGTTCTCTAAAATTTTGATGTTGTCTTTGCGACTTGGACAGTTTGGCAAGTTTAGAAATATACGTTTTAGCGGAGCATGCCTCGGGTGCTTGTTTAGATGGCGCCATCTATCGCTAGTTTTTTTATTTAAATCGAGAATGAAAAGCCCTCATTGCGAAATTTACTAAACTCCCGGGTTGATACTGCCAGCAGTAGTCGGTAAAGCGTATCGTATTTATTATTTTTATGAATTAAAAAAAATCAATTTAAATAATACTATTTTTTTATTAAATTGTGATCGGTCCTTGATAAGTGTGCAAAATCTCAATTTAATTCGACGTTCCGAAGTTGTTGAAAATTAAGTTCAAAGATTCCGTTACATACATACCAAGATAGTAAAAAAAGCATGTGTGCAATTAACACGTGGTAGAAGTGACCTGTAAAAATTTTGGTTTCAAGATAATGAGACGAATGTAAAATTTCGTGAAGATGATAATTGTAGGTTTAGTAATGATCATAGTGATGCAAAGTTAGATAACTTTATTATTCCATATTTTATTCGTATATATTACATAGATTTATTCAGACTCAGAGCTTACATTTTCGATAAATGATACAAGAGGCTTATGGTAACTAAACTGTCGCTTTTTCGATTCATCGACTTTCAAATCCCAACGATGTTAAAGAAGTTTACACTTCAATAACACTAGTTTTATGGCACCAATCGTTAGGGTCAATCTCTAACAAAGATCGTTGAATTGTACATTTGCGGTTTCAGTTATCAGATAGGTAGGTAGGTATTATCTTCCAGTTAGCCAGACGATATTTCTACAATTATTGTGATACCATGTTTGTTAGAAAGATTTGATCTTTATGATTGACCTTATCGATTGGTGCTATAAAAGCATAGGGTGTTATTTTTGAAGCGTAAACTTCTTTAGCATCGTGATTTGAAAGTCCATGAAACGAAAAAGCGACAGTTTAGTTACCATAGTTACCATAACCTCTTGTATCATTTATCAAAAATGTAAGCTCTGAGTCTGAATAAATCTATGTAATATATACGAATAAAATATAAAATAATTATCTAACTTTGCATCACTATGATCATTACTAAAACCTACAATTATCATCTTCCCGAAATTTTACATTCGTGTCCTTATCTTGAAACCAAAATTTTTGATGGTTTCACTTCTACCACGTGTGAATTGTCGAGATAGTGGTCAAACGATGGCCTATATAATTAAAAAAAAAAGAATAGCACACATGCTTTTTTTTTTTCAATACAATTTAATTTTTTTCTGATATTCGACAATATTATGAGTATTATGTATGACATACTGTACTCGTATACTGCTGTGTCGGAGTGCTCCCAGTACAAATATCATTTCTGTGCTGCAGAAGAGGGCTGCTCGTGCAACTTATGATAATATGGGCGACACTCAGGCACTAGCTCTGATCCTGGTAATTTTAGGCCAATCTCAGTACTTCCAATAGATAGTATTTTTTTTAACTAATTTTAAATCAACTGCTTAGACATTTCAATTCACATAATTTACTGCTTAATAAACATTTTGGATTTACCTGGGCTCGCTCAACGACTGATGCTGGTATTGAGTTAATATCGCACGTATTTGATGCCTGGGAGAATTATCATGACGCGTTAGGTGTTTTTTGTGATTTGTCCAAGGCATTTAATTGCGTAAACCATTGTCATGGTTTACGCAATTGATCAGGAAACTACACCATTATATGGCATTAGGAGCGTTGCTCTAGACTTTCTCACTTCTTATGTAAGTGGTGGAGTGCAGAGTTGACGTGAATGGAACGCGTCCTCCGGCTCTGGTTAAAATCCACAGGGATCTATTCTGGGACTATTTTTGTTTGTAGTATATATTAATGATCTTCCCCATTTGTAAGGGGCGTTGTCATGAGGTTGTATTGTTTGCAGATGACACGCCACTTTTATTTAAATTATAGCAAAAATATTAATTTGTTTGAATAAATAGCGATAATCATAATTTTAATACTAGAAATAAAGATAAACTCGCTGTTGCCACTTGTAGACTCCATAAAGTTTGTAAATCGTTTAAAGGGAAAGGCTTTTATAACAAACTTCCAAGTGTTGTACAAAAATTGACAATTAACAAATTAAAACATAATTAACCAAAATCTTTATAGAAAAGCCTACCTACTATAACATATCGTATTATTTAGTTAGATGATAGAGAAGCTTCGGATTTAAATTGCTCTAACTCGTTCAAAAATGTTACAATTTAGACGTAATTTATTTTCTTTATTGTTATATATTCTAAAATGTTCACTTAAAAGAACAACCACCCTTGTTTTTTTGCTTTTCTTTCCTGGCTTGGTCGCGAATTATCAGGCACTAAAATTGACGTTTCAAAGTGATCCTTGTGATTTAAATGAATAAAAAGATTATTGAATTTGTTTGATTTTTTTAAAATTTCTTATACATTCATAGGTAATTTGTTAGTAAAAAATAGAATATCAAAACTACATTTTAATCGGTAATTCGTCATAAAATAATAAAACATTTTTATTTTTGTCGGTTCGATTTCCAGGTGAGGCAAGCGTATTTTCAAAAATCTTTGAATCAACCCTCTTCATACTAGCATACGATTACGAAGTGTTTATTGCGTGCGATGGGAATTAACGCGCACAAGTTACAATCAGGCCAAAAGTTTTCTATTTATAGGTTCCTTCATGGTCAAACAACTAGTCTGATTTTCTTGTTACGTGGAAATTCAGTGGTAGCGCATGTGTTTTTAAAAAAGAAAGCAAAGTTTCGTAGTTGTATAAATTTGCAAAAATGGCGGGAAAAGCTTACGATTGGCCGGTTGATACCGAAAATTTACCGGTAATGAAGATTGTGACGCCAAGAAATGTTGTAATGGAAGGTATCTATGGAATGTGAGTATTACTATTAAATTTATCGAGTATCTATAAAATGTGCTTGCATTTGCGGTACATAGTAACGTAGCTGAATAGAGTGCGGTGCGGATCGAAGAGTAAAATAATCTATAGGGTGAAGTAGAACTTTATGCTAGCCTAAAAATGGCATGGCATGGTAGAATAGATTAGACTGACTTGGTCACATTAAGGCTGCAAAAAAAATACGAGGTAGGTACTAAAACACATGATATCTGCTCATTTTTAGGGTTCCATACCTCATAAGGTAAAAAAATGAACCCTTATAAGATCACTCTCTTGTCCGTCTGTCTGTCCGCGTATCACCACCGATTTTCTCAGGAATGGGTAGACCTAGCAACTTGAAATTTATACCAGATACCGAGGTATATAGTCCCTATTAGGTGTATAAAAATCAAGGTCCTAAGTCAACACGATAAAAAGATATGGCTAAATTTAGATTTTCGAGAAAACTTATATTTACTTTAATTATAATTTTTTTATTTTTCGAAATTTTCTCTTTACTTGTGCTGTAAGACCTTGCTTTTAACCAAAATTGTCAATTTTAGGTCAACCGGAAGTACCCTATAGGTTTTGGTCTAAAACCTATATGGTAGTTCCCGTTGACTTAGATACCAATTTTATTATGGCTGTATAATGGGTAGGTACGAAACCCTCAGCGCACGAGTTCGACTCGCACTGACCGGTTTTTATTAATCCTTCATTCCGCCTAATAAGTAGGTTTTTTGATAAATGTTTTCCACATAGGTAGCTAATTATTTTTTATCGCAACTGCCTTCGTAAACGCAAATTCTAATTTTGCAAACATACCGAATGTCAGATTGATCTGTCACTGTCAACAACAAACAGCTGATTTTCCACAATTTCCTCTCTGTCAAAACAGTCCTGGGAAGTGGGAAGTAGTGGGAAAAAATAAACAATTCCGATGGTTTCGTAAAACAGACCTAGAAATTACAGTGCAAATAAATAAAAACCACGAAAAATGAGTTCTCCGAAACCATCTTCTCCTACACCAACTAAAGGCTCGTCAAAAAGCAGTATAGCACAAAAAATATGTGATGTAGACGAATGTTGTCGATCCGAGTTCATTTACGGAGGTCCATTTATCAAGGTGGAAAAGATAGAGCCGTTTATGTCCACGGCTACTCCAATCAACATACAACTTCAAGGGACCTTCAAGAAGTACGTCTTTACTTGTTTTTTTGGTATAAATATTTGAATTGAAAGCCCGTTGCATTTGTTTAGATTCAAATCTAGCCATTTTATGCGTCCATGTGTTCCAACTATTAAAGTTTTGAGTTTATTTAAAATCTAGAGGGCTTTGCTCCTCAAGTAATAGTCATTTTAGTAAATAATATAAATCTATGATAACACTATGATTCCCCAATATCTTGGGCATTAAAACGACCTTCATGAAGGAAGATTTTTGCCGTGTCGTATTTTGTCGTTTCCGAGGACGGATACAGAACACCGAGAACTCGAAGTGTAGTAAATAAATATAAGTTTTTATTATAATATATTATATATTTTAGGCTAAGGTCTTATCTTTATGGGCCGTAGAATAAGTTAATTAATATCCTGTAACTGTTGTATTGTTGCCTGAATTACCTAAATGATTTATTGTTAAAAACATATAATATCCTAATAAGAGAAGACCACTCACTGTAAAGTGCAGCTTAGGACAGCCCTTCCAGTAGATAAAGGTTGCTGGATCTAATAAAGGTCCTATTTAGCCATTGGGTGTCACAATATTTTATAATTACAATACACGATATTGTTCACTCTGGAAATCAATGGTGGAGGCCTATGTTCAGCAGTATTCAGCAGTGTACAGCCTGCAGCTGTAATTATGATGATGATACCTAACAATATAATACTAGCTGAGAAATGTTATATCTATATATATAGATCTACCTGATCCAATTGTGAATCTAAACCAGCCAGGGACTCAACACATACAATTTCATCAAAATCAATCCAGCCGATAGTATAGTATTGAATAGATGACCATTAATCCCTTCTATTCTGTATAGTTGTGTTATTAATGAATAATAACTAACTATTTACTTAATTCAGCTTATCATTTGTCTTTCAAATGACTTTTAAATTTGTTATCCACGTTATATGGTATCTAGGTATATTAATATAATATATTCGAAATTTCCTCTGTCACTTTGTCTGTTACTTATATACTTATTATAAGAAATAAAACTTATTATATTAGGTCTTTACTTATGAAATTCGAGATATGTATGAAAATTTTAATATATAAAAATTTGGGTGATATTTTTATTTTAGCTAATCAAAGTAGGTACTGGCCCAAATTATCTAAACAATTTTGCCATTTTGATGGTAGTTTGTTTATCTCTTTACTGTAGAAGTCTGCCAGACGGGAGGCGATGAAGTCAGTGAAAGCGTTTTGTACTGCCTCTTGGGTGTTGAGTTTTTACCTACTTAAGAAATTGTATACATTTTGAAAAAAGTAGAAATCTGTTGGGGCAATGTCCGGTGAGTACGGAGAGCTTCCAACTGTAACCCTTGTAGCTTTGCGATGGTCTGTCGTGAAATGTGAGCTCGCCCGTTGTTGTGGAGAAGCAATGGGGAAGAGCGATTGACCAGTCTTAGTTGTTGAATTGCGAGCTTCTCCATCATTGTTTGCAATGCTTGGCAATAGACATCTGCCGTCACTGTTGTCTAAAACAAAACAAAATTTTCTAAAAACAAATAACTGAATTAGAAATTAAAATAACACTGCTTTCGAATAAAATTTATTTGAATTTCGAATTGCGCGCCATTCCACAGATAATTATATCTGAAATTGCTGGTTATAGAATCTCAAATTACATAGGTAAAGACCAATTATTATAAGAAGTATATAAGTGCTATTTTTATATATGCTCAATGTACGTTTATTTCTAAATGTATGTATAATGGAACAAACATTATCTATACCTACTGATAACTAATAATTGTTTAACTAACATGTAATTTATTCATGTGTTTTATTACCTACACGTCATTAAACTTTATTGTAATCTTGGATAGAGATTTATAAGGACAGACTAGGCACCTATTGACAGCTTATTTTCTTCTTCGTACCTTACCTATTACGCTGCGCTTTCGAGTGAGTGGTCGCCACTCAAGAACCTTTCTGCCCAAACGGCCGTCAGATCTTCGAGCTCTGTGCCTTGCCTACTACCACTTCAGCTATGCCAGTAGTGGAACACCCCCACTAGATGGAAATACGACCGGGAGGCCAATTCCCGTAACTTAAAATAGTAAAATTCGAGTATCGATCTAGTCTTGTTATGATAAATGTCCTAAACGGTATTCACGTAAATAATAATAAAATGAATAGGTGACTGGCATGCGATTATACCTACACTTTATTTATAATAAGCTAATATTGTAATATTCACGGAGCAGTAGGTATTGTCAACATATATTCAATTCATAATCTAATCTCATTTGGGTTAACTTTCGTTGTTTTAGAATTGTATTAGAAGAATTGGCCCACACAATGCACTCAACAGGTCCCGACCTAATTATATTCAGATATGTCAAATAGCTTTTGAGTGAATTGTGTGATTTTAAATAATAAATAAAAAGTACATTAAAGACCCCTAGAATTGGGTTAAAATCCTTTGCAATATTTTCTTATGTCCTTATCTGACAATGTCGAATAAAAAACTGCAAATACATAAAATTCGTCATTTTTATCGTTTCTGTGTCTGGCCGGTAATTTCAGAATTTGACGCACAGCCCGGATAGCTCAGTCGGTAGAGCATTGGACTTTTAATCCAAGGGTCCAGGGTTCAAGTCCCTGTTCGGGCGAGCGACTTTTTGCACTTATTATTTTTTTATTTTATTTATTTGTGACAACAAACAATTATAACTAAATATTACTAGACTTAATAATGATTGCATAGTTATACGTTTTACTACAGGCATAACCAGCAACATTATAAGTTTGTGTTTTTTTAATTGCATTAAATTTTTTATTAAGCTAGCTGACCCGCCGAACTTCATACCGCCTTGGCATGCTTACGACGCGGGCTGCTAATGTACGTCACCCCGGTAGAATTGTCAATTGGCCATCATTAGCTGCATCTATGTATGAGAAAATGAATTTTCTTTATATTCTTTTTACTTGAATTTTTCCGATATTGTAATAGTTATTCTGCTATTCGGAGCGGAGACAAATCCAACAAATCAAAGATCCTCAAAATCTGTCCAGCCGTATTAGAGTTATAAATGGTGTAACTAACCCGACTTTGTTTTATATATAAGAGAAATATAAGATGTTTGCTCTTAGTAAAATGACTATTAACCATTGCTAAATTGAGGTTATTGGGTGATAGTCTGTTCAACTAAATAAGACAAACACTGGCCTTGTGTTATCAAAGACATAAATCAAGATTATTTTCTTGTGTTATTTCCTCAAATAGCTGCTAAATGTTTGTCATAACGTCGTCGGTCACGGAGAATACTCTGACGAGTTGAAAACTTCCTCTTTTTTTTGAAATCGGTTAAAAAATAAACGATTTGACAAAATTACGTACGGTAATACATTCCGCCAAATCATTGTTGTCCGACCAAACCCACACCTTGAAATAAATATCGTTTAAACCAAATCTATACACTAACTAGTGATTCGCCCCGAACTGAGATCTCGCGAGTCTCCCATAAAAACACAAATATATTATTCGTAATCTTTGACTATCAAAATAGTGCCACGAAATAAATAACTTGACCTACAGTTTCCTTCAAATTACAGATAACGGGAGTTCATGTTAATCGGGTACTCTTTTTTGCGATACAAATTGCAGTCATTCTGGATTTCAGACTTTTCCATATCTTTGTGTCACGCATACTACACGCATACCAAATTACAGCTACTGTGGGGTCACTGGTGTACCCTGTGAATTTCATCAAAGTTCAGTTTTTATTATTGATAATAACTGAAAAACTACAAAGACTTTACTAAAAATAAAAACGGAGTCGAAATGTACTAATGAATACATTTTATTTGACGTCCCACTTGACCTAATAGTCTTAGTTTATTTTTTTTACCCCTCTTGAACCCCAATATCTCAACAACCCCCTAACATTTTTAGCTCATTAGTAACACCAAAATTGTGCCATCACTACCTACCTTGTATCATTTCACGATGATCGGACCAACTCTTCGAAAGTTATCCTCGGACAAACTTACATACAACGCCGATTTGCCCAAGTTGATTTGGAGATCACGCATCGCTCGATCAATAATATAAATTCTAAAGTAATTCGGTCACTGGCTGACTCTCTTTCTGTTTGTTACATTTTCACGACTAAACGGCTGCACCAATATCGATGAAATTCGGTATACAGATAAATTGTGAAAGGGATTGGGACATATGCTACTTTTTACCAGACTGCGCAGGAGAGTAATGTTTTTATTGACAGCTATAGTTACATTATAAAATGTATCGAAATAGGTATTCACATGACTGAAACATTGTTTCTACTCTGTTAATTAATTTTTGACATTAAGATTATTCTAGTTTTTTTATTAATTAACTAGCTGACCCGCCGAACTTCGTACCGCCTTGACATGCATATGATGCTGGCTGCCAATGTACGTCGCCGGTACAATGGTCAATCAGCCATCATTAGCTGCATCTATGTATGAGAAAAATGTATTTTCGTTAGTTTTTTTTTTGCGAGAATTTGTTCGATATTTTAGTTATTCTGCTATTCGGAGCGGAGACAAATCCAACAAATCAAAGATCATCAAAATCGGTCCAGCCATTATATATACGGTTATAAATGGTGTAATGAATCCGACTTTATATAATTTAAGATTATAGGTGATTATATTGTATATCTTTGCAAGCCCTGACGGGCAGATAATATCTTTATGCACGTTAATCACATATAACTCAGACCTTATTTTATAACGTATAATTTATCAATCAGCAAAGAATAAATTTTACTTAAAAAACTTTCGTGATTGGGATCAATCATTATTATAAATACGGGGTTTATCAGGTACCGTCTTATCGGTGTTTCGATCGACAATGTTCAATCTGCTCCGAATAACGTCTCGCCTCGCACAGCAGAGTGAGGCGAGACGTTATCCGGAGCGGATCGCATTCACCCTGATGAAGGTTCACGAATTGAACCGAAACATTGTCGGTCGAAACACCGATAAGACGGTACGTGATAAATCCCGTATTTATAATAATGAAATAATAAATATATAAGATAATTATGACTTGTGACGAAATAACAATAAGAAAATCTATTTGCATAAATTACAGGAGCCGTTGCCATTTAACTAACTGCAAAGTTTAGGATAGAGGGCGACACTGTCTATGTACGAAAATAAATATATTTCTTTCAGACGAAATTTGATCATACACCCTTGACACAATATTTAAAACATTTTCTCAGACTAAAGTCGTAAGTTTCAGAAAATATTTTACTAACTTTTCACGTTTGTTTACCGATAACTAGATGGCGCTCCTTTACTAACGTAACTACCAAATCCTAATGTAATCTAGATTCGGAACCATCGCATCGGTGCGCGAGTCCTGCTCGTACTTAACCGGTCTTGTTTCATAACTTTTCTTGGTTCCAGGAGTTTCGCATATTATTCGTTAAGAGAGCGACTACCCATCATACTGACTAAGATAATAGATTATCTATCAAGGGAAGGAGGACAGATAAAATCCAAAACTGGGGCCGTAAGTTTATTTCTGTATTAAATCATTGCACAGTTTAAAGTTTCGTATTACACGGGTACAAACAAAAGTACATGGACTAGAGACCTTTTTCAGTTTTAGTAAAAAACAGTATTTCATAAAACATTTTCCTCAAAAAAATATCTTATTTATCGTATCTTAAATTATCATAATTTTATTTATCGTATCTTAATGTATCGTATCTTAATTTATTGTATCCTTATTTATCGTATCTTAATTTATGGTATCCTTATTTATCGTATCTTAATTTAACGTATCCTCATTTATCGTAACTTTTATTTATTTTCAGGGCGACGACGAAATCCGAAACTTTATAAAGCACGTATCGAAGCTGAAAAGCGATCTAGTGACCAACAAGCCATACGAACCTTTGAAAGCTAATACGGCCGATGCAAAACTATGGAATACTTGGCTGGCCTCACAGGAGAATGCGCGATACTTCACTAATATATGGGTGTTTACAGAGTGCTATGTGTATAGAAGCCTCAGGGATGGATGTGAGTTAGGGTAAGAATTACAGAAATTCATACGAAATCCTTAAGTAGCAATTTAACTGTTTCGTAAGTGTTTCGTGCAAATAAATATTTTGAATCTTAATATTACAAGTAACTTTTTAACAAAAATATAACCGACTTCAGAACAGAAAAGAAACCAGTTATTTTGATTTAAAAACCAAACTACTGAACCGATTTTGATGAAATTTCTATTGAACCAATCTGAAAGTACATATATCCTTTCAAATAAATATTTTTTGTTTGTCTGTCAAGTCCCTTTTTCACTTCAGATCATAAGTGTTCCTTTTTTCTTTTTGAGGTACGGATTTCTAACAACGATGATGATAATGAGGCTCAATAAGATCTGTTAAAGACCGTAAAATCTTTTACAGCAAAGCTCTACATAAGTTCGACCCGTTCGATGAGCAAAAAGACAAGTCGTTCTCTGCCTTTCTCGAGGCGATGTGTGTGGTCGCTGATAAATTGGTGACCATGCTTCCTGTTATCGATAAGGACAAAAGAAAACAGGACTTTATGACGCTTTTAAAGGTAACTACACAGAATAGGAACAGAAGTTAAGTTGCTTTAATCGTAGCTTCGACCGACTTGATACGAGATCCTCGTACGCGCGCGCCTGTTTTCGCTCGTTTTACGAAACTACTTTGTCGTTATCTATTTTGTGGAAATAATATAGAAAGAATAAGTGTAGTCACAGAGCTCTGACAAAAGTTATGGGCAATTACTTATTTTATAAATAAATAAATAATGCTGGATAGTTCACAAAGTGCTATCGTGACGTGACAGGATATTAGATTTAATATTTTCTTGTTAATAAACAATACTTAAATAACTTATAGAGAAACAACCGGACATAGTACATATTACAATATCTTAAGATCATGCAAACATTTGTTCTGCAGCGGGAATTGAACCAGCAACCTCAGCCGGCTACTCGTCTCGGCTTATAACATAAAATAAAAAAAGTAATTGATTTTTAAAAAACAAAAAGTTACGTCTGAATTAACGTTACGCCCTACACGGAATAAGCGCCACAGCAGAAATAGGTAATAGTTCTACGATATCTCTACCGCGGTGAGTGAACTTTGTCACGGTTAATGTTTGAGCAATATAAGTATTATTTGAGAACGCCTAGTCAAAATTAAAAATATTTTTATTGAATAAAATCACAAGGATCACTTTGAAACGTCAATTTTACTGCCTGTTCCTTCGCGACCAAGCCAGGAAAGAAAGGCAAGAAACAAGGCTGGTTGTTCTTTTTAATGATCCTTTTAGAATACATAACAATAAAGAAAATATATTACGTCTAAATTGTAACATTTTTGACCAAGTTGTAGTAATTTCAATCCCAAGCTACTCTATCATCTAAATAATCCGATATGTTATAGTAGGCTTTTTTATAAAGATTTTATAGTATTACGTTTTTAAAGTCAATTTTTGTAAATCCCTTGGGAGTTTGTTGTAAAAGGGTACACACCTTGCCCTTTAAACGATTTACTAACTTTATGCGAGTATATAAGTGGCAACAGCGAGTTTATCTTTATGTCTAATATTAAAACTATGATTATAGTAATTTGTAATATTTTTTTTTTAATAACGTATTCGGTGCTGTAGAACATAGCACTGTAGGAGAACGTTTATTCTGTGAAAACAGTGATTTAAATTTAACAGTGTATATCCTATAATTATGTTCTAGATATGTCTCTGGGCCAACAAATGCGATTTATCACTGTCAGCCGGCGAGCAAGTCACTATGGGAGGCACAGCCAAAGATGGCGGTGCTCCAGCTGCGCCGGTAGACCCCTTCCAGATGATTATAGACTATAAGGACAAGGTAATAAAGCACATTATTTTCAAATCTAATCTAAAGAGCCCGCTAGATCCCACTGCTGGGAAAAGAACTCCCTTCCCATCTTCCATTCATCCCGGTCTAGGCCTTTTGTCGACTAGTTCGCACTATGCGCGTCAAGTTCGTCCCGCCATCTCCGCCTTCTTTTACTATTATTTATTGATTTAATAGTTATTGCACAAAATATACATATAATGTAAAAAAGATGGGCTTAATGCTAAAAGAAGCGGATAAGTATTATAAATTGGAAAGTATCTCGGTCTCTTTGTTACGTTTTCGTGACTAAACGTCTGGTCCGATTTTGATGTAATTTGGTAAACAGATAGATTATGACCAGGACATGGAGCTACTTTACTCGACTGCGTAGAGGAAGGTATAATGACAACCAACTCAAGCGAATCGTGGTCAGCATCATAAGATGTTTAAGCTAATTTAGTAGTAGTAACTCCAGGGCGCTGTCCACAATCTTTTAGAAAAGCATCATGTTTCAGGACTTTTTATTTCAAGCTTGTAGCTACATTACTTCGATTTGAACCACAAAACTTTAAACACTACTGTTACAATCCTAATAACACCACATTCAGTATAAAACATTGCGAAAATAAACACGATTTACTTACTTTTTTGGATAATTTTACGCTTTATTTGAGTTCTAACGTAAAGCGTTTTGAGTGAACGATTTATGGTGACGTCACCAAAACTGCTAAGACTTTACAATAATAAAGTAAGATTACTAATTGAGGGTCATGGTACGAAATGTCAGTGCAATATTATTTTAATATTGCTATAAATAAATAAATATTGCTGGACATTTCACACAGCGCTATCTAGCCCCAAACTAAGCAGAGCTTGTACTATGGGAACCAGATAACTGATAGAATACTTATATACTTTTTTTTGTAAATTCATACTTATAATATATAGAAAAACAACCAGACCCGGAACAAATATCTGTAGATCATGCAAACATTTGTTCCACGGCGAGAATCGAACCCACTACCTCCTGCGTCTCAGCCGGCTGTTCTCCCACTACGCCACGGAGGTCGTCATAAGAGATTGAGGTTGGCCCCCAGACGTCAGTAATGTAGTGAGTATTAAATTAAAGTCAGTATTAATTAAATTTTATTTATTTTTCAGCTTTTGGTAGACGATACGGCTAAAATAGCAGACCAAGTGGTAGCGAAAGCGGAGACCATGGGAAAAGCTATTGAGGGGGTATGTACGAAATAATGTAATAATAATCGTACTAATTATCACATGCCCCCTTATCGCAATAAATTAAAGCCTTTGTGGTATTTCAAGCCACAAATTTTGTTTGTTTATGATAATTAAAATACTAATTTAGTATTTTCTAGCAAACGATATCCATATCTTATCTTGAATGAATGAATGAAATTTATTTGTTAGAAGAATGAATAAATTACTGATAGGTAGGTTTCACACACTTCATCGATTAACGGCGTGCATCTTAGGTATTTATCATAGGTATTTGAATCTTATCACAATAACTTCGCTATCGTGGTATAAAGCCGGTGAATAGGTTTCTACTAGGCAAGCGTGTACCATCGTAGACTGCATCATCGCGCACCATCAGGCGAGATTGTGCTCAAACTCTAGCGTATAATTTGTGAAAAAAAATCATATGTGATATTTCAAGCCAAAAGTTTATCACAATCATGCTCACTTTTTACAGTGATATCCTTATTTTATCTTATCACAATAACTTAACTATATATAATTATACATATAGTTATGTTAAAATGATTTCATTCAATATGTTCTTGTCGTTACAGAGTTTATGAATATACAGGGTGACAAATGGGAAGTTGCCTAAAGTAATCATTTATAATTTTGAGATAGGTTCAGGAAAAAAAATAATAAAAACATACATTGAATCACTGAAGTAGTCATTTTTATTTGGATAGGTTTCAGTTTAATTGAACATTTTCAATAGGCACAATTAAGTTTAAAAAAAAAAATGACAAAATCTGGGTAGGGAATGACTATTAATGGTAAATATTTTCGAAATGATCCCCATCTGAACTTGCACAATAATCAAGTCGTTTTTGAAAGCTATAAAAACTTTGTTCAATTGTAGATGAAGAAATATTAGAAATTCCTTTTCTAATAGCTTCTCTCAAATCATTTTTGGTCTTGGGTTTATCTTCAGTTAAATGTGGATTTTCAGTACCCCAAAAACGGTAATTTTGTTTATTGACATATCCGTTCAAATAAAAGTGAGCCTCGTCTGAGAAAATTATGTGATTAATATTGATCTCGTTGTTTTCCAATTTATTTGTCATAACTTTACTAAACTCAATTCTTTTTTCTTTACAATCTACGGTGAGCAATTGATGAGTTGTGATTTTGTAAGGACGTAACTTGATGAACTTTTTCATTATTAATCTTAGTGTCTCTCGATTCAGTTTTAAAGCTACTGCAGCTTTTCTTATTGAATCCGTTGGGTTATTCTTGAAATGTTCTTCTACCTCGGCAACCTTATCTTCTGTGGTAACTGTGTATTAAGGACCAGGAAGATCATGACGACGATCGTCAAGAGTATAATAATTGATGAAGTTATCAATTACTCTAAGAAAGAAGTAAAAAAAAAAATTAAGACTTCATTAAAGAATACGGTCATACTATAAAGTCAATTTTTTTTTTATTATTCTTACCTTCTAAGAGTATTTTTACTAGCTACTCTTTTACTTCCAAACTTGGTACGAAAACCTCTATATGCTTCAGTATAGTTTTTACCTCTAGAATAAAAGCACTCAATGAGATACACCTTTTCTTCGTTCGTAAGGTCACTCATTTTAAAGTACACGTACTGCTCTTTATGGCGTCTCAATAGAAACTGACAACGTTCTAGAATATACCTACGTGGGCCCAGCCTTATACTGTAGAATAAAGGAGGAAAGAGATGCATATACTTTAGGTAACTTCCCATTTGTCACCCTGTACATACACACAGAATATCGCATATGAAGATACTTTCAATATTCTTTTCAGAACATAAAATTAAATTTGTCCCATTTTCGTGGTTGATTGTGACCTGGATCATAGCTTGCTTATGTCACCGTTTCACAAGTTACGCGATACTTAGTTGAATTATATTTCAGAATACCACGTTCAAGTTTCAATGCAGTTGTCATAGATTGGCGACAGCATTTGGCATGCCGCTTTGCAAAGAACAGGTCTTTTTTGTAATACATTATTAGATAGATAGAAACATTATTTTGACTAACAAACACATTAACTAATCAGAAAAAAATATACAAATTATTCCAGAATAACCGTTGTCCAGACTATGATCTCCTATCGTTCTATAGCATAAACTACGTTGGTTATTAAAACAAAATTAACTAGGCGTTCTCAAATAAGTCCAATATCGCTCAAACATTAACCGTGACATAAAGTTCACTCACCGCGGTAGCGATACTGCAGTACTATTATTTATTCTGTGACGAGTATTATTTCGTGTGTGCTGTATTGTAGGGACTAACGTTAATTCTAATGTTTTAAATTTGTAACTTTTATGTTTTTTAAAGACAAATTATTTTTTACTTGAAGCTATGAACCTAATAATAATCTGGACAAACAGTGGTTTCTATTTTACCGTATACATTATTAAATATTTCTAACATAGGATTTCTGATTACAAAGTTGTAATATTAGTATTAAAAATGCAAGTTTATTTATGTAAATGAAGTTAAAAATATACAGGGTGAATTTGGAAACAGTCGACAAATTTTGAGGAACGGCTGTGCATGTAATGAACCTGTACTTTTTTCAATTCAATTTACTGTTTACAAATTCACCCTGTATAAGTAGATATGTAAAATGTAGTTAAAATACAGTTTTAGACTTAGCTTTGATACAGGATGTTTCTTCTGAAGAGACTGGTGCGAACAAAATGAAAACGGTAAAAGTTACTAGAATGTCTGAGGACTGCATATAAATATTTTGGAAAAGGAATATTGCTTTGAGAAAATGTGAAAAGTGAGGTCAAATAAGTGCTTTTTAAACCGCTTTCAAAAAGTTGTGAATTTCCGTAAGTATTTATTACCAATTACTGGTAATTATTGTTATCGATAGCTACTCAGCGCATCACTAGCAGCTCCCGTAAGGGCTGCAAGAGCGAGCGAGATAGCAGTATCATCGTCACTACTCCCATGACTCCGTCTGCCAAGGGCGTTGGCGTCTAGTATACTATTTTTATATTCGATTTCCATTATTTAAGCAGCATTTAAGTGTCTTGAACAAGTAGTTTATCATTTCCAGCCCGTCGCCAGCCCCACGGGCTCCACTAAAGGATCCCTCACCCCCTCCGCCCCCAGCTCCGCGCCCGAGGTAGAGGCGCCCAAGATACCCTGCCCTGCTAAAATGGTGCTAGCACAAACTGTTATATTCGGTAAGTTTTTTTATTAGCTTATGCGGCCATAAAGCCTATTGTGATCGCCACTTGTGTTTAAACCGCCCATAGTTCATTGTATTCGGTACACAGACAGACATTTTTTTTATTTATCGAGCGAACCGGAATCTCCAAATCAACTTGGGCAAATTGGCGTTTTATGTATGTTTGTTTATCCGAGGATAACCTTCGAAGCGTTGATCCGATCATCGTAAAATTTGATTTATAGGTAGTGTTGGCACAATTCTGGTAAATGAGCTAATAATGTTGTGGGGTTGTTGAGATAATGGGATTAAAAAAATCGAAATGAAAGTCTATCTATGAGACTATTAGGTCAAATGGGACGTCTAATAAAAGGTCCTCATTAGTACATTTTAGCCCCGTTTTATTTTTTAGTGTAATCCTTTTAGTTTTTTAGTCATTAGCCAGAATAAAAACAAAACTTTGACAAGATTTGAAACTTAGTATGCGTATAGCTTTAGTAACACAAATATAAAGAAAAGCCTGAAATCCAGAATATATGCAATTTCTACTCCAATAAAGGATTACCATTGTACATGAACTCCCGTTACCTGTAATTTGAATGAAACTGTAGGTCAAGTTAGTTGGTTATCCATTTCGTGTCACTATTTTAATAGTCAAAGATTACAAATAATATTTTTTTGTTTTTATGGGAGACTCGCGAGATTATTTATTAGTTTCACTAGTTTACCAACGGTTAAACACATGAGTGCTTACAAAAAACGTATTTCTAAATGCTATAAGCTACATGTACAAAAATATTATAAAACCAAAAATGTCAAAAAAGAGTGTGTGTACTTATGTACACGCGTTAGAAGTTATACTTCTTTGGCGTATGGAAAAAAAAATAACTAAAATGCAGTAGTGATTAACGATAAATATTAAAATTAATCAAAAAGAGTTTATTTATATAAATAATAAATTATTAGTATCACCGTCGTATATGAAATTGATTTAATAAAAACACCAAAATAATATTTATTTATTCACACTGTTTAATTGTACCCTTACGAAACACGTGTTCTACATATAAAAATACTAGAATATACAACTTGAACATAGTTATCAATTTTCATACCACCTAGAACTAACTTCATGCTGTTAAATTTAGGTGTCGGTGTGCGCGCGCATCTTAAAAATTCACTCTCATCATTTTTCTCCATCGCGCCAAAAGAAGTATAACTTCAATAAAATTTAAAAATAAATGTGAACTTTACACGATTTATAATTTTTTATAATTTTTTCAGATATCGTATGTGATAACTCCGGCTACGAATTGTTCTCTGACCTGTGCCTTGCGCATTTTCTAATATCGCAGAACATTGTTAAAAAGGTAACATTACTTATTTATACAGCCTGTTTTGTTACGTACGACATTAATTTGAAACATACATCCGGAATCGTATTAACTGATTTTAGAGGTGTATTTAAGCTGGAGTATTTATCCAGCAATCGATACATTTCCAATAAACAATTTTTTACGTAAATCGGCGACGCCTTTGAGCCGATGCCGCTTAGTCAGTTTAACAGGTACCTACTTACATGATGAATGAATATGATTTGTATGCCTCGCCTACAGGTTGCATTTTTCAACTGATTTTAGCGAAAATTGGCACACAAGTTCCTTGATTTATATCAATTTTTTAGTCGATCGCGATTTTTGATTAGGGGAGGTAAAGGGGGGAAGTTTGCTGTAGCGTTATTTATCGACAGATTTCAATCAAATTTGAGAGGCAAATTTGAGAGTGGAAGGGAAGGAGTTTGCTGTATATATGGATTAATTTCAATTTTTTTCTTTTTTTCGGAAAATTTATATCTACCTATAACAATCAGTTCTCTCTGCCTTCAAGGGACGAACCCGTAGACACCAGATTAGACCTCCTAGGACCAAGGAAACGCGTGTAATCGCTAAATCTTATACCAATATTTTGCTAGCGAGGTCTACTGTTGTCACAGAAGCAATAGTACCACCTATAAGATTTTAAATTGTAAATGTTTATGTTTCAGGTTAGATTTCACATCAAGAATATGCCTTGGTTCGTTTCTGACGTCACTCGACGGGACTTTAAGTAAGTATATACTAATATCATAAATTCAAAAGTATATCTGTCTCTCTGTATGTCAGTCGCTCTGTGTTCGCTCTTGTTACGTTTTCATTATTAAACAGCTGGACCGATTTCGATGAAATTTAGTATACAGATAAAAATATGACCGGAATTGGGACATAGGTTACTTTTTACCCGACTGCGCAGAAGGAGGGTAATGTTTTTATTGACAAACCACGCGTCTGAAGCCGTGGGCGGCAGCTAGTAATATTATAAGTTCAAAAATAACTCTGTCCCTCTGTCTCTCTGTTTGTTAAGTTTTCACGACTAAATGGCTGGACCCCTGAAGAGGAATCTTATTAAGAAAGCTACTTACACAATAGCTGACTCAATTCAGTCAGCTCAGCCCCTCGACAGTTAATATTATGTCAATTTTGCAATATTTGTACACATTTTGCAATATCTGTACACATTTTGGAATATTTGTACACATTTTGCAATACTCGTATATATACATATTTTGGAATATTTGTACACATTTTGCAATATCTGTACACAATTTGAAATATCTGTACACGTTTTGCAATATCTGTACACAATTTGAAATATCTGTACACGTTTTGCAATATCTGTACACAATTTGAAATATCTGTACACGTTTTGCAATATCTGTACACAATTTGAAATATCTGTACACATTTTGCAATATCTTTACACATTTTACAATATTTGTATACGTTTTAGAATATCTGTATACATTTTGGAATATTTGTACACATATTGCAATATCTGTAGATACACATTTTGCAATATCTGTACTTACACATTTTCTTTCAATTGATTATTATTCCTTTTATTTTCTGTATTGTGCATATTGTTTTGTAAAGCGAGCGAAGCGAGATCTCTAAATCAACTTGGGCAAATCGGCGTTGTATGTATGTATGTTTGTTTGGCCGAGGATAACTTTCAAAGCGTTTATCCGATCATCGTGAAATTTGGGTTATAGGTAAGTAGTGATGGCACAATTTTGGTGTAACTAAATGAGCTAAAAATGGTGGGGGGGGGGGATTGTTGAGATATTGGGGTTCAAGAGGGATAAAAAAAACAAAATGGGACTATCCGGTCAAGTGGCACGTTTAATAAAAGGTATTTGTGAGTACATTTGGACCCCGTTTTTATTTTTAGCTTAAACGTTGTAGTTTTTAGTTATTAGCCATAATAAAAACTGAACTTTGACAAAATTCACAGGGTACACCAGTGACCTCATAGTGCTGAAATTTGATATGCGTGTAGCTTTATTGACACAAATATAGGCAAAAGTCTGAAATCCAGAATAACTGGAACTTCTACCCCAAAAAAGATTAAGCAATTTACATGAACTCCCGTTACCTGTAATTTGAATGAAACTGTAGGTAAAGTTAGATAGTTATGCATTTCGTGGCACTATTTTATTGATCAAAGATAAAGGCTGGCTTGTACAACGATCTCTTAACGTATTTAGCGACTAAGAACGTTTAAATTTTACGTATTTGTATGATTTGACAACTCCTTAAATCATATTTAGCCACTAAATACGTTTAGGCATCGTTGCACGAGTCACCCTCAGAATATTTGTTTTTGTGTTTTGGGAGACTCGCGAGATCTCAGTTCGGGGCGAACTACTAGTATATATTTTAATACGTGTTTTTATTTTTCAGATTTGTAATAGATTCTTGTGCAAATGCCAACTACAATAGAAGTGTACCTGAACTCAAAAAAGGTCAGTAAAATATATTTGTAACAAGCACCAGCCGGCGGCTTTTCCCGCGTGGTATGTCAACAAAAAGTAGCCTATATCTTAATCCAAGTCATAATCTATCTGTATTCCAAATTTCATCGAAATCGGTCCAGCTGATCAGCCGTGAAAACGTAACTATAAAAAATAAATAATAAAAATAAAATAAAAATTGTTTATTTCAAGCCATTGACTCATAAATAAAATTACTAAAATCAAATTAAACAAAAACAAAATAAATTAAATCAAATCAAATTAAATTAAATCAAGTAAAATTAAATAAAAATAAAATTATACAGTAAAATATAGTATTTAGTAATTTGTGATATTGATGGATTTATTAGTAATTAAGTAGTGATATTCTTAGAGGATTCTTACGACTTCCGTGGCGCAGTGGGCGAATAACCGGCTAAGACGAAGGAGGTAGCGGGTTCGATGCCCGCCGCGGAACAAATATTTGCATGATCTACAGATATTTGTTCCGGGTCTGGATGTTTTTCTATATATTATAAGTATGGCGTGACATAAAAAATGTTGATGAGTATTCTATCAGTTATCTGGTTCCCATAATACAAGCTCTTATATTTGTGAAAAAAAATCTTTAATAATGAATTGAATTATTTTTGTATGTATTAGAGCCGAAAGAGGGCGAAGCCCCAGAGCCCCCTCGGGTTATCAACGCGGATAATTTGCGACAACTAGGACAACAGTGGAAGGCGTATCTAGATGACGGCACTTTTGTTGTAATGGTACGTATTTTTAACCCCCTACGTGCATCGGCATCTTAATGAAAAATCATTGTCTGTGATTTTTACATGTGAAATTGCAGTGATATAAAATAACCATATGATCATATGAAAATGATTTAAAAGTAGCAACCATTTCCATGCCTAGTTCATACAAAATAAAAAAATAATAATAACGAATTGTCACCTGCACTACCGGTTCAAAATAGTACCACCCGAACCACTGACGGACACTTGACTTAAGCCCGTGCACTTCAGTTATTGCTTTTATTGCCCGGCTTTTCTGAGCAGAGTTGATAAAAATAATAATATGATTAAATAAATATATTTATAATTGTTGGTGCCACGATGCACCCTTCAAAAATATCTTAGCGAGCGAAGCTAAGCCGCAGTTAATACGCGGTCAATACGAGCGTTGATGCAAACTTCCCTTGCGAAGCCGATCTCGACGCAAAACGCTTCGATAGCGCGATCTAGGATCTTTACTACCGCCATCTAGTTTGAATACAAGTCAACATCCAATAAACTTTGTTTTAAATAAATTTTAGTCGGTTTGAAAAGTACTTATAATAAAAGTAATCAGATCACACTGTTTGATTTAATTATTTATATAGTACATATGTATATCGCAGGTCTACCTAATATATTCTATGCTATGGTATAGTTATTCTTAGGTTTCATTTAATTTGCATGCAGTGTTAACCTGTAATTGATTGTGCAATTAGCTCTAATATGTAATGTAAAATAATAATTGAATGTATCTTTGTAACTATCGTTGGTTGACCTAAATAAATAAAATAAAATAGAATAGTTTTAGTAAATAAAAATTTAATAGGGGTACTTTTTTAGATTATTCTTAAAAATATGAATGTTATGGATTTTTATTTAATATAATTTAATTTATATAGGGTGTCCCAACAAGAGCGCCGGATTTAAATTTGCTGCCATTTTGTTAATTTGAGTTGTACGGTGATTTTTTTTGACAGTTGTCACGTACAGACCACGCCATATAAGAATTATTGTATGATAATGTTATTATACGTTTAATGATTTTCTTCGAAAAATCCGCATTAATTTGATGATGTTCCAACACCCAATCAGCAAATTCACGACGCTGCGCATAGTCTCTTGCCTTGATTTCTTGCACCAATTGAACCTTGTACGCGTGCAAATGCAGATCTTTTACGAAAATTCCTTGCATGTCCTGGAAATGTTTAATTCTTGCCGAATGGAAGTTTCTGGATTCTCGGCCACAGATTCCCTTACTGTGGCTATATTTTCTAGTGGCGACAAGGACGACAACGAAAAATGATCTTGTGATCCATCAGCGTAAATTTGGTCTCAAATTTTGTAATTAAACCCCTCACTGTCGATTCATTTGGCGCATTATTGCGACCGAAAACTTGACGTAATTGGTGAACTATTTTCGCAAAACTTTCACCATTTTTGTAATGTGTTTTTACAATAATTAAACGTTGTTGGTTTTAATACTTTTCCATATACTTAAATCGCGTGGTCTGTACGTGACAACTGTCAAAAAAATCACCGTACAACCAGTATTAACAAAATGGCGGCAAATTTAAATCCGCCGCTCTTGTTGGGACACCCTATATGGATTATAATTTACAGGATGAAGCTTACTGGACGTGGCCGCATTGTTACAAAGACATGAAGAAATACGACAACAATCTGTACAGAAACCTGCAATACGCCGTCGCTATACTCTTCAAAGGCGATCTCAACTACAGGAAGCTACTAGGAGAGAAGAACTGGAACCCTGTTACAGGATTCGAAACTGCATTACAAGGTATGTTTTTTTATATATTACTAGTGGCCCGTCCCGGCTTTGCACGGGTGGACATTTATTTATTTAACATTTTTATGGCAAAAAAAATTTCCCACCTTTAATTCTTTTAATTTTGTTACATTATTGAAGTTTTAGTAGGGATCCCTAATTTTTTTTTTTAAATATAGCCTATATTACTCAGGTATAATGTAGTGTTCTATAATTTTATAATCGGATTAGTAGTTTTTGAGTTCATTCGTTGTAAACATACACATAAAATCTTTCCTCTTTATTATTATATTATATATATTTATTTATTATTATAAGTATAGATAATATTTTGTTTGAGCACAATCTCGCCTAATGGTGCATGATGATGCAGGCTACGATGGTACACGCTTGGCTAGAAGAAACCTATTCACTCGCGACTTGAAGACCCCCAGGTTGTAGTTAGGAAATTGACTTATCTTTATATTACTAGTGGTTCGCCCCGAACTGAGATCTCGCGAGTCTCCCAAAAAACCAAAGAAATGGGATTATTGTGTTTTATGTTGTATAAACCATGAAATAAATGAATCGAAAGCAAATAACTGAAATGTAAATACCTACTATGTATAGTATCGCATCGCAGTTTGTGTTTTGGCCCATAACTACTAAGTGATAGCCAGCCATACTTATCACTCAGCGCAAATGCATTTTAATACAATTTAGGTACGTTCGTATGGTCTAATGATCAAACTGCCAGATTTGTTTGTTATTATAATACAAGCTTCTGCTCGCGACTTTGCACGCGTGGTTTGCCAATAAAAAGTAGCCTATGTGTTAATCCAGGTTATGATCTACGAACATACCAAATTTCATCACAATCGATTCAGCCGTTTCGACGTGAAAGAGTAACAAACATCCATACATGCATACAAACATTCGCGTTTATAATATTAGTGTGATTTATTAGTATAACTCGTTACCAGGCTTCACTCCCGCGCCTATAATAGCGGTGCGCACGGTCAAGGCAGATCTGATCTGCGGCCTGCCCAACGGCAAGTTCGAGCAGATCAGCAACATCGATGAGAAATGGATGGAGAAAGGGGATTATGGGTAAGAAATTATTATTTTTAGGGTACCGTACCTCAAAAGGAAAAAAGAAACCCTTATAGGATAAATAAATAATGCTGGACATTACACACAGCGCCATCTAGCAAAGCTAGTACTATGGAAACCAGATAACTGATAGAATACGTAGTTTTTTTATAAATACATACAATGTGCTACGTGTTTTGTTATACATGACATTAATTTAAAACACACATCCAGTATTAACTGATTTTAGAGGTGGGTTTAATACTTATAGCTTGAATATTTATCCAGTAATCGATACATTTTTAACGTAAATTGGCGGCGCCTTTGCGGCGGTGCCGCTTAGTCAGTTTAACAGTCTTACCTACTTACATGATAAATGAATATGATTTGTTTACTTATTTTATACAGGCTGTTTCATTGATATTTTAGAACTTGATATTAAGGCTGTTTGAAAATTTAAGACTTTCTATAGTAGTTAATAAAAAAAAACAATTTTATACTTTATTTGCCATTATCTATATCCGTGTTTTCATTTAATGTCACACATACCAAAACACATAATATATGTATAGAAACAACCAGACCCGAAACAAATATCTGTAGATCATGCGAACATTTGTTCCACGGCGCGGATCGAGCACTTCGAAAAATCATTTCGCTGTCCGTCTGTTAAGACTATTTTTCTCAGGAACGCGTGGTGACAAAAAGTTGAAACAAGTAATGGAAAAAAACTTCAATTATTAATTTAGTTATATTGCAAAAATCTTCCCCTATATGAAAGTTGGGGGTGAATTTTATTTAACTCACGCACGCACCTTTTCGTGGGGTGTATTGCTTATTTTTAAGTTAATTTTGGAGTTATGATGAAAAAATAACTTTCCCCCTTATCTCCGAAGTAAGCAAAGCTAAAAATCTAAAGTTGATAATAATATTAACTATTCTAAATGAGAATAATAAGTATTTGTTTAGAAATCAGCCTTAAAAGTTGTCCGAGGTTACCGCTCATATTACTAGATGGCGCTGCTAAGTTAGTACAAATCTATGTAGATACGGAACCCTCGGTGCGTAAGTCTCACTCGCAGTTGACCGGTCTTGTTTATTTAAAATAAAATCCTTTTCCAGTGTAATCCAGTTCTGCGCTAAAGCGGAGCCCCTGAAGCCGTCCGACCGGCCTTGCATCGACTACGGCGAAACCTGTCGGGGAACAATCTGCCCCGTGCATACAGATATATGATGCACATACACCTAGATAGGTGGGTCCATTTACAGCAGTGTTTTACAACCTGTGGGTCCATTCACAACAATGTTTTACAACCTGTGGGTCCAAGCTAGATAGGTGGGTCCATTTATAGAAGTGTTTTACAACCTGTGGGTCCAAGCTAGATAGGTGAGTCCATTAAAAGCAGTGTTTTACAACCTGTGGGTCCAAGCTAGATAGGTGGGTCCATTAACAGCAGTGTTTTTCAACCCCCAGGGGGGTAGCCAAGTTTTAATGTGGGGGTCGCAGCCTCTAATTTTTTATGTGTTTTGATTTTTTTTTTATTTTCATAACTGAATAAAAAAACTACTTTAGGCTTATAACAATTATTTTTGTTGCAGGTACATATGGAACTCATTATTTGTCGTTTTTAATCTAATTAAAATTTATAATGAAATTAAAATTATTATATTTATTGCTTATTAGCACACTTCTTTTCAATCACTTTTTACATTGTTACCATAAAATAAATAAAACTTTTCTTGTTTAATTTTTTTCTGATCTATTCTGACATAGCACAAAAGATTAGCAAGCTGAAGTGGTAGTGGGCGGGTCACATAGCTTGAAGAACTGACGGACGTTGGGGCAGAAAGGTTCTCGAGTGGAGACCACGCACTGGAAAGCGCAGCGTAGGACGGCTCCCCACTAAAAGATGAAAGATGACCTGATAAAGGTTGCTGGGAGCCGTTGGGTGCAGGATACACAAGATCGGCCACTCTAGAAATCTAGGCTATAATATACTAGCTGACCTGCCCGCGTGGTTTTTCAATAAAAAAACATTACCCTCCTTTTGCGCTGTCGGGTAAAAAGTAGCCTATGTCCTCCCCCAGGATATAATGTATCTACTTGTCAAATTTCATTACGATCCGTTCAGCCGTTTAGTCGTAAAAGGTAACAAACAAACAGTTACTTTCGCATTTAATATTAGTATGGATAAGTTACCTTGCCGTAACAAAGTTTACAAACGCGGGAGCTAATGGTTTTAGAACTACGTAAATTACGTAATGCAAATCTACTACTAACAAATTTTATCTTAAAATATTGAAAACCTAGTATTTGAGTTCATCTGTTTTTAAGTTCTATTCTATTCTTAATATGTTTACACAACTGGAACCAATAAATGAACTTTTTCTGGGTCCATGGGGTATCGGGGCCCATCGCGTTTTCAAAATTATTTCTGGGCGTCCGAGACGACGTGTGATCCGAGAGCAGGCGCTTATCTGGGTCAATGCATAAGCATTGCAGTTCAGCAGGGCAATGCAGCCAGTGTCTTGAGGACACTTCTGCCTGGCAGTGATCTGGAGCAGTTGAGCTATTTAAATACATATAGATCGTTTGCGACGGTCTAGATGATTCAACTATTTTTTCTGTATTGTAAATAAAAAAATACCTAATACTGGATATTTCACACAGCGCCATCTAGCCCCAAACTAAGCAAAGCTTTTACTATGGGAACTATATAACTGATTGAATACTTATATATATATTTTTTTGTTATTAACATACTTATTAATTTAGAAAAATACCCAACTTAGAATAAATATCTGCATATCATTCAAACATTTGTACCGCAGCGGGAATCGAACCCATAATCTCCTGCGCCTCAGCCGGCTATTCGCCCACTGTGCCACAGAGTAAATAAAACAATATAATGCATTATTAATTCATTTAATATAATGATTTGTTCTAAAATTAACAAGCATCGCACAAACAAACACTATATCACCAGATAATAAAGTTTCAGTTTGGTTCATCGGTTCAATTAATATTTTGCAGCTTTTCAAGGTGCTAATAACTCTGGAGTGTATTGCAGATGCAATATGACCACCATTTTTTAAAAATGCCGACCTATTTACTTTTACTCCATACGGCTTGAAAATATCTTGCACATTCAAATCTTTGTACAGCATTACTTCATCATTGTCATCAAATTTGTCTAATAAAGTGCTCTTCTCTATGATTTGTCTATCAGTAGTAGACCCCCCATATGTTGGTGATACATAACTGATCATTCCGCTAGGGGTGATTCCAATAAGAACTTTAACTGTATTTCTTTTTTTGTCCGCGGAAAATGTCTTTTGTTGTGCTGAAGGTAAATTTGGTTTTTTTATAGGAAACTCTACACAATCTAGCATCACCCGAGTTTCTGGGTATTCGTCAAGAAATTCTAATGGCATATGCGCCGCAATTCTTTCCTTATCGATCCATATGTCCAATTTTTTCCACTGCTTAGACATAAATCGAATCCAAGTCACAAATATGCTGTAGACAAGTTTTTTTTTTATCTTATACAACATTGATATTTCTTCAAAAGTTTGATGCCTTCGTAATATTATTAAAGTTATAAAAAATTGTTCCAATGCATCAATTTTAGTTGGGGGCTTACCATCAAAATAATTTAATTTATGAGTAGCGTTACCTAAAGAGTTGAACACAAGCTTAATCTTTTCAAAATTCTCAAAACCTGTATAAAAGTTTAGAGATTTGTTATAATCTTTGTAATGATAAATACTAAAACCTCTTAACCTCTCATCTGTCTCAACATTAATGGTTTGCACTGATTTAGCATTTAACTGGTCAGATTCATGTAGCTGCTCCTCTAAAATCTTAACCTCTAGAATCTCTTCTTTAACATCATAAACCATGCCGGGGTCACAGTCTACGATGAGTTCATCCACAACATTATCAGAATCAATTTTATCTAACACCTGCTCTGGTTCAATCTTATCTAACACCTGCTCTGGTTCATGATCTATACATTCTAATGGATCTTCGGAAACGTCAATTGCTGCTGAGACCACACCAAGTTGTTCTTCTGCAAATGCTATTGGTGGAACTGTAGACAAAAACAAATTGTAAGGACACATGAAAAATGAGTATTCCTCTTTGGCAACTGGGTTGCTGTGTAAGGAAAAATACTCCCCCATAGTTGCCGATAAAAAATATAAATCTTAATTATCAATATTTTGTTAATATGTTTTCATTTAAATACAAACATGTTTACACATTGATTGATGTTACATTACATTACATCTGTTACAGGATATTTTCTAAGATTTAGCTATAATGTACAAGCTGTAGTATTTAACTTTTTGTCAAACTTTTTGTCAATAGAAAATGTATAGGTACCGACCCAAATTATTTGAACTTATGTTTTTATTAAAACAAACCTACATTTACTAAAACTTAATTTTTTATCAAGCTACTTACTGTAGATGTTTATTTCTAAGCAGGTGGGTAAGGTACTTACTTCGGGAATAAGTTGTTTGTACTTTAGCAGGATCGAAACTGAGTGAATCTTGAATGGGTGGTGCTGGTTTTTCCAGAGAAGGTTTGCTCCATAAGAACACTGAAGGTATGGCAGTTTTCTTCAATATTCTTCGAGCAGTATCTTTAACAAAAAAGAGAACTTTATGAGGAAAAATGTCAAGTAAGTACTTAACCATCGTCCGTCGGAGGGCGCTAAGGGCTGGGATACAGTTATCTAGTCGGGTTCTTAACACACCCCAACCCTACTATTGTAAGATAATTAGAGGAGTGTAGTAAATGAACTAGATAAAAGCACTATGTTTTTAGTTTTAAGCTTGCTATGTACCTTCTTACTTGTATTTTCTTGTGTCCAATAAATAATTTTTTGATTTGATTTGATCCTACTATGTAGGTAAATTAAATATCTCATCAGTACTAACTTACGGTAATTATTCCACCATGATGGTGTCTTAGAGAAGTCAGATGCACGAAAGTGAGCGGAACATAACATAGAAAACTTCGATATGGACAAACTAGGCTTTACATATTTAACTGCTTGTATCCATTTTGTTTTGCGAACTTCATCTTTAGGAAAACGGTGTCTGCCTATGTTTTTGCAATAAGACACAAGGCACGGTTTAGTCATCTTATAAACGTTATTTTCGTTTCTATATAAAGTTTGTAAACAAACACCCCATCACATAGATATTTTCAATTTCAACATTTTTGACTTTTCCTTCGATTTTCGAATCTTTCCTGCCTCGGTCGGACACATAGAGTTTTTGTATTTATTGAAATCGGATCGGACAGAAGCTCGGACCACAGACAGAAATAGAAAACAAAAAAGTAATTATTTTATATTTATCAACAGGGTTGCCAACCGTAGAACTTTTTTCCTCGTACAAAAGCAGCTAAAAATCTGGTTTTTGGGATCTCAACCCTCGTGCACAGTAAATTGGTGTTTTTCGGATTATTTTTACCAATGAGCTAAAAAATAAGGTCATTAAACAGTTTTCCATAACAATTTTCCTTGATTTTTATCATCGACTAGGTGATGGTGTATGAATATTACTTTTCGTGGAAAGAAAAGCCCTATGCAGCTATGTCAAAAACGTACATGACTGTACGAGGTTGACAGCGTCCTAGTACTCGTACAGAAAACCACAAATCACGTATTTATACGAGGAACCTCGTACGGTTGGCAACCCTGATTGCCAGATGTATTTGCTAAAGATCGTGTTAATCAGAGCACGACAGAGCAACGCTATCTGCTAGCAATTATAAAAACATGGCTTTCGTAATCATTACACGCGTAACGTAACATTTTCGTAATCATCCAAGTCATCGCCTAAGATAATTTCTTGCGTGAGATTCAAATGACTACCTATGTCCACAATGATGTAGATGGAGCTAACGGCGCTTTAGTCGTAATTTGAATCATCTCACGGTAAAATTGCCTGGTAGCACAGTTGGAAGTGCGTCCTCGTATCAAGAGGAAGGTTGCGGGTTCAAGTCTCGTCTAGGCTTGAAGTTTTTGCGATGATTTTATAAATCTTGGAATTTTCCGTATGTGTTCGGATAACACTATAAAATAAAAATAATACTTAGTCATTATATACCCATTTTGGGGTATATGTTTTTGGCAAGGTACAAATAGTGTAACTATTAGTATTTTCCAACTACAACTAATAAAAGTTTTTAATATTTAAGATTAGATTTTTAGAGTAGGTAGGGAAAATAATAACACTCGATATTTGGCAACACCAGTAAAATGGAGGATCATTATTTACGACATTACAAACCGAACAATTTATTCATTAAACAAATAACACAACATCTAAATGCGCTTACGATGAAATGTGATCCCACCTTGTTTTTTTTAGGCCAGCTGAATTTTTACACGTTGCGTGACGACGGTCACAGAGTAACTAAATAATGGCGTTCGCGTACAACTACTCTAAGTAGAGTTGACGCTTCAGTATTCGGCGCGTTCGCTTCTGGTGTTTTATCTATTCTGTGGCCTACATCAACGTTGCTCTATACGCTGCTCCTATTTGCGGCACTTAAGGGGGCCCGTTTAGTGGGTGGCCAGTCGCCAATCATACTTGATATTGTGGAATTGGCAGGTGCCGTATCTCATCTCTCCCATCCAGCATCCATTCCATAAGCATTACTCTAACAATAGCCCGAACTCTAATCCATCTGTTGTAATAGTAGTACCATCTTGTCACAGTGATTTTTATAAGAACTAAACAGGCCTCTTACTCGTTGACTTCGGTCCCGGTAATGCTTTTGTAAAGGTAATTATGAAATAAATACTTATAATAATAATAATAGTAACGAATAATCGATATATGCACGTAATAATCCATAGTGTAACATCCCCTAATGTCTATTGCCGCCGTGTCAACATTATTTTCTATCCGTTGTGTTCGGCGACCAACAAGAATCGATTACAGCAAATCATCGTTGTCCGAGTATGCTCAGGCACGATGTCATCGCCCGCAATTTGCAGATTCCCAGCATTGACGAGAAATAATGTTTTGTTAATCAGAGCATGCATGACAGAGCAACTAAAAACCCACCGCTATTCCTTCACTCACCTCAGTGCCAGTGCATCATCGATCCGCCCATTTTGAGATGAGTGAGTCGATGCCGTACTAGCACCTGACAGGGTCACGGGGTCCCAGTTGGATTCAACTGCGGCCCTGTCGGTGAATGTCCACCTTAAGCGGACCCTTCGGACCCCCACTTGGCTGTGTCTTCATGGGCACCACAGTGATGGCACTCCGTCGTTGATTCCCTTCCAATTCGGCATAGGTATTTTGAGAAGCAACCATGCCCCGTCAGCACCTGTGTCAATCGGAAGGTCATCGAGCCATGCTCCCTGGCAAGCCACTCTTTTAAAAGCGGCCGAACTGCTCTAACCGTCTCAATGCCAGCGCTAGGCTGCGCCAGCCTTTCGAGCCACTCTTCAATGAGTGCCTCGTGCAACTCGTCCCTTTTGCCCTCAATTTCTCTCAGGGCTGGTCTTTGCCCTCCCGCTACCTCCTGCTGGCACCAGGATTAAATGGATGCAAGGCAGCTGGCATCCAAGTCCCAAGGCAGTGTACCCGCCAATACGCATGCAGCTTCATATGAAACGGTGCAGTAGCCGCGTATCGGTCTAATGCTCCATGCTAACCATGCTCCCTCCGTCTACTGCGCTAGATACGAGTATCATAGTTGGAAGGACGTCACTTCAAGACCTACCTAACCTAACCTAACCTAACCTAACCTTTTTTTTTTTTTTTTTTTTGACGCTGGGAAAAATGCTTTATGCATACCCCCCCGTCGGGGGACGGAAGGGTTATGTGGGACTCCCGGCGGTGCTCCCCACCGGTATACCCACTAAACGACCCAGCGGCACTCCCGCATCGCCTATATGGAGGGGAACTGGGAATCCGGCACAGCCTTTCCATCCAGCCCCCCGCCGACGACCGCCCGCCTTTACGGCGAGCCCTTCACCCCCCTCCCCGGCCCTTCACCCCCCTCCCCAACCTAACCTAACCTAACCTAACCTAACCTAACCCTCCTTCGTTAGTCGGGCAAAAGTTATTTAAACCAGCATTGCATTATTCATTAATGATGGAACAAGTATTGGCTGCTCTTAGAAATATACAAAAAGAACTGGACGAACAAAAAACTTCTATTCTACAAAGTGGCGAAGATGTTTCAAAAAAAGTAACTGAAAATATAAATAAAGTGCTGGAAGCGAAATTTAAAATTTTGGATGAAAAATACGATAACTTCAAAGGATACTGTTCCTTGAAACACATGATGAAACACAGGAAAAAAGACTGCACTTTTTGGAAAGAGAAGCAAGACAGAGAAACTTAGTATTTTTTGGCATAGAAGAAAGCGAAAAGTCGTATATGGATCTAGAGACTAACATAATTGGCTTTATAGACAAATACCTCTCTATAAGATTAGACGGCAGAGATATACAGGCAGTAAGAAGGCTAGGAAAGAAAGGGGAAAGACCTCGACCAGTGACAGTAAAATTTTCAACTCTTGGCAGGAAAATCGATGCTCTGAAACATAAAGTAACGCTGAACGAAACTCCGTACTTATATTAAAGAAGATTATCCGCTCCAAGTTCTAGTGGCAAGGAGAGAGTTACAAGAACAAGTAAAAATTGAGAAAGAAAAGGGAAATTTAGCCATAATTAAATACGATAAACTGGTAATACTTAATAAAAAAACCTGAATTTAAAACTAATAATAAAAAGAGGACACTGGCAATCTCACTCGAAAATAACATGAGCAACCAATGGGATCGTAGACCACACGCCAGCAAGAAAAACAAAGCTACGCCGACCCAGACAAAGGCACTTAGATCATCTAGTTTCTCTGAAGGAGTTTTGAAACAGAGTATGCTAAATTTCTTAGTGAACAAAAATGGGAATAGCTCCCAGGATGAAAATGCATAGCAATTAATGCCCTCCTCTCTCGAAGATAGAAATAAAATACTACAACAAAATACACATAAAATTTATCCCCCAATCCGGTTGGTCACCGTGGGAGATTATGACCAAACCCTTCGAAGATAAAAAATCAATGGAAATATATGAACAATCAACTAAAAGAAGCACCAAAAAACAACACAACTAATAGAAGAAATGAAAGGTCTTTGAAGGAGGCCTTCACCTCTCGCAGGGTTCTTGCAAATAAAATAACATTTATGTGATATAAGCACTTGTACTACAAACATTATTAATTAAGTACAAATAACATATAACAATAATACAATTGACTAAACACAAACATTAAAATCAAATAACTTACATTGTACCTACTTTGTCATGAAATAAGATTACAAAAGTATATATACAAGAAAAAACTAATGTAAACTAAATAGTACAAATACCTGAATGTTTTTTTGTGAATTTTTTTTATTTAATTTGTTTATTTAATGTTCCTATTCTGATTTATTTAATTTTAATGCGACATGTTACTTTTTTAATATTCATCTAACTGACTGTATTATTATTGATTTGTATGTTTTTTGTTTTAATTGTATTTATGTGTGATCGTTGATATTTTGTATGGACAGACACTGTCTGAAATAAATGATTATTCTATTCTATTCTAATGTATACATATTATTATTATTTTTTCTTTATTTATAATGAGGGGTTTTGTCACACAGTGACTATGTCACCCCCGTACAAAAATGATACATTTATAGCAAAAAAAATAAATCCGACACCAGAATGAACATGTATCGCTTTTTAGATGCTAGTCAAACTATATATGTAGGCAGTGCAGATACAGTTTGACCAGCATCTCTGCTTCCTCGGAAAGCGGGGACGCTAAAATGCTATTGCAGATACCTACACCATAACCAAACCTAAATATAACATCTTGTCTTTGTGACTCATTCCGAACACACTCCGTCAACACATGATGAACGTCTTCTACAATATCACACTCTGAGCAGTTAGGGGAATCTGAAATACCCATCAAAAATTTAAACTTGTTTGACGGAATGTGTCCGGAGCGAAGTCTTAACAGTGCCACAATATTTTTCCTACTGGCTTCTTGACCATCAAACCACGGGTACAGAGGAGGTTGGTACTGGATGGTTTTGTACCAAATGCCTTTAGTAAGTGAGCGCTCGTCAAAATACTCGTGCCACAGCCGTCTACAACCCAATTTAACCCCGCTCAATAATTCGCTATGTAACGGTAAACAACTGTATACAATACCGTCATTTATCGATTGTCTCGCCGCTTGGTCAGCCTCCTCGTTACCCGTGATACCCACATGTGAAGGTATCCACTGTATAATTACTTCTTTATACATTGCACTAAGTTTACAGATGGTATCAAGGATGGTATAGGCTATCGGTAGTCCTCGAATACTCGAGGATAACCGAGCCAAATGATAAAGGGCGCTTTTAGAGTCCGATAGAACGACAAATTTACTATGATTTAGCGATTATATGACAAAGCTTCTGATATCGCGATAAGTTCGCAGTGCATAATTGAAACGTCGGCGCCTACCTTAAATCGAACACAGATATCCATCTGTGGATCAACAAAAGCTGATCCACATCCAGATACGTCCTTTGATCCATCCGTGTACAGCTTATAGTGTGAAGTATATTTATTGGTCAAGAACTCTGTACATAGATTTCGTAAGTTGTAAATACCTACATACCTCTTTGCACACGCTAGACTTTCAATTGAGGTCCTAATATTGATAGATAAATCGTACCTACTTATCCAGTCAGTAAGAGAGTAGATTAGCAGTTTGGAGTCTGAGTGTATAGATTGGTTAAAATATTGTCTATGTGTTTCGACCAGTAAAGGTAGCTTTTTTCTTCTCCAGTATACACCCTGACATAAACCGTGGAGTTCCTCTAAAACCTTTATAACATATTATTTATAAGCAAAAACTAATGGCAAAATAAAAATGTAATATAATATACCTAAAATATCATATTTTATACTAACACCTACTAAATAAACTAAACTATTAAAACTTTCTAAATAAATATAGTATAAAATATGATTAAAATACTATTATTATAAATTTAAAGAACTAATTAAAATAATATTGTTTAATTTAAAATTAAATGCTAATTAAGTGTAACTTTTTTTACATGTATAAAAATAACCTAAAATAATTATTGTAAATATTGTAAGAAATAATAGGTTTTTTATTTTTATTTATTTATGTATTCTAGAAGGATCATTAAAAAACCACCAGCCTTGTTTCTTGCCTTTCTTTCCTGGCTTGGTCGCGAAGGAACAGGCAGTAAAATTGACGTTTCAAAGTGATCCTTGTGATTTTAATGAAAACGAATAATATTTGACATTTTATATTGTGGAATATTTAACTTTTGATTTATTTTTACTTTTGATCCCATCTTGTTTTTTTTTTGAGCCCAGCTCGTTGGGCTCGTTGAGACGACACAAGAAGGCTTAACACAATTAAATCGAACAATGTAGAACACGTCACGCGTGACGACGGCCACAAAAAGAATGTAATACTTAGACGGTCACAGAGTAACTAATCGCCTTCGCGTAAAACTATTCTATTTTGGAGTAGTTTTTGACGCTTCAGTAATAAGCGCGTTTACAGCTTCTGGTTTTTTCTGTATTCTATGCTTATAAGTACCAAGGTAGGTAAGTAAGTACGTCAAATATCATTAAAATAACTTACGGTAATTATTCCAATATGATGGCGTCACAGAGAAATCAGCTACACGAAAGTGAGCTGAACATATTAAAGAAGACTTCAATATGGACGAACTAGGGTTTACATGTTTAATTGCTTGTATCCATTTTGTTTTGCGAACTCCATCCTTAGGAAAACGGTGTCTGCCGTTGTTTTCGCAATAGGAGACAACGCACGGTCTAGACATCTCCACTAACCTCCTGTTTGTAAGCAAATTATATTCTGTTTTAATTCAAGTTTTGATTGATACGGCAATTGACATTGACAATTGCTTTCTTTTGGACACAGACAGAACACACAAGTGCATGTAAGCATGAAAATGATTACTATTTTAAATTATTTTCACATGATCAAATGATTTTATAGTATCACATGTGAAAAATCACAGGGAATGATTTTTAATTTTAATGCCGTAATGTCACTCTCGCTATACTTGCTAGTGCTATTTCACATGTGAAAAATCACGGGCAATGAATTCAGAAGAAATGCGAACGACTGTGATTTGTAGCAGACCCGAATGACTACGACTATGAGTTTTATCAGGATAAGTGAAGGAAAATAACACGTGTGTTTTTAACGTATTTTTTTTTCTTATGAATTTTTACATGCTATTCGTGAAACGTTCCATCCCTAGTGCTTGACGAAGCAGCGCCATCTGTTATCAGATAAAAACATGGCCGTGAAAACCCCTCATTTCAAAACTTGTCAAGTTCTCATAGTGTCAATTACCAGCTGTCATATAGTCATTAATTATTCAGCAGACAGAACAGATACAACAGAACAGACGAGCAGCGTTGTCAGAAGGTTATTTTAGTAACCTTTTGGGTTACTTTTACCTTCATCAGGTTACTTCCAGATTACGCGACTCGGAAGGTTACTTTTCGAGATCATGGATTTGTGATTTTCTAGAATTCTTTAATCACGTGAAACGGAACGCACATTAGCCCTTGTTTCATCATCCGGTTCGTCAACAGGCTCTTATTGCAGTGTGTGAGTTCGTGGTGCACACTCTGCTTTGCGTAGACTGCTGGTAAGGGCTCAGGTATGTGACTCATTACCCTGGCATCTACTTGCGGGGTCTACGAAACCCGGGTCACTAGGCTCAGCTCTTCGTTGCCTACCTATCTTGCAGAAGGCGGCTCTTTGAATCTTTTAGTTTGACATTTGAAATTAAAATAAGTTATGTACGCACGTAAGAAGCTATACTTCTTTTTTATATTTGAGTAACTACTTTGAATATAGTTATGAGTTTTCACGGAAACTTGGGAGAGTTATCAGCAAATTTCATCATGTCGCTTTTTGTCGGTCGGTGTGCGCGCGCATCGTAAAAAATCCATATTTTTTTTCTCATAATTTTTTCAAATGCGCGCAAAGAAGTATAACTTCAAAAACATTCGCCAGTTCAGTTAGACGCATAACTAAAAACGAAATAACTAAAAACTAGCAACATTTTGCGACATAAAAAATACAAAAGGTTACTTTTCTTAATAAAATGTTACTTTTGTACACCTTTTGTATCACTCTTGGGTTACTTTTGACTAGAGCCCGCTGGCAACACTTCAGAAGAGACGACTGACTCTGTCTGACTTGTGATTGTGACTTGACCCCTTTTCATTTCTTTTTGTCTTTCACAACAAAAAATACTAAAACTGTTGAAAAACATATATCTCCTGGTTATTGACTCGTATTTAAAAAATATAAAGAGTTGCTTAAGTTCGGACCACGTCGTAAAGTGCTAAGAGTTACACGAATAGAACAAAGACGCAGTAAGTGAATGGAAAACTCGATGTCGTTTTAGTTTTTTTAATACGCAAAATATAAAAAATAAGTACTCCAAGAACTTCCACTGTCTGTTTATTTCAATGTTACATACCTACTTAAATCTCTTTTCAAAAACAGTTCCATACAATTTTTTTTCAGGTTATAAATTTACCACAAAAAAAAGAATTCTCAAAAAATGGCCAACATAGCTGTGAAACGTATCAAGAGAGAATTCAAAGAGGTTATCAAAAGCGAAGAAGTCGCAGGAGGGGCTATAAAATTGGAACTTGTCAATGAAAGTTGGACTGAGCTGAAGGGAGAAATCGTAGGCCCGAGTGATACGCCGTACGATGGCGGCAGATTTATTTTAGAAATCAAGGTCCCAGATACTTACCCTTTCAACCCTCCTAAGATTCGTTTTGTTACCAAAATCTGGCATCCAAATGTGTCATCCGTCACAGGAGCCATCTGTCTTGATATCTTAAAAGATCAATGGGCAGCTGCACTCACTTTACGAACCGTCCTATTATCTATACAAGCATTGCTGTCCGCTGGGGAACCGGACGATCCTCAAGATGCCGTTGTAGCGAAGCAATATAAAGAAAACTATCAATTATTCCAAATGACTGCAAGGCATTGGACTAATGTTTACGCCGGTGGACCCAATGTCATATTAGACTTTAATAATAAAGTACAACGTATAGTAGACATGGGGATCGATGAGCACAGTGCTAGGGTGGCTTTGTCAACATTTGAATGGCAGATTGAAAGAGCCACTGAAAACCTGTTTAGTTAATGTAAATAGTCTTGATTTAAAAGTTGTTTAGTCAGTTGGGGCTGCATTTATGCACTTTTCAATATTTTGGTCCATTTCAAATAACACATAGCTAGGATGATTAACTGATCAATTGACAAACTGACTATTAGAAAGATCAATATGAACTTAAACCAAATAAAACGCTTTTGGATATGAAAATACAAGTAAATTCATTATTGATGTGGGATGTTTTAAATCTACTCTTTAATGCCGTATTCTAGACCAACTCTAAAGCAGGAATGAAACTCAAGCATAGAATTTTAGATACATTTTAGGGATATCGCCTATGGCGACTTTTTGTAGCGATACAATCGTAGTAAGACCGCGATACTGTCGCTGGTCATACCTTCGCACACGTAACCACGATTCTGCATCGCTTTAGTTTTCAAGTCTTTGTTAACATAAGTAACAAAATATCTCTAAACACAGTCTACATATTTTAAACTAATAATCCACTGACTCGGCAGGCTGAAGCGCCATCTATCATACATATCGAACTACATCTAGCGATCCACAAAGCTGATCCAAGGTTATTAAGCTACATCCATCTGCATCCCACTGTAAAGTTAGCTATTAGGGCCTATCACTACGATCAGATCCTTGATTTGAAAAGTATTTGACAAAATTGCTTTATCTATTTCACATTTGTAAATCTAGTATTTATCTAATGCTCTATAAGCACTCAAGCTAGTTAACATGCATTTACATTGTCTCATTTTGCATCGCTACTATTCCGATACAGTCGTGGCCTATAATAGTACCCCTTCTCTTCCTTTACCCGATGTCGCCCGAAACCGTCGCGCGTTAGTTTGCTGAATTAAAAGTCGCGCGTTTGCATCGATGCATTGATACTATGCGATTGTATCGCTTCTGTCGCACGTTGCAAATATGACAAACTGGACAAAAGAAGCGATGCAGACGCGTGTAAGGCCTCTTTCACATTAGGACATTAGTAGCGCGTCAGTCGCGCGACAGCGTGGCTGCCATGCCGCAGTTCTTCATTTCAAAAATGGATTCTGACGAGGAAACATTGTTGCTTCTGCTTTTTTCGCCATCGATGTAGCGTAAAAAAATGAAGAACAGAATTAGAGCACGCGGCGGCCGTGTCGGTCGCGCGCGTTTGCCGCGCTTGTTTATATATGAAATTCTGACTGGGTGATGGTCGCGCGTCTATCTACGCTGCTAAAGTCACCTAAATGTGAAAGCGGCCTTAGGGAATACGCTACTTACCGTATCGCTGCAAAAATGCGCCGTGGGCGAACACCCTTAACTTTGTCACAAAATCTATGCCCGAGTCTCAACTCACACTTTAATTACGTTCTGAAATATGGGATTAAAACCAAATTATGTTTACAAATATCTCTTGTAAATTTTCTCTTCTACCGTAATGTAAAAAGAATTTTAAAAATCAGGATTCAAGACCTCATCATGAAACCCTATTTGTAGTGACTACAATGTTATTTCAAAATTGGGTGGCTGAAAAGGCTTGTTAAGTTAAGTTAACCTATTATGTATAAATAAAGTAATTTGGATTAAATGTATAATTTATTTTAAAATATTTACATATATACCTATCTACAAGTATTTGCTTGGTGTAATGTAAAATCAGTAACTTAACAATTAAATAAATTATTACCAGTTTATTCTATATAAAAACGTTAAAACATTTACGACGTCTGTGGTGCAGTGAGCGAATAGCCGGCTGTGACGCAGGATGTACCGGGTTCGATTCCCGCCGCGGAACAAATATTTGTTTCGGGTCTGGATGTTTCTCTATATAATATAAGTATATATTTACAAAAAAAAAAGAAATATATAATTATTCTATCAGTTATCTGGTTCTCATAGTACAAGCTCTTCTTAATTTGAGGCTAGAAAGCGCTGTGTGAAATATCCAGCAATATTTATTTATATTTAACTATGATATAAATTAGTGAATGTTTAATTCATAGCAAATAACCTAATATAAATCAATGATGACCAGTTTAGTTTTTCGAGTTATTCTTTTTATGCAGTTCCTTCATTAGAACTGTAAAACAATCTGCTGAGGGAAGAGTAGTCAGTAGACCAAAGTAACTACTTATACTATTACTATTCGTGTATATTGATACCTACCGCCCTAGGCAAGTTTATATAGAGTAAAGGTCATATCAGACATCAACGCGGAAAGGGATTGTCACCGTATCGCCTAACGTAAGCACGTAATCAAAGCGGATGAGCAGCTCCTTGGCTGCGGCTATGTGACGCCGCGCTCTCGGCTCGCCGGCCGCTGGTTGAGGCTAGGCGGGCTATGCCCCCATAATGTTATTTAGTTATGTTCGTGTCAGTCGTTCAGTGCGACCCACCCGTCTTTACCGTCAGGCATTTTTACTTGGATGAATTGAAGGATGCCGCCGTTTTCATCCGTTATCTGTGGAGATAATAATAACTTAGAAATGCTTTGATACATTATCTATGAAATTACAGGCACGTGAGTAAGATTCTGGTTATATTTTATTTTGATAAAATCCATGCGAGTCAAAGGTCATTACAATTTGCAATTTTTTATGAAGAATGGATTGCAATTTTATTGATTTGCAGACGTAACTAATTGGATACGCATATGTTTAAATATTTGTACTGTTCAGTTATCTAGTGAATGTGCACAGATTGTTGTATAGTAATGGAACCAGCTTGAGTAGTATTTCCATGATTACCTGTGGGGGTTGCAAACTCTCAGTATCGACATTAGCGATGATTGTAGCATCTGTAGCGTTACTTAACTCGGTATCTGAAATATTATTAATATATATTAATCACTAGCTTTACGGAAACTTACAGCACCGAAAACGCGTGTCGTCTGCGCGTTTAAGATACGCCGTGTGCATAGGCTCTTATGGCGGGTTCCTACTGTTCAACTTTTGATACGTTTTCAAGGAGAAACGAGTCGTAGCTGGTTACCAACGAATATAGGAACTCGCCATTACTCAATACTACTTTTGACTGTTTTATTGCAGTTAAAATTACTTTTGATCTCTCAAAAACAAAACTGGACCAGTTTTGACTGTAACATAATAAGTAGATAAGGCACATAAACCATACCTGCATTTGCATGTAAACCATTTTATTAGCGCGCCTTATAGGTAAGACCGACTCGTATGCCGACACGCCATGACGGCGTTTGCCGTTACGCGTATCTATTGGCGCGCCTTGGGGGTAAGGCCGACACGCCGTGACGGCGTTTGCCGTCACGCGTATCTATTGGCGCGCCTTGGGGTAAGGCCGACACGCCGTGACGGCGTTTGCCGTTACGCGTATCTATTGGCGCGCCTTGGGGGTAAGGCCGACACGCCGTGACGGCGTTTGCCGTTACGCGTATCTATTGGCGCGCCTTGGGGGTAAGGCCAACACGCCGTGACGGCGTTTGCCGTTACGCGTATCTATTGGCGCGCCTTGGGGGTAAGGCCGACACGCCGTGACGGCGTTTGCCGTCACGCGTATCTATTGGCGCGCCTTGGGGGTAAGGCCGACACGCCGTGACGGCGTTTGCCGTTACGCGTATCTATTGGCGCGCCTTGGGGGTAAGGCCAACACGCCGTGACGGCGTTTGCCGTTACGCGTATCTATTGGCGCGCCTTGGGGGTAAGGCCGACACGCCGTGACGGCGTTTGCCGTCACGCGTATCTATTGGCGCGCCTTGGGGGTAGGGGCGACTCTATAGTTTTGTTTCGTGTTCTAGTTAAGTTTACCTCCAGATAATGTGTAAAGTTTTGCACTCTCGTGATCATCTATCTCTTGTTTTGCTGAAAACATACAAATTTCGATTTTGAATAATCATTCCAAGTTAATACTAATCATCGTCGGGCGCTGTCGGCTCAACTATAATTTTATTTTACTGGTTGGATGCGTCGGATTGTGACGTCACACCGGGTGATTGGGTCCAGCCAAATTGGGTCGTCTGTTAATGCTTTTACAAATGTAGTTAGAACGAGTGATTGAATGAAAACACATCACACTAATATTAAAAATGTGAAAGTTTGGATGTTTGTTGGTTACTCATTCACGTCGTAATGGCTGAACCGATTTCGATGAAATTTGGCATGTTGATAGATTCCTGGATTCAAACATAGGGTACATTTTGTTGACTAACAACGCGTGCGAAGCCGCTAGCGAAAGCTAGTAGACCATAAAAACTACAAATAGAAGATAAAGCCAATAGTACAGTGGGCGGGTTTATCGCTTAGAAGCCTTTTCTTCTAGATAACCTTCGGATGGAGAAATTTTTGTAAAACGATCAGATACGAATGACTAAGAAGACTCTACGAGTATTAAATACAGTAAGATTATGCTCACGTACTTTCTGCTTCGTTATGTTCATCTAATGTTTTTATTTCTGCAGGATTTAATGCCTGAAAAAAAAGGAATCTTTTAAATTTAGTCATGTCATGTCACTCGTCTTGTGATATTTTTTTAATTTCTTATTTTTTTTATAATTAAAGCTGGTAGAACTGTACACCCATATTTCTAAAATAACTGTAAAAAATAATGAATCCCATATTATAAATTCGAAAGTAATTTTGTCCTGTCTGTATGTTTGTAATGTTTTCACATCTAAACTGCTGGACCGATTGCGATGAAATTGTATATATATTATGTATGACATAGGCTACTTTTTATGGACAAACTACGCGTGCGGGCGCTGCTTGGCGGCAGAAATAGGTATGGTAGTAGTACTTCCCAGGGTGCCCTTTCACAAGGAACTCTACTACTCTTAAAAACTAACAGTCACCCATCCAAGTGTTACACATTTATAGTACTTAGTACTTACGTTTTCATTGACTCTTGTCACTCTAGGCTGATTCACGACAATCGATTCTGCTAAATGACCCTAAAAACATAAACAAATTAATAAAAAAAAGCTGGACATTTCACAGAGCGCTATTTAGCCCCAAACTAAGTAGAGCTTGTACTATTGGAACCAGATAACTGATAGAATACTTTTATATTGTTTTTTGTGAATACATGCTTATAATATGAGTCGTATAGAATTAAAGGTAATCTGTCATTTCTCAGAATGTTGATAAATCGAATAAAACGACTCCAATGAAACGTCTGAATGAACCAATGAACCAACTGAAATCTGTTGTCGGCTTTGATTCTGACATTAGACACAGCTAGTCACATTAGATGCCAATCCTATTGAACCCGCTGCCTCCTGCACTCAGTCAGTCACTATTCGTCCACTGCGCCACAGAGGTCGTCACGAAATGTTTCATCTATTATTTTGTGTGTACCTAGTAAATGATTATTCTATTTTTCATTACAGGACGTCCAATAATCACGTGCGGTTCGAATAGGTTGATCACGATGGGGGGGAGGGATGTTGTGACAATCACGTGTATATTTTCTGTGCGACCAGGTCCGCAATCCGGAGCGAGAAAACTTATGTCTAAAAAGCAACATAACAACAATAAATTAGCATAATTTACGTTAAAACAAATTCTTCGTAATTTTTTTATTAAAAAATACATAGGTACTGTGTGTAGGGGCGGGGTAGTCTAAAACAACACGACAAACATGACAAAAATGGGGTGTGTCTATGTCAAGGACACGGCCGAGTGTTGTACGTGTACGTGACAGGTAATATTTTCTATACAAAATACGCAATTTTATGTATGTTATAATCACGTTTGAACACTAAGAAGTCCTTCGGGATATCATCATCGTCATCATCAACATAGGTTGATATAGAGCTATAGAGGGACTCTAGAGGGAGGACTGCTATAGAGCAGTCCACTGCTGGACGTAGGTCTTTCTTAGGGTGCGCCATTGGGCCCGATCCTCCTCTTCGGGACATACTAAATGGAAATCGCGAAGCGCAGCAAAATGACCTCAAAATGGCGCCCGTTTTACTTTCCAACGCGCGCGATGCGTCACAGTCCTCACGTAGTGTAACGAGTTCTTTGATCCTTTAGCTATCCAGAGGTATAATTATATTTTGGATGGAGATGATAGATATGTAGCTGCAACACCAAACTGTATCCCCCATTTTGTTATCATTCGTTTTTTGAATTGCCTCCCACTATGGAAGCTCAGAGTCTACGACCAGACGCAGATTGCACTGATCGCTATAAAACAGAGTAAACAGTTACGAGAATGTACAAAATGTTAGCCTAAAATGTCCTCGATCTCCATGTCGGAAGAAAATCAGGAGAAACAAACAATTAAAAAAAAACCATAGAAGGAATTTTATAAACGTATTCACGTCAAAACCTCACGTGATTAAAGGACGAGCCCTGGCTAATAAGGGTAGTTCGTGTACGTACGTTAGCGTTCATGTGCGCGACGAGCATGCGCTTGCGCATGTAGGAGGCGCCGCACTCGAGGCACTCGTACGGCTTCTTGTCGCTGTGCACGAACCGGTGCGTGTTTCTGTTGTCGCGCGAGTTGAAAGCCTTACCGCATATCTGAAACGATCACATCTATAAACACTAGTGGATCACCCCGAACTGAGATCTCGCGTGTCTCCCATAAAAACAAAATAAAATTATTTGTAATCTTTCATTATCAAAATAGTACGAAATGAAATAACGATTCACTTGACCTACAGTTTCATTCAAATTACATGTAACAGGAGTTCATGTTAATTGGTTATACTTTTTTGGGGTAGAAATAGCACTTATTTTGGATTTCAGACTTTTCTCTATATTTGTGTCACTAAAGCTACACACATACCAAATTTCAGCACTGTGAGGTTACTGTACCCTGTGAATGTTGTTATAATTCAGTTTTTATTATGGCTACTAATTTAAAAACTACAAAGTTTCATTAGATGTGTCAATTGAACGGATAGTCCCATTTTGGTTTTTTACCCCTCTTGTACCCCAATATCTCAACAATTTTACCCCCCACATTTTTAACTCATTTAGTCACACCAAAATTATGCCATCATTACCTAATATACTTGTATGTATATACCAAATTTCACGATGATCGGATCAACGCTTCGAAAGTTATCCTCGGACAAACAAACATACATACAACGCCGATTTGCCCAAATTGATACCTGTTTCCATAGATCACGCCATAACTTGAGAACGACTTTACCGATTTCATTAATCTTTTTAAAGTTTTCTAATACTTTGTAGCAGGTTCTTACGGAAAGAAAAGTTAAGAAAATTGGATAATTTCAGAAAATTTAACGACTATTTTAACTTAAATAAATAAAAAATAAATAAAATAATAGGGCATTTATTTACACACACACCTCTTATGCTAACAGAAGTTGGTAGGTACAATAAGTACTAAATAAAGCTAGGTAAGTTTAATAGTACAGTAGTACATAAACTTAGCAGACTGTCAAACGTGATGTCTTGTCATATCTAAAACAGGACAACGTCTGTCGGGTCAGCTAGTTACAAAATAAAAACTAACTGGTAGAGATCAAAAATATTACAATTTAGATGTTATTTATTTTCTTTATTGTTATGTATTCTAAAAGCATCATTAAAAAAAACCACCAGCCATGTTTCTTACCTTACTTTCCAGGCTTGGTCGCGAAGGAACAGGCAGTAAAATTGACGTTTCAAAGTGATCCTTCTGACTTTAATAAACTAGTGGTTCGCACCGAACTGAGATCTCGCGATTCTCCCAAAAAACAAAATAAATATTATTCTTAGGGCGACTCACACAACTATGATGCCTAAACGTATTTAGGGGCTAAATATTTATTTATTTAATTTCATTTATTAATATGTACTTAGATTCACAGTTACATTACCGAATATTATAAACTATGTAATTAACATAGTGAATGTTAAGATTATAGGCGTAGTCAAATCATACAATTACGTCAAATTTAAACATGTTTAGTCGCTAAATGCGTTTAGTGATCTTTGTGCATGCCGGCCTTAATCTTTGACTGATAAATTAGGGCCACGAAATGCATAACCATCTTTCTTGACCTACAGGTTTATTCAAAGTAGAGGTAACGGAGATTCTTGTTAATTGGTTACTTGTACTTGTAATTGGAAATTGTAGTTATTCTAGGTTTCAGACTTTTCCCTATATTTGTGTCACTAAAGCTACACGAATACCAAATTTCAGCATTGTGGGGTCACAGGTGTACCGTGTGAATTTTGTCAAAGTTTTGTTTTTATTGTGGCTAATAACTCAAAAACTAAAAGGATCAAACTAAAATAAAACGGGGTTGGAATGTACAAATTTAATTTTTTTAATTTTTTTTACCCCTCTTGAACCCCAATATCTCAACAATCCCTCAACATTTTTAGCTCATTTAGTCACACCAAAATTGTGCCATCACTACCTACCTATGTATCAAATTTCACGATGATCGGATCAACGCTTCGAAAGTTATCCTCGGACAAACAAACATACATACATACAACGCCGATTTGCCCAAGTTGATTTGGAGATCTCGCTTCGCTCGATCAATAAAAACATTATGATTCTTTTTTAAGATATAGTTAGCGTTGCATGTTTCCTGTATCGAGGACTACCGAAAAGAGAAGCAGTGATGATAATAATGACGATGCAACAACCCCCACCACCGCGCCCTACTCTAGTCGCGCAGAGGGCAGCGCGTAGTGCCAGGCGAGACGCAGTGCGGAGCTGATCGCAACCACCCTGATGAATATTCATGAATTGAATTGAACCGAAACATTGTCCACAAAAATGTTTTATTAAAACTTGTTCCAAACAAACTTAATAACAAGTTCTAAAAATAGCAATGAAACAGTCTGTATAAAATAGGTAATCATATCATATTTATTCATCCGGACCGATCTCGCCGGCGAGGTCGACGAATCCCTTCAGTCGCCGCCTATACGAGGTACAAACATGTACCCGGGCGTTTCTCTCCTATCCCCATCCCGGCAACAGCCCAAGCCGAGGTTCGTACCTAAGTGGTGCCCTTGCGCTAGTTGCCTATAAAACTTACTGGGCTGAGCGCCATCTGCGCTCGCCAAAAGTTCGGTTAAGCTGTCACGGCCTCAGAGGCCAACAGCGAGATTAGTCCATTCGAAAAAAAAAAAAAAAAAATGTATTCATCATGTATGTAGGTTTCTGTTAAACTGACTAAGCGGCATCGTCACAAAAGCGCCGCCGATTTACGTTAAAAATTGTTTTTTTTTTATTGCTGATAGCCATGCGCTTGACCGCTACCTCCCGTGATGGTAAGTGATGGTGTGAGCGTAGATGGAGCACGCTTGCCTAGAAATAACCTATTCACTCTGAACTTGAAGATTCCGAGATTATACTGGTCCGGAAAACATACGCCGGAAGTGAGTTCCACTCCTTACTACTGCTAACAAGAAAAGTTGAAGCAAATCGTTCGGTACAGCAAGGTGGTTGCCGACCAGGTTATTTATTGGAAATGTATCGATTACTGGATAAATACTCAAGCTACCAATATTAAACCCACCTCTCAAATCAGTTAATACGATTCCGGATGTGTGTTTTAAATTAATTATATAAGATACATACCTCGCAGTAATAAGGTCTTTCTCCGTTATGTATTCTGATATGTTTCTTGTAATGCTCGGGATACACGAACGTGCTCGGACACACTTCGCATTTAATGGGTCGCTCGCCCGTGTGCGCCGCCTTTATGTGATATTGAAGTAATCTGTTGAATTAAATAAATAATATAAATAATGCTGGACATTTCACAAAGCGCTATATAGCCCTTAACTAAGCTAAGCTGGGAACAAGATAATTGATAGAATTATACAACCTGTTTTGTTATGTACAACATTAATTTAAAACACACATCCGGAATCGTATTAACTGATTTTAGAGGTGGGTTTAATACCGGTAGCTAGAATATTTATCCAGTAATCGATACATTTCCAATAAACAAAAATTTACGTAATTCGGCGGCGTCTTTAAACCTACCTGTTAAACTGACTAAACGGTTACTTTAACAGGTACTTACAAGATTAATGAATATGTTTTATACAGGCTGTTTTATTGATATTATGGTTGTTTGAAAATAAAATAAAAAAATCTGTGGTAATAGATTTGAAAGAAACCTATTTTATAACAATACTAGCCATTCACCCCACCCGTGTTTTCATTTAATATCGTACATAACAAAACATGTACTATAAGTGTTCAATTCAATTATTGATGAGCAGAAAAATTAAATGTACCTACATTGTAAGAAATCGCTTTCAGCGATAAGGCCGCCCATTGTACTATATTTCTCATAAATTATTTTTTTAAGTAGGTATTCCTGGTGTACAATAAATAATTATTCTATTATATTCTATTGTAATAAGATCTTCTTGTTAGCGTGTCGAGAGTTCTAGGTTTTTATTTATAGTATGTTGGAGGTGTTTGGGCACAAAGGGTCCATGAATCCCCATTAGCACCTGAGCGGATGGCTTCCAGACTGGGCACGGCAGATCGTGCCCGGCCGGTGGGGAGTTCCTCATCGCTCGTGGCCCTTGTCAAATCAGAACGTTTGAAGCGTTGAAGATGACGAGACATCATGTACCACATAATCATACTAATATTATAAATGCGAAACTTTGGATGTTTCTTTGTTTATTACTCAATCACGTTGTAACGGCTGAACCGATTTTGATGAAATTTGGTATGTACGTAGATTATAACTTGGATTACCACATAGACTACTTTTTATACACAAACCACGTGTGCGAAACCGCGGGTGGAAGCTAGTTAAATGTATTTTGTTCTGTGTTACTTTTATGCCAATCAATTATAGGGTTCCGTACCCAAAGGGTAAAACGGGACCCTATTACTAAGACTCCGCTGTCTGTCTGTCCGTTTGTCGCCAAGCTGTATCTCATGAACCGTGATAGTTAGATATTTAAAATTTTCACAGATGATGTATTTCTGTTGCCGCTATAACAACAAATACTAAAAACAGAATAAATAAATATTTAAGGGGGGCTCCCATACAACACACATGATTTTATTGCCGTTTTTATAGATATACGTATAATAGTACGGAATCCTTCGTGCGCGAGTCTGACTCGCACTTGGCCGGTTTGGTTTTTTCTATTTAGCCACTAAATACGTTTAAGCATCGTGTGCGCAAGTCGCCCTAAATGTATTATTATTTTAAGTAGATTTTTTAGCAATCTACTTTTATTAATAGCAGTAACATACACTTATTTACATGTGACTAAAATACAGAAGAAACAGTTGAATCATCTAAAGACCGTTGCCAACGATCTATAGATAGTTCAACTGTTCCAGAGAAGGCACTGACTGCATTAAGTAGATTTCGTTATCTTACCGTCTTCGTTTAAACCGTTTAGGACAATCAGGACACGAATGCCTCTTGTCATCAAAATGCGTGGCCCGTCGATGTGAGTGCAGGTTCGAGCGCTGGGAGAACTTGGCGCCGCACACATCACAGTCGAACGGACGCTCTCCTAAAAAGTAACATATCATAATCAGCTATGTGTGGGCGGACTGAGTGACCACATAGTTTTTTGTAGTTTTAATCACTAAATATTATTAAGAATATTCGCATCCGCAAAAGCGGAACCTCAGCATCAATTTGGACATCTGCATCCGCATCTGCAATAATTGTTGCGGATGTTCACGCAGATGCAGCGCAGGACGCGACAAGAAATAGGGTGGGGCTTGCGAGTGGCGCGTGCCGTGAGACGTGCTGAACATATAGGCGTGAACATTTCTGTAACAAGATCCGACGCGTTTGTTATTGTTTATCACTGCTCATTGAAGCTATGTATGGAAGAGCCAGCACAAACGTTCGCTCCGAGGCTGGACTAACTGACTATTTCAATGTGGCTGTAGGCTTGCACCAGGGATCAGCACTAAGCCCTCATTTGTTCGTCTTGGTAATGGATGCCTTGACATCAGACATACAAGAGGAGGCACCCTGGTGCATGCTGTTCGCCGACCTTTGGTGGTCCTTCTAGTTTTGCCAATAGTTTTGGATATACCAGTCTGCTCCGACTTTCGGTACCTTGGGTCATTGATCCAAAACGAGGGCGACATACATCGGGACGTTAAAAATATAATAAATGCTGGATGGATGAAATGGCGACAGGTTACAGGAACAACGTGCGATCCTCGAATGCCACTTATAAGGGGAAAATTTACAAAACGATCATAAGACCTGTCGTAATGTATGGTTTTGAGTGTAGGCCCACGAAAGGGACGGATGAAAGACCACTGCACGCGACGGATATGCAAATGTTGAGATGGATGTGTGGGGGCACGAGAATGCATAAGTTAACGAATGACTATGTTAGAGGAGGTTTGAAAGTAGCGCCAGTGATAGAAAAATTGAGGAGTAAGAGGCTAGCGCGGTATGCGCATGTCATGCGGAGGGAAGAAAATCATGTCACTAAAAGAGTGTTATATATGAGTGTGGATGGATATAGAAGTAGAGGAAGGCCGAAGAAAAGATGGATGGCCTGTGTGAAGAATGATATGCATAGGAAGGAACTGACAACGGAGATGACGGCCGATAGAGATGTGGAGGAGGAACCTCACGTAATGTGGGAAAAGGGCAGGAAGAAGAGTGTAGTTACCTGTGTGTATCCTGATATGGTCTGCGAGTTCGGCTCGTCGCGCGAACGCCTTATCGCAGACATCGCACACGTGGCTCTTCTGTCCGCTGTGAACCAATCCGTGAACCTCCAGACTGTGCTGTGTGCCGAACGCTTTATCTAAAAACACGTGTAAAATTTAAAAAAGTATAACCCGACCCCCTTTTTTTGCTTGTGGGTTAAAAACTGACACGGCTAAGACCCCCGTTACACTTTTTTTTATGCTACATGGAGATGAAACAAGCTAATGGTCCACCTGATGTTAAGTGGTAAATATCGCCTATAACAGATAATTGCCTCGTAGGTCACACTCACACACCTTAGAAATGTGCCCTACGATGCACTGTCATCCATCAACTTTAGGCATACAGGTGTCAAGCCTCATGAGCCTGCAATTTCACCAGCAACCATACCCTTCAAATCGAAAGACAGCAATGCTCCTTAGCGGCAGAAATAGGTATGGTGGTAATACTTCCCCGGGCAAGCCCTTTCACAAGGAACTCTACAACTCTTCTCTTCTTAACTTAAACTAGCTTTCTAATAAAAAAACCTTTGGGAACTACGATACCACAGACAGACATAGGCGCCAAATTTATAACACCCCTTCTAATTCTAGGGTGGGGGGAATAAAATATCAACACTGACGTCCCGCATTGGGGTATAAACCCCCCTTCTAACCTAAACCCAGCCATCCTAACTCCTTGAAGTAACGGAGTAGGACTTTGGGTTGGTGGCAGAAGCTTTCCAGGGTCCCCGTGGATGTATAACACCCCTTTTTGCGTCAGGGTTTAAAATGATACCTACTGCAAATATTACAGACGAAGCTCTTGATTCCGAGATGGGTTTTGCTGTGCTGAGTTAGATTCTGTAGAGATAGGAACGATTTGCCGCAAGTATCACATTTGAAGGGACGAGGGCGGATCTGAAAATAAAGAAATATTACTTACATTATTATTTTAGCCGAGACCATTGACTAGGAAGACGATTGTGAAAGCTTTTACCGTAACCATATACGCTGTAGAATGTCCCGATACGCTGTAAAACTACCCCTATATGCTGTAAAATGGCCTCCCATATGGTGTAAAATGACCCGTAAAGAAATTGTGGCTCTTTAATAACCCATACGTTCTTACATGGCCCTGCACTAACCTGGTGCGTCGTCAGATGCGCCTGCTTAGTATACTTGAAGGCGAAGGTGTTGCAGATGTGGTAGGCATAGGAGCGGCCCCCTGTGGGGAGGGTGATATGATCTTGTACGATAACGTAAGATACGAAAGATACTTCACAAGGTTCACACCCATAAGATCCCCGGGTCAATTATAGGTGCTTCTTTCCTCAACGACATATGCTGTAGAATATCTCCATAAATTGCATAATGACCCTAAATGCTTGAAAATATCCCCATACGCTGAAGATTGGCCCCATACGCTGTAAATTGTCCCCATACGCCGTAAAATTACCCCATAACGTCTCCTAACGCTGTAAAATGCACTAACCTGGTGTGTCTTCAAATGCGCCTGCCTAGTATACTTGGAGGCGAAGGTCTTGTTGCAGATGTGGCAGGCGTAGGGGCGGTCCCCTGTGTGTAGGTTCATATGTTCTTGCAGGAGAGTTCGTGAGTTGTAGCTCTTGGAGCATACTTCGCAACTGTATGACCCTCGAGTAGACGTTTGTGGGAGCTTTTTGCCGTGTTCCGCTGCAAAGAATGAAAAATAATTTAATCAGAAAAAAGCTTGGATATTTCACAAAAAATTACATTGCTTCACTAGAAAAGAGAACATTTTTTAATTTGTGATCATGCCGCTGAAAAAGGAGAGCAAGGCCTATTTAAAAAAAACTCACTCTAAAATCAAGAGGCTTTTACTAAACACGCTTGCAGGTAGAGGGTTATCTACTATGACAACCTCCATGGCGCAGTGGGCGATTAGCCGTTCAAACAAATGTTGCATGATCTACACATATTTGTTCCGGGTCTGGTTGTTTCTCTGTATATTATAAATACATACATTTATAAAAAAAGTGCATATATAAATATTTTATCGTTATTTGGTACCCATAGCACAAGCCCTGCTTAGTTTGGGGCTAGATGACGTTGTGTGAAACATCTTACCCATATGTGTAGCATATTCTGAGCGATTCCTAATGATAATGCCGCACAATGCACAGATGTATACTTTAGCAGAGTGTTGGTTCTTCATGTGTTGGACCATGTTGACAGCATCTCCTCTGTAAGTCGATTTGATGGGCCCTGAAAATTTACAAGTAGTTCTTTTCAGTTACCGTTAGTCTTATTACGGGTTAGTTTTATAATCCCCACCGCTCTGCCTCGCTGGTGGGGATAATGAAATAAATCAAAATCGTAAATCATATTCCCCACCGCGTGATAAGAATTGAAGCGGTGGGGTATATCACACTATTATAAATGCGAAAGTTTGGATGTTTGTTTACTTGTTTGTTACTCAATCACGTCGTAACGTATGAACCGATTTCGATGAAGTTTGGTATGTAGGTAGATTATAACCTGGATTAACACAGGCTACTTTTTATCGACAAATCACGCGTGCAAAGTCGCGGGCGGAAGCTAGTAATTCTAATATTTACTGCTTAATTTGAACATATTGCGTGGGGATTATAATACGTTTTTTATTTCCTAATCCCCAGTGGGGCAGAGCGGTGGGGATTTCATATTCTATTATGTTAGTACCTACCTAGGTACATGCACCCCGCAGGGCTCTGCAATTATAGTCGAGTTAGAAATTATAAAATAAAAGTATATCAATGGTAGGTATAGTTAAGTTGATATCTCACGATTAGTAACACTTATACTAAAATGTCAGCCTAAAAAACCAGAGATCACACTAGTTTGGATGTTTGTTACTCAATCACGTCGTAACGGCTGAACCGATTTCGATGAAATTTGGTATATACGTACACTATAACCTGGATTACCACATAAGCTACTTTTATTCTATAAATAAGTTCCCATGGGATATAAATGGGGTGTCAAGTCAAGTTGCAACAGCGAGTTTAGCTTTATTTCTAGGTTACCTACACATTTAGTAGTGTAACGCGTAAGAAGTCGCGGGTAACAGCTAGTTATAAATAAATGTGTGTAAAATAATATTTAAAAAACTAGAATGTCATAAAATTGTAGTCAATAAAGATTCGTCAAAGCATATCTAATAAACATGGATTACGAAAGTAATCCAACATAAGCCAATGGCTATTGTCAGCGATTGGGCAGGCGTGAGACACATGAGATACGACAGGAGACGACAGCGACTGGCTAACGTTATTAGGCCACCGGTCTTTGGATAAATATTGACAAGAACATGTGGTTGAGACACCTTGTGAGGCAAGCTTCTACCTCAGTCTAGATGGTGGCAAGTCACGCAGACAGAGCGAGGCGGCTCGGTGAGTCTGTATGCGTCTATTGATTTATCTTGCTATCTGTTTTTGGTAACATTAAACACTCATCCCTTAAAGGGGATTTTTGCTAAAATTATTGTAATTTTCTAGTTTTAAACCCTATCTTCAAATATAAGGCATAACACACGGTATTAGCCATCTTTGGTCACCAAATCTTTTACGCAATACTCATAAATACTTCTAAAGGGGGATTTTTAAATTTACCTCTTATAGACTAACTCACAGGTAATATTTATCTTGCAATGACATCCAAGCGCCTGCACACTTTTTAGTGTTTTCTCAAACACTCATTCCTTAAAAGGGGTTTTTTTATGGTTTTGTAAAATGTTACCCCTTACCTCGCATATTATCGCACACAAGGCATAGGTACTGGTCGCCATCTTTGGCTACCAACTGCGTCGCCGTGTCGGGCAGGATAGTCTCAGAAGGTTTGCTTTGGACGGACTTGACGCGGTACATCTCACCGCTTTCTACTTTTATGAAGGCGCCACCTGTTCACGGGAAATTAATATTAATAGCACAGAATAGGAACAGAATTAAAGCTTACTGCAACGAACGAAACAGTCCCACGCACACATAGACAGGCGCGTACGAAGATCTTGGATAAGTTTGTCCGAAGCTTCGACAGACTTGACCCGAGATCCTCGTACGCGCGCATCTATGTGTTCATGCGACTGTTTTTGCTCGTTGTCCAAGTAGTTATTTCATTATTATTATACATGTTACAAATGTTATGTATTATTATACATACATGTTGCTATATACTGTTGCGTCTGAGCATGTCACAGAATATTTAATACCTACTTCGCCACAGAATAAGCAATAGTCGGTATGGTAAAATAACAGTAAAACAACGCGTCGCGCGCGCTCGGGAGAAAACACAAATGTTCGAGAAACTACTGGACAGATTACGCGCGAGTATAGAATAGAGTATAGAGTATAGAGAGTATAGGATGCGATGGAGCCAGAACAGACAATCTTTGGTTAACTAAGTGCGATACATTTCAAGAGACTTTTAACGATTTTATTGCGAACGATAGTAATTTCATTTCAAGCTAAATTCCTCAATAAAAATATGTTTAAAAAAAAATTGTTTAAAAAAGCGCTTGGCATCCAGCGCACGTCGTACTATCGATTATTCCAATCCCTGCCCGTGCTCCACCTACATAGTTCACCTGACTGATCATTTGTATTCAGTATATTAAAGTGGATTCAAATGTTACATGTCAGATCTTATTGACTAGTCAAGAGAATTTGGTCACCCCCCCTTCAAACGCTGATGGAGGGGGCGCCCCATCAAATATCTGCACCGGTTAAAAAAAAATCTAGATCCGGGGCTGGTTTACCCTAGTAGTTCGTTCGTGCGGCGATAGATGTCGCTACATACATTACCTAGTTCTTGAGCGGCCGCGATTATGGCGTTTGCTGTTTCTTCGTCCCCCGACACTTGCAGTTCGATCTGTGATTCGTCGTCGTTCGAATCTGTAGAGAATTATCTAATTAAGTACAGCATTACTGAAGAAAACGCAAAAGTAATAATACTATATCTGCCAAAAATACGACGACGTGAAAGCGTAACAAACAAACAAACAAACAAACTCACTTTTATAATATTAGTATGATTATAACCTGGGTTGAGATATTAGGCAAATTTTATTGATGAACGAGCGAAGCCGCGGGGGAAAGCTATACTACGTGTTTTGTTATGTACAACATTAAATGAAAACACGGGAAGGGCTAGACAACCTTAATTTCAAGTCTTAAAATATCAATGAAACAGCCTGTATAAAATATGTAAACAAATCATATTCATTCATCCAAGGTACCTGTTAAACTGACTAAGCGGCATCGCTGCAAAGGCGCCGCCGATTTACGTTAATCATTGTTTATTGGGAATATATCGATTACTGGATAAATATTCAAGCTACCGGCATTAAATCTACCTCTAAAATCAGTTTATACGATTCCGGATGTGTGTTTAAAATTAATGTCGTACATAACAAAACAGGTTGTATACATATATGATGTTTTTCTTACCTTGTCCATCGATATCCGCTTCATCATCTTTCTCATCCATCACCAATGATAGCTCTCCGTTCTCATAGACTAGTTTTTGCCCTGACATCATCTGCAGTATAGAACTGTTGCTGTCAACTACTATTGTATCTGAAAAAAAGTAGATATGTTTTTAATCGACGACCGAATATGACGACCTTCGTGGCGCAATGGGCGGAGAGCCGGCTACGAAGCGGAAGGTAGCAAGTTCGATTCCCGCCGCGGAACAAATGTTCCGGGTTTAAGTATTATTTCATATTATCATCATCATCATCGATAGCCCTTCTCATCCCACTGCTGGGCATAGGTCTGTCTTCGTAGTCGCCATTCGCCTCTGCCTATTCTAACCCACATACGACCTGCGATTTTTTCATATACTTACAAAAAAAAAGTATATAGTTATCAGGTTCCCATAGTACTTGCAAGCTTTACTTAATTTGGGACTAGATAGCGCTGTGTGAAATGTCCATCATAAAGAACTCATGTGTTAAAAGTTGATCATTGTAAACTCGATAACGGCTACGTAAATGCGATTTACGGCCCTATCTAGCCTATTACTCCTCATAATCAACATCCTCGGATCTCTTACTCAGTATCCAGAACCGTGAAGCTATCCCATATGGGTGTAGCCAGATGTAAGTCCAAACATTACGTTTGATACATAGAAGTTAAGTACTCACGTGACAGGTTGCAAGCTTTGTCACGCGCGGTTTGTCTATAAAAACATTACCCTTCTTTTGCGCAGTCGGGTAAAAAGTAGCCTATGTCCCAATCCCGGTCATAATCTAACTATATACCAAATTTCATAGAAATCGGTTCAGCCGTTTAGTCGTGAAACGTAACAAACAGAAACAGAGTTACTTTCGAATTTATAATATTGAGATCGAGGAAAAACAAACAAATTTATAAAAAATAAACTTTTCAGCTGATACCATACAAGTTAAAGTACCTACTTTGTAGGTATTAAACAGTGGGGCTAAATACTGAAGTAGCTAAGAACACCCTCGTCTGAATCAGTCTATCCGTTTGGGAAGTACGATGCGACAGACGGGCACACAGGCATAGGCGTCAAACTTATAACGCCTCTCTTTTTGCGTCGGTGGTTAAAAATAGTACCTACGTGGTTGACCATCATCGTCCTGCTCATCTAATAATAATTCGAAATTCTCAGCGTTTATGTATCGCGGCCCATCTGCATTTTCAGCCTGAAATAAAATAATTAGCGCCATTAAAGCTTAAAACATAAACGCACACAAAACAGAATTTAGTCGAGATTAGACAAGACGTATCTATCCAAACACGGCGCGTTTAAAATACGCTGTGCATAGGCACTGAGGGGTTTTTACACGGCCATGTTTTTATAACTGCTAACAGATGGCGTTGCTCTATCATGCTCTGATTAACAAAGGAATTGCCGTGTCAACATTATTTTCCGAGGAGCTTGAAATAAAACAACAAACATTTGTGTTTGTTTATTTGAAGTGTGATTGTTTTAGGCAAATTTTGATACTGTGTCTTTGAGATTTTGGCATATAAACCATATTTATTGGCGGTGTATCTCCAGACAGCGCCATCTATCACGCTGGTTGAAACTAGTTTTTTCTTTAGAAATCGAAAATGAAAAGCCCTCATACTCAGTACATTTATTGCTTTCACATGGTGACAAAGTTGTTACAGGTAGTATGTAGATAGTTTCATATATGAACCCTGGCAGGGTGTAGCAACATGAAGGCAGACCATGTTTTCCTATCTAAATAGGTAGGCATGCTCTTTACTTTTACATTATTACATTTTATTCGATATTTAATTATTTCAGGAGTTAATTCGGAGTTAGCTCGGCTGCACGTAGAATACTATTCCCATCTTTGGCACGGAGCTCGAAAGTACCAATTGCTTCATTTTGACTCCCTTCAGAGAAAAGCCATTAGAATCATCGGCGATCCCAAACTCGCCAAATCAACGCCGTGACATCGGATCGCTCAGTGTATTCTACTGCCTGTATAATGGGGAATGTTCTGAGGAGCTATTCGGTCTCATCCTCTCGTCGAGATTATACCATCGCACTTCTCGACAACGTAATAAAGCTCATCCACATATCGTCGACAATTGGATATCGCGCACCACACGCTTCACGCAATTTTTTTTACCCCATACTTGCAAGATGTTGAATGAGCTGCCATGTAAGGTTTTCCCATTAGGCTACGAAATGGCACGAGTCAAGACAGGTGGGCCGTAAGCCTGTTTCCCTACATTACATTAGAAAAAAAGAAGTTTTGGTTTGGTAAGTATTCTAATTAGAATCACGTTTAGATTTTAATTTACTACCATGCTTTACCGACATACTAATGTTTTTTGCTTTTCCTTCCATTTAGAGTTTTGTACACTCATAATGAAAAAAAGGAACCTTTATAGGATTTACCCTTTTTCTCAGGAACGCGTCGTATCAAGCTGAAATTAATATCAAATACGTAGGTCTACGGTCCCTTGAAGTTTCCTTTTCAAAATGAATATAACCTAACAAAAAGAATGACGTCCTCTTCTCTCTATAATATTCCGTATACTTTGACACTCGCAAATAATCAAAACCTACAGGGTACCAGTTGACCTAGAATCATGAAATATGGCAAGAAGCAATGCCTCACAGCACAAGTAAAGGAAAAAATCTGAACATCGTTAATTTGTAGTTATAACACACTTAAAAAAAAATACCTTGCCTCGGTGCACGAGTCAGACTCGCACTTTTCCAGTTTTTTACTTATTGTATAATTGTAACGAATAAAAGTAATATATAAATACCTTTATATCAGATGTTTCAAGCAAGACAGGTTCCGTTGGTGAATCAGGACTGACAGTGCAATCTTAAATAATACAAATGTAATTCAACAACAGCTAACATTCACATAGACCCCCCACACGGGTTAACTTCATAATCCCCACCGCTCTGCCCCACTAGTGGGGATTATAAAACAAATCATGATCAAAATCCCCACTACTCGACAATTAGTGAAGCATTGGTTGTAGTTTATGTAAACAGAACTTTTGATATGCAATACTTTCAAATCAATACAGTAAATATTAAGATAAATTTATAAAACTGCATTATTACTATCGCTTCCATCAACCATAGGACGTCCGCTGCTGAATACATGCCTCCTCCATGAATTTCGAAAGCGATTTGATGCGGCACCCAACTCCCAGCAACCTTTATTAGTTGTCTCCACTCAAGACCTATCTGCCCCAACGGCCGTCTTCCGAGCTATGTGCCTGTACCCACTACCACTTCCGCTTGCTAATCCTATATAGTTATTTTATGGATCTCATTGTCCATCCAAATAGCTAAGACGGTTATAAAAAAATATAAATGTTTACCTTCATCAATTTCCATATCATTATTATCAACATCATTATTCGAGAATATCTCTGTAGGTAATGCATTCACGTTCCATTCACCGATATTGATGCTGTTTGTATCATTTGATAGCTCCATCGGCTTGATCATTTTGACTGTGGATGTAGTGAGGCTCTGGGTTAGAACTGAGTTGCCTATCGTCACTTTTAGGTTTAGCAGTGGTTTTGGTGCCTGAAAAAGAAAATATATTTATGGATTAGGCCCTAATGGGAAAATAAGAGCCATGGTCCATAGTGGGCAATTAGTAAAAATTAACTTTACCTGTAGTTTTGAGTTGGCCATGGCTGCAATTTTCCCCAAATTGAGTTGAAAATCCGCTGGCAAAGGTTGGAGTTTCGAAGCGGGAACTACAAATTTCCCTATAAAAGAAAAAAATATTTTTTTTTATACATAATTTTTCGCCGAGAAAGCGTTGGCGGGATGATCTCGACACTTTCGAAAAAGGATGGTGGGAGATATCGACAGATAGGGATGCTTGGAAGGACTTGGGGGGAGACCTTTGCCCTACAGTGAGCCGAGATAGGCTAGAATAAAATAAAATCCTTATTATAAAATATAATGAAAAATATACAATAGAAAGAAGGAAGGGAGGCCTTTGCCCTTCAGTGGGAAACATTTGAAACATACTTCCAGTTATGTACTTCGCCCATTGCCACTTCAGTTTGCTAATCCTTTAGGCTATGTTGATTGGATCTCGTAGAGAAACACTAAGCATAGCCCTCTCCATAGCGCGCTGAGCAACCGCGAGCCTTCAAATGAGGCCACGTTTCTGTGCCATATGTCATCCCTGGTAACATACTGATCAAAGACTTTCGTCTTCAAACACTGAGATTTCTTGGCCGAGAAGACGTCACAGTTTCCAAACGCTTCTCATTCAACAGTTTATAATAATAATATTATACTTAGGAGCCACTGATCAAATACTTTCGTCTTTCGATCTTTCGTTGATTTTTTTCATAACCCCCAGTGGGTTATGAATGGGTCAGCCCCTAGTGGGGCTGAGGGTTGGGGATTATGAAACTAACCCCTTTCAATAAGTTTTTTGTACAAATAAAAGTTACCTTTTTTCTTAGGCAAGGCTTCTTTAATGGGCTCTATCACAGCCATAGTATTGAGCAAAATCTTCTCTTGAGTGGCGTAGTAAGAAGAAGATAATTTCTTTTTCAAGATGGATAGGCTGGAACAACGAGAAATCAATTTCAAAACTGTAATGAGATATCAACTGAAGTCAACATCATATCAGGCTTAGGATGAACATTGCTGAACATAGGCCACCCTCATAGATTCCCAGAGCGATCGATCCTGTGTACCATCCAATGGCTCCCAGGTCGTCTTTTCATCTAGTGGGGGCCGTTCTACGCTGCGCTTTCTAGTGCGAGGTCTCCAATCAAGAACCGCCCACTGCCACTTCAGCTTCCTAATCCTCTAAGCTATGTCAGTGACTGGTTTGTCTACGAATACCCTCACTTCAAATTTAATCTTGTAGAGAAATACTTAAATTTAATTTCTAATTATAGGGTGGGGGGAATAAGATCTGCACTGACGTCCCGCATGGGGTGTATGCATTACCCCAGACGAGACCCCAGTTATCCTAACTCCTTGAAATAATAGAGTAGGAGCTTGGGTTGATGGCTTCAGCCTGCCAAGATCCCCGTGGATGTTTACTTTTATTTTATTTATTAAGCAATAACAAACTACAATAGGTATATATGTAAGGTACAGTCTGTGTTAGTACACGACATTATCCACAGGTTAGTTTTCACAGGTTACATTTCATAAAATTAAATGTTAAAAAGGTTTGTTACAAGGTAAGAAATGTTCCAGCTAAAGGGTCTGTTAGAGGGTAATGTTAGAGGGGAAGTTGCTGTGGTGTTGGCGATTGCGGATACTTACTTTGTTTTGTACATATCATAGCTCTCACAGATCTTATAACAGTCCTTGCACAGTATCTTAGTATGCACCGACTCTTCACTTATCTGTTTGTCGATGATCTCACACAGTGTGCTTGATAATGACAGCTCACTCTGCAATGTGTTCTGAAAAAATGTTTGTTATTTCTTAATAATAATAAATAAAAGCTCACAACTATATAAAACCCCATCGTAGACACTCTCAGATCACTTTTTTTATATATCATGGAGGATATGACCCACCATTGCCACACCATTGGTCACACACCTTATATACATGCCCTGCGATGCACTGCCCTACATCTTTCAACTTGAGTGAGGCATACAGGTGTAAATCCTCATGTGCCTGTAATTTCACCAGCAACCATAACCTTCAAACTGAAACAACAATACTGCTTGGCAGCTGAAATAGGTATGGTGAGTTCTTCCCCAGGTGAGCACTTTCACAAGGAACTCTACTACTCTGTACCTATGTAGACTAAAGATATCCCACAAGGTGGTAGTTAGAAGCATGTCCAACCATTATGTTTGATACATGCCCACTTTTTGCATAAAAATAATTATTAAACTTACAATTTCATCAAACACATTTGTGATGGAATCCTTTTTGAAAGCCCCATTACAGACAAGGCATGTTTGAGCCATCCTGAAAACAAATAAAATAAATAACAGCTAACATTGTAATCAGACAACAGGGATTTCCCTGACTTTAATTCAGTAATTTTTACCCTCTAGTCAGGAAAACAGGGTAAAACAGTAATTGTCAGGAATTTAATTGAAAGAAAGAATAAGAAAATATACAAATTAAATATGTAATCAAACCTTATTCACATACATTTCGACTGCCTCCGTGGCGCAGTGGGCGTATAGCCGGCTGAGACGCAGGAGGTAGCGGGTTCGATTCCCGCCGTGGAACAAATGTTTGCATGATCTACAGATATTTGTTCCGTGTCTGGGTGTTTTTCTATATATTATAAGTATGTATTTACAAAAAAAAAAGTATATAAGTATTCTATCAGTTATCTGGTTCACATAGTACAAACTCTGCTTAGTTTGGGGCTAGATGGCGCTGTGTAAAATGTCCAGCGATATTTATTTATTTATTACATACCACATACAATCATACAACATTCAGACTGTCCAGAAATTTACTGAAAAGTCAGGGACATTGTCAGGGACCCTACTCCATCATCCTGATGCTACACTGATAATCTGTCAAGGAGAACGGGAATTATGTCATCACAATACACAGACCTGAGGGCTTAGCCAAGTTACAGTCGATTAGCGATGACGCTAGTCGATACGTCCGAAAATGTATGGGATTTGACACATGCTATAGAATTACTACGTGATTCAGCGACAACAAATGTATGTAGAAATCGAATAGATTCGTGGCGAATGTAATTTGGCTACGGGCCCTGAGTTTAAAGGTAGATATTTTGATACCTATAAATTTATGTATACATATGCCTGTTAACCAAAAGTACCAGTAACCAGTGACCATGGATTTCCTCTTGGTCACTATGAATATTTTTAATTTACATAATTACCACCGATTTCCTCAATCCCATGGTACATCTTTAGCTTCATTGACTTGTTAGTCAATAAAATATGCTTGCTCTTAATTGTCTAGCTAGCCATTCCTTTTCATTTTGAAAAAAAAAACTTTTAAGGGCCTATTTTATTTAGCATTATACTTTTGGTTGGTTAGGCTTAGGTATGAACAAGAAAATATCAGGTAGGTATAGGTACCATAGTATAAATAATGATTTAAAGTTAATATTCCTAATTAACACAAAAAACAGATAAGTACATAGGCCAAGCATTTGAATCTTGGTCAAACTAGGCCATGTAGTTATGTAATTTTTTGTTTAAAAAACTGCATTTAGCAAGTATTTTTCTAAAACTTATCACCATTGTTTGTTTACATTCTTATCAGTTTCACGCAATTATTCAAAATTGGTACCACCCTATAAAATCAAACACGTCAGAGTAGCTAAATTTGCGTATTTGAAGAAGGCAAGGGCCGCCATTTTAGTGATATTACTTATTACTCGCTACGAATTTCTACTAAATTCACAAAAACCAAGTTTAAAAAGACCTACCTGAGCTTTTATTTCAAAAATCCATAGGTTTTCTTTAGTTTTTTCAAGTTTTCTTATAAATTTCCGTAAAAATAATATGTTGTCGGCAATGAGCACACAGGCAGCCACCATTACGTTATCAAAATCGCCTATTTCCGTTTTATAAGGTAATTTTCATAGTTGTCACTGTCACTGTCAGTCAGTAGAGTTGAGCCGCTGGCTGCTTCCAATTTAGTGATGTGTTTTGCTCTCATTTGTTTCGGATATATCACCGATTATTGAATTAACTAATTTGAACTGGTTATTACAAATGTTAATTTAAATCAATACGTGGTATGTATTTCTATTTGTCATATTTTTTTAGTAAAACTTCTTTACGCACGCTTGACTTGGGGCTGGACTTGAGCTGGTGAATGTGTGATGAGAGCGTTATGCGAAAAGTGTGATTGGGCGAGTCAAACGGAAGTTGAGAGGGAGATAGCTTTACTGCAGTCGTGTGGTCTAAATTGTATTGATAAGTGGACTTCTATCTGATACATGATAAAATTATATCATACAGCACCTGGTTACCTGACCAGTTGCAGCATTATTTAGTTGAAGGTAGAGCCTCGCCTCGCTTAAGTAGGACAGTATTTTAATCGGCTTGCTAGACCTAACTATCCACTCGGACGCGGAGTGCGCTGTACGTCGCCTGCGTATACTACGCCCACAGGCTGCACGAGTACAGAGAAGTACAATACGCCCGAAATAAAGTCAGCTTACGTCCTCTGAACTACATGCAAGCCTACGAGCAATCATATTTGCACGCACGGACGGTGCCCTCCGTGTCCGTTCGATGTCTTCATTGTCTTTGAAACGGGCACATTGCCACTACTGACCAGTAGTGACAACGTGCCCAAGATATTTAAATTTATATAGGTACTCTGTCTAAGATAATCCTGTTAAGTGGTTGGGACACTTTCAGGACGTTTTGTACCGGCCTCAAAGACCATGAATTGATTATTCTTAGGGTTATATTTTAACCCATGACTAGTGCCGTATTCTTCACACGTCCTGACCTGCTCTCTCAATCCACAGACCCAGGCGCACAGCAGCATCATTTCATCAGCATAACTCAAATTATTGACGCATATCTACTCCATCAACATAACATCCGATATGCCGGCAAAAAAAGTAAAGGTTTAGTTAAAGTTTAGGTAAAGAGAGCAGGAGAAGTCAACCCCCCCTGTCTCTCTCTCCACACTCCAGCCGATAAGGTTCTGACACTGCGCCCGCCCAACGTACGCTATTCAAATCAAATCAAATCAAAATAACTTTATTTTGGAACAAAAACATGGTACAACAATACTGGAACACGATAGTATTCGCAGAAGTTATAAACTGTGTCGCGAACACTAACGCCCCCCTCCAGAGTTTATTATTTCCAACTATCATTATTACTATTATTTTTTAAATTATACAAGATAAGGATGTGTGATTATGTGCGCGTATGTGTATATGAGTTTGTGTGTGTGTGAGTTAGTGTGTATGTATGAGAGGGTGTGTGCTTGTGTGTGTGTGTGTATGTGTGTGTGTGTGTGTGTGTGTGTGTGTGTGTCCTACAGTCTATACAGCAACTTTTAAAAGGTCTTCAGTTTCTTCATACGACAGTGTTACGAGCCACTGAAGACATTTTTGTTGACATTTATAGCGGGGTAAAGGAAATATATTAATGTGTTTGTTGAGTCTGTTATATAGTGTGGGGCTAAGGAAATAAAAATGACGACTGGCAAATGCCGTACGCCGTTTTTCAGTTTTGCAAACTAGATCCGATCTGCGCTTAGAGTCAGTTATATTAGGATCATAAACAAGCTGTGAGTGTTTGCGCGAGGTTGTATGTAATATAAAAAGTTGTCGGACAGTGGGAACTTGGCAGAGTGAGTAAAGTTCGGACGTGGGAAACCAGATGGACTTTTTTGCAAGGACCTTAAGGACAGCTCTCTGAGCCCTCTCGAGTCTAAGCATCAAGGCTTTAACACAGCCACCCCAGGATACAATACAATATGACAAAATGGATTGAGCTAATGCGTAATAAATAGATTTCAGTAAATTGAAATCCAGAACAGACCTTAAATTTTTAAAAACGAATATGAGTCTTCTGACTCGCGAAACCGTGGATTCAATTTGTTGCTTCCAGGAAAGGGTACTATCTACCATGACCCCAAGATATTTGAGAGCTGTAGTACGTTCAATAGATAAGCAGTTGCAATAGGCTGAAGGAGGAGAAACTCCGGAGCAAACGTGTGCACGGATACTAAATGAAGGGGGAGGTTGGGAAGCTTTGTTTGTGGAGAAGGGAATAAATTTACTTTTTGAAATGTTTAGTGTGAGGAGGTTTGTCCGTAGCCAGTACATAATAAACGTGAGAACATTTTCAGCGTTCTTACGAGCTTCTTGCCAAGTCTGTCCGTGAATAAGAACGGCGGTGTCATCAGCGTATGTAATAATTTTGGAGTTCGGGAATGACATATTACAGAGTTCATTTATATAAATAAGGAATAAGGTAGGTCCAAGGACGCTACCTTGAGGGACTCCAAAACAAATGGGTTCCTCCTTACTCTGAAAACTGTCAATAGATACGTACTGTGAACGGTTACTAAGATAGCTCCGAAACATATCAAGGACAATTCCTCTGACACCAATGTACTCCAGTTTGTTTAGTAAGATGGGAATTGAGACGGTGTCAAAGGCCTTTGATAGGTCCAAGAAGATGCCAAGTGTTTTTTTTCTTTTGTCAATATTTTGAACAACAGTGTCAGTGAGCTCTAGAACAGCGTCCTCAGTGGACCATCCACACCTAAAACTGTATTGATCTGGTTACTGTGCCAATACTTAAAGATATTCACAAGATCAGGTGGTAGGCTCTCAAGCTTCTCCCACAGGATTTTATAGGAAACCAGATCAAAGGCCTTGGATAGGTCCAGGAAGCAGGCGAACACTGGAGTCTTTCTATCTGTATAGTATCTGACGGTATGCTTTAAGACACAGTATAGCACTTTCAGTGGCCAGTTTAGGGCGGAACCCGAACTGATCATCGTGCAAGGTTAGGTATTCATTTAATTGTGTGTTAAGCAAACCGTCAAACACTTTTGCAATAATGGTTGCCAGTGACATGGGTCGGTAGTTGGACTTGTCAGCCATATCTCCAGTCTTGTCCTTTACTATTATGGAGTGAGACTTAGACTAGGTAATATTTATTGGCAAGCCACGCGTGTCAAACCACGGGCGGAAGCTAGTACTTAACGTCGAGCACGTCAGGAGCTTGTAATATTCTCGGGGTTGTAACTTTTCAGCTTTTATTGCATCTTTTTCTACTTTGTACGATTGATAGTTAACCGATTCCTTGCGGCTCCCGATTTCGCAAACTTTTAGCCGTGGCGGCGAACAAATATTTCATGGCACGCCTGTTGTGTCAGCCGCCACAGAAGATAATGACACACCTAGTGTGCCATCAGCCATGTGTAAGGAAATATATACTTTTAATGCTTTTTACGCATGTTTAGACCTGATTTGGTTTAGTTGTCATCGCAAGTTGATAGTGAACGGTCTTATAAGTGGTATAAAGTGGCTAAATACGTGTTCTTCTACGTGATTTCCTTGAAATGTCGGGTAAGTGACTTTTTTATGTAGATGTTACAAACCTTTTGTCGTATTATTTTTGTATTTTCTAGTCTAATTATGTTGGTATATTTAAAACACCCTGAAAATCTTTCTTTATTGAATTAACTTTTCAGTGTATAATCACGTTAGTAAATATACAATATGTAACAAAAACCCTGTCGGATTTTTAATGGTGTGATATAGTATCGATATTTGGTCACAATCATGTAATTCTATTACAGAAAAAACAAAATAAAATACCCGACTAAATTTCATTATTTGGCGCTCAAAAATTAAAACTTACATCTGGCAACACCGGCGGCCTACGCGGCGCGCCGGAGACGGTGACCGCCCTTTATGACTTGACGACGAAGACACGTGTCTGTGCACGTGTCTTTTGTTTTTTTTGTTGACGATTGTAATCAAGAAACAATAAGTTTATTGCAGCTCTAAAAGAGCTTAGGTGTAGATCTGAAAAAAACTTTGGTTTAGCTCTGAAAAGAACTTGGAGTTATAGTAGAGGAGACCGTGGAGATCGACCTTCACCGATCTGATAACCAGATGAGAAATATTTTTTATCAAATATAATTTATAAACAAATATGCCTATAATTACTTGCCTATCTAAAAGTGCTTATGGCTATTTTTAATTAAATTAACTTTAATCGATTTTTTTCATCACTTTCATTGTTTTGATAACCAAATGAATTTTATTTCACTGTTAGTTTTTAACACACAGAATATGCCTCAGTAGGCTTGCCTACTCATTTCTGTGTATAGCTACCTGGCAAGCCAATGTGAACAGGTAAGTCAATATAGGTGACTCCATCGTTCTGCTAACTTATCGAAAGTTATATCAAATTTTAGATTATTTTATTACAAAATCAATCATATTTCAAAATCATTGCCTGCAAAAAATCATACTTATAGTACTGTTGCCTAGCTAAAAACTTTTAGAGAGCACTTTTACATAGGCAAGTAATTATAGGCATATTTGTTTATAAATTATATTTGATAAACAACATGTCTCATCTGGTTATCAGATCGGTGAAGGTCGATCTTCACCGGCTCTTAGACCATTAGCTCTAACAAGAGCTTAGGTAGGTATTGCTAGGTATGTAGAAGCACGTCAACTTGATCAAGACTTCGGCGGTCGTGTTCCACGTGTCGACCTCCAACTTCAATGCACCTTCGACACCGTTGGCACGCACTTTTCGCAGCACACTTGTGTCAGATTTTATTGACTCAAAAACTGCGACGATTGGTGCTCGCATTTCCGCTTCCGAGTTACACAGCTTATTAACACAACTAGTTTGACGTGCCAAATAAAAGTCTAATGGCGTGAGTTCGGGAGATCGTGGAGGCCATGTAACAGGTCCCCCCCTGCCTATCCATTGCTGTGGAAACTGTTCATTTAAGTAATCGCGAACTGCTCGCAAAAAATTAGGCGGGTCGCCATCGTGCTGGAACCACATTGAATGATGAAAATCCACGTTTAACTGGCACTGGAGACCTTGAGGCAGAGCAAAGCGCTCCTCATAGTCTCTGCGCGCAGCTGCGTAATTATTTGAACTCCTTCCTAAGCACATTAACATTGTAATATTCCGCATTCGAATATGACATTTCGCGAAGAAATAATGTCGGGACGTACGAACTACGGACGGTACAGCGCAAAACAGAAGCGAGGTCGGCGCGTGCGAGCGATAGAACGAGAGGCAAAACTTTTGGCGGCTTTCAACAAAGGTGCCAGTGGCGGCGCGCCGCCTTTGTTGTTTGTTGCCGCAGTGCGACCCGAAGGGGGATTTTCGTTTTACGGCATTTACAAAGCGTGCCGCCAAATCCACAGCTGAAGGTCGAGTGTTGACAACTCGGTAAAATTTGCCTATTTTTGGGGTAAAATTCAGATAATTCTTGAAATTAAAAATGAAATAACTTTCAAGTTATTTGATACATATGTTTTTTATACATCTGCCTGACTTTTATTTCTATGACGGAATACGCTCTTCATTTTTGTTACATATTGTATAATAATCAAGAACCTTAACATGGGAAAAATAGGGCATAGGTATGACTTTTACAAATATAGGTATTATTCGGCGAAACTGTTAGGCACATTTTTTTAAATAACGAAGTTATCGCAAAGACTTCACAACGCGATTTAACTGTGTTCTTACCACAAGTTAACACTGCTTCACGAAATTAATAAAATATGTGTGTAATTTATATAGTGCGAACCCTTTTTTCACGTAGCGTTCGATCTGTTTCAAACAAAAATAAACCTTATACCATACCTTAAAAGTGCATGGTACTCTGTAGGCTCTTTCGGCCACATACTAATAGTATGACAAAAATTTAACCAAAATTAAACCATAAATAATGGATTTTACGTTCTTTTTATCAGGAAGCTATCCAGAAACTTGTTTAAGTTCGTAAGTGATGAATGGTACATAAGTTACACAGTATTTTTCCACAAAATTATTTAAAATTATGACCCATTCATTACACACAGTAGGTACTAACTACTATATTTCAATAGCGGACATCCTATAAAATATTTTTAAATACCTAGTATTCCATTAAGATGTATTACGTATGTCCATTCAATTTAACGATAAAAGACGCATATCCGCTTTTCATAATAATTAATAATACTATGTCAAAATCTCTTGTCAAAAAAGGTTTTCCACCCCTGAAAATTTGTAATTCACAAAATATCTAGAAACGAAGGCTGTGGGCATGTACTACGTGCAAAATAATGCATATTTTGTCTTGGATAAATGTTGGCAAGTTACAGCAATTTTATAAATGGCACGACTAGCGTGCCATCCGCACGCAAAGAAAAGAAATCAATGGCACGCGTGTCGTGTCATCCGCAACGAATCGGTCGATTTTATAGTACATAACCTATTGAAATCCCTACGTTTTCAGCTTCCGGTAACCTTATACTGGCTCTTGTCAGATGTTCCTTAATCGATATACGATTTTAGCGGGAATTTCAAACGAGTTTTTAAAAATGAAAGTTGCATTTTAGAATTTTGTAGTTTTTAGTGGTAAATAAAACATGTGATCCAAAAACCATTATTTATTTTATACAATTTACATTATTTTGCGTCTCACGTGCAACTATGTTAATAACTTCATTTTCCTAATTAACAATAAATTTTAGAACAAATGATGTAAAATATATAACTTAAGTACTTACTTTTTACATAATAAATGTTCTCCCTCTCATAAAGATCATTATGATCGCATTTTGTGAATAATTTATGTTAATGTGTGCTTATGATAATTTGTGGTGATTGGATGAATTTTGAGCAATATAACCTATAATTCAGGCGTAAGTATCCCTTCTCTTAGTAAAAATATTTTTGGTATGATATAATGATTAAATAAGTACGATATGCACCAACCTAACTATAAAATACAATTTTGCATGGAAATGTTAATAAATGCAAATTTAGGTGCTTTATTGATAAATTCTTATACTTAACAGCTGGGTTTAGAATTTCGAGACTGTCCTACAGCACCTATCATACCTCCCTACTTGCGTCAGTCATTTTATGTACAAAGAGGTAGCACAACTAGAAAATTTGACTAGACTGCAGAGATTTTATATAGGTACAGTGGCGTACTGCGCACTCTACCTAAAACGAGCGTTTGACGGGAACATACTCCTTAGGGGGCGTCTTTTAATTACGTGAGGCGTTTTCGACGATTTTCGAGCCCCCGCCCTCCTCTCCACCCCTGGTGAGATGTCGCGAGATTTGGTTCGACCACTTATTCCACGTGAGATTTTTCATATTTGTATTTATAGAGTAAATGCGTTGGACTTATTTAAATAAACACAATTGACTTTATAAGACTGATATTCAAGATTGCTTCTCTCGTCGTAATCTAGAACCAAAGTGATAAAAACAATTCGTAATATTTGTCGACCCCCCCCCCCTCACGTGAGATAGGGCGAGATTCGGCTCGACCCCTTCATCTCCCTGAACACCTCATGTTATTAACGCCCCCTTATTAACTAAGTAATATCTGATGGTATGCCAGCGCTCTTTTTGGGTCAATCGTCCGATCAGGCGAGACAGCGATTTCATAAAATATTATTTTTTTGGAAGTCGCTATCTCGCTTCAACGGGCGAGTTTTTAGAGGGCGATTAACCCAAAAATATCACTGGCATACCATCAGATATGATTGATATCTGATATTATTGAGATCATAAGATTTATTGACGTTTCAAAGTGATCCTTGTGATTTTAATGAATAAAATTATTTGACTTTGACTGACTTTGTCTTTATTACTTAGTAAGGAGCGTGTTTTAGGTAGCGCGAGTTATACACTTATTGTTCCTCAAATTTTAATTTTGCACAGCGTGCGTGGCTAGTATATTTTGGAGTGCACGTAGTTTTTTTTAAGTAGTGTCGTAGGTATTGTGGGGTTGAATAGTTGTAGCAGTAACTGTACAGAATTAGTGTTGGGTGTATTTAAATGAAAGAATATTGTGTTTGACATGTATTTAATGTTCACCATGTAACTACGATACTATTCCAATGAAATAATTAATCTAAACGCAAATAATCAAAGTTACATTAGTTATTGTAAATTGTAACGCCTGGAGTGATGTTTCTTGTGGTTTGTAAAGCATGACATCGCACATTTTAAAATTTATTTTGTGTACATTTTAGTGAATTGACAGTAAAACTTTGTTTTGACAGTGTTGAATTTGACATGTGAGAAGTGTCATTCGTCATTGACTTTACAGAATAGGAGAAAATATATTTGACAATACAAAACAAAACATTCAATATACTATTGTTATATAATCAACAAAAAACAAGAAAGCTATTACGACATCAAGTCCTAACTCTAAACACTTATTTTTTCATTTCGAAAATACTTCTAGAGAAAAAGATATGCATCTATTATCCTGATAACATTGATTTAAATTGTTATATTAATCAGCTATATTATATAGAACTATCTTGGCTACGTCACTGCTTAAAATGAAAATTAAACTCACCTCTTGGAAATTACTAAAATACAGACACTTCTCTAAAAGTCTAAGAAGACTAATGACAGAATTCATAGAAGAACAGAAAGACAATTATCCCAATGGATCTCAACCACCTTGACGTGAACATTGCAGTTAATTTTCTAGGAACTCGGGTCTTTGTGACGCCAAACGGTTGAAAAACGTCATGGCGATTATGGTCCAAAGGGTAAACTGTACATAGACAACTACACATAGATCACACCATACAAACATCTATCTATCTCATAGAGAAGAGGTACGACAACAGCGAATTATGGTGTTTCATCCCTAATTTCCCATCTAATCCTTGTGCAGGCTTATTCAAAGGTAGAATCACTATATTTTTTTTTAATTTAAGAAATGTTATAGAAAATCCGTACTGTCACATTTCCCACTAATCGAATATAATTGACATTGCGATGACACTTACTACTAGCCTAAAAAGTGCTAATCTATCTTACATTTATATTTTTTTGGTTCTTATAGATTTAAATGGTCAAAGGAATTTACTGTCACTAATAATCATGCAAAAACAAAAGAAACGCGCACACTCTAAGCGTGCTCCTACAAAAAACAAAATGAAACTCAAATTTCTATCTTATACCACAGTTTCTTTATTTCTTGTACATTTTCACAACTGTCATGTTCACAAAACAACCGAATATTCCAAAAATAATCCATGCAACACTGTATTTGCTTATCGCGACAAAAGCTTTTAAGTAGCATTGCACGGACCATTCCAATTCTTTCGTTAAGTCAAGTGCACTACAAAAACAGGAAATAAGAAAAACTATGTTTTTACTCACAACTAATTTCAAATACTACAAATCATTTTTAAAACGGAAAGATACAGTACCATCCTCAAAATTCTCGAACTTTTTGATGTTCTAAATTATGCCTTTTGTTTATTTAGATTTTGAAAATGGCACCGATAACAAAATTACTTAACTAATAAATTCTAACGTTACACAAATTAAATGGGAATATTACCTTACCAATACCTAAAAGAAATAATAAACAGAAAAATGCACAAACGCATCCAAACGGAGAATATTTACTAATAATGCTCCACAGAAATATAACAAAACCAAAAAGAAAAAAAAATATGGAAATGTAATTTTATGTGTTAATAACAATGAAAACGCATGTTATGTGTCTTATACTAAATAATAGAAGAAAACTATATGTTAATGTCTTTATAAGAGTGATCTAAATCACAATGTTAAAGGAATTATAACGATGTTACCATTTCTCAGAAAAATCATCAGTTAAATTATTAGGTTGGGGAAAAAGTTTCTTCGCATTTTTTAAGAAAATTCAAAACATTTTTTAATATATGTAGTTTATTTACATTTAACTAAAGTATGTAGGTACCATTTTGTTCAATAACTTTTTGCCATCTTGTAGGTAGGGACATGATCCCATTGCTATAGAAATTATGGGGCTTCTGATCAAAATACCACGACAAGTGGTTTTGGCAGTCCTCTCGTGATGTTAACCTGACACTGCCAAAAAATTCTGAAGAGACCGAAACAGGTAGAAATCTGAAGGTGCAAGGTCAGGACTATACGGCGGATGCATTAACACCTCCCAGCCAAACTCTCTTATTTTTTGCAGAGTGGCTAAAGATGTGTGAGGTTTAGCTTTATCATGATGAAAAACCACACCCCTTCTGTTGATTAATTCCGGTCGCTTTCTCTCAACTTCTTGCTTTAATCTCATCAGTTGTTCGCAGTAGAGTTCAGAATCGATGGTCCTGCCTGGTGGTACCAGCTCATAATGAATAATGCCTTTCCAATCCCACCACACACACAGCATCACCTTGTTGCGAGTTAACCCGGGTTTCGGCACAGTCTGTGAAGCCTGACCGGCCTTTGACCACGACCTTTTTCGCACGTTCTTGTCGTACGTGATCCACTTTTCATCACCAGTTATCTGCTTCTTCAAAAATGGTTCGGTTTCATTACGTCGTAATAAAGAATCACAAATGAGTACACGGTTCATTAGGTTTCTTTCAGTGCTCGTGGGGTACCCAAATATCGAGCTTTTTTGTGTACCCAGTTTTATTCAAATGCGCTAAAACTGTTTTGTGGTCAATTCCCAGTTCTTCAGCTACGTCGTAACTACTGATTTGCCGATCTTGCTCCACTTTTTCAAAAATGGCATCAATTTTATCTGTAATAGGGCGACCAGAGCGACGCGCATCTTTGACATCAAAATTTCCGGATTGAAAACGCTTAAACCAAATTTGTGCTACCCTCACAGACACTGCACTAGGTCCATAAACATCGCAAATTTTTTTCGCGGCTTGCGTTGCATTTTTACCTTTTTTGTAGTAAAATTTTAAAACGTATCGAATTTCTTCATTAGATTCACTCATCTTTACAGTACGAAAAACAAATAAAAATCACACATTTTCCTAATTTGAATTTGGAATTATCTTCTTTAAAATTTAAACTTTGAATGATACCAAAACCAGCCAGATACAAATAGTATAGCCAAAGAGATTTTATTACAAATTCATACATACTATAATGCGAAAAGACTTTTCCCCCCAACCTATTATACATAACGTGTCGTCAATACAATTTGACCCGTGCAAGTGTTTTAAAATGTCAAATAATTTAATATTTTAGATGATTTTTAAATGGCGACAATATCCCTCCCCCCAAAACGCACTCGTAGGTGTTTTGCTTGTGTGTGTCTGTGTGTTGGCTTCCGTCTTGATATGTGTGTGTGTTTGTGCCCCTCCGGTTCGCCATTAGCTAGAAGCAAATAGTTTTATGTGAGTTCGCATTTTTTGGTTATTCTTTAAGTTTTGTTATGAGTTGAAACCGCACGGGGAAATTTTTGGATACCCCTTTGATTTATTTATAATAATAATAAATATTATTATTTGTATATAACAATAAAATAAACTTAAATACAAAAAATATTTTAGTCTCAAATGGGAAACTAAACTGACTGTTCAATTTTCTGTTGAAATAATTGATTGCGCATAATATATATATAATATAGGTATAATTTATATAAATTTCTTGCATTTAGTGTAACATAATTGGTCAACATAATTGGAAACAAAAAATGGTATCCAAAAAGTGCCCCGTTAAGGCCATGAATATTGTTAAGTACCTAAAAGTATGTATGTATGTCAAGATATATGAGTAAAAAAAAAAAAGAAATAATAAAAAATCAAAACAAAGGTTTGAGCAAAATTAGCCGGGTTTTCGGTTAATATTAACGCTTAGCTTGCGAAAAAGACATGTATGTTTTTAATACATTTATAGTAGGCTTTAATATAATTATTTGTCACTGTGATATGTAGTTTCCAAGCATAATAATTGATACATTAATTTCACGGTACGTCAAGACTTACATTAAATATCCCTACATTAAATTGACATTATTACATACTTTCGACAATATACGCAAAATGTACAGTCGCGCACGAATAACTCTAAAGCTATACTATTAAGTACAAATCTAATTTCTGTCAAGCTTAAAAAAGCACAGTTGCAATGGCTTCACAAAAATATAACTGACATTTGAGCACGACTGTACACATTTTTTTACAATTAATGTATATTTAATGCTCATAAAATTTCAAATTGACAATATACATTACATTACAATAGCATACTTCACAAAAGATATGTGATTCCTCCCAATCATATTATTAATTTAATATTAAGTAAATATTAGTCCGATAATTCACATCTTGCAACGAAATTGCCATTTAATTAGGTACATTTTTTTTTATTGAAAATGACACTTCTGTACTTGTTTGTACTTTTTAATAACTATTGGCGCGAAATAATGTTTTTAACAGCATTTTTTCTATATACACTTTTTTTTATAAATATTTATGATTTTTATAGCTATCATATTTTCATTAACTTTGGCTTACTTATTTGGCTTACATAAGGAACGGAAAGCCCACCATAATAACTATTTTTTATTTTGATTTTTTACGAATAATGCGTTAATTTCAAACTCCATATTTTATATTAAAAAATGTGAAACACATGGGAAAAGTGTAGAAGATAGAAGAATAGATATATTTTTCCGTCAAAATAATTAATATTATACTATGTAAAAGCAGACATCTCTATAATTTTGTACGACTTGTACTTTCGTACAGAAAAGTGTTATTAAATATTTAAAAAGTCGAAACAAATTCATAGAGATTATCACGTCAAAGTCTATGGTCCCTACAATTAAAAAGTTTAAAATATCTTTTCGAGAATATATTTAAAATTCTGCTTAGAAAATTTAAAACGCCCAAGGAAAGAGGTTTCAGTCTAAAATCACCATTAAAATACCATTAATACGATAGATTTATGCGTAAAAATTTTGACTAGAAAATAAGCCCTTGCTCTAACAGATACTATTTTCAACACTTAGTATAAATTGTCTTTCGAGACTGAAAACAGAAATAAATTTTAGTATAAACAACACAAGTTTTAAACGTTAGTAATTAGGCCGCTAATAGAAAATGGGTAGGATTTTTTCCCATTAGGGCACTCTAAAATTCCCATTAGAATGACTGGGATAAAAAAGTAAACATCACAACTAGAGTAACAGACAACTAAACTACATCTTCATGTTTATAAACATAACTCTTTCCAAAATAAATGGCAGGACTCAGTAATAGACCGGAGAAAATATACTCTAATATAATAATACAACAATAATTATACTAACTACATCTTTGTGCAGATATATTCAGCAATATACAATTTGGTGACAAGATGGCTGGCTAATTCCCAGCGTAAGTAATGCCCATTTGTAAATATCTATGTTAACTCGAATGGGGAAACGTTTGTGCTAAATTGACATTTACTAAAAATGTAATTGAACAAAAGCCTACTTGTTAAAAAAGCTTGGGATTGAAGTTGCTCCAACTCGATCAAAACTGTTAAAATTTGAGGTAACTTATTTTCTTTAATGTACCTATTGTTTTGTAAAAGGATCATTAAAAAGAATAACCAGCCTTGTTTCTTGCCTTTCTTTCGTGACTTTGTAGCGGAGGAAAAGGCAGTAGATTTGACGTTTCAAAGTGATCCTTGTGATTTTAATGAATAAATGAATGTTGACTTTTGGTTATGACTTTTCGAAATTAAATCTTTTTCATAAAAGAAACTCAAGTTTCAAGTGGATATCCCGAATTCAACAACTTTTGTACGTTTAAAACTGTCCTCATGTAGGCACAATCCAAGTAACATCTAATTTAAAAGTTATAATTTAGTTCTTAAAAGAATTATCTATGTTTGAAAAAAAATTCATTAAATAGGTGGAATCCCATTTGAAATAACATACATATTGTGAAGCAATAATGGAAAAAATTCAGCCAGTACTGTTGACACCTTGCCACACGAACAAAATGATCTGTTTTTATCATTTAATTTCATTTATAAGAAATGAAATGTCTTTGTAAATAAGTTCCATTTTAAAATAAAGAAAATATATACAATTTTACTACATTGTTTATTTTAAGAGACAAAACAACGAATATTTCACTAAATATTTTTTTATCTACATTAAGTAAGTTAACAACGTAATTTTTAGCTTGGTAACATTTAGCATTGGCTTACCATAAAAGAAACGACAGATTATTTTTTTGTGATTGATTCCTTACCATTTTATCAACATACCCGAGGCCAATAAATTATATTAAAAAAAGTATTGATTTCCATTGAAATTTCAAACAATCTCTCAATTTTGAAATAATTCTAAGATTCGTAAAATTAATAATGCCATTGTGCATTTCTAAAAAGAAAACTTTTTTCTATGGGTTTTATTTGTAAAATGGTAATTTTCACCACAAAAAATCTCGCCAAATCGACTTAACATTGGTCCAACGTCCCTATACAATTTACATGTCTTTTTAAAACCACTTGCGTACGCCATTATACACATTTTAATATGTTAACGGCCATTTTCAAGTCAAACTAGGCTTGAAAAACCTTTTCAAAACGAAAATTCATGTTTTGGAGGAGATAAGGTTTTGATCAATCAATTGGTGGTTAGGTATAATATATTATGTAGATATCGTAAAACGAATGATCAAGCTGGTTAAAAAAAATTGTCTCAAAATAATACCAAACAAACATGTTTTATATCTGTCTTGTTTGGTGTTTTTGAGGTAAACTTTGAATTACCCCAAAAACACGGTTTCTCATCTCCTAAAAGGCCGTTTATACACTATTTGCTGTTAACACTCGGAGCCTCGTTAGTTAAGCGCCTTGCCCCATAAAATCAGCTTAAAATTTCCTCTAACCTTTCTTTCTAAATTATTCCTGAAATACATTTTTTACAGAAAAGAGTCTGTTTAAACCTCTAAAACCTCTTCAAACTATCCCGACGGCCGTAGGTACATAGTATTTATTTGTAGATTAGGTTTTTCAGCTTTAAAACTCCTGAAATACCAAAACCTAACCACTAAATTACCTCCGAAACCCGAATATTCTAAAAAGGCCGTTTATTAAATACCCTCGAAACCGTCTAAAATCATGACGTTGACTTTGTAACGTGACGAAGGTCTACGCCGTTGTTAATTCGTATTCTGTCCCTATAAACTATCTACAAATCTCCATAAACCAAACCGTTGCCATTCCAAAACACGAATTTTCAGACCTTTTACCTCAAACTACCCTCAAACAGTTCAAAAACAGCGCGTTGTATCCACTGTTTTTGCATTGTAACCTTAAAAGACATACTTCATGAACGTAAAGATCCGAGTTCTAAGTTAAAACCATCTCCAAAACATGAATTTTTGAACAACAAAAAGGCCGAACTACCCTCAAAGTCGTAAAAGTCTCTTACTAGTACTCGTGGTCGACGCCGTTGTTCTGCCGCGGCTCCTTCGACGGCTGTCCCTTGCCCTGGCCGATCTGTCGCGACGATGAGAAGCAAAGCTTCATTACGAACGGGAATTTCGCACCTGAAAGTAATTCGCAGAACAGGTTAAAGAAAAATTCGCATTAGAAAAACTTTAACTTTACAAACTTAGCTTTACCAAAAAAAGTTAAACGCTGATTAACGCGTGTTTAAAAAAATCCTTACCAATATTTGTATAAGATTTTATTTAAATAGTGTTTAGTGGGTGTTTAACTATTTTGTGGTAAGACCCTAGGTTTGTAGACATGGGAGCAATATTGAGTGTTTGTTCCCTAGGGAGAAAATGCTTATGCACACTTTACGTAGGTACAGTTCTGGCAAAGTAGTGTTAATATGGTAGTGTGAGCAAAATGTGTTTGACCCCTAGGGAAAGAATGACTCATGTAGACGTAAGTAGTTCGTTAAAATCTGTGTTTTTTCAGGCCAATAATATAATACGAAACCGATTAAAATGAGGAATTGACTCAGTTGGCCTGAAATAACTTAGGCTACTACAGGAAGGTCGTGTAATATCCAAAACAAAGATATCTCAAGTCTATGTTTTTAGTATGTGTGTTATATTTAAAAAAATATGTGTTTACCTGGATGTGTTATGGTCGCGTGGTTACACGCCATTATCGCCATAACGGACTGCGATATGTTCTGGAACTCCATGAGGCCGGACGAAGATCTACAAACATTCATCAAACTACATTATACAGGGTGTCCCAAAAAATAGTATCAAGCGAAAGTCCTGAGATAGAACACCCCTTTGGGGTACCCGAATCACCCGATGGTTAGTTAACAAACGAATTAAGCTTAGGAATGATAAAATGGACAAAATCTATTTTCTAATCAGGTAGTTTTAAGAATTTTCCACCTCGCCGTCTTTGAAGGCCGATTTTAGCCAAAGTAGCCTATTACGTACCGCTTTTTTAATGAGTATGATAGCTGAGAGTCTGGAAAATTCTTAAGATTGATTTAAGAACCATGAAATCACTTGTTAAGATTTTGAATTTAAAGTTGAAAATTTAAGTCATAATTCACCGAATGTAATTTTTTGACTTTATACCAACATTTTCATAGTTTTGATCAAAGTCACGTAACTGATTATTTTATGCATAAAAGTCATAAAAAACAACTCATAAAAATTCAGTAGCAAAAAAAATTTCAAGAAAGTTTTCTACTTTTTTTTGAGAATTTTTTAAGATGTTCAAGTAGAAAATTTTCAAAAATTCGGAAAAAAATTCATAAATCGAAAACTATAAAAAATCGCGGAACATACATAGGGGTGATTCGGTACCCCAAGGGGTGTTCTATCTCTGGACTTTTGCTTGACACTATTTTGTGGGACACCCTGTATAAGATAACATTTTTTGGACATCGATAAATGTTTTAAATGTGCCGATTTCTTGCCAGTAACTCAATAATTATATATATAAGAAGTAACTTAGTAGTGACTGCTGTACGTATACTAAAGGTATTCCAGATTTGAAGTTCCATCCGAATTGGAATATTATTGGTCCCAGTGAAAACAGAATTCTAGGGTGGGGGGATTATTTCCCTCCAGTTACGGGATAGGCATAGGGGTGTGATGTGCATTACCCACCTTCTAACCTTACCCCAGCGATCCCAAATCCAAGTAGCGGATCAGGAGTTGGTGTTTCTACCCATATTACGCATTATACTCGTATGAATTTGATTTTAAAGTGTTTGAGTTTTACATTTTCCAACGATTCCCGCATTCAAATTATATTTTAAGATGCAGTGCAAGATTCCGACTTCCTAACCTAACCTAATACCTAATAAAATAGCAAAGTGCAAATCTCACCTCTCACTCTTCAGCGGGAATTTGGAGATAGTGTGCGGCGGCGTGACGTTGTAATCCTTGAACACCTGCAGCAGCTGGTCGTCTGACACATCGGGCGGCGTGTTGAAGAAATGCAGCACCTAAACAATATTAAGCGTTATTAAATATAACGTGCGAAGACCGGCATCGTAGATGTTGGCGACAAGACTGCCAGGCTTAAGTGGGACTGGGCGGGTCACGTCAGTCGTTTGGTTACAGACAAATGGGCAACAGTCGTCTCACAATGGGTGCCTGCAGATGGGCGTCAATGCTGGGGCAGGCCGAGGAAGCGTTGGCGTGACGACCTCGATGCATTACAAGATGGCTGGTTGGACGTGGTGAGTGATCGTGAGATATGGAGGAACATGGGGGAGAACTTTGCCCAGCACTGGGAAAGTATAGGTTAAGAAAAAAATATAATATATATATAAATTGTCAGCAGTAACACCGATAAAACGGTACGTGATAAATCCCGTATTTATCTCGTTAGATAGGATAACTCTAAATACCTAGTATAAAACAATGTCGCTCGCTATCCACATCTGTCTGTTTGTTTGTGCACTTGTTGTTATGTTACAAAATAAGGTCTTAAAGTGTTTAAAGTATTATCTGCCGGTTAGGGCTTGCTAAGTTATACATATTCTTGTCAGTTTTACAATGCACCAACAATTAATTTCAAAATATTATTAGAATAATTTTAATGTGACAAATTCATTAATAGAGTAGAAGCAATGATTCAGTTGCCATGTTAATAATTTGCGTTAAATAATCTGTCCGAAGCCGGGGAAGGTCGCTAGTTATAATAAATAAGATTTTGATGAATAACATTTTTAGTCGGCAATCCGAATTGATACTAGATTATCCGTCTGTCGAATACCTACTTTAGTATGGATTTTTCATAGAACAAGCTGAAACAATTATCTATTGATTTTATAATAAATGCTTTTTAGAGTGTCGATTAATTTTAAATTCTATTAGCTTTTGACCTCAATCGTAGTAACTTTGAGAACATTTTCCTCTTCTCTCCGGTTTCATTGTTTATTTTTGTAACAGTAGATCGTATTTCCGCCATTCCTTTCGGGTTCAAAAATGCATTTTGCTCCCGCGAGCCAGAAAATGTTATTTTTCGAGTAGTTTCGTTACATACCTTGGAAGGAGGCTGTATCCTATTCTTGTGGATGGACGCTGGCGTCAAGAAGCGGTTGTTCTTGTTTCCCACGTAGTCTTTGAACGAAGGACTCTTATCCGGCAGCGGGTAAGGGTTCATCACTTCGGACAGGTACGCTTGTTTTGAGAAGCTGAAACAAAAAAAACAAGGTTCAGAAACTATTTTTTTCTCTATATACAGCGTTTTATGGTTATAGCATAGAATAAGAACAATCAGAATAATCAATTTATTGATAAAATAAGTTTACAAGTCAATTTAAACAAATTATTAGAAATTATAATAATCATTTAAAATTTACAATTAATTACAATTCATTGAATAATTGATTATAGGGAAATAGAGTATACTAGCTGTTACCCGCGACTTCGTACGCGTTACACTACTAAATTTGTAGGTAACCTAGAAATAAAGCTAAACTCGCTGTAGCAACTTGACTTGACACCCCATTTCATCCCATGGGACTTATGGGATAAAAAGTAGCATATGTGTTAATCTAGGTTATACTACGTAAATACTAAATTTCATCGAAATCGGTTAAGCCATTACGACGTGATTGAGAAACAAATAAATAAAAAAACAAACATCTAAACTTTCGCATTTATAATACAGGGAAATATAGTAGATTTTCTCCCGGGGTCATAGTATAATCATAATCAACCAAGGAATTGTTACAATCAGTTTCAATCAGTCAGCAGGAAACCTAACTAATTTACAAATGATTATAGGAGCCTTGTGTAAAGTGTGTCAGAGGACTTTTTCTTAGTGTGACCACGATCTCGCCTGTTGGTAAGAGATAATGTAGTCTGCGATGGAATACGCTTGCCTAGATAGAGCTAGAACTTACGCCAGTGTTAATGTGTAATCGCCAACTGTAACGTTATTAAGATTCTGCACACAGCGCTCGACTGAGACGCCATCTCCCATCTGAACCATTGCGGTACCTTCTTTTGTCTTCAGGAATTTTATCTGGAAAATTAAGAGTTAAATATACTAATTAATTAGTACACAATGTATTTCCACATTACACAAAGGATAACTGAAAGAGAATGCTTCCTAGCATTAAGTTCTTTTTTAAAAATGTTATTTTGTGGAAACAGGCTTACGGCTAGTGTTGCCAGGTCCATTAAGTTAAATTTCAGAACGGAAGGTTAAAATAATCGGGATTTTGGTTTTCAAATTGGGACAGCTACAATGGCTAGAAAAAAACTGGTTTTTGTGAATAATCATTTATTTTAATCAGATTGTCAGGTTTTTTTAAGTCATGTTAATAATTTATGTCTGTTATTGAATGTATTTTTCCCTTATAAAAGTAGGTATTTCTATTCCTTCCCCCCATATACCTATCAGATACTTTAGGTAGACACATAAATAAATAAATAAATGAAAACTCTTACGACTTTTCAGCCGGCTTTGTTAAAATCGTTTTCCTACCAATGTGTTTCATAGTTTTTTAAACCATATCATTTTTCGAGTTACAAAAATGATGGTCACAAGCAACTACTGCAGTTTCAAGGTGTCGACAGACCACAACACTATTGGTAAAGTTCTACGCCAGTATATTTCGTAACATTACGTTCAAATTATACAGGTCAGTTCGCACGTTACGACATCGTTGGAGTGCGAAGCGAGCTTCTCGAACCTAAAGGTAAAAAAAGCATCTGGATCACTGTTTTAGAGTTATCAGATATTTTGTCAAAAAGCATCTGGATCACTGTTTTAGAGTTACCAGATATTTTGTCAAAAAGCATCTGGATCACTGTTTTAGAGTTATCAGATATTTTGTCAAAAAGCATCTGGATCACTGTTTTAGAGTTACCAGATATTTTGTCAAAAAGCATCTGGATCACTGTTTTAGAGATCCTTACTAGATATTTTGTCAAAAAGCATCTGGATCACTGTGTAAGAGATACCAGATATTTTGTCATAAACTTACTCTGACAACATTTCCATATAGACAGCAGAGGTTGAATAATCTGTCAGCATTTACAGTCTGCGGATCGAGGCCATAGACCATCATCACGGCACCTTGCTGCGGTGGACCACCCTGAAACAGAAAGATAAGAAGATCAAAATACTGGCTATTTTGACGACCTCTGTGGTGCAGCGGGTAAATAGCCGGCTGAGACGCAGGGGGTAGCGGGTTCGATTTCCACTGCGGTACAAATGTTTGCATAGTCTACAGATATTTGTTCCGGGTTTGGATATTTTTCTATATATTCTATTAGTTATATAGTTCCCAAAGTACAAGCTTTGCTTAGTTCGGGGCTAGATAGTACTGTGTGAAATGTCCAGCATTATTTATTTATTGTTTCTCCATCATAAACATGTGTATCAGTTTTCCAGGTCTGTTTATGCGACTTTTGGGTGTAATTTTATAAACCAATGAATTATTCTAAATTCAATGCTGCTGATGTACCTAACATTGAATATTAAGCGTATAGGATTTTTCCTAATAAAAGGAAACAATATTCTGGCTGTATGTATTTAGAACAACAGTTAAGATGATAGAGATGTTTTTTTTATGTTTAATAACAGAACTTTACAAAGTTTAGACTCTTAGTTTATATTTCTTTTCATTAATTCTAAATTGCTTTGATGAATCAGACTTAGCAAATATCATAAAATTTACCATATTATGATAATGTAATGTAAATTTTACAATACAATGATTCCTAGAAGGATCTGGATTTACACGTACCGTGCAATCGCTGTTTCGCCCGACAATGTTTCGGTACAATTCGTGAACCTTCAATCAGGGTGAGTGCGATCTACTCAGGACTGCGTCTCATCTCGCGCTGATGAAGGTTAAACCGAAACATTGTCGTAACACCAATTGAAAGTATGTGATAAATCCCGTATTTAAAATAATGATTGAAAAAAAACACGAAGGAAATTTAAATGAATGTGGACTGTTGTTATATAGGCAAAGATGAAGAAGCAAGAAAAAAAGCTTAAAAATAAAACATCTACCCACATATTCGTCACTGAACCCTGACATCACCTGGTTCTGCGGCGGCATCGGGTGGTGCATCGGCGGCGGGGCGAAGCCTTCGTTCGAGTACCCTTCTGGCCCGTAGCCGCGCCCATCACGCTGGAACATAAAAATCGTTATTCAATTCAATTCTTTATTTCAGACTAGCACTAACATACAAGGTAGGTACATAGTCCATATTAAAAAGTAAATAGGTGGTACACAAAAATAGCAGCCAGACATTGGACTATGGATACACTAAACATGCGCAGTGTAAGTCAAAGTCCAGCCTCCCTGCAATGAGTTGCAGGTAACTGTTGGGGTTATGGCAATTATCAACGCGTACGTCCTCCACTAAATGGAAATACGACCTAATAAAGGTTTGTCCCAGTGACTACCTACACAGTGCTGTAATTTGATATGCGTGTAGCATAAGTGACACAAATATAGGCAAAAGTCTGAAATCCAGAATAACTGCCATTTGTACCCCAAAAAATTTAACCATTTAACATGAACTGCCGTTACCTGTAATTTGAATGAAACTATAGGTCAAGTAAATTGGTTATTTATGTTGTGGCACTATTGTGTTAGTCAAAGGTTACGAATAATATATTTTTGTTTTATGGGAGACTCGCGAAATCTCAGTTCAGGGCAAACCACTAATTAATAAATAACATATAAGTGAAAAAAATAGTTTGGATTTTATAGAATCTAAAGGTTAAGGGTGCCATCGCTAAATGGGTAAAACGGAACCAGCGGTGTCACACCGAAGAACAAACTCCCAAAGATACAACCATAGATTCATCATTTTAAACTAACTAGCATCCAATGCATTTAATAGCACTTCGATCAATTTAATCGGTATTACTCGATCGGATTAATTGAGCACGTGGTTGAGGCTAGCCGAAAATTCATTTATATTCATATCAATTCAATTTTGCATAAATAAAGTTTATTTCGCGTAGCATATGCCCGTTTTTTACTATGTTATATTATATTTACATGAACAAATTGTCAGTGCTCAGTGGTCGAAATCCGGGAGTATCTTTTTTTTTACATTAATTTTAGCGTTCGCCCTTCCTTCTATAAATAAACTTTCATCATCATCATCAGCCCACATTAGTCCACTGCTGGACATAGGCCTCTACCAATACGCGCCACTGAGCCCGCTCTTCGGCTCTTCTTATCCAGTTTATGTCCGCCACCTTTCTTATGTCATCGCTCCTCCTAGCCGGGGGGCGCCCCACACTACGTTTTCCAAGACGCGGTCTCCACTCAAGAACTCGTTTACCCCAACGGTTGTCGCTTCTCCGGCATGCATGGCCAGTCCACTGCCACTTCAGTTTGCTAATCCGCTGGGCTATGTCGGTGACCTAGGTTCTCTGTCTGATTTTACGAATTTTATCCTTCAGAGAAACTCCAAGCATAGCCCGTTCCATAGCTCGCTGCGCAACCTTAAATTGGTGGACTAGTCCTACCGTAAGCGTCCACGTCTCAGCACCGTAGGTCATTACGGTCAAAAATAAACTTTAATTATGCCAAATCTCACACTCCTCCGTTTTCTCTTGGCTTACATAGATGACTAAATAATTACTATTAATACGATGGGTTTCTATTAGGAAGCTTGTTTTTAACTTAACATAACCACACAAAATGAGGTACTTAGTTATACGTCCAATTGATGGTAAGCGGTTAACGTAGCATAGCATATGAAAGGCAACAACCGCGGGTTGTCAAAGTGGTAAAAAATTTCAAATGGTTTTTATGAAAAAATAAAATTGTCTCTGGTGAGAACCTCGACAGGTTGAAAAATTCAATAGGAAAAATGTACAGAAAAGTTAATGTCAGATTAAAATATGTATCTTGCTTGGTAAGAACGGATTTTAATAGAATTTGTTTATTTAAATAGTTCAGTAGGAGCCAGTGCCACTGCGTGGCCACCTTACAAACGATGGCCCACCTGCTCTCACGTCCTCTCTGCCCAACAGCCTGCACACGAGAATGCTTGTACAAGTACCGGCACGAAACTTTAGCGCTGACCGTTATTGCACAGAAGTTAAAATTCAGGTACCTGAGGGGGGCTAGCGGGATGAAGGGCGGGCGTGCGTAGCGCCGATTGGCTCTCCAGTCGCATTCTGTTCCCCGCACTGATACGATGCCCCGCGCACATCCAATGTACAGTCGCGTTCTTATTTGTATTGTTCTGCTGTTATTTCAATTTGTTTGCTAAATTACTTTAACACATCATGTTAATTATATCTTAGGTACCTACTATAAATCTTTGGACATTGAAATTGGAGATAAACTATTTATTAAAGTATAGGTAATATTATTTGTGTGAGCGAGAGTACTCATGCACAGCTATCCTCCACATTTCGTTCAGCGCTTGACTTACTATTTGACATTACATTAAAATAATGTCTGTAACGTTATTTAGCTAATAATTAATTAAAGTTATAATTGTATTGCGTGCGCGAAAGTACCCATGCGCAGCTATCCCCTCCGCGTATCGCTCAGCGCTTACGTGCCGCTGCTTATACCAGGCAATAGAGAGGGGTGTGGAAGTTGCTCTCTATTGGGCTAATTAAATTTAGAAATCTAGAAGAAGTAGGTACCAAAATATTTGCGGAATCTATAAGCAGGATCGGGTGTAACTTACTGGAAGATATCCGGTTACCACGTGTAGGAAGCCGTGGTGAAATACAACGTACGACGTTTGAACGTTTGCAAGCGGATGTTATTAATAATTTTACAACGTATTTGAAGAGCCGCGTGATCCTGCGTTAGATTGCTACATTGAATATTCGAGTTTTAACGATTGGGGTTATTTTAATGTTTATTTAGGGCCCACGCTGGCGAGTCGCGAGCGTGTTTCTAGCGAGGTGATTTGTAAACTTGATCGCCGCGAGTGCGACGCGTTCGGTCATCTTCTTATTATATAAGAATCAAAGTCCTGACTGACTGACAGACAACGCACAGCCTAAACCGCTGGTCGTAGAAACTTGAAATTTAGAGAGTATGTTTGTCTTGATGCGTAGGGGTGTAGTAAGAAAGGATTTTTTGAAATTCAACCCCTAAGGGGGTTAAAAGAGGGTTTTATGTTTGTATGAAAAACAGTGGTTCCTGGATTTATAAACTTGAAACTTGGCAAATATATTTTTTAACAAAAATAAGAGAAATCATATTTTTTTGTTTTTCAAAAATCATCCCCTGGGTGCGTGAAAAAGGGTGTTGAACTTTGTATGGTAAAACATTATTCCTGAGGTTAATAAACGTAAAACTTTGCATAAATACGTATCAAGGTACATAATGAAACATGGCATAGTTACTTATTTTGAAAATTACTCCCTAGGGTTAAAAAGGGATGTTGTAGTTTGTTCTAAAACAATGTTAATTGCGATTACGAACTTTGCATAAATGATTTTTATAGGTAAATAATGAAACATTTTATCATGGTAAGACAACCAGGGTCTGATTATGGAGCCAGGAGGGAATTAATGGATTATGGAATTATCATTAATGGATAACAGTAGACGTATCGTATTTGGGTTCTATTAAATTGTTTTTGCAAGACGTTTCACGATACAATTGACTACTAGCGTCTGAAGATGGGGAAATCGACCGTTATTAATGAATGAATGAAATACTCTTTATTGCACACCAAACAAAAATACAGTAACAAGGAAATAAACAATAAATAACGTTACAATGGGCGGCTTCATCAACAATGTTATCATCAATATATTAAATAATCGTTACGGGTTCTGACAGACTGACTGAAAATCAACGCACAGCGTAAACCGCTGATCTTAAAGAATTGAAATATAGAGTAGTAGTATAACGCGTACGAAGTCGAGGGCAACACCTAGTATATTATAAAAAATAAATTGTAACATACCTTTATATGTATACGCCTCGCTGGAAACACACTCACAGTTCGCCAGTGTGATAACGCAAACAGTTTTTTAGATCAACTACCTACATAAATTATATATTCATGTGGAAGTAGAGCTACCACATTACCAATTTCTGCCGCCAAACAGCATTGCTGTGTTTCGATTTGAAGTGTACAGCCGGTGAAATTACAGGCACATGAGGCTTTACACCTGTATGCCTCAAGTTGATGGACGCAGGGAACGTTTCTAAGGTGGGTGACCTACGAGGCAATACTTTATTATAAGCGATGGTTGCCGCTTAACATCAGGTGGGCCATAAGCTCGTTCCATCTCCAAGTGGTATAAAAATAAATAGAATATCTCTGTTTCCCTTCTAGTGGGATCCACTCTATCACCAGTTTTGTCCACCTTTTCTAATCTACAGAATTGTATTGCCATTTAAGCGACAACGGAGATACAAGGTATTTATTTGCATATAAACAAGTATACTAAGGTCTTAAACACTAGGTAATGGCACTTTATACTTGTTTGCCCTTCATGAGCATCGCAAACTATAGATTACTGAATACGTTTTTTGACGATAAAAAAAAAATTACACAACAAAACAATCCAGTCAATGAACATTTGAATATTTAAGCACATACGTTTAGAGATACGAGACAAAGTTTTCAGTCAGCTTAAAGAGACGATTGATAATAATATACAAATATTTAAAATTACAATGTATGTATTTAAAATACCTAACACAATGTGACCAAAAAAGAGCCAGTCTCAAAAAAAGACGTCTCGGTGACGAGTAAGGCAACTCAATCATTTATTGCTTTCGCATGATGTTACAAAAAGTTGTTACAGGTAGATAGTTTCACACATGCAATGGACCCTGACAGGAAGGCAGACCACGTTTTTCGTAAAATTATGAGTTATTATTTTTAAGCATGTTATAAGCTTTACAAATAAATCATAGTAAATGAATGCCTTCAAGAGAGTTGTAGATAGGGTATTAAGTGCTAGGCAACTCGACTGCAGTACCACGAGTGCTGCAGGAGTTTATAAGTTGACGGGCATCCTGATATTAAGTGTCACTTAACATCAGGATGCCCGTCAGCTTGTGTGCCTACAAGTTTAATATAAAAAAATTGTAGCATTAACTATTTTAATTTTATTATTATGATTAGCTTACCGGATGATGCGGCGCAGGCGGACCATGTCGATCTTTCATCATCCCCGGAGGCGGTCCTCCACTCCCGAAATCCATATCTGAAAAATAGAAAATAGCTTTTTTACCTCTGAGAATGGCATACATCTAATTGACTCCAAATTTAATTCAAGTTCAAAATCTTTTTTTTTTCATTAAAATCACAAGGATACTTTGAAACGTCAATATTACTGCCTGTTCCGTATTTATTTATTTAATACTTTTACACAAAACATAATAGTGCTAGGAGGACTTAATGCTAATAGCATTATCTACCGGTTATCCTGGTCGTGCTAAACGAAGGCGTGACACAGGAAAAAAGGTATTCACAGCTAATTATAAATACAGACCCTAAATGACTAAATCATGACATAATAATGTTCCTTCGCGACTAAGCCAGGAAAGAAAGGTAGGACTTGTCTTGCTAAGTCTTTAGGTATTTTTGCCTTACATAAGGTGAAGTTGTTTAGTATGGGGGCCTAATAAAAATCCAAGATTTCAATTCAAAATCTGGTACCTCCCTCTCCCAAGGTCGAAAACTTGGATTTTTATCAGGCCACACCTAAGCAAAATTATGTCAAAACCTCTTTTACTCCACCCTTTGTAAGCAAAGGCCCCACAGACGGGACTATACTGTAAAGTCGGTTTGGTTCGTCAATTCTTTAAATTTTTTGTACAACTCCTAGGATTAGTTTCAGAGTCTTTATATCGGAACTTGGACATCAAATATAACTTGAAAGTGACTTAGAAAGAACTAATGATTCAACTAACACATAATTTAATAAGTATAAAACTTTGCTAATCTAAGGGGTCATCCGCAAATTTCGGCACAAGGTTTAGGCACACACACAAGTTGTAAAAAAAACCCTACAAATTCAGACAATTAGAGTTATGGGAATCTTGGAAGTACCTACTTAGATAACTAAAATCTTCAAACCAAATAAGATACCTCTAAAATTGGTGCACGCACATAAAGTTTTTGGTGCATTACACATATTGCATCAATAGGTTTTTAATATTAAAAATACTAGTATTTCTATCAACAGACATTCATACCAGTGCTTATTCTAACATCAATAGGGATAGCATCATGCAAGCTATTAGGATTAAAATGAAAGTCTGTGTTTGCGAATATTTGTTTATTTTCAAAATGTTTTATAATGAACTTGTGGTAATATAAATACATATGCAAAATGAAAGTGTACCTTAACCTATTTTATTATTAATACATGTGTATGTTTTATAAAAATTTTCTTGGTCACAAATTTTCGAAAAATTATAAAATGTTTTGTAATTGTATCAATGTTATGAATTATTATATCTAATATGTCGTATGTACCTAAAGTAGAGTAATAGTAAAGCTGAGAGTATTAATATTGCTCTAAACACAAGTACAAGGATTTGCAAATACGACATCAAAGTGTTAAAACACATCATGCTGTCATACATTAAATCGTTGACAAAATTTCAATTGATACTTCAGATACCGCAACCACATTATCGGGATTCTACGAAGGTTCGTGTGTTTATATCTGTATCATTCACCAAATTACGAAAGAAAGAGATGTACAGCACGAATATTGGTCCGACAATGTGGCTTTAGGGTTAGTGTCACATTGGTCCGACAATGTGACTTTAGGGTTAGTGTCACATTGGTCCGACAATGTGACTTTAGGGTTAGTGTCACATTGGTCCGACAATGTGGCTTTAGGGTTAGTGCCACATTGGTACGACAATGTGGCTTTAGAGTTAGTGACACATTGGTACGACAATGTGGCAGTAAGGTTAGTGTCACATTGGTCCGACAATGTGGCAGGAGGGTTAGTGTCACATTGGTCCGACAATGTGGCAGGAGGGTTAGTGTCACATTGGTCCGACAATGTGGCAGGAGGGTTAGTGTCACATTGGTCCAACAATGTGGCAGTAAGGTTAGTGTCACATTCGTCTGACAATGAGGCAGTAGGGTTAGTGGCACACTTCATTCCGTACGGGGTAAATACAAACCGTTCGGTGATATTTCGCAAGACTGTTGGCTATGGGGACTGCAGGCGCCATCGTTGCATGTTCTAGTAGCCGTCGGCGGTACGGAAGCATCTGTTGATGTTATTCTATAAGTCAAAAATCTTCTCGAACACTCCCTTTATCTTCCGTTTCTTGCTGTGTGTGGTGTTTTTGTGCTTTGAAGTTGCAAACTATTCTGAACTTGTTAGGACACGGAGTTTACCTCCAGCTTTTAACCTTTGCTACTTCTTAACTTCATAAAAGGATAGTTGGATATCTAGTGACTCTGAACTAGAGCCATTCCATGTAGTGAAGTAATTGTGTTTATGTATATATATGTGTTTTAAAGGTATTTTGGTAAAATGAGACTTGATAGATAGAAAACGCTTTATGTAAATCACACTTAAAATAACAAACAATATAAAAAAACAAACAATACACGTAGAAATACAAGCGACGGTCTTATCGCTAAAAACGATCTCTTCCAGACAACCTTTTAATGGACTGGATTTCACGAGAACGTTATAGGACGGTAGCTTTTAATAAAAATAATTAAATATTGAATAAACAGCGTACTTACATAAGCAATAAATAAATAAATATATATATAAAGTATTCATCAATGAATTAGATACATATTACAATTGTATAGTACATAATAAATATTCCATACTAATAATAAAAAAAGTATATAAAATAAAATACAATAAGTGGGTACATATAGGTGCATAATAGAAGGGTGAAATAAAACCAAGAGTAGCGATAACGTAATGATAGATGAGAAAATGAGAAATCAGCATTGTAGCGCAGACAGATGTTTAAATAGAACTGTTTTAAAGATGGGAAGGGATTTGGCAGTTCTAATGTGTGGAGGAAGAGAGTTCCATAGACGGATAGCTTGTACAGCGATCGCGGATAGATTGTGACGTGATTGGTTAAATAGTTAACTTAATGCAGAGTCTCCAAGATAAACGACCAGCATGGCAAACTAACGAAGTTTTCTTATTCAAGCCACATAACCCCGAAAGTTTCCACTAAAACATTTGATTTAATTCTAACTTCTGTAATTTGTGGTATTTAGAAGAACCGTTAGGGCACATTTCCGAATGTTCGATAACAAAATTATAGCATAAAATGGGCGCAAACCACCGGTACTAAAAGCCTTTTTATGTTAAGTGCTTTTGTATGCAATTATGAGAATATTTTTACGCGAATCAACTTTGTTAAGTAATTTGTGCTACAACATTGTATGGAGAGGAAAAGGGTACATTAGTGCCATTATTGATAAAGAATAGAGGCAAAGTTAATTGTTTAAAAGCATCCGGTGTTCGTTGTAATTGGCTGAAAACCATGACGACAATAAGCCGTCGGAGCCAGACTAGGGTAGTAAAATTGTCTTCCAATTTAAACTACGGTTACTATAAATTTAAATAACTACGGAGTATATTTTTGTGAACATAAATAATAAATGTTAACTTTAAATCAAACAACTTTATTATTTGCGTTTTTGTACCTAACATGATAAAGAGAAATAACATTTATTCATACCATCACAAGAAGCAAATGATACAAAAAAAACACTAGTAATTACTTATTAACTAAAATTATAACTAACTGCTAAGTGTGGTGGCGAAAGGGTCCTCAGCATTTGCTGTAGCATGTTGCCATAGTGCAACACTGGTCTTCTGCTGAGGCCAGTGTTGACCTGTCGGACACTCTGACATATTTTATTAACTATAAAGCATTAAGATTATACCTAGCACCACCTACAAATTGTCCCTCATTAATTTCCAAAAGTCTCACGAACTCATCAGAAACGAAATTTCAATATTGTAGTTCTTCCATTTTTACCTTCCTCTCTTCTAGCTGGTTATCTACTTAGCTGATTGACCTTTGCTTAGCAGTGGGCTGTAGGAATGATGAATGCACATTCTCGCCAAGTTTTTCCCCAATCATCAAAATGTTGTTTATTGTTCTTATAGCTATTATTTTTTACTTATTTTTTTTAGTGTCGTAACTTATATTTATCTATACAGGGTGTTTGGTAATATACTGACGATATTCAAGTGACGGTTTCTCAAAACATAAAAAACGACTACTCGAAAAAAAAGGTACTAGTTAAGAAATTAAAAAAAAAATCGACTAAGTTTAGGTGATTAATTCAATATAAAACTTACTGCCTACTCTTGCAATCGACATCCAAAAATAAAGGCCGATTTGATATCTCTTTCGGAAATGGCTCCGGGTTTTGGGTTAGAAAGGGACAAAAAGAGATATCTCGAGACGTCACCAACACAGTATCTGTGGTTAGATGGCAAGATTATGCAATAGCACAACATAAGTTTAATAAAGTGTTTGTTTTTACATGCCAAAATAAATTTCACATTTCTATGGTAAACATTTCACAAATTTATTTATTATGCTTATCAAAATAACCCCTTTCATTTTTATGCGTATATTATCAAACACCCTATATATTCATATTTTTTGTAATTGTAATACTGTGCAGGTTTCAGTGATTTCTTATTTTTTTTAAATGGTTCCAACGGTAGATCATTTATTTTGTTGTGCCAAAAGCACAACAAATGCTGAGTGCACATTTGTTTGGTATTGCTGTTTTTTTTGTGTATGAATGTGTTCTTGCGTGTACCTTACTTGTGTGTTGTGTGTGTTTTGTTCCGTCACAAATAAATGTTTTTTCTTTCTTCTTTCTTTCAAATTACAAACTCAAAAGTCATACAAACCATGACTGTCAAATCTATACATCGTTACATAGAATAAAATGAAGTCGCTTCCGCGTCTGTTCGCTTAGATCTTTTAAACTACTCAACAGATTTTAATGCAGTTTTCAACAATAGATAGAGTGATTCAAGAGGAAGGTTTATATGCATAATACATACATAACTCTGTGTGTTTGTTCGTTTGTTTGTTACTTTTAAATACTAAACGGCTGAACGGATCGTAATTAAATTTTGCAAGGAGATAGATTATATCCTGGGCAAGGACATAGGCTACTTTTTAGCCAACTGCGCAAAATGAGGGTAATGTTTTATTGAAAAATCACCCGTGCGAAGCCATGGGCGGATCAGCTAATTTATTATGGAGAGAAAAGAGCTGAAATTTGTATGTTTATAATGGGTAATCTTCTGAACTTTTTTTTCTGATGTAATCATTGTTACTTAGATAGACTTTCTAGTGGTATTGCTGCTAGCTAGTAGCTGCTACCAATACGAACGGGCCCAACCAATAAACATGTTTGTTTCCTTTTCAACACAATTACTGGTAATTAGTGTTATCGATAGGTACTCGGCGCATCACTAACGGCGCCCGGAAGGGCTGCAAGAGCGAGCGAGATAGCAATATCGCCGTCGCCTGTTCCACGTTTTACCCCATCTGCCAGGAGAGCGTTGGCGTCGATTATCGTAGGTAACTATTTGTGTGTAAAAGACAAAGAGTTCTGACATCCCTATTTTAGGCTGAAAATGCTGAAACGGAACCTTACTATTTCTGGATGCACTCTGTAAAATGATAAAATATAAAAGCCTTCCGCAGAAGGCTCTGTTATTTCTGGAATAATTAAAAGTTTATTAAAATGAATGCACTAATTGAAGTGTCATTTATACGCTTTTGGAGAGGAGTCTACTTAAGTCACTAGTCAACACAGTTTTAATAATATTTGTAGTCACACTTATATTATAAATGCGAAAGTTTGGATGTTTGTTTGTTACTTAATCACGTCGTAACGGCTGAACCGATTTTGTAGAAATTTAGTATGTACGTAGATTATAACCTGGATTACCACATAGGCTACCTATTATCCCATAAATCAGGTCCCATGGGATAAAAATTGGCTGTCAAGTTGCAACAGCGCGATTAGCTTTATTTCTAGGTTACCTACATAGTGCTACGAGTATCTAGTTATGTGACCGGTAAACCAAGAAAATTTTTAAGACATCTAACAAACTGTTTTAGATCTATCAATCATATCAGTTTGAGATTTTTTACTTCGCATAAAATTTAGAGAGATAATATACAAATTTTAAAACTTGCTTTCGAATGAAATGTACCCAATATCGAAAGCTAAATGGCTCGTTTGTACAATGGCGGCTATTAGCGAGAGTTTGCTGATAAAAATTACTTTATTTTTCAATTAATAGTTGAAGCGTACATAATTTTACTGCCCGTTTTTATAATATTGAAAATTATATTTAAAGGCTCGGGTAGACTGTATTTGGAAAGCTTGAAGATGTTTTTCAGTCAAGTTCCCACAATGCCTGAAAACCCGTCTGATAACCAATGTGTCCTGCCAACAATTACTTACTGTGCCAAAACGTTGGCGTTCACTAAGGAAACTGTGTACAGAGTACGAGTTGCACAGAGAGACATAGAGCGCGCCAGCTTGCCATCAACCTGCTGGATCGAGTTCCTAATACCGAAATCCGACGCCAGACGAAAGTCCAAGACGTTGGAATAAGGGTGGTGGAACTCAAGTGGAACTGGGCAGGACACTTGGCTAGACGAGGTGATGGCAGGTGGAGTACATCTTTGACCGGATGGTGGCCAAGAACAGACCTAAGAAGTACAGGACGTCCGACGGCGCGTTGGGTCGACGACATAAAGAAAGTCGCGAGCAACTCCTGGATGCGCACAGCACAGGGCCGGGAAGAGTGGCGTTTAAAAAGGGAGTGACCAAGTGGGAGTACCCAGCAGTGGGTAGGTACATATGGGCTGTGGATGGTGATGATATTCAAAGGCTATATTAACCATTCATCCCTGTGAAAGGGTACACCCGGGGACTACCATACATATTTCTGCCGCCAAGAAGCTTTGCTGTGTTTCGATTTGAAGGGTGTGGTTTCCGGTGAAATTACAGGCACATGAGGCTTTACACCTGTATATCTCAAGTTGATGGACGCAGGGCAGTGGATCTTAGCGCTCGTTTTTAAAGTGCGTGACCTACGAAGCAAAACTTTGTTTTAGGCGATGGTTACCAATTAACATCAGGTGGGCCATATGATTGTTTCATCGCCTTTGTCTTGATTTTTTTCTACGATTTTTTTAAAATAATAACTTGCTTCCACCCGTTGCTTTGTACGCAAAATTTGTCAAAAAATGTACCAAATGTTAATCCAAGTCATAATCTATCTATATACCAAATTCCATCGAAATTGGTCCAGCCGTTTTGTTGTGAAAACGTAAAAAACAGAGTTACTTTAAATTTTTTTATATTTTAGCAATTTTTTATACTATTCATTTTCTAATTAATTAGCTTTCGGCCACTGCGCGATGGAAGTGGTCAATTTTAAAACTATACAAAGTTTTTTCGTTGGAAAACCTGTTTCACTAAGTATTATACCAACAGTCACCGTAGTTCTCAAACAAACTAAAAGTTAATCTCCTGTATTTCCCATGGAAAAGTCCAGGCAGTGTCTCTATTTAAATTTACACCACCAGGCGAAAGTTTACATAGCGCGGCATAAAAAAAGAGCAATTTATATACATTTTTAATCGTTATATCTCCACGGCAGGTGTGAAGTTATTTATTTTTTTCAATTTTGCAGAGCCTCGAATGTAAACGTTTGCGGAACAATATAAAAATGGGTAGCGTCAAGCGTGTGTTTTGTTTTTGACGTTATAAATTTGAAATTGGTTGCAGTTTAAGTATAACAATTTAATACGAAGCTTGAGTTTTATGATTGTGTTTTATATTGTGTTTTCAGAGTCAGAGATTTGAATGAATGAATGATTGAAAACCCTTTATTTTACACCATAAAAAATAAAAGTTACAGACAATATAAAAGACACAAAGCAAATAGTACAATAGGCGGACTTATCGCCCTTAATAAAATAATATGTAACATATTTACCTGAACAAATTTTTTAAAGTCTTTCTGTTTTGTACCGACTACAACACTGACCGATAAAAATTGCACCTCAGTTACGCCCATCTGAGACTTGGCCTACATGGCATTGCATTGCCTGTCACTATGAGACATACAGCAGTCTCATGTGTCTATATTTTGTCTGTAAAACCGTGAAAAATATTCCAATTTTACCATGGTGTAAAATTTTTACACTTCATTTTTGCTCTTTGTTCAAGGTAAATTTCATTTTACTCTTTCGTCGAACTTTTACGGGTATGATTGGAACTTTTTTACAAATTTCAATTGCTCCTATTTTACCCCACAGCCTGACCCCTAAATGCTAACTTTCTTTTACCAGTAAAATGTATACTTTTATCGAGAATTCTGCACAGGAAATGTCATAACTTTATCAATGCAATCCTGCCGGGCTACCATGATTGCCTTTAAGGTTTTATCTGCGTAAAATGACATATTAGCGTGGAGAATAGATACGTATGTTTCTACGTCGTGTTTCTAATCTCTACGGCCTTATAGAAATAAGGATATGTCATGGAGGTTGTATTTCATTTTAGTATTTATGAATGCAATGAACCTCATTCTATTTTCAAATTTACTTACGGTCCTAGATTAAGACCTATCACACTAATATTATAAATGCGAAAGTTTGGATGTTTGTTTGTTACTCAATCACATCGTAACGGCTGAACCGATTTCGATGAAATTTGGTGTGTACGTAGATTGTAACCTGACTTAGCTTACAGGCTACTTTTTGTTAACAAACAACGCGTGCGAAGCTACTGGCAGAAGCTAGTTTAAAATAAAAGAGGCCATAGAGTTAAAGTAGCGGAAAAAAACAACGCGTACCAGGAACCAAACTTATTATAAAGACTTTTGAATTTCCTCGCATTCGTGATGAGAAATGTGTTATACTCGGATGTGTAACAATGTACTTATTTACTCTATTCTTCCGCAGAGAAAACTTTCCTAGAGCGGCCTGGCAGGGTCAGTTACAACATACTTATTTATCCTTTCACCTGGCTGAATGTATTCAACTATTAATCAAAGAAATATTTACTATTAAGCCAATGTATGATTTCAAAATTAAAATCGAATTTTTACATGTGTATTAGCAGTTACTGGAGTTTTTAGAATACAGCGCCGTTGTTTGAAGTGTCCTCTGTGATGCTCACTGAATTTTTTCTTTACCTACGGACCTTGTCATCATATTTTGAATGTGCACATTGTTGCCTGAAATAAACGGTATATTATTATTATTTACCTTTACCAACCAAAAAAAAACCAGTGACGCAGATATAAAATTGCTTTTGCATTAGAACGCTTCGCTTGTGAAATGGTCCGAGGTTTTCCCCAGTGAGTATAGTATAGTGAGCCCATTGTATTGCCTTATTTATTCTAGCCTTATATTTATTTTTGTATTATTTCTGTTTGTGTGGTAATTCAATAAAGAGTTATCTATCTATACCTAACGTTTTTATCACCACAATGGTTCTTCTCCCATCATTTTTCTACCCTACCACAAGGATCCAGTTGCACGAACATCGCTTTTGTACAACCCCCGCCAAAGTTAAACTTCCCAGTTCGTACTATTATTACCTAAGCAGCCACTACCTCGCTGTACATATTAAATTCCCGACGAGTTTCATTCACGCCGCGCGATTCAAACGAGGCTGGCAGGCCTGGCAGCCGAGCCCCGCTCAAATTTATGAATTATTTAAAACTGGCCACACTTACGTGTGAGCGTCATTTTGCTACAGGGCTGCCGATAGTGGTTTGATTTAAATGACAGTTAGTTATAGTTTGTACAATATAGCATGAGTCATGTGACAGCTGTCAGAATAACATGCCTACAATAGATCTGGGACTGTGTCAATAATTATTGATCGTAACAATGGACTTTTTGTTAATATGTAATTGAAATGTTAACAAAATATCGATAATACGATCAATAATTATCGACATAGTCCCAGAGACCTATTGTAAGCACGTTATTCTGACAGCTGTCACAGGACTCATGCTATATTTTACAAACTATAGTATGTATATTAGAAAAATATAAGTGACTTGCGTTTTACAACGATCTCGAATTCGCATTATCCCCCTTTAATCTGACCCTTATATCGAATACTTTACGTTTTAAAAGGTTGGAAAACTTGGACATCTATATGTTTTCTTTTCTGGGTTTGTTTATTTTATTGTGTGTGTTTGTCTGTTTCCTTTTTGAACTAACTTTATTTTAAGGACTTATTGTTATTAACAAACTATGGATTGAAAATGTCTTAAATAAATGATTTTTGTATGCACCATGGAAGTGGAACAAGTAAATGGTGCATTTGATGTTAAGCGCCTATAACAAAGCATTGCCTCGTAGGTCACGAACCTTAGAAATGTGCCCTACGATGCACTGTCTGCCTCCATTATCTTGAGGCACACAGGTGTAAAGCCTCATGTGTCTGTAATTTCACTTCAAACTCAAACACAGCATGCTGTTAAATATGCCCAGCGCGAGCCTTTCAGAACGATTTATCAAGTTTCACTATTCTTCGCCTCTACTACCTTGGCGAGGGTATAAATATAAAAATGATATTTTCTATCAGCAAACGACAACCCTGCCCCATGTAATTCCCCAGAGTCACAACTGTGTATCAGCTCATTCCCTGTGTAGATTTCAACGTGTTCGCACGTATTCACAGCTCAAGAGTTTTGATGGCACATTTTTAAATGACCCACATTCGCGCACCTTATTACAACGCTCCTACTCGAGCGAAGCGAGATCTCCAAATCAACTTGGGCAAATCGGCGTTGTATGTATGTATGTTTATTTGTCCGAAGATATCTTTCGAAGCGATTATCGGATCATATAGTATATAGGTATTAGGTAGGTAGTAATGGCACAATTTTGGTGTGACTAAATGAACTAAAAATGTGTGTGTGTGTGGGGGGGGAGGGGGGGTTGAGATAGGAGTTTAGGAGGGGTAAAAAAACCAAAATGGGACTATCACGTTTAATAAAAGGTCTTTGTGAGTACATTTTGACTTTTTAAAATTTTGTAGTTTTGAGTTATTAGCCATAATAAAAACTGAATTTTGAGAAAATTCACAGGGTACGCCAGTGACCCCACAGTTCTGAAATTTGGTATGCGTGTAGCTTTAGTGACACAAATATAGGCAAAAGTATAAAATAAAAAAAAAAGATACCAATTAACATGACCTCCCGTTACCTGTACTTTGTATGAAACTGTAGGTCAAGTTATTTATTTCGTGGCACTGTTTTGATAGTCAAAGATTACAAATAATATTATTGAAGTAAACACTTCTTCAGGCGCGTTGGACATTTTTTGAGATTGGGAAAAATCATTGAACTCGCGACACTGTTACCGTTACCGCTACCGACACCTCTGTTTATAAGTATCTCGTAATTGTTCAAGTTTTCACTTCTGTCGACACTCCCAGAGTGCCATTTGTTTTGAGACGCGAGATCTCGGTTCGGAAGAACAATTTTTATACGAAACTATTTTTATCACTATTTTTCACTGTTTTTATGGCAGGCAAAGTTCAGAATGTAACTTTTTCAAGTAGAAAACTTTTCTGCCGGATACGAAGTTTGCCGCGCTAGTTTCTAACAAGACATTGTTTAGAAATAATGTAATTTGAAAGCATTCTGTGCAAAAGTAACAAAGATTACACGCTTTGTAGATAAATTCTGTATAATAGATATTTTGTTTTAGATCGTCTATAAACCTATCACTTTAGAGGCACGTAATAAATTTATCCGCTCTACAGAGAGCGCAAAAAATAAAAGCGTGAAAATTCGCATAAAAGTTTCAGCGTTCATCGCCGTTTTTCATCGACGGATAGTATTTTTATATTTTAAAATAAACCGAATCATATAGTGAAAAGTTCAATTTCCGGCATTCAGACTGGCGATAGCTCTTTTTCGCGCCATTTGTGAGGGCACCTTTTAAACAAATTTCAATTTTATTCAACTGAAATGGCTCATTTGACTTTTCGTATGAGTTGAAACATCTTTTATGCATGAAATTTTTCACTTAACCCGCTAAATTTACTCAGTCGTATAATGCCAACGTTTATTATTTAATCGTCACCCGTTTTTAGAGATTAGCATATCGTTACTTTTATAGTAGGAAACGTGGGAATCATAAATTTGTGTGTGTTGCGGACGATAAGCAGTTAAATCAACGGAGCGTTTTGAATTTATAATACAGCTTTCCATTTATTTAGAATATTTCTTCGTTTGTACATATAAAAACAGCATTTACGTAAATACAGTCACGCCTTTATCCAGGAGAAGTAGACAGAAACCACGGATCTTCACTTGCTACGATCCCCACACTGACCTCATTCACTCTCATCCCGTTCTTCGTAGGTGCTCGTCGGTTTAGGGTACTCTTAATCATAATCATTTATTCGCATGAATGCATTTATAAAATAAAGTTCATTTACATACTGCCTCATTAAGGCGTGCGTAATTCTGTGATAAAAATATCTTGACCTGGCCCTTTTTTTATTAAATTAATTATCTGGGCTATCGCTTGACCACGATCTCGCCTGGTAGTAAGCGATGATGCAGTCTACGATGGTACACGCTTGCCTGGAAGAAACCTATTCACTCGCGACTTGAAGACCTTTCACCATGATATCTCCTAATTAATTTATTACATTTTTTGTACACTATTTGGCAAGTGTAAGACTAAGCTTTGGATAAGTACACAAACTTTTAAAGAAGAATTAAAAAAACCTAGATATACCCCGTATTAACCAATGAAGAAGCTATTATAAGTGAGTGGAAAAACTAGAGGAGGCCTGTGTTGAAAGACAAACTGTTACTAGTGAAATTAATACTTAGTAAAGTGATGAAAATTACGAACTATGTATGTAATACAGAAATAAAGGCTGTTAATTTTTATTTTTATTATACTATAGTTCCAAATAAAAAACCGCTCAAAAAACCTTTCATACATTCTCCAACAAATATAACAATCAGTCTGAACAAACAAATCATCAACACAGATATCCAACAAGTTTGTCCAATCAACGACAAATCCGCGCGTCCGCTTAAAGTTTCCGGAGCGCCATTTATTCCGAACGGCATTCGATGTATCAAACGGGGCGCGAATCGGGGCCTCTAGCGATGTCTGCTCGTATACAGGGATCGGATGGTACTTCTTTATAGACCCAACCGAACTAACATGCCAATGAATTCTGAAAAATAATGGTAATAGAACTGGTAATAATAAATTACACAGACGTCAACGATTTCTTTGCGCAAGCCTGAATAAGCCTAGAAATTATTGACGTATGTCATGTCCTTATGCAATTGGACAATCTGACAACTATTCAGAACTTTTAAACTGTTTGTAGCATATTTTTACGTATTTCAGAATATTAAATTTCTAACCTTATTATGCCTAATAAAATTTTACATATGATTTTACGCATAAACTATTTTGTATCAGTAAAGTTAGTATTCTTTGCTACAATCCTCTTTCTTTTTCTTTGGCGATTAAAGTGTTCAATATTTACGCTTAGAAACAAAGTCAGAATTAATACCATAATTTTCTATAGTAAGTACCTATATTTTGTTAACAAAAAGTTACTGAAAGATCTAAGTGTGTAATCGACATATTTCGATCGACATCTTTAAAGCATAAGAACTGAATCCTTGAATCAAGTTAGTTAATAATAAATCTTTATTTCAGGCAACAATAGAAAAGTACAAGATGTTAAAACTTAATTTCAAAAAATAAAAAATATAAACTTTTATAACGATCACAAATTTTACGGCCCATATAAATACCATATAATACCATATAAACCTTAGTGATTAACACAATATTATAATACTTAAAACTATTTGTTATCACGTAAAGTCTGCGACGTCTGACGTACTTGCTCTGTGTTGTGTAGTCACCCGCGAAAACGACGAAACAACACACTTTTCGGCCAAAACTCTTTCTTTGTACATGTCGATAGATCTGCAGTTGTAACACGCAACACAAAAGATTTGAAATCAGTGTGGCGCGATCCAAAGTGTTCGACCCTTAACTGTACGTTAGCATTCTTCTGCACATATCCCACCACGTCCTCCACGTTTGTGGTGGTATATAGGTAGCGGACTTAGAAATTTGAGATTCAACCATCTCTGTGTCAAACCGCACTAATTGATGAGTAGTTGATTGAGTCAAAGAGCCTTACCCTCTAGCTCGGAGGTAAATTGTCAAACACGAATCGGAAACTACGAAACTTGATAATATTGGTGGCCTTTGTCTCATATTGAAACAGCTATCAGTAAGGTATCCAGGAACGTGTATTTATTTGTACGTTTAATTGCGGTCCTAAAATGTTAAAAATTATGTTGTATAATAATGTGCACAAAGGTCGCAAATGAAACTGCTCAAAACTGAATTTAGGTGTGTGTTGTCCTTATAACAGCGGTTTTGGAAAAGGGTTTTGGATCAATGCTTTCTTGACATATCGAACGAATGAATGGCCGCAAATGCTACGCAAAACATTACGCAAAGTTTAACTGGCAGAGAATGCTTGCTAGCATTAAGTTCTATGTACAGATATGTTAATAATGTGCAATAATGGATTTTCAATTAATCAATCAAATGCTCATCCTCGCATTAGTCATAACGAGCCGCGTGCAAGTGTCTGCGTTTAAAACCTTGGTTGGAGTAGTACTGAACTCCGCAATTGTTCGAAGCGTCTGCATTCATGTATGTCAATTGTACGTGCCAGCGTATACGTCAACGTACATGTCCACACTCATGTACGTGCCTCCGTTGCCACGTCGACGCTCATGTACGTGTCGACGCAGGCACGTATACGTCGACGTACGTTTTTTATATTTTCTAAATGTACAATTATTAGCTACATTTTAACAAATAACGGGATATTTCCATGATTAGATAGTTTAGGATTTATGCGTTTTTACTGTAAATTATGTTCATGACCATATATAGTTTCAAAAGTAATTTCTTCACTGAGGAAATAATTTAGTATCCATAAAGTTGTTACAAAAGCATTCCCAAACTACTTAACACAATTGCCTCCAATAACAATTATCTAAAGTTATTAAACTGGGGCTGGACTTTCAAAAAGCGTGTCCCGAAAACTTCCTGCGGAAACTTCGTCCTGCGAACTCAATTTGAATTCCGGACAGTTGCTGGGGCCTACTATCTTAGAACAGTCGATAAGTTTAACGATTAGGCGCTTTTGGAAGCGTAGTGGTGTGATTGTGGCACCTATTGAATATTATGTTAATGTATTTTTTTTTCAAATTTATTACGGATTAACAAAGATTTACATTATAAACGTTAGGTAAGATACAGTATTCATGCGAGAGAAGTATTAATAATGTAACCCACTACATTATCCACATATTCAAATCAAATCAAACGTTTTTATTTCATAAATCACAAGGATCACTATGAAACGTCAATTTTACTGCCTGTTGGTTATTATATAACTCTTAGGTTCAATAATTAAAGCTGTATGGTACAACCCTTAAGATACTTGTCAGAAAATCAAATCAAAAAACATTTATTTTATAGATAGACTTGCCGATGCAAGCGTCTCATAGCGGATTCCTATATCCGTCGGTAACCGACTACGACTCGTAACTCCTTGGAAAAGTGTCAACTAATGTCAAACGTTTGACACGTTTTCAAGGAGAAACGAGTCGTAGCTGGTTACCAACGGATATAGGAACCATCCATAAGATAACTTAGTCTTTATTAGGTACTACCGCGCGTGGCTTCGTTCGCGTAGTTTGTCAATAAAAACAATACTCTCTTTCTGCCCAGTCGGGTAAAAAGTAGCCAATATCTCAATCCCGGTCATAATCTATCGTACCCAAAAGATGATTATATTGCGCCTGGACTGCCCCCTCCAAGTAAACTGGATGCAGTTTTGATGGACTCCATATAATGTATATTATTCAATCTAATCATAATATAATTTAATAATAACATTTATAATTTAATTTAATTTTTGTTTGTAATTTATTTGTGTAATATTTTGACGTGATAAGCGTTTTATAAATCGATGAACGCCGGCTGCACGCACGAAAAAGCATGATTCATTGTCACGTTCCGCCTGAGCCGAGCGTGCAAGCGAGAGCGCGGCATAAGCGATAGAGAGGCACGATCTGCCTAAGAGTTCGACTTGTGACGCATCTATCTGTCTCGTTATCACGTAAAATTATCGTCCGTAAACCGACTTTACAGACAAACAATTTTTTTTGTTATATATGGATTTAATTTTGTGTTTGTTGTTAGTTATGGATTTTAATCTGAAATAAATAAGTTAATAATAATCTAACTATATACCAAATTTCATCGAAATTGGTTCAGTCGTGAAAACGTAACATACAGAGAGACAGACATTTATAATTTAAGTATGGATTTAAAAAATGGTGGTAAGCCCCTAGGAACATTAATAAGATGGGGGACAAGCCCGAATTGTTTAACTTTTAACTATCAAAGTCTGTTTGTTGCAAGTTTAATACGCCTTTAATTAAATCATTTAGAATTTGTTTTTTTGATGATGCTAAGGGCGACTTGCGCAACTATGCCTAAACATATTTAGTGACCTTTTATTACAGAAGTTTGAATAATATTAAAACAGTGGAAATATACTTTAACAGGTGTCAAAATACTACCACTAAATACTCATACTCATTTATTTAAACCGTAGGGACACAATAGAACACTTGGATACGTCAATAATACTTAAAAAAAAGTGGCACTCCGGGAGTGCAGACAGAAGTGAAATCTTAACAATTACTTATATACAGAGGTGTCGGTAACGGTAACAGTGTCGCGAGTTCAATGGTTTTTTCCCATCTCAAAAATGCCCAACGCGCTTAAAGAAGTTTTCACTACTTATATACAGAGGTGTCGGTAACGGTAACAGTGTCGCGAGTTCAATGGTTTTTTCCCATCTCAAAAATGCCCAACGCGCTTAAAGAAGTTTAAACTACTTATATACAGAGGTGTCGGTAACGGAAACGGTAATTGTGTCGCGAGTTCAATGGTTTTTTCCCCATCTCAAAAATGCCCAACGCGCTTAAAGAAGTTTTCACTTCAATAATTACCTACATAGGCTTTATCTACCTAGTAGCTCATTGCACCATCATTTTGGGGGGTGCTAGAAACAGACAAGCATCTAAACACTGATTAATAAGTAAGTACTTAAGATTATTAACTTATTATATTTTATTTTATACAAGTTTTTTATGAATCAGCAATTTGTCAACATAGTTTAAGTGCATGTTGTGTGCACCTGTAATTGGTTGTGCATGTAGCTATAAGATATATACGTAAGATCTCTAGCATTGGTAACAACTGTTGGTGGACCTAAAAATAAATCTAATCTAATATTTTCCCACTCCCCCTACCCCCTCCAGTCCCCTATCGAATTGGACCGATTGGAAAGTCTCCCTGAATTGAATAAGTCCATACATATTGATACATATGATACCTACATCATTAGAATATTATCCCGTAGAATTCATCCATTATTAACGAGTATTTCTAAGTGTAAATTTTCAATATAAAGTGAAACTTAATGCATATTAATTATACTAATTGTTATAGTTTAAAGATAACTTAATAATTATCAGGCATTATGTGGTTGATTTATCGATTTCTTGTGTAGACGTTCCTATGAAATCACGGCATAGACGTGATTTCGTCGTAGACATAATATATATTACATAATAGAATCACGGCATAGACATAATAGACGTCAAACTGGGTTTATATACAAATAATTCAAGTTAGAGAATACAAAACTCTGTTTTCATGTTTTCAGAATACGTTTATTTCGTACGTAGGTGGCATTTATTGAATTTATATAAAGCGAGAAACCCACTTGGAGAAGCAGTTCTCGTAGATAATTGAGTCCCGATGCAACGCGTACCATGTACATATTTTAAATGGTAATTGTATTGATATACAAATTGGTATATCTAAAATGTACCAAATATATTGTAATTGGCTGAGCGAGCGAGCGTTTCGAGATTGGGCAAAAATGCTTTTGTCCGGCTGTCTGTTCTCCCCTACAGGTCGCATTTTTCAACCGATTTTGACAAAATTTGGCACACAAGTTTATTTAAATTTTTTAGTCGATCGCGATTTTTGATTGTGGGGAAAATAGGGGGGAAAGAGTGGTAAGTTTGCTGTAGCGTTATTTATCGACAGATTTCAATCACATTTGAGAGGCACTTCATTCTACACATGTTGTGAAAAAATTACGAAAGGGGGGGAGTGGAGTGGGGAAAAGTAGGAAGTTTGCTGTAACGTTATATATGGACGGATTTTAATTTTTGATTTTTGTTATAAAATTTATACCTACCTATACCAATCAGACTACGCAGTCCTCTCCGCCTTCACGAGACGAACCTGTAGACACCAGATTAGACCTCCAAGGACCAAAGGTACGCTATCGCTAAAACTTATACCAATATTTAGCTCAAAAGGTAAGCCTATTGAAAAATTCAAGCACCTGAAATTCGATTTAAAATTGGACTTCGTTAATTTTGTTGCACAATTTACTTTTTGGAGTTGGGACGCAAGGTCTACTGTTCTCACAGAACCACTAGTAAGTAAGATGTACAGCCCAGTTAGACTGTACTCTATTAAAGTTCAGTTGTTGAGTGCATAGTTAAAAGTTAAAATGGCTCGGCCAAGTATCAGCTTGAAGCTCTAGATTCGATTGAGCGACGTGCTGCTAGACACATTGGTGATGAATCCCTAGTGGAAGCCAATTTACAAAGTCTAGACCACATACGCCGAGTAGCCAGACTTACAGTTTTTTATAAGATAAATTTTGGTGAATGTGCACAAGATTTTCATGACCTTATCCCTCCTATCCCCTTCCACCACCGGACAAGCAGACGTACCGAGAAGTACCACCCATATCCGGTCGGCATACCACCTTGCCGTACCAAACGATTTGCTTCAAATTTTCTTGTTCGCACAAGTAAGGACTGGAACTCACTTCCGGCGTATGTTTTTCCGAACTAGTACAATCTCGGAGTTTTCAAGTCCAGAGTGAATAGGTTCTTTCTAGGCAAGCGTGCTCCATCTTCGATTACACCATCACTTACCACCAGGTGAGGTAGTAGTCAAGCGCTTGGCTAACACAAAAAACAATACTGATAGTGATTTTAAGTTTATTAATTAGTTACAATAAACCGAGTTTACAGATGTTTGGCGTCTCCGATCAACGTTCAAGTTTTCACTGTTAAAAATTATCGAGGCTGAGTAAAATGTAGAGTCAGTGACCATGTCGTACTAAAAAAAGTATATAAAAATCAAAAGCATAATGTTTTTATTCATTAAAATCACAAGGACCACTTTGAAACGCCAATTTTACTGCCTATTCCTTCGCGACCAAGCCAGGGAGGAAAGGCAAGATTTTGACCGAGTTGGAGCAATTCCAATCAAAGTACTTACATAGCGATAAGACCGCCGATTCCACTTTTTGCTGTGTATTTTATATTTGTTTGTTTCTTTTGAGGTGTACATTATAAGATTGTCATTAATTCATAATAAAATCATATTTTTTTTCGAAATATTCTTTACCGAAGTACACGTCCTAAAAAAAAGTGGCACTCCGGGAGTGCCGACAGAAGTGAAAACTTGAATAAAAGCAGACTACACTACAGATATTTATATACAGAGGTCTCAGTAATGGTAACAGTGTCGCGAGTTCAATGGTTTTTCCCATGCCCAACACGCCTAAAGAAGTTTTCACTTCAAAAATAGAGGTTACCCTATATTACATAAAACTTCTATGCCAAATGGAATATCTTTTATCTACATTTTGACATATTGCTGCAAACCCTTTAGCAAATACTTTTTTAATTACAAGCTTTTACCCGCGGCTTTGCAATAAATAGTGAACTGTGTCTCAATCCAGGTTCTAATCTATCTATGTATGTATATACCATATCGAAAGCAGTTCAGCAGTTTCGATGAGAAAGCTGAACAAAAACCAAATAAACAAACTTATTTGCATTTATCTTATTAGTATGATTATGTGTAGGTTTATAAAATTATATACCCGCTCTGGCTTTGCGCGGATTTTATTAAAATAAAATAAGTCAGGGATAATAGCACATATAATAGGACAATGAAACATTCTATAATGAATTTTAAGAATCGGTTCAGTACTTTCTGAGATTACCCCCTACAAACATACAAACTAACAAATTTCACCTCATTTAGCATTATATTAGATTCCTTTTGCAATAAACAAAAACATTACCTCCGACCTCCGTGGCGCAGTGGGCGTATAGCCGGCTGAGACGCAGGAGGTAGCGGGTTCGATTCCCGCCACGGAATAAAGGTTTGCATGATTTACAGATATTTGTTCCGTGTTTGGGTGTTTTTCTATATATTATAAGTATGTATTTACAAAAAAAAGTATATAAGTATTCTATCAGTTATCTGGTACCCATAGTACAAGCTCTGCTTAGTTTGGGGCTAAATAGCGCTGTGTGAAATGTCCAGCAATATTTATTTATTTATTTTATTTATTATTCTTTTTTTATTCTACTTGGATATAGAACAAGCTTATGGCCCACCTGATGTTAAGTGGTAACCATCGCCTAACAGATAATTGCCTCGTAGGTCTGAGCAGTCGCATACAAATACTAATTATATCAGTATTTACTGTAATGTAATTATATTATTATTAGTATTTTTGTATATAGAGTTTTTGAATTTCGTTTGGCTTTTCAGTTACTTCATTATTTTGATGAAATTTACTATTTCAACATTCGGAAAGACTAAATCAACACTACCCAAAAACTTGGCGCCGATGCCAATTCCCTGGACCAAGCGTACATCCAAAACTGTTGTACCTCAAAGGAATAGGGATTTAGAACTGTACAGGGTGATTCATAGACCTTCAATATTCAATTGTTTATTGTATTCCACAATGTAATGATAGGTGGTAATTGATAGGCACGTGATCATTATGAATCCTGTTGAGCACAACAATATTATAGGGACATGAGCTGTTTATGTTATTTTTTGTTTAATAAAATGATATGTAAATTACGTTTACAATGTATCCTGCTGTGACGTTTCCTAGTGTACATTTATGGTATCAAAAGGGAATAAAAATAAATTTAAAACAAATTCTCAAAATTCAATAATACAATAATTACAAATTAATTTAAATAAAAAAATGGGTGGTTTTCGAAGAACGTTTTTCGTTTTAGTTTAAATCCTTAAAGGAAGTCGTGTTATTTCTAACGAACCCTATACATTAGTGCTAATGACTTTGGTAGCAACTATATTCTAATTCGTCAATAGTTCTTGCATCATCCAGTTTCTTTCGAACCATCCTTACTCACTCTGTATACGAAGAAAATTTGTGAAACATACAACAAGTACGTACATAATGCATTTATTGAGGGGTAAAATATTATTTCAACCCCTTTCAGTTTATCCTCGTACATTTATGATCCCTTCGGACTCCGGAACTTACACTTTTTCCTCCATATGTATCTTGGCAACCATAATCTGTATTCTCTAAATGAACGACAGAAAATGTTGATGAAATTTAGCTTCAGGACTTACGAGTAGAAAAAGTAAATAACTAGTACGGAAATTACATGTTGGCTAGTATGAGGCCATAACCGGTAGAATTATATCCCCACCGGCAATATAGTCTTTCTTGATCGGCCTGCACACAACGGCTCCCAGCGACCTTTAACATGTCGACTTTCCATCTACTGAGAGGCATCCTACGCTGCGCCAGTGCACAAAATTGGTTGCTCTGGAAATCTATGGGGGAGGCCTATGGCGTTCTGTGGCTGATATGATGATGATGAATAGTCTTGTTCATAACGTCATAACAACCATAGAACGTCCACTGTTGAACATATTCCAGTCCCTCATATATTTCCAGAGCGACCGATTTTATGCGACCTGCGGCGAGCGGTGCGATGATAAAAGGAACCTGTAGGCACCATGTCAAACAACTCTTCAGAACGCACACAGGGAGGCCAAATCTCTCCTGAGACTTAAGGGCTCAATACCGCTTGTGAGAATGGGATCTTCAACAATTCTCACAGCTCGTCTTTGAACAGAGTCAAGTGGCCCTAGTTGGTATCCAGGTGCTCCTGCCCATAAATAACAGCAGTACTCCATGTGGGGCCGAACTTGCGCCGAATTATTTAACAAACAAAATTAACTATCAATTAGGACATTTTTATAACAATAATTAATAAACAAACAAAATTGAGTAGCTAAAAATTATTAACATATTTTTAGCGCGAGCCCTTATACAAGACCGAACTTAGTTTTCAAAATCCTATTGCACGAATTACAATATAGTTGGCCTGCATTATTATACCGACTTGACACACTCGATTTAAAGTAACAGGTACGTAAAGAGACACCTATAAATAACATTGTACTTCTCTGTACACGTGCAGCCTGTGGGCGAAGTATTAGCAGGCGACGTACAGCACACACCGCATCCAGCATAACAATGCACGTCGGGCGGTGCTGGAGCCGCCCCGCTACAGTAGTGCACCAGGGATCTGTCTGTGATGAATAAAGGGATGTTCGCGGCGGCGCGGCTCGACTGCTTCCATACCGTCATGCACAAGCGAGCCGCGTCCCTGGTGCGCAGGCTGCGGGCCAGCGCCAACACCGTCTTGACCATGATAGCCGGCAGAGTAGACTGCCCGTACACCAGATATTACTGTCACAGGCATGCTCTAAAAAACCCTGTTTAATATACCTTTTGTACTGTGCCTTTCTCTATATGAGTTACATAACTGGTTAAAATAATAGTTGATTATTAAACGAGAGGATAAAGCATGTCTTGAGTCACGGATACTATATTGAATCCCGAACGTAACGAAGGATTCTAGAGTTAACTGAACTAGAGGTAACTGAGTTTTAGAATCCTGATTGCACAGAGGGATATAAGCACGCCCAAGATGCAGACAGTTTTATCCACGAGGAGAATACTCTACTTTTCACACTTTCTGCGTGCAGAGATTATTTCGATTAACGAATAGGTTCTTATTGTGTGGGTCTCTTTGGTTCAAATTTTAATACAGAGGAGGTTCCAAACTCAAATAACATTATGCCCGCGAGGGCATTCAGTACAACTTTACTCCCGGCTCAGAAGTAGGGATTTAATCACCTGCTTTCGGTGAGTTTTACATGACATATAATTTTACATTGTCGAGCAGGTGGTGTGAAAATGTATTTTATTATTAGTTAAGCCCACCGGTATAGGTGTACACGTATAATGAATAAGATACTAATATCTGTAAAAGCATGCCAGTGACTTACTGTATGGCTGAGGCCGCCCCCCGGTGTACTGTGGTGACTGCAGCAACGGTGCACTTCTCTGCACCGGCTGCACATCCTCCGATACTGTGAACAATAGACAAATCGAATTATTAGTAGAAATAAAAGAAACTCAGAGGATATTTTTCCAGTAACTTTTAGTCAGGCTAGTATTACCTAGAAAAAATTCTCCCTCAGGAAGTTTTTTCGTTTTTTATACGACTTGGAGATGGAAGAAGCATGGTGCAAAGTGGCACCCATCACCCCACGATGCTTTGTCCTGCTTCCATGAATTTGAGGCGTACAGATGTAAAACCTCACATGCCTGTAACTTCACCAGCAACTCCCTTGAAACCGAAACACAGCAATGCTGCTTGCCGGTTAGAATAGGTACGGTGGTAGTACTTCGCAAGAATAGAGTAAAATGACTAATGTAGAAACATTTGTACTGGCATGCGCATGAATGTTTCTACAAATGTTATTTTACAATTTTTTTCCATGGAGAGAAACTTGTGGAGATGCTAGTCAAGCTATGTATTTCTTTCGAAGGAACTCATCCATACCATAAACTGTCACATACATAAGTAGTCCTGGGGAGTCCCCCCCCACCCTCTCTACTGGAATTTCTTGTTACGTGGGTATCAAGGACTACTAGTAATTCATATCGCAGCACCCACCTAAAAAAAGTAACTAATACAAAAAAAAAAAAAAAAGAATTGACGATGGACTGAGAATAAAATAGTCAGCTATTTTATATATTTTAGTCGATTTTAATTGAACAATTGTATAATACAATTGATTATTTTTCAGCGCTTGTAATATAAATATATGGTAGGAGATATTGTATGAAGATGCTGTATTATATATTAGTTTTTAGAGCATATGATTATTTCGAAAATGACCACTGTGAAGCATTTCCTAAACGGACTCTTAAGATTTAAAAAGAGTTGAGTATAGTGTTTTTGGATGACCTTTTCAATGACACTGATATCCCAAAAAATGGGGTGTGTAAGTAAAAAAACGCCCCTTACTTTTATAAAAGGGAGGTGCCCTAACAAAATTTGTTTTTATTACATGATAAATGAAATAATATATATATTTTTTCTTTCTTTTTTTTGATGTCACTTAAACATATCATCATGCCATAGTCTACGCATAAAACGGCTGTAACTGGTCGGGCAGACATACAGACAGAAGCTATAAGGGGTTCTAGATCACCTACGGAATCTTAACACCATTGTTAATTTCCAAGCACCCTGCACACTTATTTCTTTTTGTTTCCACCAAAAACACGGTTCGAATCAGTTCCGCACTTGTAGCAACCCTGCATTATTAAATGGAACAATTCCCTTCGGCGATATATTAATGCGTATCTGTAGTTTAGGTTTCGGATACAAGGTATAGTTATATTAACGCGGGGGCTAGCTAGTCAATTATTCAACTGAACATCGACCTGCCTGTGTCGGCTTGATAATGTATGGTTGTGAATCAAATGGTTTAGCGATTTTTGAAAAACTAGTAGACGAAAACTTTTGATTGAAATTTCACAAAATTTATTGGCAGTAAACTTTATTTATTTTAATTTTTTATTAACAACATATAAATGTCCAAACCAAGAATAAGACCAACCTTGCTGGTCCAAACCCTAATATAATCGTAGGTAACTGCCCAATAGAGGCAGTGGACAACTACATTTATCTTGGACACTGTTTATCCTTTGCTCACTTTCCCAGAAACAAGAGATCTCGAGACGAGTCCAGCTAGGAAGGCCGGCGGAAGTAAGTTAGAAGACGTCCTAAAGTCTAAAATCCTTCAATGCCTCAAGACCAGGATGTTTAACCAATGTGTCCTGCCCATTCTTAACATACGCTTCCGAGACATGGCCGCTCACAAAGGAATACATGCTTAAGATTAGAGTAGCTCAATGGGCAATGGAGCGTGCCATCGGTATATCACTCTTGGACCACATACCCAATGTCGAAATCCGACGTCGCACAAAGGTTGTGGACGTGGGTATGAGGATCGCAGGGCTGAAGTTGAGATGGGCTAGACACTTGGCTAGGAGGGATGACGGGCGTTGGACGAAGGCGATTACAGAGTGGTGGCCAAGGGATGCTCGTAGACCAAGAGGCAGACCACACGCCCGACAAATGACATTGAAAGCGTAGCTGGGTGTCAATGGATGAGACTCACAAGGGACCGGAAAGAATGGCGTAATAAAGAGAAGGCCTATACCCAACAGTGGGTGCAGACGGGCTGAGATGATGATGATGTTGATGAACATATATATAAACAAATGTAGTACGAACCCTATGTGGAAATAATATGTCTGAAATAAATTTATTGAATTGAAAACAAAAATGACCGATCGATTACGAGTGAGACTCGGTTCCGTACTAACCTATATTTATGTTAATTTAGTAGATCCATCTAGTTATGACTCTGAAAGTAGATAAAAAAAACGCAGATGTCAAAAAAACTGTTACAGAGACTTGGTCTTGTAATTTTTGCATTATTTTACTATTATACGTATTAGTTTCAAAATTTTCGATAATTTAACGGTATTTTTTCGTAATTTTTTGTCATATGTATGGATATATAAATATTGTATAGATATATTTGGATAACTAAACAACATACCTAAACAAACAAATTAAGAAATTGAAACAGATTAGTTTGTGAATTTGTGATAGGTTTAAAAATATGAATTGATATTAATTGATAAATAAATTGATGTTAATGCACATAATCACTACAAAAAAAGAGAAACGTAAATAACGAATAATATAAGTAATTAACGCTTCTAAACTTAAAAAGTACACTTAGCTTTAAATCTTAAAAAAGGTATCTTTAATGCTTAAACTTAAATTATCTACAATAAAGACAGAACATACAATGAAAATGATTACATATAACTTACCGGTAAAGAAACTGTCTCCCTCCACAACCGCCTCCGGGCCAGTCAAACCCTGCACACATAAAGACGAACACACTCTTTATTTACTCTCTATCTCTTTGTATATTTTATATATATCTCTCCGCATAGCGTTATGTGCATGCCAATTCGATAGTTATATAAAAAGCTACAAAAAATACGAAACATTCAAAATATTCTTTGTATACTTTTGTATGATGACAAAGTGTCTAGTGTTTTTTGCTGTTTCTGTTTGTAAATTTATATTGTTATATTTGTATCATTAATAACCGATTTTTTTTATATATTTTTTAAGAGTGTGTTTGTCATTAGTTTTATATGTGCATGGTAGACATATTAAAGGAAAATACAGTTAAAATGGTTGTACATTGAAGGAAATGCAAGACTGACCCTGACATTATTTTTATTGATATATATCAGAGGTCAATCTCAATTTTCTTGTGTACATTTGTATGTTAAAAAGTTATAACTGTGGATGCATATATCTATGTAAAGCTTACTAAGTATATAAATAGTAAAGCTGTAAATACATAATTAAACTTTTGGTACATAATCAAGACTAGTTCTAAGTCGCTGTTTGATTTTGAACCAAAGAGTTAACGCAATCTGTTATAAAATAAGAACTGTTAAAGCTTCATATTCATAAACCAAATATAACTTCTAAAATGTTATTTCTGTCATTGTATGTTCTTAGTTATCTAAGATAAGAAGTATATATTTAGTATATGACGAATATAATGGAAGCGTTGACCATTTATGTAAGCATTACTTACCAGTGTAGATGCAGAAGCGTATCAAGCAATATCGTGAACTCCTGTTGAAGTGTAAATGTGTGTATGTGTTGAACACAGTAATTACTCAAATATAATAACAGCCAACAGTCACATATAGTATATGGTAGTATAAATGCCATATAGTCCTGTCACCACACTAAGATTATCTGTATCGTGGGTATAAAGAATTAGGAATACCTGCGTTCCACCTAAATATCGCTTTTATTTGATTTGATCAGTATAATATAGCTAGTGTGATGATGATACTGCTGTACTATTCTAAATACATTAACTTTAGCTAAATTTGCAGTAAATCACATGCTAAAAGAAAGATTATCTAACTACACTAATGGGTGCCACACACGTCAACGATTTTTTTGTGCAAACTTCTGTGAGAAGAATTTTTCACAAAGAAATCGTTGACGTGTACAACTTGTACGTAACAACTTGTAACGTGTACAAATATAACTTATATAGTCTACAAAATTGATACGGTTAATAAGACCAGCCAGGCTAACAAGATTCAAATTGCAGCTTAAAATATCACGAATGTAAATATTTAGATGTTAATGTTTCGAAAAATAGAAATAGCAATGTAAACGTATTTTAACTTTATCGCCTTTGTAATAGATATGAAATTTTAACCACCCGCGGCGCGAGATTTCATAAAGATGTAACAGAAATTTATAGAGACTAGAAATTGTATAGACAATGTTCAAATTAGATGTTATCCAAACAAATACGTTATGAGAAATCTTTGTAAGCCTTTCTAAGCTTCTTCTTCTTTAGTGTCAATGGCAGTTTGATTTCTAAATTATAATGCAATTACATTATTTTTAAGCTTAATAATTTTAATTAAAAAAAGCTCTTAAATTTCATTCCGTCTATTTCACACAAATCGCAGACGTTGGGCACCAAATAGGCAAGTTAAAGTGGGACTGGGCAGGCCATGTCTGCCGCATGTCGGAGGTGTTATGGGCAAAATCCACCACCGAGTGGATCCCAAAAAACGGAAGGGAAGTCTTTGCCCTGCAGTGGGACAGCACAGGCGCTAAATAATAATAATATTTCAGAATAATGTGCCATAGTTATCATGTCTTTTATGAATGAAAGTGTGCAATTTTATTGATTTGACGACAATAATAAGACCTATTTCGATACGCATATGTTTAGATATTTCTACTGTTCAATTATCTAGAGAATGTGCACTGATTGTTTGCATAGGAATCGAACCACTTTAACATAATACTACTGTGGGGCAATTACGTAACTTCCGTTGCAAGCAGTTTCAATTAGAAACCGCTACATATGGTTATGATTGCTAAATTTGGTTGGTTAAAATTGGTACTTTTATAGACAGACGGTTCCTTCTACTACTTTGTAAATTGGTCGGGGTTTCAGTTGATTGAAATTGGTAGTAACAGTGTTATAAAATCCCATGGCTGACCCCACTTACCCTGTTTTGTGGGAAACTACGTTTACCGACTATCAAATTATCAACATCTAAACCTGAATAATTTGAACACACGATGAAGGTGCTATAATATTATATGTTAAGATATAATATGCCATGCCATCTAATGTAAGATAAATATATGTATTATCTTCGCCGTGTGTGATGGTCCATTGGATTGCATTGCGAGCGATATTTTATCGTAACATAAAATATTAGGTGGGTTCCCAACGAGTTACATCCAAATGAGTCACAATGTAACTCGTTGGGAATTTTTTCCTCACATTTTTTTTCTGTTAGAGGGAGTGTGACTTGTTGGGACAAATTTATAAAAATAAAGTTGCAACGAGTAACAGTCGACATACGACATATGTCGTATTTCAAATCATATAATGGGGTGTTACACGTTGGGACTTTTTCTTCCCATCGAGTCACACTGTTACTCGTTGCAACTTTTTTATAGAGAGAATTCGTTGAAAAAAAACCCTACGAATTACACGGTGACTGGGTGGAACTCGTTGGGAAACCACCAAATGTTATAGCCTCTTCATCTTGTGTGACGCGTTTAAATTAAATAAAAGGATTTCATATAATAAACCCCGTGTGTGATTCCTTCAGATACTATAATTTAACAACTTATGATGTCGTAACATAAGATATTATTTCTTCATCGTTTGTGATGCGCTTTAGAAAGGCTTTGCAAAAAAAAATAGACCTTGTTTATAACATACATACATATGTTATAAATAATAACTTAATCTCTCATCCTTCTTTATATTCAAGAAAGTCTATAAATTCAGCAATTTCTCTAAGTGGAGCAACGAGCAAATCATAATTATTATTTATGCGTATTTCTCGCTCACATAAGGAAAAAAATCGCTACATAATATGCATACAAATTGAACTGGATTTTCTACTTAAGCCTGTCGTACGCATTGTCCCACAGTTCAAATGTTTGCAGTACGATAAAGTCGAACATTTATCATCAATATCATTGTACGACCTATACATGATTTTGTGCTTGAATTATCTTGAATTTTGCCAGTCATCGACATCATCAACGAATCAGTCAGCGTCTCATTATTAATCGATTAGTTTAATCATCTTACTAATTTCGACCCTGACGTGGCAAGAGCCTGTAGCACAATTGGCAGGGCATCCTCGTATCAAGTGGAAGGTTATGGGTTCAAGTCCCGTCCGGCTTATTAGTTATGTATTAGTGTTTTTGTTAAATTTATTTACTTCTTAAACATACATATATGTAAAACTTTAATATTATGACAAATTGACTAAGCTGTGGTTTAGTTTTACTAGGAAGTTATTGTTTATATTAAAATCATTGCTACCAATCAATCTTATACAGTCTGGCACCGCATTCACTGCATTAATTTAAAACACATATGCAGAATCGTATTAACTGATTTTAGAGATTGGTTTAATATCGGTAGCTTGAATATTTATCCAGTAATCGATATATTTCCAATAAACAATTTTTAACGTAAATCCGAGGCGCCTTTGCGCCAATACCGCTTAGTCAGTTTAACAGGTACCTACTTACTTGATGAATGAATATGATTTGTTTACCTATTTTATACAGGCTGTTTAATTGATATTTAAGAACTTGAAATTAAGGTAGATTGAAAATTATAAACATATCATGGTAATGAATTTGAAAAAAAAAATATCCGTGATTTAAATTAATGTCGGTAATGCAGTAACACGCAGAATAGGTGGATAAGTATCTCTTTAAAAAAATTTAGTCTAGTTTACAAGACTTTATTCATCCATCTTCAACTTATCTAAACAATCCGAAACACTGCAATGTTAACTAAATAAAACTTTGATAACTTGGCACTCCTAATTCGATTATTTATAGCAAAAACTAACTGAGACTGCAAGCTCCACTTTCCATAATGTATTTCAGACTGAAACTGACAACTATAATTTGTTTTCGCAGCCACTCGAGCCAGATTATAAATTCTTGTCAGGACAGCTTTAGGAGATTAGTAATTACAAGCCTTTGTATGGCTCCGCAGTCTAAGGGGGCGTCTATTAATTACGTGAGGCATTTTTGACGAATTTTTGACCCCCCCCCCCCCCCCATTTATTTCAATCAAAAATAGAAGAAAATTAAACAAATATATTTTTATTCATTAAATTACCAGGATCACTTTGAAACGTCAATTTAACGGCCTGTTCCTTTGCCACCAATCCAGGATAGAAAGCCGAAAAGGCTGGTTGTTATCGTTTGAAACACCGATAAAACGGTATGCGATAAATCCCGTATTTATAATAATGATCTTTGGTTTATCTTTAAGTATTTTCCCTCGTCCAATATCAAAATTAGTTTTGTATTTTTTTCACACTCGCAGAGCGGAGGCCTGGTGACCTGTAAAACAGGCTCCTATGAACCTACTTCAGGCACCAGTCTGTCACAATGTTTGTTTGACACCATACAAACTTGCCTTTGTATATAAGACATAAGAAACAACCTGTGCGAGAAAATAAATGAATATATTATTATTATTACATATTTTTATGTGCAGGTTTAAGTGAATCAAAATTCAAAAACAAAAAAAAATAAAAATCGGCTTAGGATACCTTAGTTATAGGTTTTTGATTAGTTTTTCTTTAGTAGATAAATAAGTAATGCTTGACATTCACACAGCCCCAAACTAAGCAAAGCTTGTACTATGTGAACTAGATAACTGATAGAACATTTTAAATAATTACTAGTTACCAATGCAGTGCTCGAAATTCGACCGAATTTTTTTTTAATCATAATTTTAGCCTTCCCCCTCCTTCTCCATATAAACTTTAACTATGTCAAATCTCACACTCCTCCGTGCGCGCAATAAGCTTAAAAAAGAGTACAAAGTTTTCTCTTCATGTATTAATATTTTTTGTGAATACATGGAGAAACACCCGGAGTACCTACTTATTGGTCGAGCGAAACGAGATCTCTAAATTTAACTTGGACGAATCGGCGTTGTTGTTTTACCATGATTTGTGGACTCAAAAACTCAAAATCATGGTAAATATCCCTTTGTTAGTACTAATAAAATAAAGTTAAGTAACTGCTCGTATCTCCTCTATGTTCCTTCGAGTTTTTTCTCTAGTGCGTCGGCATTCCAACGTGACCCATATATGGATACAAATTGGGACGTATGCGGGGAAGCACGTGGAGCATAGAAAGCTTACTGCGCTTAGACAGAGGCTACAATTGTTGTATTATTCAAAGCCTTACGGGAAATCCTAATCCATACCTATTTCTGCCGCCAAGCAGCTTTGCTGTGTTTCAGTTTGAAGGGTATGATTGCCGGTGAAATTACAGGCTTTACACCTGTATGTCTCAATTTGATGGACGCAGGGCAGAGCATCGTAGAGCTCAGGTGCGAGACCTACGATGCTATACTTTGTTAAAGGCGATGGTTACCACTTAACATCAGGTGGGCCATAAACTTGATCCATCACCAAGTCGTAAAAAAAAAAAGAATCAGGATTAGGAGGGGCAAAATATAGCAAAGTTTAATTATTAATTTTCTTACAAAACTGACCCTCGGATAAACTTTATGGTCAGATATCGAGGTATGATAATGATAATTGATCAGTTCTCTGGTAGATATTTTTAATTACACCGCCATATTATAAAGCTATTAAAGTGATTAAAATATAGTAGATTGCGAACTGTAGTGGCTAATCTGGGAGCTCTAAGTAAATATAAATATAGTATTTTTCAAACGGTCGCGATCACTATACATAATTACTGATATAAAGGGGTATTTATCACGAATGTGACCTCGACCACGGCTGTTGCAATACAATCGAAACGTCGGAATAACTATTAAACCACCGGCCAAGTGCAAGTCGGACTCGCGCACGAAGGGTTCCGTACCCATTATCTATAAAAACGGCAAAAAAATCACGTTCGTTGTATGGGAGTCCCCCTTAAATATTTGTTTTATTTTAATTTAATTCTATAAAGTGAACATATAATTAAATATTCTGTAAATATTTCAAGCGTTTACCTGCTGCCGTTATCAATATCGAGCAAAACTGAGCAAAAAAATCACGTTCGTTGTATGGGAGCCTCATTAAAAAATTTATTTTATTCTGTTTTTAGTATTTGCTGTTATAGCAGCAACACAAATACATCATCTGTAAAAATTTCAACTGTCTAACTATTACGGTTAATGAGATACATATAGCCTGGTGACAGACAGACGGACAGACAGACAGCGGAGTGTTAGTAATAGGGTCCTGTTTTCCCATTTGGGTACGGAACCCTAAAAAGGTACATACGCGATAAATACTCATTAAAATCAGTAATTATTTGTATACTAATATTTTTGAAAAATGTCAAAAGAGACACCTTTTATTTAGAACTTGAACTTTATTAAAATGTATTGGAAACTAACTCTCTAGAACATACTAATCAGTGCTATTTTACAGACGACATGACCGATCGTAACATAGCTCGAAGAACTGATGGCCGTTGGGGCAGAAAGTTTCTAGAGTGGAGATCACGCACTGGAAAGCGCAACGTAGATGAAAATACAGTCACTTATATTTCAATGTGTACTACGTACCGGAAACCACGCACTGGAAAGCGCAGCGTAGGACGGACTAGGTGGACAGACGACCTGATAAAGATTGCTGGGAGCCATTGGGTGCAGGCCGCACAAGATCGGTTGCTCTGGAAATCTATGGGGAGGCCGTGGACATTCTGATATGATGATGATGATAACCAATCGTAAAGGCATTGCGTTGACTGTTGGAATCTCTAGACAGCGTTCAATAAATTATCTTCAAATCTCTACGATCTAGGCTTTGTCATTAGTCTGTATGGCTTAGGTTCTGCCCTAGGGTCAGAATTGTGGAATCATATGTGAGAGAAAACGATATATTAGCTTTGCGGATAACCTTTTTTGTGGAAGAAAAAGGCAATACTTTGAAGATTTGATATTGAGGGCAATCTTGAAATCGCAGGATCGATTATTCTAAAAGTTGATGTTGGAAAATGGCTTACTAGACGACAGATGCGTAAAATCACACATTTACCAAAAACAGTCAAGATAACTGCCATATTTTATATTTTACATGTTTCTATATCTCTCACTGTGTTTTTGTATCATCATCATCACAGGACGTCCACTGCTGAACATATGCCTCTCCCATAGATTTCCAGAGAGACCAGTCCTGTGCGGTCTGCCCTGACTGCTTCCAGTAATCCTCATTAGGTCGTATTTCCATCTAGTGGGGGGCCGTTACGCCGTACGCTTTCCAGTGCGTGGTCTCCTCTACTCTAGAACGTTTCTGTCTCAACGGCCGGCAGTTCTTCGAGCTGTGCTTTTTGTGTATTTCTTTTATAATAATAATCGTCTTATGATTCTTCTTCCATCCTATGAATTAACTTCTATTTAGTCATATTAAAATTTCATATATATTACTAATTAACTTTTGATTTTTTTCACAATTATTAGAAGTAAAAACCAAAGCTTTAATTCAATTTTTTTTTAACCTATACTTTCCCACAGCTGTGCAAAGATCTCCCCCATGTACCTCCACATCTCACGATCACTCGCCACGTTCCACCAGCCATCCTGGAATGCATCGAAGTCGTCACGCCAACGCTTCCTCGGCCTGTCCCGGCTTCGACGCCCATCTGCACGTACCCATTGTGTGACGAATATTGCCCATTTTTATGTGACCATACGACTGACGTGACCCGCCTAGTCCCACTTCAGCCTGGCAGTCTTGTCGCCAACATCTGTGATGCCGGTCTTCGCGCGCAGTGTGGTATTGCGGATCCTGTCGATTCCCTTTACCCCTAACGCGTTGCGTTCCATGCCTCTTTGGAAAACCTTGAGTTTGGACTTTTGAGATTCCGTCAATGACCAAGTTTGAGCACCATAGGTAAGGTCAGGCAGAATACACATGTCATGTTAATTTAAATAAATCCTATTATAAGTTGAGCCGCCATTCTCTCGCATTGAAATCACCGAGTAAATAGCAACATCGGCATGACATAAAACCCGATAATCCAATAAAAGTTACGCTACACTCGCCTATATTCCAATATACCGGCACTAGAAGCGGCAAACATGACTCAACGTTGAGATTGGATCATCTGCATCTGAATGCGGCCTAAGATCTGGATCACTGAAACGTTTCATTTATATCATTCGGATCACTGGCTCTGACGTACATGTGGAGAAATCGCAGCACAGAACCAGATCTAGATAGATATCATCTAGATCTGACACATTATGATAGTATGTATCAGCACCATTTGCATCTCTTTTACCCTTACGCAACTCCTACTGGTTGTCTCGTTCACTAGCATGAAAGTCATCCTATTATAAAAGAAGTCTAGTTTTCTTGCTAACGATTCACGTACAGGCACAGTGCAGGCAGTCATCCATGATTTCTTCTATTTTTTAAATGGTTCCAACGGAAGATCAGCGTTGTGTCAAAAGCACAACAAATGCTGAGTTGGACGCCTTTTTGTGACGTCGGTCGTTTAGGTATAGGTATATGAGTCACACATTTGTTTGGTATTACTGTTTTTTGTGTGTGCTGTGTGTGTTTTGTTCCGTCACAAATAAATGTTTTTCATTCTTCTTCTTTCTTTATTTCTTTACAAACAAATTATCTCTCTGTATATCTTGTGTTGGGTATCCGCGGCGGCGCGGCACTATTCTCTTGATTGAGTAAGAGAGAAAGAGCCTGTCGAGATCCAGATCCAAATAAGCCATTTATGTTGCTAGAAAGATACGTATCTTTTGTATCAGTTTGAAGAAACGACTGCCAGCGCCATATCCGTAAACACGCCAATATCCCGCACTAAATATCGTGACAGATCGACAAACGGATGTATGTCAGAGTAGTAAGTGGACTGGCAGGCATGACTTAAAACAAATACTCCTCATTCTTGTAGTATTAGTATTTTTAGGGACCATAATGGTAAAAACGGAAAGGAACCTATACTTCGACAAAGCTGCAGAGCTTTTCAATATGAACAAGTTTGTATTTAATTCGAGTGTACAATGTTCATATACTTTATGGTTCACAAGCAAAGCGCTGTCCTCTATATTTATTCCGAGGAGTTTGACGATTGGTGATTTATAGGAAACGAGAGAATAATGTATGAAGAAAGATTGTAGGTTAAAATAATGTATGATGAAAAATCGTAGGTTGAAATCACTATTTGTATGAATATCGAATTTTATCGACGAGGTTATGAGGGACGGGATTTTCGATGCGAAATCATGCGAGAAATTGGTCACGTTCATATAAAAATATGGTATTAAATGCGGATGGATTTTTTTTGATCATATTATTAGGGTTACAAGTTTATATTTCAGGCATCCTTTAATTTGAGGAACACATAGTGTGGAGACCACGCACTGGAAAGCGCAGTGTAGAACGGCCCCGCACTAGATGGAAAGACGACGTGAAAGGTTGCTGGGAGCCGTTGGGTGCAGGCCGCACAAGATCGTTTACTCTGGAAATCTACGGAGGAGGCCTATGTTCAGCAGTGGACGTCTTATGGCGGATATGATGATGATAATGATAGATATAAGAACACAAAATGATACATTTCAAATGTCTTGTGATTTCTATGTCCAAATCAAAAGTTAAGAGTGAATAACCATTATTTACCATCAAGTAAACGATTGACTACTAACGGCGTCCAACGACTTGACGTCTAACGAAGTCAAATGTCTAACGAAGTCTGACGAATAACGAAGTCAAACGATTGACCGTAAAATTTTATTAAATAAGGAATTTAATTAACACTTGTATATTTGTAACTTACGGCATCAATTTCAAATTCAATCATTAATTTACAATCTAACAAGTTGGCAATTTTTTTTAAATTTAACATAAGAAAAGTACTGACAGACAAAAACCGCACACCTACTTACTAAAGTCTACATTAAATTAAAAATGATATCGAATACAAAAAATCATACCCTGCTTAGTTTGGGGTTAGACAGCGTTGTGTGAAATGTCCAGCAATATTTATATTTTTATACATATGTATAAATACGAAAGTGAGTTTGTTATTAAATTTGGAATATAGATAGATTATGTCCTGTACTGAGACATAGGCTACTTTTTATTGATTACTAGCTGGCCCGGAAAACTTCGTACCGCCTTGACATGCATATGACGCTGCCATATGCATGTCAAGGTACGTCGCCAGTAGAATTGTCAATAAGCCATCATTAGCTACATCATGTATGAGAAAATGAATTTTCCTCATAATTTTTTTTTTGCGTGAATTTTTCCGATATTTTAATAGTTATTCTGCTATTCGGGGCGGAGACAAATACAACGAATCAAAGATCATCAAATCGGTCGCCGTTCTTGTTATAAATGGTGTAACTAACCCAACTTTGTTTTATATATATAAGTTAAGCGTACAAAGCTGCGGTCCGAAGCGAGTATTAAGTTTGGATGTTTGTTTATTTATTTGTTTGTTACTCAATCACGTCGTAACGGCTAAACCTATTTCGATAAAATTTGGTATATACGTAGATTATAACCAGGATAAACACATAGGCTATTTTTTATTAACAAACCATGAGTGCGAAGCCGCAGGCGGAAGCTAGTCATATATATGCATTAAATACGATTAGGCATAGTTGCGCAAGTTGCCCAAGTTGTCCTAAGTATTAATATTTTGTGTCTTTTGTCTGATGTAATCAAATGTATTTTTTATTATATAATGTACTGAAAGTTATCCGACCCAAAAAATGTATAGAAAAACAAATCTCAGATGCGATTCCAGAATAAAATATAAAAAACCAAATCTTTAACGAGATGAAAAGGTTCGGACTAAATGTTTATCTTCAGAAAAAGGACGAAAATGACGAGAATCATTCATCAAAATGTACACGGTTCATCGATAAGGCACCATTTTCCCGCCAAAAGAGGTATATTCAACGTCGAATAATCTTGAGTATCGTGTTGCTTGTTAGCATTGCTGGATGAAAAATATAAAATGGCCACATAAAAAATAGCCGGATATTAAGTGGCTTGATATAAAGACGGATACAAGAGAAATAAAGGAAAATAATTCCGATACAAGTATGTAATCCGTTTAAATAATAAAAGCACGAATGCGATTGTGACTGTTTTTTACGTTTTTTATGTTATAAAAATAAGAAAAAATTCACGTACGTAAAACTGTACCTAACGGGTACCTCACTACACATGGCACTTCTAAACCGATTCCCAATTCCGAATAAGTGGAGTAAAATTTAAGATGTTAGCACGCGTATATTGAGACGTAAATAAAGTTGGGTTGGACATGTGGCCAGGCGCGGTGATGACAGATGAAGCAGGGTGCTGACTGAGTGGTGGCCCCCAGATGGTATCAGGAATGCGACTCGTCAGCCAGCAAGATAGGTCCACGACATGGTAAAAACCGTTTCTGGGTTAGAACAGCACACAGGGCCCGTAGCCAAATTACATTCGCCAAGAATCTATTCGATTTCTACATACATTTGTTGTCGCTGAATCACGTGGTATTTCTATAGCATGTATCAAATCCCATACATTTTCGGACGTATCGACTAGCGTCATCGCTAATCGACTGTAACTTGGCGAAGCCCTCAGGACAGAGGCGAATCGCGACAACGAAGAGTGCCCAGCAGTGGCATGAGAAAGGCTGACGATGATAATGTTGAGTATAGGGGCTTCTTCAATAAAGGAACCCGAATATACTATATGGTTTGTTATTTACTACATTAAATGAGAACACAGGTAGTGCGAATGGCTAGTATTGTTGTAAAATAGGTCTTCAAATTCAATACCATTAAAAATTCTAAATTTTCAAACATCCTAATTATCAAGTCCTAAAATAGCAATGAAACAGCCTGTATATAAGGTAAACAAATCGTGTTCATTCATCATGTAAGTATCTGTTAAACTGACTGAAGCGGCATTCTTGCAAAGTTAAGGTTTATTGGAATTGTATCGATTACTGGATAAATATTCAAGCAACATTTTAGCTCATTTAGTCACACCAGGATTGTGACAATACTATACCTTTATACGTCAAATTTCACGATGATCGGATCAACGGTTTGAAAGTTATCCTCGGACAAACAAACATACATACATACAATGCCGATTCGTCCAAGTTGATTTGGAGATCTCGCTTTCGCTCGATCAACTAAATAAAAAGCCGGTAAAATCCGGCAAGTTACCACCAAACATCCTTAACCCGGATTGATAGCGGTCCGTCTCGTCGACACGACTGACGCCTAACAAATAGCTCCGCATTAGAGATCCTTACTAAGTGAAGTGCGATGTACCTCCATTTCAAAGGTCGAGGCGTAGAGGTGTTTAATTTAATTTATTTATTATATGGCACACTAAACAGAATACAATCAAACATATACAAAATACATGTGCATGCAATCCCAAAGCATGTGTACACAAAATGACAATTCTACAGTTCTGTGTAGACTAGCTGAAGGGAAATAAAAGATAAAAATGTTTATTGCCAAGAGAAATATACATAATTTGCCACGTTTTTTTAAACCACATACAAAAATTTTTCAAGTGCTTGACAGCGATACCCAAACTACGCATGGAGCTTGTGTCTTGGGCTTCTGAGTGCAGTTAACAAAGTAGGGAAGTATAGAAGATATTGCTATTAAGTTATACATTACAAATTTATCAAAAAATTAGGTAAGAATTCATAAGACACTGAACGAGGGACGAAGGCATGAAATATGCATATACAATAAGTTTAATTCGTCAGTTGCCGTGCGTGAGGCAACTAATCTATTGTGTACACACGCCGAGATGCACAGTACCAAACTCAAATCAAATTAAAATGCCTGATTAGATAAATTACTAGCTGACCCGCCCGCGGTTTCACACGCTTGTAATTTCCCATTCCCGTGGGAACTTCGGGTAAAAAAAATATATAAAACACTCTTGCCAAAGTGACGCGACACTTCATCTAAATGACTTCACGTCAATGAACGACGGTTAAATTAGATGGATATTGTTCATACAAAAATCGCGATTAAAAAATGGGGGGTCAAAGGGGGTAAAAGACTTATCAAATATACAAAAAATAACACATTAAAATGGGTCACCCGTTTCCGAGGAGTGCGACAAACCGTAACACGAGATTTTTATATATTAGAGAAAGATTAGACCCCAATCTCACAAGCGGTATGGCCTCCCTGTGAATTTGAATGCAACTGTAGGTCAAGTTATTTGGTTATTTATTTCGTGGCACTATTTTGATAGACAAAGATAACATATAATATAATTTTTTGTTTTTATGGGAGGCTCGCGAGATCTCAGTTCGGGGCGAACCACTAGTACCTAAAAATTAAAAAAAAAACTATCAGTACAGGATTAGGTGTATTCGAGCCGATTGAATACTGGCGAGACATCCGGCCAACTAAGCTGATTTGTTGTCCTCACTGTTCTGTGGGCCGCGGGTCTAAATGGCGGGCTGTGATGCGAAACGGATTTACAAGTCGATTTACAATTGTGGGTATCGGGGTGGATGTTAAAAGTGTATCGGCTGCGGGTGAGTAGATCTGTTCATGATTTGTTCGTTGTGAGAATGGATATCAAAATAGTAGATTTTTGTAAGGAATCTGAGGATTATAAATCTCTGAACAGAATTTATTCAACATTGAATGAACGAGGTTTTCGAGTGGAAACCTCCTACTAGATGAAAAGTCGATCTAATAAAGGTTATTGGGAGCCGTTGGGTTTAGGTTGCACAAGATCGGTCGCTCTAGAAATCTGTGGGGGAGGCCTATGTTCAGCAGTTGACGTCCTAAGGCATATGATGATAATGATTCAATGTGACATCCATTCTAATATTATAACGCATTGAATTGTAATTATATGTAATGTTATATTTATTCCACCGATCGCTTGGGTCTTTTACTACGCGGTGTTTAACCGTTTTTATAAATATACCTATTTTTACTATAATATTCAGTTGTTTGAAAATAGAATAGAATAATCATTTATTTCAGACAGTGCCCATACAAAACAGAAATAATAATAATCACAAATAAATATAAGCCTTCAAATCAAAAACATACATATTAATAACAATACAGTAAAATAAAAAAAAAATCAAATGCCATAGATTAAAATGGAATAGGAACATAACATTGGAAATTATAACAATTATTTAAAATAAAATAAAATTCATATAAAATATAAAAATAAAAACATGTGTACATACTTATTAATTACCTACGTGCTTTGAATTGCCCGTAACGATCCCTACCCAGTGCTTCTGAATAGGGCATTCAAACCGCGCAGCAATCATCTTCAGATTACTGTTGGCAACCGCGCATTCTGTCAAAAAGAGACACGAATCTTTTCCGCATGCTCGCGTGAAAACCATCGACGTGCGCATTCGCGAGCATTCCCGACGCGCTGCAATGTCGCGGTAATCCCAACAGCATTCTCAAGGCGTTATTACACTATACATGATGTATGTAGGATACTTTGTTGTGAAAAATGTATTTTTTATAAAAATATATGTGAATAATAATAATAAACCATATATTCTTAAATTTCTATAATTGCTAAAATGACGTAGGCCTGGCAGCTCCGGGATCTTGCACTTTTTAAACAAAGTTGCAACATTTGCATGGTTATGCAGCTAACTGGCTGTGAACCGCTTTCAAAGTCTCGACTCCATACGTATAAACACTTTTTATTTGTTCGTATCGCTCGCTTCGTTTGATTTCAATTTGTATTCATTGAGCGAACTCCTTCGGCCGAGCCATTCCGAGATTTGCTTATAGCGGTGTTGTGTTTATTCTAGGGTGAAGCGTTTCGTAGAGTACATTGTATTTCGAAGTACATAGTTTTGCCTTATCATCATCATCATATCAGCCACAAGACGTCCACTGCTAGGCCTCCTCCATAGATTTCCAGAGCGACAGATCTTACGCGGCCTGCACCCAATGGCTCCCAGAAGCCTTCATCAGGTCGTCTTTCTATCTAGTCCGTCCTACGCTGCGCTTTCCAGTGCGTGGTCTCCGGTACGTAGTACCCATTGAAATATAAGCGATATATACGGAAGTAATAGTTTTACTTAGAAAACTTTCGTGATTGATTTCAATCATTATTATAAATACAAATATAATAAAATATAATATCATTATTATAAATTATTATAAAAAAAAAAAAAAAAATATTATAAATACGGTATTTATCACGTAGCGTCTTATCAGTGTTTCGACCGACAATAGTGCGAGGCGAGACGTTATTCGGAGCGGATCGCACTCACCCGGATGAAGGTTCACGAATTGAACCGAAATATTGTCGGTCGAAACACCGATAAGACGGTACGTGATAAATCCCGTATTTATAATAATAATTGGAAGTAATGCTAGTATAGGTAGTATCAAATAGCTAATATAGGCGAATTAGTCAAAATTATCAACAGTATTACCAAACAACCACCTTGGAAGATTATAATTCAATCTCTGATTAGGCATTATACAAGCACTAAACCAATTACTATAATAAATTATACAATCTGACGCCGGTTGTACATTCTCGCCGAGGCCCAGAGGGAAAGAAATTGGTGGTTAAACTAAATATCGATAGGTTTTGTTTGCGTAACGGTACTTTATTTTAGGAAAGGAGTTAAAAAAAGCTGGATTGCACACAGGCCCCAAAGTAAGAAAAACTTGTAGTAAAGGAACCAGATAACTTGACAAATACATATGTACCCTGAACAAAATATCTGTAGATCATGCAAAAATTTGTTTCGCGGTGGGCGAACCCGCCAACTCCTGCATCTCAGCTGGTTATTGGTCCACTGCGCATCTGAGCCCGATATTTATCGTCTAAAAATATATACCAATGTATTAAAGAGTTCAGTCTACCAAAGTGATAAGCGAGTGGGGAAAATAATAAATCATTATTATTTTTCGAGAATTTGTAAAATTTTTAGAACTAATTAAAAATAATTAAAAACATAGATTTTAGAAACTAAGCTTCTGCTAGTAACTAAGCACTTATAACTTAAATTGTCCCGAACCTCGACTCTCATAACTTTAACTTCGGTAAGTTTTTCCGCATTACGAAGTATAGTCAGTTATGTTACGTTATCACGTTGTCACTGACAGGCATCGAGATTTGATCGAAACTTGAATGTGACTAGATTTTATCGTGCTATTTGGTCATCTGATGGTGAATGAATACTAATCAGACATTTCCGTTAATAATTCTTTCAGTGAATACAAACTCAACAGGATTATTCTCGATATACCCACTGCTACGTCCCCACTGGTGCATAGCAGTGGGATGGATCATGCTTTTTCAAACCACGCAGCAGTGGGGAATACGAGCACACTTAAAAAAAATTACCCATCTCACTGGTCGACCATCTACCATCCCACTGCTACGCACCAGTGGGGACACAGCGATCGAAGTTTCGAGAATAAACCATTCAACATCCCAGCCTCAGTTTGCCTCGGCCAGAGTGTAAAACCGATACCATCTACAGTGCAATAGCGAACCAATCTAATCAAAAATTAAATTGCAATACAGCAGTGATTAGCGATGTTCAATCCGTGGCTAATCCTGTTTCTAATCACATTATTGGCACAGCTTAGAGAATAGTTGGTCGCTTATTGTATGCGAATAAATAATATCAAATGGTGAATTAATGATGCGCCTAATGAAGGCTTAACACCTTATACATAGAGCAAGTTAAATGAAAGATTGCAAATATCGTCAGCTATTATAGAACCCCTTTCCAAAAACGCCCTTTTTATTCAAAAACTCGAGGTAATCCTATTTACGTTTTCTCTATTTACAAGTAGATTTCATACAAAGGACAAACGTGCCTTGGTACTGGAAAGACAACCTGATAAAGGTCGCTGGGAGCCGTTGGGTGCAGGCCGCACAAGATCGGTCGCTCTGGAAACATATGGGGATATTCAGCAGTGGACTTCCTGTTGCTGATATGGTGATGATGATGAGACTGGCAAAGGTACATAAAATGTCGATTCATCCAACCTGACTCGAAAATAATTATAATTCAATACTCACAAAATAAACAGAGAAATTCTTCCATTCATGAACCAAATCGTATAAAAAGATTCCCAATAGCCAATTAAAAAATCATCGATTCTAAAGACTTGAAAAAATCCTTTCTATTTTAACGTTTAAAGCACTTTGACGACTCATAGACGTCAATTATAGTCAATGAGTCATTAAATTGTTTCACACTATAACTCCTATGAAGGTCTATTTATTTTGTATGCAATTAGAAATTTAGAACGCCATTAAAAGCCAATTGCATAATTAACGAGCCTAGGTATATTTCGCCCAGGACGCCGTCCGGCTAGATGGAGTGAGGGTTTGCACTCTGTGGCAGGCAAAGATTGATGAGAAGGGCTGAGGATCGGGCTCAATTGCGCATCCCGGGAGCGACCTACGTCCAGCAGTGGAATGCTATAAGTTGATGAGGTATATTTCACAACAATCAAATACTTAACAATCGAACACAAAATATAAAAGACATAAACACTTATGTATGTGATGCTGAAGTAGCAGTGAGCAGGGCATATAGCTCGAATAATAAACGGCCGTTGGGGCGGAACATTTTTCGAGTGGAGACCACGCATTGGAAAGCGCAGCGTAGGACGCAGTCCTCCGTTAGGTGGCAAGACGACTTGATAAAGTTTACTGGGAGCCGTTGAGTGCAGGCGGCACAAAATTGATTGCTATGATTCGTTTATTGAAGGGAATGATTCTGCCAGCCTTTGTAATACAAACTTAAAGTTACCTAGGATAAGACTTGAAATTTATGATAAAAATGTGTATTGCATGTGTATAATTCAATTCAATTCATTTATTTGGCAGACATTTTCCATTTTGTTAGTAAACAATAATAAAATCTTAGAATTATGTTAGTAGACAGGTAATTACAATTAAATATAAAACAAAATAACATAAAAATTCGGTACGTTCACAATAATCAAACAAATAATAACAAATTCAAATTCAGACAAATAATTAATAGCTGGGTCAAAGAAATAAATAATAATATAATTATTGAGTCACAAGCTCGGCGACTGGCTGGTGTTTAAAATCCCAGCAGCCAATGAATAAATGTATAAGAATGTATAATAAGTTACATAATGACATTAAGGAGTTACCACTCAATTAATTTAAATTTAAATTATTCAAAGGGCTACTGAATCATTGCTTTTACTCAGATAATGATTTTTAAATTTTAAGATTATTTGAATATTATTTGAAATTAATTAGAATTTAAAAGAATATTTACAACTTTACAAGCCCTAACCGGCAGATAATGTCTTTAAGTACTATCTTATTTTAAGACCTTATTTTGTTACATATTATTAGTAAAGAATAAATGACTTATGACTTATGGAGATTAATGGGTGTTCAACAGCTGTCCTAAACATGCAACAGAATAGACAACACTTTTTTTGTACATTACATAAAAACAAACATAATAACATTAAAATAAATACCTAATTAAATCGCGAAGTAACTACAAACGGCGGACTTATCGCTATGAGCGATCTCCTTGACAACCTTGTAGACGACGATGATCATGATGATGAAGGATAGTTTAATGTCCATTACATGTAAATGACGTCTACGAGTGTCGCCATCAGGCTTTATTGTTTCATTAAAAACTTTTAATGAGGCCCCTCGTTCGTTGAAGAAAAATATTTTTACCTTTTGGGAATCCGTTTGTAGAATGCAAAACGGCTAAGTATGTTATTATTTCTTTGAGCAACTATCCGTTTCTGAATGTTTTGAAATGCATAACTTTAGATTGCGCTTTTTATGGTAACACTAAAGTTTAAATGGCACAACTATCATAATTAAATGAATATGTATAAATAATCTATAAATAAATAATGCTGGACATTTCACACAGCGCCAACCAAACTAACCAGGCCCAAACTAAGCCAAGCACGTACTATGGGATCCAGATAACTAATAGAATACATGAATACGTTTTTTTGTTAATACATCAGCATTATGTATGATGATGAGGGGCTCGATTTCCGCCGCTGAACAAATTTTTGCATGATCTACAGATATTCCGGGTCTAGATGTTTTTCTATAAATTATAAGTATGTATTTACAAAACAAAGTAGGTACGTAAGTATTTTATTAGTTATCTGGTTCCCATAGTACAAGCTCTACTTAGTTTGGGGCTATATAGCACTGTGTGAAATGTCCAGCAATATATCTTATTTATTTATTTACTAGCTGTTGCCCGCGACTTCGTACGCGTTACACTACTAAATCGTCGGCCTAATTATCAGAATTCGTAAGTCCATATGGGCAATTTTAACAGGAGCAACATAAAACTGATTTTCTCACAAAGTTTAAGAGATATTATTTTATTGAGTCACTCTTACTTTAGGTATAAAAATACCCTCATTTTATACGGAACCAGATTAGAATATCGAGATATCATAGCTGGCGGGATTCTAAAGTGAAATGACCGCGTTGGGGGCCAATGGGGCTTCGCTTTGATGCATCTTTCCCATTCTTTTATTTTAACTCAGTGAGGTACTGTTTAGGGTTGATGAAGGGCTCCATTGTTATTACCATATGGCTTGTTAATTACGCTTAAAGAGGGCTAAAGCACTCGTTATTTTACTTATATTCAAGTATTTTATTTCGTTCATATAAAGTGGATTAAAATATTGCAAATACTACATGTCAGATAAGTTTCTTCTAGGTAAGCGTGTACCATCATAGACTGCATCATCGCTTACCATCAGGCGAGGTCGTGGTCAAACGCTAACCTATAATTTATAAAAAAAAATGTCACATCTTATTGACTAGTCCAGAGTCCAGCACTTCATATGTACCCTGTAGGTAAGGGTGTAGCAATATTAAAGCTAACTAGGCAGGTCTAGTGGAATCGAAGTTGAGCGATTTTACGTTTTGAATTTTATTGCTTAGTGAAATCATTATTGTAGAAGAATTTACATGTCTTGTCGTAAAAAAAGTCATCTAGTGTGTAACTCTTTTCCATTAGTACATGTTTTAATCTATTTTCAAAGATGTTGTCGTTTTCTTGTGCTTTAATTTGTTCTGGTATTTTGTTATATATTTTACTGCCATTACATTCGGACCCGAGTTATGCATTTTTAATGTTGATGTAGGTATTTCTAGGTTGTACTATACCTACATTGAAAGCGACGTGGTAGTCAGTCTATTTTGAAAAAAGTGCGGATCGTGTTTCACGAATTTACAGATTTCTAGTACTTACATTGAAGTTAAAGTCAGTATTTTAAGTTTAGAAAAGTATGGCTTACAGCTTACCTTTATAGCGCCTCTACACGTTGGCCATGATAGGCGATCATAGACGATCACCATCGTGTAGAGAGCATAATTGCCTGTAATCGCCAATGATCGGTGACGATCGAGCGTAATTGCCGCTATGTCGGTTTTTCGGACAAACATCAAAGGAGTTTGCGGCCATGATTGTAAGCGTGTCCATACGATCGTCGATCACTCCGTTCATATTTGTTTACGGTAAAGTGCGGACGCGTGCGTTATATATAGTGTGTTACATAATGGTTATATGAACGAAATAAATAAATAGCGGCAGCTGCTACTGTTTCGACATCCATAATTAAAAAATGTAGCTGCGCAATCACAAAAAAATATTGCTGGACATTTCACACAGCGCTATCTAGCCCCAAACTAAGCAGAGCTTGTACTATGGGAACCAAATAACTGATATAATACTTATATACATTTTTTTTGTAAATACATACTTATAATATATAGAGAAACAACCAGACCCGGAACAAATATCTGTAAATCATGCACACATTTTGTTCCGCGGCGGGAATCGAACCATTATGGTGGCAATCATTGCGCATTCTGTGATTGTCCATCATTACCCATAGTGTAGAAAGCTGCGCAATCATGATGGCAATCATAGCGCATTCTGTGATTGACCATCATGGCCCATGGTGTAGAGGCTACATTATATTGGCCAAGATGCGAACACATTTTTTCTGGGATATGAACTTTGACGGTTCAGTAGAAAAACCTGAACTATTTTTGAATAGTGGTTTGGCGATAGCGTTGGGTGTGGCCTTGTTAAAGTCATCCCTTGTGCAGGTGGTAGGACACAGATGACAGCAGAGCATCTTGGGCATGAACTGCATGACTGTCTGTAAATTACTTTGTCGTTCTGATCAAAACCCGTATTCTGTAGCTTCCGCCCGCGACTTCGCTAGCGTGGTTTATCAGTAAAAACATTACCCTCTTGCACATTCAAGTTAAAAGTAGCCTATGTCCCAATCCCAGTCATAATTTATCTGTATACCAAATTTCATCAAAATTGGTCAAGTGGTTTAGTCATGAAAACGTAACCAACAGAATTACTTTCGAATTTATAATATTAGTATGAATAACTTGTTAGAAGTCTCCTAAGAGGCCAAATAGATGACACACATATTTGAAAAAATATGTAATCTACTTTATGTAAATAAATAAACCTTTTAAAATTAAGTCACTGCTAAATCTCAAGTGTTTATCGAATAGAACACCGATTCTAATAAATGACACATCGATAAATGCAATCAGATAAAAAAGCCAGTTGAAATTGCAAATGGCTGCGAGGCGAAGAAAAGGGGTGTTTTTTTTTCATATAATTGAATAAAATATTGAGGGAAGACTCACTCAATAAGGTCGACGCAGCGCAAGGCTATGAATACTAAGATGGCGAGACATACGGGCGTGAAGTTCTAGAAGTTTGTAGACAAAAATTAAGCAAAGAGAAAGTTCTAAGACGCGATGTAGAGTAATGAAGAGTTTGAAGTGATTTATTAATGTGTGCATTAAATTCTCTAGATTTATCCTACTCTAAAGTGCCTATTTTATGACATTTGTTTTTTGATGTTATAAATAATCAATATTTTTTGTCGTTTATATTATTTTGTGCGGCCTGCACTCAACGGCTCCCAGAAACCTTCATTAGGTCGACTTTCCATCCAGTAGGGGTCGTCATACGCCCTGAAAATCTATTTCTTCTTTTCTACTACGCTATGTTCAGCAGTGGAAGTTCTATGGCATAATGATGATAATTTTTCCTACTATAATAAAATTATAACATAAAAAAGATTATTTGAGTTTAACTTTGAAGAAATATACTAATAAAGCAATAAAGATGCGTTATCGATCAATTTATAATTTCATTCAGATCTGTTATTACGTTGCAAGCATATTTATTCGATAAACGTCCAAATACACAAACTTGTGCCGTAATAATTTTGACCAAAAATATGATCATGTATTTATAATTTAATGGAGGATTATGTATTAACAATTATAATTTTGCACTTAATAATACTGTTCGCGCTACTCTCTATAGTGATCGCGTCCCACAGACAACAGTCGGTACCGTTATTATAAATACGGGATTTATCACGTACCGTTTTATCGGTCTTTTGACCGTCTACTCGCACGCAGAGGGTTGCGGCGCGTAGTGCGAGACGAGACGTTTGGAGCGGATCGCACTTACCCTGATGAAGGTTCACGATTCGAACCGAAACATTGTCGGTCGAAACACCGATAAAACGGTACGTGATAAATCCCGTATTTATAATAATGATTGAAATAAACGCACCCACGCCTACGCAGCTTCGTTCCAGCCAACCAGAGGCCGCCGTCATGACGTGATATGGAGGCGGTGAATAGAGTGGTCTCCCGCCCACGCCACATCAATAACAGATGCCAGATTGCAGGATAACCTAGATCCTAAGACTATTTTTTGTGGAAATTTATTGCTTTCATTATCATCGATAACACTTTCTCTTTCACACTATCCTCCTCTGTGTAGAGAATTTGTATTCAAGCTATTACGAACACGTAAGACTATCTACGGGTAATCGACTCTATCTACATGTAGTAACATGTAGATAGATTATCTTATATTATGCAACTATCTTCAGCTTTGTGAGAATATTTACTAAAATTATTAGTTGAACGTGATATTAAAAACGGTTTTAAGAAGAAAGCTTTTGTGATTTATTTCAATCATAATTATAAATATGGGATTTATAATGTATAGTTATCGGTGTTAAGACCTACATGGTTTCGGTTCATTCAATTCGTGAACCTTTATCAGGGTAAGTGCGATCCGAATTGAACCGAAACATTGTCCTAACGCCGATAAATAATAATTGTTCGTGATAAATCCTTCCTTCCGGCGTATGTTTTTCCGGACCAGTATAATCTCGGAGTCTTCAAGCCCAGAGTGAATAGGTTCTATCTAGGCAAGCGTGCTCCATCTTCGATCACACCATCACTGACCACCAGGTGAGGTAGTGGTCAAGCGCTTGACTATCATCAATAAAAAAAACACTATTTACAATACGTGATTCTGAAACAACTTTACACCAGCGATTCGCTAAAATATTTTCCGATGCTTTGGAACTGATAAGTAAAAAAACATCTGAATTAACCGATTTTATTTTACGAAGTTGCAAGCACAACAAACCAACGTGCCTAAACAAATAAACCTTTTTACAAAATATACAAAACAGTACCAAATTATTAACCCATACAATTTAACCTAAGACACGCATTTCAAAAACTCCACAATGACAATTTCCAGAACAAAAAACCTAACGACTTGCAAACACGCCCTTCTAAAAAAACCCCTACATTTTATGTTGGGCCCTTATCACTGCAAAATGTACAAAATATGCATGTTCACTTAAATAACCAACTTTTGTCCACCTCGCAAGAGAAGCCCTGTAGGCTGAGCGCTCGATATACTATAACGTATAAAGTTTTCGTATATCTTATTTTCTATGGAGATGTGAACAGCGCCCCTAGCAGGAAGTATAAATAACTTAGTTTTATAAACTTCCTGCTAGGGGCGCTGTTCACATCTCCATAGAAAATAAGATATAGGAAATCTTTATACTTTTTATAGTAGGTATATCGAGCGCAATGTTCGCACTCAGCCTACAGGTGGACAAAAGTTGGTTATACCGAAGATGGGGGGATGAAATCAAATCCAATGGAAAATGCTGGAGGCTATACAAATACAAAATAAAGAAAGATATTTAGTCAGGATATTGAAGCTAGAATAATAATAAAATAACCAACTTTTATATTAATTATTATAGCGTTTATGACTGGATGATATTTTTTTTCTATAAAACAATGATCATATCGAAGTACTAAGTCACTGACATAGAGCAGACGATTAGCAAGCTGAAATGGCAGTGGGCAGGACACATAGCTCAAAAAACTGACTGCCGTTGGGGCAGAAAAGTGAGTGGAGAACGGTGGGGGAACGATTTTTTATACTTTTTTTTATTATTATGTCAAAACTGTTGGTTTGGTTGTACCACTGTTGGTTGGACCAACAGCACGGAGAGGAACATACAAGTCGAGGATGTGGAGATTGCATATGTCCAGGAGTATATCTATTTGGGCCAAATAGTCTCCTTCCAGGCGAGACAGGATAAAGAGATTACTCGCCGCACAAAAACACCTAGAAAAGCTATTGGTCAATGAAAGACCCCATAAAAGGAAATCTGCCACTATCTTTAAAACGGAAACTAATGGACATGTGCATTCTCCCCATTCTCACATACGGTGCACCAACTTGGCCCACCAATATTCAAAAGTCCCGCCTCGATGTTGGTCAACGAGCTATGGAGCGCAGCATCCTCGGAGTCAGGCTCACAGACCGTATACGAAACTCGACACTACGCTCCAAAACACAGATAGCTGACGTGGCTTTGACATCCGCAAAATTGAAGTGGGACTGGGCAGGACACGTTTGTCATATGCCAGAGGAACTATGGCCGAAAGCTACTACAGAATGGGTTCCAAACGGGCGGCGGCCTCGTGGTAGACACAGGCGGAGATGGAGGGATGAACTGGATGCATACCAGAAAGAGTGGCCCCAATTAGTCAATAACCGGGATTCGTGGAAGGAGGGAAAGGAGGCCTTTGCCCTGCAGTGGGACTCTACGGGCTAATAATGGTAAAAATGTCAAAACTATACAAAATAACAAAAAAAATCAAAATTTTTGAAATGCGCAAACTAAGCTCTTTTATATGATACCCCACTGGAACTAGGAACCCAATTTAGAAATGTTACCCCCACCATTTAAGACCTTTTGGCAATCTTAGTTAAAATATTTTTGTTTTAGCTTACTTGCAGTAGAAATGTAAGTTTATTATTTTATGTATGTTTCTTTTATGTATCTTTAAGGTATTTGTAGATATGGGTCTTTTTATCATATTTTGTATGTGCACACTGTTGCCTGAAATAAACATTATAATATATTATTACTAGTTGACCCGCCCGCGGCTTCGCACGCTGGAAATTTCCCGTTCCCGTGGGAACTTTGGGATAAAAACTATATAAAACACTCTTGTCAAAGTGTGTTTTATATAGTTTAGTATTTTTTTTTTAATAACCTATACTGTCCCACTGCTGGGCAAAGGTCTCCCCCATTTGCTTCCATTCCTTGCGTTCTCCAGAAATCTCCTGCCAGTCAGAATGGAACCCATCCAGATCGTCGCGCCAACGTTTTCGCGGTCTGCCTCGTTGCCGTCGTCCTGTAGGTTGCCAGTCGGTGGAGATCTTAGTCCACCTTTCAGGGTGCATTCGAGTGACATGACCCGCCCAGTACCATTTGAGTCTTGCAGCCTTGTACCCCACGTCGATGATTCCGGTCATAGAGCGTAGAGTAGTGTTGCGGATTCTATCGGTCCGCTAACACCTAAAATGCTACGCTCCATCGCTCGTTGGCATACCCCGAGTTTGAACTTTTGTGAGTCCGTCAATGACCAAGTCTGAGCACCGTAGGTTAGAATGGGTAAGATACACATGTCGATGAGTTTTCGCTTAAGTGACAGTGGAAGGTTGCCCTTCATTAGCTCTTTCATGGACCAGTAGCTCTTCCAAGCGTTATCGACACGACGGTCTACTTCTTGATCTTGTCTGTTCTTGAAAGAGACTATCTGGCCCAGATAAATATACTCATCGACATAGTGTATCTCTTGCCCATCTACCTTGACCCTATGTTTCTTGCTATTGGTCATAACTTGAGTCTTTGACTGGTTCATCATCAGTCCAACCTCGAGGCTTGCCTTGCTCAGGTCTTGAAGCATTTGTTCTAATTGGGGGGCACTGGTGGCAAAGAGAACTATGTCGTCAGCGAACCTAAGGTTTGTAAGTTTTTGGTCGCCGATTTCAATACCTGCATTTGTCCATAAAAACCTCTTCTAGAGTGCTCGTAAATAATTTGGGAGAGAGCGGGTCACCCTGTTTGACTCCCTTTTCTATTAAAAACTTTGCTCCTGATGTATTTAATTTAATGTTAGCGTAGCTATTGCTGTAAATGCTTTTAATTAGGTCTATATAGGTTTTTTCAACATTTTGTTTCTCTAAAGCTAAGAAGATTGCTGAGTGGTTGATGCTATCGAAAGCTTTTGTGTAATCCACAAAAGCCAGATATAGTGGATTGTAGAATTCATTAAATTTTTCTATAACCTGATTTAGCGTATGGAGATGGTCTGTGGTGGAAAAATGAGGTCGGAATCCAGCTTGTTCCGGTGGTTGGTGCTGGTCCAGTATACCTTCTATGCGCTTCTGAATAACTTTGATAAAGGCTTTGTAGAGATGTGACACTAATGTCACACACTAGTGTCACATCTCTTTGTATTATTTATACAAAAATAATAAAATCTCGATAAAAAATTTAGGAAGGTGAAAAATACTTTACGACCTATTCACATAACTACAAAAAAAATCATTAATATTGGTCGACCCGTTTCGGAGGAGTGCGACCACTAAAACCGTGACACGAGATTTTTATAAATTAGAAAGATTATTATCATAAGGGTTCCATTTTTAACATTTTGGCTCGGAACCCTAAACTTGAAGTGAAACTCCATCCGGTTACTACTACAACCTCCTCCATGTCCATAGCCCACGTACACGATAAATAACCTGAAATTGCCGCTGACAGGGCGCAGGAAATTACTTCAAAAGGACTCTGAGCTCCACAGCAAGCCTTTTCGTTTTTCGTTTTCCATTGGGTTGTAAAAATGCTCCCCTATATGTCTATATGTTTTTGTTTTATTGGTCGTTTTTGTTACAGTCGATTTATTACCGTATAACGGGTCAACTACGAACAACTGGGTTTTTTATTTGAGTAAGTGTACTGACGACCGTTGGTGCAGAAATGATCTGGAGTGAAGACCACGCACTGGAAAGCAAAGTGAATAGTATCTGCTGTAACTAATTGTTTTTTCCAATGCTCAGCATAAATATAATTTACATATTTTTATTATTATTTGACATTTGAAATATATTTTTGATATACATACTAATAAGGTGATGACGAACGGCACGCAGAGGAAAATAGAGGTTGAGGGTGTGGGGATTGAATATGCCCGAGTACATATAAATGACAATTTTAACTAGTTTTACCATAGAAAATCACGAAAAAACCGTTTAGTAATACTCCAAAAAGGCTTTATGGTGAACCCTTGTAATCAAAACCACAAAATGGTTTCCGAATAAAAAACAAAAATTAGGTATTACTGTTTACTACTTTGTTTGCTGTTTAGGAAAAGCAAGAGGGACGAGCTCACTAACTTCCGAGCAGATTGAACCATCTTGGCGCTGGAAAGAAGTGACTAGAAAGAATGTGGGGAGGCCTTTGCCCAGCAGTGGGACACAGAGGGCTAAATATATATATATATATACTATAGAATTTTAAATAATAAAATCACAAAAAACAGGGTGTCTTATAATTACAAATAATCAAGACACTGACTGTAAGGTTTATCAAACAAATAGACTCATTTTCACGCTACGCGGCTGACTCTCATAGTCAAAACTACTAGAATATTTGAATAACGCTTTTACAAATATTTCAATACAAAAAACTAACGAATATTCAAACATCTGGGAGATGGTAGTCGCATCTACCATCTCCCAGACATATACAGCATCTACACAATGAAACAGCACATAAGACCTTTCCAAGGACACCAACTTAAATTAAATCGAGCTCCTTGTAACACACTGATTGGACATAACTTCCTCAGTAACAGGGTGTTCCACTCCAATTGGAACATCTTACCAGAAACGGTTGTTTCTGCTACTTCAATTAACTCATAAACAAACTGGCTACGAATTAACAATTTTGACGACCTCCGTGGCGTAATGGGCGAATAGCCAGCTGAGACGCAGGAGGTAGAGAGTTCGATTCCCGCCGCAGAACAAATGTTTGAATGATCTACAGATATTTGTTCTGGGCCTGGATCTTTTTCTATATATTATAAGAATGCATTTAACACGAAAAATGTATGTAAGTATTCTATCAGTTATCTGGTTCCCATAGTACGAGCTAAGCTTAGTTTGGGGCTAGATAGCGCTGTGTGAAATATCCAGCAATATTTATTTATTAACATATCAGCAAAACTGCTGCGTGTCTATAAAAAAAAATGACACGAAGTGAATCATGCTTCAGAAGTACAGAAGTATTAGATCTATAAAATATTCATTCAACTTTCCTTTAACTCGTTTCAGACAAACATAAACCATACGCCTTAAGCTTTAAAGTCTAATTCAGTTTAGGAAACCTTCAACTACCGTGAAAGTCACTGTAAATTGCACATTAAATTCAAAGAAACAAAGTCCATTGTTTGTAAGTAGTTTGTATCGTTATAAACAAGCGTATCAAGGGAAATTGCACATTATGTCTTGAGAAAGAACTTTTATTTTCGTTTGTGAGGGTAGTTTCAAGTTTCTCTAATTACAAATTAAGTATTGTAATGAAGTTAACTAGAGTTTTTTAGTTCATTCTGAAATGTATAACGTTCCAGTTTTTCCAAAATTTTAAATAAAAATAAATAAATAATCAAGTGTGCAACTTATACTTGCATACACATGGTTCCGTACCTTTTTTATTGTATATTTTTGTGATACCACCGGAATAAAAAATAGCCAAATAGACCATAAGAACTTTTTATTGGAAGATCCCGGTTTAAAGTAGTTTTTTAATCATCATTCATCATTATCTTAGCCCGTCTGCACCCACTGTAAGCTATAGTCCTCCTCTTTATTACTTCTTTCCGGTCCCTTGTGAGTCTCATCCATTGACAGCTACGCTTTCAATGTCATTCGACCATCAGGCGGGTGGTCTGGCTCTTGGTCTATGAGCACACAGGTTTTATAATAGTAAAAAAAAAATCAATTTGTCCACACACTTAAGCTGGCTTTTTAATTATAATATATATCGATGCGGAGTCATATTTGAGCTTCAAATTTGCCACGGTATTCCGCGTTGTTTATTTTTATGGGGAAATCCAAAACCCTAGGCATATAGAAACTGTCTGAAGAACTATTTAATCTTTTTTTATGGATATTACTTGGTATACCTAGTAAATTTTTTTGCCAAGCACGATTTTTCTATGAAAATATTTTGTCAAGAATGCAAATCGACTCTGTTTTTTTGTAAGTATTATTTCATTGTAATATTGTAAAAAAAAGATTAAATGGTTCCTCAGACAGTTTCTCTGTATCTGCTATGAATTCGGATTTCCCCAGTTTAAAAAAAACAGACAAGTGCGAGTCGGACTCGCCCACCGAGGGTTCCGTACAAATTTATACCGACAGTTTTGATTATTGATTACGCACTTTAAATAAAGACAATATTTTTTATGATTTAATCAGAAATGTATAGTTTTCAGATTTTTACCTGTATCTGTAATACGATATTATTTGCCAATTTCATGGTTCTAGGTTAACGGATTTTGATTCCCCTACACATTTTGATTCAATTGAGAGTGTCGAAATATACGTTTTATGCGGCATAAACAGCCGTATCTTTTTTACGTTTTTTCACAGATTCAAGGGACTGTACACCTGAGTATATGGTTTTAATTTCAACTCGATACCTCCACGCGTTCCCGAGATAAAGGATCTTGACAGACAGACAGACAGACGGACAACAAAGTAATCCTATAAGGGTTCCGTTTTTTCCTTTTGACGTACAGAACCCTAAAAACACACTGTATATTATATTAAATCTCATTGTGAAAAGCCAGGAATACTGTGATAATTTCAACTAGCTAACTTTTATGGCTGCTGACATAATTAAATCCCTGTGACAGATAGATAGACAGATGGATGAATAGTATCGTTGGCATGTATGGAACTCTATAAAAACTGCTCTAAAAATCTCTATTGACAAGAATTTCTCTATAGAAGAAGATTCGACAAATTCAATCAATCAGGTCGGCCGATTTTCAAACATGCCAAATGGACGATGGAGAATTCATAGATAACCTATTATTTATCCGTCTTCTTCTTTCGTGTCAATGGCTTTTATCAGCCCAATAGAAAGCCACTTCCACATCCTCTCTGTTGCCTGGTACAAGTCATCTCGTGTGCAGGGAGAAAGGACATGAGAGCAGGTGGGCCATTGTTTGTGAGGTGGCCCCGCTGAGGCACTGGCACCGGAATGGTCGATGTAGCCCCACTTGGCAGGATTGTCTAGATTCTTCTTCTTCCTGCCTTTTTCCCACATTACGCGGGATCGGCACAACATGTATTCCTCCTCCACATCTCTCTATCAGCCGTCATCTCCGTTGTAACTTCCTTCCTACCCATATCATTCTTCACACAGACCATCCATCTCTTCTGCGGCCTTCCCTCTACTTCTAATCCATCCACACTCATATCTAACACCCTTTTAGTCACATGATTTTCTTCCCTCCGCATGATATGCCCACACCACGCTAGCCTCTTACTCCTCACTGGCGTTACCTTTAAACTTCCTCTAATATACTCATTCCCTTATCCATTCTCGTTATCATCCATCTCAACATTCGCATTTCCGCCGCGTGCACTCTTCTTTCATCCGTCCCTTCCGTGAACAACACTCAGAACCATACTAGATTGTCTAGATTGATTTATTTATGAATAATCCTGCTAAAATATATAATTTAATTTTAAAAACTCTGTAAAACATTAAAGTCACAGGTAAAAAATTAATTAAAACATTCATTTTTGGCGCCCAACGCGGTAAACTTTCTGAAATTTAATTAATTTGTCTTTTAACAGGCGCCTTGTTTGCACATGTTGCGTATGTTTCGGGCATAAGTGAAACAACTGACAAGTTTGAACTAGACTAGGGTTGGCAAAGCAAATACCTGGGGGCCATTTTACGTAACACATTTTTAAAAACATAAAGTTGACCCAAATGAGATTTGAAGAATTGAATAAATTTTGGCATTCTGCTCCATTATTATTTTAATATTAGCTTGATATAAATAAAGCCTATAATCGCATGACAGTCAACTCAAACCATTGTATTGTCATTACGTGAATACCGTTTACGACATTTTAATATAACGAGACTAGATTGAAGCTTGAATTATATATTTTAAGTTACGTGAATTGGCCATCTGTTTTCACTTCTCAGTCATTCGATTTGTTTATTTATTCCTGGGTGTTGTGGTAGGCGAAGTTTTTGAGTTATTATTTTTGCCTGCATTTCAGACTTCGACTGCAGCATTGTGATCTTTTCTTAGATGTCCTGTTTGGAATATTATGGGGGTCAAAGCCAACCTTGCGACGAGTTGCAGCCTTTTAAAATTAATATTATTTTGTAGCTATTATAAGCTAGCTTTCGGCCGCAGCGTCGCACGCGTGGTTTGTCAATAAAAAAGTAGGCTACGAGTATGTGTTAATCATGGTTATAATCTACGTACATACAAAATTTCATCGAATTCGGTTCAGACGTGATTGAGTAACAAACAAATAAATAAACAAGCATCCAAACTTTCGCATTTATAATATTAGTGGGATATTGTGTATTAAAATTATTTATTCAATTATATAACATAAACTAATATGTTGTCTCGAACAGATCGCTATTAACCGCCCACTGTAATTTATTATTAATTTTGTTGCATCTAATCTACCTTGTAAGATGTACAATTTTCATTCATCTAATGATCATTTTGAAACGTAGATTTTACCATATCTACATGGTTTTCTAATGGCGAACCTGACATCAGAGTTTCTAGGCAATCTAAAATTGTACGCTCTAAAAATGACTAAACGATATTATAAACAAACACAAAAGCTTATCTAACAGAAGGCAAAGTTCGTAATAAATTGGCTAAATAGGTAAGAAATCATCCTAATAGTACCTCAATCTATAATCCCAATATATCTTAATTGTTCCCCCAAGGCTATTTCAATCTTCAATAATCCATTATAATAATTTCCCATAATTCTAGATAGTTCTTACCGTAAACAAAACATAGTCTTAGAATACTACACAGTAGCACACACAGAGGTCGTCAAAGGGACAACTATTCCTAGCTGTACCTATGACGGCGAATAGCCGGCTGAGACGCATACGATTCTATCCCCACTGCGCCTGCGGGACAAATATTTCCCCAATATAAAATAATATCCAAATATAAGTTTACAGATGATTTGTACCGGGTTTGGGTATTTTCTATATAATATATTATAACAATGTACTTAGAAAAAATATTGTACAAGGTTTGCTTAATTTGGGGGTAGATAGCGCTGTGTGAAATGTCCAGCATTATTTATTTATTACATTTACTACTTCCAGTTTTTTATAAAGTTTCTGCAGTTAGATAAATAATTCACTTTAGTCAAAATTCGGAATACACTACGGATAGAGATTAAATATTACAAAACAGGTAAGGAGCTCTGTAGCGAATATGTTTTGCAGCATAGCCGTTTTAAAATTCAAAATGCATCGAATTTTCCAAAACCCATTTTCGATCAGAATCCACACCGAATACATTTTAAGAAAACACAATTTGAAATCAAAACCTTAAGTTGCTCCTAAACGAGCAATGTGTTGCCGGCAAGTATTGTCAATGGCAATATGTTCGTAATGCTCGTCAATACTGTCATCATTATCATCATTGTCAGCTTAAGTTGTAGCGCACTACTGATCCTATGCTATTCGCATCCAGGTCTCTTCCTCTCTATAGGCTCTATATCATCCTATCTCTGATGATGGACTGATGGACTGCCACGGCCCTCTTTCTTGCTTGGCCCTCTTTCGGCCACCACTCGGTCAGGGCCTTCACCAAGTCTGGCTAATTGTCATGCCTAACGCCACTTTAGTCAGGCAATACGGTCTCCAATAACTATTACCTTTGTCCACCTACGAAGTTCCGTATTAAATTTCGGAAATATTAGCAATACTAGCTGACCCGCCCGCGGCTTCGCACGCGTGGTTTGTCAGTAAGGTAGTCTCCTTTTGCGCAGTTGTTTAAAAAGTAGCCTATGCCCCAATTTCGAAATCAAATCAAATAAAATTAATATAATTAATAGAATTTCAAATCCATAGATAATTGAAATACATAGGTAAAAAGTAGAATACCCTCCTTTAGAGATGATTTTGCAAAAAAGAAGAAATACGCATTTCTTACCAAAAGCCTAAATATGAATATTCAGAACCCTAACTTAAGGAATTATGGATTGCCCATACAAACTTTCAACCTCTATTTCAACCCCTTCAAGATTATTTATTGAGGCAAAAGATAGTCTATGTCCTTTTCAAGTATATAATCTATCTCCTTGCCAATTTGATTACGATCCTTTCAGCAGTGAAAAGGTAACAAATAAACTAACAAACAAACAGAGTTACTTTCGCATTTATAATATTATTATGGATTTCCTGCTTTTTGACAAAATATTGCCGATAAATCGAATGCCAAACCTTAGGCAATATTAGATTACAATTACTTGCCCGCAATAATCGAGCCGCACATTGCACGACAACTATTGGACAATAGATTAAACTGGTAATTATCAGTATCTAATATTGCCCATTTGTTACTTTGTGTTATCGACAATATTGAGTCAAAATGGCCGGAAAATATAACAATATTGACGAGCATCAAAACATATTGGAGTAACATTGTAGACAATAATTGCCGGCAACACATTGCTGTCCATAAATGTTGCTGGTCTAGAAGCTCCTTTAGTTTCTGTTATTTGAGGAACACGGTAGATGTTCAGCTCTTACAGACATCCCAATTTAGACATCCAATTCGCAGAGCCAATAAGATCAAGAAAAACGATGCTTACAAAAACTAGACTTCAAGTGAAAGGGTTAGCCGATCGATCTTCTTTTCATGTCAATGAAACGACTTCGACTAAATTGGTTTTGACCAATTAATTACACTCTATTATTCTTTCAAAAAATTCGGTAGTTATGTCACTAGTTCTTTTTTTATTACTCTGAAAATGGCCGAGTAATAGTGAATTCTACAATCATTTTAAGATTTTTAAAACCATCTCAATGGCATTCAAGCCTAGTTGGGACTTGAACCCGCAACCTTCCTCTTGATACGAGGATGCACAATTGTGCTACAGGGTCTTCTCACGTCAGGGTTGAAATTAGTAGGATGGCTTGAAAGTTTTTAGATGTTTTAAAAATCTTAGAATTTCCCGAAGTTTTCGGTTATAACACTATAAAAATGAAATATTCTACAATCATTGTTGAGATTTGCAACATTTTTATTTTTTATTTTCATAGCAGATCGGAAACGTTGCATGATATATAGATACACTTTTAAAACCTTAAGTCTTGTGCGGAGAAAAGGAATAAGTTATTTAAAAAAAGTTTTATACTGTAAAGTTATTTACTATTTTAGTACCAATTCGTAAGCCATTTTGCTCATTTTACAAAAATAACTTTGTATGATAGATTGTAGACCCATTTAGTTTTGTTCTCGATATGAAAATAGTTCATCGAGCGAAGCAACATCTCCAAATCAACTTGAGCAAATCGGCGTTGTATGTATGTACCTATGTATGTTTGTTTGTTTGTCAGAGGATAACTTTCGAGGCGTTGATCCTATCATCGTGAAGTTTGGTAGGTAGTGATGGCATAATCCTGGTGTGACTAAATTAGCTAAAAATCCTTGAGATATTGGGGTTCAAAGGGTAAAAAAAAAAAAAATGGGACTATCCGGTCAAGTAGCACGTTTAATGAAAGGTCTTCATCAGTACATTTTGACCTCGTTTTTATTTTTAGTTTAAACCTTGAAGTTTTTAAGTTATTAGCCTTAATAAAAACTGAGCTTTGCCGAAATTCACAGGGTACACCAGTGACCCCACAGTGCTGAAATTTAGTATGCGTGTAGCTTTAGTGACACAGATATAGGGATAAGTCTGAAATCCATAATAACTGCAATATCTATCCCAAAAAAACACCAAAAACGGCGAGCCCTTTACAGTACTCTACATGAGTGATGAAATTAGTACCTATTTTATGTATATAATATGCAAATTGTGATGAAAATCGGGACATCTGTATGTACTTACTTGATTAAAATCGGCCGGAGACGTGACTAGCCTAGACGTACTATTATTTATTCTGCAAGATGCCAGAGCGCGGACAAAATATTTGCTTTGCACTCAAAACGTAGTTTATTAGCAAACTTTGAAGGTAGTTTTCAATTCTTGAACTTATTTTTAGAGGTTTAAGTTTCAGTAATCTATTTTTAGGGAATTGAATTTCTGTTAGTAAATATATCTTTGTAAGTCTAATTATTTTAACATCGTTATAAAGGTCCGTGTGAAATGTCCAGCATTATTTATATATTTTGTCTAAAAGAAATCGCTTAAAGCGATAAGTATTTGTGTAATATGGTAAGGTACCTGCGATATATTGGGCAACCCTAGTCCAGCCGTGACCTCCGATAAAATCATAAAACTATTTTATAAAACACCCCCTTTTTTCTGTACAAATACAGTATTTTAATGTAACAGTTGCTTTTATTCCCACAAACTTAACTATGGATTTGTAAAGGTGCGTCCTCGCAGCGAGCTTGCGAGCATTCATGGATTGCCTCCGTGGCGCAGTGGGCGTATAGCCGGCTGAGACGCAGGAGGTAGCGGGTTCGATTCCCGCCGCGGAACAAATGTTTGCATGATCTACAGATATTTGTTCCGTGTCTGGGTTGTCGTTTCGTTTTTCTATATATTATAAGTATGTATTTACAAAAACAAAGTATATAAGTATTCTATCAGTTATCTGGTTCCCATAGTACAAGCTCTGCTTAGTTTGGGGCTAGATAGCGCTGTGTGAAATGTCCAGCAATATTTTTTTAAATTTTTTTATTTATTATTCGAGAAAGTATTTTATTATTTAGTTTGTTTATCTTCTATCTTCTTCTAATAAATAAGAATCTCGTGTCACCGTTTTAGTGGTTTTAGTGACCGATTTTAATGTTTTTTTTGTATACATATTTGGTAAGTATGACAATAGGTTGTAAAGTATTTTTCACCCTCCCCCACCCCTCATTTTTATATAGTTCGTAGTAGTTTTTTAGTAGTTAGTATAGTAGTGTTTTATATAGTTTTTATCCCGAAATTCCCACGGGAACTGAAAATTTCAGGCACGCGAAGCCGCGGGCGGGTCAACTAGTCTTGTATATTATCTGATACAAAAAGCTGGTTACGTAATAGTTTAATGTCTTAAAACCGCTACGTTTGTCCAGCCCAGACACCAGGTGCTCGATAACGTGGGTTCTGGTCAAGGGTATTTTAATCTGAAAAATAAGCATTAATTATAATGTTAAATAAAGTTTTGGGCTCAACTTTCCATTTGGAAAGTTGTGCTAGGACTTTCAATTTTTTTTCATGTGTAGATATACATACAGGTAGCCTACATGTGCGCATAACTTGCACAACTATAGTTTAGAAATATTAATTTTTGAAAATCCGTAATCGATGCAAAATTCACTCGAAAATTAGTGTCCGACCTTTCAGGAACCCCCTCCTGCGTCTCAGCCGGCTATTCGCCCACTGAACCATGAAGGTAGTCTTTTACGGAGGTAATATAATCGTGACCTATATTTCAGCTTGCGGTTAGGACGCACGTTACGGCCTATAGTCTATTTCCACGTAAAAAGGGCTATTAAAGTTAAACAATGCATACGTTTCTACTGAGTGTCGGCTCATAAATTTAAACACGCTACTTTAGTCCTCAGTAAAAACGACCAACTTAACCTACAAAGATCATACAGTTATCGACTGTTACTATGGCAGCTGAGTCATTGATTTTACACAAACAAATAACACAACTAAATGAATATTTTGAGTTCACACTTTTGTACATACTTAATAATTAATATTTTGCTATTCTGTTTTTATTTGTTATGTTGAATAAACACATTTTCTTTCTTCACATCGTGGAAAAGCGTGGTCACTTGGACCTACGAGGTCCTTCAAAAATTTTATAGATATATTTATATTTTAGTTTTTGAATAGAAACCGTATGCTTTATCTATTCTTACCTAAAGAACCCATTGGATCCCACGGCTGGACATAGGCCTCCCTTCCCTTCTTTCGTTCTTCCCGGTTTAGGGCTTCTGTCGACCAGTTCGCACTGAGCGCGTCAAGTTAGTCCCACCTCTTTGATCATCTCTTTAACCTTCTTCTTCCTGCCCTTTTCCCAGATTAGGTGGGGTCGGCACAATATGTATTTTTTTTCCATACCTCTCATCAGCCGTCATCTCCGTTGTCACTTCTTTCCTACCCATATCATTCTTCACACATCCATCTTCCTCTACTTCTATATCCATCCACATTCATATCTAACACTCTTTTAGTCACATAATTTTCTTCCCTCGCATCACATGCCCATACCACACTAGCCTCATCTATAAATTCTTCATGCATGTATCATATCACCATCCGGAATCTATACTAAGTTCAGAACCCTACCCCACGTTGGGCGCCAACATTTGAAACAGTAAAAACAAACCCAGTAAAACTACTTTATACGAAAACTTGGAGCGTACGCAACAATGTATTAAAGAGATGACGTGCTTAACGATCCTAGACGATAAACTGAAGTCTGAGCCAACTTCGTACTACCCGTGGAAACTGAAAGTGTGCTTAGTGTATTTTGAGCGCAGTGGCTTAACTTACTTAAAACCCTTGACTTTGTAGTCGCAAATTAAATTAACCTCAATACAATGTAATCTTCGGTTTTCCACGGTACAACACGTCTACATTAAGCAGCTGATGGAAAAGAGCTCCTTTTACAACCGGCCCTTGTGTTTAGCTTTTATAGACCATGAGAAAGCATTCGACCGCGTCAAACACTGAACCGTGTTGAACTTTTTCCATCGCTGTCATGGAGTTATATGGCTCAGCAATAATGCAGGTCCGACTCCATTCTCCAACCCACCGTATTACTATCAACAGCGGGGTTCGACTAGGAGACACTATTTTACCTAAACTCTTCACCACGGTTCTTCAAGTCGGCTAAGGCAAGCCAAAGAGAGAGTTGATATAAACATATACAACCTGTTCTATTGTGTACAACATTAATTTAAAACACACATCCGGAATCGTAATAACTGATTTTTCAGGTGGGTTTAATACCGGTAGCTTGAATATTTATCTAGTAATTGATACATTTCCAATAAACAATTTTAACACAAATCGGCGGCGCCTTTGCGACGATGCCGCTTAGTCATTTTAACAGGTACCTACTTACATGATGAATGAATATGATTTATTTGTTTTACACAAACTGTTTTATTGATATTTTAGGGCTAGATATAAAGGTTGTTTGTTGTAAACCTATTTTACAACAATACCACCCATTAGCCCTACCCGTGTTTCCATTTAATGTCGTACATAACAAAACACGTAGTATAAGTTTTGCTAAGTTGCATGCAATACTGATCATCTTACACTGTGAACGAATTACCAAACTAATTCGGTAACTTAAAACTATTTTAAACACGAAATAGGGCGTTTGCATAATTGCCAAATCCTCAAGATGTTGAATAACTTAAGTTTTCGACTATGTGTCGTGATTTACATGAATACAGCGCAGGCATTAACATTATTTATGTTAGAAGTGTAACAACTGCTTTTTGTTTGTTGAATAATAGTGTAAGGCGACGATCTTGCCAAAATTACATTTGCCACAGAGATAATAAAATACGTACTTGTAATATATTGCATGTTTTGTTATGTACGACATTAAATAAAAACACGGCTAGGGCCAACGGCTAGTATTGTATAATATAATAATAGGTATTTTTCAAATTAATTGCCCTAAAAATATTAAAATTTTCTAACAACCATGATATCAAATCTTAAAATATCAATGAAACCGCCTGTATAAAATAGGTACATAAATCATATTTATTCATCATGTAAGTAGGTAGGTACCTCTTAAACTGACTAAGCACATCGTCGCAAAGGCGCCGCCGATCTACGTTAAAAATAGTTTATTGGAAATGTATTGATTACTGGATAAATATTTAAGCTACCGGTATTATACTCCCTTCTAAAATCGGTTAATAAGATTCCGGATGTGTGTTTTAAATTAATGTCGTACATAACAAACCAGATTGTACAGGAAAACACCCAAACCCAGAACAAATATCTGTAGATCATGCAAATAGTGTTCCGCAGCGGGAGTCGAATCCGCAACCTCCTGTGTCTCAACCCACTGCGCCACGGAGGCCGTCGTATTACTCAATTATACTCGATGAAATATAATAGGTCAGATTTGGCAGGTGTCGAAATAATACCAACGAACAACAAAACCAAATGATAGAACATTAGAATATCGTCCTGTCGATATACTGATCCTGGATTAACTAGTGTTTCTGAGTGTATATTAATTATTTGTGGAAGAAGAGGCACCCACCACCGCCTGACAGCATAGCACCACACTCATATCTCCCACCTGGACATGACCTTGCGTCGCCGGTCTGGAAGTCTATTAACCGACTCCGGACTCAGGTTGGGCGGTGTAGCTAAAACCTCTGTAGATGGGCAATGCGAGAGCCATCGCTAACCAGCTGTAATTGTGGGCACCCCATTCAGACTATGCCCCATCTGATTAACTGTCCTTTATGCCCTACGACCTGCACAAGGGACGAACTCAATACGACTACCATGCAATAGACGTGGCCAGGTTCTATTCAACCCTAATACAAAAAATTGCGAATTAAATTATGTTGTACGAAAGAAGAAGATTAATTATGAATTTTTTTACATGGTGCAAAAAGCCTTAAGTAACGAGAAGAATATACAATTAGTAACATGACTAAAATACAGAAGAAACAGTTGAATCATCTAAAGACCGTTGCGAACGATCTATAGATAGCTCAACTGCTTCAGATCACTACCAGGCGGATATGCCCCCAAGACACTGGCTGCATTACCCCGCTGAATTGCAATGCTCATGCGTTGACCCAGATAAGCGCCAGCTCTCGTATCACACGTCGCTTCGACAAGACGCCCAGAAAGAATTTTGAAAACGCGATGGGCCCCCGTACCCCATGGACCCAGGGTCTCGACCCCAAATGGCTCAATTACGTAAGCTCTGTCGAGACTTCCACATTTGCGCCGCTTGAGATCTTCGGCTAAATTTGCCGTCGCACCGCCCTCTGCCTTACCAGACAGATGAGATGGCGCAAAGGTATCGACGCACGTGGCGTCCCACACAAAGGCCTACCCTTCTCCCAAGGTACAAGATTAATTAGGTATTAAGTATTTAAATTGTTATATGGATAACATAATAATTATTTGGCATTATGTGGTTGCTTTTTCTATTTCTAGTGTAGACGTCCGTTCAAAGTTATCACGGCATGCAAAAAGATACACGTCAAATTAGACCTATCAGATTTCGTGTATCTATCGAAGTGATTTTTGCTTGATCACATTCCAACTATTTTTACAATGGCTGCAGTTTGCACTGTACTCTTGAAACTACCTGCTCACTGAACTTATCTCTTAGTAAGTGTTGCCAACTCTTTCATATTTTCCAATGGAGACATTACTTCAGACTTGGCAGATTTTACAATTGGCAACTTTTATTGTTATTGTGTGATATCTTAATAAGAAACTTTCGTGATTTATTTCACCCGTCTATTAATTGATCGAGCGAAGCGGAATCTCCAAATCAACTTGGACGAATCGGCGTTGTATGTATGTAAGTTTATTTGTCCGAGGATATATTTCGAAGCGTTGTTCCGATCATCGTGAAATTTGGTATGTAGGTAGGTAGTGATAGCACAATCATGGTGTGACTAAATGAGATCGACATGAGGGGGGTTGTTGAGATTTTGGTGTTCAAGAGAGATAAAAAAAATCTAAATGAGACAAGCAGGTCAAATAAGACGTCTAATGAAAGGTACATTTATATGTACATTTTAAATCCTATTTTTTCAGTTTAAACCTTGTAGTTTTAAGTTATTAGCCATCATAAAAACTGTACTTTGACGAAATTAACAGGGTACACCAGTGACCTCACAGTGCTGAAATTTGGTATGCGTGTACCTTTAGTGACACAAATATAGGAAAAGTCTGAAATCTAGAATAACTGCAATTCTTTTTTTCTTTTTCAAATTCTACCCCAAAAAAGTTTCACCCATTAACATGAACTCCCGTTAATTTTAATTTGAATGAAACTGTAGGTCAAGTTTTTGGTTGTTATTTTGTGGCACTATTTTAATAGACAAAAAATAGTTTATCAATTTAAGGAAGATCCACGAGATCTCAGTTCGGGGCGAACCGCTAGTTATATATACATACGGGATCAGTAGGCCCGTAATATAATAACTAATGAGCCCCCCCCCCCTCACTGTCTGAAATAAATATCAAAATGTTTTTATTCATTAAAATCACAAGGATCACTTTGAAACGTCAATTTTACCACCTGTTCCTTCGCGACCAAACCAGGAAAGAAAGGCAAGAAACAAGGCTGGTTGTTTTCTGTAATGCTTTCAGAATACATGAAAATAAAGAAAGTAAATTACGTCTAAATTGTAAAATTTTTGAACGAGTTGGAGCAATTTCATTCCCAAGCTTCTCTATTATCTAAATAATCCGATATTAGGCCGGATTTATAATAGGCTTTTTCATAAAGATTTTGTATAATTGCGTTTTTAAATTTGTTATATGTCAATTTTTGTAGATCACTTGGGAGAAGTCTATCTGATATACTAATGTCAAAAGTGAAGTTTGAAATTTTTGTCTGATCTAACCTAACCCAAATATGGGTTGGCAATATCATAAATAACCCCAAAATGATCAAAGGAATCTAAACAATAACCTAAATAGCAATACATAAAGAGATAAAGCATAGATATTATCTAATGCTAGACCTGGCACAAACAGACTCGCAAACCATCCAAATCGCATTATAGTATGAAGATAACGGTAAAGCCAAAACAACGGATCGTCTTTGAGATAAGGTGAATACAGACTCAGAATATTTAGGTGTAATCTAAGACGCAATAGTAAATATTGTCAGTTACGCTACAGACGTAAGGTAACGCCTCGAGGCAGGTATAAGCAGCGGCACGTAAGTCTAACGCTGAGCGATACGCGGAGGGGTTAGCTGCGCAACAGTACCCAACTGTCGCGCACGCAATACAATTATAACTTTAATTAATTATTAGCTAAATAACGTTACTGACATTATTTTAATGTAATGTCAAATAGTAAGTCTAGCGCTGAACGAAATGTGGAGGATAGCCGCGCATGAGTACTCTCGCGCACGCAAATAATATTACCTATACTTTAATAAATAGTTTATCTCCAATTCCAATGTTCAAAGATTTATAGTAGGTACCTAAGACATAATTAACATGATGTGTTGAAGTTAATTTAGCAAACAAATTCAAATAACAGCAGAACAATACTATAAGAACGCGACTGTAAATTGGATGTGCGCGGGGCATCGTATCAGTGCGGGGAACAGAATGCGACTGGAGAGTCAATCGGCGCTACGCCCGCCCTTCATCCCACTAGCCCCCCTCAGGTACCTTAATTTTAACTTCTGCGCAATAACGGTCAGCGCTAAAGTTTCGTGCCGGTACTTGTAACGTAACGTAAGCCATGAACGTAATTGCCTGATAGCGTCGGTCGCTTAGTCATCCCCCGTGTTTATTGTTTATTAGAGTCCAATGATGCGGATTATGTTATGTTGTTTTTGATGTTAATGATGATAACGCTGTTAAGAATAGAATAGAATAGGCAAGCGGCTCCATCTTCGACCACACCTTCACTTACCATCCAGGTGATGTAGTGGTCAAGCGCTTGGCTATCACCAATAATAAAAAATAGTGGCACTCCGGGAGTGCCGACAGAAGTGAAAACCTAAACAATTACGAGATACTTATATACAGAGGTTTCGGTAGCGGTAACAGTGTCGCGAGAACATTGATTTTTTCCTTTCTCAAAAAATGCCCGACGCGCCTAAAGAAATCTTCACTTCAAAAAAAAAAAAAGAAATAGAATACAATCAAATTTCGGCCAAAATTAAATGTTGTCATTGCTTTTATCGCCTTTTTAGAGCCGATGATAAGTAACCAAAGAAATACAAGTAAAAATATAAATGAATAAAAAGAAAGTTCAAAAACTAAAATCCGACTACTGAAAAATCAATAAGAAAATATTCTTATCTGAAATTTTTGTGTACAAATTATTCAATATTTATCGTCTATTAAATAAAAAACTTACACGTTATATATATTTTAATGCATTTAATATATTAATACATTCTAACAGGTAGGTAAGCGAAAATAAGCTCGCATTTGCACTAAAGGGCAAAGGGCATAACCAGCGGACGATCAAGACGCTTTCAACAATACCTCATTTGTCAAATCATGATAAGTGGGTACTTTAGAAGTTATGAGAGAACAGATGAACATACATACATACATACCGATCAAAATCATAAACCTCTTTTATGCTTCGCCGTACTGGGGTAAAAAATACGCTAAAACTCAGTCAGAACTCGTCTTAACAAATTCGATACTCCTATTAACCTAATTCCTTTTCAGTCCGAAGATGCAACGAGAATTCGAAATCTCTATGAGTTATTACTTAAAAGGAATGCCAAGAACGTGGACCATAGATAATACTAGTAAGAAGATAATAGATACAGACTTCCAGTATTCGGTAGGTTTTTTATTGAATACAATTTTATTGAAGCACAAAGGATTAGCAAGCTAAAGTGGCAATGGGTAGGGCACATAGCTCGAAGAACTGACGGCCGTTGGGGTAGAAAGGTTCTCGAATGGAGACCACGCACTGGAAAGCGTTTTTTTTTTAATTTTATACATTTATTAACAGAAAGGATATACAATTTTTTATTTTTTTTATGATGTATCATAATAGTTTTTATTTTAATCTTAATTGTTGTTTTTGATTTTGGCATCAAATCTAGAGTTTATATAAAACCTACCACCTAATGCTATGCCTAGATAAACAACAAATAAATGAACAGAAGAAACATTTCAACATCTAAAACCGTTGAAACAAAATATGAAAAATTACATATTCAGTTTAACAATATTAACCATTTAGCTTTATCACATCAAACTTCGCAAAATGTAACTTCGTCCATCCATTTAGTTCGAGATTTAAAGCGCTGAGTGGAAAAATCTGCGCTAAGTGGCGAATGTAGATGCGTTTTGCATAAATTAGCACTCACTTCGGATGAATCAAACTGAATCAGTTACTTACGAATCGTGCATTTCTGTGCCAGTTTTTAATGGTTTTTTTGTTATATTTTAAAATCTGTATTTATTGTTAGATCACAGTATGTTGTTTATAGAAATTCGCAATGTTCGCATGAGCATGGCTTCAGATTGCTATCTTTATTATAAATTTTCCTTATTGACCGAGCGAGCAAAGCGTCTCAGTTTCAAGATTGGCCAAAAAGTGCTTTTATCCGTCTGTCACTCTGTCTGTTCTCGCTTACCATAGCTTGTACTATGGGCACCAGATAACTGATAGAATACTTACATACTTTTTTGTTGTAAATACATACTTAATATATATATTATATAGAAAAACATCCAAACTCGGAACACATATCTGTAAATCATGCAAACTTTGGTTCCGCGGCGGGAATCGAACCCGCTACCTCCTGCGTCTCAGTCGGCTATTCGCCCTCTGCGCCACAGAGGTCGTCTAAAATAAAATATAGCTGACGCGGCCACGGCTTTGCTCGCTTGGTTTGTCAATAAAAATACTACCCTCGTGCGCAGTCGGGTAAAAAATAGCCTATTTCCCAATCCCGGTCATAATCTATCTACATACCAAATTTCATGGAAATCAGTTAAGCCGTTTAGTCGTGAAAACGTAACAAACAGACAGAGAAACAGGTACATTCGAATCTATAAAATTAGTATAGATAGGACTTTGGGATGGAAAAGCTTAGATAAGTGAAATAATTTTCAGAATTGATTCAGTAGTTTCAGAGATTACCCCCACAAACATAAAAATTCACAAACTTTAGCTCAATTGAATATTACTATAGATCGTAAATTTCATACGAGTTAGTTCTAGAACACATGTCTACGATAAGGCATGAATAATATAGCCAATGTTTTTGATTCTAGAACATGCCTAGAACATCGATTCCTTACGATGTTATTCTTTATCGTTTTGAATGTAAACACTATAATATAAAAAAATTAAAATTACATACAAAAAAGAAGACGCAAAGCAAATAGTGCAATGGTCGGTCTTATCGCTTTGAAGCGATTTCTTCCACATTGGATGGAGAGGATTTAGTAATGTCAAAGATATGGTCGGGGGTGCACATTTAAGACTTGGATGAAGGGAGTTACTGAGACTTAATTTCGAATTTATAATTGATCGAGCACAGCGAGATCTCAAAATTAACTTGGGCAAATCGGAGTTGTATGTATGTATGTTTGTGTGTAACATACACACATGTTTGTCCGAGGATAACTTTTGAAGCGTGTATCCGATTATCGTGAAATTTGGTACATGTTGAGATATTGGGGTTCAAGAAGGGTAAAAAAAACAAAATGAGTAATCTTTGTGAGTACATTTCGACCCTGTTTGTTTTTATTTTTAGTTTAAACTTTGTAGTTTAAACTAAAAAATTAGCCATGATAAAAATTAAACTTTGGCAAAATTCACAGGGTATACCAGTGACCCCACAGTGCTGAAATTTGGTATGCGTGTAGCTTTAGTGACACAAATATAGGGAAAAGTCTGAAATCCAGAATAACCGCAATTTCTACCCAAAAAAAACCAATTAACATGAACTTCCGTTACCTGTTAGGTATATAGGTAACAGAATGAAACTGTAGGTCAAGTTAGTTGGTCGCGCATTTTGTGGCACTATTTTATTAGTCAAAGGTTAAGGCCGGCTTGCACAAGGATCCCTAAACATATTTAGCGACTAAACATGTTTAAATTTTACGTATTTGTATGATTTGACAACTCCTTAAATTATATTTAGCCACTAAATACATCTAGGCATCGTTGTGCGAGTCACCTTAAGAATATTTTTTTTTGTGTTTTGAAAGACTCGCGAGAGCTCAGTTCGGGGCGAACCACTAGTATTTGTAAAGATTTGTTCCGGTTGTCTCACGCACTACAATTCTATATCTACATCTCACTAGGCCACCACAGTTCGTGTAGGAGTGTAATCTATCAGTTTTATTCTGGAATGCCTTTCGCATATATCTGCTTTACCGTGTCGGCTTGTAAACTAGTTACTGGAACGAATCCATTGCGAGTGTAGCTCGTCAATAGAATTTTCCTTATTTCCATATCGGTTTTTGAAGGATTTCGCAGACTGATAAAGTAACTGCCCATTTGCAGTGACTTACACCCATTTTCACTAACCACGAACAAAGAGACGCCTAACTGACGCCTAATGTAAGCCAATCCTTTAGCATAAGCATAAACTTTCATTTCACCAATAGATTTTCAATAGCAGAATCCCAAAGCAAGAGTTGTCTAAATATTTGACACTTGTCTATGATTTTCAGTAAGTTTCAATATAAGTGAAGCGGCTGGCTGTGACTGATACAAACACATTTGTAAAGGTTGGTGAAACGTTTTTTTGCTGTGGGCAACTTCGTAATAATTAGGTATCTGACTTAGGCATCTCCTAGGGCTAGTGAAAACGGGTGTTAATCTGTTTCGTGATTTTATGATTTAAAGTTTTAAACAGTCCTAATAAGAATTTGTTAGACCTTTGATTTGTTTGATGGATGATAGTAGAAGGGTCGTGTTTAGATTCTGAATTACTTAAACCTGCTGACACTTTTGACTTAAATCTTAAGTCATGGTTTTTGTCGTTAATTCGTTTATCTGAGAATGTGGGATTATCATGGTTTTTTTTATTCAACCTGTGTCATCCTACTGCTGGGCAAAAGTCTTCCACACTGTCTTCCAGGACTTTAACTCGCGTGCCAAATCCCACCAATCAGTCTCGAAGGCATCGAAATCATCATGCCAGCGTCTTTTAGGCCTTCCTTGGTGCCGTCGCCCGTCTTCAGGCACCCACAGGGTGACGATCGTTGCCCATCTGACCGGGTGCTCTTACATGGCCCGCCCAATCCCATTTTAGCCTGGCAGTCTTATTTCCTGCGTCAGCAATGCCGGTCTTTAAACGCAGCGTGGTGTTACAGATTCTGTCAATATCATTTTAATCATATTTATAATCAATTCGTGTAGTATTTAACCCTTAAAATAAAATGTTTTAGTAAATGCATTATTTACATTTAAATTATGTAAAGTACCAGGCGATCAGAACCCATAAAGAGGTATTCACAATCGCCAACGGCACATTGTGCAAGCAGATCTGCAATTTCCTATCCACCTATCTCCAGGAAGCGGTAACGGTGCAAGACGGTCATTACGGCGATTGAGAGAACTCTCCCAAAGAACCAGGAAGAAAGCTGGGTTACTCTTGAAAGAAAGTTCTCTTCCATATATTTCTAAAGCGACCAATCTGTTGCTCTGATTTTTTTAACGGTCGGAGCCGTTAAAAAAACAGAACCTATATAAACGTCGACTTTGTTTCCGTGCAGTTTTCTACTTAAAAATTTTTCTGGCCTGTCCTCATCAGTAAATACTGGAGTTGATTATAGAACTTACTTAGTTATTCTACTTCCGCTATGACTCCATAGTGTTATTAAAAGATGATTTGTGGGTGGAAATGAGTCGGAAATGGAGGGCTCCATGCAATTTTCAGACTTCCAATATAACTCTAGGTAAATTATGATAACATAAAACCTTTTATGTGAATATAACAAAATGTCGCATACTTAATACTACTGACCCTACAATAATGCACCTTGTATCGAGAGAAAAATAAACGTATTTATTTAATACTAGCCAATCTGATCAATCCTCAGTTTCGAACGCGTAGTTTTTCAATAAAAACATTACCCTCCTTCTGCGCAGTTGGGAAAAAGTACCCTATGTTACTCAGGGATAATGTAGCATTCTAATGGTGAAATAATTTTTGAAATCGGAAGTTTTTGAGTTTATTCGGTACAAACATACAAAAATACAAATCTTTCCTCTTCATAATATTAGTATAGATAATAATCACACGACTAAACATGTTTAAATTTGACGTATTTGTGTGATTTGACAACTCCTAAAATCATATTTAGACACTAAGGGCGACTTTCGTGACGATGCCTAAACGTACCTATTTAGTGGCTGAATATGATTTAAGGGGTTGTAAAATCATACAAATACTTCAAATTTAAACATGTTTAGTTGCTAAATACAATTAGGGATCGTTATGCAAGTCGCCCTAAGAGTAGCAAATTACCACAAAACCTGGAATCAAATATGGAGTTGACTGTTAATACACAGTCATGCGAAAGCGGTGTACATCTCTGTTGCGCAGGGTTCGGGCTAGCTCCAGCGGCATCCTATGCGTGTTTGCAAGTAGGTTTGATTGTCAGTATATGAATCATTGCTGCATGGTACATATACTGCCAAACAAAAATACCTAGATTAGTTGTAGTTTTTAGATATAGTTAGATTATTATTATTTGTTTATTATTATTATTATTTTTTGTAATTTTAATTTGATTGTGTATTTAAAAATTTGTGTTCGTGTAAGTTATTTTGTGTTAGTGTTAAGAAATGATGGATTTTATAATCTGAAATAAATGAGTTAATAATAAAAATATATGCAGAGCAGGCAAATCCCGTAGCCGGAATTTAACTAGACTAGTGGTTCCGAAGTAAGATCTCGCGAGTCTCCAATTAAAACAAAAAAATATTATTTGTAATCTTTGACTCAAAATAGAGCCACGAAATGTTTAACCAACTAACATGGCCTCCAGTTTCATTCAAGTTACAGGTAAAGTCAGTTCATGTTAATTGGTTATCCTTTTTTCGGGTACAAATTGCAGTTATTCTGGATTTCAGACTTTTGCCTATATTTGTGTCACTCAAGCTACACGCATACCAAATTACAGCGCTGTGGGGTCACTGGTTGTAACGTGTATGATTTATACACGCTACATTCTCTAAATTAATTAACATTTTACATACCATACAAGCAAATACCACAGAACACGACATCTAGCGACATGGCGGCGCATTATCACATCACGATCTCACACATCAAGATATCTTTTTCTAGTACTCTTATCGTAGTTCGCCATGTGTGCGGTAGATGGCGTTGTAAAACACTTTACAAAATGTGGCCATAAACAATACTTTATTTTGACTGACGCTTGGATTTCGTTTCTTGTCGATGGTATCACTAATTTATTTGTTGCGTTGTGGTGTACCTAATCAGACACGCACCACCGATCCGAAATCTGTATTGTAGGATGATGGTCCCACCTTTATTTTACTATTAAATGTTTGCGTTTGGACCACACCGTAATACAGGTTTCGGACCGACCGGCGCTCGCACACACACGCCTGCCTTCGTTCCCCAACGACACTTGACTCGCGGCCACCGTGTCGATCGCGCGCTCGCGTATTTTGCCTTGTATTGTTTACTAAGATTATCGTGTTGTTTTTTATGTCTATTTCTTTATTTCTTTTAATTAAATTCATTGTGCTGTTCACATAATAATATTTTTCGTTTAACTGTCATTCTCACAACTTCATCACTTCACAATTTCATTACATCGCGTCCACATTGGTGACCCTTGAAGATTTGAACTACGCTACACTTTTGGATAACCCCACGCAACGTTCGAGAATCCACTACAGAGTTGAACTTTGGTGCGTGGTACAAGTGCAGAGCTGAGCGGTGAGCAATTTTTATTTAATTGGTGAAGATGTCAACTACGACTAATGTTGATGAGTTTCTGGATGCCCGACAACCCACCTCCGGCCATGAAGTGCTGCGCGTTGGCGTTAGGGTCCCACCATTCTGGCCAGAGGAACCAGCGTTGTGGTTCGCCCAGGTCGAAGGCCAGTTTACGCTGTCCAAGATCACTTCAGACGAGACGAAATTCTGTTACCTAATTTCCCAGCTGGATCATCAATACGCCGCCGAGGTGAAGGACATAATTACCAATCCTCCGAGTTCTGATAAATATACGAAATTAAAAACCGAACTTATCAAACGCCTTTCAGCCTCGCAGGAGAAAAAAGTGAAACAACTGCTGATGCATGAGGAACTGGGTGATCGGAAGCCATCTCAGTTCCTACGCCACATGCAACACCTTGCCGGTCCAGCTGTGCCCAAGGATTTTCTGACCACTATTTGGTCAAGCCGACTGCCTTCAAATATTCAGACGGTAATCGCGACTCAGATAGACTTACCTTTAGACAAATTAGCTGATTTAGCGGACAAGGTGCACGAAATAGCCCCTGTTACTCCTCAGGTGGCAAGTACTTCGACAGCTGCGCCATTTTTATCGTCACACGATGATCTGGCCAGGCAAGTGTGTGAACTTACTAAGCAAGTAGCAAAACTAACAGAACAGGTGGCCAGCGGTGGACGATCGCGCTCTCAGCACCGGTACAGACGTGACAACAACTCACGATCACGCTCACGCTCACGACCACGTTTCAGACAACCACCTCCTGACTCAACTCATTGCTTCTACCATTTTAATTACGGAGCTAAAGCACAGAAGTGCAGGGACCCCTGCAGTTTCAAGTCGTCGGAAAACTTCCAGGGCGGTCGCAAGTAGCGGCCAACGACTGCCCTTCCTCTCCAACAGGCCGTCTTTTCGTCACCGATCGCGCCTCGAAAATGCAGTTCCTTGTGGACACTGGTTCCGACTTGTGTGTTTTCCCGCGGTCGTCTGTGATAACGCCCTGTTTCAAGTCGAAGTTTACCTTAACAGCTGCAAACCACTCAGTTATACATACTTACGGTCTCACGCAGATGCAGCTCGACTTAGGTCTTCGACGCGCCTTTACCTGGAGTTTCACGATTGCCGATGTCTCTAGGCCAATCATCGGAATAGACTTCCTTAGCTTCTACGGTCTGCTCGTGGACTGCAAAAACCAACGTCTCGTTGACGGTGTTACTTCACTTTCGGTCAATGCTCTTTCCTTCAGTTCACCAGATGACACTGCTTCGATCAAGGCTGTGACTGGTGAATCGGAATTTCACATGCTATTGAAAGAGTTTCCGGAGATCACACGACCTGCAGGTATTCCTTCCTTACCTAAGCACAATACGCTGCACCACATCAGGACTACTCCAGGTCCTCCAGTCTCTTGCAAACCTCGACGCCTCGATCCTACTCGAATGCAAGCTGCAAAAAAGGAGTTTGAAGACATGGTTGCAAGTGGTGTAGCCAGGCGTTCTGAGAGTCCGTGGTCTTCCGCCTTACACCTGGTAAGGAAAAAGGATGATGGATGGAGACCCTGTGGCGACTATCGCTCACTTAATGCCAGGACTATACCTGATAGATATCCTATACGACACATACAGGACTTTTCCCAGCAGCTTTCAGGATGTTCCGTCTTTTCTACGGTGGACCTCGTGAAAGCCTACAATCAGATAAGGGTAAATCCTGATGATATTCCGAAGACAGCCTTAACTACGCCCTTTGGATTATTCGAATTCAAATTTATGACTTTCGGACTTCGCAATGCTGCGCAAACCTTCCAGAGGTTCATCGACGAAGTGCTCCTAGGCCTGAATTTCTGCTACGGGTATATTGACGACATTTTAATATATTCTCCAAGCCTAGCAGATCACAGAAGACACTTACGTCAGCTGTTTGAACGCCTAAAGCAATACGGTGTGCTGATCAACATTTCTAAATGCGTACTGGGTAAGTCGGAAGTAACCTTCTTGGGTTATCAAGTCTCAGCAGATGGAACTCGACCCCTGGACGCCCAAGTTGAAGCTATTCAAAACTACACTTTTCCCAAGACTGTCAAAGAACTACGACGTTTTTTGGGGATGATAAATTTCTACCGTCGCTTCACCCCGAACGCAGCTAAACTTCAAGCGCCGCTAAACGCTGTACTGTCTGGCCCTAAGGTAAAAGGTTCTCACCCGGTGGAGATGACTGCTGATTTAATGCACGCGTTTGAAGATTGCAAGACCTCACTTTCCCAGGCAACGCTACTTTCTCACCCGGATGCCTCGGCAGAACTCGCAATCGTCACCGACGCATCAGATTCTTCAATTGGCGCCGTGCTACAACAGCTCAAGGGTAAAAACTGGGAACCACTTGGCTTCTTCTCTCATAAGCTTTCCAGCACACAGACCAAGTATAGCCCCTACGACAGAGAACTGCTGGCCGTGTACGAGGCCATCAAATACTTTAGGCACATGGTCGAAGCGAGGACTTTCGCAATCTTCACCGACCATAAGCCACTTACCTTTGCCTTCACACGATGTAAGGAAAGTTGTTCTCCGCGTCAATTCCGACACTTAGACTTCATAGCTCAATTTACGACTGATATACGATATATACCTGGGAAGAAGAACGTCGTCGCGGATGCTCTGTCTCGCGTGGAAGAAATCACAGGTGTCGACTACCAAGCTCTTGCACGATTTCAGGAATCCGATCCAGAACTGCAAGACTTGTTGATTAACGGCTCCGGTCTGAGGCTCCAGAAGGTAAAATCTATAGATAGTGACTTACCAATCTTCTGTGACATCTCTTGTGGACAGCCTCGCCCATACATCACTCCACAGCTCCGCAAACAAGTCTTCAGTATGATACATGAGCTTCATCATCCTGGAATCTCAGCTACAGTGCGACTGGTCTCACAAAGATTTGTATGGCCAGGGATTCGTAGGGATTGTAGAGAGTGGTCTCGGCAATGCTTAAAATGCCAACAATCTAAAGTTACCCGCCACACAAAATCTCCAATTTCCTCTTTCCTTACCCCTTCCTCGAGGTTTTCCCACATACACCTTGACCTCGTAGGACCGTTACCTTTATCTTATGATTACAGGTACTGCCTTACCGTCATCGACCGTTATACACGATGGCCTGAGGCAGTTCCGCTCAAGGACATCACAGCGGAAACCTGCGCCGCTGCTCTAATATCCACCTGGATCTCCAGATTTGGGTGCCCCGCTCGTGTGACCACAGACCGTGGTCGCCAGTTTGAGAGCCATCTCTTCAAGTCTCTCACCGCGCTGCTTGGTGCGCGCCACTTCCGCACCACTGCTTACCACCCGGCAGCTAATGGCATCGTCGAACGGATGCATCGGCAACTCAAGGCAGCGATTATGTGCCATGCTACTCCAAAATGGACTGAAACCCTACCTCTGGTCCTCCTTGGTATGCGCAGTGCCTGGAAGGACGATCTACAGACGTCAGCAGCAGAACTGGTCTACGGTGAGCCCCTTCGCTTACCTGGGCAGTTCCTTTCTCCAAACGATAACTTCAGCTCTGAGGATATCACGCAGTACGCGACCCGTCTCAGAGCTCATGTCCGGAAGCTAGCACCTCGACGTACTTCGTGGCACACTTCTTCGCCATTCTACTTCCCACGTGACCTACAAACTTCATCTCATGTGTTCCTGCGGCAAGATCCCGTGCGTGCCTCACTAGAACCGCCATATGCCGGCCCGTACCTTGTTATCGAGCGGCAGCCAAAGTACTTCACCATTGACGTCAAAGGCAAGAAGTCAAACGTCAGTGTCGACAGGCTCAAATCGGCTTATATGTCAAAAGAAGTGGGAGACACACCAACTGCAACCACTGACGAAGAGGTTCAACCGATTCCCACTGCGGCACCATCTCCTGAAGAGAAGAGGACCCGGAGCGGTAGAAGAGTACGATTTCCCGACTTTTATCGACCGTAGTCACGGTCTGGCCAGGGGGAATATGTGGTGTACCTAATCAGACACGCACCACCGATCCGAAATCTGTATTGTAGGATGATGGTCCCACCTTTATTTTACTATTAAATGTTTGCGTTTGGACCACACCGTAATACAGGTTTCGGACCGACCGGCGCTCGCACACACACGCCTGCCTTCGTTCCCCAACGACACTTGACTCGCGGCCACCGTGTCGATCGCGCGCTCGCGTATTTTGCCTTGTATTGTTTACTAAGATTATCGTGTTGTTTTTTATGTCTATTTCTTTATTTCTTTTTTTTAAATTCATTGTGCTGTTCACATAACAATATTTTTCGTTTAACTGTCATTCTCACAACTTCATCACTTCACAATTTCATTACATCGCGTCCACAGCGTCATGCAATCAAAGAACGTGATTATTGAATTCAACGGTTACTAAAGATCGCGGGTTGGCTGCGCTTACTATATAAACCAGCACCCGTTTATGCTCAGCCTTTTTCTCACCAGAAGAATAGAATAGAATAGAATAGAATAATCCTTTATTGTACACCAGGAATACTTAAAAAAAAACTAATTTAAGCTACTTAAATAAAGTACAATGGGCGGCCTTATCGCTGAAAGCGATTTCTTCCAGGCAACCTTTGGATGGAAAGTAAATAACGGAGCAGTAATGGGCAGCGGTGCACAGAGTATATTTACAAATGAATGAAATAATCTATATAAAAATTATATCAAATAAAAACTGTAGGTACCTACTTATAATCCTAATACATAAATAAATACCTAAAGATAGACTAATATATACCCAAATAATAACCTTACAAATATTCTAAAATGAGGACAATAAAATAAAATAATAAATAAATAGGTAACTCAAATGACAAGAAAGCTAGGCATTAAGGTAATGCTGCTTTAATCTCAGCTTAAAAGAGTGCTGTGAAGGAGCCCGTCTAATTTCCACAGGCAAAGCATTCCACAAGCGCACTGCTTCGACAGTGAATGATTTCCCGTAGAAGGAACTAGAGTGTACGGGTGTTTTGAGGGATAAGTTTTCCGATGACCTGAGAGTAAAAGTATTGGAAGAATGGAGATAAGCAAACCTCTCTTTAAGATAGCAAGGGGAGAAGGGATTGAATAGAATAGAATAGAGAAGAGACAGAATATGAGAATCACGGCGAAGGCGAATAGGGAGCCACTTGAGAATGATGCGATAAGGGGAAACATGGTCATATTTGCGCAACCCAAATATAAACCTGATGCAGAAGTTCTGGAGACGCTCAAGCTTATCTAGCTGCTCTTCTGTCAGATCTAGGTAGCAAGCATCCGCGTAATCCAACACAGGTAGAAGAAGGGATTGTGCAAGTGCAATTTTGGTGGTAGTTGGGAGAAAGTTCCGCAGTCGTCTCAGTGAGCCTGCTGAGGCAAAAAGTTTTTGAGAGGTGACTTTAAGTTGATTTCCCCAAGACAAGTTACGATCTATAGTTAACCCCAGATTTTTAACAGACTCACTGTATGGAATGTGCATCCCGTCAAAAATAACTTGAGGAATGACAGACCAATCCAAATGGCACATTATTCTTGAGCTGCCAACGATAATAGTTTGGGTTTTGATAGGATTGATTGTCAGCCCGTATGCCTTGCTCCAATCAGTAATTCGACGTAAGTTAGCGTTTGTCTCTTCCACAGCATCAGCTATATGATTAAGAGGAGCCTGAGTGTAACCACAGCAGAAACTTCTTTCTACTACATACAAAAGTTAACCTCTCAGTTTGCTGCGACAGTGTGTTTTATCTACTCTTTTCTTTTAAATTCTGTGCAACACGCTTCTAAATCTGGTAAGTAATAGTGCCTCGCCTATTCAATTATCATGTGTAATCCCCGTCTAATTCCGTTCTCTTTAAATTAATTCGTATTTTTCTGTTCCCAAACAGGAAGTCGGTTTTTTTTCTTACTTTCTTTCTTTGGGTTTTTACCTTTCTCTTCTCATCATCACCTACGGGTTATCCAAGCCGTAAGAGGCTTGACGGTTCCTCCGCACGACCAGCTAAACCGCCACACTCCGGGAGCCTCGACTTTTCTACGAGCCTACCGTCGCTAGCTCTGCACCACATCCTCTCTCCGGACTGGCGCCAGGAACGGTCGACGGAACATCATACTAGGTGTATTTAATCCATATTTTTACCCGGGTTGAACCCCTAGGAACCCTATTATATTTTCTGACGTACTTCTCGTCAGATGGCGCCCATTTTATTTATTTAACTATAACAATCATACCCTCTATAATTACCACGTGTACTTTGTCATGCTGTAAGGCCATAAGCCTCAAGATTCTGTGCTCCTCCAGCGAACATGCCTTTGTCTACCTCTGTATTTATACACTTTTATTGTAATCTCTAGTTTTAACTGCCTACCATCGATAAGCCAAGGAAATATTGTCAACCTCTGTTGCCTTGCCACAAGTATAAGAAAATATTGTACAGAACCTACCCGCTCTACCGATTCCTTTTATAATTAATATATGTATCAAACCATATCTCTCTTTTATTTCTTATCTTTTATTTTTAACTGGTACATACATATCTCTCTATTAATTAAAAAACTGTTACATTTGAATTTTATCAAAGTTCAGTTTTTAGTATGGCTAATAACTCAAACAATACCTTTCATTTGACGTCCTACTTGACCTAATAGTGTCATTTTTTTTTACCCTTCTTGAACCCCAATATCTCAATAACTCACCTACATTTTTAGCTCATTTAGTCTTTCATTATTTTTGGGGGCTGATGTTATTCGCCTCACAATATGTCTGCCAATTGTCTCTGTTGACAAACATTCGTGAATGAAGTTTACCGCCCACTACAGATTTTATTGGTAGATTCACCGCATGGGCGACCTTCCGCGCCGTTTTAAACACGTGTAAATAGTAGTAAATAAAAGTAAGGCTTTACACCTGTATGCCTCAAGTTGATAGACGCAGGGCAGTGTATCGTAAAGCACGTTTCTAGGATGCGTTACCTATGAGGCAATATTTGGTTATAGGCGATGGTTACCACTTTACATCAGGTGGGTCTTAAGCTTGTTAAATCAAAGTGTTATACAAAAATTGAAAAAATAGGTAACAGATTTTATTTGATTTAAAAATTAGTCATTTCATTTTGGTTTATTTTACTTAGAAAACTTTTCGAGATTTATATCAATCATTATTACAAGATTTGTCACGTATCGTGTCGGTTGAAACACCGATAAAACGATTCGTGATAATGGCTTTGGCTTATACTTGCTAGGGTCTAACGGCAACAGAACTAAGTATTATATTTTGAGAAATAAAAAAATCTCATTCATTATTTGTGAAGCTTCAACATGCGACCGCACACGTGTTTAAGTTCTATGTCGCTACGCCCCAAAAACACCAAAATACGCACATTTTTTTCGTGAAATTAAAAAGGTTTTAATAAATTGGACGAGGTAAGTAAATAACAACTTTGTTGGGGGGTTTACCCCACCCGACTTTTTTAAGATATGTTTATTTTTTATGTTTAAACGTTGTTCAAATGAGGTCAAAAACTCTTTACAAGAGTAGCCTATGGTCTAGGTTTTTATTTTTATTTATACCACTTGGAGATGGAACAAGCCACCTGATGTTAAGTGATAGCCAATGCATATAACAAATTATTACCTCGTAGGTCACCAGCAACCATGCACTTCAAATTTGAACACAGCAATGCTGTTTGGCGGCAGAAATAGGTGTGATGGTAGTACTTCCCCGGGCGAGACCTTTCACAAGGAACTCTACTACTCATAGTACTTTCACAGTTGCTGATAAATAGAATAGCCACCTTTTCAGATACTGTATCCTAGTGATGATGACATATGAAACTATTCCAACATCATTCGAAGACAGAGTTCTTCTTCCTGCCCTTTCCCACATTACGCGGGGTCGGCACAACATGTATTCCTCCTGCACATCTCTCTATCAGCCGTCATCTCCGTTGTCACTTCCTTCCTACCCATATCATTCTTCACACAGACCATCCATCTCTTCTTCGGCCTTCCTCCACTTCTATATCCATCCATATTAATATCGAACACTCTTTTAGTGACATGATTTTCTTCCCTCCGCATGACATGCGCATACCACGCTAGCCTCTTACTCCTCAATTTTTCTATCACTGGCGCTACTTTTAAACTGCCTCTGATATATTCATTCCTTATCTTATCTAATTTTATATTTAATCTTATTTCATTTGAACAGTGTTAAATAAATAATATAAATAAATAATGCTGGACATTTCACACAGCGCCATCTAGCCCCAAACTAAGCAAAGCTTGTACTATAGGAACCAGATAACTGATAGATTTTTTTGTAAATACCTACTTATAATATATAACGAAACAATCAGACCGGGTACAAATATCTGTAGACCCTGCAAACATTTGTTCCGCGGTGGGAATTGAACCCGCAACCTCCTGCGTCTTAGACGGCTATTCGCCCTCTGCGCCACGGAGGTCGTTCGAGTTCAATATGGCGTTATAGAAAGAAGGCCTAATACCCAACGGTGGGCGCTGGAGGCAGTTTAGATAGATTAATATCTCTAACATCCGCATGAAAAGCATAAAGATTTTTCCGCTACAGTAAAGTTTTCAATCTTTTGTTACATTTTAAATATATTTCTTTTAGATGGCTTTTAGAAGGAAAGCGTTTTCATCCGCGCAAAGTACAGATACTTTGCATATGAATTGAGACGTCACAAAGTCGCAAAGTACCAAGTTTACGGTGATTGCTATTTCTTTTCATCACTCATGCTATGAAAGATGGTCATTATAATAGTCATTTATTAATAACTAGCTGTTTCCCGCGACTTCGTACGCCTTACACTACTAAATGTGTAGGTAACATAGAAATAAAGCTGAACTCGCTGTTGCAACTTGACTTGACACCCCATCTTTATTCCATAGAACCTGATTTATGGGATAAAATAGGGTAGCCTATGTGTTAATCCAGGTTATAATCTACTTAAATACCTACTAAATTTCATCGAAATCGGTTAAGCTGTTACGACTTGATTGAGTAACAAATAAACAAACATCCAAACTGTCGCATTTATCATATAAGTGTCATAATCATTCTAATTCTAGGATGGGGGGGGGGGGGGGGATAAGATCTGCAATGACGACCCGCATTGGGGTGTATTGTGCATTACTCCCCTTCTAACTTGTCCTCAGCCAACCTCCGTTCTAACATGCTAAAATGCTCCGTTACTACAAGGAGCTAGTCCTTGTACTAACGGAGCAGAGGGCTTAGCCAAGTTACAGTCGATAATCGATGACGCTTGTCGATACGTCCGAAAATGTATGGGATTTGACACATGCTATAGAAATACCACGTGATCCAGCGACAACAAATGTATGTAGAAATCGAATAGATTCGTGGCGAATGTAATTTGGCTACGGGCCCTGGACTTTGGTTGATGGTGCATCCATCAACCCAAAGTCCTGCTTTCGAAGATCCCGTTTTTAACCCACTTTTTTAAGACGAATTTTTATTTTTTTTATTTGTGTATAGCACCTGATGGCTGCAAGTTTTTTTTTGCATATGTGTGGTTCTTATGAACTCAATGATTTGAGACCGTTTTTACTTCTATCTACCAAGTATTGGAGTAACAAAGATTAATAAAACCTAAACATAGCGAAAAACATAGCCCTTTGGCAAAATGTCCTTTATTTTATAAACATACTGCTGTATTTACTATGTTCTAGCAAACAAACTTTATCTTATCTTAACTTTGTAAATTTTTGTGTATATTAGTATAGTAGAAGTAAGTTTATGTAGTGTTGTGAATTATAATTTTCTTATAAGTATTTATAACAATGTCATGAACACATTTATAAACACATGCCTTATAAAATAGACAACATAACTTTAAACTTACAAATGACTATGTATCTCAAAAATGTGGCAAGAAGATTGGCAAAACTGGACTCAATATAAATAACCGCTAATACAATGTAAATTGAAAGATTTTTTTTTGGTTTACACCTATTTTAAAAGTAAGAAATAAAATAAAAAAATTCGACGTCCGCTAATCTCCTTTACCAAATTTTTTTATGAATAAATTTACAGAATTTTTTTTTATTGAATATAAAATTTATATACCTAGGTACTCACATGTGTAGTCCCAACTGTCTTGATCATTTTTGAACACGTTTAATCTTTCAGGCTGAAACAAAAGGGAGCCAAATATAAACAGATACATCAAAATGATAAAGGTAGATTAATTTAATACTTTCACATTAAACAGAATAGTTCTAGGAGGGCTTAACGCTAATATCATTATCTACCAGTTATCCTGGTCGTGCTAAAAAAAGGTGACACAGGAAAAACAAGGTATTTCAACGCTAATAATGACAACAAACTCTTAAATTACTAAGTAGATATATTTTTTTATTGGTTTCGTCAATTTAGTCAAGTAGACCAAACCTTATTAGGTTTAGTCCGACAGTGGTGAGGTACTCCACCTGATAGTAAGTGATGACGTGGTTGAAGATTGAGCATGCTTGCCTAGAAGGAACCTGGTTATTCTGGACTTGAAGATTTCGAGATTATAGCTATTAATAATTACTGATTTAAACGGGTATTTATCGCGTATGCACCTTTTTTATTTGTTATCCCGACGTTTAGACTGTGTTGCAAGGCCGAGTTTTTCTATACTACCTGGTGATATAACTAGTATATGTCCCACCTGATGTTAAGTAACCATCGCCTATAACAATATACAATATAGTATTCCCTCATAATTCACGCACCTCTGAAACGTGCCCAACGATGCACTGCCTTGCGTCCATCAACTTGTATAGTTCATCGAGCGAAGCGAGATCTCCAAATCAACTTGGGCAAATCGTCGTTGTATGTATGTATGTTTATTTGTCCGAGGATAACTTTCGAAGCGTGAATCCGATCATCGTAATATTTTATACATAGGTAGGTAATGATGGCACAATTTTGGTGTGACTAAATGAGCTAAAAATGTTGGGGGGTTGTTGAGATATTGGGGTTCAAGAGGGGTAAAAAAAATGAAAATAGGACTATTAGGTCAAGTGAGACGTCAAATGAAAGGTCTTTATTAGTACATTTCGACCCCGTTTTTATTTTTAGTATAGTTTTTATAGTTTTTGAGTTATTAGCCATAATAAAAACTGAACTTTGACAAAATTCACAGGGTACACCAGTAACCTCACAGTGTTGTAATTTGGTATGCGTGTAACTTAAGTATCACAAATATAGGCAAAAGTCTAAAATCCAGAATAACTGCAATTTGTATCCCAAAAAAGAGTAACCAATTAACATGAACTTTCGTTACCTGTAATTTGAATGAAATTGTAGGTCAAGTAGATGGTTATTTATATATCGTGGCACTATTTTGAACGTCAAAGATTACGATTAATATTTTTATTGTTTTTATGATAGACTCGCGAGATCTCAGTTCGGGGCGAACCTCTAGTGTATATAGAGGTGTGTCCTGTGCCTATAATTTCACCGGCAACCCTTCAAACACAGAAATGCTGCTTGGCGGCAGAAATTGGTATGGTGGTAGTACTTCCCCGAGTGACCCCTTTCACAAAGAGCGCTACTACTCTTATGATTCATAGTCTAAACATACAATTTGATACATGCCCACTTTGCATAGTAGGTATATACTTATTAACCAAATAAAATACCTACTATTGCAACTGAAAAAAAAATATGCCACAAACGCACTGCGCACATGTCGTCACAAAGCGACATATAAAGATTTAAACTACCCGCAACGGCCCAAAACTTTTTTCTATTCCCTGTAGCTGTGAATTTAGCGGTTTGGCGCCTATTTCTGTCGGGGCTCAGACAACCGAACTGTTTATTAGAACAGACCGCATTGTTTCCGGGGCACACGGCCTGATTTCAGGTTACATACATAGCTGAAAGCTGAAATTTTAGCTCGTTTGCGATCAGGATTTGTAATTTTATTAATAACTAACTTCCGACCGTGGCTTCACAAAATTTAATCGAAATCGGTCCAGCTGTTAGTCGTTAAAACGTAACAAACAGGCTGAGAGATAAAGGGACTGGGATACGTTCGAATTTTTAATATTGGATATAACTAGTTATTTTTAAAATTGTATAAATAATTTCGAAATCATTTATTTAAATCTCTTCTCAAATGTAAATTATTATTATTATTTTATCTACCAGTATGAATGTATTTAGTAAATTATTTTGTAACAATGATTCCAAGTTAATTTATCAAATTCAATTGTAATTATGTTTTAATTACTACTAGCTTCCGCCAGCGGCTTAGCACGCGTTGTTTGTCGACAAAAAGTAGCATATGTATTTATCCAGGTTATAATCTACGTACATACCAAATTTCATCGGAATCGGTTCGACTTGATTGAGTAACAAACATCAAAACTTTCGCATTTGTAATATTAGTGTGATCAAGCTCGGCGGAGTCATACATAAGTTATTCTTTGCTGATAATATGTTCTTAAAAGAAATATAATTGTAGTGCGTATATATAGATACAGTATGCGATAATACAGGTTTTCCTAGTTTGGGTCTTTGAACTGTCTATGTAAAAGATAGATAGATAATTCCTTATTGTTACACCAAATTACAATAATTTAACATAGAAAACTTAAAGACTAATACATGGTGGTACAATGGGCGGCGTTATCACTTAAAGCGATCTCTTCCCGGCAACCTTTGGATGTACTGGATTGACAAAACGTGAGAGGAGGCGGTGTTCCAATAAATATCATGTAATAATAAATACTTATTTCAAGGATTGTTAATGTTTATTTGATGTCTGTTATTATTTTCATTATTATCAGCCCACTGTGTCCCACTGCTGAGCAAAGGCCTCCACAACGTCTTCGGGCTGTGTCGGGGTTCCGATGTCAGTCATAACTTAATAAATTTCATTTCATTCTGCTATTACAGTTTTAGAGGAAAAATGCGATGTAGCGTTGAAGTGCGTTATGTAGGCACTCGTGACTCGACTCTAGCATTGTGCACTTACTGCGTGTCGTTTGTCACTTTCCGTGCTTTGTGTCCACAGAGGAACATTTAAAAGAGGCGCAATGTTTATTTTTTACTAAAAACTCACACATCACGGTATATAACCTTTACTTTACTTACTACTTTACCAAATTAAACTTAATTTTATCTTAATGATAATTAATGTTATGTTATTTGTACTTAATATTATTTTATTTATACCTCTAACTAATTCTAATATTTATCACCTATTGTGCCTACGCCTACGGCTCGGGCTAGCAATATCGCCTCGGCTGTAATTTTCAACTTACGGCACTTATATCATAATGTACTATTATTACACACTAAAATTATCGTAAATTGTATTAGGTGCTAATCGTAACTTTGTTACTTTATTAGTAGGTATATGTCTGTTACATAATTATTATATTATGTGGGTATAGGAACATTTCTGTTAGAGGTAATTATAATATTGACTACCTATCCATATTAAGTTATATTTAAATATAAATTGTGGGTACTGTCATTATTTAGATATAGACGAACGTATCTTCAAAAACTCATTTAAATTATGATATCATTTGTTATTAAGTAACTTTCTAAGCTTCATATTAAATGTGTGATCTTTACATTCATTTTTGATCACAATTGGAATTTTATTGTATATTTTAATTGACATACATATAATATGGGCCTTTTCTGTATATTTCTAATCTGGGTTCGTACCCAGATTAGAAATATGCTATATTGGATAATATATTGGAAATCATCTTCACGATTGTAATTCACTGGAATGGTTGTCAACTACCTGGAATCCTGTGGTGAGAATATGTAAGGACCGAAGAAATTAAGCGCTAATTACGCGCCCTGACACTGTGAGTATTCTGTGTCGGAATAGAGTTATGATCGAGAATGAAACCGGTGGTAGTAATAGTATTAGTGAATTCATTTCTAGCAAGAGACTGAGAGAGGGGGTAGTTCGATATAATTTCTGCCAATAACCATCCACGCGCAAATACTTCAGTTTACCCGTGATCATGGCGCATGCAACGAAGCCAACATTTTAGGACACTCACAAATATGGTAAATATCTTGTTTTAAGTAAAAATAGTGATCATAACCAATAAAATTTCAAAAGTTAAATCACGGTAAATATTAAATTTTAGTTAACCAGTAATACTGAGTATTCTTTGATGTTCATTTTAGAATGTTTTTATGCAAACATTAAAAGTCTATCTACTCATATAACATTGTTTTGATTTTTCCCTAAATATATGAAAACCAAATTTTTGTTGTTTTTTTCCCCCAAACTATATGAAATTATTTATAAATTGTGTTTATATTAATATTATATTATGTAGTGTAGACCAGAGTAGCTTTGGAATTTAGGTGTGTTCATTTTTAGGGTAAAAAGGAAAAAACAAACTCTAAACCACATTGCTAAAAGCATGACTACACAATGCGAGCTATTTGTCCCGCGGCACTCCACTCGTGTGTACAGGCACTAGAGCTGAGCGAGTCATGGATTGTCTCTTTGTGGTTAGTGGGTAATTCGCCTTTTAAGCGTCCAGCTTGTATGGCTATCTTGTTTGTGAGTAATATTGTCTGCATTTCTTTTTAATCCACATTACGAGTATTTATTTAAAATCAAATCAAATTGTGTTTATTAGTATCATATAGGTAGGTACATAGGCGCATTAATATTAACATACACTACCACTTTATCCACACTAAACAAAGGTTAGCTGGAAGAAAATGCTAATTAGCATTAAGTTCGTCTATGTATTATTATATTAGTGCAATAAATAATTTTCTAATCTAATCTAATATTAGGCATATACATGCATGCACTAATAAATATAATTATAAGTATATGATAATATATCATCATCATCATCCACAGCCTGACTTCACCCATTGTTGGTTACAGGCCTCGCCAAGTTTGTGCCATTCACCACGATCCTGCGCTAGTCTCACCCACTGACGTCACTTTTATTTAAATTAAAGCGGCGACATACCGATTTTGACGATGTAAACGATGCAATCTCTAATGTTGTAAAATGGTTTAATGTAAACGATCTACTTCTAAATGAAAAGAAAACAAAGAGTATTAGATTTATACTACCTAATGTTACACAAGTTAAAGCAGGTATAAGAATCAAGAGGAGTTGGCTCTTGTGAACACCACCGTATTCTTAGGTAAAATCCTAGATAATAAGCTTCAATGGGGCCCTCACATTGATATGTTGTCGAAGAAAAACATCCGTCTTTTTACATCTGTGTCTGTGTTCAAAAATTACAAAATGTCCGGATCCGGCGAATGGATTGAATGAATGAATGGAATAATAGCGCAAAGACAGGTTACAGATTAGGGAATATACCGATTAACTGTCATCCGCACTATTGCATCGGTCTTTCATTAATTTCAGTCATTCATTTCTTACGGTCGTCAATCTTGTAGGGGGGGACATTACCAGGCATGTGTCAACGCGTCTCTAAGGGCCGACCAGTTCTCACGCGCCTCCCTCATTTCAAGCATCTACCAAACAATATAAAATAGTGTACAGCGCCGGCCGGTGGCTAAGTGGTAGTCTTCACGCGTGTTACATCCCTCAAGATGACGCCATACATCTATCATCAACCACAGCAGCCTATAGATAGAGGAATTGCGGAGTTCATAGGGCATGCGGAACGCAAGACGGATTAAACCAAGGTCAGTCACCGCTCTCATCAGCCTCTAACTGAATTCTCGTACAGGTATTTAGTCGTAAGTACATGTGTAGTTTTTGTTTGTGTAGAATAAATTATTTTTTGTAGCTAGCCTGAGTATCTGTTTCACGACCTCCAAGTAATTTTAATCAACGTATAAAATCACTACCTCTTTATCTGTTTTTATGTCAAAATAAGCGATATACTCTTTATTCGTTGGATATTTGTATTAGTTGCATTAGTCAGAGATGGTGAAATAGGCACTGATTCTATTTTTACCCGACTGCGTTAAATACGCCACTGCGGCTACAAAGCTGAGTGACAAACGACATGCACTAAGCTGTTCAGTTGAGTGCTTTCACTGTGCGGTGAAAGCGATGCGCTGCTACAGCAAAAATACCTGCTCTTCGGTGGGATTTACTGTTGATGTTTATTTATTTAAATTTTTGATGTGTAACATCTTTCTTCTCGGTTTGTAGGTGTGATTTTGGCAAAAGGGACGATAATGTGTAACAGGAAACCGGGAAAGCGCTTTGACCAATGAGCGCGCGCGGTGGTCAGATGTTTTTCAATATGAGACTATATTATGGCCTCTTTCATTTAATAGAAAGAAGGATTTGTCATGGAGGTTGTATTTCATAATAGCATATTATGAATAGAATGAGCCTCATTCTATTTTTAAATTTACTTATGGGTAATCGCATTTACTTAGCCGTTATCGAGGTTTCAATGACCAACTTTCAGAGTGATGAATTTGGTAGATAAGATTAAGATTTGCTTTGTGTTTTCTATTTTGTTTGTAATTTATTGTTTATAAGGTGTACAATAAAAATGATGTTATACATCATATGCGACTACTGTAAGGCTCGTATTTTTTTACATATCCATTACAGTGTAACACCAAAGCTACTTATTTATACTTAGACTAAACACTTACACTTAGACCGGAGTGCCACTTTTTTATTTATTTCTATTATTATCTAACATTTGTAATATATTTTTGACATACCAATATTATATAATGAAATGGTGAATACAGAAATACAAATACGTAAGTCTACCATCCCGTGGAGCTGCACAAAATTCAAGCCTCAGTCAACGCAATCAAAAAATACGGCTATTTATGCCAAAGTTAAATATTTTTATTCATTAAAATCACAAGGATCACTTTGAAACGTCAATTTTACTGCCTGTTCCTTCGCGACCAAGCCAGGAAAGAAAAGCAAGAAACAAGGCTGGTTGTTTTTTTTAATGATCCTTTTACAATACATAATACAGAAAATAAATTACGTCTAAATTGTAACATTTTGAACGAGTTGGAGCAATTTTGCCGCATATTTTAACACTCGGAAATTTATAAGGTACTTCCTGTTGACGTAGAATCATGAAATTTAGCAAGAAGCAAGGCCTCACAGTATAAATAAAGAAAAAAATCTTTAATTTGTAGATATATCATAAAAAATACTTCGGTACGAGAGACGACTCGCACTTGTCCTGTTTTTTATAACTATGGCAGTTACTATCGGATCCTTAAAATTGTGTAAACTATATTTCTGTTCCACTAAATATGTTTTTGTATTTAAAGGATGAGTTTTATCGATCCCAGTGGTGGCAAATGGTATTTTTAAAATAATACCCATTTACCGCTAGAGCGGCGGTATATCACTACCAATATTACTTATTTTACCAAAACTCTATTTTAAACTATAATATCACTCGAATATCAACTAACTTTTCCCAGATATCAAACATACGATGATTGCTGTACCTAAATATTTATTTAAACCGAGACGTTTACAGACAAACACACATTACAGATATTACATTCCTTTGATAAGTATCAAGTATTTCGATAAAACTGTTTTACAAGTATTTAGTTTTTGATAAATATCTTTATTGATTTTTACCTAATGTTTACCAGAGAGGGAACGAAGAATAATAAACTGAGTGAATTTGTAACTCATCCCTCACCGGGCCTTGAGTAAGAGTTGTCAAATATGCAAACATCAATAGTTTTATTGGATTAAAAGAGTAGGTACTAAATCGTGTTGCTATATTATGTATTTTGTATGGTTTGGTTTCATTATAGCAATATTTGTTTTATTATGGCTATCCTTGATCAAGATGTACGTGAGGTAATCTAAACTGGACTCAGCGGAAGAGCAGCGCTCCGGCATATTAACATGCCGTAGCATCATGCTGAGCTGAGTACTAATGTGTAGGAAAACTAAGGAATGGACCTGACAAACTGCACAACCCAAAATATGAACTTATAATGACGCAAAATCAGGCCTATTATATGACTGTTAAGATTTACAATAATCTGCCACTGGATTTAATGAATCTATCTTGACATTTATTTAACATTAAATTAAAGAAATGGCGGACATTCAATTTTAATTATAATATTCCATCGTATTATTAATCATATTTTACATTATCTATTTTTTTTTGTACTAGCTGTTGCCCGCGACTTTGTACGCGTTAAACTCCTAAATGTAGGTAACCTAGAAATAAAGCTAAACTCGCTGTTGCAACTTGACTTGATACCAAGCTTTTTAGCTGCCAACTGGGCTTTCGACTCAATGTAGGAGCCGATATTGAGAGTCGGAGTTAATAAGATACCAAGAAGCCCGAGGTGGTCAGATATCGGCACGGATACATTTCGGAAAGAAGAAGTCAGAATAAATTGACTACGTTTTGCGGAGAACAGACACGCCTGGGTCTTATTCGCATTGAACTTGACCAGATTGGCATCACCCCAGTCGGAGATTGCCTTCAAGGACAAGTTTAGGCGCTCGACCATGGCCTCCCTCAGTGACTGAATCTGCGCTCCACTGGATCGTACACTAGATGTATAGCTCTCCACAACTATGCTATCATCTGCATACCCAAGGGTTCCGGGTTTTAGCATATCATTGATATGCAGTAAGAAAAGAGTTGCGGAAAGTACTGAACCTTGGGGGACCCCAGCGCTAATCGCCAATTGATCGGACGAGCAGCCATCAACGACGACTCGTATCGAACGGTCCCTCAAGAAGTCCGATATCCAGACACAGAGACCAGTGGGCAGACCGTATGATGGAAGTTGACTAATAAGGCTATATGCCAGACCCTATCAAAGGCCTTTGAAATGTCAAGAGAAACAGCTAGTGCTTCTCCGTGTTTCTCAACAGCCTCGCTCCATATGTGCGTGGTATACGTTAGAAGGTCCCCAGTGGACCGATTTCGGCGAAAGCCATATTGTCGATCACTGAGGAGGTTATGCGTTTCTAGGTGTGCCAGGAGCCTGTTGTTCCCGTTCACGTTCCGTCATCTTACAGTTGACGGACGTGACCGAGATGGGCCTGTAGTTAGAGGGGTCGGCACGACTACCTCTATTAGGCACGGGCTGCACGTTTGCAAGCTTTCAGGATTTCAGCAGCCTATGTGGTAATCCAGGTTATAATCTACGTATATACCAATTTTTTCAAAATCGGTTCCGCTTTCCGCAAAATCAAGCCGCTACGCCGTGATTGAGTAACAAACAAACAAACATACAAATAAATAAACAAACATCCAAACTTTCACATTTATAATACTACTAGTTGTGATTCAATGGCTCTGATATAATTTGAACATTTGCATGCGTTATTAGGGTAGAACATACTCGTACATGTGCTTAACTTTTAGACTAAGACCTAATGATGTATTTACTATGTTCTCGCAAATAAACGTTATCTTATCTTATCTTAAAACCCACACAGAGCTTTTAAAAGTTTGTTAGTGAGATGTTGTTGTTGTTGCGTTTTTTCTTTTTTGAACTATGTGGTTTTGTTGTTTTTTTCTTTGTAGTTTTCGTGATCGTTTTCCTTGCATCGTCCATAGGCGAGCTTACGAAAACGTTTCCATATTTAACCAGCCGATTAGTGTGCAACCGGTTTAGGGACTTTCATGTTGACCACTGCAGCTTGTAACAGTCTCCAATCGTACAGCACTCGGAACAGATTAGTCATATCAACAGTTTGCCTAGATTCAAGCCAAACTAAAACACTGGCTAATCGAGCAGACTTTCATAGCACAATTTATGGCGAGTACTTAAAGTATCTACTCAAAATAGAAAAGACAGTGTTTTATTTTAAAAACAATTTCATTGATTATTTTATTGTATCTTCTATTTTGACATTCATACTAATATTATAAACGCGAAAGTAACTCTGTTTGTTAATTTGTTTCCTTTTCACGACTAACCGGCTGAACGGATCGTAATGACATTTGTCAAGGAGATAGATTATATCCTGGGGAAGAACATAGGCTATCTTTAGTCTAAAAAATAATTTTGAAGGGGAGAAATAGCAGGCTTTTGGTTAAAAAAGATCGGGATATAGGACACTTTTTACCCGACTGCGCAGAAAGAGGGTAATGTTTTTATTGACGAACCACGCGTGCGAAGCCGCGGGTGGGTCAGCTAGTTTAATATAATTTTTGCTTTGACCTTAACAATGAATGAATAAAAAGAATTTATTGTACAACACAAAACATACAAACATAAAATAAAAATTCACAAAGCCACAAGTATAATGGGCGGACTTATCCTTAGAAGCGATTTCTTCCATAATATTTATACGACAATACATATATTATTTATTTTCGAAAACTGTATCATCTACAGGGTGACAAATGGGAAGTTGCCTAAAGTAATCATTTATAATTTTGAGATAGGTTCAGGAAAAAAAAAATAATAAAAACATACATTGAATCACTGAAGTAGTCATTTTTATTTGAAATAGGTTTCAGTTTAATTGAACATTTTCAATAGGTACAATTAAGTTTTAAAAAAAATGACAAAATCTGGCTAGGGAATGACTATTAATGGTAAATATTTTCGAAATGATCCCCATCTGAACTTGCACAATAATCAAGTCGTTTTTGAAAGCTATAAAAACTTTGTTCAATTGTAGATGAAGAAATATTAGAAATTCCTTTTCTAATAGCTTCTCTCAAATCATTTTTGGTCTTGGGTTTATCTTTAGTTAAATGTGGATTTTCAGTACCCCAAAAACGGTAATTTTGTTTATTGACATATCCGTTCAAATAAAAGTGAGCCTCGTCTGAGAAAATTATGTGATTAATATTGATCTCGTTGTTTTCCAATTTATTTGTCATAACTTTACTAAACTCAATTCTTTTTTCTTTACAATCTACGGTGAGCAATTGATGAGTTGTTATTTTGTAAGGATGTAACTTGATGAACTTTTTCATTATTAATCTTAGTGTCTCTCGATTCAGTTTTAAAGCTACTGCAGCTTTTCTTATTGAATCCGTTGGGTTATTCTTGAAATGTTCTTCTACCTCGGCAACCTTATCTTCTGTGGTAACTGTGTATGAAGGACCAGGAAGATCATGACGACGATCGTCAAGAGTATAATAATTGATGAAGTTATCAGTTACTCTAAGAAAGAAGTAAAAAAAAAATTAAGACTTCATTAAAGAATACGGTCATACTATAAAGTCAAATATATATTTTTTATTCTTACCTTCTAAGAGTATTTTTACTAGCTACTCTTTTACTTCCAAACTTGGTACGAAAACCTCTATATGCTTCAGTATAGTTTTTACCTCTAGAATAAAAGCACTCAATGAGATACACCTTTTCTTCGTTCGTAAGGTCACTCATTTTAAAGTACACGTACTGCTCTTTATGGCGTCTCAATAGAAACTGACAACGTTCTAGAATATACCTACGTGGGCCCAGCCTTATACTGTAGAATAAAGGAGGAAAGAGATGCATATACTTTAGGCAACTTCCCATTTGTCACCCTGTATATTTATAAACAAAGTCGGGTTAGTTATACCATTTATAACTCAAGAACGGCTGGACCGATTTTGATGATCTTAAATTTGTTAGAATTGTCTCCGCTACGAATAGCAGAATAACTATTAAAATATCGGAAAAATACACGCAAAAATAAATTAAGAAGAAAATTCATTTTATCATACATAGTTGCAGCTAATGATGGCCGATTGACGTACAATGGGCAACTCGCGTCATATGCATGTCAAGGCTGTACGAAGTTCGCCGGACCAACTAGTAGAGATATAAATGTACCTTATGCAACGCTTATGTCTGGATGCCGGGATGAAGATACTCCGAAGGTTGACAGAAATCGGCTAGGGGCAGGGTAATGAAAAATGTAGTAACATAAAATAACAAAAGCGTATCGTTACGTGATATCGCGCATCTGAAATAAGCTCCATTGAACTGAAATATCGTAACGAGAGCTTTCTTGCGGAATTTAACGCATCGATAATTTTCAGATAACGACGTTCCGATCGAAGATGCTCTATTTCACTTGTAGCAGCTTAGAGGATCTGGCATTGTGCTGCCAGTTTTTTTTCCTCAAGGTTGATGTTTTTTTTACACTTAAGATATAGAACAAACGCATGACCTACCTTTTGTTAATTGGTTGCGGGTAAGCAGTTACCGTAGCATATACAACACTAACATCTTCTATTCGTTGGTTGCAACCCACACCATTTTTTTTCACTTTCGGATACGCTCTATACTACGTGTTTTGTTATCTACGACATTAAATGAACACACGGGCTAATGGCTAGTAGGTATTGTTGTAAATAGGTTTTTTCAAATTCATTACCATAGAAGATTTTAAATTTTCAAACAACCTTAATATCAAAATCTAAAATATCAATGAAACAGTAATAACAAATTATATTCATCCATCATATATGTAGGTACCTGTTAAACTGACTAAGCGGCATCGTAAAAAATTGTTTATTGCAAATGTATCGATTACTGGATAAATATTCAAGCTACCGGTATTAAATCCACCTCTAAAATCAGTTATTACAATTCCGGATGAGTGTTTTCAATTAATGTCGTACATAACGAAACAGGTTGTATACCCCGACACTAGAGTAGGTCACTTCCTAACCTACTGCAACACTGGCATAACTTAGTTTAAAGGAAGTACTAGTTTCACACTTCACTTAGCTTAAGTAACTCGAAGCTTCCGATAACTTGATCGCTTTATTAAGTTGCTGTTAAGTTAGCCGTTTAGCTTCTACTTGGTGAAGTGCTAAATTTTACAGACTTTTCTTTAAGCAAGGTTCATTTACTCTTTTTTATCTTAACCAATGGTGGTTGCATAGATGAAGTCAAACGTCGTATGACAATAACCAGAACTGCAATGGATAAATTAAATATGGAGAAATTGACATATCACCAAAGCCACTAGACCCGGCTCGTTCGAGCTCTTATTTTCCCCATATTTATGTACGCTGCGGAGACGTGGACGCTGCGAGAAGTTGAAAAGAAAAAGATAGACGCTTTGGAAATGTGGTGCTGGAGAAGGCTTTTTGGAATATCATGGACCGAGTTTCGATACTAATGTCTCTATACTCCATGAGCTCGTCATAAAACAGCGTCTGTCAGCTTTAGTACAAACTCGCATTCTGAAGTTCTTCAACCACGTCTCGAGGCGAGACACTGACTCTATTGAGCGTCTTGTCGTACACGGACGAAGGCATCAGACCGCGCGCAAGATCGCCCATGCGGTGGACCGGTCATATAAAAGCTGCAGTGGGGGGCCAACTGCATTAACGCAGGAGAATGTTTCTCAACAGAGACAAATGGCGAAATATCGTGAGGCGTGTAACATCTGCCCCCAAAAATAATGATACAACATGCTGACCACGACTGCTCTGTCAAGAGCGTTACGATTAAGATGAAGAAGAATCTTAACCTATACTTTGCCACAGCTGGGCAAAGGTTTCACCTATATCTCGCGATCAATAATATCTCTCGCGAAAAATACAGCCCAATACTCAATACATTTATTGCTTTTACATGGTGACAAAGTTGTTACAGGTAGTAGGTAGATAATTTCATATATGAGCCCTGGCAGGGCTTGCAACAGGAAGGCAGACCACGTTTTCCTATTAGGTATGCATGCTGAACAAATTATTCTATATTTTTATATTTAAGACGTTATATCTAATTTTAAGTTTTTGGTAGTAAATTTGGTGGTAATTTCAATAACTATTAAGTAAACGATTATATGTAGGTAGGTAGGCACCCAAACATTGTTTTTATTAAGTATTTGTATTATGTAACTAATATAGTTGGTTTTGTAAACCCTTCATCATCATAATTTTCCGTAACCATAGCTGTAAGTTTTCCTAATATTCTAAAAATAAAATGAAAATCTAAAATGCTAATCAGCCCACTTTACTCCACTGCTGGGCGCTGGCCTCTCCCAATATGATGAGATGAGATGAGATCAATATGATGAGAAAAGCCAAAGACTGGACTTAGTGGCGCCACTAAGCCCAGTCTTCGGCTTTTCTCATCCACTTTCCGCCCGCCGCCTTTCGTCATCGCTCCCCCTAGACGGGAGGCGCCCCCCTACGTTTGCCAAGATGCGGTCTCCACTCAAGAACTCCAACAGTTGTCGGTTCTCCGGCATACATGGCCAGCCCACTGCCACTTCAGCCTGCTAATCCACGGGGCGAAAAACATAGCTCTTATACGGAAATTGATATTAAAACGAACCACTTATTTTCCCATTAAAAATGTTAAGTTTAATTTTAAATTTAAAAAGCACTTACAAAAATACATCTTCTCATTCGTATGCAGAGGCGGTCAACATTAGGAGTGCATTTAAAAATTTAACTCGACCTTTTTTAAGCTGCCAAGCTCGTAACGCGAAATAAAACTAAAACGCTCGCTTCAGTTATTTAAATTCGGGGTTCTGCATACAAAGAGGTTACAAATAAACTCAAAAAGTCAAGAATAATAAGAAAAGAGGAAGGTATTTCGAAGTTATACATCTTTTGGCACGTTAGGATAAACAGTTCAGTGTGTATTTTCAGCTTGATATACGGAAGTATGTTGTATTGTATTTAATTTATTTTTCACAGAAGTATGATATACATGCTATTTACAGGACGGTATGTGAACATAAAATTATCACTATCTCACACCTTAGGTATAAACCTGTGTTGTGGGAAGGTTAAAATACACCGTCTGCAGAGGTGCTTAAAGGCGTAATTTAAGTTGTAATTTTGACATTATTATTATTGTTTTTTGTATGAATTTGACATGTTTGAAATTAAGTATAGTCTCTTTCGTCCGTGTTTATACATAGGCACAGTAGGTACTTAAGGGTATTAAACAAAATATAATTATTTATTTATAAAGGACATCAATTAATACATTTTGAATATTGAGGGCAGCATTAGATTATATATGGTGTTTATGTTTTTGGGTGTATGTGAGGGTGAAGAAGTGTTTGTGTGAAGGTGTGGTATGTGTGTGTGCTTGCATGCGTTGCGATTGTGTATTCATGTATATAACTAGAAATATTATAACATAACAAAAAAATATGTTGTATGTATTAATTCAATAAAATGTTACATACTAACAGTATTACATAAAGCATAGTTAAACCCTAGAGGTATGTCTCGGTGCTTGAGCCCTCTCGAGCCACTACACATTATTTAGATACTTCACCCATCACCTTTACCTAAACATATTTTTATTTTTAACACATAACAACCGTCCTACCCAAATTACCGTCTACAACCTATTATCAAAACTATGTAACGCTATGAAGTAAAATTTTCCGGTCTAAAGTTATTTGAGTGATGCGCAAATGCATAATACTATTATACGCCAAAGAATACCTATATAGTCTTACGTGCGTACATAAGTACAGGGACATTTTACCCAACTGCGCAGGAGGGTAATGTATAATTAATTTATTAATTTATATAAAAAAAAAATGTTTTTATTGACAAACTACGCGACAAGCCGCGGGCGAGTCAGCTAGTATAATTTTAAATGTGGTATAAAACCAAAAGCAAATTCATCGTCATCATCAGATTCCTGTTCTTTGCCGACATTACGTGGGTTCGAAACAGAAATATATGTAGTAAGTAAGATTGGCATAACAGTGGCCAGTCTTTGTATGTTGGCAAAACTACTCTGGAAAATAATTATCCTAAACTAAAAAATCAAGATACCTACATGTCTATATCTCCTAACAAAAAAATTACAGTGAAATAAAAAAATAAATCACATCTCAAAAACTAATTCCGAAATCACACCGCATTTTCAAATCACAGAAAGCTGCGGAACTCTAAACCATCCTTTTGCGGTTCGCGTGTCCAGAATCGCAGACGAAATTTTTATTTCCGGCTAATCGGAAGTTAAGCGCTTAGTAATTTTTGCGCTCGACTTTATTCGCAACATCTTATTATAGAACATAAAATGTTGATCCTCTATGGTTTAGACTAGATTTTGGTAAGTCATCATAATAATCATCATCAGACTGACTTCACTCACTGCTGAATAAGCTCGCATTGCTAATACGCAGGAGGTTGCGGGTTCAATTCCCGCCGCGGTCTGATCAGTCTGGGTGTATTTCAATCTAATACTAATTAATATACTTATTATACAGTATCAAGAAGAGGTAGATTTATACTGCCTCCGTGGCGCAGTGGGCGTATAGCCGGCTGAGACACAGGAGGTAGCGGGTTCGATTCCCGCCGCGGAACAAATGTTTGCATGATCTATGATCTATAGATATTTGTTCCGTGTCTGCGTGTTTTTCTATATATTACGAGTATAAGTATGTATTTACAAAAAAAAATATGTAAGTATTCTATCAGTTATCTGGTTCATATAGTACAAGCTCTGCTTAGTTTGGGGCTAGATAGCGCTGTGTGAAATGTCCAGCGATATTTATTTATTTATTTATATGTAAGTTTGTATGTAATTAGTAATCTCCGGAACTACTGAACTGACTTTGAAAATTCTTGTACAGATAGAAAGCTGCACTATCCTTAAGTGCTCTTATAGCCAATATGGGTATTTTATTTTGATAATTGTAAAGCCGGGGTGGGTTACCTAGTATGTTAAAAGAATGTATTTACAAAAAATTAGATTAAATTTATACTTTTTTTGCATACGGACTACTATTTTTTTATAATAACATTATTTTATCATATTATGTTTCATTTGCAGCTTCATTTTCTAAGCATATCACACTAGGTACTATATGTCAACGTTCAATAGATGAATTGACAATAGACTAACTCATTTTACAAGATCTTAGCTATATTTTATTAAAATTAGAACAGCCAGTCCAATATCAGACGTTTTAAAAATCTATAAAAACTACTATAGTTCGGAAAGTAAATTGCAGATTACAGAAACAGCTCAATTGGTCCCGGTACCGAACGACGATAAAAAAGCAACATCCGGTTCGGTTTGATTTTCGAACGCGCGTATTTGCAATCTAACCGTCACACTGATTGGACGTGTGTCCGACTTTCAGCTAAGGGCGATCTCAGACGATCAACAATAATCGGTACGACAATAATCGGCCAGAAGGGACATAGTACAGTGATCTTAAGAATTTAATATTTTATTTTATAATTTTAAATGGTACACATCCGCAATAGTCAGATTGGTCAATTTTGAATGCAATAACTGACTTTAAATTCCGAACCAATGTCGGCCAGACTCTTACCGATCCGATCTGAGATTATTTTTAACAGACTCCAAAAAAAGGAGTAGACTCAGAACTCAGTAATAATCACAAATCTTTTAAGAGTAGTAGAGTTCCTTGTAATACGGGGCTCGCCTGGGGAAATGTTACCACTATACCTATTTCTGCCGCCAAGCAGCATTACTGTGTTTCGGTTTGAAGGGTATGGTTGCCAGTGAAAGTACAGGCGCATGAGGCTTTACACCTGTATGCCTCAAGTTGATGGACGCAGGGCACATTTCTAACGTGCGTGACCTACGAGGTAATACTTTGTTATAGGCGATGGTTACCACTTCAGGTGGGCCATATGCTTGTTCCACCTAAAAATAATATTAAAAAAACATAGTTTCAGGCAACAGTAGAACAGTACAAGATGTTAAAACTTAATTCTACTGACCATATACATATATACAAACCTTAGTGACTAACATACATATTATAATACTTAAAACTATTTGCTGACACGTACACAGTCTACACTAATCGCTAAACAGAGCACAGCACAGATAAGCGCAGCATAGCTTAATGCTGATAGGTTAACCCTTAGTTAGGCATTTACGGCGAATTGCGCAACGATGCCTAAGCGTACCTATTTAGTGGCTCAATATGATTGTCAAACCATAAAAATACGTCAAATTTAAACATGTTTAGTCACTAAATACGTTTAGGAATCGTTGTGCAAGCCGGCCTTAGTTAATTAGCACGGAAAATGAGTACGGAGTCACTACCTGTGAGAAAAATCACCCAGTCAGTCAAAAACTCGACGGGCACAGACTTATCAACAAACATAGTTCGTCTGTTAAACCCTAAAAGCCTAAAAGATTAAAACGTTTGAATTGGTTTTTATTTTCATACGAATTAAACGCAATTCCATTGAAAATTCGCGGATTTTCGATGTAATCCGAACAATAATATTTTCAATGATTCGTACAACACTGAAATGCTTTCATTCGATCAATCATTTGAGTATTCGTAAATCTCGATTACAGTGTAAAATAACATAAGATTTTACAATAGAGTTTCTCTTAGGATTTATATAATACCCTGTTGTGTTCTGTTTTTATTGTGTTGGTTATTTGAGATTTATTTACAAATTTTTGTAATAATATATTGATAAAATCTTAACTAAAAAAAAAAGATTTTTTACATGCTGTTATAATTATGTTACATGTTTTTTATGACTATTTTTGCATGCTGTGCCTACTTCTAGAAGGAAGTACACAGTATTTGGTAAAAAAGTACATTGTTTCGTGTAACGTCCAGGCCCAAAACCAAAATATCGAAAAAAAATCGATAATAAAGATTACCAAAAGGCTAGCACAAGGTTTTTCTTTCTGAATTGAAATCGACTAGATATACTATTACAATAATACGTATAGAATAAATACGTATAGAAGTAAAGTTTGGGCCTATTTTGATTTTAAGTAGGTACGATCGAGCGTATGGCGCTAAGTATTCAATAACTTTGATAAAAACGTTTATTGACACAAAACGCCGCCACACGAAGCTGGTAACGGCCACTAAGTGATCGGCGGCGGACACTCGACCACACGAATCGAGAAGCGGAGTCTCGTGGCGTCTAGCGACCACAGGCGTCAACCGTGTGCGGCGAAATAATAAAAAATGTACGAAATACGTCCGCAGCTCAGCGGCGTTTTGTGGCTCGTGTGCGGCGACGCTTAGTCCGCAGTTTTTAGGGTACCTCGCAATCGTAGCTAACTAATAATGCAGAAAGTCGAACTTCCCCTAAGTCAACTCCTAAACTAAACATCCCATGTGACTTGAAGTTTAACACTTTTATCGCCCCTGTCCAACGCGTGCTCGGACAAAAGGAAGAGATATGGACAAGGGTGAGTCGGTATCTTATAATGCAAGAGGGTTCCATCGCTTTAATTACTCTGTACTACTATTCTATTCTATTTTATTTTATTAGATACAAGGTAAATTAAGCTATGTACCTATATGCATTTTGTAGTAATAATTTTGTTTTCGAATACCTATTTTTCATTATTATAATCAAATACTTGTACGCCGCAAGGCAAAATCTAGCGCTTATATATAACCCCTACCACCTAACATTGCATCTGATTTACAAGGAATATAAATGAAATGAAATCATCATCATATCAGCCACAGGAATCCATAAACAAATAGTAAAAACAAAAAAGAAAACAAATAAAAAAGGTACATACGCGATAAATACCCGTTTTAATCAATAATTATGTACAGTGATCGCAAAAGTTTGAAAAATACAATGAGTATAATTAATAAGCACCAAGTTTCACTTTGTATTAACTTACACTCAGAAACACTAGTTAATCATGGATCAATATTTCGAAAGAATTCCAATGTTTGTTTGTTTAAATTCTTTATTGCACAGATAGAAAAATGTACATATAGAGGACTTAATGATAAAAGCATTTTCTACCAGTCAACCGTGACAGGTAAAACACTTAGGTTGTATCTATCATACTAAATGTTGTATCATTTGGTTTTGCTGTTCATTGGTAAATGACACCTGACCTGACCTGACAAATCCGACCTTTTAGATTACCACGAAAACAGGTTAAAGCAAATTTAACAAAATGAGTAATTTAAAAACCTGCTGTGTCGTTTCGCTTTTATATCATAATCTCGATAAAATATGATTACTTCCCCTAAATTTATCGAAAACTCTTCAATCAAATTTATATTCTACGGAACCCCAAATAGCATAAAGTAAAATCGAATAAAGGTTCCCCTATTCGCGACAATAATGTCAAACGAAGACCCCTGCACGAAAACGACCAATTCCAGTAGCTAAATGGCAATGGGAATAGAACGCCTTGTCTGAGTTTGTGCTTTCTGATGATAACAACCTGAACATAACTTGTAGTATCCACTCGCGGAAATTTCTCATGATCCATACAATATTATTTAGATTATATTCCCGCACAATTGTTTGTACGGGAATATAATATAAATAACTTGAATACACAATCAATTAAAATAAATAGATAAACACTTAATTATACATCAGGATTACTATAGTAAATCGTTTAAAAGGCAAGGTGTATGCTTTTATAACAAACTCCTAAGTGATGTATAAAAATTGACAATTAACAAATTTAAAAACATAATTAAACAAAATCTTTATAAAAATGTAGGCTACACATCGGATTATTTAGATCATAGATAAGCTTGGGATTGAAATTGCTCTAACTCGATCAAAAATCCTCTCCGTCCAAAGGTTGTCTGGAAGAGATCGCTTTGTTAAGCGATAAGACCGCCCATTATGCTTACATTTATTTGTTTTATTTTTATATCTGTTGTGTTTAGCTTGTAAGGCATAATAAAGAATTTTCATTCATTCATTCATTCAAAAATGTTACAATTTAGACGTAATTTTTTTTATTGTTATGTATTCTAAAAGGATCATTATTAATAATGCATAGTAATTCTAGATTTCAAAATGTTTTATGGATTGTTGATGTCCTAATTCTAGGGTGGGGAACAAAATTGTCCTCTTTTTGTGAATTGCATTTGATTGCATTTCCTATGCATGCTTTATTCACGTTCTAACTGAAAAACATAGTTATCCATTGCCATTTTACTATAGAAATGGGGCGGGTCAGGGTTGCCACACGTTCTAAATCTATTTTTATTCAGTGTTGCACCTGGGGTACTGAACTTGCTTCATTTTCTCTTATCTAGCTGCCCCTGAGGCATTCGACATTATTTGTAGCTTTCTATCAGCTAAAGAATTTCCAAAATCGGTTCTGTAGTTCCGTGGATTACCCACACATACATAAAACTTTACCTCATTATGGTATTATTATAAATGAGTGAAAGGCCGTTTTTCACAATGTATTTCATCCCTGGTAAGTAGTTATATGACGCAAGTGCTTTGGGTTTTAATTTTCACATAAAACAATAATTACTAAACGGGTATTTATCGCGTATTTACCTTATTATTTGGTATCGCGACAGCTCGAGTGTTTTGCAACAACCGTGGTCGCGGGCAGACTGGATAAAGATGGTTTTAAAAAGCACCTCTCACTGGAAGATATTACAGCGATAAGCCCGTTCATAGTACCTTAGTCTCTCTTACAGCAAGTAGTTCCGCGTGTCTAGTTGAATTAATGGATTTATGAATGAAGATTTTAAATGTCCTTCCTTCTATAGTCACTCCTCGGCCATCATTCAATCGCTACCCTACTCCACCTATCAACACCACTTTCAACTTCCAAACTGTTCCAAACATGGGGAGGCCTATAATAATAATAAATTTTTATTTCAGGCAACAATAGAGGAGTACAAGATGTTAAAACTCAATTAATTAATTAGTGACTTAACATACATAATAAAATACTTAAAACTATGCCAGCAGTGGGTGACTTCAGGCTGTGGAGTGATGATGTAAAATATAGTGTCTATCTATCTAGCAGGGATACAAAAATATGGAACCTTTGACAGGATAAATCCCCCCCTAAGTGGTGGTAACAGGACACGGGCAAACACGCGCTCTTTCGATCGACGGAAGTCGCAGCGGCACTCAACGACTTCAGCTCGTGTTACAGACGGACAAACCGAGCTGTACTTCATATACTACCTGTCTTGTTACGTACCATTTTTTACTTGATTTTAGAGGTGGGTTTAACATCGGTAGCTTGAATATTTATCGAGTAATCGATACATTTCCAATAAACATTTTTTTACGTAAATCGGAGGCGCCTTTGCGACGATGCCGCTGATTTCTGATAAAGATTTCTGGGAGCCAATTTGGTTCCAATGCGATGGTTACCACTTAACATCAGGTGGGCCATGTGCTTGGCTCCACTAGCACCACTTTTTATACGACATAAAAAATACTAAAAAAGTGTCTCATGTTGACTAAGTAACCCAAAAACACGTTCCTTGCTACCACAAAAAAGTTGAACGCGTGTTTAAAAAATTCCTTACACATTTTATTACGGGATTTTTTAAAACACCCGCTAAACACTATTTAAATTTATTTGTGGTTAAGACCCATTACGTTTAAATTAATAAAATAAAAAAATAGTACGTACCTTTGCAAATTCAATTTTGAGTGTACAGCATCCGGAGTATATGTCGCAGCCGTGAAGCGCCTCTTTCGCTCTCGTCGCTGATTCCACACACTCAAACTTGTGGCAATGGGTTAAGGCTCATATTCAATTGACAGGTAATACACAGAAAATACACATTTATGCAGATAAAATCGTAGAAATACACAAGTAATTTTTACATCATTTTAATTAATAGGTTAAGTTAATTAATAAGGTTTCTTCTAGGCAAGCGTGTACCATCGTAGACTGCATCATCGCTTACCATCAGGCGAGATCGTGGTCAAACGCTAGCCTATATTTTGAAAAATAAAAAAATAATCTCCCGATCCTCTCTAAACGAGGCGCAAAAGGCTCCGGAGGTTTAAAACTGACCTAAGAGAACTGACCCAGTTAAAATAGCTTTCTATTAAAAAAGTAAAGTCCATTAAATTAAACAGAAAAAAGAATACCAAAAGTACAACACCAATTATTACAAAAATGTTTTATCATAAACACATTGAACAATAAGTTTTTTATTGAAAAATTACTTTTTCAAAACAAGTTTTTATGAAATTCATAATCGGAAGGAACCACAAGCAGATTCAAATGAGCCCAAACACTAGTAGCCTACTACAATCCATTCAGAAGTTCCGTTGTCTAGCATCCATCTCCGTCATGAGACCTCCTCCATGGTACTATATTATTGCATTATCACCGAAGTTACATAAGTATTCCAAATTTCAGCTCAATCGGTTGAGGGGAACGGGTTTAAAATTCAGTTGAAAGATTCCACCCGGACAAACATACATACATTGCAAGTTAATAAAATGCTTGTAATATTAAAAACGGAACGTTCTAACTTTTTAATTATTTCATACAAACTTATTATTTGATTATCCTTTCGTTTAATTAATATAAATAACCAGATTTATCCATATAATAACAATAAAAATGAAATGGTTTGTTGGTAAGCGCATCACTTGAGAATGGCTGGACAGATTATATATTTTATCTATTTTGTTTTATAACTCCATACTAACTAACTTTAATACTTCTTTTAGGCAGAAAAAAAATTAGTAAAGTTGCTTGAAAAAACTGAAAGTGCTTTTATCTATGGGCTTTTTGTATCAACTCAAGACAATTGGTTATATTTTTTGAATTCCTTGCGAAGCCTTGGCGGGTAAACTAGTTTTAAATGAAAAACTTTAATCTAAATCCTAATAAAATCAAAAGAAACTTTACCTTCTCAATGGCGTGGGCTTATCTCCAATAGTAATATCATTGAGACTTGAACAAGTTTACAGCGCCGAAGACATCGGGTTTATACAAACTGACTTTTAATAACGCGGGTAAGGGTGCGGCTATATTGAGAGCGGTATTTCATTTGTAGCGAATAGGGTGCGGTCATACTGAGAGCGATATTTCGTCCTAAATTACTGTTATTAATAGTGTTCTCGACCTTAAAAAGAAAAGAAACAGAGCCCTTATAATATCACTTTCGTATTCATCTATCAGAGAGGGTTTTCGCGAAAACAATGTATTGTACGTACTCGTATTAGAAATATAGCATAAATAGCGGTAATAGCGGCTTCGCACGCGTGGTTTGTCCATAAAAATATTACCCTCCTTTTGCGCAGTAAGGTAAAAAGTAGCCTGGCTCAATTCCGTTCATAATCTATCTATACACAAAATTTCATCGAAATCAGTCCAGCCGTTTACATAGGCATAGAGACAGGGGAAAGAGATAGGGGGAATGGTTATTTATTATTCAATATAAATGCAACATGGACTATGTAGGTACAATTTTAACTTAATTAATACAGTTTATACTTATTTTACAAACTTGTAAACTTGTCGAGTGCCAAAAGAAAACTGTCCGCTGCTATGAAATTATCTTCGCTGAGACGGTGACGTCAAGCAAAATGATGTGATTGGTAACAGCCAGTCGTTCGCCATTACGAGAAAGACTATTTTACAGTCAAGTAATCGAAATCACGACAATACTATATTCATTCAGTCATTCTTATGTGATTCACGTTAGAATTTGATTTCAAAACGATCTTTACAAAATTGGCTAACTGTTTGAGCATTCTGATAGTAAAATCCAACTGTTATTATACGAGCGAGTTACAAAGACATCGCGATTATTCAAATCACAGAGTTTCTTTGCTTAATATCGCGAATTTCGGGCGTGGTGCTACTGTGCGTGGGTAGCGGGTAACTAGCATTATCTGGGCAATGTTTATGGTTTTATGTAAGCTAAAATTGTTTAACCTTTGTATTTAACATAACTTTAACAGTGACATCCAATGACTAACATGCTATGACTTATTTGCATGCCGTTTACATCTACTCGTATAATTATAATTTCAAATACAAATACCAATCTATTTATTGCATTATATGGGTAGGCACACAGATCTTTGTGCCCTACGATCTGCACAAAGGACGACCTTAAAAAGGCTACCCACACTGGAATGTGGCCAGGTTCTACCCAATGTCAATTCAGTTTCGAACCTATAAATACTCATGCATAAACAATTGACACGATAGAAGAAGAAGAAAAACATAATCATTTAATTCTACCAATGCCAGAAGTAGAGATGAATGGACTGTGTGAAGAATGATATGGGTAAGAAAAAAGTGACAACGATGATGACGGCTGATAGAGAGGTATGGAAAAAAATTGTTGTGCCGACCCCACGTAATGTAGGAAAAGGGCAGGAAGAAGAATAATTTACTTCTACCAATGTGACATTGCAATTAAGTTATTTTATTACATTATTTTAAATTGATTTTTTATTATTATAGTCGCATATCTAAGAAAATGTAATTTGTCAAAAAACCAAATCAATGAAATTATTATGAAAATTTGCTTGTGTCTTTTATTTTGTTTTGTATGTGTCGTGATTAATCACGTAGGTAATTAATAAGTGCATGTTTTTAATTTTATATTCTATATGAATTTTAAATAACTGTTACAATTTCCAATTTACCGATATTATATTTTATTTTAATATGTGACAAATGTCATTTCACATTTGATTTTTTTTTTAATTTACTGTGTAATTATTCATTTGTATGTTTTTAATTGAAGGCTTGTGTTTACTTGTGATTATTATTATTTTTGTTTTATATGGGCACTGTCTGAAATAAATTATAATTCTATTCTAATAAATAATTTTTATTTCTGTTGGTCTTTTGGCCTCTACTCGCTAGCACTCTGTCTTTATCAAACCACAGGCACCGCTTCTTCAGATTCGCAGCAAAACTTCCAAGTAATTTGAATAAATCAGATCCTACAAAGAAGAAAAAAAATTACGAATAAGTAATTAGAAAACTGGATTACAAACGGAGAATTCATTATACGCCTTTCGATGTTCTTCCAAAGAAACAGAAAAGAGAGCCTTATTGGCTTTTAATTTCACGGTAAGTCCATAGCTACTCTGCGTTTCTTGAATTACCCAAGACCTAATTCTTCGCTTATAGAAAAGAATAGAATGCTGGACATTACACACAGTGATATCTAGTCCCAAACTAAGCAAAGCTTGTACTATGGGAACCAGATGACTGATAGAATACTTATATACTTTAACAAATACTTCTGCAAGTAGACTCCTGACGTGAAAGTGACGCTGTTTAGGTCTTTCTGCCAGACTATTTACACGTGTCAACTCTGGATAGAGTATACTAAAAAGTCCCATGACGGTATAAAGGTAGCCTATAATAACATCTTTCGACATCTGATGGGCTTAAAACGCTTCTGAAATGTTGAACGAAGCACGCGTTGATACGTTCAACGCTATTCAGCGTAGAAGGCTAGCGTCGTTCATGTCCAGAGTTGACACTTGTAATAACACTATCATTAGAAGTCTGCCAGATAGGCTTATACATTTTAAGATGTATATACGTTGGGTGGGCATTGCCACCTAACTACATATGTATTATTTGTTACATTTTATTGTTTTTTTATTGTGAATTATATGTATTGTATTATGTGTAGTAAATGTGTATGGACCTCATGAGTCTGAAATAAAAATTATTTATTTTATAATATGGAAAAACAGGTATTTCCATCTAGTGGGGGGCCGTCCTACGCTGCGCTTGCCAGTGCGTGGTACTCTAGAACCTTTCTGCCCCAACGGCCGTCCGTTCTTCGAGCTATGTGCCCCGCCCACTGCCACTTCAGCTTGCTGATCCTCTTGGCTATGCCTGTGATCTTGGTTCGTCTACGAATCTCCTCATTTCTGATTCGATCTCGTAGAGAAACACCAAGCATAGCCCTCTCCTTAGCACGCTAAATTAGCTGGAAGCCGTTGGATGCAAGCCGCGCAGGATCGGTTGTTTGCCTATGTTCAGCAGTGGACACCCTGCGGCTTAATGACCACGATGATGATAGAACAACACTCATATGGACCCATGTTGAGATATTCATTTTAAGATTTTAAGAATAGTAGGGTTCCATATGAAAGGGCTCGCTCGGAGGAGTACTACCACCATACCCATTTTTGCCGCCAAACAGCAATGCTGTCTTTCGGTTTGAAGGGTTTCGGTTGCCGGTGAAATTACAGGCACATGAGGCTTTACACCTATATGACACAAGTTGATGAACGTAGGGTAGTGCATTGTAGGGCACATTTCTATGGTGCCTACGAAGCAATTCTTTGTTATAAGCGATGGTTACCACTTAACATCAGGTGGGCTATAAGCTTGTTCCATCTCCAAGTAGCATGAAAAAAATGATAACGTTATGTGATCAATTCAGTATTCATACTAATAAATGTAGAAAACCAACGAGGTACTTTTAAAATAAATACTCTGAGACTTTCCTTATTCAACATTTCCCGAAGAAAATAAATCTTCGTTGTTAACAAATATTTGTGTATATTTATGAGTACGTTATTAAAACTGAATGATGTGTTTATTTGCGACAGGATTTGATGCGAGGATAACGTTTTGATGCTCTTTGAACATGTCATGTTTAATTAATGAGACACATTTACATTAGTCTTAAATATTTTTTATGACTTTTCTATCTGTCCGGCCAAAATATCGTTAACAACTGTTGTGTGGATGATTTATTATAACGTGGTCATGACTCAGGAGGTTATGTACTTTTGTCTTCTTAATTACAAATCTTTAGTCAACATCATCATCATAGGCCACATGTAGTTGGAAACCATCTTCACGATTGTAATTCTTGTGTTTGATAATCTCAATGACCTCTTGAACCAGTCTTGGCATGTAATTTTGCTCAGTTAGGATTACTTGTCGGTTGTGTAGCTCGATCCAGTGGTTCGATTTACCAATCATGGTAATATCTTGTTTATATCGAAAATAGTCACCATCAACATAGTCAGTAAATAATAAATAATAAATATTGCTGGACATTTCACACAGTGCTATCTAGCCCAAATTAAGCAGAGCTATGGGAACCAGATAACTGATAGAATACTTATATACATTTTTTTTGTAAATATATACTTATAATATATAGAGAAACAACCAGACCCGGAACAAATATCTGTAGATCATGCAAACATTTGTTCCGCAGCGGGGATCGAACCCGCTACCTCCTGCGTCTCAGCCGGCTATTCGCCCACTGCACCGCGGAGGTTGTCAGTCATCAGTCATAGGATGTCTAATGCTGAACATAGGCCTCCCCATAGATTTCCAAAGCGACTGATCTTGTGCGGCCTGCACCCAATGGCTCCCAGCAACCCCTGTCATCTTTCCATCTTGTGGGGAGCCGTCCTACGCTGCACTTCCTAGTGCATGGTCTCTACTCTTTTCTGCCCCAACAGCCGTCAGTTATTCGAGCTATGTGCCCTGCCCAGTGCCACCTCAGCTTTCTAATCCGTTGTGCTTTGTCAGTCACTTTACTGACACTACTTTACCGCTTTTTGATACTGTATTGGAACACTATTCTAATTACTCTTCTCTATAACTCAAAAAATCATGGTAATAATTTTTAACTATTTATTTGCCTTTATGTACGCTCTTCTTCTCAATCGCAACGCTCTTGACAGAGCGGTCGTGGTCAACATTTTGTATCATTATTTTTTGGGGCAGATGTTACACGCCCCACAATATTTCGCCATTTGTCTCTGTAGACAGACATCCACCGCATGGGCGACCTTCCGCGCGGTCTGATGCCCTCCACTCGTCCTTGTACGCCAACACGCTCAATAGAGTCAGTGTTCCGTCTCGAGACGTGGCCGAAGAACTTCAGAATGCGAGTTTGTACTAAAGCCGACAGACGCTGTTTTATGCCGAGCTCCTGAAGTATAGAGACATTAGTATGAAACTCGGTCCATGGTATTCTAAGAAGCCTTCTCCAGCACCACATTTTCAAAGCGTCCATCTTTTTTTTTCAACTTCTCGCAGCGTCCACGTCTCCGCAGCGTACAGAAATATGAGGAAAATAAGAGTTCCAAGGAGCCCGATCTTAGTGGCTTTGGTAATATGTCGATTCCTCCATATTTTCCTCATCTTATCCATTGCAGTCATGTACGCTAGATTTTATGTATTATTTTTGGATTAAGTGAAATTAAAATTGAAGAGTAATGCGAGTAAACGAATTTAAATGGCTACCTTTTTAACTTTACTAACGTTTACCCAAAATAGTTTAAGTAACCTTAAATAAAACAAATTGACCAGAAAATAACCAACACTAAAGAAGATTCGGTAAATACAAAATGTAGAGTTTCAGGTCAGCGCTCTAGAGACCTTGAATTTCAATAAAATATTTCAACATTTGCTACAACCTGTTGCACAATAACTATTCCATTTCAATTCGAGCAACTGCGAAAAAAATTCCATGAATGTATGGAGAAATTTATCCAAACCAACGATAAATATATAAAATTGTTTAGTAAATGTAAAACAACGAATTTAAGATTAAGTACAGTACGCACAAAGCGGGGTTTTCCTTCTTCAATATGCGCACTGCCAAAGACTGGATCGCCTGAGTCTGTATTTCCTGATAAACTCCCTGAGTCTTCAAAGCGCGATTGAATAGATTTTTTCTAAGCAAGAGCTAAATCTGTAATACTTCCACTATTTCATTATTTATTTCTAAGTAGGTATGTTAGTAAACAGGCGGGCTACTTTACCGCGTCAGATAATATACGTTTTTGCATCGCATAATGTAGATTCAATTTGGTTTAAGTTCAGTGCTATGTTCATTAGTTTATAATATACGGCAATGTTACTGTGAATCTAAGTATTAATAAATAAAATAAAACAAATTAAGAGTGTTGTGTAGATTTCATCATCATCGGGCGAGATGTAGTCAAAAGCGAGCCAATAATTTATAAAAAAGCCCTGAGATTTTATGTACCTACCTATGTGACCTAGACTTGTTTTTTTATAAATGATAGCCAAGCGCTTGACCACTACCTCACCAGATGGTAAGTGAAGGTGTGATCGAAGATGGAGCACGCTTGCCTAGAAATAACCTATTCACTCTGGACTTGAAGACTCCAAGATTATACTGGTTCGGAAAAACTTATGCTGGAAGTGAGTTCCACTTGTGCTAACAAGAAAAGTTGAAGCTAATCGTTTGGTACGGCAAGGTGGCATGCCGACCAGGTATGGGTGGTACTTCTCGGTACGTCTGCTTGTTGAGATATTTAATTTAATAATGTACATAAATAAATTTATAAATCATAAGTTTATAGATTTGTTATATTTTTTGTCAGAAATCTTAAGAGGAATTAGGGAATCTCTTTAATCTAAAATTCTAAAACTCTAAGAATTTTACGTGCTCTCCATTTAACGATATAGTCGTAAAATCTACGTCCATGCTTACGTAAGCAGTAAAATTACGTAGAGTCGTAAATTTACTATGAGATGCCGTTTCATGTGATGAACGGTTTGAATTTATCGATATTATTTTAAATTTCTCAGTGGACTCATTTACTTGCTAAATTGCACACATAATATATTTACAGCAGATGAGTGAGACACAAGAGATAAAGAGCCTTACAGTAGTCGCATATGACCACCGCGCGTGCTCTTTGGTCAAATCAAATAGTGCGCGCTTCCTCGGTTATCTGTTACACATTTACGTCCCTTTTGCCAAAATCACTCCCACAAACCTAGAGGAAAGATGTTACACATCAATAATGGATATAAAAAAAATTAACAGTACATGCAAAAACAGAAACCAACATTTATATAATAATTAATTTTGAACATGAGGTAGGTATGTTGTGTTGTAAAAGAGCAAAAGAACTTTGACTCAGCATTATGCTGAGACCGCTTGATAATAATGCCAAGGTGTTTGATGCTATTAACCGATAGTAGAGCATTGTCTAAACAACGTTCTGGAAAAAACAGAGATTCAATTTCACCGTGTACATAAAATATTAATTTTTTTGTTAACCTATATTGTCCCAATGCTGGACAAAGGTCTCCCCCAAGTCCTTCCATCTATCTCTGTCCTGTGCGACACTCCACCACTCCTGCTCGAAGGCAACAAGATCGTCTAACCAACGCTTTATAACTTTTAAAATGAAACTAAACAATTTATTTTGTGTATAATAATGATCACTAGCGGATTTTTATATTGCTTAATTTCAGTTTCATCTATCTTCTTTTTCTCATTTTGCGTCATTTAATAAAACATCAACAAAAGTAGATTTGAAAAATGTCTCCTAAAATCCATTAGTTAAGCCAGTAAAATTACTCATTTCACTATAATTGCATGTTAATGGTAGATAACATCGTGAATCTCAAAATTAATTTATCATTTACGCTTAAGACAAATCACAATAATTTTTCGAAGATAAAGTACTTTGCAAGTTGAAAATATTTAGACGTTTAATTCAAGAATTCAGACTGACATGAATCATGATATTTATGAAAACGAATTCAGTTTGTTGGAAACACCATTTTATATTTATTCATTTTGATTCTTAAGATTACATAATTAAGAATGAGTATTATAAGTGGCTTTCCGCTTTGAGATATGATTTAAAAGCTGCAGGAAAGAAGTTTTAGTGTATTTTGGATTACATGAAGATAAGATATATTTTTTTCTCAAACATACTTGGAAGTTTGAGCATTATTTTGACAACTTTCTTCGAGATAAATCGAAATTGCTGTACTGCCAAATACATGCGAGCAGCGGCCGGAAAAAGTTGTATGAAAATCCGTATCTGTCGTGGTTTAGCGGCCAAATAAATTGCATAGTAAACTCATATCTATCGTGTAATTTAAAAATGGGACGATCTTTTACTCCGAAACATGACAACCAAGGAGGTAACTTATCAAAGGTTTTATTTAAATTTTGAACAAGCTTGCAAATAGAAAGCTTTTTATTGAAAAAAAAAAAACAATTGAACACTTTAACGCGGGAAAAAATATTCTTGTTCGTTGTTCGTCACTGATTTTGAAAAGTTATTTTATTTTATAATTTTCACGCATTATTTGAGAAAAGTACTATACAAGCCTTGGCCACAACTAGGCATTGATGGACTTACGTATGTGTGCCTCGTCTTCGCCGCGGCCAACATTTACACGTTCGTCCATCAATGCCTCTTTTGCTGGCCGGTGCAGTAATGTACTATTTGTTTGCGTTGAGATAATATGGTCAATCTTGGATATCTATTTTTTTTTTACTAACCTACGTAGTCCCACTGCTAGGCAAAGGACTCCCCATCTCCCCTCCATCGATCACAGTCCGCAGCCAGATCAGACCAATCTGGTTTGAATGCATCCAGGTCGTCTCTCCATCTTTTTCTGGGCCTACCACGGCTGCGTCGTCCGTTCAGTGTCCACTGGGTGACTAGATCTAGTATCTAGTGATAGTACGGGTATGTAAACAATATTTATCGCGCTTTGGGATTTCTTCCATTAGATGAAGATTGACATCACATAACGTCTGTCGTTACGAAAACGTCAAATTTGACGTTTTAGATTTTTCAATGACAACCTGAGCTGTGTTTAGTTTATGAGTGATACGGTAAATTTACTAATGTGGTTAACTGTGGGTTACGTTAATGTACCTAAGTATCCCATAAAATTAGATAAATTTGAGAGTAAATAAACTTATTTTTAATGTTTTGACCGCGACCACGGTTGTTGCAACACAGTCGTAGCGTCGTGATAACAAATAAAAAAGGTACATACGCGATAAATACCCGTTTAAATCAGTAACTATGTACAGTGATCGCGAAAGCTTGAAAAATACTACTTACGGGAAAAGCTAAGTCCCGTCTGGCTCGAGAGTTTTTAAGATGGTTTTAAAAATCTTAAAAAAGTATTTTATTCAGACTGAAGAGTATTTTTTTATATATCCAATACCCAATAAATCTAATACAATGAAAAGATATACCCACACACCTGTTGCAACCTGCCACTATATACTAAACATTCGACTGCGTTTATTTATGAGTTTTTTACGATTACAACAACTGGGCCAGCGTAAAGTGAAATGGTAGGGTTTTATATATAGCGAACAAGCCACTCGGCATTTTATTTCCGATAATAAAAAAAATCTACATGTTGTAAATTAAGATGTAAAAGTTTTCGTTCTAAAATCAAGAATTTATCTTTTAGAATAAATCTTAATATTTAAAACAAAGTCGGGTTTGTTCGAACACTTATAACTCGAGAACGGCTGGACCGATTTTAATGGTTTTTGATTTATTGGATTTGTCTCCGCCACGAATAGCAGGATAACTATTAAAATATCGGAAAAAATCACGCAAAAAGAAATAATGAAGATATATCATTTTCCCATACATAGATGCAGCGGGTGACGTACATTGACAACCCGCGTCATATGCACGTCAAGGCGGTACGAAGTTCGGCGGGACAGCTAGTTAAATATAAAAGAAAATTAGTTTAAAGACACGTCAACTTGTTTAAAAGACTATTTTATTCGTAGCTGCAAAAGCATGTGTGAATTTTAATTAGCAATTAAACATGAAACACGGAAACGTTATTAGCACTAACGGGCTGTTATGTTTTAATGATAACTACGCTTTTATTGAATTTAAACGAGATAGTAAAGAATATTGTAATAAACATAAGGTTACTAAACCCGCGAAAAAATAGAATCTGGGTGTTTTCAAAGCAAATAAATATAAATAAATAAATATTGCAGGCCGTTGCAGCTTAACCGAGCTTTTGGCGAGCGCAGAGGGCGCTCAGCCCTGTAAGTTATGATGAGGCAACTAGCGCAAGGACACAACTTAGGTATGATCCTCGGCTTGGGCCGTTGGATGGGAATAGAAGAGAAACGCCCAGGTACATGTTTGTACCTAGTGTAGGCGGCAACTGAACGGACTCGTCGATCTCACCGGAGAGGTCTGTGTATCTGTGAAGTGTTTGCTCTGTCTGATGTAGATCTCTCTGAAATCAACTCCGCGTCCGCGTCATCTGCCATTTCGTCATCTGGATCGCCAAGAACGTATCTCGGTCGACGGAGGGTGCATAAGACATCACCGGTTACTATTTGCCTTTTTAAGTTTCACCCACTCCACTTATAAAACATCCGCCATGCAAATTACACTACCTATATATTTATTTTCCACAATGAGACTGGCCTGTTGAATTACATCGCTACCCGCTCAGTCTATAAAGCCGCCAGCTAGCAATCCAACCATACCCTCACTGGCCGCCAAAGAAAAATACAGCTTTATTTTTACTGCCTCACTCCCAAAGTGGCCCGTACTATAACTCACAACAAACGATTTTCTATGAGTTTGTTAAGATATATATTTACTATATAGTATACGCCAAGACTCGCGGCAGACGGCGCCAGCCAATAAACATGTCTGTTTCCTTTTCAATACAACTACTGGTAAAAAGTTGTCGATAGGTAGGTACTCGGCGCATCACTAACGGCTCCCGTATGGGCAAGAGCGAGCGAGATAGCAATACCATCGTCACTTGTCCGACGTTTTCTGACCCCGTCTGCCTAATATGCGATTTGGTAAGACGTTGGCGTCTAATATTATAAAAAGAGATATTTTTTTCAATTTGGTCACTTTTTTCGCTGTTTCAATTTAAAATGTAAATGCAAGAGTGACTTTTATTTTAATACGGCTACTTTTCTTACTGACTGATGCAGTTGAGCTATAAAGATTGTTTGACATTTTCTTTAGGTAGCTCAAATGTTTTTTTTTGTATTCAAAAAAGGAGGTTACAATTTGTTTAGTTAAGTTTGTTACCTCAGAACTCCGTCATATATCAACCGATTTGGAAAATTCTTTTTTATTTGAAAGGATATACTTATAGATTAGCCCAATACAAATACAAATTCATCAAAATTGGTAAAGTAGTTTGGTATTTTCTGATATCTGAGGTTGGTTATATTTTTGTTAAAAAGTTACTATTATTAAGTAATAAATTGTAAATTCTTTTTTGTTAATGTTTATATAATAAACTAGCTGACTCGACGAACTTCGTACCGCCTTGACTTACATATGACGCGGGCTGCCAATGTACGTCGCCCCGGTAGGATTGTCAATCGGCCATCATTAGCTGCATCTATGTATGAGAAAATGAATTTTCTTCATAATTCCTTTTTGCGTGTATTTTTCCGATATTTTAATAGTTATTATGCTATTCGGGGCGGAGAAAAATTCTACAAATAAAAACCCACGAAAATCGGTCCAGCCGTTCTCGAGTTATAAGTGTTCGAAGATACCCGACTTTGTTTTATATATTAGTCATAAAAGAAAGAAAATAATGAAAAAAAAAACTGATAAAAAAAGAATAAGATAAAGATATTAAAAAAGAATATATATCTATATTCAAGATATAGATAAATATTTATACAAATATGATAATTAGTTTTCTATTGAAAAGGATATTCAACCATAGCTTGTACTCCATTTTTCTTGAATACCACAATCCTTTGGACTTGCCCGTGTGGTGTGCTGATTGTGTGTATTACATCCTGAAACAAACAGACAAACTATATTAACATTTAATTTTATATATGTACATACTAGCTGACCCTCCCGCAGCGTCGCGCGCGTGATTTGTCATTAAAAAGAACACCCTCCTTCTGCGCAGTCGGGTAAAAAGTAGACTATGTCTCAATCCTGGTCATAATATATACATATACTAAATTTCATCGAAATCGGTCTAGCCGTTTAGTCGTGAAATCGTAATAAACAAGGCTTGCGCCGAGAAATTGTTGACGTGTGTCGTGTACCCATTAGCGATTACAAGTACCTAAATAATCCTTATACACTACCGACCATAATAATATGTAAATATATTTATGTGTGTCGTACTCAAAGGAGTTCTGAAATTCAAATGACATGCATTTAGTGCACGCCACTGCGGGAATGAAGACCTTTATGCTGAATGCACTTGAGGACAAATACTGTGGACTCAAAGTCAATATATGCATTCATAATAATCATAAATCAATCAAACATTTATTTGCTTCAAATAAGGGTTACAAAGTTCTTAAAATTCTACTTAAATGGGTCCAATTTGTTTGTACCCCAGAGGCATGCTAATATTAAGTAGTTGCGCACCAATCCGCAGCTTCGCAAGCCTAGTTTTGTAATAAAAACATTACCCTCCTTCTACGCAGTTGGGTAAAAAGTAGCCTATGTTACTCAGGAGTAACGTAGCATTCTAATGGTGAAAGAATTTTTGAAATTGGACCCGAAGTTTTTAAGTTTATTCGTTACAAACATACAAAAATACAAATTTTTCCTCTTTTTAATATTATAGTATAGAAAAGGAAAAAAATATCGGTTTAAACAAATAACAAATTACCAAACAGGTACACAAAAACGAACACAAACAATTTAAAAAAAATACGAATTTAATGCCAAATAAAACTAATTAATAATGGGTATTTATCGCGTAACACAGTCGAAACGTTGGTACTATAAATAAAAGGTAAAAATTCGAAATAAATACCCATTTAATAACTTTCGCAATCACCATACATGGTGAAAAAATACTAATATTCATTGATTTTTTAAAATAATAAAGATTATTTTGAAACGATATGATGACTAAATCGTAAATAACGTATGTTACAAACTTGGTAGTTTTTTTTTACTTTCCTCATAAGAATACTTTTAAAACGTCTTTCAGTAAGTAAACAGTACACCTGTAGGCCTAAGTTAATGGACGCAAGGCAGTGCATCGTAGGGCACGTTCCTAAGGTACTTGAACTACGAGACAATGCTTTGTTATAGGCGATGGTTACCACTTAACATCAGCTTGTTCCATGTAGCATTAAAAAAAACTTCAAGACATCAAAGGGGCGCCCAATGTAAGACTGGAAGATTTCAGTAAATACAATTAATTAGCCTCCGCCCGAGGCTTCGCACGCGGTACGGTTAAAAGTAGCCTACATATGTCTCAATGCCGGACATAATTGAACGAGCGAAGCGAGATCTCTAACTCAATTTGAGCAAATCAGCATTGTAGGTTTGTATGTGTTTGTCCGAGAATAACTTTCGAAGCGTTTATCTGATCATCGTGAAATTTGGTATGTAGGTAGTGATGGCACCATTTGGGTGTCACTAAATGAGATAAAAATGTGGGGGTTGTTGAGATATTATGGTTTAAGAGGGTAAAAATAAACAAAGTGGGGCTATCCGTTTAAGTGGCACGTCTAATAAAAATTCTTTGTGAGTACATTTCGACCCTGTTTTTATTTTTAGTAAAACCTTGTAGTTTTTAAGTTATTGACCATGATAAAAACTGAACTCTGACAAAATTTACAGGGTACACCCACTGGTATACTCCAAAATGGTGAAATTTGGTATGCGAGTGGCTTTGGTGACACAAGTATAGGGAAAATTCTGAAATCCAGAATAACTGCAATTTCTACCCCAAAAAGGGTTACCAAATAACATAAACTCTCGTTACCTGTAATTTAAATGATACTGGAGGTCAAGTAATTTAGTTATGCATTTCGTGGCACTAATTTATTAGTCAAAGATTTAAGTCGGTTTGCAAAAGCTAACCGTATTTAGCCACTAAATACGTTTAGGAATAATAGTTATTTTGTTTTTTGGAAGATTCGCGAGATCTCAGTTAGGGGCGAACCACTAGTCTATTTATCGAAATCGGTCCAGCCGTTTAGTCGTGAAAACGTAACAAACAGAATTACTTTCGAATTTATAATATTAGTATGGATTTACAGCAACCAGTTTATTATTACGCATTATTATTGAAGTTTTGTAATTCCAACAATTGTTCTGAGAACCTCAAAGATTTTCCAGCTTTAGCAAAGTGAGCCATTAAGCCGATTCACCAGTTATTTTGTCCTGCAGCGTACACCGCAAGCCACTTGTTGAAATTGGAATCCCGATCGCGTCGCATTTCTATACACGCTCGTACACGCTCGAGGTGTAGGGCTGTCAAACCATATTTCAAGCACCGAAGTCTGAAGTTGAACGTACGAAATAACCACGGTATTAGAAAATTACCTGTCATTTTATATTGCTCATCATCATCATATCAGAGAAAGCACGTCCACTGCTGAAAGTCAAAGTCAAACACTTTTATTCATTAAAATCACAAGGATCACTTTAAAACGTCAATTTTACTGCCTGTTCCTTCGCGACCAAGCCAGGAAAGAAAGGCAAGAAACATATTACAATACAGAAAATAAATTACGTCTAAATTGTAACATTTTGAGCGAGGTGGAGCAATTTCAATCCCAAGCTTCTCTATCATCTAACAGTGGAATACCATGTTTCTGTACCATACATCATCACTGATCAAAGTCTTTCATCTTAAGACACAGGTATTTTGGACGAGAAGATGACACGAAGTTTCCCGAACGCTGCCCAGCCGAGTGGGATTCGTCGACTGACCTCTACCTGACTGGACTGTTTGTCCTGTTTATATTGATCAACCATATTTTATTCTGCACTCAATTAGTATTAAGAAAGATGAAACAAAGAAAGAAAAAACATTTATACCACAAATGGGCACAGAAACAAATGAACCAAACTAAAAAAAAACACTATTATTAAATGTACTAAAATTATAAAACTAACATAAAACTATAAGTGTGATTGCGAAAGGGTCCTCGGCTCAGTATTGTGCCAAGCCAGGACGGTATTAAGTTATACCTATAGGTATTAAATTTTATTTTCACTAAAACGGAATATTTACGAGAACCGTGGTGGCTTTCCACAGTTCTCGTAAATATTTAAACCTATTCGAAGTTTATAGGTTAAATGCCGTGCATTTTCTACTCGATAAATGTATCTGCGCATTTACACGTGCCCAAAATAATCAAGAAAAATATCGCGGGAAAACGGCATGTCCTAAAACCAAAACTTCAATAACATGTTCCACAGATTTTGTATTCTTACAAGCGGCCATGGGCTTACAAAGTATGCAAAAAGTAGGCATTATTAAACTTAATGTTTAGACAAACGGAAAAAATCATAACTATAATGAACGGAAGACCAGCGCAGGTTCTAACGTCCTGCAGACGCTCAGTTGAGACCTTTTTGCAACCAATTTGTGTACCTAGCTTTAAGCTATATGTTTTATTTTACTTAGATAACTTTCGTGATTCATTTCAATCATTATTATAAATACGGGATTTATCATGTACCGTTTCATCGGTGTTTCGGTTCAATTCGTGAAACTTCATCAGGGTGAGTGCGATCTGTTCTGAATAACTTCTCGCCTCGCACTCACGAATTGAACCTTAACATTGTCGGTCGAAACACCGATAAAACGGTGAGTGATAAATCCTGTATTTATAATAATGTTGTTTTATATTGATACACTGTATTATTTTTTGTTCTTATTATGCAAATAAAAGTCTTGATTTAATAAATAAAAAAGGAAATATCCGTGACACCCCTGTGTCCAACTGTACGCTTTGATAAACATTTTAATCAAAACAAACACCCAATAAAATACTTAAAATTCAGCTGTTTAAAAAAAAGCTCTTGATGACATCCCTAATGATCCTTGCACTGATGGCGACGCGATGACGCTATTCGATAAGTTCGAAAATGTATGGGATTTGACACATGCTATGGAAATATCACGTGATTATCGACCACAAACCTATGTAGAAATCGAATCGATTAGAAGCGAATGTAACTTGGCTACGGGCCCCCTGATTCTATAGGAATATAGCGATTGGCAATTTTTTTTTTAATATTTTATTCTTCCATCGATTGTTTTAGAATTTCCGATTAAATTGCTACTCATTGTACGCATTCTATCCAATAGCCATCGTATTTTTCCGATCAATTTCTAAATAAAATTGGTTATTTTCTGTCAGCATTTAAATCGTAAGCTTAGTTTTGACTGAAAACCATATTTTTTATGGAATTAAAAACAGTTAGGGTAAAGTTTTATAGAATTCCATTTATATAATTCCATTGCGCGACATTGTCCATTCGTCTGTCACAGCTGATTATCTCAGCAACTACCGAAATAGTTGAAACGGCTTGCAAGTAAAAACATTAACAATATTTTCATTTGCAGGCCATACTTCCATAGCATGGTAGGGAGGGTCAAAATTTCAAAATAACATTACTAGGTCAAGTGGGATACCATATCAAAGAGATTGATTTATACATTCCAAAACGGGAATTTGAAAGGTTGTTTGAGATCGTTATTAAACGATAAGACCGCCAATTGTGTCACACGGTTTTACGATGTTCTTTTTAGTTGTATTGTTTTATGGTGTGCAATAGAATTATCTAATCTAATGTATAGGAAATATAATGTATGTGGGAAACTTCGTGACGTCTTTTCGTCCAAAATACCTCAGGGCCCGTAGCCAAGTTACATTCGCTTCGAATCTCTACATAGGTTTGTTGTCGATATATCACGTGATATTTCCATAGCATGTGTCAAATCCCATACATGTTCGGACTTATCGAGTAGCATCATCGCTAATCGAATGTAGCTTAGCTAAACCCTCAAGACTACTTGCGTAACGATGTCTACGTATTAAGTGACTAAATTAATTGTTTAAAGTATTGTTTAAAGAGTTGTCAAATCATACAGCAGTGGACGTCATAAGGGCTGATATGATGATGATGATGAACATCTGAGAAACTAGCTGTACATTAACCGCATCGAACCGCTAACTTACCCGTCAAATTAAGCAACAATTGACGGTTGCATCCTTCGAGAGTGCAACTTAGCTTAATGTGCTCTTTGAGGCCTCAAGGGGAACCCAAGTTAGATCTAAGTGAACGGTTAGACGTTTGCTTATGACTTAGAAATGCACTTCAATTTCATTTGCAAGAAGGAATTTGGTCGCTGAGTTGAATTTACGCATGACAGAACAAAATGCTGGGTGTAATAAGGCTTTTCGCGAAACATAAATAAATAAGCGTCGCCTAGCCCCAAACCAAGCAAAGGGTGTACTATGGGAACAAGATAACAGATATACCTATTTTTTGCAAGTACATACTTATAATACATAGAAAAACATCCAGACCCCGAACAAATATCTGTAGATCATGCAAACATTTGTTCCACGGCAGGAATCGAACCCACTACATCCTGCGTCTCAACCAGCTATTCACCCACAGAGGTCAACAATCTAGCTGTTTCATACATAAATTTGAAATTAATACATATTCGTCAAAGACATATAGAACAGCTATTACTATGCCGTCTGCTCATGTATCACAGGACAGGATTATAATAAAAAAAACGACTTCCAAATTTCCCTTTGCTTTATTTAAAACTGCAGACACACAAGATTTTTAAAAACATCTCAAAATTTTTAACTTAGACGGGACTTTCCTCTTGATACGAGGATGCACTATCCAATTGTGCTACCAGTGATATAGATAGTGCATCTTCGTACCAAGAGGAAGGTTGCGGGTTCAAGTTCCGTCTAGGCTTAACATTTTTGAGATGGTTTTAAAAATCTTGGAATTTTGTTCGGATAACACTATAAAAATTAAAATACAAGTAGAAACACTAAAAAAAATATATATAACTGCGAGTATGACTCGCATTTGTGCGCTATCTAGTCGCAAAGGAAAACAATCGTAGAGCCTCTACAGAACTTTCGTAGCGAGCTACGCGTACTTCGTAGGTCCTTTACGAACGGTCTACAAAGCTGTAGACGGTCTACGAATTAAATAACAGCCAACAATAATAGCCCTGGGCGGCAATCGCGTTAATTTTGAACGTTTCATACATTGAACGGAATGTATGGGTCTTACCAAAAATAAAATTAAACGCTTAACTGTAAGCGCCTGTTTAAAAAAATCCTATACAAAAATTCATAAGGATTTTTTTTAAATAGGTGTTCAATGCGTGTCTAATTTTTTTGTGGTAAGGCCATATTTATTTACGGTTTAGCTTTGGTTTGGCTGATTTTAAAAATGGTATCGCGCTATTTTTTTATCTAAACATCTGAAATGTTTACGTTACCAAAGTACATCCAAACTAGAAACGTTTAGTGCTTGAACGAGAATGAGGCATATTTTTATGGGGTTTTATCTTTATGGAATCTAGGCTTTTCGTTTTAGATTAAAAAAAAAGTTGTTCAAACTAGCGTAATAAATGGACGCTAGAGTCTGGAGATATGACGGCAAAAATATGGTTTATATGTCAAAATCTCTAAGAAACAATATCAAAATTTGTCTAAAACAATCTCTCTTCGTCAGATCAATTAACACAAATGTTTTTTTAATGTTAACTTAACAAGGCAATTGAGCTTTGATAATCAGCGTATGACAGAGCAACGCCATCTGTGCCGTAAAAAAAGTGGCACTCCGGAAGTGCCAACAGCAGTAAAAACTTGAACAATTACGAGATACTTATTTCATATACAGAGGTGTCGGTAACAGTAACAGTGTCAAGAGTTCAATGGTTTTTTCCCATCTCAAAATATGCCCAATGCGCCTAAAGAAGTTTTCACTTCATATACAGAGGTGTGGGTAACGGTAACAGTGTTGCGAGTTCTATGGTTTTTTCCCTTCTCAAAAAATGCACAACCTAAAGAAAGTTAGCCTAGAGCCTAAAGAAGTTTTCACTTCAAAAACTTAATAAAGGTTGCTGGGAGCGGTTGGGTGCAGACTGCACAAGATCTGTCTCTCTGGAAATCTAAGGGGGAAGCCTATGTTCAACATTGGACGTCCTTTGGCTGACCTGCGGCCTGAGTTAGTTAGACGTAGATGAGATTATGCTATTGTTAAAAGAAAGGGAAGAGATGGTAACCGCCTAGCATCACGTGGTCCATGGCCTTGTGCTGTCTCTCCAAAGAGTTTGTAAATCCGTTGTCTTGTCTTAATACTTCTAACCCCCCCGCCTAAAAAGATTGTTTAATTATTCCCGCATCGGGAATTTCCCCGAGTCGAGTCGGAATGGAAAATTAATTATTACTGGGCTTTTGTTTAGCGCATCGAACGGGAATGTTGGAGAAAATACGGTTTAGTTTGTGATTTGAAATGTGTGAAAGATTACTGTTATTGGTGCCATAACCTCTCATTAATGACTTTCATCGCAAGTGTTGCAAGGAAATGTATTTAAGAAAAAACTGACGCTGTGGGTTTTAGACAATTGTTTTTAAAGTATTGATGATTTTTTGAATTTTAATACATATAAGATATTGTTTACATCATATCTTTCAAGAACAGACAAGATCGAGAAGTAGACCGTCGCCTCGTGTCGATAAAGCTTGGAAGAGCTACTGGTCGACGAAAGAGCTTATGAAGGGCAACCTTCCATTGCCACTTAAACTAAAACTCATCGACATATGTATCTTAGCTATCCTAACCTACGGTGCTCAGACATGGTCATTAACGGTCTCACAAAAGTTCAAACTCGGGGTGTGCCAAAGAGCGATGGACGTAGCATTTTAGGTGTTAAGGGAACCGATAGAATCCGCAACACTACGCTCTAAGATCGGAATCATCGATGTGGGGTATAAGACTGCAAGACTAAAATGGGAGTGGGCGGGTCATGTCACGCAAATGAACCCTGAAAGGTGGACTAAGATCTCCACCCACTGGCAACCTACAAGACGACGACAACGAGGCAGACCATGAAAACGTTGGCGCGACGATCTGGATGAGTCCTAATCTGACTGGCAGGAGATTTCTGGAGAACGCAAGGAATGGAAGGAAATGTGGGAGACCTTTGCCCAGCAGTAGGACAGTATAACTATACTGTTTAAATAAAAAAAATAAGATATTGACATTGTTAAATAAATACCTACAGAAAAATATTTGCACGCTTGCATGCAGGTTGAATACATTGACAAGCATAAATTTAAGATCTTTTAGCTAGTTGTAACTCCAAGTACTCCAGTCCGCCCGTGACCACGGCAACAGCAACACACTTGAAACGGTCGGGATATCAAATAAAAAAGATAGATACGCCCTAAATACCCGTTTAAATCAGTAATTATGTAAAGTTTGGGATCTCAGGAACTGACTAAACCGAATCTGAAAATTCTAACCTAGTGGTTCTGTGACAACAGTAGACCTCACGTCCCAAGTTCAAAAAGTAATTTGCGCATCAAAATTAACGAAGAAAGTATAATTTTAAATCTAATTTCAGGTGCTTGAATTTTCCAATAGGCTTACCTATGTAGGCTTTTAAGCAAAATATTGGTTAAAGTTTTAGCGATTACACGTGTTCCCTTGCTCCTAAAAGGTCGAATTTGGTGTCTACGGGTTCATCTCGTGAAGGCGGAGAGGACTATGTGGTCTGATTGGTAAGTAGGTATAAATTTTCCGGAAAAAAAATCAAAAATTGAAATCCTTCCATATATAACGTTACAGCAAACTTCCCCCACTTTTCCCCTCTCCACTCTCCCTTTTTGGAATTTTTTTCACAACATCTTGTGAAGAATGAAGTCCTTAGTGTGCCTCTCAAATTTTATTGAAATCCGATAAATAAATCAACAGCAAAATTAAAAATCGCGATCTACTAAAAAATCTAAATAAATCAAGGACTTGTGTGCCAATTTTCGTCAAAACCGACAGCCGGACAAAAGCATTTTTTGGCCAATCTCGAAACTGAGACGCTTCGTTCGGTCGGTCTAAAAGATAAAAATCCGTGCGAAGGCTGGGCGCGTCCGCAAGTTTTAAATATTTTACTTCACTCTGAAAATCATGACATCTCTTGTCAGCTCTATTATTAAAACCGCCATGTGAAAAAATCCCACAGCCACATTTTATGATATTATTACAGCCGCCATGTGAAAAAATCCCACAGCCACATTTTATGATATTAGACTCTTTGAACAAATGTGGAACAAATGTTTGCATGATCCACAGATATTTGAATGAATTAATGAAAACACTTTATTGTACACCACTAAATAAACAAATATAAAAATAAAAATTCACAAAGCAACCAGTACAATGGAGGCATTATTGCTAAGAAGCGATTTCTTCCAGACGACCCTTAGATGGAGTTGATTTTTGTATTATTGCAATAATAGAGGTACTTTTTTGTATTTTGAGTTCGTCCATAATCAACGTTTATCGCATGCAATTTTCATCAGCGTTCTGTCATAGAAAAAATTTACTTAATGAGATGATATTATTTACAATATTCAACAATTTCCCGTGGTGAGTTTTCATATTAAACCGGCATTTTATTATATTAACCCTTCAGCTGGTTCAAATTTAAATACCCATAAAAGCACTATTAAAGTTAACCCCTTGATAACATCGGCATTTCCGGCGTGACACGCGTAGAGGGTGGGATTGAACTACAGGCTACTATTGATACAGGGTGAATACGATTGTTAGGGCCTCAGACAGCGTGCCGGCGATTTCGTGCGATTTTGGTCGGTCCGGCTAAGAGCGATTTTCTGTGCCGCAACGCAGTGCAGCCTGCGAGTGACCGAGCGACGAGCTACTGGCGCGACAACCAGCAATTCAATTATCAGTACTACATATATCAGTCCAGCACATATTTTGTAGTTGTTGGTTATTCACGAAATAGATTTACTAAGAAAGAAAAGAAAGAGACTACTACTACTAGTAGAAGATCTCGCCCGAAGGCAATTTGCGCTATCATTGGTCGCCAGTCGCGGGTAAGTTACGAGGCATGCCTTTTAAGTTTTGTCGTTTGAAGAAAAAAACACATCTAGAACCTTATAGTACTTTTTATTGTTTTTCAAAGTATTCACAACGTAGCTTAAAACACTTTTCCATTCGCTCAAACCAGTTATTATAACATTTATTCCACTCTAAAGTGGGGTGTTCAAAATGGCTGTCTTGAAAGCGTCGACTGCTTCTTCACCGGACTGGAACCTTTGACCACGAAGACTTTTCTTAATTTTAGGAAATGTAAAGAAATCGTTAGGGCTTAGGTCAGGACTGTATGGAGGATGGTCAAGAATTTCTACTTTTTCCTGCTTCAAATACTCAATCGTTTGACGAGCGCTGTGTGAGCTTGCGTTGTCGTGGTGCAGGATGATGCGTCGCTTTGAGTTAGATTTTCGAAGTTCGGCGATGACTTGTGGTAAACAAACTGTAGTATACCACTCTGCGTTAACCGTTCTACGATCTTCCAGTGCAATAGTCGCAACATGGCCGGTTTTTCCAACGAACGTGGCCACCATCTTCTTTGAAGTGCTTCGAGAACGAACAACTTTAGTCGGCTTTGGCTCGTCTTGAAAGACCCAGATTGTAGATTGTTGTTTGGAATCAGGATCGTAGGCATAAATCCAGGATTCGTCACCACTTATGATGTCGTAGACGTGATTTGACTCCCCTCGGTTGAACCTTTGCAGAGTTTTCTTACACCATCTGACGCGGGCCGCCTTGTGATCGTCGGAAAGCAGATGCGGTATCCAACGGCAAACTAGCTTTCTCACACCAAGCGCTTCATGCAAGATCTTCTGAATGGTTGTCCCTGAGATGCCTAATAGAGCCTCTATCTCTCGATACGTCACATGACGATCTTCGAGAATTAGTTGTCTCACAGCAATGATGTTATCTTCAGTGAAGGCGGATTTTGGGCGTCCTTCGCGAAATCTGTCACTAACACTAGTATGTCCACGCTGGAATTCTAAATACCAGCGTTCGACAGTCCGCAGACATGGGGCTACATCACTGAACACAGATGTTAGCTCTTCTAAACACTGAAGCCGTGTCAGGCCTCTTCTAAAGTTGTAGAAAATTATTGCACGAACATTTTCCTTAGAAAGATTCATTTTCGTACGTGACCTAACAGATTCAAATCGAAACTGTGACTAAACAATAGCATTAATCCTAATACTTTCAACTGTTTTGAGATTCAAAATGTAAACACATTCGAATATAGAACAGTTCCAAATTCAAAATTGCCGGAAAATATGGAAACGACAGAACTTAAAAGGCATGCCTCGTATACCGATGTCTAAAGGTTGGAACAAGTCGTCGCGAGTCGGCGAAAGCTGGCCATACACTGGGACGCGACTCCACAAGATTCCACGCCATCACTCCAAAAGTCTTGAAAAACCGTCCGTGCGTGCGAAATCTCAAGCTGATTGCGTGGAGTCTTAGGAATATTTGGATATCCGATCATTCAGATATCCAAGACTCGAAGTCACTGCGTGCAGCAACTCCACGCAGCTCGCGCCCGTTTGTGGCCGATACAATAATCCAATAAATCCAATTCGCGCTCAGTTGGCAGTGCGCAGCGGCGAAGTAGGTCGTGTATAAGTTTTTATACATCAGTGTTGCCACTTACATTTTTAAGCTAGATTTAGCCACAGTTTGAGAGTTAGTAGCTACCAAAAACTTACCGTAAACGTGCAAGATAATTAACATCGAATCGTGTACTAAAAACAGCTAATAAATGAATTTTTCAACCCGCTGACGTATGTGTTTAAAAGCGGTAACTCTTTTCGGATTAACGAACATGCTCCAAAACACATTGTGTTTGGCAACACCCTGTATTTATGGGGTTGTAAAGGCCTCGTATACTTAGATGTAGCGGATCGGATTAACGTACCTGAAACAATACAAAATGTTACGTTATTTTGTGTCTTACATCGAATTACTAAAGAAATAAAACTAAAATTACGATCTAAACTCGTCTATTGTATAAACAGTGTCTCTTTTCGGAATACCATACATGTTTGGCGGCCAATAGAGTAGGAAGGTGTTAAGGAAATGGGAGATCTCCCACGAAACAACCTTTGTCTCGGGGTCCTATCGCCAATAGACTGAGAAGTATTGAGTTTTGATGTCCGTATTTTCTTCGTGTCAAGGTGTTTCGATTCCTATACAAACCATCAGTGCGCATTCCTAGATAACTGAACAGTACAAATGTCTAAACATATGCGTATCCAATTAGTTACATCTTATTATTGTCGGCAAATCAATAAAATTAAACACTTTCAATCATAATTTTAATAACACTAATATTATAAATGTGAAAGTTTGGATGTTTGTTTATTTGTTACTCAATCACATCGTAACGGCAGAACCGATTTTAATGAAATTTGGTTTGTTTGTAGATTATGACCGAGATTCAAACATAGGCTACTTATTACTGACAAACAACGCGTGCGAAGCCGCTGGCAGAAGCTAGTATTTAATATTTTTGTGATATAATTGCACATCGGTCACGAAACGTCAAATTGACTATACTATAGGTCTACTATCTATTCTCGTTCCTTTGCTGGTAGTGCTAATTTCTATGTGCAAATTGACGTTTCGCGACCGATTGCTGTCGCGTTGCTGCCGCTAATTATAGGTAACCCAACTCCCCCCCCGATGTTACAGCAATAACTAGGAAGAATAACCAGCGAAGCAAAGTACTATTGTATACGTTATTTCAGTAATCATTTTGGCAAATTGCATGTATACAATATTCATTGAAGGCTCTGTAGCGAGTTCCGATTGCCACCCACTTTCCTCCCCCTCCTTGAATATTTCAGAGCTAAGAAAGTATCTAGGTACCTTTGTAATGTATAATTCTTAGAGATGTAAGTATTTATACAATTTAATCAACACGGTAAGAGCCAATTACATTAATTGAATATTCTAGGTAAGTACATATTATTATAACAACAATTCATATAATACCTTACTTTAATATATTACCTTGCCGTAACACAGTTTACAACTAGCGCGGGAGGTAATGGTGTTCGTGCGTAATGCAAATCTACCCTCAACAAATCGTATGTTTATTTATGTAAAAGCTTAGCACTTACGTACAACTGTTTTTTAAGTTCTAGCAAATAAATTGTTGTTATTATTATTATAATACAGTTCAGATAATATCATGTCAAGAGTAAAATATATTTATATCAGATCGTCTTTTCTTCTATTAGGGGGGCGTCCTAATAGATGAAATGACGCTGCGCCGCGCTTTTAAATGCGTGGTCAGTCTCTGCTTGAGAACGTGCCTGCCCCAATGGCCAACAGTAATTTGAACTCATTTTGATTCTTTGATCGTGAAAACGTAACAAAAAGAAAGACAAAGTCACATTCAATTTTATAATAACCGTGTTAAGCAATTTTTTTATAGTTAATCGATTTATTATGTATCTTACGTGTTAGTAGATTGGTATGTCTATGGACTTTATTCATAGGACATCCATACATTCATTCATTCAATTATAATCGCACTCCGTTAAAACTTCACTAATTTCTTTCCATCCAAAAGTCGTCTGGAAGAGATTGCTCTCAGCGATAAGGTCGCCCATTGTATTGCGATTTTAATTTCATTTCAGTGGTCTATTGTTTCTGTGTGGTAATTACAATAAAGAGTTATCTTAACCGCTTACCATCAAGTGGGCCGTAGGCGTGCCTGCTACCTCAGTGGCATAATAAGAATCTGACTACGGAACCCGCAGGCAGAACTTAGTGATCAAACACTCGTAATTTCCTAAGAAACATACGATTGCAGTGTATATACAAATCGTTTCTCCCCCAGGACTAGATTGTGAAATCACAACAATTTCCCGCGCCGGGAAATCAACGCAAATAGTTCGCAAAATGTCGCTCTTCAAGTGGTAAGACACGATTTGCTGGAATTTATATTTACTTGCAAACTTATTTATTTGGAAGGTTGTGAATTCGACGTAATTGTAACAGACGATTTCAGAGGCGCAGTGGGCGAAGTGGCCGGCTGAGACGCTGGAGATTGCGGGTTCCATTCTACTAATTACGTTGTGGATCGTAGATATCTGAATAAAGTGCGTTACAAACAAATAATATACTATGAAGATTTATGTTAATATGAATATCGCTCGCCATACAATCCAATGTAAGATGAAAATATATATTTTCTTCACCGTGTTTGTAATGGTTCATTGGATTGCATGACGAGCGATATTTTATCTAAATATATAAAACAAAGTCAGGTTAGTTACACCATTTATATCAGGAATGGCTGGATCGATTTCTTTGAAATTTGGTATATAGATAAACTAGCTGTTGCCCGCGACTTCGTACCCGTTACTTTACTAAATGTGTAGGTAACCTAGAAATAAAAAAAAATAAAAAAATATTCCTGGACATTTCACACAGCGCTATCTAGCCCCAAACTAAGCAGACCTTTTACTATGGGAACCAGATAACTGATAGAATACTTACATATATACTTTTTTTTTGTAAATACATACTTATAATACATAGAAAAACATCCGGATCCGGAACAAATATCTGTAGATCATGCAAACATTTGTTCCGCGGCGGAAATCGAACCCACTACTATTACTAGTGGGCTATTCGTCCACTGCGCCACGGAGATCGTTAGTACTGAAGCTAAACTCGTTGTTGCAACTTGACTTGTCACCCCATTTTTATCCCATGGGAACTGATTTATGGAATAAAAGGTAGCCTACGTGGTAATCCAGGTTATAATCTACGTATGTACCAAATTTCATCGAAAGTGGTTCAGCCGTTACTACGTGATTGAGTAACAAACAAATATCCAAACTTTGGAATTTATAATATTAGTGTGATGATGATGGTTGTGTGATTATCGGGATTGGGACATAGGCTACTTTTTAACCGACTGTGCAGAAGGAGCATAAAGTTTTTATTGACAAACCACGCGAGCGTAACCGAGGGCGGGTCAGCTAGTCTTAACATAAAATACTTCATCGTGTGAGACGCGCTTGAAATACATTTAAATTTAATTACAATTTACCGTCACAAAGAAAATATGCAGAACGCCAATATTTCAATAATCAAAAATATCAATTGCCATTTTGTAACAATCAACGTGTTCAAGAAATGGAACACTTAATTTTCGAACACAAAAATCTTTTTAATTTTCGAATATAGAACACTGGGGCGTTAATTCATGTAAACCTAATTGCGCGACAGATGGCGGAATCGGCACGTGCGACGAATTTGAAGGAGCGAAATATTTAAAATCATTTTTTTTATTGTTGTTCCGAAAAATAAATTGTTTTCGTGGAATAATTAAATCAGAGGGTACTAAAATAACTTTATATTCGTCTCAAATAATTTTTAATTTATTCAAATCTCTTTTGTTTTTGATAATTTAAAACTAGGATATTGAGACGAATTTGAAAATAAGAACAAAATGTTTAATTCAAATTAGTATTTTAATGGTTGCTTTATATTTTTTTTTTAATAATTAAATCGGTGGTTGATGAGATCACTTTTTTTGATTAAAATATTTTTATGAATCGTTTTCATGTTTTTTCATTTAATTATTGGGATTGCTGCACGAAGTTCATTTTTAATTTTTAATGATACTTTTAGAAGCTCGTATAATAATTTACAACATCACAAAATTTGAGTACCCTCTATTACTGCAATTATATAACTAATGGTTCATTACAAGTTTACTATGGGGCTTTTCATGGGCCCATAAACCTCGTTCGGACAATATCAATTTGATAATTTATCATACAAATTATACAGGGTGTTTCGTCATATGTATTCAAATTGAACAGGAGAGTCACAATTACCATTTTAAAACGTCAACTCTACCGCTTGTTCCTCGGCGACCAAGCCTCTGCGAAAAAATATATCCAAGTACATATTCTTAGTAACAGTAATCGACAAATGACTTTTTTTAATACTCAACAAATGGTTCCGCTACAATTACTATCACTGTCAAATTGACACAGCTTGACATAACACATGTACACGTCACAATCTGTCAGACGTTGCACGGAAATGTCACTTTTCAAACCGAAGCCACGCACAACCCATTATCCCCCTTACCGCTATCACAATAAGGATTAAATGGGCAATCTGGTAGTAGAATTAGGATGAAATAATGTTAAGCAATACTCGGTCTTACTATCCACAAAATAAGGATTAGTTAAACACATATTGGTGGTAGGTACATGTTTGTTCTAGCTTAGAGGAATTTCAAATGATTTATGCCGTGGTGACCTATGTTTTGACGTTTAGAACGCAAGATAAACGTCATACTGTGATTTATGTAAGTAAATTGGGCGTGGTATTGGACAATTTTCAACTTTATCGCCTTGCCATTAGAACATGGAATCGGAAAGTTTCAATTTGGAGATGATACAAAAAAATTGGAATTAAATAACTTAGAAACATCTCTAGTACTTATAATCTACTGACTTTTTGTTGAAAAAACAGATGTTCATGTTTTTTTAACCCAGTAAATACGATACTAACATTACATTTTTGTACATTTCTCTAAGCATTCAATTTACCTGTGAACTATTTTCATATCATTATGTTGTTATCATTATTGTAAATACGGGATTTATCAAGTAGCGTTTTATCGGTGCGACGGTACGTGATAAATCCCGTATTTATAATAATGAATGAAATGATCATGAAAGTTTTCTAAATAAAATTACAGGTTGTCTGGAAGAGATCGCTTTTAGCGATAAGACCGTCACTTGTATTTCTGCGTATAATGTTATTTGTTTTTTATATTGTTTTATAATTTAAGTGTGATGTAAAGCGTTATCTATCTATCTATCTATCTCTATGTTTTATTCAAGACACCTAACCTCAAACACAATTCCGTAAACCAACTGGTACATAGGCCTTCCCCATACATTTACAGAGTGACTGATCTTGTGCGACCGCCTCTAACGGCTCTCAGCAACCTTTATCAGGTCGTCTTTTCACCTAAGGGCCACTAGACAACTTTTCTGCCCCAACGGCCGTCAGTTCTTCGAGCTATGTGCCCCCCCACACTCTAGTTTGCAAATCCTCTAATCTATGAATTTCATCATTTCTGATTCGATCCCTGTGGGTCGGGTGTCATATGGGCCCGGACCAGTCACCACCTTACGAAAAAAATATTATTCATGTGTGGTCATTTGGGCCACAAGAAAATTAGGTACAATTGGCAAAAGGTCCTGAAACTACCAATAAAACTAGTGATCAAATATTTCACACAAAACAGGAGAAAATTTCGTTTTTTAAAAGCGCATTTTAAAAGCCTCTTCTCAAATAGAATCTTAATAAAATGAAGTCATCAATTTATCTGCAGATACTCTATGATAACCGTATAATAAAATCAGAATGATAAAAATCCTCCTCTTCCAAAAGCTGTAAAAGCAGAAAAGTTTTATCTAAATCCGTCCCCAATTTTGACGAGCAGCCTTCCTATACTCCAATCTTGAAAATCAATCAGGACTTACTTGAAAAAAAATGCTGGATATTTTACACAGCGCTATCTAGCCTAGTTTATCAGTGGACGTCCTTTGGTTATATGATGATGTTGATAGGTAGGTAAGTATTTAAATCGTTATACAACCTGTTTTGTCATGTACGACATTAATTTAATACACACATCCAGAATCATATTAACTGATTTTAGAGTGGGTTTAATATCGATGGCTTCAATATTTATCCAGTAATCGATACATTTCCAATAAATAATTTTTAACATAAATCGGCGGCGCCTTTGCGACGATGCCGCTTACTCAGTTTAACAGGTACCTACTTACATGATGAATGAATATGATTTGTTTACCTATTTTATACAGGCTGTTTCATTGATATTTTAGAATTTGATATTACGGCTGTAGGAAAATTGAAATTTTCGATCGTAATGAATAAAAAAAAACAATTTCGCATTAATACTAGCCAATGACCCTACTCGTCTTTTCATTTAATATCGTACTTATCTAACCGTATAAAAGTATAATTCAGCTTTCATACCAGCGAAACCAGTGCCGCTTACCTTCCTCGGATGGTTGGCAGCAATACGTTGAGACGGGGCCTGTTTGGCCCACGCAGCACGGAAGACCATTTTATCTGTACCTACCTATGTATTACGCGGGGTCAGCACAACATGTATTCCTCCTCCATATCTCTCTATCAGCCGTCATCTCCGTTGTCACTTCCTTCCTACCCATATCATTCTTCACACAGTCCATCTATTTCTTCTTCGGCCTTCCTCTACTTCTATATCCCTCCACACTCAATTTCTAACACTCTTTTGGTCATATGATTTTCTTCCCTCCGCATGACATGCCCATACCACGCTAGCCTTTTACTCCTCAATTTTTATTCCTGTGTTTCTTTAAATAATTTTTCTTTTTAATAATTTATAATCTTGTGTAAGTAGGATTTTTGTTCTGTTCTAAATGGTCTGTCCTGTGTGTGTGTGTGTCAAATAAATGTATTTTTTTTCTTTCTTTTCTTTATGGATAGACCTATTATATATATACTTTTTATCCCAAACTTCCTGGAACGGGAAATTCTAAACGTGCGAAGCCGCGGGCGGGTCAACTAGTGATTTTATAGATTTTACATAAAAGATAGAGTGCCGTTGGCATTGGCACCCTTCGCAAACAAAAAATCAACAGCAAAAACAAAAACTTCATAAAAAGATGACACAAACATGCATTTACGAGTATTTTAAAAGTTCGCAACCACAGCCTCGGACATACAAACGTATCCGGACAGTGCGGCCGGTCCGGACGGTCCGCACCGGATGGCGGCGGCCGAGCCGGACGCGGCCACCGTTTAATGGAATAATAACCTTGTGTTGATGCTTCTTCAGTGTTTACTGGAGGTCAACAGATAACTGCTCTTGTAATTTAAAAAACAAGTTTTTGACTGAAATGAGTTCCATAATAATATTACAAATGCGAAAGTAACTCCGTTTGTTTGTTACCTTTTCACGAATAAACGACTGAACAGATCGTATTAAAATTTAGGAAGGAGATAGATAATACCTTGGTAAAGGATATAGGCTATCTTTTGTCTTAAAATATAAGTTTTAAAGAGGGTGAAATAGGAGTTGAAAGTTTGTATGGGCAATCCATAATTCCTCAAGTTAGGGATTTGAAAATTCATTAAATAAGTATTCTATTAGTTATCTGGTTCCCATAGTACAAGCTTTGCTTAGATTGAGGCTAGGTAGCTCTTTGTTAAATGTCCAGCAATATTAGCAATATGAATAAGAATAGAATAGAATATATTTATTGGACACACAAAGAAACACTGAACGGACAATAAACAAAAATTAAACAAACAGGAAAAAATAACAATACAAAAATGCCGGCTGAGACGCAGGAGGTAACGAGTTCGATTTCCGCCGCGGAACAAATGTTTGCATGATCTACAGATATTTGTTCCGTGTCTGGGTCTTTTTCTATATATTATAAGTATGTGTTTACAAAATAAAAGTATATAAGTATTCTATCAGTTATCTGGTTTCCATAGTACAAGCTCTGCTTAGTTTGGGGCTATATAGCGCTGTGTGAAATGTCCAGCGATGTTTATTTATTTATAAATGAATGAGACAAATTATTACAGTGGTAGGTAACACCATATAAAACGCTTCGACGTCTTCCACATGAAGTGTTTGAGGTCAATCCTACGTATAAAGTGGCAAGATCGTGTCTCAAACTCGGAGATTTTATACCGCACGGGGATGACAGGCATATAATCTTTGCTTATAAAAGGACATGTCCTGGACATCTTGTGCGTATGAACGACTCGAGGCTCCTTAAACTGGCTTTCTTCTCTGAGCTCGCTCAGGTAAAGCGCAAGCCGGGGAGATAGTTTCTGCGCTACAAGAATACCCTGAAACGCCACCTGTCTGCATGTGACATCGCATGCGAAGGCTGGGATGAGCTCGCACAACGACGACTTGAATGGCGCAGGTCCGTCCCCCAGGCTACCGTGCAGTATGTCCCAAAAAACAAAGCCAAGGCCCATATACAATTACACCTACAACTCTTCTAGTTAACTGCATTGTATATCGTGTGCCAGAGTATTCAAGACTAAATTTGGATTTGCCAGTCATATTTGCCCCATGACAGAGCATAGGTAATAGCGAAAGATTCGCCATCGACGGGCACGTCGTGGAGGACTATATATGTATATAAGGAGGACTATACTACCCATTCAACCAGTAGGTAGATAGGACCAGTCCCGCTCCGTGCCATGCGTGGCGTGCCAATAATCATGTCAGTTATTTAATCAGCTATTTCCACAGCGACCGATATTGTGTATAACTTACACTCGAAGGGTTCCAGCAATCTTTATAAGATTGACTTTCTATTCAGTGCGGGTCATCATGCGATTTGCTTTTCAGTACGTGGTCTCCACTAGAGGACTTTTCTGCTCCAACGGCCGTTATTTCGCCGAGCTATAAATATATTAGCAAGTAATTTCTGAAGGCAGGGTGTTAAAAACCCCATGGGTAACGAACTCATTTGGATGATAGCCTTTGTGCATTGTACATGAGATATGGTTGTCAAGAGTTGCCTACGCTTGACAAATTTTAATTTATTTATTTTAAGAGAAACACCTCCAGAAACGGCCACACAATTGCATCAAAATCTAATATAATTTTATTTGTCAATTAAAATCAGAAGGATCACTTTGACGTTAATTTTACTGCCTGTTCCATCGCGACCAAGCCAGGAAAGAAAGGCAAGAAACAAGGCTGGTTGTTTTTTGATAATGATCCTTTTAGAATACCTTATAATAAAGAAAATAAAATACGTCTAAATTGTAACATTTTTAAACGAGTTGGAGCAATTTCAATCCAAAACTTTTATCATCTAATTAAATAATCCGATATTTTATTTTACGCTTTTTTATAAAGATTACCTAACACGTTAATTTTAACTAAGACTTGAGCTTCGTGACATTGCTTTGCATCCTTGGGCAAACAGTTTTTTTTTAAATGGATAGATTTTCGTTTGATCACAATCTCACCTATTCTACTAAGCGATGATGGCGTCTAAGATGAAGCACGAAGATCTAGAAGAAACCTACTTAATCTTACCTTAAAGAGACCTGGATTGTATTCTTTAGGAAAAACAGACGACGGCAAAGTGTTCCATACATTAGCTGTACGCATCAAGAACGTAGAACCAAAACAGTGTGTGCGAATGGGTAGTATATCAACTAGGTATGGAAGGTACTGAGCCGTGCGCCTGCTTGTCCTTTGATGGAAAGGAGATGGCGGGATAAGATCGTATAGTTCCTGGGCACATTCCCCGAAATGTATTCTGTAAAAGATCGATAGGTTTGCAACTTTACGCCGGTGTTCGAAACTTAGGGTCTTAGTCACTGCTATATATTGCTCACTTTTAAGGCTAAAAACCCTACGTTCTATCGAGTTGTAGGTCTAAGGTAGAGGGAAGGTTGCCTGTATAAAGTCTATATCTCCATTTCTATGTTATAACGTTACAAACCATCCATTTCAGCCAATTGTCCATCGATTAGATGTAAAAATAGCCTGTCTAGACGATCAGGTCAGACCAAATTAGTCTGAATATATGTATCAAACATACCGGACATACCTTCATTTGAATCTCGTAAATAATTATACCCTGTTGACTAATTGGCGGACACTCAACTATGTATTAGTAATATAATATATACTGGTGTCTGCCCATGATTGTCAATACGTGATATGCGGCTGAGGTGTCCTTTTTTATTTATACCAAAGCTTCCGCCCGCGGCTTCGCACGCGTGGTTTGCCAATAAAAAGTAGCCTAGTAGTATAAAAAATATTGAATAACAAACAAACAAATATATAAATAAACACACATCCAAACTTTCGCATTTATAATAATAGTGTGATGTGAAAGTTTGGATGTTTGTTTATTTGTTTGTTACTTAATCACGTCGCAATAGCTGAACGGATTTTAATGAAATTTGTTGTCTTGATAGATTATGACCTGGATTCAAACATAGGCTACTACTTTTTGTTGACAAACAACGCGTGCAAAGCAGCTGGCGGTAGTTAGTAAAATAGAATAATAAAAAATAATAGTAAATATAACTTAATTATAGACTAAGGTTCTAAGAGATATTTAATAAATGAATGAAAAATTTTTATTGTATACCATAAAAGAAATAAAAACAAAATATAAGACACAGAGGAAATAATACAATGGGTGGTCTTATCGCTTTGAAGCGATTTCTTCCAGATAACCTTTGGATGGAGAGGATTTAGTTATATCAAAGATATAGATAGATATGGATGAAGAGAGTAAAATTAAGCCCCACCACCTGGCTATGATACACCTGCTGAGGAACTACCCCCTGGTAAATACCTACCATGGCCAGTGTGGAAAACCCTCAACAGACTGCGTACCCAAGTCGGCCGCTTCAGGTGTTACCTTAGTAAATGGGGTATTAAAGACAAATCGACGACGCAATGTAAATGTGGTGCCTAGCTCCAAACAATGACACACGTCCTTGCATGCCCATACTGCCTTTCCACCTGCACGATGGGGGAATTAATGATCTGCTCCGACGCTGAAATGAACGTGGCGACGTACTGGTCAAAATGGCTTTAGTCTTGAGATATCGACACGAAAGAAGAAGAAGATGAAGGGAGTATAATTGTAATTGTTTGCTTCCGTACTTATTTAACTTTTGCTTTGAAGCTGATCACAGCTGTTTCGCAAAAAAAGTGGCACCTCGAGAGTGCCGACAGAAGTGAAAACTTAAATAAAAGCAGACTACACTACAGATACTTATATACAGAGATGTCAGTAACAGTTAATGTCAGTAGTCAGTGACAGGTGTTAGTAACAGTGTCGCAAGTTCAATGGTTTTTTCCATCTCAAAAAATGCTTAACGCGCTTAAAGAAGTTTTCACTTCAAAAATGTTATGTCATATCTGCACCTAAAACATTCTAAATTAGGATTTATTTCGAGTATTCTGAATCATGTTAGCAAGTGAGTCACGTGGGAGACTAATGCAATGTCGCTGAGACGCGAATATTTCTGTAGCGAGTGGTCTGGGAGACGTAGGGCATATTTGTACCTGAAGATGTACACTAAATCATGAATACAATACATCTGACACCATTCGTAATGAAGTCGGTTTTAATAAAAAAAATTGCACTCCGGGAGGGCCGACAGAAGTGAAAACTTGAATAAAAGCAGACACTACAGATACTACATATCATATACAGATAGTCAGTGACAGTGTCGCGAGTTCAATGATTTTTTCCCATCGCAAAAAATGCAGAACGCGCCTTAAGAAGTTTTCACTATACCCAACGCGTCTAAAACAGTTTTCCCTTCAAAAATAATTTTCGTTTTTCAGATTTATTTATTTTAACATAATTATTTATAACATTATTTGTTACGGGCATGTTATTTTTTATATTATTACATGTACTTATTTACCTATTTATATTCAATTTTTTTTATACTACTTGGGGTGGAACATGCAAACTGATGTTAAGAGGTAATCATCGCCTATATAGGATATTTGATAATATACGCACAAAAATAAAAGGGGTTATTTTGATGAGCATAATAAATAAATTTGTGAAATATTTACCATAGCAATGTGAAATTTATTTTGGCATGTAAAAACAATTGTGCTATTGCATAATGCTTGGCATTTAACCACAGATACTGCATTGGTGACGCCTCGAGATATCTCTTGTTGCCCCTTTCTAACCCAAAATCCGCAGCCATTTCCGAAAGAGATATCAAATCGGCCTTTCTTTTTGGATGTCGATTGCAAGAGTAGGCCGTAAGTTTTATATCGAATGAATCACCTGAACTTAGTCGATTTTCTTTAAAATTGGATAATATAAAAATAAAAATAAGGTAAAATAAATAAAAAAAGGTAATTGGTAGTTTTTTTTCGAGAAGTCTTTTTTATGTTTTGAGAAACCGTTACTTGAATATTGTGCGTTTATTACCAAACACCCTGCATAACATAACGTTGTCTCGCAGGTAACGCACCTACAGGACGTGCTCTACGATGCAGTGCCCTGCGTCCATCAACTTAAGGCATACAAGGTGTAAAGCTTCATGTGTCATGTGAATGGTAGGACGTTAATTATTTTTTTCTTTTTCTGTTGTGTTATCTAATTTGTAGGTAAAATATAATATTGTTAATAGTACACGTATAAGCTTAAATGTTAACTATTTTATGATAACTTCACGATCATTTGTAACTTTTCTGTACCTAAGATTTTAAAAACCATCTTAAAAACTTTCCAGCCAAACGGGACTTGAACCTGCAAGCTGCAGGACAGCTTCTTAGTCTTTACAAAGCACAAGTCCGGTCTGGTATGGAGTACTGCTGCCATCTTTAGGATGGATCGGCCAAATACCAGCAGCTCGCTACCTTAGACTCGATAGAACGTAGGGCTTTTAGGCTTATTGGTGAGCAATATATAGCGGAGACTAAGACCCAAAGTCTCGAACACCGCCGTAAATCCGCCGATCGATAGTTGTAAGCCTATCGATCTTTTACAGAATACATTTCGGGGAATGTGCCCAGGAACTATACGATCTGATCCCGCCATCTCCCTTCCATCAAAGGACAAGTAGGCGCACGGCTCAGTACCATCCGTACCTAGTCAATATACCACCCATTTGCACACACCGTTTTGGTTCTACATTCTTGATGCGTACAGCTAAGATATGGAACACTTTGCCGTCGTCTGTTTTTCCTAAAGAATACAGTCCGGGGGTCTTTAAGGTAGAAGTGAATAGGGGTCTTCTAGATCTTCGTGCTTCATCTTAGACCACATCCTTTAAGCAATGATCCTCTCCATCCAAAGGTTGTCTGGAAGAGATCGCTTTTTTAAGCGATAAGACCGCCCATTATGCTTACATTTATTTGTTTTATTTTTTATTTTTATATCTGTTGTGTTTAGCTTGTAAGGTATAATAAAGAATTTTCATTCATGCATTCATTCACATCATCGCTTACCATCAGGTGAGATTGTGGTCAAACGAAGATCTATCCAATGTAAAAAATAAAAGCCTTACTCTTGATACGAGGATGCAACCAATTAGGTTCATGCCACGTCAGGGTCGATATTTAGAAAGATGATTCAAATACGACTCAAAGCGCCGCGGCGTTACCTCCAACTACAGGAAAACTTTTATAGTTTTTGACCTGCTCAATGCCAAACGAAGCAGTTCAGTGTTGTGTACCTAACTTAAACGAGACATTATTATATTTTTTTTAATAATTTTCAATCCTTCACTAATTTCCCGAACGAACCTGTTTCACATGAAGCTCTATGTAGTACTCCTACAGATTGTCTTTTAGCCGCCAACTCCTTCACTACATTGTTAATTTTAACCGCACTTAGTGACAGAGGCACAAACACGCGCGATTCTTTTTATATACATTTTTATATATTATACCTAAACTAATAATTTTGTTAGGGTAGGCAGATGAGAAACTGTAACGCGGAATTAGATTTGAACTTTTTTCGTGTTTTCTCAGAAGTTTTTTTACAAGATGGAGTTTTTTAAAATGTAATTATTGAGTTGGGAGGGGTTTTCACCGGATTTATTAAGTCGATTTTGTTAGGACTCTGTAAGCTTATGTGCGCATATTTTATACCATATTTTCATACTCAATAGGTACTTTTGCTTTACTATACTAATTTTATTAAGAGGTAAATAAAATTAAAAGATAAAATTTGTTGTTTGTATGTTTGTTGGGGAAAAAATATTTCACTGATAGAAACCTTATTTAGCAATTATAGCTGCACTGAAACCGAATCAAAATCGCCCCGGCCATGATTCCAAGAAAGCAAGGTTCACGCGGGCGCACGTTTCACGAACTTGAGTTTACGGCGCCGTAGATTCCTACAAAAATCCGAATCACACTAATATTATAAATGCGAAAGTTTGGATGTTTGTTTGTTTATTTGTTCGTTTGTTACTAAATCACGTCGTAACGGCTGAACCGATTTCGATGAAATTTAATATGCACGTAGATGGACGTATGTACCTGGATTCACACGTAGTCTACTTTTTATTTCATAAATCAGGGATAAAAATGGGGTGTCAAGTTGCACCAGCGAGTTTAGCTTTATTTCTAGGTTACCTACACAATAGTAGTGTAACGCCTACGAAGTCGCGGGCAACAGCTGGTAGATAATAAGATAAGAACTGCATTTGCATCGCGTTAACACGCGTCATCTGCGCGTTGGCGTCGTGGGCGCGTTTAAATACGCCGTGTGCAAAGGCTCTTCGTTTTCAGCTAAATGGACGATTTTAATCATTTTAACCCAATAATAACTATACATGATTTCACGAATTGAACAGAAACATTGACGGTCGAAACACCGATAAAACGGTACGTGATAAATCCCGTATTTATAATGATGATTGAAATAAATCACGTCAGTTTTCTAAGTAAAATAACCATCAAGTTTAAAATCCACCTTCTTACGCATTGCGGCGTCTTTAGGGCACGTTTACTAAGACACCGTTTACACTATGGCCCGTTACACTACGCGTGTGCGTCGCGTCGCGCTGTCAACTCGAATGTATGGCTGTGTAAGAGAGCGTTCATGCCAAAGCGTTTGCTGGATATGTAGCGTTGCTCGCGGCAGAGCACGTGGCGAACATCGCTGTAACGCACGCAGAGTATCACGCGACGCGCAATGCGCCGCGTCACCATAAACATGCCCTTAGAGCCTATGCCCGCGGCGTATTTTGTTAGAGTAGTATATAATAGAAAGCTAGGTATGTATTAGTTTATTTTAGAACTATATATGTATTTGAATTATAAATTATTTACCTAAACCTTATTGGTAATCTGTAGTACACCGCACTCCGTTATAACTTCACTAATTTATTTCCATCCACGTTGCCTTGAAGAGATCGCTCTCACAGATAAGGTCGCGTATTGTATTGCCTTTCTAGTTTTAATTTAGTGTTACATACATATACAGTTTCTTTTAAAACACGCAGACGACACGCAGAAAACACGCTGCAAACGCGATTCTTAACTTTTTACCTGTGATTTTTTGGGAATCTACAGCGACGTATGCCCCGCGTTTGCGAAACGCACGTCGTCTGAGCGTTTAAAATACGCCGTATACACAGGCCCTTAGATAGTGCAGTTTGTATGGAATGACATTACATAATAGTACAGCGTTTTCTAAACCTCTAAGCTGCACGTCATTAATCCTGACATATGCTCTAGAAAAAGGCTAAAAACCTCTTGCCTGTCCTCCGTTGTTCCTTTTATGTACCTACCTCTTGTTTCTTTTATGTGCCTGTTTATACAGAGACTAAGCTCCTATACGGGATGCGGGATAAATCACATGTGACCCGCTTAGCTTCGCTCTTGGGTTCCTTGGCTTGAAGCGAAAATGCCGAAAAATAAAAAGTAACAATAAAATTTTTAAAAACCCACTTCACATTTAAAACCCGTAATAAATTTCCATTTTACAGATGAGATCCTTTCACCAGGAAAAGTGCTGATACCTAAGAAATATCTGTGTATATTATAAACATCAAAAAATGATGTGGTTTTTGAAATCACCCATGAAAATATCACCTGAATAACCTTCTCTGTACTCCAAAGAACACCCCGATTCAGTTTGAACAAAGTTGTAAAACACGGGCCCCTTTATTAGAAGCTTTTATTTGGTTGTTAAGTTTGTTTAGGTCGAATCTTGCAACTGAATTTTAAACCAGTTCCCCTCAACCGATTGAGCTGAAGTTTGGAATACATATATAACTTCGGTGACAATGTTATAATATGGTACCATGGAGGTGGTCTCATGATGCAGTCGGATGCTAGACAATGGAACTTCTGAATGGATTATAGTAGGCTACTAGTGCTTGGGCTCATTTGAATTCATTTTATAAAATATTCCGATTATTAATTTTATAAAAGCTTCTTTCTAAACAGAAACAAATCTACTTTTTAAATTTAAAACCGGTTTTAGATTTTGATACGGAACCTCTCTGTGCTTAGTTGAACTCGGAGTCGATTTTATTCTAGTTCGCCCAGACTTGGGGATTAAAAAGCCAATCCTATGGATAAACCCTAGATTAAGTCTTAAGATTTAAAAACGGAAAAGCGGATGCCAGAGCCTACTCTGGCATCTCGTATATACGAGGTACTGGCGTCTGTTCTACGGCTTCACTTGTTCGTACAAATGTAGCCTGTTTAAAAGATATAGGCCAATATATAATATTGTGGGATGATAAAGACATCACGTGGTCTAAGATTGAGAATGAAGATTATCCACACTAATAAATTAGCCTGTTTGTTAAGTTTTCAAGACAGCTGAACCGATTTCGATGAAACTCGGTATACAGATACAAATACAAAATTTATTTAGTATCCGGGATAGAGACACAGACTACTTTTTAACCAACTACGCATAAGGAGGGTTATGTTTTTTTGAAAGAAAGAAAAATATTTTATTTTATTAACAAACATATGGGTAGATCGATAGAATCTGTCAATAACCATCCATCCGCAAAGACTTCAGTTTACCCGTAATCATGGCATGCCAACTGCGTCGAAATATCGGGACACAGGATAACTTCGTAAAACCATCATAAACCAATCAAACCATAGTAAATATCCCGTTTGAAGGACTGGATTTGAACAAAATGGAATATGGAATACAAATACAAAATGGAATACCTACCTGCAACCCCTGTACACCTCTAAAATAAAAAAAATATAAAGCTGCGAGCATCCCCCAGCCCTCATCCGCAGTTCGTCGTCGTTAAATATTAACCCGCCGCAACGGAAGAAAGACTCTAAAACGGTTGGGTATAAATACTGTTACAAGCTGAGGGTTCGGGATAAAATAATGGGAATCAGTCTGACCAAAATAACACTTTTATTCAACACTAGAACGATGAATACACGAACTTGGTCACACGTAATCACAACACACTAATTCACACCACTGTTGCACCACTTAAAGTCACCGAAATGATCGCACGTATAGCTTAATCCAGACTGACTCGCGATCAACTACTGTTTACGCAAGACCCTGCTCCACGTCAGTCCTCCAGGGCCTCGCTGAGACTCACTCACTCAGACTGACTGACTACTGACTAACTCACAACTGACTGTCCGGCCATCTCTCCGGCCTATTTATATCCACACATTTCGATTGTTCGAGAAGGATCTCGATCGTTCCAGGAAAAGGGTCGGTCCCTCGACACAATGGCCACTCCATTGTGCGCAACCGCAGACAATAACAACAATAACGCAGCAAGACAAAAGCGTTCGAGAAGTTACGATTATTACTCATTGTTTAACAGCCTCGGCGTAACACTGCCCCCTCCTAAAACATGCTCGTCCCGAGCATTCTTAGCCTCATATCGCGGCAGCCGATCAACACGAACAATTTTAGGCGCACCTCGCGCTGAAGATGTAGCAACTAGAGGAGCCACATTGCCGTCTCCAGTACTTCAGGACACCCAGAGTCCCTTTCTCATCAGCGATCCCAATTCCAGCCTCCAAAACACGGCTCTCATGATTTCTATCTGTTCTTTCACTTCCTGGAATTACTTTCCAGATAAACCGAACGATTCCCTCATCAGTCGAGCCCAATTCCAGCCTCCAAAACACGGCTCTCTTGATTTCTATCTGTTCTTTCACTTCCTGGAATTCCTTTCCAGATGAACCGAACGATTCCCTCATCAGTCGAGCACGCTCTTATGGCCAACGTCGCTGATCTTCCTGTTGACGACGCTGCTCTTCTTTATCCTGACGTCGCTGTTCCTCTTGCAACCGAGTCTGCTCCACCTGTTCATGTCACTGTTCCTTCTGCAACCGAGCCTGCTCTTCCTGTTGACGACGCTTCTCTTCTTTAAGCTGACGGCGTTATTCCTCCTGCAACTGAGCCTGCTCTTCCTGTTGACGACGCTGCACTTCTTTATCCTGACGACGCTGTTCTTCTTGACGACAAAGCATTGCCATAATAGCAGCAAGATCGCCTGTCACAGGAGCTTGCCCACGGATGATGATGATGGTGCTCCAAATGATTCGGCGGCGGCTGATTCCATCTCCATCGGCTGACGACTCTGCCGAGCTTCTTGAACCGGAGAATCTCCAAACCGCCTTTCATCCATTTCCTGTTGTCGTTGACCTCTCGTCCTGACACCGTCCACGTTATCCTTTGGCAGAACCGGCATTATTTTATCCCACTTCTGACACCAAATTGTTACGAACTGAGGGTTCGGGATAAAATAATGGGAAGCAGTCCAACCAAAATAACACTTTTATTCAACACTAGAACGATGAATACACGAACTTGGTCACACGTAATCACAACACACTAATTCACACCACTGTTGCACCACTTAAAGTCACCGAAATGATCGCACGTATAGCTTAATCCAGACTGACTCGCGATCAACTACTGTTTACGCAAGACCCTGCTCCACGTCAGTCCTCCAGGGCCTCGCTGAGACTCACTCACTCAGACTGACTGACTACTGACTAACTCACAACTGACTGTCCGGCCATCTCTCCGGCCTATTTATATCCACACATTTCGATTGTTCGAGAAGGATCTCGATCGTTCCAGGAAAAGGGTCGGTCCCTCGACACAATGGCCACTCCATTGTGCGCAACCGCAGACAATAACAACAATAACGCAGCAAGACAAAAGCGTTCGAGAAGTTACGATTATTACTCATTGTTTAACAGCCTCGGCGTAACAATACTATGGAGTATTACACACTTCCTTCATAAAACCTGCCCCATTGACGACTTCCGTGACGCAGTGGGCAAATAGCTGACGGTTGCGGCTTCGATTCTCGCCGCGAAACAAATGTTTGCAAGATCTACAGATATTTGTTTTGGGTCTGGGTGTTTTTCTATATATTATAAGTAAGTAGTGTTACGCCAAGGCTGTTACACAATAGGTGATAGTCGAAATTTCTCGATAGCTCTCGGCTTACCTGCTGTGTCACGGAATACGTAATATTAATTTGTTTAAGAAAAATAGCGATAATCATAATTTTAATACTAGAAATAAAGATAAACTCGCTGTTGCCACTTGTAGACTCCATAAAGTTAGTAAATCGTTTAAAGGGCAAGGTGTGCGCTTTTATAACAAACTTCCAAGGGATGTACAAAAATTGACAATTAACAAATTTAAAAACGTAATTAAACAAAATCTTTATAAAAGAGCCTACTATAAAATATCGGATTATTTATATGATAGAGAAGCTTGGGATCGAAACTGCTCCAACTCGTTCAAAATGTTACAATTTAGACGTAATTTCTTTTCTGTATTATGTATTGTAAAAGGATCATTAAAAAAAACAACCAGCCTTGTTTTCTTGCCTTTCTTTCCTGGCTTGGTCGCGAAGGAACAGGCAGTAAAATTGGCGTTTCAAAGTGATCCTTGTGATTTTAATGAATAAAAATATTTGACTTTGACTTTGAGTGGCTAAATATGATTTAGAGAGTTGTCAGATCAATCACACATAAATAAAAAATAATACAAATAACAAGACACGCGTATATATCAGTGGCGGTCTTATCGCTATAAGCGTTCCATTTTTCCTTTTGAGGTACGGAACCTTAACAAACATCAAAGTCAGATAATAATTAGGAGTGGCAAAAATTTATTACTTTTTATATGAAAAGGTTCCTAACTAAAGAGCGAAAACTCTGACCATACCTTTAGTAGCTTGCGAAATAGAAGCTAAGATGAGCCTGAATGTTTAATGGGTCATTTAGCGAGCTTCCACGGTAAAGGAAAACGTCGACAGCTAACCATTCTTCGTAGAAACCTCAGGTCTGATTTCACAAGTAAAGGCTTGTTTCAGTTTGATTATCATCATCATCATATCAGCCACAGGTCCACTGCTAAACATAGGTCTCCCCAATAGATTTCCAGAGTGAATGATCTTGTGCGGCCAGCAACCATTAACAGGTCGTCTTTCTAGTGTGGGGCTCCTACGCTGCGCTTTTCAGTGCGTGGCCTCCATTCAAGAACCTTTCTGCCCCAATCTATGTGCCCTGCCCACTGCCACTTCAGCTTGCTAATTCTTTGTACTTCAGTTTGGGTTTTCGACTGCCTCCGTGGCGCAGTGGGCGTATAGCCGGCTGAGACGCAGGAGGTAGCGGATTCAATTCCAACAATGGATTAACAATTGGAACAAATGTTTGCATGATCTACAGATATTTGTTCCGTGTCTGGGTGTTTTTCTATATATTATAAGTATGTATTTACAAAAAAAAGTATAAAAGTATTCTATCAGTTATCTGGTTCCCATAGTACAAGCTCTGCTTAGTTTGGGGCTAGATAGCGCTGTGTGAAATGTCCAGCGATATATATATTCAGTTTGATAATTCGTTCATAAGGGTCGTTTTTGTTGTTGACTTAATAGCCTGATTGTTTACAGTTCTAAGGGACCGTCTAATCGAAGTATTTGATATTAATTTCAACTTGATACCTCCACGCGTTCCTGAGAAAAAAGATCTTGCCAGACTGACGGGCAACAAAGTGGCTCTTTTTTTCTTTTTACCCTAAAAATAACTAAGCGAGAGAAGACGCGTGCAAGTGCTTAACCGATTAAAACTACCATCACTTGATGTAAAACCCACTGTCTTCTTATTCTTGCCCTTTTCCCCCATTATGTGGGGTCGGCACAACATGTATTTTTCTTCCATACCTCTCTATCAGCCGTCATCTCCGTTATCAGTTCTTTCTTACCCTTATCATTCTTTTCATAGTCCATCCATCTCTTCCTTCTTTTACTTCTTTATCCATCCACATTCATATCGAACACTCTTTAGTCACATGACTTTCTTCCCTCCGCATTGTAAATCCCATTGTCTATCGTGCATAATAGATCGGGGGTCGCTGGGGTCATCTGATTGACAGTTTTCCGCCATTTTGGGGTTTCGTAAATTGTTCGGGTTATTTTGAGGGTAGTTGAGGTATTTTGATAGTGTTCCTTTAAATAATTTACCGTGATTTATTCAGGTTCAAACGATAGGGTCTTTAAAGATGGTTTTGAATTTACGCCCGAATTTCAGGGTAAATAGGCTAATAGTAAGATGACCAATACACAAACCTGCAGACTCTATAATGAGGCAGAAGAATCACCGCTACATCGGTTAGGCGAGTATGGTCCACTTATGTGCAAACGTAGCATTCATCTGGGCAAACACATTCTTAGTCCGGAGGAGCTAACAGTTATCACCCCTAAGAATATTCTACAGTTTTTAGCAGCTGAAGGCTTAGTGGTGAACTTTGAACGCCCCCATGACCTAGGGGCGACATAAAAACAAGTGGTAATTACAATTGGCCTCGTGGCCGCAATGAAACTAAAGCCGCAAATACTAATATAAAAAAAACTACTAGCCTTACAGTAGTCGCATATGATGTGTAACATCTGACCACCGCACGCGCTCATTGGTCAAATCAAATAGCGCGCGCTTCCCCGGTTTCCTGTTACAGATTTCCGTCCCTTTTGCCAAAATCACCCCCACAACCCGAGAGGAAAGATATTACACATCAAAAAAGATGACCAAACACATGATTTGAACGCTCTGAAATTCTATGGGGACAGAAGGAACGTAAGGCGAGGTCGATATAACGAATTTTGGCGACCTCATCAAAGCTTAGGATCAATCTTTTATTTTTATAGTGTTATCCGAACACTCACGGAAAATTCCAACAAGTGGTAAGAGTATCCCAATTGGCAGTGCATCCTCGTATCAAGAGGAAGGTTGCGGGTCCAAGTCCCGTCTGGTTTAAACGTTTTTGTGATGGTTTTAAAAATCTTTAGAATTAGTTAGCGACATCATTTTTAGTTATTTGAACCGCAATAAATCTGGTACTATTATACTTGAAAACATATTAAAACTTGAAATAAGAATTTAATTTGTACCTGTAGGTAGATCATCGTCATCATTATACCACCCACAGGACTTGCTTACAGCCACTGCTGAATTTTTAAGCTACCCCGGGGCGCCGCTAACCACCCTACATTTTGCTAGTAACTAGTTTCGTTAGCGCTTTACGCTTCCGCCCGATATCCAACTGTCTACAACTGGATCTACTAAATAATGCAAAGATTAATCAAGCGTAGACGGTCCATCTAAATAATGCCTACCAGTCTCTACAAATTACATGTTTAACATAACAAAACGTGCGCCCGTCAGGATGTGCCTTTAATAAATTAGACATCGGCCACAGTTTAGGAGGAGGAAGTGGGGCAAGTTGTAATAGGGTTTTATTAATGTATTAATATATCGGTTGTTGAAGGGTCTCTTACCCTTATGGGCAGTATTTTTGAAGTTATAAAGTTTGTTGTTAGGTTATTTTAAACAAAATATACAATATATATAATTTAATATTTTTATATAAGAAAATGATGTAAATTTTGTAGCTAAACCTTTTAGCTGCTAATGTTTGAAATAAATCACTGGTTATTTACAAGACCACCCAACTTAAACCCCAGTTCCCGTAAAAAAATGGGGTGTGGTTGTGTCATGGACACGACTGTGCGTTGTATGTGAATACGTGTCCGTAATAGGTAATATTTTCTATACAAAATATAAAACACGCTGCTTTATGTATGTTATAATCATGTTTTAACAGTAAGAAGTCCTTCGGGTCATACTAAATGGAAATCTCGAAACGCAGCAAAATGGCCTCCAAATGGCGGCGCTTCTATATTGTGGATATACGTTACAGATCTAACAAACAGACTTTCCCTACTGTTTGCAAGAAACATATTTTATTCTGTGTTCAACACACTAGGGCTAACAAAATGCACCCATTCAAAGCCGGACCAGGCGGGGTTCCGCGTGAATTTTTAAAAACGGAAGATGCGGAAATGGTTCCGGATAATGGTGAATATTCGAACCGTTTAGAGCTATTAAGGGATGAATTTTTTACTCATTATTTTATGGGGTTCGATATACGATTTTGAGTAAGCTGTTGGGATTAATTAATATCCATAATACTTAATATTATAAATTCAAAAGTAACTCTCTCTCTGTCTATCTGTTTGTTACGTTTTCACGACTAAATGTTTTATGTATGTATACTGTATGCTCACCGCATCCGATAAAAAATCTATGGAGATCTAAGTATGTTCAGCAACATATATGTAAAAATACCCATCAAGTACTCTATTTCTGACTACTCCACTTACCTGAAACAAACAAACAAAAAATCGTAAATAAATCCTTAATAGAAATAAAACAAATCACAATGAAATATAGTAGCATAGCTGAAACGCCTCCGGCTTCGCACGCGTCGTTTGTCAATAAAAATACACTCATTACGCGCAGTCGAGTAATAAGTATCCCGGTTATTATCTATCTTATCGTACCTATATATCAAATTAAATCAGTTTAATATATAATATAATTGGTTACACATTTTTGGAAAGAAATTGCAGTTATTCTGAATTTCAAACATGTCTCTATATTTGTGTCACTAAAGCTACACGCATACCAAATTTCAGCACTGTGGGGTCACTGGTGTACCCTGTGAATTTCGTCAAAGTTCAGTTTTTGTTATCACATAAATGCTAAAGTTTGGATGTTTGTTTATATAACTTTTTGTTTGTTACACAATCACGTCGTAACGGCTGAACCGATTTCGATGAAATTTGTTATATACGTAGATTAACCTGGATTAACACACAGGCTACTTTTTATTCGATAAATCAGGTCCCATGGGATAAAAATGTCGTGTCAAGTTTCTATTGAAAAAATATTTTAGCCTTCGTTACCACTTTACGCATAGTTTACACTTTACACGAGTTTATCTTTATTTCTAGGTTACCTACACATTTAGTAGCGTAACGCGTACGAAGTCGCGGGCAACATCTAGTGGCTAATAAATAACATACAAACTACAAGGTTTGAACTACATGGCGTGCAAATTACATGTCATGGCTTTCTATTCTATAATTCCAGACCACCCTGTATCGAGGGTAAAACAGCAGATGACACTGATTATGCTGACCATCTATCCAAGACAAAAGCTACCATTTACGGTCATTCGTCTGCCATTAGAGTCGTCAATAGCGGATGATATATTAACATCCCCCTTGTAGACAAAGAGACCACTGTACGAACACTACTTTGAGGACAATATGCAAAGTAATTACTATTCCTAAAAATAAAAATCCTTTATTGTTATAACTTTGTTTTTAGGGTCTTAGCAGAAAAAATTAAACACTGTTTAGCGCGTGTTTAAAAAATTACAATACAAATATGGGTAAGGAATTTTTTAAACACGAGTTAAACAGTTGTTTAACTTTTTTGTGGTAACAAGGTTAAGGTTAATGTTTGAGAAGAGGTATAGGCCTCTTCGGTTGATTTTTAAAATGTATTTCGCAATAATATAATCCGCTCCTATTGAATAAACTTCTATACAGAAGCACCATGGTTTTTTATAGGAAGCTAAAAAAGATTCGTTAGATTGAAGAGAAAGATTGAATATGACGTCATAAACTAAATAAATAAACATTGCTGGACATTTCACATAGCGCTATCTAGCCCCAAATTAAGCAGAGCTTGTACTATGGGAACCAGATAACTGATAGAATACTTATACACATTTTTTTTGTAAATACATACACCCAGACACGGAACAAATATCTATAGATCATGGAACCATTTGTTCCGCGGCGGGAATCGAACCCGCTACCTCCTGCGTCTCAGCCGGCTATACGCCCACTGCGCCACGGAGGCAGTCAAATAAACGAAAACTCAATTTTACTCAAAAATTACTCTTTATAACTTTTGAAACTATCCATTATAGTTTTAAGAGCTATAAAAGATTTAAAATAAATTTTTGATTGTTTTTAAAAGGGTGCAATAAATATTTATCTATCTAAAGAGTATTTTTTAAGATCTTTATAATATTCAAAATAATTGTCAACCATATTTCGTTCTGGTACTTTATCAGGTATAGTTAGTCCAGTGATCTCCTGATCTACTAAGAGGAGGGTAGATGGTGGACAATAGACGCTTGTTCTATTGAGTCGCGATGTCGACATCATTTGTCATGTGTTTATTACTGGACGGAGATATACAAAATTATTTGGAAGTGTATATTTTTCTTATTCTCTTATTTTTTTTGTTATACATACTAACAATATACCGAATTATACATACAAGTATGCACTAAATGCTTATGGCGAGGGATATGCTTGGTGTTTCGTTACGAGATCGAGTCAGAAATGATGAGATCCGAAGACAAATCAAAATTACATAGCCCAGAGGAATAGCAAGTGGCTGTGGACGGGGCAAATAGCTCTGTGAATTGAGGACCGTTGGGGCACATAGGTTCTCGATACCAAGCACTGCATTGCGCAGGACCCGCACTAGATGGAAAAATTACCTAATAATGGTTGCAAGCCCTCATTTTCCATAGTAGTTAGCAAGGAATATGCTCTAGTTCAAATTCCTTGGAAGTAAACTCTTGCGTTAGCGTTAGCTAGGTCCAACTTCGAGAAAGAGGTCAGTCGACGAATCGAACTCGGCTGGGCAGCGTTCGGGAAACTACGTGACGTCTTGTCCAAAACACCTTAGTGCCATAAGACGAAAATCCTTGATCAGTGAATGTTAAATGTAAGCTTGTAGTTTCAATCTAAATCATAGCCAATTGTCTTTGAAGTCGGGTTTCATAGCTAGACAATGGGAAAAACAAACGGACCGCTAAAGGTACAGGCTAAAAGTCTAGTCAGGAAGTCAGTCGTATACAGCAAGATTGATAGCTATCGTTTGTAATGTATCGTTTGAGGAACAAGGTATAAGATGACAGCCAACCATAGTATTAGTGTGGTCCTCTCTGAAAACCAACGCTGCTACACGTAGGTATATGCATGTGTAGCAGCATTAAGCCCACCAACCTAAGTTTTTTTTTACCTGTCACGGTTGACTGGTAGAAAATGCTTTGAGCATTAAATCCTCCAATTGCAAAATTTTTTTTTTGTGCAATAAAGAATTAAAACAAAACAAACATTATGCTGCGACAGGACTATTTGGTTCACACACGCGGGACCTGCAGATGGGACAACTTGCCTAACTGTGTTTCTGTTTACCTACTTATCTTTATATTTTATATTATTGTAAAGTAATGTAACGTATTTATTTTTGGAATATTAACATAGTTCACAATATTCTTTTCACACCACCTGGTCGACAATGTCAAATGATGTCATGTAAACCTTACCGAAAGCAGGTGACTAAATCCCTACGGCTGAGCCGGGAGTAAAGTTGTACCTACTGAACTTCATTATTTAGTAGCATGTAGTATTTAGTTATGTTGTAGTGATTTGAATTTGCAACCTCATCAGTATTAAAATGTGAACCAAAGAGACCTACACAATAAGAACTTATTCGTAAATCGAACTAATCACTGCACAGAATGCACCAACCTATTTTTGATTTTTATTGTCTCGCAGAAAGTGTGAAAAGTAGAGTATTCTGCTCGTGGATAAAGCTGCCTGCTTCTTAGACGTGCTTATATTCCTCATTGCACTCAGGAATCTAGTAACTCTCTCGCTCCGCTCGTGAATTAACTCTAGAATCCTTCGTTACGTTCGGAATTCAAAACAAGACACTGAGACGCGCCCGTGAGACTAGACACTGCTTTATCTCCTTGTTTAATAATCTACTATTTTATTTATTTCTTTATTAGATATCCTGAAAGAGTTCATCTGGGGAAGTAGACAAAACCGTAGGTACCTAATAATATATGTCAGGGAGAAAGTATTTTGTATGTACAAAGTTGTAATCTAATCTCTGTGGTTGTAACGTCTGTACAACCCTGTACAGACATTACAACCACAGAGATTAGATTACAGTCATTATTAGGGGCTATTTATTATTATTATTATTATTTATTCATTTTGCCACGGCAGCTATGGACTTGCAACTCTTTACATAAAAGTGGGCATGGGCGATAATAATTTGCAGATATAAGTTGCTGCGAATTTTCTTATTCAATGAAATCATAAAGATAATTTTGAATCGTCATTTTATATTACATCGACATAGTTACACATCATTGACAATTATCGAGCACCACACGCTTCTCGCGATCTTTTCTTCGCCATATACTAGAATGATATCGTAAATAAATAAATCTATCTTTTTATCTTTTATGGCTTAAATGATGGAAACTACGAGTATTGTACAATAAAACAAACATTATAAACTATCCCACTTAAAACATTAGTTATAAAAGTGACAATGTCCAAAAATAAAGTCACAGCAGCGCATGCAAAGTTCAAAATCCTCTGCCTTACGCCACACATTCCACCGGTCTGTTCTTCGTCACACAAAAATAGCCATCGAACTATTCATTGTGAACGATTTCCATTCGAGACCCAAACTACCGGATCGATTCTAAATCGATTAATTTATTCGATTTGTTCGATATATTTTTGTATCGAGTTCAACGGACTATGATTTGTTTGTTTCAATTAGTGGATAGTTGCTTTTAATGTTGCAATCGTAAAAATAATCGCAAGACGGAATGTGTTAGTAGGCGGATGTCGAAATAGGCTTAAATTTAAATTGATGAGTAGCCCCAAACGTTTCATCATCTTTATCCTAGCCATATGACGTCCACTGCTGAACATAGGCCTCCCCCATAGATATCCAGAGGAACGGATCTTGTGCGGCCTGCACCCAACGGCTCCCAGCTACCTTTATCAGGTCGTTTTTCCCTGTCGTGAGTTGCCATCCTACGCTGCGATTTCCATCCGTGGTCTTTATTAGAGAACCTTTCTGCCCCAGCGGCCGTCAGTTTTTCTAGATATGTGCACCGCCCACTGCCATTTCAAACTGGTAATACCTATATGGTATAATAGCTGCTGCCCGGAATTTGCACGCGTGCTTTGTCAATAAAAACATTACCCTCATGCGCAGTCGGGTAAAAGTAGCCGATCATAATCTATCTATATACCAAATTTAATGCGTACCTAACAAACAGAGAGACAGTCGGACAGGGTTACTTTAGAATTCATAAAATAAAATATATATTGCTGGACATTTCACACAGCCCTATCTAGCCCCAAACTAAGCAGAGCTTGTACTATGGGAACCAGATAACTGATAAAATACTTATATACTTTTTCATATTAATATAGTATGGATAACTTTACTGTACAATATGTATATTTTCGAATTTCAATACTCAATACTCATTTATTGTAATCTACAATGTATTAATAGGTTACATGATCATTATGGACCCTGTTGGGCAACAATATGGAGTGGTGAGTTACAATATGGAGAAAGGAGGACGTCATAATCTATACATAGTATAAAATGAAGCCACTTCCACTAACTGTTCGCTTAGATCTTTTAAACTACTCAACGGATTTCAATGCAGTTTTTAGCAATAGATAGAGTGATTTAAGAGGACGGTTTATAGGTCTAATACATACATAACTCTCGTTCGTAATCGTAATTAAATTTTACAAGGAGATAGATTATATCCTGGAAAAGGACATAGGTTACTTTTTAGCCAACTGCGCAAAATGAGGGTAATGTTTTATTGAAAACCCACCCGTGCGAAGCCGCAGGCACCCGCCGGCGGCATAAATTATATATAATAAAAACATAAATTATATGTATACTAGCTGACCCCAGCTAGTATACATATAATTTATATATTAGTTTAAATAACTGGTGTAAGTACATACAGTATTTAGAATAAGGTTAGGTTAACTAGCAAAATCGTGATAGTGATTAGTATTGAAGGCCAGTAGGTAAGAAGTCCGGGTAATAAATTACTGTCATCAATCACAATCCAGCTCAGTAAGTAAAATCGGATCTACCAAGATTTTCTCTGCGATAGGTCATTAGTTAGTAAATTAGAAAACATTAGATAGATAGATAATGCTAGATGATAATCCGAAACGGTTTTAGTCCCACTAAGAGAATAATAAATAACGCTGGACATTTCACAAAAAGCTACCTAGCCCCAAACTAAGCCAATCGTGTGCTTATGGAAACCAGTTATCTGATAGAACTTTATTTTTTGATGATAGGACTTTAGAACTTAGATTTTGTTTTGTAAATACTTATAGTAGCAGACTCGCCCCGGCTTCCCACGGATTTTATTAAAATAAAATATAGCACTCGGGGATAATGTAGCTTTCTATTAGTGAAATATTTTTTAGAATCGGATCAGTATTTCCAGAGATTACCCCCTACAAACAAAATAACAAACGTCAACTCTGGCGGACAGACTGATGCTGACGGCAGCGTATCGACGTTGGGTGGAATTGTTTAATTTATTTTTTATTTTAGTGTAGATTGTAAAATATGGATTATTGTGTCTGCAATAAAGATGAATTTATTTATTTACTTATATGTATATTGTTAGTATTTCGACGTTTACTAATCTCCCTTTGTTATTAAAGTGGTATTAAAAACGTTTTCAAATAAATAGCTCATATTAAGACAAGTAATTTAAAAGATGGATTTGTCACTAATTTCCACTAAAATTTTCAGTAAAGTTAAAAAATCTCGGACTGATTAATGGGCGTTTTACTGCAGCAATATTTTATTGTCAGTAGAAACGGCACATTTTGTTTTAAGTATAATTTTCTCTTTGATTTGTTATTGAGGTCTAATTGAGTTTATAATGTTAGATTTTTAACAGTCTTTTGTGTTTTATCTTCTTTGTGGTCTTTGATGTAATAAATATTTGATCGAACGAAGCGAGATCTCTAAATCAACTTGGGCAAATCGGCGGCAAAAAACAGGCCTCTTACTCGTTGGCTTCAGCCCCGGTAATGCCTTTGTAAAGGTCCAGGCCTAAAGCTTGTGTAAAGTAATAGATGTTTGGAATAATAATAATAAAGACTTGCAAGATGTGGAATGAGCTTCCATCTGAGGTTTTCCCGTAAGGCTACGACATGGCATGCTTCAAGAGAAATGTTAAAAGGTTTCTACAGGGTAGGGAACGCATCGAAAATACCCCGGGTGTTGCCGGTGTCAATAGGCGACGGTGACCGCTTACCATCAGGTGGGCCGTAAGCCTGTTTCCCCACAAATATCATAAAAAAAACGTTTATTTCAGACCAGACAGGGATCCATAATTTTGGATCATAACAAGAGCCTAGCAATCGTGTAAGAGCAGTAATCGACGGACTCGGCAGTCCCATATCGTCCGCGTAGCTAATGTTATTTCCCAACAAGCCTTACACTTCATTTACTTCTTTTGCCTTTCATCTATAAAATGAAGTATAAAAGTGTGCTCTGTGAAAACAACGTAAGAAAACACAGTAATTTAAGCCTTATTTGTCTTGCCTTGTCGCGTTGCGGTGATAGACACTGCCGTCAACGGACGTCACCGAGAACTCAAAATAAAAAAAAACGTTTATTGTGAAACATAGGTAATAAAGGGGTAATGGCACTAGGTAACTAGATGACGGCGTCGAAGTAGCGATAGATACTCCCAGCGGTGGACAATATGCATGGAAATTATTGCTTTATTAAATAATTTTTATATGATTATTTTTTATCACTGCTATTTTACATGTGAAAAATCACGAGCAACGAAAACCATAATGTGTACCGACTTATTGTATTTTATATAATATAGCTATTAGTTTTAGCTTGTTTAATTGATAAATTATTTAAAAAACAATCAGAGTGACAGGAACTCAGCTTGGAGAAGTGTTGCGGGTTCAAGTCCCTTCAGGCTTTATATTATTTATAAATATTCTTCATTCATTCAATAATTATATTTTTTATTTTTCAGATGTTATAAATTCATATTTATTATTAAAAACTTAATTAAACACGTCAAATAGGTTAGTACAAGTGTGATTTCATAATAGGCATAATTAAAATAACTAGTGGTTCGCGCCGAACTGAGATCTCGCGAATCTTCCAAAATAAATATTATTCTTAGGGCGTCTTGCACAACGACGCCTAAACGTATTTAGTGGCTAAATCACACAAATACTACAAATTTAAACATGTTTAATCGCTGAATACGTTTAGTGATCTTTGTGCATGCCGGCTTTAATCTTTGACTAATAAATTGGTGCCACGAAATGCATAACCAACCTACTTAACCTACAGTTTCATTCAAATTAGATGTAACGGGGGTTCTTGTTAATTGGTTACTTTCTTTTGGGGTACAAATGGCAGTTATTCTGGATTTCAGACTTTTGCCTATATTTGTGTCACTAAAGCTACACGAATGCCAAATTTCAGCATTGTGGGGTCACTTGTGTACCCTGTGAATTTTGTCAAAGTTTTGTTTTTATTATGGCTAATAACTCAAAAACTACAAAACCTTTACTAAAAGTAAAAACGGGGTCGAAATGTACTAATGAAAACCTTTCACTTGACGTCCCACTTGACCTAATAGTTTCATTTTCATTTTTTTTACCCCTCTTGAACCCCAATATCTCAACAACCCCCTAATGTTTTTAGCTCATTGAGTCACACCAAAATTGTGCCATACCTACCTATGTATAAAATTTCACGATGATCGGATCAAAGCTTCGAAAGTTATTCTCGGACAAACAAACATACATACATACATACATACAATGCCGATTTGCCCAAGTGAACTTAGAGATCTCGCTTCGCTCGATCAAATATAAATAAATATTGCTGGGCATGTCACACAGCGCTATCTAGCCCCAAACTAAGCAGATCTTGTACTATGGGAACCAGATAACTGATATAATACTTATATACTTTTTTTTGTAAATACATAGTTATCATTTAGGAATAGAAAAACATCCAGACCCGGAACAAATATCTGTAGATTATGCAAACATTTATTCCGCGGCGGGAATCGAACCCGCTACCTCCTGCGTCTCAGCCGGCTATACGCCCACTGCGCCACGGAGGTCGTCCAGAGGTCATTTGAATTAAACAGAAACAAAAGTTAAGGTAAAAAAAAACCCCACCCTACATATTTCTAATACTTTTTATAGTCACATGACATTCTCCAACTTTTCCAGCACAGGCGATAAATCCAAAACTTTTTTAAATATTTTAAAATTGCCATATTGTGCTGCATTGCAACGTTGCATTGCCAGGCGTGACGTCGCGCCGCGAATCCCATTCGCGTCTATCTCGAAGCACAATAAACGCGGACTTACCGCTATGTTTGGTCCAAGTTAAAGGCTAAAGACCTTCATTAAAATAAAATTTCGATCTAAACAGCCTCTATTATGAAGTTTTAAAATTACACTTATGAGAAACTAACCTAGTGAGGTGATGAAGAAAGATTAGCTCCGCCTGACGCCAAAAGAAGAGCGGGACGCCCTCCGCGGAAAGGGAGCTTGGAGTGGTATAGTGGTATATAACCGTGAATATGAACATCTTTTGGAAGATATAATTAAGAAAAACCGAACGATGCGCGTAGCTGTTTGTCATATGGGTTCAACTGACCAACTGCATGTCTAGTCTGTGCGCACACAGAGGGTACATCTTCGCTTTTTATTGAAGAATCAAAATGAGTTTCTGACATTTACCTACATTGTTAAATCACACTAATACTTTAAATGCGAAAGTTTGGATGTTTGTCCATTTATTTGTTTGTTTATATGTTTGTTACTCAATCATATCGTAACGGCTGAAACGATTTGATGAAATTTAGTATGTACGTAGTTATGATTAACACATAGGTTACTTTTTATCAGGTAAATCAGGTCCCATGGGATAAAAATGGGGTCAAGTCAAGTTGCAATGCGAGTTTAGCTTTATTTCTAGGTTACCTACACATTTACTAGTGTAACGCGTGCGAAGTCGCGGGCAACAGCTACAGCTTTTGCAGCTTCCTACGTTTATTTATCTCTGTATATTTTTATTACAGGTTCGCGAGGTACGTCGCCTACAATAGAATACGCCAAATTGAACAAGTTGACGATCCAAGCCAGATTGTCCTGGCTGTGGCTACGTCCTGGCTTATGAAAATGAGGAGACCTGACACCAAATAATTTTTTTTGGAAAAGTAAATAAGCAGGAAGAGATCGCTTTAAGCGATAAGACCGCCTATTGTATAACCACGTATTAGTCTTTAAGTTTTCTAGGTTAAGTAATTGTAGTTTGGTGTAAAAATAAATAATTATCTATCTATCTATGCCCATCCTGAAATCACACTAATATTGTAAATGTGAAAGTTTGGATGTTTGTTTGTTACTCAATCAAGTCGTAATGGCTAAACCGATTTCGATGAAATTTGGTGTGTTGATAGATTATGACCTCGATTCAAACATAGTAGGCTATTTTTTGTTAACAAACAACGCGTGTGAAGCCGCTGGCGGAAGCTGGTTATTAATATGCCGATTCCATTCCTTTTCCCCTTTATTCTTTTTACACCTCAGCCAATCTTCCATTAAGCAATGATACTCTCCATGCAAAGGTTGTCTGGAAGAGATCGCTTTGTTAAGCGATAAGACCGCCCATTATGCTTACATTTATTTGTTTCATTTTTTATTGTTATATCTGTTGTGTTTAGCTTGTAAGGTATAATAAAGAATTTTAATTCATTCATTCATTCATTCCACCAAAACCGTTTTAGGCAGCATTTAGGTGTTCTATAATAATGTTGTAAATGTCCTCTTCTAAAATTATTTTATTTTATTTTATTTGGAGCCTGTACTGTCCCACTGCAGGGCAAAGGCCTCTCTTTCTTCCTTCCACTCCACTCTATCATACGCTTGTGTAGTCCAGTCTTCCATATACGAGTCGAGTTCGTCTTTCCATCGGCGTCGCGGTCTGCCACGTGGTCGTTTTCTGTCTTTTGGGATCCACTCGGTGGTGGATTTTGCCCATAACTCCTTCGACATGCGGCAGACGTGTCCCGCCCAATCCCACTTTAACTTGCCTACTTGGTGCCCAACGTCCGCGATTTGTGTTTGGGAGCGCAGTTCACTGTTTCTAATGCGGTCTGTCAGCTTGACTCCTAGGATACTGCGCTCCATGGCTCGCTGACAAACCCCGAGTTTGGACTTTTGTTGATCCGCCAAAGACCCGGTTTGAGCGCCATAGGTAAGGATGGGGAGAATGCACGCGTCCATGAGCTTGCGTTTAAGTGTGAGAGGAAGGTTACCCTTCATCATATTTTTCATGGCCCAATAGCCCTTCCAGGCGTTTTCTGTGCGTCTTGTAACTTCAGCATCTTGCCTGCTCTGGAAGGATACTATTTGGCCTAGGTATAAATACTCACTGACGTATGCAATCTCCCCACCGCTTACCTCTAACCTGTGTTGTGTGGTGTTCGTCATAAGTTTTGTCTTTGACATGTTCATGCTGAGCCCAACCTCGAGGCTAGCGTAGAGGTAGCCTTTGTCGACTACTCTAAAGCCTTTGACAGTTTAAACCATTCCGCCATTTTCGAAGCCCTTAGAAACCAATAAATCCATACAACATAATATTCAGCTATTACAGAAAATATACCTCCATAGTACAGCATCCATTAAAATAGATTCAATAGGCCCGTCTTTTCATGTCGAACGAGGAGTTAAGCAAGGCGACCCCCTTTCCCCAAAACTCTTCACAGCCACTTTAGAAGAAGTTTTTAAGAAGTTAATACCTATTTGGAGTGAAATGGGCATTGTGGTCGGCGAAAGAAGGCTAACCAACCTTCGTTTTGCCGACGACATAGTACTCTTTTCTTCTTCCGCCGCAGAACTTGGAACCATGCTCAACGACCTGAACACCGCTCTTCTAAAATAAATTTTAAAAAATCACTCGAACCGCTCAAAACTTGTCCAGTCTTAGTCCTAATCTCAAGCACTGAGGCAAAGCCCTCGTCCCACGGGACCCTAGAAGTGGCGGACGTAGAAAATAGCATTTTAGCTTTTAGACTTCCTACGAATTCTAAATATTCCAAGACACACAAGGAAATATTAAAGCACTACCTCAACGTAAATTATTGCCGTGCAATTATGAATTAATAGGAAGAGGTAGCAGGTTCGATTCCCGCCGCGGAACAAGTGTTTGCATGATCTGCAGATATTTGATCCAGGTCTGGATGTTTTTGGATATATTACAAGTTATTTTTTTTTCAATAACCTATACTGTCCCACTGCTGGGCAAAGGTCTCCCCCATTTCCTTCCATTCCTTGCGTTCTCCAGAAATCTCCTGCCAGTCAGAGTGGAACGCATCCAGATCGTTGCGCCAACGTTTTCACGGTCTGCCTCGTTGCCGTCGTCCTGTAGGTTGCCAGTCGGTGGAGATCTTAGTCCACCTTTCAGGGTGCATTCGAGTGACATGACCCGCCCACTCCCATTTGAGTCTTGCAGCCAAGTTATTATTAACAAAAAAAATAGTATGTAAATATTCTATCAGTTATCTGGTTCCCATAGTACAAGCTCTGCTTAGTTTGGGGCTAGATAGCCCTGGGTGACATATCCAGCACTATTTTTTATTATTTATTTACTAGCGGTGGCCGGTATTTCACGGCTATAGATATAGAAGGAATTACTGTTTCAATGGTTAATCCGTTTTGCGTGAAATTCGAACATTTAATTCACGCCGTTTATCAAGTTAGGTTTTGCGGCGTAGACGGTATAAATTATCGGGAAAGCACGCAATACATTGTGCGCTTTTTGTACTCAGAAATTATAAAAGTGAGAATATTGTCAGCTCGTTTTTGACTATAGTATATGTCGACGGTATACAGCACGACAGGCGGTGCCAACCAATAAACATGTTTTATACAGTCATGCTCTAAAATTTAGTAATTGTAAAATCGATATCGGTTCCGTAAATGCGAACTACGGCCCGCCGTAAGTAAATTTGAAAATAGATTGAGGCTTATTGCAATCATAATAAGCTAAAATGAAAAAAAACCTCCATGATAAATCCTTATTTCTATTTATAATTGAAAGAAGCCAGAGTTTAGTAGTGAAAAAAAAATGGATACCGGGAATGCAAATTTGCTATTACTCCTTTGAATCAATATTACAACCTTATTACTAGTTATACTATAACTGTGGGTCAAGTTAGTTGGTCGGTCATTTCGTTGATACTTTACACACTAATTATTTATTAGTCAAAGATTATATTTTAGTTTTTATCGAAGACTTGTGAGATGTCAGTTTGGAGCGAACCACTAGTTAATTATGGTGTCGTCAAGTCCCAGTCCGCAATAAATAGGCCAAGAAACTCTCTAATAACCGAAAGAAACAGTCCTTTTGCAGTTTTTTCCTATCATTGTATGGCCAGTCCATCCGATTCGGCCGTCAAGTGACAAAATGGAAGGCTCATCAATCACCATGATAGACTCGATTACGCCAATTCCATCTAGTTGTGTGTGCTGGCAATTTTTTCGCGACTTTGGGGCGAAATTGTTAGATTTGTTTTTTAGATACGCCCCGACGCAAAAAGAAGGCTGTTAGGTATAAGAATAATAATAATATTAATATATACTCTCAATTACGCAATGCTTTAATGTAAAGATTTTCAACCAATGTGCCCTGCCTATCCTCACATACGGTGCTGAAACATGGCCGTTCACGAACGAACTAGTTCAAATAATTAAAGTAAAATAATGGAGCGTGCCATGTTAGGCATCTCGCTGTTGGAACATATACCAACATCGAAATACGACGCAGAACCAAAGTCGTGGATGTGGGTAGAAGGATCAACAAGCTGAAGTGGAGATGGGCTGAACACTTGGCAAGGAGGAAAGACGGAAGATGGACGAGGGCAGCAACCGAGTGGTGGCCATGAGAAGGACGCAGACCAGTTGGCAGACCACCAGCCAGATGGTTGGACGACATTTTGAGAGTTGCGGGAAGGCAATGGATGCGCTTGGCACAGGACCGGAGAGAGTGGCGTGATTACGAGGAGGCCTATACCCAGCAGTGGGTGGATGTGAGCCGAGATGATAATGATACTCTCATCATCATAATATAATAATTTTATTATTAATTATTATTATATAATTAATGTTTCTGTGTACCTACCAACCTGTAAATTACCCGAAAATAACAAAAATAAATTACGAATAAAGTTTATTTTCAAAACATGCACCTGACATACTAAAAAAACAAATTTAGAAGTAAGTACCTAACCTATAACTGAGGAACGTTTAGCGCAATAAGTAGGTAGGTAAGGTACTTAAAATTGTAATTTTTTAATCTACTTAAACTGTCAAGGTTCACGCCAATACATTCTTGTATGGTTGGTGCCTGAACGATTAAGTATATCATAATAATAACAAAATAGATAGTTAATAATGTAGGTAGGTAGGTACCTATAAGTTTATCACCTATGTCTGGATGTGTCTGTGGCATCGTACTTCCCAAATGGATGGACCGATTCGGATGCGGTTTTGTTAAATAGAAATATACGTAGTTTAACTTTTTTTTTGTAAATACATGCTCAAACAACCAGGCCCGGAACAAATATCTTCATAAATGTCCATGCTCATTTTTTTATTTAAAATCACGATATCACTACCTCATCCGATGGTACGTGATAGAGATGTCCAGGTCGTAAAAAAAAATCATCGGCCATCGGATGCCCTTCGGATCGGATTAATTTATTTTCAAAAAGTGGGTAATTAGAGAACACTAAGTTACGTCAACTTCACTGGTAGGTACATAACTGCTAGACATAACCCTTCTGTATTTCCTATATATATATGTATGTATATCATTGCCTGTTATTTAATTTTGATATAAATGAATTTAATATAATTACAATTAATAAATTATGTTACCATTAGATATATTTATTAATGCTCAATATTGAATTTATTACTTTTGTATTTGACTTGTAACTTGGCGTTATAAATAAATAATTGTATTGTATTGTATTTATTTCCAGAGTAACCGATCTTGTGCGACCAAAGAAAGATTCAGTAGCCAAAAGATCACGAAAATCATCATCAAAATTACGAGTATTTAAACCCAAAAGCTAGTTAATGGCTGTAATCAACGTGAGTCTAATTACACTTCCCAACAGCGAGCCATGTCCTGGGGAATTACCTGGGGAAAACGTCATAGGACATCAGAGACCCATCTGTTATGGAATTAGCCTACGGAGATTGGGGTACAACTTGTTGATTAAAAAAACAAACAGAAAACCTTGTGATTCCGGTAACTGGTTATTTTTTAGCCCGACGCAAAAAAGAGGTGTTTAAGTTTAACGACTATGACTGTCTGTTTGTCTGTGTGATGTCTGTGGTATCGTAGTTCTTAAACGGATGGAACAATTCCGACGCCGTTTTTATAATAGAAAGCTAGTTTAACCCGAGGTTGGTTCTTAGCTATGTGTGATGAAAATCAGGTCAGCCAATCCGATGATTACCAGCACTTTTTCGTTTTACTGAAGGGATCTCAAGTGTAAAATGGAAAATTACGAGTTTTATGTGTTTCTACGGTTTAAGATTTTATTTTACTAAAGAATATAGATTCACTTATAACAAGAAATACAAATGTGCAATACAAATACTACCTGACCTGCCCGAGGCTTCGCAAGCGTGGTTTGTCCATAAAAACATTACCCTCCTTCTGCGCAGTCAGGTAATAAGTAGCCTATATTTCAATCCCGAACTTAACCTACCTATACACAAAATTTCATAGAAATCGCTCAAGCCGTTCTTGAGTTATAAATGGTATAACTAACCCGACTTTGTTTTTTACATATTTGATCGAGCGAAGCAAGATCTCCAAATCAACTTGGGCAAATCGGCGTTGTATGTATGTAAGTATGTATGTTTGTTTGTCCGAGGATAACTTTCGAAGCGTTGATCCGATCATCGTGAAATTTTATACATAGGTAGGTATGGCACAATTTTGGTGTGACTAAATGAGCTAAAAATGTTGGGGGGTTGTTGAGATATTGAAGTTAAAGAGGGGTAAAAAAAATGAAAATGAGACTATTAGGTCAAGTAGGACGTCAAATGAAAGTTCTTCATTAGTACATTTCAACCTTGTTTTTATTTTTAGTTTAATCCTTGTAGTTTTTGAGTTATTCGCCTTAATAAAAACTGCACTTTGACTAAATTCACAGGGTACACCAGTGCCCCCACAATGCTGAAATTTGGTATTCGTGTAGCTTTAGTGAAAGAAATATAGGTAAAAGTCTTAAATTTAGATTAACTGCATTTTGTACCTCAAAAAAGAGTAACCACATAACATGAACTCCCGTTATCTGTAATTTAAATGAAACTGTAGGTAAAGTTGTTTGGTTATGCATTTCGTGGCTCTATTTTGATCGTCAAAGATTACAAAATAATATTTTTTTGTTTTTATGGGAGACTCGCGAGATCTCAGTTCGGGACGAACCACAAGTTTTATTGAACATGTAGGTATGATTTTATAAATAGGATGCCTAAAAAAATGTAAGTATAGTAAATATAATGTCATAATACTAATAAAAAAATAGCAAGTTGTATTTTTTGTAGCGGGTGAGTAGAAATAGTTTATGTCATCGGGACAGCAGAAGAGGTTTCTTAATTTGCCTAATAGCATTAAGTTCGTCTAAGTATTATTGTATTAAAACAATAAAAAATTTCCTATCTCTCTGTAACACACATATTTCATTATCAATGTTGTATTTAATAAAATTAATATCTGTAATAAAAAATGCTGGATATTTCCCACAGCTCTATCTAGCCCCAAACTTAAGCATAGCTTGTACTATGGGAACCAAATAACTAATAGAATAGATACGTATATACTTTATTCAGTAAATACATACTTATAATGTGTAACAAACGCTCAGTACCGGAACCGGGTGTAGATAGTGCAAATATTTGTTCCGCGGTGGGAATTGAACCGGCAAACCTATGTCTTATCCGTATCCAACAACCGCGTCATGGAAGCCTCAATTCTACTGAACCATTATTTAAAAAAAATTAACGATTTAAACGGAACTACAAAGAAAATATTGTCTTAAATATTCTAATTTAAAATCGCCAATTTTAAAACCAATTCCAAAATCTCATTATGGCGTTATTGCCTTAATTTATTCCAAATATTGGAATCATTAGTCGCAGAAATCGGATTTCCTGACGCTAAGCTCCATTTCACACAATCTTTACCTTAACGTTCTTTGCAACTTCATTTATTGAATACTTTTCATTAAATGGTTGTCTGGAAGAAATCGCGTTGTACTATATGTAACATAATCTAGTTTTAAAAGTAATCTTTATGTACAGACAATGTCGCTAATTGGTAACACTCTGTATGTTTAAATTTAAATAAAAACTTGTAGAAGGGCAAAAAAAACGTAACATAAAATGCCTTTGGCAATAGGACAACATCTAAAATTAACAAGCATATAGTCAGGGCACACTAAATCTGCATAACTTCACGTCCACTGCTGAACATAGGCCTCCCCGTAGTTTTCCAGAACGACCCACCTCGTGCGGCCTGCACCCAACGGCTGTAAGCCGCAACCTTTATAATAATAATAATAAATATGTATATCAGGATACAATAGAAAACTACAAGATGTTAAAACTTAATTCTACGGCCCATATACATATACACCTTTGTGACTATCACACATATTATTTTATTATTATATATATTACTATTAAAACTATTTGCTGTCACGTCAAGTCTGCGACGTGTGACGCACTTGCGCTATGTCGTTGTACGGGAATTCAATCAAAGGCCAATGCGAGAATGACTAACCTTGGTTTCCTCTGTCTTGCGTTCCGCATGCCCTTCTGAACTTCGCAATCACTCATCCATAGGCCTGTTGTTGATTGTAGATTATGTCGTCTTCTTGAGGGATATAATGTAACACGCGCGAAACTACCAATTTTACCGGACGGCGTGGTGCTTGCTCTGTGAGAGGCGGGTCGAGACTATCCGGGCCGTTTTACGCATCGACAGTTACCTGGGTATGTCACTTCGCTCGGCCAATGAGGGCAGGTATACCAAAAAAAATAAGGGTTGACTTGTTCTCCAAATTGTGTGATCTATAATATTACCAATCAATTCCGATACGGAACAGTCGTGTAGTTGCCGAACGTGTAAAACGACGAAATAACACACTTTTCGTCCAAAACTCCTACTCTTTTGTAAAAGTCGAAAGATTTGCAGTTGCCTATTATGATTTATTAGTTGTTATTTATCAGGCCGCTTTTTCATCTAGTGGGGTGCCATCCTACGCTGCGCTTTCCAGTGCGTGTTCTCTACTCCCGAACCTTTCTGCCCCAACAGCCGTCAGTTCTTTAAGTTATATACCCCGCCCACTGCCATTTTAGCTTGGTAAACTTTTGCGTTATCTGTGACATAGTGACTTAGTCTCAGTAATAAGATCTCTTATAGACATAAAACCCTCGACATAAAACAAAATATAATAAAATCATAGTGTGAAGACTATGACCAAACCGGGAGAACCGGGAGTATAGAGCTCGGAACCGGTACTGGACAAAATTCCGCAGTGCAGGGAATTCCCGGGAATTACAGAACCGGGATTCCCAGAAGCATCACTAGTGAAGAGCCTTGACTGTTCAGGGTATTTTTTTATAGTCATCCATTCCTATCGCTACGCAGATTTACCGTAGACGCAATATAACAAATCGACTGCAGTACCTAACTTCATACCTAACGTTCATGCGCTTAAATTAAACAATACCGACTGTCGACGTCGGAATAGCGCAATAAACCACTTGCAGTTGCGCGTGCGCACTTATGTCCGTTACTGACATTTAATGGATCGGTACATTGTAGTATTTTTTTGTTTATTATGTAGGACGTACAGCTTGTTTATTATCAGAGTTAAATATTATAGTTCATATTAAATGATTGTATTATAAATAAATAAATATTGCTGGACATTTCACACAGCGCTATCTAGCCCCAAACTAAGCAGAGCTTGTATTATGGGAACCCGATAACTAATAGAATACTTAAATACATTTTTTTTGTAAATACATACTTATAATACATAGAAAAACAACCAGACCCGGAACTGTAGATCATGCAAACATTTGTTCTGCGGCGGGAATCGAACCCGCTACCTCCTGCGTCTCAGCCGGCTATTCGTCCACTGCACCACGGAGGTCGTCAAAATTATGTACTTATTTTTAAGCCCAAATTACATATTTGTAAAAATCGGTACATACAAAAACGGAGTTTTTAAAATAGATAAAATAGTCATTTAAAAATATTAAATTCAAATTTAGACAATTAATAGCTTCGACCAGACGCTCAGAAAGAATTTAGAGCCACGTCAACTAATAAATAAACGAAAATTACCGATTGACAAATAATCGTGATATTCAAACGGACTTCTTATTGTGGTTTTCTCAAAAACCCTGAAAGCCACTGACACAGCGTAACAATCTCAAGCGATTCCTTACAAATTACACACAAGACAGGTCAAGATATATTTTCCGCGTGACTTGCGTGGGTCGTGTGCTCGCTTACGGCATGACGACGCCGTCTTTGGCAGTTTGTGGATAATACTAGGTATGGTTGGTTTAGTCAGAATCTTGCCATGTAAAATGCTTCTATTTTTTAGTATTTTTCAAACTTTCGGGATCACTGTACATAATTACTGACTAACACGCCTTTTTTATTTGTTATCCCGACGTTTTTATTTATTGTCAAGCGCTTGACCACTACCTCACCTGATGGTAAGTGAAGATGTGATCGAAGATGGAGTACGCTTGCCTAGAAATAACCTATTCACTCTGGACTTGAAGACTCCAAGATTATACTCGTTTGGAAAAACATACGCCGGAAGTGAGTTCCACTCCTTATTTGTTACTTACGTTAAACGATAAATGCGATAAATACCTTTAATCAGTACTGCTTTACTCAGTAATCTTGTATTTTTTGTTCCATTTTATCTGTAAAACTTTAGGTATTATCGGAATATAACTGGACAAAGTTTTTTTTAAACCCAACTGTGTGTTTTATAAGATTTACGCTTGTCTGTCTGTCTGTGGCATCATAGTTAATAAGGGTTCCGTTTTTACCATTTTGGTCCAGAATCCTAAAAATTGAGAATATTATACAATTTATTTCGCCATAAACTTTCATTAATTGATCGAGCTAAGTGAGATCTCCAAATCAACTTGGGCAAATCGGCGTTATAATAAGTATGTTTGTTTGTCCGAGGATAACTTTCAAAGCGTTGGTCCGATTGTCGTGAAATTTCTATATAATATATGTATGTATATGGTATATAAGTAGGTAGGTAGTGATGGCACAATTCTGGTGTGACTAAATGAACTAAAAATGTAACGAGGGGTTGTTGAGATACAGGGGGTCCAAGATTGGTAAAAAAAAGTGGAACTATCCAGTCAAATGACAAGTCTAATGAATGGTCTTTATGAGTACAGAGAAAGAAACTGTAGTTCAAGTTATTTGGACATGCTTTTCGTGGCACTATTTTGATAATCAATGATTACAAATAATATATTTTTTTTGTTTTTAAGGTAGACTCGCGAGATCTCTGTTCGGGGTGAACCACTAGTAATAATGTTGTTTTATATTGATGTACTGTGTTATTTTTGGTTGTTATTATGCAAATAAAAGTCTTGAATATGTACTAGTATTATAATGTTGTGTTCTTGTTTAGTTACATCGTTTAAAACTAGATGTTGCTAGTAAAACGTGCAGGATCCTAGAACGCGCTATCAAAGCGTTTTGGCTTCTACAATGTAAAGTTGAGGTGTGTTGAGGTATTTTGAGTGATTTCCGAGTAAGTACATTCCGAGTTGATGGTGTTTGATCCTCATTTGTTGGATCTGATAAAACACCCAGATAACAGTGTTTCAAGTTGCACAAAATACACAACTTGGATGGGTTTTGTCAGGTCCAACAAATGAGAGTCAAACACCATCATCGCGTCTAAATGTTCACTCGCGTAATATACTCATTTTGGACTCACTCAAATTACTTCAACACACCACAACTTTATAAGGTAGAACTACAATATTTTTTTGTCAACTGATTTTCATGTAATTGGTAATTATTATCTTTTTGAGAATAAATGACTATTAAACCTGAGGCCATAATTTTCCATAATGGCATGACCATAATTTTTTTTTACCGATACATTTTTTGTATACGTAATTACTCTAATTACTTATGCTATTAATTGACCTTGGTGACTAGGAATGGAACGTTTCACTTATTTGCTTCAAGTATGGTAAGATCAAAAAGTTCAATTTCACGGTATTAACACACTAATATTATAAATGCGAAAGTTTGGATGTTTGTTTGTTTGTTACTCAATCACGTCGTAACGGCTGAACTGATTTCGATGAAATTTATTTGGTATGTACGTAGATTATAACCTAGATTAACACGGGCTACTTTTTATTGACAAACAACGCGTGCGAAGCCGCTGGCGGAAACTAGTGTCAAACAAAATTAGGCCACAATACAATGAATTTAAGTTTCAAATAATATTCGAATATATTTGTATACCCCCCAAATATTATTCGAATACTACAGTTTTGAATATTTGCAAGCCTAAATTTAGTGTTTCCACTCAAAAAAAATGTTAAGGACTAGCTGACCCCTCTCCTCTCCCCACCCGGCTTGGCACGGACATTTATCAAAATAAAACGAACTCAGCACTAAGTTAAATAATTTTTAGAATGCGTTTAATAGATGATTATAAGCAAACAAACTTACAAAAATTTTCTTTAATATTAGCGTAGATGAAGATAGTGAAGATAATTACATAAAACAAACGATAAACATTCCTTTGTCAGGGCAATAACACTCTCTAAATAAATGCAGAACTCAAACGTAGGTGCACCATAAACCCTGGAATAGTCCCGGACAGTCCCATCTAAACTCGCCCGTTGCGAGTGTTGCGACTTGCGACCAAATTAAAGCAAATGGTAGTCTGTAGAGAGGTTTAGTGCGCGCTCGATACAATGCTGTGTCCATTCTTATCAGGATGGATCGGGATAAGACGTCGCTTTATAACAAAGTCGGATTTAAAGTTTCTTAAATTTGTTTATTTAGTGTTCAAAGTTCCGTACCTTAAAATAAACCTTAGAAGAAGATGTTCACTAGTCAGAACAAGTGCCGCACCGATTGGGCATATTCTGAGTCCATCAACTCCCACGACGCAGCTTTATGTGTACCGCGAGCCTTACTCGGTGAAGGCTGAAGAGGTTGCGGAGTACCGGCGCATGAAGACCAACTTCAATTTGAGGGTCAAGTGGTTGGAGTCCCGCCACAGGATTTATTTAATTCGTTTGTGGTGAGAGTGCCAACCCAACATCTGTCGACCTTCATGAATGAAGATTTTTACTGAACACCGACTACTCAAAGTGTTCATGTAGTAAATAAATGAATATCCAGTACGAAAAAACGTATGCAAATTCTCAAGAGTCACGAGCCGTGTGACGAGACAAATCATCATAATCATATTAGCCATAAGACGTGCACTGCTAAAACATTTTTTTTATATTAGCTTTCGCGGCTTTATTATCACTGCGTCCGTGAGGCTCCTGTGATCGCTACTCCTGTTTATGTCGTCCCTTATTCGTGGGGACGTTCAAAGCTAGGCATAGGCTTCCCTCATACTACGTGTTTTGTTATGTACGACATTAAATGAAAACACGGGTAGGGCTAAGGGCTGGTATTGTTGTAAAATAGGGGTTTTTCAAATTCGTTCCCAAAGATTTTAAATTTTTCCACAACCTTAATATCAAGTCCTAAAATATCAATTAAACAGCCTGTATAAAATGGGTACTTCAACAAATCATATTCATTCCTCGTGTAAATACTTAGGTACCTGTTAAAATGACTAAGAAGCATCGTCGCAAAGGCGCCGCCGATTTGTGTTCAAATTGTTTATTAGAAATGTATCGATTACTGGATTAATATTCAAGCTACCGGTATAAAACCCACCTGAAAAATCTGTTAATACGATTCCGGATGTGTGTTTTAAGTTAATGTCGTACATAACAAAACACGTACTGAGCGATCGATCGGTCTTAACCGAATGACTCGCGAGCGCCATTGTGCAAACTTATTGTAGGCTGTCACAGTTCATTTACGCGACAACTAAATTAAATTATTAACCATTTGGCTTAAATCGAGGCCTCATTTCTAAAGCATCTCCGTCACTTTATAGCATCAGTTCACCCGGGCAGAGCTCCCCCTTAAAGCAATATTAGGGGATGTTATATGTATCACGTTTGTATTACGTGTAATATATGCACCATTAAAAGTACCAACGTGTATTTATTTGATACTTAGAAAAGCTTCCGCCTGTGGCTTCCCACGCGTGGTTTGTCAATGAAACATTACCCTCCTTCGCAGTTGGGTAAAAAGTAGCCCATGTCAATATACCTCAATCTTACTCTCTCTATATACCAAATTTCATCCATATCGGTCTAGCTGTTTGGTCCCAAAAAACGTAACAAACAGACAGACAGACAGACAGAGATATACTTTCAAATTTATAATATTAGTATGATACTATAAACCGTTTGAATGAATTGCATGTTTATTCATTATATTTGAAAACCACAGGAAAGTGTCATAAACAGCCTCAACCATAGTCACATTAGCTATACCACAGAACTGCATCTCTGAAGTCCACTGCAGTTTTATCGGTGGATTAACGCGAGTAAAGCCGCGGGCGGACTGTAGTGTAATGCCTCTTGCAGTTCCAAGTTTCCAGTGGCTCCTTTCGCTCTATTATTTTGGGTAAACCACGAAGTGAAGTTTGAGAAACTTGGATGCGAAGTACGTGGTTGAACTTGCTTGGTGATTAGGTGATAATGTAATTTTATTAACCACCGACATAAAAAGATAGATAGATAACTATTGTTACACCAAAATTATAAGACGTTCTTAAACCTAAGAATAATTCACGGTGGTACAATAGGCGACCTTATCGCTTAAAGGGATCTCTTCCAGACAACCTTGGGATGACTGGATTGAAAATAACTACAAACTTATAAAGAATAAAATATGTACATCGCTCTAATGCTCTATACATTTATGAGTTCTTAACCTGGTAGATATCTTCAATGGGCTGATGGAGCTCATCTTATTAATCTGAATCTTGCCATCTGTCCCCAGTCCTTTCCTTATTAGCTTCACTCAATCTGTCTTTTTTCTACAGAAAATTTCATTTACTTTTAAAAACTGGTTCCGTACTTTTAGAATTCGTTTTTGACACTGATATTTCTTGAATAAGATTAGAAGACCTTAGATTTGCGGTGATGAATTTCTTAACCTTAGTTCAGTCATTATAATGAGGATTCAGGAGGTCAGTAAACCGTATGATTCGAGAAGTGCTCGTACAAAAGTCTGGTCCGAGGAAGCGCGGAAGACCCCGACTAATATGGATATCTGTGATAAAGACATGGAGAATGACACCCGACCATATCTTTGTCATAACTAAATCCTCTCCACAGAAAGGTTCTCTGGAAGAAATCGCTTCAAAGCGACATGTCCGCCAATTGTACTATTTAAATATAAATAAATATCGCTGGACATTTCACACAGCGCTATCTAGCCACAAACTACGCAGAGCTTGTACTATGGGAACCAGATAACTGATAGAATACTTATATACTTTTTTTTGTAAATACATATATACTTATAATACATAGAAAAACACCCAGACACGGAACAAATATCTGTAGATCATGCAAACATTTGTTCCGCGGCGGGAATTGAACCCTCCTGCGTCTCAGCCGGCTATACGCCCACTGCGCCACGGAGGCAGTCTCTTTTTTGCTTTGTGTCTTTGATTTTATTTTCATTCAGTCATTTAATTCAAGCGTTTCTACAACGTAAGGAACCCTAAAACCCATTTAACGCGGGTAATCCATCATATCCGCATAATCCGGCTCGAAGCACCGGCTGCCCGGGGCGAGATACTACGGTTTTTTTTAATTAATTCTCAGAATCCTGTAAGATGTTTTTCTTGGAGTTATTGACATGAAAATCAAAGGGTTCGGATTATGTGAGAAATGTTTTTGACAAGGTAATAGAATATATTTATGTAATAAAAGGGTTGTAAACAATATATTTCTATAGGTTAAGTTAAAATATTATATATGCAAAGTTAGGATGTTTGTTTGTTTCTCAATGACATTGTAATTGCTGAATATTGCTGAAATTGTGTATAGATTATGATTTGAATTTCTTTTAATACTTTTTATTGACAAACTACGCATGCAAAACCGCGTGCGCTAGCTTGTAACAAATATCCGGTTTCGCCGTTTGGTCGTGAAAACGTAACAAACAGATAGAAAGACCGAAAATCTTCGATTATAGATGTAGGACCTTTTGCAACGGTCGTTTCGGACGCGGGTTTTTAATAGAAAGCTAGTTAAACTGGTGTGGTAACTATTTAGCTACATGTGATGAAAATCAGATCAGCCGATCCGAAGACTATCAGCACTTTTCCTTTTGGTTAAACTGTAAAATGGAAATTGATGATCTAATCTTATGTAAACGAATATACATTAATCTTTTATCTATTTTTATTCGTATTAAATTCATTAAATGAGTAAATAGCACCCATGCAAAAGCGAAGCAGGTATATATTCTTCTAATAGATTTATTTCTTTACCAAAGAAGATAAAAGCTTTCGCCATATTACATTAAAATAAATTCAAAAATGTAAATGACTTATGGAACCTTGCACGGGTCTTGCGCATAGAAATTGTTAAGTGTGTGATCTTCATTATAACATAGGATTCCTCTACAGGTTTCAAAAAGCGACGAACTGTAAACGTTGCAGTTCAGATCGGATCGTTACCAACAGAGTGAGGACTCGGAGTGAGGGCATACTTGATGTCTCTTCACCTCCAGTCGAGGGCAGTCGAAGTAAGTTTGTCTATTCTATATAATGTACGAACATAGAGTAGTTTAAAACCTGTAGGTAAAAACTTATTTGTAACTTGTTTGAACATAACACATGGATTAGATTAAATAATTCTTTATTGCACACCATAAAACCATATAAATAAAAATAACAACGTGAATCTATGGATACAATTGGCGGTATTATTGCTAAACAGCGATCTCTACCCGACAACGTTTGGATGGAATGGGCACATACCTACTTGGATATTCTCATAGGTGCTTAAGAACTACATGTTTTATTTGTGTGCACGTATCTACCTATTTTGATTTGCTATTTTATTATACGTAGGATATGCACTTACTTGGACACTGTACCTACCTACCTTCCAAACTTTATGTTAATTTATTACCCTATCCTTCTTACCTAATGTAACCTACTTACATATCGGTGACTGTAGACGATATAAAATGTTACATAGTTTGTAAATTCTCATTGTAAGTCATAAGGTTTTTATAAATGAGAAATAAAGATTCTATAGACTGAAGTGGTTATGATCAGTTGACTGTGGGAGTTTGGTACTGTTAGATAATGATTAGACATATGATATTTTTATCAAAAATGATGTTCCACTCTTGAATGTCTCACTCGGGAGTTGGGACTCGCTTAAAATAAACGAAACACTTGCTTACACTCATTTATTTAAACCTTAGAGACACAATATACTTAACACTTGGTTACATCAATAGTACTTAAATAATTATATAGGCTTTATCTACCTAGTAGCTCATTGACCCATCATTTTGGAGGTACTAGAAAAAAGTAGCCTATGTTTGAATCCAGGTCATAATCTATCAACAACCCAAATTTTATCAAAATCGGTTTAGCTATCACGACGTGATTAAGTAACAATATACAAACTTTCACATTTATAATATTAAGTGTGATAAAACAACAAAATCAAAAGGTTGATCAGAAACTGGTGTTTAAATCGGAGAATATTTTGAAAGTTCCATGTTTCGTTCCTGGGGACCAACGGGAAGTATTTTTTCCGTTCGCCCCAACTTCTATTTACAAGCGGACGAACTATAAAATTTCCCGCTAGAAAGCATTTTCTTCCAGTTATCCTATGTGTAAATGTGGAAATATCGCGTTAGAGTTTATTTTACTTTGTCAAAGTTTTGAGTTACACAGGATTCCAACTGCGTTATTCGACCACGAATAGGAAGTAAGGGAAAATCGTCTTTATTACAATGGAATAAGGTCAAGATTGTGCGTGAAGACGCATGACTGTATGTATAACAGGCTGATGCAAATTTAATTAGAAACTTAAGTAAGATATGGATAGTGATGAGTTAAAGTGGTTATGAAATTTAAATGAATGAATGAATACAATTTATTGTACAGCATATAAACAAAAAAAATACAAACAAAATGAAAAACACAAAGCGAGTAGTACAATGGATGGTCTTATAGCTTAGAAGCGATCTCTTCCATACAACCTTTGGATGGAGAGGATTTTGTTAAGTATAACTAAGATAATTATCGGGGCCCGGGGGTGTACATTTGTGGCTTAACTATTTGAGTGAATTTTATACAGAATAATCAATGTATGGTGATGATGAATTAAAAAAAAGTGGCACTCCGGGAGTGTCGACAGAAGTGAAAACTTGAACAATTACGAGATACTTATATACAGAGGTGTCGGTACCGGTAACGATAAGAGTGTCGCGAGTTCAATGGTTTTTCCGATCTCAAAAAATGCCCAACGTGCCTAAAGAAATTTTCACTACTTATATACAGAGGTGTCGGTAACGGTAACAGTATCGCGAGTTCAATGGTTTTTTCTCATCTCAAAAAATGTCCAACGCGCCTAAAGATGAGTCTATAAGAGCATTGTCAGTCCGGGCGAATATGCTGGTCCGCAGATTCGCGCGATGTACAGATGCGGTCAAATTTACTCTTTTTAAAGCGCACTGTAATCGCTGTACTCCGCGAGTCTGTGGTTTCAGTATACGCAAAGGGCTTACAATGCTCTGCGAGTCCAATTTAATAATGCGCTCAGGGCGCTGTTGCGGCTTCCGCGTTTCTGTAGTGCCTCAGGCATGCTCGCCGAAGCACGCGCAGACAACTTTGATGCCATCTGGCGTAAAAAAATAGCCTTACTACACACGCGCACGGTACGCAAGACCAGCAACACCATCCTGAACGTCATTGTCAATAAACTCGATTGCCCTCTGATGTGGAAGCTCACACAGAGGACTAAATCGCAATTAGTAATAAAGTACCAACTCCCCTAGATTTAAGCTTTTAATTAACAAAATAGATCCATTGTTATCTGATTAAATAAATAAATTAATAAAATAAAGAAGTTTTCACTAAAAAAATCACGTCAAATATGTAAAAATTTTGAACAAATTGGAGCAATTTCAATTCTTCAGAGAGCTTCAGCGCGAAGTCCGTATATAACAGGTACATACGTCTCACCGCAAATTCTAAGACGTGCCCGAACCGCATCGGATCCGTGTTCAAGCGTAGCTGTAGCTACTAAGGCTTGTTAGCTCGCCGTCTGGAATTCCTTATAACAGTTACCTACATTTCGTAGAGGAATACCTACAAACCGGTGTATTAAATCAATAAATATTGCTGGACATTTCACGCAGTGCTACCTAGCCCCAAACAAAGCAAAGCTTGTTAGGAATCGGATAACTGATAGAATACTACTTATATACTTTTTTTTGGAAATACTTATAATTATAATATATAGAAATATGTACATCCGGATCGGGAACAAATATCTGTAGATCATGCAAACATTTGTTTCGGAACGGATTTTTTTTGTTAATATCGTATTTGCATTTAATTTTCATTATCCCACTTCCCACTATATTTCCCACTTAACCCTTGGAGCTGTAAAAAATCAAGCTTCTAAATCAATGAAGAAAAAAAATCCGGCCATTAATGCTGCATCTTTTGACACTCGCAAACAAATCATAATCTGTAGGGTACTTCCCGATGACCTAGAATCCTGAATGGCAAGAAGCAAGGTCTCACAGCAGCAGCGATAGAAGAGCATTTGGTAGACTCGGGACCGAATCATTGGATTGAACATCATGATCCTAAGGTTCTCTCTAGTGAACGCCATTATTACAAGAGAATGGCTCGCGAAGCGATTGAAATCAAGAAATTTCCAATTTCAATTGGGAAGATGGCTATACTCTCCACGTAGATACGGTTAGTGTAGTTTGTCATACTATGAACGAGGATATTTCTAATTCTGAAGACCAAGTGAGGGTAGTTGCTGCAGCTGCTATCACTTCTCGACGGTAGCTCCAAGTACTCCAGTCCACCCGTGACCACGGCTGTTGTAACACAGCCGAAATGTCAGGATAACAAATAAAAAGGTGCATACGTGATAAATACCCCTTTTTAATCAGTAATTATTCACAGCACATGTTATGGAATAATCAGAATTTCGTATTTTTAGATATATTACATGTGAGCATTGCTGCTTGGCGGCATAAATAATTACAGTGGTAATACTTTCCCGGACAAAATCTCTACTACTACCAGCTCTAATAATATTCCCCAAAACTAAAGAATGTCCCATCCCTACAAGAGCACTTACTGCTTATCTCTCTTGGTTCCGTAATACGAGTACAAGACTAAGGCGGCTGGAATTGCCTTGCTCATATCACTATGAAACCGTGATATGCACGCGATATTGACACTTAAACTTAAGAAATTACAGCTTATATTCAATTCAATAAAGTTGAAATAATTAGTGCTTATAAAATATGTTCCTGAGTGGATATATCTGGAATATGCTTTTAGAACACCCTAGACCACGAGCGATGTATCCCGCCCACTTCAGCAGGGTTAGATTTACTATTATTATAGTATTTGTACTACAATTCATACTACGTGTTTTGTTATGTACGACATAAATGAAAACACGGGTATTGTTGTAAGATAGGTTTCTTTCGAAATCATTTTTTTTTATTTGGGCTATGCTGTGCCACTGCTGGGCAAAGGCCTCACCCTTATCTCTCCACTTATCTCGATCTTGTACCAAACCCCGCCAGTCCCTATAAAAAGCGTCCAAATCATCGCGCCACTGCTTCTTAGACCTTCCAGGGTGTCGGTATCCATACACAGGGATCCATTCAGTTACAACCTTGGGCCACCTATCTGCTTGCATATGGAAGACATGACCCGCCCAATCCCATTTTAAGTTGGCAGCCTTGATACCGACATCAGCGATGCCAGTCTTTTGCGCAGCGAGGTGTTCCGAATCCTGTCTATTCTCTTGACACCTAAAATTCTGCGCTCCATCGCTCTTTGGCAAACCTCGAGCTTGGACTTTTGTGATTCAGTCAGTGACTTAAACTGGGCACCGTAGGTTAGAACAGGCAGAATACACATATGCCGTAATCTCTTTCTGTGACGAAGTAATGTCTCAGAAGGAGGCTGCGGAGCGTATCAGAGAGGATGATCCTCTCGCTGAGCCGCTCCGCAGACGAAGGACCGGAAGGAGGCGAAGACAGTTTCTTCGCCTTCTTCAGCTCGATGGGGGCCAGCAGGGTTCGGGTGCGGGGAGCTCCGACCCAGCATCGCACAGGCCTCCTACGCTGAGGAATGTCCTCCATATTCCACGACATTCCTCTCCTTCCCAGGAGGAGGACAGAGGGGTCCGCTTAAGGCGGACATTAACCGACAGGGCCGCGGTTGAATCCAACCGGGACCCCGTGACCTTGTCAGGTGCTAGCGCAGCATCGACCCGCTCATCCGATGGGCGGTTTGATGATGCACTGGCACTAAGGTGAATGAAGGAATATCGGTGGGTTTTTAGTCGGTATGCCGCTGGTTGACAGCCGACGGAGAGTCCGACAGACCCCTTCAGCTCTCCCCGGGTTGGAGGACATGCGTAAAGCATTTTCCCATCGTAAAAAAAAAACAAAGGCAGAATGTCGATGTGGTAACGAAAAATTTAAAATTTTCATACAACCTTAATATCAAGTCCTAAAATATCAATGAAAAAGTCTGTATAAAATAGGTAAGTAAATAAATCATATCCATTCATCATATAAGTAGGTAGGTACCTGTTAAACTGACTAATCGGCATCGTCGCAAAGGCGCCGAGGATTTACGTTAAAAATTGTTTATTGGAAATGTATCGATTACTGGATAAATATTCAAGCTACCGGTATTAAACCCACCTCAAAACTCAGTTAATACGATTCCAGATGTATGTTTTAAATCAATGTCGTATATCATAACAAAACCCGTAGTACAATATCTGGTAACGCCATCTTTCGACGATATAAGGTAACTCTTCCCAATTCCTTGTCTATTCCAATATTTTTCCAAACCCTACCCGCGCGCCCCAAAATCTGACATGATGGCGCTGACTATGAAGACAAGCAGAGTCGTCCCCGCACCGCAGCGCGTAAAAGTCGAGTTTGGACTTGTGTACGCGACCCGCTGAATTCCACCGCAAAATAAGTAATTAAACCGTGTTTATAAAAGGCATTAACTATAGCCTCAAACTTCATGTGGTGTTGCTGAATTTACTGACTCCTGGTGAATTAGTGAAGGTGTGCGCAAAGGAAACCGTGTTCAGGCTGCTTCAAGGATCCCGAAAGGTCAGTGGGCGCATTCCTGATTCCTATTTGTCATCCCGATTTTCCAGGAGTTATCTTATGGGCTGTAAAAAAGCCAATTCGAAGGCATAAGATCCGCAAACGGCTTCACCATATTCTTCGAGCCCGGATGTCTCAATCCGTCCTGCATTTTAATGTATTTCGTCCTTATCGTAACCTAATATTGGTACAATAAGCTATTTACCGCTCTCACTACGAAGTACATTGTGTATTTCGGGTGATTTTGTCATATTTAGTCATTGTGACGTACCCCGCTCGCGACATTGTGTCGCAAAAATCCGACAAAATCACTTTAATCCCGCAACATAATTGTAAAATTTGTGTTTCCCTACATTTAATTGGTGTTTACCCATAAATATGTATCGACAAATTATTGCATAGTATTCGATATAATAATTATTCATTTGTAAATTCATTTATCTTCAAATAAGTACCCGCATTTTCATATAACTTGACCACGCTAGGTAGGTCACGCGCATCATAATTAGCATTGAATAACATCGTGTATTTAGTCGTATAATATTAGCTAAGTAAAGTTTAAATAATGACTACGCGATCAGCTGTTTCTAAGAAACTCGACGATGAGGTCAAGGACACCTCCGTCCGCGATTCTCAGCTGTCAATATTACAAGCTAAACGGGAAGCTATTTTTGAATTGATTCAGAGTATTTACGATTCATCGACGAATATTGATGCGTCGAATTGTGAAAACTTTCTAGCACAGTGTGCTAGTATAGATATGTTACGTAGTGATTTCCTGAAGCTGTTGGACGATTACAACTCGCGATTATTAGTTGTTAATACCGCTGCAAAACCCGACTACAAGTGTTTGGTTGCATTCGAACAATTATATAGCCGCATAAAAAGATTGCAAGTACAGTACTCGCCGCTGTCAGCTCATGATAGTGTTGTGCCACCGACACAGGTTGCACTTAGCAAAGCCAAACCTAGATTGCCACCCATCGAGTTAGTTTCTTTTGCAGGAGATATCCGTAAATGGCCTTTGTTTTATGCCTCGTTTAAATCGAGTGTCCATGATAATCCGACGCTAACCGATGCAGAGAAGTTATACTATTTGGTAGGTAAACTGTCAGGGAAGGCTGAGGCCCTGTGGGCAGGTATTACGCCTTGTCCAGAGAATTATGAACTGATCTTGCAAACTCTTATCGATAAATATGAAGATAAGAGAATGATAGCCTCCGCTTATCTAAATCAGATGTTCGACTTCAAGCCTTTAGGTACTGCGTCCGCTAGTAATTTCGATCTATTTACTGACCAGTTTATCAGTGCAGTCCGCGCTCTGAATAATTTAAAAATAGAAAATTTAAATGAATTAGTTTTAGTGCATATCGCCTTGAGAAAGTTAGACTCAAGTACTGTCCGCGCTTTCGAGTTGAGTCTAGGTTCTAAGATACCTACTTTTGACGACCTTGAGTCGTTCATAACAAACCGTGCGAAGGTATTTGAGCGCACAAAGTCCGCAGCCGCTAGTGGGCCCATCCCTAGCAAACTTACTTCAACTAATAAAGTTGAGCGCGTTCGCACGAAGGAAAGTAATGTAGATAAACCGCCGCCAAAATATCACGCTTATGTAAACACCGTTGATCACGCTTCTAAATGTTTGTGTACAGACATAACGCACCAGCATTTATTTAAATGTCCTGAGTTTCATAAATTGACCCCCGCAGAACGTTTTAAAGTTGTTAAGGATAACAGCGCATGTGTAAATTGCCTTAGCATTAAACATAGGGTCTCCTATTGTAAGTCAGATACGACTTGCCGCTTTTGTAAATCTCGCCATCACAGCCTGTTACACTTTGAGTCGAGAATCGATCCCGCGTCTACTGGCACGGCCGCTCTGAAGCGAAGTGAGGGGAGTGATGTAAGCCTCGCCCCCGGTCCTGCCGTTCCCGAGCGCACGGACATAGCTTTGTGTGCGACGTCCACTGCATCGAGACAGGGCGCGTTATCTGAGCTCGTTCATAACGAGCAATGTACAACCGTATTACTTGCGACCGCGCAGATAATCGTGTATGATAGTACAGGTCGCAGGCATTTATTGCGTGCCTTGATAGATAGTGGCTCTCAAAGTCATTTTATAACAAAACAAGCTTGTGATCTGTTAGGTATTCAAGTTCATAACATCGGACGTACTATTATCAAGGGGTTCGGTGGCTCTGAGAAAACAATAAATTCAAGTTCCGTAAACTTAGTATTTTATTCCCGCTTTGATAAAAATATTAAATTTAATATTTCACCGCTGGTAGTTGATAAAATTACTGATTCACTACCTAGTGCTGTGGTAGATATGTCTGTCATAACACATTTGCACAAATTACCGCTCGCTGACGAGACTTTTGGAACGCCTGATAAAATAGATATTTTAATAGGCGCCCCATTGTTCGCGCATTTGTTACTACCTGCCGTGAATCAAGCATCTCACGTCACGCAGGCCCCGCAAGCCATCCGCACGGTATTGGGATACCTAATAATGGGTTCCGTACCAACAATATTTTCCCGCCAGGCTTTAACATGCTGCCTAGTGCAGGAGCATGGTTTAGATAATCTTATTAAAAGATTCTGGGAGCTCGAAGAGCCTCCTATCGCGCCGCCCGTTCTGAGTCCCGCCGACGCAGAATGTGAAGAGTTTTATAAATGTACTACAACCCGCGATCCCACTAGTGGTAGATACACTGTTGGCCTGCCATTTAGTGAGGATGTATACTCGTTAGGTAAATCCTACGATATCGCCCGACGGCGCTTCTTGTGCCTTGAGAGAAAATTAGAAACCTCGCCTAATTTAAGAACCGCTTATGATGGAGTGATTAAAGAATATCTGGAGAAAGACTATATTTCTCCCGCGCCTCCAGATATATCTGATAACTCGGCACCCATCTATGTAATCCCGCACCACGGAGTTATCCGTGAAGATAAGACGTCGACTCGTCTCCGCATTGTTCTGGACGCCAGCTGTAAAACCAGCTCCGGAATATCGCTAAATAATATATTGCATCACGGGCCGAACTTGCAAGGCGATCTATTTCAAATAATTTTAAATTTCCGCCTTTTTGCCGTCGCAATGACTGCAGACTGTCGCCAGCAATTTTTACAGGTTGCGGTTCGTGAGTGTGACCGCCGTTATCAGTGTATACTGTATAGATTCAGTCCACAAGATTCACTGACCCTTTATCAATTTAAACGAGTTTGTTTCGGATTGGCTTCGTCTGTGTATCATGCAATGCGCACGGTCAGACAACTGGTTATAGATGATGGCGCTAAGTACCCTCTCGCTAGTGATATAGCTTCTTCTTCATTGTATATGGATGATGTAGTATTTTCTGTGAAGAGTGAAAGCGAGGCGGTCGCCGCTTCTAAGCAGCTGATCGCATTGTTCAAAGGTGCACAGTGGGATCTTGTCAAGTGGAATAGCAGCTCTCGATCGGTCTTAGATCACATTCCCGCTTCACACAAGCTGCCCACTGAGATTGAATTTGATAAATCTGTGCAACATAAAATATTAGGGTTGCATTGGTCTACTGACCATGATGCATTTTATTATAAAATAACCGCTCCCGCAGATGAGAAGTGCACTAAGCGCTCCATCCTTTCTACTATCGCCCGCTTATGGGATGTTATGGGGTTCGTAGCACCCACAGTTCTCTTCGCCAAGCTGTTAATAAAACAGCTGTGGCAATTAAATTTAGATTGGGACGATACTCCGCCGCCTCACATTATAAAAATGTGGAATATGTTTTGTGCCGAGCTACCAGCTCTCAATGAGCTACGCATACCACGTCATCTCGGTGTGTTCGCGAGATGCATTGTCTCCCTAGTGGGTTTCTCTGATGCCAGTGAACATGCTTATGGTGGTGTAGTTTACCTACATGTCAGTTCCGACAGTGGTAACACCGTTCGTCTGGTTTGTGCCAAGTCGAAGGTCGCACCAACGAAACCGCTCACTATTGCTCGACTAGAGCTGTGTGGAATAGTCTTGCTTTCTAAGCTGCTACGCACAGTTCTAGATAATTACGCTAACCGCATCCCGATCAAAACATACGCCTTCACAGACTCTAAAGTCACTTTATATTGGGTTAAAAGCTCGCCTCACAGGTGGCAGACCTTTGTTTCCAACCGCGTGGTTCAGACTACTGAAAATATTTCAGCTGACCACTTCTATCACGTTTCGAGTACTGAGAACCCAGCTGACTGTCTGTCGCGTGGAGTCACGCCGCAGAAATTGGTTTCACATCCGTTATGGTTGCATGGGCCTCAGTGGATCACACTTGACCCGTCTCAGTGGCCCCTCCGCAAGCTCGATGGCCAGCCTGTCGATAACATGCCGGAACAAAAGGTACTGTCTCATGCCGTATGTACGCCTGTGAAAGAATGCGCCGTTTATGACCTTGCAACGCGCTTATCTTCGTGGTCTAAACTGCTTCGCATTCTTGTATACGTTTTTACGTTCGCTAAATTAATAACCCAACGCGCTACTATTGCAGTAACAACAGAACAACTTCAATTAGCTGAAAATAAATTAATACTCGTGCTGCAAATGAAACATTTTGCAGAGGAATTTGACAACATACGACAAAAGGAATCCTGCTCCCGTGCCTTCAACAAGTTGAGGCCCTTTATAGATAACAACGGACTGATTCGTGTAGGCGGTCGTCTTGCAAATTCCGGTCTGACTTACACCCAGATTCACCCGCTCATTTTACCGCGCAGTGACCATATTGTCAACTTGCTGATAGATTATTATCATTTAAAATATTTACACGCAGGTCCAGAGTTATTAATGTCGCTTCTTCGACAAAGGTTCTGGATCATTTCTGCACGCCGCATTGTGAGACAAAGAGTACACCTGTGTAATACCTGTTTTAGGCTTAATCCGCGTCCAACTTACCCGCTAATGGCAGACTTACCTGAGTGTCGCACACGCCAAGGAGTCAAGGCTTTTTCGCACACAGGTTGCGATTACGCCGGTCCTATCGCATACACTCCAATACGCCGTCGCGGAGTGCACAGCGAAAAGGCTTACCTATGCCTGTTTACATGCTTAACTACAAGGGCTGTGCATATAGAGGTCGCCACCGACCTCAGCACCCCCAGCTTTCTCGCCGCTCTGAAACGTTTTCTCGCGCGTCGCGGTCCTGTCCAAGTAATGTACTCTGACAACGCGACCAACTTTAAAGGAGCCGACGCTTACATACGCGATTTGTATAAATTTTTAAACAACGAATTACGTCATAAGCTCGAACAGGCATTTGCTGAAAGTCGGATTAGCTGGTCTTTCATTAGTCCAAGATCACCACATAAGGGTGGTGCTTGGGAGAGTATGATTAAGGTCGTAAAAACGCATCTATACCGTGTAATCGGTATACAACTTCTTTCTTATGAGGAGCTCTGTACTGTCCTCACTCAAGTAGAGTGTTTACTCAATTCGCGACCGCTGACGGTACTGAGTTCTGATCCCGCGGAGCTTTCAGCTCTTACACCCAGTCATTTTTTGCATACTGTGCCTTTATGCTCTTTACCCGCGCCTGAGGTAGAGTCTGATAATCTCAGCCTACTTCAAAGGCATTCGCTGCTAGACAAATTAGTTCAATCGTTTTGGCAACGATGGAGGATGGAATATCTACACGGATTGCAGGTTAGGCAGAAGTGGAATACTCCTTCCACGCCTATCACACCCGGGCTTGTAGTGGTTGTGATAGAAGATAATGTTCCGAGTTTAGCCTGGCCGTTAGCAATTGTAGAGAAGGTACATCCCTCAAAGGATGGAGTAGTTCGTACTTGTACAATTAGAACAACAGGTGGCACAACTTTACTTCGTCCGACCATCCGTATATGTCCTATACCGCGTCAATAAATAATGAAATACTGTTTTAGTTTATAAGTAATTTGTTGATACATATAATATTACCCGCTTTATATTAATACTGTTCTCGCACTTATAATTTCTGCTCTTTAGAGCTTATAGAGTTTATTAATTTAACTTCTCAATTATGAGCTCCGCTAAGAGATATTGGGTTTATCCTAGTCTCCCCTTCCGCTAAGAGATATTGGGTTCATCCCAGTCTCCCCTTCCGCTGCGAGATATTAGAGTCATTCTAGTCTCACTTTATGATTGTCTTTTTTATGGTGACCCATCAAGGGCGGGCGGAAATGGTAACGCCATCTTTCGACGATATAAGGTAACTCTTCCCAATTCCTTGTCTATTCCAATATTTTTCCAAACCCTACCCGCGCGCCCCAAAATCTGACATGATGGCGCTGACTATGAAGACAAGCAGAGTCGTCCCCGCACCGCAGCGCGTAAAAGTCGAGTTTGGACTTGTGTACGCGACCCGCTGAATTCCACCGCAAAATAAGTAATTAAACCGTGTTTATAAAAGGCATTAACTATAGCCTCAAACTTCATGTGGTGTTGCTGAATTTACTGACTCCTGGTGAATTAGTGAAGGTGTGCGCAAAGGAAACCGTGTTCAGGCTGCTTCAAGGATCCCGAAAGGTCAGTGGGCGCATTCCTGATTCCTATTTGTCATCCCGATTTTCCAGGAGTTATCTTATGGGCTGTAAAAAAGCCAATTCGAAGGCATAAGATCCGCAAACGGCTTCACCAATATCCATATCTATGTTTAGTACAATAAAATATCATGATTTAATTACTTCATTTAAATGACCAAAATAAATACCATTCATACGAGGCATGCCTTTTAAGTTCTGTCGTTTCCATATTTTCCGGCAATTTTGAATTTGGAACTGTTCTATATTCGAATGTGTTTACATTTTGAATCTCAAAACAGTTGAAAGTATTAGGATTAATGCTATTGTTTAGTCACAGTTTCGATTTGAATCTGTCAGGTCACGTACGAAAATGAATCTTTCTAAGGAAAATGTTCGTGCAATAATTTTCTACAACATTAGAAGAGGCCTGACACGGCTTCAGTGTTTAGAAGAGCTAACATCTGTGTTCAGTGATGTAGCCCCATGTCTGCGGACTGTCGAACGCTGGTATTTAGAATTCCAGCGTGGACATACTAGTGTTAGTGACAGATTTCGCGAAGGACGCCCAAAATCCGCCTTCACTGAAGATAACATCATTGCTGTGAGACAACTAATTCTCGAAGATCGTCATGTGACGTATCGAGAGATAGAGGCTCTATTAGGCATCTCAGGGACAACCATTCAGAAGATCTTGCATGAAGCGCTTGGTGTGAGAAAGCTAGTTTGCCGTTGGATACCGCATCTGCTTTCCGACGATCACAAGGCGGCCCGCGTCAGATGGTGTAAGAAAACTCTGCAAAGGTTCAACCGAGGGGAGTCAAATCACGTCTACGACATCATAAGTGGTGACGAATCTTGGATCTATGCCTACGATCCTGATACCAAACAACAATCTACAATCTGGGTCTTTCAAGACGAGCCAAAGCCGACTAAAGTTGTTCGTTCTCGAAGCACTTCAAAGAAGATGGTGGCCACGTTCGTTGGAAAAACCGGCCATGTTGCGACTATTGCACTTGAAGATCGTAGAACGGTTAACGCAGAGTGGTATACTACAGTTTGTTTACCACAAGTCATCGCCGAACTTCGAAAATCTAACTCAAAGCGACGCATCATCCTGCACCACGACAACGCAAGCTCACACAGCGCTCGTCAAACGATTGAGTATTTGAAGCAGGAAAAAGTAGAAATTCTTGACCATCCTCCATACAGTCTTGACCTAAGCCCCAAAGATTTCTTTACATTTCCTAAAATTAAGAAAAGTCTTCATGGTCAAAGGTTCCAGTCCGGTGAAGAAGCAGTCGACGCTTTCAAGTCAGCCATTTTGAACACCCCACTTTAAAGTGAAATAAATGTTATAATAACTGGTTTGAGCGAATGGAAAAGTGCATTAAGCTACGTGGTGAATACTTTGAAAAACAATAAAAAGTACTATAAGGTTCTAGTTGTGTTTTTTTCTTCAAACGACAAAACTTAAAAGGCATGCCTCGTATATACCTCGCATATCCACCTGACTACATCTCAAATACAATTTCGTTTCGGTTGGTGGTCTTATACACTAATAAGCTTTCGGCTTTAAAATCCCAGTCATAATCTATCTATATACCAAATTTAATGAAAATCGGCCCAGCCGTTTAGTCGTGAAAACAAACAGACAGAGGGACAGAGTTACTTTAAAATTTATGATATTAGTAAGGACAGTTCATTTATTATAGTCAAGCATTTGACCACTTCCTCGCCTGATGGTAAGTGATGGTGTGGTTAAAGATACGGGTTAAGATTATTTATTACTTATAAGATTAACTATAAATCACTTACTGAGAAATATAAATTTAACATTTAAAATAGTTGTTTTGATGCAGTGGCAGTATAAATAATTTTCTAGTATAATAATATACTTACATTATAAACACTCGTAACTTTCCAATACACAACATTATTATCAATACGAAACTTGAAAAACATAATTAAACACATTTGTAACTGTTATTTAGTAAAGTTGATTATTCCTGTTTAATAAGGACATAGACATAAAAATGATCTTAGAAAACTTTCGTGATTTTATCAATCATTATTATAAATACGGGATTTATCACGTACCGTTATATAGGAGCGAATCGCACTCACCCTGATGAGGGTTCACGAACTGAACAGAAACATTGTCGATCGAAACACCGGTAAAACGGTACGTGATAAACCCGTATTTATAATAATGATAAAAATCAACATTCAATAAAATAATAACACGATACATAAAAATATTTAAAGATTCGCAAGAATAAAGCACCAAGATGGAGCACACTTGCCTAGAATCTTGTTCACTCTAGACTCAAAGACTCCGAGATTATAATGTCCCATTTCAACTTGTCTTTTATCACAGAGCTAATTTCAGCTAACGATAATGCGAAGTAACTTGCCAAAATCTCCGTAATCATAAAAGCAATAGGTTTGAGAGATCCTAAAATCCTCAGTGTAATTTCTTACGCAATTACGCATAACGCGTGATATGAAAACTGTATGTAGGCAATTTTCTGTACCAGAATCAATTCACTTTGGAAAGTAAGCCTTATTTCGTTGTAAAAAGAATCAATATCTGAACGAGTGGAAATCCTTGTGAAAGGGTTCGCCCGGGGAAGTACCTACTACCACCATACCTGTTTCTGCCACCTAGCAGCATTGCATTGTTTCGGTTTGAAGGGTATAGTTGCCGGTGAAATTACAGGCACATGAGGCTTTACACCTGTATGCCTAAAGTTGATGCGACGCAGTGCATCGTAGTACACATTTCTAACATGTGTGACCTACAAGGCAATTCTCTGTTATAGGCGATGGTTACCACTTAACATCAGGTGGGCTATAAGCATGTTCCATCTGGATGAAGTATAGAAAAAAAAATATCGCGTTCTGGAATTGCAGTGTAGAACGGCGTCCCAGTCGATGGAATGGCGATCTAAAACAGATTGCTGGAAGCTGTTGAGGGCCGCACAAGATCATCGTCATCATTATGTTCACATTGCTAGTTATATTGTTACTATACTTGAAAATCTATCATTAGCTTACAGAAATTATTACTGTAATCTATCCAAGATAAAAAATAGCTGTTGATTTTCCAATAAATATAAATAAATAAATAAATTATATCAGTCACAGGACGTCCACCGCTGAACATAGGCCTCCCCCATATATTTCCGTAGCGACTGATCTTGTGCGGCTTGCACCCAACGGCTCCAAGCAACCTTTATATGGTCATCTTTCCATCTAGTGGAGTTCCGTCCTACGCTGTGCTTTCCAGTACGTGGTCTTCACTTTAGAACCTTTCTTTAGTCGTTATTGTACACAAGAAAATACATTTAAAAGTACAGAAATAGAAGACATGTACAAAGGCGAGCTTAACCCTAAGAAGAGTGTTCTTCAGAACTTTGAGGCTTAAGATAGAGATGATTTTAAAGGTATCTTAGGTACCTTTCTGCCCCAACGGCCGTCAGTTCTTTGAGCTTGCTAATCCTCTTGGCTATATCTGTGACCTTGGTTTGTCTACGGATCACATCATTTCTGATTCAATCACGTAAATGATCGATGAGTGCCGCACACGATAACTCAGGGAATATTAAAAAAATAACAAAAACAATATCGACTATATCGAGCGCTTCACCACTGCCTCACCTGATGGTAAGTGATAGTGTGGTCGACGATGGAACAGTTGCCTAGAAAGAACCTGTTCACTCTGGACTTGAAGACTCCGGGGTTATCTGTGGTCCAGAAAAACAGACGCCGGAAGTGAGTTCCACTCCTTACTAACAATGAAAGTTGAAGCAAATAAGTGGTATCCCGACCAGCAGGGCTATTAAAACGTCAGAAAGCCATCGGATTGATTCGACAGTTTTTTTTGGATTCGATTTCAGAAAACGCTATTTTGTAAACTATCAACCTTTGAATCCGTATCGGAAAGGTATCCGAGCTTTATGGTCAATCAAATAGTTTTAAAATAGCGTTTAGGATAAGAAATCGAACCCGAACAAAAATGTCGGACCGATCCGACAGCTTTTCGACGTTTTAAAATAGCCACGTAGATATGGGTGATACTTTTTAGAACGTCTTCTTATTGAAGGTGGAGGAGGAATCACAGTTATATTATAAATGAGAAAGTTTGGATGTTTGTTTATTTATGTGTTTGTTTGTTTGTTACTCAATCACGTTTTAGCGGCTGAACCGATTTCCATGAAATTTATTATGTACGTAGATTATAAACTGGATTAACACATAGGTTACTTTTTATCCCATAAATCAGGTTCCATGGGATAAAAAAGGGCGTCAAGTCAAGTTGCAACAACAAGTTTAGCTTTATTTCTAGGTTACCTATACGTTTAGTAGTGTAGCGCGTTTCATACGCGCTACACGCGGGCAACAGCTAGTAAGTTCATAAAGAATAAAAAGAGGAGAAATGAAATGTGTGTCAGCCCATGTAAACTCTTAAGACTATAATACTCTTACCTACATTAATACGCTTCTTTTATGTTTTGTTTTGCAGTGAAATTGTATTTCTTCACCGCATAATCTCCCCTGTTCCAATCCTTTACTTACCTGAAAGAAATAAAAATAAAATTAGACAACCGACACAATAGACGTAAAATTCCAAGTCTCAACTAAACTGACCGTGTATACGGTCTTTTGTTTGAAATTCTACACAAAACACGGATAGGGTTTCAGTTGGGTGTACAGACGAGGCGATAAATATGCACTTTATGAGTTGGATTTTAAATGACGTCCCTCTAAATAGAACAGTTTGACTGTGACCTTTCTGTTGGTAGACAAAACAATTGTGGTACAAAAGCGTTGAACAATTCTTGAACAATGTTCTTGTGTTTTCTTAGTCGGGCACTCTTGGCAGAGTGGTCGTGGTTATGTCAAGTCCTGGCCGGTGAGTGGCGGCTCTGACGATGCCTCTCCATTCAACTCCATACAACAAAAAAACATTCAGTCATAGTAGTGTGGGATGGACTTGATGAGATCTGACCATGTTATCGTTCACACCGAGCGTACAATATTTGGGTGAATGAATATACATCATAAACATTTGTTTAGATTGTTTTGATGAAAATTTTGTGAAACACTAGTAAAACCCACTAAAGATTGGTTCCTTGGCTTAAATTAAATACTAATGAATATTATCTTACGGATATGATCGCTTGGTGCTAGTTCCGATTATTATAACTCTATTACAACTCTAAACTTCATTTATACACGAATTACTACACATTAGGTATAGAATATTTCAATAAGTAGGTCCAGTCTGGCGTCAGTAAATGAAAAGGTCGAGGGCTCAGTCACGCTGATTTTCAACTTCTTACGTTGGTCTCGTTAAAAATAAGCATATCAATACTATCAGAATCTTACAACTGAAAACATCTAACTAATTGTAGCATTGTATAAAATGAAATGGAAAATTTCTAGGTATAAACATGTTTACTAGAAATTAGGTCTGCATCTAGTCGCGGCCTAGATAGCAGGGTAGATACCTAGATCTACCTAATCTACTCTATCTGCCGTGTCTACCACGTGACACTATTCTAAACACCATCGGAACGAAAACTAATTCACAGAATCCAATCTGATCGTACCGCAAATCAGGTCGTCCATATAAACAACAGTAAACTAAGAAAGGCTAAGGCTTCAGTACAACTAAGCGTGTGTAGCAAGGAAGCCAGACTAATCGGATTTATCTCATAGAGAATTCGAGACTGGAGAGAAACAGCGCAGAATAAAAGTTTAAATAATGGATTTTGTACGAAGCTTGTGTCAAAATCTAAAATGCAAAATGCTGAGAATACTGGAGCTAATGTACCAAAACAGCACCAAAGCAAGTGGAAATAGGATTGCGGGTGTGAGTACATTCAAGAATATTTACTTAATATTTTCACACAAAACAATGGGGATTAGTTTCATAAACCCCACCGCTCTGATTTATGCTCGAATTCCCCGCCGTTACGTCCCCACCAGTGCGCATAGGCCTTGTAACTGGACAATTAGTACTACAAATACATACCTTAGCTTTGGACATTTCTTAAAAAAATATTTGAAAACAAATTGTCCGTGTTAAAGCATGTATGTTTGTAGTAATTAGCCAGTTACAAGGCCTCTACACACTGGTGAGGACGTAGCGGTGGGAATTTTGAGAATAAATCCACCGCTCTGCCCCACTATGTATGGTTTATGGTAAATCAAAACGCATGCTATCTTAAACCCCACCGCGTAATACGTGTTAAAGCCGTGGAGTTAATAGATTTTAACATCTCGTTTTGGACTACAAAGTTAGACAATAACCTAACAGATTTACTTTTGAATTGGAACATAAACTCCAGTTGGTCTTAACTAACTACCAATCCGGCCACTGCGAAACACCTCCAAATGCACAGAACATCAGCGACGCACGCGCCTGGTTCCAGCGGAAGATCAGCGTTGTGTTTGCTCCAAACACAACATCATGCTAAGTCGGACACGATTTTGTGACGTCATTACGTAGATGGCACTGAGAGAGTATGAATGTATGGATTCTGGTCAACATCAGAAGAAAGTTGGGCGTGCAAACAAACAGTACTTGTACTTTTTGAAAACTACAAGTATTTTGGATAAGAAATATTGCGGAGCTGCGTCGTGTCTTGCAGTAGGTTCGCAACTACAACTACCCAATACATGAAAAAATTAATTAGCTGGTATGCATCCTCTATCCACCCTCAAAATTTATCTTTTTAATTTGAACTTAAATTTGCCAACAGATGGCGTAACATGTACCGCACATAAATGAAATAATTTTGGAGTACAGACTTAAAATTGGTCAAAATAAACAAAGAAAATACATCTATAAATATAAAACAATGTCAGGTTAGTTTCACCATTTATAACTCAAGAACGGATGGACCGATTTAATCTTTGATTTGTTGGATTTGTCTCCGCCCCAAATAGCAGAATAACTATTAAAATATCGGAAAAATACACACAAAAAAATTATGGAGAAAATTGATTTTCTCATACATAGCTAATGCAGCTAATGATGTCCGATTGACAATTCTACCGGTGGGTGACGTACATTGGCAGTTCACGTCTTAAGCATGTCAAGGCAGTACGAAATTCGCCTGGTCAGCTAGCAAAATATATAAACAGCGTGTGTCGCCTACAGATTTTATATAAGTATGTATATAAGTATGGACAGTTTTTATATTTTTTATATCATGTGCATATATTTTCTTTTTGTATTGTCTATGTTTTCCTATGATTGTGTCTCGATTTATAGTCCTAATGTGCCGTTACAAATAAAACTAATTCTTTCTTCCTAAATACAAACCTCTTACTTTCACTTTTATAAATAAGTAGCGGTATAAGGTTTAAGAAAAAATCCAGAATTGCATCCTTCGTACCTAAGAAACTGTTAGAGAACTCCATCCTATCCTTTATGCAAGGTTCTATTTGCATCTCTCGCGGAATTCGCTTTGTTATGTTGAAATGATACTGAAGCACTGTGGAGTGCTTGCATTATTCCCTGTGAGGACCATTTGAAAGCACCCGTTGGTTTATTTGACAGAATACATTAAAAATAGACACTGTATTGTTAGAGTAACATCTCTTAACCCGCCAATAGTGGTAATTTTCACATGTGAAATCGCAAGTGTGACATTACGGCATCATAATGAAAGCCTGTGAATTTGACACATGTGAAATAGCAGTGATAAAAAAAAAGTATCAAAATGATTTAAAAGTAGCAATCATTTGTATGCCTAATGGTGACGTACTCGTATGTGTCTGAGAAACCGGTTTTAACCCGCCATCAAATTGAGTTTAACAAACAAAAAGCCTAAGGCTGAATTAGAAAACTTGTAATTGTTATTTTTCTATAATTTTTGTTAAAGTTTATGAAATACATTTTAGTTTTTAGTGTTCAAAGTAAACTACTTATTTATCAATAATCGAGCCGTTATAGATGAAATAAAATGTATATTTAAAACTATAGTAACTAAAATACGCATGTTATGTTAATTTTTGGAAAAATCTTGGTTAAAAATACCGGTATGTGGAACCGGCGCCGGCGGTATCACGATGTTGTAAGTCAAATTGACTACTCAAGTGACGGGTTAAAAACCGAATATCTTGTTTTACTAGTCTAGGCAAGCTAGAATGCCCCTAAAATAACTTTACTAGTCCGTAGTCCGAATACATACAACTTATATAAATTCGCAAGTTTGAATGTTTGTTTCCTATGAAACTACACTGTAAAACTGTAATGGTTAAGTTAAAACGTTCCATTTTCTTATAAAATTGGTACCACGTTGTGTGCCAATCCATATTTATTACAATAACTAAAAGCTACAGGCCACGCAATGACTCAACCTAACGAATCTACGACTTTATTAACGATCATACAAGTTGGAACAATTTCCTAGTTTTTCTACACAGAAAACGAAGAAGTAAATGAAGCAAAAATAGTGTAGTTTTTCCTATGAAATTGATATCATATTGGGCGCCATATTTGTATGCAATAATTGGTAAAACGTCACGCCATGCATGCTTATAAATTATAGAAGGTGCAATAATAAAATAAACCGAACCTAACAGTCGAAAATATGCATACAAGCGTCTAATTTTTCTATGAACTCGGACTCACGTTGGGCGCCAAATAAATAATCGATGTAAATGATTTAACGTCACGCCATGCATGCAATGCATTCAATCATAGACGATACAATAAATTCACGAATCTAATCTAACAGTAGAATAACAATCATCATCATTATATCATCAAAAGGCAGTCTACTGCTGAACATATACCTTGTCTATAAATTTCCAGAGCGACCGATCTTGTGCGGTCTGCAGCCAACGGCCCACAGCCTATACAAGGTCTTCTTGCCATCCAGTGGAAGGCAGTCCTACGCTGCGCTTTCCAGTGCATCGTCTCCACTCGAGAACTTTTCTGCCCCAACGGCCGTCAGTTCTATGTGCCCCGCTCACTGCTTGCTAATCCTTTGAGCATTGTCGGTGACTTTGGTTCGTCTACGAATCTCCTCATTTCTAATTCGATCTCGAGAAACACCAAGCATAGCCCTCTCCATAGCACGCTGAGCCTTCTTATGAGGCCACGTGAAAGACCACGTTTTCAACGCTGTCTAGCCGAGTTGGATTCGTCGACTGACCGAGGATTCAACATCAGTAGAAAATATGCGAAAAGAGCTTAGTTTTTCATATGAAATTGGCCCCAAGTTGGGCGCCAATTCATCTTCGATGTAATAATTAAACGTCACGCCACGCATCGTCGCATACACTGTTTCATGCAACTCGATTACTGCCGTTTCTGCCGGTTCGGTTTCCGACACGTCAATTTATTAATTGAATGTCATAGCGGTTATAAATTACCTCGAGTTGCTGTAGTTAGCAAGCCGGTCTCACTATAAATTGGTTTTAATACAAAATGATCTTTATCATTAATATTTTATTTTCATAAAAATCCGAGTGACACCTGCCCAGCATGACCGTCATTGAAACGTATAACATTGGTTATTTCTAGGAAAGAATAGATAAAATTACATTTCAGCGTAGACAGTGGAAACATTAGTATGGTCGTGTTTCTACTCTTTACGCTAAAATTTAATTTTTATCTATTTATTCCATAGAGATAAACGTTTCCATAGCAGTCATGCTACTAGGGCAGGGCGGGTCCAGTCGAAGATAAAATACCTGCCGGAGATCTTTTCCTATAAATCTTCCTAAAACAGAATGCTTGAGATTCAATTCACACTATAATTTCGTTCCGGAATACGGGCTTAAATGTTTATTAAGTTGGAAATTTCGATTTCACTTCACAGATGCAATCAGTGAACGCAGCAGATTTTAAAATCCACCGTATTAAAACGAAGATAAATGAATAATTGATTTCCAAAACAAAACAGAATACAGAATTCATAAAGCTGTCGATCCATTATGATTTTGATTGCGGACGATAATTTTTATTCTTTTTGATCATAATATACAGAAAACCGCTAAGTGACCTGTTTTGTTTTCATAAGCGTCCTACGCTGCGCTTTCCAGTGCTTATTCGACTCTAGAACCTTTCTGCCCCAACAGCCGTCAGTTCTTCGAGCTATGCCCCACTCACTGCCACTTCAGCAATAAACTTAAATAACTTGAAATCGAATAGGTTCACTTAACTTCAAGAATCAATTTCAGCAGAAGACCTGCAAAGCGATACTTCCAAACAGTATTCAAACTTAACGCGAAGCAATAAAAACACTTGCGAAAGTTAAACTGAATTTTAACAGCTTAAAGTTGAACCAATAAAAAAGCTATACCGGTCTTATTTATAACCGTGGATTAGGTTTAAGTTGACTCTGATCTCTTCTTTATCGTACACAAGAAAACACATAAAAGTTAGATACAGATAACATGTAAAAGACGAGTTTATCCTTATTTGTTTCAACAAACCCTTCTTGATTTTTCTTTGATCTTTGGTATCAATATAAAAAAGAAACCTTTCGCAATATCATAGACAAAAATTGTCGATGTAACCCACAAGTCCGCCAAATTAAAATAGGCCGGCTATGTGTGCCGCATACCGGACTACTTTTGGCCTAAAATCACCACTGAGTGGGCCCCACAAGGACCGCGACCACTCGGTCGACCCAGTCGGAGATGGCGCAACGAACTTGCGCCTTTTCGGTATCCTGGCCAGCGGAATCTCAAGATCACATAGAATAGAAATAGGGAAGGGATGTCTTTGCCCTGCAGTAGGATCACACTGGCTAGTTAGATTAGATTAGCAGTACCTATGACTTAAAGTAACCTAAACGTCATCTTTAATTACATTAATTTTTTTTTTTTTTTACTAACCTATATTGTCCCACTGCTGGGCAAAGGTCTCCCCATCTTCCCTCCATCCATCACGGTCCACAGCCAAATCTGACCAATCTGGTTTGAATGCATCCAGGTCGTCTCTCCATCTTTTTCTGGGCCTACCACGGCTGCGTCGTCCGTTCGGTATCCACTGGGTGGCTAGATTCGCCCATCGTTCTGGATGCATTCGAACCACATGGCCTGCCCAATCCCATTTTAAGCGGGCGGTCTTAATGCCTACATCGGCTATGCCGGTTTTGGCTCGTAGGTCGGTATTTCTGACTTGATCGATTCGCTTCACTCCAAGGATGCTTCTCTCCATCGCTCTCTGGCAAATCTTGAGTTGGGACTTTTGTACTTCTGTCAAGGACCAAGTCTGAGCTCCGTAGGTCAATATGGGCAGGATACACATGTCGATGAGTTTTCGCTTCAGTGTCAGTGGAAGGGAACTAAATTAATTAAATTAAAAAAATTATTCAAATTAAAAGTGATGATAAATGCATTCCCTAATTTATTGGTCTATTTTACGTAACTCTAAAAATCCATCGCACGGAATCCTTACGATATATACCATCTGGTTCCCCAAAAGCCTTCAAAACTTCCGCCTAATCGATAGAATTTTCTAGCACTTCCCAGAAATGTGGCAAAGTTATACGCCTTTAGTCACGTGTTGCTCTGGACTTATGCCCTGAAAGTTGGTCATTGTAAATTAGATAACGGTTCCGTAAATGCGTTATAGGGCCCCGGGGCCGTAAGTAAATTTGATAATAGAATGAGGCTCGTTGTTCCTGCCACGGAACAAATGTTCAAGTTTCAATTTAAAAGTATGTAATTACAAAAAAAAAACGTACATAAGTGTTCTATCAGTTATCTGGTTCCCATTAGTACAAACTTTGCTTAGTTTGGGGCTAGATGGCAGCCCAAGGTCCCCGACTTTTAACGATGTCCTCAACTCATCTCGCTGCCGGACGTCCTACCCTTCTACAACCATTCCTCGATCACTATTCGGTCGCTACCCTGCTTCATTTATTTATTTACTAGTTGACCTGTCGAACTTCGTACCGCCTTGACACGCATATGACGCGGGCTGTCAATGTATGTCACCCGCTATATCTAGGTATGAGAAAATGAATTATCTGCATTATTTCTTTTTGCGTGATTTTATCCATTATTTATATAATAGTTATTCTGCTATTCGGGACGGAGACAAATCCAACAAATCAAAAACCATCAAAATCGGTCCAGCCGTTCTCGAGTTATAAGTGTTCCAACAAACCCGACTTTGTTTTATGTATTAAGATTATTATTATAACAATCTTAAGATATTAAGATTAACGATATATTATTTTCATAACTTACTTATCATACTGAGTTTCAGCTTTACATCACTCTACGAATAAAACGGCTGTAACTGGACGGGCATGGCAAAACTATAAGGGTTCCTAGTTCTACTACAGAACCCTAAATAATATATAAAATATACTATATAATAAATAAAATATGATAAATAAAATATATAAATAATGCTGACATAACACCATGTACGCCTGAAGACAGAAGGCGACGTCGTGGTCGGCCGAGAAAGCGTTGGCGGGATGATTTTGACACCTTCCAAAGAGAATGGTGGGAGATATTGACTGATAGAGATGCTTGGAGGGACTTGGGGGAGACCTTTTCCCAGCAGTGGGACGAGATCGGTTAGAGAAAAAAATAAATAATAATAATGCTAAACATTTCACATTGCGCTATCTAGCCCCAAACTAAGTTAAGCTTGAATTATGGGAACCAGATAACTGATACAATACTTATATACTTTTTTTTTGTAAATACATGCATACGAGTACTTATAAGATATACGAAAACACCCAGATCCGGAACAGACATCTGTAGATCGTACAAACACTTGTTCCGCGACGGGAATCGAACCCGCAACCTCCTGCGTTTCAGCCGGCTATTCACCCACCGGGACACGGAGGTCGCCCTTATTTCCAAAAGAAAACTGCAGTGCCACAAACAACCCAAATTAGATGTAATTTATATTCCTCTGCAAAGGTCTGTGACAAATCAAAACGAATGTATGTCAGTCAGACTGACAAGTAAATATCCTTTCATTAAACTTTGACAGGTAAATCTTAGTTTAGAAACGTAATAAATTGCTCAAATTTCAATGGCAGATAACACAATATATTGAAACCTAAATTCAGTACGTAAAAGCTCAAAATCATTTAACAAAACAACGAAACTGACATTACATAAACTGCGCATTATAAACGAAACGATAAAGCTTATTTTGCATTGAAATTTAAATTACAGTGCCGCAAGCCTTCAGGCGGCTTGCATGTCAAAAGAGTATTATGTTATGTCGGTTGTAATTCATTAGAACGCATTTAGACATTGTGACATTTCCGTCATCACGCAACGGAAAGACAATTCATGATTTACAGTGCTTTAGATGAGAGAATATTATTTTAATACTAACTTTTTCCAGCGGCTTCGCTCGCGGTAACTGTACCATCATAATTCATAATCATTTATTCGCATGAATGCATGTACAATAGTTCGTATGCCAGTTATAAAATAAGGTTCATTAACATTTTGCCTCATCGAGGCGTGCCAAATTATAAGATGAAAAATAATAATATTAAAATTTAAAAATGTTAAACTTTCTATGATAAAATTGAATACAAATATAAATACCAAAAAAAAGGATTGTGTGGTTTTATGAAACCACGGTAAAAGTGAAACTTTGTTTCACATTATAGACATTTAACTAAAAATTTTCGTTGGCACAAATAAGTATGATGCGAACTATAGGCGCCACCATATTGGCCTCGGCTGCTCTGACGAGCGCCTTTCACTTTATCCCTACTCCGCGGCCGACCGTCACGCGACATGCAACACACAGACGAAAAAGTTTGAGACGATGTAATAAAAGTTTCACTTTAATAATACTTAATTTCAGACATGTCAAATTCATACAAAATACAATAATGTTAAAGTTAAATAATGTTAATGTTAAAGTTAATCTTTATAGTTTAAATATTCATTCATGTTATAAAAATATTTATGCAATAACCAAACCTTAAGTCTTCTTTTCAATAATAGAATAGGCAAGTCCTTGAAACCAGTTGGCAATTTGTTGAAGATGGTAATGGAGCGATAATAGGCATTCCGCTTAACAAGTTCAAGTCGGCACAGCATCAAAAACCGGACTTTCATACAAGCTTTGAACACCTATTTAATCCTTATAGAGAAGGATTTTGGAAAATTCCTGTATCTGCTGTATCCTGTACTACCTAGAGAGAACCTGCAAATGGCCTGCCTAATTTAAGGTGATAACATAACATTCCTCGTAGGTCACGCACATTATAAACGTGCCCTACAATGCACTGCCATGTGTACATCAACTCGCTGTTCCTCAAATACCCATGCTCTTATGTGATCTAGTGATCCGGAGCACCCACTTATACATATACATGCATACACACACACACACACAAATACACACACATACACACACACCTGGGTACTCTTGAAATACCCATGCTCCTATGTGATCTGGTGATCCAGAGCACCCGCTCACACACATCATGCACACACATATATGCAAACTCACACACACAAATACACAAACCTGGGTACTACTGAAGTACTCATTGATGATGATTGAGAATGATGATCAGGAGCACCCACACACTACACACATAAATGCATACCCAAATTTAACGTATTTACGTACTTTAACTTATCCTAAACAGGAATAATCTCACTTAATCTACATTAAATTAATTTTTGCCTACATTAATTTAACTTAACCTACATTAACTTAATTTACTTAACTTAAATTCTTTTATTTGTCAACTATTTTTTTTATATTTGTTTGTATTGTACTTAATCGGAATAACTGAAATAACGGAAGTGCGAGACCCTCTAACACAGGTATTTTAAACTTAAAAGAGGGTCCCAAACCCATTAAATGCATATTGATTAAGTTTACTGAAATAAATGTATTTGATTTGATTAACTTGAGGCATACAGATGTTAGGCCTCACGTTTCGTAAATTTCGCCAGAACCTATAGGTTCTGGCGTATGCGCTTCGAACTGAAACAGCATAACCTCTTGGCCCATAGCCTGAAGATCCGTCTCTTCCAGTGTATTCTACCAACTCAAATGTGACAGTGGTGCCGAGACATGGACGCTCACTAAGGAGGCTGTGTAGTGTGTACCGAGTACGAGTCGCACAGCGAGCCATGCCAATAAAAACTATACGGCTCAGCAATTTCGTATTTATAACAACGATGTTGATCGTACTAAATCCCGGAAGTTTTCCTGGTAAAATGATGATGATGTCACTATACTTTTCAGACAAGGAACCTCTCAGCGGTGTCATACTGTAAAGCGAATCCTATTAATAACCCAAATGGAAACATTATTCAAAATGATTATTATTGTGTCTCTATGTCACTCAATATATACAAATTGGCCGTCCGTCTGTGCATTAGTGTCGTTTTACATACACATCAAAGTCAGAACATAGGCCGACCACGATAAGTCTGCATAACGGTACGAATGAATGAATGAAAAACTAGCTAACTTTGTATTTCAATACATGCTTGAAAACATAATTACTGATTAAAACGGGTATTTATCGTCAAAGACAATGCTTCAGGCAAAAAACAGAAAAACAACAAATACCTTGTTAAAGATGAAACGCGAAGATCTAAGGATGATGGTGCGAATCATCACGGGACACTGCGAACTTAACCATCACCTCCTGAAGACCGGAGCCACGGACAGTGGACTTTGTCGCGGATGCCTTCGGGAGGAAGAGACTGTGGAGCACGTGATACTTCACTGCACTGCCACAAACGACGCCAGACTGACAACGGGTCTGTAAAGGGTCATCGAATCCTCATCCTCCACCAACACCGCTACTACATTAACAACATCCACGGGGACCCTGGAAAGCTGCTGCCACCGACCCAAAGTCCTACTCCGTTACTTGAAGGAGTTAGGATGGCTGCGGTCAGGTTAGAAGGGGGGTAATGCACAATACACCCCAATGCGGGACGTCAGTGCAGATCTTTTATTCCCCCACCCTAGGATAAGAATAAGGGTATTTATCGCGTATGTACCTTTATTATTTGTTATTCCGACGTTTCGGCTGTGTTGCAACAGCCGTGGTTACGATCGGACACAACAACGTAACGTTTTATAGCGTATTAACGTCGGGATAACAAATAAAAAAGGTACATACGCGATAAATATCAGTTTTAATCAGCAACTATGTACAGTGATCGCGAAAGTTTGGAAAATGCTTGAAAACGTTGGGAGACGCAAAAGATCGGTCGTTCTTGAAGACTATGGGAGGTTCAGCAGTAGACGTGATAATGATGATATGATGATGATGACTAATGGGCATGTCAAAAAAATGTACTCGTAATATCCAATACGGTTTCGTCTAACAGCTACAGAGACACCAAACTTTAAATGCGAAACTCGTGAAAAATGACATAAGTTTACATTAAGCAAGTCAGCTACTCTTAAAATCAATACACTTCAAAAGAACTTAGAAAGTCCTCACTTCCTAAGTACATAATACATATATTAAAGTCAATGTAAATCACTCCATTCTAACAGCATAAATCACAAACGGCTAAAGAGTTTCTCCACACATTCACACGATTGGTCCGTCGGATAATCCAATCGCGCGCCCCCATTTGAATTTCGAACGTATTCTAGAACTAAATTTAAATCTGAAACGGATCGCAGGCCATTGCAATGGATCGGATTGTCCCCGGCTTAAGGTCTGTTTACACGGAGTTAGTAGCTCGATGCTTCTACACTATACTAATATTATAAAACGCGAAAGTTTGTTAGTTACGTTTTCACGCTTTAACCACTGTACTGTAAATCAGAACCATGATACCTTCAAAAATAATTTCTCAAAAACATTTCTCTAAGGAGATGTATTAGGTGTTGAAAGTTATTAGATATATAGATATAGCATTTATTTGTAATACCGAACACAATATACATATATTATTAGCCGAATCCTGTAGCGGTACGGAATAGAAGTCATCGCTTCTATAAAAACAAGCGCGCTCCACGGGCGGTCCTATTTTTTAAATCCTCCGTCGTCCGAGACACGTTCTCGGAGACCCGGATGACGAAATCACCTCCGCTTAAATCAGACAGAGCAAACACTTCACAGAAACACCGATCTCGCCGGCGAGGTCGACGAATCCCTTCAGTCGCCGCCTATACGAGGTACAAACATGTACCCGGGCGTTTCTCTCCTATCCCCATCCCGACAACAGCCCAAGCCGAGGTTCGTACCTAAGTGGTGCCCTTGCGCTAGTTGCCTAAATAACTTACTGGGCTGAGCGCCATCTGCGCTCGCCAAAAGTTCGGTTAAGCTGTCACGGCCTCAGAGGCCAACAGCGAGTTAGTCCTTCAGAAAAAAAAGGCGGTCCTATTTGCTGGGCGACACTCGATGGAAAAACACCTTCAGACTTCTTACGTATTTGTGCATATCGGGTTACGTGAGCCATTATTCAGTTGATTTGTTCCAGTTTGGTTATTTTGGTCTATTTTTCTGTTTGATTTTGTAATATTTGTAATTCAAATAAAGTTTATGTTTTTCATTCTTTTTTTATCTTTAATCTACTCCTGATGTTTAGAATATATTATTAACAAACAATTTAAAAAAACATAATAAAATATGTGCGTTGTGGTGTGACAAATTGGTCATACATAACTCAGCGAATAATTATGCTCGAGGTGCAAACACTGATTTTTAGTTATAACCTGCCGAGAAAACAAGTAAAACGAGATGCAATACGACAAAACAAGTAATGTGTGTACTATCAGTATAATATCAAGATGAGTTTGGAAAAACTAAAACAAACATGAAGGTAAATACGATAAATCAGTTTAACGAGAGTGAAGCCACGCGAAAAAGCTAGTGGTCTTATAAAAACGAAAGTTAAGCAGAGTTGGTAGTTTTTACGTGTTTTTACTCTGAGAGCTTTGTAAATCCGCTTTTTTGTGTAGGTACGATTGTACTCTGCCAATTCATGACAAAAGGTTCATGACAAAAAATACGTTGCTAATTATTAGCTTTGTGTCTTTGTCTAACTGTCATCATCATCATCATATCAGAACCACCCAGGACGTCCACTGCTGACAATGGTCTCCGTTTTAGATTTCCAGAGCGACCGATCCTGTGCGGCCCAACGGAAAGTATTATTTATAATATTAAGTATTCTATCATTATTCGACCGACAGTGTTTCGTCTCAATTCGTAAACCTTCATCAGAGGGTGTGATCCGCTCCGAAACACGTCTCGCACGATAAATCTCGTATTTATAATAATGATTGAAATAAATCAGGAAAGTTTTCTAAGTAAAAAGTATTCTATCAGTTATCTGGTTCCCATAGTACAAGTTCTGCTTAGTTTAGGGCTAGATAGCGCTGTGTAAAATGTCCAGCTATATTTATGGAATGAACGATTGCATGAAAATTCTTTAATTTACGTTAGAGCTGGATCCAAATGCTGTATTATCGCTACAGCAGATCTCTTACCGATTTAGAGAACCTCCCCTTCTTTTTTTTAATAATACCTAGAGATGGAACAAGCTTATGGCCCACCTGATGGTAAGTGGTAACCATTGCCTGTAACAGAGATTTGCTTTGTAGATCACGCACGTTAGTAGACTGCCATGTGTCCATCAACTTGAGGCATACAGGTGTAAAGCCTAATGTGCAATTTTACCGGAAACCATAACTTTCAAACCGAAACACAGCTGCTTGGCGCCAGAAAGTCGGTTATAAAGGGGCGTCATGTATCGACTAGTTCTCGCCTTACCGTCTCTTCTGTCCTGCACCTAAACGCCTAAACGTTACCTGACGATGTCATCTTCCTAGCGTTATTTATTTACTATTAAGTATTTTATCTGTTAATATAGTTTGTTATATGTATACCTATATATTAGACTATTTTATATTATACCTAAGAATATTATGTGTAGGTAAATGTATCCTCCAAAGTACACCGCACTCCGTATCTTCGCAAATTTGGCTACATCCAAATGTTTTATAGAAGAAGAGATCGCTTTTAGCGATAAGGCCGCCCATTGTATTGCCTTATTTATTCTGGCTTAGTACTTTTTTGTATTATTTCTGTCTAAAGGGCAAACAGCACTGTCTTACAAACTAAACTAGTATCACAGTGTGACCAGAACTTGCATAACTCGATTCTCGTCTCGAAACGTTATCGCGTCAACACGTGTCGATGCAAAATGCAGAATGCAGTTAGTGCATTTGCATATTGCGAGATATTTCGGAAAAGCGGTGACGTTTGGCAGCATGGCCTAGACACGTAATTGTCTACACGATAAGTCTGCGTAACTCTATAAACTAATGGTTCTGTGAGAACAGTAGACCTCGCGTCCCAAGTCCAAAAAGTAATTTGCGCAACAAAATTTACGAAAAAAGACCAATTTTAAATCGAATTTCAGATGCTTGAATTTTTCAATAGGCTTACCTATGTAGACTGTTGAGCAAAATATTGGTATAAGTTTTAGCGATTACTCGCGTTCCCTTGCTCCTAGGATGGTCTAATCTGGTGTCTACGGGTTCGTCTCGTGAAGGCGGAAAGGACTGCGTAGTCTGATTGGTATAAAAACGTATAAATTTTCCAAAAAAAATTGAATTACGTCCATATATAACGTTAAGTAAACTTCCCCCCTCTCCAACCCTCCACTCCCCCTTTTGGAATTTTTTCGCAACATCTTGTGTAGTGTTTAGTGTGCCTCTCAAATCTGATTGAAATCCGTCGATAAATAACGCAAACTTCCCCCCTTTTTCCACCCAATCAAAAATCACGATGAACTAAAAAATTTAATTAAATCAAGGAACTTGTGTGCCAATTTTCAGTTGAAAAAAGCGACCTGTAGGCGAAAACAGACAGACAGCCAGACATATAATTTTTTGGCCAATCTCGAAAACTGAGACGCTTCGCTCGCTCGGTCAGTTGAGGTTTCAGAATATAAACTTGAGAGCAAAAAAATCGCACATTCATGATTTTTTGACATAACTAAAAAAAAACAAAAAATATTATGTTTCTGTAATGCAGACTCATAGTCTATTTTAATACCTATCCAGTGGTATCTGATTTGTCTTTCAATCATTACATAAAAATGCTTTTGTGGATCAATAACAAAAATGCATGTTTAGTAAAAAAATCTTTATTCAAGTATTGGTGTCAAAGTTATGAAATTAAAAGATAAAATTAATTTAAAGTTTGTTATTAATACCGAGTGTTCCCTCCCCTAGCCTGAATCACTGACTCCATCCGTGTTTTCATTGATGTTACTAGACTTTTGATAAAGTCTTGAGGAATAGCCTCCCATTCCTCTGCGATCGCCTGTTGCAGCTCCTGTAGAGTCGATGGAGGAGCATCTCGGCCTCGAACTCTTCTTTTCAGCTCGTCCCATAGATGTTCGATGGGATTGAGGTCTGGGCTTCGAGCTGGCCACTCCATAACGGTCACATCCACCTCTTGAAGGTACTCGATCACTATGCCAGCAGTATGCGGTCTTGCATTATCTTGCATAAACAGAAAGTTTTCGCCGATAAACCCAGCAAAAGGTACGACGTGGCTCTCGAGTACTTCCTCAATGTATCGTATGGAAGTCAATCCTCTTGATTGGCGACCAGTATTCGGTCCGGTGATGAAGGCAAGCTCGGTTTTGCTTCCATAGACATGCCTCCCCAAAACATGATTGATCCACCGCCATAGGCGACACGTTCTGTTATGCAGCATTGGGCAAATCGCTCTCCCGATCTTCTATACACCTTCCCCCGTCCATCGTTGCCATGCAAGCACATCCTGCACTCATCAGAGAACAGGACTGCACTCCACTGCTCTTCGGTCCAATTCAAATGGTCTCGAGCGAACTGAAGGCGGGCTTCTCGGTGGGCTGGGGTCAATTTCGGCCCGTTTGCTGGCCTGTGTGCAGTCAGGCCACCTTCTCTCAATCGTCTTCTGACTGTCCACCGGCTAACTTCTACTTCACGAACTTCTTGAAGTCGTTGGCCCAGTTGAACTGCGTTCAAACGACGATTTCTTAAAGATGTCGTTATAAGAAAGCGGTTATCACGCTCTGTTGTAGCACGGGGACGGCCCGATCCTTGTCGCCGTTGGTAGCCACCAGTCTCTTGATACCTCTGGTATACACGCCGAACGGTAAATCGGCTCAAACTCAATTGTCGAGCCACTTGACTTTGCTTAAGCCCCGATTCAACAAGGGCAACCACTTGAGCGGCTACTTCTGGTGTAGTATCCATTTTCGTGTTCCGTTTGAAGCCAATATCAATAGAGAACCTTTCACACTGTACGTTGGTATGCAAATGATGACCATTCCCTCAATATGCACTCTTTTATACCTGCGATAAATCCCGCCGCCGGCCTTACCTGGATCGAGCGACATAAGGGGGTCTATTGTTTTGTTGCTAATGAGTTGTTTTTAAAGGTAAATGTCAACCCTTTATCAGTTCTGCGAATGCCTAGATTATGCACTTTAATTTAATTTTATTTTAATTTGCTGTAAGCTCCAAATAAAAAAAAATTTAACTTTTAAGTAAAAATGTGCGGATGTGCGATTTTATTGCTCTCAAGTGTACTATACATACATACTTAAGTACACACCAGAGATGTAACGGAGCTTCGATTCCGGTTCCGTTAAGTCGGAACTTCCGATTATTATTACACTTTCGGTTCCGACTTCGGTTCCGATACTTTTGTATCGGATGTTAATCGTAGGTCGAACGAAACAAAGCGGGCGGCGCGCGACGGCCTGTGCCGAACAGGTTCATACATGTCGCGCGGGGAATCCCCCGACCCCCACTACGTGCACTCTATCATCAATTATTTTTTCACTTGTTATTATTTGTTACGCCCACGACACGTTTATAGGTTATAGATATTGTTTTGATTTTTGCGGCTTATTATCAATGAACGTGATCTGTTTTTGTGTGGGATAATGAAACCTAAATCCAGTTGTATTTGGAACTACTTCAATGAAGTTAATTCAGATTCGGCAAAGTGTAAACTGTGTATGAAGACGTATTCAAGAAAGGGAGGTACGACAACGTCCTTAAAAAGTCATTTGAAGTCTGTCCATGCCACTGAATATGAAGAATTCATTAAGTCAGAAACTGAAAAAAAAAAAGATACTGTACAGCCTTCGACTTCGACGCCCCTTCAGGATGCTAAAAAACAAATGATTTTAAAAGAAACTTTGCTGAAGAATACAAAATGGTGCACTTCTAATGCTAAATCTAAGGAAATTGACAGATTAATTTCGGAAATGATTGCTTTGCAAGACCTACCCTTCAATTTTGTGGAAGGTATAGGATTTCGACGACTTATGCAGTTTACTGTGCCGAATTATAAGTTAAAGGGAAGACAATTTTTTACGGAAAATATTTGTGGTCATTTATATGAAACATTAGCTAAAAATATTAAAGATTTGCTCACACAATTTGAAAAGATCTCATTTACAACAGACATTTGGACCGAACCAAGTTAGAATGTGTCTTTATTGAGTCTGACAGCGCATGGCATAAATAGAGATTTTAAAAGGCTAAAAGTTATTTTAAAATGCCATTTGACGGAAGACATACAGGAGATCTAGTTCTTGAAAAAATTAACAGTATGTTGTCATTCCCAAATAGCTCAGACTGAACTGCATAAAATACAAAAGGAACAACTCAACCAAGAATGTTTGAGTGTAAAACAGGATTGTAGTACGCGGTAAGTTCTTTAATTTGTGCATTTTTTTTTTTTTACCTCCAGATTATATTTCAATCAAAGATCTATGCACGCTAATACAATAAATTCAAATAAAACTACTAAATAGATTTTATTCAAACTTGCTGTCGTATAAGGACGCTGATTATAATGAGTGTAAATATTTAGTTTTTATCATTAATTTAATTTAAGTTATACTGTATATAAGTGTAAATTGTAAGCGTTAATTAAATTAATTAATCTGTTACAGGTGGAATAGTACATTTTATATGTTGGAAAGAATGATTAAAATACAGGATTCTCTATGCCTGTACGCATGTAAACACAACATCTCTCAGTTGTCTCCTGAAGAATGGCTGCAGCTTAAAAAAATAGTGACTATACTTCAACCTTTTGAAGAAATTACCCGAAATATGAGTGATAATAACGCCAGTATCTCATCAGTAATTCCACTTATACACACACTCAAGTATACATTACAAACTGAAGTCAGTAAACAAGATACGAATGAAAAATTTAAAAGTATAATAAAATGCACCGTCGATCAATTAAATTCCAAATTTGGTGACCTTCAAACAAACAATTTCTTTGCAATAGCAACCTAGATCCTCGGTATAAAACAAAAAATTTTAATGAAGTGGTTAAAGAGAAAATTGAAACCGAAATAATGTCACTATTTGATGCAGACACATCTAAAAACGAGGCTGATAATATTGGCGCTCCTGTAGAAAAATGGGCAAGAATGGAATTACCAGCAGAAGCTAGCCATAGTAATGTCCAAACAGTTTTGTCGAATATATTGTTAAGTAGTGATGAAGACGATGATGATACAACATCTGGAAGATATGCAGTTTTTGACAAATTTGTTGTAATGAAAAGTATGCTAAATGAGTACAATAAAGAAACCCGTATAAGTATTAGTGATGATCCGTTATTGTGGTGGAAAGTAAATGGAAATACAAAATTCCAGCCCCTACAATCAATTGCCCGGCAATATTTGTCATGTCCACCGGGCTCGGTAGCTAGCAAACAACTTTTTAGTGGTGCTGGCCTAATTTACGACTCTTTAAGAAATAGATTGGATGGGGACAAAGCATCAAAGCTTTTGTTCATAAAGTTTGTTCATAAAATACATTACTTTTGGAGTCCATTTTGATTTAATTTGTTTTAGCTTTTGTTCATTTATTGTAATGTAACCAAATGTAACACGCTACTTTGGGTTTTAAGTTTTAATTTTAATTAAACTTTAAATTCATTAATTTTATCTTTTGTTTATTTGGAATTATGCCAATTTTTTTTCACAGTTGTTTTTTATTTTATAATAAAAAATAAAAATTAAAAGAATTGACTATAAATCATGTTTTATTTGTCCTTAAACAAACTGACCCTGCCTCTGATTTCGATTCCGATTTCGATTCCGATTCCGATAAATCAAATTTGAAAACTCCGATTCCGATTTCGGTTCCGATAAAACTACCTCCGTTACATCCCTAGTACACACATACTGTCACGCCTTTACCTCGGAGGGGTAGGCAGATACTCCACTTCTTTTCAAAATATTAAACGGAAATAAAAGCGTTACGAAAAATTAGCTCTGCAAAAGCATTAACGTTACACTGCAAAATGATAAGATTTTTTTTTTGCAATTCAATACATTTGAGGAGGTTAGGAACAAAAGGTGTCATTTACTTTTACACATTTTAGTTTATTCAATAAATTATTATAATAAATACTAACCACTACTATTTTGGAAATTGGAAGCAGTTATTTAGATTGATTTTTCTATGAAACAAGTCACTTTTTAAACTTGATCTTTACAGTATTTGTACTAAAAACGGGATATTTACCATGATTTGTGAGTTTACCCGTGATCATGGCGCATGCAACTGCGTCGAAATATCGGGACACTCAAGAACTACTTAGACTACTACAAGAACTACAAGAACTTTGAATCGGATAAAAAAAACAAAAATGACCAAATACGTAAATGTCACTTTTTGTTCCTAACCTCCTCATTTCTCATCCTCATAAAAAAAATATGGAGCTTTGACATCTGATTTTATAATTGTCCATTATTTTTAAACACTTAGTGTTGTAACATCCATATGGCCCACCTGATGTTAAATGGTAACCCATCGCCTTTAACAAAGTATTGCCTCGTAGGTCACGCACCTATGGAGCGTGCCCTACGATACACTGCCCTACCATTATCATCATCATCATTATCAGCCTGGACGTCCACTTTCAAATATAAGCTGTGCTAGAACCGATGCGAGATTGTGGTCAAACGCGAGGCTATAACAAAAAAAAACTAGTTTGCTGCCGTATTGGTAAGCTTATCTCCACTAATATTATATATTCGACATTAACCCTGTCGTATCCCTATGTCTATCTTTTTGTTACGTTTTCACGACTAAAAGACTGGACTAATTTCAATTAAATTGAGGTAGGTTTATAGATTATGGCCTGAGTTGAGACTTATACTACTTTTCATTGACAAGCCTCAAATGCGAAGTCGCGGGCGGAAGCTATCATTTCATTTACAATTTTCATCCTAAAAACATCCCTCACTTTAAAACATTTATTATTAAGTACAACGTCACTTAAAACACACATTCAACGTTACTTAACTTGTAAGTCCGTTCATTAGCGTTAGCGTACAAAAACTCTGCCAGTCAACCTTTTAACTGATTTTAAGCGACTTAGTTACGACTTAACGTTTTTTCGTCCAAACCCTGATAAGGGGGGGGAACTGTGAAATAATTTTAGTTTACTTAATTTATTTACTTTAATTATAATAGGAAACCAATAATACTTAAATACTTATATACAATACTAGCTGACCCGCCCTCGACTTCGCTCGCGTGGTTTGTCATTAAAAACATTACCTTCCTTCTGCGAGATCGGGTAAAAAGTAGCCTATGTGTCAACCCCGATCATAATCTATCTCTGTAGATATAGATATACATAGGTATATACCAAATTTCATAGGAATCGGTCCAGCCGTTCTTGAGTTATAAATGGTGTAACTAACCCGACTCTGTTTTATACAGGGTGTTTGGTAATATACTGACGATATTCAAGTGACGGTTTCTTACAACATAAAAAAATATTTCTCTAAAAAAAAACTACTAGTTATATTATCAAATTTTAAAGAAAATCGACTAAGTTTAGCAGATTAATTCGATATAAAACTTACTGCCTACTCTTGCAATCGACATCCAAATTAAAGGCCGTAATCCACAAAAGCGTAGATTTGCTACTAGTACCTACTACCGTAGATCTAGGCAGGCATGTATTTTTGATCTCTTTTGGAAATGGCTGCGGGTTTTAGGTTAGAAAGGGACAACAAGAGATATCTCGAGACGTCACCAATACAGGTATCTGTGGTTAGATGGCAAGCATTATGCAATAGCACAACATAAGTTTAAAAAAGTGTTTGTTTTTACATGCCAAAATAAATTTCACATTTCTATGGTAAACATTTCACAAATTTCTTTATTATGCTCATCAAAATAACCCCTTTCATTTTGTGCGTATATTAACAAACACCCTATATATTTAGATTAGAATAAAATAATAATAAAAACATAGCTCGAAGAAGTGACGGCCGTTGGGGCACAAAGTTTTTCGAGTGGAGACCATGCACCAGAAAACGCTACTAATAATATAGCTCACGACTACATACCCCAAAGAAATAAATAAATATTGCTGGACATTTCACACCAAACTTAGCTCCAAACTAAGCAGAGCTTGTACTATGGGAACCAGATAACTGATAGAATACTTATATACTTTTTTTGTAAATATATACTTATACTAGTGATTCGCCCCGAACTGAGGTCTCGCGAGTCTTCCATAAAAACAAAAATATATTATTCGTAATCTTTGACTCTCAAAATAGTGACACGAAATAAACAACCACCTACAGTTTCATTCAAATTATAGGTAACGGGAGTTCATGGCAATTGGTTATTCTTTTTTATGGTAGAAATTGCAGTTATTCTGGATTTCAGACTTTTGCCTACATTTGTGTTACTAAAGCTACACTAATACTAAATTTCAGCATTGTGGGGTCACTGGTGTACCCTGTGAATTTTGTCAAAGTTTTGTTTTTATTATGGCTAATAATTCAAAAACTACAAGGACTAAAATAAAAATATAAACAGGGTGGAAATTTACTTATTAAGACCTTTTATTTGACGTCCCATTTGACCTTAGTCTCATTTTTTTTGCCCCTCTTGAACCCCATATCTCAACAACCCCCCCCCCCCCACATTTTTAGCTCATTTAGTCACACCAAAGTTGTGCCATCACTACCTACCTATGTATCAAATTTCACGATGGTCGGATCAACGCTTCGAAAGTTATCCTCGGACAAACAAACATACATACATACATACATACAACGCTGATTTGATCAAGTTGATTTGGAGATCTCGCTTCGCTCGATCAGATATATAGAAAAACATCCAGACTCGGAACAAATATCTGTAGATCATGCAAACATTTGTTTCGTGGCAGGAATCGAACCCGCTACCTCTTGGGTCTCAGCCGGCTATTCGTCCACTGCGCCACGGAGGTCGTCTCCGAAGAGAAGAGAAAGAGTTTGTTATGTCAATGTAATGATTTTTATAATAACATAATTTATAACCATTCGTTTGATATTCTGCAAACATCCCTGACGCACTGCAGAAGCGGGACAGTCCCAACATCATCTTGAAAATATTATTGAAGTGAAAACTTCTTTAGGCGCGTTGGATATTTTTTGAGATGGGAAAAAACCATTGAACTATATTTTCCTGAGCCTGTGTCTTGCTTAGTAGTCTTAATGTGCAGTTACAAATAAAAACTTTTTTCTTTGTTGTGGTACGCAGGTTCATATACCTACACAGGAAACACAGGAAGTCCTAGTGTGGTGACAGGCAGGGTTACTTAATGTGATTGTGGCCTGTTATGTATTTCACGTTTCAGAGTAGCACCCCGCAACATTTGAACTTTCCATTTCAGTCGGGTAATCACTTCCGAACTCAACTTTGCTCTAAGCGTTATAAAAAGTCAATTGAATTACTTTTTAATGCTTTTCCAAAGGAAATAATACCATTCAACATTTTAATACTTCGTGAAATATTAAAACTTGAAAAGTTAGGGTATAGATAAATTTATGTATTAATTAATTTATTTTTAACTATTTTAGGGCGATTTTTTTAATGGCTTAGCTTTTTGAAAAACATGTGAAAAAATTACAAGTCTTCTTTTAAGTTTAGTATAAGCTGTCTAAACTACCAGAGGAGGATTAACAACATACTTTTAACGGAAAGATAGATAGATAGATGTAAACTTTATTGTACATAACAACATTAACAGAACACAATACAAAAAAAACAAGATACTTAAAAAAACAACTGAAATTTACAATGAGCGGTCTTATCGCGAAAAGTTAAACGAATTATTGTCCCAAAATAAATCTGCTACAAAACTTAACTAACACTAATGCAAAAGACAGATAAACCCTGCATCGGCCGCTAACTGGCAAACTTTGCTAACCGCAGATTCGCCAAAACTCGTCCGTAAATAAACTTTCAAGCCGGGCCGCAAATGGCAGAAATGGTAAGGGTCCAGTGCTAATCTAGGGAACGTGCTTACAAAGAGGGGTAGATTGCAAGTATTACGACCAGTCATTATTAGGATGCTACACTAGGGGTTTTATATGTGATCCCTACTACGTATAATCTGTAAAAGAACGATTAACTTGCCGGGTCTTCATGAATACCCTCATCATCATCGTCATCATCCACAGCACGACTTTACCTACTACTGGCTATAGGCCTCCCCAAATTTGTGCCATCCGCCATCATCCCGCGCTAGCCTCACCCATTGACGTCCCGCGACTTTAACGATGTCGTCCACCTCATCTCGCTGCCGGACGTCCTACCCTTCTACAGCCATTCCTCGGCCACTATTCAGTCACTACTCTGCTCCACTTGTCATCACCACGTCTTGCCAAGTGTCCCGCTCAAGACCATTTGAGTTCAACTCGATTCCCATGAATACCCTAACTAAGTTTAGAATACAGTAAAATAACAGTTTAGCGTCAAATGTAGCAATATTCCTACGAAAAACTGTAAAAATGTTTTTTTTTTATACTCTACGCTTAAAATTTCATTTTACTCTGTTCTTTCGCAAAGAAACTCTTTCCTAAGGTTTTTATGCTATCTCGGTTTAAATAACTCTAAAAGTTATCAACTGTATGTCCCGTATTCCAAAACAAAAATTCAAGTGAAGCAAGTTACTCAAGAAAGTTTTTTAAAATTATATCTATACTAATATTATAAAGAGGAAAGATTTGTATTTTGTAATGAATAAACTCAAAAACTACAGGTCCGATTCCAAAAATTCTTTCACCATTAGAATGCTACTTTATCCCTGATATGCTTATTTATTACAAAAAAATTAGGGATCCCTACTAAAACTTTACTAATGTAACCCATGGTGTATAAAAATTAGCCATAAAAAAAGTTTAATAAATAAATGTCCACCCGTGCGAAGCCGGGACGGGCCGTTAGTAACAGTTTATATAATTTTTTGAACTGCACCACAAAAAAGACTGTAAAGCTATCCATACGTACTCTACAAAAATTTACTTTTAATTTAAATTTTTGGTCTGAATTTAAAATAAGTCTACAATTTTAATAAGTTTTATAAAATTTGTCGAAATACCTTTAGAAATAAAATCCTTTTCTTTTTTATTATTTTTTTCTTTGAGCTCCAACGCCCTTACCGAAGAGAAAACGACCCTTACCAGAAGGGGGCGGAAAAAGAGAAAATTAATCTGCATTTACATGTTGTTCCTTATTTGTTTCCCGCCCTTTTATAATGAGAAATTACTTCTTCAAGAAAATTGCCTTTTTACGCGCGTAAACCAGGAAGGTTTTTAAGTAAAATCTCTTTTATGAGTTCAAAACTCATAATTCAGGTACATCGCTTACAAGTTTTCGCCATAACACTTAAAAACAACATAGCATAAACTTAAACTTGCACAATTTACATAAGTCTCGGCCCTTTCGTCGCGTCAGCTGTAAAGTAAGTTTGTTCTAATTGTGCACAAATCTAGCGACTGCAAAGAACTCTTCACACTGATCGATTGTTTTCATCGGGCTGTTTTCGTCAGGTTGTTTTAATTTTGTTTGAAAAACCATTGTACATGGTTTTGTTATACAAGGAGCGTAAGTGATCAATTGCACCAGAGATATTTTGGCGTACGAGCGAGCGGGCGTCGAGGGTGCTTTTATTGATCGCTTATACTCGAGTATAACACGTAACTTTTCATCTAAAATGCGAGGAAATTAAAAAAAGTCTTAATACCAGTTTGTTGCTAAAAATACCATTTGCGTCCCCGGTATCCATTGTTTTTTTTTCACTACTATGGCCTCTTTTATTTAATAGAAATAAGGATTTGTCATGGAGGTTGTATTTCATTTTAGTATAATATAAATTACCTTCATCCTATTTTTGCAAACTGACCAAGCCCTTGCAACTTTGGAATTGTTTGGCGAAACATTGGTTTGATTATGTAGGTATGTTAAGTACCTACATCATTGTATTGTACACCTTAGTATCACTCATTGTATTAATTTATTGTATTGTATTGTAACCTGGAAGTAACTAATGCCTATAGTACAGGCTATGCCTAATTTAGGTATTAGAGATTGTGTATTGCAGCGTTATCTCCGTATTTTTATCTGTTTGTTATGTAAGTTATGTTTTATACCGGTTTAGTGTATTGTTGTGTGAAATTAAAGCGACGACAAACCGATTTTGACGATGTAAACAATGCAATCTCTAAGGTGGTAAAATGGTTCAATGTAAACAATCTACTTCTAAATGAAAAGAAAACAAAGTGTATTAGATTTATACTACCTACTGTTACACAAGTTAAAGCAGATATAAAAATCAAAGGCGAGGAGTTGGCTCTTGTGGACACCACCGTATTCTTAGGTATAACCCTAGTTAATAAGCTTCAATGGGGCCCTCACATTGATGGGTTGTCGAAGAGACTTAGTTCTGCGGCATACGCAGTCAAAAAGATCCGTCTTTTTACAGACGTAGACACAGCTAGACTAGTTTACTTCAGCTACTTCCACAGCATTATGTCATACGGTATACTGCTGTGGGGGAGTGCTGCAGATATAAACACCGTTTTTGTGCTGCAGAAGAGGGCTGTTCGTGCAATTTATAATATGGGCCCCAGAGAATCATTACGCAATAAGTTTAAAGAAATAAATATTATGACATTCACTTGTCAATACATCTATGAAAATCTAATGTATGTCCACAAAAATATTAATTTGTTTAAGAAAAATAGCGATAATCATAATTTTAATACTAGAAATAAGGATAAACGCGCTGTTGCCACTTGTAGACTCCATGAAGTAAATCATAAATATAATAATAAGTAAATCGTTTAAAGGGCAAGGTGTACGCTTTTATAACAAACTCCCAAGGGATGTACAAAAATTCACAATTAACAAATTTAAAAACGTAATTAAACAAAATCTTTATAAAAGAGCCTACTATAAAATATCGGATTATTTAGATGATAGAGAAGCTTGGGATTGAAATTGCTCCAACTCGTTCAAAATGTTACAATTTAGACGTAATTTATGTTCTGTATTGTATTGTAAAAGGATCATTAAAAAAACAACCAGCCTTGTTTCTTGCCTTTCTTTCCTGGCTTGGTCGCGAAGGAACAGGCAGTAAAATTGACGTTTCAAAGTGATCCTTGTGATTTTAATGAATAAAAATATTTGAATTTTGAATTTTTGTAAAAAATATTAGGTATTAGTTAAATAAATATGAAAATGATTATAACTATGAAAAAAATTGAAATTAAAAATCTAGAAGACCCAAACACAGTTAAAGGCTTAAACACTCTGAGCACAATACTTAACAGCTTATGTTCTCTGCAGTGTAAAGTACCCTTTACTTAGTAGAGTTTAATTCGTTTACGCCGAGCTCAGTTTCCGGCCGCGAATTTCTCAAAGTTTCAGTTACCGCACTTCACCGCTCGGCGGTCGAGATGCAAGAGTTGGCAAACTAAAACTCTTTCGATCGGGAATATTCAACTGATTGCTTCACTGTCTGGCAGCACAAAGGATGTAGGATTGTTCGGCCAGATGAGTTAAAGACTGCTACTCTTTTATCATTGGTTCTTGATCGCAACCCCGCAATCGACACAGGCTCGAGTCAATATCGAGAAGAGTGACTATATCGTCGAAGCTGACGCATGGCATGGCTCCATCCGTCTACGGCAAGCTTCCCGCCCGACAGTCACGCAGGCTCCTAGGTTAATTAATTTCAAGAAAATAATAAAACGCTTGCCTATTGAGCAAAACTTCTACAGCTACGACGAGCTTTTATAGCTCATAAATTATTGATTATTTATTTTGTATAAATAATGGTTAATATTGTTGTTTCTTTATATTAATTGATTAATTATATTTTATTTGAATTTTATTTATAATTGTATGTAGGTACAGTTTCACTATGTGGATACGTGTAAATATCTTGGCGTGTCCAGATAAGGAAATCATAAATGATACTAATTTTGAGTTTCACCAACTGGACACACGTGTGTCCGGTCTCTTGTGTCGAGTTAGTGCATAACCCCAAAATATGTAGACGTATAATGATTATCACACTAATATTATAAATGAGATAGTTTGGCTGTTTGTTTATTTATTTGTTTTTTTGTAACTCAATCACGTCGTAACGGCTGAACCGATTTCGATTAAATTTAGTATGTATGTAGATTATAACCTGGATTAACACATAGGCTACTTTTTATCCCATAAATCAGGTCCCATGGGATAAAAATTAGTTTTCAAGTCAAGTTGCAATAGCGAGTTTAGCTTTATTTCTATGTTATCTACACATTTAGTAGTGTGAAGTCGCGGGCAACAGCTAGATATCAATAAATGACTATTATGACTCTTATTATCACACTGCCTGGAATAAGAAGAGATCGCTTTTATCGATTGCGATAAGACCGCATCACAAACTAAAGTTAAATACTTTGTACTTCAACAACTAAAAATGTATTTGCAGCTAGTAGGTAATTTTCTTTGATAAATGAATTCTAGGTTTTAACAAAGTAAAGAATTGGTGAAAATGCTAAAAGTGATATTTTACGGGAAGACTGGTTATTAATTAGAGGAAAATTGCATTTTCTACTTAGCTTTGTAGTTTTTTAACGCAATATTTAATTTGCTGGTTGCACGCGGTTTTACTTCAATGCAGGAATATATTCCTTTGTTTAATAATACCATTTTTGTCTGTTGTCTTTGTCTATTTTTGAATCTGTTTTCCACAAAAATCGGAATATGCACGAAATACCATCAAACAAACACAGATTTTTTTTGTATGTTTTTTTATATATAATTAAACATCTCACCAATCTGTCTCGAAGGCATCGAAATCATCACGCCAGCGTCTACTAGGCCTTCTTCGGCGCCGCCGCCCGTCTTCAGGCACCCACTGGGCGACGACCGTGGCCCAACTGTCCGGGTGCATTCTTCTTACATGGCCCGCCCAATCCCATTTTAGCCTGGCAGCCTTATTTCCTGCGCCAGCAATGCCGGTATTTAAACGTAGTGTGGTATTACGGATTCTGTCAATCCTCTTTACTCCAAGCACGCTGCGCTTCATTGGTCTTTGGCAAACCTTGAGTTTGGATTTTTGAGCCTCGCTTAAAGACCACGCTTGGGAGCCATAGGTAGAACGACGGGCAGTATACACATGCCAATGAGTTTGCGCTTTAGTGACATAAGAAGGGTTCCCTTCATCAGCTCTTTCATGGACCAGTAGTTCTTCTAGGCGTTCTCGATGCGGCGATCAATCTACTTATCTTGCCTGTTTTTGAAAGAAACTAACTGGCCCAAGTAGTTATACTCATCGACGTAGTGTATAGCTTGCCCGTCAACCTCGATCCTCGTATGTGTTTTAAATACAAATAAAAAAAATTAATAATATTCGTAAGATTCCGCCCGCCGGGCCAGGGCAGCAGTCAAGCCGTGTCTTTATATTTACATTTTAAAAGCATTTTTCAATTAAATTTCGTGTAAATTCACTAATGCATATTACACAAAGCGAATCTAAAACCCATTATAAACGACTTAAAACTATAGATAGCGTCATCTATCATTAGACTTAACAGACGTGTTTGTAAACCGCACGTGATAAAGCGGAAGTTGAAACACATTTACCCTTCTACTGCGCAAGCTGAATGAGCAGTGGGCGGTGCATATAGGTCGTAGAACTGACGGCCGTTGGGGCAGAAATGGAAATGATTTTATATACACATAGATCTTATATTATATTATGCCGCGTTCGTAACAGTATACTGCGCTCTAAAACGCAATTCACGGATGTCGGACAGCAAGCGGGTAAACTGAACACGTCACGTCGAATGCGTTATGGGCTAAAGCCACCACAGAGTGGACGCCTCTAAACAGGAAACAACCTCGTTGCAGACCACGGCGAAGATGGAGGGACGAAATTGATGCCTATTTACAGGATTGGTCCACAATAACCCAAAATAAAGAAGACTGGAGAGAAGAAAGGGAGGCCTTTGCCCTGCAGTGGGACACTGCAGGCTTTCAATGATAATAATAATAAATATTAAACTCTATTCTTATTGGCTAAAAAACTAGTGTCGTGCTCAACGCTGACACCTTATTTGCTAATATTATTATGTTGGATCAGTAATCGTCATACTAGGCCAAGCCTGTATCGTGAGGACCAAGCCAATTTTTAAGAATATTCGCAATGAAGTTTCTACGGTTTAAATTAAAAAAAAGTCTACGAAACAAGGAAACCACACAATGAAAAGCGCAGCGTATGATGGTCCCCAAATGTAGTGACGACCTACGACCTGGGTGCAAGCCGGAAGATCGCTTGATCTGAAAATCTACGGACAGGAGTGGACGTCCCGTGGCTCATATGATGATGATGAAGTTTGATGAAAACTGTTGCAGTCCAAAATCTCATATGTTTTTTCTATAAATTTTCTTGTATTATACACTAAAATGAAACGGTAAAAGTTCAAGGAAATCTAGTAACACAATAAACTAGGTAATATCAAAGTTCCTGTAGCAGTTAGAAAACTGTAACTTATTGTATGGATTCCAATGGACGCTGATTGCTTAGTTATACTTTATTGAATACCCCTTTCCCTTTTAGCGGTAGTTTGAGTTTTACTTTGATACTTCGGGATCCGAGTAACTAAGTTACTTCCTATAATATTATACAGGGTGCTTCAAAATACGTATATGAAGCCGAAAAGGGGTCACCCTCACTTACAAGATCAATATTTTTTAAAGAGATATATAAATGTATTTTCTATTAATAAATGTATATTATTTTTATGATAGTTCCCTCTTCGGAAGCTAACCCCGAGTTAAACAGCCATGTTATGGTGGAACTTAGAATTAACCATCATTGAATGTGTATCCAAAATTTCGTATCTGTGCTGTTGACCGTTGAGGAGTTCCTTCGTCTGGAGCCAATGTAGAATCAGATTATGCTTATCATAAAAATACATTGTCATGGGAACTTAACCATCATGTCAAATTTAAGCTCCATTGGAAAAGAGGAAGTGGTTCTAATTCAGCTCGCAAGATTTGATCTAAATAAATTAACAACCAAACATTGCAAGCTAGACAATCCCGGCTTGCAGAACGATCCCTAATCGTATTTAGCGACTAAACATGTGTAAATTTTACGTATTTGTATGATTTGAAAACTATCTAAATCATATGTAGTCACTAAATACGTTTAGGCATATTTGCGCAAGTCGCCCTAGACGCTTGTAAACACAATTGATAAGAAGTTATCGCAAAATGAGTAAGTATGTTAGGTTATTCATTTTGGTACACATTTGGAATAGGATTCGAACTCACATTTTTTTTACAGAAAAAGTTAATCATTCGATCCCCTATTTTTGCGAGAAGGTTTAAAAAATTATATAGTTAAGAACCACCCTAATTAAACTAGCTTTTCATAAAAAAAAACCGCGTTCAAATCGGTTCATCCATTTGGGAACTACGATGCCACTGACATACACAGGCGTCAAACTTATAATACCCTTTTTTAAGTCAGGAGGTTAACCCTTCCGAACATCTTTCTTTCATAAAGTTCTATTTTTTTAACTAGATAGATCTTCGTTTGACCACAATCTCGCCTGATGGTAAGCAGTGATGTGGTCTAAGATGAAGCACGAAGATCTAGAAGAAACCGATTTACTCTTACCTTAAAGAGGCCCCGACTGTATTCTTTAGAAAAAACAAAGTATTTTTTTTTTCAAAATTTCTGATAAACCGGTAAACGTATTAAGATTTCTCAACACTTTTCAGAATCGTTTAGTATTTACAAAAAAATATATTTTAGTATTCCCTCAGGACTTGTAGTTATTCCGATAGTTTTCAAAAGATATTTAAAATTATTCATGCCTAACTTGAAACTTTTTTAATCAAACTCGATTTAAACTTTATAATGGAAGTTCTTTTGTCAAGATAATCTGTATTTTAAAGAAATAAATTCGTTTTCCCATAATGATTAACCCGAAAATTAACTTAAATGGGCAGGGCAGGGCAGTACACTTGTCTAGACGAGGGGATGGCAGGTGGAATAAATCTTTGACTGAATGGTGGCCAAAAAGAGGCCTAAGAAGTTTTTTGAAGTTATACTTCTTTTGGCACGTTTGGAAAAACATATGAGGGTAAAATTTTTACGATGCGCGTGCACACCGAGAGCTAAAAAGCAACACGATGAAATTAGCTGATAACTGTCTCTCAAGTTTCCGAAAACTCATAACTATATTTATTAATTTGTCTTTTATAATCAAAGAGTTGTGGCATGCGGGATGAAATCTTTAGCTATTTTTGTTCTGTTACGCCAAAGAAGTGTAACATCTTACGTGTGTACATAAGTACACACACACGTTTTTTTAACACGAATAGATCTTCTGCATGTGAAATTTCACACAAAAAGCATTGAATAAAATTAATCACGAAATGAAAATTAATTATAAGTAGCAATAACTTCCATCGCTACTAGATAGCGCTGTGTAATGTCCAGCATTATTTATTAGTTCGTTTTCCCCCTTTGATCTGGCATTTTAGGCCAGCACTCCTTCCCCTACTATGTATCTTACTTAGATCTGATTGCGAAGGCTGTATTTCAGCGTAATGCCATCCCTAAGCCGAGATAGCCGAATGAAAATAAACATAAATGTAAGATACTGCGGCCACGTGCCGAAATCTTGGAATTCCCCTTTTTTGAGGATTATGGGAAGGTCACGGATTAAATTGGGGTTCGTTTGTATGAATAAGTTTTAATAAAGAAATACAGAGATTTAAATTAATATTATGCTATTGGGGATAGTCTTAACTTATAAATTTACAAAATCTCAAAGCGATCCATCCATCTGAAAGCTAGGATGTCACACACAGACAGATACCACTATATCCATACATATAACCCACCACCACACCATATCTAATTCCGTTTATTGCCCGTGACACAACTGCTTGGCTCAACCAGTAGTGCCATAGCAAATTTTTCTTTCCCGTAAATTAGCTTTTCCCGTGACACTACTAAGAGGCCAGTTTCGGCCGCCAAGCAGCTTTGCTGTATTTCGGTTTGAAGGGTATGACTGCCGGTGAAATTACAGGCACATGAGACTTTACACCTATGTATATGCCTAAGTTTATAGACGCAGGGCAGGGCATCGTAGGGCACGTAAAGGCAAGACTTTGATATAGGCGATGGTTACCCGTTGACCCCAACCCCCCTTTTTGCGCCGGGGAGTTAAAACTGACATAATTAATTAATTTTGTTGGTGTGCAATAGAGTATTCTATTCTATTCTATAATTAAGAAGTTAATATCCATCCCAGTTAAATTAGCTTTCCATTCAAAAAAACCGCGTCCTAATCGTTCCATCCGTTTTGGAGCTACGATGCCACAGACAGACAGACAAAGGCGTCGAAGTTATAACACCCCTCTTTTTGCATCAGGGGATAACAATAAAGACCAACACAACACCGGAATTTCAGCTCGTTTGACGTACAATACAATACTTACATACTCGTAACATATCAATTCAGATACCTACACAGTGTGCAACCACCTTTATACCGGCGACCAATTCATCATAACGATGTGTATTGTACGGAAATACCGGTATTCCTACACCACGTACTGTCCGCAATATTATTTGATTTAAATTGTGTGTTTGTTCTGTTAATACTTAAGATACCTTTTTATAAAAAGTTCATAAAGCCGCCAGTTACAGATTTATTATTAGGACTTAAACATCTTAATTTGTATTTTATATTTCAATCTATCTTCCTTCTCATAAGATAGACAAAGACTTCAAATGTTAAAAAAAATATTTTCTCTTTCTGTTTCAATCTGATAATCAATTTACGTCGTTGACTATAACAAATGTACCGGTATTATTGTACCGTTCGTTCTTACAAACAGTACGAGTGTCGCGTTTACAAATTGTGAACTAGATGTGTGGCGGGAGCTTTAGTAATGCATCTTCGTTTCGGGAGATATACTGCTTTATAGCGAATTGAGAATATGGCGATGAATAAAGATATAAATAAAGTATTATATAATGCTGAACATTACATATTTTACTTACGTTTGGTATGAATAGTGTGTTAGGTAAAAATCAGTAAAAACCAACAAGATCGAATGTCTTATTCTACACGGATGAAGGTTTGGCTCATCTAATAATTGATCGAGCGAAGCGAGATCTCCAAATCAATTTAGGCAAATCGGCGTTGTATGTATGTATGTATCTATGTTTGTTTGTCCGAAGATAACTTTCGCAGCGTTTATCCGATCATCATGAAATTTGGTATATAGGTAGGTAGTGATGGCACAATTTTGGTGTGACTCAATGAGCTAAAAATATTGGGGGCTTATTGAGATATTGGGGTTCAAGAGGGGTAAAAAAAAATTAAAAAGAGACTATTAGATCAAGTGGGACGTCAAATGAAAGGTCTTCATTAGTACATTTGAACCCCGTTTTTATTTTTAGGTTAGTTTTTGTAGTTTTTGAGTTATTAGCCATAATAAAAACAAAACTTTGACAAAATTCACAGGGTACACCAGTGACCCCACAATGCTGAAATTTGGTATTCGTGTAGCTTTGGTGACACAAATATAGGCAAAAGTCTGAAATCCAGAACAACTGCCATTTGTACCCCCAAAAAAATTAACCAATATACAAGAACCCCCCGTTACATCTAATTTGAATGAAACTGTAGTTCAAGTAGGCTGGTTATGCATTTCGTGGAACCAATTTATTAGTCAAAGCTTAAAGCCGGCATGCACAAAGATCACTAAACGTATTTAGCGACTAAACATGTTTAAATTTTAAGTATTTGTATGATTTGACAACTCCTTAAATCAGATTTAGCCACTAAATACGTTTAGGCATCGTTGTGCAAGTCGCCCTAAGAATAATAGGTATTTATTTTGGGAGATTCGCGAGATCTCAGTTCGGAGCGAATCACTAGTCTATCTAATATATAAAATTCTCGTGTCACAGTTTTCGTTGCCATACTCCACCGAAACGGCTTGACCGATTTTGATGAAATTTTTTGTGCTTATCCGGTATCTATGAGAATCGGCCAACATCTATTTTTCATCCCCCTAAATGTTAGGGGTAGTCCACCCCTAAATTTTTTTTTTTTTTTTTAGACAACATTTTTAATTTCTATTTTTTTATGATACAACATACAAAAATACATACAACCCTAAATTTTTACTTTTTTATCACCAACCCCTATTTTTTTATGGCCATTTTAGTAATTTAATCATTTTTCAACCCGATTTATAAGGCAAAACAACGTTTGCCGGGTCAGCTAGTTATATAGATAAAAATAGAAATTAGACATTTCTATTGCACTGTGGCTTGGTTTAGGTCATATTTTGTGCAGGTGATAGGGCAAAGAGGACAGTCGATCGTATATTATGTATACTTTGAACGGGGTCTCCGCAGTCACAGCTAGATAGCGTATCACTTGCTTACCTTTTTAGTCTAGAACTAACTTCACTATCCATTTAAACCAGCCCTTTAATTAGTACCCGTTCGACTCGGTTGCGCTCCGTCCGGCCGTCCGTCCGATCGGTTAAATTAACCGGACCGTGTCCGGCCGTCCTGTCCGGACGGATGCATAAATTTGCTACGGTCTACTCTCTTAAGGGTTGTTACATAATGAGTGGTTAATAAAGGTATCCTGCTAGTTTTACTGCATTCAATTTCATGACGGTAATTTGTAACAATTAGCACCCGGGGCACTTCACCTAACCCTAACTACGTTATCTAGTAGAGATATCCTATAATGATAAACTTACTGTTGCCACTTGTAGTCTCCATAAAGTTAGTAAATCGTTCATAGGGCAAGGTGTACGCTTTCGTAAAAAACTCCCAAGTGATATACAAAAATTGTAAACCAACAAAAAAAAACGTATTTAAACAAATCTTTATAATAAAGCCTACTATAACATATCGGATTATTTAGATGTTAGAATAGAATAGCTTGGGATTTAAATTGCTCCAACTTGACAATTACAATTTAGGCGTAATTTATTTTCTTTATTGTTATGTATCGTAAAATAATCATTTATAATGACAATCAGTCTTATTTCTTGCCTTTTTCCCTCGCTTAGTCGCGGAGGCAGTAAAATTGACTTTACAAAGTGATCCTTGTTTGACTTGACTTAGTAAACATTCGTGATTAATTTCAATCATTATTATAAATAAGGGATTATAAACACCGGTAAAACGGTACCTGAGAAATCACGTATTTATAATAATGATTTTGATTTGATTTGCCCTTCTGTATTCCATGTTTCGAGCCGAATCGTAGTGATTCATGTAATATAGCCACAAATGGCTTGAGTGCAGTGATCGAGAAATATGGCATACCCAACACCCGACCGAATAATTAACCGAACACAGGTTCGATACCAGGAATTTGCCAATGCCGGTATTCGCTCCAGTGTACGTTGGCCTTAATAACTAGTGGTTCGCCCCGAACTACTAGTTGCAAGTCACCCATAAAATAAAATAAAAATTATTCGTAATATTTGACTGTAAAAATAGTGCCACGAAATGCATAACCACTTTACTTGACCTACAGTTTCATTCAAATTACAAATAACGGGAGTCCATGTTAGTTGATAACCTTTTTTGGGGTACAAGTTGCAGTTATTCTGGATTTCAGACTTTTGCCTATATTTGTGTCTCTAAAGCTATAGGCATACCAAATTTCAACACTGTGGGATCACTGGTGTAACCTGTAAATTTTGTCAAAGTTTTGTTTTTATTATGGCTGATAACTCAATAACTATAAATACTACTAAAAATAAAAACGGAGTCTAAATGACATCCCATTTGACTTAATAGTCTCATTTTCGTTTTTTTACCCCCCTTGAACTCCAATATCTCGACAACCCCCCCAAAATTTTTAGCTCATTGAGTCAAACCAAAATTGTGCCATCACTATCTATGTATCGACTTTCACGATGATCGGATCAACGCTTCGAAAGTTATCCTCGGACAAACAAATACATAGATACATACATACAACGCCGATTTGACCAAGTTGATTTAGAGATCTCGCTTCGCTCGATCAATAAGATTAATTTCTAAGTATACCTAACTTGTTTCATAGTTATTGTACCTTATGGTGGTTCGATTCCTATACAAAGGTTCAGCGATTTACTAGATAACTACACAGGAGAAATGTCTAAACATATTCACATCGAATTTACTTACGTCTAATCACTGTCGCAAAATCAATAAAATTGCACAGTTTTTATTTATAGCGGCGCTGCAATTAAAGTCGGTTTGGAATTATATAATACTAGCTGCCCCGCCCCGAATTAGCTCGGATTTTTTCTTTCGGATGAGGCGTCTCTGAGACAAACAAGAGATTTTTTACAAAATTTATAAAACCCCCGACATGCTCTTTTTGTATCGGTAGGTGATCGGTAACTGATATAAATAATTATAGATAATGCTGGACATTTCACACAGCACCATCTAGCCCCAAACTAAGCAAAGCTTGTACTATAGGAACCAGACAACTGATAGCATACTTAATGAAAATTTTTTTTGTAATACATACTTACAATATATAGAGAAACAACTAGACCCGGAACAAATACCTCTAGATCATACAAACATTTGTTCCGCGGCGGGAATCGAACCTACAACCTCCTGCGTCTCAGACGGCTATTCACCCACTGCGCCACGGAGATCGTCATAGCTATGAACCACGCCAGTTAAATTAGCTTTCTATTTTATTCTGTCGTCAACTTAAAACACCCTTCTTATGCGTCAGGGGTTTTAAAACCGGCGGACTTGCTAGACCATTCTATGTAAAATAGCTGCGACAGTAAACAGACAGGAATCACAACGCCTTTCAGGCTTCAGAGACGTTGATGCAGATACAGTCAACGGCAGAAGTCACTCTTCTAGTGTTTTTTAGGGTTGATACCATCTTAGTCTACATTCATTATCTACATCATTTTTGGATCATATGAAGCTATACATACCTTCATATGATCCAAAAATGACAAATAACAATAAAATAACAAATAAAAAATGAAAAGATAGCGCTGCGTGATCCAGCAATATTAAATAATTATTAATCTTTCAAGCTACTATCAACATTCTTTATTTTCTACCAAAATTTAGTCAAAGTGAAGCTCATTATTTTAAGAAATAAAATACGTTGATATGATTGTTACAGGTCGTCAATTTAAGATTGACGTTCCATAATCTCGTAAGCTTCGATAAAAGTCAGTGGTGGCGATAAAATGAAGAAAGATTATTTCGTAAAACACTTGTGCGTACAACTGTCCTTGATTTAAAACCCTGAAGGTGCTACAAAGAAATATCTGCGACTAAAGTGTTTGTCATCTGCTTTGAGAATCGTCACTCAGATTTATTAATTAGTATTATTAGCCATTCCCACGGCCGGGCAAAGGCGTCCTCCCATTCCTTCCAGACTTCGCGGTCCTTAGCGGTTTGTAGTCAATCCGTTAGGAATTTAACCAGCTCGTCCCACCATCTACGTTTCGGTCTGCAACGTCGCCTTCTCGCTGGGCCAAGAGAAGCGATTGAGTTATTCCCTACTTTAGGTATAAAATGAGGGTATATTTTATACCTTAAACTAAGAGTGACTCAATAAAACCGCTCAAACTTCGTGAGAAAAACAGTTTATTGTTGTTCCCGTAAAATTTGCACAACGTATTCTGATAATCAGGCCGACGATTCGTTCCTTAACTATGCACTACTTACACATCTTTATCCGCAATACACAGTTATCTGAGTGATAAGGCTCTTTAGCATTAAGTTCACCTTTGTACTATTATAAGTGCAATAAAGTATTTTCAATCAATCAATCAAACTTGTAACAACTCTCTTTTTATGGTGGGTTAACAAACCTGTAAAATAAATAAATAATTGCTCTCAAAGACCGCTTCGCTCGAGGTTCCCTGAGGCGCCACTCGAGCGAAATGAGTCCCGAACAAAAGTGCCGGAGCCGTTTGATGTGAACGCAAAGCGAAACTTGAGGTTTCGTTTCAGGTGAGGCCGTTATGACATTACTGGGACTCATTTTTAAATAACAAGAGCGATCCCTGAGGTTTCCGTGCAATATTTTTCTATGCTTTTTACCCAATTAGGGGTAACAAGTTTTTTTTTTATTCTAACCTATCTCGTTCAAAGCATCCCTATCCGTCGATATCTTCCACCGTCCTCTTTCGAATGTGTCGAGATCATCGTCCCAAAAACGATTTTATTTTTATTTTTAGCCAAGTACTTGACTACTACATCATCTGATGGCTGTAAAAGCTAGTGGTTCTGTGAGAACAGTAGACCTCGCGTCCCAAGTCCAAAAAGTAATTTGCGCAACGAAATTCACGTAAAATGTCAATTTTAAATCGAATTTCAGGTGCTTGAATTTTCCAATAGGCTTCTATGTACACTTTTGAGCAAAATATTGTTATAAGTTTTAGTTCTTGTGTAGAATGAATTGCTTAGTTATGTGCCTCTTAAATTTGATTGAAATCCGTCGATAAATAACACTACAGCAAACTTCTCCCCTTTTCCACCCTATTTTCCCCCAATCAAAAATCGCGATCGACTAAGAAATAAATAAATCAAGCAACTTGTGTGCCAATTTTCATCAGAATCGGTTGAAAAATGCAACCTGTAGACGTGAACAGACCGACAGATGGACATAAGCATTTTTGGCCAATCTCGAAACTGAGACGCTTCGCTCGCTCGGTCAATTAAAAATAGCCCCTAATCGCAAAAACCTCGTAAAACCACGTTAAGCTGACATAGATAGGAACCACCCCAGTTAATCTCGCTTTCTATTATAAAAATCGCGTCCAAATCGGTCCATCCGTTTCGGAACTACGATGCCACAGACAGATAGACACACGGACATAGGCGTCAACTTATAACACTCCTTTTTGCGGCGGCTGTTAAACAAGGCTATACCATCCTCTTAACTTATAGCATCGCCTATAACAAAGTATTGCCTCGTAAGTCACGCACCTTAGAAATGTGCCCTACGCTGCACTGCCATGCGTCAATCACTTGAGGCACACAGGTGTAAAGCCTCATATAAATGGAAAGAAGACCCTGGGAGCCGATGGGTGCAGACCGCACAAGATCAGTCACTCTGGAAATGTATGGGGGAGGCCTATGTTCAGCAGTGGACGTCCTGTGCTGATATAATGATGATGATGATATGAGTTGAGACATAGCTAGTGTTGTGTGTTTGTCTGTACCGAGAACTACTGAAAAGAACAGCAGTGATGATAATGACGATGATGCAGATTGTCAGCACGATGGGCGACTGTTGACGCAACCCCCACCACCGCGCCCGTCTACTCACACACACAGGGCTGCGGCGCGTAGTGCGTGGCGAGACGCAGTGCGGAGCTGATCACCCTGACGAAGATTCATGAATTGAACCGAAATATTGTCGGTTGAAACACCGATAAAACGGTATTTGATAAATCCCGTATTTATAATAATGATTGAAATAAATCACGAAAGTTTTTAAAGTAAAAGATGATGATGATCTATAGAAAAGCGAACGTGCAGAGCTAAGCGGCGGGTTCCGCCCAATGTTTCCCAACACAAAAGGCTCGAAAAACAAATTAATTACTATTTACTTCATCCAATAAATATAAAGCCGAATAAATCAGCTGCTTAGGTAATTAGCTGTAAACGCATCTATACAACAACCCCCTTAAGGGGGGTAGTTATAAATCACTTTGGATACTCGAGGCTCTAGTGTTGGGGAAACAATAGTTAATAGATTTGATGATTATAATAATATTACTGGACATTTCACACAGGTCTATCTAGCCCCAAACTAAGCAAAGCTTGTACTATGGAACCAGATACCTAACTAATATAATAATTATACACTTTTTTATAATAAAACTAAATAGTTCGCCCCGAACCCGTAAGTTTTCTCTCTCCTAAGGTTGCCTGGACGAGATCGTTTTAAGCGTTAAAACCCATTGCACATTTCTATTGCTTTTAAATGTAGTTGAAGTTTATTATAGTTAAGAAGTAAATCGCGTATATAACAATATTTAGTTAAGTTGAACGAGTGTCTTGTATGATATCAGTTTTGCACTGATAAGGTATTTTGAAGTCGCGTAAAATGCCGATTCGGTAGAAATGAAATGGATTTATCTGTACGAAAAAATCACCCCTTTTGGGGTATATGTACAAAACTAGTTTCCGCCCGCGACTTCGCACTCGTGGTTTGTCATTAATAATTAACCTATCCAGGTCGTTTTCTATCTAGTATATACGAAATTTCATCACAATCGGTTTAGCCGTTACGATGTGATAGAGTAAGAAGCAAATATCCAAACTTTCGCATTTATAATATTAGTGTGATGTACACTTGGTTTAAAAAAAATCTTTTGTATTGAATTTTTATAAACACGCGCTATACCGTGTTTAATTAATATTGTGTAAAGATCCAAAATTTTTAACAAAAGCAAAGAGTCCTAGCTGGCAGTGGCAGTGGCAAAGTGGTCAAAAATAGGCCGCTAATTATTTGCATAACAAAGGCCCATCACTGCCCTATATTAGGCCCCGACAGAGAATAGGTCCCAACGGAAATAAATAATATCGCAAAGAAACTGAGCTCGATCGAAACGAACCAGAGTAAACATTTTCCCGAATTTCTTGCACTCGCCTTTTTTTCACCCTCCACCTAGCCCCAATGGTAAAAAATTATTGTTATGTGTATGTATACATGTATGTCTGTGTGTCTGTCTGGCTGTGACATCAAACCTCCCAAACGGATGAAAAGACCGATTCAGACGCGGTTTTTTGTACTAGAAATTCTTCGACCACACCATTACTTACCATCAGCAGGCCTAGCACAGTAACTGTAGAGAAAGTTTTTGACTTGAGTCATTTTTCGGGAGAAAAAAGGCACTTGTTGACTGTCTCGAGCACGGCGATTGCGAGCGTAAACGGAAAGAATAGTTGTCGACACTTCGTCGACAGTAGTCTGCAACGCCGAGCACGATAGCCATCATTTTATCTATCTTTGACATTTAAGGAATGACAACTTTCCTCTGAAATTGTCTAGGCCTTGCGACGCCTAGACAACGCTGTCTTCTCAAGTTGTCTCTTTCGCACTCTTTTCAATCGCGCTTGCCAACAATTTTTGGATAGATATTGAATTAATTATACAGTGTGGCCCTGGATAAAGTGCAACCCCGAAAGGGGGTGAAACTAGATCAAAAATTATCGACAAAAAAATAGAAAAAAAAATTAAAAAAAAATTCGTATATACTTTATTGATGTTTTAAAATTTTTATTACTCACTAATGACTCTATTTAATAAAAAAATGATTTCTTCCAAAGTAGTAGGTCTATTTTGTTAAAATAAAACCATAATCATGTCAGATATGTGACGATGACGATAAAATAACAAATAACTCACAAACGGGTGGCTATCGTGACTTAAAGTTTAATTTTTGTATTAAAATTACATTTTTTAGGCTGTTTTTTTCCAATAAACTCCAAAAATCTTAAAATTAAGCCTATAATACTAGAAATTTTTATGACTTTTTATTATTGTCTATCATAATAGCTTTTAAATAAAATAAAAACCTACGTTCTAACATAAAAAATGTGCTGGCTAGGAGCATTTAAAGTTGACCACTGACGGTCAGTGGTCAACTTTAAATGCTTATTAATTTCCAATAAACTCCAAAAATCTTAAAATTAAGCCTATAATACTAGAAATTTTTATGACTTTTTATTATTGTCTATCATAATAGCTTTTAAATGAAATAAAAACCTACGTTCTAACATAAAAAATGTGCTGGCTAGGAGCATTTAAAGTTGACCACTGACCGTCAGTGGTCATTCAATTTCTAGTATTATAGGCTTTATTTTATTTTTATGACTTTTTATTATTGTCTATCATAATAGCTTTTAAATGAAATAAAAACCTACGTTCTAACATAAAAAATGTGCTGGCTAGGAGCATTTAAAGTTGACCACTGACCGGTCAGTGGTCAACTTTAAATGCTCCTAGCGTCAGTGGTATTTTATTTAAAAGCTATTATGATAGACAATAATAAAAAGTCATAAAAATTTCTAGTATTATAGGCTTAATTTTAAGATTTTTGGAGTTTATTGGAAAAAAACAGCCTAAAAAATGTAATTTTAATACAAAAATTAAACTTTGAGTCACGATAGCCACTCGTTTGTGAGTTATTTGTTATTTTATCGTCATCGTCACATATCTGACATGATTATGGTTTTTATTTTAACAAAATAGACCTACTACTTTGGAAGAAATAATTTTTTTATTAAATAGAGTCATTAGTGAGTAATAAAAATTTTAATACATCAATAAAGTATATACGAATTTTTTTTTAATTTTTTTTTCTATTTTTTTGTCGATAATTTTTGATCTAGTTTCACCCCCTTTCGGGGTTGCACTTTATCCAGGGCCACACTGTATATACAATGCTATAGATAGAGTCTACTTCTCTAGAGAGGTAATGGACAAGCGTTTGACTATCACCCATAAAAAGAAAGCTTGTTTAACTGGAGTGATTCTTAGCTATGTACATTTTTAACCTCCAACGCAAAATGAAGGGTTCGAAAATTTGCAACATATTGTAAAAATTAACTTGTTTAGCAATGCATTGTGTGGCATTTGCGAGCTTGAGTATTTGATAGTACGGTGAAAATTAGAATGGAGTTGCGTTTCTATAACTCAGTAAAATTAACTATTCTTCGATTAGGGCGACAGAACAAGGTCGCGAAACAATAGCGAGGTAAAATTATATATTACAATGATTCTGTTACGGTATTCCGAAAGGGAGAGATACTGCGGAAGCCAGTGGTGGCTTTCTTACATCATCTTGTCCCACGTACACTGTAACGTACCCATAAGGCTTATTTTATCAAAATAAAATGTTTTATATATCACACTAATATTAGAAATGCGAAAGTTTGGATGTTTGTGACGACCTCTGGGGCGCAGTGGGCAAATAGCCGGCTGAGACGCAGGAGGTTGCGGGTTAGATTCCCGCCGCAGGACAAATGATTGTATAGTCTATAGATATTTATTTCGGGTTTGGGTATTTTTCTGTGTATTATAAGTATGTATTTACAAAAAAAAACGTATTTATGTATTCTATCAGTTATCTGGTTCCTATGGTATAAGATTTTCTAAATTTGGGACTAGATAGCGCTGTGTGAAATGTACAGGATTATTAATAATTACAATAAACTTTATTCACCCACCCAAACTTTATAAACCCGGAACAAATTACTGTAGATCATGCAAACCTTTGTTTCGCGGCGGGAATCGAACCCGCAACATTTGCGTCTCAGTCGGCTTTTTGCTCACTACGCCACGGAGGTCGCCTTGCTTTGTTTTGGTGCCAGCTTAGTGATTATACAATCTAGACTTAAAATGTTGCTAGTGGTCCGCAAAACCAATATGCGTATGGATTGAGTGACCACACCTGCGTTCATCAATTTGAGGCATTCAGGTATTCAGGCATTCGGTATGAAGGTATGGTTTCACCTTCAAGGTATGGTTTAAAGTCAGAAGGTTTTTGATTAAAAAGTATTACCCAAGAAGTCCTAAAAGTATACCCTTGACGAAGTTCTTGCTGATGACTTTAATACTATTTAATTATGACTTCATTATCAACCCTTAATTATTTTGTTATGACATGTATTTCTGATTGTACTTATGTACTTGCTAACTTATCCTTAAACGTTTTAATGTGAATTTTTGTATTTTTTATGTATGGATTGTATTCTGTAAAACTTATAACCTTTCCAAGTGTACATAAAATGTATCTTTACGGAAAAAAACGGAAACCATACCCTACATACCGAAACACAGCAATGCTGCTGCGGTACTTCCCCGGGCGAGCCCTTTCACAAGGAACTATACTACTGTTAAAACAATAACCATTTATAGGTATACTGTTAATGACGTCCACAATTTGTGTTGACAAATTAAAAGAGCATAAAAAAGTCCTCGAAGAAGTGTGACGTGACTCCGCGAAGGTTCAATGTTCGTCAGGAATTCAGCTACAGCCTCCGAATTAACAAGATGGCGACGATGGCCGTTACAGTTTCCCGCCTGTTTTGTATTTAGAACGCGGATGGTAGAAAGTTTTTATAGGATTTGCATAATGCAATACATTGCTGTGTTCCGATCTGAAGGGTATGGGTGCCGGTGAAATTACGGACTCATTTTAAATAATAATAACGCTCAACATTACACACAGCGCCATCTAGCTCCAAACTAAGCAGAGCTCATACTATGGGAACCAGATAACTGATAGAATAGGTACTAATCGCTTTTAGCGATAAGACCGCCCATTGTACTTACCTTAATTTTTGTGTATTTTTATTGTATTTTTAATTTTGTTGGTGTGCAATAAAGAGTATTCTATTCTAATATACTTTTTTTTGTAAATACATAATAATCTATAGAGTAACAATCAGACCCAGAACAAATATCTGTAGATCTTGCCAACATTTGTTCTGCGGCGGGAATCGAACCTACTGCGCCACCGAAGTCGTCTAATAGACCTGTACGTCTCAGGCAGGAGGCAGGGCGAAGGGTGCAATACAAAAGTTAATACACCAAAAAAGTTTTGAAAAAGGGAACATTTCGTTCATACCTGATAAGAGAAATAGATACCACTCTTCATTTTTGAAAGGTGTCAGTTTTGACATCTGTCAAATTTATTAAAAATGTATGTAAGTAGGTACCAACTTTGTGTGGTAAAGTGCAAAATGAATTTGCCTCTAAACAAGGATAAGTAAGAAGAAAACATACTACATCTAATACAGATAGATAACTCTCTAATTAATTTATGTACACAAAAAATACAAATCCTAGGCAAGAACGATCTCGTTCAGACATCATGAGGATGGAAAAAATAGCTAAGCCCTAACCGATTAAACGCCTTCAGCTAAAATACATTGTAATTTCAAAAAACTGCTCAAAATTTCTAATAAAAGTACCTGAAAGCCTTGATAATAGATAAAAAAAATATATTCCACAATACTTTTACTGAAAAGCTTTGAAATTTCAATAAAAAAACCATTGTCATCCTCGGACCGTTTATCTAGGACGGGCAGCGTTTCGGGCACAATAAATCAATTTGTATTGGCCATTGTGAATAACCGTATACAGGGTGGATCATTTATATCCATATATAAAAATTTGCAAATATTTTAGTAAATTGTGGTTCGCCCCGAACTGAGATCTCGGGAGTCTCCCAAAAAACAAAAAAATAAAGATACGAGGAGGACGACCTCCGTGGTGCAGTGGGCGAATGGCCGGCTGAGACGCAGGAGGTAGCGGGTTCGATCCCCGCTGCGGAACAAACGTTTGCATGATCTACAGATATTTGTTCCGGATCTGGTTGTTTCTCTATATATTATAAGTATATATTTACAAAAAAAATGTATATAAGTATTCTATCAATTATCTGGTTCCCATAGTACAAGCTCTGCTTAGTTTGGGGCTAGATAGCGCTGTGTGAAATGTCTAGCAATATTTATTTATTTATGCCTTTTAAGTTTTGTCGTTTGAAGAAAAAAACACCACCAGAACGTTATAGTACTTTTTATTGTTTTTCAAAGTGTTCACCACGTAGTATACACTTTTCCATTCGCTCAAACCAGTTATTATAACATTTATTCCACTCTAAAGTGGGGGTGTTCAAAATGGCTGACTTGAAAGCGTCGACTGCTTCTTCACCGGACTGGAACCTTTGACCACGAAGACTTTTCTTAATTTTAGGAAATGTAAAGAAATCGTTAGGGCTCAGGTCAGGACTGTATGGAGGATGATCAAGAATTTCTGTTTTTTCCTGCTTCAAATACTCAATCGTTTGACGAGCGCTGTGTGAGCTTGCGTTGTCGTGTTGCATGATGATGCGCCGCTTTGAGTTAGATTTTCGAAGTTTTGCGATGACTTGTGGTAAACAAACTGTGGTACACCACTCTGCGTTAACGGTTCTACGATCTTCAAGTGCAATAGTCGCAAAATGGCCGATTTTTCCAACGAATGTGGCCACCATCTTCTTTGAAGTGCTTCGAGAACGAACAACTTTAGTCGGCTTTGGCTCGTCTTGAAAGACCCAGATTGTAGATTGTTGTTTGGGATCAGGATCGTAGGCATAGATCCAAGATTCGTCACCACTGATGATGTCGTAGACGTGATTTGACTCTCCTCGGTTGAACCTTTGCAGAGTTTTCTTACACCATCTGACGCGGCCGCCTTGTGATCTACGGAAAGCAGATGCGGTATCCAACGGCAAACTAGCTTTCTCACACCAAGTGCTTCATGCAAGATCTTCTGAATGGTTGTCCCTGAGATGCCTATTAAAGCCTCTATCTCTACATACGTCACATGACAATCTTCGAGAATTAGTTGTCTCACAGCAATGATGTTATCTTCAGTGAAGGCGGATTTTGGGCGTCCTTCGCGAGATTTGTCACTAACACTAGTATGTCCACGCTGGAATTCTAAATACCAGCGTTCGACAGTCCGCAGTCATGGGGCTTCATCACTGAACACAGATGTTAGCTCTTCAAAACACTGAAGCCGTGTCAGGCCTCTTCTAAAGTTGTAGAAAATTATTGCACGAACATTTTCCTTAGAAAGATTCATTTTCGTACGTAACCTGACAGATTCCAATCGACGCTGTGACTAAACAATAGCATTAATCCTAATACTTTCAACTGTTTTGAGATTCAAAATTTAAACACATTCGAATATAGAACAGTTCCAAATTCAAAATTGCCGGGAAATATGGAATCGACAGAACTTAAAAGGCAGGCCTAGTATTCACAATAAAATTCTGCCCCGAAATGCACAACTAAATAACTTGACCTACAGTTTCAATTACAAGTAACGGGAGTTCGTATAAATTGGAAACTCATTTTAGGGATAGACATTGCAGTTTTTCTGGATTTTAGACTTTTCTCTTTATTTGTTTCATTAAAGCTACACGAATATCAAATTCCAGCACTGTGGGGTCACTGGTGTACCATGTGATTTTCTTCATTGTTCAGTTTTTATGGCTCAAAAACGAAAAAACTACAACGATTAAACTAAAAAAAACTAGGGTCGAAATGTACAAATAAAATATTTCATTAGACGTTCCACTTGACCGTTTAACTTTTTTAATAGTTTCATTTTTTTACCCTCTTGAACCCCAAACGACCCCGTCACCTTTTTAGCTCGCATAATCACATCAGGATTGTGCATTCACTACCTACCTATATATCAATGATCATTTTCACGATGATCGGATCAACTATTAAAGCTTCGAAAGTTATCCTCGGACAAACAAACAAACATACATACATACAACGTCGATTTGCCCAAGTTGATTTGGAGATCTCGCTTTGCTTGAACAACTAAAGTCTCTAGGACTAACGGCTTGGCCCTGTGAGTTGATAATCAGTCACTTTTCAGGCCGCTTGAATAACATCTCTGAATTTACTGTCACTATCCAGATAGCCAACTGCAACTACTGCCGAGGAAGTACTACTATCATACCAATTTCTGCCGTCAAGCAGCATTGCTGTGTTTCGGTATTAAGGGTATGGTTTCCGGTAAAACTAAAGGCACATTTAACTTTATACCTGTATGCCTCAAGTTGACGGACACAGGGCAGTGCATCGTAGGGCATGTTTCTAAGGTGCGTGACCTATGAGGTTTTTGATATAGGTGATGGTTACCACTTAACATCAGGTGGGCCATATGTTTGTTCCATCTCCAGGTAGGATAAAAAAAAATTGCAATGCTCAAGTCAAATATTGGTTCTAAAAGTACTCATGTATAAATAAAACTATCTATTTTTAATGTAGTATCACTTGTTGAAAAGTTTTTCCGCAAACTGATAAATGGGACACCCTGTATCAGCATGGCCATTGTAAATACTTAAAACCCGTGACAGCGGCCAATTTATAGACTTTCATTTTGACCTACTGCATGTATGATTAGTAATAGAGTAAGTTCGTAGATTGTTAGTGGACAAACCTAATTATTTCAATATTGAATTTGAATTATATCACGTCCACTGCTGTACACAGGCCTCCCCCGTAGATTTCGTGAACGATCTTGTGTTGGGTTGCGCCCAACGGCTCCCGGTAACCTTTATCAGGTCGCCTTTCTATCTAGTGGTAGGGCCGTCTAACTCGCTTTTCAGTGCGTGATATCAACTCACGAACAATTCTGCCCCCACAACCGTCTGTTCTTCGAGCCTACAGCCACATCAGCTTGCTAATCTATTGACTGGTTTGTCTACGAATCTCCTTATTTCTAGTTTGACCTCATAGAAAAATACCAGGCAGATAGCTAATCTGCGTAGCACGCTAAGCGACCATGAGCCTTCTCATTAGGACCATAGTTTAATTCAATATCATAGATAACGGAATAGTTAGTGCGCCACGCCACAGTGAGTCATTAATGATATTTGATTTTCGATGTAGACACATGTTTTGGAAGTGGTTGTCAAACTTTAAAAGGAAGTTTAAAATATGTGTAACCATTAGTCTATGAGCTAGCTAGTTGTCCCAATTTTCACCAAACATATAAATCTAGAAACTACAACTTTACAAAACAGTAACAATTTCATCTGCCCCCACGAACGTCTTAACGGTGTCAGCTGGTAACTTAACTATCTGTCACCACGTCGTTTACCTACAATAATGATTCTGATAAATGTAATAACATCAGATAAAAAAACTGTGTTTACTTAAGAAAGTATATAAAAATTTAATTAAATATATTCTGATGCTACAACTTTGATAAAACCTTACTCATGGAGTTAAAGTTTAAATGACCTTTGTGCAACAACAGGTAGTATTTATAATTATCCTGTGACAACAGTACGCTACATAATAAATTAAATTAGAGAAAAAAAAGTATAATAGTATCCTTTTCAAAAATCAACGCACATGGCCGCTCGTAATATTTGAAAACTATTCAGCATCAGAAAAACTTCGCAAACAAGGAAAAATACCAGAAAAACAGAAAACATTGACAGCCGCTGTACCAACAAACCGGTTGCGTGTGGACATTGATAAACGCTCCCCCACCTGTCTACCACAGTCCAGTATCACTTCAAACTTAGTCACGGCCGGAGGTGTTGCAAAAACTGAATCGGTGCTTATATTGCGTCAGCTTTATATCTCACATTTCGCGATGCTCATAACATTTCATGATAAAATAATACTGGAAATCTCAAACAAAATTAATTAAATCTGAGAAGGCGAAGTGATTAAGAATTTAGATTCTCAAATACCAGTGAACGTGTGCAAGCGAGTCGAGGACGTTAATATCATAATCAAACAGCAAAACTACGGAGATAGTTTTCACGTTAACAAGCCACTTTGAACTTTAATTTATTAACAACAGGTTTAAAATCCAGCGATTGTGTGCAAGTGGGATAAGACACTATATACATCAATTCTCACACAAGTGAATGAGCCATAGTCAACTTAAACTCAGCACCAAAAGCCCAGGACCTTGCCATGGACCTAACGGGTAAAGTAGCTGTGATAACTGGTGGAAGCTCAGGCATTGGAGCCGCAACAGCCAAACTCTTCGCGAAGCATGGAGCAAGGGTAGCCATTATAGGACGACATGAAGCAAGACTACTAGCTGTTGCCACCGCTTGCGAAGCCGCCAAAGGCAAAAAGCCATTGGTTCTGCAGCTAGACTTGACAGTCGAAGGCAATTGCGAAGAAGCCATCAGAAAAACAATGCAAACTTTCGGCAAAATTAACATACTAGTAAACTGCGCAGGAAAAGCAGGAATGACATCGTTATTCGACAACAATACGGAAATATTCGATGAACTAATCGCTCTGAACCTTCGCGTTCCATACAAGATGACTCAACTCTGCGCGCCGCACCTGAAGATCACCAAAGGAGACGTAGTTAATATCTTCGGAGCTCCTATACGAACCAGACCAGGTTTCCTCCCCTTTGGAATGATAAGAGATGCTTTAGAACGGTTCACGAAAAGTGGAGCAGTGGAATTAGCTGGTGAAGGTATAAGGATGAATGCTGTTAGACCTGGAATAACCAGGACGAATTTTTTAGCTAATTTGAACATAGATGATGAGCATATGGATGTAGCATATGATAGATTAGCTACGTTAGTGCCAAATAATTTGGTGATTTTGCCTGATGAGATAGCGAATACGATATTGTTTGTTGTCTCGGATATGTGTCGGAGTTTAGTGGGCTCTAATATTTTGGTGGATGGAGGCGCTTCATCTTACACATAAGTGGTTGTGGATATACATCTATGAGTAGTATTTTTTTTCATTTGTATCATCATTATAATCATATCAGCCACAGGACGTCCACTGGTGAACATATGCCTCTTCCATGGATTTCCAGAGCGACTGATCTTGTGCGGCCTGCACCGAACGGCTACATTTTTTTTTATTAATTTATTTAGTTCAGATAAAACATCCATAAATTACATAATACTTAAAAAAAACTAACACAAAATCTTAAAATTAATGAATAACAATTAAAATACATAGACACAATATAATCACAAATAAAGTAATATATAAAATAATAATTTAAATAAAATTAAAATGTGACATTATTCATATTACATTTTTAAAATTGAATTGAATTGCGATACATAATTAAAATTATAAAATAAAATGTTTGTTAAATGGAGCCCATCACAATTTTCATCCATTTGTGTTGGATTGGGCAGTCCAGACGCGATACAATCATCTGGAGGATGCTATTGCTACTGCCTCGCACGCGCTGGTGTAGGGAAGCGACTTTCTTGCGTCGTCCGTGCGCGCCTCTGCGAATATAGCCGATGCGTTGCAAAAGCGAGGCAGTCGCATAAGCATCCTAAAGATATTGTTATATTGGACCAACATTAAATTCGTATACTAAATCGTTTTATTATTTACTCCTTTTTGAACTTGCTCATGTAACTAGTAAAGCAGGAATCGATTGAAATTCGTATTTTTTTTGTAAATAGAAGACTTAATACTCCGTGGTGGGGTCGCTAGTGAACCATCGTATACATAATTGATTTAGTTTCTTTTTACATGTATGTAGGTATTTATATAAAAAAGAGATATATAAGTTTAAAAACAAAAACCCGACTACGTAATACCTATGTTGATGATATGTCATCCGAACCATAATGATGATGATATGCGTGATAGTATGTATGTAATAATAAACATTACAGTTGAGATCATAATATACTGTTTAATATTTCCTCAATTGGAAATAATAACATTTGTAATGGTGTTTGCAACATATACTGAGCCGAGCATGACGAATTTCAAGGTAAATAATGAAAAGAATATTAATATTGGAATACATGACTTTTCATACATTACACGGTAACTAATTACTTTTAATCGACATAAAGCCAAAGTCAAACTTTCTTAAGCAACATTTTGTCGTTATTTATAATACAAGAAATCAGGAATCACCTGCGGAAACATGCAAAACTGTGCGGTTTGATTGTTTACCATATCACAAATTTCCAGCATATTTCAAACAATACAAGATTTTCAGCAGAAAATACAGCATACGTATTACAATGTGTGTATGTATGCTGTGTCTGATGAATAAGCTTCCATTGTTTCCATGGCTCGATGCGTTTTGATGCGAACTCTCCAAAAGCATTTGTTTCGCGAAAAAATACTGCTATTCCGCTGTTTTGTTAAAATAAAGAGTTTCGCTTCTGTCGGATATGTTTTTGAAGTTTTTACAAATAACATTTCTGTGTGACAAACAAAAATTGGTTAGCATCGAATATTGATTGTTATTAAAATAGCTTATATTTTTAAACATATTAAAAACGGGGTTTATCTTGGATATAAAATTTTGGTTAACTTGATGTTGCCCACTGATTAGGAACCTTGAATTACAATACAATTAGAAAGACGATATTTTCACATAATAATTCTTAAATAAGCAAAACAATTACATAAATGTAATTGATCAATAAAGTCATTGATAAAATAGCAAATAGCAACAACATTATCGTAATAGCACTATCTATATAATCGATGGGTAAACAAACACACTGATAACAGCAAATAAGTTGCGTGCATAAATAGTCATTTACAAACTTTATCAGTGAAAGACGAGCCAGGAACAGTGGCGGTTGTGCGTGATAAGTTTTGAAAATACATAAATCTTACTTCCTCGAAGATAAGACTGATATTTTATTAAGTATACAAAAAGTTCTTGTTGTGTTATTCATAAAAGAAAATTAACACAATATTACAATGAAAAGTGAATAAGTAATAGAATTACAAGACACAGTTTTCTATATAAAAAACTAAAACAAACGAACAGCTTAAGCATTTAATGAACTAATCAGAAGAAACTATTAAGACTTCAGATGATTAATGAAAAAATATGTCATATAACATAGAAGAATTTATCCAAACTGAAAAGGACAACGGGAACTAGATGGACCCAATGGTTTTCACAGGCAAAGTGGCAATAGTGACAGAAGCCAGCTTAGGAATCAGTGCCGCCACAACAATAGATTTAGCAGGCTATGGAGCAAGACTGACCCCTATCGGCTGAAACGAAAGAATAATTATGGAAACATCCGAAAAATAATCCGCTAAACACAGCATACCATCCTTATGCCTCCTCCTAGACCTTGCTAAAGATAAAACCTATGAAACGGTTATAGAAAGAACAGTAGAAATGTACGGAAGAATAGATATCCTAGTAAACTGTGCTGGCAAGATTAGATTATCATCGCTACACGACAAATCTATGGAAGCATTCGATGAAGTAATGAGTATCAACATTCATGTGCTGTTCTTGTTAACAAGATTGGCAATCCTAGCGAAGACAAAAGGGAACATAATCAACATGGGATCCTTGCTAGTAAAACAGTACAAACCGGATATGATGACATGCATCATAACGAAATCAGCGCTATCCCTAATGACAATGCAATCGGCACCGGAACTACTTACAGAAGAAATACGAATCAACACCTTAATCCTTGTCCAGGAATGACAAGGACTAAAATAATATTGAATCTGAACATTCCAAATGAAGTTCAAAAGGTAGTGTATGATACGTGTGCCTTAGATATGCCACAGGGAAAGATTATAGAACCCACAGAGATTGCCAAGTTTGTATGCGTGGTGGCGAGTGACATATTCCCGAATATAAATAGGGCAGAATTTTTAATTGATGACGTTGATAGTTTAACAAAACTTTGTAGATGTAAGATACTATTTTTTTTTAAATAAAATGATTTAAAAAAAATGTGTGGTTAGTTATTTTTACCCGAGACTGACACTAACAATGTACATTAGCGTGACTTACGTGACAAGTATTCGAAACTGTAGTATTCGCATAGTATTCGATCAATTTGGGGGGTATTCTAATATTATTCGAAACTTTTAAATGACAACTATAACTAGTTTTTACTATAAGAAATCATCACAAAACCGTTTAGGAATACTCCAAACAGGCTTTATGATGAACCCTTGTTATCAAAACCATAAAATATGTCAAAAAAAATTACGAATAAAAACAAGGTGTTTACTATAATATTTTGGCTAATAAGATCAAACAGAAAATGTATCTAATAATTGATCGAGCGAAGCAAAATCTGCAATCAACTTGGGCAAATCGGCGTTATATGTTTGTTTGTTTGTCCGAGGATAACTTTCGAAGCGTTGGTTGGTCCAATCAACGTGAAACTTGGTATACAGGTGGGTAGTGATGGAATAATCTTGGTTTGACTAAGTGAGCTAAAAATGTGTGGGGGTTGTTGAGATATTGGGGTTCAAGAGGGGTAAAAAAAAATAATGAGACAAAAACGCCTAGTGGGACGTCTAATGAAAGGTTCGACATTTCGACCCCGTTTTTATTTTTTATTATGTTTAAGCCTTGTAGTTTTTGAGTTATTAGCCATAATAAAAACAGAACTTTGATGTAATTCACAGGGTACACCAGTGACCCACAGTACTGAAATTTGGTACGCGTATAGCTTTAGTGACACAAATATGGGAAAAAATCTGAAATCCATTTCCATCCACTGAAATAAGTGCAATTTCTACCCCAATAAACGGTAACCAATTAACATGAACTTGCGTTACCGTGAGCAAATATCACATACAAGTTATAGCAATTTGAGAAAGTTAAGTCATCAAGACGTCATATTATACCAATATCCCATACATGAAACCCACATGAACTTTGAGTCGAAGTCGTCAGTTCTTCGAGCTATGTGCCACTCGTTCCTCTAGGCTACGTCAGTGAATTTGGTTTTTCTGCAAATTTCTTCATTTCGGATTTATTTTATTTATTTAGAGAAACCAACGGCGATACAATTTGTATGGACAAATAGCTTAGAACTAAACGTGAGGCTCATAACAGGTTTCTGCGTTTGAATAACCAGCTGCAACCACTTGACATGTATTTAAGTTTAAAATTGTTAAGGCCTCTTTACAGCCGCCTCAATTAATTTATTGATTTTTTTATTATTTCATTTTGTATAATTTTTGATATGACAAAGCCTATAGCTGCAATTTAAATAATATTGTACCTTTACATACCCTGAATTAGCATTATTTTATTACTATTACCTACCAGTGAAGTTGACGTAACTAAGTGTTCTATATGTACCCATGGTTTTAAAAAAAATGGATTTAATTGAATTTATACGTTTGAAAAAACAGGTATCTACGTTAAAAAAAATGTTTTGGTTTCAATTCATTTGATCTATCCCTCTCTATAGCACGCTCAGCGACCTATATTAATATAGAGAAGCGTAACTCACGATCCGATTTATAAAATCAACAAAAACTCACCCCAGACCTTGCAACTGGCCAATCAAGGTTACTTTAAAACATACAAACACCAACTCTAACACATCAACTTTAGAGTCGAAAGTTTCTGTCTCTCAAAAACTGCATCTGTTTAACATTTAATTTAATGTATGTAATTCAGTGCATTAGACTGATAGTTTAAATACACGATACTCGTAAAGCTATCTATTGGTATGTTATTAGTATCATTAGTGATACAATGTTGTGTTACATTTATAGTACCGGGCTTACACATCCGCCTGAGCGATGAGAACAGCGTACGCGAATATGTGAGCCGCATGCTCCTCACTAGGGCTTGAGCTCCGGAACTCCGGTCTTGGTGTAACTCCGGAGTTTCTATTTTCATAATAATCCCATCCATCCCACTAATCGCACTAATATTATAAACCACTATTATTAAAAATAATATATATAATATAATCCAACGATCGAGAGGGGTGGAAAGAATTGGGGGAGACCTTTGCCCAGCAGTGGGACAGTACAGGTTAGGAAAAAAAAATATAATATAATATAATATTATAAATGCGAATGTATGGATGTTTGGATGGATGTTTGTTTTTCCTTCACACCAAAACTACTAAACAGGTTTGACTGAAATTTAGAACATAGGTTGGAATAGGTAGGATATTCCATAAATCAGTTCCTACAGGATGGAAATGAGGTGTCAAAGTTTCTATAGAAAATTAATTTTGTCTTTGTTTACTCTTTCACTACGGAACAGATTGGGCTAAAACTTTACATCCATGTAGTTCTTTCTTGACCTGGATACACATTTAAACTACTTTTTATTCCATACATCAGTCTTCAAAAGGTAGGTATGAGATTTCAAAGATTTTATAGAATGATTTATTTTTTGTTACTCATTCATGCCTAAACTACTGAAAGGATTGGGCTAAAACATTGAATCGATGTAGTTCTCGACATGGAAAAACATATTACTAACATTTTTTTTATAAGTCCGTTCTCAAGGGATTGGAATGATGTTTTAAAGCAAAGTTCAATTTCGATAAAACTTTGTTTAAAAATAGATCATAATAAAAAAAACTAGTTTTAAATTTTCTAGTTTGTATTATTTTTTGCTTAGAATATAATAATTTATTTTAGATAATGCCCGTACAAAACAAATATACATCATAACACGAAGGTTAGGTACCGACAACTACCACATAATTAATTTTTTTTATACCACTAAGGTGGCAAACAAGCATACGGCCCACCTGATGGTAAGCGGTTACCGTAGCCTACGACTTTTTTTTAATTATAATAATGTATGTAATCTATTAAAAAAATGCATTTTCTATATCTTAAGGTTCGAAGCTTCAAAACTCCGGAATTCCGGAGTTGGAGTCCTGAGTATCGAAACCCAACTCCGGAGTTTAAAAATAGTCCGATGTTAAAGCCCTACTCGTCACTTGTCTCGTTTGCTAATTATAGAGATTATTTGTTTTTTTTAAACTGGATAGATCTTCGTTTTACCACAATCTCACCTGATGGTAAGTGATTATGTGGTCTAAAATGAAGCACGAATATCTAGAAGAAACTTATTTACTCTTACTTTAAAGAGGCCCGGATTGTATTCATTAGGAAAAACAGACGGCGGTAAAGTGTTTCATACCTTAGCTGTACGCATCAAGAACGTAGAATCAAAACGGTGTGTGCGAATGGGTGGTATATCAACTAGGTACGGATGGTACTGAGCCGTGCGCCTGCTTGTCCCTAATAACAATTAGATTAGGTAATTTTATGGTGATGTCAGCAATATTTACCAGTTTGGACACGTCAAGTCTCGATATTTGTTCTAAAAACGATTAAGCCATCGAGCTGGACCGACCGCCGCCATCTTGTTGTTTCTCGTACTAAACCCGTAAATTTTTGTTTATCATTTTACAAATTAACGATTTTCGGATTTTTTATAAATGACCATATTTGTTGATTGCGTTGACTTATAACCTTATTGTTTACAGCTCATAGGGACCGTAGACGTATTTTATATTAATTTCAACCCTCCACGCGTTCTTGAGAAAAAGGTAATTTACAGACAGACAGACAGACAACGAAGTGATTCTAAAAGACTGTCCGTACACCAGCATTGATGTCACAGGCATGTTTCTAAAACCCTGTTTAATATAAGTAGGTACCTTTTGTATTGTGCCCTTATATGAGCTACATAATTGCTGAGATAAATGTTTTTAATTTAAAGGTTTCCATTTTTCCTTTTGAGGTACGGTACCCTAAAAAACCATTAGGATACCTAGGTTATGCTAAGCTAGGCAAATGAAGTAATCTTATTGTTGAATTTTTCGTCGTTTTTAAGCGATCTTCTTCGCTCTTCTCTGGTGGAAAAGCAGCCTGTCTTTACAAAGTTGTTAAAACGATCTTTGACATTGACGCTATTTCTCGTTGGGCCGTTGCCCGACTGCCGGAGTTATGTTGACGAGTTTGTAAATGGTACTCTTTATTGCCTCGTTCTAATGAATATCGTCAGAATGATCTTAAATCAGAAGTATATTAAGAAAAATGTGCCTCTGACCTTTGATTAGGCCTTTGCCGAGCCAAAATGAGGCCATTGCCTAGAAGTAAGTAAGGTAAGAATAAATAGGTGTCTTCTAGATCTTCGTGCTTCATCTTAGACCACATCATTGCTTACAATCAGGTACGATTATAGTCAAACGTGGGACACAAATGGCTGCAAATAGAAAAAGTCTGGTGAAATAATAACTCGCGTAATCATCATCATATCAGCCAAAAGACGTCCACTGCTGATCATAGGCCTCCCCCATAGATTTCTAGAGCGTCTGATCTGATTGACGGATAAAAATCATTCTCTCTTTGTCTGTTTTCGTGTGAAAACAAAAGACGTACCTATATACTGTAGAACCCGCTTAATACGATCTTGAAGATTTTATTATTGAGAATGTGAATAACACACAAAAAGAGGCCCTAAGTGATAATGATGAAGGCGCTGATGAGTCAACTCCGATTTTGTCAAACGTGAAATGATTTGCCATTAAACTTCTTTAATCCGGTCCAAAGTTGAATCTAGTGCATGCGTTTGGAACCCGTATGAAGTCACATACTCACTCACTTATGTTAGAAAAGGTTCAAAAAAGATTTTTGCGTTTTTTATACAAAAAGCTTTACGGATACTATCCGTTTATGTACCCTACAAAGTTTTTGCAAGGTACTTTAGGTTATAACTCCCTAGAAACAAGGCGGCTCTATGTCCAAATCATAACTCTGTGTGAGTTTGTTGAAAGGTATAACTGATTGTCCCACTCTTCTCAGTGAAGCCAGCCGGCTTTGCGTGCCCGAACAACGTGCCAGATTTCGATCAGCCCGAGTGCGCTTGCTGGAGCACTGCGAGCACGTACGTTGCACTGCCAACAGTCACCCTTCTCCCGTACGCAGCGCAGCCTTAATGAGCTTATTTGCATCCATTCTCAGTTTGATGTGTTTGCGGATGACTGGAAGACGATCGAGCGAGTGTGTCTCAGTTATTGTGAGAGTATTTAATTATGTATACCTACCTATGTTAAGTTAGTTATTTTAAGTGTCTATTGTATTTGTATATCTGTTGTGTTTTTTTTAACCTACAATATGTAAGTTTAATAATGAATGTAGGTATATTATAATTTGTATTTTTTTCTTGTAGTAGTTTTAGATATAGCGTAATAGATTCATTCTGTAAAGTTATATTTAAGTGTAAATAAAAGAAAAATAAAAAAAGACGCTATGTAGCTTCTTTGAATCAAAACTAAGACACACTGCAAAAGTTAAATTATGTACAAATCTTGTACTTGCATTAGCAATTTTAATTAGCATCATAATCTTTCTGTCAAAGCAAAAAGTAATTACTCTAAATAACGTAATTATAATCACACTAAGAGGTGATACAGGCACTTAATATTACATAAATTCACCTCATGATAATATTTTTTGCATAATCACTAATTGATAATTACTCAAGTATACATGATTAATTACCGAAAAACTCCGCTGTAGTAGAGATAACGCCGACTTACCTGAAACAACGAGATATAACGATTAGAAAAATATGACTTACAAGGTGGTTTGCACGGAATATAAATTACATTATTGCACAACATAAAACAAAACAATTAAATATGAACAACATAAATAACTATATAACGATCTCTACCAGACAACCGTTAGATGGAATGGACTGTCTGGATATTAACTGAGGTGTACATAATACACATACGTATACTAATGACATAAAATATATATTAAATAAGAATCATAAATAATAAATACTTAAATATTCAGCGACAAATAATCAAATAGTTATTTATGGATATAAAACGGTACGTAATAAATCCCGTATTTATAATAAATCACGAAAGCTTTCTAAGTAAAATAGGTATCTCATTGAAGCCAAGATAACATTGTATAAAGAGCTAGATATAAGACATTATCTAGATCAATGTTGGCTAGCTGTATTTGGGCTCCAATAGGAAATTTATTAAACTTTATAAGTTTCCCGTTATTATAATACCTACATTAGCATTAAGCCCACCTTTGGACATGTAATTTGTATTTTTTTAAGTATTAAATAAATAAATAAAATAATACCTACGTCCCGTATTTACTTAATAAAGAATGTAATTTATGTCCATTTTCGGAAGCACGCTGTACATCATTTCGGGGTGATCGACACTTACAGAGGAAATGTCAGATGAGAGCGATAAAACCAAAAGGTGATGATTGAAATGGTGCGGATCCGCACCGGTGCCAAATCAAACAATGACCGTCTGGTATTCTTGAGCTGAAAGTAATGTGAAGAAGCTATGGAGAAAACTTTGGTGATTCATTTCAATCATTATTCAATCTAAATAGGTAAGTATCATATTCGTATAATTTATTTATCTTTTCATTTTATTTATTTATAATCCACTAGCTGTTGCCCGCGACTTCGTACGCGTTACACTACTAAACGTGTAGGTAACCTAGAAATGAAGCTAAACCCGCTGTTGCAACTTGACTTAATACCCCATTTTTATCCCATGGGAACTGATTTATAGGATAAAAGGAAGCTATGTGTTTATCCAGGTTATAGTCTACGTTCATGCTAAATTTCATAGAAATCAGTTCAGCAGTTACGACGTGATTGAGTGACAAACAAACAAATAAATAAACAAACATCCAAACTATCACATTTATAATATTAGTGTGATGAGGACACAATGGAGCATTTGTTTAAGTCATAATTGGTACCTACTAATGTAGGTATGGTATAATACCATGGAACAATTACATAGACTACCTCCGAGGTGCAGTGGGCGAATAGCCGGCTGAGACGCAGGAGGTAGCGGGTTCGATTCCCACCGCGAATCAAATGTTTGCATGATCTAGAGATAGTTGTTCCGGGTCTGGTTGTTTCTCTATATATTATATTATGTATGTGTTTACAAAAAACAATGTATATAAGTATTCTATCAGTTATCTGGTTCCCATAGTACAAGCTCTGCTTAGTTTGGGGCTAGATAGCGCTGTGTGAAATGTCCAGCAATATTTTAAATAATATAATAATAATATTTTAATTTTTTTGTTTTAAAACGACCTAATTAAATAAATAAAAATATTTTATTCAGATTATACATATCCATACATTGCTAGTTACTTAAAGACTAGATTAGTAGGTACACAATAAGAAAAATACAAATAAAATAACACTAAAATACAAAACACAAACAAAATGATAACACGAAGCACTTCCATGTCGGAGAGGTCCGTTATGGTTTTCAGGATGCTGTTTTGGCTGTCCCGCACTCTGCGAATCAGGGATGCAGTTTTCTTGCGTAGGATGGCTTCGAAACCATCCGTTTGATATTCTGCAAACATTCCTGATGCACTGCAGAATTGGGGCAGCCCCAATATCATCCTGACAATATTATTGTATTGAACACGCAGGGTCTCTAGCGGCTTTTTGGTGTTTAATTAGGGTTGCAGAGAGTGGATGAAGGTCACAGAACATCGATCGGTATTCTATGGGGGAAGCGTATGTTCAGCAGTGGATGTCCTATGGATAGCATGATGATGAAGATAAACTGTGCTCACAGTTCGCACCTTGTATTCCATAGCTTGGTCCACAACTGCGCGGAGACGGTATTTCGATGCTGCCAATACGATTAAGTGGAGCGGAATGTGATACAGTTAACACTACAAATATTTCGAGTAATTATTATTCTAATTAGCATACGAGCACAATTAAAATGCTTGGAGTATATTTAGACAAACAAGTAACTTTTCAACAAAAATATAACCGACTTAACTAAACTACTGAACTGATTTTGATGAAATTTGTAAGAGACCAATATGAAAGTACTATATCCTTTCAAATAAAAAAGAATTTTCCAAATCGGTTGATAAATGACGGAGTTCTGAGGTAGAAAAATAAAACAGAATTGCACCCCTATAAAATTTGAGGGATTCCCTCAGTTTTTTTGGGATCCCATCATCAGATCCTGACTTGGTGCTAATTGGACCACCTGGGAAGTATAAACGACGGAATTTCTCAAACAACGGAAAATCTCGAATCGGTCCAGACGTATTCAAGTAATCGGGGAACATACCTAAAAATAAAAAATAAAATATTCCGACGAATTGAGAACCTCCTCCTTTTTTTGAAGTCGGTTAATAAATAAATAAAATAACAATGGATCCATTTTGTTAGTAAAAATCTGAAATCTAGGAGCGTTGGTACATAATTACTAATTGCGATATAATCCTCTGCGTGAGCTTCCACATCAGAGGACAGTCGAGTTTGTTGGCGATGACGTTCAGGATGGTGCTGCTCTCGCGTACCATGCGCAGTAGTGAGGCTGTTTTTTTTACGCCAGATGGTATTAAAGGTGTCTGCGCATGCTTCGGCGAACATGCCTGAGGCACTACAGAAGCGCAAGATATGTAATCCCTCAGGCATGTGCCTCAGGCGGGATATAGGCCTCCCCAAGTTTGTTCCTTCCGCGCCACGATCCTGTGCTAGTCTCAACCATTGACGGCCCGCGATTTAAACGACGTCGTACACCCATCTCGCTCCAGGACGTCTTACCCTTCTACAGCCATTTCTCGACCAATATTCGGTCGCTACCCTGCTCCATCTGTCATCACCACGTCTTACGTGGTGTCCCGCCCAAGACCATTTCAGTTTCATAATTCGATTCCCAACGTCATGAACCTTCGTTCGTCTACGGATCTCGACGTTAGAAACTCGATCTAAGAGTTTGACAGACACATTTTAAGACAGAGAATAGTTAGAAAACGAAATAATGAAATAGTATACACGTAAAACATAAATAAAAACAAAAGAGAACTTGATAACCATAGTTTGTAAAATATGTTTAATACACAGCTGTCGGAATCTATGACTCGGACGAAATTTTGTAAACAATTTTTCGTATTGGGGGTGTTTGGTAATATACTGACGATATTCAAGTGACGATGTCTCAAAGCATAAATAAAGACTTCTCAAAAAAAACTATTGGTTATATTATCAAATTTTTAAGAAAATCTATTAAGTTTAGGTGATTAATTTGATATAAAACTTACTGCCTACTCTTGCAATCGACACCCAAAAATAAAGGAACAACAAGAGATTATCTCGTGACGTCATCAATACAGTATCTGTGGTTAGATGGCAAGTACTATGCAATAGCACAACATAAGTTTAATAAAGTGTTTGTTTTACATGCCAAAATAAATTTCACATTTCTATGGTAAACATTTCACAAATTTATGCTTATCAAAATAACCCCTTTCATTTTTGTGGGTATATTATCAAACAACCTCTATATTTTTTATCATTTCTCAATTTTGTCATTGAAACTTGTCAAGATTTTTAAACAATAATGATGAAAAAATATATGATAAACAACATACCTACCTCATGTTTAAAATTTATTATTATATAAATTTATGTTTCTGTTTTTGCATTGTTTCATTTTCATGTTCAATAATTTTAATCATCTTTCTTTCTTTCTTATGTCTCATCCGTTAGTCATAGTATGTATACACGTACTAACTTAGTCATCACATTTGTTTATATCTAGGTATTTTAGTAATAAAAATTTAAAACAAATACAGATTAATGTAAAATAAATTACAATCAATTTTACTTAGACCAATTTTACCATTTTCATGATTGATTTCAATCCCTATTATAAATACGGGATTAGGACGTCTATAAAGACATTAGTCGGAGCGGATCACACACCCTGATGAATGTCACGAATTGAACCAAAACATTTTCGGTCGAAACACCGATAAAACGGTACGTGATAAATCCCGTATTTATAATAAAATTTCAATCAATGTAAATGTAGTATGTGTGCTATGTTAATAACATTATATAAATTATTGTCTAAGTCTATGTTTATTAAATAACATTTCCTGTGGCTGGAAAGTGACACCGTGGAAGGTGTAAGCGTTGGCGCGATGACTTGGACGCTTTTCATAGAGATTGGCAACTGTCACAGGATCGGGATAAGTAGATAAAAGGGGTGAGGGTAGGCCTTTGCCCAGCAGTGGGAATGAACAGGATTAAGAAAAAAGTCCCCATGAATTCTCAGAATACCGGGATAGTAAATGTAACCCACCAGTAGGTAATATATGTATGATGGTTCGATTTAAATGCAAACGATCAGTGCACATTCACTAGATAACTGAATAGTACAAATGTCTAAACATATGCGTACCGAATTAGTTACCTCTTATTATTGTCACCAAATCAGTAAAAATGCACACTTTCAATCATCGAATTCGAATTAAATTGTTCGAATATATTATTATTTTTAATTCAAGGAAGAAAATCATGTGACTAAAAGAGTGTTAGATATGAATGTGGATGGATATAGAAGAAGAAGGCCGATGAAGAAATGGATGGATTGTGTGAAAAATGATATGGGTAAGAAAGAAGTGACAACGGTGATGATGGCTGATAGAGAGGGTACGGAAGAAAAATACATGTTATGACGACCTCGCGTAATGTGGGAAAAGGGCAGGAAGAAGAAGATTATTATTTTTAACTCGATAAAAATCCACCCTAAGTCGGTGCAGGTCAGCTAGTCTATACTAAAATAAACCAAGTGAAGTTTGTTGTTTGTATGTTTCTAGGGAGTAGTCCCAGAAACTACTGAATCTATATCTGCTGCTAATAGCCAGGTTCTGTTATTAGTTGATTAGTCAGGCCGTCCGTGAAATAAACACTGGCCTCAGCAGAAGATCAGCGCTCCTGCATGATAACATGCAGTAGAATATGCTGAGCGAACGCCATCACACTGGATCATATAATAAAAAAAAACTTTCTTATTGTAATTTTTCTATTTAATGTGAATATGTTTAGTTTGAATTGCGATGCGAATAATTTTTTTTTTTTTATTCTTGCTTTCTATTCTGAAATTCTTATCACTGATAGAAAGCTACACCAGCCCTGAGAGCTAGGCTATATTTAATTTTAATAAAAGTTCGCGAGGAGTCACCTTGTTGTCAATAAATTATAGTCTTTAAAAAGAGTCCAAACATATCCAAGCCCAGTTTATCACGCTACAAACACATCAGCACAGAGCTATTGCAAATTATATGCGTCAACGTAAATCGTCAGATCTATTTTTAAGCAATAAATGTTGCCGCCTTGTCCCGCCGCATGATTTGTTGCAACCATTAATCTAATAACTGCTTCGATCTATTGTTTTTCTCTAGAGATGAAAGGATTAAAGTTTGCTTGGAGCCGTTAGGAGCCGCACAAAATAGGTCGCTCATAAAATCTATAGGTCCAAGGCTAAACATAGGCGGGGCCGTTATGGAGCACACACACTTAACGATTTCTTTGTACAAGCCTTGTCTGTGGGAAGAATTTGTTAAATAGTCTGGGCTTGGGCAAGGCTTGTGCAAAGAAATCGTTGACGTGTGTGGCCAGCATTAAGAGCCGCACAAAATAGGTGACTCATGCCTACTAATTTAGTCTTTACGTAATTAACTAACAGTGTAAATGTAGAAAAATGTATGTAGTCGATTTTTTTTTAATTCTTTTTTTAATAAAATTTATCGGTCCTATGCTAAACTTAAGCGCCCAATAGCTGATCCGATAATTTCACTGACAACCTCTGAAGAATTAAATTTTATGATACGACTTCTACTGCTGAAAATATCCTATAGATTTCCAGTGCGACCGAACTTGAGCAGTCTTCACTCTACGGCTTCGCAACCTTCATTAGGTCCTTTCCATCTCGTGGAAGACTACGCTACGCTTTCCAGTTTAATTTCAAGCCTTCTTAAACTTCTCTTCGCTGATAAAATATTATGACAAAAAAAAATTACAATTTATTAAACGCTGACAAATAAAAAAACCCTTAAGCTAAGAAGTTCTTAGTAAGAACCGCCGCAGTTAAAGAAGCTTTCTATTAAAGCAAACCGCGTTTAAATCGATCCATCTATTTGGGAACTGCGAAACCACAGACAGATAGTTGACGCCTTTCATTTTGCGTCGGTCGCGACTTTGAAATATTAATTTTTACGTCCAAAGAACACAAAAGAGGACAAGCAAACCAGACGTTACAAAGCAACTTACACTCGCGCGTAAATAAGACGAACCCAGCCGTATTCTTGAATCAGTTAGAAATTCAACAGACATTTATTGGAATGGAGAATGATCAACGTAACTGCTCATAAAGTTCTAATGTGTTTCCAAAGTATTTATTATGTGTCTGTTACATTGTTGTTTTGGCAAGAAGGTTCAGTTTACCTATCGTTTACATTAGTCCAATATCCTTCACTAAACCCTCCAAAAAGCATATATTATTTTTAAGAAATCATTTTGGAAGGTGAATCGTTGAACATATACTTTTTAACTAGCAGGTAAATCAAAGAAAAAGTTATAACTCTCAATAACTCTATACCTAAAAATGTTTTAAGGAATTTAATTTCCTCCACACGTCCCCGTGCCGCAGCTGCAGGCGAGCGACTGACGACCGACGTCGCGCTCACTCACCGGAAATTTCAACTTTTCTATAACTACCCACGTTTTTAACTTTGTGAAATTGATACGAGATGAAATCTGGGCACAGGAAATCGGATTTTCTCATACGAGATGACTTAATTTACCTTTATATCAAGTTACATAGTGTTTTGTAAATGGATATATTTAGTGTTGGACCTCAATGCTAAGCTGTAATAAACGCGAGTTATACCTTTGGTGTTACAAACGTTAGTTCTTAAGTAATAGTTTTCGTCTATGCACTTATTAGTATCGACAATTTTTAACCATTTAGGTTTTCTAGAGTAGCCTTACGATAAGACCGCCAGTACTATTTGCTTTCTGTCTTCTTTGTATGTAATTTTTACTGATCGATCGAGCGAAGCGAGCAAAGATATCAGTAGCATCTTTTTCTAACTTAACTATCTTCTTATTTCGTGTCGATGTCTCAAGGCTTTTGGCATTTTGACCAGTACGTTGCCACGTTCATGGCAGCGTCGAAGCAGGTCATCAGTTGCTCCATCGTGCAGGTGGTAGGGCAGGATGGGCATGTAAGGACGTGTGCCATTGTTTGGAGCTGGGCACCACATTGGCATTGCGGTCTATAATACCGCATTTACTAAGATTACACCTGCAGCGGCCGATTTGGGTACACAGTCTGTTGAGGGTCCTCCACACTGGCCAAGGTACTTAACTACCGAACCGTGTTGAGTCGACCTACATGAAACTCACTAGGTCTGCTACTTTATATCTGGGTACTTCGGATACAAACTACCATTTAGTAGTAGTCTTTGTAACCATTGTACTATTTGCTTTTGTCTGAAATTTTTATTTTTTATGATTCAATAGTGTTTTCATTATTTCATTCATTCATACTCCGCGAACAAAGCCGTGGGCAGACGCTAATTACATCTGAAAAGGTGGCTTATTTCAGTATAAATAAGTCTCAACGGACCAATGAACTGAATTAACTGCGAGTGCTAATAATTGTCAAATTAATCCTTATTTACAACTGGAGTTAACTCAATTTATAACTGTTAATACAAGGTGTCTACGAATATGCTGCTTTTTACCGAATTTTTCGTCAAATACATGGAATTTCGATAGTTGTTCTAAATTCGATGTTCTATAATGTGGGAACTCCGAGTTTAAAATCGACGACCCAGTTTGGTGGGACCCGTACGGCACGTTTTTAAGGTGCGTGACCCACGACTACGAGGCTACGAGGCAATACTTTGTTTTAGGCGATGGTCGCCACTTAACATCAGGTGGGCCATATGCTTTTTCCATCCCCAGGTCGTATAAAAAAAAACTAAATATATTCGATAGAACTTTTGAAAATCTTGGCTAGCTACAAAATAGGGGTAAGGAAATTTAAATCTTATTTGTTTTGGATGATAGCTCAATCTTTTTTTAAAATATTACCAAATTACACCGTAGATTACCGACTAAGCATATGTAAAACACTCCTCGCATACAAATTCATAAACCAATATATTTTGATCTTTCTCTACATAAAACTCCAACCGCATCATAGATCAAAGTAAATTGGACGATACATCTGGCAATAGTCCAAGGAAGAGATTGGTCATTGTGTTCCGCTTCAACGGAGAAAGGCACCTATAATGTGTGTAATAAGGTTGTAAATTGGACCATGTCTGTCGGCAAGAGTTATTGGAATTTGATAGGTTTGAGCTTTGAGATGTGGATGGACGATGTTAAAACGTTATGAGAACGATAATCTACAATAATATTATAAAGAAGTATAGTTTGTTGTTCGTAAGCTTGTTGTGTGTAGGTCCCATGCAACAAACTTACGAACTGCAATAATGTTAGACACTAATAGTTCGATTTTGCTTTAATTGATTTTGATCCCTGAACGCTATAGACTATACTTTATTTTGTGAAAATGCGTGCGATTCCAGATTTCAACAAGAGCAAAATAAGAAAAGTAAAACATCTTTACAATAAACAGTTTTTTCATCTATAAATAAGTCTTTCTGAGACAATATTTTCTGTAGAGGATGTTGGATGACCCCTAGCGAAAGAGTAATATTTGCCCAACATTGGCCGGGCAAAAGTCACCCTCGATCCTTATATTTTTAATCTATTATATGACGTCCCTTTATAGCCCCTGTAGCAGTCTAGTCAAACCATCTAAATATTCTAGGATATTTACTTCTGGATGCTATAAATGCTAAAACTAAAAATTTTAACATTTTTAAGTTGCGCCAAGAATGTATTTTTAGGGGTTAATTTGCAAATTTCGCAAAATAACCATTGACGCCCTTCCCGACTCTCCCGAGATATAGCTTTTTTATGATTTCAAAATGCCTAAATACCCCCCTCTAACTCTTTATCACCTCTTCGGCTATATCGTTCTATTCTCGTTCCTGAGAATCCTGCTAAATATTTAAATTCAGCGTACCAATCTGAGTGGGTCAGGTTCCCAATGTTTCCAGGAATGTCGATTTAATATGTAAATATTATTACCAGGATATTGTTATGTATATTTATGTATATTCATGTTACAAGGATATAAGCGTTTTGTTTACAAAATACAGAGAAAATAAATTAATAATGATGGACATTTCACACAGCGTTATATAGCTCCAAGCTAAGCAAAGCTATGGGGAACCAGAACTTTTTTTTTAAGTGATAACTTCTTTAGGCGTGTTGGGCATTTTTTGAGATACGAAAAAACCATTGAACTCGTGACACTGTTACCGTTACCGACACCTCTGTATATAAGTATCTCGTAATTGTTCAAGTTTTCACTTCTGTTGGCACTCCCGGAGTGCCACTTTTTTGTATATATGTACATACATACTTATAATATTCAGAGGAAAGCGCTTGGCTTTCCATAGAAACGAACTGATTTAATTACTTATAACCTCTACAGGCACAGCGGTCTATCCGCACGAGGATTGTATGTGTAGGAATTTACTGTAGAGCTGAGCTAAGCCAATCAAGCGGGACCATGTCGCTTTTTAACGCAGTAATAGTTAGTAAGCAAAGTACTAGGTCAAATGTTTAAATAATTATTAGAAATTCCATCGTAAAACGAATTGCAAAAATGACAAAATATACACATGATTCAACCCTTGAGCCGGTGATAAGATAAATTAACATAACGTCCCTAAACCCAATCCCTAAACGTATTTAGCGATGAAACATGTTTAAATTTGATGTATTTGTATGATTTGACAACTCTCTAAACCATATTTACCTAGTGACCTACTAGGCAATACTTTGTTTTAATAATAATAATAATATAACGTCTAGTTCAAGCAACAATGTGCACATACAAAATATGATAACAAGGCCCATATCTCTAAACTAGCTGACCAATCCGCAGCTTCGCACGCGTAGTTTTTCAATAAAAACATTACCCTCCTTCTGCGCAGTTGGGTAAAACAGTAGCCTATGTCACCCGGGGATAGTGTAGCTTACCAACGGTGAAAGAATTTTTTAAATCGGTCCAGTAGTTTCGGAGCCTATTCAATGCAAACAAACAAACAATCAAATCTTTCCTCTTTATAATATTAGTATAGATACCATACAGACTTATATACATAAAACAACGAACTTAAAAACTAACACTTTTATTTATTTGGGGGATTTTTGTTATAGGTGATGGTTGCCGCTTAACATCAGGTAGGCCACAGGCTTGTTCCATCTCCAAGAGGCATAAAGCAAAAACTCTCCACTAAATAGGTTTAGGCATCTGCGTAACGATGTCGCTCTTAGTCTATAAGTCATGCACATTTAGGTTCTACTAGACTTAACTGGATAATTGGATCAAACAGCTCCCAGTTATAATTAGCGTCGAAACGTCAATATCCGTCCGTCTGTCAGTGTGTCATGTACAGTCGCCTAGAGCGAAGAATGGCCACCTTAAGGGTGGATTTTGTTCGCAGTGACTAGGGGTATCGAGAAGGGCGGCGTTTACTTGATTTGTCCACCAATTACCAGTTAAACCAAAATTAAAAATATAATTACTTTATTCAAAGGCAATACTTAGGTTATGTAATAAATGTGTGTTTAAAGACATAGAACTAACCCAAATAACGAGACTTATGCCCCTCTTTGGTCAAACCAAATAAGGGCTGGACTAGCTTCATTCAAAACATGCAAACGAAAATGTTTTCAAATTGGATACCCTTGGCTCTTGTCAACTGTACATAGAATGCAAATGGCCGGAGGGAACTAATAGATTCAATACAGATGTGGTTAGCATTACTATTTACAATAATGATCCACAAATGGGTTTCCAGATTAAAAAATCGAAATTCCGGAGTAAATTCCTGAGATTTGATGAAAATTTCTGACTTTCTTGTCAATATAACATTAATATTAATTTATTTGTAATATTTTTTTTTTATTTTATACTATGGAGATGGAACAAGTCTATGGCCCACCTGATGTTAAGTGGTAACCATCGCCTATAACAAAGTTTGCCTCGTAGGTCACCTTCCTTAGAAATGTGCCCTACGATGCACTTCCCTGCGTCCATCAACTTGAGACATACAGGTGTAAAGCCTCATGTGCCTGTAATTTCACCGGCAACCATTCCCTTCAAACCGAAACGCAGCAATGCTGCTTGGCGGTAGAAATAGGTATGGTGGTAGTACTTTCCCGGGCGAGCCCTTTCACAAGAAACTCTACTACAAATAAAAATATTTGGTTTATGTTACGTTTTATTTTACTCGATACCTCCTTTTGTAGAAATTCCGGACGGTTTAGGATTCCCTTCGCATTCCGAACAAATACCTATATTACCGGACATGTCCGGAAAATTCCGGACGTTTTCCGGACGTATGGCAACCCTATCCACGACATACAATCTAAATGAATATATTGGATATCCGTAGTAATAAATTTTAATAGTAGAGTTCCTTGTGAAAGGACTCACCCGGGGAAATCTACCACCAGATCTATTTCTGCCGCCAAGCAGCATCGCTATGTTTCTATTTGAAGGGTATGATTGCGGGTGAAATTACAGGCACATGAGGCCTGTATGCCCCAAGTTGATGGATGGCAGTGCATCGTAGGGCCCGTTTATATAGTGCGTGACATTACGAGCCAACACTTTAATCCAAGCTTATCTCCAAAATTAAACCTTAAAATTAAAAATAAACCTAAATAATGAACCAGACGGGAATTTTACATAATAATAAACCACCCATAAAATTTGCTCAAAATTGAACATGAAAATTATAAAATGAGCACATTTTCAAATTCAAACTCAAACCCGTATCTCGAGAACTTCAAATTCTAAAGGAGATAAATGGCGAAGTTGGTAACTTAAACCGTGCTTTTCGATAATGTGACCAATTACCGTATTTTCTCTCATTAATTGGTGTTATTGAGCCACGTCTTGGTTATAAGGTAATCTAAAGTTACAATTACTGAAGAAAAATAACAAAAACACAAACATTTTAGAAAGGAAAGAACCATAAGGACAAGTTGCGCAACGATGCCTAATTATGTTTAAGAGAGTTGTCAAATCATACAAATACGTCAAATTTAAACATGTTTCGTCGCTAATTACATTTAGCCCGGCTTGCACAACGATCCCTAAAAGTAATTAGCGACTAAATATGTTTAAATTCGACGTACTTGTGTGATTTGATAACTCCTCAAATCATATTTAGCCACTAAATACGGACATGGTTGTGCAAGTCGTCCTTAGGGATCGTTATGCAAGTGGGGCTAAATATTGAAGGCAGTGCAAACCACGCAACATAACCATAAACAAACAAGTTTTCTAAGTATTCCTGGTGTACAATATTATTTTTCTATTCTATTCTATACTGTTCTAAGGTAATATTAATAAGGGCCGTAGAATAAGTTAATTAACATCTTGTTTTTTTTCTATAAAATTTAATTGTTATTTAAAATAACACTATAAAATCATCGTACCACCATCTATCGAAGGAACCATTTAAACTCGGACACATCACACTCGCAACAAACAACATTTTAGTAATCTCCTCTGGCTCCAAAACCTTTATATTACAATCGGTTTTCAACCCCTCATATGTGGTAGTGATTTCTTTATCCTTACATAGTCAAGTATAACAGTATATTTGTACTAGTAAAACCGGGATTGACAGAATTTACACTCACACCGACAGCGGCTAGCTTAAATGCAGCCATCTTCGTAAACTTATTAAGCCCACACTCAGCGATGGCTAACGACAAAAATCCATATCGCATCTTATAATGTCGTGTTGCGGCTAAATTGACAATGTTGCCTTTCTACTTCACCAAAAACGGTAGCCCAGTGTGCGTCAGCTTATACGGAACCCGCAGATTAATATCCATTATATCATCGAAAGTATGGACCGTGATCAAACACAAATTCGAGACCAAACTTTCCAGCGCTGTTCAACTAAACCTCAATCTGTTTGTATCTGTCAACTGTCAGTTTGACAGCTCTCTTGCACACGCCTCGCTCCGTCAGATCTTGCTTGATGCAGAGGTGTGTTTTTGACATTTGCTTGACGTTCCCTTCAATCGTTCTTTGTTGCTTTCGATGAGTGATACTTTCGTTCCGTGTTTGGCGAAGAGTATCGCTGTTGCGGCTCCAATGCCTGAGCTAGCTTCTGTGACAATCACCACTTCTATGCCGTCCATTTTGGAAGAGTTTTAAGCCTGTACTGAAATATCAACGTCGCGTCAACTGGTAACAGATGATAGCGTATCAGTAGGTAATTTGCAGTTTTGATAACGTTATGTCATAAAAATAAAATATTTGAGGGAACTGGGTTTTACGAGGCATGCCTTTTAAGTTTTGTCGTTTGAAGAAAAAAACACATCTAGAACCTTATAGTACTTTTTATTGTTTTTCAAAGTATTCACAACGTAGCTTAAAACACTTTTCCATTCGCTCAAACCAGTTATTATAACATTTATTCCACTCTAAAGTGGGGTGTTCAAAATGGCTGTCTTGAAAGCGTCGACTGCTTCTTCACCGGACTGGAACCTTTGACCACGAAGACTTTTCTTAATTTTAGGAAATGTAAAGAAATCGTTAGGGCTTAGGTCAGGACTGTATGGAGGATGGTCAAGAATTTCTACTTTTTCCTGCTTCAAATACTCAATCGTTTGACGAGCGCTGTGTGAGCTTGCGTTGTCGTGGTGCAGGATGATGCGTCGCTTTGAGTTAGATTTTCGAAGTTCGGCGATGACTTGTGGTAAACAAACTGTAGTATACCACTCTGCGTTAACCGTTCTACGATCTTCAAGTGCAATAGTCGCAACATGGCCGGTTTTTCCAACGAACGTGGCCACCATCTTCTTTGAAGTGCTTCGAGAACGAACAACTTTAGTCGGCTTTGGCTCGTCTTGAAAGACCCAGATTGTAGATTGTTGTTTGCTATCAGGATCGTAGGCATAGATCCAAGATTCGTCACCACTTATGATGTCGTAGACGTGATTTGACTCCCCTCGGTTGAACCTTTGCAGAGTTTTCTTACACCATCTGACGCGGGCCGCCTTGTGATCGTCGGAAAGCAGATGCGGTATCCAACGGCAAACTAGCTTTCTCACACCAAGCGCTTCATGCAAGATCTTCTGAATGGTTGTCCCTGAGATGCCTAATAGAGCCTCTATCTCTCGATACGTCACATGACGATCTTCGAGAATTAGTTGTCTCACAGCAATGATGTTATCTTCAGTGAAGGCGGATTTTGGGCGTCCTTCGCGAAATCTGTCACTAACACTAGTATGTCCACGCTGGAATTCTAAATACCAGCGTTCGACAGTCCGCAGACATGGGGCTACATCACTGAACACAGATGTTAGCTCTTCTAAACACTGAAGCCGTGTCAGGCCTCTTCTAAAGTTGTAGAAAATTATTGCACGAACATTTTCCTTAGAAAGATTCATTTTCGTACGTGACCTGACAGATTCAAATCGAAACTGTGACTAAACAATAGCATTAATCCTAATACTTTCAACTGTATTGAGATTCAAAATGTAAACACATTCGAATATAGAACAGTTCCAAATTCAAAATTGCCGGAAAATATGGAAACGACAGAACTTAAAAGGCATGCCTCGTATTTTCAAATGGGTGATAAATAGCGGTACATTTAAAAAATACTACATCATCTGTAAACATACTACAAATTTACTTATATTGTATTATAACGGTAATTCAGAACAATTATCGTTATTTACAGTAACCCAATTTTGAAAATAATAAATCTACAGTTCGATAAACCGCACTATCTAGGTACATAGCAAATTTGCAATGTATGAGAAGGTGAATTTACAACTTCATTATAGATTAGGTACGTTACCTCTAAATTTATAGACTATTCATAATCAACCCTTAAACATAGGTGCAATTTGGTATACCTAATCAAAAAAAATTGTGCGCAAATCTCGAAATTCGATAACGATATAACAATAAGCGATAAAATTCGCAAAAACATTCGAAAAACTGACAACATAATTCGATATTGAAATGTAGAGGCTACCATTACGAGTAAGTCATAAGGACTTTGCGTCCGAAATTAGGCGATATGTCATCACAATTTCGAAGCGAGACTTCCGCTCCAGGTGGAACTAATATATCTTAACTAAATCCTACGTTAAAAAAAATGCGGATTTCCAAAACCTATCTTCAGCAGTTTATTTAACCTAATAAAACCATCAGCACAATTACCAAGACTGCTGGCATGAAAACAGTAACACTCCATTAGTGCGATTGGCGCTATTGTTTTCAACGCAGTGCACGCCGTCCAATTGCAACGTCGCATTGTTCCAACGCGGACGTAATTCAAAGGAAATTAGCGGTCTATCCTCCTTTGAGACAAACATATTTTTACTTTATATTAATTTAATACTTTATTTATATATTCTTTATACTATAATTGTAAAGATTGTGCTACTAATATCTCTGGGTATGTATAAGGTGTTGCGATTTAAATTAATTATATTGAGTGGACGGTTTCTACACAAAAAATAAATATAACATGTTCTTGTTTTATTATAAAAATTTCGAGATAATCGATAAAATGCTGATCGACGTAAAGTTAGCTTAATGTACGATGCCACAGATTATTAAAAAGTTACTAGGAGCCGTTCAACGACTCCGCTAGCTCAATGACCTTGCCCAGTCAATGGACCAACTAGTCAACAGAGCTCATTTGGTGCGTACGGCAGGGCGGTAAGTAGCTAGCTACATTAAAGTTTTTTAGGTTTCAAAAAAATATATGGTATCAAATATATACTCCGTCATTATTTGTAGCTTAAATTGCAACACCTTATATATGGCTAGCTCCTCGTTATGATGCCAGTCTCTCCGGTCCTGTGCCAAGCGAAAAACAGTAAAAAAATATGTCCAATTGAAAGTTAAATGAGATTAGTTCTCATCTGCCCTACATTTGCGGCTTTTGTATTATGTATTAGTTGAAATTTTTAACACCCAACGCAAAAAGAGGGGTTATAAGCTTGACGCCTATGTCGTCTGTATGTCTGTCTATGGCAACGTAGTTCCGTTCCAAACTAATAGAGCGATGGTTTTTTTCATAGACAGCTAGTTTAACTACCATAGTGTGTTTCTTACCGTGTGTGTGGTGAAAGTCAGGTCAGTCAATCCGAAGATTATCAGTACATACTTTTCTTTTTTAGAAAAAAAGTAAAAAAATCAAAATCAAAATAACTTTATTTTGGAACAAAAACATGGTACAACAATAGTATTCGCAGAAGTTATAAACTGTGTCGTCGTGATCACTAACGCCCCCCTCCGAGTTTATAATTTCCAATTTTTTTTTAAATTATACAAGATAAGTATGCGTGATTATGTGTGAGTATGTGTATATGAGTTTGTGTAATTGAGTTTGTGTGTATGTATATGTATAAGAGGGTGTGTGCGTATGTGTGAACTTGTGTGTGCTTGTGTGTGTATGACCTACAGTCTATACAGCAACTTTTAGAAGGTCTTCAGTTTCTTAACTCCCATAACAACAAAAAAAATTGTAATCTTTGACTGTCTAAATAGTGCCACGAAATGCATAACCAAATTACTTTACTTAAAGTGTCATTCAGTTAATTGGTTATACTTTTTTGGAGTAGAAATTGCAGTTATTTTCGATTTCAGACTATCCTATACCCTATATTTATGCAACTAAAGCTACACGCATACGAAATTTCAGCACTGTGGGGTCAAGACTGACACGCTGCGCAATGGCTAATCATTCGTCTACTGGCCGCCAATCGGCACAATTGTTACATAATTATGTGCGACTGTATTTACAAGCAGTCCGGCACACTTTGGATGCTTCACCTTTTAAGTTCGCGGAGCTCCGGTTATTTTTCCGTAACTTATTCACTTATGGAAAACATTTCATCTCAAAATCTATTAACAACGAAACAAAGTTATCCAGTAAAATGCACATAGAACATTGAAGTTTACTCGTAAAGCAGAATGTCGAGTCACAGTCAAAAAGTCAAAAAAGTCAAATATTTTTATTCATTAAAATCACAAGGATCACTTTGAAACGTCAATTTTACTGCCTGTTCCTTCGCGACCAAGCCAGGAAAGAAAGGCAAGAAAACCAGGCTGGTTGTTTTTTTTTTAATGATCCTTTTACAATAGGTACATAATACAGAAAAGAAATTACGTCTAAATTGTAACATTTTGAACGAGTTGGGGCAGTTTCAATCCCAAGCTTCTCTATCATCTAAATAATCCGATATTTTATAGTAGGCTCTTTTATAAAGATTTTGTTTAATTACGTTTTTAAATTTGTTAATTGTCAATTTTTGTACATCCCTTGGGAGTTTGTTATAAAAGCGCACACCTTGCCCTTTAAACGATTTACTAACTTTATGGAGTCTACATGTGGCAACAGCGAGTTTATCTTTATTTCTAGTATTAAAATTATGATTATCGCTATTTTTCTTAAACAAATTAATATTTTTGTGAACATACATTAGATTTTCATAGATGTATTGACAAGGGAATGTCATAATATCTATTTCTTTAAACTTATTGCGTAATGATTCTCTGGGGCCCATATTATAAAGTGTCAAGAAATACCAGTAGGCGACTTTGTAATTTCGAGAACTGCTCCTAAAATGCGATTTTGAAAATAGAACTAGGCTCATTACATTCATAAATGCTGTGATGAAATACAATCTCCATGACAATTGTTTATTTCTATTTAAAATAGAACTGACTACAGTCCGGTTCTAAAAAATAAATAAAACCATAGAGACCGCGAACGCAATTTTTTTTTTAGCAACAAAATGTTATAAAAAAGATACTTTTAATTTCCTCTCATTCGTGATGAGAAGTTATGTGTTATACCCGGGTTATGGTATGTGTTATAGCGTCCTTGCTCAGGTGTAACTGATGGTTTTCAGCCCTTGTACAACAATAGACTACCTCCGTGGCGCAGTGGGCTATTAGCCGGCTGAGATGCAGGAGGTTGCTGGTTCGATTCCCGCCTTGGAACAAATGTTTGCACGATCTACAGATATTTGTTCCGGATTCGGGTGCTTTTCCATGTCGTATAAGTAGGTACGTATTTACAAAAAAAAATATATTGGCAAGTATTCTATCAGTTATCTAGTTCCCATAGCACTTTTTTTGGGGCTATTCTGCAACAAATAATTTTCATTCAATCGATCAATGATTTCTATCACCGTCATTTATAGACGTCAAATCACAATAGCTTCGCGCTCTTTTGAATAAAGTGATTTCCCGAGTTTTGCTTTTTGTAGTAAATTCAATAAAGTTCATTTGGGGCTACAAATACTTGGGGGGAACGATAGGGAGTCTTCTCAGGAGTCACTGAAAAACACAGTTATCGAGACAGAAGGAAATATAAACTGTTGTTTTAACACACGACGCAAAATGGTGACATATTTTTTTATTTTTTCATAATTACTATTATAATTTTTTGTACATAATGCACACAGGATAGATAGATAGTTTGATAATACTTGCACATAAACAACAAAATAATTAAATATAACAGTATTTAAATGAACTTTTACAATTGGCGGTCTTATTGCTAAACATAGCGATCTCTTCCAGACAACCTTTGGATCTCTACATTCATCTACAGCGCCCATCTACAACAGCTGTAATCTTAAGTTAAGTACTTAAAATAAGTGTTTGGATGCTGAAATGTATATGAAATGCTTGTGTGTTTCTAGCATCTACAAAATAATGGTGCAATGATGTCTATGTAGTTATTAAAGTATTATTATTGACATAACCAAGTGTTCTATTGTGTCTCTACGGTTTGAATAAATGAGTATGAGTATGAGAGGATCATTACTTAAGATCGTAATGCAAGTTAAAATTGCAGTGTAAATATTAAGTTGGTCTACTGACAAATACTTGCACTGTGGCCGAAGGTAAGTCTGGGGAGGGTGATAAAATAAAAACATATTGTTTCTTTTTAAAATATTTGTCTTGTGGGGGTGCTTTCCGTATCTTCCCTCGCGCAGTATTTTGTTGAGATTTACATACTTTCTCTTGTACAAAGAGATTTATATTTACTCGGTTCTTTGTTTGCTAGCGAGTGGCATTCAAATAGTTAAGTAACTATTTTATTAAGATTGACTGGATAAGATCGCTCATAGCGATATGAGCGCCGATTACGATACTAATCCATATTAATGTTACAAATTCGAAAGTAACTCTGTCAGTTTGTTGTTGTTACGATTTAAGGACTAATGGCGGGTTCCTATATCCGTCGGTAACCAGGTACGACTCGTTTCTCTCTTAAAACGAGTCAAAAGTTTGACACTAGTAAGACATTTTTTCAAAGAGAAACAATTCGTAGCTGGTTACCGGCGGGACCGTTTTTAACGTCGATAAGTATGTTACATCCAAAACTCTTAACTGGCTCATAGTATAATAAAAAAAAAGTATTCTGTGCCAGTAGTCCATTTGACACATATTCCCCATATTCCCTTATTCCACATATACCTTTATTAAAGTCCCATTACCAAAATCTTCCCCATATCATTCTTCACACAGTCCATCCATCTCTTCTTCGGCCTTCCTCTACTTCTACATCCATCCACATGCATATCTAACACTCATACCCCATTACCGAAAGCAAAACAAAAAAAAACAATCAATAAAAGAAAATTCTTTATTTATTGCACATAATAAAAATAATCTGTACATAGACGAACTTAATGCTAGATAGCATTCTCTTCCAGTTAACCTTTCTGTAATGCGGACAAACATTGATTGTAGGTAGTTCATATTTGGAAGAGGGAGAAGCTTAATCTAATTTTCAAGACACATATTAAAAACCTTACGACCGAATGGCATCTGCTGGTAGGTTCAGTTTTTCAGTCAAATGTTCTTTTTACCGATGGACGCGACGACGTCTTTATTATTCAAAACTACTTTTGACTGTTTTTAGGGTTCCGTACCTCAAAAGGTAAAAAAGAACCCTCTTAAGATCACTCTCTTGTCCGTCTGTCCGTGTGTCACCACCGATTTTCGCAGGAACGGGTGGACCTAGCAAGATGAAATTTATAGCAGATACTGAGGTCTATAGTCTCTATTAGGTGTATAAAAATCAAGGTCCTGAGTCAACACCATAAAAGATATGGGCAAATTTAGATTTTCGCGAAAACTTGTAAGTACCAAAATTTACCTTAATTTTTAACTTGTTTCATTTTTCGGAATGTTCCCTTTACTTACGCTGTTAGACTTGGCTTTTAACCAAAATTGACAATTCTAGGTCAACCGGAAGTACCCTATAGGTTTTGGGTCGAAAACCTATATGGTAGTTCCCGTTGACCTAAAACTACGAAATTTGGCAAAAAGTAAGGTAAGCACAAATAAAGGAAAAATTCCACAAAATAAAGAAGTCGAAAATTAAAGGGTGTCCCCATACATACATAGTTAAAGCCAATTAAGATAGTCCTCTGAATTGTATGGGCGCACAATTTATTATAGATAATGGTACGGAACCCTTCGTGCGCGAGTCCGACTCGCACTTGGTCGGTTTTTATTTCCCGTTAAACATACTTTTGACCGGTTAAGAGTGTATATGTACATATACCTAGGAACGAAGAATATGAACTGGATTGAGATAGACTAGCACTAACATTCAACCGTCCTAGTAGAAGCCGCGAGGAACCTTCTTCAACCCAACTAATATGTCTGCAAAATACACTACACAACAAATATTAATTTAATTTCTGATTTAAACGGGTATTTATCGCGTATGCACCTTTTTTACATGTTATCCCGAACACGGCTCTTTCATGCAACACAGTTGAAACGTCGGGATAACCAATAAAAAAGGTACATACGCGATAAATACCCGTTTAAATCAGTGCCTAATTATGTACAGTGATCGCGAAAGTTTGATAAATATTAATTTTTAAATAATGTGGAAAATTAAACTTAACTTCGTATTAACTAGCTAACCGAGTATGTATTTCTGAAATGCTTAGTTAGGTAACTAATTTACCAGCGGTCTGGAAAATGCTTTACCATCCCCTAGTGGTAAAAATTTCTGCTGTTTTTGGAGTAATTATATTTTGAGGCAGATGCAAATTAGGGACCTTTAGGGAATTCAATGTTTCAATCGGTGGAATAGAGGAATTCCTTGTGAAAGGGCTCCCCCGGGAGATTACTACCATACATTGTTTCTGTCGCCATGCAGTATAGCTGTGTTTCAGTTTGAAGGGTATGGTTGCCGGTGAAATTAAAATCACATGAGGCGTTACACCTGTAAGCCTCAAGTTGATGGACGCAGGGCAGTGCATCGTAAGGTGTTTTCCTAATGTGCGTGACCTACGAGGCAATACTTTGTTACAGGCGATGGATATTCAACATCAGGTGAGTCACATCATAATCTGTCCATTCAAAAGTTGCCTGGACGCTTTTAGCAATAAGGCCGCACATTGTACCTATGATTTAAAAGTGTATTTTCTTTTATTTGTTTATCTTTAAAGGTGTGCAATAAAGACATTATCTATCTATCTATCTATATCTATCACCAAGTCGCATAAAAAAATTAAAAAAGAAAGGCATAGTGTTTTATAAAGATTACAATACAAATCTATTAAAAACGTTGTTTATTTCCTTAGTTTTTCTACAATTCACCCCTAATGGAGCTATTTACTAAACGGTTTGGGGTTACCCCCAAAAAAAGCAAAACAAACGTGAAAGTGATCCAAAGGGTGCACTGAATCAACCGTCGTGTGCAAATTAACCGGATCACTTCCGGATTGGACTGGTACAAACCGGTTTGTAAAGTCTGGGGTACAACGGGAGAATAGGAATGATTACTTTAAGTCTGTAGTACGACAGGGATGTGCATTATTATTATTAAGAGACGATCTCTTTGGCGCATCCCCGGAAGATTTTTTTCTAACCGAAGCAGAAACTTGATATGGTGGCCCCTCTCCTCCAGCTTTTGAGAAGGGGTGGGGGAAGGGGGCGTTAAGTTTGAAATGTTCCAAATGAAATGAACAGCCATATCCAGGTGAACTATGTAGTTGGACCACGGGCAGGGAGGGGAATAATCTATAGTAGTAGATAGCAATATATAGGTACGAGGTGCGCTGGATGTCAAGCGCTTTTTGAAACAATTTGAGGGATGAGAATGGCTGATGATGATGATTTATTTAACTAGCTAAGATATAGTTTGAAGTTTTGTATACCACTCACCGACCGATATAGCTTATTCGCTGTTACAACCATGACCAACAGGTAACCATGACTTCCGAAATACAACCGTTTAGATGTAAATTTCTTGAAACTTTCAAAACTTATTACGAAACTTCCTTCGTTTGTTTCTCTATGATTAAGTAAAAGCAATACGAATGCCCATTGTTCTAAATGATTATGAAAATTATCTCAAACTAGCTTCCGCCAGTGGCTTTGCACGCGTGTTTTGTGAATATTAAAAAGTCGATGTTTTAATCCAGGCTATAATAGTCTATTCACATACCAAACTTTATCGAAATCGGTTCAACCATCAAAATTGAGTACCAAACAAACAAACACCAAAACTTTCGCTTTTATAATATGAGTGTGATATTTGTTTATTTTAAAAATAACTTCTCATTGTGCCCCCAACCTAAGTGCGCGACAGTAAATAGCACGACACGGCCCTTGCCCCGCGATCGCCATTTGTCTGCAACCAATCGAGCCGAGTGTACCGCTCGTTTAGAACGACCACTTGTTTTTGCGACTGACTGTACTGTGGCGGTGATAGTCGATTAGAGTTGCTAAAAAGAAAATGCATGAAATTAAGTTTTAAAGAATAAAGCAATTATTGAAGACATAACCTAAGTTACTAAACCAAAATGTTATATGAACAGATCACATAATTATACTACGTGTTTTGTTATGTATACGATACGACATTAAATGAAAACACGTGTAGGTAACATTGTTGTAAATAGGTTTTTTTTTATTTATTACAATTGAATTTATTTTAATTTTCAATATCTAGTCCTAAAATATAAATAAACTGCCTGTATAAAATAGGTAAACAAATCATAATCATTCATCATGTAAGTAGGTACCTGTTAAACTGACTAAGCGGCATCGACGCAAAGGCGATGCCGATTTGTATTAAAAATTGTTTATTGGAAATGTATCGATTACTGGATCAAGCTCAATCAAGCTACCGGTATTAAACCTACCTCTAAAATCTGTTAATACGAATCCAGATATGTGTTTTAAGCTTATATCTATCAGAAACGTCATAGAATATAAATATTATATATATCATAATTTTATATATTATATTTAGGTTTATAATTTAATTATTTATGCATTTATGTCTATTTGTATTTTATAAAGTATTTAGGTATTCGTTCTCTACATCCACATTTTAGTCTTTAAAGTGCATCCCCGGCCATATCTTTGACATAACGAAATCTTCTCCATCCAAAGGTTGTCTGGAAGAAATCGCTTCAAAGCGATAAGACCGCCCATTTGCTATTTGCTTTGTGTCTTCTATTTTGTCTGTATTTTTTATTTTTTAATGTGTACAATGGACAATGTAAATAAAATAATGTAATATGTACCTAATAATTTTTTAATGTCCCTTTTATAGGGACTGGCGGGATTTGGTACAAGATCGAGATAAGTGGAGAGATGAGGGGGAGGCCCTTGCCCAGCAGTGGGACAGCATAGGCTAGATAAAAAAAAATGTGTACAATAAAGTGATTTCATTAATTCATTTTAAATGAATGACCATTTTGTATTTCTATTTTGTACTAGTTAATTGTTAAGTTAATATAGCTGCTGGGTTTCCATAAAATAAAAAACACAATAATAAATTAAAGCAATGCCGGCAAAATAAATAAAACTTTGAAAACTCAATTCTGTCCCCGACTGTACCAAATGGTATTTAAAGGGTGCTCCAATTGAGTGATCATTTTAAGGGATGTTTGGGGGTTGGAGTGGTTGGGCGCAGGTGAGTGCGGCCGTTTAATGCTAATAAACAAAAATACGCTGGTATTTATTACTCGTTGGGGAATGAGTAATTACATAATTGAGTTAAATAAAATAAAAATATTTTATTTCAGACTACGTAAATCTATTTATTTGTTTGACAATTTACGCACAAAAATAAAAGAGGTTATTTGATGAACATAATAAATAAATATGTGAAATGTTTACCATAGAAATGTGAAATTTATTTTGGCATGTAAAAACAAACACCTTAACTTATGAATGAATGAATGAAAATTCTTTATTATACCTTACAAGCTAAACACAACAGATATAAAAATAAAAAAATAAAACAAATAAATGAATGAATGAATGAATGAAAATACTTTATTGTACACCACACAAGAAACAAACAAAAAATATAAAAATTCACAAAGCAACAAGTACAATGGGCGGTCTTATCGCTTAGAAGCGATTTCTTCCAGACAACCTTTGGATGGAGAGGATTTTTGTAACATTACAATAATGAGGGGGGTATATATTAACAGAACGCTGATCATTTACAATAAAATAAAACAATATACTTAAATAAATATTGACAATATATACCTACGATATATACATAAACACACATACACATATATATATAGCGACACTACGACGTTTCTGAGAGATAAAATATTTTCACTCTTGTTTTAAATGTGGCTAATGATGGAGCTTGCCGTATTGAGACCGGTAATGTGTTCCAAAGACGTGTTGCTTGAACTGTAAAGGAATCATCATAGAATCTAGTTCTATGCACTCATATAAAAGTAATCATAATGGGCGGTCTTATCGCTTAAAAAAGCGATCTCTTCCAGACAACCTTTGGATGGAGAGGATCATTGCTTAATGGAAGATTGGCTGAGGTGTAAAAAGAATAAACTTAATAATAGAAAAAGAAAAATTACTTAACCTTAAATACATAAATAATATGTAGGTACATAAATAGTTTTAAATAAGTAAATATCATATATAAAATAAATAAATATGTATTTACATACATACATTTATTAATATATACATATATTAATAATATTATAGATCAGATGAATAATCACGTCTCTTCATGGAGCTAATGCATAATGCTTGCCATCTAACCACAGATACTGAATAGGTGACGTCTTGGGATATCTCTTGTTGTCCCTTTCTAACCCAAAACCCATTTCCGAAAGAGATATCAAATCCTTTATTTTTGGATGTCGATTGCAAGAGTAGGCAGTAAGTTTTATATCGAATTAATCACCTAAACTTAGTCGATTGCCTTTAAAATTTGATGATAAAACTAGTAGTCTTTTTTCGAAAAGACTTTTTTGTTTTGGGAAACCGTCACTTCAATATCGCCCGTATATTACCAAACACCCTGTATTGTTAGGTAATTAATTAAAGACTAGATTAGTAGGTACACAATAGGAAAAAAAACAATACATTAACACAATTAAAAACAAAATGACATAAGGTCTTCGCGCTGAGAGTGAGCAACCTAGGTCGGTTTGATCACTCTCAACACGAAGCACTTCCATATCGGAGAGGTAACTCATCGGATATGGTTTTAAGGATGCCAACCACAATCTTTAGAAAACCATGTTTCAGTTCAGGAGCGTTTTGTTTAAAGCTTGTAGCAACATTACTTCGATTTAAGCCACAAAACTTTTAAACATTACTGTTATAATCTAATGTTGTAAATTTAGTGCTTTGCTTTTGATTACACCACGTTCAGTATAAAACATTGCGAAAAAAAACACGATTTACTTACTTTTTAGGATAATTTTAAGCTTTATTTGAGCTCTAATGTAAAACGTTTTGAGTGAACGATTTATGGGGACGTCACCAAAACTGCTTCGCCTTTACAATAATAAAGTAAGATTACTAATTGAGGGTACATGGTACTTACTGAATGTCTGTTTAATATTATTTTAATATTCCTATAAGTGAGTGCTGTAAGAGTTATTTGCCTCCTTTACCCAAAGAAATCTCCATTAATTCGTGTTTGGTAGAAAAAACAAATCATATCTATCTACAAATTTAATCGAAATCGGTCAATTTAATTGTGTACGTAATAAACAAATATAGAGATAAGTTATGTACTTTCGAATTTATTATTATGGGCGACTTGCGCAACGATGCCTAAACGTATTTAGTGACTAAATATGAGAGTTGTCAAATCATACAAATACGTCAAATTTAAACATGTTTAGTCGCTAAATACGTTTAGGGATCGATTTGTAAGCCGGGTTGAGTATGCATTTATCCGGTTATCACGGAAGCGTTGTTGTCAGTAACTAGTCCTAAATTGTAAATTAGTGTTATCGCTAAAAACTGATAAGTATTTTATTAGTTAAAGCCCTGTAAACTTGTTAGCTGACCAGATAAAATTTACACCCCCTTTTAAAACTCTTAAACAGAATAATGTACCACAGTATAATCTCGCTGTGCCACCGTCGACTTAAATTTTAAATAAGCGGGTTTCGTATGCATTAAGTTATTTTAATGACGTATAGAAACGAAACTCTTGTAAAAATTCTCGAATCGTGAATTTTATACGATTATACGTAACTATTTACATGAAGAGTCAGTTTTAGGCATTGTATGTAAAAACAGACATTTTTTTTATCCAGCCTTCATTTTCCCACTGCTGGGCAAAGGCCTCCCCCAACTCCTTCCACCTATCACGATCCTTCGCAGATTCCCACCATTTCTTTTCGAATCCACTGATGCTGTCGTGCACCGCCACATGACCATTTGTGTGCCCATTTGTGGTGGTGTGAATAAATGGTTTTCTTTCTACTATTTTATTTGTGACCCGTTCTGTGTTTCTTTGTGTGTGTCAAATAAATATATTCTATTCTACTCTAAATTTTCATCCATAATTTGATTGTGAGTAAATGGTTGACTCGCAAGAAGAATACCCCATTTCTTATTAAAATTCTAAGGGGCATAAGATCTGCACTGACCTCCCGCATTATTTTCATTGAATTTTTGATCGAGAGAAGTGAGATCTCTAAAGCAACTTAGGCAAATTGGCGTTGTATGTATGTATGTATGAATGTATGTTTGTTTGTCCGAGGATAACTTTCGAAGCGTTGATCCGATTATCGTGAAATTTGATACATAGGTAGGTAGTGATGGCACAATTTTGGTGTGACTAAATCAGCTGCAAATGTGGGGGGATTGTTGAGATATTGGGGTTCAAGAGGGGTAAAAAAATGAAAATGAGACTATTAGGTCAAGTGGGACGTCGAATGAAAGGTCTTCATTAGTACATTTAGACTCCGTTAGTAAAGTCTGTGTAGTTTTTGAGTTATTAGCCATAATAAAAACTGAACTTTGACAAAATTCACAGGGTACACCAGTGACCCCACAGTGCTGTAATTTGGTATGCGTGTAGCTTAAGTAACACGAATATAGGTAAAAGTCTGAAATCCAGAATAACTGCAATTTGTACCACAAAAAAGATAACCACATTACATGAACTCCCGTTACCTGTAATTTGAATGAAACTGTAGGTCAAGTACTTTGTTTATTTATTTTATTTTGCACTATTTTGATAGTTAAAGATTACAAATAATATTTTTTCGTTTTATTCGGAGACTCGCGAGATCTCAGTTCGAGGCGAACCACTAGTTATCAATATTGTACATTTATTATCTTGAGTTTTTTCATGTGTCTAAACTGTAATATAACTATGGATCGAGTTGTCTGATAATAAAGACTTTAATAATAATAATTAGGGTCTATTGTGCCACAGATTGTGACTTAGCCCCCTTCACAAATGCACCCAACCATCCAAACTTCAAAATTTTGAAAAAAGTAGATTATATGATAACAATATATAGATCTAGGTCTCATAAAAACTGAAGGTGAATTTACGTCCTTTTCTCAAGGGGCTAATACATGACGTTAATTTTTTCGTAAAACTACTGATTGGATTTAGAGAAGCTCAATTTTGCAATATATAACTTTATTTTTCTCCCTTTATTATAATGAGGTGTTTTCACAGACAATGTGTTTTTATATAACTGATCATAGATGGCGCTGCAACATCATGCCTCCCATTGAAAAACATGCTTTTTAACTTTCTTCATGTTTGAGCGGGCAGAGACGAATGAGAGCTCATATAATGCTGCCTCTGGTAGTGGTTACGTTAGCAACGCGACGCGACTTATCCCATCGGGTCCTGTCACGGTCGCCAATGTTAATTTTTTCGTAAAATTACTGATTCTATTCAGATAAACAATTTTTTGCAATATATTACTTAACTTTTCTGGCTTTGATTGAGGTGTTTTCAAGGACAATGTGTTTTTTATATAACTGATCATAGATGGCGCTGCAACACATGGGGGAGTTTCACTTCTATAAAATACTAGTTATCACCCGCAGATTCATTTATCAACTCCAAGCACCGGCTTCGCAAACACACTTAAGTCTTGAGTTGTTATAATTTTTCATTCTGCCCGCTCGAGGTGAAAATGATATGGAAATGAATACACGGTGTGGAAAGTGCTTATTAATAGGGAGTTCATTTATAGGTTACTAGTGGTTCGCCCTGGACTGAGATATCGCGAGTCTCCCATAAAAACAAAAATATATTACATATATTTATACTTATATTATTTTATTTATTAACTTAGTTGGTATAATAATTTTTGTTTTGGTAGAAATTGAAGTTATTCCAGATTTCAAATTGTTGCCTATATTTGTGTCACTAAAGCTACACGCTACCAAATTTCAGCATTGTGGTGGCACTGGTGTACCCTGTGAATTTCGTCAAAGTTTAGTTTTTATTATGGTCCTTAACTCAATAACTACAAGACAAATAAAAATAAAAACGGGGTAAACGAACTGATAAAGACCTTTCATTAGACGTCCCACTTGATAGTTTTTTTTTTACCCCTTTTAACCCCAATATTTCATCAACCGCCCCACCTGTTCAGCTCATTTAGTCACACCACGACTGTGCCATCACTACCTACCTTTATACCAAATTTCACGATGATCCAAACAACGCCTCGAAAGTTATCCTCGGACAAACAAACATACATACAACGCCGAATCATCAAAACTTGACTAACCCTTATATGTAAGAGACCACTTAAGTAGGTTTAAATGCGTTTTAGCCGACTTTTAGGTAATTCTCTCATTTCATAATGCACGGTTGCTGTAAAATTATAGCTCGAAGAACGGACGGCCGTTGGGATAGAAAGGTTCTAGACTGGAGACCACGCACTGGAAGGTAAGAGTGAATAGGTGTTTTCTAGATCTTCGTACTTCATCTTAGACCACATCATCGCGTACCATCAGTTGAGGTTATGGTCAAACGAAGATCTATTACTAGACCCCCCCCCCCCCACTAGATGTAAAAACGACCTGATAAGTTGCTGGGAGCCGTTGAGTGCATGCCGCACAAGATCGGTTGCTCTGGAAATCTATGCGGGAGGCCTATGTTCAGCAGTTGACGTCCAATCGCTGATATGACGCCTTCCAGTGCGTGGTCTTCCCTCGAAAACCTTTCTGCCCCAACGGCCGTCAGTTCTTCGAGCTATGTGCCCCGCCCACTACCACTTCAGTTTGCTAATCCTTTACCAGTTAATAACAAGAAGTAATTTCTACAAACAAAACCACAAACCACACTCAACATACAGACAACAGATTATTATTAGATAATGAGTACGCTTAGAATTACGCAAAAAGGAAAGTGAATTTTCCTCATTACAATCATCAATCGAAAGTAAACCGTATTACAATACAATAGGTATCAGTTTAATTCGAGGTACGTCGAGGTATCAACAGGTGACAGTTAATTATGGAGCTTATAGCGTAGAGATAAGGACTGTTTTGGTGTGAAGTTAAGTTTGAAACAAAATACTAGGGAAGACGCGTGTGAGGGAAAGTTTTCGCGATGTAAGAAAAACCAAGTCTTTGTCGTGCGGCACAAGTTACAAACTTTAAACTATCTAATTGCACTAAAAACGTGATGGTCTAAGAGCCCATGACCGGCTACCTGTATGTATTTGACCAGACCTGAGTTTTTGTACATTAAGGCCCCTATACCTACCATACATAAATAGGGGACTCACTAAGCTCAAAGTGGTGGACGCGTCGAGCGCTCAGGTAAGACAGGTATCGATTTTTGACTAATTTTAAATCCATTTGACCACGTCTGCCGTTTTAAAATTTGAAAATATATTATTATTACTATCGGAAAATAAGAATGGCAGACCATTATCGCGCATTTTATTTTGTGGCAGACAATTTTGAAAATCCTAAAAAAATAAAATTTTGAAAGTATTTGACCAAATCTGCCATTGATATATTTTATTTATTATAGTCTTAAAAACTTATATTGAACACGGCAGATGTCTACATTGCGTACACACATCAACAAATAATAAAATCTTAGCTACTATCCGGCCAGATGTATATGTATTCCGTTCGCTGTTTTACATCAATGTAATTTACTTTATCACTGTATTTAGAGAAAACAATTTTTTTTCGTATTCTATATACTAAACTTCATTAGTTATATGAGAAATAAGTAGATTTTTTATGGAATCATAAATAATATGGTATAATGCTTTTAAAAAGATAATTCGATTACTCATTTAAATTTTTTTCTTTTTATTTGTTAAGAAAAAATTGAAAAGTGTTAAATGAGTTAAAAAAATATATCATGCATGCATTACAATATATATATATCTGTAGCGGACGCCGAGCTATAGATTAAGTTAGGAAAATGTTACGTTTAATTACCCTGTATAGCATAGAGATTAGAGGCGAACGATAGGGTTGCTGCCGCCGAACTGGGCGCGGCAGCCGGGTTTTTTTTTTCGAATGGACTAAACTCGCTATTGGCCTCTGAGGCCGTGACAGCTTAACCGAACTTTTGGCGAGCGCAGATGGCGCTCAGCCCAGTAAGTTTTTTAGGCCACTAGCGCAAGGGCACCACTTAGGTACGAACCTCGGCTTGGGCTGTTGCCGGGATGGGGATAGGAGAGAAACGCCCGGGTACATGTTTGTACCTCGTATAGGCGGCGACTGAAGGGATTCGTCGACCTCGCCGGCGAGATCGGTGTTTCTGTGAAGTGTTTGCTCTGTCTGATGTAGATGACTCACCTTCCGCATTAGCGGAGGTGATTTCTTCATCCGGGTCTCCGAGAACGTGTCTCGGACGACGGAGGATTTAGAGCGGCAGCCGGGCACCGCCGTTTTGTATATTTATAGTGTGCGAGCGAGAGGGCGCAACCCGTCCCTCTCCCACACTTATCGGATCGGCAGTATAATATTTATAGTGTGCGAGCGAGAGGGCGCGACCCGTCCCTCTCCCACACTATCGGATCAGCAATATTATATTGCAGATACCGGCCTATAAAGGCAGCGGCGCCCGCCCTCAAAATTATTCAGCATTAAGACTTCGTTCAAACAAACAACAACAGTTCAAAGAAATAAATATTAATTAACAGTGATCGAAGGTTTACTTTCAACAACATACAGTCCACAACAGTTTAGTCCTTCGAACCCGGATCAGAACCCGGATCAGAACAGTTTGGTCCTACGAACCCGGATCAGAACCTGGATCAGAACAGGAATATTTCGACGGATTGAAGAATTGAAAAATCGACGACGTTACCATGGTGGTAACCCGGAGCCAAGCGGACGCCGCAGACCAGGAGCGTCGCGACACGGAACGTCGCGAACTGGAACGCGAGCTGCAGGGAGAAGCCGGAGCCGATCTTCAAGCCATCGAACAAGAACGAAGGCGAAGGCTATCGCTGGATCCACCTGCGTCACCAAACCCACGAGGCGGTGTCGCGATCGAACCAAGGCCTACGAACGTGGCCACCTATGACTGTGCTGGGGGTGCCAGACCCCGGTTCCCCGCACAATCGGTACGATCGACCGCAAGCACTACCACGAGGACACGGATAGTGGAGCTGGAGGCTGAAGAAAAGTTAGCCGCCCTGCGAAGAAAGGAGCTTCAGATCGAGGCAGACCTTATTAGGAAGCGGTTGTCTGTGAGCCTAGCAGTCATTCAGGATGACCAGGAAAGCCTTCACGGTGATAACGGAACCGATCATCATCAGAAGGTTGACGCCTGGCTCCAATCGAACACCCTTGATGCGCGAAGGGAACGACGGGACGTGCCGAAGTCCGGAACCAAGGACGACCGACACCTAAGGTTCAACGTGACGGACAGATCAACCACTCCCGTCAGATCAAGAAGTAATGTTGACGCCTTGACCGAGGTCATGGAAAAGCTGGCCAGACCCAGGATCAAGTGTCCTGACTTGCAACCATTCTCCGGAGCTTCAAATGAGTGGTTGGCATTTAAGGCCGCCTTTCAAGATTCAACAACAATATACCGGCTGACACCGGCAGAAAATCTGCAGCGGCTAAGAAGCTGCCTGAGAGGAGAAGCCAGGGAACTGGTGTCTGCCCTGCTGTGCACTGCAAGCAACCCGGACATCATCCTGAAGACGCTCGAACAATGCTTCGGGCGACCTAAGGCCATCATCGACCGAGCCTTAGATGACCTCAAGAGGTTGCCGAAGCCAGGATCATCGTTCGCCTCTAATCTCTATACTATACAGGGTAATTAAACGTAACATTTTCCTAACTTAATCTATAGCTCGGCGTCCGCTACAGATATATATATATTGTAATGCATGCATGATATATTTTTTTAACTCATTTAACACTTTTCAATTTTTTCTTAAAAAATAAAAAGAAAAAATTTTAAATGAGTAATCGAATTATCTTTTTAAAAGCATACCATATTACATGAGTATACCATATTATATTGATTTTGATTGATTTGATTGATTATTTATGATTCCATAAAAATCTACTTATTTCTCATCTAACTAATGAAGTTTAGTATATAGAATACGAAAAAAAATTAATTTCTCTAAATACAGTGATAAAGTAAATTACATTGATGTAAAACAGCGAACGGAATACATATACATCTGGCCGGATAGTAGCTAAGATTTTATTATTTGTTGATGTGTGTACGCAATGTAGACGTCTGCCGTGTTCAATATAAGTTTTTAAGACTATAATAAATAAAATATATCAATGGCAGATTTGGTCAAATACTTTCAAAATTTTATTTTTTTAGCAGTTTCAAAATTGTCTGCCACATAATAAAATGCGCGATAATGGTCTGCCATTCTTATTTTCCGATAGTAATAATAATATATTTTCAAATTTTAAAACGGCAGACGTGGTCAAATGGATTTAAAATTAGTCAAAAATCGATACCTGTCTTACCTGAGCGCTCGACGCGTCCACCACTTTGAGCTTAGTGAGTCCCCTACTTATGTATGGTAGGTATAGGGGCCTTAATGTACAAAAACTCAGGTCTGGTCAAATACATACAGGTAGCCGGTCATGGGCTCTTAGACCATGATATTGGTGGGCGTCCTATGGCTGATATGATGATGACATTGGGTCCAGTTTCGCCAATCTTTGCAAAGTAACGAAAATCACGAAATAAGAATAATTGATTAGTAATAATAAGAGAATTGATAATAAATATATTAAACGTTTTTGAAACTATAATGATTCTAAAGTTAATTATTGATAATTATTTACTATTTGACAATGCATTTGCATATAAACCCTTAACATAAGTTGATATTATTATTATTTAGAACTGTTTCGCTCTTTATTTTCGACTTTTTAATATACATATTCTTCTTCTTCTTTCGTGTCAATAGTTTACAACGGATGGTAATTCGCAATTTTTTATATATTTTTGATTTGCTTAACTGCCCTTTCTGTTCTGTCTACGACCGGCACAAAGGAGGATTTTAATAAGGCTATCATAAATGCAATAGACGTGGCAAAGTTCTACTCTACCCTAATATAAAATGTTTTAACTATAGGTATGTATCTCTGTTGATTATGTATTTATGTACTTATTTACTTAAAATCCTGGCGCATCAACCCCGAAGCGGGTCTTGGTCTCCGGCCTCCGACACTGAAAGACGCCACTGGTCCCCATTCTGCGCCATTTCTTGACAGTCTGACACTTGGAGAGTACGAAGGTCTTTCTCCACCTCATCCTTCGAGCGATGTCTGGGTCTACATTCCTAGGTATTTCTAGGACTGGCATTCCTAGGTAGGCACGTTTGGCAGCACGATCCTCCCCCATTCGCTCAACGTGACCGAGACAGCGTAATCTATGAGATTTTATTTCGCCTATGATGTTGAGCTCGGCCACCAGTTCCGCTATCACGATTCTTCCTTCGATTTCGAAGTAAATATGTGACATATTTTATATTGTTTGATCTGACTTGTTCAAGCACATGTAATTTATCAAAGGATATGCATAAATGAAATGAAATTGGATTGCGCCCTTCTCCCGACATACAGATGAAAAGTCACGTGCCTGTAATTCCAACGGCACTTATACCCTTCAAACGCGGAACATCTCAACGCCTAGTTTTTAAAGCGAGTTTAGACCAAACACGCTTACGCATATAACTTAACAACCCCTCTTACGTTATCAGGTAAACGTGCGAACTGTGAATCAATTTTTTATTCAAACGCAATTTATAACATACCCAACTGTGCGAGTTTTATTTACTGGCTTATGTAATGTTGTGTGAGCATATTGCGTATGATGGTAAAGATTTAATATCATCCCTCCTAGCAGGTTATTTTCAATCCAGTCCAAAGGTTACCTGGAAGAGATCACTATTAGCGATAATACCGCCAATTTTATCACATAGATTTGCATTGTTAGTTTTATAGTGTGTAATAAAGTATTTATATTTTACTAGCTGGCGCCCGCGGCTTTGCACGTATGGTTTGTCAATAAAAACAATACCCACCTTTTGTGCAGTTCGGTAAAAAGTAGCATAGGTATGTCCCAATCTCGGCCAATATCTATGTAGTATATATATATAGTTAGAAAATTCTTCATTGTTACACCAAATTACAATTACTTAATCTAAAAAACTATACGTAGTGACTCCATCTACCAAATTTAATCTCATTCGTTCCAGCCGTTTATTCGTGAAAACAGACATACAGAGTGACAGATTTACTTTCGAATTTATAATATTAGTATGATAATCTTCTGGGCAATGTCAGTGACTTTGGTTCGTCTACCAAACTCCTCATTTCTGATTCGATCTCGTTGAGCACACCAAACATAGCCCTCTCCATAGCACGCTGAGCGACCATGGATCTTCTTATGAGGTCAAATTTTTGCATGATCTACAGATATTTGTTGTTCTCTATATATTATATGTATGTATTTACAAAAAGAAAACGTACATAAGTATTATATCACTAACTTGGTTCTCATAGTACAAGCTTTACTTAGTTCGGGGCTAGATAGCGCTGTGTGAAGTGTCCAGAATAATTTATTGATGTTCAGCAGTGGGTGCCCTGTGGCTGATATGATGATGATAGTAGGTTTTATTAGTATTTTCATTGTTTCATAAATGTTATATCGTAAGTCTCAAATTTCAACGCGTCGTAATAAAAGGGATGCCCTAGATTCCCATAACCTAAGTCGACCTTGCAAGTCTATGCCCACTGAAGCGTAGCATTTGTCTGCCAGCTCCGGATCCAGAAGTTTTCGTAACCAGGGCAGAAACTTGATTTAGCACCCCCTCTCCTCCAGCGTTTGAGAGGGGGAAGGGAGGGGATATGTTAAAGTTTGAAGCGTTACAAATCAAACGAACAGACAGGTGAACTAAGTAGGTGGACCACGGACGTAGATTAATGGCAGGTTTCTATATCCGTCGGTAACCGATTACGACTCGTATCTCCTTGAAAATGTGTTAAACAAGTGTCAAACTTTTGATACGTTTTCAAACAGATACGAGTCGTAGCTGATTACCGAAGGATATAGGAACTCGCCATAAATAATCGAATGTACGACGTGCGCTGGATGCCAAGCGCTTTTTGAATCAACATTTTTTTTCCAATATATTTTTTTTTGAAGAATTCGACGCCCCTTGTAATTGCTGCTCGGGGCAGGTGCCCCGGTTTGCCCCCCCTAGATCCGGGGCTCCATACCGCATACATTATCCAAGTGTGCCATTCAATAAAAGGAGCCGTACTCGAGCAAGCGTGAAGCACGTCCATCGTATGCACATGCGAATGTTATTGTTATCGCCTCAATGCAGAAGAACTGTTACGCTTTTCAAAGAAAGGAATAAAAAAGAATGAAATTACATTTAATTGTAGACAAAACAAAACAAAGACTACATAGTATATAACAAAGATATAAGAAATTAAAATAATAATATAAATAGAAAATATAAAATAGTGGCTACGTGTGTAGCCACGAGTGAATAGGTTTCTTCTAGGCAAGCGTGTACCATCGTAGACTACATCATCGATTACCATCAGGCGAGATAGTGGTCAAACGCTGGCCTATAATTTATAAAAAAAAACGTAGTACGTGAAGGTGAGGAGCGTCTACAAATTAGGATACGGCTCAGCATTATGCGCTACTTACTAGTGAGCGTTATTATAAATACGAGATTTATCGTTTAATCGGTGTAACGACCGATATACATTCCGTGTTTATAATAAATACTTGCTTCCGCCAGCGACTTCGCACGCGTTGTTTGTCAACAAAAAGTAGCGTATATAATAATCATGCTTATAATCTACGTGCATAACAAATTTCATCAAAATCGGTTCAGCCGTTACGACGTGATTGAGTAACAAACAAACATCCAACTTCTTCCTACCACCTTTATGCAGATGACCTCCAAATTTACACACAGGCTCCACTTAATGAGTTGCCTGATGCTATCGCCGTCACTAATAATAATCTGCTTTTTATAGGTGAATGGAGTAAGGCTTATGGATTAAGAGTTAATCCTATTAAAACACAGACTATCATACTGGGAAGTTCTCGTACCCTATCGAAAATCAACTACACAACACTCCCTCAAATTAAGTTTGATGATGTAACTGTTCCCTACTCAAAGGTTATAAAAAATTTGGGCATCTTCATGGATAGCTGTATGTCGTGGGGTCCTCAGCTCGAATCTGTGAGTCGGAAGCTATTTGCCTCTGCTGGTTCGCTCAAGAGACTGCGAAACTTTCTTCCGATAGCTACTAAAATTGCGCTTGCACAATCTCTTCTTCACCCAATTTTAGATTACGCTGATTCTTGCTATCTTGACCTCACGGAGGAACAGCTCAATAAGCTTGAGCGTCTTCAAAATTTTTGCATAAGGTTTATTTTCGGACTCCGGAAATACGACCACATCTCCGAATTTCGTAATAAACTCAAATGGCTCCCCATTCGACTTCGCCGGAATACTCACATCCTATCCCTCCTTTTTAACATCCTTCGTAATCCGTCCATACCTTGTTATCTGAAGGAACGCTTCGAGTTCCTTCATTGCACAAATTCCCGAACACTCCGATCCTCTGAAAACCTCCTTCTCAAAACACCGATGCATAGAACCAGTTTCTATGCAAACTCCTTTTCCGTCCAAGCTGTCCGATTATGGAATGCCTTGCCGGTCTCCATTAGAAAATCCCCCTCACCTTCCGTATTTAAAGCTAGACTCAAAAACTTTTACCTCCATGAAGAGTCGTGATTATTCAACTGATCTATAATATTATTGATATATGTATATATTAATATATGTATGTATGTATGTAAGTACATATTTATTTATTTTATATATGATACTTACTTATTTAAAATTATTTATGTACCTATTATTTATGTATTTAAGGTTAAGTAATTTTTATTTTGCTATTATTAAGTTTATTCTTTTTACACCTCAGCCAATCTTCCATTAAGCAATGATCCTCTCCATCCAAAGGTTGTCTGGAAGAGATCGCTTTGTTAAGCGATAAGACCGCCCATTATACTTACATTTATTTGATTTTATTTTATTTTTATATCTGTTGTGTTTAGCTTGTAAGGTATAATAAAGAATTTTCATTCATTCATTCATTCATTCATTCATTCATTCATTCATCCAAACTTTTGCAATTATAATATTAGTGTGATTGATATTAATCACGAAAGTTAGTCTAAGACAAATAAACTCTAAATCCTATAAATTAATATTAGGATAATGCAGTGGGCTATGTTATTGTTACCGTTTCTACCTTCTCTACAGCTTATGCTGAGACAGGGACCATTTTGTCCCCACGCAACACCATCATTTTCTGTCAGTGTGAAACTTGTTTTTACGGTGTTTTTATGTCTTTTCATTTGTTGTTATTGTGTGTGATGTCATGTGGGTTCAAATAAATGTATTTTCTTTCTTTCTTTCTTTCTTTCTATCTTATAGCAGTTTATTGCCTCACAAAAAAAACTTTTTATATCTTAGACAAACCACGCGTGCGGAGCCGCGGAAAGCTGAGAAATATAGGAGCCGTTTGATGCAGGCCGCATAAGATCAGTCGCTTTGGAAACCTATAGGGAGCTATATAAGCTCAGCATGGGTCGTCCTATAGCTACGATGATGTAAGACAAAACGCACCTGCCAAAGTAGCATTACAGGCAAACTTCACTTAACCCAGAAACACTCCGGCGAAGGAAGCCGTAACATTTTGTTGCAGTGATTTGTCTTAACCAGTCCTTTCGGCAAACGCCCAATAACCCTTTGGACCGTTAGTTCCGGGCCAGTTTATTTTTATTTCTCTGTATCCGGGTCAAAATGAGACCTCAGTGTGTGCAGTTAGCGGCTATTGATATGGCGATTTTAGGTGTTGTTAAACCATTATGTAAAAGACCATATAAAGCCACCGAAGAGGTTTCTACAGGGTAGGGAACGCATCGACTATACCCCGAGTATTGCTGGTGTCAATAGGCGATGGTGACCTCTTACCATACGGTGGGTCGTAAGCTTGTTTCCCATCTAATAACCACAACAAACATAAAATATAAAAATAATATAAAAATAAAATAATAACATAAAAAAAGAACAAAAGAGTGCAGGTTCTAACCCAACCTCAGGATAATTCATTCTTTATTGTACACAAATAGATAACAGACAAAAACAGCTTACAAAATGGGCATGTACAAAGGCGACCTTAACCCTAATAAGAGTTTTCTTCCAGCAAACCTTTGAAGATAGAGATAGTTGATTATAGTGGTGATTGTATAAATCATCATCATCATATCAGCCACAGGACATCCACTAATAATCACAGACCTTCCCCATAGATTTCAAGAGCGTCTTACGCTGCGCTTTCCAGTCCAGCCCAGGATGTGCCACAGCAACCGCCGAGGACTGTAGTACGACCCACTCGTCCGCACTGTGCAAACTATGACCCGGGATGGATTTAATTAAACTGGTAAAGCAGAGGAAATGTGCTATTGACACTCAAGACATTGATCGTTTGTAAATAGAAAGATAATATGTGGCATCTTAGCGATACCCTCCTTCAGGGCAGTCGGGTAAAAAGTAACCTAAGTCCTAATCCCGTTCATATCTATCTGTATAATAAATTTCATCGAAATCAGTCTAGCCGACTAGTCGTGAAAACGTAACAAACAGAGTTTTCTTTCGAATTTATAAAACTAGGTCTGATAATCATGAACATATTATTAAAATCGTTATTTGCGGAACATACTTAAAAAGGATCCATATATTTTTAGGGTTTCGGAAATGGTAAAAACGGAATCCTCACATTCGACTTTGTCTGGCTTTCACAGCTGATTATACCACCAAGTAGCTTTTGATGTGAAATATGGAATAGTTATAAAAACAATAGCCCATTTTTATTCCAAAAACATTTTCATTTTGATTGTCAAGACGGGTAAAAATAATAGTGATCAAATTTTAAAGTAGAGTTACCATGTCAAATGGGATATCATATAAAAGAGCACAATGCCAAACAGTTTTTGTTTTCTGGTAACTTAATTTATTTTTATTAGGCTCATCAACAAAATTTACATGAGTACGCTCTTATTTACTAGGTATTTGCCATTACGAGTATTACATGCAGTTTCATTTATACGCGAACACAACACGCACATTACAATTAACATGAACATACCTTTTTTAATTAGAACATTTTGATTTAACATTAAGTTTCCAAGTGAATTCGCAAACTTAAGTTTAAAAAAAATATACAAAAAATAGATATACTTGCCAGAGAGCGATGGCTCAGAAGCATCCTTGGAGTAAAACGAATCGATCAAGTCAGAAATACTGACCTACGAGCCAAAACCGGCATAACCGATGTAGGCATTAAGACCGCCCGCTTAAAATGGGATTGGGCAGGCCACGTGGGCAATGACCAATGCATTCAGAACGACGAATCTAGTCACGCAGTGGATACCGAACGGGCGGCGCAGCCGTGGTAGGCCCAGAAAAAAATGGAGAGACGACCTGGATACATTCAAACCAGATTGGTCAGATTTGACTGTGGACCATGATGGATAGAGGGGATATGGGAAGACCTTATCCCAGTTGTTGGACCATATAGATTAGTAAAAAAAAATGGCTTTGATTGAAAGTAGGAGGGGCACATCGAAGATATGACGGCCCCAACTAGATTTAAAGACCACCTAATAAAGGTTGCTGAAGCCGTTGGGTGCATGCTGCACAAGACCAGTCGCTTTGTAAATGTATGAGCGAGGTCTATGTTCAGCAAACGACGTCCTATGGTTGATTGATGATGGTGATAACGGTAGAGATGAAAATCATTTTTCGTTGGTGTCAGGTACTATCATCATTATCATCATCATCTCAGCCCGTCTGCACCCACTGTTGGGTATAGGCCTTCTCTTAATTACGCCATTCTTTCCGGTCCCTTGCGAGTCTCGTCCATTGACACCCAGCTACGCTTTCAACGTCATTCGGCCATTGGGCGGGTACTATTATAGTAAAACTTAGTAACATAACAAATCATCAAAAAACAACATATAGTAATAAAGTAACCGTATTGGCTTACCAGTAACCACCTAAAACTCACTAGCCTTACCCTTCTCAACGTTCGCAAAACTAATACGAAGTGAACCTTCTAAGATATATTAAAACCTTATATATGATATAGCTACGTGAAATTAAAATAAAAATACTTTATGTCAGGCAACTCTTAGCCTGTCTTACACAACGATCCCTAAACATATTTACCGAATAAACATGTTTAAATTTGATGTATTTGTATGATTTTACAAATGTCATCATTTTAGCCACTACGCAGCTTAGCATACTACGTGTTTTGGTCGACATTAATTTAAAACACACATCCGGAATCGTATTAACTGATTTTAGAGGTGGGTTGAATACCGGTAGCTTGAATATTTATCCAGTAATGGATACATTTCCAATAAACCATTTTTAACGTAAATCTGCGGTGCCTTTGTGACGATACCGCTTCGTCAGTTTAACAGGTACCTATTTACATGATGAATTAATATGTTTTCTTTACATATTTTATACAGGCTGTTTCATTGATATTTTAGGACTTGCTATTAAAGTTGTTTGAAAATTAAAATTTCTCTATGGTAATTAATTTGTAAACCCCTATTTTACAACAATACTAGCCTTTAGCCCGTCCGTAGTAGTAGCGTATCCGTGTTTTCATTTAATGTTGTACATAAAAAAATACGTAATATGCGTTAAGGCATCATTGCGCAGGTCGCCCTTAGCCGATAGCATAAATAACTCATACAAAATAATACAATTTTACCATCTCATCAACCATAGAACGTTTACTGCTGAACATAGACCTCCCCCATACATTTCTAGAGCGACAGATCTTGTGCGGCCTCCACCCAACGGCTCCCAGCAACCTTTATCAGTATAAAAAAACTTGTAAGACGTAGGTAAATAACAAAAGCGTACAAAACTCGATCTGCCGACCCTCGATAGCCCCAAGGGAGAGCGATAAAGGAACTAGGCGCTTGATGACAAGTCCAATATTGATTTATTACCCGTGCTTTTCATTGATAAAAAAATATATTCCTGTAATTTCGTTGAAGGGAAAATCTTTTTTTGATCGAGCGAAGCGAGATCCCCAAATAAACTTTAACAAACCGGCGTTGTATCTACGTTTGTTTGTCCGAGGATAACTTTTTTAGCGTTGATCCGATCATCATGAAATTTGGTTTATAGGTAGGTAGTGATAGCACAGTCCTGGAGTGACTAAATGAGCTAAAAATGTGGAGGGTTGTTGAGATATTGGACTGGATTTCGTCGTAGGTTTCTAAGGCACACAATCGTGTGCAGCCTGCACCCAACAGCTCCCAGCAACCATATCTAAGTCGTAAAAAAACTAAAAACAAAATAACTTATATCACAGTTACTAGTTTTATTTTGATAACAGAAATATAGATTTTTAGTATAAATATTTGTGTATTCCAAAAAGCATAACTTTAAATACAAACGGTCACCTATCCCAATTATCGTTAAGTTAATATATTCAAGCCCAACTTTGAATCCAAATTTTAATGGAATTTGAACCCTAAAGTTGAAACCAAACCAACCATGGTAGGTATTATTAACCAAAATTTGCGAACAATGCGTAATTAAATAATTGGACGTTATTAATTTCAAAGAAAATTTATTATTGTACCAGCAGTCGCTTTACTAACTTTCCAATTACTTCCGCAGCCACAAAACTGTAACTTTTACAGTTTTGTGCGCCGCCGCCTTACGTTAAAAATTGTTTATTTAAAATGAATCGATTTCTGGATAAATATTCAAGCTACCGGTATTCAACCCACCTCTAAATCAGTAAATACGATTCCGGTATGTGTTTTAAATTAATGTCGTACATAACAAAACAATCGTCACACAATGGGTGCCTACAGATGGGCGTCGAAGCCGGGGCAGACCGAGGAAGCGTTGGCGTGACGACCTCGATGCATTCCAAGATGGCTGGTGGGACGTGGCGAATGATCGTGAGATGTGGAGGACACATCTCACATGGGGGAGACCTTTGCACAGCAGTGGGAAAGTATAGGTTAAAAAAATATAACAAAACACGTAGTATAAATAGATTATGACCGGGATTGCGACTTATGATGCTATTTTTTACCCAACTCCGCAGAAGGAAGGTAATGTGTTTATTGACAAACCACACGTGCGAAGTTGCGGGTGGGTCAGCTAATTATAATAAGTTTTTAAATTTGTTAATTGTTAATTTATGTACATTACTTGGGAGTTTGTTCTAAAAGCGTGCACCTTGCCCTTCAAACGATTTACTAGGTACTAGGTAGTAGATAGGTCTACCATTGCTTCGCTTAAACACATGCGCTGCAACAATATCAGCCGTAAGACTTCCACTGCTGAACATAGGCTCCTCCATAGATTTCCAGATCAGCCGATCTTGTCAGGCCTGCTCCTAACAGCTCCCACCCAGCATATTCATAAGCTCGTCTTCAACCAGGGAGGCCGTCCTGTCGTGTAATATGCAAACAGCCTATTTATTTTAAACACACGCTTCTGAAGCAAAAGATTGTATCTGGCACAACACGCGACCGTGTCTGTCAGTGTCAGCTACGTGTTTATACCGCGTGGTCCATGGTTTTTTAATGTTCTGTATACCTTCATAACTTTTATGTGCATAAGCGTGACAGGTTATGATAAAACTTTTGTGAAATGACAGTTTAAAAATGTCAATACTTGACTTCTATTTGCAAAAAAAAGTGTGGTTTTTTCAGAGTGTTTTTAACGATTCAATCAATCAATCAATTTATTTATTGCGAATATGGGTTAGTAACAGGTGTTAGTGATACAGTTTAAGTTAAATGGACGAACTCAAATTGTATCACTAACTAATCAGCGTTTATAGCATGCAATTTCAATTAGCGTTCCAACATAGAAAAATTAAACTTAATGAGCTTCAATATTACCACTTATTTTTGATTCACTTTTGATAGTAGGTAGGTGTTTATTGTTCCCGTGGCACAGTGGGCGAATAGCCGGCTGAGACGCAGATGGTTGCGGGTTCGATTCCAGCCGCGGAACAAATGTTTGCAAGATCTACAGATATTTGTTCCGGGTCTGAATGTTTCTCTATTTGATCTAAATATGTATTTACAGAAAAAAGTATATAAGTATTATATTAGTTATCTCGTTCCCATAGCTTTGCTTAGTTTGTGTTGTCCTGCGTTATTTATTTATTTGTTGTTCGTCAAGTTATAGTTTGTTGTGAATATATAAATGTTAATTATGATTAAATTCGATAAGTATGTTCTCTCTTCTTGACCCAGACGAAAAAAAGGGGTGTTACATGTTTGCCGCCTATATCTCTGTCTGTCTGTGAGAGTATCTGGAATGGTCCTTAGCTATGTCCGTTTTAATCTCCGACGGGGGTTTTTTTATTATACTTTGTCACAAACTAATTTTACAAAATTGTATTCAGTAATTTTGTTTCAAAGACAGTTTTAACTGACGTCTGTGACGTCACTGCAACACGTTTTTGGCAGACAACCAGCGCTACAAAAAATATTCAGCAACTCCTTTTCAGCACAAAACTCAGAGACTAAATTAAGCATTTAGATTATAATGGTATGTACGTAGGTAAAATGTAGCGAAGTACCTACTTATGTAGCAAGTTAATTTTTACTACAAGTCTAACATCTCAACACTTAAATACCCCCAAAATACAAAAAATGGCGCAACTATTTCGATGATAATTCTAATCACATCACTGTAATATTTTAAATGCGAAAGTTTGAATGTTTATTTATTTGTTTGTTACTAAATCACGTCGTAACACCTGAACCGATTTCGATGAAATTTAGCATGTACATAGATTATAACCTGGATTAACACATAGGCTACTTTCAATCCCATAAATCAGGTCCCATGGGATAAAAATGAGGTGTTAAGTCAAGTTTTAACAGTGAGTTACCTACACATTTAGTAGTGTAACGCGTACGAAGTCGCGGGCAACAGCTAGTTTATTAATAAAGCTGTTTATGTATCCGAATGAGTATGTTAGTTAAATAACTATAAAACGAAACTTCACAATTAAATTAGAATTAACCCTTCACACTGTGGGGTCGGATAGACCGGGGATCCTTTTAATCCGTTTGTTTACCACAGGTTGAGTCGCGTTACTCATCCCCCCGATTGCAGTGCCGGAATGACAACAGAGAATAATGATTATAACTTTTTTTGATGTATAACATCTTTCCTCTCGGTTCGTGAGAGTGATTTTGACAAAAAGGACGGAAATGTGTAACAGGAAACTGGGGAAAAGCGCGCTATTTGATTTGACCAATGAGCGCATACGGTGGTTAGATGTTACACATCATATGTTAGTCACATATAATGTGTAACATATGACCAACGCTGTAAGGACTGTAGTTTTATTAATTTTGTAATTTACTTTTAAAAAAACAGTCAGGTATAAAAAAAACACTTCAAAACCATTAATGTTTGTAGGGATAAATGCTATCGCAAAAAGAGCGCTGAAACCGAAACAAATAGTGTCACTACTAGATATTTAATTATGTAGATAGGTAAATACACATAGTCTTGTTTGTCTTTAAACCTACGTACACCACGTCTGATTAAATTAGGAACGCCATTTTTCGTATAAAGTAAGACAAAAGGAACTTTAGTTTTAGGGGTCATATTTTTTCAGACGCGATCACAACAAGAAGACCATGTGAAAAAAAACTTGAAAGAATTGAAATGTGTCAGTGAAGACCGCAGAAGCTTTTCTGTGTCAAGTTTATTAATTGTAAATATTTGGATAAATAATAATAAGTTAGTTAGCCATGGTCTCTTAAGTGGTAAGTTACTCTTTCATTACCGGTAACACAGATATAAAAATCGGCAAGGCATTACACGAGTTTAAGTACCTTAATCACATACTAGAATACTATTAAATTAAGCTAAACTTCAATCAGAGCTAAGTTTAATAATAATAATAATTCAGGCAACAAAAGTTTACAAGTCGCTTGTGTTACTAGGTATATAAACTTATATAGCTAGGTTACATTATTACATGCATTTTTTTAAATTTTCATTCGCATCCCAACCCAATATTCATAAGTTTATTTGATCAGGATCCGAATGAAAGATTTAATTCCAGGCAGGTTATATCTATCAGGATTAACTCAGTACCTACAATCTCAAGCTCTATAAATTTACGACCTTGCGACTATCAAAACGATAACCATACCTCCGTTCTCCATTACCATTTAATTACTATAATCGGGCGGGTCATTTTAATCCACATATTGTTTGTGTTCCGTGTAGGCTCGGCCCACGGTTTTAGTGGACTATAAATGAATCGCACTGTAAATTATGTTTTATAGTCCGGGCGAGTAGATCATCAAATTATACGTAAACCGGGTCGTAGTAAAGTTTCTATGAGTTAGAACCTTTTTTTTACAAATATTGCTGGACATTTCACACAGCGCTATCTAGCCCCAAACTAAGCAGAGCTTGTACTATGGGAACAGGGTTGCCATAATTCCGGAATTTACCGGACAAGGTTTTTATCCTGAATGCGGGCGGAATCCTAAACCGCCAGGAATTTCTACAATTTAAGTAGGTAACGAGTAAAATAAAACATAAAATAAAACAAATATTTTTATTTAAACCTACCTACTTTTTTGGTTGTAAATACATACTTATAATATATAGAAAAACATCGAGACCCGGAACAAATATCTGTAGATCGTGCAAACATTTGTTGCGCGGTGGGAGTCGAACCCGCAACCTCCTGCGTCGCAGCTGGCTATTCGTCCACTGCGCCACGGAAGTCTTCGAACCTTGGTGTCGAAGTTTTTATTTATTTCCCATGCCACAAATGCTTGGCTCAACCAGTAGTGTCATAGGATTTTTTTCTTATTTAAATTGGCTTTTCCCGCGCCTCTTTTATTTCTAATATACACTAGCTTCCGCCACGACTTCGCACGCGTGGTTTGCCAATAAAAAGCAGGCTTGATTCAATCCCGGTCATAATCTATCTATACCAAATTTCATCGAAAACTGTCCAGCCTCGACCTACGAACTCGTGTAAACGTAACAAACAGACAGAAAGACTTTTAAATTTATAATATTAGTATGGATTTTACAAATAACGCTCACAATTCAATTAAAAATAATTTATCTTCAAAGTCAACGCTTGTACTCTAAACGACTTATTTCCAAAACTAATTAATTAAATTGTATCACAAATGATTCACTTAGTATCAGATTATTTATTGACAAGAAGAAAGTTATATGTCCATAAATATAATGTCGTCTTTCGTCTCAAATAAACGTCGACATAAAAGCGAAATTTCATATTTATATCTAATATTCATTATGAGGCAGATACTTTTAAATTGTTTAGAGCAGGGATGTTGTGAATATTCGCATATGCATCCGCATCCGCGGATGTCAAAAAATCTGCACCCGCAACATCCCTGGTTTAGAGCTATAAGAAACTGGACTATAAGAAATTTTTGAAAATGTTTAAGTGATTTTTAGTTCTGAATTTTGTCTACCGCTGAAGAAAGTCCTCCCCCATGGAATTCCAGAGCGAATTCTGCGCGGCTTGCACCCAACGGCTCCCAGCAACCATGCAACTAGCTCATTTGATTTAACTCAATCACACTAATATTATAAATGCGAAAGTTTGGATGTTTGTTTATTTATATGTTTGTTTGTTACTTATTCGCGTGGTAAAGTAATGAAATAAATAGGGAGTAAAAAAATTGTTGTCGCGCGTTTCCGCTACAAAGTGGCCGCTACCAGCTTCATTTAGCGTTTTGTCAAGACTAAGTCTCACCTTCACTCTAGTCCAATTAAGACTTAGACATCTTGAAAACTCCCGAGGTAAAAAAGGTTTTAAAAAATACGTCCCTCTTTACTCGGTAAGTTGAAACCAATCGATTAGTGCAACAAGATTTTATGATACCAATTTGAAATGTACAACATCACAGTGTATCAAATCTACTGAGATAAATCGATACTAATTGCAATAGTTCCGAACTTCGGATTAGCTAGTATTAGCTACGTTATGTCGCAACATCGATGTACATTTCCGACAATCTTAATCACTGAAACCACAGGCATAGTATATAAATACGGTACATCATCTTCACAAATATGTAAAATGTAATAATGTGTATGTAAAATATATTATATACAATAAGTACCTAAACACCAACCTTGTTACCATAAAAAAGAATAAGCAACTGTTTAGCGCGCACTTAAAAAATCCTTACCAATTCTTGTATAGGGATTTTTTGCCTTTTAATTTTTGCATAATACATCGTACACTTGAGCCTACAACACAAGCTTTATGTACTGCTCTAATAACGATTGTCTCTCGATTAAACTTGTTTAGGTACTCGTATTATGTGTTTTTTAACACCATCTTCCTTTGACCACAATTTTACCTGATGGTAAGCGATGATGTGGTCTAAGATGGAGTACGAAGATATATAATAAACCCATTCACATTAAAAGAGACCCGGATGGTAGTGTTCACAAAAAACATACGATGGTAGTGTTCCCCACATTAGCTGTACCTGCGCATTAAGAGCGTAGAACTAAAACGGTGAATGCGAATGAGTGGTATATGGATAGTACTGAGCCGTGCGTCTGCTTGTCCTTTGATGGAAAGGAGATGGCGAGATCAGACCTTGCAGTTCCTGGGCACATTCCCCAAAATGTATTCAGTAAATGTTTTTTATCATTTCACAAAAAAAAACTGCTTTGCTTTTTACTTAAATTATTTTATTCTTACTGTTTTCAGATGAGATCACGTGGATGATGGTCAGTTTAACTTACCTGTAAATAAAATGAGAAAGCATTAATGGAATATTTATGTACTCAAAGTCAAAGTCAAAGTCAAATATTTTTATTCATTAAAATCACAAGGATCACTTTGAAACGTCAATTTTACTGCCTGTTCCTTCGCGACCAAGCCAGGAAAGAAAGGCAAGAAAACCAGGCTGGTTGTTTTTTTTTAATGATCCTTTTACAATAGGTACATAATACAGAAAAGAAATTACGTCTAAATTGTAACATTTTGAACGAGTTGGGGCAGTTTCAATCCCAAGCTTCTCTATCATCTAAATAATCCGATATTTTATAGTAGGCTCTTTTATAAAGATTTTGTTTAATTACGTTTTTAAATTTGTTAATTGTCAATTTTTGTACATCCCTTGGGAGTTTGTTATAAAAGCGCACACCTTGCCCTTTAAACGATTTACTAACTTTATGGAGTCTACATGTGGCAACAGCGAGTTTATCTTTATTTCTAGTATTAAAATTATGATTATCGCTATTTTTCTTAAACAAATTAATATTTTTGTGAACATACATTAGATTTTCATAGATGTATTGACAAGGGAATGTCATAATATCTATTTCTTTAAACTTATTGCGTAATGATTCTCTGGGGCCCATATTATAAATTGCACGAACAGCCCTCTTCTGCAGCACAAAAACGGTGTTTATATCTGCAGCACTCCCCCACAGCAGTATACCGTATGACATAATGCTGTGGAAGTAGCTGAAGTAAACTAGTCTAGCTGTGTCTACGTCTGTAAAAAGACGGATCTTTTTGACTGCGTATGCCGCAGAACTAAGTCTCTTCGACAACCCATCAATGTGAGGGCCCCATTGAAGCTTATTATCTAGGGTTATACCTAAGAATACGGTGGTGTCCACAAGAGCCAACTCCTCGTCTTTGATTTTTATGTCTGCTTTAACTTGTGTAACATTAGGTAGTATAAATCTAATACATTTTGTTTTCTTTTCATTTAGAAGTAGATTGTTTACATTGAACCATTTTACCACCTTAGAGATTGCATTGTTTACATCGTCAAAATCGGTTTGTCGTCGCTTTAATTTAAATAAAAGTGACGTGTCATCTGCAAACAATACAACCTCATGATCGTCCCGTACTAGATGGGGAAGATCATTAATATATACTAAAAACAAAAATGGTCCCAGAATTGATCCCTGTGGTACACCCATTTTAACCAGAGACCCCGGAGAACGCTTCCCATTCACGTCAACTCTTTGCACTCTGCCACTTAAATAAGAAGTGAGAAAGTCTAGAGCAACGCTCCTAATGCCATAATGGCGTAGTTTCCTGATTAATGTGTCATGGTCTACGCTACTAAGCTATATAATTATATACCTTATCCATTGACGATTACTTATAAATAACGGGGGTATCAGAATTTCTACGAGCTATCAAATGTCACGTGGACAAACAGTGGATAATTGTGCAATGATAAAATACTAAGATTGAGTTCACAGTTATTCTACTCAACACATCAATTCACTTTATAATCCACTTCGTAATATAACCGTTAACTTATAACGAACGAAACAAGGGACAGTTCCGAGACGTGTTCACTCAGATGCGGCCGAGCACGGAATGTCGACGCCGCGTCAAGTGATGACAACGAGACTCTGCCAAAGCGCGTCGATGCACGAAAAACGACAACAGATGGCGCGCTTGCGTTTTGTTTTGTCTCCATGATTTTGACCGGATCCGACATGTATGTATATATTTATTTTGCTTATGTAAGTACACTGTTTATTCAATATTCAATTTGTTTTATAAGTTACTGTCCTATAACGTTCTCGTGAAATCCAATCCACCCAAAGGTTGTCTGGAAGAGATCGCTTTTAAAGATAAGACCGCCACTTGTGTTTTTGTGTGTATTGTTATTTGTTTTATAATTTAAGTGTGATTTACAATAAAGCGTTTTCTATCTATCTATCTATCTATTAATTATTTGTAATTTCACACACGATAAAACAGTTTTCTCAACTGGCAAATTGTGCCAACTACATTCTGCTTTTGTAATTAAATATTTGTTCATTTATTTTTTGTGTTTTTCAAATATATTTACGGATTATTTAATTTTGCAGATTAATAATTTTTTAAATAATGTTTTTCCTTAGCGTCTTTATGTAGTCTTACGCTCCCTTCTCCCAATCTTCGATTACGCCGACGCGGCGACGCCACCTATTTCGACATTTCCGAAATCCAAATGAGCAAACAAAGCCTTTGTGGTTCATATTTGGCTTGCGCAAGTATAACCATGTCTCAAAATTCCGAACGAATTAATCATTTTTAAGATATTGCATATGCAAGAACATTTAAAACCAAACCAGGTGCCAAGTCAAATATGGCGTAAAAACATTGTCGCACTAAGTAGATCTGCTGCTAACCAAGCAGCATTTAATTACTGATTTAAACGGGTGTTTATCGCGTACCCCTTTTTTACTTGTTATCCAACTATGTTACAACAGCCGTGGTCGCAAGCAGCTTTTGGCAATGTTGCACTACTAGTTTCCCATTACTATGGCAGAGAGTTGGGATTAATTGCCCTGAGATGTCGTCATTAATTAGACACGTGTGTCAGTGAATTTAAATTTTACGAAATATCGATCTAACTTTCATGTTTAGTTTTTCTTCTATGTGCCATTTTGTGTGTACCAAATAAATGATTATTCTATTATATTATATTCTTCTTTTATGTTACCCTATGAAATGTTTGCATGAATAGATTATAGAATCATCCACATCATCATTTCAGCATGTACATATAAAAAAAAATATTGGTGGGCATTTCACACAGCGCTATCTAGCCCCAAACTAAGTAGAGCTTGTGCTATAGGAATCAGATAAGATAGAATACTTATAAACTTTTTTTTGTAAATACATACTTATAATTTATAGAAAAACATCCAGACCCGGAACAAACATCTGTAGATCATGCAAACATTTGTTCCGCCTATTGTTAGCCGGCTATTCGCCCATTGAGCCACGGAGGTCGTCGAAGGTTCTTTACGTGGATAAAAATAACAAAGCCGTCTGTATCGGCTGCACGCGGCGGGCCTGTTCGTGGCTCCGTCGGCACGGACGCAAACCGCCCTTTATGCTGCTACCGCTCCAACCCTAAATCTATTTAACGCCCTGGTTGCAAAATAACTAGAAATATACTTTTTTTTCAAAACATAATGAAATATTGAATTCTTGTATTAGATTCTTAAGTGCCTATTGTAATTAAATAAATAAATATGGCTGGACATTACACACAGCGCTCTCTAGCCCCAAATTAAGCAGAGCTTGTACTATGGGACCCAGATAACTCATAGAATACTTATATACAATTTTTTTTTGTAAATACATACTTATAATATATAGAAAAACATCCAGACCAGGAACAAATATCTATCAGATCATACAAATATTTGTTCCGCGGTGGGAATCGAACCCGCTACCTCCTGCGTCTCAGTCGGCTATTCGCCAGCTGTACCTCGGAGGCTGTCAAATTATTAAAAATGATTAAATTATTATCTTACTGTACGTGTTGGTTTACACTGTAAGTGCTGCAAGCAACTGAATTTACGCTTTAGTCGTAATCTGAATCATCACACTAATTTCGACCCTGGCGTGACAGAGCCCGGTAGCACAACTGGTTGGTGCATCCTCGTATCAAGAGAAAGGTTGCGGGTTCAAGTCCCATCTAGACTTGAAAATTTTTGAATTGGTTTTAAAATCTTGGAATTTTCCGGAAGTGTTTGGATAACACTAAAAATATAAAAATAAAACTAACTGAATTTAAATTTCATTTACTTATTAGGTTCATTAACAAAATTTATATGAATACGTGTGTATTTACTAGGTATTGGCTATTATTACATGCAATTTCATTTATAGACGCATGCACATTACTATTAACATAAACATACCCGAATAAATATCTTATCTAATCTAATCTAATCTAAAGAGCCTGCTGGATCCCACTGCTGGGCAAAGGCCTCCTTTTCCCTATTCCATTCATCCCGATCTAGGCCTTCTGTCGATCAGTTCACACTATGCGCGTCAAGTTCCTCCCGCCATCTCCGCCTGAGCCGGCCACGCGCTCTCGTGCCTTGTGGGACCCACTCGATGGTTATCTTAGCCCACAATTCATCGCTCATTCGACAAACGTGTCCCGCCCAGTCTTACTTCAATTTAGCTGTCTTTTGCGTGACATCGGCGATTTTTGTCTTAGAGCGCAGTATAATATTTTTTATGCGGTCTGTGAGTCTAACTCCCAATATACTACGCTCCATTGTCCTCTGGCAGACCCCAAGTTTGGACTTTTGAAGTGCCGTCAAAGTCTAGGTTTTTTTTAATAAATATAAATATATAAAAACGTGCAAAACCGGACGGGTCACAATAGTGAGTCCATTTATAAAACTCGTCATTTCCCTGTGGATTGGCGCGTCAGTTTTAATAATGAGATCCGCGTTAATGTTGGATGCGTTTCCGGTTAAAGTTTAATACGTTTTGTACGTTAATATGCGAGAGTCCGCTCCGGGAATATTAAAAAGTTTCAGTTTAGAACTCAAATGTTTGGACATGAACCTTCTCACACCGCGTTTACGCAGTTGCATGAGGCGAGTGGTGAGACGAATCGCATTTTTTTTATACAATAGATGGAACAGTGAAAACGAAATGGACCTACCTGTTGTAAAGTGATAACCTAAGCCACGGGTTACGACTAACTAAAGTCAGTGGTAACTGCTTATGGGCAGTGCGATTAAAATAAACAAGCGTAGACCTCTACGGTGCTACGAAGGTGCTACGACTTGCTAAGGTAGGGTGGTTAATCTATTGCGTTGATAGAGCTACGCAAACGAACGACACAAGTCTATGGCCCAGATGTTTCATTGTATTTTTTTTATTATTATAATTTCAAAAAAATTGTTTATTCTTATTATTATTCTGATATTAAATGGTTGCCACTGCCAATAACAATTGCATTACCTCACAGGTTACGTCCAACTAAGATTTGGCCTACACTGAGACAGCTGAAAAATCTCAAGTGCATATTATTTAACAATTACCCTTTAAATTCAAATTCAAATTCAAATATTTTTATTCATTAAAATCACAAGGATCACTTTGAAACGTCAAAACATAACACTATATAAACATGGTAAACTTACATAGTTACCAGGTTAAGTTATCACATTAAATAAAAAGTATTAAATAATGCTGGACATTTCACACAACGTTATATAGCCTCAAACTAAGCGAAACTTGTGCTATGGGAACTTGATAACTGTCATAATACCTGTATACCTCTTTTTAAGTTGCCTACCTCAAAAGAAAAAACGGAATCTTTAATTTTATTTATTTATTAAGGATTTCCAATGAGTTACATTAAAATATAATATAATAGAAGCGCTCCCTGTGCTCACTCTCTGAATAAAGCACGTGGAGGTGTCAAGTTGAAATTAATATTAAATATTTACGTCTAAAATCCCTTGGAGCTGTAAAAAAATCATACTTCTAAGTCAAACCAATAAAAAAATACGGCCATATCAGCCGTATATTTTGCTCGCAAATAAATCAAAACGTATGGGGTACTTCCCGTTGATCTTTAATCATGAAATTTGGTAGAAGCAAGGTCTCACAGCCGAGTAAAGGAAATCGTTCGAAAATCGTTAAATGTAGTTATATCACAAAAAAAAAGTTTTTACGGAAAAACTGTGAGCGAGTCAGACTCGCACTTATCTTGTTTTTGTTAATACAAAGAGCAAGACACAGACACGAAATAAATATCTGTAGACAACGCAAATATTTGTTCCGCGGTGGGAGTCGAGTCCGTTGTCTCTGTCGGCTTTTTGATTACTGCATTACAGGGGGTCGTATTTGCTGATAACTTAAAACGATTTCCATAAGTCCACAAGTCGTTGTGAAATTAATAACAAAACAACTTGCAACTTGCAAAACTAAGTACGTGTTTGCAAGTTACAACCGATCTGATACTTGCAATGTCTTTGATAGTTAGAACATCTTCTCGATACTTAGTTAAGGGGATGCAAAGTTGTAGGTCATTTAGCGGTCGATTTGATTGCAAGCGTGCGAGTGAGTTTTCAAACAGATTTCTTATTAGTTGGTTCTTCTTCTTAGATAGCTGTAAGCCCCTGTTTAAAACACAAGAGTACTAACCCTTGCTGTGCATGCAAATCTGAGAAATCTTTATTATTGTAAAACAGTATCCTTGTTATTTCAGACGTGAAGCAGTGTTAGACACACTATACATATAAATCTAGTAATAAAATCATAAAATATCTGGTTCCCATAGTACAAGCTTGGCTTAATTTAGGGCTACATGGCGCAGTGTGAAATGTAAAGAATTATTTATTTACTTAGAAAACTTTCGTGATTTATTTCAATAATTATTATAAATACGGGATATATCACGTATCGTTTTATCGGTGTTTCGTCCGACAATGTTTCGGTTCAATCCGTGATGAGAGCTGCGGCGCGTAGTGCGAGGCGAGATGTTGTTCGGAGCGGATCGCACTCACCCTGATGAAGGTTCACGGATTGAACCGAAACATTGTCGCTCGAAAGACCGATAAAACGGTACGTGATTGATCCCGTATTAATAATCTTATCTAACCTAATCTAAAGAGCCCGCTGGATCCGACTGCTGGGCAAAGGCCTTCTTTCCCTTGTTCTATTCATTCCGGTCTAGGGCTTTTGTCGACCAGTTCGCACTATGCGCGTAAAGTTTATCCCGCCATCTCTGCCTAGGTCGGCCTCGCGTCTTGTGGGACCCACTCGGTGGTTATCTTAGCCCACAAGTCATCGCACATTAATAATGATGATCAATAATGATAATAATAATCATTTTATAATAATGATTTTTTATTTTTATTTTTTTTATTTTTTTATTTGATTATTTATTTATTCAATAAAACAATGTAAAATTCTCTTACGATACTGAATTTCTACCCATTAATCTGTCGTTGACTTTACCAATTGCACCACCGCATTGTGTGTGATGTAATAACCCCTTTGACATAGCAACCCTTTGCCTGTGCTAAAGGTTGCTATGTATTTATTCAAGCAAGACTGTCTTACTTTAGAATACTTAGAGCACAGAGCAAGTTCTAATCCCATTATTTAGAGCGAGTCAAACCACAGTCTCAAGTAGTCTCGTGCACAAAGTACCAAGAATGTTTAACCGCAACTGTCCAAAACAATCTTAGTTTATATAGGTACAGTCAAAGTCAGTTACCAGCTCACAACTATATTAATCCATACTATCCATACAAAGGTTGTCTGGAAGAGATCGCGTTTAGCGATAAGACCGCCCAGTGTACTAAATTTATTAGTAAAAAATATTTTCTGTATTTTATTTTGGTATATAATAAAAAGTTATCTTATCTTATCTTAATCCTCATGATGGACATCCTCGGATCTCGTAGAGAGACTCGTGAGGACATCCCACAAAGTGGTGGCAAGAAGTAGGTATAACAAGTACGTTATACTCTATACGGTATTTTCTCCATTACTGAAGCTATTCGTGCAAAAAAATACATCATCATATTAGCCTTATTAAATCTACATAGGTCTTAACCCAGAACGAACGACCTTGTGCGGTATCCAACGTCTCAAAATAACCTATATTAGGTCGTATTCCCATATCTAGTGGGTGGGTTCTTCTTCTTCTTTCGTGTCAATGGCTGTTTGACTTGATTTTATCAGTCCAATAAAGAGCAACTTCCACACCCCTCTCTCTTGTCTAGTACAAGTCCTCTCGTATACAGGTGGTTGGGCAGAGAGGACATGAGAGCAGGTGGGCTATTGTTTGTGGCACTAGCTCCGTAATGGGTCGATGCCCCACTTAGCTAGATTGTCTCCGCAGCGGCCAACTTGAGTGCGCATCCGGTTTAGGGACTTCCAAATTGGCCACTGTAGCTTGTAGCCGGAAAGAAGATGCTCCGCTGGTGGAATGTAATCAGGAGGGGCAGGGTGATGGGAGGACCATAATTCAAGTCTCGCTACTGCTGACCTGCTAGTAGGTGGGTGACCATCCTACACATAACATTTATTTCTGCGACACAGTATTTTACTAATGCAGTTTCCAGTGTTCACTTTGTTTTAGTTACATGTAGAAAGTTCACAATAAATAACTAAATAAAATAAAATAAATTTAAAACTGAGTCAATATTCGCATAGGTACATACAAAAACAATTAAATAAAAAAATCTCCACATTTCCGGCCCTAAACAAAAAATCTAAAACGGGTATTAAATAAATTGAATACGATCCAAATCGCTAATAGCCGAAACGATATCTCGATTCTCGACTCCATTCATAAGCAAACGAATCGATTATGCAAATTGCGAGGTAATCGCTCGGCACTGTTACACTCCGGGACAATATAAACAAAATAATGGGCACGCAGTTTTACCCAAACCCAATTTATAGAATCAATGTTTACTAGGACTGTCCTGAATTATTACTTAATACATATCACATTACAAAGGTAAAGAAAATATAAAAAACACAAGGCACAAGGAGTCTTAAAAAACATTAAGTGGCTCTGCGCTGTGCTGCGCTATGCTGTGCTATAATCAGTTTAGCCAATGCGCCCCCACTAGATTATAATGAGGAAACATACAAAACGTGCTGCGTTTTGTTAAAACATTATGTTTAAAAATCACAGCATAGCTCAATGTTGATTAGTCGCCCTAATAGTAAAACGAAACCGATTTCTTCCAGTTACCTTTGAATTCTCTAATTTTAAAAACAAAATAATATAAAGAATGCAATAAAAAGCCGCAACAACTAAACCGCTATATACCATTTTGTCATGGGGGGCATTGAATGAAAATAACTTCGAGTTTATTGGATTAGCAAGCCGAAGTGGCAGTGGCACTCGTAGCACGGCTTCCCACTAGATGGAAAGACGACCGAAAGGTTGCTGGGAGCCGTTGGGAGCAGGTCGCTCTGAAAATCTGTGGGAGAGGTCTTCAGCAGTGGACGTCCTATGGCTGTTATGATGATAATTAACTTATTATTTCCTTAATATAAAAGATTTCAGAAAAATCTGTGGCAATGGCAATACAATAGGACAAATTCCATTTATTTTTTCAAGAAAACAACAATAAACATTAGCCGTTCTTCACGACTCATTACCTAAAACCAAATTGCTATCCGAAAGATTCCCTTCCTTATGGCCTTTTTAAGGTTCCGCATTGTTACTGTGGCGACATGACATCCACAGACCACTGATTGTACTAGACAACGCAAACTTTTTATATTCAAAAAATTAAGTATCACATTTTTTCATGTTTTTCATGCTGGACTACGTATAGCTTTTAAATAAGTTCATTTATTCATCCTTTAAATAAGTTATTATATTAATTTAAATAAGTGAACCGATTGTGATGATAAACAGCAATTAGAATGGTTCTTAGGTACGTGACCTGCGGGACAATGCTTTGTTATAGGCAATGGTTACCACATAACATCAGATAGGCCATACGCTTATTCTATCTCCTGGTGGTATAAAAAATATGATACATATATTTTTACATGCACGTCATAAAGAACGCCGAAATTATTACTAAGTAATTTACAATTACAAAGTATTTTACAATTACAAGTACAATACAATTACAAGTAATCGACGTGCTGAGATGTCTCTACGAATCAGCCACCATGAGTGTCCAGGTACAGGACCAGCAATCTAATCCCATCCAGTTGCGTAGAGGAGTGCGACAGGGGGATGTCATATCCCCGAAACTGTTCACCAACGCACTGGAGGATTTGTTTAAGATGCTGGACTGGAAAAACATGGGCATTAACATAAATGGCGAGCACATCTCACACTTGCGATTTGCAGACGACATAGTCCTGATGGCGGAGTCGCTGCAGGAGCTGCAGAGCATGCTGGACGGCCTAGCTGACTCCTCTCAACGAATTGGTTTACGGATGAACTTGGACAAAACCAAGGTTATGTTTAATGTTCATATACATCCGGAACCAGTCGTCGTACAAGGCCATCCACTCGAAATCGTTCAAGACTACGTATACCTCGGCCAGATAGTGCAATTGGGTAGACACAACTTCGAGAAGGAGACCAAGAGGAGGATTCAGTTAGGTTGGGCAGCATTTGGGAAATTAGGTCGAATCTTCTCGTCACCTATACCACAATGCCTGAAAACCAAAGTGTTCAATCAGTGCGTCCTACCCGTAATGACCTACGGTGCTGAGACGTGGACGCTCACGGTAGGACTAGTCCACCAATTTAAGGTTGCGCAGCGAGTTATGGAACGGGCTATGCTTGGAGTTTCTCTGAAGGATAAAATCCGTAACGAGATTATCCGACAGAGAACCAAGGTCACCGACATAGCTCAGCGGATTAGCAAACTGAAGTGGCAGTGGGCTGGCCATATATGCCGGAGAACCGACAACTGTTGGGGTAAACGAGTTCTTGAGTGGAGACTGCGTCTCGGAAAACGTAGTGTGGGGCGCCCCCCGGCTAGGTGGAGCGATGACATAAGAATGGTGGCGGACAAAAACTGGATGAGAAGAGCCGAAGACCGGGCTCAGTGGCGCGTTTTGGGAGAGGCCTATGTCCAGCAGTGGACTAATGTGGGCTGATGATGAATTTACAATTATTATACAATAAGCATGGGTTACATAACCATGTACGTACATACGAAGTACCAACGTAACCACGTTGGTAGTTCGTATTAGTCAATCACTAACTTTTAGCTAACGTTTAAATAGAATCGTTATAATCCAATAGCCATAACACCCAGCTACCTGTATGTTACAGTTTTTTACCTTTAACGGATGTGTGGTAGAAAATCCTTTTAGCATTAAGTCCTCCTGAACATTTTTCTGATTGAGCAATCACACTAATATTATAAATACGAAAGTTTGGACGTTTGGCTTATTTATTTATTTGTTCGTTTGTTACTCAATCACGTCGTACCGGCAGAACGGATTTCTATGAAATTTAGTATGTACGTAGATTATAACCCGGATTAACACATAGGTTACTTGTTACTCTACTTTTTATCCCAGTTGCAACAGCGAGTTTAGCTTTATTTCTGGGTTACCTACACATTTCGTAGTGTAACGCGTACTAAGTCGTGCTGCTAGTAAAGAATAAAACAAACCAACAAACCCAAAATGACAAACAAAGCCATGACCCCATGCAAGCATTCCCTGTATTATAATAGGTAACTACGAGTACATTCTCACAAACATATTACTTGCAAATCAAGCTGTTATTGCTTGACCAAGCTTGGCCACATGCGTCGGCCAACGTGAATGAACTCTAAGGTAAAGGCAGAGAAATGTGCGGTGTCTACCCAAATCTGTAGTCTATGGTTAAGATCGTGATAATGTCCAGCAAGTCGCCATGTTTTATCTTGAATGTCAAATTAGGTGTTTAATTAGCTTAAGCTTGGAGATATAAATCTATTGCGTAGGTTTATTAGAGCAAACATTTTTAAAAGGAGATATATATTTTTATATTTGTTCTTTTGATGATAAAACATGTTAATGACAGATTCTTTATTTGTACAAAAGATAGTCTTTACAAATAGAAAGATAACCCGTGGTGAACCACCACATTAATATTAACAAACGAACATCTAGGCACAGAGTCGTACCACAAAAAAGTTAAACACCCGCACAATGTGTACGCAGACGTACCGAGAAGTACTACTACCAGTACCTAGCCGGCACACCACCTTGCCGTACCAAAAACGATTTGATTCAACTTTTCTTGTTAGCACGACCAAGGAGTGGAATTCACTTCCAGCGCATGTTTTCCGAACCAGTATAATCTCGGAGTCTTCAAGTTCTGAGTGAATATGTTCTTTCTAGGCAAGCGTGCTCCATCTTCGATCACACCATCACTTACCAACAGGTGAGGTAGTGGTCAAGCGCTTGACTATCATCAATAAAAAAAATGTTTAAGAAATCTTTTAACCACGAGTTAAACAGTGTTTAACTGTTTTTGTGGTAATAAAAACATAGTTATAATTTATTTTTATAAGTAATAACTTTCGTTCATCTACAAAAGTTCATGACGTTGGGATTCGAATTATGGAGCTCAAATGGTCTTGGGCGGGCCACTTGGCTAGACGTGGTGATGACAGATGGAGCAGGGCAGTGACTGAATGGTGGCCGAGGAGCGGGTATATAAGGGTAGGACGTCCGGCAGCGAGATGGGTGGACGACATCGTAAAGGTCGCGGGCCGTCAATGGGTGAGACTAGCGCAGGATCGTGGTGGATGTCACAAACTTGGGGAGGCCTATACCCAACAATGGGTGAAGTCAGGCTGTGGATGATGATGAAGTAATAACTAGTGTATTTTTGTTACCTTTGTTTCCTGTGGTTGAATAATTAAATTATTTGTCTTTTTTTGTATACCATCTGGAGATAGACAAAGCATAAGGCCCACCTGATGTTAGATGGTACCCATCGCCTATAACAAAGTTTTGCCTCGTAGGCCACGCACCTTAGAAACGTGCCCCACGATACACTACCTGCGTCCATCAACTTAGAGCCTCATGTGCCTGTAATTTCGCACGCAACCATACCCTTCAAACCGAATCGCAGCAATGCTGTTTGGCGGCAGAAATCGCCCAAGCAAGAAAGTATATACTTTCTATATAAATGCCGATCTTATCGCATAAAGCGATCTTTTCCAGGCAACCTCCGTGGTGTAGTGCTAGGATATCCGGTTGAGACAAAGTTGGTTGTGGGTTCGATTCCCGTCGCAGAACACATGCTACCTAGAGACATTGATCCGGGTTTGGTTGTTTCTCTATACATCAAATCGTGAAAACGTAACAAACAGACAGACCGAGTTTCAATTTAATATTTGTGTGGATGCTATGAATTAATAAACAGAAAAGAATCAAATATTCAATTGTAATTTATAAAAATAATTATCTTAAATTTAGCATCAGCCCCTCGTTCTTCAAATAAACTTTAACTATGCAAAATCTCACACTCCTTCGTGCGCGCAATAAGACAACAAAGGGGTACAACGATTTCTTTACATCTATTTCATTTAAATAGATGCTCATAATAACTGTTTTAAATGGGTATTTCTCGCGTATGCATTTTTTTTAATTGTTATCCCGACGTTTCGACTGTGTTGCAACAGCCTGCACACGCCTGCAGCCGTGGTCGCGGGCAGACTACGGGATAAATACCCGTTTAAATCAGTAATTATGAACAGTGATCGCGTAAGTTTGAAAAATACTTGATACTCATAGATACCCTACTGAATTTGAATCACTAAAAAAATATAGTCCACTCATTATTTTATATTATAAAACATGTTGCCTGTTATTTATAAAAATCCTTAAGATAATCCAATAGTAGATGCGGCACAATTTATGATAACCCAAAATATTCAAAAGCCCACACATAAAGCACTTATACAGGGTGTTTCAAAACATGTATTAAACTCAAAAAAGAACCCATGAAACTCAACTTTTCATAAGCAAGTAACCTTTTAACAAAAATATAACCGACTTCAGAAACATATAATAGAAAAAAATGAATAGATAGTAGAGTAGACCTTTGCCCAGCAGTGAGACGTGATAGGTTCGAAAATCAAAAACAATTATTACAATAAAAATGTCTTTGCAACAACACGGTAAACAAAAATTCCTTTGTATATTTGAGAGTTTGATGATTCTATCATGTATCCCATCGTCAGATCTTGCAAGCTACATTGTATTGTATCTTAAAAATTATATTGACATTATCTATATCATTAATTTATATTTCTGACATCTATACCTATGTTTCACAATAAATGATTTATGATTACGTTTCAACCTATTCCGAAGAACTTTGTAATTTGAATTATCTCTCGTCTGGGACTTTTATAATTTTTATTAGAAGAATAAAAGCTGGAGGCGGTTAATTTGCCCTCAACTATACTTCGTAAGAGGCTTTTGAATTATTGTTTCTACTTAAACTACTTAGTTCTTATTTACTCAAATAAAAAGTTAATTTAGGTCTCTTTTGTACAAACTTCGACGCAAAATGATGGATGTTATAAGTTTAAAAGAAGACCTGATAAAGGTTGCTGGGAGCCGTTGGAAACAGGCCGCAGAAGAACGGTCGCTGTGGAAATCTATGGGGGAGGCCTACCTTCAGCAGTGGACGTCTTTTGGCTGATATTATTCTTATTTTATTTCAGATTAAATCCATAATTAAGCTCTGAAGCTACATACGCTCCCAGAAGGTGTAGAACGTAGGAGGCCGCCGTACACTGCGCTCTCTTGCGTGGTCTCCATTTGAGAACCCTTCTGCCCCAACGGCAGTCAGTTTTTCGAATAAAACGTATTCAAAGTTATTTTTCAAAGCTCAGTTTATGCGGATTTTAAAACACAGATTTAGACATGTGAACGCGCTCCTCAGTGGCGAGTATAAAGACGCCCCCCGAGGGGCAAAGATATCAAACGGAAAGCTGTCGTCTACATATGAGTTGTATATTTTTCACGCTTCGGGTTCGGACATTGTTGCAGCGATAGTTTATAGCAATTTCATATTTTTTTCATTGATGACTAGCTGACCCGCCCGCGGTTTCGCATGCTTGAAATTTCCCATTCCCGTGGGAACTCCGGACAAAAACTATACAAAACACTCTCTCTTGTCAAAGTGACGTGACGCTTCATTTAAATGACTTCACGTCAATATATGACGGTTAAATTATATGGATATTGTTCATAGAATAATACTAAAATCACGATTAAAAAATGGGGGCTGGGAGGTTGAAAAATTATTTACGACCTATTCTTACCTACGAAATATACAAAAAAAAAATTAAAAATCGATCGACCCGTTTCGAAGGAGTGCGACCACTAAAACCATGACACGAGATTTTTATATATTAGAAGAAGATAGTCAAGCGTTTGACCACTACCTCACCTGATGGTAAGTGGTGGTGTGGTCGAAGATGGAGCACGCTTGCCTAGAACCTGTTCACCCTGGACTTACGTTTACCATCAGAAGAAATCGTGGTAAAATGCAAGCCTATAATGTATAAAAAAAAAATACTTGAAGACTCCGAGATTATATTGGTCCGGAAAAACATAATATTACATAAGTGCCGAGCTCATTTACAGCTTGATAAAGTATAAGTGTAAGACGACCTCCGTGGCGCAGTGGGCAAATAGCCGGCTAAAACGCAGGAGGTAGCGGGTTTCATTCCCGTCGCGGAACAAATGTTTCTATGATTTACAGATATTTGTTCAGGGTCAGGATGTTTTTCTATATATTATAAGTACTTATGTATTCACAAAAAAAAAGTATATAAGTATTCTACTAGTCTAGATTCCAGGCTCCAAATATTGAAAACCATCTTCACGATTGAAATTCTTGTGTTTGGTTATCTCAATTGCCTCTTGAACCTGTCTTGGCATGTATTGTATTCATAACCATGATAGTTTCAAAAGTTTTTTTTTCCTTTCAAATTGCATTTAACTCGCTAGCAGTCCCACCCCACCGTTCGCATTTACCGCCAACTTGAAAGGAGGCCAGACAAGATTGAGGCTTCAAGAAAGCGAGCCTCGCGGCTACCTACTTTTTATACTGTAGCTTTGCATGCAAACGTGTGCGATTAAACTCTGACGGATAGCAGCCAATGTCTCGTGACAAAACTAATGTGCAGTCCAGTTAAGTCTGTTAAATGTGACTTTTTGATATAATACAATACTTTTGTAGTACGCAACTGCAATTCATTTTAATTTACTAGCTGATCCGCCGAACTCCGTACCGCCTTGACATGCATATGACGCGGGCTGCCAATGTACGTCGCTGATAGACTTGTCAATCGGTCATCATTCGCTGCATCTATGTATGACAAAATGAGATTTCTTCATAAACTTTTTTTGCGTGTATTTTTCCGACATTTTAATAGTTATTCTGCTATTCGGGGAGGAGACCAGCCCACAAATTAAATATCACCAAAATCGGTCCAACCGTTCGTGAATTATTAATGGTGTAACTTACCCGAATTTGTTTTATATATTTAGTTGTGTGTTATTTGATGAATTTATTTGTAATACTTATTGTGTATTATTTTAATAGAATTTTATTGTTAATAATTTGTATATGTAGATTTATGATGTGATTTAGATTTTAATGTGACGATTTATGTAATTCATGTTTTTATTTCTTTTGAATTAATTAGTAGAATTAGGTAATCCGTTCTGATTAAAAAAATATATTAAATCGCTAGAAAATATATTCCTACATCCAAACCAGTTCAACCACATTCTCTATTTTACAAGTAAATTCTGTGTCTAAATTCACATTTCAAGCCTCTTTATCAACTGTTGAGAGTTTATTGCGCAGAATGACTCTTTTGCATTCTATTTACCGCTCCTCGTGGGCGGGGGAGCGGGGAGCCCACGGTTGTTTAAAGGGCGGGCGGTCTAAATGTACTTACTTTATTCTTTAACAGTGAATAAAACACATTTCTGGCAACTTTGAAGCCTTACATTTTCCAACGAAAGCAATTATTTTATTTAAAAAAATTAGAGATTTCTTTCTGCTTCATTATTACACCAAAAATAAAAACATGAATGAATAAAATGAACTAAAATTCTTTATAAACCTTAAAGCTAGACCAAACAATAGCTAAATATAAATAAAAAAACATATCCAGGTCAAAGTAACAAAAAAATGCATAAAAATCAAAAGGATCACATTGAAACGTCAATTTTACCGTCTTTTCCTTCGCGACCAAGCCAGGAAAGAATCAGCCAAGAAAAATTCCATTATTTTTTCCTAAAAACAGTAACAAAAAAATCTTAACGATTTGAGAAACAAGTCTGTCATAAACACCTGACCCAGGCGACCTATGTATGACGTCGCCAATAGAATAAGAAAATAAATAAAAATAAAAATATTATAAAAAAGGTTCTACCCAAATTTTCCTCATAAAAGTGATAAACAAAAATGTAGTAAAGTTTCAAATACACAAAAAATTTAATAAATAAAAAAAGGGGAAAAACCTGGAGAGGATTATTTTATTTTTCCCTATTTGTTATTGTACCCTGTGACATTAAAAAAAATAAGTGCAAAAAGTTTTTTGGAGGTGCGGGGTATCGATCCCCGTACTTCTCGCATGCTAAGCGAGCGCTCTACCATCTGAGCTACACCCCCGATGACTATAACAGCGAAATTAACAGTCAGTTCACTGCCTCACAAGTTTACAACGCATGAAGGTCATATATGTAGATTAGTAAGCGGTGAAGACCAGTGCACAGATTAGGTGTAAGTTTCTATTGGTGTGTGACGTAGTGGTAAAATCTCTTGTACTGGGTATAGATAGATTAGCGGTGTTAGCGCCGCGGAACAAATGTTTGCATGATCCACATATATTTGTTCCGGGTCTGGTAGTTTCTCTATACATTATAAGTAAGTATTTACAAAAAAAATGTATATAAATATTCTATCAGTTGTCTGGTTCCCATAGTACAAACTCTGCTTAGTTTGGGGCTAGATAACGCTGTGTGAAATGTCAAGCAATTTTTTTTTATTTATTTTGGTTATTTATAATGATTTTATGAACCTATGAATGAATGAAAATTCTTTATTACAAGCTTACTAGAAGAAATTTAGAAGAACAAATAAAATTTACCTACAATGCCTATTTTCGTTTAATATTAAACATGTTTAGTCGCTAAATATGTTTAGGGATCGTTATACAAGCCTGGCTTAGTTATTTTCTATCATTGTCGTTTGAGAAATAAAGACAAAAACACTCGCTAAAATAAGGTAAAAGACCAAAGAGGTAAAAACCGAACTCATTCATACAAATCTACTTATTCGCGCCTCAATCACGTACCATCGTAATTCCCTCCATTTTCCAATTCAAATAACGAACGAACGTTCGTAACCGTCTCATAATGGATGCGTCCCTAAATTACAATTAATACTGGCCATTTAAATCTGTTCAATTTATTAGTTTTATTGTGTGTTAGTATTGGATTATTTATTTGTATTTTTGATTATTTCCTTTTTAATCGATTTCATAAAAAGGAGGACGTTCTCAATTCAGTTGTATTTTGTTTGTATTTTATATATTGTACTCAGAACTCCGTCATTTATCAACCGATTTGGATTTTTTTTATTTGAAAGGATATAATTTCAGATTGGTTCCACAGAAATTTCATTAAAATTTGTAAAGTAATGGTTTTTAAATCAAAATAACTGATTTCGATGTTCTATTTTCTGGAATCGGTTACATATTTTTGTTAAAATGTTACTTGTTACAGTTTTCTATCATCATGATTTAAAATCAAGTTTGTTATAAAAAAGAAATGAAAAGAACATACCTACATTTATTTTAACACACAGACACCATTGTATGTATTACATTAACACAGTCATATCACACAAACACAAAACATAACCTGGGAGCTGGAGGCGTGGGTGCTCGCCAGAGTGTACGAGTGGACGGCAAGAAGTACATACCTAATCATATTCTTTTTCTTCGATTAATTAAAATGCTTATTATGTAACATGACGACCTGTTGAGTGGGCAAATAGCCGGTTGAGACACAGGATAGGTAGCGGGTTCGATTCCCGCGGCAAAACATATGTTTGCATGATCTACAGATATTTGTTTCGGGCCTGAATTAAAAGTAACTTAACCCAAAAATCATACTATTCCACAGATGAGTTCTTAAATGATAAAAATTCATCGTCTCTGCCGACTCCTGCGCATACATCTGTGACCTCCTTTATTGACAAAGCCCCTGTGCAGCTGCAACCGCTTCACATGTCACAGTTTATTAAGTTTTGATTTGTTAATGACAACGCCTCTTTACAGCCGCTTTAATTAACTAATTTTATATTATTATTATAATGTTCTCCTGACGAAGCCAGTATACAGCCGCAACTAAAATATTATTGTATTATAATATTAGTTAAGTTGATTTAACGATTTAAGAAGTGGGAAAATCAACTATAACCTGCCTCAAGGACATTCACGGCGTGAAACAAGGTGACAGAGAGAGAATTTTACAAATATGCACCCAGTTCTATAAAGACCTGTATTCCGATAATCTGCCCTCACAACAACCGGATCTACAATATTTATGTTCTGATACGATTGCGCCCATAACCGGTTACGAGGTTCACTGCGCAATCGCAAGCATGAAATATAATAGAAGTCCTGGTGATGATTCAATTACCACCGAGGCTCTGAAAGTTGGAGAACATGCTTTGCTTCCCCATATTACAAACTTGTTCAACAGTATACTAAAATCTGGTACAATTCCTCCTAATTTCTGTCATTCGAACATCATTCTCTTACACAAAAAGGGTGACAAGTCGGATATAGGCAACTACCGCCCTATTAGTCTTGTTTCTCACCTGTACAAAGCATTTATCAAAACAATAGAAAATAGAATCTCTGGTCAGTTAGACCTTAGACAGCCACCAGAACAAGCAGGTTTTCGACGTGGCCTCTCCACCGCTGATCATCTTCATTCACTCAACCAAATAATTAAAAAACATTCAGAATTTAAAGTTCCACTCTACCTTGCGTTTGTAGACTATTCAAAGGCGTTTGATAGTCTCAAACACTCTGAAATATTTAATTCGTTGAGTAATCAAAACATTGAAAGCACTTACATCAACCTTTTGCGAAACATTTATCTCAATAGTACAGCATGCATTCACATCCATAAAAACGGGCCACACTTCAACATCCAAAGAGGAGTCAAACAGGGCGATCCTCTGTCTCCAAAGCTTTTTACGTCCACCCTTGAAGAAGTATTTCAATATTTGACGCCTAAATGGAAAGACCTGGGCATTGTCGTTGGCGAAAAAAGACTAACCAATCTCAGATTTGCCGACGATATTGTCGTATTTTCCTCAACACCATCAGGGTTAGAAATGATGCTCCAAGATCTGAGCAGGGCGAGTGCCAAGGTGGGACTCAAGATGAATATGTCAAAAACAAAGGCAATGACCAACAGCACGGAGAGGAAAATAAAAGTCGAGGATGTGGAGATTGCATATGTCCAGGAGTATGTCTATATGGGCCAAATAGTCTCTTTTCAGGCGAGACAGGATAAAGAGATTACTCGCCGCACAGAAAACGCCTGGAAAAGCTATTGGTCAATGAAAGACCTCATAAAAAAAACTGCCACTATCTTTAAAACGGAAACTAATGGACATGTGCATTCTCCCCATTCTCAAATACGGTGCACAAACTTGGTCCCTCACCAATATTCAAATGTCCCGCCTCGGTGTTTGTCAACGAGCTATGGAGCGCAGCATCCTCGGAGTCAGGCTCACAGACCGTATACGAAACTCGACACTGCGCTCCAAAACACAGATAGCTAGTGGGACTGGGCACGACACGTTTGTCGTATGCCAGAGGAACTATGGTCAAAAGCCACTACAGAATGGGTTTCAAACGGGCGGCGGCCTCGTGGTAGACCCAGGCGGAGATGGAGGGATGAACTGGATGCATACCAGAAAAAGTGGCCTCAATTAGCCAGTAACCGGGATTCGTGGAAGGAGGGAAGGGAGGCCTTTGCCCTGCAGTGGGACTCTACGGGCTAATAATAATAATAAATATTAGTTAAATGTTTTTCTAACATTTTTTATGTAATATAATTGACGTAACTAAGTGTATATATGTGTATAAGTATATATATATGAAATATGGATGTTTTTCTATTTCTATATGAATAATTATTATTATGTACCATATCGAGAAGGAATGGTGGGAATCTGCCAAAGGATCGTGATAGGTGGAAGGAGCCTTTGCCCAGCAGTGGGAAAATGTAGGCTAGTTAAAAAAAATGTATATATTTACATCAAAATAACGTATATAAGTATTCTATCAGTTATCTGGTTCCCATATTACAAGCTTTGCTTAGTTTGGAGCTAAATAGCGCTGTGTGAAATGTCCAGCAATATTTGATCGAGCGAAGCGCGATCTCCAAATCAACTTGGGCAAATCGGCGTTGTGTGTATGTATGTATGTTTGTTTGTCCGAGGATAACTTTCGAAGCGTGTGTCCGATCATAGTGAAATTTAGTATATAGTACGTAGATGTGATGGCACAACTTTGACTAAATTATTTAAAAATGTTGGCGGGGGTATTGAGATATTGGGGTTCAAGAGGGGTAAAAAAATAAACAAAATGAGACTCTCTGGTCAAGTAGCACGTTTAATACAAAGTCTTTGTAAGTACATTTCGACCCCGTTTTTATTTTTAGTTTAAACTATGCACTTTTTGAGTTATTAGCCATAATCAAAACTAAACTTTGATAAAATTCACAGGCTACACCAGTGACCCCACAGTGCTGAAATTTGATATGCGTGTAGCTTTAATAACACAAACATAGAGAACAATTTGAAATCCAGAATAACTACAATTTCTACCGCAAAAAGCATAACCAAATAACATGAACTCCCGTTACCGTAATTTGAATGAAACTGTAGGTTAAGTAAATGGTTATTTATTTCGTGGCAATATTTTGACAGCCAAAGATTACAAATAATATTTTTTTGTTTTTATGTGAGACTCGCGAGATCTCAGTTCGGGGCGAACCACTAGTTATTTATTTAATTATTCATTTTTACCCTCATAAATTATTTAGGAATATAAACTTTATCATCGAAAACAAAATCAAGTGCCACCAACCACATAACCACATTAACCACCTGTTAAACTTAATCTTACATAATCTTTGTAACCCGCAAGCTGTCAACAGCACAGTGTAAGCGAAGCAGTACGTCAACTCGAATAGACGTTTAGTCGAGATAGCGTCGGCCGCCTCGACACTCGACACCAGGGTTGGATTCAGACCCTCAGAAAATTATTGTCTATGGAAATTAATAATCATACTACTTGTCTAAAATTATACTACGTTCCGTTTTTCGTCGTTTTTGTACTGCCAAGAGGATTTATTTTTAACGAATTAACTATACGAAAGTCATTCCACGGTCTTCTATAACGATTTCTTTGATTTTATGTGTTAATGTACGAAAAATGCCTTATATAGCTATGTCAAAATTTCATACATACTATACAAGGTTGACGGCGTCAACCAATAACACAAGTCAGTCGACCTGAAAATAAAATTATTGTATTTTCGCGTAGTATACTGGCATTACGATACTACATACTACACAACATCAAATAATTGTAGTATAATTATTATACTACAAAATCCAACCCTGGTCGACACCTTTTATACATCGCTTGTTCGTGATTAATGACTGAAGGGATGTTTTTCATGCATACTAATATATTATAAATGTGAAAGTAATGTCCCTCTTTCTGTTTGTTACGTTTTCAAGACTAAACGACTGGACCAATTTCGATGAAATTCGGTATACAGATAGATTATTGGTTTACTTGTGTAACTAGAACGGCCATGCCCAATTATACTAATTACAATACATGTCATAATAATAATATTTGGTATATAAGTACATCAGGTCATGTAAATAAAACAGTTCAAATGATTATTATTAGGCACATATATTAAATATTCAAACATTTTTAGTAAGTCATATCCATACTTATGTATATCATAAATGCGAAAATAACTCTACTAAGTTTGTTTGTTCGTTACCTTTTCACGACTAAACGGCTGAACGGATCGTAATGAAATTTGGCAAGGAGATGATAGCCTATGCCCTTTTCTAAGATATAATCTATCTTTATGTCCCAAAAAAATAATCTTAAAGGGGTGAAATAGGGGTTGAAAGTTTGTATGGGCAATCTATAATTCCTTAAGTTAGGGATATGAAAATTCATAATTAGACTTTTGGTAAAAAATAAAGAAAAACGTGTTTCAACTTTTTTGCAAAATCAAAGTACTATGATCGGGATTGAGACAGGCGCCGACTGAGATCGGGCGGGTGGTCTGCCTCTCTTGATAAATAAAATAATAACAAATATATTGACCTAAGCTTTCGACAGTACGCCCATTAACATCGTCGCGATAACGTAGAGGTCTCGACGCGACCTTTTTAAGTTTTCGCCCGACTGATATTAATGTGATTGGGCGGCTATTGTATTACCTACAAACCTTTGAATTATAAGAAATTTATTAAATTTTATAATATACTAGCAGCCCAGGATACACACGGAATTAATAAAAAAAATTATAGCCTTTAGTAGAATAGAATAAGAAGGTACTTTATTGCACACCAAAAAAAAACAATTGAATTAGAACTACAAGGTAAATCTGTGATACAATTCTGTGTAATTTTGTACTCAGGAATAGTGTAGTTTTCTATCAGTAAAAGAATTTTCAGAGTATGACGCGGCTTGTCGGCTGAACGATTTCGATGAAATTTGGTATGTACATAGATTATAACCTGGATTAACACATAGGCTTCTCTTTGCTGACAAACAACGCATGCGAGGCCGCTTGCGGAAGCTAGTTTATTCACAATTTTAGCACCGACATAATAACGCACTGGGTGAAGGTACACCAGCCCACCCGACTTCTAGCACAATAGTGTTTTATCTTTGAAATTTATAAGTTTTTTTTTAATACAATTATATTTTTCGTAATTATGAATTTCATTTTATTGATTATCTAGACCCTAATTATTTAATGAATCTATTATGAATTACCAATTGCGCTAACATAGTTTTAAGATTTTTTTTAGATATTTTATAGTTAACAAATTATGGATGAAAAATTTAATTGGAATGGTCTTGTGTTGTCTCTTCGCTTGTGGAATGGTCTCCTTGCCGAGATTTTCCCCAGGGACTACAGTATGGGGTTCTTCAAGAAGGGCGTTTTGAAAATTTTAAAGGATGTGCAAAGAGCGTGTAATACCTTTGGTGTTACAAACGTCCATAGGCTACGGTAACGGCTTACCATCAGGTGGGCCGTATGCTTGTTTGCTACCTTAAAGTAGCATAAAAAAATCATTAATTGAATTACTTTTAGGTATGAAACTTGTTGTCGAATAAATAAATACAAATACTTCAAAAATATAGTTAGGTAGTATTAATCAAAAAATCATATTTTATCTGTCTGCCTGTGCCATTGTAGTTTCAATTAACATACATACATTCATACATACATGGATCCCGACAAATATAACCTTGCGACCCAAATAATACCCCCGAATTTACCTCTATTTTGTTCTTTTTCAAGCAACCTTTCCTAAGTCATTCTACCGCGTCCTCGGCTCGAATAAAGGTATAAAAACTGACCTAGTTGAAGGGAGTATTATTTGCACGGTGACTTGGGTTAATAATTTAAATGGTCTACTTGACGCTATTCAACAAGTTATGTGGCTTGCAGGTTGAATACACAAACTTGGGGTCGCCTAACGTTTTGATACTTCGTATTGTTACAGTAAAGTGGGCACGTAGTAGGGAAACTGTATTTGAATAAGAAAAAAAAACGTTATGTACCCATTTTACAAATCAATGCTATTATAGTTCGTTTAAGCGCGTCACGCACGATAAAAATGCTCTTTTATTTTGTGTCATGATACATCACTCGCCATTCTACCTCGCCATGGACCATCACCATCGAATCTGTCTAAAATTTTTTCTCTCTATCTATTAAATATTCTATTATCTGTCTATTACTTCTATCACACTAATATTATAAATGCGAAAGTTTGGATGTTTGTTTATTTATTTGTTTGTTGTTCAATCACGTCGAAACGGCTGAACCGATTTCGAAATTTACGAAATTTAGTATGTACGTAGATTATAACCTGAATTAACACTACTGCTACTTTTTATCCTATAAATTAGGTCCCATAAGATAAGAATGGGGTGTCAAGTAAAGTTTCAACAGCGAGTTTAGCTTTATATCTAGGTTACATACACATTTATTAGTGTAACGCGTACGAAGTCGCGGGTAACAGCTAGTGTTGTATATCTCTAATTATTACTATTTGTTTACCATTACTATTTAGAATATAAATAAATTTTATTAATCACAGACGGCGAAGATAGTACTATATATTTTCATCTTAAATTGGGTATAATCTTATATTGTCATCGTATGTGACGCGCTTTACAATAAAACGTGTATTTATGAAGAATGTCACGACGGTAAGTTATACTAGTGATTCGCCCCGAACTGAGATCTCGCGAGTCTCCCATAAAACCATAAATTATATAGTTTAGTAGCATAAATTAGTAGTTTTTGGTTATCCATAATAACCAATGGATAACCAAAACACTTGACCTACAGTTTCATTCACATTACAGGTAACGGGAGTTCATATGATGTGGTATCTTTTTTTGGGGTACAAAATGCAGTTTATCTGGATTTCTGACTTTTGCCTATATTTGTGTCACTAAAGCTACACGAATACCAAATTTCATCATTGTGGTGTACCCTGTGAGTTTTGTGAAAGTTTTTACATTATTATGGCTAATAACTAAAAAACTACAAGCACTAGACTAAAAATAAAAACAGGGTTGAAATGTACCAAGGAAAACCTTTTATTTGACGTCCCATTTGACCTAATAGTCTCATTTTTTTTTACCCCACTTGGACCCTAATGTCTCAACAACCCCCCAACATTTTTAGCTCATTTAGTCACAACAAAACTGTGCCAGCACTACCTACCTAAGTATCAAATTTCAAGATGATCGGATCAACGCTTCGAAAGTTAACAAACATAAATACATACAACGCCAATTTGCCCAAGTTGATTTAGAGATCTGGCTTCGCTCGTTCAATAAATAAAATTACATCCTTTCTTTCATGATGTACTAAGTCAATCAGATTTGATTTTTATTAGGTTATATAAGCGCTTGACCACTACCTCACCTGGTGTGATAGTGTGGTCGCAGATGAGGCACGCTTGCCTAGAAATAACCTGTTCACTTTAGACTTAAAGACTACAAGATTATATTGATCCGGATAAACAGACGCCGGAAATGAGTTCCACTCCTTATGGCGGGTTCCTATATCCGTCGGTAACCGACTACGACTCGTATCTCCTTGAAAAAGTGTCAAACTAGCGTCAAACTTTTGACACGTGTTCATGAGAAACGAGTCGTAGTTGGTTACCGACGGATACAGGAACCCGCCATTACTCGTATTTAACAATATTTGGTTCAAATAATCATAAAAAATAAAAGTTTTTGGAATATGAAACACCTTTTAGGCTTACGCTCAATTTTATGGTTTTTAGGCACGCCAATAGGAAGGCAACTGACTCATACGATATTACTTTCTATAGTTTTTATAGTAGCCAAACGTATTTTTTTTTCAATACAATTTAGAGCTGGAATAACCGAATGGCCCACCTGATGTTAAGTGGTAACCATAACCTACAAAGAATTGCCTCGTAGGTCACGCACCTTATAATGCCTGACGATGCACTGCCCTGCGTCCATTAACTTAAGCCATACAGATGTAGATCCTCATGTGCCTGTAATTTCACTGTCACCCATACCCCTCAAACTGGAACAGAGCAATGCTAGTTGGCAGCAGATGTATTGGTAACACAATAGTCTAAAACATCGCTTCCTGGTAACACTAATGCACCGATGATATGACGTTTCCTGAAACTTCTAATGGAATACATCCATTATCGGTGCCATAGTAACTTACTGATTATTAGTTTAAACAAGCGTATAAATAACAATTAATAAATGATTAAAATAAATAATAATAGTTACTAAATAAAAAAAATATCTTTGACTTTTTAAGATAAGATTGTATGCAAAATTATGCAAATATTTGAGCCATTTTATAAAAGTAAGACAGCATCGTAACTCCCAACCTGATGGACGATTGCGTTTTACTTAGAAAACTTTCGTGATTTATTTTAATCATTATTATAAATACGGCCTGTGGCGCGTAATGCGAGGCGAGACGCAGTGCAGAGCCGATCGCACTCACCTTGATAAAGTTTCACGAATTGAACCGAAACATTGTCGTTCGTAACACCGATTAAACGGTACGTGATAAATCCCGTATATAATGATTGTTATGCGTTTTTAGGGTTCCATAGACATAGGAACTCTTATAGTTTCGTTATAAATTAAACAACATAATAATAATAATAAACAATATAATAATAATAATAAACAATATAATAATAATAATAAACAATATAATACATCATAAAAAATCTTTATAAAAAGCCTACTATAAAATATCGGATTATTTAGAAGCTTGGGATTGAAATTGCTCCAACTCGTTCAAATGATACAATTTAGACGTAATTAATTGTCTGTATTGTTACGTATTCCAAAAGGATCATTAAAAAAAACAACCAGCCTTGTTTCTTGCCTTTCTTTCCTGGCTTGGTCGTGAGGGAACTGACAGTAAAATTGACGGTTCAAAGTGATCCTTGTGATTTTAATGAATAAAAATATTTATCTTTTGATTGGAGCTGTGTTTTTTTTTACATACTCGTGTAATACCCTATCGTTGAATAGGTATTTAAAATTTTATAGGGTTTTCTCAACACTATTTACAACAAAAGCTCGTAGGTATTCAGTATTCATTTATTGTGGGATAGGCCACTGACTTCTGTAACACAGGTTTTTGTACCTAGCTCAGATGTTAGAGACTTCATAGGACGTCTGTAACAAAGTGTTTTTGTAACAATATATATTTTATTTTAATTTATTCACCGTAATCATTATATTGCATAACATTGGCAGGTCGTGTCGTTTAGGAAATATAAGCTTCAAAGTCGGTATTTTCGCCGTTTTCATCGTGTCTTAGCTACCAGCATATTTAATTTACCTTGTTTATTGTTTTTAAGATGATTCTTTGCTAGTTCTTTGCATAAGCTTAATTGCATTTTGATAGCATAGTGTTTTTTGTTGCGATGGGCGTTTTTTACATCCACTTTATCTACTGCAGATTGTCCTCAGATTGTTTTGACGAACTCTGTGGCGCAGTGTGCGAGCCGGCTGAGACGCAGGAAGTAGGGGTTCGATTCCTGCTGCGGGACAAATGTTTGCATGATCTGCAGATATTTGTTCTGGGTTTGGTTGTTTCTCTATATATTCTTAAGTATGTATTTACAAAAAAAATGTATATAAGTATTATATCAGTTATCTGGTTCCCATAGTTACAAGCTTTGTTTAGTTTGAGGCTAGATAGCGCTGTGTGAAATGTCCAGTATTATTTATAATTTTATTATTTTACTGTGTCCAAATTCCACGCGCCCCGCTAAATACATAACGCTGAATGTGCTTCAGGTTATGTTTCCGTGTTCCGTTAAGTACTCGCTAATACTGAAGGCGGAAACTTTTTGTGAAAGGCTTTTTACACTTATTTATATTCTTACAAACAAGAAAAAGTGCGATGTCAAAAAAATGTGTTTTCTTTATTTTAATCGACTCGTCCCAACCTCGCACGGAATTCAAAGTAAAACATCATCACTAATGTTATAAATTCGGAAGTAACTCTATCCCTCTGTTTGTTACGTTTTCACGGCTGGACCGATTTAGATGAAATTTGGTATATAAATAGATTATGACCGGGATTTACATAGGCATAATTGTTACATAGGCAATTTTTTACCCAACTGCGCAGAAGAAGGGTAATGTTTTATTGACTAACCACGCGTGCGAAGCCACGCGCGGGTTGCTAGTAGTTTATTATATTCTTAAGTTGATACAAAATACATAGAAAAAAGCACTAAATTTTTTTCCCATAAAAACTTTTTTCGGACTAATATGAACATTAAAAAAAATTAGCTATTCCTGTCCAGCCATTCTCAAGTGATGTGCTTACCAACGAACATCATTTCCTTTTGATTTATATAGAATATAGATAAAGGGAGATAGAATAGAATAGAAAAAGTTTATTTTGCATCACAAGTGTACATAAGAGAGAGAGAGAGAGAGATAAAGTTTTACCTCATAAAAGGTAACTAACTGTTGGGGTAAAAGTGATCTGTCTGTGTTAGCAGTGATGGTGACATCATCATCGTCCACATCCCATAAGTACCCACTGCTGGGTGTAGGCCTCCCTTTGTAAACGCCACCCTTCCCGGTCCTGTGCTCCGCGCATCCAGGAGTTGCCCGCGACTTTCTTTATTTCATCGACCCACCGCGCCGTCGGACATCCTGGACTTTTTAGATCTGTTCTTGGCCACCATTCGGTTAACGATTTACTCCATCTGCCATCACCTCGTCTAGCCAAGTGTCCTGCCAAGTTCTACTTGAGTTCCACTACCCTTGTTTTGCTCATGATGACATATGGAACACAAACTTTGTATCCCACTATGGACCTCATAAGAAGGCTCAAGGTCGCTGAGTATGGAGAGGGCTATGTTTCGTGTTGCTCTACGAGATCGAATCAGAAATGAGGAGATTCACAGACAAAACAAGGTCACTGACATAGCCCAGAGGATAAGCAAGCAGAAGTGGCTATGGGCAGGGCACATAGCTCGAAGAACTGGCGGCCCTTGGGGTAGAAAGGTTCTCGAGAGGAAACCATGCATTGGAAAGCACAGCGTACGACGGCCCCCCCCCCCACTAGATGGAAAGACGACCTGATCTAAAGTTTAATGGGTTCTGTTGAGTGCAGGCAGCACAAGATCGGTCGCACTGTAAAGCAATGGGGGAGGCCTATGTTCAGTAGTAGACGTCCTGTGTCTAATATGATGATGATGACACATTTGCGCGAGCAACGATATGAATGAAGTATTAGGGCCGGTATCCACTGAAGCTAATCAGAGAAGAGCTGAGTAAAATCAACCAATAGTAACGTACTAAGATGACGTAATACGATTTTGACGTGATTCTATTGGCTGATTGAACTCCTCTCCGCTTTAGTGGGAACCGGGGCTTAGAATGTTCCCAACGGTAGGAACTAACTAAATTACTTTGATTTATAAAACTTGAACCCAGGACTTTTAGAGGATACGAGTATATCCTTTTAACCTCCCAACCTTTAGCCCACGTTTACCTAAAATAGACTTGCCTTATAAACAAACAATTAATCAAAGCCAACCGAGCGGCGGAAAAGCAATTATACGGCTATCGGTTTAAGGTAGCAATTCGCAAATCACTCTGCCAATATCTGTTTAGGATACCCGTACAAAATAATCCTTTAAGATGAATTCGCTATTTGGGGAGAGGGTTTTAGTTTCACAGGGTTTTTTAGTCCCTTCAGTGACCACTCCTCCATAACTCATCATCCAAAGGTTGCCTGGAAGAGATCGCTTTAAGCGATAAGGCCATCCATTGTACCATGCTAGTCTATATTTCTTAGTTTTAAGTATTGTAATTTTCTTGTAACAATAAAGAGTTATCTGTCTATCGTTATCATTATATTTAGTAGAGTTCCTTGTCAAAATGAAAAGGGCATTTCAAAAACCGCTGATTCTGAAGAGGTTTTGCAATGCAAATCGCAACACGTAGAAAAGTCTCGCCTAGTACAGTTATAGTTTGAGCCATCACACTAATATTATAAATGCGAAAGTTTGGATGTATGTTTATTATTTTGTTTGCTACTCAATCATGTCGCAACGGCTGAACCGATTTCGATGAAATTTAGTATTTACGTAGATTCTAACCCGGATTAACATATAGGCTACTTTTTATCCCATAAATCAGGTCCCATGGGATAAAAATGGGGTGTCAAAGTTTCTATAGAAATATGATTTTGGTTTTTGCGCGTGCGAAGCCGTTGGCGGGTCAGCTAGTCAGTCACTCATATTTTATTCTTTTTCGCGATTCCCTTAAGTACGTACACATCCCATTTTGTACGTGTCATGTCGTATAACCATTTGGGAATATGTGTAAATGGATAACTCAATCGGTTTTCAATGTAAAATAATAATAAATATTGCTGGACATTTCACACAGCGCTATCTAGCCGCAAACTAAGCAATGCTTGTACTATGGGAACCAGATAACTGATAGAATACTTATATACATTTTTTTTTGTAAATAAATACTTATAACATATAGAGAAACAACCAGACCCGGAACAAATATCTGTAGATCTTGCAAACATTTTGTTCCGCGGCGGGGATCGAATCCGCTACCTCCTGCGTCTCAGCCGGCTATTTGCCCACTGCACCACGGAGGTCGTCACATATAACGTTTATTTTTACGTTATTATAATATATCGTTTATTCCAGGCAACAGTGTGCACACAAAATATGATAACAAGGCCCATATCTATAAATACCTTAAAGACATAAAACAATAAACATAATAAGCGTTATAAACATAACCTGTATCATAATCATCATCATAAATAGCCAGGCTTCCTCTACAGCTGGGTAAGTCCCCCCCCCCCCCCCAAGTATGTGCCATTCAACACGATCCTGCGCTAGTCTTATCCATCGACCGTGGGCTATCTATGGATAAGTACTGTACTATCTCAAATATAAACTATAAGCTTTAGTCCGAGCTTCGCACCCCAGGGTTATCAATAAAAAAGTAACCTATGTCTCATCAATCCAGGTCATAAACTATCTTAATGCCAAATTACATTGAAATCGGTCAAGCCGTTTAGTCGTGAGTACGCAACAAACAGACAGAGAAAAAGTAATTTGTCGTTCGAATTTAATATGGATGGATTTTTAGCGACAAAAATAACTCTACATTCTTACATAAACTAACTTGTTGATTCGTTAAACGGCAACGCCGTTTGAATTATTCACTCGTTTGACCTCAACGCCGCGTGACAGATGTGCTTAACCGGAGAAATCCAAGGACATTTGATATTTTTCAGATCAAGGAACCCTAAAAGATCTCTCAACGAAAATTCCTTTTGGGAATGGGTTGAGAAAGTTAGATTATCTTCTATAATTATGTGCGTAGCATAATTATATTTATTTGCACGCGTAGTTTGTCATAAAAACATTGCCCTCCTTCTGCGCAGTCGGGTAAAAAGTAGACTATATCCCAATCCCGATCATAATCCATCTGTAGTATATTCAATTTCATTGAATTCCAGTTCAGCCGGTTAGTAGTGAAAACGTAACAAACAGACAGACAGTAACTTTTCAATTTGTTATAAAAGTATGGATGTAGTTCGAATCCATTTTTTTACTCGAATTGAGTAATCAATAATTGACTAATTCAATAGATCGGCGATTTCCAACATGCTGAATGCCAGACAACACTCCAAAACGTCATTTTCACACAAACTTACTATACGCACGAATTACATGCCCCTCTTGTCTTGAGTCGGGAAAAGTCTTATGTAGGGAAGGAAGGCTTTACAGCCTTGAGCATCGTCGAAAGTTTGCAAGCCTCTCGGTTTTTTATCGGATACATTTCGGCGAGTGTGCAGCGGAACTCTTCAATTTGATCACACCATCCCCATTCTATCATGGGGCAACCAGACGCGCCCCCGTGCGCCACCGCTACATGGTAGACATACCACCCATACGCACAAAGCGGTACTTTTCCACCATTATTATGCGCACCACCAAGGATGGGAAGGCCTTGTCTGAGTCTGTTTCCTGATAACTACAACCAAGGGGTCCTTAAATTGCGAGTGAATAGGTTTCTTCTAGGCAAGCGTGTACAATTATAGACTGCATCATCGCTTACCATCAGGCGAGATCGTGGTCAAACGCTATTATGGGTAGGATCACCTGGATACCAACTAAGGCCGTTTGACTCTGTTCAAATACGAGCTGTGAGACTTTGTTGACGATCCCATTCCCACAAGCGTTATTGAGCCCTTAAGTCTCAGAAGAGTTTTCCTCCCTGTGTGTGTTCTACCGCTTGTATAACGAGTTGTGTTCTGAGGAGTTGTTTCATATGGTGCTTGCATATTACTTTTATCATTGCATCGCTCGCCATTGGCAGGAAATCCATCCACACACCTTGTAGACGATGTGGTCGCGCACTGTGAGGTTCCAGAGGAATTTCCTCCCGCGAACACTTCGCTTGTGGAATGGTCCCTGTCGAGGTTTTTTTCAGGGACTACAGTATGGGGTTCTTCAAAATGGACGATTTGAAAATTTTAAAGGGTCGGCAACGCGCGAGTGGCTTCTTTAGTATTACAAACGTCTATAAGCTACAGTAACCGCTTACCATCAGGTGGGCCGTATGCTTGTTTGCTACCTTGGTAGAATAAAAAAAAGCTAGATAAAATATATGAAAAAGATGTAAATAAGTTTGACACCTATGTCTGTATGTGGCATCATAGTCCCAAACAGATGAACCAATTCAGACGCGGTGTTTTTAATAGAAAGCTAGTTTAACTTATGTTTAGTTCAACACACATGTAAACTGGCCCCTCACCTTTAGTTAAGATGTCGATTGCATCTCGAAAAACTAAAAGTTACAGTAGTCGCTTTCATCCGGCTCGAAGTTGCAGTTTAAAACTGAAACTCGCTATTTTCTGCTATTGTTCGGAACTAGTTACAGGGCACGTCAACTTGTCTAGGGTAAGTTACAGTCTAGAAGTTCGGTCTAGGCCAAGATAGTCTAGAATCGGAGCGAACTAAAGTTACAGATAAGTAAGAAAATATGCTTACGTTTGAAATTTAACCCTGAGTAAACATTCTTATGCTCGTATGCCAGAACTTAACTCAAAACTGAGTCGAGACTTATTCATAGATCATACTCGTAAGATTTTAAAATCATCTTAAAAATTACAAACTGGGCGGGATTTGAACTCGCAACCTTCCTCTTGATACGTATATATGCGATCGCCAGTGGCGTAGCTATCTGTGCGTTCAGCCCACAAGCTCAAGGGGACCCTCGGAGCCTGGCTAGCAAATCGTCATCATCTCAGCCCACATCCACCCACTGCTGGGTATAGACCTCTTCGTTATCACGCCACTCCCTCCGGCCCTGTGCCAAGTGCATCCATCGCCTTCCCGCAACTCTCGCGATGTCGTCCGACCTGGACGATCTGGCTGGTAGTCTACAAACTGGTCTGCGCCCTTCTCGCGACCACCACTCGGTTGCTGTCCTCGTCTATCTTCTGTCTTTCCTCCTTGACAAGTGTCCAGCACATCTACACTTCAGCTGGTTGATCAACGGGTGCAATTGCAATAAATTATTCGCGGCTCCCTCCTCTCGCTGATAATCGTGCTTCGGTTTCGTCGCTTCGTTTCGTTAGCGTTCAAAGTACCCGCAAGTGTGATTTGAATGAATAAAAAGGTATATGAATTTTAAATTTATTGAATTTTTGTATCAGAGGAAGGTTGCGAATTCAAATCCCGTCTGGCTCGTAAATTTTGGGCTGATTTTAAAATCGTATGTTACAAGTCGTTTATTTTATATTATTCTGATAATATGTTACAAAATAAGGTTTTAAGTTAAATATGATAGTGTGTTTAACGATATTAAGATTCCGTAATAAAAATATTTGAGCATAGATTTCTAACAGTTGTTTGATTTGCTGTAAAAAAAATCTATACTTGAGATCCGAATCACAACTAAGCACAGTTTTAGAATACTTGTCTTAGTGGAGATTGTCTCTCAGTATCAGTACGCAGATCCCAGAGATATTCAGATGAGGGGGTATACAGCTGTTACATAGCACATACCTGAAACAAAGAAAAATCATCATTAGAATGGTAAAATGTTGTTTAGAAAGTAAGGAACATCAAACCACTTATTAAAACTTAATCCTTGTTATAAAAAAAAAGTTAAACACGTTTAACGCGGTAAAACTCCTTAGCAGTTTCTGTATAGGAATTTTATCAAACAGTTTTTAGCGGGTGTTTGATTTTTTTATCGGAATATCCGATAAAAAAATCAAGCTTTAAACGCCCAACTAAATAATATACCGAAACAATACCAAGAACGTTTAACGATTTATCTTTTTATACTCTTTATTTTTTGCACTGCTAGACGTGTTTCACTGGAGAGACAAGTCCATCAGTGGACTGCTACATTGATGATGATAATGACAACTTCCTTCAGTATATGAGTCGTATAAGAATAAAGGTGGCAATCTGTCATTTCGTAGATTTTTTTAACCGGGTATATCTTCGTTTGACCACAACCTCACCTGATGGTGAACGATGATGTAGTCTAAGATGAAGCGCGAAGATCTAGAAGAAACCTATTCACTCTTACCTTAAAGAGACCCGGATTGTATTCTTTAGAAAAAACAGACGATGGCAAAGTGTTCCATACCCTAGCTGTGCGCATCAAGAACGTAGAACTAAAACGGTGTGTGCGAATGGGTGGTATATCGACTAGGTACGGATGGTACTGAGCCGTGCGCCTGCTTGTCCTTTGATGGAAAGGAGATGGCGGAATCAGATCGTATAGTTCCTGGGCACATTCCCCAGATGCATTATGTAAAAGATCGATAGCTTGCAACTTTACGGCGGTTTTGAGACAGGGTTTTTGAGAATTTTGATAATTCGAAAAAAACAACTCCATTGAAACGTCCAACTGAAATCCATGATGGAATAAACGCTTATCATTGGCCGAGCAAGACAGATTGTCGCCTTTGATTTTGACATTAGACACAGATAGCCACATTTGATGCCAATCTCAATCTTACGGTTAGTTTTTAAGGTAGTTTGCCATGTTTGATCCTGATATGGTGTCTTTTAAAATTTCCCGTGTTGCCACATTCATAACAAATTTTCACTCAAAATGAGAGATTGCCAGCTTTGATGCTATACGACTCATCTCATATACCAACCATCATACAATAACCATTTAATTTAACAGTTGGTAACATTTTAAGACAACAGCTGGTTGGTTCCTAATTGGAGTTTAATTTAAATCGGAGTTTCATTCAAACTAACCGCTCGCCAAATCTTCCGCTAAATTGTGGAATTATTTTGAGAAATGTATTTGAATAGTTAAAGGCTATGTACAACGATTATTTTAACTACAATAAAGGAGATGTAATAGGTTCGATTTGTATGAACGTCTACACAATAAATCGAAAAACAAACCTAAATTTTTTAATTCCTCTAATTTCATGAATTAACAAATACTAGAAGCAAAATGAAAGGGCGATTCTTGTGATGTTAATGATGCCACCGGCACAAGCTGGATAGAAAGAACTCATTGATACTCAACAATTTGCTAGCTATGGAACAATTTGGAAGAGGCCTATACCCGAAAGGGTCCTTAACTTAAATTAGTGATATTACTTAATTAAAATATATTATTGTCATTTATGTAATTAGTTTTAGTAAGGAAATAAAAAAGACTTTTTATTATTATTATCCCTTAAATTGTCACCCTGTCGTTACAATCATCGGCCTCTGTGGTATCTAATCTAGTATTATGATCTCTTCCAAATCCAACCTGATTTCCATGTGTATAAATTAATCTCCATCTTTGTTTAAGTTCGACGTAAGGGCCAATGCACACGGCGTATTTTAAAAACGCAGACGACGCGCGTTTTCGACGCCGCAGAGGCCCAACAAGCAGATTGCAGAATTTGTATCAATTCAAACGCCCGTACAAAGTTTGTACAAAAATTGTTTAGTTTTTTTTTGTTTCCCTAAAAATCTCGAGAAAACTGTCTACGAATAAAAGGTCTGTACTGGTCGTATAGACAGACAAACGCACACGGCGAAACTATAAGGGTTCCCAGGGTTTTAGGAACGACTATGGAACACTAAAACAAAAAAATAGTGTTTGCTCAGCGTATGTAGTCAAATTGAAATATACACAAACTTAACCAATTTACCTATGTTTGGGAGTTGACATTTCAGAAATGTACTATATTACGTTACTAATTAACTCTGTGGTAACAAACTTCGAAGTTCATATCTTAATGGTAACCGCAACTTTGACTTTGTCAACCACACCTGTCGCCTCAGAATAACTACACATAGAAACTAAGTGCGACTTGCACAACGATGCCTAAGCGTATTTAGTGGCTTAATATGATTTAGAGTTCAGTTATTTAGAGTCAGTTCAGCCAGACTGCGGCTAAACAGAGAATTTTTTGGCGATACAAGTATACTTTAAGTGCTATTAAGTAGCTTTTACGTAAACTTCCCTATTTATTTATTTATAAACACTTTGTTTAAACTTTATTATTGTTCACTTCGCATTTTGTTTTATTATGTTGTTTAGTCGTGAAAACCTATAAATATATAGAGTTGTAAAATTTGAATCATACAAATACGTCAAATTTAAACATGTTTAGTCGCTAATTAGGTTTAGGGATCGTTGTGCGAGCCGGGCTTAGAGTAGTAGAGTTTTTTGTGAAAGGGCTCGCCCGGGGAAGTACTGCAACTATACCTATTTCTGTCGCCAAACAGCATTGTTGTGTTTAGGTTTGAAAGGTATAGTTGCCCGTAAGTTACAGACACATGAGGTTTTACACCTGTATGACTCAAGTTGATGGACGCAGGGCAGTGCATCCTATGGCAAGTTTCTAGGGTAGCGTGCCTACGATGCAATACTTTGTTATAGGCGATGGTGACCACTTAACATCAGGTGAGCCATATGCTTGTTCCGTCTCCAGGTCGTGAAAAAAGTACACGCGCGGAAATTAGGCCTCTAAATTGGAGCCATAGGTAGCTCCAAACGCTGACCGCGCTTTGATTTTTATGGACTTGGTAGTAGTGAGTGTAACTCTTGGAAAAAATAAACATATGACTGTTTGTGCGCTGATAATTTCCATCCGTTTGCTGCATCACCCGTGCGCTTGTGTGCGACTCGGCGAATGTACACACTCACGTACACATTCGTTGTTTTGTGGCCTATGTTTCGGACGGAAAGTTCGAAACTTGTGTTCTATGTGTAGTAATTCTAAACCTGTCGCAATTTAATTCAACTATCTTATGTCAATTGAAATAAGAGCTACTTTCCCTTGACACAAATCTTACAAATCTACAACACAATTGTAGCTTAATTACTGGCTAATTAGGTATGAGTATCAAATAGCAAGTTATGCGATGTAATAATTTCGAGAAACTTATTTTGTAGATATTAGAGTTAGTTTTCGTCTGGCAAGTAATTAGTAAATATGATAAATCTTGCAGATTTGTGATGTTTGGGGTAAAGTTAAATTAGTTTAGGTATTTATATAGGGGTGTCAGTTTGAGCGTATGTACTTAAATAAGTTATAATTGATTCATTGACCCCCATGGCGCAATGGGTGAATAGCTGGCTGAGACGGAGGTTGCGGATTCAATTCCTGTCGCGACAAATGTTTTGATCTACAGATATTTGTTCCGGGTCTGATTGTTTCTCTATATATTATAAATAGTTATTTACAAAAAAAACGTATATAAGTATTATATCAGTTATCTGGGCCCCATAGTACTTTGCTTACATAGGTTTTGCTTAGTTTAGGGCTAGATAGTGCTGTGTGAAATGTCTAGCACTATTTATTTTTGTTGTTTACTGATGATTAAGGAATATGACCTTAGCAAAACATATCATTGATGATCAAAAGAAAACCTGATTCCAAGAAGACTGTAAGGTATCGCGTCACTGGAATCCGAACCCTCGTCAAACGGATTAAAGGTGATAGTACTTCGACACGACACCCGATAACAAGGTGTCTTGTTATGTAAGGGATCTTGGAATAGAACTCACGACCATTTCAAGGAAAACGTCAAAATACCAATTCTCGTTATTGAATATCAGTAATCAGAGACAAATAAATGCTGGATAATTCACACAACGCTATCTAGCCCCAAACTAAGCAAAGCTTGTAGGAATGATCAGATAACTGACTTATATATATTTACTTATTTACTTTTTTTCTCCGTAAATACATACTTATATTAACTAGTGGTTCTATGAGAACAGTAGTCCTCGCGTCCCAAGTTCAAAAAGTAATTTGCGCAACAAAATTAACGAAGAAACTCCAATTTTAAATCGAATATCAGGTGCTTGAATTTTCCAATAGGCTTACCTATGTAGACTTTTGAGCAAAATATTGGTATAAGTTTTAGCGATTACTCGCGTTCCTCTGGTTCTAGGAGGTGTCTACGGGTTCGTCTCGTGAAGGCGGAGAGGACTGCGTAGCGTGATTGGTATAGATAGGTATACATTTTCCAAATAAATTTCAATAATTAAAATCCGTCATATTTTATTAGTCAAAGATTATGAATAATATTTTTTTTGTTTTTTGGGAGGCTCGCGACATCGATTATACAATAGTGCCACGAAATGCACAACCAATACAGTTTCATTCAAATGACAAGTAATGGGAGTTCATGTTAATGTTGTTTTCTAATTAATTACAGTTTGGCCAAGAATTGTTTAGCCAACCCATTCGTGATATATTTTTTAACATACTAAATTTGATTTAAAATAATTTTCATCAATTAAACAGATGGGTAAAGGTCATTCTTAATCTTCTAATATATGTTCAACATTGTGTAAACAAAATAAATCAATATGAAAATAATAAAACGACCCAACCCCTTTTACTAAGATATCACTAAGTCATCCTCAGACTTTCGCCATTATCCTTTTGCAACTAAATGCTTTCATGAAACATGATGCTCTATCAAAAAGGAGAGGTCTTTTTTATTCCCGCCTTATATCTCTTACAAACATTTGAATTCAAACCGCAGAAGAAATATAGCATCCTAACTTAAAATAAAACTATAAAAACCGGAACCCAGCCGATAAATCCGTGACAAACGGCCCGTTTACGAGTTCGCGGGCGTGCTCGGTACCTTAACCTGATAACAATGAACCTTTGGTACAGGGCAGAGTCACTGCGAATCACAGTTTATAGTGAAACTAGTTGCCGCCAGCGGCTTCGCACTTCTTCTTCTTTCGTATCAATGGCTGTTTGACTTCTAAATTGTATTAGCCCAATAGAGAGCAACTTCCACACCCCTCTCTGTTACCTGGTACAAGTCTTCTCGTGTGCAGGTGGTTGGGCATAGAGGGCATGAGAGTAGGTGGGCCATTTTTTGTAAAGTGGCCCCGCAGTGGCACTGGCTCGTGAATGGGTCGATGTAGCCCCACTTGGCTAGATTGTCTCGGCGGCGGCCAACTTGAGTGCGCGACCGGTTTAGGGACTTCCAAATTGGCCACTGCAGCTTGTAGCCCGAAGGAAGATGCTCCGCTGGTGGAATGTAATCAGGAGGGGCAGTGTGATGGGAGGACCATAATTCAAGTCTCGGTACGGAAGAAGCTCTTACGGCTTTTCAGTCGCACTCGAGATTGTCTGATATAAAGTAGCCTCTCCTCTCAATCCAAGTCATAACCAATCGATATACCTATCAAATTTCATCGAAATAGGTTAAGCCGTTATGACTTAAAAGTGTAACAAACAAACAAATATATAAAAAATAAACGATACTTTCGGTTACATTAAATTAGTTAATGAATTAATGAAAATGATTTACGTTACAAGCTGTAAGTACACGAAATCAGAAAAAGAAATACAATACAAACAAATAAATGTAAGAATAATGGGCGGCCTTGTCGCTAAAGAAATCTATCTCTTCCAGACAACCTTTGGATGAAGAGGATCTTTGTATAGTGGAAGATTGGCTGAGTTGTAAAATAGAATATACTTATTAATAGAAAATCAATATATGATAATATGATAGCCTATTGCTAGTTTTATAAATAATATGGCACCCTATTCTATACGTTTGTCAAGTAAAACGCTTATCAATTAAATGCGCACACTTAGGCAACGTTCGTGACTTTCCTGCGTATGTTTTTCCGAAACAGCAATAACTTGGAGTCTTCAAGTCCAGAGTGAATAGGTTCTTTCTAGGTAAGCGTGCTTCATCTTCGATCTCACCATCACTTACCACCAGGTGAGGTAGTGGTTAGTGCAGTCAGTGCTTGGCTATCATCAATAAATTAAAAAAAAAAACGAAAAAACTATTTCAATTATTATTATGAATACGCGATTTATCACATTTTATTGGTGTTCGGTTCGCCATGTGACGGTCCATTGGATTGTAAGACGAAGCATCTTCACCGTATGTGAAGCGAATATGGATTAAAATGGGCGTTTTAAATGTTTTTTGAAAAATCGGCAACCCACGTTGGCCATTCCATTGGTGTTATAAACGTCAATAGGTTACGAAAAGAATAATATCTTCATAGCGAGAGAGAGCGACAGATAATACTTCATAACACATCATTCTGAGCACATTAACGGACAGGTGGGACTCTCCATTTCTGGGGCATGGGTTAAGCCTCAATGCTTATAAGGGACTTTGCCCCAGCCACTGATAGTCCCTCGTGTCCGCGTAAGTGTATGTATGTATGTGTATCTGTGTGTGTTGTTATTTTTAAATGATTGACTATCTATCAATCTATCCAGCCTCCAGCACCCACTGTTGGGTATAGGCCTCATCCATTGCTGTCCAACTACCGTTACAAGATCGTCAGACCATCGGGGCCGGTGGTCTGCCCTAATTTGATTTGATTGAATTTAATTTGATTTAGGTAATTTAATTTCTATTTGTAACATGTACCTACCTACGAGTCAATGGCTTGAAATAAACAATTTTTATACATTTTATTTTTATAAACAACATAATTAAAATTAACGCAATTAAAATAACGATGCCAAAATGAGAACTGGTCTCCGAAACCATCGGGGTCATCGAAACCTCATCCTCCACCAACACCGCTACTACATCAACATCCACGGGGACCCAGGAAAGCTGCTGCCGTCAACTCAAAGTCCTACTCCAATACTTTAAGGAGTTAGGATGGCTAGGGTTAGGTTAGAAGGGGGTTAATGCACAATCCGGGGTGCATTGTGCATTATTCAATGCGGGACGTCAGTGCAGATCTTTTATCCCCCCCACCCTAGAATTAGAAAATAACAATGTAAACAATTGGCAGTCTTATTACTAAGTAGCGATCTCACCAGACAACCTTTGGAGCGTGTGAGTTTTATCTAGGATTTTCAAAGTGAAACGTCTATAGGTATATCTTAACTATACTGCTACATAATCTAGAGTAATGCAGCGACGCGGGCGAAGGTGTGGCGAAGGGTTTATTTTTATTTCTTTTAGTATATCAGGTGACAGGTCAAGAATAATAGTTCCTTTAGATATGTCACTAAATAAAATTGTGTTTTATTTTGTAGGCGTTTTTCATTCGTATTGTTTTTGAGTGACATGAAAGTGGTTGGTAATTTTAGATCAAAAGCAACTTGCGCAACGACGCCTTTTTTTTATACTACTGGAGATGGACCCACCTGATGTTAAGTGGTAACCATCGCCTATAACAAGTTTGCCTCGTAGGTCACGCTCCTTAGAAATGTGCCCTACGATGCACATCCCTGCGTCCATCAACTTGAGGTATACAGGTGTAAAGCCTCATGTGCCTGTAAATTCACCGACAACTATATACCCTTCAAACCGAAGCACAGCAATGCTGATTGGTGGTAGAAATAGGTATAAACGCATTTAGCAAATAAATATAATTTATGGAGTTTTCAAAACATACAATCACATCAAAGTTAAATATGTTTAGTCGCTAAATACGTTTATGTATAATATCGACGAATGTGAGTACCCAGACAAACCTTGAACGGTTTTTAGGGTATATTAAGGTTATACCTATATACTTTTCTTTTACGACCTTCGTGGCGCAGTGGACGAATAGTCGGCTGAGACGCAGGAGGTTGCGGATTTAGTAACCGCTGCGGAAAAAACAAACTTCAAAAAAATTTACGTATATACGTTTTCTATCAGATATCAGGTTCTCATAGTACAAGTTTGGGGCTAGATAGCGCGCATGAAATGTACAGCTAATTGCCTTTGTTCATGCAAAAGGTTACTATCTTAGCCTTCATATTTCAACAAGGTATGGTTATTGGCCCTTCCAATACCCATTAGACGTTCTATCCCACATTCAGATCACGTATGTTTGTTCAAACACCCCTCCCCTTTCCTCCTTAAGTAGGGGCATAGCTTCCTCCATTTTTTAATAAAGTCGGTTAAACACGCGAGGTGGCAGTTCCCTTTGTTATATGAGAATTGTAGGTGTGTCTGGTAGTTTGTGATCTCGCTTTTCTTTCTAACCATCATTAAAAAAAACTCACGTTTTGTTGTATTTTTCCGCATTTATATTGTGTTTAAACGATATTTTGAGTTTCTGAATGATTGTAAATTTGTACGAAATTTTAGTCCTGTAGGTCCTAGGGATGACAATGCGCTACGGTAAACGCTTACCATCAGCAGTCCAGCTATATGTACCTACTTAAAAAAGATAGATCTATCTTTAGCGATAAGACCGCCAATTATACATTTACCTGTTTTTCATTCTGTTGTATCTAGCTTGTAACCTTGTAAGGTATATTTTCACGCACTCAAAGAGTTTCATTAAAATAAAAATTAAACACTGGTAAGCGCGTGTTTAAAAAAATCCTACACAAAAAATGGTAAGTAATTTTATAAACACGCGTTGAACAGTTGTTTAACATTTTAGTGGTATCAATGATATTGTTTCAAAAGACGAGTAAAACCGCGAGTAAAAGTGTCTTCCTTTGTTTACAATATTCGAGGTTGGGATAGCCCGTTATATCCAAGATGTTATTGGTAAACATTTTTATAGAGAACCTTACGTGTGAAGCGAATTTTTTTGAAAATTTACGTGTTTTGTACGGAAAGAGGAAATATTGGATATACTAAATGAGATTTAGAAAATATTGATATTGAAGTGTATGTTAAGATTGTTAGGTCAGCGTTTTGTTCAAAAATATTTCTAGAATCTATAAACTTTTATATTCTATTATTAAATATTCCAGAATATTCTATTCTATGTTTATTTTTAATGTAGGTATAGTTTATAAATAGGTATTATTTTTAATATGTATACGTATTTTATTTATTATGTTATGTATGTAATATGTATAACTATATGAGTAGGTATTTATTAGTATTTTACTCCAATGTCCTTTTTTGTGCACGTACCCACCACTATAATCAACTATCTTCTCTTCAAGGTTTGCTGGAAGAAAGCTCTTATTAGGGTTAAGCTCGCCTTTGTACATGTCTATTTTGTGAGCTGTTTCTGTCGGTAAATCTATTTGTGTACAATAAAGAATAAATAATAAAGAATCTGTTAGTAGGTTAAGATATTGGTGAATCTAATAGGTAAAGTTCATTAAGTGATTATATGACAATTTGTTGGTGGATAAAATAGTATATGCCTACTTACTCGTAAATTACAAAGTTAAATTGTGTTCATTCTTTTTGGAAATAAATTATCTTTATCTTTAATCTCCGACATGCTAGAACATGATTTTGGTAATTGTATTGTTGCAAGCTGAGGGTTCGGGATAAAATAATGGGAATCAATCTAACCAAAATATCACTTTTATTCAACACTAAACGATGAATACAGGAACTTGGTCACACGTAATCACAACACACTAATTCACACCACTGTTGCACCACTTAAAGTCACCGAAATGTTCGCACGTATAGCAAAATTCAGACTGACTGTCCGGCCATCTCTCCGGCCTATTTATATCGCAAACAATTCACTACACTAGAACGATCTCGAACGTTCCAGGAAATGGGTCGGTGTTTCGACAGAATGACCAATCCCCATCCTGCGCAACCGTAGACAATAACACAGCAGGTAAGACAAAAGCGATCGAGAAATTTCGGCTATTTCTTATTGTGTAACAGCGTAACAATATGTTCAACAATTTAGTCTTGCGTTTGACCACGATCTTGCCTGATGCTATTTGATGCATTCTACGATGGACGTCTACTTCTGAACATACGTCTCCGCAATAGATTTCCAATGCGACTGATCTCGTACAGCCTGCCTCCAACAGCTCCCAGTCACCTTTATCAAGACGTCTTTCCACCTAACGGGGCGCCGCCCTATGTTGCGCTTTCCAGCGCGAGATCTCCACTCGATAACTTTTCTGCCTCATCGACATTAGAGGCCTTCAGATGGCCTATAAACTCACATATGCTAGCCGCTAACAGGTTTTACCCAGGGACTACAGTATGAGGTTCTTCAAAACAGGCGTTTTAAAATTTTTAAAGGGTCGGTAAAGCGCGAGTTATACCTTTGGTGTTACAAACGTCCAAAGGCTACGGTAACCTCTTACCATCAGGTGGACCGTATGCTTGTTTGCTACCTTAGTAGTATAAAAAAAACAACGAGCGTTCTATACTTAGGCTAAGTTCATATGAACGCGCGGTACCGCGCGGAACTACTAACCGCGCGGTACAAGACCAAACTAAATAGTACGCACGCTACGGTAGCGCGCGGTAATGTACACGATAAACACTATTTAGTTTGATCTTGTACCGCGCAGTTACTAGTTCTGCGCGGTACCGCGCGTTCATATGAACTTAGCCTTACTTCGTGGTTTAAAATCCCATTGAAAACTGTGTCACAAACCCCTAAATGGGGGGAAGGGGGGTACAGTGCACAAGGTAAATCCCTTACAGGGGTGCAAATGCGATGCTTAATAAGGACACAGAAGAACTAAAAGTCGCTACGATAAGGGTGCTTATTAAAATCCGAGTGGAGGTAACTGCTGCCCCTCGTATAGGGTTGGGAGCCACCGGCCTTTTGAGGTATACGGCTCAAATTTATCATTATCGTCATCCACAGCCCCCGTGCCAGACTGGCATAAGTGACCTAGAACAGAGACCGATGACGTCTTTTAGTGTCGGAGGCCAATACCCGCTTCGATGTTGATGATTAATAAATACCCGAATTATCATTACCATCATATGATTTTAAGAGTAGTAAACTTTCTCGTAAATGGGCTCGTTTGTGGAAGAACTACCACCATTCCTATTTCTGCCGCCAAGTAGCATTGCTATGTTTCGGTTTGAAGGGTTTGGTTGCCAGTGAAATTACAGGCACATGCGGCTTTACACCCGTATGCCTCAAGTTGATGGACGCAGGGCAGTGCATCGTAGGGTACGTATCTAAGGTGCGTGACCTACGAGGCAAAACTTTGTTATAAGCGATGGTTACCTCTTAACATCAGATGGACCATAGGCTTGTTTCATATATAGGTGCCTTTAAAAATAAAAAAATACTATAGGACCGTCCACTGCTGAGCATAGGCCTCCTCGCAAATTTTCAGAGCTACCGATTTTATGCTTTATGCAAAAGCGGTTCTCTTCTACTTTTATTATGCGGACCCAAAAATGGAACACCTTGCCTGAGTCTGAGTTTCCTGATAACTATAATCTAGGAGTATTCAAGTCGCAAAAGTTCAAGTTGCGAAATCGTTAACATGTTTCTTCTAGGCAAGCGTGTTCCATCGTAGACTGTTATTGATCTGTTGTATATCGTTTTTTATCTAGCTGGCCTATGCTGCATTTTCCAATAAGTGGTCTCCTCTCGTTTTCTGCTCCAAGGGTCGTTATTTCTTCATACTATGTGCCCAACCCTAAGCATTAAATCTTGTTAATCCTCGGCAACTATTTTCTTTACAGAACTACAGCACAGAACTAGGAATAAAGTATATTTTATACCTAGTAAAAAACTTTTTCCGGAAAAGTATTTTTAAGAGTTCCAAACATAATTTTCCCAACTCGCCACTTGCGTAAAGGTGATAAGGCTTGGCTTTCATATATGGTATAATTAAATACTCTTGGCCTAGGGCAAGTTTGCTGGAAATTGGATTCTATTTTCAGCAGAAGACGAGGTGTCAAAAACAGCTGTGAAATGGGAATGAACATTTTATTTAGAAGATATTTTTATTTTAACCCGACTGCCAAGAAGATGGGTAATGTTTTTAGGGTATTTGTATGTATGTATATTCATTTAGCGCATCGTGTAGGCTAAACTGCTTAACGGATTTTGCTAAACATAGGCCTCCCCTATACATTTCAGAGCGACTTATCTTGTACAGCCTGAATCCAATAGCACCGATGTTTGCGAACGCTAGACAAAGCCGAAAGCGTGCCATAAAATAGACATCACGCTAAAAGATCTAGCGGCAAAATGTTTGCCTGCGATTGAAATCTACCCTCCATTTAATAAGCTTGGCGCGAAGCAAACATTAGTAAAGGCAGAACATTACTTATTATCGATTATTAATTTATTGGATTACTTTATTTACAATTGAATAAAGGCTCTTATTTGGAAGTCATTTTATTTTTTATTTCTTAGAAAAACTTCTTTCGTTAGTTTGTCTTTAGTTATTCTTTATTTCTATCCATTGTCACACGACCTTTGGGATGATATTGTTTTCTGGTTTTTTGCTGTAATAAACATTCTTTAATTTTTATTTTTCTGCTTTTTTAAATAAAATATTATTAAAAAGCGTGATAAAATAGAAGCAAAAACAATATTATGCATTTAAATTTAGTATTAAATTCGCTTTTGTGCTATTTTTATAAGTTACTAATATTCTGGCGCATCAACCCCGAAGCGGGTCTTGGCTTCCGACATTAAAAGACGCCGCTGGTCCCTATTCTGCTCCACGTTTTGCCAGTATATTACTTGGAGAGCGCGAAGGTCTTTCTCCACCTCATCCTTCCAGCGATATCTGGGTCGGCCGACTGGCATTCCTCGGTAGGCACGTTTGGGAGCACGATCGTCGATGTTAGGCTCGGCCACCAGTTCCGCTACCTCCCGATTCTTCCTCACTCGCAGAATGCCATCTTCTCGTCGCACCAGGCCTAGGATCGTTCTTAGATTATTTTTATAAATGCAATAAAATATTTTAAATCAATCAATCAACCGTGTGCAAATCATTTAACATAAAATTATGAAATTATCGATAGTTCATCCAATTGATATCATCACATCACTACGATCACCTATCTCACTCACACCTTTCAGCAAACCTGACGGATGAATCGATGAACTTTTAAAAGATAAAACGTTGCGTTTCACATTACTCTGATGAAGATTGCTCGGATCTTTAGTGTATGCGGGCCGTGAACCAAAACTATCTAGAACTTTTTGATCTATGGATAGTTTCAGTTCAATATGCTGTGTTTTTTTTTTGTTCCTAGATATTAGGTATATTTAAAACTTGCGTGAAATAGTACTAATATAGACCGTATATTTTTTCGGCGTCCATGATACCAAGTACTAACCAACTAATGATACCATGATTTGTGAGTTTTGAGTGTACCAATTTTTGGTCAGATGCATGCGCCATTATCACACACAAACTCAGTCCTTATTGCGATCTATCATTATGAAATTATAAATTGACATTTATTTTTTCAAAAAACCCATGCGATACAAGTGTATTTCAAGCTAAGCATGGACTGTTTGTTTACAAATATTTTCAGAGCGAATTTAATCGTATACATATTATTACGTATATACGTATACATATATGAAGTATAGGGAACAAGCTTCCGTCCATGACTTCGTAGGCGTGTTTTGTCAATAAAAACATTACTATCCTGCGTAGTCGGGTAAATTGTAGCCTATGTCTCACACTCCCAGTCATAATCTATTTTTTCATTTTTTTTTTGCTGTGACAAGACTGCCAGGCTGAAGTGGGACTGGGCGAGTCACGTCAGTCGTATGTCCACAGACAAATGGTCAACAGTTGTCACACAATGGGTACCTGCAGATAGGCATCGAAGCCGGGGCAGGTCGAGGAAGCGTTGGCGTGACGGCCGTTCAAGATGGCTTTCAAGACGTGGCGAGTGAGCGCGAAATGTGGAAGAATGTGGGGGAGACCTTTGCCCAACAGTGGGAAAGTATAGGTTAAAGATATAAAATTTCATCGAAATCGGTCAAGCCGTTATAAACAGACAGACCGATAGAGTTACTTTCGAATTTATAATATTTTGATATTAGCTATTATGGGTATACTCGTATTGCCAGCGCCAATTCCGCGCCACTTCTATCTGCTTTACGTCTCCAATCATTTAAAAAAACATCTAAAGGCACAAATCTCAATAACACAGTGTTAACCCCCACTCAATAAAGCGGAACACGCCATCTCCATTCCCAATCGTCCACACGCACTATATCCAGATTACGGGTGGAATTAATCGCGGCCCATTAATTCCGTAATGGCGCACGGACCAGTCGGACGCGTTTCAACTGATAACTCCTGAATGCAACGTAATAGCTCAGCACTTTCATTATGGAGATTTAACTGGCCTTACATTGTTCACTATAATTCTGAATGTCATAGACTAGTTAGGCTATTTTTGACGTGAATACGTTTTTAAAATTGCATCCACAGTGGTAGGCAATTCAAAAAACGAATGATAACAAAATCGGCGAACACAGTTTGGTGTTGCAGCTACATATCTATCATCTCCATCCAAAATTTAATTACACCACTGGATAGCTAAAGGATCAAAGAATTCGTTACGCTACGTAAGGACTGTGATGCATCGCGCGCGGTGGATTGGGAAGCGCCGCCATTTTGAGGTCATTATGCTGCGTTTCAATATTTCCATTTAGTATGACGCGGAGGACTTCTTAGTGTTAAATCATTATACGTCATTATAACATACGTAAAATAGCGTATTTATATGTTGTACAGAAAATAGTACTTGTTACGTACACGTAGGTATTCATGTACAAGTCGTGCAACACACGGCCGTGTCCATGACAAAGCCATACCCCATATTTTTTTTGTTTACATAACAGGCGTGCGAATTTGTAGGCGGAAGCTTGTGTTATCATAAAAACAAGACAAACAATGCATAGATACGACACATCACTTTCCCTTTAACCATCGAGCCGCAACGCCAATGCAATGATGTGCACGCAACTTCCTATGAACACACACACTGACTATTAATTTTCTGTGGTAAATACTCAATACATTTATTGCTTTCACATGGTGAAAAGTTGTTAGTAGGTGACAGTTTCACATATGATCTGTGGTAGGGTATAGCAACAGGAAGGCAGACCATGTTTTCCTAATAGATAGGCATGCGAAATACACTTTACAAATTATACGATATTTTTTTTTATTTTAGGCGTTATTTTTAGTTTTATGTTTGCTTTATATTATGTAGAAGCCTATGGTGATTTGTTGGTAATTTTAATAACTATTATGTAAACGATTATATGGCGGTACTAGGTAGGTAGCTAAAAATTGATTTGATTATGTATTTGTATTATGTAACTAATTTAGTTTGTTTTGTACAATTTGTTGGTTATTATTTTTAAACTTTTTTTTAGTTATACGAAATAATATGTTATACAGAATTAGTTTTACTTAGAAAACTTTCGCGATTGATTTCAATCATTATTATAAATACAGGAATTATTACGTACCGTCTTATCGGTGTTTCGACCGACAATGTTTGGGTTCAATTCGTGAACCTTCATTATGGTGAGTGCGATCCGCTCCGAATAATTCAGAATTCAGTGCGAGGCGAGACGTTATTCAGAGCGGATCGCACTCACTCTGATGAAGGTTCACGAATTGAACCGAAACATTGTCGGCCGAAACACCGATAAGACGGTACGTGATTAATCCCGTATTTTATAATAATGACATAATTAGTTATTTTTATTTTACTATTATTACTAATCTATATATATACATATATATATAATTATTGGTCAACCGCGTGTCGGACCACTCACACTAAAGGAGTCCGTAGTCAGTAAGGCTGTATCTTAATTATTTTAAAATACAAATTAATTTTGCAGTTGATATTGGTCATTTTGTATGAACATAAGAACTGTTTATAAACCCAACTACAGGCAAACCCACAGAATATATGATTACCGAGAGAAAAATAGAAATGGCAAACTTTAACACTTTTAATATATTTTTTTCTTAACCTATACCTTCCCACAGCTGGGCAAAGATCTCTCCCATGTTCCTACATATCTCAAGATCACTCGCCACGTCCTACCAGCCGTCTTGGAATTTATAATATTAGTTGAACGAACGAAGCGAGATCTCTAAAACAACTGGGGCAAATCGGCGTTGTATGTATGTTTGTTTGTCCGAGGATAACTTTCAAAGCGTTGATTCGATCATCATGAAATTTTATACATAGGTAGGTAGTGTTGGCACAATCCTGGTGTGACTAAATGAGTTAAAAATAATAGGGCGTTGTTGAGATATTGGAGTTCAAGAGGGGTAAAATCATGAGACTATTAGATCAAATGGGACGTCTACAGAAAGGTCTTCATTGGAACATTTATACTTAGTTTTTATTTTGTGTTTAATCCTTGTAGATTTTGAGTTATTAGCCATAATAAAAACAAAACTTTGACAAAATTCACAGGGTACACAGGTTCGTGTAGCTTTAGTGGCACAAATGTAGGGAAAACTCTGAAATACAGCATATCTGCAACTTCTACCCCTAAAAGAAAACCTTAATTGGTTGAATGAACTCCTGAATGAACTCCTGATGAAATCCCTAAATGAACTCCCGTTACTTATAATTTGAATGAAACTGTAGGTCAAGTTAGTTGGAAGTGTATTTCGTGGCACTATTTTAATAGTCAAAGATTTCGCGGAGACTGGCGAGATCTCAGGTCGGGGCGAACCACTAGTTTAACAGATAATGTACCCTAAAGAGCTACATTTATCAATCCCTATAAATCCCTTTAGAGCGAAAATACTTTTGTTAACTAAAATCGTAAACAATATTGCATGACAAAGCGACAGGAATTACCTAAATCGCCACCCTTTATCCCAGACCCTTTAACTATGAAGCGCCTCTAAAGAGCTATTATATTGACAAACAGCTGTAGTAAGAAAACATAAGAGTAATATTTTTTTCATGTACCTACGGTGCGCAAAAATGGTCATTGACCAAGTTGCATAAGTCCAAACTCAAGATATGAGTTGTATTTCAATGTTATATTTTTCGGACCAGTATAATCTCGGAGTCTTCAAGTCCAGAGTGAAAAGGTTCTTTTTAGGCAAGCGTGCTCCATCTTTGATCACACCATCACCTACCATCAGGTGAGGTAGTGGCCGAGCGCTTGACTATCATCGATTTTTCAAAGGGCAATGAAATGCAGCGTTCTAGAATGCCGGTGAACCGATCGTTAACTGGTATTGCCGATGTGGGAGACCAAACCGCGAAGCTGAATAGGCACAGTACTGGTGACTGTAATGTAGTTACAGTATCCCGTAATTTTTAGGATTCTAGACCAAAATAGTAAAAACGGAACCCTTATGGTGCGACTTTGTCAGTCCGTACGTCCGTCTGTCACAGTTGATTATCTCCGCAACTACTGAACCTATCGGCTTGAAATTTGGAATAGTTATAAATAATACTGACCTTTCTCTATTGTAAGTAAAAAACTTCAAAAACATTTTCTTTGATGGTCAAATTGGAGGGGGTAAAAATTTCAAAATAGGTTACTAGGTCAAGTGGGGTATGTATAAAAGAGATTGATTTACACATTCCAAAACCATTTTTTTTACCCCCTCCCTTGTCTCCGAAGTTTACGAAGCCAAAAATCTGAAATGAATATGATTGATACACGAGTTACAGGAAAATTATAACGAAGTCTCTATCTAGAACCCAAGTTTTCTTGGTTTACCGTTCACATAATAAGATGGCGCTGTCTAATTAACATAAATAAACCTATCTAGGTTCGGAATCCTCAGTGCGCGAGTCGTACGCGTATTTAACCGGTCTTGTTTTTTAACTTAATTTTTAAACTTTAAGAAGTTGGGACCATTAAAACAAAATCGAGACTAAAATTTTCTGTGGCAACTTGCATAAAGTAATACAAATTGGCCCTCAGTGCTACATTGTCTCAACGTTTATACCTTAGGGGGGTATCTAGTCCACCCACGCTAAGTATACATAATAAAATCGTAGCTTCAAATAAATAGTATTAGGAAACCTGGACGGAGAACTTCTGAAGAGAACAGCAGTGATGACAATGATGTTGCAGCCTGTCAACGCTTTGCGCCACTGCGTCCGTCTACTCCCGCGCAGAGGGTTGCGGCGCGTAGTGCGAGGCGAGACGCAGTTCGGAGCGATTGAACCGAAACATTGTCGGTCGAAACATCGATAAAACAATATGTGATAAATCGCGTATTTTTAACAATGTATAAAAAACTGTAATAATAATGTAATATTTAAATAAACAAATAGTATAATTATTAATCCGCCATCATTAACTGCATTTATGTATGAGAAGATGAATTTTCTTCATAATTTCTTTGTGCGTGAATTATTCCAATATTTTAATAGTTGTTCTGCTTTTCGGGGCGGAGAAAAATCCAACAAATCAAAGATCATCAAAATCGGTCCAGCCGTTTTTGAGTTATAAATGGCGTAACTAACCCGACTTTGTTTTATATATGTGAATATGTATAGTTTAAATTGTTCTAGATTAAATTTTTTGTTCTTTTGTGATACGAATTGTGTATTTTCTTTCTTTTATTTTACTGTATTCTGCCTTAAATAAAGTTTTCTAGAGCGGTTTTAGCTTTAGTGGATACCTGCCCTAATTGCAGACTTACAATGGGCGGACTATAGGATCACACATGATACAGGTTATATTAATGTACCATACCTGCATCGTAGCCTAAAAGCTCACTCGGGAGGTTTTCCAGCTCAAATAGCATTCATTTGTTTCACTTTTGTGAAAATTATTCACATAAAGAACATTTGTGAATAAAACAGCTCTATTTTTTACGATTAAAGTAAAAATCTGTTTACAAAGAGAATATGCGCGTAAGGATTTAAATCAAAACCCAGTTTAATTCATCATCATCATTATTATATTAGCCAAGGACATCCACTGCTGAACTTAGGCCTCTCCTATAGATTTTGAGAGCGATCGATTTCATGCAGCCTGCACCCAACGGCTCCCAGCAACCTTTATCACCATTTTTATTAATAACTTTAATAGTAGTTCTCGCATGTCTGTGTTCCGTTTAAAGGGTATGGGTACCGGTGAAATTACAATTTCAATATCTTTATTTGTGAAAAACAGGTTATTACAGTTGTTACATAAATGTTAGGTGCGCTGTGATCTGCACTACGCGTACAATTTTGATCAAAATGTTAAGTTTTAAATTGCTAATATTAATAACATAAAATCGAATGAAATAAAAATAATGTCAAATAAATAATGAATACAGCACCATTAGACTTTTTAGTAGTATATCTCAGGGTGGCAGGCGCAATGCAATCCCGTGTCCATATAAGACTTGGTCTACATTTCACTACAATGCGCCCATTGAAATATGTATATTTTTAGGTTTATTAGAAAATTCTAACAATTACTGTCATTATCGATGATTGATTTACCAAACCATCAACCTACCCTTTTTGTCAAACTGACAGCTTGTAAATTTTAATACAGCATTCCACAAACCTTGAGTTTATTGAGCGAGAACCCATTAATCAATGACAAAATAATCTTTCACAACAAAACATTAAATATGAAGAACAATCGCGCCGAAAATAATCGTTTTTTTCCGGGCGTAATACGTCAAATGTGACACAGAACTGTCAGTGTCAGATTTGACAGGCATCACGCGGCCGGTACGCATCCGGAATCACATGGTCGGATGGGGTTAATTATAGATTAAATAGATCACTTTGGTTTTGCTACGGGAAAATGATTCTGTGAAGTTTCCGTTTACTTGACGCGCGCCCACACATAAATTAATTTAATTTATTTATTAGGCTGATCAGCAAAATGTACATACATGAGTACGTGCTCATTTAACAGGTATTCGATTTTATTACATGCAATTTCATACATACCATCACATGCTTTCCAGTGTGTGATCACCAAACGAGAACCTTTCTGTCCCAATGACCGTCAGTTCTTCGAGCTATGTGCCCTGCCCACTGCCACTTCAGTTTGCGAATCCTTTGATCTTTTGAAAGCTTTGCGTGACTGTTTCCTAATAACTACAAACTAAGGGTCTTCAAGTCGCGAGTGAGCAGGTTTCTTCTAGGCAAGCGTGTTCCATCGTAGACTGCATCATCGCGCCCCATCTGAGATCGTGGTCAAAGCTTACGAGTATCTATTAATATAAATTCGAAAGAAACGCTGTCTCTCTGTCTGTTTGTTAGGTTTTAATGACTAAAGTGTTGGACCGATTTCAGAGGTACGTACTGTACGTGTGAAAGGGATGACCTGACTTGCGATAGCGACGCGAGAGCAATTTGGCTTAGTTAATAAGGGGGCCGGATTGAGACATAGGCTTTTTACCCAACTGCGCAGGAGGGTAATGTTTTTATTGACGACCTCCGTGGCACAGTGGGCGAACAGCCAGCTGAGACTCAGGAGGTAGTTAGTTCGATTCCCGCCGCGGAACAAATGTTTGCATGATCTACAGATATTTGTTCCGGGTCTGGTTGTTTTTCTATATATTATAAGTATGTATTTACAAAAAAAAAGTATACAAGTATTCTATCAGTTATCTGTTTTCCATAGTACAAGCTCTGCTTCGTTTGGGGCTAGATAGCGCTGTGTGAAATGTTCAGCAATATTTATTTATTTATTGGTAAACCACGCGTGCGAAGCCGCGGAAGGGTCAGCTTGTAATTTATAAAAAAAACACTCCTTCAATACATCATTGGTAATTTACCAAGTAAGCATTCAGTATTCATACTCGTACACGAAACACGTAAATTTCATAAAGCACAAGCCCTTCTAACAATTCGCGTGTGAACAGAAGTTAATTGGTGTGAAATTGACGGTATTTGATCTGTGAACGTTACTGATATTCACCTTACATTTTAATTATTTGTATACGCAAACGAGATCTTACAAATGCGATGAAAATGTTTCATAACTTGAAATGGAAAAACATTAAACACTTTTATATCATCTGAGAGAGTTATTTAAAGGTATTTTTTTAAGGTTTCAAACATGAAGTTTAGCTTTGAAGCCAACAAATCCACCTTATAATGTTTACCCCACTTTTTAGGGTTCCGTAGTCAGACTAAAGGATTCTTAGGTTATATTATAGTTTCGTTATATCCGTCTGTCCGTCCAAGGATTCCTATACAAACAATCAGTGCACATTCACCAGATAATTGAACAGTTGAAATTTCTAAAAATATGCGTATCGAATTAGTTACTTTTATTTTATAGTTGCCTGAAAAAAATTATTTATAATAATTATTATTATGTGTTGATTTTTCGAATTCTTCTGTAAACGTTGGCACAAAGTTATCACGGCATGCAAAAGGACAGACGTCAAATCGGGCCTACTAGATTATCTTTAGTGTTAGATACACAAAAGCGAACATTTTTCCAATGGGACAATATTATTTGATCCTCAAGAATCTAATTAATCTATTGTAAATGTGTACATTTAAAACATATTTGTTATTCAAAAATAATATTTGATTCCTTTTTAGCGTTCCGTACCTCAAAAAGTAAAAAAGGAACCCTTATAAGATCACTCTCTTGTCCGTCTGTCCGTGTGCCACCACCGATTTTCTCAGGAACGGGTGGACCTAGCAAGTTGAAATTTATACCAGATACTGAGGAATATAGTCCCTATTTTAGGTGTATAAAAATCAATGTTCTGAGTCAACACGATAAAAAGATATGGGCAAATTTAGATTATTGCGAAATCTTGTAAGTACCAAAATTTACCTTAATTTTCCACTTTTTTTATTTTTCGGAATTTTCCATTTACTTGTGCTGTAAGACCTTGCTTTTAACCAGCCAGAAGACCAGAAGAGCCGAGCCAGAAGCTCGCGTGGAAGGTCTTGAGTGGAGCAAGCCTTACGTATTAACGCCACTGTAGTTTTTTGGGGTGGGCTCCTTCACCCTTTCTACCTTCACTCCGCTACGGAGATCAGCGGCTCGCTTCGCTTGCCACTTCCTCACTTCGCTCCGCTCAGCTTCGCGGGCTTGCTCCACTCAGGAGCTTCCACGCGAGAGTTCTGGCGAGAGCTCACCCCAAAAACTACGGTGGCGTTAACACGTAAGTACTCATTTGGTACTTAAGTATTAACGCCACCGCAGCTACAGATTTGGCAGTTTTTAAGTACCGCCAAAGTTAAAAATGTATGGAACTTTATTAGTAAATGCATAATTCTCTTAGTTTTGGGACCCAACATGGATCTATCAAACTTAATTTCTACATCTCAAACATTTTTTGCGTAACTCCTAAGTATCGTTTGTTTGATTTATTTTATGTCTCACTAAAGGAGGATCAATCATAAAAAAGTGACCGTTTATATTTTTTTGCTGCTGTTTTTGTAAAATTAAAATTATCATTTATACATATGCCTTTTCCGATCTGTGCTTAGTTTGAGTTTGATCAATCACAGGGCGTCAATTACAACAATTATGTCATGACACAATTGCAACGCTTAACTTGCTTCGTTGAATTCCGTGTTGCCAGTGCGATTCCATTGAGGTACTGCGCTGATTATAAACACGCCATCACACAACGATAACTATGTAATTATGACATAACTATGTTCTAATATAATGGTAGTGCAGGTTTATTGCAAAAACAGCGGATAAGTTAGCAGGAAAATTGTAATTTGTAGTTTTATTTTTATGCTACATGGAGATGGAACAAGCTTATACCCTATAACAGAGAACTGCCTCGTAGGTCACGCATCTTACAAATGTGCCTTACGTTGCACTGACCTGCGTCCATCAACTTGAGGCATAAAGGTGTAAAGCCTCATTAGTCATTAGCTTCATGTAGTTAGGTAATTAAGGGCTTACTTCTGGTCCAATGTGAAATTATCGGGATAAAAATTAAGGTACGTAATTCTTGGGGTGATTTTATAATCTTTAGATAATGATGTCGGCCAGAAATAGGCATATGGTTAATTTCTTGTTTGACCTCAAATGAGTTCTCATCATCATATCAGCCATCGGACGTCCACTGCTGAGCATAGGCCTCACCCAGCAGCTCCCAGAAACCTGTATCAGGTCGTCTTTCCATCTAGTGTGGGGCCGTCTTGTGCTTGATTTCCGCTATATACATTTTCTGCCCCTAAGGTGCTAATGTGCCCCGCCCACTGTCACTTCAGCTTGCTAATACTAAGGCTAAGCCAGTGACTTTGGTTTGTATACTTATCTCCACATTTCCGATTTGATCTCGTAGGTAAATACCAAGTATAGCCCTCTCCATAGCACTCTTAGCGACCTTGGCTCTTTTTATGAGGTCCATAGTGAAAGACCACGTTTCTGTGCAATATGTCATCACTGGTAATATCCATTGATAGAATGGATGAATGGTATATTATGACTTTCATCTTAAGACAAAGAGGTGTTATGGCCCAGAAAACGTCACGTAGTAGACAAAATGAGTTCTAATATTTTTGTAGTCGGTAAAAATAAACAAATATAGCAGAAATAAAAACGGTATTCCAATTGAGCGGACCCGGTCCTAAGTGAATTTACAATCAAGTGGTTCCTTCCATGAGAGGGTTTGCATAGGGCTGGCAAACTCGGGGACAGGATATTATTAGACAGACATAAACGAATCATTTCAAAAACTACAATGCTCGACAGTGATTTCATTGAAACTACTTGAAATCTTTTCCCAGTGTCTTTTATGGGAAAAAACATTACCCTCCTTCTTCGCAGTCGAGTAAAAAATACTTGGATCCTAGTATGCTCTAGTATGCAGAAACGTGGTCTCTCACTATGGGTATCATAAGAAGGCTCAAGGTTTATGGAGAGGGCTATGCTCGGCGTGCTACGAGATCGAATCAGATATAAGGAGATTCTTATAAAAACCAAGTCATTGACATAGTCCAGAGGATTATCCAGCTGAAGTAGCAGTGGGCAGGACACATAGCGAAGAACTGACGGCCTTTGGGACAGAAAGGTCCTTGAGTGGAGACAATGCACTGAAAAGGGCAGCATAGAACGGCTTCCCATTAGATTGAAAGTCGAGCTGATAATTGCTTAACATTGTAAATCGAGAACCTAGTCTCTAGTTAAACTTTACATTGGTTTTAAGACATTAATAACTTAACCTGTACCTAACTTAAAATTTGATGAATAATGATTGGCGTTGGATGCAGGCCGGACAAGACCGATCTTACTTCGGAAAATTGTTGTGAAAAATTGACTTTGACCTGGTCTTTTTTTGCACAATGATATGGGGTAATGGTTGGCGAGCGCAGTTCATGTTAGAATGGGAGACGCTGCTGTCCATCCCTTAGCTTTTTCTCTTAAGGTATGATTCCGATCTTGGCAGCAAACAGCAGTGCTGCCGCAGCAGTGCTGTCGCAGCACTACTGATCCCCATACATTCTCTACAGGTTTGTATAAGATTACATTCTGAGCTCGGCCGGAATGCCGCGATAGCAATGCAGCGGCAGCACTGCTGCACGGCAGACCAATAGTGACGCGACCGATGCCACAGCGATAACACCTACTTGAATGTTGACAAATAAATTTGCAACAAACGAAAAATTTAACTAATCATTCGTTAATAATTTGTTTCTTTATCTTCTAACTAATAATCTTGTCAACTCAAGGTAAATAAATGACTATACAACAGCGCATCACCATGAACAGCGCAACACTGCCGCCTTGGTCGGAATCAGCGCGGCAGGCAGCACTGCTGCGCCATACTACAGTGGCAGCACTGCTGCGGCCGAGATCGGAATCATACCTTTAGTCGTCTCGTATGACAGCCACAGGACCAAATGGGGGAGCCTATTCTTAAGCCGGGCGCCCACGGCAACCAGTACCAACCCTAGCTCAAGTAGTCCACTTGAACTTATTGAATGAATCGATCGAACGACCAAATAGAAATAACTAGCGATAGCGTGAGTGCCTCAGAAATAAGCAGGGTACAATGCTTCTGTTTTGAACTGAAAGTACTGGTTGTCTACATAATACTGTGATGTCGTAGTAGAGTTACGTCAAGCTCGCCTTTCTACACGTCCTATTGTAAGCTGCCAGGTGTCAAATTCTACTAAACCAATCACTTTACTATGACAATGGTATCGTAGCAAAATTGCCACTATAGATACCTTTGCTTCTGGTTTCAGCTGAAAATCAGCGTTGGGAGCATAACATTCAACATTATGCTGAGCTGAACGCCATATTGGTGCGCAGACAGATGAGTCGAACTGTCTAAATAAATACATTTGTACCTACTGTTTTTTATAATTGTTTCATGTGTCATTTTGTGTGTATCAAATAAATTAGTATGCGTTTCTACCTTTTGATATTATACTAAAACAATGACAAAACAAAGTAGGTAGGTAAAAATAAACATAGCAATATGAGTAAGTATAATTACAAAGCAGTTAGTAAAAAAACAAAAAAATAGCAGGTTTATCCCGCGTATCCCAGAGTTCCTTGTGAAAAGGCTCGCCCGGGGAAGTACTACACCATACCTATTTCTGCCGCCAAGGAGCATTGCGGTTTCTGTTTGAAGGGTATGGTTGCCGGGAAATCACATCACAGGCACATGAGGCTTTACATCTGAATGCAAAACCAAATTTGTTATAGGTGTCGCGCCAAAATAACGTCAGCTCAGCATGTGATAAGTACCTACTACTTAACGCTGGTATTCTGCTGACCCCAAATAGTGTGGTCACGGATGCCAGGAGCTTGCACTGCTGCGCAGTATGTGCAGTACAGAGCAGTACTAAAAACCGGTAGGTATTTAGTCTCCTTCCGGTACTGTTTTTATTTCTTAACACTAAGTGTGTTTAAAAACACACATTAATCAATCCGGGTCTCTTAAGGTAATAGTAAATATATTTCTTCTAGATCTTCGTGCTTTATCTTAGACCACATCATTGCTTACCATCAGGTAAGATTGTGGTCAAACCAAAGGTTGCCTGGAAGAGATCGCTTTGAGCGATAAGTCCGCCCATTATACCACCATGTATTAAGTCCAGTCTTTAAGTTTTCTAGGTCAATTTATTTTAATTTAGTGTAACAATAAAGAGTTATCTCTTTCTCTCTCTCAAACGAAGATCACCCAGTTAAAAAAAAAGTGTATAATTATGTGAGAACAAATAAATGTATTTTTTTTCTTTTAATAATAAAACCAGCTTCGAGAATAATCTTTCATCTTACCTAATATGTATCACAAAATTTAAACTAGTTGGAAAATATTACGAAACTCTGAAGATTTCGCGTTACCTGCACATTTTCAGCGTATCTTCTAATTTATTACATTCACAATTAAATTATGGACCCGACTGTACCTGGGGGTATTTATCACGTGTGCAATTAAAATTATGAGCGTAACTGTACGCTGGCGAATTTAATATTAAACAGCATTTAAGAGGATCGTTTAACGAAATAAAAATATTGCTGGAAATTCACACCGCGCCCTCTAGCCCCAAACCAAACAAAGCTTGTACTATGGGAACTGATAGAATACTTATGTACTTTATTTTTTTCTAAATAAATACTTCTAATATATAGAGAAACAACCAGACCCGGATTTGTTACGGATCTGCAGATCACGCAAACATTTGTACCGCGGCGGGAATCGAACCCCAATTCGCCCACTGCGCCACGGAGGTCGTCGTAAATACAGTGAGCAATTTTGACGATATCTATACCAATATAATAAATATGTAAAGTTTTCTGTTCGAAAGTTTGTAGAAAGAAGATTAGAGAATAATGTTGGAAACTACTAAACGGATTGTGATAATTGTGATTATTTACTGATAGAAAACTACACTATCCCTGAGTGTATCTCACTCACAAGTTTTCACACGAAGGTCTTTGATCAGTGTGTGTTACCAGTGATGACGTATGTCAGAGAAACGTGGTCTCTCACTATGGCCCTTATAAGAAGGCTCGCGGTCGCTCAGCGTGTTAAGGAGAGGGCTACGCTTGGTGTTTCTCTACGAGATCGAAACAGTAATGAGGAGATTCGTAAACGAACCAAAGTCACCGACATAGCACAATGGATTCGCAAGCTTAAGTGGCAGTGGGCGGGGCACATAGCTCAAAGAATTGACGGCCATCGGGGAAGAAAAGTTCTCGAGTGGAGACCACACGCTGGAAAGCGCAGCGTAGGAACCCCACCCCCTCCCCCCCACCCCCCCCCCCACTAGATAGGAAGAAGACCTGACATAGGCGTACAAGTGATAAAGGTCGCTCTGGAAATCTATGGGGGAGGCCTACGTTCAGCCATGGATATCCTTTGGCTCATATGATAATGATATGACAATGATACCCAGGATGACTAGTGACTATTTGCTTTTAAAAACATGAATGAATGAATGAAAACACTTTTGTACACAATATAAACAAAAAAAATACATACAAAATAGAAAACACAAAGTAACTGATACAATGGGCGGCCTTAACGCTAAGAAGCGATCTCTTCCAGACAACTTTTGGATGGATAGGATTTAGTCATAACAAAGATAATGGTCGGGGGTTTACATTTATGGCTAAACTATTTATAAAGACAGTGCGTCTAATATCAAAATAAGAATATAACTAAATACTAAAATTAATAAATATTAATACAAATAGAACATATCCACTAATTAAAGACATGACACACTAATTCACGTAATATTGCCTTTTAATGAAACTCCGTCTAAAATGTAGGAAGTCGCGGTAAGTTCCAAGTTCGGCCGAAACTTTTGCAAAGTTTCTAAAAGTTCTTAACTTAAAAGCACCCTCATGTAGAGCTTACGTAAACAGTTAATCACTTATTGCCTTGGATTTATGTACAGAGTTAAAATAAAATTTGTGGAGGAATATTTATATAGAAAACTATGATTCAGGGTTGACCCCCAGGTTAATAAGTCTGTGGAATGAGTGCTGGGGCTCCATGTCAGTTAAGATTAATATTGTTTAATACATTGTTGATACGTAAGCAAAATGAATAAATATATATGAGAACCCATTTAGGGAACCTTTTATACGAATTTGCTTATCCAAAATCCAAGTTTATCCCAAATCCCTAACAAAACACGCCATGTTTAATGAGAAAACATAATCCAACAAGAAAGCGATTAACACCTTCCCCAACTTAATGAATTTTCATTCATTCCTGATTAAATTAGTTTTTCTTTGATATTAAAGCATGCTCCATAAATTTTAACCAGCAGGACTCGAACCCGCACGTAAGCCTCGCGCTGCCTCCAAAGAGTGTAGGCACGTGTAAAGTTTTACGCCTCCCGAAGGCATCCGACACACCTTACTATTTTTTGCTACATATACCAAAACTACATAAAAATAATTGGTCGAGGGCGTGTCGGACCACGCACAGTGAAGTGTTCCGTAGTCAGCACGGCCAACATTAAATAAACTGTTTGCAAATCGAACAACAGATATAAGTTGGTACTGTAAGGGTTCCTAGTTCGACCAGGCTTCCATAGGTTCCTTATATTTTTGTATGTATTAGTAAGTGATTATATTACACACTTATACCAACATTACTCACTGCCCAACATAGTCTAACTCAGAGGTCCCCCTTGTCTCTTAGACCACTTGTCATGTTTTTCGGTTTTGGGTAGACCCCCTGCTTATCTAAAGAACTTTTTACAAATTCATTAGCTACAAAAGGTTTTTTACGATAATAACACTTTTTTCCTTATTTTTTTATTTTTAGATATTAAAATTGAGTCAAGTGCAATTATTTTTATTTATTAACTATCATTTTGTAATATGTATGTACTTAACAAAACTGTTGTTCTTTCACATTAATCGATATAGTTAGAAAACTCGCTTTGCCTACCGTTCCTATATAACGCGGCGCCCGAGCGCAAAGCGCCCACTGGCTGTCGTCTTTCGTGCAAAAGTTGTGGTAAAAAGTGTATTTCAGTTATAAAATATAGTTGAGTAGGTAGTTTCGGCTTGGTTGTGTAAATTGGTGATTTCTTTGTTAATATTTGATTATGATGTACTTGCAAATATAGTTGGTTTTGATTAAAACGGGTATTTATCGCGTATGTACATTTTTTATTTGTTATCCCGACGTTTCGGCTGTGTTGCAATAGGCGTGGTCACGGGTTGACAGTAAATTATTAAAATATGTTAAAATATGAAAATTTCACGCAAAAAGAAATTATGAAGAAAATTTATTTTCTAATACATAGACGCAGCTAATGATGGCCGATTGAGAATTATACCGGGGCGACATTGGCAGCCTGCGTCATACGTATGTCAAGGCGGTATGAAGTTCGGCGGGTCAGCTAGTTACTTATATAACATTTTCTAATTGTACATAATGGCAAAAGTTCTGACACAATAGTTTATTGTTTGAGAATAAATAAAATGAATGAACATGGATCCCTTGCATGTCGTAGACGACCCCTGGGGGTCGATATAGACCACTTTGGGAATCATCGGTCTAACCTAATCTGTGTAAACGGTGCTTTTTATGCCTGTAGCAAAACCTATACTATGTAATAACTATTAAATCTAGTAAAATTTCGGTATAATTGTGTATTGTCTGAAATAAATAAAAACGACTACGGAATCCCAAAAAATACATATATAACGCTTTATTGTACATCACATTTAAATAAATAAAAAAACAATATAAAAACCAATAACAAGACACGTGAAATACAAGTGGCGGTCTTAACGCTAAAAGCGATCTCTTCTAGACAACCTTTGGATAGACTACTTACAGTTGCAAATTAAAAAAACTCCTCTTTCCAACGTTCTCGTGAAATGCAGTTAATTCAGTTGTCTGGAAGGTATTATTTATATTATTATATTATTTATATATGTATATATATATATATTTATATATTATATTTTTTGTATATTATTTATCAACCGTTTTGGAATATTATTTTTTTATTTGAAAGGAAATATATTCAGATAGACATTTCATCAAAATCGGTTAAGTAGGTTGGTTAAGTCGATTATATGTTTAAAATGTTGTTTCCGACTAAGATGAGTTATGTTTTCGCGTAAACCATCAGAAATAGATTATTTCCTCACGTTAACTCAATTCTAATTGAAAACAACGGAAATACCTATTAAAGTAAAGCTCAGTCTTAACACGCTATTATCAACATTAATCCTAAGCCATTTTAAGTGATTCTGTAACGATATTATAATGTAATGGGACGTGTACAATAGGCAATGTATACATGTATTGTATGTACAATGTACACATAGATGTGTACATTAAATACACTCATTACGCAGCTTACGTGTTGATGTGTGAGATTTTTGGGGCCATGAAATTGGCGATAGAGTATAGACGTGAGGTTCCAGAGGAATTTCCTCCCGCGACACTTCGCTTGTGGAATAGTGCCGAAGTTTTCCCCAGGGACTATAGTAAAGGGTTCCTCAAAACGGCCGTTTTAAAAATTTTAAATAGCTGGCAACGCGCGAGAGATACCTTTAGTGTTACAAACGTCCATAGGCTACGGTAACCGCTTACCATCAGGTGGGCAGTATGCTTGTTAAGTAAAGTAAGTAAAAAACGTTTATTTTGCATTACAAGGGTACATTAAATATAATATTTACAGAATAAAACGTGTGTGTGTACGTAAGAAGTTATATTTCTTTGGCGTAACACAACAAAAATAGCTAAAGATTTCATCCCGTATACCACAACTCCTTGTTTGCAAAAGGAATGATAAATTATTAAATATAGTTGTGAGTTTTCACGGAAACTTGAGAGACAGTTATCAGCTAACTTCATCATCTCGCTTTTTGGATATCGGTGTGCACGCGCATAAGTCAGTTATCAGCTAATTTCATCACGTCGCTTTTTGGCTGTCGGTGTGCGCGCGCATTGTAAAAATTTTATTCTCCTATTTTTTCCCAAACGCACCAAAAGAAATATACCTTCAATAATGGTAATGCTGTGAAAGCAAAAACGGTCGCCACTACGCATTATGTTGTAGTAGCAAAAAATTTACACAACTACAGCCATTTTGGTGCCATCAAGGGCAGAAACTGTGTCAAACATCAATTGTGTACAACCTTTGAAAAAAAATTGCATATTATTTATAGTAGTTTTCAAACCGCTTCTCCAAGAGCCCCACACTAATCTCCGTATAAATTCCTAAGAGCGTTTTCATCGCTACTTATCACATGCCTTCTAGCAATAAGGGTTGACATACCCTTAAGCAGGCTTTTTGACAAAATTACTTAACACTTTGACTGATTTATCGTGCAGCTTTTTGGGATATTGAAAAAGTTTTGGGAATATTATAAGGATATGAGTATGCGATGTAAGTTATCAAGGGGAATGTTACGAGTAGGGGAAGAAAAATTGTGGGAAATTTTCGTATTTACCTACTTTTATTCAGAATGATTTAGTTTATTATTACTTTTATTTTCTTGTAGTAAAGAATAATTAGGAATAAAAAAGGATTGTGTGGTTTTATGAAACCACGGTAAAAGTGAAACTTTGTTTCACATTATAGACATTTTTCTTCGTTGGCACAAATGAGTAATAGTCTATACACTACACGGTCAGCTGATGCGAACTATAGGCGCCGCCATATTGGCCTCGGCTGCTCTGACGAGCGCCATTCACTTTATCCCTACTCTGCGGCCGACCGTCACGCGACATGCAACACACAGACGAAACAGTTCGAGGCGATGTAATAAAAGTTTCACTTTAACAAGTCAGACTTTAGGCTTTAATATATCATCCAAAGTTATAGGCAGAAGTGATATTTTAAGTTGTTATAAAATATTTTATGTTGTTATAAATAAATTTCAGGACTGATCATTGAACTTGGCACCCATTTAGCTCTCACTTCTTTTGTCGTTGAAGTCAACAACCAAGACATACATCGTAATATTGAACTTGGCTCTCGTTTCACATATATGTTTTTGATAGGATAAGTATTCTACCAGTTATCACACTCACACACACGCACACACACACACCCACTCACACACGCACATACACACACCCACTCACACACGCACATACATGCACCTACTCACACTCACTTATTCATTGTACACTATTACCTATATAAGATAAAATAAATAAAATGTTAGTAATGGATTTTAAGTTCATTGCTTTTTAGAATATGTATTTGATTTTGTAAACGTAAAATGTTTTTCTTAAGCTACGTCAATTTTTTATATTACGGAAGAGCGAAACCTCCTAATACAGGTATTATTTACTTAAAAGGAGGTTTCAACTACTAGTTAAGATATTGTAAACACAAGTTATCGAAATAAAACATTTGTATTTGTATTTGTAGTTATCTGGTTCCCATAATACAAGCTCTGCTTAGTTTGGGGCTGTGTAAAATCTCCAGCAATAATGATCTATTTATTTTTAGAGTTCCAGATCAAAATGGTAAAAACGGAACCTTTATGGTGCGACTTTGTCTGTCCGTCTGTCTGTCACAGCTGATTATCTCAGCAACTACTGAACCTATACGTTTGAAATTTGGGATAGTTATAAATAATACCGACCTTCCTCCATCGCAAGTAAAAATTTCAATTTGGTACCGTTTTGGAGTTATGATGAAAAATACCGAAAAAAATACCAATTATTGGTGTTGGTGGGAATAAATGACACGTCCCCACTAATATTCATACCTACCGGTCCCACCGGTGGGCTCGTTGGAAATAAACCGCAAAGTTTTGGTAGATCTTCAATTAAAATTTGATTTAAATTTTGAATAACCATTACGATTACGCGGTGACAAAGATAAAGATATCTATTTGCATAACATGTGTGCGTTAACATACATACCTATCTAAAATATAAAAATGTCACGGTGTTTGTGGTCGCACTCCTCTGAAACGGTAGGTTGGTAGGTATGAGAATAGGTCGTAAAGCATTTGTCACCCTCCTATCCCCACCCCCCATTTTTTATAGTGATTTTATTATTTTTGTATGAACAATATCCATTTAATTTAATCGCCGTTCATTGACGTGAAGTCATTTACATGAAGTGTCGCGTCACTTTGACATTTAATTCTGCATTTGATTTCAAGTCAGGGGTTCAAGTCAAGTAGGGTCAGCTAGCAACATTCATGTATGTATATTAATGTGCATGCTAGATTTTAATGAAGTTGTAATAACATATAAATAGCAAATGTTTATCACCTGCGGAGAAGTTGCTTTCAATTGGGAAGTTTTAATCAAATCTTCAATTAATAATACTAATTCATTTCAATGTTGACGCAAATTAAATTTTACTTGCGCCTTCAAGCGAAGAAGTTTATAAAGTTAGAATACCGGTAAACAGAATGAATCAGTGAATTAAAACACATTATTAAACACTACAAAAAAACAACCTTAAATATAAAAATACAAAACCTACAATGGGCAGCCCTATCGCTTAGAAGCGATTACAGAACATTTAATAACTTAATCAAATTATTTTTATACTAGCTGTTGCCCGCGACTTCGTACGCGTTACACTACTAAATGTGTAGGTAACCTTGAAATATAGCTAAACTCGCTGTTGCAACTTGGCTTGACACCCAATTTTTATCCCATGGGACCTGATTTATGGGATAAAAAGTAGCCTATATTTTAATCCAGGTTATAATCTACGTACATACTAAATTTCATCAAAATCGATTCAGCCGTCACGACGTGAATTAGTAACAAACAAATAAATAAATAAACAAGCATCCATATTTTCGCATTTATAATATGAGTGTGATATTAAAATCAGTTGGATAATTTTGTCAATACAGTTATTCCTAGCGATTTTACTAAGTTACTTTTTGAACGAGCCTTACACCCCTAAAAAAGTTTCTAGAAATATGTATGCGATACGGCGTCCCTCTTTTAGTGATATATATTTATTATTTAATATTATAAATACCTATGTAGTAGTGGAAGCGGACCTGCGTGAGCTACAAGCGGAACACTGGCGGGAACCTGCACAGGACAGACCAAAATGGCGACTGCTTTTATCGGAGGCCAAGACACACTTCGGGTCGCGGAGCCATTGGAGTAAGTAAATATTATAAATACGAGATTTATCACGGGGGTTTTATCGATGTTTCGGCCGACTAATGTTTTGGTTCAATTCTTGGTTCAATTCCTAGTTAAATTTTCTAAATTTATTTTTAGCAGTCAAGCTCTTGAACACTACCTACCTCACCTGATGGTAAGTGATGGTGTGATCGAAGATGGAGCACGCTTGCCTAGAAACAACCTGTTTACATTATCGATAATAACACAAAAGTAAAAAAGTTACCGCACATAGTCAATTAAAACATGTCACACTAACACACGCCGCACACACTACACATCCCCCCCACTTGATGGAAAGACGACCTGATAAAGGTTGCTGGGAGCCGTTGGGTGCAGGCCGCACAAGATCGGTCGCTCTGGAAACTATGGGGGAGACCTACAGTCAGCAGTGGACGTATGGCTGATATGACGCTTTCCAGTGCGTGGTCTCCGCTCAAGAACCTTTCTGCCCCAACGGCCGTCAGTTCTTCGAGCTATGTGCCCCGCCCACTGCCACTTGAGCTTGCTAATCCTTTGCCAGAACAAGAAGTAATTTCTACAAACAAAACCACAAACCACACTCAACATACAGACAACAGATTATTATTAGATAATGAAGACTTAGAATTACGCAAAACTGAAAGTGAGTTTTCCTTATTACAATCATCAATCAAAAGTCATCCCGATATGATGATGATGATTATTCCTAGAAAAAGATACATTCTACCCCGACCATTAGTCTGTATACCTGTTCCCCGATCCAATGGTGGAATTTGTCTTGGAGTTGGATTATTCGCAACGACTAATTGCTTTCTTCCAATTCCGCCTTGATAATAGCTGAGCGGTGCAAGTGTTAAGCGGCAGCGGTTTTATGCAACTAATGCATTATGCAATGTCAGGGCTAGCCTTTAACTAATGAATCCGCAACGAGATTATCGAACAGAGAACCAAGGCCATCGACATACGAGGCATGCCTTTTAAGTTCTGTCGTTTCCATATTTTCCGGCAATTTTGAATTTGGAACTGTTCTATATTCGAATGTGTTTACATTTTGAATCTCAAAACAGTTGAAAGTATTAGGATTAATGCTATTGTTTAGTCACAGTTTCGATTTGAATCTGTCAGGTCACGTACGAAAATGAATCTTTCTAAGGAAAATGTTCGTGCAATAATTTTCTACAACTTTAGAAGAGGCCTGACACGGCTTCAGTGTTTAGAAGAGCTAACATCTGTGTTCAGTGATGTAGCCCCATGTCTGCGGACTGTCGAACGCTGGTATTTAGAATTCCAGCGTGGACATACTAGTGTTAGTGACAGATTTCGCGAAGGACGCCCAAAATCCGCCTTCACTGAAGATAACATCATTGCTGTGAGACAACTAATTCTCGAAGATCGTCATGTGACGTATCGAGAGATAGAGGCTCTATTAGGCATCTCAGGGACAACCATTCAGAAGATCTTGCATGAAGCGCTTGGTGTGAGAAAGCTAGTTTGCCGTTGGATACCGCATCTGCTTTCCGACGATCACAAGGCGGCCCGCGTCAGATGGTGTAAGAAAACTCTGCAAAGGTTCAACCGAGGGGAGTCAAACCACGTCTACGACATCATAAGTGGTGACAAATCTTGGATCTATGCCTACGATCCTGATACCAAACAACAATCTACAATCTGGGTCTTTCAAGACGAGCCAAAGCCGACTAAAGTTGTTCGTTCTCGAAGCACTTCAAAGAAGATGGTGGCCACGTTCGTTGGAAAAACCGGCCATGTTGCGACTATTGCACTTGAAGATCGTAGAACGGTTAACGCAGAGTGGTATACTACAGTTTGTTTACCACAAGTCATCGCCGAACTTCGAAAATCTAACTCAAAGCGACGCATCATCCTGCACCACGACAACGCAAGCTCACACAGCGCTCGTCAAACGATTGAGTATTTGAAGCAGGAAAAAGTAGAAATTCTTGACCATCCTCCATACAGTCCTGACCTAAGCCCTAACGATTTCTTTACATTTCCTAAAATTAAGAAAAGTCTTCGTGGTCAAAGGTTCCAGTCCGGTGAAGAAGCAGTCGACGCTTTCAAGACAGCCATTTTGAACACCCCACTTTAGAGTGGAATAAATGTTATAATAACTGGTTTGAGCGAATGGAAAAGTGTTTTAAGCTACGTTGTGAATACTTTGAAAAACAATAAAAAGTACTATAAGGTTCTAGATGTGTTTTTTTCTTCAAACGACAAAACTTAAAAGGCATGCCTCGTATCCCAGACGATTAGCTCAGACTATTCTCTGGTTAAAATGGGTGTACCACAGGGATCAATTCTGGGACCATTTTTGTTTTTAGTATATATTAATGATCTTCCCCATCTTGTAAGGGACGATCATGAGGTTGTACTGTTTGCAGACGACACGTCACTTTTATTTAAATTAAAGCGACGACAAACCGATTTTGACGATGTAAACAATGCAATCTCTAAGGTGGTAAAACGGTTCAATGTAAACAATCTACTTCTAAATGAAAAAAAAAACAAAGTGTATTAGATTTATACTACCTAATGTTACACGAGTTAAAGCAGATATAAAAATCAAAGACGAGGAGTTGGCTCTTGTGGACACCACCGTATTCTTAGGTATAACCCTAGATAATAAGCTTCAATGGGGCCCTCACATTGATGGGTTGTCGAAGAAACTTAGTTCTGCGGCATACGCAGTCAAAAAGATCCGTCTTTTTACAGACGTAGCCACAGCTAGACTAGTTTACTTCAGCTACTTCCACAGCATTATGTCATACGGTATACTGCTGTGGGGGAGTGCTGCAGATATAAACACCGTTTTTGTGCTGCAGAAGAGGGCTGTTCGTGCAATTTATAATATGGGCCCCAGAGAATCATTACGCAATAAGTTTAAAGAAATAAATATTATGACATTCCCTTGTCAATACATCTATGAAAATCTAATGTATGTTCACAAAAATAATAATTTGTTTAAGAAAAATAGCGATAATCATAATTTTAATACTAGAAATAAAGATAAACTCGCTGTTGCCACTTGTAGACTCCATAAAGTTAGTAAATCGTTTAAAGGGCAAGGTGTACGCTTTTATAACAAACTCCCAAGGGATGTACAAAAATTTACAATTAACAAATTTAAAAACGTAATTAAACAAAATGTTTATAAAAGAGCCTACTATAAAATATCGGATTATTTAGATGATAGAGAAGCTTGGGATTGAAATTGCTCCAACTCCTTCAAAATGTTACAATTTAGACGTAATTTATTTTCTGTATTATGTATTGTAAAAGGATCATTAAAAAAAACAACCAGCCTTGTTTTCTTGCCTTTCTTTCCTGGCTTGGTCGCGAAGGAACAGGCAGTAAAATTGACGTTTCAAAGTGATCCTTGTGATTTTAATGAATACAAATATTTGACTTTGACTTGACTTTGACTTTAGCATGCCGAAGAACTACATCAATGTTTACAAATTACATCATACTCGTACAATATTAAACATTGTAAAGTTTAATGCAATTTAAATTATTTATAATAAATGAAACCAAAATATATATATATATATATGTATATATATATAAAATAATATAATGTAACCTATACTTACTATAAATAAAAGTTAACACAAAAATAATGAGACTAAAAAAAATAACACATAATAAATAAATAAATAAAATAAATATTGCTGGATATTTCACACACCGCTAAGTAGCCCCAAACTAAGCAGAGCTTGTACTATGGGAACCAGTTAACTGATAGAATACATATATACTTTTTTTTGTAAATACATACTTCTATTATATAGAAAAACAACCAGACCCGGAACAAATATCTGTATATCATGCAAACATTTGTTCCGCGGCGAGAATCTAACCCACTACCTCTTGCGTCTCAGCCGGCTATTCGCCCTTTGCGCCACGGAGGTCGTTATAAATAACAATAGAAATATTACCCAATAAATAATTGTTGTACGTTTGGCAACATCTACGAAACTCCAAACGCGATCTTAATGCGAGAATCCGGTAACATAATTGGAGGAATATCCGGTAATGTACCGGAAAAAATGTCTAGACGTCTAGAAGTCCGAATATCTAGACTGAAATACAATGCTTATATAAGTTTTAACTTGAATCTTGAACAAAACGTGGGGACAATTACTAGAGGCAAGGAGAACAAAAATTAAACTCATTCAGCCTCCGTAACTTAAAATAATCCTTATAACGAATTGTTTATTACAAACATAAAATCACCCGCATCCGCTTCCGCCACTGCTTATAACTTAACCCCATAATCATTCGTGACTTGCCCAAGACTTGGTTAGGTACATTTACACCAGCACAGAATAACAAACAGTCAGTACTGCGGGTTTAATTAAACACATTTCTTTGTAAACCGACGATATTTCTTAGGCAACGTAATTTGTTTTTTAAATAAACAAATTTTGCTGTAGACTTGGCGGATGAAGATATTATAATTGCGAAGACGCCATACTTAATTATTGTTCTTCTAGTTTTATGACAGAAAAATACGGAACTTCATAATAAGGTGGTTCTTTCGAGGCAAGCATTCTCCATTTTCGATCACACCATCATTTACCACCAGGTGACTATCATCAATAAAATATATATATATTTCGTCCGGAGTAGTACTACCACCGCACTTATTTCTGCCGTCAATCAGCAATGCATTGCTGTGTTCCATGTTGAAGGGCACATTAGATTAAAAATTAATTAGAATTAAATATTTAAACATCGATATTAAATCTTAATCGTAAAAAATATAAGCATAAGTGCCTATTTTACAACCTTCAGGTAACTTTAATTGACGATTAATTGAATAAGAAACATTACCTCTTTAACCGATTCATTGCGGATGGCACGGCAGCCGTGTCATCATTTTCTTTTGCGTGTGGCGTTAGGCACGTGAGCCGTGCCATTTTGAAATCGATGGTAATTCCTTCAAATTAAGTTTTAGGGAGATCTACCCCAGAACAAAACTTTTTTATTTTTAACGTTAATCAAGCTTGTAGCATTCGTTTCTGGATATTGTATTGTTTTTTAAAAAATAGGGGTCACCAACCTTTTTGAAAATTTTAATGATGAGGATTTTTGTATCATAATATAATTGAAATAAATAATATTAAAAAATTGCTTATTTTTATATCAGAAATGTGAACGATTTGAGAGAACATTTTTTTAACATTTTAGGAGAATCTTAGCGCAAAAGACAATTACCGCTACCGAAATAGGATGTCAGAAACTAATCAGAATATTGGAATATCGGAACCAGTGGTATATTGTCGCCACATGATGTACACGTCCAAAGTCCTTTGGACTATTTCGTTTTATTTTTGAATGCCCAATTCATGAATTTAATATTGGATTGTACAAATAAGTACGGCAACAGACTGAAAGCAGCAGCGACTACTTCTCGAGCTCGATTTAGACAATGGACTGATGTAAGTGTCACCGAATTTAAAACATTTCTAGGCATACTGTTGCTGATGGGAACAATAAAACTCAATAGAATGGTAGATTATTGGTCCACTCATTATCTGTTCCGCTTAAGTCCACATATATTTATGTCGAGGGACAGGTTTTTTTTTAATTTTAAGAGCCTTAAATGTTCAGAATAATGAAAGACCAGAGAGTATATTTAAAATTAAATCTTTAATTGATTTATTCAACGACACGGTTAATTCAGTATATTATCCATTAAGAGAGCTAACAATCGATGAGTCTCTTATTCTGTGGAAAGGAAGACTTTTCTTCCGTCAATACAATAAAGGAAAAACACATAAATACGGAATTAAATTATACATTTTAGCCGATGCCAACGGAATTATTTTAAATATTCACGTGTACGCAGGCTCCCAGGATGTGCAAGTCGGCGGTAGAAATCATATTAAAAAAGTGGTTCATTTGCTTATGCAAAAGTATATTGAAAAAGGCCATTCCTTGTATGTAGATAATTTTTATACCAGCGTGGGTTTAACTGAGGAGCTATTATGTAAACACACATACGTTGGCCAAAACTAACTGGCCAAAATATTTACATCCATGTATATCCAATACAGCGTCATGTTCCAAACATGACGCTCATCATCCTTAGTTTTTTCTATGCACTTTGAACTGTCCACCATATTATTTTCTAAACACGTTGATCTGTCCACCATCTGTTTTTTTATGCACGTTGAAGTATCCTCATGTATAGATTTCAAGTGTTCTGAGTTTTCCCAGTGTTGTGAATATGTTTGCGAATTTTGCTCTAATATTTGGTCATCGTCGTCGCGTTGAGTTTCAATTTTTGTCTCGGGAATATATTTTCTTTTACGCCGTAATTCTTAAACAATAAATAGGCAATAATTTACTTTAAAATACTTGAAATTTCTTATCAGGAAAACCAAAACAATAATTTTAGAACTAATGTAAGTAGAAAAGGTTTATCACACCTGTATTAAAAAAGCCACTTACCATCCATTTCCAAAAATACACTTATTTTTACACTTTTTATCACTTGAAACTACGTTCCTGACCGTTCACGTTAGATTTCGAATGTAAACTAAAAGTTTAACGCTTAGAACCACGTAAAAATGGTAAAAAACACTGTTTTCTTTTCCGCATGGCTGAAGACACAGGAGCCATGTCATTTAATCGTATGGCGCTTGGCACGGCAGCCGTGTCACGGTAATTTTGTTCAACGCTACAGTTAGAAGTTTGCAAAATTAGACATCGCAACGAATCGGTTAACTGTTTTTATGTCAAAACTAAAACGTATATATTATTTACTATCCGTTGGATAGCGTTACTCAGATTTGGTGAAATAGGCACTAGTTAAAAAATAATAAATGCCAATGATAAGTTAAATGTCAAAACAATAAATAAAATAAACAAATATAAAAACAATAAATAATAATAAGGAACCCCCGGCGCAAGTAGACACCAGGCACTGTATATATAACAGTTAAAAATAATAAAAATGATTCAGGGGATTTCGGGATTTTTATCCACAAATCCCCTGCCGGCACTCGAAGTGAACGCGCAGGGGATTCTCGCAGGGGATTTGTGGAATAAGCCTATTTATCATCGTCAATTGATAAGAAAGGTTTTTTTGTTTTATCGTCAATTGAACGCCGTTAAATTCTTGTCACAATAATGTTTTATTATTTTTAGTGCAGTAACATCGTTATGTCGTCCGGTATACGATAATTGTCGTTATGTTCGAGGGTTCCGCAAGATTTTCCTTAGGCGCAAAAACAGGGCTCATAGGGCCCGCACCGTTTTGACTCTATTCTTTTCCTAGCGTGATGATATTAAACAATAATAATCGAATATTAACCAAAACTAAACCTTAATAAACTGTCGTGATTTATTTTAATCATTAATATAAATTTATGATTTATAATCATTATTTAAAATAGCTATGGCAGAACGAATCTCCCATGGCACATGATGAGTGATTGCCATTTGTTTCTACATCTTTTTCTTTAGTTTTTACCCACGACGGAACGGAGACGGTGTATGCGGTCAGGGTGAGAAGTTGTTATGATCACCTCCCCGTAGGTTAGAGCGACCGATCTTGTACGGCCTGCACCCAACGGCTCCCAGCAACCTAGATGGGGGCCGTCCAATAGTGCTGCGCTTTCCAATGCGTGGTCTCCACTCGAGAACCTTTCTGACCCAACGCCTATCAGTTCTTCGAGCTATGTGTCCTGCCACCTGCCACTTCAGCTTGCTATCCTTTGTGCTAAGTCGTATTAGAGATTGTTGTATAAGTGACAAAACATTATGCCTTTTATCTTATCTATTATCTTCATTTACGACAATCTTGCCTGATGGTAAGCGATGATGTGGTCTAAGATAGAGCGCGAAGACAGGTTTTTTTATATGTTATAAGCTCGCGTTTGACCACGATCTCGACTGATGGTAAGCGATGATGCAGTCTACGGTTAATTTATATTTACTTCAAAAATATTAAGCTAATTTATAAATAAATAAATAATGCTGGAAATATCACACAACGCCATCTAGCTCCAAACTAAGCAAAGCTTGTACAATGAGAACCAGATAAATAATAGAATAGTCATACACATATATTTTTGTAAATACATATTTATAATATATACAAAAATACCCAAACCCGGAAAAATATCTGTAGATCATGCAAACATTTGTCCCACACCGGGGATCGAACCCGTAACCTCCTTCGTCTCAGTAGGCTATTCGCCCACTGCCCCACGGAGGTCGTCAGCTATATTTTTTTTTTGTTATCTTAAGACTTAAGCAATATTATTCAGTACGTTTCGTTAACATTTTACTCCTACGGAACCCAAACCCGGTTACGACATTTTTACAGCCCAATAAAGAGAAGTAGACTATTTTTTACGCAACATTAAATAATTACTGAAATTTATGATTTACGCTCGGATTTAGTGGAGATAAGATGTCACGAGGATTTTACGTTTATTTCATGGTTCTTCTTTTTTGCGAAATTTCTATCTTTGTTTAATGTTTTTACATAGTTTTAATAGCAGCAACTTATTCTACTACCGGCATTTTTAGTACTAATATCTCAACTAGCTGTTGTCCGCGACTTCGTACTCGTTACACTACATAATGTAGGTAATCTAGAAAAAAGCTAAACTCCCTATTGCAACTTGACTTGACACCCCATTTCTATCCCATGGGACCTGATTTATGAGATAAAAATTAGCCTAGGTGGTAATCCAGATCATAATCTACGTACATACTAAATTTAATTGAAATCGGTTTAGCCATTACGACGTGATACAAACAAATAAATAAACAAATATCCAAACTTTCGCATTTATAATACTAGAGCGTGATATGTCCTTTTCATTTTATTTATTCATTGCGAAAATGGGTATGCTTACATAGCAGAAATTGATAAAATAAATATAAAATTGAGATCCTCCATGATCAGCCAATAAGCACGCAATGTTAAACTGTATTAATTATAAATATGTTCGAAGTCTATTTCTATTATGTAAGTTATATTAAGTATGTTCTATCACTCACGGGAAACAGGATCGATTAACATATTAAAAAAAAACATTTTTTTTCACGTTTTGGGTTTTAACTCAAAAAGTAAAAAGGCTGCAATAAAGTAACTTTACGAGTATTTTAAATGATACTTCACCTGATATTTCTTTTCTATACTCAATCATTGCTTTCACATCGTGAGCAAGTTGGTACAGATAGATAGTGTCACATATGATCCCTGGCAGGGTAGCAACAGGAATGTGCCATATAATATCTAAATAGGTAGGCATGCCGTTTATACTTCATAATTTCTTCAATATTTTATTATTTTAACGTTATTTTCAGTTTTAGGTTTGCTTTAGTAAGTATATATGCGATCTTAAACAACGTTTTTCTCTTCTTTTTCCACCTGATCGACCTTCTCTTTCTTCTCAACATATTTTACTGAAGACGCCTGAGCATAAAACTTCTTTTTTCACTAACTTTTTCACCGTGACTGTTATCCGCTTCTGGAACTGTGGCACTCGGAAAGGCCGCCTCTATGGGAATCTTCAAATTCAAAGTATAGAGAGATAGAATAAACACTTCTCTCTTCAAGATACCCAACAAAATTGAGCATTTTATGTAGGTATATTTATGTATTTCGTTTATGTAAGTGTATTATTATTAATTTTTGTAGGTTTATTTTATAATACCTAAGCTAAAGTTTGTTTATCTTTCTATTTTATGACACTACACAAAGGTTAGCTGGAAGAAAATGCGAATTAGCATCAAGTTCATCAATAAATAATTTTCTAATCTAATCTAATCTATATATGCATAAGGTTTTGGTGATTTGGATTAAGACTTTTAAACTCTCTTTGCCTCACCACATTTCATATTTTTAACCCATTATCTCACTTACTACAGTAATCTCTTCTAGTCAACTTTGCCTGTATGTTCCAGTTACAAAATAAACAGCTCCATCAGTTTAGATTAGTTAATGTATGCAAATCTGATCAGTCCGTTCGTAACAGCACTTGCGTTTCACGGATCCTATCTGTGTGGATTATGGTCTAATCTAACGTACACGTGACACTTATGTTCAACTGATACGGTGCCCCTAACAAAAGGGCAAATACATATATATTACAAGTGAATTTACCAGTAATTGGTTGTACATGTAGCTATAAGATATCCCACTAATATTATAAATGCGAAACTTTGATGTTTTTTATTTGTTTGTTTGTTACTCAATTACATCGTAACGGCTGTACCGATTTCGGTGAAATTTTGTATGTACTTAGATTATAAACTTGCTTAACCCATAGGCTACTTTTTATTGACAAACACGCGTGCAAAGCCGCGGGCGGAAGCTAGAAGGCAATAAGAACTCCAAAATTATATCAGGTAACATCTGTTGTTGGACCTAATAAATAAATCTAATCTAATCTTATATTTCGTTGTGTAACATCTTCTAATATTCTGTTATTAAGGGGTTTTTATGTTATGTTTTTATGTGAGGTTAGTATTGTTACGAGCTGAGGGTTCGGGATAAAATAATGGGAATCGGTCTGACCAAAACAACACTTTTATTCAACACTAGAACGATGAATACACGAACTTGGTCTCACGTATCACAACACAATAATTCACACCACTGTTGCACCACTTAAAGTCACCGAAATGTTCACACGTATAGCTAAATCCAGACTGACTCGCGAGCAACTACTGTTCACGCGAGACCCTTCTCACGTCAGTCCTCCAGGGCCTCGCTGAGACTCGCTCACTAACTCACTGAGACTCAGACTGGAGACTGGCCATCTCTCCGGCCTATTTATATCGCACACATTTCGATTGTTCGAGAACGATGTCGATCCTTCCAGGAAAGGGTCGGTGTTTCGACAGAACGACCCATCCTCATTGTGCGCAATCATAGACAATAACAGCAATAACACAGCAAGACAAAAGCGTTCGAGAAGTGTCGATTATTACTCATTGTTTAACAGCCTCGGCGTAACAGTATGTATCATCATCATCATATCACCCATAGGGCGTCCACTGCTGAAAATAAGCCTCCATAGATTAGAGTGGGCGGTCTTGTGCAGCCTGCACCCGACGGCTCCCAGCAACCTTTATCAGGTTGTCTTTCCATAGAATGGCCCCCTACGCTGTGGTTTCCAGTTCGTAGTCTCCACTCTAGAACCTTTCTGCCCCAATAGCCGTCAGTTCTTCGAGCAGTGTGCCCCGCCCACTGCCACTTTATATTTTATGTATTTTACACGATATCTCCGCCTATTTTCCATTATTTTTTTGTCTATTCTTGAAGGTGCATCTCAAGGGTTGTTCCTTAAAAGTATGGTAAGAATCTGATAATGGAGTGTATGATAGAAACCGAAAACTCCGCAACGGATGACAACGATCGCACCGCGATTTAGCTATTGTTCTGGAAATCTCAAGGGAATATATATTTGGTGACCTAGTGGTCAACTAACCTGATCATGCACTTTGAAGATCCTCAACGACAAGCAGCGTCAGCAGCATCTTTTTCTCTCATATACTTTTTGATCTTACTCTGTACAAAGAGTTTTTTTTTATATTTCGTAGTAGTATGCAGCAGGGATGTTGCGAATATTTTTATCCGAATCCGCAAATGCGGAGCCTCCCCATCGAATTGGACATCTGTATCCGCATCAATCGATAAGGATGTTCATGCAAATGGAGATGCAGCGCAGGTCAGGACAAGAAAGAAAGTGGTTGGGGCTTGCGAGTGACCCGTGCCGTGGGCACGTGCTGATTGCCAATAGGAGCGAAGATTTCGGTGACCAGACCCCCAACGCTTTTGTTATCGTTTATCATTTGTATCTCGTAAATCAATTACGTGTTTACTTGCGCTTATCGTGTGAATATTGCAGTTTATGGTGTTATTGTCAGTATACAGTGAGTATTGTATGTTAAGCGAGTTTTCTGCAGTTAATAGTTTATATTTGTATTTTATTTCTGCACAAAACGAAGTTTCTTAAAAATCTTAAGATCCGCATCCGTGGATGTCAAAAAATCTACATCCGCAACATCCCTGGTATGTAGTAAGTATTTTGTTTCGCTTATGTTAGTACAAAGTGAATTCCTCTTTTATTTATAAAGCTACCCTCCTTAAACGTTCTCGTAAAATCCAGTACATCCAAAGGTTGTCTGGAAGAGATCACTTTCAACGATAAGAATGCCAATTGTACTATCGCGTGTCAAGTTAAATCTTTTAAATATGATTTGTTAATTTAAGTGTGGTATACGATAAAACGTTTTCTATCTATTTATCTAAGAGTATAATGTTTGAGGCGAATAAATAATGGTATGCATATGTCTACAAGCATACCGGGTGTACCGCCTAGATACCACAACAGATTAGGGTCAGATCTAATAGCGTATACGCGGATGTTGGTATAATTTCAGTGAGTCTAGATACTGGACGCCGCTTAGCATACCAAATTATAGGATTTGGGATTCGGATCCAAATAGGCTTGCTAGAGAATCACACTGGCGTATTTCTAATTTGTACGAGTTAGGACAAACAGTGAAGTTTATTATTATTATTATTGTTTCTTATCTAATACAAAAAAAAAGCATTGTGTGGTTTTATGAAACCACGGTATAAGTGAAACTTTGTTTCACATTATACACATTTAACTAAAAATTTTCGTTGGCACAAATGAGTAATAGTCTATAACACTACACGGTCAGCTGATGCGAACTATAGGCGCCGCCATATTGGCCTCGGCTGTTCTGACGAGCGCCTTTCCCTTTATTCCTACTCCGCGGCCGACCGTCACGCGACATGCAACACACAGACGAAAAAGTTTGTGACGATATAATAAAAGTTTCACTTTAAAAATGTAGTAGAGTTCCTTGTGAAAGGGCGCGCCCGGAGAAAGTACTACCATACCTATTTCTGCTGCCAAGCAGCATTGCTGTGTTTTGGTTTGAAGGGTATGGTTGCCGGAGAAATTATAGGCTCATGAGGCAGTCCACCTTTATGCCCCAAGTTGATGGATGCAGAGTATTGCATAGTAGGGCACATTTCAAACGTGATGACCTATGAGGCAATTCTCTGTCATGGTTACCACTTAACATCAGGTGGGCCATAAGCTTGTTGCATGACCAAGTAGTATACAAAACAAAACAAAAAACTGGTTATACCTACAATACTTCAATGATGTCTTAAAACCTATACTAGGTTTGTCCAGGCATCAGGTTCTCGATAACGTGGATTCTGGTCAAGATTATTTCATGAGTTAGGTCAGTCCAACTTCAAGAAAGACGTCAGTCGAACACCTGTACGATGGAAAAATTAAAAACGGTTTGTCCTAACGCCATTAATATAGCCAAGTACCTATCTAACACAATATAAGTAGAGCTTAGAAAATTTCGTGATTTATTTCAATCACTATTATATATATAAAAATATATCAGTGCGAGGCGAGACGTTATTCGGAGCGGATCGCACTCACCCTGATGAAGGCTTACGAATTGAACCGAAACATTGTCAACAAAAAGTAGCCTATGTGTTAACCCAAGTTATAATCTACGTACATACCGATTTGAAAGTAACTTTGTCTCTCTGTCTGTTTGTATCCTTTTCACGACTTAACGGCTCGACCGATTTCGATGGAATTTGGTACCTATATACCTAGATAGATTATGAACGGACTTAAGACATAGGGTACATTTTACGCGACTGCACAGAAATGTAGGTAATATTTTATTGACAAACCACGCGTACGAAGCCGCGGGCGGGTCAACTAGTAATTTATACAAAAAAACTATAAATATAGATAAAATAAAAATTATAGAAAAAAATGAAAATATATAATATTTATTTGGGAAATAAAAAGGCTAAAGAAGCTGAGCGACTTTTAATTTGTGGACCAGTCCCGCCGTAAGTGACCACGTTTCGGCTGCACAGGTCATCACGGATAACACAATTATCTTCACATCTAAACTAGGTCAATTGATTCACGGTCTCTTCGAAAACCTTTTTTATCTATTACGGGTATTTTCCCTTTATACAAGTAGGTATTTTTGAGTAGGTTCTCATAATCTTTCGCATCCTTATCTACGATATTATGATCTTGATACTGAACGCATCAAAGGAGTTCGAACGAGCTGAGTAAATTAGATTCTCGGAATAGGGCTGTCGCTTTACTACGGCCTCAGATTAATAATTAACAGCGGCTAGACGTGCCCGGGTTCGTCCGCTCGTCGGGGCGGTATTAGAATTAGTTTAGGCACTACGGCGCACCATACGTAAATCCACGCGCATACACTGCTAATAACATAACCCTTCCTGTTGGCTTTGCCGTAGTCGGATCCTCCGTCGTCCGAGACACGTTCTCGGACGACCCGGATGACGAAATCACCTCCGCTAATGCGGAAGGTGAGTCATCTATATCAGACAGAGCAAACACTTCACAGAAACACCGACCTCGCCGGCGAGGTCGACGAGTCCCTTCAGTCGCCGCCTATACGAGGTACAGACATGTACCCGGGCGTTTCTCTCCTATCCCCACCCCGGCAACAGCCCAAGCCGAGGCTCGTACCTAAGTGGTGCCCTTGCGCTAGTTGCCTAAAAAACTTACTGGGCTGAGCGCCATCTGCGCTCGCCAAAAGTTCGGTTAAGCTGTCACGGCCTCAGAGGCCAACAGCGAGATTAGTTCATTCGAAAAAAAAAAAAAAAAAAATTGCCGTAGTCGGACAAAAATGTAGCCTAGGTATGTCACCCGCGCCCTAATAACGAATCGATTGACACCTTATTCATCAAAATCAGATCATTAGTTCAGGCGCTACGGTGAAACAACTTTACATAGTATAAAATGTAGTCGCTTCTGCTGCCTGTTACCTTCTTTTAAAATACTGAACGGATTTTAATGTAGTTTTCAGCAATAGATAAAGTGACTCAAAAGGCCTATGTGTTAATCCAGGTGATAATCTACGTACATGCCGATTTGAAAGTAACGCTGTATCTCTGTCTGTTTGTTACCTTTTCACGACTTAATGGCTCGACCGATTTCGATGGAATTTAGTACCTATATACCTAGATAGATTTTTTTTCTTTTTTATTTAACGTGGGAGTTTTAACCATACAATGGTTATGTCACTCCCGTAATCATCATATTATATCTACTTTAACAAAAATACAAAACTTAACAATTATACCTAGATAGATTATGAATGGACTTGAGCATAGGATACACTTTACGCGACTGAATAGAAGGGGGGTAATATTTTATTGATAAACCACGCGTACGAAGCCGCGGGTGGGTCAGCTAATACATATATACAAACATACACACATAGACTGCTAAAACATAACACTTCCTTTTGGTTTTGCCGTAGTCGCGTAAAACTCGAATGCGGCAATCTCAAGTGTAAAAATTGTGCCCTATGGATTTAAATTGGCATTGTCTCGCATTTTGTCTTATTTTTTGTAAATCTGTTATTGTGTTCCCTTTGTATGTGATGTCGTAACAAGTAGATATTTTTATATTTTTTGTATTTTCATATTCTAACGTAAACTAACGATAAGTGGCAACCCTAGAAACCCTACGATATCTTAGTACGGTTATAGCTAAAGTTCGGTATCGGCCGGTCCTGTTATTACATATAATACACTACACATTATGTGGTTGGTACGTACGGGCTGGGGCATGTAAACGACCTAATACTATCATGTGTTACTTCGTTAGTGTTGGTGACAACCCTGAGTAAACATTGGATAAGACTGGTTAACGTTCATTAATAGAAACTGTGTCACCGCATACAAGCCACAGCCACAAAACGCTGCCACCTGAAGCTTAAGTGGTTACTAAGTGGAGGATGCGCGCGACAGTCACTTTTTAACCGTTTACAAAAAAAGCAGGTTCTAATTTTTTTTTTAATTAGCTTCTGCAGCGGCTTCGCACGCGTTGTTTGTCAACAAAAAGTAGCATATGTTTGAATCCAGGTCATAATCTAGGTTGGTCAAACTCAGCGCGAAGACCTTTTGTTTTGTGTGTTGTAATTTTCTTTCCTATTGTGTGTGTATCTACTAATCTAGTCTTTAAGTAACAAACTAACAATGTATGGATTTGTGTTATCTGAAATAAAATATTTTTATTTAATAATCTATCAACACATCAAATTTCATAGAAATCGGTTTAGCCATTACGACGTGATTGAGTAACAAACAAATAAACAAACATCCAAACCGTCTTATTTATAATATTAGAGTGATGATTTTTTGTCACCCGATTTAGAAAATACTTTTTGTATTTCAAAAGATATAATTTCAGATTGGTCGTATAGAAATTTCAACAAAATTGGTTAAGTAGTCTTTCTACCAATACAAATAGTTTACAAAATATTTCATTATATTTATGACGAAAGCATTTCTCACACTATTAACTTATACGAGCAATTTAGATGATAATATTTGGCTTAGGCGTGATAAAACGGTCGGCGAAAAATAGATATTAGATAAAAGGCCCTTGTTTTTCGCGGGGCTTTATTTAGCTTAATGTAAGTAGATACATTTTATAATATCTGAATCAGCTAAAGTATACGGCCTAATTTGAAAATGTTATATACTGTATTGAACTAATGATATAAATTGTTTTTGAAGTCGGTTATACAATATGTAACAAAAACCCCGTCGGATCCATGAAGAGCGTATTCCGTCATAAAAATTAAAGTCGGGCAGATGTATAAAAAACATATGTATCAAATAACTTGAAAGTTATTTTATTTTTAATTTCAAGAATTATCTGAATTTTACCCCCCAAATAGGCAAATTTTACCGAGTTGTCAACTCTCGATATTCAGCTGTGGACCGAGCGAGAATGAAGTAAACAGTTATAGTAACTAGTAAACAGTTAGGGAATTAACAAAAGTAAGTAGTTGATAACTAGCTTTATGACACGTGCAATGTACATTGTCTTTGCGTTCGGTATGCATTGAGGATTATTGTACCGTTTCTTTCTTTTTGAACTAAACTACCTATCTATAAAAATTTATAACTCTTGTAATTATGATTGCCGCCGCCGACTTACTATGTTTGCAAGAGAAGAGAAACGGTGTTTTTAACTCGCACAATGAACACGTTTGGCCAATGGAAAATCCGTTTGCTATTAAACCAAGCCATTTCCAACATCGTTGGCGTATTAACGTGTGGGCCAGTATACTCGGAGATCGAATCATTGGTCCGTATTTTTTAAATCGTTTTATGAGCGGTACGAACTACTTGGCGTTTTTGCGCGAAGAGCTTAGTGAAGAGTTGGACGATTTAAACGTGGCTTTCCATCGTTCAATGTGGTTCCAGCACGATGGCGCCCCGCCTCATCTTTTGCGTGCAGTTCGCGATTACTTAAATGAACAGTTTCCACAGCAATGGATAGGCAGGGGGGGACCTATTCCATGGCCTCCACGATCCCCCGACCTCACGCCATTAGACTTTTATTTGTGGGGGCACGTCAAACAAGTTGTGTTTAATAAGCTGTGTGACTCGGAAGCGGAAATGCGAACTCGAATCGTCGCGGCTTTTGAGTCAATAAAATCTAATACAAGTGTGCTGCGAAAAGTGCGTGCCAACGTTATAAAACGGTGTCGAAGGTGCATTGAAGTTGGAGGTCGACACGTGGAACACGACCGCCGAAGTCTTGATCAAGTTGACGTGCTTCTACATAACTAGCAATACCTACCTAAGCTCTTGTTAGAGCTAACTCAAAGTTCTTTTCAGAGCTGCAATAAACTTATTGTTTCTTGACTACAATCGTCAACAAAAAAAACAAAAGACACGTGCACAGGCACGTGTCTTCGTCGTCTAAAGGGCGGTCACCGTCTCCGGTGTTGCCAGATGTAAGTTTTAATTTTTGAGCGCCAAATAATGAAATTTAGTCGGGTATTTTTTTTTTTCTGTAATAGACTTACATGATTGTGACCAAATATCGATACTATATCACACCCTTAAAAATCCGACAGGGTTTTTGTTACATATTGTATATTTGTTTACGGCGAAAAGTGGCGACTCGTGACTTGTAGCCACTGGCGTCACCCGTGTGCGGCGAGTTCATACCTACAACATGTACGAAAAATCAGTCCGCAGCGCGGTGGCGGCGTTTAGTGGCTGTAGCGCGTGGGGAAGTGAGGCTAAATAAGATTGTGATTTTGCAAGATGACGGTTCTTTTTTGGTTGCATTTAATTTGGTTGCAATAACCGCTAACATAATTCAAACTTCGCAATATTTCATTCATTCAAAATAGCTAGTTTAGTGGAAACACGAACAAACCTAATTTAGATATTTCAGTGTTGGTACAGGAACGCATTAAAACGACCGACGCATAAAGTTTGAGTGCGCATAATAAATAAAGCAGCATTCAAACAGTTTCTATGCGTTTAGAATATTTCGGGGTTTGTTTGTTGATTTGTTCCAACATTGTTGCTTTTGAAATAGTCGCAATATTATTATAACATTTGTGAATGATCATTCATCATTCATTTTATTTACTACAGCGGCTTCGTCGTTCACCATTGATGATTCAAAGTGATCCTTGTGGTTTTAATGAATAAATGAACATTGACTATTGACCCAGCTAAAAGCAAAGTGAAATTTCAGGCACATGCATGAGGCTTTACACCTCTATGCCTCAATTTTATGGACACAGGGCAGTGCATCGTAGGGCACGTTTCCAAGGTGCGCGACCTACGAGCCAATATTTTGGCAATATATGCTACCATCCATTCCATCTCGAGGTGGTATTACACAAAAAAAAAAACTACAGTATCAACTTACTTGAACGAGTCAGCTATGTTAATCTGTGTACATTATGCAGAAACTTACCTGAAACAAATTAAAAAATAAATTACTAATTCATATTAAACAAAAAGATCATCTCATCTTTCCATCTTTTTTTATGTTAATTGTAGAGAAACAGGTTTACGGCCCACCTGATGGTAAGCGGTCACCTATTGACACCGGCAACACCCGGGGTATGTCGATGCGTTCCCTACCCTGTACAAACCTCTTTACATTTATCTTGAAACTATCTAATGGGGGACCATCCTACGCTGCGCTTTCCAGTGCGTGGTCTCTAAGCTGCCCCAACGGCCGTCAGTTCTTCGTGATATGTGCCCCGCTCACTGCCACTTTAGCTTGATAATCCTCTACTCGTATAAAGTTAGAGCAAGGTGTACGCTTTTATAACAAACTCCCACCCAAATGATGTACAAAAATTGACAATTCACAAATTTAAAAACGTAATTGAACAAAATCTTTTTCAAAAAGTCTTCTATAACATATCGGATTATTTGGATGATAGAAAAGCTTGGGATTGAAATTGCTCCAACTCGGTCAAAAATGTTACAATTAAGACGTAATTATTTTTTTTATTGTTATGTTTTCTAAAAGGATCATTAAAAAGATCAACCAGCCTTGTTTCTTGCCTGGTTTATCACAAAGGAACAAGCAGTAAAATTGACGTTTCAAAGAGATACTTGTAGTTTTAATGAATAAAAACATTTTTTAATTTGATTTTTGTAATTCTCTGGGCTACGGCTGTGACTTTGTTTTATCTACTTATCTCCTCATTTCTGATTTGATCTCGTAGAGAAACAGCAATAGTCCCCCATTGATTTGTAAACTATGTGCTCAGTTTCACCACTTGCGATTCGCCTCACGTACAGGTTAGGTAGATAGGGCATCGTTATCTGAACCAGCCGCCAACAATGGAGGTGTAATGTTGCCCACAGCGTGCTCACAATTAATAGAACCGTGATATAGCTTGCAGTTGCTCCTGGCTGAACAATAGGATATGTATTGTTCTGCCTGACAAGAAGATAACGTACGCAATCAAATCTGCCAGAATTTAATTAAGCCCTCGTCATTCTAAAGTTGTCTAAAGGAAATGGCTTTGAGAGATAAGAAAGCCCATTGGTCATTACTTAAACTTTTAGTAGGCATCCCTAATATTTTCTCGCAATAAATATAGGCTATGTATTTTCCGGTGTGTATTACTTTTTTCCTGTTCTATTTGTTTTTATGTATGTGGGGATAACTGTATGTTTCATTTGTAAACTAGTAAAAAGTAGTAAACTATTTTTATTGAATTGAATTAAACTGAATAAGGGATAATGTAGCATTCTAATGGTGAAAGAATTTTAGAAATCGGACACGTAGTTTTTGAATTTATTCATTACAAACATACAAAAATACAAATCTTTCCTCTTTATAATATTATAAGTATATTATATTATAAGTATATAAGTATAAGTATAAATTATATAGATTATTATTACTATTGTTATAGGGGTTTTTATTTTGTTCTGATTCGTATCAATATCAACGATATGATTTCCAGAATTATCGATATCATCATCATCATCAAATCAGCCAAATAACGTCCACTGCTAAACATAGGCTTCCCCATAGATTTCTGTAGCGACCTAGCATGTGTTGCCTGCACCCAACGGCTCCCAACCCTTTATTAGATCGTCTTTCCATCTAGAAAAATATCGGTATTATATCAAATCAGAGGATCTTTAATCATTATTATAAATACGGAATTTATCATGACGAAGGCTCACGAATTGAACCGAAACATTGTCTGCCGTAAAACCGATAAAACGGTACGTGATACATCCCGTATTAATAATAATGATCGAAACAAATTACAAAAGTTTTCTTAGTAAACCAACGTATCTTAACCCCTCAACTAAAAACCACAACCTTTAAACGCTGCTCATAATTTACAAACGATCCAAATATAGCTTCATCTTGAGACGGGTAAATCACTTTCCAATATCTAAATGCCTAGATCAGGAGTACGGAACCGGAACTCCTTAAGATAGGATAAGCGAGGACTTGAAGTACCAACGTCATATTCATATCTATCGAGCGTCATTTAACTACGGGATAAATGTTCACCAACATATTAAGCGTTGGTTAAGCGGCTGATAAGCGTTACGTTTATTTTGTAATAATACGTAAAATCTCCGTATCACCAACACTTTAACGGCTGATAAGCGTATTTTTACATAATACTTTATAGTAATTTGTACATAATGTTAAGTACCCACGTGCGTACTTGATGTCTTTGCGTCCAATTAAGCAAGATCGAACGTATAGACCGATAGAACTTCAAGACTTAGCCCGGCTTTCATCCCTAAACGTATTTACTAACTAAACCAGTTTAAATGTGACAACTCTCTAACTAAATCGTTTAGGCATTGTTGTGCACCTACAACATTTTTCATATCCGGAACGCCTAATATTATTTTGCTTGCAATACCAACCTTATGGTGGGAGTGAAATAGCGAGCGCTGGTGCCGCTGGTGGGTTGATAAAAAGGCCTGTAATCGACTCGGAACGGACCTTGTCGCCTGATCAATTGTCTGTGAAGCTTATGCCCAAAGTCTGTACGAACCTCTGCTTGGAAAATATATTTCAATGTGCAAAGTTCTTTTATTCTTTCTGCAAGTCACCCTTCTGCTAAACACAATATTACAGTTCAGGCAGGTAGCCATATCAGAATTGTTCCATACCTTAATGGCCTTTAACCGGATCTACAAGAATCTAGTCAAATTCATGTTGTAAAGTCAATAGATATTTAAAACCTGTGCGAGAAGTAAAAAAGTTAGTAACCCGTCGACTATCTCAACTCTGTATTGAACAGATAGCCCGTAAAGTGTTGATGAACTTCGTAAACGTGCAATGCTGTGAAGATAGGTTAAACGTGTGATCGTGTGAAGCTTAATATTCACTGTAGCTTTTTACGAGGGCATCGGTTTGTCGTTGGCAAGAGGTTTATACTTTGTATACATTTTCTATGAACTTGTAAGTGGTAATGCTTTGTAATGGATAGGATAAGGGCTGTTTGGGATCGCTGACTTGCTGATAGTGTCATGAATAATATGAGGTATTTTTTGAAAGTCTGACTGCAGTGTTTCCCAAGACCTTGCGTTGTATAAAGCGAAGTGGAAAGAGAAGACGAGAAAAGTCACTCCAAGGTATCATAGTCCTACGTATTTGATATTAATTTCAACTTGATGCCTCTACGCGTTCCTGAGAAAAAGGGTTTGACAGACGGACAGACAGAGAGACAGATGAACGGACAACAAAGTACCTTCTTTTGTACCTTTATATTTTTTTATGTACGAGTATTTACTGTGTTGTTGCAAATATTTTTTTATTATATTCATTTCTAAGTGATCCTATAAGAGTTCTATCTTCTTTTTGAGATACGGAACTCTAAAAACATGTTTTTTTAAGAGTTGAGTGGACAAAATCGCGGACAAATCGGCAACAGCAAAGTATGTTATTGTAACTTGTGTCATTGTTGGTATATTAAAGCCAGTGCCGTGGCCCTGGCGAAAGATTATCAAAAATTACCCACAATAGGTTGGCCATTTCCTTCGGTAATTTTCCCTAATTCGACGCTAATTCTGCCGTATCAAATCCAGTTTCCTTAACGTAGGTATTTAGAAAGAGTATAAGGAGTAACAGGGCGCGTAACGTATGAACCATAAGCACACGATTTGTTAAAAATACGAGCTCTACAAAAGAGTATATTTTATAGGAATCACTAGAGCGCATTTAAGGTATGAACCGTGAGGAAACTTTGTACGAGGTACACTTCTAAAATGGTTGTCTGGAAGAGATCACTTACTTTACTCAGAAGACCGATATTTTCAGTATGTAGGTATTTACAAAAAAAATATTAAACAAGTTTTCTATCATTTATCTGGTTCTAGCTTAGGTTGGTACAAGCTCTGCTTAGTTTGGGGCTAGATAACATTGTGTGAAATGTCCAGTAGTATTTATTTATTATTATATCTGCTCATAACCTAATAATCTTTAATCCATATAGCTCGAGTTGATTGCAAGTGCTAGTTTTGTTAAAAATAAACAAAACTTTTACTTTACTTTAAAATCTGTTAACTCATTTTGAATAGTCAATTTACGCCCGTTCTTCGCGACCAATCAGCGATAAGACTCACCCAAATCTGCTTTGTGTTTCAATGCTTGCTCAATCTAACTCTCTTTTTCGTACTTATTTGGTAACCTCAAACACCCATTAAAATCTATTATCCAGAATGAAAAATTAAGGAAAAGTCCCGCTGGGAAATGTAAGCTTTGCATTTGGAAATTGCTCTTTTGGGATTACTTTAGTTCAAATGCCGATGAATAGAGACTAATGAGTACAAGTATTTTTTTTACAGTATTATACGTAAATTTTATACATTACCTACACACGACAGTAAGTACTAACTCCGACATAAATAAGACAACATAGTACTCAATCCGCTTGAGGAGTATTAATATAGGATCATATGAAGCTATCTGAAGCAGGGATGTTACGGAGCTTCGACTCCGACTCCTACTCCGATAAGTCGGAACTTCCGATTGATATTCCATCTCCGGTTCCGACTTCGACTCCCGCACACTTTCGCACACTTTTAAATCGGATGTAAAAGCATAGCCGATAGCGGTGGCGGCGGTCAGCATGTACAAATAGGGAACCCCCTTCCCCACGCGCTTTCTGTCGTCGCTTACTCTTTCATTTTTGTTTGTTACGCAATATAGAGTATTCGTTTTGTTTTGTGCAGCGTTTCAATTACAGTAATCTGTTTTTGATTTGGGCAATGAAGCCAAAATCAAGTGTTATTTGGAACTACTTCATTGAACCATCACCACCTCCGACTCCGACTCCGATTCCGGTTCCGACTCCAACAAACCAAATTTAAAAACTCCGACTCCGTTAAACAATCTCCGTAACATCCCTAATCTGAAGTAGCACGGACCCTTTATTTCTTGTAGATATTAGAGAGGTCCATTATCTTTCTCATGAATACAATAGGTATGTATAATAATGCTCCTTAGATCGATCCAATTATAGTTTTATGGGTTCTATTCTATAAATGTCAATTGAATTAGAATGTCAACCAGTCTCCGTAAATGGCAAATATTTAAGTTGTCCACCCACACTTTGTGATTGATGATACCCACAGAAATCTAAATAATATCTATTATTTAGGTAAATCACACTAATATTATAAATGCAAAAATTTGGATCTTTGTTTGTTAGGTACTTAATCACGTCGTAATGGCTGAAACGATTTTGATAAATTTGGTATGTACGCAGATTATAACCTGGATTAACATATAGGCTACTTTTTGTTGGCAACCAACGCGTGCTAAGCCGCTGGCGGAAGCTAGTCGGAAACTAAAATACAACTTAGCCTGGCTTGCACAACGATTCCCATTTCTGCCGTCAAACAGCATTGCTGTGTTTCGGTTTGATGGCACTTGAGGCACCTGTATGCCTCAAGTTGATGGACACAGGGCAGTGCTTCGTAGAGCACGTTTCTAAGGTGCGTGATCTACGAGAGAATACTTTGTTATAGGAAATGGTTACCACTTAACATCAGGTGGGCCATATGCTGGTTTAATTTCCAAGTCGTACAAAAAAATAAAAAAAACTATTCACTAAACATATTTAAATTTGAAATATTTGTATGATTTCACAACTCTCTTAATCATATTTAGGCACTAAATACGATTAGGTATCGTTGCGCATTTAGCTAATTTTAATTTAAAACTATCAAAATGTTGGGTTTCATAACGTTGCGAAGTTGCAGTATTAGAATAATTTCAAATCACACTAATAATTATAAATGTGAAAGTTTGGATGTTTGTTTGTTTCTCAATCACGTCGTAATGGCTAAACCGATTTTGATAAAATTTGGTACGTACGTAGATTATAACCTGGATTAACATATAGGCTACTTTTTGTTGACAAACTACGCGTGCGAAGCTGCGTGCGGAAACTAGTATACAATAATTTCGAAATAAATCACGAAAACTATCTAAGTGAAATGCTAAACAATATCCCGTAGATCTCAGGAAGTTTTCTCAAAACTTTTATCAACTTCAGACTCGCTCAGATCGGTGTTTTCGATCAATTTGCCATGCGCATGCAATTTGGACAACTCTTACTATCGGTTCTCAAGCCGTACGTGAAAATGATGGATTTAAAAAAAATTTAGATCATTTAATTTTGGGTTTGTGTTTGACAGCATCTTCTTTCAATATCACTTCGAATTCGGCAACCATTTCGAATCTATCCGAATAAGTCCCTTTTGAACTAACTTCATAAATTTGAGAATGTTCTCAACTCGTCGGAATATTTTACGCGTAACTTTTTACTGGGTGAACGAATTTTAATGATTCTTTTCATTGATAACTCGATAAGTATAAGTTTCATTAACATAAAATAATTTTTAAGATACTTTCCATTGAGGAAAAGAGGGGATGACATTCTTGTGGTGTGTGTGTGGTATCGTTGAAAAGCTTTCTAAAAATGAAGTGGCAGTTTCATTAACCACTTTTCATTTTAAAGTTAAATTTCCTTTTTTATATGTTTTATATTTCTAGGAGAAGGAACAAGCTTATGGACCACCTGGTGTTAAGTGGTAACCATCGCCTATAAAAAAATATTGTCTCATAGGTCACGCACTTTCGTAACGTGAACTACGATGCACTGCCCTGCGTCCAACAACTTGAGGCATACAGATATAAAGCCTCATATGCCTGTAATTTCACCGGCAACCATACCCTTCAAACATAAACACAGTAATGCTGCTTGACGGCAGAAATATGTATGTATAGTGGTAGTACTTTCCCAGCGCGCCCTTTCACATAGAACTCTACTACTCTCACTAGTTGTCTCACTCGGCAACGATTCGAGTTCCAATGGTATCAGTAATCAACAGCATGGCGGTACATAATTGTTTACCACCCATTGTCTTCACGATCCATTGTTATCATCGGACGAAGTATTCGAGACGAAATTAAGACGACTTTCATTCTAGTTTGCGTCTTTATTTAAAATGGTATTATCATCATCATTATTATAACAGCCATAGGACGCATACACTAAATCAGCCATCCGGTAAATTTAAGCTGTTATACTCCGAACTGAATACACCTAAGCTGCCATCCGACCAAAACAACTGTGTTTAAAATAAAGTAATATATGTATATAATTTAAAAAGTTATTTAATTAACATTTATTATTTTTCTGTTAAATTTATTTATTATTTACGCAATTGGTGCCGTCCGACTCTGAACTTAGACCTAAGGCTACGTGACAGTTTGAGTCGCGTTATCGTGATATTATGTATTGCAAATATAGAAGATTATTAAACGAGGGGATGAACGCAAGACATGCTGTCTTGCGTCACGGGCGCTATGTTTGAATCCCGAACGTAACACAGGATTCTAGAATGCTGAGCGGAGAGAGGGATATAAGCACCCCCAAGATGCAGACAGCTTTATCCACGAGGAGAATACTCTACTTTTCACACTTTCTGCGAGACAATAAAAACCAAATCTAGGTTGGTGCATTCTGTGCAGAGGTTAGTTCTATTTACGAATAAATTTTTATTGTGTGGGGCTTTTTGGTTCAAATTTTAATGCAGATGAGGTTCCAAATTCAAATCAGCCGTAGGGATTTAATCACCTACTTTTGGTGAGGTTTACGTGACATATAATTTAACATTGTCGAGTCGGTGGTGTGAAAAGTATTTCTTTTTTTTTTCATGTTAATTTTATGCTACTACAGCATAATGCTGAGTGGCGACCGTTTTTGCTTTCACAACATTACCATTATATTCTGTACCTATTGTGTTTAATGTACCCTTGTTATGCAAAATAAACGTTTTTAAATTTTACTTGACAATAGATAAAGAGAAGTATTAAAATGGATAAGTATGTCGCAAAAACTGTATCTGAGCATGAAGTTGGAACGAAGGAAGGCTCATGACGTTGGGATTCGAATTATGGAGCTCAAATGGTCTTGGGCGGAACACTTGGCTAGACGTGGTGACGACAGATGGAGCAGGGCAGTGACTGTGGCCGGGGAGCGGGTATAGAAGGGTAGGATGTCCGGCAGCGAGATGGGTGGACGACATCGTAAAGGTCGCGGGACGTCAGTGGGTGAGACTAGCGCAAGATCGTGGTGGATGGCACAAACTAGGGGAGGCCTATAACTAACAATGGGTGAAGTCAGGCTGTAGATGTCGATGATGATAATGGGCATGAAGTAAACTCCCAGGTTTACTAAACTGATAAAAGTTTAAAATCTAGCTCCCTTAGTAGCTCTCGATTAAAATGCAAAGTTATTTTCCTAATAAGACGGGAGTTGAACGTAGAAAGATTGTTTCTTATAGCGATGGTAGAAACAGTTTTAATTTGTTTATTTATTAACAGAAAGTTAATGAACTTTGCCAGATGTTCTAGGGATAAATTATTATAGTTTAGGCTAAGTAAGATGGTAAGATGTTGGGAAAGAAATCCGTTCAGGCGTTCGCAAGTTATAAATATAATACAAAAAAAAACCTTTATTTCCCCTATACAACCTGTTTGTTATGTACGACATTAATTTAAAACACACATCCGGAATCATATTAACTGATTTTAGAGGCTGTTTTAATATTTGGTTTAGCTTGAATATTTATCCAGTAATCGATACATTTCCCATAAACAATTTTTAACGTAAATCGGCGGCGTCTTTGCGATGATGCCGCTTAGCTTGTTTAACAGGTACCTACCTACTTACATGGTGAATGATATACAGGATGTTCCATTGATATTTTAGGAAATGATAGACTAGGTGGTTTGAACATTTAAAATTTCCAAAGATAAACTATTTGAAAAAAACCTATTTTACAACAGTAGGGCCATTAGCCCTACCCGTGTTTTCATTTAATGTCGTACGTAACAAAACACGTAAACACGTAAAAACGTAAAACACTCTATTAAAATAGCATTAGCGATAAATTATTAATTATTCGTAATTTTTATATCTGTACAAAATTAAATTAAATAAAAACATATTGCATTGTATATCGCAAGTTATAGTGGTATAAAATAAACCGAGGGGACAGCTAATTTTTACTTTTTTATTTGATTTCGGTTGGTGGCGGCCACACGACCACACAAAGCGAGGAGTGACGTCTCGTGGTGTGTAGCGGCCACTGGCAGGAGGCGTAATTTGAATGAAACTCTAGGTCAAGTTAGTTGGTTATTTATTTCGTGGCATTATTTTGATAGTCAAAGAATACATATGATATTTTTTTTGTTTTAATCGAAGGCTCGCGATATCTCAGATCGGGGCGAACCACTAGTATATTATAGTAGGGCTACTTTTACGTGCGCAAAGATGCCTAAACTATATATATATATGTATATATATATGTGTGTATGTGGTACAACATTTCTGTTCGGTTGTCTAGTAGAGATCGCTACTTAGCGATAAAACCGCCAATCGTACACATTCCTTTGAATACTGTTAATTTTAATTGTTTTGTTGTTTATGGTTTGCAATAAATTATCTGTTCCGTATTTTTCGACTTTATCTCACGATAGACGTACACTAGTACGTCTATCTGTAGAATAGAAACATAGCGTTAAAACCACAGTAAAGCCTCATCTGTTGCGTGTACCACAATAAGCTAGTCTTTGTCCAACACAATTAGATTTGTGGACACAAAGCCGCCCGGCGCGGCGCGGACAGGACCGGACGCAGATTATAGTCGGACAGTCACGTAAGCGCTAAATGCGGACACCAGACCTATTGTTTTACTAAACTGTTAATTTCAACTAGTAATTAACGTAGCGTAACGACTCTCTCTCTGACTTAACCCAGAGGATTAGTAAGCTGAAGTGGCAGTGGGCGGGGCACATAGCTGGAAGAACTGACGGCCGTTGGGGCAGAGAGGGTCTCGAGTAACACTCTAGATAGAAAGACGACCTAATAAAGGTTGCAGGGAGTCTATGCCTCCGGACGGTCGTCAACGCGCCACGGTACGTTCGAAACGCCACCATACAGCGGGACCTGAAAATTGAAAGTCTGGATCAATTTATAGGCCGCTTAGCGACCAGGATGTTTGAGCGCCTAGACAACTCCACTTACTCTGCGAGAACTGGCCCCTCTCGCAGAAAGACCACCGAAGAGTAAGCCGAACCCGCGGGAACTGGCCACAGACACTGACGACGACCAGGCGTCGTCAGATCGGGGTATCCTTCCCTCATCCCTTCCCCCTACCCATCTTCCTTTGAAGGTACCTGCGCGGCGGCTGTCCGACGATCCTCCCTGCGGAGTGAGCATCGGGCGGCCAGTAACGCGTGAGTAGCAAACCTGAGGCTCCGCGAGCCGACCCGATGACCCCCCCCCCCCCGTTGAAACGGGGGGCGGTAAGAACTCCGCAGGAAAGGGCCAAAAAGCCCGGCACTGCATCCCCCACACCGGCTTCGCCGGTGTGTGAGAAGAAGACACGTCTGCAGGGAGTTGTGAAGTGCAGACCGCATAAGATTAGGACGTCCACAGCTGAACATATGCTATAGGAGTGATAAAAATGAAAATAAAATATGCTTTATTATTGTAAAAATGGTATGCGGTACATATGGCACATATGCGAGCAAAAATAACACAACAAACTTATTTAACCTGATGTGCTACTTATACTAGTGGTTCGCCTCGAACTAAGATCTCGCGAGTCTTCGATTAAAAAAAAAAAAAATTATTTGCAATCTTTGACTATCAAAATAATGCCACGAAATACTTAACAATTTAACTTGACCTACAATTTCATTCATATTACAGGTACCGGCAGTTCATGTTATGTAGTTAAAACTTATGGGATACAAATTGCAATTATTCAAGATTTCAGACTTTTGCCTATATGTGTGTCACTTAAGCTACACGGATACCGAATTACAGCGCTGTGGGGTCACTGGTGTACCCTGTGAATTTTATCAAAGTTCATTTTTTATTATGGCTAACTCAAAAAATATAAAGACTACTAAAAATAAAAACGGAGTCTAAATGTGCTAATGAAGACCTGAAAAGTGTTTGAAGTGTGAAGGTTTCACGTCCCATTTGACCTTATAGTCTCATTTTAATTTTTTTACCCCTCTTGAACCTCAATATCTCAACAACCCCCCAACATTTTTAGCTCATTTAGTCACACCAAAATTTTGCCATCACTATCTATGTATCAAATTTCCCGATGTTCGGATCAACGCTTCGAAAGTTATCCTCGGACAAACAAACATACATACATAGATACAACGCCGATTTTTCCAAATTGATTTTGAGATCTCGCTTCGCTCGATCAAAAATACTAGCTCATCCGAACGTTGCTTCGCACGCGTGTTTTTATCTATAAAAACATTACCCTCCTTTGGCAAAGTCGGATAAAAAGTAGTATAGGTATGTCCCAATCCCGGTCATAATCTATCTATATACCAAACTTTATCGAAATCGGTCCAGCCGTTTAATAATCGAGAACCGCCAATAGAGAAGTTTATCGTCATTCGCTATCATTCTTCTTGTGGTCATACAGAATCACTCGCCGTATCTCGGTATGTCGTCCTCAAAATGTACGACAAATGCACGCGCTGAAGTGTCAAAATTTGTTTAAATAATGTTTATTGTTTTAAATATTTAAATTATGGTGCGCATGTACAGGTACATAGATACAGGTACAGGTAGATAGGGATGAAGAATCTATTTACACGAGAAATCGAGCCGAGAAAATTTTGTCACGTTCCGCGCGCGCTCTATGGGACACTAGCTCTATGGGACACTAGCTCTATGGGACACTAGCTCTATGGGACACTAGCTCTATGGGTGGAAGCCATACTAAGTTAACCTCCAACATTTTTTGGAAATAAAATCTTATCTTACCTTATAAATAAATTCTTCATTTCATAATTCATAATATTTTATTCTGCGAAACATAGGTAATAAAAAAGATGACAAAAAGGTATGAATCGAGTACAGCCATGTCTCCTTTACACCATGCAAAATGTAATCAAATAAGTTTTTTGTTGAAAAATTACTTTTCCAAAACAAGCTTTTATAAAATTCATAATCGGAACTGCAAGCAGATTCAGATGAGCCCAAACACTAGTAGCCTACTATAATCCATTCAAAGTAGCCCACTATAACCCATTCAAAAGTTCCGTTGTCTAGCATCTGTCTCCATCAGGAGACCACCTCCATGGTACTATATTATTGCATTGTCACCGAATTACATAAGTATTCCAAATTTCAGCTCAATCGGTTGAAGGGAACGGGTTTAAAATTCAGTTGCAAGATTCCACCCGGACAAACATACATACATTGCAAGTTAAAAAATGCTTGTAAAATAGTAAAAATAAAATGTCAACAGTGATTATAAAACAGTCAAAATAATATAGAGTTAAATGTCAAAAGTTACATAAACAAATTAATCAGTGACACTATATTAGGCTTTTGCGCATAATCATTTAATATATTATGATATTATATGAGTAAGCTTCATTTGAAGATACAATAATCCTAATTTTACAAAATCTTATATTGCCATCTTATACTGCCATCGACTGTTTTCAGTATGTCAGCTGGGTTTACTCAATAAAGACAGTTTTAAGTGTCCTCAAAACGGATCGATGTACTAGTTACCACTTTCAAACTACAGTAGTCTCACTAATCCGGCACTGTTAAAAACTAGGTATTGTATAGAAAAAAATAAAGCATTTTATAAAAAAAGCGCGGAACGAGAGTAGGGAGGGGTGAGGGAGGCGTGAGCGGGGGGGGGGGGGTGCCTGATTATTGGACATACCGGACTACTGGAGTGCCGGATTAGTGGGACTCCACTGTATTATGACCATTTTTTAAATGGACACCCATCCTTACATTGACCGCAATGAAATTAGCTTAACCTTATTTTCCAAAATGCGTTTTCCAACTTGCGTAAAAGCTTATAAAGTTGTGGATCTGGTTTTTATATAGCGATGACATCAACCATATTTCAAGTTAAACTTCAATCATTTTCTTTATGGAAGTTTGAACAGTTTTTACCACCTAGAGTCGGAGTATGCTCGCAGGGAATTTGAGAATAGCTGGTTTAATTTTCAGACACGCTTTTGATAAGTCTAAAGTTAGTTTAGTTATTTTTTACTTATTACTAACAAGTACGACGCGTGCTCTCTTATATGATAGTTGATACCGTTTGTTTTTTTTATTAATTACTATTGAAGATACGTTTTTAAGGGTGGTTTCTTAGCTACGGTTTTCCTTTTGATCTGACTTATAAGCATCTTTGTCTTTGAGATGATCTATTGATAGTATTTGTAAATATTGAAAAAAAAAATTTATTTATCCGCCCTGCCTTATTTTCTTGCCACACGCTGTATTATTCTTGGATTATGGCCTACCTGTTTCCCACCGTTTGCCTTTCCCACTCAAAGGCTTCTCCTCTCCTCCAATTTAAGATTTTTTATACGTCGAATGCACCGTGCACAAGTTAACCGAGCATACACTGTAAGACACTGCACACTGGCGAAGTCTTCTAGGTCACGTCATGGGTCAAACAGTAAATAATAAACTCCCAGAATATATAAAATCAGCTATCAGTTTGCTTGGTTTCAAGTCCAAACTAAAACGTTGGCTAATCGAGCAGACTTTCTATAGCATAGAAAAATTTATAACGATTACTTAGAGTACTCAGATGTTTTATTGACTAGATTTGTTATTCATTATTTTATTGTGTTTATTTGACATTTAATTATTTTTTATTATTTTACTTACAAGACTAATCTATTGTTTTAAATGTAATAATTATATTATGATAATTATAGAATGAACAAATTTTTTCCAATAAATACTTACGATTTATGATGACATTATGTTAGAAGCATCTTGCACTAGCGTCAAAGCCGTCGAGTTACACTACAAGTACTGAGGGCTTAGCCAAGTTACAGTCGATAAACGATGACGCCAGTCGATACGCCCGAAAATGTATGGGATTGACACATGCTATAAATTTACCACGTGGTCTGTCGACAACGAACATATAATTCCTAGCCAAGTGTCAATAACAATCCATTCCATCAAACGATTCGGCGGGGTCAAACTTACTTTCATACAAATCCGTAGCCAAAAGACAATTTTGACAAGCGAAAACGTCAGCTGTCGAATCTATTGTGGAATTAAAATGTATGGGATTCACACAATGCCACGAAAATATCACGTGACCCATCGACAACAATTTACATCAAACGAATCGACTGTGTCGAACGATTACTTTCTCATACATTTTCGTAGCCAAAATACACAAACGACAAGCGTTACCGCTTTGTCATCGATTTTCTTGCCAAGAATCAAGCGAACGCCAGAACCCTGTAGACAACGACACAAAATGGCGATTTATTATCAGCTGAGCTCAGTCTTCAAGTTAAGTTTTCTGTATTGCGTTGTATTTTCTCGGTTAAATGGTATTTTTTGTAAAGAAATATAATTATTTTTATTTATTTTGTTATCTTTGTTAGTGCTTTATTACGATATAACTTATTTGTCTTTACTTTCACAATTTATCAAACTTTCATAACTGTTGATGACAGCGCCACCTAGTAACGAACGGTGGAACCAAGTAACACACGGATATGGATTTACTCTACTTACTTAAGTGAACTACGCGATGGTTCAGACATGGTAACACAGATGGCGCTGTGGATAAAAACGCGCGTCAAATCTCTTGCGCATATCTAAGATGGCGGCCTTCCACTGAGGGGTATTTAGTATTTGCTGACGAAGGGCATAGACAAAACATAGAGCTGACGCACAGACCAATGGAATTAACGTTCGATACGACACCTGTAACTTGGCTAGGCACAAAACTTCATTTACGACAAAGCGACAACGACTGCTAGAAATCTTTTCATAGTGTAATTTAATACTATGCTCGTTATTTGAGACGAATGATAGTAATATTTAAAGGATTTGTGACTTTATTAATATGAGCTGTAGTTGTGATTAGGTTGAATGTTTTGACTCAGTCCGTTGGTAAACTAATGTACCTGTATAAGTATGTGTTTACGCGGCAGCATTTTGCTTTGATTTTCTATGAGAGACTCGTTCGTTATTAATTGCACAGACTATTATGATGCTAATGACCACCTTTGGTAGATTTCTACTTTTTTTGTAGATTACGAGCGTAACTTATGATTCTTTAGTACCTAGCTCAAAACGCCTTTGTAGAATTTAGTAGTTTTGTCAATTTCGTAAGTATGTGTGATGGAAATACATTTAGGTACAAGATCGCAATACTCATGAAATTGATCGGGGATTTCCCGTAAAGCATAATTAAATGATAACACTGTACAGCATAATGAACTTTATTGCCTAAGTAATAATGATAAGTTTTAATAAACGTGTCTGTGATGATTTCTATCCTCATAGTACAAACTTGTATACTTTTACTAGCTGACCCCGCGAACTTCGTACCGCCTTAGAATCAATAAATTTTGTGTTGCTAAGCTGAGATAGGGGTTTATGGTAGAAGTGTGAAAATTTAGGGGTGTATGTATTTTTGAATGCTGTATCATAAAAAAATAAAAACAAAAAATTTCGTCAAAAAATTAAAAAAAAATGTAAGGGTGAACAACTCTTATCACTTAGGGGTATGTAAAATACATAGTAGCCGATTCTCAGACCTACTGAATACGCATATAAAATTTGGTAAAAATCGGTAAAGCCGTTCCGCAATGACAGCGCAATGACAGCGGCGATTAATGTACCTACATACTTTACTGACGGAATTCCATAGCTAAACATAGAGTTAATAAACAGACGAATGGATTTAGCGTTCGTCAGGGTAAACGTAATACGACTCTTCGTAATACGATCTTTTATCTTCGCTTTTGATAAAGCGTTGACGACTTTCGAAAACGATTTGTATCGTAGCGAATGTAACTTGGCTAAGCCCTCTGTTGTAGTTAAGCAGATGTTTTGTCGATGATCTGTGTCAGTATGATACCGGCTCGACTGCACCGCTCCAAGTTTTATTACTTTCCACAAGATTGTTTTATTTGATTTGTTTCCGACAGACTGATATTATGTCGGCCGATTTTATGTTGTCTTTGTAAAGATTGCTTCATTTTATATATATGGACCAGCGGGAATAACCCTCTCCTTTTGAAGGGGGGAATTTTTGTAACCATTTATTTTTTAATTTATAATGTTTTGTGTCTTTTAGACTAATTCTTGAAGTTTCATACCTCATTTTGATGGGTTTTTTTTTCCGATATATTTGTATAGAAACTTAAACATTCATACCCGAAAATATATGTACTTTAATTGAATATTAATGTTTAAGTATTAGAATTATGATAATTTATAAGAATAAATTATACAAATGCGAAAAAAATACTTTGTAATTTGATGGTACCAATTGATAGGACTGATTATGATTTTGTTTTTAAATGATTGTATGGAACTAGTATTACAAGGCAAGATAAATAGAAACAGGAAACAAGTTCAAGGAAGCCATATCTATAGCAACGGACGAGTATTCTAAGAATCCGAGTTTTATTATTTCCAATAAAACGTTCTCAGAAATGAGGCAGTTATAGAAAATAATGCGAAAATAGAAAAGAGCTTCTGCAGGGAAGTACCTACTGTTCTTTGTTCTGTTCTTTTTTTATCACGCTGGTACATCATCATTATCATTAAATCAGCCATAGCTAATAAAACAGCCTTCTTTACAAAAAAATAACTATTTCTCTTATTAATCACGGAAATTGGCCTTTTGTTTAGGGTTGCCATACGTCCGGAATTTTCCGGACATGTCCGGTAATATAGGTTTTTGTCCAGAATGCGGGGGGAAATTTAAGTAAGTAACGACCATTTAAGTAGGAACGAGTAAAATAAACCAAATATTTTAGTTACAAATAAATTAACAATCAACATTAGTTTTATTTGTCATTTTGATCCTTTTACTGATATTTATTACTCCCAAAATTCGAGAATTTGCTTCGTTCATTCACATGCACGGCACATGCTAACGACATTAATGTTATATTTACAAGAAAATCAGGAATTTTCATCAAATGTCAGGAATTGACTCCGGAATTTCGATTTTTTAATCTGGGAACCCTACTTCTGTTTGACATTTGGTCTGAAATGTGGACCAAGTTAATAAAAAAACATCAACATACCAGCTAAAAGCTAAAATGATCGATCAGCCATTAAGAGGTAAGGCAAGTTGGGAACTCGAAGCGTTGATAAATAGTCGTAGCTGCGACTAACTAGAAGGAAACAGTCTTCAATCAAAATTGTAACGATATAGTGAGTGCAACTATTCTAAGGAAAGTAGTTTTAACAAGCTTTATAACGCCCCGCCACCCCCCACTCCCCATACCCCTTGAACAGCCCAAAACGATCTTATCAACAAAACTGGAGGTCGGTAGTATTTTACACTACCTTCATTTTTTTTGCGTGAAAACTTATTTGCGTACCCGGCACAACTTTCCCCTCGACAACTTATTTTTTTTCTGAGTACTTATCTTTAAGAACCTTATTATACCCGTGTTATAATCGTTATTATGTATAGTGATCGCGAAAGTTTGTAACTGCACTTAGTTCGTTATCGATTGGACCAATTTCATTGCGGTCTTTATGAAAGCTGGTTATTGACAACCAAAATTGGAGTAGCTAATCTTTAGCTTTAAAATTAACTTCTTATACAGGCAAAGCCGCGGTTTACAACTAGTATTCTAAGTTTGCCTTCTGGTTAGCGTTAGCTTTGATAAATTGTCGCCCGCCGGGTCTGCAACTGTGGGGCGAAACATCGTTAATCGTATACCAAATTCATGGAAGACAATTTTGTATACAGATATCGATGGATGTATCATTTTCTACATGAAATCCTCTATATCGATAAGTCCGCCCATTTTATTTGCTTTGTGTTTTCAATTTTGTTCGTTATTTTTTGTTGGTAATAAAGTTGTCGTATAATAAAGAGTTTTCATTCATTCATTCATCGATTGAGATTGTTTTAAAGCCCCGTATTCACTAGGCGACAAATGTCCCGGAACACGTGTCGCCTAGACATGTCGTTTCAGTGATAATACCACTTATGCCAGTTTTAAGACCACTCAAGTTATACCAGTTTTAAACCCCCACAAAAGTCATAATATGACGATTTTTCTAGCATTGTTTTAAAATATTTTTTGGTCGGAGTAATGCTTAGATCAAATTATTATTTATTATTACTATTTTCAGCCCTCTGTGCCCCACAGCTGGGCAAAGCCCTCCCCCATTGTTTGCAGACACTTCTTTCAAGGGCTAAGATGGTCCAGTCCACTCAGAAATTACTGAGCTTATCCCTTCATCATTCCGTTGTCTGCCGCGACGTCTTCGGGCTGTGTCGGAGTTCCACTCGGTGATCATACGGCATAAATAGGCTTAGCCCACTGATTACATGACATACGGCATAAATAGGCCCTCATGAGCTTGGCGACTTTCGTAGCTACATCTGCGATTTGTGTTGCGTATGCGGCCAATACGCTTGACTCCGTGCATGCTGCACTCCATCGCACGTTAGCAAACCTTCAGTTTGTACTTTTGGATGTTGTTCAAAGACCAGGTGCGCACACCATAGGGTAGAACGGAGAGGATGCATAAATCAAAAAGATTCTTTTATCTCTTAAGTTTCAGGTCAACTTATATCTGACTTGTTGTAAGCGCCTAACCCATTTCATCCAAACATTAGCTTTATTTTGTCAACTTCGAGTTTACTCGAGTTAACTTAAGCTGAGCACACATGTTGCGACTTAAATGCGAATCGGAATGGAAGAAGTTTCGAGTTCAGAATACTTGGTCGGACTTTTATATACTTTTCGAGTCTGTTGACACTTTAAATTCATTTTTAAAAGTGGAACATTTTAAACCCAAAATACTTTTAGTTCCCTGATTCAATCTCCATAAGCCATGTGCTCCCCTACTCTTTAACTTGAAAATCACACGGCAACTAACACTTGACAAGTAAAACACTTATTAACTGTCAAAAGTAACTTTTATTTTTTATACTATCTGAAGATGGAACAAGCATAGGCCTACCTGATGTTAAGTGGTAACCATCGGCTATAGCAAAGTATTGCCTCGTAAGTCATGCACCTTAGAAACACGCCGTACAATGCACTGCCCTGTCCATCAATTTAAGGCATACAAGTGTAAATCTTTATGATATTAGATAGTGGTTTAATTTTGTGTATTTATGGTGTCCAATAAAAACGCAAGTTCAGTGGCAATTCACTAGATAACTGAACAATAGAAATGTCTAAACATATCGTAATCATCTTCATCCTATACTACAACATCGCTTACCATCAGTAAAAAAATAAAGTACATTTACGTATCGAATTAGTTAAGTCTTATTATAGTCGCAAAATCAATAAAATTGCACACTTTCATACATAAAAGACATAAAAATACGAATAAAAACTTTTTAAATTACATTTTATATAATGGAAAATGTTGAACACTTAGATATTTATGAATTCATGTGTGCAATTTATTGACTTTGCGACGATAGTAAGACGCAAGTAGTTCGATACGCATTATATAAAAAAAATATATATTTCAAGCCATGGAATAAAGGTTACAAATAAAAGAAAATAGGAATTAGATATTAAAATTATTTAAAAATTACAAAATACACAGAGACACACATTCAAACATACTTACACGACGAACATATTATGTTTAGACATTTCTGCTGTTCAGTTATCTAGTGAATCGCCACCGAACGTTTGTATAGGAATCGAACTACCTTAAACTGTCTTTAGGCATGTTATACCGTAAGCAAACATTCTAATAAATAGTACTTACAATCCTTAGATTAAAACAAAAAGGGAAGATACGGCACAAGCGTCTCGCAAGTGGGCAGCTCAAATTAGGTTCATGCACACAATTTCGTTCGTCGTGTGCTCGTACTACGGCGACTCGGCGCCGCAACTGACCCTTGATTCTCTCTCGCTTGCACTAAACATAGACTCTTCGCTCGACCTCTCTCCCCGGATTGACACTCCACGTGATGTAACTTACTTTATAAACGTGTGCGTGAGATTATCTATGAAGTGCAGCAGGGCCTAGTTTGACTATTAGCAATGTAAGTGCATACCGTATCTTCCCATTTTAAAATAAATAATAAAATCATTTATTTCCCAAATCAAGCAATATACATAATTTTTGTTTTAACCTAAGCTACAATCTAATATATAAAAATCTCGTGTCACGGTTTCGCAGTCAGTCGTCAGTGTCGCACTCCTCCGAAACGGGTTGACCCATTTTAATGATTTTTGAAGTGAAAACTTCTTTAGCATCGTTCTGATTTGAAAGTCGATGAAACGAAAAAGCGACAGTAAAAAGAGACAAACACATAAATTCATAAGATTTAACGTGGGAGAAAATGAGATAGGAAGCATTATACAGTGTTTCTTATGTTCGTGGTTCTGTTTGTGCTTTACTTCGTACTCCCTCCACTCGTGTTAATAATTATCTAACTTTGCATCACTATGATCATTACTCAAACCTACAATTATCATCTTTCCGAAATTTTACATTCGTCTCATTATCTTGAAACCAAAATTTTTGAAGGTTTCACTTCTACCACGTGTGAATTGCACACATGCTTTTTTATGTATATTTAATAGGTATTTTTGTATGAACAATATTCATATAATTTAACCGTCGTTGATTGACGCGAAGTCATTTACATGAAGTGTTAAGTCACTTTGACATTTCATTCTGCATTTGATTTCTTTGATAATTTATAATCAGAACAACGTTTGCGGGGTCAGCCAGTTGGTGTTTTGATATTAAAAATATAGTTTAGTGCACATCAATATACTAGATGTACGCAATCCAAAAGAAGCATTTGACCAAAACACAGCAGCCAAAAACAAAGAACAGTTAAAGATAACTCCGCAACATCACACACGGAACAAACGAGCGAAGTTTGCAGCCAGTCATCGTGGTCTCATAGACCGAGAAACGACAGACGAAACTTTACCAATGCAAACTTGGAATGGTGTTCGCATACCTCGGACCGAGATAAATGGACTAGTGTGAGTAATTTTACAACTTTTGAAGTCAGTCTGTTTCAGAAAAGAATTCATAGTTATAATTCGCGCATTCCACAATACAAGCTGAACTTTTAACCGAATCACCTACAGATAGTTGTTATATCTTTTTAATGTGTTTACAACATAGAAAACACAGATTAATAATTTAGGACAATGATAGAATAAGTGATAGGTAACCCTGGATGTTTTGCTCATTATTCTAAAACCATATTTTTACATAATAATTATTTAGTATATACGTATTGTTTAGTGTAACGTCCAGTTCAGTGAGCCAAATAAATAAAAAACCTACCTACATAATCACATTACGGCGGTGTATCTACATTCATATAATAAAACCTTACCTACATCTTAAACAATATAGTAATATTAATACATATTTAATGACATAAAATGTTACAAACAGTATTAATTTTGACTCAGGGATAGTTATGCGTTTTTTTTATATTTATCTTGTAGACACACTAGCTGACGAGCCTCCTGATCTTAAGTGGTTACCGTCGCCGCCTATAAACTCCTGTAGCACTCGTTATACCGCAGTCGCGTTGCTTAGCACTGAATGCCTTATTTACACCTCTCTTGAAGGCGTTCATGTTGAAGCCCACCGGGAAAACCTCCGGGGATAAGTCATTCCACATCTTGCAGCTGTATACTTTTGTTTTGAAATTATAAATCGGCTTAGACTAGGACGTGGATTTAGACGTCTAAAATCTCAATGTCTTGGACCCAATTCTACTAAACCAATCACTTCACTATAACAATAGTACCGTCGTAAAATGGTCACTATTCCCGCTATTAATGGCCTTTTGGTATTCTACTAACACCATTGAAAATTCAGCAGCTTATGACAGGAACAACAGTCTTAATCGTTAAATAATGGCATGGCTCCATAATAGTTTTTCTTATACGAGTATATTAGCAGAATTGGGCCTCATAATCGTATCAGTTGCGTGCGCGCTCTAGATTCTTAAGCATGAGTTTTCATATCGTCGTTGTTAAACAACTGAAGAAAAACTTTACCTTCTGCCTTATCACGATATTTACCCCGACTACGATAAGTGTGCAGAAAGTGGATTATAAGAAATTTTCAATCTTAAATAACTACTATAAATACCAAATGTTGTAAATACCGTAAGGTTCAGAGGAATTTCCTCCCGCGAATTTCTGGGATGGTCTACCTGAGGTTTTCCCCGGAGACAGTACGTGGTTCTTCAAACAGGGCGCTTTACATTTTATATGATATATGGGCTTGCGTCGAAAAATAACAGTCACAACCCGAAACACATCGACAACCCATTTCGATGCGCCACATTATTATTGTTTACAACCGCGTTCGTTGGCGATGCAAGATCTGTTTGAAAACTTTGTGTGTGCAACGAATATGCTTGAGACAATTTCGTTCCTAAACCGCCCAGTGTACCCGGTCATGTACACCCACATAATTTCTAAAATAAACATTGTTTTTTATATATTTTCTTTATGTACCTCTTACTTAATCCATATTGATATACAATAAATAGCAAGTGCTAAAAAAATTCTCCAGTAGTTTCATTTTTGGGCGTTAATGGGTTAAAGCATCGGCAATGCACCAGTGCTTCCCTATGTGTTACAATCATTTAACCGCTTATCATCAGGAAGTGTTTGCCTTAAAGAATAGAATAATAATTTATTTGATACACACAAAATGACACATGAAACAATTATAAAAAACAGTAGGTACAATTTCATTAATTAAAAAAATTCGACTCATGTGTCTGCGTACCAAAATGGCGTTCAGCTCAGTATAATGTTAGATGTTATGCAGCAAACGCTGATTTTCAGCTGAAACCAGAAGCAAAGGTAGTGCAACAGCGACGCATAAAGATAAATAAGGGAATTGATAAAATAAGGTGTGTGCAGTTTTATTAAATGTAGAAATAAATAAAATAACTTCTACTAAAAACGGGATATGTACCATAATTTGTGGGTTTTTAAGTATCCCGATATTTCGACGCAGTTACATGCGCCATTATCATGGGTAAACTGAAGTCTTTGCGAGTGGATGATTATTGGCAGATATAACAATCAACCCTCTTTCTCAGTCTCTTACTAGGAATGAATCCACTAATACTATTATTATGGTCCGTGCGGAATAAGATGGCAATAGAGGTCATTCACCTCACCGACTAGTGACGAGAAAATAAACTATCCTAGCTTAAAGTTTTGCATTTTTTGTGAGCTTCACAATTCTGAAGCTTATTACGCATTTAATCATAGATCTATATTATTTTGTATTTAAAAATATTTTCTATTCTTACTTAAATTCTAATAATAATTCACAAATCATATAAGTTTATCGGACATGTGCATGTAATTTAGTACTCGGAACCGTAATATTATTCATAAATACAATATAAAATGACTGGCTTATAATATATTTCGTATTTTAAAACAATAAAATACGTGAATAGAACATTGAAAACATAAAATTTCATGCAGTGATTTTTCTCGATTTTGTATATTTTTAAGTTATACAGTTTGCCCAGTTGACTTCTTGTAGGCTTTGTACTACGAGATTCTAGCGATAGCATTTTTGCGACACGTTGGTATGGTGAGCGTCAGAGATAGCGATACATCTTTAACATTTTGTGATATCGTGGTGAAGGAAGGTGATTGCCATCTATTGGCAAGCTACCGCGCATCAAGTATACCACCGGTTTCATTCTCGAACATAACTCGTTTCCGACAGACAATCCTCACTGTATCAGGATCCGTAACTGGCACTTCCCTTCTTGGGTTCTTACACATTCTCACCACAGAATTTCAGGCTCCAGATAGTTGAAAACCATCTTCTGGATTGAAATTTTTGTGTTTGCGTCGAAGGCTGCGTCAAAATATCGGGATACTCAAATATTACAAATCATGGTAAATATCCCGTTTGTAGTACAAATAGTGTTCATAACCATGATAGTTTCAAAAGTTAAATAAGATAACGCTATATTACCATAAATTCTAACATTAGCGTAAGCAGACTTAGCGTGGGCTGACTATATCACGATATAACTCCAAAGGACAAGTTTTGGGTTATCTCAATACTATCCTAAACTAGTTTTATAAGGCGTTTTGGAAGTTTCAATTGACATATTGCCCTTTTTGTACAGATAATATGTTTGGCCAGCTCTCTTTAACCTACGATTCAAAACGAGGGTGGTTATAAATTTGACGTCAATGTCTTCTGTGTCTAGGCATCGTAGTTCCGTAACGGATGGAGCGATTTAGACGCGGATTTTTTTAAAAGAAAGCTAGTTTAACTGGAGTGGTTCTTATTTATGTCAATTTTACCCCAAATCAAAAAGAGAGGGTCGGAGTAAATTTCGTAAAAAATAACTTCTGATATAAATTTTTGGAAGCAGCATATTGCTACTACCTTTTGGATGGGTTTTAGCAGACCGAGGGAATAAAGTTAGTAATCAATTGATCGGTTATTTTTATGTATTTTAATCCGATTACTTTGATACGAATGGTCCGGATTGATTTGATTTTTCCTTGCTGTTTCAGAAAAGAAAACTTCAAAAATCTGTTAAATTGATATTTGAAGTTGAAGTTTCTAGTTATGTGTTATTTTTGATGTTTATCTAAAACTGGCTTCCGCCAGTGACTTCGCACACCTTGTTTGTCAACAAAAAGTACCCTAGTATGTTTGAATCCACACACCAAATTTCATCGAAAACGGTTCAGTCGTGATTGAGTAACAAACAAACATCCAAACTTTCGCATTTATAATATTAGTGTGATGTCAGATTTTTAGTCATCATTACCATCATTCTCAGCTTGTATTGACCAACTGCTAAGTATAAGACTTCTCCATATTTTACTCCCATCGCAAAAAGAGGGGTGTTATGTTTGTTATACTACCTGGAAATGGCACAAGCATATGGCCCACGTGATGTTAAGTGGTAACCGTCGTCTATGACAAAGCATTGCCTTGTAAGTCACGCACCTTAGAAATGTGCCCTACTATGCACTGCCCTGCGTCCATCAACTTAGCCCACACTGATCTAAAGCCCAATGTGCCTGCAATTACACCGGAAACCATACCAAAACGCAGCAATGCTGCTTGGTGGCAGAAGTAGGTATGATGGTAGTACTTCCCCGGGCGAGCCCTTTTACAAGAAACTCTACTACTCTTAACGTTAGGTACTAAGACCTGTGTTGCACTCCCCCCCCCCCCTGCGCGCAGTAAGCTTTATAGTGTCAAACTTATCTCTTCACATATAGATTGTATAGATTATGAATAACATAGAGAATGGAAAGTGCCCAGCATACTTAGCCAGTAACATCTAGTTCCTACTCCTACGCCCTACAGTATTATTTATCACGATTAATGAGACAACCCGACAATTGACATGAAAATGAAAGTTACCTTCTGCACTTTAATAGAAAGTAAATGCATTGGCAATGGTTCATTCTACAGGGTACTTGAGAATATATTTTTGACCCCGAAAGGGGGTCGACGACTTTTAGAAATTAAATATCTTAAGAGTAATAGAGTTCCATGTGAAAAAGCTCAACCGGTGAAGTACTATCACCATACCTATTTCTGCCGTTATTGCTGTGTTTCGGTATGAAGGGTATGGTTTCAGGTGAAATTACAGGCACAGAGGTTTTACACCTTTATGACTTTGATGGATGCAGGCCAGTGCATCGTAGGGCACGTTTTTAAGGTGACTTCTACGAGTCTACCTACGACTTCCTACGACTTCTACGAGGCAATAATTTGCTATAGACGATGGACACCACTTAACATCCATCTCTTCTTCGGCCTTCCTCTACTTCTATATCCATCCACATTCATATCTAACACTTTTACTCACATGATTTTCTTCCCTCCGCATGACATTCTCAAACAATTGTACAGAATAATAAGTAACAGAGACCTGTTGCGGAGAGCTAACTTTTGTTGAGTTCGGATACCGGAACACATTGCTTGTGAAATTGTTCCTGATTCGAGTTTATTACTAGTGGGGTTTATCAGTTTATTCCAAGGGTATTGTAAAGACTGTATTGTAGTAGAAACATTGGTCGCGTCCACTCGTTTGTACGTAGGTGGTTCATAATCATCACATCAGCTATAAGACGTCCACTGCCGATTTTGTGCAGTCTGCTCCCGGCAACCCTTATCAGGTTGTCTTCCACATCTAGGGGGTGGGAGTCTAGGGGTTGCTACACTTTCCAAAGCATGGTCTCCACTCGAGAACTTTTCTACCGCAACGTTAGTGGTTACTAGCCTTATAAAAATATTTATTTCATCAATGATATATTTTTTTAGTTCAACTTGATGAGAGTACAAGGTTACATAACTGAATTACTCGTAATACCAACTTAATGCCAATAATCTCGATTTTGCTAAGGCCTTAGAGCCCGTATTTATTCCTTTAGTTATGAAGTTCAAAATGTTTGTTTTAGTTTAAGTTGGGCTGATTGGTTTAAAAGCTATGAAATGCTGTACGTGTTAAATAACTTCTGTCCCAAAGGAGCAGTTATAATATAAGCGTTTAGAATAGAATAGAAAAACGTTATTTTGCATCACAAGTGTACATTACAGCTTAGACAAATGAGTATAAATTATAGAGCAAATCGTGTGAACAAAAACGGTCACCACTCAGCGTTGTGCTATAGTAGCATATTTATACCACTAAAGCGCTGGTCTTCCGTGGTGCCATTTTTGTGTTTTCAGGGCAGCAACTGTTGTTGTTTATTTTTTTTTATTTATTATTTGTTTAGTAGTTATAAGTTCATTTCACCGTACCAGAGTACAAGGCAATGTTCTAGATGCTACTCTATTTTTGTATTATATTATATAATATAGCAGATGAAATAATCAAAGATATCTATTGACGAGGGATAAATCTCCCATAACATTAATCGCCAGAAACCTTACGGCGACACTTATCGATGTTTTTGGCAATATGTGGTAATAGTATACTGACATTTGTCTTCTAAACATATACTTTCGGCGAAAGCTGATAATGATATCTGCATAGCAAAAGACGTAAGACGTAGTTAAAGTGAACGTCACAAAAGGGGCGCAAACGCGGCGTGATATACTGCAATGGGCAGAGACATAAGACATTGCATTGTGCTTAGAAAGGAGGCGTTTGTAACGTGACGCGGCGCGGGCGTCGAAACATCGCGCGCAGCTTATCCTATGCGAATCTGGCCATACAAAAACTATGCAGCCAACATATGTTCGTAATTCTCGTAACGTTAACTTCGCCCTCACCTTACGTCTTACGTCTCTTCCAGTAGAACATCTATAAGCAAGGTGTAACACTTACCACAGTGATAGGATATGCCGGGTTGATGATGGTGTAGAGTAGTATGTGGTTTGGGCGGGCGGGCAGCTCGCGCTTGCGCCGCGGCTCGCTCGACATGTAGTTGTTGCCATTACTCTGTAGACAAAAAGAAAACAACGTTCTTTAACTGCGAAGATTCTTCACAAATTTTACGGGTTAGAAGTCGCATACCTATATATTTTTGAAATATCGTATTTATTAATAGTATTGCAACTTTCAAGTGTATAAATTAGTTTGCTACCCCTAATGGCACACCCTCATTATTTTATTTGATGACCTCCGTGGCGCAGTGGGCTAATAGCCAGCTGAGACGCAGGAGGTTTCGACTCCTGCCTACAGAGATTTGTTCCGGGTCTGGTTGTTAATCTACTTAAAAAATTAAACTTAAAAGTTATAAGTATTATATCAGTTATGTGGTAGATAGCGCTGTGTGAAATGTCCAGCAACATTTATTCATTTTCATTTCATTTTTGTAAGTTTGTATTTCTCTGTAAGTTAATTTGTAATTCTTTTGAGAAAACAAATGCTTAAACCATAAACGAAATTTGTTTTTATTTTCCAACGGTATCATAGCTTAAGGACTTCCTTCTTAAGATTCCATGCAGGCTCGCGTAATTAGGGATTAAACTTAATTACATCTGAGTGTATACAAAATTTACGTTTACCGACTGTATCACCAATAGGTCAAGTCAACAGACTGAAGCGGGTTACTCCTCCTTCATTGCACCCAACGGCTCTCACCAACTTTCGTCAGGTCGTTTTTCCATCTAATGGAAGGCCATACTACCCTGCACTTTCTAGTGCATTTAATGCAGCATTTTTCTGCCACAACAGCCGTTAGTTTTTCTATTTTCCGGGGGCATATAGCTCGAAAAACTGCCACTAATCCTCTAGGCTATGTCAGTCACTCAGTTATCTACGAATCTCCTCATAACATGCTACCAAAAGCTGTATAAATCATCGTTAAGCGCATCACACATAATAAAAAAAAAATCAAAATTCGTTAAATTCTCCAGAAATAACATAACAGTCCAGAAGTACCAAAGCGTTATTACTATTGCATAAAAATCATAATAAAACAAAGAAGAAGAATGTAAAGATTATAATGCTATAATATGTTACGATATGTCAAGTTATTAAATGATAGTATCTTAAGATATACACGGATAAGATATGATAATATATGAAATCCTTTTATTTTCTTGAAAGTCTGTACCAAATCTGCATACGAATCTTTCGTATCTTACGATATATTTCGTATCTTAAGATGAAATATCCATATCTCTCGTATCTTGAGATACTGTGAGATGCAAATATATATTAACTTCGCAGTGTGTGATGGTTCATTGGATTGTATGGCGAGCGATTGTTTGTCTTGAGTAGTAGGTATAATATGCTGTAACCTCTTACTCTTTTGCTTTGGTAAGCTTAGCTCTTAGCCTCTCTGCTTGGTTGTAATTAATTTATTTTTATAGGTAACTGACATTTATAATATATTTTTGACCTACCAATATTATGAAATGTAATGAAATGGTGAATAAATGAATACTGAATACTATCTTGTGTATGTATGTCTTAACATAAAATACCATAATATCTGCATTGTGCATGTGTGACGCGCTTTACGATAGTCTTTCGTATCTTAAGATGAATATCCATATTGCTTGATATCTTGAGATGCTGCTAGATTTAGAATTTTTCATTATAACTTAATTTATTTATAACAAGTAGTTCAATCAGATTACAGATGGAACGATGAAACAGCAAAAATTGTAAAAATAGTTGAGAAGCTTCAACGCCCAACGCGTACCTCCTCAGACAACAAAATAAGATACATAGTTCCGTCTAAACAAGACAAATTGGGGCTTAAAACTAAGTAAGATGAAAATATATAATTTATCTTCACCGTGTAATGGTTTATTGGATTATATGACGAGCGATATTTTGTCTTAAAATAAAATATCTTAGCATCTTCATCGTTTATGACACACTTTAAAATCATCTCCCGAAAGTCGCTCCAGGCCCCTGACTTCCACCATCCCTTAGCCGTCTCCGTGAGTCATGATGATGAATATTCATAGAGCTCGTCTTATTGCGTTTGTTTAGCGTTATACCTCTTGTTAGGACCAATTAGGATTGTCAAGCGCTCCGTCCTGTACCAGTAGCGATATGGCAATGAAAAACAGGTTAATTTATAACTTTTGAAACTATCATGGTTAAGAACACTATTTACACTAAAAGGCTGGCATGCCATAGCGGAACATATGCTGGACTCAGGCTCAACCCACTGGATCGAGCTACACAACCCACAAGTAATCTCAACTGAGCGACATTGCATGCCAAGACTGGTTGAAGAGGCAATTGAGATTACCAAACACAAGAATTTCAATCGTGTTGATGATTTCCAACTATCTGGAGCCTGGAGTCCTGTGGTGAGAATGATAAGAACCGAAGACGAGAAGTGCCAATTACACGCCCTGATACCGTGGGTGTTGTTTGTCGGAATAGAATTATGATCGAGGATGAAACCGGTGGTAGTAATAGCATTAGTGAATTCATTCCTAGCAAGAGACTGAGAAAGAGGGTTGATCGTTATATCTGCCAATAACTATCCACTCGCAATGACTTCAGTTCACCCGTATTCATGGCGCATGCTGCGCCGAAATATCGGGATACTCAAAACTCACAAATCATGGTAAATATCCCGTTTTTAGTACAAATAGTATAATTTATATCTATACTAGCCATTACCCGTGACTTCGTACGTGTTACACTACTAAATGTGTGTAACCTAGAAATAATGCAAAACTCGCTGTTGCAACTTGACACCCCATTTTTATCCCATGGAAACTGATTTATGGGATAAAAGGTAGCCTATGTGGTAATCCAGGTTACAATCTACGTATATACCAAATTTCATCGGCTCAGCCGTTACAATGTGATTGAGTAACAAATAAATAAACAAACATCCAAACTTTCACATTTATAATATTAGTGTGACTAATATTTTAAATTCGGAAGTAACTCGACGTTCTCATTTTGTTCACGCTAAAGACAAGAGTTGCACAACAATTCCTAAACGTAGCGACTACTAAACATGTTTAAGAGAGTTGTAAAATCATACAATAGTGTTGCATTGCGCAGGAGGGTAACAGAATAGAATAGAAATACACTTTATTGCAGACCAACAAAATTAAAAATACAAAGAAATACACAAAAATAAAGGTGACGGTCTTATCGCTAAAAGTGGTAGGTATGTTATGGTACTGTGTTGGTTAATACCTGGTCATAATGATTGGTCCTATTTGCGTACAATTAGCGTTAGCTTCTGTCTAATTACACGATACAAATTGATGCACCCGTTTGCTTCATTAGCGGCTCCTATGCGGTTTTGCGGTCACATTTCATGTTGATACATGTGTTTCAAATATTGCAATCGCTACAACTATTTACGATTTTTAACATGATTGTTGATTATTGCATTTCGACTTTATTTATAGTAAAACTTATTTTCACACTACCTGCTCGACAATGTCAATTTGACATGTCATGTATACCTCACCGAAAGCAGATGATTAAAGCCCTACGGCTGAACCGGGAGTAAAGTTGTACTGATTTTCATTATGCCCGCGCCGGCATAGTTCTCCAAGCAACCCTTATCAGATCGTCTTTCCATATAGTGGAGGGGCGTCCTACGCTGCTTTTGCAGAACCTTTCTGCCCAAACGGCCATTCTTCGAGCAATGCCACTTCAGCTTACTGATCCTCTGCGCTAAGTCAGTGACTTGTTGAAGCAATGTTTACCTATCGTCGTCGCCATTCGCATAGATACCTCCAATTAGAGAATTCTCACATATAGCACACAAATGGCTAACGACTGAAACGCTTAGACATTTGCAGCGTATAAATTGAAACAGCCGCCATCTTGAAATATAGCCGCGATGATGGAGTCGTGCTATTTGCGTTGTAGCTAATTTAGTTTATTACATTCAAAGTGGTTCGGGGACCAAAAAGAATATTGCAATGTCTAGGACAAATATAACAGAAACAAGTACTAAAGACTACATTCTGAGACAATACTAAATACTGAGTTTAAGAAGATAGATACGCGACTGCAATACCACGAGTACTGCAGTTTATAGGCGGCGGTTACCACTTAATATCAGGAGGCCCGTCAGCTTGTGCTGTTTAATTTTTATTTGTATTTATTATTATATAATTATTATTTTTTAATTAAGCTACAAGTTTAATATTAAAAAAATAAAAAATAAATGCAACTTTTGAAACTACATACCTATATTTTTTCTCGCACCACGAGAGGAATGTTGCGTCAAGGTTTTCCCTAGAGACCGTATGAAATCTTTCAAACAGGGCGTTCTAAGATTTTTCTAATCAATATACCAAATATAATCGAAATCGTTCCAGCCGTTGATCCATGAAAACCTAACAAACGGAGAAACAGAGTTACTTTTGAATTTATAATATTAGTGTGGATAACTTTAAAATTAGAATGTAAACAAAATGTTTAAGTATGGCACTAATTGTTTGTTTGTTAATCAATCACGTCGTAATGGTTGAAACGATTTCGATAAAATTTGGTATGTTTATAGATTATGACCTGGATTCAATCATAGGCTACTTTTGCTGACAAACAACGCGTGCGAAGCCGCTGGCGGAAGCTAGTGACCTATATTTTAACTACCTACCATGTTCTGCAATCTCACTGAATATTTAACGTAAGGTTAAACCTTGTTTCTCATAAAGTGAATCGTATATTTTCTTTTAAGAACAAATTCTTTAACCATATGTTAAGTGTTAAGCCCCTGGATATGACAGACTGCAAGCCAATCCTATTATCAAAGCACTTGACCTAACTAGAAATTGGACAGCCACTTCCAAATCTTATATTCCAATCGCAGGTAAATCTGTCACTGCCTAAAGTGCCCAAAGTGCCCAAACACGAAAGGATTACGTCCAAAGGCAAGCCCTAATTTTCTAAAATGCGGTGACCGTCATATTACCTCCGCAAACTCTGTTCTAAGTTAAAGAAATGACTTTTAATTTACAAATATCGACCGTAACATAAATTACCTTCGCCGACATAAAACGTTACCCGCTTTCTAGTAAACTACGACTTACGGTCCGAACGATATGTAAAAATGCTAAAACTCCGTGAAAATGAATAATTCAGTCGATCAAGACCTGTGAAGGATTGAGGGGGTGAGGTCAAGACGGCTGATCTAAATTTGGCTAAGATGGCCATGAAATAAGTTTCCTAAGCTTTTAATGTGGCCTTTTCAAAAGCAGTTTTTAATTTTAAATGTTTTTTGTTTGTAGTCAAATCATCATATATCGACATATTTGTATCATCATATTTGACCCTGACGCAGTGGGCGAATAGCAGTCTGTGACGCAGGAGGTTGCGGGTTCGATTACCACCGCACCACAAATGTTTGCATGGTCTACAGATATTTGTTCTGGGTCTGGTTGTTTCTCTATAAACTATAAGTACCTATGCATAAATTATATAAATAAATAAACAATATTATTCGAATTTGATAAAATCTAGCTATTTTTGTCAAACCCATCTAAAATAAACTCTTTTTAGGGTTAAGCTCGCCTTTGTACGTGTCCTCTATCTCCGACTTTTTCCCCGACTGCGAAGAAGAAGGGCAATATTTTTTTTTATATATTTTCTTATGTACAATAAAGGATAAAGACCTTACCCTACAATATACAAACCTAACAAAAATCCAAAAGCAAAATAGATAACCAATTCATTATAAAGAAACAGCTCAATGGAACTAAAGAACTAAATTAAATAGTATTCCATTCCAGTGCTTAACCTATCCAACAAGTCCAACTAGCCCTTAACGAGTGCAACGAGGGCTTAAGCAGCTAGGTATTTGAATTTCGCGCCCGAATGAGCTTCGCACGGCTAGTGATGAGACTAACAGTCTCGGTCTTGAAAAGAGGATAGGTAATTAACCCTTCCCGTTGCGGAGTTATGACTAATTCTTTAGTCGCGCAGAGTGAATTTCGTTACTTTTTCTCAACCCTTTAATGACGTAGGTGCATGATAGCGAAAATGCACTAACAAGCAACGTAGACTAGTCTTTTTTAAAATATATGAACATTTGGCATTACAACCTTTTAGTCACGAGATATATTAACTTTTTTGGTAACAACAAAAGCATTTCATCGCTAGCTCTGGCGGGATAGTATGGAAGCCTGTTTAAAAACGTTTTCACGTTAAAAATCTCATAGCCCATAGCAGGGATGTTGCGAATATTCGCATCCGCAAATGCGGAGCCTCCGCATCGTTTTGGACGTATGAAATTGCACCTGCAATAATCGATGCGGATGTTCATGCGGATGCAGATGTAGCGCAGGTCACGATAAGAAATAAATTGGGTGGGGTTTGTGAGTGCCGCATGCCGTGGGCACGTGCTGATTAACCAATAAGAGCGCAGATTTCAGTGACAAGATCCGACGAGTTTGTTATCGTTTATCATTTGCAACTCATAAATCAATCATAACGTGTTTACTTGCGCTTATCGTATGAACATTGCAGTTTTAATAGTTTATATTTCTGTTTTAACTTAAGATCTGCATCCGCATCTGCGGATCAAAAATTCGCATTTGCATCCGCGTCGACGGATTTAAAAAAATCTACATCCGCAGCATCCCTAGCCCATAGTACACAAATCAGTGACCGACTTTAGTTGCCAGCGTTAGACCTACATTTACAAAATGGGAGAACAGAGTGAAACATATGCGAATTTGTACGGAAATAAATAACGTTTGAGATATTTATGGAATCGTGGCACGTGTTGGGCGCCAATTATGAGTGAAGTCCCGCCATGTTTATTATTTATGGTGTGCCGCCGCGAACTGTGCTTGAAATTGCCACTGATGGACAATCATTTTGACGACCTTTGTGGCGCAGTGGACGAATAGCCGGATCACAACCCCTGTAACAGTGTAACTCGTTGGGAACGTAACGTAAATATTTAAAAAACTGTTTTGAATCCCGCATTCTAAACTCTTACAGGACACCTTTTATGATATCACACGTGACCTAATAAAGTAATGTCTTATTGGTGGTCTTATGGTGGCCGTGGTCTTATTGGCAATCATAATAAAAATATTTTTTTTACTTTCAGTTAGATCATTATTATAGATAACTATTCCAAGTCGATAGCTTGAGTAATTGCTGATATTCAACTGTGACAGACGGACGAACAAACAAAGTCGTACCAGTATAAGAGTTCCGTTTATACCATTTATTGCGGAACCCTGAAGACATACGAACCACAAACTTTTGCGTTAATAACGTTAAAAAATAAAGGAGTATAACTCTTCGTGCAGATACCGACCCTTACGGCCACAAATTAAAACTCCTAACAAAACATCCACTAGCGATTCAAACAAATCAACGAACAAACGACCCGTTAATTAAACGCGGAACAAAAAAGGTAGAAATATCATATGACACGCGCAGACTTGTATCGACTGTGTCCAGGGTTGGGGGATTAGAAACAAATCGGTTATTCTAAAAATATCGCCTGGCATTTTTGAGGAAAACGTTTTTTCGACACGACTGTACAAATGGGCCCGTAGCCAAATTATATTCGCCACGAATCTATTCGATTTCTACATACATTTGTTGTCGCTGAATCACGTGGTATTTCTATAGCATGTGTCAAATCCCATACATTTTCGGACGTATCGACTAGCATCATCGCTAATCGACTGTAACTTGGCTAAGCCCTCTGGTGTACGGAGACACATGAGTCGATGTGTGTTTTAAATAATGCAATTGTACCTACTTGTTCTTCACAATTGTTTCATGTGTCATTTTGTTTGTACATTTTAAATGCTCACCGAAATAATTTTTATGCCCTAAGACTAAGTACCAAGTAAAATAGAGTAACTCCATATAAATAAATCAAACCGATTTTATACCGAGGTCCCTAAAGTAAACCTTTTAAGTTCCAAAATAAATATACACACATCAGAATAATTGTACGTGTTGTATATGTATTCTTTTTGCTTGCCAAAATGGATTAATGCTTACCAAATATTGTTTTACTGAAACAGTAATATTGATACCAAAAACTACAGTTCTAATTTGCCTTAGATCCGCTCTGCGTGAGATCCGCCGCTACCAGAAGAGCACGGAGCTGCTGATCCGCAAACTGTCGTTCAAAAGTATGTATGCTCGCGGGCAGATACACGCTAGCTCACTCTAGTTCTTACTATTTATTATACGTACTACAATAACGTAACGTAGCGGCAGCAAACACACCGTAACACCGTATGGCGGTGGGTCGTTAGGTTTTTTTTAATTATTTTATATATATTATATATAAATATATTAATAAAGGCGACAGTTAGTTTTTTGCCTCAGCAAAGATTACTTAAATGAAAGTCATAAAATAACATATTGGTAATATCTATTTAGCGTTAACATAAAATTTTTGGTCTAAAGTTAACTTTAACGGCGTTGTTTACATATTTTTATGGCGCAATAAAAAGGAAATTAGCTTCATTTCTATAATACTTAATGAAACACAATTTGGTTAGCATTTACCCGTTTTGGCAGGTATTTCAAATTTACTGGAATCAATATAAGTGCATTTCTGGCAGGCATTTAAACACAAGCCTTTTGTTTGTACCAAATAAATGATTAATCTATTCTGTACATTGTACAGATCAGAATAATTTGAATTCTATGTGTAGATTAGACATGGTGGAATCGTAGACGAACGCGAAACTATTTATATTTAAAAAAATTAAAAGATTTAGACATACACGATAGAAGATTAAAATTACGCACGTTCATAATTATTAAATTGTGTGAACGAGAAATGGATGCAAATAGAATGACGTTAATTTTTTTTAATAATTCCGGTACAAATGTCTAAAATATTCCGTATTAAGCGTGTTCCGTAGACTGCACCATCGCTTACCATCAAGCGAGATCGTGATCAAACGCTAAAAATAAAACACGACCATATTTTTCTTGTACAAGTTTTCCTGTCAATAATTATGATGCAGCCTGTCAACGCGATGGGCCACCGTTGACACCACCCCCACCACCGCGCCCATCTACTCGCGCGCAGAGGGCTGCGGCGCATAGTGTGAGGCGAGACGTTGTTCGGAGTGGATCGCACTCACTTTGATAAAGGTTCACGATTTGATCCTAAACATTGTCGGTCAAAACACCGATAAAACGGTACGGGATTTATCACGTACCGTTTTATCGGTGTTTTGATAATTTATAATAATGATTGTTGGATATTCACACGAATGAGGAAGTCCTTTAAAAAAACCAGCCAACCCTACTGTCATCCCCGAAAGGCAACAAATGTACTAGTACATATTCCCTGACAGTCCTGTCGTGATAAATTATACCGGAATTAATCCCAGTGTAACTTCTGTCACGTTAACTTTTTTACACTTTTTCGTTTGTATGTGACAGACAGACGAAATAACCTTTTATTACTAATACAACCTGTTATGTTATGTATGACATTAATTTAAAACATCCGGAATCGTATTTACTGATTTTAGAGGTGGGTTTAATATCGGTAGCTTGAATATTTATCATCCAGCAAGCGATACATTTCAAACAATTTTTAACGTAAATTGGCGGCGCTTTTGCGTCGATGCCGCTTAGTCAATTTAACAGGGGCCTACTTACATGACAAATTAATATGAACATAATGAATGATTTGTTTACTTTTTTTGTGCAGGCTGTTTTATAGATATTTTTAAGACTTGATATTAAGTTGATTTGAAAATTTAAATTTTTATATTGTAACGAATTTGTATAAAACCTATTTTACAATACTAGCCATAAGCCCTACCCGAGTTTTCATTTAATGTCGTACATAACATGACAGATAGTATAGTTAATTTTATTTTAACACTAGCTGTTGCCCGCGACTTCGTACGCGTTACACTACTAAATGTGTAGGTAACCTAGAAATTAAGCTAAACTTGCTGTTGCAACTTGACTTAACACTCCATTTTTATCCCATGGGACCTGATTTATGGGAAAAAAGTAGCCTATATGTACTTTTTCATAGGCTACTTTTTCATACTAAATTTCATCGAAATCGGTTCAGCCGTTACGACGTGATTGAGTAACGAACAAACAAACATCCAACCTTTCGCATTTATAATATTAGTGTGATTTTCTGTAGAACTGACGGTTTTTGAGGCAGAAAGGTTTTAGAGTGGAGACCAGGCAGTGATAAACGCGGCAGAGGATGGCCCCAACTACATTGTAAAACGACCTTATAATGTTTACTGGGATCTGTTGGGTGCAAGCCACACAAAAATGGTTTATAGATAGATGATAGAATCTATCGATAAGTTTATGTTCAGCAGTGGACATCTTATTGCTGATATGAAAACGATGAAATTTCTAAAATTTCAAAAACATTCATTTAAAATTGAGATTTTTCTACGAGCTACTGCTTTAAGCCATGTTGTTAACTTTTCTAGCAAAAAGAGTTTCTTTATCTACATATTTGAATAAATTAATTCCAGACACATTCAATGTAACAGCAACTTAAATCTTGTAAAACTTTTACCAATATATATATACATATATACATAGACATACTTAGATATTCCACCGAACCAGGCAAATTAATTAAGAAAGTGTACAAGGACAGTCAGCTAAGTAAAGGTTTTTATTTAATAAACAGTTTTTTTTCTTATATTATTTTGTTACTGAGCGACCACATCGCCCAAGTAAAGAGATATAATATTTTTATTACTATTTTCTAACTTTTGTTTATTTTGAATAGCATTTTTTTATATACTTTTTATAGCATTTTTATATTTGGAGATAGAAAAAGCCTTTAGCCCACTTAATGTTAAGTGGTAACTATCGCCTATAACAAAATATTGCCTCGTAGGTCACTCACCTAACGTGCCCTGCATCCAACATGTTGAGGCATACAAGTGTAAAGTCTGCCTGTAATTTCACCGGCAACCATACCCTTTAAACTGAAACACAGCAATGTTGCGGCGGCAGGAATAGATATGATTAGTAGTACTCCCCTGGGCGAGCCTTTTTACAAGGAACTCTACTATAACTAAATTATAATACGCTTAGAAATTATAGGTGCAATATGCGGTCTTCGATAATTTTGTGTTCTATCGATAACGCGATCTCTTTCTGGCAACCTTCTGATGGACGCAAATGCATTTCAAATGATAACGGTAAAGAACGTCAAATAATACAATAAACTACAAAATTACTAAACGATGTTTTTTTATAAGATTTTTTCAAGAAAGTGTCATCAAAAAGAAAATTTCAATCGGACGTTCAAATTGTAGAAAAGAAATCAACAAGGTGGAAAGAACTAACGAGTCTTAGAGAGAAAGTAATATTGAAGAAAGAACATTTTACTCAAAGCAGACCTTTACTTTTAAAAGTAAGGACGTGTCCTAAAACATTTTTTAAAAGTCACTGGTTTCAACCGGGCGTCGAACAAACGAATATGCAAAAAAATAAAATCCATATTTTTATGGATATTCACTTCAATATTTGAGGTACTTTCACAAACTAAGGTCGTGAAGTCAGGCTGTAGATGATGATGATGATGATGTTTGCATGATCTACAGATACTCCGAGTCTCTTTCACAAGTCTAAAACAGATAGGGATTTGAGGGAGACCTTCTCCCAGTAGTAGAACGCTTTGATCGTTTCGGGCTAGATAGCGCTGTGTGAAATGTCCAGCATTATTTATTTACGTCGCTGACTGTACAAAGTTAAGCAAAATATGCAAACTCGTAAAAGCAAGTAGCAGAATTTTACCAGATGGGAACACAGGATATTACTTAGACATGATATTTGTTTTTACTACCTACTTTTTTAACACTGAAAATATATTATGTATGCAACAAAACTGAAAATTATCAATAAAACTGAAATAATAATTTATAGAAAATGTATAGCTTCCAACGAGAATTAATTGTAAATATAAAAAGCCACACAAAAACCCGTAATGATATTCCATTTTACAGCTGAGATCCCTTCACCAAAATGGAAAAGTGATGATAATCTTCAGATCGGCTTAACTGATCTTTATTATACAAAGCTGAGAGCCACCCTAATAAATTAAGCTTTCTATTAAAAAAAACAGCGTCGAAAACAGTAGATTTGTTTAAAAACTACGATGCCCCAGACTCCACAGAGAAGCAATAAAAAAGCAAAAGTTGTATAAAATTTAACTAAGTCTGTCGTCTTTGTCTGGTCGTTCATAACTGATCAAACATTCTATCCAAAGTTTGACTGCGATAATATCGCCGATTGTTACCGCCGATACCAGGCATCTTAGGTTAATTACAAAAATTGTATTCAGGGTAATTTTATTGATAAGTTTTATATTTCTATTTTTTATTTCATTATATATAAAAATTGTTGTTATTGTTTCAATTTGAACACTTAGTTTTTTAGGTGTCATAATCTATCTATGTGGAGGTATTTAGGGGAGCCCTACACCGCCGAGGCGACAGCTACATGTAATTAAAACAAAAGAATATTCTAATATATAAAAATCTCATGCGTGTTCAACTTGGATGGGCAGCTTTCGGAAGACTAGATGAGATTCTAAAATCCACGCGTATTCCACAACGTCTAAAAACACGTCTCTATAACCAATGTGTCCTGCCAACTATGACTTATAGTGCCGAGACATGGAGGCTCACGAAGGAGGCTGTGCACAAAATAAGTGTAGCTCAGAGAGCCACTCTTAGACTCGACATCACACTCTTAGATCCAATTCCCAATATCGAAATTCGCAAGCAGACTAAAGTTAAAGACGTCAGCAAGCGAATATTGGGCCTCAAGTGATGTTGGGCAGGACACTTGGTCAGACGTAGTGGCGACACGTGGACTAAGGCACTAACAGAGTGGACTGAACCTGAGTGGAGTGGCCGAGAACTGGGCATTGAAGTAGGGGACGTCCACCAGCGAGATGGTCGACGACATCGATAAGAACGTGGGTCGTACGTGGTTTAGACTAGCACAGGATCGGGAAGAATGAAGAACCAAAGAGAGGCCTATGCCCAGCAGTAAGTCGACACGGGCTAAGAATGATGATCATGATGATAAAAACCTCGTGTCACAGTTTTAGTGGTCGCACTCCTCCGAAACGGATCAACCGATTTTAATGATTTTTTTATGTATATTTGGTAGTTATCACAAAAGCTCGTCAAGTATTTTTCACCCTCCTAACCCCATCCCCCATTTTTAATCGAGATTTTACCATTTTTGTATGAACAATATCCATATATAATTTAACCGTCGTTTATGACGTGAAGTTAATTACATGAGGTGTTGCGTCACTCTGACAAGAGTGATTTAAATAGTTTTTATCCCGAAGTTCCCACGGGGACGGGAAATTTAAGCGTGGGAGGCCGCGGGCGGGTCAGCTAGTATTTCTACAATAGAGGTGCATAAATATGACAATTAATATCAGTGAACAGAAATAAGTAATATAATAATAAGCTGTTATAGTATACATATTAGATTCACCTAGTTTTTGATTAGTAAGAATAAATGGGTTTTTATTTTATTTAAATTTTTTTATATGTATACAAATCAATTACTAGTCTGGCAACTCGAAAATACCTCAACCGTTTTGAATTGTTTTTCTTGTATTTGTGATTTTTAGAAAAAGGTTTGCATGCCCGAAAATTTTGAAAAATTGCAAGGAAAATTTGATAATCTTAAAAAAACTGATACTGCCGTTTTTATGGAATTTTTGTATAAACTCAAGACCGTTAGGCTTAATATTATTTTGAAATGCGCGTAAAGTCGGGGCGGGTCACCTAGTGAAAAATATAAATAATTAGTACATTTATTTTACTTCGAAAACTTTCGTGATTTATTTAAATCAGATGAATGATGAAGGTTCACGAACTGAACCGAAACATTGTCGGTCTAAACATCGATAAAACGGTACGTGCTAAATCCCGTATTTATAATAATGATAGTATATTTACTAATATTAAAATGGGCTCGGTCCTTGATAAAACAAGTCTGCCAACGAACAACGCTTAGGTTATAAAAATTAACCGCCCAGACACAACGACAGTATCGTATATCGCGTAATAATAAATCTAATTTTATCTTTCATAATGAAAATAATCTCAGAAAACCTAATGAAGGGTTAGAACCTTTTTTATAATTTGCGATTCGAAAAATCGCCCTTTTAAGGGCCGGGTTATGAGATTATTATGATACATTTTTAACAGGGGCTTAAGATCGTTTTGATTATTGTGTGACATGGGTTTTGAAGAAGATTAAAATTATGAAAATAAGAGGATTTTAAAGAAGTATATTTCCACTAATATTTCATTTTTCCTTTACAATATAACTCTAATTTATTCGTTCATTGCGAGTACTGAACTACAATAACATTATAATATGCTGTTTGTAACGTTTTCACGACTCAACGGCTGGACCGATTTCGATAAAATTTGGTATATTGATCGATCATGACCAGGATTGAGACAGATTTCTTTTTACAGAACTGCGCGGAAGGAGAGTTATGTTTTGTTGATACACCACGCGCGCGAAAACTAGTATTCAATATTAACAGTTTAGTTTAAATATATATATATAGATAGATAACACTTTATTGTACATCACACTTAAATTACATGCGGTCTTATCGCTACATACGATTTCTTCCAGACAACCTTTGGATGGACTTGATTTCACGAGAAAGTCATAAGACGATAACTTTTTAAATAACAGTCCTAATTAAAATAACCGTGGCAACGAAACCTACCCTATCCTATAAGTCATTATCTTATCTTATCCTATTTCTTACAAGTCCAGTGATAGAAATAAAGGTCACTATTTCCAAACACTACAAAATCTCCCAACAACCATAATCCCCGGTACAATGGTGTTGCCATCGAGACCGGACAATAGCGTTACCGTCAAAGGGAATAAAACGGATATTTTCCCGTTCCGCCCCTAATTGCGTTAACAAATGATGATGGAAACAATTATGATCAATTTAAGTCTGGAAATCAATGATTGACATTGATATAAAGCTGTCTGGAATATTACTTGCTATCTGCTAATTGTACAATTCGTTTTGTTGTTTTCTCATTTTTCATGTTTATCTGGTAGACTACCCCAGTGGTGCAGTGGTTAAATAGTCGACTGAGACGCAGGATTCGATTCCCACCTCAGAAAAAATGTTCGAATGATCTAAAGATGTTTGTTCCGGGTCTGGATGCATCTCTATAAATCACAAGTACGTATCTATTTACAACAAAAAAGTATGTAAGTACTCTATCAGTTATCTGGTTACAAGCTTTGCTTAGGTTGGGGCTAGATGGCGCTGTGTGAAATGTCCAGCATTATTTTTATCATTATATTGGAAGTAGTACATAATAGGTAGAGCTCTCTCTACCTACCTACACACACCCCAGGTAATGTCCACACAGTCCATTCCATACAAAGGTTGTCTGGTAGAGATCGCTATTTAGTGATAAAACCGCCAATTGTATCCATAGATTTACGTTGTTCTTTTTATTAATATTGTTTTATGGTGTGCAAACACGCATTTTCTAATCAAATCTAATGTTAACATTAAATTTAAACCTTCAGTATGTTGTCTGTTATACTAGCAAAACGGCCTCGTCTCAGCATTATGTCAACTGGGATAGCAGTGGACGCTGTTAGTCTGCCGCAACCGTTTTTAATAGTGACTTGCACAACGATCTCTAAACGTATTTAGCGAGTAAACATAACATATTTAAATTTTACGTATTTGTATGATTTGACAACTCTTAAGACCATATTGAACCACTAATTACGTTTAGGCAACGTTGCGCAAGTCGCCATTAGCGCCTAAATATGATTTGTCTAATCAACTATCTAAATCATATTTAGGCACAACAAATACATCAAATTTAACCATGTTTAGTCGCTAATTACGTTTAGGGATCGTTGTGCAAGCCGGACTAAGCATATTATGCAACTAGAAATGTCTTTTAAAAATTTGATTGTCATTGTAAAGATTTCCATCACCCTTTGTTAGTACAATTGAGCGGAAGGCTTTAAGGGATCTGGTTTGTACAATTTAGAACGGACCGAGAACCGTTTGATTGAATAGAGGTAGAGAATGAACGATTTCCGTGCGTTCATTTTCATTTGTTGATTGCTAAAACACAGATTTACTCTTTTCATACGTTGTTCAACTGGTTGTCTTTTCTGGGTTATTGACAGGTGCCCACGGTCTTTAATATTACAGACGGACGCGGACAAGCCCAAATCGACGCATCGTGAGATGGGTCACGTACGTGGTAACGCAGACACGTCTGTAGCGGTGTGTCGGATCCGCCGCGAGTCGGTAACTTTAAAGATGCGAGGCGAGTCGTGCGAACCATGTTCTCTTTCGCATAAATGGTTAGACGACTTCCGTGGGTGAAGAGCCGGCTGAGATGCAGAAGGTTTTGGATTCGATTCCCGCCGCGTCACAGACGTTTGCATGATCTACAGATATTTGTTCCGGGTCTGGATGTTTTGTATGTGTTTACAAAAAAATATTATACAATTATTCCATCAATTATCTGGTTCTCATAGTACAAGCTTAGTTTGGGGCTATATAGCGCTGTATCCAGCAATATTTATTTAAATTATTATTCGTAAAATTAGAGACCGTGGGAAGTCACTGTGAGAAAAAAAGTGTTGAAGCCCACATCACTTAAACCCTGCCCCAGGAACTATACGATTTGTAATTACTTTAAATTGTACATTCATTACTTCATCAATACATTAATTTCTAACAATTAAAGGCTGTAATTAGTACAGACAAACAGACGGACATGGCGGACTAAAAGGGATTCGACTACGGAACCCTAAAATAAACATATAAATATTGCTGGACCATTTCACATAGCACTAACTAGCCCCAAACTGAGCAGAGTTTGTACAATGGGAACCATGCACCTGATAGAATAGAATCCTACCTGATACTATACTTTTTTTTGTAAATATATCCTTACAATATATAGAAAAACATCCAGACCCGGAACAAATAACTGTAGATCATGAATACATTTGTTCCGCGGCGTAAATCAACCCACCACCTCCTGCGTCTCAGCTGGCTATTCGCCCACTGCGCCACGGAGATCGTCAAAAATGGACGTATTAAGACAGACTATACGGCCAAACCATCAACTCCCTTCTTTTTCAGTTTAAAACAAAAGCAAACAAAAAACAAATGAACGGTTACAGTCCCGTGAACAATTTCCCACCTTTTGACGCGACCACAGACGATAATGAAGCTCTATTCACGCTGCGGACAGCTTGTATACTCTGCCGCACGTGTTTTAAATAAAATCGAATCACTTTTAAATGGTAATGGTGTAATATTTAATTACTTAGCGCTTCTTAGAATAAGGACTTTAAAAATGTTGTACTTTATGTTTTCCCTTTACTAATCATGATCATGACGTGGTGATGACAGGTGGGTAAAGACTGAATGATGGCCGAGGAATGGCTGGAGACGGGTAGGACGTCCGGCAACGAGATGGGTGGACGACATCGTTAAGAGTCGCGGGCCGTCAATGGCGGAGACTAGCGCAGGATCGTGGCAGCTGGCACAAACTTGGGGAGCCCTATACCCAGCAGTGAGTGTAGTCGGGCTGTGGATGATGATGAGTCATGATCATTATCAACATATCAGCCCAAGGACATCCACTGTTAAACATAGGTTTCCGATCCGATTTCCGATCCGAAATCCTGTGGCCGTAGATCGACCACAGAGCGACCGATCTTCTGCCGCCTGTACCCTACGGCTCCAAACAATCCGACATAGCACAAAGGATTAGCAAGCTGAAGTGGCAGTGGGCAAAGCACATAGCTCGAAGAACTGACGGCCGTTGGGGCAGAAAGGTTCTCAAGTGGAGACCACGCACTGGAAAGCACAGCGTAGGACGGCCTCCCACTAGATGGAAAGGCGACCTGATGAAATACAGCAAAATCATTTCAAACAAAATATACTATATAAAATAACAACAGTTCTTTGTCCAACACTCCAACAATACAAATAAGCATTTCAAGTACACTCGTAATCAAATTCTTCACGGAGAGAGAGAGACGAAAGATTAATGAGGGCTCTTTAGAACGGCCCAATTTTATTTAGGTCTTTATGAGGACCGTGATTTTATATGTACTGAGTGCTCCGGAATATCTATGTAGGCCGTAATGAGGTCATTCTAACCTAAGAAAACAATGTTAGTGCAACGATGTCTTTCTATTTTTATTGTATAGGTATATATATAATTAATCTTGTGACTAACTGACGCAATTTGAGTTTGATCCGTTTGAAGAAAATACCATTAATTAAACACTTTAACAATAGGATTAAAAAAATATGACGTCAAATCAAACAAATTAACATTATTTAATAAAATAAGACTCCTAACTGGCTTCTATAAACATGAACTACGCGCACACACACACAGCACATATACTACACACCCTTACACATCCTCATACACACACACACACACCCACGCATGTACTCACCCTCATCACTATAGAATATTAAAAAAATGTAAGTTAGCCAGCGGATTGGGGTAACCTGTATAACAGGTGTTATACACCTATCACAGGCACCACTCTCTCGCCAAACAGGTGTACTTCAGCATGAGCACCCTTAGATATAAGTGATATTTGTAAACCTTTTGTCAAAAGAAAATAAATAAATGGTTTGATTTAATGCGGCATAATATTTCAAATAGGTACAATACAAGATATGTCTAGTTATAAAATAAAAATAATAATAATGTCAAGTAGGAAAATAATAATCAGTAACACACATAATGAGAAGGCTGAAAAGAACAAACTTTTCAGCCTTCTCATTCCGTGTTTGTAGTATAACATAATGACATAGACATAATTTTACAAACTACGAGTATACCTACATAACGGCTCATTAAAAAAAAGTGGCACTCCGGGAGTGCCGACAAAAGTGAAAGCTTGAACAATTACGAGATACTTATATACAGAGGTGTCGGTAACGGTAACAGTATCGCGAGTTCAATGTTTTTTTCCCATCTCAAAAAATGCCCAACGCGCCTAAAAAGTTTTCACTTCAAAAATGTAAACCAAAAAACCACTTTTATAAACCCACGAGCAATGAATGGTACAATCCAAATGAACGTGTCCCAAACCGACCTGATTGCCCGAACGGCCGGAAAAGGAAACTAAACTCTTATATTTCCTTTATTTTTTCTGGCAATCCACATTGTTTTTATAATAATTTTCCTTGGTCGACTATTTGCGTTAGATATTTAGGAGTCAGTCAGATTGATAGCGATTTGCGCGTAAATGAAAAATTAAGCGATGACTAAAATGCATAATTTAATACAAATCTATTTTTAAAACTAGCTTCCTCCAGCAGCTTCGCACGCGTGGTTTGTCAATAAAAAGTAACCTATCAATCAAGGTCAAAATCTAACGACATACCAAATTTCATCGAAATTGGTTAAGCCATTATGACGTTATTGATTAACAAACAAACATCCAAACATTCGCATTTTTTTTAATACTACTCAGGTAGCAAACAAGGATACGGCCCACCTGATGGTAGGCGGTTAACGTAGTCTATGGACGTTTGTAACACCAAAGCTAAAACTCGCGCGCGCGTTGTCGAACCTTTGAAAATTATAAAACACCCTTTTTGAAGAACCCAATACTTTAATATTAGTGTGATTAAATGAGACAAGTGTAAGAAAGAAGCTGAAACGGTATAGGTGGTACCTATAGTAAAATATCACAATATGAGACTTCGTAGATGGTCTACGGCGTAGAAGGCCTACGGGTGTAGACGGTCTACGAAATATCGTACTTTGATTTCACGGATCGATCTTGTATTGGTACGCAAACCCGTGAAGATATCCCACTAGAAGCACGGAAGACCATATTGTATGTACCTACCTATGTATACCTAGCTGCAAAAATTTTTACATGTTTTTTTTTTCAGTGTTTATATAATTTTTTTCTTTTCTTTTTATTAATTTATAGTCTTTATGTAAGTAGGTATGTTTGTTATGTTCTGAATGGTCTGTGTGTGTCAAATAAATGTATTTTCTTTCTTTCTTCTTCTTTCTTTCTTTCTAGAAGGTAGTCTGAGGCTTTGACTTGCCTGCTTGATGAATGAGATGTGGAGATTCGTAGACTAACGTCACTGACACAATCCAGAAAATTAGCAAACTGAAGTGGCAGTGGGCGAGGACAACTCGATCAAACTGACGAACTGACTGAAAAGCCGATGGGGCAGAAAGGTTCTTGAGTGGAGACCACGCACTGGAAAGCACCGCATAGGTCGGCTTCCCACTATAAGGACACAGGCCACACAAGATCGGTCGCTTTGGAAATCAATGGGCTATGTTCAGCAGTGGACGTCCTTGTGACAATGATAATGGTTAAATTATTTCCGCTAGAATTCGGGTCAAACGCGTTAAGAGACCGATTTGCCGCGTACTGCCGCCGACGTGGTACATTAAAACCGTTTTTGCTTTTTATAATTTCATCCATATGAAGTGGGAATAACGGCGGAAATATTAAAAGTAAATGAGGCTTTACCTGTGTTCTAATGAGCGTTTACAAGGCTCTATAATAAGCGAATATCAAAGAGTTTTATACTTTGGTATATGTCCAAACAAAAACATATTTAAATGTCGTTGTGCTACTTGAATTCTTTAGATTTTTTTAAGAAACTTATACGACTATCTCTGTGGCGCAGTGTGTGAATAACCGGCTGAGACGCAGGAGGTAGTTGGTACGATTCCCGCTGCAGAACAAATGTTTGCATAGTCTAACAGATATTTATCCCGGGTTTGGATATTTTAGCGCGCTATATTTGTCTATATTTTCTCGTTGTAAAGGATCGAACTTATTTAAGGTTAAGAGAGAGAGAGAGATCAGGAGCAGTTGAGCTACTATAGATCGTTTGCAACGGTATTTAGATGATTCAACTGTTTCTTCTGTATGTTATTGAAAATATTTGTATATCGTTTCTATTATTGAAGGCATTTTGACCATTAAAAAAACGGATTTAAGAGGATACTCCTATATGGCAAAAATGTGAGGGTTAATTATAATTCAATGCAGAAAAAGACAAATGTAGCGATCACACGTTGAAACGTGGTTGAAAATAAACGACGTAAGCAAGAAATAAGAAATTAATTTAATAAAATAATATCTTAAAAACCCATTATTATAAATGAGTCCGAAGCGAGACCCAGAGCGAGGCAAGACGCAGTGCGGAGCGGATCGTACTCACCCTGATGAAGGTTCACGAACTGAAAACCGAAAGATTGTCGATCGAAACACCGATAAAACGGTACGTGATAAATCTCGTAATGATTGATTGAAATAAATCACGAAAAGTTAAATTTTAAAATGTAGTAAATAATTTTTTTTTAATACTTAGCTAGTTTGATTATCTACAAAATCGCCATCTATGCATACTTTAAATTATTAACATAAAAAGAATTTTGGAAGAGCCAACTTTGAAAAATAATTCTATAGAGAAAAGTTTCAGAAAAGTTTTACAAATCGTTTCTGTCTTATCACATTATAGATCCATTAGTTATCTCAGTCATAAAAATAACAAATGTACATTTAGCTGTTACTGAGAAATAACACAAAATTCACAAAAAAGTTCGAGCCTCGCCATAAGTCCTAGGTAGAAACTGAAATTGTGAAATAGTGACCAAATAAGAGCCAGCCGAAACCTGCTTTTAGAGTAAGCCTTTTCACTTTTGCCGATGAAATACGTTAAAAGGGCGATTCGGTAAAATATCGTTTAATTAACGAATTTATTCGAATGCGGTATTCTGCTGCTTAATTTTAAATGCGATTCAATTAACAGTTTAAACGAATGTGCCAATTTGGGAATGCACAAAAAATACTGTTTTGGAATTTTGTAACATTATTTTACGTCGAACTAAAATAATTGTATCTAACTAGCTAACCCGCACCGACCCGATTTTTTATCAAAAAAAAATATAGCTTAGGGTTGTCTGTCTAACCCTATCTGGTCTGAAATTAACGTTTTTAAGCACTCAGGGATAGTGTAGCATTCTTTCAGTAAGAATTTTCAAAATCGGTTCTGTAGTTTCAGAGATTAGCTCCGGCAAAAAATATAAACAACAAACTTTACCTCTTTATAATCTTCTCTATATATAAAACAAAGTCGGGTTAGTCACACCATTTATAACTCAAGAACGGCTGGACCGATTTTGATGATCTTTGATTTGTTGGATATGTCTCCTCCCCGAATACCAAAATAATTATTAAATTATCCGAAAAAAATCACGCAAAAAATAATTATGAAAAAAATTCATTTTCTCATACATAATGCAGCTGATGATGGCCGATTGGCAACTCTACCTGCGACATATTGGCAGCCGGCGTCATAAGCATGTCAAGGCGGTACGAAGTTTGGCTGGACAGGTAGTATTAGTATAGATTTAAATGGATTAAAAACAAAACAAGATAGTTAAGCACGGTTTCGACCATAGCAAAGGGTTTCATAGTCATTACGGCAGAACTGAATAGGGATTGATATATATTGCACCGAATACGAAATACTTATACAAATACAACTTTTGAAACTATCAAGTTTATGAAAACGATTACACTGAAAACGTTACTCGTGATCATGGCGCATGCAACTGCGTCGAAGTTTTTGAGTGTTCCAATAGGAACTTACCTATTGGAACACTCAATAACTTACAAATCATGCTAAATATCCCGTTATAAGCGTAAATAGTATCTACAACAAAACCTAAACAAAAAATAACATAAATCGGCAGCGCCTTTGCGACGATGCCACTTAGTCAGTTTAACAGGATTCTTACATGATGAATGAATATGATTTGTTTACCTATTTTATACAGACTGTTTCATTGAAATTTTAGGACTTGATATTAAGGTTGTTTGAAAATAGATAATTTTATATGGTAATAAATTTTAAAAAACTATTTTTCGACAATACTAGCCGAACCCGTATTTTCATTTAATGTCGTACATAACAAAACACGTTTATAACACTATCTACTTATTTCAAAAATCATGATAGACTGTGAAAACTTAACAGCCACTCGTAAAATCTGGCACACAGATTTATCACTAACCCCATTGTTGTAAGCCGACAACTAAGGTCGCCAGCTAAATCCCAATTTGCAACCATACTTACCTCGCCCTTTTTGCTTTAAATCCATTCATATTTCGATAGGCTTCGCCCTATTTACTTCCGCGGTTTTAAATGTGGTGAAACATTACTATTTTGGATAATGAGGACCTTTTAGCACACAATGTAATGTGGTATTTCGGCATACATAATGGTTCCAATTTTCCTTTTCAAATAGTTCTGTCATATAAATAAATAATGCTGGATAGTTCACACAGCGCTATGTAGCCCCCAACTTATCAAAACTTGTACTATGAGAACTAGATAACTGATAGAGGTCTTATGATTTTTTGTTGTAAATACATACTTAGGTACAATATATAGATAAACCACCAAACCCGAAACTAATATCCATAGGTCATGCAAACATTTGTTCCGCTGCGGGAATCGTATCCGCAACCTCCTGGGTCTCAGACAGCTATTCGCCCATTGCGCCACGGAGGTCGTCAAGGGTCGTTTTTGTTTGTAACTCAATCTAACGGCTGAACCGATTTCAATAAAATTTGGTATATAAATGAATTAGAATATAAACATAGGATACATTTATTCCTCATACATGCAAGAAAAGGAAATGACTAGTGATTCGCCCCGAACTGAGATCTCGCGAATCTCACAAAATATGTATTATTTTTAGGGCGATTTGCACAACGATGCCTAAACGTATTTAGTGGCTTAATATGATTTAAGGCGTTGTCACATCATACAAATTACGTCAAATTTAAACATGTTTAGTCGCTAAATACGTTTAGTGATCTATGTGCATGCCGGCCTTAATCTTTAACGAATAAATTAATGCCACAAAATATTAACCAATCTACTTGGCCTACAGTTTCATTGAAATTAGAGGTAACGGGGGTTCTTGTAAATTGGATATTTTTTTGGGGTACAAAATGCAGTTATTCTGGATTTCAGACTTTTGCCTATATTTGTGTGTTACTAAAGCTACACGAATACCAAATTTCAGCATTGTGGGGTCAACTTTGTCAAAGTTTTGTTTTTATTATGGCTAATAACTCAAAAACTAAACTAAAAAATAAAAACGGCGTTCAAATGTCCTAATAAAGACCTTTAATTTGACCTAATAATCTCATTTTTATTTTTTTACCCCCCTTGAACCCCAATATCTCAACACCCCCCCCCCCCACAAATTTTTAGCTCATTTAGTCACACCAAAATTGTGCCATCACTACCTACCTATGTATCAAATTTCATGATGATCGGATCAACGCTTCGAAAGTTATCCTCGGACAAACAAACAAACATACATACAACGCCGATTTGTCCAAAATGATTCGGAAATCTCGCATCGCTCGATCAATTAAGATTAAACAAAAGAATCTCATATATAAATAATAACAATAAAAGATCTCAATAAATCTAATTTGCAAGATTAAATTACAAAATTGTATAAACCTTCGACATATTTGCTTGGTCTATTAGAAAAGGGTCTGAATATAATATGTGGGGTGTGTGTACTGTGGTAGGTATGTATGTGAGGTTGCGCAAAACTCTGTGATAAGACGAGCATAAGGGTTACATTTTGCTATTTGATTTACACCTCACGACTTTAGGTCAAAAAGCATTCATAAAACAATGGATCTAACATTACCATACTTTTCCAAATTAGCTCAAAAACCAGCCAGACGCGAAATGAGACTTCATGTCTACTAATAATAAGAAGTAGAGTTCCTTGTAAAAGGGCTTGCCCGGGGAAGTACTTCCACTATACTTATTTTTGCTGCCAAGCAGCATTGGTGTATTTCGGATTGAAGGGTATGGTTGCAGGTGAAACAACAGGCACATGAGGCTTTACACCTGTATGCTTCAAGTGATAAACGCAGGGCAGTGCATCGTAGGGCACGATTCTAAGGTGCGTGAGCTACGAGGCAATACTTTGTTACAGGCGATGGTTACCACTCAACATCAGGTGGGCCATATGGTAATACCATCACCAGATAGGACGCCCGGTAGATGTGAAACATCTTAATTTATAGATATTGAAAAAAAATATAATTAAAGAAAACCGTAAAACCCGTTTAAAATCATCTTATCATTATTATTCTACGTATTTATTTCATAACTCAGGTTATAGACCTGGACCTTTACAAAAGCATTACCGGGGCCGAAGCCAACGAGTAAGAGGCCTGTTTAGTTCTTATAAAAATCATTATGATAACATGGAGGTGAGGCAGATGTTGCAGTACTATTCCAACACATGGATTAGAGTTCGGGCTATTGTTAGAGTAATGCTTATGGAATGGATACTGGGCTATGGGAGAGATGAGATACGGCACCTGCCAATCCTGAAATTACTTTCATACTTTGTGTATGGACATGAAACACTGAAATAAATGATTTTAGTATATTTACATTTTCCTTGACCAATAAATAAGGATTACTTCGTTTACTTGCGATGATTAATACCGAGTCGCGAATCGGTAACTGCGGCTCATTAAGCGGTTAACTGCCTATTAGAATTCACGTATGCTTTAAGCGCTGAACGATTTATGTACCTTATTTATGGGCAAAATAAACTAACTGAATAATAAACTAATTTAGACTTCTCTTTAACTTTTCGACTTTAAATTAAACTCACTGATCGCATTTGAAACATCATACTACGCTCAGAGACATAAATCGCCGATATTGCCCAAAAAGCTGCCATACTGAATTGGAAATGGACAGGACTCGTACGACGAATGCGCGATGACTTGTGGACTAGGACAATCACCGAATGGGTCACACATGGCGTGAGGTCACGTGCTTTTAGACCCAGATGGCCCAATAACGTTCTCACGAAATCCAAAGGTTGTCTGGAAGAGATCGCTTTTAGCGATAAGAACGCCAATTGTTTTTCCGCGTGTCTAGTTATTTGTTTTTTTTTTATTTAAGTGTGATTTAAAAGAAAGCGTTATCTATCTATGGCGGGACGAACTCTAGGCACATAAATGACTATCTATCCCTAGGGCTACTAAACGCATAGTTTTTTAATAAAAACATTACCCTCCTTCTGCTTCTCTTCCTGGGTAAAAAGTAGTCTATGTCACTCCGGGATAATGTAGCATTCTAATGGTGAAAGAATTTTTGAAATTGGACAAGTAGTTTTTTCCTCTTTTTTAATATTAGTGAAGGTACTCGTACGTCGTACAGTCATTTTAAAACATAAGTATATATTGTTACGCCGAGGCTGTTAAACAATGAGTAATAATCGAACCTTCTCGAACGCTTTTGTCTTGCTGTGTTATTGTTGCTATTGTTTGTGGTTTCGCAGAATGGGGAGTGGCCATTGTGTCGAGGGACCGACCCTTTCCTGGAAGGATCGACATCGTTCTCGAACAATCGAAATGTGTGCGATATAAATAGGCCGGAGAGATGGCCGGACAGTCAGTCTGAGTCAGTCTGAGTGAGTGAGTCTCAGCGAGGCCCTGGAGGACTGACGTGGAGAAGGGTCTCGCGTGAACAGTAGTTGCTCGCGAGTCAGTCTGGATTAAGCTATACGTGCGAATATTTCGGTGACTTTAAGTAGTGCCACAGTGGTGTGAATTAGAGTGTTGTGATTACGTGTGACCAAGTTCGTGTATTCATCGTTTAGTGTTGAATAAAAGTGTTATTCTGGTCAGATCGATTCCCATTATTTTATCCCGAACCCTCAGCTCGTAACAATATTAAGCGCGGCTTCACAACGATCCTTAAAGGAATTTAGGGACTAAATACGAAATACGTTTAAATTTGACGTATTTGTATGGTTTGACGACCCTCTTAATCATATTTAGGCACTAAATACGATTAAGCGATGCGCACATCGTTCTTTAAAAAATCTTACATAGTAAAATAAAGTATCAGTTTATACCTACTTATTGAGATATTTCAGGCGAGTGATTTCAGCGAAGATATATATTATAATGTCTTCTCGATGAGCTGATGGCTAAACTTAAATTTAAACATATTGTCAGTTTTTGTTTGGTTACTTGTATTGGTATTGACGACCCTTGTGGCGATGTGGGCGAATAACCGGCTAAGACGCAGGAGTCGAACCCACTACGGGTTCGACTCCCGTAGCGGAACAAATGTTTGCATGATCTATAGATATTTGTTCCGCGTATGATTGTTTGTCTATATATTTATTATGTGTATGTATTAACAAAAAAAATATACATAAAGTATTCTATCAGTTATCTGGATCCCTTAGTACAAGCTCTGCTTAGTTTGGGGCTAGATAGTGCTGTGTGAAATGTCCAGCAATATTTATTATTGCTATCCGAATCTACACTGCCGGACCCATGACGTGCGCAAGTTGTCGGATTTGGGAATGAATGAAAGAAAGGAAGAACTTTGCCCAGCAGTGACATCCAGCCGGATATTTAAATTAGATTTTTTGTTTAAATAATTTAAATAAACACCAACAGTACACATATTTTATCAGTCTATAGCTAAATACCAGATTAGATTAGATTTAGCCGCATCCTGCTGAGTAAGAGTCCTTTTTGAAACTTATGACAGTTGATTCTTTAGTTTTAAGTTATTATCTTTTGTGTATTTACTGTGTTGGTGTAAATAAATTTTTATTTTCTTCTAGATAGACTTTTCTTGTCGCAAAAGTCGTGTCGTGAGCACTAAATTGCCTCTAAGCCCAAGTTCCCACAACCTAAGAAGCAATAAAACGTTTCATTTCAGATTCCGCGTAGATAGTTACAACCCATTTTATGTTAAAGAAATCCTATATGACGTACTTTTTCTCTTCGATGGCAGCGGGGTTTTAGAAAAGTCCTCTCTTATGCCTCATTTACAATAGATTAGCGGTTAGGAGAGTGATGATTTTTCTTTTAGTTGTTTTTATTGTTTATTTGTGTAATAAGAACGGCCATGATCAATTATACTAATTACAATATACGAGTATATCATAATATTCGACATAAAAATAGGTACATCAGGTCGAGTAAAAAAGGAGTTATAAGGCAAATTAGATCAAGCCAGAATTTGAATTAAATGTTTAAACATTAATATTCAGGCTCGGACTACAAAGCACCCTACTAGCCAGCTATACTAGCTTCCACACGCGGCTTCAAACGCGTGGTTTTTCGAAAAAAGTAGCATAAGTTTTAATTCAGGTCACAATCTATCTATATACCAAATTTCGTAGAAATCGGTTCAGCCGCAACGACGGGATTGAGTAAGAAACAAACATCGAAACTTTTATAACATTAGTGTGCTTATATAAATCAAGTAAAAACTCTAAACGCAGATGATTCTAACTTCACAGTTAGTTGGAATCAATGCCAGTCAATTAAACGGAATCCATTTATCCGAAATCAAGATAGAAATATCAACTAAAGGATCCCCATTTAACACCAATGGTCATCCCTATAAATCCTATTTTTAGCGCTGATCACATAAGTCCACCCCTATCGACTATTTCACCCCGATAAGCCTTAAAAATAAACCTTAGACACGTAGAGATACAGTTGGAAATTGATGTTGAAATCGCAGGATTGGCAGCTTTGTATGTGTTGACATTGACGAGTGAAAGTTCGCGTGGTTTAGTTACTGGCTGAGTGTGTATTAGACAGTATAGTTTAAGTAAAAAGGGTAATATAGTATAACCTAGTGTTTTACCATTTCTATTGACTGATTGAAAATACTTAACTGCACTTAACAAACAGTACAAAGGCGAACTTAATGCCAAAAAGCATTATATTCCAGATAACGATATAAAGAATTAATAATAATTTGCGGAGGATAAACCTTTTTGCAAAACGTTTGAACAGTTCATTTTGAATAGTTTATGAGCTATGGTTATTTTGTGCGGAAATCACCTACCTTACCATACCATCAGGTGAGGTAAGTATCATCAATAAAAAAAAACAATTTTGACAAGTGGTTTGACAAAGACGACTCTTCAATAACGTAAGTATTTAATTACTGATTTAAATGAGTATTTATCGCGTATGTACCTTTTTAATACCCGTTTAAATCAGTAATTATGTATAGTGATCGCGAAGGTTTGAAAAATACTAATGTCTTTATTCATAAAATTTTATTTCCAAAGATTAATCTGAACTATTAGTATTTCTTGTTTATCCTTGTTACTGCTCATGAATTTGCAACGCTGCTTGGACTGTAGGTAACTACGAACCAAGTAGATTTCGCAAACTTTTATCTCCTTGATAACATACATGAGCTTAAGTAGATAAATGAATGTGGTAGCATTTGTAGCAACTGTACTAGTTGTTAAGTAAATAAGTATAAACTTTTTTTGAAGTAAAAACTTCTTTAGGCGCGTTGTACATTTTTGGAAATGGCAAAGAACCATTGAACTCGCGTTACTGTTAGCGTTACCGACACCTCTGTACATATATAAGTAGTGAAAACTTCTTTAGGCGCGCTGGGCATTTTTTGAGATGGGAAAAAACCATTGAACTCGCGACACTGTTACCGTTACCGTTAAAGACACCTCTGTATATAAGCATCTCGTCATTGTTTAAGTTTTCACTTTTGTCGGCACTCCCGGAGTGCCACTTTTTTTTTATTGTTTATAGTCAGCTTATGAAGGGTTCCCTTCCACTGACACTGAAGCGAAAACTCATCGACATGTGTATCCTGCCCATATTGACCTACGGAGCTCAGACTTGGTCCTTGACAGAAGCACAAAAGTCCCAACTCAAGATTTGCCAGAGAGCGATGGAGAGAAGCATCCTTGGAGTGAAGCGAATCGATCGAGTCAGAAATACCGACCTACGAGCCAAAACCGGCATAGCCGATGTAGGCATTAAGACCGCCCGCTTAAAATGGGATTGGGCAGGCCATGTGGTTCGAATGCATCCAGAACGATGGGCGAATCTAGTCACCCAGTGGATACCGAACGGACGACGCAGCCGTGGTAGGCCCAGAAAAAGGTGGAGAGACGACCTGGATGCATTCAAACCAGATTGGTCAGATCTGGCTGTGGACCGTGATGGATGGAGGGGAGATGGGGAGACCTTTGCCCAGCAGTGGGACAATATAGGTTAGTAAAAAAAAAAAAAAAATTGTCAAGGTCTTGACCACTACCTCACCTGATAGTAAGTGATGGTGTGATCGAAGATGGAGCACGCTTGCCTGAAAATAACCAATTCACTCTGGACTTGAAGACTCCGAGATTATACAGGTCCGGAAAAAATACGCCAGAAGTGAGTCCTTACGCGAACTATGAATAAAAACCTTCGAAGGAGAATGGTGATAATTATCAAAGGATAGGGACGGTTGAAAGGACTTTGGGAAGACCTTTGCCCAACAGTGGGACAAGATAGGTACATAAAAAAAAGTATTAATTGCAGTGCATCGATGGAACTTGTCGATCAACAAATTAGTCGTTTAATATCGATATTTTTTTTTTCAATCCCTCTACTTACAATTACTAATACGCATACAATACGCGATAAATACCCGTTTAATGTTAATTTATGCACAGTGATAGCGAAAGCTTAAAAAATCCTTTGGCTAAGTCAGCAATCCCCCAATTTTTTAAAATTTAGTGTTATATTTTTGTAAGTTTTGTGTGCATTTTTTTTTTATTTATTATAGTGAAGCGCTTGACCACAACCTCACCTGATGGTAAGTGATCGTGTGATCGAAGATAGAACACACTTGCCTTGAAAGAACCTATTCACTCTGGACTTGAAGGCTCCGACAGAAAGCATGTAAATAAATAAAGCTAAGAGAAGCAAGCGACTAGAACAGTGTAAACTGGCCTTAACAAGTCGACTAGTATGTAACGCGCCCGGATAATAATCTCATCTCCACATGTAGCTATGTGACGTCAGCAAAAATCAAACCAAAATCAAACATGAGGGGGGAAGTTAGAACACGTCTCTATCTTGGCACTTTACTCAGTTGACGGTAAGGTTTCAGATAAGAGAGATTTAATCTTGTTGGGGTTTTATTGAGTTGGAGTGATATTGGATAAATGTGCTATAAATAGTTCAGTTAGGTCATCATTTATTTATTTAATACTTTCACATAAAACAGAATAGTGCTAGGTAGTAAAGTCCAATCACACCGCCTCACCAAAATCCACACCAGGCAGTTGCTCGTTGTGGATGCATTTTCTAAGCCTTAAATTCAACAGTTTTGTTTATACACAAAGCCATTCAGATGGAAATGAGCTTCATCGGTGAAGATAACATTTTTCAAAAAATCGGCGTTCGCTTCACTTTGCTCTATTGCCCATTGAACGAATTACCGACGCTTTGCAAGGTTTGAGCTCCTGAGTAAGCTGAATCTTGTACGGGTGAAGGTGGAAGTCTTTCGTCAAAATTCGCTGCGTAGTGCTTCGGGAAATTTTAAGTTGTTGAGCACGATGCCGAATTGATGTTTTCGGGTTTTCGGCCACACTCTCGTTTACAGCAGCAATGTTTTCAAGAGATCTACCGGTACGTCTACGTACGAGACGAGATTTACTGTCCACAACCAACTCAGTTTCTTCAAATTTATAAACTACTCTTCGAATTGTGGACACATTAGATGCACTTTCTCGACCAAAAATTTGCGAAGTTTGCGAGCGATCTTAGCGTAACTTTTTCCATATTTATAATGAGTTTTCACAATGGTAACACGTTCTTCTTTTGTGTAACGCTCAATTTTTATTAATCGGAACAATCAAAGGTGACCGCTGTCAAATTTCAGAGATGCCTCATACACGAAAAAAAAATAACACAAAATTAAAAAAGTGCACTCTTATTGAGACATCCGTTACAACAGTCTCAGCAGTTCAATCAGTTGAACTGTTGATTGAACTATTGGGAATATGCCAAAATGATGACCCACCGTGTTTAATACTGTAGGAATTTACTACAATAATAAGGAGTATTACATTAGTCCAGGTATTAAGCACGGTTTAACGCCTCAACTTGAGAAGGGGTTAGTCCGGGTGTTTTAGTTTAACCCGAGGATTACAGTTTAATTGCGTTTCCAGTAAAGTTTGTAACATTAGGAGGGTTTGTAATAACTGGTAGTTCGTATGCAAAGTTGCAATTATTGTTTTATACTGTTCGGTATGTGCGCCAAAGTATACCGTAGCTGTCATTATTATTAACACGTGAAGAGAAAACTTTGTATCCCTTTTTAAGCTTATTGCGCGCACGGAGGGATGTGGCAGAATACTCGTAATCAATTTATTGGTAAAATAAGTTTACGAGTCCATTTAAATTATGTTATTATATTATTTATTATGTTCATATTTAGACATTTAGAGCCTGTTTTTATTATTAGCGTTGAAATATATTTTTTCCTGTATCACGCCTTACTTCCTTTTAGCACGGATGACTGGTAGATAATGCTATTAGCTTAATTTCTCCTAGCACTATTCTGTTCTGTGTGAAAGTATTAAATAAATAGATTTCCAATTAATAATAATTAATTGAATTAAAATAATCTAATTGATGCCCATACAGTCCATTCCATCCAAAGGTTGTCTGGGAGAGATCGCTATTCAGCGATAAGACCGCCAATTGTATTACATAGTTTTACGGTATTCTTTGTAGTTGTATTGTTATTAGGTGTGCAATAAAGAATTATCTAATCTAATCTATTGATACAAATGAAATTAAATTACAATGAAATATATTTAGAAATTATCAGTCAGTATCGATATCAGTTAAAATTTAATAAATTTTAACAAATTCTTCCCCCAGAAGCCTTACACAAAGAGATCGTTGACAAGATAACCTTTTCCCAAACCTTAACTGGATCTCCAAATAGATAAGACGGTATGATGTCCACCTCATCGCTTACCTGAAAAACAATAAAGTTAACTTTAAAATCAAGAAGTTAAAGAAATTATCAGTACAATGATAAAATAATAGCAGATTATTAAACGAGGGGATAAAGCAGTGTTTCGCGTCACGGGCGCTATAGTGAATCTTGAACGTAACGAAGGATTCTAGAGTTAACTCACGAGCGGAGCAAGAGAGTTACTAGAATCTTTAGCGCAAAGAGGGATATAAGCACGCCCAAGATGCAGACAACTTTATCCACGAGGAGAATACTCTACTTTTTACAGTTTCTGCGAGACATTAAAAACCAAACCTAGGTTGGTGCATTCTGTGCACAAGGTTAGTTCGATTTACGAACAAGTTAATATTGTGTTCTCTTTGGTTCAAATTTTAATACAGATGTGGTTTTAACTTCAAATCCCTCAGCCGTAGAAATTGAATCACCGGCTTTCGGTGAGGTTTACATTGGACACTGTCGAGCAGGTGGTGTGAAAATATATTTCTACCCACTTCTATACTTTTGAAACTATCATGGTTATGAACACTATTTGCACTAAAAACAGTTTACTCGTGAACATAGCGCATGCAACTGCGTCGAAATATAGGGATACTCAAAAACTCACAAATCATGGTAAACATATCCCGTTTTTAGTGCAAATAGTATTTCCATACTAATATTAAAATATAAATGAGGTAAAATTTGTGAGTTTGTATTTTTGGATGTAGGGATAATGTCCGGAATTAGTTATCATACAAAAATATATATTATGATTATGAAAATTCTTATATTGATAGAAAGTTATCCCTAAGTGCTATAGGCTATATTTTGTTTTGTAAAATTCCGTGCGAAACCGGGGCGGTTTAGCTAGCGTTGTATAAGCTAAACAAAAATAGATCATCAATGAAACCTAGGAATCTCAAAGCAATCTCCCTCCCCACCGTATCTAGCCCCTAGTCCCAATCAGCGGTGCGCGTGAAAAGGCTTTCACTAATTAGAGAACCATTGAGTCTCGCCGAGTGGGCGGATTTCATTCAAGTGACGTCATTTTTTGTGTTTTTAGTAGTTTGGTAGGTTTTGTATATAATAAGTAATCAGAAAATTAAAAAATGTTACAATTTATATGTAATTTATTTTATTTTGCCAGCCTTGTTTCTTGACTTTCTTTCCTGGCTTGGTAGCGAAGGAACAGGCAGTAAAATTGATGTTTCAAAGTGATCCTTGTGCTTTTATTGAATAAAAAGATTTTGATTTTGAGGTAAGAGATTTAGGGGGCGGACGATAAGTCGATGGATGCAGGGCAGTGCATCGTAGGGCACGTTTCTAAGGTCTACGACCTTTATAGGCGATGATTAACACTTTACATCAGGTAGGCCATAAATACGTCCCATCTCTAAGTTACATATAAAATAAGTTTTTTGTTAAAATATTACTTTTTCAAAAAAAGCTTTTAGAAAATTCATAATTGGAACCGCAAGCAAATTCAAATGAGCCCAAACACTAGTAGCCTACTATAATCCATTCAGAAGTTCCGTTGTCTAGCATCCGTCTCTATCATGAGACCACCTCCATGGTACCATATTATTATTGCATTGTCACCGAAGTTACATATGTATTCCAAATTTCAGCTCAATCTGTTGAACGGAACGGGTTTAAAATCCAGTTGCAAGATTCCACCCGGCCACACATACATACATTGCAAGTTAATAAAAAGCTTGTAAAAAAATATATATTCTTTCATACAAAATGTATAGAAACGTCGCGACGCAAAATATAAGAGAAGACGGGCCAAAGACGCGACACAACTCACGCACGAGTTTAATATTAGTTAAACTTTATAAGACGACCAGTTGCAGGAATCCCAAAAACAAAACAAGCTTATTTTGATTGATTGATATACGCGTTATTGCAAACCAAATAAAAATACAGTAACAAAGGATTATACATAAATAACGCTTAATATTTTGCTTGTTTGACATTATTCCAAAATTAATATGCTGCATAAATACATCCAAACTGTTTATTACGACTACCTCCGTGGTGCAGTGGGCGAATACCCGGCTGAGACGCAGGAGGTAGCGGGTTCGATTCCCGCCGCGGAACAAATGTTTGCATGATCTACAGATATTTGTTCCGGGTCTGGTTGTTTCTATATATATTATAAGTAAGTATTTACAAATAAAAAATGCATATAAGTATTCTATCAGTTATCTGGTTCCCATAGTACAAGATCTGCTTAGTTTGGAGCTAGATAGCGCTGTGTGAAATGTCCAGCAATATTGATTTATTTATATTTATTTATTGATATAAGATCCTTAAAAATAAGCATTTTGGTGCTAACAAACTCAGATATTTTGTTTTTGTAATAAAGTGTGAAAAATATGGCGATTCTTGCCGCCATTTTTCACTTGGCGGGAAACACTGACTTTTATCGGCGAAGTTCGCTGCCCATTTAATCCTTTAAAACGATTATTGCTTCACCAAATGCAGAATATTACAGAAAAAATGTATTTTCTGCTTCGAGTTTGTTTTTATTGCTTTAATTCAAAACAATTCATTTTTATTGAATTTTTCGTGATTTCTCTCCTTCATGTTTAAGTATGTAATTCTGTTATTAAGATGAATGCAAAAATGAAACAGTAAACATGAGTGTATCAGTAGAGAAGCTTTTAATAAAAATGATATTACGACTTGTACGCCTTGTACGGTGGTGTAGGTAGAGTCTTGTAAACTCATTGTACACACAATCGTCTTACAATAATATGTTTTTCTTTCATATTTATGTAAGTATTTTTATGGTAGTGTATATAAAATAAATAAATTTAAAAGAAATCTCTCTTCAAGTCCGAGACCATTGATGCCTTCGTCTACTTCAGGCTATGGATGGACCAACTAACATTATGTCTAAGTAGTTACTCGAAAAACAAAGAATAAATGGATAAAAAATACTTTATGTCTAACTTTTACAATAGACTGAAGACAAATATCGCAATAAAAACAACTTAACCTTTTTAACAAATTCGATCGACTTGAGTAGTCGATCCAATTTGTACATGCATTAGTTTCATCTACGGTCTCCGTAAGTACGATCATGTGTCTGAGTACCGCTCCAAACTGAAATGGCTCTAAATACGTGACAGAAGAAATTTAAGTATTTTATGTCTTCTTTTTTCAATCCTTAGAGACCCCTTTCCTCCTCATTATATACATCCTCATATACACCCACGACCGAAACCTCAGATCCACTGATTATCTCCTTCTTGCCACCCCGAAACATTCAACATCCTTCCGAGCCAACTTTTTTGAGGTGGTAGCTGTCGGTCTATGGAACTATCTCCCTGCTCATATTAAAAAGGCGCCTAGTAAACCGGTTCTCTGACGACTACTCTACATTCATTTCTCGCAGAAGTCCTCCACTAGCTGTTAAAATATATGAAAAAGTAGTATGTGTATTTATATGTAATATATGTATATACTATTATCATATCAAATAGGTTTATGTATTTATTCTTACTGTGATCGGTGTTTATTATTATTTGTGTTCTTTTGTTTTTTAAGTATCAATAAGTAATTAAGTTAGCATGACAACCTTATTAGTTACCTCCGAGGTTGGCAGGTAGAAAATGCTATTAGCATTAAGCCCACCTTTTGTACATGTAATTTGTATTTATGTGCAATAAATATTATATATATTATTTATATATTCTTTCTTTTCTTACTATAAAGTATTAAAGTAAATAAAATAAAAGTAAATCTTAGTGCCTACTTAACCACCTCTGAGTAACGCTATCCAACGGATAAAAAATATATACTCTTTTGTCATTTGTTTTAACATGAAAACAGATAAAGCGAGAATGATTTTTATCCGTCAATTAAAGTTACGCGTAGGTCTTGAATTAGGCACTTAACCTTAAGATTTTTGCAACCAAATTACATTTTCGAAAAATCATAATAACCCACACATGCGCAAAACGATGACTAGTCAATAGTTTTATCTATTATCGAATTTGACAGACATTAGCTAACTCTGGTCTCGTAAACTGAAAGATAATTTAGAGAAAAGCAATGAACACGTGCACATAAAGATCCATTTGGTACGCCAGGCGCTAATGCATTAAGCTTACATACTGTTTACCTATTTATATTGGCAGAGTTGCGTTGTTATTGGTTTTTCGACCCACCAAATGAGTACACGTGGCGTTTGCGTACTGTTTGTAAATACAGATATGACTGTTTTGCGAAATCTGTTATAGGAACGGTCACGGTTGTAGAAATATTCTGATAATATTTACAGCATTTATGTGCAGGTCAATGTTCCTATTAATAATACAGGGTGTTCCAATGTGAATGGAGGTGTTTCAAGGTGGCCACCTCTGCACCCTCGTCAATTGCCTCAATGAGTCTTCCCGAATGCAGGTGATGGGCAGTGGAGGCAGAGGAGCAAGTGAATCAACAGAGTATGAGTTGATTTAAAAGATTAGTGGCTGAATGTACTTAATTTGAGTAGCTAATCGTATACACGACGTATATAAACCTTATATGGCGTATATTAACGTATATTCTTCGGACAAATTATCGAACTACGGCTAATTTTCATGTCTCTGTCTTTCATGTGACGAATGATACAGATAGATACATACAACATGAACATTCGCTGTATTCCGACAACGTGGCCGTAGGGTGTAACGTCTTTATTTTTACAATGCCGCACTTCCTTCTTTGCCTCCAGTGCCTACAACCTGCGTTCGGGAACTGCTGAATGAGGCTGATGCGGCTATAGAGGTTGCCAGTGGCCACCTACTGCTATACGTGATGTCCAATAAAATTCAATTCGAATGAAATACACGATGGGCAGCCATTGACGCAACCCCCACCACCGCGCCCGTTTACTCCCGCGCAGAGGGCTGCAGCGCGCAGTGCGAAACGAGACGTAGTGCAGAACGAATCGCACTCACCCTGATCAAGGTTTTTTTTTATTGATGATAGTTAAACGCTTGACCCCTACCTACCTAATGGCAAGTGATGGTATGATCGATGATGGAGCATGCTTGCCTAGAAAGAACCTATTCACTCAGGACTTGAAGACTCCGCGATTATACTGGTTCGGAAAAACATACGCTGGAAGTGAGTTCCACTCCTTACTTATGCTAACAAGAAAAGTTGGAGCAAGTCGTTTAGTACGGCAAGGTGGTATGCCGTGCCGACCGGGTATGGGTGGGTGGTAAGGTTCACGAATTGTACCGAAACATGGTCGGTCGTAACACCGATAAAACACTACGTGATAAATCCCGTATTTATAATAATTATTGAATGAAATAACCACAGATCGCAGTCGTTTTCCAAGATGTAGACAGTATAGATGAAAATACATATTCGCATCGTTTCCAGCTGTTACAAATTCAATTGGCCGTGTAATACCTTTCTTAATTCCAATTATATGTGGTTTGATGGCGCATAAACGCCAGTGCGAAGCGCCACCCGTCATCAGACGATCAAAAAGACAACTCAACAGCTACAACACTTCAAGATTCCTATTTCATTTTATTACTAAAACATTGCGTTCTCAATTCTATGTCGTGACAGATTATGTACTAAACTGAATCGTATTTAGCGTTCTTCACGAATCCGCTAGGTTGAACAACGACTTTGGGCGAGCACTTGTGGCATTTTTAACTGAACACTGATGCTGAGTGTGTGTTGATGAGATTTCGATCCTGACTTTAAGTCGTATATACAGTACAAATGCTCCAATTCTGTCATCGGGCTAAATTAACCTAGTCTACATTTAAAGTAACTGTTAGGCTGCCTGTCCATTGACGCGGAGAGAGGCGGCGGAGCGGAGAAACGAGGAAATATTAACCAATAGGATTGCATGAATAGAATTTCATGCAATCCTATTGGTTAATATTTCCTCGTTTCTCCGCTCCGCCGCCTATCTCCGCGTCAATGGACAGGCAGCCTTACTGTCTGTTCTAAGGGGCTTATTCTAAAACTAAAGGCGTTGACAGACGACTCAGTTTGGTTGACCCGTTTTGGCCGATGCGACGTCAAGTACAAGTCAGTACAATCATTTGCATTAGGTTCGTCGGGCCAAACATTTCATTTCTCTTACTAGTTGGATGGTCGGCTTTACGTCACGTCGGTCAAATGATTGGGTCCTACCAAACTGGGTCGTCTGTTAAGAAAATAGTGTTTATCGACACTAAAATGAAGATATTTAGACATTTTCTGTTATAGACGTTTAAGTCTCGCTATCGATTTAGTTTTGAATTAAGTTCTGTAAAACGGGCCTAAGAGATTTTAATGAAAATTACACCAACATTATTGGAGGTATTAAAGTCAAAGTCAAAATTTTCATTCATTAAAATCACAAGGATCACTTTGAAACGTCAATATTACTGTATGTTCCTTCGCGACCAAGCCAGGAAAGAAAGGCAAGAAACAAGGCTGGTTGTTTTTTAATAATCTTTTTAGAATACATAAGAATACAGAAAATAAATTATGTCTAAATTGTAACATTTTGTCAGAGTTGGAGCAATTTCAATCCCAAGTTTCTCTATCATCTAAATAATCCGATATTTCATAGTAGGCTTTTTTTATAAAGATTTTGTTTAATTACGTTTTTCAATTTGTTAATTGTTAATTTTTGTACATCACTTGGGAGTTTGTTATAAAAGCGTACACCTTGCCCTTTAAGCGATTTACTAACTTTATGGAGTACACAAGTGGCAACAGTTCATAGATGTATTGGCAAGGGAATGTCATAATATTTATTTCTTTAAACTTGCGTAATGATTCTCTGGCCCATATTATAAATTGCACGAACAGCCCTCTTCTGCAGCACAAAAACGGTGTTTATATTTGCAGCACTCCCCCACAGCAGTATACCGTATGACATAATGCTGTAAAAGTAAAAATATATATAAGTCTAAAACGTCATGTCATTTCGTGGCACTATTTTGATAGTCAAAGATTACACATAATATTTTGTTGTTTTTATGGGAGACTCGCGAGATCTCAGTTCGGAGGTTTTACTTTTTTAAAACAACACCTAACTGATTATGAATTTGCGTCACATCTTGGACGAGAGGTCGGTAACGGAATTATCCCCAATCCATAATTCGATCAAGGCAAGGTAGGAGTCGCCACCAACGTGATATTTATACCAACTACACGCCTTCATCTTACCCTGTATATTTAAACTCATTTTAGAATTTCAAACCAGGTTTGTAAGTGCTCATGACATCGGATCGTGTGATCAGACAGGACATGATTAGGTAAATAAAATATTACAATTTGTTTCCGTTCTTCAACTGAAACAAATTGTCACGCGCTTCAAATCGGGGGTAAGGAACATTTTGACAGATGTAATGGCGGCAAATATGACGTTAATTAAATCGTGACAAAGCGTCGTTTTACGTTCAGCCTTTCATTTGCGCCCATACTTCGAGAAATTATTAGGTTGTTATGACTTTTCATATCGTCTTCGTCACATCCTTTTTAGAATATTTTTGGGGAAAAACATTATTTTTATGACGTGTATGTTTATTTCTGGTTCGAGTACTCTCGTCTTCTGGAACTGGCGGTAAAATTTACATTTTAAAATGATCCTTATGTTGTTAATGAATTTAAATTTTTGCATGCATTTATACTGATTTCCAGAGTGACCCATCTGGCGCACCCAACAACTTTTATCAGATCGTCGTTTTATCTTGTAGGGGGCCGTCCTACGCAGCGCCACTCGAAACCCTTTCTGCTCCAACGGCTGTCAATTCTCAACAACAAGCAACAGATTCATAAACCCGATTTACTCTTAACTTTCCAAGCCAATCCACTGACTTAAGCCAGTCTAGAAGCTTCAGGATATGTTAATATCTGGTTACCGTGCACACTCCATCCCGCCGTATAATGGCGACTGCCAAGAATTTAATATAACGGTGGCGAAATTATGTGCTTACACACTGTCGTTTTGTGTTTAAAGTAGCTGTTTTTTTTTTCACTGGATATGTTTTTGTTTGACCACGATCTCACCTGATGGTAAGCGATGATGTGGTCTAAGATGAAGCACGAAGATCTAGAAGAAACCTACTCACTCTTACGTTAAAAAGACACGGATTGTATTCTTTAGGAAAAACAGACGACGGCAAAGTGTTCCATACCTTAGCTGTACGCATCTAGAACGTAGAACCAAAACGGTGTGTGCGAATGGGTGGTATATCAACTAGGTACGGATGGTACTGAGCCGTGCGCCTGCTTGTCCTTTGATGGAAGGGAGATGGCGGAATCAGATCGTATAGTTCCTGGGCACATTCCCCGAAACGTATTCTGTAAAAGATCGATAGGCTTGCAACTTTACGGCGGTGGATAAGTCACTAGAAACGTCAAAAGTGCATACTTTAATTGTCTCTGCACTGCTAATTTATAGTTTTGTTTAAAATATTAAGCTGGTTCGATTCCTATACAACAATCAGTGCACATTCACAATATAACTGATCAGTACAAATGTCTAAACATATGCGTATCCAATTAGTTACATCTTATTATTGTTGGCAAATTAATAAAATTTTCGAATACTTTGATATCACGCTAATATTATAAATGCGAAAGTTTTGATGTTTGTTACTCAATCACATCAGAACGGCTGAACCAATTTCAATCAAATTTGGTATGTCGATAGATTATGATCTGGATTAACACATAGGCTACTTTTCATTGACAAAAACGCGTGCAAGCCGCGGGCGGAAGCTAGTTATTCATAAATATCAAAGTACATATTCATCATTTTCAATTATTTAGAATTCCTTTAATATTGTTTTTTTTTTTCGAGATGTCTTATATGCATAAAAGTTTGTGATTTTATTGAATAGGACAAACCTGCTATGGTTTTTTACGTATATTTATTTTGTACATTTAATATATTGTAGTAAGTATTTGTTACTTTATGATTAATAATATAAAAATACTAGCTACCACGCCCGCGGCTTCATACGCGTGGTTTGTCAATAAAGAATACCTCATAATTTTAACCCCTTACTTTACCCCCCACCCCTTCAGGGATGATTTTCAAAAAAGATAAAACACGTATTTCTTTATTTCTTACCCAAACCCTACATATGAATTTTCAGATCTCCAACTCAAGGAATTATGGATTGCCCAAACAAACTTTGGACTCATATTTCACCCCCTTCAAGATTATTTTTTGAGACAAAATATAGTATTTGTCCTTCTCGAGAATATAATATATCTTCTTGCCAAATTTCATTATGATTCGTTCAGCCGTTTAGTCGTTAAAAGGTAACAAACAAACTAACAAACAAACAGTTACTTTCGCATTTATAATATTAGTATGGATATACGTTAATAATACGTACACACTAGTTCCTACAATATAACAGACTGAAGGGTGGCGGCGCGTTTACATTGAGCGAACGTGGCGTAGACATTTACAAATCGCCTCACTGGAAACACGTTCGAAAATCGCCAGTGTGGTAAGTTCCTTAGATATATCTGAAGGATTATAAAACCCCGAAAAAATTATTTAACAGTAATATAATCATCATCATCTCCACTACACCCAATGCTAGGTATAGGCCTCCCCAAGTTTGTGCCATCCGCCACGATCCTACGCTAGTCTCACCCAATGACAGCCCGTGACGGTGGACGACATCGAAGTAATAGACTAGCGGTTCGCCCTGAACTAAGATCATGAGTCTCCCAAATAACAAAAAAAAAAAATCTTAGGGCGAGTCGCGCAACGATGGCTAAACGTATTTAGTGGCTAAATATGATTTAGGAGTTGTCAAATCATACAAATACGTAAAATTTTAACATGTTTAGTCGCTAAATACGTTTAGGGATCGTTGTGTAAGCCGGCCTTAATCTTTGACTAATAAAATAGTGCCACGAAATCGTGGTTATCGTGATTTTATTACTAATTGCAACCAACTAATTTGACCTACAGTTTTATCCAAATTACATTGGATGATTATACATTGGTTCCTCTTTTTTGGGTATAAATTGCAGTTATTTTGGATGTTAGACTTTTCTCTATATTTGTGTCACTATAGCTACACGCATACCAAATTTCAGCACTGGGGTCACTGGTGTACCGTCAAAATTCAGTTTTTATGATGGCTAATAACTTAAAAACTACAAGGTTTAAACTAAAAATAAAAACGGGGTCGAAATGTACCCACAAAGACCTTTTATTAGACATGCCACTTGACCGGATAGTCCCATTTTGTTTTTTTTTACCCCTCTTGAACCTCAATATCTCAACATCCCCCCCCCCCCTGCATTTTAGCTCATTTAGTCACACCAAAATTGTGGCATAACTACCTACATATACCTACGTTTGGGGATCGTTTTGCGGCCCGGGATTAGTATAATAAGATCATATTTAATGTGTATTTAGCTAGTATTTTATTATATTTATTAGTATTGCTAGTATCTACACATCAGATCAGACGATAGAAATTCGAAAATAAAGGTCAAAATTTGTTTATCGTAATTAGATCTCCACGATACAGGCGTGCCTAGTGTGGAGATTACTAAATATTTTTAGTAAATGGATATTATATAGGTATACCAAATTTCACAATAATTTGATAAACGCTTCGAAAGTTATCCTCGGATAAACAAACATACCTTATACATACAACGCCGATTTGCCCCAAATACTTTCAGCAAATTAATTCTTATTCGCAGTGTAGATGTACACGTCCGTATCTACGCGACTGCAATTTGGCAATGGGGATGGCATCTAGAAAGGTGCATTTTGGCAACCAAGTATTCCAAATCGTAAAGAAAAGTAATAAATAAAATTCGACTTGGCCTGTTCTAGCTCAATATTTATAGGAACACTTGAGGTATATTTTCCAACTCCTTTTGAAGTGAAAACTTTTTTAAAAACGTTCCGCTTTAGTTATCGCCAAAAAAAATTATATATCTCGTGACTCAAGGATTGCATCGCCAACAGTTGTATACTACGTGTTTTAATAAGTAAGACATTAAGTTAAAACACGGGTAGGGCTATTGGATAGTAATGTAAAATAGGTTTTTGCACATTAATTACCATAAAAAAAATTCAAACAACCTTAATATCAAGTCCTAAAATATCAAGTCCTAAAATATCAAGGAAACAGCCTGTATAAAATAGGTAAACAAATCACATTCATTCATCATGTAAGTAGGTCGTCGCAAAGGCGTCGCGGACGTTAAAAACGTTAAAAATTGTTTATTGAAAATGTATGATTACTGGTTAAACCATCGGTATTAAACCCACCTCTTAAATGAGTCAATACGATTTCGGATGTGTGTTTTAAATTAATGTCGTACATAACAAAACAGGTTGTATATTCTGAATAATACTTCTGCACTTCTGAACTTTTTTAACTACTACAGTCACCTGTACTCCTTTTATCGTAAATTTAAATTACCTTTTTTATTACGCCGCCGCGGAACGGAAGAATGTTTATATGATTTACCGATTTGTAACGGGTTTTGGTGTCACTCTATATATTATACAAAAAAAAAGTGTATATGGGCATTGTATATGGAAAATAAGGTTGCCACGCTAAAATGGGATTAGGCGGGCCATGTAAGACGCACGCACCCGGATAGATGGGCAACGATTATCACGCAGTGGGTGCCTGAAGACGGGCGACGGCGGCGAGGAAGGCCTAGTAGACGCTGGCGTGATAATATCGATGCCTTCGAGACAGATTGGTGGGATTTGGCATGCGAGCGAAAGTCCTGGAAGACAGTGGGGACCATTGCACAGCAGTGACACAAGTTGAATAAAAAAAAATTAGTATATAAGACCTACACTTACACCTGTTTTTTATTATATTTTACAATAAATTTCCACAGCAATTTTATAAATTCCATTCCACGTACTAACAAAGCACATACTAATAAGAGTAAAACCAAGCCACACGAGGATAGCGCGCCAATAAAACAATAAGCTGCGGTCGGTTTACACGAGGCTAGTAACAAGTCGTATTTACTAGTTCATAACTAAGCACATAACCGAGCGCTAAGCTTTGTAATAAAACAATGAGAGATGTTTGTATTCACACAGTGCAAGTTGCATTCAAGCTAAGGATAATTAGTTAATTGGAATTCATAAATTAAATAGCCAACAAATTATACTGGATCATGGAGTTGAAACTTTAGTTAGAAATCTTTCGTTATTTATTTCAATCATTATTATAAACTAGTTAACCCGGCGAACTTCGTACCGCCTTGACATGCATACGACGCGGGCTGTCAATATACGTCGGCCATCAATGTATGAGAAAATTATTTTTCTTCATAATATCTTTTAACGTAAATTTTTCCGATATTTTTATAGTTATTCTGCTATTCGGGACGGAGACAAATACAACAAATCAAAAACCATGAAAATCGCTCCAGCCGTTCTCGAGCTATAAGTGTTCGAACAAACCTGGCTTTGTTATATATATTAGGAAGATACGGGATTTATCACTATACGGGATTTGTTGTCGGCCGTGATAAATCCCTTATTTACAATAATGATTGAAAGTTTAGTGGTTGAGGACTATTTTGAAACAAATATATACTTATGTGTTTATGTTTTAGAAAGTTTCGCTTTGGTCAAAATTTTAGTCCCAGCTTTAGCAGCCCTCTTGGCCTCGTCGAAGGCTTTCAGGGGGCATAATTTTCTACAACGCCAGCAATGCAAGTACGGAACTTGTCGATCGACAAATTGAGGCTAAAATTCGACAAAAAAGTAAATTTCGTAAGCTTATCTAGTTTTTGTGCATTGGATGATACAAGTGTTGCAGTTGACAGTAGCTTAGTCACAAATCGAACCAGCAGTTAGTGTCGTGTAAACAAACCTTTACATTCGAACATAACCGTTCGTTTTATTAAAGCATGGTCTACATGTGGTTTAGAGGCGATGGAATACATTATTTATCGGTACATTGTGTGCAACATAAATCGTGGAGGGTTAGGCATTGATTGATTAAATCTAGCGTTCGGGGATTGTGGATGTATTTCTGTGTTACGAGAAAGCATTTGGTATAGCTAAGATTACGACAATTGGAGGATTTCGTATTTCTTTGTACCATCTGATTGGATAATATATTATAGAAACTACAGAACAAACCACAAATAATACTCAAAGACAATGACGCCCTCCGTGGCGCACATGGCGAATAGCCGCCTGAGGCGCTGGAGGTTGCGGGTTCGATTCCCGCCACGGAACTAATGTTTGCATAATTTACAGATATTTGTTTCTCGTCTAATTGTTTCTCTACATGGTGTTTGATAATATACGCACATAAATGAAACGGGCTATTTTGATAAGCATACTAAATAAATTTGTGAAATGTTTACCTTAGAAATGTGAAATTTATTTTGGCATGTAAAAACAAACACTTTATTAAACCTGTTGTGCTATTGCATAGTGCTTGCCATCTAACCACAGATACTCTATTGGTGACGTCTCGAGATATCTCTTGTTCTCCCTTTCTAACCCGAAACCCGCATCCATTTCCGAAAGAGACATCAAATCGGCCTCTATTTTTGGATATCGATTGCAAGACTAGGCAGCAAGTTTTATATCGAATTAATCACCTAAACTTTAAAATTTGATAATAATACAACTAGTACTTTTTTTTTGAGAAGCCTTTTTTTTTGTTTTGAGAAACCGTCACTTGAATATCGTCAGTATATTAACAAACACCCTGTATATATTATAAATATGCATGTACACAAAAAAGTATACAAGTATTCTATTAGTTATCTGGTTCCCATATTACAAGCTTTGCTTAGTTTGGGGCTAGATTGCGATGTATGAATGTCCAGCATTATTTACTTAAAAGCTGAAAAAACCACAAAAATTTATTATGGGCGTGTAATTTTAAGCACCAAGACAAACCTTGAAGGTTTTTCAGTGCTTTATGTATGTAACTTTTTGTTAAATAAATAAAGAAAAAAATAGAATTAAATACCTTCAAGCTATTTTCTCCTGACAACTTTAGGCTCTTTTAGTATCCTTTTCGTTAATGCGTGTAATTTTAAGAGTAATAGAGTTCCTTGTGAACTTGGCTCGCTGCATTGCTATGTTTTGGAATGAAGGTGTTTCCGGTGAAATTGCAGGTACATGAGGGTTTAGACGCAGGCTATCGTAGGCCACGTTTCTAAGATGCATGATCTATGGGGCAGTACTTTGTTATAGGCGATGGTTACCACTTAACATGAGGTGGGTCATAATGCTTGTTCCATATTCATTCCCCAGGAAGTACAAAAAAAAATTATTTGTTATTAGATTTATTTATTATATATATTATCAATTTATGTGTTTTATTTGTGTATTTTATTATTTTTATAACTATATTGTATTTGTGAGTATTCATATATTTATGTAGGCAATTAGGTAGTTAGTAGCATTTTTATTTCTATTTGTTTTTTTTTACGTTAGTATGTACCTAGTTAAGCACGCTAACCTAAGGTTTTTTACCTGTTACGGTTGACTGGTAGAAATGCTTTGAGCATTAAGTCCTGCATTTGTACATTTTTCTTTTTGTGCAATAAAGAATAAGAAGAAACAAACAAAACAAACAAACTTTTCATCATCTCTCAAATACGAACGCACCGCCGTCCACTACTGATTCGCTCATTACTTTCCATCCAAAAGTTGCCTATAAGAAATTGCACTCAGCGATAAGACCACCCATTGTACTATATTTAGCATAAACTAGTTCTTTAAGTATTCCCGCTGTACAATAAAGCGTTATTCCAATCTATTCTATTCCACGAACGATCCTTAACTGCCTCACCATGAGGCAAATAGACCAAAATCGCAGATCAAAATCTCGAGGAAATCGATAAAATGCTGCTCGGCGTAATGTTAGAGAACTAGCGTATTGTACGATAACACAGATCACTAAAAAGTTACTACGAGCCGTCCAATCACCCTGCTCGTTCAATGACCCTGCCCATTCAATGACCTCAGCAGTGAGGATATTGAAACAAGGGGGAAAAAACGACTTGAATAAAGTTTTCTTTGGATTTGAAACCACTTACATACGAATAACCAAGGAAAATATAATATTTTCCCAGTTTCAATATTGAATAAGTATACCAAGAAAGCTTTAGAATGAGTTCACTAACTAATGACCAATTTGTAAAACGTTATCAATAACTGAATATTTCGGTCCTTGAAAGGCTTCAATGAAGGGTTGTTCCAATTTATCTTGCTAAAACATTATCCTCCTTTTTTATTAGTCAGTAAGCTCAGGTGCTCAGCTCATCATTGAAATTTTAGAAAATAAATACAATTGGTATTAGCTTAGTTATATTTAAAAACCATAAAATTTTATCGTAGCAATAAATATAGCAATAATAAGTTCATAAGACTAGATACCATAGTAAATTATCCAATAACATTTAGTTTAGGGGCAATTAAACCCTATTCCATAGGTAAGAGCGGTTAGGGATGGGCGCGAATTAGCTTAGATAGGTAACGTTCCGTTAAAAAGCTTCGCAACCGTCGCTCGTTATCTAGCAAATCATAACCATATAATTTTGACGACCTCCGTGGCACAGTGGGCGAATAGCCAGCTGAGACGCAGGAGGTAGCGGGTTCGATTCCCGCTACGGAATAATTGTTTGCATGATCTACAGATATTTTTTCCGGGTCTGGATGTTTTTCTATAAGTATGTATTTACAAAATAATGTATATAAGTAATCTATCAGTTATCTGGTTGCCATAGTACAAGCACTGCTTAGTTTGAGGGCAGATAGATCTGTGTGTAATGTCCAGTAATATTTATATTTATTTATATATTATTTCTCAACGCCTAACATAGTGCGCAATGTAAAGTGAACCACTAATTTACACTTAATGTAATGTGTACCGCTTATGGCGGGTTCCTAACAGATTACGACTCGTTTCGATCGAGAAACGAGTCGTAACTGGTTACCGAGGGATATACCAACCCGGCCGGCATCGCAATGGATAGCAATGTCCAAGAACCGCGAATGAATGAACGCTTTGTTGTAGTTAACCGTTTGCTCGCTTGCTGCAAGCTTGTGGTGCGTTGCTAGCTCGCTATTCGCTGCGTGTAATAAGAATAGATAGTTAATCCAACGTTGATTGGAACCGTTTATCGTTTCGTTTCGTTAATTTGAAAAAGCCACATCGTTACATTACTAGAGCAGCCGATGTTCGAGCCATTATAATAATTATTACTTTCAGGAGGTAATACCAGTGGGCGATATACTGAAATGGGTTTCGAAGTACTTTGATATTAATTGAAATAACAATATGAATTTGAAAAGTACACCTAAATAGGGGAAATTCGACATGATTTTTTCCACTTTGGAAAACGGATCGACCGGAGCTTTATTTATTCATTCTGTAAATAAAAACATGACACATTTTTTTACTATAATTATTTAGAAATGTTTAGACAAATGTATCAGAACAGTGAAATTTTTGTATGAACTCAAGACAATACATATTATTCTAAAAATAGCTAGTACCTAATAATATCCCAAAGATCATTGCGAAAACGTCAATTTTTCAAATTTTTTATGCGCTTGACCACTACCTCACCTGGCGGTAAGTGATGGTGTGATCGAAGATGGAGCACGCTTGCTTAGAAAGAACCTATTCACTCTGGACTTGAAGACCCCGAGATTATACTGGAAAAATATACGCCGGAAGTGAGTTCCACTCCATACTTATGCTAACAAGAAAAGTTGAAGCAAATCGTTTGGTACGGCAGGTGGTGTGCCGACCGGATATGGGTGGTAACTCTCGGTGCGTCTGCTTGTCCAGTGGTGGAAGTGGGAAGAAAACGAATCTTGTAAATAACTGAAAGTCTGGCTATTCGGCGCTTGTGCTTCCACTAGGCAATTCTTTGAAATTGGCTTTCACTAGGGAGACATACTAATGATTCTAGCAGCACATCGAATCAAGGTCGAATCAATCGAATCGAAGTCATTTTGACCGTCTGTTCCTCCACGGCTAAGCCACAAACACTAGACAAACTACACCACTACAACTTTCAGAATTTTTCAGGCAATATTATAAAATGTGAAAATAAATATCAGATTGGCTAAAGACGCGATTCCGTCCGATTACACAAGCGGAATGCCAATAACGGCTATAGCCGTTGAATTCGAGACGTTTGCATTTCATGAGAAATCGAGACGAGACGAGACGGTAGGGTTCCCCACCTTCTTACAAACAGCAAATTCCCGTTTTTTGCTGTAGTCATTATCATCATATTATCCACAGGACGTCCATTGCTGTACATAAACCTACCCCATAAGTTTTAAGAGGAACCGACCTTGTGCAGCTTGCACCCAACGGCTCCCAGCAACCTTTACCAGGTCGTCTTTTCATCTAGTCGTACTTAGCGCTTTCCATTGCGCGGTGGTTCCATTGGCGCAACCTTTTCGGCCCAACGGCCGAATTCTAATCACTGGGCAACAAACACGATTGGTTTACAAAACGTTCCACCGACATGGGAAAGTTGCACTTAGAAACCAACATAATATATATAACCTAAAGGAAGAGATTATCCCTAAACCAAGCCTCAATACATAAATAACACCTCCGTCTCGAAGTGGGCGAATAGGCAGCTGTGACGCAGGATGTAGCAGGTTCGATTCCCGCCAAGGAACAAATGTTTGCATGATATACAGATATTTGTTTTTTTATATTTACGACGATAATCTTATCGCAAGTGGCAACCCTGTCGCTTGTCAAAACATCAATTATGCACGATTTTACTGCTCACACGGATATACAAGATCGTATCGGCGATAAACAACGATCAATATGTTATTGACAAGATCAGATTTTATTAGACTAACATTCTCCAAATTACACGCCAATTAAATACTGCCAGCAGTCCCATATACAGAATGCCGATATGAATAGTAGCAATATTCGGAAAGAATGACGTACTGGAGTCTTAAAAAAAACATAATTATCATCTCAGCCCACATCCACCCACTGCTAGCTATAGGCCTCCTCGTTATAACGCCATTCTCTCCGGTCCTGTGCCAAGCGCATCTATTTCCTTCTCGCAACTCTCGAGATGCCATCCGACCGTCTGGCTGATGGTCTGCCAACTGGTCTGCGCCCTTCTCGCGGCCACCACTCAGTTGCTGCCCTCGTCCATCTTCCGTCTTTCCTCCTTGCCAAATGTCCAGCCCATCTCCACTTCAGCTTATTGATCCTTCTACCCACATCTACGACTTTGGTTCTGCGTCGTATTTCGATGTTGGGTATACGAGTATGGTCCAACAGCGAGATGCCTAAAACGGCACGCTCCATTGCTCTCTGAGCAACTCTAATAACTCTTTGAAAATATTGGATGTAATTCTAAGGGCCACTTGCGCAACGATGCCTAAACGCATTTAGTGGCTAAATGTGATTTAAGGAGTTGTCAAATCATACATATATATATATATATATATATACATATATACGCTTTACTGCACACCAAACAAAATTAAACATACAAAGAAAAACACAAAAATAAAGGTAAGCACAATGGGAGGTCATATCGCTAAAAGCGATCTCTTCCAGACAACCTTTGGATGGACAGGACAAAACAAAATCAAAAAGACGATGGTGTATCTATGTGTATAAACCTACATAAACTACCTATACTTACTAATAAACTAAATATATACAAATATTATGTATATATATATATATATATATGTATAAACTACAGTAAAGGAGATAAACATAACGATAAACTAGCAGTGCGTAGACAAAGAAAGAAAATGGTTGTATACCTTAGCTTTTAAGATAGGAAGAGATTTAGATGATCTGATAGAGAAAGGAAATGCGTCAAATTAAATTAAACTTGTCAAATTTAAACATTTTTAGTCGCTAAATACGTTTAGAGATCGTTGTGCTTGACGGCCTATCAGTCAAAAACATCTACTAAAATGTCATTAAGCTTTGCAAGACATTGCTTAGTCATGATTCCGCGTCAACTAAGATATAATTATTATTACTTACTAAGGTATTTATTTTAATATTGTTTGTTCATTTAAATGTGGTGTACCATAAAAAAAATATTTTTATCAAAATAAACATATACTTATTTACAAGACTATAAACATAAAAACATAACAAACAGTTGAATCATCTAAAGACATGCAAACGATCTACAGATAGCTCAACTGATCCAAATGACTACCAGGCGGAAGTGTCCCCAAGACACTGGCTGTATTGCACTGAATTGCAATGCTTATGCGTTGACCCAGATAAGTGCCCGCTCTCGGTCACACGTCACTTCGACCAGATGCCCAGAAAGAATTTTGAAAACGCAATGGGTCCCGGTACCACATGGGTATCGACCCCAAGTGGCTCAAAGCTTCAAATACGTAAGCTCTTTCAAAAAAATATATAAATAAAGCAGTATCTACCTATCTATACACCCTTTTTTGTTACGTAGACATTAATTTAAAACACACATTTAGAATAGAATTAACTAATTTTAAAGGTGGGGTTAATACCGGTAGCTTGAATATTTATCTAATAATCGATACATTTTCAATAAACAATTATTTATGTTAATCGGCGGCGCCTTTGCGACGATGCCGCTCAGTCACTTTAACAAGTCTACTTGAATGATGAATGAATATGATTTTTGTACCTATTATACATATACAGGCTGTTCCATAATATTTTAGGACTTGATATTAATGTTGTTTGAAAATCATAAATTATGATGAATTTGAAAAAAATCTATTTTACAACAATACTCATACTAGCATTCCCCGTGTCACCCGTGTTTTCATTTAATGTCGTACATAAGAAAACACGTAGTACAATGTTCTTTATATTCGGGTAAATTTAATTTCTATTTTGAGTTACGTTTTAGCAGCTTTCAATGCGAAGTCTTGTAAACATCCGATGCCCTGAAGGGCTGATCGCTCGTCCTGTTGTTATGTATTTAGGACCGATCCTAACCTCAGGGCTTAGCTTTGTGTTCAGAGTCAAATACTCTTCGCGATGTTTGACAGGATTAGAGGGACCATCGTAGATACTAAATCACAGATCTATACTAATAATTCGTGTGCCAAACTTTAACAGCGATAGAGGATGGGTTCTACCGCCAGCCTAGAGGCCATGTCTTATGATGCAAGCGACAGAGGAGTGAGTGAACCTAGTAGAGATATAGTTAGTATTGTGTGTTGTGTAGAATACTTATAGTACTGACGATATTCAAGCGACAATTTCTCAAAACATAAAAAAACTTCTCGAAAAAAAAACTACTAGGTACATCAAATTATAAAGAAAATCGACTAAGTTTAGGTGATTCATTCGATATAAAATTTACTGCCTACTCTTGCAATCGACATCCAAAAATAAAGGCCTAATCCACAAAAGCGTAGACTTGCGAAAATAACTAATAGCATATCGATATTCCGACATCTCTCCGCTCAGCGTTAGTGGAAACGGTTAAGCGGCGATGTCTTATTTTCTACAACGCATTCGCCGCGATATTGTAAGCACAGAGTGCGTAGATAGAGAGGACTTATGTAGTAAATCTACCCTTTTGTGATTTAAGGCCATTATTTTTGGATGTCGATTGCAAGAGTAGGCAGTAAGTTTTATATCGAATTAATCACCTGAACTTAGTCGATTTTCTTTAAATTTGATAATATAACTAGTAGTTTTGTTTTTCGAGAAGTCTTTTTTTGTGTTTTGAGAAACCGTCACTTGAATATCGTCAGTAATTACCAAACACCCTATATACTTCTTTTTTGTAAATATATACTTATAATATATAGAGAAACAACAAGACCCCGAACAAATAACTTTAGATCATGCAAACATTTATCCATGGCAGGAATCGAACGCAACCTCCTGACTCAACTGGCTACACCCATTGTGCTACGGAGGACATTAAAGGTTAATGACACGTTTACGTCATTTTTAAGAGACTTCCTACATTACGACACTGGGACTGAAACAACATTTTTCTTCCCCTTTTTACATCAATGGAAAATATACATTAAAATAATTTGAGCCATCAAGACGAAAAGATAACCACTATGCGTCTAGAATATTGAGTGATAGAAAAGTTGAGGAGTAAGAGACTAGCGTAGTATCGGCATGGCATGCGGAGGGAAGAAAACCATGTGACTAAAAGAGTGTTAGATATGAGTGTGGATGGATAGAAGTAGAGGAAGACTGAAGAAGAGATGGATGGATTGAGTAAAGAATGATATAGGTAGAAAGAAGTGACAAAGGAGATGACGGCTGATAAAGAGGTACGGAAGAAAAATACATTTTTGCCGACCCCACGTAATGTGGGAAAAGGGCAGGAAAAAGACGAATAGAGAACCTTCTCTGTTTTTAAAGTCGGATTAATAGCCAATGATACAAAGAGAGATTACTAAAACCACAGCTAAACATGAACCAAACCAGAAAATAAATTGTTAGAATAATTAAAACACTGAATAACAAAGACTGTGCTCGTAAAATCTTTAATTAACCTTTAGAGTTCAAACTACGGGCAACCATAAAATCTAAGACGATGGTTGTTAAGAAATTAAGTAAACAAATACATTGTTTTACAAAGAAAACTTTCGTGATTTCGTATTTTAAACATTATTTAAATACGAACTCGCGCGTAGAGCTGTGTCACGTATTGCGAGAAATAATGCAATGGAAATGCACAAATTTCATCTCCAAGATATCGGATCAAGAGTTTAGTCGTGAAAACGTTACACTCAGAGAGACAAGAATTACTTTACAATTTAAAATATAAGTATGTATGATTGTTACTTATGTTCATTTTAAAACAATAAATAATTGAATAATGTTGAACAATTCACACAGTGCCATCTAGCCCCAAACTAAGCAAAGCTCGTACTATGGGACCCACAAAAAACATAAAAAACCCTCTAAAAACCTTTTTCAAAAATTACGGTGGTAGAATAAAATTTAAACAGGTGTTCAACGGGTGTTTAACTTATGTGGTAAGGCCCGTTGTCTTTAAGGTATTTAAAGATATGTACGTATTGTTGCTTAAAATATATATTATATTATTTTTATACTTAATTGGAATATTATAAAATTAAATATTATAAAATTATCATCGTTTAAATCATTTTATGATATTGACGTACGTGTGACTAATTATTATGCATTATGCATTAGGTAGGCTGTTTATACCTACGTGTTAATTTCTGTTAGAATGATATTTACTTTTACTATGTATTCTGTTGTGACGTTTCCTATTGTACAGTAGTATCAAAAAGGATTTAAAAAAATACAATACATTACTTAAGATATGATGAATCTTACATATATACAAATACTTGCATAAACTGAATCAGTCTAGCAAAAGCCATTCATGTGCCAACTTACAGCTCACCGATCCATGTTTCCATTCATTCCTTTTGATCAAATCTGAATCAATCTTAGAATTTGATTCAAGTAGCGACAATGTTGCCTCGCCCACAGAAATTTTGGCGCCAAAATCAACATTGAAATGTTTCTGTACAATTAATTCTTACTAATGGACTATTTATTTTAATTTGTGTGTTTATTCAGACTTTTAGAGATTCTCATGTTTTAGAGTTTATTTCGATACGACATTAAGACGTTTTTAGCTCATCTTTGACGACCTTAGCTAGGTGGAGGTTGCGGGTTTGATTTGTGCTAATCGATAAATATTTGCATTTAAAACAAATTTTAGGAGGATAAATTGTTAGTTACAAATCTAATCTAGTTCAAAATTACTGATTTATATGGGTATTTATCGCGTAGGTTTTTTATTTGTTTTCCCGACGTTTCCCCATTTAAACTAGTAATTATGTACGGTGATCGCGAAAGTTTGAAAAATACTAATCTAGTTCACTAAATACCTACTAGTATGCACTTTGCAACAGAGGGGGGACTATATCACTCTCTGTACAAAGACCTTCTAAATATGATAGGAACATTTCTCAGCAACTGTTTTCAGGATGCTGTCGTGATAATCTAGTGTGCAAGAGTAACAGTTGTCACTGGACAATGCCACTTCATTGATTATGATGATGACAAGCACTTGTTCTGTCAAAAATTAAGTCACGATTCTATTTTAAGCACAGTTCCGGAATATCTAACGCCACCATTGTTATAACTGTTATTGAAGTCGTACGTCGGCAATTCAATTAGTCGACAGAGATCGTAAACGTGCACATTTGGCCGGCGCAGCGTGTTACGATACGTGCTATGGCAACTCCAGTTTTACTGTTACCGCTGCAAATGAAGATACCAACGGAATTTGCTAAGCCTTTTCCCGAATGAAGTGGAATTTAAAATTTTCAACTTAAACGTACAGGAGGGCGTTTAAGAACCTGGAACCCTGAAAAATCACTCACTCTAAACTATTGAAAATATTTTTTAACCGACTTCAAAAAAAGAGGAGGTTCTCAATTCGATTGTATATTTTTTTAAATATTTGATACCTCAGAACTCCGTCATTTATCAACCGATTTGGAAAATTAATTTTTTTTCTAAAGGAGGAAGGTACTTATTTTTAGATTGGTCCAATAGAAATTACATCAAAATCGGTTCAGTAGTTTGGTTTTTACTTTTATCTGAAGAAGGTTATATGTCTGTTAAAAAGTTACTTGTTTAATCCTATTGAACGTACGACGTTTGTCCTGTTTGTTTCAAATTAATTTATTCTCTCTCTTTCTATAATCTAAAGTTAATTAAAATAATTAAATGATGTAAGTTCAAATACATGCATAAATAAAAAATATTAACAAGGCCCCACTAACTAAAAAGTGATGCACCCAAAGTATGCCTGCTTATTTTACGCGCACATTTCCATCACCTGTGCTCCCTAGCAATAGCTATAAAGCTCTAGTAGCTATAAAACATAGATTTTTAAAACTTTCTCATTGGCTCCCACAGCCAATGAGAAAGTTTTAAAAATCTATGCTTTATTTTCTATAGACCTTGGCCCCACCATTTGACGATTACACGCCAGTGCAATAAAACGGTGCATAAAAATTTCAACAAGCAATTATTTGCAATTCCGGTTATAAAAATTACTTTACGGGTAGTTACCGTCGACTGCAGAATTGCGGACAGTAAATAATCATTATTTATACCTACTAAGTAAAAATAACTTTATATTGCCACCACACGCCATTCATGGTTAAGTTAAATTAAATTAAATTAAATAGTCATTTATTTCAGATATCCATGATCCATATGTTAATAGTAGGTATAAAGGTTCTTAAAAACTATTGTTACGAGCTGAGGGTTCGGGATAAAATAATGGGAATCGATCCAACCAAAATAACACTTTTATTTAACACTAGAACGATGAATACACGAACTTGGTCACACGTAATCACAACACACTAATTCACACCACTGTTGCACCACTTAAAGTCACCGAAATGATCGCACGTATAGCTTAATCCAGACTGACTCGGGAGCAACTACTGTTCACGCGAGACCCTTCCCACGTCAGTCCTCCAGGGCCTCGCTGAGATTAACTCACTCACTCAAACTGAACTGACTCCGGCCATCTCTCCGGCCTATTTATATCGCACACATTTCGATTATTCGAGAACGATGTCGATCCTTCCAGGAAAGGGTCGGTCCCTCGACACAATGGCCACTCCCCATTCTGCGAAACCACAAACAATAGCAACAATAACACAGCAAGACAAAAGCGTTCGAGAAGGTTCGATTACTCATTGTTTAACAGCCTCGGCGTAACACTATGTTGGTAAATTAAAGTGAAAAATTACATTACATTATAATGATATTAAAATTAAAAATAATTTAAAATTAAATCAAAATTATATTAAAATTAAATTGAAATTATATCAAAATTAAATGAAATTATATTAAATTTAAAAATGTATTTTTAATTTAAAGTTTGTAATTTAAAGTTAAGGCCGACGAGATGGCGTAAGGCGAATAGACAGCGCGCGATGTAAACGCAGTATACATGATTAAATCATCTGTTTCTTTTGTATTTTTATAGAGGTAAGAGTATTTAATTAATTGTTTATTCCTTCTGTTAAACAATAATAAAAAAAATACTTACTAAACTAACAAATTTAATCTTTATAATAAACTAGCTGTTGCCAGCGGCTTCGTCCGCGTTGTTCTGGGGTCCAAAAATACATATAGAAACTTTGACATCCCATTTTTATCCAATAGAAACTGATTTATGGGATAAAAAGTAGCCTATGTGTTAACCCAGGTTATAATCTACGTACGTACCAAATTGCATCGAAATCGGTTCAGCCGTTTTGACGTGATTGAGTAACAAACAAACAAACAAATAAATAAACAAACATCCAAACTTTCACATTTATATTATTAGTGTGATGCAGGATTTATCACGTAGGTACCGTTTTATCGGTTTTATAGGTTCACGAATCGAACCAAAACATTCGTCATTCGTAAGGCCGATAAAACGGTACGTTATAAAACCCGTAATTAAAATTATAATACTGATTGAAACAAATCACGAAAGTTTTCGTCGTAAATTATTTTTATTTATAGAACTTGAACTTTGGACTTTTTAAAGAGGATCTTTTATGTCCTTTAGCTCACGAATACCTAATATAGACTGGTTTGATAAATAAACCATAATCAAGCGGCGGAGTAGCAATTATGCCTATCGGCTTAAGGTGTATAGGAAAGTATTAAAAACTCAAAAAAATATAGTTTATAAAACTAAAAAACACATGCTTATGTGAGGACGATTTTTCACATTAAACTGAATAGCGTCGCACGGCCCAGAGATATATTGTAAAGCATATTGCACCCGAGTGTACGTTACAAGCAGCATTACACAGCTCGAAAATATTGTCCAATATATTGCACGGAAGTGTACGATACAAGAAAAGCGACAAAACTCCAACGTTGGACACCGCACGATATTTCACTGAGGAATTTAATATCCGATACTTTATACATGTTTAAAGGATATATTGTGTTTGCGATAGTTAGCGTCCATTCAGACGGCCTCAACCACACCACAGAAATAAAAATGTGGCCAGCCACAAAATCATAGATTAGATAATACTTTACTGCACACCATAAACAAAATAATTAAAAGTAACAGTATTCAATGAATGTATATTATACAATTGGCGGTCTTATCGCTAAGTAGCGATCTCTACCAGACAACCTTTGGATGGAATGGATCATGTGAGTTTTACCTAGGGTATCAATGGTGCACCACACACATAATATACTTTAAAATATATTTTTATTAATATACCTACGATACATTACGTTCACAATAACTGCAAATATACATACTCATAATATGAAAGAGATAAGCAATAGTTAGCGACAAGTAGTCAGATAATGTTCCCTGACCGTGATTAGCACGTCTGATAGCCACTGGTAGCGGTGTTCCATAAACGGGCAGCCTGCACTGCAAAGGAGTCATTGTAGTAGGAGTGTCAGGTGTCAGTATTAAGATCTAGAGATTCGGATGAGCGCAAGGATCGAGGGTTGGATTGATGCCGGAAATGGAAACGTTCTTTGAGATAGGGAGGTGAAGAAGGGTTAAAATGTTGTAAAGAAGGTTTAGTATATAAGTATTCCGGCGAAGGCGTATCAGTAAGCACTTGAGCTTACTGCGAAACCTGGAAACGTGGGCAAACTTACACAAGCCTAATATGAACCGAATACCGAAATTTTGCAGGCGCTCAAGTTTATCTAATTGCTGTTCGGTGAGATCTAGATACGAGGCATCAGCATATTCGAGTATTGGAAGAAGAAGCGACTATGCGAGCGAAAAGTTAGTGGCAATCGGAAGGATATTCTGTAGTGTTCTAAGAGAACCAGCTGAGGCAAACATGACTTCCGATATATGAGGTCCCCAAGGCAGTTGCCTGTCAATGAGAACATCTAAATTTTTCATAGTTCTGCTCTGCTGTATGTGGGTGAGTGCCATCAAACATTACTTGTGGACCATTCAATCTTGGATAACATTCTAGAACCACCAACGACAATTACTTGGGTTTTGAGCGGATTGACTTGAAGACCATATGCGCCATTCCAATCAGAAAAACAATCTAGGTCACGATTTATTCTATTGATAGCTTCAGGCAGCTGCTCCACTGAAGCCTGCGTGTTAATTTGAAGATCGTCTGTATAGAGGTGGTAAGACGAAGTTAATTGCTGGAAAATTGAGTTAATAAAAACTCACAAGAGACTTTCACACGTACCACATTTTGCAGTCGCGTTCAACTGTGCCGAACGTTTGGTCGATACCATCGCGGCCACATCAGAGCGGCCACAACGCAACTTTATAAATATTCCATTATCACACTAATATTATATATGTGAAAGTCTGCAGTGTGATTTAAGGGATAGCTAGCACTAAGTACCGAAACACAAGTATTCTAACTTAGTTTCCAGGGCTTAATTGTAATTTACGATTGATAAGTACTGTGAAATAAAGATTTTTTTTTAAAAGTTCACTCATCTCTATGTTCATTCGCACTAGCTACCGCCCGGCCACACGGCCTTCGGCCAAAAATCTTCCTTCATGAAGGTAGACAGATGTTGGGTTGACACTCTCACCACGAACCATTTCAATGAACCCTGTGGCCCCATCGACACTTAAATTGAAGTTGGTCTTCTTGCGCCAGTACTCCGCAACCTCTTCAGCCTTTACGGAGTAAAGCACACGGGACACATAAAGCTGCGTCGTGGGAGTTGCTGGACTCAGCAGAATATGCCCAATCAGTGCGGTACTCCACTTGTCATTATAAGCCTGTTGTGTCCCACTGCATTAGTTCAAAGCAAAGGCAAAGGCCTCCCTTCCCTCTTTCCACTCGTCTCTGTTGTTCGCAAGTAGGGGCTTTGAAGTACTTGAGGTAGGAGTTTAGCTCATCCCGCCACCTTCGCCTGGGCCTTCCACGCGAGCGTCGTCCGTTGTTTGGAATCCATTCTGTAGTGGTCGTCGCCCAAATTGTATCTGACATACGGCACACGTGTCTGGCCCAATCCCACTTGAGTTTTCCAGCTTATTGTGCGACGTCGGCTACCTGTGTTCGGGAGCGTACAACCGAGTTCCTGATTCGGTCCGTGAGTTTCACGCCCAGGATACTACGCTCCATTGCATGTTGGCATACTCCAAGGGAGGAGTTTTGATGACTTATTAGCGACCAGGTTTGCGCACCATAGGTGAGGATGGAAAGAATGCACATGTCCATGGGTAAAAACTGCTTATACGTTAACAATTTAGGCTCGTATTTCCCTCTTATTCCCCTATTATCCCCTAAAAAGCTGCCCACCTCAGCGCTAAAAACGCTGATAACGTCGTCATAACTTAACGCCCCAATAAATCGAAACGTTACCTCCGATATTGACACGATAGCACAAAATATAGAGAATACTATATAAAATAGCTAATAAAATGTAAAATTTGCAATATCTAGGGTCATTGTTAGCTCGATACGTGATGCGTAAATGCGATTTACGCCCCTAGAACCGTAAGTAAATTTGAAAATAGAACGATGCTCATTGCATATATAATATTCGAAATTAAATACAACCTTCATGACAAATTCTTATTTTTATTTAAAAATTAAAGAGGCCATTCATGAAATACAACCTCTATGGCAAATCCTTATTTCTATTAAATAAAAGGTCATAGTTGAGTACTAAAAAACACACTGAATACCGGGAACAAAAATGTTCTTTTTAGCAACAAACTATTAAAATACTTTTTTGCTTAAATAATGCTGGATATTTCACACAGCATTATCTAGCCCTAAACTAAGTGGGAACCAGATAACTGATACAATACTTAAATACTTTTTTTTTGTTAATACATTCTTTTAATATTACGTGTTTTGTTATGTACGACATTAAATGAAAACACGTGTAGGGCTAATGGCTAGTATTGTTGTAAAACAAGGTTTTTCCAAATTCATTATCACAGCTAAATTTAATTTTTTCAAACAACCTTAATTTTAAGTCCTAAAATATTAATGAAACAGCCTGTATTAAATAGATAAACAAATAATATTCATTCATCATGTAAGTTAACCTGTTAAACTGACTAAGCGGCATCGTCGCAAAGGTGCCGCCGATTTTCGCTAAAAATTGTTTACTGGAAATGTATCGATTACTGGATACATATTCAAGCTACCTGGTATTAACCTCACCTCTAAAATCAGTTAATATGAATCCGGATGTGTGTTTTAAACTAATGTCGTACATAACAAAACAGGTTGTATACATAGAAAAACACAGAGACCCGGAACCAATATTTGTAGATCATACAAACATTTGTTTCGGTACGGGAATCGAACCCGCAACCTCTTGCGTCTCACAATAGTAGGGTAGGGGTGCACTAAGATCCAGACTAGATTATATACTCCCAGCTCTTATCTGTCCGACGGACAATGTGCGATCTGTTTTTTAAGCATATATAATAATGATAGAGAGAGAGGTATATGGTAGAGAGGAGATGATGAATACTCTTTATCTACTCAGTTTGCTCGTAAGTTTTAAGCGAGTTTTATCTGAAACATTACCAATTAATATTTTAATCGCGATTAAAACGCTATAAACCACAACCAGATTACGGTTACTGAGAACCATTGCAGCGTCCGACACGACTTGTCTGCACGACACGATTTTAGTAGAGCATCCGTCAATAGACTGTAACATAGATGGAAAAATTAAAAAAAAAATGCTGGGCATTCCTAGCCCCAAACTAAGCAAAGCTTGTACTAGATAGATATAGACATTTAGTTCAACACACAGAAACTACATACGGTGGATAAATATTAACTTTTGGATACTTAAAAGCGGGTTCGTTGGTAGGAGACACACACACACACGTGCGACTATTACGAAAATGCTCACTTTGAGCTTTATATTTCGTAATCGGTTTGTTTTATCAAAAAAGTTTTTAGAAGAATTTAGTGTTTTTGAAAGATCTATACAACGATACCCTAAATGACGGAATGCGTAAGTAAAAATATAAAATCACCCCCCCCCACTACCACATAGGGCAGGTACCCTAAAAAAACAAGATTTTCAGTTTTTATTTCATAAATTACTAGGCATCTATAAAACTTATCGTAATGCCTAATTTCAGTTTTACAGTACATACTAATAGTTTACGAATAAAACGGCTGTAACTGGTCGGACGGACAGATAGACGGACATGGCGAAACTATAAGGGTTCCGATTTCGACTACGGAATCCTACAAAATCGGATCTGTACTTATAAGTCAGTAAAGAGTAGGTAGGTAATAAAAAACACGTAAAAATAAAAAGTGGGTTGACGATTAGGATTTAAAGCTGTTTTTAAAGGCACTTTAAAGCAATTTTAATGTATGAAGATAAACATTATATTTTCATCATAAGAATCTAGTGACTTATATTTTTTTCATTTTGAAGTTACCCCCGATTCAGAGATAGCTGATCTGATCTGTAGATAGCTCAACTACTCCAGATCAGGCGGAAGTGTCCTAGACCAACCAACCGGACGTTAAATGCATAGCGAACTGTGATTTTGTTCAGAGCTATATCTATTTAGGCTCTAACATATCCGATGCCGGAGGCTGTGAAGATGAGATTAGAAGGCTTTGTGCTATGACCCGTTCTGCTGTTGAGAAGCTGACGAAGATATAGAAGGATCGTAGAACAACTAGAACCTCTAAAGTTCCTCTCAAAAGAAGTCTCATCTTTCCAATCTTTCTCTACGGAGCTGAGACGTGGATGTTGAGGCTGAAGGAACGGAGGAAATGATGCATAGAAGATGTGGTGCTGGAGGCGTCTGTTGAGAGTTTCGTGGACGGCACACCGTACCAATGTTTCGATTTTTAAGAGCTTAAGATATAAGAAAGATTATCGTCGACTGTGCAAATGTGAGTACTCAAGTTCTTTGAACCTTGGAGAGTGGAGGGCAAGAGACTGTGTGGCCGCTCTCCAACGAGATTGTCAGACCTCATGAAGTCCACCAAACACTCTTCCATGCCTGAATGTTCTCGCAATGCCTTTAATAGAGCTGAATGGAGACGCATCGCTAGAGCCGCGTCTCAAGAGCCAAGACTTGACATAACCACGACCACTCTGCCAAGAGTGCCCGACTAAGAAGACTAACTCGCTGTTGCCACTTGTAGACTCCATAAAGTTAGTAAATCGTTTAAAGGGCAAGGTGTACGCTTTTATAACAAACTCCCAAGGGATGTACAAAAATTGACAATTAACAAATTTAAAAACGTAATTAAACTAAATCTTTATAAAAGAGCCTACTATAAAATATCGGTTATTTAGATGATAGAGAAGCTTGGGATTGAAATTGCTCCAACTCGTTCAAAATGTTACAATTTAGACGTAATTTATGTTCTGTATTATGTATTGTAAAAGGATCATTAAAAAAAACAACCAGCCTTGTTTCTTGCCTTTCTTTCCTGGCTTGGTCGCGAAGGAACAGGAAGTAAAATTGACGTTTCAAAGTGATCCTTGTGATTTTAATGAATAAAAATATTTGAATTTTTTTTAAATTTTGAGATGAATGACTTAGAATAACCACACATTGAACAGAAGTTTCGAACAAATTTCCGTTTTTCTGTGACCGATCCAACAATCCAATAAATCCAATACACGCTCAGTTGGCTTGGCAATGCGCAGCCATCGGAGTAGGTCGTATATAAGTATTTTTTTTGTATAATTCTGTAAATCTTACAAATCGCTATCTAAAAAAAACTCAGAGCTTATGTTATGACACGCCTAATTGGAGCCTTTAAAAATAAAATAATTAAATAAAATAAAATTCGTTTATTGCAGGCATAAAATATAAGACCCATATCACACAAACAAAAATAATTGACAATACAAAACAACATAACCAGACCAGACCTTTGGGTGTGTCAGTAGTCTTCGTGTGTGCGCTCGACTTTAAAATCGCACTTCGCCGGACTCCCCGCGACGCGGAGTGATGGAAATGAAGTCCTCGTGTACGCCCAGTTTTACATCAACTTACGTGTTATATGTCCATTTCATCAGAGTTACAAAAACTTACCTGGAAAAAATAAAAATACTTTAAAGAAAGCAAGAAAATATATTTATCTGACACACACAGGACAGACCATTCAGAACAGAACAAACATACCTACTTACATAAAGACTATAAATTATTAAAAAGAAAAGAAAAATTATATAAACACAGGAAAAATCACATGATAAATTTTTTGTAGATAGGTATACATAGGTACATACAATATGGTCGTCCGTGCTGTGTGGGCCAAACAGGCCCCAACAAACAATTTCTTCTATGGAACAAATTATTTTTGTTAAAGCTCGTTTTAGCGTCATTCTGTGAAATTTGCGTAGGTGAGTAATCCGATCGGTAAGATCTCATCGGATGGAGAGTTGTTTTGAAAAAGAAAAAAATGTTTTATTTCTAACAGCTCTCTAACAGACCCCTGACAGTGCACAAACGAACTGATTTAATTACCGATTACTTCTACAGGTGCATCGACCTGTCCGCACGCGTATTGTATCTGTGGGAATTTACTGTAGGTCCAGAAAAAACAAGATTTTTTTTCACAATAATTTTGGAAGATTGGTAAGTATATTTTGTTGATGGTAAGCTATGAAAGTGATATGTGAATTAACTAAATTTAATAACAAATTGGGATTCATAACTAACTTTGATGTAAATTGGTGCAGCCTTTTTTGGCTTCCGGGGTTGAATCTGGGTTATAAAAAAATGTTAATATAAATTGAATGTAAACAGTAACAAGTAGTAAGTATGGATAAACGCATACCTAGTAAAGGTTTCTGGGAGCCGTTGGGTGCCAGCCGCAGAAGATCGACTATTAGATTAATACTAATATTATAAATTCGAAAGTTACTCTGTCTCTGTCTGTGTGTTACGTTTTCACGACTAAACGGCTGGACCGATTTCGATGAAATTTGGTACACAGATAGATTATAACCAGGATTGGGATATAAGCCACTTTTTACCCAAATGTGCAAAAGGAGGGTAATGTTATTATTGAAAAACCACGCGTGCGAAACCGCGTGCGGATCAGCTAGTGTTGATTAAAGAAAATGATGATGCATAAATACAGTTTATTTGGTGTATCGAACGTGTCGTGTGGAGTAAACCAGCTGTTTCTAAGTACCCTATAAAATAAATACTACCCCCTTCTCCCCTATAAAACAGGATACAGCGGAAATGTGTACTCTATTACTGGACCATAAGTGTAGCGATAATTTCCAACAAAAATAAATTTCGTACATTGCATTAGAGATACTAAATTAGGATTAAACTGTCTAGTGGCAGTGGGGCACATACCGGTTTTCTAAGACGCGACTTTTTATCGCGCGACATGTGTATATGGTAGCATACTCTGAAGAAAGCAATGGCGAAGAAACTACGCTTTGTTTAAGTTTGCCGCACTTAAGAAATTGTGTTAATACTCGCGTTAAGTAGGTACGATGTAATGTTATACGGTCATTATTATCATCATTTCAGCCACAGGACGTCTACTGCATACGGGCGGGTGTATCGATGTGAATCGAATTCAATGAGACAAAAACTGAAGTCGCGTCTGAGACTTCACCCCTACAACCTTATGGTAACAGGACACTGATATACTCGAGAATATATGGACTTTATGCCATTTTCCAAGATAGTGTCGTTCAGGGAGATATAAAATTGTAGAGTGAAAAATAGGGATATTATTCCTGCAAAATGAGATTGTATATTGAAAGTTATGTTCGAACAGTTTTTATAGGAAAAGTAGATGTTACTTACTAGCTAGATGAATATTGGAGAAACAACGAATGAACTTACGTGGGTTCAGGCACTTGTTTCACCGCCAGCGAGTAAGCGATTAGCTATCAAATATTTTCTCGCTCAAAAAACGATTAAAAGATATAGATTCCGTGTCAATCTATATCTTTTAATCGTTCCTCCACTATTTTGTCGCAGCGACTACTACACTCGCTGAGTGATACTCACTCAGCGATACTCGCTCAGCGATACACGCTCAGCGATGCTCGCTTGGCGGTCAGAACACACGCCGTGAGTCTACTCATGTATCGCCCGCCGCACTCGCTCACTCGCTTTATATAGCTCAGCGAGACTATAGGAACTACACACTCGTTTCTCGCTGCTCGCCAACTCGTTTCTAGTTTCTAGCTCTACTCGCTTCTGGCTCATCGCCGGCGGTGAGACAAGTGCCTTACGAAGGCTGAGATAAATTGACGTTACTCAGGCCATGCGTCACCGTTTTCATTGAATGAAAAATATTGATGAAATCCAGTCAAAGTAGAGAAAATAAGAAGTATAGAACACTTTACCGACGTGTATTTTTTCTCAAGACTACAAATCCGGGTCTCTTCAAGGTAAGAGTGAATAGGTGTCTTCTAGATCTTCGTGCTTCATCTTAGACCACATCATCGCTTACCATCAGCTGAGATTGTAATCAAACGAAGACCTATTCATGTTAAAAATAAATAACTGGACAAGTGCGAGTCTGACTCGCCCACCGATGGTTCCATACAATTATGACCGCGCATACCGTTGCCTCGATAATTGATTACGTACTTTAAATAAAGACTATATTTTTTATGATTTAATTACAAATGTATAGTTTTCAGACCGCATGACTAAAACAGTAGCTTCATATGCTAGCTGATTTGCAATGAAAACGACTCCCTTTTTCACAGTTCCCTTGGCCTTAATTGCTGAACGTAGACCTCCACATCGATTTTTAGAGAGACTGATCTTTCGCGGCCTGCATTCATTTTCATCTTTCTATCTAGTCGTCTACATTTTCTCGCCACTCAAGAACCTTTTTGCCCCAACGGCAATTTCCGAGTCATGTCCCAGAAAAACAATTAAATAAGTCAAGAAGTCCCTTGACTTTTGAGAAGAGTTAATGAGAATTTATTTAAATCTAAATTTAAACAATTATGAGTAATTAAATGTTATTATAATGCTAGCTTCTGCCGGCGGCTTCGCACGCGTTGTTTGTTAACAAAAAGTAGCCTATGTTTGAATCTTGGTAATCTATCAACACACCTAATTTCATCGAAATTGGTTCAGCCATTACGACGTCATTGAGTAACTAACAAACAAACGTCTAAACTTTCGCATTTATAATATTAGTGTGAAGTGTGATAGTGAACATAATTGACACTTACCTACTTACGAGTGCCTAATATCTTTATAATAATACTAGCTTTCGCCAGCGGCTTCGCACGCGTTGTTTGTTAATAAAAAGTAGCCTATGTGTAATCCAGGTTATAATCTACGTACATACTAAATTTCATCGAAATCGGTTTTTCTTTTTTTTATAAACTGAATAGAACTTCGTTTGAGCACAATCTCACCTGATGGTAAGCGATGATGTGGTGTAAGATGAAGCACGAAGATCTAGAAGAAACCTATTCACTGTTACCTTAGAGGCCCGGATTGTATTCTTTAGGAAAAACAGACGACGGTAAAGTCGTAGACGGTAAGACGCATCAAGAACGTAGAACCAAAACGGTTCATTCGTTACGACGTGATTGTTTGTTTGTATGTTACTCACATACAAACAAACAAACATCCAAACATTCACATTGATAATATTAGTGTGATTATGTTGAAGCAAATAATATTATCTTTGCCTACTTCCAACGTGTGTATATAATGAATTACAAGGGAATTATTTATCCTCTTACGAGTGCAACCGTTGCAAGTTGCTATTCAATTTGACCCCGTAAGTTACTATATTGTATTCTATGCGCCGGGACAGGTAAGTTTATAAGTGGGACGAATACCAATAATACAATACGGGTTGAAAGTCATCCCGGAAACTAATGTAATGGTACAAGTGCCGAGCGATTGGAATTTTGCTAGTTTTTAACCGACTTCAAATAAAGGATGAGGTTCTCAACTTGTCGGAATCATTTTTTTATGTATGTTCGCCGATTACTCGAAGACGCCTGGACTTTTTTTGTTTAAACTCGCAAAGACTTCAGTTTACCCGTGATCATGGCGCATGCAGCTGCGTCGAAATATCGGGACAATCAAGAACTCACAAATCATGGTAAATATCCCGTTATAAGTACAAATAGTATAAATAAAATGTCATGGAATCCAACCAATGATAATGAGTTTTTTTTTTATACTACATGGAGATAGAAGTAGCTTATGAACCAACTGATGCTAAGTGGTAACGCCTATAACAGAAAATTGCCTCGTAGGTCACGCGCGTTATAAATGTGCCCTACGATGCCCTGCCCTGCGTCCACCAACTTGAGGCATACAGGTGCCTCATGTGCCTGTCATTTCACCGGCAACCACACGGAAGCCGCGGGCGGGTCAGCTAGTTGATTATAAATTTAATCGTTAAATTGTAGGAACTATCATTATGTTATTTTTAGAGAGATCTTTAATCTTAAAGACTGATTTTAGATCTGAGGGCTTAGCCAAGTTACATAGCGTCATCGCTAGTCGTTAAGTCTGAAAATGTATGGGATTTGATACATGCTATGGAAATATGACGTGATATATCGACAACAAACCTATGTAGAAATCGAATCGGTTCGAAGTGAATGTAACTTGGCTACGGGCCCCGGTCTTATAATTTTAGCTTTAGTTTTTAGTTAAATAAAATATAGTGTTTCTTATTAAAATTAATATGATTTTCCGCTTCCGGTCCTCCCCAAGCGCCAAGTTCTGAAGAAAACAGCCAGTAAATGTGCAAGTTTGAACAAAGCGCTGCTATACAGCACTTTAATTAATTTGCGAGCGATAGCACAATTGTGCCACCGATAAGAACAGAAAGTTAGGAATCCCGATTGATTTATTGCTCTGAAAAGTATTCGTATTTGATTTCTTGGATTTCCAGGGACTCCATACTAATATTATAAATTCGAAAGTAACTCTCGTGTCGTCTCTCGTCTTTATGTGTATGTCTATAAAAAAAAGTAAGAAAATACATTTATTTGACATTGTATTTGAAAATACACAAACAGGACAGACAGAACGGTTACGTAAGTAAGTACCTATATAAAGATTATAAATTATAAGAATATAAGCAAATATTTAGAAAATACAGGGATTACACAACATAAATATTTACTACCATAGCAAACACAATACATTATAACAATTATATTATATATATATTATAACTATATAGTATATTATAACAAGGACCTCCGTGGCGCAGTGGCTGAATAGCCGGCTGAGACGCAGGAGGTTGGGGGTTCGATTCCCGCCGTGGAACAAATGTTTGCATGACCTACAGATATTTGTTCCTGGTCTGGTTGTTTCTATATTATAAGCATGTATTTACAAAAAAAATTATATAAGTATTCTATCAGTTATCTGGTTTCCATAGTACAAGCTCTGCTTAGTTTGGGGCCATATGGCGCTGTGTAAAATGTCCAGCATTATTTATTTATTTATTTAAGTAACTTTTTAACAAAAATATAACCGACTTAACCAAACCTCTGAACTGATTTTGATGAAATTTCTATGAGACCAACATCCTTTCAAATAAAAATATAATTTTCTAAATCGATTGATAAATGACAGAGTTCTGAGGTAAAACATAAAATAATTACGCGTCCTTATAAAATTGGAGAGTTGCTCTCGATTTTTTTGGGATTCCATCATCAGATCCTGACTTGGTGCCAGTGGGATCACCTGGGAAGTATACCCTTTTAACCGAAAAACAATTTCGTCTTCGAGTAATCAGGGACATGCATAAAGATTCTGACGAATTAAGAACCTCCTCCTTTTTTGAAGTCGGTTAAAACATATATAACATTAAAGAAAAGCACAAAATAAGGTATGCGAAAACTAAAAATTACATATAACATACATAGGAATAATAGAATGAAATAATAATTACACAATGTAATCAGGGAAATATTAACAAGAGGTACGCAGGTATGTAATTATGTGCTACTGCAGCAAATGGGTTTCAGCTCAGCAATATGCCTCACCACCGATCGACAGCTCGGCGCTGTTATACTGCCGAAACCTTAATTAGGCAAGTCATTAGATCTAGTAAGAACTATTTAGGTACTAATTGATTTTGAGTACATATGTAGGCGAGTACCTGGATCTAGATAATATGGTTATCCGTACTACTGTGTGGCCCAAACATGCCCCGACTCCGCGATTGCTGCCAACCATCCGAGAACGGTAAGCGGTCTGTCTGTTTGTAAGTTACGTTTTCAGGACTAAATGGCTGGACCGATTTCGATTACAGATAGATACAGATAGATTATGACCGGGATTGGGACATAGGCTACTTTTTACACAATTGCGCAGGAGGGTAATGTTTATAATGGCTAAAACACGCGTTCGACGCCTTAGGCGTCAGCTAGTTCTTTCATAGACAGGTAGGCAACGATCCGCTCGGTCAACACTTGGATGAGTGACCGCTAATGGCATTTACAACTAAACCGCTTTCGTGTTTTTGAAGAATATAATAGAAAAAAACCTTTTAATTGTACACCACATTAAACAAGCAGGTACGAGTAGGACTTGCGCACCGAGCGAGGGTTCCAAACCTAGAACCTAGGTTTATTTGTGTTAATTACGCAGCGCTATCTAGTTATGTGACCGGTAAACCAAGAAAACTTTTAAGACAGATAGAACAGAAGAAAATCATAAAAAAAAATGTATGTGTAAATTAATATCTTTGATAATGATACCCCACTTGACCTAGTAACTAAATTTTGAATTTTGAGATTTGTAGATAATCTAAGGTCACTCACATAACCCAGAAGATTAGCAAGCGAAAGTGACAGTGGACAGCCACGTTTACTTTTCTTTTTTTTTTACACTGTATAGATCTTCGTTGGACCACAATCTCACATGATGGTAAGCGATGATGAGGTCTAAGGTGAAGCACGAAGATCTAGAAGAAACCTATTCACTCTTACCTTAAAGAGGCCTGGATTGTATTCTTTAGGAAAAACAGACGACGGTGCGCATCTAGAACGTAGAACCAAAATGGTGTGTGCGAATGGGCGGTATATCAACCAGGTACGGATGGTACTGAGCCGTGCGCCTGCTTGTCCTTTGATGGAAAGGTGATGGCGGAATCAGATCGTAAGGTTCCTGGGCACATTCCCCGAAATGTACATAGCTCGAAGAACTAACGGCCGTTGGGGCAGAAAGTTATTGAGTGGACCACGCAATGGACGGCTCAGTTTCATCTCAACCAAAGCAAATATTTTCATGATGCTATCCAAACAGTCATAATATCTATATAAACTACACGTCTACTATCAAACTAGAAATATGCAAATAAGAATGCTATAAAACAAACATTTAATCAAGTAAAAACACGTAAAATAAGACTATTCATACAACACAGAGCCGAATTATAAATGACAAAAAAACGGTAGTCAATAAAATTGTAATAACACATAAGCAAAAGTAATTCATGTACATCATAGTTATAGAGTCTTATCTTATATGACAAGATAATATATACATCAATCTAAAATATGTTCAAGCAAGATGGCTTCCTATTCCGTAGAGTTTAAAATTAAATTTCAATAAACTACGATGAATAAATATTTACTACACGTGAACATAAATAAAATGTATTTTAAAGGATTCTGATTGAGCCGCAGTAATATCATAAAAGTTTTATTAAAAATCATACACTAATAATACCCTACTATTTTAGAAGTGAATCTAGATTGGACGAGACCTATTTAGTATTGCAGTTGTAACAAGCAGATAATGTGCACCTTAAAATACACCAATAAGACCACCCTACATTTATTTGTATAATTTTATCATTTGTTCTATCTTCTAAGGTAGTTACTCAGGTATGATAAAAAATCATTCATTCATACACCGTGTTACGAATAAACTTGCATAGCCATTGCAATAGTAGCACTGTGATTCCATTACCAACGGTAGTACCACGTAGCAGGTCGTGGACTAATTTCAAATACGATCGAAAACAAGGTGCAACAATCCCAAAGTTATCCCAAAGTTAGTTTGTAAGTAACGCGCAGTTAAGAGTGTCATATGCCATAATACCAATTTATAGTTTTTAATTAGAACTCGAGTTCAGATTTCACTGTTTTATCATCATCATATCATCCATAAGACGTCCACAGCTGAACATAGTCCTCCCCGATAGATTTCCAGAGCGACCGATCTTGTGCGGCTTGCACCCAACGCATAGCTTTATAATTAACATATTTATTTACATTTTTTTTTATTCTTTTAGGAGCACTCTTGTTTTCCATACTTTAGCAAAGAAAGAAAACAGTGACAATTACTGCAGGTTCTATTCTTGATTTATAGCTAAGAATGTTTCAACTGTAGGTACTATTTACAGCCTAGAGCACATATGTTCTGTACGAACCGCTACTATAAAATACTTCAAAAATAAATTACACAAACGTACGGGGTCTTCTGACACAAGTATATATACCTAAAAGAAGATCCCAACAACCTTGTTATAGTTCTATATTTTTACATAAATAAAAACATTTTGATTTTTTTTTTATTTTTTGTACTACGGTGTGTGTCAATATCTAAACATCTAAATCCACAATACACAAAGGTTATCTGGAAGATGCACTATCTTTTTTTAAGCAGTAAGTTCGCCGTTGCACTATTTGTTATGTGCAATAAATTTAGCAATCAATCAATCAAAAGTAGTTTTCATTTATTGTACGTTGTAATACGATCAACTAACGTCGAGTAATAAACGAGTTTCGCTTCTATACTAATATATGTAAATTGCAATACTGTGGCGCCAAATTGTAACCTATTTATTTATTATTTTCAAATTCTAAAGAGTGGGTGTTTAGCTTTTTATACGAGGGCTAAGTCGTAAAAGTCGCTGTCAAAATATCTATGCCAGAACAATCAAATAAAAATCCCTATCATATGAGTCAACAAATGTGTTGTGACAATTCTTAGCGTGTCGATACTTCATAGAACATACATACATATCTATGTAAATAAAAAATTAAAGCTGTTCGTTGGTAAGCGCATCATTGGAGTACAGCTGGACGGATTGTCATTTTTTTAACGTTGAATATAGCCCGAATAAGGTGTTTAAAAACAAAAATTTGAAAAGTTGCCCGGTAAATTGGAAAATACTGATAGTGCTGTTTTCTTTGGGGTTGTTGTATGCACTCAAGATTTAATTTTGAAATCAATATATCAGTCACAGGACTCACAGGACGTCCACTGCTGAACATAGGCTTCCTCCATAGACTTCAGAGCGATCGTTCTTGTGCGGTACCCAACAGCTACCAGCAACAAGTCATTTTTCATCTAGTGAAGGGCCGTACTACGCTGCGCTTTCCAGTGCGTGGTCTCCACTCGAGAACGTTTTCGAGAGAGTTTTTTAGAGTCCTGACCATTCGGCATGCGTTATGATCATGTGTAGCTTACTCTTCATTTCATTTATTCAAAAAATATGTAAGCATACAACATAAAGTTAAAGTGAAATACATCTCTAATACATAAAAATCTGGTGTCACAGTTTTTGTAGTCGCACTCCTCCGAAACGGGTCCACTTTTTAATGAAAATTTGTTTGTATATTTGGTAGTATGAGAATAATAGGTCGTAAAGTATTTTTCACAGTCCTACCCCCACCACCCATTTTTTAATCGCTTTTTATTTAACCGTCGTTTATTGACGTGAAGTCATTTACATGAAGTGTCACGTCACTTTGACAAGAAGGTTTTATCACAGTAATGTTATCTCTACAGTATTGTCATCATACAAACCGCCGGAACGTAACTCCTATCTACGCTTCTTGTTTTCGGTACCCACTCGGTACACAACCAGTCGCGAATGCGCCGCAGCACGGGTAATGTCGTTGCCGCAGTGACGAACGGTGTGATGTGTTACGTAATCAGTAAGCGTGCGATTTGTAAATATTTTATTGAAATAAGTACCTTTAAGTACACTGAACTGCGCTCAAAGACCAAAATTGTTGACGTTGCCACCAAAACCGCTCAGCTGAAGTGGGACTGGGCTGGGCATGTCTGTCGCATGCCAAGTGAGCTGTGGGCAACGATAGCCACCGAGTGGCGTCCTGATCCAGCGAGAAGGCGATGCGGCAGACCGAAACGTAGATGGCGGGACGAGCTGGATAAATTCCTAACGGATTGGCCACAATCAGCTCAGGACCGCGAAGTCTGGAAAGAATGGGGAGAGGCCTTTGCCCAGCAGTGGGACACAAATGGCTGATAGTAAATAATAAGTACCTTTAAGTACTAACTTAATATGGCAAAGAGCACGAATAGACTATATTCCCTGTCCTTGAATTATTTACCTACACCCGCGTGGTACGTAAACACGCGATAGGGCTGCCCGCCTGCAGTATTTTAATTTCATCTACCTACTTGAATTTATTTCTAGTTTTGTAATTGTATTATTTTGTATTATAAAAAATTAAATTCGTTGTGAATGAAATAGGAAGTGTGCAATAAAAATACATGCGTGTTTTTTAAATAGTAGATTTCATCAAAAATCCACCCTTATAAATTTGATACAGAAAAATATTTGCGCCTCGACTGTGACATACGAAAAGCTTTATTGTTAAATTTAATAGTATAAAAAATCCGCAGAAAAAACAACCAAAACAGCACAATATATTTGTGTCACTTCAGCTACACGCATACCAAATTACAGCACTGTGGGGTCACTGGTGTAGCTTGTGAATTTTGTCAAAGTTCAGTTTTTATAATGGCTAATAACTCAAAACCCATAAAGAATTTACTAAAAATAAAAACGGAGTCTAAATGTACTAATGAAGACCTTTCATTTGATGTCCCACTTGAGCTTATATTCTCTTTTTCATTCTTTTTACCCATAAAAAAAATTAAAAAGAGGTAATATTAGATAGATAGATAGATAACTCTTTATTGAATTACCACACAAACAGAAATAATACAAAAATAAATATAAGGCTAGAATAAATAAGGCAATACAATGGGCGGCCTTATCGCTGAAAGCGATCTCTTCCAGGCAACCTTTCAACAACCCTAAAATTTTTGGCTCATTTAGTCACACCAAAATTGTGCCATCACTACCTACCTGTGTATCAAATTTTACGACGATCGGATCAACGGTTCGAAAGTTATCCTCGGACAAACAAACATACATAAATACATACAACGCCGATTTGCCCAAGATGATTTAGAGATCTTGCTTCGCTCGATCAATAAAAAAACACATCTGTATTTTTATTTTTGAATAATAATATAGCTCACAACTTTTAATCCCCAGAATGGATATCATCGGATCTTTTAGTAAATTGGCAGACCTATGACAGTTTGCCACAAGGCCTATTGCCTATTCTAATATTTACTAGTGGTTCGGCCCGAACTGAGATCTCGCGAGTCTCCCTTAAAAACAAAAATTGACAACTCTCTAAATCATATTTAGCCACAAATACGTTAAGGCATAGCTGCGCAAGTCGTTAGAAGGGGATATTTCCTAACTCGACAAAAGAGACCGGACACCAAGCCCCTTAGATTCGCATTGCATATATTTTCAGTCTGCATGCATGCGACTGTTGTTTATTTATTTATCCTAAGACCTGGCGTAGTAGGAATGCACTAATTACACGAAATACCATGCATGCATACAGTCTCAGGATGCACATGCACTAATTACTAACTCTAATCCAACGTCTAAATATAAAGTTAATTAAGACATCAATGCGTCAGCTCTATTGCCATAGTAGAGTGCACTCTACAGTAGTTCATATTCTATTCATCGATTTTTTGGTTGAGTTTGCGGATTCGATCCCCACCGCGAAATAAAAGTTGGCATGATCTACAGGTATTTGTTCTGGGTCTAGTTTGTTTCTGTGTTACAAGCTTTGCTTAGTATGGGGCTAGATGGTGATGTATTAAAAGTCCAGCATTATTTATTTATTTATAGTAAATAAATAAATATTCTTATAAAAATTTGATGTTTGATGTTGAACAGATTTTTATTTCACAAATTATTTAGTAAACAAAAAGATTACTTTTAAATGTTAATTTCGAAAATATTTTTTAGGGGAAAGTATCCTTTACTGAACCACAGTTCATAGAAACATCATCATCAATGATTTACTTGCAAATCCAATATAATATCATAAATTCGAAAGTCTTTGTCTCTATCTGTTTGTTATGCTTTCAGAACTTAACGGCGGGGCCGATACCTATGATTTTTTTCTTTTAAGCTGAAAAGATCTTTGTTTGACCACAATCTCACCTGATGGTAAGCGATGATGTGGTCTAAGATAAAACACGAAGATCTCGAAGAAACCTATTCACTCTTACCTTAAAGAGACCCGGATTGTATTCTTTAGGAAAAACAGACGACGGCAAAGTGTTCCATACCTTAGCTGTACGCATCAAGAACGTAGAACCAATGGTGTGTGCGAATGGGTGGTATATCAACTAGGTACGGATGGTACTGAGCCGTGCGCCTGCTTGTCCTATGATGGAAGGGAGATAGCGGAATCAGATCGTATAGTTTCTGGGCACATTCCCCGAAATGTATTCTGTAAAAGATCGATAGGCTTGCAACTTTACGGCGGTGTTCGAGGCTTAGTTTCCGCCATATATTGCTTACCTATAAGCCTAAAAGCCATATGTTCTATCGAGTTTATGGTAGCGAGCTGGTATTTGGCCGAACTATCAAAAAATGTGGCAGCAGTACTCCATACCAGACCGGACTTGTGCTTTGTAAAGACAAAGAAGCTGTCCTGCTGTGAAGTATCTCCGAGCTTGTTGAGGATGCCCAGCTTCATGGCAGCTGTTTTAACCTTAGACTCGATGTATGAGCTAAAGTTGGGAGTAGGCGTGAGCGAAGCCCCTAGGAGCTCGAGGTGACCTTTTACAGATACTGGTACATTTCGGAAAATGGGAACTTGGAGAAACTGACTTTTATTCGCTGAGAAGAGACATGCTTGCGTTTAAAGTTTAAGCTTGCTATGAGTTGATTGCTTAAATTTGGTATATAGCTTATAATTTGGATTAAGACAGGTTACTTTTTCGTGCCAAACCACGTGTGCAAAGCAGCGAGCAGCAGCTTCTTATATCATAAATTATAAAAATGTGTTCATATATTTACAAAATTATCAAACCTTTTGTTAGTATAACGTTCTGACGAATATAAATTCGAAATAAACAAAGAATTGTAAAAATCTATTCCGTCTACTAAAAGTAGACCACTCTAATTATCAGCAAAGAATTAAATTCTGCGCACACAATATCAACAAAACGATAACAATCAGTATAAAAACCAAGCCAGACATATTTATTACAACAGTATCTCCTTTTTTTTAATGACTAACACGTGCAATATACACAAATGAAATGGCTAATTCGGTAATGCACACTCACTCTTTAAACCCGTATTTCTAAGCTGCCTTCGTAAATCACTTGAGGTAATTTCAAAGAAATTTAAAACACAGTGTAATGTCATTGCAGTGTGTGAATATAAACAGCTAGAGCGTGCGATGATTCATGTTACGTAGTAATAGTAAAATGTAGTAGCGCAATTGAATGAAATATTTTTAACTTTTACTCAATTGCAGTGTTTTGACTTTTGTTTTATAGTTTGGGTTTACAATTAAAGCTAGCAATCATAATCATCAGAACAGCTATAGGACATCACATCAGCTATCAAATTTTAATTAAACAATTCAACCCTGACGCAAAAAGAGGTTTTTTAAATAGAAAGCTAGAAGATAATTTAACTGGAGTGGTTCTTAGCTATGTCCGTTAAATGTTATATCTTTAAAATGTACGACAACGTACAAATAAACGTAAATACATACCTAAATTTTCAAACTTATGTATCGCAATATTTGCAATCAAAATGACACTTGCAGTAGTATAAACCGGCGATTATCATAACAGCTGTGTCAATGACAGTGGCGGTTGACACATTAAGTCTAGAAAATGACTAGAAATATATTTACGTAAATAGATTTTACTCACTTCTGAGTAGGCACCTTAAAAAACATCTGGATTGAATCGTATGCACGCACATATAAAGTTGAAGACATACTGTATTTTAAATGGTGATGATTTAATTGTTTTCGGCAGTGGTAACTCTGCTTAACATCAGGTGGGCCACCGACATCTATTTTTTTTAACAACTTTTCATTTTATCATATGACATGTTTTTAATGATCAAATAAGGCAATTTCCGCTGTAAAATCTAGCCAAATTCTAGGCTCAATCTACCCTTCATGCCGTCAAGTCCTTAAATGAAAGGTGATGCTGCCTCTGTAGATCGAAATGCGGCCGAAAGTTGAGTGAAGTTAAAATTATAAGGCTTGAGGTACTGAAGCCTGCTATACTATTATCTGTGTGATTTCTTATCAATGTTTGTTAATAGATTTGCCATTAACCAAAGTAGATGCATCAAAAGCAGCAAAATAAAAATATTCCGGAAAACCATAACTAGCGGGAATAAAAAGTTACGCTTTCACATTGTTAACATTAGATTCGATTAGATTAGATAGATTAGAACATTCGAAATAACAAAAAAACTGAAAAACAATACTCCCAGATCCAGCTAAAACCCATCCAAAAGTATGCATCAAACAATGCTGTCAATCAATCAACAAAAATAGCATCTAAAAAAGTCGAGCAGTCTGCCGCGCGCCTAAACCCAAAAAACAAGCTGGCAAAATTCCAAAACTATGGACATTGTGCATATTTTGTTTAAATACTCAACACCTCTCGTAAACACTCACGAAATTAAACCTTACGTCATTTAAAATAAAGGCTACGATGAATCTCGTGAGTGTCGATGTAATTTTTTCTCATAACTTGAACCGTATGCTACCGTGATATGATCGAAGTTTTAATGGGAGGTGATCGTAAAGAGTTGTAAAAGCGTTCAGTGTTGATTCATTCGAGGATTATTCCCTGTTTTTAAACGCGATTCTACTGTGAAGCTGTTTGATGGAGTTTCGTAGCGTTAAAGTTACGTTGGCGAAATAACTGGTGCTACGCTATGGTAATCATTTCGACACACCAAGTCATATAAGAATACTCGTCAGACAGTCATATATTATGTAATATACCTGTTTGGCACACACAGCACGGTAAACCATAATTACCTAGGTACTCGCCTTACCTCTGTAGTCTTGGATGACTCGTGTTTTTAATAATATTTTTTATTATGTATATCTTTATGTAGGTAAGTAGGTATATAATGTACTATTCTGAATGGTCTACCCTGCCTGTATGTGTGTGTTTGTGTGTGTGTATGTCAAATAAATGTAGGTATTTACTTTCTTTCTTTGTTTAATCTTGTCGTGGCATGATTGATTGATTGATTGAAAATACTTTATTGCACTTACAAAAATAGTACAAAGGCGAACTTAATGCTAAAGAGCATTCTCTTCCAGATAACCTTTGTGTATTGTAGATAAAGATGTGTAGGTAGTGCACAGAAAAGGGAACTAATGAAAATTAGCTCAGAACTAATAAAAATAGCATAATATAGGTACATACTACATAAATAAGCCTACTTAAATACTTTATATGATAGACTAAACTATACCAATATCAAATAAAAATACATACTTAACAATATAAGAAGTGATAAGGAAAGATTAAGTTGCTCATTATTGGTCGGTTTGACCGAGAAGGTGCCTATAGATTCTCAATCGGAATGCGTGACTTCACACTGGGATTCGCTGATCCACTACATATGTTATTATATTTCTATATTGGGGAATCGAACTCGCATCAGCCACGATCATGAAGATCAATCCCAATCCTCAAACATTCTAACTCATCACCAATACCAGGAATTTGAAAACAATCAGGACCTAAGAGTACAAAAATTTGCAAATCAGGCAAACATTTACGAAACATTACGAAATGCTACGATCAATTCTATTATTAAACCTACGTATCTCTTCACCAAGGCTAAGAATTGAAGACATTCCCCCCAATTCGCCCCATCAATCAACATTCAAAAATAAACTCTCGAAATCCGCCGTAAAAATATGACGAATGGTTAAAAACTGGTGCCGGTGCCAGTTGGGGCTGGCAGTGAATCATGATGAACGATGCACAGGAATCTACGGAATGTTTGTTATTGACGCAGGTGAGCTTTCATACAAACCATTTAAAAATATAAATATATATATTGATATATCATGATTTAACACTTTTTTTCGTTTGACCACGATCTTGCCTGATGGTGAGCAATGATACAGTTGCCTAGCAGAAACCTGCTCACACGCGACTTGAAGACTCCTAGATGGCAATTATCAGGAAACATAGACTCAGGCTTCTATTCATTGGTGGAACGTGGGCCTCATAAAAAGGCTCGCGGTCCCTCAGCGTGGCTTGGAGAGGGCTATGCTCTATTTATCTACGAAATCAAATCAGAATTGAGGAAATTTCTAAACAAACCAAGGTCACTAACGTAGCCAAGAGGATTAGCAAGCTTAAGTGACAGTGGGCGGGCGGGGCACATAGCTCGAAGAACTAACGGCCGTTAAGGCAGAAAAGTTCTCAAGTCGAGACCGTACACTGGAAAGCGCTTCGTAGTAAGTTCGTAATCTAGGGGGTCCGTTCTACGAAGCGCTCTGGTGAAAAGACGACCTGATAAGGGTTGCGGAGAGCTACTAGGTGAAGGCCGCACAAGATCGTTCACTCTGGAAATAGGGCGGCATATTATGTTCATAATAATAGTCATAATACATAATATGTTCAGTAATGTAATATTATTATGTTCAGCAGCGGACGTCTATAGCTTACAAATCATGATGATGACTAATACCACAATCATGGCACCTCATAATATCGTACATATCAAAAGAAATTAATGATCACGTGTGGGTTAGCGTGCGTACTTTTTAAAACGCGTGATAAATGAAAACTAGTTACACGATGAAACTTTCACTTTAAAAAAATCATATACTATTTTCTTGTTATGCGAAATAAAGTACTCTGAAATCAAGAGATTCCGCAAATCAACATCTTCATTCGACACTTACGCTTAGCGAGATAAATTACATCCTCTACAAATTGCGTAAACGATTGTTGAAAAATAGTGCCCATCCATTCATTCTTGCATGATTAACGTTTAATATCCGCAGTTGATACACTGCCCACATTTCTTTACTATGCCTCTCGAAGTAACATTCAAAATGAAGCTTTATAACAATGTGTTAATGTTCTTTTTAAAAATGCAGGTTTTAAACTCGTAGGTTGGATTGTATACATTTTTTTTTTAATAACCTATACTGTCCCACTGCTGGGCAAAGGTCTCCCCCATTTGCTTCCATTCTTTGCGTTCTCCAGAAATCATGCCAGTCAGAATGGAACCCATCCAGATCGTCGCGCCAACGTTTTCGCGGTCTGCCTCGTTGCCGTCGTCCTGTAGGTTGCCAGTCGGTGGAGATCTTAGTCCACCTTTCAGGGTGCATTCGAGTGACATGACCCGCCCACTCCCACTTGAGTCTTGCAGCCTTGTACCCCACGTCGATGATTCCGGTCATAGAGCGTATAGTAGTGTTGCGGATTCTATCGGTCCGCTAACACCTAAAATGCTACGCTCCATCGCTCGTTGGCATACCCCGAGTTTGAACTTTTGTGAGTCCGTCAATGACCAAGTCTGAGCACCGTAGGTTAGAATGGGTAAGATACACATGTCGATGAGTTTTCGCTTAAGTGACAGTGGAAGGTTGCCCTTCATTAGCTCTTTCATGGACCAGTAGCTCTTCCAAGCGTTATCGACACGACGGTCTACTTCTCGATCTTGTCTGTTCTTGAAAGAGACTATCTGGCCCAGATAAATATACTCATCGACATAGTGTATCTCTTGCCCATCTACCTTGACCCTATGTTTCTTGCTATTGGTCATAACTTGGGTCTTGTCTTGACTGGTTCATCATCAGTCCAACCTCGAGGCTTGCCTTGCTCAGGTCTTGGAGCATTTGTTCTAATTGGGGGGCACTGGTGGCAAAGAGAACTATGTCGTCAGCGAACCTAAGGTTTGTAAGTTTTTGGTCGCCGATTTCAATGCCTGCATTTGTCCATGAGGCTGGCAATTGTCTAAAAACCTCTTCTAGAGTGCTCGTAAATAATTTGGGAGAGAGCAGGTCACCCTGTTTGACTCCCTTTTCTATTAAAAACTTTGCTCCTGATGTATTTAATTTAATGTTAGCGTAGCTATTGCTGTAAATGCTTTTACATATTAATCAAAATTGCAGTTTATCTTTATGTATATCTGAGTTTTGAATTATGCAATTTATACATTGCAATGTGGTTTGAAATTTCGTAAAAAAATCAATTGAAAAGAAAAATCAAAGAGGCATTCCACGAAAAGCAACGGTTTAAGAACATGTTTCCATGAAGGGCACATATATCTAGTGAAGGGGTATTTCTTTTTGTATCAATAATTATGATTAATTGTATCAATTAAAATATAATTTTGATAAAAAAATGAATATGTTATAATTGTTAGTATCACAATCAGTTTGGGTTATTCAAACTTAAATCAGCCGTATCTCAGGAACTAGACGTTATAGGCTAGCGGCGTCTTAAGATAAATAGTGGGTATCAATTAGATCTGCATTTCTGATGACAGCTGTCAAACTTCAATCAGTTGTATCTTGGGAACTAGACGTTTTAGGCTAGCTAAGTTAAATTAAAACTTGTTATATTGTCTGCACATCTGCGCTTACTCCTCGGTAACTTAGCACGTTTGCAATAAATATTAACTTAGAGTAAGTAAAGTTACTTGCAACTTAGATTTAGCAACTTCGTAAAATGCACAAGTGCGATAGGCATACAATTTAAAAGCTCCTCTCCAAGTCTTGGCGATTTGTTTTACAAACATTTCTTACCGTTTTTTAGTCGACTGCGCAGGAGGGCAATTTATGTGTCTATGTATGATCATTTGGCGAATCCTATAGACCAAAACGGCTTGACAGATTTTGACAAATGAGGAAATGGAAATCGTCCGAACTAAGAGATTGAAATATGCTTTGAAGTTTCAAGAAATCTAACATAGCCCGGCCTGCGATTATCAAAATTGCCAAGCTTGTTTACTTTATTTAAATTTCATCGAAATCGGTTCAGCCGTTACGACGCGAAAGCGTAACAAGCAGACAGACAGACGCAGACTCCAAAATCTTAGGGTTTTACCACAAATAAAATTAAACACTGTTAAGCGCGTGTTTAAAAAATCCTATACGAAAATTGTAAAGAATGTTTTAAAACACTCCTTATATAGGTGTTTAACTTTTTTATGGTAGCAAGATAGCACACCAGTTAAGAGAAACATCGAAAGAATACAAATTGATAACAGTGGTACAATAGGCGACTTTATTTCTAAAAGCGATCTCTTCCAGACCACCTGTGTATAGACAGAAATAAATAATGTGTTGCAATAAATGTCTTCTTTCTTTCTTTCTTTCTTTCAATTTAAAATTATATTAAAGGGGCGGTTTCTATTCTATACAAAAAATAAATGTATCCATAAATTGTTCTTGTTTTAGGATCAAAATCTCGAAAATCAAAAAATACTTTTTTTTATACCACCTGGAGATGGAACAAGCACATGGCCTACCTAATGTTATGTGGTATCGCCTATAACAAAGTATTGCCTCGCAGATCACGCACCTTAGAAACGTTCCCTACGATGCACTGCCCTGCGTCCATCAACATGAGACAGGTGTAAAGTCTCATGTGCCTGTAATTTCACCTGCAACCATACCCTTCAAACCGAAACACAGCAGTGCTACTTGGCGGTAAAAATGGGTATGGTGGTAGTACTTCCCTAGGCGAGCTATTTAAAAAGGAGCTTTACTACTCTTAAAGTCTAGTCTCTAGTCTCAACGTGAGCTAAATCGCCTCGAAAACTATACCATTATATCTAAAGTTAGACAGGTCAGTACCAAGTAAAGAGCTATCTTTACCTGACAGCCAGACTGTTAAAATATTCCCGGAGAACCTGAAATAACCCTTATTGTAGAACAGCCGCTCACAGAGTATGAATATTACAGAAAGCCGGCTCAGAATGTCTAGCCGAACATTTACCGATCACTGTAGTACAAAAAATCTAAGAATCTCGCGAGACGTGACCGCTAAACTATTCATATTCCAGAACTAGGTATTCAGTTAACTCAAGATTCTTGTTAAAAATATATTCTTGACTACCTGTTGCCAGCGGCTTTGCCCGCGTTGTTCTGGGGCCCAAAAATATATTGAAATTTTGACATCCCATTTTTATCCCATGGGAACTGATTATGCGATAAAAAGTAGCCTATGTGGTAATCCAGATTATAATCTACGTTCATACCAAATTTCATCGAAATCGGTTCAGCCGTTTTGACGTGATTGAGTAACAAACAAACATCCAAACTTTCACATTTATAAACGTTTTTTTTTTAATAATATTAGTGTGATGAGATTAACTTAACTTATTGTTTGGTTCTGGAATACTGACCATAGAAACATCGTTCGAAACATCTCGCAATCACGTGACCGCTACACAAAGCTGGACTAGAAAAATACTATTAATGCATGAATTTTTAAACGTAGAATGCCTAACCATTTGCAATTGATTGATCAAATGCAGAAACATACGAATTCAACGGATAATTCATGTAAAATTTAGCCAGTTTTCTGTACTCTCAGTATTTTGTAACCTGGTGTTTTAGACGATAGAGTTGACCTATGTCACTCAGATGGGCTGTAAATCTAAATTGAGCTTTACCGCGCCGGAATTAGAATTAGTAAAATTAATTTAAAAAATATAAAACTTAAAAATAAAATAAAACAAATTTGGCTTCGGTGCACGCACTATGGACGAAGTGTCTCCGTATGACGACTCCGTGGCGTAGTGGGCGTTTTGCCGACTGAGACGCAGGAGATAGCGGGTTCGATTCCCGCCGCGGAACAAATGTTTGCATGATCTACAGATATTTGTTCCGTGTCTGGGTGTTTTTCTATCTATTATAAGTATGTATTTACAAAAAAAAAAAAATATATATATAAGTATTCTATCAGTTATCTGGTTCCCATAGTACAAGCTCTGCTTAGTTTGGGGCTAATTAGTGCTATGTGAAATGTCCAGAAATATATATAGGTATACTTATACTGTAAACTTAGCTATAATTTTAAATCAATGTTTGTTTACCCAAACAAATAAAATAAAAAAAATATGTTAGAAACAAAGCAAGCTACATTACGAGCATCGTAGTGTCATTATTATCGGAGTCAACCTTCTGTAAGTCTACTTTTTCTCCAGGCTAAGATCTAAGATGTCATGGACTATATTCAAGAATTGGTCTGAATTGGAGAGAAATTGACATATAGACGGTTCGTTTTAAAATTCCAGTACTTTCGTATATTTCTCAGTGTATTTTTGTTCGCGTCTGGGTGATTTCAGATAGAGGAAATTGAGAAATTGACAGTTGGACAATAGATGCATTTTAAATTGCTATTTCTAACTTGAGTTCTGAGTTTTCCTGCAGATTGAGTAGACCGTCAACCTATATCAGTCCACTGCTCTGCACTGTGTCTGTGTGTCTGTCTGTGCCATCGTAGTTCACAAATGGATAACTTTTATTCTCTTTTATACCTGGAGATGGAATAAGTATATGGCCTACCTAATTACTGATTAAAACGGATATTAATGCACCTTTTTTATTTGTTATCTCGACGTTTCGGCTGTGTTACACGAGCCGTGGTCACGGGTGGACTGGAGTACTTGGAGCTGCCGTCGAGAAGTGATAGCAGCTGCAGCAACTACCCTCACTTGGTTTCAGAATGTCCTCATTCATATTACGTCACACTACACTAACCGTATCTTCGCGCTGTGTCACCTAATAATCACCGGGTTCCAGGACGCTTATGTACAGTGATCGCGAAAGTTTGAAAAATACTATGGCCCATCTTATGTCAAGTGGTATCGCCTATAACAAAGTATTGCCTCGTAGGTCACGCTTAGAAACGTGTCCTACGATACACTGCCTTGCGTCCATCAACTTGAGATATACAGGTGTAACTGCTCATGTGCCTGTAATTTGACCGACAACCATACGCTTCAAAATAGGTCCGCTATTCGAACGCGGATTTTTTTAAAGAAAGCTAGTTTAACTGATGAATGAATTAATGAAAATTCTTTATTATACCTTACAAGCTAAACACAACAGACACAAAAATTAAAAATAAAACAAATAAATATAAGCATAATGGGCGGTATTATCGCTTAACAAAGCGATTTCTCCCAGACAACCTTTGAATGGGGAGGATCATTGCTTAATGGAAGATTGGCCGAGGTGTAAAAAGAATAAACTTAATAATAGAAAAAGAAAAATTGCTTAACCTTAAATACATTAACTTATACACTTAAACTTAAATACTTAAACATTAGGTACATAAATAATTGTAAATAAATAAATAGCATATATAAAATAAATAAATATGTACTTACATACTTACATATATATACTGATGTGGTTCTCAGCACTTTTTCTTTATGGTGAAGGGTTTTAACATCACAATTTGTTTTGTTTTTTACTTTTGCAAGTTTATAGTTGACGGATTTAAATGAGGTTAATTAAATTAGTTATTACTTGTAAATCTAGGTACAATGTTTGGTGGTAGGGGTTTTATATAAGCGCTAGATTTTGCCTTGCAAGTATTTTATAATTAAAAATAAACATAACATCCAAATACAAAACATTAAAATTACATAATTACTTAAATTCATAAAAACAAGATGCGAAAATATATTAATAAGGATAAAAAATTACAAAAATACTAATTAAGATTTAAATTAGGATTCATATCAATTTAGGCTAAGTTCATATGAACGCGCGGTACAAGATCAAACCAAATAGTGATTATCGTCTACATTACCGCGCGCTAGACAAGTAGTGCGCGGTAATGTAGAGGTTTTATTGGCAAACCACGCGTGCGAAACCGCGGGCGGGAGCTTGTAACTTATAATATATTTTAACGATAACTGCGGTTGTGCTTCGGCGCAGAATAGGAAAGGATTGATTGATTGATATACTCATTATTCCACACCAAATAAAAATATAGAAATGAGTTTCCGGAAGAGCGTTTATGCGCTCGGCCGACCCATTTATACTAGGGTTTTGGGATCCGCTTCGAAGTGTATTTTACACGCTTAGGAAAAAGGCCTTGTAACAGATCATTCAAATCGCACTAACGTTTACTAAACTATTTGAAATATCCAAGACATTAACATTTGATCATCGACAAGATGAAGATAAACAAGATGTTAACAGCGTTCATCATACCAGAAGGTCAAGTCTAGACATTAAACAGTTGTTGTGCTACTGTACTATTTATACTATGCATCTTGCGAAATAGTGATTTCAAATTGCAGCACAATGTAAGAGTGTACGGAAAGACTGATTATTAAATTTGCGTAGACAGCTAAGGAAAAATGCTATTACGCACATGGCACTTTTTGAACTTAGAATTATTTAGGTAGACGCAAAACTTTGTGCTGATTCTTAAAATATGTTTTACTAGCTTCCACCAGCGGCTTTGCACGCGTTGTTTGTTAAAAACAAGTAGCCTATGCGTTAATCCAGGTTATAATCTACGTACATACCAAATTTCATCGAAAACGGTTTAGCCGTTGATTGAGTAACAAACAAACATACAAACTTTCACATTTATATTAGTGTGATTTTATTACTACTATGAAAAAATTCTTCATCATATGACCAGTTTAAAATGAATTAGTATTTTTATTTTTAGTGTTATCCGAATACATACGGTTTACATACGCTTTAGTCGTAATCTAAATCATCTCACTAATTTCAACCCTGACGTGAGATAGCCTGGTGGCACAACTGGATAGTGCGTTCTCGTATCAAGAGGAAGGTTGCGGGTTCAAGTCCCGTCTAGGCTTGAAATTTTTGAGATGGTTTTAAAAATCTTACTTTTAAATTAAGTCAGTTACAGATACATACGTGCGCTGTGAACTGGCTCTACCTATTTACATATAGTCAGTCAAAGTTTAAAATATGGGTACAGTGGGAATATATAAGTCAACAATGACGCGACAGCTCTGAACTGACTACAATCAATTCACACGATGGTAATACCGAATCAGCACTGACTAATCTTCCAATTGAAGTCAGTATCTGACTTAATGTAAATATGCCTTCATGTAAAAACTGCCAACCTACAACAAACTCAAGCGTTTATTGTATTCCACAATATAATAATAGGTGGTAATTGATGGGTATATGTTAATTATGGACCATGTTGGGCACAACAACATTTTGGACAGAGTACACTGAGTCGCTCTTCTGCACTCTGTTTATTATGTGATAGAACTTTATGCTCAATATGATTTTGCTATTTTCAGCAAATAGTGTTGAGCATTTTGTAAGGTTTCCGCGAATATTAGGACGAATTTTCGTGTAAATGGAAAGAATATTGCATACGAATATCAAAAGTAGCGCTGCATTTTTATGGATAGTTGGTTTTAGTATGGTTGTTATGATCTCTATATAAATACGCTAAAAGAAAACTATGTACCCCTTTTAAACTTAATTTGGAAGAATGTGAGACCAATTCACACATTATAGTTAAAGTTTATATAGAAGGTGGCGCGAATGCTAAAAATATGTTTAAAAAAAATTATTACGGTCGAATTTCGACCATAGTGCACACCAACTAATATATATAACTGGCTGACCCGCCCGCGGCTCCGCATGCTTGAAATTTCCCATTCCCGTGGGAACTTCGGAATAAAAACTATATAAAACACTCTTGTCAAAGTGACGCGATACTTCATGTAAATAACTTCACGTCAATGAACGACGGTTAAATTATACGGAAATTGTTAATATGAAAATACTAAAATCACGATTAAAACATGGGGGATGGGGGGTAGGAGGGTGAAAATACTTTACGACCTATTCTTATATCTACCAAATATACAAAAAAAAGTGTCACTCCGGGAGTGCCAACAGAAGTGAAAACTTAAACAATTACGAGATACTTATATACAAAGGTGCCGGTAACGGTAACAGTGTCGCGAGTTCAATGGTTTTTCCCATCTCAAAAAATGCCCTACGCGCCTAAAGAAGTTTTCACTTAAAAAATATTGAAATCGGTAGACCCGTTTCAAAGTGCGACCACTAAAACCGTGACACGAGATTTTTATATATTAGTGAAAGATTACAACATACATTGTGCTGTTATGCTGTATGCACGTTATATTTTTTAGTTTTAATTTTCATCAATTTAGGCAATTTTTCGGCCCTAACTCACTAAATATTCGGTTATTTTCGGGCTCATGTTTAAGTCACAGTTACGCACTATGATATGTTTCATCAGTTTAGGTCATTTTCGGCCTTAACTCACTAAATATTCGGTCATATTCGGGCTCATGTTCAAGACATAGTCACGCACTAAAATTAGCATACATCTTCCACACGAGAGGGTTATAAAGACCGTAAAATTTATATCTTCTCGCGTGATAACCACCGCTTAAGTTGTTAGAGCCGACTGACGTTAACTGTTATTGAAATTTGATGTCAGATACTGCTTTCTCATAGGTAATCAACCGATTGTCAACGGCTGGATAAATTTATATATTTTAATAGGATAGGATATAAACATCAGCATCATCATCCACATTTCAGCCATGAGACATCCAATGCTGAACATAAGCCATAAGCCTCCCCCATGCGGCCTGCACCCAACGGCTCCCAACAACCTTTATTATGTCATCCATCTATCAACTTATCAATAAATATAGAATCTTAACCTCTTGTATGTTGACGGTCTCCGTGGCGCAGTTGGCAAATAGCGGAACAAATGTTTGCATGATCTAGAGATATTTGTTCCGGGTCTGGTTGTTTCTCTGTATATTATTATTTATTTACTTGTATCGCAAACGGGAAAAATAATGAAGAACGTTTTTAAAAAATCCAAATGTTACTTGAAATTTATGAAACATTCATAAAGTATCAAATCCCATAAACAGAGCACCATTTATCTTTTCTCCATCAACAGATTGAAGATTTCACTTTCCAAGAGAAGAATTTATATCACTAGGTATCAGGACAAAATAGATGAGTGCATTTTTATCATTCTAAGCAAGTTTATCGGGGCCACAGTGGATAATAAACAGTAGGGTATCTTGATATCTTGATTTGAAACCTGTAGCTGGCTGGTCGAGCTGAATAAAATCAATAAAAAAATGCTGTACACATTCCACTCAAAACTATATAGCCCCAAACTAAGCAAAGCTTTAGGCAAACCAGATAAACGATAGAATACACCATATTTTTTTATGTACATAAGTACTTATAATATACAGAGAAACATCCAGCCAGACCCGGAACAAATATCTGTTGATCGTGCAAACATTTGTTCCGCGGCGGGAATTGAACCAGCAACCTCGTGTTTCAGCCGGCTAGTAGCCCACTGCGCCACGGAGGTCGTCTATTTTTAGCAGTGGAGGTTCTATGACTGATCTAATGATGATACAAATATCCTGTGTCCTGTCTTAATTTCGACTACAAACAACAAACATACAAAGCTTTGTCTTTGAATTTATCTAGAAAAATGTTATGTCTTACTTTATCCCACTGGACTGTAACACAGGTCGAACACCTGCCGTTTAAAGGTCACTCCTATTCCCGTCTCGTTCATTTGTACCACTGTCAGCACAGATTTATCGCCATCTCCCTCATTTGTACTGACAGATTTATTTCCATCTGTTTAGGTTATTTCGCGATGAGTGAATTCTCAATGGGTGGCGTAGGTGTATTGGTATGTTACACTGTGGGTTTAGTGCATATTTGTGTTTATGGTACGTGCACTTTAATAATACAATGTTTCTATTACTTTCATTGAGAATATTTACCAAGATTTGTGACTTTCTGAGTGTCTCGGTATATTATGTTTACCTGTGATCATGGTGCTTGCCAAGCTGATAGATCAGTTTTTTATGAGATTCATTTTGGTGAATGTGCGCATATCCCTCCTTCCCCTTTCCACAACCGGACAAGCAGACGTACCGAGAAGTACCACCCATACCTGGTCGGCATACCACCTTCCCGTACCAAACGATTTGCTTCAACTTTTCTTGTTAGCACAAGTAAGAACTGGAACCAGTATAATCTCAGAGTCTTCAAGTCCAGAGTGAATAGTTTCTTTCTAGACAAGTGTGCTCCATCTTCAATCACACCATCACTTACCGCCAGGTGATGTAGTGGTCAAAATCTTGGATACAATCAATAAAAAAAAAATATATTGTGTCCCAAAAACTCACAAATCATGGTAATATCGTTTTTAGTGAAAATTATGTTCAGAACCGAAATGTTTCAAAATTAATGATTTTATTGAATTTATAAAAAAGACGCAAGGACGTCTACAGCTGAATATAGTCCTCCCTAAAGATTTCCAGAGCAATCTTGTGCGGCACCAAACACTCAGCAACCTTTATTACGTCATGTTTCCATCTAGTGGGGGGACGTCCTACGCCACGCTTTCCAGTTCGTGGTCTCCACTCGTGAAACTTTATGCCCCAACGGCCGTCAGTTCTTCGAGCTATGTGCCTCGCCCTTCAGCTTTCTAATCCTTTGTGGTATGTATGTATGTAATTCGGTCTCGTAGATGAACACCATAGCCTGTCTAGACTGTCCGTGATTTAAGGTCTATATCCCAGAACTGCGCTTAAACTCACGTACTTTTTAAGTGTTTAAAGAAAGAACTATTAAAAATCTATGAAGTCTCGATTATAGTTTAGTAATCTTAGTATATGAATTCTTAATGAGTGGCGTCATTGGATAAGCATGAGATATTCTGTGCTTTTAGTGCATGCTTGTGTTTACAGAACCTTAAAATGCGCAGCCTAATTGTAGCGTGTAGATGCCTTATAAACATTTATATTTTACGCGCAATCACTTTAATTTGATTGTTTTTTCGTACCTATAATATTTTTTTAATTTTGTTTGTTATTTTAGAAAGAATGAAAAACGTTTATTTATGACAACCATACAAATTACAAACTTAATTGCATTCCTATAAAAGCACGCTACATTATGAATAATAAAAAACCAGCCAAGTGCGAGTCAGACTCGCGCACGAAGGGTTCCGTACCATTATCTATAAAAACACCAAAAAATCACGTTTGTTGCATGGGAGCCCCCCTTAAAATTTTGTTTTATTTTAATTTAATTATTTAATTTTAAAATGAGTACATTACTAAATATTCTGTGAATATTTCAAGCGTCTACCTGTTGTCATAATCAATATCGAGCAAAAACGAGCAAAAAAAGTCACGTTTGTTGTATGGGAGCCCCCATACATATTTATTTTATTCTGTTTTTAGTATTTGTTGTTACAGCGGCAACAGCAATACGTCATCTGTGAAAATTTCAACTGTCTAACTATCACGGTTCATGAGATACAGCCTGGTGACAGACAGCGGAGTCTTAGTAATAGGGTCCCGTTTTACCCTTTGGGTACGGAACCCTGAAAAACATAATAGATAAATTACACTACTTTTTTTTCTAGCCCCTCTTTCTAGTGATGACTGACGGTACAAGTTAATTCTTTGAAAAAATACTTTAGCCTGGCTCTACCAATTTTTTTTCTACTATCATATTGAAATGGAGCGTCGACGTCATCAAGACCGTGGGTCGTACGAGGTTCAAATATATAAATAATGCTGAACATTTCACACAGCGCTATCCCCTAACGAAGCATCACATTTTTATTTGTAAATACATAAGTACTTATATTAAACTAAATAAATTAATGGAAGCAAATAATCTTTAATTATAGTTAAAAAACTAATAAAAATTTCTTTAATTTACTTAATTACAAAAAAGTATTGGACTGCCAAAACAAACCAAATGAACTCAAATTCGAGGGGGTTTCCTGGCTCCATGATCAGATCAGCTCGATGGTGCACATAAAATAAATAAATAAATATCGCTGGACATTTCACAACGCGCTATCTAGCCCCAAACTAAGCAGATTTGTACTATGAGCACCAGATAACTGATGAATAATTATATACGTTTTTTCTTTAAATACAACATAAATTGGCTCCTTACTCTTATGTATTTTATTCTTTCAAGATTGTTTTATTATTTACGTATATGTATCTATGTATGTCTATGTACCTGTTTACCTACTTATTTTTCCGCGTTCGTGCGACCCATGGGTCCCATCTGAAAACCAGCGCTGCTTACCTTCCTCGGATGGTTGGCAGCAATACGCTGAGATGGGGCATGTTCTTTTCTGAATGGTCTGTCCTATGTGTGTGTCAAATAAATGTATTTTCTTTTTTTCTTTCTTTCTTTCTCTCTTTCTTAAAATACATAGGTACTTATAATACATAGAAAAACATCCAGACCCGGAACAAATATCTGTAGATCATGCAAACATTTGTTCCGCAGGGGGAATCGAACCCGCTACCTTCTGCGTCTCAGCCGGCTGTTCGCCCACTGCGCCACAGAGGTCGTCAACATACATTTATACCTACATTTTTGTATTGTTATCTGATTTACACACACGTGTAAATTATCAAATCTATGCGACAATATTAATTACACGTAGGTTAAAATCGAGTTCTTAGATTTATTTATATACAAGTGAAGCTAATAGTAAGCGTTTAATAAAACATGAAGCAAAATAACACCTCTTACGTCAAACGCATACACCAACTCCATCAATCGGTAAAATACAAATCACCGAACGACAGATGTATTCAAACAGTTTACACGAAACGCATACCCACTCCTATTTCAACTCGGCTGAACGTAGACAAATGTCTTAACGACAGACGAATTAAGCCTAGATCACATAATTACCTCGAACCAATAAATAATGTTCTGGCCGTGATTCAAAATACTCTAAAACAAATGGTTTTTTCTCTAAGCATTAGTGTTTTACTATTTTGCAATTGTGCGGGTATCCCATAGTGGCTGCTCGCCGTGCTATGGAGAGGGCTATGCTAGATATTTCTCTACGAGATTGAATCAGAAATGAAAGCATTAAGTATACAAACTAAAGCCTCTAACGTAGCCCAAAGGATTAGCAAGCTGAAGTGGCAGAGGGCAGGGCACATAGCTCGAAGAACTGACGGCAGTTGGGACAGTGGAGACGACCACATAATCGCTTACCATCAGCTGAGCTAGTGTTCAAATGAAGAGCTATCTACTCGTGTTATAATTCGAATAAAAAAATCGATTCAAATTATAATACGAGTATGATCTCTTGTTTAATCTCAAATAGTAATAAATAATACAATGCTCTTATGATTCAGATCTGTTTATAGAATGAATGGACCGTGTAATTTTGCAAGATTAAACCCGATGGGTAAACCGCATTTAGGGCAAGCAATTAAGATTTGATTACAATAATAGAAGACGCTTCTCACAAAAGTTTGCTTTTGGAAGAACGATTTATTTAATTATAAATTTGGTTTGCCAACAGTATACACAATCATGACATGCTTTTTTATAGATGATAGCCAAGCGCTTGACCACTACTGATCGTAAGTGAAGGTGTGATCGAAGATGGAGCACGCTTGCCTAGAAAGAACCTATTCACTCTGGACTTGAAGACTCTGAAATTATACTGGTGGCTTAGTAATCTAACAATTATTCTTATTCTTCTTTGTCGTTACACTCTTGGCAGAGTGATCGTGGTTGTCACTTTGGGGGTAGAGAAGCGCTTGACAATCCTTCATCACTCCTCTCGTATTGCCGCTTTTCTGGTGCACTCGTGTAGGGGACCGTCAAGTGCTGATTTGATTTGGTCCGTCCATCTCATTGGTGATCTACCTAGTTGTCGCGTATCCTCAACCTTCCCCTGCACCATAAGGCGCTCAATGGAAACCTCTCCACATCGCAACACGTGTCCGAAGAACGGGAGGATGCGAGATTGCACAGTAGAAGAACTCGCTGCTTGATGCCGAGTTCTTGGAGTATGGACTGGTTTACGGAATCTGTCCATGATACCCCAAGCATTCTTCTCCAGCACCACATTTCGAGAGCATCTATTCTCTTCTCGCTTTCTCGAAGGGTCCACGTCTCCGCTGCGTAGAAAAAGATGGGAAATACCAACGCTCTGACGGCTAACAATTATTAGATCCGAAGAAAAGAGAACATAACAATTTAGCGAAGAATGTTACGCGAGACCGGTGTAATGTTTCTACATTCTACGTATTTAGTCTATTTCCAGCGATAATTTTTACAAAGATGCCAGATTTTAATGATTCATTTGTTTAAATTTGGTGAAGACCATCATATGGGATTCAAAAGAAAATGAGTGAACTCTTCAATTTGCAAAGACATTTATTTGTACGACATATGTAATAATTATTTGCCCCGTGTTGTCCAATTTCAATGATTCTTTTTTTAGAAAGGGGCATTTCCCAGGAGTAGTACCATAAAACTTTGGTCAAGATTAATGAGGTGGTAAAACCATGATAAAACCGTCAACCCCTTCAATTTGCAGAGGCATCTACACGACATAAACGACATAATATGGGCGAATAATTCTTTGGAACGTCATCCGATTTCGATGAATATCTAAAGTTGATTAAATTTATATATAACTAGCAGACCCGCCCGTGGCTTCGCACGCGTGGTTTTTCAATAAAAACATTACCCTCCTTTTGCGCAGTTGGGTAAAAGTAGCCTATGTCCTAATCCTAGTCATAATCTATCTGTGTACCAAATTTAATCGAAATTGGCTAAGCCGTTTAGTCGTGAAAAGGTAACAAACAAACACCTACTTTCGCATTTATAATATTAAAATAGATGTACATATAAAAAAGCTAGTCCGTTCTTCCGTATTGAGAAACTTTTCGAGGGTGATCATGCTAAGCTGGCAGGTATGTGTTCAGTTCGCGAGCCAAAGCGAGGACAAGGAGACAGTGTCTGCGTGGTCTTAGTCTTAGTCTTAATTTTGCGTCTTTATCTCTGCGCACAGAATACTACAGAAGACGCAGGCATCAGTCTCCTTCTCGACTCCAACCGCCTCCTTAAAGCTTATTTGTAACAGGCGAACCATCTGTCTTTATTCATATTTCACAGCATCCTTCAGAAATTATTAAGTTTCATAATAAACTCTAATTAAAATTCTTCATGCTAGAGTTGCCATGACGCGTCGACTATCATGTTTTATGAGACAACCTCGGATATTTTCGTCATGGGCATGTCTAAGCCCTCAAATTTGTAAGGGATCCGTAATGTATTTTGCTTTTTATTCTGTTTGGGTATGTATGTTTACTATCTTAGTGGTATTCAAGCATCTTAATAGCCCAAAAGACCACCACATCTTGACAGACAAAATCAAGAGAAGCGAAAGTCATATTTTACAAAGGGATTTAGTTAGGGGAAGATTTCAGATGCGTATTACTAGGTCAGTCATCAAAGCTGTATAATTCACTGAGATACCAGCTAGGTATAAGAGCAATGAAACGAGGCTATAAGAGGAGCGGGCAATAAGTTAGTAGATTGCTGGAAGTAACATTGATGTTGGAAATGTGGTGACTAGTGTCCAAAAGCTCTTGGAACGAAAGCCCTCTAACGATACGATAAAATATCAATTTTCAAACAGTTTAGGCTCAGCCAAATGACTAATATTCAAAAATAACATGCATGGCAAGCAGAATAGAAGTCCTCTATTACTCCCACTAATAATAATAATTTTGTATGTGTATTTATTAATACAGTGAGACAGTATAGGTTATTAAAAAAATGTATTAATATAAATGTAGTATTTTTATATTTACGTAATATGTGATATGTTTTTGTTTTTCTAATTATTATGTTAAAAGCGCTGGAGCGATGACTTGGACGTCTTCCAAAGAGACTGGCGGGATCTGGCTCTAGACCGTGATAAGTGGAAGGAAGAGGGGGATGCCTTTGCCCAGCAGTGGGACATAAAAAAATTATTATGTCAAGCAGGTTTATGTATTTATTCTTAGTGATTGGAGTTTATTGTGTACTGTGTTTCTTATCTTAATATGTGCTAATAAGTTAATATCTAATAAGCTAACACTTCAACCTTTTTTGCTACCTCTGAGGTCGGCAGGTTGAAAATGCTTTTAGCATTAAGGCCACCTTATGTACATTTTATGTGTATTTTGTGTAGTAAACTATTAATTAAAATAAATAAACTAGAATAATTAACACGAGGCGAAGGCTATTTACAAAATGTATAGAAGTACAGAGAAGACTAGAAAAGAATACTCATTTATTTGGTACACAAAATAGATGTCGGGATGCCTTCGTCGTCTTCATAAGGCTTTATAGGACTGATCATGCAAGGCGCCGAGATTAGAAATGAATCTTTCGATTTCAATTCTAATTCATCTGCAATGCATTGACATCAGTGATATCCAGTATTGGGTTTTATTGTGCAATGCCCCTCTACTAATCTGATCAAACAACTTTACTTGAAGTAACGGAGAAGAATGTTGTCACCAACCTTTCGTTTACCAAAGACAACCTGAATTTATATTGCGACACAAAACAAAGTTATAAGAAAGGACAGTTTTGGTTTCGTAGCTCAACACCGCTGACGAGGCATGAGCATTAATAGTGGAATAAGGTACGGTCGAGATGTTCCCGTAATTGTGTTTATTAGTCCCTAACCAGGGTTTGATGGAGGTGACGTGCATCATGCTTAATACCCTTTTGATGTACTTAATATTCTTGGAGTCTATGAGATCGAATCAGAAATAGTTTTAGAATTTTAATTTAGAAATAAGAGGATTAGCAAGCTGACGAGGCAGGTGCTGGAACACATAGCTTGAAAAACTGACGGCCGTTGGGGCAGAAGGGTCCTCGACTGAAGACTACGCACTGGAAAGCGCTGAACCAATAACACCACGTGGACAGAAATGTTACCTTGAAACCAAAGCCTTTGTGTCCTCGGAAACATTACATGTCACCATGTACCATGTGAAGGGGTCACATGGTGGTATATAATGTTTCTGGAGAGGATAACGATGACAGAGCGAAGTGTAGAACGATTGTAGGAAGGACCTCACCACATGGGATTTATAGTCGGGAAAACAAAAAGAAGCGTCCATATTGCAGCATTTGCAGCCCTCTGCCAGTATCCCAAGGCCACATGCCAAAACTAAAATCAAAACTGAATCTACTTTAGTTCTTCTCTTCTTTCGTGTCAATACAATATACCTATGTATATTTTAATTCGCAATTTTTTTTATACTTGGGTTGAGTAGAACCTAGCCACCTATTGCATTTATAAGTAGCCTAAGGTAGCCTTCATTAGTTAGAGTCAATAAATCAGGTTACAATCATAATATAGATGAATAGAATTTAGCCACTTCTAATGCGCTATGACTGGCTTTGTTTAGGTATTTTGCGCATGTGAAGTACTAAAGGAGTTAGCGTAGGATCTTGCATTTATAAATTCTTACTGGCCAACTTGAAGGTTTGGATGGAGATGCCGACAGAATCGAGACTCGGAATTTTTACAGTTTGTTAATTGGAAGCCGTCAAAAAATCTACTCTTAAGTCTTGATTCATGCTTTAGCATAATTCTAGAATAGGTCTTAGACAAGCTTATTCGCAGGGTACTTTATTATTTAACTCACAAAGGGTATATTAGGTTCATCCGATTCCCACAAACCTAAAAAGAATTGAATATACTGGCTACTGGCCAACTTCACAGTAAATCCTATCTTTACTTACAATTCGAGCTAAACCACTGTTTATGTACTTACATTTCTTTTTGCGAGGGCTTCCGGAATACTCGGATGCATATACGAATGGAGGAAACCAATGGAGTACGATTTTCAAGAGTTTGAAATACTGATATTTAGCAGACTATAAATTCCACCACCACCACGTTGTACGATTTCAATGATATTTTTGTTAAATAGGGGGTATCTAAGGGGTGGTCCCATAAAAATTTGGTCTAGATCTGATGATGGGATCCATGATAAAATCATCGAACTCTTTCAATTTCCAAAGGAATCTCCACATTTTTCAGATTTTCTGAAGTCGGTTATTATTAGTATTTTTCTAACTTTCGCGATCACTGTACCCACATAATTACTGATTTAAACGGGTATTTATCGCGTATATAGAATAGAATAGAATAGAAAAACGTTTATTTTGCATCACAAGTGTACGAGGCATGCCTTTTAAGTTCTGTCGTTTCCATATTTTCCGGCAATTTTGAATTTGGAACTGTTCTATATTCGAATGTGTTTACATTTTGAATCTCAAAACAGTTGAAAGTATTAGGATTAATGCTATTGTTTAGTCACAGTTTCGATTTGAATCTGTCAGGTCACGTACGAAAATGAATCTTTCTAAGGAAAATGTTCGTGCAATAATTTTCTACAACTTTAGAAGAGGCCTGACACGGCTTCAGTGTTTAGAAGAGCTAACATCTGTGTTCAGTGATGTAGCCCCATGTCTGCGGACTGTCGAACGCTGGTATTTAGAATTCCAGCGTGGACATACTAGTGTTAGTGACAGATTTCGCGAAGGACGCCCAAAATCCGCCTTCACTGAAGATAACATCATTGCTGTGAGACAACTAATTCTCGAAGATCGTCATGTGACGTATCGAGAGATAGAGGCTCTATTAGGCATCTCAGGGACAATCATTCAGAAGATCTTGCATGAAGCGCTTGGTGTGAGAAAGCTAGTTTGCCGTTGGATACCGCATCTGCTTTCCGACGATCACAAGGCGGCCCGCGTCAGATGGTGTAAGAAAACTCTGCAAAGGTTCAACCGAGGGGAGTCAAATCACGTCTACGACATCATAAGTGGTGACGAATCTTGGATCTATGCCTACGATCCTGATACCAAACAACAATCTACAATCTGGGTCTTTCAAGACGAGCCAAAGCCGACTAAAGTTGTTCGTTCTCGAAGCACTTCAAAGAAGATGGTGGCCACGTTCGTTGGAAAAACCGGCCATGTTGCGACTATTGCACTTGAAGATCGTAGAACGGTTAACGCGTTATTAACGCGAGTGGTATACTACAGTTTGTTTACCACAAGTCATCGCCGAACTTCGAAAATCTAACTCAAAGCGACGCATCATCCTGCACCACGACAACGCAAGCTCACACAGCGCTCGTCAAACGATTGAGTATTTGAAGCAGGAAAAAGTAGAAATTCTTGACCATCCTCCATACAGTCCTGACCTAAGCCCTAACGATTTCTTTACATTTCCTAAAATTAAGAAAAGTCTTCGTGGTCAAAGGTTCCAGTCCGGTGAAGAAGCAGTCGACGCTTTCAAGACAGCCATTTTGAACACCCCACTTTAGAGTGGAATAAATGTTATAATAACTGGTTTGAGCGAATGGAAAAGTGTTTTAAGCTACGTTGTGAATACTTTGAAAAACAATAAAAAGTACTATAAGGTTCTAGATGTGTTTTTTTCTTCAAACGACAAAACTTAAAAGGCATGCCTCGTACATTACAGTTTAGACAAATGAGTATAAATTAATGAGCAAATTTGTGAGCAAAAACGGTCACCACTCATCATTGTGCTATAGTAGCATATTTATACTACTATAGTGCTGGTCTTCCGTGGTGCCATTGCCGTGTGCACAGGGCAGCAACTGTGTTTACAATTACCTATGGATACACATTACTAATAAATATAAACTTTCGGATTCGGTCAGGTACCCTACTTACGAACTATTCGACTGCCTCCGTGGCGCAGTGGGCGTATAGCCGGCTGAGACGCAGGAGGTAGCGGGTTCAATTCCCGCCGCGAAACAAGTGTTTGCATGATCTACAGATATTTGTTCCGTGTCTGGGTGTTTTTCTAAGTATGTATTTACAAAAAAAAAGTATATAAGTATTCTATCAGTTATCTGGTTCCAATAGTACAAGCTCTGCTTAGTTTGGGGCTAGATAGCGCTGTGTGAAATGTCCTGCAATATTTATTTATTTATTATTATTAAAACATATATAACATGAAAATACATAATCATAAACAGTTAACAGACATAATTAAAATAGTTTTGAAAATTAAACAATTAAAAAATAAAAATATAATACAGTCAACAGGCATAATAAAAAGAGCTTTGAAAATTAAATAATTAGAATTATATTGCTAGAAACCAGGCCTGGAACAACCACCTACGTGTGAAAACTTTTGAAAACTCAACAAGTATTTTTTTTTTTATTTTTTGAAAGACCAAACAGTATCTATAGTAGTATAAGGGTTATATTATTATTGTTAAAAAGTTACTTGAGAATAATGTAGCCTATACTGGGTGACTTTGGCAGTCACCATATTGATTTGAGGACCGGTGGGTGAGCAGCCAGTCCTCATAACAACAATTTTACAGTGCGGTTTGTATGGAGCGGTAGATTTCCAACTTCAATATTGAATTGAAACAAACATAGAAGATTGTGTTACAAACGACAAAAGGCTACGTTATCCGCTTACCATCAGGGGGGGCGTATGCTTTGTTTCCTTAATGGCGGCAGAAAAACCCCTACATTTCTTAGGCGAATGTTTTTTTTTTGTAAATACATACCTATAGAGAAACAACCAGATCCGGAACAAATATCTGTAGATCATGCAAACACTTATTCCGCGGCAGGAATCGAACCCGCAGTTAGTCAGTGCAAATCTATACCCTGCATACATCAAAAAATGTTCAAACCCCTTTGTCAACAGTTTAGCAATCTACATTGGGTACACAATTTAAACTCTGTCATGTTTTCTAAAGTCGTTAAACTCTACTCGGTACAAAGCGTCGCGTCGTTTAGTCAAGCTTTGACGTTAAATCAATAACTTTGATTGACATTATCTGTGGCACGGTATGTTTTTTCGCTTGTTTATCAAATGAAGGGTTCGATCACACAAGCTTTCGCCGGCGGCTTTGTACACGTGGTTTTCAACAAAAAGAAGCCTATGCGTCAATCCAGGTCATAATCTATCTACGGTATCTATATACGGTATATCTCAAAGTTAAATCTCATAACTGGTCAAAACAGGTGAATTGATTTGAACAACGACGTCATTCAAAACTTATAACAAACTACTGCCATCAAGTGTATTTGGTTTGCAATAGGTCGTTAGGTATTTTTTTATGTATAAATTCGTAAATAAATTTCTGAACATTTTCGTTCCCCTTCCGGCACTCAAAAGGCATCGTCTAGCTGGAGTGTCTGTAGATCATGCAAACATTTGTTCCGCGGCGGGAATCGAACCCGCAACCTCCTGCGCCTCAGCCGGCTATTCGCCCACTACAATCACTCGTCCCGCGCGCGAGTCGCGAGGGTGAATGTATAATTAACTAGCTGACCCGCACGCGTGGTTTTGCAATAAGAACACTACTATGCCTACACTATGTCCCAATCCTGGTCATAACCTATCTGTATACCAAATTTAATCGAAATCGGACCAGCCGTTTCGTCGTGAAAACATTACAAAACAGACAGAGAGGAAAAGTTACTTTCAAATTTATTATAGCTTTTTAATAATTTATCTTACAGATACATATCCTCGTATGTCCTCATATACTGCATGGGTGTTAAGTTTTGGCATAGCAACGGCAGTCATTGAAATTAGTAGAATACCAACTATAGTGGCGATTTTGTGACGATACCATTGTCATGGTGAAGCGATTGGTTTAGAAGAATTGAGCCTTTAAGGGCACTGTAAATTGGGTTTGAACCGTTTGAAAATAGTACAATAAATTTAACAATTTAACAAATAGAATTAAAAGAAATAAGACATGTCGAATCAAATAAAGTTAAATGATTTAATGCGGCGTTTAAGACCTTTTATTGTAATGTTTGTATATTACAGCAAATAAACGATTGTATTGTATTGGAGGCCAAGACTCACTGGTCCCTGCGCCAATGGAGTAAGTTGAAGCCGAATTTCCACTAATCTTTTCAAAAACTTGTAATTGTAGTACATACCTGAAACAAAAGTAAAATAATATGAGTACGAGTAAGATAATCGATTTATTTATAATCATCATCTAGTTTATGGGTCAGTTAATTTACATGCATTCAACGCTTTTTTATCGTTTTCGCATATTTCATTACATCTACAATCTAAATAAAAATTGTATAATTAGTTTAATCAGTGCTCAGTGAATTGTAATCTGTTTTGTGGAATCCATACTAATATTATAAATTCGAAAGTAACTCTTTCCCTCTGTCTGTTTGTTACGTTTTTACGACTAAACGGCTGGACAGATTTGAATGAAATTTAGTATACAGATAGATTATAACCGGTATTGGGACATAGGCTATGTTTTACCCGTCTATGAAGGAGGAGGGTAATGTTTTTATTGACAAACCATGCGTGCGAAACCGCGGGCAGCAGCTAGTAAACTTATAAACTTTGGCACTGGAAAGCGCAGAGTATGATGATCCCTTAGTAGATGGAAGGACGACCTGTTAAAGGTTGCTGGGAGACGTTGGGTGCACGCCGCATAAGATCGGTCGCTCTGGAAATATATGGGGGAGGTTCAGCAGTGGACCTCCTGGTATGATGATGATAATGATGATAGATAGCTTTTTACTGCTTCATAGAAGTAAGCAGCTGCGCGACAATTAATATAAGGTTGCAATGATCCAAGCCATAGGAAACACCGAATAGCACGCAAATTCTTTCAATATTATCAAAGATCAGTCATTTTAAACTTACTCCGTCATTTTATCGCATAAGAACAAAAGATAATGGATTTAATCCTCATTTTAACCGCCCTTGATTACAGTATCAAAATGGTAATGGAAATAATAATAATAATAATCGATGGTATTTTATTTACATAAGCTCGCGTTTAACCACGATCTCGCCTGATGGTAAGCGATGATGCAATCTACGATGGATCACAATTGCCTAGAAGAGAAATTCTACAAGTAATCAGTTTAAGAAACTAAAAAGCCTATAAAATATACAAATATATAAATTAAAGTAAAAGACATTTGTCTATCTACTTAAATACCTAGTAGTACTCTATTATTTGTGTTGGACTGGAGCTTCAGTTCTTTATGGTGTAGACTCTTATTATGAACTCTCCTAAAAAACTTGAGTGGTTTTAAGTGCTTTTTTTGTACATTACCATTTGTAAAAAAATTAAGTGATATAAAATGAAAAAATATATATACATACATATTTGGAATAACAATACAACACAGACAAAACATTAACCTTGTTACCACAAAAAAGTTAAACAACAGTTCAGCGCGTGTTTAAAAAAATCCTTACCTACCAATTTTTGTATGGGAATTTTGTAATTACGAGCTAATTAGTATTAATTTTTTTTCGTAGTAAGACCCTAATAAATTAAAACATACTTTAAAAAATGACATTTAAAACAATACTAAGTATAAAAATGGTAGTTACCTATAAAAACACAGGACAGATAAAAAAACAACGAATTAAGAAGGAACACTATAAGGCGGGTAACTAATAAGACCTACATAAGAAAAAAGTTTATATTTTAGTCAAAACTGTACCTTGTATCCGCTATTTGTATTTTTTTACAATTTGTACATTACTTCTTTCGTTTTTTTTTTGTAAAATAGTTTTTTATTTCAAGTTTTCTAGAGCGCCAAATACGTTCAGCCGTGGATGTGTACTGGCCCTAGACGAGTTCACAGTTCCCCATTGTCATTTTGCTATTGTAATAAGGATCTTACAAACTCATTATGGAAATGCAAAGTTTGGTCGGATTGTCAGATAAACTTCGGATTACAGAATCGCAGGTCTACTTCTAACTATGAGAGGTTTAATGTTTTGATAAGAAATTACTTTGTAAGGCCTAACTAATCTATTTTTTTAATAGAAATAAAAACATTTATTCGACACGACAAAAAATATAAATTAAAACACAAAATAAGATGGTGAAGTACCTACGGGACTGCGCAAACCGACCTCTGGCTCAAAGTAGGTAGGTAAAAATAAACATAGCAATATGAGTAAGTATATAAAAAAATGTCAGAAGTCGGAGAATACAAAGCAGTTAGTAAAAACAAAATTATAACAGGAATATCCCGCGCAAAGTAGTAGTGGAAACATAGACACACGCACAAAATTGTCAGGATTTTTGATCGAAAAACACGATTTTGTGTCTAAAAAAAGATAAAAATCCACGGCCGGGATTCGCACCCACAGCCTCCGAATAGAAATTCGGGGCACACTAGTCCACCACTGCTCTTTTTTATGCCATACTAATTAGTTTCCGTTGAGTTGGAACCGTCTAGCGTACACCATGTATTGGCAGATAGTATTTTTAAACGACTTCAAAAAACGGAGGAGGTTCTCAATTCAGTTGTTTTTCTTTTTTGGTTGCGCCTTGTTACCTCAGAACTCCGTCATTTATCAACTGATTTGGAAAATTATTTATTCTTCTTCTTTCGAGTCAACGATTCACTTCACAATCACATTATGGATGAATAAAAATTTACCACTTCTAGTTTTAGTAGTTTTGTTAGAGAAAGTACATACTTTCAGATTGGTTCCGGAAATTTCATCAAAATCGGTTCAGTAGTTTGGTTAATAATATTTTTGTTAAAAAGTTGTGTTGACCCAAATCGAATAGACTGGACGAAATCAGACACGCGACACCTAAGCCCGATGCCGACTCGTTTGAGGATAAAGGGTCTTGAAGTATCAGAGGATTACAGAGGTCTCTACATTTAGGGCTGGCAGGACCTCCTGACATTTATTTATAAACTGACAAGCTTTCAGACAGAAAGTCACAAAGAATCCCACAATACCAATGCAACTAAAGACTCGTATATTCAATTCACGTATTCCCCCTTTTTTTTTCGAGTAGGAAATCTGCATCCAGATACCCGTATTGCATGCAGGGTACAACACGGGTTATGTGAGGTTGTCTGACTCAACGACCCACTAAAACCTCCCCGGTGGCCGGCCTCAATGCATGTCAAAGGGTTCTGGGATCGCACCAGAGTCATGCATATCGCCCATAAAGAGCACGTCCCAGGGGCTGTCGCCCCCAGCACCCTCGCGGTGCGTGCACAGCAGCACATGCCACATTGTGCGGCTGCCCTCCATGAGTTTGCTATCCGGGTTGGCCAGAGTCATGTATTCCCTATGATTACCCTACATATGGATGCCAAACATGGACCCTTACTAAAGAAAATGCCAGCCGATTAAAAACATGCCCACATAGCATAGAAAGGAGCTTGTTGAACATAAGAAGAAAATACAAGATAATTTAAAAACAATAAAAAGGAAAGCTAAATTAGCAAGATATAACATACACAATAAAGAAATTGAAATTGAAGTTGGTCATCGCATCAGAAGAGCAAAAAATGTAACCGAATGGTACCCTACAGAAGGGAAGAAAGAAAGACCATACCGAAAATGGGAAGATTTCAAAGTCATAGCAAGAGCGCTGTGGAGAAGGCTTAAGATCGCATGCTTTGGAAAAGTCTAGGGAAGCCTATGCTGAAAAGCAAAACAATCGTGTCGATACCGATGCCATAGAATAAATAATAATTTTGGAAATTGAAATTGAAGCTTCAGACCGTGGCTTCGCACGCGTTATATGTCAATAAAAACATTACCCTCCTGCGCAATCACGTAAAAAGTAGCCATGTCTCAATCCCGGTCATAATTTATCGAGCGAAACGAGATCTAACTCGAACGAATCGGCGTTGTATGTACGTTTGTTTATCCGAGGATAACTTTCGTAGCGTTTATCTGATCTTCGTGAACTTAGTATAGTTAGTATAGGCAGTTATTGCACAATCCTTGTATGACTAAATTAGCTAAAATTATTGGGGGAGTTGCATATCATGCAAATCTTTTCCCCGCAAAAGCAAACAACCTCATTCGTCGATGATTTCGCTCCTGGATTCTATTTTTCCGGAGCACTATAACATTGGAGTCGTCCAGAGGGAACAGAGGGCTTAGCCAAGTTACATTCGCTTCGAATCGATTCCTTTTCTACATAGATTTGTTGTCGATATATCACATAATATTTCCATACCATGTGTCAATCTCATACATTTTCAGACTTATCGACTAGTGTGTCATCGCTAATCGAATATAACTTGGCTAAGCCCTCAGGGCCCGTAGCCAAATTACATTCGCTCCGAATCGGTTCGATTTCTACATGCATTTGTTGTCGCTACATCACGTGGCATTTCTATAGCATGTGTCAAATCCCATACATTTTCGGACTTATTGACTAGCGTCATCGTTAATCGACTGTAACTTGGCTAAGCCCTCAGGTCCTTTTTAGGCAAGCGTGATCTATCTTCAACCACGCCATCGCTTACCATAAAGTGAGCGAGGTAGTGGTCAAATTATGATAAAAAGACTATAAATAGTACCAACCAAATCACTTAAAACCTTAAACCAAACATAACATTTTCTCTACAAAATTAGTTTTATAATCGAATTTCCTTTAAAACTTGGGTTACTCCTAAAAACAGTCCTCCGAAAACCCTAATACATCAAAGGGCGTACGGGTCTAATAGATTTGTTTTAATTTTCATGAGATTTAGCCGAAGGTGAGGATTTATGTGAGAATTTATTACCTTTTGTTGAAAACAGGGTAAGTTAGCACAAAGGATTAGCAAACTGAAGTGGCAGTGGGCAGGGCGCATAGCTCGAAGAACAGACTGCCGTTGGGGCAGAATTATTCTCGGTTCGAGACCGCGCACTGGAAAGCGCAGCGTAGGACGGCCTTAGATGGAAAGGTAACTGGGAGCCGTTGGGTGCAGGCTGCACAAGATCTGTCCCTCTTTAAATCTACAGGGGAGGCCTATGTTCAGCACTGACGCCTGAAAGACGTCAAGCGTCAGCAACTGAGCAGTAGCATTTTTATTTGTCAGCTCATCGAAGCGTAAAGTCCAACCCTACAAAATGCGTTCAAGTCACGGGCCTGATCATATGAGGAAGGGCCTTTATCAAACAGGGCTTATTGCATTACTTCCTATTACTCAAGTTTAATTAGAAAAGCTAGTGTATTTGACAATAGAAATTAATAGTGACGGAGGTCAGGCTAATCAGACTTCGTAAATGGTGGTCGGTCCTAACATTAGAATCCTAATGAGTTTCTGTCGGTCGGTACATTGATTGCTCTTCTATTACTACAAAACAAGTTATTTTTTTCAGGAACACAAGCTGACGCTCATCCTAATGCTACGTGGTCATTGTCACCTTTAAACGTCAGTAGCACTCATGGTACCGCAGACGTGTTAGTTTCCATCACATAATGAAAAAGTTGTCTGGAAACTATCGCTTTGAGCGATAACGCCGCCTATTGTACTAAATTTATTTGTAAAAAATATGTTCAATATTTAATTTTGGTGTCCAATAAAGAGTTATCTTACCTTAATGCCTTTTCTGCGCCTGTCTCGAAGGTGTTGAAGCCCTTCGGAAAAACCCCCGGAGAAAATTCATTACTCATCTTGCAGGAGCATAGAAAAAACGAGCGGGTGGAACGCAATTTACGAGTATGTGACCTTCACACATCTACAATTTGTGAACGAGCTCGTTGGCGAGAAGTTTCAGCCGTAAGTACTGTACACTACCACAGTCTCAAGAAAGATCTTTTAAGATATTTTTTTTATAGTAATCATTTTACGGGAAACTGGAAACTTTAACAATAATAATAATATTAATCATTTAGACAAACATGCTGACGGGCCTCCTGATGTTAAGTGGTCACCGTCGCCTATGAACTCCTGCAGGACTCGACGTAATGCAGTCGTAATTTGACAAATAACTAGGGAGAGAAGCTTAGATTTCCCGTGCATGACTACTGTCTTTTCTTAGAATTACGTCTGTGATCTCAATTTCGAAAACATTAACGAAAACAACACTTTGAACAAGTTTCGGTGTTTTGGGTAATCCGTCTCGGATCTTTTCTCTTTGATGCTACCAATAATATAATTTTGTAAGAGGATAGGTAGTTTGTCATTCTGACAAAGTTCTCTCGGCACAAAATGTGACATGTGTGCTTGTGTGTTTTTTATAAGTGATGACTGCACTAACCCGTGCGTGGCCCTTCTAATGTGGTTACGTCCAAATTTGAAGTTCAGTTCAACTGTCTGTCTGTCCATAAAATTGTAGCTTCCAAACAGATGGACTGGTATTAACCCGGATTTCTTTAGAAGACATTTTTATTTATACTTTATAGGCTTGCGTTTGACCACGATCTCGCTTGATGGTAAGAATGAATGAAATCGCCTGAAGATCAAGAGGAATGGAAGAAATACATGGCCACTTTTTGCATAGTAGTTAGCTTTCACGTGACAGGTTGCAAACCCATCACCGCTTATTAGAACAGTAACTGATGCCACCAAAAAGGAAGCATACCTTCTTGGTTTTAGAGAATCATAATCATCTTTATTTGGAAATAATTTAACAAAGGTGTAATTTCAAAAAATAAAAACGACGATACCCGCATGAGTAATAAATACTGTGTCGCAGATACCAACGCCCTCCTCCGCGACAAGATAAGTCAGGGTTCCAATACAATCTTAAAGACGATCACATAATACAAAAAAGAAACATTTACATAAGGAATAAAAATTACTAAGTAGCACCTCGCATGTGTGGGTACGTGTGTGCATGTTTGAGTGCATATGCTAGTGGATTAATGGGAGTGTGTGTGGCTGGGGTGTGTGAGTGTGTATGTGTGTGTAGGAATTGGATCATATTGAAACCTCTAATAGTTTCTCAGTGTCTTCATAAGACAAGGATTGCAACATTTCGAGACATTTTCTATTGCACTTGAAAATTAGCAAGGGATATATGTTTAGTTTCTTGTTTATACTGTTGTATAAGAAAGAACCAATATAATAGAAGTATCGGCTTGCTGCTGCTATGCGTCGAGGTTCAGTTTTACATATCAGATCAGATGCCGGTTTTCTCGCGACGTTTCTGCACAGTTTTGAGCACGTATAAATGCACCAATAGAAAAATATATTTATGCACTGCCGGGATTCAACCCCACAACTCGGAAATCGGGGTCCATTCCACTAGAGCATTGGTTCTTAACCGGTGGTCCGCGGACCACTAGTGGTCCCTGGAGGCATTCCAAGTGGTCCGCGAAGACATCCTAATAATATATGGCGTGACGTAATGAGTCGAGTCGAAACAGCGCGAGCCGCGAGCGCAAAGCGCGCGCGGCACGAGTCCGAAGGTGAAACGCGGTGCACGAGGGCGGGGGCGGGGGTTTCGTTCCATTCGTTCCTTGTTTTAGCGGTTTTAACTCTGCTTTTCCACACAGAAGTTCGTTGGCTTTCGAAAGGAAACATGCTGTCGAGGTTGTACGAACTAAGAGAGGAAGTACAAATATTCTTAACTTACAAGGAAAACAAAGAGTTGCTAGATCAGTTCTGTGAGCCCGAATATAAAATACGTTTTGCTTATTTGGTCGACTTTTTTGCGCAAATAAATAAAATGAACCTTCAACTGCAAGGATCAGGAAATTTGAAGTTGCAAGGCATGAGCAACATATTTGCAAATGAAGATAAAATCAGAGCGTTTATTGCTAAAATCGAGCTATGGATTAATAATGTCGAAAGAAAAAACTTTTCTGCATTTGATACGCTCAACCAAATTATTGACGGACAAGGTGCAGATATTAAAGAAGAAATTCAGAAAAACATGATGCTCCATTTGACAAAATTAAAAAGTGAATTCATTCGCTATTTTCCTGACTGCGGGGACAAAAGTATTCAGAAACTGATCCGGAATCCTTTCATTCTCAATGTTTCCGAAGTCTCTGATGAAATTCAAGAAGAAATGATTGAAATGCAACACGACACGAACTTAAAAGATACATTCGAATCAGGAATAAATCTTGAGGAATTTTGGAGCCAAAAAGCAATTTCTTTTCCAAAGCTTCGAGACATTGCTATGCGTTACCTAACTTTATTTTCATCGACGTATCTATGCGAGCAGGGGTTTTCGACGCTTCTGATGATTAAAAACAAGCATCGAAATCGGTTGGATGCTACTGCCGACATGCGTTTAGCTTTGAGTAGCACTGAACCAAGAATTCAGAAGTTAGTAAAGAGTATGCAGTCACAAAAATCACATTAAATTAAAATCTGTAACTTTTACATTTTTGCTAAATAATAAATAAATGAGTGCTAATTATAAAATTATGCTTGTTTTCTTTATCAAACAATCCTTAATTTAGGAAAACCAACTGGGTGGTCCCCGGCAAGACAAACATTTGGTAAAATGGTCCCTCATGACTAAAAGGTTGAGAACCATTGCACTAGAGCTCCTCACCACGGTTCTTTATCCCTTATGGAGCCCACTTGCGCAAAGAAATCGTTGACGTGTGTGGGGCCCATTTAGAGTGAAAATTGCTAAAAGAAATTGTTTGATCACAAAGTCAACGATCACAGCATATTTTCGTAGATCTCTTAGGGCATCAGTCATGGATTGTCAACGCGGAGTTTGTCTACGTTGATTTATTGCTTCAAAATTGTGCACTGTACCGTTCCATTTGAATTTGCGTTTATTTGGGAACGCATTACTAGTTGTTGATAGAGGTTTCTGTAGAACATACCTACTTTATTAATTATTATAAGTAGCTTACATCTTAAAAATCACGCTGTGACCGGTGACCTGTTGCCACTGATGACATGATGGTTGCTCTCTCTCTCTCTCAATTTAGGCCTCTTAATAGAATGTTTATTTCAGACAACAAAGATCAAATACAAAAAAATTACAACAAGGTCCATATCTATAAATACCTTAAAGACTAACATACATAAAACATTGTGCTTAGAACTAACACTTTGTTATTACATTATTAATTGAGGGATTTTGCTATTTAGCCGCTTCCCATAAGATGGATATGCTTGGTATTTCTCTACGAGATCGAATCCGAAATTAGGAGATTAGTAGACACTGTAATAGCCTTAAGGATTAGCAAACTAAAGTGGCATTGGGTGAGGCTCATAGGTTGAAGAACTGACGGCCATTGGGCAGAAATGTTCTTGAGTGGAGACTACGCTCTGGAAAGCGCAACGTATGACAGCCCCTTCTAGATGGAAAGACGGCCTGGTAAAGGTAGCTGGAAGCCACTGGGTGAAGGCCGCACAAGATCGGTCGCTCTGGAATTCTACGGGAGGCCTATGTTCAGCTGTGGTCGTCCTGCAGTTGATATGATGATAATGAAATCAAAACAGAAAATCTAGCTTCACAGTCCTACCACATTCCAGGCAGTGTTTACCTTCCATTAGAAATGTGAGCGTCTCCTATTTATAAGCCCTCTTCATTCCGCCCACGCGCCGCAAATATAGATTTATCAAATGTATGCCAGTTATTGCCCCACTGTCGACGGAGGGTTATGTTGCGCAATGGGGGATACTTTTTCGAAGAATACAAATGGTTCCTCATGATTCTAAGTCACATAATTATCTTTCGCATACTGACTTCACTTCACTGCTGGGTTAGGCTTCCCTTAGTTTGTGCCATCCACCACGATCTGAACCAAGTCTCATCCAGTAGGCCTAGCACATAAACTGTAGAGATGTGTTTAGTTTTGAGTTATTTTTCGGAACAAAGAAGACACTGGTCGACCTTCTCGAGCACGGCGATTGCGAGAGTGAACGGGAAGAAACTTCGACACTTGCTTGACAGTATTCTACAACGCCGAGCACGACAGCCATAATTTTCTCTATCTTTGACAACTTTCTTCTGAAATTGTCTAGATCTTCCGATGCCTAGACATCACTGTCTTCTCGAGTTGTCTCTTTCGCACTCTTCTCAATCGCGCGCTTGCCAACAATTTTTGGTTAAAATTTAATTAACAACGAACGTTGCTATAGACAGTGTATCCTTCTCTTGTCTAGGAAGAAACCTTATTGAGGGTGCTCGGGGCAAAGACAATTTCGGAAGAAGCGACAGAGAATAGAATAGAATAACGCTTTATTGTACTTCACACTCAAATTTAAAAATAATATAAAAAACAAATAACAATACACACAAAAATAAAATACAGCCGATATAAGAACACGAGTAAATCTCTAATAATAACTAACCTAACATAATAATATATATTTACACAGGTAACTTAAATATAAAAACATAAATAACTTAAAACATTACATTACTACGGGATTTAAGTTTTAGACGTGACTTTGGAATTATTTTGTATCGAGAAAATTTTAAGGAATCTTGTTTTCACTTCAATAGTGATTAAACTGTATCCTCAACAAGGCAACAGAGGGGTGTGGAAGTTGCTCTCTATTGGGCTTATAAAATTTAGATTTAGAAGTCAAACAGCCATTGACCATCAACTTTTAAGTATATTGTAAAAACAAAGTATAGATGCAGTATTACTGATAAAAATATAGGATTTGAAGCTATCTAAGGAAATATGGACCTTTAAGTATTCTCTCAGGTTCCGCTCATCGATAACTTCGTTGGAAGCGTCTAGTCTAGTAAGATCTATTTGATGCATTTTTAAACACACCTGCAGTTGCAGTATTTCGATTTATAGTACACGTGTGATCTGAGTGTGGAGTGTTTTAATTTTAGATAGTGTTCTGATATTAGGATAATAACTAGGAATTTCTAATCTAATCTATTATTGCTTACAAACCAAAAAATGTGCCAAGTGGTAGTTAAGTTACCTATGTATCTGGATATTTCTCACAGCGTTATCTAGACCGATACTAAGCAGAGCTTATAGGTACTAAGCAAACCAAATAACTGGTAGAATACGAAGTTATTTTTTTTTGTAAATACATAATTATTATAATATACAAAAACATCCAGACACGGGACAAATATCTGTAGATCATGCATACATTTGTTCCGTTGTTTCTGCCATTCTTCCCGATCCTGTGCCAGTCTGAACTACGTACGACCCACGGTCTTATGGATGTCGTCGACCCATCTCACTGGTGGACGTCCCCTATTTCGATGCCCAGTTCTCGGCCTCCACTCTGTTAGTACCTTAGCCCACCTGTCGTCATGCCATGAAACTACATACATTTTCACAAATAAAAAATTAATCCAACCAATTTCCATAGTTCATGATGATGATCCTAAAAGACTTTTTATCTCGGTTGGACCTTGTCTCCCCAAATTTTTTATAAACTTTTTATATTTTCCGTGCGATCAATCAGTTTATCGAAGTGATCCTCGCTAAATTGGGTAGTCGCTAACCTTTAAATTTGACCACCATATAATTTCAACCCTCGTGCAATCAATAACCCTCTATTTATTTATGGTATAACTGACTCAAATAACAAGCAAACAGAGATACGATCAATCAATGTGTTGCTGTGCGTAATCAATGTTGCCAGGTTACCGATTGTGACATAAGGAAGATGCTTGTGGTTTTCTGTGATACCGCGACTACACCGAGCGAGCGAAGCTAGTGACGACTGACGAGACGAACAGCTTACGAGCATACGCAAATGCGTGTAATTTTAAATTAAAACATTTTAGTTTCATTATCACACAGCCCATAAGTACCTGGATACTGGGTGTAGGCCTCCCTTTGTAAACGCCACCCTTCCCGGTCCTGTGTTGTGCGCATCCAGGAGTTGCCCGCGTGTCGTCGATCCACCGCGCCGTCGGACGTCCTGGACTTCTTAGGTCTGTTCTTGGCCACCATTCGGTCAAAGATTTACTCCACCACCTCGTCTAGCCTTTCACTACCCTTGTTCCGCCGTGTTGGACTTTCGTCTGGTGTCGGATTTCGGTATAAGGAACTCGATCCAGCAGCTTGATGCCAAGCATGGTGTGCTCCATGGCTCTATGTGCAACTCGTACTCTGCATACAGTTTCCTTAGTGAGTGCCCATGTTTCGGCACCGCAAGTCATTGTTAATACTAAATAAAATAATAATAAATAAATATTGCTGGGCATTTCACACAGCGCTATCTAGCCCCAAATTAAGCAGAGCTTGTACTATGGGAACCAGATAACTGATAGAATACTTATATACATTTTTTTTGTAAATACATACTTATAATATATAGAGAAACAACCAGACCCGGAACAAATATCTGTAGATCATGCAAACATTTGTTCCGCAGCGGGGATCGAACCCGCTACCTCCTGCGTCTCAGCCGGCTATTCGCCCACTGCACCACGGAGGATTGTTGGCAGGACACATTGGTTATTTTACAGACAAAAAATTAAACTCAAAAAAAGGTGAAATACAATAATAAACGTTTACTTCCGGCTCAATATAAGTAGTTAGGTGAGGAGGCCGGACAAGATCGGTCACTCTGGAAATCGATGGGGGAGGCCTATGTTCAGTACTGGACATCCTATGGCTGATATGATGATAATGAGGTAAGCAGATACGTAAAAAAAACATAAAATGCCAAAATTCGAAGATTACAGATAGTAATAAAAATTACTCCAATAATGTCGTCAGTCACGGACGTCAGGAACTTTTTTTATCTACCTTAATATCATAAAGAGGAAAGATTTGTATGTTTGTAACGAATAAACGCAAAAACCAGTGGTCCGATTTCAAAAATTATTTCACAATTAGAACGCTACATTATTCATGAGTAACATAGGTTATATTTATTACTAGACAAAATTTGGGATCCCTACTAAAACTACAATAATGTAACCAAAAGTGTAAAAAAAATTGCCATAAAAAATGTTTAAAAATAATTGTCCACCGGTGCGAAACCGGAACGAGCCGCTAGTAATTAATTTTTTAGCGTTCGACCACGATATTGCCTGATGGTAAGCGATGGTGCAGCCTGCGATGTACCACGCTTACCAGGAAGAAACCTGTTCGCTGACTTGAAGGTTATGATTATCACTAGTAAACACAGACTCAGGCAAGGCGAAACACACTCACAAATCGCCAGTGTGTTTAACAACAAGTTAAAATTTAACATTTAACATAACGCCAAGATTTAACATGTGTTAACTAATTCTGTATCGATAAGTACTGCTCCCTCCTCCACCCCAACTTTTCGAGAAAACTTATCTGAGATACTCATTAATTTTATTCTAGCAAAGATTTTATCCACCAAAATAGGTTGACGACATCAGTTCAAGGCCACTTCGCGTCCCCAAGACATCAATTAAACATCGCGTGTCAAATAAACACAATGAATTATTATATTATTGTGAGTAAAATGGCGTTAGCCGCCCCTAACTTAGGGATGTGATTAGGGAAGCTTTTTCGATAGTTCTGTCAACATATTTTTCTAAGAAAACTTTCGTAATTTACTTCAATTATACTCAAATATTGATGATAAAATCCCGTATTCCGATGCTGCTCAGGCTATCGACAGCTGATATTATCTCTACTTATATCAGTAGGAACACATTTTCTTTTATGTTACAATTGATTTATATTACTTTCTTGTATTTTTATACTATTTTTATGTATATATATTTTTATATTTTGTAAGGGTTCATTAAAAAGAATAACCAACATTTCTTGCCTGATTCTTTCCTGGCTTGGTCGCAGATGAACAGGTGGTAAAATTGACGTTTCAAAGTGATCCTTGTGATTTTAATGAATATTGACTCGTATTATTATAATTTATCTTGCAAGGACCGCGGCCGCGTGGTCATTATTTTTGTACTTAATTATCCAAATCATTTGACATTTTTTTTGCTCTACACAATTTAGATTATGAATTATATAGATTTAATAAAAGAAAAAAAAATGCTATTTTGATAAATATACATATTAATACTTACACAAATGTTTGTACGCTAAAATGGCAGAACAAAGTATAGTTTTATATTATAAGCTCAACCAACAATTCTGTACAACAAAAAAAAGTGGCACTCCGGGAGTGACGACAGAAGAGAAAACTTACACAATTACGAGATACTTGTATACAGAGGTGACGGTAACAGTAACAGTGTATCGACTTAAATAGTTTTTTCCCATCTCAAAAAATGCCCAACGCGCCTAAAGAAGTTTTCACTTATGTATATACAGAGGTACCTATCGGTAACGGTAACAGTGTCGCGAGTTCAATGGTTTTTTCCCATCTCAAAAAATGCCCAACGCGCCATAAAAAGTTTTCACTACATATATACAGAGGTATCGGTAGCGGTAACAGTGTCGCGAGTTCAATGGATTTTTCCCATCTCAAAAAATGCCCAACGCGCCTTAAAAAGTTTTCACTACTTATATTAGGTATTTACCTATGAAATTGCAGTTTTGTATGGAATAAGTGAAAGTACTTATTTTTTTAAACTTTTTTATTTATGTTATTCAAAGTAATCACCCATGCAATCGACGCATCTTTGCCAACGCATTGGCAGTTTATTGATGCCCTTCTTGTAAAAATCAGCTGGACGGGAGGCAACAAACTCTTCAAAGGCATTTTGTACTGCCTCTCGGGAATTGAATTTTTTTACCCACTAAAAAGTTGTCTAAATTTTGGAAAAAGTAATAGTCGGTAGGTGCAACATCTGGTGAGTATGGCGAATGAGGGAGACCTTCCAACCCCAGCTCTTGCAGCTTGGAGACTGTCTGTTGTGCAGTATGGGGTCACGCGTTGTCGTGAAGGAGCAGTGGGGACGACCGATTGACCAAAGCTGGTTGCCGATATGCAAGCTTCTCCATCATTGTCTCCAGTTCTTCACAGTACACATCTGCAGTAATGGTCATGCCGTTTTGTAAAAAGCTGTGGTGAATCACACCCGCACTAGACCACCAAACAGTGACCATCACCTTTTTAGGGGTCATTTTTGGTTTAGGGCATTGCTTTGGTGCTGAACCAACTAAACGTAAAAAACTGTAACGGTAACAGTGTCGCGAGTTCAATGGTTTTTTCCCATCTCAAAAAATCCCCAACGCGCCTAAAAAAGTTTTCACTGCATATATACAGAGGTATCGGTATCGGTAACAGTGTCGCGAGTTCAATGGTTTTTTCCCATCTCAAAAAATGCCCAACGCGCCTAAAGAAGTGTTCACTATTTAAGTATATACAGAGGTGTCGGTAACGGTAACAGTGTAGTGAACACATTGGATTTTTCCCATCTCAAAAAATTCCCAACGCGCCTAAAGAAGTTTTCACTTCAATAATTATGAATCATGCAATAGGTCGACGATGAACCAGATACAAGGAAGAAAACAGTGTCGTGTGAACCTCCCAGGCCTTACGTCACTTTTCAAAGGGCCATAACGCTAACAAATAGCGTGACGAGATATCGTGACGGGGCCCATTGTGCCGCTAATGGGGACTTCCCTCGACAAACTGCCGGGTATGCCTATAACTATATCCATGGATCCAGTGGGGCAGAGCTGGACTTTTTTAACTGAACGAGGGGTTTTTATCGACAAAATACTGAACTTATTGCAAATGTAATACACAGTTACCTTGTTATTTGTCTAAATCGATTTTTTTTATTTAATCATTTACATACTTCTGTGGTACAAATAAGTTGGACCCATCTACATATGTATAATTTTAAGAACTTTGTTTGTAACCCTTATTTGAAGCAATTAATTTTTGATTGATTGATTGAACTGTATATTAAATCATTATTGACGGGTAATTATGTACAGTGATCGCGAAAGTTTGAAAAATACTAGTATCTTACGTCATCACGAACAAACTCGCGGCCATTGGGGTACATCCACACTAATATTATAAATTCGAAAGTAACTCTGTCCCTCTCTCCGTCTGTACAAACGTAACACGTTTTCCTGATCCTGCGCTAATCTGACCCGCGACTTTGACTATATCGTTCACTCATCTCGTTAATGGAACCCTCACTCAAAAACTATTTCTTTGCCCAAGCCTTGTGCAAGCCTAAAAATTAGAAACATATCTTCACTCAGAAGACTTACGCAAGGAAATAGTTACGTGTGTAGCCTCTATAATGGTGGTTTCCACAGTTTGTGATATTGCAGGTTTGTGATATTGCAGACGGACGCAGACAAGCCCGCACTGAAGCAACGTGGGCAGGGCCACATCCGTGGTAGTGAGACACGTCTGTAGGGTTACGTCGGATCCGCCGCGGATTAAAGGTGCTGGCAGAGCTCATGCGAGGCTCGTCCTTTCCGTACTTTCTCTTTCGCACCAATAAGAAAATGGCTTCGGATCGCTTCGGTGCGGTGCGTGGCTGTCTGTGGCCGTCAGCTGTGCATGGTATCATCCGTAAAATCACAAAACATGGAAAACCGCTGTTATAAATTAAAATTCATTAAAATTCAAAACAATTACTCAGAACGCGTTAAACTCGATCAAAGCACAGCAACTCCATTAAACGGTGGACATTTTCAAAATAAATGACTAAACATCATCAAAAAATCTCAATGATTTATATGCAGAATCAGCTGTGATACATCAAAACTGGTTCACTCTTATACCGTCGTTATAGAGTTCAAAATCGGGGAAAGATTAAAAGTTTGATCATAAATCAAATAGATGTTAAAATCACACAGAATACTCAACGTCTGTACGATGCGACGTAATAAACATTAGTCACAGTAGCGCATTATAAAAATAGTACTGGGATTCTAACTTAGAGAGGTTTATATTCATAGTTGGAGCGAGCTTTTCAGAACAAAGATTTTTGCGCTTTTGACAATGTTGTAAGTATTTCATCGCTGTAAGGCGTTTTGGCGATACTGTGAACTTTACATCCTAAAAGTTCAACTTAACAAGGGGCTCGTTGATAAAAATTAAGAATATATGTTATTATTATTATTATTATTTTTTTTTTTTTATTATTATATATGTATGCAAGTATTTAAAATAATTACGTTACAATCTCGATCATTGCTCTGGGTTTTCACAAAATATAACTAGGAATTATCTCGGAATCACCAGTGATATAAAAAAGTGGCACTCCAACTTGAAAACTTGAACAATTACGTGTGTATTTGGGTATTCAAAATTCAAAAGCAGACTACACTAAAAATACTTTCATACAGAGGTGTCGGTAACGGTAAAAATGTCGCGAGTTCAATGGTTTTTTCCCATCTCAAAATACAGACACGTAGACAGGTTCAAAACTTATCCAGTCATTCACCCTTCTGTCTTGCTTCGAGGGTTGAAAATGAAATACTTCTCGATATGAGCATTTTACCTGGGCGCGGAGGAACAGTAAAATTGACATTACAAAATGATTCTTGAGAATAAATGAATATTTAATTTTAAATGTCGTGACGGCGTAGCGCGGCCGTGAGTCAGCCATGCCTATAAGATGATATACTACATTATTATACTATGGCCAGGCAGTGAAGAGAAACATATGTTTTCATTTGTGTGATACGCCACGGGCTATTAGTCAAAATAAATGTCAACAGAATCGGCCTGATGCATGTCCAAAGAAAACATAGCATTGCAATGAGTAGGAGTTACCTAGGAGTCTATTTATGAAGCAAGAGTCATGGTCTAGACATTAATTTTGATGACTGAAAGGTAACATTACGTCATCAGGAGATACTCTAACTCATAAGAATAATTGATCGAGCGAAGCGAAATCTCCAAATCAACTTGGGCAAATCGGAGTAGTATGTATGTATGTATGTTTGTCCGACGATAACTTTCGAAGCGTTGATCCGATCATCATGAAACTTGGTATATAGGTAGTAATGACACAATTCTGGTGTGACTAAAAGAGTTAAAGGTGGGGGGAGGAGGGGTGAAAAAAATATCTAGATTAAGAGATAGTTACTTTTTCCGTAATTATCCTACCCACTACTACACTACAATCCGTAGGCAGAAGCCCTAACTTCCGAATGATTAAAATATATAATAAAATGCCTGACTATTTTGTAGGAATTTGAAATCATTTTTCATAAAAAAAAATCATAATATTCAGTTGATGAATACCTATCGGATAACATAATTAAATAAACAAAATGACGACCCTAGACGTTTAGATATAATTTATACTTTGATATTACTTGACATTATGGTTATTTTACTTAAAAAACTTTCGTGATTTATTTCAATCTTTGCTATAAATACGGGATTACGGGAACACCGATAAGATGGTATGTGATAAATCCAGTATTTATAATAATGACTAGCTGTTGCCCGCGACTTCGTACGAGTTACACTTCTAAATGTGTAGGTAACTTAAAAATAAAGCTAAACCCGCTGTTGCAACTTGATTCGACACCCCATTTTTATCCCATGGGAACTGATTTATGTTATAAAAAGTAGCTTATGTGATAATCCAGGTTATAACCTACGTATATACCAAATTTCATCGAAATCGGTTCCGCCGTTACGACGTGATTGAGTAACAAACAAACAAATAAACAAACATCTAAAATTTCACATTTATCATATTAGTGTATATATCGTAAAAAAGTCGTACAAAACAATACACACTAAAGTAAACTTCTAAGACAAACTAAAAGAAAACTATATTCTTCTGACCAAAATGTTCTACTCGTAGTCTCACCACTTACCATTTCAAATTTCGAACTCTACGTCCCCAAGAGGCCTTGTCCTAAATGAGCACAACCTCTTTAAGCTTAGAAACCTTCAAATGAGGTACTAATATAGTACGGTGACTTTCGAGACATTCCAATTTTAATGAGTATTTGCTTTTTCAGATTGAGTTTTCAAAAATGTGTAAAAATAAAATATACCTAATTTAAATCAAAAGCACTAAGGAGTATTGATATCAACTTCGAAGCAAATCACCGCCAAAATAACTTTCTACCCCTTTTTAACCCCGTTAGGGGATGAACTTCAATAAAATACAAAACACGTCTTCCATCAATTCTTTTAAAAAAGCTTTATGCAAAATTTGAAGTAGATTGGACCAAGGAATCACGTTGTCCCATACAAATTTGCCCCCCTTTTTCACCCCCTTAGGAGTAGAATTTCGGAAAATCCTTTCTTATGTCTACTTCTTCTTACGGATGTCTACGTCATACGAAGAACAAGACTCTCCAAGTTTCAGGTCTCTACGATCAGCGATTTAGGCTGTGCGTTGATCCCGCAATCAGTTTATATGTAAGTATAGATTATTATTATTTTCCCACTTGACATTATTATTACCCGATAGCTTGACATACCTTGTTCTTCTATTGTATTATTTGACATATGCGGCATAAACAAATTTTAATTTATTAATTTGACATGTCTAATCCTTTGTTTAATTGTTGTACTTTTTGAAATGGCTGAAAACCAAATTGCAGTGACCTTACAGGGTATATGTACTTACTCCCTACGCTACTTACTATCTAAAGCTAAAAAATGTATATAAACATGTAAGCAGAATAAATGAAATGTATATGAATTAATTTCGAAATAACATTGTTATTAGCTTAGCAGTGTGTATAAATCAATATTAGTAAGATGTCCTATGACTGATTTTTAAGACGATAATGATGAGTTAAAAACGTCGAAGGACTTATCACAAAAAAAAATAATTACTGTGTTGATGTGCCAAGGTTCAGTTTAGCTTGCGTGACTTTGTTTAAGGAAAACACTGTTGTACGTGTGCGCTCGATGATTTTTATTTGCGACTAACTTCACCTACCATTGCGTATCTACTTATAAGCGTTATAAATAAAGGAATACGAAATATATAAAATGACTCGCAACATACTGTTTAGCGCGTGTTTAATATCTACAATCGATACCATGCATAAAGAAATCGACAAAAGGATTGCTAACACCTGGAAAAGATTTTGGTCACTTAGCGAAGTCATGAAGGACAAAGAAATGGCAATAAACGAAAAGAGGAAGGTGTTCGATATGTGCACACTACAAGAAAGAAATGTACATTTGTGTCAAGAAGAAAGACAGAGTAAGTATGAGCAAAATAAAAAACATTACAAAATTCAGAGACGTAAAAACCGGGTGTAAAAAGTTAAAATGGCAATGGACAGGTCATATTCTTAGAGAAAGAAAAGAGAAATGGACCAAAATAATAACAAAATGGTACCCAAGAGACGGTAAAATACAGAAAGGTAGACAAAAAAGATATTGGGAAGATGACCTAAAGAAAATAGCCGGTCAAGAATGGACGAGAACAGCCAGAGACACGATAAAGTGGAAATCTTTAGAGGAGGCCTTTGTCGAAGGACAAGCTGTTACAAATGATAAAACATATTATAGCGTTTGCTGATAGCATAATGTACCTAGGTTAAGAATAGTAATAAAGGCTTATTTTATTTATAGCGCGTATTTTAAAAACTCCTATACATAAATTGGTAAGGAAATTTCTAACCTCGCCATAAACAGTTGTTTAACTTTTTTTAGTAACCAGGTAAGTCTCTTAAGTTTTGCTATATTCGTTTTTCAAACCTTAATTTCCCCCTCACTTCTTCATTCGGTCAGTGTCTAAGAAAGAACCAGTGGCAATATAATGACGCGAAAGTAAACTCCAAAAGCCTCTGAATCAATATGTCCAGCCTTGAAACCTATAACTTGAAAATCAATTTTACCATTGATATATTAATCGAGGCTAGATATTACCACAGAAGAATATTACTAAGTTAGATTAGACGTCTCACTCTAATATAACTTTTGAAACTATCATGGTTACACTATTTTTACTAAATTTCTAAATAATTTAATTCACTTTAACGGTACAGTAAGATTAGAGGATTCGATCCCGGCCCTTTTTTCTAATCCCGGGATTTCGGGTTTATCTGTAGTTAATCCCGGGATCCCGAGATAGTCCCAGGATTGTATTGGTAATTGAAAAGTGGTAATCGTAACAAAACCATGTTAAAATCAGTTTTTTATTTATCTTTTGACAATGTATTAAGTTTTAAATCTTCATAAAGTCGGTTAAACAAAATTATACTTTAAATTTCTTAAATAAATAAACTAGGCACTTCTGTAAGTGGTCTACCTACACAACTAACAATTGAACTTTCCAAAAATCAACTTAGACTTATTTAGGTTAACCCATATCAAAAACTATATGCTATAGATATCAATGTTTAAACTCGTATTTTTAAATTAAATTGACCAGACACTTAGCGAATTACTTCTTTAAACTGCGAAAATAAAATCTTTAAAATAAAAACGCACTTACACGTTTCGTGTCACGTAAATTTTTAACTGACATGTTTAAAAATTTTATTAATCCCGAAAATCCCGAGGTTTGAAAAATTTTATTCCAAAAATTTCGGGACTAACATACGACCGGGATCCTAGATCGAATCCTCTAGGTAAGAGTCTACACGTGCGTACAACCTAGACTTTTTTGCGTCTAATCGAGCAAGATTACCTTTATTTAGTCATAAATTTTATCGGTCTTTACTTTTTTTTGTACATTATAGGCTCGCGTTGATCACGATCTCGCCAGATGGTAAGCGATGATGCAGTCTACGATGGATCACGCTTGCCTAGAAGAAACCTATTCACTCGCGACTTGAAGACACCCAGGTTGTAATTATCAAGAAGCACAGACTCAGGCTGGGCGTTCCACTCTTTGGTTATTTTTATTTGTACTAACGTTTCCAGACACGAAATGCTGATATAAGCTCAATGAAATAAAGGTAATTTTCCATTGAAAACCTACTGGAAGTGATATGCCTAACGTGACGTGACGAATGTCAATAAACCATATAAATTTGTATTACCAGCGCTCTTTGTTCGAGCGTCATTAGTAATGGCAAATTATCATCATCATTTCAGCCCACATCCACCCACTGCTGGGTACATGCCTCCACGTTATCACGCCACTCTCTCCGGTCCTGTGCCAAGCTCATCCATTGCCTTCCCGCAACTCTCGCGATGGCAAATTATAAATGGGAATATTAGAGGGGCAAATGAAGTTACTGTTTTGACATTTTCAACTGGCTTGGGGTGGCATTAAAAGTCGTCAAGCCTTGTCAGAGGTCTAAAAACTCTGTCACAGAGGTAATACATAATACTTTAACACACCATGACATTATTCATGAATTCATGATTGAACAATTCACAAAACTTTTTCATAGGTTCCATGGATTTCCAGAGCGGCCGGTCTTTTGCGGCCTGCACCGAACGGCTCCCAGCAACCTTCACCATGTCATCTTTCCATCCAGTGGGGGACTGAACTACACTGCGATTCCCAGTGCGTGGTGTCCACTCGAGAACCTTTCTGTCCCAGCGGTCGTCAGTTCTTTGAGCTATACCTACTTAATTCACTGTTTTTGTTAAATTTAGGTTTTTCAGACTATTTAATTTCATTGTAAATGTACTTACTCTGTGTCTCTTATTCTATATTTATTTCAAATATTATTATTTGTGTGATAATGGAGTGAATAAATAAATAAAATTCCACATTTTGTAACCCAACCACTAATAAATAAGGCCGGCTTGCACAACGATCCCTAAACGTATTTAGCGACTAAACATGTTTAAATTTGACGTATTTTTATAATTTGAAAACTCCTTAAATCATATTTAGCCACTAAATACATTTAGGCATCGTTGCGCAAGTCGCCCTAAGATTATTATTTGAACGCACTCATAAAAAGCAGATGGCTAAAAGCCATTTCGGTAATATAAAGCTAGTCGAGAAAATAAGCCCACTTAGACTGATACTAACCAGTTACTTAAGATTAGGAATAGATCTATGTGGTTCTTACTGACGAGGGAATTGCATCAGCTGCGTATGCAACTTCGAAGATCGAAACTCTTAAAAACAAGAAGGCCCACCCAATGTTGTTTAAGACTTCATGATGCAAGCGACAGAGAAGTGAGTGACATAGACAACCTGGTAGAGACATAGTTAGTGTCGTGTGTTTGCCTGCACCGAGAACGACCGAAGAGAGCAGCAGTGATCATAATGATGATCATGCAGCCTGTCAAACACGATGGGCCACCGTGTTGACGTAACCCCCACCTCGTCCGTCTACTCGCGCGCAGAGGGCTTCGGCGCGTAGTGCGAGGCGAGATGTTGTTCGGAGCGGTGTCACCCTGATGATGATTCACGAACTGAACCGAAACATTGTCGGTACGTGACAAATCTCGTATTTATAATAAATGATTGAAATTAATCACGAAAGTTTTGTAAGTCAAGCTGTTTAAGACTCTTATTTTTTTATGCGCCCTGCGTATGGAACATGCATATGGCGCACTCGATATTTAGTGATATCCATTGCCTATAACAAAGTACTGCCTCGTAGGTCACGCACCTTAGACACGTGCCCTACGATGCACTGCCCTGCGTCCATCAACATAGTATACTGGTATAGGCATACTGGTGTAAAATGTACATATGATTTCACTGTCAACTCTTCAACCGAAACATAGCAGTGGAAAACAGTAGAAATACGGGATGTCATTGATTAAAAGCACTGCAGACAATTAGAACATCTTAAGAGTTTGATACAAGCATGCTAAGTAATTTAAGTTTAATTTGACGACCTCTGTGATGTGTGTGACACACTGGGTAAATAGCTAGCTGAGACACAGGAGGTAGCGGGTTCGATTCCCGCTGTGACATAATTATGTTTGCATGGTCTGGTTTTATTAATCGACTTCTTAATTCTGAGAAATGTTCTTAATTCGTCGGATTTGATTTGTTTATATTTCTACGATTTTTGTTGGGAAGGGGATACCTCCTGAGGTCCCGAGGACCACCCCTGGGTTGTCCCATATAAATTTGGTCAAGATCTGATGATCGGATCCATGATAAAGTCATTAAACTCTTCAGTTTGCAAAGGCACCCCTACTTTTTTTCAATTTTCTTTTTCGTAGTCTGTCATAGGAGTATTATTGTTAAAAAGATACGCGTTATTTGTAAATCAAAATTAGATACATAATATTGAAAATTTTTGTGATGTGTCTATTCGATACCAATAATAATGTACCTATATCTTTTTATTAGGGGAAAAATTCCGTGTGCCTGTAATTTCACCGACATCCGTACAAGCATGAGAGTATTTATATTTATATCTGCAAGAGTAGCTTTGAATTCTACACCTAAAGCTAGCCATACACGAGGCGTCACTCTTCAGGATTCCACGCCAACACTCCAAAAGACTCCAAAAACCGTCCGTGTATGCGAAATCTTAAGTGGATTGCGTGGAGTCAAAAGATTTTTTGGATATCTAATCATTCCAAAATCCAAGATCCAAGGCACGCACGTCGCGCGCGCCGGTTGTGTATAAGTTTTTTTTATAATATTGAACTATTTACACAGCGCTATAAAAATATTCGACTAAAGTTATAATTTAAGACACGCCCCTTTGAAGTCCTTGGAGTCGAGTCAGTGGAGTCTGTGTGTGTTTGCCCGTTTTTTTACTCTCACTCCGCCGGACTCCACGAGACGTGGAGTGATGGAAATGGAGTCCTCGTGTATGACCAGCTTAAGACGTTGGATTGGCGCCAGCACGACCACCAAATGGAGAACTTCAAATAGATTACTTGTTTTTGTTTATGTAAAAGTTTTATGTCCCGATTGTACCTACCTAACCTAGTAATATCTTATACCTGTGGGGTATCATCTCATCATCTCTGTTGGATAAAATAAAATGCAAAATACGTTCAAAAATATTAACCGTGTAATTTGCAGATACAGCGAATTTTTCAAACAATTACTTATGAGAAGTTTAAACATCATTTATCCAATTAAAAGATATGTCAAGCGCGAGTCCGACCTTTTAAAATAAGTGTTCCGTACGATGGCAATTATTTGAGAACAATTATAAAAAAAACAGCAGATTTTATCACTACATTTAAAAACAACAATCATGCTCCTTGGAGTTCCTTAAGAAAGGGCTCGCCCGGGGAAGTATGTACTACCACCATACCTATTTTTGCCGCCAAGCAGCATTGCTGTTTCGGTTTAAAGGATATGGTTGCCGGTGAAATTACAGGCTCATGAGGCTTTATGCCTCAAGTTTATGGACACAGAGCAGTGCATCGTAGGATGCCTAACCTACGCCTACAACAAAGTATTGACCTACGAGGCAATACTTCGTTGTAGGTGATGGTTACCACTTAACATCAGGTGGGCTTGTTCCATCTCCAGGTCGTATAAAAATAATAATTGAAAAAACTAAAACACAACTTTTGTAGATAACCGAACTAAAAAGTGGAAAATAATTTTCAATAAATTAAAATTAAGAATAGTGTGCTTAACAAAAAAATGCACGCTTTTTTACAATAGAATACATTTTTTTGTTAATCACACTATTCTTAATTTAAATTTATTGAAAATGATTGTCTACTTTTTAGTTTGGTTATCTTACACAAGCGTGTTTTTTAGTTGTTTAAACTATTATTTATTTGCAATGTTTTAGTTCGGCTAACTACAAAAGCGTTATTTTTTTCTTTTTTTTATTGAATTATGCTTTTGCCATCGGTCCTTGATAAGTTTGACAAATTTCAATTTAATTCGACGTTTTGAAGTGGTTGAAAATGAAGTTTAATGATTCGGTTACATACATACATACATACAAAGCTAATAAAAGCGTGTTAAAAACGCTCCTTTAGTCTCATAAAATATACCAAATAACAATTTATTATCTTGACCAACTATGTCGTTTCAGAAACCAGAAACATTTGTTGTTATTAACTGTTGTACAATGGGATCTTACTAAAATACGTACAAGTTTCTACTTGTGAAGACTGACAGAGTGAGTGTCTCCACAAGTATTCCGATTTCCCAGATTTACTACGGAACACAAAAACACCTCGAGACAATGAAAATGTAAGGCGCCAAAAAAACTTTTCTTTTACGTTGCGGTGATGACAATGTCTGCGCTGTTGCCAAGTTGAATCAGTTTGTTGGAATTTCGCAGTAATTATAAAAGAATTTGTACAATTTTTTTTTTTAGATTTAACATTTAAAAACAGAAATAATACTTATACAATTATTTACATTAATATAAAATACATAAGAAACAGGTGAATCATCTAAAGATCGTTGCAAACGATTTATAGATAGCTCAACTGCTCCAGATCACTACCAGGCGGAAGTGTCTCCAAGACACTGGCTGCATTGCCCCGCTGAATTGCAATGCTTATGCGTTGACCCAGATCAGCGCCAACTTTCAGATCACATGTCGCGCGTCGCCATGATCAGACTAGACGACCAGAAAGAATTTTGAAAACGCGATGGCCCCCGTCATCTAAACCTAAGTCTCTGTCTAACTAAACCAACATGTCAAATTTCAACTCCGTAGGATAAGAGGAAGTGGTTCTAATTCAGCCGGCAAGATTTTACCTAAACAAACATTGCAAGCTATCAATCTTTTACACGAACTATATGATCTGATCCCGCCATCTCCCTTTCATCAAAGGACAAACAGGCGCAGAGCTCAGTACAATCCGTACCTAGTTGATATACCTACCACCTATTCGCACACACGTTTTGGTTCTACGTTCTTGATGCGTACAACTAAGGTATGCAACACTTTACCGTCGTCTGTTTTTCCTAAAGAATACACAATCCGGGCCTCTTTAAGGTAAGAGTAAATAGGTTTCTTCTAGATCTTTGTGCTTCATCTTAGACCACATCATCGCTTACCATCAGATGAGATTGTGGTCAAACGAAGTTCTATTCAGTTAAAAAAAATGAAAGCTAAATAAAAGCTTGCAAATATGAAGCGTTTTTTAGCGATGCAAAATTGTCTTGCATATGACTGAGATTACGTAGTATTAATCATTATTCTGTGGCAGTGCGCACGCGACATTTGCTATGAATCATTGTGGGTAGTTGCCAAATGGGCGTGGCCGTGTGTCTGTCATCACTGCGTGCCGATTGGCGGGCCACTGACTGGCTGATGCATTGTGGTAGGAAACTCCTTAGAAAGGGTTCCGGGTGTTCGATTTGTAGCAAGCATTTGGCCAAGAATTTTGAAAATCTCAATCCAGGTCATAAATTTCACTAAAAACGGGATATTTACCATGATTTATGAGTTTTTGAGTATCCCGATATTTCGATGGTGATAATGCGAAAGTTTGGACGTTTGTTTATTTATTTGTTTGTTTATTACTCAATAAAGTCGTAACGACTGAACCGATTTCGATGAAGTTTGGTATGTACGTAGATTATAACCTGGAAAAACACATAGCCTACTTTTTATCCCATAAATCAGGTGCCATGTGATAAAAATGGGGTGTCAGGTCAAGTTGCAACAGCGAGTTTAGCTTTATTTCGAGATTACCTACACATTTAGTAGTGCAACGCGTACGAAGTCGCGGGCAACAGCTAGTAGTGTTCATAAATATGATAGTTTCAAAAGTTATGTAATAATTTATCAGTACATATAAGATGTACATAATCATCAAAATCACCGACATAGCACAAAGGATTAGCAAGCTGAAGTGGCAGTGGGCAGGGCACATAGCTCGAAGAACTGTCGGCCGTTGGGGCAGAAAGGTTCTCGAGTGGAGATCATGCACTAGAAAACGCAGCTTAGAACCGCCCTCCACTAGATGGAAAAACGACCTGTTAAAGGTTGCTGGGAGTCGTTGGGTGCACGCCGCAAAAGAACGGTCGCTCTGGAAATCTACGGGGGAGGCATATGTTCAATAGTGGACATCATGTAGCTGATATGATGGTATACATAACTGATCTCAAACTTCATCAAAATCGGTTCAGCTTTTTGGACGCGAAAGCGAAACAAACTCAATTTCGCATTATAATATTAGGTAGTAGATTAAATCGGTATATCTACCTCTGCGACACACAGACAGACAGGCTAAGTAATACAACGACCTCCACGGCGCAGTGGGTGAATAGCCGGCTGACACGCAAGAGGTTGCGGGTTCGATTCCCGCTGCGGGACAAATGGTTGCATGATCTACAGATATTTGCTCCGGTTCTGGTTGTTTCTCTATATATTATACTTAAGTAGGTACGTAACAACATAAAAAATGTATATAGGTACTTAAGTATTCTATCAGTTATCTGGTTCTCCTAGTACAAGCTTTGCTTAGTTTGGGGCTAGATGGCGCTGTGTGAAATGTCCAGCATTAATTCTTTATTTATTTATTTATTTAATAACGGTTCATTTATTTACGCAACCCTAAAAATAATTTACCCTCATTATACCTAACCCATAAGCAGTGAAAATAAACATCATATGCCAATTATTAAAACTTGCTATCACATTCTTAAACTTGAAAAACGTGTTTCGTAACATGCAACTAAGGTCAATGAACTTTAATTTTGATCTTGTTGTCATCATATACAACCAATGAATATTTAAATGATACACAATGATATTTGAGACTAATTTAAATATTAATCGAAATACTGAATGTAGGTATGTGCTTACATTACCTACTAGCTGCCACCCGCGGCTTCGTACACGTGTTTTGTCAAAAAAAACATTACCATCCTTCTTTGCAGTCCGTTAAACAATAGCCTATGTCTTTTCCCAGGGTATAATCTATCTCCTTGACAAATTTAATTACGATCCGAGCAGCCATTTAGTCGAGAAAAAGTAACAAACAAACAGTTACTTTCACGTTTATAATACTAGCTTCCGCCAGCGGCTTCGCACGCGTTGTTTGTTAACAAAAAAGTAGTCTATGTTTGAATCCAGGTCATAATCTATCAACACCCCAAATTTTATCGAAATCGGTTCAGCCATTACGACGTGATTGAGTAACAAACAAACATCTAAACTTTCACATTTATAATATTAGTGTGATAGATAACTGATTAGTATGTATTATTATTTCTTAGTTATCCATACATCATTTAATATGACACTAGTTGACCTGCTGTCAGGTAAAAAGTAGTCTATGTTACTCAGGGTTAATGTAGCATTCTAATGGTGAAAAAATGTTTCGGGGCTGGTTGTTTCTCTATACCATCATTAGATATATTATACATTTATTTTTATTATTACATATAATAAGTACATAAAAAGTAAAAAGTATATACCTAAGTATCAGCCATCTGGTTCCCATAGTACAAGCTTTGCTTAGTTTGCGGCGAGATGGCGCTGTGTGAATGTCCAACATTATTTATTATTATTTATTTAAGTAACAAGGCTGGTTGTTCCTTTTGGCTAAGGTCACAAGTTCAAAACCATTTTAAAGACAATTAGATACCAGTAGTTTTCCCACGTTTAGTTGTTGTTAGGTCATTGGCTTTGGAACTCTGTGACATTTGATATTTCTGCGACACTCGTGCATGTGAAAGTTCCTGTATACCTGCCTACCTAGATAAATAGATATATAACTCTTTATCTATACTAATAAGAACTACAAGCTATATAAGTTTAGTGGTGGCCAAGGCATGCTCGTAGATCAAGAGGCAGACCACCCGCCCGATAGTCGAATGACATTGAAAGCGTAGCTGGGTGTCAATGGATGAGACTCTCAAGGAACCAGAAAGAATACGCCACTCTTAAAGAGGAGGCCTATACCCAATAGTGGGTGCAAAAGGGCTGAGATGATGATGATGACATCAGTTTAAGAACTGAAACCCGACTACGTAATACCTATGTTGATGGTGGCCACATCTCACCTGAATAACAAATCGATTGACACCTCATTCATCAAAATCGGATGAGTAGTTTAGGAGCTACGGTGGAACATACATCCATAGACTGCTAAAAACATAAACCTTCCTTTTGGCTTTATCGGCTAAAAATGTAGCCTACGTCACCCGGACCATAACAACAATTCGTTTGATACCTCATTTATTAAAGTCGTATGAGTAGTTTAAGAGCTACGATGCAACGTAGGTAAATACAAACATACATACAGACTGCTAAAAACATAATCCTTCCTTTTGGCTCTGTCGTAGTCGCGTAAAAAGGTAAAGCTGTTTGTAAGTTTGTAGAGGGTAATCTCAGGAACTACTGAACCGATTCTGATAATTATTTCAATGATAAAAGGCTACACTATCCCTCAATGCTATCCATACTAATATTATAAATGCGAAAGTAACTTTGTTGGTGTGTTACCTTTCACGACTAAACGGCTGGACCGATTTCGATTAAATTTTGTACACAGATAGATTATGACCAGGATCGGGACATAGGTTACTTTTTACCCGACTGTGCAGGAGGGTAATGGTTTTATTGACAAACCACGCTTGCGAAGCCGCTGACGGGTCAGCCATCAAAATTAAGCCTACTAGACTTTATTTTGATAAACATCCGTCAGCAGTCTCAGTAAATTAAGTTACTACAATTTATTTACGAGTTTAAAATTCAATCTTTCGCCATAAAACATTATGACTCCCTTTTGTCATAGTGACATTTAAATCTTTAAAATATTAAACGACTCATAAACGTATGATTTATCACGTCAACTGGCTAATGGGCGAGGAATTTAATTCAAGACACAGCATATTCTAAACAGCTGGAGAAATTCCAATGGTATCAACTTACTCTTTATTTTGACTACCTCTGTGGCGCAGTGGGCGAATAGCCGGCCTAGATGCAGGAGGGCTGGTTCATTTGCCGCCACGGAACAAATATTTGCAAGATCTTCAGATATTTGTTCCGGATCTGGACGCTTTTCTATATTATGAGTATGTATTTACAACAAAAAAAATTATATTATGCGTATTCTCATATTCGTATACAGTATTCGTTGACGACCTCCGTGGCGCAGTGGGCGAATAGCCGGCTGAGACGCAGGTAGTGGGTTCGATTCCCGCCGCGGAACAAATGTTTGCATGATCTACAGATATTTTTTTATATTATAGGTATTTAAAAAAAAACGTATATAAGTATTCTATCAGTTATCTGGTTCCCATAGTACTAGCTCTGCTTAGTTTGGGGCTAGAAAGCGCTGTGAGAAATGTCCAGCAATATTTATTTATTTTATCAGTTATCCGGTTCCCATAGTACAAGCTCTGCTTAGTTTTGGACTAGATAGCGCTGTGTGAAATGTCCAGCAATATTCAAGCAACACATTTATTTATTCAATAGGTCCACTTTGCTTGTAAGAAAATTACCAAAAAAGTTCTTTAAAATTTTTGAGTATGTTAATTCAACGTGATCTTGTTCAAATTCAATGACTAATGAATACCGCTAACGGTCACCTATCCAGATCATGCCTAATCTAAGCTTGCAATGTTTTGTTATAGGCGTAACCACTTCAGATGGCCACATCAGGGGGCCGGTCGGTGGGTCATTAGGTTGTTCCTCTCCTTGTTGCATAAAAAAAATTAATAATACACATACATAAACTAAATACATAAATATACAAAAAAATAAATAAAATAAATATAAAGTGCCCAATTTTGTTAGGTATCTTGAAGAGAGATGAAGCGTTTATAGTTTGGATTTGAAGATTCCCATAGAGTCGGCTGTGCGGATTTCCACGGGAAAAGAGTTCCACAAGCGGACAGCAGTCGCGGTGAAAGAGCTTTTATGCTCAGGCATCATGAGTAAAAGATGTTGAAAAACGTTCTATAAGATGGCATGGAGACAGAGAATTTTGAAGGATGTTATAAAGAAGGCAGAGTATGTGAGTATCCCGACGAAACCGGATTTTGAGGCACTTTAACTGCGAGCGGTACTGTGAGATGTGGTTGTACTTGTGTAGCCTGTATACACATACCTAGTGCAGAGGTTTAACAACCTACACAAGTAGGTATGTATTGTGTGATGGTTTAGGAAGGTTATTTTATTGAACAACCTAATTAAAATACCGCCAATGAAATTATGATTTCCGGACCGCTTACGGCGAACCCACGTATGGACATTGAAATAAACGTTTCTGTTATTATGTAATTTTCATCCGTCCTTCGCGTCTCTAATTTCGTCATTAAAACATGATTTAACCAGCTGTTCTCTCCTCGCTGCGTCACGTCTTAGATACTGGCGTTGCCAAAATGATTTGTGTTATATATAGCTCTTCAAAGGGCCCAAGTGTTTCTTCTCCGTTCTTTGCATAATTCAAATTTTAATCAACTCTTGCAATGTTATTCAGTTTTCATTATTCTGCATTATGCGGGGAATATTAGATGGGACGGGGACGGGGATAATGAAACTCGAAGTTAAACGTAAGGGAGTGAAGCCAGACGAAAGAAAAAGCGTAAATAATCGTCTGAAAAACTAAAAAAACGTTTCTCGCAGTCAATAATAAAACAGTATTGGACTCATCAAGACAGTAGTAGTTTAATAGTAGGGTTGCTTGTGAAAGGGATGGCCCGGAGAAGTTACATTTATGCCGCCAAGCAGCATAGATGTCTCGGTTTGAAGGGTACGGTTGCCAGTGAAATTACAGGCACATATGTATGCCTCAAGTTGATGGACGGCATTGCATCGTAGGACATGTTTCTAACGTGCGTGACCTACGAGGCAATTCTCTGTTATAGCCGATGGTTACTAACTGCTAACTTTTAAAAATAAAACATAAGTGCATATGCATATGCTGCACCCAACGACTCCCAGCAATCTTTATCAGGTCGTCTTCCCATCTAGTCGGGCGTCCTACACTGCGCTTTCCAGTGCGTGGTCTCCACTCGAACCTTTCTGCCACATTAGAGCATTTGCTAACGGAATTTTCTACATATAACTTTATAGATATGGGCCATAAATACAACATCGGCAGTCGAGCAAAAAAAATAGGATTATCCCGGTAGCTCTGCAGACCGAAAACGAATTCAAAAGCTCATTTGACCGGAAGTATATCAAGGATGCTTTCGGATCTCTCGGGCGAGAGATCCGTTTTGGAATTGAACATCTTTAATGAAAACTTGTTATACAGTGTGTTTTTTTTTACTGGGACAGTACGGGGGCACCCATAACCAGAGGAGATACAGGTGCAGTTTCTTTTGAAACATCAGCTCCTTTTTGAAGAAAAATATTTTGGCACTAAAATTTTTTTGGTCAAGCGTGAGTAGCGCCTTAAAATGAATCAAGTTGGTAAAAATTTTTTTTGATGCCGATCGATGCAGTTCTTTGTAAGGATCATTTTATTGTACGAGGTGCATTCAATAAGTACCTAGCCTCATCGCCAAAGGGCGCTGTAGTTTCAAAAGAGTTTTACCACAGTGTAGGGTTTCGGCTTTCCCGGGTTTTTTTCGTTCCCGGGAACCGGGAATAATATTTTCAATTTCCCGGGAAACCGGGAATTTTTTTAAGTCCTTCATTTAGTTTTTTTTAACTACAAAAAGTCAAGAAAAGACATAATGGATTAGATAAGCTATCTATTTGACTCCGAAATAATTAAACATGATCGATCGATCATAAACAGAGGTAGTATAATAGAAAGTCAAAGTCAAATATGTTTATTCATTAAAATCACAAGGCTAGGTAGCCACCGAGTGGCGTCCTGATCCAGCGAGAAGGCGACGCGGCAGACCGAAACGTAGATGGCGGGACGAGCTGGATAAATTCCTAACGGATTGGCCACAATCAGCTCAGGACCGCGAAGTCTGGAAAGAATGGGGGGAGGCCTTTGCACAGCAGTGGGACACGAATGGCTGATAATAATAATAATAAAATCACAAGGATCACTTTGAAACGTTAATTTTACTGCTTGTTCCTTCGCGACCAAGCCAGGAAAGAAAGGCGAGAAACAAGGCTGGTTGTTTTTTTTAATGATCCTTTTACAATACATAATACAGAAAATAAATTACGTCTAAATTGTAACATTTTGAACGAGTTAGAGCAATTTCAATCCCAAGCTTCTCTATCATCTAAATAATCCGATATTTTATAGTACGCTCTTTTATAAAGATTTTGTTTAATTACGTTTTTAAATTTGTTAATTGTCAATTTTTGTACATCCCTTGGGAGTGTTATAAAAGCGTACACCCTGCCCTTTAAATGATTTACTAACTTTATGGAGTCTACAAGTGGCAACAGCGAGTTTATCTTTATTTCTAGTATTAAAGTTATGATTATCGCTATTTTTCTTAAACAAATTAATATTTTTGTGAACATACATTAGATTTTCATAGATGTATTGACAAGGGAATGTCGTGTGGGGGAATAAATTGCACGAACAGCCCTCTTCTGCAGCACAAAAACAGTGTTTATATCTGCAGCACTCCCCCACAGCAGTATACTTAATGAAAGGAAACTTAATGATTGGTTTCAGGCATGCAAAATCACACTTATAATATAAAACTTCTGAACACACACAATGGTATAAACATAATATAAACGGATTAATTAAGTATTGCTCTTATGATAACAAACAAACTTTGCCATCGATGTGTGGCGGCTGTACAAGAGTAGATAAAGTATTATACGTAACTGCACATCATCAAAGTGTGTAAACACGAGAGTAGTTTATCAAAGGCAGCGAATCCGAGTTTAATTTGACCATAAAATGATTCGAGTGTTTAAATACTTAACTCTATGCAGCAGTTCGTATAATATTTTATTTACTCTCTTGCAGTGGCCACACATCGTTGGCAAAATTTTACTTATGCCCTTATTATGTAACAGTCACGTAAGCCACTATTTCAGTTTAAGTCTTAAATTATTTCATAAAGTAATACTTGAGAAAAAAGTTTTAGATCTATCACATACTTTTGAAAATTCCCGGGAATTCCCGGGAAATCAGAATTTTTCCCGGTTCCGGGAATTACTTTTTCCCGGGATTTCCCGATTCCCGGGACCCGGGAACGAAACCCTATGTAGCACATTCTTTTTTAATTCTTTTTTCAAATTTTCATTCAAATCCCTTCATTTGTTTTAATTTGACAACTTATGGAAGCGAACGTATCGATCGGTTTTACAAAAATGGAAAAGGAGCAATATCGTTCGGTGATTCGATTCCTATTTTTGGAAGGGAAAACGCGCATCGAAATCAAAGAGCGCTTGGATGCTGTGTACGGTGACTCTTCTCCATCGATGGCCACCGTCAAGAATTTGTTCAACGAGTTTGCACGTGGCCGTACGTCGGTTTTTGATGAACCACGTCCAGGTGCACCGAAAACAGCTGCTACGGAGGAAAACATTAAAAAAATCCATGATCTCGTATTGGCAGATCGCCGATTGAAGGTTCGGGAGCTAGCTGAGACTGTAGGCATTTCAGAGGGAACAGTGCATCATATTCTTCACGAGGAACTCGGCATGAGAAAGCTGTCGGCGCGATGGGTGCCGCGTTTACTCACACCGGAAAACAAGTGCAACCGTGAGACCACATCGGAGACGTGTTTGGCGCTGTTTAAGCGGAATCCAGCGGAGTTTTTGCGTCGTTTTGTGACCGTCAATGAAACCTGGATCCACTGGTACACACCAGAAACCAAGGAGCAATCAAAACAATGGATCCAGACCGGGGAACGTGCTCCAAAGAAGGCGAAAACTGTAAAATCGGCCGGAAAAGTTACGGCCACCGTTTTCTGGGATTCCCAAGGAGTGATCTACATCGATTACCTCGAGAAGGGTAAAACAATTACAGGGCTTTACTATGCCGATTTATTGGGCCGATTCGACGCCGAATTAAAGAAAAAACGACCCCATCTGGCGAAGAAAAAAGTGCTGTTTCACCACGACAACGCACCGGTTCACACGTCTGCCGTTGCCATGGCCAAATTGGTCGAATTACGCTACGAATTGCTGCCCCATCCACCGTATTCTCCAGATTTGGCCCCTTGTGACTTCTTTCTGTTTCCTAATCTGAAAAAAATCTCTCGCCGGGAATAGATATGGATCAAATGAGGAGGTCATCGCCGCCACGGAGGCCTATTTTGCAGAGTTTGACAAAAACTATTTTTCGGACGGGTTAAAAAAGTTGAAGCATCGCTGGGCTAAGTGTATCGAACTAAAAGGAGACTATGTTGAAAAATAAATTGCCACTTTTCCAAAATTTTCGTTTACTTTTTGTAGGCTAAGTATTTATTGAATGACCCTCGTATCGAATGAAAAAAATATGAGCAGCGGAAGTAAGTCAAAAATAAAATGTTTCCACATACGATTTCTTAGTAGTTTGGTACAAAACAGTACTAAAACTATCACAATAGATGATCAATATGGCCCCCATGTTGCTGTATGCAGGTACGGGCACGTTTCAAAACACTTTTAGTGGCCTTAGACAACCATGAGTGGTGAATCTTGTTTAAGTGAAAGTGGACTGCGTCTTTTAATTCTTGAACGGTATTGTACCGAGTTTCGTAAATACGACCCTTTAGGTAGCCCCATAAAAAAAAGCCATCGGCATCATGTCAGGTAAACGTGGTGGCCATTTAATTGGACCATATGTACCCATCCAACGGTCAGGCAAATGCTCATCTAAAAACCGTTTTCTCGCTGTACTATCAGAGGAGGAGCACCATCCTGTTGGTAGATGACATTATGCAAATCGCTTAATGGAATGGTATTATCCACTTCTTCCACAGCCAGATTCAATGTATTTATTTATTCACTTCTTTATTTATTTTTATTTTACTTCGTCGCTGCTGCACTACCTTTTGCTCCTGGTTTCAGCTGAAAACCAGCGTTGGATGCACAACATCGAACATTATGCTGAGCTGAACGCCATTTTGGTACGCAGACACATGAGTCGAACTGTCTTAATGGAATCAATTGTATCTACTGTTCCTAATATTGTTTCATGTGTCATTTTGTGTGTACCAAACAAATGGTTAATCTATTCTATTCTATGTATCTTATTACCTTTCACTATTTAATGGGCTTAACAGTAATGATTTTATTGTGTAGTATCGCACACCAACAGTTAAATGAAAATCGAATTTGGTTATGGGTCTGTGTAGTTCTTAGAGGATTTGATCGTGACCAGTAAATGGCTATTCTTCCTATTGTACAGCCTTGGCCAAAAGTATTAGGCACCCCTCTAAAACATGGATATCTCAGAACTTATTTAAAAAACAGCAAATATTTTTAATAAAAGCCAAGCCGGTGCCGTCAAACGATTATTTAAACACTAGATAACCTTATTCTATGGGTCATAAAACATTTGGTGAGCCGGAACCCAAATTATGGGTATTTTACAAAAAATACTCAAAATTATTATCAGTCTGCATTTTTTATTGATAGCGTAAAGAAGCTTCCGTGTGTGATTTAGTGGTGAAATTGACATTCTCTTTTTTCGAAAATGCCGAAAAAAAGTGAACTGTGCTACGAAAAACGTATTAAAATCCAGTTGCTACACGAACAAGGAAAGTCCCAAGTAGAGATTGCCAAACTTGTAAAATGTTCGCGATCCGCAGTACAATCTGCTATTAAACGGTTTGCGGAGACTGGCTCCCACGCAAATAAAATACGGACTGGCAGAAAACGCGTGACTACTGAGCGCCAGGACAGAAAACTCGTCCGCGAGTCTCTGAAGGACCGCCAAAAAACTTCTTCTGAGCTCGCTGCCGTCCTATCCGAGGAAATTGAATACCCTATTAGTGCTCGAACGGCAAGAAGAAGACTTGCAGATGCAGGTTTAAAGGAGTGTAAAGCAAGAAAGAAGCCATGGCTCTCGGAAAATAACAAAAAGAACCGCTTAGAATGGGCTCTACGATACCAACACTTCACGGAGGAGGATTGGTCAAATGTTGTTTGGTCCGATGAATCAAACTTTGAGGTAAGCTTTTATACTATTCCTTAAGAACGATAACATTGATCACTATGATTTTAGTCTACTTTCTTAAAAATAATGAGTACACATTTAAACTCTACTTTTTTCCATTGTTACAGTTATTTGGAACTGCGGGTGTAACCTTCGGGAGGCGTCGCGTCGGCGAGGAATATCATCCCGATTGCGTGGTTTCCACTGTTAAACACGGGGGAGGTAGCATAATGATCTGGGGCTGCATGCCAGCTGATGGTATTGGCGAAATGTTCGTTTGCGAAGGCCGTGTGAACAGTGAAAAGTACATAAATGTGCTCGAAACTGCGCTAATGCCTTCGCTTACACGCATTTTCGGCGACACAAACATGGATGGAGTCAAATTCCAACAAGATAATGCTCCTTGTCATAAATCAGCGACCACCATGCGCTGGTTTAGAAACAACAATATCGACTTGTTAGAATGGCCGGCGCAATCCCCAGATCTGAACCCTATCGAGCATCTTTGGGGTATTCTGAAGCGCAAGGTCAGAGAGCACAGCATAACATCCAAAACCACTTTAAAAAATGCGTTAATTCAAGAGTGGGACGCCATAAGTGCAGCCGAATGTAAAAAGCTTGTAAGCAGCATGCCCCAAAGAATTGCTGCTGTGATCAATGCAAAGGGGGGGACAACTAAATATTAGTGTTTTTTTATAATTTTATGTTAATATAGTAATTTGGAAAACAAACTAGTGTCATTTTTCACCTTGAACATGAAAAAGTCAGGAAATTTTAGGGTGCCTAATACTTTTGGCCAAGGCTGTACATACCGTTGTTTGAAAAATTGCATTCGTCTATCCAAATAATAGTGTTCGGGAAATAAGCGTTTCCAACAAACCGTGCTACGAACTAGTGACAAAATGATGATCTTCGGTCTGTATCTCCTGGAAGCAGTGCTTGCACTGGCCGTCTTGTAACACTTATAATGGTAGGTTTTCAGTACTTTACGTATGCTTGATTTGTGCACTCCGATATTTTCAGCTGCTTCTCATAATGAAGCTTTTGGATAGGCCTCGAAAAACCCCAAGATGGCAATGGTGGTCAACTCATCTATTTTTGTTGTTTTTTTTCTTTTAGGCTGAAAACAACCTTCTTGCCTTAAATTTTTTATTAATTTTTCAAAAATCTTGCGATTCGGTACATCGCGGTCTGGGTAGCGTTCCTGATATCACTTCAACGCATTAGTTGGGCTTCGTCCGTTGAGGAAGTATGCTTCAATTAAGTCTACTTTTTGCGTATTTGACAATGCCATGATAGGACAAATAAGATGATGCAACGACTGATATAAAAGTCCGACAGATGCAAGAACCATGTTTGAAATTCAAAATTGTTCTGAAATGTGAAATGTTTTTGAATTGCTCATAAGAGCATGGAGTTCCTAAACTTCTTAATAGCTACAGTATTAATACTTCTTTAATGTGCAATTAGAATCTAATAAAATGTTTGTTGGAGGAATTTTGCTTTGTCCTGTTGTATGAGAATACATTTTATCAAATTTGACTAACTTCCGCTGCTCAGATTTTTTTCATTCGATACAACAAAATGATCCTTACAAAGGACTGAGTCGACTGGCATCAAAAAAAATTTACCAACTTGATTCATTTTAAGACGCTACTCACGCTTGACCAAAAAAATGTTAATACGAAAATGTTTTACTTCGAAAAAAAGCTGATGTTTTAAAAGAAACTGCACCTGTATCTCCTCTGGTTATGGGTGCTGCTGTACTGTCTCAGTTAAAAAAAACACTCAGTATTTTGAATGGTGCAAAAAATATACTTAAAACAGGGCCTAGGATTTTTTTTATATTTAGTAAATACCCCAAACCTATGGGGGAGTATGTTCATTCAGCAGTTGCCGTCTTATGTCTGATATGTTGATGATGATGATGATGATACCCGAATAACACCAAGCCAATATATTTTTTGTTCTGATCGAGACCACGAACTGGACGGCCCCCCACTAGTTGAAAAGATGACCTAATAAAGGTTGCTGGGAGCCATTGGGTGCCGCAAGAACCATTCGCCGTCAAAATCTTTTGGAGAGGTTTTCAATAGTCATTTTATTTTATAGTATTATCAGACAATTACAGGAAAATCCTAAGATTTTACATATCATCTAATTTTCGAGCCAGACAGATCTTTCATTAACGGCTTGAAACGACGTTAGATATTAATCTAACGGCGTTAGATGGCTACAGAAAAACTATAGTTATCGGAAATTTTTGAGACTATTTTACAAATCGTGGGATATGTTTATGTTCAGCTGTGTTTCCTATGGCGGATATGGCGATGATAAGGCATTGGAGCTATTTATAGGTGCTCATAAAATCAGTAATACCGTTTGAGGAATATCTCGTTCATTATCGACCTGCGTGGGGCCGCCGTGGGAGAAGAGCCGGCTGAGACGCAGGAGGTTGCGGAGTCGATTCCCGCCGCGGAACAAATGTTTGCACGATCTACAGATATTTGTTCCGGGTCTGGGTATGTCAATTCTCAATGGTATCTCAATGTCAAAGTCTCTACCTATTATATGAAGGAATTAAAAAAAATATATATACCTACTTAAGTATTAGGTAATTATATCAGTTATCTGGTTCCCATAGTACAAGCTTTGCTTAGCTTAGCTTGGGGCTAGATAGCGTTGTGTGAAATCTCCAGCATTATTATTATTATTTTAGTACTCGAACTATAGATCTTCCGGTATTTAGTGCATCTACTTGAGACACGCAGTATGACTTTTCAGAATGAGCCTGATGGTTATTAGTTGGCTTTGGATATAATGAAATATCGTGCGTAAATCCCTTTACGGTTCGTAGAAATTGATTCTAATTAATAGACCACTCTTCACAATTTCTAACTTTATGTTTTTAATAATTATATAAAGAAAGAAGAAGAAAGAAAATATGTACATTTATCTGAACCCACATTACATCACACTTAACAATAAAAACAAAGGAAAAGTCAAACTTCACCCAGACATGATGGTGTTGCGTGGGGACAAAATGGTCCGTCTCAGCATAAGCTGTTTATATGAAGAATGTTTAATTCATTCATCCCTAGAATCAAATCTTTCTACGAAAGAAGAAATACGAAAGTAATGAAGTTTTTATAACGACATAAAATGTACTACATAAGTATCCACTAAATTAATTTTAATTGCACCCTATTGTTCTATGTTCCTGAGTCATAAAAACAGATGGTAGACATTTTTAAACCAATGTTTATTTTTAACAAAATTTCGACGGCATGTGCCCTCCGTAATAGAGACTATTCAAATGAGTGGTGATAGGCTGGTTTTTGCAACATGCCACGTGAATGCTAATTTCTATGCAAAAAGTGGGTCTACCAAACGTAATGTTTGTTAGCTGGCCTAGAAATTATCTCTTTGATTTAAAATATAAACATTTAATGGTATCATTTATACACATATTATTTGATTGCAATTTATTAATTTAGTCGTTCTTGATCAATGCAATATTGACGAAAGTAAGTTATAATTAAATTTGTCATTTTTGTACCTGGTTTGAAATAATTGGATTATTTATTTAAATAAATAATACGATTTTAGTATACAATTTTATTATTTAATAATTTAAAAATGGTTGTTGAGTAGCTCAACGGAAGTCGTGGCTGTCGTTAAAAATACTTGTTTTAAATAAACTTGTTTTTTTCTTACTTGTGGATTTTGGACAGCAACGTCAGTCGTTTTCGAGCTGCTAAGCGTATCGGTCGTCTAAAAGTGTAATGAATGAAGTATTGGTCATGAAGGAGTGTATCAACGAATAAATGAAGACTTGTAAAGCATCGAGGTGTTTTTCTACTAAACTCGCTTTCATGTTTAAACATGTCTCACTATTTATTCCCTATTGATATTATTATGACAACACCAACTGAAGAAGATATTGAGAATCAGGAACATTCCGATAGCTACAAAGACTCGTCTCGGCAGAGCGCTAGTGTTCCCCATATTCCTGTACGCTTAGGAGACATGGACGCTCCAGATAAGTGAGCAAAAGAAGGTAGACGCTCTCGAGATGTGGTGCTGGAGAAGAATAGACAGAATTCCGTACAAGTCAGACCATACTTCAAAAACTCGGCATCAAGCAGCGTCCCTCTTCCACGGTACAATCTCGCATCCTCACCATTGGACACTTGTCGCGTCGCGGGGAGCTCTCCATTGAACGCTTGGTGGTGCAGGGGAAGGTTGACGGCAAAAGAGCGCGTGGCAGATCGCCTATGAGAAGGCTGCCTTTGAACGAACCTTGAAAGAGATGTTCCTTTGAACGAATGTGCCAGAAGAGCAGCGGTGCGAAAGAGTGGTAGTTAAGCGCGCCACAATCCTGACATGACGACCACGACCACTTTACCAAGTGTGCTACGACTAAGAAGATTCTATTCCCTAGTGGTATATCTTCACGGATCTGCGTACTGAGGAGGTCTAAGGATGTCCATCATGGAGATTGATAAAGAGATGAGCCTTAAAAACAAACTCAATGCGAGCAATATACATTTAACAGAACATGTTTATATTAAACTTAATTTAAATACATTTAGTCCGGCTTGCACAACAATCCCTAAAATATTTAGCGACTAAACATGTTTAAATTTGATTAACGACGAGTCCTCCACTGACGAACTCCTCGTGATGCTGATAACAGGATATGTTAACAGAGCACTAGACAACAGGCATCCCCATTGTCTAGTTAATATACCATAGTGCCCTAGTTGATATACCACCTATTCGCACATACCGTTTTGGTTCTACGTTCTTGATGCGTACAGCTAAGGTATGGAACACTTTACCGTCGCCTGTTTTTCCTAAAGAATACAATCGTCATCGCTTACCATCAGGTGAGATTGAGAAGTCTGCGAGGACCGCACGTCTTCCACGGCCATATGCCCACAGGAGCAAACGTGCTGAACTAGTGACCATACGCCAGTAGTTTGAAGACCAATCATCTTCAAGTTCAAATGCCCACAGGGAAGGTGCTGCCACCGGGCTGTCTCAGATGCGGTTATTGGGCTGCTACAGGTCCTGTGACTGGGCTGTATTAGACACGGTCACAGGGCCACCTCAACAGTTTCTATAGGGTGGGGAACGCATCGACAATACCCCGGGTGTTGCCAGTGTCGAAAGGCGACGGTGACCGCTCATCATCACGTAAGCCTGTTTCGCCACAAATACGAGGCATGCCTTTTAAGTTCTGTCGTTTCCATATTTTCCGGCAATTTTGAATTTGGAACTGTTCTATATTCGAATGTGTTTACATTTTGAATCTCAAAACAGTTGAAAGTATTAGGATTAATGCTATTGTTTAGTCACAGTTTCGATTTGAATCTGTCAGGTCACGTACGAAAATGAATCTTTCTAAGGAAAATGTTCGTGCAATAATTTTCTACAACATTAGAAGAGGCCTGACACGGCTTCAGTGTTTAGAAGAGCTAACATCTGTGTTCAGTGATGTAGCCCCATGTCTGCGGACTGTCGAACGCTGGTATTTAGAATTCCAGCGTGGACATACTAGTGTTAGTGACAGATTTCGCGAAGGACGCCCAAAATCCGCCTTCACTGAAGATAACATCATTGCTGAGAGACAACTAATTCTCGAAGATCGTCATGTGACGTATCGAGAGATAGAGGCTCTATTAGGCATCTCAGGGACAACCATTCAGAAGATCTTGCATGAAGCGCTTGGTGTGAGAAAGCTAGTTTGCCGTTGGATACCGCATCTGCTTTCCGACGATCACAAGGCGGCCCGCGTCAGATGGTGTAAGAAAACTCTGCAAAGGTTCAACCGAGGGGAGTCAAATCACGTCTACGACATCATAAGTGGTGACGAATCTTGGATCTATGCCTACGATCCTGATACCAAACAACAATCTACAATCTGGGTCTTTCAAGACGAGCCAAAGCCGACTAAAGTTGTTCGTTCTCGAAGCACTTCAAAGAAGATGGTGGCCACGTTCGTTGGAAAAACCGGCCATGTTGCGACTATTGCACTTGAAGATCGTAGAACGGTTAACGCAGAGTGGTATACTACAGTTTGTTTACCACAAGTCATCGCCGAACTTCGAAAATCTAACTCAAAGCGACGCATCATCCTGCACCACGACAACGCAAGCTCACACAGCGCTCGTCAAACGATTGAGTATTTGAAGCAGGAAAAAGTAGAAATTCTTGACCATCCTCCATACAGTCCTGACCTAAGCCCTAACGATTTCTTTACATTTCCTAAAATTAAGAAAAGTCTTCGTGGTCAAAGGTTCCAGTCCGGTGAAGAAGCAGTCGACGCTTTCAAGACAGCCATTTTGAACACCCCACTTTAGAGTGGAATAAATGTTATAATAACTGGTTTGAGCGAATGGAAAAGTGTTTTAAGCTACGTTGTGAATACTTTGAAAAACAATAAAAAGTACTATAAGGTTCTAGATGTGTTTTTTTCTTCAAACGACAAAACTTAAAAGGCATGCCTCGTAACATAGAAAAAAAACTTACGTTGCTAGACATGCACGGCTAAAAAATAGTACCTACCTGCTTAAACATTTATTTTCAATCATTATTTATTTTTCCATGTGAATTTATTTAATACTCTTCGCTTTGGATTTCAAGGCTCTATTATTTTTGAAATAATTATAGGAATCTGAGCTACTTAGATCCTTATAGTACCTAAATTTAACAATTAATTTTTAATAACATTATTAGATGCTCTATTTCTTTCTTCTCGCCATTTTATATTCAGGGCGGAAAAAAATCTTTCCTTAGAGCGGAAGTTGCAGGAATGGAGAGAACCTCTTATCCAGGTGCCCTATAACCTTGACAATATCTACCTAACTCGCTTTTGGTCAACGCAATTCTTATCCATTTGAATTAATCAATCGTCTAGCAGACTTACCTAACTAATAAACATCTATTGTATATAATTACTGATTTAAACGTGTATTTATAGCGTACTTATGTAGATTTTTTATTTATTATCCAGTCTGCCCGCGACCACGGCTGTTGCAACTTGCAACACAATCGAAACGTCGGGATAACAAATAAAAAAGATACATACGCGATAAATGCCCGTCTAAATCAGTAATTATCTATTGTATTAAAAACGTTTAGCCTACCATGATTCCTGAGTTTCTCGATATTTCAACACAGTGGAATACGACTTTTTTTTTATAAACATGATGATAGGTACCTACTTACCTAGTTTCAAACAGACATCGTTCATGTGCTAGGTAGGTAGATACAAAAACTAAGCTAACTAGGTAGGTAAAATTTTCTAGTTTTTTAGCATGTTTTATGTTTATGATAACAAAAAGATTGCTTGTTACGTAATCAATGATTGCATCTAGGTAGTAAGTACATATTTCTTATCTACTAAATACATATATGTACCTATGTATTTCCCACAATCGGACCTGTGTTAGTTATCTTACCAGTTTCAAGTTTAGATAAAAGATTTTTAGTCATTTTAACATAATTCTCACACTTTGGCCTGAGCCCATAACCTTTTTCATTTGAATTTAATTTATTCCTGGCAATCTGAAATTCTTATTTTGAATGTTTTGCTAGGTACAAAGACATAATAATAGGCTTGACCAATTAACATAGTTTTAATCTATAAAATTACAGCTGATACACATAAATAAACACAAGTTCGGATCTAATGGTACCTACATTTTAAACAATTTATAAAGATTTTTATGACATTGACAACTGTTTGTAATTTAATTGGGACGCTGTATGAGCAGGGCATGGGCTCAGGAAACAATGAGATAATAAGTTTCTAATTTTAAATACTGTAATTGGGAGAATGTGGTATTGTTACCGACCTAGAAAAAATGCCGGTGCTTCAAAAACTTCGTCGATTCCAAAAACAGAACATCGTAACGTAAGCTAATGACCGACCGGTGTCAATCACATTAATTGACAAGTGTCTGGCAAAGTTATTTTAGAACAAATTCATGACATTTCGAGTGGGAAGATGAGTTAGAAAAATTTCTCGGCAGCATGGAAATCACTTCCGTGGCCATCGAATTAAAAAAGTAATCATACGTCAACAACACGTAACCTCAAAACGAACCAACAACAAACATCATATTGACAAGACGCATAGGTAAACGAAACGTCCTTTACATTAGAGAATTGTAAAGCATTATAAAACAACTAATACTTAAGCGCACCTACGCGATATCGTCGCCCTAACACGAACATCAAACGGGGAAATGTATAAAACACGGCCATTTTCGTCGAGACAGCTTACAATTTTGACAATAGTTTGCGAATTAGCGACACTTACCCTTTCCACATCCAGGTCTGTGCCTGTACACAGTCTCTTGCCACCACTACCGTTGTAAGCCATCGTGCACCACAAAACAAAACACTAATCACACCGAATCGCGTTTAATACGGAACAAGACGAGACAACCTCCTCGTGTAGCGGTTGCGAGTTGACTGATTTTGTTGAACGAATGAAATGAATAGCGCTGTCGATCGGGATCGAGTAGGACTGTATGAGTGAATAAACTAAAGGAACGCGATTGGTGAGGTGTAGCCAGGAGTTGAAAATTAAAACCTACTATTTGGGATGATCTGAGTTTTTCTGAATACTTTATTTTAGTCGGAATGCTCGATTCCTCGCACCTTTGCTATGGCTTATTGCACACATACCTTACCATCTATTAGTCCGTGTTATATACCAAGATCAGGATGAAATGTTGGGTTTCTTATTTAAGATCATTTGATTGTGGCATTATGGAGACTCTTTTCAAGACTCTCACACGTCACAGACGTAGATTTCCCGGTATAATACCAATAGTCGTTTATTTCCAATTCTCGGAAATAAACGATGATTTTACGCCTCCAGTTTTATTACTTGTAAATGAAAAAAGTCGAAAAGTATGTTGCAATGTTGGAAGGGCTTTTAGCGATAAGGCTGCCCACTGTACCCCTGATTTAAAAGTGTATTTTCTTTTATATGTTTATTTTTAATAGTGTGCATAAAGACATTATTTAACCTAATCTAAGGGTTGAAAAATTGTCGAATGTGCAGAAGCCGGCAGGCATGTTCTCTTCAAATTGACGTTGACAGATGGTCCAAAGCGAAGACTGTCAATAACTCTTGCTTGTAAAACTGTTCGGTTCAGTGTTGCCAATTTAGCGACTTTGTATCTACAAGTGACGGCTTTTGTTTAAGTATTAGAGACAAAAAGATTTGGCTACAAAAATGGTTTAGCAACTTAGGTATCTGATGACTTTCGGAGCACAAATCAAAACAGTTTTAGGGCTACTAATATTTTTTTTGTTAACTCGACATAGAATTATAAAAGTGCCATGGAAAACGCAAACTCGCTTGCGGGCCTAATTCACACTTGATTTAATTAAAGTCGCATTTGTATATTATGCTCTAGCTTTAGCTATTTCAAAATATGTATGTATATTATTATATGAATATCCAATTTTTTTTCAAGTTTAACATTTAATTTTTTTAACTGTAGCTCTAGTTATTTAAGAAACTTTTTGAGAGAACCAGAACAAAATCCTGAGTTTGCTCCTGGTAGAATCAGTTTTAAATAGCAAACTTTCTAGCGACTTTTGATATTGAGTCTAGGGGACTCCAAATTTATAGGAGTTGGCAACACTGGTTCGATTCATTTGGCTTATCTTCCCCCCCTCCCTCTCGACGACCTTGAGACCTTGACCTCGACGATCTCGAGGACACGCATCTCCAGAAGAATCCCCCGATTGGGCAAAGGTTGCTGATGGCTCGTCGCACGATACCCTTAGACATGAAGACATCTGCCACGCGTGAAACTCCGTCTGATTCAGGGTAAAATCGATGAATACGGCCCATTTTCCATGTGAGTAGAGGCAGATTAGCTTCTTTGAGTATTCCTTGTATTATGGAGACCATATCGCCTTGCTTGACTCTCTATTTGGATCTCTTTTGCAACTCGCTCAAGAATTCTTTGCGCCAATTTGTTTGTGGCTGCTGTGAAACCTTTGGCTATGCCGGGGTTTTGCCCCAGAAACTCCACAAGTATTTCTACTTGTAATAGCGGTGGACGACTAGCCATCATGGTCAAACTAAACAAAATTCTTTACTCTACACTTACTTCAGCAATAGTTTGTTTGAAAAGGTAATGAAAATGAAAAATGTATCTTGCCGCTGAATGAAAATGATGGTTGACTTGACAATGATGAATGACACGAGTTGTTGAATAAAATTCAGTTTGACGTTGATAAACATCAACGTCAAACTTCATTTCCAGATTATATTCTGTGAAAAAAACCTTTTTACTAATAGTTAGCGTGTAAATAACTTATGTTGGTAAATTACAATAATAACTAATTAAACTTATGTCTTGTGTGATACTGAAAAGCTCATATTTTCATTAATTAGGCCATTTTTATTGTTTTACCGGTTTTTGGATACATGCGCACATCCCTTTTGCAGAGCAAATTGTAGCTAACTTCACGTACAACGGCGCCGGCGTTATCCAATCTCAAGCTCAATACCAGTTTCAATTCAATGTTGCTGAAATTATTTTCAAGGGTACCTACCATGTTCTGTCATTTGCGAATTTTAATTGGATTGGGATTGACTTTCAACTTGAATTGTTATTAGATTCAAGGGTAAAGCCCCTGCTCGATTGTTTGGTATCTCGATAAGCGGGCTGTCTTATCGTCAAGCAGCGCTGGTATAGAAAGTGAATAACCTTGAATGCACAAATGACTAGATTTCGCGCACATTTACATGAGGCAATGTATTAATTCCCTGCGGTTTCAGAATCCTGAAAAGAGATAACTTTTTACTGTCTCCTTCAGGAAAATGTAATTCTTCAAGTGTCTTTATGGTTCGGCTACAGCTAGGGTAGTCAGATGCCCCGTACTTTACGGGATACCTATCACGTTTTTCAGGCAAAGATAATACAAAAACCCATTATTTCGAAAATAAAATACGGGGTAGGTAAATAAAGCTCCCGCATTTTTTACAAACTAAACCGAAGCTGGCTAGCGACACCATACGCTAACGTTTTGGTTGGCTGGAGCGTGCGTCGTTTTTGAATTCGTCGTTTGTTTGGCGCGCGCGGTTCATGCTGTCTATTAGGTAGGCGGGGCGGGGCGGAGGGGGAGCGTTCGTGCGTTCGCACATTCGTAGGAAAAGCGATTTGTTTAAGATGTCATTCGTTCTGACGCAAGTTGATTAATTTGTTAATTGTTTATCCGCAGAATTTAACCGACTGACTCAATATTGAGACTGTCAAGTCGGACTTACGAGTCCAATGTAATTTTAAGTTATCTTTTAGAAGCTGTTTCTTCTAACCATAAAAAATAGCGGCAGGTGGCAACCCTAGTTACAGCGCAGTTTGAAAAAAATACCGATTTGATGTGAGGTAGGTAAATGGCGTAGGCTTTGCCCAGCACTTTTATCATCCTCTCCTAAACTTTGTCGGAGTAATAAACTCCTTTCTGTCACAGGCATTACATAGCGGCTCGGTTTAACGACCTCCGTGGCACAGTGGACGAATAGCTGAGATGCGGTTGCGGGTTCGATTCCCGCCGCGGAATAAATGTTTGCTGATCTACAAATATTTGTTTCGGGTCTGGGTGTTTTTCTATGTATTATACGTATAAGATATAATAAAACAGAATAAACGTGTAAGCAATATTTCTATATACATCATCCATCACATAACATAAAATTATTTACAGCTTGTTTTTGTCAACTACACTACAACCTAACGTTTTTTTATATAAAAAAAATTCTATGCCATAATCATTTTTCTATACTTTGTGAGATAAACATATAATTTCAAAATAGGTACCTAACTTGTAAGAATGAAGGTAACTAGATGTGTTACCTTTATTTTACTTCACACCTCTCATACATACATTTTTTAAAGCTTTGAAAACTTAAGCTTTGGTACCTATTATGCCAAAATTATGTTAGATTCTGCCCTTTTTAGGGGTCGTTTTTGTAAGTCTGCCCCGCCAGGCATAAATAATAACATTCAGATTAGGTCCAAAGTGAATGTTGTTTTTGTTGAGTATGCTAGGGCTGCATTCTGGATGACGCTAAAATAGATATCATCGTGCTAACAAGCGTTCCGTATCCGCCATTTTGCGCTAACAACGTCCATGCTTTAAACCGAAATCCCCGTGAACCTCCCAGTCAAATGTGACGTGATAGCTGGTTGGTTGGTTGCTTGTGAGTAATAGTGTTCTGTGGTTGGTTGGTTTTATTGTTGTTTGAAATTAAAGGAACACTGACTTGTAGCGCGTTCATGAGCGTTCCGAATCCATAACAGCAATCAACTGTCAACAAAGCTGTAAAGGACGATCAAAGACGGGGAAGGATCGAATCTAGATTTGAAATGTATTAGGTAGTTTATAAGATCGAATCAGATTCAAATGTTAACAGGTAGCTAAGATTGTAACAGTTTAAACTTGTAAAGGTCAAAAGAGTGAGATAGCTACATGTAAGTCCCCGTCTAACTTTGCTGGAAACTTCGATGTATTAGGAATTATATAAAACGATTTGTGAATGCGTGAATTACGATCCCCGCACCATGGCTAGGGCGAGGAGTAGATTTGTATAAAGATAGACCGTTTTCAAACAGAAATTTGTGATCATTCAAGAACGCGATTTATACCTTGTAAACTAGCAACTAAGAAGAAAAATAAATACAGTCCACTTTTGCACCGAGTCTATCAATGAAGCCTGGGTAGGACCTCTACAAGTTTTGGTCCTCCGACCCGGATAAGCCGTTCCTGAGACGACCGGACCAGTTGTTCCTGCGGAGCCGACAAGACCCGCTCCACTGGGTTTCAAGAAACAGTTACATCGTATAACCACTGAAGAGACGGCGCGGGCTTGAAGATCACCCAACGGTGCGACGAGCATCGTTGTCAAGACCGGCGCAAGGGCACGGGGTGCCTGAAGATCACCCAACGGTGCGACGTGCGACGTTGTCAAGACCGGCGCAAGGGCACGGGGTGCCTGAAGATAAGCCCGCGTCCGTTGAAGACGACCGAACGAGGACGTCACCCGAAGAGTGAAGACCCCCCACCCCCTCACGTGGCTGGTCCACGGCCCGTTTATTCCGGCCACCTAACGGTGCCAAACGGTCGGAATAGCGGGTAAACGCCTTAGGGCGGTTTTAGTGTTAGTGTTAGGGACCGCTAGGTAGGTAGGGGCATCAAGTGCTGAAGAAGATGACCACCAGGAGCCCACCCGTGACGAGGGGGAAGAAGGCTGCACTTCGCGTCTACGAAGACTACCCCGCGTCCCCGTCCGAACCCGCGCTTCCGAATGCTCCCGTTGAGCCGCGACCCGCCGAAGCGGGACCCTCCTCCGCTCGCGTAGCGTCAGAGACGACCGCGCCCGCGCCCGCGACCAAGGTAGCACCGCGAGTGACCGCACACGCCGAGCCCGAACGCCGGCGTGCCCCGTCCGTCCGCTCGCAACGCTCCAGCGCCAGCGCGATAGCAAGGATACGGCAAATTGAATTTGAAGCTGAAGAACGACTTGCCGAGATCAAGAGGCAAGAGCTCCATATTCAAGCGGAACTTATAAGGAAGAGGTTGATTGCCGAAGTCGCTACAATACGGGAAGAAGATGAACAAGAAAGCATCCAGGGCACGGGTGCACGGAACGGAGCCCTAGACACAGAACACAGAATAGAGGACTGGCTCCAACGCCATCATAAACGGGGGGAGCCAGAACAACTGCGAGACAGATCACTCACGCCGGACCGAACGCGAGACAGAGGGATTGATCGATTAACGGAAGCCATAGAGAAGATGGCTCACCGTAGACCACCTCCGAGACAGACGTACGACCTACCTGTATTCGGAGGTGCTGCGGGGGATTGGCTACCGTTCAAGGCAGCCATGAAGGAATCGACGACCATCCACAAGATCTCATCGGCTGAGAATCTAGCGAGGCTTAGAACATGCCTGAAAGGCGAAGCCCGTCAAGCAGTGTCGGCTTTGTTATACACTGCAACCGAACCGGCAGTTATAATGAAGACTTTGGAGCAATGCTACGGTCGCCCAGAGATGATTATAGACAACGCGTTAGAAGAGATTAAGAAGCTACCGCGACTGGGCGCGACCGCAGGCGAGTTAAACGCTTTCGCCATCAAACTACAGAACGTAGTAACCGCCATCTCTTGTATGGACCAACGCGGCTACCTGCAGAACCCGATGTTTGCGCGACAGGTAGCCGAGAAGTTGACACCGCACATCCGATCAAAATGGTGCGACTATGCAGAGGAATTTGGCAGCCGAAATGAACCAGAAATATTGACGCTGTCCCAGTTCCTGATGAGAGAGGCAGATCGCGCAATGCGATACGCGTATACAGCTACGCCTTCGCAGAACACCTCAAAGGCCCGACCCATAGAGCAGCGACCCAGGGTGAACGAACGAAATCGTGGGTCGGTGTACGCTACACAGAACGCGGCATCGGAGAAGGAAGCCCCAACGAGCAAGAACGCAGCAGCGGACAAGAACGAGTGCCGTTGCTGCGGGGGCAACCATAGAACCGTCGAGTGTAAAAAGCTTGCGGCGATGCCAGTAGACAAGAGATGGGAATGGGCCAAAGAGACAGGCATATGTTTTCGCTGTCTGAGCAGCAAACATAGACGCTTTATGTGCAAGAGCAAGCGATGCGGAGTAGGTGAATGCACACGTCCGCATCACACACTGTTACATGCGCCGAAAATAAGGAACGAGGGTGCCAGTGAGCAGGGCCAGACCGAAGAATCAGCCATCACTGCATCTGCGCATGTAACAGCAAGGAATCAAGTCCTACTGAAGGGGTGTCCAGTCGTGATTAAGGGCAGTAACGGCATGGAAATGAATACGTATGCGTTACTGGACGAAGGATCAACGATAACTCTGATCGATGAAGAGATCGCCGCGATGATCGGAACGGAAGGCCCGACAAAAGCCTTGAACATCGTGGGGGCTACGACTAGTCAGAGGGAACCCGAGAGCCGGGTAGTGGATATCGTGATCCGAGGACACAAGTCGGACGCACATCGGATCACAGCGCGCACTGTGAAGAACCTGACCTTAGGAAATCAACTCGTCAGTACCGATGTGTTAAAATACGCGCACTTAAGGAAACTCCGTCCAGAAGCCGTGTGCTATGCGTCAGCGAAGCCACGCATACTCATCGGGGCCGACAACTGGCATCTTATTGTGACGAGGAAGCTTCTGACAGGGAAGAGAACCCAGCCAGCTGCATCACTAACGCAGCTGGGATGGGTTATCCATGGATCAATCCCCAGGAGCACAATAAGACAGCAGGAGACGGTACTACACGTCCATACGTGCCAAGGTGTCCAGAACGGACATACTTTGAACGACCAAGACAAGGAATTAAGCAAGCTCGTGAAAGCACACTTTGAGATAGATGCTTTGGGCGTTTCAATTAAAAGAAAGCCAAACGCAAAGGATGAGCGGGCTCAAAGCATTTTCGACAGAACAGCGAGACGAGTGAACGGTCGTTTTGAAGTGGGACTACCTTGGGCCAGCGATGAGGTGAAGATGCCGCCCAGCTACGACATGGCCATACGACGCTTACATGGGATCGAACGTAAGATGGACAGATCGCCGGAGTTTAGAAGTGCATACACCGCGCAAGTGGAGAAGCTGCTAGAAAAGGGATATGCAGTAAAAAGCGAGGAGGAACAGAGTCAGAACGAACGTCTCTGGTTTCTCCCTCACTTCGCGGTGACAAACCCCAACAAGCCGGGGAAGTTTAGAATGGTTTTCGATGCAGCCGCGCGCGCTAATGGAACATGTCTCAATGACGCGCTGCTGGACGGACCAGATCTACTACAGACATTACATGGCGTCTTGTTTCGCTTCAGAACGAAGCCGATCGCGGTCACTGCGGACATTCGGGACATGTTCCTGAGGGTGACCATAAGACAAGAGGACCGTACAGCTCAGCACTTTCTATGGCGCGGCGACAACCGAACAGATCCACCACAGAAGTACATGATGAAGTCCATGATATTCGGAGCGAGAAGTTCTCCATTTCTAGCTCATAGCGTCAGGAACAGGAACGCGGAAGATCACGAGCGGACACACCCACTAGCGTTTGACGCTATAACTCGGAACCACTACATGGACGACTGGGTGGACAGCTTTGAAACGGAAGAGATAGCCGCCAGAGCTATAGCACAAGTGCAAGAGGTGCATCAACAAGCGGGCTTTGAACTTGCAAGCTGGAGCGCAAACCGTGAAGGCTTACTGGATAGTATTACCCCGGAGAACCGAGCGCATGCACCAAAAGAGCTAGCGGCCAATGCACATGTATATGGCAAGACATTGGGTATTCTTTGGATTACCGACACGGATGAACTCACCTTTAACACTGCCATGCCTCGCGTACCTGAAGATGTTAAGAATGTGGCACGAACGCCAACGAAGCGGGAGGCATTGGGTGCAGTTATGTCGTTGTTCGACCCACTAGGCCTGCTGAGTCCATACACGATTACGGCGAAGATCATGTTACAAGAGTTGTGGAAAAAGAACGTGGATTGGGATGAACCTTTGCCAGCCGAGGAGGCGGCGACATTTTTTGAATGGCAAAATAATTTACGCTACGTCGCCGACCTAAGACTGCCGCGATGTTACGACGCAAGACCAGACATAATACAGCGACAACTTCATGTTTTCTGTGACGCCAGCGAGCAGGCGTTCGCTGCGGTCGCGTTTTGGCGAAATGTCAGCCAAGACGGCGTGAGCATCGCTATAGTAGCAGGAAAGGCGAAGGTTGCGCCACTAAAGGCACAGAGCATACCACGAATGGAGCTGCAGGCTAGCTTAATCGCCGCTAGACTTGCCGCGGAGATTGTCAAAAGCCACGACTTAGAAACAAATGTAACATTTTGGAGCGACTCAAAGACGGTGCTACATTGGATTAGGAACGACGAAACGAGATTCACTCCGTACGTGGCGCACCGACTCGGGGAGATAGCAGAGTTAACTCGCCCAGAACAATGGCGGTGGGTGCCCACAGCGCTTAACGTAGCAGACGACGCAACGCGATCGAGGAACACTCAGCTACGGAGCGACGATAGATGGTTTACGGGACCGGCGTTTCTATTTGAAGACGAAGAACGTTGGCCTGTAGAGGTTTCATCGCCACCAGAACAAGACGAAGAGAGAACATGTGCAGCGCACGTGAGCCAGGGATCAACGCTCATCGACATGAGCAGGTTCTCATCCCACGAACGGTTAGTTCGCACGCTGGCCCACGCGCTCACATTTTTAAAGAAATGTCGACGACGCGGTGGGCAGCTTGGGATGGGAGAACTGCGGGAGGCAGAACGCCTGCTCATCAGAGACTCGCAGCGAGCATGTTTCCCTGACGAAGTCCAGCGCCTGAAGAAAGGGATGAGCGTCGATCGAACGAGCAGGCTGTACCAACTCGACCCTAAGTACGGTGACGATGAAATAATAAGGCTGAGCGGTAGGATCAACGCCGCTACAGTACCGGATCACCTGAAGGATCCACCCATTCTGGACGGAGCGCACCGCTTATCACGTCTACTGATCAGACGGGAACATGAGAAGAATAAGCACGCGGGCAGAGAACAGATCGTGAATAATCTGCGCCAGCGATTTTGGATACTGCGGTTGCGTCCGGCGGTCAGAACGGTTCTGAACGATTGTACGCTGTGTAAGATAAGGAGAGCGAACCCAAAGAAGCCAGTAAAGGGTGACTTGCCGAGGATGCGCCTAGATATGAACACGAGGCCGTTCACTAACTGCGGCATCGATTGTTTCGGCCCTATGTGGGTAGCGATCGGGCGGCGCCGTGAGAAGCGATGGGGTATGCTCTTTACGTGTTTAGTAACGAGAGCTATACACGTGGAGCTTATAGCGAGTCTCAGCACCGACTCGGCTATTATGGCTATCAGGCGAATGGCTGCCCGACGGGGGACTCCTAGTGCAATCGTGTCAGACAATGGAACGAACTTCCACGGATCGGAAGTGGAACTAAGAAAGGCGTACGAAGAATGGCTCCCAGGCCTAAAAGAGTACGCACTCAAACAGCGGATCGAGTGGCGGTACATCGACCCTGGTGCACCAAACCAGGGGGGAGCCTGGGAGCGAATGATAAAAACGGTGAAGAGAGCCCTAGCCATCACCTTAAATGAACGTGCCCCGCGAGAGGAGGTGTTGAATACGCTAATAACAGAAATCGAGCACACCGTAAACTCGCGGCCTTTAACGCATGTACCCGTGGACCCAGAGGAAAAGGAAGCTTTAACGCCGAACCACTTTTTATTGGGGACGGCAGTAGGTTTGCCATATGTGGGAGACTGCGACGTAGCCGACAGAAGAACGTGGCGCGCCGCACAAGCTCTGGCAAACTCTTTTTGGAAGCGCTGGATCGACGAGTACTTGCCTACGTTGGCGCCGCGAGGCGACGTCAGAAGACAGCAAGAGAACGTCAAAGAAGGGGACGTCGTCGTAATCGCGGACGGTTTGCTACCTCGGAACGTATGGCCGCGGGGCCAGATCGAGCGCGTGATTACGGGTCCGGACGGAGTAGTTCGGAGCGCTGAGGTGCGGACGCGGGGAGGCGTTTTCCGGAGGCCAGTGAGAAGGTTGATCGTCCTCCCGATTGAATAAGAAGGCTGCGAGGATCTGCGCCGGGGGGAGACTGTAAAGGACGATCAAAGACGGGGAAGGATCGAATCTAGATTTGAAATGTATTAGGTAGTTTATAAGATCGAATCAGATTCAAATGTTAACAGGTAGCTAAGATTGTAACAGTTTAAACTTGTAAAGGTCAAAAGAGTGAGATAGCTACATGTAAGTCCCCGTCTAACTTTGCTGGAAACTTCGATGTATTAGGAATTATATAAAACGATTTGTGAATGCGTGAATTACGATCCCCGCACCATGGCTAGGGCGAGGAGTAGATTTGTATAAAGATAGACCGTTTTCAAACAGAAATTTGTGATCATTCAAGAACGCGATTTATACCTTGTAAACTAGCAACTAAGAAGAAAAATAAATACAGTCCACTTTTGCACCGAGTCTATCAATGAAGCCTGGGTAGGACCTCTAAAAAAGCGATAACCGAATCAGTACGCAAAATGGCTACGTGAACGCTAGTAGCGATTATGTCGTGATTCGGAATGCAGCTTATTTACTTACCTCTCCTAGTTTTAATAAATAGTGTAACTTAAAATTTTGTTTGGTTGATGACATATCAAACATAACTTTTTCTAAAGATTATCAAACATAACGCAATTTTGAAGAACAAAGCTAGAATCTAATATTATAGCACTTTGTTACAGCTTGGCAAAAAATATAGAAAATAACCCACACAGGCGCCACTGAAGCCCAGGATCTTCGATATTTCCTAACCGGGGCTGCAACCTTTGGGGGGTTATATGAATATGAGACATGCACTTTTTACTTTCTGTCAAAGTTTCATTTTCTTGGCTACATTTTCGGCTAATTAACTGGACTACATAAATACACCGATATCGGGCGGAGCCACAGGGGGTTTTGGGGGTTCAAATCAAACGAATAATCGATAGCATGACGTGCGCTGGATGCTAGCTAAGCGTTTTGTGAAAAAGATTTTATTTTCAAACATGAATTTGGCGCCCCTGAAATTGCCGCCCAGGGCTATTCTTAGGATCTAGGAGGGTGCAAACCGGGGCACTTGCCCCGGTTTGCCCCCCCCTGGATCCAGGACTACGCGACTGTCAAGCGTAGACACAGTAAACATTTGTAGTCACAGTAAATTACCGAAATTGATGAATTCAATTACAAATGCAGGATATTCACTCCTTGGACGTGGATTTTGCCACTTTTTTATTTTTATTTTGTCTCGGCCAGATTAAAAAAAAAAATTATGCAATAAAAAAAAATCTCGTTGTACTATTATTAAAGAGCAATGATTTTACTTGCTATATTCTAATGATCACTTTATTCAAATACTCTAAAACCACCCAAAAACTATTAATACTTGTATCAAAAATAAAAAATGGGTGATATCGGCCATAATTAGCGTGTCCCCATCCCGAAACATAAATTCGAACTAACCTTGTGCAAAATGTTGAATGGTTAGCAGAATATTTTTGATTTTCGTCAATTAAAGGATTGTTGTTCTGCCTAAATTATTAACTGAATGTTTTTGATTTTCGGCAACTAAAGGATTGTTGTTCTGCCTAAATTATTAACTGAATGTCACTGATTTTTTTATATAACGTATTTCAAAATTTTGTCCCTATTATTTTACTTTTATGATACTTGAACTTACGTTACCGTATATAATTGAATGCATTAGTACTATTTTATGGTAGAAATATTTCTTATTAAGATGGCAACACAAAGAATAATAGAGTAAAATATAAAATAAAACGCACAAGTTCCAACAAGTGTTTGGTAGTGCGAGTAAAAATCGGAGTTTTGGGGATTTTTAAGGTAACTACTTGTTTATTTATATAAATTATAGCACGATACTCTCTGTTTACGTTTTAAATAGTCATTGACAACGCGGTTTTTGCGAAATTTGCGATATTTTACAGTGTAAACTTAGTTATTTTACACAAATTCGGTGCATTTTCGCGCTTTTACGTTACTTTTATGTAACTGGAGACATAAAAGTAACGTATAAACTATTATAAGGGTTGGTGGTTAGTGGCTGGTGATATTAAGAAAAATCCCAAACTAATAAATTGTGGATGTTTTTAAGCTGCTAATAATAGGTTCAAGTTAAAAACTGAGATATGAATCATTCCATTGAGATGTTTTTCTCAAATCAAACCTCTGCTCTGTGGCACCAGAGTGGCTGAGAAACCGGGTTATACGCAAATGGTGCGGATTCTAATCCCGCCGCAGGACAAATGTTTGCATGTTCAGCAAATATTCTGGATCTGGATGTTTTAGTATTATAGTAGGTACTAATAGTCCTTATACTCATGATATAAGGAAAGGTTAGTAAAAGTAGGTAGGTAACTAGTGGCGTTCTAAGTGGGAAGCCTACACGCAGCAGTTGGTGTCTACTGGCTAATATGTTGATGATGATGATGACGAGTTAAACATAATCAAGTACAGTTAATGAACAGTATGTTATTAGTTTTAGGACCCTTTAATGTTACTTTTTCGTTACCGTAACGTAAAAGTGGCTATGTCACTATTATGCTACAAGTGGCAAAATCCACGGCCTCACCCCCTGACTGCAGTACTGTACTTTTACTCGATACTTTTGAAAGGGTTGTCTACGTTTTAGAATTTCTAAATATTTTTGCCAAACTCTAGATAATTACAGATTAAAACGGGTATTTATCGCGTATGCACCTTTTTTATTTGTTATCCCGACGTTTCGGCCGTGTTACAACAGCCGTGATCGCTGGTGGACTGGAGTACTTACATATGTGTTCTGGTGTCGTAATATGAACGAGGACATTTCTAATTCTGAAGACCAAAGTAAGAGCAGTGGTTGCAGCTGCCATCATTTCTTGACGGTATCTCCAAATACTCCAGTCCACCCGTGACCACGGTTATTGTAACACAGCCGAAACGTTGGGATAGAAAATAAAAAAGGTATATACGCGATAAATACCCGTTTCAGTCATTAATTAATTATGTACAGTGATCGCGAATGTTAAAAAAAAACTCTAGATACCTAAACAATTTAAAAGAGAATACATAGATCAGTGAGGAGTAGGTGTGTGCCCATCTACATAGAAATTTCTCGTTGCTTTTGGTAGCTGCACTTCCAACCCTTCCAGCTCTTTCGTAAGTATTATTTGACAACCTGAAAACATATTTTTTTTATTAAATACCTTATTTGACTACGTGTTTTATTATGTACGACATTAAATGAAAATACGGGTAGGGCTAATGGCTAGTATTGTTGTAAAATAGGTTTTCCTCAAATTAATTATGATAGAACATTTTAAATTTTAAATATTAAGTCCTAAAATATCAATGAAACAGCCTGTATAAAACAGATAAACAAATCATATACGTTCATAATAATTAGTATAAATTACGGGATTTATCACGTACCGTTTTATTTTGTAAGTAGGTAGGTACCTGTTAAAGTTTTTAAGCGGCATCGTTGTAAAGGCACCGCCGATTTACGTTAAAGATTGTTTCAAAATTCATTCATAATTGGAAATGTATCGATTACTGGATAAATATTCCAAATAAAATTAGTTAATACAATAATGTCGTACATAACAAAACAGGTTGTATACTATCTACAGGTAAAGTTTTTAATAACCAGAATGGTAATCTATGTTGATTTCATGAAAATTCATCGTATCATACAAAACGGACAGTCTGAAGACACCGCCATGTATGAAAAGGTGAATTTCAACTTCAATATTGAATTTAAATGAACACTAATAATTATCGTAGCTAATTACGGGCAGCGCCATTCACCAAAATTCACTTTATTTACCGCCCTACGTTTTCGTGAAATCCAGTTTGGCTGGAAGAAATTGCTTTTAGTAATAATAATTTGTTTATTCAATTAACAATAAACCCATTTTAGAGCGATAAGACCTGTAATTGTATTTCCCCGTATCTAGTTTTTTGTTTTATTATGGTTTGATAATCAACTCGTGTGGTTTTCTTCAGCATGACTTAACCCACGAAAAGGTACTTAAAACCGGATAATTTCATAGCTAATTTTTCAAACTTAATTAACATCTTGGTTTGCTCTGATATGGCGTAAGACAAAATGTTTTTACATTTGCCAACAGAAATCAAATCAACATAAAAATAGATTATGAATTATTATTCTTTCTGCTTCGTTCCGGGCACATTATTAATAATGCGATAAAATCAAAATCTTTTTATTCATTAAAATCACAAGGATCACTTTGAAACGTCAACTTTACTGTTCCTTCGCGACCAAGCCAAGAAAGAAAGGCAAGAAACAAGTATTTTGTAATGATTGTATTTTTTTAATGATCCTTTTAGAATACATAACAATAAAGACAATAAATTACGTCTAAATTGTAACACTTTTGAACGAGTTGGAGCAATTTAAATCCCAAGCTGCATCATCGAAATAATCCGATATTTTATAGTAGGCTTTTTTATAAAGATTCTGTTTAATTACGTTTTAAAATTTGTTAACTGTCAATTTTTGTAAATCACTTGGGATTTTGTTATAAAAGCGCCCTTTAAACGATTTACTAACGTTCTGGAGTCTACAAATGGCAACAGCGAGTTTATCTTTATAATATCATATCACACTCAGCATAGTTCGGAGAACTGGTCTTTCCCATTTGGTGACAAAACTATTTAAGGGAATGTGTCACGATCAAAGCCTCACTACAATTACGATGTCAGTTTAAATTCTTAGCTTTACAAACATACTAACCTAATCTAGAGTTCTCTTTCAGAAACGGCGCCATATCTAACAAGTCATCCTCTTTCTCCTCCGACGGTGGTAAATGATCAATGAACTGGTGCGGTATGTACACATGACATGTGGTACAAGCTAGGGATGCTTCACAGGCTCCTGAAAAAGAAAAGAAGTTGGTATTTTTATTTTATAGTGTTATCCGTTAGTGTTCCTGTAGACGGAGCTAACGGCGCTTTAGTCGAAATCTAAATCATGTCACTAATTTCGACCCTGACGTGACAGAGCCCGGTAGCACAATTGGTTAGTGCATCCTCGTATCAAGAGAAAGGCTGCGGGTTCAAGTCCCGTCTAGGCTTGAAATTTTTTGAGATGGTTTTAAAATCTTGAAAGAAGAAGTTTTTAGCAAAATCATAATTAGAAGAACCACAGTACAAATACAAATATGTATTATATTTCAGTAATCTTAATCTAGGATTCCCTTCATGGGTTTTGAACCCTCTTTTAAGTATGAAATACCTGTGTTAGAGGGCTCGCTCTTCTGTAGTATAGTGATGATACTATTCCTTACTAACATAATAAGTTCGAAAGTAACTCTATCTCTCTGTCTGTCTATTTGTTACGTTTTCACAACTAAATGGCTGGACCGATTAAAAAATTTGTTATATAAGTGGATAGATTATAAACAGAATCGGGACATAGGCTACTTTTTACTCGTCTGCACAAGAGGGTAATGTTTTTATTGACAAACAACGCTCGCGATCGATAATGACTAATAAAATATGCCACATTTAATGTAGCAATATTGACATTAAAAACATCCCTTTGTAAATCAGTCAGTTTGTTCAGGTTTAAGACATTTATTCTCATGAGAATTTACAATTCACTTAAATGAGAACTTATTTTAACAAAAACACTGATAAATATATTAATTGCATATGCTAACATGCTACAATTAACTTAAATATAAACAAATATATATATTTATACTTAATATTACCTATTATTTAACATAATACAATAAAAAAAACATTTATGAATGAAAAGTAGCGGTAAGTGATAACTTTGTTTATGTCGGTAGATTTTACAACTTTACCAATGACTAGACCAAAACATCAGCACATAGTTGCCTGAGTTTTCCTGTTAAACAACCTTAAATTGACAATTCATAATGATTTAAGACTTCAGATAAGGAATTTTGACTACTATTCAGTTGGCTATTTACCCTTAAAGAACATCAAACTCCCTTTTTCTTTATTGTACGCAAATAGATTACAGATTACAGACAAAAAAGATGTACAAAAAAAGGTGAGCTTAAAGCCTAACAAAAGTTTTCTTCCAGTGAACCATTGAGGTTAGACTGCTTAAACACTCACCTTCCATATGGACTCCATATCTGTGTGCCAAATACAAAATGTTGTCACCGACTTTGCCTCTCACTTTTGTTTTATTTCCATCTTTATCTATATACACTATGTTTACACTGAAATGAACAAAAAGAGTTTATTATTTTGTGCTTGAACCTGTTTTTTCATTTATTAATTAATATTATAAAAGCTACCGTTCTATGACGTTCTAGAGAAATCCTGTCCATTCAAAGATTGTCTGGAAGAGATCGCTTTTAGCAATAAGAGCGCCACTTGTATTTCCGCGTGTCTAGTTATTTGTTTTATTATTGTTTATTAATTTAAGTGTGATTTACAATAAAGTATTATCTATCTAGGGATCTTCAAGTCACTAGTGAACAGGTTTCTTGTAGGCAAGTGTGTTCCATCGCAGACTGCATCATAGCTTACCATCACATGAGATTGTGATCAATCACAATCTTCAGCAGGTTGTAAGTTCTTATTCACTTACAATGTAAGTACCTAAAGAACAGTTTATTCAATATTGCAACAGCTGATGAAAATACATAATAAAACAAGGTAAATTCGGAACTTACACTTCGTCTTCCGACTTGGGATCTTGCCATTCATATTCCCCATGTCTAAGGTCTGTAAAAAAATAAGGATCAGTTTATTTTTATAAGCAAATTCAATAGTTTATAGTTAGTAGTTGTCTTACTAGAAGTTGTCTGGAATGATCGTCTATGTGTAGGCAAATAAGTACGTAGTATTTTAAAATTACTTTGTGTAAGATAACGCTTTAGCACAGTTTGGAACATTGTTTTCCATTCATTAGTTTAGCGGCGCAAAATAGAATTACTTTTGTTTGGTTAGAAATATTTTAGAAAATAGTGTGCTGCTTGCCAACTCGATATAATGAAAATTGGACGTTGTTGGACGGACCGTGGACGACACTGACGACGACGGGCGTACCTATAAATATTGATAGATAGCGCTAATTTACTAACAAATATAAGAGATTAAATTATTGAAACTAGGATTTTGGATTTTAACATTTTTTACACACACTACATACCTTAGATTAGCAAAGCGACTTGAGATGCTAGGAGAGGCGCAGTTTTAATTTATCTGGCATCTAACGAGTTTAGTTGGCAACCCAAAATGTTTTGACGTTGACACTTATCATGCATGAGAGCTAAGATGCAGGTGTATCCGAATTGATTCCTCCTTAATTTAATGTTCGTAATTAAATGTACTTAATTGAATGTAATAAAAATAAGTTCATTAAACCCCTTTTTTGCGGTCTGCCTCGTTGCCGTCATCCTGTAGGTTGCCAGGCCAAACGTTGGCGCGACGATCTGGATAGGTTCCACTCTGACTGGCAGGAGATTTCTGGAGAACGCAATGAATGGAAAGAAATGGGGGAGACCTTTGCCCAGTAGTGGGACAGTATAGGTTTCGAAACCCCTTTTTGGATTAAGATTTAAAAATTATAATTCAAATCTCACAGCAATAGCCTTTCAAAATAATTTTCATGAGAAAGACGTCGGTCGACACAACAAGGCATAGAGTTCAAAATATATATCCGAACAAAAGTGTTGCTATGTAATATAGCTTTTCTCGTATTAATACATTGTATGGTATAAAAAGATAATTACTTATATATTGCGCGAGTGCGTCACAGCGAGCTCGCGACCAGTCTATTTGTTTTATAGTTATCTGTGCACGCGACACTCAATTGACAACAAAAGCAAACAAAAACCAACAAACACGAACTGTAGGTATATTTTCTCGTATGTAAACCACGGAGTGGAACCCCCCTGATTTTAATAACAAACACAACCTACACACAACTTTTTCCATTCTTTTCTTTGCGTCTTCAATTATAGAGTATGGGATCCCAGATTATTCCGCGGTGATATCAACAACGCTATGCAAGTTATCTTCGGACAAAAACATACACACATAGTTGTATAGGTACATAGACAAGAACACATGTCATGTAATATAGAGAATACTTAACGATCTATTTTTCTAAATTAGTCGCAATCGCGGTCTCCTTTGTCGCGTAATTATGGGCAGAATTATGGTTGTCCCACAAATTGTTGCTTGGATTTTAATTGGTTTGTTTGAAGTTGGAAATTAGGACCGATTGTTTTGAGAAAAAAAATTATCAATAGTCTTAAAAATTAGTAGTCTTCGTAAAAAAAATGCTGGAACGGTGGTTTTGTGCATACTATTATTATCATAGACATATATTCTACCGATAGACAAGAACATTCTTGAAAAAAGTTTGTTCAAATGCTGGTGAGTTAGAACTAAAGTTCGCTTTTTTCGAATGGACTAAACTCGCTGTTGGCCTCTGAGGCCGTGACAGCTTAACCGAAAGCGAAAACTAAAGTTCGCTGCAGCGCTAAAACATTATTTACGTGATCTAACCAAACTATTAAAACATGCAGCGCTAGATCGGTTATACAGTTTAGTTTACTCGCGACCAAAACGTTGTAAGCGCCATGAAATTCATACGCGATGAAATTCATGGCGCACGCGTTCCGTTCAACATAGTGTAACAAACTGTCGTCCCTATAGATTTTACACCACAGACGTGACACAGTTTTTGTACCTACAAAACTTCATTAGAATTCATACTCTATTGCAAAATCTATAATAGTAACGTAATAACTGAATATATGGTAAAGTAGAAAAGTAAATTAAAATGAATTGTTATGCGTTTATGTAAGCTCAAGTACGTTAACAATAGTTTGAAATCAAACTGACACCTGATGATTCGCTGACATGTCTTAATGTATTTTTGTAGTATCGAATTACGCACGTATTCATATTTTCTGACCTTTGACAGATATTATATACTAAAAAGAAAACCGGTCTTCAGACGATTAGTCTACAGTCATTTCTTGCAGTCCTCCACTAGCTGTTAAAATATATGGAAACGTAGTATGTGTATTAGTATGTTTTTTTATATATGTATTTACATATGTTTATGTTATATTTATATTTTGTTATACATATTCTATGTATTGTTACTATGATCGGAGTTTATTGTTATTTGCTTTTGTTTTTAAGTATCATTATGTTTATTTTGTTTTAAGTTAGCTCGCCAACCTTTTTTGTTACCTCTGAGGTTGGCAGGTAGAAAATGCTATTAGCATTAAGCCCACCTTTTGTAAATGTAATTTGTATTTTTTGTGCAATTAATACTTTCTAAAAACATCACATCAAGTCCGTGTTCATTCACATATTTTTACCTACAACCGGTTTTGTAATGGAATATCTACATATTTTAGTCTATGATTTTAGATGACGTGGCATTTTAATAAACAATTTTTTTTCTATTGTGTTATTACGATATTATTACCTATTTATTCACTTAAACAACCAATAATTTTACCTAATTGACTACTGAATTGTTATTTGTGTCATACTTAATGTATTTCATACTTTGATTAGAATTCTCGTATTAATAATGCCGCTCCGTACGCGTCCGAACTGCGTGAATGTCGAAGCCGCACTAAAGTAAGGTGTACCTACCTACGGATTGCAGTACAGTTCAGTGGAACAGAGTGAGTGTTTGGATCACGATATCTAGTGTTTAGTACATATACATGTATATCGATGGTTATATACAACATACATACACGGGACTTGAATCTGTAACCTTTTTCTTGATACGAGGATGTACTACCAATTGTGCTACAGGCTCTTTAGTCGAAATTATTGAGATGATTCAGATTACGACTAAAGTGCCGTTAGGTCAACCTACAGGAAAACATAGACACAAAATCTTGGAAATTTCCGTTAGTGTTCGGATAACACTTTATGGCTCAGACTATATGGCATCTGGGCTTGTCAGGGACCGTTTTTTAACTGCCCCTGACCAATCCATCGCACAACCAAACATTTGAATTTTTCCTATTCGACTACACACGATCCGAAGCCATCGGACTCCGATTTTTACCTGGAAGCAGTCGGGACATGTTTCGGATTCACAGGATCGGGAAAACCCGGATGCCATATAGTCCGAGCCTAAAACTAGAAATACTAACATAGGTACATACATACAAAGAAACGCCGCGCCGATTCGATTAAGTCGAATTTGATTATGATTGGGATAAAAGCCGACGTGTAATGGCAGCATTCATAATTTTCCAATAAGAACGTCAAGTGACGTGACGTCACGTCATTCGTTTTTTTGATATGATAGCCATTTTGGAATTTGGTTATTTTCAATTTTATTACAAAAATATCGATTTTTAGAACAAAGGTGGTGGTTGGTGGGCGTGTGTAGTTAATCTAAATTAGGCAATCGTAATTTATATTGTTGTTTATGTGTTGTGAATACAGCCAACGTATTTAGTTGGTCAAATTGATGTTATTTTTATGTTTGTAAAATTCTTGGTAAGTTTTGTTTTATTTATGTGACGTGTTATTTGAGTAACCTTGTGGATCTTGCGCATCGGTTTACATTCAGGCATGGAATACATGGAAATTATATATTTATTTACAAAGATATTTTGAAAAAGCAAAGGCTGTCTAGACAAATCTCGATTATCTCTGGTATGAAGCGATTATAGCCACGGACAAATTCTTTTAATTCTTATCATATTACCTACAAACTAAGTGAGCTGTTGAGTAGGTAATGAAATCTCCTTTTAACCTTGTTATCCCACAGCTGGGAAAGGAGACCTTTCTCTTGCTATATCCCACTAGGATTAGTAGCTTTGGGTGGAAGTTTAACATTGTTAGGTATGACTTATTTGTTACTAAGTCCTAGCTATTCATAGTATTGACATTCTAATTCTAGGGTGAGGGTAAAATATCTGCAATGAGATCTTGCATTGGGGTGTATTGTGCATTACCCCCTTCAAACACGACTCGAGCCATTTTAAAACCGCCATACACATTACAACAGCCACACGGACTGTCCTGTGGACTTCGATGATATTGCGACAAGTATGTATTGAATGTAAAGCAGACTGTATGATCTAGATCTTGTCACAGGTCTGTCGATCAAATCTTGTGACTCAACCAGTCTGTGCGACTGTTATAATGTGTATGGCCCCTTGAATTCATACAGAGTAGGACATTTGGTTGATAACAGCAGTTTTCCAGTACTTGCAAAGACGTCGCTAATGTGTCAGAATATGACTTGATGAGCTCATGCATAGTATTGACATTGTTAGTCAGAACTTACAACTGAAAAGTAATTTCTAACAAAGTCCAGGCCGCTGGAAAGCAATCATGAAATGTGATGACTTATTTTTAAGTCTGACCTCAAATGAAATGTGATGTATCTAATGAAATCTCATTTGTGAAAAGAGTACCCAACTACCCACCTATAGAAAACTTGCAATTTGGTCCTCTACAAAACTTCTTTTTAGTGATCAGAATCATAACTTTTTAGATTAGATTAGTTAACCCTTTCCTGTGCACCAAAAAAAATTACAGAACATAAACTTACTAATTGATTTCTTGTTGGTCTTATCGTTTAAAGCGGTCTCTTCCAGAAAACCTTTGGATGGCCAGAATAATACATAATCAACTAACTTTTTGTTGAAAACAATTCTACTAATTTAGGTATTTCATTACCTATATAATATGTGAGTCGTTGACCAAAAAGGGACCTGAAGGGAAAATAATTGATTTCGAGTAAATCGCGTTTGAAGTTTCGTGTAGAAACAATTTTCTACGTACGTAACAAACTTTCTGATACGTACGAGCGTCTTTTTCTACCTAAAGAGACTTCGTTGTACTAGAGATAACCTCAAAAGTAAAATAAAACAATAAAATTGATTGTATAAACTTACCTGACATCACAAAAACTAGTGAGCGCTGTTTGTAAGGTGTATTATTTCCAAAACTACCTTGGCTCACAAAAAAATTCATAAAATAAAAACTAAGGCGCCTAAAAATATTCTGGTTAGACCAAAACAAAGCTAAAAGACCACAGGTTCAAAAAATAAAAAAAAATGAATAACGGTTTCCAAACCCTCCAGGTCCCTTTTTGGTCAACCACTCACATATGATTAACAACAAGGAAACATACACATCCAATATGGTATCTGATTAAAATATGAATAAATCACAGGATTAATCTCATTTATATTTAACTTGTAAAAGGACAGATGGATGTTGGATGGAATGTCTTTACACTGAAACAGCAGAGTTTACCTACAGTTGAGGTCAAAGTGATTTTTAAAATAGGTCACCGAATGTCTGCTGTAACTTATTTTTAACTAGCTTCACTTCTTGCTACGCCATACTAAAATTTAAATCACTGAGTTTGAAGGGCCTTAGGGACTTATTGAAGACAAAAGTTTTGTGAATATGGCCACTTTCCTCTTTGACTCTAGTTTTTTTCATGATCTGTAAATTCAAGAGTGTCTTAGTTTTCTGTTCGTTCTTTACGACGATGTCAGCTCCATAATTGCCTACAGTAATGCTGGGGCCACACTAGCGTTTAACGTCAATGCCCATTATCTCGATAATTATTGCGATATTTTTTAACGCATTAAAGTGGGTGGCTACACTTTAACGGTCAACATGAATGCTCATTATTGGCGATAAAAACGGCGTTGAATTTACTTCAATTCAGGCAAGATGGACGTCGACAGAGCTCTATATTTCATGAGTGTAAATTTATAATATTTGACTTTATTGAATCATTATCGAATAAAGAGAAAACGGAAACAAAGAAAAAGAAGATGGTGGATGATACAATTGCACAGGAATCGTACACTATAAGTCTTTCTGTTTGTTTAAATTTAGTTTATAATTATATTAATAAGTAAATTTAGCTTAAATTTAGTTTTCAAATATAACAATGACCGGTATTACTATATTAAACTTTTTATTTTGCATTGTTGTCAGTTTTTTTCTCCTGTCTGTTTATCTGACATTCATACCATGTATCAAAGTGTAGATACTTTTGAAGTACCTAATACATATATTATCCATCGTTTCGAATGCAAACCAATTAGTTGAATATACGTCATCTTTGCCAGCTCCGGACTTCAAAGTTTTTTTTAATTTTGTTCAAATGGGTTCTATAATAACCCATTAGGCTTTCCTTCTTCTTTTTTATTTCTTCAACAGTTATTTGTCCCACAAACATGGTTCTGTTTGCAGAATCTCAAGAAAAGTAATTACTTTCTCGTTACTCCACTCCGTCGCCATAACGTATAGACAAAAACGTGCGATTTTGAGGCAAATCCGTCGTAAAAAAACAAATACGTCCGAACCCGTTGCGCTCTCGACGCACACTGACAATACGTAGTGTGGCCGCTTCATCGCATCAATTCTCGCGTTAATCTCTTTGATATACCGCCTCCTGAGCTATCGCCTAACGCCAAACGGCATTGTTAATGCCATTGTCAAATTATCCCGTTAAGTTGTGGCTACACCTATAGTTAACGTCCATTATCGCCATAATTAATGCCATTTCTCGTTAGTGTGGCCCGGGCGTAACAAATAACAACAAAGCATCCTCCTCCAGAGCATGTTAGCTGAGTCAGATGTTTGTTCAGTTAACACACTCTGAAACAGACCCACATCGACCTGGTTGACTTGTAGCGTTTTCTTGTAGCTACAATGTTTTTATTATGTGCCCTTTGCCCCGTCCTTACTTTCCAACCTGTATTCATACCAAAGAGTTGTCCATTAATCACGTAATGTTTTTTAGCAACTATTTTACTCCCCCCTCTCCTCCTCTCCCTTCTCTCCTCCCCTCATCCCCCATTCCTCCCTCCCCACTTCTCCCAGCTTCAGCTACATCCACAGCATTATGTCATATGGTATACTGCTGTGGGGGAGTGCTGCAGATATAAACACCATTTTTGTGCTGCAGAAGAGGGCTGTTCGTGCAATTTATAATATGGGCCCTAGAGAATCATTATGCAATAAGTTTAAAAAAATAAATATTATGAAATTCCCTTGTCAATACATCTATGAAAATGTGTTGTATGTGCACAAAAATATTAATTTGTTTAAGAAAAATAGCGATAATCATTATTTTAATACTAGAAATAAAGAAAAACTCGCTGTTGCTACTTGTAGACTTCATAAAGTTAGTAAATCGTTTAAAGCGCAAGGTGTACGCTTTTATAACACACTCCCAAGGAATTGACAAAAATTGAAAATTAACAAATTTAAAAACGTAATTAAACAAAATCTTTATAAAAAAGCCTGCTATAAAATATCGGATTATTTAGATGATACAGAAGCTTGGGATTGAAATTGCTCCAACTCGTTCAAAATGTTACAATTTAGACGAAAAAACAGCCAGCCTTGTTTCTTGCCTTTCTTTCCTGGCTTGGTCGCGAAGGAACAGGCAGTAAAATTGACGTTTCAAAGTGATCCTTGTGATTTTAATGAATAAAAATATTTGACTTTCCCTTTCCCCACCCTCCCCGCTGGTGATACGTGGTGAACTTCCATAATTTGTGGTTAAGCTCTTAAGTACCTTAGTTTTTTACAAATCTCCAAGACAATAACATTTTAATCCAACTTCTGTTGTTTTCAGGTCTAGCTAATTAAAATGTCGCTATTAACTGAAAGCGAAATAAAATTAGAAAATGATGAACGGAAAGACCCCACGTCCTTCCTACCAAAAGAAGAAATGTGCTATGAGATTAAAAAGAAAAAAAAGAAGAAGAAGAAGAAGAAAAAGCAAGAGGATCCCTTTAAAGATGTGGAAGAGAAATTTAGCATCAGCCGGATACCGGATATAACGGCATTGGATCCGGATATAGGATGTCTGGATCCAGAAGTTACTATTAAGGTTGAGGATATAGAGGTGGATTTGAATATTGCTGATGTGAGTATTTTATTTTATTTTCATTGGCAATAAGTTCGCCTATGTAATTATTATTTTTTAAATCTATTTAGGCGAATCGGCTTTTGTATAATAGGTTGGGTAAAAAGTCTTTTCGCATTATAGTATGTATGAACTTGTAATAAAATCTCTTTGGCTATACTATTTGTATCTGGCTGGTTTTGGTATCATTCAAAGTTTAAATGTTAAAGAAGATAATTCCAAATTCAAATTAGGAAAATGTGTGATTTTTATTTGTTTTTCGTACTGTAAAGATGAGTGAATCTAATGAAGAAATTCGATACATTTTAAAATTATACTACAAAAAAGGTAAAAATGCAACGCAAGCCGCGAAAAAAATTTGCGATGTTTATGGACCTAGTGCAGTATTTGTGAGAGTAGCACAAATTTGGTTTAAACGTTTTCAATCCGGAAATTTTGATGTCAAAGATGCACGTCGCTCTGGTCGCCCTATTACGGATAAAATTGATGGCATTTTTGAAAAAGTGGAGCAAAATCGGCATATCAGTAGTTACGACGTAGCTGAAGAACTGGGAATTGACCACAAAACAGTTTTGGCGCATTTGAAAAAAACTGGGTACACAAAATGCTCGATATTTGGGTAGCCCACGAGCTCACTGAAAGAAACCTAATGAACCGTGTACTCATTTTTGATTCTTTATTACGACGTAATGAAACCGAACCATTTTTGAAGAAGCTGATAACTGGTGATGAAAAGTGGATCACGTACGACAAGAACGTGCGAAAAAGGTCGTGGGCAAAGGCCTTACAGGCTTCACAGACTGGCGAAACCCGGGTTAACTCGCAACAAGGGGTGATGCTGTGTGTGTGTGTGGTGGGATTGGAAGGGCATTATTCATTATGAGCTGTTACCACCAGGCAGGACCATCGATTCTGAACTCTACTGCGAACAACTGATGAGATTAAAGCAAGAAGTTGAGAGAAAGCGGCCGGAATTAATCAACAGAAGGGGTGTGGTTTTTCTTCATGATAACGCTAGACCTCACACATCTTTAGCCACTCAGCAAAAATTAAGAGAGTTTGGCTGGGAGGTGTTAATGCATCTGCCGTATAGTCCTGACCTTGCACCTTCAGATTTCCACCTGTTTCGGTCTCTTCAGAATTCTTTAGGCAGTGTCAGGTTAACATCACGAGAGGACTGCGAAAACCACATGTCGCGGTATTTTGATCAGAAGCCCCAAAATTTCTATAGCAATGGGATCCTGTCCCTACCTACAATATGGCAAAAAGTTATCGAACATAATGGTACCTACATACTTTAGTTAAATATAAATAAACTATATTAAGAAATGTTTTGAATTTTCTTAAAAAATGCGAAGAAACTTTTTCCCCAACCTAATTTATTTATGTTTGTCCAACTTCGATCAAAAATACAACCAAACAAAAGTGTATTGTTGATCGAAGTTGTCCAAGGATAACTTTTGAAGCAGTGATCCGATCTTCGTGAAATTTGGCTTAATGGTATGTAGTGATAGCTCAGATCTCCAAATCAACTTGGACAAATCGGCGTTGTATGTATCTTAACTAGTTGTTCGCCCTGAACTGAATATTATTCTTAGGGCGACTTGCACAACGATGCCTAAACGTATTTAGTGGCTAAATATGATTTAAGGAGTTGTCAAATCATACAAATACTTCAAATTTAAACATGTTTAGTCGCTAAATACGTTTAGTGATCTTTGCGCATGCCGGCTTTAATCTTTGACTGATAAATTGGTGCCACGAAATGCATAACCAACCTGCTTGCCCTACAGTTTCATTCAAATTAGATGTAACAGGGGTTCTTGTAAATTTGTATATGTATTTTTTTTGGTTACAAAGGGCAGTTATTCTAAATTTCGGACTTGTGCCTATATTTGTGTCACTAAAGCTACACGAATACCAAATTTCAGCATTGTGGGGTCACTGTTGTTCCCTGTGAATTTTGTTAAACTTTGTTTTTATTATGGCTAATAACTCAAAAACTACAAAAGTTAAACTAAAAATAAAAACGGAATTAAAATGTACTAATGAATACCTTTCATTTGACATCCCACTTGACCTAATAGTATCATTTTAATTTATTTTTACCCCTCTTGAACCCCAATATCTCAACAACCCCCCAATATTTTTAGCTCATTGAGTCACACCAAGATTGTGCCATCACTACCTACGTATATACCAAATTTTATGATGATTGGATAAACCCTACGAAAGTTATCCTCGGACAAACAAACATACATACATACATACATACAACGCCGATTTGCCCAAGTTGATTTGGAGATCTCGCTACGCTCGATCAATTATCTATGTATCTATAATCTATTTATGTATCTAACATATCTATCTACATATCTCTCTTATCTTATGTATCTTAGTATGTTTGTTTGTCTGAGGATAACTTTCGAAGCGTTGATCTGATCATTGTGAAAGATAAACTCCCGTTACTTTTAATTTGAATGAAACTGTATGTCAAGTTAGTTGGTTATGCATTTCATGGATACTTTACACACTTTTTTAATATTCAAAGATTATAAATAATATTTGTTTTTAGTTTTTATGGGAGAGGATTCTCGGGGCGAACTACTAGTTTATTTAGACGCACATTACAACTACTTACAAAAATACTGTTTTGATCAGAAAGCTAATTCGTGTAACTTAAATTAGTAAAATTTAAGCAATTTAAATTTAGATTGCAACATAAACACATGTGCGTACAAATAAGTAAATAATAAATAAATAAAAGTAATAATAATTCTGATTTGTCATAATGTCAGATATCTATAGGAAGTCTACTGCAGAATATAGGTCCTTCATAATATTTCCAGAGTCTTGGGTTACCTGCTCCAAAGGTTCCCAGCAACCTTTATTATAATCTTTCAAACTTTCGCGATCACTACATAATTACTGATTAAAACGGGTATTTATCGCGTATGTACCTTTTTTATTTGTTATCCCGACGTTTCGACTCCGTTACAACAGCCGTGGTGACGGGCGGACTTGATTACTTGGAACTACCGTCGAGAACTCCAGTCCGTCCGCGACCACGGCTGTTAAAACTTATTCAAAACGTTGGGATAACAAATAAAAAAGGTACATACGTGATAAATACCCGTTTTAATCGTAATTATAAAAAAATAAATAAAATAAATATTGCTGGACATTTCACACAGCGCTATCTAGCCCAAATTAAGCAGAGCTTGTACTATGGGAACCAGATAACTGATAGAATACTTATATACATTTTTTTTTGTAAATACATACTTATAATATATAGAGAAACAACCAGACCCGGAACAAATATCTGTAGATCATGCAAACATTTGTTCCGCAGCGGGGATCGAACCCGCTACCTCCTGCGTCTCAGCCGGCTATTCGCCCACTGCACCACGGAGGTTGTCATAATTATGAACCTTTATTATGTTATCTACTTTAAAATACATTCTGATAATTTTTTTCTTAACTTCCAGTTCAACAATGATGACGGCCTCGTAATGGACGGCTACGACGACGACTGCCAAATGGAACCATCCGTGAAACTCGAAGACCAGAACCGAGATGCTGTTCTACTAACCTTCCAAAATATTATCAGTGATAATATTATCACTAACAAGCTCCTTAAAACTGAGAAAATTACTTACGAAAAGTCATCCGAAACCCATTTCTGCCAAGTTTGCCATCTTGTGTTCAGAACGGCGAAGACCTTAGATATGCATCAGAAAAGAACTCATAAACGATTTAGAAAATCATTCGCACATGTTTGTAATGACTGTGGGATGTCTTATGAGTTTAAGAACAGCTTAGTAGCTCATATTAAAAGGAAACACGGACCCAATGCAAGCAAAGATGATATGATAGAAAGAACTTGTGATGTCTGTGCTTTAGTCTTTAAAGGCTCAGCCAGGCTACGGATGCATATGAGGAGAAAACACGGGTCTTATGAAGATACCTTTAACTTTGAATGTGATTACTGCGGTCTGACCTACGATAAACAATGCAGCTTAATTGTACATGTTCGAAGAAAACATACACACAAAATTAAACCGAAGAATAATCTTTGGTTGACTTGTCCGTTCTGTGCTAAAACTTTTAATAAAAGAGAAACTTATGCTAGACATATACAGAGAAATCATAGAGTTAAAGACGATGAAACTAGGAAGGAAGAAGACGAATTTAGAAAGACTTACATCAATGAGAAAACTGGTGAACTTTCTTGTAATCAGTGTGCGGCTAACTTTTCTACGGTCAACTATCTTAAATGGCATATGAGGAGAAAACATAACGCTAATATAGCAGATTTTAGACTAAGATGTAAGATCTGTGATCTGTCTTACGCAAATACTGAAAGTCTTAAGAGACATGTGAGAAGAAAACATGATAAGGGAACTTTTTGTTACGAGTGCAATCGACAGTTTCCTGACCGGGATACATATTTAACCCATTCTCACGCTAAGGATGTTAAAGAATGTACTATTTGCGGGTTAATTTTTGCAAATCAAGGTGGCTTGGCTAAGCATTTAAGGTGTACCCATAAAATAGATACTGTTAAAACTGTTTTCTGCCCAATTTGTAACCAAGGTTTCGTTAACAAGCGGCAGTTGAAACCTCATTATAACCGTGTGCATTTAAAAGTTACTTACACATGTAAGACGTGTGGCAAAGTTTTTAAGACTAGAGAGTATTATAAACGGCATATGTCATTGAAACATGCAACGGATCCACCAGTGGAGCCGGTGATGCATCAGTGTGAGAAATGTCCGGAGAAATTTAAGGATGAGTTTCAACTTTGTAAGCATAATAACTTTGCCCATGGAGATCCACTCCCTCTAGTTATTAAAAAAGAAGAGGACTTCAAAGATGTATTTAAATGCACGAAATGTTCAGATCAGTTCGAAAGTTGGGAGTTTCTACGTACCCATTTCGAGCAATTCCATCACATGACCGAAGAAGTCCAATGTCAAATGTGTGGGGATTTATTGAGTAGAGGAGAATTAGTTAAACACATGAAAAGCCACGACGAAATCGAAGTACAATGCAGATTTTGTGAGTTTAAAAGCAAAAACAAACTTAGTATGACACAACACATGCTTAGACACAAGAATGCAGCATCTATTAATTGTGAATACCCAAATTGTAGGTATAAAACGTTTTATGAGGAAGCAATGGTTAAACACAAGAAACGGCATCAAGATCAGGGTGTTAAACTGCAGTGTGCGAGCTGTCCGTTCCAAACTATGAACAAATACATTTTAAGGTACCACGAGGAGGCGCATGAGACGGGGAAGAAACGTTACCAGTGTGATAAATGTGATTATGCTACGATACTCCCAGCTAATTTAGTCCAGCATAAGTATAAGCATTCCACGGAGAAGAGGTTTAAGTGTGAAGTGTGTCCGTTCGCAACAAAGTATAATACTTCATTGCGGTTTCATGTTAAGAAGAAACACTGTGATCTTCCAACTATGAGTTAGTTTTGGTGCATTTGTTAGTTTTTCAATGGGTTAAGAAAATAAGGGCTTCTGTACACAAGACATCTGTGATGGCCATAATTGGCCGCTGGTACAGCCACTTGGTCACAAGTGGTCACTTCTTATTTAATAGCTACTATTGCCAGTTGTATCTTTACAAGAATCTAGAAAACAATGTAAAATTAACTTATCACTTATAAAAAATAATATCTAACGATAGGATTTAAAAAAGCTGGCTTTTTGTGATAATTTCGCCAATATAATTATGTTTTAAATTTGTATTCATGAACGATAGAGGTAATAAATATTACTTTAGCGCATGAATGATGGTCTATTAGTGATTAGATAAATAATCTTCTAGAAAAGTATTCTAAGAATTTGACGCAAGTGATCGATTACCGCGTCTTTCAAGAAAAAGATTAATGGCCGGTTCCTATAAACATCGGTAATTGATGACGAAATCCTCCAGTACAATTTTTTAAAGAGAAACGTGTCTTTGGCGGTTAATTACCTTTATAGGAACCGGCCATAAGAAAACTTCAATGGGAGAAATATTTTGCAGCTTGTTGGCCACTTGTGGCCATCACCGATGACTCGTGTATAGGAGCTTTAGATAATAAGATAGGGCTGCCATCTTGTAAAATCTTTGTATAGTGAATACAAATATGAAATAAATTATGAATGAAAAACTTATGATTAAGACATATGGAGTAGAGTACCTTACAATCAGGTGAGGTAGTGGTCAAGCGCTTGACAGGTACAGAAGTTAAGTTTAGTATCATCATCATCTCAGCCCGTTTGCACGCACTGTTGGGTATAGGCCTCCTCTTTAGGGCGCGTTCAAGTATCACATAACGCAACTTTTGAAGATTTGTGACTCTCCCCCACCCCCCCATGTAACGCGCCGTAACGTTTTTATGTCCCCCGCCCCCCCCCCCCCCCCCTTCTAAACGTTACGTAACACCCAAGTGACCATTTTTAACTAAAAGTCACAATTATGTTGCGCAAAGTACCGGAAAGTCACTAAAATACCTTCGTTATTGTTTTAATGCGGTCTTAATAAATAAAACAAGATTTTTATTTAAATAAAAAAAATGTTACGTAACGCGTTGTTCGGACCCCTTAAAATATACGAGGCATGCCTTTTAAGTTCTGTCGTTTCCATATTTTCCGGCAATTTTGAATTTGGAACTGTTCTATATTCGAATGTGTTTACATTTTGAATCTCAAAACAGTTGAAAGTATTAGGATTAATGCTATTGTTTAGTCACAGTTTCGATTTGAATCTGTCAGGTCACGTACGAAAATGAATCTTTCTAAGGAAAATGTTCGTGCAAGTGTTCAGTGATGTAGCCCCATGTCTGCGGACTGTCGAACGCTGGTATTTAGAATTCCAGCGTGGACATACTAGTGTTAGTGACAGATTTTGCGAAGGACGCCCAAAATCCGCCTTCACTGAAGATAACATCATTGCTGTGAGACAACTAATTCTCGAAGATCGTCATGTGACGTATCGAGAGATAGAGGCTCTATTAGGCATCTCAGGGACAACCATTCAGAAGATCTTGCATGAAGCGCTTGGTGTGAGAAAGCTAGTTTGCCGTTGGATACCGCATCTGCTTTCCGACGATCACAAGGCGGCCCGCGTCAGATGGTGTAAGAAAACTCTGCAAAGGTTCAACCGAGGGGAGTCAAATCACGTCTACGACATCATAAGTGGTGACGAATCTTGGATCTATGCCTACGATCCTGATACCAAACAACAATCTACAATCTGGGTCTTTCAAGACGAGCCAAAGCCGACTAAAGTTGTTCGTTCTCGAAGCACTTCAAAGAAGATGGTGGCCACGTTCGTTGGAAAAACCGGCCATGTTGCGACTATTGCACTTGAAGATCGTAGAACGGTTAACGCAGAGTGGTATACTACAGTTTGTTTACCACAAGTCATCGCCGAACTTCGAAAATCTAACTCAAAGCGACGCATCATCCTGCACCACGACAACGCAAGCTCACACAGCGCTCGTCAAACGATTGAGTATTTGAAGCAGGAAAAAGTAGAAATTCTTGACCATCCTCCATACAGTCCTGACCTAAGCCCTAACGATTTCTTTACATTTCCTAAAATTAAGAAAAGTCTTCGTGGTCAAAGGTTCCAGTCCGGTGAAGAAGCAGTCGACGCTTTCAAGACAGCCATTTTGAACACCCCACTTTAGAGTGGAATAAATGTTATAATAACTGGTTTGAGCGAATGGAAAAGTGTTTTAAGCTACGTTGTGAATACTTTGAAAAACAATAAAAAGTACTATAAGGTTCTAGATGTGTTTTTTTCTTCAAACGACAAAACTTAAAAGGCATGCCTCGTAGTAGTCGCATATGATGTGTAACATCTGACCACCGCGCGCGCTCATTGGTCAAATCAAATAGCGCGCGCTTCACCGGTTTCCTGTTACACATTTCCGTCCCTTTTGCCAAAATCATTCCCACAAATCGAGAGGAAAGATGTTAAACATCAACAGAAAGATAAAAGAAAAATAATTTGTTTCATAATTGTCTTTATGAATACGGCGCTTGCTGCGTGTCAGAAGAGTGGGTACACCTTTAATTACATGTTTAAAAAGTGCGAAACACTGCGCGCCATATTTGAATATAGCTCGAAAAAGCGCGATATTTCCCTAGAGGATATCGACTACGTGACAAAAACTTAGGCCCCCTCCCCCAGCCCTGTGACCAAGCGTGGTATTTAGAAGACCCCCCCTTCCCAACCCTGAACAGGTCACGTAGTATGGGTACGTTCCCTTACGGGAATTGACCCCTAGAAATCTATAAGGGAGGCCTATGTTTAGCAGTGGACATCCTATGGCTGATATGATGATGATGAAACACTGAAGGATCATGCAATTTTAGCTTTGAAAATCTCTTGGTAGATAGAAACACAATTTTGTAGATAAATGTTAAATATCTCTTGACGAACGTGTTGATTTTATTAATTTTCTTATTTTTTTCTATTATATAAAAATCAATTGACGTGCGTTAGTCTCGCAAAAACTCGAAAACGGCTCGACCGTTTGCCTGATTTTTTTTTGTTGTGAACGTAATTATTTAGACAAGGTTTGTATGAAATAAAATTTTGAAAAGCTGCCCGGGAAATTTGATAATTCTGGAAAATTTGAAAGTCCTTATTTCTATGGGATTTTTGTATGAACTCAAGACTATATCTTATTTTGAAATCCGTGCGAAGCCGGGGCGGGTTAACTGTTGTAAATATATTTTAAAAGGGTATTTTTTATTAATGTAACTTGCTCAAAATAATATTTTGTTTTAATGTTGCGCAACAAGGGCGACATCTGGTGCCATGGAATGTAAAACAATATAAATTAATATTTCATCACTACATAATTGATTCATTGCAAAGTTTAATTTTCAATGTCTGCAATATTTCTTCCTTGATATATTCAGTGATAAACACATACTTGTTACCAGAAAAAGTTAAACAACTGTTTAACGAGTGTTTAAAAAATCCTTAGAAATTTTTCTATAGCATTTTTTTAAACACGCGCTAAACAGTGTTTATTGAAGTGAAAACTTCTTTAGGCGCGTTGGGCATAGTAAACACTTCTTTAGGGCGTTGAGCATTTTTTAAGATGTGAAAAACCATTGATCTTGCGACACTGTTACCGACACCTGACACTGACTACTGACACAGACTGTTACTAACACCTCTGTATATAAGTATCTGTAGTGTAGTCTGCTTTTATTCAAGTTTTCACTTCTGTCAGCACTCCCGGAGTGCCACTTTTTTTTAAACACGCGCTTTAAGTGTTTATTTTGTTTTGTGGTTATTAATAATTTGCCAAAACGTCACATTATGTTACTCACAATTGTAAAGGTGCGCAATATTAATTAAAAAGTACATGATTACGAATTGATTATAAAATAAAATAAACTACATACCTACATATTAATTCATGTCACACCATTATATTCTTCAAATTCGAGGACACTGTAGGTTTATTATTTTTATTTTTTTTTTATTTACTGTCCTTTCGACAAGCCAGTTTTTTTTAATTTTAACTTAGAGTTTCCGTAGTTTTATGTTTATTTTTAAAAATAAAACTACGAACGGCCACTAATGTCATAGTAAAACACCATAAGTGTGTCGGCTAGCTGTATTTATAAAACCGCGCCAGTTTCGAAAAATGTTGCCAGCCAATGAAGATTATATAGCGTGGGTTAGCCCTCGACTTTTTCATTTACTTAAGTTACAATAAACTGTTCATAATTTATGGTAAATTAATAAATATAATAATTACTATTTTTGACGCGGTATGTTCTGTCGCCTCATTAATAATCAGAGTATAGCTATATTCTGATTATTAATGAGGGCTTTACATTTTCGATTTAAAAAGAAAAATTAGTTCCAACTAGCGTAATAGATGGCGCTGTCTGGAGATGCACCGCCATAAAATGTTTTATGCCAAAATCAAAATTTGTCTAAAACAATCTCACTTTGTCAGTTAAACAAAGATAATTGTTTGTTATTTTATTTCAATTTCCTCGGAAAATAATGTTGACACGACAATTAACATTGATAATTCACTTTCTTTTATTAATCAGAGCATGACAGAGCAACGCCATCTGTTAGCAGTTATAAAAACAAGGCGGTGAAAACCCCTCATTGACATATCTTTGTTTGTTTGTTTTGCGAACTCCATCCTTAGGAAAACGGTGTCTGCCGTTGTTTTCGGAATAGGAGTCAACGCACGGTTTAGTCATCTCTACTATACATACCCTTCTGTTTGTAAGTAATTTCAAATGAATTTGTTCTAATTTAAGTTTTGATTGATACGACATTGACAATTCACTCTTTTTTGGACGCAGACAGAACATACAAGTGCATGCTGCTTGACAGAGCAGCGCCACCTGTTAGCAGTTCTAAAAACATGGCAGTAAAACCCCCTCATTAAAAATCAGAGTAGGTATTTATAAATATTGCCACAACAAATTTATTGCTCTGGGATTTATAATATATTACAAGTTAATACGTTGTGTTTTGTATGAAATATGAATGTATGATATGAAGAATGTATTTGGTGCAAAACAACTGTATATAGATAGATAGATAGTGATAAACTGGTCAATAGCAGTGGAACATTTTGAAGATACGTTAAAATAAAATAAATGTTACAATGTTTTTAAATGGTTTTGTTTTATTTTGTCATAATATGAAGACACGTGATAGCAAAATAATAGAGGAAAATTTTGCCCAACTGTGGGAAAGTACAAATAAAAAAAATGGACCGGCAAAGCCTTATAGGTTTAACAAGATTTCATCCCATTTGATTTAGGTTTGCTGTGATTTAAAATGAACGTTTTGTAATCGTCTTTGATGTAACTTCTAATGTTGGTGATAGATGGCGTTACCCGCAGATGTAGAAATGTGCTCCAACATTATAGGCCGGGAGATGGTGACACAAAATGTCAGGTCATTTGGATCATGGCGGCCCTTCAGGGGTTTTTAATTATGTAGGCAAATGACAAAAAGGAAAATGATGGTCATAGGGCTGGTACCAGCGGCCCAGTCGCATGGGTGTTAATCGAACGTGTCGGATAAATTACTAAAGTCGAACGATTTGTTCCACAAAACTTCTTGTACCTAAGTATTTTACAGCCCGTCATACTGAAGAGAGCACATTCACTTTTAAAAAAACAATTCAACCATTTGTACCAGGCTAATTTTTGCACAGCTAATCATCATCATCGTCGGTTCCAAATGGCCACCATACCGCCGCAAAGGAGTATTTTTTTAAAGTGAAACTTTTATTACATCGTCTCAAACTTTTTCGTCTGTGTGTTGCATGTCGCGTGACGGTCGGCCGTGGAGTAGGGATAAAGTGAAAGGCGCTCGTCAGAGCAGCCGAGCGAATGTGTACAATATTTTTTTCAAAATTATAAGATTTTATAAATAAATAAATATTGCTGGACATTTCACACAACGCTATCTAGCCCCAAACTAAGCAGAGCTTGTACTATGGGAACCAGATAACTAATAGAATACTTATATACATTTTTTTTGTAAATACATACTTATATTATATAGAGAAACAACCAGACCCGGAACAAATATCTGTAGATCATGCAAACATTTGTTCCGCAGCGGGAATCGAACCCACTACCGCCTGCGTCTCAGCCGGCTATTCGCCCACTGCACCACGAAGGTCGTCCATTTTATGCGTAATTAAACGATTTGTACCAGTATGTGACTAATTTTTCCTGTAAGTTTAAGGTAAAAAAAAAAACGAAATTTCAATACCTAGGTGGCGGCAATCTTGTTTTATCAGACGAAAAATGGTTTCAAGATTGTATTGGTTGTTGACATATCAGAGCGAGTGTGGCAGTTCCAGCACCGTGGTCACGGTATAGGCTTATTTACAAAAAAAAAAACAAACATTTCAGAACATTATTTTTTTGAGAATGGCACCACTTTGGCACTTCACCTTATGTACGGTAAGTATACTTTTTCCAAAGCATAGTTTATTTCAAATTTCTAAAATTTTAAATGCCATACGGTAACAATTGGTTCCAATTTTTTTTACACCTTGATCTAGTGTGACAGTCTTCCGCCCCATGGTTACAGTATGGGATATTTTTTTACAATGATATTTGAATACAATGATGCCATACTGTAACAAATGATTTTACGTATTGTTTAATCGTATTTTGAAAACGTGTTGAATTTATAAGTTTTTCAAGTATGGCACTTTTTCCTCCTACTAGAAGTATGGCAAATATAATAACGGTCACATTTTATCATATACTTTCCAAAGCTCCAAATGCAATACTGGTACAAATCGTTTTGCAAAAAAAAAAATACTCCTTTGCGGCGGTATGGCGACCATTTGGACCGTCGGAAAGTATGGCATGGTGATTTTCGTGAATAGCTATAGGTCTACCGGAATCTCATGGCAAATGGAGAAATAAAAATTTGTTGCGTGCACTACCGGGGAAATTGCATTAAACGATCTTGATACTGTTTAATTTTTATTTATGTCTAGTATTAATGAACATGAAGTATGTAAGGTGTGTGTATGAAGAATATTGTTAGACATCGGGTTCATTATAGGAAAGTATGTCATGAAAAATAAATCAATCGTAGGTACATTACTTTATGTATTAGTTTATTATATATCATTTAAATCATAATAAAACTTAACACCTCATTCAGAACTAGAAAACGATTCCAAGAACTTCACTTGCATTTCTTGTTCATCATCTGATGATGAAGATGAAGAGGTATTTATTATAAATCGCTCCTCCAGCCTTTCAATTATTCTGTCTTGCTTGATGAAATTGTTTTCAATTTTCTTTACGTGATCACAATATTTTCGCCATTCCTCTGTACGAATTTGTTAGAATGTTTCTTCTGTTAATAATATAATGTCACTTGCAGGCCTATTTACATTTTTATCAGCAACTTTTTGCTTAATTATACCCCAAATAATTTCTATAGGATTCAAGGTGCAATGATAAGGTGGCAGCCTTAAAACTTCGTCTTATTCATTTCGTGGTGGTAGTCAGCAGATACACTTGTTGACCTGTACACCAGACAACAATTTGGTACAAAGCCATTTTCTCCACCAGCGTTTACAATGATCCACCTCGCTCCAAGTGAAATACTTTTAGATGGGCCTGAAATATTTTTGCTTTGCCAGCACTTGTTTACAGAACATGAACCAATTTATTATGCTCTTCAGTTTCGCAGCTTTCCTTCATACGCTTCAAAAACTTGTATCTTTGTAGTTTTATGTCATCTCTCTCCATCAAAATGGTCCTTTTTGATTGGCATTTAACATATTCAAAACCAATCTCCTTAAGTATAAGTCTGTAAAAAATAATAACATATATCATGTTACTCAAACGATAGCTTAGTCATTCATCATTATCATCATCAGTCTATACGTCCCACTGCAGGGCACAGGCCTACTCTTACGAGTGAGAGTGAAGAATTTTATATTTTTCTTACTTCAAAGATTCTCTCCCTCCGTTGAAATCAATATATTGTCGAAGAATTTGTAACAGTTTCATTACTGTTAGAATTTCTTTCCGAACTGTATAGAATTCTTTTACTTTATTCCTAATCAACTCTAAATCGAAGCTGTCCAAGTTGATTTTCTTCTTCCACCCTCTCCGCTTTTTACCAGGCGTGGAAAATACACCATCATTCGATGAACCCTCACCTACGATTCGTCGTATAGTTAAAGATTGAGTTTGATTTACGCCTTCTTCTTCGCTTATTTTGCGATACATATTGAAAACAATATTTCTCGCTTGAGATCGAAGTGGCTTTTTCAACATTTTTACAAAAACAACAAAATAACAAGAAGAAATCACAAAATGTCAGCAGCGGTTGAGAGATCTCGTAATTTAATTTGACTGGTGACAATTGCCATTGCCATATGAAAATCACAACTTTTTATAATTTTTTATGCCATGAGATTCCGGTAGACTCGACGATGATTAGCTGTGCAAAAATTATCCTGGTACAAATGGTTAAATTGTTTTTTAAAAATTAATGTGTTCTCGTGTCGGTATGGTGGGCTGTAAGTCAGAGAAGTGTAGCATTACACTACCACCTAGGTGCTTCTTTTTTATCGACTATCGGAAAGTACAAGAAGTTTTGTGAAAATCGTTCGACTTTCGTAATTTATCCGACACGTTCGATTAACACCCACGCGACTGGGCCGCCGGTACCAGCCCTATGACCATCATTTTCCTTTTTGTCATTACGTAATTAAACCCCTGAAGGGTTACCGTCCTGGTACAAATGACCTGACATTTTGTGTCACCATCTCCCGGCCTATTATGGTTTGGAGACTATATCATCGAGACTGCAAAGATACGTTCAAGCGTAGATAATCTGATAGATTTCAAACAAAAAATAATACTCGAGTCACAATATGTACTGTTTTGAGTTTAGTTAGTTCATGCAAACGAGCCTGAATATTTCTACGCGCCGCGCGGGGTGCCGGCCGTTGTTAGCACAAAAAGCAACGCGACGTTAGATATACGTGCCACACCTAGTCCATTTTAAAACAACAACAAATAAACTTTTTTTGGCTAGTGCTAACCTCATGCACGCCTCAAGCTCATAAATTGAGTTGTACATGTTACTCAATAGATGTCACTATTACCAAAAACAGGATACAGAACTGTCTAAATATATATTTGTATCCTTTCTCGCTCACACTCGCAATTTTCTCATGGGTATGAAACAATCGATTGCGATGCCTAATTTCTCGAATTTGTTTGAAGGAAAGTGGCTACACTACAGAAACATCGCAAACTCCGTGTTTGTTTTTGTGGTAAACATTAAATATAACGTTAATTTTCGCAGGTGAATGTGTTATTTAGTGTTATTACGCCGATAGAATCCATACAAAACCATGGATTTCACGAGCCTCCCGCTTGTGATGATAGAAAACATATTTTCATATCTCTCGTACGATGAAATCGCGAAAACCAGAATGGTAAGTGGATTTCATTGTATTTTATTTTTAAGGATAGTTTCTAGAAGCTTTACTAGTTTTAAAAAGGCTTGGAAATGTTTATCCAAAGTTTAGGTTTATGATTTAGTTTTACGATCACGTAACAAGTGCATTATTTTATGAAACCTTATTGCTGCCATGACAAAGGTTCTTACGTACATAACTTCTTACGACCGATGTGTAGGATCTATTTATAATGCATTGCTGTATTGTGGCATACAAGTACACATAGTGCAAATATAAAGGCATCTGTAGGTACTAGAGCTAAAACATATCTTGCTTTATTGCTTCTAATACCTAACCTACCTACATAAAATAGTGAATAGGTGTTATTAATATTAAACAAAATCTTTATAAAAAAACCTACGGTAAAATATCGGATTATTTAGATGATAGAGAAGCTTGGGGTTGAAATTGCTCCAACTCGTTCAAAATGTTACAATTTAGACGTAATTTATTTTCTGTATGTTATGTATTCTAAAAGGATCATTAAATAAAACAACCAGACTTGTTTCTTGCCTTTCTTTCCTGGCTTGGTTGCGAAGGAACAGGCAGTAAAATTGACGTTTCAAAGTGATCCTTCTGATTTTATTGAATAATAATATTAAACTTTGATATAACTACCTACTAAACAAAAATGTTGCTTAGTATAGTTAGACCATGAGTAGCTACACACACACGATGGTAGTAGGTGCCCACTAACTACAGCGAGATCTACATTTTATTACTATATTTCCATTTTTAATTAAAAAAAATGTATAGAAGCATGCACAACTGCACAATTAAATAAGAAAATATATACATAAGTATATTATGTATGTACACACTCCTGCAGTATTATGCAAACATCTGGAAGGTTTTAAAAACATTAAATGTAACTTGGAAGTTGTGTCATAATCATCTAAAGACAGTGTTGCGTTGCTAACAGGTAACCCCCAGCACGTTCAAAGAAATAAAAACTTGCAAAAGGATAATTTCTGAAATGCTGGTTTATCAAAGTATAGATTTTATCTAAACACACAATATGTAATAAAACTTTTTAAAATCAACTTTCTACAAGCTTTTATTTCATATTTTAAATATTCAGTTAGCAACACTCTCTGTACCTATTCATAATCCATAATCATGTCTCAAAATCATAATTGTAGCATACCACCAGAAATTTTTATTACTGTTAAGTACTTAAATAAACTCAATTAAAACCAAACTCCAAATGGTTACAAACTAATTCCCTACTTCAAAAGTCATATTAGGAGACTTTCTACACCATGTGATATTTATAGATCTGTGTGTGTGATGGTAGACATAACAGCTTTAATATGGCTTGTCTATAAACACTTACTCTTACTTGGGTTGGTCTTACTTGGCTATTCAAGCCTGAATATTGAGATAGTTGAAGAACTTGTTGCAAGCATCATCTGCAGGTACCCACATTTCATTTCATTTCATTTATTTATTCAGGAACAATCAGGTAATTGTGTATGAAATTACATCATATTTACAAATTACAATATTTACAATTATCACATACATTATAAAATAAAACAGTCAAAAATAATAAAATAAAACAAAACAAAGTGTACTTATACCTAAATATGTAAAAAAAAAGTAAAAAAAGTCAACTGAACAATAATCATCAAAGAATATAAAATAAAAATGATTTAAAATAATACTACTAAAGATAATAACATTAACTATGAAAAATAAAAACGAGTTTTCAATATTATTACAAGTCATAAAATTATTCACTGAATAGAAACACCTTTTCAACAAAAGCTCTTTTAGTCTTGACTTACATTTAAAAGGACTCGATAATTTTTATATAATAATAATAATATATTCATTTATTTTCTCTCACAAGTTGTTTCTTGTGTCTAATTTACAAAGGCAAGATTGTATGGTGTCAAACAAACATTGTGAAAGACTGCTGCCTGAAGTAGGTTCATAGGAACCTGTATCACAGGTCACTATTAAGATATAAAAAAAAAGAAAAAAGTAGGCAGTGCATTAAAAAGTCTTACAGCTTGGTACCGGGAGCCATGTTTGGCAACATTCAATCTTGGACAGAGAGGTGTCTCAAGATCTTTTCGTCTTGTGTCTATTCTGTTTTTTCTTTGTTCAAAAGTTTCATATTTAAGCGGATTTTTAACCACGTCCATTAAGACTACTAGAATGTATAGGCTGGGAACTGTCAGAATATTGAGGTTTCGAAAATGTTCTTTACATGATTCCCATTGTGGAAACGCCCTGTTTATGTTGTAGACATAACTGTTACCCCAAAACTTAACACTATATCGTCATCTTGATTCTACTAGGACCACATATTTGCTTATTAATTAATGTCAATCAAATGTCAGTATTTACACAGATTATATAATAGTTAAGGTATGCAATACCACCACACATATAAATTGAAAAAAAAATTGCATTATTTTGGAGTTTTAGAATATTTACTTATTATTGCCTCTAGGGTACTGTACCATTACTTTCAAAACTTTAAAACCTGTTTTACTTGAACTTTACCAATTTATTTGTAATCCCACCTGATGGTAAGGGTGATGCAGTCTGCGATGGAACACACTTTTCTAGAATACACCTGTATGCTCGACTGGGAAAGTTTTCATTGAACAAAGAGTTTTTTTATAATTTCCAGGTGTCAAAATATTTCAATGAGATAAGCAGCCGAATGCTAAACCGAGGTTTCTGCCTGATCGAGAGACGACACTCCTTAGCCTTGAAGAATGTTAAAGCACAGCTGCCTCGGAGGGAGTCAGAACGCAGGTTGGTTCAAAATCCCCTTACCTCCGAAGTTCGCGAAGTGATAAATATCCTCGATCAATGAATGATCTGTATCTTTTACAGATACCACCAGCTCTCGCGACACTGCGATATCCTGACATCCATTGAGACCCGTATCTCCATGTTGAATATGACATACTCCAAGTTCATCGACCACAACATGTGCTGCTTCATACCTGGGAAGGTCACTAACCAAACTTATATATTCTACGAACAGACCTCGCGACCACTAACCAGTTATTTAAAACGGGATATATGTATACCATGTAGTTTGTTTTTAAAAACATGGTAAACATGGTCCATTCCACCCACAGGTTGTCTGGTAGAGATCGCTATTAATGATACTTCCTTTCAAATAAAAAAAAACGGTCTAGTGCGAGTCGACCTTGTGTGCCGAGGGTTCCGTACCTACCCATTATACCGCCATAATAAAATGGTATATATATATATATTTTTATTGTTGGAATTTATTCTTTATTTCGGTAATTTAATTTATGAGTCTAATTTATAAGGGTTCCTTTTTTACCTTTTGAGGTACGGCACCCTAAAAAAGAACCATCGAATCTGATCACATGAAGCGGCGATATCTAGTAGTCCCTTTTTTGCTCCTTTTTGGAGGAAGTACCCTTGCAATTAAAAATTCCCGACGACAAACCAATTCTATAAAGTCATAAAACCTGTATACAAAGTTTCGTCCAGACCTTTTTTTTTATTGATGATAGTCAAGCGCTTGACCACTATCTCACCTGATGGTAAGTGATGGTGAGATCGAAAATGGAGCATGCTTGCCTAGAAAGAACCTATTCACTCTGGACTTGGAAGACTCTGAGATTATACTGGTTTGGAAAAACATACGCCGGAAGTGAGTTTTACTCCTTACTTGTGCTAATAGAAAAGTTGAAGCAAAGTCAAAGTCAAATATTTTTATTCATTAAAATCACAAGGATAACTTTGAAACGTCAATTTTACTGCCTGTTCCTTCGCGACCAAGCCAGGAAAGAAAGGCAAGAAACAAGGCTGGTTGTTTTTTTTAATGATGCTTTTAGAATACATTATACAGAAAATAAATTACGTCTAAATTGTAACATTTAGAACGAGTTGGAGCAATTTTAATCCCAAGCTTCTTTATCATCTAAATAATCCGATATTTTATAGTAGGCTCTTTTATAAAGATTATGTTTAATTACGTTTTTAAATTTGATAATTGTAAATTTTTGTACATCACTTGGGAGTTTGTTATAAAAGCGTACACCTTGCCCTTTAAACGATTTACTAACTTTATGGAGTCTACAAGTGGCAACAGCGAGTTTATCTTTATTTCTAGTATTAAAATTATGATTATCGCTATTTTTCTTAAACAAATTAATATTTTTGTGAACATACATTAGATTTTCATAGATGTATTGACAAGGGAATGTCATAATATTTATTTCTTTAAACTTATTGCGTAATGATTCTCTGGGGCCCATATTATAAATTGCACGAACAGCCCTCTTCTGCAGCACAAAAACGGTGTTTATATCTGCAGCACTCCCCCACAGCAGTATACCGTATGACATAATGCTGTGGAAGTAGCTGAAGTAAACTAGTCTAGCTGTGTCTACGTCTGTAAAAAGACGGATCTTTTTGACTGCGTATGCCGCAGAACTAAGTCTCTTCGACAACCCATCAATGTGAGGGCCCCATTGAAGCTTATTATCTAGGGTTATACCTAAGAATACGGTGGTGTCCACAAGAGCCAACTCCTCGTCTTTATATCTGCTTTAACTTGTGTAACATTAGGTAGTATAAATCTAATACACTTTGTTTTCTTTTCATTTAGAAGTAGATTGTTTACATTTAACCATTTTACCACCTTAGAGATTGCATTGTTTACATCGTCAAAATTGGTTTGTCGTCGCTTTAATTTAAATAAAAGTGACGTGTCGGCAAATCATTTGGTACGGCAAGGTGGTATGCCGACCAGGTATGGGTGGTACTTCTCGGTACGTCTGCTTGTCCGGTGGTGGAAGGGGGAAGAAGGGATAAGGTCATGATGATCTTGTGCACATTCACCAAAATGAATCTTTTAATAAAACTGATCGAACGAAAGATCGGTTGTAAAATACGACTTGTAGTACCAACAAACTGACAGATGAATTTTACCAGACTTGAAGCAGATTCGCTTCGCTCGCTCGGTCATGTTACCTACAGTTAAAACTCATAACCGTTAAAAACCTTTTTTGACCAAAATGTTGATTGCAAAAATCTGTAGGCGAGAACAGACAGACTGACAGACGGACAAAGTCATTTTATGGCTCTCGAAACTGAGACGCTTCGCTCACTCGGTCAATAATAAAAACTTACATTTATTTAGGATATAAATAAACACTTTGAGTTCTGCGTGTTATGCAGGTTACCCATGTTTGCAAATTAATAAAATGTTTATGAATGATTTGTTAGAGTGAAAGTTTTTGACAGGTGATAGATGAAATCCGGCGCGTCCTTATCCTCGTAGAGACGGAATCGAGCCCGCCCAGAGCACACGAGGTGCTGCAGGAGTTGCGCGATATATCGAGCATGGCGATAGAGCATTTTGATGATAAAATATCGCCCGCCTTCCGGAAGAAGTTGCAAGAGGGCGCCACACAGCCGGCCAGACCCGCACACTGTAAGTCTATAATAATATAACGTTTCATTCAGGCAACAGTGTGCACATACAAACATCTGATCACGTGACCCATTGATATGATACGCTACTTAACCTAGTAACCCTATTTTGAAATTTTAACACCCACCATTTTGGCTCTTTTGGCATACCTTAAAAAATATAGATAAAAAAATAAATCTTGCCCTAAATGTAATTGACGCATGCCGTCTTCGCGTGACGGATTACAAGTCGGTTTTATCTCCAAGGCGCGCCAATAGGTACCTTAAATTAAAATACCTTAAAGACAATACACTTAAATACATAAAACAATAAACTTAAAAACTAAGGGTCTTACCACAAAAAAGTTAAACACCCACTAAACACTGTTAAAAAAATCCTATACAAAAATTGGTAAGGATTGTTTTAAACGCACGATAAACAGTGTTTAATTTTTTTTGTGGTAAGGCCAGAACACTTATTTATTTTGGTAATTTCTTTCGTAGCCACTTCCCTTTAGCGCCTGTAAACGATGCCAAACGGCCAGAAATTTAGGTTGGCACTGGATTACTTATTTGTTTTATTTATTACAGGTGAAACTTTATACTCAATTATGTTACAGCTGTGTTAGCTCCATTCGTGATGCGTCAAGAGATTTCCAACCTCCGTCGCAAATCGCTGCTCAATGCCAAAATGGCGCTCGTCATGGCCAATCAATACAAGAAGCTGTATAAAGGGGTAAGTTATCCATACCAAACTTGTAAATTCGAAAGTAACTCTTTTTGTTACGTTTTCACGATTAAACGGCTTGACCGATTTCGATTAAATTTAGTTTAATAATGTTATCTTACCTTGTCATACATTATAAATACGCGTGACGGCAAACAATTCTTTATCCGTACTTTTGACAATAATTGATAAACCCTCAAAAAATTTAAATAAAAATAGTAATAATAAATCTGGCACCAATTGCCTCTTGGTCGCATGCCATCATTGCGTGACAGCACAGAAATTGCTCCAACTCGTTCAAAATGTTACAATTTAGATGTAATTTATTTTGTTTAATGTTATGTATTCTAAAAGGATCATTAAAAAGAACAACCAGCCTTGTTTCTCGCTTTTCTTGCCTGGCTTAGTCGCGAAGGAACAGGTAGTAAAGTTGACGTTCAACAAAGGGATCCTTGTGATTTTAATGGATAAAAATATTTTGAATTTTGATTTTGTTACATAATAAATATATATTTTCAGATGTTGGATCACAAAATGGTTGTGTGGCGACAGCAAAGAATTATAAAACAAATGGCGCGAAGGCAGAAGGAACAAGATGCAACTATAGGTAATATACACGAATGCGAGGAAATTATGAATGTCTAATTACACGTACAGTTATCGCGAAAGTTTTTTTCATTGCATTGCATTCAATTGCATTTTGCTAAAATTAAATACATCTCATGACCAATCATTATTTCTATTTACAAATGGAACTGGCCACATCACACTAATATTATAAATGTGAGAGTTTGGATGTTTGTTTATTTATTTGTTTGTTTGTTTGTTACTCAATCACGTCGAAACGGCTGAACCTATTTCGATGAAATTTGGTATGTACGTAGATTATAATCTGGATTAACACATAAGCTTCTTTTTTGACAAACAACGCGATAACCTGGATATGCTACTTTTATCCCATAAATCAGTTCCCATGGGATAAAAATGGGATGTCAAAGTTTATATATGTATTTTGCATCCCAGAATAACGCGGGTGAAGCCGCTGGCAACAGCTAGTTTATAATAATTCTAATTTAAAAAAACCTCCATGACAAATCCTATTTATAAATTTATTATTAAAATGAAATAGGCAACAGGGTTCGGTTGTGAAAAATAAAATAAAACAATGGTGCTTTATGATGGTCATTGTATTGTTTTATAATGAAACATATTTATATTGTTTACCACACCACCTGCTCCACAATGTCAAATTATATGTCATGTAAACCACACCGAAAGCAGGTGATTAAATTCCTACGGTTGAGCCGGGAGTAAAGTTGTACTGAATTGATGAAATTGTAATGTGATTTCAATTTGGAACCTCGTCTGTATTAAAATTTGAACCAAAGATACCCACACAATAAGAACTTATTCGTAAATCGAACTCACCTCTGCACAGAATGCACCAACCTAGATTTGGTTTTTATTGTCTCGCAGAAAGTGTAAAAAGTAGAGTATTCTCCTCGTGGCTAAAGCTGTCTGCATCTTGAACGTTCTTATCTCTCTGAACTCAGGATTTTAATAACTCCCTCGCTCCGGTCGTGAGTTAACTTTAGAACCCTTCGTTACGTTCGGGTTTCAATATAGCGCCCGTGACGCAAAGACATTGCTCTATCCCGTTGTTTAATAATCTACTATTATTTGCAGCTGATTTAAAAAAAAGGATCGACGAATGCGATATCAAGTACAGTGAAATTACGCACACAAATGTTGGAGGAAAAACGTTAACTGGTAAATATTTTAAGTAATTCTATTAATTTCAAACTTGGAAGATAAAGATAAAATCTTAGTGCATAGGAGGAAGTTTTGGATTTATAATCAAAAATGACGAATAAATTCCGTTCCCTTATCTCCGTAGTTTGCGAAGTTATAAATCCGAAATTAATATGATTGATAGAATGCAAAGATTACAGGATAATTTTACAGAAGTATATCTAGAATAGTTTTCTTGGTTTACCGGTCACATAACTAGATGGCGCTGCTTAATTAGCATAAATAAACCTATCTAGGTTCGGTTCCGAGTCGCGAGTCCTACTCGTAGTTGACCGGTCTTGTTTTTTCTTAGGTGCAAGCGAAGTAACGTCTACATCGCAGCCTCTCCGACACTTCTCGAGTCAGATTAAGCTGGACTTATCCGTTTTACCGATCGGTACTTCCAAGCAGAACTCCAATTCACGTGAGTGAAGCCAATACATATGACAGTAGGCATGAAAACTATTAGATTAGATAATTCTTTATTGCACACCTTATAACAATACAACTAAAAAGAACACCGTTAAACTACGTGATACAATAGGCGGTCTTATCGCTGAATGGCGATCTCTACCAGACAACCTATGGATGGAATGGACTGTGTGGACATTACCTGGGGTGTAATGGTGTACCTAACATACTACATATACATACCTATGATATAAAAAATAAAAATAACGTAAATGAATGAACCTAAATAATAACTACTTATATAAGACACATAATAATTAATAATAGATACATGTATATTTAGCGTTATTTTTTAAATGATTGATTGTCATTTTTCAATCATTTTCATCTTATGAAATTTTGTTTTTACTGTTGTTTCACTTGTGACTTTTTTTTAACAAGCTAATGACCCACCTGATGTTAAGTGTTAGACACATGTTAGAAATGTGCCCTACGATGCATTGCCCTGCGTCCATCAACTTGAGGCATAAAGGTGCTTGTAATTTCATCGGCATCCATACCCTTCAAACCGAAACACAGCAATGCTGCCCGGGGAATTCCCCAGGCGAGCCCTTTCACAAGAAACTCTACTACTCTTGAAATTTGACAGGGGATGAATTAATATTTTTTTTATACGACCTGGCATATGGCCTGGCAATTCATGCGGATTTCATCGGAATTCGTTGAGATCTGCTAAATCGTAGGTAGAATGAATTGCAACTGAACGAATACGACCGATGACTAACGATAAATGCGAACAGCGATTTCATTCGAATTATTCTTAGCAGGTTAATAGATTATGACCGGGTTTGGGACATAGGCTACTTTTTAACCGACTGCGCAGGAGGTCTTATTGAGAAATCGCGGGATCGAAGTCCGAGCCAACTAATGAACTAATAATTACATAAATTAAGTCGATTCACAGAATAAAAAAAATTGTGAACTTCATTTATTTTCATGGAGAACTCACGCTTGACCAAAAAATATAAAAATACCAAAATTTTTCTATTATTTAAGACTAAACTGTTTTTCAAACAGGTCCTCTGTATCTGATATGGTTACAGATTTGCCTATACTGTCCCAGTAATAACGAACACTACATCATAAATCATTTTCTTTTTAGGGTTCCGTACCCAAAGGGTAAAACGGCACACTATTACTAAGGCTCCGCTGTCTGTCTGTCCGTCTGTCACCAGGCTCATGAACCGTGATCGTTAGACAGTTGAAATTTTCACAGATGGTGTATTTCTTTTGCTGCTATAACAACAAATACTAAAAACAGAATAAATAAATATTTAAAGGGGCTCCCATACAACAAACGTAATTTTTTTGCTCGTTTTAGCTCGATATTGATAACGGCAACAGGTAGACGCTTGAAATATTCACAGAATATTTACTCATATATTCACTTTAAAAATAAATTATGTAATAAAAAAAAAAACAAATATTTAAGGAGGGCTTCCATACCGTGATTTTTTTTGCCGTTTTTATAGATGTACGGATGTACGGATTTATAAATGACGTACGGAACCCATCGTGCGCGAGTCCGACTCGCACTTAGCCGGTTTTTTTGTAATTTAAATACAATGTCTCGTTTATTCCAGTTCTCCCCAACATCAAACCCAGGAAGCCATTAATAAAGCTCCCCAGCCTCTCCGAATCGGACGAACCTCCCCGAAAACTGCCCAACACCGAAGAGAAACCAAAAAAAACCATCAAACACCGCGGGATCGCCAGCGAGGTACAGAAAATCATAGAAATCTCCAACGAGATCAGAATGATCAACAAATTGGGGTTGAAAAGATTGATGGCAGATGTACCTAAAGATTGCAAGAAACAAAAAATGGATTGAATTGTGTATTGTGTGAAATGGACCTATGCAGCCCTGGATCTAGAATTTTTCCTAACCGGGGCAGAAACATGATGTGGCGCTCCCTCTCCTTCAGTGATTGAGAGGGGGGGGGGGGGGTGTTAACCGAGGCAGAAAAGCAGAAACTTGAAGTGGCGCCTCTCCTCCCACCCCTCTGGAGATGGCTCCAGAGTTTGAGGGGTGGGAGGAGAGTTAAAGTTTGAACCATTCCAAATCAACGACGTGCGCCTGCTGCCAAGCGCTTTTTAAAATATGCTTATTTTCAAACATATTTAATTGAATGATTTGATGCCCCTGAAATCTTTGTCCGGGGGAGGTGCGCCTGTTTGCCCCCCCCCTCCCCCCACGCTAGATCCGCGGCTGGTAAGATGTACAGGTGTACCGGTTTGCCCCCCACCTAGATCCAGGGCTGGTAAGATGTACAGGTGTACCGGTTTGCCCCCCACCTAGATCCGGGGCTGGTAAGATGTACAGGTGTACCGGTTTGCCCCCCACCTAGATCCGGGGCTGGTAAGATGCATGTACAGAATTGGGTCTTGGATAATTTTGTGACATCCATATCTAAAGCCAAAACACTGTAATATAAAAATAAATAATAACTATGTTACTATAAAATAGTAAATATATATTACGATTATTGTCAATCCATATGGAATCAAATGGCGTGCAAAAAATATTGCATGTAAAAGTGAATTTCTTCAAAGTTAACGTTAGTCTCCTAAGAACGTTTTCTTGTAGTAATAATAGTTAAAGTAATGTGCCCCAATTTTACACCACAAAATAGATACGGACAGAAGTAGGTATAACGAGCGAAAACAATAATACTATTATTGGTGGACATTTCACATAGCGCTATCTAGCCTCAAACTAAACAGAGCTTGTACTATGGGAACCAGATAACTGATAAAATCCTTTTTTTTGTAATTACATACTTGTTGATCGAGCGAAGAGAGATTTCCACATCAACTTGGGCAAATTGGCGTTGTTTGTATGTATGTATGTATGTATATTTGTTTGTTTGTCCGAGCATAACTTTCTAAGCGTTTATCCGATCATCGTGAAATTTGGTATATACCTATTGTAGCGGACGCCGAGCTATAGATTAATTTAGGAAAATGTTGTTTCATTGCATTGTATAGATGTAGAGATTAGAGGCGAACGATAGGGTCGCTGCCGCCGAACTGGGCGCAGCAGCCGGGTTTTATGTTTTCGAATGGACTAAACTCGCTGTTGGCCTCTGAGGCCGTGACAGCTTAACCGAACTTTTTGCGAGCGCAGATGGCGCTCAGCCCAGTAAGTTTTTTAGGCAACTAGCGCAAGGGCACCACTTAGGTACGAACCTCGGCTTGGGCTGTTGCCGGGGTGGGGATAGGAGAGAAACGCCCGGGTACATGTTTGTACCTCGTATAGGCGGCGACTGAAGGGATTCGTCGACCTCGCCGGCGAGATCGGTGTTTCTGTAAAGTGTTTGCTCTGTCTGATGTAGATGACTCACCTTCCGCATTAGCGGAGGTGATTTCATCATCCGGGTCTCCGAGAACGTGTCTCGGACGACGGAGGATTTTAAACGCAGCAGCCGGGCACCGCCGTTTTGTATATTTATAGTGTGCGAGCGAGAGGGCGCAACCCGTCCCTCTCCCACACTATCGGATCGGCAATATAATATTTATAGTATGCGAGCGAGAGGGCGCGAGCCGTCCCTCTCCCACACTATCAGATCGGCAGTATTATATTGCAGATACCGGCCTATAAAGGCAGCGGCGCCCGCCCTCAAAAGTATTAGGCCCGGCTCATTCGCCTACCGCGTCCACAAAGTTTTTCGCGCGCGCACGGACCCTCTGCTCCGAACGATCTCGGCAGCGTTTTCTTCTGGAAACGTCTGCCGAGTCCGACCCGCTTTAAAAAGTGTGCGGGGACCGCCTTTCCCCTCGAGTTCCGGACTGCGAGACAGCGGTACCCAGTGCCGCGAGCCGCTAAACCTGAACGGGATTACGGTTTCGAGTTGCTGGCGTCGTCTCGCTAGTCCCCGGTCGCGCGAAGGTGAGTGCCCCAACTACGTGTCTGTGTAGTTTTGTGCCGCATAACTGTTAAGTGTCTGTGTTGTGTAAACCTACGCGATGTCGGACGCTAACGCCCCTTCCGGAGGATCCGACCGTGACGGTCGGAAGTTCCCGGAAGGATTCCATATCCTCGGACTCCTCAATGCCCAGCAGCAGAGCCTCCAGCCTTGGTCGTGAAGGATCGCTCGCGCGCCAGCGAGAGATTCTAACCGGCCAAGTGATAGACCGCTTCCTGGAAAGGAAGCGGGCCAGCAAGAAGTCCGGCACGCCCGTCCCGCGCCAGGGATCGGCCTCGACCCCCGCCACCCCCGCAGGCAAAATGCCTCCGCCGCCGCCGCAAAAACCGCAAGTAGATAAGCCCCTTTCCCCAAAGTCTGAGCTAGATAGGAGCTTTATCATACTACAACGACTGGTCGAGGCAAAATACCTACCCACCAAATATTTGGGGGTACTCAAGCAAGCCATAGAGGAAGATGTAAAAATCTTTCTACCCCCGTGACGCCCACGCCAGAGGCGCCATCATTGAACGACACAAGACAATGGAGATTCCGGGCATTCCACAACCAGGCTCACGGAGGAAACGGGACGAAGACAGCGCGTCGGAGGCGGAGGAGGAGGTAAAGCGCCGCTGCGCAAAGCCTCACTTCGCGCCGCTCCCACAACGCGTGCCTAGACCCTCACGCCCTCAACCACCACACACTGACTCACCGCAGCCTACCACCTCAAAGGCCGTAACCTACGCGGCAGCCGCCGGGGGCGTAACGCCCCCCCCCCCCCGCCCGCACAACGACCACCGCCGACCGCACAGATCGCCGCCGCATCGACGCCACTCCAGGGTCCCCAGGTAGGTGGCACAGTGACCCGCTACCCACCTCTTATTGTTGAAGTGCTGCCCAACTGGCCCAGGCACTTCAAAGCTCTAAAGGAGCGCCTGGGCCACCCGCCAAACGCTCGCCCGTTCGGCAAGGGAGTCCATTTCTCCCCGACGTCCGGGGGTGAGTACAGGGCAATTCAAGACTACCTAACGACCCTGGAGCGCACGGAGAAGGTGGTCTGGTTCACATCAGCGCTCCCCGAAGACCGCAGCCTAAAAGTGGCCATCCGAGGGCTCCCCGCAGATACCCCTGTCGACGAAATCGAAGCTGATCTCCGGGAGAGGGGGTTCGAACCCGAAGCTATCCGGGCCGTTCGCCCCTCAAAAGGCAGACCGGGCTGCATATTTTTTGCAGTCCTAAAACAGACGCCAAACCTCACCCCGGACATATACAATATCACAGAAATGTTATACATGCCCGGGGTCGTCATCGAGAGCTGGAGGGGAAAGAGCGGCCCCGCACAATGCCACCGTTGCCAAGCCTTCCGCCACAGCAGTCACAACTGCCATCGACCGCTGGCCTGCGTCCGATGCGGCGGACCGCACTACGCGGGTGAATGCCCTCGCCCCAGAGATATGCCCCCCACCTGCGCCAACTGCGAGGGGCCTCACACGGCCAACAACAGGAGCTGCCCTGCCTTCAAAAAGGAGGCGCGAAATAAGAGGGCAGGCACTGCAGCCCTCACCGCCACTTCCTCGGCCCCCCCGGAGGGGACGCTCGCGCTCAGGGGGCAATAGCAGACCCCAAACACCGGCCCCGCCGCACCCTCAGACACAGACCCCAGCCTCGCTACACTATGAGGTAAGGGAAACGGTGGGACCCACACTGATGGCCCCCGCCAACCTACCAACCAGTAGGCTCCAACCCCCACCAGCGCCCAAGAAGAAGAAGAGGACAAAGAGGGCGAAGAGAGGAGGCAGAGAGGAGCCCCCCTCTGACTCAGACGCCCCACTGCCCGCCAGAGCGGCAGTCATGCCCCAGCCTGCAGGCCCCCCCACCACCACTGCGAGCCAGACCCCCCTGCCCCCTCGGACAGCAACGCCAGCGGTAGTCCAATCTCAGACTACCGCCCCCTGCCCGGGACCAGCAACATTAGCTGCCCCCCAGGCCCACCAAGTACCCCACCCTTCCCAGGTCCGCACTCAAAAGCGGACGAAACCCCAAAGACCTCCCACACAGCAACAACCCCACCCTCACCCACACTTCCAATACCCCCAACAACCCTACGGCAGCGAGCGCCTCCAGGTGCTGGACACAGCGCTACAGATCCTGCAGGAGATCCTCCAGACCCTCAGAGTGGGGGAGGACCCCATCCCGGTAGTCATAGCCGGAATGGGAAAACTACTGCAGGTCTGTTAAAACTGCGGATCCTGCACTGGAATGCCCAGGGCATCAGGCAAAAGGTAGGCCTGCTAAAGCTCCTCATCCGTGAACAGAACATCGACGTCGTACTCATCTCAGAGACCGTGGTGAAGGACGCCGATCGCTTCAAACTCCCTGGCTACTACACATACCGCCAAGATGAGTGGAGCGAGCACAGCAACCGCGGGTACCGTGGCCTCGCGGTCTGCGTTAAAAGGAGGATCATCCACCAGCAGCTACCAACGCTAAAGCTCAACTATATGCAGGCCCTAGGGGTGGAGGTGAGTATCGCCGGTAGACCCCACCACATATACGCCGTCTACAGACCCCCAAATACCCCCATCAACATTGCGGAGATCCATAAGGTCATAAATTCCACGCCACTACCCACCATCGCCGCAGACGACTGGAACTGCAAGCACCAAGCGTGGAATTCTATGACCTCAAATACGGCTGGCAGACGTCTCCAGCAAGACGCAGAGGAGAGGGGGTACTCGGTCTGCGGCCCCGAGATGCCCACACGATACCCGACCGAGCGCCATCACCTGCCTGACGTCCTGTACATCATTGTGTACAAGGGCCTGGAGTGCCCGCCCATACAGGAGGTCCTCCATGATGAGCTACTCTCTGACCACCAACCGGTGTTAGCCATCATGGAGCAACAAGCAGCGCACATACGGCTGAGGCCCGAGAGATAAAGATAAAGATAAAGATTCATTTATTTGCGATACATGGGTTACATCAGTTGGTAATACAATAGTCTAAGTACAGCCATGACCAGCATACAAGCATGCAAAATTTATTTAACCACTATTATGCATGAATTATCAGTTTAATATAAATAAATTAAAAATATGTCAAGTCATTGCAATTTGTCCATTAAATATTCATCTATAGTGTAGTAAGCTTTTTGTAAGAGTACTTTTTTAAGTTTTAATTTAAAGTCATGAATTTGGTCAATTTCTAATATATGTTTGGGTAGGTGATTGAATATCCTAGGTGCCATACAGAGCACACTGTTATTATATAATGCTGTACTACTTTTAGGACAACATATTTTGGAGCCATGACGTTGGCTTTTAAAGTTATTAAATAATGACATGTTCTTCTTTACAAATAAAGCTATTTCATATATATACAGTGAGGGTAATGTCAAGATATTAAGGTCAACGAAAAAAGGCTTACAGCTGTCAGTTTGTTTTAATTTACATATTGCCCTCACACATTTTTTCTGCGCTTTGAAAACAGATTCCTTTCCAGTTGAATTACCCCAAAATATAATAGCATACCTGAGTATTGATGCAGCATAACCATGATAGGCAGTGATAACTGTTGATGAGTTTGAAACTTTAGAGAGCATGTACAGGGCATAGGACTGTTGACTTAGTCTATGACACAAACTCTCGACATGTGAGTGCCAGTCAAAATTTGAGTCAATAAATAAGCCTAAAAATTTTGTAGAGTCAATGCGTTTAACTTTTTGTCCTAAATAATTTATGTCAATGTCTTTAATTCTAACAGTTCTATTCCTAAAAATCATTACATTTGTTTTGCTTGTATTAATCTTCAAATTTATTGAAGTCAACCATTTTATTATGTCACTAAGAGTATTGTTGATATCACTTTCAAGTACTGATTTGTTATTTCCTGTAAACACAATCGTACTATCATCTGCAAACATAATAGTTTGATGTTTAGATATTTTAGGTAGATTGTTTATATATATTATGAAAAGTAGAGGTCCAAGAATGCTACCCTGAGGCACTCCGACACTCACTCTCAGCAATGATGACACATATTTGGACTCTATTTTGGACTTTGGGCATATTCTAGTGATTTGCGTCATTTGCTTCCTATTACTAAGATATGATTCGATAAGGTTGGACACATTACCCCTTATACCATACGAATTGAGTATTCTTATAAGTATTCTATGATCAACAAAGTCAAACGCTTTCGATAAATCCATGTACAAAGCACATGAAATGGAATTATTGTCAATTGTGCTCATTGCCGCCTCAAGAAAGTTGTATATAGCCTGGTTAATTGATTTATTTTTTCTAAATCCTACTTGTTTTGTAGCGAAGAGCTTATGGTTTTCAAAATATTCATATACCCTATCAAATATTACCTTTTCAAATATTTTAGATAAGACTGGGATAAGTGCAATAGGTCTATAACAGGCCATGTCATTTTTATTATCTTTTTTAAAAATGGGTTTTACGATGGTGGTTTTCAGTTTGCTCGGAAATACTCCATTTACAATACACAAGTTAATAATGTGACATAAAACAGAAGATATTTTATTAGCCACTTGTTTTAATATTTTACTTGAAATGTCATCATAGCCTGTACTGTTGGTATTTTTTAGATTAGTAATTATTTTAAGAATGTCATTAGGAATAGTAGGACTCATAAACATTGAGTTATAGTTATTTGCTAGCTTTGCTTTAAAGTCAATATTTTTCAAAGAAGATACTTGATCTATAAAGAAGTCGTTAAATGTAGTCGCAATATTTAAAGGATCCGTTATGATACGGTCATTCATTTTAATTTGTTGTATCTCTTCTTTAGGAAGATTAAGTTTTGTTTGATTAATTATATCCCATGTTGCTTTACACTTATTGCGAGCTGTGTTTATGTAATTTTCGTTTTGTGACTTCTGTGTTAGCCTGATAATACGATTAAGACGCGACGACAGAGCCGTAAAGTTACTTTTGTTAGTTTCATTACGACATTTCCGATATTTCCATAGTAATTGTCTCTTGCGTTTGCAGCATTTTCGTATGCCTTTTGATATCCACTTAGGGCGTCTCTGTGCCTTAATCCGAGTAATAGGAAAACATAAATAATAAAATAATGTAAATAGTTCATAGAACATGTCAAATGCATAGTCAGGATTATTACAGTTTAATATGTCACAAAAATATAATGAATTAATGCATTGTTTAAATTTGTCAATATTCTCTTTACTGTAGTCACGTTTTTCTATGTACCAATACTTTATAACTGAGCTCGGCTTTACAGGACACGTCAGTACCTGGGCTGTGTGGTCGGATAATGCAAATTCAAAGACTTTGCACTTACTCCCTCTAATGTTATAGATAAAATTATCAATGCACTTTCCCGATTTAGGTCTTGTAGGTTCGTTTAGCGCTAAATTGAGATTGTAAGATGATAGAATTTCCTTGAATGTGGTAGACTCTTTATACTTCAGTAGAACATTTATATGATAGAGACCAAAGATGAACTGGAAAAAGTTCGCCTCCTCGATGGACGCAAACACGCCATCACGACCCATCAACCGCCCAGAGGAGGTCGAACTGCAAACCAAAGAGCTGACGCAGAGCATCAAGGCAGCCCTGGCAACCGCTTCCGAGCCCCCTAGAGTGCCTACAAACCGTCTACCGCCCCTCCCAAACCACATCCGGAAGCTCTTGGCGGAGAAGCGCAAGACACGAAAGCTATGGCAAAGAAACCGAGACCCGCCCCTCAAAGCGAAATTAAATCGGTTGTGCGATGAAGTCAAAGGAGAACTTCAAACGCACGAGACCCAGGAGTGGGAGAGACGCCTGCACGACGCGGAAGGCGACTGGTCGCCCATACACCGGCTATGCCGACAACTGAGAGCGACTCCCACCCCCACACGACCGCTTCTCCTCAACGACAAACCGGTTTACCGCGCAGAGGACCGGGCTGAGATCTTTGCCAAACACCTAGAATGCCAGTTCCAGCTAAACCCAGACCACCTACCAGAGCACACAGCTGAAGTCGAAGAGTTCCTCAGGAACCATACCTTCGAAGAAGCTGATGATAAGGAGAACATCTTCTTCTCCCCAGGCCAAGTCAGGAAGGCCATCCTCCGGACAAAGCCCAGAAAGGCCCCCGGCGCGGACCAGATTTCAAACGCGGCGCTCCGCCACTTGCCACCCAAGGCAGTGGCGGCAGTAGCCCGCCTATTTACGGGAATCATGCACTGCGGACACTACCCGGAGAGTTGGAAGATGGGTCACGTCATCATGATCCCCAAGCCGGGTAAGAACACCATGAAACCGGAGAGCTACAGACCGATCACGCTACTGCCTAGCATCTCCAAGCTCTTTGAAAAGATGTTGCTCAAACACCTACCGCACATCGCCCCCAGACCAGAGCAGTTCGGGTTCAGATCAGAGCACAGCACCACCTTGCAATTAACAAGAGTACTTCACCACCTGGCTGTAACCGCGAACCGAAAAGAAAAGGCAGTAGCCGTCTTCTTGGACATGGAGAAGGCGTTCGATCGTGTCTGGCACGCTGGCCTTCTCTACAAACTGGCTCACACGTCCACCCCTCGGCCCATTTACGAGATCCTGGCATCGTTCCTGAAGAATCGTCACTTCAGGGTCACCGTGGAAGGCAAACTGTCTGACGAGTACCCCATTGCGGCTGGCGTTCCGCAGGGGAGTTGCCTTTCACCGGTCTGCTACACCCTGTACACGGACGACATTCCCATAGGAGCAGACGGAGCGATGCTGGCCCTGTACGCAGACGACGCTGCGTACATCACAACCTCAATAAGCGCAAGTCACGCGGTATTGAAGATGCAGCGGACACTGGACCTCCTCCCCGAGTGGCTCAACAAATGGCGCCTGTCGGTCAACGTCGGGAAGACCCAGGCTATTTGCTGTGCCGGCAGAAGAGCCCACCCACAACCCCTACACCGGCAAGACCAAAAGCTGAAATGGTCCGGAACCGCCAAGTATCTCGGGATCACAATCGACCAGAGACTCACTATGAGGCAGCACTGCGCTAAAGCGGTGAATCTGGCCAGGGTAACCCGCAACCTGTTAAAACCACTGTTTGAATCCAAAATCCCACTGAAGGCAAAGATCTGAATATACAAGACGTATATCCGGCCTAGACTCACGTACGCCGCCCCAGCATGGTTCGGGTTTCTGGCCAAATCTACAAGAACGAGCCTATTGGCGCAGCAACATCTCTCCCTTCGGTCGATTGTTGATGCCCAACCACTCGCCAGAAACTCCACAATACAGAGAGACCTGCAAATAGAGAGCTTGGACCTTTTCATTACTGGCCTTGCCAGGAGAATGTACGAGCGGACCGAGGGCTCTACCTACGAGCACATCAAACACCTAGCCCGGGGTCACGAAGAGATCCCAAGGTGCAAAGCCCACCCCCGTGACCTAGCCGCCGTTTCGACCCCCCTCCAACTCCTCTTCCTCAGAAGAAGACGCCGCCAAACCCCACACCAAGCGTGGACCGAACACCGGACTGCCCACCTCAGGGCAAGTCCGCGATTAAGTCCACGTGGGTAAAAAGGAAGAAGGCCTCCGGGCCGAACCCAATGACCGCCCCGTATAAACGGGGTGCGAAATGAGCACCGCAGGAAGGGGTCACCACCCAAAACCTGCACCCCACACGCCGGCTTCGCCGGCGCGTGAGATGCAAACTCGAGCTCAAAAGTATTCAGCATTGTGACTTCGCTTTGAACAGTTCTAAGAAATAAATATTAATTAACAGTGATCGAAGGTTTAACTTTAACCAAATACAGTCCACAACAACTATTATACCAAATTTCACGATGATGGCACAATTTTTGTGTGACTCAATGAGGTAAAAATGTTGGGGGATTGTTGAGATATTGGGGTTCAAGAGGGGTAAAAAAAAAATTAAAATGACTTTTGATCCCGTTTTTATTTTTAGTGAAGTTTTTGAGGTATTAGCCATAATAAAAACTAACCTTTGACAAAATTCACAGGGTACACTAGTGACCCCACAGTGCTGTAATTTAGTATGCGTGTAGCTTAAGTATCACAAATATAGGCAAAAGTCTGAAATCTAGAATAAGTGCAATTTCTACCCCAAAAAAGGGTAACCAATTAACATGACTTCCGTTACCTGTAATTTGAATGAAACTGTAGGTCAAGTCAGTTGATTATTTATTTCGTGGCACTTTTTTGATAGTCAAAGATTACGAATAATATTTTTTTTGTTTTTATGGTAGACTCGCAAGATCGCAGTTCGGGGCGAATCACAAGTAATATATGGAGATCAACCAGACCCGGAATCGGACGCGGTGGGAATCGAACCCGCTACGTCCTGCGTCTCAGCCGGCTATTCGGTCACTGCGCTACGGAGGTCGTCAATAGCACGCACACATTGACGCGCGCGGATCTCGGATCAATGAGGGGGGTTCGACCTCTGTGGCGCTGCGGCCGAATAGACGGCTGAGACGCAGGACGTAGCCGGTTCGATTGTCGCTATGGGACAAATGTTTGCATGGTCTATAGATGTTTGTTTCGGATTTGGATATTTTTCTATAAATTATATGTATTTACAAAAAAAATGTATATAAATATTATATCAGTTATCTGGTTCTCATAATACAAGCTTTGCTTAGTTTACGGCTAGATGGCGCTGTGTGAATTGTGCAACGAACGAAAACAGTCGCAAACACAAAGACAGTCTGTGATAGTACATTGTATATCATGTGTAAGTTATTGATACCGTGGCCACGACGTTGTAGACATTTATACTAATACTAGCAGCCCGTCCCGGCTTCGCACGGGTGGACATTTAATTTTTAAACATTTTTTATGGCTTTTTTTTATACCAATTGCAGCAGGAAAGCTCTGATTGTTAACTTCGAAATATTTTTTTCAATAACCTCCTGTGCGTGTGTACTCAGAAGTACGTGTGGATTTATATTTTAAAAGTATGTACCAGGAATTCACAAGTGTGCAGGAAGTGATTGAAAACGAAAACCCGCCATTTTCAGTGCTCCAGCAATTGCAGCAGGAATTAAAGTTTTGGTAGGGATCCGGGATTTTTTTGTTATAAATATACAGCATAATTTACTCAGAGATAATGTAGCATTCTAATGGTGAAATAATTTTTGAAATCGGACCAGCAGTTCGTTTCAACATAACATTGATTTTACTAATCAGATTTGCAATCGTGTTAAGAATCCGCGATCCTATTTCTTGAATTCCATTCACAATTCCCACAATTGGCATCTAATTCCCTCCATCTCGAGCAGTCAACTAAAAACAGCAACCCATTACGCGTATAAATGCCCTCTATGAGAGCTGCAATCCGACTGAATCGTGATGTATATATTGTATGTGTATGTGATGTATTATAAATAAATAAATCTTTATTTATTTTTCATATTGCTAAGGTTAACATTAGGGATTAATATCTACTTATAGGTAACACTTTATACATTGCCTGAACTAGGAGAACCTGTATCTAAGGCGAAAAAGGCTGGCCTGGGATAACTTATGAATACTCAAATTAACAAAACTTAGAATTTATTTACACAATGAAAAAAATAACCAAAAAACTAAGTGCAAACATAGGCAAGTATAAGTTGACGTACTATACAATATTTAACATCTCACTTTATTACGGTTAGTAACTCCTCAGTTTCCTCGTAAGATAGATTGGATAGAGCAGACTGTAAGGCTCTTTTACAATTTGAGAAATTAATTGAGTAGATGCTCAATTTACGATTTAGCCTGTTGTACAGGTATGCTCCTAGGAACATTAAAAATCTGGATGCAAAAACATGCTTTACTGGGGTGTTGTTACTGCGGACGATATCTTTTCGTTTGTTTTGTACTTTCAGTGCTATAGGGAAGTGCTCTGTGCTGTCTTAAAACTATGTTTAGTATAAATAGCTGACTAACTGTTAGAACTTATATAATAAGTTATATATACATGACTTATATAATAAGTTGGTTGGATAGAGAAAGGGACGAAAAGTGGATACCTCTTTGGAGTGGAAAAGGATTGCTCTTTGTGCCCTTTCTGCGGCTAATAAAAACGTTTTACAATGTAGTGAAATGATACAACAGAGTCTGGTTAATAACTAATTTATTTTATCTGAGGGTACTTAGGTATACAATATCTCGCCAACCCACAACATCTTCCCCTAAATAAATAAGTAAACAAATAAATTACTCAGACCTAAAGCTAATACTTATAACTAGTTAAGTAGGCATAACTATAGCTACCTACTTGCTTAATATTTATTAATTATTCTCTCTCGGACGGAGAGATGGAGGTGAATATTCAAAGCTTTCACCAAATTCCCTACCAGGTTCATACTCCTCTCCTTCCTCCCCAGATTTGTATACATCATCATCGTCCGATTTAACAATAGGACTTTGACTATGTTTTTTAGATTCTGCCTGTTTATTCTCTTGCGTCGGATCGTGAATTAAATGTCGTCGATTGCGTCGATAAATACCTATTCTGTTATTTACAATATAAGGTATTGATATTTATTTATCAATATCGATATTTACTTTTATTATATACTTAATCGGAATAACCGAATTAACGGAAGAGCGAGACCCTCTAACACAGGTATTTTATACTTAAGAGAGGGTTCCGAACCCATGAAATGTAAATAGATTAAGTTTACTGAAATAAATATATTTGTATGTGTATATTGTATTTTGTATAAGAACGCGGAGTGGTTGCTTTTCCCAAAACAGTACCACGAATTTTGTTGTTATTATTTTCCAACATGATTACGTCGTCGCCGACATTCAATTCAGGAAGCGCTTTGCATTGTTGATCATAATGGATCTTACTGTTTATCTGCTTATCTAGTAACATTGTATGCTGAGATGTATTTTTATAATTATAACTTTGTTTTAACAAATCGGAATGAACAGGCAATCTACAGTTTAATCGTCGTCCCATCAGTAGTTGTGCAGGAGAATCCAAATGATCTCGCGGCGTGTTTCTATAGCTTAGCCAATTTAAATAAAAATCCGTGTTACTATCTATGGATTTTTTAAGATTTTTTTAACAGTTTGCACTGTCCTTTCGCTTTTACCGTTCGATTGGGCTTAATACGGGGATGATGTTATGTGACTGAAACCCCATTCATCAGCAAATTTTTAAAAGTAATGACATGAAAACTGGATCGTTATCACTATGTACAGTTTCGGGGATCCCCTACCGATTCGGGATACCGAGCATAATTTTGTTTTATAACGGTAGTTACAGACTACGCCGACGTATCTCTTAAATTACTTACTTCAACAAAGCCAGAAAAATAATCCACTAAAATTAAATAAGATTTCTTTTGGTAGGTTCTATTCAAATAAATCAGTTCCAATTTTATCCATGGCAAATTTGGTATAGGAACCGGAATCATGGGCTCTTTACTAGGTTTGTTTGTATTCTCCTGACAAACTTTAAATTTTTTAATATAACATTCAATATCTTTTGTTATACCCGGCCAAAACAATACTTCACGCGCGCGTCTCTTACAACGATCAATTCCCATGTGCCCATCATGAATCAACTTTAACATTTCATTTATTAGTGAATCTGGAATTACCTGCTTATTTTTAAAGATAACACTATCAACGCAATACAATTCATCTCGAATAGACCAATAATAACCATAAGTCACTCTGGACATTGTACTTATGACTGGGTCAACCCGTTATGACGTGATTGAGTAACAAACAAACAAATAAACAAACATCCAAATTTTCACATTTATCATTTTAGTGTAATGTAAAAAAATTGCACAAAACAACACACTAAATTTAATTTCTAAGACAAACTAAAAGAAAAATACACATGTCAAAAAAGTCTAAACAACACCTACAAATTTAGAATATTTTAAATTTTATAGATTTATTTTAAATTATTTCTTTTCATTTTAAATTAAGTGATATTTCTATGTTTTATTTGTATATAAAACTCGATACATTAAAAAAAAAATGTTTATTTACAAATAAAAGTTTACTGTGAATCTGGGTCCAAATTTGTAATATATAATAATGGTAAAAATAAACAAAATATGACTTCTCCGTTAAATTATAACCTTCTTTTGAGCATTTACATTAAATCTAATACAGCGTGTTTCCTCCTCGCTTGTTTAAAGCTTGCCGGCAACGATTCTGCACGGAGTCAATTAGGTTATTGATTTCCTTCTGGGGCCCAGTGGACTTGAGCAGGTTTTTTAGCTGGTGTTCTGTTAAAATCTCATCAAGATCTTTCAGGACCTTTCTCTGGAGCATATCCCACACATGCCCAATGGGATTCAAGTCAGGCGATTGAGCTGGCCATGGCAAAACGCGTATATTTTCGCCCTGTAGCCATTCTTGAGTCCGTCTCGCTGTGGCATTGTCGTGCATCAATGTAAACTCAGGTCCCAATGTTTGAAAATGGACGCACATAGGGATCTAGCACATGTTCCACATAATTTTCAGCATTCAGGTTGCCATTTATAAAAACGAGAATGATTTGTCGGTTTTTAGCTAGACGTTCAGCGTTTCCTGGGCGACGATTTACCATCATTCTTCTAGTATCAGTTTTGAATCCGAATCGAGATTCGTCGTAAAACAAAATTTGGTCCCATCGTTCTTGCGGCTATAGCACGCGTGGTCGGCACCATTGAATACATATAGAAAGTGGGCTGTGGGCATTTGATTGGACCACGTGCACGTAGACCATACTCTCGCAGTCTGTTTCGCACAGTTTGGGGACAAACAGCGGGACCATCAGCATTCTGTAGCCTTGATGCATCGATCTTGGGCAGTCAGCTTTGGTTCACGTCTACATGTTACCTGGATGTATCGGTGTGACGACAAGTGGTACTACGCCCTCGACCTGGGTACTGTTCAGACGGATCACCTGTGTCACAATAACGCCTCCAGAGTTAGCAAATTATGCCTCCAGAGTTGGCAAATTACGCTTCGATGAACACTGAAATGCCGGGCAACGTAGACTTGACTGTTTTCAATTTCTAGTATCGCTACAGCTCTTTGCGTCTCTCCCGTGGTAAGAGGACGACGCTCCATTACACAGTAAAAACTCGTGGACTATTATTCGCAACACACAACCTATGATTACTGCGGTTACCAATTTTTTTCGTTGTATAAGAAATAAAACCGCATCTATGAAATGCCGTTGAAATGGACAAAATAATGTTTTTATTGTTTAAAAACATAATTTACTGAAAAAACCTGCCAGTATTTATTTGTTTATCAAAGAGGTTGACTATTTTAAAGAAGGTCTGATATTTCATGAAAGTTTAAATCGAAGTAAAAAAAAAATACCTACCAAAAAAGTTATGTGTTGCTTAGACTTTTTTGATGTGTGTATTTTCTTCTGACCAAAATGTTCTACTCGTAGTCCTTACCATTTCAAATTTCAAACTCTACTTCCCTATAAGGTCGTGTCGTAAAAGTGCATAACCTCATTATGCTTACAACATTATTCCTTCAAATACGGTATATAAATAATACGGTGACTTTCGAGACATTCCAATTTTAAAGAGTATTTGCATAAGTTTTTGAGTGAGTTCAACCTTTTTTGAAAAAAAAAAAAAAACTTATGCAAATACTCTTTAAAAATTACTCTTTTTTTTTTTGAGTGAGTCAACCTTTTTTGATTAGCAAGAGAAGGAGCCAGGCTTACACCAAACACAAATGATAACAACCTCTCCAATCCGCCAACGGTGGAAATCAAAAATAGACTGAGGATGAACTCCGAAAAGGAGCACCAGAGAGTCTGGGAACGCAGAACAGACTGCAAGCAAACAAAAACAATGTTCACTGCAAAGAATCGAAAAACAACAAATACCCTGTTAAAAATGAAACGCGAGGAACACAGGACACTGCGAACTTAATCATCACCTCTTGAAGACCGGGGCCACGGACAGTGGGCTCTGTCGCGCATGTCTTCAGGAGGAAGAGACGGTGGAGCACGTGATGCTTCACTGTACGGCCACGAGCGATATCAGGCTGAGGACGGGTCTGCAAGAGCTCATCGAATCCTCATCCGCTAACACAACGGCATCCACGAGGATCTTGGAAAGCTGCATCCATCAACCTAAAATCCTGCTCCGTTACTTCAAGGAGCTAGGATGGCTGGGGTCAGGTTAGAAGGGGGGTAATGCACAATACACCCCAATGCGGGACGTCAGTGCAGATCTTATTCCCCCCACCCTAGAATTAGAATTAGAAAATTTATGAATAAAATCGGATTGAGTTTTCAAACATGTGTCAAAATAAATAGTAATTTAAATCAAAAGCACTAAGGAGTATTGATATCAACCTCGAAGCAAATCACCGCCAAAATAACTTTCTACCCCTTTTTAACCCCGTTAGGGGATGAATTTCAATAAAATACGAAACACGACTTCCATCAATTCTGTTAAAAAAGGTTTGTGCACAATTTGAAGTAGATTGGACCAAGGAATCACGTTGTCCCATACAAACTTTGCCCCCCTTTTTCACCCCCTTACGGGTAGAATTTCGGAAAATCCTTTCTCATCGGATGGCTACGTCACACAAAGAATACACCCTCCAATTTTCAGGTCTCTACGATCAGCGGTTTAGGCTGTGCGTTAATCCGTCAATCAGTCATTCAGTACAAAGCCTTTTTTTTTAATTATTAACTTTTTTTTTTTAAATTATTAACTCATTTATTTCAGATTATAAAATCCATCATTTCTTAACACTAACACAAAATAACTTACACGAACACAAATTTTTAAATACACAATCAAATTAAAATTACAAAAAAATAATAATAATAATAAACAAATAATAGTAATCTAACTATATCTAAAAACTACAACTAATCTAGGTATTTTTGTTTGGCAGTATATGTACCATGCAGCAATGATTCATATACTGACAATCAAACCTACCTGCAAACACGCATAGGATGCCGCTGGAGCTAGCCCGAACCCTGCGCAACAGAGATGTACACCGCTTTCGCATGACTGTGTAGAAACAGTCAACTCGCGCAGCGGCAAACATTCCCGAAGCGCTGCAGAATCTAGGCAGCCCCATCAGCACCCTAAACGCATTATTGTATTGAATACGTAGCGCGTTGTACTGTTTGAGCGTGTGATTCACCCACAGGCTGCTCGTGTAGAAGTTCGTACAGTACGCTTGGAAAAGAGTGAGTTTTACTTCACTTGAGCAACGAGCGAACCTGCGGGCTATCATGTTTAATTATAAATTCGAAAGTAACTCTATCTGTGTGTTATGTTTTCACGACAAAACGGCTGGACCGATTTCGATGAAATTTGGTAACAGATAGATTATTGGATTGGGACATATCTTCTTAATATATAAAAAAATAGGTTTCGTTCGAACACTTATAACTCGAGAACGGCTGGAATATTTTTGATGGTTTTTGATTTGTTGGATTTGTCTCCGCTCCGAATAGCAGAATAATTATTAAAATATCGGAAAAATTCACACAAAAAGAAATAATGAAGATAATTCATTTTCTCATACATAAAATGCAGCTAATGATGGCTAGTTGACAATCCTACCGGTGACGTACAGTACATTGCCAGATTTGGCAGCCCGCGTCATATGTATGAATATGCGTAAAATGCAATGACTTTATTCTTTAATGTACATAAATAGAGACAAAATCAGCTTACGTGGGTACGTGCACAGAAATTGAAATTGGGGTAAAAAACTAAAAAAAACAAACTGAATTTACTTCCGTTAATACGGTAAACAACATTTATTAATTTATACGCGGAACAAATGTTTGCATGATCTACATATATTTGTTCCGGGTCTGGATGTTTTTCTATATATGATAAGTATGTATTTACAAAAAAAAAAAAAAGGTATATTATAAGTATTCTATCAGTTATCTGGTTCCCATAGTACAAGCTCTGCTTAGTTTGGGGCTAGATAGCGCTGTGTGACATGTCCAGCAATATTTATTTATTTATTTATTTATTAATTCTAAGGCGCTACGAAGTTTGCGGGGTAATTGACCTGAGATCCTTGTGTGCGCGTCTATGTGCGCGTGCGCATATTATCACTCGTACTCAACATCTGTTCCTATTCTGTATTTACACTCTGTATATTATTTTATTACTAAGGGCAATATTTTTTTATATTATACAGGATGGATTTTTTAGAAAATTTTGAGAACGGCTCTGTGCCTAACCCAAAACAATCATCATTATCATCATAAAAAAATATTTTAAGGTGATACGACCGCTGTTTAGTTACATCGGTTAAAACTAGATGTCGTTAGTAAAAAGTGCAGAATCCTAGAACGCGCTATGGAAGCGGATTAATGAGTTGTTAAATACAGTGCAAGCAAGTGTTTCTATTTTTGTGAGTGAGTGCGTTCCGCGAGTGAACAACCGCATTGTACATATTTTCTTTATTTATGTTTCATATTTTATTTGTTGTAACTAGTTTGTAAGTTGCATAATAAATAATTTAATTATTATAAGTAAAGGGTGCATGAAGACTACTAACAAAACATAAGGGGTCAAAGTTCTTAGCAAAACGAATAACTTTTACTTAGCAACTTATCTAACTCAAAATAATCTATACCATATAATATATGGTATAGATTATTTTGAGTTAACAATATATTATATTGTTACAAGCTGGAGATAAAACTAGTAGTTTGCCCTGAACTGAGATCTCGCGGGTCTCCCATAAAAACGAAAAAATATTATTTGTAATCTTTGACTATCAAAATAGTGCCACGAAATGCATAACCAACTTACTTGACCTACAGTGTCATTCAAATTACAGGTAACGGGAGTTCATGTAAATTGGTTACTCTTTTTTGTGGTAGAAATTGCAGTTATTCTGGATTTCTACAGCTACACGCATACCAAATTTCAGCACTGTGGGGTCACTGGTGTACCTTGTGAATTTTGTCAAAGTTCAGTTTTTATCATGGCTAATAACATAAAAACTTCAAGTTTAAAACTAAAAATAAAAATGAGGTCGAAATGTACTCACAAAGACCTTTTATTAGACGGGCCACTTGACCAGATAGTCTCATTTTGTTTTATTTTTACCCCTTTTAAACCCCAATATCTCAACAACCCCCCCAAATTTTTAGCTCATTTAGTCACACCAAAATTGTGCTATCTCTACCTACCTATGTATATACCAAATTTCACGATGATCGGGTAAACACTTCGAAAGTTATCCTCGGACAAACAAACATACAACGCCGATTTATCCAAGTTGATTTGGAGATCTCGCTTCGCTCGATCAATAATGAGAACCAAGTTATTTATCATTATTGATCGAGCGAAGAGAGATCTCAAATTTAACTTGGACGAATCAGCGTTGTATGTATGTATGATTGTCCGAGGATAACGTTCGAAACGTTTATCCGATCATCGTGAAATTTGATATATAGGTAGGTACGAGTAGTAATGGCACATCGGGGTGTGACTAAATGACCTAAAAATGTTGGGGAGTTGTTGAGATATTGGGGTTCAAGATGGGTATAAAAAAATCTAAATGAGATTATTACGTCTAATGAAAGGTTACATTTTATTAGTACATTTCGACCCCGTTTTTATTTTTAATTTTATCTTTTAGCTTTTTGCAATAGTTTAGTCCTCTCACTCTGTCGCTTGCATCATGAAGACAAAATTTAAAATAATGATTAAAATTAAACACGAAAGTTTCTAGTTCTTTTACGTTGTACTTTTCGTACGTTTACCCCTAAAATTTTCGTCAGTAGTTTTCTTGCACCTGGTATATTAATTTTTGATATTGGTATTCATTATTATTCTGTTGGTTAGTAAAAAAATACTAATTATAGACAATAAATTAGTATTATTAATGTTTTTCCGCCTATAAATGGGGGCGATTCTATTGTTAACTAACTAAAATTTAAATAACATGTTAATGTTTTTATTTCGTTTACGCCAAAGACAAAATTAGCATGACATTTAAGGGGACATATCTAAATCTATGTATCTATATATATAAAATAAAGTCGGGTTAGTTACACCATTTATAACTCAAGAACGGCTGAACCTATTTTGATGATCTATTTGTTGGATTTGTCTCCGCCCCGAATAGCGGAATAACTATTAAAATATCGGAAAAAATCACGCGAAAAGAAATTATGAGGATAATTCATTTTCTCATACATAGATGCAGCTAATGATGGCCAATTGACAATTCTACCGGGGCATTGACATCCCGCGTCACATGCATGTCAAGGCTGTACGAAGTTTGCCGGGTCAGCTAGTAACAATATAAGACAAAATTAAAAAGGCAAAACAATGGGCGGTCTTACCCTCTTCCAAACAACCTTTGGATGGAACGACATAAGTGGAGCTATAATGGAGTGCGTATAATTAAGTTATTTTAGTTATTAAGTACATATATGTATTTTATTATATTCCAAGCCGTTTAAAGAAAATTGATACTTTATATCGAAAACAGCTTTATTTTGGGGTTTTTTACATATTGTGTAAAAAAAATACATAATCATCGTTCGAAAACAATTCTACTTGTTATTTTAACTATGTAGTAGAAAAACATTCTACTAGTTATTTTAACTAGTAGAATTTTTTCAAACGATGATTTTGAATATAAAATGTCAATAAGTAACATATATTTTTTTTCATAACTTTCCATTTACTTATCAAAGCGGCAATAGCTTCCAAAAATGGGTATCAATCGCCTTAATTTGCGTCTTTGTGGGGTAGTTTTAATCAGAAAGAAAATTGGTGTTGACGTTATCACCAGCAAACCGCAAACGCCAATTTAATGAAAGTAACTTAATATTAGAAATGTCATACTAATTCTGTCTTTAGCATGAACGACGAAAGTTTGTATTTTACGATATACAGTCTGTTTTGTTATGCACGACATTAATTTAAAACACACATTCGGAATCGTATTAACTGATTTTAGAGGTGGACTTAATACCCATTTTTAACGTAAATCGGCGGCGCCTTTGCGACGATGCTGCTTAGTCAGTTTATCTACTTACATGATGCATGAATATGATTTGTTTACCTATTTTATACAGGCTATTTCATTGATATTTTATGACTTGATGTTAAGGTTTGAAAATTATCAGTTTTCTATGGCAATGAATTTAAAAAAACGATTTTACTACAATAATCATTAGCCCTACCCGTGTTTTCATATAATATCGTACATAACAAAACACGTAGTATAAGGTTTTAATTTAACCAAAAAAGAACTAGCGGGGTCGTTGAACGGCTTGTAATCACTTTTTAGTAATCTGTGGTATCGTACACTAGTTCTCTAACGTTTCGTCGACCAGCATTTTTGATCGATTTTCTCGAGATTTTGATAATGAAACAAAAAAGATTTAAATTTTTTGTGTAGAAACCGTCCCTTGTTATATATAATTAGTTTAAAGTGCAACACATACAGAAAATGTCGAAGTTTTGATTTAGACTAAATCATCGACATTTTCTGTATTATATTTCTATATTATATATACTTCATTTTCTGTATTTAATTGTTACTAAAACTAGACATTGTTTGCATAATCTGTGGTATATAAAGTTGAAATAGAGTAGACTATAATAAAATAACCCTTAAATAAATGATGAAGTTCTATAACCGTATTTTTTATGCTACAATATGTTAATTTAATTTATTTAATATTTAAGGAAAACCAAGCTACATTAACTTAACAATTAACTAATACAAAACAGAAAACCAATTACAGGTTTTCACGTTTAGCAACATTTTAGCAACATAACTAGGTTAGAACATAATTTGTAGCGACACTCGGTGAAACAGTTATCCAAATAGTATTCAGTTAGATATTAATCTACTAATTAGTAAGTTAAACCATACTAACGTGACCGCCAACAAAAAAGTCTGCTCAATCGCTGTCTAGCTGAGTTGACACTTGTGCTGAATAGATCGAAATCATTGCTTTGGCATAATTTATTAAAATTGTCGCTTGCACGCCACAGAAATGAATTCTGCCTGTAATTTGTTCCAACAACACGAGAATAAATGATGGGATTAAATCGTTTTATTTTAAAAGGAACATTAATACCGATTTTGCTTAGCAACTCGGGACAGCCGATGTTATTGGAGGTTATTTTAAAAAAGGATAGGACAGCTATTTCGCGTCGTTTGGAGAGAGGAAGAAAATGAAATTTAGTACAAAGATTAAGATAATCGAAAGACCTATAAGGAATCTTTAAGCGGAAGCAGAAGTACTTCATAAATTTCATTTGGATTCGCTCGAGTAACCATATAAATATCATGGCGAGGGTTCCAGATTTGAGATGCGTATTCAAGGGTGCTTCGGACAAAGGTACAGTAAAGAACTTTAAAAGTTTTTGCTCTCACAAAACTGGTTGAGCTCCGCATGACAAACCCTTATGCTCGAGAAGCTTAAGAAACGATAGAATCAACATGCTTATCAAATAGCAGCTTCGAGTCATGAAGTACCCCAATATCTCTAACGACATCGCGTTTTTGTAAAACATGCTGTTTTAACAAGTAGGATGATGGTATTACAATGGTTTTGCGGGTAAAGGTAAGTTGTTGCTATTTATCCTGTCACCTTGATCAGTGAGTATTACCATACCAGTGACGTAATTTTTTTATATTTAATATTTAGACACAATCTGACAGGCCACCTGATGTCGCCGCCGCCTATAAACTCCTGCAGATCTCGTGGTACTGCAGTTGCGTTGCCTAGCACTTAATGACTTATTTACACCTATCTTGAAGGCTCATGTTCAAACCACCACCAGCACTGGCCCAACAGACACTTACCAGTACCTTTTTCTGAGTCAACTTTCGCTTGGGGCAGGATTTGGCCGGTTCTCCTGGGTTCAACCATTGTGAAGAGCGTTTCCGATTTTCGTACAAGATCCAATTTTTATTACAAGTAACGATACGATTCAAAATCCCCTCGTTATTGTGACGGTTGAGTGATGTAACGCAGGACTCGTGTTTGTTGGTTTGCTTTACTCAATTCATGCGGTACCCATTTTTCGAGCTTTTTCACTTTTCCAATTTGTTTCAAGTGAGTTAAAATTGTTTTATCACTTACACTGAAGCCTGCCGCTGACTCTGACGTGGTTTGCGATGGATCCGCTTCCACGATCAGTTTTAATTATTTATTATCAACTAGGGTCTCTGGCCGTCCACGGGGTTTGTTCTGTAGGTCAAAATTTCCAGAACAAAAACGTAGGAACCAAAAACGTACCATGTTTTCTTTTGCGGTAGCTTCCCTATTCACATCATTAATCTTTCAAGCTGTTTCTGCAGCGCTGGTGCCACGGTAGAACTCGTATTCGTAAATAACCCGATATGTTAAGTTTTCCATATTGTGAACAGAACGATGTAATAGAAAAATCAAACGACGCGAAAAAAATGAATCGCTAAATTGAAAACACAAATACACAAGCCTAAATTTGAAATAAATTTGAATTTGGAATTCTTAACCAAACGCCAAATATTGAGATCAAAGGGGCCAGTTTCACAAAACGCCAATTTTATATGTAATGACCTAATATTTTATAGAACATGCTGAGCGCTCCGATGTCACAGAAACGTGGTCTCTCACTATGGTCTCTTAAGAAGGCTCAAAGTCACTCAGCGTTCTATGAAGAGGTCTATGCTTGGTGTTTCTCTACGAGATCCAATCAAGAATGAGGGATATGAAGACAAATTGTTGTATTATGTTACATTACTCTGTAGTTTGACTCGACTGAATCTAAATAGGTATAATAATGATAACCATTAGAGAATCAAGTTTCAAGTTATGATGGTCAGTATGTCAATGAGCAAGATACTACTTGTAGAGAAACTGTAGATAAACAAAGTAGTAGTGAATATTCAAGTAGGACTAGTATAGTGATAAAAACCTGTTTATTTAAATAAAAAAAACGAGTGTGCTTTAGACCACACGACTGAAGTTATCCTTCTTTAGCACCTCTCTCTCTTGCCCCTACAGTAATCTACGAACCGTAATTCTATCTCTCTTTCTATCTTTACTAACTTATATCTCCCTCTCAACTTCCGTTCGCCTCGCCCGATCACACTTTTCGTAACGCTCTCGTCACGCATTCACCAGCTTACTCCCCAAGTCAAGCGTGCGTAAAGAAGTTTACTTTAAAAACGAAAACGTTGGCGCGACGATCTGGATGGGTTCCACTCTGACTGGCAGGAGATTTTTGGAGAACGCAAGGAATGGAAGGCAATGAGGGAGATTTTTGCACAGCAGTGGGACAGTATATGTTATTAAAAAACAATCAATGTTAAATTACAAACTTATAACTAGTACCTAGCTCGAGCGACAAAGACCACAGAGTAATGTAACCTACTACACAAACTAAGGTCACTGTCATAGCCCAGAGGAATAGCGAGCTGAAGTGGCACTGAGCAGGGTTCATAGCTCAAAGAACTGACGGCCGTCGGGCCAAAAAAAAGTAGCGTTCAAGACAAGTAGTAATCAAAACTACTTTGACAAAGCGTTCTCTCACCCTGTGGACGCGGCTTTATAAGTACCCAGTTAAAGGCGAAAAAGGGGAAACCAAAAACTGTTACGCATTGGCATTTAACATTTTTAATTAATTACCTAATGAGTTTAGAGTTACAAAATAATGAATTTAACAGTAAAATATTTAGATGGCTCTGTGACAGATAATATATTAATTTTTTTTTACTAGCCTACATTTTCCCACTGCTGGGCAAAGGCCTCCCCCAACTCCTTCCACCTATCGCGATCCTTATTTAATTAATAAAAAAAATCTAATATTTTTATCCATTTAATTTGCGTAATTTATTTCGTTACAAATGAATATCTATGCCATATTGTAGTAGTTATTATACCTGACCTCAAAATTTACACGACAAATTGGTCGAGCGCCTAATAAATTTAAAATAACCAATGTTAATCAAGCAAACAAAGCTTTAATATAATTCAAGTAAATATACTTATACAAACTAAAATAACTATAGACTGATAAATAATAATTTTATCTGAGTTTCGAGGCAAAAGGTCGTTATAATTTATCAGGAGCGGTTGTGTCATTTGTTTTGCATCAATATTCCTAAGGTAAGTCAATTTTACACACAGCTCGAAGAACTGAAGGTCGTTAGGGCAGAAGGTTTACGAATGGAGACCAAGCACTCGAAAGCGAAGCGTAGGACGGGCCCATACTACATGGAAAGACGACCTTTAATTACTTTCTTAATTACTTGTATCTAAACATTGTGTTGTAAAAGAATCATTAAAAAGATTAAGATTAAGTCTTGTTACTTGCCTTTCTTTTCTGGCTTGACCGCGGAGTTAGTAAATTTGACGTTTCAAAGTGATCCTTGTGATTTTAATGAATTTTGACTTTGACATGAAATAGGTAAAATATGTAGCGGCCGCCAGGTTGGTAGGTAAACATTTTAGACTGCTGCTAATAGTTATAAAATAAATAATAAATCTGTACCTAATTTCTGCTGAATATCCTATTGATATCACTTAAATGTTAATCTAAATGTTTTTTTTCAGACACCATGAATATATTAACATTCAGTATATTCACTGCCTTCATTATCTCAGTCGTCGCTGAAAAGACGATTGTTATAGACAACAGGATATACAAAAATGATTCACTCCTTTACACAGTAAAAAACGCTGTTATTGATATACATACATCGATTTCTCACATCGATAAAGTTTTTATAGTTGAAAAAAACCTAGCAGACGGAAGTTTCAAAGGGCTATACAGTTTAGAAATTACTGGGGATGATAATACTATAACATATACAAAAGTTCTGAACAACGGACAATGTACAACTTCTGATAATCAAACTATATTTTTTGGGGCTTCTGATGGCATATACACATACAATTTTGAAACTAACAAAGCCGAGAGATATGGAAATATAACAAAAGATATTAGAGCAATACAAAAACATACAAATAAAGATATAATTTATGTTATAACTAAAAACAAATTGAACAAAATCACAGAGAGAGGCATGAAGATACAGGAAGTTGGAGCAGTTAACGGTGCACAAGAAATAGTGTTAGATAAAAATGATAATGTATATTTCTATGAAGAACGTGATAATAATGCTAAGCTTTTTGAGGAAAAGTACAGCAAACCTAAAGTGATAGTTGGTGATAAAATAATTGATGTCAAAGGTCTTCCTGATAAATATAATCAGATAAAACTAACGAGGAGCGTCATATCTACAGAAGGGGTAATTTTAATTCTTAACAAGCGAGTGTATAGAATTTTTCCCAACGGTACTAGTGTGGCTACTGAATACGTTTTTGAAAATGTGCCAACGGCATGTTTTTTCGATCTAGGTATTATATTAATTTTCGGCCATGAACAAGACTTATATCATTTTGATGTTCTTAGTATTTTTCTGAGAGGAATAAAATCTGCTGTCGACAAATTCCTCACTAACCTTTTTACTAATTGAAAAGTCATTAATGTCATTAAAATAAAATTAAACGTTAAAGTCTAATATATGTAATTAATTTTATAGTGTAGTAGAAATAAAGCTTTTTTTTAATTTATGTATTATTGTTGTGACTCTTCTCTTTTCAATCCTCTGGCTTCTTCTTTTTTCTGTGAGCGTTTAGATTTTCTTGTCTCCTGAGATGCAGTGTAGAACATCAAAGTTTTATTGAACAATGGAGACGATTATTAAATTTACCGACGGTAGGTAACTAGTTTTGTTACTGCGAACTACTTTGGAAAAGCAGGCGCTTTGACCAGTGGGCAAAAGTCCCCCAAATTCCACATTTGTCCTTGTCATTGGCGGTTTCTCTCCAGTCTTTCTCAAGCAAAAAGATGTAGTTGATGAATGTTTGTTTGTCCGAGTAGTGATGACCCAAAAATGGGGTGGGGGGCGTTGTTGAGATATTGAGGTTCAAGAGGGGTAAAAAAAACAAAATGGGACTACCCGATCACAACATTTGGACCCCGTTATTATTTTTAGTTTAAACCTTGTAGTTCTCAAGTTATTAGCCATAATAAAATAGGGGAAAGTCTGAAATCCCGAATAAATGCAATTTCTAGCCCAAAAAAGCATTAACATGAACTCCCGTTACCAGTAATTTCAATGAAACTGTAGGTCAGGTGGTTTGGTTACGTATTTCGTGGCACTATTTGATTACAAATAATATTTTATTGATTTTATTGGAGACTCGCGAGATCTCTGTTCGGGGCGAACCACTAGTTAAGTAATGGTTTTAAAAAGGAAGAAGCACCATCCAAAGAGGATGGTTGAAAATATCAAAGGATAGGAATGGTTGGAAGAACTGGAGGGGGGGGGGACCTTTGCTCAGTAAGTAACCTAAAAATAAAAGTGCGTAGGTAACTAGTTTAAAAAAGTAATTATGGGTTTTCAACTGTACATTTTCATTATTTTAAACTGACAGGGCGCGGCAGAAATCGGATGAGAAGAGCCGAAGACCGGGTTCAGTGGCGCGTATTGGGCGACTAATGTAGGCGGATGATGATGATCTCTGTCTGTAAACATACACCTACTAGTTTTATCTAAGGGTGAGTCACTGTAATAATATTTATAAGATCTCCGTACCTAAACCACATTGAAGAAAATAAATTAATTATGATTTATAAGATTATGGTTAATAAGTCGTTACGACTGGTCAGGAGTGGTCGATTGTCTTACATACATAATATTGGTAAGGCTTCTTGAATTATTAATATTTATTATCAACATACTATAAGAGTCCAGAACTGTACCAATGTACGTACATCTACACTATATTTAATATTAAAAAGAGGAAAGATTTGTATTTTTGTAACGAATAAACTCAAAAACTACTGGTCTGATTTCTTGTAGTATAAGTATTATAAATTCGAAAGTAACTCTGTCTCTCTGTCTGTATGTTACGTTTTCACGACTAAATGGCTGAACCGATTTTGATGAAATTTTGTATATAGATAGGTTATGACCGGAATTGAGACATAGGGTGATTTTTACCTAACTGCGCAGAAGGAGGGTAATGTTTTTATTGAAAAACTACGCGTGTGAAGTTGTGGATTGGTCAGCTAATGGGTTTTTCTGTTTGTCTGAGTTATTTATTTAACCAGATTATGTATAACTTTGGTTATTGTTAAAAGAAAATAAACTGAAAGCGTGGAAATATTTTTCACAACATTTCCAAGTTTTTATCAATTTGCAGTGTATGTGCATGAGAAATATGTAAAATATAAGTTTGTGAAAATTCGAAAATCTAATCAGGCTAAAAAAAGCTAATTGTAAAAATAAAAATTCATGTAATTCACCTTTTTTTTTTTGAAAATGTTCCTGAACTTTGCACCTTAAAATCAGCTGTTTTAGACTAAAGTAGGCACAACCTAAAAGTTGGTTGGGGCTATAAATTTTGAGCGTTTTATAGAGAAGTTTTATTCTACAGAAGAATAGATAAAATTAACTAATTTATAACTTCTTTTTCTTTCTCGTCAACGGCTGTTTGACTTCTAAATTTTATAAGCCCGATAGAGAGCAACTTCAATTATAATTAATTTACAACAATTTATAACTTTTTATTGGTCGAGCGAAGTGAGATCTCTAAGTCATCTTGGGCAAATCGGCGTTGTATGTATGTATGTTTGTTTGTCCGATCATCGTTAAATTTGGTATATAGGTAGATAGTGACGGCACAATTTTGGTGTAACCAAATGAACTTCGAATGATCTTTCGAAGCGTTTATCCGATCATCGTGAAATTTGGTATATAGGTAGATAGTGATGGCACAATTTTGGTGTGACTAAATGTTGTTGTTGAGCTATTAGGGTTCAAGAGGGGTAAAAAAAAATGTGACTTTTAGGTCAAGTAGGACGTCAAATGAAAGGTATTCATTAGTACATTTCAACTCAAGTTTTTATTTTTAGTTTAATGTTTGTAGTTTTTGAGTTATTAGCCATACTAAAAACAAAACTTTGACAAAATTCACAAGGTACACCAGTGACCAGTGCTGTAATTTGATATGCGTTTAGCTTAAGTAACACAAATATTGGCAAAAGTTTGAAATCCAGAATAACGGCAATTTGTACCCCAGAAAAGCGTAACCATATAACATGCACTTCCGTTACCAGTAATTTGAATGAAACTGTAGGTCAAGTTATTTGGTTAATTATTTCGTGGCATTATTTTGATAGTGAAAGATAACAAATAATATTTTTTTATTTTAATCGAAAACTCGCAAGGTCTCAGTTCGGGGTGAACCACTAGTTATAAATAATTTTGCGTAGAATGTGGAAAAATTTCTACGTGATTTTATAAATTGTAATTTTTCTGTATTCTTCTGTTGAAAGAAACGTTTTCTAGGGCGGTTGTGATAACCCGGGTAATTAACTAAATTTATGCCGCAAACAGCTGATTACAATAAAAATAAAACCAGTCAAGTGCGAGTCGAACTCGTGCGCCGAGGGCTCCGTACCTACTAGTACTGTCCTCTAAATTGTATGAGGGCGCTCATATAATTTAGAGGACAATGGGTAGGTATACAACTCAGGACTATCTTAATTGGCGTCAACTATGTACATATGTATGGTAACACCCTTTAATATTCAACTTTATTTATTTTTTGGAATTTTTCCTTTATTTGTGCTGGTTTTTGCCAAAATTTCGTGATTTGGTTTTCGACCCAAAACCTATAGGGTACTTCCGGTTGACTTAGAATTGTCAATTTTAGTTAAAACATGATCTTACAGCACAAGTAGGTATATGCAAAATTCCGAAAAATAAAAATAGTTGAAAATTAAGGTAAATTTTGGTACTTACAAGTTTTCGCGAAAATCTAAATTTGCCCGTATCTTTTTATCATGTTGACTAAGGACTTTGATTTTTATACATCTAATAGAGACTATAAACTTTAGTATCTGGTATAAATTTCAACTTGCTAGGTCCACCCTTTCCTGAGAAAATCGGTGGTGACACAAGGACAGACAGATGGACAGACGGACAAGAAAGTGATCTTATAAGGGTTCTTTTTTTTCCTTTTGAGGTACGGAACCCTAAAAAAGAAATACATCATATAATAAACAGTAAAATAGTCGTAATATAAACATTATTCGGTGCCTTACTTTATTAAAATAAACAAGTGCCTTAATTAGCTCACATCATACAATTAGAGATGGTTGGAAACTTGGAAAGGTCTGGGGGAGACTTTTATCCAGCAGTGGGATGAGATAGGTTAGTCTTAGAAAAGACTTAGGTGTCTTTTAGGTCTTACCTAATGTTTGTTTCTAATATTTTTTATGTATTTTTTTCAGACGCCATGAATATTATATTACCTCTTCATGTATATAGTACATTCACTATCTATAGTATCTTCGCCACAAAAACGATTGTTTTGGACACATTTATGTACAATACTGATAACATAATATACACAACGAGAAACGACATCGTCGATGTACATACTCCAGTTTTTAACTTAACTAAAGTGTTCATAGTAGAAAAAGAATTACCAGACGGGGGTTTTAAAGGGCTACACATTTTAGAATCTGTTGTAGTTCAAGATGAGCCTGATCGTTTAATTTTTAGAACAGTTCTGGATAACGGACAATGCACTACTTCTGATAAAAATGCTATATATTTTGGCGCTTCTGATGGCATATACAAATACAATTTACAAACAAATAAAGCTGAAAAATATGGAAATATAACAGCTGATATTATAGCGATACAAAAACACACTCGCAAAGATATAATTTACGTCATAACTAACAACAAGTTGAACAAAGTCACAGAAAAAGGTACGAAGATGCAGGAAGTTGAATCAGTCAGTGGTGTAAAAGAAATGGTAATTGATGTAAACAACAATGTATATTTGTTTGAGGAACGTGATGCGAATGCTAAGCTTTTCGAAGAAAAGTACAGCAAGCTGAAAGTGATCGTCGGTGATAAAGTAATTGACGTCAGAGGTCTACCTGATAAATATAATCAGATTAAACTAACAACTAGCTGTTTATGTTTAGAAGAGGCACAATTAATACTCAACAATCGTCGGTATATCATTTTACCTAACGGTACTAGTGTTGAATCTGAATATATTTACACAAATACGCCTACAGCATTTAACGACGATATTGGACAAATTATATATATTGCTCACGATCAAAAGCTATACCAGATTATAATTCCTTCTACCGGTGGCGAACCATGGCTAGATTGTGACAGAATGGCTGGCTAATAAGCTAACCTTAGCTAAAACCTTTTCTAATAAGCTAATAACCTAAGATACGGTAGCTTGTGTAAGTACTTAGGTACATTAAGAATTTTTTTACATTATGAAGAGGACAACTAATATAAGCGGATGAATTAAGTGGTTTATATATGTTTTTAAAATACATATTATTGTGACAATAACATAACGTAAGTCGTCACTATTGAATAGCATTAAGGGATGTCAAATACTTTTATTTTTACATGGTCAAGTGTGTTGTTGTATGTCTTACAATATTTTACTTAGAAAACTTTAGGGATTTATTTAATAAATTATTATTATTAATACGGTATTAATCCAATACCGTTTTCTCAGCGTTACGACTGATAATGTTTCGGTTCAATTCGTGAACATTCATCAGGGTGAGTGAGAGACGCTTCTCACCATATTCTTTAGCAATTTGAATCATTGTTAATTATCAGGGGTATTCAATTAAAATGAAGAATAAATACCGTTTTATTTTTACAATAACTATAATTTATATAATCATATGACACCGTCTTTAAAATTTTCTAACATTGACATAATCATCTGTATTATTCTAGTTGAACCATTCCTTTCTAACATTGATTGTAGTAAAACTTCTATTACATTTAATTCATATATTTTTCCATCTAAAGCTGCTACTAAATATAAGGTAGCGTCTATGCTAAGCGCACTAGGTGTTTCTTTTATATGAAAATCGTTTGGCTCACAGGTTCCATTCGCATGTAATATATAAAGTGTACCATCTCCCAAAAATGGTATACATTTCTCCATTACAAACGCTGGATTTATCTTTTTAAAGTATTCTATCACACTCGCTATAATTTCAACATTTAATCTATCTACTCTAATTGATCGAGCGAAGCGAGATCTCTTAATCAACTTGGGCAGATCGGCGTTGTATGTATGTATGTTTGTTTGTCCGAGGATAACTTTCGAAGCGTTGATCCGCTCATTGTGAAATTTGATAGATAGGTAGGTAGTGATGGCAAAATGTTGGGGGGGGGGGGGGAGGTTGTTGAGATATTGGGGTTCAAGAGGAGTAAAAAAAAAATGAAAATGAGACTATTAGGTCAAATGAGACGTCAAATGAAAGGTCTTCATTAGTACATTTCGACCCCGTTTTTATTTTTGGTAAAGTTTTTGTGTTATTAGCCATAATATAAACTAAACTATGACAAAATTCACAGGGTACACCAGTGACCCCAGTGCTGTAATTTGGTATGCGTGTAGCTTAAGTATCACAAATATAGGCAAAAGTCTGAAATACAGGAAAACTGCAATTGGGACTTAGTATTTTATAAGTATTTTATCCTGTAGTCCTAATACAAGTTTATTAAGTAGGTATCTTTTTAATTAGTTATGTATTGCATACTTAGTGTTGAGCTCACGTCCAACCTGAACTTCGCACATCGAATCTAGGGCCAAAATTGCTGCTATGAAGCTGGGCATCCTAGCTAAGGTTCGGCGGTACTTCCTCACCGGGACAGCTGCTCAGTCTCTACAAAGCACAAGTCCGCTCATGTATGGAGTACTGCTGCCATCTCTGGGATGGCTCAGCCAAGTGTCAGCTTGAAGATCTTGATTCGATTGAGCGATGTGCTGCTAGGTTCATTTGTAATAACTCCCTAGTGGAAGCCAATTTACAAAATTTAGAGCACAGACGCCGAGTAGCCAGACTTTCAGTTTTTTCAAGATTCATTTTGGTGAATGTGCGCAAGATTTTCATGACCTTATCCCTCCTTCCCCCTTTCACCACCGGACAAGCAGACGTACCGAAAAGTACCACCCATACCTGGTCGGCATACCACCTTGCCGTACCAAACGATTTGCTTTAAATTTTCTTGTTAGCACAAGTAAGGAGTGGAACTCACTTCCGGCGTATGTTTTCCGAACCAGAATAATCTCGGAGTCTTCAAGTCCAGAGTGAATAGGTTCTTTTTACGCAAGCGTTCGCCATCTTCGATCACACTATCACTTACCACCAGTGGTCAAGCGCTTGACTATCATCAATCAAAATAAAAAAACAAAAAAGAAAGACCTAGTGTGAGTGTTGTGTAAGAAAGATAGCGTTGGTCACGCGATATCTGCCTGCCCAAGCGTAAATGCGAATTGGTTTCCATTATCCATATTAATACTATAAATAAATATTATACATAGACATTTCACACAGCGCTATAACTGATACAATACTTATATACTTTTTTTGTAAATACATACTTATAACATAAAAAAACATCCAGACCCGGAACAAATATCTGTAGATCATGCAAACATTTGTTACACAGCGGGAATCGAACCCGCTTGCGTCTCAGCCGGCTATTCATCTACTGCGCCACGGAGGTCGTCTAAATTATAAATTCGAAAGTATAACTCTGTCCCTCTGTCTCTTGACCGATTTCGATAAAATTTGGTATACATATATAGATTATGACCTCGATTGGAACATAGGCTACTATTTACCCGACTGTATAGAAGGAGCATTAGGTTTTATTTGATAAACCACGCGTGCGTAGGTATACGTTGTGAAAATCTCTATTCCGTCTAAAAGTCCTGTCTAGGCTTGAAAATTTTTGAGATGGTTTTAAAAATCTTGAAAATCTCTTTTGATTCATCAAGCAAATAGCCTACCTGATGTTAAAGTGGTAACCATTGCCTTTTACAAAGCATTGCCTCGTAGTTCACGCTCCTAAGAACGTGCCCTGCGTCCATCAAGTTGGGGCAAACAGGTGTAAGACCTCATGTGCCTATAATTTCATCGGCACCCTTCCAATCAAAATACAGAATTGGTGCTTTGTGGCAGAAATAGGTATGGTGGTGGTATTTCCCCGGGTGAGCCCTTTTAAAAAGACCTCTATAGTGTACGGTTAGGAATATATTGTGTAGTAGTACATACTGTTACGCCGAGGCTGTTAAACAATGAGTAATAATCGAACCTTCTCGAACGCTTTTGTCTTGCTGTGTTATTGCTGCTATTGTTTGTGGTTTCGCAGAATGGGGAGTGGCCATTGTGTCGAGGGACCGACCCTTTCCTGGAAGGATCGACATCGTTCTCGAACAATCGAAATGTGTGCGATATAAATAGGCCGGAGAGATGGCCGGACAGTCAGTCTGAGTCAGTCTGAGTGAGTCAGTCTGAGTGAGTGAGTCACAGCGAGGCCCTGGAGGACTGACGTGGAGAAGGGTCTCGCGTGAACAGTAGTTGCTCGCGAGTCAGTCTGGATTAAGCTATACGTGCGATCATTTCGGTGACTTTAAGTGGTGCAACAGTGGTGTGAATTAGTGTGTTGTGATTACGTGTGACCAAGTTCGTGTATTCATCGTTTAGTGCTGAATAAAAGTGTTATTTTGGTCAGACCGATTCCCATTATTTTATCCCGAACCCTCAGCTCGTAACAATTTGGTGTCAGAAGTGGGATAAAATAATGCCGGTTCTACCAATGGATAACGTGGACGGTGTCAGGACGAGAGGTCAACGACAACAGGAAATGGATGAAAGGCGGTTTGGGGAGTCTCCGGTTCAAGAAGCTCGGCAGAGTCGTCAGCCGATGGAGATGGAATCAGCCGCCACCGAACCATTTGGAGCACCATCATCATCATCCATGGGGCAAGCTCCTGGGACAGGCGATCTTGCTGCTATTATGGCCATGCTTTGTCGTCAACAAGAAGAGCAGCAACGTTGGCAGGAAGAACAGCGACGTCAGGATAAGGAAGAGCAGCGCCGTCAGTAAGAAGAGCAGGCTCGGTTGCAGGCAGAACAGCGACGTCAGGATAAGGAAGAGCAGCGTCGTCAGCAAGAAGAGCAGGCTCGGTTGCAGGCAGAACAGTGACGTCAGGATAAGGAAGAGCAGCGTCATCAGCAAGAAGAGCAGGCTTGGTTGCAGGAGGAAGAACGCCGTCAGCATAAAGAAGAGAAGCGTCGTCAGCAGGAAGAGCAGGCTCGGTTGCAGAAGGAACAGCGACGTGAACAGGTGGAGCAGACTCGGTTTCAAGAGGAACAGTGACGTCAGGATAAAGAAGAGCAGCGTCCTCAACAGGAAGATCAGCGACGTTGGCCATAAGAGCGGGCTCGACTGATGAGGGAATCGTTCGGTTCATCTGGAAAGGAATTCCAGGAAGTGAAAGAACAGATAGAAATCAAGAGAGCCGTGTTTTGGAGGCTGGAATTGGGCTCGGCTGATGAGGGAATTGTTCGGTTCATCTGGAAAGTAATTCCAGGAAGTGAAAGAACAGATAGAAATCATAAGAGCCGTGTTTTGGAGGCTGGAATTGGGATCGCTGATGAGAAAGGGACTCTGGGTGTCCTGAAGTACTGGAGACGGCAATGTGGCTCCTCTAGTTGCTACATCTTCAGCGCGAGGTGCGCCTAAAATTGTTCATGTTGTTCGGCTGCCGCGATATGGGGCTAAGAATGCTCGGGACGAGCATGTTTTAGGAGGGGGCAGTGTTACGCCGAGGCTGTTAAACAATGAGTAATAATCGAACCTTCTCGAACGCTTTTGTCTTGCTGTGTTATTGCTGCTATTGTTTGTGGTTTCGCAGAATGGGGAGTGGCCATTGTGTCGAGGGACCGACCCTTTCCTGGAAGGATCGACATCGTTCTCGAACAATCGAAATGTGTGCGATATAAATAGGCCGGAGAGATGGCCGGACAGTCAGTCTGAGTCAGTCTGAGTGAGTCAGTCTGAGTGAGTGAGTCACAGCGAGGCCCTGGAGGACTGACGTGGAGAAGGGTCTCGCGTGAACAGTAGTTGCTCGCGAGTCAGTCTGGATTAAGCTATACGTGCGATCATTTCGGTGACTTTAAGTGGTGCAACAGTGGTGTGAATTAGTGTGTTGTGATTACGTGTGACCAAGTTCGTGTATTCATCGTTTAGTGCTGAATAAAAGTGTTATTTTGGTCAGACCGATTCCCATTATTTTATCCCGAACCCTCAGCTCGTAACAATACTTATAAATACGAAAGTTAAGATGTTTTTACTTTCTCAATCACGTCGTAACGGCTGGACCGATTTCGATTAAATTTGATATTATAGATACCTAGATTTAACCAATGGCTTATTTTTACAAACAACGCGTGCGAAGCCACGGACAGAAGCTAGTAAGTATATAATGGAAACACACAACACTTACTTCCTTCCTTCCCATTGTAGATATATAGAAGGTAATCGACTGTAAACCTTTATTTACCATTTACCAATTAACCTCACATCTAGAACTCTAAATATATAGGTCTATATTTAGGTGTATCTAAGGTCTTTCAACTTTTAACTAGAATTATATAACTAATGTTTTTTTTTATTAAAATATATTTTGTGGGTTGTTGTGTCATATAATTGTGTCAAATTGATATAAAGTCCATTGAACTGAATGAGATAGGTCAATTATAGAGATAAGCGTTGTTTGCGTCAGTTCTGTGGCCATTATCATTGGATTCACTTGTGTGCAAAATGTACCGAAATGTAAGTATATTAATTTATTATATGAATCTCTACTGGGTGCTTCGACATATGTATGTTATCTTGAAAAGGGGTCGTTGTCCTCAGTCACGCGAATAATGTTTGTACGACGAATTTTTGATGTTGATCAGTTAAGGTTCCCATAGAACAAGTTTTGCTTAGTTTGGGGCTAAATAGCCCTGAGGGGAATGTCCAGCACTATTTATTTATTTAACAATGAAAAATACTAAAAATCAGCTGTTTTTGAAGAAAATATTATAAGGTTTTAGATGCAAAATTTAAACTTAACATCTTGTACGTTCATGAGTACCTAAGCACAGGATTTATGAAATAGCTGACATGAAGTCAGACAACTAAGTTCACGAAAGAATAAAAAATTATGTAGAATATCGACGTTATTTTTATGAAAAGTTGTTCAGTGTCATGGGTAAATTCACCTCTTTTCGGAATGACATACATATTTCGAAGCACTTTGTACAACACGGACTACCTGATGTTAAGTGGTAACTATCATCGCCTATAGCAAAGTATCACCTCGTAGGTCACGCCCCTTAGAAACGTGCTCTATGATGCACTGTCCTGCGTCCATCAACTTGAGGCATACAGGTGTAAAGCCTCATGTGCCTGTAATTACACCGGCAACTACATCCTTGAAATCGAAACACAGCAATGCTGCTTGGAGGCATGGTGATATATTGTGATAGATAGAAATCGTTTTATTGTAAATCTCACTTAAATTATAAAACAATATAAAAACAAGTAACAATACACGCAGAAATACAAGTGGAGGTCTTATCGCTAAAAGCTATCTCCTCCAGACTACCTATGGATGGACTGGATTTCACGAGAACGTTATAGAACAGTAGCTTTTAATAACAAAAAAATGAATATTGAATAAACAGTGTGCAAAAAAAAATGTAATAATAATATACAGTGTGGCCCTGGATAAAGTGCAACCCCGAAAGGGGGTGAAACTAGATCAAAAATTATCGACAAAAAAATAGAAAAAAAAATTAAAAAAAAAATCGTATATACTTTATTGATGTATTAAAATTTTTATTGCTCACTAATGACTCTATTTAATAAAAAAATTATTTCTTCCAAAGTAGTAGGTCTATTTTGTTAAAATAAAAACCATAATCATGTCAGATATGTGACGATGACGATAAAATAACAAATAACTGACAAACAAGTGGCTATCGTGACTTAAAGTTTAATTTTTGTATTAAAATTAAATTTTTTAGGCTGTTTTTTTCCAATAAACTCCAAAAATCTTAAAATTAAGCCTATAATACTAGAAATTTTTATGACTTTTTATTATTGTCTATCATAATAGCTTTTAAATAAAATAAAAACCTACGTTCTAACATAAAAAATGTGCTGGCTAGGAGCATTTAAAGTTGACCACTGACGGTCAGTGGTCAACTTTAAATGCTTATTAATTTCCAATAAACTCCAAAAATCTTAAAATTAAGCCTATAATACTAGAAATTTTTATGACTTTTTATTATTGTCTATCATAATAGCTTTTAAATAAAATAAAAACCTACGTTCTAACATAAAAAATGTGCTGGCTAGGAGCATTTAAAGTTTACCACTGGGTCAGTGGTCAACTTTTTAATTTTTAATTTTTTTTTAATTTTTTTTTCTATTTTTTTGTCGATAATTTTTGATCTAGTTTCACCCCCTTTCGGGGTTGCACTTTATCCAGGGCCACACTGTATATATAGCTACGTCTCAAACCATCAGCGGTGTGTAAGAATTGGATCGAGTACCAGCAATTGTCTACCAGTTTGTAGTGCCACAGGGTAGCATAATGGGCCCTACGCTCTTCACGGTCTATATAATTGATATTCTGAGTTGACCGGCGTGTACGTGGCATGCTACGCTGATGACACAGCCGTAATTTTTGGAGATAGTTCGTGGGACATGGTATATAGTCTGGCAGAGTCGGGAATGAGGAGACTGTCGAAATGGTTAAGCTTACTTACTTACTTATTGACTCTAAACGCAAGAGAAACGAAATGCCTTACATTCTACAAAATTTCTGCCTCTAATCCTGATTATCATAGCTATCAAGATTCACTCCTGTCCTACATTAAATGCTGGCTCCCTAAATTTTCTCGATTGTCTTTGAGAACCTATTGGCCGTGTCAGTAATATGAAATACTAGGGCATCACCCTGGATAAGACTCTCAATTTTAAGGGCCACATAGATGGACTTGCAGGCAGAGTCAGGAAGACTATATACGTCATGAAGTCTCTTCGCTATTGCTGCGATATTGATACCTTGCGTGTAGTTTATATGCCAATCGATTCTGATTTACTGCGTCTTGGTCTGAGGCGGCGCAGCCAAAACCACGATTATACATTTAGAAAGCGCACTGTCCTCAAAGTAATGTTCAATAAGCATTTCAGGTTCCCTACGCCATTACTGTATAGAGAGAGTGTCGTGCTTAGTGTTCGACGATTGTTTATACTTCGTGGCACCATGTCGGTGCACAGATCCTTAATAATAGAGCTGATTATTACCTTTTCCTCAGCCGTCGAGTGTACAGATCTAGCTCCAAATAATACTACCTTCGCTACCCGCTTTACCCAGTATTTGCTTCCTCTTATTTTTTACAATGTGGTCTGCAGAAAATGCAATATTAAAAACGTTTCCTGTGGGGTTGCTAAAAGAACCCCCCCCCCCCCCGTAACTAACTCACTCCTCCATTGATCTTCTCTCATACCTACCCCCGCCCTCTACCACACTCTATGCATAGTTTTGTATGTATACACCTCCATCGCTGGTTATGTAACGCCCGGTCTCTTAATTTTTTACTACCACACAATATGATCAATACTCAATTGAGTACAATCACATTGTATGGTAGTTGGAGCATTCTTGTACTTTTTCTAATTTCCTTTTTTTATACTCAATCGTTTATTGTATTCCACGATGTAATGATAGGTGGGAATTGATAGGAAGGTACATGTTCATTATGGACCCTGTTGGACACAACAATATTATGGGGAGAGGAGGACGTCATTGTTCTTGTGAGGTTAAATACATTTTACAAATAAAACATTCGCATCTTATGTCAAAGTAGTATTATAAGTATCTAAAATTTGTCATTCGTCAATTTTTGTTTTGTTTTATGGTTTAAGTGGTTATAGTAGTTTTATGAATTTTATATTATTAGTCTCTTTTCTCAACACGTCAGGTAGTTTGTTAAATATTTTGATCGACATTACGTAAGGGTACCAGCAGGTGATGTCGTGATTAAACCTTCATTATACCCAATAAAAAAAATCGCTCCCATAATGCATTTTCTGACATCTCGAACTTTCCTTCAAGAAGTGTTTACATAAATTATTGTAAATTCTAGTAATTAAATACAAAGATAAACAAATTAGTGGTTTTCCCTCAAGGTATTTCTATATTGCTTGTTTATGAATTGATAACCTTAACTCAGTTTCCACTTACCCCTCGACCCAAATCGTAGTTGATATATTAACTTGCAAGTTGCAATCCACAAAATAAATAAATATCTACTTATAAAATAGTATCTGACCCGCCCACGGCTTTGCACGGTGGTTTTTCGTGTGGGATTTCAATAAAAACATTACCCTCCTATAGTAGCCTATGTCCCAACCCCGGTCTTATCTTACAACAACCTATCTATATACCAAATTCCATCGAAATCGGTCTAGCCGTTTAGCCCTGAAAACGTTAAAAACAAACAGACGGAGTTACTTTCGAATTTTAATTTCAAATTTACACAAACTGTTTCGGCGCGGTAATGAAGTTATATAATCACTAAACGCGACTCCACTTGCGGGCAAAGAAATTAACTGATACGAGAGATAGAGAGATAGCCTGGTAGCGCTTCTTCTCAGCTGTTCTTTGTCTTCTTTGATACTCCAGTAGCCGACTTCGATATCTGTCGGCGACAGAAGCAGACGCGGCGCGGTAACGACGCGGACACGGCAAGGAGCTCGACGTTGGATGGCCGAATTTGCTTACGACACAAGTTGTTTTATAGTTTAGAGTTTATGATTACAAAGACGTTTATGCGGTTTTAAAAAATGCGGTTAAAATTCGAGCGGGCACAGCACATCCACAATCGATATGGGTCAATTGCGGACTGACTGAAGTTACGCGTAGATTCCAGTGCAAACGTTGGATGACGAACAGAAACCTGTTGGCGATCTGCTAATAGCGGGTAGAAAAATAAAAAGTGCCGAGCACAGAGGCGCGAACACAAACAATGTAATCCATCCAGAAAACTTTTTATTGAATTACCACAATATCATCAATACAAATACTAAGCTAGATTACAAAATACAATACAATAGGCCGCCTTATTGCTGAGAGAGATCTCTTTTAGGCAACCATTGGCTAGGACGAAATTATCATAACCATAACGGAGTTCCATCCTTTATAAATCTTTAAGGAATTCTATTTCTCTTTCAGATGATGCTGCCTTTATTATTGCTAATAATCACTACTGCATCAGCTCAAAACTGCTCCTACTATTTCGAAGGACAGTACTACACCAGATCATCCATCTTAACTATAAAAGGTCTCCCAACCAATCTAGTCCATAACCCGAACAACAAAGACTTACTCTTTACTCTCATAGACCTAGAAACACTGCATAACGATGAAGTTCAAACAAAAATGGATCAATACGTACTCAGAAATGGAGAACCGATCAAAATCGACAATATCAAAGGTCAGGCAGCAGCCGTTGACGTTAAAAATAACAAAGTCTACATTGGAACTGAAGCAGGACTAGCTGTTATGAACGAAACACTTAAAGCAAACTTCATAAGTATGATAGACGAAGATATAGTGCAAGTATTCAAACCGGCACACAAAAATATCCTATACGCGACTCTCTTCCCGGAGAACGAAGTTTTTATCATAGATCTCAACAAAAATGAGAAGATAAGGGTTGAGAATATCCCGTGTGCGTATTTTTTGGCAGTCGACGATAAAGATAATGTATTTTACGAGTGCAATTCGAAGTACGTTAAAGTTTTATTACAAGGATTTCATGAACCGATTGAATATGTCGGAATAGGGAAGAATTCTGGTCGAGCTATTGCTGTGGATAACTATGGTAGAGCAATATTGGCTTCTAATGATGGTCTTTATCATTTGAGACCTGATAACATGATACCGGTTAAGCTTATGGATTTGGATATTACTCCAGCTGGCTTAGCTTTTGAAGGGGATGACTTTTATATGTCAACGAATGGCGTTATTTATAAGTATAGTATGAAAGGATGTGACGAAAAACAATAAACGATTTGATGATCGAGTTTCTGTGTTTTATTAACCGACTTTAATAAAACAAGGAGGTTCTCAATTCGGTTGTATTTTTTTAAATGTTAGTTACCTCAGAACTCTGTCATTTATCAAGCGATTTGGATTTTTTTTGAAAGGTTTTACTTTCAGATTGGTCCCGTAGAAATTTTATCAAAATCGGATCAGTTGTTTGGTTAGTCTCTGCTTATGTTGATCCCGAGTTTATACTCGCGTTAGCTTTAAGGATTCTAGGTGTATACAGTAGTGCTCTGTGGTTTAAGTATCTGTGTTTTAGGTAGATAGATAGATGAATAATTATATTTATTTTACATCATTATAAAAAAAAACGTAACAAATAATAAATTCGAAAGTATTCGAAGTAAGTGTCAGACAGACAGAGCGACAGAGATACTTTCGAATTTATAATATTACTAGCTGACCCGCCCGCGGCTTCGTACGCGTGGTTTGTCAATAAAAACAATAACTTCTTCTGTATAAGTAGCGGCACGAAACTTTAGCGGTGACCGTTATTGCGCAGAAGTCAAAAGTAAGGTACCTGAGGGGGGCTAGCGTGTGCATAAAGTGTGTATTTTGTGGTGAAACTACTTTACAAAAAACAATTAAATTTACATTAGAAACATTAAAAACATGTATAAATATTTTAGAATATCGTCGGAGCAGCTTAGTTCTTATGCTGATGATTCCAAAATTCCTTACAATAAATGTCGCAAGGATCAATACTTACGAGAAAATAAGGATGATAATAGCGAATTTCTAAGGAAAAGGTTTCCAATACTGCGTATGTAAGAATAGAAGAATATAGATCAGTGTTAGAATATCTCACCACATTTTGGCTCATAAAGATGTCTCTCCTCAAGTTCAACATGCAGAAACACAACGTCTCATTCAATCTTATGAGGAATATATAGAAGACGATGATTAATTAATCAATTAATTATAAGAAAAAAAAAATCTTGAGCAGTTTTCTTAATTATTTTCTTATAAATATTATTCTACTTAAAAACATACACTTATTTACTATTTAATTTTTTTTAAATATTGCTGGACATTTAACACAGCGCTATCTAACCCCAAACTAAGCAGAGCTTGTACTATGGGAACCAGATAACTGATAGAATACTTATATACTTTTTTTTTGTAAATACATACTTATTATATATAGAAAAACAATCAGACCCGGAACAAATATCTGTAGATCATGCAAACATTTGTTCCGGGGCGGGAATCGAACCCGCTACCTCCTGCATCGCAGCTGGCTATTCGCCCACTGCACCACGGAGGTCGTCAATTTGCATGCTTCTTGAGCTTTTCAATAATTAATTTCAAAGATTAAAAAAAAATGTTTTTTATTTGTCAGATTAGGCGAATCCCTCTAGATAATCGTCAGCCAGCACACCTAGAACATAAAGATGAACCATATATATCTTAATCTGACGCGCTTGAGTATTTCCAAATAACGAATTTTTTTTACAAATTATAATAATGGCCGCGAGTTTGTGTCACATCGAAACCGTCAGATTATTGAATGAGAGCTTTTTTTGGTGGACTTAACACCCCCTTAGAAAATCTGACGCGCTCGATAATTTTTTTTTTCATTTTCAACCCTTACGTACAACCACCCCCATCATGCAAACGATCAGATTAAGATACGTACATTATTAAAAATACGTAGGACGTTGATGCTATCAATATCTGACGCGCTCGAGTATGTCCATGCAACAGTTTTTTTACATATTTAAAAATCTATAGCCGCTTCCCCCACCGATGAAAAGGTATTTATTATATAACATTTTTTTCTTATCATCTAAGCTTTGCAACCCAATAGGTCTCTATGACGCTCGAGTAAATCCCCGTTTAGCATCGTGGGCTCCCCTACTATTAAGGGTACAAGCTTTGCTTAGTTTGGGGCGCATTACTCTTTTATTCATTGTTATATTAATAAAATATTTTGGCAATGGGAATTGAATAAAAGATGGAAGGAAGAGAATGGCAAAAATAATTTCTATAAGAAAGTTAACCATCTTCTAAGACAATCTCGATTTTAAATATTTTAAAATCTAATAATAACTACACATAGAACAGAAGTTTCGAACACACCGTTCAAAACGTAGGCCACAAACAAACGCCTGCGTGTGTGAGTGCCATGTTTTACAATCGCCGACTCGCACACAAGCGCATGAGTAATGCACCAAACGGGTGGACTATTTCACTGCAATAACCTATTACGGTGTATTGCATATTTTTGGTTTTTCCTAAAACCCCACTCTCTAGCTGGCTCATAAAAATCACAGCGCGTCGTAATTTGTAGTCATATATGGCTCAAATTGGAATAATTAATGACCTATTTTTGGCGCCTAGAATTTGTTTTTATGTGTAGTTATTCTAAGTTAAAAACATAGGTTTGATTTAATAGACTTGTTTTACAATAATATTATCAAACGTACCTTGTGATTCTAGACTAGACGACAACTCTTCTAGGTCTTAACTGAAAGAGTTTTAGAACTAGAAATCAATTATTTAATTTTAGTGCTATCAATAACAAATAAGACAAGTTACATCATTAGGTTAACACTATTCGATTTTTTTAGATACAGGGCGGGTTATTTATTATACACTTTTGTATGAATAGAAAGTAGCATTAATTTGTAACCTCCTTTATGATTGATGATTTAAATAAAAACTAAAAATTATATTTCCCAAAATATAGATTTCATATAAACACACGACGTGTGTTAAAAAATGATATGAAAATTATTTTTCTTCATTGCTAAAATTTAAATCTGCATGACCAGTCGTGAATAAGTAAAAAAACAGACACACGCGGTTTTGCACGTGTGCTTTGTCAATAAAAACATTAGGGACCCTTCTTCTGCACAGTCGGGTAAAAAGTAGCTTATATCCCAGTCCCGGTCATAATCTATCTGTATGCCAAAATTAAACGAAATCGGTCTAACCGTTTAGTCGTGAAAACGTAACAAACAAACAGACAGTTACTTTTGAATTTATAGTATTAGATAGATAGATAGATAATTCCTTTATTGCACACCATTTAAATACAAACATTTATAAGGAAATACACTCTTAAATAATAGGTACAATGGACGGCCTTATCGCTAACAGCGATCTCTTCCAGGCAACCTTTGGATGGACAGGATCTATGTGAACAAAATAAGGACGGCGGCATAAATCCGATATAGTACACGTATATTTATAAAAAAATATAGATAATATAAAATAAAATGCATAATTATAATGTATAATATAATCATAAAATTACATAAATATTAATATTATAATACATAAAATATATATTGTCATACCTACATATAAATTATAAAAATGTAAAAATTAATAAGTGGCCTAGTGAGCGATGGATGACAGATAATGTTGTCTGACCAAGTTTTTAAAGATAGGGAGAGATTAAGCGTGACCAATTGAGACAGGTAGGGCATTCCAGAGCCTGGTAGCCTGCAAAGTAAAAGAGGAACTATAAAATACTGAGGTATGATGGGGAGTTTTTAATTGAAGGGTTTCAGAGGAACGTAAGGGTCGAGAGTTGGAAAGGTGAAGAAAGTCAAAGCGTTCTTTGAGGTAGGGCGGAGTAGAAGGGATGAAAAGGATGCTGTAAAGGAGGGAAAGGATGTGCGCATTCCGGCGAATGCGGATAGGTAACCACTTAAGTCTGTGGCGATACTCTGAAATGTGATCGTACTTGCGCAAGCAAAATATGAATCTAATAGAGAAATTCTGGAGACGCTCAAGCTTGTTGAGTTGATCTTCAGTTAAATCAAGATAGCTGGCGTCAGCATAGTCGAGAATAGGATGCAACAATGATTGTGCAAGTGCAATTTTGGTGGAGGTCGGGTATTATGTAGTATGTAGTATGGTAGTATGGTGGTAGGGTAGTATGGATAGTAGGGGCAACTTGGCTAAATATAATTGAAAAAGTTGTCAAATCATACAAATACGTGTCAAATTTAAACGTGTTTAGTCACTAAATACGTTTAGGGATCTTTGTGTAAGCCGGCCTAAGTGTTCAAATAAAAAGTTCGGTATTCAGCAGAATAGACTGTATTTTCTTTCTTCTTATGTTCTAGGTTTAAAGGCATGCACTTGATGATCACAATTTTGTATGAAATTTGCGCTAGCACCTACCGCACAAAGCGTATTTTATAATTTTAGACATATAGATAAAGTATCTAAGCGTCCAAATGACCGTTAAATACTTAAGACATATACGGGTATACTTAGTAGGTATTATAATAACTTAACCAAACCTAACCCGTGTAAACCTAGGTTTACTCCATCTTCTAACATTACCCGTAACATATACATGACCAGCTATCTCGTTATTGACCGTCCGTCACAGTAAGGATTTTTTTCCAACCACCTGTATAATTTTTTCTTTCATAAACACGGCTCGATGTTTATAAGCGTTCTATTGTATGACACAACCATAATGTTTATAAAGACAGAAGTCAAGTTTCGATTAGTGCAGTGTGTGCTGGACTAGGTAAGTTAATTATCTCACTATTATTAGCCTAGAAATAAGGAAATACCACCCAGAAGCTTCAAGGGCGCTGATTGGGTTTTCAAATTGTAAATTTTTGCGCAGATGGTGTTTTATTATCGAAAGATGAAAGATGTTTACATCTTTTTTTTTATTTGATCATGGTCTTATGATTATGATCTTAGTTTGAGCACAATCTCACCTGATGAAGCGATGATGTGCTCTTAAATGAAGGACGAAGATCTAGAGACACTTATTTACTTTTATCTTAAAGATGTTTTTCCTGAAGAATACGAGTACTATAAAAATAATCTAGGAAAAACAGATAGGTATATTGATAACATTTAAGTTTTTCAGTCTTTACATCCTGTTTTACACATTAATTTCCATTTTAATAGATTTATTGATGTTTGATTTTCAACACAAACTTTAACATAAAGTCGTGGAACATCAGGTATTATTTTGCACTAGATTTTTAATAATCTTTTTTATAAAGACAGTCTTTTTAACAATTTACCTAGAAGTCTGTTGTTATCGGTGTTCTAAATAACTTTTTAATTTATCTAACGATTGTGTATTTTTTGATACACAATCGATGTTTAAAAATGTTTAAAAAAATCCAAGTTGTGATTCAATTTTAACTATTAATAGAACAGACTGGTGACCTTTAGTGACCTCTTTCACATTTGTTTCTGCATGGCCATTTTCTCTGGTTAATAACTTATTAGTTTCTTGAAAAAACTTAAACTTGTTGGTACTCCTAAAACTTTACCATAGCAATGACTTTTCTTTAATAAACTAATCATATAGGCATAAATAATCTAGAATGTCTCGCTCGAAAACAGTGTTTATTATTTATCCTTCTTTTCAGATCCACTTGAGGTGACACGATGAACGTAATCCAAACTTTTATTACCATTATTCCCGTGATTTTCATCCTAATTGCCGAGAAATGCGACCGAACGAAAGTCGGCCTCGAATTCTACAAACGACAACTCATTGCTACCATCGATGGATATCCCACTGGCATCGTCATCGACCCTAGAACTGAACATATCTTCTTCATCCTCCATAAAAGAAACTACACTAAAGGCATACATCTTCTCAAACACGGGTCTTTGGGGATCAGAGAGTTACCTATCTCTGATGAGTTGATCGGCCAATGTGTGGCTGTTGATGTTGTCAATAATCTTATATATATCGGAACAAATCAAGGTCTGGTCTTGTATGATTACTCCAGAACAGAAATCACTGCTGAAAGACCTATCGGAGACGACGATGTCAAATCTATATTCATTGATAAAACAGACAATCAGATGTATATTACAACAGGATCCGGCCATGAAATCTTTAGATTTCTTAATGGATCTGCTGCTGTGAAGAGATATGATAGGATACCTAAAGCGTACGGCTTTGTTTTAGATAGCAAAGGCAATGCCTTCTACGAATATGTAGATGGACGAATGTATTTCTTTTCTACGGAATACTATGAACCCATCCAATATAAAGGGTTCACGCGACAATTGAAATACATCCTCCAAATGAATATAAATGATGAAGCGATCGTAGCTGTTAAGGGGTCTCTGTTTAAATTGACAACGAAGAGTATGCTGCCGCATAAAATTGGTCAATTGGGGTTCAAAATAACAGGAATGGCGTTTGACGCGAAAAATAATATAGTGGTTGGGACTAAAGGGAAAATATACAAGTATAAACCTATAGATACTAACGACCCTTGTCCCGCTGAGGACTATTTTATGACTAGTATTTAGTTTTCTGTAATGTAATAGTGTTCGAGTAACAAAACGTTTTTCTTATTCTATGTTTTGTTTTTGTCTTTCTTTGTAAGGCTCCTTGATTTTTCAAGCAATTGCTAATAAGAGCTGCCTCCTCAAACCTTTTAATCTGTTAATGAAGATGATTTAAGTACCTATACACCGACGCGACGCCGACTGTGGCAAGGTCAAGCATGGGTTGATGGACAGGTTTAAAGATAAAGTAAACTTGCCGAGTACCAAGTCTATCCTACCATTCTCTATGCGTATTATATATAGTGAATATTTTGGAACTAACTCAACCGTTTTCTTGCGATGTTTTTCTCCTTTAATATAAACATGAGCAATTGCACAAGTAATGAAAAAATCACCGTTTACAATAACAAGGGTTCAGACGAATTTTCACAAAACATTACCAGCCAAAGAACAGTAACGCCATCTGCCAATACATTATTATCGAAACAAGTTTCACTTCCAACCCGATAGATGGCGCTACGTGTAAAAAAAGGAAATTTACCAAAAAATCAACAGAAAATAATTTACCTTTGTATGCTTTGTCTTGACACAATATAATTTAAAAAAACGAATTGGTTGTAAGTTTGGGTGTACTGTACAATAAACCTCCTTCGGTAGTCGGGTATGTTTAAAATGTATGAATCTAAGCAATTTTACCAGTTCTTTGTACAAAAAACTAAAATAATGAAAAACCAAGTGCAAAAATTTGGGCTCGTCCGGGATTTGAACCCGGGACCTCTCGCACCCTAAGCGAAAATCATACCCCTAGACCAACGAGCCACCTGATAAGTTATTTGAAATTAGGTATCTTATGCTATGTACCTATTATGTGTCATAAAATATGATATATAAAGAGCCTGTGCAGACTACTGATTAGCATAAATAGAATCGCAGACGTTTATAATTAATAGATAACCTTGTTACAACAAAAAAGTTAAACAACTGTTTAAGGCGTGTTTAAATAATTCCGTGCCAATTTTTGTATAGGATTTTTTAAACATGGAACAAGGAGTGTTTAAATTTTTTGTGGTATGACCCAAAGTCTTTAGTAAAAAGAAAATGTTGCTGATATTTTTAGACTCTCTTGATGTGTTATGGTGGTTTTCCTCACCGTTTTTTCCATTAGTGCACGATCGGGATTTGAGTCCAAAACCTCTGAATCCAAAGTTGTTGGCAAACCAAGGTCTAAAACATGGCCAAGAGGATCAGCAAGCTGAAGTGGCAGTGGGCGGGGTACATAGCTAGAAGAACTGACGGCCGTTGGGGCAGAAAGGTTCTAGAGTGGAGTCCACGTACTGGAAACTGAAAAGCGCAATGTAGCTGATAAAGACGACCAAGGGGCCAATTCCCGAAAACTAAAATTGTAAAATTTGGCTATCGATCTAATCTCGCTATGTTATGTCCTAAACGGCATTCACGTAACTGACAATACAATGAGTTGACTGACATGCGATTTTACACTTTATTTATATCAAGCTAATATTGATTGATTGAAAATACTTTATTGCAATTATAAAACTAGTACAAAAGCGAACTATATGCTAAAGAGCATTCTCTTCCAGATAACCTTTGTGTATTGTAGATAAAGATGTGTATGTAGTGCACAGAAAATAAAAAAAAATGAAAAATTGCACAGGATTAATAAACATAGCATAATATAGGTACATACGACATAATACCTGCTTAAACACTATAATGATAGTCTTAACTATACCAATATCAAATAAAAATACATACTTAACAATAGAAGAAGTGTTATGAAAAGATTAAGTTGTTCAATTTTGGTCGGTTTGACCGAGAAGGCGCCTATAGATTCTCGATCTGAATGCTTCCACTGAAGTAGCCTCGAAATAGTTTGGTGGCATATTATTCCAGAGACGAGTAGCGGTTATGGTGTAAGAGTCAGAGTAATATTAATGGAGCAGAATGCCAAAATGTATTCAATTCATAATCCGATCTCATTTGGATCAACTTTCCTTGTTTTTTTTAATTTTATTACGTGAATTCGCCCCCTGATAAAGGTTGCTGGGAGCCGTTGGGTGCAGGCCGCACAAGATCGGTCGCTCTGGAAATCTATGGGGAGGCCTAGTCTCAGCAGTGGACGTCCTGTGGTTGATATGATGATAATGATGATAAGACTTAAGTTAGTATTATTATGTAGTAGTTTGGGATTCGCGCCTGACAGTCACTTGCCCGCTATTAGGGTTCAGTGCCTTAAAAGAAAAAAGAAACCCATAAATTATTACTTCGTTGTCGCTGTCTGTCTGTTATAATGGCCCTTTTTGTTAAGAACGCGTAAAGGTATTAAGTTGAAATTAATATCAAATACATTACAGCAAAATATCAGAAAAATATGTTTTCAAAATAAATAAATATATTACAGAATATTAGGTAATAATACAATTATTTACAATAAAATACAGAAGAAACGGTTGAAAAATCTAAAGACAGTTGCAAACGATCTATAGATAGCTCAACTGCTCCAGACCAGGCGGAATTGTCCCCAAGACACTGGCTGCATGCCCCGCTGAATTGCAATGCTCATGCGCCGACCCAGAAAAGCGCCAGCTCTCGGATCACACGTCGCTTCGACCATACTTAAACATACGGTACCTTGGAGCAGAAAAAAATCAAGCTTCTAAGTAGACGCAATAAAAAAATACGGCCATTTATGCCGCACACTATGAAATAAATGAAGGATACTTCCGGTTGACCTAAAATCATGAAATTTGGCAAGAAATAGTATCAGAGCATAAGTTAAAGAAAAAATCCGATTTGCAGTTATATAAAACATTTTTACGGAACCCCCGGTGCGCGAGTCAGCCTCACATTTGTCCGTTTTTTATCACTTACATAATCTCAGTTCAAAGTATTTCTCAGTACATAACCTCGCGATAATACAAAGTGAAAATTATTTCACATCACACGGATCTAAAAAACTAGATTGTGATCAGTACTTGTGATTGTCTCCGTTTAGAGCTGTGTGAGGAGTTTAGATTTTAGCTAATTGTTAAATTAAGTGTTCAGACATCGTCTTGTTAGACTGGTGCATGTTTAAAGATTGAAATAAAAACTCGTAACTACCAAAAAGTTTTTATTGTATAGATATATATCGTTATGTGTATAGATAAAATAATTGATCGAGCGAAGCGAGATCTCCAAATCAACTTGGATAAATCGGCGTTGTATGTAATATATGTATACAACGCCGTTTGTTTGTCCGAGGATAACTTTCGAAGCGTTTATCCGATCATCATGAAATTAGGTATATAGGTATCGGCATAAACATGGGGGGGGGGGGGGGGGGGGGGGGTGTTGTTGAGATATTGGTGTTCAAGAAGGATAAAAAATAACAAAATGGGAATATCCATTCAGTGGCCCATCTAATAAAAGGTCTTTGTGAGTACATTTCGACTCTTTTTTTATTTTTAGTTTCAACTTTGTAGTTTTTAAGTTATTAGCCATAATAAAATCTGAACTTTGGCAAAATTCACAGGGTTCACCAGTAACCCCACAGTGCTGAAATTTGGTATCGGTGTACACAAATATTGGCAAAAGTCTGAAATCCAGTATAGCTGCTATTTGTACCCCAAAAATGATATCCAATTAACATGAACTGCCGTTAACTGTAATTTGAATGAAACTGTAGGTCAAGTTAGTTGGTTATGAATTTCGAGGCACTATTTTGATAGTCAAAGATTACAAACATTATTTTTTTGTTTTAATCGGAGACTCGCCAGATCTCAGTTCGAGGCGAACAACTAGTTATACAAATAAATTATAAATACATATGAAACTACAATTACATAGAATACAAATTAACACAATATAATTAGAAATTGGACTAGCTTACCTATGTGACGTCAATTGTAATTTTATAAAAGTTGATCTGAAATATAATTGGTTAAACATGTAATAATTAGTTAAGTAGCATAGGAACATGTTTATCCAATTATATTTCAGATCAACGTGAAATAAAATGAACAATTTATGACGACGTTTCTGAGAGATGGAACTATTAATGCTAGATTTAAACTCTCTGCTGGGGATAGTCTTATGGACCGGCAACGTGTTCTATAAGTGGACAGCTTGTAGGTACGGAAAAAGAGTGCATAGAAACTAGTTATATGCAGTACTTTAATATTTCAATTTTTAGACATGCATACACCAGTTGGCGACGCTATCTGTACTTACCAATGAGTTAGTGGTAGCTCATAGATCGTACCTGTGTGTGCACTCCAAATAACCTAAATTCAGTTTACCCGTGATCATGGCGCATGCAACTGCTTCGAAATATCGGGACACTCAAGAACTCACAAATCATGGTAAATATCCCGTTTTTAGTACAAATAGTAAATTCTTGAAATTTAGAGTTTAAGGTGGTTCGATTCCTATACAATCAGTGCATAATCACTCATCATCGTCATCATCATGGGTGTTTACATCTATAGAAGATGATTTAAGTAAGTGTCAGATAGTTTAGGCACTTTCATGGCTAAAGAGGGCTGTTTTGGAGCGGCAGCCACGACCGCACTTTTTACATGTAAAACGACCCCTATAGATGGTCCAGGGTTTGCGGCACGTTTATGTCTTAGCGCCCGCTTATGCGCTAGATGGTCGAGCCAGGCATTATCATGAGCGACTCCGCTGGCGACCGATTTCCTCCAAGAGTCACGGTCTTCTGCCTCGCTCTCCCATATATTTGAAAGATTGCCATGTCACGCTTTAGCCCATCTTGAACATTCACTAGTTAACCGATTGATATTTAAACATATGCGTATCGAATTAGCTACGTTTTATTATTGTGGGCAAATCAATAAAATTGCACACATTATTTATACATATTTATGTTTTATTTATACATTATTATGAATGCATAATAGACATAAATTAGCTCAAAAAATCACAATTTTAATGAAATTTTTAAATAAGTGAAAATTATTAGTACTTTGATATTTGTGAATGAAAGTGTGTAATTTTATTGATTTGTCGATAATAATAAGATGTAACTAATTCAATACGCATATGTTTAGACATTTATATTTTCGGTTATGTAATAAATGTGCTCTGATTGTTTTTACAGGAATGGAACCGCCAAAAGGACTACATAAGATAGTGATACATTCATATCCATACTAATATTATAAACTAGAAAGTAACTATGCCTGTCTGTTTGTTATGTTTTTACGACTAAACGGCTGAACCGAATGCAATAAAATTTGGTATATACTTAGATAGATTATAACCGGGATTGAGAAATGCTACTTTTTACCCGACTGCGCAGAAGGGTAATGTTTTTATTGACAAAACACGCGAGCAAAGCCGCGGGCGGTACTTTGTGATCTTATATCAATTTTATGATGGACAAAAACTCGCGCAATCAATCTAAGCCACACTAGCACGGAAATTCTTACGGATTTTTTTTCCTGATGACTTTTTTTAACAAGCTTAAGTATTTGCTTTCTAAAGGACTAAAAATTGTATTGACCTTCGATTCTTCAAAGAGCAGAGTAGGTTATACCATCGACTTTTGGTCGACCTTGAAAATACCTTATGTCAATTTAAAATTTGATGTTCTTAAGTTTAATTATAAAATAATTTTAAACTTTGACATATAATTTTATTTATTTTGCCTAAATATATGTATGTATGTAATATGACTGCAACAAATAACACCTAACCAATGCAGCATAATCAAACTTCAATCAACTTCTGGCTCGTTCCGACCGCGCAATGTATTCTACCAACACATTAAATTCATCTGGTAGAACAACCCACCCACCAGTTACCAAAGCTGTTTAAAAAGTAAACTTGCGCGCACAACCTCTCAGTGCGATTTATATTGGAACCAAGAAGGCTGTATTTTGCATACTTTTTGCAAGGACCTTTTTTGTAATTTATTTTAAGAATCGAGATATATGTATAAATGTGGTGATTTTAGTTCAGTTTTTTCGTGATGGCTGGATTTTTTAGTTTCTGTAAGTATTTAATGTATTTTTAATAATGGCATAATTTGTTCTGCCTATGATACCTACTTACTACAATCATACAATTATTATCAAATAGAATATTATTTTTAACTGAATATTTTTCATGTGAAGATGCTTGTTAACCGCGTATGAGTGTGTGCCATTGCACATATCGGTTTTAATTTTTATTAGGATAAATAGCAATCATCATCGTCATGACTGTACTGCCCTTTACCTACAATAAGTGGGGCTCGACCCAGTTAAGTTTAAGAAAAGCGATAAGGTTCATTTTTATCAATTTGATGTGATATTTTTTTAATAAATTGCCTTTTACAGCAAAAATTATGGTAAACCTAATGGACGTTAAAAATGTGTTTAGTTTATCTGTATGTCCTATACATATATATTTTTAATCTTTACGTTTAATCGTTCCGGTATCACGATCACGCGCCACGTCACACCAGCATAATTACAATAAATAAAATAATATTTAATGATTTCAAAAAACTTTATAGGTATGTAGAGTAACAAAAATATATCCGATTTATTCGGCTTTTGTTTTTTAATACAGATTTAGGTACTTTTAGATTTGATGACATAAGCTAAGTGAACCAAAATTTAAGCTCAGGTAAAAGTTGAGTGTTAGGGTTCAACGGCCAATCGCAAACCGGTAAGGCACCTTAGGTTCCGTACAACTTAATTCATTATGTTTTGCATCTATTTACATAGTTATGTAGTTACTTGGTAATAGGTATGTACTTAGCAACTTAGGCGGATGTCTGTACTTATAGCTTTCCTTACGATGGTTTACTAAGTTTTAGGTCTTAGGTTAGTACTTAACTTCATAAGTTAGTATTATACAGGATTTATTCGTAAATAGTCACATTTTTGACGACCTCCATGGTCCTAATAGCCGACTGAGATGCAAGAGGTTGCGGGTTCGATTCGCACCGCGGAACAAATGTTTGTATGATATAGCTAGAGATATTTGTTCCGGGTCTTGGTGTTCCTCTATATTTATATGTAAGCAGATATTTATAAAATAATTCTATCAGTTATCTGGTTTCCATAGTGCAAGCTTTGCTTAGTTTGGGGCTAGATAGCGCTGTGTGTTTTTGTCTGTATAAATGTTCTGTTCATAATCCAAATTAATACAATTTAAGTGGAAAATTAGGGAGAGGTATAATCGCGAGATTAACGGCAGCTACAAAAGATGTTTTCCCGTTATCCCCGTAGTCCGTGTCTCCACCACGGGGACAACGAGACGTAATTTATTCCCTTACCGGTGTCCCCGTGGCCAACGGAGATAAAGGCCATTCTCAATTTACGTGTCGCTGTCCCGTTATAAACTTTTCACGAGATACATAATCAAGAGGCAAAGCCAAAAGGAAGGGTTATGTTTTAGCAGTCTATGTAAGTATGTATGTTTGTACTTGCCTATGTTCCACCGTAGCGCCTAAACTACTCTTGCAATTTTGATGAGTGAGCTGTCAATCGATTCGTTATTACGGTCCAGGTGACACAGTCTACCATCGACATAGGTATAACGTAATCGAATTTCCGGCATGACATTTCTAAAATTCACATTTAAAAATTAAAAATTCAATTGGCATGTTTGCGGGTAGAATAGTCGACACCAACTTTTCTTGGTGACTAAAACTACCCCGCAAACATGCTTATTTAACTTTAATAACTTAATTTAAGAAATGTTGCTTTAAATATCATGCTAATACGGTCTTTGTAGCTAACGAAATAAGAATTTTAATTTGTCCGTAAGTAACAGAATCTCTACCAATGTCAATGCTATGACGCGCTGTGACTTTGCGTCCGAATGTCAGTTACTTAACAATGTCGAGACTTCCGCATGTAGTTCCATTGGTTTGTTCCACGGTGAGACTACTGAGATTTTATTGTCCCCGTAAAATAAGGGGAAATCTCCACCCTGAACTTCCGGGTTTTAACACATTTTCCTTTTCCCCGGGTCTGCGCCCCGCTGTCCGGAGCCGGTTTGAGCTAGTGGTGTGCGCGTGCATAGCTAGTTACTAGTGATGGAAATCGCGCCACATCAACCCATTTGGAAAATTAATGTTGTACCTGGAAAAATGCGGGGTCCGTCTATCTGTATGCGACTAGGTGTCGCTTCCTTTATATTCTCAGCCAAAAAATATGCTGGCTGTGCTGGCGTGACAAGTCCTCGACGCAATCCAAAATCCAGGTGCAAACATTGCATACCATATGTATTTATAATAGTTCCATTCGCAGCCGTAAGGTTGTAAGATATTATTACAAGCCCACCGTAGACTTTCACATTGGTTTGTATATAGGTAGGTATTATCTGTGCCGCACCGGCTTTGCATGGTTTTTTATCAAAAAAATATAGATTAGAACACATAAGGATAGCATAGTTTTAAATCAGTAAACAAATTTTCAAAACCGGTTCAATAGTATCGGAGATTACCCCCTACAAACAACCAAACAACAAACTTACACCTCTCTATCAGCCTTCATCTCCGTTGTCACTTCTTTCTTACCCATAATATTCTTCACACAGTCCATCCATCCCTTCTTCTGCCTTCCTGTACGAGTACTTTTATATCCATCCACATTCATACACTCGTTTAGTCACATTATTTTTTTCCCCCCGCATGACATGCCCATACCAGCCTCCTCAACTTTTCTATCACTGGCGCTACTTTCAAACTTCCTCTAATATACTCATTTCTTATCTTATCCATTCTCGTTACCCTACACATCCATCTCAACATTCGCATTTCCGCCGCGTGCACTCTTCTTTCATCCGTCCCTTCCGTGACCAACACTCAGAACCATACATTACGACTGGTACTTACCTAGTCTAACAACAAACTTTACCTCTTTATAATGATAGTATAGATAAGATATATCCGGGTAGGTACGACACGGACGAATCCGGGGGCTGGAGTTGTCAATAAATGACTGTACAAGGCAGTTAACTTTCGTACTCCTTGACACAGTGAAAATCGTTTATGTGCTTTACATATTGATAATTGGTTTTGTTTACGCAATGTAATGAGTATTGTAATTATAATGATTGTTTATATGTTATAAAATGTGGTTGTTAAATTATGATGTAAAGAATACATTATCTTTTCGATTATGTTTAGTAGTCTGGTAATAACATAATAATAGGCTCCAAAATACGGATAACACAAAAGAGTCGTTGAATCATTTATATAAAAAACAAAAAGAATGTTTTGAATGGTCTGTCCTATGTGTGCGTCAAATAAATGTATTATCTTTCTTTATTTTTTTCTTTCAAAAAGCATGTGTGCAATTCACACGAGGCAGCAGTGAAACCTTCAAATACCACGCGCATGTGCTTATTATCTACCGACTCACTCTCTTTCTCTCTGCTACTTTCTACCTTTGTGTATCTTTCTTACTCTCTCCCTCTTGCGTTGGAATATTGGACGCTACTCGTTGCTAACGCTCGCGCTGGCCTGTAACAGGTATACTACGCGCATGCGTTCGAGTGCCACGCATTCACTCTCGCTTTGTCTCTTTCTATTCCCCCTCCCCAGGAGTGTTGAACGCTTAATGAAATAGTGCTTTCATACCCCTCCATGGTAGCGTTAAACGTTTAACGCAACCTTGTTGGAAGTCGCATTAGAAGTTTCACTTCAAAAAAACTTTATTTCAGTATTTTCGGTGCCTGTTTTATGTACTTGCTTAACCTGAGGTCAAAACCGTCTTAAAAAAGGTCTTAACCGTTTACGTTAATTAATCCAACACCACAACAACTACACACCAGGGAATCTTCGAAAACTGATACCATCAACCTAAAGTCCTACTCCGTTATTCCAAGGAGTTAGGATGGCTAGGCTAGAGTAAGGTTAGAATGGGGAAATGCACTTTTATTCCCTCCACCCTAGAATTATAATAAAGTCCTCAAGTAAGCACAAAGATAAACAGCTGATTTTATAGTGGCAAATGTTTGTATATAGTATGTAATGTAGTGTTTATAATGAATAAATTGAAAGTAAATTAAATGATCTGGAAATCTATGGGGGAGTCCTTTGCTCAGCAGTCGACGTCCTATGGCTGACTAGTCCTATGATGATAATGACGAATGTTCAAATAACTTGTTTCATCGGTCTGGCACCACTGTATACAAAAACGTATTGTCGGTCGTCATAGGTTAAACATGCAAAGAAAATTATTATAACTGAAAAAGTCTCCATACAAAAGACTTCAACGCGCATTCCTTGCTACGAAGTAGCCTTCTACTTTTTCTCCACGAGAAAAATCGTTTAGAACATTTTTTTAAAATAATATTTATCCACTAGCTGACCCTACCCGGCATCACATGTAATTTTAACCCCGTTAAATAAGAGGGGTGTTATAACTTTGACGCCTATACAATCTGTTTTGTTATGTACGACATAAATCTAAAACACATCGCGAATCGTATTAACTGATGTTAGAGGTAGATTTAACACCAGTAGCTTAAATATTTATCCGGTAATCGATACATTTTCAATAAACAATTTTTAAAGTAAACCGGCGGCAACTTTGCAACGATGCCGTTGAGTCAGTTTAACAGGTACCTACCTACTTACATGATGAATGAATATGATTTGTTTACCTATTTTATACAGGTTGTTTCATTGATATTTTAGGTTTTAATATTAAAAAATAAAATTATTCTATTATAATAAATTTGAAAAAACCCTATTTTACAACCCATGTTTTAATTTATCGTCGTACATAACAAAGCACATAGTATGTCTGTCTGTATGTATAAATGTATACTTACTGTCTATCTGTGGCATAGTAGCTCCCAAATAGATGGACCTATTAAGACGTGTTTTTTTATTAGATAGCTAGTTTAACTGGGGTGGTTCTCAGTCACAATATTACAAGATAAACTCATTAAAAGAACGCTTTTAAAAATAAATATTACACAATAAAATAAACTAATCAGTTATTGTCTAATCAGCTATGTCAGTTAGGGGGCTACCCAATGCAAAAAGAGGGGCTCGGGAGTTTTGATTTTCTAAAAATTAAATTACAAAACACCTACAAACTTCTCCTATGTACTATTATGTAAAGATGGCTTAATATTTAATATACGGAAATAATGTAGAATGATCATGGTTTAGTGTATAAAATGATAAAATCGTTATCGTTCGTTCGTTCTAAATGACAAAGCGAGCGAAACGAACATAGCCTGGGTCATGCATACCGGACGTACGTACCTTCCTATCTACCTTACCAACGTACGTCCGCCTCTTGCCACACCCGATATCTAGTTAGTATTCGTTGGTATTGTAACATACACAAGGGCCGGTGTCGACTAAGGCTAAGTTCATATGACCGAGTGGTACCGCTCGCAACTACTTTACGGTAAATATGAACGCGCAGAACTACTAACCGCGCGGTACAAGATCAAACTAAATCAAACTACTCGTCCACATTACCGCGCGCTACCGTAGCGCGTAATGTAGGCGATAAACACTATTTAGTTTGATCTTGTACCGCGCGGTTAGTAGTTCCGCGCGGTACCGCGCGGTCATATGAACTTAGCCTAAAGCCTAATATCTAATAAATAATTAGTGGTTCGTCCCCCTGAGAGCTCGAGATTCTTCCATAGAAACAAAAAATTAGGTATTTATTATATTTGAGTATTAAAATAGTGCCATGTTAACTTTACAGTGCAAATTATCGACAAAATGCACGACTAACTAACTTGATACAGTTTTATTCAAATTACTAGCTTCCGCCAGCGGCTTCGTACGAATTGTTTGTTAACAAAAGGTAGCCTATGTTTGAATCCAGGTCATAATCTATCAACACTCCAAATTTCGTCGAAATCGGTTAAGCCATTACGAGTGATTGAGTAACAAACAAGCAAACATCCAAACTTTCATATTTATAATAATAGTGTGATGTGATATTGTGACAAGTAACGGGAGTTCATGCCAAGTGGTTACTCTTTTTTGGTGTACAAATTGCACTTATTCTGGATTTCAGACTTTTCCCTATATTTGTGTCACTATAGCTACACGCATACCAAATTTCAGCTCTGTGGGGTTACTAGTGTACTTGTGAATTTCATCAAAAGTCAGTTTTTATCATGGCTAATAACATAAAAACTACAAAAAATTAAAACTTGGTCAAAATGTACAGCTGAAGACTGTTCATTAGACTTACCACTTGACCTGGTTATACAATTTTTTTTACCCCTCCCAATTTCTCAACAAACCCCCCATAGTTTTAGCTTATTTTATACACCAGGATATTGTCCTATCCTACCTACTATATACCAAATTTAACGGTGGTCGGATTAATGCTTCGAAAGTTGTCCTTGGACAAACAAACACATTCAACGCTGATTCGCCCAAATTGATTTGGAGATGCTGGATATTTCACACCGCGCTATCTAGTCTCAAACTAAGCCTAGCTTGTACTACGGGAACCAGATAACTGATAAAATACTTATGTGCATATTTTTTTAAATACGTACATATAATGTTAAGAATAACCTTAAACCCGAAACAAACACTCGTACCTGTCGATCATACAAACATTTGTCCTGCACAGGAATCGAACCCTCCTGGGGTGAATCGGGCTCGTCGAATATTGTCGAGCATTGTGAATACATTGCCTTGACAGTACTTGCTGGCAACACATTGCTGTGAAATGTTACCTGCACCTTAAGACTCGAACCCTCAACCTCCGGATTAAAAGTCATCCACTAAGCTAGCGCGACATTCAAACTACACAACGAAAGAGAAAACATAGGTCATGAATCTGCATGCCGGAAGGACGCACACGTTCCGTTCGTTGCGTCACGTTGCGCAATGCTGTGTGAAACGGAACGCAATGAGATTTTGAATTACGATGCGTTTTTTTGAGGTCGCTTCCGAAATGTTCTGCATGAGAATCGGTTTTTGACAGACATAAGTATTTTAGCACACTTTATTTTATACTTCCGCTTGCGTGGTTTATCAACAAACATAACATTAAAGCTAATCTTTAAGAGTAGAGTTCCTTGTGCAATGGCTCACCCGGGGAAGTACTACCATAACTCTTTCTGCCGCCAAGCAGCATAGCTGTGCCGGTATGAAGGGTATGGTTTCCGGTGAAATTACAGGCAAATGAGGCTTTACACCTGTATGCCTCAAGTTGATGGACGCAGGGCAGTGCAACGTAGGTCACATTTCTAAAGTGCGTGACCTAATAAGCTTGTTCCATAACCATGTACCTACCTAGCATTCAAAAAAATATATACGAGGCATGCCTTTTAAGTTTTGTCGTTTGAAGAAAAAAACACATCTAGAACCTTATAGTACTTTTTATTGTTTTTCAAAGTATTCACAACGTAGCTTAAAACACTTTTCCATTCGCTCAAACCAGTTATTATAACATTTATTCCACTCTAAAGTGGGGTGTTCAAAATGGCTGTCTTGAAAGTGTCGACTGCTTCTTCACCGGACTGGAACCTTTGACCACGAAGACTTTTCTTAATTTTAGGAAATGTAAAGAAATCGTTAGGGCTTAGGTCAGGACTGTATGGAGGATGGTCAAGAATTTCTACTTTTTCCTGCTTCAAATACTCAATCGTTTGACGAGCGCTGTGTGAGCTTGCGTTGTCGTGGTGCAGGATGATGCGTCGCTTTGAGTTAGATTTTCGAAGTTCGGCGATGACTTGTGGTAAACAAACTGTAGTATACCACTCTGCGTTAACCGTTCTACGATCTTCAAGTGCAATAGTCGCAACATGGCCGGTTTTTACAACGAACGTGGCCACCATCTTCTTTGAAGTGCTTCGAGAACGAACAACTTTAGTCGGCTTTGGCTCGTCTTGAAAGACCCAGATTGTAGATTGTTGTTTGGTATCAGGATCGTAGGCATAGATCCAAGATTCGTCATCACTTATGATGTCGTAGACGTGATTTGACTCCCCTCAGTTGAACCTTTGCAGAGTTTTCTTACACCATCTGACGCGGGCCGCCTTGTGATCGTCGGAAAGCAGATGCGGTATCCAACGGCAAACTAGCTTTCTCACACCAAGCGCTTCATGCAAGATCTTCTGAATGGTTGTCCCTGAGATGCCTAATAGAGCCTCTATCTCTCGATACGTCACATGACGATCTTCGAGAATTAGTTGTCTCACAGCAATGATGTTATCTTCAGTGAAGGCGGATTTTGGGTGTCCTTCGCGAAATCTGTCACTAACACTAGTATGTCCACGCTGGAATTCTAAATACCAGCGTTCGACAGTCCGCAGACATGGGGCTACATCACTGAACACAGATGTTAGCTCTTCTAAACACTGAAGCCGTGTCAGGCCTCTTCTAAAGTTGTAGAAAATTATTGCACGAACATTTTCCTTAGAAAGATTCATTTTCGTACGTGACCTGACAGATTCAAATCGAAACTGTGACTAAACAATAGCATTAATCCTAATACTTTCAACTGTTTTGAGATTCAAAATGTAAACACATTCGAATATAGAACAGTTCAAAATTGCCGGAAAATATGGAAACGACAGAACTTAAAAGGCATGCCTCGTAGTAAAAAGTTCTGTATTCTTGTATTTTGCTGTTATAAACATTTTTTCATTTATGAGCAAAATTCAAAAAAATTGCGTTTATAATAAATTAAAGATGACTACTACAGTGCCTGGGTGGTAAGTGACAGGATAAGCTGGGCGAAGGACGCAGCCGCAGGCACTGGAACATTATATTACAGATGGGAGTAAATTAAGAAACATAATATCGGACGCGACTAAGGATACAATTATCTACAACAATGTCGCAAAATACTGTGATATAAAAAATAAATCAGTTAGTGAAGTAAAACGTATGATTAATATTTGGCTAGCTACGATAACTTACCAAGAAACCGAGGATATTATAATATTCGAAAGTTAACTACATTGGATTTTTTAAGTTTTACACTATATATTTTTGTTATAAGTACTATATACATACATAACTATTGTACAATATATATATAATGACAATATGCGTTCGTGAAATAAAGACGAAATTGAGTTTTCTGAAATAACAAATTTACTTTTATTCACAACACAATTAAATACAAAGTTTAAACACAATTTACTCTAAACAGAGTAACTTACCTGAAATAACAAAAAACAACATTTAAAGCCTTTACTTCTAGTTTCGTTTATATACTTCCTTTTATTAATACAGGAAACTATTTACTGTTCCAAGTTTTACTAAATTATCAGCCTAACCGCATCTTCTTAAAATTACCTCAATACTGACAGACGGTGACACTGACATTCATTAAAGATCTGTAGATAATTATTCCATAAAGAAAAGGTACGACACTAAACGTAGTGATACTCTTTACATATATAAATATTTATTTATCTTGAACTCCCCTATCTATCAAGTCAATCGGTGCATCATTAGCTTTTACAACTATTACTACAGTCTACTGTGTGAGAATTCCTTTATGAAAAGTTGTTTATAATATATGTTTCCTCGATATAAGCTTAGCCTAGTGAGGAGACGACTCTAAATGTTTACTCTGCTCTACGAATTGTACTTACTAAAACTGTAAACTAAGTTAAGCTATGTACTACGTGGATTTTGAAGTAAATATATTTTTTTTTTCATTTCATTTCATTTTCAATTCCGTATTTTTACTTAGAAAACTATCGTGATTGATTTCAATAATTATTGTAAATACGGGATCTATCACGTACCATCTTATCGGTGTTTCGACCGACAATATGTTTCGGTTCAATTCGTGAACTTTCATCAGGATGAGTGCGATCCGCTCCGAATGTCTCGCGTCGCACTACGCGAGGTAGCCCTCTGCGCGCGAGTAGACGGGCGCGATGGTTGGGATTGCGTCAACGATGGTCCAGCGTGTTGAACCGGCTAATGGTGTGCAGCAGATTAGTAGGTCGCACCCGCCAGTCGCTACTGTAAGTCGCATCCGATAGTATCTTTATAGCTTACAGGCCTAATAAATATGTTAAATTGGATTTATCAGTAAGTAGAGCCTAGGCACCTAACTTAAGCATCTATGAAATACCTCTTAGCATAGGTCATACCGATCGTGAAGTTGCGTTCACTTCCAAAGGACATAGGTTAAACTTTAAGTTATGAGATTGCTTTATGATTATATTGAAATCAGCCGACACGCCTCGTACGGAATTTTATCAAAATAGAAATATTCATTTTTACTAAGTACCTACCTTTATTAAGTACCTACCTACCTTAACTCGAACGAACTACAAATCGCTTTCAGCGATAAGGCCGCCCATTGTACTATATTTGGCTAGTTATAGCTATAGTATATTAACTAGTTTTAAATATTCCCGGCGTACTAAAAAGCATTATTCAGTTCTATTCTATTTTTTCTGTGTACATTGTCTACTGATTCTCATGTAAGTGATAATTATTATATTTTTGAAAATAAATGATTATTAAACCTAAAACTAAATTTCAATTTATTTTATTAATAATTTGTTAGTAAAAGTAACAAGTAACTTTTAAACAAAAATATAACCGACATAACTAAACTACTGAACTGATTTTGATGAAATTTCTACGAAATCAACTTGACAGTATATCCTTTCAAATAAAAAAACAGGTAATATCGGCTAAATCGGTTGATAAATGACGGAGTTCTGAACATAACATACATATAAAAAAAAGATTCCGACGACTTGAGAACTTCTCCCTTTTTTAAAGTCGGTTAATAAGTAAAAACACGTTCTGAATACTATGTTAGTACTGTTGGTTATTGTCATACTATGTTAATTCATTAAATATCCAAATGATCAATAAAATAAATTTAATAATTTAGGGGCAAGAATGAATAAAATTAAAAAGTCATAACACTATTGCGCTACAAATTGTAATTTAAAAAACTCCATACAAAAAACCCGTAACAAATTTCCATTTTACAGTTGAGATCCCTTTACGAGAAAGAATAAATGCTGATAATCTTTTGATCTACTGACCTTGGGCCTGTAGCCAAGTTACATTCGCTTCGAATCGATTCGATTTCTACATAGGTTTGGTGTCGATATATCACGTGATATTTCCATAGCATGTATCAAATCCCATATATTTTCGGACTTATCGACTAGCGTCATCGCTAATCGAATGTAACTTGGCTAAGCCCTCTGTTCTTCATCATACATAACTAAGAACCTCCCTGCTAAACTAGCTTTGTTTAAAAAAAAACCGCGTCCGAGTTGGTTCATCCGTTTGGGAGCTACGATGCCACAGACAGACAGATACAGAGAGAGAGAGACACAGACATAGACGTAAAATTTATAATACCCCGCTTTTTATATTGGAGGTTAAAATCTGATCATAATTCTCTTCACAATATGTGTAATTTTGTTAAAGGAGACATTACTTGTGCACCTTACAACTAAATCCACACTAATAATATAAATTCGAAAGTAACTCTGTCTGTTTGCAACATTTTTACGACCGAATGGCAGAACCGATTACAATAAAATTTAGTATAGACCACGCGTGCGAAGCAGCGGGCGTAATTATATAGTCTCCAACGTATTTGTAAATAACTTTCATCATTATATCAGCCACAGGAGGTCCACTGCTGGACATAGGCCAGAGCGATTTGTGCGACCTGCACCCAACGGCTCCCAGTGACACTTATCAGGTCGCCTTTCCATCTAGTGAGGGGCCGTTCTACGATAAATAACTTTATCAAGTAACAAACTCATTGTAACAAAGTATCGTACAGATCTAAGTTCATGAGTTTTTGCATCTCACGCACTAAAAACTGAGATAATAATTACTTAATTTGTCTACACTAAGTCTACATATCGGTGCTAATTGTAATTTTTTAATAGTAATAGAGTTGTTTGTGAAAGAGCTCGCCCGGAGTACTACAACTGTACCTATTTCTACCACGAATCAGTGTTGCTGTGTTTTGGCTTGAAGGGTATGGGAGTTACAGACACATGAGGCTTTAATAACTGATTTAAATGGGTATTTATCGCGTATGTATTTTTTTATTTGTCGGAAAGTCTGCCCGTGACCACGGCTGTTGCAAAAAAGTCAAAATAAATAAATAAATAATAATAAATAAATATTGCTAGACATTTCACACAACGCTATCTAGCCCCAAACTAAGCAGAGCTTGTACTATGGGAACCAGATAACTGATAGAATACTTATATACATTTTTTTTTGTAAATACGTACTTATAATATATAGAGAAACAACCAGACCCGGAACAAATATCTGTAGATCATGCAAACATTTGTTCCGCGACGGGGATCGAGCCCCCTACCTCCTGCATCTCAGCCGGCTATTCGCCCACTGCACCACGGAGGTCGTCAAAATGTCGTGATAACAAATAAAAAAGGTACATACCCGTTTAAATCAGTAATTATGTTCAGTGATCGCATAAGTTTAAAAAATACATGAGGCTTTACATCTGTATGCCTCAAGTTGAGTTGCTGCACGTGCAAGTTGTAGGGCACGTTAATGAGGTCCGTGACTAATATTTTAATTGCAAAAATTAATTTTTATTTCAAAAGAATAATTTTAATTTCAAAAATTCATTGACAAAGTATAAAATTCAGTAGTCATGTGAATAATATATATGTATTTAAATTGATTAACCGCCGACCGCGACGATAGCCATATAACATCAAAAATGCTCATTTCACTATGACTGTTTTATTCTACTGTTCCTAGCGTTTTGCAAAGTTAACGTGGGCAGAGTATACATTCAAACAAGATCGAAACATTCTCACGTGTAGCTGTTTTTGTATGTCTGTCTGTCAGGGTAGTAAAAATATAGAGAGCAAAATAGTCGTGACAGGCGTAAGCAGAAATTAGAATACTAAATATCTATACCACGAAATTATATATTAGCTTGGTTAAAAAGCTTAGTTACCATGCTAATGGAATTAACTTTTTTCAGTACCAAATACTACCAAAAGATGTTATTTGCAAAGATTACACAACCTTAATATAACAATTATTAGTCTGGATGCCTAAAAAATGTATTGTATTCATTTTTTAGTAAAAATTTGTAAAATGTAAAGGAATTACTTAATTATAACACACTAGGTAAGTACTTAACACTTTAAAGTAGGTCAAACATTTAAAATCATTATCACACTTAATATTATAAATGCGAAAATTAGGTTGTTTGTTTATTTGTTTGTTACTCAATCACGTCGTAACGGCTGAACCGATTTCGATGAAATTTGGTATGTACGTAGATTATAATTTCGATTGACACATAAGTTACTTTTTGTTGACAAACAACGCGTGCCAAGCCGCTAGCGGAAGCTAGTTATAAATATATTTTTTAAGTCGTATTTGACCATGATATTCCGATCTATAATCATGGGTTATCTTTTATTTATTATCTTTTAATAAGCTTTAATATAAACCATAATATTTTTTTGTTTCCCATAAACTCTGTCGATTATGAAACCCTGTGAAAAAATTACTTCAAATAAAAATAGGCTCCTAATATTTGAAGCTTGAATAACCATTTTTATTACATCCACAAGTTCTTTTAAATTTTGACACTTTCATTCAAATTCATTTATTAACTGTAAATCTAGGTACAATGTTAGATGGTAGGGGTTGTACATAAGCGCTAGATTTTGCCTTGCAGAGTAAAACCATTTTATAATTAAAAATAAACATGCAAATTAGAATTTCATAATTACTTAAATTCATAGAAAAACGCAATTTCAAAAAATTATATTAAGAATATTTTTGTCATACGAAATGTGTAACTGCCATTATTAGCGGGTATTCATTTCCGCGTGTCAACTGCAATTACTGCATACGTTCATACGCGAGTACATAGTTCATTCTAAACTGCATAGCTTGCTAGATTATTACCTAAGTTCATTGTTTGGAATTACTTTTTATAACCGTGCCATGGTAAGGTCGTTGCATTGTACCACGATGTGATCTGGTAGTTTTTAAATTAATTTTACGACACAATGACACAATAGATAGGCCTCATTATTTCACTGGATAAGTAAGCATGTACCATTTTAATTTATATCAACGATCAAAAAAATCATATATGGATGTTTTTACTTTGCCAAGATAGGTAGGGGTTTTTAAAGAATGGCCGAGGTTACAGAATAAATTTTATATACACGCTTTATGCTTTATGCATGCGTGGTTTGTCAATAAAAACATTAACCTCCTGCGCAGTCTCAATCCCGGTCATAATATATCTATACATATAAAATGCTTTGTCCTGAATGACTGACTGACGGATCAACGCACAGTCTAATCCGCTGATCGTAGAGACCTGAAACTTAGAGGGTGTGTTCTTTGTATGATGTAGGCATCCGATAAGAAAGGATTTTCTGAAATTCTACCCCTAAGAGGATGAAAAAGGGGGGCAAAGTTTGTATGGGACAACGTGATTCCTTGGTCCAATCTACTTCAAATTTTGCATAAACCTTTTATAACAGAATTGATGGAAGAGGTGTTCCGCTTTGAAGTTGATATCAATACTCCTTAGTGCTTTTGATTTAAATTACATTTTATTTTGACACATGTTTGAAAACTCAATCCGATTTTAATGAAAAACAGTTGAACTCACTTAAAACAACAGCAAATACTCCTTATAATTGGAATGTCTCGAAAGTCACCGTACTATATTAGTACCTCATTTGAAGGTTTCTAAGCATAAAGAGCTTATGTACTTTTAGGACACGGCCTCATAGGGACGTAGAGCTCGAAATTTGAAATGGTTAAGGACTAGAACATTTTGGTCAGAAGAAAACAGTTTTCTTTTAGTTTGTCTTAGAAGTTTAATTTAGTGTGTATTATTTTTCGCAATTTTTTTACATTACACTAATATGATAAACTAGCTGTTGCCCGTGACTTCGTATGCCTACACTACTAAATGTGTAGGTGACCTATAAATAAAGCTAAACTCGCTGTTGCAACTTGACTTGACACCCCATTTTTATCCCATGGGAACTGATTTATGGGATAAAATGTAGCCTATGTGGTAATCCAGGATATAATCTACGTATATACCAAATTTTAAAAACTCCCAAAAACCTTAATCAGGTTTCCTCTAGCCCAGTGCTAGGTTTTTGGGAGCCAGCCGCGTAATATCGGTCACTCTGGAAATGCAGGTATGGGGGAGGCCTATGTTCAACAGTGGACGTCCTATGGCAGATAGAAATAGAAAATAGAAATAGAAATTTATTTATTGTGACCAGTGATATAATGATGATGATTAATGTAGAATAGTGGTAGTGTTTTCTAGAAACATAAGTAGATGTGCGTAACCTACGAGGTAATACTTTGTTATAGGCGATGGTTACCACTTAACTCAGGCGGGACATACTCTAGTACCACCTTCAGGTAGTATAAAAAATGCTACCTTTATAAATCATCTTCAAATCGAATAATGTACCTAAAGGCCTCCTTTTTTTATAATGTCTTTGTAACTGCCACCTTCTTGTAGAATCGGCAGAATGAATAAGTGTTCAAATAAAACATGGCTAATGAATCAATCAATCAATTGGATCAACCACAATAGCGTCGACAACCGTTTCAACGGAACGGATATAGTAAAAGTGATATACGCTACGGAGATATCAACACGTGCGCTAAAGGTCCAATCACACGATCAATTTAAACTGAACAAAAACTTTACCTGTTCTATAAAAATAAACTAAAATATTGGACAACCTCCTTGGTGCAGTGCGGTTAAGACGCAAGAGGTTGCAAATTTCATTCCCGCCGTGAAACAAATGTTTGCATCATCTACAGATATTTGTTCCGGGTCTGAGTGGTCTCTATATTTTTATATACAAATAAAATGTACATAAATATTCTATCAGTTATCTGGTTCCAGACGCGTGGTTTGTCAATATCCAGCCTAATATTCAGGTTATAATCTATATTTGTACCAAATTTCATCAAAATCAGGTCAGCCCTGACCAAATAATTAAGTAAAGTATTTATTATTTACTAATAATCACCCATTGAAGTAATGAATGCGAAAATTGAAGAGATATTGATCTTGTGTACAAGCCTTTAGAGTGAAAGTATCATGGTCATTGCGCTTACGCCGGTACAGTCCGTGCAAAAACTCGTTAAGCCATATTCGTACTGTTTACCTGTTTTTACTTATCTGTTTTTACGTGAGAGTGATTAATGTTTGCAGATGGCGGATGTCATCTCCTAATATGGTTTTTACTCGATTGCTGAAGGAGGGTGATGTTTAAGACTGGTTAAGATGGTGTTAATGACTTTTCATTCAAGCTTTGATTCTTAAGTTACTATGATACTTAGGTATTTCTACGATCTTAGAATGTATATTATACATATAAGCATACTAAGCGCTTCTAAGTTAACACAACTACAAATTAATTTTAGTTTATTAATTTAAAATCATATGGGTAATTTTAAAACGTCAATTTGATTGCCGTTCTTCTCAAAGCCCCAACTAAGTTAGGAAACAGGAGGTGCTATGCACTTAGTTACTCGTAAGAAATGCTTCAGCCTTAAGTCTCAAATTAGATTGATTAACTCATTTTTGAACTTAACACAAATATCAGAACAAAAAATACATAGAAAAATATTTAAATAACTAAAAACATGTATAATAGGCGGTCTTATCACTTATCGTTAGAGCGATTTTTTCGAGATAGAGAGGAGTTTATAAAATAAAGACGATTTAAATTATAATGGTCGAAGAATTTCTGCATTTGCTGCAGTAGTGCATATAGTATATCTATTTACCTCATGTTAATTTTTCCTACTTACATTGTATAATTGTTTTTCTATTATTCCTGTTTGTTAAATGTTATTTTCTATTTTGTTCTTTTCTTTATTGATGTGTAATATCTTTCCTCTCGGTTTGTGGGAGTGATTTTGGCAAAAGGGAAGGAAATGTGTAACAGGAAACCGGGGAAGTGCTTTGACCAATGAGCCCGCGTTATTTGATTTGACCAATGAGCGAGCGCGGTGGTTTGATGTTTTTCACTACGAGCGATAAGTTACGTTAAATAAGGACTCTTCCATTTATTAGAAATAAGGATTTCTCATGGAGGTTGTATTTCATCATAGCATTATTATGAATACCTGAGGAATGAAATAGCCTCATTCTAATTTTAAATTTACTTATGGTTAATCGCATTTACGGAGCCGTTATCGAGTTTTCAGTGACCAACTTTCAGAGTGATGAATTCGGTAGATAAGATTAAGATTTTCTTTGTGTTTTCTATTTTGTTTGTAATTTTTTGTTTATATGGTGTACAATAAAAATGATGTTACAAATCATATCAGACTGTAAGGCTCGTATTTTTTTGTTATACCTTTTTAATGTATTTTGTGTGCTACGTTAACAAATAAATATATGTCTATGTCTAAAAAAATCGGAATTAATTTATTTTTTTGACAGTCTTTCTAATTTTGGTGTTAATAAGTTTTTTTTTCATGGTAGTTTGAATACATTTGTATATTACATAGGTACAGTGATGGGATGAAAAGGTTCGTCACCTTAGAGCCGGTTTTCGCTTGCACCATTAATGCAAGAATCAATTAATTCTTTTTGTCAAGATAAATAGTCAAACTTGATCTGAATAATTTTGAACTTTATTAACGAACAGTTAAACATTATTTTCTCTAACTGAGTCTATTCAGTAACAAAGATTCAAAAGGTACTCGCGATACGTTGAATCAATTTGAAAATTGACGAACCTTTTCATTCCGTCACTGTACAAGGTACTTGTCTGTTGACAAGGTATATTTGAACTTGTCAAGACAGAAGTTTTGAAGCACTAGAAATGTAATGCGCTCACTGTTTCTAACATCTTTTAAGCTGACTGTACTGTAAAGTCATGCATGTTGCGTACAGTACATTAAATCCGATATATTTTTTTACATAATCGACAATTACTTCGTCATCCTCTTATTAAAATACATTTATGATATCCGGTGAAGTTTATAGTGATGTAAGTAATCCGGAAATCAATACAGGATTATCCGTAATTCATATTTTAACTAACTTCCACTCGCGGCTTCGCACGAGTGGTCTGTCAATAAAAGTAGCCTATGTTTTAATCCAAATCGTATTCTATCTGTATACAACATTTTATCGAAATTCGTTCCGCCGTTACGACGTAATTGAGTAACAAACAAACAAACATCCAAACTTTCGCATTTATAATATTGGTTTGACTAGCTGACCTGCCCCAGCTTTGCATAAATTAAAAATCGAAATCTATTTTGACAAATAAAATGGAGGTAAATAAAATATAGCTACCGCCCGCGACTTCGCACGCATGGTTTGTCAATAAAAAGTAGCCTATATCTAATCCAGGACATTTTCTATTTATACCTACATCATCGAAACCGATACAAACAAATAAATAAACTCAGGATCAATGTTACCAATCAGTGCTATATTTTTTTTATCGGTTCAGTGGATTCTAAGATTACTTCATACAAACATTTTTTAAACACACATACATTTTTTAAATATTAATATAGATTTATATTTTAATGATCTGTCGATACCTGCTTGCAATAAAATTTTAGCTTTTCGAAAGTAATCAGTGTATTAAGCATACCTACATACAAATTCGTATTTACGACTCTATATAATTAAATCTCAAGACATTATCCATAAATAAAACCCAATGCTACTACATATTTTTATGAATATGACGACCATTAGCGGTAAGACCGCTCATTAATCTACCTAAATACGTGCTATTGTAACTTTTATTGTGTTTTTGCGTGTAATAAAGTAGGTGTTATTTAACAAAAGTACTTATGTGTAGTAAATGGTCAATTCCAACTGCTCATAATAATTAAGTAACTGTGTTCTTTCTTAAACACATTAAACTCTGCTTTTCTATGTAGCGGCGGACGCTAGATTTATTTTTAAATTTACTTTTTTGTCTTTAGTTTCACTGCGGCCACGAGGCCTAATTGTGAGCGCCACTAGTTTTGATATCGCCCCTAGTTTAAAGTTCACCACTAAGCAGTACAGCTGCTAAAAACTGTAGAATATTCTTAGGGCGATAACTGTTAGCTCCTCCGGGCTAAGAATGTGTTTGCCCGGATGAATGCTACGTTTACGCATTAGTGGAGCACACTCGCCTAACAGAAGTAGGGGCGATTCTGCCGCCTCATTACAGAATCTGCAGGTTTGTGTATCGCAAAACCCTAGCTTGAGTGTTTAATTAGGGCTCTGATTATACTGCGAAGATCGTTTCTGTTTAGCGCTCAGATTCGGTTTGTATACCGTTTATCAAAGGCTTTAATCAGTAAGGACGTTAGATTATGACCTAATATTTTACTTTACGCTTAAATGTAATTTTTATCTTTTCTTCCGTTGAGAACCTTTTCTGGTCGATCATGCTACTCTATCTTATTCTCTTTTTACCTTCATCAATATTATCAACCAAAACGTCCACTGCTGAACATAGGTTTCCCTCATAGGTTTCCAGAGCAACCGATCTTGTGAGGCCTGCTCCCAACGGCTCCCAGCAGCCTTTATCAGTTCTTCTTTCTATTTAGTAGGGAGCCGTCCTACGCTGCGCTTTCTAGTGCGTAACGTCTTCTCGCCCAGAAGGTTTTTGATCAGTGTGTTATCAAGTGATGACGCATGGTACAGAAACGTGGTATTTCACTATGGACCTCCTAAAAAAGGTACAAGGCACTCAGCGTGCTATGGAGAGGGCTATAGAGGTGTTTCTTTACGAGATCGAATCAGAAATGAGGAGATTCGTAGACGAACCAAAGTCACTGACATATCACAAAGGATTAGCAAGCTGAAGTAGCAGGGGGCAGGGCACATACCTCGAATAACTGACAGCCGTTGGGGTGGAAAGGTTTTCGAGTGGTGACCAATTTTTACCTTACGTCACATAAAACTCAACGTATTTCGTAACGCAGCGATGTTACGGCCACCGTTTTTAAATCATGCAATGTCTTTGATGTGTACCTACAGCTGTGTGTGAGGTGAATAGAAATTTCTGTTTGACCATAATGTCACTTTCTATTAGTTAAGATCGCGAGACATTGCCACAAATGGCACAATTTCCAAATAAGACTCAATTTACAACGTCAACCACTGTGGCACAGTTGGCGAATAGCCGGCTGCTACGCAGGAGGTTGCGTGTTCGATCCCCGCTGCGGTACAAATGTTTGCATGATCTACAGATGTTTGTTCCGGGTCTGGATGTTTTTTGTATATTATAAGTGTCTATGTATTTACAAACAAACAAAAAAGTATATAAGTATTATATCGTTATCTGGTTCCCATAGCTTTGCTTAGTTGGGGGCTAAATAGTGCTGTGTGAAATGTTCACCATTATTATTTATTTATATTACCGCGGAATGGAATGGAAGCCAATTTATGTAACAAAATTGTACGTAGCATAATAAACGTTATGTCAATTCTGTAACGTACAAATTAGGTATGTGTCAATAAAAATTCTCCGAAAGCTGCGTGACCTATTCTTTGGCTCGTATCTAGTTCGCACTTTACATAATTAATAATATTAATAATAAATGATATAACTCAGGCAACAATAAAATAGTTACAGGATGGTAATGAACTTATTCTACGGCCCGTAAAGATACAACCTAAAATACATATATAAATATATAAAACAAAGTCAGGGTATTTACACCATTTATAACTCAAGAACGGCTTGACCGATTTTGATGATCTTTGATTTGTTAGAATTGTCTCCGCCCCGAATAGTAAAATAACTATTAACATTTCGGAAAAAGACAAACAAAAAAAATTATGAAGAAAATTAATATTCTCATACATAGATGCAGCTAATGATGGCCGACTGACGTACATTGGCAGCCCACGTCATATATACATGTCAAGGCGGTACGAAGTTCGGCGGGTCGGCTAGTATTATATAAAAACTTTTATTTATTTACTACATAAACACTTTAAATTAATTTGATGATTAAGTGAGTTAATTATGCATCGCAAAATTAACTTTATGTTAATTATCCTATGCATAATTATTTCATATCAATGCATAATCAATAGTGGCCAAGCGCCTGACTATCCAATAAAAAAACAAATGAATGGTTTTAAAGACAAATGCACGGTCGGGATTCGAACCCATACCCCAAGATTCGAAATATGGCACATCTCATTAGCTTAGATAAAACCTAATTCGATATTTAGTAGTTATAGATTAATTTTCAATGCCTTGGAATGGAATTGAAGAAAATAAATTATGCATAGGATAATTAACATAAAGTTAATTTTGCGATGCATAATTACTTCGCATGCATTCGCATGGAATTGAAGCGAATTAATTAAGCATAGGATAATTAACATAAAGTTAATTTTGCGATGGGGTCAAGTGGCACGTATAATAAAAGGTTGTAAGTACATTTCGACCCTGTTTTTATTTTAATTTTAAACTTTGTAGTTTATAGTTATTAGCCATAATAAAAACTGAACTTTGACAAAATTCACAGGGTACACCAGTGACCCCACAGTGCTTAAATTTGATATTCGTGTAGCTTTAGTGACACAGATATAGGGAAATTCTCAAATCTAGAACAACTTCAATTTGTACCCCAAAAAATATAACCGATTAACATGACCTGTAATTTGAATGAAACTGTAGGTTAAGTAGTTTGGTTATGTATTTCGCGGCACTATTTTGATAGTCAAAGATTAGGTACAAATAAATTTTTTTTGTTTTTATGGGAGGCTCGCGAGATCTTAGTTCGGGGCGAACCACTAGTACTCATTGGTAAATCATGGTGTGGTTGAAGATGGAGCATGCTTGCCTAACCTGTTCACTCCGAATTTGAAGACTTTGTGATTAAAGTGGTCAGGAAAATACACGCCGGAAGCGAGTTCCACTCGTTACTCGTGCTATATAGTATTATCTTATCATCTGTGCTTGTAACAATGAAAGTTAGTGCCAATCGTTTGGTACGGATGCCAACCATACAGATAATCAGATACCTTGTTACCACAAGAAGGTTAAACAACTCATTATTATAATACGGGATTTATCACGTACTGCCTTATCGGTGTTTCGACCGACAATAATAAAAAAAATAAAATAATAATGCTGGACATGTCACACAGCACTATCTAGCCCCAAATTAAGCAGAGCTTGTACTATGGGAACCAGATAACTGATAGATACTTATATACTTATTATTTTTTTTTGTAAATACATACTTATTATATATAGAAAAACATCCAGACCCGGAACAAATATCTGTAGATCATGCAAACATTTGTTCCGCGGCGGGAATCGAACCCGCTACCTCCTGCGTCGCAGCCGGCTATTCGCCCACTGCACCACGGAGGTGGTCAACAATGTTTCGGTTCAATTCGTGAACCTTCATCAGGGTGAGTGCGATCCGCTCCGAATAACGTTTCGCCTCGCACTGGTAAGACGGTACGTGATAAATCCCGTATTTATAATAATGATTGAAATCAATCACCAAAGTTTTCTAAATAAGGTTGAACAACTGTTTAACGTGGGTTTAAATAATTACTTACCAATTTTTGAATAGGATTTTTTTAAACACGCGCTAAACTGTGTTTAATTTTATTTGTGGTAAGACCCATTGTGCTTTTATAAACAGAGCAACTTGCGTAACAATGCCTTAACGCACTTAGTGGCCAAATATGATTAGAGTTGTCTAATCATACAAATATGTAAAATCGCGAAAAACGTTTCGGGATCGTTATGCAAATCGGGCTACGCCATCAGAACCAAAATATTAGATGATAAAAAAGAAAGATGATAACCTACACTAAAACAAGATAATTTTAAGTTACTACAAAAGATGAAACTTAAAGAAAAGAAAAAGAGAGAAACGCCTCAATTTGTCTCGATGAGACAGCTTTTACCGAACACCAAATTAATTAAACATCAATTTTTATTTCCAGACAAAATGTCCCAATCGAGAACCAAGACCGCTATCATCCTGCTTCTCTTCCACATCAGCTCCAACTCTGCGAAGAACGCAGCTAGTCCGGTCTACGAGGTCAATGAGCAAGCCAGGATGGATGACAAGAGGCCTCAGACCTTCTTGCCTTACGGAAACCCTTTAGCAGGTATGCTTTCCTGTGGATGAGATTGACTAAGCCAAATGGTATAAAAGGGAAAAAAATATCTTCGTAATGCTGATAATTTTTACTTAGGTATCTAAGATCCGTACGAATTATCGTAAAAAAAAACCTATGCTTTGAAGGTGCAATATTATTTAATTTAATTTCAAAAATGGTAAAAAACCTAAATAATTTTAACGATTTTAAGACCAAACTAAAAAATCAAATTAAAAACAAAATTTAAATACGTCGTTAAATACGTTCTCGACCGATCGCTATCAGTCAGGCCACTCGTGCGATAGTTTTGTTCAGTACCCACATATTTTAACAATTATTGTTGTTTTGATATTTTATAACACATTTGCTCGTAAAAGATCTCTTATTTCACTAATTTCAGTATCGTAATGTATGTCATTACGTACTTGTGCGTTATTGTAATGTAAAACGCACGAGTTTCTTTTTAATAAGGTAAAAAGTACGGTTTATCAAGATGCTCCGTCTAAAATTAACGGTACTTTTTTAAATTTTAGCAAAGAGTTTTTATGTCAGAAAAGTGGTCAACAGTTTATGAATAAAACTAACTTTGGGATATAATAATAATAACTTGACAACATTAAAAATGGCAACTGGCAACGTAATAATCGATATTACAAATTGTTCAAATTTTTCTAACTGCTTTAACAAGTGATTAAAGATTTATTCGTTTAAAAAAGTCCAAGTTTTATATATTTCCTCGCAAATATGTTATAAAACGTCGTATGACATACGTGCGCTTTGATAATTACAGCCTCTGCTTTCTTGTAGCCCTCGCCTACGGCTCAGGCTAGCAATATCGCCTCGGCTGTAATTTTCAACTTACCGCACTTATGTCATAATGTACTATCACAGAACTCCTTTTCGTATCACATACAAACTCTATAGTCATTATGTAAATTAAAATCACAAGGATCATCTTGAATGATAGTATTTTATTTTTATACCGTTAACCGAACACTTACGGACATCTTGTATGATTCATTTGACTTTAATATCAGAATGTTGAATGTTTAAATATTACCTATAATTTAACTAAAATGTTCTGCATGCTCGCTCACTGAATATTAAATTTATATCTGTATCTGAATATTTTGTATCGCATGAAGTGAAAAATTTATTTTCTTTTGAAAATAAATTCTTTAACCAAATCCCATAATGATCAAAATATTTAACAAACTACGTTGAAAAATGAGACTAATGCCATAAAATTTATAAAATTACTAAAATACTTACTAACTACTGAGGAGATTGTAGAGTACCTAGGTACTCTACAATTGACGAATATTTTAATGACAACTTTATATAATACCTACTTTGACATTAGATTTGAATGTTTTCTTTTTAAAATTAATATAACCTAACAAGCACAATGACACCCTCCTCTCTCCAAAATATTGTTGTGTCCAACAGGGTCCATAATGAACATGTACCTACCTATCAACTCCCACCTATCATTACATTGTGGAATACAATAAACGATTGAGTATTAGATATTGAACCATAAATGAATACTTTATACCCCTGGCACTACACCGGCTGAGTCCTATCATATCGGACAAAAGACGTCCACTGCTGAACATAGGACTACCCACAGATTTCTCAAGCGACCGATCTTGTGCGACCTGCGCCCAACGGCTTCCAGCAACCTTTATCACTTCGTCTTTCCATCTAGAGGGGGGGTCGTCATACACTGCGCTTTCTAGTGCGTGGTCTCCACTCGAGACTCGAGAACGGCCGTCAGTTTTCGAGCTATCTATAGATACCAAATACGAATATGAACGTATGATATGGTGTACGTATGAATGCCATTATCGTATCATACGAATTAATGACACATATGTAGATGATCTATACTAATATTATATATTTGAAAGTTACTCTGTCTGTCTCACTGTCTGTCTGTTACGCTTTCAAGACAAAACGGCTGGACCTATTTCGATTAAATTTGGTATATACAGGGTCCCGGAACTAGTATTTTAAGTCTGAACGGAGTGAACCCGACACTAAAAATAACGTAATGTTTGACTTAAGGTTTTTGACCTTAAACAGCTGATAAAAAGAATTTTAACCGAACTCAGTAGATTTTTACCAAATGATTCTTCATTTAAAATTATTGAATTCTGTAAAAGTGTCTCTTAAAGTCCAGAAAGTCCCCCCGGGATACATACTAGTTCTGGGACAGCAATTATGACCGGGATTGAGATATAGGCTACTTTTTACCCAAATGCGCAAAAGGAGGGTAATATTTTTATTGACAAACCACGAGTGCAAAGCCGCGGACTTGAAGCTTGTATTGTAGGAATACCGTAATCATTGACAACATGTATGAGAGATAATAAAACATTAGTTACAATTCTGCCTGGTTTTAAATTTTAAATTCTATTCCTTTGTTCCTTGTCTGAATCTTTCTTAGCTTAGATACTTGTAATTTAATGAATAAATCTTGAATTTTCAGGAAATTCCTTACAAAATGCTAAAATCCACGCTCAACATCAACAAGCAATGTTCAACGCCGAAAGAATAAGACAGCACAGAGCACAGCTACAAAGGTAACGTCATAAACAAATACATTATAATATAAAATAAATAAAATTTAGATCAAACGGAGGCACAAAACCGTAGTAAATGGCGGAAGTGGGTGGACCCTTTGTCCAACAATGGGACAATATGGGCGGACAGTATTATTTGTAGTATAGTAATAAGACTAAATAATATAATGATTCGTTGAGGGCACTGAGATTCGAGACTCAGATAATTCAAGTTTACATTTAAAATATCGAAGATTGAAAGTATTGTATGTGAATAGCGGTTCGCCCCGAACTGAGATCTCGCAAAACTCCCCTAAAAACAAAAAACAAATATTATTTGTAATCTTTGATGATCAAAATAGTGCCATGAAATGCACAATCAACTGACTTGACCTACAGTTTCATTCAAATTACAAGTAACGGGAGTTCATGACAATTGGTTATACTTTTTGGTGTACACTGTAAATGTCATCAAATTTTAAATTTTATTATGGCTAAAAACTCATAAACTACAAGGATCATATTTTGATTTTTTTTACCCCTCTTGAGCCAATATCTCAACGCAATTTCTTCGAAAAAACACTTTAACAAATTTATTTTGTGCCACGCTGTTAATATATTTCTTTCTTTTACAGGTGGACAAAAATACCTCCACACTCTCCTCAAACTGACAGCTACATGAAGGCTTACCACGAATCACAAGAAAGTCATCAGCTTGCTATAGAACAACAACAAGCAGGCCTGAACGATAAAGAACATACTACTAGTCCTCCACGACAAAAATCTACAATCACAACAACAGCAGTTAGACCAAGACAGACGACAGCCAGTCCCCCAAGACAAAGACAGAGACAGAATATTAAAAGGATCAAATCAACTGAAGCTTCAGAAACGCTTCACACGATACAAGTCTCAAAAGAAGCACAAACAGTTACGAACCCCACGCCAAGGCAAAGAACGAGAACAAATTTAAAGAGGTTAAGAGGACCAGACCCAATGAAGATCACGATAGAAGATGCTGTATTATCACAGAAGAACAGAAACCACAGATCGTACGGATCAGTAGAATACCAACAACATTTAACGCCAAAAAGGTATAAGACGGTATATATCTCACCAGGACCAACCTATGATCAAGGGGTCACAATTAAACCGAATGGCAACGTTGGTATTACTCACTTACTTAAAGATGAACCTAGTAACTTATATACAGAAGCTATACCTAGTAAGTACGTTTATCCAAAGCAGTTTCACCAAATGCAGAATTATGAATCAGCTCATGATATAGCTACTTTAAACGCCTTGTTGGAGAAAGAACCACAAGTCCAAGTTAATGAGCTCAATGCTTTAATACATTCTGATAAAACTAAAGAACTAGAAACGCCTATCGATCTCTATTTTTATCTTAAAGACCCGAAGTTAGCCCAACAGTATTCACAGGAATTATATGCACAGAAACCAGCGCAAAACTACGCAAGTGCTTATCTACCTGACCACATTCCTATAACAGAACAAATTGATGACGTGGAAGATCCTAACAAAATTCATAAAAAACCGTTCACTGCTGCTCCAACCAAAGCTACTGAAGACATAACTACTAATCTCCAATATTACCAAGTAGACCCAACTATTGCGACCAAACCTTTTTATTTACAAGAAGAAAAACATGAGACTATAAAATACCAAGCCGAAGCATTAAAGTTTGAGAAACCACTTACATTATACAGTCAAGATACTGAAGATGATAGTGAAAGATATCTACATCATAATGGACAAATCGGTGTACAGCATTTAAATGAAGATGGTACGGGAGTTTCAGCATATGGCGATGACGATGTAAGTATTTCTATCAGATCAAAAAGATCTGTAGTTGCAAATCTAGACACAGACCCTTTTCTAGTATCTGCTAATTTAACTTCTATAGACGCTAATGAAACTTTGCCCATACCTGAAGAATTAAGACGCAGGGTAGTTTTTAGGAATAACATACCATATTTCGCACATAACTTTCCTGACGATTCTTTTGATGAATATGATTATGATGATACTGAGAGACCTAACGATGAAGATGATGAATACAATTTAGAATATGATGATGTAGAATTTGAGTCGAATGAGCCCAATATTCAGTCTCAGTCATACAGAAATCAAGTTCCTGTAAAGCAATCTAACATTTACACTGATAATCATAGAATTCATCAAAATTTTGATTTAAAAGGCAGTTATTCTCATAGATTTGGGAATGGACACGTAGAAACGCCTATTAGCTATTCCGACTTCACTTCTTATAGTACACCGTCCACATCCTATGGCGTACCATCTACATCGTATGGCGTACCATCTACATCGTATGGTGTACCATCTACATCGTATGGTGTACCATCTACATCGTATGGTGTACCATCTACATCGTATGGTGTAGCATCTACATCACATGGTGTACCATCTACATCGTATGGTCTACCAACATCGTATCATCGAGTACCAGACCATATACATTCTTTATCCCAAGAGTATGGAGTTCCCAAACGTGATATATCATCCGTGGTAAATTCTCTAGAACCAGTTTATATGCTGACTCAGTCTCAGCTGAAAAGTCTAGTCGGTCACCACAACTTGAATATCCAACATTTAGATGTTTTTCAATGGCAAAGTAAAAATAATAAAAACAAGAGACATTTTCCAAGAAAATATAGAAAAAAGAACAGAAGACCTAGTAATCGACATGTAAGAAAAAATCTTTCCAAATTACATAAGTTATCCATTTTGTAGAATTAAAAGTAGGTATATTTTTTCGTATGTCAGTAAATTTTTATTTAGAATGGAAGCGTAAAATTATGTACCTAATGAATAATAAATAACACAAATTGATTATTTATTATATGCTTTGAATAAATTATTTCTAAAATTAGGTTGTTTTGTATTTCTCAAGACATTTTAAAAGACAGTTGTCAAATACGTAAAGATGGCAAGAGTGGAATTGTGATATTGGTATTGCTATAACATGTCGCAAAATTATGACCATGTTCATAATTATATATGATAAAGTGGATCGTAAAGATTGCCTTATGATTATGATCTGTCTTCATTGAGGTTATGTAAGAATCAGTTTCATTTTTTGATAAATGGTATATCTGTTCAAAGTATGATATAATTAATGATTTGCCAAAAAATTGTATTAACATGCAACAGAAATAATAAAAAAAATTACTATAGAAAAAAGCATACATCATTTACCTTAATATTTATTAGAAATATCTAGAGATGAAATAATAATAAAACATTGAATTTAACTTAATTATCTTATTTATTTTGCAATATCAAAAATTGTATATACAGGTTTAAATCGTGAGCGGAATCAATAAAAATATTTAATGGGTCCTTAAGCTACGACGAACGACGCCCTTTCAAAATGTTTAAGAAATATTCTACATTATACTTAAGAAGGAGAAAAAATAACAAACCATTTTAAATATAGCTTGGTGAAGGACGAAACTGCTGTAGGGTCTGGGACATTTTTTTTTTAATTTTATCGACATCATCAACTCAGCCCACATCCCCCCACTGCTGAGTATAGGCCTCCTCGTTATCACGCCACTCTCTCCGGTTATTTTTATATAATTTAATATAATATATATAATAATATCATAATATATACATAAAACAAAGTCGGGTTTGTTCGAACACTTATAACTCGAGAACGGCGGGACCGATTTTCATGATTTTTGATTTTTTGTATTTGTGTCTGTCCCGAATAGCAGAATAACTATTAAAAACATTGGAAAATTTACGAAAAAATAAAACAAAAGAAAAAACGTTTTCCCATACATAATGATGGCATATTTTCAATTCTACCGGGGTGACGTACATTGACAGCTTGCGTCATATGTATGTAAAGGCAGTACGAAGTTCGTCGGGCCAACTAGTAATTAATAAATTTTAATTATTAAATTTTGTTTATTATATTTTAAATACATATATTGAGTTTTTTTGTACTACATAGAGATGGGTCAAGCTCATTAGCCATTAGCCATTGCCCACCTGATGTTAAGTGGCAACCATCTCCTATAACAGATAATTGCCTCGTAGGTCACGCACCTTAGCACTGTGCTCTACGATTTACTGCCCTGCGTCCATTGAGGCATACAGTGCCTGTGCCTGTAATTTCACCGGCAACCATACCCTTCAAACCGAAACACAGCAATGCTGCTTGGCGGCAGAAATAGGTATGGTAATAAAAATTCCCCGGATGAGCTCTTTTACAAGGAACTCTACTACTTTTGAAACTATCTATCTACCAGACGCTGTGTATCTGTTGCGGGCAACTTGAGCAATCTGGTACATAACGCAGGCACCTAGTGGGCAATGTTAATACAACTGCATGACTAATCACTTTTCCCAGTAAGTATTTATAGTGACTAGCCTATCTTGGGCAATATAATAAAATAGATGAACTTTAGTGTACTTGTTTATTAATACAGTAAGTCGTTAGGTTTATTTTTTTTATTTTATCACATTGCCCGGCTAGAAGTAGGAAAGTATTCATACTGCCCGGTCCATGTGATAAATTCAAGCTATCTCAAACCATGATTTATTAAATGGACCACGGGCCGTCGGTAATTATTGATATGGACCGGCCAAAGAAATAAATTTATCAATTTGACCGACGCTCTTGGTCATTATTTATAATGGTCGGTCCATATTAATACTACCCGGTTAATCAAGTTGTTGAATTAGTGGAACCACAAATATTTTAATAAAAACTACTGTACACCCTTTTTCTGCGATTAAATAATTCATTCATTCAAATTGATGTTTTTATCTGTTTGTTTCAGCTTCACTACGCCGCAAACTACGAATTCGGCTATCGAGTAAGGGACCACAAAACCGGAAATGATTTCGGGCATCGAGAATCTAAAAGAAACGGCAAAACTAACGGCCATTACCATGTATTGTTACCTGATGGTAGAATGCAGAAGGTGAAATACCACGCAGGGCCTGAAGGCTTTCACGCAGATATCTCTTACGATGTGCAGAAGAAGTAAGGATCTAGAATATGCTAATGGAAAGTCTACTTTATGTCATCCTGTTCCAGGTAATAAACGGCTACGTCCCACCTAGAGCTGCAACGTCAACGCGTTGTTAATGGGGAGTTTTTACGGCCATGCTTTTATACCTGCTAACAGATGGCGCTGCTCTGTCATTTGCACTAAAAAGGATATGTATCATGATTTGTGAGCTCCGACACACAACACGAATTATAATCGAGAATGAAACCGGTGGTAGTAATAGTATTAGTGAATTAATTCCTAGCAAGAGAATGAGAGAGAGGGTAGATCGTTATATCTGCCAATAATCATCCACTCGCAAATACTTCAGTTTACCCGTAATCATGGCGAATTCTGCGTCGAAATATCGGGATACTCAAAAACTCACATTTATTTTTTATTTATAACTTAATTTTTTACAAAAATGTATAAAAATAGCACTTAGAAACCACTAAGGTTTATAGGGATAATGCTATCATATTATGAAATTATGGTAAATATCCCGTATTTAGTACAAAAAACGATGAAATTTTTTAAAATTATTTATAGGCTTGCGTTTGACCATGATCTCGCCTGATGGTAAGCATGATGAACCCAGCGGGTTTCACCAAACATTACATTTGGACTCCCTCTTTCGACCTCACGGGAATTCACGGACATTGTTCCCTTTTGTTAAGTTAATAATTAGACAGGTATTAAAATGTGACGTCGCTTATTTCCATATTATTTTGTCTTTATTGTGAGACCGTAATAAAAATTGCATAATAGAAATAGAATGGACATAATGACTAACAAAATTGTCAAGATTACCCAATGTGTTCCTTTTGTGACATCTAAGCGTCATTGCAAGTTTCATTGCATAACTTAAAGTAACTTGAGGAATGACTTTGCCCATAATTCATTCATCATTCATTCATTTCATTTATTTCATTAACAATTATAAAATCAATAATTATGACGACCTCCGAGGTGCAGTGGGCAGAACAAATAAATAAATAAATATTCCTGGACATTTCACACAGTGCTATCTGGCCCCAAACTAAGCTTGTATTATGGGAACCAGATAACTGATAGAATACTTATATACTTTTTTTTGTAAATACGTACTTATACATAATATGTACATAAGTACATATGTACAGTACAAAAATAAATCCAAATTAATCATAAATATACATATTATGTATTATGTTTTTTTTTTGTTTTCTCATATATTGCATTGTTTTTAAACAGTCAACTTCATTAATAAACATAGATTATACATTCTTTATCACAGGCTAAGTCGTTCTTCAATAAAGGTCGACTTTTTGAAAACTCACCCTAATATTTTACTGTTAAAGGTTATTATAAATACGGGATTTATCACGTACCGTCTTATCGGTGTTTCGACCGACGATATTTCGGTTCAATTCGTGAACCCTCATCAGAGTGAGTGCGATCCGCTACGATTAACGTCTCGCCTCGCACTTGTCGCTCGAAATACCGATAAGAGGTACGTGATAAGTCCCGTACTTATAATAATGATTAAAATCACGAAAGTTTTCTAAGTAAAACTGTTAAAGGTTGTTTGTAAACTGAGGTTTTAGTCAATTTTTTTTGTGCAATATTTTAAATTAAACTCAGAAAGTGAAAATCGATTATTGTGATAGATGAAGTTAGTAAAAATAAGTTGTAAATAAAGTTAGAAGTAACTTCAGAATAACTTATGTTAAATTTGTATTTTTGTAAATACATTATTTAAGGAGTTAAATAAAACACATATTGTAAAATATTTATTTTCGACATAAAAATAACAATGTCATCTTTCGTGTAAATATTTCTAATTAATATCACTATTAAATAAAGTAATATGTAACTTAAATTATAATGTACAACATATTAAATTAATTATTACTTAATATTTAAAATAAACATTATTAATTAAATATACTGTTTTTTATTATCTGATACAAAGTCCCATCACTAGGACTTGATCGTAAAACATTAATAAATATGTATTTATTTCGTAGAAAGGTTTACATAGCACACTTAGAGGTAAAAATAAATAGTTCTTTTTCTAGGACTCGTGTTAAGGGTTGTAATTAACTATTATTAATGCACTACAGCCTTGTTTAACGTACAATAAAAAAACGTGTGTGTGTACTTACTATGTACGCACGTAAGAAGTTATACTTCTTTGGCGTAACAGAACAAAAATAGCTAAAGATTTCATCCCGTATGCCACAACTCTTTGTTTCTAAAAGGAATGATAAATTAATAAATAGGAGACCTATAGAGTTTTCACGAAAACTTGAGAGAGTTATCAGCTAACTTCATCATGACGCTTTTCGGCTGTCGGTGTGCGCGCGCATCGTAAAAAATTTACTCTAATTTTTTTTTCCAAACGCGCCAAAAGAAGTATAACTTCGGCTGGATACACATAGGATTGCATGACAATATAGTTATAATTGACTACAGATATTATAGGTATAAAGTGGCTAGACTAAACTTAGTACTGTTATACATCACTTTTAAAATTAACGTCAACGATTTCTTTGCTCAAGTCTCTGCGAGAAGAAATTGTTCAAATTTGAAGGCTTACGCAAAGAAATCGTTGACATCTGTGGGCTCCAAAAGATTTAATAACAAACCTATCAAACTTAATCAGGGGACCGGTAATGATATTGGAGCTGAACGTGATAGATCCAAAATTGAAACTAAACGTGACTGTTCAAAGACACTAGGCATGGAAATGATCGCTATTTTTAAATCATTTCGTATGATCATAGGTATGATTATTTTTTATCACTGCTATTTCACATGTGAAAAATCACGGGCAATGATTTTCTATTATGATGCTGTAATGTCACACTTGCTATTTCACACGTGCAAAATCACAGGCTATGATTTTCCATTATGATGCCGTAATGTCACACTTGTTATTCACATGTCAAAAATCACAGGCAATGATTTTCCATTATAATGCCGTAATGTCACACTTGTTATTTGACAAGTGAAAAATCACAGGCAATTATTTTCCATTATGATGCCGTAATGTCACACTTGCTATTTCACATGTGAAAAACCATGAGTGAAACGCCTGATAAATTCCGAAGAAATGCGAACGACTGTGATTTGTAACATACCCGAATGACTGCGACCGATATACGATGAAAACCGAAAAGTGATTTAATTTGAATGGTTATGAGAAGGAAAATAGCAGGTGTGATATATGATTTTTAAAATCATATGATTTTTCACATGCTACTCATGAAACGTTCCATTTCTAAAAGTCACTAGCGCCGTCACCAGTTAAACGTCAAATGAGTTAGGAGCACTATAGTAAACACGTGTTTGTTTGTAGAATGTGTCTTCTTACCCATGCCGCACCACAAAATGGAGGCAAATGAAAAACTGTTTGAATTTATATACAACAACTTTAGAAAACGCTATTATACTTAATCTTCCAGTGAAAATAGAAAGTGTTTTCACCTGACATTGCATGGAGGTGGCATTCTTGCGTAAGCAAAGTGCAAAGTCGTGAAGTATTATGTATTATGATAGTATTACTTGATAATCTTTATCTATTACTTAACACTTTTGGAAAGCGCAGCGTTGGACGCCCTCCTCCCCCCCCCCCCCCCACTAGATGGAAAGATGAACTGGTAATAAATGCTGGTAGTCGCTTGTTCTGGAAATCTATGGGAGAGGCTTATTCACCACCACCACCACACCATATATTATATGATATGATATTATTCACCAGTGGACGTCCTGTGGTTGATATAAAGATAATTTAACACTCTTGGCAGTCGAGAGACGGTGTCCCAAATAAAGGTATGTCCAAGTCACTTGGAAAAATGTATGTAAGCCCGTACGATGAGATTCCATGAAAAGAAATACCTTTTTTATTAAAATACCTTCTATACAGGATGATTTTTTGAGAAAGGCGGGGGACTCGACTGATTTTTCAAAAAAAAAACATCCTGTTGTACCAATGAATTTTGTTGCTGATAAGGATCAATCTTTGCAAAGAAATGCACTTCTCAAAAGAACACCTGTATAAAAATGAGCATTTTGCTGTTATTCTGTCCATCCAAAGGTAATCCTTTTATTATTATTATACGTATTTATTTCATAACGCAGGTTATAGACCTGGACCTTTACAAAAGCTTTACCGGAGCCAAAGCCAACGAGTAAGAGGCCTGTTTAGTTCTTATAAAAATCACTATGACAAGATGGAGGTGAGATAGATGGTTGTACTATTGCAACACATGGATTAGAGTTTGGGCTATTGTAAGTGTAATGCTTATGCAATGGATGCTGGGCTATGGGAGAGATGAGATACGACACCTGCCAATTCCGCAATATCAAGCACGATTGAGGCAAATGGTGACTGGCCACCCAATAAACGGGCAATAGAACTCCATAAGTGCCCCCAATAGAAGGCAGCGTAAGGGGCAAAGTTGATGTGGGCGGCTAAAGGGTTTCCTTAACCTGCCTGTCCTCGAAGGAGACTATTTGTCGCAGGTATATACTCTTGGACGTATGCTAGGTCTTCTCCATCCACCGTTATTCTGGTCTTAACGCTGTTGGTCATGACCTTGGTTTTTACCCTGTTCATCCTTTAAATTAAAACTGCATTTATATTGAATTTTGCATTAAAAAGTTTTAATAAAAATAAAAATGCAATTTTAAAATTCATTAACTATCTTTCTATTTTATTTAAATAAAACAATACACACTTAAAGCAATTATTATGTGATTCTAGTCTAAAATATCAATGAAGTAAAAACTTTATCATAAAATACAGGATTGATCACGTACCGTTTTATCAGTGTTTAATACTGTAATAATAAACGAAATAAATCATTAAGTTTTGTTTGTTTGTTTTAATTCTTTATTGCACAAACAGAAAAATTTATAAATAAAAAACTTAAGTTTTGTCAGTAAAAAAAAATTATGGAACAATTCCGAATTAATTCAAAACATTTTATTGTTAAACATTCAATATTAGGACTAAATTAAACTCCTGGTAGCAATTTCCTGTATTTCATTTTCCATATCGCTCAAATAGGTAGTAAGTTCATTTAAAGCGTCTTCTACGATAAGAGCCATAATGTGATACTGATAGATGCTTTTTTTGTATGCATGGTATTGGATAAGAGTACCTTCGACGGAGTACGCAGATGGTTTTACAGTAAACTCGATTTCGGAAAATACGCTACTTCCATTAGCATAGATCATGTATGATTTGTCGTCAAGAACAACTGGTATTCCATCATCGATTATAAAAGCAGGATTCAAGAGTTTGATGTCCGTGACGTTGGATGGCAAACCTTCGATCTTTTTCGTACCATCATCATTTACAACGTAAGGTTTCTTATCTTGACCAAAGTAATACAAATTATTAGATAAATCAAGAACTATCTGTTTTGCGCCGACAACATCTGCTACCTTTTCCTTCTTTTCACCGTTTTCTATTACTTTGAAGAGTTCATTTTTGTCCGTCAAAATGTAGATCAGATCAGTGCCGTTCTCTTTAGCAATGTCAATGATGCTGTCAGTAATAGATCCATATTTCTCAGCTGTGTTTTTCTTCTCATTGTATTGGTAAAGGCCGTTGGTAGCACCGAAATAAACGCTTTTCGATTCACCTAGAACAGCAGCGATGGAGGTACCGGTGCTTAGGATTTTGGTAACATTACCGTTCTTATAGACGCTTAAACCTTTGTACTCTATCCCATTCTGTACGTCAGCTTCAACGAAGAAAACAACTGTGTTTTCGTTATCATCTTCAAAGTTAAGATAGTTTAATGGGAGAACTAAGTCGATGATTTCATGTTCTGCTGTGTAGATTTTGAGCTCATCGGGGAAGAATTCTTCAGTGATGGTCAATATATCTTCTTCGGAGCTGGTGTCGTTAGAGACTGGCGCTGACCCCACCAGAGCGACAAGGAGAGCGAGGATTGCCAGGTGTTTCATTCTTGTTTCTGAAATAAGAAAACTGTGTTATTTCGACCTATTTCGTTACGAATACGGTTTACGTTTGAGTGTAAATATTTTAGACCTTCAAGTTGCTATGATGGAAGAGTTTGTAGAAACTTTTCTGTATTTTGCGATAAGAACTTTTTCATAAAAAGTATGTAGGTATTATTTATTGTCGAAATTTCGTATGGATTTATTTAGTCTACTAAATAAATACTTGACATACTAAAAATGTTTTATTCGTTTGAATTTTACTTTGTAATAGAAATCAATTTAATTGCGGATATATACCTAAATAACAGAGCAAGAGTCAGATAATATTCACGATGATAATTAGATGAAGTTAGTTAAAATAGCCGGGTCAAGTGGCAGGTGATAAGTTCTACGACTACTCTAGATACGTTCAGTGTTATTGTATGGTATTTGCTTTTAATATTTGATCGAGCGAAGCGAGATCTCTAAATCAACTTGGGCAAATCGACGTTGTATGTATGTATGTTTGTTTGTCCGAGGATAACTTTCGAAGCGTTTATCCGATCATCTTAGGTCAAATGGCACGTCTTATAAAAGGTCTTTGTAAGTACATTTTGATCCCGTTTTTATTTTTAGTTTAAACTTTGTAGTTTTGAAGTTATTAGCCATAATAAAAACTGAACTTTGACAAAATTCATAGTGTACACCAGTGACCTCACAGTGCTGAAATTTGGTATGCGTGTAGCTTTAGTAACACAAATATAGGAAAAAGTCTGAAATCTAGAATAACTGCAATTTCTACCCCAAAAAAGAATAACCAATTAACATGACCTGCCGTTACCTGTAATTTGAATGAAACTGTAGGCCAAGTTATTTGGTTATTTATTTCGTGGCACTATTATGATTGTCAAAAATCACAAATAATATTTTTTGTTTTAATCGGAGACTCGCGAGATCTCAGTTCGGGGCGACCACTAGTTATGATTTAAAGAGACCTAAAAATTTTCTCCAAATGTGATATCTGTTATTACTTAATAGTTACATTGTAGAATACAATAAATGATTGACTACTAAGAGTGACGTTTAGGCAAGGATGCCTTAACGTATTTAGCGTCTAAATATCAGTCAAGGAATTGTCAAATCACACAAATACTTCATATTTAAACATGTTTAGTTGCTAAATATTTCGTTTAGCGATTGTTGTGCAAACCGTTTGTATTGAAAAGCCACTAAGGCACTTGAGACTATTTATTTTTTAATGGTAAAATAAAAACGACACTCACCTAAGCACGTTTAGCCACCAATGAATACAAAATTAAACAATTTGCTAGGTACCCTTCTCAGTAGACATTATAGATAACTTATCTGGGTGCATAAGAAACAAATTATACACGAAAATAACTCTTATACAAACGGAATAAGGCGTCTTGATTGATTGTTTTTTACGCGGGTCATCCGATTTCAGTAAACAGTCAGAGAATGGATTTTCCACTTATATTATTGTTACGCCGAGGCCGTTAAACAATGAGTAATTATCGAAGTTTCTCGAGCGCTTTTGTCTTGCTGTGTTATTGTCTGCGATTGCGCACAATGGGGATGGGTCGTTCTGTCGAAACACCGACCCTTTCCTGGAAGGATCGACATCGTTCTCGAACAATCGAAATGTGTGCGATATAAATAGGCCGGAGAGATGGCCGGACAGTCAGTCTCGAGTCAGAGTTAGTGAGTGAGTCTCAGCGAGGCCCTGGAGGACTGACGTGGAGAAGGGTCTCGCGTGAACAGTAGTTGCTCGCGAGTCAGTCTGAATTAAGCTAAACGTGCGATCATTTCGGTGACTTTAAGTGGTGCACCAGTGGTGTGAATTAGTGTGTTGTGATTACATACGTGTGACCAAGTTCGTGTATTCATCGTTTAGTGCTGAATAAAAGTGTTATTTTGGTTAAATCGATTCCCATTATTTTATCCCGAACCCTCAGCTCGTAACATTATTTATGTATCGGTAAATGAGGATGGGTATTTTTGGTCCCAAAAACCACTTCTGGAACCAATTTTAAATGAAAGCTTGTGTTTAGGTACTTTATTTATTGTTATGAGAAAAATCCTGGCATCCGGTTTGTAACACAAATAAATATTATTCCTGGTGTCTGTTTTTCTGGGCTTTATTTATCAATCCATACTACAAGTAACTCTGTCCCTCTGTTTCTCTGTCTGTATTTTACGTTTTCACGAAACGGCTAAACCGAAATCGATGAAATTTGGTATACTAATAGATTATGACCGGGATTAGGACGTAGATCACTTATTACCCGACTGGGTAGAAGGAGGGTAATATTTTGAAAGAAAAATTACCAGTGCGTAGCCGCGGGCGGATCTAATAGCGCTATATACATTATAGTATTTTGGTCTTAAACTAACAGCTCTGAACTTGTTTAGCATAACTAGAAACAACGAACAACACGCTATCTGATGATTGATCGAGCGAAGTGAGATCTCCAAATCAATTTGGACGAATCAGCGTTGTATGTGTGTTTGTCTGAGGATAACTTTCAAGCGTTGATCCGATCATCGTAAAATTTGATATATATTCGTAGATAGATAGTTATTGCAAAATCCTGGTGTGATGAGCTAAAATTGTGGGGGGGGGGGTATATTCTTGAACTGATACTTTACATAATTTTTCGCCACCAATTCGACGTCGGCGCACGAATAGCTGACTGAGGCGCAGGAGGTTGCGGGTTAAATTCTCACCGCGGAACAAATGTTTGCATGATCTACATTATATTTATTCCGGGTCTGGTTATTTCTCTATATATGATGTTTGGCGGTTATAATATGTGCTATATAAGTAAGTGACGGTTCTTCAAAATATAAAAACCCTGCTCGATAAAAAAAAAAACCACTAGTTATATTATCAAATCTTAAAGAAAATCGACTATGTTTAGGTGATTAATTCGATATAAAACTTACTGCCTACTCTTGTAATCGACATCCAAAAATAAAGGCCGTAATCCACAAAAGCGTAGATAAGTATAAAAGTATTCTATCAGTTATCTGGGCCCGTAGCCAAATTACTTTCGCCACAAATCTATTCGACTTCTACATACATTTGTTGTCGCTGAATGACGTAATATTTCTATAGCATGTGTCAAATCCCATACATTTTCGGACGTATCGACTAGCGTCATCGCTAATCGACTGTAACTTGGCTAAGCCCTCTGGTTCCCAACAGCTAGTCTATAATAAATTTGATGAGTTTTTTATTTGTGCTATTCTGATAGCTGGTCCAAAAAGCTGGTGCAAGCGGGCAAGCAGAAATAAAAATACAATGATAACTTAAAAAATTAAAATCTTTATTCATAATAAACTCATTAACATATGAAAATTCGTATGTCAAGGGTACATCATGGATGTGCGTATATAAAATTTGAGAATAAAACATATACATTTTCTCTCAAAAATGTCAAACATCAGCCATGTTGCTTGAGATTTTTGTTAAAACAAATTGGTCCTCAAATTTACGAACAAACATCACAAATTTCCATTTACTAACTAAATTAACTAATAAATATAGAAAATATTCATATTACAAATGGGAAAATATAGTAATTTTGGGCAATATATCGTTACTATATTTTCCTTTAATTATTGTCATGGAGTAAAACTATGAAATAATTAATAAAGAATAGTAAAATTTCAAAAACTTTTACAATGAGCAAAGCTGCACAAAAATTATTGTGTCAAAAATCTCAGCCACGTCCTCAATAATTTTGTAAAAAATATTATAAATAACAATTTTTATCAAATTTACAGACAGGCACATATTATAAAATGTAAGTATACTTACTTTGAATTTTAACACGTCTAACATATTTGTATTAAAAATCGTATAAGTACATCCATAATTTATAATACTTAATTATCAAAATATGGGCAGTAAAAAGCTAAATATAACATTCCACTTAAAAAATAAACGAAATATGAGGACGAATGCAGTTGCTTTTATAAAAAAGTTTTATATTTGTATATTATATCACATTCTTTCAAGCAAATTATAAAACGATAGGTACATTCAAATTAACATTATTGTATTTGAGCAATGATAAAAAAACATGCACTAAGGATTCCGCATTAAGCATATAAATACATATATTAAGATTTTAGCTACTATTGAATTATACTAAATTCTGATTTGATATAAAGTTAATTAATTTAAATAATTTAAATTTTGACAAGTAAAAAATCACCTGTGATGAATTTTTTCAAACAAATAAAAATACGGAACCCTTATATTTTTCAAAAACAACTGAACGTCCAAATGCTATGGAAATGGAACCACTGGACGCGAGTATACACTTTGAACCATTATCACCTTAAAATACAACCTTCTAAGAGAGTTGTACAATTGAATACTTTACCATGATTTGAGGTGTTTGTACTTCCTGATATTTAGTTATTATAAAAAACGTGGTGTGTCTCCACCTATTTCGATTTATTTAAGTGTGTCATGATGACCACCAAAACTAAAATCCCACTTATTATATCAAACATCTACAAAAAACAGTAGTTTACTCGTAGAACCATGATAGTTTCAACAGACATTAAACAAATTCAATTTTTGCTGTTTTCGTGCTTTAAATCCAAATCTAACCTAAAATAGGTAGTAATTTGCCTGCCTAATTAGCCTGTCACAACCCAGGATTTAAACACAATAGATTGTCAATGGTTATGGCTCAATATCGGGACAGCTGGGAGTTTTAAAGATAAATCCTTCGAGCCAGATTCTGATCAAAAATATTTACGCCTGCCTGATAAGTCTGCTAAAACCCAGGATTAAAACACAGTAAATTGTCAATTGCTATGGTTCAATATTGAGACAGGTGGGAGTGGAGTTTTAAAGTTAAGTCCTTCGAGCCGGATTCTGATCAGAAATATTCGCGCCCAGTGGTTATGCAGCCCTAAGTGTCGGCTCACTTCGAGTGGACGAGATTAAGGAACTCCTCCCTCGTCTTAGGATCATCGCGGAAGACGCCGGCCATCGATGACGTCACCGTCTTGCTGTTGATCTTCTGCACGCCTCTCATCACCATGCACATGTGACTGTAAACAAATGGTATATTGTTAACGGACCCAAAACTTTAACCATCAACTGTTTAAACATGTTTAAAAATTCCTTACTAATTCTTGTATAGGATTTTTTTAAACACGCACTAAATAGTGTTTAATTTTGTTTGTGATAAGACACTAAGTTTCTAGCGAGCGTGTAATATTTGATCTGACTTCACTTACTGCTGGATATAGGACTCCTAAATTTAAATTGTCAGATTTTTTTATGGAGTTCGAACAATTTCAGTCCCAAGTTTATTTATACGATTTTATAAAATGAAAGATACAAGACATATATATATATTATATTAGTATATTTAGATTCCGACCGCAACTGCCAACTGCAAGTACAGTGGCTGCATGAAATCGGCCGCAGCGGTACTACTGGTTTGTATGTATTTCAATGAAAGACGTTCCGAGCGCTGCGGCAGCTGCACGTCCAGTCGGCAGTTGCAATTGGCAGTGTCACTCTGAATAGTCCCTTAAATTTACGCAATATACCAAGATTCTGAACCTCATCTCTCATCAATATTTATTCCAGAGGGTAAATGATTCTTTAAAAGGACTCTGACTTCAAAAACAGCATTTTATGAAATATCAGATTATTTATATATGATAAAAAAACTTGGAACTAAAATAAATGGACATTTGAGACTAATTTAAACCTTAATCTAAATATCAACAGATTACTGGCATTATATTATTTCTTAGTTATCCATACATAATTTAATTTCTCTACATCACTAGCTTCCGCCCGCGGCTTCGCACGCGTACTTTGGCAGTAAAAAGTATCCTATGTTTCAATCCACGTCACAATCTATCTATATACCAAATTTTATCGAAATCAGTTCTGCCGTTACGACGTGATTGAGTGACAAACAAACATCCAAACTTTCGCATTAGCATATTAGTGTGCTAGTGTGATGTAATTTGCACGTCACTAGGACTGAATATGGTGAAACTATTTCTTTTTGTAACATCTGCATAATTCTAATAATGTTCTGGCAAACAATTTAATTTTTAATCTACCTAAAACTGTAACCATTTAAATTTTAGATGATTGAATAAACAATTCAATGTTAATGATTTCATTCAAGTCAAGACAGATGGTTTTTTATTTTGACGACAGTAGGTAAAGGTTGCAATGCTAGAAGCCACTGGTTCCAATTTTAAGGCCACTTGAAGGTCTCCGACATGGTTTGATGACTTTTATAGACAGGACTGACATCAAACAGTGGTATCGTAGCCTAAGCGACGCACAGAAGCGCTCGGTTGGAAATGCCATTGGCGGATATTTAAGTAGACTTTATAACGTCGTTTTACGAGCGCCGTTTCTCGTTTTTTGATGATCCGGCTTTGGCAACCCGCTCTATCAGCAATCATTGCGTCTGTTTGTTATTCATAGTAAACTTAAAGCATTATATTTGTGTACCTAAAGGTGTTAACATTGCCTAGCATGTACATTTTGGAAGCTAAATTTGTCAAGGAACATACTCTTATTTTTACGAAAGCGCGAGATATTTACCCGAGGAGTAATAAGGACCCAAATACCGAAGAAACTGGCAGGATCTGGTCCTAGACCGTGATAAGTAAAAGAAAGAAGGGGAGGCCTTTGCCCAGCAGTGGGACAGTACGGGCTAGTAAAAAAATGTGTGGACGCATCTTTAATAAAATTCCTAGAGCTATCTTAATTTTACCAATGAGAGCGTTCACGCGAAAAGTTAGAAAAGTTCCTAACTGAAAAATATTTCTATAGTTTTTTGACAACTACTTAAATTACCAATAATATTGTGTAATTTAGTAATTTTAATAAAAAAGTGCCCTCAGTAATCTGTAAATATAAAGTGCCATTATCTAGTTTTTATGACCTTATTGTATATATTAACAGACGACTCAGTTTAGTAGGACCCAACCGCTCGATGTGACGTCACGTAAAACCTAATCACATTGTGTGTAGGCTGGTCAGGCGCTGTCAGGCCAGCCATAATCATTATTTTTACTGGTTGGGTGATCGGAGCGTGACGTCACATCGAGTGGTTGGATCCGGCCAAACTTGGTCGTCTGTTAATGCTTTTAGTCGTAACTCGTAACACTTACACTCCTTCGATAACGACGGCAACGCCAGCAGGGCGGACGGCCTGTGTGACGGCGATGGCAATCTGCTTGGTCAGCCTTTCTTGGACCTGGAGACGACGGGAGAAGATCTCCACAATTCTGAAATAAATTATACATTTTATTAGAAATTTATCTGTCACTCTCAATTGTGTTAAATAATTTAATACGGCAGGCTTTAGGTATTAGCTGCACTCCCTTCATTCATACGTTATCTTTGTCTTTAATTTGCACATGTTTGACATAACAAAATCCATCCAAAGTTTGTCTAGAAGAAATTGCTTCAAAGCGATAAGACCACCCATTGTAAAGTTTTTATGTGTCTTCTATTTTGTTTATATATTTTATTTATGGTGTACAATAAAGTGTTTTCATTTAATTTCTGTCTTATTCGTTTCAAGTAACATTACTAAATGGGTTGCTTTAACCTAACAACTTCCATTGTTGCTTTAATCGAACCTCGATTCTTCGAAAAGATCAATTCTTGGCGCTGCGGTTTTAGAGGTCCAGTACAGCAGAAGTTGGTTATATTTTTTAAATGATGCCGAGATAACATTTTGTTCTTCTGTTTTATGTCAGACATTATTACTCTAAAGCAGCCAATTTAAATGCACTAATTTAATATCTGGTAAAAACCACGTAAGCTGAAGTAGGGTAAGTGCTAAACAAGATTACTTCATCTTTAACCCTGCCCCAAGCACAACAGTGACTTCAACTTATTTATCCAGCTAGTGCTTTCCTTTTCAATACAATTACTGATTAATTAGTGTTATGGACAGGCACTTGGCGCATCACTAACGGCTCCCGTAAGGGCTGCAAGAGCGTTTGATGGTCCCGTCGTTTGCCAGGAGCGTTGGGGTCTAGTATTGTTGTTAGGCGCTGTATTAAAAATCTTTGATTGCATAGGCTTCTTCAAACGTGTAATATCTTACCTGGCTAGCTTGCTGAGGCCGAGGATCTTGCCCTGAGGAAGGTAACCGATGGATACCTTTCCGTAGAACGGGACCAGATGATGCTCGCACATCGAAAACATCTCGATATCCTTCACGACTACCATCTCGTCTGTGTCTTCGTCAAAGATGGCGTTGTTCAGGACCTCTGGAAGTTACAAATGCTTATGGTCAAGTGGTATTCGGAGACTATTTCTGATTAATATAGTATTCGGAGTTTTGGAATCATTATCATATCAGTTACAAGTCTACTACAAAACATTGAATCTTGTGTCTTTCTTTCTAGTGGGAGGCAGTCTTAACTCTCCACTCGATAATCTTTCAGCCCCAACAGCAGTCTATTCTTCGAGTTTTGTGCGCCGCCCACTTCAGCTTGCTAATCCTCTGGGCTACGTCGGTAACTTTAGGGAATTGTAATATTTAGGAAATATGGTAATGATTCAGAGTCGTGTTTGTCATGTCATGTGGAGGTATAGGCAAAGGTATTCAGGGATTGGGAAATGAGATTTTTAAATGAGACACTTACCCTCCAAGCTTTGGTCGTATCCCTTGGTGAAGAAGAGCATAGCCTTAGCAGCACGCTCCGGGGTCTTTAACAGACCTTCTCTCTGAGGGTCTTCTCCGAGTCCTTAAAATGAGAAATAACAGTGTCTTTACATTACTCAATCGGTGAAAGAAATTCGCATTATGGTCATTATCATCATATCTGCGATTGCAATGTCTGCTTTTATATTATATCAAGCTTGAGTTGATTGTAAATGTATTTTTCTTTGAGAAATAAAAGACTCTTTTTTCTCTCTGTTTTGCCTCCATTATTTGGGAGGGGGGGGAGCTTAGCCGTCTGTTCCGGCCCTCCATAGCAAGTAAGGAGTGGAACTGTGGAACTCGTGAATTCACTTCCGGCGTAAGTTTTTCCGGACCAGTATAATCTCGAAGTCTGTAAGTCCAGAGTGAACAGGTTCTTTCTAGGCAAGCGTGCTCCATTTTTGATCACACCATCACTTACCATCAGGTGAGGTTGTGGTCAAGCGCTTATTATCATCAATAAAAAAAAAACACCTTGAAAATTACACCAGTGTTCACTTATCCAAGATGACAGCGCGGAGCATTGCTGTCAAACTATCTGGGGTTTTCTCTCCAGGGAGGAAAATCCCATTTCTTACCTGTGAGTAGTAGTCTGTATGAGGCAGCCATATCGGGCAGTAAAGCCTCCCTAGTGGGAGGTCTGTGGTCCAGCTCCAGATCGTGGTGGAACGTGCAGTTCTCATGGCCTGGAGACAAAAGAAAAACAGATTTAGTCCCAACAGTCACATGTATGGTCGGCTTGGTCACAACACAACTTAGTACATACTACAACTGTCAAATTCAGTTACTGGTAAAATAACATCTTAAATAAATAAATAATGCTGGACATTTCACACAGCACCATCTAGCCCCAAACTAAGCAAAGCTTGTACAATGGGAACCAGACAATTATTAGAATACATAAATGCGTATTTATTTAAATAAATAGTTTATGAACTATTTCTGCAACCAAGCAGCATTGCTATGCTTTGATTTGAAGGGTATGGTTGCCGGTGAAATTACAGGTTCGAAGTTTCACACCTGTATGCCTCAAGTTGATGGATGATAGCAGTGTATCATAGGTCGCCTTTCAAGAGTGTGTGACCCACTAGGTAAGATTTTGTTATACTATATAGCCGATGGTTACCACTTAACATCAGGTGGGTCATGCATGTTACATCTCCAGGTGGTATAAAAAAAATAACAGGGATTGAGACATAAGCTACTTTTTACCTGACTGTGCAGATGGAGGGTTATATTTTTATTGACAAATCACGCGGGCGAAGCCGCGGGCGGATTGGCTAGTATGCCGATAGAATAATTAAATACTTAGGGAACCATTTTTGAAGAGAATATTGCAATCATTAGTTGAATTCCGCTACATCAGCTAATTATTATTTAATTAAAAGAAATCTGGATTATGATCTAAATCCGGTTTTATTAATACAATAACTGTACCAATAATAATCCACGGAGAGCTGTTATGAAGTATAGAGCTGGTTTTAATAGTATGAACTGCGAACATGAGAATTGCTTATGGAAATTGTGACGCTAAAAGTTTCCAATGAGGCATTAAATTACTTTACTTGATTTCGTGCTTTGTAGATAAATAGATATATTTATTTTATACTGAAAAACATATATATTATTAGAAAATCTTACGCGCCCAACTTTGCCTATGAATGTTTTATTGGTAATGGTGCCGTTCTTTAGCGCCAAAACGACTGAACGAATTTTAATAGAGTTTTGCAAGTCTCATGTGCATGTAATTTTACCAGCACCCATACCCTTCAATCCGGAATAGAGCAATGAAGGCTTCACGCAACGACTCCCATCAACCATTATTAGATCGTTTTTCCATCTAGTAGTATCTATGCTTTCCAGTGTGAGGTCACTCGGGAACCTTTCTGCATTAACAACCATCAGTTCTTCGAGTTATGAGCTACCTATCTTGTAAGGGTATCCCTACTAATTATATATATTTGATGACCTCCGTGGCGCAGTGGGCGAATAGCCGGCTGAAACGCAGAAGGTAGTGGGTTCGATTCCCGCCGCGGAACAAATGTTTGCATGATCTACAGATATTTGTTCCAGGTCTGGATGTTTTTCTATATTTTATAAGTATGTATTTACAAAAAAAAGTATATAAGGTATTCTATCAGTTATCTGGTTCCCATAGTACAAGCTCTGCTTAGTTTGGGGCTAGATAGCGCTGTGTGAAATGTCCAGCAATATTATATATTATATTATTATATAAACTCGACTCTATCTGCCAGTTTGTTATCTGATTTCGATGAAATTTGGTATACCAATAGATTATGACCGGTACATAGGCTCTTTTTACCCGGATGCGTAGAAGGACGAACCACTCGTCTGATTTCGCGGACAGCAACTAGTTGCGAATAAATAAATATAAACAAATAATGCAGGAAATTTCACACAGCGCTACCTTGCCTCAAACTAAGCAAATCTTGTACTATGGGAACCAGATAGAACACTTCCGTAATTTTTTTTTGTAAATACATTCTTATAATATATAGAAAAATTACCAATATATTACTCTGCTTTCCATAGTGTCCTTCTTATTACTCTGAGTTTTCAGATGCCTGACTGCTTACGCAATATGAACATTTTGTTGCATATTGCTCTGATATTTTTGGCATGCGAAACTAGATCTTATTGCTAAGTAAATTAGTCTGATAATTGAACCAAGGCCCTTAGAATACGGGTATTTTAAAGTAATTATTGCAAAAATAAGAACCCGCTTAGAATGAGTTATTAAATTTTGTAAGCTGATTGGAAAGCTTTAAAAAACTACTATTTATACAGGGAGCTTCAGAATAAGTAAGGTAATTAACAATTTTTATCAAATATATGAGAAACCAATGTTGAAATATTATTAAAAATATCGGGCTCAGTTGCTTCTAATTGTAGGTGTTCCTTGAGTAACCATAAGTAAAATATTGAAAATAAATAAAAAATCTAAAAACATAGTTCCGTACAGTATGCGTTCTGTACGAATGAATAAAAAAAGGAGCGTGAATGATTTATAAGTGAAGCACCCTAAGTATGCTATCCCACTCGTAAATGCACGCACACATTCATAAAATTTGTGCCAATCCCTCAGCTAATGGCCACAAGCCACATTGCCGCGGTTGTGGTAGTCTGCATCGTCAATACATCGTTTGAGTGCTTCTTTATCTTTTTGTATTATTTTATGATCAAATCTCACTATAACCTACTGGTAAGTCACAGGCAAGTCCAAACTATACAAACCAGGTGTAGTAGATGTCCTCGGCGTCATAGGAGTTCCAGGGACCTCAAGTTCACTTTCAGCATCAGTTAGATTAAAGCTTTTCAGCGCTTCAGGCGCTTTTTTGTATTTGCTCACGAATGAGCCCTTCTGTCCGTTTTCAGAAGTACCCTCTTCCGAGATAGAATTTCTAATTGAGCGGGAACTGACGCGGCGTATGAGGGAGGATGGCGGCACTATCGGTTCGGAATTAGAATTTGAATTGTTTCCGTTGACGGCCGACATATTTGCATTCGATCTAGAATTGGTTTTTAATTTTAATTTGAGATTCATTTATTGAAATTAATTTGAGATTCATTTAATCAAATAATGAATTACAAATTACATTTAAAAACTAAAAGAGAATTATATTTTTTTATGAAAAAAAATGTTATGTACATGATTGGTTTATAATAAAATATATCAATTTTTGGATATCCAACTTCGTTATGGATTGCGCAAAAGTGATCAATTACCGCATATATTTTGTCAAGGCTTTTGAGGTCACTGACCAAATCAATAATCTACAGCTGAAGATATAATTTGTCGAGAACTGACATAGGGTTATCTGTGAGTGTCCGATAACCTATTGCGTGTTTGTTATATGCACGAGTTAAATACATTTTAATATCCGCATGGGGTAATAGTTTTACATACATAATGGTGGCGAGAAATAAAAATGGTGGACGCGTTTTGTTTTACGTGAATTTAATATTTTTCAAATGTAGGTATCGAAATTAACATTGTAATGAGACGATAACAAAATTGTAAAACAAATTAAAAAACTCATCTAAGGTAACTGTCCATCCAAAAGTTGTCTTGAAGAGATCACTTTTAGCGATAAGACCGCCCATTGTACTTACTTTTATTTTTGTGTATTTCTTTGTATGTATAATTTTGTTTAGTGTGCAATAAAGTGTATATATTTTATCTATAGAATCATTATAAGTATATAGAGTATAAATTTTATCAATAGATTATTCTAGACTTAAAATCTGGTAGTTTTGAAGGTCAAATTGTAACTATTAGGTATTATACAAGGGCATTAAAACAACACTTGAGTGTAACTAAAACCTTGGGTTCCGCGAAATCTAACAAGTTTAAATACTGTGATTCACTAAGAAGTCCGGGATATAACAGCGCTGCGTTGAAATCACAATGGAAATCAAAAATCCGACAATCAAATATAATTAAACATCACGAATTTGACAATATTCGCGGTGGTTTAGTTTTCCAATTTTTTTGTCCAGACCGAACGAATTGAAATGATAATCGGCTTTTCGGTATAGGTACTTTATAGTTGAATTTTATTGAATTATTATTATTTATTATGTGTTTAATTTGACAAAGGCTTATTTTTGTTTGTGATTATTGCTTGTTTGTTTTATATGGATATTGTCTGAACTAAATTTCTATTCTATTCTATTTCTATTATTCTTATTATTATTATTATGTAATGAATAACCATCATCTTACAATAGTCATACAGTTCAGTGTTTTACACCTATTAAACAGGCCTCGTTGGCTTCGAGCCCGGTAATGCAAAAGTCGTTGTAAAAATAAAATGTAGAACTTTTAAACCAAATTTAACAGTCCGATTTCCCGAGAATTATATGCAAGTTTCGTACATATATAAAATGCAAGTTTTAGAGAAACCGGTGTATGTTAGAGACTACTGTTACTGTTCCGGGAACAATTTACAAAAAAAAACAAGCATTTTATCAGGTATTTCGTTCCCATAGTAAAAGCATTGTTTAGTTTAGCTAGATATCGCTGGCTGTATTAAGCCTTATTTATTTCCTACTTAGTGAATCGCAGCACATAAACCGGACTGTACCGTTTTTGATAAAACCTTGATATCGTCCGAAAGTAGAGGTTAAGCGAGCAAGGTCCAACTTACTTCCTATTTTTTGTTGATAACTTGTTTTTTATTATCATATATTAACATAATATATGGAGCAAAATGCCTTTAATTACAGAAGGAATATAAAATTCTTTTCATGAGTAACATACGGAAGAAACAGTTGAATCATCTAAAGACCGTTGCAAACGATCTATAGATAGCTCAACTTCTCCAGATCACTACCAGGCAGAAGTGTCTCCGAAACACTGGCTGCATTGCACCGCTGAATTGCAATGGTTATGCATAATATATTATTTTGGAAAAAAAGACGTCGATTGAAAATTATTTATGCAGCGCTTGGTGACGCTGTAAGATAAGATAAGATAATTTATTCATTCTTGTTTCATGTGTACAAGTGATATGTATGTAGTAACATGACCATTTGCAATATTCAGTCATAATACTGTCATAACAAAGTCGCTAAATATTGCATACTTATATTTAGCAAGTTAGACACAGTTAGCGTTTGACCTAACTATCTATCCGACCGGTCGTAGTTATAAATACGGGACTTATCACGTATCGTTTTGTTGGTTTTAACATTATCAATCGAAACACCGATAAAACGGTACGTGATAAATCCCGTATTTATAATAACCAAACTAATATTATAAATTCGAAAGTTTGGATGTTGGTTTATTTATTTGTTTATTTATTTGTTACTCAATCACGTCGTATCGGCTGAACTGATTTCGATGAAATTTGGTATGTATAGCCCGGTCACATTATCTCGAGACCTCGCTGGAATGCGAACCTCCCACCCCGTTCTCCTTTCCTACATACCTATATTACCTACATTAAATTAATTAACACAATATTTGTTTTGTTGGAAATCTTATTGTTTATAATAATATCCTACTAGAGGATGCTTGTTTTGCGCACCATATCAGAGCGCCGACGCGACGTGACGTCATCGACGCCAGGTCTCGAGATAATGTGACCGGGTAGTACTCGTACCTGGATTAAGAAATATGCTACATTTTATTGACAAACCTCGAGTGCAAAGCCGCTGGCGGAAGCTGGTGATAGAATTAAATCATGAAAGCTTTCTAAGTAAAAAGATTCAGTATTCGTTTAGGAACACCATAACAAAAGCGAAAGTTTTAAATAGTCTGTAATGTTCCATAGTTTACAAGCATATTGTGCTCCGAATACTAATAGTTAATTAAATGCGAGAATTATCGGAATTTGTCAAGTAAAAGTATTTTGGACTACTTTCGTTAATACTTATATTATGAATTCGAAAGTTTGAGTTTGTAAGTTGATCGCACATTTTGATAAGGAATACCTATAGAGTTTCATCCGACTACGGCCAAGCAAAAACGAGGGTTACGATTTTGACTCTGTTCTGTTCATCTGTTCCCTAATAACTTCTATACTACTTTTCATAATTGTTTTTTTTCATTCATTGTTTTATGAGTCCTGTGTAAATTTTAATTCGTTCCCTTTTCTGTGCACTACCTACACATCTTTTGCTACAATGCACAAAGGTATCTGGAAGAGAATGTTTTTTAGCATTAAGTTCGCCTTTGTAAGTGCAATAAAGTATTTTCAATCAATCAACTTTTCATCACGAATACGAGAAAATTACTATAAGTCTTTATAACAGCTAAAATATAGAGATAGCTATTTATCGATAAGACCGATTATGGAAAAGCATTTTTTTTTTCATATGTTAGTTCTCATGCAATTCGAGATTTTATCTTTTGTCGCTTACGTCATTTATTCCTGCGACAATGCGGCACGGCTATGATATAATGTTTGTCTCGTTCTTCATCTAAGCAATGTTTTTAATGTTTTAATGTTTTTTTTATTAAAATAACAATGGAAATGAAGCTGTACATGATCTTATCATGTACGTATTGCTTTTTGTATGTTTATTTAGTCATTTGGTTTTTTGTAGTTTATAAGGGGTTAGTTCAAAAACTACTCAACCAATTTTGAAAAATTTGTTATTGATAGAAGGTTACACTATTCGTGCTACATTTTAGATAATAAAATAAACAAGTAACTTTTTAACAAAAATATAACCGAATTAACGAAACTACATAACTGATGTTGATGAAATTTCTATGAAACTAAAATGTAAGTTGGTATAATCTTTCAAATAAAGAAATAATTTTCCAAATCGGTTTATAAATGACGGAGTTCTGAGGCAAAAACATAAAAGAATTATGCGTCCTGAGAACTTTTCAACAAAAAAGAATTTCTCGAATCGGTCCAGGCGTCTTCGAGTAATCAGGGAACATACATTAAAAAAAATAGATTCCGACGAATTGAGAACCTTCTTTTTTTTTGAAGTCGGTAAAAACAGTGCGAAAGGTCAGTTAGTAATATTATTAAAAAAGATAAAAGATATATAATACTAGCTGACCCCGCGAACTTCGTACCGCCTTAGAATCAATAAATTTTGTGTTTCTAAGCTGATAGGGGTTGGTGGTAGAACGGTAAAAATTTAGGGTTGTATGTATTTTTTAATGTCACATTATAAAAAAATAAAAACAAAAAATTTCGTCAAAAAATTAAAAAAAAAATTTAAGGGTGAACAACCCTTATCACTAAGGGGTATGAAAAATAGATGTTGGCCGATTCTCAGACCTACTCAATATGCTCACAAAATTTCATGAGAATCGGTCAAGCCGTTTCGGAGGAGTACTGGAACGAATATTGTGACACGAGAATTTTATATATAAGAAGATATATATTTTGCTTAAGATGTGTACATTTAACATAATATATTAATTAGCATGCTGGATCTTAATGTGGTGGTACTAGCAACATGTTTTACCGAGAGCGGTATGCAAATAGTTAGATGGCGTACCAGAACATATTTACATTTTTTTTTAGAAGTGAAACCTTCTTTAGTCGCGTTGGGCATTTTTTAAGATGGCAAAAATCATTGAACTCGCGACACTGTTACCGTTACCGACACCTCTGTATATAAGTATCTCGTAATTGTTCAAATTTTCACTTCTGTCGGCACTCCCGGAGTGCCACTTTTTTTAACTGAAATAAATATCCAAAGTAACATATCAAATACAAATAAAAAAAAATAGAAATATATTATTTACTATAAATTAATTAATGGCAAATACTTACAACAATAATAAAATAGTATAAAATTAAATCAAAACAATATAAATTAATAGAATGGTTTAAATATGTAAATTAAAAATTCCTCAACAGTATAATAACACTTGTGTAACAATTTTTTTTAAATTTTCTATTGAATATGTTAATATTAATTTCCGAGATAAAGAGAGGTTACTAAGAGTATGTTTCTTTTTAGAGTATAATTTTAGAAACATCTGATGCGATTCAAAAAGTTATTTCATTGATACTACATTATGGTGATATATATATATATTACCAGAGTCTATAAGACTGTATTTTATTTTGGAAAAATTTAGTTTCCAGGCACTAACAGAGGCCGGGAACTGGGCATCGAAATAGGGGACGTCCACCAGCGAGATGTGTCGACGACATCAATAAGCCCGTGGGTCGTACGTGGTTCAAACTAGCATCTGTGAATGGTAGAAACGAAGAGAGTCCTATGCCCGTGCCCAGCAGTGGGTCGACACGGGCTGAGAAAGATGATGAGTTTTTATGTTTTGTAAATTAAAATAAGATAAACGCGCTATTTGGACGAAGCGCTTCGTCAAGTGGGTCAATTAGCTTACCATATTGGCAAAACATGAATCATTGCTCTGTAAAACGATAAAATTGACCGCGATATACAATATATCTCCCTTCACTATATCACATAACAAACCACAGGTATAAACACCGCGGTAAGCCTAGTGTTAGGTAGCGTATGTCCTTGCTAAAAGTGAATGCATTGTCCTTACCTACCTGTACACGATTGTACAGTTTTGTACAAAACTTTATGGGTCAAGATTATCATTATCATCATCATGTCATACACCTTGTAGCACAGTAGGTGAATAGTCGCCTGAGACGCAGGAGGTTGCGGGTTGGGTTCCCGCCGCTTCCGGGTCTCAGCGGTTCTCTATTCTATCAATTATCTTTAAACCTTAATAAAAGTAGTTGGAAACTATTTGGTTTAAAATAAATATCACAGCAGGTTAACGTATTATTTAAAATAACTATTGACAAATGTGGTGTTAAAACTGGATCCCATTGAATTGAAATTAGTAAATAATTGGTCGAAGAGACGTGTGATCCGAGAGCTGGCGCTTAAGCTCGGACTATATGGCATGCGGGTCTCCCCGATCCTGCGAATCCGGACCATGTCCCGGTTGCTTCCAGGTAAAAATCCGAGTCGGATGGCCTCGGATCGTGTGTAGTCAATGCAGGAAAAATTCAAATGTTTGGATGTGTGACGGATTGGTCAGGGGCTGTTAAAAAACGGTCCCTGAAAAGCCCGGATACCATATAGTCCGAGCCTTATCTGGGTCCACGCATAACCATTGCAATTCAGCGCAATGCAGCCAGTGTCTTGGGGACAGTTCCGTCTGGTGGTGATCTGGAGCAGTTGAGCTTGGCAACGGTCTTTAGATAATTCAACTGTTTCTTCTGTATTTTAGTCTTGTAAATAATTGTATAAATGTATAATATTGAAATTTAATTATAATATGCCCATTCAATATAAATTTAAAATTAAAGTACCTAGTTAGGTTAGTTTAGGTTAGACAAGATTGGCAAAAACCACAATGAATGGAAAAATACCCAAATGATTATTGTATGCAAATCCTATAATTGTCAAAGATTTGTAGCTCTTAGTTAACTCAATGTTCAAAGCTATTTTATGCATCTCGTTATTTTTAGGTTTATTTATAAATAAACAATGGAATACCTAATTCAAATAACAAAGCAAATTTTCCCAAATTTTTGAGTCTGAGAAAAGATTAATAAAAACACTAAAAATGATACCTAACATCGTAATCTGAATATTTAAAAAAATAATTAGGATATATTTATGTTCTCACTTCAAGGCTATTTTTAATTTGATAACAAGTTTGACGTACTCGTATTTTATTTTTATTACATTTATTAATACTTAGATTCACTTATATATATATTATAAACAAATACATAGCACTGATTTTAAACTAAATTGAATCTACATTATGTAATACTAAAACGTTTATAATCTGACTCGACAAAGTACATAGCGCGCTTGTATTTATTACAAACTTGCCAACCAATTTATATTAAACTAGCTGTTGCCAGCGGCTTCGCCCGCATTGTTCTGGTTTGCAAAATACATATATAAACTTTGACATCCCATTTTTCTCCCATGGGAAAATGATTTATGGGATAAAAAGTAGCTTATGTATCCAGGTTATGATGTCTTACCAACTTATCAAATTTCATCGAAATCGTCTCAGCCGTTTCGACGTGATTGAGTAAGAAACAAACAAATAAACAAACAAACATTCAAACTTTCTCATTCATAATATTAGTGTGATAGTTTGATTTAAAGGAATCGTGTTTATTTTTCTGTCACTAGCCAAATTAGAATGAATACTCTAGAGTGATGATACTCAAAGTGGTCTATATCAACCCTCAGGTGTCGACAAGGTATCCAAGGGGTCCATGTCATCGAACAAAAATATTGGGGGTACACGATAACGGATCTTATCTTAGCAGGTGTTAATAATTTTAGCAGGTTTATATTACCTTGTTTTTGGCTTTTCATGAAAAGTAAAATCCACATACCTACACACAAAGCAACTATTATTTTTTAAGTTTTTCAATCTACAGTTAATAAAATAAATATTTCAAAGTGAGTAGTACCACAGCATACACATACACAGTATACAGATAGTACTATGCCAAATTTACAACTGTCAAAACGTCATTGAAGTCATTGAATTTGCTAAAATTTTGTATTAGGTGAGCAAGGGGTCTACCATAAACCGAAAAACAATGCAAGTGGTCTACGAGCCAAAAAGTTTGGGGACATATGTTCTAGAGAAATGAGTTTAAAAGAATGATAAAGTAAAAAAATATACATACATATATTAAAAATAGTTAATGTAATTTTAGCGTAAACTGTAGAAACTTTATACTTCCGTGGAGATAAACTTTTCTAGGATATTCATACTGAGCTGGTTGAAGTTCTCATGAAAAGTAATGATCGTCGGAAAGCTTTTATGCTTCACAGAAATGAAGAGGGCGGCCTCGTAGATGACAAATGTCAAAAATGACGTAAAAAATCTAGGCCTTTCAACACACGATACAAAAACGGAACGTAAGGTGCCTCAAATTAAAAAAAAAACAAATTCCAGCATGCCGCTCGCGTTATCCCTCGATGAATTTCACCGTCTATCTATTTAAATTGGTTTCAATGCGAAGACAATATACATGAGGTTACTCATACCATTAGTGAAGTTATATAAAACCTTTGCTGGTAAGCAACTGATTCTACCTTAACAACTTAAATAATAATAACGGTTTTATTTGGATACTTAATATTTTACGAAAAAAAAGATTTGATGGGCTATTTTTGACCCTGTGACACGAAACGAGTTAAAAAAATTTAATGCAAAAATGACCCTATAATGGTTGCTATACTTTTACATCTTTTGGCTGTACAAGATCAGTCACTTAGGAAATCTCTGGGAGAGGCCTATTTTCAGCAGTGGACATACAGACAGCTTTTCTAACTAGTAACCCCCAAGCTTGTTTAAAAATCGAAATAAAAAATTATAGAAGGATCCAACAAGTTTTTATTAGACGTCGTGTGTTTAGATAAAAATCTATGTTTTTATACAACGTGTTTTATTATGTACGACATTAAATGAAAACACGGGTAGGGCTAATGGCTAGTATTGTTGTAAAGGTTTTTTCAAATTGATTACCATAGAAAATTTTCAATTTTCAAACAATCCTAATAGCAAGTCTTAAAATATCAATGAAACAGCCTGTATAAGATAGGTAAACAAATCATATTCATGCTTCATGTAAAGCATCGACGCAAAGGCACCGCCGATTTTCTTTATAAATTATTTAGGTATTGGAAATAAATCGATTACATGATAAATATTCAAGATACCGGACTTAAACCAATCTCTAAAATCAGTTAATACGATTCCGGAAGTGTGTTTTAATTAATGTCGTACTTAACAAAACAGGTTGTATGCAAACTTTTTGGAAAACATACTTCTACATGTTTTTATTTCAATCTCCAGTTAGCGTCGCTGTATGCGTGCTATCACTGATATGATAAAAAAGGCTCGATACATATTGTAGGTACATAAATAATCTCATAATATAGTAATAAATAATGATCTTGTAGATCAAGACATGACCTTGAATACCGTATTATGGCAATAGGAAACAGATTTATTACATATAGTAAATGACATTGACTTTGTCAATACCGAGTTTGACAAGTTGTCATGGGCACTGTTTGTTTTTATATGCTACGAAATGTTTTCAGTGAATGTTGATTTGTTTATTATTCCGTTATACATTGTTGTATTTTAAAATAAATTGATTAACAGATTTCTAATCAAAGATTTACTCAGCAAAATTAAGCATTAAATGTATGTCAATTCAGGTGTAAGGTTGAATTGTCTCAATAAGTTTATTAAAAAAATTACATATAAATTATAATGATAAAGAAGAATTGTTGGTAAATTCGTTATCTGATTTTCGGATTGTTTTTGTTTTTATCCTAAGCGGAGTTATTACGGTTCCATTAAATGACTCTAGATACGTAAATTTATGCATATCCATGTTGTATCCTAATTAATAAACCAATCAATAGTTCCTAGTTTATAAAAAAACCAATAATTATTAACGTTTCACTAACACTCTAAATTCAAATCGACAAATCACAAAAGCGCAATCCATAAACGGGTTATTCGACTAATTACGTTGTTTTTAGAACTTACGGGTCGCGGTGATGTATAAACACAATTTAAAAATAACTAAATAAACAGACGACCAAACGCGTCCGTATCTTATGGCTGACTAGTGATTTCGCGCGCAACAGATGTGTTTTGTAGTGCGCTTGTGTGGAACGTTGGTCGATAGCATTGCCGTCACTGGGTTATATGATAAATCTTACAAAGGGTCCGGTAAATATTTGAAGGTTGTGAAAGCTAACATTTCCTCATTATTTAGCCGATTTTTTTGTATAAAAGATGTTTGTATAAAACTGAAGCCCCTTATACCACGATCAATTTATATTTAGAAGCTTTTTAAGATTCCCAGATTCGATTCCCGCCGCGGAACAATGTTTGCATGATCTACAAATATTTAGATTTGGATGTTTTTCTATGTATATGTATGAATAAGTATGTATTCACAAAAAAAATGGATATAAGTATTCTATCAGTTATCTGGTTCCCATAGTACAAGCTCTGCTTAGTTTGAGGCTAGATAGCGCTGTGTGAAATTACCCTCAATATTTTTTTTTAACTTGTAATATTTGTTTGTTTGTTGAAGTCACATCTTGCAATTGAATTTTAAATCCGTTCCCTCAACCGGTTGAGCGAAATTTGGAACACATAAATAACTATTGAATTGAAATTGAAACGGCTCAAACCCTTGCAGTGCCCTTACAGGGTATACGTACTTACTCCCTAAGCTACATTTAATCTGAAAATATATATATGTACATCTAAGCAGAATAAATGAATATGAATAACTTCGGTGACCATGCAGTAATATAGTATATGGCCATGGAGGTGTTCTAATCATGGAGACTGATGCTAGACAATGAAACATCTAAATTGTGTTTGGGCTCATTTGAATCTGCTCACGGTTTCGATTTTGCATTTTATAAAAGCTTCTTTAGAAAAAGTATTTTTTTATCATAAAAACCTAAGTATTTATAATTCGTCACATTATATTTAAGACAGATGGAACACGAACATTCGACGAATCCCTATTATGTATAATATAATAATTATACTCTAGCTTAGAGATTTAAAATTTTCAATATTAAAAAAAAATTACATGCATAGTGCTTTAATCGTATGAAAGCTGTAAAAAATTGTATCTGTTTAAGAAAATCTAATCAATTTTTACCCTAAAATTTAAAATTCCCACATAAAGAGATTGGTGCGTCAGCGCTTCTTTGAAAAGTTGAAGATAATTTAGCCACCGATACTATCATGCGTTTGACTTAGGTTTGCAATGTAATTTCTATTTAATATATATTTTTAAACATAAAGCGTTTTACGTAAGATAACTGTATTTATATATACATGTATACCTATCTATATATATGTTATAATTATTATGTTAGGCGTTTGTATTATGTTCCTATTTAGTCATTCAGGGTCTGTATTTTTAATTAGCTTTGAAATACCTTTTTTCCTGTGTCACGCCTTACCTTCTTTTAGCACGACCAGGATGACTAAGTCCTATTATGTTTTGTGTGAAAGTATTTAAAAAAAAAGTTTTAGAAATAATATGTAAAAAAAACATTTAAGAGGTACATGAAATTCTTAAAAAAATCCGCTATTTAAAAATAGTGACGCAAAATTTCATCGAAAAAAATGACATCATTATTTTTAATATAGTATTTATGATAAATATTCCTAACATTACGTGTAATGAGATTTGTAATATAAACGAGTTATCGATAATCATCATCAATAATACTCAATTGGTTTTTAATTATTAACTATGTTATTGCATCACGACAAATAACTTGTGACAATTTGTATTTGATATGATTTGTGAATTTTTAATAATCGTGTTACTGATTTTTTTACTTGTGGAAGGATAATATTTATTTCGGTGTGTTTCTGTACATTATTTTAGATTATACTAGCTGTTGTGCGCGACTAAAGGTAACCTAGAAATAAAGCTAAGCTCGCTGTTGTAACTTGACACCCCATTTTTATCCCATGGGAACTGATTTATGGAATAAAAAGTGGCATATGTGGTAATCCAGGTTATAATCTACGTATATACCAAATTTAATCAAAATCGGTTCAACCGTTACGACGTGATTGAGTAACAAACAAACAAATAAACAAACACCCAAACTTTCACATTTAAAATATTAGTGTAATGAAAAAAAATGCGAAAAACAATACACACTAAATAAAACTTCTAATACAAACTAAAAAGAAACTATTTTCTTCTGACCAAAGTGTACTGTTGTACATTTTGGTAAAGGTATTTTCGTCGTAATTTTTTTTTTGTGTTAATTTTTAAATATTTTAATAGTTATTCTGCTATTCGGGGCGGAGAAAAATCTAACAAATCAAAGATCATCAAAATCGTTCCAGCCGTTCTTGAGTTATATGTATATGTAATGGTGTAACTAACCCGACTTTATTATATATATATTGTAGACGACACACGCTGTTATTGTATTTTATTTTGTTGCATTCCGATACATGTCACGCCATCTGTTGGCGATTTTTATATGTTTTGTTAATAGAGACAAGTTTGAAGGATGCAGACCGGCTTGATAATTGTTTTACACAGAGGGAGTGGTAGTTGCGAACTTACCGTTAGACACGACGCGGCTCCTCAAGATTTCTAACATTAATAGTTAGTCAAAATAAAGCACATGGTTAAATAAATGACTTCTATCTTATCTTCAAAGTGTATCACCTATAATATGGTCCTTCAGAGCCAGATTTAAAATCAGTGAACTGCGAAATACCATCATGTCGGGCGTGACGCCATTATCGAAGGTTCTTACTCGCCGTCAACGCCAGGAACATATGAAAACCAACAAGTTGGAAGGCACACCTATGAAGAAAGAGTTGAAGAAGTTGATTCTTCCTAGCGGCACCAATGATCTCTTATCGTCGCGGGAAGGACACGTATCGACGCCAGTACCGTGCAAGATGTCAGCGCGTGACACTGAGCAGCATTCGAAATGTGCTTCAAAAACGACTATTCAGACTAAGAAATCTACTACGTCATCAGTTGCACGTCGTAAACAACTCGAGTTAGAAGCTGCGGAAGCAAAAGCCAAGATTCAGATGGAGTTAATTGACAAGAAGTTACAAGCTGACCTTGCCAAAGTCGACCAGGAGAGTGAAAAAGCTCATCATGTCGGCACTGATGTAGCTCCAGATGAAAAAGTTGGTACCTATTGTTCATCCCTCCCCAGCGAGAATGAAGTGCACGATAACGTGGAGAAATGGCTGGACACGAACTGTGCATCACCAGTCCAGCACAACAACAGTATCCAACAACTAGCTAACACGTTGAAGGATCTGATGACCCAGTCTTCATCAAAGCACGAAGATAAACTTTTGAGCCGCCTTGCCACGCCACGAGAGCTACCTATCTTCAGTGGTGACTGTATTGAGTGGCTACATTTTAAAAGTGCCTATGATGATTCGTCACGAGTGTGTAGATTCAGTGATAGTGAGAACCTGTGGAGACTCCGTAAATCTCTACGAGGTGAAGCCAAGGAAGCAGTGACTGACTTGCTGATCGGCAACACTCCGCCGTCAGCAGTTATAGAAGCACTTGAACTAAGGTTTGGCCGAGCTGATATTATTATTAGCAACATAACGATGCAATTGAAAAAGCTACCTTCGTTACCTACTTGTTATCAACATGACTTGATAAACTTGTCCGTCAAAGTCAACAATTGCGTGGCTACAATACGCGCACTACACCAGAATGACTACCTACGAAGTCCAGAGCTCGCTGCAGCCATAATATCAAAATTGCCGAGCACCCTGATAGGTAGATGGACGGAGTTTGCCTACAATCGTCTACGCGAAGGCAGATCGAAGCTCGAACTACTAGCTATGTTCTTAAAGATAGAAGCTGAAATGTTATCAGTCGTCGGATGTATACCTCCGCGAGACAAGAAGCCGATGGACGCTCCTACAAAGCGCACTGAAGACAAGTATCGTCATCGTACTGTCTACACATCTTCTGTCGCTGCAACAGCTGATAATAATGTATGTAGATTCTGCCAGAAGGGCACTCATACCCTACCAGAGTGTCGCATATTCAAACGAGCAATGCGAAGAGATAAATGGCGATTTGTAAAAACGCGCGGCCTATGTTATTGTTGTCTACTAACTCGACACAATAAAGATACGTGCCCCGCACCAATGTGTGACGTCGATAACTGTGGCATGGCACACCACCGCCTGCTACACTGGACGAAACCCGAGATGACGTCACAATCGACTGATAAGATGACCGTAAACCCGGAACCTGTACCTGTAACTGCACCCGATGCGTCTATGATGCATTTCGCTCGAGATAGTGACGACGCGAGCATCGCCCCGGATGAATTCGCACTGTTGAAAGTGATCGCGGTTCAATTACGTGGCCCTAAAGGTGTAGTGAATACCTACGCACTTCTGGACGATGGTGCTGAAGTGTCAGTGATCGATGCCGAGCTGGCAGATACCCTAGGCTTAGAGTGTGTTAGTGCGCGTCCTATAAAGTTTACTGATGCATTCGGTTTGTCAGTGTACCAATCAGAAGTGCCTAGTGTAAGAGTAAAAATAACGGGACAGGACAATATTAGTTATGACTGTAAGTTACGTAGATGTGCTCAGTTAAAATTGTGTTCACAAAATTTGTCTATCTTGAATAGTGTAAATAGCACGCACTTATCGCATATCAAACATATGATTTGCACCAATGCAAGTGCAAAGCCAAAAATGTTAATTGGTGAGGATAATTATTTCCTAATAGCTCCTCTCGAGGTTATACATGGAGACAGGGACTCGCTGTACGCATCACGATGTCGGTTGGGATGGACCATCCACGGTTTCCACCGTGGCCGCACTCACTCCTCCACCAAGTCCAGAGTAAGTGAACAAAATGTGTTTCATCTCGCACACTCTCGTGATAATGATATGTCTGAAGTCAGCGAACTTAATGACCTGATTAAGAATTCCTTTAATTTTGATTTGACTGGTATTTCACCCGTATCTCGTGAAAATACAGATCATATTCGCGCTATTGATATTTTAGATAGCACAGCCCGTCAGGTAGGTAATCAATGGGAAGTAGGTTTACCGTTCAAAAAGGATGATTTTATGATGCCTGACTCATACAACAATGCCTACTCGCGTCAGCAGTTATTGTTACGGAAATTCCATAAGAATGCTGACTACGCTGATAGGTATAAGAAAGAAATATCTAAATTGATAGATAATGGTTACGCTCGAGAACTAACTGATAACAGCCTCTCAGCTGATCATGTTTGGTATTTGCCACATTTTGGTGTTCAGAATCCTAATAAACCAGATAAGTTACGGTTAGTGTTTGACGCCGCCGCTAAGGTAGACGGTGTGTGCCTAAATGATTATTTATTAACCGGACCGGACTTGTATAATTCATTATACGGAATTATGCTAAGATTTCGGGAGAATAAAATTGTAATTATTGGGGATATTCGTGATATGTTTCTCAGAATTAAAATTCGCCCTGAAGACCAGCATGTTCTTCGGTTCTTGTGGCAAGAATCGAATGGTCCGATTAAAGTTTGTCTTATGCAAAGTTTAATTTTCGGTGCAACATGCTCGCCTTTCATTGCCCAATATGTTAAAAATAAAAATGCCTTGAAATACGAGGATATAAATCCTGAGGCTGTAGATGTAATTGTGAATAGCCACTACATGGATGATTGTTGTTATTCTACGTGTGATGAGAGTACGGCTATTCAATTAATAAAAGACATAACTTTTATTCACGCTAAAGGTGGCTTTGAAATAAGAGGTTGGTCGAGTAATAGCAAACCGGTTTTAGATTCAATTCCTACGGAAGCGCTCGCGCACACAGCTGTGCAGTTTAAGCATGGAGCCATGAATACGAGTGAGCGCACTTTAGGTTTGATATGGCATCCTGCGGACGACTCATTTGGGTTTCAGATTTCGCTTGACAGAATTCCTAGTGATATTTTAAATGGTTCTACGCCACCTACGAAAGCTAACATGCTTAGCATTATTATGTCTCTTTACGACATACACGGATTTTTGTCGCCATTTGTTATAAAAAGTAAAAACATTTTTCAAGACGTGCACAGATCTAAAGTTGATTGGAAATGCCGCATCCATTCTGATGAGCACACCAAATGGGTGAAGTGGCTCGATGAATTAAAACTTTTAGAATCTCTACGTATACCTAGGTGGTATAACAATACTGATAGTTGGACTCAGTGCTATCAGTTAGAGATAGGTATAGATAGAAGTGCCGAGTCTATTGTAAATAAACAACTGCACATATTTTGTGACGCTTCTATTAAAGCTTACGCCGCAGTTATTTATTGGCGTTTTACTCGAGCAGACGGGAATGTATTGGTTTGTCTAGCCGCCAGTAAGAGCCGAGTGACCCCACTGCGGCCTGTGTCAGTTCCTCGACTGGAGCTGCAAGGCGCGCTCATAGCCGCACGCCTCGCGAACTCACTGCAGCGGGAACATAAAAATATGAAGGCTGATAAACGGTACTTTTGGACTGATTCACAAACGGTTTTACAATGGATCCGTAGCGATCCAAGAAGCTATAAGCCGTACGTAGCTCATCGCTTAGGTGAAATTGATGAGCTCACGACGTTATCAGAGTGGCGATACGTCCCAACTAAGTTGAATGTAGCTGACATAGCTACCAAAGACGACACGCCGCCTCTGACATACGATAGCGTATGGTTTCTAGGACCACAATTCTTACGGCAACCTGAAGATGCATGGCCTAAGGATTGTAAGTCCACAAAGAAGCCATCACCAGATGTAGTCTTCGAACAAAGGAGCTTGAATGTGGTCACGACTCAGGTCGTTGAATATTCCTTACCTAACGAAAATGACTACTCGTCTTGGTTACGACTCGTCCGAGTAACCGCTCGAATTTTATTGTTTATCAGACGATGTCGACGAATTGATACTTGTTTGAATGTTGAACTCATGAACGAAGCTGAACTTCTTCTGCTGAGTAAATCTCAACAGGATTCGTTCGCACAAGACATTGAGCTTATCAAGCAAAATAAGCCTTTGTTATCAAACAGTCGTTTGTTAACATTGACACCCTATTTAGACGACACTAATGTGTTACGAGTAGCCGGTCGAATCGATAAAGTCGAAGGTGTATCCCACTTGACTATGAGACCCACCATACTCGATGGTCGTCACAAAATAACTCGTCTATTAGTCGAATACTATCATAAGAAAGCTATGCATGGTGCCCACGAACTTGTAGTTAACGAGTTAAGACAACGCTACTGGATTTTGAAGCTGCGTCCTACCGTACGCACGGTCGCAGCGCGCTGCCTGTTCTGCCGATACCGGCGCGCGACACCGCAGCCACAGCGTATGGCGGACCTGCCAGCTGCTCGTCTGCAGCACAATCGACACCCATTCACGTTCACGGGGGTGGATTTTTTCGGACCGATGGAGGTCACTATCGGACGAAAAAGAGTAAAAAGGTACGGCGTAATGTTTACGTGCCTAACGGTACGCGCCATTCATTTGGAAATTAGTGAGAGTCTGAGTACAGACTCCACCATCATGGCGCTCAGACGTATGATAGCTCGCCGCGGTACGCCCAGCGTTATCTACTCAGATAACGGGACGAACCTGCGCGGCGCAGATAACGAGTTAAAGCGGAGTCTATCCGAACTCAATGAGAGTAAACTCCGTGAAGACGGTACCGTAAGAGGTATCGAGTGGAGGTTCATACCCCCTGGGGCCCCTGAGAAAGGTGGTGCCTGGGAACGTATGATACGCACGGTGAAAACGGCCTTGAAAGTCGTTCTTAAGGAACGCGCTCCACACCCTGAGACGCTGTCTACTTTATTCGCTGAAGTAGAAGCCCTAGTTAATAGTCGCCCTATTACACATGTTTCATGTGACGCTAATTACCCTGAAGCTTTAACGCCTAATCACTTTTTGTTAGGTAAGTCATCGAACGGTCCCGTGTTTGGTAGGTATGATAACGACGATCTATGTCTGCGAAAACAATGGCGCCTAGCGCAAAGGTTGACCGATATGTTTTGGGCGCGATGGGTTAAAGAATATCTCCCTACTTTAATTCCGAGGCAGAAATGGTTTAGGGATCAGAGAGCATTGCGAGATGGGGACTATGTTCTAATAATGGAACCTAATTTAGATCGTGGATGTTGGCGGCACGGAGTGGTGAGTGCGACCCATGCGGGTGATGATGGTCGCGTGCGAATGGTGGACGTGCGCACCCGCACTGGTTTGGTGCGCCGCCCGGTAACGCGTGTCGCACTACTTGCACCAACGGAATGTTAGTGCTGATCTGACACTTTTTGTATTCATTTGATTTCTAATATGTTTGTCGGCTCAGTTCAGCACTAAGAGGGTGGATTGTAGACGACACACGCTGTTATTGTATTTTATTTTGTTGCATTCCGATACATGTCACGCCATCTGTTGGCGATTTTTATATGTTTTGTTAATAGAGACAAGTTTGAAGGATGCAGACCGGCTTGATAATTGTTTTACACAGAGGGAGTGGTAGTTGCGAACTTACCGTTAGACACGACGCGGCTCCTCAAGATTTCTAACATTAATAGTTAGTCAAAATAAAGCACATGGTTAAATAAATGACTTCTATCTTATCTTCAAAGTGTATCACCTATATATATATAGATATTGTATTCTAGTGCCCCTAGCTTTGCTTAGTTTAGGGTCTAGATAGCGCTGATATCTAGGGTTAGACAAATAAAAAACTTAGTAAAGTAATAGAATCAAAATATAAGTTGAATCGTTCGGCTCCTATTAGCGCATTAAGTTAATTATCCAAACAACTGGTTTATAATTAACAAAACGTGGGAAATGTTAACAATAGAATAGGGTTTAGGAATCTTAAGTTTCTATTGTAAATTGAATTACCAATAAAGTCAAACCTAAGCGTCTATTCGGACGCGCAACAACCACACTACAGCGACAAAAATGTGGCCGAGCAGTAACTAGTGTGAATATTAGAAACCGTGAAGCGCGTGAAGTTGCGTTGTGGTCACGATGTTGTCGGTATCGACCACACGTTCGCGACACACTTGAACGCGACTGCAAAATGTGGTACGTCCTAATGGAACTCTACGTTTTCCTACGACTTTGTGGCCGGCCTCATTTTTGTCGCAGTGCTGTGGTTGACGCCTGTCTGAACGGACGCTAAGGCTCTATTAACTGATGATTAATGCAATGATTGGTGGTAAGTGCAGTACTTGCTAGGTTAAGGACGTAGCAGCTGAAGTTTTTTTTCAAACACCTGTTAATAGAACAGACGTAGCTCACCTGATGTTAAGTGGTAACCATCGCCTATAACAAAGTATTGCCTCGTAGATCACGATGCATAGGATGCACTGCCCTGTGTCCATCGACTTGAGGCATACAGGTGTAAAGCCTCATGAACCGAAACACAGCAATGCTGCTTGATGGCAGAAACTGGCATGGTGGTACTTCCCCGGGCGAGTTTTTACATAAGAAGCTGAGGTACTACTCTCTGTTAAGTCTTTGAGAGGATTTGAGAGGGAGTTGGCTTGTACAACTATATCATCTATAGATAACTGAGGAGTGACTTTTCAAGAGGTTAGGTTTAGGAACTGTGATGCCAGACAGACAGACAGGCGTCAAACTTATAACCTCTCTTTTTGCGTCAGGGGTTAATTAAATTAATTCACTGGAAGGTTCACTGTGCGTGATTTATTTCGAACTTTTATTTTAAACTAGCTGACCCGCCGAACTTCGTACCGCCTTGACATGCATATGACACGGGCTGTCAATCACCCCGGTAGAATACATCATTAGCTGCATCTATGTATGAGAAAATTAATTTTCTTCATAATTTCTTTTTGCGTGAATTTTTCCAATGTTTTAATAATTATTCTGCTATTCGGGGCGGAGACAAATCCAACAAATCAAAGATCATCAAAATCGGTCCCGCCGTTCTCAAGTTTTAAGTGTTCGAACACACCCGACTTTGTTTTATATAATAAGATTTGCCCGCCAACGGCTTCACATGCGTGGTTTTACATTAAAACAATACCCTCTTTATGCGCAGTTGTGTAAAAAGTATTATATATCCCAATTCTGGTCATAATCTATCCGTGTACCTACTAAATTTATCAAAATCGGTCCAGCAGTTTAATTGTCAAAAAGTAACAGCCAGAAAGACAGAGTTACTTTCGAATGTTAATATTAGCATGAATTTTGTCATCTAGAATCATTACAACAATCATAAAGTCATTGACCATAATCATAAAGTCATTGACCATAATAAGTCATTGACCATGGTCAAGAAATCTAGACCTCAGGTTAAGGCCTAGGTATTACCATCACACAGGTAGTTGGGTAAAAGCCATCGCTGGTGAAAGAGGTAAATACATCTGTTTCACGTCACATACTTAGCGTGCTTAGGTAAATAAGTGATGATTTGACGTCAGAGGAAGTTGATGCGGGGATTCCGTTAGTATTTTCCTTAAAATTTGTCATTATTTTTTTTAATTTTACGTTGTGACGTCTATAGTTTTTGTCATCTGTGATTTTAGTGTGCCATTGTTGTTTGTAGTAATTAAGTATAAGTACTTTCTGTAGTAGTAAGTCTGAGGAACCGTTTACTGCCTATTCCTGATTTGAGATTTTAAATTTTTACTAGAGAATCTGTTTATAAATTATAATAATACTTGTTAAATAATAACCTAAATTAATTTAAAAAAATATTGTTGAACATTTCACACAGCGCTATCTAGCCCCAAACTAAGCAGAACTTGTACTATGGGAACCAGATAACAGATAGAATACTTACATACTTTTTTTGTAAATACATACTTATATATAGAATAACACCCACACGGAAAAAATATCTGTAGATCATGCAAACATTTGTTCCGTGGCGGGAATCGAACCCGCTACCTCCTGCGTCTCAGCCGGCTATACGTCCACTGCGCCACGGAGGTCGTAAGTAATATTAGTTCGTTATCGTTAGTTACATAAATCTGATAACCATAACTGCATAAACCCGTTTTCGTATTGTTTATAGAATAAGTACCTATTACCCGTGCGCGATAAGTTGGGACCTGAGCACGGTGACGTCATATTGGCGTGTTTGTACCGCCCGCAAAAAAGCGAACATAACAAGCAGCCGCCCGAGCACGAGACTAAAAACCCTAGTAAAAAATAGTGATGCGAACGGTATAATACGAGCGCCATCGGGGAAGTGCTGGGGAAGCGGTCGGGGAGTCGCATTCCTAGCAGGTCCCAAGTTATCGCGCACGAGTTATACCTAACTATTAAGTAGTAGGTGTTGCCGGTGTCAATAGGCGACGGTGACCGCTTACCATCAGGTGGTAAACCTGTTTCCCCACAAATAACATAAAAAAAGTTATTTCTGTAGCAATAAATAAATTTTTAATTTTCTTTTATAATTTTTCTTGTTTATTTTTCATTTTCATTCTAGTATATAAAAATCTCATGTCACAGTTTTAGTGGTCGCACTCTTCCGAAACGGGTCGACCGATTTTAATGATTTTTTTTTGTATATTTGGTAGGTAGGAGAATAGATCGTAAATTATTTTTCACCCTCCTTCCCCCACCGTCCAATTTTTAAATCTCAATTTCAGTATTTTTGTATGAACATTAATCATATAATTTAAACGTCGTTCATTGACGTGAAATCATTTACATGAAGTGTCGCGTCACTTTACACAACACTCACAAGAGTGTTTGATATAGTTTTTATCCCGAAGTTCCCACGGGAACGGGAAATTTCAAGCGTGCGACGCCACGGGCGGGTCAGCTAGTTACTTACAATACGAAAGGTTTTTCTTAAATCGATTGGGGTCAAGGTTATTGATTATTTAGGTAGAGGATTAATTGATTTTAATAAGTTAATTGCAATTTAAAGGCCAGTACCTACAAATTGCACCTAATTATTAGCAGGTTTACTAACACTTTTTCTGATTTTTATTACTATACAGAAACAATACAAGTACTAAGCTACTCTGAAATGGCAATACAATGGGAGGCCTTATCGCTGAGAGTGATCTCTCCATATAATAAAAAATAATGGTAAGTGATTATTATTAATTGATACATAAAACCGTTAATTCTACGTTTATTTTATTCTCTACCAGTTATTTGCATTTATGTTTATTTTTAATTATAAAGCACTTTACGCCGCAAGGTAAAATCTAGCGCTTATATAAAACCCCCTACCACCTAACATTGTACCTAGATTTACATAAATGAATTTAATTGAATTATTTTCTACTTGTCATGTTTACCTAATCCATCCAGAGAATGTCTAGATGAGATCTGTTTTAGCGTTAAGATTGCATAAATTAAAAGAAAAGACTCTCAAGTTCTATTCACCAATTATTAATTTAATTCTTTTTTGCACAATAAAATAAGTACAAAGGGAGGACCTAATGCTGAACAATATTTTCTACCAGTCATCCGTGACGGGTTCACAAAAACATAGGTTGGCGTGCTTATACAAAAACGATACAAGCTATTTATGTTTAAAAACTGAAACCAGACTATTATACAATACCTATGTCGATGGTAACATATGCCACCCGGATTAGTAACGAATCGATTGACGAATCACTCATCAAAATCGGACGAGTAGTTTAGACCATACATCTATTTACTGCTAAAAACATAACCCTTCCTTTTGGCTTTGCCGTAATTGGGTTTAAATGTAGCCTAAATCACCCGCACTATATTAAAAATCGATTGACACCTCATTCATCAAAATCGGATAAGTAGATTAGGTGCTACGGTGGAACAAACTTATTTTATTTTTAATTTATAAATTATAGGCGTTTGACCACGATCTCGCCTGATGGTAAGCGATGATGCAGTCTACGATGGTACATGCTTGCCTAGAAGAAACCTATTCACTCGCGACTTGAAGACCCAGGTTGTAGTTATCAGGAAACACAGACTCAGGCAAGGCGTTTCACTCCTTGGCGGTGCGCATAATAAAAGTGGAAGAGTACCGCCTTGTGTGTATGGGAGGTATGTCTACCATGTAGCGGTGGCACATCGCGGAGCGTCTGGTTGTCCGATGATAGAATGGGGATGGTGAGATCAGGTTGAAAAGCTCCGCAGCACATTCTCCGAAATGTATCCGATAAGTATCCGGCTTGCAACCTTTCGACGATGCTCGAGGCTGTGGAGCCTTATAAATATAAAAATACATACATAGACTATTAAAAGTATAACCCTTCCTTTTGGCTTTATCGTCGTCGGGTAAAAAGAAACCACTTCAATACGACTAGGCCAGCATAGCAAATGGACTTTCCAAGTAATGCTCAGTGGGACCACTTCAAGTTGTATAAAGTTACAGTGACCCTAATCCTTTGTGCAAAGGATATTAAAGAGAGATTCTAGTTATATTCAATTAGACCAACTTAGGACATTATTATTGTGACGTACAGGCCTGGAACCCACTGGGTTGATTACCTTTTTGATGTATTTTTTTATTTACTATGGATTAACAAACAACTACAATATATATGTATGGTACAGTCTGTGTTAGTACATAGTATATCATGTGAGAGCTACTAATACTGTAGCCCACGACGTTATCCACAAGTTAGATAAATACAACTCATAAAAATAAATATTCCAGCTAGAGGGTTTGTTAGAGGGTAACATAGATTATTAAGGTTGTGTTAACAAAAAAAAACAAATACCCCTAAAGAAGAAGACGAATAAACAATACAAAATGGAAGAGTGAAGGTATAAGCAGCGGCACGTAAGTCTAGCGCTGAGCGATACGCGGAGGGGATAGCTGCGCATGGGTACTGTCGCGCACGCAATACAATTATAACTTTAATTAATTATTAGCTAAAAACGTTACTAACATTATTTTAATGTAATGTCAAATAGTAAGTCTAGCGCTGAACGAAATGTGGGGGATAGCTACTCTCGCGCACGCAAATAATATTACCTATGTATACTTTAATAAATAGTTTATCTCCAATTCCAATGTCCAAAGATTTATAGTAGGTATCTAAGACATAATTAAGATGATGTGTTGAAGTTAATTTAGCAAACAAATTCAAATAACAGCAATAACAATACAAATAAGAACGCGACTGTACACTGGATGTGCGCGGGGCATCGTATCAGTGCGGGGAACGGAATGCAACTGGAGAGCCAATCGGCGCTACGCACGCCTGCCCTTCATCCCGCTAGCCCCCCTCAGGTACTTTAATTTTAACTTCAGCGCAATAACGGTCAGCGCTAGTTTCGTGCCGGTACTTGTAACTAAGATAGGCACTTAGAAGAGTTACAAGTCTATATCTGAATTTAAATCTGCACTAATAAGTGAGATATTTAACATGTTTTTAAATTTATAGGGAGTACAAGCGAATATGTCAATATTCAATATATATGTAGAAAGCAATCGCCGTGTAGTCTTATGTATGATAATGTATAATAGTTAAAGAATACTAAAAACAAAGCTTTTGTAGATAACCGAACTAAAAAGTAGAAAATAATTTTCAATAAATTTAAATTAAGAATAGTGGGATTAAAAAATATATATATTTTATTGTAAAAAGCGTTTAAATTTTTTAACTCTTACTTGTTACAATTAAGTACTAGTTAGTCCTCTTGTAATTGTAATAATATAAGATAAGATAAGATAACTCTTTAATATACACCAGAGAGAGATACAGAACATGTTTTTACAAATAAATTTAGTGCAATGGGCGGTCTTATCACCAAAAGCGATCTCTTCCAGACAACCTTTGTATGGACAGGATAATAATTGATCACTGACGGCGGGTCACACAACAATAAGGTGTTTTAATTACTCATATTCTATCCTAACATATGTAGGTACATTATTATAAACAAACAGATCATAATAAGATACAAGTCACACTAATATTATAAATGCGAAAGTTTGGATGTTTGTTAGGCAATCACGTCGTGACGGCTGAACCGATTTCGATTATAAGCTGAATTAACACATAGGCTTCTTTTTATTGACACACCACGCATACAAAGCCGCTGGCGCAAGCTAGTAACGTTTAAAGTAATTAATGTAATCAATCAAACCATCACTTAGACAAAGTATGTAGGTACATGTACATGTATGAACTAAGTCTCCATTTCCTAAACAGCGGTGAACGTAATATAGCGGTGATAAGATTCCTTTTGAACGAAATATCGTGAGGCAAATGTGTTAGATTATACTCTTATTATCTAAGCATGCCTTTTATACTCTGTATTTCTTCAGGTATTTTTGAATTAGGTATAGTATCTTGTTTTTTTTTAATAATTTGAAAGGGTATTACGTCGCGACTATGTCAGCCCCTTGTTGACCTTGTACCATAATGTTATATACCCACTGTACTGCTAAAATATTGAATTTGAATTTCTTATTGATTAAAACAAAGCTGAGGGGATAGGTGCAAGCCTATGTGTTTTAAATCCGTTCCCCACCGATTGAGCTGAAATTTGGAATACATATGTAACTTCGGTGACAATGCAATAATATGGTACCATGGAGGTAGTCTCATGATGGAGACGGATGCTAGACAACGGAACTTCTGAATGGATTATAGTAGGCTACTAGTGTTTGGACTCATTTGAATCTGCTTGCGTTTCCGATTATGAATTTTATAAAAACTTGCTTTGAAAAGGTAATTTTACTACAAAAAAAAAATATTATATTATAAAAAAAAGGTTCCAACGAATTGAGAACCTCTTCCTTTTTTTGAAGTCGGTTAAAAAAGATGTGAAGGACGATGTATGACGGTAATCGCTACTTTTAAAACCCGAGCTAAGAACATGACCTTGGTGCTAACTAGACCAAGTCACTCGGCCAGCGATGTGGAAAATTAGCTTACTCATAGGATGTAATCCTTCTGTTAACCAAATATAATAAATCGTCTCTAGCTAGTGGATAATTAGACAATCGGTAATAATTAAGATTCTCAAGTGAATACCACGCACTGGAAAGTATAGCGTAGAAAAACCTCCCTCTAGATAGAAATACGACTTAATTGATTGAAAATATGTACTTTATAGCACTTATAAAATAGTACAAAGGCGAACTTAATGCTTTAGAGCTCTAGTTTTAGCTCTAGTTTAGGTTTCTAGTTTTAAGATAATTTAACTTTAATGCATGCTATACCTTTTTATCTTTTTCACATATTTGAATACAATTTAGATATAAAATTGTATGTTTGGTTTAATCAGTGCTAAGTGGATTGTTATCTGTTTTGTGGATTAATAAATAAAATAAAAACAAATAAAATAAGAGCATTTTCTTCCAGATAACCTTTGTGTACTTACAACTTTGTGTACTCGCAATAAAAGTCTGACCATGCAGATAATTAATTAATAAAACGATAATTATAATTACAAAGTGTAGACAAGGGCGCAATCAATATTATCTATTTTAATCTTATTTTAATTAATTTAATTACTTCTATCTTAACTCCTATTTCTATGCCTTAAACACATACACTTAAACAGTTTGCATCTTGATAGGTAATCCATTGCGTGTTTATAAGTTATAATCATATCATTTAGAAGTACACAAATCTCGAAATTTGACCGTAATTCATATTTTTTAAGCCTAATTTTAACATTCTTCCGCTTTCTCCAAATAAACTTTAACTGCTAAATGCTAAATCTCACACTTCTCCGTACCCGCAATAAACTTAAAAGGAACAAAGTTTTCTCTAACATTGTTGCTTATTTAGGTCTCTCTATCTATCTATCTGTATTTGAAATTTCATCAAAAACGGTTAAACTGTTACGACGTAAAAGCGAAACAAACAAACCAATCTCCTTTATAATATTACTAGTTACCACCTCGGGTCACGCATTACCATCTCATTTTCTGAATGGGAACTGATTTATGGCATGAAAAGTAGTTAATGTCCTGTTCCAGGTCATCATCAATACCCGCCGCGGATCAAATGTTTGCATGATCTACAATTATTTGTTCCGTGTCTGGGTGTTTCTCTATATATTATAAGTATGTATTCTATCAGTTATCAGGTTCCCATAGTACAAGCTCTGCTTAGTTTGAGGCTAGATGTCGCTGTGTGAAATGTCCAGCAATATTTATTTATTTATGTTTCAAATTTTAGCCAAATCAGTTCAGTAGTTTTTATTCATCCATACTAATATTATAAATGCGAAAGTAACTCTGTGTGTTTGCTTCGTTTGTAAGTTTGTTAGTTTGTTTTTTGATGTGAAACATCTATAGCCGCACGTAAAACCGATTTCTGGCGTGGCGACGCATGCCGTGGCGACGAAGTCACTGAAGTCACCGAAGTCACTGATTAAACGAATTAAGTAGTCACGATTTGAAATAAATTCGTAAATTTTTGTATTTAATGAAAATAAATGTTTATTCAATAAATAGTCATCGTTATCTGGAAAAAAAATCGTAATATTTTATTTTATCATTATGACATATTTAGTTCCTATCACAATTATGTTCTTTTCTGCATATTACTTTTACAAAATAATGTCGATGTTGATTTTACCTTTTCACGACTGAACGGCTGAACGGATCGTAATGAAATTTGGCAAGGAGATAGATTATATCCTCGAGAAGGATCTTAAATGGGGTGAAATGGAGGTTGAAAGTTTGTATGAGCAATTCATAATTCCTTAAGTTAGCGATCCGAAAATTCATATTTAGACTTTTGGTAAGAAATAAAGAAATACGTGTTTCAACTTTTTTGCAAAATCATTCCTAAAGGGGGGGGGGGGGGAAATAAAGTAATGGGTTAAAATTATGAGGTATTCTTTAGGCTACTTTTTACCCAACTGCGCAGAAGGAGGGTCATGTTTTTATTGACAAACCACGCGTGCGAAGCCGCAGGCGGTCAGCTAGTTTATAATATTAGTGGGATAGTATGATGTGCAATAAAGTATTTTCTATTAGTATTTTATTTTTATAGTGTTATACGAACACGTACGGAAAATTCTAAGATATTAAAAATATTTCAAAAATATTTAAGCCGGATGAAACTAGTTCCTGCAACCTTCTTTCTGATACGAGGATGCCCTGCCAGTTGTGCCAGGCTCTTGCCACGTTCAGGGTCAACATTAGTGCGAATATTCAGATTACGACTCAAAGCGGGTTCGAGTCCCGTCCGGCTTCAAAATGTATGAGATGGTTTTATAAATCTTAATATTTTCTTTTAGTCTATGCTTAACATTTATCAGGCAATTTTATTTAAAAGCGAAGTTTTTGAATTGCTTGTAAATTATTTCACTAAGTTTCGAAGGCTTTGCGAAATTAAGTAGGTTTTTAATCAAATGAATCCATACAAGAACTTTAACAAACATCCTGGGATTTCTACGAAAGAAGCCTAACTAATAACTAGTTGAAATTCAACGTTAATAATCTTAAAATAGTATATTAGATCGTAATTTCGTGGCTTAACACGTGCGTACGATTTACAGAAATTGTATAGCGAACTCTTTTTAACCGACTTCAAGAAAAGGAGGAGATGTTCCCCGATTACTCGAAGACGCCTGGACCGGTTCGAGAAATTCTTTTTTTGTTTAAAAGGGTATAATTCCCAGATGTCCCCATTGGCACCACGTAAGCCTTTTTTTCAGAGGTTTCATAGCATCAGAGCATAATTTATGAAACATAATAAAACATACACGTGCTTGAAACGGCGAGTCCTGGATACTTCATCAGTCCGCGTATTGACTAAGACCACAATGAACTTAGTCAGGTGGCAATCGCGCTAATTTTGAACGATAATATCACAGTAAAACCCAATCAAACACGTTACATTTTGCACATTTCGTATCGGCTTTCCTTTGAAAGATTTCATTTTGACATCAGCCAAACCAACGTGAAACCCAAACCAAACACATTACCTGCCCCAGTTCCTTATGGTTATAGGACCATAACAAAAATTATTCCTGTTGGACAACAAGTTCGACCACTAGAAAGCAGGTGACTATATTTTGTGTACAAAAATCTTTAGGTGTACGGCCAGATTTGAACCCACAACCTGCAGAGCGACATTCAGCGTTCATCTCACTAGACCAATATGGCTTTTGATAACTTATGGCGTTACTAATAAATAATCGATAAATTCAAGGGAAAATTACATGACACCAGGTTTGTTGAGCTAATTAAGTACAATTCAAAGGAATATTCACAGTTATTAATGGGACAGGTAAACTATATAGGTACCTATTTTATCATTATGCTGCATAGAAATACAACCCATCATCATCATTATACCTATAAGACGTCCATTGCTAAACGAAGTCCTCTGGATATATATCTGGATTTCCAGATAGATCAAGACACATAATTTATTTCATATAAAATATAGAGACGAAAACAATTACTACCTTAGACGACCTCCGTGGCATAGTGGGCGAATAGTCGGCTAAGATGCATGAGGTTGCAGGTTCGATTTCCACCACGGAACAAATTTTTGCCAGAGTTACAGATATTTGTTCCAGGTCTGGTTGTTTCTCTATATATTTTAAGTATGTATTTACAAAAAGTGCATAAGTATTCCATTAGTTATCTGGTTCCCTTAGTACAAGCTTAGTTTGGGGCTAGATGGCGCTGTGTGAAATGTCCAACATACTTTATTTACTTTAGTAAAAGAACAATTACAGAAGTACTTAAAATTTTAAAAATAATTCAAAGCAATATATATAAATATTTAATTGTTCTATTCATCACAGAATTAACAGTACTTGTTTTCAATGTAAGTAAAAGATTATAGCTTAAAGATTATGCTTATTGCGAACAACAGATTCCCATTCGTGATTCACGAAAGAACTCCTTCGGTAAGGGGTGCTAGTATATACAAAGATTGAAAAAAAAACCTTCTTTTTATCTATAATAATTAGTTCCTCAAATGTTACATAATAATATAAAGAAGCAAAGAGAATTAAAGAAAAATTAGTAATTTCGCATTTGAGGAATATATCTCATAAGATAAACTTATCTAAGAAACTATAACAAAAGTAACGGAAACAGCTTATCAGTCGTAACAGAAAGTCTTGTTAATCACGTAATCACAATAATCACAAATTACATTCACATCTCTCTAGTTCCTTGCAAAAAAAACATTAAAAACTCACCATTATTCTCTGGCTTCTTCTTCACGATAACTCCTCCGTTTTTCTCCACCACCTGGCTGGTAGAAACTCCGTTCAACTCCTTCATAATTCACGGAAGATTAGCAAAAAAAAAAACTCGCGAATTCGCGCGCTTTTTAATGTCACTTTGACAGCACAACTTGACGAATGAAGGTTACGAACGAGCAACTTGTTTTTACGCTAAGTTACGGTCAAGGTAAGTGAGCGGTTTAAAAATCACTTTTCTATACCCTTTTGTAAAACAAGAGATCCGTTCCCGGCGGCGGTCAAAGCTGAAATGATCAGAGTGGGGAGCTGTTACTTATATTTATACAAAAAATACGATCATCCAATTAAGTACTTAGATCGTTAGATATCGGAAAGTTACGTGTCGAAATAGATATTTTTGTTGCGACATATATAGTCCTTTTGGCATTAGATGGAACAAAGTGTGATAAATATTCGGTAACGATCCGACCACGCTAGGTCTGCATAAGATAGCAACCAATTACATAAGTTTAAAAACTTTAACCCGTAATACCTATGTCGATGGTAGCCTAAGTTACCCGTACTAATAAGGAATCGATTGATACTTCATTCATCAAAATCAGACGAGTAGTTTAGGCGCTACGGTGGAACATACATTCATAGACTACTAAAAATATAACACTTTCTTTGCAATAGTCGTTTAAAAATATGTTATAGCGTACATGCCATGAATATTGTTATAATATATTTAAAAATCTATTAATTACCTTGATATTCGGTAATACAATTTTATCAGTATGATTTTTTACGTTTGTTTTGTTTTTTGAAATCTTTGAGGGAAATAAAAATATCGTGTAAAACTCTATGGAAGTTGCCTTAGAATATGTATGTCAACCTAAAAGGGGTCTTCCCACGAACGTATTTTTACTGATAGTGGAAGACACTATGGAAAACTCCATAAGGGATTATTAAAATATTTTCAGTGGAAAATTTTGTTTTTATCTATGGTAATATTATAAAATGGAAAGATTTGTATTTTTGTATGTTTGTAACGAATATACTCAACTCAATCTGATTTCAAAAATTATTTTACCATTAGAAAGCTACATTATCCCAGAGTAACATAAGCTACTTTTTACCCAACTGCGCAAAAGGAGGGTATTGTTTTTATTGAAAAACTACGCGTGCGAAGCTGCGGATTGGTCAGCTAGTGATAAATAAAAGAAAAATTGTTATTCATAAACTTTACTAATAAATAATCGAATTTATTGGCAAATAAAGCTGTCTACATAAATGATTTTTGCAGAGTGTAGGTTATTTTAGGCAAGTGTATTCCTAAACCTTACTCTATGCCGACCTATCGTGGTTGGATTTATATTTTTCCTGAACTTTTGAACTACACAAGTTAAAAAGATAAGATAATATGTTTCATGCGTCTTTAAACGTGTATCATAGAGTGTAAACATCATCATCATATCAGCCGGAGGACGTCAACTGCTGAATATAGGCCTCCTTCATAGATTTTCAGAGCGATCGATCTTATGTGGCGCCCAACTACCCATAACTATTACCGTTTTAAAGTGAAAATTTCTTTAGGCGTGTTGAGAATTTTTTGAGATGGGAAAAAACCATTGAACTCGCGACACTGTTACCGACACCTGCCACTGACTACTGACACTGACTGTTACTGACACCTCTGTATATAATTATCTGCAGTGTAGTCTATTCAAGTTTTCACTTCTGTCGGCACTCCCGGAGTGCCACTTTTTTATTGCTGGACTTTTCACTCAGCGCTATTTAGCTCCAAACTAAGCTTGTACTATGGGAACCAGATAAATACGATACATATATATATATATTTTGTAAATAAATATTAATAATATATAGAGAAACAACCAGACCCGGAACAAATAACAGTAGATCATGCAAACATATGTTCTGCGGCGGGAATCGAACTCCCAACCTCTTGCGTCTCAGTCGGCTATTCGCCCGCTGCGCTACGCATCTCATTAGGTAATAGTAGAGTTCCTTGTGAAAGGTCTCGCCCGGGGAAGTACTACCACCATACCTATTTCTGCCGCTAAGCAGCATTGCTGTGTTTCGGTATGAAGAGTGTAGTTTCCGGTGAAATTACAGGCACATGAGGCTTTACACGTATATGCTTCAAATTGATGACAAATTGATGGACGCAGGGCAGTGCATTGTAGGACACGTATCTAAGATGCGTGACTTGCGGGGGCAGTACTTTGCTATAGGCGATGGTTACCACTTTGCATCAGGTGCTTGTTAAACTCCAGGTAGCTTATAAAAAGTCTTCTTTTTCGGCACCAGCGTTGGAAATTTAAGGTTTTCCTAGGCCTAAGCGAATTATAAAGCTGAGACCTGCATCTTAACGAATCCTTTAACGCAATGCAAGTTCCGTTAAAAATGCCACTTAGAGTCAGCCATCCAAAGAGTGACGGCGCCGATTTTTTTTTTTGTAAAGAAAGAAAGTTTATTAACAGAAATAATATACAATAATTTACATGACTTTAATTACGAAACAGTTAAATCATCTAGAGTTCGTTGCAAACGATCATTATTATTACGTATTCAATTCATTTATTTATGCATTGACAAATTACAATGTTCATAGATAGGTAGGTATGTCAGTATAATAACAATCAAATATGTAGAAATAATTAATAACCTGTGTGTTAACCTGTAATATACTAGTTGACCATTATTTTTAAACATTTTTTATTGTTAATTTTTTTACACCTTGGGTAACTTTATTGAAATTTTAATAGGGATCCCAAAATTTTTTTAGTTATGAATATAGTCTATGTTACTCAGGGATAATGTAGCATTCTAATGGTAAAAAAATGTTACATCGGATCCGTAGTTTAAGAGTTTATTCGTTACAAACAAATCTCTCCTCATTATTAGTATTGGTATAGTTAGATCTCAAGCGGCGCAAATATGGAAGTCTCGACAGAGCTTACGTATTTGAGCCATTTGGGGTCGAGACCCTGGGTCCATGATGTACCGGGGGCATATCGCGTTTTTTAAATTCTTTCTGGGCGTCTGGTCGAAGCGTCGTGTAATCCGAGAGCTGGTGCTTATCTGGGTCAACGCATAAGCATTGCAATTCAGCGGGGCAATGCGGCCAGTGTCTTGGGGACACTTCGGCCTGGTAGTGATCTGGAACAGTTGAGCTATTTATAGATCGTTTGCATATATTATTTCGGTTATTAAAGGAATTTGCCCGTTTAAAATAAAGTATAAATATACATTGAAATATCAAAGAAATTAAAAATGTAAACAGCATGCCTACCTATTTAGACATTACATGGCACATTCCTGTTGCTACCCTGCCAGGGATTATATGTGAAACTATCTACCTACTACTTGTAACACTTGGTCACCATGTAAAAGCAATAAATATGTATATTGAGTGAGTATTGAGTATCTAGAGATAGCTCAACTGATCCAGATCACTACAAGACGGAAGTGTCGATACACTGGCTGCGTTGCTCCGTTGAATTGCGCATTCTTTGGCGGTCCAGATTAGCAGCAGCTACCGGGTCAAATGTCGCTTCGAGTTCAGATAAATAGAATAACACACGACCACGGAAATGGCAACTTTGAGCTTCAAATTTCGTAATCGGATTCCTGAATCGTAAGGTATTCGTATTGTTTTTTAAAGAACTATCAAAAAATACTCTACGCGATGGGGTGTGCGATGTGTGAAATGTTCAGCAATATTTATTTATTTATTTATATTATAAGTATATATCTATAAAAAAAAACGTATATAAGAATTAAATCCGTTATCTGATTTTTTAAGCTTTTCTTAGTTTGGGGCTAGATGGCGCTGTGGGAAATATCCAGCATTATTTATTATTTATCATCCCAAGTATTTATTTTGCAACTCTGCCTAAGCCTGGACCTGGGACCGGAGCAAGCGAGTAAGAATAAGTATCTATAAAATATATATATATTATATGGCAAGATGGAGGAGCGACAGATGGTTAAACTATTGCAACAATGGATGATGAGTACAGGTTATTCTTAGAGTAGTGCTTATGGAATGGATGAGATGAGATATTATGGCTGGGTTACAGGAGAGATGAGATACAGCACCTGCCAAATCCGCAATGATAAGAATGATAGAAGCAGGTGATAACTGGCCATCCACTAAACGAAATCCCATAAGTGCCGCCAATAGAAGGCAGCGTAAGGGGCAACGTTGATGCGGGCGGCTAAAGGGTTTTGAGAGGTGTGCTGCAGCTTCACTAAGCGCTACTCCCGACTTTGTGCCTTTTCACTTCAACCATTGGAGCATAGGTTTCGCTCTTGCACTTCCACCCTCGACCGGTCAACTAAGGCAAGCCAAGGGTCAGGGTTCTCTGTCAATCCCAGTGAATAATGGGACTCCGCGGTGTCGCCACCCACCGAAAGCTCGCCACAATCGTGCACTGCGGGGTATTTATCATCATCCTCGTCAGCCCTTCTCATCCCACTGCTGAGCATATGTCTCTTCGTTGTCGCCATTCACCTATGTTCTGCTCTGGTTTAACCTACACACGAACCTTTTTATTTAAATCTTTATTATGTCGTCGATCCATCTTGCCGGCGGACGACCTGCGTTCCTGGTTCCGTCTCAGGGCCACTCAGGCAGCACCCTGCTCCACTTGTCATCACCGTGCCCAGCCCAACTCCATTTTAGCCCCAATATACGCTTGCTAATGTCTTGAACTTTAGTCCTCTTGCGAATTTCGGTATTAGGGACTCGGTCTAGAAGTGTAATGCCGAGCATAGCGCGCTCCATGGCTCTCTGTGCACATTGGTTGTAGAGGTGGGTCTTCAGACATTGGGATATTTATATTTTTATTTCTTATTATTATTTAATTATATTATTATTAAATTTCAGTTTAACGCCGAACCGTCCACACATGCTCGCATCATTGGCAAGTAAATCGCAAACACACGCCGCTTGTGAAGACACGCCGCGTGTGTTTGCGATTTACTTGCCTTTGCTTTATCATCTGTAAATATGTAAAGCAACATTAAAATCTATTTATGAGGAAGAAAGATGGAGCGCAGGTTCAAATCTCACTATACAAATCGCTTTGTTGAACCAGCAGCAAAAACAACTCTTAGGAGAGGAAATTGCTGTTATATGGAAATCTCTATCTAATATAAATAAAATTCTCGTGTCACAGTGTTATGTATATTTAATAGCGATGTTGTTCATTGGCGTGAAGTCATTTACATGAAGTGTCGCGTCACTTTGACATTTCATTCTGCATTTGATTTCTATGATAATATTTCTTTTTTTATTTCTTTTTATATTCTTTGATTTTTGTTATGGCAAAAAACGTTTGCGGGGTCAGCTAGTAAACATATACAATCAGATTCCAAACCAAATAACAGAACTTCCGATTTAAAAGTTTCAAATCAAATTATAAAATCGGTTAGTTGTTATTATAATATAAATGAGTTTTTTAGGACATGATATGAAATAATTATGAAACTATGACAACACGCGATATAATAAACTGTATTGACATGATAATAATATAATTACTTAATGAATATCTTAGGGCGACTTGCGCAACGAAGCCTATATGTATTTAGTACGTCAAACTTAAACATGTTTAGTCGCTAAATACGTTTAGGAATTGTGCAAGCCAGGCTTAATCTATATTAATTGATCGAGCGAAGCGACATCTCCAAATCAACTCGGGAAAATCGGCGTTGTATCTATATGTTTGTTTGTCCGAGGATAACTTTCGTAGCGTTTATTCGATCATCATGAAATTTGGTATATATGTAGGTAGGTAGTGATGGCACAATTTTGGTGTGACTTAATGAGCTAGAAATATTGAGGGGTTGTTGAGATATTAGGGTTCAAGAGGGGTGAACAAAATGAAAATGAGACTCATCAGAGATGGTCAAGTGGGACGTCAAATAAAAGGTCTTCATCAGTACATTTGAAACCCGTTTTTATTTTTAGTTTAACTTTAACTTGTTTTTTCGCACTGCTGGGCAAAGGCCTCCCTCAACTCCTTCCACTTATCACGATCCTTGGCAGATTCCCACCATTCCTTCTCAAATCCATTGATGTCGTCACGCCAACGCTTTCGCGGCCGACCCCGACGTCGCTGTCCATCTTCCGGTACCCAATCTGTTACAATGTTGGCCCAGTTATTTTGTGTTATTTTGAGTTATTAGCAATAATAAAAACAAAACTTTGACAAAATTCACAGGGTACACCAGTGACCCCGCAATTTTGAAATTTGGTATTCGTGTAGCTTTAGTGACACAAATATAGGTAAAAGTCTGAAATCCAGAATAACTGCCATTTGTACCCCAAAACAAATTACCAAATAACAAGAACCCCCGTTACATATAATTTGAATGAAACTGTAGGTCAAGTAGATTGGTTATGCATTTCGCGGCAACGTATTTGATAATTCCTTAAATCATATTTAGCCACTAAATACGTTTAGGCATCGTTGTGCAAGTCGCCCTAAGAATAATATTTATTTTGAAGATTCGCGAGATCTCAGTTCGTGGCGAACCACTAGTATTTTATAGACGAAAAATATTAAATTATGTATGTTTGTAACGAATAAATTTCGTCCGATTTCAAATATTATTTTACCTAAAACAATGCTGCTACTATGAATGCTACATTATCCCGGAGTAACATAGGCTACTTTTTATCCAACTGTGCAGAACGAGGGTAATGTTTTTATTGAAAAGCTACTAACCTGCGGATGGTCAGCTAGTACCTAGTTTATATATCTATTAATACAAATGAACTTATAAAATTATACTGTCTGAATTAATAAATAAATTATATTATTCAATAGTAAATGAGCGAAACTGCTGAATATACTGATATGGTGATTCTATACTACATGTTTTGTTATGTACGACAATAATTTAAAACACACATCCGGAATCGTATTAACTGATTTTAGGGGTGGGTTTAGCTTGAACCGGTAGCTTGAATCGATACATTTTAAATAAATAATTTTTAAGGTAAATCGGCGGCGCCTTTGCAACGATGCTGCTTAGACAGTTTAACAGGTACATGATGAATGAATATGATTTGTTTACCTAATTTATGCAGGCGGTTTCATTCATATTTTAGGGCTTGATATTAAGTTGTTTGCAAATTCAAAATTTTCTATGGTAATTACTTTGAAAAAATCCTAGTTTACAACAATAAAATTCCATTATTTCATTTAATGACGTACGTTGCAAAACACGTAGTATATTAAAATTATTTTTTGTGTTTGGTGTAACCTACTAATTAGCTTTTTATATACTTCTCCTGATAACTATGATAAGTATATTGGGGTAAATAGATGATATTCACGTGGTTTTACAAAAATATTAATTAAGATTAAAATGCGTGAGTGTCGTGGAACACTCGGTTGGAACGAAGTTCCTTTCGTAGAATATTATTATTGATAAACATATTATTATATAATATTGATTATCAAATACAAATAAATGAATTACTAGTGTCTCAGAGTAATCAAATGAAACGCAGAAATAACTAATGAATAGAAGGAATGGTGGGAAATTTCGTAATTAATATATTTTTTGGAATTGTGTAAATAAACATTTTATTGTATAACGACTTCCGTAGCGCAATGGACGTATAGCCGGCTGAGATGCAGGAGGTAGCGGGTTCGATTCCCGCCGCGGAACAAATTTTTGCATGATCTACAAATATTTGTTCCGGGTCTGGTTGTTTCTCTATATATTATAAGTATGTATTTACAAAAAAAAATGTATATAAGTATTCTATCAGTTATCTGGTTCCCATAGTACAAGCTCTGCTTAGTTTGGGGCTAGATAACGCTGTGTGAAATTTCCACCAATATTTATTTATTTATTTATTATTTGTTCCGGGTCTGGATGTTTTTCTATATAATAGGTTGGGGGAAAAGTATTTTCGCATTATAGTATGTATGAACTTGTAATAAAATCTCTGTGGCTATACTATTTGTATCTGGCTGGTTTTGGTATCATTAAAAGTTTAAATTTTAAAGAAGATAATTCAAAACTCAAATTAGGAAAATGTGTGATTTTTATTTGTTTTTAGTACTGTAAAGATGAGTGAATCTAATGAAGAAATTCGATAAATTTTAAAATTTTACTACAAAAAAGGTAAAAATGCAACGCAAGCCGCGAAAAAAATTTGCGATGTTTATGGACCTAGTGCAGTGTCTGTGAGAGTAGCACAAATTTGGTTTAAGCATTTTCAATACGGAAATTTTGATGTCAAAGATGCACGTCGCTCTGGTCGCCCTATTACGGATAAAATTTATGCAATTTTTTAAAAAGTGCAATAAGATTGGCATACCAGTAGTTACGACGTAGCTGAAGAACTGGGAATTGACCACAAAACAGTTTTGGCGCATTTGAAAACAACTGGGTACACAAAAAAGCTCGATATTTGGGTACCCCACGAGCTCACTGAAAGTAACTTAATGAACCGTGTACTCATTTGTGATTCTTTATTACGTCGTAATGAAACCGAGCCATTTTTGAAGAAGCTGATAACTGGTGATGAAAAGTGGATCACGTACGACAAGAACGTGCGAAAAAGGTTGTGGTCAAAGGCCGGTCAGGCTTCACAGACTGTGGCGAAACCCGGGTTAACTCGCAACAAGGTGATGCTGTGTGTGTGGTGGGATTGGAAGGGCATTATTCATTATGAGCTGTTACCACCAGGCAGGACCATCGATTCCGAACTCTACTGCGAACAACTGATGAGATTAAAGCAAGAAGTTGAGAGAAAGCGGCCGGAATTAATCAACAGAAGGGGTGTGGTTTTTCATCATGATAACGCTAGACCTCACACATCTTTAGCCACTCAGCAAAAATTAAGAGAGTTCGGCTGGGAGGTGTTAATGCAGCTGCCGTATATCCCTGACCTTGCACCTTCAGATTCCCACCTGTTTCGGTCTCTTCAAAATTCTTTAGGCAGTGTCAGGTTAACATCACGAGAGGACTGCCAAAACCACTTCATCAGTCATTCAATCGTAGTCAGTCAATCGTAATGTCTATAATATTTGTACATCTTACGTTCAAGTTACGAATATTGTTTATGATTACATCCATGTGCGATGTCACAATATTAACAGTATCACTTTTGTTTTGGCATATTAAAGAAAGGTTCGTGAGTTCGTGACGGAAAACTCTTACACTTCTTTTCACCTAGCTCCATCCGACAAGTACGGACGTGCGATAGGGAACTTTCAAAATAAATTTTATTTTGAAAAGCAAGTCTAGTAAATAGACCTACACAATATATTTGATACACAGCGCACGTGATACTCAATCATTTATTGCTTGTCCACCATATTTTTGAATTCTTCCTGTATTACTTATGCACGGGTTTTCCGTTTATCATCTCATTTTTATAAAAGACCGTAAAAATTGGAGCCCGTATACCCTTCCATAAGGAAAACATTAAGTTTTGTTACAGAGGATCCCCTCTGTAACAAAACTTAATGTTTTCCTTTTCCTTTTAACCCATGACTGTTTCTGGTAATATTTATGACAAATTTATAGTTGAACTCTGTCACCCGACTCATCAGCATCATATCAACCAAAAGACGTCCACTGCTTAATATAGGTATTTCCCAAAGTTTTCCAAAGGTGGCCTGCAACCAACGGCTCCCAGCAACCTTTATCAGGTCTTCTTTCAGTCTAGTCAGGGCCATCCTACGCTGCGCTTTCCAGTACGGTACCTGACTTCAATCGGATAATAGTTTTTACACTTATAATTGAAATATACATATATTATTAAGTGCATAGTGAATAGTATATTAATAAACAAGGGGATAAAGCAGTGTCTTACTTCACGGGCGCTATATTGAATCCCGAACGTAACGAAGGTGAGTGGAGTGCGGGAGTTATTAGTGAGTGCAGAGAGTATAAGCACGCCCAAAATGCAGACAGCTTTATCTACGAGGAGATTACTCTACTTTTCACACTTTCTGCAAGACAATATAAACCAAATCTAGGTTGGTGCATTCTGTGCAGAGGTTAGTTCGATTTACGAATAAGTTCTTATTGTGTGGGTCTCTTTGGTTAAAATTTTAATAAAGATGATGTTAATATCACATTATGCCCTTGCGGGTATAATGGGATAAACATGTCAAACACCGTGACACGAGATTTATATATATTAGAAGATTTTTCTCCTGTCTATATATGTTTTCTTTTGATAGCTTCATAGATAAATATTTATTGTATAAACGTACATATGTACATAGGTCTTAATTTTTTTCAATAGTATCGACAGATTGGCCCTTTTTGGACATACATTAGAAAAATTGGGGAAATTGGGATATCAAAATTAGAAAAAATTACAAATATTTTTCTGTATAAGTTCGTTATACTTATTTATTTACGTTATAATTATGTTCGTTTAAGTGTTCGCGCACCTTCGTTTTTGAGCTGTGGATTTTATTTATTGTAAAATAAAATAAAGAATGTTGTTAGTTTTAAGAGTATCAATGAGAGTATCAAGAGGTGCCGGTGAAATTACAGACACTTGCCACGTTTCCCCTATAGGTAAGCCATAGGATAAGCCTACCCAATAGACTACCAGACCGATTTTCTCATCTGCACGAGTGAGTAGTATCTACTATAGGTTATTTTCTCATCTGCATGAGTGAGGAGTATTTACTGAAACCAATTTATTTGATTAGATTAGATAATTTCTTTATTGCACACCATTAAAAATAAAACAAACAAAAGAGAATATACAATTAAATCAAAGGTACAATCGGCGGCCTTATCGCTAAAAGGTAAGATTGACAAAAAAAAATATTTTTATTGTTAACTGACATTTTTCTAATATATTTTTGACATACCAATACCATGTAATGAAATCATCATTTCATTACATGGTATGAATGAATACTGAATACTGTGACCGTATTTTGACGTTTTAAAACAATTTCCTATCTTAATTAACAATTTGTTATATAACTGAATCCTACGACGAAGTACTTATCGCATTTGTTATTGCGAAATTATTAGTATTTAATTCATAATATATTTTTTTGATAAAAATTAGATTATTATTAGAGACCTTGTTTTTATCACTTGACGATATTATTATATTATTATACGAGTACGTTTTTTTTGTAAAAAGTTATATAATGTGCACCTTACAAGTGATATACTATAAAATAAATTGGTCAAGCGCGTGTCAAACCACGCATAGGGAATCCCGTAGCCAGTACAGCATCAGCAGTATCTGAGGCATTCCACGAAAAGCAACGATTTAAGAGCACGTATTTTATGAGCACCGTATTCCACGGAGATCACCGATTTATATTATATTGGCTTAGTACTTTTTGTGGAGTACTAAAAAATATTTCAAATGTTTCCACGAAGGGCACCTACAATGTAATAGCTTCTAGTGATGGGGTAAGATAATTTTGATAAAAAAAATGAATATGTTATTTTTGTTAGTATCACAATCAATTTGGGTTATTCACACTTAAATCAGCCGTATCTCGGGAACTAGACGTTCTAGGCTAGCGGTGTCTTAAGACAAATGGTGGTTTTCAAAATTAGATCTGCATTTCTGATGACAGCTGTCAAACTTCAATCAGTTGTAGCTTGGGAACTAGACGTCCTAGACTAGCGGTGTCTTGGGACAAATGGTAGGTATTTTCCAATTTGTAATTTTACTGGCAGTAGGGGGGATCTGTCAAGCCAGACCCTAGGCCATTCACAGACCAGCTTAGTTAAAACAATAACGGTCGAATTACTATTTCACCTTATGCTATCTTTGTCACAAAGTAACTGCATAAATATGTCAATCCTGGCATAACTACTAACCCCATGAAAGCGTGACATCACTTTCCTCGATAATCAGCATATGACAGAGCAACGCCATCTATTAGCAGTTATAAAAACATGGCCGTGAAAACTCCTCATTCACCGGTACTAAGGCGACACAATTAGTAAACTAGAATTTAATGAATTTATATTCCTAATAACCCACATACGACTTACGATTTTTATAATGTCATCGACCCAACTTGTCGGTGAACGACCTGCGTTCCCAGTTGCATCTCGGGGCCACCACTCAGTCAGCACCCTGCTCCACCTGTCATCACCGCGCCTGGTACTGTCCAACTCCATTTGAGTCCCAACAACATACGTTTGCTAACGGTTTGAACGTCCGCTTGTGAATTTCGGTTTTTGGACTCGGTATCGTAGGTCATACTCGTATGTGGGTTAGAACAGCGCAGGACAGAGGCGAATGGCGACAGCGAAGAGAGGCCTATGCCCAGCAGTGGCATGAGAAGGGCTAGCGATGATGATGATGATCGGGTAGTATTAACTGGAAAATTTTAAATGAAATGACAGGCATTATTTAGTTATCTTCCTAAGGAAAACCGCAGAAACGGACTGAAATAATTAAACAAAATGATTCCTTTGAACTGTATTGACGTGTTCAATGCTTTTTAACACGCGTTTATTAGCTTGGTATGTATGTACTCGTATGCCGCGGAATCTTTGAACTTTATTTTAAATCAATTCAAAATGTCAAATTAAATTGACATTTGCACAGTTATCAAGGATCGATGACAACAGCATAATCAAATTAAAAAAAACACGTTTGTTGTTAACCGAACTAAAAAATCCATACTAATATTATAAATGCGATTGTAACTCTGTTTGTTTGTTACTTATAAACACAGAATGGATCGTAATTAAACCACTAGTTATTTAAAAACGATTTATTAACGTAACTTGGTAATCATTTTGTAATTTACAAGCATTTCCGGCACTGTCCGTTTTTGCCTGAACTGAAGTTGGGTACTAGACAAAGATGGCGGTACAAGTACTTAAGGATCCCTGGACTATTCAAAAGTAATTTATTCGATTGTTAATAGATTCAAAATTATGTAGGTATTAAGAGAAGTTAGAGAGTTTAAGGACAGAACACGGAATACGGGTCAACGGTTCTGATTTCTTTAAAAATAACGCAAATCTAGCTTTTTCTTCGATATACATTTTTTTGTTTATCACACTATTCTTAATTTAAATTTATTAAAAATTATTTTCTACATATTAGTTCGAATATCTACAAAAGCGTGTTATTTTAAAATTATATTGTTATTAATTATTTATTTATTTTTTAACTTGTCCTTATGTAATGAATATAGCTCAATAAAACGCATTGTTTGTCACCTAATAATAAGTACCATAAATATTATTTTTTAGGATTTACTTAGGTATTATAAAACTATATCTCATGTACGAGTAAGTGAACTGTATTTAATATTAAGTAATTTTGAGAATAAATAATCTTTCAACCGAAATACATTAACAATCATTATTATAAATTGGGATCGCAGCGTAGCGGAGTGGATCGCACTCACCCTGATGAAGGTTCACGAATTGAACCGAAACATTGTCAGCCGAAACACCGATAAAACGTTTCGTAGTCAATCTTGTAATTTTAGTAGTGATTGAAATAAATCACGAAAGTTTTCTAAGCAAAACACATTATCGATTTTGACTTCACGTCGACAATAACCCCGCAGAATTAGAATAACACGTGGCAGCACAATATGATCTGTATTGCTCGGCTGGTTAATGAGATAACCTATTAATATGTTATACAATAATTTTGACCTAATAAGGGGTATGATTGCGAAATGTTTTAGGTTAGATAATGTTATCAATTCTTAGAATGCGATCGAAAAATGTTTAAACATAAATTTTTGTTTACTGTTTCTAAGGTAAGTACCATCATATCACCGATTCGCAGGTGAATGACCGCCCGGCCTCGATGACCTCAGTCCCGGGATGTTAACAACGCAGCCTGCGCCTTCTCCTGCGCCACGTCCTCGCCAGCAGTGGAAGAGTTACGCGCAAGTGTCCCGCCAGCCTCAGCCGCACCCGGTGCCTTGCGTCGACTCAGCTCGGAGGAGAGTAGTACAAGTAAAAAAACCTGATACAAAACCGTAAGTCGATGTGGATGGCTTTACCCTTGTGGAGTAGAAAGGTCGACCAAGATCGTCTCGGAATCAACGCGGCACCGACTGAGTCGACGACACTGCATGCAGTGGAGCTAAAAGTCAAAAGTCAAATATTTTTATTCATTACAATCACAAGGATCACTTTGAAACGTCAATTTTACTGCCTGTTCCTTCGCGACCAAGCCAGGAAAGAAAGGCAAGAAAACAAGGCCGGTTGTTTTTTTTAATGATCCTTTTACAATACATAATACAGAAAAGAAATTACGTCTAAATTGTAACATTTTGAACGAGTTGGAGCAGTTTCAATCCCAAGCTTCTCTATCATTTAAATAATCCGATATTTTATAGTCGGCTCTTTTATAAAGATTTTGTTTAATTACGTTTTTAAATTTGTTAATTGTCAATTTTTGTACATCCCTTGGGAGTTTGTTATAAAAGCGCTCACCTTACCCTTTAAACAATTTACTGACCTTTAAACGCTGACTCTCAAGATCTACCTCTCCCGAATAGATGAGAGTACTTCAGGAGATGATATACTCCGATTCGTGAGAGAGAGGATCCAGGGCCGGATTACAGGCACATTCCGAATGTCTCTCCAAAGACTGGAGTCTAGTAGGACCACTAACTTCAAATCCTACACTCTACAGATTCTGGCGAAGCATAAGGATCTACTTGATCCGGATTTCTGGCCAGTTGGCACCGTTTACCAGGCGCTACAGAGAAGCGGTTACGAAGTAAAACCTCCCAAATAAAATTAAGTGTTAGTTTTTAATATTATTGTTATATGTATGTAAGGTATTTAAATTTTTTGTATGTGCACATTTTTGCCTGAAATAAACGTTTTATTATTATTATGTCAACCATAGGACGTCTACTGGTAAACATACATTTCCAGAGCGAACTCGTCTTTACATCTAATGGGAGGCTGTTCTACGCTGCGCTTTCCAGTACGTGGTCTCCACTCTAGAACCTTTCTGCCACAACGAGCGAGAGAACTTTTTGTGAGGCCTCATAAGTAGGCTCGCAGTCGCTCAGTGTGCTATGGAGAGGGCTACTTCGTGTTTCTCTACGAGATCCAATCATATATTACAAGATTCGTAGACGAACCAAAGACACTGAGGGCAGGGCATATGGCTCGAAGAACAGAAACCTTGAGATAATGTCTTCATCTTAGGCACATTATTTTTTTCTCTCCGCATGACATGCCCATACCACGCAAGCCTATTACTCCTTAACAGGACAGACCGTTTGGTAATTATTATATAATATTATTGACCGTGAATTGCAACAATGTATTGTTGTCTGTCCACGCTAAATCTGCATAGCAAAAGTATATTTCAAAATTAACCTTGTTTGGGTATAATAACATAGACAACCCTAAAGAGGTGTTATAACAAAAAGTCACATAAAGTGACTTTTTGTTTTATTAAAAGACTAGAAATTGCCAGCGGCTTCGCCCGCGTTGTTCTGTGCTGCAAAAATACATATATAAACTTTGACATCCCATTTTTACCCCATGGGAACGGATTTATGGGATAAAAGTAGCCTATATGTTAATCCAGGTTATAATCTACGTACATACCAAATTTCATCGAAATCGGTTAAGCCGTTTCGACGTGATTGATTAACAAACAAATAAATAAACAAACATCTAAGCTTTCGCATTTATAATATTAGTGTTATAATACAGATATTTGTTCCGGGTCTGGTTGTTTCTTTATATACATAATATTCTATCAGTTTTCTTGTTCCCATAGTACAAGCTTTTCTTAGTTTGGTGCTAGATAGCGTTGTGTGAAATGTAAAGCATAATTATTATTTATTATATTAAATACAATGTCTGTTGTATAGATTTATTTAAATAGTAATAATATTTTATTAAAATTTTAGATGTGTTTCACAAAACAAATTTTGCGTTTCAGCATTCAATTTTGTATACTGTAACAATGTTATGCAAACATCGGTTCAACCGTTTAGTCGTGAAAACTTAAGAAACAGACAGAGATACTTTCGAATTTATTGATTTTTTATCTCCAAATCAACTTGGGCAAATCAGTGTTGTATGTATGTATGTACGTACATATGTATGTTGGTTTGTCCGAAGATAACTATCAAGATGTTGATCCGATCATCGTGAAATTTGATGTGTAGGTACAATTTGGTTTAGTAATGGCACAATTTTGGTGTGACTAAATGAGCTAAAAATCTTGAGGGGTTGTTGAGATATTGGGGTTCAAGAGCGGTAAAAAACATTGAAAATGAGACTATTAGGTTAAGTGGGACGTCAAATAAAATGCCTTTATTAGTACATTTGAATCCCGTTTTTATTTTTAGTTTAATCCTTGTTGTTTTTGAGTTATTAGCCATAATAAAAACAAAACTTTGACAAAATTCATAGGGTACACCAGCCACCCCACAATGCTGAAATTTGGTATTTGCGTAGCTTTAGTGACACAAATATAGGCAAAAGTCTAAAATCCCGAATAACTGCCATTTGTAACCCAAAAATATAACCAATTTACAAGAACCCCCGTTACCACTAATTTGAATGAAACTGTAGGTCAAGTAGTTTGGTTGAGCATTTCGTGACACTAATTTATTAGTCAAAGATAAGATAAGATTCGCGACGGCATACACAAAGATCACTAAACGTATTTAGCCACTAAACATATTTAAATTTGACGTATTTGTATGATTTGACAACTCCTTAAATCATATTTAGCCACTAAATACTTATAGGCATCGTTGTGCAAGTCGCCCTAAGAATAATATTTATTTTGGGAGATTCGCGAGATCTCAGTTCGGGGCGAAACACTAGTAATATTAGTATTAATTTTTCTTCTATCCTTCATGCAGACTTAGAGTACTCGGACTATATAAAAAGTGATTGTATAAAACACTGACTGGACATTTCGGTCAAGCTCAATGTTAAGCTTGAGGGTCGTTATTTAGATACAAAATAATTGGCAAATGGACTGGAGGTCTGTACTGCCCACTTAAACTGAATGAATATTATGATCATCAAGATCCTCCTCCGTTATCTGGAAGAGATTGCTTCCTATAATATAATGTATATTTATGTATAATATGTAAAACTTTGCATAAATACTTATCAAGGTACATAATGAAACATGGCATTTACTTTTTTGAAAATCATCCCCTAGGGTTGAAAAGGGATGTTGTAGTTTGTTCTAAAACAATGTTAATTGCAATTATGAACGTATAACTTGGCATAAATGCTTTTTATAGGTAAATAATGAAACATTTTATCATGGTAAGACCACTAGTGTCTGATTATGGAGCCAGGAGGGAATCTACAGAACTCATTATATAATAAATAATAATAATAAATATTGCTGGACATTTCACACAGCGCTATCTAGCCCCAAATTAAGCAGAGCTTGTACTATGGGAACCAGATAACTGATAGAATACTTATATACATTTTTTTTTTGTAAATACATACTTATAATATATAGAGAAACAACCAGACCCGGAATAAATATTTGTAGATCATGCAAACATTTGTTCCGCAGCGGGGATTGAACCCGCTACCTCCTGCGTCTCAGGCAGCTATTCGCCCACTGCACCACGGAGGTCGTCATTATTATATGGATAACAGTAGATGTAACGTGTTTGGGTTGTATTAAATTGTTTTTGCGAGACGTTTCACGATACAATTGACTACCAGCGTCTGAAGATGGGAAAATCGACCGTTCTTAATGAATGAATGAAATACTCGTTACTGCACACCGAACAAAAATACGGAATCAAAGAAATAAACAATAAATAACGGTACAATGGGCGGCTTAATCAACAATATTATCAATATATTAAATAATCGTTACGGGTTCTGACAGACTGACTGAAAATCAACGCATAGTGTAAACCGCTGACCTTAAAGACCTGAAATATGGAGTAGTAGTAGTGTAACGCATACGAAGTCGTGGGCAACAGCTAGTATACATATATACCTATTTAATAATATAAAGTTATAGAGAGACCGAAGAGAGTGGCGTGATAACGAGGAGGCCTATACCCAGCAGTGGGTGGATGTGGGCGGATAAAGAAATGATGCTCTTTAACTTTCCGTTTAAAAATGTTGAGTGATGGGCTAGCGCGAACTTCATGAGGGAGGGCATTACAATTTTTTACCGCATAAACGATGAAGGAGCCACCATAGCGGCGTCAAGTGTGTTGAGGAGTTTTGAGGAGAAGGCAATTGTAGGACCGGCGTCGCACACTGCGAGGGACAAGAAATTCAAAACGCTCACGGAGGTAGAGAGGAAAGAGGGGAGTGGAAGTTAAAAAAAATGGGGTTTTATAATTATCAATCAAACTAACTTAGCACCACTAACTATTAAAATATCGGAAAAGTTCACGCAAAAATAAATTATGAAGAATATTCATTTTCTCATACATAGATGCAGCTAATAAATAAATAAATATTGCTGGACATGTCACACAGCGCTATCTAGCCCCAAACTAAGCAGAACTTGTACCATAAAATAAATAAATAAATTTGTTTATTTCAAGCCTCATAAATTAAATTACCGAAATCAACTAAAATCAAAACTATGGAACCCAGATAACTGATAGAATACTTATATACCTTCTGTAGATCATGCAAACATTTGTTCCGCGGCGGGAATCGAACCCGCTACCTCCGGCGTCTCAGCCGGCTATTCGCCCACTGCGCCACGGAGTTAATAGGTAATGATGGCCGATTGACCATTCTACCTGGGCGACGTACATTGGCAGCCCGCGTCATATGCATGTCAAGGCGGTACGAAGTTAGTCAGCTAGTAATTTATAGATTGAATTATACAGCCTATTTTAATTGCACTATTTGGAGGTAAAACGGCCTGCATGGCAATACATTACACTCGTCAGTAACCTGTTATCTAAGTATTGATTTAATGAATAGTATTGATCCATCTTGGATCGGCAATCGCACGATCTGCGATCCAAGATCATGGAGTATGGATCACGGATCGTACTCGTCTGAGCCCGCGGCTATTTCTTGCGATCCTGACGGACTGCTCCAACGTGCTCCATTTGATCCATAGTCAAAGTCAGTTGAACTTTAGTTGGAACACGTGCGTTAATTGCCGGACACCGCGCGCTCCAAGAGTCTGAGACGCCTTGAGCATGGACAAAAAACCGACAACGATCGGATCGCTTGCGGCGAGGAGCGCGCGCTCCATATTTGTAGTTTGGATGGCGTGAGGCACGTCCACACCAGACGCTCCTGTGGAACGCGCTCCTGCCGCGTGTGATCGGAGTGTTGGATCATCTGGTGTGGACTCGGCTAATAACATTTGATCGTTGAACTCGCCATGCAGAAACTAAAGCGAGGCCAGGCTTGATGATACTCGGCGTTCCGAAGTTCGACGTAGCATCGATTCTGCATGCGGGGAATTAATCTAACCTTCGATCAACACAAGCATAACTTAGAATATAATAACGTTTATTTTGCATCCAAGTGAAAATTACAGTTTAGACAAATGAGTATAAATTACCTGTTTTGTTAGGTACGTCATTAATTTAAAACACACACCCGCCATCATATTAACAGATTTTAGAGGTGAGTTTAATATCGGTAGCTCGAATATTTATCCAGTAATCGATACATTTAAAATAAACAATTTTTAACGCTTTAACAGCGGCGCCTTTGTGACGATGCCGCTTAGTCAGTTTAACAACTTACCTGATGAATGAATATAATTTGTTTACCTATTTTAAACAGGCTCTTTCACTGATATTTTAGGACTAGATATTAAGGTTGTTTGAAAATTAAAGATTTTCTACGGTAAAAAACCTATTTTACAACAATACTACCTTACCCTTACCTTACCCGTGTTTTCATATAATGTCGTACATAACAAAACACGTAATATAGCCAATTTAGTGACAAAATCGGTCACCACTGAGCATATTTATACCACTATATCACGGGTCTTCCGTGGTGCCATTTACTTGGCGGCAGATTAATCATATTATAGCAATTAATGCTAATCCTAAAGTGTGATTTGCCTAATATGTCCACAGATTTCATAACCAGTGTTGAGTTTCTGTGTGATATGGTTTGACATAAGGTAACGCGAGTATTGCGTACAACCACAGTTTCCTACAACCTTTGCTATATCGATTACTAGGTGTTAGTCTAAAGACCCACATTTTCTTGGATTTGCACAAGCACCACTTTTACTTACTATTGATCGAGCGAAGCGAGATCTCTAAATCGGCGTTGTCTGTATGTATGTATGTTTGTTTGTCCGAGGATAACTTTCGAAGCATTGATCCGATCATCGTGAAATTTTATACATAGGTAGTGATGGCACAATTTTTGTGTGACTAATCGACCCGTTTTTATTTTTAGTTTACTCCTTGTAGTTTTTAAATTATGAGCCATAATAAAAACAGAACTTTGACAAAATGCACAAGGTATACCAGTGACTCCACAGTGCTGAAATTTGGTATACGTGTAGTTTTAGTGACACAAATAAAGGGAAAAGTCTGAAATCCAGAATAACTGCAATTTGTAACCCAAAAAAGAGTAACCAAGTAACATGAACACCCGTTACCTGTAATTTGAATTAAACTGTAGGTCAAGTGGATTGGTTTTTTATTTCGTGACGCTATTTTGATAGTTAAAGATTACGAATAATATAAATTTAATAATATATATTTTTGTTTTCATGGGAGACTCGCGAGATCTCAGTTCGGGGCGAATCACTAGTTATTATTTGTCTATACTATTGTGTCTCTGAGGCCGATGCAGCTTAACTGAACATTTAGCAATCGCAGAGGGCGCTCAACCCAGTAAGTTTTGATAAGGTAACTAGCGCAAGGACACCACTTAGGTACGAGCCTCGGCGTGGACTGTTGCCAGGATAGGAATAGGAGAAAACGCCCAGATACAGTCAGTACTTCGTGTAGGCGGCAACTGAAGGGAATCGTCAACCTCGCCGGCGAAGTATCTGTGAAGTGTTCGCTTTCGAGAGTAGATGACTCTGAAATGATGATCTGAGCTTTGTTTAGTTTGTGGCTAGATAACGGTGTGTTAAATGTCCAGCATAATTTATTTATATGTTATTTTGTGATCAATGTCACACTTTACTATTGTGTAATAGTTTCACAATATTAACAATTAAATTGAAAAGCTTACATAACATATCATACTAAATACTAATCATTAAAATAATACTTAATTATGTTTTGACGAGATAAACGATTCGCCCCATGTTGCGATGATTAGAAAATAACGAGACGTGATTAATATACACATTATATCAAGGTATTTGTTAATATTTTGAAATGTGAAACAATACAGAGTCTAGCTTAAAAAGTTATAGAACGTCCACTCAAGAATAAAAATTAAAATCTTTTTATTCATTAAAATCACAAGGATCACTTTGAAACGTCAATTTTACTGCTTGTTCCCCTTCGCGAGCAAGCCAGGAAAGAAAGACAATTTTGTTAATTGCCTTTCTTCACAAAAAAACATATAAATAAATTATGCTGAACATTTAGCACACCGTTATCTAGCCACAAACTAAAAAAATAACCAGCCTTGTTGGCTAGTTGTTTTTTTAATGATCCTTTTAGAATACATAATAATAAATATTTTTTTATTGATGATAGTCAAGCGCTTGACCACTACCTCACTTGGTGAGGTGATGGTATGATCAAAGATGGAGCACGTTTGTCTAGAAAGAACCTATTCACTCTGGACTGGACTGACCTAGAAAGACGCCAAAATACTGGTTCGGAAAAACATACGCCGGAAGTGAGTTCCACTCCTTACTTGTGCTTACAAGAAAAGTTAAAGCAAATCGTTTGGTACAGCAAGGTGGTATGCCGACCAGGTATGGGTGGTACTTCTCGGTACGTCTGCTTGTCCGGTGGTGGAAGGGGGAAGGAGCGATAATGGTATAAGGTCATGAATATCTTTCGCACACTCACCAAACTTAATCTTGTAAAAAACTGAAAGTATGGCTACTCGGCGCCTGTGATCTAGACTTTGTAAATTGGTTTTCACTAGAGAGTCATCACCAATGAGCTCAGCAGCACGTCACTCAATCGAATCAAGGGCTTCAAGCTGATACTTGGCCGAACCATCCCAGAGATAGCAGCAGTACTCCATACATGTTCTGAAGAACTATTCGATCTCATCCTGTCGATGAGATTTTACCTCCGCACTTCTCGACAACGGAATAAAGCTTATCCACAAATCGTCGACAATTACGGCTACGATAAAAGCTACGACATGGTACGCTGCAAGAGAAATTTAAAGAGGTTGCTATAGGGCTGTCAATAGGTGACGGTGACCGTTTATCATCAGGTTTGCCGTAAGCCTGTTTCGCCATAATTAACGTAAAAAAACTGCTTAAAAAAATCCAATTCAAAATTGCGAAGGAATTATTTAAACACGTGTTAGATAGAGTTTAACGTTTTTTGTGATAACAAGGTAAGGCCTTTTATAGGTATATATTTATATTTTATATTTTGCCTATGAACCCCGAATTTATAACCTCTTTCTTAACTCAGATTCAAATATCAAAATTATGGCAAAGTAGGTACGTGAAATGGACATTGACAAACACAAAAAACTGTGTTTATTTATTTTGATGGTTTTTCATGACATTGTTTAACATTTTTCAAGTAAAGGTTGTAGTTTGTAAATCAGTTTTTAGATAAAATAATCTTAACATAATAATTAATTAACATAAAAAACAATGTTATCATATGTTAACAATATTAAAAAATAATGTAATGGGTTAGTTTTTTTTTACATTTATCATCATCAGCCGTTTTCATCTCACTGCTGGGCATCGCCTCTGTCTTGCGCTATTTTAAGTCAAGATACAAGATATTTATTTACATAAATAACTGTAGAATAAGGTCTTGACGAATACTTATATATTTAAAAATAATAAATAATTGAAAAATTCTTTATTGCTCAAAATAAAAGTAATATGTAAATCTTTAACCTTAAAAAAGCGGTTACATTCATAATAATGCTTTAATGAAACACAACCTCCATTACAAATCTTTATTTCTATTAAATAAAGGAGGCCATAGTCTAGTAGTGAAAAAAAAACAATGGGTACCGGAGAACGTATATTTTTTTTAGCAACGAACTGTTATAAAATACTTTTTTAATTTCCTCGCATTGTGATGTAAAGTTATGTGTTAAACTCGGGTGTAAGCAATCATTATCACCCTCGATTAGCGTCCTCGCTCGCATTCGCTCCCCCGTACGCTAAAATATCTCAGGTGGTAAATCGCTTACAGCCCTTGTATAACAATTACTATTTCTCCCCAGATAAACAAATGTGTCTCCACCAGTAACATCAAAAAGCTAAACCCTAAAAGCCTGGCTGATTATGATTGCTGATGATGAGGATGTTGTAGTACCATACTCCGTATTTCTTGGTACCCACTACCTCAATCTAAAAACAATCGGAGAAAGGTTTATATTAGGTCTTTACCTATGAAATTGCCGTTTTGTATAGAATAAGTGAAAGTACTTATTTTAAACTTTTTTATTTCTGTTATTCAAAGTAATCACCCATGTAATCAACGCATCTTTGCCAATGCATTGGCAGTTTATTGATGCCCTTCTTGTAAAAATCAGCTGGACGGGAGACAACAAACTCATCAAAGGCATTTTGTACTGCCTCTCGGGAATTGAATTTTTTACCCACTAAAAAGTTGTCTAAATTTTGGATTTAGACAAATTGTTGTCTAAATAGTCGGTAGGTGCAAGGTCTGGTCAGTATGGCGGATGAGGGAGAGCTTCCAACCCCAGCTCTTGCAGCTTAGAGAACAGACAGCTGTTGTGCAGTATGGGGTCGCGCGTTGACGTGAAGGAGCAGTGGGGACAACCGATTGACCAAAGCTGGTTGCCGATGTGCAAGCTTCTCCATCATTGTCTCCAGTTCTTCACAGTACACATCTACAGTAATGCTCATGCCGTTTTGTAAAAAGCTGTGGTGAATCACACCCGCACTAGACCACCAAACAGTGACCATCACCTTTTTAGGGGTCATTTTTGGTTTAGGGCATTGCTTTGGTGCTGAACCAGGATCTAACCAACTTGCTGAGCGCTTTCGATTGTCGAACAGAATCCATTTTTCATCGCACATAACAATTCGGTTCAAAATTCCTTCATTTCTTTGCAGCGCGAGGCAGGTCTCAACGCGTACGTTGCGCTGGCGATCGTTAAGTTCGTGGGGCACCCATCTATCAAGTTTTTTTACCTTGCCTATGTGTCACAAATGGATCAAAATTGTTTTGATGCTAACATCAAAAGCTGCTGCTAGCTCAGCTGTAGATTGAGTTTCGTCAGCTTCCACAATCGCCTTTAATTCATCATTGCTCCGGACGACCACGAGTTTCATTTTTCAAGTCAAAATTTCGAGAACGGAACCGGGAAAACCAATAACGGGTTGTGCGTTCGTTTGTTGAGTTCTCTCCGTAAACGTTTTTGATGTTACGTGCTGTTTGTGTCGCGTTGGTGCCACGACAGAACTCATATTCCATAATTACAGGAATTATTAAAGTATCCATTATGACGAAAAATGTTCAAATGTAATGAAAATACAACGCTAATCAATAAACAAAAGACTGAGTTTGTAAAAAGAATATCATGTTTTTAAAACAAAATGAGTTTGAATTTAGAATACAAAGCCATTCCAAACTTTTTTTCTATTTGAAATGACCAGTACTGAAGAACGGCAATTTCATAGGTAAAGACCTATTATAAACGAAATCCACGACAGAAAATCTTAGTGTGGACCATGAATGATTGTAGTGTTGTTATTTTTCAGAAAATCCTCGGTGCCTGGACAATTGTGCTTGTGCAAGATGCTCTGCCTCAGGTCCTTGCTGCGGAGAACCTGGCAGCACCATGGGTATCTGCGAGAAGGAGAAGAAATGTATCGACTAGTAAGTTTAAGAAAGTCAATTGTCTTCATACAACAGAAAACATCTTTCTAAACTTAATTATTATCTGATAAGGAAAATAGAGGAAATGGGGTCTTAGTATGTTGTCCCGAGATGATATTCTACTGGAGATTAGGGGGAAGTCCAAGACTAGGATGGTAGCTAGCATTCTGTACGTGACAGGTTGCAAAAACAGTTAATGTTGTTTTGCCTGAACTTAACACTGACAAAATTAAAGTAGGAGGTCTTAGGTTTCAAGTCGCAACTTCTAACCTTTCTTGTCTGGCTTCATTTCTTCTTTCCTTAACTCATGGCAATAGAGAAAAATTAACTTAATATAAGTTTAAAGAATTCTGTTTCTCGTATTCAAGAGCCTCTCTCTTGTCACCGCAACTGGTGAAACTCGCTGTATATATTTCGTTCTAATGCGTTCTCTTTTACCTCCTTATATGACATTAAAAAAAAGGAATTTTGAATGGTCGTCGTCTACAGACTATTCCGACATTGAATTGAGTTAAATCCGGACCTTTGGAGCCATGGTGCACGTGTTAAGCCGTACGCTCTGATAAAAAAACAGCTATCTGCTCTTTTATCTGACTTATGTATTAGCTTAATTACGGCCTTCTTTTTCCTCGTTATCCTTTCGTTTTTTCTTTCGATTATTGTTCTTATAAAGCTGTCTTTAGCACCTCATTTATGCAGTTGTAGTGGCTGTATTTTTTTGATAAATAATCGTGTTAGTATTCTTCTATTACACCGTTTATAAAAGGCAAAAACGGGGAGAAAAACGTGCAAATGGAAGCACCATAGCTTGCAGATAGATATCGGTGACATCTTAATTCCTAATCTGACTAACATTATAGCGGCCGTTAGATGCACTCTGTGGAAAGATGGGACCCCCACTGCCTAATTTCATCCCTCCCACATGAACAGCTACCACCTGGGCACGATCTGCCGTGGCAGTCTGGTAGAGACTTCACACAAAGTTTGGCCATTAATGTGCAAATGGGACTATAACCTAAAGTTAAGTCTCCACCGAACAAAAGTTGCCAACATTTGTGTTGACAACACGAGTTGGTGACAAAAATTTCTGTGATTACTATAAGCTGTCAATAAAAGTTGGAAACAAATTTTGGGAACCGTATTTCCGTTTTTGGCAGTAAACATATTCCTTGTTACCACAAAAAAGTTAAACAACTGTTTAACGCGAGTTTAAAAATTACTTGCCAATTTTTGTATGATAATTCACAAATGATGAATTTATAAAAAAAAATTAAACACGATTTATCGTGTTTAATTTTTTTTTAGACCCCAAAAGTTTAATGCCCTGTGTGTACACTTGCTCAGTTGTCAATAAATAATGTTCCTCAAATTGTTACCAACTTATTTAATTTATAAATAAATAATGCTGGACTTTTCACACAGTGCTATCTAGCCCCAAACTAAGCAAAGCTTGTACTATGGGAACCAGATAACTGATAGAATACTTATATACTTTTTGTTTTGTATATACATAACATTACTTTTAGTATAATTATATATAGAGAACTTAGATTTTCTTTTAAAGTTTAGAGAGAAACAACCAGACCCGGAATAAATATCTGTAGATCATGCAAACATTTGTCCCGCGGTGGGATACGAACCTGCAACCTCCTGCAACCACCATGCCACGGAGGTCGTCAAATTTGGTGTAGACAAAATAGAAACAAAACTTTTTGAAGGGTCGCATACTGTTGCTTACAATTTCGGCGGATACGCATCTTAACGCAGTGCGACTGTGGTAATCAAATCACATTAATATATTATTATAAATGCGAAAGTTTGGATGTTTGTTTGTTACTATGTATTTCGATGAAATTTGGTTTATAGATAGACTATAGTCTGGATTAAAACATAGGCTACTTAATATTGGCAAAACATCCGTGCGAAGCCGCTGGTGGCAGCTACTGAGCAATATAATAGTAGTACAATAGATAAAATAAATCTAATATGTATATAAAATTCTCGTGTCACAGTGTTTGTAGCAAAACTTCTCCGGAATGGCTTGACCGAATCTTATGAAATTTTTTGTGTATATTCGGTAGGTCTAAAGGTCGTAAAGTATTTTTCACCTTCCTACACACCCCCCCAAATTTTAATCGCGATTGAAGTATTTTTGTATGAACAATATCCATATAATTTAACCGTCGTTCATTGACGTGAAGTCATTTACATGATGTGTCGCGTCACTTTGACATTTCATTCTGCATTTGATTTCTTTGTTAATTTATATGGCAGAACAACGTTTGCGTGGTCAGCCAGTAAAATAATAAAAAATAAAAATAAATTTACTACTAATCACCGAAAAATCTTACTTAAAAATTATTATTAAGTACACAAATATATGCCACCACTATGTACCTACACTAGAAAATGTCGTAATAAATCTTAACAATTACATCAGACATATACCTCTAATAAAATCGTTTTAATATTATAAATGCGATAGTGACTTTGTTTGGTACGCTTTGCCGTGATAACGGCTGTACTGGCTTCACTGAAAGTTGATATATGACCTAGATTGAGATAGGCTACATCATAATGTCAAACTATGCAAGGGAAGCCACGGGCGAAGTTACTAAATTATATTTTGTTTGTAACTCGATTTTGCATGACCTCGCTCGCATAGTAATAAATCCACTAAAATTCATAGTTCGACCAGACTCCATACAGTTTCGCTGTGGTATCAAAAACTACGAGAACCATGATACACCATCTAAACAAATATTTGCAAACCATGCAAACATATTTTACTATATCTTATTAACCATGTCATATTAGTTATGGGTATACCTATATATTTATTTATGTTCTTGTACACTCACCTACCTTTAAAATAATCTCTCTCTAGCCTCAAAGGTTTTCTGGACGAAAACTCTTCTTAGGGTTAAGCTAGCCTTTATACATGTCCTCTATTTCTGTATTTTTTGAAATACATACGCCATCTCCTTTCCATCAAAGGACAAGCAGGCGCACGGCTCAGTACCTAGTCGATATACCACGCATTCGCATACATCGTTTTGGTTCTGTTCTTGATTTTGATACAGCTAAGGTATGGAACACTTTACCGTCGTCTGTTTTTCCCAAGGAATACAATCCGGGCCTCTTTAGGGTATGAGGAAATATGTAGGTTACTTCTAGATCTCCGTGCTTCATCTTAGACCACATCATCGCTTACCATCAGTTACCATTTTCTTGTGAAAATAACTATGAAGAATAAAAAATAACTATTTCAATTTTTATAAATTTTGGTTCAGTAGACGGTCCTAGGGGCAAAAAGGTTCCCAATTGGAGACTATGCACTGTAAAGTACTGACTGCCCCCATTAAATGGATTCATTCTATAGTAGTCCACTACTGGACGTAGGTTTCTCCCAAGGTGCGTCATTAAGGCCGATCTTTTGAGGATGATAAGAGCTGAAGATCGCTTGCCTAAACGTGGTCTCCACTCCAGAACACATTTTCCCCAAAGGTTATCGGTTCGGTTTCTTCCACAAATCCCCTTAGACAATCCCCTGCGAAGAGGACTTCGGGACATTTTGTACCCAAATCCCTTTAGCGTCCCCTTCTGGCACCGGAAGGGGATTTGTGGCCAAAAGTTCCAAATTCTCCATGATTTTTTTTTCGTTATTATTTTTATATTACCATTATTGTTTATTTGTTTTTAATAGAATATAAATAACTGATTAGGTAACGGTTCTACGGCAGATAAGACCGGCCCACTATCATTTCAGTTTGCTGACCCTTTGAGCTATGCACACCTTGGTTCACTGCCGAATAACCTCATTTCTGATTACATCCTTCAGATAAATTCCAAGCCCTTTCCATTACTTGTTAATCGATTTTCATTTTTTTAACAGTACCATTGTATCTAAATTTAGTGACGACCTGGGCCTGTAGCCAAATTAGATTCGCTACGAATCTATTCGATTTCATACATTTGTTGTTGCTGTATCACGTGATATTTCTATAGCATGTGTCAAATCCCATACATTTTCGAACTTATGACTATCGTCATCGCTAATCGACTGTAACTTGGCTAAGCCCTCTGGACCCGTAGCCAAGTTACATTCGCTCCGAATCGATTCGATTTCTACATAGGTTTGTTGTCGATATATCACGTGATATTTCTATAGCATGTGTCAAATCCCATACATTTAAGAACTTATCGACTATCGTCATCGCTAATCGAATGTCACTTGGCTAAGCCCTCGATAAAGATTGCTGAGAACCGCTGCTGTAGGTAGCATAAAATCGGTGCCTCTGGAAATCTGTGAGACATTTATTCAGCTACTAGCTTCCGCCAGCAGCTTCGCACGCTTTCTTTATCAATAAAAAGTAGCCTTTGTTTGAATCCAGGTTATAATCTATCAACACACCAAATTTCATCGAAATCGGTTTAGCCTATTAGGTACGATGTAATTGAGTAACAAATAAACAAACTTCCAAACTTTTACATTTATAACATTAGCTTTCGCCAGCGGCTTCGCACGCGTGTTTTGTCAGTAAAAAGTAGCCTATGTGTTAATCCAGGTTAAAATCTACATACATACCTAATTTCAATTAAATCCTTTCAGTAGTTTTGCGTGAAATATTAACAAACATCCACACATACATACAAACTTTCGCGTTTATAATATTAGTGGGATAGTTAGTAGATAACTCATACATCGAGTTCCAAACGTCGACATCCCCGTAGACGAACGAGGTTCATGACGTTGGGACCGTGTGATGAGGTTGACATGTTATGATAGTGCAGCCATTAGAGCTGATAGACAAACATTCACATAGCTTCCTTGGAACAAGTAGAATAAACAACATTGTTGCGCCATATCATTCGTTTAATGCTGCATTAATTAATTAAACAATTATGAATGGATTCCTTCATTCTTATCACATTATTGTATAACATTAGATTTCCAATCAAATTATGACCCCAATGGTTTACTCGTGTAGAATGTGCAACATATGTTTGATAACGGTCATCGACTTTAGTTATAAATTGAGTAACAACAATTCACAGATTCACTTTGGATTCTACCCATTCCTACCAAACAAGGCTCGGTGGCAACATTCGACACCCAACTATTAGGCTAACTAAACTTTCGAAGAGTTTTCTTTGTAATGGAGTCAAACTATTTAAGGCGAATGTAGTTGCTGATTGGTCTTATTTGGAGGCTTTCTCCTCAGAGAGGAATCAGTTTTATGTGCTCAAAAAATATATATGTCATTCATTGACCTTTTATCTGCAAAGTGAAAATACAAAAAAAGTTCTACCTGTTTATTAACTATGAGAAAAAAAAATAACAAAATGTAGCTGTTTTCGGTTTTAAATTTGATTCAACCTCTAAACGACATAACATTTTGTAATTTTTCTTTCACTTAAATGTGGGCAAAGACTTTACCTTCAAGTTGAACAAATGATGTTGTGCTGCGACGGTTTTTCACGTGGCAATTAATTATTTTCAATTTTTCCGAATAATTAGTGGACGTACCCTTAGGCTGCGTCCACACTGAATGCGCGGCGACTAGGGCCTAATGCTAGTGCGGCGAGCGGGGGCGAAAGAACAGAACGCGCGGACAGGAACGTTTGAAAACTACGCGCTCTGTCTCGCTCGGTCCCGTCGCACTAGGCTTCCGCCTTAGTCACTACAGTATGGACGCAAAGGCGCTTTTCATATGTTTAATACTTCGCGCTCGTCGTCGCAACCGCGCTAGGCTCGCAGTGTGGACGCACACTTAGAAGGTGGTCGCGCGGGCGACGGGCGGTAGTGTACCGCTGACTATCGTACGGGTAGGTTGTGCTCGTCTGCCTCGCGCTCACCTTTTTTGCTTGTTGGCTTATTGATATTTTATGTTATTCGCAGAGGCGATTTATTTAGGCTTATTTGTTATTCGCGCATGGACGCTTTATTTAGTGTTAGATAGTTTGTAAATAAGGAAGGTGCGGTTGGTGCGGGGCCGAAACAATAGCTCCGCTCATTCGCTCAAGGTCAGCGGCTACGGTTAGCGCCTTAATAAATTATATAAAGATTTGCGTGAAATGGACATATACAAAATTAAATAAAAATTAATATTAATTATGAAAAGCTACTACAGCATGACAGAAGCTCTCAAGGATGACTCCATTTCACAGGAAATTAATTGATTGTAGGTATGTATTATTGATTTAATGGTTTTTTATGTTGTTTCTGTTATGTTAGTATTAAGTATATAGGTACATATTTTTTTCTCTGTTGTTTACTATATATATACAATGCCCTTTTACAGCAGCTACGATTTGACATTATTTTATGCATATCTTGACATTCCATAAAATATAATCAATAACTATGTAATGCAATTCAATATTTATAATTATTGTTACTGACGTACACAGCAATTTATAATTCAATTTAAGTATTATAATCAATTCTTTGACAATGCCCCTCTACAGCAGCTATAATCATAGGTACCTACATGCTTATTAATCAGTATTTAGATGCATATACCTACCTATGTAAATGAAATGTAAACGAAATGCTTGTCTGTTTGTGGTACCTCCAATATTATAGTGCAATGAACTAGACACTTAGATAAATACATTTAATTAATTAAGAGGAAATCCGGCAAGCAAGACATTTGGAAAAGAGGTATTTAACAAATCTATTGCTGTCGCGCTGTGACCTATATGCCCTATGTGCGTGCGATAGAGACAACTGTACGTCGGACTGATTATACCTATTTAAAATAGACGAAATCACTGTTTCGTAGTACCCTGTTTCCTCATCCAAAACTGGACCGATTTTAATTTTTTTTTAATATGTAATAAAAAGGGCTTTGGCTATGTTTGTACGTTTCGTTTTTTTATTTATATTCGTCAAATTTGTTTGCTGGATGTCTGAAAAGGGGCAGTAAAAATGAACAATTTCTGTGACTTTAGAAGGTTGCTAGTTCTTATAATAATTAATTTATGGAGAAAAACTAAACGTAGGGACATGACCGTGAAACTTGTAGATTGTATGGTAAAAAAATATTTGCTCTGGTATCACTATCCAGAGAGGAAACAGGGGACTACGTTTGTATGGGCGAAACGAAGCCCAGATTTCCTCTGATTGACGAAACCAAGTGTTCTACTGTGTCCCTACGGTTTAAATAAATGAGTATGAGTTTTAGTATGAGCATGAGTTTACACATCACATTGCATTTTAGTTTAGATAGTTAGTAGATAACTCTTAGATCTAGTTCCAAACGTCGAGATCCGTAGACGAACGAAGGTTCATGACGTTGGGAATCAAGTTATGGAATTCATATGGTCTTGGGCGGGACACTTGGCCAGACGTTGTGATGACAGGTGGAGCAGGGTAGCGACTGAATGATGGCCAAGGGATGGCTGTGGGTAGGACGTCCGGCAGCGAGATGGGTGGATGACATAAAGTCGCGGGCCGTCAATGGGTGAGACTAGCGCAGGATCGTGGCGGATAGCACAAACTTGGGGAGGCCTATACCCAGCAGTGGGTAAAGTCGTGCTGTGATGATGATGATGAATGAATGAATGAAAATACTTTATTGTACACCACTCAAGAAACAAAAATAAAAATTCATAAAGCAACAATGATGATGAATTATTAGGGCTTCTTGTGAAAGAGTTCGTTTGGGGAAGTACTACCACCGTACCTCTTACTGGCATAGTACCTATAATGCTACAAGTTCAATTACAAAATTTAAAAAAACATTCGATATATGAACAAAAAACTTAAAAAAATTATAATTTAGTCCCTATTACCAAAAAGGAAAAGTCATCACACATAGCTTAGAACCATCCCAGTTAACTAGCTTTCTATTTAAAAAAACCGCGTCCGAATCGGTCCATCCGTTTGGGAGCTACGATGCCACAGACACACAGACTGCGTCGGGCTTAAAAATACTCTTTATTAAGATCTTATCAACTCAAACTTTATACTAAATAGGTGCTTGAAAATAGATAAATATATATCGGAAGGCTGAGTCTGTCTTATCTACTTATTAAATTAAAAGTCGGCAACATCATTCATTTTAGTGATAAAAATATTATAGTACCTACATATACATATATTACATAATGTGACGATATATATGGAATTTTTGCTACATGAAGTATAAACATTAAGATAAGAAAATGATTTTTAACCTATTCATTCATCCATACTAACCATACTCCATACTAATATTATAATGCGAAAGTTTGTTGTTTGTTTATTACCTTTTCACGACTAAGCGGCTGAATCAATCGTTATTAAATTTGGCAAAAAGATAAGATAAGATAACTCTTTATTGTACACCAAAGTAAAATACAGAACATAATTTTTACTTACAAGTTTAGTACATTTGGCGGTCTTATCGCTAAAAGCGATCTCTTCCAGACAACCTTAGTATGGACAGGATTATAACATATCACATAACGGCGGTGCATCTATATAAAATTAAAAACATACCTACATACTATAAACCTAAAATACTAATACATAATAACTCAAATTTAATTATAATAAAACAAGCAACTATAAAAATGGTTATGATGAATTAACAAGCAGCGACAACTTCAACGCAGGGACAGATAATGGGTGTGTACTTTTGTTTTTTTTTGTTGTTAAAAGATAGATTATATCCTGGAGAAGGACTTAGGCTTTCTTTTGTCTCAAAAATAATCTTGAAAGGGGTGAAATAGGGGTTGACAGTTTGTATGGGCAATGCATAATTCCTCAAGTTGGTATCTAAAAATTCATATTTAGGCTTTTTGTAAGTTTTAAAGAAATACGAGTTTCACCTGTTTTGCAAAATCATCCATAAGGGGTCGGGATCGGGGGGCGGGGGAGAGGGGGGGGGTTAAAGTAAGGGGTTAAACTTATGAGGTATTTTTTAGATGCACTCCCTATGTACAGTTGGTACATAGTAGATTGTTTACTTTTTAGACATAGGTAGACTACTTTTTAGCTGACTGCGCAGGTGGGTAATGTTATTATTGACCAATCAGACGTGCGAAGCCGCGGGCGGGACCGCTAGTTATACCATGTTATGAAGGTTCACGAATTGAACCGAACCATTGACGATTGAAACACCTTCGGATAAATGGTTCGTGATAAATCCCGTATTTTTATTATTGATATTATATTATGATTAACGAACTATACTTAGTACCAATTACCTAGAAACACGAGTTGTACCAATTGTTAATGGGTCATCGAATCCCGGAAACAAATATTTGCACAATCTACAAATCATCTTGAAGCCCTTGATTCGAAGCAACGTGCTGCTAAACTCATTGGTGATGAATCCCTAGTGGAAGCCAATTTAGAAAGTCTAGAGCACAGACGCCGAGTAGCCAGACGTTCGGTTTTTTACAAGATGCATTTTGGTGAAGGTGCACAAGATCTTCATGACCTTAACCCTCCTTCTCCCTTCCACCACCCGATAAGCAGACGTACAAAGAAGTACCCATACCTGGCCGGCATACCACCTTGCCATACAAACGATTTGCTTCAACTTTTCTTGTTAGCACAAGTAAGGAGTGGAACTTACTTCCGGCGTATGTTTTTCCGAACCAGTATAATCTCGGAGTCTTCAAGTCCAGAGTGAATAGGTTCTTTCTAGGCAAGCGTAACTCCATCTTCGATCACACCATCATTTATCATCAGGTGAGATAGTGGTCAAGCGATTGGCTATCATCAATAAAAAAAAATATTTTCGGTTTTGATGTTGTTGTATCTTCTCGTAGTTGATACATATAACACAGGGCATCTAACTAACTCTACACATTATACCAAGAAATCACTGTCTGCTCTCGACTTGGAGACTTCGAAATTATAATCATATCAGCCACTGGACGTCCACTGATGAACATAGGCTTCCCTCATAGATTTCCATAGTGACCGATCTCGTGTGGACTGAATCCAACGGCTCTCAGCAATCTTTATGAGGTCGTCTTTCCATATAATGGAGCGCCGTCCTATGCAAAGCTCTCCAGTGCGTGGTCTCCACTCGAGAACTTTTTCGAGCTGCGTGCCCTATCCACTTATTGTACCACCACGTATTAGTCTTGAAGTTTTCAGGTTTAATTAGTTTAATAATGAATTTTCTATCTAACTATGTATTTAATCTACTGGGCTGTGTCGTTAATCTTGGTTTATCAGTGAATATCCTCATTTCTGATTCAATCTCCTAGTACACCGAAACACCAAGTAAAGCCTCCGGGACTATTTTCCGAAGAATTAACTTTATTCAAACATTTTTAAACACTTGCAACATATGTTTTCAGACCATCTGGAGGCCATGTCTGGGAATGCAAAGACGGCTTATGCCAAAAAATCTACCAGCCAACTCTAGTTAACTTTACATCCTACAGCCGCTGTTCCCTCATTTGCATGGGACCTCAGCTTTGGCCCTACCCCATTGGATATACAATTTTTAGCAAGAAAATTATATCTTTAGCAACCAGCAACCTGGAATATAAGTTTCAAACTCTACCATCAGATCAAGTGCATCAATACCTAGCTGAAACCTTCAAACTCTTTATTCGTCATCGAACACATTTAGAAAAAATCAATGACCTACAGAACGATACTACAGATTTGTTTGTAAAGAAAATATCCATACAGATTAACATAGAATCAGATCCTGAACCAAGACTCCGCTTAAACACAGAAGAGTCTTACCATCTTAAAGTTGAAACTGTTGACAATCAAATTATAATGAAAGTGAGTTCAACGTCTTTTTGTGGCGTACGAAATGGTTTAAAAACACTTAGTCAGCTGATACTACTCGATCAACACATTGGGAAGCTAATAACTCTATCGAACGCAGTGGTGATTGACGGACCAAGTTACAAGTACAGAGGCCTTATGATTGATACAGCGAGAAATTATATACCAGGACGTGATCTTATGAGAACTATTGATGCTATGGCACCTGTTAAACTGAAGACATTTAATTGGAGGATCTCTGACGTCACCAGCTTTCCTCTCTTACTCCCAAAACTTCCACAGTTATTTGAGTACGGAGCGTATGACCGATCAATGGTGTATATGAAAGACGACGTTAAAGCTATAGCTAGAAGAGCTGGTTTCCGAGGCATGAGGGTGTTGATGGAAATAGCAGTACCTGGACCAGTCGGTAGACCTTGGTCGTGGAGTACTGATGTATCTTGTCCAAGGAAAAATCAAACTTCCACATGCAGTAATCTTCTATGTCTCAGATAAGCAATGCAAGATACCATATTTGATAAGCTACAGAAGATCTACTCAAAATTTTGGAGATGACAGAAGTTGATGATGTATTTCACTTATCTGCTGGTATTTTTTCTATATCGAATTGTTCTCTTAAAAAACAGAGAAGGGTTTCTAGATACAGCAATAATGGTTTTATGTCAAAACTACCAGTGGTTTGGTATACTTCTCGCTTAGCGAACGATTATGAGGCGAAGACTTGGGACAAACTCTGGGGGGGGATATTGGGGTTGAAGAGGGGTAAAAAAAACAAAATGTGATTATCTGGTCAAGTGGCACGTCTAATAATAGGTCCGTTTTTATTTTTCGTTTAAATTTTGTAGTTTTTCAGTTATTAGCCATAATAAAAACTGAACTTTGACAAAATTCATAGGGTATACCAGTGATTCCACAGTACTGAAATTTGGCATACGTGTAACTTTAGTGACACAAATATAGGGAAAAGTTTGATATCCAGAATAACTGTCATTTCTACCCCAAAAAACAATAACCAATTTACATGAACTCCCGTTAATTGTAATTTAAATGAAACTGTAGGTCAAGTAAATTGGTTATGCATTTTGTGGCTCTATTTTCGTATTCAAAGATTATAAATATTATTGTTTTGTTTTTATGGGAGACTCGCGAGATCTTAGTTCGGGGCGAACCACTAAGTACGCGTATCATTTGTTTCTTGTGGTGGTATGAATAAATCTTTTTTCTTTATTTTTACAAGCTTTTTGTTAACTTGCATTGTATGTATGTTTATCCGGGTGGAATCTTGCAACTGAACTTTAAACCCGTTCCCCTCAACCGATTGAGCTGAAATTTGGAATACATATGTAACTTCGGTGACAATGCAATAATATGGTACTATGGAGATGGTCTCATGATGGAGACGGATGTTAGACAATGGAACTTCTGAATGGAGCCTGTTTGGGCTCATTTAAATCTGCTTGCGGTTCCGATTATGAATTTTATAAAAGCTTGTTTTGAAAAAGTAATTTTTCAACAAAAAAACTTATTTCATTCCAATGTCTGTAATATCACACACGGGCATCGGAACACAGAAATGCGAGCGTGATACTTTTCGATAAGTTTTATATAAACTAACAATTGACATGGTCACTGGTAATGATAAAATCTAATAAATCTAAGGTCAAAAATGAGGTCAAACACGCCAATTAATTAATATTTTTGAAAATTGTAACATTGAAAATATCGTTTTGGAGGTCAATCTCAGTTGTAACCACTAGGTTCATAACTATTGACCCTGACTTCTGTTGAATGTTCCTGTCTTGAATGTTGAACATTTGACATTGGTCGTATTGGTTCGAATCCTGGTATTTATATTAGGTAACAAATATGTTTAAGTTGCATTGTGTACAAGTCATGTTTGTTATTGTAAATATTTTGTTCTGCATTATGTATCGGTAGCTAATTATTTACATTAGTTTAAAAGTAAACAAATATAACCTGTTTTGTTATGTACGACATAAATTTAAGACACACATCCGAAATCGTATTAGCTGATTTTAGAGGTGGGTTTAATACCGGTATCTTGAATATTTATCCAGTAATCGATACATTTCCAATAAACAATTTTAAACGTACTTAAATCGGTGGTGCCTTTGCGACGACACCGTTTTGTTTAACAGGTACCCACTTAAATCATGAATGATTATAATTTGTTTACCTATTTTATACAGGCTGTTTCATTGATATTTGAGGACTAGATATTAAGGTTGTATATTTTCTATGGTAATTAATTTAAAAAATAACCTTTAAAAATATTCACTATTATAAATACGGGATTTATCACGTACCGTCTTATCGGTGTTTCTGTCTTACCGACAATGTAGTGTGCAAACCGCTCCGAATAACGTCTCGCCTCGCACTGCGCGCCGCAGCCCTCTGCGCATGCGCACGAGTAGACGGGCGCGGTGGTGGTGGTGGGGGTCGGTCGAAACACCGATAAGACGGTACGTGATAAATCCCGTATTTATAATAATAATTGAAATAAATCACGAAAATGTTCTGAGTAAACTTTAAAAATATTTTAATAATACTAACCATTAGCCCTACCCTTGTTTTCATTTAATGTTGTACTTAACAAAACACGTAGTACTTTCTTAATTATCGATCAGTGGTTTTAGTGGAAAAATGGAATCTCTGTAGATAGGGAATGCAGAGAGCCTTCGCTAACCAGCTGTGACTATGGGCACCCCATCCAGACTATTCCTTACCTGCTTAACTGTCCTTTGTGCCCTACGACCTGCACAAGGGACGATCTTAATAAGGCTACCATGATGCCAATGAACTCAACCTTGATATAAAAATATTAAAATATGTTATTCATACGAAAGTGAAAAATCTAAAGTGGTTAAATGTATTAACTAGCTGATCCGCCCTGGCCATATTTTATCAAAAACTAACTAGTGGTTCGTCCCGAACTGAGATCTCGCGAGTCTCCTATACAAACAAAAATAATATTAATCGTAATATTTGACTATCAAAATAGTGCCACCAAATACAAACCACCTGACTTGACCTATAGTTTCATTCAAATTACAGGTAACGGGAGTTCATGTAATATGGTAACTCTTTTTGGGGTGGAAGTTGCAGTTATTCTGGATTTCATACTTTTGCCTATATTTGTGTCACTAAAGCTACACGCATTCCAAATTACAGCACTGTGGGGTCACAGGGTACACACCCTGTGAATTTCGTCAAAGTTCAGTTTTTATTATGGCTAGTAACTCAAAAACTGCAAGGTCTTCACTAAAAATAAAAACGCGGTCGAAATATACTAATGAAGACCTTTTATTTGACGTCCCACTTGACCTAATAGTCTCATTTTCATATTTTTATACCCCTCTTGAACCCCAATATCTCAATAAACCCCCCACATTTATAGCTCAGTTAATCACACTAGAATTGTGCTATCACTACCTGTGTATCAAATTTCACGATGATCGGATCAATGCTTTGAAAGTTATCCTCGGACAAACAAACATACATACATACATACGTACAACGCCGATTTGCCCAAGTTTATTTGGAGTTGGTTTTGTAAAGAGACAGTGGAGAAGTGCTGTCACTGTGGGGGAGCCCACATGAAGTCCGAGTGTGCAGACTGGCTTGCAGACGTCACCCCCTCATGCACAAATTGCAATCAAGCGAAACTGGATAGAGCGGATCACAACGCCTTCAGTGACGAATGTCCCATCCGCAGAAAGTGGGAGGCCTTAGCCCGGGCCACAATAGCGTATTGCTGAAGTTGCCCCGGGCTCAAACGTTCCCCAAACAGGAGTAAAAGCATACTTGGTAGCACAAGCCAATTTACAACGCATGGCCTTAGCAACCAATGAAATAATGCTCGAGGCGGCCAATAAAAAGATCGCATTTGCTCTCCTTCAGGAGCCATATATCGGAGGAATAGGCAGAATGAAGGACTACGGGAGCGCCAGAATCTTCCAGAACACGAACCAAGGGGATGGCGTAGTTAAAGCGGCAATCGCCGTTTTTGACTCCGATGTCGACGCCATACTCTGTCCGGAGTCTACAACAAATAACATCGTTGTTGTAAGACTCCGGACTAGTGCCTGGGAGATTGTGGTGGTTTCATTTTACTTCGAGCCAACGCCTGAGCAAATTGAGCCATACCTCGAGCATTTAAAGAAGATAAAAACGCAAATGGGAAACGCAAAAATCCTGATAGGAGGCGACTCAAATGCGAAAAACTCCTGGTGGGGAAGTAAAAAAGTCGACAGCAGGGGAGAAGATATGGCCGGGACACTCGAAGAGATGGACCTGCAAGTGCTGAACGAGGGGGACATTCCAACTTTCTACACAATCAGGGGAAATAAAACGTACACCAGCTTTGTGGACATAACGGCCTGCGCGACAGGGCTTCTCGACCTGATTGAGGACTGGAAAGTAGTGGAAGGCATGATAAGCTCCGACCATAACGTGCTGACCTTCAGCATATGATTGCTTAAGGCAAAAGGCACACATATAAGCAGGACTACTAGAAAATTTAATAGTAAGAAAGCAGATTGAAGCCAGTTTCATGAGAAACTGGCCCAATTACTTGAGATAAATCAAATTAATAGTAGTAAAGTTGCAAATTTATCAGACAAAGAAAATTTCGATGAAGTCTTAAAACAATACACGCATGCCATAACACAGTCTTGCAATCTTAGCATGCCAAAAAAGAAGGTAAACAGCACACTCACCTTGCCATGGTGGTCGGAGAAGCTCGCCGAGCTCAAGGGGAAGGTGAGGACGATGAAGCGACGAATCCGTTGTGCAGCGCCAGTCCGAAAGCAGAAGGTGATTGAAGAGTACCTGAAAACAAAAGAAGAGTATGAACAGGAAGCCAAGAAGGCACAGATAGAGAGTTGGAAGAACTTCTGCAGTAAGCAAGATAGGGAAGGAGTGTGGGAGGGGATATACAGGGTAATCGGCAGGACGAAGAAGCGGCAACAAGACCAGCCTTTGGTGACCGCCGGAAAAGTTATGGACGGCCAGAAGTCCGCAAAGCTGTTAGCGGAGACCTTCTACCCCGAAGACTTGGAAAAGGACGACACCACTAACCACAGTCATATTAGGAAAGCAGCTAAAAAAGTAAACGAGTGGGTTCATGATGAAAACCATGACCCACCGTTTACCTGCGAGGAGCTGAGACTTGCGGTTGGAGGCCTCAATCCAAAGAAGGCTCCGGGGGATGACGGATTAACAGCTGACATCTGCGGAAAAGCCATACACCATGACCTAGAGCTCTTCCTTGCGCTTTGTAACAAATGCCTCTCCCTATGTCATTTCCCCGCAATGTGGAAGAAAGCCACTGTGGTGGTCCTACGGAAGCCTGGAAAGGACGATTATACAAACCCAAAGTCCTTCAGGCCCATAGGGCTGCTACCAGTCATGGGCAAAATCCTGGAAAAAATGATCGTTGGACGGCTCAAATGGCACCTCGTTCCAAAAATCAGCCCCCATCAGTATGGGTTCATGCCCCAAAGAAGCACCGAGGACTCCCTCTATGACTTAATGCAATATACACGCAAAAAACTTGACCTGAAGAAACTTATAGTCATGATATCATTGGACATAGAGGGAGCCTTCGACAATGCGTGGTGGCCAGCAATTAAGCTGAGGTTGACTGAAGCAGGGTGCCCCGTGAACTTAAGAAGGGTGATCGATAGTTACCTAGAAGACAGAAGAGTCAAAGTGCGATACCTTGGACACGAATACCAGAAGCGCACTAGCAAAGGCTGTGTCCAGGGATCCATTGGTGGACCGATCCTCTGGAACCTTCTTCTGGATCCCCTTCTAAAGGGCCTGGAACAGAGAGGGGATTATGTACAGGCCTTCGCTGACGACGTGGTTTTGATGTTTGATGGGGACACATCTCTGGAGGTGCAGGGGCGGGCCAATGCTGCCCTCGCCTATGTTCGGGAGTGGGGCATCAGTAATAAACTCAAATTTGCGCCGCACAAAACATGTGCGATGATCATAACTCGCAGAATCAAATATGATGTACCACTCCTGAGCATGGGGGGGGGGTCAGCATTGACATTTCAGATGAAATTAAGATCCTGGGGCTCACAATTGACAACAAGCTTACTTTTAACAAACATACTGCAAACACCTGCACTAAAGCACTTAATTTCTATAAGCAGTTGTCAAGAGCCGCCAGGGTAAACTGGGGACTGCACCCGGAGGTAGTCCGCATCATATACACGGCCACTGTCGAGCCTGTCATGACCTACGCGGCCAGCGTCTGGGCGCCGGCAACAAAAAAGTTAAAGGTGCGGAAACAGTTAAACGCCGTACAACGCGTATTTGCCCAGAAACTAACCAGAGCCTACCGAACAGTGTCTCTCAACTCGGCTTTATTACTGGCCGGGATACTACCACTGGATTTGAGAATCCAGGAGGCGGCAGCTCTATATGAGGCCAAGCGTGGAGTCCCCCAGCCGATGTTGGGAGACAGAGAAGTAGAGCGCAGAGTGGCATATGACATGACCCCACACCCGGCAAAGCATATGAGCCTGGAGATTGTTCGCTTGATAGACCAACAGGATGTTGAGCAGTACAACACTCAAGCAGTACGCATATTTACCGATGGCAGTAAGATTGAGGGGAAGGTCGGCGCAGCGCTATCCTTATGGAATAGCGAAGCGGAGACCAAGAACCTCAAACTCAAACTGCCATCGTACTGCACGGTCTATCAGGCGGAGCTCTACGCCATATGCAGAGCCACGCGGGAGATCGTAAAGCGCAAGGAGGTAAGCTTCGGCATATACAGCGACTCGCGATCAGCGCTGGAAACAGTGATCAACAACTGCTCCACTCATCCCTTAGCATTAGAAACTCGTGCAAACGTCAAAACTATCGTACTCCAGGGCAAGGAAATATCCTTGTTCTGGATCAAAGCTCACGCGGGGATGAGTGGAAATGAAAGAGCCGACGAGTTGGCAAGGACCGCGGCACTTTGTCTAAAAACAAAACCAGCGTACGACGCGTGTCCGGTCTCATACGTCAAGCGACAGATCCGAAAGGACTCGCTCGACGTATGGAACCGGAGGTATAAGTCGGAGGACAAAGGCGCGGTTACCAAAATGTTCTTTCCGGACGCTGTGGCGGCAAACGGGATAATCAGAAAAATTGAATTGTCAAATGTGCTCACACAAATATTCACAGGGCACGGTGGCTTCTCAGAATACCTAACTCGGTTTAAGTGTAAGGAGAACCCATCGTGCACCTGTGATCCAGATGTAGAGGAAACAGTCGGACATATCCTGTTTGACTGCCCAGTCTTTGGTCGCCGTAGATATGAAGCTGAAAACGTAATAGATTGTAATTTACATGTTAGTAATGCAAGTAAAATTATTCAGGATGAGTACATTAGACCTGTATTCTTAAAATATTGTACAGATATAGCAAGCATAGTGATTAAAAGAAATAAATAGTTAGATAAGAATATGATTTATATATATTATAAAATATATATATAGATTTATATATATTATAAAATATATATATAGATTTATATATATTATAAAATATATATAAAATGCATATAATATAAAATAGTAAAATAAGTTAATGGATATTAGGTACAACAAAAATTAAATATAGGATTAGTATAAAACACATGTAATAAACTAGAATAGTATAAAACTGTAGACAAATAAATTGTTATAAAAATAAGTATAGAAAATAAGCAAAATGTAAACGTTAATCTCGGCTTTTGTACAGTCTCTTGTGTCCTGTCAAACATTTAGTAATTATGTAAACCGTATATATTTAAGATCAAGTGGAACCCAATTTGGGAAAGTTATTAAATAGATAATGATAAGTATAAAATGTGACCTTTAAATATAATAGATATAAATTAGTTTAAAAATAGCATGTACGCCCAATGGCATGAGGGCAGTGAATAAAAACATCTTGAGTTTTATTTAAAGTCTCTGACCACCCACGTCAGAGGGGATAGTCTACACCTAGTGCCATTTCTAGATGGTGGTACGGGTAAAGCAAAAAAAAAAAAAAAAAAAAAAAGCTGTTGAATAAAAAAACAACACCTACAAACATACAATAAATATTATAAGAGAGTATTATATCCTTGTGAAAGGCTCGCATACTACCTAAACCTATTTCTGCAGCCAAGCAGCATTGCTGTGTTTCGGTATAAAGGGTATGGTTTCCGGTGAAATTACAGGCACATAAGGCCTTCACCACCTTTCACCAGTATGCCTTAAGTGCAACGTAGGGCACGTTTATATGGTGCATGACCTACGAGGTTACCACTTAACATCAGGTGGGCCATAATATGCTTGTTCCATCTCAAGGTAGTATAAACAACAGGCAGTAAAATTTGCGTTTCAAAGTGATCCTTGTGATTTTAATGAATAAAAGATTTTGACTTTGACTTTATAAAAATAAATACAAACAAATTTTACCCCTGTATAATATTAGTATAAATAGATAAGATAAGATAAGATAAGATAACTCTTTATTGTACACCAAAGTAAAATACAGAACATAATTTTTACTAACAAATTTAGTACAATGGGCGGTCTTATCGCTAAATGCGATCTCTTCCAGACAACCTTAGTATGGACAGGATTATAACATATCACATGACGGCGGTGCATCTATATAAAATTAAAAACATACCTACATACTATAAACCTAAAATACTAATAATAACTCAAATTTAATTATAATAGCAACTATAAAAATGGTAGCGACAACTTCAACGCAGGGACAGATAATGGGTGTGTACTTTTGTTTTAAAATTACTAATAGACTTGGATGTTCTTATAGAGAAGGGCAAATCGTTCCACAATCGTACGGCTGTTACAGTGAAGGATCGACCATAAAACTCTGTCGTATGGACAGGAGTTTTAAGTTGAAGGGAATCTGAAGAACGCAAATTGCGATCATTAGCCTGGTGGAGAAACTCAAAACGCTCCTTAAGATAGAAGGGAGAAGAAGGGTTAAAAAGGATAGATTACGCTACATTTGTTTGGGCCACAGATCACCAGGATTTGATTTGATTAATAATTATAATACGATTAGTGATAGACATACGGATCTAATTTAGGAAATCCGTGATTGTCATCTAAATATATCATTTACTAAATCCTGTTATAGAATATAATAGAATAATCTAATTGTTAACTGTTTTTAACAAAAGGTGGTAGGGTTTTTAACCGACTTCAAAAAAAAGGAGGTTCTCAATTCGTCGGATTTTTTTTTATGTTCCCTGATTACTCGAAGCCTGGACTGATTCGAGAAATTCTTTTGTCGCTTAAAAGTGTATACTTCCCATGTGGCCCCATTGGCACCGAGAAATAATTTTAGATTATATATACTATAGAAGTTTAATCAAAATCGGATCAGTAGTTTGGTTAAGTCGGTGTATGTTTTTAAAGTTACTTGTTAAAATACGTAAGCTTATAACAAATAGGTAGGTACATAGTTAAGAAATAATTTTTTTTCAAATTTGATATTGATTCTCCAAAAAATGTAATATGCATTTTTTGGTTTGCATACGGAGGCTAAAACTGATATAGTTACGATATATTTTTGCCTGGCTGAGGACTTATAATTACTAATAGAATTAGTAGATATAATCTTATTGCAATTTGCAAACTAATAAAATATATGTAAACAAAAAAAAAACCTTCCTTTAACGTGATACGAGTACCATTAATAATGGTACCATGGAATATTTTTTCAGTGGTTGTGGCAGATGGCAGTAGGTCATCAGGGTTTTTTCAGTTAAATGTACTTTTATATTATACCATTATTTTTTTTACACGTGCCCTGCCCTGCGTCCATCAACTTGAGGCATACGTAAAGCCTCATGTATATTTCTAAGCTATTTTACTTTATTATAACCATTGGAAATGTTATGAGGAAATAAATGTCGTCGCAAATACATAGTTAAGATTATAAAGTCGTTGACTAAGATCAAAGATCTCACACGAGAGCTCAGTGCAATGTACTTGCAATACAAACTATTCTATTTAGAATAAATTAATTAATTTGTAATTATAATTATTTATAACTAACTATGTAATGATTTCTCTACACGATCGTCCAAATCCAACTTCGAATATCATAAACCTTTGGCCCAACTCATTTATACTAAAACTAGGAACGTCTGTCCGTGAAATTCCGGATGCTTTGTAGTCCGCCATGTCCGTCTTGTTCGAAATTCCAATTATTTATATGAATTTCTATTTGACTCAGCAGTGGGTGAAGTCGGGCTGAGTATACAAACTGTTTTGTTATGTACTACATTCATTTAAAATACACATCCGGAATAGTATAAACTGATCTTATAACACATTTGCTCGTAAAGGGTCTCTTATTTCACCAATTTCAATATCGTAATGTATGTCATTACGTACTTGTGCGTTATTGTAATGTAAAACGCACGAGTTTCTTTTTAATAAGGTAAAACGTACAGTTTATCAAGTTGCTCCGTCTAAAACGAACGGTACTTTTTTAAATCTTAGCAAAGAGTTTTTACGTTAGAAAAGTGGTCAACATTTTATGAATAAAATTAACTTTGGGAGATAAAATATAAAAAATATACATTTAATTCTTTAATTTCATTAATTATGACCATAAATTACAACCGTATCTGTATCAATCTGTAAATCTGTAACAAAAACAAAAAATATTAATTTACGTTATTAGTAATACTGTCTGTTTTTGTGCCTTTGCCTTAAAAAAAAGCGCTGATGCGCGCGCATCGCTAATTTGTGAACAAGTAAAACTTATTGCGCGCGCTTTTTCTTTCCGAGAAAGAGTTTTATTTATTTCCTCGCAAGTATGTTATAAAACGTCGTATGACATACGTGCGCTTTGATAATTACAGCCTCTGCATTCTTGTAGCCCTCCCCTACGGCTCGGGCTAGCAATATCGTCTCGGCTGAAATTTTCAACTTACCGCACTTATATCATAATGTACTATTAGAGATGGGATTAATACCGGTAGCTTGAATATTTATACAGTAATCGATACATTTCCAATAAACAATTTTTAACGTAAATCGGCGGCGCCTTTGCGACGATGCCGCTTAGTCAGTTAACAGGTACCTACTTACATGATGAATTAATATGATTTGCTTATCTATTTTATACAGACTGTTTCATTGATATTTTTACTTGATATTAAGGTTGTTTAAAAATTAAGAAAATTCTATTATAATGAATTTGATAAAAACCTATTTTACAACCTACTAACCATTAGCCAACAAAATACGTTGTTTATTATATGGATATAATAAATAAATATTGCTGGACATTTCACACAGAGCTATCTAGCCCCAAAACTAAGGGAACCAGGTAACTGATAGAATATTTATATATCGCGTAGGGCAGTGCATCGTAGGACACGTTTCTAAGGTGCGTGACCTACGGCTAAGGCGGTGAAGGCGGCGAAGGCGAGGGTTACCACATAACATCAGGTTTTATTTTTATTGATATTGATCAGCCCAGCGTTTGACCACTACCTCACCTGATGGTAAGTGAAATTGTAATCGAAGTTGGAGCATGCTTGCCTAGAAAGAACCACTCTGGACTTGAAGACTCCAAGATTATACTGGTTCGGAAAAACATACGCCGGAAGTTAGTTCCACTCCTTACTTGTGCTAACAAGAAAAGTTGAAACAAATCGTTTGATATGGCCAGGTATGGGTGGTACTACTCGGTACGTCTGCTTGTCCGGTGGTGGAAGGGGGAAGGAGGGTCATGAAGATCTTGCCCACATTCACCAAAATGAATCTTGTAAAAAGCTGAAAGTCTATCTACTCGGCGTCTTTGCTCTTGACTTTGTAAATTGGCTGCCACTAGGGAGTCATCACTATCACCAGGTGGTCAATTTACATAAAAAGCTATTAATAAAATTATAAAAATGTATTCATACTTAAAATGTCGTATTAAAAAAATGTATCACTTCGAAGCTCGTCGTCTTAGTTATCACTCAGTCGTGTAGAAGTAGCATAAAATGTAATCAGTAAAACAAGGTTAAAGCAAGCTTTAGGTCAGTCGGTAACATCAAAGATGTAATCTATAAGTGGTACGCTTGATACGCGTGTAGTAAAATGTTGTTAGCAATATGATAAAGTTTTTGCTCAGATAATTATATTATTACTAGCTGGCTCGCCCGCGGCTTTGTACGCGTCGTTTGTCAATAAAAACATTACCCTACTTCTGTCCGGTTGAGTAAAAAAGTAGCCTATGTCTCAATCCCGGTAATTATATATCTATCTACCAAATTAAATCGATACACACGACAACAGGTCCATAATCCAAAGAGGCAATTCCCATACAAAATAACCAATGTAGATTTTATAAATTTTCAACTGTTTTATGGGTATTCTCAATTTTTTTTCTTTTAAACCGCGTGTATAGGAGTGAACAAAACAAAAAAAAATTTTTTACACCACCAGCACAACAATGTTAAATTATAATGCCACGTAAACCTTACTTAAAGCAGGTGATTAAATCCCTACGGCTGAGCCGGGAGTAAAGGTTTACTGAATGAATTGTGTGATTTGAATTTGGAACCTCATCTGTATTAAAATTTGAACCCACACGTTATGAACTTATTCGTAAATCGAACTAACCCCTGCACAGAATGCAGCAACCTAGATTTGGTTTTTATTGTCTCGCAGAAAGTAGAGTATTCTCCTTGGGGATAAAGCTGTCTGCATCTTGGGTGTGCTTATAACCCTCTCTGCCCTCAGGATTCTAGTAATTTCCTCGCTCCGCTCCCGAGTTAACTCTAGAATCCTTCGTTACGTTTGGATTCAATATAGCGCCCGTGATGTAAGACACTGCTTTATCCCCTCGTTTTTTAATCTACTTTAGATCAGTCATGCCGTTTTTGAGTTTTAGCGAGAATAACGAACATAAATTGATTTTATATAATTAGATTAGTATTACTATCGGCTCACGTTGCACGGACGGTCGTTGCAAATCTGCTGACAAGGGAGAAACATGTAATTGCACAACAGCTGAACCTACCTCAACAACCAACTTATGTAAAGTAAGAAATGAAATGAGGATTAACTAAAAATAAATAGAATAAAATAAAATGTTTATTTAGTAGTAAGTATAGGTAGTTCATGTAAGTTTATGAACATAGATACACCGCAGTCTTTTTGATTTTGTTTTGTCCTGTCCATGCAAAGGTTGTCTGGAGGAGATGGCTTGTTAATTGACGGCCCATTAATTTTGTTTGTTTGTAGTGTATATATATATATATCTATTATGAAAATAACAGAATCTAGCTTTAAATCTTACACAACAAACTTATTCATTGACAAAATTTATTGCAACATTGATGAAGTTCTTGCAGATAAGGAAATGTTTAAATAGGTATCTCAATAAGAGTGCACTTTTTAAAATAAATAATAAATTGAATAAAAATGGAGCGTTAAACAAAAGAAGAACATGTTATTAATGTGAAAACTTATTATTAAAATGGAGAAAGTTACGCTGAGACAATTCGAAGAATATTCAAAAAATTTGAAGAAACTTAGTCGGTTGTGGACATTAAGTCTCTTCTGCATTGACGTACTGGTAGATCTCTTGAAAATATTGCTGCAATAAACGAGAGTGTAGCCGAAAACCCGAAAACATCTATTCAGCATCGAGCTGAACAACTTCAAATTTACGAAGCTAGTGCTGCGCGTAGTCGCAGCGAATTTTTACGAAAACCCTCCACATTCACCCGTACAATAACCCTAAAATGCACTTCCCTGCGTCCATCAACTTGAGGCATACAGGTGTAAAGCCTCATGTGCCTGTAATTTCACCAGCAACCATACCCTTCAAACCGAAACACAGCAATGCTGCTTGGCGGTAAAAATAGGTATGGTGGTAGCACTTCCCCGGGCGAGCCATTTCACAAGAAACTCTACTACTCTTAAGATAACATAGAAAAATCAATTCAAAATAGATATATAAATAACCACATGTAAAACTTAATATTAATAAATAAGACACAACACTCACTCACTCTTCTCGCAGAACCTCAAGCATTCCGATATTAACATCTGCCATCCGTCCGCAAACACATTCAGGGCTTGCGTCCAGGAGGGCATTGAACGCAGAAAGGGTTCGCGGGATGGAAGATTGAGCACGCGCCGCTATTTGGAAACCACTATTCGAAAATAATTAGGTTTGGTCCAAGAAGAATCTATTACATAACATCGTTTAAACGTCTGTGGTCTTACATCATGAGTATCAGCGCAAGGTTCTACCTATAATAGGTTGGAAGTCATTTTCTCAGGGTCTCTTGCCTCTTTTATGCAATCCAACATTATCTTGAGCCAGTCTCATCCCAGTCCTACCCATGTTAGGTACGCAAAAGCTAATGTAATTATTTTAGTATTAATGACGTAGCCAAGTGTTAAATTGTATCTCTACGGTTATGAGTTTATGTATTATGATAATAATTAATCAAATAATGCTGGGCATTTCACACAGCGCTATCTAGCCCCAAACTAAGCAGAGCTTGTACTATGGGAACCAGATACCTGATACTTACATACTTTTTTTTTTGTAAATACATACTTATAATATATAGAAAAACATCCAGACTCGGAACAAATATCTGTAGAGCATGCAAACATTTGTTCTGCGGCGGGAATCGAACCCGCTAACTCCTGCGTCTCAGCCAGCTATTCACCCAGTGCGCCACGGAGGTCGTCTTCTAGTTAGTTCTTAGTTCTGAAATCTAAAGTATGAAGCTATTAAGGTACTTTTGAATACGCCGATTTATTTAATTTAGCCACCAGACTTTATATAAATTATCTTCAATAGATACAAAGACCTGTGGTGAGGAAGGCAAGTCGCTGATTCGGACATAAGAGGTCGTAGATTCGATTTTAGGAGACAAATGCGTGATCTGCAAGTATCTTCTGGATCTGACTGGGTGTTTCTACGCAGGTGTTCGTAATCTATTCTATACTTATAATAAAAAGAGGGTAATTTTGTTTTTCGGATTTAGGGGGTTAATATCCGGAACTGCTACTGATCTAATTCTGAAAATTCTTAATTCCACTAACAGGAAGCTACATTATCCCTGAGTGATAAAGCCTTTTATTTTGATAAAAATCTATGCGAAGTAAGGGCGAGTAAGCTAGTAACTGATACAGGGAATCCTAGTGTGAGATCGTGTTTATGTATGTGACTGTCAACTTTAATGGGGCCCTCACATTGATAGGTTAGCGAAGGGACTTAGTTCTGCGGCGTACGCAGTCAAAAAGATCCGTCTTTTTACAGACGTAGAAACAGCTAGACTAGTTTACTTCAGCTACTTCCATAGCATTATGTCATACGGTATACTGCTGTAGGGGAGTGCTGCAGATATAAACACCGTTTTTCTGCTGCAGAAGAGGGCTGTTCGTGCAATTTATAATATGGGCCCTAGATAATCATTACGCTATAAGTTTAAAGAAATAAATATTATGACATTCCCTTGTCAATACATCTATGAAAATCTCATGTATGTTATATGTTATGATGTGTGAATAGGCAGTAAAATTGACGTTTCAAAGTGATCCTTGTGATTTTAATGAATAAAAATATTTTCATTTTTGACTATTATTTTTCATAGGTTGAGGGATTCGTAAAAACAAAACCATATAATGTATTTACAAACATAATCATTTATTTCATAATAAGACAAAATATCACCTTCCTTATAATATTTAAAGAAGGCACGATGCAAGATGGAACTTTCAACTTTATATTTGTCTAATCGATAAAAATCGGTTACCTACCGCTGATATACAATCGATTTATAAATATCAACAAAATTTCGATATTTTTTCAATTTGAAGATAAGTGCCAAAAAACATGACTTTTTTACACAAGTACTGTAAATTTACTTTAAGCTCTTGTAAAAGCTACCACAGCTCATTCACTCATTAAATATTTTTTAAATTAAAATTCAATCAAAAAAAACAAAAAAAATGATTGCATTAGTAAGTCTGAAAAATAATAATAGAATCCATAAAAACATTATGGTATTAAATGAACACATTAATGAAAAAAAATGAATTATTAAATCTAATGGTTAAATAACTGTGATCACGTATATAGGCGATGTAATACACATTAGGACTAGTAGGTATTTCTACTATTTACTTAAAATGGAAGATTTATGACCTTATATTATGTACTTGTAAGTCTAAGCACCTTTTGATGGAACTATGTTTTTATGTAATAAATTACAGGCACATCGTTTTAATATTATATAATATGTATTGGTAATAATAATTATTTATTTATTCATTTATTTTTATTGTTTATGGCAGCACTTATGACTGAAGTTATTTCATTTCGTAGAATTATTATTTAATAGTATGTTCGACTATACTCGTAGTGTGTATGACAAACGAACATGGTTTAAGTAATCGATTAGATTTCTGATTTCAGAATCGTATGAATTTTGAAAATTTTATTAGTTTTATTTCTTACACAATTAACACATTAAAACATCGTCTTCGAAAATAAAATTGAAAGAAATTAAAATAAAACTAATTTACAACTAAATGTGATTCTTAATTACACTTTGGTAATCATTACCTACGTTTTAAACTAATTTTAACTGTGAGAAAACAAACTACTTATTTTTATTATTAAACATTATAAAAAGCAGACGTTATAATTTATTCATTTAATTATAAAATATATGAAACATCTCCTAAATTGCGAAGCATCAATTATAAATGAAGCGTATTTATTTTAGTAACGTCCACTTTTATACGAAAATACCTAAACATAATTCTAATTTCACTTTGATTACAGAAAATAATTATTAATAATAATTATATTTACAAAAACTGGTTTATTATAAGTAGATGTCTCAGTTATAAACTTAAGATAATACAAAAAATATAAATTAACAATGCAGATAATTAATTGAAAAGCTTAAAATGCAAAATGAAATTGGAAATAAGTAGTATATTTTTTATTTATTGTACTCACTGGTTCCTGTTTTATAATATTTATTTAAATTTAATTAGGTAAAAGTTTACTGGTAAAGCGTCAATGACATTGTACATATTTTTTTAATTTTAAGTATCTCTGCGTTACAATTCATTTATTACTCCTTATTAATCAACTAAATAAAATAATAATATGTTACTTACAGGAAAAATCTTTTGATTTTTAAAATCATCCAAATAATTATAAACAGTAGATGGGACTAACGGCGCTTTGCAATGGACAAGTGGTGAGCCCGTGTCGAAATTGGTCCGTTCAAATGTCATGTCAAATTCCCGTGTAGTTTTTTGGATAATTTTCAAAATCGTAATGTCACTTACAATAATTCTGTACAGTTATAATTATAAAAAAAACTGGAACTGAGACTAAACCAAAATGTACTTAAAATGTTTGTACTTAACCTCAAAAGACAATTCAAAAACGTTTTTATAATTCAAAATTTTCGTTATCATAAATTTAACGTAATTATAATTTTAAACATTCATAAGCCGCTTAAAGTACATTTATTCGTTTATCTCCGATTCGTGAATACTCGATAGAGGCTATAATAAATAAGTTAAACTAGTATGTTTGTTTGTTTAAAGCAATCGGACGAGGACGTACATCAGGATAGTAGATAGGACGATCGAAGATGGCCGAATGGAATGGGCGTTACCGAAGAACACTGAAAACAAAATAGTGTTAACGAAACACATATAAAACGGTAGGTGATAAATCCTGTACTGATAATAATGAGTGTTAACAAAGTTCAAATATCTTTATAGTTAAAATATATGTATGCAAGCCAAATAAACTAATTTCAAATTATGAGCTATTAACCAATTCTGGTATTATTCTCCATATTACTTAATTTACTCCATAATATATTCTAATTAATACCATATAGCCTGACTAACCCCATAATACAGTCTGATTAATCCCGTATAGCCTGACTTACCCCATAATATAGTCTGATTAATCGCGTATAGCCTGACTTACCCCATAATATAGTCTGATTAATCGCGTATAGCCTGACTTACCCCATAATATAGTCTGATTAATCGCGTATAGCCTGACTTACCCCATAATATAGTCTGATTAATCCCGTATAGCCTGACTTACCCCATAATATAGTCTGATTAATCGCGTATAGCCTGACTTATCCCCATAATATAGTCTGATTAATCCCGTATAGCCTGACTTACCCCATAATATATTCTGATTAATACGATATAGTAAGACTTAACCCATATTTTAATCAGGCTTGTCTCATTAAAACATTCTTTAATTAAATTCTTTTACATCTAATGGTGAAGAAAAACATCAAGAGTGTAAATACATTATCCTAAGGCCGGCTTGTACAACGATCCCTAAACGTATTTAGCGACTAATTATGTTTAAATTTGACGTATTTGTATGATAAGACAACTATTTTAAGCATAGTTGCGCAAGTCGTCCCAAAACTTTACAAACAATAACATTTTTGTTTTTGATAAAGACAAAAATGTTATAAAGTTTTGAATACAGATAATAATTATTATACATATAAATAAAATATTTTTAAATAAAAAAGCAATCTTACCTGAGGCGTGTTGGATAGACTCTGGTTCAATTTCTAAAAATAAAAGAAAAAGAAATAATAAAAACATGCAAGTAAATAAACAAAAAAGTTCACTAATGTCTCAAAATTGTATAAATAGATAAAACTAAGTATAAATAATTTCTAACACTAATGACAGCCTAAAGCGTGCAATAAATAGTAAAAAAAGCTATACTGTAAAATAATGTCTAATATCAGTAGGTAGTGATTTAGATAAATAGATATAAAACAAAAGGGGTGCTCTAAAATATGTTAACCCAAAGAGGGGTGAAACTGACGATTTAAAATATATATAATTCACCAACAGCGCCATCTATTTTCAAACAGATGTAACTACTTTCAGGATTATGAAACTTTAATCATAAAAAATAAATTTTAAATGCTAATTTGCATATATGCTACGAACGAGCCGAGCCAGATGATAAAGCAAAGATTATCTCACCAATATCAAAAACGATGGGGTCAACACCATCACTCCAGCTGTGGTCGTTCTTCACTTTGACGATGGCCTCGTATTTACCAGCATCAACCTTATCACGGAGGTCGTATATGATTTCGTATTTGTGGTGGTGCTCGGAGGGGAGGGGGATTGCGAACTCTTTCCATTGGGCATCCTGAAAATAAAAGGTAAAAATCATTACAAACTATTGCCTTATACAATATAACAGTAAATGCTAGTGCAATGCAATATATTAATACAACGCCAATGATCTGATCTTAAGATGTCTGTATGTAGGAATACAATTTGTGGTCTTATCGCTAAAAGCGATCTCTTCCAGACAACCTTTGGATGGACTGGATTTTACGAGAACGTTAAAGGACGGTAGCTTTATAACTTAAGCTTTTTATTTAACTGTGTATTTAAACAAGCAAAACTAAATAAATAGATACCAGGGCAGGTAATATTAATGTGCAATACATAAACATTCTATAATATTAAAATACTAATAATAAATAAAATAGAATTATGAAACAGCTGTAATCAAAGTCAAAGTTAAATATTTATTCATTAAAATCACAAGGATCACTTTGAAACGTCAATTTTACTGCCTGTTCCTTCGCGACCAAGCCAGGAAATAAAGGCAAGAAACAAGGCTGCTTGTTTTTTTTATGATCCTTTTAGAATACATAACAATACAGAAAATAAATTACGTCTAACGTAACATTTTGAACGAGTGGGAGCAATTTCAATCCCAAGCTTCTCTATCATGTAAATAATCCGATATTTTATAGTAGCCTCTTTTATAAAGATTTTGTTTAATTACGTTTTTAAATTTGTTAATTGTCAATTTTTGTACATCCCTTGGGAGTTTGTTATAAAAGCGTACACCATGCCCTTTAAACGATTTACTAACTTTATAGAGTCTACAAGTGGCAACAGCGAGTTCATCTTTATTTCTAGTATTAAAATTGTGATTATCGCTATTTTTCTTAAACAAATTAATATTTTTGTGAACATACATCAGATTTTCATATATGTATTGACAAGGGAATGTCATAATATTTATTTGCTTAAACTTATTGCGTAATGATTCTCTGGGGCCGATATTATTAATTGCACGAAGCCCTCTTCTGCAGCACAAAAACGGTGTTTATATCTGCAGCACTCCCCCACAGCAGTATACCGTATGACATAATGCTGTGGAAGTAGCTGAAGTAAACTAGTCTAGCTGTGTCTGCGTCTGTAAAAAGACGGATCTCTTTGACTGCGTATGCCGCAGAACTAAGTCTCTTCGACAACCCGTCAATGTGAGGGCCCCATTAAAGCTTATTATACCTAAGACTAATATAAACAATAACAACGACAGCTATCATAACAATATAAAATGACTCAGCTCTCTGATGCAGACAAATAGTGCTTAAATAATAGCGTTTTAAAGATAGGAAGGGATTTGGCTAATCAAAGAAGGAAGAGAGTTCCATTAACGGATAGCTTGTACAGTAAAGGAGTTATCATACAAGTACCTATCTATCTGTCTTGTGCAAAGGCTGATTTATGTAGGATAAATAAATAATATACCTACATATACTTATACAAATAAATATAAAATACATACATATATACACTTTAACAATATATACCTATCGAAAGGAAATACAATGTTAGATGACAGGTTGCTAGTTGATAAAATTGTGTATAAGTTACAAAGTTAAGTGTACTCATTCTTTTTGGACATAAATTATCTTTATCTTTACCTCAATATCCCCCAGTGCGTGAACTTGAGCTATGATCTCCTGCAGTGGCTGGTGAGAGTAAATGGTCCAGGTGATACGGCCGCTTTCAGCCTCCACAGACTCGACGACCGGTTTCTGAACGAGTTCGATGGACCGACTGTGTTTACCGATGTCGTTTTCAGCCTGGAAAAAAACTTAATTTAATAAAACGACTCACATTTTCATTTATCTATTAATTTGCTAAGACGCGTACTGATAGTTCCTGTTAATCATGAGCACAGAGACCTCGTAACAATAATAAACGAAACTAGCTATATAAGTTTAAAAACTGAAACCCTAGCCGGGTTTAGTTACCTAGCGTAATTATAGGTCTTTACCTATGAAATTGCCGTTCTTCAGTACTGGTCATTTCAAATAGAAAAAAAGTTTGAAATGGCTTTGTATTCTAAATTCAAATTAATTTTGTTTTAAAAACATGACATTCTTTTTACAAACTCAGCCTTTTGTTTATTGATTAGCGTTGTATTTTCATTACATTTGAACATTTTTCGTCATAATGGATACTTTAAAAATTCGTGTAATTATGGCATGTGAGTTCCGTCGTGGCACCAACGCGACACAAACGGCACGTAACATCAAAGACGTTTACGGAGAGAACTGTACAAACGAACGCACAACCCGTTATTGGTTTTCCCGGTTGCGTTCTAGAAATTTTGACTTGAAAAATGAAGCTCGTGGTCGTCCAGAGAGTTTTATCAACAATGATGAATTAAAGGCGATTGTGGAAGCTGACGAAACTCAATCTACAGCTGAGCTGGCAGCAGCTTTTGATGTTAGCATCAAAACAATTTTGATCCATTTGCGACAAATAGGCAAGGTAAAAAAACTTAATAGATGGGTGCCCCACGAACTTAACGATCGCCAGCGCAACGTACGCGTCGAGACCTGCCTCGCGCTGCTCAATAGGCAAAGAAATGAAGGAATTTTGAACCGAATTGTTACGTGCGATGAAAAATGGATACTGTTCGACAATCGAAAGAGCTCAGCAAGTTGGTTAGATCCTGGTGGGATCCCAAAGCAATGCCCTAAACCAAAAATGACCCCTAAAAAGGTGATGGTCACTGTTTGGTGGTCTAGTGCAGGTGTGATTTACCACAGCGTTTTATAAAACGGCATGAGCATCACTGCAGATGTGTACTGTGAAGAACTGGAGACAATGATGGAGAAGCTTGCACATCGGCAACCAGCTTTGGTCAATCGGTCGTCCCCACTGCTCCTTCACGTCAACGCGCGACCCCATACTGCACAACAGCTGTCTGTTCTCTAAGCTGCAAGAGCTGGGGTTGGAAGCTCTCCCTCATCCGCCATACTCACCAGACCTTGCACTTACCGACTATTACTTTTTCCAAAATTTAGACAACTTTTTAGTGGATAAAAAATTCAATTCCCGAGAGGCAGTACAAAATGCCTTTGAAGAGTTTGTTGCCTCCCGTCCAGCTGATTTTTACAAGAAGGGCATCAATAAACTGCCAATGCGTTGGCAAAGAGGCGTCGATTGCATGAGTGATTACTTTGAATAACAGCCGGTTATTCACCCACTGCGCACCGGAGGTCGCGAGGATTGACCTTAAGACTTACTCTTGGAAACAGTGGCGGATTTACCAACAGGCTGAGTAGGCTTGAGCCTAGAGCGGCAGATTTTAGGGGCGGCAAATTTAGGAACGATTTTTTTTAAGATTTCTGTAAGGCGATTTTCTGATGTTTTGCAGAAAGAAGTCTACAAGGCCTCTTTCCTACGACTTTTCCCTCTTCCCTTTCATTGTACATTCAAGCAACGGTACCACAAACTTCTATAATATTCTATGGTAAAACACCCAGTTCGCGGCTCTCCACCAATATACCTACCTATTACATTACCCCTTATAGTACATGATTGAGCTTTGATAAGCTCAGAAATATACCCAAAAAAATAACCTGTGCAATTTCAACTAAGTTGTTGTATTGAAGGGCGGCAAAAATTGTACAGCCTATACTTAGGAAATGTGTAAATCCACCACTGCTTGGAAAAAGACTTTTCAAAAAACAACATTCAGTTAGACATAATATACTACATAAATACAGACTCTCGATTGAATATTTTAATTAATGTGTCCACAATATTTTTAAGATTAATCTAATATTTATTTTTTTATATTTCATTTACCGCGGCGGGCGTGCACGAGTTAGCCACGAAGTTCGCCGAACGACGCACGATTATTCACGAAATAATTCAAGTTTCGGCGCAGCCGAAAGTTTCGGCCATTTTTTGGCCGAACCCGAAACTAAGGCTTGCGATGTCTACTTGCGATGTCTCACTAGATTTCTTGACCGGAACCGAAATCGAACTTTCGGTCAGTTACTAAAAAACGTGCATACATATACACGACATACATAGACTGCCAAAACATAACCCTTCCCGTAGATGGGTAAGAAGAGTTTCTATAATAGAGAATATAAAGTTCATTATCGAACTGTCCGTACCTCACAAGTAAAGGTTCCAAAATCGGTGTCAGAAGTAGGTGTCACGGTTAAGTTCGAGTGAGGTCCTGAGGTGGAGAGCTCGTATTGGGTAGATTGGTCGGAGATTAGAAGACCGTCTTTGTACCAATGGATGTGAGGGCTGAAATAAAAAGTTTTAAACTTGTTTAAATAAATCACTTTTTTACTTAATTTCTACTTAATTTGACTATTTGTTTATTTATTCGTTTGTTTGTTACTCAGTCACGTCGTAACAGCTGAACCGATGTCGATGAAATTTAGTTTGTACAAAGTATAAACTGGATTAACATATAGGCTACTTTTTATCCCATAAATCAGGTCCCATGGGATAAAAATGGGGTCTCAAGTCAAGCTTTATTTCTAGATTACCTACACATTTAGTAGTATAATGGGTACGAAGTCGCGGGCAACAGCTAGTACGAATATAATTATGACTGTAATACAAATACAAACACTCCCTTACAATATTAAAAATGTTTTCATCATGCATGCTCTGAAAGTTGATCATTGTTAGCTCGATACCTGATGTGTAAATGCGCGATTTACGCCCCTACGGCCGCAAGCAAATTTGAATATAAATAAGGATTTGTTATGGAGGTTGTATTTCATTTTAGAATGAATGCAATGAACCTCATTCGACTCGTACTTACTTGGTTTCATAGCGAGCAGAGCACTGTAAAACAGCTTCCACGTTGATTGCAGAGTTGACCACAGTCTTATGAACGTGGACGCGGGGTTTACCTGAAGACAAACCAATCAAGAATATAAGTACTGATCTATACCAGTTATGAACTCATCTCTACCTACGATGACCTTGACGATTACGTCTACCTAGGACAAACAGCCCAGTTAGGTAAGTCCTTCGAGAAAGAGGTCAGTCGACGAATCCAACTCAGATAATCAAACATTAAATCAAACTAGATTAGAATAGAATAGAAAACGCTCCATGCATACCACAGTTAAATTAACCAATCATATTTAAAACATAAAACTAGATAAGCGATATTACAATTGGCGGGCTTATTGCTAAAAGCGATCTCTTCCAGTCAACCTTTGGATGGACTGGATTTTACAAGAACGTTAAAAGAGCTTTATAAATAAAGAGGAATTTACTGTGTACTTAATAAGCACTACTTAATAATACATAATAAAGAAATTACAATAAAAAAAAAAAAAAATATTGATGGACATTTCACACAGTGCTATCTAGCCCCAAACTAAGCTGAGCTTGTACTATGGGAACCCGATTACTGATATTTTTTATAAATACATACCAGAAACCCGGGTAGTTAAAATTAATGTAATATCATTCTACCTATATAATAGTACTAAGTGGCGGCTTCTCGTCCAAAATACCATCGTTTCTGAAGACAAACTTCTTTGATCAGTGTGTTACCAGTGATGTCATATGTCACAGAAACGTTGTCTCTCACTATGAGCCTCATAAGAAGGCTCGCGGTCGCTCAGCGTGCTATGGAGAGGGCTACGCTTGGTGTTTCTTTACGAGATCCAATCAGAAATGAGGAGATTCGTAGAAGAACCAAAGTCACCGACATAGCACAAAGGATTAGCAAGCTGAAGTAGCAGTGAGCACATAGCTGAAAAAACTGACGGCCGTTGGGACAGAAAGGTTCTCAAGTGGAGTCCACGCACTGGAAAGCGCAGCGTAGGACGGCCCTCCTAGATGGAAAGAAGATCTGATAAAGGTTGTTGAGAGACTTGTGCAGACCGCACAAGATCAGTCACTCTGCAAATCAATGGGGAGGCCGATAAGATGATTACTAAGTAAGTACACATACCTGCAACCGAAACACGAAGCTCTCTTTGATTATTGCCCTTATTGTTAAATGCATAGCAGTAGTATTTTCCAGAATGTTCCCTCTTGATGTTCTTTACGAAAACGCTGTTCACTGTGAACTCGCCGTCCTGCTCTCCCAGACGCTGGTTCTGAAAGGAAGAGAGAGATGGATATAAGTTTGTTGTTAGCAAATCGCGATGGATAAACGCCTTACACACTAATATTACTTTAAGAACTAGATTATGCTAAAGTCATGGCGAGGTTGCTATGTTTTACGGTCTTAGATTTAGGCCTGAAAGTTATGTGAAATCTTAATTTATGTAGTAGGCACTTATCTGGGACAACGAATTGTAATTTAGCAAAGCATCGCAGCCATCATTTACCATGATTTGTGAGATGTTATGCAACCTGATATTTCAGGATAGTTAGTCGCTTATCACGGTAAATATCCCGTTTTTAGTCAAAATAATATTAATTACAATGATAGTTTCAAAAGTCAAAGCTACCACAGATTGCTAGCACTGATCTTTAGATAGTTCACATATTATTTATTAATGTTGTAGTACGTTCTTTCTGAATAATGACACCATCCGACTTACTCCATTCTCGCTAGTTCTAGACCAGACGATCTGTGGTGGCGGCCTTCCTCTGACATCGCAAGTTAGCAGAAGGTCATTACCCTCAATGATGTTACCGTTGTTCGTGGCTGTGAACTCTGAAATTTAGAGATGAAAAAGTAATTAGATCCTTTGAAAAAACAAACACAGACTGTTGGGATGTTGGTTTAAGATAATTTAGAATAGCAGAGTTGAGAAAGCTAATCAGAAAGATTAGTATTAAGTCCTCCATTTGTACATTTTTCTGTTTGTGCAATTAATAATTAAAACAAACAAATAAAGATTTAGGTTTGTTAATTAAATTAAAATGTAGATTAGAAATTCACTTCATTGTCTATTCTTACGAGTTCCATGTCAATACAAAAATCACAAGTTAACTTCGTGAATGCCAGGAGGGGACTGCCGGGCCGAGCGCTGTCATTTCTTTGTTTACAATTTTGCTTGCCAAAGCATCGCTTAGTTCCTAGGTCCCTACACAGACTTATTAAAAAATGCATAAAAGTCGGTTCATTCATATTATTATAATTATTATGACATTGAACTTTGTGACTAGAACAATGTACACTTTTGTGGCATTGTAGATATTATTGACATCATCACCCATTGGTCAGTAAACCGCTAAGGGGCCTTTGGTGACCCCTAAGGGGTTATTGGAAACCCCTTGGGTTGTTCATTTGTAATATACCCCTCGATGAGCTACTTACGTATTATCTCCGGTGCCTCCAATACGAACAACTTGTGCTCTACTTTCGCGGTGATGCCTTCCTGTGCGACCTCGCAACGGTATACATCGCCGTCAGCTGGTTGCACTTTAGAAATGAAGAGATCTTTAGAGTCATGTAACCTGGAATTAAAACACATCTTGTATTAGTTAATGTCATGGTGCTAGCACTATCTCACTCTCATGGAAGCCTATAAAACGAGTGGTGTCCTATAAATACTCTGTTAGCTTATGAGTTTGTGTAGTATTAACATAAATATACATACATACATTAGTTTATCTATTATTAATATGTACTTTTTAGCAATACCTTTGGGTCCTAACACCCCAAGCAAAGTTCCTTTAGGTTTTTAAGTTCTTAAGTAAAGTTCTTATCCTCTTTTCCTTCGCAGGTGGGACACCTTTCTACCAACGTCTGCCAAAACGGTATAATTGTACTTACATAGAATATCTGTAATCTGTAAAAATCGAGTCAATTTTCAAGGTACCCATGAAGATCAGAGTGTTGTTTTTAAACCACTGGACCACTGTTCCATCTGAAAAGTAATTAAAATATGTTAATCAGTCGCACAATAACCTTAAACAAAAGTTAAGTACGAGTAGGACTCGCGCACCGAGGGTTCCGAACCTAGATAGGTTTATTTATGTTAATTAAGCAGCGCCATCTAGTTATGCGACCGGTAAACCAAGAAAACTTTTAAGACAGATATCTAAAAAACTGTTTTAGACAGATACTTAGTTATAATTTTCATGTAACCTTTACATATATGCCTAGTAAGTAAGAAATAAAAACAAAGCAAAAACTTAATTCATTAAATTACTTAATTTGAAAAAAAGTATATTAATGTTTTGAATTCTTTTAAATTAATTAGTGTAATTGGTTGATCCGTACTAATGAAATAAATAAATAATTATTAATAAGTTTAAGGGTGGTACCATAAATATGGCAGCTACGCTTTATTGGAAGTTGTGGGTGATTTTTTTTACTCTCATTCTTATAACGTACGTTTGTCAATCACCTTAGTCCTTAGTGAGACAACTCTCTTTCAGGGTTAACCGAATTATATTTACAATTGATTTGATCCGCAACATTGAATCGTACAATCAGAGTCCATAATACAGTCACTCCTATGAATAATAATTTGACAGTTAACCGGAACTTCCGCTCGCGCTTTTGGCGCCACCGGATATGACGCCATGTTGTCAATCAAGTTTATTGGGGAATGAATCAGACTTTTAGATGTTTTAAACAAATGTATTACTTAATCTTAATACGTTATTATAATTGATTACGTTTTTGGTCCGGTAGTAAGTAAATAGGATGGGTGTAATGTGGTACGCATGCAGTCTAGATGGTAGGTACCCACGACACAAGGGAATCCAAGTGTGGGGTCAGGTCTATGTATAAGGATGTGTGCCTTCATAAGAAGGCTCGAGGTCAAACAGCGTGCTATGGAGAGGGCTACGCCAGAAATGAGAAGATTTTTAGACGAGTTTAGGGCGGGGCACATAGTTAGAAGAACTAAATTCCACTCAGGCAGAAAGGTTCTCGACTGGAGACCACGCAATGGAAAGCGCAGCGTATGGCGGTTCCCCACTGGATGGAAAGAATACCTGATAAAGGTTGCTAATCGGCAAAGGAGACAATTGATTTAGCAAGTGATGCTACCACTGCTGGACATAGGTTTCTCCAAAAGTGTGCCACCAATCTTAAGCTCTTCTCATCCAGTCTCAGCCAGCCACATCACGCAGATCGTCACTCCATCTAGCCAGGGGTGTCCTACGCTTGCATAGATGTGGTCTCCACTCCAGAACACATTTATCCAACGGTTATCAGTTCTGCGGCAATTATGACCGGCCCGCTAATACTTCAGCCTGCTGACTTTCTGAGCTACACATTGCTGGCTACATTTATTGCCGTGAAAAGATTACTGGTTTTGGAACACAATGGATAACTTACTGTCAGGATCAACGTTGCACTCCAGCCTGACATCGCTGCCAATGTCAACCTCATACGTCGTGGGGAGGGTGGTGATGGTGGCTTTAATAACAGGCTCGGCCTTCATCTCCGAGTTTTCTGAAACATGGAAAGGTTAATTGTTATTTTTATAGTTTTGCCTGTCGTGCTCGTGCTATGTTAGAAATTGAGGCTTCTTTTCTAGAACTATGATTAAACGTGAATCGAAGCGTTTATATTTCGACAGCTCCCAATGAACAAACTGACCCAAATCTATGCTTCAGTTTTACGTTTAGTTTTCAAAGTTAAAACCACACATTTATTGCGTACATGTTGTATAACATAGGTCTTAATTTATGTGTTTCTGTTTCAAATTTGAACCCTGAAAGGGCACTGCAATTTTCCACTAGGTGGCGATTAATATATAAAAATTAAAATAATATCAACAAAAATCGAAAAAAAAACAGGTTACTGCGGTAAAAATCTACTCACATTACTTATTAAAATTAAATGACCTGCCTAAATACTTACAATTACATCCATATTAGGATTTTTCCTCGACTCTTGCACCGAATAAAAACTATGTTCACACACAATTTCTTCGAAATCGGTTCAGCCATTACGACGTGATTGAGTAACAAACAAATAAACAAACATCCAAACTTTCACATTTATAATATTAGTGTGAAGTGTAATAGTGTGGTAATCAAGCGTTTGACCTCTAGCAAAATAGTGGATTAATAATAAATTGTTAACTTTGGATTTAAAAACTCAAAAAAAAAAATTGTGTTGATAGATTCGACTGGATTCAAACATAGGATTCAATACATACAAATTATGCTGGCGGGAGCTAGTTTTTATTAAAAAGAAAACTTACCATCAACGTCATCATTTTGTGTTCCATCATCATCACTGGCTTCGTCCGCAGCAAAATTTTCATCTTCACTGATTTCATCCGCTAAAAAGTCATCATCATTCGCATCTCGCCTTTCCATATGATGTCTTGCTTCTGAAACAATGAAACATAATAATGTAGACACAACAGTCACATAAAGATCCACACTACGCTAAATATAAATTTAATTTAATTTTGATTGTTTAATTGATTTTAATTTTTTTTTGTGTGGTATTAATTTTATAGTACCTATGTTTAGTTACCATTTTTATTATTATTTAGTTTATTTTTAAACACGATATTGATTGAAAATACTTAATTGCACTTATAAAACTAGTACAACGGCGAACTTAATGCTAAAGAGCATTCTCTTCCAGATAACCTTTAATGAAATGAACTAAATGAAATAATGAGAAACTGTTAGAAATTGGCCCAGCTGTTTTTTACATGAGCGAACTAATGAATGAATAAAAATTCTCGAAATATAAGCTAGATTTATTTAAACCATCTCAAAAATTTCTAAGACGACTGGGACTTGAACCCGCAACCTTTTTCTCGATACTATGCTGAAATTAGTGATATGATTACTGATTTAAACGGGTATTTATCGCGTATGTACTTTTTTATTTGTTATCCAGACGTTTCGACTGTGTTGCAACAGCCGTGGTCGCGGGCGGTATAACGGTATAAAAAATAAAAAAAGCTACAAACGTGATAAATATCCATTTAAATTATTATACTAGCTGACCCCGCAAACGTTGTTCTGCCATATACATACATTATCAAAGAAATCAAATACAGAGTGAAATATCAAAGTGACGCGACACTTCATGTAAATGACTTCACGTCAATGAACCTCCGACCTCGAAGACGACTTCCGTGGCGCAGTGGACGAATAGTCGGCTGAGACGCAGGAGGTAGTTGTAGTAAGTATGTATTTACAAAAAAAAAGTATATAAGTATTCTATCAGTTATTTGGTTCCTATAGTACAAGCTCTGCTTAGTTTGGGGCTAGATAGCGTTGTGTAAAATGTCCAGCAATATTTATTTATTTATTATTTAAATGCACTCCTGCTAGCGGTAAATATCAAAGACTTGAATTCCTTTAAAATATCCCAAGCTCTACATAATAGAGTTAGCTACCATTGACAGAAACAAGACACCATGCTTTCTAAAACCATTGAAATGGTCTTTACATGGTATGGCCAATTGAGGTACAATCTTGTACCGGTCAGTATTCCTGTGCGAGTTACAATGGTGAACGTTTGGTATGGTACAAATCAGGTTCTAGAATATTTATCTGTATTTTAGTACTGTTAAGGCCTTCATCCAAAGAGGGATTCACATAATTCAAAATCAAAAAATAACAAATAATAATTTTAATTTTACAATTTATATTCTATTCATATAAATTTTATATTATTATTAATGATTTATATTTAACATTAAAATGAAGAACTCTAAAAATCTTTAAACAAACCTGTCTAATAATATATTTAGTGTTATTTATGTGAGACAACAAACAATTATGCCTAAATATTACTGGACTTAATATTTATTACATTGGGGGTGTTATGCTTGTTTTTTTTAACTGTTAATTGTATGATTGTTTGAATAGTTTTGTTTAAGATTTTTTTTTATTAGAATACATGTATTGAAAATAAATATTTGTGTAACGTTGAGTATTTTAGTTTCCCTATAGAGCATTTCGTTTCGTGTGGTGTGTAGGTATATAAGGTTGGTCTTGGCTGCAGATCCTCATACTTCAATGAGATATTCTGATGTATTCAGATATTCAGGGATATATGTGTAAATTTGTACAGTCAGTCAGTCAACACCCTCCAACTAAGGAAGTACGAAACTCATAATTACTGAACCGGGACATATCAATTGCTGTAATTAACTGGCGGCCAGCAGTAGGTCAGCTTTTGATAGATCATCCGATGCCTGGTACAGTCAGCGGCGTAAGTCTGTTTGTGACTTAAAGTCTAAATAACACAAATACCTTTTGTGGCTAGTTCGGAAATCTATGAACCGACTTTGCAATCTGGTTGATCGGTGTAAGAAAAATCTGTGTAGATGGGAAATACAGGAACTCACTCCCGGCGTATGTTTTTTCGAACCAGTATAATCTTGGAGTCTTCAAGTCCAGAGTGAATAGGTTCTTTCTAGGCAAGGGTGCTCCATCTTCGATCACACTTTCACTTACCATCAGGTGAGGTAGTGGTCAAGCGCTTGGCCACTAACCAATTAAAAAAAAACAGCTAGAAAATTGCGAAAAAAATCGATTTTTTAAACATACCGATATCTTAACATTCAGCTATGTGCCTGTGTTTTTGATTTTATGTGATTAAGTTACTAAAAATTCTATGGATTTTATTGTTATCTAAAAATAAACACTACTTATTTATTTATTTTTAAATTGAGTGACTAAATTTATAGAAGTAGAGGATTTGATCACAATTTTTGTCGGTGAATGTAGAACATCCTAGGTCTATCAGTATCGTGAACTCTCGTGGGACAAAGAAAAGGAGCAGTTTTAACAATTAAAATATGTCAATATCCTCCATTATTAAAGTAACAAGCTGCTGTCTATTGTTAATAGATTCTCATCATAAACCACTGATTATTTTTTCAAGTGTGTTCAGTGTTTGACTGTAACATAAACAATCAAAACTTATAACCAGTCAAAACCGATTTTGACTGAGAAAATATGTTAAATCTAGTTTTGACTTTGAGTGCTGGAAGGGGATTATTGGACTAAAAAGTCCAGGAAAAAAAGTATATAAATATTCTATCAATCGGATGCCAAATGACATGTGGGCAAAGGTAGCTACTGAGTAGGCCCCTGACGCAGTGAGAAGGCAATGCAGCAGAAAAGGAGTGAGATGGCAGGATAAATTGTAGTCGTGATGTTTAGAATAAATAGGGGAATTCCCTTATCCAGCAGGACACAAATGCCTGAAAATAGAATACAAATATTCTATCAGTTATCTGGTTCCCATAGTGCAAGCTCTGCTTAGTTTGGGACTAGATAGCGCTGTATGAAATATCCAGCATTAATTTTATGTATAAACTCCAAATTTTTTTCGTTCTTATAAAGCAGTCATGCCGTATAAGATGACCAACCATCTTCCTTCTTTTTTTACCTGATTTATAAAATCAAAGCACGTAACAAACACCCTGGCCCTTTCTCAAACCATTAAGAATTTCCACAGCAATTAAACTGTTCATTGCTATGCTCACAGTACCATGCTGTCTCCAAACCCTCATTAGTATTCGTCATGAGGACAGGAGCATCGTGCGAGTATTAAGTATGAATGGATTATCAAAAGCGGTTAGATGCAAGCTACGTCAGAATATTGAAATTCAATGATACAAATACAATCATAGGAACCAGATACAATATCATCACATTCGCTACTAGCGCCCTCAGTAATGAGTAGTTTGCGATACTCGTAAAGGGCAAGCAAGTATAAAGTGCCATTACCTACTTTTTAAGACCTTATTGTAGATGCAGCTAATGATGGCCAATTTACAATTCTACTGGCGACGTACATTGGCATCTCGCGTCATATGCATGTCAAGGCGGTACGAAGTTCGCCGGGTCAGCTAGTAATGTATACATACTTGTAAATACCTATGTAAATTCAAATGAATTACTGTACATATTCAAAGAATTAATGTACATTAAATACATTTTTAAATACGCCAGTTTGAACTCAACACTAAAACAATTTTGTTAGATCAAAATACTAGCTGTCAGTCCTACCTAAGCCTAAAAAAGTATGGAGGAAAATTGAATTCTAATAAATGTATTTTGTTCTTTCTTAAAAAAAACCAAGCTTGTACACCATGCTAAACCAATACTTGCCAACACAACATTTATTGTTCTAAAGAAATAAAGAGACCCATTGATCATTTAAGAAAAACGAGTTTTATTAAAATTTGTATCCTCTACATGTAGGTGACCACAAAATGTAACTAAAGTAATTGCAAATTTGTTAAGAACAGCCGTGTTTATCATTTATTTTAAGTTAATCGTATGCGTTACTTCTACAAAAAGCTGTCTCCTTTTAGGATTCTCACGGGGCGCAGGGAATTAGTGCATTGCCTCGTGTAAATGTGCGCGAAATCTGGTAATTCGTGCATTCATGGTTTAGAAGTTATTCATGATAAATAGATTATTAGGCCTTACTAAAACAGCACTCCGTGTGGTCAGTTTTCGTTTGGCTCACTCTAAGACCAACTGTTGCTAAGGCGTTGATATTGAGGACACTGATATTTTGAGGCGTTTTGGTAATGAGTACTCGTACCTATGTCGTCTGCGTACAAGAGATTCCAAGGTAACGGGAACATTTTACATCACAAATAAGTACATGAAATAGGCACAGTTCTTGTAAAGAATTTTGATTTTTTTTTAATATTTGAACAATTGAAAGATGTTTTGGTTTACTTAAACGACGTTTTCCATTCTGTGGGATTGAGATCAGTGCCTTTTTTGTTTTTTAGAAAGAAAACGACCAACATTTTAGTAGATACTTATTCATTTTTCAACTTTTAAAAGTGCCTATCCATCAGTAATGTATAAATATCTTCACGTACTATCATTTCTCATAAGTGCTACTTATATAGCCTCAAGCACCCTTTAGTTATGATTTATTTTTATTTGCTCGTATGATTCAATGTCAGCTGTTTCAATAATTCCTGATTATCATGAAGGGACTGACATATTCTGTAAAATAACTTGAATGTTGACTGTAGCGTTTAGTCATAGATCTATTTCGTGTTATATTTTATATTAAATATATTTAGTAACATAAAAAAGGGATTACTTGCGACCACATCGACATACAGACATTAAAAAAAATACGAGCCTTACAGTAGTCGCATATGGTGTGTAACATCTGACCACCGCGCGCGCTCATCGGTCAAATCAAATAGCGCTCGCTTCCCCGGTTTCCTGTAACATATTTCCGTCCCTTTTGCCAAAATCACGCCCACAAATAGAGAGGAAAGATGTTACACATCAAAATTAGTTCACACAACCAGTGTTGCCAGCTTGAGATTCCTATAAGTACGACAGGGTTCCAAAAATGTACGGTTTTGATCTTGAAGGTACGGTTTTCGAAAACTGAGCAGTAGCGGCTTGCAAAAATAGTCCTTTTCTGATTAGCTGTCCGCACGTATAGACCTTTAAGCGTATTCTATAAAAAAACAAGTTCGAGTGGGACTCGCGCACTGAGGATTTCGTATCTACCTATATTTTTAACTTTTGATACTATGTATGTTTAAAATAGTGTTCATGTTTATAAACACTATTTTCACTAAAACGGGATATTTACCATGATTTGTTAGTTTTTAAGTATCCTGATATTTCGACGCAGTTGCATGCGCCATGATCTCGGGTAAACTGAAGTCTTTGCGAGTAGATGGTTATTGGCTGATATATCGATCTGCCCTCTATCAAGTGAATAATCATGTTAAATATCCCGTTTTTAGTGAAAATAGTACCTATATTTTTGTTAATTTAGCAGTGGCATCTAGTTATGTCTATTTTGATAAAACTGCACACACCTTATATTTAATCACTTCATTATTTATTTTTATTTTATTTCGTCGACGCTGCACTACCTTTGCTTCTGGCTTCAGCTGAAAATCAGTGTTGGGTGCATAACATCCAACATTATGCGGAGCTGAACGCCATTTAGGTATGCAGACACATGAGTTGAACTGTCATTAGTCTATTAACTGTCTGGTATTACTTATTAGATTCAATTGTACCTACTGTTCTTTATAATTGTTTTATGTGTCATTTTGTGTATAACAATGATTATTCTATTCTATTCTTTTCTTATGTGACTGAAAATAAGTAATCTTTACAGGCAGGTTTCTAAAAAATCTGTTCTAGATACTATCTTCATATTCATTTTAGATTTTCCGCTGATGAACAAATCATCGTTCGTGGTTGACTAGCTTTGAAAAGGGCGGTGTCTCACAAGTATCCATAAAAATACTTAAATTACCTACCTAGCCTAGTTTAACACCCGTTTTATTATTTAACCCCCTGCATTCCGTCACGCCCGCAGGGTCAATTTGACCCGAACCACGGACAATCCCGTTTTACAAACAGTCAATGACAAAATTTACTTACATTAGTATTTTTTTTTTCGTAATAGATAATTTTGGTCAAACTTTGATCTAGATTTTATGATAAGAATAGCTAGTTGACTAGATCTTTGGGATTTGATGAGAGTAATATAAAAGTTTGGTTTTGGGCGAATACATAATAAAAAAAAAATCCATCCCTTTTTCCAAAATCACTCCCACAAACCGAGATGAAAGATGTTACAGATCAAAAAGTTTATTGAGAGTTCACAGGGCACACAGTAAATAGATATCAAAAATCAGTGGCAATTTATACAAAACTTTGCCTTTCTTTAAGTTCCTTTATTTAAATTTTTTAATTGGTTAGATCTTGGTTTGACCACAATCTCAAATAAATTTATGTGGCTGATAGTACAACTTTATTGAATTTTTACAGCTTCTGTACAATGAAATTGAGATTTAATAAGAAAACTGTTTTATAACTCCAATATGATTTTTATGAGGATACAGGTTGTAAAGTTATTTGGGGCATAACGTCAGGTGTTCTGATTTTAGGACGGAAATGTTAGCGGTTTTTGTTTCAAATACTAGTTTATCATCCCGGCTTTTCACAGATTTTTATCAAAATAAACTATAGTTTTTGATTTGAGTGTTAAACGCTATAGCATTTAACACTCAAATAGCTATCTATCAATGAAAAAAAATCTAACTAAGAAATAATTTGAACATTTCATCGTCTAAATTTTTGTACCGAAGACTTAGGCGGCTCTATGTCCAAATCATAACTCTCTGCAGTTTGTTGAAAGGTATGTATAACTGATTGTCCCACTCTTCTCAGTGAAGCCAGCCGGCTTTGCGTGCCCGAACAACGTGCCAGATTTCGATCAGGCCGAGTGCGCTTGTTGGAACCACTGCGAGCACGTACGTTGCACTGCCAATAGTCACCTATCTCCCGTGCGCAGCGCAGCCTTAATGAGCATATTACCATCCATTCTCAGTTTGAGTGCGGATGACTGGAAGACGATCGAGCGAGTGTATCTCACTCAGTTATTGTGAGAGTATTTAATTATGTATACCAGGGGTCGGCAACCGGCGGCCCGCGGGCCGCATGCGGCCCGTAGACTATCTCGGTGCGGCCCGCAACCCTGAAGTCCGTAAGAAAAAAATACCGAAGCAAAAGGCCATATAAATTCACTAGAATTTATACGGCCATGCTGCTGGGCCATGAGAGTATTCTTGAAAGCTCGCTCCCACGCGGGGTGATAAAAATGTACCTCTATTTCATTTCTTAAGAACTGTTTATCAAGACTGTGATGTTATGTATTGTTTCTACCGAAAATAAATATTTGCTGTACTTATTCAATTCTTGGCAATTTCTTTTGCGTTTATCTGCCGCACGTGCGGCGGCGGGCGGCTCCTTTGAGACAATAGGCGGGGCGGCAGTCTTTGATTAGACGCAGGTGTGCGGCGGCGAAAAAATTCAAAGCGACCGGTTTTAGTTAAAATCACAGCCGCGCGCAGCTCTCGCCACATTACTCTCGAGAGGCCTCACCTCGCAGAGTCTTTTTAGACTCTCCGGAATCTCCGGACCCACCCTCCCCCGAGGACGATATGGAGATCGACCTCCTTCTACGCCCCGCGTCTTCCGCAGAGGCATCAAACTCCTCTTCCTCCGACTCGGAGGAAGATTTCACCCTCGTCACGGGTGGTAAGAGGAAGAAGCCCTCTTCGAAGAAGACCTCTTCGTCGAAGAAGGTTTCCTCCGTTTCCCCCCCAGCCAAAAAGGCAACCCCTTCCTCGGCCTCGCAGCCAGCCCGCCCCGCCTCTCCCCCCGCGGCTTCCACTGCCGCGAGGAAGGAAAGGCCTCCCCCGCCTCTTTTCATCCGCGAAAAGGGCAAGTGGGACAGAGTTTCCTATCTGTGTAATGAGAATAAAATCTCATTCACAAACGCCCGCAACACTAAGGACGCTATTAAAGTCCTACTCCCCACTTCCGACGACCATCGTCGTCTCACTTCCCTCCTACGTCAAGAGCACATAGGCTACCATACCTATGCTCTCGAAGACGAAAGGCTCCTTCGAGTCGTGATCCGCGGCCTCCCCGCGGAGCACTCCACTGAATCCATTAAGTCAGACTTACTGGCTCAGTCCTTCCCGGTGAAGGAGGTCCACCGTATGCATAACGGTAAGACCACATACAATCTAGTACTCGTAGTACTAGAGCTGTCACCGGCAGGGAAGGCCATCTTCAACCTGAAGATGGTCAACAACCTCTCCGGCCTCCGGGTTGAACCCCCCCCACCGAAATGGCACTCCTAGTCAGTGCCATAGATGTCAGCTGTATGGCCACTCGGCCAAAAACTGCCACGCCCGCCCCCGTTGCGTCAAGTGCCTGGGTGACCATGGCACCTCTGACTGCAACCGCACTCGAGACACCATCGAGCCGCCAAGCTGCGTGCTTTGTGGTGCCGTGGGGCACACCGCGAATTATCGTGGCTGTCCTTCGGCACCCAAAGTCAGCAGGGTGGTGGCTCGTAGGAGTCTACCCCGACCCTCCCCGCAGTATACCAAGTCAACCCCAAAGTTGACCTTGGTACCCTCGCAGGAGGCGCAACCTCCCAAAAGCTCAGCATGGGCCAAGCCCTTGCCATATTCGAGCCTAGCCCTTAAGGCAACGGCCCCCCCCTCCGCGCTCTTCTGAGCCAGCCCCCCCTTCGAAAATGGGCAAGTCGGACTTTGCTGCCGACTTGGCCCTCATCATGGAGTTCTCCTCCATCGACCTTGCCGAGGTTCGCGTGCTTGCACAAAAACTTAGGCAAGCAAACACCACCCTCGAAAAACTGATTGCCCTTGAGGCGCACTCAGCTCTTCTCGCCGCCGTTAAGGCAGCTTCGTCCTCCTCCAAACCCTTTTAGGCCCCAAAATGGTTGTACAAAAGGAAAGGAAAAAACCGCGTTCTTTATCACTAGCGTTCTTCAACGCTGACGGTCTTTCAAGACAGCGTTCTATTATCCAAGATTTTCTAAATAGGCACCAACTTGATATCTTGCTAGTACAAGAGACAAATTTAAAGCCCGGTCATCGGGACCCCAAAATCCCAAACTACCAAATTGTTCGCAATGACAGACTGCTAGCTCAAAAGGGCGGCACTGTCATTTACTACAAGAAGGCTCTACACTGCATGCCTCTTGATCCCCCTTCTCTGTCTTACATAGAAGCCTCCGTCTGCAGGCTAGCAATGACCGGGCATTCCTCGGTCATTATTGCATCCTGCTATGTCCCTCCCGGCAAGCCTCGCTCACCTCAATTCGAGAGTGACCTGCAAGCCCTTTTCAGTCTAGGAAGCTCCGTCATATTGGCGGGTGACTTCAACTCCAAAAACGTCATGTGGAATAGCACCACGACGAACTCTAAAGGCAAACAACTAGAAAGCCTAGTTGAACCCCTTAATTTCGACATCATTGCCCCTAGGGGCATGACTCGCTTCCCTACTTCCACTCCCCCCGAGCTCCTTGACATTGCACTTCTCAAAAACGTAGCCCTTCGGCTACGCTTAATCGAAGTCATTCATGAGCTCGATTCCGATCATCGACCGGTAATGCTCTTACTCGGCCCTCCCACTGACCAGCCCCCTGCCACCAAGACTGTGGTAGAGTGGCATAAACTTGAGAAAGCCCTCAAGGCTGCGCACTCGACTGAACTAGATAGGATCCCTTCTGTCATTCGGACATCTGGTGATATTACGGTAGCGGTTGACGCCCTTACCACACATATCACAAACTCAGTCAGAGACTCATCAAAGCAGGTGCCCGTAGTGGATGACCACAGGGGCCCCCTGCCAGATGATATCAGACGGCTGATGACTGAAGCTAACGCCGCAGTTAGACTTCATAGTCGCTGCCCCACTAACGACAATCGAGTCTTAATGCGCTCCCTGCACCGTGAGGTGAGAGAGCGCATTAAAGAACATCGCAATCGTGAGTGGGAGAGCCTGCTCTCGGGGATCGAGCCTAGCCATCTGGCCTACTGGAGGTTAGCTCGCTCCATGAAAGCGGACGCTCTCGCTCCGATGCCTCCCCTTATCCGACCCAATCACCCTCCAGCATTCGAAGACGAGGAAAAAGCCGATTTCCTGGCTGAAACCCTCGAAGCTCAATGCTCGCCCAGTCTCGAACCCGTCGACCCTGTTCACCTCCATACGGTGAACAGCGAGGTTGACCGCTTAGCCTCCCGACCCCCTACTTCCCCACTTGATCCGATTGAGCCCTCTGAAGTCTTTGACACTATCAAGGCCCTACACCCAAAGAAAGCCTCCGGCCCCGACGGCATTTCTAACAGAGTACTCAAACAGTTCTCTGTTCCCCTTATCCATATCCTAGTCTGCATCTTCAATGCGGCTATGGAAACTTGCACCTTCCCTGATGCTTGGAAGGAAGCCAACGTCATTGGCATCCGAAAACCCAGCAAACAGGCAAACGATCCAACTAGTTATCGTCCCATTAGTCTACTTAATAGTCTAGGCAAGATATATGAGCGTCTTCTAATGAAGCGCCTCTGGGCTCATGTCAATGAGTTCAAACTCCTTCCCGACGAGCAGTTTGGCTTTCGAGCCCAACATTCATGCCCACAACAGGTGCTCCGCATAACGGAGCATGTCCTCTCCAACTGGCAAAGTACCTGGCCTTCAGATACTGGTGCCGTCTTCCTCGACGTAGCGAAAGCTTTCGACAAAGTCTGGCACAACGGCTTGATCTACAAGCTATTCAAACTCGGAGTCCCAGACAGACTCGTGCTCATCATACGAGACTACCTACAAGGTCGCAGCTTTCGCTACACCGTGGAAGGCACTCTCTCTAGTCCTAGACCAGTCAGAGCAGGAGTCCCTCAAGGCTCCGTTCTCGGCCCCCTCCTGTTCACGCTGTACACCAGCGATATCCCCCGCACTCCTCAAGTGGAAATAGCCCTATACGCAGACGACACAGCCTTGTACACATCCAATCGGAATCCCGATCGGGTGGGTATAAGGCTGCAGGCTGCCCTTCACTCATTAGCCACTTGGTTCCGCAAGTGGCGGATCGAGGTAAACCCGTCGAAAAGTACAGCAGTGTACTTCTCACGGAGAAACCTCACTCCCAAACCGATCTCTCTATTTGGCCAGCCCATTCGCTGGGCCCCATCAGCCAAATATCTGGGTGTCATCCTCGATAGGCGTCTTTCCTTTAGGTTGCACATCACTAAGAGGTGCAACCAAGCAAAGTTCACCCTAGGACGATTGTCCTCACTTCTAGGCGCGAAAAGTAAAATGTCCCTTAAAAATAAGGTGACTCTTTACAAAGCGTGCATTCGCCTCATTATGACATACTCATCTGTAGTATTTGCCCACTCTCCTAAAGTTGGTGCCATTCAGGTTATTCAAAATCGCTTCTTGCGAAAAGCCTCAGGCTCGCCCTGGTACTTTCGCAATAAAGACCTACATCGCGATTTGAAATTAGAATCAATAGCCAGGTTCATGAAGCTCGCTTCCAAGCGGTTTTATGAACTTGCCTCTAATCATCCGAACCCTTTGGTACACACCATTCCGGTTTACCCGTTGGATCCGCCCGCCAACAAAATCCTCCGTCGACCGAGACACGTTCTCGGAGACCCGGATGACGAAATCACCTCTGCTAATGCGGAAGGTGAGTCATCTATATCAGACAGAGCAAACACTTCACAGAAACACCGACCTCGCCGGCGAGGTCGACGAGTCCCTTCAGTCGCCGCTTATACGAGGTACAGACATGTACCCGGGCGTTTCTCTCCTATCCCCATCCCGGCAACAGCCCAAGCCGAGGTTCGTACCTAAGTGGTGCCCTTGCGCTAGTTGCCTAAAAAACTTACTGGGCTGAGCGCCATCTGCGCTCGCCAAAAGTTCGGTTAAGCTGTCACGGCCTCAGAGGCCAACAGCGAGATTAGTCCATCCGAAAAAAAAAAAAAAAAAAAAAAACTCTCGCCACATTCGGTTGTGGAAATTCGCCGGAAACTCACGTCTCATCTGGTTGCTAGCTACGCGTTTCGTTTCACCTTTCTTCCCTTCGCTGATAGCTTCTCACGCACGACGTATGAGGTAAGTTGTATGCACTCGCGAGCATTTTGTTTTATTTTATTTACTGCTTGTTAATGTGAACCTTCAGATTGATGGGTAAATGTTATAAGGACGGGGATAGTAGTTACATGACATGAAGTTAGTTACGAGTGTGTCATGTTTTAATTATTATTTGAATGTGGAGTTGAATTTGTAGGTGCTAACTGGAACATATAATTTTACAACGAATTTAATTTTTTTCATTATTGTTACAGAATAATTATATAAACATGGCTTCAAGAAAAAGGAAGATAGAAGAAGAAAAAAGAGTTTTTAACGAATTATGGACAGAATTATACTTTTTTATCGAGTTTAAAGGAAAACCGTTATGCTTGATTTGTCAAAAGAGTATTTCTGTAGTAAAGGAATATAACCTGAAGCGACATTACGACACCGAGCACAAAGCTAAATTTGACTGTCTTGAAGGAGAAATACGGAAAAGGAAAATTTCCACTTTGAAATCGTCATTACAAAATCAACAAAACATATTTAAGGTTGTGGCAGATAACAGCGAATCGAATGTTCGGGCCAGTTACAGGGTAGCAGAGATTCTTGCAAAAAGTGGACGTCCGTTTACCGATAGTGAATTAGTAAAAGAGTGTGTCTTAGCTATCGCAGAAGAAATATGCCCAGAGCAGAAAAAAATGTTTGAAAGTCTTAGTCTCTCTGCAAGAACTTGCACCCGACGTACTGAAGACTTGGGTGCTAATTTGTGTGAACAACTCAGGGATAAGGCGCAGTCTTTCGACTGCTTCTCTTTAGCGATGGATGAAAGTACGGACGTGTCGGATACAGCACAGTTACTCATATTTGTACGCGGCATTGACGAAAACTTTACTGTTTACGAAGAGCTTGTGAAAATGTGCAGTTTGAAAGGTACAACTACGGGAGAAGATTTATTTCACCATGTGGAACAAGCTCTGGATTCATTGCAATTAAGCTGGGAAAAGTTAACAAGTGTCACTACCGATGGAGGCAAGAACATGAGCGGTCAAAACAAAGGTGTTGTTGGGAGAATCATCAGCAAAGTGAAAGATTCTGGATCTACTGTGCCATTGATTTTTCACTGTATTGTCCATCAAGAGGCATTGTGCTCCAAAGTTATATCCTGGAAAGAAATAATGGATACTGTAACATCCACTGTTAATTTTATAAGAAGAAATGGGCTCACACACCGTCAGTTCCAAAAGTTTTTGGAAGATCTGGAAGCTGAACATGGTGACGTGGTTTACTACTGTGAAGTGAGGTGGCTCAGTCGAGGTGCCGTTTTGGAACGGTTTTTTGATTTGAGGAAAGAAATTGGCAACTTCATGGAGATGAAAGGAAAGCCAGTAGAAGAGCTTACTAACAAACAGTGGATTATCGATCTTGGTTTTTTGACTGATTTGACTAAGGACCTGAATCAGCTCAACAAACGCTTGCAGGGAAAAAATAAATTGATTTGCGATATGTATACAGATGTAAAGTCATTTGAAATGAAACTGAAACTGTTTATCAAGCATATTGATGAAAAAAAGCTTGACCATTTTCCTAATTGCAAGAAAGCCGTGGAAGAAGCTGGAGATAATTTTGTGTGGCAAAATATTACAATGAGAAACGTGTTAACACAACTACAAACTGAGTTTGTAAATCGATTCACCGACTTTAAAAAGAGCTCCCTTAACATGGAAATATTCCAAAACCCTTTTGCAATTGATATTAGTGAGATACCAAGCAATTTGCAAATGAACATAGTAGATTTGCAAAGTAATAGCACACTTAAAACGGCATTTAAGGAAAGCACTGACTTGATACAGTTCTACGGAGGTTTGAGTTCTGAAAACTTCAAAGAATTGAAAAAGTTTGCTCAGCAGATAATAACTATGTTTGGTAGTACATATTTGTGTGAGCAGACTTTTTCAATTCTCAACTACCGCAAAAATAAGAATTGTTCGCGGTTAACGGATGAACATTTAGACGCGATACTGCGCGTGTCTACTACTAAAATGAAAGCAGACGTTAAAAAACTTGCAAGTCAAATGCAGCCTCAAAAATCTCACTAGTTCTTACTTTTATGTTAGTATAGTAGTTCAATTAAAAAAGAGATAATTGTATGAATATATATGCGTTTTATTTCAAATATTAAAAATACATGCCCGAACATATAAATATAAGTGCGGCCCGCACTGATACTCTGGCAACATATGTGGCCCGGCTATAGCATAAGGTTGCCGACCCCTGATGTATACCTATGTTATGTTAGTTATTTTAAGTGCCTATTGTATTTGTATATTTGTTGTGTTTTTTTTGTGTACCTTTTTAACCTAAAATAAGTTAATAATGAATAAGTAAGTATATTATAATTTGTATTTTTTTAGTAGAAGTTTTAGATATAGCGTATTAGATTAATTCTGTAAAGTTGTATTTAAGTGTAAATAAACGAATTTGAATTTGAATTTAGGAATTCTTATTTGGATTATTGTAGTTACAATACTTTTAGACACGACTTTTAACCATTTCTTCATGATCCAAATTCTAGATTTCGTTTCAAATGCACTACCTGAAAACAGTCGCTGTAGTGTTTAGGATATAGATTCAGCTCGAGTTAGGTTTGCCTAGCACCTATAGCACCCCCTTAGCTTAGTAAGCCAGTTTATCTATAATACGAGACTTAGTGACCCCGATATTCCAAAGAAATAATTTATCGCCCTACATAAATTATAACATAAAATAAATCAACTTATGAAAATTGCCAATTCGCGGGCCCAATTGACCCCAAAACGTATCAGAAAATTGATCAGCCTGACCACCCGATGGTTATACCCTGCAATAAAATTATCATTGATTAAGTGGTGTCGTGATCACCATCCATTTGTCTTATATTTAGGTGATCTAATTTAACGATCAACACGGACGAGCCAGTGACGATTTAACAGTATATCATTTACAGTTAATACAAAAAAATAAAGATAACGAATAGAGTTTCTTGTGAAAGGGCTAGCCCGGGGAAGTACCTATTTCTGCCACCAAGCAGCATTACTGTGTTTCGGTATGAAGGGTAGGTAACAAAAATTGACAATTAACACATTTAAAAACGTAATTAAACCAAATCTTTATAAAAAAGACTACTATAAAATATCGGATTATTTAGGTGATAGAGAAGCTTGGGATTGAAATTGCTGCAACTCGTTCAAAATGTTACAATTTAGACGTGATTTATTTTCTGTATTGTTATGTATTCTAAAAAGACCATTAAAAAAACAACCAGCCTTGTTTCTTGCCTTTCTTTCCTGGCTTGGTCGCAAAGGAACAGTCAGTAAAATTGATGTTTTAAAGTGATCCTTGTGATTTTAATGGATTAAAATCTTTGACTTTGGTATATTTTCGGTGAAACTACAGGCACATGAGGCTTTACACCTGTATGCCTTAAGTAGATGGCCAGGATAGGATAGGATGGATGAGGTAATACTTTATTATAGGCGGTGGTTACCACTTAACATCAGGTGTACCATTTGCTTGTAACATCACCAGGTAGTATAAAAAAAATTTTAATAACAAATTGCTACCCTTGGAGAAGAGATGGAACAAAAGTTAAAGAAACCTTTGATCTTTTAAGGATTACGACGCGTCTACTATCGTGATTCAAGTTGCTATGAAAAGTTGTAGTGTCCAGTGAGACTTATCGCGTGATCATTTCCCATCAATATTTATTTTGGGAACGGATGATCTAATGGTTCGAATTCGCAATTAGGCCATGGACGTCTGGCGGCCTTTTTAATTTGCTAAATTAAAACGTTGTGATGAATGAAACAAAAAATATACGTCTAAAACCTCATTTATAGTTGCTAGTATAGTCCGTGAGCTCGTTGGGTAGAATAAAAAAAAGCCTATTTTCTCGATTTAATAAAAGTCTACCTACTAAGCACTACCTTGATCAGAGAAGCTCAAGATGAAGGGCAGAGGTAGAAGCAAAGAAAGGCCCTTAACAGTAGGTATCTACGGGTCGATGATGATGATGATGAAAATATAAAGTCGTTCTCATAAGACCATAGGACAGAGAAAGGTTCTCGAGTGCAGACCATGCACTGGAAAGCGCAGCGTAGGACTGCCTGCACTGATGGAAAGACGACCTGATAAAGGTTGCTGGGAGCCGATGGGTGCAGGCTGCACATGATCGGTTGTTTTGGAAGGATTTTTGGTCTATGGAGGAGGTCTATGTTCAAGAGTAGACGTCTTGATATGATGATGATGAATATAGGATAGGAGTAAACTGTAAATTCGTGTATTTAAGTATTTGAATTCGTAATAATATACATATCAACATTAATGTATTTTTAAATCGGTTTACGCTACAGTTTCTAATTATATTTCGAATACTAATTATATTTTTAGGACATAGGATAGGAGGATGTCAGATTAGTAGGGATTAATCTGACCCTAAACAACCTAACTCCTTGAAGTAACGGAGAAGGCAGCAGTTTTCCTGGATCTCCGAGAATATTGTTGCCACAGTTTTATTACGGTCATCTAATAGCGGCCGTATTTAACAATATTATGTTATTAAAATCCCATGCACGAAATCTAATTAGAGACACTGAAAAATTCTCAACACCCAACATTCATCTTGTCATGTCATGAATGTGGCTTTATAAATCTGTTGCACACTAATAAGAATAAAACAATGCACTCTTAACTTGACCTCTCTTCCCGTCCCAAATAAGTCCAAAAGAAAGAACATGACATGTCTAAATATACTGGTCGTCAGAATAAATATGACCATTCATTCTTGGAACCTCGATCTTCAAGAACTAATGATCTGTGAAGGAAGATGAAAGGTCAATTTGAAATGGTTGGTTATGATGACGGTGTCTTTCGGTTCATTTAAGATGCTAATAAAATATAGGCATACTTCTTTGAAACTATTTTTGGAACCATATCTTCCGTCATCGGATATCTAATAAGGAAATCTAAAATGTTTGATGACATTCAAAAGGAGAGTCACTTAAAATTCTTAACACCGCGTATAAAAAAGGAATATAACATCCAACTAATATTATATGCGAAAGTTTGTTAGATGTTGTGATGTTTATTCTCTATGAATATTGTTATGGCTGAACCGTTTTGTATGATATTTCTAATAGTTAGTATAATTCTTGTCCAAAAATACCGAATTGAATGAACTGATTTGGCTAGAGAGCAGACAGTTTAGTTATTAATATTCATAAAATGAGATTTGGGTCATCATCATCATCATCCATAGCCTGACTTCACCCACGGCCCAGAAGCATTGGATAAAAGTCGATAAATACCAAAGTATTATACTAGGTCAAAACACTGATAAATATTAGCACTAATGTAGCCAAAGCCAGGCAAACTTTAGGTAAGCCACATAATTCCATAGATCATAACTATTTCTGAATTGAAACGGATACCGTTAAATATAAAATCTCAGAATGGAACGGTAATTTTGTACAAAAACACTCGATCGGTGCCAAGAACAAAACAACAGTGTTAGTTAACTATTGTGTAACTTTAATCGGTTTGTTATTGCATGCAGGGTTAGAAAACAAAGATTTAAACTAGATGCCAAAGAGCTGTTAATATCTGTAAGCATTAGTAGAAGAGAAGACTGCGATTTTATTAGCGTTAAGGTGCTAACACTAAACCGATCATATTTTACTGCAATATTAAAGACATAGGCACAGACAAAGGTATAACATCGAAGAAAATCACAAGTAAGAGACGAATATGAGAGAGAGAAAATGGCACGGCCACATCAATTATCATCTCACGTCACGGTATACCTATGTATGACCTAAGTGAGATAATAATAGATGTTTCCATGCCAAGTAGATGATTCTTTTAGAAGTATCTTTAGGTCCATATACAGGTAAACACAAAACAACAGTTGACAATGAGAAACTGTATAAAAATCTATACTTAATCTATGTGTCTACGTAATGCATAAGCAAAAAGCATATTTCGTTAATTTAACCAAGGACTCAAAAAGCTTATGAACGCAAGTTTAGTAATGTAACTTGTACCACACAAAACGTAGGATTAATATTTGGGAATCAACAATAGAAGGTGTTACCAAAAGTTCATGAAAGAACCGAAATTATTGTTTAGTTTACAATTTCAGACGTTTATTTGGGTGAAGGTTGTTAAACGATTTACGCAATCTTGGATAATTAGGATGCATAACAAATTATTGAATTTATAGGAATATATATAAATATATGTCGCTTTTATATGAAAATTATACAGTAAAGGTCAGAACTTTGACCCTTGAGGTACCCCTGTTTGCATATTACCGATTATTTATGTTTTTCTCGAATTACCTTTAGAGTCAGGAATTTATATAATTAGCTATCAAGTTTAGATTGTAAACATAATTAAAACACTCATTCACGTTTATATCGATAATAGATAAACCATAATGGTCAGTTAAAAGCCTATCTAAAATCAGAACTTTTAATACAAGATGTACAGATACTTATTATTCAAGTGAAGCGCTTGAACTTAAACCTGGTTCAAGTTATAAATAGTCGAGCGGTCAGTAACTTTGGAGCAGGAAGCGACCCTTTATGTCTGCTGGACTAAAGATGCATGTACTTAAGTCTGCACTTGTAATATCTACTCGCCGGACTTTGGCCGACGTAGACTCCTAGCCTAGCAGACTATACGTTCTTACAAAACCTTAAAGACGGTATCGTAGGTATATTATTGAATATATATTTTAAATTATGTGTGTGGTACACCATTGATTTTTTTTTATCTAGCCTATGCTGTCCCACTGCTGGGCAAAGGCCTCCCCCTCATCTCTCCACTTATCTCGATCTTGTACCAAATCCCGCCAGTCCCTATAAAAGGCGTCCAAATCATCGCGCCACCGCTTCTTAGGCCTTCCATGGTGTCGCTTTCCATCCACATGGCTCCATCCAGTTACGACCTTAGCCCACCTATTTGCTGGCATGCGGGAGACATGTCCCGCCCAATCCCACTTCAACTTGGCAGCCTTTATACGGACGTCAGCGATGCCAGTCCTTGAGCGCAGCGAGGTGTTCCGACTCCTGTCTATTTTCTTGACACCCAAAATGCTGCGCTCCATAACTCTTTGGCAAACCACGAGCCTGGACTTTTGAGATTCAGTCAGTGACCAAGACTGGGCACCGTAGGTTAGGACAGGCAGAATACACATGTCGATGAGTGATAATGGAAGGTCGCCTTTCATGAACATCTTTGATACCCTACCATTGATACCCTAGGTAAAACTGACATGATCCATTCCATCCAAAGGTTGTCTGGTAAAGATCGCTACTTAGCAATGAGACCGCCAATTGTATACATTCATTTGAATACCTACTGTTACTGTTGTTGTTTATGATGTGCAATAAAGTATTGTCTATCTAATCTATGTTTTCTGCATCCAGAAAATAGATAATTTAAGTACGCTTTGCATGATTTATATTATTTGTAGCAGTAGTAATTTTTTCTTAACTGTTGATAGGATAAAGTAACGGTGCATTAAGCTGCAACTGATGTTAAGTGGTAACAATTGCTGATAAAAATGCATTAGGTAATTCACAGGTTGTGTAAGACAGGTGAAAAGTCTTATGTGCCTGTAATATTACCCGTACCCATACCCTTCAAACCGGAATACAGTGCGAGCATTACTGCTTGGCAGTAGAAATAGCACAGTATTGTGCTAATCCCTAGCTAGGTATCTAAATAAGAATGACATTAATTAGTCTAGACTCGATACTTTTTATCATGCCTGATTAGGGTTTATTAATTTGTTCTATTCTACTTAATATTTAGACTCATTAGTTTTGTCTAGGGATTAATTTACACTCCTTTTTCAAACTAATGTGTCTAGACTAAACACAAACAATTTCTACTAAAGCTAATGACAGTTATAGGTACACTATATTTTGTGAACTACTACACTTATAAATAAACATGCTGTCATTATCATCATCCACAACTCGACTTCACCGGATTCTACACGATTTTTTGCTAGTCTCATTCAGATTCAACCCGATCGAGTGTCATAAGTTTCTTTTTTATCCATTATCATAGCGATTGGTTAAGTAGAATTGGGCCCCCGGAATAATGTGTCCATTTTATACTGTACTGTGGTCGATGACTAACTAAAATGTAGGTTTTAGTGTGACGTTCACACTTTCCACTCACGACTAAAATAAACACTTTTACGACCTACATTAATGAATGACATCATGCTTAGTTATCACTGGCTATCGTCCATGACTTTACTCGTGAATATTCTGTTCTCATCAGAAATACATTATTTTGCTCTCTTGGTAAAAAATGTGTAAAAATTAAATTAAACTGTTTTTTAAAATTATAAATTATATAGCCAGAGCGTTGGACCACGATCTCACCTGATGGCGCGCGATGATGCAGTCTACGATGGTACACGCTTGCCTAGAAGAAACCTATCTTTATCAAATTATTTCGTTTTTTAAATCAATAAAAAAAAATTGTGTATTTTTTGCACTGGGATAGGCTGCGTTTGGCGAGCTAGACATCTTCTTAAGTCACCTAAAACTCCACAGTTTCTGAAGACCCGCTTATTCGAGCAATGTGTTCTGCCCACCATGACCTACGGTGCCGAGACATGGACGCTCACGCAGGAGGCTGTGTACAGGTAAGAGTTGCACAGAGAGCCATGGAGCGTACCATGCTCGGCATCAGACTGTTAGATCTAGTCCCAAACGTCGAGATCCGTAGACAAACGAAGTTTCATGACGTTGAGAATTGAGTTATGGAACTCAAATGGTCTTGGGCGGGACACTTGGCTAGTTTTGGATGACAGATGGAGCGGGGCAGCGACAGAATGGTGGCCGAGAAGCGGATGTAGAAAGGTGGGACGTCCGGCAGCGAGATGGGTAGACGACATCGTAAAGGTCGCGGGCTGTTAGTGGGTGAGACTAGCGCATGATCGTGGTGAATGGCATATACTAGGGGAGGCCTATACGCAACAATGGGTGAAGTCAGGCTGTGAATGATGATGATGATGATGTTTGCACTAGCTTCAGCCCTCTTTACTCACGAGGTATATCAGTTGAAAACTAGCCTATTATGGTTTTCCAGGTTACAAAACTCACATTAAGTCAAATTGTACTTCAACTTCGTCATCCCTTTCATATTCCTCGGCCATTCGTCAATCTACATATTTATAATTTTTTAACTTCGTCATTATTCAGTTTTTTTCATCTACTTCATCATAACCAACCACAAATAAACACGCAAACTGCAAACAGATCACTGCACACACACATACACTGTAAGTCAGTTGCTGTCGTCCGCCTGTCGTTCGGCGACTGGCGACTGCCTTACAATGTAGTAACCGACAATCTGATAAGTAATGAAATAAGGAGAAACATACATCCAACCTTTTGCATATATATTATTACTAGCTTCCGCCAGTGGCTTCGCACGTGTTGTTTGTCAATAAAATGTAATAAGCCGATGTGTCAATCCAGGTCATAAGCTATCGACATACCAAATTTCATAGAAATTGGTTCAGCCAATTTCTATGAAAACAGAGTAACAGACAAACATCCAAATTTTCGTATTTATAATATTAGTGTGATAGTGTGAATTGTGATGAGTCTGATTAGTACATTTCTATGTACGTAAACAATTTATAACACTATGGTGCTACTGAGAACGGATGCTTATTAAGGCTTGTTTACACTACACACGAATTTGAACTAATAAAGATGAGTAGATCCTTTTGAAAGATGATGTGACAGTGAGTCAGTGCTTCAAGTTTGGTATTTCCGAGTGTGATTCATTTCTTTGAAGTTATACCGCTGATAAATTAGACTAACAAGGAAATATGAAACTTTTTGGGGATAAAATCATGTGTTTTAACATTAACTTTATAGGCGTCTTTACATAAGACTGTTGCAATTTAAAAGGGTAGGAAAACTTTGTGCTAATGCTATGAGGTACGGAGGAGGCATACATTTTGATAAAAATGTAAAAATAAAAATGATAATCAGAATGTCAAATAACATTTCTCGAGATACTATATCATCCTTTCCATTTAGTTTTGAATGAATGAATGAATGAAATGAACGAATTTATGAAATGAATGAAAATACTTTATTGTACACCACAAAAGAAATAAACATAAAAATAGAAAATCACAGAGCAAAAAGTACAATGGACAGTCTTATCACTTAGAAGTGATTTCTTCCAGACAACCTTAGGATGGAGAAGATTTTTAAAATAATGGAGGGGGGTATACATTAAACAAAACTAAATTTTAGGAGAGCGCTGATCACTTACAATAATATAAAACAATATATATCTATAAGTATATACCTACAACAAATAAAATAAAATAAAAATATACATAAACATACATACATATCTACTATAGCGAATTTTTGTTCATTGGTTTATTATTTTGTTTCGGGTTTGGTTGTTTCTCTATATATTATAAGTATGTATTATATTTACAAAAAAAAATGTATATAAGTATTCTATCAGTTATTTGGTTTCCATAGTACAAGCTCTGCTTAGTTTGGGGCTAGATAGCGCTGTGTGAAATGTCTAGCAAAATTTATTTATTTATATTTTAGCGAATTTTTAGTTTTAGGCGATGGTGACACATAACATCGGGTCGGCCATTTGCTTGTTCCATCTTTATGTTACAAAAAAGAACAACCTATTGTTGATAATCATGATGCAATACTGATAAAATACCTACATATTGTGTAAAAGAATGTAGTACGAGGAAGCAATCATAAAGATGGCATTCTTTGATAAGACGTTTAATTACAAATTTACCAGCGCCCTGAATACAAAAACCCTAAAACGCATAAAATGTACGCTAATGTAGGAAGCGTTCACGTTTCTGTGAAACCAATTCGGGTCAGTGTTATGAGGCATTCATCAGATGTTGAGTAGAATATAAATAGCATATAGGGTGTTTGATAATATACGCACAAAAATGAAAAGGGATATCTTTTAAATAAATTTGTGAAATGCTTACCATAGAAATGTAAAATTTATTTTGGCATGTAAAAACAAACACTTTATTAAACTTATGTTGTGCTATTGCATGATGCTTGCCATCTAACCACAGATGCTATATTGGTGACGTCTCGAGACGTCTTGTTGTCCCTCCTCTAACCCAAAACCCGCAGCCATTTCCGAAAGAGATTTCAAATTGGCCTTTATTTTTGGATGTCGATTGCAAGAGTTGGCAGTAAGTTCTATATCGAATTAATCACCAAAACTTAGTCGATTTTTTTAATTTAATAAATTAACTAGTAGTTTTTTTTTTCGAGAATTCTTTTTTATGTTTTGAGAAACCGTCACTTGAATATAGTCAGTATATTACCAAACACCCTGTATAGCCATGGATGGTTAAAAAAAACGTGTGTGTCTACTTATGTACGCACGTAAGAAGTTATACTTCTTTGGCGTAGCAGAACAAAAATAGCTAAATAATTTTTACTATCATCCACCACCATATATAATTTAAAATCACATAATACATACACGTGTATATTTATGAATAAATATTTTTTTATCTCCACTGATATAAAGCATGTGTTTTATGAATATTTGAGAAACTGTTTTGAACATAGTTATAAGTTTTCATGCAAACTTTCATGTCGCTGTTTGGCTGTTGGTGTGCGCGCGCATCGTAAAAATTTAATAGTATATTTTTCCAAACGCGCCAAAAGAAGTATAACTTCAAAAACTAGATCCTTTTATAGTCAAGGACCAAGGTGCTAGACAGTGGTCGGAATTCGACTTCTAACTCGATTTTTTAACTTAATTTTGGCATTCGCCCTTCCTTCTCCATATAAACTTTAAGTTAATAATACGCGCTATACAAAGTGCTCATATCAACTTTTTACTAAGTACCTACTGAATTAAGTTTGCAACATAAATATTAATAAAACAGCTTTACTAAGTCCAACTAAAATATAAATAGCATTTAAAAAGGTATTAGATACCTACGCAAAATAAACTTGAAAAGCAATAGTTGATAACGACAACCTAGGGGTCTTCAAGTCGCGATTGAATAGTTTTCTCCTAGGCAAGCGTGTCCCATCATAGACTGCATCATCGCGCGCCATCAGGCGAGTTCGTGGTCAAACGATAGCGTTAATTATAAATTATTGGCTAGACAATAATTTAAATAAAATAAAATTGTTATCACAAAAATGATCACAGCGCCTGGTAGTGGCAATAAGTGGGACACCGCTGAGTGACGACCTATTTTGTAGTCTTGTATTTGGTATAAGTATAACTGTTGTATTCATAGAATGTAAAAATGGACACAAAATAAATATTTTTGTATTCGTATTTGTAGGGCAAACCAATGCTGTGAATGGTGACGATGGTGAAGAATCGTAAAAAAATGCTCAATGTAATAAAAAATGCAAGAAATTGATAATAATATTATCAATTTTTTGCAACAAATACATCGTATACAATATAATATATTGTATACGATGTATTTGTTGCAATTAGGTAAATTTTGTATTTGTATAAACCGATGCTATTAAAGGGTTGTCCTACTTTGTCACTAAACCCAAATAAATTATTATTTATAAATCTTTACCCTTTAGAAATGTCTTCACCTAACTATAACCTCCTAAAAGTAAAGTAATCTCAAAACTAAAGTGCTGACGATAAATCTCGTTGAGTGACTTATGATGTGAATACCACCTACAATGACTCACTATAATATTTTTAAAGGCAAAGCACGTACCTTGCATTCTACCAAAGGTGACGATATACCTATTTCAAAAACAGTTTATAGTAATATCTCATCATCATACCAGCCACAGGATGAACATAGTTTCCCCCAAAGATTTCCTGAGCGATCGATCTTGTGAGCCCAACGGCTCCCAGCAACATGAAGATCGCCCTTCTATCTAGTGGGGGGCCGTGTTCAGAGCATGGACTTCAGATTCACTCAGAATCCTTTCTGCCGTAATCTAATCGTATATAATTAGACGAATCTAGAGATAATCATTAAACACCGCTCCCTAACTCTAATGGGTCGGGTGTCATCTGGGAGCCGCATACCCACAGGCCCCCGGGCCCAGACTCGACCAAACCAAAATATTAAGTTGCCGAAACGTCAAATGATAGGTTATTCCAACTTTAAATTTCATTCTAATTTGATCTTTAGTGTGAACAAAATAAGACCGTAAGAAGCTTAAACTTATATTGTGGTCATTTGAGCCCACAAGTAAATTACGGTAGCAAAATGGCTACGAGACACTTTTAATGTTGGACACAAAACTTTTAAATTAGTAATTATTTTTAATCATGCCCAATTAGAAGTATGCCCATTGCCCAAAATAGTGACAGTCTAATGAGAAGAAAACCATATTCATATTCAAAATGAACGCCTTCAAGAGAGGTGTAAATAAGGTGTTAAGTGCTAGGCAACGCGACTGCAGTATCACGAGTGCTGCTGGAGTTTATAGGCGACGGTGACCACTTAAAATCAGGAGGCCCGTCAACTTGTGTATCTTTAAGTTTAATATAAAAAAAACTCAGATTAATCCCAGTTTAAAGCCCCAAACTAGCACATTTGTAAAATGTATATCTCTATTACTGGCTTTTCTTTTCAATCGTAGACTCATCAAATTCAGACTTATCCAAAAGTCTAAATGTCCAAAAGCAGACAAACTGAACCAGCCTTATAAAGTTGTACCCAAATTGAATAGAATGATTGACATCTGTATTCAGAGTTAACGTAATTCAATCCATTTACGTTTAGAAGTGGCTCTTCAGTCCCACACAGCAATTCAATCTCAATGGCATTGCTAAAATAGGCGGACTACTCATCTTCAGTTATAACTGTGCTATATAACTGCGCAGTTTTGCTGAAAATGCAAATATAGTTTTTAGAAGCTTTTATTTAACTAAATTTTAAACCAGTTCCCCCTTAACTAATTGTGCTGGGAATACATATATAACTTCGGTGACAATGCAATAATCTTCGTAAAGGTGGTATCTTAATAGAGACGGATGCTAGACAAGGGAACGTGGAACGGGGATAGTGTTTTTTTATTTGAATCTGCTTGCGGTTTCGTTATGAATTTCATAAAAGCATCTTTTTTAAAAGGATTTTTTAAAAAACATCCTTATAATTCTTTAACTGATCGTGAACTTATACCAAAGCAATATTATTATATTAGTATTTCAGACTGTGCGCTTACCATCATTTATATTACTGATTACCTGATCCGCCCCGGCTTCGCACGGATTTATTATCAAAATACAATATAGCAGGATAGTGTAGGTTTATACGATAATAATTCAGTGAATCAGTTCAGTAGTTTTTATAATTACTTCCTACAAAACTTTAATAATATCATAATAGAAGTATCGCGCATCGCGAATATGATCATTGATCACAGAGGAACATGCGGTAATATTGACGTTTCAAAGAGATTCTTGTTATTTTAATGAATCAATTAATATTGACTATTATCTAAAGAAATTGTAACAAATGCCTCATAGAAAGTTGCACTAACTGTGCAAAGAATGTAGCTACTGTTGAAATAATTTCAGATGGAACTTTAAGAGTGAGAGAAAACCTGAGCACGCACAGCTAGCTTTATTCTTTTTTGCAATGCTATTGAGCTCATTCTGGGCTGGACAGCTCAAGCGATTAGCTCAAATAGAATGGCCTGATTTCCACAAGGTTGCATTATATCATTTTGGCTGTAAATCTATTAAAATAGCTTCAATGAACTATACTTTACTAACTGTTGCCCGCGACTTCGTACGCGTTACACTACTAAATGTGTAGGTAACCTAGAAATAGAGCTAAACTTGCTGTTGCAACTTGACTTGAGACCCCATTTTTATCGCAAGGGACCTGCTTTATGGGATAAAAAGTAGCCTATGTGTTGATCCAAGTTATAATCTACGTACATTTACGGTTCAGCCGTCAGCGGCTGAACAAACAAATAAATAAACAAACATCCAAACTTTCACATTTATAATATTAGTGTGACTAGCCTCCGCCCGCGGCTTCGCACGCTTGTTTTGCCAATGAAAAGTAACCTATCAATCAGTAGCAATCCAGGTCATAATCTACCGACATACATATAAATTTCATTAAAATCCATTCAATAGTTTTTGCGAAAAAGAGTAACAAACATCCACACATACATCCATACAAACTTTCGCATTTATAATATTAGTGGGACTGTGATGGGACGATAGATTCACCCACTATTTCCTGTGCATAAAGAAAACAGACAAATGTATAAAATTGAAACCGTGAGAAATGTTATTTTACTTAGAAAATTGTTATTTTTTTACCCACGATTTGTATAGTGCACTAACATTTTTAGTATTGTCTCGAACACATATTTTTTAAATATTTTTATGTGTGGATAAATAAACTTCTTTTATCTTTGTAGGTAATCTTTCATGGTTAGATAGTTATTTTACTAATACACACGTGTATAAACAATTTGAATTCCCAGGATTTTATCCGATATATATGTAGACCATACAAACATTTCTCCTACAGACCAGAGAAGTTTCTCGTAAAATGGCGCCCGGAGAAGCACGAACCTTACCTATTTCTGCCGCCAAGCAGAATTGCTGTGTTTCGGTTTGAAGGGTATGGTTGCCGGTGAAATCACAGGCACATGAGGCTTTACACCTGTATGCCTCAAGGTGATGGACGCAGGACAGTGCATCGTAGGGCACGTTTCTAAGGTGCGTGACCTACGATACCAGGCAATGCTTTGTTATATGGTGATATATCAAGTGGGCCATAAGCTTGTTCCATAGTCTAACATTAAAGGGTTTTCACGGACATGATTTTATAACTGATTATTAAAGGAATAGTGAATCATTAATGTCTATTGCCGAGTCAAAATTATTTTCCGAGGAACTTGAAACACAAAAAAACAATCATTTGTGTTTGTTTAAGGAAAACTTTGATATTGTGTCTTTGATATTTTGGCTTATAAACCATATCAATGGTGGCTTATCTCGAGATAGCGCCTTCGATTACGCTAGTTGAAACTAGTATTATTCTTAATAAAAAATGAAATATCCTCATTGTAAAAGCTATTGTAACTGCTTTTAACGTACAATTTACGTATTGTAACAACGCCGCGTTCACGTCGCAAGCACGCCTCGCAGAAAACATGCTCCCAAGTCACCGGTTTGATATCGCCACCGTTAATCTTATTATCTATATCTCAGCTTCTATTGCAGTTTTTTGGTGTATAAATCATCACGATCCGTGCAGCCATTTTTGGTTCACGTCAAGTTAGAACCCTCAGTGAATGATCCAAGTACCCATCTCCTAAACTACAGCGGCACTATGTATACACACACACAGTAGCACAGTTTTTGGCATAGTTGAAATCATCAAATTCTATCATGAGGCTTCCAACTTGATGAAAACAAAAAAATTATAAATCTAACGAACTTCCTAGGAAATATGTACATTAGTTAGCGAAAAACATTGCATACAGAAATACATACATTAGGAAGTACATTAGTGTTGGTTCAGTCTCCTGAAAAACGGGTTTCCGGCACAGTGATAGCCAGTACAGCTTTAGATTTCTCAGGAACAATTGCTGTACTGGCAGGCATTTATTTCTTACTGTACAAGCTTGGCTGTTATTTTTGCCTATTTTTTTCTCATATTTTTAAATGATTCTCTTTGTTTTCTGACGTGGAAGAAGTTTTAGATGAGCTTCCTTTGGCTGCTTGTAACATATATGTTTCGATTGTTGCCATCTATCATTTTGGTTTATTTTATTTGAAAACGTAGAAGAAACGAAGTGGCTGCTATCTGGATACAATTATGTTGTTTTGTTGACGTTTTGATTGAATTTAAATAAAACAAAACAAACGCCATTTCAGTTAGACGCATAACTAAAAACAAGGCAAAATTTTGCGCCCTGAAAGATATAAAAGGTTACTTTTGTATCATTCTCGGGTTACTTTTAACTAGAGCCCGCTGGCAACACTGCGACCGACGGTTATTTGCTAAATCGCTTCCTGTTATTTCATAATTAATTCATATTCTTTACGATACCATAATAATATGCATCAATAAAACTTGTATGGTAAAAGGTAATAAATCTATTATTACTGTTGCCTAATACAGTCTCGTAAAATATAAACTAGGCCATGTGTTTTTAAAGGCATCCTTTAAACCTTATTTTTAACCAACTGTGTGTTCGGGTTCCGTACAATGTCGATCGCTAAGAAATGTATAGAGGTCTATGTTCAGCATTGGACGTTTTATGTCTAATATGATCGAGCGAAGCGAGATCTCCAAATCAGCTTGGGCAAATCGGCGTTGTATGTATGTATGTGTGTTTTTTGTCCAAGGATAACATTCGAAGCGTTGATCCGATGATCGTGAAATTTGGATTATAGGTAAGTTGTGGTAGCACAATCCTGGTGTGATTAAATGAGCAAAAATTGTGAGGGAGTTTTTGAGATATTGGAGTTCAAGAGGGATAAAAAAACAAAATGAGATACTAAGATCAAGTGGGACGTTTAAAGAAAGATCTTCATGAGTAGATTTCGACCCCGTTTTTATTTTTTGTTAAATCATTGTAGTTTTTGAGTTATTAGCCATAGTAAAAACAGAACTTTGATGAAATTCCCAGGGTACACCAGTGACCTCACAGTGCCGAAGTTTGGCATGCGTGTAGCTTACGCTATTATATGGAAAAGTCTGAAATCCAGAATAACTGCAATTTCTACCAAAAAAAAAAACAATTAACGTGAACTCCCGTTACTTGTAATTTGAATGAACCTGCAGGTCAATTAATTTGGTTATCAAGTCAAGTCAAATATTTTATTCATTAAAATCACAAGGATCACTTTGAAACGTCAATTTTACTGCCTGTTCCTTCGCGACCAAGCCAGGAAAGAAAGGCAAGAAACAAGGCTGGTTGTTTTTTTTTTCATGATCCTTTTACAATACATAATACAGAAAATAAATTACGTCTAAATTGTAACATTTTGAACGAGTTGGAGCAATTTCAATCCCAAGCTTCTCTATCTTCTAAATAATCCGATATTTTATAGTAGGCTCTTTTATAAAGATTTTGTTTAATTACGTTTTTAAATTTGTTAATTGTCAATTTTTGTACATCCCTTGGAAGTTTGTTATAAAAGCGTACACCTTGCCCTTTAAACGATTTACTAACTTTATGGAGTCTACAAGTGGCAACAGCGAGTTTATCTTTATTTCTAGTATTAAAATTATGATTATCGCTATTTTTCTTAAACAGTTTATATTTCGTGGCACTATTTTAATAGTCAAAGACTACATACAAATAATATTTTTTCGTTTTCATGTGAGTGGGAGACTCGCGAGATCACAGTGCGGAGCGAACCACTAGTTTATGACAAATTTAAGAGGATTTTATAAAAGATCTTACTATTTATCCACGCAAATCCGCTAACAATAGCTAGTTAAAATATTTAACAGTGTGTTAATCGTAGGTATATTTTTCTATATTTTCTGCGTAAAAAAGGAAAACTTGACAAAGAAAAATTTCCATTTGCAACCGCAGGCCAAGGTTGCTCATAAACTAAGTTATGACTCATTTATGCAATTTTTTTATGATCATAGCACTTTTATATTACACTCATATTCCGGTTAGATCACCACTTGTGCAGGCGATTCGGGCTATTATCATTGGTTTCTTCAGGGTTACCTTATGTTACCTACTATTGAATAAAATTAACTTACCTGGAAGTGACGTTCGATGATTATTAAGTGATTCACCCGAGAGATTACACTTGTTTTTATAGGTTGCCCGGAAGAGATCTCTTTAAACGATAAGGCCGCCTATTATACCACTACGTATTAGTCTTAGTTTTCTAGTTTTAGTTATTGTATTGTTTGGTGTAACTATAAAGAGTTAACTATCTATCTGTCTATACAATTTGGTTAATTAGAGAGGGTTCAAAGTAGGTATGTGTATTTAGTGTGTAATTTTAGCTATTATGATAATTAAGAATATTAATTTGATCTAGATGTCTTTAATAGGCTAGAGTTGGCCTAAGATCGAGAAGAATGGAAAAAGCGGGGGAGACCTTTACCCAACATTGGGACAGCATATGTTAGGGGATGGAAATACCTTGAAATAACTGATTGTGATGCCCCTGCTGCACAGGGTTGGATTCCTGGTGCAGAACAAATGTTTGCATAATGGATAGTTACTGACAGCTCGTAGACCTTATACTCACAATTCAGGGGGTCCTTGGGTGAGGCCAGAATTATGTAGGTACCTACGTAACTGTTATTCTAGCTGGGTATGTAACCACACCGCTGAACATATGCCTCTCCCATAGATTTCCAGAGAGACGGATATTATGATGATGATGATGTAACCACAACTCACAACTATTCAGTCTCAAATTACTTCGCCCGGTAAATATCACCCCAGTTAGGCACTTGTCTCACCGCCGGCGATGAGCGAGAAGCGAGTAGAGCTAGAAGCTAGAGACGAGTTGGCGAGCAGCGAGAAGCCAGTGTGTAGTTCCTATAGTTGTCTCGCTGGGCTATAAAGCGATTGAGAGAGTGCGGCGGGCGATACTCATCATTTCACGGCCTGTGTTCTCACCGCCAAGCGAGCATCGCTGAGCGAGTGTTGCAGTCGCTGCGACAAAATCGTGGAGAGCGAGTTCTCGCCGGCCAGTGTGAACGGCCAGCGATCAATTATTAATATACGTGTCTCTTTTACTGACACGGAATCTATATCTTTTGTTCGTTTCTTGAGCGAGAAAATAGTTGATTGCTAATCGCTTACTCGCCTGGCGGTGAAACAAGTGCCTTAGAAGGCAAATTGACATAGGTTGGTTTGCATAGCGAGCTTCGTGTCAAGTTTGCCATCAAATTAGGTCAATCCAATTGGTCTTACGCCCTTGTGCTAAAATCATAAAATATCATGTAAGTACCTATTTACTCTAAAGCGCGTCACACACGATGAAAATATTTCATATTATGATAAAGTATCGCACGCCATGCAATCCCCTAATAGTTAGAATATTTGATTCTTTTCTCTTTTTCACACAGACAAGCTGTAACAATAATAACTAGTGGTTCTTTGAGAACAGTAAACCTCGCGAGTCCTTATAACCATGCAATAACTGTTCTTTGTGAGCTTTTTCCCTGGACAACCGCTCAGACTTAGCTTCATCTGACTCCTGCGTTCTAACAGTTGCCGCTAAATATTGGTATAAGTTTTAGCGATTACTCGCGTTCCCTTGGTAGGATCAAGGAGCTAGGAGATCGAATTTGATGTCTACGGGTTCGTCTCGTGAAAGCAAAGAGGACTGCGTAGTCTGATTGGTAAAGATACCTATAATAAATTCAAAAAAAAATTTTTTTTTTTTTTCGAATGGACGAATCTTGCTGTTGGCCTCTGAGGCCGTGATAGCTTAACCGAACTTTTGGCGAGCGCAGATGGCGCTCAGCCCAGTAAGTTTTTTAGGCAACTAGCGCAAGGGCACCACTTAGGTACGAGCCTCGGCTTGGGCTGTTGCCGGGGTGGGGATGGAGAGAAACGCCCGGGTACATGTCTGTACCTCGTATAGGCGGCGACTGAAGGGACTCGTCAACCTCGCCGGCGAGGTCGGTGTTTCTGTGAAGTGTTCGCTCTGTCTGATATAGATGACTCACCTTCCGCATTAGCGGAGGTGATTTCGTCATCCGGGTCTCCAAGAACGTGTCTCGGACGACGGAGGGTAATAAATTCAATAATAAAAATCGATCCATATATAACGTTAGAGCAAAATTTCCCCCCTTCCCGCCTCCACCCCCCCCCTTTTTGGAAATGTTTTCCGAACATCTTGAACGCTACAATAAACTTCCGTCTTCACCCCTATTTTCCCCCCAATCAAAAAACGCGATTGATCAAAAAATTAAATAAATAGATAGATAGATATAGACATTTATTTCGACACAAGTAACAAACACACAGAAACTACATACAGTGGATAAGTGAAGACAGACAATTAAATCAAGAAACTTATGTGCCAATTTTCGTCAAAATCAATTGAAAAATGTGACCTGTAGGCGAGATCGCTTCGCTCGCTTGATCAATTAGTTTCATTAACCGGAAACTTACTAATTGCCATCAGCGGTATATTAAGTATAGTTATTAGTTTCTGAGTTATGTTAGTTTATCTAAGAAATAAAAATAAAATAAATAACCATGCTACAGGAAAGTATATAATTTTTCAAGTTTATTAACCCCGGACAAATTATACTCATAACCCAATCGTAAAACCAAGGTGCGCTTTACCCTCACTTATTAATAAAACCATAACTTCTTATTAATAAAACTGGTGACCTACTAGACTACTAACCTAATCCCCATTAGGGTAGCCGGCAGACGGACGACAAACAGACCATTAGGAGTATTGATGTCCCGTTGTGAAAGTGATAGTGATGTAGATCTGGCTAGGTGCTAGATCTCGGGAGTACTTGGGTGACCTGAGGGTGGCTATGACTTGAGTTAACTTTTCGATATTTTGTGATTAAAATACTGTAAAATTTAACAAATGTATATTAATGTAGTTGGAGACACCTTGAAAAAAGGCCAAGAGTACCATAAACTAGATTTTAATAGTAGAGCTCCTTGTAAAAGAGTTTATTCGGGGAAGCACCTATTTTTGCTAAAAAACTAATGCTTGCATTGTTACGAATTGAATGGTTTGTGCCGGTGAATTCGATGGATTTAGAACACAGGCCTTGCAACCACATGCTACAGTTTATATTACACCATATGGTCACCCTAACACCCTGTCCTAGAATTAGGTCATGCAAATAGCATTTTTATGTTGTACTCTCTGTGACGTCATCAATGACGCAAGTTCAGTAGCCTTGAAGAGCTTACTGGGTAATCAGATCCTGAGGAAAATTCACTTTTATTCATTAAACTGAGTAGATTTTCGTTACTGAATATATAATTCTACTCGTGAATACAGTGATGAAATTTCATTATCATCAATATTATTCTATTATCAATATATTATCATTAATATTGAAAGACCACGAACACAGCACTCAAAGCGCAATTTTTGAAGTGAAAACTTTTATAGGCGCGTTGGGCATTTTTGAAATGGGAAAAAACCATTGAACTCGCGATACTGTTACCGTTACAGTTACCGACACCTCTATATATAAGTATCTTGTAATTGCTCAAGTTTTCACTTCTGTCGGTACTCCCGGAGGGATACTTTTTTTTAAAATAATTTGCATGTTTCTGTGGTAGAAATTAGTTGGACTCATCTATGTTTAAAGAACTTTGTTTAAAACCTTATTTCAAGCAAATAAATGATTGATTTGATTCGAAAAAGACAAGGGAAGTTTTTATACAAAATGATAGTTATTCTTAAATTTGTGAATCACAAAACATTTATTATTGTAAAAAAAATACAATTCTCTGAACATATAAGAAACCCGTAATACATTTCCATTTTACAGCAGATATCTTACCAAAAATTAAAAGTACTGATAGTCTTGGGATCAGCTGACCTGATCTTCATCACATTAAGGATCACCTCAGTAAAATTAGTATTCTATATAAAAAAACACGTCTAAATCAGTCCATCCGTTTAGGAAATACGAAGCCACAGACAGACACACAGACAGATATAGGGGTCAAATTTATTTCACCCCTCTTTTTGCGAATGCCCAAGAATTGGTAAAATACTAGGGCAACAGGTAGAAAGGCTCAACATGCCCTAATTTCTGGTATTTGTAAATAAATAATGCTGGACATTTCACACAACACTATCTAGCCCCAATCTAAGCAAATATTGTATGGGAACCAGATAACTGATAGAATACTTATAAACATATTTTTTTGTAAATACATTATTATAATATATAGAAAAATACCGAAACCAGAAACAAATATCTGTAGACCATGCAAACATTTGTCCCGCAGCGGGAATCGAGCCCGTAACCTCCTGCGTCTCAGCCGGCTATTAACCTACTGCACCTCAGAGGCCGTCGAATGAGCTCCGCACGAAAGCGCTTAGTATGTCAACTCTCATAGTTTTAACTACAATCTACATTCAGTAGCATTACGATCTGAATAGGCAACATCACATCAAGAGCGTATATGGGGTTCAAGAGACTCCTGTCGGACTGAATGTGACTGCGGTGCACCCATTCAGTCTACGTCTCATCTGCTCTCCTATCCCTTGTGCCCTACAACCTGCACAAAAGATGACCTCACCAAAGCTCACAACACTATAGAAGTGGCAAAGTACTGCTCTAAAATAGTTCAGCTTACCATTGACACGAAATAAGAAGAAGAATCAAGATCGTAACATGCATGAGAATGCAATTCGGTTGCAAAGTCATTGCGTGTCATAGTAGCTTTAACAAGTCAGTAAGGACTTAGCGACCGATAAATCATCGCTCCACCCTAGATTTATTAACGGAATTGGACTTCTGTCATCCCATCATACAATTGCCGCTTCAAAAAGTGTGAATAAATTTATATTGACGGACAAACGTTGCACTACCTAGTTGATCTCCAAAAAATATCTTAATTTATTGACTTCCTCCTAGGGTCTTGTGAATTTTATATTGAACTAGCTGACCCGCTCGCGGCTTTACACGCTTGAAATTTCCCGTTCCCGTGGGAGTTTCAGGATAAAAACTATATAAAACACTCTTGACGACCTCCGTGGTGCAGTGGGCGAATACCCGGCTGAGACGCAGGAGGTAGCGGGTTCGATTCCCGCCGCGGAACAAATGTTTGCATGATCTACAGATATTTGTTCCGCGTCTCGTTGTTTCTCTATATATTATAAGTATGATTTACCAAATAAAATATATATAAGTATTCTATCAGTTATCTGGTTCCCATAGTACAAGCTCTGCTTAGTTTGGGGCTAGATAGCGCTGTGTGAAATGTCCAGCAATATTTATTATTTATTATTATTATTTATTTGTCAAAGTGACGTGACACTTCATGTAACTGACTTCAAGTCAATGAACGACGGTTAAATTATATGGATATTGTTCATACAAAAATACTTAAATCGCGATTAAATATTTGGGGGTGGGGTGGGAAGTTGAAAAATATTTTATGACCCATTCTCATACCCACCAAATATACAAAAAAAATCATGATCTTTGTAATCACTAAAACCGCGACTCGAGATTTTTATATATTAAAAAGATTTGAATTTGACATTGTATTGAATAAAACCGTTGCTATAATTGGTTTTCAAAAAATATTAATTTATTGGTCTTCTCTCGGTAGCTACGAGTAGGTTAATTATATTCTGAACAGAAGTCAACAAAACTAATACTTTTAAGTTATTTACACGTATAAAAATAACGGTTCTACGAGTATTTTCTCACGCTACGAATAAATGTGAACAATGTACCAATATTGCTTACTTGCCACATCACGCCATCGCCACGGGGGGTAGGCAGAATGATGATGTGTTGGTCAGAAGTCAGGATACGTAATATGTTATTGAATAACGTAAAAATAGTTAACTTTACATAAAATCCAAACGAATATCATACATTCTGAAGTAACTCTGTCTCTCAGTCTGTTTGTTATGTTTTCACAACGGCTGGACCGATTTCGATGAATGTTGACGTGTAAATACATATAGGCTACTTTTTAGTGACAAAACATACCTGCGAAGCCGCGGAGGGAAACTTGTATGTAGTAAATTCATATGAGGTAATAAAGTCGCAGTTTAGAGTACCCGTTCGCCTTCAATATCTTGTCTTATGAGTAGCGCTTAATAGATTAAAAGTATTCACAAACATTGAAAAAACTAAAATGTCCATGTCTAGTTTTTCATTTTGCAAATAACATGGTTACTGAAAAATCATCAATATCGGGTAGAGATCTTATTCTATCGTGTCAATGGTTTATGCATAATTATTTATAGTAGATATAGAAAAACATTATTCTTTATAACGACCTCCGTGGTGTAGTGGGCAAGTAGCCGGCTGAGACGCAGGAGGTAGCGGGTTCGATTCCCACCGCGGAACAAATGTTTGCATGATATTTGTTCCGGGTCTGGTTGTTTCTCTATATATTATAAGTATAAATAAATATAAATATAAATATTGCTGGACATTTCACACAGCGCTATCTAGCCCCAAATTAAGCAGAGCTTGTACTATGGGAACCAGATAACTGATAGAATACTTATATACATTTTTTTAGTAAATACATACTTATATTATATAGAGACACAACCAGACCCGGAACAAATATCTGTAGATCATGCAAACATTTGTTCCGCAGCGGGTATCGAACCCGCTACCACCTGCGTCTCAGCCGGCTATTTGCCCACTGCACCACGGAGGTCGTCAGATGTATGTAGTACAGTATGTATTTACAAAAGAATAATGCATATTAAATAAGTATTTTATCAGTTATCTGGTTCCCATAATACAAGCTCTGCTTAGTTTGGGGCTAGATAGCGCTGTGTGAAATGTCCAGCAATATTTATTTATTATTTATATTATTTTGTGGGTTTAGAAAACAGTCTACCCAGGATCAAACTGAGAAACGTTCCTTTAACAGTCGATTTCGTAACCCTACGTGATCAGCGATACGATAATTTGTATTTTACTAAACGAATATTAAAACACCTTACTTTTTCGAGGATTTTAAATGTTAAATGTTTTTTTACAAGTTACGCCTATTTTTAATGTTAAACAATTTACATTATAGAAGATCGAAAACTCCTAATACATTTATATAAATAAATATATATTATTTATTTACTTAAAAGGAGATTTCAACTACTAGTTAAGCACTAGGTAAACACAAGTTAATGAAATATAAACATTTGTATTTGTATTGTATTGAGTCAAATTGAATAATTCGGACCACTGTCGTTTCGTTTCGAATATTCCTGTTTTTTAGGGTTCCGTACCTCAAAAGGTGAAAAAAGGAATCCTTATAAGATCTCTCTTGTCCGTCTATCTGTACGTGTGTCACCACCGATTTTCTCAGGAATGGGTGAACCTAGCTTGTTGAAATTTATACCAGATACTGAGGTCTATAGTCCCTATTAGGTGTATAAAAATCAAGGTACTGAGTCAACACGATAAAAAGATATGTGCAAATTTAGATTTCGTGAATACTTGTATGTACCAAAATTTACCTTAATTTTCAACTTTTTTTATTTTTCGGAATTTTTCTTTTACTTGTGCTATAAGACCTTGCTTTTAACCAAAATTGACAATTCTAGGTCAACCGGAAGTTCCCTATAGGTTTAGGGTTGAAAACCTACATATATGGTAGTTCCCGTTGACCTAGAATCACGAAATTTGGCAAAAAGCAAGGTAATAAGGTACAGCACAAATAAAGAAAAAATTACAAAAAATAATACAAGTTGAAAATTAAAGGGTGTCCCCATACGTACATAGTTAACGCGAATTAAGATAGTCCTCTGAGTTGTATGGGCGCTCATACAATTTATTATAGATAATGGAACGGAACCCTTTGTGCGCGAGTCCAACTCGCACTTGGTCGATTTTTTGAAGTGAAAACTTCTTTAGGCGCGTTGTGAATTTTTTGAGATGGGAAAAAAACCATTGAACTCGCGACACTGTTACCGTTACCGTTACTAACACATCTGTATATAAGTATCTCGTAATTGTTCAAGTTTTCACTTCTGTCGGCACTCCCGGTGTGCCACTTTTTTTTAACTGGGTAGTCGTTCGTTTGACCACAATCTCACCTGATGGTAAACAATGGTACCAATTAGTAAGGTCAGGGATACACCCAGGTGGGAAGCTAAGAATTTACCAGTAACACGGCGTACGATCTAATCCAAGTAATTCATTCCGGTCTCAATTTTTTATATTACCTGAAACAAAATATAAACAAAGTTAAAATGTGTTTTGTGGGTAACCAATGCTTGAAATAGGTTATAAAAACCTTATAATCTTTACATAGTATAAAATGAAGTCACTTCCGCTGTTTCTTCGCTTATATCTTTTAAAGTACTCAACGGATTTTAATGCAGTTTTCAACAATAGATAGAGTAATTCAAGAGGAAAGTTTATATGTATAATACTGCGAAAGTAACTGTTTGTTTGTAAGTTTCTTTGTTACCTTTTCATAACTAAACGGCTGAACGGATCGTAATGAAAGGCGAGGAAATAGATTATATCCTGGAGAAGAACATAGGCTACTTTTTACCCGATTACGCAAAAGGAGGGTAATATTCATATTGAAATACCACGCATGCGAAGCCGCGGGCGGATCAGCTCGTAAATAAATAAATAATAAATATTGCTGGACTTTTCACATAGCACTATCCAGCTCCAAGGTAAGCAGAGCTTGGTACTATGGGAACCAGATAATTGATAGAATACTAATATAATCTTTTTTGTAAATACATACTTTTAATATATAGAAAAACATCCAGACCCGGAACAAATATCTATAGATCATGCAAACATTTGTTCCGTGGCGGGAATCGAACCCACCACGGTGCGCCACGGAGGTCGATTATCGACTGTACACTCTGTATATTAATATGATGGTAATACCTTATTGTAAATTACAATTTAAAGTTCCTAAGAGAAATCAATTTGAATAAAAGATGAAAATTTCCCATTACGAAAGTCTATACATCAAACCGTGGCTATAAAAGGACTAGATATCGGCTGAGTCACGACTGGACGTGACCTAGTCTAGACTTGAACCTGATTTAGTCTGAAATCTAGACAGATTTATGGTCTTCGGTCTGTTTGCTAAGCACTTACTTAAATGGTATTGTCAGTTATATGTGAATTGTTTTCGAACTTCAAATTTTACGTTTCAGTAAAAACTTCGGAATCAAAGTATATAAAAACACTCTTTTATAGAAATGCAACTACTTCTTAACTACTTTTCGAGTTTTGCGGACATAAACATAGCTAAATTTTTATAAATACTAGCTGACCCGCCCGCGGCTTCGCACTCTTGAAATTTCCCGTTCCCGTGGGAACTTCGGGATAAAAACTATATAAAACACTCTTGCCAAAGTGACGCAACACTTTATGTAACGTCACGCAAAGTCATTGCGTGTCATAGTAGCTATTAACAAGTCAGTAAGGACTTAGCGACCGATAAATCATCGCTAACCATATAGAGACTTCCACCCTAGATTTATTAACGGAATTGTACTTCTGTCATCCCATAATACAATTGCCGCTTCAAAAAGTGTGAATAAATTTATATTGACTGACAAACGTTGCGCTACCTACCTAATTGATATTCAAAAAATATCTTAATATATTGACATCCTCATAAGGTCTTGTGAATTTTATATTGAACTAGCTGACCCGCCCGCGGCTTCGCACTATTGAAATTTCCCGTTCCCGTCGGAACTTCGGGATAAAAACTATATAAAACACTCTTGCCAAAGTGACGCAACACTTCATGTAAATGACTTCACGTCAATGAACGATGCGACGGTTAAATTATATGGATATTGTTCATACAACATTACTAAAATCGCGATTAAAAAATGGGGTGTGGGGGTAGGAGGGTGAAAAATACTTTACGACCTATTCACATACCTACCAAATATATAAAAAAAAATCTAAAAAATCGGTCGACCCGTTTCGGAGGGGTGCGACCACAAACACCGTGACACGAAATTTTTATATATTACAAGATTGACTCAAATAAAAAAAAATTAATATATTATGCCGAGAGTCTAAATGGGAAAATTGGCGTCTCTTTCCCACAGAAACTACCGGACGGAAATTAGAATGAGTGAGCTTTAGCAACGCAGAAATAAACCAACTTCCTCAATCTACATTAAGTGTACGTAATGTCTACAAATACATTTAATTTCTAGTTTCGTATGCATGCCTCACAACACTATTTACTTTGCTAATTCCTGTGTCTTTACGATTTATTTTAATTAGAAGTCCGTTTAGTCTTTGAGTAAACATGTTATAATTCCACCAGGCCAGTCGCAGGTGACCAACAGTAATCGGGATAAAAATGATGCAAGACTTCTAATTGTACAAGGCATCCTTCAAAAATCGGACAGAAATTGATAGGCAAGATTTATTACGCGCTGAACGAATAATACGCGAGTAGGCCAATCGCAGATGACCAGTAATCGGTAAGGCAATAATCGGCTAAGAAGGATGCAAGAATTCTAGATCTTCAAGGCGTCCTACAAAAATTGGATTGGATGATCTTGTTGGAGATGCTGAATGATACCACAATTATAGGAGACTGACTTTATTAATGATTGACGGTATGCAGAGAAAAACATATTTGAGTCTAGGGAGGGGGTGTGTACAGGTGTCCTGAATTGGAGTGTGTGAGATGAACGCAAGGATCGAGGATTGGATTGATAGAAGAAATTGATTGGATTGATAGACTTTACGTGTCATAGTTATTTTATTTTTAATATTATTTGACACTTCAGGAAAAATCGTAATTATTAACCACTAAATATGAACTCCCGTTATCTGTAATTTGAATGAAACTGTAGATCAAGTAAGCTGGTTGTTTATTTAGTGGTACTATTTTGATAGTCAAAGATTACGAATAATATATTTTTGTTTTTATGGGAGACTCGCGAGATCTCAGTTCGGAGTGAATCACTAGTTTATTTTATTTTAAATGCCTTCGTAATTTTTTGTTGTTTCTTTGTTAATTTATTTTCCCAGTGAGTAATGTCATTAGCTCTAAGAATTTTTATTACGATTGACTTTGTATTTTATAATCCATACAATGACTCGATGACTAATATAAACGAGATGACAGATTTTCTTCAATCATACCCCATTAATGAAATACCTTTGTTGTACAGTCAGCGACATAAAAAGATAAAACATTATTAAAACAAGTCCAGAATGATTTAATATTATTTTAAAGTTTTTTCTGACACTTACGGGAACATGCAAATTGCACACTGCACAGTTTCACGATCTCTTGTATAGTATTAATAGATTACTACGGGTTTACTGTATGTTTTCGACGATTATCAAATTACAAAATTCTGGTTTCGCTTACATAGTACCCTCAATTTTTAATAATTATAAATATTTATAACAAAGTAAATGATGCAGTATTACTGATAAAAATATAGAATCATAATAAACTATCTAGTAGACTCTTAGCTACTGTTGATACTTATTCCGAAAGTGAACACTTTAGCCACCCAGGTCTCAAATAGTAATCAATTTATGTCGTCGACTATACCAACTCACAACGACGAATGATCACAGAAGTGTTTAATGTGCTTGATGCACTTTATTCAAGCAATTTAAGATTCATATTGACGCGTGACTTGGTTTGTTGATGGTACAAGACGTGTTCTTATCATTTCCTACTTTAAAAAACTCAATTACAATACCTATATATTTTAGCGATAAGACCGCCCATTGCGCATTTATATTGTTTTAGATTTTTGTTCTGTAACTGGGGATATACATATATCTGTACTTTTTTTTAATGATGACTACCTCTTTACCGGACTTCGTACTGTGTTCGTACTCGTTATGATTTATGGGATAAAAAGTTGACTATGTGTTAATCCAGGATATAATCTACATTCATAGTAAATTTCATCGAAATCGTTTCAGCCGTTGCGACGTGATTGAGTAACAAACAAAGCCAAGTGCTTGACTTCTATACCAATATAATACATCAATATAAATAAATAAATATTGCGCGACATTTTACACATTTTTTTTTGTATAGAGAAACAACCAGACCCGTAACAAATATCTGTAGATCATGCAAACATTTGTTCCGCGGCGGGAATCGAACCTGCTACCTCCTGCGTCTCAGCCGGCTATTCGCCCACTGCATCACGGATGTCATCAAAGAAATAAAAAAAATATAAAAAGGGTTTGTTTGTTTGGACGTAGGGGATAATCTCCGAAAATACTGATCTGATTCTGAAAATTCTTCTAATAATAAGAGGCTATACGAGTATTATCCCTTAATGTGATATATGCTACATTTTACTTTGATAAAATTTATAGTAAAGAATAAAACAACGTTTTATTGAACCGTTAACGTTAATATATATCAAAATACATAAAAAATTAAATGAACACAAAACTACCATAATCTAAACATACCTACTAACCAAAGCCAAACTAAAAATAATGCTTAATATAATGTATTAAAATATCGAATAAATTGTAAAACTGTGCATGGCTACCTATTTAGATAGGAAAATATGGTCTGCCTTCTTGTTGCTACGAGTATACCCTGCCAGGGTTCATATGTGAAACTCTCTACCTACTACCTGTAACAACTTTGTCACCATGTGAAAGCAATAAATGTATTGAGTATTAAACCAGTTTATGGCAAATATAGTACAATGAATCCGGGGCGGGTCAGCTAGAAGTGAGCGTATTCGTTTTTTATTGATGATAGTCAAGCGTTTGACCAGTGGCGGATTTACCAGCAGGCTGAGTAGGCTTGAGCCTAGAGCGGCAGATTTTAGGGGCGGCAAATTTAGGAACGATATTTTTTTAAGATATATCTGTAAGGCGGTTTTCTGATGTTTTGCAGAAAGAAGTCTACAAGGCCTCTTTCCTACGACTTTTCCCTCTTCCCTTTCATTGTACATTCAAGCAACAGCACCACAAACTTCTATATTGTATGGTAAAACACCCCGCGTTCGCGGGTCTCCACCAATATACCTACCTATTACATTACCCCTTATAGTACATGATTGAGCTTTGATTAGCTCAGAAATATACCCAAAAAAATAACCTGTGCAATTTGAACTAAGTTGTTGTATTGAAGGGCGGCAAAAATTGTACAGCCTATACTTAGGAAATGTGTAAATCCACCACTGCGTTTGACCACTACCTCACCTGATGGTAATAGATGGTGTGGTCGAAGGTGGAGCACGACTGCCTAGAAAGAACCTTTTCACTCTGGACTTTGTAAATTGGCTTCCACTAGGGAGTCACCGCCAATGGTCTAGCAGCGCGCCGCTCAATTGAATCAAGGGCTTCAAGCTGATACTTGGCCAAGCTATCCCAGAGATGGCAGCAGTACTCAATAAGTAACGGACTGGTGAGAAGTACCGCCAAACCTTTGTTAGGATACCCAGATTCATAGCAGCTATTTAGACTCTAATTTTGGAAATTTATTCCGCGGTCGCCCGCATTTTAAACCACAAAATGTCAACGGCAAGTCATTCGTCGGACAGTTTGCTCAGCTTTTCAATTGACTCCCATGAGTGAGTCAATGATGCGTCATTGTACGGTGCATTCCATTTATGTAAGATTTTATTGTTCTTAAACTAGGATCACTTTGTTTATATTGCTTAGTCTAGATCACTCAGCTTACGAAGTTGGATGAATCTTTTTAAACATTTTTTTGTAAAACATTAAATTAAATAGTCATTTATTTCAGATATCCATGATCCATATCAATGTTAATAATATAATGTTTTTTTTTCGCAAAAAGTTAGTACAATTTTACACTGGTTTTAATGTATACACTTTAAGCTCAATTAACATTTTATAAACCATGTTAGTAAAAATTTATTAAAGTTAAATTATATTAATTCAAATCAAAATTAAATTGTAGGGTGTCATAAAGCTTAGGTATATGGGCGGGTAGGTTACCTACACAGAACCCTGATGCAGTATTATATGTAGAGAGGGCCATCATACTAGTCCGCCATTGTCCTCAGAATGGTATTGGTACTCCCGCGTACTTTTGTAAGCAATGAGGCTGCCTTTTTCCTCATACGAGCGGCGAACCCATCTGTGCGGGCCTTCCCGAACATACCGGAGGCCCAACAACATCCTGAAGGCATTATTGTATTGGACGCGAAGTGTGTTGACGGATTTTAGAGCGTTTGGCAAAAAGGCTTGAATAAAGTTATTTTAAACTCATCCGAGCAACGAGCAAACCCGCAGACCAACATGTTAGCCCTTACCGTCAACGCCCTAAGCTCCCTCTCTATATCCTCCTTAAAGATCCTTTAAGATTTAAGATTGATTCGTTTATTTTATTGTGTATTTTTATCTTTAATTGTTAAAAAGCGCCCTCAATAATCAGTAATTTACGATGCTCGTACAGGGCAAACAAGTATAATGTGCCATTACCTAGTTTTTAAGACCTTATTGTACACTTTCGTGCAAATAAATACCATGTCTTCCCTGCTAAATCAAACAACTCGATTTATTTTTCCCCGACACCAAAATAGGTGTGTTGTAAGTGGTATCATAGTGTCTAGACGGATGGGCCGATTTGGACGCGGTTTTTTTTAGTAGAAAGCTAGTTTAACTAGAGTGGTTCTTGTCAGTGTAGTCGACGTAACTCGCGAGCATGTAATAAAAACATACACAGATACGTAAGATTTAAATATCCATCACTTTATCAATGTAGGTACATACAGGTAAAAAGCTCACCTTTTGATTCTTTAGAGTCCGTTCCTAAATCTGACGCTGTGAAGTTAGGTATTTACGAAGTCGGGCGCACGACGTGCTGCTTGCCGTGTGCACGGCTCGCGGATGTTTGTGTGTGTGTCTTAAACACCTCATTATAGGACAAGTAATTTTGATCTCTTGTCATGCCGATTAATAAATAAATAAATATCGCTGGACATTTCACACAGCGCTATCTAGCCCCAAACTAAGTAGAGCTTGTACTATGGGAACCAGATAACTGATAGAATACTTATATACTTTTTTTTGTAAATACATACTTATAATATATAGAAAAACACCCAGACACTGAACAAATATCTGTAGATCATGCAAACATTTGTTCCGCGGCGGGAATCGAACCCGCTACCTCCTGCGTCTCAGCCGGCTATACGCCCACTGCGCCACGGAGTCAGTCAGATTGAATGAATATATTTATTTATAGTCTACTGTGTATTTTCGTACCATCATTTGTATTATACAGTTTTTTGTTTATCTTTTTTTAACACCCGAGCCACAATCTTGTTCGAAATATTCCCATACAACAGGTAACCGCAGATAGGACTCTACCCTCCATGTGCGCGCAGAGGAGTCATTCAGTTGGCAAGTTTAACCGATACAGACCTATCTCCGTGCAAGGTTCGATATTTCAGTTGTTCTTATTTCGCGCACCCTATTCTCTACGGTCAGTTTTACGGTTTTTTTGTGGCTGGAGTTGAAAACACTTATTGACATTTAATATTTTACAGTAGAAGCGACCAAACACCTTTTTTTTTATTAGCTTTTGTGGTTTTTGTATCAACATTGAGGCCTATTGCGATGTCACTTGTGAATAAACCGCCCGACACCAAAAACTTTAAACTGAATAGTCTATTTAATAACAAAATAGGTCCTTTTATTGATGTAATATACGTAATAACATGTAGGAGTGCTCATACAAGTACTTTACTTACTTTTTATTAAAATTTAAGTTTTAAAACCCAAGGGAATCACACCTTTTCGGGAAATTAATTGTATTTAATTACCACACTCAGGTGCAGAGTAATAAAAAAATGCATTAAACTAACAATCATAATTATAAAGAATATTGCTTAGTTATAGGAATTTGTTATTAGTGAACCTAATTTATCTCCATACATTTTAAAAAACGCATTACCTAATTATTATGAGAGATTAATAATTTTGTAATTACTTTCCGTATGCATACATTAAGTTAAATTGCTTTTTTTTAATTTAAAACGTCTTGAATCTTGTACTACAATAATCATGATATAATTAAGGGTTAATTAATACAGTCATAACTAAATAGTACTAAAGTCACCAGCAAGAGCTTCGTCAAGGGATACTATAATATGACTTTTCCATCAACAACCTTCTGACTTTATTGCTGAAGACTGCAGTGTCCGCGTTTCGTACATCATGTGTAAATTTGATGAACATTTTAATTAGCAAAAGTAATTAACCCTTGCCTATTTTGGCAAGTCTATGTGGAGGAATTGATATATTATTTCAATGTCTTGTTATACGTATATCTATGACAGGCACCGTTTAATTTAAAATTGTCAATATTTAATTTAATATACATCAGGTTCTGTTTGTCCATGTGATACAGATTTATCTTTGTAATTCCACCAAAAAGCTTTACAACTTAAATTATATCATAACAGATAATCTTGATAAAAAAAGTCGTAAAATTCTCTCAAGCGGCACGTATTGTACTTAAACCAGCTACAAACAAGATATCCCGTACCACAAGCCAAATATTCAAAAAAGCCTTCCATAACAGTATTCATTGCTGTATATTTTTAACTTTAGCTTTTATGTTTCCTTTTTGAGCCGTCAATGTATAAGATTTTGCGAGTTGCTCAGAAAAGGTCGACGACTTTTTGTCTCATCTTCAGAGTATGCAGGTGGTCTTATACGGGCGATTTAATTGCTTAGTTTAGGACAATGTTGACGACAACTATGCATTATGGAAACAGTGACACCTAATAACTCTACAGTTTACAGCGTTTCTTATTTTGGATCTATTTCCTAATTTTTGTTTAAAATAAATAAATTACAATCTCAAGCAATGTATCAAAACTAAAGATTCTTAAAAAATAACTTATAATGTAAACATAATGAAATGCCCTGCGTCCGACGCTAAAGACAAAGTACCTACCTACCTACCTACCGTTACTGTAAACATTAACGATAGATTTTACTCAAAAAAAAATTTTTGGATGCATAACGAGATATTAAAAAAAAATTAAAAGACACCTTCAGCCAAGAATCGAACAAACATGCGAAAAAGTAACACTGCATTATTGTGTCCCCAATCTGTAGAGATCATCTTATATTTGAGGAAGATCATATTTAAATTAAATCTAACATCATTATAAATAAAACACTTTTTTTCAGGGTCCCGCCCACTTTTTAAGCCGCCGATTTTACCCTGGCTCCATTCAATTGCTCCACTGCATCGCCACACCAGACATTGATTGCTCGTGTAAAACTACCCAGCTCTTACAATTAGCAATTGTGAATCGGATCGCGTCTTTTCATTCAATGAAATAAAGATTTATTGTTCTTTTATTTATTTATTATAACAAGGACAGTCCTTGCAGAACCTTTTGTAGCAGTTATTTGTCCGCTTTCAATTGCAATGATTGTGGTTTTAATGTGGTGAATGAATTTATTAACCATTTCTGAGAGGCGATTAGTAGCACATAGGTTTCTTCTATATTGTTTTTTTCACAAGAAAACACATGGTTAAATAGAGGATCTGTACGAAGACTAGTCAATATTTGATGCTAGAAAGAGAAAAGCTAGTAAATTGTAAAGGTGAAATAATAGGCACAAGAAATTTTTGAAGTTATACTTCTTTTGGCGCGATGGAGAAAAATGATGAGAGTGAATTTTTACGATGCGCGCGCACACCGACACCTAAATTTAACAGCATGAAGTTAGTTCTAGGTGGTATGAAAATTGATAACTATGTTCAAGTTGTATATTCTAGTATTTTTATATGTAGAACACGTGTTTCGTAAGGGTACAATTAAACAGTGTGAATAAATAAATATTATTTTGGTGTTTTTATTAAATCAATTTCATATACGACGGTGATACTAATAATTTATTATTTATTTAAATAAAATCTTTTTGATTAATTTTAATATTTATCGTTAATCACTACTGCATTTTAGTTATTTTTTTTTCCATACGCCAAAGAAGTATAACTTCTAACGCGTGTACATAAGTACACACACTCTTTTTTATTTGTGGTCTCAGAGGGAAATAAATAATACTGGACATTTCATACAGCGATATCTAGCCTCAAACTATGCTAAGCTAGAATACTTATAGGTTTCTTTTTGTAAATACATATTTAAAAGTAGCTGACTCACCCGCGTCATCGCACGCGTGGTTTGTCGCTAAAAACATTACCCTCCTTTTTTGCAGTTGGGTAAAAAGTAGCCTATGTTCCAATCCTGATTATAATCTATCTGTTTACCAAATTTCATTGTGATCGGTCTAGTCGTGATAACGTAACAGACAGACAGTTACTTTCGAATTTATAATATTAGTATGGATAATAATACCACCAATGTAATTTATATATAAATGTAAGAACAAAATGATAAAGATAGAAAAAAATGACAGGAAGGTGATGATGATGATATGTAAGTGCCAAAAGATTAAGCCAGACATCAACATTCTTCCCTGTTCACAAAACGTCAATTTACTCGTTTTACCAAAACGAAAACAGACAAAAACCCAATATTATGGACAGGCTACCGTAATCGACATACGGTATCTGATAAAACTGACCTTTAAAGTATTGAGTTCCTGTTATTTAAGTAAATAAAACTGCAAAAATATAGTTAAGTTTCAGAGAAAAAGTTGAAATATCATGCAAAGTTTTTCGTTATTATCATGAAAATAAAATAACAATTATAAGGTCAGAGAAGACAGAGAAGTTATAGTCAGATTATAATAATATAGATATCTCATCATCGTCATCATAATGATGAGCATAATTAAATAAAATAAATAATACTGGACATTTCACACAGCGCCATCTAGCCCCAAACTAAGCAAAACTTGTAAGGAGCCAGATAACTGATAAAATACTTATATACTTTTTCTTATAAATACATACTTAAAATATATAGAGAAACAACCACACCCGGATCAAATATCTATAGATCATGCAAACATTTGTTCCGTGGCGGGAATTGAACCTGCAACCTCCTGCGTATAATATATAAATATTTGTTCCGATTAGATTTATTCTGGAATATAGACCATAAATGATGATTGTCAATCTATCAAAACTATGAAGTTCCCATACGAATCCTACTATGATCAACGTATTAATCCAAATGCTCTGACAATTTCATCGTTTGAATTTCTTCATTCATGGTATAATAATATGTTTGAGGCTGAAAGATGACCGGAGAGATGTGGCGATAAACTGACAAATGTGGTGACCGGTATGGTATCTCTTATGGACTGGTTCCTCATGAATTATTTATAGAGAATGTTGCGTAGCTTTCGGAAAGGCCACACAATGAGATGGCTTATACTTTCCTTAACCTCATCGTAATTTTACCTTTGAGTACTGGAAATTCCATCTTCTAATGAGGGGTTGTCACATCCATGTTCTTCTTTTTCGTGTCGATATGGTTCATATTATATTAATCATCAAATATGTTTTGCCAATATTTAGCCACTGCAACATTATCTTATCTTATCTTTTCTGTGGCGGAAAAAATATCCCTCAGGATGCAAGAATAAGGGCACAATAGGCAGCTTAGTAAGTGTGCCATAGTCTGAACCCTCAGACTATGGCATACTTATTAGCAGCAGGTATAGGTTAGCTAACAGATGGCGTTGCTCCGTCATGCTCTGAATAACAAAGAAAAGTGAATTGTCAATGTCAATTGCCGTGTCAACATTATTTTCAGAGGAACTTGAAATAAAAAAGTAAACATTTGTGTTTTATCTAACTAAATGAGATTGTTTTAGACATATTTTGATATTTGTCTGTGAGATTTTGGCATATAAACCATTTTTGGCGGTGCATATCCAGACAGAGCCATTTATTACGCTAGTTGGAACTTTCTTTTATATATTTCTTCTTAAATCTAAAATGAAAAGCCTCATTCTATAATATAATAAAAGATCTGCACTGACGTCCCGCATTGAGGTGTATTGTGCATTACCCCCTTTTAACCTAACCATAGCCATCCTAACTCCTTGAAGTAACAGTGTAGGACTTGGGTTGATGGCAGCAGTTATCTTATTTCGGGAGCAAATTTATCTTTAACAAGCTGACTAGCCTCGGCTTCGCAAAGGCCCCGGCTTAGGAAATTATCACCGTCCTCATCAATTCCTCAAACGTTAGCGTGACTTCTTTTATAAAACGGATCCCCCCTAAGGATTTCCTATTCTAAGTTAAAGTTACCTCATTCATCCAAAGGATCCATGAATGAGGTCAGCCATATAAGTATCAATTACATAATACATCGTCTGGACTGAAGGTATGACTTATTCTGTAGAAGGAACAAAAACGATCTTTGTGCCAATTCGACCCGCGACCGGTTCGCTATCCTGGGATAAATAGGGATGGGCGAAACCTATCGATATATTTGCAAACAAACAAATCAAACTGCAAAAAAAGATAGACCGAAAATTTCAAATGTCAAAATGAGGTCATCGTAATATTTAGTTCGCGTGAGGTTTTTAGGCCCCCTCCTCCCCCTTGGTGATACGTCATGATGTTTTAATAACATGATGTTTAATTGTCACAACATCCCCTTCCCCCCCATCGTTATCAATCGTGATGTTATACTAACCCTCTCCCCCCCCCTGTTAGAACCTCAAGTACGACCCCCTATCCATACACTGCTGGACATGGGCCTCTTACAATTTATGCCAATTTTTTCTTGTCACCGACCCCCACTGTTCTGACAAAATTAATCTTAAAAACAACAACAAATGTCGGTAAAAGCTACTGGTGTTTCTTGAAGATACAAGAAATTGTATTGAAATCAAATTCTAACATAATTTTACAACATTCTATTGATATTGTGGTAGCATAAACTATATAGTCTTTGACAATCATTTGATTAATTTTATAGCACTTCATTTGACACTTGACCATTGGTTTTGGACTATAAAAGTAAATTTAATTTTGTATGGTTATGAAACTTATAAAGAGTTGGAATTTAAAACTTGTGAATTATGTCGCTAGTTGTTTTGACAAACAGGTGCAGTTTTTCATATTGATGTGAAATATTTGAGTTATTAAAATTCAAATTATCAAATAAATTTACAATAAAGGGTCAAATTTTTGATTAATTGATAGTTTACGATGATCGTAAAAATTTAATGATCGGATATGATGGTCGATGATTTTACAATTCAGAATAACTTTTACCGATAATAACTTAGTATTTTTATCGACAAAGTTACGTTCGTATGAGGTAGTGGCCAACTTTAGTGTCGAAGTTTTAGGTCGCCTGAAGAGATTTGCAATGTTGATTTGTCAATAACAACCAAGCAAGCCAAAACTCATAGAAATAAGAGTTTGAAGAAAGACAAAGCTGCCACAAGAAATGCGACGACTTTTTAAGATAAATAAATAATGTTATTATAAATGCGAAAAATATTGGATGTTTGTTTGTTTGTTACTCAATCACGTCGTAAAGGCTGAACCGATTTCGATGAAATTTGGTGTATAGATAGATAATGAACTGGATTGACACATAGCTATTCTTTATTGACAAACTATGCGTGCGAAGCCGCAGGCGGACACTAGTGATAAATAAATAGTGCTGAAAACTTCAAATTGAAACAAAGCAAAACTTCTACAATTGGAACCAAATAATTGATATAATACTCGTACTCACTTAAATATTTTTTTTGTAAAAACATTCTTTAGAAAAGAAATGACAACTGCTATCTGCACAATATGCTTATCATAATAATGACTGGTGGACTCATACTGTGCTTTTTTGAAATATGTATTTTAAATGGATATGGAAGGACCATAGAAGCAATTAATTGCGTTTTCTTTTCTACTTATTTGGATTCTCTACATAATTATATAGATTTTCTTGTTTGTTCCTGTTCTTAGAAATATTTTCCACACTCTTTGGCTACGAGCGCTTTATCAATAAACAATTCAGCACATTCATCGATAACTTTATCGATAAACCATTCATCGACAACTTAATCGATAAAACATCGGAATTTTTACCGAAACTTTATTTATTCAGAACATCACTACTGCAGAATGTGGCGCAGTAACTCAGTGAATGAACACTGCACTACTCTTGAGGTGCATACAATTTTCCCTCCCTCTCGCACATGGCTCAACAAACAAGCAAGAGCGAGACGGGTGATCACGTAAGGATTATAAAGCTGTACTCTTGGATTTAAGGAACAATGGTTTCTTGTGCTGTTATTTGTTTAATTCCGTGTTTAAGGTGTCAGAGTTAATGATAAAGGAATTGTAATGTCACAGTTGGTATATTCTTACTGTAAGGTTAAGTTTTTGTTGGTTTTAGACAAAATAAACATAACCTAGAGGATTAGCAAGCGAGGCAGTGGGCGGGTCGCATAGCTCGAAGAACTGACGGCCGTTGGGACAGAAATGTTCTAGAGCCACGCACCTTATGGAAAAACGGCCTGATAAAGGTCGCAAAAAATGCTTAGAACTTTTGGACTAAATTTTGACTAATCTTTTTTCCTACACGTTTTGAGCACATGTACATGTGTACAATTATATCCAGACGCCTAGAAATAATTTAAAAAAACTAAAGTTTCTTGATTGATTGACCCACTTGAGATAAGATTGTCCCACTGAACATAATCGTTCGATTTCACTGAGAAAGGAGGTTAAAGCCTTCTTAAGTGCTTACCCCATGAATCATAAACTGATCTTGATTGATGTACAGGGTTTTGTGGTCATGAACTAAATAAATAATGCTGGATATTTCACACAGCGCTATTTAGCCCGAAACTAAACAAAGCTGTATAATGGGATCCAGATAACTGGTAGAATATTGCCTTTGTAATTTTTCTGTGTTTCGGTTTGAAGGGTATGGTTGTCGGTGAAATTACAGGCACATGAGGCTATACACGCGCAGTGCGCGTTTCTAAAGTGTGTGATCTACGAGGCAATACTTTGGTATAGGCGATGGTTACCACTTAACGTCAGGTGGGCCGTAAGCTTGTTCCATCTCTCAGTATAAAGAAAAACAAGTAGAGGTAGGTAGGTTGATATACATATTTTATATTGTATCACACCCACATACTTAGCTAATATTAATGATTATAATTAACTATTTAGTTAATTAGTGACTTTAAGTTCTTTAGAAACTATTTTTATCTGTTTAAATAATAGTAAATAACTATCTCTTCATCAGTACACTTAGCACCAGTTTTAACCCTTCACGCTAGTAAAGGAGTGCTGGGTATAAATTTGAAGTGTCTGTCAGCTGACAGCTGACAGCTTTTCTATCTGTATCCTAGCGACATCCTAGTTGGAAAAATGATATACTAATTTCAATTCGATTTTTGGTTTTAATGTATTAATAGCTGACCCGCCCTGGCTTCGCATGTATTTTCAAATAAAATATAGCCTGAATTCAAGGTTTGAATTGGTCTTAAATTCATACAAAAACACTTTTGCCGGAATTTTCCATTTTTTTGCAACTTTTCCAACTTTTAAGATATGATAATAATATAAGATAACTGTTTGTTGTACGCTTAATATGAAATAATTTTAACAAAACATTATTTTTTATTTACCTAGAAACCTTATTCAGGTTATGATGAACCTTTTAAAAAAATAGTCAAATGTGCTTACCAACGAAACGCTTTAAATCTTTATTTCGATACATTATGTGGAAAATTGGTTTAAATATTAAAAGGCCCACAAATCAAAAATAAACTAATTGCTATCATTAATCGTCAAATAAGTTGATCACTGATCACTCAGTAATTTTAACGAGAGTTTGGGCAGTTTTATAGTTGACGTTTTTGACGGACTCGCTAGCATCTCGATAACGTCAGAAACTTGTACTAAGTGAAGTGTAGTGTGGGCTTCTTCAATTAGACAATTTAAAAAGGTGATGATTTATAGCCCCCAATAAAAGAACGACTTCAAAGGCTCTGTTAATTTACAAACACCTACCGTCTCGTTTGTTTTGATGCTAATCAGCTTATACACAAAAGGCGGTACCAATTTTGATTAGGCTTTTAATTTTTAACTATGATATTGATAATATTTTAATAATTAAGAGCTGTGGTGAACTAGCGGGATGAACTCTGACTTCCGATTCGGAGGTTGCGGGTTCGAATCCTAGCCATGCACCCAACGGCTGCCAGAACTATTATCGGTCGTCTTTCCATCTAGTTTCCACTCTCTGCCCCAACAGCCGTCAGTTCTTCGAGCTATGTGCTCTGCCCATTGCCATTCCAGCTTGCTAATTCTTTGTGCTATGTGGGTGACTTTGGTTCGTCTACGAATCTTCTCATTCCTTTCTATCTCGTAAATAAACAAACTTTCAGTTTTCAGACTTTAAGTTTTTTCATGATTCATTTTGGTAAATGTGCGTAAGATCTTCATGACCTTATCCCTCCTTCCCCTTTCCACCACCCAACAAGCAGACGTACCAAGAAGTACCACCCATACCTGGTCGGCATACCACCTTGGCGTACCAAACGATTTTCTTCAACTTTTCTTGTTAGCACAAGTAAGGAGTGGAACTCACTTCCAGCGTATGTTTTTCAGAACCAGTTTAATCTCGGAGTCTTCAAGTCCAGAGTGAATAGGTTCTTTCTAGGCAAGCATGCTTCATCTTCGATCACACCATCACTTACCATCAGGTGAGGTGATCAAGCGCTTGGCTATTATCAATAAAAAAAAATCAAGCATAGCCCTCTCCATATCACGCTGAGTGACCTTGAGCCTTATCATGAGGCTCGTCATCACTGGTAGTGGTAACACACACTGATCAAAGACTTTCGTCTTAAGACACAGGTATTTTGGACGAGAAGACGTCAGATAGTTTTCCGAACGCTGCCCAGCCAAGTTGGATTCGGCTGCATTCAATAGATATATGTATAAAGGCATCAGTACAAAAAACTACTAAAAATCTTGAAGTAGCATAGTTTAGCCTTGACTTCAAATAACCTCAAGAAAAACTATTACCACACAATAGTCATTAGACTATGAAATTAGGGTAATAAAATAAATACATAAAACGCGAATCACATGTGGTAACCATTTGTACGTCTGTTTGCGATATGTGAAGTATGCTTTCAATATGACATCATTTTTGAGAAATTCGCACGAAAAATGATGATATGATTTTGATATTCAAGATGGCGGATGAGGAATAGGTATGTTCAAATCCTTTCAAGTTTCTTTACAGACAGGTTGCTTTGGAATAAGTGTGTCAACTCGAAAAAGGTCATTGTCCTCTCTAAAAGGAACAATTTAAACAATATATTTCTTTCCGAAAACTGAAAAGCAACTGTTTTTGATAAACTGTTAGGTAGCTGGTTTGATGGTTTCTGTCAACATCAATAGTTGAAAAATTCTTAAACGGCAATACCTAACGCTCTTTTCTAAAAAAACTAGAAAGCTAATAGGTACTGTAGAACTGTAAAATAAACAATGTACCAAAATAATGCATCAAAAACATAAGTAAACCTAATCGTTGCAATAAAATCCAGGTCATCTACTTACTAATCGCCGCATTACTAAAATCGAATGATAAGAGAGCCCTAATAATATGTAGGTAGGTATATTTAATTAGTAGGCATTAATTTTGCAATGTTCTAGAAAAAAATATCCGAGCTAACTAACAAATAGGTTGTTAATCTTATAACATGCCCAATAGTAACTTTAAACCCTCTACGTTCTAATTACCTACTTACTTTACAGCATTTCTTCCTAAGACAATAACTGTTATACCAAGCTTAAACTTTCACGATCAATAAAAAAGCTCCAAAACTTGAAAGTGTGAAAAACTAATTACTATTTTAGGTTGTGTAATAATTTCGAGGTTATCGAAATGGCGGGCATTCTTTGGTTCTATTTTCACGCCATATTGAGGGCAATGACCTGCAGTTGGCGCGCGTTGCGTACGTTTACGAAGCTTGCTACAAGTTCTCATTTTGAATTTTGCATTTGGAACGTTATTTTTTTAAAGGGTTTTTTAATTACGATTTAAAAAAATATTTTGTTCTAGCTCAATAGCTATTTCGACAGTTTAACACAGTGCACAGTGCAATGTCAACTTCCTAAACACAGAAAGCTTGATTTGAGGCGGACGCGAAACCCCCTCGACTTTTTTGATGTCTAATAGGTATGTACTTCACTAGCTGACCCGCCCGCGGCATCGCACGCGTGGTTTATCAATAAAATCATTACCCTCGTGCGCAGTCGGGTAAAAACGTAGCCTTTGCCGATCATAATCAATTTCATGGAAATAGGTCCAGCCGATTAGTCGTGAAAACGTCACAAACAGAAAAAGTGACAGAGTTACTTTGAAATTTTCAATATTAGCACTTATAGATATTATTATGGTCTGGAATTGTCACATCAGGTTCTAAGCTTTATTTCTGCAACAAGCTCATAGAGTTTATTGCAAATAAAATCACCAAACTTTATTCGCACCTCATAAAAAACCTACAAACGACTGATGTTCTCCAAACTCCAGTCAACACAAATCGACTCATTAAAATGACGTCTAATAAACCCGCATACAAAATTCCTTCTTAAATGCACCAATTGGTCGAGTTTTTTGACCCCAACACTAACAAAGGGATGAAATGTAATCGTCACAATCGAATAAACAGATTCGACAGTTATTGATGACGATTTATCGATTCGAATTCATTTGAATGAGGCTGACGAGTATCGATAAAAATACTTTTGTGTCGCATCACTATTTTTGGTGGTAGGTAGGTTTGTTCTACATACGGAAGTGACCTGAATATTTAAGTCTAAACCGTGCCCTATATTTTGTCGAATGACAGGTAAGATTTGTAAAAATAAATCAAACACTTCTATTATGCAAAGTTCCTCTCCATCGAAAGGTAGTCTGAAAGAAATCGTTCTCTTTCGCGATAAGACTGCCCAATATTTTTACATTTATTTGTTTATATTATTTTCTGTCTAGCTTGTATAATGTTAAGAATTTTCATTCATTCATTCATTCAAATACTGTTGCTTTTTTAGAAACTGGAGTTTAAATCATGTTACTGCCTACGCTTGGAGTTTCTCTGCGGAATCTAATAAGAAATGAAGAGATCCGAACACAACCCAAAGTCACATAGCCCAGAACATTAGAAATCTGAAATGGCAATAGGCGGGGCATATATCTCGAAGAACTGACGGCTGTTGGGGCAGAAAGGTTCTCGAATGCAGACCACACAGAAAACCGCAGCGCAGGAGAACCCGCTAAATGGAACGAAAATCTAATACAAGTTGCTGGGGGCTGTGGAGTGCAGGCCGCAGCATATTGTTCGCTGTAGAAATCTATGGGGAAGCCTATGATCTGCATTAGACGTCTTATGACCAATAAAGTCGACATTGAAAGTTCTTTATAACGTCTTGATAATAACACAAAGTACAAACCCTAGGTTTTCCCTTATTGTGTGTACAATCAATTTAAACGCCTCGTCGACTTTCAAAAGGCGTGTTAAATGACTCTAATAGTAATTTATTTGGCGTTAATGCTCTTTGATAAACAATGACCGGGTGTGACCTATTTGCAATGAATTACATGAGTTTTTTTCGGGTAAAATGTTTTAGTTTTTCCGTTGTGAATACGGTTAGTTTTGTATAATTTCAGGCCTAAATAAAACATTAAAAACAGAACAAAAATTTACAATTAACAAATGTAAAAACTTAATTAAACAAAATCTTTATAAAAGTCTTTATAACTAGAGATCGGATAAACGGATGCATATTTACCTAAAGTTAAAAGTTACCTAGTATGGATAGCACTTTTTTATCGAAAAAATTCCTTGATTCCGGAATCAACAAATTTATCATGTGTTATTTTTTTTTAATTTATTTATCTACTTACTTATTATCTACTAGAATCACTTAAATCTGCATAGGTTTTTATGGTATGTCATTAATACCTAAGAATTCACATTCTATGAAAAAACGCACACTTTGGCACATTAGGTAGATATACATAATGCCTTGTTACAACGTAATATGGTTGTTTTTCTCTACTTTTACTATCAGTAATTTTTGTTGAAGCGAAAACAACCTTGTAACAAGTGTCAGATCGGGCTTATTAGAGCTTAGGGTATATAAGTTCATTTTGTAAGTTTTTTTTTTATTTTTTTTTATAAATTATAGGCTAGCGTTTGACCACTATCTCGCCTGATGGTAAGCGATGATGCAGTCTACGATGGTACACGCTTGCCTAGAAGAAACCTATTCACTCGTGACTTGAAGATCCCTAGGTTGTAGTTATCAGGAAACACAGACTCAGGCAAGGCGTTCCACTCCTTGGCGGTGCGCATAATAAAGGTGGAAGAGTACCGCTTTGTGCGTATGGGAGGTATGTCTACCATGTAGCGGTAGGAACAGGCAGTAAAATTGACGTAGTGATCCTTGTGATTTTATTTTATAAGTGAAGTTATGATGAAAAATAGTTTTTTTGGAAAACTAGTTACGTATGTCCCACTCGCTCCTCCTTTTCTGTAAGAGGAGTTGTTTTAAGAGGAGCAATGATTAAATATTCTGACTGTAACAAATTAATTGGCAGTCAATTAATTTTAAAGTTTTTAATGTGTACGGAAACATTTCAGATAGTGTCGAGTGGTCCTCAACGGTTGGTTTAACTTAGCGATAAGACCATCACTTACTTTGCTTAATTAACACCTATTAAAGTAATGCTTTGTTCTTGAGCTATAGGTGCTTGAATACGTAATTACTTAGAAAGGAACTATTTAAGGTAAACATAGAAATACAAGATACAACATATTTATTTGCATAAGTGTACAATATGGTCTTAGAAACTAGACCAGACTAGGGTCAAATTAGCATTAAAAATCATTTATTTTATTAGGTATCTATAGGTAAGCACAGGTACCTACATGTACCTATATTATGAACATTCATTAGTACATAGGTAATGTTTAATTAAAAATAATTTCACCTCAGATTTTTTTTTATTAGAAATAATTCACAGAAATCTTATTTATCAAAAAGTTTGGTATCAACTAGACGCGTCTTTGAGATTGTAGAATGTAGATGATCCGTTTTTAAAAACTAAAAAGCTGACAAAATTCGTTCTATATTTAAATCATTCAGCCATGCTGCATAGTTCGTTAGGTTGGCAACAATGAACTAATTCCCGCGCCCATATTGTTTTAGTTAGGGTTATTAACCCGAATAAGGTTGGCATGATTTATCGATACAATTTGTTTATATCGATAAAAGGGTTTTGAACTGTTCTTTAAATCGTTTTGACATTTGTATGTGCTAGTGGCTCACTATAGTTTCGAGTTTTTTATTTCGACTGAAAGCGTCCGACATGTCTTGACGACTTTTATAGTCAAGGCTGAACTATTAACTTTTTTAATAAGATCAGAGTATTTTTCAAAGAACACCCATTATAAGAAGGATCTTGGCTGTCCTTGTTTTTTTTTCTAACATTTATAAAAAAAGTATGCACATTTATTTGACACACACACAGGACAGACCAAGTACTTACATAGATAACAAAAACACAATAATACCTTTAGTATGTAAGTAAATTGTATAAGCCAAGATACAAAATTACATTAACAATGACAAGGTACCTTGTTAAATTTAGGATTTTTGTTTAATGTGGTCTCTTAATATTGCTATTTTTTATAACATAAAATAAATAACTTTATATAATGTTTACGAGCAAAATCAATGAATGTAAAACCGAATAACTTTTACTTGGATTTTAATCCATTAATAAAAATATAATATCAAATACAAACTCTACCGGAAATTCGGTGAACTATAAAAAGATATCGTAATAAGAAACGGCTAACCGAAACACCGATATTTTGTTTCGATTCATTCAATACTATTTTTAGTACAGCACTAACAAAACCATCACGTTCATTTGTAAAACCAAACCTTTAATGAAGAATTAAAGAACCCTATCAATAGGTAATAGGGACTAATTTTGAATATCAGAGAGTTTTGAAAGTAGAAGAGAGAGTGGTTTTTCGAAATAAAAGCGGGAACCACCAAATTCGGTCTGTCAATCGTCAGGAGGAAGCCATGTATTTTTGTCCGAAACTATTATTTTAATTGATTTCACAGAGATGCATTTGGACAAATCGATTTCGGGAGTTTGTTTTCTATCGTCACGTGTCACAGCACTATTTGTTTTTGAAATTAGAATAGTTGAAAACAATATGAGGTGTATTGAGATTTACTTTTATTCGTTGTTAAATTATTTCTGTTCGGTTTTCGAATACCTAGTATTTTTACTTTTTATTAATTTGAAAAGTGGCCAATGTTATAAAAATAGTTTTACTTAAACTTATATCGGTAAATACGCAATGGTTTTATGGTTAATTTCATTCAAATAATCTTTGATCGAACTGACCGGATATTGAGATTACCGGTAGATAATTAAAACCCATAAAATAAACATATTAATTGTAAAAACTGATCATTCATAAGCCTATACTCATTATACGTAATAATAAACCCATGTACTCGCACCTTCGATTCATATCTAAGCAAAATTCAACCAAAATAACCTGACCCATACTTCCTTGCATATCAATCTCTTCCAGAGCTCATACTAAAATTCATGTGATGTTTCACCACCAAGACCTAACTCGACCAAATTACCCTGAACTATCCATTCACTGAAACCATTCCTAACTGCAGCTCTGAATAAAATTGCTATCCAGTTTTCTGAGACCTGTCAATCAAAGTAATTATAACTTACGCATAGATCATTCATACTTGGTTATTCAAGACAAGCGTTGAAGCTATCAATAAGAATTATATCCAGTTTGTAAAGACCTGTCATGGCAATCAAGATATAGGCAATAATGGGTATGTATATACTGGTTATTACTTGGGCATCAAAAGGAACGTTCATTGACAAAGTGTTTTTTTTCTGATTTGTATTCTTAGTACACTCGCGTGGAAAATGTTCCTGGCTTAGAACGTGAGCGGGCTGATAAAGCACTCGTGGCATTGCTTTGTGTAATTTATAGACTTGCTTTGGCCTGTGACTTCCTACACGTGGAATTAAGTACTTTACTTACCTTATATAATCTGGGAAGGTTTTATAAATTTTTCTGGAGTTTAATTATGTTTACCTGAAACAAAATAAGGTTTTATTAATAACGCACCGGAAAGCGCAGCGTAGGACGACCCCCAAATAAATGGAAAGATAGGTTGCTGGGAGCCGTTGGGTGGAGGCCGCATAAGATCAGTCGCTCTGGAAATCTATGAGGAAAGGATATGTTCAGTGAACCTCCTATGGCTGATATATAATTGATCGAGCGAAGCGAGATCTCTAAATCAACTAGGGCAAATCGTCGTTGCATGTATGTTTGTTTGTCCGAGGGTAACTTTCGAAGCATTTATCCGATTATCATGAAATTTGGTTTAAAGGTAGGTAGTGATGGCACAATTTTGGTGTGACTAAATGAGCTAAAAATGTGGGGCGGTTGTTGAAATATTGGAGTTCAAGAGGGGTAAAAAAAACCCGCGGTTGTATATTGGTAAAAACAGGTTGTATATTAGTATGAATAAGTAAAACTGCGTGCAGAAACTACTACACTTAAATTACGTAAAGTGCAATCTACTAAGTAGTCGGAACACAACGCCCCCAAATTAACGAGAATACGTTTACATTTCCCACACGAATTCGTATTTGCTAAATCTAAGCTCTGTTGCCAAATCATTTATCAAAAGCGCTCAGTTTAATGTTAGGGCGACTTGCGCAACAATGCCCAATCGTATAATCTAATCGTACCCAGTTTGCACATCGTTCCCTAAACGTGTTTAACGACTAAGCATGTTTAAATTTGACGCACATTTAACAACTTTCTTCTACTTTCGTGTCGATGTCTCATGAATATAGGCATTTTGAGCAGTACGTCGCCACGTTCATGGCAGCATCGGAGCAGGTCATCAGTTGGCCCATCGTGCAGGTGGTAGGGCAGGATGGGCGTGTAAGGACGTGTGCCATTGTTTGGAGCTGGGCACCACATTGGCATTGCGTCGCCGACTTGTCTATAATACCGCATTTACTAAGATTACACCTGCAGCGGCCGACTAGGGTACGCAGTCTGTTGAGGGTCATCCACACTGGTCAAGATAGGACTTTTGACAACTCTGAATCATATTTTTGCACTAAATACGATTAGCATCGATTGCGCAAGTAGCTCTTAGTGTCTAAATATAATTTAGAGAGTTGTTATACAAATGCGTCAAATTTAAACATGTTTAGTTGCAAATTACGTTTAGGGATAGTTGTGCTTAAGGTCGTTTTTTTCGTCGTTTGTTATGATTTGTTTATTTTGAACAAGCTTTCGCACAATAGAAAGACAATAAAGGTTGTTGGGAGTCGTTGGTTGCAGGCCGCATAAGATCGGGCGCTCTGGAAATCTATGGGGGAGGGCTATGTTCAGCAGTGGAACTTATATAGCTGGTATGATGATGATGATTCCTAAGGTAATTCAATTCTGTTAGGTTCCAATTAAGTAAGTAAATTCGTTGAACTATGCCTAAGATCTCCACTAAAATCTTCAGATTCATATCAAAAAGTTAGATATAATTTATCAATGAGAATATACTACGATGGTTATATATTTTAAATCAAAGTAATTCAGAGTTTAAATACAACCTTGGATTTCAAATATTACCATTGGCAATGCTAGAGGCAATGTTTTTATTTGACCATAGTACCTAAACCAAGCTATTGTAGACAACTGTACGAGTACACCAGCGCAAGAGAAACGCGCCAATTAACAACAAACCTTATGGTGGCGGTTAGAATTATAACAACTTTGTGACTTTACCTTGTTTTAAGTCGATCTAGTATTTCATCATTTAATTATATACGATGCGATGGCGGCGCGCAGAATTTCTAGATCATATACACCGATAACAAATCACACTATATTATAAATGCGATAGTTTGGATGTTTGTTTGTTTGTTACTCAAGCACGTCGCAACGGCTGAACCGATTTGAACAATGAAACTTAGTATGTGCGTAGATTATAACCTGGATTAACATATACTTAGGCTACTTTTTATTCCATAAATCAGGTCTCATGGGATAAAAATGGGTTGTCAAGTGAAGTTGCAACAGCGAGTTTAGCTTTATTTATACCTACTACTACTATACATATATAACGTGTACAAAGTCGCGGGCAACTGCTAATAGTACAATAATTATTATTATCTTTACATATATTTAAGTCTGCAATGGATAAGCTGTGTATATTATTAAGATCATTGTATAACAGATATACAATAAAAAAAATCTGATTCTGATTCTGAACATCAGTAAGCGCTTTACAAATGCGCTAACTATTTGGAAACACGATTGTCTAGACACACCGATGGTTTTTATGATCTAAAAGCATCGCTAGCAATTGATAGTTAGTAACCTGATATTAACTACTAAATAAACAGATAAAAATGTCACTGAACTCAATATTGACTCTATATTTCATCTACTACTACTACTTCTTTGCACACTTTTGGACCCATTCAAACTTGGGTCTTTTTCGATTTTTTTTTTAACCTTTACACCTGCGCCCGCGCCTAGCGTAGCGCGGGCTTGCTTGGGTGACTGTTCCTTTTAAGTTAAACAGTAGGCTAATCGTTTCTGTTGTTGCCTTTAATTTGTCAGTACTTTTGTCGTTCGCTCTACCTACCGCAAGTACTATTTTAGCGACCATTCTAACTTTTACCATCTGATGTTTAAGATAATATAAAAATTTAATTTCGTTGACGATTAGGCGGAGCATCCGGAAATACAAAAAAGTGACAGAGCTATTTACTTGCTTAGGTGAAGAATGAGAGAAACATTATCATAACCGCGCGTATACGCGAGTAAATGACGCAAGCGATAAAAGATAAAATTTCGAATTGCATGAGAACTAACAAATAAAAAAAAAATGCTTTTCCACTAATTTCAGTACCATAATTACCTACATAACTACATATGTAAAAAATTACTTTAAATTCGCCGATTTTGACAAATAATTGTATCGAGAAAAGTTTTACCAATTGTGTTTCTGACTTTCATTTATGTAGTTTAAATCCTCAAGTAAATATTGCTTAATTAAGAAATCAGTAGCATTTTTCGTTATTGAATACGACAGTTACTTAGCGGCTCAATTTTTTTTACATATCGCTTTAATGTAATGATTATCACTGTTTACATGTTTTTAAATGTTTATACATATAAATTTAAAACCACAATTAACACGAAGTAAGTACTTACTTTAGGTTAAATTTTATTTTTATAAGATTTGAGAAGCGTTTTAGCTTAGTTAACGTCATAAATCATATCATTGTTCATTCCAGGATTAGATTCACACTGGAATTGTGTTAAGCTTTTGTTATCTAATAAAGAACAATTAAAATTGATTGATGTCTCTATGATCCTGCAGCACTTTTGGTACTGAGATGATAAGAGAGGTGTTATTATGGAAACTGCCATAGTAACACCTCTCTTGAAGTCGTACTTATAATAAGCTAGCTGACCCGCCAGCGGCTTCGGACGTGCAAAGACCTACATCATTTTTCTATACAAACTTTGATATCTCATTTTTATCCCATGGGACCTGATTTATGGGATAAAAAGTAGCCTATGTATTAATCTACGTAAATACAAAAGTTCATCGAAATCGGTTCAGGCCTTACGAGTACGTCGTGAACTCGTGATTGAGTAACAAAGAAACAAATAAACAAACAAGCACATACATTTTCGTATTTATAATATTAGTGTGATGTGATTACATTTGTCAGTCATGGTTTGTATGAGTTTTGAGTTTGTAATTTGTAGGCATTTTGTAGGTAATGCTAAATGTAATCTTTTTTATCATTTCATTTTACCACTGCGCCACAGATGTCAGTAATGTGTCGTCGTGATACTCGATGACGTAAGTGACAGATGACAGAGGTGTCAAGCTATGGGCGTATTTGCACTTAGCCTTCGGACTTGTCAAAATAAACATTGCATTTCGAAATGACATAGCAATAAATACTTTTGAAAAGTGGGAGTCTTACAACTATCTAACAAGATTTCGAAACGTTATTTTGGTATGAGTTGACTTGGCCGCAAAAGAAAAATTTTGCTAGATTTAGGCAGGTTCTGCCCCTAACGCTTCGCTTTTTTTAACGTATGTTTTTGTATTTTATCACTATTTAATAAATATAATAGATAGATAATTATTTATTGTTACACCAAATTACAATAACTAAACCTAGAAAATTAATAATAATAATAAAAAAATACATTACACACAGCGCTATCTAGCCCCAAACTAAATAGAGCTTGTACTATGGGAACCAGATAACTGATAGTATACTTAAATACTTTTTTTGTGAATACTTACGAACTAGAAAAACATCCAGACCCAGAACAAATATCTGCATACCGCAGAGGGGATCGAACCAGCAACCTCCTGCATCTCAGACGGCTATTCGCCCATTGCGCCACGGAGGTCGTTAATCGTCGTAATATAAGTTAAGAATAATATAAACATCTTGGCATTGGGCGATTTCTTTAACGATAAAACCACCCATAAAATACAAATGTAACTATAATCTCTCGTTTTCTAAAATTGCTGTTTCTCTAGCGTGTACAATATCAAACAATTTTGATATTTATACATTTTTATTTTTAGATTAAAACAACAATTACACAGTGAAAATGGTATCATGAATATGCTAAAAATGCTTATCGTAAATTCAAATAATCATGTATTCTCCATAAAAACAAACAAATTTTATAAAAAACAGATGCCTTTACAACTTCCTTACTTTCCAGTATACATAATATATTTAAAACTCTATTTCTAAACAAAATTCAAAGTAAAAAAGGTCTGTGTAATATTTAGTTGTTTAAACCTAATTTTAAATAGACCATGGTATTTGCAACAGAATTGGGTTTTTAGGTTGAAATGTGTACGATGGAATTGTGGCCAGGAAATACGCGGGTTAGGATTTCAAGAGGAAATAGGGGCAATTTAATTTAATAAATAAACGATTTGAGACTACAATACTATTTACCACACTAATATCATAAATGCGAAAATTTGGATATTTGTTTATTTATTTGTTTGTTTGTTACTCAATCACGTCGTAACGGCTGAACCGATTTCGATGAAATTTGGTATATTATAACCTGGATTAACACATAGGCTACTCTGAATTGGCAAAACACGCGTGCGAAACCGCGGGCGGAAGCTAGTTTACTACTAAATTAAAAGCAGTGTTTCGATTATCGGGGTTGCGCATGAGTCGGCCTGATCATGAGTTGTTGTTACTAAACCAACCGCTTCATGGTATCGTCGCAAAATGGCCAGTATAGAGCCTTTTGATATTTTACTAACACTAATATTTTTTCAACCGTTGCTATGACAACACCATTAAAAATTTGGCAACTTATGACAGAATTAACAATCATAATCGTTAAAATATTCGTAATCGTTTATAAATTATATTATATAAAGCTCGATTACCACTGACTCACTGACTGATTGACATCATTGTTCTCCCAGATGCCACCTCGTAGGGGGGAAATGTTTGGTGGGATCGTATAGAGGGAGTTCCGGTGAGTTGGGAATAAATCCTAAAGTACCCCTTTTGTCCCCCATTCGCTCCCATCCACCTCGTATCTCGGAAAGTATAGGTCTTAGAGCGTTGGTGCAAAAACTAATGTTGCTGAGGACATTTTTTTATATCCGGATCCATGAAAAAAAAAATGTCTTTCATACAAAAAAAAAATTGTCCCATACAAAATATTTCTGTATGAATACCGTAAACCGTATATTTCGTTTGCCGTAATTTTCATTCTGTTTTTGTAGGGAGCCCACGGCTTGTGTGTACTATAAAATTACTGTAAATTTGCTTGATTCTATATAATGGTGGTGGAGGGGCATGAGATAACTTTCATAGTTTTTGCAAAGGTCATCATCATCATTTTGGAACATCAATTTTTTTTTTTTTTAGTATGCAACGTTCATCATGTTTATTTTGGAACATCCACATTTTTTTAATTATGCCTCATCCACAATGATCACTTTGGAACGTCAATTATTTTTTTTATTATTATGCAACATCCACTGTGTTCATTTTGGTACATCATTTTTTTTAATTATGCCTCATCCACAATGATCACTTTGGAACGTCAATTATTTTTTTTTATTATGCATCATCCACTGTGATCATTTTGGAACATCATTTTTTTTTCAATTATGTCTCATCCACTATGATCACTTTGGAACGTCAATTTTTTTTTTATTATGCATCATCCACTGTGATATTTTGGTACATCATTTTTTTTAATTATGCCTTATCCACAATGATCACTTTGGAACGTCAATTATTATTATTTTTTTTATTATGCAACATCCACTGTAATCATTTTGGTACATCATTTTTTTAATTACGCCTCATCCACAATGATCACTTTGGAACGTCAATTATTTTTTATTTTTTTATTATGCATCATCCACTGTGATCATTTTGGAACATCATTTTTTTTAATTATGCCTCATCCACAATGATCACTTTGGAACGTCAATTATTATTATTTTTTTTGTATTATGCAACATCCGCTGTGATCATTTTGGTACATCATTTTTTTTAATTATGCCTCATCCACAATGATCACTTTGGAACGTCAATTTTTTTTTTTATTATGCAACATCCACTGTCATCATTTTGGTACATAATTTTTTTTAATTATGCCTCATCCACAATGATCACTTTGGAACGTCAATTACAATTATTTTTTTTTTATGCATCATCCACTGTGATCATTTTGGAACATCATTTTTTTTAATTATGCCTCATCCACAATGATCACTTTGGAACGTCAATTATTATTATTTTTTTTGTATTATGCAACATCCACTGTGATCATTCTGGTACATCGTTTTTTTAATTACGCCTCATCCACAATGATCACTTTGGAACGTCAATTTTTTTTTTTATTATGCATCATCCACTGTGATCATTTTGGAACATAATTTTTTTTTAAATTATGCCTCATCCACATGATCATTTTGGAACGTCAATTTTTTTTTATTATGCAACATCCACTGTGATCATTTTCGAAAATCAATTTTTTTTTGTAGCACAAATTTTTGGTGGAATCGTTATTTTACGGTCATCATCGCCCTTGCCATCATTTTGAATTCTTCTCTCACTTCCTTTTCGTTTTCGAATGTTTCTTCCACATTGATATCCTCTTTAATTGTTTCTATAAGTTCGAAATCCTCTTTGATGGCATTTTTACTTCAATATACTTTTGAATTGTTTTTTCTATTTTTATATTTTCTTCAATTACTTCTCTTACTTCAATATCGACTCTACAAAATTATGGGGTTTAATACAAATCTTAAATCGCTCGTATCTTCTAAACGGGAAGAGTTACCCCCAGCAAACTTTTACAAAATATTGGTACTAATTTTTGGTGGAATAGTTTTTTTAATACCATCATTGCCCTTGTGATCCTTTTTGAATGCTTCTCTTACTTCGTCTTCCGCTTTGAATGCTTCTTTCACCTCGATATCCTCTATTTTTGCTTCTTCCACTTTGATATCCTTTTTAATTGCTTTTTCTACTTATATATTTTCTTAATTGCTTCTTTTACTACAATTTCCACTCTACAAAATTATGGGTTTTAATACAAATCTTAAACCGCTCGTATCTTCTAAACGGGAAGAGTCACGCCTAGCAAACTTTTACAAAATATTGGTACAAATTTTTGGTGGAATAGTTTTTTTAATACCATCATTGCCCTTGACATCCGTTTTGAATGCTTCTCTTACTTCGTCTTCCACTTTAAATGCTTCTTTCACCTCGATATCCTCTATTTTTGCTTCTTCCACTTTGATATCCTTTTTAATTGCTTTATCTACTTATATATTTTCTTCAATTGCTTCTTTTACTTCAATTCCCACTCTACAAAATTATGGGTTTTAATACAAATCTTAAATCGCTCGTATCTTCTAAACGGGAACAGTTACGCCTAGCAAACTTTTACAAAATATTGGTACAAATTTTTGGTCGAATATTTTTTTTATTACCATCATTGATCTTGACATCCTTTTTGAATGCTTCTTTCACCTCGATATCCTCTATTTTTGCTTCTTCCACTTTGATATCCTTTTTAATTGCTTTTTCTACTTATATATTTTCTTAATTGCTTCTTTTACTTCAATTTCCACTCCACAAAATTATGGGTTTTCATACAAAACTTAAATCGCTCGTATCTTTTAAACGGGAAGAGATAGCTCGAGGAAAATTTTACAAAATATTAGTATAAGTTTTTGGTGAAACCGTTTTTTATTTTTATCCTTGTCCTCGACGTCTTTTACTCAATTTCAATTTCCTCTTTAATTGTTTCTGCTACTTCGATATCCTATTTGATTGCTTCTTTCACTTCAATATCCTCTTTGATTGCTTCTTCCACTTCGATATCATCTTTGAGTGCTGCTTCCACTTGGATATCCTCTTTGATTTGATTGCTTCTTCCATTTCGATCGTCTTTGACTGCTTCTTACACATGGATATCCTCTTTGATAACTTTAAACAGCTTGATATCCTCTTTGATTGCTTCTTCCACTTTGATATCCTCTTTTATTGCTTCTACCAATTCAATATCATCTTCGATTTCCTTTTGATTGCTTCTTGCACTGCAATATTCTCTTTGATTGCGTCTTCATCTTCGATATCATTTTTGATAGCATTTTCACTTCGATATCCTCTGTGATGGCTTCTTCCACTTCGATACCCTCTTTGATTGCTTCTTCCACTTCGATATCCTCTTTGATTGCTTCTTACACTTCGATATCCTCTTTGATTGCTTCTTCCACTTCGATATCGTCTTTGACTATTTCTTCCACTTCGATATCGTCTTTGATTGCTTTTTTCACTTCGTCATCCTCTTAGAACGCTTCTACCACCTCGGTATCCTCTTTGATTGCTTACTCAACTTTAATTTCCTCTTTGATTGTTTCTGCTACTTCGATATCCTATTTGATTGCTTCTTTCACTTCAATATCCTCTTTGATTGCTTCTTCCACTTCGATATCGTTTTTGACTGTTTCTTCCACTTCGATATCGTCTTTGATTGCTTTTTTCACTTCGTCATCCTCTTAGAACGCTTCTACCACCTCGGTATCCTCTTTGATTGCTTACTCAACTTTAATTTGCTCTTTGATTGTTTCTGCTGCTTCGATATCCTATTTGATTGCTTCTTTCACTTCAATATCCTCTTTAATTGCTGCTTCCACTTGGAAATCCTCTTTGATTTGATTGCTTCTTCCATTTCGGTATCGTCTTTGACTGCTTCTTACACATGGATATCCTCTTTGATGGCTTTTAACAGCTCGATATCCTCTTTAATTACTTCTTCGACTAAAAGAAAAACACGCGAGCTGCGAGCAGCTCGCGCACAACGCAACCTCTAGTTATATTATATAAAGCTCGATTACCACTGACTGACTGACTGATTGACTCATTGACATGTTTGTTCTCCCAGATGCCCCCTCGTAGGGTGAAAATGTTTGGTGGGATCGTATAGAGGGAGTTCCGGTGAGTTGGGAATAAATCCTAAAGTACCCCTTTTGTCCCCCATTCGCTCCCATCCACCTCGTATCTCGGAAAGTATAGGTCTTAGAGCGTTGGTGCAAAAACTAATGTTGCTGAGGACATTTTTTTATATCCGGATCCATGAAAAAAAAAATGTCTTTCATACAAAAAAAAAATTGTCCCATACAAAATATTTCTGTATGAATACCGTAAACCGTATATTTCGTTTGCCGTAATTTTCATTCTGTTTTTGTAGGGAGCCCACGGCTTGTGTGTACTATAAAATTACTGTAAATTTGCTTGATTCTATATAATGGTGGTGGAGGGGCATGAGATAACTTTCATAGTTTTTGCAAAGGTCATCATCATCATTTTGGAACATCAATTTTTTTTTTTTTTAGTATGCAACGTTCATCATGTTTATTTTGGAACATCCACATTTTTTTAATTATGCCTCATCCACAATGATCACTTTGGAACGTCAATTATTTTTTTTATTATTATGCAACATCCACTGTGTTCATTTTGGTACATCATTTTTTTTAATTATGCCTCATCCACAATGATCACTTTGGAACGTCAATTATTTTTTTTTATTATGCATCATCCACTGTGATCATTTTGGAACATCATTTTTTTTTCAATTATGTCTCATCCACTATGATCACTTTGGAACGTCAATTTTTTTTTTATTATGCATCATCCACTGTGATATTTTGGTACATCATTTTTTTTAATTATGCCTTATCCACAATGATCACTTTGGAACGTCAATTATTATTATTTTTTTTATTATGCAACATCCACTGTAATCATTTTGGTACATCATTTTTTTAATTACGCCTCATCCACAATGATCACTTTGGAACGTCAATTATTTTTTATTTTTTTATTATGCATCATCCACTGTGATCATTTTGGAACATCATTTTTTTTAATTATGCCTCATCCACAATGATCACTTTGGAACGTCAATTATTATTATTTTTTTTGTATTATGCAACATCCGCTGTGATCATTTTGGTACATCATTTTTTTTAATTATGCCTCATCCACAATGATCACTTTGGAACGTCAATTTTTTTTTTTATTATGCAACATCCACTGTCATCATTTTGGTACATAATTTTTTTTAATTATGCCTCATCCACAATGATCACTTTGGAACGTCAATTACAATTATTTTTTTTTTATGCATCATCCACTGTGATCATTTTGGAACATCATTTTTTTTAATTATGCCTCATCCACAATGATCACTTTGGAACGTCAATTATTATTATTTTTTTTGTATTATGCAACATCCACTGTGATCATTCTGGTACATCGTTTTTTTAATTACGCCTCATCCACAATGATCACTTTGGAACGTCAATTTTTTTTTTTATTATGCATCATCCACTGTGATCATTTTGGAACATAATTTTTTTTTAAATTATGCCTCATCCACATGATCATTTTGGAACGTCAATTTTTTTTTATTATGCAACATCCACTGTGATCATTTTCGAAAATCAATTTTTTTTTGTAGCACAAATTTTTGGTGGAATCGTTATTTTACGGTCATCATCGCCCTTGCCATCATTTTGAATTCTTCTCTCACTTCCTTTTCGTTTTCGAATGTTTCTTCCACATTGATATCCTCTTTAATTGTTTCTATAAGTTCGAAATCCTCTTTGATGGCATTTTTACTTCAATATACTTTTGAATTGTTTTTTCTATTTTTATATTTTCTTCAATTACTTCTCTTACTTCAATATCGACTCTACAAAATTATGGGGTTTAATACAAATCTTAAATCGCTCGTATCTTCTAAACGGGAAGAGTTACCCCCAGCAAACTTTTACAAAATATTGGTACTAATTTTTGGTGGAATAGTTTTTTTAATACCATCATTGCCCTTGTGATCCTTTTTGAATGCTTCTCTTACTTCGTCTTCCGCTTTGAATGCTTCTTTCACCTCGATATCCTCTATTTTTGCTTCTTCCACTTTGATATCCTTTTTAATTGCTTTTTCTACTTATATATTTTCTTAATTGCTTCTTTTACTACAATTTCCACTCTACAAAATTATGGGTTTTAATACAAATCTTAAACCGCTCGTATCTTCTAAACGGGAAGAGTCACGCCTAGCAAACTTTTACAAAATATTGGTACAAATTTTTGGTGGAATAGTTTTTTTAATACCATCATTGCCCTTGACATCCGTTTTGAATGCTTCTCTTACTTCGTCTTCCACTTTAAATGCTTCTTTCACCTCGATATCCTCTATTTTTGCTTCTTCCACTTTGATATCCTTTTTAATTGCTTTATCTACTTATATATTTTCTTCAATTGCTTCTTTTACTTCAATTCCCACTCTACAAAATTATGGGTTTTAATACAAATCTTAAATCGCTCGTATCTTCTAAACGGGAACAGTTACGCCTAGCAAACTTTTACAAAATATTGGTACAAATTTTTGGTCGAATATTTTTTTTATTACCATCATTGATCTTGACATCCTTTTTGAATGCTTCTTTCACCTCGATATCCTCTATTTTTGCTTCTTCCACTTTGATATCCTTTTTAATTGCTTTTTCTACTTATATATTTTCTTAATTGCTTCTTTTACTTCAATTTCCACTCCACAAAATTATGGGTTTTCATACAAAACTTAAATCGCTCGTATCTTTTAAACGGGAAGAGATAGCTCGAGGAAAATTTTACAAAATATTAGTATAAGTTTTTGGTGAAACCGTTTTTTATTTTTATCCTTGTCCTCGACGTCTTTTACTCAATTTCAATTTCCTCTTTAATTGTTTCTGCTACTTCGATATCCTATTTGATTGCTTCTTTCACTTCAATATCCTCTTTGATTGCTTCTTCCACTTCGATATCATCTTTGAGTGCTGCTTCCACTTGGATATCCTCTTTGATTTGATTGCTTCTTCCATTTCGATCGTCTTTGACTGCTTCTTACACATGGATATCCTCTTTGATAACTTTAAACAGCTTGATATCCTCTTTGATTGCTTCTTCCACTTTGATATCCTCTTTTATTGCTTCTACCAATTCAATATCATCTTCGATTTCCTTTTGATTGCTTCTTGCACTGCAATATTCTCTTTGATTGCGTCTTCATCTTCGATATCATTTTTGATAGCATTTTCACTTCGATATCCTCTGTGATGGCTTCTTCCACTTCGATACCCTCTTTGATTGCTTCTTCCACTTCGATATCCTCTTTGATTGCTTCTTACACTTCGATATCCTCTTTGATTGCTTCTTCCACTTCGATATCGTCTTTGACTATTTCTTCCACTTCGATATCGTCTTTGATTGCTTTTTTCACTTCGTCATCCTCTTAGAACGCTTCTACCACCTCGGTATCCTCTTTGATTGCTTACTCAACTTTAATTTCCTCTTTGATTGTTTCTGCTACTTCGATATCCTATTTGATTGCTTCTTTCACTTCAATATCCTCTTTGATTGCTTCTTCCACTTCGATATCGTTTTTGACTGTTTCTTCCACTTCGATATCGTCTTTGATTGCTTTTTTCACTTCGTCATCCTCTTAGAACGCTTCTACCACCTCGGTATCCTCTTTGATTGCTTACTCAACTTTAATTTGCTCTTTGATTGTTTCTGCTGCTTCGATATCCTATTTGATTGCTTCTTTCACTTCAATATCCTCTTTAATTGCTGCTTCCACTTGGAAATCCTCTTTGATTTGATTGCTTCTTCCATTTCGGTATCGTCTTTGACTGCTTCTTACACATGGATATCCTCTTTGATGGCTTTTAACAGCTCGATATCCTCTTTAATTACTTCTTCGACTAAAAGAAAAACACGCGAGCTGCGAGCAGCTCGCGCACAACGCAACCTCTAGTTATATTATATAAAGCTCGATTACCACTGACTGACTGACTGATTGACTCATTGACATGTTTGTTCTCCCAGATGCCCCCTCGTAGGGTGAAAATGTTTGGTGGGATCGTATAGAGGGAGTTCCGATGAGTTGGGAATAAATCCTAAAGTACCCCTTTTGTCCCCCATTCGCTCACATCGACCTCGTATCTCGGAAAGTATAGGTCTTAGAGAGTTGGTGCAAAAACTAATGTTGCAGAGGACATTTTTTTATATCCGGTTCCATGAAAAAAAAATTGTCTTTCATACAAAAAAAAAATTGTCCCATACAAAATATTTCTGTATGAATACCGTAAACCGTATATTTCGTTTGCCGTAATTTTCATACTGTTTTTGTAGGGAGCCCATGGCTTGTGTGTACTATAAAATTACTGTAAATTTGCTTGATTCTATATAATGGTGGTGGAGGGGCATGAGACAACTTTCATAGTTTTTGCAAAGGTCATCATCATCATTTTGGAACATCCAATTTTTTTTTTTTTTTTCAGTATGCAACGTTCATCATGTTTATTTTGGAACATCCACATTTTTTTAATTATGCCTCATCCACAATGATCACTTTGAAACGTCAATTATTTTTTTTTTATTATGCAACAGCCACTGTGATCATTTTGGTACATAATTTTTTTTTAATTATGCCTCATCCACAATGATCACTTTGGAACGTCAATTATTTTTTTTTTATTATGCAAAATATTTGTGATCATTTTGGAAAATCAATTTTTTTAAATTATGCCTCATCCACAATGATCATTTTGGAACGTCAATTTTTTTTTTTTTTATTATGCAAAATCCACTGTGATCATTTTGGAACATCAATTTTTTTTAATTATGCCTCATCCACAATGATCACTTTTGGAACGTCAATTTTTTTTTATTATGCAAAATCCTTTGTGATCATTTTGGAAAATCAATTTTTTTTTAATTATGCCTCATTCACAATGATCATTTTGGAACGTCAATTTTTTTTTTATTATGCAAAATCCTTCGTGATCATTTTGGGAAATCAATTTTTTTTAATTATGCCTCATCCACAATGATCACTTTTGGAACGTCAATTTTTTTTTTACTATGCAAAATCCTTTGTGATCATTTTGGAACATCATTTTGTTTTAAATTATGCCTCATCCACAATGATCACTTTTGGAACGTCATTTTTTTTTATTATGCAAAATCCTTTGTGATCATTTTGGAAAATCATTTTTTTTAAATTATGCCTCATCCACAATGATCATTTTGGAACGTCAATTTTTTTTTTATTATGCGACATCCACTATTCGAATATTCTCTTTGATTGCTTGTTACACTTCGTCATCCTCTTTTATTGTTTCTTCCGCCTCCCCATCTTCTATTTTTGCATGTTCCACTTCGTTATCCTTTTAAAATGCTTCTTCTACTTCATATCCTCTTTAATTGCTTCAGTTACTTCATTATGCGCTCTACAAAATTGTGGTGTTTCATACAAAACTTCAATCGCTCATATCTTCTAAACGGGAAGAGATAGCCCTAGCAAACTTGTACAAAATATTGGTATACATTTTTGGTGGAACTGTTTTTTTATTGTCATCCTTGACATCCTTTTTGAATGCTTCTCTCACTTCGTCATCTTCTTTGAATATTTTTTCCACTTCGACATCATCTTTGACTGCTTCTTTAACTTCGATATCCTCTTTGATTGCTTCTCCCACTTCGATATCGTCTTTGACTGCTTCTTCCATTTCGATATCGTCTTTGATTGCTTTTTCACTTCGTCATCTTCTTTGAATGCTTCTACCACCTTGGTATCCTCTTTGATTGCTTACTCAACTTCAATTTCCTCTTTGATTGTTTCTGCCACTTCGATATCCTATTTGATTGCTTCTTCCACCTCAACATTCTCTTTGATAGTTTCTTCCACTTCGATATCCAATCAACAAATTTATGATTTTTCTTACAAAACTTTAATCGCTCGTATCTTCTAAACGGGAAGAGATAGCACTAGCAAACTTTGACAAAATATTAGTACAAATTTTTGATCATTATCATTTTACAACATACATTTATATTATGCAACGTCAATCCTGATCATTTTGGAATGTCCAGATTTTTTTTATACAACCATTATCATGATCATTTTGGAATATCCAATTTTTTTCTCTTTGATTGCTTGTTCCACTTCGATATCCTCTTTGATTGCTTCTTCCACATTGGTATCCTCTTTGATTGCTTCTTTAACTTTGATATCCTCTACGATTGCTTGTTCCGCTTCGATATCCTCTTTTATTCCTTCTTCATCTTCAATATCCATTGGATTGCTTCTTCCACTTCGATATCGTCTTTGATTGCTTTTTTTACTTCGTCATCCTCTTAGAATGCTTCTACCACCTTGGTATCCTCTTTGATTTCTTCCTCAACTTTAATTTGCTCTTTGATTGTTTCTGCTACTTCGATATCCTATTTGATTGCTTCTTTCACTTCAATATCCTCTTTGATTGCTTCTTCCACTTCGATATCATCTTTGATTGCTGCTTCCACTTAGAAATCCTCTTTGATTTGATTGCTTCTTCCATTTCGATATCGTCTTTGACTGCTTCTTACACATGGATATCCTCTTTGATGGCTTTTAACAGCTCGATATCCTCTTTAATTACTTCTTCGACTAAAAGAAAAACACGCGAGCTGCGAGCAGCTCGCGCACAACGCAACCTCCAGTTATATTATATAAAGCTCGATTACCACTGACTCACTGACTGATTGACATCATTGTTCTCCCAGATGCCACCTCGTAGGGGGGAAATGTTTAGTGGGATCGTATAGAGGGAGTTTCGGTGAGTTGGGAATAAATCCTAAAGTACCCCTTTTGTCCCCCATTCGCTCCCATCCACCTCGTATCTCGGAAAGTATAGGTCTTACAGCGTTGGTGCAAAAACTAATGTTGCAGAGGACATTTCTTTATATCCGGTTCCATGAAAAAAAAATTGTCTTTCATACAAAAAAAAATTTGTCCCATACAAAATATTTCTGTATGAATACCGTAAACCGTATATTTCGTTTGCCGTAATTTTCATACTGTTTTTGTAGGGAGAGCCCACTGCTTGTGTGTACTATAAAATTACTGTAAAATTTGCTTGATTCTATATAATGGTTTTGGAGGGGCATGAGACAACTTTCATAGTTTTAGCAAAGGTCATCATCATCATTTTGGAACATCCAATTTTTTTTTTTTTTTAGTATGCAACGTTCATCATGTTTATTTTGGAACATCCACATTTATTTTTAATTATGCCTCATCCACAATGATCACTTTGGAACGTCATTTTTTTTTATTATGCAACATCCACTGTGATCATTTTGGTACATCATTTTTTTTAATTATGCCTCATCCACAATGATCACTTTGGAACGTCAATTATTATTATTTTTTTTTGTATTGTGCAACATCCACTGTGATCATTTTGGTACATCGTTTTTTTAATTACGCCTCATCCACAATGATCACTTTGGAACGTCAATTTTTTTTTTTTATTATGCATCATCCACTGTGATCATTTTGGAACATCATTTTTTTTTTAATTATGCCTCATCCACATGATCATTTTGGAACGTTAATTTTTTCTTATTATGCAACATCCACTGTGATCATTTTCGAAAATCAATTTTTTTTTGTAGCACAAATTTTTGGTGGAATCGTTATTTTACGGTCATCATCGCCCTTGCCATCATTTTGAATTCTTCTCTCACTTCCTTTTCGTTTTCGAATGTTTCTTCCACATTGATATCCTCTTTAATTGTTTCTATATCTTCGAAATCCTCTTTGATGGCATTTTTACTTCAATATACTTTTGAATTGTTTTTTCTATTTTTCTGTTTTCTTCAATTACTTCTCTTACTTCAATATCGACTCTACAAAATTATGGGTTTTAATACAAATCTTAAATCGCTCGTATCTTCTAAACGGGAAGAGTTACGCCTAGCAAACTTTTACAGATTATTGGTACAAATTTTTGGTGCAATAGTTTTTTTAATACCATCATTGCCCTTGACATCCGTTTTGAATGCTTCTCTTACTTCGTCTTCCACTTTGAATGCTTCTTTCACCTCGATATCCTCTATTGTTGCTTCTTCCATTTTGATATCCTTTTTAATTGCTTTATCTACTTATATATTTTCTTCAATTGCTTCTTTTACTTCAATTCCCACTCTATAAAATTATGGGTTTTAATACAAACCTTAAATCGCTCGTATTTTCTAAACGGGAACAGTTACGCCTAGCAAACTTTTACAAAATATTGGTACAAATTTTTGGTCGAATATTTTTTTTATTACCATCATTGATCTTGAAATCCTTTTTGAATGCTTCTTTCACCTCGATATCCTCTATTTTTGCTTCTTCCACTTTGATATCTTTTTTAATTGCTTTTTCTACTTATATGTTTTCTTCAATTGCTTCTTTTACTTCAATTCCCACTCTACAAAATTATGGGTTTTAATACAAATCTTAAATCGCTCGTATCTTCTAAACGGGAACAGTTACGCCTAGCAAATTTTTACAAAATATTGGTACAAATTTTTGGTGGAATAGTTTTTTTAATACCACCATTGCCCTTGACATCCGTTTTGAATGCTTCTCTTACTTCGTCTTCCACTTTAAATGCTTCTTTCACCTCGATATCCTCTATTTTTGCTTCTTCCACTTTGATATCCTTTTTAATTGCTTTTTCTACTTATATATTTTCTTCAATTGCTTCTTTTACTTCAATTCCCACTCTATAAAATTATGGGTTTTAATACAAACCTTAAATCGCTCGTATTTTCTAAACGGGAACAGTTACGCCTAGCAAACTTTTACAAAATATTGGTACAAATTTTTGGTCGAATATTTTTTTTATTACCATCATTGATCTTGAAATCCTTTTTGAATGCTTCTTTCACCTCGATATCCTCTATTTTTGCTTCTTCCACTTTGATATCCTTTTTAATTGCTTTTTCTACTTATATGTTTTCTTCAATTGCTTCTTTTACTTCAATTCCCACTCTATAAAATTATGGGTTTTAATACAAACCTTAAATCGCTCGTATTTTCTAAACGGGAACAGTTACGCCTAGCAAACTTTTACAAAATATTGGTACAAATTTTTGGTCGAATATTTTTTTTATTACCATCATTGATCTTGAAATCCTTTTTGAATGCTTCTTTCACCTCGATATCCTCTATTTTTGCTTCTTCCACTTTGATATCCGTTTTAATTGCTTTATCTACTTATATATTTTCTTCAATTGCTTCTTTTACTTCAATTCCCACTCTATAAAATTATGGGTTTTAATACAAATCTTAAATCGCTCGTATCTTCTAAACGGGAACAGTTACGCCTAGCAAACTTTTACAAAATATTGGTACAAATTTTAGGTCGAATAGTTTTTTTATTACCATCATTGCTCTTGAAATCCTTTTTGAATGCTTCTCTCACTTGGTCTTCCTCCTTGAATGCTTCTTTCACCTCGATATCCTCTATTTTTGCTTCTTCCACTTTGATATCCGTTTTAATGTCTTTTTCTACTTATATGTCTTCTTCAATTGCTTCTTTTACTTCAATTTCCACTCCACAAAATTATGGGTTTTCATACTAAACTTAAATCGCTCGTATCTTTTAAACGGGAAGAGATAGCTCGAGGAAACTTTTACAAAATATTAGTATAAGTTTTTGGTGAAGCCGTTTTTTATTTTTATCATTGTCCTCGACGTCTTTTACTCAATTTCAATTTCCTCTTTAATTGTTTCTGCTACTTCGATATCCTATTTGATTGCTTCTTTCACTTCAATATCCTCTTTGAGTGCTTCTTCCACTTCGATATCATCTTTGATTGCTGCTTCCACTTGGATATCCTCTTTGATTTGATTGCTTCTTCCATTTCGATCATCTTTGACTGCTTCTTACACATGGATATCCTCTTCGATAACTTTAAACAGCTCGATATCCTCTTTGATTGCTTCTTCCACTTCGATATCCTCTTTGATTGCTTCTTCCACTTCGATATCGTCTTTGACTGTTTCTTCTACTTCGATATCGTCTTTGATTGCTTTTTTCACTTCGTCGTCCTCTTAGAACGCTTCTAACACCTCGGTATCCTCTTTGATTGCTTACTCAACTTTAATTTCCTCTTTGATTGTTTCTGCTACTTCGATATCCTATTTGATTGCTTCTTTCACTTCAATATCCTCTTTGATTGCTTCTTCCACTTCGATATCGTTTTTGACTGTTTCTTCCACTTCGATATCGTCTTTGATTGCTTGTTTCACTTCGTCATCCTCTTAGATCGCTTCTACCACCTCGGTATCCTCTTTGATTGCTTACTCAACTTTAATTTCCTCTTTGATTGTTTCTGCTACTTCGATATCCTATTTGATTGCTTCTTTCACTTCAATATCCTCTTTGATTGCTTCTTTCACTTCGATATCGTCTTTGATTGCTTTTTTTACTTCGTCATCCTCTTAGAATGCTCTTACCACCTCGGTATCCTCTTTGATTGCTTACTCAACTTTAATTTCCTCATTGATTGTTTCTGCTGCTTCGATATCCTATTTGATTACTTCTTCCAATTCGATATCGTCTTTGACTGCTTCTTACACATGGATATCCTGTTTGATGGCTTTTAACAGCTCGATATCCTCTTTAATTACTTCTTCGACTAAAAGAAAAACACGCGAGCTGCGAGCAGCTCGCGCACAACGCAACCTCTAGTTATATTATATAAAGCTCGATTACCACTGACTGACTGACTGACTGACTCATTGACATGTTTGTTCTCCCAGATGCCACCTCGTAGGGTGAAAATGTTTGGTGGGATCGTATAGAGGGAGTTCCGATGAGTTGGGAATAAATCCTAAAGTACCCCTTTTGTCCCCCATTCGCTCCCATCGACCTCGTATCTCGGAAAGTATAGGTCTTAGAGCGTTGGTGCAAAAACTAATGTTGCAGAGGACATTTTTTTATATCCGGTTCCATGAAAAAAAAATTGTCTTTCATACAAAAAAAAAATTGTCCCATACAAAATATTTCTGTATGAATACCGTAAACCGTATATTTCGTTTGCCGTAATTTTCATACTGTTTTTGTAGGGAGCCCATGGCTTGTGTGTACTATAAAATTACTGTAAATTTGCTTGATTCTATATAATGTTGGTGGAGGGGCATGAGACAACTTTCATAGTTTTTGCAAAGGTCATCATCATCATTTTGGAACATCCAATTTTTTTTTTTTTTAGTATGCAACGTTCATCATGTTTATTTTGGAACATCAATTTTTTTTTAATTATGCCTTATCCACAATGATCACTTTGGAACGTCAATTATTTTTTTTATTATGCAACATCCACTGTGATCATTTTGGTACATCATTTTTTTTAATTATGCCTCATCCACAATGATCACTTTGGAACGTCAATTTTTTTTTTATTATGCATCATCCACTGTGATCATTTTGGAACATCATTTTTTTTAATTATGCCTCATCCACAATGATCACTTTGGAACGTCAATTTTTTTTTTTATTGTATTATGCAACATCCACTGTGATCATTTTGGTACATCATTTTTTAATTAGGCCTCATCCACAATGATCACTTTGGAACGTCAATTATTTTTTTTTATTATGCATCATCCACTGTGATCATTTTGGAACATCATTTTTTTAAATATGCCTCATCCACAATGATCACTTTGGAACGTCAATTATTTTTTTTATTATGCAACATCCACTGTGATCATTTTGGTACATCATTTTTTTTAATTATGCCTCATCCACAATGATCACTTTGGAACGTCAATTTTTTTTTTATTATGCATCATCCACTGTGATCATTTTGGAACATCATTTTTTTTAATTATGCCTCATCCACAATGATCACTTTGGAACGTCAATTTTTTTTTTTATTGTATTATGCAACATCCACTGTGATCATTTTGGTACATCATTTTTTAATTAGGCCTCATCCACAATGATCACTTTGGAACGTCAATTATTTTTTTTTATTATGCATCATCCACTGTGATCATTTTGGAACATCATTTTTTTAATTATGCCTCATCCACAATGATCACTTTGGAACGTCAAGTATTTTTTTTATTATGCAACATCCACTGTGATCATTTTGGTACATAATTTTTTTTAATTATGCCTCATCCACAATGATCACTTTGGAACGTCAATTATTATTTTTTTATTATGCAACATCCACTGTGATCATTTTGGTACATCATTTTTTTAATTACGCCTCATCCACAAAGATCACTTTGGAACGTCATTTATTAATATTTTTTTTATTATGCATCGTCCACTGTGATCATTTTGGAACATCATTTTTTTTTAATTATGCCTCATCCACATGATCATTTTGGAACGTCAATTTTTTTTTATTATGCAACATCCACTGTGATCATTTTGGAAAATCAATTTTTTTTTGTAGCACAAATTTTTGGTGGAATCGTTATTTTACGGTCATCATCGCCCTTGCCATCATTTTGAATTCTTCTCTCACTTCCTTTTCATTTTCGAATGTTTCTTCCACATTGATATCCTCTTTAATTGTTTCTATAACTTCGAAATCCTCTTTGATGGCATTTTTACTTCAATATACTTTTGAATTGTTTTTCCTATTTTTCTATTTTCTTCAATTACTTCTCTTACTTCAATATCGACTCTACAAAATTATGGGTTTTAATACAAATCTTAAATCGCTCGTATCTTCTAAACGGGAAGAGTTACCCCCAGCAAACTTTTACAAAATATTGGTACTAATTTTTGGTGGATTAGTTTTTTTAATACCATCATTGCCCTTGAGATCCTTTTTGAATGCTTCTCTTACTTCGTTTTCCGCTTTGAATGCTTCTTTCACCTCGATATCCTCTATTTTTGCTTCTTCGACTTTGATATCCTTTTTAATTGCTTTTCTACTTATATATTTTCTTCAATTGCTTCTTTTACTACAATTTCCACTCTACAAAATTATGGGTTTTAATACAAATCTTAAATCGCTCGTATCTTCTAAACCGGAAGAGTTACGCCTAGCAAACTTTTACAAAATATTGGTACAAATTTTTGGTGGAATAGTTTTTTAATACCATCATTGCCCTTGACATCCGTTTTGAATGCTTCTCTTACTTCGTCTTCCACTTTAAATACGTCTTTCACCTCGATATCCTCTATTTTTGCTTCTTACACTTTGATATCCTTTTTAATTGCTTTTTCTACTTATATGTTTTCTTCAATTGCTTATTTTACTTCAATTCCCACTCTACAAAATTATGGGTTTTAATACAAATCTTAAATCGCTCGTATCTTCTAAACGGGAACAGTTACGCCTAGCAAACTTTTACAAAATATTGTTACAAATTTTTGGTGGAATAGTTTTTTTAATACAATCATTGCCCTTGACATCCGTTTTGAATGCTTCTCTTACTTCGTCTTCCACTTTAAATGCTTCTTTCACCTCGATATCCTCTATTTTTGCTTCTTACACTTTGATATCCTTTTTAATTGCTTTTTCTACTTATATGTTTTCTTCAATTGCTTCTTTTACTTCAATTCCCACTCTACAAAATTATGGGTTTTAATACAAATCTTAAATCGCTCGTATCTTCTAAACGGGAACAGTTACGCCTAGCAAACTTTTACAAAATATTGTTACAAATTTTTGGTGGAATAGTTTTTTTAATACAATCATTGCCCTTGACATCCGTTTTGAATGCTTCTCTTACTTGGTCTTCCACTTTAAATGCTTCTTTCACCTCGATATCCTCTATTTTTGCTTCTTCCACTTTGATATCCTATTTAATTGCTTTATCTACTTATATATTTTCTTCAATTGCTTCTTTTACTTCAATTCCCACTCTACAAAATTATGGGTTTTAATACAAATCTTAAATCACTCGTATCTTCTAAACGGGAACAGTTACGCCTAGCAAACTTTTACAAAATATTGGTACAAATTTTTGGTCGAATATTTTTTGTATTACCATCATTGATCTTGAAATCCTTTTTAAATTCTTTTTTCACCTCGATATCCTCTATTTTTGCTTCTTCCTTTTGATATCCTTTTTAATTGCTTTTTCTACTTATATATTTTCTTCAATTGCTTCTTTTACTACAATTTCCACTCTACAAAATTATGGGTTTTAATACAAATCTTAAATCGCTCGTATCTTCTAAACGGGAACAGTTACGCCAAGCAAACTTTTACAAAATATTGGTACAAATTTTTGGTCGAATAGTTTTTTATTACCATCATTGCTCTTGACATCCTTTTTGAATGCTTCTCTCACTTGGTCTTCCTCCTTGAATGCTTCTTTTACCTCGATATCCTCTATTTTTGCTTCTTTCACTTTGATATCCTTTTTAATGTCTTTTTCTACTTATATGTCTTCTTCAATTGCTTCTTTTACTTTAATTTCCACTCCACAAAATTATGGGTTTTCATACAAAACTTAAATCGCTCGTATCTTTTAAACGGGAAGAGATAGCTCGAAGAAACTTTTACAAAATATTGGTATAAGTTTTTGGTGAAACCGTTTTTTATTTTTATCATTGTCCTCGACGTCTTTTACTCAATTTCAATTTCCTCTTTAATTGTTTCTGCTACTTCGATATCCTATTTGATTGCTTCTTTCACTTCAATATCCTCTTTGATTGCTTCTTCCACTTCAATATCATTTTTGATTGCTGCTTCCACTTGGATATCCTCTTTAATTTGATTGCTTTTTCCATTTCGATCGTCTTTGATTGCTTCTTACACATGGATATCCTCTTCGATAACTTTAAACAGCTCGATATCCTCTTTGATTGCTTCTTCCACTTTGATATCCTCTTTTATTGCTTCTACCTATTCGATATCATCTTCGATTTCCTTTTGATTGCTTCTTGCACTGCAATATTCTCTTTGATTGCGTCTTTATCTTCGATATCGTTTTTGATAGCATTTTCACTTCGATATCCTCTGTGGTGGCTTCTTCCACTTCGATACCCTCTTTGATTGCTTCGTCCACTTCGATATCCTCTTTGATTGCTTCTTCCACTTCGATATCCTCTTTGATTGCTTCTTCCACTTCGATATCGTCTTTGACTGTTTCTTCCACTTCAATATCCTCTTTGATTGCTTCTTCCACTTCGTTATCCTCTTAGAACGCTTCTACCACCTCGGTATCCTCTTTGATTGCTTACTCAACTTTAATTTCCTCTTTGATTGTTTCTGCTACTTCGATATTCTATTTGATTGCTTCTTTCACTTCAATATCCTCTTTGATTGCTTCTTCCACTTCGATATCGTTTTTGACTGTTTCTTCCACTTCGATATCGTCTTCGATTGCTTTTTTCACTTGGTCATCCTCTTAGAACGCTTCTACCACCTCGGTATCCTCTTTGATTGCTTACTCAACTTTAATTTCCTCTTTGATTGTTTCTGCTACTTCGATATCCTATTTGATTGCTTCTTTCCCTTCAATATCCTCTTTGATTGCTTCTTTCACTTCGATATCGTTTTTGACTGTTTCTTCCAGTTCGATATCGTCTTTGATTGCTTTTTTTACTTCGTCATCCTCTTAGAATGCTCTTACCACCTCGGTATCCTCTTTGATTGCTTACTCAACTTTAATTTCCTCATTGATTGTTTCTGCTGCTTCGATATCCTATTTGATTGCTTCTTTCACTTCAATATCCTCTTTGATTGCTGCTTCCACTTGGAAATCCTCTTTGATTTGATTGCTTCTTCCATTTCGATATCGTCTTTACTGCTTCTTACACATGGATATCCTCTTTGATGGCTTTTAACAGCTCGATATCCTCTTTAATTACTTCTTCGACTAAAAGAAAAACACGCGAGCTGCGAGCAGCTCGCGCACAACGCAACCTCTAGTTATATTATATAAAGCTCGATTACCACTCACTGACTGACTGACTGACTGACTCATTGACATGTTTGTTCTCCCAGATGCCACCTCGTAGGGTGAAAATGTTTGGTGGGATCGTATAGAGGGAGTTCTGATGAGTTGGGAATAAATCCTAAAGTACCCCTTTTGTCCCCCATTCGCTCCCATCCACCTCGTATCTCGGAAAGTATAGGTCTTACAGCGTTGGCGCAAAAACTAATGTTGCAGAGGACATTTTTTTATATCCGGTTCCATGAAAAAAAAATGGTCTTTCATACAAAAAAAAAATTGTCCCATACAAAATATTTCTGTATGAATACCGTAAACCGTAAATTTCGTTTGCCGTAATTTTCATACTGTTTTTGTAGGGAGCCCACGGCTTGTGTGTACTATAAAATTACTGTAAATTTGCTTGATTCTATATAATGGTGGTGGAGGGACATGAGATAACTTTCATAGTTTTTGCAAAGGTCATCATCATCATTTTGGAACATCCAATTTTTTTTTTTTTTTAGTATGCAACGTTCATCATGTTTATTTTGGAACATCCACATTTTTTTAATTATGACTCATCCACAATGATCACTTTGGAACGTCAATTATTTTTTTTTATTATGCAACATCCACTGTGATCATTTTGGTACATCATTTTTTTAATTATGCCTCATCCACAATGATCACTTTGGAACGTCAATTTTTTTTTTATTATGCATCATCCACTGTGATATTTTGGTACATCATTTTTTTTAATTATGCCTCATCCACAATGATCACTTTGGAACGTCATTTTTTTTTTTTTTATTATGCAAAATACTTTGTGATCATTTTGGAAAATCAATTTTTTTTAAATTATGCCTCATCCACAATGATCATTTTGGAACGTCAATTTTTTTTTTTTTTTTTTTTTTTTTTTTTTTATTATGCAAAATCCACTGTGATCATTTTGGAACATCAATTTTTTTTAATTATGCCTCATCCACAATGATCACTTTTGGAACGTCATTTTTTTTTTATTATGCAAAATCCACTGTGATCATTTTGGAACATCAATTTTTTTTAATTATGCCTCATCCACAATGATCATTTTGGAACGTCAATTTTTTTTTTTATTATGCAAAATCCTTTGTGATCATTTTGGAAAATCAATTTTTTTTAATTATGCCTCATACACAATGATCACTTTTGGAACGTCAGTTTTTTTTTACTATGCAAAATCCTTTGTGATCATTTTGGAACATCATTTTGTTTTAAATTATGCCTCATCCACTATGATCATTTTGGAACGTCAATTTTTTTTTATTATGCGACAATTATTTTTTTAAAATGCTTCTTCTACTTCATATCCTCTTTAATTGTTTCAGTTACTTCATTATGCGCTCTACAAAATTGTGGTGTTTCATACAAAACTTCAATCGCTCATATCTTCTAAACGGGAAGAGATAGCCCTAGCAAACTTGTACAAAATATTGGTATAAACTTTTGGTGGAACTGTTTTTTTATTGTCATCCTTGACATCCTTTTTGAATGCTTCTCTCACTTCGTCATCTTCTTTGAATGTTTTTTCCACTTCGACATCATCTTTGACTGCTTCTTTAACTTCGATATCCTCTTTGATTGCTTCTCCCACTTCGATATCGTCTTTGGCTGCTTCTTCCATTTCGATATCGTCTTTGATTGCTTTTTCACTTCGTCATCTTCTTTGAATGCTTCTACCACCTTGGTATCCTCTTTGATTGCTTACTCAACTTCAATTTCCGCTTTGATTGTTTCTGCCACTTCGATATCCTATTTGATTGCTTCTTCCACTTCAACATTCTCTTTGATAGTTTCTTCCACTTCGATATCCAATCAACAAATTTATGATTTTTCTTACAAAACTTTAATCGCTCGTATCTTCTAAACGGGAAGAGATAGCACTAGCAAACTTTGACAAAATATTAGTACAAATTTTTGATCATTATCATTTTACAACATACATTTATATTATGCAACGTCAATCCTGATCATTTTGGAACGTCCAGATTTTTTTATGCAACGTTCATCATGATCTTTTTTGCAACGTTCAATTTTTTTTTATACAACTATTATCATGATCGTTTTGGAACATCCAATTTTTTTCTCTTTGATTGCTTGTTCCACTTCGATATCCTCTTTGATTGCTTCTTCCACATTGATATCCTATTTGATTGCTTCTTTAACTTTGATATCCTCTACGACTGCTTGTTCCACTTCGATATCCTCTTTTATTCCTTCTTCATCTTCAATATCCATTGGATTGCTTCTTCATCTTTGATATCCTCTTTGATGGCATTTTCACTTCGGTATCCTCTGTAAGGGCTCCTTCCTCTTTGATTTCCGTTTGATTGCTTCTTGCACTGCAATATTTTCTTTGATTGCGTCTTCATATTCGATATCGTTTTTGATTGCATTTTTACTTCGATATCCTGTGATGGCTTCTTCCACTTTGATATCCTCTTTGATTGCTTCTTCCACTTCGATATCCGCTTTGATTGCTTGTTCCATTTTGATATCGTCGTTGACTATTTCTTTCACTTCGATATCGTCTTTGATTGCTTTTTTCACTTCGTCATCCTCTTTGAATACTTCTACCAACTCGGTATCCTCTTTGATTCCTTAGTCAACTTCAATTTTCTCTTTGATTGTTTTTGCTACTTCGATATCCTATTTGATTGCTTCTCCCACTTCAATATCCTCTTTGTTTACTCCTTCCACTTCGATATCATCTTCGATTTCCTTTTGATTGCTTCTTGCACTGCATTATTCTCTTTGATTGCGTCTTCATCTTCGATATCGTCTTTGATAGCATTTTCACTTCGATATCCTCTGTGATGGCTTCTTCTACTTCGATACCCTCTTTGATTGCTTCTTCCACTTCGATATCCTCTTTGATTGTTTCTTCCGCCTCGACATCTTCTATTTTTGCATGTTCCACTTCGTTATCCCTTTAAAATGCTTCTTCTACTTTCATATCCTCTTTAATTGCTTCAGTTACTTCATTATGCTCTCTATAAAATTGTGGTCTTTCATACAAAACTTCAATCGCTCGTATCTTCTAAACGGGAAGAGATAGCCCTAGCAAACTTGTACAAAATATTGGTATAAATTTTTGGTGCAACTGTTTTTTTATTGTCATCCTTGACATCCTTTTTGAATGCTTCTCTCACTTCGTCATCTTCTTTGAATGTTTTTCCACTTCGACATCATCTTTGACTGCTTCTTTAACTTCGATATCCTCTTTGATTGCTTCTCCCACTTCGATATCGTCTTTGACTGATTCTTCCATTTCGATATCGTCTTTGATTGCTTTTTCACTTCGATATCCAATCAACAAATTTATGATTTTTCTTACAAAACTTTAATCGCTCGTATCTTCTAAACGGGAAGAGATAGCACTAGCAAACTTTGACAAAATATTAGTACAAATTTTTGATCATTATCATTTTGCAACATACATTTATATTATGCAACGTCAATCATGATCATTTTGGAACGTCCAGATTTTTTTTATGCAACGTTCATCATGATCTTTTTTGCAACGTTCAATTTTTTTTTATACAACCATTATCATGATAATTTTGGAACATCCAATTTTTTTCTCTTTGATTGCTTGTTCCACTTCGATATCCTCTTTGATTGCTTCTTCTACATTGGTATCCTCTTTGATTGCTTCTTTAACTTTGATATCCTCTACGATTGCTTGTTCCGCTTCGATATCCTCTTTTATTCCTTCTTCATCTTCAACATCCATTGGATTGCTTCTTCCACTTCGATATCGTCTTTGATTGCTTTTTTTACTTCGTCATCCTCTTAGAATGCTTCTACCACCTTGGTATCCTCTTTGATTTCTTCCTCAACTTTAATTTCCTCTTTGATTGTTTCTGCTACTTCGATATCCTATTTGATTGCTTCTTTCACTTCAATATCCTCTTTGATTGCTTCTTCCACTTCGATATCATCTTTGATTGCTGCTTCCACTTGGAAATCCTCTTTGATTTGATTGCTTCTTCCATTTCGATATCGTCTTTGACTGCTTCTTACACATGGATATCCTCTTTGATGGCTTTTAACAGCTCGATATCCTCTTTAATTACTTCTTCGCCTAAAAGAAAAACACGCGAGCTGCGAGCAGCTCGCGCACAACGCAACCTCTAGTTATATTATATAAAGCTCGATTACCACTGACTGACTGACTGACTGACTCATTGACATGTTTGTTCTCCCAGATGCCCCCTCGTAGGGTGAAAATGTTTGGTGCCATCGTATAGAGGGAGTTCCGATGAGTTGGGAATAAATCCTAAAGTACCCCTTTTGTCCCCCATTCGCTCCCATCGACATCGTATCTCGGAAAGTATAGGTCTTACAGCGTTGGTGCAAAAACTAATGTTGCTGAGGACATTTTTTTATATCCGGATCCATGAAAAAAAAATGGTCTTTCATACAAAAAAAAAATTGTCCCATACAAAATATTTCTGTATGAATACCGTAAACCGTATATTTCGTTTGCCGTAATTTTCATACTGTTTTTGTAGGGAGCCCACGGCTTGTGTGTACTATAAAATTACTGTAAATTTGCTTGATTCTATATAATGGTGGTGGAGGGACATGAGATAACTTTCATAGTTTTGCAAAGGTCATCATCATCATTTTGGAACATCCAATTTTTTTTTTTTTTTTAGTATGCAATGTTCATCATGTTTATTTTGGAACATCCACATTTTTTTAATTATGCCTCATCCACAATGATCACTTTGGAACGTCAATTTTTTTTATTTTTGTTATTTTGCTGCATCCACTGTGATCATTTTGGTACATCATTTTTTTTAATTATGCCTCATCCACAATGATCACTTTGGAACGTCAATTTTTTTTTTTATTATGCATCATCCACTGTGATCATTTTGGAACATAATTTTTTTTTCAATTATGCCTCATCCACTATGATCACTTTGGAACGTCAACTTTTTTTTTTTATTATGCAACATCCACTGTGATATTTTGGTACATCTTTTTTTTTAATTATGCCTCATCCACAATGATCACTTTGGGAAGTCAATTTTTTTTTTTTTATTATGCAACATCCGCTATGATCATTTTGGTACAACATTTTTTTAATTACGCCTCATCCACAATGATCACTTTGGAACGTCAATTTTTTTTTTTTATTATTATGCAACATCCACTATGATCATTTTGGTACATCATTTTTTTAATTATGCCTCATCCACAATGATCACTTTGGAACGTCAATTATTATTATTTTTTTTATTATGCAACATCCACTGTGATCATTTTGGTACATCATTTTTTTAATTACGCCTCATCCACAATGATCACTTTGGAACGTCAATTATTTTTTATTTTTTTATTATGCATCATCCACTGTGATCATTTTGGTACATCATTTTTTTTAATTATGCCTCATCCACAATGATCACTTTGGAACGTCAATTATTTTTTTTTTATTATGCAACATCTACTATTCGAATATTCTCTTTGATTGCTTGTTACACTTCGTCATCCTCTTTTATTGTTTCTTCCGCCTCCACATCTTCTATTTTTGCATGTTCCACTTCGTTATCCTTTTAAAATGCTTCTTCTACTTCATATCCTCTTTAATTGCTTCAGTTACTTCATTATGCGCTCTACAAAATTGTGGTGTTTCATACAAAACTTCAATCGCTCATATCTTCTAAACGCGAAGAGATAGCCCTAGCAAACTTGTACAAAATATTGGTATAAATTTTTGGTGGAACTGTTTTTTTATTGTCATCCTTGACATCCTTTTTGAATGCTTCTCTCACTTCGTCATCTTCTTTGAATGTTTTTTCCACTTCGACATCATCTTTGACTGCTTCTTTAACTTCGATATCCTCTTTGATTGCTTCTCCCACTTCGATATCGTCTTTGATTGCTTTTTCACTTCGTCATCTTCTTTGAATGCTTCTACCACCTTGGTCTCCTCTTTGATTGCTTACTCAACTTCAATTTCCTCTTTGATTGTTTCTGCCACTTCGATATCCTATTTGATTGCTTCTTCTACTTCAACATTCTCTTTGATAGTTTCTTCCACTTCGATATCCAATCAACAAATTTATGATTTTTCTTACAAAACTTTAATCGCTCGTATCTTCTAAACGGGAAGAGATAGCACTAGCAAACTTTGACAAAATATTAGTACAAATTTTTGATCATTATCATTTTACAACATACATTTATATTATGCAACGTCAATCCTGATCATTTTGGAACGTCCAGATTTTTTTTATGCAACGTTCATCATGATCTTTTTTGCAAGGTTCAATTTTTTTTATACAACTATTATCATGATCATTTTGGAACATCCAATTTTTTTCTCTTTGATTGCTTGTTCCACTTCGATATCCTCTTTGATTGCTTCTTCCACATTGATATCCTATTTGATTGCTTCTTTAACTTTGATATCCTCTACGATTGCTTGTTCCACTTCGATATCCTCTTTTATTCCTTCTTCATCTTCAATATCCATTGGATTGCTTCTTCATCTTTGATATCCTCTTTGATGGCATTTTCACTTCAGTATCCTCTGTAAGGGCTCCTTCCTCTTTGATTTCCGTTTGATTGCTTCTTGCACTGCAATATTTTCTTTGATTGCGTCTTCATATTCGATATCGTTTTTGATTGCATTTTTACTTCGATATCCTGTGATGGCTTCTTCCACTTTAATATCCTCTTTGATTGCTTCTTCCACTTCGATATCCGCTTTGATTGCTTGTTCCATTTTGATATCGTCTTTGACTATTTCTTTCACTTCGATATCGTCTTTGATTGCTTTTTTCACTTCGTCATCCTCTTTGAATACTTCTACCAACTCGGTATCCTCTTTGATTCCTTAGTCAACTTCAATTTCCTCTTTGATTGTTTTTGCTACTTCGATATCCTATTTGATTGCTTCTCCCACTTCAATATCCTCTTTGTTTACTCCTTCCACTTCGATATCATCTTCGATTTCCTTTTGATTGCTTCTTGTACTGCATTATTCTCTTTGATTGCGTCTTCATCTTCGATATCGTCTTTGATAGCATTTTCACTTCGATATCCTCTGTGATGGCTTCTTCCACTTCGATACCCTCTTTGATTGTTTCTTCCGCCTCGACATCTTCTATTTTTGCATGTTCCACTTCGTTATCCCTTTAAAATGCTTCTTCTACTTTCATATCCTCTTTAATTGCTTCAGTTACTTCATTATGCTCTCTACAAAATTGTGGTCTTTCATACAAAACTTCAATCGCTCGTATCTTCTAAACGGGAAGAGATAGCCCTAGCAAACTTGTACAAAATATTGGTATAAATTTTTGGTGCAACTGTTTTTTTATTGTCATCCTTGACATCCTTTTTGAATGCTTCTCTCACTTCGTCATCTTCTTTGAATGTTTTTTCCACTTAGACATCATCTTTGACTGCTTCTTTAACTTCGATATCCTCTTTGATTGCTTCTCCCACTTCGATATCGTCTTTGACTGCTTCTTCCATTTCGATATCGTCTTTGATTGCTTTTTTCACTTCGTCATCTTCTTTGAATGCTTCTACCACCTCGGTATCCTCTTTGATTGCTTACTCAACTTCAATTTCCTCTTTGATTGTTTCTCCCTCTTCGATATCGTCTTTGACTGCTTCTTCCATTTCGATATCGTCTTTGATTGCTTTTTTCACTTCGTCATCTTCTTTGAATGCTTCTACCGCCTCGGTATCCTCTTTGATTGCTTACTCAACTTCAATTTCCTCTTTGATTGTTTCTGCCACTTCGATATCCTATTTGATTGCTTCTTCCACTTCAACATTCTCTTTGATAGTTTCTTCCACTTCGATATCCAATCAACAAATTTATGATTTTTCTTACAAAACTTTAATCGCTCGTATCTTCTAAACGGGAAGAGATAGCACTAGCAAACTTTGACAAAATATTAGTACAAATTTTTGATCATTATCATTTTGCAACATACATTTATATTATGCAACGTCAATCATGATCATTTTGGAACGTCCAGATTTTTTTTATGCAACGTTCATCATGATCTTTTTTGCAACGTTCAATTTTTTTTTATACAACCATTATCATGATCATTTTGGAACATCCAATTTTTTTCTCTTTGATTGCTTGTTCCACTTCGATATCCTCTTTGATTGCTTCTTCCACATTGGTATCCTCTTTGATTGCTTCTTTAACTTTGATATCCTTTACGATTGCTTGTTCCGCTTCGATATCCTCTTTTATTCCTTCTTCATCTTCAATATCCATTGGATTGCTTCTTCCACTTCGATATCGTCTTTGATTGCTTTTTTTACTTCGTCATCCTCTTAGAATGCTTCTACCACCTTGATATCCTCTTTGATTTCTTCCTCAACTATAATTTCCTCTTTGATTGTTTCTGCTACTTCGATATCCTATTTGATTGCTTCTTTCACTTCAATATCCTCTTTGATTGCTTCTTCCACTTCGATATCATCTTTGATTGCTGCTTCCACTTGGAAATCCTCTTTGATTTGATTGCTTCTTCCATTTCGATATCGTCTTTGACTGCTTCTTACACATGGATATCCTCTTTGATGGCTTTTAACAGCTCGATATCCTCTTTAATTACTTCTTCGACTAAAAGAAAAACACGCGAGCTGCGAGCAGCTCGCGCACAACGCAACCTCTAGTATATATATATACTTCGCACGCGTGTTTTGTTATTTTAAATAGCCTATGTTTTAATCCAGGCTATACAGGGTGTCCCAGAACTAGTATGTTATCCCGAGGGGGGCGATTCTGGACACTTAGGAGAACAACAATAGTTCTACGACTTTTGTAAATTCGATGATTTTCATTGAAGTACAGTGCAGCAAAGTTTGCTTGAAAACTGAACGTACGACAAGTGGTGACAACCCTAAAATCAGCTGATTTTAGAGTTTATTGTACTCTGAGCTTGACCTGAAGATGAAGCATCGTTTGAGTTCACTGGACTGGTAGGCTCCGCCCACAAAATCTTTATGAAATAAGTTACATATTTCATATGGGTTCCGTACAAAATATTTTTATCTTTTTTTATGGTGGTGTTCAGTCATTTATTCATAATGTCATTGGTTCTCTCTTGGTCACTCTAGGTTGAATTCTTTCGTCCTACCACTGGTTATTTCTTGGTTACTCTGCGTTAGGTCAGTGATCAAGTCGGGGTATGAGGGTCGTGAATCGTGTCTGATGGTGAAAAAACCAGTGTGGTGAAAAGTTTCTGTGACCAAAAATCCGTGTCCAAGGTCATGGTGGTTTTTTATGATGTTTGACGAATGAGAGACCAGGAAAACCCAGTGCTGCAGTGACATGACAACCAAAATAAACTACCTAATTAGGTAACTAAGAACCAAACTAGTAAGAACCTACCTACAAACATGAGTGTCATCAAGTAGTCCGGTCCAATTAGCCCTAAAAATTGAAGTGAAGTTATAAAAGTTCGCATAGAGAATGCTGAAAAGTCCCCATCGATCCCATACCTGGTTTTTTTATTCAAGGTCTCGAAAATTGATTTTTCGCTTTTTCAGCAAAACGGTAAGTTTTATCATAAAATTAAACCGATCTAAATTACCTATTATAGATCATGTTATTATTTATTAAAAATGTCTTTTTTTCCTAAGAGCCACGGTTTCTGAGATAAACGAAAAACTAATTTTAGAGACCTTTGACCTTGAAAAAAAAATTCAGGTACGGGATCGATGGGGACTTTTTAGCATTCATATGGTGTTCCGAACATTCATACCAATTTTTAGCTCTATGCGAATTTTTGTACCCTTGCATGTCTAAATTGACCGGACTAATGATGGTTTTTAATTTTCACATCAAAAATGAACCCTAAAATATGACGGCAACTTCAAATATGGATTATCCCGAACAATGAGTTTTACCCATTGTTTGCGCTGTTCGCCGGCCCTTCGCCTACAATGTTCCGTATGCCCTTGCGTATACGGTTGATTATTGTGGCTCTGGCGCTTGGTGCCCCAAAGACCTAACGGGATTTTTGGACGCCAGGTAAAGGTAAGATTGCTAAAGGTAAGCGTCCACCTATCGGTATCGTACGTAGCGCACGCATCGCATCAAACGGATCAGTTTTGTACTATGCGTCCACTGTATCGGCACCGATCGCAATTTCTGACGTAACCTCTAGTGATCGCATTGCCGACGTCACTTTCATACGGATTTTAGTGGCGAGTGGTGTGGTGTGTTGACTGTTGTTTGTGAGATAATGGAAGAAAACGAAGAAGAAATTATATAACTCTTCATATTCTTGCACGACTGCAATTAGTTGTGCGGCGTCCTTGATGCAACAACGCATGTGGATACGACGATCATCAAATGCAAATGGCGGGCGACCGGCGACGCGGAGCGAGCGCGCGCACTGTGCGTCCACTGATCGGCATTCCGTATGACGTCATCGGCACGCATCGCAAAAGTTGCCCCTCGGAGCATCAGCGTCGGCATTGCCGACAAGCTGATCTATGCGATCCGTACGATGCGGATTGGTGGACGCACTTGTATGACTTTCTATACAAAGAATACTACGATCCGTATGATGCGATGGGTGCGATGCGTGCGATGCCGATAGGTGGACGCTTACCTTAAAAAGACCTCCGCACGGAAACGGCTAATTTGTTTTTTGATTTTCACTTCAGTCACTTGTTCGCGTTGGCTTTGATAACTTCATTAATTCAGAGTTCCGGTTCCTTCTGAGCTCCGATCCAAGCGAGAATGTCGAGTTACACAACATGATTTTGTGTGTTGGTGCCGCACGAATCCGCACGCGTTCTGCCAGTCCAGATTCCAGCACCGTTGGTCCATAAACGTTTGGGCCGCTGTCATTGGAGACAGGATTATTGGTCCTGCTCGACCGGCTGAACGGAGAGAACTACTTATGTTAGAGTTCCTGAGGGGGGAGGTAGAGGATCGACTGGAGGAATTCCCGTTGCACGTGTACCGGGACATGGTGTTCCAACAGGACGGAGCCCCAGCACACTGCGCACGTGCCGTGCGCGACTACCTAAATAGGCGCTTCACTTCGTGGATAGGCCGCGGCGGCCCAGTGGCCTGGCCGCCTCGCTCTCCAGACCTGACTCCACTCGACTTCTTCTTGTGGAGCAGCTGTTCCTCCGTGATTTTTAACTTAAGTGATTGTTACCTACGTACCTACGTGATACCTATGTGATTTTTCTGTTCTGACTTCAAAAACAGACTAAAAAGTGTTTAAGTAGGTAGTTATCTACCTACCTGCTTACCGTGTTATGTGATTTTTGTTAAGTGCCGTGATAAACTTAAAAACTCTACGGAGCACGTGCCGATTAATTAAATGGTATGTACCTACCTACCTACCTAAGATTTTTAAAACCATCTCAATAATCGTCAAGCCGGACGGGGCTACCTACACCTAACTAGGTATTTAGCATTGCACAAAATTTGAATTCATGAATGAATGAAAATACTTTATTGTACACCACACAAGAAACAAACAAAAAGATAAAATAACAAAGCAACAAGTACAATGGTGGTTGGTAACAATGGGTGAAGTCACGCGGATTTATGTAGGTAGATAACGTACTTACCTACTTAGAACATTGTTGACAAATTAGGGTTGTCAAGTTTATTTTTTAAAATAAAATAAAAAGTTTTGTATGGAAATGTGAAAATAAGAATTTTCAGCCATTGTACCTTCACAACTGTTCATTTTCATGGTCCAAATCACCCCGTTCAGGCTTAACATACTAGTTCTGGGACACCCTGTATTCTATCTATGTACGAAATTTCATCTAAATTGGTTCAGTCGTTCCGAAGCGATTGAGTAACAAACAAATATCCAAACTTTCGCATTTATAATATTAGTGTGATTTGTAACCCGAGTTAATTACGAGTAGTACACCCTATCGCCATTTTTCTAGCCATACAATAACAGCTAGGTAACGAATGTTTCCAGTACGTGACCTAATAACGTTTGTGAATGAGCTTTGTAGTTCCAGCGTAATAAATATTTGGTTTGCGTAACATGGCTATTTTGAAATGGCTATGATTTATTAATAAAAAAATTACAAACAAAATGCCTGCGTCTTAAAATATTAGGTAAAATTTCGATACGATTAAAATAAATCTTGAAACAAAATATATAATCAAGAATTTCTACAAAATTAAAACGTATTGAGGAGCTATTAATTTTCAACCGTAATGGGATAAAAATAACTTCGGATTGATTCAGACTAGGGAGGGGTCCTTCATCATCATCGCCAGCCCTTCTTATCCCACAGCTGGTCATAGGCCTCTCTTCATTGTCGCCATTCGCCTCTGTCCTGCGCTGTTCTAACTCACATATGACCTGTGATTTTTATAATGTCGTCGACCCATCTTGCCGGTGGATGACCAGCACCCTGCTCCACCTGTAATCACCGCGCCTGACCACATGTCCTGCCCAACTCCATTTGAGTCACAACCCGTCCTTAGTCAAAATATATTTTTTATCAGTTTTACAAAACATATTAGTCATTTATTTTTGCACCTGGTTCAAAAAAACGAATGGGGTATGAAGTTGCAGGGGTATATTTAATCAAGAGGGTAGATTTGGCAGTGATAATGGCTTTAACCATGTAAGGCAAAACAAAACTTTAGAGCATCAAGCTTTACAGATCACTTTAGAGCTTCTTCTGCAAGGATTTTTCTATGCTGCCTGGAGATGGAACAAGCATATAATACAATATTGCTTCGTAGGTCATGCACCTTATAAACGATGCCCTACGATATACCCTACAACTTGAAGCACACCCTTAAAACCTGAACACAGCACCGCTACTTGGCCGCAGAAATAAGGTTACTGATAGTACTTCACCGGGAAAGCCCTTTTACAAGAGACTCTACTACTCTCATCTATGCTGGAATTTCAGTCCATGTTCAGCAGTGGAACTGTATGGAGGAAGCCTACACTCGACTTTGGGTGTCAAAGGGAACCAAATAAACATAAAAAATGAAGCAATGTTATAATTTTTGGAAATTAAGGCATTGTTTATTTATTGTTTTTTTATTTGTTCAGCAATGGACGTCCTATCGCTGATGATGACACATGACGGGCGGTTTGAATCAAATGAAATACTATTACAAGTCCATGGACAAACGCGTCCGCATTGGCAAATCTCCAACTCTATGGCAGAGAAATGCTATAAATAACATAGACTGATGTCTTTTAATTTATTTTCCGATCGGATCGGGTAACTAGGCGCTCACTGGAGTTTTCTGGGCATCCTGTTGCAGGTTCTGGTTCTGATTTAAAATAGCTTTGTGACCAGTAAAGAACCAGGAAAGAAGAATAGCTAATTTGTCCGATAGACAACATTCTTGATTTTATGTGACCCCACTTGAACCTCAATATCTCAACAACCATCTACATTTTTAGCTCATTAGTTACACCAGGATTTTGTCATCACTACCCACCTATTTCACCCGAATGTCGCGAAGATCGGATACACGCTTCGAAAGTTATCCTCGGACAAACAATCATACATATAATGGCGATTCGTCCGAGTTGATTTGTAGATTTGGTATAGAATTAAGCTGTTTTTACGAGATTCTCTTTAATTTTTAGAGTGCAACAGTTCTGTTCGCCCATAATTCCTCTAGCATACGACAAACGTGTCCAGCCCAGTCTCACTTCAATTTTGCGGATGGGTTCCAAACCACTACAGAATGGGTTCTAAACGGGCGGCACCCGCGTCTCCCAGACGGAGACGGAGGGATGAACTGGATGCATACTATACAGAGTGGCCCCAATTAGCCAGTAACTGGATTTCGTGGAAAGAGGGAAGGGAGGCCTTTAAACTGCAGTAGCACTCTACGGGCTGATAATAATAATAATAGTTCCGTGTATTTTAAACCATCTAAGAAAGATTGATGCAGCATCTGGTGGCAGGTGAAGAACGCAGCCATTGTAGTGCCTGAGACAAGTAGACTTTGTACTCCTATACCATCCTCTCAGCTTAGTTGGCGTCAGGAAAGCCATGAGGGCCACGTGCAGAGAAAACGGGTTTCCTCATGCTGTTTTTTTTTTTAACCCTCGACGCAAGGAATGGAAGGAAAGGGACCAGCAGTAGGACAGTAAAGGTTATTGAAAAAAAAACCCTCGACGTAAAACCTATGGGGGAGGCCCAAGTTCAACAGTGGACGTCCTGTGGCTGATATGATGAGTGTTTTTAACTGTTGGTCTACTTTTCAATAGTTCCATCTGCTTTTTCAATTCATATTCAATGCTTAATTCGTAATGAAAAATACACAAATGCAATGCGTGACCTAGTTCTTTAGTTTTTCATATCTATGCCATTTATTTTGGGAACGTCTTGTTTGTATTTAGCAGATCTGTTTTCATTGTTCACACGATTTTGCATTCGATTTTTATTTTATTTTATCCTTAGGATTTTCTGCTATCTCGATATCGAGCCAAAAATATAAAATTTATTGTTTTTTTATTATAACAAATAGATTATATACAAAAAAATTACAAAAAGGACAAAGTTTTGACAGATTTATCTTGGAGAATAATCTAGAACAACTTTTTAAATTATTTAAAGTTCAAGAAACTCTTTAGATATTAATGTGGAAAAAGTGTATTGGTCAAAAAACAAATATTTCGACACTGAAGATGATGTTTCAAAATTTTACATCAATCAATACTAACAAAATCGTACCGTCTTGCGTCTTTATAAAAATTATGTTATGTAAAAAACACATCCCATTAAAACAAAACAAAGAATGATTAACACATACCTACATTTTGTATTATGAAGTGGTCGATTGTCTAAACAATTTTTCTATTGAAGATATGTCTAGCAAATTTGCAAATGACGTGAAACAGGTGTTGCATAGACGTCGCCGCTGTACCCACGACGGGTTTGAGTAGGTGTTTATCGTAAGACAATGGAAACACACATAATCGTCTGTGTAAAAGCGAATAAACTGTTGCATGTAGCTTTAATGTGTTTGAGTCACGGATCTTTTTATCGTGTTTTATTGGTGTAGAATGAAATATATTATGTTGGCTTCCTGGAAACGGAGGATTAGTTTTACTTACACGTTTTCTCATAATCTTTCTAGCCGTAGGGCGATTGCTGAACATGCCTCTCGAAATATTTTCAGAGTGAACGATCTTATTCGGCCTGAACATTTTACTTCCAGCAATCTATAATAGCTCGTATTTCCATCTAGTGCAGCGTTTCTTAACCTTTTTAACTGACGGACCACTAGCAACATTTAGAAAATCTGGCGGACCCCTTCCAATATTTATATGAAAGAAAACAAGGCATTTAAAAAAAACAGGAACTTTTAATTTATATCACACTAATATTACAAATGCAAAAGTTTGAACGTTTGTTTATTTATTTATTTGTTTGTTTGTTACTTAATCACGTCGTAACGGCTGAACCGATTTCGATGAAATTTAGTATGTACGTAGATTACAACCTGGATTAACACAGAGACTACTTTTTATTTCTAAGTCAGGTCACATGGGGTAAAAATGGCGTGTCAAGTTGCAACAGCGAGTTTAGCTTTATTTCTAGGTTACCTACACATTTAGTAGTGTAACGCGTACGAAGTCGCAGGCAACAGCTAGTTACAAATAAAATAAAGATTTACCGCGTGACGGTCAGTGAGATGGTTGCTGCGGTTTCAGTTTGATTAGCACGTTCAATTGAAGAATTGTCTGAGACAAGCATATCATCTTTCACATCCAATCGGTTACGATTTTTTTACACAATATTATTCTTAACTGGCATGGACCCCCAGCGCTCATTCCAAGTACCCTTTAGTTTTCTAGTTCTCTTTATTATTCAGAAGTAACTAACCTATTCATCTCTTACTTTGTTTTTATATTATCTGTTTAATGTGTTATAACCATTCCAAACCACTGATTAAAGTGATTAACTCTTTGATAAACGGTATACAAACCGAATCATAGCGCTAAACAGAAACAATCTCCGCATTATAGTCAGACTGGACTGGACACTGTCGGATTAATAAGCACATGTACAAGCTAGGGCTACGCGATACACAAACCTGCAGATTCTGTAATGAGGCGGCAGAATCACCCTTACATCTGTTAGTCGAATGTGGTCCACTAATACGTAAACGCAGCATTCATCCCAGATGAAACAAATTCTTAACCCGGAGGAGCTAACAGCTATCACTCCTAAGAATATTCTACAGTTTTTAGCAGCTGTAGAAATTAAAGGTGAACTTTAAACGCCCCCATGACCTAGGGGCGACACAAAAACAAGTGGCTATCACAATAGGCCTCGTGGCCGCAGTGACACTAAAGCCGGAAAAGCTAATAAAAAAAATAAAAAAAAATAATGTTGTATGTGGGTTCAAATAAAATTATTTTCTTTCTTTCTTCTTTCCTTTAGGGGTCCCAGGTTAAGAAACCCTGGGCCCGTAGCCAAATTACATTCGCTACGAATCTATTCGATTTCTACATACATTTGATATCGCTGTATCACGTGCCATTTCTATAGCATGTGTCAAATCCCACACATTTTTGGACTTATCGACTAGCGTCATCGCTAATCGACTGTAACTTGGCTAAGCCCTCTGATTTAGTAAGAGGGCCGTCCTAAGCAACCTAACGTTTTCTAATCATCTAAATTGTAAGAAAGATCTAAGAAGATTAGACTTTAGCTAATAATTTGCAGAGGTGAGCAAAAAGCTACAAATATGTACTTAAATACTACCTCAATCGATGGTAAGTGATGGTTACATAAACGCGCATGCCATTAACTAATTATTGCCATTAACTGCATCTTAATGTTACTACCGTACCATGAATTTCTAGTACCAATATTTTCGTAGGATTATTTTTCATCACACTAACCACTATCACACTAACATTTTAAATGCGAAAGTTTGGATGTTTGTTTATTGAAGTGAAAACTTCTTTAGGCGCGTTGGGCATTTTTTGAGATGGGAAAAAAACATTGAATTCGCGACACTGTTACCGTTACCGACACCTCTGTACTCGTACTGATATCTCGTAATTGTTCAAGTTTTCACTTCTGTCAGTTCTCCCGGAGTGCCACTTTTTTTTATTTTGTTTGAATAGAAGAATTAATTAAAATTATTTATTATACCTTACAAGCTAGTTACAACAGATATAAAATAATAAAAAGACAAATAAATGTAAGCATAATGGGCGGTCTTATCGTTTGGTTGTTTGTTACTCAATTACGTCGAAATGGCTGAACCGATTTCGATGAAATTTGGTGTGTTGATAGATTATGACCTGGCCTGATCTGACCTATCAAACATAGGCTTCTTTTTGTTAACAAAAAACGCGTGCGAAGCCGCTGGCGGAAGCTAATATGTACTTATAAATTTATTTATCTAGGTTGTTTCTCGACTCTCAACAAAATAAATAACCCGATACATATTCTAAGCAAATTTCTACTATCATGTCTTCACGCCCCGACCACCTAAGTCGGCACAAAGGGCCAGTGTCTGTAAAGGGGCATAGGCCACTTGTAGCCCATTTATCGGCACGCGCCATACACGTGCCCGGCAGATGTGGACTTCACAGGTTGTGTGATAAAATAGGACTTGATAATATAGTACCAGGCCATAAATAATGCTGATCGAGCTTTAGAAAAAGACTATCGGGTTTCGAACGAAACACTAACAAATTAGTTTCAAAAACAGAGACATACATAAATACGGTCACGCCTTTATTGCTTTTTTTTTAATCCAACACGACGCTCTCATCATCATCATCAACCTATAACAGTCCACTGCTGGACGTAGGTCTCTCCCAGAGTGCGCCATTGAGCCCGATCCTCAGCTCTTTTCATCTAATTCTTGCCAACCACTGCGCGCTAATCATTACTCCATCTACCCGGAGGGTGTCCTACACTTCGCTTGCTTAGATGTAGTTTTGCGGCAGATGTGACGCTCTACGAAGCCGAAACTAGCCGATTGTCTGTTTCGGGAGCCCGCTCGGTAATATTTTCTGCCCATGTAGTGTGATCGATCACACATCTATATTACGTACTAGTTGGCCCGTTCGCGGCTTCGTACGTGTAGTTAGGCAACAAAAACATTACCCACCTTCTGCGCAGTCGGGTAAAAGGTAGCCTATGTCTCAATCCAGGTCATCTATTCATATAGTCTATAAATTAAGAATTTTAATTTAGTTTATTATTTTGAAAAACAGTTTCATATAGTATGCATGCTTCCGCTCGTGGTTTTGCACACGTGGTTAGTTAATCCTATGTCCTAGAGCCTATGTCTCAATCCAAGTCATAATCTATCTATATACCAAATTTCATCGAAATCAGTCCAGCCGTTTAGCCATGAAACTTTCGAATTTATTATATTAGTATGTATGTACTGTTTAAGTGATAAGACATTTCTATAACTTTTCAATTAAAACTCGATTGGAAATGCCACAAATAAGGCCGTGAAAAACAGAAGTATAGCAACTACCATCAAAGGAAAAACGGCTTTCATTGACCAATTTAATAATTAAAAATACTGCGGATTCACTTATAGCAGGAAAACCAATAAATAGACTGCATTCTTTATGTTGTACCGGGATGTGAGATTATAGAGGTGGGAAAGAGTCGATGAAATATTGCTATGTTATCGATGGTTTTTTTTACTACGGGCATTGTTTCAAAGTCTTGAGAGATATGAATCACACAAATATTATAAATGCGAAAGTTTGGATGTTTGTTTGTTACTCAATCACGTCGAAACGGCTAAACCGATTTCGATGAAATTTAGTATATACGTAACCTACGTATATACTAAATTTCATCGAACCTGGATTAACACATAGGCTACTTTTCATAAATCAGGTCCCATGGGATAAAAATGGGGTCTCAAGACATTTTGCAACGGGGAGTTTAGTACTTAGAAAAAAAGTTACCTACACATTTAGTAGTGTAACGCGTACGAAGTCGCGGGCAACAGCTAGTCATTAATCAATAAATACTGTTGAGTATCAATTTATATATATTTTTCATAGATAATTAATTCTTCCATCCAAAGGTGGCCTGGAAGAAATCGCTTTCAGCGATAAGGCCGCCCATTGTACTTTATTTCGCTTAAATTAGTTTTTTTAAGTATTCCTGGTGTACAATAAAGAATTATTCTATTCTATTCTATTCTTATCAAACTGGCTGATATAAGCACAATAATTTAACTAAACCTGTGTCATAGACGGACTTGAGAGTGAGAGATTTTATGTTTATTTATCCATATGTTGCTGTAACTATTTACGCAATGAATATATTAAATTAAATGAAAATATCTTATAAGGTCGTTATTTCCTTTAAAAGGACACCTGTGTACAAACAAATCAATATATTAACTATATTACTCTACAAATAGTATGATAGCTGAAGACCAAAACTTAAAACCTAATTAGTTCAACTACACACGCCGGCAAAATTAGGGGAACAAAGGTAAAAAATCGAATTTCCCATTTTTTTTTAAATTCTTTTTTATTTGTTGTTTCTTTAATTAAAATTATGAATATGAGGTATAAAAAAAACATGATTTCAGATTGATTGTCCTTTAATTTAAGGAAAAATTTAATAAAATTAAAGAAATAACACATTTACGAAATTAGGCTTAACAAATTAAATGCAGTTTTTTTTTTCAAAAGTCGTCCATATAAAAAAAATTAATAGCGCGTATTGCTTCCACGGGCTCTTATGAGAGCCTGAATGCGTTTTCCCATTCCTCCAATGATGCCATCAATCATTTCTTGAGACAAATTCTCCCACTCTTCGACAAGGGCCAATTTGAGCTCTTCGACGTTCCTAGGAGCTGGGGTTCTTCCATGTACCCTTCTTCCGAGGACGTCCCAAACATGCTCTATGGGGTTCATGTCTGGAGAACGTGCTGGCCAGTTCATTTGGGTGATGGCAACCTCATTAAGATAATCGCGCACAACGCGCGCTGTGTGGGGCCGAGCGTTATCGTGCATAAACACGAAATTATCGCCAATAAATGGGGCAAATGGCATTACATGGGGCTCTAGGATCTCTGAGATGTAACGCAGTGCAGTTAGGGATCCATTTTCAATGACCACCAGCTCTGTACGGGCTCCAAAAGATATGCCACCCCACACCATAACGCAGCCCCCACCATAAGCCACTGTTTCGGTGAAACTCGTTGGATTATAGCGTTCTCCTCGATACCGCCACATCTTCTCCCTCCCATCAATGAAATTTACACAAAAACGGCTTTCGTCAGTAAATAAAACTCGCCTCCACTCGTCTGTCCAATCACGGTGCTGACGAGCAAATGCCAATCTGGCTACTCGATGGCTCACCTCGAGTTTTGGCGCTTTGGCGGGAACTCGTGACTGCAAACCAACTTCATTTAATCGTCTTCTCACTGTTCGTTCACTTACACGGGTGTTACGGACTTCTTCTAACAAATTTCGTGTCTGAACAGCAGTTTGACGACGGTTTCTCAGAGTTTGCACCCTTATAAAACGGTCATCTAATGCATCAGTTGCCCGATTTCTTCCTTGTCCACGCCGACGCACGTAAGACCCCGTTTGTCTGTACCGTTGAACATTGCGATAGACGACAGATACCGACACACCCAACACTCTACTCACTGAACGGTAGGTGTGACCTTCCTCGATCATTGTTACGGCTCTGGCAACTTCAGGTGCCGGCAAATCACTCATTTTGTATTCAATACAATGTATACTCTTCAAAGATTAACAGTAGAATGAGCTAAAATCAGTTTAAAACACGTTAGCATTTTTTTGATAAATAGCACTTATGACCGTAGAATTGTCAACAAACACTCAAGTGGGTATAATTTAAGTTTTAAACATCGAATAACAGGATTCTTTTTTTGTCCATCATTCCAAAGAGGTTAGGAATACAAAAAAATAATCCACTTACAAAAATACCCAAAAAGTTAAAAAAAAAATAAGGATTCTTGCCTGTTCCCCTAATTTTGCCGGTGTGTGTATTAGCAAGCGTGCTCCATCTTCGATTATACCTTCACTTACTATCAGGTGAGGTAGTGATCAAGCGTTTAGCTATCATCAATTAAAAAAAAATAGCAAGTGCACAGTGGTCAAAATTCAACCGTAATTAATTATTTTAGTTTAATTTTAACATTCGCATTTATTTCTCTATATAAACTTTAACATTGCCAAATCTCACACTCCTTAGCTCTAACTTAAAAAGAGGAACAAAATTTTCACTTCACATATAAATATATAGAATTTGACTTAATCAAGACGACGTTAACGTCGATGCTGCCTTAGGTAGCTGCCTACCGTAGGAAAAGAGACCGAAAATGTACAATTATTTGGTATATTTATGACTCTAGCTAGTCTACATTGGTGCTATTCTGATAGGTGTTAATCAAATTGGTGCTGTTCGTGGAATACCTCTAATTCGAGGTGCTTGGCTACAAACGTATCAAAAGGCCGTATCTTCTAAAAACTCCATGGTCGTAAAATATAATTACGTACCTATCTAATATTAAAGTTCTTGCAATCTATCATAACTTTAATTACCTTTTATAAGATAATTATGTAAAGTAATTATGAAATCATGGTCTCGATGACCGTAAATAGATAATAATAGATACTTATAACTATGCTCATAGTGATACGTTTTAGAATTTGTAAGTTACTAGCTGCCCGCGACTTCGTACGCGTTACACTACTAAATGTATAGGTATCCTAGAAATAAAGCTGAACTCGCTGTTGCAACTTGACTTGATACTGCATGTTTATCCCATGGGAACTGATTTATGAGATAAAATGTAACCTATGTGGTAATCCAGGTTATAATCTACGTATATTCCAAATTTCATCGAAATCGAATCAGCCGTTACGGCGTGATTGAATAACAAACAAACAAATAAATAAACGAACATCCAAACTCATTTATAATATTAGTGTGATTGTTAATTTAACAATTAAGGTTAGTGCTTATCATAATTTTACTTTTATTATTATAGCGATAAGCTTTAAAATACGTCGTATGTGTAGAAAAGGCTATGCTTGGTATTTCTTTACGAGATCGAATCAGAAATGGGGAGATTCGCACCCAACCGCTACTAGAAACCTTTATCACATCTAATACGAGTTTAAAAAACCTATTAAATTCCAATTTAATAAATACTTAGTAAATTCCTTAGAAGGCATCGTAACAAACTTGAACTTCACAAAAACTAGTCAAGACAATCACAGATGCATGACAGTCATAAATCATTACGTCACTAAAGTAGGTCATCACTAAACTGGGTCGTCACTAATCATCGATAAAGGCACACCACTAGTTTCTATATTTGGCACACATCAAGTACCCATATAAGACCTAGACATGTAGGTCTGTGTGACACTGAGACTAGGCTGAGATGAATAATAGGAGCATAATGTTAGCCTAGTTCCATTTTGATAAGCGTAAGCAGATTTTGAAAAGGTTTTAATTGCAAGCCAATTATTTACGATTTGTTTACTGGAACAGATTTTAGAGAGTATGGGACGCAAGCCATCAAGAGTAAGATACACCAAATTTTATAATGCTATGGAGCGCAATTAATTCGTGAATAGATTGACATAGAAGTGAAGTAAATTAAGGCTATTTTTATACTTACAACTGGCTGACCAAACAGCGGATTCGCAAGCGTTGTAAAAAATGTGTTTGTAATACTTCCCCTCCTAAAAGGCTTGACCGATTTTGAAGTAATTTATGTTGTATCTGCTTATGTGGTCACCTCGTATAGTTAAAAAAATAACAAAGTGTTGGCTACAGCGCTACCTACCAGGTCCAACTTTAGCTAAGAATCATCTAGGTAACCCCATAAGAACAAACAAATTATCAAAATCGGTCAAGCCAAGTTTAGGAGATGACGCACGCAGGGATTTTATTTTAAAAGAATAATATTAACTGTAAGAGCACGTTGATCAAAATAGACGAATTAATAATATAAATAAGCTTCATAGCTGGCTTTACATTGCTCTATCTAGTACTATTACTTATAATAGATCGAACAAGAATGTATGCAATATCTATAAGGATTGCTTTAATATTTATAGGTTATAAGTGTGTTCGATTGTTCATCATCATCACCATATCAGCCATAAGACGTCCATGGCTGAACATAAAACATAAAAAAATTGTTTGTTTCGGTAACTTATACATACTTGGAAAACTTTCGTGACTTATTTTAATCATTATTATGACTTGGAAGTGTGTCTTTATCATTATTACAAGCTCATGGACGCGTGCATTCTCCCCATACTTACCTATGGCGCTCAAACCTGGTCTTTGACGGATTAACAAAAGTCCAAACTCGGTGTTTGTCAGCGAGCCATGGAGCGCAGTATCCTAGGAGTCAAATTAACAGACCACATTAGAAACAGTGAACTGAGCTCCCAAACACAAATCGTGGACGTTGGGCACCAAGTAGGCAAGTTAAAGTGGGACTGGGCGGGACACGTCTGCCGCATGTCGGAGGAGTTGTGGGCAAAATCCACCACTTATTAATTAATTATTAATTAAGGTTTTTTGTAAGAATAATTTTATGAAACTAATCTGTATTACATTTTTATTAAAATATGTTTTGTAGAATAAATACCGGCGTGACCTACGAGGCAATTTTCTGTTATAGGCGATGGTTACCATTTAACATCAGGTGGGCCATAAGCTTGTTCCATCTCCATGTAGCATAAAAAAAATAACAATAGGTATTCAAATCGAAATCTTTATGAGACAATGTCAAACAATTTTTATAAGTTCACATATTTTAGAATGCGTATCTTCCTGTTTTGAGGATATTCTCTACTATTTGTTTAAGCCACCCTAGACACATTGGCTGGTGAACACATAACTCATAGACGTAAGTCGACATGGACGTAGACATATTTACTGTCGACACAAGTGTGAAGGATGTTCGAAAAACGCATTCCTACATGTTTGTTCGGCCACCGACTTTATGTAGAGTAGGGTGAGGTAGAGAAAACTTTCTATTAGTAGACAACCTCCGTGGTGCAGTGGGCGAATAGCCGGCTGAGACGCAGGAGGTAGCGGGTTCGATCCCCGCTGCGGAACAAATGTTTGCATGATCTACAGATATTTGTTCCGGGTCTGGTTGTTTCTCTATATATTATAAGTATGTATTTACGAAAACAAAATGTATATAAGTATTCTATCAGTTGTCTGGTTCCCATAGTACAAGCTCTGCTTAATTTGGGGCTAGATGGCGCTGTGTGAAATGTCTAGCAATATTTATTTATATGTATTTATTTTATTAGTGTATTTTTAGGGTTCCGGAACCCTCATGGTGTGACTTCGTCCGTCTGTCCGTCTATCACAACAACTACTGAACCTAACAGCTTGAAATTTGGAATAAAGTTATAAATAATACTGATCTTCCTCTATTAAAAGTAAAAACACAAAAATATTTAAGTTTTGATGGCCAAAGGAACCAAAATAGTGGACAGTTGTAGCGTTTTGGAATTATAATCAAAAATGTCGAAACCAAAAAAAATAAAACTCACAAATCAAAACTAGTATTCCAAAATGATAATGTAGCTCAAATCCCGAAATAAATCGACTGCACGCAGTTTGATTCAACTAATAATAGTAAATAGAACGGCTAAATGCATATTTAATCATAACAGGCTGATCTGAATGGGTTTAGTCTGATAAATATTTGGACAATGATTTACATCAACCGTTTTGACCTAATTTACTTAAAACAATTTCTAAAACTACTTACCTAAGTGTTATGGGTTAGCCTCTCATAAAATTTGTTTATTTATTTCTTTCACAGAAAAAATAAAATACCGAACTTCTAGGGGAACCAATAACTATAATATATCCAATACCATGGTTTGTACATTGGAGTTATAGTTTTTGATTGATTAATAAATAGGTACCTAGGTAAGTACTAATTATGCATCACAAGAGACAAAACATTTACCAAAATTTTAAGGAAAAAACAATTAATGGGCGATCTTATCATTTATATTTTGAAGTCCTGAAGTAGGTATGTGAATGAGTGTTTCCAGAGTCGGAATATCGAGCCACATTCGAAGCCGCTTTTGACACGTCTGGAGTCAATTGTGTTTCGACGCTATAGAGAAGCGACAACGCAGAAAATCCCTAACTATTATTTTATTTAAAGTCTAAACTCGGGGTTTGCCAAAGAGCGATGGAGCGCAGCATTTTAGGTGTCAAGAGAATAGATAGGATTCGGAACACCTCGCTGCGCTCAAAGACCGGCATCGCTGACGTCGGTATCAAGGCTGCCAAGTTAAAGTGGGATTTGGCGGGTCATGTCTCCCGCATGCAAGCAAATAGGTGAGCTAAGTTCGTAACTGGATGGATCCCTGTGGATGGATAGCGACACCGTGGAAGGTCTAAGAAACGTTGACGCGATGATTTGGACGCTTTTTATAGGGACTGGTGGGATTTGGTACAGGATCGAGATAAGTGGAGAGATGAGGGGGAGGCCTTTGTCCAGCAGTGGGACAGCATAGGATAGATAAAAAAAAATAAGTGTAGCGTAGTTTAATATTTTATTATGTATGGTAACGGTAAGTAATGTATTTATAGTTATATCGCCTTGTATTTATTTTTTTTTGTAATTTTACACGTTGCCTGTTAATATTTAAGTATTAACATTCAGACAAATTTAAACGTTTTGCATTTCCCGAATTGAATTTCACATTGTCGCTCGCAACACTGTTAAAACGGTACGTGATAAATCCCGTATTTAAAACAATGATTTTTTCTTTCTTCAGAAAGCAATATTTTTACCAATGTCTCTGTGTTCCACTACTCTATCCTCATTGCATACACAGAGCATGTTCTCTGCCGGTACGGTTAACACATTTTTATATTATTTTATAGCGTAATTTGCCTACAAAACGGTTCTTTGTTACTTAATGATGTTTTGTTTATAATTTTTCATATTATTTAACTGTTAGTCCGTTGGACTAGTTTCTTTGTATGTTAAACTATAGCAGTTATAATAGTGTGTAATTAAAAAACTGAATTTAAATTTAACTTTTAACGTATAATATACGAAAGTTTGTGTCAATATGCGAAGACTAAATAATAACCAAATTTTAAAACGGAAATTGTGCTTTCTATACCTACATAAAAAATATGGACAGAATAGAAATCATTTGAAAATGATGTACAAAAAGTAAGCCGATTCGCACGTAAACACATAATTTAACGCACATATTTGCAACACTCGCGCCGATTGACACTAGTCTGTGAAGTAAGAGAAGTTTTTCGTCTTTAACTATTATACATTAGTAGGTACTGCTAGTTATAAATTTATCAGGTCATTTTAAATTGTTATCATCATATTTATCAGCAAGTCAAGTTCGTCCCGCCATCCCCGCCTGGGCCGGCCACGCGTCTTGCGCCTTGTGGGACTCACTTGGGAAGAAGGGACGGGAAGCCTTTGTCCAGCAGTGGGATCCAGCGGGCTCTTTAGATTAGATTAGATAGATATTTATCATCCATAAAAAGTCCACTGCTGAAGACTCGTGAGAGTTATAAAAATGCTTCCATACGCGCCATGAAATATACCGTTGTGTTGTCATTGATTTTATTACCAGAAGCTGAAACTTTGAAACTCAAACATTATTCTCATTAGCGTATTTGTCCGAAACCACCACCACCAAACAGTCGTAAAATATTTGTTTGTTTTTAAACGATGCTCTGGAGAATATTCCCGCCTTTATTACAATTGACAGTTGACACTGACATTCAGTAAAGTGACGGATTCTTTTGTTATTATTCTAGTGTTTGTTATTAGTATACAAACATAGTAGATCCTTACAAAATTTAAACATATCAGTTGTTAGAACTGCATAATAAAGGATTTTAATACATAAATAAACTTTATATCATATTCGTTCATTATGATGTAGTGGGCAATCCAACAATGCCTGACGTCTTTTAGTTCGGTCTATTCAATACAAACGATCTATATACATATAGCTCAACTGCTCCAGATCACTACCACGCGGAAGTGTCACCAAGACACTGGCTGCATTGCCCCGCTGAACTGCAATACTTATGCGTAGACCCAGATAAAAGCCAGCTCTCGGATCACACGTCGCATCGACCAGACACCCAAAAAGAATTTTGAACGCAATGGGCCTATGAACGGATTCTTCTTGTAATTGTTTTATTCAAAAACACCTAGTCTCATACATAGACTAGGTTCGCCCCGAACTGCGATCTCGCGAGTCTCCCATAAAAACAAAAAAAAAATTTCGTCTTTGACTATCAAAATAGTGCTACGAAACAAATAACTAAATTACTTGACCTACAGTTTCATTCAAATTACAGGTAACGGGAGTTCATTTTAATTGATTACTGTTTTTCGGGGTACAAATTGCAGTTATTCTGGGTTTCAGACTTTTCCCTATATTTGTGTCACTAAAGCTACACGCACACCAAATTACAGCGCTGTGGGGTCACTGGTATACCCTGTGAATTTCGTCTACAATCAGTATTTATTATGGCTAAAAACTCAAAAACTGCAAAGACTTAACTAAAAATAAATACGTAGTCAAAATGTACTACTAAATACCTTTCATTTGACGTCCCATTTGACCTAATAAACTCATTTTCATTTGTTTTTACCCCTCTTGAACTCCAATATCTCAACCCCCCCCCCCCCCCACATTTTTAGCTCATTTAGTCACACCAGAATTGTGGCATCACTATTACATCAAATTTCACGATGATCGGATCAACGCTTCGAAAGTTATCCACGGACTAACAAAGATACATACCTACATACAACGATAAAAGTTGATTTGGAGATCTCGCTTCGCTCGATCAGTAACAATTGTTTCGTGTTGTTTGTATTTCAGCGTTTCCAATTTGAAACTATGCGTAATTCCAGTAGGTCAGTAGCAATAACGAAACGCCATTATTTATTACCATTTTACGATTGCGTTTTGTAACTGCTTTTCTCAGTACAGTGATGTAAGAGATATTTTGTCTGTGGCAGAATGCCAGTACTCTCTAGTTCAATTTTATGAATGTTGTAAATAGAATGCAGTTAAAACACCTAGCTTTATTTCTAGGTAATTTTATATAATATTCCATGTCTCTTACTGGTCTAATGCAAATACCTGTAAAATACGTTTAAAAATAGATATCTCAACTTAAGCTTTACTTTTTTCAGATTAATTTATGCATTAGTACGAGCTTTTAAGTTCTGTCGTTTCCATATTTTCCGGCAATTTTGAATTTGGAACTGTTCTATATTCGAATGTGTTTACATTTTGAATCTCAAAACAGATGAAAGTATTAGGATTAATGCTATTGTTTAGTCACAGTTTCGATTTGAATCTGTCAGGTCACGTACGAAAATGAATCTTTCTAAGGAAAATGTTCGTGCAATAATTTTCTACAACTTTAGAAGAGGCCTGACACGGCTTCAGTGTTTAGAAGAGCTAACATCTGTGTTCAGTGATGTAGCCCCATGTCTGCGGACTGTCGAACGCTGGTATTTAGAATTCCAGCGTGGACATACTAGTGTTAGTGACAGATTTCGCGAAGGACGCCCAAAATCCGCCTTCACTGAAGATAACATCATTGCTGTGAGACAACTAATTCTCGAAGATCGTCATGTGACGTATCGAGAGATAGAGGCTCTATTAGGCATCTCAGGGACAACCATTCAGAAGATCTTGCATGAAGCGCTTGGTGTGAGAAAGCTAGTTTGCCGTTGGATACCGCATCTGCTTTCCGACGATCACAAGGCGGCCCGCGTCAGATGGTGTAAGAAAACTCTGCAAAGGTTCAACCGAGGGGAGTCAAATCACGTCTACGACATCATAAGTGGTGACGAATCTTGGATCTATGCCTACGATCCTGATTCCAAACAACAATCTACAATCTGGGTCTTTCAAGACGAGCCAAAGCCGACTAAAGTTGTTCGTTCTCGAAGCACTTCAAAGAAGATGGTGGCCACGTTCGTTGGAAAAACCGGCCATGTTGCGACTATTGCACTTGAAGATCGTAGAACGGTTAACGCAGAGTGGTATACTACAGTTTGTTTACCACAAGTCATCGCCGAACTTCGAAAATCTAACTCAAAGCGACGCATCATCCTGCACCACGACAACGCAAGCTCACACAGCGCTCGTCAAACGATTGAGTATTTGAAGCAGGAAAAAGTAGAAATTCTTGACCATCCTCCATACAGTCCTGACCTAAGCCCTAACGATTTCTTTACATTTCCTAAAATTAAGAAAAGTCTTCCTGGTCAAAGGTTCCAGTCCGGTGAAGAAGCAGTCGACGCTTTCAAGTCAGCCATTTTGAACACCCCCACTTTAGAGTGGAATAAATGTTATAATAACTGGTTTGAGCGAATGGAAAAGTGTATTAAGCTACGCGGTGAATACTTTGAAAAACAATAAAAAGTACTATAAGGTTCTAGTTGTGTTTTTTTCTTCAAACGACAAAACTTAAAAGGCATGCCTCGTAATTCTTTGAAATTGAATGCACTGAAATAATTTACATAAAAATTTTGATAGCGCGATTGACTGGTAACTACCAAAAATTCAAATTTCGTACAATAAAGAGAAGCAGCTGTGCTGACGTTTTGTTAAATTTCCCGCGAATACCTATTTTGATATCTCTCCAGTGAATCATTGAACAATGATGTCATCGATATTATGTTATTTTCAAAGTGTTTGTTTAGTAAACAGTAAAATGAAAACAGTTTACGTAACCTTCAGGATCAAACAGTTATAAACAGGATGTGATACAAAATCGATGATGTAATTCGCGTTTCAAGTTTATCGATGCTTTTATTAGATGTTACCCTCATATGATCTTATTACTTAAAAGCAAATATTTTACTCAGAAATTATAAGCACGCCGTATGTTTTCTTTTTAAATAGAAACATCCATTTTTGCACGTCGGGTTGAAAGTATGATTTAGTTTTTAATTTTTTTTACAGTACCTGCTCGACAATGTCAAATTCGATGTCATGAAAGGAGGTGATTAAATCCCTACAGCTGAGCCAGGAGTAAAGTTGTACTGAATTTCATTGAATTGATTGAATTAAAGTGATTTGAATTTGGAACCTCATCTGTATTAAAATTTGAACTAAAGAGACCCACACAATTAGAACTTATTCGTAAATCAAACTAACCTCTGCACAGAATGCACCAAACCAACCTAGATTTGGTTTTTATTGTCTCGTAGAAAGTGTGGATAAGTAGAATATTCTCCTCGTGGATATACCTGTTTGGATCTTGGGCGTGCTTATATCCCTCTTTGCACTCAGGATTCAATAAAGCACCCGTGACGCAAGACACTGCTTTATCCCCTCGTTTAATAATCTAAAGACCGTTGCAAACGATCATAGATAACTGAACTGATCCAAATCACTACCAGACGGAAGTGCCCCCAAGATACTGGCTGCATTGCGCTGAATTGCGATGCTTATGCGTTGACCCAGATAAACGCCACAATAAAATAGTTACAGGATAATAAAGAACTTATTCTACGACCTCAGAATAAAATACATATTATAATAAAAACTTCTATTTATTTTTACTTTACTACATAAACACTGCAATTAGAGAAGTTATCCTATTGCCTCTGATCTCCAATACAATACTTCAATCGCAAAACACGAGCTGTTTAACAATGCGGAATTCTGACTTCTGAAGGATATCTTCAAAGTCCATGATCATGTCAGTTAACCAAGTTCCCAAATAGATTCCCTTGCGATGCGTTTGCTATCCGTCAAGGAGTTTCCGGTTTCAGCTAGTGTCTTCTGTTTATCAAATCTCTTTTCGAAGTGTAGGATTTTCATTGATAAGAGATATGAAATGGTTTATATCATTAATACTAGTAACAGCTCATGAAGATGAAATGAAATGGAGTTTATTTGTCAGAAGCATGGTGAATAAGTTGATATAGCTATATAGGTAGGTTTCACATACTTCTCCAATTAACAGCGTGCAAATTACAGTTAGGTATTAATTTTATGTACATAAAATTAATTCAATTATACATAAAAATTCTTCAATTTAATTAAAATCAATCAATAATATCATCAAGTATCGTAAAGCCCATAAAATAATCAATAAAAAAATCTAATAACATGAAAATAAATAAAAATTTGTACGTCAGAATTTCATGTCAAAGAAATCAATAATCGTATAGAAACATTTGTCAACTAGCCACCCGTACAGCTTTGTCTTGAATTGTTTATTAGCTAATTCTCTTATGTTCCATAGTATTTTATTAAGTATTTAAATGGTCTTTACATAACAATTCTTACTTTTAAGTGCCGATTTACAGATTGGTAGGATGAGCTTGGTGAGGTCCCTTTTAGATGATATATGTCTAATGTAGTCGAAAACGTTTAGCGTGGTCGCGTCATTCTACATTCAACCACATTTGTAATGTGATACGTTGCGCAAACTCATGTTTGTATTTAGACAGCATTTCCATTGCTTATTATCGACGGTAATTCATTTTCCCGGCTGCTCAGTTTGGGTGAAAATAAAACGGGTTATGGCTTTTTAGAATGTAACGTGTTTGTTCGTGTGCAAAACGATGCAAATGGTAAGTCATGGATCACTTTTCCGTCGTCTGTTTTTCCTAAAAAATACAATCCGGGCCTCTTTAAGGTAAGAGTGAATAGGTTTCTTCTAGATCTTAGTGCTTCATCTTAGACCACATCATCACTTACCATCAGGTGAGATTGTGCTCAAACGAAGATCTATCCAGTAACAAAAAAATGGACGGAAAATGTCTTGAGATGAACACTGATACAAAATTACCATCTGGGAACGAATTTTCCGACTCCAATGGCCGACTCTTGTCTGTACCAATTTTGTTTCAGAAGGAGTTTCAGGTTTCGGCGCACACGCAAAGAAACTAACGCCGTGATCAGATACGGCGGCGAGTGGCGGAAACCTATCACTTATCCAAATAGCATTAAGGCACCTTGATACATCTGGCAGGCCTAAGGGCAGTGGGACGCGCTATTATATCATATAATTTTTTCATCTCTACCAATCTTCCATTATCAAGCAATGACTTCCAGACAACCTTTGGATAATGAACCTTTGGATAATGAACCTTTGGATAGGTTCATTTACCAAAGGTTGTCTGGAAGAGATCGCTTTGTTTAGCGATAAGACCGCCCATTATTTTATAATTCATATTTTCTTTTTAACTGTTTTTTGTCTAGCGCAAGTGGCAGTCCATCGTAGAAGACCAAGATCCACAAAGGGTTGTAGCGCCGAAGATAGCTCGTTATATCTGCCAATCCATTCGCAAAGACTTCAGTTTATCCACTTCAGTATACCTATCATGGCGCATGCAACTGCGTCGAAATATCGGGATACACAAAAACTCACTAATCATGGTAAATATCTCGTTTATTAATACAAAATAGTGTTCATAATCGTTTCAAAAGTTATACGATAAAATCTTGTACAAGCATTTTAGTAATCTTTTCCTGGTCTAAAGCTTGTCTTACAATCAAAAAGATTTTTCTCGTGTATCCCTGGAAACACACACGAGATAAACTTTCAGTAATTAGGTCGCCATTCTATCGGTACCAGCTTTTATCGTAACTTGTTTGGTTAGCAGATGGATCGTTTGGTCTTTTACAGCTTTTTCAGGAAACGTGTAAACGCTCCATCCAGCAACTGGCATACCACTTTCGTGTTAACAAAATGTTTTTATAGTAAATAGTTGAACTACGAACCCCTAAACCGGTTAATGAAAGCCCTGGTTCCATAAATTAAAAATTAAGTTCATTTTACTTAGAAAACTTTCGTGATTTATTTCAATCATTATTATAAATACGGGAGGCGAGACGTTATTCGGAGCGGATCGCACTCACCCTGATGAAGATTCACGAATTGAACTGAAACATTGTCGGTCGAAACACCGGTAAAACGGTAAGTGATAAATCCCGTATTTATAATAATGATTAAGTTGTTAATAGTTATTATAAATACGGGATTTATCACGTACTATTTTTTCGGTATTTCAGTCCAATCCCGTATTTATGAAAATAATTGAAATAAATCACGAAAGTTTTTAATTAGTAGTGGTAGAGTAAAGTTTTATTATCTTATATTTTTTATTGTTGCCTGAAATAATGAGTAATTATTATAAAAATCGTCCTGCCGCCGAGCTAATATGCAATAAGGTTAAATTTTGTAGCAATTTTATAAAATCTGTGTCGTGCGAACAAAATTCGAAATAGTGCTAAACTAGATCATGGGCTGACTGTACTTGTAAGACGTAAAAGAATAAAATGTTTATAGCTGTAAGTTGAAAGTTTACATAAATGGGTTGCAAACTGTTTAGACAATCTCATTTTCTGTTAATACAGTCTGTTATTCTGGTTTTTCTAGGTCACCCCGTAGTACCACCCTGAAAAAACTTGCTTCCCTAGTAGTTACTTTTTAGCGCCATCTTAGTCCAAGCACGCAGAGACAGGAGGCCTTTTAGAAACTAATAAAATATATTTTACTATACTATCGAGTGAAATGATATGAGTGAGTGAAGTGGAGATGAGCTGGACACTTGGCTAGGTAGGAGGGATGACGGGCGTTGAACGAAGGCGATTACAGAGTGGTGGCCAAGGCATGCTCGTAGACCAAGAGGCAGTCCACCCGCCCGATGATCGAATGACATTGAAAGCGTAGCTGGATGAGACTCGCAAGGTACCGGAAAGAATGGCGTAATAAAAAGGAGGCCTATACCCAACAGTCGGTGCAGACGGGCTGAGATGATGATGATGATGATCGAGTGAAATCAACTATATAAGAAAATAAATTTATTACAATCATTTTTATTAATTATTTAGTTATTTTGTCTTGCTAGCGCCTAATTAGTCCAAGTATGTACATGTCTATATTCATACTTAAGTACTTATTTTTATCTATCAAGTACCCACTACATTTTACGTGAGGGCATTGTTGGCAACTCTGAAATATTTCTTTAATTAATTATTTGGCAAGTGCTGATATGCAGTGTTCAAATCATTTATACCTATTAAAATAGGTTCCAATACTAAAGTAGGTATGTTCGTAATTTGTTTGTATATAGCCAATCCTAAAAGCAAATACCAGTAAACCTTTCAAATTTTAAACTGCCTTGATTTTGTCATTTCAATATCACTCAAGCCGGCTTGCACAACGATCCCAAAGCGTATTTAGCGACTAACATGTTTAAATGTGCTGTACATATTTGTATGATTTGACAACTCTATTTATATATTAACTAAATTTAGTGACTAAAAATTATTCAGAGAGTTGTCAAATCATACAAATGCATCACATTTAAACATTATTCATTTTAGTCATTATTATCATTATTAAAAATATTTCACACAAAAACATTTTCGGAATAATGAAAAAGTTGCCATACCTACTTACCATATAAGCTTTAGGTAATTACTACCAGCTTTCCAAAGAATTAATGTGACCACACCTTAGTGTAATCAGGGATCCGTGACGAATGGTGTTAAATAAGTAGGGTGACCATGTCTGAGTGGATAATGAGGATATACCTGAAACAAAAAATAAATATGTTAAATATGAGACATATCTTGGGACAATTGGCAAGGAGAAAAGACGGAAGATGAACGTCGTTTCTTCAAACTGATACAAAAGATGTTTTTAAACTGTATAGATCTTTGTTTGACCACCATCTCACCGGAAGGGAAGCGATGATGTGGTCTAAGATGAAGCACAAAAATCTAGAAGAAACCTATTTACTCTTACTTTAGAGGCCCGGATTGAAAAAACAGACGACGGTAAAGTGTTCCATGCCTTAGCTGTACGCATCAAGAACAGAACCAAAACGGTGTGTGCGAATGGGTGGTATATCAACTAGGTATGGATGGTACTGAGCCGTGCGCCTGCTTGTTCTTTGATGAAAAGGAGATGGCGGGATCAGATCGTATAGTTCCTGGACACATTCCCCAAAATGAATCTTTTAACGTATCTAATCCATACGTATCTTTCTAGTTACATAAATGTTTCATTTGGACCTGGATCTCGATAGGCTCTCTCTCTCTTACTGAAACAACTGAAACGCACCGCGGACACACAACACAAGATAGAGAGAAATAATTTTGTTTGTATCATCACCAGTGACCGGAGTATGTAGATCGATTTTATATACCTGCATCATAAATCGTGATGATAACATAACATGGGTATTCCTTTTTTATATCCGTTATTTACGGGATTATATACTTATGAAGTACTCAAAAAATTATATGTCACAACTGTTACCAAATAGAAGAATACTTGGCCATCAAAATAACCTACAGCGCAAGCGTCAACATGACACTGAGACGGCGACATCTAACGGCAAAAGAAATAACTATCCTAGATACTGGAGGCATGTCCATGTAAACATTTACATTTGAGATCATTGACTCTCAATCAATCTAGCTACTCCCACTTTACACCCAGCTCCACGTTATAATTGGAAAATCCCGGAATTCCGGAGGGATGTCCATATTGACATATACGTTTGAGATCATTAAACCCAAATCAATCTACCTACTCCGATCATTGATCATCGCAAATATTTACATTGTTCTATTTTAATTGTTTGTTTTATGGTCTGCAATAAAGTATTTTCTATTTTTATTATGTTAAAGATATTCTCTAACAACACTTTGAACTTTTTATTCAAAAGTATCGTGCCCATTCATTTATAATCCTCCAAAACCCACCATTTGCTCCCAGCCATCGTTCACACATGCCGTTATGCTCCACTGAACATCTGACCCCTTTATGGGGTCACATCTCCAAATTGTACCCATAGGGGGTTTTATGAGGGAATTACTCGCCTTTATCAATTACTAATGATTGGATGAGACGCATTGTTTTAATGACAATGGCTCTTGAGAAACTTTGAGATGGTGAAATGATATGTCGAAATAATTTAGCTACATACGTCTATAAATTCGGTGACAAAATTATAGATCATCCATCACACTAATATTATAAATGTGAAAGTTTGGGTGTTTGTTTATTTATTTATTTGTTTGTTTGTTACTCAATCACGATGTAACGGCTGAACCAATTTCGATGAAATTTTGTATGTACGTAGTTAACCTGGATCAACACATAGGCTACTTTTTATTCCATAAATCAGATCCCAATAGGTAAAATTAGGGTGTCAAGTCAAGTTGCAACAGCGAGTTTAGCTTTATTTCTAGGTTACCTACACATTTAGAAGTGTAACGCGTACGAAGTCCCGGGCAACAGCTAGTATTATTAAAATTGTTTGAAACAGACAAGTTTTAAGTACTGTTTAATAATCTTTTTATTAGAAAAATTGATAATTGAATAAAAATTAAGCGAACAATTAAGAAATTGTTCTCTTAATTTTGATATACCAAATTCACTGTTATTTCTAAAGTCGAGATCTCCTTTAAGTTAGTGAAATGAGAAATTACCCATTGCTTTTTTCAGTGTTTCTTGTATTTCCCTAAAAATAAATTAAATTGTGTTTGAATGTGTTCATCCTAAATTTCGTCTGTGCTCAAAGTCACGTTCATTTGTACAAAATTATAAAGTACTAGTTTCCGCCCGCGGCTTTGCACGCGTATTTTGTCAATAAAAAGTAGCCTACCAAATTTCATTAAAATTCATTTAGTAGTTTTTGCGCGAACGAGTAACATGCATCCATACAAACTTTCGCGTTTATAATATTAGTGAGCTAAGTTTTTTGAAGTTATGCAATTGTCTATTTTTTTTTAATATTATACATATAACTACCTAAATTAAAACTACTATTATTATACAAATTCAATACTAAATTACGTTGAAATACCAGCAACACCAAGCTTTGACTTCAAAAATTCACATAACTTAGCCGATCCGGGAGACTAAACAAACTAACAGACGCTTTATCTATTATTATATCTAACAGACTCCAGATTTCCTCCAAAAGTATTTGGGTCACAAGTTCATCGCCCTACAAAATAAATTCGCGTAAGGAATTTGTATAAATATTTGGATAGAACAATTTGTTAAAATGCTTTTATTTGGAGTAGCCAGTGCCAGTCGAAAATCGAGCCTAATTCATAAACTTTTTTTAGCATATTATTGAAGTGAAAACTTTTTTAGGCGCGTTGGGCATTTTTTGAGATAGGAAAAAACCATTGAACTCGCGACGCTGTTACCGTTACCGATACCTCTGTATATAAGTAGTGAAAACTTCTATAGGCGCGTTGGCCATTTTTGGAGATGGGAAAAAACCATTGAACTCGCGACATTGTTACCGTTACCGACACTTCTGTATATATCTAAGTAGCTCATAATTGTTCAAGTTTTCAGTTCTGTGAGCACTCCCGGAGTGCCACTTTTATTTTTGAAGTGAAAACTTCTTTAAGGTGTTAAGCATTTTTTGAGATGGAAAAAACCAAAAACCTGTTACCGACACGACACCTCTGTATATAATTTTAACAAATTTAATATTTGCTTTTTTTAGTTTGTGGACTAAGACAATTTTCTTGGTAAATTTTTATGTTTATGCGACATCGATCATGATCTTTTGCAACATCCAAAAAAATTTTTTTTAGATTGCGTGGCATACCTATTTCTGCCGCCAAGCATTGCTATGTTTCGGTATGAAAGATATTGTTTCCGGTGAAATTACAGGTACATGAGGCTTTATACATGTACATATGCCTAAGTTGATGGACGTAGGGCAGTGGTAGGGCACGTTGGTAAGGCGTGTGACCTACGTGGCAATAATTTGCTATAGGCGATGGTTACTACTTATCATCAGGTATACCATACGTTTGTTCCAACTCCAGAAAGCATAAAAAGTGGCACTCTGGGAGTGCCGACAGAAGTGAAAACTTGAATTAAAGCAGACTACAATACATGTACTTATACTGCTCAAAACAAAATAAGGGCCACCACTTATTTTCCGATTATTATTTTTATGACAGGATTTTTTTCTCTGATTGTTTTAAATTTAATGAAACAATCTTTTTTCTTATTAAATTTAATGAATCTTAATGCAATTAGACCAAAAATACTTAATCTTAGGTTGTTTTTGATTTTTATCACTTTTATGGCTGCTTACACCTAACAATAACATTAAATTGTAGACTAAACGCACAGCTGAGTTGTTTAATTTTGAGGTGTTTAATAACGGGTATGTCATCCCCTTTTTGAAACACATTCTTGTAGGCTCGATGGCATGCTCTCAATAAGATGTGCGGATATTTTCTTCTGGGATCTCCTCCCAGCACCTTTTCAACAATTCAATCAACAGTTGCTGGTTGTGCACATCCTCTTCAGCTGCCCGGACTCGGCGTTTTAATTGGTCCCAAAGGTGTTCACTTGGATTCAGGTCAGGGCTGTCCGCAGGCCATGCCAAAACCTGAATATTGGCTTCCTCCAGGACAGAGGTTGTCGCCCGGGCTGTGTGCGGTCGTGCATTATCCTGCATCAGGATAAAACCGACCACCGCTCGTTGTGAAAATGGGATGACATATGGCCTGATAACCTGTTCAATGTAACTCTGAGATGTCACAGTGCCCTCATTCAGAAAAACAAGGTTAGTTTTACCTTGTTAGCTGATCCCGCCCCAGACCATGACATTGGGACCACCATACCGGTCACGTTCGTGAATGCAAGAATCTGAAAATCTTTCTCCGCTTCTTCTCTACACTCGCATACGTCGATCGTCACTAGAAAACTTCACCTTACACTCATCCGTGAAACCACCTTACGCCATTCCTCCATGCCCCATTCAAGATGTTGGCGTGCAAACCTTAATCGATTTGCACGATGAGTCCCGGTCAGTTTAGTGCGGGTAACAGGCCTTCGTGAACGTTGCTGGTCTTCGTGCAAACGATTCCTAATGGTCTGGTCGCTGACAAGGGTACCAGTAGTCCGGCGTAATCGGTTTTGTAATGCGCGCGCTGTCACAGTACGATCACGTCGCGCAGTAAATCGCACGTACCGGTCTTCCTGGGCGGTGGTAGCACGATTTCTTCCAGAGCCACGACGCCGGGATACACTCCCGGTCTCCTGATACCGGTTCCAAAGGTTTTGAATAGCCCTTCGCGAATACCCTAGCTGTAAAGCCACGGAACGTTGCGACTGACCAGCCTCTATCATCGTCACGGCTCTGGTAGCAGAAGTATTGTCCATATGGCGTCGAATTCTTGTCATTTTACGGTTAAATGATCAAATTACACGTTAAACTTCCGAAAACAACCGTAGCGGTCAGTAGACTTGTGTTAAACTAATCTTAAATCAAATGACAAAATAAGCAAAACTCTACCCACTTCATAATATCTGAGACATCAACATACCGTCAACACCAATATCCCTAGTGATTCCCTGTTATCGTTTACTCAACACTTGAGAACAGAGTGGCATTCATAAAAAATAATTCTCGCAACGAAGGTCAGCAGAAAATGCTCTCAAAACTAAAATACTCAGGTGGCCCTTATTTTGTTTTGAGTAGTATATATACAGAGGTGTCAGTAACAGTCAGTGTCAGTAGTCAGTGACAGGTATCGGTAACAGTGACGCGAGTTCAATGGTTTTTACCCATCTCAAAAAATGTTCAACGCGCCTAAAGAAGTTTTCACTTCAAAAATGTTTCTCTTTACATATTTATATGCATATTTATCTATAGATGTTCTACGTTTGATAGGAGCCAGATTTTATTTAGGTAGGCTATAGGTAATAATAATCAAAAAGTCAAGCTAAAACTCATTTAATGAATTCTTTTAAATCATGTTGAATCGCTATTTAATTTTTAATTCACCTTGTTTTTTAAATCGCATTATATAAAGATGCTTTGTAGAATTACGTAATTAACAAATTTTGTGTAATAAGATTTTTCTATCTATCAAATTAGTAAACTTTACGCATAAATAATCGCTACTAAAACAATGATAGCCAGCTAGACAGGTGAACTCTACGTACTTAACACAAAACAAAACACAAGATATTTAAAAACTAAAAACCATGGAAATGTACATGGTCTCGCTTAAAGCGATTTCCTCCAGGCAACTAAAAGCAACAACTGCATTAATCTCACATTTTTATTCGATTGCACATTTACACGCATTAAACGTCCGCAATTCCGCAATTATTTTAGCATTAAACTACTGTACAGGAAGTTAATATTCTATTTTAGCGCTTGTTTATGCCTCACTTGCCTAGCCCATTTATTTTTCTATGCTAATAGATACTTTTCCAGGTAAGTAGGGCTTGTGTAGTTATCGACTGGAAAGTAATTTCAGTGAATAGGTACTGATCTATTTTCCATAAAGCTTTTAAGGAAAATAGGTCAGTACTCACTGAAATTTTATTTATCACACTAATAATATAAGTGTGATAGTTTGGATGTTTGCTTATTTGTTTGTTACTCAATCACGTCGTAATGACTGAATTTATTTCGATAAAATTTGGTGTGTTGATAAATGATGACCTGGATTCAAACATAGACGACTTCCGTGGTGCAGTGGGCGAATAGCTGGCTGAGATGCAGGAGGTAGCGGGTTCGATTCCCACCGCGGAACAAATGTTTGCATGATCTACAGATATTTGTTCCGGGTCTGGTTATTTCTCTATGTAATAAGTATGTACTTACAAAAACAGATGTATATAAGTATTCTATCAGTTATCTGGTTCCCATAGTACAAGCTCTGCTTAGTTTGGGGCTAGATAGCACTGTGTGAAATGTCCAGCAATGTTTATTCATAAAAAAAATAAACTACTTTTTGTTGACATACTTTTTGTGGAAACCCTTTGGCGGAAGCTAATTTGAAATAAATGTGGCATGCCTTAGCAGATTATTTAGTGTTCCGGTTTCATTTTTTATTTTATTTCTATCTTTCAATAATGCTGAACAATTCACACAGCGCTATCTAGCCCCAAACTAAGCGAAGCTTGTACTATGGGAACCAGATAACTGATAGAATACTTATATAAGTTTTTTTATATACCTACTTATATTATATAGAGAAACAATTAGACCCGGAAAAAATATCTGTAGTTCATACAAACATTTGTACCGTGGCGGGAATCGAACCCGCACCTACTGCGTCTCAGCCGGCTATTCGACCACTGCGTTCAAATACATATAATTTACACACCATTAATCGGTGAAGTGTGTGAAACCTTTCTATCTGTGACATCTATGATCCCACTGACACTTTGACATAGGTCTTCCGTGCTTTGAGGACATCTTCAACAGACTAGACTCTCGACTCCAAATATTAATAGACGCCTGGATAGGTAAAATAATATATCAATTATACAGCTTTTATTTCATCCAAATAGATTTATAATAAGCCAACTATTCACAGAAAGAGTCATTTTGACCGCTCTGTTACCTGCACACTTTATAACAATGGTATTATTATATAGTCCCCTTTACCACAGATAATATAAAATGTTTGTGACCTGGAGAATGCATTTGTCCGAGGTTAATAGCCCAGTAAATGTAGTCACATTAGTCCATTCCGTCAAAGAGTAATAAAATCATTGAGAGGATTTATAATATATTCTTTTAGATTCAAAGAATTTTGGCCTAAGAAGACTAGACACAAGCAATATCTTTAATAATGTTATAGATTCGAAATAACTCTCTATGATGTATCTATGTCTGGTTGTTACGTTTTAATGACTTAACGGCTGGATCGGTATCGATTAAATTTGGTACACAGATAGATTATAACAATAATAATAATTTTCACACCACCTGTTCGACAATGTCAAATTATATGTCATGTAAATCTCACCGAAAGCAGGTGATTAAATCTCTACGGTTGAGCCGGGAGTAAAATTGTATTAAATTGTAATTTGAATTTGGAACCTCATCTGTATTAAAATTTGAACCAAAGAGACCCACAGAATAAGAACTTATTCGTAAATCGAACTAACCTCTGCACAAAATGCACCAACCTAGATTTGGTTTTTATTGTAGCGCAGAAAATGTTAAAAGTAGAATAATCACCTCATGGATAAATCTGTCTACATCTTGGGCATGCCTGTATCCCTCTCCTCACTTAGGATTCTAGTTAATCCCTCGCTCCGCTCGTGAGTTAACGCTAGAATCCTTCGTTACGTTCAGGATTCAATATAACGGCCGTGACGCAAGACATTGCTTTATTGCATTCCCCTCGTTTAATAATCTACTATTATTTATTTTATCACATAACAATAGATTCAGTTTGATAATATAAAGCTTAAATCAAGGGGAGTTAGTAGATACTTAATTACTAATTGAAATTAAGTTCTCTGCGTGAGCTTCCACATCAGAGGACAATCGAGTTTGTTGGCGATGACGTTCAGGATGGTGCTGCCCTCGCGTACCGTGCGCAGTAGTGAGGCTGTTTGTTTATGCCAGATGGCATTAAAAGTGTCCGCGCGTGCTTCGGTGATCTTGCCTGAGGCGCTTGGACTTGCAGAGCATTTGTAAGCTCTTTGCGGTGTTTGATAATATACGCACAAAAATGAAAGGGGTTATTTTGTTGAGGATAATAAATAAATTTGTGAAATGTTTACCAAAGAAATGTGAAATTTATTTTGGCATGTAAAAACAAACACTTTATTAAACTTATGTTGTGCTATTGCATAATGCTTGCCATCTAACCACAGATACTGTATTGGTGACGTCTCGAGATATCTCTTGTTGTCCCTTTCTAACCCAAAACCCGCAGCCATTTCCGAAAGAGATATCAAATAGGCCTTTATTTTTGGATGTAGATTGCAATAGTAGGCAGTAAGTTTTATATCGAATTAATCATCTAAACTTAGTCGATTTTCTTTAAAATTTGATAATATAACTAGTAGTTTTTTTTTCGAGAAGTCTTTTTTTATGTTTTGAGAAACTGTCACTTGAATACCGTCAGTGTATTACCAAACACCCTGTATTGAGACTCGCGGAGTACAGAGGTGATGTATTATGATGTATGTAAGAACGTTTCCCTACATACAAAAGTTTTGATGATTGAAAATTAATATCATACAGTACTGAATATGGAACCATTTACTGTGCGTGGTCCAACATGCGCCTAACCAATTTAGTTATTCTAAAAAGGGTGCCCACCTGGCTAAAATTTTTAAAACTATTTCGTAAAATAATGTTAATTTTGACCCGTATGTTTATGCAAATTGGAATAAACTCTTTCATTGACTTTGATCGTAAATTACGATGCGGGTACTGTGAGGTTAGTATTAGGTAGGTACTTCTGACCAAGTGCAAAGACTAGAGGCGACACTGTCTTTGTGGAGAGTTGACTTTGCTGCAGGCAAAACAGAAAAGACTGGCAGTGTCCTAATCGAACACGATCGTGCGAATTAGCGATAATCGAAAGTTATTTTTTTATTTTATTCTTTACTAGCTTCCGCCCGCGGCGTTTATTTCAATAAAAACTAGCATATGTGTTAATCCAGGTTAAAATCTACATACATACCAAATTTCATTAAAATCCATTCAGTATTTTTTGCGTGAAAGAATTACACATACAAGCAAACTTTCGCGTTTATAATATTACTGGGATTGTACACAAGATTACAGACAAAACAGCTTTCAAAATGGACATATACAAAGGCGAGCTTAACCCTAATAAGAGTGTTTTGTTTTTTTTATACTACTTGGAGATGGAGCAAGCTTATGGCCCACCTGATGTTAAGTGGTAACCATCGCCTATAACAAAGTACTGCCTCGTAGGTCACGTCACGCATTTTAGAAACATGTTCTACGATGCACTCTACATATTATACTCGCTGTTGCCACTTGTAGACTCCATAAAGTTAGTAAATCGTTTAAAGGGCAAGGTGTACGCTTTTATAACAAACTCCCAAGGGATGTCCAAAAATTGACAATTAACAAATTTAAAAACATAAACAAAATGTTTACAAAAAAGCCTACTATAAAATATCGGATTACCTACTTAGATGATACAGAAGTTTGGCATTGAAATTGCTCCAACTCGTTCAAAATGTTACAATTTAGACGTAATTTATTTTCTGTATTGTTATGTATTCTAAAAGGATCATTAAAAAAACAACCATCGTTGTTTCTTGCCTTTCTTTCCTGGATTGGTCGCGAAGGAACAGGCAGTAAAACTGACGTTTCAAAGTGATCCTTGTGATTTTAATGAATAAAAATATTTGACTTTGACTGCCCTGCGTCCATCAACTTGAGGCATTCAGGTGTAAAGCCTCATGTACCTATAAATTCACCGGCAACCATACCCTTCAAACCGAAACAATGCTGCTTGGCGGTAAAAATGGGTATGATGGTAGTACTTCCCTAAACGAGCCCTTTCACTAGGAACTCACACACATTTTCAACTTGGATTTTGCACACAGCATACCTACCTCATGTTTGAAATTAGAAAGAGTATTGTATTGTTTGTTTCTGTTTTGTTTGTAGATACTGTTTTAATATTGTTCTTTTTACGTTCATTATTTGAAATTAAATGTGCTATTTAGCAAATAAATGATTGTCTATGTTTAATTCTATTACTCTTTTAAGTTCTTATTATTTTATCTATAAATATTTTAGTCGCGCGATACTAGTCTGTCAGTTAGGACACCAAGTCGATATCTGTACCTATGTTAGAATGCTATTTCGTACGAACAACAACAACAAGTTCGCGCGAACAGCGATGATCACGCAATCACGCCGGGTATATACAATAAATAAATAAATAAATATTGCTGGACATTTCACACATCGCTATCTAGCCCCAAACTAAGCAGAGCTTGTACTATGGGAACCAGATAACTGATAGAATACTTATATACTTTTTTTTTGTAAATACATACTTATAATAGATAGAAAAACACCCAGACACGGAACAAATATCTGTAGATCATGCAAACATTTGTTCGCGGCGGGAATCGAACCCGCTACCTTCTGCGTCTCAGCCGGCTATACGCCCACTGCGCCACGAAGGTAGTACAATGAATCTTCTATATAACTCATTGGTTTAACCCGGGTAAACTTGGGGGTTACGCATTTTTATACAGTCGTGTGTGGTGCCTGAACCAGCACAAATCGCTTTGACAGTTGTCAAAATGACATTACAAACGGGCACGTGGGTAATGTAGTGTGGATGCATTTCCGCTTCGGACAATAGACACAACTAATTTAAATATACTTACATAAATGTTGCCATATTATGTGATAATAATCTAGTAACGTATTGGCTAATGCTTTTTGATAAAACTGATTGATTCTTAGATAGTATTGTACTAATATTATAAACGCGAAAGTTTGTATGTATTTATGGATGTTTATTACTCTTTCACTTCGGAACGGCTGAAACGATTGCGATGAAATTTAGTATGTACGTAGATCATAGTCTGGATTAACACATAGGCTAGTTTTTATTGGCAAACCACGCACGCGAAGCTGCGGGCGGAAGCTTGTTTGTACATAATTAAATAACTGAAATGATATTCTAATAGTAAAATTTATAATAACAACAATTTTAACTTTTCGCTAAAAGCCTTTTCTACCAGATAAACAAACACTTATATATTTAAAAAATTGCAGAATAAAAATCAATACATACATACTTGTTAATAAGGTATTTAATTTATGTTTATTCTAATGTTATTCTTTGACCTGATGTATTTTTGTTCCTAATAGGTAGTTGTAATTAGTATAATTGGCCATCGCCGATTTAGTTACACAATATCTATATACCTATACATATACATATATAAAACAAAGTCGGGTTACTTACAACATCTATAACTAAAGAACGGCTGGACCGATTTTGATGATCTTTGATTTGTTGTATTTGTCTCCGCCCCGAATAGCAGAATAACTATTAAAATATCGGAAAATTTTACGCACTAAAAACTTTTCAAAATAATTAATTTTCTCATACTTAGACGCAGCTAATGATAGCCGATTGACAATTATACAGGTACGACATTGGCAGCCCGCGTCATATACATGTCATGTCAAGGCGTGGGCGGATCAGCTAGTACAAAATAAATAATAAAACAATATGTAATTATTTATGATCACATCACATCACACTTATATCATAAATGCGAAAGTTTGGCTGTTTGTTTGTTCCTCAATCACGTTTTATCGGCTGAATCAATTTCAATGAAATGTATGTCGATAGTTTATAACCTGGATTGAGACACAGGCTACTTTATATTGACAAACAACGCGTGCGAAGCTGCTGGCGATAGTTACTGTAAGTATATATTATTTAAATACCGAAGGAATGAAGTAAGCAAGAAAATACATGTACCTGGTAAATAATAATAATGGCCAATACCTAATAAATAAGCTTTAACAAATAGCCTAATAAATAATCTAATCTAATCTAAAGAGCCCGCTGGATCCCACTGCTGGGCAAAGGCCTTCCATTCTTTTATCTAATAAATAAAATAAATTAAATTAAATAGCGGTGAGAACTACTGTAGGTTTTTAAGAATATAGCAAAATACCCATACCTTTTGTTTTTTTGTTTTAAAAGGAAATATGTAGTTACCATAATCTCCATGACCTTACATTCTGACGATAAGTTAATTATTAATTATACGTTTTTTCCAGATTATTGTTTAGTAGGTAGTTAGGTACTTGCTTTAGTTCGAAAATCACACTAATATTATAAATGTGAAATTTGGATGTTTGTTTATTTATTTGTTTGTTTGTTACTCAATCACGTCGTAACGGCTAAACCGATTTCGATGAAATTTGGTATACCTGTAGATTATAACCTGGATTACCACTTAGGCTACCTTGTATCTCATAAATCAGTTCCCATGGGATAAAAATGGGGTATCAAGTCAAGTTGCAACAGCGAGTTTAGCTTTATTTCTACTTTACCTACACATTTAGGATTGTAACGCGTACTTAGTCACGGGCAACAACTAGTTACTCATAATTTGTGCCAAAACCAGAAAAAGCTTTCTATAGATAACTAATGTTACACACGAAATGGTTGCCCTAGGACCTGACTATATAATTTGGCGAATGTTCCACCCATAATCTTCAAAAATATCTCGTATATGCTATATGACCCTAAAATCAGTTATCTCTTATAACTTGTACCCTACATAGATAACCATAAATCTTGACCCTTTTTAGCATAAACCTTTTTTCTGATAAATGCTTATGAATCGCTCTAAGCTTGTGGCACAGAATTCGAAACACGCTTATCTCTTGTAACTTGTGTTCCACACAGGAAATGGTCACCCTAAAGCCTGACCCTACATTCTGACGATAATTTTACCTACTTACGCATTGAAATGTACTAATTACAATGATGGTGACACGTGGCTTAGTAACACGGTTTTTTGTTAATTTTGGGGGAATTCGAGATAACAAATGTGTTGAATTACGAACGTAAATTAAAACTGTAATGACGAATTTTTTTAATTAGTTTGATTTAATTTAGTGAATTTATTTTAAAAAACTTATTGTTAGAGAAAGTTTTAAAGCAGCGTCAGTGATAGAAAAGTTGAGGCGTAATAAATAAATATTGCTGGACATTTAACACAGCGCTATCTTGTACTATTGGAACCAGATAAACTGATAGAATACTTTTTTTTTGTAAATACACACTTATAAGTAATATAGAGAGAAACATCCAGACCCGGAACAAATATCTGTAAATTATGCAAACAGTTGTTCCTCGGGGGGAATCGAACCCGCTACCTCCTGCGTCTCAGCCGACTGGTTACCCACTGTGCCTCGGAGGTCGTCCAATAGGCTGGTATTGGCATGTCATGCGGAGGGAAGAAAAGCATGTGACTAAAAGAGTGTTAGAAATGTGGATGGATTTAGAAGTAGACGAAGGCCGAAGAAGAGATGGATGGATTGTGAAGGATGATAGGGGTAAGAAAGAAGTGACAACGGAGATGACGGCTGATAGAGAGATATGGAAGAAAAATACATGTTATGCCGACCCCACGTAATGTGGGAAAAGGACAAGAAGAAGAAGAAGACATATCGTTTTTTTTTATTATTTATATTAAATCACTATTCGTGTAGGATTACACGAATATTTACGTTAAAAACGTTATGCTGGCCACACATTAACGATTTCTTTTCGCAAGCCTTTCACAAGCCTAGACTAAATAAATATTTCTGGACATTTCACACAGCGCTATTTAGCCCCAAACCAAGCAGAGCCGGTCTCCAAACCAAGCAAGATGTCGGCTTTCCAAAAACACGTCAGTCACACGAATGCATCTATTTTCGTAACTTGGTGCATTTGGCTTCATTCCATGTGTGTTACACAATAGTGATCTTGTTATTGGCTTTATTGGATAGAAACGAGGAAGTTTTTATAGATAATGTAATTTTGAAATGACAGAAAAATAATTAGAGCTATCAGTATGTGAAATTTGAATTTATTATTACTTGAAGTTTGCTGAAATTAATCCTTTTTAATGTTAAGGCTGCCTCTCTACACGTTGCGCGTTGTTTATATTTTATGTTCTCTGTTTTTGTGTTTTCTTGTATGCAATACTCTATAGATTTAAAAAAACAGTTTTTTAGTTTGCTAGAGATCAACTTTGCGGTATGAGTTTTTGACTGTTGATATTATTACTAGCTTCCACACGTGGCTTCGCACACGTGGTTTGCCCATAAAAAGTAGCATATATCTCAATCCATGTCATAACCTAGTTATATACAAAATTCATCAAAATCGGTTCAGCCGTTACGACGCGAAACCGTAACAAGCAAACGCATTTTCACATGAATAATACTCGTGCTAGTAAAATAGAACCGAATCACACTAATAATGGATGTTTAATTGTTTGTTTGTTACTCAATCACGTCGTAACAGCTGAATAGATTTCCATTCAATTTGGTGAGTACGTGGATTATAACCAAGATTAACACACAGACTACTTTTTCTTGACAAACAACGCGTGCGAAGCCGCTGGCGGAAGCTAGTATTATATAATGCACAAACAATTTCTCTCAGACAACTTTCGGATGACGAGTAAAAGGTCTTTGAACAACTTAGCTATACTTCAAACCCATATTAACAACAACTCTTGTCTACTAGCTAAACATAAAACTTTATACCCTAAGAAAGAGAAACACACGAGTGAAAGAGACAGAACATCACTTCAAAGGGTTATTAGCGTCAGAAGAGCCGACAAGATGGTATCTTGATCAGAGGAAATGTTTTTTTTTAAGATTGCATCAGTTAGTGGACTTATGCCATTAATGGGGAAAGGATGCAGTCCTTTTTTAAGTGACCTACATTTTTATGAGATGAGATGTTAGAGGAAGTACAAATTATAACAGAAAATTCTTAGTAGCAAGGATGGCAAGATACAATATATTTAATTGGATAAACAAGTAGCCTTGATATTTGTTCCGGGTCTGGGTATATTTCTGTGTTTTAAGTAGGTATGTGTATACAAAAAAATAGTATCTAAGTATTCTATCAGTTATCTAGTTCCCACAGTACAAGCTCTGCTTAGTTTGAGGCTAGGTAGTGCCGTGTGAAATAGAAATAGAAATATATTTATTGTGACCATAAAAGTTACATAGATGAGTTGTGTCCCTGTTTCCCAGAAAAGCGTAAGCTGTGGCTTAGGAAACAGTTCACTCCTGAATGACATGCTATAAATATTACAGTCTAGTACAAGAAAAACGAAATAACAAAACAATCAAAGATATGTGATGCCGGAGCTCAATAATAGCTCATAATAGGAAATGCTCAGTAATATTTGATCGAGCGAAGCGCGATCTCCGAATCAACTTGGGCAAATCGGCGTTGTATGTATGTATGTTTGTTTGTCCGAGGATAACACTCGGAAGTGTTTATCCGATCATCGTGAAATTTGGTATATAGGTATTAGGTAGGGAGTGATGGCACAATTTTGGTGTGACTAAATGAGCTAAAAATGTGGGGGGGTTGTTGAGATATTGGGGTTCAAGAGGAGTAAAAAAAAACAAAATGGGACTATTCGGACAAGTAGCACGTCTAATACAAGGTATTTATGAGTACATTTCGATCCCGTTTTTATTTTTAGTTTAAACCTTGTAGTTTTTAAGTTATTAGCCATAATAAAAACTGAACTTTGACAAAATTCACATGGTACACCAGTGACTCCACAATGCTGAAATTTGGTATCCGTGTAGCTTTAGTGACACAAATTTGACTGCCTCCGTGGTACAGTGGGCGTATAGCCGGCTGAGACGCAGGAGGTAGCGGGTTCGATTCCCGCCGCGGAACAAATGTTTGCATTATCTACAGATATTTGTTCCTGGTCTGGTTGTTTCTCTATATATTATAAGTATGTATTTACAAAAAAATGTATATAAGTATTCTATCAGTTATCTGGTTCCCAGAGTACAAGCTCTGCTTAATTTGGGGCTAGATAGCGCTGTGTGAAATGTCCAGAAATATTTATTTATTTATAAATATAGGGCAAAGTCTGAAATCCAGAATAACTAAACTAAGCAATTTTTACCCCAAAAAAGTGTAACCAATTAACGCAATTAAAATAAGTGTACCTGCAATTTGAATGAAACTGTAGGCCAAGTTAGTTGGTTATCCATTTCGTGGCACTATTTTGATGGTCAAAGATTACAAATAATATCTTTTTGTTTTTATGGGAGACTCGCGAGATCTCAGTTCGGACCGAATCACTAGTTATTTATATTTTACTTCTTACGTTTCTCTAACGCTAACAAGATTATCTGACCTCCCACACAATCTTGAATGGTCATTTTATTTCTTATTACATTGTAACTGGAACTTTATGAATTAAATAAATACTGAGGTTTTTTTGGAGATGATTGAGCAATTGGATATTACGGCTTGCATTTACGGCTGTAATTTTGACGTAATAATTTTGAACTATACTTTTGAGAATGGTCAAAAATTGTTACCAATGATTTTATGATCGATTGTGGAAAACCATAAAAACTGTTTATTCATTTAACAAGTAGAAGTAGGCCATATAATAGATTTTCTGTGGTAAATGAAATTGAAAAAAAACCTACTTTTTTATATTTATTTAAAATTCGTGACCATTACTTTGATATAGGCGATGGTTATCACTTAACATCAGTTGGGCCATAGGCTTGTTCCATCTCCAGGTGGTATATAAAAAAACTATGGACATTTTATCTTGTATTCAAAATGCAAATCTTAGAAACAGCCTATTAATATTTGATCACAGTTTGACCTCTAGTCACGTGGTTCTATTTTTTAATTTCCAATCAGCACTTGACAATGATTCATAACCAGATTTTAATTTTAGGCTTCGTTAACCATTATTCATCATCACTCAACGTATTGATTGATTTGTTGCTGGCGGGCATGTATATATGTTAAGGCTCATCAGTCAAACATACTCCTGACCACATACTAGAACTGTCATAGGTATTAGGAACAAGGAGTACCTGCATACCTAGGGTTACCAATGACAGGCATTTGCCACATTTAACAGGCATTTTCAGGCTTAGACAGGGATGCGGCCGGCATTGATCTGACAGGTATTTTTTAATTTCTCTTGCGTTCCTAGATTAGTGACGATCGAAAGACAAAAAAGACTTGAAAGAAAGCGACTCACTGGCAATAACAGCTATTACTATTTTTTTTAACCTAAACTTTGCTGTCCCACTGCTGGGCAAATACCTCCTCCTTATCTCTTCACTTATCTCGATCCTGTACCAAATCCCGCCAGTCCCTATAAAAAGCGCCCAAATCATCGCGCCAACGCTTCATAGGCCTTTCACGGTGTCGCTTTCCATCCACAGGGATCTATCCAGTTAAAAACTTAGCCCACATATTTGCTTGCATGCGGGAGACATGACCCGACCAATCCCACTTGGCATTATCCAGCCAAATTAGCGAGATGCGCGAACGTGATGTATATTCATACATACTCGTATATACGAGTATGGTACGCAGCGTCTGACCCCGGAACAAATATTTGCAAATCATGCAAATATCTCACAATATGATGTTTACACATTCATCTCTCCTATCAGTAGCCGCGATTGAGTGGTTGTCATTGATTGAGATATGGCGGCCCAGTAGACAATGTGATCGTTTTAGATTATGGCTATTTTTGGGCAGTAAGAACTAAAGAGTGGATTCTACCGAACACAAGGCGGTGAGATAGAAGACTCAGAATGAGATGGATGGGAAAAGGCAGCTTCTTTGCTTACAAGAGTACACGGAAGTACTCTTAAACACTGCATGGGGGTTCTGTCTAAATGTGTTCTGTGTGTGTGTGGTGTGTGTGACGATCATAAGACCTGTCGTAATGTATGGTTCTGAGTGTTGGGCCATGAAAAGGATGGATGAAAGAAGAGTGCACGCGGCGGCAATGCGTTGAGATGGATGTGTGGGGTAACGAGAATGGATAAGATAAGGAATGAGTATATTAGAGGGAGTTTGAAAGTAGCGCCAGTGATAGAAAAATTGAGGAGTAAGAGGCTAGGTTAGTATGGGCATGTCATGCGGAGGGAATTTTCTGTGACTAAAAGAGTGTTAGATATGAGTGTGGATGAATATAGAAGTAGAGGAAGGCCGAAGAAGAGATGGATGGACTGTGTGAAGAATGATATGGGTAGGAAGGAAGTGACAACGGAGATGACGACTGATAGAGAGATGTGGAGGAAGATGTGAATACATGTTGTTCCGACCCCACGTAATGTGGGAAAAAGGCAGGAAGAAGAAGAAGGGGGTCTGTATCGGTAATCTACCCGCCGTAAGCTGTGTAACACGCTACAACTTAATTTAATTTATATAAACTTAATTAACTAACATAGTTTGTAATAACCTTTATTAAAATGTATATGGATCTTGTGACATCTGAAGTAAATAACTATTTAATTAAAATTGCAGTATCAGTGTTAAACCACGAAGAATGGAAAAAGAGAATTAACGAAACAAATTATCTCCATCCAACAGTTCTGGAAGAGATCACTTTCTTTAGCGATAAGACCTATTGTTAAACATTTTCTCAATTTCTAATTATATTGAATGTAGCTTATATGAAAAGAATTTTTAATAATTCAAAGTTGGACCAAACACCTAATAAGAATTTTGAAAGGAAAATAACATTACTGACTTCACATTAATTCATATTATCTTATGACCGACAAAGAATAAGATTATCTTATTTACTTATTAATAGCGTCCGGGATTCGAACCCGTTGTTAGATTAAAAATCAATCGAGGTCTACGCGTATGAAGAAACACCATTAAAATACCATCAGCCTTTTTCGATACTAGTTTAAATCCAATGGTGGTCTACTAACTATAAATCAAGTAATCAACTCTAGTGTCGGAGTTTTTAGACGTAAAGTTTGTATGTCTTAGCGGTTTTTTTATTATACTACATGGACATGTAACAAGCAAATGGCCTAGTGATGACGTATGGTACAGAAACGTGGTCTCTCACTATCATCCTCATAAGAAGGCTCACGGTCGCTCAGCGTGCTATGGAGAGGGCTACGCCTGGTGTATGTTTAGCAGTGGAAGTCCTGTGACTGATATGATGATGATGTTAAGAAGTAACTATCGTCTATCTATAACAAAGCATTGTCTCGTAGGTCACGCACACACAATGCACTGCCCTACGTCCATCAACTTGAGGCATACAGGTGTAAATGGACACAGAAATTTCATGTTAAATCTAGGCACTTACTCCAGGCTTCACTTATTAAAGTGTCTACACTTCAAGTTCAACCTACACTTATTATAGGTACTTAGAGTCCGTACAGTTCTCGGATGATTATATGGCACATAAATCACGAATAGGATGCTTCCTAAGATCTACCACTTTATTACCAATCAGAAATCATGCCTTTCAAAAAATGTATTTACAAATAACCTGATATTCTAACCACAATTTTCTGTAGTAAATAGCGAATGGAATGTCGTGTTATTATTAATACAGGCATTATATTAATTTAAAAAGAAAAAGGCTTTGTTGCCCACGCGAAGGTGAATGAATGAATGAATAAAACCACTTTATTGTACTTAACTTAACCTAACTTAAATTTGTTTTTTTTTGTTTCTCTGTTCTCATAATAGTCAAAAATGTATACTTAATCGGTTTGGTTTCGCATATAATCTGTTTAACTTTTGCAAATCCATGCAGGGCATCCGCGATACCTAGTGCGGAGCTCATTATGTATTATGTACATAAATATATGTATGTTAATTCTTATTTAGAAAAATAAAATATTTGTATTATTACACCATAAAAATAAAAATTACAGACAAAATAGAAGACACAAAGCAAATAGTACAATGGGCGGTCTTAATGCTTTAAAGCGATTTCTTCGGTACGAAGATGGTGTACCGTAAAAATATATATAGTAAAAAATGCTTTATTGAACACAACACATAAATTAACATTTTTCTATTTGTTAATTTACATATTTTTTGTTATGTGATAACTACGCGGAAATATAAGAAGCAGTCTTAGCAGTATTATTGCCAAAAATGATATCTTTCTTACAATCTTTTGATAGTCTGGATTCAATGTCTGGATGAACGTCAAAAGAACGCTTTTATAAATAAAAAGGAATTAAATGTTCCGTAATTAGTTAATAAATCCGAAATAGCTGCATTAATAGTTATTTTAAAAGATATTTCTCGCATAGTGAGGGTTTTTTTAATGATACTTTCATATATTTTTTTGTACTACCTGGTGATGGATAAGGCCCACCTGATGTTAAGTGGTAACCATCATCTATAACAAAGTATTGCCTCGTAGGTCACGCACTTTAGATATATACAAATACAATCGTTTATATGCTAGAATACACAAAAATTACAATAAAAGGTCGTAAATCTATGCTTATCAATGTATTCAACCTGCAGGCGTGCAGTGTGTCCAGTTGGCGAAAACATAAAAGTGATTTAATTTTAATATCACTATGTGAAGACGCGTAAAAATCTTAGCGTGTCCAGATGACGAAATAATAAGTGATACTAATTTTGTGTATCATCAACTGGACACTCTTGTGTCGAGTTAGTGAATAACGCCAAATTTTTGGCAGTACGCGTTTATTTAGCAATGCCAATAACTAATATTATAATTAAAAGATATTATTTATACCATGAAAAACAATTGTCTAAAAACCTATCTTAGTCGCCCTGGTGTATCGTGTCGTGCCATAGTACCAGCCGCCAACTGTAGGCCCTCAGACCAGTCTCGCCCACGCCCAACTGATCCCATAAACCATGGTGTTTAGTGGCCATCAGTGGCCTTGGTGGAGTTTGTACACCTCTCCCATTGTTGGAGAAATTTAACTTTTAATAGTGCAGTCAAATATACAGCAATCATAAACATAATATTACGTTTAATCCACCAGGTTATAATCTACGTACATACTAAATTTCATCGAAATCGGTTTTGCTGTTACGACGTGATTGAGTAATAAAGAAACAAATAAAAAAACATCCAAACATTCGCATTTATAATATTAGTGTGATGTCACATAATTACATAATCAACAGAGATGCATAATGGGCCGTCTTATCGCAAAAAACGCTTCTAGACAACCATTGGATGGCAAGGAAAGATTTTATGTAAGAAGTATATTTCTGAAAAGTTCAAAGCTACAATTGAATAACTTCTAGTTTTTTAGCTTAAACCTTCTTTCTGGCTTATGAATCGCTCTAAGCTTGTGGCACAAAATTCGAAATACGCTTATCTCTTGTAACTTGTGTCTCACACAGGAAGTGGTCAGCTTAAAGCCTGACCCTACTTTCTGACGTTAATTTAACGAATCGGCGAATCGATACAAAACGGATACAAAATTTAGTTGTATCGCCGTGATTTCGGGATTCGCGGCGTTGTTGGTGTGCCCCTTAATTACAGTAAAATTGTGAAAGAGCCCATAAGAGTAACTTATTTTAAACAGGGTAAGTCCAGGGTAGATGGCAATAGTTTACACGTGAATACGATTTTATTTTTACTTTAATAAATTATAGGCGTTTGACCACGATCTCGCCTAATGGCGCGCGATAATGCAGTCATGGTACACGCTTACCTAGAAGGAACCTATTCACTCGCGACTTGAAGACGAGATTGTAGTTATTAGGAAACACAGACTCAGGCAAGGCGTTCCACTCCTTGGCGGTGCGCATAATAAAGGTGGAAGAGTACCGCTTTGTGCGTATGGGAGGTATGTCTACCATGTAGCGGTGGCGAACCGTGGAGCGTCTGGTTGTCCGATGATAGAGAGGCGTGCAACCTTTAGTTAGACGATGCTCGAGGCTGTGGAGCCTTGCATCTGCTAACATAATTGTAAATGAGCTTTCGAGCTTACTTTCGGTTTTCCATGGTTATCTTGGTTAAGTTTGTATAGTAGGTAAATCACTTTCACACGCAAAGTTTAAACATCATAAAACCTGTTGTGTTGTCTAATCAGCTTTCGAACTGAGATCTCGCGAGTCCCCCATGATAACAAAAATATACTATTCGTAATCTTTTGACTATTAAAATAGTGCCACGAAATAATACCAACTAACTTGACCTACAGTTTCATTCAAATTACAGGTAACGGGAGTTCATTTTAATATGTTTTTTTTTATTGAAGTTATACTTCTTTTGGCGCGATGGAGAAAAATGATGAGAGTGAATTTTTACGATGCGCGCGCACACCGACACCTAAATTTAACAGCATGAAGTTAGTTCTAGGTGGTATGAAAATTGATAACTATGTTCAAGTTGTATATTCTAGTATTTTTATATGTAGAACACGTGTTTCGTAAGGATACAATTAAACAGTGTGAATAAATAAATATTATTTTGGTGTTTTTATTAAATCAATTTCATATACGACGGTGATACTAATAATTTATTTAAATAAAATCTTTTTGATTAATTTTAATATTTATCGTTAATCACTACTGCATTTTAGTTATTTTTTTTCCATACGCCAAAGAAGTATAACTTCTAACGCGTGTACATAAGTACACACACACTCTTTTTTTTCTAGCAAGTTTAGCTTATTTCTAGGTTACCTACACATTTAGTAGTGTAATGCGTACTATGTCGCGGGCAACAGCTAGTAAAGCCATAAGTAACTTAAATCGAAGAAAGGGGGGGGGGGTGTAGGGAAGAAGGGGAAGAATGTGACATCTTTTATTTTTAATAAGAAATAAGGATTTGTCATGGAGATTGTATTTCATTTAGGCTTAATAAGAATGCAATAAGTCTCATTCTATTTTCAAATTTACTAATGTCCCTAGGACCGAAAATGGATTTACGGAGCCGATATCCAGTTTACAATGACCAACTTTCGAAGGATGAGTGACGAAAAAGTACTTACGAATGTATTAACACTTGACGAGTTGCAGACTTGATAAGTTTACTTGATGTTTTTACCTGAAACAAAAAAAGAAAATAAGGCAAATGGAAAAAAGCTTCTATATAAATTATTTAGCTAATGTTATATATTATAATTATATATGATAAGTATTTCTATTAATGCTAAATTATAGGTAGTCAGCTGTTAAATATAAAATAAAAACAATTTAAACTTTTTCTTTGATAGTTCAGTAACTGTGACCCGATTTCTGTTGCATTTATGTTTGGGCTCTCCTGAAAAATTGTAAAAACACACATCCGACCTTATGACTCTAGGGTCGAAATATGTAAGTAGACTAGTTAAATGTCCGCGTCTTCAACCGCCTATTTTCTGGATCACGACCACAGCACCACCTAACGGGTCCAAGTTTATCCAAGAACCATCTAGGTGAACCCATACAGGCCGTTTAGGACAAGAATTTAGAAACCTATTTTTTTAACACGCGAGCGAAGACGCTAGTGGGTCAGCTAGTTAGAATGTTATCTATTACGTGTTATGTTATGTACGACATTAAATGAAAACACGGGTAATGCTAGTATTGTTGTACAATATGTAATTTTTGTATAAAAAACCAACAATTTTAAACAGCCTGAATATCAAGTCCTAAAATATAAATGAAAGAGTCTGTATAAAGCAGATAAATTAATCATATTAATTCATTATGTAACTAGTAGGTACTTATTAAACTGACTAAGCGGAATCGTCGCAAAAGCACCGCTGATTTACGTTAAAAATTGTTTATCGGAAATGTATCGATTACTGCATAAATATTCAAACTATCGGTATTACACCTACCTCTAAAATAAGTTTTTACAATTCCAGATGTGTATTTTAAATTAACGTCGTACACATAACAAAACATGTTATATATAAAATTTTATATTCCAAATAACTATAGATACTGAACCTTGCATGATAGTTTATGCAAGATTCAGTTTGATCTGAGAAGAACGTCCAAGCCAGACACGATACTTTATGGAACACAGGTCAAAGATAAAGGATCATTCACTACCTGGCGATTTGAGAAGTTACGGGAGCTATATCACGTGACCCTATATTGTATTGTTACAAGTTGCGTACTGTATCTTTGCATTTTGAAATCGACTTTTATAATCCGTGTCTTAACAAAACCTTTTGTTTTGTTTTACTAGCTTCCGCCCGCAGCTTTGCACGTGTGGTTTGTCGATCAAAGTTGGCCTATGTTGAAATCCAAGTCTATCTATTATTATTAATTTATTTAATCAGATAAAATACATATATATATATATATTAAATTACAAAAACCTTAAAAAAGTAACACAAATTCTAAGTAAAAAATTTAGTAATAAACAATTAAAAGTACATAGACACAATATTACTCCCTATAATAAAAAAATTAAAATATAAAAATATATATGTACTAAATTTCATCAAAATCAATTCAGCCGTTACGACGTGATTGATTAATAAACCAACAAACATACAAACTTCCTATAATATTATGTGATTGTAAATAGTCAAGCGTTTGACCACTATCAACCTAATGGCAAGTGATGGTGTAAAATGGAGCACGCTTGGCCTGTAAGAACCTATTTGCAATTTGAACAGGTTCTGAACTTCAAAACTACTACCAATAATAGCATGAATTCATCATGGAATGGCAACAAATATATTGTGTGTACGCAACGTAATCGTAATCGGTAGATTTCTGAATCGACAGTCCTATCTTATTTATCGGGCCATAATGCCTTGTTTCACACTTATTATAGCATCTTAATAGCCATAATACGTACATTAAGATGAATGAATCTTTGTTTTAAAAAAGTTAGGAGTTCGGGTTCTTTTAGGATGTTTTTTGTTGGTTTTAAAACATTTGTTTAATTAGATAGAGAGATATTGACCTCCAGTTCACACGGATTACTTTTAATGTTGACTTAGTTTTGATTCAAATATCATGATTTAAAAATCCCTACTCAATCAATTAAATTTCTTTTTATATTTTGACTCCGACTTCTTTTCAGGTTTGCTGGAAGTCAACTCTTATTAGGATAAAGCTCACCTTTGTACGTGTCCTTTTTGCCTGTAATTGATTTGAGTACATTATAATAATAATCGTATCTACAATTCTAAACTAACTTATGACGTCATTCAAAAACGATATTGTTAAAAAGACTCCACATAAACCATAAACAATGTATCTTTGAATACATAATGTTTTCGTCATACAGTTGAAAATCATTTACAAGAACATACTAAAATCATTTCTTTGTAAACACTCTACAGTCAAATACAATCTCTAAATACATAACTATACAGTAGAAAGTCGCAGACCGTTAACAAATTTAATACTTTGTATTCAGCATCTGATAAACAAAGGTGGTCATTTCCAGGAATGCCCAGGTATTGACTTTGAAATTGAAAGACGTGTGGCGATATTTTTTGACGTCATTTTTTGGCTAACTTTTGTGCGCAATTTTGTTGTAAGCTTTGTTAATAATAGCAGGATATGACTACTAGATATGAATTCTTAATAATTTGTTCATTGTACCTCACAATCAACATAATACTAAAAAAGAAATACTAATTTAAAAAAAATGCAAGATAATGCCAGTAAATAATGTGATTGTCATTTTTAAGAGAAATAAAGATTATCATTATTTGTTGTGATTAATTAGAATTTAAATAATTTAATTTAAAGAAGCCATAAGTCCTGTGTTTTTTTCCGTGTACCACGTAAGCAAAACCCATTGTCAGTTTCTGATTTATATTTGCCAAAAAAAAAATATAGAAATAAAAATTTATGACAATTTCAAAAATAATTCTACACAATGCCCAGTGATTTAAATTTTACGTTAGGATGTTTTCTATAAAATACTACTGTCCATTTTGACGTATATTTGTCACATAAATGACATAAAAGGTTCGTGCACATTATCTTGAAATAAAACAGCCTACATAGCCTTTTAACGAAACATGGCCATAATGTAGATAAGGCTTTAGACCCACAACTCTTATACGTCATCATTTAAATATTAATATAATATACATAGTGTCTGTTTGTTTATTTCTCAGAAATGCGAAGGGATATTTTAAACACGTCATGTTTCTATCGCCTTCGGCTTCGGTTTGTCAATAACAAGTAGCCTTTGTCTCAATCCAGGTCAGGTCATATATCTTTAATTACACTAAAATAATTGTAATACAGTTTAAAAAATTATAATAGGAATTAAATAACATATGTCTCAAATTCTCAATCCAGCGGAATAAGACGTCTTAAAATCGTTTTAAACGTTTTAAAATAGCACCGCAGGTCAGAATTTCTCTGAAATATATATCCAATTTCATCGAAATCTAAAATCTAAATATGTACTTAGTCTTAAAATTGCAAAATATAGAATGTCTTTTTAGAACTTTAGACTTTCTAGACCTAGAAAAGTTGATGAGTAATTATAGGCTAGCATGGTATGGACATGTCATGCGGAGGGAAGAAAATCATGTGACTAAAAGAGTGTTATATATGTCGATGGTTATAGAAGTAGAGGAAGGCCGAAGAAGAGATGGATGGACTGTGTGAAGAATGATATGGGTAAGAAAGAAGTGACAATGGAGACGACGGCTGATAGAGAGATATGGAAGAAATATACATGTTGTGCCGACACCACGTAATGTGGGAAAAGGGCAGCAAGAAGAAGAAGAGTATTTCTAGACCAAATTTTTATTTTTTATTTTACTTCATATAAACAAGTAAAACCGCGTGTAAAAGCTTATGTAAGTAAGGCTATGGAGCCATAACTCTTTCGTGACACGTCATCATTATAATAATAAAAACAAAGCTGTTCGTGAGTTTACACGTATGGAGATATCTGAAGTTATGTTTGTACAGTGGCACACATAATTAAAAAAACGTAAATTTAAAATGCCACTTTGAATCTCTTTTAATGAATGTGTTGGAAAAAAAGTTATTTTAATATTAATTATTATTTTTTCTTTACTTTCCCTTCGATTTAAAATTACTGTAAATTTCAAATGACAATTTTGAACTATGTTATCGGTGTCAAAATTATGGTTAAATTTAACGTTAAAAATTATATTTTGTATTGACGATTAGTTTTAGCGTTATCCAATAAAATCTATGTGGTACCATCTATGTAAAAACCATAGAGTTAGGCAATTAAATCTATCTAGATTTATACCTACGTTGAAATCTATAATCACTGATCCCTTGAGCAATTCGTCAATATATTGAGCTAAACTTACAATCATTAAATAACCGTGGGTTAAAAAACTAAGACAAAATGTAAAGTGTGCCATGAGGAATATACAGGGTTACAGGAAAAATCGTGCTAGATCCGTTAAGGGCGTGGAGTACCCATCATTTCTGACTTATTTCACTATGAAACACCCTACCCTAAACTTAACCCTTTTCGAGATATTCGACTTTTAATTTTTTTATTGAAAATTGCCGATTTTTAGGCTACTAAATTTATTTTTGTTTATTTTCTGTATCTTATTATTAGTATTATTGCAATCTTACATGTGTAATAAGATGCTTTAGGACGTCAATCATTAAAATAGTGCATAAGTTAATTGAATAGACCGTAGTAGACAAGTGAAAGTTAAGAAATAAAAAAAAATATTAGAAAGTTTATTTTTCTCTAAGGGATATCTAAAAAAAATATTATGGCAATGGTTCGGCAGATGTTTTTTAAAATATCTACGTTTCATCAGCTATCTAACGAGGTATAACAATCTAGGGTTTGTATTACATTTCGTGGAAAAAGAAATATCTTGTGGACGGATGAGTCCAAATTTGATAAAGATGGCATAACTAACTATCACAACGCCCATTACTGGGCCCCAAAAGAGCTAAGGAATCCCAATAAGAAAAGAGTGAAGGGGTCCCAACGAAGATTCAGCGTGAATGTGTGGATGGGCATTATCTCCAATCATTTGATTGGACCTTACTTTCTCCCGGATAATCTAAATGGGGAAAGCTACGAAAATTTCCTGAGAGCAGACTTAAGTGATTTGCTGGATGATCTGCCACTCAACCTGATCAGGGACATGTGGTTCCAACACGATGGCTGCCCTGCCCATTTCAGGAGAAGTGTCAGAGACTGGCTGGACACAAATTATCCAAACAAATGGATAGGACGAGGTGGACCGTTGCCATGGCCAGCAAGAAGTCCGGACCTAACCCCCATGGATTTTCACGTGTGGGGGTGCATGAAAAGTCTTGTGTACAGCGAGCCGAATCCAGTTTCGTCTGTGGAAGACTTACGAGAAAGGATTGTTGATGCAGCCAATAAAATGAGGACCACGTTAATCACTGGAGTAGTAAAGACTGGTCTCCGTAGAAGGATGCGACAATGTATCAGAAATAGAGGCGGCTATGTTGAACATGAACTGTAGAATAAGAAAAAGTTGTGTGAAAATCTTTAATAAATGACATTTCATGCTTACCTATTATTTTATTTTACTTTTTAGGGCTAAGTATAAATTTTCTTCTCCACTGTCGCCTATAAAACTAAATTTTTTTCAATGCATTTGAATAAAACCCTAGATTATTATACCTCGTTAGATAGCTGATGAAACGTAGATATTTTAAAAAACATCTGCCGAACAATTGCTATAATATTTTTTTTAGATATCCCTTAGAGAAAAATAAACTTTCTAATATTTTTTTTTATTTCTTAACTTTCACTTGTCTACTACGGTCTATTCAATTAACTTATGCACTATTTTAATGATAGACGTCCTAAAGCATCTTATTACACATGTAAAAATGCAATAATAATAATAATAAGATACACAAAATAAACAAAAATAAATTTAGTAGCCTAAAAATCAGCAATTTTCAATAAAAAAATGAAAAGTCGAATATCTCGAAAAGGGTTAAGTTTAGGGTAGGGTGTTTCATAGTGAAATAAGTCAGAAATGATGGGCACTCCACGCCCTTAACGGATCTAGCACGATTTTTCCTGTAACCCTGTATATGTAAAAGTATATAACGGAAGACAAAATTATTTTCAAAAATGTATGGCTTGACGAACACAGCTCGAAGAACTGACAGCCGTTGAAGCAGAACAGTTCTGGAGTGGAAACCATGCAATGTAAAACGCAAAATGGAAATAAGACCTGATAAAGATTTCTGGGAGCAGTTGGGTACAGCAGCACAAGATCGGTTGCTCTGGAGGCCTACGTTCAGCAAAGGACGTCCTATAGCTGTTGTGGTAATGATGACTCACAGACAGTTAGGTACGAAACGTAAGTTCTCTTTTGAATCGAGAATACAAATCCAGTGTAAAATCTATTCTCACAAAACTTTTAGCCGAGTCCGAACTTTTTGTAATTCAAATCGCTTATTTACATAACAAATAGGACCGATTCCCGGAGTGAAATAGGATCACAAATAATCACATTGATCTCGACTTAGCACTTTTGAACGTGAATATACTTACTAGGTGGTCTGTAGTAACAGTGCATTTGTAATTATGCCATGTGTTGTCCAGTCCGAAGATGATGATGATAATTTACTCTGTAGTACGGTTTATTTATTCTCAAATCACTACACTATTTAAAGACAGCATAAAAACACGGGACGCACTGTCCCACCTGTCAATGTCATCCTGCAATTAACGTCATTAAGTTTACAGAATCACTAAAGATTTTTGATTTTACTTCAAGGGTACATCTAAGTATTAGATTAAAGGGTTGGGTGGGACTAGGGTTTGTTCCCGGGAATTCTCGTCCCGGGAATTCCCGGGAAATCGGTCGGTCTCGTACCCGGGAAATTCAGCTCGAGAAAAGTCGAGACATCGAGAAGTTTAAATAAACATTTTTACGCTTAGCTTTCTTTGTAAATGCGAGGCGGCAGCGGCATCCTTTGACAGCACGGCTCGTGTCTGTCGGTATCCTTTGTTTTTGCCGACAAACGCAAGCGCGACGCGGCCCCAGTTGTATTTTGTTCATTCGTGTTTCAACTCCCGCCGTGTTCGGATCGGTCGGATCATAAACCCAGCATAGTGAGTGTATTTACTATTTAGTGACGCACGAGTAATAGAATCGCAGAACAAACAGGTAAGTATTGTTATTATTTATTTAAATAGTTCAAGTGTTTGTTTTGTTTTGTAAGTACTTTTGTATTACCAAAATAATATTTTTGTTTAAAATGAATAGGTATGTTAAAGAAATAAAACTTTTGTTTTTAATCAAATAAGAGAATTGTTAGTGCATAAATATTTACCGATTTCATTCATTGCATTTGTATTGCAGATGTTGTAATAATCCCACAAAAGCCTAAAGTTCTAAACTAAACACATAATATTAAGACGTTGTTTTATGGCAATTTATCTACTACAAATAACACAAAACGTATCCAACCAATCCTACCAAACGTAGTATACAAAAGGACACAGCTATTTTTTCATCATCATCATCAGCCTAACCTAACCACATCAACCCCCTGCTGGGCATAGGCCTCCCCACTGTTGCATCAGCTATTTTGTAGGTACTAAACTAAAATACTTACTAATTCTTGAACTGTTTGTTATAGATTTTACAACTAATGAACCAAAATGGAAACTTCCAAAGTTTGGAAATATTTCAAGAAAAATAAGGACGCCTCAAATGCGCAATGTCTAAAATGTCCTAAAACCATAGCCTGTAAAGGATCAAACACAAGCGAACTAGTGAGGCATTTAGCTCATGTACACAAAATTGATATAAGATCCACCGAGGTTCAAATGGACACAGAAGAAGCATCTACCAGTTCGTCTAGTTCCGGGGTGACGGCACCAAAAAAATTAAGAAGTGATTTTGAAACTATGCACGTACAGCAAACACTGAAATTTGATGTTCAACCCAGAAAATCGTTAGGTGAAATTTTAGCTAAACTTTCAGCCCAAGATGGTTTTACTATAAGAGGCATTACTAAAAGTGAATTTATCCGTGAATCACTTGCTGCCAAGGGGTATAAACTTCCAAAGACCCAAACCGAAGTTATGAACCTAATATTGAAGTTTTATGATGAAAAGGAGAAAGAGATGATAAAAGAGCTTTCTCAGCTTTGTACATCAGGAAACCGGCTAAGTGTGACAATTGACGAGTGGACGAGCATACGAAACAGACGATATTTTAGCGTCTGTGTTCATACAGCAGAGGCAAAAGTTTACAATTTGGGGCTAGTTTACATACCCGGAAAATGCGGTGCCGCAGAGGTTAGAGAAATAGTAGAGGAGCGTTTGAAATACTTTGGGGTAAACTTCGAGCATTATGTCTTGGCCGTAACAAGCGACGGGCCAAATGTTATGAAAAAATTTGCCAGAGAGAGCCCCTGTGAGATGGTCCTCTGTGTAAACCATGCCATCCATTTGGCTATTCTTGATACCTTTTGCAAAAAAAAAAAACAGTAACTACAGTTGCTAGAAGAAACACACCTGTTAGCGACGATGAACACAGCAGCTCTGATGAAGCCAGCACTGATAACGATGACGAAGAATCTGATGATGAATCTATATTGCAGCCTATTGACGACATAAACAAAGTGCTAAATGAGACCCGTTCGATCATAAGATTTTTCAGAAAGAGTCCCCTTAGAAATATCACACTACAAAAACATGTGAAGACTGAATTCGGGGCCGAACTAGTCTTATTACAGGATGTCAGAACTAGGTGGATGGAATTCAATGCTAACAATGATTGAGCGTTTCTTGAAGTTAAAAAATTCCATTAAAAAAGCCTTGATTGATTTAGATAGCTCATTTAAATGGAAGGAGGAAAATATTCATATACTACAAAAATTGCGGTTGATATTGACGCCAACTAAACTTGCAGTTGAAGCATTGAGCAGACAAGATGCCAATTTACTAACTGCAGAGGCTATAACATATGTGTTGCTAAAACAATTAGAAAGTATCGACGACCCTTTGGCTCTTCAGTTAGTAGAATCTCTTAAAATGAAAATATCAGATCGTCGGAATACACCTCTAATATCGCTGCTACGCTACCTAAACAGCCCCGATAATTTTATTCTCAAAAAGAGTGCTTATTTTACCGATAATAGCAAGACATTTTTAATTGGATACGCTGAAGACTTATTCAATCGTCTATACCCCACTGTTCCCACTACTACAGAACCTTCGACAGGAAATAATTCAGAAGTTGTCGAAGCAGGCGTAAGCGAATCAGAAACTGAACAAGACAGCTTTGCAGCTCAACTAGAGAGAGCAATAAAAGGTGTTTCGAGAAATGGTGAATCAACTAATGCTGTGGTGCTTTCCAAATCAATTATAAAAAAAGAGTTTTTGCTATTTGAAAAAACAGGCAAGAGGACCCCTAATCTGGAAACACTATACAAAGCATTAATTTCAGTCAAGCCGACTTCAACAGAAAATGAAAGGGTATTTTCCATATCGGGAAATGTGGTCAGTAAGATTAGGAGCCGGCTGTCTGATAAATCTATTAATGCTTTGGTTTATCTTAAGGCATATTTCATAAGAATTAATAAGCAGGCTTAAAGACAGTTATATTTTTCGTATTAATAGTAGATAGATATCTCTTATTTAATTACATTAAAACTACCAAAAATTGTGATACCATACCACCCACATAGTGAGATTAGTGAGTGATCTTTAGTTATGATGAGAAAAATTATGATTGTTTTTAGTTAAGATGTTTATTTTAAGCTGATTGTTAACAGAGATTTTGTTTTTTATTACAGATTAGTGAGATGAGATTAGTTATGATAAGGAGAAGAAGTATGATTGTTTTTAGTTAGCAATTTTGTTTTGAGCTGATTTTTTATTGAGAACTTGTTTTTTTTGTTAAAAATTATGTTGATTTTTTTCATGTAAAATAAACACAGTTAAATTAAAGACTCTTTTTATTAATTAAACAAAAATTTAGACGTATTTTATTTTTTCTCGACAACCCGAGAAGACCCGAGAAATCAGGCTCGAGAAGTCTCGACACCCGAGAACTAAAAAACCTCGAGAAATCGGAAACCCTAGGTGGGACTCATCATCTTCGGACTGGACAACACCTGGCATAATTCCAGCCGAACATCACTTACAGGGGTAAGTTTGTTTGACTATTTAATTATGCCATGTGTTGTCCAGTCCTCGATGATGATGATAATTTACTCTGTAGATGTTAAAAGTCTCATGTAAAATCAAGAAACTTTATCCTAATTTAAATTGTCTATGTCTATGTATAAATTGAAGATAAAAACCTCTACTTAATATTAAACTAATTAACATTATGCAATATAAATAATATTGCTTTTTCTTAGATAGTTATCTTGATTTAGGATAATTAATTTGGAGAATTCTGTTCTTCATAATCATTTAACTAAATTGTAACAATTAATTAAACAAACCCAATCAATATTATTCTTGATATAGGTAGGTATAACGTCAGTAAAGTGTTAATTATTAACCAATCGGCTGTATAACCCATGCAAAAGAAGAAGACTCTCCAGTTCAAGCGGCCGTTCTTCGGCTTTCGGAGCGGTATCGCGATAGAAGCATGTACCCTTACCTACGTAGCGTATAGGCGGTGAAAATGCTTTTATACCACTATTATCCAAAAAATAAGAATTCAATCGAATGGCTGATTTAATGATTGATACCATTCTGTAAGGTTTAGCGCCTTATAGATTACTTACATATTATTAGTAGACTCAATATTTTCGTTTTATCATCCTTAAAACATAAGTAATTAATCCCAGCTCTAGCTGGCTCTACTCTTCATTATACAAGGTAGAGCCCAAATAAGGTTGATACCACTTAAATGCTGAAGATTAAAGGAACAGGAATCTCTAACTACTATGTTGATTATAAGTTTAAATCATTAAAGTTTTTTGGCCCCTTGCGCTAAAAACAATTTAAGAAGCATAACCGTCGTATCTAATATTTATTTCTAAACTAGGCATGTATTTTTTTTGTCAATATAAACATTCTTAATTAATTAAATAGACACATCCAATCTATCATTGTATCTATATGTAGTGAATCTCAATCTGAAGTATACTTTATTTTACCATCAACTTTATTTTATCATTAGGTAGGTATCTCCTAAAAAAGGAATGATTATGTAGTTTAGATTCATTTATTCACAATGAATGCCTCAATCTGAAGTATACTTTATTTTACCATAAACTTTATTTTATCATTAGGTAGGTATTTCCTAAAAAAGGAATGATTATGTAGTTTAGATTCATTTATTCACAATGAATGCCTATCTATCGTATAGGAACATTTTTTTTATTTTTTTTTCATTATTTATGTTAATTAGCTCCTGTGGACCCTATGAATCTTAATTGATAAATAGATAATCACTCCAGAGATGCTATGAGTAGTAACTGATAGCTCTTTGAACTGGCAATGTATGGCCCATCCAAAAAGTTTGTGACAAATATTGTTTAGTGGTAAGTACCGAACCTAGTTACCTATTCATTCTAAAACCAAAATGTTTACCAGTTACTAAGTTACTACGACCAGAAGTTACTTAGTTACTGATAAAATTCCTGCCATTATTAACAGGTTGTGGTAAAAAAATAACGTCACCTAGTAGTGACAGTGAACATATCCTACAAACAGCTATCTCTATCCTCAAAGGTTTGCTGGAAGGACCCTCGTTCAGCTAAGCTTGACTTTGTACAAATCTTTTCTGTAAGTTTTTTTTTTTTTTTTTTAAATTATAGGCTAGCGTTTTACCACTATCTCGCCTGATGGTAAGCGATGATGCAGTCTACGATGGTACACACTTGCCTAGAAGAAACCTATTCACTCGTGACTTGAAGATCCCTAGGTTGTACTTATCAGGAAACACAGACTCAGGCAAAGCGTTCCACTCCTTGGCGGTGCGCATAACAAAAGAGGAAGAGTATATGTCTGTAATCTATCTGTCATAACAAAAAAGAAGATAAAACAACCTGGGATTGTACTAGGTACCTACATGTTTATTTGTTTTAAATATTACCGCATTAGAATTTAAAAACTTTTATTAAATGGTAAAACAGTTGTGTTATTCAAAAGATAACAATCACAATCCGTTTTCCTTTTCTTTTTGTATTGAATTTCCCCAGAGGTTTTAAATTCATACAGGGAGGAAAAATTATTGAAGAAGAAAAAGGTTGACCAATTTAAGATAAAACATCAACTGCCCCGGCGAATAAATCTGGGTGCCATGATAGTTACATAGAACTGACACCTATTTTAGAGGCAATGAGATCTAAGATTGTCCAAAAACTGAAGCAAATTTTGCAAAATAAACATCTACTGGTTCCCATCCATTATGACCTGATCTAATTGTTTTCTTTCCTCAAGATCTGTAATTAAGTGTACATAATTTCTGTATTTCCTTATTAAGCAAATACCCAATTAATTCTAGTCAAACACCATTGCCATAAATATACCTACTCACAGGTACTGCAATATTTATAATGTCATCATCATAATTCATTTATGTATGAAATAACTGTGGTATTATCAATATCTTTAGTACAAATTACTTAAATTAACAAACAAAGTTTGTCATTAAATCTAGTGAATTAATATGAAGTTTGCTTGATCCCTTGTCCACATACCACAAGGTATTTCAGCATCACATGCATGAGGCTCGCCAGCCCTTGCATTCTTGTAGATCTTCTTTGCATCAAATATTTATTTATTTAATATTTTCACACAAAACATAATAGTGCTAGGAGGACTTAATGCTAATAGCATTATCTACCAGTCATCAATCATTTATTGAAGTATCATCATAGTTATCATAGTGGTTTAATGATAAAAAGTTTTATTCCCTCAAGGCCATTTGTTTTGGTAATCCCATAATAAGGTAATTACAGAGCAAACTGATACTAACATTCCACTGTCTGAGCCCATACTATTACTTGAACAACTATCATATTGTTGGTGTACCTTATAGGTAATTCCATAATTAATTGGTAACATTTCCTCCAAGTTTCTCGTTATTTACACCCAGAGAAGTAATAATTCATGCAGAGAAAATAACCGTGTCTCAATACTGACACAAAAAAACCAATTTTATTAAGTGAACCACTTACCTACCACAACATTTCATGATTTTACTGAAAGTTAACCATGCAACTCTAAATTGGTAGTATTTTCCTTTTAAATATATTTTCTTGGTTTTTATTTATACTAAGAGCATAACTTTAGTTCAATATTAAAACCTGTGATGATAACGACAAACATTTGTTGTTTAAGTTCACATAAAAACTTTTTATTTAGAATGCTCAGTAACTACCGATGAATTTATTTTATTTATTTAAATTCAAAGTGAATGTATATGTTGGTAAGGTACCATTAGGGTTGTAGACCAAGAAAAAACATTGATGTATAAAAACAGATTATTTTCAGATTTCAATAACCTGCTTCTGTTAACAATGTTTTGATTTTCAATATAATCTGGCAGAGTTTCAAATCAGAGAAGTTAATAATAACTCCCAGATAATTGTTATACTCCTTCATCCATTCAAGAATGGTATCATACCATATGATAAGCTTACTAGTTATCATAAAAATGGTGTAATCTGCATACCTCCCTCATCTCCTTGCGCTGCAGTGTCCTCGCCTGCCTCCGGTGTTCCCCCCGCAGCTGCTGGCTTCTTTATATTGGGGTCTGCAATGCATCCTGATGAGGAGGACCCCACCGGTTTAAAGCCCATATTCTTCTGAACGGGAACCTTTTTTCTTAATATGAAATAGAATCAATGACCTCCGGTCTCTTGAATTCAGACATAATGTATCCTGTAGGAGTCCAATCCACTGGTTGCTTATATTTCCACTTTGGGTAATTTATTAGAAACATAGTTAGCAAAGGAAGGTTATTTCCTCTTTGATCAGGCTATTTGCCTTTGTGCAGTGTTGCACTCATCTGCTCCATCTGAACTTCTCTCTACAAGATTACAATGGATGCATTTTTTCCCATTCATCTAGCATCTCAGGTAAGAGAGGTAGGAATCTTGACATATATAATTGTCATAGCTATCTGTAACTACCGATGGGTATTACATTACTTTCCAGTTCACCCCAGCAAGGCAACTACTGAGTGTGTACTAGGTACACATTAGATAAAAAACTTTAGTCGCAGAACCCCAAAGGTTTGCCAGTCAAAGTCATAATCGATCATGTTCGCCTCAAAAAGACGCCCCTAGATCACAGCTGTGTATAAATAGGTAGGTACAACCAGCGAGGGCATTTGGGGTGCATAATCCCGCAGATTAGCCAATCAAAGCCTCGGTTTGATCACGTTCGTCCCCGAAGGACGGCCCTAGACCATGGTTGTTAGTATTAATCAAGCGCTTTCAGTGCAGAACCCCACGAGTTTGCCAATATGAAAGTCTTGATTGATCGTGTGAAAAAACACACCGTAGGCACCTATTCTTCTACCTTGGAGGGAATATATCATCCCAAGAACACGTTTTTAGTAGATTTCTTGAAGAAAATACAATGTCAAATGTTCATAACCTAAGTACTTTCCAAATCCGAAATCGGTAGTTATTTCTTGATATTTCGAAGTAGATGATTCTTATCTACTTTCTGTGTTCTCTTTTTGTATCCATTTTCACGATTTTTCACACTAAAAACTTGAAAACACAATTTAATTATTTTTTTTGTGAGAAGCGACGCGAGTACAAAAAACCGAATGAACCGAAAAAAATCGAATTCCAGTCGAACATCACTTACAGGGGTAAGTTTGTTTGACTATTTAATTTGGGATCATAATATTTTTTGATTTGATTCGGTGTTGGAGATTGTACGTTTGAGTAGATAGATTAACTCTCATGTACATAACAATTATAGAACAATTTTTTTACAGAAAAATGCATAAATAATTAAAATAATAGAAATGCACAATAGGCGGTATTTTATTGATCTGTCTATGCTACTACACAAAGGTTAGCTGGAATAAAATGCTAATTAGCATTAAATTCGCCTATGTATAATTTTATTAGTATAATTTTCTAATCTAATCTAATTTATGCTTATTCTGTATTATAGTAAGTACGAACAAAATCTATATCACCTTATTTATAAAAATAAAAATAAATAATAAATAAAATGTATATAGTATACGCAAAATAAATAAAACTGTAGGCGTGCTTATTGTTAGAAAGTATTGTTTGCCAGATAACCTTTTAGCTTAATTACATTACATGCCTGAATTAGCTTTATCGTAACATTCCTTCAAAATCTAAAATCCATTATGCACATTGGACGAATTGTAAACATCTATTTGCTTGCAACATTAATTGTGTACCTTCCATAGTAATTATTCAAAGATTTTGTAAAATAGACCTTACACATCAGATGTAAGGTTTATTTTCGATAATAGTTGAAATAACAATGAATATAATAAAAGGCTCGTGGGTTTGTCCGTCACCTGCCGAAGGCGGGTGTTCTCCCAAAATGAATAAATCTCTTTAGAAGCGTGCCGGTGTAGGGTGACCATGACTTAGGTATTAGAAAATGACAAAAAAAATCGATAATATAGTTTTGATCCTACTTTTTAGGGTTCCGTACCTCAAAAGGAAAAAAGGAACCCTTATAGGATCACTTTGTTGTCCGTCTGTCAAGACCCTTTATCTCGGGAACGCGTGGAGTTAAAATTAAAATTATACCCAATTCTATAGTCCCTTGAAGCTTATAAACTCTGAAATTGAAAACTGAATTAAAACCCTATTATTGGTAAAAGTATTGTTTTTTTCTGTGGTATAATGTAAGAACTACCAATATATCATCATGAAATAGTGGTAGTAAGCCAGATTCCTATGCCAGGTACCTACCAAGATTTATAATAGGTACAGAAGGTATATAAAACTTATGTGTCGTTTTCCAAACGCTTTACCCCAAGTACACAAGACAATTCTGTAAATTAAAACTATAAAATTAGAGAAAAAATTTCGTTTATGGTAACTTTATATGATATAACTATATCCAAAGACTACAGAATTTTATAGGCAGCAAGTATTGTAGCAGTTTGTGATCGTGCCAGAAAAATACACACCATTAATCTCTGCGAAGCGAGTAACGCAATGCAGTAGTGTTTTGCGCTAAAATCTGTGCTGAACCAGTAAAAAGAAATAAGGTAGAAAATATACAACCTGTTTTGTTATGTACGACATTAGTTTAAAGCACACACCCGGAATAGTATTAACTGATTTTAGAGATGGGTTTAATATTTAGCTTTATAAATAATAAATAAATATTACTGGACATTTCACACAGCGCTATCTAGCCCCAAACAAAGCAAGGCTTGTACTATGGGAACCAGATAACTGATAGAATACTTCATCATCATTATCATTGTCAGCCTTTCTCATGCCCACTGCTGGGCATAGGCCTCTCTTGGTTGTCGCCATTCACCTCTGTCCTGCGCTGTTCTAACCCACATACGACATACCACCATCTCGAGGCCACCACTCAGTCAGCATCCTGCTCCACCTGTCATCACCACGCCTGGCCACATGTCCTGCCAAGCTCCATTTGAGCCCCAATATACGCTTGCTGACGTCTTGAACTTTAGTCCGCTTGCGAATTTCGCTATTGGGGACTTGGTCTAGCAGTGTGATGCCGAGCATGGCGCACTCCTTGGCTCTCTGTGCGACTCTAATCCTGTGCACAGTCTCCTTCGTGACCATCCATGTCTCAGCACCGTAGGTTAATGCTAATAGAATACTTATATACTTTTTTTTGTAACTACATACTTATAATATATAGAAAAACATCCAGACCCGGAACAAATATCTGTAGATCATGCAAAAATTTGTTCCGCAGCGGGAATCAAACCCGCTTCCTCCTGCGTCTCAGGCGGCTATTCGCCCGTTGCGCCACGGAGGTCGTCAGCTTTAGCTTTAGGTTGAATATTTGTCCAGAAATCGATACATTTCCAATAAACACATTTTAACGTAAACCGGCAGGGCCTTTGCGACGATGCCTTTTAGTAAATTTAACAGATACCTACTTACATGATGAATGAATATGATTTGTTTGCCCATTTTATACAGGCTGTTTCATTGATATTTTAGGACTTGATATTAATAATGAATGAAAAAATCCATTTTACAACAGTACTAGCCATTAGCCCTACTCGTGTTTTCATTTAATGTTGTACATGACAAAACACGTAGTACACAGAAAATAATGCTGATCGAAATTTAGAAAAAGGCTTGATGTTTTGGTCAGATTTGATGTTTCGTCCGTCAGGCAGGAACTACGATCATAGCCGATAATCTTTTCCTGAAGCTACGATGCAGTGCCCTGTGTCCATCTACTTGAATTTGAAGCATAATGGTGTTAAGCATGCACCTGTAATTTCACCGGCACCCCTTAAAACCGAAACACAGCAATGATGTTTCGTGGCAGACATGGGTATGATACTACTAACCTAAAAATGTATAAATCTCAAGACTATGGCGTATGGTGGTGACCCAGTTAAATTTTGCTCGAATAACCCAGTTAAGTGTTTCTTTAATAAGTCTTAAAAGGCGACGTCGGGGTCAGTCAAGAAAGCGTTGCACGGATCTCAACACCTTCGAAAGACTACTACCTACCTGGTTAAAAGGGCTTGGGGGAGATCATTAGAGAGATAGATGAGCTGAAAAAAACTTGGCATGCGCGAGTATAGTTCGCGCACGGAGTGTTCCTTAATTTTGTTTTTTGTTTGTTCTGTTCGTACTGCTGGTGTTGTCACAAATAAATGTTATTTGATTTGATTTAGAAGTCCTGTACACATTGAACCCATGGCCACACTAGACTACGCGCATGCTTAAAATTCATTGAGCATATTGTACAGGCAGCATTCAATTGAAGCCACCTTTACAGGCTATCCCTTTGTCACGAACCTTTTAGAAAGTTCCAGCAATGGTACTTTACATGTACCATGGATATTTAAGAAGCCATACAGCTTACAGAAAACATGAATTTTGAAAAGGTAATCTTAGGGCTTTTATGGATCTTCGTTTGTAGGGGTTTTTTTTCAATCTATTTAGAACTAGCTGTTGCCCACGACTTCGTACTCGTTACACTACTAAATGTGTAGGTAACCTGGAAATAAAGCTAAACTCGTTGGTGCAACTTGACTTGACTCCATTTTTTCCATGGGAACTGATTTATGGGATAAAAGGTAGCACAAGTGGTAATCCAAGTTTATAACCTACGTATATACCAAATTTCATCGAAATCGGTTCAGCTGTTACGACGTGATAAGCAAACAAAAATCCAAACTTTCACATTTATAATATTAGAGTGTGATAAGCAGTAGGGTTTTTTTTCTTAAAGCTATAGGTATTCCTATGAACGCCACCGTTCTGTATCATACACTAAACCCAGTCCATCTCTAGGTTGTCTGGAAGAGCTCATAGTGATAAGACCGACGATTGCGAAGTAATTCGCAATTTAACTAAGAATGTAGAGGTCCTACCCAGGCTTCAATGATAGACTCGGTACTGTGCAAAAGTGGACTGTATTTACTTTTCTTCTTAGTTGCTAGTTTACAAGGTATAAATCGCTTTCTTGAATGATCACAAATTTCTGGTTAAAAACGGTTTACCTTTATACAAAACTACTCCTCGCCCTAGCCATGGTGCGGGGATCGTAATTCACGCTTTCACAAATCATGTTGTACAATTCCTAATACATCGAAGTTTCCAGCAAAGTTAGACGGGGACTTACATGTAGCTATCTCACTCTTTTGACCTTTACAAGTTTAAACCGTTACAAGTTTAGCTACCTATTAACATTTGAATCTGATTCGATCTTATAACTACCTAATACATTTAAATCTAGATTCGATCCTGCCCCGTCTTTGATCGTCCGTTACAGTCTCCCCCCGGCGCAGATCCTCGCAGCCTTCTTATTCAATCGGGAGGACGATCAACCTTCTCACTGGCCTCCGGAAAATGCCTTCCCGCGTCCGCACCTCAGCGCTCCGAACTACTCCGTCCGGACCCATAATCACGCGCTCGATCTGGCCCCGCGGCCATACGTTCCAAGGCAGCAAACCGTCCGCGATTATGACGACGTCCCCTTCTTTGACGTTCTCTTGCTGTCTTCTGACGTCGCTTCGCGGCGCCAACGTAGGCAAGTACTCGTCGATCCAGCGCTTCCAAAAGGAGTTTGCCAGAGCTTGTGCGGCGCGCCACGTCCTTCTGTCGGCTACGTCGCAGTCTCCCACATATGGCAAACCTACTGCCGTCCCCAATAAAAAGTGGTTCGGCGTTAAAGCTTCCTTTTCCTCTGGGTCCACGGGTACATGCGTTAAAGGCCGCGAGTTTACGGTGTGCTCGATTTCTGTCATTAGCGTATTCAATACCTCCTCTCGCGGGGCACGTTCATTTAAGGTGATGGTTAGGGCTCTCTTCACCGTTTTTATCATTCGCTCCCAGGCTCCCCCCTGGTTTGGAGCACCAGGGTCGATGTACCGCCACTCGATCCGCTCTTTGAGTGCGTACTCTTTTAGGCCTGGGAGCCACTCTTCGTACGCCTTTTTTAATTCCACTTCTGATCCGTGGAAGTTCGTTCCATTGTCTGATACGATTGCACTAGGAGTCCCCCGTCGGGTAGCCATTCGCCTGATAGCCATAATAGCCGAGTCGGTGCTGAGACTCGCTATAAGCTCCACGTGTATAGCTCTCGTTACTAAACACGTAAAGAGCATACCCCATCGCTTCTCACGGCGCCGCCCGATCGCTACCCACATAGGGCCGAAACAATCGATGCCGCAGTTAGTGAACGGCCTCGTGTTCATCTCTAGGGGAATCTTCGGCAAGTCGCCCTTTACTGGCTTCTTTGGGTTCGCTCTCCTTATCTTACACAGCGTATAATCGTTCAGAACCGTTCTGACCGCCGGACGCAACCGCAGTATCCAAAATCGCTGGCGCAGATTATTCACGATCTGTTCTCTGCCCGCGTGCTTATTCTTCTCATGTTCCCACCTGATCAGTAGACGCGATAAGCGGTGCGCTCCGTCCAGAATGGGTGGATCCTTCATGCGATCCGGTACTGTAGCGGCGTTGATCCTACCGCTCAGCCTTATTATTTCATCGTCACCGTACTTAGGGTCGAGTTGGTACAGCTTGCTCGTTCGATCGACGCTCATTCCTTTCTTCAGGCGCTGGACTTCGTCAGGGAAACATTCTCGCAGCGAGTCTCTGATGAGCAGGCGTTCTGCCTCCCGCAGTTCTCCCATCCCAAGCTGCCCACCGCGTCGTCGACATTTCTTTAAAAATGTGAGCGCGTGGGCCAGCGTGCGAACTAACCGTTCGTGGGATGAGAACCTGCTCATGTCGATGAGCGTTGATCCCTGGCTCACGTGCGCTGCACATGTTCTCTCTTCGTCTTGTTCTGGTGGCGATGAAACCTCTACAGGCCAACGTTCTTCGTCTTCAAATAGAAACGCCGGTCCCGTAAACCATCTATCGTCGCTCCGTAGCTGAGTGTTCCCCGATCGCGTTGCGTCGTCTGCTACGTTGAGCGCTGTGGGCACCCACCGCCATTGTTCTGGGCGAGTTAACACAGCTATTTCCCCGAGTCGGTGCGCCACGTACGGAGAGAATCTAGTTTCGTCGTTTCTAATCCAATGTAGCACCGTCTTTGAGTCGCTCCAAAATGTTACATTTGTTTCTAAGTCATGGCTTTTGACAATCTCCGCGGCAAGTCTAGCGGCAATTAAGCTAGCCTGCAGCTCCATTCGTGGTATGCTCTGTGCCTTTAGTGGCGCAACCTTTGCCTTTCCTGCTACTATAGCGATGCTCACGCCCCGTCTTGGCTGACATTTCACCAAAACGCGACCGCAGCGAACGCTTGCTCGCTGGCGTCACAGAAAACATGAAGTTGTCGCTGTATTATGTCTGGTCTTGCGTCGTAACATCGCGGCAGTCTTAGGTCGGCGACGTAGCATAAATTATTTTGCCATTCAAAAAATGTCGCCGCCTCCTCGGCTGGCAAAGGTTCATCCCAATCCACGTTCTTTTTCCACAACTCTTGTAACATGATCTTTGCCGTAATCGTGTATGGACTCAGCAGGCCTAGTGGGTCGAACAACGACATAACTGCTCCCAATGCCTCCCGCTTTGTTGGCGTTCGTGCCACATTCTTAACATCTTCAGGTACGCGAGGCATGGCAGTGTTAAAGGTGAGTTCATCCGTGTCGGTAATCCAAAGAATACCCAATGTCTTGCCATATACATGTGCATTGGCCGCTAGCTCTTTTGGTGCATGCGCTCGGTTCTCCGGGGTAATACTATCCAGTAAGCCTTCACGGTTTGCGCTCCAGCTTGCAAGTTCAAAACCCGCTTGTTGATGCACCTCTTGCACTTGTGCTATAGCTCTGGCGGCTATCTCTTCCGTTTCAAAGCTGTCCACCCAGTCGTCCATGTAGTGGTTCCGAGTTATAGCGTCAAACACTAGCGGGTGTGTCCGCTCGTGATCTTTCGCGTTCTTGTTCCTGACGCTATGAGCCAGAAATGGAGAACTTCTTGCTCCGAATATCATGGACTTCATCATGTACTTCTGCGGTGGATCTGTTCGGTTGTCGCCGCGCCATAGAAAGTGTTGGGCTGTACGGTCCTCTTGTCGTATGGTCACCCTCAGGAACATGTCCCGAATGTCCGCAGTGACCGCGATCGGCTTCGTTCTGAAGCGAAACAAGACGCCATGTAATGTCTGTAGTAGATCTGGTCCGTCCAGCAGCGCGTCGTTGAGACATGTTCCATTAGCGCGCGTGGCGGCATCACAAACCATTCTAAACTTCCCCGGCTTGTTGGGGTTTGTCACCGCGAAGTGAGGGAGAAACCAGAGACGTTCGTTCTGACTCTGTTCCTCCTCGCTCTTTTCTGCATAACCCTTTTCTAGCAGCTTCTCCACTTGCGCGGTGTATGCACTTCTAAACTCCGGCGATCTGTCCATCTTACGTTCGATCCCATGTAAGCGTCGTATGGCCATGTCGTAGCTGGGCGGCATCTTCACCTCATCGCTGGCCCAAGGTAGTCCCACTTCAAAACGACCGTTCACTCGTCTCGCTGTTCTGTCGAAAATGCTTTGAGCCCGCTCATCCTTTGCGTTTGGCTTTCTTTTAATTGAAACGCCCAAAGCATCTATCTCAAAGTGTGCTTTCACGAGCTTGCTTAATTCCTCGTCTTGGTCGTTCAAAGTATGTCCGTTCTGAACACCTTGGCACGTATGGACGTGTAGTACCGTCTCCTGCTGTCTTATTGTGCTCCTGGGGATTGATCCATGGATAACCCATCCCAGCTGCGTTAGTGATGCAGCTGGCTGGTTTCTCTTCCCTGTCAAAAGCTTCCTCGTCACAATAAGATGCCAGTTGTCGGCCCCGATGAGTATGCGTGGCTTCACTGACGCATAGCACACGGCTTCTGGACGGAGTTTCTTCAAATGCGCGTATTTTAACACATCGGTACTGACGAGTTGATTTCCTAAGGTCAGGTTCTTCACAGTGCGCGCTGTGATCCGATGTGCGTCCGACTTGTGTCCTCGGATCACGATATCCACTACCCGGCTCTCGGGTTCCCTCTGACTAGTCGTAGCCCCCACGATGTTCAAGGCTTTTGTCGGGCCTTCCGTTCCGATCATCGCGGCGATCTCTTCATCGATCAGAGTTATCGTTGATCCTTCGTCCAGTAACGCATACGTATTCATGTCCATGCCGTTACTGCCCTTAATCACGACTGGACACACCTTCAGTAGGACTTGATTCCTTGCTGTTACATGCGCAGATGCAGTGATGGCTGATTCTTCAGTCTGGCCCTGCTCACTGGCACCCTCGTTCCTTGTTCTTGGCGCATGTAACAGTGCGTGATGCGGACGTGTGCATTCACCTACTCCGCATCGCTTGCTCTTGCACATAAAGCGTCTATGCTTGCTGTTCAGACAGCGAAAACATATGCCTGTCTCTTTGGCCCATCCCCATCTCTTGTCTACTGGCATCGCCGTGAGCTTTCTACACTCGACGGTTCTATGGTCGCCCCCGCAGCAACGGCACTCGTTATTGTCCGTTGCTGCGTTCTGTCTCGTTGAGGTTTCCTTCTCCGATGCCGCGTTCTGTGTAGCGTACACCGACCCACGATTTCGTTCATTCACCCTGGGTCGCTGCTCTGTAGGTCGGGCCTTTGAGGTGCTCTGCGAAGGCGTAGCTGTATACGCGTATCGCATTGCGCGATCTGCCTCTCTCATCAGGAACTGGGACAGCGTCAATATTTCTGGTTCATTTCGGCTGCCAAATTCCTCTGCATAGTCGCACCATTTTGATCGGATGTGCGGTGTCAACTTCTCGGCTACCTGTCGCGCAAACATCGGGTTCTGCAGGTAGCCGCGTCGGTCCATACAAGAGATGGCGGTTACTACGTTCTGTAGTTTGATGGCGAAAGCGTTTAATTCGCCTGCGGTCGCGCCCAGTCGCGGTAGCTTCTTAATCTCTTCTAACGCGTTATCTATAATCATCTCTGGGCGACCGTAACACTGTTCCAAAGTCTTCATTATAACTGCCGGTTCGGTTGCAGTGTATAATAAAGCCGACACTGCTTGACGGGCTTCGCCTTTCAGGCATGTTCTAAGCCTCGCTAGATTCTCAGCCGATGAGATCTTGTGGATGGTCGTCGATTCCTTCATGGCTGCCTTGAACGGTAGCCAATCCCCCGCAGCACCTCCGAATACAGGTAGGTCGTACGTCTGTCTCGGAGGTGGTCTACGGTGAGCCATCTTCTCTATGGCTTCCGTTAACCGATCAATCCCTCTGTCTCGCGTTCGGTCCGGCGTGAGTGATCTGTCTCGCACTTGTTCTGGCTCCCCCCGTTTATGATGGCGTTGGAGCCAGTCCTCTATTCTGTGTTCTGTGTCTAGGGCTCCGTTCCGTGCACCCGTGCCCTGGATGCTTTCTTGTTCATCTTCTTCCCGTATTGTAGCGACTTCGGCAATCAACCTCTTCCTTATACATAAGTTCCGCTTGAATATGGAGCTCTTGCCTCTTAATCTCGGCAAGTCGATCTTCAGCTTCAAATTCAATTTGCCGTATCCTTGCCATCGCGCTGGCGGTGGAGCGTTGCGAGCGGACGGACGGGGCACGCCGGCGTTCGGGCTCGGCGTGTGTGGTCACTCGCGGTGCTACCTCGGTCGCGGGCGCGGGCGCGGTCGTCTCTGACGCTACGCGAGCGGAGGAGGGTCCCGCTTCGGCGGGTCGCGGCTCAACGGGAGCATTCGGAAGCGCGGGTTCGGACGGGGACGCGGGGTAGTCTTCGTAGACGCGAAGTGCAGCCTTCTTCCCCCTCGTCACTGGTGGGCTCCTGGTGGTCATCTTCTTCAGCACTTGATGCCCCTACCTACCTAGCGGTCCCTAACACTAACACTAAAACCGCCCTAAGGCGTTTACCCGCTATTCCGACCGTTTGGCACCGTTAGGTGGCCGGAATAAACGGGCCGTGGACCAGCCACGTGAGGGGGTGGGGGGTCTTCACTCTTCGGGTGACGTCCTCGTTCGGTTGTCTTCAACGGACGTGGGCTTATCTTCAGGCACCCCGTGCCCTTGCGCCGGTCTTGACAACGTCGCACGTCGCACCGTTGGGTGATCTTCAGGCACCCCGTGCCCTTGCGCCGGTCTTGACAACGATGCTCGTCGCACCGTTGGGTGATCTTCAAGCCCGCGCCGTTTCTTCAGTGGTTATACGATGTAACTATTTCTTCAAAATCCAGTGGAGCGGGTCTTGTCGGCTCCGCAGGAACAACTGGTCCGGTCGTCGCAGGAACGGCTTATCCGGGTCGGAGGACCAAAACTTGTATGAACGGCTTATCCGGCTCGTAGGACCAAAACTTGTAGAGGTCCTACCCAGGCTTCAATGATAGACTCGGTACTGTGCAAAAGTGGACTGTATTTACTTTTCTTCTTAGTTGCTAGTTTACAAGGTATAAATCGCTTTCTTGAATGATCACAAATTTCTGAGACGTGTCTTCATCTCACACACCGGCGAAGCCGGTGTGGGGGATGCAGTGCCGGGCTTTTTGGCCCTTTCCTGCGGAGTTCTTACCGCCCCCCGTTTCAACGGGGGGGTCATCGGGTCGGCTCGCGGAGCCTCAGGTTTGCTACTCACGCGTTACTGGCCGCCCGATGCTCACTCCGCAGGGAGGATCTTCGGACAGTCGCCGCGCAGGTACCTTCAAAGGAAGATGGGTAGGGGGAAGGGATGAGGGAGGGATACCCCGATCTGACGACGCCTGGTCGTCGTCAGTGTCTGTGGCCAGTTCCCGCGGGTACGGCTTACTCTTCGGTGGTCTTTCTGCGAGAGGGGCCAGTTCTCGCAGATGAGAGTAAGTGGAGTTATCTAGGCGCTCAAACATCCTGGTCGCTAAGCGGCCTATAAATTGATCCAGACTTTCAATTTTCAAGTCCCGCTGTATGGTGGCGTTTCGAATGTACCGTGGCGCGTTTACGATCGTCCGGAGGCATAGGCTTTGCTGACTTCGCAGTATCATTCTGTGGCCTTTGGCTAGCAAAGCATACCACGCGGGGGCCGCGTATGTGAGACGCGGGCGGACGTACGTCTTATACAATCCAACCTTCATTCGGAGCGGAATGTTGGACTGCAGGACGGGCTTGAGTAGCGCTCGGGTTACGCTCGCTAGACCGCGGACGTCCCTTGCGTGCTTTCTCATCGTGAGGTTGCGGTCTAGAGTTACTCCCAGGTATTTCGCCGTGTGCGACCAGGCCACGGGTTGATCCTCCAGAGTGAGCTTCGGCGGCAGGGTGAGCCTCTTCGAGAATGCCACCGCCTGTGTTTTACTCACGTTGACACTCAGTCTCCATTTAGTAAGCCAGGCGGGGAGCTCTGTTAGGACCCTTTGCATTTTGGTGGCGGCGTGGTTGAGGTTCATCGACTTGGTGATGTATGCTGCGTCGTCCGCGTAAAGGGCCAACAGAGCGTCTTCGGTGATGGGAATGTCATCAGTGTATCGTGAGTAACACACAGGGGAGAGGCAGCTGCCTTGCGGTACTCCCGCCTCGATGGGTCGTCTGGAGGAGAGCGCTTGCTCCACGCGCACTGAGAAGCTGCGGCCATGTAGGAACGACGCTATTACCTTCACCACCTTCTGCGGTATTGGTGAGGTAGCCATCTTGTAGAGGAGTCCCGCGTGCCAGACTCGGTCGAACGCTTTTTCCATATCCAGGAATACTGCGACTGAGTGTTCGCGCCTGTTGTAGGCGGTGGTGAGGTGATGCAGTACCCTAGTCAATTGAAGCGTCGTGCTGTGTTCAGACCGAAATCCGTATTGTTCTGGACGCGGGGGGATATAGGGACAAATTTCTGGTTAAAAACGGTTTACCTTTATACAAAACTACTCCTCGCCCTAGCCATGGTGCGGGGATCGTAATTCACGCTTTCACAAATCATGTTATACAATTCCTAATACATCGAAGTTTCCAGCAAAGTTAGACGGGGACTTACATGTAGCTATCTCACTCTTTTGACCTTTACAAGTTTAAACCGTTACAAGTTTAGCTACCTATTAACATTTGAATCTGATTCGATCTTATAACTACCTAATACATTTAAATCTAGATTCGATCCTGCCCCGTCTTTGATCGTCCGTTACAAAGAAGGTGTTTATTTTATTATCAATTGTATTTGTTTTTAAATGATTTCTGTTGTATTTTATTAATTGTAATGTAATTTTAATTTTAGTAGGTATATAAAAAGCATTGCTTCCAGGTCACGACTCCGCTCGAAGAATTGACGGCCGTTGGGTCAATTCTTCGAGCTATGTAAACCCATACCTTTCAAACCGAAACACAGGAATGCTGCTTGGCGGAAGAAATAGGTGGCAGTACTTCCCCGGGTGAGCCCTTTCACAAAGAACTCTGCTACTACTCATTTTTATTAAACTAATATTAGGTTTTATCAAAACGTGTAGAAAAGCTCCATTAAAGAACTATGAAGTTGATAAAATTGTGATCATTACTAACCACTTACTTTTACATTAAATGTATAAAATTATGTAGTCGGTACATTTGCTCTAAAAAACCTTAAAAGCTAACCCTTTTATTACAAAATTATAATTTGAAATGGCGCCAAATTCGAGTGAATTATTACACCTGGCAACCCCATATACAAACAATTCAGACAACATTCAACTCTACTGCTTTGTAATAAGATTGCGTAACCAAAAGCGGTAGGCAATATGAATTTTGTCCGAATGTGCCTTTGTCCAGGTATCGTGTCTCAAGAATCCAAAAAAAGAACAATCACACAAAAACCGCGGTTTCTTTTGTATTCGAAAAGTTAAGAAAAGATTACAAGGAATGGGCGAACTTAGCGTTTGTTTCCGATTTTATCGAACTTTTAAAAAGAAACAATAGTTAGCTGATGAAAATAAAGAATAGCTGTTAACTTCGTCATCCATGTGCTATTTTCAACCTTATTTCAAACGTATTCTTGCAAAATAAATAATAAAATGTTTGTGGAAGGAAACAACACTTTTGAGAGCTATTTTTGTTTATCTGGAATTAGTTCGTGAAACGTTCTTGCTAAATGTCCATTAAAGCAGTGATGGCTTTGTCATGTCGTATTTCTTTAACGATGTCTCTAAAACGGCTACTAACCAACGGAGAAGTTTCGGAGTAAGTAATAAATTAGACACGCTCATTAATCTTACTGTTAAATGAATTAAATAGATGCTCATTAACCAATAGCATAGCTCCACCCTAAAATTCTATTCACTTAGAGTTTGTGGCATAATTGACGATATAATTAGATTGTACGAATATGCGCTGCCAATGCACCGCAGAAAAAAAAATGGTTATAAATCTTATGATTTCGTGTGTGCCGGATGCGGAAGTGAGTATCGGACACAACACAAATAAAAAAAATACCTAATATAGGTTGCAGAGAACCGTTGGGCACAGATATTATAAGATTGCTAGTTCTGGAAATCTATGAAAATTCCTATGCCCCCCATAGGAAGGTAGGCTGAAATGATGATAGTGCACGGAGAAAAATTAATTTTGTGAGAACGAAAAAATGACAGTACAAATGATATTTTTATAGAACTTTTGTTAATATATGGGTTTTTACGCACACTTTAACGATAAACTGATATTTTTTACCATTATAGGTATTGTCATGATAAAATAAATTGCTACAAACAATAAATTGTCATGCTTTTTACCTAAAAATACCTTCCGAATCTTATGTTGTGCTACCGAGTAATGCTGGTTTATCAGTTTCCTGTTAATATTTGCGTTTGGACGCCTAGTCGTTTTTTAAGAGGAATATCTATACCTCATAATTAGTGCAGAATCCCGCTTAAAACCAGGGGTATATTTTCCTCCGTGTGATAATGAATAAAATTAAAAAATTAAAAACTACTTAAAAATATTCAATATTTACAATTTTTAAGGTGTTCTTATAAATATATTATTAAAGAACCACATTGCTTATGCTGTGAATAATCACGTCCTAAATCATTTCAGACAAGGGGTTGACACCGACAACAATAACTTAAGAATGCGGGAAACAAAAGAATTTTGATTGTTCCTTACAAAAAACATGAATTTTACGGTTTGCTTAAAAATGGACTCTGCAGGTGGCATTATAAAAAGACACCTTTCGGCTTCGATCATAAAACAATAACTTTTATTTCATTTTTTAGTTTTAAAGAAGCAACGAGCGGTTTGTTTATTCATCCTATAAACTCTGAGATTACGCAACACCTAACCAAACTTTAAAGTTTTTTGAGTCAACAATTTTATCTTCAGTTTGATCAAAGACGAAAAAGCGTTTAAAATTCCACACCATTTAAACTATTCGTAAAGCATTTGAACGCATCGTTATTTTCTTTATTTTTCGAGTAGATAAGTAAATAAACGGTACCACACATTTAAAGTATTATTAAAAAAATAGAATGTACCTAAAAATTGATAATTTAAATGAACTCGTCAAACAACCTCAGCTGTCAATATGACAGCTAGACACTCGACCTTATTACCGAATTCACACAGTGACCACAACACCGTTAGTGACAGCTGCTAGCGAATCAATAGATCGAAATCGATATCGGAGATATTGGATTACCCAATACAATGACTTGCTGATTTTATGTTGCAATAAATCGTACGGATTTTACTTCAAGAAAAATATTAAATTAATCACTGGCTTTGAAGTGTTGGTAAAGTTTGACTGAAAAGTTTAAAGCATAGTAAATCAGTTGGTAGTATTGGTAATTATATTAGACGAAACACTATCTTATGTTCATTTTAAAATCGCTATCTCGCCTGATCGTCCGAGTTTTACGCAGGCGACTTGACGATTGACTCCGAGAGCGGTGTCCGGCGTCCCTAACATGACCTAAACTACATTTATTTGCATATATAAGATAAATCAGCATTTACAGTACTGGTTTATCAAGTGGGCGAATAGCCGGCTGAGACGCAGGAGGTAGCGGGTTCGATTCCCGCCGCGGAACAAATGTTCCACAGATATTTGTTCCGGGTCTGGTTGTTTTTCTATATATTATAAGTATATATTTACAAAAAAAAGTATACAAATATTCTATCAGTTATCTGGTTCCCATATTACAAGCTCCTCTTAGTTTGGGGCTAGATAGCGATGTGTGAAATGTCCAGCAATATTTATTAATATTATTATATCATTATCCAACTGAACTTGAAGATATTATTATACATATTATTATTTGAATATATGTATTATTATTTGAAGATATTATATTGAAGATATATTGAAGATATTTTTCGAAAACCTTGTTTTTTAAATATTCTAAGTGGTGTTGTTCTAATTTCTAAAGATACCTACTTTAATCAAAATACTTTAGCGTTTTGCCCCGTTAGTATCCGTTCTACAAAGTTTTATTATCAATTGTTCAGAACTTGCATTGTATTAAAATTTAGGTTTATGATTATTTCTTCGCACAATGAAATCGTAAAAGTTTATCAAACCATCTTTGTAATTAATTCAAGGTTTGAAGGTACCTAATAGGTACGTACTTATCAGTAACGGTACCTTCTTTTATTCATAGTTACACAATTTGTCATATTCGATCTTTTGTCATATCAAAGTCAAAGTAACACTTTTCAAGTCATATTGTCAAACATTTTACACGTGCAGCCTGTGGGTCAAATATACGCAGCAAGCTTACAATGTGCTCTACGAGTTCGGTATAATAATGGCTTCAGAATGCTGTTGGGGTTGCCGCGATTCTGCAGTGCATCTAGAATGTTTGCGGGCGCGCGAGTAGACGACTTCTTTGCCATCGTGCGCAAAAGAACTGCATCCCTGATGCGCCGGGTCAGCGACGCCACCAACAGCATGCCGACAGTAGTTATTCATAACATTAGCTCCAACATAATGAGACACTGGGTGAAGGTACACAAGCCCACCCAACTTGTAGCGCAGTAGTATCTTTTTTTTTTTTTTTAGTTTTCATTATTATATTCTTCTAAATTATTAATTTTATAATGTTGAATTGTTTTTAATCTGTACTTGAATTGTATATTTATTTAATTAATATGAACCAACTCCACAAACATAGTTTTAAGATTTCATATTATTTGGGGGGTAAAATTCAGATAATTCTTGAAATGAAAAATGAAATAACTTTCAAGTTATTTGATACATATGTTTTTTATACATCTGCCCGACTTTAATTTTTATGACGGAATACGCTCTTCATGGATCCGACGGGGTTTTTGTTACATATTGTATACTTGATGACACTGATATTTAAAATAGCTAAATATCAGTAATAGAAATCGGTTCAGTCATTTTTGAGATTACCCCCAACAAATTTTACCCTATTTTTACATAGTATAAATTGTACACAAATAGATTAATAGGCAAGCAAATAACGACAGTTTATTTCAGAATATCCACGCATCGTCAACAAAACTCTCCATCTATAGATAGTGTAGCTAATCCCAAAGATTTAACATCATCATTACACTAAATCTCTATAATCTGGCCACCGTGCTTCTTAGATAAAGTTATGACGTCATACATTGTGCAATAGAAGTATGAGTCAATGGGCCTCCATGGGTTTCGTATGTGGGTGTAGTCAAAGAACTATAGAGCAGTAAAGGTATATGCAAGGTTTTATTTGAAACAACAATATACATAAAGATGAAGTCATGAATTATTTATGTAACAAAGATAAACATTTTCAAATCCATATTTTTAATATAGTTGTTTGGAAGAAGTTGATTCTAAGGTAAGACCTTGTACATTTAGTAAGTATTGTGTTTATTTTGTGGTGAACAATATAGAATTTTATTAATTGACAGATCGAAACGATATCTCCAAATCAACTTGGGCAAATCAGCGTTGTATGTATGTATGTATGTTTGTTTGTTTGTCCGAGGATAACTTTCGAAGCATAGATCCGACCATCGTAAAATTTAATACATAGGTGGGTAGAGATAGCACAATTTTGGTGTGACTAAAGGAGCTACAAATGTGAGGGGTTCTTGAGGTATTGAGGTTCAAGAGGGGTAAAAAAAAAATAAAAATGAGACTATTAGGTCAAATAGAACATCAAATGAAAGGTTTTTATTAGAACATTTCGACCCCGTTTTTATTTTTGATTTAGTCCTTGCAGTTTTTTAGTTATTAGACATAATAAAAACTGAACTTTGTCAAATTTCACAAGGTACACCAGTGGCCCACAGTGCTGAAATGTGGTATGCGTGTAGCTTTAGTGACATAAATATAGGTAAAAGTCTGAAATCTAGAATAACTGCAATTTATACCCCAAAAAGAGTAACCTCATTAACATGAACTCCCGTTACCTGTAATTTGAATGAAACTGTAGATCAAGTTAGTTCGTTATCCATTTCGTGGCACTATTTTGGTAGTCAAAGATTACGCAAGATTTCAGTTCGGAGCGAACCATTAGTATTTTTATTAATTTGTTTGTTCAAAATTACATTATGTATCGTTCAAGCCAGAGGACCCGAACAAAGTAATTACTTTAAAAAAAATAGCAACTTTTTCATATTTGTGTCAAAAGTTGCTATTTTTAGAAATGACTAGTTGACAATTTTATTTTGACTGTAACATTCATATCCCTTCTGACGTCAGTCAAACATCTGCTTACAGATTACTATCATGTTGTCTTTATTAAAATGAGGAATTTACGGGGATATTAATATTATTTTTATTCTAGGGGATGTCCGATCACCCACTGATACAATTATTAGCTTGTTAGCTGTGTAAATGTTAATAGATTTATCATTATTCAGTTGTCAGAATTGTTTATAAATTTTGATGGGTGAAACCTCAAGTTATTTATTTAATTAATTATAATTTCTCTCGTAGCAACCCTTACGGCTAGATGGATTTTAATAGATGACAAACCAAGTTTTCACATTATGCGTGTCAGTTGGATTTCCAAAATATTTATTTTTAACCCAGACGCAAAAAGCAGCGTAACTTTGGATGTGTCTGTGGCATGCCCAAACGGATGGACCAATATAGACGCAGTTTTTTTAATAATTTAATTTAACTGGGCTGGTTCTTAAGTCCGTTTATAACCCCTGACGCAAAAAGAGGGGGCCAGGGGTATTTTATTTTAATATTAATATTTGCTTGTTTTTAAACGACTTTCATTCTTAACATTCTTCTTGACACTCGACTTTTTGACTTTCTTCTATTCTTGACTTTTTTTTCTCTATAAATTATAGGCTTGCGTTTGACCACGATCTCGCCATGATCCACTTGCCTAGAAGAAACATATTCACTCGCGACTTAAAGAAACCCAGGACTAAAATACAAAACTGCGAATCAATGCGAATCGGTGCGGTCCGAATTTTCTGAACGGATTTCGAACAGATTCGCATCGTATCACATCATTCGCATCGCAGTTTTATATTTTGACCCATAAACCTTATGGCTGCGAGCGCTGCCTGCATTCCACCCCTTAATCCCCTCATATTTCAGTAGGGTACGGCGCCGGACCGACGCACCCGGTCGTCATGGCAACACCATGTTTACCTGCGGTGACAATGAATTTGAATGTTGAGGGAACGTCATTACGTTAAGTAGAATTTGACAAGTGACAGATATACTACGTGTTTTGTTATTGTACCACATTGAATGAAAATATGGGTATGGTATGGCTGGTATTGTTTTAAACTAGGTTTTTTAAATATAAATAGAAAATGTTTCTTTGAACAAATGTGCCAGAAGAGCAGCGCGGCGAGAGGAATCGTGAAGGGTAGTTAAGCGCGCCTCAACCCTGACATGACGACCACGACCACTCTGCCAAGAGTGCTGCGACTAAGAAGAAGACCATAGAAAATATAACAAATAAACTTAATATCACGCCCTAAAATATCAATGAAACAGCCTGTATAAAATACAGAATGAGTAAGTTTACTTGTGATAAATATTTATTTAACGTCGCAATAAGTTTTTAAATATTATAGCAATTTCGGACTCGGCATAACCTCCGGGATTGGCATGGGAGTCATTCCTTGAATATGCAAAGAACTGCCACTTATCAAACGTCAAGTATCAAGCAAGCTTCATACGAACTGAGGAATTTGTATTTTATTAATCCTTATTTTTATTAAAAAAGTAAATAACAATAATTCAAATTAAATTCCTTTCAGTATAGGTGCAGGTGCATTGTATAACCTATTAATACTATTTGATTATAACTCTAAAATAGGCTAATCTACGGTGGCTGTTTTTGTTTTGTTCCCGGCATCTTTCTTTACGATGTTCAAATTTAGAAACCTGTTATTAGTGTTACGTTTAGTTCTAAGCTATTTGTCCATACAAATTTTATCGCCTTTGGTTTCTCTAAATAAATAAAATAAAAGAGGCCATAGTTTAATAGTGAAAAAAAACAATGGACCGGGAATGCAAATTTTATTTTTAGCAACAAACTTTTATAAAGACTTTTTTTTCTTTGCATTTGTGATGATAAGTGATATACTCGGGTGTAAGCGATCAATAGCACGCCCATATATAACAATGTACGTATTAAACATACATATGTAACATATTAAATTTATCTAATAATTTACCTATTAAGTGGGTGAGACATGTAATTATTTACCTACGTCTAATTAATCTCGGCAATTTACTAGAATGAGTAGGAATCTTCCGTTTCCGAAGTGTGGGTTAACTTTCGTAACACTTCAATGAGTAGGTACTACTAGATACCTCTTATAAATATGAAAACCAAATTACGTCTCCACAATCTGTTTTATTACTCGTTCATACGTCTTATGACCTATGAACGAGAATGAAATCGTGAATGAAATATTACGACCCCAATCGTATTAAATTGGGGAAAGGCCAAAGTTTAGGTCTTTTGGCACGATGACATGCCTATGTCATTTTTGTCATAGAATAAAGGTGACAGTAAATTAATTATATACCAATAGCAGTTGGGTCCCTAACGCAACACGCCCACGCGGCAGACCACCACGGAGATGGCGTGACGACTTTGATGTGCATTTACCAGACTGGCCCACTACAGCAAAGGACAGAAAAAACTGGAAAGAGGGAAGGGAGGCCTTTGCCCTGCAGTGGAACAACACAGGTTAAATAAAAAGCAGTTAGATTAAAGTGTGTTGCAAATAATAAAAAAAAATGTCTCAAAAACTGAGATATAACAAAGAAATTAAACGAAAAAAGAATGAAAAAAGACTGAGGTCGTAAAATGAGAAATAAGTTCATAAAAAACTTAAAATCATACGTTTCTGATTCTTCATTGGCAGAAGATGAGAGTATTAGAGTTTTTTGCAAAAGGGCTCGTCCGGGGAAGCTCTTCCATAATTAGTTTTTTTTTTTTAATAAAAACTTCTTTAAGCGCGTTGGACATTTTTTGAGATGGGAAAAAACCATTGAACTTGCGACACTGTTACCGTTACCGACACCTCTGTATCTCGTAATTGTTCAAGTTTCATTTTTGTCGACACTCCCGGAGTGCAACTTTCTTTTAAATTTTATTTATGACTGAATCAACAGAAAAAAGGCACTTGATATACCTTTTTCTGCCGCCAAGCAGCATCGCTGTGTTTCGGTTTGAAGGATATTGTTACGAGCTGAGGGTTCGGGATAAAATAATGGGAAACAGTTCAACCAAAATAACACTTTTATTCAGCACTAAACGATGAATACACGAACTTGGTCACACGTAATCACAACACACCAATTCACACCACTTATAGTCACCGAAATGTTCGCACGTATAGCTAAATCCAGACTGACTCGCGAGCAACTACTGTTCACGCGAGACCCTTCCCACGTCAGTCCTCCAGGGCCTCGCTGAGACTCACTCACTCAGACTAACTCCGACTAACTCACAACTGACTGTCCGGCCATCTCTCCGGCCTATTTATATCCACACATTTCGATTGTTCGAGAAGGATCTCGATCGTTCCAGGAAAAGGGTCGGTCCCTCGACACAATGGCCACTCCATTGTGCGCAACCGCAGACAATAACAAAAATAACGCAGCAAGACAAAAGCGTTCGAGAAGTTACGATTATTACTCATTGTTTAACAGCCTCGGCGTAACACTATGATGTCGATGAAATTACAGGCACATGAGGCTTTTCCCTGTATATTCACCTGTATGTCTCAAGTTGATGGACGGAAGGCAGTGTATCGTAAGGCACGTTTCTTAGGCGCGTGCCTACAAAGCAATATTTTGTTAAAGGCGATGGTTATCACTTAACATCAGGTGGGCCATAGGCTTTTTCCATCTGCAGGGAGTAAAAAAAAAAGATGAAAATTGTAATTTTATAAATTCATGGACACCCAATCATCAGAAGTTCGCGCCTAATTTTTAGCTGCGGTGAAAGTTGAAAAGTGGAACGTTTGTATTTAGACAGTTGGTTGTACTTCACGCTTCGAATCAAATGCACTCAACAGTAATTATTACTTTAGAGATTTTTATGCTTTTATTGGGCCTACTTTAACGAAAGGCCTTTTAATGAATGATTTATTCGCAATTATTTCTTTTTAACCGACTTCAAAAAAGGAGGAGGTTTTCAATTCAACTGTATTTTTTTTAATGTTTGTTACTACAGAACTTTCGACTGGGTGAACCGATTTTGATGATTCTTTTTTATTTGAAAGCTGGTGCTTCCCGTGTAGTCCCATTTCAATTTGGTTTAGTTCTGACAATGGGATCCATGAGAAAACCATTGAAGTCTTAAATTTTTTTAATTTTTATGTTATGTTATGTTTGCTAGCTTAGAACTCCGTTACATATCAACCGATTTGGAAAATTAGTTTTTTATTTGAAAGGATATATGTAAGTACTTTTAAATAAATCCCAAAAAAATTCATCAAAATTAGTAGAGTAGTTTGGTTTGTACTGTTATCTGAAGTCGGTTATATATTTGTTAAAAAGATACTTGTTTTTAAATAAATTATAGGCTAGCATTTGACCGCGATCTGATGGTAAGACGATATAAGACGATGATGCAGCCTACAATGGCAGGAACACGTAATGCAACCAGTATGGTACTTATGGGAATATTTAATGCAATAATGTATGTACATACCTAATCTAATTAATAATTGAATAATTTAATGATAAACATGCCAAACTCAGAGAAATAAAAAACACTTATAACAATGAATAGAATATGTCGATTTATTAAATGTCAAGTTGTACCTACATGTTAAAACTAGTTTTATCAAGAAATTATGTTTTTTGTAATGTCAATGTCATTACGTAATTCGTTTTTTATACTATTTGGAGATAGAACAAGCTTATGCCTGGTGCTAAGTGGTAAACATCGCCTGTAATAGAGCATTGCACGTTTAAAATGTGTCCTACGATGCACTGCCCTGAGTCCATCAACTTGAGCAGCATTACTGTGTTTCGGTTTGAAAGATATGGTTGCCGGTGAAATTACAGACACATGAGGCTTTACACCTATATGCCTTAATTGATGGACGCAGAGCAGTACATCGTAGGGCACGTTTCGAAGGTGCGTGATCTACGAGGGATAAATAAATAAATAAATAAATATTGCTGGACATTTCACACAGCGCTATCTAGCCCCAAACTAAGCAGAGCTTGTACTATGGGAACCAGATATTTAACTGATAGAATACTTAAATACTTTTTTTTTTGTAAATACAGACTTATAATATATAGAAAAACACCCAGACACGGAACAAATATCTGTGGATCATGCAAACATTTGTTCCGTGGCGGGAATCGAACCAGCTATCTCTTGCGTCTCAGCCTTCTATACGCCCACTGCGCCACGGAGGTCGTCAAAATACTTAATATAATACTTTGTTATAGGCGATGGTTACCACTTAACATCAGGTGGGCCATATGCTTGTTCAATCTTCAGGTAGTATAAAAAAAACCTTTAGACCTAATACTTTGCTCATGCAATGTTTAATTTATAAAGCACCAACATTAATGACATTTGTATGTAACGTTCCAAATACCAATGAAACTTAATTTGGCCATTTTAAATTCAAGCCGTCAAAATAAGTGTTACCTACTTTGTTTCACTTAGTTACCGCTATTGACGATTTTTCCTACTTAAAGCTATAATATTGGCGCGCTATTTTTACCAAAAATATTTTTATGTAATTTAATTTAAAAAAGTTTCGCTTTTAAGCAAACTATTTTTATAATATGTATTCATACAAATTGGGTTAAAATTATCAAAAAATTACGTGTCAGATCTTAAGGACTAATCAGAGTCTAGCACTTAACAATGTAGGTAAGTTAAGCTGTTGCAATAGAACTATAGTATTTGTAACAAAACTCCTCCGAAACGGCTTGACGGATTCTTATGAATTCGGTATATTCGGTAGGTCTGAAAATAGGACGTAAACAATGTTTCATACCCCTGAGTGATAAGGGTGGTCCACTACAATTTTTTTTTTATTTCTGTGGTCAGAATTTTTTATTGAAGTTATACTTCTTTTGGCGCGATGGAGAAAAATGATGAGAGTGAATTTTTACGATGCGCGCGCACACCGACACCTAAATTTAACAGCATGAAGTTAGTTCTAGGTGGTATGAAAATTGATAACTATGTTCAAGTTGTATATTCTAGTATTTTTATATGTAGAACACGTGTTTCGTAAGGGTACAATTAAACAGTGTGAATAAATAAATATTATTTTGGTGTTTTTATTAAATCAATTTCATATACGACGGTGATACTAATAATTTATTTAAATAAAATCTTTTTGATTAATTTTAATATTTATCGTTAATCACTATTGCATTTTAGTTATTTTTTTTCCATACGCCAAAGAAGTATAACTTCTAACGCGTGTACATAAGTACACACATTCTTTTTTTTATTTTTTTATGGTTGCATTAAAAAATACATACAACCCTAAATTTTCACCCTTCTACCACCAACCCATATTTATTGCGCGTACGAAGTCGCTGGCAACAGCTAGTGTTGCTATAAAAATGTTAAGTCATAAAATTTATCTGCAACTGTAAAAATTGTACTTTAAAAAATTTAAAATATTAGTACAAAATACATGAAATACCCTTTTATGCCTTTTCGAAAGTCATGGTCCAAAGCATTTCTGCAAATAGGGTTGCAAGAAGTACTTTAAAACGGCAAATGCTTGTTTTTGAGGTTATAAGAGCTTTTGGCAGCTGTCAAACACTATTGCTTCAGTGGAGGGCTAGCATCATAATCCTTACTAATTACCTTCTACAAATCTCACGTAATAGAAAACTTTTGTCATAGAAATGATCGTTTATCTGCAACTTGAAGTAATGACGCCTATTTTTACATGGAGCATTTCATTAGTTATAAAAAAATACAGGAATCATTTCGTAAGTAGGGAACACCTTTTTCCGCTGAAAGAACTGGACATCCATTAAGGTTTATAAATTCGAACCGAAAAAAGAACCGGGCGATCAAAAATAATCTATTTTCTGGAAATCGCTATATTGCCTAACCGGGCGAGTTTTAACCAGACGAGTTGACGATTGACTCAATCACTTTTAAATATTTAAGCATTTTGACAGTTGTCAAAATACATGATATATTAACGCTTCGAGTTCACAGTATTTTATAACCTTTATAATAGGTACATTTTGAGCTATAAAATTCTAAGTATTCGCTCGCCGACCCTAAACATTGCGTGATTGTTTTAATGTATTGATTTGCCGGAAAAGATAGCGTTATTAGCGGTGTTTAGAATATTAATGTGTCGATGACAGTGATACTGACATCTATTATACCAATTCTTACTGGTAGAATGAAGAAGGTTTTCAAACCATTTAATACTTCTCAGCAGGTTTTCTTTATATGCTTCGTTCCTTGTTGTGAAGCATTTAGGGGCTTCGAAGATTCCCTTACTACCTATGGTCATCTACCTCTGGGTCTTCTGGTGGAAGCTATGGTTTCTCTTATGCGCCCTCTCTTAGTGAAGTGCCATAATACTCATTTTAAAAATAGAAAAAGACATCTCTCTCACAAAATCTTTTTTTTATTGTGTTCCAAGACTTATTCATTCGCAAGATTCAATGAGGGGTTTTCACGGCCATGTTTTTATAACTGCTAATAGATGACGTTACTCTGTCATGCTCTGATTGACAAAGGAAAGTGAATTGTCAATGTCAATTGCCGTGTCAACTTGAAATAAAAACCAAACATTTGTGTTTGTTTGTCGGGCGAAATGAGATTGTTTTAGACAAATTTTGTTATTTTGTCTTTGAGACTTTGGGATATAAACCATATTTTTTTGCGGCGCATCTCCAGGTAGAGCCATCTAGTATGATAGTTGGAACTAGGTTTTATTAAATCGATAATGAGATAAAGCCCTTTTTCGAGAGAGAGAATGAAATCGAATACTTATATTTTTGTTGTTAAAAATTTCAACAACTTTCACTCAAATCAAATGTTTTTATGCATTAAAATCACTAGGATCACTTTGAAACGTCAATTTTACGGCCAGTGCCTTCGCGACCAAGCAAGGAAAGAAAGGCAAGAAACAAGGCGGGTTGTTCTTTTTAATGATCCTTTTAGAATACATAACAATAAAGAAATTAAATTACTTCTAAATTGTAACATTTCTGAACGAGTTGGAGCCAGTCCTAGATCTAGAATTTTTCATAACCGGGGCAGAAACTTGATGTGGCGCCCCCTCTTCTCCAACGTTTCAGATGGGGGGGTTAAAATTTGAAGCGTTCCAAATCAAATGAACAGCCAGGAGAACTATGTAGGTGGACCACGGTCAGGGAGTTGAATAATCGATAGTAAGACGTGCGCTGGATGCCAAGCGCTTTTTGAAACAAGTTTTTTCAAACATATTTTTATTGATGAATTTTGCCCTCCCTTAAATTTCCGCCCTCCTAGATCCGGGGCTGGTTGGAGCAATTTTAATCCAGCTTCTCGATCATATATTATGCCGAATTGTCAAAGAAAGCCTTTTTATAAAGATTTTGATTAATAACTTTTTAAATTTGTTAATTGTTTTTATATCCCTTACTACTAATCACTATATCCAGTTCTAATTGACAAAATCGAACAAAGAACTGCATATTGCAACCCTATTCACTGCAAGATGTATAAAACCATGCGTTTACCATACAATACAAAAAATAGCTTTGACCTACTTCCCCTATAATGATCCAGATGAACCGATTCCAACAATCGATTGTCCCGCTCCATTGGGCCGTTTATCGATTCTGATGCAAAGTGATGCATTATATCATTTACATAACCTATTGACCGTAATTATGTAAATACATTTGATAATATTGTATCAGTGAGTTCTGTTCTGAAAAGTTTGCGTACACAATGATTAATTTATAAAAGCAAAACTCTAAAGATAATACGACGAGTAACTTTTTAACAAAAATATAACCGAATTTAGAATAGTTTTTTTTTTAAAGAAAATATACAAATCACATTATGCATCCCTATAAAATTTGAGGGTTGCCCTCGATTTTTTGGGATCCCATCATTAGATCCTGACTTGGTCCCAATGGTACCACCATTTTAAACAAAAAAATAATTTCTCGAATCGGTCCAGGCGTCTTCGAGTAATAACTAAACAGAAATAGATTCTGACAAATACATTACCTCCTTCTTTTTTTTAAGTCGGTTAATAAGCTCCACTTTCCTAAACAGATAGCGTTGACTAAGGGGTCTATTATCTATTTCTTGCTTTTGTATGTAGCCAGTGGTTCTTGCATACCAGTGCTAGCGAAGGATAATATCAATTTATTACATTTTGGCTCATTTAAAAAGGTAATATTTATAATTATCTATTTATGAAATGTGCAATCAAAGTTATTTCATATGATACCTTACATGACCTGATACTTTTGTAAACTCTTTGCCGCCATTTTAAATTCGGTGCCCAAATTATGAACCTACTTGCAGTGCCGATTCTTTACACGACTGAACTCGGAGATCTCATAATGTCGAAAGCTGGTCCCGTTTTTCCTCTACTTTTCCTCCGATGATGTTTTTTTATGAAAGTCGTAAAAGATTGACTTTCCTTTCCTCTCCCATTGTAAATTGTTTATACTTAAACTGTACTATTCTAATCCCACATATTTTTAAAAGCAAGCCATGTCAGTGAGTAATTAGTTAAAACTACCATAAACAGCTACGTGTTGATAATTTCAATGCAGTAAGTACTTATTCTAACAAAAACGTCAAATAAAACCAAACGCAGTGTAACGAAACGTCGGAAGTCGGTCATAAATCTTTTGAAATTCGAACAAAAAAGCGCGGGCTTACGTACAAAATTGAAATATGGCCGACGACACTCGAATTCCGAATTTGAATGCGTTTGGAAGCTGATGAAAGCTTCATTCATGTCAAGTGTCATTGTTTGAATTTGGAATTGTTTTTTATATTTTGTTTTGTAACGCACTTGTCGTAATTTATTGGATTCAAAAATAAACGCTGGAAATACAGTTTTGTGGTCCCTTTGTAATGATTATGGCGAACGAAAATACTACTAGCTGAGTCACCACGGCTTCGCATGGATTTAAAAAAGATATGGCTAATAAGGTCTTTAGTTCATACAAAATCCCACATCCCATCCAATTTTAATTTTTTCGGGCATCTTTACTAACTTTTCCCCTAAAAAACCTTATTCGGACATTTAAAAAAATAATCTTTCCAGGTAGTCTCAAGTGATGCGTTTACCAACGTACACCATTTCATTTTTGTTTATGTAGATTTATCATCATTATCATTGGCCTGTACGTCTATTACGGGACCAGATTTTTATAGGTACCTACCTACATAGATTTATAGGTATAGCAACTTTGCATTGGCAGAATGCACAGAGCATACGACGTCTGCAAGCAAGAAAAACAATGCCTAGTTAGATCGTCAACTGACATTTAACATGGTTGAATGCAAGGACAAAGCTCATTCCTCAGATATAGAATTTATACTCATGATGCAAGCGACAGAGGAGTGAGTGAAACTGGTAGCGACATAGTTAGTGTTGTGTGTTTGCCTGTACCTAGTACTACCGAAGACAACAGCAGTGATGATAATGGTGGTTCACGTATTTATTCACGTTATACTCATTATTTTGATGAACTAAATGCATGTTGACAATCTACTATCTGCGTTTGCCAGATCATTTTAAACTTTGAGACTTAGATGTAGAGTTGTAATTAGCTAAATACTATGTTAGGTCTAGATAATTGTGAGATACGGTCTAGAATGCGGAACTATTAAGACTTATTTAAAGATCATTTGATTCTATTGGATGCTGGAAGCATAGTATTAGTCATTAAGATGTTCAATAGTATGACTACCTACCTTTTGGACTGCCTCCGTGGCGCAGTGGGCGTATAGCCGGCTGAGACGCAGGAGGTAGCGGGTTCGATTCCCGCCGCGGAACAAATGTTTGCATGATCTACAGATATTTGTTCCGTGTCTGGGTGTTTTTCTATATATTATAAGTATGTATTTACAAAAAAAAAAGGTATATAAGTATTCTATCAGTTATCTGGTTCCCATCGTACAAGTTCTGCTTAGTTTGGGGCTAGATAGCGTTGTGTGAAATGTCCAGTAATATTTATTTATTTTATTTACCTATAATTTAACTATTATAAGAATTAAATTAAGTTAGTAAAGTAATCCAAGTAAATCATGCTCGGTATATCACTTTTGAACCACATACCCAATGACGAAATCCGACGTTACACAAAGGTTGTGGACATGGGTATAAGGATCGCAGAGCTGAAGTGGAGATGGGCTGGATTTTTGGCTAGGAGGGAATGACGGGCGTTGGACGAAGGCGATTACAGAGTGGTGGCCAAGGCATGCTCGTAGACAAAGAGGCAGACCACCCGCCCGATGGTCGAATGACGCTATAAGCGTAGCTGGGTGTCAATGGATGAGACTCGCAAGGAACCGGATAGAATGGCGTGATAAAGAGGAGGACTATATCCATTGTGGATGCAGACGGGCTGAAATGATGATGATGAGTAAGTAATTATGAAAAACTTGTTGAGTTTAGAATCTCCTCGCTTTTCCAAAATCGGTTAATATTGTAGTTTGTCTAAAAATGTTTACTATAGGTAAGTACATAAAGAAAAAAAAATATTAGTTCGTTGTTTATGATCCTTGTATACTTACCTACCTTTAAATCATCTCTCTCTCTCTAGTTTCAAAGGTTTGCTGGAAGAAAACTCTTCTTAGGGTTAAGCTCGCCTTTGCACATGCGCGTTATTTCTGTAATTTTTAATGTATTTTCTTCTGCACAATAGCGAATAAAGATTAAGTAATTGAATGTAGTAAGATTGAATAAGTACATACATTGTAATATAAGGGCTGCAGGCGATCTATTGTAACCAAAGATATTTATTATTAATGATTGTTTACTCCCGAGACACACAACTTTTCATCACAAGTGCGAGGAAATCTTTAAATCTCATACTCAAAAATCTGGTGTGAGTCAGCCACTGAGCAAAAAAACTTTCTCATAACGTGATACGTTAATTATATTAGCATCTGTACGTTTCGATAACTATGTAATGGGTTACGTTGCGATATTCTTCATTCGTGTACGGATATTTAGCGACTTGAGAAATATCTTCGATCTAAGATTGCAAGGTTAAAAAACCAATGTCATTGAAGCAATTATTTTTGATATTAGTGCCAATTAATTTGTGGGTGTAGGTAGGTTATATTAACTTAAATATAATTTCAAGTTGTTGGTGAAAGTGAATGAAAACTTTATTTTTTGTCGACTGAGACGCAGGAATAGCGGGTTCGAATCCCGCCGCGGAACAAATGTTTGCATGATTGACAAATATTTGCTCCGGGTTTGAATGTTTTCTATATATTATACAGTGCGTTTGGTATTATACTGACGATATTTCAAGTGACGGTTTCTCAAAACATAAAAAAGTCTTCTCGAAAAAAAAACTACTGGATATATTATCAAATTTTAAAGAAAATCGACTAAGTTTAGGTGATTCATTCGATATAAAACTTACTGCCTACTCTTGCAATCGACATTCAAAAATCAAGGCCGATTTGATATCTCTTTCGGAAATGGCTGCGGGTTTTGGGTTAGAAAGGGACAATAAGAGATACCTCGAGACGTCACCAATACAGTATCTGTAGTTAGATGGCAAGCATTATTCAGTAGCACAACATACGTTTATTAAAGTGTTTGTTTTTACATGCCAAAATAAATTTCATATATCTTGGTAAACATTTCACAAATTGAACCGTAAATTAACCGTTGGGGTAAACGTGTTCTGGAGTGGAGACCACGTCTAGGCAAGCGAAGTGTAGGACGCCCTCCGGCTAGATGGAGTGACGATTTGCGCGCTGTGGCTGGCAAGGATTGGATGAGAAGAGCTGAGGATCGGGCTCAATGGCGCACCCTGGGAGAGACCTACGTCCAGCAGTGGACTGCTATAGGTTGATGATGATGATGATGATTTCACAAATTTGTTTATTATGCTCATCAAAATAACCCCTTTCATTTTTGTGCATATATTATCAAACACCCTATATATTGTTATTTACTACTGTTAACTACTGGTCCGATTTCAAAAATTCTTTCCCCCATAGAATGCTATATTATTCTTAACATAAGCTATATTTATTACTAGAAAAAAATAGGAATGCCTACTAAAACTTTAATAGTGTAACCCAAGATGTAAAAAAATATCTTTAAAAAATGTTTAAAAGATTAACGTTTACCCGTGCGAAGCCGAGACGGGACGCTAGTTGTATATAACTTAAGTCGCAATATTTATTTCGTAATTTGAAAAAAAATTGTATGAACTTCTTACTACAATAGCAAACTTTCCCATTACTCCCACAAATAAAATAAATATTAATACTGCCCGCAGAAACGTCAATTGTTGATGGATTTATAAATATTTCTACTCAAAGGGGGTACAACTTCATTTCTATTCTTACCCTCATTTAGAAAAGACACGTGGCATAAATTGGTAATATCCTAAAAATACCCAACTTATGTAATAGCTCTATTTCGAACTCTATTCCTTTCACGATAAGACTACCAAAACCAAGCAGTTTTTCAAACATGGTAATTTTGTATTAGTAAGTTCGGGGTGTGCCAAAATTAACAGTATTTCTGTAACATGGATTATACGTTGTAAGGTTTTGGAAATAGAGTTGAAATTTAAATGAGAAGATTTTGGTAGACTGAGTTATTACTTCATTGCACTCATGGGCGTTTTTATGGAATAAAATGCCTTTTATGGCTGCAATGATGGTATTATAGTTTAATGTTTTGACCAAAAATATAGAGCATGTACCTATAGCTAGTTTACACAGTGCGAGCTTTTTTTATTATTTACTAGCACACTAGCAAAAGAGATCGCTTTTAGCAACCCGCTGTACCGTATTAATGTATTAAGTATATATTTTTGTGTTTTATATACATATTATGTATTAATTATTTAGTTACTTATTTATTATAAGTATGTATTTACAAAAAAAATGTAAGTATATAAGTATTCTATCAGTAACCTGGTTCCCATAGTACAAGCTCTGCTTAGTTTGGGGTTAGATAGCGCTGTGTGAAATGTCCAGCAATATGTATTTATTTATTACATGTATATATATCCTTTGTTATTTTTTTATTTGATTTACATTAAAGAGTACCTGTCTTATTATTTTTATAAATAAATACACAAATAAATATTGCTGGACATTTCACACAGCGCTATCTAGCCCATAACTAAGCAGAGCTTGTACTAGCGAAACTAGATAACTTATAGAAAACTTATATACTTTATTTTTGTAAATACATTCTTAAAATACCTATATAGAAAAACATCCAGACCCGGAACAAGTATCTGTAGATCATGCAAACATTTGTTCCGCGGCGGGAATCGAACCCACTACGTCCTACGTCTCAGCCGGCTATACATCCACTGCGCCACGGAGGTCGCCAGTATTATTATTACTAGTGAAAACTGAACTATATAAACGTCTCAAATACCACTTACCTAACCAGTTTCTTAATCAACAAACGCCAAAATAATATACCTGTAACAATATAAAACAATTCATTAGTAACCTAATTCATACACCGACGACCTTGCCGAACTTTTCTTCCATAAAGTTCTCTCCATCGTTGTCTGGAAGTAATCACTTTAAGCGATGAATACAAAACTATATTGATCTGACAACCAGAAATAATTCTACTAACATTCTGTTCTCACGTCAAACACTAAATCGAGTAACAAAATTAACAGCAGGGAGTAATTTTCAACAATCATCGTAATTGATAATGGTTCTATGAGTTAATAAGTTTGTCTAGCTAGCTACTACAATTCGCCAAATGTTCGTTTTGTATCTTTAGGTGCGTTGGGCATTTTTTGAGATGGGAAAAAACCATTGAACTCGCGACACTGTAACCGCTACCGTTACCGACACCTCTGTATATGAAATGAAAACTTCTTTAGGCGCGTTGGGCATTTTTTGAGATGGGAAAAAACCATTGAACTCGCGACACTGTAACCGCTACCGTTACCGACACCTCTGTATATGAAATGAAAACTTCTTTAGGCGCATTGGGCATTTTTTGAGATGGGAAAAAACCATTGAACTCGCGACACTGTAACCGCTACCGTTACCGACACCTCTGTATATGAAATGAAAACTTCTTTAGGCGCGTTGGGCATTTTTGAGATGGGAAAAAACCATTGAACTCGCTACACTGTAACCGCTACCGTTACCGACACCTCTGTATATGAAATGAAAACTTCTTTAGGCCCGTTGGGCATTTTTTGAGATGGGAAAAACCATTGAACTCGCGACACTGTAACTGTTACCGACACCTCTGTATATGAAATGAAAACTTTTTTAGGCGCTTTGGACATTTTTTGAGATGGGGAAAAAACCATTGAACTCGTGAGACTGTTACTGTTACCGACACATCTGTGTATGAAGTGAAAACTTCTTTAGGCGCGTTGGGCATTTTTTGAGATGGGAAAAAACCATTGAACTCGCGACACTGTTACCGTTACCGTTTCCGACACCTCTGTATACGAGTATATGTAGTGAAAACTTCGGTAACGGTAACGGTACCGTTACCGATACCTCTGTATATAAGTATCTCGTAATTGTTCAAGGTTTCACTTCTGTCGGCACTCCCGGAGTGCCACTTTTTTTTAATTAGCTTTAGCGGCTTTTTTATCACTACGGCCATTTAGGCCTATTGTGATCGCCACTTGTGTATATGCCACCCCTAGGTTCATGGGGGCGTTCATAGTTCACCACTCAGCCCTACAGCTGTTAAAAACTGAACGATATTCTTAGGGGTTATAGCTGTTAGCTCTTCCGGGCTAAGGATATGTTTACCCAGATGAATGCTACGTTTGCGTATTACCGGACCACACTCGCCTAACATGTGTAGAGGCGATTCTATCGCCTCGTTGCAGAATCTGCAAGTTTGTGTATCGCTTAGCCCTAGCTGGATATGTGCTCGACAGTGTTCAGTTCAGTTCAACATAGTTACAGAAAGTATTAAAAGATAGAACATGATTAAGCAAGCTACTACTAAGATGGCTGATTAAACCAAAAAAAATAATTTTTAAAGTGTAAAAAATACATATAGATATCAGATACATCAAGATAACCCCAAGTTTATGATATTTGCTGAAAAGAGTCAAACAAGTTGTAATTACGAGGCAAACATGATAAAATCTTTCTCTTTTTGGTGGTATTCTAAGAAAAGAGCATTTAAATTAGCATCAGGTTTGTTTTACAGATAAAAATACGATTAACACAGTTTCTGTTTTCTTTCTTTGGTTTAAGTCCTTGTAGGTAAAATTTAGAATGTAAATGTATATTGATAATGTTTATCTTTGCACCTACATGTTTTTCGAAATTTATAAATATTTTTTTATTTTTGTAGTGTTATCCGAAGACTTTCAAAGATTTTAAAACCATCTCAAATGCGCGGCGGGAATCGAACGCACTACCTCCTGAGTCTCAGCCGGCTATTCGCCCACTGCGCCACGGAGGTCGGCGAGGATGGTTTCAAATAAGTTTTTTTTGTTCAAAAATTACTTTTTCAAAACAAGCTTATATAAAATTCATAATCGGAACCGCAAACAGATTCAAATGAGCCCAAACACTAGTAGCCTACTAATAATCCATTTAAAAGTTCCGTTTTCTAGAATCCGTCTCCATCATGAGACCACCTCCATGGTACCTTAATATTGCATTGTCACCGAAGTTACATATGTATTCCAAATTTCAGCTCAGTCGGTTGAGGGGAACGCGTTTAAAGATTCCACTCGGACAAACATACATACATTGCTAGTTAATAAAAAGCTTGTAAAATCTTAGTTATAAATATGTTAATGTCAAAAGAAGACCAAAATAATAAATATATATGTTTTATATATAAATCGTTATACGGTACGGTTGCGGTTAGAAACCGCCCCGCACAACGACGCGGTTTCAAACCGCGTTTGGTGTGTTGTCTTACATAGCTCAACAGCCGCGATAACCGCACCGCGCTTCGCCGCCCAAACCGCATGCGGTGTGTGCTCCACACTCCGCGGTTTGGGCGTTGAAGTCCTAGTCATTTCGAGTTATTGATCGTGTTAATTCCCATCGTGAGAAGAATAAGGGCCGTAAAAAAGCCCTCAAATATTGCAAAGGTCATTTCCTAAGTAGGAATGTTAAGTAAAAGGACTCATGGGGGGCATGACATGGTGAAATATTGACTTAAAGGGGAGCTATAAGGGTTCTAAGCTTCTGAAGTGTATTGGTTATTTAGGGATGACTATCGAAAATTTATACTTCCATACTAATTTTATAGACTACATTCCGCCCGCGGTTCAACTCAGGTCATTAGGTGAAAGAAAAAAAGAACTCACTTTCGCATCACACTAATATTATACATGCAAAAGTTTGGATGTTTGTTTATTTACTTGTTTGGTTGTTACTCAATGACGTCGTAACGGCTAAACCAATTTCGATAAAATTTAGTGTGTACGTAGATTATAACATGGATTACCTATGCTACTTTTTATCTCAGAAATCAGATCTTATGGGATAAAAACGATGATTGGATTCTCCTTACAGATTACTATTAAATTTGGTATATACTTTACAGGCTACTTTTTACCCGACTCCACAGAAATAGGGTAATGGCTATATTGGCAAACCACGTGTTTGAAGCCGCGCGCGGAAGCTTGACATTATACATTGCATAATCAAAACTGTAATAAGCTCGGCTTGCACAACGATCCCTAAACGTGTTTAGCAACTAAATATGTTTAAATTTGACGTATTTGATTTGACAACTCCTTAAATCAAATTTAGCCACTAAATACGTTTAGGCATCGTTGCGCAAGTCGCCCTGAATAGTAATATTTTTTCTTTAGATAAATCAAGGATTATAAAGGAAGTGGCATGACATTACTCATCCATCAGACATTACAATAATAATTGCAACAATATTTTTATCACCAGCATCCTGCCGAGATAAAATTCTTAAGTCGTTTCTGAGAAACCTTCGACAACAGATAGGTATGTTTACTTTTATATGACTCTACATTACCTCTAGATTAAAGGTATCAAGGTTTTCAAGGTAAAGATATAGAAATATGTTTTTACCACCAGTTTTTTTAAGAATCTTTAAAGCAAGGAAACTAGTGGTTCTGTGAGTACAGTAAACCTCGCGAGCCCTTATGCAATAACCGATACTTTCCGCTTTCCCTTAGTCTTAGGAGGTCGAATCTGGTGTCTACGGGTTCGTCTCGTAAAGCAATGCAAAAAAAATATCAAGCTTTGTAAGCTCTGAACTGTTTCGTAACGAGCAAAAAGTAAAGTTCGTTCTTGACGTAACCCAAGAAAAGAAACCCCCATGAATTATTTTTTTGATTTTTAAGTATCACCATAGTATCCCGCTAATAATACAAATGAGTTTCACACATAACGACCAAAAAGTTTGAATAGGAGGCGAGTTTTCTTCCGTGTAAAAATAATAAAATAATGAAAGTTTGCTATTTCCATTAATTTTTAGACGTTTACATTACATTTCTTTGCAAAGATTGATCCTTATCAGCAACAGAATCCATTCGTTCAATAATAAAGGCTGTTTTTTTATTAAAATCATTCGGATCGATTTCCGTCAAAAGTAGTAGATTAAAAAAACGAAATATGCAGTTATCGTTTTCTTATAAATCGAGGGCATGCACGACTTTTCGTTAACTCTCGTGGTTTCGGACTTGGCCATCACCGCCCTTCTCAAAAAACCACCCCGTATAACGATACAGCAAAATTCCCCCCCCCCCCCCCACTACCCCTTCACCCCTTTTGAAAATATACTCCGTCATTATATTTTGTAGTTTAAATTGCAAATTTACAACACCTTATTATAAATCGATTGAGATACATACCGTAAGAAAATAATAAAAACTAAAATACTTATCGATTTGTTGCCTTGAGTTAAAGTGAATATAGCGATTATATTCACACTTAAGTTTCGTTTTGGAATAAGCCTAAGTTTAGTTACGTTATGTCTTTTTCATCTCTCTATCCGTTTAATTCTTTTTCATGTTAAGAATTTAAAACAAAAGCAGGCGTTAATATAAACAAAGCTAGGTAATAAAACTTAATTTAGGATTATTTCTCACGCTATCATCCATCTCTCTCACACGTACTAATTATGAATGAGACGGAACAGTCATTCATACTAATTTAGTAACCCATTTTTATCTAGTATGCGGGTCGAAAAGGGCCTAGTAATAATCATAATTGTACGTTTGTAGAACCGACGTTAGATTCTACTATACAGTATATTCTGGGCATATTATTAAACTCAAAATGTATCTATTTAATGACAGCTAGGAGTATGAGTAGCCTGGTGAAGTACTACCACCAATAGCGTCTCTCAGTCTGTCTGTCTGTTCTCCCCTACAAGTCGCATTTTTAACCGATTTTGACCTAAATTGGGACACAAGTTGAAATTGAAATTGAAATATTTTTATTTTATCAACAAAAAGCACACCTTATGACTAATAATTTTAAAACAGATATGTAATTATATGTAAAGTAAACTTATTGTTGAGAGGATTTATTAATTAAATGATTTAGTCGGTGGTCTTCACACTAGGCCAAGCCTGTATCGCGAAGACCTTGAAGTACTTGTATGGATTATGCAATTGTTTACACCTCGGACTAATAAAATAACAATTGATAACTTATAATACTGTAGTGTAGTTCCTTGATTTATTTTCTACATTTTGTAATCAATCGCGATTTTTGATAAAGGGGAAAATAGGGGGAAAATAGGGGGAAAATAGGGGGAAAAGGGGGATGTTTGCTGTAGCGTTATGTATCGACGGATTTCAATCGAATTCGAGAGACACACTAAGGACTTCTGCCGCCAATATCAAGTCCTAAAATTTTCCGAAAAAATTCCTGGCTTGGTCGCGAAGGAACAGGCAGTAAAATTGACGTTTCAAAGTGATCCTTGTGATTTTAATGAATAAAAATATTTGACTTTGACTAAAATCAGTTAATACGATTCCAGATGTGTGTTTTAAATTAATGTCGTTTATGAAAAGAAATGTTGTAATCCCGGGCATTTTTTCCACAGTCAATAAATTCAAGTACGAAATACCAGAAATGCTTCCGAATTCACTGCCACCATTTTCCACCCCTATCAAAACATCTTCACAGGGGTGGCAACTGGCAATCTAATTGGCTGGGGTAGATATCTTTATTTTTATTGCTATCGATTGAGCAGAACAAAATAGTATTGAGACATTGCATTGATTAGATAGGGAGACTGCTTGGTAACAGTTCTAGGAGTTTATGCTTAATAGGGTGACCGTTACTGGCTTTTAGAACAGAGACCAATTGTATGTTTAACATAATTACTGATTTAAACGGGTATTTATCGCGAATGTAAATGCTTAAAGAATGTGTTGGTATAAATATGTACAAAAAAAAGCTAAAACAATACATTATCGATTCAAGTTAAATACGTAGTAATAGTTATCAATATCGAGTAGTTGAATTAGAATACTTGAATCAATCAGAAAAAAAATTGCGTGATATTTGCTGAGACCCCCCCTCTCTCCAACGTAAGACTAGATGAGATTTGACTCGACCCCTTCCCCCCCCTTAAACATCTCACGTATTTTATGGACGCCCCCTAAGTACTACTGCAGCAACTACCCTCACTTGCTCTTCACAATTACTTCACACTACGCACTGAGATGACCCATCACGACGCGCATAACGGGTTCCAGGCCGCTGAGAGTCTATAGCCATTTTCACGATTGAAAGGATATATCTTGATTTCAATCGCTTCACGAACAACTCTCTTGTAATAATGACATATTTAACTTCCGCTATCAAAATAGGGGTTATAAATCTGTCTGTCTGTGAGTGTGTCTGTCTGTGGCATCGGTTCCCAAACGGATGGAACAATTCTGACCCGTTTTTTTTTAATAAAAAGCTAGTTTAAGTGGTTTTTAGCTATGTCAGTTTTTAACACCCAAAGCTAAAAAAGGGATCGGTGGTTTATTAAATATGTAAAAATTTACTTGTTCATGTAGTACGAGCGCCGGCCGCAAGATTCACTACGTTATTTGTTAGAAACATAAGCCCCACGGCCAGAGCTGAGCAAAATACATGCTTTGCGTTAATTATAATACAAGTTACAAAATACTATCTCACACGTATTTAAAATACGAAATACAAAATATTTTTAAGCCATGTATTTGATATATACATTACAAAATACAATATGTTAACTATTGCTATTTAAAATACAAAATACAGTCAGGTGTTAGGTACTTGAGAATTTAACGTATCTACAGCACAGGTGCAGTGTTTCCAACTTTAAAGATTGACATATTTAGCGGTCGTCATTTTACTTACGAATAGTTACGAAAACTATCGAGCGCTATTTTCTGTAGAACGCACCATTAACAATATCGCTAAATTTATTTATGTACAGATGTATTTTGAAGCCATAAATATTTGAAATACTAACTACAAAATACCTTAGCGTCAGGTATTTGAAATACCAATTACAAATTATATTTTTACGAAGTAATTGAATTACAAATACAAAATACGTATTTGTAATTCAACTACGTATTATAATTACAAGTAATTAAAATTCCCCTGCCCACGGCACATGTTTAGAAAAGTGTAACATACTTACTTTTGGTCGCCATAGAAATAACAGGAGTAGAAAGAAAGACAAAGCGGTCACAGAAACGCGACAACTTTTACGAAACAAAAGTGGGCATCTGTGTGGCGTAGTGTTTGGACTTGCTTTGGCTACCCCCTTATAGTATATCATTAAGCCATATATTTTTCTCGCAAATAAATCAAACACTCTCTGTTTGACGTAGAATCATGAAATTTGGCAAGAAGCAAGATCTCACAGCACAAGTAAAAAAAAATTAAGTAAAAATTGGCACTCCGGAAGTGCCGACAGTTCAACACTACAGATAACTATATACAGAGGACGTCGGTAACAGGAACGGTAACAGTGTCGCGAGTTCAATGGTTTTTTCCCCATCTCAAAAAATGCCCAACGCGCCTAAAAAAGTGTCACTTCAAAAATCCAAAAAAGTTTAATTTGTAGTTATATCACATAAAACTAATAATATATGTTTATGGAACTTTCAGTGTGGGAGTCAGACTCGCACTTGTCTGGTTTTTCTACGAGAATAGGTCATCAGATTAAAGTTTGAGGTGTGAATAATATTACCCCTTTTAACTTTACATAAAAATTACTATTACCGGTAAGGGGTTACTAATTAACCCTTTTTAACGCCCTAATTACAGGCAACGAAATGGTTTTCCGCCTGGCTTGTTTTTAATCAGATTTTTTGTATAATACGTGGAAAGTATAATATAATTAGACTTATAAATGGTATAATAGCTGATTAGAGGTTTTGTTCGGTGTTAAGAGGGTTGTGGTTTTGATATCGATTCCATTACAACTTGTTTTAATACGACACCCGTTTATTTATAAAAACCGAGACAGAATTTAAACTCTGGTGAAGAAGTTTTGTTACAATGAAAGTGTGAATTTGACTTTTTTTAAAATAACTGTTATGTTCGATAATATGATTTAATCTACCTCGGGACTTTTAACGCATAGTTAAATGTTGACGAAGTATATCATCATCATCATCATATCAACCAAAAGACGTCCACTGCTGAAAAGCTTCCCCCAAAGCGACCGATCTTGTGCCGCACCCAACGGCTCCCAGCAACCTTTATCACGTATTTTCATCTAGTGGAGAGTCGTCTTACGCGCTTTCCAGTGCGAGTCCTTTCTCGAGAACCTTTCTGGAGTTACCCCAACGGCCACCAGTTATTCGAGATATGTGCCCTGCCCACTGCCACTTCAGCTTGCCTTTGTCACCAAAACAAGAAATTCGTATCGTTATATTAAAAACTAACACGTGATACATTTCGATACATGTCTCCTAGTGCGTACAAGACTTGAGACATGCAGATATAGTGTCATGTCCTTGTAAAATATTGTAAGCAAAATTAAATAAATATTTCCCTCTTTAACAAGTAATTCTAAATGTTACATAATAACGTTTATAATCAAATGGCATGCATAACATCGATCAACCGCCAAGCGCGCATAAATCATAGTGAACCGTATAAATTGATTCCTCATGGTACACCACCCCTACTCTTGGCTTACGTGTGGTTCACTTATAGCTCGACCTACGTGGTGCAGTGGGCGAATAGCCGGCTGAGACGCTGGAGGTCGCTCGTCCGCTGCGGAACAAACTATTGCATGATATGCAAATATTTGTTCCCTGTTTGAATTTCCCTGTATATTAATTTTAATTATAATTTTATTAGTATGTAAAAATAATATACTCTTTATTGTACACCAAATAAAAATACAGTACCAAAGGTAATATACAAGAAATAATGGTACAATAAGCGGTCTTATCGCTAAAAGCGATCTCTTTCATACAACCTTTGTATAACATATTTATTTATTGCGAATATGGGCTAGTAACAGGTAGTGATGCAGTTTGAGTTCGTCCATAATCATCATAACAATAAGATCAATTCATCATCATCATCCACAGTCTGACTTCCACTGCTGGGTAGAGGAATCTCCTTGCACGTGCTCCTCTAAGGTCCTGTGCTAGCCTCATTCAGATTTGACCTATTTTTTTTTTATTTGATATTATAAACTTCCAAACTCAAGGTTTGCCAAAGAGTATGGCTATTGGACGCAACGTGTTAGGGGTAAAGAGAATCGATAGGATCCGCAATACTACCCTGCGTGCGAAAACCGGCATCGCAGATGTTGGCGACAAGACTGTTAGGCTGAAGTGGGATTGGGCGGGTCACGTCAGTCGTATGGTTATAGATAAATGGGCAACAGTCGTCACACAATGAGTGCCTGCAGATCGGCGACGAAGCCGGGGCAGGCCGATGAAGCGTTGGCGTGACGACCTCGATGCATTCCAAGATGGAACACGGGACATGGACAACAATTATTTTAATTTCACAGTGTATTATGCCACTTTAGTGCATATATATAGTGTATATATATATATATATATATATATATTGCATATATAGTGCACTTTAGCTTTAGTGGGCCACTTGGTGGGTAGGCACAAGTAAAACACAGATTTTGTGCTTCAATATTTATATTAAAGAAATAAAATACTTACATTACATTATAGTATAAACAGTACATTAATTTATACTCATCAACTGTCCCTGAAGAGATAGCACTAATTGAAGTTACTGTTGGAGCACTGGGTATGAAATAAACACACTTTTTATACCAGCCACAAGCACTACCACCACACTTTTCACTAAAAACCTGCATTGTTCTACACTGCCATACAATGTCTACTGGAGCGAAAATCTACACCACAGATCCTTTGGCCGCCATCAAGGAGCTTGATGATAAGCTGGACAGCTGCATGGCCACATTTGAGGCACGCATGTCAGCTGCCTCACCAGCTTCTCTGGGGCAGCTGGCGGCGGAAGTGAAGCAGTTCAAGGTATGCATGAAGCTTGCGATTGACCTCGTCCGCAGCCAGGTGACTCAGGTCACTGCACTTGTGGATGATGCTGAGAACAGAAGCCGTCGCAAGTTTCTTTTGTTCCGTGGAGTCGAAGAAAAGGAGGGAGAAAACCTTAAGGAAGTCATTGCTGAGGTCGCTAAGGACACACTCAAGATAAGCCACTTCACCCCGGATTGTATTCGGTTCAGCTATCGTCTCGGCAAGGACGCTACTCGAGGTGGGTCTCGTCCAATTCTCGTGAGATTTCACAATCTGGACATTCGCTCCAGTGTCTGGCGGAGCAAGAAGAACTTTAAGGGAACAGGAGTGTCAGTCGCTGAGTATCTGACGGCCACCCGGCGCAGCTTCTTCAATGAAGGACGCCGTGTATATGGCGTAAACAAGTGCTGGTCTCAGGACGGTAACGTCTATCTATTGGCACCGGACGGAACGAAGCATAGAGTTGTTTCCCAGGCTCAGCTTGGAGAAATCATACAAAAGTTCCCACCAATGAAGGAGGCACAAGCTGCCGCAGTTGCTGCGGCCGCCTTGGCACCAGGGAAAGCTGCACCAGCGCGTTCGAAGGCCGGGCGCTTTGTGAGGCCGAAGTAATCGAGTCGATCTGGCCAATTTCGGGCGTTTTTGGCGGTATATTTTAACAAATCCTGGCAGTAGTACATTTTCTTTTTTTTACCTAGGTAGGTACCACATTTATTTTTGATAACTGACACTTGGTCTGACATAACGTGTCCGTGTGTTCGTGACTGTGACGTACCTGTTATTCTTGACGTTGACGTACTACAAGCCGTTGGCCGCCAGCGCTGTGTCGTCGTTCCGTTCCGTTTTACGAAGACATTTCTGTTTGTAAAATTTATGTTTTTATTTTGTTTTTCTGTTGGTTATAATTTTTGAACATTGTTTACTGTAGTTGTTTAACATACATAAGTACACAATAATTGTACCTGCATTCAACTCTCCAGACTAATTGGCAGTGTTTGTGGCTTTAGATGGCTTCGTTTGTATTGTTCTGTTAACAGTATTATTATTTAAATAAATTATATATTTATATTTTTATTATTTATATTTATCTTATTTATTTATAATGGATTGCTCAATATCTTCTGATTTATTTAAATCATTCGACTCTGATAGCTTCGTGGATGCTGTGGATGATAGCGTTGCTGAGCCTTTGCTTAGGGAACAGCTTGACAAATCGTTTGCTCCTTTTAAAAAAAACTTTAACGTGTGCCACATCAACGCCCAGAGCATACCTGCTCACTACTCGGAGCTATTAGCCACTTTTACGGGCGATTGTATACACGCCTGTCTCGTTTCCGAAAGTTTTCTCAAACCTTCACTTCCTTCTCCTTTTTTCTGTCTACCCGGTTTTGTGCTTGTTCGTAATGATCGCACCAATGTTAGATGTGGAGGGGTTGCGATCTATTTACGCGCTGACTTTAATTATAAAATTATCTCCAGTTCGCCTTCTGCTTACTCTGCTTCTATGGAGCATCTATTTGTTGAGGTACAGGTGAGCACTGGTAAAGTACTATTGGGAGTGGTTTATGCGCCCCCTACAGTTGACTATTTTAATTCTCTCGACCAGTTGCTTGAAACTTTTGTGCCTCTGTACGATCAGATAATTTTAATGGGAGATTTTAATACCTGCCTTTTAAAAAATGATATTAGATGTAAACAATTAGTCAATATTACATCTTCTTTCAACCTTAACATCTTAGATTTAGATCCTACGCATCATATCAATGATAGGCACACTAAACTGGACCTCATAATTACACGAGACCACAAACGCGTTTCTATTTATGGTCAATTTCCAGCCCCGGGATTTTCACATCATGACCTTATATTCGCATCATTTAAAATTAGAACACACAAAATAAAACCTAAGATCATAATGCAACGTAACTTTGCCGCTATGGATCTTGATAAGCTCCGTACTGATACAAGTGCCATTGAATGGTCTCAACTCTTATCTGCTAGCGATGTTGATGAAAAAATCACAATATTCAATGGCATACTAACATCGCTATATGATAAGCATGCTCCTTTCAAGGCGGTTCGCATGAAAAGACCTCCCGCACCTTGGTTGACTGAATATATCCGCAAATTAATGGCTAGGCGTAATAAACTATTCCGCAAATATAGGAGAGACTCTAATGAAGAAACTTTTCTTAGCTATAAAAAGGCGAGAAACCGGTGCAATCAGGAGATTAGGAATGCTAAGCGTCGTAACATCTACGGAGCCATTGAGAACTGTACTCCAAATAACATCTGGAAAGTGCTCAACAACTTAGGATTTGGGAAGAGTAAGGCTGCTGTCAACCCAACGGTCGATATCAATGCTCTCAACAACCATTTTTCAGTTGTTCCGTTTAAAATTGACAACATTGTTAAGGCTGACACCATAATGCAGTTAGCTAGGCAGCCGCTAGAAAATTTTACATCTTTTTCTTTTGGGCAGGTAGATGAAGGTGATGTTGCAAAAATTATTGCTAGCATTAGCAGCAAGGCGGTTGGTCATGATGGAATCGGTTTAAAGATGCTAACTCCAATACTTGAACTGACTCTTCCATATATCACTCATATTATTAACTTTTCCCTCACAAGTAGCAATTTCCCTACTATATGGAAGAAAGCTTTCATCATACCCATTCCCAAAAAGTCTAACATAACTGAACTTAAAGACTATCGCCCAATATCAATTCTCCCTTTCCTTTCTAAAATTCTTGAAAAAGTTGTGCATCGCCAGCTTTCATCTTTTCTCCACAGTAATAATCTTCTTAGTCCGTTTCAGTCAGGCTTTCGCCCTGCACACAGTACCTGCACTGCCCTTATTAAAATTACAGACGACATCAGGCTTGCTATTGACAACCGTAAACTCACTCTTCTATCCTTGTTAGACTTTAGTAACGCTTTCAACTGTGTGGACCACGAAATTTTGCTGGCCGTCTTACGCTCTATTAATCTTTCTCAGTCTTCTTTAACTTGGTTCAGCTCATATCTTTGCGGACGCGAACAATGTGTGCGAATTAATGATCTGTCCTCTGACTGGTGTAAAATCGAAGCAGGTGTACCTCAAGGAGGCGTTCTTTCACCCCTCCTCTTCTCTCTTTTTATCAACACCCTGGTATCGGTAATACATCACACATCCTATCACCTATATGCCGATGATGTTCAGTTATATATCAGTTGTAATCCCGATCAAATTCTATCTGGAATTGAAAATCTCACTAATGATCTAAGGGCTGTGTATGACTGGACTCAAAAATTTGGTCTACTAATTAATCCCAACAAGACGCAGGTGATAATAATTGGTGGTAACAGACAGATTGTCAAAATTAATCTTAACACTCTTCCTCCGGTTAAATATAATAATATTCCACTGCAGTTCTGCAAGGAGGTTAAGAATTTAGGCCTTTTCATTACCCATAATTTGTCATGGGACCACCATATTACCCAGATTAGTAGGAGGATGTATGGTACCATGCATACTCTGAAACGCCTAAAAAATTTCTTGCCCCAATCTACGAGGTCCACACTGGTTAATGCGTTACTCTTACCCATCCTAGATTATGCAGATGTATGCTATCCCGATGCTACGGAAGAGCAACTGAACAGGTTGGAGCGTCTGCAGAATCTTTGCATTCGCTATATCTACGGCCTACGAAAATATGATCATGTCTCGGTATTTCGTCAGCAGCTAAAATGGCTTGACATCAGAGCTCGTCGAGATGCGCACATGCTATCCCTCTTATATAATATTCTTCGCAACCCTCTATCTCCCAGCTACCTCAGAGAGCGATTTGCATCCGTATCAACTGAGGATAGACCTGTGCGATCGTCTCGTCGTTTCCAACTAATTACTCCACAGCATAACACGGCTACTTACTCTGACTCTTACACCATAACCGCTACTCGTCTCTGGAATAATATGCCACCAAACTATTTCGAGGCTACTTCAGTGGAAGCATTCAGATTGAGAATCTATAGGCACCTTCTCGGTCAAACCGACCAAAAATGAGCAACTTAATATTTCCATAATACTTCTTCTATTGTTATGTAGGTATGTATTTTTTATTCGATATTGGTATAGTTTAGTCTATCATATAAAGTATTTAAGTAGGTTTATTTAAGTAGTATGTACCTATATTATGCTATATTTATTAGTCCTGTGCAAATTTTCTTTTTTTCCTTTTCTGTGCACTACCTACACATCTTTGTCTACAATACACAAAGGTTATCTGGAAGAGAATGCTCTTTAGCATTAAGTTCGCCTTTGTACTAGTTTTATAAGTGCAATAAAGTATTTTCAATCAATCAATTATTATGAAATAACTCGCTTATAACTGTAAAATCGTACAAATTCTTTTATTCATTTTGTACTCAGTCCAAAGTGTTTTTAAAGATAGCACATGCAAATTCAATATTCACATTCGTCGCTTAAAATTAGCAATTTAAATTTATCAATATAACACTTACACATTTGTCATTCACAAAACACATTGCGTTGCCATATGTTCAAAGTTCAACTTTGCTGGATTAATTTAGTTATTATTTCCACTGTCAAGCTACACACGTCAAGTCACTGCTATACGACTAAGTGTGACTTTCTTAACTTCACACAGATTTTTATCAAAATATTATGTAGGCTACTCAGGATTAATGTAGCTTGATATAATATAAATAATTTAAAAAATCAGAGTTTAAGTTTTTGAGATTACCCACTATAAACAACAAACCTTACCTCTTGTTAATATTAGTATACCTAAATCAGAAGACTCCTGTAATTAACCCTATTATTACGAGTATTTACTAACCTAAATATTCATCGATATGTGTATCCTGCCCGTCCTAACCTACTACGGTGCGCAGACGCGCAGATGGTCGCTGACCGACTCACAGAAGTCCAAACTCAATATTTGCCAGAGAGCAATGGAAATAAATTAAAAATCTCAAACTTAAAACAATTCTCGCTATAATTCCGAGTACTTCCGGTATTAAAGTAATTTTAATATCACACGATACACCGTTTTCACGTGTTACAATGAAAACTGTTTTTAGGCTTGTTTAGATTACGCGCATAATATATCCCGGTTATTATTCATTCTGACGGTAATTTTGTTTATACTGCGACATACGGTTGGGGTCTTTTTATAAATGGTGATGATTTTTTTATAATAATGAGTTTGTATGAAGTCATATTGACAGTTCAGGTAGGGTGTGAAATTTCTCTTCCTGAAGACAGAAGGGATGTTTTTTTGCAATATTCTTATGAATAGACTTCGGATGATATGCAAAAAGTATGAGAATTATGTATGAATTTTGTACTTACCCTAAGTTTGGCGTAGATGGCTGTACAGGAGAGATGACCAATCGAAAAAAGTCTGCCAAAACTAGATGAATGGGGTAATTTACATTTAGTTTGTAACCATCATAGTTTTCTAATATTAAACTTAGAAAAACTATCGCCATCTACCCCGAACTTACCCTATTTAAAATAAGTTTACTTTTAGGGGCTCTTTTATAATTTTACTGAAATGAAGGGTTATTAAAATACCAACGCCGCGAACTCCGAAAACACGGCAAAATAACTAAAATATTGTATGCGTTTTGTATCGATTCGACTTGATTTCGTAGTTGGTGGCGTCGGATTCGTCGGTGTGCTAAAACCCTAATGGTTGCTAAAATTATTTCAGTCTCTACAAACTCTCTTTATCCCCATAACTACGTTTTGTTTCTATAACACATTCAATTGGCATGGCACAGCTTGCGCATTCAACCAGAAGTGTCAAATGTCATATTTATTTGACACATTCCCGTTTCATGGCTTAGGAGTATAAATCCACGACTCACGTCACGACAAGGTAATCAATTATGCCCACAAATTCCCAAGTAAAGGCATATTTGAACAATGCCTGTTGTTAATTTTTAGGGTGACGCATAGTGACTTAATTTTTCAGTTTCTTTTTCAAAATGGCGTCGCGAGGTTAGCACATTGCGCCATATTTTTTATTTTTAGTTTGTATACTTATACACGTAGTAACAACATATTGCAAGCCGATTTTTAACAGTTTCCGGATTGAGCTAAACTTGTCAAGTTTCAATGTATGGTATTATACCAGCAAGCGTGTTTTATAATTATGAAGACGAAACACTCTTCTACCAAATACTTATTACTGAAATTTTGATATAAAAAAGGGGATTTTCAAAAGTAGATTAAATCACCGACGGATAGCTATCTGATTTTCTTATAATGGTTCTTTTAAATGCTTCTCTATGTCTTTCGGCTTAGGATATCCCTCACTTATCCATCTCAATTACATATCTTATAAGCACTCATCAACGAAAACTTAGGTAGATAACTTCTGTGTTTTTACATAGACATATACAACCATTTATTTACCACAACTAGCTGATCCGCCCGCGGTTTTGCACGCGCCATTTGTCAATATAAACATTACCCTACTTCTGGGCGGTTGGGTAAAAAATTTGCCCATGTCTCAAACACCAAATTTCGATACAAAAGACCATAATCCAAAGAAACAATTCCCATACAAAATTATCAATTTTGAATTATTAAATTTTCAACTGTAATGGTAATCTAGTAGGTAGAGATGAAAAACATAAACCAAAGCGAACTAGGTAAATAAATACCAAGAAACTTAATCAATTATCTCTTCAAATTCCTGTCTGAAGCTCGAACTAAGCTTGGTTTGAATTTTACCACCCTGAGAGCTGACGCATGCCTAAAAATAATTTCCCCTCCATTTTGTGGGGCATTGGCGCAGTTATGGCTCGTCTGTCAGACTGCATTGTAATGGATTTGTAACTTTTCAGATTTTAAAAAGCGGTCATACAAAATTTTAACCTTTTTTTCGATCTTTTAACCAAATCGCGTCTATTATTAGACGATCTATTAAAGGTTGTTGGGAGCTGTTGGGTGCATTAATTAAGAATAAGAATATCGGAATCGGAATCTTTTCAGATTCAATCAGAAGAAAATTTCTATTCGATATTCCGAAACGGATTAACGAAAATTTTTGACCGCCCCAATATCTAAGTTGTTATCTAAAATAAATGCAATGTTTAATTTAATTTAAAATGTAATTTTACTTTATTCTTCGCTGAGATAAACTTTTCTACGCGCTATAAGATCCCGGCTTAGAGGGTTCCGTGGTCAAACTAGGTAGAAACCCTTATTTAAATATACCTACAAGCGACGTTTACCACCTGGTTTGCAAATCCAGAACAATTGGACCATAAAACCGCATTCCAATATAAACAGTGTAAATGCATCCCTTTATATTAAGCTCAGGATTTAAAAAAAAACAAACAAGTGCAAATCGTTTCTGCTAAATTAATGCCTTGCCGACTTCAGTTGATTCTGGCTTTTATGCTTTAAAGTATAGGGTTGTAATTGAAAAACTCTTGATAAATAAAGTGATTTAAAGAGTGGTACTCCGAATGCTTTTTGCATGTTTTTTATGAATTGGGGTCTATATTTTTATGGGAGTTTTTAAAGCGTAAGTAAAAGTGGATCTATTTAAAACTTGCATTGCGTAGTATTTAGATTAAAAGTTTGTGCCGTTCTGGGTCACGAACTAAATACAATTTTTTCTAATTAAATCTAGCCAAAAAATTGGCGCCAGATACCTAAGTGATAGAATATATTAATTACTTTTTTTGATAATACATACTTATAACATATAGAGAAACAACCAGACTGGAATAAATATCTGTAGATCATGTAAACATTTGTCCAGCGGAAGGAATCGAACCCGCTACCACAGAGCCACAGAGGTCATTAACGTATTATAGGCTGTGGTTACTTTATTTAAAAAATCAACTTTAGACTACTAGCTTGCACCCGCGGCGTCGCACGCATCTACATATCAAATTTCGTCAAATTACGACGTGAAAGAGTAATAATCAAAGTCACTTTAGCATTTATAATATTACTAGCCGTACGAAGCTTCGAAGGCTTATCAATAAATGAAATTACCCTCCTTCCGCGCAGTTGGGTAAAAATTAGCCTATATCCCAATCCCGGTCATATTCTATCTGTATACCTTTCATAGAAATCGGTCAAGCCATTTAGTCGTGAAAACGTAACAAACGGACAGAGACAAAGTTACTTTCAAATATATAATACTAGCTTTTGCCAGCGGTTTCGCACGCGTGGTTTCTCAACAAAAAGTAGCATATGTATTAATCCAGGTTATAATCTACATACATACCAAATTTCATCGAAATCGGTTAAGCTGTTACGACATGATTGAGTAACAAACAAACATCCAAACTTGCGCATTTATAATATTAGTGTGATTAGTATGGATGTTTATGTATTAATAATATGATATAGTGTAATTACTTACTATTTTGTTCTTAGCATAACATGATATTAACACTGATGATTTCACCAACCAACGGTTTTTACAGCCACCATTTTAAATTCCTCTCTGGTCGGTCCTTCAAAGGGTCTGACGTCACAATGACCCCGTCACTAATAAACGAAAAAATCCCACACTCACTCTTAAGGATATTAATTATCTGTGGACAAGTCATTAAGGCCTAGACCTCGCATGAGCAGAGCGATGCGCGTTTCTAAATAAGTAATAGAGGAGTGGCATCGCAGCATAATATAGCCGCAGTAAAAAACAGAATAATATCTGAAGCATAAACCTAATGATCGAAAATCTATTTTATATAAAATAAAAATAAATAATATCGTTTAAGTATATGAATTTATAACATACAAAATAAACGGTTGAATCATCTAAAGTCCGTTGCAAACGATTTATTAAATAAAAAAATATTTATTAGTATAAGAATATTATTGCCTGTAAGTAATTCGTTGTAGACCACTCGATCTAGCAGTCCTAGCGTTATATTGTTTTAACAATCAAAATATTTGATCGAGCGAAGCAAGATCTCCAAATCCACTCATCGGCAAATCGGCGTTGTATGTATGTATGTTTATTTGTCCGAGGATAACTTTCGAAGCGTTTATCCGATCATCGTGAAATTTGGTATATAGGTAGTTGGTGATGGCACAATTTTGGTGTGACTAAATGAGCTAAAAATGTGGGGGGGTTGTTGAGATATTGTGGTTCAAGAGGGATAAACTACTATTATAAGTACTATTTAATTGTTTCTTTTTTTGTATTTTCTCTGTTGTAAAATGTAACTGTATTGTATATTGTGTGCTAATATAGTGAATACATGATTGTCTATGTCTCTATGGCTATAAAAACGTACCAAAATGGGACTATCTGGTCATGTGGCACGTCTAAAGCCGGTTGCAGACCGAAAACTAAGCTATGCCGAAGCTAAACTGAGCCAGCTAAGCTAAGCCAAGCCGAGCTAAGCCAGAAATATGTGCCGTGCACACCAAAAACTAACCGAAAGATCAGTCAGTGTTGCGAAGTTCAATTCGACGGGCGTACGCTCGCCATGAATAAAATTGATGAATAAAGTTCCGATGAATATGTTACACATAGAAAAAGAAGATTAATATTGACTTATCATTATTTGGATTACTTATTTCCTCCACTATTATTTTCCATACAACATCTTTTTTAATTAAGTTGTGATACTCCTTTGACTGTGTGTTCCATAGTACAGGAAATTGTTTAACAATTTCAATAAATTGCTCCACATTCGCTACAAAACGACCGTACGTACGACAAAGGACACTGGACAGCACTGGCGAAGGATGTGCGTAGGGCGTGCGGGGAAGGCGGGAGGGGCTTAGCTTAGCTCCCGTAGCTGCGCATCGGCATGCACAACTAACTTAGCTTCGCATATTTTAGTTAGCTCGCATAGCTTAGTTCTCATAGTTTGCGGTCTGCACACAAGTATGGAAAACTGCGTCAGCTATGCGAGCTAAGCTAAAATAACTTAGCTTAGCTCTTGGTCTGCAACCCGCATAATAAAAGGTTTTTGTGAGTACATTTTGACCCCGTTTTTATTTTTAGTTAAAACTTTGTAACTTTTAAGTTATTACCTATAATAAAAACTTAATTTTAACAAAATTCACAGGGTACACTAGTGACCTTACAGTGTTGAAATTCTGTATGCGTGTAGCTTCAGTGACCCAAATATAGGAAAAGTCTGAAATCCAGAATAAACCAATATACAGGAACTCCCGTTACATGTAATTCGCATGAAACTGTTGGTAAAGTTAATTGGTTAATCATTTCGTGGCACTATTTTGATAGTCAAAGATTACAAATAATATTTTTTTCTTTTTATGGGAGATTCGCGAGATCAGTTCGGGGCGAACCACTAGTTATATTTAGGGATGGATAAATGTTTTATTCAAGGAACATGCCTTAAATTGTTTTAAATTATCCTAGTGGTAAAAATGAATATTACGATTGATTATTAGTTACAAACGACACAACAGACAAGTATCTGTTACCTATCTATCTATCTAGAGGGTGTTTGATAATATACGCACAAAAATGAAAGGGGTTATTTTGATGAGCATAATAATTGCCATCTAACCATAGATATTGTATGTCTCGAGATATCTCTTGTGTTCCCTTTCTAACCGAAAACCCTTAGCCCTTTCCGAAAGAGATACCAAATCGGCCTTTGTTTTTGGATGTCGATTGCAAGAGTAGGCAGTAAGTTTTATATCGAATTAATCACCTAAACTTAGTCAACATTCTTTAAAATTTGATAATATAACTAGTAGTTTTCTTTTTCAAAAATATTTTATTATGTTTTAAGAAACCGTCATTTAAATATCGTCCGTATATTACCAAACACCCTGTATACAGCCTCCAGTGCCCACTGTTGGGCATAAGCCTTCTCTCTATCATGTCAATCTAATCGGTCTTGAAATCTGATCCCCTGCTTTCCAACTTCCGCTGTGAGATCGTCAGTCTTGAAATCGCTAGTCGCTCCGCGTATGCTAAAACGCTTCCTTAAGGCATGTCGGGCAACGTCTAAGTAATTACGCCACGCCCTAGGGAATAAATAGTAGTTACCATAAATCTAGCCAGGGCGGGAATCGCAAATTTATTTGTTAGGTTATTAGGTTAAATATAAGTGGCAGTGGTAGCTTTTTCATTACGGATCTGCGGAGTATTTAGGTAATATACACTACACTACTCACAAATACTTACATAGTTAAATTAAACATGGGTCTTTGTAGATGTATAGGGTGTTTGATAATATACACAGAAAATGAAAGGGGTTATTTTGATGAGCATAATAAATAAATTTGTGAAATGTTTTCCATAGTTTTAAATTTATTTTAGTATGTAAAAACAAACAATTTATTAAACTTTTGTTGTGCTATTGCATAATGCTTGCCATCTAACCACAGATATTGACTTGGTGACGTCTCGAGCCATTTCCGAAAGAGATATCAAACCGGCCTTTATTTTTGGATGTCGATTGCAAAGTAGTTAGTAAGTTTTATATCGAATTAATCATCAATATTCGATTTTCTTATAAATTTGATAACTAGTAGTTTTTTTTTCGAGCAGTTTTTTTTATGTTTTGAGAAACTGTCACTTGAATATCGTTCGTAAATTACCAAACACTCTGTATAAATGGTTAATGTAATAAACATTATTTGTTACATTAGCTACTTATATGTATGTATGACTGTTTAGATAAAGAAATAAAATAAAATAAAATCTGCTGTCAAGTTTTACAACTGTCATGAATGACCCAATCTACAACGATACGATTTGTAGAAAACGTATCGTATCTTTGTAGATGTTTTTTTTGACAAAATGCCTTTAATAACAGAAATAATATACCTACAATTATGTACATGACTATAACACAGAAAAAACACAAAATCATCTAAAGACCTTTGCAAACGATCTATAGATAGCTTAACTGCTCCAGATCACTACTAGGCGGAAGTGTCCCCAAATGTTTTTATTTTACTAACTTGTGTTAAACCTTGTAAGTATAATATACCTGTAATTATACAAAGTATGACAGCAGAAAACTTTTTTCGCAATACCTAATCTGCACAGTGCACCTACTTAATAGTTTTTCCGTATTACTCAAACTTAACTTAACTTAACTTGGAGAGAAACATACAAATTTACAAAAAAAACTTTACATCTAATATTATTATAGTAATGAAAATTTTCACGTGTCCATTCTCAAAATTAATCATGAATATTCATGAAATGATAATTATTTGTTCATACGATTATAATTTACCTACCTAATTATTAGATGTTATTTATCAAGATAATATAAATATTTGCGTATAAGTGACCTCCACTTTGTTTATATAATTAAACTACCTGTTGCCCGCGACTTCGTACGCGTTACACTACTAAATGTGTAGGTAACCTAGAAATGAAGCTAAACTCGCTATTGCAATTTGACTTGACACCCCATGTTTATCCCATGGGACCTGATTTATGGGATAAAAAGTAACCTATGTGTTAACCCAGGTCATAATCTACATACATACTAAATTTCGTCGAAATCGTTTCAGCCGTTACGACGTGATTGAGTAACAAACAAATCAACATCAAACTTTCGCATATATAGGTAATGTTAGTGTAATAATATAAATATTCTTACGGCAATCAGTCAATATTTTAACGGTCTCGCCTGTATCCAAAGTTCTGCAAAAGTTGATTTAGAGCAAAAATAGCTAATGTAGGTAATAAACAAAAGCACGTCTCTAATATTATCAATGAACGCTATCGTTTCTTAGTTTATGTACATTAACCGTGTTCATGTTGCGTAATATTGACGCATGTTTCGTTAAACATTATGTGATGTAATGTGGTGGTACTAGGGTTTTGGTGAGTATCGTTCGAGAGATATTCGAGAAGAGTGCGAATTATTGCCAATATTCGATCAGTAGGAATAAATTAAAATTAGTATCAACGATTGTTTTTTTATAATACTTTGTGTTCAGATGAATAGATTGTTTTTTGTTTTTCTCTATTATAAGTGTCGTTTGGTCTTAAATTTTAAGTTTTGTCAGTTAGATGTAACAAAACTCTGTAATGGTTTTAATGAATGATTATTCTTTAATATACCTTAAACACTAGATACAACAGGATGAGATACAAGTAAATGTTTAATGGGCGGTCTTATCGATAAAAAATAATTGTAATAAATGGTTTATGTCACCCAAGAAAGACCAAGAATGACATAAGTTACATGAAATGTAAAAAAAAAATGTGTCCAGATACAATTAATTTGTTTATAAATTGTTTCCCTTTTGATGTTCTTTCAAATCCAGAATAACAGTATCAAAACCATCATATTTATATGATTTTATAGGAAAATGTTTTTTTTATAAAAAAAAGTCGAAATTGAACCTTATCACTATGACATCCCGTAGTAAAGGCCACAGTTATCAGTTTACGAAATTTTTGATAACACTTTCTTTATACGTCTTCCGGGTTACCGAAAATTAGGACGAAATAGATTAGCAATAGTTCCCTTGTTTACAACCTCATCATCATCATATAACAATCCACTGCTCGTAGGTATCTCCCAGGGTGCGCCATTGAGTCCGATCTTCAGCTCTTCTATCCAATCTTTGCCAGCCACAGCGCGCAAATTGTCACTCCAACTAGGCGGAGGCGTCCTACTCTTCGCTTGCCTAGACGTGGTCTTCACTTCAGAACACGTTTACTCCAGCGGTTATCGGTTCTGCGGCAGATATGATCGTCACTTCAGCTTGCTTTTTTTTTAGTTTACAATCAATCATTGTTAAGTTTGCGTACGTTCGTATAAGATAGTACTGTGCACGGTGAAATTACAAGCACTTGCTTTAAACCTGTATGTCTCGATGGACGCAGGGCAGTGCATCGTAGGGCACGTTTCTAAGGCGCGTGACCTACGAGGCAATACTTTGTTATACTTTGTTTGTACAGCTAAGGTATGGAACACTTCATCGTTAAGATGAGAGTGAATAGGTGTCTTCTAGATCTTCGTGTTTCATCTTAGACCACATCATCGTTATCATCAGGTGAGTTTGAGGTCCAACATGTTAAAAAAAAATGGGGTGAGGTGAGGCTGTGTCATGGACACGGCCGTGTGTTGTACGTGAATACGTGTACGTAACAGGTAATATATTCTATATAAAATACACTATTTTATGTATATTATAATTATTTTAAACACTAAGAACTAAGAAGTCCTTCGGGTCATACTAAATGGAAATATCGAAAAGCAGCAAAATGACGGCGCATCCACCACCGCGCGCGTTGCGTCACAGTCCTCAGCGTAACAAATTATTTGATCCTTTATCTATCCAGTAGCGTAATTAAATTTCGGATGGAGAGAATAAATATGTAGCTACAACACCAAACTGTATCCCCCGATTTTGTTATCGTTAGTTTTTTAACTCCCTCCCACTATGGAAGCAATATTAAAAATGTATTCACGTCAAAAATATAAATAAAACTCCCTCAATGTGTCTCGGTTTAAGGGTGGCTGAGAATCAAACCCCGTAGGTATAATTCCAAATCAACTTGGGCAAATCGGCGTTGTATGTACATATGTACTATGTATGCATGTATGTTTGTTTGTCCAAGGATAACTTTCGAAGCGTTGATCCGATCATCGTGAAATTTGATAAATAGGAAGGTAGTGATGGCACAATTTTTATGTGACTAAATGAGCTGAAAATGTTGGGGGGTTGTTGAGATATTGGGGTTCAAGAGGGGTAAAAAAAGATAAAAATGAGACTATTAGGTCAAATGGCACGTCAAATGAAAGGTCTTCATTAGTACATTTCAACCCTGTTTATATTTTTAGTTTAGTTCTTGTAGTTTTTGAGTTATAATAATAACAAAACTTTGACAAAATTCACAGGGTGACTAGATCTATTTGGTGACACAGCAGTGACCCTACCATGCTCAAATTTGGTATTCGTGTAGCTTTAGTAACACAAATATAGGCAAAAAGTCTGAAATTCAGAATAACTGCATTTTGTAGCCCAAAAAAGAGTACCCACTTAATATGAACTCCCGTTACCTGTAATTTGAATGAAACTGTAGGTCAAGTAAGGTGGTTATTTATTTCGGGGCACTATTTTGATAGTCAAAGATTACGAATAATATATTTTGCTTTTGGAGACTCGCGAGATCTCAGTTCGGGAGGAACCACTAGTGATACTTCTACAAGTACTTAAGTGTATGACGTCAACATCAATGTCATTGACAAACTGCGAATTGATAAGTCGATAACCTCCTTTCCGTCATTATCTTTTCTTCATTGTGTGGTCTATCACATTAGACTTTTGTCTGCACTGTCCAAAGGTTGTCTTAAGGTTTTAGCGATAAGGCTGACCGTTGAGGTTACGTCCTAATGTAACAATTTTAGGGCTAATGATAAGAATATTGTTACGAGCTGAGGGTTCGGGATAAAATAATGGGAATCGATCTAACCAAAATAACACTTTTATTCAACACTAAAACGATGAATACACGAACTTGGTCACACGTATCACAACACACTAATTCACACCACAGTTGCACCACTTAAAGTCACCGAAATGTTCGCACGTATAGCAAAATCCAGACTGACTGTCCGAGCAACTACTGTTCACGCGAGACCCTTCTCCACGTCAGTCCTCCAGGGCCTCACTGAGACTGACTGTCCGGCCATCTCTCCGGCCTGTTTATATCGTACACAATTCGATTGTTCGAGAACGATCTCGATCGTTCCAGGAAAGGGGTCGGTGTTTCGACAGAACGACCAATCCCCATTGTGCGCAACCGCAGACAATAACAACAATAACACAGCAAGACAAAAGCGTTCGAGAAGTTTCGATTATTACTCATTGTTTAACAGCCTCGGCGTAACAATATTTTAAACGCTGTTTGAAATATCCAGCATTATAATTAGTGCTGAACAAAGGTCTTTCCCATGACATCTTGCACGGCCTTGCCACTAAATTTTATCTTATAAATAAATAAATATGGCTGGCCATTTCACAGAGCGCTATCGAGCCCCAAACTAAGCAGAGTTTGTACTATGGGAACCAGATAACTGATAGAATACTTACATACTTTTTTTTTTTTTAAATTTATAGGTACTTATAACACATAGAAAAACATCCAGACCCGGAACAAATATCTGTAGATCACACAAACATTGGTTCCGCGGCGGGCATCGAACCCGCTACCTCCTGCATCTCAGTCGGCTATTTGCCCACTGTACCACGGAGGTCGTCAAATCTTCAGTGGGCTCAGTCGAAAGGAAGAAGCGCCAATATGACCAATATGAGGTATTTATATATTGTTTGATTAGATTTTCTTTTTCTGCGTCTATCAGTATAGGTTTCAATGCAATCTGAGAATTTTTTGTCGCTGTAGAATCTTGAAAATTTCAGGAATACCCCGATGTTCAATGTCTAAAGCGACGTTATTTACGCATTTACACCTAACTTAACAGTAAAGTTTTGAAACACTTAAAAACTTTTTGCCTTCACACATATTTTTCATTTCAGCAACATAAATCATTTATTCTCTCCAAGCCATTCTAGTCCAGCGCTGGTTTGGATTGCAGTACTGGACTTGACTGGTACTGGAATAATGTGAACCGGCCATAACGTGTCTATTAGACGTCTTATAACTAATTATGATCATGATATAAATACATAGTGTACAAAATATCGTCCTCCTTTATTAACGACTCATAAATAAATCATTAATACAATCCAATGAATGGAATTACATGAACGACGCATTGTATTCTTTGTACATACCTAACCTCGATTCGTAATCGTAATGGTATCACCACTGAACTGAAACTGTAGAAACGCCCTGCAGTCTACAAGACCATTGCTTCACCTGGCTTGGTTTCGCAGGAACTGACAGTAACATTGACTATTCAAAATTGTATTTTGTCTATATTTTTGTTAGGAGACTTTGTTTTTTTAGACATTTTGTGTGTTTTTTTTATGGATGAAAGTAAAATTAAAAGAAATTGAAAAATATTTATTTGCACACCTAAAAAATTAAATAAGTAACTTTTAGTAAGCTCTAAATAATAATAATGATGATGTATTCTGAAATAAGTATAAAAATTACCCTGCGCTGTCAATTATTTCAATTTTACAATAAAAAGTAAGATTCGAACAAACTGAATCAGTTTTCGGAGAAGACGTTTTTTTTTGTTTTTGAGTTGTGGCTTATTTTCATGAAATTATTGAACTGAAATTCAAGAAACAACCAGGTTCATGAAAAAAAGTCACATATTTTTGGAGTCAAAATAAGTGAAAATAAAAATGTGACATTCAAATCAGTTGTCGCTTGATTTTCTTATAAAACTGTACGTTATAAACATTAAGATGAAGGCTCTTTAAAAAATATCAATCATTATTGTAAATACGGAATTTATCACGTATCATCATTTTATTGGTATTACGACCGACAATATTTCGGTTTAATTTAGTCGTCCAACCGTTAAAATGGTACGTGATAAATCGTGATTGACAGAGATCACGAAAGTATTCTTAGTAAAATAATATCACATAATATTTTCGGAGTTCAAACGTTTCTAATAATCTATTTCGGTGAGATGTTGACAGTCATGAGCTTGGAAGATAATATGCCATTGTTTTTTGTGAGTAGGCCAATGAATAATTATCTAATTAATTAGCAATTCATCCACAATAGTTAGAGTAGATTAGACGAGTTTAGAAGATATTCTAAACATTGGTCAAAGAAGTTCTTGGAATACAATTCAAGAGGAGCAAAGAACTAGTAAAAAATGAGGCAATGGTAACTATAATCATTTTAATATGTGTCTGTCTGTCCCATCTCAAGACACCAAGACGCAAGACGTAAAGTTCATATCGCAAGATAAACTTGTTTATCTGTCAAGTTTTATCAAAATCACTTCAGTTGGTGGAACGCTATGATATCACGTAAACATCTTAAAATTATGTTTTAGGAAAATTTATTTGAATGATTCACTCCCTGAAAATATACAACTTTCATAGAAATAAAATTGGAAACCTTTCTTTTTTTTTAATTTACTTTTTAGCAACTGTTTTTTAGACTTTTTGCCTTCGTTAGAACATACCACAGGTTTTAGTTAAATGCACTTCATAAAATCATCATCATTACCATAGAACGTCCAGTGCTAATCATCTACCTCCCCCATAGATTTCCAGAGCAACCAATCTTGTGCGGGATCCGACGGCTCTCAGCTTTTCAGTGCGTGGTCTCCACTCAAGAACCTTTCTGCCTCAACGGCCGTCAGTTCTTCAAGCCAATGCCACTTCAGCTTGCTAATTCTCTGGGCTACATCAGTTATTTTGGTTGGCGTACGAATCTCTTCATTTCTTATATGATCTCGTAGAAATATAACTAGCTAGCCCTTTCCATAGCACGATGAGCAACATTGAGCTTTCTTATAAAACTTATAGTAAGAAAAAAATCATCACACTAATATTATAAATGCGAAAGTTTGGATGTTTCTTTATTTATTTTTTTGTTACTCTATTCATGGCATAACGGCTGAACAGATTTCGATGAAATTTTGTATGTATGGATTAACGCATAGGCTACTTTTTATCCCCTAAATCAGGTCCCATGGGATAAAAATGGGGTGTCAAGTCAAGATGCAACAGCGAGTTTAGCTTTATTTCTAGGATACCTACACATTTAGTAGTGTAACGCGTACGAAGTCGCGAGCAACAGCTAGTAGCATATAATTTTTCTAGTATTATAACACCATATCTATTGGGTCAAGGCTATTTGGTTCTTTAAGAATTAACAGAAGTGTTTATTTACAATCTATATCCCATTAGAACCTTTTACAACAATATTACCTAATACAGTAACTTATGTGTTACTAAACAACTGGTTGTTAACTGGTTTCTACTAGGCGATTCGATTACGCGGAGCCTCAGTTCACTTGGACTTATGTCGTTGTATTTACGGGCTGCGCATTGGATAGATCATCATCATATTAGGGGAGGTAATGGATGCGCTCGTAACGGACGTGAAAGAGTGATGTGATAACGAGGAAGCCATGCAGTGGGAGGGTAGACAGAAGCATTACTATAACTTTGAAAACTATCATGGTTAAGAAAACTATTTTTACTAATAACAGGATATTTACACTCGCAAAGACCTCAGTTAGTTTCATGGCACATCAAACTATGCCAAAACATCGGGATACACAAAAACTTACAAATCATGGCAAATAATGGTTTTTAGTAAAAATAGATAGATATAACCATTTTAAGATCGTCTTTTTATCTAGAGGGCGCAACGTAGGACATGCGCTTCGACGCTGCGCTTTACAGTACTGCATTTGCATAAATGTTAGCTCACTATCCCATCCCATCACACTAATATTATAAACGCGAAAGTTTGATGAATGTTTGTTACTCTTTCAGGACTTAACGGCTGAATGGATCGTTATGAAATTTGTAAAGGAAATCGATTATATCCTCGAAAATGACATACGCTACTTATTATTGACAAAACACGCAAGCGAAGCCGCGGGCGGAAGCTAGTAAAATTATATTGTTACACTGGCAATCACTGATAAGTTTCGATATTATCTTAAATAATATCGAAACTTAAATCAGACTAGATTTTTTCACAGGAATTTGCCTTCAGTTTGTTGTAAATTTAATGTCGCACACCGAACTTTAATCAAAGGTTCAATGCGCAAATCTGACATAAGTTCATGTGAAGTAAGCACCGGGTTACTGGAATCGCACTGTTAATTTGGTATGCTGCCAAACTGGTTATAGTTTAGCAAGTTAGTTTTGTCAAGTTTTTGATTATATTTGAAGGGCAGTGAAAATACTATTTACTTCCATTTGACACCATTCCTATCTCCTATCAAAAAATTACTGTCTCTTCAGGACATAATTTTTTTTTTATCCACCCTAGAGATTGAATAAACATAATGGCCCGCCTGAAGTTCAGTGGTCGTAGGTCACGCCCCTTAGAAACGTGCCCTACGATGCACTGTTTTGCATCCATCAACTTAAGGTATACAGGTGGAAAGCCTCATGTGCCTGTAATTTCACCGGCAAGGCGGCAACCATACCCTTTAAACCAAAACACAACAATGCTGCTTGGTGGCAGAAATAGGTTTGGCGGTAGTACTTCCCCGAGCTAGCCCTTTAACAAGGAACTCTAATCTTCGATCACACCATCGTTTACCATCAGGTGAGGTAGTGATCAAGCGCTTGACTTATCACCAGTAAAAAAATAATAAATAAAACTCTTAGAGCGACTTGCGCAACGATGCCTAAATGTATTTAGTGGCTAAATATGATTTAAGGAGTGGTCAAATCATACAAATAGTCAAATTTAAACATGTTTAGTTATTAAATACGTTCAGGGATCGTTGTGCAAGCCTTAGTACTCTACTACAGCTGATTAGATTCGATCGAAACGAAACTTGCCCTAAATCCTAAGCAACTCTTGATCTAGGTTTAGATCTAGCAACCCAAACTGCACTTTCCGGTGCATGCTCTCCACCCGAGAACCTTTCCGCCCCAACGGCCTTCAGTTCTTAGAGCTTTCGTTTTTATGAGCATTTAATACTTGAGCTGGTCTATCAAAGAAACCATTTATAATTAAAAGCTCTGAAAGAAAGCGTTTATTCCCCCATTATACAGTTTTATCAGCATTACAGAATGTTGCGTGCTTGATAAACATGAACACACCTGCTTGATCCAAGCTTCAAGAAACTAGAAAGATTTCGTGGAAATAGAGGTGGCATATATATAGTTACAGAATGTATTATTTATAAGTCATTTATTCTCTGCTGATAATATGTTACAAAATAAGGTCTTAAATTAAATATCAAAACAAATTTGCATTTCTCATATATGATAAACCAACTTAAACGATTAGTTTCAGAAATAAGAAAAATATAAAAGAAACTTTAGTCTTCGAAACAGTCCAAAATTTTAAATAGTAAGAGATTCACAAAAAATACTAACAAGGATTACATAAACATTACACGATTCAAAGAAATTACGGTCAAGTGTCGCCCGCAGTACAAAGCATTATTTATGTAGGTATGTGAAATGTTTATTTCTAGATCTTTTCAGAGAAACTTTTTATTATTTGATCAAAATAAAGCAGTCAAAATAAAAACGAATGAATAAATTAACCCTGAAATTGCACCATTTCTAAAGTAAAGTTCTCAAAGTGCCTTCTCCATAAAGCCATAAAACAATCTTCATCAATTCGGAACCCAGCAACAAAATGCAGTAATGATAATACTCTAATTAATGAAACGGGGTCGGTGACCTGGGGTGTGCCGAATCGCTTCCAAGAAGCACTGACTAAAGTTTGGTCGAAATTGGCTCAGTAATTAATTTGTTTGGGGGGGGTTTTGGTGTCTAGACCATAATAATACAAAGTGCTTCGTAATAGATAGAGGAGATTCGTAGACAAACCAAAGCTAGTGATATAGCCCAGATGATTAGCAAGCTGAAGTGGCAGTGGGCGGGGCATCGGCCGTTGGGGCAGAAAGGTTCTCGAGTCCACGCACTGAGAAGCAAGAAGAAGTAGGATGGCTCCCCACTAGAGAATAAGACAATCTGATGAAGGTTGCTGGAATAACGACTATATTAAGGAATGTAAGCTGTTACAACATAAACATTGCAATTCAGAGGGACAATGCAGCCAGTTTCTTGGGGACACTTCCGCCTGGTAGTGATATGGAGTGATTGAGCTATCTATAGATCGTTTGCAACGGTCTTTAAATGTTTCAACTGTTCCTTCTGTATTTCATGGTCTTGTAAATAATTGTATACTCTTTTGTACATAAAGTAACTAACGGTAAACCCTATTCTGCCAGACTTTTGACATTAGACGTCATGTTGACAGCTGACGTTTTGACAGCTATTGTCAGTGAACCGCTATGCTTACGATTACGATGGTAATTTGAGATTGATGTAGTCAACGGTTATAATTTTGTAATAATTAAAGATGATTTTGTAGGGCGTAATCAGCATAATTTTGTACTTATGATTATTAACATAATGATGGGATTTTTGGGCCAGTTATTGAAAAACACATTTTAAAATTACGGACATCAACAAAATATGTACTAAAATCGCCACGGAGAAAATATTTTTATATATACGCGAAGAGAAAACTTTGCATCTCTTTTTAAGATTACTAGCCTCACGGAGAAAATCGCCATTGAGAAAATCGTAATGAAAAAAAATCAATACATGAAGAAAAAAACCACATAAAAAGTTCTGCACAACAATAACTCAACAACACTTAACTCAACAAGCTCTGTTAAGTTTGGTGCTAGATCAAATCAAAATATTTTTCAAATCAAAATATTTTTATTTGGTACATAAAACAGTGTACAGAAACAAAATGGGAACGGTGATATCCGCAGGAGTAAAAATACTGTGTCGCAGGCATCAACGCCCTCCTCCATAAACCATAACAAATAAAGAGTTCCACTAGATAGTGCTATGTGAAATGTTCAGTACTTTTATATATGTGGGAAATTATTTTCGGTAAGTTTGTGAGTAAGTTTGTTTAGGTAATGTAGGGGGTAATCTCTGGAATTACTGATCCGATTCTGATAATTATTTCACTAATATGAAGCTACATTACCCCGGAGTGTTCTATAGGCTGTTATATTATTCTGATAAAAATCTGTGCAAAGCCGGGGCCAGTCAGCTTGTCTTCTAATAAAAAGCATAGAGCATGAAGCAAGAAGCATACTACCTGTAGTATTATGCTTCTTAAAGTATGCCCTTCCGTATATCAACCGTATTTTGTATGTTTGTATGACACAAAAACTGATCTTTTACCTTATGATAAGGCAGCTTTAGGTAGATCCCTATCTGTTTGCTTTCCCACGAACGATGGGGTTTAAAAAAATGGGAAGGAATGGACTAGATTATGAGTTTGGCAAAAATGCAATGCAAATTATCAACAGATTTTGATTTGGGTGAACCAACTTACACCAAATGCAGGGGAAAGACAAAAAGTTGATGGACACAAGGGCAGTGCATCGTAGGGCACGTTCCTAAGATTGTGAGCTACGAGGCAGTAGGACCTTGAAACACGTGTGTTTATAACACGCTTTTATTAGCTTGGTATGTATGTACACATATATGCAACGGAATCTGTAAACTTGATATTCAACCACTTCAAAACGTAGAATTAAATTGAAATTTTGCACACTTATCAAGGATCGATAACAATAGCATAATTCAATTAATTAAATTAACCATTGTTATAGTTAAGTGTGTAAAAGTGTATTTATTCACGCTTTTACACACTTAACATCTTATATTAATCACTTTTCCTAATTTAAATTTATTGAGAATTATTTTCTACGTTTTAGTTCGGTTATTTACAAAAGCGTGTTTTTTTAATTTTTTTGGACAATATTTGTCTACAAAACATTTTTTAAAACATAGTAATAATTATAATCGTAATAATTTACCCCCAGATTTAACTATGCTGCAGGTTTCCTTGCGATATTTTCCAGCACGTAAAATAATTTGTCTATTATGATAAAATCCACTCAAGATGGTAGGTATTTTTGATTGATTGATTGATTGATACACGCTTTGTTGCCCGCCAAATAAAAATACAGCAACTATAAATAACGGTACAACGAGCGGTCTTATCGCTAAAAGCGATCTCTTCCAGACCTTTGGATGGAGAGGATAAACGAAAATCAAAAGGCGGAGGTGTAAAAGTACCTTTAACATACATATACATAACCTATAAAATACATTATACTTACTTAATAAACTTTAACTTAAATACATACAAACAATATATAAATAAACTACACTACATATGGAGGATAAATAACATAAGCACTAACTAGCAGTTAAAAGACAAAGGATAGAAATGGTTGTACTCGTATACCTTGGCTTTGAAAATAGGAAGAGATATGGACAAACTTATGGACAAAGGTAAGGCGTTCCACAGTCAGCTTGCACTGTGAAGGAGTCACCATACAATTGAGAACTATGGACGGGAGTTCGAAGCTGTAGAGCTTCGGAAGAACGAAGGTTTCGAGTGTGCCTGGGAGCCAACCTCAATATCTTATAACAATATTAAAATAATATTACACTGAAATTTCGTACCATAAATCTCAATTAGTAATCTTACTTTATTATTGTAAAGGCGAAGCAGTTTTGGTGACGTCACCATAAATCGTTCACTTAAAACGTTTCAGATTAGAGCTCAAATAAAGCGTAATATTATCCTAAAAAGTGAGTTATCGTGTTTATTTTCGTAATGTTTTATACTGAACGTGGTGTAATCACACAGAAAGCACTAAATATACAACATTATTGGGATTATAACAGTATTGTGATTCAAATCGAAGTTTTGCTACAAGCTTGAAACAAAACGCTCCTGAAACATGATGGTTTTCTAAAATGTTGTGGTCGGCACTCTGGTACAGTAACTCGAAACGCTCCTTAAGATAAGAAGGTAAAGTGTGGTACTTTTAATGCGTAATATTCCATAGTATAATTTTTCCAGCTAAACTCGACTCTATTTCTATCAAAACAAGATTCAGTGCACTCAACGCTATCATTAAAAACACTTCAAGATGTCTGTCAGTACTTGTACTTCAGATTTATTATAACGCAATTTTCTTAGCAATAAAACGTCGACCTCGGAAAAGTAAATATTACAATTATATTGAGTTAAAGATCGGTCGGGCTGAAAGCGTTTAGCGGTAAGAGTTTTATAGGCTGGCAGCGATTTTAATATCGTAATGTAGGTTTTATAATACGCTGGCCGCGATTTTGATAACATAGAAGCGATGAGTTCTCTTTTTGAACATGTATTTAAACTAACGGTTATTATAATTATAGATTATTAATTATATGCCCGCGACTTCATCCGCAATTTTCTAGATCTCGACAACAGCCCCACCTACCAGGTCCAATTGTAAATTTAAACCATCTAGGGACAAAATCAAACTCGCATAAAAAAATAACATCAAAATCGGTTCAGCCTTTCTCAAGTTTTGACGTGACCAAGGGAAACAGTTATTCATTTTTATACTTATATATATTAAAATGTATTATGTATGCCTTGGTAACTTTGGTCTAGTCTAGCAGTATTAAGACTAACTGAAGGGCTTCGACAGACCATTTAAGCCGGGAGCCACGAACTACAGTGCTCTCAATACTTAATAAATGTTATTATCTATCACGCTCAAATATGAAAAGAGTGCGATTATTGGATAAGCTAGTACTTGTACGAATATCTCTAGAAAACAACGAAACGAGAGAATTAACAATATAATTCTGTATTTTAATCATCCCCCGGTAAGTAACATAGACAAGTAAAACGCTTAATGTTATTAATAATTTATTTTGATCAAATTATTAGGATCGTTAGATACAATTGTGTTTTAATTAAATTTCCTTAAATAAACTAATGTTAATAAACATTAGTTAGCTGGGTATTTTTGGTTGCAAGTTTATAAAAAAAGTTGCAAGCTGGGTGTGGTTTACCACGCAGAAATGGTTCATATACTGGCAATCAAACCTATTTGCAAACACGCGTAGAATATCGCTGGAGCTATCCCGAATCCTAACAGATGTGCAGCGTTTTCGCATGACTGTGTAGGTCTTAAGAACTGCGCAAAGTTAATATAAAAACTGTCAAATTTTAATGCCCTCAAAAATTATTAAATGTCTCAGTGAAATTGGGAAATTAGATTTTTATTACGGGTTTTCATGTGGTTTTAAATTTTTTGTTTTTCCAAAAATAAACTTTATGCTAGTTTTATTTAAAAGCCTATTTAAAACTTCCCCGCTAGCATTAGCACCATACCCTTAGTAAAATAATATTCCTAGCTGGCTTAGACTAACACTATTCTGAGACTTGACTCAGAACTCAGTGCTCATTACTTTTTGACTTCCTGCCATGTTTTGTTAGTACTAAACACTTTATTATATACTCGTCATACAGCTTTTGTTAGCTTGTGTGTCATAATCTCAGTTTTAAATTTCACCAAAATCGATATAGCCTTGACGCAAAGCTTTTGTTAGCAAGTGTGTCATAAAACAAATCAAATTCAAACTATTATTATATATGTACCACAAGAGTGTAACTTTCGAATTTATAATATTAGTAAGGATAACAAATAACTTTTGTACATAAAATTACGTAAAATCACGTACAACTCATAGCTAAGAACCACCCATGTTAAACTAGCTTTCTATTAAAAAAACCGCGTCCGAATCGGTCCATCCGTTTGGGAAATACGATGCCACTGACCGACAATCTCACAGACAGGTAAGGGGCAGGGATCGCGTAAATGGGGGGTAGAGGGGCTAACCCCCCCCCCCCCATCAAACGAGACCCTAAAATCTGTAATATCCTTCACAGAGCTTCGTTTTTTCTTAAATGAAAAAGTGCTTGTAAGAACAATTGTAGGAGAGAGCAAAGCATAAAAATATATATTTTAACAGGCAGGCAGGTACGAGTATGTATTATATATTGGTTTGTAACAGGATTTTATAATTTTCAGCCACTTCAAAACTTAGGATTGAAATGACAATACAATAATTTGATAAGGTTGTTCCATTATCCTATCCAGGGTCTTCAGGATTAACGATTTGCCCCGCCCCCCCTTCACCCCGTCATGGAGTACTTCCGCGATCCCTGGCATGGTGTCAAACTTATAACACCCCTCGTTTTGCATCGGGGGTTCAAAAAGGTCTTAATAATAAACATCATCAGGCAAGATCGTGGCCAGAAGCGACCATAATGATTTTAAAAAACATACCTGAACATTGTGAGACGGCCAGCAGACACAGTCCTAGTAGAACAGCTAAACTCCTCAGCTCCATAATGTTACTTGTATTTTGCACTAAAATACTAAGAACACTACACTTTTTGACACAAACAGCAAATCACTAGATCACTGGCACTTCCAAATACAGGCACTTTTGGTGAACCTGAAAAAAAAAAGAAAATTAGCACACATATCTACAAGGTACAAGGTGAATTTGTAAACAGTCAACAATTATTGAGGAATGACTGCCCGTAATCCAAAACAATAATCTGTGTTTTAAATCCATTATTGAATTTGAAAATCCACCTTCTTTTACATTGATTGCGTCTTTAAATATTGCGGTGGATTTTCAATTTAAATATTGGATAAATTCACATTGCCGCGGAATGGGTTCGAAGTTAGTTTTTGTAACGAAGGGTAAATAGCATAATTAACTTATATCAACTACGGTACGTACAAATTAGATGCTACCAAAAAACCAGGCGAATCAAAATTAATTCTGTGGAAGACGCGCGACCTGTTTTTTGGCTCGTATCTAGTTTGTACGTTGCAAAATTCATATAAAGTTTATTATACTATGTACAATGAATTCGCTTCCGTTCCATTCCGCGGCAATATAAATTAAGCCATAATCTAAATAGACAAATAATTTTGCCAAAGTAGAACGCGAAGAAAGTTGTGTCTGTTTTTTTAACTGTGCGTTTTGTGGTTTTTTCACGATGTCTATTTTTTTAATAATGGTACAAATGGTTCGAGATTGAATCAGAAATAAAGAGATTCGTAGAAAAATCAAAGTCACAGCTTAAAATAAAATTTCGAGCAAGCTGAAGTGACAGTGGGCGGGGCATATAGCTCGAAAAACTGACGGCCGTTGGGGCAGAAAGGTTTTTAAGAGGAGACCACGTATTGGAAACCTCAGTTCTACACTCCACTAGATAGACGACCTCCGTGGCGCAGTGGGCAAATAGCCGGCTGAGGCTGAGGCTCGGAACAAATGTTTGCATGATCTATAGATTTCTTTCTGGTCTAGATGTTTTTCTATTAATTATAAGTACCAGCGGCTTCGTCTGCGTTGTTCTGGAGTGTCAAAATATATACAACTAATTTTAAGAGACTTTTAGTGAGACTCTACCTAGAAAGAACAGGCTGACGAACTTAACTTTTGCCAAGTTTGAGGCCAATCCGTTTAATAGTTTTGTGAAGGGGTAACAATGACCAAAATATTTTTTCTATACAAAATTTTACATCTCATATTTATCCCATGGAAACTGATTTATGGGATACAAAGTAACATATGTATTAATCCAGGTTATAATTTACGTATATATTAAATTCCATTGAAATCGGTTCAGCCGTTATGACGTGATTGAGTAACAAACAAATAAACAAACATCCAAACTTTCGCTTTTATAATATTAGTGTGATGTGATTTATTTACAAAAAAAAGTATATAAGTATTCTATCAGCTATCTGGTACAAGCTCTGTTTCGTTTGGGGCTAGATAGCGTTGTGTGAAATGTCCAGCAATATTTATTTATTTATAAAAAATAATATAATATTTATATTTATTCATTTAAGAATGCTGTGAGCTGCTAGAATAGGTCGCTCTGGAAATCTGTGTGAGAGGCCTATTTTCAGCAATGGACTCCTTATTGCTGATATGATGATATGACGGTACGCAAAAGTACATAATTCACAAACTTGCAAGTCATTATAACATATTATAACAACAGACACTGTTGTGTGGCAAGTTAAAGCACTAGCTGAGTAAAGGTCGTCGGGGTCATACCATCCCTCTCACACCTACATTGCATATCTCATGTGTGAAAGGGATGCCATGACCTGAACAGGCGGGCGAAAGCGACTGGCTCACGACGCTGTCGCCCGCCTGTCGTTCGGCACAGGATTTTAGATGGAGTAGACTTACCATCCAGCTTAGTTAAGCAAAACGTAAGTTATAAAGATTATAACATCACTTTATCAATAAAATACTTTATGCCGCTTAAATTATTGCGAAGATAATTAAACTCTTGTTTTATTCATCTCTTTACGACTGTTCATGGCCATAAATGTCCAAGGGCTATAAAGGAAATTCAGAGACCATAAAGGGTGTCCTGTTCAATAAACTGAACAGAGAAATTACTCCTATAGTAACGTTTTTGGTAGTAAATGCCGGGTGTAAGAAAGTTGAGTTCAAGACATAAAAAGTTATTCATAATCACCATCATACATTGTTTTAATTAGTAGATTTAATTGATTATTAACGGTATTGTATTTTGAAAGATAGCAAGTTAATTTTACAGAAAAATAAAAAAATCACAACTTTACAATAGTGATGATCTTTGGATCGGGTGATTTGGTCTCCATTACGCGTAGCTAAGACCAAACTAAATTAAACTAGCTATTACAAAAACTGCGAGTCTGGGAACTACGATGCCACAGACAGACAGACAGACAGACGTACACAGGCGTCAAGTCAACCCTCGTTTTGCGTCGGGGATTAAAAGTTAAAGTAGCTTCACGCGCGCATTTCGACAACTAACGTAATTGTTTCTATTTCGTTCGACTACATACTTATTATTATTAATGTTGTGTCAGTTTTTTAATATTATTTTTTGTATCTTCTAATATATAAAATTCTCGTGTCACAGTTTTCGTTGCCATACTCCTCCGAAACGGCTTGACCGATTTTGATGAAATTTTTTGTGCTTATCCGGTATCTATGAGAATCGGCCAACATCTATTTTTCATCCCCCTAAATGTTAGGGGTAGTCCACCCCTAAATTTTTTTTTTTTATATTTGAGACAAAATTTATAATTTCTATTTTTTATGATACAGCATTCAAAAATACATGCAAATAAATTTTTACCCTTCTACCACCAACCCCTATCTCAACTTAGCAACAGAACATCTAAGGCGGTACGAAGTTCGCGGGGTCAGCTAGTTATTCTATAGTTTGTTAAAACCGACTGGCAACCTACAGGACGACGGCAACGAGGCAGACCACGAAAACGTTAGCGCGACGATCGAGATGGGTTCCACTCTGACTGGCAGGAGATTTCTAAAGAACACAAGGAATTTAAGATTATAGGAGAGACATTTGCCCAGCAGTGGGGCAGTAAAGGTTATTAAATTTTTTTTTTGTTAGAGTCCGCAAATCTGATTCAGTTCTAACGGAAGACCAGCGTGGCCATTAATATTACAACCAGCATCATGATGAGTTAGAGTCCTTTTCGTGACTTGTGACAGTAGACTGTTTAGTTTTAAGTTATTATCTTTTGTATTCTAATCTTTTTTTGTTTATGTACTATTTGTGTATTTATTATTTGTTACAAACAAATTTTAATTCTATTCTATTTTGTTCTAACGAAGTTTTATCTCAGAATTATTTTACACTAATGTGTACCCCGTTCATGTAATTTAAGTAAATTTTTATGTTAACCAAATCGTAGTCTTACTTAGAATTTTACACAATGCTTAAGCAAGTCACTTCCAACTCTTTTCTACGTGTTACATCAAAGAACTTGGAAGGAAGACTTGGATCAATAAATTAGTTTATTTTTAAATCTTAAGCATCGACTTCCTGTTTCATTATTCCAAGATGAATGTGTGTTTGGATAAAGATGTTATTTGATTTTAATCTATAATCTTCCTTCCTTTAACCCTCAACGAATAAAGAGTAGTGTTATACGTGTGTGTATCCATGGCATCGTAGATTCCAAACTGATGGATTAATTCAGATGCAGTTTTTGTTAATCTTCTTCTTCTTTCGTGTCAATGGCTGTTTGAGTTCAAGATTTTATTAGCTCAATAGAGAGCAACTGCCACACCCCTCTCTGTTGCCTGGTAGAAGTCTTCTCGTGTGCAGGTGGTTGGGTAGAGAAGACACGAGAGCAGGTGGGTCATTGTTTGTACCTCCGTGGTACAGTGGGCGAATAGCCGACTGAGACGCAGGAGGTAGCGGGTTCGATTCCCACCGCGGAACAAATGTTTGTATGATCTGATAGATATTTGTTCCGGGTCTGGATGTTTTTCTATGTATTACATATATTATGTATGTATGTATTTACAAAAAAAAAGTATATAAGTATTGTATCAGTTATCTGGTTCCCATAGTACAAGCTCTGCTTAATTTGGGGCTAGAGAGTGCTGTCTGAAATGTCCAGCCATATTTATTTCTTTATTTATTTATTGTTTGTAATATGGCCCCGCAGTGACACTGGCTCTGGAATGGGTCGATGTAGACCCACTTGAATAGATTGTCTTGGCAGGGGCCAACTTGAATACGCAACCGGTTAGGGCCTTCTAAATTGGCCCCTGCAGCTTGTAGCCGGAAGGAACATGTACAAATAAATCTAAATCTAAGCTATAGATAATCTTTCTTTTTGTTAATAGAAAGCTAGTTTAACTGTGGTCTTAGCAATGTCAGTATTTAAGCCCCTACGCAAAAGGGGGTATGGTTTTTTTATTTTGTAAAAATAGCTTTTATTTTATTTTTCTTCATTTTAAGCTTTGGTTTCCTATGGTCTGAATTATAGAAATTAATTAAGTACAATAATTTTTTTCTAGTATTTCAAACATAAGCCGAAAATGAATTGAAGTAGACATAGTACTTAGAGATTTTTTACAGCAGTGATCAGCAATTAATATAACCTAATTATTAATTAAATAAATAAACATTGCTGGACATTTCAGACAGCGCTATCTAGCCCCTAACTAAGCAGATCTTGTACTATGGGAACCAGATAACTGATAGAACACTTATACCTATATACTTACTTTTTCTAAATACATAATATAGAAAAACATCCGGACCCAGAACAGATATCTGTAGATCATGTAAAAATTTGTCCTGCAGCGGGAATCGAACCCTCTACATCCTGTGTATCAGTCAGCTATTCACCCACTGCGCCACGTAGATCGTTAATTTCGTCATAAATATACATAAGCCAAGTATGGAAGTCTCAACAGAGTTCACGGATTTAAGTCACTTAGGGTCGAGTCCTTGGGTTCAGTATAGAACCCTGAGCGTTTAATATATCTTTTTTTTACTGTTTTTTTGGATGGCGCAATCAATTCGCTTCCATTCTGCGGCAATGTAAATTGAGCCTTATGATATTTTTTTTTAATAAATGATGGGCAAAATGCCTTTAATAACAGAAAGAATATACAATTATTTACAACAAATTCAGAAAAAAACAGTTGAATCATCTAAAGACCGTTGCAAACGATCAATAGATAGCTCAACTGCTCCAGATTACTACTCCTTATGATATTAAAATTGCCAATTAAATTAATTATGTAAGAAGATACTTTGGTATCAGTTTATCAGACTACACTAGGTATTTTGATGTTATGAAACACCTCATTTCTATTGTTAGCCATAAAGTATGATACCACTAGTGGGTCAGGAGTGGTCAAAAGTGCAAGTGTCACGTACTGATATGAGGACTATGATTAAGCACGATCTAATTCTAAAACAGTACAGGAATAAGTTACCTTCTCTACGTCTATTTCAGGTGGTTTGTTATGTATGACATTAAATGAATACACGGGTAGGGCTAATGGCTAGTATTGTTGTAAAATAGGTTTTTTCTCAAATCCATTACCATAGAAAATATATTTCTAGTCCTAAAATATCAATGAAACAGTCTCTATAAAATAGGTAAACAAATCCATATTCATTCATATGTAAGTACATCTTTTAAGCTGACTAAGCGGCATAGATGCAAAGGCGCCGCCGATTTACGTTAAAAATTGTTTATTGGAAATGTATCAATTAAATAAACAAATAAATAAAAGGGCATTTATTTACACACACACCTCTTATGCTAACAGAAGTTGGTAGGTAAAATTAAAATTAATATAAATAAATATTACTAGGTAAATATTCAAGCTACCGGTATTAACCCACCACTAAAATCAGTTAAAACGATTCCGGATGTGTGTTTTAAATTAATGTCGTACAAAACATAATTCCCTTCCGCCACTTAATGGGGACAGGGGATTTCTAGACAAATAGTCCTCTAGTCTTTGCAGTCCTCTGCGAAGACTAGACTATCCACATATCCCTTTGAATAAAGGATTATTCAAAGGGACTTGTGGATTAAGCCAATAAATCATCTCCAGTTGGTGATGATGTAAAAAACATCAAAGTCTATCAATCGGAGAAAAGTATAAATCATCATTAACTATCCATCTAGTACCTTTCTTTAACTACCCGTTTCCAATTAACAAGATAAGATCATTTTACAATATTTGGTGTTCATCATAAGTCTAAAAGATACAAGAGGATAGCGGTTTAAAAGTATTGTGGTACTTGAAACCAAAACAGCCGAAGAAATTGACCAAGTCGTGTTTCATCTTCGAGACATCATCATCATCAGGTGTGTTAATGGCTAAACGATTGATTTGACCAAAAAATCGTAAGGCATAAAGTCATCATTATCATCATATCAACCACAAGACGTCCACTGCTGAACATAGGCCTCCAAAGAATTCCAATGTGACCGATCTTGTACGGCCTACACCCAATGGCTCCCAGCGACCTTCAACTGATCGTCTTTCGATTTAGTGGGATACATCCTACGCTGCGCGTTCCAGTATGTTAAGATCGAATCAGAAATGAGGAGATTCGTAGACGACCCAAAGTCACTGATATAGCACAAAAGATTATCAAGTTGAACAAGCAATGGGTAGGGGCCATAGCTCAAAGGCGTATGTTTTTTCGGACCAGTATAATCTCGGAGTCTTCAAGTCCAGAGTGAACAGATTCTTTTTAGGCAAGCGTGCTTCATCTTCGATCACACCATCACTTACCACCAGGTGAGGTAGTGGTCAAGCATTTGTCTATCATCGATAAAATAAAAATAAATAATAAATAAAAAAGACCTGGACGGCCGTTAGGGCAAAAATGTTCTCGAGTGGAGACCATACTGACTGTACCCATACTTGACTGTTGAAAAGCTGGGGAAGAATTTCATACTGTAAAAACATGGAAAAACGTAGCACGTCTGGCAGCAAGATGTTTTTTTTTCTGGTATTTTATGAAACATGATGCAGTTAAGTTACAAGATGTAAATTTTAGTGATAGCTGGTCGACTTAGTCAAATTCGTGGACCATCAATGGGTCAAACTAGCACAATATCGTGGAGGAGAGCCCAAATGTAGGGAGGCTACCCAGCAGTGGATGAAGTTAAGCTGTGAATGATGATGATAATGAACTCCAAGCCTTCAGCTTTCTTTTGATTTGAACCACACACCAAAGGTATTGATGAAAACAGAATGTTGCAATAATTACTTACAAGATACGTTGGAATCATAAATCTATGGGAAGTTGTGCTTAGGAACCGGTTAAGATGAGAAAATTACGTTTATGTTGGATACACGATGAGGTCAAATCGTATGTGCTGGAGAACTATCTGCAAAGGTTTTCTGTAAGAAAACTCTTATTAGAGTAAAGCTCGCTTTTGTACATATCCTTTATGTAAGCTTTTTTGTGTACAATACAGAACAAAAAACTATCACAAGTGAACACTTAAACATTTCCTCTTGGTCCATGAAGTACCGGCGCCATTAGCGTTTTCAAAATTCTTCCTGGGTGTCTGGTCGAAAAGACGTGTGATCCAAAATTTAGCTGTTAATTAGGTCAACGCATGTGTCTTGGGGACACTTCTTGCGAAACTTGAATTTGACAAGACGTAATAAATTGTGTAGTGTTATCCGAACACTTACGGAAAATTCAAAGATTTTTAAAACCATCTCAAAAATTTAAGGTTGCGGGTTCAAGTCACGTCTAGACTTAAATTTTTTTTGATGGTTTTTAAAATCATATAAATAATAGTGACATAAATTCCCATTTTACAGCAAAGATCCCTTCACTTATAAGGAAAAGTGGTTGACTTGACCTTCATGACTTATATCAAAGAACCCCCCCAGTTGAACTAGCTTTTTATTTAAAAAAAACCGTGTCCGAATCGTTTTATCCAGATCACAGACACAGATATAGATATTTTTTTTATTATAACTGGACATATCTTCGTTTGACCACAATCTCACTTGATGGTAAGCGTCAAAAACCTATTTGCTCTTACCTTAAAAAGGCCCGGATTGAATTCTTTAGGAAAAATAGACGACGCTAAAGTGTTCCATACCTTAGCTGTACGCATCAAGAACGTAGAACCAAAACGGTGTGTGCGAATGAGTGGTATATCAAAAAGGTACGGATGGTACTGAGCCGTGCGCCTGCTTGTCCTTTGATGGAAAGGAGATGGCGGGATAAGATCGTATAGTATGTACCTGGGCACATTCCCAAAAATGTATTCTGTAAAAGATCGATAGGCTTGCAACTTTACGGAGGTTTTCAAGACTTTGAGTCTTAGTCTTCGCCATATATTGCTCACAAAATATAAATAAATCATTAAATAATAATAATATCAATAAATATAAGCCTAAAAACTCTACGTTCTATCGACTACGTTAGGGGTTGATTACAAGAATGAGGGTACTTAATAAATCCAGAATAAATCCAAATAAAAAACGCTTTGACTTTGAAATAATAACAACTGAGATACGATCAACTTACAAAGCCATTCAAAGCAATGGCTTTACTTCCTCCTCACAATTGCATAATAATTGGCATTGGTCTCGAGTCATTGATCCTGCTAATAATCTGTCCTTGCTTGTCTGTATTTGGTTTGTAACTAAATCTGTTTCTTATTTAAAGGAAGTAGATTTAATTTGCAATAGAAATCGGCTAAATAAAAAGTCGTAGGACGGGCGTAGGACGCATCCCTCTTCCCATACTAGATAGAAAAATTCGCAAACAATATACAAATAATGTGTCGGATTTTTTTATTTTTGTATGGATTTGTATTTTTATATGTTTGTAACAAATAAATATAAAAACTACTGGTTCAATTTTGAAAATTCTTTCACCATTAGAATGCTACATTATCCTTGAATAATATAGGTTATTTTTATTACTAGAAAAAATTAGCGATTTCTACTGAAACTTCAACAATGTATAACACAAGTTATAAAAAAATTAGCCATAAAAAAAGTTAGAAAAATAAATGTCCACCCATGCGAAGCCGGAACGGGACACTAGTTATTTATACGTTAATATGATATAATGATAATAAGTAATATGTCAAATCTTAAGATAATTACTTAATGTTAAATATGTTAGTTTCTATTCATGTTGTCTAAAACAGTTTTCAATTCTTATCTATAGCTTAGTTTGTGCCAAGAAAATAAAGCACATAAAAAATATCCAATTCATAAAATGCAGTCTTCATTCACAATTTATTTGATAAACACAATAAATCAGCCATTCATGTTATCAAGAAAGTTGTTCCACTGATCTTAGCCCTTTGCATACAGTCAATCATTTGCTTTTGATGTAGTCTGTACACATATTTCATAACATCTTGTGCAAGACATTATTCTAATTGAAAATATCTAGATCATACAATCAATTCTTTGTAACGTAATTTATTTTTTAAATGTAGAGATTACCTCAGTTCTCGTAATTTTCATCATTATGATTTTTATTTATTTAATTATCTTTATCTATAATAATATTATAAAGAGGAAAGATTTGTATTTTTGTATGTTTGTAACGAATAAACTCAAAAACTACGGGTCAAAACTACGGGTCCGATTTCAAAAAGGCTATATTTATTACTAGAAAAAATTACAGAGCCATAATTTTTTTAATAAAAAATTCCACCAGCTGGGACGAGCCGCCAGTTTTATATAAAATTATTTTTAATATACTTATTCTAATATTATGATTTACGCCGCCGTCCATAATTGTTCACATAGATCCTGTCCATCCAAAGGTTGCCTGTAAGCGATCGCTTTTGGCGATTAGGCCGCCCATTATACCTATGATTTAAAAATGTATTTTCTTATATTTGTTAATTTTTAATGCTGTGCAATAAAGACATCATCTAAGTTTCTTTCATCCCGACTTCACCCACTGCTGGTCTTCTTAAGTTTGTCTCCCGGCCATTACAAAAATCCTCACCACCCAAGGGTTGTTTGGAAGTAATCGCTTCTTATTCTTCTTCTACATCTTCTTTTATTAATATTTGTGTTTTTGTGGGGTGCGATAAAATATATTCGTTCATACAATACCACGATGTAGAACAACCGAGCAAACAGACTGCAAACGAGCAAACAAGCAAACAAGCAAACAGAGCCAATGTCACGCTCGTTTTCCAACAGGGACAATGTTGTTGGTTATTGTGAGAGTCAAAAATACTAGCTATAGATAGAATGCGGTATCTCTGACCGCGATGGCAACTGAGTTACACAACCAGCTGTCTAAACAGAAAAAAATCTTGATACGCACCCAGTCGTCGAAAACATATTTCTATTCTTGTTTCAAAACCAGTTGCCGACTTTTCATGGAGAAGTGTGGTTACTTAAGAATTTACTTGCTTGCTATAGAACCAGTTGCCAAAGGTGATACCTATTCTAACGGGGCGTTTTGGAGTCTAATAGATCCATGACCTATATTATAAATCCAAAAGTAACTGTCCCACTGTCAGTTTGTTAGTTTTTACGAATAAAGGACTGGACGTTTTCAATATAATTTGGTATATATGTATTTGGTATAGGTTACCTGGATTGAGCAATACTTTTTATTGAGAAACCACACGTGTGAATACATTACCATTCTTCTTGGGGAGTCGGGTAAAAAGTTACCATGTCTCAATCCCGGTCATAATCTATTTATACATGAAATCTCATTGATATCAGTCCAGCCGTTTAGTTGAAAACGTAACAAACAGACAGATGGCCAGAGTTACTTTCGAATTTTTAATATTAGTTGGATGCGTATTCATATTATATTTGAGATTGATAAACTCCGACACCGTTTGACCAATCACCATGAAAGTTGGGACTTTGTTGGCAACATAAGTGTTTTAATGCGAATTTTAATTAGAGAAGGTTTTAATGTGTTTCATTTATTGACGAACTACCGCATGCAAAACCACGACCTGAAACTTGTAGAGTATAAAAAAATGCAACAGTAGTATTCTGGGTATAGATAGATTTAAGTAAATAAGTTTATTGTGGAAAAAATACTTTTTCAAAACAAGCTTTTATAAAATTCGTAATCGGAACCGCAAGCAGACTCAAATGAGCCAAAACACTAGTAGCCTACTATAATCCATTCATAAGTTCCGTTGTCTAGCATACGTCTCCATCAGGAGTCTACCTCCATGGTACCATATTATTGCATTGTCACCGAAGTTACATATATATTCCAAATTTCAGCTCAATCAGTTGAGGGAAACGGGTTTAAAATTCAGTTGCAAGATTCCACCCGGATAAACATACAACATACCTACATTGCAAGTTAAAAAGCTTGTAAATAATGATTTAAACAATGCCTCGAGGTAATCAATTCAACGCAGAGACAGAAGCATTATTAACAATACGAGTATGAACTTAAATATTAAAATTATGCGTATGCACCAGTTCATACCTTGAACTTTAACAGAGACATTGCACAGTATACTTATTTCTACTCCGAAATCGTGACCAAATCACGCGTGACTCAATCAAATCAAAGGTTTAGTCACAAAAAGTGATGTTTTTGAATTCTTTTGGTAAAAGGGTCTATTCATTTCCATACAATGATTGTAGAGAAATTCTTTTGGCGGTTTTACCTTTGATAGTGTTTGTAAGAACTAAGTATCATTTGAACCAACTTCGAAAAATGAGGAGGTTGTTTCGGCGTGTTTGAGCCATTTGGGGTCAAGACCCCGGGTTCATGGGGTACACTCATCGCGTTTATAAATTTCTGGGCGTCTGGTCTATCTAACGTGTGATCCGAGAGCTGGCGCTTATCTGACGCGTATTTCCAAGTCAGCGGGGTAATGCAGCCAGTTTCTTGGATCAGTGAATTAAATGTGACTTCGTACCACTTGGACGCTCACCCAGGAGGCTGTTGCACAGAGAGCCATGGAGCGTACCATGCTCGGCATCAAACTCTTAGATCGAGTTCCAAACGTCGAGATCCGTAGATGTACGAAGATTCATGACGTTGGGAATCGAGTTATGGAGCTCAAATGGTCTTGGGCGGGATACTTGGCAAGACGTGGTGATGACAGGTGGAGCAGGGTAGCGACTGAATGGGGGCCAAGAAATGGCTGTAGAAGGGTAGGACGTCCGGCAGTGAGATGGGTAGACGACATTGTTAGAGTCGCGGGCCGTCAGTGGGTGAGACTAGCGCAGGATCGTGGCGGATGGCACAAACTTAGGGAGGCCCAGCAGTGGATGAAGTCAGGCTGTGGATTATGATGATGATGGTACCAAAATGTTTACATTACTCGAGGTTATACTAATTGTTATGGTTTTATAATAATGATAAATGTATAAACAAGGTTTATCTCTATAGGAGACATTTTATACTCTGACATGATAATTTAAGTCTACGGTATCTATTCCTGTTGCATCATTATATAATCATAATTGTCATAAATACCTACTTAATATTATAAATGCGAATATGAGTTTTTTTTTATTTGATGGTTGTTTTTTTTCCTTTCAAGTCGGGGCTGAAGCGATTTCCATGAAATTTATTCTATATAGATAGATTACGACCTGAATTTAGACAGGCTACTTGTTATTGATAAACCACGAACGAAGCTAGTTTCATACTATCACAGTAATATTATAAATGTGAAAGCTTGTATGTTTGTGACTCCATCGCGTCATAACGGCTGAACTAATTGCGATGAAATTTGGTGTGTCGATAGATTATGACTTGATTTTTTTTTATTGATGATAGTCAAGCGCTTGACCACTGGTGGTAAGTGATGGTGTGATCGAAGATGGAGCACGCTTGCCTAGAAATAACCTGTTCACTCTGCACTTGGAACCTGTTCACTCTGCACATGAAGACTCCGAGATTATACTGGTTCGGAAAAACATATAATATAACTGATGCATAGGCTTCTTTTTAGCCGCGGGTGGAAACTAGTATTTTTGTACTGGACTTTACCAATTTCCACGAGTTTTATTTCGGGCCATGTTATCATGTTTACTTGGGCTGACGCAAAACCTAATCTTATCAATGTCCAGTGGATCGCACGCTTAGTGATAAGGATTAGCTGGGCTTAGAAAAAGTAGGTTTATCATATGAATTTCTAGTGAACTTTGCTTAGAGATTTACCTAACCGTACCAAATTGTTTTCTTGCCATTTTTTTTTCTCCTCTCTTACCATCGTTCAACACACATAAGTGTTTTAATAATTAGAGTAGACCTAAAAACCTAGTAGATTAGGTAGAATATTAGAGTAGTAGCCTGTATAAAGGGGAATGTACTTTAGAAAAGGCGCAAATCCAACTTGCAGTACCCTTACAGGGTATATGTACTTACTTCTAAGCTATCTATCACCTAAGCTAAAAAAATTATATGTACATGTCTAGCGTAGGGAACGCATCGACAATATCTCTAGCGTTACCGGTGTCAATAGGCGACGGTGACAGCTTACCATCAGGTGGGCCGTGAGCCGATTTCCCCACAAATAACATAAAAAAAAGATTATTCTACAAACCAAAGGGCGCGTTCAAGTATTACGTTTCGCAATTTTTGAAGATTTTTGACCCTCCCTCTCCCCCCCCCCCATGTAATGTTTTTCTGTACCCTCTTTCCCTTCCTAAACGTTACGTAACATCCACACCCAAGTGACCATTTTTAACTAAAACTCACAATTATGTTGCATCTTGGGAGAACAAAGTAAAAATAACGCACAATAAAATCCAGAGATTTCCGTAAAACATAAACGAAAACGGTTGCCAACTTGGGAGATTTTAATTCCCTAGTTTTTTATTTAAATATAAAAAACAACGTTACGTAACGCGTTGTTCGAACTCCCCTCCCGAACCTGTAACGGATCGTAATGTTTTACAAGACCCCTTTCCCCCTCGAAATGTGTTACTTAATACTTGAACGCACCCAAAGTAACTGACATAGCACAAAGGATTAGCAAGCTCAAGTGGCAGTGGACGGGGCACATAACTCGAAGAACTGACGGCCGTTGGGGCAGAAAGGTTATTGTTATATAGTGATAGAAACCAAGCGCTGAAAAGCGCAGCGGAAGATGGTGCCCATACTAGACGGTAAGATGAACCGATTAAGGTTGTTTGGAGCCGTTGGATGCAGGCTGCACAAGATCGGCAGCTCTGGAAATCTACGGGGGGAGGGGGGGAGGGGAGGGGGGTCTATGTTCAACAGTGGATGTCCTATGGTTGATATGATGATGATAAGAGTAGTCACCACTTCCTTTACGAATATATCTAAGGTACTTAGGTAGAATTTAAAAATCGGACTATCTTCTTATAACTCGGACAGATTTATTTAAAAAAATATGCGTAATACTTTTTAATTATCAGCCAAGTTCTAATACAAACGAACGTTACGTACTTAGATTGATTTATATATGTTAATTTTATTACACCTGTAGTAATAATTAATCATGACCCACTAAGAAACATCATTGTCTTTTTATGTTAATTACGATTAAAATATACCTTACTAAATCGGGTAAGCGTATGTAATTCCTTTACCGCTAAGTAAGGTATCTTAATTTATAACATTCTTACAATTAACTGTAGCTGTAAATCTGTTATGCTAAGTGACTCGGGACTCCGCAAGACATTACCATAACCCGTCAGTTACCACCTTACCACAGACTCAATGTAGAGTCATGGCAGGAAGGAGTGAGGAGAATAATACGACCATCAAAGAATTGAAAAAAAAATCGAGAAACGAAGAAACAGTTGAATCATCTAAAGACCGTTGCAAACGATCTATAGATAGCTCAACTGCTCCAGATCACTACCAGGCGGAGGTGTCTTCAAAACACTGGCTGCATTGTCTTGCTGCGTGATGGACCCCGGTACCCCATGGATCCAGGGTCTCGACCCCAAATGGCTGAAATACGTAAGCTCTGTCGAGACTTCCATATTTGCGCCGCTTCAGATCTTCGGCTGAATTAGCCGCCGCACCGGCCCCAACTGCTGTACCAGATAAATGAAATGGTGCAAGGGTATCGCGCACGCGGCGTCCCACACAAAAGGCCTACCCTTCTCCCAAGGTATAAGAGTCATACCGTCAGGCCTCTTACCATCGTCCCGTATCAGACCGTTCGGTTCGAGAACGGCTGGAACGTAGACGCTGAAAAAGCCCGGCGCATGATATTTGAATAACTTGATAGAAAATTTAAAATAAGCAGTTAATGAAGTGTTAATGTCTTTTAAAACATCATATTTTATCACTTGTACTAATAATAACATATGAAGTCTTTTAAAAATTAAAATCATGATTTTTTTTAGTCTTATCATGCAGTCTGATTCTTAGGGCCATACTTGCGCAACGATATCTAAACGTATTTAGTGGCTTAATCATACATATACGTAAAATTTAAACATGTCTAGTCAATAATCACGTTTAGGGATCGTTGTGCAAGCCTGGTTAAAAAAGAGAAAGTGACTAAATTCTTAGTTAAACTTGGGAAAAGTTATATCTAGACCAAAATATCACCAGATATATACAAGGTGAACCACCGGTACCTTTAAATAGGACACCAGCATTTAGTCAGGTCCATTTCAACTCAAAAAAAGCCCAGAACATTGAATACGAACGATTAAAATTCCCATCGAATTGGGACGAGCAATTCCAGTCGAAACGTGAACCGCTTTTTACATTGTTGTGTTTTACAGTTAATTATTGTAAGTAATTTTATGGGTTGATTTAAATGGAGTGTACAGTTATAAAAACTGTTTTAAGCAAGCTGTTTTTGACTTTTACATGGAACTCAGGTATGTATTTAGTACCAATGAAATTGATACCATGACCTTTCTCTCATAAAATAGTGTTATTTACGTTTAAAACATGAAACTGTACAAATTTTAATGAAAAGATGTCACACACACAATTATTATGTATAAAAGCATACACGTGGCAGAATATATCCGCTGTACGCTTCAATTATATCGATAAAAATAAATTATAGTATATAGTAAGATAAATGCAAACACACGTTAGTCTGTTACTGTCAGTATCATATTTAATTTGCCGATAAAAATATTCCATAGTCGATAGCGTTCAATGTATTAGCAATATTTATTTAAATCAACTAAAATAAGAATGGCATAAACAAGGAGAGGCCTATGCCCAACAGTGGAACGCCATGGACTGAAAATGATGATGATGTCCTACTAAAACTGAAAAACTGTTTTATGAAGTGAAAACTTCTTTAAGCGCGTTGAGCATTTTTTGAGATGGGAAAAAAAACATTGAACTCGTGACACTGTTAACGTTACCAGTTGGTAACGGTAACCGATACCGACACCTCTGTATATAAGTATCTGTAGTGTAGTCTGCTTTTAAATTTTAAATACCCAAACATTGAGCACTAAATTCAAAATTTAAAACTAAATTCCCTGCACAAATATTTCATGACGATTCAAAAAATACACACGTATTTGTTCAAGTTTTCACTTCTGTCAGCACTCCCGGAGTGTAGGGTTCCCAGATTAAAAAATCTAAATTCCGGAGTCAATTCCTGACATTTGATGAAAATTCCGGACTTTCTTGTAAATATAACATTAATGTTGTTAGCACCGTGCATGTGAATGAACATAGCAAATTCTCGAATTTGGGAGCAAAAAATATCAGTAATGATCAAAATGACAAATAACATAAGTAATGTTGATTGTTAATTTATTTGTAATAAAAATATTTGGTTCATTTTATATTTTATTTTACTCGTAATTGTAGAAATTCCGGACGGTTTATGATTCCCCCCGCATTCTGGACAAAGACCTGTAACCGGATATATCCGGAAAATTCCGGATATTATGGCAACCCTACCGGAGTGCCACTTTTTTTTACAAACTTCTGCTACCCCGTTTTTTTAAACACCGATACAATGCAATGATACTAACACAGTCGATTCGCATTATAAAAAAAATTTGTAAACCTTATTCATTTTCAAAGAAAACTAACGGTTAACCAAAAAAAAAATACTTAACTATGGCAAAATTATTAAAAAAAAAAAACTAAAAGGTTCCTCAGACAGGTTATCTGGATCTGTTATTGTTTCGGTTTTTTCCATACTGTTCCAGTCAAAAAAAAATTAAAAAAATTCCCATATGAACCTTGCTGAGCCTGTATTAGTGACTTTGGTTTGTGTACGAATCCTGTAATTTCTGATTCGATCTTGTAGAGAATCAAATTCAATGAATTAAACTAAACCAAATCGTCAAATGGTCTTTGGTGGGAGACTTGGCAAGACCTGGCGATGACAAATGGAGCAGGGCAGCGACTGAATGGTGGCCGAGGAGCGGGTATAGAAGGGTAGGACGTCCGGCAGCGAGATGGGTTGACGACATCGTAAAGGTCGCGAGCCGTCAGTGGGTGAGACTAGCGCAGGATCGTGGTGGATGGCACAAACTTGGGGAGGCCTATACCCAACAATTAACCAAATCAAATTAAATTAAACAAGCATCCATTGCACGCTGAGCGAGCTGAATAAGCTACAATAAGCCTGGTTTTCGAAAATTATGTATCTAATCAACCCAAATCCACCCACAACTGGGTATATAATATGCCTCCTCATTTGGATGCTACTGTTTCATATCCTGCACTAATCGAATCCAAAAGTACGAGTATATAAACATCAAAAAATCTATTCTTTTTTTAACAAACCACTTCGATTTAAAAAATTTTAACTTACAAGACGGGATTTGATACCGCAATGTACGATTTCCAATTTTTCGCTAAAGACAAGGAAAAGACCTTTGGGAGCTGTGTCACAGAATAGTTGGTATAAAAATCCCGTAGTATCAGTTCTCATTTTAATTATAAAAATACAGCCTCCGCCAGCGGCTTCGCACGCGTTTTTGTCAATATTAACTAGCCTATGTAGTCTATTCAGGCCTATCTATATACCAAATTTCATAGAAATTAGTTCACCCGTTACAACGTAAATGAGTAACAAACAAACATCCAAACTCATTTTATTATATATCAGTGTATACTAGCATCCGCCAGCGGCTTCGTACGCGCGGTTTGTCAACAAAAGTAGCCTATGTGTTAATCCAGGTTATAATCTACGTACATACCAAATTTTATCGAAATCGGTTCGGCCGTTACGACGTGAAAGAGTAACAAATATTCTACATCGATAAAACTTTCGCGTTTATAATATTAGTAGGATTTGTATACTCATAATTTTCATTATCTTCTCTACATACATTCTTTGCGGTAGGTAGCCCAAAACGTGTTTTTAACGCAGATAAATGATGATAAAAAACACCGGCTGACTACCGTGGGATAAAAGGGTCCTAACCTTGAAATTTGAAAGCCATTTAGCAAACATTAGGGTCTTTACTGTTGAAATATGAGATTACAAAAAAGTATGCATTACGTTAAATGAAAAGGTGTGAATGAAACATAATAAGAAGACCTTGAATTTTAAAAAGGTGGATTTGAATAACAATCAAATAAATTATATGATACAATAAGATAAGTTAAATTAGTATTATTTATGATATTATTATTACTGCCCAAAATTGTGAAAGACATCGTTGAGAGGAAATCCTTGCACAATTCGCGTTACACGTATTACACTTACATTATTAACTAGCTGTTGCCCGCGACTTCGTACGCGTTACACTACTTAACGTGTAGGTAACCTAGAAATAAAGCTAAACTCGCTGTTGCAACGTGACCTACCTCATTTTTATCCCATGGGACCTGATTTATGGGATAAAAAGTAGCCCGTGTGTTAATCCAGGTTATAAATCTACGTACAAAATTTCCTCGAAATCGGTTCAGCCGTTAAGACGTAATTGTGTAACAAACAAACAAGTAAATAAATAATCAAACATCCAAACTTTCGCATTATATTAGTGTGATGCGAAATTATGAATATTTGTTTGTTACTCACGCTGTAACAGCTGAATCGATTTCAATTAAATTTGGTGCATATCTAATTACCTAGATTGAAACATATCTGAGGGTCAATTCACGTAATACAATTTTAAAAACATAACGACTTAATTATTATTACTAAAATAATATTATGAATTGAAAATATTTTGGCATTCTTTTCCACTAGTATTACAGCTTGATATAAAAAAGTGTATAATCGCATGTCAGTCAACTCATAGCATTGTATTACATTACGTAAATGAATACCGCTTATGTTTACTATTTTTGGTATTTTTATTTTTTTTATTTTATTTTTGGTTATAATACTCGCTTGCTGACGTCTTACACTTTAGTCTGCTTGCGAATTTCGGTATTGGGAACTCGATCTAAGAAATTAACTTTATCAAAATTAAAAAAATAATAAAATGGATTAACGCCAAGTATAGAAACGATAAGGTTCCTATACTTTCGCTTAGCTAGAGAGAGTAGGGGCTACGTGACTCTTCAGATATTGAAATTATAATCCAAATACTTTCATCGCTTAGCTACAATATTATCGGTATGATAACAGTATTACGATAAAAAAATCGATAAAATTTGACAGTATTGACCTAGAATACATAATATGACTAATGAGGTAATTTGGCAAAAATTGGTTGTTAATCGACTTCAAGAAAAGGAGGTTTTTTATGTTTGATACCTCAGAAATCCGTCATTTATCAACTGATTTGGAAAATTCTTTTTTATTTGAAAGGGTATGCTTTTAGATTGATCACAAATAAATTTAATCAAAATCGGTGTAGTCGTTTGGTTTTTAAATCAAAAGCGAAATTGCGTATTTTCATTTATTAAAACTAAAAAATTAAATCTTTTAAAGTGTTTCAAGCTGTACACATTATGAACTTAATCGATTGTCTAATCTATATATTCTGAATAAATGATTATGAATAAATCTAAATTTATTAAAGTGAGGCTTTTTAAATACAGTACAGTTAATTTGTTTAGATTCAGACTCAAAGCTCATATTCTGTCAACGCAGCTACACCAACCGTAGTAGCAATAGCTGAAGATCTCTCTCTCTCTCTCTTTTCCTGGTCTCCATGTCTAGTCTAAAATATACCAGTGAAATATTCTTAAGTGTGATGTTTTATTGGATTAAAATAGTAGGTACATATTTATTTGTGTTATGTATGAATTTAATAAGGTTAGGTTTAAATTTAACATTAGTTGTGTTTTCTTATGAAAACTATCCTTGATCAAGATGTACGTCAGGTAATATAAACTGAACTCAGCGAAAGACCAGCGCTGCGGCATATTAACATGCCGAAGCATCATGCTGAGCTGAGTACCAATTCATCCCCACACAGAGCTTTTAAGTGTGTTAGTTTGTTAAAGCTTAGGTTAAATTTTATTGTTGTTGTGTTATTTTTCTTTATTATTGTGTTTTTTTTAATAAAATGTTTTCATTCTTTCTTAAATAATCGAAAAATGTATCAATTGATGAGCATTGATCCTCCATTGATATGAAGGATCATTGAAAAGAATAACCTGTCTTTTTTCTTGACTGATTCTTTCCTGACTTGGTCGCGGAGTAAAAGTAAAATTGATCCTTGCGATTAGATTGAAAAAATTAACATGAAAAAATATTGTTGCAAGTAGGAGCACTAAATGGGCAATAATTCACTAATTTCGACCCTGACGTGACAAGAGCCCGTAGAACAATTGGCAGTGCATCCTCGTAAGAGGAAGGTTGCGGTTTCAAGTCTAGGCTTGAAAGTTTATGAGATGGTTTTAAAAATCTTGAAGAATTTTTGTTTTTATTTTTGTATAAAATCGTTAGAATTTTGTTGACTCGAACAGCTAAGCTACCGTCAGCTTATTGTACCAGATAAATATAAAATGTTTTATGAAGTCGCGTGTAAGTAGGTCGACCATCGCGCAGACAGATGGGTCGACGACATTGCAACCTACCTATAGTAGAGTTTCGAACTGTTCTTACAATTTTAAACGTTTTATCCATACAGACAAAAAGGCAGTAGGTATCTCTCTGTTTGTTACGTTTTCAAGACTAAACGGCTGGACTGATGCCGATAAAATTTGGTATATAAATAGATTATGACCGGGATTGAGACATAGGCTACAGCAGGGGTCGGCAACCTTATGCTATAGCCGGGCCACATATGTTGCCAGAGTATCAGTGCGGGCCGCACTTATATTTATATGTTCGGGCATGTATTTTTAATATTTGAAATAAAACGCATATATATTCATACAATTATCTCTTTTTTAATTGAACTACTATACTAACATAAAAGTAAGAACTAGTGAGATTTTTGAGGCTGCATTTGACTTGCAAGTTTTTTAACGTCTGCTTTCATTTTAGTAGTAGACACGCGCAGTATCGCGTCTAAATGTTCATCCGTTAACCGCGAACAATTCTTATTTTTGCGGTAGTTGAGAATTGAAAAAGTCTGCTCACACAAATATGTACTACCAAACATAGTTATTATCTGCTGAGCAAACTTTTTCAATTCTTTGAAGTTTTCAGAACTCAAACCTCCGTAGAACTGTATCAAGTCAGTGCTTTCCTTAAATGCCGTTTTAAGTGTGCTATTACTTTGCAAATCTACTATGTTCATTTGCAAATTGCTTGGTATCTCACTAATATCAATTGCAAAAGGGTTTTGGAATATTTCCATGTTAAGGGAGCTCTTTTTAAAGTCGGTGAATCGATTTACAAACTCAGTTTGTAGTTGTGTTAACACGTTTCTCATTGTAATATTTTGCCACACAAAATTATCTCCAGCTTCTTCCACGGCTTTCTTGCAATTAGGAAAATGGTCAAGCTTTTTTTCATCAATATGCTTGATAAACAGTTTCAGTTTCATTTCAAATGACTTTACATCTGTATACATATCGCAAATCAATTTATTTTTTCCCTGCAAGCGTTTGTTGAGCTGATTCAGGTCCTTAGTCAAATCAGTCAAAAAACCAAGATCGATAATCCACTGTTTGTTAGTAAGCTCTTCTACTGGCTTTCCTTTCATCTCCATGAAGTTGCCAATTTCTTTCCTCAAATCAAAAAACCGTTCCAAAACGGCACCTCGACTGAGCCACCTCACTTCACAGTAGTAAACCACGTCACCATGTTCAGCTTCCAGATCTTCCAAAAACTTTTGGAACTGACGGTGTGTGAGCCCATTTCTTCTTATAAAATTAACAGTGGATGTTACAGTATCCATTATTTCTTTCCAGGATATAACTTTGGAGCACAATGCCTCTTGATGGACAATACAGTGAAAAATCAATGGCACAGTAGATCCAGAATCTTTCACTTTGCTGATGATTCTCCCAACAACACCTTTGTTTTGACCGCTCATGTTCTTGCCTCCATCGGTAGTGACACTTGTTAACTTTTCCCAGCTTAATTGCAATGAATCCAGAGCTTGTTCCACATGGTGAAATAAATCTTCTCCCGTAGTTGTACCTTTCAAACTGCACATTTTCACAAGCTCTTCGTAAACAGTAAAGTTTTCGTCAATGCCGCGTACAAATATGAGTAACTGTGCTGTATCCGACACGTCCGTACTTTCATCCATCGCTAAAGAGAAGCAGTCGAAAGACTGCGCCTTATCCCTGAGTTGTTCACACAAATTAGCACCCAAGTCTTCAGTACGTCGGGTGCAAGTTCTTGCAGAGAGACTAAGACTTTCAAACATTTTTTTCTGCTCTGGGCATATTTCTTCTGCGATAGCTAAGACACACTCTTTTACTAATTCACTATCGGTAAACGGACGTCCACTTTTTGCAAGAATCTCTGCTACCCTGTAACTGGCCCGAACATTCGATTCGCTGTTGTCTGCCACAACCTTAAATATGTTTTGTTGATTTTGTAATGACGATTTCAAAGTGGAAATTTTCCTTTTCCGTATTTCTCCTTCAAGACAGTCAAATTTAGCTTTGTGCTCGGTGTCGTAATGTCGCTTCAGGTTATATTCCTTTACTACAGAAATACTCTTTTGACAAATCAAGCATAACGGTTTTCCTTTAAACTCGATAAAAAAGTATAATTCTGTCCATAATTCGTTAAAAACTCTTTTTTCTTCTTCTATCTTCCTTTTTCTTGAAGCCATGTTTATATAATTATTCTGTAACAATAATGAAAAAAATTAAATTCGTTGTAAAATTATATGTTCCAGTTAGCACCTACAAATTCAACTCCACATTCAAATAATAATTAAAACATGACACACTCGTAACTAACTTCATGTCATGTAACTACTATCCCCGTCCTTATAACATTTACCCATCAATCTGAAGGTTCACATTAACAAGCAGTAAATAAAATAAAACAAAATGCTCGCGAGTGCATACAACTTACCTCATACGTCGTGCGTGAGAAGCTATCAGCGAAGGGAAGAAAGGTGAAACGAAACGCGTAGCTAGCAACCAGATGAGACGTGAGTTTCCGGCGAATTTCCACAACCGAATGTGGCGAGAGCTGCGCGCGGCTGTGATTTTAACTAAAACCGGTCGCTTTGAATTTTTTCGCCGCCGCACACCTGCGTCTAATCAAAGACTGCCGCCCCGCCTATTGTCTCAAAGGAGCCGCCCGCCGCCGCACGTGCGGCGGATAAACGCAAAAGAAATTGCCAAGAATTGAATAAGTACAGCAAATATTTATTTTCGGTAGAAACAATACATAACATCACAGTCTTGATAAACAGTTCTTAAGAAATGAAATAGAGGTACATTTTTATCACCCCGCGTGGGAGCGAGCTTTCAAGAATACTCTCATGGCCCAGCAGCATGGCCGTATAAATTCTAGTGAATTTATATGGCCTTTTGCTTCGGTATTTTTTTCTTACGGACCTCAGGGTTGCGGGCCGCACCGAGATAGTCTACGGGCCGCATGCGGCCCGCGGGCCGCCGGTTGCCGACCCCTGGGCTACAGTATCATTCCCACTCAACATTTTATGCGTACAGCTAAGGTATAGGTAGGTAGCTAAGGTAAGGTACTTTGCCGCCGTCTGTTTTTCCTGAAGACTACAACCGGGCCTCTTTAAGGTAAGAGTGAATAGGTGTCTTCTAGATCCTCGTGCTCCATCTTAGATCATATTATCGCTTACCATCAGGCGAGATGGTCAAACGAAGATCTATACGTGATAAAAAAGGATTATCAAAGGTATATTTGAAGCTGCCACATTTGGTCCGTGCAAAGTTTAGGCTTTGGCAATTTGGTTTTAATGTCCTCCTAGTGGACGCTTGTAGGTCGCGTCATGTATGTACGGGCATTGGAAACTGCGACACAGTATGACTAATGCATTTTCCAGTGTTCACATTGTTTTAGTTACATGTAAAAAGTTCAATGAAATATATAAATTACAAATTAAAATTTACAAAATCTATGTCACAATAAATGTATTTCGCATCTTACTCACGCACATAAGCTAGATGATTGCCATTAAGCGACTAACTTCTTCAATTCGGATTTGACGACTATGCAGCGAAGTGGGCGAATAGCTGGCGGAGACACAGGAGGTTGCGGCTTCGATTCTCTCCGCGGAACAAATGTTTACATGATCTACAATTATTTGTTGCAGGTTTAGGTATTTTTCTATATTATAAGAATGTATTTACAAAAAAAAGTGTATATATGTTTCCCACAGTACATTACTTGCACACACATACAGCTTGTTTAGTCTGGGGCGTAGATAGCGTAGGCTATTAATACTTTTTTTGTAAATACATACTTAGATTAAATAGAGAAACACCCAGACCCGGAAAAAATATCTGTAGATTGTGCAAACATTTGTTCCGCGGCGGGAAAAACCCACAACCTACTGCGTCTTAGCCGGGTATTCGTCCATTGCGCCACGGAGGTCGTCAATCAATAGGTGTCAACAGAATCGATGAACCCTCGAAACTGATCAACAAGTTTAAAAAAAAATGGCGGAGGGGTTTTGCGAACTAACAAACCTTAAAGGAGTTTTACAGTCAGTGCTCGATGGAAGTTTTAGTAGACCTAACAACTCAGGTAACAGAAAGCCTGCAATTAAAGAGTAAAAGATATTATCTCGTTGCTAATCTCGTTGCATATTCTCATATAACCAGCCAGGAAAGAAAGACAAGAATCGAAGCTGATTGTTTTTATAATGATCCTTTTAAAATACATAACAATAAAGAAAATATGTTACGTCTAAATTATAACATTGAAAAATAATGCAGTCTATATAATTTTTTTTTATTGATGATAGCCAAGCGCTTGCCCACTACCTCACCTGGTGGTGAGTGATGGTGTGATCGAAGATGGAGCACACTTGTGAATATATCAAATCGTAATGCGATGGAAAATCGACTATAAAAACTAAGCTGGTCAATATTGACCTGGGCACCGACCACAATTGAGGGTAATAGTACGAAATGTCAGTGTAATATTATTTTAATATTGCTTTATTGAGGTTGGCCCCCTGGTAAAGGTTGCTGGAAGCAGTTCGGCAGTTCGGGAAGATCGGTGACTCTGGAATTCGATGGGGGAGGCAGTAGACATCCTACGGCTGATGTGATAATGATAGTCAATATTATCTTATGCTTAGGTACTTAGTTTAACAATGCAACGTAAACAATGTTTAAGAAATTAAGTATAGAGCCGGAATGGAGCTGAGGGAACTTTAATATAAAACAGGTATTAATTTATGTAAAGTAGGCAAGTGTAATAGCATTTTGGCTTATCCTAACAAGGATCACTTTGAAACGTCAATTTTACTGCCTATTCCTTCGCGAGGAAAGAAAGGCAAGGAACAAGGCTGGTTGTTCTTTTTTAATAATCCATTTAGAATACATAACAATAATGAAAATAAGTTACGTCTAAATTGTAGGGTTGTCAGGGAGGCCAAAATGATGCATTACTTAAGGAATAATACATATGTAAATTGTAAAATTTGAGTGTAAACATGATCATGTCTGATCTAATCCTCTATATATGTTATATAAAATATTTTTTTTAAAGTATAGAGCGGGTTACTCCTAGTTTCTTACGACAATACCTTTTTATCAAGGAAATCGGTACAATGACCGCTGTGATCACGATTTGACGCCCACGATCCAAACGTTCTAAGAATAAACTAAGAGTTCTAGGATTCCAATGTGTAGACAATAAATAAAACATATAAACAAAAATAAAAACAAATCTTGGTAGAATGATTCTTGGTGTCCTGACCACGCGGTTGTTACGAAGTAAATTTTTGGTAGAATGTTATTAGGCGTCCAAACAACATTAGTACATAGAGAAGTTTAGAAGCTGGACTGGGAGTATTTTTTTAAATATATAAGTATAAATATATATAATATAATAATAAGATATAATTTAATAACACATGGACTTGCTTCTAAAAAACGTCTTAATTTTTATATACGTATTTTTTGTAGGATTTAGTTTTTTTTGGTTAGTAATTTATTTAAGGTATTACCAGCTTAATATAAGAAAATTTTTTACTATATTGTGTCAAGAGTATTTTTTTGAGCTAATGGGTCTTGGCTCCGTGTTTAAAAATCTCTGGTAGAATGTTTTTAGATATCCAAACCATGCGGTTGAAAGGACACATTATTGGTATAATGTGTTCAAGTGTTCTAGCCAAGGTTGTGAATTAAAAAAGTTGTTGCTCAAACAAGGCAAATCTATGTTCGTCCATTGAGGAGTTTCCCTCAGTCTTCATCATTCATGAAGTTAAAAACATCAGATCAGCTCGTCGTTTTCGTACACGACCAGAACATGATGCAGATCAAAAACGAAATACTATAACTTGATTAAATACTTATCTGCCCTTAACTTAAAATGCGCAAGATTTGAATGGTTTTTTTTCTAACCTGTACTTCTGGGCAAAGGTTTCCCCCAATTCTTTCCACTCCTCTCGATCCCTGGCCAACTCTACCCAATCCCTGTTGCAGACATCTAGGTCATCGCGCCAAGAAAAGAGAAATAAACATTTTTTTTATCTCCATGGTAGACAAGTGTGATGTTGTTTCTAGTAGATTATGAAAATAGTAGATACTCGTAAGTATGTTTTTATCTAGGTTATAACCTCAAGGTTGCGATAAAATACCGGCGCGAGTTTTCTTATATTTTCCTCCTTAATAATAATGCTTCAAAAAAAAATCATAGAAAACGTGTAAAAAAATACAAATACTTTTCTTAAAAAAGGAATCTGAATGATCCGTCGTCAGATGCTTCAAGTTTACAATAAAGAAAACAACGCGTGTTTTCTTTTTAATTTTAATTCGGGGCAAAGACACACTACATTTTTCTGCCAAAAAAGAAAAAATCTAGCTTCGCACCCAGCAGCTAGACCGAAATAAATCCCTTCGCTCCACGCTATTTTAGTAATAATTTATCTCAGCCACAAAACAACAACTAAACCTATATTTTCTTACGTAAAACCACAAAACGCACAGTGAAAATCACAACACTTAACACAGAAAAAATCACGAATAACACTTTCATTCACATAAACTGAAAAAGAGACGCATTCTAGTTTTCTTTTTAAAAATAAGGCGATACGCACGTACCGGTTGAATACGACTGGTCTGCCGCGCTTCGGAATAGAGACTGGGTTTCAAACTTTTATTTTCCGATGCTTCGCTTGAAACACAACTACAATCTGTTGTTACAGCGGTGCTTGATTGTGTGCGTGAGGTGCAGTAATGTGAAAGTTATCGATAGATTTTTATCGATAAATGCTCTGAACGACCTGCCTGGCTGCAAATAGCACAGGATCGGTTAGAATGGCGTGTGAGGGAATGGACTTGTCATTTAAGCTGACAATGATGGTTTATTAATTAATTTATGGAAAGCTTATAAGTTAATTACATAAAAATCAATGCTCTTTTATTTTATTTTTATATATAATCAAACCAACATTTATACGAATAGTAAAGAAAAGGAAAGTAAATACATTTATTGGGGAAAACAGTACAGCATAACCGAAGGTAATAAAATAAAACATACATTGAAAAAATACATTAAAAACACATATAAAATAAAATATAAAAAATACAGAAGGATAGATATAAAAACTACAGATTAGGAACGATAACTATAGGCAGGCACCTAACATGGGCTACATAAGTACGTGGGCGCTAAAAGGTTATGTGCTGCGTGGTGTCTCAAAAAGGATTAGTCTCAACTTTGTGTTGGTCCACGCTTAGGCGCTAAGCGCAAACCAACGCTGGTTTTCAGACTGAGCCTGTTATAGTGACCTCACGACCAGAGAGAGAGACTGAAGAAATATGAAAAAAGAGGCTTAATAAATTACATACAAAGTACCTACGTATAAATAATTTGAATAAAATAAATAAATAAAGGACGGGATTATGGAAGGAACGATAAAGAAAAGACCAGAGAGATACAGATGACGACCTCCGTGGCGCAGTGGGCGTATAGCCGGTTGAGACGCAAGAGGTAGCGGGTTCGATTCCCGCCACGGAACAAATGTTTTTATGATCTACAGGTATTTGTTTCGTGTCTGGGTGTTTTTTCTATATATTATAAGTATGTATTTACAAAAAAAATGTATATAAGTATTCTATCAGTTATCTGGTTCCCATAGCTCTGCTTAGCTTAGGGCTAAATAACGTTGTATGAAATGTCCAGCAATATTTGTTATTATTTATTTATACCAGTTAAAAACAAGTTGACGACCATCTATGAAGAGTATAGAGCAAATATATTACTTACTTTATTTGTTGATCGACAGGTTTCGTATTTGCACTGCTGGTTTGATTCTCGCCGCGAGACAAATATTTACCTACATGGTTTGGTATAAGTGTTAATGCCATGGAACTCGTATTTTCTAATATGCAAATCACAGTGGAACAGTGGGGTTAGGAATGCATATGTAACCATTTAGTTTAATTTATTGTAATGAAACTGCTAATTAATAGGATGTTATATATTTATTTATGTATTATTACTGTAAATTACATGATTACACTATTACAAAATTGTTAAAATCCCTCGACTAAGTCGGCAAATTCGCTTATTTTAACGATTTTGTTGATTTGTCAATCGATCAAATTTTATTAATACCTACTTGCAGTAAGCCGTAAGAGGTGCAACTTGCGACTCAGCAGTTACTTGCACTCTTCGTCGTCACAATAAGGGATTTTAAGATGTTTTCACTATAATGTCACATTAAAGAATTTTAAAGTTTTTTCACTATTATATAAATTATATTCCTAAGATAAATAAATAAAAACGCATGCCAGAAATCATCGTAAATATATCGAAATTTCCATCGATAACCACACTTCACTATTAGTAACACTACACCTCATTTCATTTACACTGTACACTGTTGTACTCACGCACACACTCACAGAGAGCTTTTAAGCTTCACCCATGATGTCGCTATCAAAAGGCTCTATATTGAATGCTATAGAGTGCATTTTCCAATGTTTATTATACGACTTAAAAGAGAATTGCATTCCAAGATTTGATATGTTGCATTTATGATATTAGTTGTAAAATTCTGAGCACAAAGCTCTTACAAAATGTTAAAGCAAATTCATGTATGTTCAGTTATCATTTGCATTGCCGACCCTTAAACATTATTAATAGTAGATTATTAAACGAGGGGATAAAGCAGTGTCTTGCGTCACGGGAGCTATATTGAATCCCGAACGTAACGAGGGATTCTAGGGAGTTACTAGAATGCTGAGTGCAGAGAGGGATAAAAGCACGCCCAAGACGCAGACACCTTTAGCCACGAGGAGAATACCTACTCTTCTTTTCACACTTTCTGCGAAATAATAAAAACCAAATCTAGGTTAGTGCATTCTGTGCAGGGGTTAGTTCGATTTACGAATAAGTTATTATGTGTGGGTCTCTTCAATAAGTCATCTAAAATGTGACACATGATTTTTAGGGGTCCGTAGTAGACCTAAGAACTCTTATAGTTTCACCATGTCTGTCCATCTGCTCGTCCGACCAGTTACAACTGTTTTAGTCGTAGACTTAATAGTCTACGACTATTATATTATATATAATCACATTAATATGTTATAAAACTATCGGACCCGCCCGCGGCTTTGCACTCGTGGTTTGTCAATAAAAACAATACCCACCTGCGCAGTCGGGTAAAAAGTAGCGTATATCCCAATTCCGGTCACAATCTATTTATACACTAATGGTACTTAGGGAGAGCATCTAAAGAATAAAAAAGTTGAAACACGTATTTTTTTATTTCTTACCAATAGCCTAAATATGAATTTTCAGATTCCTAACTTGAGGAATTATGGATTGCCCATACAAACTTTCAACCCCTATTTCATCCCCTTCAAGATCATTTTTGAGACAAAAGATAGCCTATGCCCTTCTCGAGGAAATTATGTCTCCTTGACAAATTTCATTAGGATTCGTTCCGCCGGTTATTCGTGAAAAGGTAACTAACCAACAGATTAACAAACAAACAGAAATACTTACGCATTTATTGATCGAGCGAAGCGAGATCTCCAAATCAACTAGGGCAAATCGGCGTTGTATGTATGTATGTAAGTATGTACATATGTATGTTTGTCCGAGGATAACTTTCGAAGCGTTGATCCGATCATCGTGAAATTTGATACATAGGTAGGTAGTGATGATACAATTTTGGTGTGACTAAATGACCTAAATGCTGGGGGGTTATTGAGATATTGGGGTTCAAGTGGGGTAAAAAAAAATGAAAATGAGACTATTACGTCAAGTGGGATATCAAATGAAACGACTTCAGTAGCAAATTTCAACACTGTTTTTATTTTTAGTTTGATCCTTGTAGTTTTTGAGTTATTAGCCATAATAAAAAAAAATTGACAAAATTCACAGGGTAAACCAGTGACTTCACAATGCTGAAATTTGGTATTCGTGTAGCTTTAGTGACACAAATATAGGCAAAACTCTGAAATCCAGAATAACTGCAATTTCTACCCCAAAAAAGTGTAATCAAAATAACATGAACTCCCGTTACCTGTAATTTGAATGAAACTGTAGGTCAAGTAAGGTGGTAGTTTATTTCGTGGCACTATTTTGATAGTCAAAGGTTACGAATAATATCTTTTCCTTCCGTGTCCGTCCGTCCGTAATATCCTCCGTGGTGCACTAGGCGAATAGCCGGCTGAGACGCAGGAGGTAGCGGGTTCGATTCCCGCCGCGGAACAAATGTTTGCATGATCTACAGATATTTGTTCCGGGTCTGGTTGTTTCTCTATATATTATAAATATGTATTTACAAAAAAAAATGTACATAAGTATTCTATCAGTTATCTGGTTCCCATAGTACAAGCTCTGCTTAATTTGGGGCTAGATAGCGCTGTGTGAAAATATGTCCCGCAATATTTATTTATTTTATTTATTTATTTTTCTCTGTTTTTATGGTAGACTCGCGAGATCTCAGTTCGGGGCGAACCACTAGTTATATTATAGTATGCATATTAGTATATATTAAAGAAGTATGAATATGGTTATGGATAAAAACTAATAATATGGACCGTAGAATTAAGTTTTAACATCTTGTACTATTGGTGCCTGAAATAAAGATTTATTATTTTTATTAGCTGCTGCCCGCGACATCGTACGCGTTACACTACTAAATGTGTAGGTACCTAAAAATAAAGCTAAAATCGCTGTTGCTACTTGACTTTACACCCGATTTTTATCCCATTGGAACTAATTTATGGGATAATAGGTAGTATATGTGGTAATCCAGGTTATAATCTACGTATATACCAAATTTCAACATAGCAACAAATAAACAAACATCCAAACTCTCACATTTATAATATAAGTGTGATATTAGCACGCCTGCATGCAGGTTGAATACATTGTCAAGCATAAATTTAAGACCTTTCATTGTAATTTTTGTGTATTCTAGCAAATTCGATTGAATTTTAATTATTGCTGCATGGCGGCTGAAATAGGTAACTATAGGGTAGTAAAAAAAACAAGGTATCTACCTATTTACGATAATGTACTTAGTGGCTACTATGACCTCCAGGGATCTAATAATTAATTATTATAGTAGCATGACAAAACCTATTCAATATGATGTAATTAACCATTAAGTACGTATATTATGTATACTTAAATATCAATATGATGTAACCTACTCTGTCATCATCCATTATTCTTTGCCAAATTATATATTAATATATTATATCATGCTTTGCTTAGTTTGGGGCTAGATAGTGTTGTGTGAAGTGTCCAGCATTATTGAAGTGAAAACTTTTTTAAGCGCGTTGGGCATTTTTTGAGATGGGAAAAAACCATTGAACTCGCGACACTGTAACCGTTACCGTTACCGACACCGCTGTACATAAGTATCTCGTAATTGTTCAAGTTTTCACTTCTGCCGGCATTCCCGGAGTGCCACATTTTTTATTATTAGCTTAACAATTTATTATTGCCATCATTTATTTACAATAACATACCAACACGCGTAAAATGTGTTAACATACGTAAAAGGATTATACAGGGTGTATATACGTACACGAAATTAAATTATTTGCATTAGTCACGAGCTAGCCTAGTGAGATGTGCCCTGACTTCCGATTTGGAGGCGGTGGATTCGAATCCTGACCGTGCACCAATGGACTTTTTACTCGAATGCGCATTTTTTTGATTCATGTCATTTATATCAGATTTAAAATTCATATAAAATTATTTCTTTTATTTATACTTAATTAATACGAACTCTAAACATTAAATGTAATTACAGGTGGGTGGGTTAGACTCTGTTGAAGTGTTGGAGATTGTGATATATACCTAATCTTTTAATAGATAATCTTTCTAATGTGCGTCATCACCATCATCATCACTACCACTTAATCTACACTACACAAAGGTAAGCTTAAAATGCTAATTAGCATTAAGTTCATATAAGTATCATTTTATTAGCGCAATTAATAATTTTTTAATCTGGTCTAAGCCAAACTAGATTAAAAAATACCCTGTAAAATAACCTCTTCTATTATTTATAGTTAGTACACAAATAGATTACAGACAAAGCAACTTACAAAATGGACATGAACAAAGGTGAGCTTAAACCTAATAAGAGTTTTCTTCCAGCAAACCTTTGAAGATTAGTTGATTATAGTGGTGGCCCACCACATCACTATTATCAACTATCTCTATCTTCCTTTTACCAATGCTGGGTACGTATTTATACTAAATACGGGATATTTACCATGATTTGTATCTGCCAATAACTATCCACTCGCAAAGACTTCAGTTTACACGTGATCATGGCGCATGCAACTGCCTCTAAATATCGGGACACTCAAGAACTCACAAATCATGGTAAAAACCACACCAGTAGAGGTATACAAAAAATAAATATCTACTTAGACATAATAAACTAAAATTGGAGCGTTGCCCTCGATTTTTTTAGGATTCCATCATCAGATCCTGACTTGGTGCCAATGGGACCACCTGGGAAGTGGTACCCTTTAAACAAAAAAAGAATTTCTCGAATCGGTCCAGGCGTCTTGGAGTAATCGGAGAACATACATAAAAAATAATTCTGAAAAATTGAAAACCTCCTTCTATTTTAGAGGTCAATTAAAAAAAGAATCATCGAAATCGATTAACGATTGGCAGAGATATCGAATAACAAACACACAAAAATAAACAGCCGAATTGAGAACTTTCTTTTCGAAGTCGATTGAAAAATATGGTTTAGTGCGGACACCCTTTATAAAAACCTAAAGAATATTATTACGCACAAATTGAAATAGCTCAAAATCAGCTCAGCGAAGTCATATTTCTTGGAGACTAAGAAAAACCACAGGCTGTGGTCAAAGGCATTAGTAGAACGATAGATGGAATTTAGTCACAAGGAAAATGCAATAAAAATATTCCAATAATAACCTACCATTTTTAATTATTCATACAACCTGTTTTGTTATGTGCGACATTAATTTAAAATACACATCTGGGATCATATTAACTGACTTTAGAGGTGGATTTAATGCCGGTAACTTGAATATTTATTCTGTAATCGATACATTTCCAATAAACAATTTTTGACGTAAATCTGCGACGCCTAGCGACGATGCCGCTTAGTCAGTTTAACAGGTGCACTACTTACATACATGATAAATGAATATGTTTGTTTACCTACTTTATACAGGCTATTTCATTGATATTAAGGTTGTTTGAAAATTTAAATTTTATAGGGTAATAAATTTGAAAAAACCTTATTACAGTAATTCTAGCCATTGCCCTATCCATGTTTTCATTTAATGTCGTACATACAAAACACCTAGCATATTAGTATTAATTGATCGAGCGAAGCTATATATCTAAATCAACTTGGGCAAATCACCGTTGTATGTATGTATGTATGTTTGTTTGTCCGAGGATAATATTCGTAGCGTTAATCCGATCATCGTGAAATTTGATACATAGGTAGGTAGTGATGGCACAATTTTGGTGTGACTAAATGAGCTAATTATGTTGGGGGGTTGTTGAGATGGGAGATGGGTTCAAGAGGGGTAAAAAAATGAAAATGAGACTATTAGGTCAAGTGGGACGTCAAATGAAAGGTCTTCATTAGTACATTTAGACTCCGTTTTTATAGTTTTTGAGTTATAAGCCATAATAAAAACTGAACTTTGACAAAATTCACAGGGTACACCAGTTACCCCGTAGTACTGTAATTTGGTATGCGTGTAGCTTAAGTGACACAAATCTATGCAAAAGTCTGAAATCCAGAATAACTGCAATTTCTACCCCAAAAAAGCGTAACCAAAGAACATGAACTCCCGTTCCCGTTCGTCGAATGAAACTATAGGTCAAGTTAGTTGGTTATTTATTTGGTGGCACTGTTTTGATAGTCAAAGATTACAAATAATATTTTTTTGTTGTAATCGGAGACTCGCGAGATCTCAGTTCAGGGCGAACCACTAGTTAAATTTAAGTTTAGGCACATGTAATATTGATTGTGTTAGGTAGATGCCATTCTACGCTGATATTACTAATTCTTGGCCTCCGAGAACTTTTCTGCCCTAACGGCCGACAATTATTCGACCTTCGTGCCTCACCTAGAGCCACTTCAGCTTGCTAATGCTCCTGATTATGTCTGTGACTGGTTTGTCTACAGATCTCCTCATTTCTGATTGGGTCTCGTAGAGAAACCCCAAGCGTAGCCCTCTCCATAGCACGCTGAGCGACCGCGAGCCTTCTTATGAGGCCCATAGTGAGCGGCCACGTTCCTATGCCATATGTCATCACTGGTATTTTTTTTTTATACAACTTGTTGTTCGACAACATCCGTGGCGCAGTGGGCGAATAGCCGTCTGAGACGCACAGGAGGTAGCGGGCTCGATTCCCGCTGCAATACAAATGTTTGCTTGATCTACAGATGTTTGCATGATTTGTTCCAGGATGTTTTTCTATATTTTATAAGTACCTACATATGTATTTACAAAAAAATAATAATATGTACGAGTATAAGTACCCTATCAGTTATCTGTTCCCATAGTACAAGCTCTTCTTAGTTAAGGGCTAGATAGCGCTATGTGAAATGTCCAGTAATATTTATTTTATTATAATATGGGCCACCCGATGTTAATGGTAACCATCGTCTATAACAAAGTACTGCCTCGTGGGTCACACACCTTAGAAACATGCTCTACATCAACTTGAGGCGTACAGGTGTAAAGCCTCATGTGCCTATAATTTCACCGGCAACCATACCCTTCAAACCGAAACATAGCAATGCTGTTTGGCAGCAGAAATGGGTATAATGGTAATACTACCATGGGCAAGCCCATTCACAAGGAACTCTACTACTCTTAAAGTAGAGAGTTTACACACACTGATCAGATACTGAGAAATTTGAGGAAATTATCTTCAATAGATAAATGTGAAAGCCTGAAAGCCTCAGCTAGTATAAAAAATAATTATTTCTTTAATAACATTGGGAAAAGCTTTGAAAGCTGCTTGCTGCCACATTTTTCAAAGGCGTATCATATTTTGGTTCTTCTTGCGTGATATTCATTTTGTCTAGTCTAAGTGAAATTTACTTAGATTTTCACTTAGAATTTTTTATTTTTTATTATTTTCAGGAAACTTACAGCTAGGTACACAGAAAAACTAATTATATTAAAATGCATGCAAAACAGACATGTATTCTTAGGGCCAGTTACAAATTTCCACAGATAATAAATTTACTTAATAAAATAACTTGCGTACTTCAAAGTAAAGGATATCAGGCATATACCAAAAAAAACATTTTAATTTTACGCTTCGTACAAATGAGACTGATAATTGGAACCGAGCGAGCATAATATTATATGCAATAAAGAATTACAAACGAGTGTCCGTAAATAGATATAAAAAAAGCTATGAGCCTTACAGTAGTCGCATATGATGTTAACATCTGACCACCGCGCGCGCTCATTGCTAAAATCAAATAGCGCGCGCTTCCCCGGTTTCCTGTTACACATTTCCATACCTTTTGCCAAAATCACTCCCTTAAACCGAGAGGAAAGATGTAACTCATCAAAAATAAGGTTAAAGGTAAGGTAGGTACAGGACAGTGTCACTTACTGAAAACCATTTACAAAGATTGAAATAAAAACTTGGAAAAGGATGATTTCCAAAAAGTTTGTTCATAAATATAAGGATTGTATCTAAACACACGATATTTAGTAAAAACGCCTTAGAATCAATCAATTTTGTGTGGCTAAGCTGAGTGAATTCATTTTATTTTTCAATGTCCTTTTTGTGCACGGACCCACTATAATCCACTATCCCTATATTTAAAGTAGTAAATTATGAAAGTACTAATATCGCTATTTAAAAATAGGGGTTGGTGGTAGAAGGGTGAAAATTTATGATTGTATGTATTTTTATAGCCGTATCATAAAAAAATAAAATATCAATTTTGTTAAAAAAATCACCCTTAACACATAGGGGTATGAATAAATAGTTTACATCCGATTCAAAGTCAAAGTCAAATATTTTTATCCATTAAAATCACAAGGATCACTTTGAAACGTCAATTTTACTGCCTGTTCCTTCGCGACCAAGCCCGGAAAGAAAGGCAAGAAGCAAGGCTGGTTGTTTTTTTTAATTATTCTTTTAGAATACATAAAACAATACAGAAAATAAATTACGTCTAAATTGTAACATTTTTAACGAGTTGGAGCAATTTCAAACATTCTTAGACCTACCGAATATACACAAAAAATTTCATAAGCCATTAATTTCACAATTTCATTTTTATTTTTATTTTTAAATTTCATATTTTGTTTTTCATAGGTCAAGCCGCAAGAGGAGTTGTGTTACAAACACTGTGACACGAGAATTTTATTATATATTATGTATCAGATATATCTTTACTGTACGTAATAAACTTAATGCTTAGGAAGATTTATCTTAACCTTTGTATAACATTAAACAACATGTATATATGTGTACGTTTAGATTGCTACCTACTATAATCGTAATACGCCTAAAATAGGTAATTTAGGTCACACTGTATTGTTTAGGTCATCATGTACTAACTAATTGGTTGAACTGAGTGATCTAATTGTGAATAACATACCTAAATAACCTTTGATAAAATTGCATCATTTGCTCTGAGAAAATAATATATTTACTTGCATATAGTGGTTAGGAAATGAATGAATTATAATACCGGTCAAGTGCGTCGCGTTCGTTTCTATAGGATTCAGTATGGGTATAAATTTGAAACTATGATGATATCATGTAATTAGTGTAATTACCATACATAATACGTACTCTCATAATATGTACTCAATTTTTTATCTTGTGTTTTTCCTGTGTTTTTTTTGTATATAATTTTTGTTTTTAATAATCTTTATGTAAGTAGGTATGTTTGTTCTGTCCTGTGTGTGTGTCAAATAAATGTGTTTTCCTACTTTCTTTTTTTCTACATGGCGAAACCATAAATAAATAACTTAATAAATAATGCTGGACATTTCACACAGTGTCATCTAGCCCCAAACTAAAAAAGCTTGTACTATGGGAACCAGATAACTGATAGAATACTTAAATTTTTTTTTTGTAAATACATACTCACAACATATAGAGAAACAACCACACCCGGAACCAAATATTTGCATGATCTATGGATCTTGCAAATATTTGTTCTGCGGCGGGAATCGAACCCGCAACCTCCTGCTTCTCAGCTAGCTATTCACCCAGTGCACCACGGAAGAACAATGGATGAAGTTTGTATGAAAAATATAAGAAACGCATTTATCAAACTGAAATAAATTTTAAAATGATCTGCTAAACAAGTAATGAGATACGGGTCACAGCGATATTAAAATCTTTGTTTATTTTTTTTTATTTATTCATTACAGAATCAACAGAACTTGATATTAATGTAAACAAACTCTTAAAGCTAATGCTTAATGTCAATAACACATTCACATTTTATAGCATAACCTTAAAGCAAATAGCCACCTAGAGAGAATGATTAAAAACGCAATATAATATTAATTTTTTTAAGGAATTAGGTAGTAGGTACGCATTTGAAAAACGTAAGGGAGGGAGGGATGCTGTGTATACTTGCGTATACTTGAGGGGGGATCGAGTGTAGTATGTGTTGTGTGAGTTTCTGAATATTTTATGAAACGTGCGAACAGTATAATTTGTTTCTTAAAAGATGCTTTGCTATTAGAGAAGATGTCTATTGACGAAAAAACCTTGTTGTAGCTATCTAGCGTGCGACAGAAGACAGAGTTTTGGGCATAGTTGGTGTGACTGAAAGGAACATGAAAGAGGGTTGTGTGTCTAGTACGTTAAAGGGCGTTTTGAATTAAAGAACGAGAGACGCTAATTCAGGGCTATCAATTCTATTACTGCAAACGTCGTGTAAAAACAACATCTGCAGCAAAGAACCTCCACAGAATCTCAGAAATCCTTTAACCGCATGAGTTTATGAAACCTACACGATTCCTCGTAACTCATGTTTCTTTTACAATGGGTGCGATAGTTTAACGTTTTAATGAATTTGGATTGTATGCGTTCAATATCTTGCTCATACATTATGTATTGTGATTTCCACATAGTGCAAGAGCATTCCAACACCCTACGGACATAAGAATAGTAAAGAACTTTAATACATTCAGCGTCGGAGAACTGCCGACTAACACGAGAACCGCGACTCAGACATTAATATTTTTGAGTCAAAGATCCAAAGATCCAAAGATGATTTACTCCAAGATCTCGTGTAAAGGGTCGTTATAACGGGTATAAGGGGGGTAAGTTTGTTATGGGTAATCCAGAAGTATAGGGATTCTGGGAGTCCAAATTTCTAATGAGGTCCAGTATAGGAGTCACTTAGAAGCAAAAGCTGTGCTCACCTCCAAAATACGAGTATCTGGAGTCCTTAACCGTGCCAAACAGTATTTTTTGGTACAACAACGGCTATTGCTGTTCAAAGCGCAAGTTCCCATCTTTGCTTTGCTTTGACTCCCTTCAGAGAAGAGCCATTAGAATCATCGACGATCCCAAACTCGCCATCAGGCGAGTTTGGGATCGCTGAGTATGGAACCACTGAGTCAAGGCCGTGACATCGGATCGCTCAGTGTATTCTACCGCCTGTATAATGGGGAATGTTCTGAGGAGCTATTCGATCTGATCCCGTCGTCGAGATTATACCATCGCACTTCTCGGCAACATAATAAAGCTCAGCCACATATCGTCGACAATTGGATATCGCGCACCACACGCTTCACGCGATCTTTTCTACCCCATAATTGCAAGATGTGGAATGAGCTACGCTTTCATCATCTGAGGTTTTCCCGTTAGGCTACGCTTCAAGAGAAATGAGAAATGTAAAGAGGTTTCTACAGGGTAGGGTAGGGACAATACTCGGTGTTGCCGGTGTCAATAGGCGACGCTGACCGCTTACCACCAGGTCGGCCGTAAGCCTGTTTCCCCACAAAACATAAAAAAACAAAAAAATAATAATTAGTTCGTACCATGTTCTAGGATATAAGACTTACTAAATAATTTCATTTCATTTTAGTTTGCTCCCAGCAAACCTCAGAGGCTTTTTTTAAAGGCAACGTTTATAGGAAAAACTTGGGAAATGACGGCATTTTTCATAATACTTTTAATTATCATCCAATTGGAAACACGACCTATTTCCCTTCTAATAAAGCGTAATATTACCCGTGACCTTTGTAATTAACGTAGACCTTAGAGTTCATAATAATTATGATGTGGATATGGCAAAAAAAAATTAAGTGCAAAAAGTTCAAAATAGCTGCCGGGATTCGAACCTACATCAGTTGCATTTTAAGTTTACGTTCACACTTATCTTATACCTCTTGGTTTGCTAAATGAGTACCAAAAACGATTGGTTATCTTTATTAAAAATACTTTCGTGATTTATATCAATCATTATTATTAATGCTGGATGTATTAGTATTGTTTGATAGGTGTTACGACCGATAATGTTTTGATTCAATTCGTGAATCAGGGTGAGTGCGAACCGCTTTGCACTGCATTCCACCTTGCACGCACTACACGCCCGTAGGTCTCTGCGCGAGAGTTGACGGGTACCCTACCCGTCAACTCTCTACAACTACAACAACAACTACGGTTGAGATTATGTGCGTCAACGGGTGGTCCGTCTAGTTGCGAGGCTTCGTCATCATAATCATTACTGCTGTCCTCTTAGTCCTCGATACAGACAGACAAGCAACGCTTACCGTCTCTACCAGGTTCACACTCTTTCTGTCGTATCTAGACACGCGGCAGCGTGTCAAGCCAAGTTCAAGCTAACAGAACTGGTGAGCAGCACCGTGTGTGCCGATACACGAATCATTTGGAGCCACTTTTGATCCCCTGATAACTGAAAAACTATTTCACATAAACATGTCAAATTTAGGTCATATATTGAGATTTGCGAGATACATATATGCTCTAAATCTCATAAACACACCTCAAACTATTATTTAGATATTGACGTCCAAAAATCGTAATTTTTATGACTGACTGGCTGACTGATGAGTTCCAGATGTTTCTGGAAAGTTCAAATTTGGCATCCAGATAGCTAGTTGGGTGAATACAAAGGAATAAATCAGAAACTAGTAATTTTTGATTATATTATTATAATTTTTCAATTAATTGATTTTATTAGGAACACTTACTTATAGTGCCTGTAATGTAAGAATTAGCAATCAGAATTGATTGCTGATACAAAATAACACAAAAAAGACATACCCCGTAAACGTAGGAAAATACAGTAGATTAACAAAAACCATTTGGTATTAATTTAATTAAAAATAATCAAAAACATAAATATGAAACGAGATCCAAGTTCAATGTATAATATTATCCTAAGTTATAAGAAGTGATATTTTAAGTTGTTATAAAATATTTTATATTGTTATAAATAAATTTCAGGACTGACCATTGAACTTGGCACCCATTTAACTCTCACTTCTTTTGTCGTTGAAGTCAACAACCAATGCATATATCATAATATTAAACATGGCTCTCATTTCACATATATGTTTTTGATGGGATTTGTTTTACACATAATTTGACGAGTGTCAAAATACTGTTACGAGCTGAGGGTTCGGGATAAAATAATGGGAATCGATTTCATCAAAATAACACTTTATTCAACACTAGAACGATGAATACACGAACTTGGTCACACGTAATCACAACACACTAATTCACATCACTGTTGCAGCACTTAATGTCACCGAAATGTTCGCACGTATAGCTTAATCCAGACTGACTCGCGAGCAACTACTGTTCACGCGAGACCCTTGTCCACGTCAGTCCTCCAGGGCCTCGCTGAGACTCACTCACTAACTGACTCACTCAGACTGACTGCCCGGCCATCTCTCCGGCCTATTTATATCGCACACATTTCGATTGTTCGAGAACGATGTCGATCCTTCCAGGAAAGGGTTGGTCCCTCGACACAATGGTCACTCCCCATTCTGCGAAACCACAAACAATAGCAACAATAACACAGCAAGACAAAAGCGTTCGAGAAGGTTCGATTATTACTCATTGTTTAACAGCCTCGGCGTAACAATACTACCAACGAACAACAGAACCAAAAGATACAACATTGGAATATCGTCCTGCCGAATATTGAACCAACGTTAACTTGTTTCTGCGTGTAATTTTTCAATATAAAGTGAAACTAGGTGCTAAATAATTATAGGTACACATTTAATAATAAATAAATACTGCTGGACATTTCACACAGCGCTATCTAGCCCCAGCTAGATAGCGCTGATTTCTCACAAAAATGTACCTCTGTTAAGCCCCAATAAGAAACTCCCAACCATACCATGAGCGAGGATGGAAAATTACCTCGTTGGACACGCGGAATACGGTTGCTCGCTTCTTCACTACTGTGTGCGTACACCTTATCATTTTGTTTGTTGTAGCTCTCTTCTACGGTAAAAATTTTTTCATCCGAAAAAAGAATTTCCCGATATTTTTTTCCCGCGTACCGCTTCAACAAAGCGCGGCATCTCTTCAGTCTCAGGTCCATTAGACGAGCATTCAAACGATGTCCTGTTTTTCTTCGATATGCCCGAAGCCCTAAGTCTTCATTTAACACCCTTTTCACCGTGGTTCTGCTTAACCCCATCTGAAGGGCCAACAGTTTCTGCTTACGTTTGGGATTTCTTTGAGTTCGCGCCTTCACAGCTTTTATCACTGCTGCAGTCCTAACAGACCGAGGGCGACCACTTCTTGACCTGTCATCTACACTAGAGTCTTCATTGTATCGTTTGATGGTGCGATAAACGAATCTTTTAGTTATATTCAAATTTTTCAGTATGTCAAAAATTTGAATTGGCGCGTAACCGCAACGATGCAACGCAATAACTGCAACACGGTCTTCTTTAAGCGTTCACTCCATATTTAAAAATGAGTAAAATTCTAAAAAGTATACATTTTTATTTTCATGAACAATTCGAAATTCGAATTCTATAAACTTTTTTGTGGCCAGCATTCTAAAAGAAAAGGTTTTACTGTGTGACAATACTTATGACCTGACTAGGTATAATATAACATAATAACTACATATTTGGAATTATGTGGTCGATTTTTTATTGAAGTGTAACATCTTTCCTCTCGGTTTGTTGGAGTGATTTTGTCAAAAGGAACGGAAATGTGTAACAAGAAACTGGGGAAGCGCTTTGACCAATGAGCGCGCGTGGTGGTCAGATGTTTTTCACTACGAGACTATATTAAGGCCTCTTTCAATTAATGGAAATAAGGATTTATCATGGAGGTTGTATTTCATCATAGCATATTTTAAATAGAATAAGCCTCATTCTATTTATAAATTTACTTACGGTTAATCGCATTTACGGGGCCGTTATCGAGTTTTCAATGACCAACTTTCAGAGTGATGAATTTGGTAGATAAGATTAAGATTTGCTTTGTGTTTTCTATTTTGTTTGTAATTTTTTGTTTATATGGTGTACAATAAAAATGATGTTACACATCATATGCGACTACTGTACGGCTCGTATTTTTCTTGTGTAGACGTTTGTACAAAATTATCACGGAATGTAAAAATAAGATGTAAAATCGGACCATCAGATTTCCTTTAGTGATGTGATTCCGGACTTATCCGATCTTTTCCAACCTCATGTAACAAGTAAGACGCAGTGGAAACTGTAGGTACGATCCAATTAACATCTGAATGACACTATGACGCCGCTAAAGGACTTATTAAGGATGTAGTTCTTGTTTTAATAAAGTAAAATCGGTATCTACTGTTTGAGGAAATTATTGACATAATACAACTAAAAATAGAATAAAGTAATAGTTTTTAAACTTCTAGATTAACTTCATAGAATCCATTTGATTTATTTGCAAATCTTACATTTTACTGCGTTTAGATATTCGCACGAGCGAAGAGCCGAACCACATGACAAATAGCGACTTGTTCGCTGATAGCGAGCGCGAATGTATTGTAAACGCAGTGTAACGTCCGCTCGCGTCGTCGGCTCATCTTACGAGCATTACGTCAAACGACGATACCATGAACGACGCTTACGATCGTTGCCGCATGCTCCTACAAGTCTCCTACCGGTAGGAGCACGAGGACTAAATATTCTTAATTTTCTTATCCTCCCATTATGACGTCATATCCAATGGGTACCTCAAGACACAAGTTTTTTTGATTAAAATATTTACCTTGGATCCAAATACCGAGGTTCCGTGTGGAAGTGCCAGATAAGTAATTATATATTTTTTAATACTTTATTTTAAAAACACATACAAAACAACTCAAACCCCTTAGAAGCGTAACACAAAGCATTCCTCTTAATTCAACTTAATTAGCATGTATGAAATTCTCAATTCAAAACACTCAATTCCTTTTGCACTTTTACAATGTAATTACATGAGGATATACTTATCCTTATAGTCCTATTAAAGACATATTAGTCCTCTTGCTCCTACAGTAAGATAACCTATTACTCTACAAAAGCCGTCCAGTAGACTTATCATATACTTCCACTTTAACATCGTAGTAATAATCCAGTTCAATAACTAAAGTCTCTTGCACATGTGATTCCGTATTTTCATCAACATTTTTCAAAACATCCTCTATTTTTGGCCCCAGCCAATGGCGGCCGTTGACAACTTCCTTGTAATGCACCGCCAAATTTCCACTGACAGATGTCAAAACTTCAACTTTCATTGCTAAATTGCAAACTTTCGCTGTAAACTTTGCAATCACAGATTGTCCCGGTTTTAATTCTACTTCATAATCTCTACGGCCAATGTTCAGTAGTTCATGTACTCGGCTTGGTTTGCCGAATGTGCTAGTGTGGGTAATACCGGTTATCCCGGAATTCTCGTTAAAATTCACGTTTATATCGTAGACAAAATCGTGGTTCAACTCGTAGTTCTCATCTACGTGTTTCTGCGTATACCAAGCAGTTTCTAAAGTGATTGCTACTGGCATTACAATACCAGCGTTCACTTGTTTTGTTTCGTTTGTAGGATTTTTAAAGTTTCTGTGTAAAAGTAGCGATTTTCCTTCACGTACATACTTTGTCCGAGCAGATTTTATTGACGACACTAGCGTGACTGGGTTCCAACCAAATCGCTTGTATACATCTCCTGATGGAAAAACATTGCTGTTTGTTCTAGCTGTCGATGAATAAAATACTTTTCTTGGTATTGTACTATTGTAGTATACACTGACATAATATTTCATCAAATCATTGTTGATGATATAGAGATTCGATAAATCACGTGAGGTGCAGTTTTGAATCCCAGTACCGGTAAAACTTATGATCGGATTTTCGTTATCTGCAAAAATATCGATAACTATTTTTGATTGTATCGTTTTTATTACAAATAATAGTAGAAGTAACTTCATTTTTATTGAAAAACACACGATAGAACTCGTCAATACGATCACTTGTTGTGAGGATCGCATGCTAAAGTTTTTATAACCTTTGGCCTAGCTATCAAATGCGGTTGAATCATCGGTTTTCTTGATATAAATGGATTATATTATACAGTTTCATTCTATTGATTTGTAGCATTTTCCCTCTCGGTTTGTGGGAATGATTTTGGCAAAAGGAACGGAAATGTGTAACAGGAAACCGGGGAAGCGCGCTATTTGATTTGACCAATGAGCGCGCGCGGTGGTCAGATGTTACACATCATATTCGACTACTGTACGGCTGGTATTTCATTTTGATCACTCAATCGTATATCTAGGTTCCTTTTTTTACCAAATAATACCAATATTATGAAAGATCCTTTCAAAAAGATGATCTTAATACACCTTTACTACTTCTTAACTAGATTACCTTTAATTTTTTTGCAATGTTAATCAGCTATTTAGCAGCTTATGCTACTATTACTATTAGTCACATTTATAGTTAAGATCAGCTGTACTAATGAATACATTTCATTAAACGTCCCATTTGATCTTATAGTCTCATTTTGATTTTTTTTACCTCACTTGAACCTCAATATCTCAACAACCCCCCGAAATTTTTAGCTCATTTAGTCGCACTAGGATTGTGCCATCACTACCTACTTAGAAATTTCATTTATAATTGTTTCTCTATACATTATAAGTATGTATTTACAAAAAAAAAAATGTACCTATATAAGTATTCTATCAGTTATCTGGTTCCCATAGTACAAGCTCTGCTTAGTTTGGGGCTAGATAGCGCTGTGTGAAATGTCCAGCAATATTTATATTTATTTATTTATTTATAAATTTCACGGTGATCGGATCAACGCTTCGAAAGTTATCCTCGGACAAACAAACAAACATACTTACATACAACTCCGATTTGCCCAAGTTGATTCTCCATATTAGAAGGTTTTGAGAAGAAAAATTTGTAGGAGTTTTTAAGCTCTAGCTTGGAAGGTATACTAATAAAGAAATTTCGTTTCATTTCGCCCATTTATTCACAGCTTGTCTTTATATTCCAAGGTACTGGTTGGTAATTTGAATTTAACTTTCTAGGAATATTTTGGCGATGAACCTCACATGAATACTAAGTAACTTTGGTTTTCCTTTGCAATAAATCAATCTCATTATAAGTAGGTACTTGTAATGTATGTATACTTATTTCAGGACTTCCTTTTCAAACAGTCGCAGCTTTGAGACTGTTCATAGTTTTTTTATTTAAAGACCCTATGTCTTTAATAATTGAAGATTGAAGAGACCCGAGTAGGTCGCTGCAGACTTAACATGTGTAAATGGAGTTTCAGGGATTCGAGCTAAGCCACGGGCTTATAAATAAATATTGCTGGACATTTTACATAGCGCTATCTAGCCCCAAATTAAGCAAAACTAATGAAAAATAACTGATAGATCGTCAAGGATCACGTTTTTGTATTTTTGACAGTTGTGATGCATGACCGATTAAATAATATAGAAAAATACCCAGACATCACATAAACAAATATATGTATATCATGCAAACATTTTTAACGACGGGAATCAACCCCGCAACCAGCTCCGCCGGTTATTCGCCCACTGCGCCTTAGATGTCATCAACGATCCATACGATTATTTTATACCGTTTTGAGCACGCTGTGGGTTCGAATCCCAGACGTATAGAATAGATGTAAATAAAGTTTTACCTTATTTATTAACTTATGTGATGTTTAAGAATACATTTTTACTATTGTAACAAGATTATTATGAATCGTAGTTAGGGTTCCCAGATTATAAAGTTAAAATTCCGGAGTAAATTCCTGACATTTGATGAAAATTCCTTTCTTTCTTGTTAATATAATATTAATGTCGTTAGCATCGTGCATGTGAATGAACGAAGCAAATTCTCGAATTTTGGGAGTAATTAATATCAGTAATGATCAAAATGACAAATAACTTAAGTAATGTTGATTGTTAATTTATTTGTAATAAAAATATTTGATCCATTTTATGTTCTATTTACTCTTTACCTACTTAAATTGTAGAAATTCCGGACGGTTTAGGATTCCCCCGCATTCCAGACAAATATTAGACCTATATTACCGGACATGTCCAAAAATTCCGGACGTATGGCAACCCTAATCGTAGTAAACGTCTGGTTTGTAATCAGAGCAGATATTTTCTTGACCTTCTTAATCTTGTATGACCAAGGAATATTCATACCTATTCAATGATTTATATTACAGTAGGTACCCATTAACAAAATAACTTGGGATTTTTATTGCATGATCTTCTCAATAGATAAGTGGTGACGATGATGATAATGAATTAAAATTAATTCATTCATCCGCAGCTCATCAAATCGAGCGATTGTTTTTAGTATAATTTATAACTGTCAAAATGAAAGTGTCAGTTTTAGTTATTTTTGTATTGGTGCGACTTATCGAATCAAAAATAAGGATAAATATAACAACGGCAGCTAATGAACCTTTAGTCATAAGTGCAGGATCGGAAACGAAGGTTGTTTCAGAAAATGATATAAATTTGTTCTTCTTTGACATTGACAATCTGAAGCAAGCAGTTACTACACATTACGGAAAAAAACCTAAAAACGTGTACTACAAAAGCCCTACTCCTTGGGGAAATCTTTACAAAACACAGATATGGGAAGAAGTTACTCGAATAACTACTTTTGAATCGTACAGAGTGAAAAGTACAAGTGAATCACCCGTGGTCGTTTTAACGCAAGATTTCGAAAACAACTCTAACAATACCGTGAAAGTAAATACCGGTATTTCTCATACCGTAGAAAATACGCTAACTACATCGTGGACGAAAAGTAAAGAATTGGAGATATCGCAAGACATTGAGTACGATGTCAACGTATTTTTTGCAAAAATTAACGGTAATACCGGTTTTTCGTACACCTCTATTTGGGGAGAGAGTGAAGAAAGATCGGAAACTGTGACAGTTGGCAGCACCAGCAGTGTCGAAGTGGAATTACAGCCGGGACAAGCGGTTACAGCAGTTTTATCCGTAAATACCGGATTATTGGAAATTGAAGTGTTTTACAAGACATCATTACGGGGGAATTTGGCTGTTAATTTCAGAAAGTCTCACGAAGGCCACCATTTTTGGGGTCCGCAAATAAAAGATGTTATGAAAAGTGCGGGAATCGAAAATAAGAAGAGAACGATTGAAACTATCAAAATAGGTTACAATATTGACGCTAAGCTTAAAGTTTTCGATAAATCTTCAGGAAAACCTGTGTAATTTTCAATATACCTAAATCTAGAATACGTTAAGGTACGTAATTAGCTTATAAATAATACTATTAACTTATTAAACTGTTACCTGAGAAAGCTTTTTGTGTTACTAGCCTCAGCTTCGTTTAAGTGGTGCCCAACGAAAGAGTTGTCTGCTTATTTTAGATTGTAATCTAAGCTCAGCAGTGGACATCTATTGGCTGGAATAATGAGTAGAATAATAATAAAGTTTCAAATTCAAATATTTTTATTCATTAAAATCACAAGGATTAAAAATGTCACTCGTCTTCTTCCTGCACTTTTCCCACATTACGCTGGATCGGAACAACATGTATTCCTCCTCCACATCTTTCTATCAGCCGTCATCTCCGTTGTCACTTCCTTCCTACCCATTACTGGCTACATCACTGGCGCAACATTCAAACTTCCTCTAACACACTCATTCCACTTCTCCATATAATCTTTAACTAAGCTAAATCTCACACTCCTCCGTGTGCGCAATAACCTTAAAAAGGGGTAAAAAATTATCTAGTTAAGGTTGCTGGGAGCCTCTGGGTGCAATCCGCACAAGAAACCACTAACCTACCTAATGCTCTGGTAACTTATGGATGAGGCCTACGTTCTTCTATGTTCTTACGGATTTTATAGCGATATAGGAGAAATATTAGGGTGACTATTGGGCATTGAGCTATGCTGCGCTGTGCTGTGCTGTTTTTCTTAATTATAAGTGACTAGCTGTTCCGCCCGCGGCTTTTCACGTGGTTTTTTAATAAAAAAATCCCTTCTTTATAGTCAGGTAAAAGGTAGCCTATGTCCCAATTCCAGACATAAAATAAATATAATAAAATAAATATTGCTGGACATTTAACACAGCGCTATCGAGCCCCAAACTAAGCAGAGCTTGTGCTATGGGAACCAGATAACTGATAGAATACTTATATATACTTTTTGTAAATACTTACGTATAATATAACAACCAGACTCGGAACAAATATCTGTAGATCATACAAACATTTGTTCCACGGCGGGAATCGAAACCGCTACATATTGCGTCTCAGCCGGCTATTCGCCCACTGCACCACGGAGGTCATAATCTAATTGAATCCAAATTTCATTGAAATCGGTCCAGTCGTAAAAACGTAAAAACAGACCGATAGAAAGACAGACAGAAAGACAAAGTTACTTTTGAATTTATAAATAAATAAAATAAATAAATATGGCTGGACATTTCACACAATGCTATCTAGCCCCAAACTAAGCAGACCTTGTACTATGGGAACCAGATAACTGATAGAATACTTTGTATTTACAAAAATGTGTATATGTATTCTATCAGTTATCTGGTTCCCATAGTACAAGGTCTGCTTAGTTTGGGGCTAGATAGCATTGTGTGAAATGTCCAGCCATATTTATTTATTTTATTTATTTATTTATAAATTCAAAAGTAACTTAAAACATCCAGACCTGGAACAAATATCTGTAGATCATACAAACATTGGTTCCGCGGCGGGAATCGAACCCCTACCTCCTGCGTCTCAGCCGGCTATTTGGCCACGGTACCACGGAGGTCGTCATTTATAATATTAGTTTGGATACATGAGGAGCGAATTGGCTAAACAGAGCATAGTATAATATTGGCTGCTAGCTGGAAATTTTACATAGGTACAAAAATATTCAAAATCATACTAGACTTTTTGTTTAACTCCAAATTTCAAAACATAAATATAACATAGTGTTTAAGTAATCTACTCATGAAAAGGTAATAGTAAAATTTTGACCACGTGGCTATTTAGCATATAAATAGCTCTGTTTACTGGTTAAATAGGCCCACCAACATGGAAGTAGGTAGAAGTCATTGTACCTAATCATTATGTACCCAATACCTTTAGCGGAAGTTGACTAAGTAGATAAATCTATACTAAACCTTGGGAATATGAAACGAGTAGGTATACTTCTTGTATAAACTTATCTATTTTTAACACACATCGCAAAAATATATAAAGTTATAAGTTTGATTGTCGCCTACATCGATTAATATGTACTACGTACTAGATATCGCGATCCGAACACTCACTCTGTTCCACTGAACTGTACTGCAATCCGTACACCTTACTTTAGTGCGGCTTCACTTTCACGCAGTTTGGACGCGTACGGAGCGGCACTATTAATACGAGAATTCGAATCAAAGTATGAAATATTACATAAATTATGATGACATAAATAACAATTCAGTAGTCAAGTAAGTAAAATTATTGGTTGTTCAAGTGAATAAATATGTATTAATATCGTAATACCACAATAGAAAAAAAAATATTTATTAAAATGCCACGCCATCTAAAATCATAGACTAAAATATGCAGATATTCCATTACAAAATCGGTTGTAGATAAAAATATGTGACTGAACACGGACTTGACGTAGTGTTTTAATTTGTTTATATAAATGTTTTCTAGCCAGTTTGATATTTTTTAATATTTATTTTATTTTCTCTCTTGTTATTTTATTTTTATTTTAATACATTATTTCCCCAAAAATACAAATTACATGGACAAAATGTGGGCTTAATGCTAATAGCATTTTCTACCTTCCGACCTCGAATAGAAAATAACGAGGTAACAAAAAAAGTTGGCATGCTAACTTAAAACAATATAAACATAATGATACTTAAAAATAAAAGAAACAAAAATAACAATAAACTCCGATCACAATAACAATAAATACATAAAGCTACTTGATATAATAAGTAATAATAGTACATAGAATATATACATATAACAAAATATAAATATAACAAAAAAATATTAATATATATAAAAGAAAAAATAAGTATAACATAAAGTATACATACTGCGTTTCCATATATTTTAACTGCTAATTGGAGGACTGCAAGAAATGACTGTAGACTAGTCGTCTGAAGACCGGTTTACTTTTTAGTACCTATATAATATCTGTCAAAAGTCAGAAAATATGACCACCTGCGTAATTCGATACTGCAAATATACATCAAAACATGTCAGTGAATCATCAGTTTGGTGTCAGTTTGATTTCAAACTATTGTTGACGTACTTGAGCTTAAATAAACGCATTAACAATTCATTTTATTTTACTTTTCTACTTTACCATATTTTCAATTATTACATTACTATTATTCAAAAGCTGTGTCACGTCTGTGGTGTAAAATCTATAGGGACGGCAGTTTGTTACACTATGTTGAACGGAACGCGTAAGCGCCATGAATTTCACGGCGCTTACAACGTTTTGGTCGAGGGTAAACTAAACTCTATAAGCGATCTAGCGCTGCAGATTTTAATAGTTTGGTTAGATCACATAAATAACATTTTAACGCTGCAGCGAACTTTAGTTCTAACTCACCAGCATTTGAACAAACTACGAGTATTTTCACCGTGGCGCAGTGGGCGTATAGCCGGCTGAGACGCAGGAGGTAGCGGGTTCGATTCCCGCCACGAAACAAATGTTTGCATGATCTACAGATATTTGTTCCATGTCTGGGTGTTTTTCTATATATTATAAGTATGTATTTACAAAAAAAAGTATATAAGTATTCGTTCAGTTATCTGGTTCCCATAGTACAAGCTTTGCTTAGTTTGGGGCCTAGATAGTGCTGTGTGAAATGTCCAGCAATATTTATTTTTTTATTTATTATTTATTTATTATCAAGAATGTTCTTGTCTATCGGTAGAATATATGTCTATGGCCGGCTATGTCTGTTGGTCGGACGGACCGATTCGGACGCGGTTTTTGAAGGGAAAACTTCTTTAGGCGCGTTGGGCATGGAAAAAACCATTGAACTCGCAACATTGTTACCGTTACCGCTACCGACACCTCTGTATATAAGTATCTCCTAATTGTTCAAGTTTTCACTTCTGTCGGCACTCCCGGAGGGACACTTTTTTTTAATAGAAAGCTATTTTAAATTGGATGGTTCTGCTATGTCTGTTTTTAAGCTCTACGCAAAATGAGGGTGTCGAAAATTAACTTGCTTAGGCGTTACGATTCACTGTCATTCCGAAAAGTTCATCCATACATTATCCAAGATCACAATATAGGCATTTTTGTATTTTTCAAACTTTCGCGATCACTGTACATTATTACTGATTAAGGCTCGGACTATATGGCATCCGGGACTCCCCGATCCTGCGAATCCGGACCATGTCCCGGTTGCTTCCAGGTAAAACTCGGAGTTGAATTGCCTCGGATCGTGTGTAGTCGATGCAGAAAAAATTCAATTCAAATGTTTGGCTGTGCGACGGATTGGTCAGGGCTGTTAAAAAACTGTCCCTGATAAGCTCGGATGCCATATAGTCCGAGCATGACCTTTTTGATTTATTATCGCGACGTTTCGGCTGCGTTACAACAGCCGTGGTCACGGGTGAACTCAATCAGTCCATCCGTGACCACGCCTGTTGCAACACAGCCGAAATGTCGGGACAACAAATAAAAAAGTACATGCGTGATAACGACCCGTTTTAATTAGTAATTATAGGTACTTTTATATTATTTTTTTATTTACAAGCTATCTCGCGATTTCGGTGACTACGAAACGTGTACCTACACTATTTATTGATCGAGCGAAGCGAGATCTCCAAATCCACTTGGGCAAATCGGCGTTGTATGTATGTAAGTATGTATACATACATATATGTATGTATGTTTGTTTGTCCGAGGATAACTTTCGAAGCGTTGATCCGATCATCGTGAAATTTGATATATGGGTAGGTAGTGATGGCACAATTTTAGTGTGACTAAATGAGCCAAAAATGTAGGGGGTTGTTGAGATATTGGGGTTAAAGAGGGGTAAAAAAATGAAAATGAAGACTATTAGGTCAAGTGGGACGTCAAATGAAAGGTCTTGTTATTACATTTCAACCCTGTTTTTATTTTTAGTTTAATCTTTGTAGTTTTTGAGTTATTCGCCATAATAAAAACAAAACTTTGACAAAATTCACAGGGTACACCAGTGACACAAATATAGGCAAAAGTCTGAAATCCAGAATAACTGCAATTTGTACCCCAAAAAATTATAACCACATTGCATGAACTTCCGTTACCTGTAATTTGAATGAAACTGTAGATCAAGATACTGGTTAATTATTTCGTGGCACTATTTTGATAGTCTAAGATTACAAATCTTTATATTTATTTATTTTAATCGGAGACTCGCGAGATCTCAGTTCGGGGCGAACCACTAGTATTTATTTATTTGGTAAACCAACAGCTAATTATAAATAATATAAAACTCTTAAAAATAATAAAAGAAAACCAAGAATAGGTTTTCACAACTGAACAACATTATAAACCAAATGAACAATAAAAAGTCTAAACAGAGTGGTTTAATAAATATGGAAGTTTATAAAAAGCTACATAATCAAAAGTATACATACTCGTATTCCTAAAAAAATCTGTTTAGCCACAGTCTAGCTGAACTGACACTTGTACAGAGATCTACGTCTAATCGCTTATCCAGGTTATTAAAGTTGTAGCTTGCTCGCCCCAGAAATTAGTTTTGCCTGTAGTTAGAAGTCGAAGACTAAACCCAAAAAGTGGTGCCCTGTGCTGTTTAGTAATCTCTTGTTTAGTAGTAATAGCCTCTCTACATAAGTAGCTTACGTCTCAATCCCAGTCATAATCTATATTCATCAAAACCGGTCCAGCCGTTTAGTCGTAACAAACAGAGAGACAGAGCGACAGTTAGATACATTATATTTGTTATATTTTGATATTATACATGTCGTTGTTATTGTTTGTTTGTTTGTTTCATAATTGTATTTTATTTATTATTAGTAATTTAATATTATAGAATGTTTATGTATTACATTTATATTAATTTTACCTACCCTGCTATCTTTTTATTTTATTTTAAGTATATGATTTCGCTTACGTAAGTACACAGTTTAATAAAAAGCTTTATAAAGTCTTTTATTTATAAAGCCACCGTTCTTTGACGTTCTCGTAAAATCCAGTCCATCCAAAGGTTGTCTGGAAGAGATCGCCTTTAGCGATAAGGCCGCCAATTGTACTATCGCGTATCTAACTTTAAGTGTTTTAAATATGATTTGTTTATTTAAGTGTGGTATAGAATAAAGCGTTTTATATTCTATTCTATTCTACATTCGAATTTACAGAACTTATAGACTTCAGTCAGGCCTAACCCAAATAAAAGACTAGAGTCTAGAAATGTTTATCAAAAACACACGAAATTATATATAGGTACTAGGTACTTAAATAGAAAGGAATGCCAGAAAATTGTGTCACTAAACCCATGCCTCAAAACGGCGTGTTTGTCTGTCACTATGATTTATAGCCCTCTAAATAAGACCTAGGTATTTTATAGCGTTCCTTTGATGTATGGGGAAAGCGGCGCTCTATGATGTCATTTTTTGGTTACTGAATTTACTAATACTAGGATGACCATGGCTTGTTAAGTAAAATAATATTTTCATCACTCATGCTCAGAAAGTTGGTCATTATTAACTCGATAACGGCTCCGTAAGTGCGATTTACGACCCTAAAGCCATAAGTAAATTTAAAAATAGAACTAGTGTCGCAGCGCGACTTAACTATTCAGTATCAACACTAGTGTCGGCGCCTGCGGCATGCACGGCCGCCACTGTCAAACTGACATTTCAACAAGAAACTTCCGATCACAGAACGGCTTGGCGTGTGCGCGTTTTATCAAATTGTACAATCTTTAATTCTATTAAAGTTTAAAGTGTATATAAAGGCATTATTGAAGAGATCCAAACCTCCAATAGGCCTACACATATTCAACAACTACTAAAACTACAAAAACTAAAACTACATTCATAATAAATACAATCACTATGTCATTTTTTTTATTTATATCAAATTGAGCAGGTCTTCGTTTGACCACAATCTCACCTGATGGTACGCAATGATGTGGTCTAATATGAAGCACGAAGATCTAGAACAAACCCCTTTATAGGCCCGGATTGTATTCTTTAGGAAAAACAGACAACCGTAAAGTGTTCCATACCTTAGCTGTACGCATCAAGAACGTAAAACCAAAACGATGTGTGCGAATGGGTGGTACTTCAACTAGGTACGGATGGTACTGAGCCGTGCGCCTGCTTGTTCTTTGTTGGAAGGGAGATGGTGGGATCAAATCTTATAGTTCCTGGGTACATTCTTGTAAATATAATCAATATGTATTCTGTAAAAGATCGATAGGCTTGCAACTTTACGGCGGTGTTCGAGACTTTGGGTCTTAGTCTCCGCCATATATTGCTCACCTATAAGTCTAAAAGCCCTGCATTCTATCGAGTCTAAGGTAACGAACTGGTATTTGGCCCAACCATCCCAAAAGTGGCAGTAGTACTCCACGCCAGACCAGACTTGTGCTAAATAATTTCATGGTGGTACAATGGGCGGCCTTATCGTTAAAAGCAACCTCTTCCATAGGTATATATAATACTTATTATACATAGGTTTAGGTTTAAAGAGTTTATTCTCATAAGAACAAATTACAGTTCACTTAAAATGAGCTTAAATATTATATAATAGTAAGTTTGCTTATTTAAATAAAAAGTTCACCAGAAGTAGGTACGAGTACCAACACACTCAAACTATAACGACTTAAGTCAGGTTATTGAATATTACCTTCTTGAATTTGACCCTTCCAACTACTATTTTTTTTTTATATCTTAATTATTTTATATTTGAATCTTTAATATTAAAGATTTCACAGATTTCTGTACCGTCAGTTATAGTTTGGGAATTTGATATGACTTTAGGGGCGCACAGTTTGTCTTCAGTTTATTTGCTGATAGGGTGTTAATAAGATCCCAGATTTTCTTTGGATTTTGCATTTAGTTAACTCATTGTAGTAGTATCTTGTTTTGTCTATGTTTATTTTCTTCCCAACCTTGTTTCTTTTCAAAACGAATTCTTTTTTCAGATTTCCATTTTCTTTGTTGGCTAATTTTTTTCGGCGGTGATAGTTGAAGATGAGGATCCCGATGTTGGCTCTTTTAATTTATGGATAAAATTTTCATAGAGCGCTGGTTCTCCGTGAACATTTTGTTCTTCTTCGGCTTTTGATATTTTACCAGTGCATCTACCTTTTTTTCCAATGAGTTTGGTGGAGGGGAAATTTCTATATTAACATAGGTTAGTATAAAAGCAAAAGTCTATGCCAGACCAGACGGAGGGACCGATTCTGACGCGGCTTTTTAAATAGAAAGCTAGTTTAGCTAGGGGTGGTTCTTCCCTATGTATTATGATGATCAGGTCAGCCAATCCGAAGATTATCAGCATTTTTCTGTTTTGGTGAAGAGATATCATCTGTAAAATGAAAATTTATTATAAATAATAATAATTATAAATCTTTATTTCAGGCAACAATAGAAAAGTATAAGATGTTAAAACTTAATTTTACGGCACCTAAGTGACGAACATACATTAATTAACACTTAAATCTATTTGCTGACACGTAACAGTCTGCGACGTCTAATGCACTTGCGCTGTGTCGTATAGTCGCCCGTGAAAACGACGAAACAACACACTTTTCGACCAAAACTCTTCCTTTGTAATTAGATTGTTTCGTAAAATATTTCTAGCTTCGCGCCTCAAGGGAAACTTACAATTAATCCCACAATTTCCAAACGCATGGACCGAGTCTATGAGTTGTTAGGGACTGAGTCATAATCTCTATCACGCTTCCAGTTTTGGTGTTGAGACGTGCTCACATTACTAATTAGTTACAAGCTCTACAAACGTACTTACTACTCATCATCAACATCATATCAGCCAAAAGACATCCACTGCTGAACATAAGCTCCCCATAGATTTCAAGAGGGACCGATCATGTGCGGCCTACACCCAACGGCTCCCAGCAACCTTGATCATGTCTTTTTTCCATCTAGTAGGGAGCCCTCCTACACTGCGTCCAACTCGAGAAACTTTCAGCCCCAACGGCCGTCAGTTTTTCGAGCTGTGCCCTGCCCACTGCCACTTCAGTTTGCTAATCCTTTGTGCTAATGTCAGTGACTTTGGTTCGTCTACGAATCTCCTCATTTCTGATTCGATCTCGTGACTTTATCAAGCACTTTTATGGTGTTGTAATTGGGCAAATATTACGTGACCAACATCTGGTTGTAGCCCGTTTATCCCCTCGGTGTACCTACTAGGGTTTTCACTCCCTAAGCTCGGCAAGAGATCTCTTGCCGCACAAGAACTTTCGCTTTGGAAGCCTATGGGGAGGCCTATGTATGTTCAGAATTAGACAAACTTTAGTTATAAGGTAAAGTGTTTGCCAAAAGTCCCTTCAAGGGCATGACGACTCTAGTTCTTTTTGTTCTTCTTAGTAAACTTCTGAGTAAGTAAAATGCTTCTTTATTTGTTATAAAAATTAAAAATACTTAATTTTCGTTAAAAAGAGACTCGTGGGAGGGGGGAAGATGACTCGTGTCCCTTCCAGGGTAAAATATGGCAAGCCTTATTTTGTTTGAGCAAAAGATCTGTCCATCCGTGTTTTTATATCTTGTGATTATACTGCAATGAGACGCCGGTCTAAAACTAGCGACATCAAAAAACTGTCAAAATTGTTTAATTTCAAAGAGTAGTTAAAAACAGGAAACTCAACGAAGACAGCGGATAAAATAATAATGAAAAATCTTGGCGAAAAAAACCACGAAACAATGACATCTATCCATCGTAAAACGAACTACCAAGATAAAGTGTCGACTACCGGAAGGATTGAATAGAAAGCTTCAGTTCAAAATAGTACACATGATTTTCGATAGATGGCGCTCGACACAACTTTAAAACAAACGCAGTTCAGTCAAGGAGTATTTTATGTGTTAACGCTCTTTACTACTGTCAGATGGCGTTAGTAGTTTTATTACCTCCTAAAATAATATTACAATACTAATTTTTCAATACTGCAAGAAAAAACAATATTGAAAATACATTGGGTAATATGCTGTAAAAAAATACATTGGGCAATGGAACGCAGCGTTCTAGGATTCCGGAGAGCCGATCGGGTGAGGAATACCACGCTTCGTTCATTGACTGGCATTGCCGATGTGGGAGACAAAACCGCGAAGCTCAAGTGGGATTGGGCCGGGCACGTGAGTCGAATGCTTCCGGAGAAATGGGTCAACATTGTAACAGATTGGGTACCAGAAGATGGACAGCGACGTCGGGGTCGGCCGCGAAAGCGTTGGCGCGACGACATCAATAGATTCGAGAAGGAGTGGTGGGAATCGGCCAAGGATCGTGATAGGTGGAAGGAGTTGAGGGAGGCCTTTGCCCAGCAGTGGGAAAATGTAGGCTAGTTAAAAAAAAATATATGCTGTAAAATAAAATATTAGGTCTGAAAACTAGGGTTTACCCAAATATTATAGGTATTTCTATGAAGCTGATTTAATTTTCATAAAATTTGGTCTAAATTCAACAATTTATTCTGAACTAGAACCCCTTTCAAAATAGCTGTTTCTTGAACAGCAGATATTTTGTAAGTTTTTGGGAATTTGTGCGTTTAATAAAGGAACTCTTGAAAAACATGTTCGATAGTCAAACATTATTCATGAGAACAATGACCCTCTTTTTGGTTTACATACACATTTCAAATCACCTATATGTATAGACCTATATGTATAGACTATATGTATGTATATACACTACGTAGCCGATCGTAGAAAGTTCGTAAGAGTAGCCGCTCATAGCTGAAGTCACGTAGATGCAGCGTATACGCCGCGTAGCCGCTCGTAGGCTTCGTGTAGCTGCTCGTAGTATGCGAAAAAGATGCGTATACGCCGTGAAGTTATGACGAAAACGCCTGAGGTTCTTACGCAGTATGGCGGGTTCCTATATCCGTTGGTAACCGACAACGACTTGTATCCACTTGAAAAAGTGTCAAACTAGTGTCAAACTGTCGACACGATTTCTAAGAGAAACATCGTAGCTTGTTAACCTGACATACCTAAGTAGCTTTTAATTTTTGCTACGAAGGTTACTTCAAGCGACATCTATCGTTATTTGAAACAGCAAAATGAGTGAACTACGTTCATTTTGTGCGTGTGACGAGGCGTTATGACGCACACGTCACGCAGGCGGTTTATAGAGTCCAAAGTCAATCCCATCTGGAAGTGGTTACAATAGACGGTAATCTTGTAATTTAACTACAATACAACGATTTGTCGGGAAAGATGATGAATTGGTCACTTAATACGGGGTTATACCGGCAATAAACTTTGTGTTAAATCATCATCATTTTCAGATAGATGATGAACTCATTATTTTACATAGCACCAATTACGGAAAGAAAAAAAAACAATCAAAAAACCATGTTAAATAGGCGATCTTATCGATGAAAACGATTTAGTACTGACAACCTTAATTTCAGCCCGTATCAGTCAACCCACTGCTGGGCGAAAATCATCGCGTGAATATAAGAATGAAAACTGTTGAATTATTAAAAAAACTGAGAAAATTCTATAGTTAAAAATATTGGAAGAATAAATAAATAAAATAAATAAATATTGCTGGAAATGTCACACAGCGCTATCTAACTCCTAATTAAGCAGAGCTTGTACTATGGGAACGAGATAACTGATAGAATAATTATATTTTTTTTATAAATTATATTTAATAATATAATTATATTATTGTAACTTATAATAATAGGTCTTTACCTATGAAATTGCCGTTCTTCAGTACTAGTCATTTCAATAGAAAAAAAGTTTGGAATGGCTTTGTATTCTAAATTCAAATTAATTTTGTTTTAAAAACATGACATTCTTTTTACAAACTCAGTCTTTTGTTTATTGATTAGCGTTGTATTTTCATTACATTTGAACATTTTTCGTCATAATGGATACTTTACAAGTTCGTGTAATTATGGAATATGAGTTCCGTCGTGGCACCAACGCGACACAAACGTCACCTAACATCAAAAACGTTTACGGAGAGAACTGTACAAACGAACGCACAACCCGTTATTGGTTTCCCCGGTTCTATTCTGGAAATTTTGACTTGAAAAATGAAGCTCGTGGTCGTCCGGAGACTTTGGTCAACAATGATGAATTAAAGGCGATTGTGGCGACTGCAGATGTGTACTTTGAAGAACTGGAGACAATGATGGAGAAGCTTGCATACTGCACAACAGACAGTCTCCAAACTGCAAGAGCTGGGGTTGGAAGCTCTCCCTCATCCGCCACACTCACCATACCTTACACCTACCGACTATTACTTTTTCCAAAATTTACAACTTTTTAGTGGGTAAAAAATTTAATTCCCGAGAGGCAGTACAAAATGCCTTTGAAGAGTTTGTTGCCTCCCGTCCAGCTGATTTTTACAAGAAGGGCACCAGTAAACTGCCAATGCGTTGGCAAAGATGCGTCGATTGCATGGGTGATTACTTTGAATAACAGAAATAAAAAAGTAAAAAAAAATAAGTACTTTCACTTATTCCATACAAAACGGCAATTTCATAGGTAAAGACCTAATATATAGAAAAACACCCATCCCGGAACAAATATCTGTAGATCATGCAAACATTTGTTCCGCGGCGGGAATCGAACCCGCTACCTCCTGCGTCTCAGCCGACTAAACGCCCACTGCGCCACGGAAAGATATTTAAAAAAATCAGTTTTTTTACAAAATTAGACATTTTTTAACTTCACAAATTTATCAAAAGTTCTCACGATATCTTGTGGAAGTGTTTTTGACGGAAATCTGTTTTTTTTCAAAAATGAAGCTGAGTCACGCAATGACGGCGTCCTCACCCATCTCTAACACAGACACAGGGTCACTTTAATTGTCTTTAAATAGCCGAGATGGTTCACTACTTTTTAATTAAGATTGCCCTACAGAATCTATATTAACAGCCTACATACTCGTACTTATAGCAAAATATATGAATCAATCTAACTTCCTTAGTGCCGTTTGATTCCAATATTATTATATTAAGACCAAGATTTCAAGCCCAGAGTGAATAGGTTATTTCTATGCAAGCGTGCTCCAAAGTCAAAGTCAAAATCTTTTATTCATTAATACCACAAGGATCACTTTGAAACGTCAATTTTACTGCATGTTCCTTCTTCCTGTTCCATCTTCGATCACACCATCACTTACCATCAGGTGAGGTAGTAGTCAAGCGCTTGGCTATCATCAATTAAAAAAATGGTCTATGGTCAATGGACTTCAGACGAGACCTGGGAGGCAATCGCGCTAATTTTGAACGTGTCTAACGTTGGAATTGACGTTGGTTTGACTGACGTCACGCGTGTCAGCGCGATACCAAATGTGCAATAACATAACGTTTTTGTTTTGGTTTTACTCTGGTATCATCGTACAAAATTAGTGCGATTGCCCACCTAAAGTATAATGCTAACTATAACTACCTACGTAATCGAGCGACAATTCCATCCCCTCCACCAATTAATTGTCCTTCGCCACGTAGCAGTAGGCCTGGTAGTATTGCCGTGCCGGCGTCACTCGATCGTCATCACTGCTGAGATATGCCAAAATCTCAAAGACACAATATCAAAATTTGTCTAAACCAATCTCACTTCGTCAGTTATACAAACACAAATGATGTTTTTGAAGTGAAAACTTCTTTAGGAGCGTTGGGCATTTTTTGCGATGGGAAAAAACCATTAAACATGTGACACTGTTACTGTTACCGCTACCGTCATCTCTGTATATAAGTATCTCGTAATTGTTCAAGTTTTCAGTTCTGTCGGCTCTCCCGGAGTGCCACTAATTTTTTATTTAAAGTGGCCATTTTTGTCCCTATGTATCTTTTAGCCTTCGCCTAGTTGTTATTTGATTCAATTTCTGTGTACATCGGTGACAAAATAAACGTGTTATCTTTATCGATAGGTACTCGGCGCATCACTAGCGTCTCCCGGAAGGGCTGCAAGAACGAGCGAGATAGCAATATCATCGTCGCTTGTCCCACGTTTTATGATCCCGTCCGCCAGGAGCGTCGGCGTCTCGTATAGTATTATAACCTAAAACCGGTTCGCTTCTTATTTCAATCAATAGCACCATAAAATTAAATAAAATAGACTCGTTAGCGGCGTTATAGAGCCCTTCGCGCGCATTCACAAACAATACTTCGATGTGATAAGTTAATATTTATTTAATGAATCCGATTCATCAGTTGCTGTACCGTTCTGGATCAGTTTTTTCATCACATCGTATTTGGGAAGATCAACAATCATGCATAATAAATTAATAATACTTTTTAATTCGAAAGTAACTCTGTATCTCTGTTTGTTACGCTTTCACGACTAAACAGCTAGACCAAATTTGGTAAATGTACATTAGATTATAACTGGGATTGAGGCATAGGCTACTTTTTACCTAACTACAACATAGGGGTATTCAAGTCGCGAGTGAATAGGTTTCTTCTAGGCAAGCGATCCATACTATCGTGGACTGCGTCAACCCACTCCATCAGGCGAGAACGCGGGCAAACGCTAGCCTATGACACTAATATTATAAATGCGAAAGTTTGGATGTTTATTTGTTACTCGATGACGTCGTATCGGCAGAACCGATTTTGATGAAATTTGGTATACAGATAGACATAGGCCTGGACATTGGCTTCTAAATATTGATAAAACAAATTAATAATAGTAATTTATAAAAAAGGAGTGTAAAGTTTTTAATTTTTTATTGAGAAACCGCGCGTGGAAAGTCGCGGGCGGAAGCTTGTAAGTAGGTACTATACCGTTCAGTTTAGTTTGTGAATAGGGGCAATATTTAAATGTGTTGTAATAAAAAAATCTGATTCGGGAGTACGTACAAAGAGTTTCAAAATACCGCTTAGAAATGATGGCTATTTCATAACGATAAGTCCGTGCGTGTACGTACATAGCTCGAAGAAATGACGGCCGTTGGGGCAGAAAGGTTTTAAGTGGAGACCACGCACTGGAAAGCGCAGCGTAAGACGTCCCCCACCAGATGGAAAGACGACCTGATAGAGGTTACTGGGAGCCGTTAAGTGCATTTCGCACAAGATCAGTCGCTCTGGAAATCTGTGGGGGAGGTCTATGTATGTCTAGCAGCGGACGTCCAGTGACTGATATGATAAGTCTCAACGAGCGTACATGCTTGACGTTTATGCGTCCAATCGAGCAAGATTGAACGTATAATAACAATAATAACCTACGCAGGGCACGCTTGTGGCGAGCGTTCGGTGCGTGGCGACAACGCGGAGCCCCATTACTCCCTGGGGTTGAGAGAAACCCCTGACCCTTGGCTTGCCTTAGTTGGCCGGTTAAGAGTAGAGGCGCAAGAGCGGAACCTATGATCCAAGGGTTGAAGTGAATGAATGAATGAAAATTCTTTATTATACCTTACAAGCTAAACACAACAGATATAAAAATAAAAAATAAAACAAGTAAATGTAAGTATAATGGGCGGTCTTATCGCTTAACAAAGCGATCTCTTCCAGACAACCTTAATTAATATCACTCACGTTTTTTATCTAAATTTTGATCGTGAGATTCACGTTATCTAATGTAAATACTTACATGGGGAGATAGATTCTGTGTTTCCTTGTACCATACTTTAACATTTTAATCATGATTTTGGTCAGAAAACTCTAAATTAATCCTCAAACCCTTAAAATACCGATTATTACATTTTTAAATGGGTGGAAAGAGCAGAATTTTCTCGTCACACGAGTATAAATGTTACTATTTTAACTTTTTAGGACTAGAAACACAAAAATAAACAGACTGACATGGGTACTGACATGACATTTTAGATAAAGTATAAATATTCTGTGAATATTTCAAGCATCTACCTGTTGCCGTTATCAATATCGAGCAAAAACGAGCAAAAAAAATCACATTTGTTGTAAGGGAGCCACTTAAATATGTATTTTATTCTGCTTTTAGTATTTGCTATTATTGCGGCAACAGAAATACATCATCTTTGAAAATTTCAACTGTCTGACTATCACGGTTCATGAGATACAGCCTGGTGACAGTCGGACAGACAGACAGACTGACAGACAGCGGAGTCTTAGTAATTGGGTGCCGTTTTACCCTTTGGGTACGAAACCCTAAAAAATGATAACTGATGAAATGATAAATAAATATCGATAATCAGAGGTTAAAATTAACTTGTTATCAAGGTACAACAGGAGCTGTGGGTAAGTTCTAATTATTAATTGAAATAAATATGAATCCATCCTGTCCTGCGCTGCATTTAGTAATGACTAATCTTTTTCCTTGTCTTGAAAGGTGTAGCATGTGATATCATTAATTGACGGGTTCTATGGGAAAGTTGTGGACACACTGAGCTAAAACTAAGAAACATTATGATACTTATGCCTAATAATATAAAATATTTTTTCTTATTTTATTTTCCATTTTATTATGTCATAAATCACAAAGAATGTAAACTAAAAATAAACCAAAATTAATATTACACATCAACAATATATTTGTCAACATAATGGCTTCTAATTGTCTGAATTTACATTTATTATTATTTTTGATTATTGTGAATGTACCAATTTTTATATTATTTTAGTTTATCTAATTGCAATTACCGGTCTACAGTATCTACTTATAGTGTTTATTAACAAAATAGATTTTATACCTGAGAAACAAGTAAATTTAATAGAATTGAAAACATATAAAAAATATTTAAAAAAAGAGTGTGTGTACTTATGTACACGCGTTAGAAGTTATACTTCTTTGGCGTATGGAAAAAAAATAACTAAAATGCAGTAGTAATTAACGATAAATATTAAAATTAATCAGAAAGATTTTATTTAAATAAATAATAAATTATTAGTATCACCGTCGTATATGAAATTGATTTAATAAAAACACCAAAATAATATTTATTTATTCACACTGTTTAATTGTACCCTTACGAAACACGTGTTCTACATATAAAAATACTAGAATATACAACTTGAACATAGTTATCAATTTTCATACCACCTAGAACTAACTTCATGCTGTTAAATTTAGGTGTCGGTGTGCGCGCGCATCGTAAAAATTCACTCTCATCATTTTTCTCCATCGCGCCAAAAGAAGTATAACTTCAAAAATGGTGTCTATATTGGAATTAATTTCAATGAATGTACTGTTTACCCACTTTACTATAGTGTTGATGAGGTTATTATGATGAGTTCCATTTTTAAATAGAAGTAAGAATTTGTCATGGAGATTGTCTCCTTCTGAAATTCTGAAATTAGCCTCTTTCTAGAATGACCGCTTCTCTCGCTCTAGGCGCTAGATGACAAAGGGGGCCAAAAAACCTAATGCGAAAAATAATTTCCAGCGCAAAATAAAATTTTGATGACGCCTTTTGAGAGGCGCGGGAGCAGTGTTGTGCTGTGAAGTAAAAGAAACTAGTGTATACTAATTAGAGCTACTTAATTTAAATTAATTAAGTGTTGGCCTCTCTTCGTTGTCGCTATTCGCCTCTGTCCTGCGCTGTTCTAACCCACATACGACCTGTGATTTTTATAATCTCGTCAACCCATCGAAGCGAATAGTGACAACGAAGAGAGGTCTATGCCCAGCAGTGGGATGAGAAGGGCTGACGACGATGATTATGATGAAGTGTTGATATTTGCAATATAAGTTGATATTTGAAAATTTGGGAATTATATTATTTATATAACATGAAACCGAAGTAGAATTAACGTGAAGTGAAAGCGTCGACTCAAAGGCGCTGAAAGAAAATCTCGCTCTACTTCTCTACTATCCGCGCCGGCAAAGGCCAGTGCCAGCGCTGGAATTATGTATTATGACGATGTATTGTGTATTATAATGTAATTATGGATTTAATCTGAAATAAAATAATAATTATGTGGCAAATTCCTGTAATCCTGTTTATTACATTGAGCGGGACACTCTCAGTGTGTTACCAATCTACATAAGCAATCATCTGGTTCCTCCGGGCGCATGCGCCATCAATGACAGTTCGGTCTCGTTCCCGCCAAGAACCGCGCGTTTCGTGTCACGCAGTGTTTGAATTTGGAATAGTTTTGTTACAAAAAGGTTTATTTAAATTTTAAGCTTTGTGTTAAATTGATTGCTGCATCGATTATTTAAATATAGCTGTTGTATTTGAGTTAAGTTTTTTTTTCAATTTTAGTCTCAAGCTTTTTTGTCTTATAAACAGTCCAATATTTATATTAAAATTGTTATGAGGGATTCTGGAAGGGAATTCTGGAATTCTTCATCTTTAATTATTAGTTTTTTTCATAAAATAAACAAATTGCTGAATATTAAAATTTTAATTTTTTTATAAGTTATTGACTGTTTTTGCATATCACTTGGGAGTTTGTTATAATTTTTTTTTTGCTATAAAACAAGTTATTTTATAAAAATCTAGGCACCTTAAATAAATTTAAAAGAAAAAGCCTAATAAAAAATAAACATTGAAATTTACGAGCCACGTTTTAAATTTTCGAGCTCCTAGTTTTTATTTTACTTTTTTTTCATATTTTCTAATATTAGCTAAGCAAAGTCAGTGTGCTTTTTTATTTACACAGCCTTATCTAGCCTCAAACCAAATATTGTTAGTGTTCCGAGATTCTCTCGTTAATTAAAATGTGAACTTAATAAACAAAGTGTAGAATTGGCCACGGGGCATCAGACCATAAATCCTCGTTAACTGATCAAACCGCGGAACAGCCGTGTCCGGCTAAAAAAATAAAAATATAGAGCCTACCATTTCCGTTGAGAAACCACAGAGAAGAAATAACTTTTTCATCAAATTTATACTCTGAAAGTTGGTCATTGATAACTCGATAACGGCTCCGTAAATTTGAAAATAGAGAAAATGAAAGAGGCCACTCAAGCTAGGTTGTAATAAAAAAAAAAGCCGGCATTGTCATCATATAATATTATTTTTAGCAACTTTTTTTCTTGTTTTCAACTTATAAAAAATACTTAATTAGTTTTCCTCACATGTCGCACGCACAGACCGACCATAAACCAAAATCACAAAAGTTTAACTATATTTTCACTCAAAGGCTTCAAAGATACGGCTTGGCGATAAGCCTAAGCTATCTTGTTTATTTAATTAATTGCACAAAAATACAATGCACAAAGGAAAAATGCTATATAGGATTTACATATTATTAATAATTTTATCTCAATTTTAATTAAAATCAATAAAGCTAAATCTACTAGTATTAGGCATCAATCGACTCATAAAATCAGTGTTAAATAAAAATAATGGCGCCGAAAATAATTACCTCTCCCTAGCACCTTATTGTATGCAATGATCAGTGCGAGTGAAAGATAATTATTTTCGGCGCCATTTTAGAATCGTTTTTCAATGAGGAGTTTCACGGCCATGTTTTTATAACTGCTAACAGATGGCGCTGCTCTGTCATAAGCGGATTATCAAAGGAAAGTGAATTGTCAATATCAATTGCCGTGTCAACATTATTTTCCGGAGAACTTAAATAAAAAAAACTTTTGTGTTTGTTTATGTGGCGAAGTGAGTTTTTTTTTGTCAAATTTTGATTTAGTGTCTGTGAGATTTAGGCATATAAACCATATTTTTGGCGGCTTACCTCCAGACAGTGCCATCTATTACGCTAGTTGGAACTAGTTTTTTTTAATCGAAAAGAAAAGCCCTCATTGACCAGTTTATACAAAGTGCTATAGAACTGTCAAAATGAAGACCCTTCTACAAATCCTATCGTTATTTGTACTACAAGATGTCATTCGATGCGAGAAGCCATTTCTCAGTGTTCCTGTGCTCGTGAAAAGCTATGAGAATGATACTGTGTTGCTGCCTTGCTATGTGGATGAATCAGGTATGTTGGTGAAACGTTGGGTTTCCAAATCCCTCCCCCTTCTCCCCCCCCCCCCATCCCCCATCCCCCAAATGGAAAGTCCTTGCAAAAGTTGCTTACAGTCATTTTTATAAATACGGAATTTATCACGTACTGTTTTATCGGTGTTTCGACCGACAATGTTTCGGTTCAATTGGTGAACCTTCATCAGGGTGCTAGACGAGACGCAGTGCGGAGCAGATCACGTGTAATAGGTAATTAAATCAGTTCGCTTGTATGAAGTGTCAGAGGCCTGAGGGCTTAGCCAAGTTACATTCGCTTCGAATCGACTCGTTTTCTACATAGGTTTGTTGTCGATAGATCACGTGATATTTCCATAGCATGTGTCAATCCCATACATTTTCGGACTTATCGACTAGCGTTATCCCTAATCGAATGTAACTTGGCTGAGCCCTCAGGTAGAACGATCGACTTTTTATAATTAAACAGAAGCCGTAACAGGTAATAAACTGCCATTAATATTCCAAAAACGTAAATCTCTTGATTAACAAAAATTAATCGACATTTGGACATCCATATCATAACATAATTACTATAAAAATCAAAAACGGTAAAGCCTTCCATAAAATTCCCATAAAAAATGTCATACAATTAATGAACTTGTCAATTTCATTACCATAATGTCATAAATATTCTGAGCATTTCGAAAATGTCTGAAGTTAATAGTTATAAAAATATTATATGTATTAATTAACCTTTGAATTTATTTATCAAAAAGATTAATATTTTGAATCTGTTTAAGCGTAACTTTTTGAAGTGAAAACTTCTTCAGGCGCTTTGGGCATTTGGATGGAAAAAAACCATTGAACTCGCGACACTGTTACCGTTACCGTTACTGACACCTCTGTATATTTAAGTACCTCGTAATTGTTCAAGTTTTCACTTCTGTCGGCACTCCCGGAGCGCCACTTTTTTTTATTTACTACCTTGAGGTAGAACAAGATGGCCACTGATGTTAAGTGGTCTCTATAGCCTTGTTTTGACATAACTGCTGTTCAGATAACTTGTGAATCGCCACTGAAAATTTGTATAGGAATCGAACCTTAATTATGACCTATTTTCAAAGCAAGGGCCAAGAAACAATGCTTTTCATTATACTAAGTGTTTTGTTATGTACGACATTAATTTAAAACACACATCGTATTAACTGATTTTAGAGTTTGGTTTAATACCGGTAGCTTGAATATCTATCCGGTAATCGATAAAGTTTCAATGAACTGTTTTTAACGTAAATCGGCGGCGCCTTCGCGACTATGCCGCTCAGTCTAACTGGTAACTTACATGATGAAAGAATATTATTTGTTTACCTATTTTATACAGACTATTTCATTGATACTTTAGAACTTGATAGACTAGGTTGTGTGAAAATTTAAAATTTTCTATGGTAATGATTTTGAAAAAAATCTATTTAAAACCATACCATAGCCATTAGCCCTACCCATGTTTTCATGTAATGTCGTACATAACACGTAGTATTGATGGACGTAAAAGACAGTCTTGAACATAATGTATATAGAGATGCATCTATTCTTATGTAAATGAAATGTTAAAAGGTTTGTATGTAAAATAAATGCTACATCAGTCTGGCTGTCCAAGAGATTGATCGACAAGGCCTGATTTGAATATCTATAATAGAGACGTATTGACTGCATTTATTACTCCAGAGTTATTAAGTGCTATACCTACTTATCTATTTATTAACGTTCCTTACCAGCACGGTATAAATGGAACACTAAATTGGTTAAGTGCGTGTCGGACCATGCATAGTAAATGGCTCCGTAGGGTGCAGTACTAAGACAAAGTCACTACAGCTGTGACATTTTTTTTTAATCTAATCTATATTTTCCCACTGTTGGGGCAAAAGCCTCCCCAACTCCTTCCACCTATCGTGATCCTTGGCAGATTCCCACGATTCGGCTCTCCGCGTCTGTAACTTAGTAAAAAAAAAATAAGCCCATATCTTAAACTACACACACAGATAAAAAAGATCAAGGACAATTATATCTGAATTTTATATTTCAAACTTCCTTATGTTTTAGATTTTTTTTTTTGCTGGACTTTTCATACAGCGGTATTTAGCCCCAAACTAAGCAGAGCTTGTACTATAGGAACCAGATGACTGATATAATACTTATATACTTTTTTTTGTAAGTACATACTTATAATATGTATATAGAAAAACAATCAGACCGGGAACAAATATCTGTAGATCATGCAAACATTTGTTCCGTGGCGGGAATCGAACCCGCTACCTCCTGCGTCTCAGCCGGCTATACGCCCACTGCGCCACGGAGGTCGTCGTCAATTGGTTTAGTAGTTTCAGAAATAATTGAAAGAAAGAATTAAGGGAGAGTTAAAAATGACGTAACACTAAAAATTATTACGTACGTAGGTACCTATGTTGTTAAGTACAAACTTGTTCATATTTAAATAATTTTACCAATCATATTATTATGCAAACATTATTATCATACAACATAACAAGTATGTTTATAGGCGGGAACTCAATTTGCGTACACCTACACACTTAATTTAGTTATGAATAAAATTATTATATAATATTATTACTAGCTGACCCGCTCACGGCTTCGCACGCATGGTACGTCAATAAAACATTACCCTTCTTCTGCGCAGTCGGATAAAAAGTAGCCTATATCTTTTGTCTTATTGGTCGAGCGAAGCGAGATCTCTGAATCAACTTGGGCAAATCGGCGTTGTATGTATGTATGTTTTTTGTCCGAGGATAACTTTCGAAGCGTTGATCCGATCATCGTGAAATTTGATACATAGATAGGTAGTGATGGCACAATTTTGTTGTGACTAAATGAGCTAAAAATATTGGGGGGTTGTTGAGATATTGGGGTTCTAGAGGGGTAAAAAAAAATGAAAATGAGACTATTAGGTCAAGTGGGACGTCAAATGAAAGGTATTCATTAGTAAATTTAGACTCCGGATTTATTTTTAGTAAAGTTTTTATAGTTTTTGAGTTATTAGCCATAATAAAAACAAACTTTGTCAAAAATTCACAGGGTACACCAGTTACCCCACTGTGCTGAAATTTGGTATTCGTGTAGCTATAGTGACACAAATATAGGCAAAATTCTGAAATCCAGAATAACTGCAATTTGTACCCCAAAAAAGTTTAACCACATAACATGAACTCTCGTTACCTGTAATTTCAATGAAACTGTAGGTAAAGTTATATGGTTATGTATTTCGTGGCACTATTTTGATAGTCAAAGATTACAAATAATGTTTTTTTGTTTTAATCGGAGTCAAGTCAAATATTTTTATTCATTAAAATCTCAAGGATCACTTTGAAACGTCAATTTTACTGCCTGTTCCTTCACGACTAAGCCAGGAAAGAAAGGCAAGAAACAAGGCTGGTCGTTTTTTTTAATGATCCTTTTACAGAATAACATAATACAGAAAATAAATTACGTATAAATTGTAAAATTTTGAACGTGTTGGAGCAATTTTAATCCCAAGCTTCTCTATCATCTAAATAATCCGATATTTTATAGTAAGCTTTTTTATAAAGATTTAGTTTAATTACGTTTTTAAATTTATTTTGACTCGCGAGATCTCAGTTCGGGGCGAACCATTAGTTTATTGTAGTCTAGTACTTATTTTTAGTATTAATTCTGTTTGTGTGGTATTAAAGAGTTAACTATCTATCTTTGTAACCCTGACTAAAATCACCTTATAATCTTTGCTTTCTCCCCCACTGGAATTCCATACATAAATCTTCGGACCCTCTTATAAAAGGGACTTCAATACATATCTTCAATTGGTTCACAAAGGTACAATCTACCATCTTCCTGTAGCCACAGCTCATAAAATAGTTAGAATACTTTGAACTGTAACAGAATAGGTAATAGTCAATATAGCTATAGAAACTGTCAGGTATTCTGTGGTGGCGTTAACCAGTATCATGGATGTAATAAGCAGAGTTAAAAATGGAGGTGTTAGTTTGTGTTTAGTATTCAGTATTCATTTATTCAACATTTCATTACATTGCATAATATTGGTATCATAATTCTTTATTAAAAATTATACAAGTTAGATACAACATAATGAGAAACAATTAAATTTGTAATAGGTATTATCGCTAAAGAAGCGATCACTTCCAGACAACCTTAGGATGGAGAAAAGTATTACATATTTGACTAGATTGAGACACAGGCTTTTTATTTAACGACGCGTTCAAAGCCACGGGCGGCAGTTAGTATTCTATAAAATTCTCACAAGTCGACATACATTTATGAATTTAAGGGTAAGGTTTTTAAAAATACACTGATCCAAATTCCAACTAGCTTCCGCCAGCGGCTTCTCACGCGTTGTTTGTCAACAAGTAGCCTGTATGCATTAATCCAGGTTATAATCTACGTATACATACCAAATTTCATTGAAATCGGTTCAGCCGTTACGACGTAATTGAGTAACAAACAAACATCCAAACTTTCGCATTTAAAATATTAGTGTGTCATTAAAATATTAGTATAGAATATATCCTAGCTTGAAACACAGGCTACATTTAATTGAAAAACACCGCGTGTGAAGCCATGAGCGGAAGCTATTTACAAATAAATGTTTGTACGTAATACTTATACTTACGTATAATAAATTCTGTGTTCAGTTCGTGTTGAACACAAAAATTGTGGTCTTTTGTCCTGTGATTTATATTTCGCTTTGTTGGCTTATAGACTGGCATTGCATAGGTGCTATTTTAATTGTTGGTGTCACAAATTTTAAGGAATTTTTAGTCGATTTTGTCATTAATTCCGATAATCATGTTTATAATTGATATCAGCTCAGGATCGCAGAAAAACAATTTAGACTTTTTGTTTTGTCTAAGTAGTATCTAAATTTAGATAAATGCGTTAAAATAGTTAAATTATTACTTGAGTTTTTTTATTACAAACTAGTGGGTATTTATAGAATGTTTTTCGCCAAATTCCGCGGTCACATATAAATATCTAAGTACTTACCTACTCATTTTTTATAAACTCATTTCTTATTTGACGACCACCGTGGTGCAGCGGGCGAATATCGTTCAAAATGTTACAATTTAGACGTAATTTATTTTCTGTATTATGTATTGTAAAAGGATCATTAAAAAAAACAACCAGCCTTGTTTCTTGCCTTTCTTTCCTGGCTTGGTCGCGAAGGAACAGGCAGTAAAATTGACGTTTCAAAGTGATCCTTGTGATTTTAATGAATAAAAATATTTGACTTTGACTTTAATAGCCGGCTGAGACGCAGGAGGTAGTGGGTTCGATTCCCGCCGCGGAACAAATGTTTGCATGATCTACAGATATTTGTTCCGGGTCTGGTTGTTTCTCTATCTTATCTTCTTAATATATATAAATCTCGTGTCACAATGTTTGTCCTCAATGGACTCCTAAACCACTTAACCGATTATAATAAAATTCGCACACCATGTGCAGTTCGATCCAACTTGAGAGATAGGATAGTTTAAATCTCAAATTATAGTCGCAATTTTAATTTATTGCTAATTATTTGTCTGTTATTATTTGACAGTCACAATTATCTGTTAACTCCAAATGATTCTAACAGATGTCGATACCTTTCGACTGGGTTGAGTAAGTAATCAATAGATGGCGCTGCTATGTCTACGATCTGTCTAAATCTACGAACGTGTCATATAAGCTACATTTTAACAGCATAATTACCCCGTGTTGTTGACGCTATAAAATTAATTAAATTTATTTTGTAGTGAACGAAATACCGTATAATTCAATTATTTCCACTTTTTAAATTTTTGGTGTTAGCATAGCCGGCCACGTGTTACTTAGACTGAAGTGTAAATTGAATTCATATTATAATGAAGATAATACAGTGAAATTAATCCTGTTTTTTACTTATTTGTGCTTCATTGATCAAAACTTTATAATTTAATTTGAATATATATGTGTAAGTATTATCACATAATTATAAAATTTAATTAAAATGTCAATGCAAAAATGATACACATTTCCTACACTTTTTCAATAGTTGTACAAATATTTTTTTTTATTGTTTTTATTTAATTTTATTATTAAAAAATATTTAGCACTTATTATTTCAATGTGCTATGATAACAAGTTTTTCAGATTTTTTTTACCAACATCAACATTTTCGTCTTTGTTCGTAAATAATTTCATTGTACTAAAGGGTTATAGTAGTAGAAAGTCAAATAAGGAGATCACCATATTTTTTTACAAATACTATCTGTGTGAAAAAGCATAGTGGACTCCGTGACTGATGTTCTCTTATTATTCCTCTTAGATTGTTTACTTAGATTGTGATAATGTAATATAATAAAAACGTTAGCCACAGCAACGCGTGGCCGGGTCAGCTAGTATATTATAAGTATGTATTTACAAAATAATAATGTACATAAGTATTTTATCAGTTATCCCATAGTACAAGCTCTGCTTAGTTTGGGGCTAGATAGCGTTGTGTGAAATGTCCAGCAATATTTATTTATTGATTTATAAAGGAATGAGTAGGAGATAGTATCTGGGATGGACTATGTATCTACTAATGTCTCTAATCAAATCTCTATATATAAAAATCTCGTGTCACGGTGTTTGTGCTCGCACTCCTCCGAAACGGGTCGACCGATTTTGATGAATTTTATTTTGTATGTATATTTGGTAGGTATGAGAATAGGTCGTAAAAGTATTTTTCACTCTCCTTCCCCCACCCCACATTTTTAATAGCGATTTCAGTTTTACGTTATCATGACTAAACGGCTGGATCTATTTCGATAAAATTTGGTTTACAGATAGATTATGACTAGGAATAGGACAAAGGCTTCTTTTTACCCGACTGCGCAAAAGGAGGGTAACGTTTTTTATTGAAAAACCACACGTGCGAAGCCGCGGGTGAGTCAGCTAGTAACACTATAAATATTGTTTCCAGAAATGAAGATTAGAGTGAAATGGTACAAGAACTCGTCTCTCCTCGGAGACAGTGGCGACTTGCACACTCTCCTCCCTCCCCGTGTGCGCCTGCACATGAACTACAGCCTGCAGCTGGATGCGCTGCAGTCTACCGATACCGCACTCTACACTTGTGAAGTGAGTAAAAATGAGTAGCACTGTGCTAGCATAGTTGTGTCATGAGGCTGCGAGGGCGGTTGTACGTGGTGTGCGGGTTTATATAGGAAGAGGTACGGGTGTTCGTGTTTTACCTCACCTCTTAAAGTAGGTAAAAACTTATTGAAATGATTCCGCATATTTTGCAGGTGCTGTCGAGTAGGAAGACAGCACGTGTGGGTGGTCCGTCCGTTTTATACATAATGGCAGGAATGATTAGTGTACGAAACAAGGCAAAAGGAATAAAATACAGAAAAAATAACGTAAAATTTCACCCCTATTTTGATATACTCCACTCAAATCACTCACACATGACGCACGCACCACAACCACCAGAGTCTCAACTCAAAGCACATTAATTAAATAATAAATAAATATTGGTGGACATTTCACATAGCGCTATCTAACCCCAAACTAAGCAGAGTTTGTACTATGGGAAATAGATAACTGATAGAATACTTATATATATGTATATTTATTGTAAATACATACTTATAATATACAGAAAAACATCCAGACCCGGAACAAATATTTGTAGATCATGCAAACATTTGTCCCGCGGCGGGAATCGAACCCGCTACCTCCTGCGTCATAGCCGGCTATACGCCCACTGCGCCACGGAGGTCGTCATAGCACATTTGTGTCACGAGAGATGTGTAAATCCTATGGTCGGATTCGTGCTGTTTGTGGTATGTTTGTAGTATTTGTCACAGAAGAGTGTGCTACTCTTTTTGTGGAAGTGTGCGGCTACAACTGGGCACTTAGACTAGACACTAGTTGAACTTAGGTATACTCGTACGTATAGCACCATTCGTTTTGTTTGTGTTCTTTTCTAAAGTCAGAAACGAGTGTAGAAAAAAATACAAGGCACTTGTGACAATTCAACCAATTTGAACCAATCGGACCTATTCATATTTCCGGTTTCAAATCGAGGTGATTGCATTGATTGCAACGTAATTGTACTAGTACGCAGGGACATCCCTAGCGAGTGGTGATAGAACTGTCACTGTCAGTTACACGTTTTATTTCATACACCAGTGTTTGTCTAAGATTAATAAGTTGTCCTATCGCTAATTACATAAATAACTTGCGTTTTAATTGTTCGATTTAGGAACTCCCAGAGTTAGTCTTTAGATTTAATGAAAGAACGGTAACCGACGCATAGAAAAATATTATAAAAATATTGTTTGAGGTCAATCTATTGCTTGTCTGATTTGAGGCGGAAAATTACGGTCTACATTCTGATGTTTTTATGAAAGATAAACAAAGTTCAACCATCTTGTCTATTGTAAACTTCAGAAACGAGGTCCGTCACACAAAAGAGTTTGGTTTAAATTGTATAATTGCATGATTGGGCTACACAAAGCGGATAGTCGACTAGTGTTGCGACATTAAGATCTGTAGTTGAGACTTTTTCATCGATATAAAAGTGCTATAATAACTATTACGGACGGGCAGACAGACATGACAGAAACTAAAAGGGTTCCTCTTCCGACTAGAAATTAGATTACGGAACCCTTACACCTACATACCTTATTTCCACACTGCTTTCAACAAACATGTGTGATACTAAAATTCTTTAGGTTAGAACTAAAACTCTTTATTATTTTCGCTAAAAATCTATCTTTACCTATATATTTTTAATTACTAATTGGGTCAGTCGTAACGTTGCAGCACACATGCATAGCTACAGTGCAAATTTGTGCAACTTAATAAAACTTAACTTATATATAAATAACCAACCACCACACACCAGAATATGCATGTCCCATCACTATCGTCCAGATAAATAACAAGCGTATAAGATCGAAGGGTGATGCCGACTTTAATTGTTCCACAAATTGCTACCGTCATTGTTTTGCAATACTTTTTAATCAAGATGTCTCAAGCGACCATTTGTTAGCCACATGGCTTGCAGTTGATGTAAATTGTGTATTTTATTTTATTTATAACATGTAATTCTTATTCTTTATTATTATTTCACACAAGAAAATACATGTAAAAATACAGAAATCGTCATGTACAAAGGCGAGCTTAACCCTAAGAAGAGTTTTCTTCCAGCAAATCTTTGAAGCTAGAGAGAGAGATGATTTTAAAGATAATCATTTTCAATTTAATAATAAGTGCTTATTTTATTTTTACTTATGACATTTGAATTGTTTTTTTTTATATTTTAATGTATTATTATTATTTTGTATTTATGTGGATTTTACTTTTAAATTAAAATTAAAAACGATGATCTCCGTGGCGCAGTGGGCGAATAGCCGGCTAAGACACAGGAGGTAGCGGGTTCGATTCCCGCCGCGGATCAAACGTTTGCATGATGTACAGATATTTATTCCGGGGCTGGCTATTTTTATATGTATTTGCAAAAAAAAAGAATATAAGTATTTTATCAGTTAATTGGTTTTCATAGAACAAACTCTGCTTAGTTTGGGGCTAGATAGCGCTGTGTGAAATGACCAGCACTATTTATTTATTTATAATTTAAAATTTTCTTGTATTATTATTGTTTTAATTTGACATTGTATTTGTGATTATTACTTTTTTGTTTTTTATGGGGATTGTCTGAAATAAATTGTTCTATTCTATATTCTATTAGAGATCTTATATTTAACCCCTTTTACTGCAGAACTACACTCAAAACTAAAACAGGACTCAAGGATCTATAATAATAGGTATTAATTTATTGGGAATTATAATAAAATCTGCGCAGTATACACTGACTTCTGATAGACAAGAAAATAATTTATTATGAACCACATAATTATAAAAAACAAATCACTTAGCAAATAACCAAATTAATCGCGAAATTGAATTGGCGATATAATAATTCAGAATGTTTCCTAAATAAATGTTATGAAAAATGTATAATTACATAATTTTATATTAGTCATCTTTAACTGTTTGACCAAATTTCTTAAACGATAAGACCGCCTTTTGTAGGTACTTGTTGCTTTGTGAATTTTTATTTTTATCTTTGTTTCCTTTGTGATGTACAGTAAAGTGTTTTCATTCATACACCAAACGTAAATTTAGTGCCTATTTCACAATCCACTAGCAACTTTAATTGACGGTTATAAATCATTAACTCGTTATCTGTTTTCATGTGAAAACAAAAGACGTATGTATGTATTTTTTATCCGTTGGATAGCGTTACTTAAGAGGTGGTGAAATAGGCACTTAGACTTGCTCTGAGATTTTGATACTATCCTTTTGACAACAGACATTTTGTCACTCATGCATTTAAACCCATTGGAGTTTTTGACATGTTGACCGCCCCTAAACGACATGTCCCTAAACGGTCTCATTAGGGAGGTAAGTTACTTCTATCACTGTGACAAGTGTATCTAATGTTATTAATTATAAATTAGAACCACGGACCACCGTGGTTGCATACCAAGGAATATAATAATTTCTTGCGTTTTAAGTAAACCCGAACAAAGTACGTACCTACTTACTTACTTCGTTCCGGTTTATCTCGAAATCTCCACCGGTGCATAGAGGTCTTGGCAATTACTACAAATACTTACAGGTACATTTTTATTACTATTTTACCATAATTTGATTAGATTTTTGTTTTTGTTATAGGCGATGGTTACCACATAACATCAGGTGGGCAATATGCTTGTTTCGTATATAGGTAGTATAAAAAGGTCACTGATCCTAGCGCAGGCTGACCAAGGAAGAACCAGTGACGAACGGAAAAGGGTAGTTAGTAGCGGCTTCCACCAAATTAGTCATCGGACCACCCCGTGCATCGTTACTAATTGATCTGAATTTATGAATGAACATCTCTTGTCTAACATACTGTTACGCCGAGGCTGTTACAGAATAAGTAATATTCGGTATATTTCGAAGTTATACCTACTGTGTCACAGAATAGGTAATACTTGGTATGGAATATACCTACACGCTACGTTTTTACCTACAGTTGCACAGAATAAGAAATAATAGTCCGGTCGAAATACGTACACTTTTCTGGTTGCTAGTGGAGCGATCGAGAGTGTTCGAGTGATATGTACTGGTCGCGCGCGGTATAAACAGTGCGTAGAGACGCCCGAGGAGTCAGTTGCCTAAAAAGTCACCGAAATGTTCGCACGTATAGCCAAAACCAGACTGACTCCTTGGTTTTTTTTTTTTTTCTGATGGACTATCTCGCTGTTGGTCTCTGAGGCCGTGACAGCTTAACCGAACTTTTGGCGAGCGCAGATGGCGCTCAGCCCAGTGGTTTATTGTGCAATAGTGGTGTGAATTAGTGTGTTATGATTACTTGTGATTAAGATCGTGTATAAAATAAATAAATATAAATATTGCTGGACATTTCACACAGCGCTATCTAGCCCCAAACCAAGCAGAGCTTGTACTATGGGAACCAGATAACTGTTAAAATACTTATATACTTTTTTTTGTAAATACATACTTATAATATATAGAAAAACACCCAGACACTGAAGAAATGTCTCTAGATCATGCAAACATTTGTTCCGCGGCGGGAATCGAACCCCGCTACCTTCTGCGTCTCAGCCGGCTGTACGCCCACTGCGCCACGGAGGCAGTCAAAAAAGGAGGTGTATTTATAATTTTAGTGTTGAATAAAAGTGTTATTTTGGTTAGATTGATTTTCATTATTTTATCCCGAACCCTCAGCTCGTAACAATACGATTCATATTTTTGACTTTTTTTTTGGCGTTACACGGTTTTGTGCATTTGCCATTGGTAAATAAAAAAAAATATGGAAACAGAATAAACACAAAACCCGCGATATATGTATACACTAAACTAGGAAAGGATCAGGAGATAATCTTTTGACATTTAGTGGCTCTTACCTGTATTAGAGGAAAAATCAATAGGGATGTGAACAAATTTAAAGATAATCTGATGATTCATTGAATTGAGAGTTTAAGTGCTGAGACAACCATAGTTGCCCATTCAAAGGTTGTCTGAAAGATATCGCTTTTAGCGATAATGCCGCCTATTGTACTGTTATAAATTGCATTTCTTTGTTACTGTATTTATATTTTTATTTGACTTAATCCGCTGAGTAGTTTAAAAGATCTTCAAAGTCAAATATTTTTAGTCATTAAAATCACAAGGATCACTTTGAAACGTCAATTTTACTGCCTGTTCCTTTGCGACCAAGCCAGGAAAGAAAGGCAAGAAACAAAGCTGGTTGTTTTTTAATGATCCTTTTACAATACATAATACCATATATAAGCGAACAAACAGCGGAAGCGACTTCACTTTATACTATGTAAAGAAGATGAGTACCTTTATTTATGTTTTGGGAGTCATATTTACTGGTCTATACAAACTAACACGCATTGACTATTATATATGGAGATTAGGCCGCGTGGCATGATACAAAGAGCTGAGGGCAAATTCCTTACTCATAGTCATAATACTTTTTTGGGATTTATTTTAAAAACTGTGGATATAACATATGGGACTATTTTCCGTTCGAAACTGCCAACTCGGAATTTTTAAGATAATTATCTCTTACACCGCCGTCTTTTGATTTTTGTTTATCCTGTATATCCAAAGGTTGTCTGGAAGAGATCGCTTTTAGCGATAAGACCGCCCATTGTACCGTTATTTATTATTTATTTCCTTTGTGAAGAGCACACTCTTCTGTGACAAATACCACAAACAGTACGAATCCGACTATAGGATTTATACATCTCTCGTGACACAAATGTGGTATGACTACATCCGTGGTGCAGGGGGCGAATAGCCGGCTGAGACGCAGGAGGTAGTGAGTTCAATTCCCGCCGCGGAACAAATATTTGCATGATCTACAGATATTTGTTCCGGGTCTGGATGTTTTTTTCTATAGGTATATTATAAGTTTGTATTTACAAAATAAAAGGATATAACTATTCTAACAGTTATCTGTTTCCCATAGTAAAAGCTCTGCTTAGTTTGGGGCTAGATAGCGCTGTGTGAAATGTCCAGCAATATTTATTTATAAGCGTCACTAAAGATTTTCAGAGTTACTGATATTGTACGGTCTGCAACCACCAGCACCCAGCGATTTTTACGTGTGGGGGCGGCCTACGCTGCGCTTTCCGGTGCGTGGTCTTCACTCTTGACCCCTTTCTGCCCCAACGGCTGTCAGTTCTTCGAGCTATGTGCCCCGTCCACTGCCAGCTTGCTTATCCTTGCTCCTATGCTTATACATATGGTTTGTCTATGATTGTCAACCCCAAACAATATACTACCCGTGACTATAAATATGTACTGGACATAATCTTAAGTCATACTCTCTTATTTCAGATTATTCGGCCGGAGCCGTGGGGTCCTATACGACAAACTCACGCTATCGAAGTTCAATGTAAGTTGGTATTTCTTTTGATACACTAATTATGGCAAAAAAATTGATTAGTGTGTGTTCTGGTGATAACATATGGCTTATAACCATGGTCTCTCACTGAACGGGCCTCATAAGAAGGCTCGTAAGGTATTTCAGAGTGTTTGGTTAGAGAGAGTTATTCTTGGTATCTTTCTACAAGATCTAATCAGAAGTAAGGAGATCTGTAGACAAACCAAGGTAACAGACATAGCCAATAAGATTAGCAAGCTTATGTGGAAGTAGGCGGGAGAAATAGATTGAAGACCTGCTGACCGTTAGGGTGGAAATGTTCTAGAGTGGAGATCACACCCTGGAAAGCGCAGCGTAGACCCCCCCCCCCCTACCCACTAGATGGAAAGTCGACCTGATAAAGGTTGCTGGGAGACGTTGAACGCAGGCCGCACAAAATTGGTCGCATCTATGGGAGAGACCTTAGAGCGCTAAACCAACCGGAGGCGCCACGCGCGCTAATTTCTATACAAAAAAGTCTGCCGTTTTCGGCGCGGGGGACGAGGCAACGCACACAAATACTGTTAACACAAATGCATTTTTTCGATACGTCACTACACACACACACTACAAAATTATCAAACACCAGCATAAACTATACTCACACAAGTATAAACACACACACAGACAACCTGTCCGTGAAAGAGATGACGTCAGCTCGAAGTAAACATTGATAGTGCGGGGAACACATCGATAATAAATAATAAACTTATCGATATTTTGTGGTGAAACAGAGAATAAAAAAACAACTTTTATAAAATTGTTTATTTGGAAAAAATTATGTAAGCGTTACAGTTATTGCAGTTTTATCGCGCGCATTAGCAAAATGTTTATTAATTATTTTTAGAAACACTATTGATTCTTAAAATGAATAAGTTTTGTGTATATGTACCTAATACATTTCTTAGGGTCAGTCTTTTTAGACAAGAGTAACTTATTTTAATGTTACTTTTGTATGATATTGTATTATATATGATTTTTGTGTATACTTTTGTATGGCCGTTTTCGCAAGTTCAATATTATGCATAACAAAATCATTATCAAAGTAGTGACTTTCGATGTTTCTGAACAGTTGTCTACCAACATAATGTTGTAACACTTTATTTGTAACCCATTGGGGCGTACAAGAGCGGCTAACTTTTTTGTCGTGAGACAAGTGCATCCGGATTTCCACTTCGCTAAGACGACATAAATCAATAACTTCCTTCGATGCGTACATTAGACTACCTCTACTTTTTCGGTACGTTATACTTTTTTTATTAGGCTCTCCACATAAGCCCTTTACGCATGTACAGCATTTAATTCTTTTAATAGTGGAAAATACTATATATTCCACAACCTTTTCTCCAAAAGGGGATAAGTATGTTTCGATCTCTATTTCTGAAATTATATCACTTTTTCCGAGGTATCGAGAGCGAGGGACGTTGCTGTTTCTTTATGTCTGAAAAATAAATGATAAAAATAACATACGTTATAATGTTTACATCGACAAAATTGTTTTGTGCTGTCCCATCACTAGCTTTCCTAGTACAGTGTTGCCAGAGTAGCAAATTAAAAGTGGCCTGTTTACGGAACAAGTGAAGATCATAAAATGCTAATAATTAATAAAGTACAAACTTAAACATACTATATTTATAGCATTAAATAAAAATATATGTTGAAAATAAAAGAACAAATGAATTTGCTAACACACACAAAAATGGCACCACGGAAGACCAGCGCTATAGTAGTATAAATATGCTACTATAGCACAATGCTGAGTGGGGACCGTTTTTGCTCACAAATTTGCTCTTTAATATAAACTCATTTATCTAAGCTGTAATGTACACTCGTGAAGCAAAATAAACGTTTTTCTATTCTATTCTAATTCATCGTTAATTCAATCAGCATCTACAATTATATTTCACGTTATTTATGGTTAGTACCATTTCTTTATTGCATAAATTATGTTAATATTAACGAATGTGAAAAAGAACTTTTAATTAAATATTTATACAGACAACTTTAAAATTGGCCTAAAATAGACCTACTACCATTAAGTGGCAACACTTTTAGATTGACAATATTTTTTAGTTTTTTGGAAATTTAATGTACTATTTGATAATATTTAAACGTAATAATACTTACAGATGAAAAGTAATGTTATCCTTTTGTACACTAGATGTTTCTGATCTTTTGTTACACGAAAACACGTTACAATTCGGCATTTTCAGCTCACGTCGTTCCTCATTCATTGTGATCCGCTGAATGGCGCGGGGCGCGCGGCAACTAGTTTTATATAACCGGTATGACCGGCGGTCTTGTACCTTTGGCAGAGGGGAACGCCTGTCAATGGCGTCTCCGGTTGGTTTAATGCTCTAAGGGAGAGACCTATGTAAAAATGAGCGAAAACATCGAGAGAAGACCGCCATAATACCAAATAATCGAAGACAAGGCATGTAACCTGGGTTGCCACTAACTCCCTTGTGGGATATCTTCACAGGTTCAAGAGCCACTGGCAGGAGATTTCTGGAGAACGCAAGGAATGGAAGGAAATGGGGGAGCCCAGCAGTGGGACAGTATAGGTTATTGAAAAAAAAGAGCCACAGGATGTCCACTGTTGAACATAGGCCTTCCCCAAATTTTTATAAAGTATTATCAAATTATTATTTTTTATTTCTAGACCCTCCAACAGTAACAACTGTCCCTGAAGACGGCTTTCTGGAGGTGAAGAAGGGAGATTACGTGGATATTGCATGTGAGACTACAGGGACCCCACCACCTATTGTTAACTGGAGGAAGAACGTAAGTTTATCTTTATCCATACTTGAGTTTAGGTCCCAGTGGACATCATTTATATTAAAAAAAAAGAATCTTTATTTGGAACAATTTCACATTTCTGCAGCGGCAGCGGCCAGCAAAAGAGGCACTGATGGACGAACGTGTAAATGTGGGCTGAGGCGAAGCCGAGGCACACATACGTAAGTCCATCAATGCCTAGTGGTGGCCAAGGCTTGTATAGTAATTTTCTCAAATAATGCGCGGAAATTATAAAATAAAATAAAAAATACAATTACTTTTCAAAATCAATGACGGACTACGAATAACAATAATTTTTCCCGCGTTAAAGTGTTCATTTGTTTTTTTTTTTTAATAAACAGCTTTCTATTTGCAAGCCAGTTCGAAATTTAAATAAAACCTTTGATAAGTTACGTCCTCGGTTGCCATGTTTCGAAGTAAAAGATCGTTCCATTTTTAAATTACACAACAGATATGAGTTTACTATGTAATTTATTTGGCCGCTAAACCACGACAGATATGGATTTTCATACAACTTTTTCCGGTCGCTGCTCGCATGTATTTGGCCAGTCCAGCAATTTCGATTTATCTCGAAAAAGGTTGTCTAAATAATGCTCAAATTTTCAGTATGTTTGAGAAAACTATATAACTTGAATCTATCATGGTTATGAACAACTGAGCGACATAACATGCCAAGACTCGTTCAAGAAGCAATTAAGATTACCAAACAAGAATTTAAATCGTGAAGATGTTTTCTAACTATCTGGAGCCTGGAATCCTGTGGTGGAATATGTAGCAACCGAAGAAGTGAAGTGGCGATTACGCGTCTTGATAATTTGGTTTAACAATAAAGAATTATTTATCTCAATTTCAATTTAACTAAAATCATTCTGTTCTGTTTAACAGGGAGAAGGTATGAGTCTTCTAGAACATCGCGCGCGCATTAGATTTCGTGCTGAACATCGCGCGCTGGGCGGCGTCTACGAGTGTGTGGCCAAGAACGGGGTGGGTGACCCTGTAACTGCACATGTCACAGTCGTTGTACAAGGTAAGATCAGGAGTGATGTGTTCAGTAGATATTCATTTATTCACTATTACATTGGTATTGGTATGTCAAAAATATATTACAAATGTCAGGTAACTATATAAATAAATAAATATAAACCAATTACAACTAAGCAGAGAGGCTATGAGCTACGCTAACTAAGCTAAGAGGTTACAGCAGATACTACTCATGCAGATAAGAAAATGATCAGCTCATGTATTCATTTAAATTATAAAATGGGTGGTTTTCTAAGAACGTTTTTAGTTTGGTGACGATTTAATATAGGTATGTACCTAATCTGTTGCTGCATCTAAGGCCGGTTTTCAACGGTCCTCGTACGCAGTGCGTAGCAGTATACGCGTACGCGACGGTCGGCCGAGCACTAAAACCGACCTAAGAACTAATTCGAGACCAAAACGTTCTTCGATGTATGTCTTTCTGTCTGTCAAGACCTTTTTTCTCAGAAACGCGTGGAGGTATCAAGTTGAAATTAATATCTAATACGTCTATAGTGCCTGTAAGCAAATATAAGTCAACGCAATTTAAAAAACCGACTAAGTGCGAGTCAATGACCTTGATTTTTATACACCTAATAGGGACTATATACCTCAGTATCTGGTATAAATTTCAATTTGCTAGATCGACCCGTTCCTGAGAAAATCGGTGGTGACACACGGACAGACGGACAAGAGAGTGATCTTATAAGGGTTCAGCACAAATAAAAGAAAAAATCCGAAAAAGGTTAAATTATAGTTATATCACATAAAAAACATACCGAATCCTCGGTGCGTGAGTCAGACTCGCATTTGACTGGTTTTTTTTTTTGCCAATTCTTGGTCACTGCAACACGATAATGCGCGCTGGCGTGCGCGCATTATAAATTATATTAACATTTACAACCGCTGCGTGCACGCAGAAATATTCTCGATTGGAGACCACGCACTGGAAATCGCAGCGTATGACAGCCTCATAGTAGATGGAAAGATGATCTGACAATGGTTGCTGGGAGCTGTTGGGTGCAGGTCGCACCAGATTGTGCGCTCTGGAAATCATGGATCATGGAAATCAATATTCAGCAGTTAGTCGTATGGCTGGTATGATGATGGTGATTCCAATATGTTTTGGCTTACTATAGTACATTATTAACACCTAACGTTTTATCGCGAATGCGAGAAAATTAAAAATGTGTCTATAACAGATAGTTACTAAAAAGTAAATTTGCGTTCCCGGTATCCACTGTTTTATTTGTCACTACTAAACTGTTGCCTAGAAAATCTAGAAATAAGGATTTTTCATGGAAGTTGTATTTAATTTCAGCATTTACGAGTGTAACCTCTTCTATTTTAAATAGAATGAAGGATTTGTCATGGACGTTGTATTCCATTTTAGTATTATTATGAATGCAATGAGCCTCATTCTATTTTCAAATTTACTTATGTCCCTAGGGACGTAAATGGTATTTACGCATTAGGTATCGAGCTAACAATGACCGTCTTTCGGAGCATGAGTGATGAAGAGGTATTTTGTTTTCAGATGCTCCAGAAGTATCAGTGGAGCGTAGTTTCGTTCACACTGCGATAGGGCTCCGCGCCGTCCTGGCTGCTAAAGTGGAGTTCGCAGTACCGGCCGCCAGGACTTCGTGGTACAAAGAAGGAAGGCCTGTGAAGACTGACGATAGGTAAGCGAAAGACCATCCCGTGCCATTCGATCTACCCTCGATGATTTGAGTAATACAATCTGCTTTGTTATGTACGACATTAATTTAAAACACACATCTGAAATCGTATTAACTGATTTTAGAGGTGGCTTTAATAGGTACGGGTAGCTTATATTATCCAGTAATCGATACATTTCCAATAAACAATTTTTAACGTAAATCGGCGGCGCCTTTGCGCCGATGCCGCTTAGTGAGTTTAACAGATACCTACTTACATGATTAATGAATATAATTTGTTTACTTATTTTATACAGGCTGTTTAATTGATACTTTAGGACTTGATATTAAGGTTAATTGAAAATTTGTGTGAAAATGAATTTGAAAAAAAACTATGTTATCATTAGCCCTACCCGTGTTTTCATTTAGTGTCGTAGATAACAAAACACTTAATATACCCACGATGTTACATTCCTTAATATTTTTTCAGGATAGTGTTAATAATCCAAGATAACCTTCATCAGCTGATATTTCGATCCGTGCGTAAAAATGACCTGGGGAATTACACTTTTAGAGCTGAGAACAAACTGGGCATGGCGGACGTTTCCTTCAAACTAACTGGTAAGCATTGAGACCACATTATTCCATTAGCACAGTATCTAACAGAGATCTCAAACGGTGCTTTTCACCTCGTTTCTTCCACTCATCTGCAAGATGTGGAATGACCTACCTCCGGAGGTTTTCCCGGTGTTCTTCAACATGAACGCATTCAAGAGAGGTGTAAATAAGGCATTAAGTGGTAGGCAACGCGACTGCAGTACCACGAGTCCTGCAGGAGTTTATAGGCGATGGTGACCACTTAACACCAGGGAACCCGTCAGATTGTGTGTCTATATCAAAACACGTCGTACGTGGTACGAACGCCTTCCGGTAGTCGGTTCAGACAGGGATGTTGCGGATGCAGATTTTTTGACATCTAGATTCGGATGCGGATGTGAATTTTTGAAGGCTTACATCCGCGGATCTTCATCACATCTTCTTCATCTTCATCAGCACGTGTCTCCGGCATGCGCCACTCGCAGGCCTCACCCAATTTCTTTCTTGTCGCGATCTGCGCTGCATCTGCATGAACATCCGCATCGATTATTGCGGATGCAGATATCCAAATCTATGCGGAGGCTCCATATTTGAAGATGCGGATGCGAATAATCGCAACATCCCTGGAGGTATTAAAATTAGGTTAGGTATTAAAATCGTTTTTTTCTGTTACTTTACAGGCATTCCCAATGTAGCATCATTTAAAGTGGACCAATCGTTGAACAAAGCTACGTCTACGAGTTTTACGCTCATTTGGGAAGTCGATTCCTATTCCACTATTATTGGTAAGTCCCAATTTACCGTCGCACAAGATTGGTCGTATAAATCTAAGAGGGAGTTTTTCAGCAGTGGACGTCCTACGGCCGATGTAAGTGGAGTGTAGTATCCAAAAGTACCAAGTAGAGTTCCTTGTGAAAGGGCTCGCCCGGGGAAGTACTATCGCCATAGTACTCCATAGTATATATCTGAAGGATATGGTTGCCGGTGAAATTACAGACACATAAGGCTTTACACCTGTATGCCTCAAGTTGATGGACGCAGTGCATCGTAGGGCACGTTTCTAAGGTGCGTGACATACGAGAGGGTTCTTTGTTATAGGCGATAGTTACCACTTAACATCGGGTGGGCCATAATCTGTTCCATCTACAGGTAGAATAAAAAAAAATCATGTTTCATATTTGATTTTTTATAGAATACAACCTCTGGCTCCGCCCGTACTACGGCAGACTGGTAACAAGTGAGCCCGACGCGTTCACAACCGAAGCCCCTGCCAATATGTGGAGCAAGATCCTAGTACCAGGAGACTCCAGTGAAGGTAAGTCGACCTATTAAATTGATCCTATCATCTCTATTCTTTCACCGGACAACCAGACGCTCTGCGGTGCGCCACCGCTATATGGTTGAAATAACTCCCATTTGCACATACCTTTATTATGCGCACCGCCAAGGAGTGAAACGCCTTGCCTTGTGTTTCCTGATAACTACAGCCTGGGTGTCTTCACGTCGCGAGTGAATAGGTTTCTACTGGCAAGCGTGTACCATCGTAGACTGCATCATCACGCGCCATCAGGCGAGGTCGTGCTCAAACGCAAGCCTATAATGTAATAAAAAACACAAAAATCACCGATTTGTGTAGGACTTAGCCTCCCCGCACACGAGCTACGCGCCACAGCCACACGTACATTTTAAGTACAGGTTGACGCCAGTGGTCGCTACACGCCACGAGACGCCGGCTTCGTGTGGGTCGTGTGGCCGCCACCGACCGAAAGTAAAATAAACAAGCTATACTGCATGCCACCGCATTGACGACATTAATTTAAACCACGGATAGGGCTGATGGCTAGTATTGTTGTAAAATAGTTTTTTTTTTCAATTCAGTTCAAATTCATTACCTTGATTTTTTTTTAATTTTTAATCTACCTTAACTTCAAATCCTAAAATATCAATGAAACAGCCTGTATAACCTGTATAAGTAGGTACCTGTTAAACTGACTTAGCGGCATCGTCGCTAAGGCGCCGCCGATTTAAGTTAAAAATTGTTTATTGGAAATTATCGATTACTGGATAAATATTCAAGCTACCGATATTAAACCAATCTCTAAAATCAGTTAATAAAATAAATAAATATTGCTGGACATTTCACACAGCGCTATCTAGCCCCAAACTAGCTTGTACTATGGGAACCAGATAACTGATAGAATACTTATATACTTTTTTTTTGTAAATACAGTAGAACCTCGATAACTTAAACCTCGGTAACATAAAAACCTCTGTTACTTCAAAAAATACTATGTTCCCTTCCCATCAGAGCCCAAAACCTCTATAACTTAAAATACGCAACCTCTATAACTTAAATAAATAATCTCTGTACTTATAGGCCCTCAGTAACTAAAAGAAATGTTTCCACAACCTCTATAACATAAAATTGTTTGTGAATGAGTCATTTTGAAAGAGTGTCAAAACAAATGGTTTCGGTATTTATTGCTTGCACGTATAATTAAAATTTTTAAAACATTATACAGAAAAGAAGTTGTTAGAAAAATGATAGCTGATATGGAGCAAAATACGATTTCTTCTATCAATGTTCTTCAAGCAATGAGGATGGCGGACAAAGCTTGGCGAAACGTAACACCCCTTGCAGTAAAAAACTGCTTTAGAACCTGTGGTTTTTCTTCAGAACCTCAAGAAATCATTGAAGAGGAAGATAATAATGTGCCTGAAGAATGGAGTAAGCACATGTCTGGGTCAAACATTACTTTTGAAGACTTCGTTACTTGCGATGATGACGTAGCCACAGCAGGGACGTTGACAGAGGAAGAAATATTGGAATCAGTAAACAATTGCATTGAAAGTGATAAAGACGATGATTTTAACGACGAGCCACAAACTTCATCTACAAGTGTATCAATGAACGAAGCAAAAAGAGCTTTAACAACTGTACGATCATTTATAGAGCAGTGTAGCAACATAAAAGATAATGTATTCTCCTCTCTATTTGTCATTGAAAATCAAATCGATTTAGAAACAGTGAATTTTTTAAAACAAAAGAAAATCACAGATTTTTTAAGTAGACTAAACCTTTAGTTGTTGTTTTATTTTTATGTAATGTAAGTAATGTGAATAAATATGATTACATATTTAATTTTCAGTATTTTATTGAACCCATCCTTCTGATGCATTCGAGTAAAAATGGGAGCAAGGGTACATAGAAACATGTACATACCTCTATATTAACCTTTACCTAACATAGACCCTTGATAACTTAAAACCTCTATAACTTAAAATATTTTGTGTTTGCCCTTGGACTTTAACTTATCGAGGTTCTACTGTACATACTTATAATATATAGAAAAACACCCAGACACGGAACAAATATCTGTAGATCATGCAAACATTTGTTCCGCGGCGGGAATCAAACCCGCTACCTCCTGCGTCTCAGCCGGCTATACGCCCACTGCGCCACGGAGGCAGTCTGTACGATTCTGCATATCTGTTTTATATTAATGTCGTGAATGCAGTGACAGACTGTATACCTACGTTTAAAAACTGAAACCCGACTGCGTAATACCTATATCGATGGTATAATTCGAGTACCTTGGCAATAGAGGTAATTCCCCCTCCTTCACCACGATGTCCCAAAATGGTAAAGATGTAGGTATCGCTATTTCTGTCGCTCACCATACAAACATATCGCAAAACTGCTATCGCTAGAATCTCGTAGTACCAGGCCTACAAGAAGTCAACTGGGCAAACTGTACAACTTAAAAATATACAAAATCGTGGAAAATCACTGCATGAATTTTTATGTTTTCAATGTTCTATTCACGTATTTTATTGTTTTAAAATACGAAATAGATTTGAAGCCAATCATTTTATATTGCATTTATGAATAATATTACGGTTCCGAGTAGGTACCAAATTACATGCACATGTTTGATAAAATTATATGATTTGCGAATTATTATTAGAATTGAAGTATAGAAAACATTTTTAAATACAAAATAATATCTTTAATTAAATGCATAATAAGCTTCAGAATTGTGAAGCTCCCAAAAAATGCAAAATTTAAAGTGATAGGTAGTTTATTTTCTCGTCACTGCTCGGTGAGGTGAATGACCTCTATTGCCATCATATTCCGCACGGACCATAGCCTATGTCATCCGCACCATAGTAACGAATCGATTGACACTTCATTCATCAAATCGGATTAGTTTAGGCGCTACGGTGGAACATAGTCTGTAGACTGCTAAAACATAACCCTTTCTTTTGGTTTTGCAGAAGTCGGATAAAAAGTACAAAAAGTGGCTCTCGCACGTTTCAAAGTATGAAAAATGTTGATTTCTTGAATAGCATTTGGAACCCGCTAGTCGATGATTTATCTACATAAATAAATCTAAGTACATATTTGCTTTTACAGGCCCTATCCATAGTGCGATTTATACAGTCAGAGGCCTGACTCCTACAACGGTTTATGAAGCGATTGTCACTTCAAGAAATAGGTTGGTATTTTTTTTTAGCATTCTTAAACTAAATAACCACACTTTTATCAAAGTTGTACAACAAATTAAAGTCACAATTACCAGTTCAACTTGGTAATATTCTGGGGTACAGAAGATTAACAAGTTGAAGTAGTACCTACCTACCTAACAGGACGGGCACTTAGCTCGGAGAACTAAAAGCCGCCGTGTTTCCCTAATTTTTTAATTTGCTTCTAGCAAATACACAAAGTTGTGTGACGCCAAAAATCAAACATTTTTCTATCATTTTTTAACGTCACTAAAACTACTATTCCTCTAAAAGTAGCAACCTGCTAATCGTCAAAATGAAATCCAAATATTTGTTGGAGTATAGATGGAAGACTAGGCTAATTATTATTAGGCATGGAAATTATTGCTATTTTTAAATTATTTTCATAAGATCATATTATGATTATTTTTTATCACTGCTATGTGAAAAATCACGGGCAACGAAAACGCCCGATGAACTCCGAAGAAATGCGAACGACTGTGATTTGTAAATGACCGCGACCGATACAATGAAAACGGAAAGTGTTTTCAATTGAGTGATTTTTAGCAGGTCATGCGAAGAAAAATAGCATAGGTATACATAGGTATGATTTTTCCCGGCTACTCGTTAAACGTTCCATCCCTAATTATTATGTTTTAGTTTATAGGTATACTTACTACCTAATTCGTGTATTTTTGTAGATTTGGATGGAGTAAGCCGTCATCTATTCTACATTTTGCAACGGAACCTGGAGGTAAGATCTTCAAAATTTTTCTGTATAATTTACTTTCAAACTAATTGTATTTGTTTTTCTTTTCCTACCCGAGGCATAAAATAGTGATGAAAAAAAAAAATGAAAACATTTATTTGATACGACACACTACAAAATATAACACAAAAGAAGATGGTGACATTCAAGTAATGACGAATCTTGACTTCTGGCTCTAAGAGACTGTGATGACACCTACTATTAAAAAAAACATCTGAAGGTACCAATTACTACTAAATCTTTGTGTACTTAGTATTTTTCAAACTTTCGCGATCACTGTGCATAGTGTACCTAGTCACTTTATTGCCGTTTTTTTGTAATTTCCGAGTATCAGCGTGACGCCGCCATCTTGACGGTGGACTCCGGCGGCGCTACTAAGATTTTAAATATTTTCAAATTTAGTGAGGTACCTAATTTACTACATGTACCAAATGGCTACTAAAAGCTGGTTATATGAGTTTTCTAATACAGAAGAGAAGCTGGCGCCGCCATCATGACGCACACGAAAAAGCATAGAGATTTGAGATTAACATGTTTTTTTTTCATCACTCATGCTCTAAAAGTTGTTTGATATGGGGCTTCGAAAATGCGATAATAAATTTTATATCATACTCACTTTTTATTTATGTTGTGTGCTATAACTAATTTTTATTTGTTATATTATGTATTTTTTTATATCTACTAATAACGCTTTGGTCTTTAGAAACTGGTTATGTTAATTTCTCTGAAGTATTAAACGAATTTGAATTTTTGCATTATTTTTCAGCGGGCCGCTCAAGGCCTTCGACATCTGACTATACAGATATAACACCAATCCTAGAAGAGTATGAGACTGAATCGTACAATTTAACACAGGCCCTCATTTTTGGGCAGATCAGTGTCTCAAGGGGAGAACGGGGCACGCCATGTTTGGTCGCCATTTTAATTCTTACAATTTTTATACGATTAAGATAATTTGTTTTTTTACTGTTAAGTGCCATTGCGATTAGATTTTGTATTTTATTTATTATATATTTTTTATTTATATAGGTATAATTTGTAGAGGTTAATACTTTAACTTCAATTTGCGCAATAAATATTTGATAATGTTCCAAACGAACAAAGTTTTGTAAATATTTTATAACGTTGTAAATAAATGCTGAAATAATAAACAAAAACTAATTTGATTACGATTATTTTATTTATTTATATTTAATACATTTATCATCTTTTAAAACAATCATTCTTGTTTTACAATAAATAACTTTTGTGATGGTTCATGCTTAAACATTTTATCGATACTAAACCACTGACAGTGAATTATAATTTCTTATATAATCTTTTACATAAAAATGGTAGTTATTCTCAACTACTCATTAGACTTTTTTGAAATAAAAACTTTTCAGATTATAATCCACATACATATTTCTCTTAATTTTAAAAACATTTATTACATTCACTTACTCATACAATATTAAAATTTTAAATACGGAGTAACAATTATTCATAACGAATCTGGTGTAGGCTTTCACCGAAGGAGATGGTTTTTAATAACGGATTTATTTATTATTTATTTTTAACTGTGGATGGAAAATAAAATAATCGAATATTTCGCAAGTGAGCCCTTTTCTCGCAGAAATTTCAAGAATTTTAATTTTATTTAATTTCACAATTTTTATTGTTTTTGTTAATATGGACATTTTGTAAATAGCTCTTTCGCGAATCGCCTAAACCATTTTCATCATCTTAATTTTTATAAATATACAAAAAAGTTTGGTCTTTATTAATAAATTAAATCAAAATTTAGAATTTAATAGGGATGACAAAATACTGGTTAATAAGACTAGAATTAGCTTCAAAAAAATTACAAGTTAATAATAAAAATAGACGAATATCAATGATTTTTTGCAATGAATACTAAATCAAATTACTATCATAACAATAAATATGAATATTTTGACATTACATAATAAATATTTAAATTTACATACACATTGGTGTTGATTATGTGTAGCATAATCACGAAAACAATCGCTATACTTTTCTAATGTACTAAAATCAAAAAGACAGTGATTGTTCTAGCGTTATTATTATGGAACGCTGCACACAATCGACACTACTTACAATTTTAATATAAAATTACAACTTCAATTAAATAAAATACCATTTACTTCTAGGTAACAGTAACTACCCGTAATGCAAAATTATTCTAATTAAAAATATTGGCGAAATATTGGTAACTGTCAATTAATAACAAATATTGACAGCTGACAATGTAAAAAACTTGTGCTGACAAAATTCTGATGTTATAACTCTAAAGAAGCAATAATGAGATATGTCTAACATTTTTAATTAAACTTGTCATGAAGATTAATTCAGATCTTTAAATAATAATTAAATTTTAATACAAATTATTCAAAACTGTCATGGAAGACTTTGAAAAGTAAATTTCGACATTATGTCCAATAACAATGAATGTTAAATAATAAATAGTAACGCGAATTAGCATGATTACATTTACAAACACTAAGTCCATAATCTTGATTTTTATGGCGAATCCTATCCACAACTTGTGATCGCGTACATAAAATGCCTCAGTATCAACTGAGGACTTCAAATACGAATACACGCTTAAATGCAGCGAAAAGTATAAATTAGATCTTAGGATAAAACATTGCATTTATGCGAAATTTTTCCTCAACCTTCGACAGTTGTCAAATGTCAACTTTGACACTTACACTCCAACGCCAACTACTCGTATTATAGTGTTAATCACAGTCACTTTCGTTTTAAAGTTCCATCACTTTTCACTTTTCATTTGCCTATTTATTAAGTGTCAAAATCACTTTTCAGTGTCCACAAGAAATAAATAAACACCGATTTTATTATTGGATTGATATACACACACGTTTTAATAGCTTACACTAAATTCTGTTTAAATTTGTAAGTTCTAACTTATATATTGTGTCATGCGAAGAATGGCTAATCTTATTTTGTACGAAACGTAATGTTTAAAGCATTTTTTATAAATAAATTATAGCTGTCAATATGACAAGACAAAAACTTTATTTAAACTTTCGCTTTCATAAAAAAAAACCATTTTAAGAAAGCGGACAAAATTATAAGCGCCTCAGTTTTTATTATAATAATGATCATGAAACACTTTATTTGGTTTTTTTAAACATTAATTATATTGGCAGTATTACCGCAGTCGCCAATTGGCGTTGTAAAATACAACTTTCTTTTAAAAAGTCCACCTATACTGGTTCATACCAGTCTCCTCCATGATTTTTATAATGTTTTTTTTTTTTAACATTTTAGATGGTTACAAAACACTTATGTAATAATAGAAAACTGCGTTATTGGGATAACCCCAAAATTAATTTTTAATCTTTGGAATTTAATACCTCCTTCAGAAAATGGGAACAATGTTTTCAGAGACGTCGCCTTAAATTTTCCCTTCTACATCAATTATCTTACTGGATATAATTTAATAATTATAACCGCATCTTATGAATGAAGCTTAAAATGTCATTATTTAACAGAATTCTGAACTATTTTAAAATGCTATTTCCAATTGAGTTTGGTTGTCAAGGCAGTGTTATTAAACGCTGGCTTTACGAAATTCACGTAATTTTGAATGCCCACGAATATTTGGTTTTTACCCCTTTTTAGGGTTTATTTTTTGGTGTTATAACCACTTCACCTTAAGTGAAATTACTTGAAGTTAGGTGTAAAACTAGCTTCTTTAGCTTTATCAATCTGAATTCACTTTTAATATTAATCGTCTGTGCCAATATACTTAATTTTCCCGCGTATTCATTATAAGATCGTAGCCATTATGTTTTGCATAACGAAAAACAGCTATTCTCTAACTCTATCTAAGCTTTTACGATATCTTGCTAAGAATAGAATCCCTGTTTAACCCCTTTACGTAACAAATACAATTTTAAACCCCTTTTTACCATTCCAGGTATAATTTAGATTTAACACCCATTTAACCTCATGGCTACGATTCATGGTCTCAAGTTTCTTTGCAATTTATTTATGAACATCATACGTCTCAGAGTAACATTATTTCAGAACACGCTATTAATACTATGCCCTCCCCTAGTGCATATAGAAACAAGCTTTCAGATAAAGATATCTGGATCAAAAACACATTCTATTCTCTTTTTAAAGTGTTTTCGCGAACAAGGATTTTCAAGATTTTAAAACCATCTCAAAAATTTTCAAGCCTAGACGGGACTTTAAAATCTTGGAATTTTCCGTATGTGTCTGGATAACACTATAAAATAAAAGGATTTTCAAGATAATATAATCTACAAATCTTGGTCTCTCAAGAATATCGACACATCCGGCACTATAGACACACCGTCTCCAAGATAATAAATCTTCTCGACCCAGTTCGACAGTCTCTAAAATAGTTATCCCGACACAGTATGTCTGTCAAGACTATGTCAAGTCTCCAAGATGGTAATATCGACACAGTTTAACATGGTCTCCAAGATGGTAATATCGAGACAGTTTAACATGGTCTCCAAGATGGTAATATCAACACAGTTTAACATGGTCTCGAAGATGGTAATCCCGACACAGTTTAACATGGTCTCCAAGATGGTAATATCGAGACAGTTTAACATGGTCTCCAAGATGGTAATATCGAGACAGTTTAATATGGTCTCCAAGATGGTAATATCGACACAGTTTAACATGGTCTCCAAGATGGTAATATCGACACAGTTTAACGTGGTCTCCAAGATGGTAATATCACCACAGTTTAACATGGTCTCCAAGATGGTAATATTGACACAATTTAACATGGTCTCCAAGATGGTAATATCGACAGTTTGGCATAATCTCCAAGATGGTAATCCTGACACAGTTTGACATAGTCTCCAAGATGGTATTATCGACACAGTTTAACATGGTCTCCAAGATGGTAATATCGACACAGTTTGACATAGTCTCCAAGATGGTAATCCCGACACAGTTCAACATAGTCTCCAAGATGGTATTATCGACACAGTTTGACATGGTCTCCAAGATGGTAATATCGACACAGTTTGACATAGTCTCCAAGATGGTAATCCCGACACAGTTTAACATAGTCTCCAAGATAGTAATGTTCCAAACACAGACACAGTCTCTATAGATGTTCGCTGTAGACAGTGAGTCTCCCAGCAGATGTGGCATAAGGTGCAGTGTAGATCTAGTGCATGGGCGCGTGGTGTCCGCCAACGATGTGTGCGCGTGCGCAGGCGCGCTGCACGCACTGTAGCGGCGGGAAGCAACACATGCACGGCACCACGATACTCAGTAGCGCTATACTCACCCAACTGAAACATATTTATGTACTAAAGTAATTGCTAATAGTTGCACCAAAAAAAAGTTAAAGATAATCCACTGGATGGAAGGATGGCCTAATAAAGGTTGGTTGGAGCCGCTGGGTGCAGGCCAGCTGATATAACGATATATGAGCAGAGTTGTTCCTTAAAATTAAAACAAAGTCAGGTTAGTTACAACATTTATAACTCAAGAACAGCTGGACCTATTTTGATGATCTTTGATTTGTTGTCCCGAATAGCAGAATAACTATTAATACATCGGAAAAATTCACGAAAAAAAATTTATTAAGAAAATTCATTATCTCATACATAGATGCAGTTAATGATGGCCGATTGACAATTCTACCGGTGAGGTACTTTGGCAGCCCGCGTTATATGCATATCAAGGCGGTACGAAGTTTGGCGGGTCAACTAGTAATGTTATAAAGCGGAATGAGCATACCGTTTAATGCATGTTGCTTCAGGCGGGCCGCATGTACAGGGATGCATTGCAAAGTCGCCGTCAGAATCCGTCATACAATGGTACACCATACACTGAAATACACAAATATAATTATACTACGTGTTTTGATATGTATGACATTAAATGAAAACACGGGTAGGGCTAATGGCTAGTATTGTTATAAGTTTTTTTTCAAATACATTACCATAGAAAATTTTATATTTTCAAACATCCTTATATCCTAAAAAATCAATGAAACAGTCTGTATAAAATATGTAAACAAATCATATTCATTCATCATGTATGTAGGTATCTGTTAAACTCACTAAGCGGCATCGTTGAAAAGGCGCCGCCGATTTACGTTAAAAATTGTAGGAATGTATCGATTACTGGATAAATATTGAAGCTACCGGTATTAAACCCACCTCTAAAATCAGTTAATACGATTCCGGATGTGTGTTGTAAATTCATGTCGTACATAACAAAACAGGTTGTATACTAACTTCCAATAGTTTTAAGTACATATTATAAATAAAATATGTATGTATGTTAGTCAACTCTAAATCAACTTGGGCGAATCGGCGTTGTATGTATGTATGTTTGTTTGTCCGAGGATAACTTTCGAAGCGTTGATCCGATCATCATGAAATTTGGTATATAGGTTGATGGCACAAATTTGGTGTAACTAAATGAGCTAAAAATGTTGGGGGGTTGGAGATATTGGGGTTTAAGAGGGGTAAACAACAACCAAAATGTGACTATCCGGTCTAGTGGCACGTCTAATAAAAGGCATTTGTAAGTGCATTTCGACTCCGTTTTTATTTTTAGTTCAAACCTTGTAGTTTTTAAGTTATTAGCCATAATATAAACTGAACTTTGACAAAATTCACAGGGTACAACACAGTGCTGAAATTTGGTATGCGTGTAGCTTTAGTGACATAAATATAGGGAAAAGCCTGAAATCCAAAAAAACTGCAATTTGTATCTAAAAAAAGAGTAACCAATTGTTTTGTTTATACACACCTGTGCGCATTTGATACAGGTAACGCAGTTAATACACGACTTCAAACAATCCGGTGCATATTTACACGAGCCCGGGGGATTCACGCTCTCCAAGTACCATTCGTGACAGTGTCTGCAATGTGACAAATATCAATTATATACATCATCATATCAGCCACAGGGCATACACTACTAAATCAAATAAAAAAAATGTATTCATTAAAATCACAAGAATTACTTTGAAACGTCAACTTTACTGCCTGTTCCTTCGCTACAAAGCCAGGAAAGAAAGGCAAGAAACAAAGCTGGTTGTTCTTTTTAATGATTGCCCAACATTTTGTTTTGCTATTTTATTATACGTACGTGGACTTATTTACTTGGACACTTTACCTATCAATCTACCTTCCTAATTTTATGTTTAATTTACTACCCAATTCTTCTTACCTAAAGTAAATGTGTATTTAACCAACCTACTCACCTAACGGTGACTTTAGACGATACAAAATGTTAACTAGTTTATAAATTCTCATTGTAAGTGACGAAATGTTTTATAAATGACAAATAAAGATTCTTTAAACTGAAACATTCTTTTTAATGACTGCATAACCTTTATCAAGGCATCATCTTTCCATCTAGACTGATTTATATTTTTGACGTTTATGAAATGTCAAAATGCGTAATAATATACACCCAAACCGCTAGTGTTGGTACAACATAGATTATAATGGTTGATTGATTTAATTCAGTTTAATTAATTACAGATAAATTTCCATTCAAGTTCCAACACTCAAGGCGATTTGCGCAACGATGCCTAAACGTATTTAGTGGCTAAATATGATATAGAGCGATGATACCCAAAGTGGTCTATATCGGCTCCCAGGGGTCGACAAAGATTTCCAAGGGGTCCATGTCATCGAAGAAAAATATTGGGGTACACGATAACGGATCTCATTGAAGCAATAATTTTAGCAGGTTGATTTTACCTTGTTTTTGGCTTTTCATGAATAGAAATATCCACATACCTACACACAAAGTACCTATTATTTTTTAAGTTTTTCATACTACAGTTAATAAAATAAATATTTCAAAGTGAGTAGTACCACAGTATGTGTACTATGCCAAATATACAACTGTCAAAAACTCGTCAAAAGTCGGTGAATTTGCAAAAATGTAATATTAGGTGAGGATGAATATTAGATAATAGTAGGGGGGGGTCTACCTAAAATTGAAAAACATGGCAAATGGTCTACGAAACCAAAAGTGTGGGGACCTCTGATTTAGAGAGTTGTCTAATACGTCAAATTTAAACATGTTTAGTCACTAAATACGTTTAGAGATCGTTGTGCGAGCCGGGCTTAAACTCTCATCAACTCAATGAATCGTCAGATGAATTATAAACTTTTCACATCACTATTTATTTCTTCTTTAGCATCGTTTGATTTGAAGTCGATGAAACGAAAAAGTGGCAGTAAAAAGAGACAAGACACATAAATTCATAAGAAAGGTTGAAAGGTTGGGGGGATGGTTTTTTGAAGGTTTCACTTCTACCACGTGTGAATTGCACACATGCTTTTTTTTCCTCTAAGCCCTCTCAAAAATATGAACCAAACTAGCTGTTGCCCGCGACTTCGTATGCGTTACACTACTGAATTTGTAGGTAACCTAGAAATAAAGCTAAACTCGCTGTTGCAACTTGACTTGACATCCCACCTTTATCCCATGGGGCCTGATTTATGGGATAAAAATAGCCTGTGTTAATCCAGGTTATAATCTACGTTTATACTAAATTTCATCGAAATCGGTTCAGCTGTTACGACGTGAGAGTAACAAACACATACAAACTTTCGCGTTTATAATTATTATTAGTAGGATTATTTGCCAGACTATAATGATAAAGCTGTGTAACATTTTTCTAATAAACTGAATTTTTAAGACACCCCACTAACCTAAACTTCATTTTTTTATTATCATATGAGCCAAGGGACGTCCACTGCTGAACATAGGCCTCCCCCATAGATTTCCAGAGCGACCGATTTCCATTTCCTGTGGGGCCTGCACCCAACGGCTCCCAGCAACCATCATCAGGTCGTCTTTCCATCTAGTGAGGGGCCGTCCTACGCTGCGTTTTCCAGTGCGTGGTCTCCACTCGAGAACCTTTCTGCCCCAACGGCCATCAGTTCTTCGAGCAATGTGCCCTCACCACAGTCACTTCAGCTTGCTAATTTGCACTTCATTTAATCTGCTAATCAAGACTTTTTATTAGTGAATACTTTTTTATGAAACTACCTCCTAGTTTTAAATAAACTCACCGGCATTTGATTCGTGACATGATTTCTATGGTTTTCTTTGGTAGAGGCGGCGGTAATTCTGGGTAATATTTCTTGATTGATCCTAAAACAAATACATTTTTATATTAATAAAACAATGGGCATATTCACTCTCTAACAGAAAATAGATGTCAGATTAAGAAATAATATAGAAATGACAAGCTAAAATAAAAAAACAGCCAACAGTCGCAGACATATTCCTGTCTCCACACTAGGATTCCCTGTAACATAGGTACAAATATTTGAAACCAGACCAAGAATAAATATTTGCAGATATTGCAAACATTTGTCTCACAGCGGGATTGGAATCCTTAACCACACGTGTTCACATTTCCGTGTTTATATTTTGTTTGACAATTTTATAAAAGATTTACATTTTGGTATCATGTTTTTTATATTACCCCCATTTGGGAAGGTATAATAATAAAACTTACCTTTAACCTGAATATTTTGTTTTTATGAAGTTTCACAATTAATTATTTGGGATAAAGTATAAAAAAATGCTTTACCTGAATCCCGTGTGAGTAGCGGTGGTTTGGTGTTAGGCGAAGACTTTTCTGATGTTATACCTTGCGAATGTGGGTATGTATACTCGTGAACCTGAAACACATAAAATATAGAGTTGTATTAACTGACTCAGTATGGGAAATCTGAAACCATACAAATATAGAGAAATTGTTCTACAAAAATCATAAAGTTGATAGGTATTTAAAATTTTTCGTCAAGCGTGCGTTTTCTACAAAAATGAATACTGTTAAAATAAAAATTATAATGTAAATTGACTCTCTTTCATTTCGTATCATTACATTGTAGCGAAGCAAAAAAATCTGGACAGCAGAAGTTGGTCAAATTTATTATAAACTCCTTACAAAAAACATGAACCTGTTTTTTTTAAATAGACAAGCAGCATTATTGTTTATATGTCTACATCACACAGAGCTGAAAGTCACATTTATTTTAGTATCAATGTCTTATTAATTTGCAGCCAGTTATCAAATTTGTTTTTAAATGAGTTTATTGTTCCAATTATGGACTACCCTGGTGTTTTAAAGGAGTAAAATTTAATAGATACAGTACCTACAATGTAATACTTTGTTATAGGCGATGGTTACCACTTAACATCAGGTGGTCCATTATTAGCCATCTCCATATAAAAAGAGATACTTACAGCTGACAAATGTACGTAAGGATATCGGTCTGGATCCCCTTCACCCAGCTTCTCATCAACGCGATGACGGTACACAGCATCATACTTTATTCCTTCTGAAATCATTAGAAATATGTGTTTAATTCTTAAAATCATTTAATTCCATATTTGGAACTTAAACAATCAATGGTACAAATGATGTGAAAAACGATGATATCTGCAGAAGTATTAATTCTTTTTTTTTTCAATTCATTGCTGTTCCGATGCCGTTAATCGGTGAATTATGTGAAACCTACATATATAGCTATATCGACTTATATACCATGCTTCTAGCAAATAAATTTCATTTCATTTTATTCTAATGTTCTGCCATCCCACGGCTTGTCAGTCACCTGTGAACTCAGAAGGCAGTAGCGGCCGTTGTTAGCAATGATCGTCCTATATTGATATGATGATTCCTATTTGAAACTACTTCACAATATAAAGGTATTCAGTTATCCACTGCTTCAATTATGGTAGGTATCTACCGAAGTGTGTGTAGTTTAGTTTGTATAACTGTTGAGAAGCAACATAGGTATTTACCTATATTGTTTTATCTGACGAAGTCGGGTTAAAAATAAATATTGATTACGAAAAATATTTTTATTTCACTACTAATTTAAACGTAACACAAATTTGACTACTTTAATTAACAGTTAATTAATTACTAGTGGTTCGCCCCGAACTAAGATCTCGCGAATCTCCGATTAAAACAAAAACATATTTGTAATCTTTTACTATCAAAATAGTGCCACGTAATAAATAACCATCTAATTTGACCTCCGTTTTTTTTTTAATAAATTATAGGCTAGCGTTTGACCACTATCTCGCCTGATGGTAAGCGATGATGCAGTCTACGATGGTACACGCTTGCCTAGAAGAAACCTATTCACTCGCGACTTGAAGATCCCTAGGTTGTAGTTGTCAGTTTCATTCAAATTACCTACAGGTAACGGGAGTTCATGTTGTGGTTAACATTTTTGGGGTACACAAAACGAGTTAATTTTACGCGAGATTCTCTCTAAATGACTCTCTTACCATTATTTTCGGGTTTCGTGAACAATTTTATGATATCCATCGCATATTTCACAAAATGACACAAGCAAGTTCAGAATCTTTCGAGTCATAACAAAGTTATTTGCACGTGGGGTAGGTAGGAGTGAGTTTGGCGTGGCAAGCGACGCCAAACAAAAAAAAAGTATTTTCAATTCAATTCAATTCAATAATTTATTTCAGACATATTAAGTCCATATATTGTTAGTACTACATTTGTTTACAAACTATGTTAGTAATGCAAATATAAAATAAATAAGGATAAAAGACAAAATAATAATAATAATTAAATCAAAACAAATTACAAATCAAATTTAAAATCAAAATAAAATAAATTAAAACACATGTCAAATAATGAATAAATAAAAAATACTTATTTACTAACATGCAGCTGCACTAGGTGCCATAATATTGGGCAGTCAGCTTTATCAGATAAAACGCGTAGGATAGTGTTACCGCTGCCGCGGGCACGGCACAGCATCGAGGCGGCTCTCTTGCGTAGAATGGCATGAAAACCATCCGTGTGAGCATCTGCAAACATGCCTGATGTATTGCTTTGCTATTTACACGACAGTCGGCAACTCAGCAAAGTCAGCAATGCATAGAGTTGGGGATGTTACATCATCAATACTGGATATTATACATCATCGTGATTTATCATAGGCGCAGTATTGATGGCAGGGTTTCATATGAATTCAATAAAAATAGAATACGTACCAACTTTGCAAAACCAACTCTAGTGCTGTAGCGCCATGCTTAGATAGAGAAACGATTGTATTTTTGCATTGGCTGGTAACGTTTTTTACGTCAGATTATACCTATTTCTATACCTACATATTGTTACGCCGAGGCTGTTAAACAATGAGTAATAATCGAAGTTTCTCGAGCGCTTTTGTCTTGCTGTGTTATTGTCTACGGTTGCGCACAATGGAGTGGCCATTGTGTCGAGGGACCGACCCTTTCCTGGAGCGATCGAGATCGTTCTCGAACAATCGAAATGTGTGCGATATAAATAGGCCGGAGAGATGGCCGGACAGTCAGTCAGTCTGAGTGAGTGAGTCTCAGCGAGGCCCTGGAGGACTGACGTGGAGCAGGGTCTCGCGTGAACAGTAGTTGCTCGCGAGTCAGTCTGGATTAAGCTATACGTGCGATCATTTCGGTGACTTTAAGTGCTGCAACAGTGATGTGAATTAGTGTGTTGTGATACGTGTGACCAAGTGCGTGTATTCATCGTCTAGTGTTGAATAAAGTGTTATTTTGGTTGGATCGATTCCCATTATTTTATCCCGAACCCTCAGCTCGTAACAATATTTTATACTCACTGTTTGTTTGCACTTGTGTTATGAAACTAACTTGTTTTTGTTTATATCTTAACGTTGCAAGTTACAAAATACCAATCTTGTAAAACCAAATCGTATTACGAGGGCTGCTATTTATGTATCCGGAATTGGCCTGTTACAGAACAATATTAAAAAAGTAATTATTACATTTAAAAATGAAACTTTTAGGCTGAAGAATACAATTTGTTTCGTGCAGCTGTCATTTGTTTATCCTTTGTGGCGTTAATTTTAAAATTGCGTATCTTTATCACCATGGATTTAACTCGTGAAAATTCGTGCTATGGTTTTTTACGATTTTCGGCGAGGGCTAACTCAAAAAGAGTGCATCGATCAACTCACATCGACTTTTGGGGACGAAGCACCATCGAAAACTACTGTGTATCACTCGTTTAGTTTAATCGTGGGCGGTCTATGCTCACGGATCAATTTAAAGAAGGTCGCCCTAAATCGGTTGTTGTACAACCGTGAATATGAAATATCTACAACGACAGCACTAGTAAAGTAAAATAGAAAACAGAGGAGTGGAAATCCCAATCTGTAGAGGCGTACAACAGGGGGATCGACTGTCACCAAAACTTTTTATAGCAGTGTTACAGAGCATATTTGCAAAGTTAAACTGGGACCACGAGGGAATTATAGTCGCCGGAAACCACCTAAACCATCTCAGATTCGCTGACGATATAGTCTTATTTGCAGAAACAAGTAAAAATATAGAGGAAATTATAGGTTTGTTAAGCAAAGAAAGCGAAAAAGTGGGCCTTAAAATGAATGAAAGCAAAACAAAAATACTTACAAACAGTAAACAAAATATAATTAAATTAAACGATAGACCTCTAGAATACGTAAACAACTACATATACCTAGGCAAACAAATATCCTTTCAAGACAAAAACACGGAAGAAGTTCTGGAGTCTGAAGGAAATCTTAAAAGGAGATCAATCTATTCATCTGAAAACAATAGTGTTAGACACCTGCGTTCTACCAACCCTTACCTATAGATGCCAAACTAGGAGCTACACTACGAGAACTAAATCCCAAGTAACAACTTTTCAAAGGGCTATGGGAAGAAGCATCTTAAAAATTAGAAAAATGCAAAAAATCAGAAGTGAATTCATAAGAGAAAAAACAAAAGTAACTGATGCACTTCACTACGCACTTAAGTTAAAATGGCGGTGGGCAGGACATATCGCCTGATATACGGATGATAGGTGGACCATAAGAGTGACGAGATGGGTTGGACCCCGCGGCAAAAGAAAACCAGGTCGACCTAGAAAAAGGTGGGCTGACGACATCACTGATATCGCTGGGAATCAGTGGATGATAAACGCAAAAGATAGAGAGATATGGAGTAAACAGGAAGAGGCCTATACCCAAAGATATCTACACAGGTGATGAATCTTGGATTTACGCGTATGATCCTGAAACTAAACAACAATCAACGGTTTGGGTGTTACAAGATGATCCGAACCCAACAAGTCATTCGTTCAAAAAGCACTTTGAAGAAAATGGTTGCTTGTTTTTTTTTTGTATAAATGGGCATGTGGCACTAGAGGATCGTAAAATGGTTAATTCTGAATGGTACATGACCATTTGTTTGCCAGAAGTCTTTGAAGAAATAAGAAAGAATATCCGACAACGCAGAATCCTTCTTCATCATGACAATGCTAGCTGCCACACATCGGTTGAAACAACTCGGTATTTGGAAGGTCAAAAGATCGAAATAACGGGTCATCCGCCGTATAGCTTCGATTTGGCCCCCAACGATTTCTATACATACTATATATTATACTATATATAGCTCGATTACCACTCACTGATTGATTGATTGACTGACTGACTGACTGACTCATTGACATGTTTGTTCTCCCAGATGCCACCTCGTAGGGTGAAAATGTTTGGTGGGATCGTATAGAGGGAGTTCCGATGAGTTGGGAATAAATCCTAAAGTACCCCTTTTGTCCCCCATTCGCTCACATCGACCTCGTATCTCGGAAAGTATAGGTCTTAGAGAGTTGGTGCAAAAACTAATGTTGCAGAGGACATTTTTTTATATCCGGTTCCATGAAAAAAAAATTGTCTTTCATACAAAAAAAAATTGTCCCATACAAAATATTTCTGTATGAATACCGTAAACCGTATATTTCGTTTGCCGTAATTTTCATACTGTTTTTGTAGGGAGCCCATGGCTTGTGTGTACTATAAAATTACTGTAAATTTGCTTGATTCTATATAATGGTGGTGGAGGGGCATGAGACAACTTTCATAGTTTTTGCAAAGGTCATCATCATCATTTTGGAACATCCAATTTTTTTTTTTTTGGTATGCAACGTTCATCATGTTTATTTTAGAACATCCACATTTTTTTAATTATGCCTCATCCACAATGATCACTTTGGAACGTCAATTTTTTTTTTTTTATTATGCAACAGCCACTGTGATCATTTTGGTACATAATTTTTTTTAATTATGCCTCATCCACAATGATCACTTTGGAACGTCAATTATTTTTTTTTATTATGCATCATCCACTGTGATCATTTTGGAACATCATTTTTTTTTCAATTATGCCTCATCCACTATGATCACTTTGGAACGTCAATTTTTTTTTATTATGCAACATCCACTGTGATATTTTGGTACACCATTTTTTTTAATTATGCCTCATCCACAATGATCACTTTGGAACGTCAATTATTATTTTTTTTATTATGCAACATCCACTGTGATCATTTTGGTACATCATTTTTTTAATTACGCCTCATCCACAATGATCACTTTGGAACGTCAATTATTTTTTATTTTTTTATGATGCATCATGCACTGTGATCATTTTGGAACATCAATTTTTTTTAATTATGCCTCATCCACAATGATCACTTTGGAACGTCAATTATTTTTTTTTTATTATGCATCATCCACTGTGATCATTTTGGAACATAATTTTTTTTAATTATGCCTCATCCACAATGATCACTTTGGAACGTCAATTATTTTTTTTATAATGCAACATCCACTGTGATCATTTTGGTACATCATTTTTTTTAATTATGCCTCATCCACAATGATCACTTTGGAACGTCAATTTTTTTTTTTATTATGCATCATCCACTGTGATCATTTTGGAACATCATTTTTTTTAATTATGCCTCATCCACAATGATCACTTTGGAACGTCAATTTTTTTTTTATTGTATTATGCAACATCCACTGTGATCATTTTGGTACATCATTTTTTAATTACGCCTCATCCACAATGATCACTTTGGAACGTCAATTATTTTTTTTTTTGTATTATGCAACATCCACTGTGATCATTTTGGTACATCATTTTTTTTAATTATGCCTCATCCACAATGATCACTTTGGAACGTCAAGTATTTTTTTTATTATGCAACATCCACTGTGATCATTTTGGTACATAATTTTTTTTAATTATGCCTCATCCACATGATCATTTTGGAACGTCAATTTTTTTTTATTATGCAACATCCACTGTGATCATTTTGGAAAATCAATTTTTTTTGTAGCACAAATTTTTGGTGGAATCGTTATTTTACGGTCATCATCGCCCTTGCCATCATTTTGAATTCTTCTCTCACTTCCTTTTCGTTTTCGAATGTTTCTTCCACATTGATATCCTCTTTAATTGTTTCTATAACTTCGAAATCCTCTTTGATGGCATTTTTACTTCAATATACTTTTGAATTGTTTTTTCTATTTTTCTATTTTCTTCAATTACTTCTCTTACTTCAATATCGACTCTACAAAATTATGGGTTTTAATACAAATCTTAAATCGCTCGTATCTTCTAAACGGGAAGAGTTACCCCCAGCAAACTTTTACAAAATATTGGTACTAATTTTTGGTGGATTAGTTTTTTTAATACCATCATTGCCCTTGAGATCCTTTTTGAATGCTTCTCTTACTTCGTTTTCCGCTTTGAATGCTTCTTTCACCTCGATATCCTGTATTTTTGCTTCTTCGACTTTGATATCCTTTTTAATTGCTTTTTCTACTTATATATTTTCTTCAATTGCTTCTTTTACTACAATTTCCACTCTACAAAATTATGGGTTTTAATACTCGTACAAATCTTAAATCGCTCGTATCTTCTAAACGGGAAGAGTTACGCCTAGCAAACTTTTACAAAATATTGGTACAAATTTTTGGTGGAATAATCTTTTTAATACCATCATTGCCCTTGACATCCGTTTTGAATGCTTCTCTTACTTCGTCTTCCACTTTAAATGCTTCTTTCACCTCGATATCCTCTATTTTTGCTTCTTACACTTTGATATCCTTTTTAATTGCTTTTTCTACTTATATGTTTTCTTCAATTGCTTCTTTTACTTCAATTCCCACTCTACAAAATTATGGGTTTTAATACAAATCTTAAATCGCTCGTATCTTCTAAACGGGAACAGTTACGCCTAGCAAACTTTTACAAAATATTGTTACAAATTTTTGGTGGAATAGTTTTTTTAATACAATCATTGCCCTTGACATCCGTTTTGAATGCTTCTCTTACTTGGTCTTCCACTTTAAATGCTTCTTTCACCTCGATATCCTCTATTTTTGCTTCTTCCACTTTGATATCCTATTTAATTGCTTTATCTACTTATATATTTTCTTCAATTGCTTCTTTTACTACAATTTCCACTCTACAAAATTATGGGTTTTAATACAAATCTTAAATCGCTCGTATCTTCTAAACGGGAACAGTTACGCCTAACAAACTTTTACAAAATATTGGTACAAATTTTTGGTCGAATAGTTTTTTTATTACCATCATTGCTCTTGACATCCTTTTTGAATGCTTCTCTCACTTCGTCTTCCTCCTTGAATGCTTCTTTCACCTCGATATCCTCTATTTTTGCTTCTTTCACTTTGATATCCTTTTTAATGTCTTTTTCTACTTATATGTCTTCTTCAATTGCTTCTTTTACTTTAATTTCCACTCCACAAAATTATGGGTTTTCATACAAAACTTAAATCGCTCGTATCTTTTAAACGGGAAGAGATACATAGCTCGAAGAAACTTTTACAAAATATTGGTATAAGTTTTTGGTGAAACCGTTTTTTATTTTTATCATTGTCCTCGACGTCTTTTACTCAATTTCAATTTCCTCTTTAATTGTTTCTGCTACTTCGATATCCTATTTGATTGCTTCTTTCACTTCAATATCCTCTTTGATTGCTTCTTCCACTTCAATATCATTTTTGATTGCTGCTTCCACTTGGATATCCTCTTTAATTTGATTGCTTTTTCCATTTCGATCGTCTTTGATTGCTTCTTACACATGGATATCCTCTTTGATAACTTTAAACAGCTCGATATCCTCTTTGATTGCTTCTTCCACTTTGATATCCTCTTTTATTGCTTCTACCTATTCGATATCATCTTCGATTTCCTTTTGATTGCTTCTTGCACTGCAATATTCTCTTTGATTGCGTCTTCATCTTCGATATCGTTTTTGATAGCATTTTCACTTCGATATCCTCTGTGGTGGCTTCTTCCACTTCGATACCCTCTTTGATTGCTTCGTCCACTTCGATATCCTCTTTGATTGCTTCTTCCACTTCGATATCCTCTTTGATTGCTTCTTCCACTTCGATATCGTCTTTGACTGTTTCTTCCACTTCGATATCGTCTTTGATTGCTTTTTTCCCTTCGTCATCCTCTTAGAACGCTTCTACCACCTCGGTATCCTCTTTGATTGCTTACTCAACTTTAATTTCCTCTTTGATTGTTTCTGCTACTTCGATATTCTATTTGATTGCTTCTTTCACTTCAATATCCTCTTTGATTGCTTCTTCCACTTCGATATCGTTTTTGACTGTTTCTTCCACTTCGATATCGCTTTCGATTGCTTTTTTCACTTCGTCATCCTCTTAGAACGCTTCTACCACCTCGGTATCCTCTTTGATTGCTTACTCAACTTTAATTTCCTCTTTGATTGTTTCTGCTACTTCGATATCCTATTTGATTGCTTCTTTCCCTTCAATATCCTCTTTGATTGCTTCTTTCACTTCGATATCGTTTTTGACTGTTTCTTCCAGTTCGATATCGTCTTTGATTGCTTTTTTTACTTCGTCATCCTCTTAGAATGCTCTTACCACCTCGGTATCCTCTTTGATTGCTTACTCAACTTTAATTTCCTCATTGATTGTTTCTGCTGCTTCGATATCCTATTTGATTGCTTCTTTCACTTCAATATCCTCTTTGATTGCTGCTTCCACTTGGAAATCCTCTTTGATTTGATTGCTTCTTCCATTTCGATATCGTCTTTACTGCTTCTTACACATGGATATCCTCTTTGATGGCTTTTAACAGCTCGATATCCTCTTTAATTACTTCTTCGACTAAAAGAAAAACACGCGAGCTGCGAGCAGCTCGCGCACAACGCAACCTCTAGTTTCTATATATATATAGAATAAATTACGTGGTCAACGTTTTCGAGCCGTGAAGAGGCCGTTGATGCGTTCAAAATGCACGTTTTGGAGATACCTCAATCCGAATGGAAAAAGTGCTACGAAAATTAATTCCAATTTATACAAAAGTGCATCGATCATCGTGGCGAATATTTTTAAAAACAATAAAACCTTAATAAATGCTTTATGTTTGTTTCTCTTTGTTATTCCTGATACATAAATAGTAGCCCTCGTAGATATAGCTACTAGGAATATCATCAGGGGTCTTCGACACTTTGACCATCTGGGTTAGGGAAGAGTATTTATGTAGTGGGTATAACTTGTGTACGCGCGCGTGCAGCGTAGCAATGGCGTTGAGGTATATTCACCGCCGTGTTTTTATAAATGCTAACAGATGGCGCTGCTTTGTCGTAAGCTGATTATCAAAGAAAAGTGAATTGTCAATATCAATTGCCATGTCAACATTATGTTACGAGGAACTTCAAATAAAAAAATCATAGTGCTTTTGCCTGTCGTAGTGTCTTTGAGATCTTAGCATATAAACCATAATTTTTGGCGGCTTATCTCTAGACAGCGCCATCTATATATCAATAGCGTATAGTTGGAACTAGTTTGTTTCTTTTAATCAAAAATAGAAAGCCATGATGAGGATATTTCAATTTCGATTTAAAAAGGAAAACCTAGTTCCAACTAGCGTAATAGATGGCACTTTCTGGAGAATGCTGCCAAAAAATATGGTTTAGATGTCAAAATAACAAAGACACAATATCAAAATTTGTCTAAAATAATCTCACTTCGTCAGATACACCAAGAACACTCAGAACACAAGTGTTTGTTTTTGAAGTGAAAACTTCTTTAGACTCGTTGGGTATTTTTTTAAATGGGAAAAGCCATTGAACTCTCGACACTATTACTGTTACCGACACCTGTGTATATGAAGTGAAATCTTCTTTAGACGCGTTGGGCATTTTTTGAGATGGGTAATAACCATTGAACTCACGACACAGTTACCGTTACCGACACCTCTGTATATAAGTATCTCGTAATTGTTCAAGTTTTCACTTCTGTCGGCACTCCCGGAGTGCCACTTTTTTATACCTAGTCAGGTCATAAATTCTGTCACATGTTTAATATAAAATAATTGAAACAAGTTTATTCATTATGTAACCATTTATATACCAAAATGAACTTAACAAAACATAGATTCTTATGACACTAAAGTTTACTCAAAATGACCTCCGTGATTTTGAATACAGGCCTTCAATCTGCGGGGCCAGTCGTCTATCGCAGCACGAACGAGGTCCATGTCAATATCGGCGGCTGCCTTAATCAAGGATGTCTTGAGTGACTCCAAATTGGGATGAGGCTTTGAGCACGCCTTTTCCTCCAAGTGTTGCCATATCTTGTAATCTAACGGATTCAAAACTGGACTGGAGGAGGGCCAGTCTTCCTGCCGGATGAAGTCGATTTCACGCGCCGCCAGCCAGTCTTGTGTGCTCTTCGCTCTATGAGCTGGCGCCGAATCTTGTTGGAATACCCAGTGCCTGTTATTGAACATGTTATGAGAAACAGGTTCCACAAGGTTCGTCAGGACTGTATTTTGATACACAACTGCATTCGTTTTTACACCTTTCTCACAAAAATGTACCTCTGTTAAGCCCCAATAAGAAACTCCCAACCATACCATGAGCGAGGATGGAAAATTACCTCGTTGGACACGCGGAATACGGTTGCTCGCTTCTTCACTACTGTGTGCGTACACCTTATCATTTTGTTTATTGTAGCTCTCTTCTACGGTAAAAATTTTTTCATCCGAAAAAAGAATTTCCCAATATTTTTTTCCCGCGTACCGCTTCAACAAAGCGCGGCATCTCTTCAGTCTCAGGTCCATTAGACGAGCATTCAAACGATGTCCTGTTTTTCTTCGATATGCCCGAAGTCCTAAGTCTTCATTTAACACCCTTTTCACCGTGGTTCTGCTTAACCCCATCTGAAGGGCCAACAGTTTCTGCTTACGTTTGGGATTTCTTTGAGTTCGCGCCTTCACAGCTTTTATCACTGCTGGAGTCCTAACAGACCGAGGGCGACCACTTCTTGACCTCTCATCTACACTAGAGTCTTCATTGTATCGTTTGATGGTGCGATAAACGAATCTTTTAGTTATATTCAAATTTTTCAGTATGTAAAAAATTTGAATTGGCGCGTAACCGCAACGATGCAACGCAATAACTGCAACACGGTCTTCTTTAAGTGTCCACTCCATATTTAAAAATGAGTAAAATTCTAAAAAGTATACATTTTTATTTTCATGAACAATTCGAAATTAGAATTCTATAAACTTTTTTGTGGCCAGCATTCTAAAAGAAAAGTTTTTACTGTGTGACAATACTTATGACCTGACTAGGTCATAAGTAGTCAATAACAGGCACTGGGTACTCCAACAAGATTCGGCGCCAGCTCATAGAGCGAAGAGCACACAAGACTGGCTGGCGGCGCGTGAAATCGACTTCATCCGGCACGAAGACTGGCCCTCCTCCAATCCAGATTTGAATCCGTTAGATTACAAGGTATGGCAACACTTGGAGGAAAAGGCGTGCTCAAAGCCTCATCCCAATTTGGAGTCACTCAAGACATCCTTGATTAAGGCAGCCGCCGATATTGACATGGACCTCGTTCGTGCTGCGATAGACGACTGGCCGCGCAGATTGAAGGCCTGTATTCAAAATCACGGAGGTCATTTTGAATAAACTTTAGTGTCATAAGAATCTATGTTTTGTTAAGTTCATTTTGGTATATAAATGGTTACATAATGAATAAACTTGTTTCAATTATTTTATATTAAACATGTGACAGAATTTATGACCTGACTAGGTACTTATGACCTGACTAGGTATATATCAAGTTCCTCGGAAAATAATGTTCAAATTCAAATTCAAATATTTTTATTCATTAAAATCACAAGGATCACTTTGAAACGTCAATAACACGTTGACACGGCAATTAACATTGATAATTCCCTTTCCTTTGTTAATCAGACCATGACAGAGTAACGCGATGTATTAGCAGTAATAAAAACATGGCCGTGAAAACCCCTCATTGTCAGTGCGGTCGTACATTCGACGCGCCAACATTACCACAAGTCTTTGACGCTTAACATCTGCACGTCGCGGGCTATGGCATCGTTCCTGACGTAACGTCCTGCTCCTATGCAAACACCTAAGGTAATGTTTTGCTGGGCTTAGATCATGGGCAAGTATAGGGTTGCCATACGTCCGGAATTTTCCGGACATGCCCGGTAATATAGGTCTTTGTCCGAAATGCGGGGGGAATCCTAAACCGTCCGGCATTTCTACAATTTAAGTAGGTAACGAGTAAAATAAAACAAAATAAACCACTTAATTTGCTTCGTTCATTCACATGCACGATGCTAACAATATTAATGTTATATTTACAAGAAAGCAGGAATTTTCATCAAAGATCAGGTAAATTCCTGATATTTATTATATTAAAATTCCTGACCTTCGGAATTTCGATTTTTTAATCTGCGAACCCTAGGCAAGTAACACTTACCTCCATGATGAGACGGCAGTGCGATGGCGCATAGAATAGGTGTTTGCGTGTCTGTGGTTCGTAATCGACTGGCGCTGGAGTTTTCAGAACTTGAGCGTGATGAGCAGGGGAGATTAAGACACTGGAAGATAAATTAAATTTTTAGGATTAGTTTACATTATTAATTTTGAAACTGTGTAATTTCGAAAATGTTCGAACCTTATAGCATTAGGCTTGATGAATTTACATGTCATGATCCGTTCGAACCATCAAACTAATATTATAAATATGAAAGTTTGGATGTTTGTTTGTTTGTTACTCAATCACGTCGTTCATGGCAGAACCGATTTCCGAAGTTGATAGATTATGACCTGGATTCAAACATCTACTTTTTACTTTTTGCAACGCGTGCGGAGCCGCTGGCGGAAGCTAGTATTAAAATAAAAATTATATCTCAAGATTGTTTTTGTTTTATTGTAATTCTTTTCTTTTAAAATCATGGTCCTATTTAGTGCGATAAGTGATTTACGTCGTTAATCTATAAGTATTAGAATTTAAGATGTAAATCCTTTATTAGCTGTAAGTTGTATCACAAGTTACACCTATATACTGCGTGTCACCGCATTTACGACATTAATTTAAATCACGGATAGGGCTGATGGCTAATATTGTTGTAAAATATCTTTTTTCAAATTCATTACCATGGATTTTTTTGAATTTTCTGTCTATCTTAATTTTAAGTCCTAAAATATCAATGAAACAGCCTTTATAAAATAGGTAAACAAATATATTCATTTATCATGTAAGTAGGTACCCGTTAAACTGACTAAGCGGCATCGGCGCAAAGGCGCCGCCGATTTACGTTAAAAATTGTTTATTGGAAATGTATCGATTACTGGATAAATTTTCAGGTTACCGGTTTTAAACCAATCTTTAAAATCAGTTAATACGATTCTGCATTATGTGTTTTAAATTAATGTCGTGAATGCGGTGACAGACTGTATACTAAGAGCTGTGGATTATGTTTAAAAAAATTAGGAATTGTAGTATCCGTAACGGGTTTTCTGCTATGGACTAAGCTAAGGTAAGCTGTTGATAATGCAAGTATAAATCGTCTATTATGTAAGCTAGTTTTTATATCCGATTAACTCCTAAATGGTTGTTTTGAGAACACAAACTTGCCGTTTGGTTTTAGAAATACCCCAGAAACTACATGGAAAAATGATGAAAAAACATTGCATTTTTTTAACGAAAACAAAGTGGAACTTTTTATGGCCCTAGTTATCATAAATGCTAATACTTTTAATGCAATTTGTTATACTTAACTTATTAATAGCCGAGTACCACGTGAAATAGTGGTCAGAAGCTATTAGGTAAATAAATCCATACTTAATTGATCGAGTGAAGCGAGATCTCCAAATCAACTTGGTCAAATCGGCGTTGTATGTATGTATGTATGTTTGTTTGTCCGAGGATAACTTTCGTAGCGTTTATCCGATCATCATTAAATTTGGTATATAGGTAGGTAGCGATGACACAATTTTGGTGTGACTCAATGAGATAAAAATATTGGGGGGGGGGGGGGGTTGTTGTTGAGATATTGGGGTTCAAGAGGGGTAAAAAAAATGAAAATGAAATGGTCAAGTGGGACGTCAAATGAAAGGTCTTCATTAGTACATTTGAATCCCATTTTTATTTTTAGTTTAATTTTTGTAGTTTTTGAGTTATTAGCCATAATAAAAACAAAACTTTAACAAAATTCACAGGGTACACCAGTGACCCCACAATGCTGGAATTTGGTATTCGTGTAGCTTTAGTGACACAAATATAGGCAAAAGTCTGAAATCCAGAATAACTACCATTTGTACGCCAAAAAAATACAACCAATTTACAAGAACCTCTGTTACATCTAATTTGAATGAAACTGTAGGTCAAGTAGTTGGTTATGAATTTTGTGGCACCAATTTATTAGTCAAAGATTAAAGCCGGCATGCACAAAGATCACTAAACGTACTTAGCGACTAAACATGTTTAAACTTGAAGTATTTGTATGATTTGACAACTCTTTAAATCATATTTAGCCACTAAATACGTTTAGGCATCGTTGTGCAAGTCGCCCTAAGAATAATATTTATTTTGGGAGATTCGCGAGATCTCAGTTCGGGGCGAACCACTAATATTAAAAATTCTAAAATAACTCTGTTTGCCTATCTCTCTGTTTTTTACGTTTTCACGACTAAACCGATTTCGATGAAATTGGTATACAAATAGATTATAACCGGGATTGAGACTATATAATAGTATAGGGTACTTTTTACCCGATTGCGCATCACGGTAATGTTTTAACGACAAACCACGCGCGCGATGCCGCGGCAGCTGGTTTAATATGAATGGGGTTACCTCGAAAATATTCTGTTCCTCGTCATCATCTTTCGGTGCCGGATTGCGTTCTTTGTACGCGTGAAGGGACGGCCACGCCCCACCCAGACCTGACAGAACAAATTACTGTAAGAACCTTGGAAAAACTACTGACATTACTGATATAAAAGACTACAAAGCAACTTATTAATAACTAGAGATTGGATGAACGGATGCATATTTACCTAAAGTTCAAAGTTGGCTAGTATGGATAACACTTTTTTTATCGAAAAAATTCCGTGATTCCGGGATCAACAAATATATCATGTATTATTTTTTTTTATTTATTTATCTACTTAACCTAGACATCCCTTAAAGCTGTATATGTTTTTATGGTGTCATTCATCCCTCATATAGTCTAAAGTAATTCACATTCTATGAAAAAACGCACACTTTGACACATAGGTATATTAGGTACACATAATGTTTAATGTTACTGTCAGTAATTTTAGACGAAGCGAAAACAACCTTGTAACAAGTGTACGTTCGGGCCTATTAGACCTCAGGGAATATAAGCATTTTGTAAGTGTGCGAGTGAGATGGCAAATTCTAGCTGCTTAATATTTAATGTTAAATTAACATGCATTCAATCCCGGGATCCCTGGATTTTATTTTTAATAAAAATATTCTAAGATGCCGCTTCTTCTTCTTAGCGTGTCAATAGCTCTACTTTTATTGTGTTAGACAGGTACTTGGGTACATTGATGGCGTCAGGACAAGCCATTTTTAAGTCTTCCATTGTGCAGGTGTTCGGGCACAAAGGGCACATTAGCAGGTGTTTCATCGACTGTGCAGGATCACCGCAGTCGCATTGCGTTTCGCTGGGATCCGTGAACCCCCATTTGCACATATTGACTCTGCAGCAACCAACCTGTGTGCGAAGCCTATTTAAGGACTTCCACACTGGCCACTGCAGGTCGTGCCCTGGTGGAAGCTGTTCTTGAGGGGGAATGAAATCAGGTGGTAAGGGGTTACTATCTATCCACAGTACGTGTCTAGTAACAGATGGGTAGTCGCTGGTGGCCTGCGTGGAACGCTGAAAACTCTTACGACTTTTCAGGCGGCCTTGTGGAATTTGGTGGCTATATAGAGAATGTCGACTGTCATGCACCTGCTTATATTTTTTTATGGAGCACGTCACATCCCGACGCACTCCGGGAGGTGGTAGAAGCCGCACCATAATTTGTAAGCCAAAAATCAACTTTAGGTAAATATGCATCCGAATATACGCTCACTAGTAATAACACAAAAAAAAACGAATTATATAATATATTTTTATTATGTGTCCAGGACGTCGAATGGGTGCAGTGGGTCGACGACATAAAGTCGCGGGCAAGTCCTGGATACGCGCATCACAGGACCGGGAAGGGTGGCGTATTCAAAGGGAGGCCTACACCCAGCAGTGGGTACATGGGGTGTGGATGATGATGTGCCCCACCCACTACCACTTCAGTTTGCTAATCTTCTGGGGTATGCCAATGAATTGAGGACCATTCATCTGAATATTATTTTCTCAATAAAACTAATTTGAGCAACATTTAAGGCCTATATTATCTTCCAACTCACCATGTAGAAATCCAGTATACGGGAGGAGAAAGCAGAAGAAAGCACATTAGATAAATTAGTTCACGAAAGATCAGTTTATTTAGATCAGGAATTCCCCACCTTTTTTTACCTGGCTTATAAAAAAAAATGTTTAAGCCCCCGAGGATTTTTTTTCATTGCTTGTTTAAAGTTCTTATTACTTTTCAACCAAAGGTTGCCTGGAATAAATCGTTTACAGCGATAAGGCCACCCATTGTCCTATATTTAGCATAAACAACTTGTGGTGTACAATAAGGAGTTATTCTATTCTATTGTAATATGTTAAATTTTTTGGTTTTAGGACTTCTCCAGTTAGATGTAGTTAAGAAATCTCGCTTAGCGTAACTTTGTGTATCCGACAAATTTACTTGAACATGCAAATGATTTTTGTTTGTCTCTTTAGAAATAAAACTAAAATAAATAAATGATTTTTACTTCAGACTCATCAGGTCCATAATCCCCACAACACATTTGAAATACACATAATTTACAATAAAAATAAACAAAAGTTAAAATGTATTGGATACATACGTCCTATAGGTTTGGTAGCAATATCCACCCAACGTCGGTCGTTACATCTTAGAATGTATAAGTCTTTCTGCTAGACTTCTAATGATAGCGTTGAACATAACTACGCGTGCTTCGTTAAACATTTCGGAGGCACTACAGTAGCGCTTTAAGCCCATCTGTTTGTCAGTCTTTGCTGTGTGGCTTTGGCCGGCCACAGTCGGAATTCCTTAAGACAGCAAATCCATACGAAATCAAGGATGACTTATACACGTAGGTAGGTAATTTTTCCTTCGAATTTAATCAGATTTTGAATGTACCTTCTAAATTCCGATTCAATACTGCGAAACGGAATTTCGACTATATGTGACTCACCAAGGGAGAGATGGGAAAATATTCCTATTGTACTTCAACCGGAGCCAACGTGACTAACCAAACTTTATAAACTTTCGCCAAATCATAAGTACCTACACAATACTATACTTGCATATTATGTTGGTATATCGAATTAAGAATTTTACCAGATATCTGGAAGAGTTTAGTGAAGCCGATAAGACCGGCTAGTGTTTAATAATTTCTAGAATATATAGGGTGTTTGATAATATACGCACAAAAATAAAAGGGGTTATTTTGATGAGCATAATAAATAAATTTGTGAAATGATTACCATAGAAATGTGAAATTTATTTTGGCATGTAAAAACAAACACCTTATTAAACTTATGTTGTATAGACATAAAGATACTGTATTGGTGACATCTCGAGATATCTCTTGTTGTCCCTTTTTAACCCAAAACCCGCAGCCATTTCCGAAAGAGATATCAAATCGGCCTTTATTTTTGGATGTCGATTACAAAAGTAGGCAGTAAATTTTATATCAAATTAATCACCTAAACTAGGTCGATTTTCTTTAAAAGTTGTTAATATAACTAGTAGTTTTATTTTTCGAGAAGTCTTTTTTTATGTTTTGAGAAACCGTCACTTGAATATCATCGGTATATTACCAAACACCCTGTTGGGACCAACAGGGGACAGAGAAAACTGGAAAAAAAGGAAGGGAGACCTTTGCCCTACAGTGAGACAATACAGGCTGAAAATATATAAGGAATATTTGACAAACCTTCCAATAACTCCTCTACTGCCGTCCTCACCCCCTTATCGAAAGCTCTGGCATCTGCAGCCGTTTGGAAAGTCAGACCGAAGCGTTTCCCATCCGTCACCCAGTGGTGGAAGGTAGGCATCACCTTGTTGTAGTGGAAGTCTTTTTTTATCGTGCATTCTAAGACCACCTGAAAAACGGAAAAAGTGAATGTTTTGTTTACTGCTGTTTTGAACACATACCATCTAAAAAATTAAATAAATAAATAATGCTAGACATTTCACACAGCGCTATCTAGCCCCAAACTAAGCAGGGCTTAAATAGTATTTTTATTTTTATAGTGTTATCCGAACACATACGGAAAAAAGCAGAGCTTGTACTATGGGAACCAGGTAACTGATAGAATAGTTAGATAATTTTTTTTTTGTAAATACATACTTATAGTACTTATCCGTATTAGTATACAGAAAAGCTCCCAGACCCGGAACCAATATCTGTAGATCATGCAAACATCTGTTCCGCCGCGGGAATTCAACCCGTTGAATTGATGAACAATCACCCGTTTTTGAAAGGAAACTCAAAAAATGGCGTCTTGAAGCGGCTTTCTACAGTTTAAATGAATTTTACGACCTGTCTTTTCTCTAGCATTGCGTTATTATTTAATTTTATAATGTATTATATAATTGAATTAATCAGATAATAATGAAAAATGATATTTTCTTAAAACCCTAAGCCCCCTCCCTGGCTACGCCCATGCATACAGGTGTAAGGTCTCACGTGTCACCAGTAAGAGCTTACCATATTATCGCTGATCCGTGTGCCGTGTATGTAGTACTCGTGCGTGGTGGGCAGTGAGTGTGTGGGCGGAGTGTCGCCATTGGACTCGCTTCCATCTGGGGGTTGATACAACTCGTTAATCTGGTTCGAATCCTATACAACAATCAGTGTACATTCACTAGATAACTGAACAGTATAAATGTCCAACCTTATGCGTATAGAATTAGTTACTTACATCATAATATTGTCAGCAAATCAATAAAATTGAATTGCACACTTCCATTCATTAAGTAAATAAATAATAAAGTTACGAAATTTATCCTAGTTTAGTAAAAATTGTATCTACCTACTTTTAGATAGCTTCATGTAGTACTTATTGTACCTACCTACTTCTGTTAGCTTATTAAATGTGCGTGTAAATAAATGTTCGTTATTTATTTATTTTAAGTTTTCTAGTTTTAAGACATTGTTTACCTAGCTATACCATTACTAGATTCTAGATGTGTGTACCCTACACACATCTAGAACACTCACTAGAACTTTAAATATTGTTGCATTGAAATAAAAATACCTAAAATATTTAGATTTTCTTGATAGTATATAGGGATACTCACTGGTGTGCCTTCGCTTGCCCACGCGCACATCAGCGAGCCCGCCTCCGCCCGTGGCGACCCAGCCGCCTGTGCCCTCATCGCGACACATCACTTGAGCCCGCACGCGCACCAAGTACCCACTGGAAACACATAATACAGCCCTCATTACTACACAATAACATTGCTGATTATTTATCATCTGTTCCTGTGTAACTACATTTTCGCAATGAATAAATTAAATTAAACTTAGGGCAACTTGCACAACGATCTAAACGCATTTAGTGGCTAAATATGATTTATGGAGTCAAATCATACAAATACGTAAAATTAGACATATTTAGCAGCTAAATACGTTTAGGCATCGTTGTGCAAGCCGGCCTTAAAGGACACCCAATATTACAGAAAAGTACTGTTGGTGTATTTTGAATCTTGGCAACCCTGAAGTGTTTCGGGAAGTCCCGCTTTCAGGGAAGAAATTAAGAATCAGGAGGATTTTGATGTGAAACATTTAATGGCGTGCCATGGCAGTGAAACCGACTCGTACGCCGTGACGGCAAACGGCATGATGCTCTCTTATGCAGTCATGCCACCGCTCTTGATCAGCTTTGATATTTCACATCTGCCGGGCTTTCGGAATGTTGCAAATTCAAACTTCTTTCTATCCATAATGGTGACGCGTTCTCACCCCAATACTAAATTATAGGATCCAATACATGTACCACATGTAAAACATGTAGGCACACATGTACATGTTTTGTGATGTACATGTTTTGGATACAGTACTGATTACACTTTAAGATAAGCAAAAGTAAATCATTATTATGAATACGGGATTCATCACGCACCGTTTTTTACGTACCGAGTGCGAAGCGAGACGTAATTCGGAGCGGATCGGGAGCGGAAAAATGTAGGAATGTAAAACGCTGAATATGTCTGCACTTATACTATGTAATACTAAACATCTTGTACCTACCCATATTACGCAACAAATAGATTTGTATTGTATGGAAAACTTATGCACCACGCTGGGCGCCAAAGTAAAGGTATTTATCCACCACGCTGGGCGCCACAGTAAAGGTATTTTAAAGATTAGTGCCCAACATCATCCTCTTCATCATATCAGCTATAGTATGCCCACTGCTGAGTATAGGCCTCCCCCATAGATTTGAGCGACCGATCTTTTACGGCTTGCACCCAACGGCTCCCAGCAACCTTAATCAGGTCGTCATTGCAACTCAATACTCTTATTGCTTTCACATGGTGACAAAGCTGTTACAGGTAGTATGAAGACAGTTTCAGATGTGAACCCTGGCAGGGTATAGCAACACGAAGGCAGACCATGGTTTCCTATCCAAATAGGTAGGGAGGGATCCTGTTTACACTTTATAATTTATATTTTTAGCATTAGGTTTGCTTTGGCAAGTATCTAGTAGGGGGTAGGTAATCCAGTGAATGGTCTTGACACTAGAACCTTCCTGTCCTAACGGCCGTCAGTTCTTCGAGCTGTGTGCTCCGCCCACTTCGACTTGGCCATGACTGTGACCTTGGTTTGTATACGGATCTCCTCATTTCTGAGTGCTTAGCCAAGTTACAGTCGATTAGCGATGACGCTAGACGATAAGTCCCAAAATGTATGGGATTTGACATATGCTATAGAAGAACCACGTGATACAGCGACAACAAATGTATGTAGAAATCGAATAGATTCGTAGCGAATGTAATTTGGCTACGGGCCCTGATTCGATTTCGTAGAGAAACACCAAGTCTACTCCATAGCACGCTGAGCTACCTTACGTGCCTTACTTAAAGATCGTAACACACTAATCTAATCTAACTAGCCTATGTGATCCCACTGTAGGGCAAATGCCCCTTTTTCCATTCTACGCAATCTTGCGATTTCATTGGCCAGAATACCGAAAAGGCGTCAATTTCGTCGCACCATCTTCGCTTGGGCCGACCGAGTGGTCACGGTCCTTGTCGACCCACTCAGTGGCGATTTTAAGCCAAAAGTAGTCCGGCATACGGCACAAATGCTCGGCCTTGTCCTATTTTAATTGTAACACTCGGATAAAAAAATTGTCTTTAGATGCCGAGATATTTTGGGCGCCCAACATGGTAATAATCAATTATCCATCCGCACCATTTAATTTTCAACTCTGTATTGCTGTATACTCTGAATACATTTCTAAATTTACTATACACTACATAAAACTACATAAAACACTACAGACACAAATAATACAGGGCTGTATTGACGCATTGCTTATCGAAGTGTATAAAATGCAGTGAATTGCAATGGAGTAGGTACTGTAGCGAAACTAATAGGGGAGAACACAGGTAAGGGGACAGTTAGGGGTTGAAAGGGCGATTATTATAAGGGCAGAAGCGTTCTCGTGCCGTTGTCTGGATGTTCTTAGCTAAATAACTAGGTTAATAAGAATTGAACAATGTCCTGCGTAATCATAACTAGTGCAATGCAATTCAAGTGCCTATTTAACTACCTCTAAGGCCCGTAAGATCAATAGCAATTTAAACTAAAATTCAAATATGAACTAAAACTTTTCTTTGTCAGTGATTGTTTAAGCTTAGAATTTTAGTTTAAACTGCTATTGATTTTACGGGCCTAATAACGCTATCCAACGGATTAAAAATATATAGGTACGTCTATTTTTGACATGAAAACATATAGAGAACGATTTTTATCCGTCAATTAGGACGACTTGCACAACGATGCCTAAACGTATTTAGTAGATAATTGATCGAACGAAGCGAGATCTCCAAATCAACTTGGGTAAATCGGCGTTGTATGTATGTACGTTTGTTTGTCCGAGGATAACTTTCGTAGCGTTTATCCGATCATCATGAAATGTGGTATATAGATAGGTAGTGATGGCACAATTTTGGTATGACTCAATGAGCTAAAAATATTGGGGGTTTGTTGAGATATTGGGGTTCAAGAGGGGTAAAAAAAATGAAAATGAGGTCAAGTGGGACGTCAAATGAAAGTTTTTCATTAGTACATTTGAACCCCGTTTTTATTTTTAGTTTAATTTTTGTAGTTTTTGAGTTATTAACCATAATAAAAACAAAACTTTGACAAAATTCACAGGGTACACTAGTGACCCCACAATGCTATTCGTGTAGCTTTAGTGACACAAATATAGGCAAAAGTCTGAAATCCAGAATAACTGCCATTTGTACCCAAAAAAATATAACCAATTAACAAGAATCCCCGTTACATCTAATTTGAATGAAACTGCAGGTCAAGTAGGTTGGTTATGCATTTCGTGGCACCAATTTATTAGTCAAAGATTAAAGCCGGCATGCACAAAGATCACTAAACGTATTTAGTGACTAAACATGTTTAAATTTAAAAAATTTGTATGATTTGACAACTCCTTAAATCATATTTAGCCACTAAATACGTTTAGGCATCATTGTGCAAGTCGCCCTAAGAATAATATTTATTTTGGGAGATTCGCGAGATCTCAGTTCGGGGCGAACCACTAGTAAAATCACACAAATACGTCAATTTAAACATGTTTAGTCGCTAAATACGTTAGGGATCGTTGTGCAAGCCGGCCTTAAAGTTAGCCGGTCGTTAGGCACTAAAACTACTTCGTACATAGCTCGTTTATTCACTATTTTTAACTGATTCATACATAAATAATGCATTTCGCAATTGACTATGTATAATGAATTAATGACTTTGTGTTATTTAATATACAATAGCTTCCGACCGCGGCTTCAAACGCTTGTTTTGTCAATAAAAACTATCTACCAAATTTCATCGAAATCGGTATAGCTGTTTTGGCGTGACAAATATCCTAACACCAATTCACGCTTATTCATTATTTCTACTGATGAGTTAGCTCTACTGATGATAAATGATGGCGTGGTCGAAGATGGAGCACACTTGCCTAGACAGGGTCTGGACTTGAAGACTCCGAGTTTATAGTGGTCTAAAATGACAGAGGCCAGGAGCGAGCTCCACTCGTCTTGTTACCAGTAGATACATGATTTCAAAAAGGAATGTGCAATAAAAAAAATACTGGTTTAAACTATAGGAACCAGATAAGTAGTTCAAAGATATTCGAACTGACAGCCGTTGGGGCAGAAAGGTTCTCGAGTCGAGACCACGGCCTAATAAAGGTTGCTGGGAGCCGTTAGGTGCAGGCCACACAAGATCGATCGCTCTGGAAATCTATTGGGGAGACCAATGTTCAGCAGTGGACGAACTGATATTATGAACCAGGTATGAATTCATTGGTGAATCGACATAGCCTAGCCCCTGACCTACATCTGAAAGCCAATTACGGAATTACGGGAAATTCAATCAAGTGAATTTCAAGTTTCGATATAATCTCAATGCATGTCAATACAATTGCCGTTCTGAAATATCAGCCAGGCTAGCATGACCGCCTAGAAAATTATGTCTCTATCTCTACGGTAGATTAGAGTGAAATGTCATTTTAGTGTAGAAAGTAGACACATTTGTACGACTCTACGCAAAAATTGCATTCTAGCCCGTATGGCTCTGCCATCGAAACAAGCATTTTAAATAGCTAATCCATAACTGTCATCTTAGGGAGGTTTCCTCAATTAAAAACAATCATTCTAAGATTACGATGCCGAGACATGGACGCTCACGTAGGGAATATGTACAGGTTAAGAGTTGCACAGAGAACGATGGAGAACCATGCTCGGCATCAAACTCTTAGATTGAGTTCCAAACGTCGAGATCCGTAGCGACTAAATGGTGGCCGAGGAATGGCTGTAGAAGGGTAGGACGTCCGGCAGCGAGATGGGTGGATGACATCGTTGGGAGTCGCGGGCCGTCAATGGATGAGACTAGCGCAGGATCGTGGCGGATGGCACAAACTTGGGGAGACCTATACCCAGCAGTGGGTGAAGTCGGGCTGAGGATGATGATGATGATAATGTGTTTATTGAAGAAACACTTGGATTTGTCAGTTGTTTTCGTTGTAAATTTAGTAAATCAGCTGTATTAGATGCATTCCTCGAAATCAAACAACAACGTTAAGTCCTAAGATAGGTGGGAACAAATTTCAAGAACAGCTCGTTTAAATGTGCGATACAATGTGCATATTTTTTTTTTTTTTTATTTCTTACAAGCCCATAGTGAGACACCTATTTGGTTTGGACCTCTTTTGGTTTATCATTATATTCATTATCCCACTAATATTATAACCGCGAAAGTTTGTAAGGATGTATGTGTGGATGTTTGTTACTCTTTCACGCAAAAACTACTGAATGGATTTTAATGAAATTTGGTATGTACGTAGATTATAACCTGTATATAATACTAACTTCCGCTTTCCTTTAATAAAAAGTAGCCTATATGTATCCAGGGGGTAGTCTACGTATATACCAAATTTCGTTAAAATCCATTCAGTAGTTTTTGCGTGAAAGAGTAACAAACATCCACACATACATGCATACAAACTTTCGCATTTATAATATTAGTAGGATTCCAAGAGCGTAAACATAATGCTATCGAAAGTATACCGAAGATTACGATAACTAGGTCTCAGGATGACCAAAAACCCCAATGACACGAATTAATATAACTTAGATGTACCTGTAGGCAAAGTTAACACTAATGCAGGTAAATAATATTGCAATTATGACCGAGCCTCCATCCATGGTCCCTAAGATCTGTACATATAAATTTGAAATAGTTGATTGGTACGTACTTGAGGTTAGTTGCAGTAGCTAAGTGAAAGACGCAACTGCTCTAGGTAGATTAGATAATTCTTTATTGCACATCACATAACATACAACTAAAAAGAACACCGTTAAACTATGTGATACAATTGGCAGTCTTACCGCTGAATAGCGATCTATACCAGACAATCTTTGGATGGAATGGACTGTGTGGACATTACCTGGGGTGTAATGGTGTACCTAACATACTACATATACCTATAATATAAAAAATAAAAATAACATAAATGAATGAACCTAAATAATAACTACTTATATAAGAAACATATTAATTAATAATAAATACATTGGTAAGTATCTAGCTACTTAGTACAGAACGCTCATAGATGAAGTAGGGTTGCACAGACCATCCTCTCAGCTGAGTCAGTATACATTCACAGTAGTTATCTGGCACACGTACACATAGGAACTAGTGCCTAAACTGCAATTTAACTCAACGAGGGCTTTTCATTTTCGATTTAAAAAGCAAATCTAGTTCTTACTTTTGTAATAACGCTGTCTGGAGATAAGCCGCCAAAAAATATGGTATTTATGGCAAAATCTCGAAGACACAAGAACAAAATTTACCACCAAAAACCATCTTACTTCGTCAGATAAACGAACACAAATGATTTTGTTTTTTATTTCAGTTTTTAGGTAAATAATGTTGACACGGCAATTGACATTGACAATTCACTTTCCTTTGTTAATCATCTTATGACAGAGTAACGCCATCTGTTATCAGTTATAAAAACATGGCCGTGATAACCACTCGTTCAATAAGTAGAATACACTTATTTATTCATTTAGACAAAAATAAAAATTATAAATATAATAATATGACGTCATAATAATAAAACCGACAAAAACATTCATTTTAGAACTTATGGCCACACATTTTAAAACCTAATAAATATGTACTTAAGAGATTTTAATATTGTAACATTATGGAGTAGAGTAGGTAAAGTTGCTATTGCTAAAGCAACACAGCTGTTATCAGACAAACGATGGGCTTATTAGGAAGAGGTCAATCAAAATGATGACTCAAGAATTAATACAAACTGTAGGATAACCACTTAAAAGATCATTGCTACAAATGCTACAATTTAAGAGTCAATCATCACAGATCATTATTGAGTCCGAATGGAATAACGAGAAATTTAAATACGCCTATTTAAAGTTTTATTGTCCTATTCAAGGTTTTCTAATCCCTTTGGCCTTTTTTTGAACAGCCCTTTTTGTTTGTCCAAAAATGTTTTCTATTCAGCCTGTACCTATGGCCTACCCATAAAAAGTCGGGCATAAAAAGGTCCTATCTCTATTTTTTTTTACAACTCCAACACTTTTTTTACGAATAAGGTATGTAAAGCAAGGACATTCTAAGTTGGTGATATTGCAGCAAAGCTCAATAGTTAGTGTGACCATGAAAGCATTCTTACATTATTGTGAATGAACGAAGTCTCATTGAAATAAAGCTATAGGTACACATTGGGGTTGACAAGGGCGGCGGTCGTAGGAAATACACACTTTTATTACTCAATTTTGCACCCCGAAGGTGTGTTTTGAGTTTTTATAGAGGGCTGAGGGTTTATTGTAGTATTGTAAGGGATAATTGAGGAGTGTTATGGAAAAATGGCCGGGGTAAGGCCCTACCTAGTTGGTTAGGGCGAGCGAAGATTCACAAAAAACTGAGTCGAAATTACGTTACTTACTTTTCAGATGCCTCGGTCATGATTCGACACGTCGAATATCCTAATTTCTACTCGCCACTTCACAGATTTCACCATTTTTATGACATAAATACATCAGATTCACTTTAGAACGATTGTTTCGGCCCTTTGTTGGGCCTCAGTGCGCCTGCGTCAACACAGTCCGGGCGTTTATTCAATGAACGCGGCGCGGCCGCGCGACAGGTGGCGTGTTTGTCGCGTAGAGCAGCCCGAAAGAATATGCGATTGGATGTTACCGCCGTCTGTGACGCACTGGCCAATGAGAGCGCTCGATGCTGCGCGCGCACCAATGACAGTTTTTACCGAACAAAGAGAATGAACCCCGCCAATATTTGAAATGCCAGGAACCGATTAATTTTTTCACCCTTAGATTCCAAATCTGTAATTTTCATCACGATTATTATTTCATTTTGTAAAATTTGTAAAATAACACTGAAAATTACATTTGAACACGTATTTAGTGGATATTACTTGTAAATTCGTTATTTTAGGACGGGGTGCTTGCGGAAGTGGGTCGAGGCTTCGACGCTCCGACTAAAACTGAATGGGCTCGCCCCGTTCATGCAGCCCATTCAAAAATATATAGGTCAAATGAATTGCAGCGACAGAATACGCTGTAGTTAGTACGTGGCCTAGTTGCAGTCATTCATGGTTGCACAGCCTCCGTTCTATAAATAGATGTCCTATATTTGGGGGGGTCATTCGCGAACGTAAGTGCAGCGAACTAGGTTATCGCTACCTGATTTTCTTTGTTATTAGTGCATGACGTAGGCTTGTGACGTCATTGTATCGCGTAGTAACTGTATTGGATTCTGCGGCGTTTTGGGATTTTTTATGGGGTAAGTACGATTTATTTTATTCAATTTTGTGTCACCATAAGACTTATTTTCAACATAATTATGACTTTTGACCTAAAACAACTGAATAATTAAATTTTCATCTGTTTCTTCAATGATAAACATTTCGAAAAGACGTACAAAAAACATAGTAGGTACTCTGACAGCAGAAGTTGGTTTAATTTTATAAAAAAAATCTTACGATAGCATTCAATTACCTACCTACTTGTTATTTAATAAAAATTATAGTCGAAGCTACACAATACAACACCTAAGACTGTGTGGTGTGTTAACAGGCGTTTAAAAATAACGGTTAAAATGATCCTTGTGACTTTAATGAATAAATTAATACCTATTACATTTTGAATTGTATTAGTTACATCATTTATTTAGAATCACACTGAATTAGGGTAGTAAGGTTTTTGAGTGGAGACCACGCACTGGAAAGCAGTCTCTTAAATGGAAATAAGACCTAATAGAGGTCGCTGGGAGCCGTTGACGCAAAAGATCGGTTGTTCTAGAAGTCATCCTATGATGATATTGATGAACCTGTACATATGGGTAAAGTACAGGCAAACAGACTAATACAAAAGTTTAAATCAATACTACCTTAGTTCACCTAGCTTGACCTAATTTAATAGGTAAGTACCTATCGTACGTAATTCGTAGTATAACAAGCTAAATAAGGTTAAAAACCGAAACCGACGTAATGGTATGGTAGCCTATGTTACCCGGACCATAGTAACGAATCGATTGACACCTCATTAATCGAAATCGAAGGAGTAGTTAGGCGCTACGATCGAACATACATCCAACGTAACCCTTCCTTTTTGCTTTGCCGTAGTCGGGTAATAATGTAGCCTATGTCACCTGGACCATAATAACGAATCGATTGACACCTCATTCATTAAAATCAGATGAGTCGTTTAGGCGCTACGGTGGAACATTGGTAAAAATACAAACATCGACTGCTAAAAACAAGCCTTCCTTTTGACTCAGCCGTAGCCATGCAAAAGCTACAATGGGCTCTTATATCTACTGTGGACTTTAAATATATCAATTTAAGAACGATTATGCAGTGCCTGGTAGTTGGTGCTCCAGGGCAGTTTCGTAGTAAATATTGTACCTATCTACTACTTATGTTGAAAGGGACCATACACGTTACAAAAGTCGCACGGACCGGATTCGGTCGCATTGCGACAAGTTCGATCATGGTCCAAGATTGTTTAAGGACTCAGTAGAGTCACACACATACGCGTAGAGAAACACCAAGCATAGCCCTCTCAATAGCACGCTGAGCGACCTTGAGCTTTCTTATGAGGCCCATAGTGAAAGGTGTTCGTTAGCCCAGCAAAAAGTTGACTGCTTTCAGGATTCTGAAAGCACAGGGAATTACTGCATTGCCTCGTGTAAATGTGCGCGAAATCTGGTAATTTGTGCATATATGGTTTAGAAGTTATTTTTGATAAATATATTTTGCTGGGGTTACGTTTGCCCCATAATTAGCGAGGGAATCAAAAGAGCACGAGGTGAAAAATCTTTGCACTCGAGGTCAACACGTAACTTTTCATCCCAGCTCATCGAGGAAATGACTAAATGGAAAAATAAAAAACATTTACAATCACAAGATACTTTTATTTCAGTTTAGGCATTACCTAGGTACTACATTATGATAGGTAAGTATTACAGAATAATCTTTAAATTATAACAAATAATATTTATATATAATTAAGAAAAATTTAAAGTAACGTTGCTACGTTGAGTGTAATATCGATATGTATGTCTTTTTTCATCTTTATTTTTGCTTTTAGCATTGAATACGTACTCCATACAGTACCTACTTATTTCTTGGTCTCGGATAATTCAATAAAATATGCCAGCAAAACGTTTTCTGAGAAAGTTTAGGCTCCTTTAGCTAGTCGCCACGTGTTAAACATATCGTACTGTTTTCTCGCGTGATTGTTGAGGGAAAAAGCTCATTTGCGCATTTTTAACAGTTTCAGTCAATTCTGTTGGCGTCAAATAAACTTCCTCGACGCTAGAATCACTCATTTTAGGTTTTTCACTTGTTTTAAAGTTTCTTGTTTTTAACCTAAGGGGTTAACAATACGACGTGAAAAGAAAATGGCGCCAGTAAAGCAAATTAAAAAAAAACTGGTTATCTGTAAAGTTGGTTCACGGACGATAGTTTAACGTGACAACGTCATAACAAAACATTGATGAAATGATTGCATACTTTTATGAATAACATTGAATCATTTTTATTGGATTATCACTATTTTGTATGGATACCAAGAAAGAGTGAAATGAAATCTGCAATTTAATTAAATAAAAAAATTGAATTTTCAAAAATTTTAAAATTGAGGTTCTAATAAAGATAATGTACTTCTTAAGATATTGTTCATCTAAATTCTATAACTTGTAATTAATTTTAAAAACTGGCGTTTAGCTATAAAGTTTAAATATAATTATGAACAAGTTTTCATAGAAATAAACTGTAATCAAATATCTATCATCAATTATATGAATCACCATAATTTTTAGTCAATTGTAACATAACCTATTATTACTGCACTCGCCGACAGATGCTACTTTTTTTAATAATAAAAGAATAAATACTTGAAATTTTAGTAGTACCTAATCAGATTTTTAGAATACAAGATTAATTAACCTTTATTACCGAAATTGTTGTTGTAATAAGCAATGAAAACCACATTAACTTTTCACTTCACTTTATAAACAGTCGACGAAAAAGTTCACGTGTAGATGTAAGTTGTGTGCTGCCGCTGTCTTTCTTCTCCTCGGATGCATAGGCCAATCGCATGGAAGAGAGATAGATGCGGCGCAAGCGTACAATGAGCGCAACGGGACAATGAATCATCCTTTTTCGTTCATGCAGCCAACGTTCATCGATTTATTAGACGTTGTCACGTCAAAAAAAAGTATTACACCGAGACGGTTTCGAGTCTGAGTTTTAAAAAATTAAAAAAGGTTGTATGATAAATTCGGTACCATGGAGGTAGGAGTAAATAGGTTTAATGATGTTTTGAAATCATAAACTTAGTGCACACGATGTTCTAAATTCAACTTATCCTCTAGCGGATAAAAACGGCTTTTTCACTCAGATATCGAAGAGCATAAATACTCTTTCCGAGATGGTGGGATGAAAAAGTATTTTAACACCAGCTGCTCGACTATGCCAAATTATTGTCATGTAAACCTCACCGAAAGCAAGTGATTAAATCCCTACGGTTGAGCCGGGAGTAAAGTTGTACTGAATTTCATTATGTGATTTGAATTTGGAACCTCATCTGTATTACAATTTGAATCAAAGAGACCCACACAATGAGAACTTATTCGTAAATCGAACTAACCTCTGCACAGAATGCACCAACCTAGATTTGGTTTTTATTGTCTCGCGGATAGTGTGAAAAGTAGAGTAGTAGGTATTCTCCTCGTGGATAAAACTGTCTGCATCTTGGGCGTGCTTATTATCCCTCGCGGCACTCAGGATTTTGTAACTTCCTCGCTCAGTATAATCGTATCCATTGTGTTTTTTTCACTATTAAACTATGGCATCTTATTTTAATATATAAATAAGGATTTGTCATGGATGATTGTACCTATTTAATTTTAGTATTTGTGAATGTAGCCTCTTTTATTTAGATATATAAATAAGAATTTGTCATAGAGATTGTATTAACTTACTATAAATGCAATGAGTATGTATCATTCTATTTTCATATTTAGGTACATAGATATGCCCCGAAATCGCGTTTTCGGAGCCGCTATCCGAGTTTACAATGACCAACTTTCTGAACAAGATTAATGAAAAGGACTTAGCCTTTACTGATGTATTTGTAATGGATAGCATGTTAAGTTATAATTATTTTAACACTAAGTGGGGAGTGTAAATCGATAGCCTAGTTCACTTAGCTGACCTGATTACAATACCTATGCTACTGCGGTGTATACTGTGACGTATGACGTCAGAATACGCGTCGGGTCAACTTTTGGATGACTGGGTGGGGTTTGTAACCGGTCAAGTACGAGAGAGACTTCCACCATGAGGGTTCCGTATCTACGTAAGTATATTGTGTTATTTTAGCACCGTCATGACATTACGATTATAAATGCGAAAGTTTGGAGGTTTGTTTATTTATTTTTTTATTACTCAATCACGTCGTAACGGCTGAACTGATTTCGATGAAATTTGGTATGTAGATAGATAGATAATTTCTTTATTGCACACCATTTAAATACAAACATTTATAAGAAAATACACCTAAATAATAGGTACAACGGGCGGCCTTATCGCTAAAAGCGATCTCTTCCAGGCAACCTTTGGATGGACAGGATCTATGTGAACAAAATAAAGACGGCGGCGTAAATCCGATATAGTACACGTATATTTATTAAAAATATAGATATAATATGTACGTAGATTATAACCTGGATTAATACATAAGCTACTTTGAATTGGCAAACTACGCGTGCGAAGCCGCGGGCGGAAGGTAGTCTAGTAATATGAAACAAAGTATCAAGTAAACTTTTAAGGCAGATTTCTAAAAAATTGTTCTAGATAGTTTTTTTTGATATTTCCTATAATCTTTGAATATATTTCTATCAATCATATTAATTTCAGATTGTTTACTTTGCAAACTTGGGAGTTATGAGGGGAACGGTATATTTCTTTATTATTTTTTCATAATAACTCCAAAACTATACGACATAAAAAATATGTTTTGGAATGTGTAAATTATGCTCTTTTATTATAATAATAATAATGCTGGACATTTCACACAACGGTATCTAGCCTTAAACTAGAGCTTGTACCTACTATGTATGTACTATGAGAACCAGATAACTGATAGAATATATACACAGGTACCTACTATATGTATGTATTAATGTACTGAAGACCTGTACTTAGCCGGATAGTCCCATTTTGTTTTGTTTATCCCTCTAGAACCCCAATATTTCATGAATTTCTCCACATTTTTAGCTCATTTATTCACACCAGGATTCTGCCATCACTACCTACCAATATACCAAATTTCATGATGATCGGATCAACACTTCGAAAGTTATTCTCGGACAAACAAACATACATACAAAGCCGATTTGCCCAAGTTGATTTGGAGATCTCGCTCACTCTCGTAGGTTCGGAACCTTTGGCGCGCGAGTCTCACTCACACTTGACTGGTCTTATTTTCAAAAGCTAGGTAGGTATATAAGTGAAACGTGTTTATTACAAATATATTTTTATTAAAATCTACGAGTATAACAAATTCTTAGATAAATATTTATGGTATATAAAGGATTAATTTTATAAATATCATTAATAATCCCATCTCACTGATATATTTGTTACTTTTTCACGTCGTAGCGGCTGAACCAATTTCGATGAAATTTGGTAAGTACGTAAATTATGACGTGGATTAACGCATAGGCTACTTTTTTTGACAAACCACGCGTGCAAAGCCGCTGGCGGAAGCTATTATATATATTGGGAATAAATTACTCAAAAAGTCTATAAAATTCCTACCTAAATGTAAATTATGTTAAGTTATTGTGTAATGTAAATAAATCCTAATAAACCTGGTAACATTTATCAATTCCAAACTAATATTCAAAATTCGAATGGAACTCAAACAAAACTAAGCGGCTGAACCGATTTCTATGAAAGGAGGATGGGCAAAATGTATGGAGTTTGGTCCAAAATAAAAATAAAGCCGCTACTTCTGGAACTGACTAAATTCGAGGTAGTGTTATGTACTATGACTTTCCTTCAGTTCAGAGTGAACAAGTTCTTTCTAGCGATTATCAAAAACATCTAAGATATTCTTTTAAGTGTGATCAGATACCGTGTTGTTCGTTATTTCTTAAAGTGGGCGCTTTTTGGTACACAAAAGTCCAGATGATTACTGCATGTTATCTCCTAAACTAACCCGATGCCAGATTTTTTCTCACATTATTTAATATAGTACATTTATTTGAAGTTAATTCTAGAGGTGACCGCTTTTTTGGACCGAAAATACCCATCTTCCTTTGGTATAGATATATTATGAGTACCTACTTAGAAAACTTTCGTGATTTATTTTCAATCATAATTATACGAATTCACGAATTGAACCTATTGTTGGTCGAAACACCGTTAAAACGGTACGTGATAAATCCCGTATTTACATTATGATATTATAAATGTTGTGTACTTTCACTATGAAAAAAAAACAATTTTACAATAATACCTACTAGCCATTAGCCCTACCTGTTTTCATTTAATTTCGTACATAACAAAACACGTAGTATAATGAAATCACAACCCTTTACGCCTTGAACTTCATATAGTTTCTATAAGTTATCAAATTCTGGTGTTTCGCCTTTAGTGGCTTGCGCCATCGCTGCTTTAGGAAGATCATCTCCTTGGTTCATTGTTGCATTTAGTAGCCTCTGTGAATAGACAATTTTTTTTATACAAAATATAAAATACGCTATCATAAGTATGTTAAAATCATGTTTGAACACTAACTCCTTCGGGTCATACTAAATGGAAATCTTGAAACGCAGCAAAATGACTTCAAACTGGCGGCGCTTCCCCTCTATCGCGCGCGATGCGTCACAGTCCTCACTCAGCGTAACGAATTTGATCCTTTAGCTATCCAGTTGTGTAATTACATTTTGTATGGAGATGATAGATATGTAGCTGCAACACCAAACTGTATCCTCCAATTTTTTGAATTGCCTCCCACTATGGCAGCAATTTTAAAAACTTAATCACATCAATATAACTTACAATATGCGCCAAACCGACGTCATTAGGCCTGCTCTGTGAGTACACCAAGCTTTGCTTCGTGGTCTGCACCGCTACGGGACTCTTCAACGCGATGTTCTCCGCTAATTCCATCACGTGCTTCAGACAACTGGAGGGGGGCAGAAATTACTTTTATTAGTCTTTTTTCAAATAGCTGGTCACCTGTGTGTGACACAGTTTATTTTATTTTTATTTTTGTGAGACGTTTGTTTTAGTAGTTTTTCTTGTAAATTTGCTTAATGTTTTCACTGCTAAATAGAAATATTCAAGTTATTCAACTTTTGGTGTGACGTCACATGATATATTTACATAATATTTTACGTTCTATGGACCTGTCATAAGACTAGCTATTTGAAAAAGACTGTGAACCTCGACGCAAAACAATAGGTGTTGTTTGTCGCCTGTCTGTCTGTGGAATCGTTGTTCCAAAACGGATGGACCCGGATTGTATTTGAACAATCTTCCATTTCCGATTTTCTGTTTTCTAAAGTATAACCTACTTTAGAAAAGAGAAAATCGACAATATGTTACCTTTCTTTATCCGGGAACACTTTGCTAACCAATCCAATAGCCAACGCTTCTTTAGCGTCAAACTTTCGTCCAGTGTAGCACAGCTCCCTGGCTATCGATGTACTGTTCACCACCTGCAAGTTCAAGAAATATATATATAGTATACATATATATATATATATATGAAGTAATAACAGGAAGTTGATTGTCGGTCATAAACCTAATCGGCAAGCGATAAAAATGTTTGCATACATTAATGTAACAATTTATACTGCTCGCCTCTCCTTATTTTAATATAATATAAATGTAATAATTTGAATTTGGGGGGAGGGGGGCAGAGTGGGGGAGTGGGCGGAGGAGTGTGAGGGTGAGGGGGCGGAGTGTGGTGTGAGAGAGGCGGAGTGTGGTGTGAGGGGGGGCGGAGTGTGGGGGTGAAGGGGGCGGAGTGTGGGGGTGGGGGAGGGGGGGCGGGTGAAGAGGGGGCTGGCTACGCCCGTGATATATTATAATTTACTTAATTAAACACGTACTTTAGGTAGTCTCTGCAGTGTTCCTACATCAGCTGCTAAGCCCACGTCGACTTCCTTCACTTGGAACCACGCGTCTGCTGAACAGTATCTGAAAGTTTTTTTTTATAAATATAGCTGGACATTTCACACAGCGCTATCTAACCCCAAACTAAGCAAAGCTTGTACCATGGGAACCAAATAACTGATAGAATACTAACATACTTTTTTAGATGTACCTAATAAAAATTAAATCAGTTTGGGATCCGATACAATCCAAATGATTAAAACCCAGATAAAGCTAAACAAAATATTTATCAGCTTGATAAAGTCTCTGATCTTCATATCGGAGGGGAAGAAGTGGAACGTGCAGCACTAGCTGATGACTTTAGCACATACTTTAGTACGTGTGAATAATTATTTTGTTTGTAACTACTGATATAAAATGATGTTTACTTTGCAATGTATTCTGCTGTGACGTTTCCTGGTGTACATTTCTAGTATCAATAAGGAATAAACCTAAATACAATAAAAAAAATTTAAATAATACCTGATATCTGAAGAAGTGATGAGGTCGACACCTGCGCCCACGCACGCATTGTGGATGACGCTTATCACTGGCTTGTAGCATTCTTCCAGAGCTGATATACCGTCCTGAAAGGAAATACTATTTTAAGTATCATTTCTACTTAAAATTGCCAGACGATAGGTAGATAAATGACTATTCATAAAATGGCAAATTGATCTTGCAATATAGTACGTGTTTTGTAATGTACGACATTAAATGAAAACACGGGCTAATGGCTATTATTGTTGTAAAATAGGTTTTTTTCAAATTCATTACCATAGAAAATTATAAATTTTTAAACAACCTTAATATCAAGTCCTAACATACCAATGAAACAGCCTGTATAAAATAGGTCAACAAATCATATGAATTCTACAAATGAATGTAAGTAGGTACCTGTTAAACTGACTAAGCGGCATCGTCGCAAAGGCGCCGCTGATTTACGTAAAAATTGTTTATTGGAAATATATCGATTACCTACTGGATAAATATTCAAGCTACCGGTATTAAACCCATCTCTAAAATCAGTTAATACGAATCCAGATGTGTGTTTTAAACTTAATGTCGTACATAACAAAACTGGTTGTGCGAGGTCCAGTGCGAGGCGAGACGTTATTCGGAGCGGATCGCACTCACCCCCATGAAGGTTCACGAATTGAACCGAAACATTGTCGGTCGAAACACCGATAAATACCGTATTTATAATAATGATTGAAACCAATCACGAAAGTTTTCTAAGTAAAACAGCTTGTATGTAGAACAACAAGTATTAATTCTTAATTTATAAAACCCCCACATAAAATTCCCATTTTACAGCTGAGATCACTAAAAGGAAGAGTACTGCTAGTGTGCGGATCGGATGACCTATCTTCACCACACATAACTAAGAATCATCCCAGTTAAACAAGCTTTCTATTGAAAAAAACAGCGTCCGAATCGGTCCATCCGTTTAGGAACGACGCTACAGACACAGACAGACATAGGTGTCAAATTTATAACACGCTTACTTTTGTGCCTGGGGTTAAAAGACCATACCTGTGCGAACTTGATGAATTTAGAATGAAACCTGGCCCGCCTTGCAACATCCTCTAAGTCCTCAGCTTTCTGTGATAACTCCACTAGGCTGGTCAGCTCTATACCTACAAAATAATATTAACAATCTATTTATAAATAAATATTGGTGGACATTTAACACAGCGCTATCTAGCCCCAAACTAAGCAGAGCTTGTAGTATGTGAACCAGAGAACTGGTAGAATACTTATATACTTTTTTTTTATAAATACATATATTGGATAGATTTCGGCCGGGATTGATATAGGCTACTTTTTACCCGACTGCGTAGGAGGGTAATGTTTTTATCGATAATCCACGCGTGCGAAGCTAGTCACTAGTGTGACACACACAGTAATATTATAAATGTGAAAGTTTGTTTGTTTGTTACTCAACCACGTCTGACGGCTGAACCCATTTCGATGAAATTTAGTGTAAGTATACGTAGATTATAACCTGGATTACCACATAGGCCACCTTTTATCCCATAAATCAGTTCCCATGGGATAAAAATGGGGTGTCAGGTTGCAACAGCGAGTTTAGCTTTATTTCTAGGTGTAGGTAACATTTAGTAATGCAACGCGTACGAAATCGCGGGCAACAGCTAGTACATAATACAAGCAAGTACTTACCTAGAAATTATAAGATGGAATTTGATAAACCAATTTAAATGGATCCAGTTTAAATCAAGTTTTTTAAAGTTCTGAATTACATAACCTTAAGTTAACTTACCTCCAGTAAAATGTTTGCCTTGACCCGATAATACAATCACTCTACACTCTGAATGTTCACTCAGCGCTGAGAAGCATTTTCTTAGTTCACTGTTAATAAAACAAAGACCAAATTAATAAATGCATCAAAGTTCAAAATATATAATAAAAATGAACAAAATCATTAATAAATAAAAGTTTTATGTTGATAACAGAGAGGTAACAATTGTATGATTACAACAATTACAAAATAACAATTGTATGTATTCCTAACAAACTCTTTTTTTTTTAATTACTTATTTATTCTTCTTTAGGGGTCTTTGTTTGTTTTTGTAAACACAACCATAATATAATTTATATAATTCATATAATTTATGTAATTAATATAAATTATTAATATAATTTACATAACTTATGTGACTCTCTAACTAAGATAATGTCGTGGACTACAGTATCAATAGCTCACACATGTACTACCATGTACTAAGATGGACTGTACCTTACATATACAGTGTGGCCCTGGATAAAGTGCAACCCCGAAAGGGGGTGAAACTAGATCAAAAATTATCGACAAAAAAATAGAAAAAAAAATTAAAAAAAAATTAAAAATTAAAAAGTTGACCACTGACCCAGTGGTCAACTTTAAATGCTCCTAGCCAGCACATTTTTTATGTTAGAACGTAGGTTTTTATTTTATTTAAAAGCTATTATGATAGACAATAATAAAAAGTCATAAAAATTTCTAGTATTATAGGCTTAATTTTAAGATTTTTGGAGTTTATTGGAAATTAATAAGCATTTAAAGTTGACCACTGACCGTCAGTGGTCAACTTTAAATGCTCCTAGCCAGCACATTTTTTATGTCAGAACGTAGGTTTTTATTTTATTGAAAAGCTATTATGATAGACAATAATAAAAAGTCATAAAAATTTCTAGTATTATAGGCTTAATTTTAAGATTTTTGGAGTTTATTGGAAAAAAACAGCCTAAAAAATTTAATTTTAATACAAAAATTAAACTTTAAGTCACGATAGCCACTTGTTTGTCAGTTATTTGTTATTTTATCGTCATCGTCACATATCTGACATGATTATGGTTTTTATTTTAACAAAATAGACCTACTACTTTGGAAGAAATAATTTTTTTATTAAATAGAGTCATTAGTGAGCAATAAAAATTTTAATACATCAATAAAGTATATACGATTTTTTTTTTAATATTTTTTTTTATTTTTTTGTCGATAATTTTTGATCTAGTTTCACCCCCTTTCGGGGTTGCACTTTATCCAGGGCCACACTGTATATTGTAGTTGTTTCTTATTCCTTAATAAATAAAAGAAAATAAAACATGTATAGTATTATATTCCTCTATTATTTGTTCAGTGGACATACATTTTAAATGGATTAGAAGCAAAATATGTTATATCTACTTAAATAATTATGAGATGTTTCATTTCTAGAACAATTGCAGAGGATACCTACTTACTACAATTCTTTTTTGATAAATAATATGATGTACATAACTTAGCTTCATATTCTCTACCTATCTAATATATTTAAATGATTTTAAGATCTTTTATTGTTAGAACAATTATACAGGATACCTATAAATTTTAAGATCTATTTAAAGATATCAGTCATCTAGGTATATTAGGCACCAAAGTAACCAGATAAAGGTTACTGGGAGCCATTAGACATTGGCATAACATAAAGTCAAAGTAGGTCACACTAAATACTTACTCCCACATAGCAATGTTAAAGGTGTTAACTTTCTTAGGCCGATTCAATTCAACATGAAACACATTTTTCTTTGGCACCGAAACAGCTAATGTCTCAAACTTTGGTATTTCTGTGCCTGAGGAATATGCCCTTAAAAATGCACCTGTAAACAGATATCAAACAAGTTAAAAGCTAGGAAAGTAGGTAATTATTATAAGTTACATTTAATAACAGATATATACAATTATTTACATAACTCTATAAAAAATACAAAAGAAACAACAGAACCACCTAAAGACCGTTGGAAACAATCTATAGATAGCTCAACTTCTAAGATTACTACCAGGTTTAAGTGTCCCCAAGACACTGGCGGCATTGCTCCGCTGAATTGCAATTTAATATTGACCCATACCGCCCCAGCTATACGTTTATTTGAGTCAATTGGTCAACTCTGGTATCTTCGGGAAATGTAAGAGCTTTGACATGATCAATATCTTAGTAGGTACCTACATACTTACCTACGTGCTTAATCGCTCAGGCCTCAACCATACAAAAATGTATTGGCGTGATCTTTGACTTACATATTATTGTTGTGCTCAACAGGATCCTTATTAATCACATATGTGTACCTACCTAATTACTATTAATTTGAAGATTGCTAAATGCAATAAAAATGTTGATTTTAAGGATATGGATTAACTGGGGAAAAAATTATTGAGTACCTACTTAACGAGTACCTATAGATAAATAGTTCGAAAGTTACAGGAACTACTATGTAAGTATGGAGGTACTATGTATCAACGTACCTATTTTAGGTAAGTACTTACCATATTTTTCATGTAAAATTAAAGTTTGTGGGTATGGAAAGTGGTAAAAATGTCTCGAGTTTCCTTAGAAAACTTACCACCAGTCTCTAGTGTCATTTATTTTCAGTAGACAGATGTTGTTGTTTTTTTTCTTTTAAAACTAGGTATTTTTAAAATAACTATGCCTACGGGATGATGGTTTACGCACTTACCGATTGCAGCTCGTCTAGGCTGAATGTTAGCAATAGTTCTAAGGAACGTAGTCATTGTAATTTTAATTAAATAAAACACGATCGAAATCGCACACAAAACACAAAATTAAATGATCAAAGTCCAAATCTAAACTCAAAGGTAGAGCAAAACAAATGAAATGTTTTGATTTTGTTTGTGATGTCAAAAACAGCTGGTTACCGCTGCGCTGTCAAAATGAAGTGCCACTGGCAGAATCAAGCATTCATCATGAACGAGATGACATGCCCTTCCTTCTTTCAAGGTTTTTTTTCTATATATTGGCAGTAGCGTCATGTATGCACAACTTAGTTCGTTATGCGTTGAATAGATGTCACTACGAGTATCATTTTCCAACTTCAAAAAAAGGTTCTCAAGTCGTCTGTTTTTTTGCTTTTCTCTCGATTAAACTCCTGAGTGCAGAGAGGGAATTTACGAATAAGTTTTTATTGTGTGGGTCTCTGGTTCAAATTTTAATACAGATGAGGTTCTAAATTCAAATAACACTATTCCCGCTAGGGCATAATGAAATTCGGCACAACTTTACTCCCGGCTCAGCCGTAGGGGTTTAATCACTTGCTTTCGGTGAGGTTTACATGACATTTAATTTGGCTTGGACATTCGAGGTGGTGTGAAAAATATATTTTGCTTCCAATTCGTTTAGAATGTATGTCCACGGAACAAATAATAGAGGAATACAATACTATGTATTGTTATTTTGTATATAAATAAATCTTACTCTATTTTCAATAGAATTTTTTTATTTAATAATGATTTTATGCATCTCATCTTCTTTGCCAAATGATTCGATTTGAATGATTATTTTTGCGTTGGGTTCAATATAGGTAGCCCCATAAAAGTTTAAATGAGTTCAAATAATTTTGAAGCTACTTTGCATAGAGGCAGGGATGAAAAAAAAATCGGGTCAACTAGTTAGTATAAATTTATCCGGTCATAATTTAACTCTGTACCAAATTCCGTCGAAATTAGTACCGCCGTTTATTCGCATGAAAACGACTAGTAAACGACGAATAATATGGGTTTGCATTTGATAAAGGCCATCGTTGTCACCATCAATTGTCTCCTGTCCTGTCCTATGGGACAAATGTTCGCAGCTCACGCAAACATTTGTCACAGTTTAGCGTCGTGCCGTATGCAAAATCACGGACTGTGGGATGAAATCAAATCAACTCAAATAATATTTATTGCATGAAATACACGTAGGAACAGAGATCAGTAGTAATTATAGTTTCAATACCGAAACAAATTATTAATTCAATTATGTCAACAATAAAATAAAACTCAAAGGAAGGTTCCAGCAATTTATTACTTCAAATAGCTTACAAAATACCCATTTGTATGACGGAAAGATTCTGGAACTTTTAACGACATTTTTTGCAAATGTTCTATTCCATTAACAAACATGCTTTTTGATATATCTGTAGATACCACAGCCGGGTCCGCGATCCACGATTCCACTTCATCATTCAAAGATACCTCAATTTTATAAAGCAACTTCGTCACAGAACTCGATTGCAATTCAACTTTCTCATTCAAAATCTGCTTCTTCTCTCTCAACACTTGCAATTCTTTATCCATGACCCAAATAAGCAGATATTGTTTTTTTCCTGAAGAAATATTACATTCTAACACAATTTTACATACTATAGTGTACTGGAAGCCAATATCAAATTCTTTTATCATACTCTCAACCGTAAAAATAAAATCTTCTGCGGGTTTGTTTCCTAAAGAAGTTTTATAGGAAAATCCGCGTTTTTCTACACCATCCTCTTTTATAATGATCTCTGAATCAAAAAGTTTAATCATATCTTTGTTTTTCAGCCCCAACCAAGCTAAGCAGCGATTACAATGATAAACTTCTCTCTTAGAATTAAACTTATTAGTCTTTTCTGATAAGAGACTATTATTAATTAGGAAATACGTGAGTCTGTACAACAAATCGTTCTTGTTCGGCTTTAAAACTATTTCGTTTTCAACGTTTCCATGGCAATGACCATGGCAGAACCATTCAGACATATCCAAGTTCTCCGAAGGCATTTCCAAAACTCGATCAAATTTTATCACATCATTTGATACAACATTAGAACAATTCCCACAAGTTATTACTATTTTGCTATCTACTTTAACATTGACTTTCAAATCAGTTACTTTGAGACTGACAACTGGCTTTGGCGCTAATAATTCTTGATAAAAATTACCTCCATTTTCTGGCTCTGTTAACAGTCTGAACGATATAGTATCCTTGTCAATTTTAAGACATGACATAGAGTTTGGTATAATTTGACAAAACTCTTGTATGGGGATTATCGAAGTCTCTTCAATAGATAATTCATCTTCCGAGCAATCCGATAAACTTTCAATAGAAGAGAGGCTATCTCGTCTTTTCTTGGTTCCATCATCACCATAGTAATTGAGGACTATACAATTACTTTGTATGCTAACTTTTAAGTTACAATTCTTGCTTAAACTTATGCCAGTCGTTATAAACACACTACAGCTCCTCAGTCGAGACCTGAGCTCAACAAAAACACTTTTAATCAGCATTTTGTCTTATTTATCTACATCAGTGATTTTAATTCTCTGAACGTGACCATTTGTTTCATATAAATTAAAGATATTGTCCATTTCCCTAATAGTGAAGGGTAGTGATGCTTTCTTGTAGTAATCTCCCATCATTTCGATATTATCGATGACAGTGTCGAGGATATGGGCCTTCTCGGCATAGATGCCTGGAGCTTCGTGTCTTAAGTATGTGAAGTGAATGTGCAGGTGGTAGAATGAAGGCTGGTAGTGAAGGTAGACGCGGAGCTGGCTGCCTGGTACGTTGTATTTCTCGAGGATCTTTTTCTGAAAATGAAAATTGATAGGTAATGATGATCAGGGATGTTGCGAATATTCGCATCCACAAATGCGGAGCCCCCGCATCGATTTGGACATCTGCATCTGCAATAATCGATGCGGATGCAGATGAGAGCAGGTCATGACAAGAAAGAAATTGGGTAGGGCTTGCGAGTGGCGGGTGCCGGTGGCACGTGCGATGAGAGGATTAACTAGTAATTAATAGTGAAGCTTTTCTTATAAATTAGCAGAATTGTGCCCCTGATCTTATGTTAATGAATGAATGTACCTTTCCTTCGTCCCGGACTCGTCTCAACAAAGGCAGATGTTCAGCATCCAAGTCCCGTATACTCTTAATGCCCCTCTGCCGTACAATGGCCAGCAAGTACAGAGTCTCTCTGGTGACCCCGTCCCACTTCAGGTCAGGAAGTAGGACGAATCCTTCTCTCTCGCACTTGTTGTCGTGGATAACCCTATCTTGCTCGCTCTTGCCTTCCAAGATGTTGTACACCCACTGTAAAAAGAGAAATATTATAAAAACAATTCTGGACATTTCACACACCATTGTTGAAGTGCAGAAATACTGAAGTTTTACTAAAGAAGTTGTCAGTGTTACAAGCATGATTTAATTTAAGTTGGTGTCCTCATTAAGGTCTTTAGTGCTGTTTCATTGTGTAGATATTGTGTATGTCTGATACATAACCATATATGTTAAAATAACACTAAAATACCTTCAAAGTGAACTGTTCCTTCTCAATATGAGGCAGGGTTAGCTTCTCGTACAATTCTGGAGTCTCCAGGACTATGTGCAGTATCTGCTGACTGAACTTAGCAATATGCTTCTCTGTAGCCGGGTATATTATACTGGTTTTTACTCCTAGAACAAATAATTAGTTAATAATAATTAGTTTAATAATAGTTAGCAAAACTGTTTAAGTACTGTCATTATTATACTAAGAGGTTAGAAGGGGGTAATGCACAATACAACCCAAAGCGGGACATCATGTCAGTGCATATCTCTTATTCCCTCCACCCTAGGATCAGAATTAAAGTTATGCCAAGAGGATTAGCAAACTGAAGTGGCAGCGGGTGGGGTATATAATGCATAGAACTGATGGCCGTTGGGGCAGAAAGGTTTTTGAGTTGAGAAGATCAGTCACCCTGAAAATCAATACAGGAGGGTGGATGTCACATGGCTAATTTTTTTTCTTTAATCTGGATAGGTCTTTGTTTGACCACAATCTCACCTGATGGTAAGCGATGATGTGGTTTAAGATGAAGCACGAAGATCTAGAAGTAAGCTATTCATTCTTACCTTAAAGAGACCCAGATTGTAATCTTTAGGAAAAACAGACGACGGCAAAGTGTTCCATCCCCATAGCTGTTCTTATAAAGAGCTTAGAACCAAAATGGTGTGTGCAAATGGGTGGTATATCAACTAGGTACGGATGGTACTGAGCCGTGCGCCTGCTTGTCATTTGATGGAAGGGAGATATGAAAATGATGAGAATAGTAGAGATACAAAGAAAGATTCAACAAACATACAGATAACCTGGCTAAAAACCTTTTGAATACCAAAAAAAGCCATTTTCAGTTCTCTTACTCAGTACACTGACCTGTGAAGATATCCCATAAGGGGGTAGCCAGAAGCAAGTCCAAACATTATGTTTGATGCATATGCTGACTTCTTGCATAGAAGTTTAGCAAGTTGTTAATTTTAATGTGATGTAAGTATATAGGTACCATAAATGTTAGTTTTTTTATTAAAAATATGTACTGTATGCCCCCTCTTCTAACTAACAGAACCTTTGTGAGGTGCACTAAATCCTATTCTACATTTCTTTGAAATAAGGACACAGAGAGCTTTAAAGGTACTAGTTTATCAAACAAATGTTTTTCACTGCAAGTTGTTCAACAAAGGTGAGGAACAAAGGAATTTAGACACAATAGAGAACAACACTATTTACCAGCATTTCCTTAGAGACACTAATTAAAACAAAAGAAACTCGCGTATCTCGACATATGTTCAAGTGACGCAATTAATTGATACAAACGATACAAATCACTACCTACGACAACGGATGTCTCGGTCGTCTGAATGAAAGAGATTTTTTTAGGACCGATTTGTCCAAAGGTACGCAGAAGGAAATAAGAAACTCACGACTATTTCATATAACTTGCCTCGTCAAAGAATTGATGACTAATCATCACCTTGAAAACTTCGTTCGAATTTCGCAAGTATACAGTGGCGAAAAGGCGCCTAACTTACCGTTGATCGAAGAACGCGGAAAACACTCGAAATTTCCGTAAATATCGTTCTGAAAGAACGTACGGAGCTCTGTTTCTACTGAAAAGTACCCATTTTCGTCTAGTTCTTCTTCTTTAAATGCATTTTTTTCAAAAATAACCAAAGCCACGCCACTCTTGTCCTTAAATTTTCCTTGTAAACAAACGGTCTTCCTGTTCGTATTGTTGTTTAGTACTTTTTCCACAATAAAATCTTTCAACTGTAGTTGATTTTCACTCACACTATTCCCATTTTCATTGTCGATTTTAATTTTTTTACAATTTGGAGATTCAGATTTATCAGCTTCACGATTACTGTCGGACATTTTGTGTTTTTTTTTTTTAATTTTCGTTGCCAGTGCCAGTGTCAGTGGTTGTTCTACTCGTGCATGCGGTTTGATTTGGTTTTAAAAAAAATATTGTTTACAATTAGTACATATGTTTATAAAAGCTGTACATAATGTTGCGGTACTGTGATGTTTATTATTTATTTACCACAAATTATAATCAAGCATTTAAATTAGATTTCCTAAAAATTCCATAATCTACAAATAATTATGCCACTTGACAATAGATGTCACTGTAGTAAGAAGTCCTAAGGCAGCTGCCGTTTATTTACTGGAGTTTATCTTACCTTACCTGTGCTACTGATAATGAATGTAAAATATGATGTTAATGAAATAATATAAAAATAGTAGCGAACGGGCTATATAGTTTGGCTTACAAAGGCGCTAGATAACGCTCCTATCACCTTTTACCGCACTTATTATAGACACTTTTACCACAAATCATAGCTACATTTTTTTGTGGTGGCGCCATCTATTTATTATGCTAACCAACTTGTAAACTATGCCGCCCCAGAAGAACGACGAATGAATTGAATTTCGTAAAAATATTAAAATTTGATCTATGAGCCCTGTAGGAATCGCGGCTAGCTCTTCCCGGGATGCTAATAGAAAAGTCGAGTTTACTGTACAAAAGCTATATTGTATATATAAAACTACGACTATTTATGAGTGCGGTATGGATGGTTGCTGCTGGTGCACTGACTTCTGTAGGCGCCCCGGCCGCGCTCGCGGCACGAGTAACCTACTTAGGTCAAACTGCTGATGATGCTAATATACCTACTCGTATCTGTGTGATCGATGCATCGAACATACTCCCGAGGGCGAGGTACGAGATGAGAATGAGATGAGGCGCTACAATCGAGGGGTTAGTATTACATAGATGATCAATATTTTCTTAGACTAGGTGATTGTTAGGACAATGCTTTAATGCTTTAATCTAAGTGATTGCTTCATTACAAAACTAATCCCTATTCTATACTAAAAACTGATTGTCCGCTGGTTGGCTGCTTGCTGATGGGTGAAGTTATTGTGTCTATATCACGTAAACTGGACCACCGCACGATCCCACTGGCACCATGCCCTAGCTCGGACATGGGCTGCCGACGCGCACTAACACTATCTCCGCTGGAGGACGCCTCTCTCAGCGGGTGAGACGCGGGGGGTGGCACCGGCGGCGCCACCGGCTCCTTGGCGCGCGCGGAGGACGCACTGACGGCTCGTCTGCTTCGTCTCCACAGGAACACCAGGAACGCTGCTACGATCGCTGCTAATACGCTGTACGATATTGCGTATTGGTGAATATCGTGCGTTGTTAAGGTCACCTCCTGTTGTGCCGCTTCCTTCATTGCGCTGATTTGCTCGCTGAGCTGCTGTAGCGAGGAGTTAAGGTGATAATCTAGACTTGGTTCGATAAACGGTAACGTAGCGTTGAAAGTGTGGTGCTGTATCGGAGCTATGTTGGTAAGTACTAGGTCCGATTTGAGATTAAGTGAGCTTTGTTGTTGATAGGAATATAGTGTGACGTCACGCCCCTTTGCTGTGCATTGTTTTGTTAGGTGAATGAGCCCGGCCCTGCTGACTTGGCGGACTCGGGTTTCACGGTCACATATGATTGTAAGCGTGTAGGTATCACATGCGAAATATAAATAGAACGACGGGTCGTGTAATTGAACCCATTTATTCTGGCAGCTTTCTCTTTTGATCTTGCAGGTGTCCATCTTTTCCGTTTGACAGAACTTTTGTTCTGGACCCAGATGCTGGATGGGAGCTTGTAGCTGACAGATGTATGCTTCATCTTGATATTCACAGCCTTGAAGATCTACGATAGAAACCGGTAGATATGAGTCCCTCATCAGATTAGTTGCTATGTAATCTGTTGTTAGCTTGATGCTGATCATGTCGCTGCTGATTTGAAGAGGTACTGGTATCAAGTGGTATAGCTGGAAGTTGTCTCTGCTGATCAAAGGTAGAGTGATTTCGAATATTAGATAATCTCTACTCATTCGTGCTTTTATCTTTAATATGTTATAAATTTTATATAAGTTTGACTGAATATTGTCTACAGGTAACGTTAGCTCTTTCGATATTTGGCTAGAAACTATTTGAAGTTCGTCGCTAAGCTGCTTTGGTGTCAATAAATGTAGGTTTATCTTGCCATGGTAAATATCTGTCAGGGTGTCGAGGATCGTGTCCTGGATACGCTTCAAGTTTTGGATCATATTTGTGGTCGCCATTGCTGCTAGAGTAAACTCTTGTAGAATAGACATGCTTTCATACTCTTTTTGTAGTGCTTGGTTGATTGAGTTATGTAGTTCAAATGTCTATTGAGAAGTTTATGCTGGGATTCTATTGCTTGTTCTGTTCGCATTAGAACGTTGTACTCGGCTTCTACCACAGATGTCTGGTTCTTCCAAAGTTGCAGCAGGTGCTTCTCGTTGCTGTTTACGAGTTCAATGTCTTGCTGATATTTATCCGCAAAGCTTTGGTCGAGTACTCCAAACAATGTGTTTGCTATAGAGCCTACTGCATTGATAAGGCCGCGACGTGCCCTTGACCGCTCGCCGAAATGCTGATTTAGTAACAGCTGATTGTAGTACTGTAGCTCGCTGTAATCGTGTTTCACTTGCAATAGAATCATGTTACAATGGCTCGCCTCTTTAACCTTATCACATGTTTGTTCTAGATATTTGGTAAATGAATTAACTGCTTTCTCTCCTTGCCAGTAAGGTCGCATGTCATAGTAAGATACGATTTTCCACTGGTCACGGATTAACAGCATTTTTCCTACCGGGTCGTAGTATAACGACTGATTATTAGTGAAATGAGTTATATTGGCCGATACGTTTGAACAAATGATATTCATAAAAAAGATCCATGCAAATGCAACGTTAATAAATCTAGGATGCTGTTTTCTACCTAATTGGTTACTATATTTTGCTAAATGTGCTACATTTTGTTTGCTTTCGTCATGTTCCGTTTGTACTACTTTGCTTTGTTCTATAGGTAAAACTGATAATTTTACTATAGGACGCTTTATAATGCCGTTTTTTGTTTTAAGAGACACCACTCTTACAAAACCATCATTTCCTTTGTGCACTTCTATCACTCTCCCCACAGGAAACTTCCCCGATGAGAAGTTGTCATCGTGAATAGTCACCATATCGCCGACTTCAACGTTTCTTTTTGCTCTGAGCCACTTACTGCGGACAGATAATTGACTGAGATATTCGGCTTTCCATCTCTTCCACAGGTCTTGGAAGATCTTGTTTGTTAGGTGCCATCGGGTCCTAGCGTCATTGGCGGTTTCTATAACTGTTAGGCCCGCGTTGCTGGTTAGAAAGTGTGATGGCGTGAGGAAGTCGATGTCATCAATGTCTTCAGATATCGGACATAGAGGCCTCGAATTAAGTCTTGCCTCGATTTGCGCCAACACAGTGCTGTATTCTTCGAAGGTTAACGCTTGTTCACTTACCACTCTTTTCAGATGCTGCTTTAGGCTTCGGATGGATAGCTCCCAGATCCCTCCTGCACTTGGCCAAGAAGGGCAGTTCCAGTGCCATTCTATGTCCATCTCCGCTACTTCTCGATGGAATGACTCCTTGAAAACTTCCTCTAGCTGCTGATATTCTTCTTGAATGGCCTTGTTTGCGCCTACAAAGTTAGTTCCGTTGTCGGAGTACATATGCTTAGGTGTTCCGCGTCGTGCTGCCATTCTTCTCAATGCTGCTATGAAAGAGGCGCTGCTCAAATCGGAAACTAACTCTATATGAACTGCTTTTGTAACCATGCAGATAAACAGCGCTACGTAGCCTTTCGTTGTTTTTATTCCTCGTCCTTTGTTGGCTTTGACTGGAATAAAACCCGTTAAATCTACCCCTGTGTGATAGAACGCTGGTGCTGGATTAGTTCTAAAATCAGGATAATCGCCCATAATCTGCTGTAATTTAATGGGCTCTTGTTTTCTGCAGGTGACACATCTAAGGATCTGTTTTTTAACTGCGCGGTTGCCTTTAACTATCCAGTACCTTTGTCTCAGAAAGGACGTGGTAAGCCGAGGACCACCGTGGAAGGTGAGCTCGTGGGCTTGTTGGATGAGAAGCTCAGTTAATCTGCTGCTGTATGGAATGATACTAGGAAATTTCATTTCTGCATTGATGTTTGCATTACTGAGTCTTCCTTTGACTCTTAAAATACCGTCTTCGTCCACATATGGATTTAAGTTTGCTAATTGGCTATCAGACTTGACCTTGCTGTTATGTAATAGGTATTCTATGTCGTTATAAAACTCTTTACGCTGTACCTGTTTTATAATAATTAATTTTGCTGATCGAAGCTCGTGTAACTTGAGATACTTCGGCTGCCTTTGTTTACTAACCCTAGGGGTCAACACGCGTCGTATCCACGCTAAAATCCTTGTTATTTTATTAAACGAACTGTGACGGGTAAGTAAATCTTCGACGATGCTGCTGTTATCGGAGATGTTACTAATTACGTTCACGTGCTTTTTAACCTCTTCGTTCGTAGTAAAATTCATTCTTTGCTGTTTTGGTTTGAAATTGAGTGACGATAAGAATGTAGGTCCTTGCCACCACAACTTATGCTCTTTGAGCTGTAATGACGTCAGACCTCTGCTTGCAGCGTCAGCTGGATTCTCTTTGGTATTTATCTTTGGCTTTTTTCTTTGGCTTGAGCGTTTAGTGGTGGCGTTGAAGTAATCTAGGCAGGTTTGATCTTCTACCGACATTTCGTTTTGTTCTTGAATGTCTTCAATCTTCCAGAACTGATGTATATCCTCAATGTTGTTAAGGATAACATTGCAATGAAAAGAAGTCTTTACACTGCCGCATAGAAGCCACCCTAGCTGAGTATGCTGCGCTAGGGGCTCAGATTGTGTGTGTCCGCGGATTAACCCCTCCATCAGGATGTTGGAGTACACCTCTGCACCAAGAAGAAGGTCAACCGGACGGCTGATATTAAAATCCGGGTCTGCAAGGCTGATATGTGCTATATGTTTCCATGACGGTTTTGCGAATGTCCTATTTGGCAAATGTTTAATTAGATTGTTCATTATTAAAGCGTCCGTAGTAAACATAAAATCAGTGTAAGTTGATCGACAAGTAATTTTAAGTTTACCCTTGCAGCTATTTTCTCGCTCTCCTACCCCAAAAATAGCTCCTTTGCAACTCTCGCGCTTTAACCCTAGCTGCTGTGCTGCTCTCTCAGTAATTACCGAGACCTGTGAGCCCTGGTCGATCAGTGCTCGCAAAACGTGTTGGTTGTTATCTGCTGCGGTAACTTTAACCAAAGCAGTCGCTAATAAAATTTCAGAAGTTTCCTCTCGCTGAGATGTCTGAATATTGTAGTTACCATGCTGCTGCTGTTGTTTACTATGCTTTAAGTTTAAGCTCTTAGTTGACGAACTAGATCTAGGTTGACTTGCGAAATAATCATGCAAAATTGTGTGATGCTTTTCGTTGCATTTGTGGCATCTTTTTGCTGAATAGCACTTGGCCCCTTCGTGATCATAAATGCAATTCGTACATAAATCTAATTCATTTAGTAATTTAATTTTTTGTTCGTTTGCTAATTCCAAGAATCTGTTGCAATTTATTAACCTATGACCAGAATCGCATCGAGGACACTTATTTGTTGACGCCGACATGTGTAATGATTTCGCAATTTCATGCGCTTTGTTACTTTTACCATCACTAATAAAAGGTTTATTTTTATGGTTTTGATAGTGAGACGTTTGCTGATGAGATGATGGGCTTTTAGGTGTCCCATCTTGTCGTCGCCGAGATGACTCTAGAGTGGTAAACTTGTTCTCTAGGAAGTCCATAAAGTCTTGTAGAACCGGTAGTTCTCGCGAATTCTTCAAGGATTCTATGTACTCGGCAAAGGACTCACCATCTAACTTCTGGGACAATATGTACACAAGAAGAGGGTCCCATGACTTTGTGTCGATACCTAGATTCTTAATGGCGTGGAGACTCTCTAAAGTAACGTCATGAAGTCGTTTGATAGCTGCATACGACTGCTGCTGTATGTTGGCTAGATTGTAGAAGGTGCTAACGTACGACGTGAAGATGTGTCTCTTGTTGTTGAACCGATGGTTCAAGATTTCCCAACAGGTTGCATAGTTGTCCGCGCTGATTGGAAGATGCTGTATCAAACGCTCCGCTTCTCCCTTGAGCTTACTCTTAAGAAACTGCATCTTCTGAGCCTTTGACAACGATGAATTTTTGTGGATAGCTTCATCAAACAGATCCTTGAATGATACCCACTGCTGAAAGCTACCTGTGAAAACGGGTATATCCATCTGAGGTGTGGTCTTGTCGCGATACGATGTCGACCACATCCTTGAGCTTAAAGCTTTCCTCAGGCCGTTGTAGGTACGCTCGTGCTTGTTGAAGTTGTACTCGTACGCTTCGTCTTCTCCCAACTCCAACATGATCTCCCAATGGTAGTTGTCCACAACCGTCCAGCGAGTTTGTAAGGCTCGCAGGGCGTCTTCGTATTCCCATTTTTCTTGGTATGACTCTATATCTATGGTATCTACCGTTTTTGAAAAGGCTTTAAAATTAATTACCTGCTTACGTAGCATAATATCTAGCTGGCTATTGGTACCTAAATCCTCGTCTCGCTGTACACGGGGGTTTGGCGGTGGTGGTGCCGGGGTCTGCGGCCGCTGCTGTCTGCCGCTGGATGGACCTACTTCCGGCTGGCTTTCTCCGGGTTCAGAGACTCCTAATTGCTGCTCTAGATCTAAGTAATACCTATCGATCGTCGTTTTCGCTGCTAGGTACGACTTGTTAGTTTGCTCAAACTCAGAATCGGCAAAGTACTTATGACTTTTACTTTTGAAAGGCAAAAGCTTTTCGTGGTTTTGCTCATACTCTCTCCAATACGCTTCCAGAATGTCTATTTTGCGTATACCGTACTCCAAAGTCTTACGCTCGCTGCTATCCTTTTTAAAATTAATAAGGACTTTCCTAATATTCTCCGCTAAATGTTTTTGTTGAGAATAAAGGGCCTCCATAACGTCGGTGAAAGTTCGAGCACGTTCGTTCGAATGAATGAAAAGGAACGCTCTTACTTGTAAGCCGTTTGTCCTACGGCTGTTGCCGGACTTTGTGTAGGCGCGAGCGGTTCGCTCACTGCTGCTGCTGGCCTGAATGGGTAGTTCCCCACGTCAGTGCTGGCTGAAGATGCTGAGGGCGCGAGCGGTTCGCTCACTGCTGCTGCTGGTCTGAATGGGTAGCTCCCCACGTCAGATGCTTGCTGAAGATGCTGAGGGCGCGAGCGGTTCGCTCACTGCTGCTGCTGGCCTGAATGGGTAGCTCCCCACCGCAGTGCTGGCTGAAGATGCTGAGGACGCGAGCGGTTCGCTCACTGCTGCTGCTGGCCTGAATGGGTAGCTCCCCACGTCAGGTGCCGATGATAGCTTTCCAATAATCTCACTGGTAAAGCTAAGATAACTGAATCTAATGGCTGCTGGTACGTCCGAAGCACTCACGGTACGACTTGTTATGATCGCGCTATGAATCCTCGAACGGTATCTCGAAGGACCATGTAGGAATCGCGGCTAGCTCTTCCCGGGATGCTGATAGAAAAGTCGAGTTTACTGTACAAAAGCTATATTGTATATATAAAACTACGACTATATATGAGTGCGGTATGGATGGTTGCTGCTGGTGCACTGACTTCTGTAGGCGCCCCGGCCGCGCTCGCGGCACGAGTAACCTACTTAGATCAAACTGCTGATGATGCTAATATACCTACTCGTATCTGTGTGATCGATGCATCGAACATACTCCCGAGGGCGAGGTACGAGATGAGAATGAGATGAGGCGCTACAATTGAGGGATCATGTTGGAGTTGGGAGAAGACGAAGCGTACGAGTACAACTTCAACCATAGGTCGCTGGTTCAGATCCGGCTCGAAGGACCATGTAGGAATCGCGGCTAGCTAATATACCTACTCGTATCTGTGTGATCGATGCATCGAACAAGCCCAATAATGAACTTTCCAGTGAATATATTTTTTTAATTGACAACAATTACTTTTGGAGTTTGTTTTTTATTTTTATTTCTTAATTTTATAAACTAGTAACGTGGTTCGCCCCGAACTGAGATCTCGCGTAATCTTTGACTATCAAAATAGTGCCACGAAATGCATAACCAACTTACTTGACCTACACTTTCATTCAAATTACAGGTAAAGGGAATTATCTATTTGGTTACTTTTTTTGGAGTACAAAATTTAGTTATTCTGGATTTCAGACTTTTGCCTATATTTGTGTCACTAAAGCTACACTCATACCAAATTTCAGCACTTTGGGGTCACTGGTGTACCTACCCTGTGAATTTTGTCAAAGTTAAATTTTTATTGTAATAAGTAATAACTCAAAAACGGCAAGGACTAAACTAAACATAAAAACGGGGTCTACATTTAGACCCCGTTTTTATTTTTAGTTTAGTCACTAATTGAAGACCTTTCATTTGACGTCCCACTTTACCGTCTTTAAGTCCTTTTTTCATTTTGTTTTACCCTCTTGAACCCTTCAACAACCCCCCCCCCCCACCCCCACCCCCCAGCTGATTTAGTTATACCAAAATTGTGCCATCTCTACTTTTCTATGTATCAAATTTCACGATGATTGGATCTACGCTTCGAAAGTTGTTCTCACAAACAACAACAACAACTCAAACAAACATTCATACAAACAACGCCGATTTGCCAAAGTTGATTTGAGATCTCGCTGGTGGGGGACCCTATAGCAATGAGTAGACCGGTACACCAATTATTAATGCGTTGTAAATAAGGAATGCGGCACCTTAACTGCTGTGTACCAGTGTCTTATGCCGGTTCCTATATCCATCAGTAAGCGACTACGATCATATCTCCTTGAACAAGAGTAAACTAATGTTAAACTTTGACGTTTTCAAGGAGAAATGAGTCGTAGCTGGTTACCGACAACTAGAGAGGAGTCCACCATTATTGAAGCTCTCTCTGTATGTAATATAATTCTGTGCTGTTGGATCTCAGCAGTTATTTAATGTGCCGATTTCTTTTTTTTTTTTTTTTTTTTTTTTCGAATGGACTAATCTCGCTGTTGGCCTCTGAGGCCGTGACAGCTTAACCGAACTTTTGGCGAGCGCAGATGGCGCTCAGCCCAGTAAGTTTTATAGGCAACTAGCGCAAGGGCACCACTTAGGTACGAACCTCGGCTTGGGCTGTTGCCGGGATGGGGATAGGAGAGAAACGCCCGGGTACATGTCTGTACCTCGTATAAGCGGCGACTGAAGGGACTCGTCGACCTCGCCGGCGAGGTCGGTGTTTCTGTGAAGTGTTTGCTCTGTCTGATATAGATGACTCACCTTCCGCATTAGCAGAGGTGATTTCGTCATCCGGGTCTCCGAGAACGTGTCTCGGACGACGGAGGATTTTGTTGGCGGGCGAATCCAACGGGTAGACCGGAATGGTGTGCACCAAAGGGTTCGGATGGTTAGAGGCATGTTCATAAAACCGCTTGGAAGCGAGCTTCATGAACCTGGCTATTGATTCTAATTTCATATCGCGATGTAGATCGTTATTGCGAAAGTACCAGGGCGAGCCTGAGGCTTTTCGCAAGAAGCGATTTTGAATAACCTGAATGGCACCAACTTTAGGAGAGTGGGCAAATACTACAGAGGAGTATGTCATGATGGGGCGAATGCACGCTTTGTAAAGGGTCACCTTATTTTTAAGGGACATTTTACTTTTCGCGCCTAGTAGTGAGGACAGTCGTCCTAGGGTGAACTTTGCCTGATTGCACCTCTTAGTGATGTGCAACCTAAAGGAGAGACGCCTATCGAGGATGACACCCAAGTATTTGGCTGATGGGGCCCAGCGAATGGGCTTGCCAAATAAGGAGATCGGTTTGGGAGTGAGGTTTCTCCGTGAGAAGAACACTGCTGTGCTCTTCGACGGGTTTACCTCGATCCGCCACTTGCGGAACCAAGTGGCTAATGAATGAAGGGCAGCCTGCAGCCTTATACCCACCCGATCAGGATTCCGATTGGATGTGTACAATGCCGTGTCGTCTGCGTATAGGGCTATTTCCACTTGAGGAGTGCGGGGGATATCGCTGGTGTACAGCGTGAACAGGAGGGGGCCGAGAACGGAGCCTTGAGGGACTCCCGCTCTGACTGGTCTAGGACTAGAGAGAGTGCCTTCCACGGTGTAGCGAAAGCTGCGCCCTTGCAGGTAGTCTCGTAAGATGAGCACGAGTCTATCTGGGACTCCGAATTTAAAAAGCTTGTAAATCAAGCCATTGTGCCAGACTTTGTCGAAAGCTTTCGCTACATCGAGGAAGACGGCACCAGTATCTGCAGGCCAGGTACTTTGCCAATTGGAGAGGACATGCTCCGTTATGCGGAGCACCTGTTGTGGGCATGAGTGTTGGGCACGGAAGCCAAACTGCTCATCGGGAAGGAGTTTGAACTCATTGACATGAGCCCAGAGACGCTTCATTAGAAGACGCTCATATATCTTACCTAGACTATTGAGTAGACTAATGGGACGATAGCTAGTTGGGTCGTTTGCCTGTTTACTGGGCTTTCGGATGCCAATAACATTGGCTTCCTTCCATGCATCAGGGAAGGTGCAAGTTTCCATGGCCGCATTGAAGATGCAGACTAGGATATGGATAAGGGGTACAGAGAACTGCTTGAGTACTCTGTTGGAAATGCCGTCAGGGCCAGAGGCTTTCTTTGGGTGCAGGGCCTTGATAGTGTCAAAGACTTCAGAGGGCTCAATCGGATCAAGTGGGGAAGTAGGGGATCGGGAGGCTAAGCGGTCAACCTCGCTGTTTACCGTATGGAGGTGAACAGGGTCGACGGGTTCGAGACTGGGCGAGCATTGGGATTCGAGGGTTTCAGCCAGGAAGTCGGCTTTTTCCTCGTCTTCGAATGCTGGAGGGTGATTGGGTCGGATAAGGGGAGGCATCGGAGCGAGAGCGTCCGCTTTCATGGAGCGAGCTAACCTCCAGTAGGCCAGATGGCTAGGCTCGATCCCCGAGAGCAGGCTCTCCCATTCACGATTGCGATGTTCTTTGATGCGCTCTCTCACCTCACGGTGCAGGGAGCGCATCAAGACTCTATTGTCGTTAGTGGGGCAGCGACTATGAAGTCTAACTGCAGCGTTAGCTTCAGTCATCAGCCGTCTGATATCATCTGGCAAGGGGCCCCGGTGGTCATCCACTACGGGCACCTGCTTTGATGAGTCTCTGACTGAGTTTGTGATATGTCTGGTAAGGGCGTCAACCGCTACCGTAATATCACCAGATGTCAGAATGACAGAAGGGATCCTATCTAAGTCAGTCGAGTGCGCAGACTTGAGAGCTTTCTCAAGTTTATGCCACTCTACCACCGTCTTGGTGGCAGGGGGCTGGTCAGTGGGAGGGCCGAGTAAGAGCATTACCGGTCTATGATCGGAATCTAGCTCATGAATAACTTCAATTAAGCGCAGCCGGAGGGCTACGTTTTTGAGAAGAGCAATGTCAAGGAGCTCAGGAGGAGTAGAGGTAGGGAAGCGAGTCATGCCCCTAGGGGCAATTATGTCGAAATTAAGGGGTTCAACTAGGCTTTCTAGCTGTTTGCCTTTGGAGTTCGTCGTGGTACTATTCCACATGACGTTTTTGGCATTGAAGTCACCCGCCAAAATGACGGAGCTTCCTAGACTGAAAAGGGCTTGCAGGTCACTCTCGAATAGAGGTGAGCGAGGCTTGCCGGGAGGGACGTAGCAGGATGCAATAATGACCGAGGAATGCCCGGTCATTGCTAGCCTGCAGACAGAGGCTTCTATGTAGGTCAGAGGAGGGGGATCAAGAGGCATGCAATGTAAAGCCTTCTTGTAGTAAATGACAGTGCCGCCCTTTTGGGCTAGCAGTCTGTCGTTGCGTACGATTTGATAGTTGGGGATTTTAGGGTCCCGATGACCGGGCTTTAAATTAGTCTCTTGCACTAGCAAGATGTCTAGTTGGTGCCTATTCAGGAAATCTTGAATGATAAAACGTTGCCTTGAAAGGCCGTCAGCGTTGAAGAACGCTAGTGATATCGAACGGGGTTTTTTCCTTTCCTTTTGTACAACCATTTTGAAACCTAAAAGGGTTTGGAGGAGGACGAAGCTGCCTTAACGGCTGCGAGAAGAGCTGAGTGCGCCTCAAGGGCGATCAGTTTTTCTATTGTGGAGTTAGCTTGCCTCAGTTTTTGTGCAAGCACGCAAACCTCGGCAAGATCAATGGAGGAGAACTCCATGATGAGGGCTAAGTCAGCAGCAAAATCCGACTTGCCCATTTTGGCAGGGGGGGCTGGCTCTGAGGAGCGCAGAGGGGGGGCCGTTGCCCTGAGGGCTAGGCTTGAGTAAGGTAAGGGCTTGGCCCATGCTGAGCCTTTGGGAGGTTGTGCCTCCTGCAAGGGCACCATAGTCAACTTAGGGGTTGCTTTGGTGTATTGTGGAGAAGGTCGGGGTTGACTCCTACGAGTCACCACCCTGCTGACCTTGGGCGCCGAAGGACAACCACGATAATTCGCGGTGTGTCCCACGGCACCACAAAGCACGCAGCTTGGCGGCTCGATGGTATCTTTGGTGCGGTTGCAGTCAGAGGTGCCATGGTCACCCAGGCACTTGACGCAACGGGGGCGGGCGTGGCAGTTTTTGGCCGAGTGGCCATATAATTGACACCTGTGACACTGGCTGGGAGTGCCATTTCGGTGGGGGGGTTCTACCCGGAGGCCGGAGAGGTTGTTGACCATCTTCAGGTTGAAGATGGCCTTTCCAGCCGGTGAGAGCTCTAGTACTACAAGCACTAGGTTGTAGGTGGTCTTACCGTTATGCATACGGTGGACCTCCTTTACTGGGAAGGACTGAGCCAGTAAATCTGACTTAATGGATTCAGTGGAGTGCTCCGCAGGGAGGCCGCGGATCACAACTCGAAGGAGCCGTTCGTCTTCGAGAGCATAGGTGTGATAGCCTATGTGCTCTTGACGTAGGAGGGAAGTGAGGCGACGATGGTCGTCTGACGTGGGGAGTAGGACTTTAATAGCGTCCTTGGTGTTGCGGGCGTTTGTGAATGAGATCTTATTCTCATTACACAGATAGGAAACTCGGTCCCACTTGCCCTTTTCGCGGATGAAAAGGGGCGGGGGAGGCCTTTCCTTCCTCGCGGCAGTGGAAGCCGCGGGGGCAGAGGCGGGGCGGGCAGGCTGTGAGGCCGCGGAAGGGGTTGCCTTTTTGGCTGGGGGGGAAACGGAGGAGGAAACCCCCTTCGACGAAGATGATTTCGTTGAAGAGGGCTTCTTCCTCTTACCACCCGCGACTAGCGTAAATTCTTCCTCAGAGTCGGAGGAAGACGAGTCGGATGCCTCCGCGGGAGGCGCGGGGCGTAGGAGGAGGTCGACTTCCATGTCGATCTCGGGGGAGGGTGGGTCCGGAGACTCCGGTGAGTCTAAGAAGACTCTACGAGGTGAGGCCTCGCGAGAGTCGGGCTTTTTTGAGGTAGAGGGAGGCGCAGAGGCAGGAGGTTGAGGGGAGGGGGCAGGCATGCGAGCCGCCGATGGTGCCTGAGGGGCTTGTTGAGGCTTTCGAACCTCGTTAGTGGCCTGAGGGGCCTGGGCAGGCTTGCGGGCCGCCGGGGGTGCCAGAGGGGCTTTCTGAGGCTTCCGGGCCTCGTTAGTGGCCTGAGGGGCCGGGGATGGCTTGCGAGCCGCTGGGGAGGCCAGAGGGGCCGGCACGGGCTTCCGGACCACATTTTTGGCCAGAGGGGCCGGAGCGGACGTTGCAATGTCCATTAAACTCGGGAGGGGTGCAACCGATTGTTGCACCCTCATAATACGTTGTCGGACATTGTCGGGAACGTGCTCGAGTATTACCCGGATTAAAGAACCCGGTAACTTAACGAGGTCGTCCCCGGCGATGTCCATCATAGCTCTCCGGGGGGGAACACCCGGAGAGGTGAGGGGGGTGAGTGGTCCTCCCGTCGGGATAGACAGGAGGGGTGAGGCCTATATGTCCTACCTAAAGTGAGTCCCTTTACCGCTCTTACGGGGTATGAGGGGTGTGTCCTAACCGATGTTTGGTGTCGGCGAGGGAAGCCCCCAAGGCCGGTGGTACCAAACCCAGCCGGATGTAGCGTTCCTCAGGAGAGGAAAGCTGGCGTTCCGGGTCCACGCCCAGTCTGGTTTACGTTTGCCGATAACAAACAATTGTCAACCATATTTTTATCTGGTTCCTCAAAGGGTCCGACATCTTTTATGAACCAGTGTTGCTAACTTTCCAGCAGGTCTTGCGATTATTTCGATAAATAAAACATATTCTCATAGAGTAAGTAAACTTTATTTCACCTGGTTAATACATAATGTGACCTAAAATTAAATTAAAATTGGTATCAGCCGTTTCAAAACTAAAACTAACTAAAATGATACTAAAGTAATATTCACTGGGTACACATTCAAAGTTTGTACTTAAATTAAAATCTTGACAACTGTAGCTGCCAACACTAAATAATCACGAAAAGTTGGAAACACTAAAACACTTTCCAGCAACTTTCCAATTTATTGATTTTTCTAAGTGTTTCTAAGTTTCTAAGTGTTATAAAATTTAATATAATGGTAACATTATAAATCAATACTTTCATCAAAGTTCATGCAAAATTAGCCTTTCTGTAAATACATTAAGAGACTAAAGTTAGGTATATATGAGATTTGTGTATTTTCTACATAGATATATTATATAAAAATTTAATTACATTAAAAAAACTTTACAAGCAAGATAGCTCATGGAAATAATCTTAATATTTGTAAAATTTGTACCTTAGAAAATCTAGGCTGCCATTTATAACCTAATAATTTAGGTCCGATATATTTGTTTAAAGTCATATAGTTGCAATAATTCATTTATAGTAAAAGCGTCTCAAATTTTAGCACTAGCAACACCATATTTATATTTCATTTTCTGTACATTTCAGTCTTTGAAAAGGCACCAATAATTCTGACTATTTCAAAACGCATATTTTTCTAACAATTGGCACTTTTTTGTATTGTCTTCTAAATGTATAGGAAGTGCGAGGCAAAAAAAAGTGCTTGGATTTTGAAAAAATACCCTTAAATATATATTATTATACATATGTCTAAAATTTGACTAAGATCTCATTCACAAAATATAGAAAATTAAATGCCGGCGCCACAGATTTGCTCAAAGTTTGAACAAACATTTGCAAATTGCCATCCAGTAAACAAAGTTCAAAACTCAAAACCGAAAATGGATAGCAAAGTGATTTTTTTATACTATCTGGTGATGGAACAGGGATATGGCCCACCTGATGTTAAGTGTTAACCATCGCTTATAGTAAAGTATTGCCTCGTAGGTCACGCTCCTTAGAAACGTGCCCTACGCTACACTGGCCTGTGTCCATCAACTTGAGGCCTCATGTTCAAATGTTGCGCGTATGTGTGACGCTGGCCTAGCAGAGAAATGATGGATACTTATGTATACTCGTAATTATTTTGAATGTTTTTATTATATTTTAATAACTGCCAGCCATTTTAAATTAGGAGCGTAAGACGACCTCCACTAAATGGAAAGACGACCTATAAAGGGTGCTTGAGAGCCGTTAGGTCACACAAGGTCAGTTGCTCTGGAAATGTATGGGGGAGACTTACTCGTATGTCCAGCAGTAGACGTCCTGTGGCATATACAACCTGTTTTGTTATGTACGACATTAATTTAAAACACACATCCAGAATCGTATAATTGATTTTAGAGGTGGGCTTAATACCCGTAGTTTGAATATTTATCCAGTAATCTATATTCCAATAAACAATATCATACATGATGAATTAATATGATTTGTTTATCTATTTTATACAGGCTGTTTCATTGATATTTTAATACTTGATATTAAGGTTGTTTAAAAATAAAATATATGGTAATTAATTAAAAAAAACTATTTTACAACAATAATATGAAGCTATTACCTGCCCTACCTGTGTTTTCATTTAATGTCGTACACAACAAAACACGTAGTATTGTGAAGGAAATTAAAAAGATAAATAGTGCAATTTTACTATAAATAAAAAGTGTAGGTATTTTTATAGTTTAATTTTAGTAATACCTAAAAAGATCTTTAAAATATTAGTATTTACTTCGTTCGTTTTTTTATTTAAAAGCGAAGTTGGTTTCTTTCGAATACAAACGTTCGGACCGTAAATGAAAATCATAATTTTCGTATTTTTTAGTCAAAGTTTCAACAAAATTGGTCCAGTAATTTCCAAGAGCCTCTAACCTAATGCTAGAGCTGAATTAAGAACCGCCCAAAATACTTTGCATGTATCCATGTATCATCTTTTAATCTTGATCCTCTCCATCCAAAGGCTGTCGATCGCTTTTAAGGTGTTAAATTAGTTTTTTGTTGAAATAACTAGTTTGTAAGGTAGTTTATAAGGATAAAGAAGTTTCCATTAATTCTATCACAAAGTATTTTCTATAGATTTTCATTAATCGCAAAATATTTTATAAAAAGCTTAAACAGCACAAATTGACTTAAAACAACCACGTTTCTAGAAAGCTAAAGATATCTAGACAATTCTAGATACTTGCCTTCAATTGATTACTCGGTATAAAATACTTGATTTAGGATATATTTTGTATTACATTTTTTATTCACTAATGTAACTCTAGTTTTTCAATACATTTGAAGCTTAAAAAAGCTTGTAAATGGCTTACAAAAACAGTAATTCACGTTACAAATTCAAGAAACCTTGAAATTTGCATTTGGTCTACCCTCAATTCACTTTAAAATTAATCCTTCAACAAATTCAACAGAATTACTTGGAATTTCCATTAAAATAGTATTTCACAGTTACAAATTCAAAACTTATATCTCTAATATGTGAGCACATTTCTTGAACTACCGTCACAATTCACTTCTTAATTAATCCTTCTACAAATTCAACACAATAAGGAGTTTTCACGGCCATGTTTTTATAACTGCTAACAGATGGCGTTGCTCTGTCATTCTCTGATTAACAAAGGAAAGTGAATTGTCATTGTCAATTGCCGTGTCAACATTATTTTCCGAGGAACTTGAAATAAACAAACAAACATTTGTGTTTGTTTATCGGATGAAGTGAGATTGTTTTAGACACATTTTGATAGTGTGTCTTTGAGATTTAGGCATTTAAACCATATATTTTGGTGGTGGATCTCCAGACAGCACCATCTATTCCGCTAGTTGGAACTAGTTTTTTAAATCGAAAATGAAAAGCCTTCATTACTTGAAGTTTCCATAAAAACAGTTCACTGTAAACAAATCAAGATAGCCTCGAATAATTTGTGAACTACCCTCAATTCACTCCAAATATTCAGTATAACCCTGTGCGCCGGTGAATATGGCGTCGATCCATATCCTAGCTGCTTCGCCAGATGGCGCCATCAGGTAGTACCTCCTTTGTCGTGTTTTGACTATGAATGTGGTTTGAGGGCTTGGAGATTTTGATGTGTTGCCGTGGTCTAGGTATACTTCTTCTATTACCTAAAAAAGGATACAGATTAAATATATAAGATTGATTTATTTGCGATACACGGGTTACAATAGTTGGTAATCAAATAATCTAGGTATAGCCATCATTACCACCACAAAATGTATTACAAAAATTATACATTAACTAGCTGACCCGCCCACAGATTTGCACGCTTCAAATTTCCCGTCCCCATGGAAACTTCGGGATAAAAACTATATACAACTATCTTGTCACAGTGACGCGACACTTCATGTAAATGACTTCACGTCAATGAACGACGGTTAATTCATATAAAAATACTAAAATCGCGATTAAAAAAAGAGGTGTGGTAGAAGGGTGAAAAATATTTAACGACCTATTCTCACACCAACCAAATATGTATATGAAAAAATCATTAAAATCGGTTTACCCGTTTCGGAGGAGTGCGACCACAAACACCGTGCGTGACACAAGATTTTTATATATTAGATTATCATCATACTAATATTATAAATGCGAAAGTTAGGTTGTTTATTACTCGATCACGTCATAACGGCTGAACCAATTTCTATGAAATTCGGTGTATCGATAGATTATGACCTGGATTGGCACATATGCTACTTTTTATTGACAAACCAAGCGTGCAAAGCCGCGGGCGGAAGCTAGTTATAAATAAATTAAAATATGTCCGGTCAATTGGAATTTGTCTATTAAACATTCATCTATAGTAAGCTTGCTATAAAAGTATTTTATTGAGTTAATTTGGTCAATTTCAAAAATAACTTAGGAAGGTGATTAAACATCCTAGGTAAGGAGGTTTTATTTATTAAAAAAGTGAACTCGTAAAGTATTTTCAAATTTGGAATCAGGTTAAAGTTTTCCAGTATTGGTTTATCAAAACCTATTCAACGCACCGCTAGATGGGGTGCGTGAGTAAAAAAAACCCCCAACTCCCCTATAGGGAAGGATTTTTTACGATACAACTATAAATAAACGATTTTCTGATTTTATCCTTTACTTGTGCTGTGAAACATTGCTTCTTATCAAATTTCATGATTAAACGGTAAGTACCCTATAGGGTTTGATTTATAATAATATTTATTTATTCAGACAACATAGTTCCAATACATTCACTTAGGTACATACATAATTAAATAGGTAGGTAGTTACATATTCAAATAGTTGATAAGTCATCCATTATTTATATGCGAGCAAAATATGCGTCTTACCTAAACCCAAATGGCCGTATTTTTTTTTAAATGGCTCTAGCGTCGCAAATTCGGCCCGAACTTTACTTCTGTACCAATCTATTTTGTGGTTAAAGTCTGTAAAGAAAAGTGAACAAAGTCGCAGGCTGTAATTAGTATACTTACTTGAAAGTATGCGCCACCTCTCGGTTTCTTCTCACTCTTGTCCCAATAGTAGACGAACGTTTTCGTCTCCCGGTCGAAAACGAACCACCTAACACAACAAAGATCAATTAATACATTTGCTTTCAATAAAACCATTTAAGTCTCGTTTATGTATAAATAATCATATTAAATAATATCGCGGAACAAATATTTGCATGATCCACAGATATTTGTTCCGGGTCTGATTGTTTCTTTATATCTATATCTATATAATATATAAAACAAAGTCGGGTTAGTTACACCATTTATAACTCAAGAACGGCTCGACCGATTTTGATGATCTTTGGTTTGTTGGATTTGTCTCCGCCCCGAATAGCAGAATAACTATTAAAATATCGGAAAAATTAATGCAAAAAGAAATGATGAAGAAAATTCATTTTCTCATCCATAATGATAGCCAACAATTGTACCGGGATAACGTAGGTACATATTGGAAGCCCGCGTCATATGCATGTCAAGGCGATACGAAGTTTATCGGGTCAACTAGTATTATATATAAGTCAGTATTTACAAAAAAAAGTATTCTATCATTTATCTGGTTCCCATAGTATAGTTTTGCTTAGTTTGGGGCTGGTATGCCGCTGTGTGAAATGTCCAGCATCATTTATTTATTTATATACCTAAATCACTAGCTGACCCGCCCCGGCTTCGGACGGATTTTATTAAAATGTAGCTTTCTAGTGAAATAATTTTTCATTTTTAAAGTTCAGTAGTTCCGGAGTTATTAATATAAACTTACAAATAAATTTTACTTTATCTTACTAAATAAATAAATAAATATTGCTGGACATTTCACACGCCGCTATCTATCCCCAAACTAAGCAGAGCTTGTACTATGAGAAAAAAGAAGAAAGAAAATACATTTATGTGACACACACACAGGACAGACTATTGAAAACAGAACATATACAGAACGAACATACCTACTTACATACAGATTTTATCAACAAAGAAAAATTATACAAAGAAACAGGAAACACACAAGATAAAAATTAAGTACATATAATATAGGTAGGTAATTACAAATAATATGGTCTTCCGTGCTGTGTGGGTCAAACAGGCCCCGTCTCAGCGTATTGCTGCTAACCATCCGAGGATAGTAAGCGGCGCTGGTTTTATATGAGAACCAGATAACTGATAGAAAACTTATACCTATACTTTTTTTATAAATACATACTAATGATATATAGAAAAACACCCAGACACAGAACAACGTTGACTCCTGCGTCTCAGCCGGTTATACGCCCACTACGCCACGGAGGTCGTCAAAAAGTCAAAATGTTAGTATAGAAAATGTGTCGTGATTAATCAGTCAAATGAATTACCTTTTGGACCAGGTGTGGAATTTAGCTCCCAATTTGTGTAAGTAACCGCGACAGGAACCCGATGTGACCGTCACGTAGGGGCACATCTCAATCTGATGACCTGCGGACAACACCAACATTATAATATTTCTGATCCCACTCTGGTATCCTCGTAATAACATCAAAATATAGATTAAAATCCTATATTAAGAAATAACAGTAAGGACAACTTGCTCTACGATGCCTAAACGTATTCAGTGGCTAAATATGATTTAAGGAGTTGTCAAATCATACAAATAAGTCAAAATTAACATGTTTAATCGCTAAATATGTTTAGCCATCGTTCCGCAAGTTGCCACCTGTATAGGATGTTTGATAATATACGCACAAAAATGAAAGGGGTTATTTTGATGAGCATAATAAATAAATTTGTGAAATGTTTACCATAGAAATGTAAAATTTATTTTGGCATGTAAAAACAAACACTATATTAAACTTATGTTGTGTTATTGCACAATGCTTGCCATCAAACCACAGATAGACAGTAGACAGATAGACACAGATATTAGTGACATCTCGAGATATCTCTTGTTGCCCCTTTCTATCCCAAAACCCGCAGCCATTTCCGAAAGAGATATCAAATCAACCTTTATTTTTGGATGTCGATTGCAATAGTAGGCAGTAAGTTTTATATCGAATTAATCATCTAAACTTAGTCGATTTTCTTTAAAATGTTATAAGATAATTAGTAGTTTTTTTTTGAGAAGTCTTTTTTTATGTTTTGAGAAACCGTCATTTGAATATCGTCCGTATATTACCCAACATCCTATATACAAAATGAGTTTTGACAGCACCTGCTCGACAATGTCAAATTATATGTCATGTAAACCTCAACAAAAGCAGGTGATTAAATCCCTACGGTTGAGCCGGGAGTAAAGTTGTACTGAATTTCATTATGTGATTTGAATTTGGAACATCATCTGTATTAAAATTAGAACCAAAGAGACCCACACAATAAGAACTTATTCGTAAATCGAACTAAATGCAGAAAGTGTGGAAAGTGGAGTATTCTCCTCGATGATGCCACCACGTCCTCCACCTTCATGAGTTATGAATTACTGTTATGAATTATGGCGGATATGATGATGATTGTGAACAGTAGCGTTGCTGTAAGATATTGTTACGAGCTGAGGGTTCGGGATAAAATAATGGGAATCGATTTCACCAAAATAACACTTTTATTTAACACTAGAACGATGATTACACGAACTTGGTCACACGTAATCACAACACGCTAATTCACACCACTGTTGCACCACTTAAAGTCACCGAAATGATCGCACGTATAGCTTAATCCAGACTGACTCGGGAGCAACTACTGTTCACGCGAGACCCTTCCCACGTCAGTCCTCCAGGACCTCGCTGAGACTAACTCACTCAAACTGACTCAGACTGACTCACTGAGACTGACTGTCCGGCCATCTCTCCGGCCTATTTATATCGTACACATTTCGATTGTTCGAGAAGGATCTCGATCGTTCCAGGAAAAGGGTCGGTCCCTCGACACAATGGCCACTCCATTGTGCGCAATCGCAGACAATAACAACAATAACGCAGCAAAACAAAAGCGTTCGAGAAGTTAAGATTATTACTCATTGTTTAACAGCCTCGGCGTAACACTGCCCCCTCCTAAAACATGCTCGTCCCGAGCATTCTTAGCCCCATATCGCGGCAGCCGATCAACACGAACAATTTTAGGCGCACCTCGCGCTGAAGATGTAGCAACTAGAGGAGCCACATTGCCGTCTCCAGTACTTCAGGACACCCAGAGTCCCTTTCTCATCAGCGATCCCAATTCCAGCCTCCAAAACACGGCTCTCATGATTTCTATCTGTTCTTTCACTTCCTGGAATTACTTTCCAGATAAACCGAACAATTCCCTCATCAGTCGAGCCCAATTCCAGCCTCCAAAACACGGCTCTCATGGCCAACGTCGCTGATCTTCCTGTTGACGACGCTGCTCTTCTTTATCCTGACGTCGCTGTTCCTCTTGCAACCGAGTCTGCTCCACCTGTTCACGTCGCTGTTCCTTCTGTAACCGAGCCTGCTCTTCCTGCTGACGACGCTTCTCTTCTTTATGCTGACGTCACTGTTCTGCCTGCAACCGAGCCTGCTCTTCTTGCTGACGACGCTGCTCTTTATTATCCTGACGTCGCTGTTCTTCCTGCAACCGAGCCTGCTCTTCTTCCTGACGTCGCTGTCCTTCCTGCCAACGTCGCTGCTCTTCTTGTTGACGACAAAGCATGGCCATAATAGCAGCAAGATCGCCAGTCACAGGAGTTTGCCCCACGGATGATGATGATGGTGCTCCAAATGATTCGGCGGCGGCTGATTCCATCTCCATCGGCTGACGACTCTGCCAAGCTTCTTGAACCGGAGACTCCCCAAACCGCCTTTCATCCATTTCCTGTTGTCGTTGACCTCTCGTCCTGACACCGTCCACGTTATCCATTGGTAGAACCGGCATTATTTTATCCCACTTCTGACACCAAATTGTTACGAGCTGAGGGTTCGGGATAAAATAATGGGAATCGATTTCACCAAAATAACACTTTTATTTAACACTAGAACGATGATTACACGAACTTGGTCACACGTAATCACAACACGCTAATTCACACCACTGTTGCACCACTTAAAGTCACCGAAATGATCGCACGTATAGCTTAATCCAGACTGACTCGGGAGCAACTACTGTTCACGCGAGACCCTTCCCACGTCAGTCCTCCAGGACCTCGCTGAGACTAACTCACTCAAACTGACTCAGACTGACTCACTGAGACTGACTGTCCGGCCATCTCTCCGGCCTATTTATATCGTACACATTTCGATTGTTCGAGAAGGATCTCGATCGTTCCAGGAAAAGGGTCGGTCCCTCGACACAATGACCACTCCATTGTGCGCAACCGCAGACAATAACAACAATAACGCAGCAAGACAAAAGCGTTCGAGAAGTTACGATTAACATTTTTTAACATTGTTTAACAGCCTCGGCGTAACAATATATTACCTGCGGACTCGACGTGGCGGCGCAGATCGAAATCGTCTCTGTCTTGCGGCAGGTAGCGCGTGAGCGGGCGTTGCGACTCGCACGGGGCGACGCCGCGACGGCTCCGACGCGGCGCATTGCTAAGCGACACTGGAATATTAAAAAAAGTTTATGTATCAGCTAAAACTAGATAAACCAGCAATAAATGTATAAATATTGCCGGACATTTAACACAACGCTATCTAGCCCCAAACTAAGCAGAACTTGTACTATGGGAACCAAATAACTGATAGAATACTTATATAATTATATTTTTTTTTTATAAATACATAATTATAATATATAGAAAAACAACCAGACCCGGAACAAATATCTGTAGATCATGCAAACATTTGTTCCGGGGCGGGAATCGAACCCGCTACCTCCTGCGTCTCAGCCGGCTATTAGCCCACTGCGCCACGGAGGTCGTCAAAATCAAAAAGATTGCTACTCAGAAAAGTTTTTTTTAAACTAAACAGGTATTGTGGTAGTACTTCTCCAGGCGAGCCCTTTCACAAGAAACTCTACTACTCTTAAAATAATCTACACTACAACATTACACCGGGGTCTCTAATCTATCTGCGGGGTCCTAATGCAGTCTACTCTACGCCACAAAAAATAGTATTTCTGTTGCTCTAGTATTTAGGGAAGCCTAAAAAAACTAGGGTTGCCATGTCCTGAAATGGCATACAATTATTTACAAAAATCTTAGTTTTTTCTAGTGTTAGGTTACCTAACTACGAGTATGATGACTTTTCCGACTTCATCGTAGATTTTTTTTTTATAAACTTGTAGACACACACGCTGACAGGCCTCCTGATGGTAAAGGATCACCGCCGCCTATAAACTCCTGCAGCACTCTTGGTCCACAGCACTGTGTGAGACTTCCACGCATTTACTATATCACTTTTTCTTGTGAAAGGACTCGCCCGGGGAAGTGCTACCATCATACCTATTTCTACCGCCAAGCAGCATTGCTGTGTTTCGGTTTGAAGGGTATGGTTGCCGGTGAAATTACAGGCACGTGAGGCTTTACACCTCTATGCCTCAGGTTGATGGACGCAGGGAAGTGCATCGTAGGGCACATTTCCAAGGAGCGTGACCAACGAGGCAAACTTTGTTATAGGCGATGGTTACCACTTAACATCAGGTTGGCCATAGGCTTGTTCCATTTCCAGTAGTATAAATATATATATATATATATGTGGGTGAGCTCATTGCCGGTTGCGGGAGGTACGATGGTAGAAGTGGGAAGCAGGGATTAAAATGAACAGCTCTTCAGAACATTCACCGTTAAATATTTTATAGAAAACGCCGAGATCTCCGATTTAAACTGCATTGTTTTAATAGATTTTTCAAGCATAAAAAACACCTATATTTATGTTGGGAGTAAACAATAGCGTGAAATATTAGTGTTGTCTCAGTATTCTATGTTAGATATGTTAAATGGCTTGACATTTAACACACAGCTATTGCGCAGGTGTGTATTTTTTGTCAGTATTTTGATTATACCCAATAATTTATCTAAACTGTCTGAGTACTAAACGAAAATGAAATATTTTTTATTTTTAGCGTTTTAACAGTCTGCCAAGGGGTACGTTGAAATAATCTTTATTCTTTATTGCTAAACTGTCCTAGCTTTTATGTATTTTTCACTTGATTTTATGTTTTTTTTATTGCTTGTTGCCGGCTATTTAGTGAACGTTTTATATAATTACTAGCTATTGCCCGCGACTTCGTTCGCGTTACTAAATGTGTAGGTAACCTAGAAATAAAGCTAAACTCAATCACGCAGTAACGGCTGAACCGATTTCGATGAAATTTAGTATGTACGTAGATTATAATCTGGATTACCACATAGGCTACTTTTTATCTCATAAATCAGGTCTCATGGGATAAAAATGGGGTGTCAAGTCTTTTTTATTGATGATAGTCAAGCGCTTGACCGCTATCTCACCTGATGGTAAGTGATGGTGTGATTGAAGTTGGAGCACGCTTGCCTAGAAAAAAGGACTGGAAAACTGGACTTGAAGACTCCGAAATTATACTGATCCGTAAAAACATACGCCGGAAGTTATTTCCACTCCTTACTCGTGCTAACAAGAAAAGTTGAAGCAAATAGTTTGGTACTTCTCGGTACGTCTGCTTGTCCGGTGGTGGAAGGGAGAAAGGGATAAGGTCATGCCTTTATCCCGGAGGGGTAGGCTCAGGACTAGAGTGAGGGACTTTAACTTTTATTTAAATTTTGTTTATTTAATTATGCCTATTAAGAAATCACACTTCTGCTAACCCGTTTGACATGTTTAATTAAGTTTTTACTAACAAATATGGATCTTTAACATCTGTAAAATGAATAATAATAATGAATAATAAATAAATAAACTCAAATGAATAAATAATAAAAGGGTCGAAGATGGCAACGCCTGTGCTGCCAAAGATATGACAATTTCATACGCAAGAGCTTAATTTTTTATGATTTCTAAGTATTTTTATCATATTTCAGTGTAGTTTTACTGCCATGAAAAATGGGTTTAGTGATAATGTGAATCAAGGTTTATTAAAATATATGTAATAACATTGTATGATCAGATACAGAAGTGTCGTATTTTCGTTGTATTTTTTTTATTAAACGTTTTGGAAATAAAAAATTATATTTAGAAAACTTCGTACAGCCTTGACATGCATATGACGCGGGCTGTCAATATACGTCACCCACTGCGTCTATGTATGAGAAACAGTACGTGATAAATCCCGTAGTTTATAATAATGAAAAAAATATAAATTGGACTCATAAGAGGGTAGTTGCTTAGTATTTTAAAAGTATATTGGACGACTACTTGGCAAAGGCAATGAATTAAGTAGGTACTAAATATTGCGTCAGATCTTTCCTAAATTCTTCACCTGTCCTGCTAGCTTACTCCCGACAGCTTCGAGTTCTGAATCAATCGAATTTGATTCGAATCTAATGCCTTTTCGTACTCTTGAAATCGACACGAGCGCACGATCGTGCTGTGGCTCAAATCGGAACTAACTATGATCGTCTTCAGTCGCTAGGATCGAAAAATCCTTACTCCCCACTCTCGATGACAGCTATGTATCGAGTTGTAGGATCGAAGCTAGACGTCAAATGTTACGATAGCAAAATGGCTACTTTGTTTGGTTCGAGTGAGATTGTTTACTGTGATTTACTGTGATATTTCCTCAAATTCGTCGTAATTATGGCTCGCGTTGCGTTGTTTTTCAATGTTCTTGAAGAAGCGAACCGTATGGACATTCGGGTGAGAAGAAATATGCAAATAATGATTCGCTACAACACCCGGGCATTGGAAATGGATTCTGAAGAATTTCGGAGAAATTATCGTTTGTCCAAGGAGTTATATGATGTGTTGGTAGAAGATTTAACACCGCTCATGAAGCAAACAATCAGACGAAGTGATATTTCTGTTCTTCTGCAAGGTGAATTTCTTCTAGGTTTTAAAAATAAATCGTAAGTGTCTGTCTTCTATACATCTAATTGATTTTAAAACAATTGATTATCCAGGATACGCCGAATAAATGTCCGCGTATTTTCTATACAATCTTCATCTTCAATTGATTTAACAAAATAATTGTCTTTACAGATTTTGGTTGCATTGTCATTCTACGGTACTGGCAGCTACCAAAGAATAGTAGTAAGAAGAAATGGTATGGTAATGTCTCAACAGTCCGTATCAAAAGCTATAAGAGAAGTCACAAAAGCATTTTTAAAGCACAGAGACATTTTAACAAAGTATATAAAGTTTCCCCAAACTGCTGAAGAAAGAAATGTTATTAAAAGAAAGTAAGTAGAAGACATTATTATGTGTGTGTGACAGCATGATTGTAATAATAATTATTATATATTGTTCTTCTTTTACAGATTTTATGAAAAATTTCATATACCAAGTGTGGAAGGTTGCATTGATGGAACACATGTGGCCATCATTCGACCTACAGAGCATGAAGAAAGATATTTTAACAGGAAACATTATCATTCCAGGAATGTACAAATTGTAAGCTTACATTACCATTTTAAGTCCATGTACCTATGTGTACATATTTTCATTATCTAATTGTAATTATTCTCTTTTATTTTCAGATTTGTGACAGCAACATGAATATTTTAAGTGTAGATGCTACATTTGGTGGCATCATGGAATCATGGGTGCCACCCATGATTCTTTTATATTTAATCAGCACCCAGTAAAGGCACATTTATTAGAATTAAAAAGTCGGGGTGAAACTGTATATTTATTAGGTAAGTAAATTAAATTACAATAGCATATGTACTAAAATCAATTATTGACCCGATAAGGATCATACCAATTCATTTTTGTATGGTTGTGGTGCCTGACCAATTACAGAGGTTTTTTTTATTATAGGTGATTCCGGGTATGCTCAGAGAGCATATATGATGACACCTGTTTTAAATGCAGAAGCTGGATCTCCTGAGGAGCATTACACGCAGAGACACTGCTCCGCCAGGAACACAGTAGAGCGTACAATAGGGCTTTTGAAAGCTAGATGGAGGTGTTTATTGCGTCACCGGGTGTTACACTACGATCCACAGAATGCAGCCAAAATAATAAACGCATGTTGCGTGTTGCTTTAATTTACTAAAATATAATTTGTTGTGTTAATTTACTACCTAATATGTATTTTATTATATATTTAATATTATTCGTTTAATTTCTATTTTCTAATGCTTGTGCGATCTTGTCACCGCATACAATTATAGCATTAGCCAAATTATCGACTGCCTGCACAAAGCCTTCCCCAACTGTCAGCATTAGCCACTTCAGCTTCCACTCTCCTTTCCTCTATTGTTATGAGCCGTTGTCGCTCTGTTTGGAGTTGGCTCTGCTGCAATCGCCTAGGTCTGCGTGGGCTACGTCTTGAGGCTGTAATCATAATGATAATATTCGTTAAGTTGGGATTCAATTGTCATCAACTTATTAATGTCATGCATTTTTATTTTGTTAAGTTTTGGTCAATTATAAAAATAATATTTCATAGGGTGTCTTTTTTGTGTAGATAATAGATAGATGAACACTTTATTGTACAAAACAAAAGAAATATACAATGGGTGATCTTATCGCTTAAAATTATTTCTTCCAGAATATAATTGTAGGTAACTTAAATTCTTTATTTTTCTCTAGATTTAATTTTGTTATTTCTTGTCTTTGTTTTAAATGTAGTGTATTAGAATTTTTCTGTATTGTTATAATTTAAGTGTAATAAACAAATATGAAAATTTAAATTTATACTTACTTACTGAGGTTACATACAAAACATCTAAAATATTATCATTTAATGAATAGGTTTATAAAAAATAGTTTGCTATTTCGTTTAATACTTACTGGAAGGAGCTGACGATTGGCTAGCTGGTGGATGCACAGCTTGTGAGGTACTGGGTATGGGTCCCTCTATCTGAACCACTATATCTTCCTGTCTCAGTGGGTCTTCGGCCTATTAATTGATTAAATAATTAAAAATCGTGTTTTAACTTCATCAACACGCTTATTACAATCTAATATATAAAAATCTCGTGTCACGGTGTTTGTGGTCGCACTCCTTTGAAACGGGTCGACCGATTTTAATTTAGTTTTGTATATTTTGTAGGCATGAGAATAGCTCGCAAAGTATTTTTCACCCTCTCTTACCCCCACCCCCCATTTGTTAATCGTGATTTTAGTATATTTAAATGACCACACTAATATTATAAATGCGAAAGTTTGGATGTTTGTTTGTTACTCAATCACGTCGAAACGAGTGAACCGATTTCGATGAAATTTAGTATGTACGTAGATTATAACCTGGATTAACACATAGGCTACTTTTTATCCCATAAATAAGTTCCATGGGATAAAAATGTGATGTCAAAGTTTCTATATGTATTTTTGCATCCCAGAACAACGCGGGCGAAGCCGCTGGCAATAGCTAGTACACATATAATATAACCGTCGTAGATTGACGTGAAGTCATTTACGTGAAGTGTCGCGTCACTTTGACAAGAGTGTTTTATATAGTTTTTATCCCGAAGTTCCCGCGGGAACGAGAAATTTCAAGCGTGAGAAGCCGCGGGCGGGTCAGCGAGTTTTTTTTAATATGAATAATTGAAACTTACTAAAGAAACAGATAGCGGGACACTCAACTCCTGGTCACCTTCTGCGAAGCTGGATCCTCCCATTACAAAAATTAACCTTTCATCTAATTCTGAGATAGGCTGCAGCCTATCTACTCCACCACCAGTCCGGGAAGCAGAAGCATTGCGTTGGGCCACTTGTTTTTTTAAAGCATATTTCTTATCAGCCCAAAACTGAAAACAACGTAATTTAAATAAATGTTAGAAAATCTATAAGTACTTATAAAAAGGTAAATGTTTTTTTGTAATCGCTGGAATTCCTGAACCGATTTCCCTCTTCACTGAGTAATATAAACTTATTTTAAACGGGTATCACGCGTACGAAGCCGCAGGCGGAGGCTAGCAATGAATATGGGAATGATACAGGTATTATTTAATTTTAACCGGGCAAGTCAATACAGTATTATGCGTTCATTGGGATAGTTAAATATTTACATTATCTCAAGTGTTCCCTGAGTAGTGCTCTTACCTTGGCCCATGTTTTGGCGTCTTTTGTTGCGCCACCCAACGAATTTAATGTAAGAGTTACTTCGTCCCACTTTAATTTTGTTAGATGGCGAGCTTGAGCTGATTTTAGATGTCCTTTAGCAATTCCTGGATTGTCTTCAAGGAATTGCACCAACTTTTCCATCTGGGTATATGATGGACGAGACATACTTAATTGTTTAGATACACTGAAATGACACAAACATAATTTAGAAGCTCATCATCACACACTGTATGCACACTTAAATAATTAATTTCATTATAAAAGTTCAAATTAGTCTTGTACTTACACAGACTCATTCAAAAATAAATTAATTAACAAAATCTTTGTAGTGGCTGGCACACTTCTTGTAGCTACGAATATTTTGAAATTTGACGCCAACCGCGCTATATTTTTATGACATTGACACTTGACAGTTCATTGCACAGAATAAATATAGGCATAATTCGTTCTAATTGTTTGTCGTCACTCATTATTCCCAAAAAATATTATTAAATGTTATGTAATTTTTAAGTTTTAGCTTGATAGTGTTACTAAAACAATGTCAAATTGTTTTGTAAGTGCGAAAATGACAGACAAGTAAAAATATCCAAGCGCTCAAAAGAATCTAACCAAAGACTGACGATGACGTAATCAGCCGGATACGCATAACGACACCGTTAGAACTCGAACTGGGAGTCGATCTTTGTTTTCGATTCGAATTGGTTCGGGAGTAAGATTTTGGATCGAGTTCGAATCAGAAACGAGTTCGAATCAAAAACAAAATCAGAATCGAATCACTTTGGGGAGTAAGCCTGCTGTTCTGTCCTCTTGTCATTAGACAAAATAGCAAAGTAAAATATTAAAGTCAAAAACTTTAATTCATTAAAATCACAAGGATCACTTTGAAACGTCAATTTTATTGCCTGTTCCTCCGCGACCAAGCCAGGAAAGAAAGACAAGAAACAAGGCTGGGTATTATTTTTAATGATCCTTTTACAAAACAATAGGTACATTAAAGAAAATAAGTTCGTGTAAATCTTAACATTTTGATCGAGTTGGAGCAACTTCAATGCTATGAATGAAGACAGTATCGGTAGTTTGCTTTGACAAACTTAACGACGCCCAAAACTTGGGGGGGGGGGGGGGGGCAGGGGGGGGGGTTTCTTCTAGGCAAGCGTATACCATCGTAGACTGCATCATTTTTATTTATTTTAGGAAAACCATCAGCGCATATTAAACACAATAGTTACAGTGAATAGTAATAAACAGGCCATTTAAAGGTCTCCACTGATATCAGTGTATCACTGATATCATCGCTTACTATCAGGCGAGATCGTGGTCAAACGCAAGCATGTATAAAAAAAACTTCTAAATCACGCAAAGAGAAACGAATGAATGTAAATGATTTATTGTACTACTTTAGCTAGTTACTACAAGATTGAAAAAATATTTAGGTTTAATAACTTCTTTTTTAAGTTTCAGAAGCTTTTGGGGCATGCTTGTTAGCTGGTAATGGAGGATCTGAATTTTATGTTTATTTTGTCATCAGCAGCTGTGTAATTTTACCCAGTTCGCAGTGAATAAATGAAATTGAAAAGCTTGAAAGACAGCAGAAAGTCGACTCCGCTGGTTGGACACATAAAAGAAGACGTCAGAACACATCACACTGAACATTCCCGGGTACAGGCAAAGAGAAAGACCAAAAAGGAAGTGGATAGACGTGATCAATCAAGACCTTTTAAACTGCAAGGTTTCCCAAGACCTTGCGCTTGATAGAGCGGTGTGGAAAGAGAAGAGAAAAGCAGACTTCACCATCAGATGGGAATAATAATGGACAGAGAGGCTTCAAAGACTGTTTAAAGTGAAGTGTTAAGTTTAAGACATTAAGAGTCTTACCCCAAAAAAACTTAAACACTATTTAGCGCGTCATTAAAATATTCCTATACAAAAAATGCCCAGGAATTTCTTAAATACGTGTTAAACAGCCGTTTAACTTTTTTTGTGGTTACAAGTTAAGTGTTTATTTTATTTTATTTATTTAGGCAAGGCCAACAGCACACATAGTAAATATAGTATTATAAAGCATTTTAAGACGATTCTATGAAATGTGTACCAATAACAGGCATGCACAGCATTTACAATAAAATATTGAACAGACAAAAATTAGGTAATTAAGTAATTTATAAAACATAGAAGAAAAGCAAACAAAATAATAGGTACCGACTTCAGTACAAATTAAAATAAAACACAGTTCTATAACTTACAACTAATAATAAAAAAAACAACAAAGAGAGAATACTGATAAATCAGTCAAGTGGTCTTGGTGACCACCAAGATAGTGGTGCAGTACTTTGTTTCTAATTGTTTAAAGTCTACTTACGAATATTGTCCCGACTGAAATCAGAAGCATGACTGAGCGGCCGGCTGTCATCACTTCGCTTCTCATCTTCAGTGGATTCTGTCCGCGAGTTCCTCACTTGAAGCTGAAACAAAATAAAATAACTTATATTTCATCGTTTGAGATGTGCTCAAGGAGGATGACAGGATCAACTGGACAGAGAAGGTTATTAACGAGGAAGTGCTTAAACTATACAAAACAAAATTATACAAAATTAAAACTATACAAAACAGACACGTGGCCAGACGTAGTGACGATAGGTGGACTAAGGCACTAACATAGTGGAGGCCGAGAACTGGACATCGAAATAGGGGACGTCCACCAGCGAGGTGAGTCGACGACATCAATAAGTCCGTGGGTCGTACGTGGTTCAGACTAGCACAGGATCGGAAAGAATGGCAGAAACAAAGAGAGGTCTATGCCCAGCAGTGGGTCGACACGAGCTGAGAATGATGATGATAATACAAAACAGGAAAATGATTGGAGTCCTTATACGACATGACGACTTTATAAAGAACATCATAGAAGGGAAGGTAGAAGGAAAGCGAGAAAGATTAAGGATAAGTTACACTAGCCAGATAAATAAGCAGGTCGCCATTATGGCATATAAACAGGTGAAGGCCGCATTGGAAAGAGCAATTGAAGCAAATTGCATCATTACACCAACAAGAGGTAAGTTCTTAAATCATCAAAACATATTTCATCCAAAATAACTCTACACAATGGTAAGTAGGATGTATTAGGAAAAAACATTTATAACAAGTATTACCTAAAAAGATTTAAGTAATAAATCCCAATGAAATTACAAAACGTTAAACTGTGAGCTAATGCAGTTGGTATCGGCAGCGGCAACCGCTTCACATCAAGTGTATCATGAGTTACAAACCCCATCGTATCTTAATAAAAACAAAATAAGTATTACTTGTTTTTTGGATAATTATTTATCTATGTTTGACCTAACAACTATCTTTTGTTGTCATTCGATTCCAGCAGAAGAACAAAAGCTTCCATGGTCAGCTAATTTATTCTAGGTCTGGATATTGTGGTAGCGTAATTCTTGATACCCACGATATTGAGAACCCTAGTATACTCAGGAGTTATGCGACAGTTATGAGCTCAGGAGTTATTTAAAACACATAATACTCACAAGGACTGGACGTGGATTGCAGCCTAGGCCCCAATGAGAACTCTTTATCAGCGTCAACCAGACAGACATCCTATTTCTGTATTACTATTTATGCACTTTTGATTGTCATATACAATATATTCAGCCAAATCAAGTTTCAGTCAGGTTTAGTGCCGACAGGATTGTTAATAGTTTGATCTCACTATGTAAGTTGCTACACTATCTATATGATTGACATACACATATTTATGCAAACTTTTGTTTGTTTAGGCCGTGCGCTGCGTTAAGCGGGTGCACGGCGCGGGCACCCGCGCGGCGTGATGTTTCATGTAAATTCATAGAGCAGCGCTGCGTAAGGCGGAACGCCCGTCACACGCGTCGCGGGCGACGGGGGTACGCTCGCGTGTCCGTGCGACGGAGCACGCGAGCGGAGATGTTTCTAGAAAATCAGTGAGCAGCCGCTGCGTTATCCGTGTCGCACGCGCCGTGCTTGTACAATCAAGTTGATAAACATGAGTGATATTGATACGGAACGTGTTATTTTAGAAGTGCAATGTCGCCCCGCTTTATGGGATCTGTCTAACAACTTGTATAAAGACAGGGATGCGCGTCAAGCTGCATGGCTCGAGATTTGTAAAGAATTATACGAAAATTATGAGGACTTCAGTGACACAGAAAAAAAGTCAACAGGTAAATTCTTACTTTTTATTATGACTTTATAAATTTATTTACTACATAATTATTTACTTCTTTCATTTATTAAGGTGGGTACAGACTATATAACATAACATATTACATTACATTAACATATTATACGACATTGCTATATAACAAGCTGCCGCTGTTGTCTACGTCGTCTTTTGGCTAGGTAGTATATCAACAAATAATCCATTATGAATCGACTGTACACCCGCACGTCTAAAATTGTACTGGCGGCGCTGCGTTTAGCGGGAGGTCGTTGCGGATACCCGCGACGGGCTATTTGTCCGCGACGGAGCACGACGCGGATGCCCGCGACGGATGCCCGCGTCGGATGCCCGCGCCGTGCACCCGCTTAACGCAGCGCACGGCCTTAGAATAGTTGGATATTTTAAAAAGATGTAATTTGATTGACATTGGGTTAAAGGGATTTCTGTGAGTATGTTCTAATCTTAAAACAGAAATGAAGGTCTTTCTTAATGTATCTTTCTTTCGTAGAAACATTTGATTTTGTTTATACAAATGACAAAACACAATACTGGTTGCCATAGGTTTGTATGACGTCCTATGTTTGATGTTATGAATTACAAAAGTAATATACATTGAAAATGGTTTATACAGGACACAACCACTGCAGTGCAGTGCACAAATTCTTAAATATTTACAAACCCTTACAGCGTTATTTTAAAACCGATCATGTTCATCTATTTATAATTTCGTTTATTGTTTTTAGGGTTCCGAATAAAACAAAACCCTAAAGCTGGCCATATACGAAGACGCCGTTTTCATCACTCCGCGTCACTTGAGGAGTCTGGCGGGGCGAAAAAAGAGCACAAACACGAAGACTCCACTGACGCGACTCCAAAGACTCCAAATAGGCGTGTCTTGTTACCTGAGTTTTTTTTTATCCAAAAATTTTGAATGTCTCATACTGGACCCTATGGACTCAATGGCAATCGGAACTTTATTGTAATGTTAAACTAAAACCCCTTTATTTGGCTGCGCAATGAATATTTTAGACAATAAATCTTATCATATCGCTATTAATAGATCGTGCTCTATCAGGATATTTATATAAATTAAAAACAGAAGAAGCCCCAAAATGCTTCCCTTGGGAGCACCATGCTTTCAGTGAATTAAAAGTTATTATCAGGAATGTTCTTTGAATGTATTGCACTATTAGTCATTGGTGGCAATTCTGTTGTTTACGCTGGCTGACTAAAATTGTGTAAAATAGGAACGGTCTTATTTCGTTCACACTAAAGATCAAATTAGAATGAAATTTAACGTGACATTTATAAAATTAAGTTATTTTTGCTAAGATGGCATGTTTGCGGGCTAGTTTTAGTGATCAATCAAATTGGTTTTGTTTTAAACTAGCCCGCTAACACGTCTCCTTATTTAAAAATACTTAAATTTAGAAATGTCACTTTAAATTTTATTCTAATTTGATCTTTAGTATGAGCAAATAAGACCGTTCGTATTTTACACAATTTTAGTTATTCAGCGTAAACAACAGAATCGCCACCAGTGTCTGCTGCAGTTGAGTCAGACCAGCTGTTTTTTCTCTTCCAGACAATAAGATATTTATACTGTGCAAAGTGCACGATTCATAGGATCTAAATAAAAACATTCGCCCACGGGAACTTTAAAAGGTTATAAATCATTAGTGGCGTACATCAAACCTAGTGTGGATTAAAGGTAGGTACAGATTGATGATAAAAGGTGTAGATGTTTCAATTCATTGAAAAGATGAAATGGACGTAGAATAGAAAGCGTAGGAAGGTTTTGCTGTAAGTGCTTGTTTTTTTTTACCCTACTGCACGGAATGAGAGCAATGTTTTAGCTGTATGTACGTATGTTCATTTGGCGGATCCTTTTTTCCCAAGCGTTTACGCTTGACGGATTCTGAGGTTTTAGGCAGTTTTGCAGTCGATTTTGTCATTATCATCGTATCAGCCAAAAGACGTCCACTGCTGAACATAGGCCTCCCCCATAGATTTCCAGACCGATCGATTTTTTGCGGCAGGTTCCCAGCGGCTCGCTTTATTAGTCTTCTATCAATCTAGTGGGCGGGCCGACCTGTATAAATTATGCTGTATAAAATTAGATTGCGCATTGGTAGGAATAAGTCGAATTCGTCAGTCGTCTGCATTAGGCCTTATAATATTTTTTAAAGTAATATATAAAAAAAACTAGGTTCTAAAGAATTCTCCACGCCAAGATACAGTTGCTCAATTTCTGGCAGCTCCGTTATATCAATAACGAGTGACATCTTGTTTTTAAAACGTTTTAAATGCAGGACAATTTATTCTTTGACATTGAACACAAAAATATCAGACCTTGATTATTATTTAAGTGTTTTTCACAATGGCCGAGAGTTCGTCAACATCTAATTGGAGATGACGGATTTATTGTTCCCTTAGCCTAAATTTAAGAAAATGTTTTTTGTCTACATGGATTGACGATTGATGTCAATAGTTAGTCAAGGGTTAAAAATATTAATCTTCGCAATAGCTCCGAATTTTCCGCGGATCAGCTAGTTATATTATATGCTTGGGATCCACGAGGCTAATTTATCAAGCTAGTACAGAACTACGTTAATTTTTAGGCTAGTAAGCTATTGAGAAATCTAGCGTCTCAAGATAGGGTAGTTTAATAGGATGAACTTCTATTTTTTAAGGTACTATACTAGCGGCGTCTTCATAATGATTAAGTAGATAAAGCTATGACGTAAGTTTTTGCATCAGTTTTTTGTAAGACTTTTTTATTTATAATCGAAGTGCGTTCGTCGGAATAGCTTACTGGAATTTGGCATGCGGACTGTTGATAAACAGTGTGTTTATCGAAAATTATAACAGTATTTTACTGTTGATACATTGACGAGCTCATCGTCAGCTCGCGCCAAATCAAGCAAGACGAGACCAATGTACATTTTTACCATGCGTAAGCAAATTCTCTGAATTGAAAACAGAAAAAATAGCTTGTAGAAAAAGCTTATATCGTAGTTCTAAGGAATATTTAGATGACAATAATCTTGTTTGATAATATTCTACTACTAGTGGTTCGCCCTGAACTGAGATCTCGCGAGTTTCCCAAAAAACAAAAAAATATTATTCGTAATCTTTGACTATCAAAATAGTGCCGCGAAATAAATAACCAAATAACTTGACCTCCAGTTTCATTCAATTTACAAGTAACGGGAGTTCATGTTATTTAGTTATCCTTATTGGGGTACAAATTGCAGTAATTCTGGATTTCAGATTAATTTCAGACTTATGCCTACATTTGTTTAACTAAAGTTACACGCATACCAAATTTCAACACTGTGGAGTCACTGGTGTACCCTGTGAATTTCTTCAAAGTTCAGTTATTTATCATGGGTAATAACTAAAAAACTGCAAGGACTAAACTAAAAATAAAAACGGGGTCGAAATATACTAATGAAGACCTTTCATTTGACGTACTTGACATAATAGTCTCATTTAAAATTTTTTACCCCCCTTGAACCCCAATATCTCAACAACCCCCTCACATTTTTAGTTCATTTAGTCACACCAGAATTGTGCCATCACTACCTACCAATGTATCGAATTCCATGATGATTGGATCAACGCTTCGAAAGTTATCCTCGGATAAACAAACATACATACATACAACGCCGATTTGCCCAAGTTGATTTGGAGATCTCGCTTCGCTCGATCCATTATGATCTGTATGAGACATAGGCTACTTTTTATTTACAAACCACTTGTGCGAAGCCGCGAGCTTGTCCGGCGAAAGCTTGTCTAAAACGTCTAAATCTCTAAATGTTACACGTATTCCAGTTCCGTATTGTTATACCTTTTTGAGTTTGTCTTATCAAGATTTTGATACCAATATTTGAAACAAAGATATAATGACATGCGACGCGAGACTAAATTGTCACTTCAAAATAAGTTTTTTGTTGAAAAATTACTTTTTCAAAACAAGCTTTTATAAAATTCATAATCGGAACCGCAAGCAGATTTAAATGAGCTCAAACGCTAGTAGCCTACTATAATCCATTCAGAAGTTCCGTTGTCTAGCATTCGTCTCCATCATGAGACCACCTCCATGGTATCATATTATTGCATTATGTATTCCAAATTTCAGCTCAATCGGTTGAGGGGAACGCGTTTAAAATTCAGTTGCAAGATTCGACCTGGACAAACATACATACATTGCAAGTTAATAAAAAGTTCGTAAAATAGTTCCACTGACACGTTATAAGAAGATAGCTGTTGCCCGCGACTTCGAATGCTAATCTAAATGTGTAGGTAACATAGAAATAACGCTAAACCCGCTGTTGCAACTTGACTTGACACCCCATTTTTATCCCATGGGATTTTACTTATGGGATAAAAAGTAGCTTATGTGGTAATCCAGGTTATAACCTATGTATATACAAAATTTTATCGAAATCGGTTCCGCCGTTACGACGTGATTGAGTAACAAATAAACAAACATCCAAAATTTCACATTTATCATATTAGTGTAATGTAAAAAAATTGCACAAATCAATACACACTAAACTAAACTTCTAAGACAAACTAAAATAAAACTATTTTCTTCTGTCCAAAATGTTCTACTCGTAGTCCTTACCATTTCAAATTTCGAACTCTATGTCCCTATGAGGCCGCGTCCTAAAAGTGCATAACCTCTTTAAGCTTAGAAACCTTCAAATGAGATACTAATATATAGTACGGTGACTTTGGAGACATTCCAACTTTAAGGAGTATTTGCTTATGATTTTAAGTGAGTTCAACCTTTTTTGAATAAAATCGGATTGAGGTTTCAAACATGTGTCAAAATAAAATGTAATTTAAATCAAAAGCACTAAGGAGTATCGATATCAACTTCGAAACATATCACCGCCAAAATAACTTTATACCCCTTTTAACACCGTTAGGGGATCAATTTCAATAAAATACGAAACACATCTTCTATCATTTCTGTTAAAAAAGGTTTCTGCAAAATTTAAAGTAGATTGGGCTAATGAATCACGTTGTCCCATACAAACTTTGCTCCCCTTTTTCACCCCCTTAGGGGTAGAATTGCGGAAAATCCTTTCTTATCGGATGCCTACATCATACAAAGATACAAAGCCTCCAAGTATCAGGTCTCTACGATCAGTGGTTGAGGCTGTGCGTTGATCCGTCAATCAGTCATTCAGGACAAAGCCAAAGATATTGTATAGATTTATTGACTTTTTCAGGTCCCAATCTAAAAAAAACCTAGTCGGGCTAATAGCGTGTTTGGAGAGAATATCTGTGATCTTACATTATACACAAGTTATTGATTAATACTATTATACACAAGCATTAAGAATATGCGTGATTTAAATAGGTGTTGAAAAGTCCAACACTGAACCTTCAAATTCTGTTAATCCATAAAATATTCAACATGTTTACGGAATTATAACCGTGCGTTATGTGCCGCGAATGTATGACGTATTTCATTGTTGTTTATTCCTGAACTCGCGTTACTCATTTATTTTGAACTGGTTAATGCCCACGGGTTTGTAGTACTGTGATAAAAAGTACCTTTAATAAAGCAGCTCGTCTGTAAAATCCACATTTTCAATGCTGCGAAATTTGATAGCAAGGTTTGTATGAAGATTTAGAGGAAGCGTCGGACTTCCAGTGGCGAGGTCGCGGGCTGTACCTGGATAAGACTGGCTCATAATCGTCGTCAACAAACTAAAGAAGGCCTAATATCCAACAGTGGCTGAAGTAAGGCTGTGGATAATGATCGAACACTGCCGTAAAGTTGCAAGCCTATCGATCTTTTACAGAATACATTTTGGGGAATGTGCCCAGGTACTTTACGATCTGATTCCGCCATCTCCTTTCCATCAAAGGACAAGTAGGCGCACGGTTCAGTATCATCCGTACCTGGTTCATATACCACCCATTCGCACACACCGTTTTGGTTCTACGTTTTTGATGCGTACGGCTAGGTATGGAACACTTTGCCGTCGTCTGTTTTTCCTAAAGATTACAATCCGGACCTCTTTAAGGCAAGAGTGAATAAGTTTCTGCTAGATCTTCGTGCTTCATCTTAGACTAAATCATCGCTTACCATCAGGTAAGATTGTGGTCAAACGAAGAGCAGTGTAAAAAAAAATATTGTGCTGGATCAAGAGCTATTTGCACACTCTACATTTTTGCACTCATAAACAATTAAATGTGTATTTGCCAAACATCACCCAAATCCGATCAGTAGTGGCGCGAGAGAGTAATAAACAAATCACCCAAACATTAGATAATTGTAGTGTGAAGCATGTGACTGTGTTTTGTTCAATGAATAGTGGGTGTGTTAATGGAATTGGACTTTGACAAAATGAGCGGTCAGAAGGTGATTCTTCAGACTTTCAGAAGATACTCAGACGTCGGAAGTGAGTTCCGCTCCATACTCGTGGCTAACAATAAAAGTTGAAGCGAATCGTTTGGTACGGCAAGGTGGCATGCCCATATTTATAAAAGCTACCGTCTAACTTTCTCATGAAATCCAGTCCATCCAAAGGTTGTCTGACAGAGATAAAGATAAGAAGTTTTTGTTTTAATATTGTTTGCTAATTTAAGTAAATTATCGTTTTCTATCTATTTAATCACCAATCAAGACAATTTAGCGATAAGACCGCCAATTGTATCACATAGTTTTACGGTGTTCTTTTTAGTTGTACTGTTTTATGGTGTGCAATAAAGAATTATCTAATCTAATCAGGTCAACAATTTCGAATTTGAATTCCGTTTACTCGTTGGCAGGTTTCTGTCAAATACTGACAAAACCGTTTACAGAATGAAAGCGTATGTGACAAGCTTTAGCTTAGAATTTTTGATTTATTTTATTTTTCAATTTTCAATTACTGTCAAAATTGTTTATGTCTCGCTCGACGGAGTTTGTTTTTACTTTTGGATTACATTACACCTTTAGCTATCGTAAATATCAGATTATAATCACAATCGCAAAATGAAATAAGAAAATAAATTATTGACGTAACCCAAAAAAAAAATCTCACAGAAATCACTTTGTTCCCTTCAATTATTACAAAACACCAACCACAAGACCGAAAATAATTTATCATTCCGCCATTGACCTAATTTACCGATTTTTTTACTTAAAAACGCGCGTTTCCCGACTAAAAGCCGATTTTTCCGCCCTTGATCAGTCAAGTCGCGCGGTAGACTGTTGGTATCACACTGACAATTCAGAAGCTTGTATAGACGAAGTTAAATGTGTATATTTACACAGAAATACGAAAGCTTCATGTTAGACACTAACGCGGGTGAATAGATGCGTAAATGAATGTTTTTGTGAACTAGCTGACCCGATTGCGGCTTCGCACGCGTGGTTTGTCAATAATAACATTACCCATCTTCTACGCAGTCGGGTAAAAAGTAGCATGTCCAGACCTAACAAATTACAAAATACATCTCGCATGTATTTAAAATACGAAATACAAAATATTTTGGGTCGTGTATTTGAAATACAAAATACAGCATTTTGACAATTTTTATTTAAAATACAAAATACATTCAGGTATTAGGTACTTGAAAATTTGACGTACAGTACAGTTGCAGTTGTCAACTTTAAAGATTGACATATGTATTTAGCGGTCGCCATTTTGCTTAGGAATAGTTACGAAAACTATCGAGCGCTATTTTCTGTAGAACGCACCATTAATAAGGTCGCTAAATATATTAATGTTTAGATGTATTTTGAAGCCATAAGTATTTGAAATACTGACTACAAAATACCTCACCGTCAGGTATTTGAAATACCAATTACAAATTAGAAATTAAATTTTTACGAAGTAATTGAATTACAAATACAAAATACATATTTGTATTTCAATTACGTATTTTAATTACAAGTAATTCAAATACTACCCCCACCTATGTCCCAATCCCGGTAATAATCTATTTTTATACCAAATGTCATCGAAGTCGGTCCAGCCGTTTAGTCGTGAAAACGTCACAAACAGACAGAGGGATAGAGTTACTTTTAAATTTATAACATTAGTATGGCTAATAGCGTTTGATCTCCTCATCTGATGATTATAATGATATTGTATTATTAAGCATGTATAGATATTTTAAGCCTGTTCAATCCGGACTTGAAAAAACCGAGATCATAATGGAATCTTAATCGGAAAATGGTTCAGGAAATGGTTTTGAAAATAGACATTATTTTCGCTCCCCACATAGTTCACCTGGCTGTATCAGGACCAATTTTTCGTTTAGTGGTCCACCTCAACGTAACTAACACTCAGTTATCTTGGAGGTGGACCACTGGAAGAAAAAAATGCCTCTGATACAGCTAGGTGAACTATGTAGGGAACGAAAATAATTGCTATTTTCAAAGCTATTTTTCGATTCAGATTCCATTATGACCTCGGTTTCTTCAAGTCTTTTTCTTCGGATTCAAGCAGGAGTCACTAAAAACGGTAAATATATTGTATTTATATATTCTTTATTGCAGCGGGAAGGACATGGACTCGACTAGCACAAGATCGATTACAGTGCAACTGTATGGAGGACCTACACCAGACACCGAGAAATTTTCTTGTTGAATTATCATTGTTCTTGTTAAGTCTACAAAAATCTAGAGATGTTCAACGTTGCGCCTCTAGTAGCGAATAGAAAATTTATTTCTCTGTGGTGCATAGACAGAATTAAGAGTGTTATTTTAGTTTACTCTATACGTGGGCGACTGATATTATACACATTAGAATTAAGCGGTTAAATTATTAGTATTGGGATAAGAGCTGGAAATTAAACACATTATGAGTTTCTTGATCTTAATGTTTTGGCACGGTGCTGGAAGGGCGCAAACAGTTTTTGTATGTAACTTAATAAATTATAATCTATTTTAATACGTGAAGACAAAAGCTTATTGACATAGACATAGAGAGACATTTATTTGCTACCATAGCACACACATATTCACACAATACATTCAAAAGGTATAACATCAAAGAGAAAGCACAAGTAGGAGAAAACAGAAAATTACATACAACAAATATAGGAACAATAGAATGAAATAATAAATATACAATGTAATCAGGGAAAACTAAAATGAGGTAAGTAGGTACATATGTATGTGCTACTGCAGCAAATGGGTTTCAGCTCAGCATTATGCCTCGCCACCGATCGACAGCTCGGCGCTGTTATTGCGCGCACGGAGGAGTTAATAGTTAATTTTAATGAGGCATAGTTATTGTTTACATGAAGACAGAGGGGTAAATGCTGAAATTAAGATCAAAGAAAGAAAAAAAATATGAGTTACGGTCAAATTTCCACCATTGTCACAATAACGAATCACAACCTACGATCTAAATTATTTCAAGGCCGGTTTGCACCACGATCCCTAAACGTATTTAGCGACTAAACATGTTTTAATTTGACGAGGTTTGATTTTGATTGAGATTTTTATAGTTTATAGTCAACCCATTAATACGTCAAATTTAAACATGTTTAGTCGCCAAATACGTTTAGGTATCGTTGTGCAAGCCGGCCATAATGTAGTAAGTACTACGAAGTTCCAAATCAAAAATTTACGTCGTCTTCGTTTATTAAAAAATCAGAAACAAAAACCACATAGAAATCTGAGGCGATCTGAAAGTGAGGTAGCAACAAAAAACAGGACACATTTTGAGCATTAAGGTGGTTCGATTCATATACAAACAATCGGTGCACATTCACTAGATAACTGAACGTACACATCTCTAAACATATTAAGCTTATCGAATTACTTACGTTTTATTATTGTCTGCAAATCAAATGTGTAAGAAAAAATTATTAGCCTGGCTATTAACATTAAACTACCATGAAACGGAATCCCTTCTTATCACACCAACGTGATAGTCACACATGAATAAACGAAAACGAACTTAAGCATAAAAACAAAAATATGTAATAATCTATAAGAAACAAGATAAATTAGATATAACATATTTCTCCAAAATAAATAAACATTATTCCATATACCGAACTTCCCTCCCCCCCTCCGCCTCCCTCCCTACACACTATTCAGAGCCCTATATCAATAGAATTATGTAGCACTAGTAAAATAGATTCCAAGACATCGCTCTCCTTCTCTCTCACTACCACAGGTACATACTACACATCAAGCACACACGCGCACTTACATACACATACCCACACACACAAATACACAGACACACACTCACAAACAGGACGAAAGAGACTATCTCCCACAACACAAGTTTTACCTAGGGTGGGAGCTAGTGAGCTTGTATAATGGATTATTCTTTCGTTAAGATATTTGCTAAAAGTATAGCTTGCTAACTGTATGTAACATTGTATTGTTTCCTGAAAAATAAGTAAAATAAAAATATTTTTTATATTTAATTTATAAATCGGACCTTTACTGGGTGAAGCAAGGTGACAGAGATAAGATACTTCAGATATCTACCCAATTTTACATGGATTTGTACTCCGAAGACACACCTCATCAAACCATTCAAGAATACTCTTGCCCTGATACAATTGAACCAATAACAGGGTACGAGGTTCACAGAGCAATAACGAGTTTGAAGTACAATAGAAGTCCCGGAGAAGATAGTATAACTACATAGGCCCTAAAAATTGGCGAACATGTTTTAAACCCACACGTCACAAGCCTATTTAACATCATACTAAGAACCGGATCCTTCCCACGTAATTTTTGTCACTCTAATATAATTTTATTATATAAAAAAGGAGACAAGTCCGATATCGGCAACTATCACCCCATCAGTCTCGTTTCCCACATCTACAAGACTTTTATTAAAATATTAGAATTTCCGGTCAACTACATAGATAAGAAACAACCTCCCGAACAGGCAGGCTTCCGTCGAGGCCTCTCTACCACCGACCATCTCCATTTGCTCAATCAGATAATAGAAAAACATCAAGAATATTAAGTCCCGTTATACCTAGCTTTTGTGAATTACTCCAAGGCATTCGACAGCCTCAAACACAAAAAACCGTGCAATGGAGCGTAGTATCCTGGGCGTGAAATTCACAGACCGAATCAGGAACTCGGTTATACGCTCCCGAACACAGGTGGCCGACGTCGCTCAAAAAGCTGGAAGACTCAAGTGGGACTGGGCCGGACACGTTTGCCGTATGCCAGACACAATGTGGGCGAAGACCACCACTGAATGGCTCCCAAACTACGGACGGCGCCCGCGTGGAAGGCCCAGGCGAAGGTGGCGGGATGAGCTAAACTCCTACCCCTCAAGGATTGGCCCCTACTTGCAATCAACAGAGGAGTGGAAAGAGGGAAGGGAGGCCTTTGCCCTGCAGTGCTACACAACAGGCTTATAATAATAATAATTTATAAATCACTTTCATTCATAAAATACATAACAATAAGTAGCACGAAAAAATCACTTGTGTATTTATTGATTTGCCCAAAATAATAAAACGTAACTAATGCGATATACATACGCATATGTTTAGACATTTCTACTGATCAGTTGTCTTGTGAATGTGCACTGATTGTTGTATAGGAATCGAACCAGCTTATGCGATCGACTAGCAACTAACACATATTGTGAAAAGACCTCTCTCTTAGTCCAAGATTTTAAAACAATTTCAAAAATGTTCAAGCCTAGACGGGACCTGAACCCGTAACCTTCCTCATGATACGAGGATGCACTACCATTTGTGCTACCGGGTTCTGTCACGTCAGGGTCGAAATTAGTGAGATGATTCCGAGACATCAAAGCTCTTTCGCACGTAGACACTACTACTTCACTGCACCCCTTCTTTATAATCTAATGTACAATCATAACAACATGATTAGAGAACTTAGCTCCTATACTCTTAAAACAAAAATCATCAATTGGTTAAACAATTTTAATTACGATGGTGTGGAAAAGTTTTTCGTCAAAGTTATCTGAAACACCAACGACATACACATACATAGTTTTTACCTACCTTGTATATAATTGTCATTTATGTTACTATATTGTTGTCTTCTACCTCTACTATGTTTCTGCAATTAGCATTATATTTTACCGTGTTAGTGGTTAAGTTGTGCAAATATGTATGTTTCTTTCAATTATTTTTATACTTTGTTATATTTAGTTTACGTAGTCATAAATTAAAACTATTTTAGTCTTGTTTACACCTTCTTACATTATAAACCTATGTTTAGTCCCTAAGCTCAATCAACCAAGCGTTATTTTAACTTTACAAACAATTGTATCTTTTAAAAAAAATTATGTGACAGCATTGTATCGGGGATGAAGCTGTCTTCTGTAATACAGTTTTTTAAAACTAAAACATAAGACAGAGAACTCTCTCTTCTTTGTTCCCATGTTTTATTTATAATAAAAAGATTTGATTTGATTTAGATTACGACTAAAGCGCCGTTAGCTTCATCTACAGGAAAACTTATACAGTTTTTGACCTGCTCAATGCCAAACGTTGCTGTATAGTACATAGAGAAAGTGAGAGATGCAAGAGATGTCGCATTGCTTATTTCAAATAGTATTTTTATTGTGTTATCCGAACACTTACGGAAAATTCCAAGATTTTAAAACCATTTCAAAAATGTTCAAACCTAGACGGAACCGTAAGTTTTCCGTAAGTGTTCGGATAACACAATAAAAATACTACTCTCTCTTAGTCGCCTTAAAATATGGATAAATACCATCCTCTCAATCAGTGACGAATGAAATTATGGGCATAAGCTAATAATCGATACCTTTTTCGATACCCGAAACAATAAGTAATGAATATAGGCAATTTAGATATTTCTACACCTGAGTGATACTGATAATATATGTCATGATAAGATAAGTCGATATCTGTCGCAGGAAGTGCTACGTACTTTATAATAATAATAGTAATAAATAAATATTGCTGGACATTTCACACAGCGCTATCTAGCCCCAAACTAAGCAGAGCTTGTAATATGGGACCCAGATAACTGATAGAATACTTATATACTTTTTTTTGTAAATATATACTTATAATATATAGAGAAACAACCAGACCCGGAACAAATATCTGTAGATCATGCAAACATTTGTTCCGCATGGATTAACTTTAACTATAGATAAACTTCCATGTGAGCCATAGCATCCATAGCGAGCCATGGCATAGAAAACCATGCTCGGCATAACACTCTTAGATCGAGTTCCCAATACCGAAATTCGCAAGCAGACTACACGTCAGCAAGCGAATATTGTGGCTCAAGTGGAGTTGGGCAGGACACTTGGCCACAAGTAGTGACGACAGGTGGACTATGGCACTAACAGAGTGGAGGCCGAAAACTGGTCATCGAAATAGGGGACGTCCACCAGCGAGATGGCTTGACGACATCAACAACTCCGTGGGTCGTACGTGGTTGAGACTGGCACAGGATCGGGAAGAATGGCAGAAACAAAGAGAGGCCTATGCCCAGCAGTGGGTCGACACGGGCTGAGAATGATGATGATACATAAACTTACATATTACTATTTACACAAAATAAACTATACCCTTTTTGCCGGCTTATAAAATAAAAGTATAATGATATGTATTCTATCAGTTATCTGGTTCCCATAGTTCAGGCTCTGCTTAGTTTGGGGCTAGATAGCGCTAGATAGTGAAATGTCCAGTAATATTTATTTGTATTTAAGTTAGTGAAAAACACTCCGTAATCTCGGATCGAAATAAAAACTTCAATAAGAGTACCAAAGCTTTAAAAATAAGGCGGATGCGAGCTGAAAGTATCTATTAGGAAATACATCTTAACTATTCCAAACCTTAACAATAAATCCATTCCCTGCCCTTTTCCTTTCAAAGATCTAAGAATATCCTAGAATCCATTTAAAGCAGACAAATGACTGTTTCCTGGCAGGATGTCCTAAATTAAAGCATCCTTTCGAGAAAACTTCAGAAATAGCAGGTTTGAGGCGGAAGATATTATTTTTGACTGTATTTTTAAGAATATTGGGGTTGAAGAAACTTTGTTTATGTTGAAATGAGTTGAGTTATCCTTACTAATTATTATTATTATTTTTAATTCCTAGTACACAAATCTAATACATTTTGAACGAATTGGAGCAATTTCAATCACAAGCTTCTCTATCATCTAAATAATCCGATATTTTATAGTAGGCTTTTTTATAAAGATTTTGTTTAATTACGTTTTTAAATTTGTTAATTATATTGTAAATTTTTGTACATCCCTTGGGAGTTTGTTATAAAAGAGTACACCTTGCCCTTTAAACGATTTACTAACTTTATGGAGTCTACAAGTGGCAACAGCGAGTTTATCTTTATTTCTAGTATTAAAATTATGATTATCGCTATTTTTCTTAAACAAATCAATATTTTTATTATTATTTAGTAGTGTAACGCGTACGAAGTCGCGGACAACAGCTAGTCAACATAAACTAAGAATGTGTCTGATAGCACTTTTCTTACTGTCTGTAGTTAAGGGGAAGACACTTTGTTCATGTGTTCTTTATTATAGCACTAACGCTGTTACTACTTTACACTATTATTAATGTACACTACACTAACTCAAAAAGCTTATTTCTCGTGAGTGTTCTCACTATGTATGTGTGTTGTCGAGGAGCTGGATAGCCTCAACGTTCACATGCTGATGAAGTCTATGCTCCTTACTTTCTGCATATTTTTTTATAATTTTGTTGATGACCTCTATGTTAAGTTGTTGTTACTTACTTACTAATTAATAAGTTGGAAAGTAACTCTGGCTGGACCGATTTCGATGAAATTTGGTATATTGATAGATTATGACCGGGATTGACATAGTAGAACAATAACGATGAGTGCAATTTCTCACGAGCCACAAAAGAACAGAGTTACGAAAGAAAGTATTTTCTATATTTCCATAGGCTGACAATTCCCTCAAATTCCTAGTGTTTATGTACTCATAATCAGCTAAATTAGTCATTGACGTGCGCATACGCATTCCTTTGTTGTCTATTCTTGTTTTATCTGCTCTTTTTATATCTCTGCTCTATGGTTGTTTAGTTTTCAAATGGTAGTTGATGTGCGGTTGGAATCAGGCGTGTTATGATTATTGCTGAAGATATTTGAGTTTCTGTTAACCTTTATTTTTATGGGTTTTATAGTTTTGACAGAAGGTTTTTTAAAATTTTTAGTTTTAAGATTGACTGCGTTTAAAGACCGGCATTGCTGCGGCAGTCGTAGGTAGGTGTAAATAAGTATGTAGTTAATAAGTACTAGATATTAAGATTTTCAGTGTCGCTTTGGTATACTGCAATGGGTAGTTAAAAATAAATAGTTTTTTTTGAACGCTATTGGTGTAGTGGCCATTGGGGTTACAAATAGAACTTGGTACCCACAAAATTACACATTAAATAATTAATAAAGAACAGTAGGTACAACTGAATTGTTTATGACAGTTCGACTCATGTGGACAAGTGGCACAGAATAAAATTAAAATAATGTACCTAAATTAATAACTAAATCTTTTAAAAGTAAGGGTCTTATACCACAGAAAAAATAAACACTGTTCTAGCGCATGTTTTAAAAATTCCTATTTAAAAATAGGTAAGGGTTTTTTAAACAAGTGTTAAACAGGTTTTTTATTTTTTTTATGAAAAGTGATTTGAACGCTAACGAAGCAAAAATATCGGAAATTTAATTAATTACGCGAAAAATTAATTACAACTGCGCCCATTGCCCGGACACAAAGTTCAGTATGAGGTTTTCTGTTCAGGGTTCGAGGGCCCCCATGAGCTTGAAGGCCCCGGGGCGGTGCACCGCCTAGCCCTCCGATAATACGTCACTGGTCTGGAATTATGCATCCAGTGGCTCAGTTACAAAAAATAAATTATTAAGATTAGATACTTAGGGCGACTTGCGTAACAATGCCTCAACGCATTTAGTCGCTAAATACGTTTAGGGATCGTTAATACGCCGGCCTTAGACTTACCTCTTCAATGGATGATGACACCAATCCGGAACTGAAACAAACGTTTACAAAATAAATTAAGAATGAAGTAGGGTAAAGCACCCAATTCCTTGCACTTTATGATAGAGCGAGGCACAAAAATTGTCGACTGCTACCAGTAAGGTAACACCCTCATAAGGTACAGTACAAAAAATGACAAGTAAATTCAATGTAAATGCACAAAGGGCGGTCTTAACGCTTAAAGCTTAACACGTGATACCTGAAGGTCAATTAAACAGTTTTTTCTTAAATACATAAAAATACATTCTGTCTCTGAAAACGGAAGACTAAACAAATTTATATTCACAAGAGTCCAAATTCTTGTCTCTCTACGTCAGACTTCGCTGTAAACTCTTGTGGCATAGTATTTTGAAATCTAAACAAATAGATAACTTATCATAAACGTCTGAGAACCGAAAGAGATGGATTCAGGTTATACAGGTTAGGACAGTTTCAGGTTATGTAAATAAATAAAGGAAAGTGTGTCAAAATGGTTTCCTTGTGGCCATTGTATTGGTGTAAATTATGCTGCAAATATAACTAAACTAAACAACAATTTTAAACACCGAAAATATCGTTATATTTTATTACTGTAGTTTACTTTTTGCGTTTTTTAAAATGTTAGTTTTAAGTTTATTGTTTTATGTATGTTATATGTAGGTCTTTAAAGTATTTATAGATATAGGTCTAGTTATCATTTTAAGGGTTCCGTGCCTCAAAAGGAAAAAAGGAACCCTTATAAGATCACTCTTCTTCTCTTGACTCTCTTGTCCGTCTGTCCGTGTGTCACCACCGATTTTCTCAGGAACGGGTGGACATAGCAAGTTGAAATTTATACCAGATACTGATGTCTATAGTCTCTATTAGGTGTATAAAAATCAAGGACCTGAGTCAATACGATAAAAAGATATGGGCAAATTTAGATTTTTGTGAAAACTTGAGTACCAAAATTGACCTTAATTTTCAACTTTTTTTATTTTTCAGTATTTTCCCTTTATTTGTCCTACTTTACCTTGCTTTTAACCAAAATTGACAATTTTAGGTCAACCAGAAGTACCATATAGATTTTGGGTCAAAAACCTTATGGTAGTTCCCGTTGACCTAGAATCACGAAATTTGGCAAAAAGCATGTTTTTTAATTTTTAAAAAATATAAAAGAGTTGAAAATTAAAGGGTGTCCCCATATATACATAGTTGAGGGCGATCATACAATTTAAAGGACTAGATTAATCGACACCAACCTCAAATTCGTTAAATAATTAAAATTTTGCTATTAATGTAGGTACGGAACCCTCGGCGCAAGAGTTCGACTCACACTTGACCGGTTTTTATTTGTAAATACACATGCATGTTGCCTGATTATTCTTATTTAGAATATACAAAAAGTCATCACTCTCTGAAAGTAATTCATTGTTACCTCTAAAATTAATCCGTAAATGCGGTTTACGGCCCTAAGGCCGTTAGTAAATTTGAAAATAGAATGAGACTACATTCATAAGTAGGTATGCTTAAATGAAATACAATACTCAAGACAAATCCTTATTTCTATTTAAAAACCAAGGACATATGCGAGTCTGGCTCTCGCCCCGAGGATTCCGTAAAATTTTTTCGGATTTTTGTTTTACTTGTACCTTGCTTCTTGCCAAATTTTATGATTCTAGATTAACTGCAAGAACCCTTTCGGTTTTGATTTATTTGCGAGTAAAATATGCGGAAAAATAGTCGTATTGATATTGACAGATGTACAACGAAGTGATCCTATAAGGGTTCCTTTTGAGGTACGGAACCCTATAAATGGAACAGGCCAGTCCCGATGAGAAAAAGCTGGTAGTAATACCACTGAGAAACTTACCAACATAGTAACGAGTTCTTTTTCCCTTTAGACTTCGACATATTGTTCACTGTTTTGTTTCACTAGTGCACATTTAGTTCATATCATATATCTCTCAGTTATTCAACTAAATCGCTGTCTAGTACTGCACACCACAATTCACAATTTAATTACCTAGGAAATATCAGAATAAAGTCTTCCAAATTTACCAATTTTGATTTAAATGCCTATCTAGGGTCAACTGTACATCTATATTTCAACATGCTTTGATTTAGCTTGCAATGTTTGTTTGTATGTTAGTTTGTTGGTTAAGGTCAAATCTTGCAAGCTGAATTAGAAGCACTTTCTCTTATCCTACGGAGTTGAAATTTGACATTCTGGTTCAGTTCCATGCATGACCTGATTCTACACCCTGTATTGGCTCCAAACGAAGGAACTCCTCAACGGTCAATAGCACAGACACAACATTTTGTATACGCATTTAAATTTGGATTACATACTTAACTTGGTCGGATGCTAGACAATGACACTTCTGAATGGAGTGTAGTGGCTACTAGTGTCTGGGCTTATTTGAATTTGTTTGCGGTTCTGATTATGAATTACTAGCTGTTTCCCGCGACTTCGTACGCGTTACACTACTAAATGTGTAGGTAACCTAGAAATAAAGCTAAATTCGCTGTTGCAACTTCACTTGATACCCCATTTCTATACCATGGGACCTGATTTATGGGATAAAAAGTAGCCTATGTCCAGGTCATAATCTAAGTACCTAAATACGAAATTTTATCAAAATCGGTTCAGCCGTTACGACATGATTGAGTAACAAACAAACAAACATCCAAACTTTGGCATTTATAATATTAGTGTGATTATAAAAAGTTATTTTTCGTCAAAAAAAAACGTTTTTAGTCTAAAATCGATTATTCTATTTAGGCAAATGTTTTCAGGGAAATAAAAGTGAAACTAACTTAAAGCTAACTCAAGTTATGTTTCATGTTTAAAATACGTTTGAGTTAATGTGCCGGGATGTTTAAAAAGTTATATCTATTTTAAGAATCATTAGCTAATATGGTATTTAGTTACTGATTAGTATAAGTGTCAATTTAGTTATTTCCGTTAACTAATTAAAAGTTATGCTTGTTAATTAATCAAGTTTTCAATATAATCATTTAAGTAGAGTTCCTTGTGAAAGGGCTCGCCCGGAGAAGTACTACCACAATACCTATTACTGTCGCGAAGCAGCATTGCTGTGTTCCGGTTTGAAGGGTATGGTTGCCGGTGAAATTACAGGAACATGAGGGTTTACATCTGTATGCCTAAAGTTGATGAACACAGGGCAGTGCATCGTAGGGCACATTTCTAAGGTACGTGATCTACAAGACGATTCTCTGCAATGGTTACCACTTAACATAAGCTTGTTCCATCTCCATGTAGAATAAAAAAAGAAATGACAAACATAGCCCTTTGCCACTTTGAAAGTTTAAGACTTAACAGAAACTTACCAAGTCAAGCACATATCTCATCAAAGTAAAAAGTCTAATTTTATCTATTACTAGCAGACCAATCCGCAACTTCACACGCGTAGTTTTTCAATAAAAACATTACCCTCCTTCTGCGCAGTTGGGTAGAAAGTACCCTATGTTACTCAGGGAGTCATGGATAATGTAGCATTCTAATGGTGACAGAATTTTTAAAATCGGACCAGTTGTTTTTGTGTTTATTCGTTTCAAACAAACAAAAATACAAATCTTTCCTTTTTATAATATTAGTATAGATACGGATATTGATCTATCTATCAAAATTTAGTATGAATAGTTGATAATAAACTATATTTTCTTGTAAGTCTTTGTTTTTTACAAAAAACTCGAACAGCTTCAGAGAAAACTACAAAAAACTCTCTGCATCATTTTCAAAACGAAAAATTATAATGCACTAATATTTTATTTGGAAAACTACCAAAGGCAAAAAAAAATCAGAAAAATATCATACTGAAGTTTTACATGGATGCGACTCAGCAAGCTCCGACAAAACTCATACAATTTCGGCTACCTCCCCTAATGCACACTAAATCCTTTCACCACTCAGGTTTATGTCACTTCAACAAACTTTTTAAAATAATACAGGGTGACCTACAAAGAGCTAGTGACACGAATGTACAAGTCGAAACACACAATACACTACTAAGAGGGACGAGTGAAAACATCTGTGCACTCAATGATAGTCAGGATGTTTTAATATGCGACGACACGGCTGGTATATAGGGTGTCTACTCTGTAACTACATATAAACTATATAACTTTGAATCTATCATGGCTATGAATACTAATTTCACATATCATGGTGAATATGTGAAAATAGTCTTCTGTCGGACCTCCGTGGCATAGTGGGCGAATATCTGGAATATACGCAGGAGGTTGCGGGTTCGTTTCCCGCCGCGGAACAAATGTTTGCATGGTCTAAAGGTATTTGTTTCGAGTCTGGTTGTTTCTCTATATATTATATAAGTATGTAATTACAAAAAAAACGTATATAAGTATACTATCAGTTATCTGAGGTCTTAACCAAGTTACATTCGATTAGCGATGACGCTAGTATAAATCCGAAAATGTATGGAATTTGAAACATGCTATCGAAATATCATGTGATATATCGACAACAAACCTATGCAGAAATCGAATCGATTCGAAGCGAATGTAACTTGGCTACGTGCCCTGGTTCCCATAGTGCAAGCTTGTGGTTTGGGGCTAGATGTCGCTGTGTGAAATGTACAGCATTATTTATTTATTATTTTATTAAATATCCCAGTTTTAGTGAATATAGTGATAACCATATTATAGCTATAAGAATGGTCAAACTTTTACCAATTAAATCATACAAAAGCAGATATAAATCATACTATTCTAAACACCTACATGGAACACTCAGAGAATCTACCCTACCAAATGATAAACGATATATCGCAACGTGTCGAACCTATTCCAATCCTATAAAAACATATTTCGACATCAATACGTACCGACTTCAAAAAAGGAGGATGTTCTCAACAGAACATCCTCCATTTTTAGAAATCGGTTGAAAATTATGATAAAAAAGAGAACACCCTGTATGTTGGAACCTAATATGGCCGCTCCAAATACCGCGATTGTTTATTAATTCATTGCTCGTTGTGATTGCTAACTAGACTTCACTAGACCAAAGCGCTATCCAGTGTCATTACTGTAGATACCCGGGAGAGTTAGTCTACATTCTGTTTGTTTGTCTCTGAATTTACGTGTTTAAGGATCTAGTTTTTTCAACTGGGACAGTATGGGGACCAGCTAACAGCTAGAGGCTCTAGATTCAATTGAGAGAAGAGCCAAGAAGCTCATTTGCAATGACGAGTTAGCAGATGCAAGGCTCCACAGCCTCGAGCATCGTTGAAAGGTTGCAAATATCTCAGTTTTTTATCGGATACATTTCGGAGAGTGTGCTGCGGGGCTTTTCAATCTGATCCCACCATCCCCATTCTATCATCGGACAACCAGACACTGATGCGCCACCGCTACATGGTAGACATATCTCCCATACGCACAAAGCGGTACTCTTCCACTTTTATTATGCGCATCGCCAAGGAGTGGAACGCCTTGCCTGAGTCTGTGTTTCCTGATAACTACAACCTAGGAGTCTTCAAGTCGCAAGTGAATAGGTTTCTTCTAGGCAAGCGTGTACTATCGTAGACGGCATCATCGCTTACCATTAGGCGAGATCGTGGTCAAACGCTAGCCTATAATTTGTATAAAAAAACCAAAAAAAAATGGGGAAAAATAAATATAAAGATCAATGATGACACGCACGTATGCAGTAACAATGACACTGCTAAAGTGATAATATTCTTTGCCGCTGCAGACATAACTAGCCTGTGGCAGTGATGTCACAGTAAATGAACATAAACCACGTAATAACAAATATTTGCGGCATTATCTTGAGTCGGTATTAAAATAGTTATCAGAATGATATCACTAGAAGCAATGAACTTGACTTGAGTTGACTTCTTGATAGGAGTTCGTCCCGAACTGAAATCTCGTTATGTGCCTGACAAATCAGTTCATCCTTCTGGGAATTACAATCTCACAGACACACAGACAGACTGCGAAATCTCACTGACAGAATCTGCGCAGTCCGTTTTCAGTTGGCGAACAGTTCTTACAGACGGTTGGTAGTTTCGATGCAGTGCAGTGCACCCTTAGAAGTGAAATTTATAACTCTTTTTGAGCCGGGGTAAAATTACACTTCAAGACATTTTACAAATTAAAATATTAAAAAAAAAGGTGTCATATTTAATTATCGTATAATCTGACAAGAATTGGGATCATTTTAAGACCAGTTAGTTTATTAGGCAATTGAAATTGTAATACATAGTTAGAAATGTTATCCAATCAATAGAAGGTCGAAATCATTGAACATTATAACAATGGCGCCACTCGACTCAATAAATTGAATAAGTTATCTATTCATAGGTAAATTGGTTTAATTGAATTGTCAATTAAGCGAAACGTAACCTAACCGCACTAATATTATAAATGCCAAAGTATATCTGTCTCTTTGTTACGTATTCACGGCAGGATCGGGACACAGGTTACTTTTTACCCGACTGCGCAAAAGGAGGGTAATGTTTTTATTGACAAACCACGCGTGCGAATCCGCGGGCGGAAGTTAATATAACGGCTAATTCACTATAATTCACAATTTTTTACAAACCGTTCGTTAGCGACGAGTAACGCGAATATACTGGCTGATATCTTATCAGACGATTATGGCCTATATGAATCAGTATTCACAAACCAGCATACTATTATGAACACTATTAACGTGACTTATCGTTCAATTTCGTTTAATTTCAAAAGAAACTCTGGAATGTTTACGAGAATTTCGTAATGCAAATAGTTTACTAAAGAGTTTATTATTGTTACGCTTAGGACAAACCTTTTAAGGTTTCTTAAGTGTATTTATTTTTTAAGTATGTGTTTAAAAAAAAAGCATACGATAGATGGTATTCATCTATCGTTGTAAGCTAGCAAGCTAATATGAACACTATTGCTCTTAGAATGTGGCTCAATTGTGTTTTCATCGTAAATCATCGGGCGGTTTCGTTCGAACCTGTTTTAGGTAGGATTATTAAATTTGTCAGAATGTAGAGTATTTACTGCCAACCCTTGTAGTCCGGAACCTTTATGAAAAGGAGTACCTATGTACCTACTAATCTGACACATAACATATGTACTTATAAAAATGGTAATGAATGTCCTTTGTATGTACTGATAAAGGCATGTTGGATTATAGGGGGTGCCGGATTAGACAAGGGCCGGATTACCGCGGGTCAACTGTAATATTAATTATTTATTCTAGTAGTACTAATTTTTGTATTGTGTCTGTTAGTGTGGTAATTCAATAATGAGTTATCTATTTGAATAAACCCGGCCAAGTGCGAGTCGGACTCGCGCACGAAGGGTTCCGTACCATTACTAAAATAAATTGTATGAGCGCCCATACAACTCAGAGAACTATGTATGTATAGGCACACCCTTTAATTTTTAACTTTTTTATTTTTTGCAATTTATTTATTTATGCTGCTTTTTGCCAAATTTCATGATTCTAGGTCAACGAGAACTACCATATGTATAGATTTTCGACCCAAACCCTATAGGGTATTTCCGGTTGACCTAGAATTGTCAATTTTCGTTAAAAGCAAGGTAAAATAAGCAAGGTAAGATAAAAATGTTGAAAATTAAGGTAAATTTAGGTACTTATAAATTTTCGCACAATCTAAATTTGCTCATATTTTTTATCATGTTGACTCAGGTCCTTGATTTGTATACACCTAATAGAGACTATAGACCTCAGTATTTGGTATAAATTTCAACTTGCTAGGTCCACCCGTTCCTGAGAAAATCGGTAATGACACACGGACATACGGACAAGAGAGTGATCTTATAAGGATTCCCTTTTTTACCTTTTGAGGTACGGAACCCTAAAAAGTAAAAAAAAATCAAAATATAAAATGTTTTACCCATTAAATCACAAGGATCACTTTAAAACGTCAATTTTAATGCCTGTTTGTGTTACTGTATTTGGTCTTTCACATTGACAGGCAGTTCTAACCTCGATCGAAATAAAAAAAAAGCTGTTATTATTCTACGAATAATTAGTTTATGAGTAACGTAGTATGAATTAATTAATAAAATTCTTCATTACACCTTGCAAGTTAGATACAGCAGAATGAGAAAGAAGTAAATGGATAATGGGCGGTCTTAACGCTAAAAAGCAATCTCTTCCAGACACTCTGTACTAGTTGTTTTTCTTTTTGTTAGTGGATAAAAAACATTTCAAGAACTTACCTCTCTTCAAAAATGGTGGAGTTGACCATGAATCCATCTTCGATCAGACTAGAATCCTCCACATGTTGATCATAAGCGTTGATCGACCGGTCAAACTGCCCTGACCGATCAAACTCCATTGATCGATCGAAATCGAGCATATCCCGCCGCTCATACTTGTCAGTCACTGATCGATCAAAATTCACTGACCGTTCAAACTTCTCAGTAGCGACTCGGTCAAAGTTCACAGATCGTTCAGTCTTTGATCGCTCTAGGTTTTCAGACTGCTCAAAGTCAACTGATCTCTCCGACCCGTGGTTCAATCTGTCAAAAACTTGTCGAGCGGACATTTCGTTCAATCGTTCATCATTCGATCTTTCAAAAGTAACAGACCTTTCGTGGCTTCGATCAGACTTTTCATGACTTGCTCGGTCAGATTTTTGACTTCGATCAGAAGTGACGGCTCGATCAATCTTTTCGCTGATCGATTGTTTTCCTGTCATTATTTCTTTGTCAGAATCGATAGATTGACCGCTATTTCGCCAGACATCTGTCAAACTGATAAAGTCACTGTCAACTGACTTCTCCCTGTACTTCTGGTCCCATAACTTCTTGGTTTCGTCTTGGGCTCGTCGTTTTAATTCGGATATCTTTTCTCGTTCGTTTTCTATCATTTGGCATCCTGAAATGTATAATAAATTAAATAAGACCATACATACATACACTGTCACGCCTTTATCCCGGAGGGTAGGCAGATGCCACGGATCTATACTTGCTACGATCCTGACAAGAAAAGAAATACTTTGCCTCCTTTACTCTCATAAATAATATCATAATTACTTTCATTTATATCTATACTAATATTACTAGTGGTTCGCCCCGACCTGAGCCTTTCAAGTCGCGAGTGAACGCAAGCCTGTCATATATTTTTTAAAAATCTCGCGAGTCTACCATACAAAATAACTAATATATTATTTGTAATCTTTAACTATCACTGGTGTACGCTGTCAATTTCTTTAAAGTTCAGTTTCATTATGACTAATAACTTAAAAACTACAAGGTTTAAACTAAAAATAAAAACGGGATCGAAATGTACTGATGAAGACCTTTCATTAAACGTCCCATTTGACCTGATAGTCTCATTTTGATTTCTTCTACCCCTATTGACTCGCTATATCTCATCCCCCCCCCATTTAGTCACTTAGTTAGTTATTAGTTTAGTTATCCTCGGACAAACAAACATACATACATACAACGCCGATTTGCCCAAGTTGACTAGGAGATCTCGCTTCGCTTGATCAATAAAGATAATTTGTATGTAATTATAAAACAATTTACAACAATCAGATTTTGTACCTTTTTAATTACAATCTAGTCAAAAACTATATTTATCATTGTTTTTTGACTTAATATTTATTTTCGACTTAAATTCAGAAGCAATACATACCTTGTTCTTCCAACATCTCAAATCTTTTTCTTTCAACCTCCTTAAGACTATCCAAAGTCCTTTTCCCCAAAGAATTAACATCTGTATCACTAGACAACAATGGCGCATCTATAGTAACCTTAGAAATCCTATCTATATCATCCTGAGATGGTATCTTACTGCCATCAGACATCTGGCTGAACTCTTTTGTATTAGGTTCGTCCCCGCAGCTCTTTCTATTCAAAACTTTAACAATTTCCACCTCATCTTCGAACTCTTCTGTAATTTTATCAGTGACTTTATCTGGAGATAGCGATTTTGATTTGTATTTGTTATCTGTAGATTTTGTGTTTTTTAAGTATTTAATTTTGTCATCATCTTCGCGAGTTTTTTTACCGAACGAATCTTTTTTGATGATCTTTCCTAGAGCTGCGAATGTCGGTATTTTTGATGATGAGTTGCTTTTGACTGGTCCAGGGTTTTTATCTTTCTTTTTAGAGTGTCTCAAGCTTCCAAATCTGTCAAAGTTGTTATCATTTTCGATGATTTCGTTGTTATAGAATAAGTTTTCGTTGAGACTCTGCGACATTATATCGACTTTTTCTGGGGATTTTGGTTTTTTCTTGCGTTTCAGTGAATCGAAATTCCTCTCCCAAAAACCTTTCTTTTCTTTAAGCTTTGGGCTGTCAATGTTTTCTGTGACTCGTTTTTCTATATCCACAGTCATTGATTGTGACATTTGGTCTATAGAATTGAATTTATCTTTCAACTCTTTGGTATGTTCTTCAAAATTGCTTATTTTAGTATCAATATCATCGCTATCACTGCTTTGTGGCGAGTAGCCGAATTCCCCCGACTTCGTTCGAGTTTGATCAGTATAAAAAGCGCTATCAGGACTTTGAGCTCTTTCTATCTCATTAAGCTTAGCTACTATAGGTTTTAGTTCTTTTTCTATAGTTTGTACTTTAGCTGTTAATTCTTCGACATTGTTTAAATGCTTTACGTACTCAGAGTGGAGTACTTTGGTTTCGTCTAAAGCTGAGGTTAAGTTGCTGTTAGCTTCGGATTTTAGAGTTAGTATTCGGGTTTTTTGGGTCTCTATTTTCTTGGTTAGGAGAACGATTTCGTTTTGTAGGTCTTCCCGGTTGGACAATCTAGAATTAAATAAGAGTTTTAAATATCTAATACATATTTATTAACACAAAGAATATATACAGACGTGTTTTGTTATGTATCACATTAAATGAAAACACGGATAGGGCTAATGGCTAGTATTGTTGTAAAATAGTTTTTTTTAAATACATTACCATAGAAAATTTTAATTTTTCAAACCTTAATTTCAAGTTATAAATATCAATGAAACAACCTGTATAAAATAGGTAAACAAATCAATAAATGTAAATGAACCTTAGCCGACATAAAAAAGGAGGTTCTCAATTCATCGGAATTAGAGATGTGCCGACTATGACTTTGGCCGACTAGCCGATTAGTCGGCTGTAAAGAGACCAACTAGTCGGCGGAGCCGATCACGCTTTCGGGGATATTCGGAAATTTCCGTTACGCTTCGTTTACAGCTGATTCGCGCGCAAGTCGCAACCGCCACCTGCGAGCATGTCGGAACGTGTTTTGTTTACTTCGCATTGTTTCTTAATTTTTGCTTTTGCACTGGTCAGAGCGGTGTTTTTGTGTGGAAAAAATAAAGACAATACTGTTACAAAATTTAATCATGTCAAAACAAAAGGCTCGTGTATGTTTTTTTTGGCCAATTGGACAATGATTCCCGTAAGGTCAAGTGTGACCTGTGCCAAATGATAATTTCTCGTGGTGGGCAGGGAAAAACAGCAAATACTACGAGTATGAACAACCAAACTAAAATAAAAATATTAATTAACTATCGAGGTTTTTATTTAGTGTAATTCCTCCTATACAAATTTTATCATGGAGAAATACAAGTAAGAAGCCGGATGTCGGCGCTCTTTGCCGAATACTCGCCGACTACGAAAGTGGCCGGATAGTCGACTTTACCGACTAGTCGGAACATCTCTAATCAGATTTTTTATTAGATGTTTTTTTTTAATGAAGACGCTGAGACCGATTTGTGATTTTTTGTTTAAAAGTGTAAAATTTCCCAGGTGGTTCCATTGGCACCAAGTAAGGATCAAATGATGGGATCTCAAAAAAATCGAGGGCAACGCTTAAATTTTATAGGGACGCATAATGTGTTTTATATATTTTCTATAAATAAAAACTATTCTAAAGTCGGTTATAATTTTGTTAAAAAGTTACTTGTATAATTGATATACTAACTATTGTGCATGCATTCATGCGAATAAATGATTATGATTAAAATTTAAAAAAAAGAATGAAAAAATATTTAATTGCAGCCAAAAACTTATCAATGAAATTACCATGTAGTCAATTTTTGTAATTAACCTAAGATGCCTGGTATAATAGAAATAAACATAAATAAACAAAGTTTGAGGTAAAAGGCACAGATCACAGTTGATGCAGCGGCCTTCACACTAGGCAAGCCTGTATCGTGAAGACGAGACAGATGGATTGACATTTTTGATTGGTAATTTTACATATATAATATATATTAAATATATAATTTTACAAAAAATAATAATAATAACAATAAAAAAGTAACACAAAGAAAACCATAACGTACTTAACTATTTTTTATTTTCTATTTACTTTTTTTCATTTGAATAAACATTTGAAAGGGTTTAACTTTTGTGGGCAAATTCAAAACGATGTGTCGTACTTACAATTCAGATTCCTCTTCCAAATGCTGGAACTCCAGATCTTCGTATATCTTGGACTCGTTGTCGAGTATGTCCTGTGCGTTTTGTAGTTCCTCTAACGTCGCGCCGTTCGACTTTAAGTCTTTTTCAAGCCTATAAATAAAACGTCGTTAAGAGATCATAAAGCCGCTCATTGTACCTATCATTTATATAAATAAACTAGATGACCCGTCCGCGGCTTCGCACGCTTGAAATTTCCCATTCCCGTGGGAACTTCGGGATAAAACTAAATATATAAAACACTCTTGTCAAAGTGACGCGACACTTCATGTAAATGGCTTCACGTCAATGAACGATGGTTAAATTTGGTCATATATAAATACTAAAATCGCGATTATACATACTTTATAGAAAAATACTTTAAGACCTATTCCTATACCTACCAAAATTTAGTTTAGTAGTGAAAAAAAAAACAATGGATGAAATGGAACGAAAATTTTCTTTCTAATTATCCAAAAAAATCTTACCTTTCCACCTTCATAGTGGCTATCTCTACTCTATCTCTCATCTCGTTCTGCCTCGACTCTTGCTTCTCTTTCAGCTGTTTGATCTCTTCCTCTATTCTCTTTGCTTTCTCCACTAGCTCTGTTTTCTTCCTCTGTTCTATCTTGAGGATGGCTATCTCTGAGTCGTATTCGCCTTTTATCAAGGCTTTTTCCATTTCCAACTGTAAATATTTAAAATTTTCATTTTTATCATTAATTCTTACAAGATTAGTAAAGTTCCTTGTGAAAGAGCTAACCCGGGGAAGTACTACCGCCATACTCATTTCTGCCGCTAAGCAGCATTGCTTTGTTTGTTGATTGCCGGGAAATTACACCAGTATGTCTCAAGTAGATGGATGCAGGGCATCGTAGGGCACGTTCCTATGGTGAGTGACCTATGTCGGGGTACATCTCACTAGGCTACTATGGCTTGTGTTTTCATAATATTAAATACAGAAGAAAAAGATGCTTCATAAAAAACTAAGATCGATTGCAAAGGCTGCGCCATTTTCCACCAATTATTTATTGAAAATGATGGTATTGATAACTTTAACACCATTACTGACTAGCGAATGAATGAATGAATGAAAACACTTTATTATACACCATATAAACAACAAAATACAAAACACAAAGCAAATAATATAGTGGGCAGTCGTATCGCTTAGAAGCGATCTCTTCCAGACAACCTTTGGATGACGAGGATTTTGTTATAACTAAGGTAATAGTCGAGGTACATCCCGCCCCGAGGAAGACCGAGGAGAAGATATCGTGGGAATAGTGGATGCGACATGGACCCGATTGCCCCAACAAAGAGGGGATTGGAAGCGGTTGGAAGAGGCCTTTGCCCGCAAATGGGCAAACCAATAACATAATTTATAAAAAAAGCAAACATAAAAACTTTATAAGTAAATATAGATCAGATAAATATAAAAAAAAAATTAACATAGATTGTATTTATATGGGAAATAAAAAGGCGTAATAAATAATAAATATATAAGGTAATGGTCGAGGGTGTACGTTACTACGAGCTTACTTTAAGTAAAAGTTTAAGTACTTTAAGTGTTAACTCACCTCTCTTAAAATATCATCTTCCTGTGAAGTGATTTCCGTCATTTTACATTTAACCTCATGTATTTCCGTCACCAACTTCCGTCTTTCATCCTTCAACTTTTCATATCGACTCTTCAATTCGTCTATATTAACATCTAAGACTGAATTATCAATACTGATATCAATTTTCTTAATATCATCCGTAATAGTCCTAATGATTTTATCTCTTTTATGATTTTTCAAGTCATTTTCAAAGGCTTCTAACTCAGGAATATCTGCCATTAATTCCTTTTTAACATCATCAAATGATTTTTTATCATTTTCGACTGTATCATTATTGATTTTGGAGTATCGGAACTCAATATCATTGGTTAATTCAGAATCGTCGATCATAGGTATATCTTCTTCTAGACTGAGTTGCTTTTCTATGCCGACTTTTTCTGTAGTTTCGTTTCTAGATACATTTTCTTTATTATTTACAGTTTCGTTTAAGTTCTGTTTTTTGTCGCTAGATGGCGTTGGAAATATGAAATACTGAGGTGAGGGTAGATTTTTATGAGCAAAAGTAGTCTTAATCCTACTCCTAGGACTACTAGTATTAGGAGATTTCGGTTTGTAAACGTTTCTGTTCATATAAACGTTTTCATACGGGCTACCAGTAGGAACTATCTTTTGGTCGTAACTTCCTATACCATTACTTTGGTCGTCTTGATCTTTACTAGCCGTTTTTAAAGGTTCGTAATTAGGGCTAGGTACATCGTCGAATACTGGTATGCCGATCTCGTCCATACGACCAATGTTTTGGTAGTTATTATCTGGAAGGATTACTTCTGGGGTCTGAGGGTGAGGTTCGAAGTTTTCGTAGCTGGACACGTTCCGGGGAAGTGGACTTAAATCGTTACGATTTTGACTAGTTTCAAATCTGGAAACAAAAGTAATATTAGTAATTATGTACAGTGATTGCGAAAGTTTAAAAATCTAATCTAATGAGCCCACTGGATCCCACTGCTGGGCAAAGGCCTTCCTTCCTTTCTTCCATTCATCCCGGTCTAGGGATTCTGTCGACCAGCTCGCACTATGAGCGTCAAGTTCGTCCCGCCATCTCCACCTGGGCCGACCACGCGGTCTCGCGCCTTGTGGGATTCACTCGGTGGTTAATCAAAATATTATTAAAAAAAAAGAAATAATGTTAAAAATTATGATATTAATTATTTGGGTTCGATTCTCGCCGCGGAACAAATGTTTACATGGTTTACAGATATTATTTTCCGGATTTGGGTATTTTTCCATATCCATATATTATAAGTATGTATTTACAAAAAATAATGTACATATTTTATCAGTTATCTGGTGCTCCCATACTACAAGCTTTGCTTAGTTTGGGGCTAGATAGCACTGTGTGAATTGCCCAGTACTATTTATTTATTTATTAATAGATCGTGTACAACGGTATTTTCTGTATTTTAATCATGTAAATAATTATATTATTCTTTCTGTTAATTAATTAATTTTTTTATTTTTATTTATTTGAACAAAACAGAAATACAATTTAAAACCAACACAGATAAAGTACAATAATAATAGTATTTTACAATAATAAATGTATGTTTATTTATTTGATTGTTTGTTAAGGGTGTGCAATAATAGTAGATTATTAAACGAGGGAATAAAGCATTGTCTTGCGTCACGGGCGCTATATTGAATCCCGAACGTAACAAAGGATTCTAGAGTTAACTCACGAGCAGAGCGAGGGAGCTACTAGAATCCTGAGTGCAGAAAGGGATATAAGCACGCACAAGATGCAGAAAGCTTTATCTACGAGGAGAATACTCTACTTATCACACTTTCTGCGAGACAATAAAAACCAAATCTAGGTTGGTGCATTCTGTGCAGAGGTTACTTCGATTCACGAATAAGTTCTTAGTGTGTGGGTATATTTGATTCAAATTTTAATACAGATGAGGCTCCAAATTCAAATCACATTGTGCCCGCGCGGGTATATACACATTTCACATATTCAGTACAACTTTACTCCCGACTCAGCCCTAGGGATTTAATCACCTGATTTCGGTGAGGTTTACATAACACGAAATTTGACATTGTCGAGCAGGTGCTGTGACACGTATTTTATTGTACGTACTTGTAATATCCCTCGCTGGTTTTGACAAAGTTCGGATTGTTGAAAGCAACACTCCTAGGTAACGAGCCATTTGTGATGATTTTGTTGTGTGACCGCTTTTCTGTTGGTGTGATTGGAATACCCGTACGGAAATCTGAATTACAAAACATTGATAATTAATAAAAATAATGAAAAAAATGCCACGTAAATAGGACCGCATGTTAAAAAATATCAAAATACAGTACAATAAAACCTGGATAAGTGAGAAACCTCTGTTACTCGGAATTTTCAAACCTATGTAACAGACTTGATTTCTTAGATTTTTTCGAGGTACTTTTTTATACTTTATTTGTGGGGAAACAGGCTTACGGCCCACCTGATGGTAAGCGGTCACCGTCGCCTTAAACACCGGCAACACCCGGGGTATTGTCGATGCGTTGCCTACCCTGTACAAACCTTTACATTTATCTTGAAGCGTGCCATGTCGTAACCTAACGGGAAACCTCAGATGGTAGCTCATTTCACATCTTGCAAGTATGGGGTAGAAAAGATCGTGTGAAGAGTGTGGTGCGCGATACCCAACTGTCGACGATATGTGGATGAGCTTTATTACGCTGTCGAGAAGTGCGGTGGTAAAATCTCGACGACGGGATCAGATCGAATAGCTCCTCAGAACATTCCCCATTATACAGGCCTCTATAATTGGGACTTTGTATCTCAATAGCCCGTACAAGTGGGACAATTTATCAGGTTTAGACAAGTTATGACGCTTTTGTTTACAAACAATCTAATCCCTTTCATACTTGCTTTGTTTGTCAGTACTAAGAATTGTGCATATTAACATTTCCACCTCTTATATGAAAAATAGTATATTTCGACCCGAATGGGACCCTCTATAAATAAGACAACTGTCATACTAGTGGTTCGCCCCGAACTGAGATCTCGTGAGTCTCCAATAGGAACAAAAAAATATTATTTGTAATCTTTGACTATCAAAATAGTGCCACGAAATAAATAACCACATAACTTGACCTACAGATTCATTCAAATTACAGGTAACGGGAGTTCATGTAATTTGGTCGTTTTTTTCACGATGATCGGATAAACGCTTCGAAAGTTATCCTCGGACAAACAAACATACATACATACAACGCCGATTTGCCCAAGTTGATTTAGAGATATCGCTTCGTTCGCTCAAAAAAGGAAAGATTTGTGTTTCTGTATGTTTGTAACTAATAAACTCAAAAACTACTAGTCCGATTTCAAAAATTCTTTCACCATTAGAATGGAACATTATCCCTGAGTAACATAGGCTACTTTTTACCCAACTGCGCAGAAGGAGGGTAATGTTTTTATTGAAAAACTACGCCGTCAGCTAGTAATAAATAAATTGAATTGATGATTGACAGGCTAACTAGGTCCTCCTACACTCATCTTGCTACTCAAAAAGAAGTTTTGGTATGGTAAATCGATACAAATATTATAAATTCGAAAGTAACGCCCGAAAGTGTCTGTTTGTTACGTTTTCACGACTAAACGGCTAAAATTCAATGACATTTGGTATCTAGATAGATTATGACCGGGATTCAGACATAGGCTACTTTTTATTGACAAACCACGCGCGCGAAGCCGCGTGCAGAAACTAGTTTTGATATAAATGAAATATTTACCCGTAGACAACTGTTTCTGATATTCAGTGAAAATATCGAGTATTTCTTCGAGACGCTCCATTTCCGCTTCCTTTTTCTCTTCCTCTTTAACCCTCTCTTGATATGCCTGAAATAAAAAAAAAAACGATTAAGTAAACGGTTACCACCCGTGGTGTTCTACTGATGTTCAAAGGTCTGTAACAAATAATGGTATATTATATAGTATAGATTATGTATGCTGGTCGCGAAACTTTGAAAAATACTGTCACAATAAGTTTTAAGAGTAGTATGGTTCCTTGTGAAAGGGCTCGCCCAGGGAAACACTACCACCATACCCATTTCTGCCGCCAAGCAACATTCCTGTGTTTCGGTTTGAAAGGTATGGTTGCCGGTGAAATTACAGGCACATGAGGCTTTACACCTGTATGCTTCAAGTTGATGAACGCAGGGATATTGTAGAGCACGTTTCTAAGGTGCGTGACCTGCGAGGCAATACTTTGGTATAGGCAATGGTTACCACTTAACATCAGGTGGGCCATAAGCTTGTTCCATCCCCAGGTAGTATAAAACATTTTTTTCACATATTTCGGTTCTTGGCAGTCCCCATCTACCACCGCACATTCTCATATTAACTTTAATGACATGGAGATTGTCCCGCCAAAGCCGCAATAATGATTTGAATACAAAAGTAGTTTAGTTCATTGTGCCAATTCTTTTATGGTCACTCTGTTATAGTAAGTGACTAGGGGGTTTACAGTGGCCACTTCTTGGTTACATATGTTAGGTAAGGACTAGGGGTTTAAAGAGGTTACTTCTTGGTTACTCTATGTTAGGTGAGTGACTAGGGCTTTAAATAGGTTACTTCTTGGTTACTCTATGTTAGTTAAGTGACTAGGGGTTCAAGAAGGTTACTTCTTGGTTACTCTATGTTAGGTAACTGACTAGGGGTTTAAAGAGGTTACTTCTTGGTTACTCTATGTTAGATAAGTGACTAGGGGTTTAAAGAGGTTACTTCTTGGGTAAACTATGTTAGGTAAGGTCTAGGGGTTTAAAGAGGTTACTTCTTGGTTACTCTATGTTATTTAAGTGATTAGTTAGGAGGATAAGGTAAGGTACTGTATCTTAACAGACAGACAGACATTGTCCGAAATAAATTATTATTCTGTTCTTAAAATGGCCACTTTAGACCCCCTTATCACTTACATAAAATAAAGTAACCAAGAAAACACCACTTTAAACCCTTAGTGACTTACCTAACATAGAGTGACCTAGAAGTGGCCACTTTAACTTGTACTTTGTAACACTACATAATTATATTATAATGTCTTTTAAGCCGAAAAGAACTGCCATTTAGAACTAATATTCTTTTAATAAGGCTTAAACCTTTTTTTGTTACAATAGCGCCCTATTTTTAGGTCAGATTATGCAGATTTTTTGGGCTACAACTTACCATTGTACAAAACAATTTATCAATCTTCTTGATGATACCATTATAAATCTCATTCTTCACATGCAAATCTTTTAAATTCACATTGTTTCCAACTACAAAAACATTGCTATTCTGAATTGGCGACCCCACGTTATTTAGCCCCAGATTATTGTTGCTGGTAACACTGGCCGCCATCTTAGATAATTCCTTTTTCAAATCATCGTACGAATCTCGGATCTGCGTTTCTAATTTGATGATTTTTTTATCAACGTCGATTTCGTGGTCTTTCGTCTTTTTCATATAATGATTTGTTAGTATAGTGTTAATAGTTTTGTAGATTTTGATATCGTTTCGTAGTTTGTGGACTACATCGAGTTTCTCGTTGACATTTGTCGATATATCGATTATTTTATCGATGTTTTCTTGCGGGTGTTTCTTGTCGAGTGAGTATTTAAGTTCTTTTAATGCATCTGTGTTCTTTTTGAGACAATTAACGAAGATTCTAACGAGTTGTTTGTGTGATGGCTCTTTTTTCGCTTTCACTGTCATTTTCTGTTTTTAATACTGGAAACACTTTTTGTATCTTATTTTTCTCCCAACACTTAATGTTATAATCACTATTTGTCATAAGTTTAGGTTTTATTTGACTTTTAGTATCATTGATAATATTATTTACCGAACACTTGGATAAAGATAAATTAATTAGACATTACAATATTATTTTGCACTTAACTTCTTGTTTTAAGCTACTGTGAGTAAGATACTTATTCTTGAAGAGTGCTTAAGCGAGATTCGAGAAGCTTAGATGTAATGGAGAACGCTTGAGTTTTATTCAGACATGAGCCTAAGAGTTGTTAGGTACAATTATTTCGCAAGTATGAGCTTGTACAAGTGAGAATTATGACAAAAATAATAGAAATATCTTCACTGCTAACATATATCGCCTATTTACAACCAAGTTATATTTTTTATTTAAAAAAAGTCTCTGTTATCAAGCACTGTTGTCTAAATCACCGATATAAATACACTAATCCAAATCGAGATAAAAATGAAAGTAAACCTTACCGAAACAGGGTTTTCAGCCGAAACTGAACCTTCGGCTTTGCTCTCAGTTTCGGCCGAAACCGAAACTTAAACATATTTAAAATTTCTATTGTTTACTGAAATCTAGTCAATTTTTCCAACATTTATTTGCATATACAATGTATATTATACTTGCAGACAGTTAGTGTTAAATAAAATAAAAAGACAATAATTTAATTACGTAACAAATATATGTTTTATTTTTTTATGTCATGGTTTTGTATAAACTAAATAAATATCTTAAGACTTACTCTTGGAAATAAACTTTTCAAGAAAACAACATTCAGTTAGACATATACTACAATTCAATTGAATATTGAATTGACTCTCAATTGAATATTTTTATTAATGTTTTCACAATATTTTTAAGATTAATCTAATATTTATTTTTTGAGATTTTTATTTACCGCGGTGGGCGAGCACGAGTTAGCCGCGAAGTTCGCCGAACGACGCACGATTATTCACGAAAGAATTCAAGTTTTGGCAATTTTTTGGCCGAAACCGAAACTAAGGCCGTAACTAGATTTCTTGGTCGAAACTTGCCGAAACCGAACTTTCGGTCGGTCACTAGTTAGAAATAGAAATATATTTATTGTGACCATAAAAGTTACATAGATGAATTGTGTCCCTGTTTCCCAGAAAAGCGTAAGCTGTGGCCTAGGAAACAGTTCACTCCTGAATAGTTAAAAGTTACTTGAAAATATGTAAAATATCAGTATTAAATAACAATAGATTTCAATTGTTTTGGGACGATATCGAGTCAGCTGGTTGTCCTAGAGTTATAAAATTGATGTTAATAGAAAACACGAGTTTGGGGCTAAATTACGCTGTGTGAAATGTTCAGCATTATATTTATTAATTTAATTTTATTGTAAAAATATAGATCAAGGATAATGTCCTCATAAAAACTTCATTTAAAAACATCATTGTAAGTAAACTCTACCTTGTGTTGACCAATAACATTTTATGACTAACATGAACATTGACCGCAGTTAAGAGTCATAAAATAGTCATAAAATGTTATTGGTCAACACAAGGTAGAGTTTACTTACAATGATGTTTTTAAATGAAGTTTTTATGAGGACATTATCCTTGATCTATATTTTTACAATAAAATTAAATTAATAAATATAATGCTGAACATTTCACACAGCGTAATTTAGCCCCAAACTCGTGTTTTCTATTAACATCAATTTTATAACTCTAGGACAACCAGCTGACTCGATATCGTCCCAAAACAATTGAAATCTATTGTTATTTAATACTGATATTTTACATATTTTCAAGTAACTTTTAACTATTCAGGAGTGAACTGTTTCCTAGGCCACAGCTTACGCTTTTCTGGGAAACAGGGACACAATTCATCTATGTAACTTTTATGGTCACAATAAATATATTTCTATTTCTAACTAGTGACCGACCGAAAGTTCGGTTTCGGCAAGTTTCGACCAAGAAATCTAGTTACGGCCTTAGTTTCGGTTTCGGCCAAAAAATTGCCAAAACTTGAATTCTTTCGTGAATAATCGTGCGTCGTTCGGCGAACTTCGCGGCTAACTCGTGCTCGCCCACCGCGGTAAATAAAAATCTCAAAAAATAAATATTAGATTAATCTTAAAAATATTGTGAAAACATTAATAAAAATATTCAATTGAGAGTCAATTCAATATTCAATTGAATTGTAGTATATGTCTAACTGAATGTTGTTTTCTTGAAAAGTTTATTTCCAAGAGTAAGTCTTAAGATATTTATTTAGTTTATACAAAACCATGACATAAAAAAATAAAACATATATTTGTTACGTAATTAAATTATTGTCTTTTTATTTTATTTAACACTAACTGTCTGCAAGTATAATATACATTGTATATGCAAATAAATGTTGGAAAAATTGACTAGATTTCAGTAAACAATAGAAATTTTAAATATGTTTAAGTTTCGGTTTCGGCCGAAACTGAGAGCAAAGCCGAAGGTTCAGTTTCGGCTGAAAACCCTGTTTCGGTCGGACATTATTTTAACCTTAAGTTTTCCATTTATATAAGTTCTTTAAACACTTTTCTATCCACAAGATTGAACTTTCAGCCTGAGGGTTTTACTAAAAAAAACATTTATATTTTATCTCTAAAAATTTTTAAAACCATCTCAAAAACTTTCAAGCCGGATGAGACGGAACGGGAATTATGTATATCTCTTTTAATTGAAGTTTTTTTATATAAATCACTGCTTTAAACACATTTCTACCCACAAGAATAAACTCTCAGCTTAAGGGTTTTTTAAGATAATATATAAATAAATGATATCTCTTTAAACTTAAGTATTTAGTATAAATGACTCCTTTAACACTTTTCTAAACTTGTTTTTTTAAGGTTAAAACCACATTTTCATATGACTTTTAAGCTCATGTTTAATACTTATACATCTTCATACTTTTCCATCTACAAAAATAAACTCTCAGCACTAGATGTTTAGGGTAAAACAAAAAACACACTTTTAACAAAAACACTTTCACATTCAAGTTTTCCATTTATAACACTCCTTCACTAATTTTTGGATGAGATCTGTTTAAGGCATAATGCCCATTATACCACCGGGAATAAATCTAAGTTTAGTTTAGATTTAGTGTATTTTTGGTCGAACATTATGGAGTTATCTATCTACTTTCCCACCCAGCACAAGACTAACTCTTAATATTGTCGCATAACATACCTGCAAGGTTATCTTTGCGTCAATGATATCTGATAATAGTATTGTTTCAAATTAATATCATGTTTAATTTAGGCTTCCGCGTAAGATTAATATATTTTCGTCTTTATGTCTTTGCGTATTTGTTTTAGAGATTTTACCAGAATGGTAAAAACGGTACCCTTGGACACGTTTATGGAAATGAAGAGTATTCACGGCCATGTTTTTTTTAATTTGATGATAGACAAGCGCATATTTTCATCTTTATGTCTTTGCATTGTTTTAGGGTTCTGTACCAGAATGGTAAAAACTGTACCATTGGGACACGTTTTTGGAAATGAAGGGTATTCACCATGGCCATGTTGTTTTTTTAATTGATGATAGATAAGCGCTTGACCACTAGGAACCCATTGAAATAAACAAAAAAAAAGAGGAGTTAGGTGACAAACAGACGTACAGAAGATATCTATATAGATATATTATTATATTAATAGTACATACCTTTACTCTCATAGTTTCGGCTCGTTCATACTGATTCGCATATACAGGAGAATATTGCTGTACTCCAACCGGCCCATTCAACACTCTCTCTTGACTTCTAGACATTTCTAGATTACTTCTTGAACATTCCGCATTTCTGCCTTGACTTCTAGAAGACTCTTGGACACCAGAATATTCTGGATATTGACTTTTAGATTCAGGAACGGCGTAATTTCTAGATGCATTTGTTTGTCGATCTTGATTTATTTCTTGGCTTCTAGAACGTTCTAGATATCTGTCTTGATTTCTAGAAGATTCTTGGACGTTTAGTAACTCTTCTCTTAATTGATTGGTTCTAGGATGTTCTTGATTGTTTCTTAAGAATTCTTGCTTCGATTTACTGTAGTCTTGACTCCTTGATATTTCAAAGCTGGTGTCTTTATAACTTCTTGATACTTCGTTCTGTCCAGAATATTCTTGGTACTTTTCGTTTCTAAAATCTACCGCATCTATTCTTTCGTTCCTCTCTTCTCTTCTATCATTATTAATTTTCCCATAAACACTATCATTAATAACATCGTTGTTAACTTTTTTGGGTAGTTTTTCATCGAAGTTTTTAACAATATCACCTATTTTCGTATTATTTCTAATAGCAACATTAGCGTAAGAGCAATTTTTGGGATCCATAGCATTGTTTTCATTGATAATAACTTTCTGATCCTTGATTTTGTTCATATAATTAGGTAATTTGCCTCCTAGAACATCTTTAGCTGGTGTATTGACTGTTAAAGAGTTTGAGCTGAAAACTTTAGGTGAAATTTCGTTTTCTGTGTTCGTATAGAATTGTGATCTTCCTACATTCTTGTGTTGTTTCGCATAGTACTCAAATTTAGATACTTTAGACATGATACTGGTTATTTTATCGTCTTTGGGTGCGAGGGGGGGTTTCGTTCTAGATAGCTCCTTGAGGGAAATGTCTAGTTCTTGGTCCACTTGTGTGAGGTCCTTGAATTTGTTGGGTTGGTAACACTGGCTGTCTGTGTTGGTAACGTAACCTGAAACAAATAAGATAATATGATATTAAAAAGAGAAGAGGTCTTTGCCCAGCAGTGGGACAACGAAAGTTAGTTTAAAAATGAATGAAAATGTTATTATGTTGTGTGTTCCTGGTTATTTTATGCGCAATGGAAGCTGAAATACTCTTTTGTGGAGGCCCCGGGGCTGTAGCCCCGGTTGCCCTCCCCCAAATCCGGCCTTGACCAGACGATCCAACGCGCTCCGATCGCACGCGGCAGGAGCGTCTGGTGTGGACGTGCCTCGCACGATCCAAACTACAAATATGGAGCGCGCGTTCCTCGCATGGAGCACGTTGGAACAGCCCGTCAGGATCGCAAGAAATTGCCGCTGGATCAGAATAGTTGCTCCATGATCCTGGATCACGGATCGTGCGATTGCCGATCCAAGATGGATCGTCTGGTGTGGACCCGGCTATTAACACTTAGCGGAAGTCAAACGCGCAACCTTGTAAGTCTCAGTCACAAAAATGCCACAAAAGATGCCCAGGAAGGGCAATCGCTAATTTTGAACGATAATATCAAAGCAATAACGTAACGTTTTTGTTTTGGTTTTAAAACAAAAACGTTACGTTATTGCACATTTCGTATCGCGCTGACATGCGTGACATCAGTCAAACCAACGTCAATTCCAACGTTAGACACGTTCAAAATTAGCGTGATTGCCCCCCTGATACATTTGAGAGATTCCGGGCATTATTAGATATATCAAAATATATGGCTTTTAATCGCTATTTGCTATGCAATTGAAGACCGCCTTCTGATCCACATCACTATTAGTTTTAAGTTTTTAATGTACCCCTTTAGCAACAAGCTTACAACAAAAGACTTTCCCACACAAAAGAAGATATTTCAGTCCAATAATTACGAGATTTACGCCTGTTGGAAACCTGTCGTGAACAACTTTATTAGGAACCCGGTGTGTCATCGTCATCAATCTCAGTTTGTATTGTGTCACTGTTGGGTTTAAGACTCCATTTGGCCATGTATTGGTATACCTAATACCTGATTTTGTGCCTATCTTGGGCTGATCAGCACGTAATACATTTTTAAAATCATAACGACAGTTGACAGAAACGCTATTGGAATTTGAATTGAATATATTATGGCATTCTGCTCCATTAACATCACAATATTAGCTTGATATAAATAAAGTGCATAATCGCATGCCAGTCAACTCATACAATTGTATTGTTATTTACGTGAATGCCGTGTATGACATTTAAGATAACGAGAATAGATCGAAGCTTAAATTTGACTATTTTAAGTTATCTGAATTGGTCTTCTGCTGTCTTCTAGATCTTCGTGGGACCACATCATCGCTCACCATCAAGTGTGAATGAATGAATGAATGAAAATATTTTATTGTACACCACAAAAGAAACAAACATAAAAATAAAAAACAAGCAACAAGTACAATGGGTGGTCTTAAGGCTTAGAAGCGATTTCTTCCAGACAACCTTTGGATAGAGAGGATTTTTGTAACATTACAATAATGGAGGGGGGTGTACATTAACAAAACAAAAACTAAATTTTAGGAGAGCGCTGAACGCCTACAATGTTTGTGATTGTGGTCCAACGAATTTCTATCCGTGATTAAAAACATATCTCCAGTCTCTTACCGGCTGTAATATTTTCTCTTCTCGCAGATGGCAGCACCGACTTCATCAGCATCGCTTCCGCCGGATGATTGAAACGAAGGTAGTTAGTGCGGCCTATCGTTAGCATACTGCCTGCAAGTCGATATGAATGCTATTATAAGATGGATAGAGATGAGTTTAGAAGTTCATGCTCAACACATGCTGAAGTATTCATACAAGAACTCATACAATTTAGATTGTTAAAACTCAGACAAGTCAAGTAGGGAGAAAGAAAGAACAAATATCACTTAGATGGTACATGCCCAGACCTTTGTATCCTCTGACTTCGTTAACGTAGATAACACATGAGACGTCTACGCAAGCGGAGCTTCTGGTACGAGTTGACAAATTAGGGGCACGACAAGTAAAACAAAAAAACGAAAGCACACACGTAAACTATTGACGGTTGTGTAAATAGATAACTTGTACTAAAGACCCAGGCGCCTAATCACTTAGGTGATACATGCTCAGACCTAAGCAGCCTCCTATTTCAACCACGTAGACGACACATGTGACTTCTGGCCACGAAGACGACACATGCTGTGTCTGAGCAAAGTTTGGTTTTCTTTTTTTCTTTCTTACCCTGAGACAACCGGGTCGGCTTGTCCACAGGAGTGGAATCCACGAGTGTGCTCCCAGCGATAGGGTACAGCGTCACCACGCCGTGGGAGTTCTCTACGCGACAGTGTACGCTCGCCACGCCGGTCCCGACCACGTAGATATCGCATGTTGGGTCCGAGCCGACGGTCACCCGACCTGGAATTGCGGAGAACATGAGTCAGTAGATGTGAATTTTAAGGGCATACATCTACCTCATAGGAGAACAGAATTATAATGCTTCTCTATCAGGATCAAAGGTTGACTACTGTATCATAGAGCAATGCTTACTCGCGCCGGAACCCGGAACAGGCCAGCACTACAAACTACAAAATCATGGCCAGCAAACGAATATTCGACAGATTATTTTATTCGAATATTTGTAATTGCGTTATTCGAATAATTTTATGTATGAGAGTCAGCCGCGTAGCCGTAGTCTACCAATGGTGAAAATTAGTCCATTTGCTTGATAAACCTCACAATCAGTGTCTTGATTATTTGTAGTTATTAAGCATACCATTTTGATTGATTTTAATAGTTAAAATACTATAGTAAACAGTAATATCTAATTTTCGTTTTTTTATTCGTAAACCATTTTTAAACATTTTGTGGTTTAGATAACAAGGGTTCACCATAAAGCCTTATTGGAGTCTATTCCTAAACGGTTTTGTGATGATTGTCTATTATGTGTTATGTTGTGTTCTGTGTGTATTATGTAGTAAAAACTAGTTAAAATTGCCATTAAATAATATTCAACTACCACAACAAATTGATCGAATACTATTCGAATACTACAATTTCGAATATTTGCAAGCCCGTATATTTGTATTGGGGAAATAAAGACAGACAAAAATTACACATTGCTAAAGTCTTACGTTATAGAGATAATTGGACATAAAGATTGCAGAGTGATGATTTTGCAATCTTTAAGTCAAATTATCTCTAGATATTATATAGTGACTATTAGTGACCTGTCATGGAATTATGTAAGTTTGTTCCGTATTTTTACCCGGGTAAGCAAGCGAAGCAGTTCCGTGCATCGGAGTGCACGATAAAATCTCGCCTATAAAAGTCGTCAACTCATTTGTTGCGCGGAAGCATCAGTGCCAGCAGAGTTGGCCGCTAGCTCATTTCAACTTGCATTTAGTACATTTTGAACGATACAGACCTTGTTTGATAGGGTGTAGGGTTACCGCAGTGCTGAGTCTCCCAGTCCCGAGGCTCACCAGATGTGGAGTATTGGTAGCCACCCTGGAACCAAGGAAAAGATATTCTATTTTACTTCGAAAACTCGTGATTTATATCAATCATTATTATAAATACGGGATTTATCATGCAGTGCGGATCGATCGCACTCACCCTGATGAAGGTTCACGAATTGAACCGAAACATTGTCAGTCGCACAGAACACAGGTCAATCGAACACCGATAAAACGGTACGTGATAAATCCCGTATTTATAATAAAGATACTCTAGGTTTCTGGTAGTGAATCTTTGTTGTGTTCGATGGTAAAAAGAATAAACAGTATGGGAGGAATGTTCCCAGTGCTAAGTAGTAACTTCAGAATCGCACACTCGCAGTACGCATTAGCTGTCAGTCCCAATTAAAAAGGACTGTTAGTGTGGTCTGTTGCGATTAACTGACAACAAATTAATAGCTGCCCGTGAACTCATCATCATCATATCAGCTATAAGACGTCCACTGCTGAGCATATATACCTCCTCTATAGATTTCCAGAGTCAACTGTCTTGTGCGCCTCCCTTATGTATGCGTATATTAGCTTTTGTGTTTATAGTCAGCTATATCGAGATTTAGTGGAAAGATGCAAATGCAGAGGAAGCGACATTCTATTTCCAGTGGCGCCGGATTCGACTTGCCCTTTTTGCGGCTACGCCCTTTACCGGAGGAGCATGCTTTGAGATTTTAAGGGATAATTTTTATCAAGAACTAGTTGCTGCCCGCGGCTACGCACACCATTTTCATCCCACGCGAACTGATTTAAAGGATGAAAGTAGCATATATCCTATTCCAGGTCATCATGAACCTATGTTCCAAATTTCAACCAAACCGGTTCAGTAGTCTTGGCGTAAGAGGGATCCATCCAAACATTCAAACTTTCGTATTTAATTACATAACATAATACATACACCCCAGTTTAACTAAAATCGCGTCCGAATCGATTCATCCATGCTGCGGAGCTTTTCAACCTGATCCCACCATCCCCATTCTATCATCGGACAACCAGACGCTCCGCGATGCGCCACCGCAACATGGTAGACATACCTCCCATACGCACAAAGCGGTACTCTTCCACCTTTATTATGCGCACCGCCAAGGAGTGGAACGCCTTGCCTGAGTCTGTGTTTCCTGATAACTACAACCTAGGGGTCTTCAAGTCGCGAGTGAATAGGTTTCTTCTAGGCAAGCGTGTATCATCGTAGACTGCATCATCGCGCCCCATCAGGCGAGATCGTGTTCAAACTCTAGCTTAGAATTTATTAAAAAAAATCCTTTTTAGGTTAGGGATTTGAAATATATGTGTTGTGCAGTTCCCACATAATGTGGAAAAGGGTAAAATTATGATAATGATTGTTTCGTAAAATAAATGTAGATTTCATTTTATTGACTTCTACCCGCTCACATAAATGATTAATATCCCACTTAATCTCAATCTTTGGTCACTCTACTTTCCCCGGCCTGTGGTTTATTTACACTCATTATTAGCGTTATGTGGGCATTCAGTTTATTTATTCGACTGCTTTTATTGGGCATCGCGGCAAATTGGAGATCACTGATCTTGCTGAGTGATATAGCTACAGAATGGATAGTTATTTCTAATGATATTTATCATCATGATATCAGGCATATGACCTCCACTGGTAGACATGGCCTCCACCATTGATTTCAAGAGCGACCGACCTTGCGCAGCCTGCGCTCAACGGTTCACGGCACTCTTTATTAGGTTGTCTTTTCCTGCGGGGGGGGGGGGGGGGGGGTCTCGAACTATGTACCCCAACCACTGTCACCTAATCTTTCTATTCCTCTGGGCTGAGCTGCCAGTGACTTTGATTTCTCTACCGATCTCCTCATTTCTGATTTCTGATTCTGTAGACAAATTGGTACGAGAACGGGTCTGCAAAGGGTCATCCAATCCTCATCCTCCACCAAAACCGCTACTACATTAACACCCACGGGAACCCTGGCAAGCTACTGCCATCAACCGAAAGTTCTACTCCGTTGTTTCAAGTAGTAAGGATGGCTGGGGTTAGATTAAGAGGGTGGGTAATGTATTCCCCCCAACCTAGAATTAGAATTAGGTACGAGATTACTTGTACTTATTAATACAAGATAAATGACTTTGGTTTCTCTAACGAACTCATCATTTTTGAATCGATCTCGTAGACAAATATTAAGCACTAGATGTATCCGCCGCGGCTTCGTACGCTTAGAATTAATAAAAATGTATAGAAGCTGAAGTTTTTTAAGTGGTACAAGATCATGTCATGTGGATGATACAAAGATCTTACAGTAAGGTGGTATGTTCTACCTTAGCTGAGCCGTGCGATTGCATAATAGTAATACTAACTACTAAAGAACTAGGTAGGTAGATACACGACACTGTAAATCATTAGGTAAGTAAGTATTAGTTGATCGAGCGAAGCGAGATCTCTAAATCAACTTCATCGGCAAATTGGGCAAATCGGCGTTGTATATATATGTATGTTTGCTTGTTCGAGAATAACTTTCGAAGCGTTTATCCGATCGCCGTGAAATTTGGTATATAGGTAGGTAGTGATGGCACAATTCTGCTGTAACTAAATAAGCTAAAAATATGGGGGGGGGGGGGGGGGGGGTTGTTGAGATATTGGGGTTCAAGAGGGGTAAAAAAATAACGAAATGGAACTATTCGGTCAAGTGACACGTCTAATAAAAAGTCTTTGTGAGTACATTTTGACATATTTTTAGTTAAACCTTGTAGTTTTTTAGTTATTAGACATAATTAAAACTGAACTTTGACAAAATTCACAGGGTACACCAGTGATCCCACAGTGCTGAAACTTGGTATGCGTGTAGCTTTAGTAACACACATATAGGGAAAAGTCTGAAATCCAGAATAACTGCAATTTCTACACTAAAAAAACTATAACCAATTAACATAAATTTCCGTTACCTTTACTTTGAATGAAACTGTAGGTCAAGTTAGGTGGTTATGTATTTCGTGGCACTATTTAGATCGTCAAAGATCAGGTACAATTATTATTTTTTGTTTTTATTGGAGACTCGCGAGATATCAGTTCGGGCGAACCACTAGTTATATAATTATTTTACTAAGTTCGCCTATGTATTATTTTGTTAGTGCAAAAAATAATTTTCTAATCTAACCTAGTCAAATACCAAGACATAACAATTGCAAATGTATTGTGTCCAGACCTTTCACAGGTTAAATTACAAATAGTCAACTTTCTTTGGTCGCAGACTTTATTATCTAATAATATCATATCTCCTGTCACATAAACAGGATACAGGTGCAGCTATTTCTGTGATGCCAGATTACTTTCACATTTTAGACATAAAAGTATATGAAATAGAATTTAAAATCGTAATCGTGAAGTTGAATTTTATAACTGACAAACGAGTATGAACTAAAAATAACTTCTTAGCACGTGTTTGGTTTAAAATGTATAAAATTTATAGATTTTTTTATTTAGATAGGTGTAAAGTATGGTTATTAATACTATTGGGTGGGTTCGGGCTGTGGATGATGATGATGACAAGTCATGACACTCCTAAAGACCTTGCCCTTTGGAAGGAACTTTAGGTAGCCCGCGCGATAATAAATAAATAATGCTGGACATTTTTTATAGCGCCATCTAGCCCCAAACTAAGCAAAGCTTGTACTTTGCTTGGAGCTTGGAGACCCGGAACACATATCTGTGGATCATGCAAACATTTGTTCCACGGTGGCAATCGAATCAGCAACCTCCTGCGTCTCAGACGTCTATTCGCCCACTGCGCCATGGAGGTCGTCAAATTAATATGCCAAATCTCGTCGTCTACCCATTGCACTCTCACTGTGCAATGAACAACTCATTCAAGGAAGTGCGTGCGTGAGGGTATATTCTGGAAATCTCTTTAACAGGCATGGTATCTTAAATTCAGACATGGCTCAAAAATTCCACCCTGTATTGAATGAATGAACGAATGAAAACACTTTATTGTACATGGTGTACAGTGTGTGTTTTCTATTTTGTTTATATGGTATAAACAAAAAAATATTCAACAAAATAGAAAACACAAAACAAATAGTACATTGGGCGGTCTTATCGCTTAGAAGCCTGTATTCCTCCCACTAAAACATTTTTTATTTGAATTGGAGGCCGCTAGGAGTTTTTGAATCATGATGTAGACCACATACCTCAAAAGTTTGGCCACCAAAAGGAAGTCAGGGAATGCCTTACAGGCATTCGTATATTTTATATGACAAACTAGGTAACCCTAACATGATCAATTCCATACAAAGGTTGTCTGGTAGAGATCGCTACTTAGCGATAAGGCTGCCAATTGTATACATGTATTGCATAATGTTAATTTTAATTGTGTTATTGTTTATGGTGTGCAATAAAGTATTATCTATCTATTTATCTATTACGTGGCCCTAAACAAGTGTCTGTTAAACGTCAATTGACAGATGTCTGGTTAATGTTACGGTAAAAGGACTTGAAGGGACGCTGTCATCATGATACGTGGCACAAGCTTGATTTTTTTACAAAAATATGACTTTGGAAAACAGGAAATCAAAAAACTTACAGATGCCTTTGCAATTTGAAGAGTTTAACCGATTCATTGCGGATGGCACGGCAGCCGTGTCATCATTTTCTTTTGCGTGTGGCGTTAGGCACGTGAGCCGTGCCATTTTGAAATCGATGGTAATTCCTTCAAATTAAGTTTTAGGGAGATCTACCCCAGAACAAAACTTTTTTATTTTTAACGTTAATCAAGCTTGTAGCATTCGTTTCTGGATATTGTATTGTTTTTTAAAAAATAGGGGTCACCAACCTTTTTGAAAATTTTAATGATGAGGATTTTTGTATAATAATATAATTGAAATAAATAATATTAAAAAATTGCTTATTTTTATATCAGAAATGTGAACGATTTGAGAGAACATTTTTTTAACATTTTAGGAGAATCTTAGCGCAAAAGACAATTACCGCTACCGAAATAGGATGTCAGAAACTAATCAGAATATTGGAATATCGGAACCAGTGGTATATTGTCGCCACATGATGTACACGTCCAAAGTCCTTTGGACTATTTCGTTTTATTTTTGAATGCCCAATTCATGAATTTAATATTGGATTGTACAAATAAGTACGGCAACAGACTGAAAGCAGCAGCGACTACTTCTCGAGCTCGATTTAGACAATGGACCGATGTAAGTGTCACCGAATTTAAAACATTTCTAGGCATACTGTTGCTGATGGGAACAATAAAACTCAATAGAATGGTAGATTATTGGTCCACTCATTATCTGTTCCGCTTAAGTCCACATATATTTATGTCGAGGGACAGGTTTTTTTTAATTTTAAGAGCCTTAAATGTTCAGAATAATGAAAGACCAGAGAGTATATTTAAAATTAAATCTTTAATTGATTTATTCAACGACACGGTTAATTCAGTATATTATCCATTAAGTGAGCTAACAATCGATGAGTCTCTTATTCTGTGGAAAGGAAGACTTTTCTTCCGTCAATACAATAAAGGAAAAACACATAAATACGGAATTAAATTATACATTTTAGCCGATGCCAACGGAATTATTTTAAATATTCACGTGTACGCAGGCTCCCAGGATGTGCAAGTCGGCGGTAGAAATCATATTAAAAAAGTGGTTCATTTGCTTATGCAAAAGTATATTGAAAAAGGCCATTCCTTGTATGTAGATAATTTTTATACCAGCGTGGGTTTAACTGAGGAGCTATTATGTAAACACACATACGTTGGCCAAAACTAACTGGCCAAAATATTTACATCCATGTATATCCAATACAGCGTCATGTTCCAAACATGACGCTCATCATCCTTAGTTTTTTCTATGCACTTTGAACTGTCCACCATATTATTTTCTAAACACGTTGATCTGTCCACCATCTGTTTTTTTATGCACGTTGAAGTATCCTCATGTATAGATTTCAAGTGTTCTGAGTTTTCCCAGTGTTGTGAATATGTTTGCGAATTTTGCTCTAATATTTGGTCATCGTCGTCGCGTTGAGTTTCAATTTCTGTCTCGGGAATATATTTTCTTTTACGCCGTAATTCTTAAACAATAAATAGGCAATAATTTACTTTAAAATACTTGAAATTTCTTATCAGGAAAACCAAAACAATAATTTTAGAACTAATGTAAGTAGAAAAGGTTTATCACACCTGTATTAAAAAAGCCACTTACCATCCATTTCCAAAAATACACTTATTTTTACACTTTTTATCACTTGAAACTACGTTCCTGACCGTTCACGTTAGATTTCGAATGTAAACTAAAAGTTTAACGCTTAGAACCACGTAAAAATGGTAAAAAACACTGTTTTCTTTTCCGCATGGCTGAAGACACAGGAGCCATGTCATTTAATCGTATGGCGCTTGGCACGGCAGCCGTGTCACGGTAATTTTGTTCAACGCTACAGTTAGAAGTTTGCAAAATTAGACATCGCAACGAATCGGTTAAATGATTTTATCACGGTTAATCAGATGTTGATCTAATTTATGTGGGATCACCCCTTTCTAACAAAAATGAATCACTGTTTTGTTCTATTTCGTAGTAATTTGTAACCGACAAAAAAGATTAAAACATTAAAGATTTATTTATACAGATGTTACAAAAATAAATGCTTGTATTTTTTTCTTTTTTGTTTGTTCCCTCAGACAGAACTCCGTCATTTATCAACCGATTTGGAAAATTATTTTTGTTTAAAAGGATATATGTACTTTCAAATTGGTCCCATAGAAATTTCATCAAAATCGGCTAAGCAGTTTGTTTTTTCAGTTTTCTAAAGTCGGTTATATATTTGTTAAATGTATACTGCAAGCACGAGTTTTATCAAAAACAGTTACAAACCATATAGTATAAGGACCCGTTGTGGTTTTGTTGATTAGCGCACAGACAGACACCCGCCTCTCGATTAACGACTGTAACCACTGAACCACTGCACTGCCGAGTACAATACGCGCTGCGTTGTATTGCACAACCTTACCATGATCAGTGACATAAGGACTAGGATTAACTTAGCCAAAGGGCTTCCACTGCTGAACATAAGCCTCCCCCAGATTTCCAGAGCGACCTGTGCGGCTTGCGCCCAACGGCTCCAAGCAACCTTTAATAAATAAATATAAATAAATATCGCTGGACATTTCACACAGCGCTATCTAGCCCCAAACTAAGCAGAGCTTGTACTATGGGGACCAGATAACTGATAAATACTTATATACTTTTTTTTGTAAATACATACTTATAATATATAGAAAAACACCCAGACACGGAACAAATATCTGTATATCATGCAAACATTTGTTCTGCGGCGGGAATCGAACCCGCTACCTCCTGCGTCTCAGCTGGCTATACGCCCACTGCGCCACGGAGGCAGTCAAAAACACCTTTAACAAACCTTTAACAACTCGTCTTTCCATCTAGTGGGGAGCCGTCCTACGCTGTGCTTTCCAGTACGTAGTCTCCACTCGAGAACCTTTCTGCACCAGCGTCAATTCTTCGAGCAATGTGCCCTGCCCATCTGCCACTTCAGCTTGCTAATCCTTTGTGCTATGTCGGTGACTTTGGTTCGGACGAATCTCCTCATTTCAGATTCGTTTGAAACACCAAAGTCTTTAGTGCATGTGCAAAGAGCCTGCACTGTACTTATAGGGTTACTGCAACACTACACTTGCTCTGCCTTCGGGGTTGGGTTCCGTATCATATTACTTGTTAGACGTACGTAATAGATATGTGGTATATTGTTTTTTATAAATTAAGTTACAATGTTAAGACCAGCAGTTGTTGTGGTTAAGTTTTATGTCTTTACTATGGTTGTTGACAAAACTTAGAGGATGGAGTAGGCACTACGCAAGTTTACTCTCTCTATAATCCTGTGGACCTCGCCCCAGGCACTAGACGGATTTTGAACCCACAGTTACTGGATCGGAAGCCAGGGTCAATTCCCACTAGTCCAACACGACTAGTATAACATCCTCTCAGCTTACTCAGCCTTGATCTGCAGAAAGGGCATAATCGAAATCACGATATGTACAGAAGTTTCTTAGTTCTGGTTCCCCACGATGTTTTCTTCACACAGCGGCCGGTATTCGAACCTACAGTCACTGGATCGGAAGCCAGGGTCAACTCCCACTAGTCATAGACAACACCAACTCGACTCATAAGATTAGATTGCCAGTTGGTGTACCGTACTTTGATGATACAAATATGAATGATGATAATAACCAATAATGTTTACATAAAAAATTAGGCAAAAGAGCAGTCTAGATTTTGAATATGTGTTAGGAGGGCGGATGAAACTAAACTTCCAAGTAATAATGTTTTGAAACCTAACAAAGGATGTTTATTCTATAATCAATTATTATTTTTGGTGCTACTAATGTGTTCGGGGAAGAACGGGACTTTGTTTGAAACATAATGCTAACATAATCCCTACTAATATTATAAATGCGAAAGTAACTCAGTTTGTTTGTTACCTTTTCACGACTAAACGGCTGAACGGATCGTATTGAAATTTAGCAAGGAGATAGATTATATCCTCGAGAAGGACATATGCTATCTTTTATCTCAAAAAGTAATCTAGAAGGGGTGAAATAGGGGTTGATAGTTTGCATGGGCAATCCATAACTCCTGAAGTTAGGGATCTGATAATTAATATTTAGGTTTTGGTAATGTTTCAACTTTTTTGCAAAATCATCCCGAGATGGGTGGGGTGGGGGGGGGGAGGGGGGGGGGGCAATTATTAGGTAAAGTAAGGGGTTACAATTATTAGGTAATCTTTAGATGCACTCCCTATGTACCGTTGGTATATAGACAGATTGTGACCGGGATTGGGGCATAGGCTTCTCTTTATTGACAAACAGCGCGTGCGAAGCCGCGGGCGGGTCAGCTAGTAATATTATAACCATTATTATAAATACGGGATTTGTCACCTACCGTTTTATCGGTGTTTCGATCGACAATGTTTCGGTTCAATTCGTGAACTTTCATCAGGGTAGGTATTATAAATAATGCTTGAAATAAATCACGAAGGTTTTTTTGAGTAATATTAATATCGTTTATTTCAGGCAACAATGTGTACATACAAAATATGATTACAAGGCCCATATCTATCAATACCGTAACGACATACATATGACAATAAACAAAAATCTAACACATTTATTTGGGGATTTTGCTTCGTAACCGCTTCCCTGTAGCGCCTGCAAACGATGCCGATTGGCCAGAAATCCGGATCTTAAACGCTCTTTAGATAAAGATAAATATGTTTATTTTGTCACCGATGTACTTACACAGAAATTAAATTAAATCTTAAAACTAGGCGTAGGCTAAGAGATACAAAAATGCCAACACTACTCAGGAGTACGTCTGGTCTTCCGTGGTCACCATGGCTGCGGATAATGGCTACTGGCTACAACAAAACTAAAGAATTTATCACATTCACCATTTTTTTATCTCCTCTTGTAGTAAGTCTTAACAAATTAGTCTTGTATCTACGATTTTGATTAGATCATTTGATTAATTTGATTCATTAATCTTGTTTTCTAATGGATTGATAAGCGATTTCTAATGAGAAACTTTAATTGAAAAATGGTATCGACTGGGTTATCTTAGACATACTTTTTCCTAATGGATATGGTAGTTGACTACGCGTTTATTTATTAAAAAAAAAAAAACAAAAAAGTGGCACTCCGGGAGTACCGACAGAAGTGAAAACTTAAACAATTACGTGTATTTTTTGAATCTTCAGGAAATGTGTTGGTAACAGTGTCGCGATTTCAATGGGTTTTTTCCCATCTCAAAAATGCCCAACTCGCCTAAAGAAGTTTTCACTTCAAAAACTTATGATAAAATATCAGAATAATTCAATGACTTAACTGTGGATTCATGCTAGTTCATTTTAGAAATCATGTAAGATAAAGTGTTAATCAATTAATGTTGGGACTTAAAATTGCTTCAACTCAGTCAAAAAGGTACGATCATTGCCATGACACGAAAATGACGATGACAGAAATCCTCTTGAAAAATACATTGAATAAATATATTTTGACTTTGATTATGATTTGGCTTTTGCGCGGCTTGCACGATTCCTAAACGTATTTAGCGGCTAAACATGTTTAAATTTGACGTATTTTTATGATTTGACAACTCTCTAAATAATATTTAGCCACTAAATATGTTTAGGCATCGTTGCGTAAGTCACCCTTAGGCTCTATTTTGAGAACTTATTATTTTACTTATTAAATAAATAAGGCTGGACATGTCACACATCACTATCTAGCCCCAAACTAAGCAGAGCTTGTACTATGGGAACCAGATAACTGGTAGAACACTTATAAACTTTTTTTTTGTAAATACATACTTATCATATATAGAAAAACATCCAAACCCGGAACGAATATTTGTAGATCATGCAAACATTTGTTCAACACAGTCGGCTATTCGCCCATTGCGCCACGAAGGTAGTCGTATTTGGGAGAGCAAATAGATGTTGTGCCGACCCCTCGTTTTGTGGTGAAAGGGCAAGATGAAAAAGACCATGACTACCCGAAAAAGCGACCTTTCCACTCAAGTTTCCACACAACCTTTGGATGGACTGGATTAAAAATAGGAGATGAACGAGAATCCAAAATACAACAGACTCGTCTTACGCAGATGTTGCATTGATAAACGACAGTAAACATCAAATGCTTCTAACAAAAATAGTTTTAAAAGATGAGTCACAGATCGGTTTAGCATACTGGTGTTACTAGACAGGTCTATAAAGAACGCAATCTCTAAGCCTTCGTCACGGCAATTGCACTAGGTCAAAGAATAAATAAATAAATTCAGATGCTCTTGATTACAAATCTATAATAAATTACTTACGTCCGTAGCTTCGTACGCGTTGTTTGTCAACAAAAAGTAGCTAATGTCCCAAATGGTCATAATCTATCTATAAACTAAATTTCGTCGAAATCGGTTCAGACTTGTGAAAACGTAACAAGCAGAGGGTTACTTTTGAATTTGTAATATTAGTGTGAACTTCAGAGTTTCTAAAAAATGTTTGTTTCCACCATCTGTTCTATCAAATCTATGACAAACCAGGAATAAAACAGTTGGCGGTTCGTCGACCTCTCATAGTTGCATCAATTTAGCTTAATTGTCGAGTCGGTTAAATTGTTTATTTTGTCGGCGATAAAGCTTTGGTCACAGACTATAAAGAAAAATAATTTATAAACAAATTGATAGAAATAGTCTTTACATATTAATTGAAGAAGGTATCGCGAGGCCTAGATAGTTTCTGCGTGTATTTTTCTTGATCTCAATAAGTATAGGTTTGAATAAGTAAGATAACTCTGTCTATCACAACGCAACAATATTACTATAGACAGAGATTTATTCTACAAAATCATAGTTTACTTGTCAGAGCTTGCTTGGGAGGAACCAAGATATTTCTGATGTATAAATAAGGTTGCCCACTTGCTCAGCCCTTATAAAATCCTCTCAGCTTAGTCAGCCTTAGTCCAAAAAAACACAATAGATGGGATTTATCACGTGCCGTTTTATCCGTGTTACGCTTACGACCGACAGGTTTTGTTTTAATTCATGAACCTTCATCAGGATGAGTGCGATCCGCTCCTCAGTTCTCATCCACCGCGTCTCGCCCAGTGTGGCCCAACTTTCCCATTTGGAAAGCGCAACCCTCCTGCCCATTTCCAACATAAAAAAAATGTTTTTTTCATACTTAACCTCAAAATAGATTTTTTACGTACGAGTATATCTCTTAGCACGGTATAATTCAGTGTCGAGTTAACAAAAAAATTATCTATTACTGGCTAAACCAGTTTTGTCATCAAATATTTTTTTTGTCGCAAAGACTTACACAAAAGTCGTCACTTCTAGCAACAAAGTCACTCAGTTGGCAACACTGGTCTCGCCTCACCCACCTCGTATTTAAAATAATGATAAGTCAGGAATGTTTTTTTAGAAGAAACACATTCCTACGTACAGGGCTCGTTTTCATGCACAAATTATTCATTCGATTCCATCAGGTGAGGATTGACACGCATTGACATTGATTTACTATACCAGAAAATGGTAGAATGGAAAAATATTTCTAACAGATTGCAAATCTTCTTAGACAAGGTTAGAGAGCTACCTAAGCCGCGTGTCTCAAGATGAAGAAAATTTGTATTTCAATATCATTAACGATGAACAAAATAACTGTATTAACAGATGACTCACACAGTGGTCGACTGCAATTTCGACTTTGTACAATGCCTTTAATTTGCATAAGAGCCTTTTTGGCATTATTGCGAAAAAATATCCTGACACAGATCCATACTAAATAGCGAAAGTAAGAATATAAAAAATACCCTAAATGTATAGCGACTTCTTTAAAATCTTTGTTGTAATTGAATATGGAGCTTAGGTATATCGTAAGAAACATAAATATCCGCTCTTTTAAGAAAATCATCATATATGATCGAGCGAAGCGAGATCTCCAAATCAACTTGGGCAAATCGGCGTTGTATGTGTATGTATGTATGTTTGTTTGTCCGAGGATAACTTTGAAGCGTTGATCCGATCACTGTAAAATTTGATACATAGGTAGGTGTGCATAGTGATGGCACAATTTTGGTGTGACTAAATAAGCTAAAAATGTTGGGGGGTTGTTGAGATATTAATGTTCAAAAGGGGTAAAAAAAACTGAAAATGAGACTATTATGACAAATGAGACGTCAAATGTAAGGTCTTCATTAGTACATTTCAACCCCGTGTTTAATTAATTTAATCCTTGTAGTTTTTGAGTTATTAGCCATAATAAAAAAAAACTTTGCCAAAGTTCACAGGGTACACCAGTGACCCTACAATGCTGAAATTTGGTATGCGTATAGCTTTAGGGACACAAATATAAAGTCTGAAATCCACAATAACTGCATTGGGGGGGGGGGGGGGGCTATAATATCCTCTGAGCGCCAGTCACAATCTTTTAGAAAACCATCATGTTTCAGGAGCGTTTTGTTTCAAGCTTGTAACAACATCACTTCGATTTGAACCACAAAACTTTTAAACATTAAGTACTGTTATAATCCTAATAATGTTGTATATTTAGTGCTTTCTAGTGATTTCACCACGTTCAGTATAAAACATTGCGAGAATAAACACGATTTACTTACTTTTTAGGATAATTTTACGCTTTAATTGAGCTCTAATGTGAAACGTTTTGAGTGAACGATTTATGGTGACGTCACCAAAACTGCTTCGCGTTTACAATAATAGAGTAACCTTACAATGACAGGGTAATATTATTTTAATATAGCTATAAGATATTGAGGTTGGCCCCCTGGTGTGCAGTAAAGTATTAATCAATAATTCTTAAGGAAACCTGCGGCTTAGTTAGCTTCCTGCAGATTTAGATTACCTAGTGTTTCGCCCCGAACTGAGATCTCGCGAATCTTACAAAATAAATATTATTCTTAGGGCGACTTGCACAATGATGCCTAAACGTATTTAGTGGCTAAATCATACAAATACTTTAAATTTAAACATGTTTAGTCGGGGTCGAAATGTACTAATGAAGACCTTTCATTTGACGTCCCACTTGACCTAATAGTCTCATTTTAATTTTTTTTACCCTTCTTGAACCCCAATATCTCAACAACCCCCCAATATTTTTAGCTCATTAAGTCACACCAAAATTGTGCCATCACTACCTACCTATATACCAAATTTCACGGTGATCGGATAAACGCTTCGTAAGTTATCCTCGGACATACAAACATACATACAATGCCGATTTGCCCAAGTGAACTTGGAGATCTCGCTTCGCTCGATCAACTAAGCTGAGTGTAGGTGCTGGACAGGACAAGGGCTACTCCATCTTAAATTCTGTCCCAGGCTTTAATTAATTGATTTTAACCTTCTCTCCCTCTTTCGGTTTTTGGAAATGTAGGATCATAAGTTCCTTAAAATAACTTATTATAAATACGCGCATTAGTCACAAAGTCACTTCGTCTGCCACACGCTTCAAGTCCATCATATTTTAGTGTTTTTATTAATTCAACAGAGTTTTTGACAGTTCAGGAGCTTTTTTCTGTTTGACCCACAATAACTACATCCTCTGCCCACCATAAACATCATACCTATAGGTACAGACAATTGCTAACTGGTAACCCCCTTCCAAAAAACGTTCCATTTGACCGGATAGTCCTATTTTGGGGTTTTTTACCCCTCTTGAACCCCAATATCTCTACCCAAATCCAATACCCCAAACCCCCCCCCCCCCCAATTTTAGCCACACAAATTGTGCCATCACTACCTACCTATATACCAAATTTCACGAGGATCGGATAAACGCTTCGAAAGTTATCTTCGGACAAACAAACATACATATTATTATATATAGGTATATATTTATATTAGGTAGGTATATATTATTATTCCATATAATTTGTTTATTTTAATTATAATATTATAACATACTTTAAGTATAGTTCATATCAGTTTTATGTTTTTTTGTTTTTGTGCACTCACCTTCTACCTTTAAAATCATCTCTCTCTCTAGCCTCAAAGGTTTGCTGGAAGAAAACTCTTCTTAGGGTTAAGCTCGCCTTTGTACATGACCTCTATTTCTGTATTTTTAAATGTATTTTCTTGTGTGCAATAAAGAATACATACATACAACGTCGACTTGCCCAAGTTGATTTAGAGATCTCGCTTCGCTCGCTCAATTAAAATATAGATTTTATCTAAGCATCTACGTGTAATAAATTTTTTTGCAAATATTCCTTCTGCAAGTTTTTATTTAAATCTTTCAACATGCAGGGGGTTACCAGTTAGCGACGCTTTCTGTACCTCTTCATCTCAACTGGATATCGCAGCTGGAAGAAAAACCTGAACGACGAACAAATTTTATTTCATAATGTTGTGAACGCTTCTTTGTAAATTTGGTTTGCTTTAAAACTGTTCACTTTGATGTCAGTTGAAAAACACTTCCTCTTCGATAGATTTACGATTTAAACGAATTTTATGTTTATTTGGGGTTTGAGATGTAGGTCGCGTGTGAACTGAAAAGTTTTATGGAAGAGTGCTGCCCCAATTAGGGTGTGTAGAGAAATGTTATAGGAAATGTCTGCCTGTTTTTAGTCAGACACGTTTAAGTTGTTCTGAACTGATTTGAACGCAGTTTTAACTATCTTGTAGGGATTTATTGAGGTGTGTTTAATTGAGGTGTGTTTCATTGTAGATGGATAATTTAGAATAGTTGGGTGTAAGCCGTACAAAATCGGTTGATCTGTAAGTCTATGGGGGAGGCGTGTGTTCAGCCATGGATATCCTATTACTAATATTTATAACTTTTAATTGGCCTTCTTGTAATAAGTAGCATTTACTGTTGTTTATTTCCTATTCAAATACCTTTTCTGTAACCTAGCTATAAGTTTTCCAAAAATTCAAAAAATAAAAAAAAAATTAATAAATAAATATGATGATAATGACACATTTTAGATAAACACTAGCCTTTAAATTTTCCTACCGAACATTAAGAGACTATTGTGAATTTTGTCAAAGTTTTGTTTTTATTATGACTAATAATTCAAAAACTACAAAAATTAAACTTAAAATAAAAACGGGGTTCAAATGTACTAATGAAGACCTTGCATTTGACGTCCCATTTGACCTAACAGTCTCATTTTCATTTTTTTTTACCCCTGTTGAACTCCAGTATCTCAACAACCTCCCAATATTTTTATCTCATTGAGTCACAGCAAAATTGTGCTATCACAACCTACATATATACCAAATTTCATGATGATCGGATAAACACTACGAAAGTTATCCTCGGACAAACAAACATACATACATACAACGCCAATTTGCCCAAGTTGATTTGGAGATCTCGCTTCGCTCGATCAATAAAATAAAAAAGCCTTTAATAAGTACAAGTTTTTTTCCAGTTTAATAATTTAGGTATACGTTTTAACTAAGAAACCCCTCGACGGGTATAGGGCTCCTCTAAAAGTTTCCTTCACATTTGAAGGTTTTTGGTACTGTTTAATGCAATAACGATATCTATCTAAACAATAACTATTTAATCCACCCACAAAGCGGTATTCACTGACACCGCCAAAGAGAAACTAGGGATTACCAAAAGTTTTTTCGAACTCTTTCGAATCAAAGAATGGAAACAAATACTACGTAATACAGTGTGTCCCTGGATAAAGTGCAACCCCGAAAGGGGGTGAAACTAGATCAAAAATTATCGACAAAAAATAGAAAAAAAAATTAAAAAAAAATTCGTATATACTTTATTGATGTATTAAAATTTTTATTACTCACTAATTACTCTATTTAATAAAAAAATTATTTCTTCCAAAGTAGTAGGTCTATTTTGTTAAAATAAAAACCATAATTATGTCAGATATGTGACGATGACGATAAAATAACAAATAACTCACAAACGAGTGGCTATCGTGACTTAAAGTTTAATTTTTGTATTAAAATTACATTTTTTAGGCTGTTTTTTTCCAATAAACTCCAAAAATCTTAAAATTAAGCCTATAATACTAGAAATTTTTATGACTTTTTATTATTGTCTATCATAATAGCTTTTAAATAAAAAAAAACCTACGTTCTAACATAAAAAATGTGCTGGCTAGGAGCTTTTAAAGTTGACCACTGATTAGGTCACCACTCAGGTAGAGACACGTTTTTTTTTGCTGCTCAGGTAGTATTAAAAATCAAATTTTAGTTACAACATTTTTATTTAACTTATTACATGTAAGTATGAAATAAGGGTTTTGTTTAATGCATTAAATGCTCAAAATGGCTTCCTTGTTGTTGTAGGCACATTGCCGCACGAAGAGCGATTTGTTGTGTGGCTCTAAGCACCATCTCTGGGTCACTTCTTATCTCATCGGCACATCGCATGATTTGATCTTGTAACTCTGCCTCGGTGTCTACGGTCGTTCTGTAGACTCTTTGTTTCATAACACCCCACAGAAAATAGTCTAGGGGTGTCAGGTCAGGTGAACGTGCCGGCCACACGACTGGTCCATCCCGGCCGATCCACCTATTAGCGTAGTTTTCGTTTAAAAAACTTCGCACATTGCGCCCGTAGTGCTCAGGGCATCCGTCCATCTGCAAATACATCTGTTGCCTTGTAGCCAGCGGAACATCTTCCAGCAGTAGTGGCAGATCGTCTCTTAATAAGTTTAAAAAACTTTCGGCATTTAATGTTGCGGGTAAAATAACTGGCCCAATCAGCGTGTCGTCTATTAGAGCTGCCCATACATTAACTGAAAATTGCACTTGAAAAGTAGACGCCCTCTTTAGGTGTGGATTTTCCTCGGACCATACATGTAAGTTTCTGCAATTTGTGATTCCATTCCGGGTGAATTTCGCTTCATCCATCCATAAAATTTTTTTTAGGAATTGTGGATTATTTCTAATTTTTTGTTGAATCCACGTAGACATTACGCATCTTGCACGATTGTCTACATTTTCATGCAAATGCTGTACTCGCTGATAATGGTATGGATGCAATCCCTTCTTTTTCAAAATTCGCCATACGGATGTTTTTGATATACCGTGACGCAAAGCTAAGCGTCTAATGCTGGTTGTGGGATCAGCAAACAAATCGTTTAAAACGGCCTCTTCTATGGAATGGTCAATAATGGTACCTTGTTGCTCACGGCGATCTCTTGCTAATCCAAGTCCGATGTTGGATAACTTTCGGTGAACTTCTTGGAAATTTCGTGCTGACGGTATAAGTCTGCTCGGAAACGCATTTATGTATGCAGAACGAGCGACTGTTGTGTGTCCACGTGACATACCATAATAATAATGGATGTCAGCGATTTCTCGCGGAGAGAACTCAGTCAATCGCGGCATCTCCACAACACAACAAAGTACAGTCAAAAACGTAACAAAAAGTCAAAAACAAAACAAAAGCAAAACAACGTAACAAAAACTTGAAGGCGCAGTAAGGTACGGTAGGCGGTAGCAGCGGCGAGAATATCGGAGCGACTGGCGTGCCTTGTTGTGAGTCCTGTTTCGATCCCCACCCTTCATCTTTCATAGAACAGGCCCAGCGACCATAATCTACAACAATATAAGTTAAAAAAGGGTCTCTACCTGAGTGGTGACGTAATCAGTGGTCAACTTTAAATGCTCCTAGCCAGCACATTTTTTATGTTAGAACGTAGGTTTTTATTTTATTTAAAAGCTATTATGATAGACAATAATAAAAAGTCATAAAAATTTCTAGTATTAAAGGCTTAATTTTAAGATTTTTGGAGTTTATTGGAAAAAAACAGCCTAAAAAATGTAATTTTAATACAAAAATTAAACTTTAAGTCACGATAGCCACTTGTTTGTGAGTTATTTGTTATTTTATCGTCATCGTCACATATCTGACATGATTATGGTTTTTATTTTAACAAAATAGACCTACTACTTTGGAAGAAATCATTTTTTTATTAAATAGAGTCATTAGTGAGCAATAAAAATTTTAATTCATCAATAAAGTATATACTAAATTTTTTTAATTTTTTTTTTCTATTTTTTTGTCGATAATTTTTGATCTAGTTTCACCCCCTTTCGGGGTTGCACTTTATCCAGGGACACACTGTATAACCAGGTATATTGTATACATGATTTTACCCTTTATTGTAAGGCTTCAGGTAAACCTTGGAAGGAATGTCGCTTATTGGCTTAACGCATGTCCGAATGCGGATATCCATCACGTTGTGCATTGCATTTTGTTGAAGCCAGGAGCTAATTCAGCAGGTCCACTAATTATTCTTTATTTACAAGCTTTTATTTAACTTGCAATGTATGTATGTTTGTCCGGGTGGAATCTTGCAACTGAATTTTAAATCAGTTATCTTTAACCGATTGAGCTGAAATTTTGTATACACGCTTATTTTGGATGACAAAGCATGCTTAGCTATGTGACGTCATTCTAATTCCAATATGGCAGATCATCCAAGATGGCGGAATAGTTATTTTTTCTGCACTACCACAGTGCGGGTATCAAATGAAAGGGATTGCTGAGGAGAACACGTAAACTAATACAAGGTCACATTAAATGCAAAATATGGGGGACCATCCAAGATGTAGATACTATAAATCCAATATGGCGGAGGATGTTTTCTGGTTTTCTGAAGTCATTAACAGCTGAATTTTTTTATTAGAAAGAGGTAAAGTTTGTTGTTTGTAAATCTGGTCCTAGACGATATCTAAACAAGGTCTGATGATGGAGCCGGAAGGTGGTCATGAGAACTATGTTATAAAATGACGCAACTAGTGTTTGTTTTTGAATCTGTTTGCGGTTCTGATCTTGAATTTAATAAAAGCTTGTTTTGAAAAAGTAATTTTTCAACAAAAAAACTTATTTTATTTGCACTTGAGGAGTTGGTACTTAAATTTGTTTCAACTTAGCTTAAGATAAATACATGCTTCTTTGTATAACTTAACTATGTAATTACGATGCTATGGATGATAAAGTGACTAATTGAAGTGACGTACAAAATTCAAATTAAGAATCGTCGAAGAACTAATGGGAGTTAGGGCAGATTGGGTCCTGTGTATGGTTGCCGACCCTCCCGGAATTTCGGAATTCTCCCGGAAAAAAGCTCAATTTTTAAAATCTCCCGGCTCCTTGGATGCCCCTGAAATCTTCCGGATTTCAATTTCGTGTGTTTTAGCATTACAAACGAATGAAAAACATATCAAATCTGAAATATGTGCACACCTGCACAAATTTCAACCTGCTAAGAATTTTATGATTTGATCAATAGAAATCAAAAGGTATTGCATGCTGCAGTGTTTAAATAAAAAATGGTCGATTTTTATTGATTTTCTATTTGATTTCCCGGATTTCTAATCTATTAGGCTGGTAAGCCTAGTTCTATGGCGGAGACCACGCACTGGAAACCGCAGCGTAGTCTGAGATGTCGGTTTTCTGTCTCAGTGCGTGTAAACGACAAAAATCCTGTACGCAATTCATGAACGAATAACGACATAAATTGTCATGAAGCGAGTCACGTCACGGCCTCTTACTGGCTGATTTAACTAACTTTCCTCTTTTGGTCTTGTTTAAGAATAGTTCCAACAGGAAACGCGAAGTTTGCCGGTAATAAATGCTAACGAAGCAATGCAAACAATCCTTTAAAGTTGTCTTCCGCCATTACTATTTATAAAACGGTTTCTCAGTATGCAGACTAGTAAAGTTAGGTACTGTGTGATTCTGCGGAATTAAGGTTAGGTATTGAGAATAGAAACGCAAGCAGAATGTAACAAAGCTTGGTGTGTGGTCGTTGACTCGACAGTACTTACGACTCATCATCATTATCAAGAAGTTCACTGCGATCTGGTGTTTCCATCTAGTGAGGGGTTGTCTTACACTCCGCTTTCCAGTGCGTGGTCTCCACTCGTGAACCTTTCTGCCTCATCGATCGTCAGTTCTTCGAGCTATGTGCCTTGCCTACGGCCACTTCAGCTTAGTAATCCTTTGTGCCATGTCAGTGTCTTTGGTTTGTCTACGAATCTCATTTCTGATTCGATCTCGTAGACCCTATCTACGAGTAACTACTGAATAACAAAATATTGGGTGCAAGCCTCACAAATTCGGTCGCTCTGGAAATCTTTAGAGATAGATCTCTGTTCAGCAGTGAACGTCCCGTAATAATAAATATTAAAGCTGGACATTTCACACAGCCCTATCTCGCCCCTAACTAAGCCTGTATTATGGAAACCATATAACTGATAGAATACTTTTATACTTTTTTTTTTTGTAAATACATAATATATAGAAATGATAGATAGATAATTCCTTTATTGCACACCATTAAATATAAATATAAAACAGAAAACACACTTTTAAATCGTAGGTACATTGGGCGGCCTTATCGCTAAAAGCGATCTCTTCCAGGCAACCAGAGAACCAATAGAGAAACAACCAGACCCGGAACAAATACTTGTAAGTCAGTACCTGTAGATGCAGTGCAAACCTCCTGCGTCTTAGCCGGCTAGGCTATTCGCCCAGTGCGCCACGGAGGTCGTCAATTTCTGTGGCTGATATGATGATAATAAACAACCTGATGACACTACATTACTCTTTTATGGACAAGTCATTAACTGTCTAACCTTGTACGGCAAGGGTAACCAATTACAAGGAAATAAACCACTTGTTTTTCTGATTGTTGATTATTCTTTAATAGGATTTTAATGACTCGCATGGTTATCTCGTAAAGAGATAAGATTTGTTTTCTTGGACCTTAGTTTTAGCGTGTTGATAATTGCGATGTCATCACGATATTATCCAAGTAGTTTTACAATTTTATACAACCTGGAGATGGACCAAGCAAATGACATAGATCAGATTAGAAAATCTAGTTCGAAACGTCGAGATCCGTAGAAGAACGAAGGTTCATGACGGGAATCGAGTTGTGGAGCTCAAATGGTCTTGGGCGGGACACTTGGCAAGAGGTGGCGATGACAGGTGGAGCAGGGTAGCGACTGAATGGTGGCCCGAGGAACTTGGGGAGGTCTTTACCTAGCAGTGGGTGAAGTCGGGCTTTGGATGATGATGATGAGATTAGAAAATTATTTATTGCATTAATAAAATAATACACAGGCGAACTTAATGGTAAGTAATTAGCATTTTCTTCCAGCTAACCTTTGTGTAGTGGGGATAAAGTGGTAGTGCCAGAAAATAGACGGGTAAACAAATTTTAGCTTAGTTATCATAAAATAAACTTACAAAAATTAATAATAATTATACACATACATAACGAAATACATAAATATACGTACATAAAGTGCTCAATTTTGTTGGGTATCTTGAAGAGAGATGAAGTGACATACCTGATGTTAAGTAGTAAACACAACCTAAAATAAAGCATTGCGTAAATCACGCACATTAGATAAGTGCCCTTTGATGCACTGTCCTGCGTCCATCAAGTTGAGGCGTACAAGTTTAAAACCTCATGTGCTTGGAAATTCACCAGCAACCATACCCTTCAAACCGAAACTCAGCACTGCTGCTTAGCGGTAGTACTTCCCCGAGCGACCCCTTTCACAAGGAAAAGGTAAAACATTAAAGATAGCAAAAAAAGAAGGAGCTTCTCAAGTTGTCGTAATCTTTTTTATGTATGTTCCCGGATTACTCGAAGGCGCCTGGACCGATTCGAGAAATTATTTTTTTAGTAAAAGAGTCCCTTCCCAGGTGGTCCCATTGGCACCAAACCTGATGATGGGATCCCAAAAAAAATCGAGGGCAACCCTCAAATTTTATAGGGACGCATAATGTGTTTTATATATATTTTTGTTAGGATATACTTTCAGATTGCTCACATAGAAATTTTATCAAAATCGGTTCAGTGCTTTGGTTTTTTCTGTTATCTGAAGTCGGTCATATTTTTGTTAAAAAGTTGTCTATTCAATTCTTTCCTTAGTAACTGTTTGCATTGCATTAGGTATGTGCGTGAAATCTATGTCAATATGTCATTGACCAGCATGGTATTATATCAAGAGATTAGCTCTCATCAATCTGCTCTATATAACGCGATAAGCTATCTTTAATTACATGTTAATGTGTATCACAAATCATTGCGATTCGATCTATAAGCGTAAATAATGGAAATATATCTTTGTAGTGTTCCACCAAGCGCAACTCATGTCCTGAACTCACAGGTAATTTAGGAATAGTAATATTAATATATAATTTAATTATTAAGAACATCTTTGTACCTAACACGTAAATAAATATGAATACTTTCGGCACATTTAATGGTTTTCCCATTACATTTCCTAACATTTCCTAACCATAAGCATTACGGAAAGGTCTAAACATCAATTTCTCGCTCCGCTGGCTAACCCCGGATGCGGGCCGGTCAAGCGAATATGATACGTATTACTATGTAAATTGATAGCATAATGGCGTAGGTAATCGAATTATCTAATCTGTGCAGGCTTGCAGTGAAATTTCTGATTCGCAGATAAGTTACATCAGATACTCGTTAAAAAGAGGTTCGTTAGTATTATTGGATCATCATCATTATATCGGCCATAGGACGTCTTCTGCTAAACGTAGCCTCCTCCATAGATTTCCAGAGCTACCGATCCTGTGCGGCCTGCACCCAACGGCTCCAGCAACCTTTATCAGGTCGTCTTTCCATCTAGTGCGGGGTCGTTCTACGCTGCGCTTTCCAGTGTATGGTCTCTAGTTGAGAACGTTTCTACCCCAATGGCCGTCTGTTCTTCGAGTTATGTGCCATGACCACTGCCACTTCAGCTTGCTAAGCCTCTTGGCTATGATTAAACTGGCTGATTCTTGGTTGTTATTATCATTCTTATTTTTATCATCAAAGGTAAGTATCTAAACACTTCTAATAAGATTTGATTGCCACAGTAGTGTAGGTGGAACTTCCTGCACCAACTGTGGCAATCTTATGAGCCCTGTTGAACTAGTGGGAGTTGACCCCAGCTTCCGATCCAGTGGCTGTGGGTCCGAATCTTGAAGGTGAAGGAAACATCTTGGAGAAACCAGAGCTAAGTTAGCTCTGCACATATCGATCATGTCCTTTCTGCAGATCAAGGCTGCCTAAGCTGGGAAGATAGTATAGGTGAACAAGTCTACTCCATCTACAATCCTAACTACAGCAGCTGCGTCCTTCAACCAGCTTAAGCCACAACTTTCCACCAGGCGCTGATGGATGTAATTTTCACTAACCTCCAACTAGGCTACCAAATACTGACCTAACACGAATAGATCCTCGTTGAAGTGAGGATGTGGTCTAAGATGAAATACGAAGGTCTTGAAGACACCTATTTTAAAGAGACTTGGATTGGTAATCTTTAGGTAAAACGGAAGATGAAAACGTTCTATATCTTGATACAAAACGGTGAGTGCAATACTAAAAAAAAAAACACTCACCTCAAAGTGTTCCCCTGCTCCCTAACATCCACTCCGTTGATGCTCTCCTCTCCCCTGGCCTGCAGTCCTGACATCTTCGATGACGTCACTCTGCGCCAGTCACCTTAAGTGACGTAGAATCATTGCTGAGGACAAAAAATATGGTCAGGGTCCGCAAGACACCAATCACGCCATTCACACATAATAATGGCTTCACCACATTTATTATCATTATTATTTGGAGCCTGTACTGTTCTACTGTAGGGTAAAGGCCTCCTTTCCTTCCTTCTACTCCAACACATAGTTTTTAGATTTAGTCAGTGTATCTGCAGCGCCGTTTTCCAAACCTCTCATTTTTCATATGCATACGAGAGGATTTGATTTAGAAATATTGAATAGAGATTTATTACTGAAAACTTTTCTGAAACTGAAAAAAATATATAACCTGGCTCGAAGGGATAGTGTAGCTTTATATAAGTGAAAGTATTTTCAGAATTAACTTTAAACTCCTGAAGGAGAAGAATTGCTTAAACTAGTTCGCTGCAGAGGGCTTTGTGAAAGATGATAAGAGAATGTGGTGAATGGCTGCACGCTCAGGCGCATTGATGCAACATAAGTTCAAAGGACAGTAAAGCGAGCCAATTTGGCTGCACATCGTGTGGGTGGATCAGTCTATTGTTAGCGGCTAGAGTTCCGGAAAATGCACTATTTGTAGCGGAATGTACAAAGTGAGTCAAAATTATTGACATTTAATAAGACTACTGAAGCTTGAAGAATTAACGGCCGTTGGGGCAGAGAGTTTCTTGAGTGGAGAACATGCATTGGAAAGTGCAACGTATAGGACGCCTTTCACTAGATGAAGACCTAAGATCAATGTGAAGTCAATTGGAGGAGGCTTTTACCGCCACAGGCGGTCCATACACCACAGCACATAATATAATAAATAAGTACAATTTAGGTTTTTATTTATTTTATTATTATCGGCGGGTCAGCTAACCCGCCGAACTTCGTACCGCCTTGGCATGCATATGACGCCGGCTGCCAAATCTGCCTAGAATAGTCAACCAGCCATCATCAGCTGCATTTTATGAATGATAAAATGAATTTGCGTCATAATTTTCTTTTCTGGATTTTTCCAATGTTTTTGAATTTAAATTGTTTTCTGATTTCTGTTATTCGGGACGGAGACAAATACAACAAATCAAAAACCATGAAAATCGGCCCAGGCGTTCTCGAGACATAAGTGTTAGAGCAAACCCGACTTTGTTTTATAAGTATATTATAGCGAAGATACATAGTTTTCATATTTATGTACTACTTAATTTTATAGTGTAGTGGAAATAAAGCTTTTTTCTCGTAAGTATGTATATAAAAAGTAAGATATAGAAAATGTTGATATTTTGGCAATGCTATTGTTTGATTGTAACTACATATATTGCTCAGTATAAAACTGAAAAGGACAAATCTTTTTGAGTTATATTAGTGTACAATAGTGTAATATAGTGTCAGTGTTAATGCTATTCATAAAGAACAGAAGAACAAAGTGTCTTCCCCTTAAATAGAGACTACAAGAAAAGTGCCAATGGGCACATTCTTAATCATACTTCTAGTATAAAACTAAGTCAGCATAAAATTGCTCATTAGCCTACTTGGCTAGATTGTAATAAAACTAGAGTACACTCATGATGTAGGTACCTGATATATTATAAAAAAAAATTGGTTAGTCGCCAGTGAAATAACTGAATAAGTCCTGTCTGTCTGTTATCCTTGCAAGGTCAAGCTACCGTTAACTCCTTAATATCCGTTTACAGTTACATAACCGATATGGCTTAGATTCCTTCCTTTCATTTCGACTTAACGTTGCGCATTTTAATACGTTTAGTGGTTTAAGTTTAGTTAATAATATTTACTTACTTCCTAAACCTGATGGCACAGTTTACATGGTGAAGAATTATGATTAGACCCATGACATTTTCAAAAAAGATAGTCCTTAAAATGATGAAGTTTTTGAAGATAGAAAAACGTCATTGAAATTCATTGATGATTTTTCTGTGATAAAGTGTATTTTACAAGCAAATAGATAGGCTAAGGTCGTAACTGAATGGATCCCAGTGGATGGAAAGCGACACCGTGGAAGGCGTCTTACGCTGCGCTTTCTAGTGTGTGGTATCCGCTCTAGAACCTTGCTGCCCCAACGGCCATCAGTGATCTCATCATATCAGCAACAGGACGTCCACTGCACATAGGCCTCCCCCATAGATTACTAGAGCGTCTCTACATTTAGTGTGGGGGGGGGGAGGGGGCGGGGGGTCCTACTCTGCGCTTTCCAGTGAGTGGTATCCACTCTAGACCTTTCTGCCCAAACGGCCGTCAGTTCGAGCTATGAGGTCATTGATCTACCTCCCAATAATCTGATACCCAAATAAATCAAACTGTGCCAGCCAACTTCCTCCATTTCATCATGGCGCATCGCTGAGGTAAATATAGCACGGATAAAGTGTCAAAAGGTTGTGAGAATTGGATATAAACAGGGCGGGCGGGATGCGTCAAACATTATTTTAGCAATTCCTGAAACTTAAATTGCTGATTCAGCAACATCTAATTTTTGGAAATGTTATGGGGCAATAAAAATGAAGTAAGTACCTGAGTGATTGAGCGGATCGAGATATTTACGGAAGAATAATGTAAAATTACAGTTTGGCGTAGAATGTACAATAAACTCTGTCTACAGTCTCGCGTAGAAATGTTTTTAGTCTAAGCTAAAATGTTACTTAAGCTTAGTTGACGCCTGTTTGTCTGTGGCAGCGTACTTTCCAAACGGATGGACCGATGGGGACACGGTTTTAATAGCGAGCTAGTTTAGTTCTAAGTCTAAGCTATGTGTGACAAACATCAGGTCAGCCGATCCCTAAATTCTCCTTCTCCTTTTTTGGTGAAGGGATCTCAGCTGATATAATGGAAATTTATGTAGGTATGACTTTTTTTTTGTGTTGGGGATTTTTTTTATATAACTTTTTTATTACATTAACTAAAGAATCAGAAAACTTTCAAGATAAAAGTAAGTACCATTTGGTTAAAGGCTGTTTAAAGGCTTTTTTTATTCACATAACATCAAAATGTTACGAACTAGCGGACCCGTGCGCGACTTCGTTCGCGTTTAGGTAAACAGAGGAGGTTGTGATAGAGAATCAGCGAAGCTTTGTACACAATAATAACAATAATGCTGGACATTTAACACAATGCTATCTAGCCCCAAACTACGCAAAGCTTGTACAATGGAAACCAGATAACTGATAGAATACTTATATCCTTTTTTTTGTAAATACGTAAGTGCTTACAATATATAGAGAAACATCCAGACCAGGAACAAATATCTGTAGATTGTGCAAAAATTTGTTCCGCGGCGGAATCGAACCCGCAACCTCCTGCGTCTTAGCCGGCTATTCGCCCACTGCGCCACGGAGGTCAATACTGTATTAGGTAGGTACTCACTTCCCTCAGCATCTGCTTTGCATTGACAATTAATAAGGCACATTAATTTTTTGCAAAGCTTCGCTGGAAATATTTTCATATTATGAATTAAAATCCAATGAATTATGAACACCAATACTAGTTCCAATCTTAATCGAATTCCATCTAATGACCAGATAAGTCACGTCACAAAATACCATAAAACCAGTGACCATATTAACATAAATCGAATTGAAAACTGTTTAGTAAATCTACACCGACCTTGAAGGTCGACTTATGTAAGACCAAATACTTGCCTACGCGCAATCAAAATGTCGGATCGATCATAGATCTCGTTTGAAATACGTTGTTGATAAGACGCGTTCTTTTAATATTTTATAATAGCGGTTGCTCGCGACTTCGTACACACGACGCGTTACACTACTAAATGTGAAGATAACCTATAAATAAAGCTAAACACGCTGTTGCAACATGACACCCCATTTTTATCCCATGGGAATTGATTTATGGGATAAAAGGTAGCCTATGTAGTAATCCAGGTTATAATCTACGTATATACCAATACTTTAGTCCGTTTCAATTGTTACGACGTGATTGAAAAACAAACAATCTAACAAATAAATAAACAAACATGCAAACTTTCACATTTATAACATTAGTGTGAAGTGTGATTCCGATTCAGTTATAATCATATCAGCAACTTATTTAATTAACTATTGAAACTATCGCGGTTATAACATGATTTGAGCCTACACATGATTTGTTAGTTTTTGAGTGTCGATTAGTATGTTTTAGCGGTGCCTATATCTCTTTCCGGATATGTCTCTGGGAGTCGTTTCTTCAAACTGACCTATATAAATAAATTATAAATATTGCTAGATATTTCACACAGCACTATCTAGCCCCAAACTAAGCAAAGCAGAGCTTGTACTATGGGAACCAGATAACTGATAAAATAATAATTATTTTTTGTAAATACATACTTATAATATATATAGAGAAACAACCAGACCCGGAACAAATATCTGTAGATGATGCAAACATTTATTCCGCGGCGGGAATCGAACCCGCTACCTCCTGCGTCTCAGCCGGCTATTCGCCCACTGCACCGCGGAGGTCGTCATGCCATATATGATTCTTATCTTTCAAGTAAAATAAATGGCTTATTTGCATCTGGCTCTCGACAACTGGCTCTTACTCTTACGCCATCGCGGATACACAGTACAAGATAGAGAGATAGATAGATAAGATAGGAAGATAATTTGTTTATTCGTGAAACGAAAGACACTAGACTTCGGTTATAATCTGATGACTACGTGTCCTTCCTACTTGGCATCATGCTAGTGAACGAAAAAACCAGTAGGAATTGCGTAAGGGTAAAAGAGATGCAAATGGATCTTATACAATACTGTTACGCCGAGGCTGTTAAGCAATGAGTAATAATCGAACCTTCTCGAACGCTTTTGTCTTGCTGTGTTTTTGTTGCTATTGTTTGTGGTTTCGCAGAATGGGGAGTGGCCATTGTGTCGAGGGACCGACCCTTTCCTGGAAGGATCGACATCGTTCTCGAACAATCGAAATGTGTGCGATATAAATAGGCCGGAGAGATGGCCGGACAGTTATTCTGAGTCAGTCTCAGCGAGTCTCAGTGAGTGAGTCTCAGCGAGGCCCTGGAGGACTGACGTGGAGAAGGGTCTCGCGTGAGCAGTAGTTGCTCGCGAGTCAGTCTGGATTAAGCTATACGTGCGATCATTTCGGTGACTTTAAGTGGTGCAACAGTAGTGTGAATTAGTGTGTTGTGATTACGTGTGACCAAGTTCGTGTATTCATCGTTTAGTGCTGAATAAAAGCGTTATTTTGGTTAGATCGATTCCCATTATTTTATCCCGAACCCTCAGCTCGTAACATTTGGTGTCAGAAGTGGGATAAAATAATGCCGGTTCTACCAAAGGATAACGTGGACGGTGTCAGGACGAGAGGTCAACGACAACAGGAAATGGATAAAAGGCGGTTTGGAGATTCTCCGGTTCAAGAAGCTCGGCAGAGTCGTCAGCCGATGGGGATGGAATCAGCCGCCACCGAATCATTTGGAGCATCATCATCATCCGTGGGGCAAGCTCCTGTGACAGGCAATCTTGCTGCTATTATGGCCATGCTTTGTCGTCAACAAGAAGAGCAGCGACGTTGGCAGGAAGAACAGCGACGTCAGGAAGAAGAGCAGGCTCGGTTGCAGGAAGAACAGCGACGTCAGGATAAGGAAGAGCAGCGTCGTGAGCAAGAAGAGCAGGCTCGGTTGCAGGCAGAACAGTGACGTCAGGATAAGGAAGAGCAGCGTCGTCAGCAAGAAGAGCAGGTTTGGTTGCAGGAGGAAGAACGCCGTCAGCATAAAGAAGAGAAGCGTCGTCAGTAGGAAGAGCAGGCTTGGTTGCAGAAGGAACAGCGACGTGAACAGGTGGAGCAGACTCGGTTGCAAGAGGAACAGCGACGTCAGGATAAAGAAGAGCAGCGTCGTCAACAGGAAGATCAGCGACGTTGGCCATAAGAGCGTACTCGACTGATGAGGGAATCGTTCGGTTCATCTGGAAAGGAATTCCAGGAAGTGAAAGAACAGATAGAAATCATGAGAGCCGTGTTTTGGAGGCTGGAATTGGGATCGCTGATGAGAAAGGGACTCTGGGTGTCCTGAAGTACTGGAGACGGCAATGTGGCTCCTCTAGTTGCTACATCTTCAGCGCGAGGTGCGCCTAAAATTGTTCGTGTTGATCGGCTGCCGCGATATGGGGCTAAGAATGCTCGGGACGAGCATGTTTTAGGAGGGGGCAGTGTTACGCCGAGGCTGTTAAGCAATGAGTAATAATCGAACCTTCTCGAACGCTTTTGTCTTGCTGTGTTTTTGTTGCTATTGTTTGTGGTTTCGCAGAATGGGGAGTGGCCATTGTGTCGAGGGACCGACCCTTTCTTGGAAGGATCGACATCGTTCTCGAACAATCGAAATGTGTGCGATATAAATAGGCCGGAGAGATGGCCGGACAGTTATTCTGAGTCAGTCTCAGCGAGTCTCAGTGAGTGAGTCTCAGCGAGGCCCTGGAGGACTGACGTGGAGAAGGGTCTCGCGTGAGCAGTAGTTGCTCGCGAGTCAGTCTGGATTAAGCTATACGTGCGATCATTTCGGTGACTTTAAGTGGTGCAACAGTAGTGTGAATTAGTGTGTTGTGATTACGTGTGACCAAGTTCGTGTATTCATCGTTTAGTGCTGAATAAAAGCGTTATTTTGGTTAGATCGATTCCCATTATTTTATCCCGAACCCTCAGCTCGTAACAATACTATCATAATGTGTCAGATATAGATGATACTTACTATCTAGATATGGTTATGAGCTGCGATTGCTTCACATGTACGTCAGAGCCGGTCCAAATGATAGAAATGAAACGATCTTAGGCCGGATCCTGATAAAGATGAGCCAATCTCAACCAAGAGTCAATTTTACCGCCTCTAGTAAGTTTCTACATGTTCTTTCCTATTCTGCCTACATACGAAACCATATCACACAATGAATCGAAATTACACTTTCCTAACCTACTGCCTAAAACAACACGCCTATAAATGTGGTTTTGTCTTTTGATCCACATAACGCAAATAAGCAAATCAAGAATTCACCGCAGATGCTAATGTAATGATGAAAAACAACGTCTGTGGTTGAACAATTTCACACTCACTCATTAAACGCATTAACACGTTGTTTTCATTATCTGCATCAGTAGCTATGGCAATTGGGAATATGAGTCATACTCATACTGTTATGTAACGGACAGTGCTCAGATTGTATATTAGCCCGGCTTGCAAAACGATGCCTAAACGTATTTAATGGCTGGATATGATTTACAGAGTAGTCAAATCATACAAATACGATAAATTTAAACATGTTTAGTCGCTAAATACATTTAGGGATCGTTGTGCAAGCCAGGCTTAGTTTTCATTGTGACATAAGGACCCCATGACATACAGAATTTTACTCAAAACTGAATCGAGTTGAGTCTCAGGTGAAGAGCCAAACTGCCATATGCTCGTATACCTTGCCGACTTATCATGCTGCTTACAAAACTTAACAGAATGAAACCCTAAATTAAAATAGACTAAAGAATAAGTAATTTTACGAATATATTCTTGATTTGAGTATGCAACACTTGTTACTCACTGTTTGTTAAGTTTTTTATTTACTAGAGTATTATGTATGTATAGTGATATAAAGATAACATCACTTTGTATAACCCCATAAACATATATCTAAGATAAATAATAAATCTTCTTCTTTCTGCCCTTTTCCCACACTACGCGGGGCCAGCGCAACATGTATTCCTCCTCCACATCTCTCTATCAGCTGTCATCTCCGTTGTGACTTCCTTCCTACCCATATCATTCTTCACACAGTCCATCCATCTCTTCTTCGGCTTTTCTCTACTTCTCTATCCATCCACACTCATATGTAACACTCTTTTAGTCACATGATTTTCTTTCCTTCCGCCGCGTGCACTCTTCTTTCATCCGTCCCTTTCGTGGCCCGAGTAGGAAGATAAATAATAAATAATGCTGGATATTTCACACAGCATTATCTAGCCCTAAACTAAGCCAAGCTTGAACCATGGGAACCAGATAACTGATTATAACTTTTATTTGCAAATACATAGCACTTGTAGTATAGAAAAATACCTGGGCCTGTAACAAATATCTGTATACCGGACAAGCATTTGTTCAGCGACGGGAATCGAACCCGCAACCTCCTGTATCTCAGTCGGGTATTCGCCCACTGCGTTATGGAGGTCATCAAAATAAATAGCTAGTTCCGGGTCTGTATTTTGTGGCACCAATGCATTTGTAGTTTGGTCAAGTCAATATCTGATGATGGGATTCATGAGAGTCATTGAGTCAGGACTATGTATGTGACTCATCATCAGCATCCACAGCTCGAACTCACACACTGCTGGGTTAAGGCCTTCCCAAGTTTTTGCCATCTACCACAATCCGGCGCTAATCTCATTCATCACAATGCTTTTTTGTATAGGTGATAGAACAAGCAAATGGCCCACCTAATGTTAAGTGGTATAACCATCGCCAATAACAAAGACTGTTAGGTATTATTTATTTAAATACGCATCTACTTAAAATCACACACTTTCGAAGTGCGGTTAAGCGTCTCATTACCGTTTTAGTCGATTAGCAATTTAAATAGTACATTTTAGAATGTAAACAACATATTGTCCTCGAGACAATTCGTCACTCGGGTAAAACCTTTTGGGTGGCACAAGTTATAGAATATAGCGAACAAGAGATATCCCTATTATAACGCCAGTGCAAGCGTATCCGTGTCAAATACGGGCGAAATCTAACACTTTTAACAAAAACCAACACAAATATTTGAAGTATATCCCAAATAAGAATTTACAAATACAGTTTGCTAATACAGCTCACTAGGTGCACCAACTATACCGCGGATGCCCTGTAGATTAGATTAGATTAGATAATTCTTTATTGTACACCTAATAACAATACAACTACAAAGAACACCGTAAAACTATGTGATACAATTGGCGGTCTTATCGCTGAATAGCGATCTCTACCAGACAACCTTTGGATGGAATGGACTGTGTGGACATTACCTGGGGTGTAATGGTGTACCTAACATACTACATATACATAACATACTTATACTTTTTTTTTAACTAGCCTATATTTTCCCACTGCTGGGCAAAGGCCTACCTCAACTCCTTTCACCTATCACGAGCCTTGGCAGATTCCCACCATTCCTTCTCGAATCCATACTTATACTTATGATATAAAAAATAAAAATAACATAAATGAATGAACCTAAATAATAACTACTTATATAAGAAACATATTAATTAATACATATGTAGATATTTAACAACAAAAACCCAAATAGTGTTCTCTGAGCATACGTTTAAAAATGGCAAGTGACTTGGCACATCTGTATAGTTTTACAAAAGTGAAACAGAAAAAAAGTGGCACTCCGGGAGTGCCGACGGAAGTGAAAACATGAATAATTACGAGATACTTATATTCAGAGGTGTCGGTAACGGTAACAGTGTCGCGAGTACAATGGTTTTTCCCCTTCTCAAAAAATGCCCAACGCGCCTAAAGAAGTTTTCACTTCATATACAGAGGTGTCGGTAACGGTAACGATAAGAGTGTCACGAGTTCAATGGTTTTTTCCCATCTCAAAAAATGTCCAACGCGCCAAAAGAAGTTTTCACTTCAAAACGTGCGAGACTAAAGCGAATATAAATGTTTGACAATTAGGCATAATAGCAGAGAAACAAAAAATATTAAAAAACCTCTAAAAGTGTGTCTAAGTATTTGTTAATTTAAGTGTGGTGTAAATTAAAGTGCTTTCTATCTATCTATTTATCTAGAGGCATTTTTCAGACATTGCATTATTATTATTTTTCTTCAACTTGCAAGCTAAAGCTACCGCAACTACAAACCCGTCTCCTGCGCATCCACTATATCAGCTATTTTCATTTACCCAGATTTCAGCGTCAGTTTAAGTTTAACTTCCGCTTACCAAATTCACAGCTAAACAAAAGTGTTTTTATATGGGGAAAAACTACTTGACGAAACATTTAATTTTACTTAAAAACATTTGTGATTTATTTCAATCATTACTATAATAATATATAATAAATATGGGGTTTATCACCGTACAGTTTTGTCGGTGTTTGAACCGAAATATTGTCGGTCGAAACTTCTATAAAACGGTACGTGATAAATCCTGTATATATAGTAATGATTGAAAATTAAATTATAAAAATTGCAAGCAATATTACACTGTATCTTATCCTTTAAAAAGTATATTGACATTGTTTATTTCCTTAGTTATTTGACCTGCCAACTTTATTACCTTTACCTACTACCTACAAGCTGACCCGCCCTCGGCTTCGCACGCATGATTTGTCAGTAAAAACGTTACCTTTTGTGCAGTCGGGTAAAAAGTAGTCCATGTCTCAACCCCGGTCACAATATATCTATATACCAAATTTCATCTAAATCGATCCATCCGTTTAGTCGTAAAAACGTTACAAAGAGACAGAGTTACTTTCGAATTTATAATATTAGCATGGATGATTTTGATTTTGACTTTGTTTCGGGTACTAGTCGCTAATAGATATAGACAATCATTTATTTGCTACATAGCACACATTATACATTTACAACAGATGAGACAAATGAAAGAAAAATTATTAAAATTATTGAACTTAAATAAAATTAAAATTAAACTGTAAGTAGGTATGTACCTACATGCAAAAACAGAAACAAACTAATCTCTCATACCTTACATTCGAGAAACTTTACTCAACAAATACGTGACAGGAGTATGAAGTTTCGCGCACATTCACGACATTGAGGCTCGTACCGTTTCTATCTGATTTACATTGTACCTAAAAAGGTGTTTTGCTACGTTGGCTTCCTTCATCCTTATATATAGTAAACAAGCGAAACAGCAAGGCTGCGCAAAATAGATATAAACAACACTGGTAGCAACCATCTCAAAACTGGGAGGGCTTTGTCCAGCAGTGGGACAGCATTGTCATATTAAAAACTCCGTATTTCACTCAACTAACTCATGATGGAGCGCATACAGAACAAATTCACGCGGTACCTGTCCTGGAAGCGATACGGAGTCTATCCCTTCTATCCATTGATGTATCCAACCTTGTTCGTTCTGGGCATGGTTTGATGCATAAAGTTGGAAACTCGGAGGGATTCGGCGCTGGCTTTCTACGAGATGAAAGTGCTCCTGGGTAACATTACCAACCCGGCCATATTAGGGAGAGTTGGTATGTGCGTGCCCACATACCAACTCGCGACCATGCACACGCTCAATCTAGTTGCGGAGAACTTAGATGTGTTCCATGTTTCTCTGAATGAAAACGCAAAGGCCACATTGTGTATTTTATGTTTGTAAATAAAGTGTAGTATATTAATTAATCGAAATTGAGTAGAATAGGTTAGATAATTAAGTTATGAATTAAGTTGGCTGCATGTGGTTTAGGCCTGTAATGATAGATAATGTAAATAAATAAATAAGTATTGTTTGATAGATCCAGCAAATTTTCTATCTTTTCATTCCAGTTCTGTCAAAACTGACATCCCAAAATTTAAGAGTGATATGGCATTAGTCCGAATTACCATCTATAATCTCCATTGTCAAGAAGTCAAGGCCTGATGAAGATGGACTGATAAATCCACAATACAATTCAATTAACGTCAATTATCATCTCATGATATAGGCCACCAAATTAGGACCATTGATTTTGATAGACAACAATTGCATTGAACACATTTCAATTTTAATCGACCGTCAGAAACACACATTTCAAATAGACTCGTTATTATGACATATGGTTATTTTTGGTGGTCTCTCAATATACTGGGATTGGTCACACTGAGGAAATCTATATAAATATATAAAACAAAGTCGGGTTAGTTACACCATTTATAACTCAACAACGGCTGGACCGATTCTGATGATCTTTGATTTGTCTCCGCCGAATAGCAGAATAACTATTACAATATCGGAAAATTCACGTAAAAAGAAATTATGAAGAAAATTCATTTTCTCATACATAGATGCAGCAGGTGACGTACATTGGCAGCCCGCGTCATATGCATGTCAAGGCGGTACGAAGTTCGCCGGGACAACTAGTATCACAAAATCTAGCAATTGTTATTGATTGTATTTAATAATCATAGCTTTCCTATAATTATGCTACAAATTAGAAAATTAAATTCCTTGCTTAAGCCTTTTCTTTTCATACTTAACCGCTGTATTTCAGGATGCTTGTACAAATTCCTTGACATTTTTTCTGTGTTTTATCCCGTTGCGTTTCTGTAGTTAGAACGGCAGGACAAGTAAGAAGCAAGAAGCAGGGCGGAAGGAATTAACGATACAAGTAACAAATGTCGCACAGTCACAGTGCCCTTCTTAGGGTTCCGTACCCAAAGAGTTAAACGGAACCCTATTACTAAGTCTACGCTGTCTGTCTGTCCGTCTGTCACCAGGCTGTATCTCATGAACTGTGATAGCTAGACAGTTGAAATTTTCACAGATGACTTATTTCTGTTACCACTATAACAACAAATACTAAAAAACAGAATAAAATAAATATTTAAGGGGGTTCCCATACAACAAACGTGATTTTTTTGCTCGTTTTTGCTCGATATTGATAACGACAACAGGTAGACGCTTGAAATGTTCACAGAATATTTAGTTATATATTCACTTTAAAAATAAATAATTAAATTAAAATAAAACAAATATTAAGGCGGGCTCGAATACAACAAACGTGATTTGTTTGCCGTTTTTATAGGTAATGGTACGGAACCCTTCGTTTGCGAGTTTAATTTGACAGCTGACGTTGGCAACTGCGTAGGTACAACGAGTAGGACGTACTGCAGGTGGAATGACCTCTGCTGAATCAGAAGTGGGATGCGTTGTGGTTGTGATTATAAGCCCATTCAAACTTACAATACATTTGATGAGACAGGGTGACTTGTGGCGACCAAATCGTATATAATTGTAATCGCGTAAGCCCATTCATAACACTTGATAATATTACCACCATAGGACAAGATTTCTGTCAGTTACAGCACATAGCCTAACCTATATTTGTATGCCAAATTATATCAATATTATTCTATATTTTTAATTTCGTATTCCATTATGAGTAAATCTTAGCGTAATGATTGGATGGCACGGAACGAACGTAAATAGCTTGAAGAATTGAGAGCCGTTGGGCCATAAAGATTCTCGAGCAGAGACCATTCTCTGAAAATCGCAGCGTAGCTCCCCAACTAGGTGGAAAAACGATCTTTTAATCGTTGCTGGGAGCCGTTGTGTGTGTAAATTTAAGGGAATCTAACATCTTAGATTTTAAGTCGTTCAACAGTGGACGTTTTATTATTGATATGTGATGGAACGGACTACGATAATCATCAGATGGGATACTAAGTGACCGACGAACACACGTTTACCCCGTACAATAGGTTCAAATTTTCGTAGTAGGTAAGTACCTCCTACCTAGATGTGTCTTATGGCATTGCATGTCTAAACAGATATTTAGCAATGTATTGTCCACGCTCCTATTTAGTGAATGTGTGCCTTTACCAGACAATGAGAACCAAATTAAGGTCAATTCGTGAGGATACATTAAAATCATGGTAATATAATTACATATAGAACAGTGGGCTGTAACCTTACCGTGGGTTTGTGGGTCAATGTTGTATTAGACGTAAGAGTTGAGATCATAGAGTACATAATACCATGTAGTTAAATAAACATATTTCGAAGGGCACAGGCTTATATGGAACGTGTAGGTTTACTTACTTGCATTGGGATTTTAAGCAAGCATTCATGATTGTCTACTTCGTCCACAATGTATGAGGTATTGTCAAAGTCGAGGTATACCGTAATGCAGAAGCTTGTCGCACACGGCCACTGAGGCCTAAGCACCAGGAGTCGGTCGTTTATGATGTGATGATCAAATAAATTGGACGATATTGCCTGCTGATGAAGAGATGTCAGTAATTACATAGGTACGAGGCATGCCTTTTAAGTTCTGTCGTTTCCATATTTTCCGGCAATTTTGAATTTGGAACTGTTCTATATTCGAATGTGTTTACATTTTGAATCTCAAAACAGTTGAAAGTATTAGGATTAATGCTATTGTTTAGTCACAGTTTCGATTTGAATCTGTCAGGTCACGTACGAAAATGAATCTTTCTAAGGAAAATGTTCGTGCAATAATTTTCTACAACTTTAGAAGAGGCCTGACACGGCTTCAGTGTTTAGAAGAGCTAACATCTGTGTTCAGTGATGTAGCCCCATGTCTGCGGACTGTCGAACGCTGGTATTTAGAATTCCAGCGTGGACATACTAGTGTTAGTGACAGATTTCGCGAAGGACGCCCAAAATCCGCCTTCACTGAAGATAACATCATTGCTGTGAGACAACTAACTCTCGAAGATCGTCATGTGACGTATCGAGAGATAAGAGGCTCTATTAGGCATCTCAGGGACAACCATTCAGAAGATCTTGCATGAAGCGCTTGGTGTGAGAAAGCTAGTTTGCCGTTGGATACCGCATCTGCTTTCCAACGATCACAAGGCGGCCCGCGTCAGATGGTGTAAGAAAACTCTGCAAAGGTTCAACCGAGGGGAGTCAAATCACGTCTACGACATCATAAGTGGTGACGAATCTTGGATCTATGCCTACGATCCTGATACCAAACAACAATCTACAATCTGGGTCTTTCAAGACGAGCCAAAGCCGACTAAAGTTGTTCGTTCTCGAAGCACTTCAAAGAAGATGGTGGCCACGTTCGTTGGAGAAACCGGCCATGTTGCGACTATTGCACTTGAAGATCGTAGAACGGTTAACGCAGAGTGGTATACTACAGTTTGTTTACCACAAGTCATCGCCGAACTTCGAAAATCTAACTCAAAGCGACGCATCATCCTGCACCACGACAACGCAAGCTCACACAGCGCTCGTCAAACGATTGAGTATTTGAAGCAGGAAAAAGTAGAAATTCTTGACCATCCTCCATACAGTCCTGACCTAAGCCCTAACGATTTCTTTACATTTCCTAAAATTAAGAAAAGTCTTCGTGGTCAAAGGTTCCAGTCCGGTGAAGAAGCAGTCGACGCTTTCAAGACAGCCATTTTGAACACCCCACTTTAGAGTGGAATAAATGTTATAATAACTGGTTTGAGCGAATGGAAAAGTGTTTTAAGCTACGTTGTGAATACTTTGAAAAACAATAAAAAGTACTAAAAGGTTCTAGATGTGTTTTTTTCTTCAAACGACAAAACTTAAAAGGCATGCCTCGTATGCCTTGAATTTTGACGACCTCCGTGGCGCAGTGCGCAAATAGTTGGGTGAGACGCAGGAGGTAGCGGGTTCGATTCCCGCAGTGGAACAAATATTTGCATAATCTTCTGATATTCGGGGCTGGATTTTTTTTCTATATATCAAATAAGTAAATAAAATAAACAAATATTGCTGGACATTTCACACAGCGCAATCTAGTCCCGAACTAAGCAGAGCTTGTACTGTGGGAACCAGATAGCTGATAGAATACTTATATACATTTTTTTTTGTAAATACATACTTATAATACATAGAGAAACAATCAGACCCGGAACAAATTTCTGTACATCATGCAAACTTATGTTCCGCGGTGGGAATCGAACCCGCTACCTCCTGTGTCTCAGCCGGCTATTCACCCACTGCACCACGGAGGTCGTCATATTAAAAGTATAAGATATAAGAAAACTTTCGTGATTTATTTCAATCGTTAGATTTATCACGTACCGTCTTATCGGTACGAGTATCGCTTCAATTCGTGAACCTTCATCAGGGTGAGTGCGATCCGCTGAAGGTTCACGAATTGAACCGAAACATTGTCGGTCGATACACCGATAAGACGGTACGTGATAAATCCCGTATTTATAATAATGATTAAAAGTATGTATTTACAAAAAAGGTAGGTATATAAGTAATGTATCAGTTATCTGGTTCCCATAGTACAAGCTCTGCTTAGTTCTGTGTCCAGCAAATGTCCAGCAATATTATAATTCGATGCAGCTATTTCTATACAGTTCGCTACAGTTTGCTATAACCGTGTATCTTTTTAATGTTATAAGTCAATTCATGTTTATTTTTATTACTTAACATTAATAATACAATTTAATAAGATTATACAATATCTTAGAAGGAACTATACTCGGCGCGGCGAACCTTGATCCCTATGACAGTTCGTGTTAGTGATGGGTCGTGTCGATAATTTTTTTTTTTAGACAAAGGCTTGGCTTGCATTCAGCCACGTTGGTAAACATGTTTTAAAAAATATTATAATGTGCATTTTTAATGTCCATTATGTTGTTGTTGTATTAATTTAAGATTTTTTTGGCATAGATTAAGTAGGTAAGTAAAACGAAAGTTTCCAACCTCGTTATTTTCTAATAATGTTTAACCCGGTAAACACGTTTTTGCTATATAAGTATATATTTTATCATGAAAATGAATGTTCCCCATTTATTTAGTTTGTCTGAAAAAGTGCACTCGTTTCCATTACCGACATTTGTTTATCGATACTTGCCGCCCTACTCGATAAACGTCACACGACGTAAGTTTTGCGGGACGTAAACATAAATTCAGATTGAGATAACTTCTTGTAAATGTTAAGAATTGTTAAAAATATCAACGGAATATCATTACTAATGGTATAAAGCTAGGTAAAATTTATAAATGGCATTTTTAGACGCCCCCAATATGATCCCAATTTAATGGTGACGCCACTACAATGTTATATGGTGACATTAGCTGTAAGTGTCATAGGGATCAAGGTTCGCCGCGCCGAGTTTAGAGGACTTTAATGACAAAAATGTACAGTCATTTGAACACCGAATGTAATCACCACAAACAATAAAAAAACATTAAAAACAGTTTTTTTCTTTTCGCAGACAATTACAATTCAAAATGAACCGTGCGTAGGATGTTCTTTTTGAGGTCATGCGAATTATAAAAACCAATAAATCAGATTGATCAACAACATACCTACATAACACAATAAAACGAAAGGCATTACAAAAAGCTTAATAAGGAATTTGTAGGCGATTTCAGTCTGTGGGTTGTTCTTACCATAAAAAAGTCTGCCATTTCCGATAAGAATGTGGCTTAATTATAAGGTGGGTCGAATACCTCGCTGGCCCGCCATCCCATATCTGTGAAACTTGTTTGCATTGCAGTAATGGTTCAGGTTAGTAAAGGTTCAATACTCAATATCACAATTACTGTGTATTTTTGTCATTGAAGTCCTCTAGTTCCTCCTAAGGTATTGTACAATTTTATTAAACCTATTATTAAAGTAATATACGGTGCTGAGACATGGATGCTCACGAAGGAGATTCTGCACAGGATTAGAGTCGCACAGAGAGCCATGGAGCGTGCCATGCTCGCCATCACACTGCTAGACCGAGTCCTCAACACCGAAATTCGCAAGCGGACTAAAGTTCAAGACGTTAGCAAGCGTATATTGGGAATAAAGCTGAGCAGAACTTGTGGCCAGGCTCGGTGATGACAGGTGGAGCAGGGTGCTGACTGAGTGGTGGCCCCGAGATGGAACCAGGAACGCAGCTCGTCCACCAGCAAGATGGGTCGACGACATTATAAAAATCGCAGGTCGTATGTGGGTTAGAACAGCGCAGGACAGAGGCAAATGGCGACAACAAAGAGAGGCGTATGTCCAGCCGTGGGATGAGAAGGGCTGACGATGATGATGATGATGACTCAATATTACTGTGACTAACAAGAAACTATTTGTAGAAATATTTGAGGTAAATAAATAAATAATCCTGGACATTTCACACAGTGCCCAAACTATGAAGGGCATTATGTTTCTTTCTTATGAACCAGCAAGAGACAAAACCAAGCAATCATTTATAACAAAAATTTGGTTCAGGAATTGATGATACAAAATGTTTAATGATGTATAGCGTAACTAAGAACCAGTCAGACGAAATAAGACTGACAATAAACTGGCAAATTGGTCAATTATTCATCTTATAGTAACGGTAAGTGAAACCACAAGAATAAAGACAAAGCAATGAAAGCATTCATTATGGGCCGTCCATTAACCGATTCGTTGCGGATGGCACGGCAGCCGTGTCATCATTTTCTTTTGCGTGTGGCGTTAGGCACGTGAGCCGTGCCATTTTGAAATCGATGGTAATTCCTTCAAATTAAGTTTTAGGGAGATCTACCCCAGAACAAAACTTTTTTATTTTTAACGTTAATCAAGCTTGTAGCATTCGTTTCTGGATATTGTATTGTTTTTTAAAAAATAGGGGTCACCAACCTTTTTGAAAAGTTTAATGATGAGGATTTTTGTATAATAATATAATTGAAATAAATAATATTAAAAAATCGCTTATTTTTGTATCAGAAATGTGAACGATTTGAGAGACATTTTTTTAACATTTTAGGAGAATCTTAGCGCAAAAGACAATTACCGCTACCGAAATAGGATGTCAAAAACTAATCAGAATAATCAAAAAACAAATCAGAATAATTGAGAGTTTGCCAAGTACGCCTACAGATGCGGGAGTCTTTATTTCGGCTGTGTTGGTCACTGCTAAGGAGTCCAATAGAAGAGATAGGAGCATACGTATGAAGGTTTTGTGAGATATGTTTATATTATTATTTATGCCTTTCGCATTCAGAGTTGCATTAAGTGTATATCCAATACCGTTGGAACATGACGCTCATCATCCTTAGTTTTTTCTATGCACTTTGAACTGTCCACCATATTATTTTCTAAACACGTTGATCTGTCCACCATCTCTTTTACTATGCACGTTGAAGTATCCTCATGTATAGATTTTAAGTGTTCTGAGTTTTCCCAGTGTTGTGAATATGTTTGCGAATTTTGCTCTAATATTTGGTCATCGTCGTCGCATTGAGTTTCAATTTCTGTCTCGGGAATATATTTTCTTTTACGCCGTAATTCTTAAACAATAAATAGGCAACAATTTACTTTAAAATACTTGAAATTTATTATCAGGAAAACCAAAACAATAATTTTAGAACTAATGTAAGTAGAAAAGGTTTATCACACCTGTATTAAAAAAGCCACTTACCATCCATTTCCAAAAATACACTTATTTTTCCACATTTTATCACTTGAAACTACGTTCCTGACCGTTCACGTTAGATTTCGAATGTAAACTAAAAGTGTTAACGCTTAGAACCACGTAAAAATGGTAAAAAACACTGTTTTCTTTTCCGCATGGCTGAAGACACAGGAGCCATGTCATTTAATCGTATGGCGCTTGGCACGGCAGCCGTGTCACGGTAATTTTGTTCAATGCTACAGTTAGAAGTTTGCAAAATTAGACATCGCAACGAATCGGTTAATCACGTGAGGTGTTCCGGGGGGGGGGGGGGGGGGGTAGCCGAATCTCGCCCAATCTCACGTGGGGGAGAGGGGGGCCCTCGGCTAATATCACGCAATTTTTTTTAATTTGATCTCTGTAAAACTAGATTACGAGGGAAGCAATCTTGAAATAATTATGATAAAGGGTGGGGGGGGAGGGAGGGGGGGGAGGGAGAGAGAGGTCAAAAATCGTCAAAACCATCTCAAGTAATTAATGGACGCCCCCTTGCTGCCTAAAAAACTTACGTCGAATAAACTGCCTTAAAAATCCGATATTGAAACTCGATTGTTACAAAAGACTTTACAAATAATGACCAATCAATCGATCCATTCAATAAGCCAACATTCATTTTGTTTGCAAGTTATATAAACCGCAACTTCTGCAAGACAGTATAAGCGGTTACTTTGTTTATCTTTTTTCATTTCGCAACGTAAAACCGGCTTCGGTTATGTTCAATGTTGTGGATCTTGCCCTGATAAGTATTTGCAAGGCGTATAACATATAAGGAAGGTTTCGTTATGAGAAATGTTTTTTGGCGACAGTCTTGGCAAGTTCTAAGAAATCTGGGGCATAAAAACTTGGCACGAATAGTTTCCAAACTTTCCAAATTAGTGTCAGTCGACTGTCTAGTCTAGGGATAAATGTTATTATGTCAGCATAAAGACTAAAATCTGTTTCCTAGTCTTCTTTTTTAGTCATTTGGACTTGAGATTATTACAGATTATTTTCAATCATACAATACCGTAATGTGATTGAAGGGATCTGCAAAAACTTCACACTACTAAGTACTTTTTTACAAATAAATAAATATTGATAACACAAGAGCTCATAAGGGCCTAAGGCCGAACCAAAAGAGGTATAACCACCACCTGGTATTAATCAAACCTAAACATAAACAAACCAATAAAAAATTTGCACTCGATAGAAACAGCGTCGTAATTGCCTTGACGATATACCAAAAGTCCACAACAGATATTTATTGCCCGCATCACAGACTCACAGCTAATGAGAGGACAGATAACTCATAGCGTCATAGTTTCAAAGAGTCAACCTAAAGGGTCGACAAGGAAGGAAGGAAAGGAAGGACTGGGAAATAAGGTTCTTGAGTGGACTAAAAACAAAATAACGTCACAGAAAGTTTGTGGATCCTGTCCTATCAATCTTTAACTGGATTCAACGCTGCTGCTATTGCTAACAAAGCAGGTCATAGTTTATACTTCACGAACCATATTTTAAATATTTGGTCATAAAAATCAGTTAAGTGGATGAGACGTTGAGCGCGGTTGAAGATTGAATGGATCATGCATGCCATGCGACTCAATTGCATAATTTTGAAACATTTTACCATACGGAAGTAACATGAACGTCTAATATCAAAACGAGAGATATGGAAGAAGAAGAACAACGTTATCTAGCATTGAAGGTTGAAGGTTACGACGGTAGAAAAGGAATGCTGAGTAATTGAGTCTGCCATTCACCCATAGCTATGCCTACCGCGAACAGACACCTATTTGTGCGATTCCTAGTATGTAAAACGGGTCGATGCGTCTATAAAGTTGTGTTTAATGTTGCCTATGTAGTGAAACGTTTCTGTGTTATTAGGTAAGGTAATGTTTAAGTGTTCGGGCTTATCAATAAACTTACTTACTTATATTATTAATTAATATTGTTATTTTTATAGTGATAACACTATAAAAACGGAAAATTCCAAAATTATAAAACAATCTCAAAAATTTTCAAGCCTAGACGGGACTTGAACCGCAACCCGTATTCTGAATCATCTCTCTAATTTCGACCCTGACGTGACAGAGCCCGGTAGCACAAATGGTTGGTGCATCCTCGTATCAAGAGGAAGGTTGCGGGTTCAAGTCCCATCTAGGCTTGAACATTTTTGAGATGGTTTTAAATTCTTAGAATTATTGAATAACTCAGTTTTTAAATCATGCAAATTTATAGGTGCATCTATAAAGTATAAAATGATGAAGGTAATGCATATCTAGTAATTAGTTACTCACGCCAATGCAAATAATATGCGTAAAATGAATGCAAAGTTTATAGCCGCTAAAACGAGTAGTAAATCCTACAAATGATTCTATGATTAATACAACTCTCCTACTCTCTCTTTACTTTAATGGATACCGGTCCCCACTTGAAAACATCGGACAAAGAGAGCTTTCATACACTCGATCAGTCCCTTCGAGAACATCTATCCATCGTCCACTAAATAGATACGGCTATTTAAGTCAACAATAATAGACTGGATATCAGCTACGCTTTAGTTAGACTAACAATACGTGAATACAGCTGAGTCACTCAGTAATGAATGGCCTGTGGTTTAAGTAACGAGTCTTAAAAACAATACCTTCTTTTAGTTATATTGCGTAAGCAGAAAGCGTACCTAACCTACCTACATAAATGTATTTACGTTGCGGAATCTTAAGCCGTAGTTGGAGTTCTACAGAGTACCTCTTCAGGACCAGTTTTGTTTTTAATGTGCCTGTACGGATAACGAATTATATCGGAGAAAAAAACATACAAACTATGTATTTGATCGAGCGAAGCGAGATCTCTAAATCAACTTGGGCAAATCGGCGTTGTATTTATTGTATGTCCGAGGATAACTTTCAAAGCGTTTATCCGATCATCGTGATATTTGGTATACAGGTAGGTAGTGATGGCACAATTTTGGTGTGACTCAATGAGCTAAAAATGTGGGGTGGTTGTTGAGATATTGGGGTTCAAGAGGGGTAAAAAAAAACAAAATGGGACCACCGGTCAAATGGCACGTCTAATAGAAGTTCTTTGTGAGTACATTTCGATCCCGTTTTTATTTTAAGTTTAAACCGCGTAGTTTTTAAGTTATTAGGCATAATAAAAACTGAAGTTTGACAAAACTCACAGGGTACACCAGTGACCCCACTGTGCTGAAATTTGGGATGCGTATAGCTTTAGTGACACTAATATAGGAAAAAGTCTGAAATCCAGAATAACTGCAATGTCTACCCCAAAAACGAGTAACCAATTTACAAGAACTCCCGTTACCTGTAATTTCAATGAAACTGTAGGTCAAGTAAATTAGTAAATCATTTCGTGGCAGTTTTCATAGTCAAAGATTAGGTAAGTACTAATAATATTTTTTTGTTTTCATGAGAATCACGAGATCTCAGTTCGGGGGGAACCACTAGTTAAATAATCATTTAATTTTCCGTTTTACTAGACACAAGACGATATCATAATTATAACTGAATTGTTCACAGTTCTTAGCCCTAACTCTATACTTTTTAGAATGAATTAGGTCACACGCTTGTCTTCAATCTCTTGACCCAAACAATACTTTTAGAAAGCTGCCAATCACAATATGGGTAATTTAGTTAATTTATGTATGTACGTAATATGTATGTACCTACGTGTTATGTACGCTCATGTACATAAGTATTGCGTACCAACGAGGCATATCATATTTAGATTGGCTCCGGAACATTTTTCCGATTTGTTACGGTGGATCGTGGTTTTATTTTGTGTGATGTTAGAGCAAGACGTGTCGAAAAAGCAGTACTTAAGTGCTTATTTCCCCACCGTTGAGTAACACTATCCAGCGGATAAAAAATATATTCGTCTTTTGTTTTCACATGAAAACAGATAGAGAGAGAATTATTTTTATCCGTCAATTAAAGTTACTCAGAGGTCGTGAAATAGGCACTAAGGCTCGGACTGTATGGCATCCGGGCTTGTCAGGGACCGTTTTTTAACGGCTTCTGACAAATCCGTCGCACAACCAAACATTTTAATTTTTCCTGCATAGACTACATACTAGTGATGGGGTATTTTATATTTTATCATCAATAATTATGATAGATTTTATCAATAACATAATTTTGATAACAATTAAAAAAACTTCACTTCTCTTAAAGTTACGATATTATTTTTAGTATCACAATCAGTTTGGGTTATTCCTGCTGGTCCCCGCCAGTTTCTCAGTAGCATTATTTTTTTAATATACCTAATCACAGCAGATACTTGGTTTGGTTTGAAAATATTTTTCCTCTTCGCTCCAGTGCCAATTTAGATGTCTGTAATACACTTGCAGTGCTGAGTTTGTCATAACATGCACAACAGATTATTACTGTGGTCATTGAGAGCTAATTGAGAGTCCAAAGGCCTTACTTATTACTTTTAAAAAGATACGAGATTTTATTTCTAGGCCAGGGTTAATTACAACACTCACTTTTTTAGGCATAAAGTAGATACAGTAAATTTATAAGTTGTGAGCGATAATTTTATCTTGTTTTTGTTGATCTTGCTATCTTAGTTCTTATCAGTGATAAAGGGAGAATGAAATAGGTTATTTCCGCTGCTCTTAACCGAATTACCACCATGTTTCATCATACTGTTCACAGATTTTGAGCTCTATCCCACTTCTAATTGAGCTCATTTGTGAGTGGAAAGGATTAATGGCTTAAATGGGCATGGCCTCAAGAGGATTAAGAACTTGTTTTATCCTGTTTTTAGTTTTGGTGCGTTGGGAGATGAGACGTGTTGTCATTAATATAACTAAAATTACGTCATCAGATCAAGCACTTTGTTTTCACTAAGGCCTCTACAAGTGCATAGTTTTTTGCCACAGAACAAGTGTTCACACCATCAACTATGTATTTGAACTGTTCATCTGTCTGTTCATGGAACTACGATTGCATAATCCACAAAACTTTCAGCTTTTTAAAACTTTAAATATAACATTGCATTTTTATTATTTGGCATCTGTTCTATTCGATTCTCTGAAATACTCCGACTCGAACACAGAAATTTAAAATTCCATTTCTCGATCTGGGTACGATACAAATGTTATGTAAGCAAGCATCTACTATAATTATTATATGTTTATTTTCTATATGTTGATTAACAAAATAATATGCAATTATTTACAAGACTAATACAGAGGAAACAGTACCAGGCGGAAGTGTACCCAAGACAAGGCCCAAGGCTGCATTGCTCCGCTGAATTGCAATGCTTATGCGTTGACCCAGATATGCGCCAACTCTCTGATCACACGTTGCTTCGACCAGACGCCCAGAAAGAATTTTGAAGAAGCGATGGGCCCCGGTATCCCATGAACCCAGGGTAAAGACGTTAGTGCTACATTTTTACTTCAAATTGTGTGGATCGAGTTGTGCGATTAAAGATCCCTAAAGGCATGGGCAAGTCAGTAATTATAAAACAAGGTCTATGAAACCACGTACTATGCAAAATGAATGATCGAATCTATGACGTCAACTACCTTATGATGAAACCAATGTCTAATCGTGAGTTATGAATACATACCTACCTACATACCACCTTTTATAAGATTAAATTAGAATATTTTTTACCGGTATAATAAAATCAGAAGAGTAAACGCTAAGATGAAACTTGTGAGATGCAAGCGAGGGTTCAATTTTGAATGTTCGAAGATTCGTTAGTCACTCGAATAGACGAGACCGTCGATAAATTTAATAATGAAAGTGAACCCGTTGTTGGAACAATGGAAAGTGATGTAGGGTTACTTATGACTAAACTTTCTTTTAGCGAGAATACAAAATGATATACAGTAGAACTCCAATTATCCGAACTCCGACTATCCGAATCGCCGATTATCCGAATCACTTTCAGAAAAATTGTTGAAAGTGTGAGAGAAGATGTTGAAGTGGAAGTGGAAGAAGAACTTTCTGCTGATGTTGAAGTAGACGCTGGACCATCAGCTAGTGAAGCATTTGCCGGCCTCGAGACTGCTTTGAAGTGGATGGAGCGTCAGCCCGAGTGTGACCACTTGCAACTGCTCACCGTCAAGCGAATGCGTGACCTGGCTGCCCGAAAACGGATGAAGTAATGTATAAGTTTAGGAGAATTAGGTTTGAAGATGACTGTAGAGATCATCACAGGACACTGCGAACTAAATCACCATCTCCTGAAGACAGGGCAATGGATAGTGGGCTGTGTCGGGGATGCCTACAGGATGAAGAGACAGTGTAGCACGTGCCGCTGTACTGTACGCACACACACGAAGCCAGACTGAAGACGGGACTGCATGAATTCATGCAGTCATCTTCGACAACAGCAACTACCTGTGGAAAACCAAATCCAAAGTCCTACTCCGCTACTTTAAAGAGTTGGGATGGCTGTGGTCAGGTTAGAAGGGCGGTATGCACAAATGCACAATACACTCCTATGCGGGACGTCAGTGCAGATCTTATTCCCCCCCACTCTAGAATTAGAATTAGGCTTGAAGATAAAATATTGTAAAACATATGAGTTAAAATATTCCTTATTGCCTTTATATTTCCTTAATGAAGCTTTAAGTACTTCCGGCAAATTTTGTAATTTACGAGAACAATAAATTGATTTTTAATTTGGTTAGGATTGGAGTTATTCATCATTTTGTGTTACCCCTACCAGTGATGGTGTATGGTACAGAAATATGGTATTTCACTATGGGTCTCATAAGGCTTAAGGTCACTCAGCGTGCTATGGAGAGGGCTTGCTTGCTTTCTCTACGAGATCGAATCAGAAGTGAGGGGTTCGTAGACGAACCAAAGTCACCGACATAGCACAAAGGATTAGCAAGCTGAAGTGGCAGTGGGCAGGAAGAAGACCTGATAAAGGTTCCTGGGAGCCGTTGGGTGTAGATAGCACAAGATCCGTCGCTCTGGAAATCTATGGGGGAGGCCATGTTCAGCAGTGGACGTCCTATGACTAATATGATGATGGTGATACGATGACTTGACAACCGCTGTGCTTAAGCATATAAGATATATATATATTAGTATATCTCAAATTGTGATACAATCTAGGTCTTAAAATTGATAATTATATTTTTTGTGTCTTAATAAATAAATTATATTAAATTTTCATCTTCAATCTCTCATCCACTAAACATAATGGAAAATATGTAAAAAACACTTTAAAATTCATATCATCATTTATCAGATCTTATTAAGTAGTTAATCATAATTATTTTTAACATGTTTATTTATTTAATTTTATTATTATTATGTTACATTTATACTTTAATCCATTTATGAATAATATTATTGATTTCTTTATTTTATTATGTGATTGTTCGTTAATTTTTATGTTTTTGTGATCTTTTTTTTTATTCGTTTTTGCACACAAGAAAATACATTTAAAAATACAGAAATAGAGATCATAAGTTTCCCCATAGTGCTATTGTTGTCTTCTCGATTAGTATAATTGGTGTATGTGTAAGGCCATTCTAATTGAATAAAAAAATAAATAATATAGGTAAAAGAAAACAGCTGCTTAGAGATTTGTAATACAATGTGCCCCACACAACACCACACCCATTGATCATACTTGCAAAGTAGTCAACAATGACATCATCTGACGCTAAGGACAAAGTTTAAAGGATTGGGGTTTAGAAGATAAATGTTATCTATACAAATATCGACGGCAGAACAGAAAAAAACCATTGTGCCGAAACTAACTGGCAAGTATATAATTAGTTTTTAAATTCTAAGAAATTTTAGGTTAAAATTTTGAAATTTAGCAACTTTTTAGACTCTGTAAAGATGCAACCTCAAAAAGTACATCTTCAAGAATTTCTTCTCTTATTTATAAGTCTACCTCTCAAGGAAATTTCTAGACTAGAAGACATTTACCATTTTTTTTAATTGTATTTCAGCTCTGATATTCATAGAAAAATGTAGTAAATCATATCACTCGAATTTAAAAATGTTTTTACGATGCGCACGACCTTCCTACATTGTCACTGTCCGCATCGAATTTTCACAGCCTTTTTCCCACAGACAACAAACGAGGTTCCACGCTCTAACTTTTGTAATTCGAACTTTGAATTGCGGTGCATTTTGATTGCACAAATCGCGGGAAAGGTTTATTTTTGTAGCGTTTTTATTGAAGAGAAAATATAAACAGTTTCTATTATTATAGGAGTTTATGGTTTGCGAAACAATAATAGTTATTGCAATGTCTACCGTTGCAAACAAGATAGGAGAGGTAGGTGCTGTTATCGCGTTTCTGCGTAGGCGTTTGGCATCTTTAGAAGTCTGCCTCTAAGTACCGTATTGGCGCCGAAACTATTTCTCTACCAGAGAAATACCTATTACCTACCAGAGATGTAACGGAGCTTCGATTCCGGTTCCGTTAAGTCGGAACTTCCGATTATTATTTTACTTTCGGTTCCGACTTCGGTTCCGATACTTTTTTGTATCGGATGTTAATCGGAGGTCGAACGAAACAAAGCGGGCGGCGCACGACGGCCTGTGCCGAACAGGTTCATACATGTCACGCGGGGAATCCCCCGACCCCCACTACGTGCACTCTATCATCAATTATTTTTTCACTTGTTATTATTTGTTACGCCCACGACACGTTTATAGGTTATAGATAATTGTTTTGATTTTTGCGGCTTATTATCAATGAAAGTGATTTGTTTTTGTGTGGGATAATGAAACCTAAATCCAGTTGTAACCAAATGTAACACGCTACTTTGGGTTTTAAGTTTTAATTTTAATTAAACTTTAAATTCATTAATTTTATCTTTTGTTTATTTGGAATTCTGCCAATTTTTTTCACAGTTGTTTTTTATTATATAATAAAAAATAAAAATGAAAAGAATTGACTATAAATCATGTTTTATTTGTCCTTAAACAAACTGACCATGCCTCCGATTTCGATTCCGATAAATCAAATTTGAAAACTCCGATTCCGATTTCGGTTCCGATAAAACTACCTCCGTTACATCCCTATTACCTACTATCAAATGTTCAATTGATTGCGACGCGACGTTTCGCGAGATAACAATGGCGCCTCTTTTGTTGAATTGAACAGTTGACATTGGTTATGAGAAATCATTGGTAATTTGTAACGTGAACGCCAAGCAGTGTCAGCAGTTCGATTGTTAGTCCGATTGATTAAACAAATTATGTAGCCTCTACACCATGGACCATGATGAACAATCACAGAATGCGCAATGATTGACACCATGATTGCGCAGCTACATTTGTTAATTATGGACGTCCAAACAGTAGCAGCTGCCGCTATTTATTTATTTAGTTTATATAACATATAACGCACGCGTCCGCATTCTACCGTAAACAATTACGAACTGAGTGATCGGCAATCGTATGGACACGCTTACAATCATGGCCGCAAACTTCTTTGATGTTTGTTCGAAAAACCGACATAGCGGCAATTACGCGCGATCGTCACCGATCATGGGCGATTTCAGGCAATTATGCCCTCTACACGTTGGTGATCTTCTATGATCGCCCATCATGGCCCATCGTGTAGAAGTGCTATTAAACTTTTCGGCATCAATAGTCCGGGCGACCACGGAAGACCAGCGTTATGGCCGAGCGAATCTGCATAGTTCATCAGCACATGGTGGTGGCCATTTTTGTCACAATTATTTCTTTTAAGTTTAGTTTTAAGATTCTTTAGACTATTGGTGACAAAATAAACGCATTTTATCTTAATCTTAGCCGGCTCAGAGACGGCTTCCGTGGCGCAGTGGGCGAATAACCGGCTGAAACGCAGGAGGTAGCGGGTTCGATTCCAGCCGCGGAACAAATATTTGTTCCGGGTCTGTATGTTTTTTCTATATATATTATAAGTATGTATGTACCTATTTATAAAAAAGTATTCTACCAGATATCTGGTTCCCATAGTACAAGCGCTGCTTAGTTTGGGGCTAGATAGTGGTGTGTGAAATGTCTAGGAATAATTATTTATTTATCTTATTTTAAAAGATGAAGATTAAGTTAATACCTGTCTATCTTCATATAACTATTGCTGAGCATACAAATAAGTTACATTCAAATGAGCTAACTCTCGTATCTTTCTGAACAGTGAAGACGTTCAATTTTGTTATGACTATGGTTTATATCGCGTCCAATTACGTCATGCATTGTGCCGATGGCCTACTGTTCATTGCTCTATCCATTAAACTAAATAACTCATCCTAAACACTGTTCTAGGTAGGAGATACAAAAAGATATCTCAAATAGGTAGGTACCTACCTAGATATAAAGTTGAATTTTCATTGACTGTTTTGAATTACGATAATTTGGCTACAAGACCGCCACTTATCATACTATACCACTATTTCTACCGGCGAGCAGCATTGCTGTGTTTCGGTTTAAAGGGTATGGTTGCCGGTGAAATTACAGGCACATGAGGCTTTACACCTGTATGCCTCAAGTTGATGGACGCAGGACAGCGCATCGTAGGGCACATTTCTAAGGTGCGTGAACTACGAGGCAATTCTCTGTTATAGGCGATGGTTACCACTTAACATTAGGTGGGTCATAAGCTTGTTCTATCTCCACGTACCATAAAAAAACTTGCTTTTCCACTCGTCTAGTTATTTGTTATAGCAATATTGTTTCTTAATTTAAGTGTGGTGTACAATAAAGCGTTTTATATCTATCTATCTAAGTAGGTACCTACCTTGAGAAGTTGTTAAACTCATAAAGAAGTTATTAAAAGGAGTCAAGCGTGTGTGAAATGCACTTATACAATACTATGTAATAAACTGTGTACTTATGCATTCAACATGTGGGACTCGGTTGCATCTCGATATTATGTTTAATTATAGACTATTTCTGAGAAAAGGACAGTATATTTGAACTTATAACAAATGTGGCGGAGGTTATGCATTCTTGTTTCAATTATATTTTTTTTTTTTATAAATTATAGGCTAGCGTTTGACCACTATCTCGCCTGATGGTAAGCGATGACGCAGTCTACGATGGTACACGCTTGCCTAGAAGAAACCTATTCACTCGTGACTTGAAGATCCCTAGGTTGTAGTTATCAGGAAACACAGACTCAGGCAAGGCGTTCCACTCCTTGGCGGTGCGCATAACAAAGGTGGAAGAGTACCGCTTTGTGCGTATGGTCGGTATGTCTACCATGTTGCGGTGGCGCAACGCGGAGCGTCTGGTTGTCCGATCATAGAATGGGGATGGTGGGATTAGGTTGAAAAGCTCCGCAGCACACTCTCCGAAATGTATCCGATAAAAAACCGAGAGGCTTGCAACCTTTCGACGATGCTCGAGGCTGTGGAGCCTTGCTTTTGCTAACTCGTCATTGCAAAAGTACATCTGAAGTTATTAAATAAAAGGCACACACACACCTAAAAACGGACAGAAGTAGGTAGGTACAATAAGTACTAAACTAGTGGTTCGCCGCGAACTGAGATCTCGGGAGGCTACCATAAAAACAAAAAAATATTATTCGTAATCTTCGACTATCAAAGTAGTGCCACGAAATAAATAACCAACTAACTTGACCTACAGTTTTATTCATATTACAGGTAAAAGGAGTTCATATTAAATGGTTATTCTTTTTTGGGGTACAAATTGCAGTTATTCTAGATTTAAGACTTTTGCCGATATTTGTGATACTTAAGCTACACGCATACCAAATTACAGCACTGTGGGGTCACTGGTGTACCCTGTGAATTTTGTCAAATACCCGTCTTGAACCCCAATATCTCAAAAACCCCCCAATATTTTAACTCATTTAGTCACAGCAAAATTGTGCCATCACAACCTACCTATGTACCAAATTTCAAGATGATCAGGTCAACGCTTCGAAAGTTATCCTCGGACAAACAAACATACATACAACGCCGAATTGCATAAATTGATTTTAAGATCTCGCTTCGCTCGATCAATAAAGCTAGGTATGCATAACAGTATGCCTAATTCTAAGAAAAGTACATTATTTTAGGTAGGACTTAGGTGGAAGGTGGTGGTAAACAGGTCGGGGGCTCAGCTACGCTGGTTTCCGCCTCCTCGCCTTGGCAGCAGCAGATGTTTCTGCCAAAGGTTCTCAGGAACTGTCAGCTGTATATATATAAACAAGTAGTATTTGAGGATACACTTAGATCGCATCACACTCTTAGATCGAGTTCCCAATACCGAAATTCGCAAGCAGACTAAAATACAAGACGAGTGTTGGAGTTCAAGTGGAGTTGGGCAGGACACTTGGCCAGACGCAGTGTTAACAGGTGGACTAAGGCACCATCAGAGTGGTAGCCGAGAACTGGGCATCGAAATAGGAGACGTCCAGCGAGATGAGTCGACATCCATAAGACAGTGAGTCGTGCGTGGTTCAGGCTGGCACAGGATCGGGAAGAATGACAGAAACAAAGAGAGGCCTATGCCCAGCAGTGGGTCGACACGGGCTGAGAATGATGATGATTTATTGATATTATTATGATGATGTATTGAGGAAATAACTAAACAATTACCGAAAACCTATCACGTAAATATTTAGATTAGAAAATTCTTTATTGCACTTAAAAAATAATACATAGGCGAACTTAATGCCAATTACCATTTTCTTCAAGTTAACCTTTGGGTAGAGTAAATTAAATGGTTTAGATATTTAAGTTGATACCAACAATAATGTTATTAGGGTTGGGGATTATAACGTTGCATCATTGCATGATATGCAAATATTTAGAATAGAATAGAAAAACGTTTATTTTGCATCACAAGTGTACATTAACATCTTAGACAAATGGATATAAATTAATGAGCAAATTTGTGGGCAAAAACGGTCACCACCCATGCTATAGTAGCATATTTATACTACTAGCGCTGGTCTTCCGTGGTGCCATTTTTGTGTGTGCAGGGCAGCAACTGTAACAATTTGTTACAAGTTTGGTTGTTGTAGTACGCAGGTTACTCATAGTTCCTGATACTGACAGGGAATCCTAGTATGGGTTCGGTCTATAAAGAAATAAATAATAAGATTAGTGGAGGAGGCCTTTGCCCAACAATGGGAAAATATGGGCTAATAGTACAGTCAAGTAATTAAATCAATAATGCTTGACATTAAATTAAATTAGATAATTTCTTTATTGCACACCAATAAATATAAACATATAAAAGAAAATAGAGTTTTAAACCATAGGTACAATGGGCTGCCTTATCGCTAAAAGCGATCTCTTCCAGGCAACCTTTGGATGGACAGGATCTATGTGAACAAATAAAGACGGCGGCGTAAATCAGATATTATTAGAATAAGTATGTATAACAATTTATAAAAAATATAGATAATATAAAATAAAATGGATAATTATAATATAGAAACACACAGAGACATTGCACACGGAGTTATCTAACCCTAACCACAAAATAGGTAACTATACTGTGCCCTAACTGAGCCATGCTTCTTATATTACTTATGTACATTATGGGAACAAGATAACTGAAAGAATATGCATATAATTGGTTTTTTATTTTTATAAATGCATTTATAGTACCCAGTTCTTTAACTCCAAAGTGTAGCCAAGTGTACAGCAGGTTTTAAACACAAGTACAAGTGTACAAGGTTACACTGTTTTCTTCCCACTAGGAATATGAAATGTGAACTAGGAATATGAACTCAAATTAGTTTATTATCGTAAGAATCTGTGACGCAATTAAAAACATTCCAAACCTTAGAAAGACATGTGCTTTGCAAAACATTGTTTTGTTATTCAAATAGGTTAATGTAATAAACATTACAGAAAGCTAAATGAAAGCTAACTTTGCATGTTTAAATAGTTACTGCATTACTAATAAATCCTGCATTTATATTATAATGTCTGCCTAAGATGAAACAACACAGATTTGAATCCAATTGAAAAGGACTAAGTACTTTAGAAAACATTGTAACTATTTCAAAATCACAATCAAAATATTTTTATTCCTTAGATACATTTTACTTACACTTGGAAAAGTCATAAATTTTACTGAATTAAACATCCAAAAGATGGCAGATGGCTGGATGTAGAGACGGGTAACTCTGGAATAAGTAAGTAAAATGAGCTGATTCTGCACGCAGACATGATAGTCTTATTTAGTCCACCCAATTGCTAATTATGCCGAGGAATCATTTATCTCTTTGATTCGACATGATTTGGCCGCCTTCATCTGATCGTTTGTTAGTGCTTGGTTTTATTCGGTCGCTCACCGACCGACCGGCTCACTGAAAGAATCATGATTAAATTGAATTTGCACCGCTAAATCAAACAAAGAAAAAAGATTTCATTTCATTTTTGTCTCAGTGTTGAAAAAAATTTGTGAAAGACATTATGTATTCGACATAATAACATTTTTGGATACCAATGACAGGTAAGAACCACACAAATGCCTGAGAAAAACATCAAAATGTCAAATGAGAGGAACTTTCCATCATCTTACTACGAAATAGTTGAATGGCGAGGAGTTAAGGAAAAGAAATCACTTGAGATTCTGATGAAGGATAAGGTGAAGCATAAACAGTTAAGTTTGTGGTTCACTGTACCATACATATAGTGATACATATACATACATGATAGTAAATGAATCAAAGGAATAGAGGAATAATTAAGGGGAATCAGATCCGATGGCAGAGCTGGAATAAGTGAATATTTCACTTTGAGGTATAAAGAGTACCCATCTCCTGGATGATGTTTGATTATTTATGTTATGTTTTAAGATATATTTTTTTTAGGTAAGTACACAAGTTTATGAGTTGTTTATTTATTTTTATTTAATATTATCTGCCCACACATAGTATAGATAATAGTAAAAAGGTGCTATATAGTTTATATTTTACTTCGAAGTCAGTAAAAAACGTTTTGCAAAATTGTTATGGTGCGAAAAACATTAAAATAATTTTGCTGGATATTATTACCACAACTACCTATTCGTTTATATTTAAGATTAATGAATTAGACTTACCTGTTAGAATACGTAGATAACGAAATTCCTGGTAAAAACAATTTCACAAACACAACCAAAAACTTTTTTCTGATGACTAACTTTTAGTTTCACTACTTTGCACTGTACAATAACTAAAGATATCACAGTATTTTGTCACAACTAACAGGTATACAATTTATATACTAGTGTAAATAGACGCTGATAAAAAGTTACGGTGCAAATAAAATGTAAACAAACAAAACTTTGCAAAACATGAGAAAAACACGCAACGACGAAACCAAGATGAACGAAATACTGACTGACTCATTCACAAATTCAAAATCAAAAGCGAACGGAACGAACTAGCCGAAGTGACGGACCGGAATGGTTGGATCAGTGTTTCCGGGGTGGAAAATTAATATTACAGTGTATACTTGAAATAACAGTATTTCTATGAAACATAAAGTGACTCAGCATTAAATGTACAGAAGATTTTACAGTACAATTAAATCACAGTTTTAGCTAAGTTTTAACCTGAACCATATTCGAATAAGAGTGTGTATGCGTATAACATAACGGTTTTAGAAAACAAACATAATTTTGTAAGTTTTTTGTTTGTTTTTGGGGTTGATGGTCTGCCTCCGTTTCCGAACTACTTTTCGATTCTGACATTCTATATTTCGTTTATAGATTATCACTTTTAGAGTTTATAAAATTTTAGTTTTAGTTTAGTTTATAAATTTTAGAGGATTTCTTTTAAACCAAAATTACAGTGGTTTCCATACACTGTATTTACACTATTACAATGTAAATTGAGTAAACATACAGCAGATCTACTGTAATAACAGTGCATCTGGAGACACTGAGTTGGATGGAAGATGGAAGCGGAACGGATGATGGGTGAACGATTGGATACGATTGTTTAAATAGATCATTCATTCAAACCTTAGAATAAAACAAACTGACGTTCACAGAGTTGCCATGCTCAGTTTAGCGATATCCCATAAATTACGTTTGTACATGTACAGAGGTGGAAACTGAGAGCCCAGTTAAGTACATTGTTACGATATACGTTAATGTTATTGTTATCCATTGGGTAATTAATTAATTAGGTAAGAATAAAACTACTTTTATAAAAGGAGCCGTAACATAGCTTTGCTTAGTTTGGGGCTAAATGGCACTGTGTGAAATATCCAGCATTACATATATATTTCTAATAGCTTTGGGGAGATGCGACTGAAGTACGCACGGCAACACACCACGCTATATTTTTTCCAGTCTATGCTGCTCGCATTTTGTAGACTTTCCGTGCATTGAGAGGTCAGCTTAAACGGACTGGAAATGCATAGCTTGATGTGTGTGGGCATGTATAACTCGCATCACCGCATTGGAGTGTCATTTTTGTCACTAACCAATGGAAATAACTTAATTTGAATAAAGTTCAAAGAGCTAATACCACAGATTACACAAAAGACAGATAGAGTGTACGCAACAAACAGTATGACGCCACTTATCATTCATGTGTGCGTGGCGTTTAGAAATAGCTCTGTAGGGGCACGTGCATTAGTGTGCGTGTAATGATACCAGAAAAATAAAAAACTCCCTGTATTTTTTTTATTGTCCTTTTACGACAACAGGTTCTAAAATTTTATTTGGATACATGAATTTGTTACTAATTGAATACAAATTTGTGTGAGTATTAGGATTGAACAATGAACACAACGCAAAATGTTGAAGCCTGCCAATTATTGTCTTGCCTGCTTTGGCGAATAATAGAAACCCATTCATCGCGTAAAACAACATCTGTCGGCAATCTGCAAAAATCATAAAATAATAAAACTTGACACTGATTACAGTAAGTACACGTTAAATATAACGAGCATCCTCCATTCATTCCACTAATACGAGGCATGCCTTTTAAGTTTTGTCGTTTGAAGAAAAAAACACATCTAGAACCTTATAGTACTTTTTATTGTTTTTCAAAGTATTCACAACGTAGCTTAAAACACTTTTCCATTCGCTCAAACCAGTTATTATAACATTTATTCCACTCTAAAGTGGGGTGTTCAAAATGGCTGTCTTGAAAGCGTCGACTGCTTCTTCACCGGACTGGAACCTTTGACCACGAAGATTTTTCTTAATTTTAGGAAATGTAAAGAAATCGTTAGGGCTTAGGTCAGGACTGTATGGAGGATGGTCAAGAATTTCTACTTTTTCCTGCTTCAAATACTCAATCGTTTGACGAGCGCTGTGTGAGCTTGCGTTGTCGTGGTGCAGGATGATGCGTCGCTTTGAGTTAGATTTTCGAAGTTCGGCGATGACTTGTGGTAAACAAACTGTAGTATACCACTCTGCGTTAACCGTTCTACGATCTTCAAGTGCAATAGTCGCAACATGGCCGGTTTTTACAACGAACGTGGCCACCATCTTCTTTGAAGTGCTTCGAGAACGAACAACTTTAGTCGGCTTTGGCTCGTCTTGAAAGACCCAGATTGTAGATTGTTGTTTGGTATCAGGATCGTAGGCATAGATCCAAGATTCGTCACCACTTATGATGTCGTAGACGTGATTTGACTCCCCTCGGTTGAACCTTTGCAGAGTTTTCTTACACCATCTGACGCGGGCCGCCTTGTGATCGTCGGAAAGCAGATGCGGTATCCAACGGCAAACTAGCTTTCTCACACCAAGCGCTTCATGCAAGATCTTCTGAATGGTTGTCCCTGAGATGCCTAATAGAGCCTCTATCTCTCGATACGTCACATGACGATCTTCGAGAATTAGTTGTCTCACAGCAATGATGTTATCTTCAGTGAAGGCGGATTTTGGGCGTCCTTCGCGAAATCTGTCACTAACACTAGTATGTCCACGCTGGAATTCTAAATACCAGCGTTCGACAGTCCGCAGACATGGGGCTACATCACTGAACACAGATGTTAGCTCTTCTAAACACTGAAGCCGTGTCAGGCCTCTTCTAAAGTTGTAGAAAATTATTGCACGAACATTTTCCTTAGAAAGATTCATTTTCGTACGTGACCTGACAGATTCAAATCGAAACTGTGACTAAACAATAGCATTAATCCTAATACTTTCAACTGTTTTGAGATTCAAAATGTAAACACATTCGAATATAGAACAGTTCCAAATTCAAAATTGCCGGAAAATATGGAAACGACAGAACTTAAAAGGCATGCCTCGTAATATAAATGCGAAAGTTGGTGAGGATGTTTGGATGTTTGAGACTCAATCACGCGTAAACGGCTGAACGGATTTTAATGAAATTTTGCACATATTGAATATGATCTGGATTAACATATAGGATATTTTTATCCCGGTAAAATGTTCTGGTAGGATATTTTTCCCGAAGCGAAGCGAGGGCGGATCGCTATTACTTCTCTATATATACCATTTATTATATATGTGTATATGTAATGTATATATATTACATATACACATACGGAACTAAATTGTTATACATATACAATTATATTTAAAATCCCGCATAAGATATTAATCACCGAATATTAATCACCGAAAGTAAACGGCAATAACATAATTATAGAAATACATCCAAATTCGGAATAACAATTTAGGCGAGAGATTACGCGTGGGAATCGAACCCACGTCCGTACATTTAACAGTCAGGCTAGCTAACGCCTAGATCAACAGGTAGTTTCCCCAATTGAAGGGAAAACATTTTGCCGAAAACTGGCAACACAGTCGAACTAATGTCGAGGTTTTGTGTTTCGAGACAACCGTTTAATTATTGGGTGAATAAATAATAAAATCAATTAAATAATCTATAGTTACTTGTGAAATGATATTCCATCCACTTTTTTTTTGTTTTTGGGAACAACTTTTACACTGTTTAATAACACAAGACGGCATTTTTGACGGAAAATAATGAATCACTCGAGACGTTTAAGCAGTACGACGCTATCTTTAGCACTGCCTTTTTTTTTTTTTTTTTTCGAATGGTCTAATCTCGCTGTTGGCCTCTGAGGCCGTGACAGCTTAACCGAACTTTTGGCGAGCGCAGATGGCGCTCAGCCCAGTAAGTTTTTTTTTTTAGGCAACTAGCGCAAGGGCACCACTTAGGTACGAACCTCGGCTTGGGCTGTTGCCGGGATGGGGATAGGAGAGAAACGCCCGGGTACATGTTTGTACCTCGTATAGGCGGCGACTGAAGGGATTCGTCGACCTCGCCGGCGAGATCGGTGTTTCTGTGAAGTGTTTACTCTGTCTGATGTAGATGACTCACCTTCCGCATTAGCGGAGGTGATTTCGTCATCCGGGTCTCCGAGAACGTGTCTCGGACGACGGAGGATTTTGTTGGCGGGCGAATCCAACGGGTAGACCGGAATGGTGTGCACCAAAGGGTTCGGATGGTTAGAGGCATGTTCATAAAACCGCTTGGAAGCGAGCTTCATGAACCTGGCTATTGATTCTAATTTCATATCGCGATGTAGATCGTTATTGCGAAAGTACCAGGGCGAGCCTGAGGCTTTTCGCAAGAAGCGATTTTGAATAACCTGAATGGCACCAACTTTAGGAGAGTGGGCAAATACTACAGAGGAGTATGTCATGATGGGGCGAATGCACGCTTTGTAAAGGGTCACCTTATTTTTAAGGGACATTTTACTTTTCGCGCCTAGTAGTGAGGACAGTCGTCCTAGGGTGAACTTTGCCTGATTGCACCTCTTAGTGATGTGCAACCTAAAGGAGAGACGCCTATCGAGGATGACACCCAAGTATTTGGCTGATGGGGCCCAGCGAATGGGCTTGCCAAATAAGGAGATCGGTTTGGGAGTGAGGTTTCTCCGTGAGAAGAACACTGCTGTGCTCTTCGACGGGTTTACCTCGATCCGCCACTTGCGGAACCAAGTGGCTAATGAATGAAGGGCAGCCTGCAGCCTTATACCCACCCGATCAGGATTCCGATTGGATGTGTACAAGGCCGTGTCGTCTGCGTATAGGGCTATTTCCACTTGAGGAGTGCGGGGGATATCGCTGGTGTACAGCGTGAACAGGAGGGGGCCGAGCTGCCGCGAGATTGTATTCGCTTTTAAATTTGTATTCGCTTTTGTGACTTCACTCGCACGTTGGGCGTGCTCTATCTGTCTTTTGTGTAATCTGTGGCTAATACAATGTTTCTTTAACAAAAATGACAATTAAATTCTTGGACAGTTGTAATGTTTCTTTTAGTTTTCAGTAATTACCCATTTATTTAGCATTTATGATTTCTCTAGTAACACTTTATTTTGTGACATTAAGTCTGACCAACCGTTTAAAATCAATTTGTTATTTCTAAAGGTTGTCTAAACTGAGTCCTCTCAGCCAGTTCCTACTTCACTTGGACTGAAAAGGTACACAAGTCACAAATAAAAATATTTTCAATGACCAACTTTCAGAACGAGCACGAGTGATAAAATATAGTTTTGAACATTTCATTGAGGTTACATAGTTTCGTAAATAGTAACCGACTAGATAAAAAAAACAATTACCGAAATTTCTCGAAAATGTACCTACATAAATGTTGTTTTAAAAAAAAATATTCTGTGATTGTTCTTGACCATTGACCATTTAGATAATGCTTAATTTAAAATTTTCATCTAGTTATTCTAATGGCTTCACCACAAAATCATAATTCTACGTAAGCACTTAAACCTTTTTCCTTAGGAAATTATCGAACCCAGGACACAGCATTGCTGTGTTTTGGTATGAAGGGTGTGGTTGCCGGTGAAATTACAGGCACATGAGGCTTTATACCTGTAGGTATGCCTCAAGTTGATGGACGCAGGGCAGTGCATCGTAGGGCACGTTTCTAAGTTGCGTGACCTACGAGGCAATACTTTGCCCATAGGCGATGGTTACCACTTAACATTCAGGTGGGCTTAAAGCTTGTTCCATCCAGGTAGTATATAAAAAAGTTGTTTCTGGCGTTCCACAGGGTGAAGTCCTATCCCCTCTTCACTTTTCTGTCTTCATAAATGCCTTAGTCTCTGATCTCCGTTCCTCTTCATTTCACCTAGACGTACTGCTCTACCTTTCTTTCAGCTCCGAAGGTATTAATGATGCCATACACCTGACTGCGGATTTACGTACTGACTCTTCTTAAAACTCAACTTTCACAGAAAGTAGATTTACGTACTGACTCTTCTTAAAACTCAACTTTCACAGAAAGTAAAACCCAAGTTGATTACAGCTGGCAGCTGGGTCTTTACTTCTAGGTTTGATTTGATCTAATTTTAGAAGGGATTCCGTTACATAATTATAACGATGCAAATTAGCTTACTACTCTGCAAAAAAGAATATTGGCCTCATCATCACTGAGAACTTATCCTGGGAGCACATTACTGAAGTCAGCGAGAAAAGTTATGGACCAATGCACGCCATAAAACGTATGCAAAAATTTCTTCCTTTATCAGCTAAAATTACTATTGTAAACTCCATTCTACTGCCTTTGACTGCCTCCGTGGCGCAGTGGGCGTATAGCCGGCTGAGACGCAGGAGGTAGCGGGTTCAATTCCCGCCGCGGAACAAATGTTTACATGATCTACAGATATTTGTTCTGTGTCTGGGTGTTTTTCTATATATTATAAGTATGTATTTACAAAAAAAAAGTATATAAGTATTCTATCAGTTATCTGGTTCCCATAGTACAAGCTCTGCTTAGTTTGGGGCCAGATAGCGCAGTGTGAAATGTCCAGCGATATTTATTTATTTATTTATTTACTCCATATTCTCGATAACCCAGATGTGTGCTATCCCGATTTCTATAAACAGCAGAATTATTCATACAATCACAATACTGTTAGTACGACCTCACTGACAATATAACGGAAAATGTTCTTAGGGCGATATTTGGCTTCAGCCGTAACTCTGATCATCCGTCCCTTGCTTGACACTGATCATGGAAAGCTGCAGCCATCAACCCAAAGTCCTGCTCCATTATTTCAAGGAGCTAGGATGGCTGGGGTCAGGTTAGACGGGGGCTAATGCACTATACACCCCAATGCGGAACGTCAGTGCAGATATCATTACCCCCATCCTACAATTAGAATTAGAAGGGGAAGTAACTTCACTCGCTTGTCACTTAAGTTGCACATAAGGAAGTAATAAGCTCTAGGTCCATAAATTTGTAAAAACTATCGACCTTGTCAATGTCAATGCTATCACACTAATATTACCTATAAATGTGAAAGTTTGGATCTTTGTTTATTTTTTTTTGTTTGTTACTGAATCACGTCGTAACGGCTGAACCGATTTCGATGAAATTTGCTAAATACGTAGATTATAACATAGACATAGACAATTATTTATTCACTACATTAGCACACAATATACAATACATTACATTTTAAAACAGAGAAAATACAAAAAAAGAAACAATTAAATAGTACTTATAAACGTAAAATATAAACAAAAACACAAGGGAACATGTCTTCAGGAAGAAGAGACGGTGGAGCACGTGATGCTTCACTGTACGGCCACGAGCAATATCAGACTGAGGACGGGTCTGCAGGAGCTCATCGAATCCTCATCCGCTAACACCACAACAACATCCACGGGGATCTTGGAAAGCTGCATCCATCAACCCAAAATCCTGCTCCGTTACTTCAAGGAGCTAGGATGGCTTGGGTCAGGTTAGAAGGGGGTTAATGCACAATACACCCCAATGCGGGACGTCAGTGCAGATCTTGTTCCCCCCACCCTAGAATTAGAATTAAAACATGGATTACCACCTAAGCTACCTTTTATATCCCATTTTTATCCCATGGGATAAATTTTATCCCATTTTTATCCCATGGGATAAAAATGGGGTGTCAAGTTGCAACAGCGAGTTTAGCTTTAGGTATTTCAAGGTTACCTACACATTTAAATAGTGTACCGTGTACAAAGTCGCGGGCAACAGCTAGTCCTTTATAATTACGTAGGTATGTACACTCTTCATTAATCATTACGAAATTTGATGTAGTCCAGCCTCTGTAAATATTTGATCAATAATAACAATCAAGGTTTTGTTTTCTTAGTCATTTTACAAGCGAATCAATTGATATATAAACCGATGGGTAATTTAGTGAGGACATCATTCAGTTCTGTTCTGTCATTCCAAATATCTCAACAATATGAAGGTACTACCTATTTAATAAAATATTTACTTGAAAAAGTTAAGTTTCTAAAATAAAAGTGCAGTGGCTATTTTAAGTTTTAGAATATTTGGTGTGGGGTGTTTAGCGATATATCTTGAAAAAGTTTTTGACCATAAATAAAGGTTTAACTTAAGAAAAAGTGTCATTTTATGAGTGTGTGATCTGGTTTATTAATTCAGCAGGGCGTTGCAGCCTGGCAGTGATCTGGAGCTCTTGAGCGGTATCTATAGATCGTTTACAACGGTCTTTAGATGTCTTAACGGTTTAATTTGTATTGCATAAAGATTTATGTGAATACTATATTAATTCTATTAACTTATATTATTTTAATTTACTTGTGTAAATTAGTTAAGTTTTAGGCAACGCGACTGCAGTAGGTACCACGAGTGCAGCAAGAGTTTATAGGCGACGGTGACCACTTAACATCAGGAGGCCTATATAGGAGGCATAAACAAATATATAATCTTAGAAATAACATAGGCAACAGTTTACAAAACCAAATCGTTATAACATATGTATATGTCAGGTTATCGTAGCAGTCATCCTGGCCCTTGGCTCTGCATCAGCTCTTGGCTCCGGACCCTACCTGCCGAGTGGATGGAGGCCGCAAGGACCAGCCTTCTACCTGCCTTCTGAAGTACAGGTAAGCAAAAAAACTTGCCTGCAGTTTCATTAGATTAATTATACGAATATAATTGTATACCATATTTACAGTCGGATCATCTAGACCTGATTGAAAATAGTTAGAATTTGTAGATTCAAGGATCTCCATTAAAACTCTACAGAAGCCAGCCGATGACCCTGTCAAAGAAACAATACTCTTCGAATCCGAGGCTGCAGGGTCAGAAGACCTCCGTGAGTACGGGCCACCGAAGGCCGCTATCGAAGAGTCCCTGAACGCCCTCCAGAGCCTGCCTGATGTGGTGACTGACCAGGCATTCTACGTGCTGGATAATAATGCTGTGGTCGAACAGCAGGTGCAAGAAGGTAGGTCAAAACAGTGTAGACTATTTAACAGAAACCTTCAAAAATACTGGGGTCTAAAGTGGCCACTTTGGATATTTCATATACGCGTACCTATATGAATTCATTTATTCTCCAATCTCCATTTAATATTAATTCGGTTCCAGATCGTATAGTCCTATGACTATTGGGTCGGGACTCGGGACTGGGAGTCGGGATAATTAAAGTATAACTTATGCATGTACCTTCTTGTACATACTAACCACTGTATGCCTTCTTATCACTAACCTATTATTATTATTCACACATATTTATTTTAAAACTCGTTTATAAAAAAATACATTTTTCCCTACAAAGTATCTTACAAAAAACAAACATTATAGTAAAAAATATATTTATAAAAACGGTAAACTACTTACCGCGAAGCAAGGCCCAAGCGATCGGTGGCTAGGGCTGCAGAGAGAGGAACCTTCTGACCATGCGTGCCGAGTCTAGGAGTACCGCCTGACCGTATCTGACCCTTGATCCAACTTCCTAGCGAGAACCTCTTAAGGTCGAGGCTCTTCGCTATCAGTCCATTGACCGACACAACTATCGGAACGATAGTCGTTGATTCCACATGCCACATGGCGGTAATCTCATCTCATTTATTATTATTATTACCTACTACCTCAAAAACTTTTTCCCTAGAAAACTTTGGTTATTTATTTCAATCATTATTTTAAATACGGAATTTATCACAAAATAAAACCAGTAAGTTATTTCGATTTTCTTATTCCAGTGAACGTAGCACAGAAAGCAGAAATTGAAGAAGCCACCACAGAATCCCAGGTCACAGAGGCAGTTGAGATCAGGACTCAGGACTTCGAGCGCGAAGAACTCAGCACGGCTTCTTTAGAAGCTGTCACTGATAAAGTTGAAGTAGAAGTTGTGACCGACAAAGCTGAAGTCACCGATTTGGTATCTGAAGTTAAAGAGGTACCTATAGTATTTTCTTTAGTACCGGAAATAGACTGATTTATCGTAAAAGGTGACCTCGTGGCAAGCCTATTCTGTCTAACTGCTGTTCTATACACAACAGAACCTGTGTCCTTTACCTATCTAGTTCATGTAGCCACTAGGCGCAGAATAAAACAGAAAGCATCTTGAATTGAAAGAAGTAAAGGCCTAATCTCATCTATTTAGGTTCAGCATTTTAAGTAGTTTTCTATATTTGGCCCTAAAAGAACACACCACTAAACAAAACCGATTATTACTAAATACTAAATGCCATATCTTATTTTTATTAGCAGGTAGAAGCTACAGTAGAAGATAAATTAGAAAACATCATCGTTCAGGAAGAGAAACTGGGAAACATTGTGGTCCAGGAAGAAAATGTTGAGAAGGTGGTCTTAGAAACTGTAGAAGAAGTTAAGAACATTGCTGAGACCCTTGTTAACATTGAAAACGAGATTAAGGCTGAACAGGTAAAGACCATCACGTCATCAAACCACCAGTTAGACATACGACTCCCCCATATCTTGCCTACCACTACGACCCCCTTTTGGGGTTAGATTCATAATTACAAAGCACCATGTTTATACATATATGGCTTCTGAAACACTGTTTATAACAAATTTTACTTCTACTTTTCATTAACGATTTATCTTTTCTTTATCAATTTCGTCCTTTCCCCTATATCCTTCCAACTCCTTTCTAATAGGAAAGGGAATTTCCTGCGCGATGTTCTATTTTGCCCTTTCAAAGGTATCCAGATCTTTTCATGGCCGACTATGACCGTGTTTTCAGTTTTCCATCAGACTTCCAGGTAGTTGTTAATTAGCCCACCACTTAGAATCAGTGCCGGATTAAGATAACTTGATGCCCTAAGCAATCTTCCCCTGTGGGCCCCCCTATCCTTAAGTGAACTACAAAGTATTAAATAAAAAAAAATGTTAATACGTATCGTAGGTAGAATGTGTTGCTCCTCCTGCCCTTATCCCATGCTAGGTGGGGTCGGCACAACATGATTTCACATGTTGTCCTAAGATTCGGCTATATTTTTACGACTGGCCGCGACTTGATAAAGTCAACTTGATCGATTGGTCGACTGCGACCGAACTGAACGTCAACGACAATTTAAAACGCGCGGATTTGAAATTTCTTTAACTTTCGTGTGCTCGTTTTTTTTCTCTCATTCGTCTCTGCTGCCCCCCTAGACGAGATACCCTAATAAGCAATTGCTTAAATAGCTTATAGGCTAATCCAGGACTGCTTAGAATGCATTATACTGACGTCCCCAGCCCAATCCTTAAAACTTTTTATCGAAGTCCTAATTTCATGAAAACTGGCAAATTGTTTAGGTGCAGAGCATCGAAGCTGCTGGTGAAGTAAAGATTACACAAGAAGGTTCAGGGTAAGTGCACACTGCGATGATGACTATTTCAGTATTCAAATCTCGGCTGAGCAAAGCCTAAGTTCCAATCCCGCTCATAATCTATCTACATATATACCAAATTTTATCGAAATCGGTCCAGCCGTTTAGCCGTGAAAACGTAACAAAGAGGCAGAGAGACAGAGTTACTTTCGAATTTATAATGTTAGAAAGGATTATCGAAAAAAAATTGCGAAATAAAAATGTTTACCTCGACATTTATACCCTCAATTCTTTCCCCAGATCCGCTCAAGTCCCTGAAGGCTTCCTAGAATACGGACCCCCTGGCTTCAGGGAGTACGGACCCCCCAAGGAAGATGAACTCCTGAGAAGCCTCGAGAACAATGAGACCAGACGGCGAAGATTCTCTCCGAAATTCCGGTAAAATTCAACCCTTATACCAAAGAATATTAACCATTTAATGTTATCTTGTAGCTCTGCATGTTTTGATGTAGAGACTAGAGACACGTTATAAATCAATCAATCAATATTGCTGGACATTTCGCACCTAACCTTTGCCAAACTAAACCGAGCTTGTACTATGAGAACCAGATAACTGATAGAATACTTACATACTTTTTTGAGAATACATAGAAAAACGTCCAGACCCGGAACAAATACCTGTAGATCATAGAAACATTTGTTCCGTGGCGGGAATCGAATGGGCTATTCGCCCACTACGGATGTTTTCGTCTGATGAGAAGAGCCGCGCTGACTGGCAACTCTAGATGTTCGGATATCTGGACCGCCCATCACTTAGGGCTTCTAAGCTGTCTTCTAAGCTAAGAAGAAAGGATGGAAGCCTTAAGCGATGGGCGCTCTAGATAATCTGAGCTTTGCGAGCTATATGCCCAAAATACTGCAGTATTCGATGCGCGGAGAGTCTTTGGGAGCATTCAAGCTTTCTACATATAAGCCAACTGCATTCATACTTAAACCTTTAAGCCTTTAATAGTAATTACAGCGACTGCGACCTTAGATAACGTTTTGGTCGGAATCATCCCAACATAATTTAATATTTTTTTTATGTGTTGAACTTTATAAATACTCATAATAATGTTTTTGAAGTTATACTTCTTTGGCGCGTTGGGAAAAAATATGAGATTAAAATATTTACGATGCGCGCGCACACCGACAGCCAGAAAGCGACATGATGAAGTTAGCTGAGAACTGTCTCATGCGCGCGCATACCGACAGCCAGAAAGCGACATAATGAAGTTAGCTGATTACTGTCTCTCAAGTTTTCGTGAAAACTCATATTTATTAATTTATCATTCCTTTTACAAACAAAGAGTTGTGATATACGGGATGAAATTTTTATATTGTTTTTATATATATTTTTATTTGTTTTGGTTCTGTTACGCCAAAGAACTTATATAACTTCTTACGTGCGTACTACACACAAACGTTTTTTTTTCAGATCACTCAATATGCATTAAGGAGCTCCATCCAAAATTTACACCAAAAAACCTAATGAATGCTTAGTTTTATGTATTATCACTGCCATTTGTTTTTTTGTGATACAAAAGTTGACCTATAGGAACATAATTGTTATTATTTAGTTGCAATAAAAGTATTGAACAAGCTAAGAATTTGCTTTACCATTACCTTGTCTTCCATTTTATTATTTTATTATTACTTACCCCCTATAGTTGCAACGTTATTACAAGCCCGATTTGACATCTGTCATTTTTCTCGCCGTGATAACTTTGAACGAACGTCTACGCGAGAAGTCGAAAAATAAACCATATGTATATAATGCTTAAATTATGATGATATCCAACGCCATGCCAATGTTGTGTCATTGCGTTCAATGCCGTAGAGTTGTGATCGTTTTAACCACTTCCCTATACGTAAGAATCCGACAATGAGGGGTTTTTATCATTATTTTTTCAGTGCAATAAATAATTTCTAATCTAATCTACTTATCATTATAGTAAATTTTTTCTTGAATGAAAAACTATACAAATTATGTATAAAAATTTAACCTAAGTTAAACTAAACGATAACAAACTCATACTTAGTCTAATTAATCAAAATGTCTCAAGAATCGGTTTTTCTAGCAACCGATTTTTTATTTCTCCCATCTCTACTCTGTATTTTGACAACGTCAAATCGGGCTTCTTAGAACGGCAGGAGTTTAGGCGCTATTTTAACTCCTTCATTATTGATAGATATAACGGCACAAAATCTACTCTATTTCCACTAAACACGAGATATTTACCATGATTTGTGAATTTTTGGCGTATGTAACTGCGTCGAAATATACTCTACTACAGGGGTCGGCAACCGGCGGCCCGCGGGCCGCATGCGGCCCGTAGACTATCTCGGTGCGGCCCGCAACCCTGAGGTCCGTAAGAAAAAAATACCGAAGCAAAAGGCCATATAAATTCACTAGAATTTATACGGCCATGCTGCTGGGCCATGAGAGTATTCTTGAAAGCTCGCTCCCACGCGGGGTGATAAAAATGTACCTCTATTTCATTTCTTAAGAACTGTTTATCAAGACTGTGATGTTATGTATTGTTTCTACCGAAAATAAATATTTGCTGTACTTATTCAATTCTTGGCAATTTCTTTTGCGTTTATCCGCCGCACGTGCGGCGGCGGGCGGCTCCTTTGAGACAATAGGCGGGGCGGCAGTCTTTGATTAGACGCAGGTGTGCGGCGGCGAAAAAATTCAAAGCGACCGGTTTTAGTTAAAATCACAGCCGCGCGCAGCTCTCGCCACATTCGGTTGTGGAAATTCGCCGGAAACTCACGTCTCATCTGGTTGCTAGCTACGCGTTTCGTTTCACCTTTCTTCCCTTCGCTGATAGCTTCTCACGCACGACGTATGAGGTAAGTTGTATGCACTCGCGAGCATTTTGTTTTATTTTATTTACTGCTTGTTAATGTGAACCTTCAGATTGATGGGTAAATGTTATAAGGACGGGGATAGTAGTTACATGACATGAAGTTAGTTACGAGTGTGTCATGTTTTAATTATTATTTGAATGTGGAGTTGAATTTGTAGGTGCTAACTGGAACATATAATTTTACAACGAATTTAATTTTTTTCATTATTGTTACAGAATAATTATATAAACATGGCTTCAAGAAAAAGGAAGATAGAAGAAGAAAAAAGAGTTTTTAACGAATTATGGACAGAATTATACTTTTTTATCGAGTTTAAAGGAAAACCGTTATGCTTGATTTGTCAAAAGAGTATTTCTGTAGTAAAGGAATATAACCTGAAGCGACATTACGACACCGAGCACAAAGCTAAATTTGACTGTCTTGAAGGAGAAATACGGAAAAGGAAAATTTCCACTTTGAAATCGTCATTACAAAATCAACAAAACATATTTAAGGTTGTGGCAGACAACAGCGAATCGAATGTTCGGGCCAGTTACAGGGTAGCAGAGATTCTTGCAAAAAGTGGACGTCCGTTTACCGATAGTGAATTAGTAAAAGAGTGTGTCTTAGCTATCGCAGAAGAAATATGCCCAGAGCAGAAAAAAATGTTTGAAAGTCTTAGTCTCTCTGCAAGAACTTGCACCCGACGTACTGAAGACTTGGGTGCTAATTTGTGTGAACAACTCAGGGATAAGGCGCAGTCTTTCGACTGCTTCTCTTTAGCGATGGATGAAAGTACGGACGTGTCGGATACAGCACAGTTACTCATATTTGTACGCGGCATTGACGAAAACTTTACTGTTTACGAAGAGCTTGTGAAAATGTGCAGTTTGAAAGGTACAACTACGGGAGAAGATTTATTTCACCATGTGGAACAAGCTCTGGATTCATTGCAATTAAGCTGGGAAAAGTTAACAAGTGTCACTACCGATGGAGGCAAGAACATGAGCGGTCAAAACAAAGGTGTTGTTGGGAGAATCATCAGCAAAGTGAAAGATTCTGGATCTACTGTGCCATTGATTTTTCACTGTATTGTCCATCAAGAGGCATTGTGCTCCAAAGTTATATCCTGGAAAGAAATAATGGATACTGTAACATCCACTGTTAATTTTATAAGAAGAAATGGGCTCACACACCGTCAGTTCCAAAAGTTTTTGGAAGATCTGGAAGCTGAACATGGTGACGTGGTTTACTACTGTGAAGTGAGGTGGCTCAGTCGAGGTGCCGTTTTGGAACGGTTTTTTGATTTGAGGAAAGAAATTGGCAACTTCATGGAGATGAAAGGAAAGCCAGTAGAAGAGCTTACTAACAAACAGTGGATTATCGATCTTGGTTTTTTGACTGATTTGACTAAGGACCTGAATCAGCTCAACAAACGCTTGCAGGGAAAAAATAAATTGATTTGCGATATGTATACAGATGTAAAGTCATTTGAAATGAAACTGAAACTGTTTATCAAGCATATTGATGAAAAAAAGCTTGACCATTTTCCTAATTGCAAGAAAGCCGTGGAAGAAGCTGGAGATAATTTTGTGTGGCAAAATATTACAATGAGAAACGTGTTAACACAACTACAAACTGAGTTTGTAAATCGATTCACCGACTTTAAAAAGAGCTCCCTTAACATGGAAATATTCCAAAACCCTTTTGCAATTGATATTAGTGAGATACCAAGCAATTTGCAAATGAACATAGTAGATTTGCAAAGTAATAGCACACTTAAAACGGCATTTAAGGAAAGCACTGACTTGATACAGTTCTACGGAGGTTTGAGTTCTGAAAACTTCAAAGAATTGAAAAAGTTTGCTCAGCAGATAATAACTATGTTTGGTAGTACATATTTGTGTGAGCAGACTTTTTCAATTCTCAACTACCGCAAAAATAAGAATTGTTCGCGGTTAACGGATGAACATTTAGACGCGATACTGCGCGTGTCTACTACTAAAATGAAAGCAGACGTTAAAAAACTTGCAAGTCAAATGCAGCCTCAAAAATCTCACTAGTTCTTACTTTTATGTTAGTATAGTAGTTCAATTAAAAAAGAGATAATTGTATGAATATATATGCGTTTTATTTCAAATATTAAAAATACATGCCCGAACATATAAATATAAGTGCGGCCCGCACTGATACTCTGGCAACATATGTGGCCCGGCTATAGCATAAGGTTGCCGACCCCTGCTCTACTATATCTCTACTACTCTAAAACTCACAAATCATGGTAAATATCGTTTTTAGTGAAAATATTGTTCGTAGTTTCAAAAGTAATATAAATAAATATAAATATTGCCTGACATTTCACACAGCGCTATCTAGCCCTAAACTAAGCAGAGCTTGTACCTACTATGGGAACCAGATAACTGATAGAATACTTACATATATACTTTTTTTTTGTAAATACTTACTTATAATATATAGAGAAACAACCATACCCGAAACAAATATCTGTAGAACATGCAAACATTTGTTCCGCGGTGGGAATCGAACCCGCTACCTCCTGCGTCTCAGCTGGCTATTCGTCCACTGCACCACGGAGGTCGTCAATCTAACTACTTCTAAAAATAAAAATAAAATGGTGTTCATTGGTAAGCGTAGGTATACCATTTGAGATAACGGGACAGATTTGGCAGTTTTTTTTATTGTTCGTAATAGACCCAAAGTGTTTGTAGGAAAAATAAAAAATTTAAAAAGTTAACCGATTTTTTTTCAAATCTCCATAAACTGAAAATGCTTTTTTCTATGGAATTGTTGTATGAACTGAAGATTTGATTGTGAAATCTGTGCGAAGCCGGGTGAGATAGGTATATTAGGCATACAATAATAATCAACTGAATTTATAAAGTTAATTAGCTTTAAAACATTGTCTTTCCGTAAATATCTAATTTAAAATTAAGAAATTCTATTTTCTGATTTCGGAAAAGTCTACTTTCTTTCGGATAACAAACACGTTCATTAATTAAATAAATCTAATCTTGAAATTTTTGATTAATATCGTTTTTTGTTAGGTGCATTGAATTGAATATTACCAATTTCTATTATAAATAAAATTAGCAATAGACCTATTACAAATATTAAATTATAATCATTCATTTGATATAATACTATTATAATTATAATATAACTTATAAATACATTATTTTGTGGGTAGAGCAGATAATTAGAAACTCCTCATGTATAACAGAAAATTCTAGGAAGATATGGATGAAAGGATGGATTGTGTGAAAGATATGGGTAAGAAAGAACAGATGATAGGGAGTTCCCAAGAAAAAACCATGTGCCGACCGCACGCAATGCGGGAAAAGGGCTAAAAGATGATGATGATATCGGACGATTTTCGAGTTTATAAATAAATAGGCAGTAGATAAGTATATATCAAGTTACGTATTAATACAAATAGCCTATCTTGGATTGCATCATTTCTAATTTTGTAGGTTATCTTATCAACATCCAAAAAGGCGGCAGTCTCGGACGTATTTCCAAAAATCCTGAAAAAAATTTTTTTTTTTAAATAGGTACCGTTTAGTAAACCTGTTTATGTTTTACGGTTCCCGACCAAAATGATAAAAACAGAACTCATAGGCTCGGACTACAAGGCATTCGGAATCTCTCGGACCCGTTAAAAACGGCTCCTGACAAGCCTGGATTCAATCCGACGCTTAACAAAATATTTGATTTTTTCTGGCATCAACTACATACGATCCGGGGCCATCCGATTCCGATTTTTATCAGGAAGCAACCGGAACATGTTCCGGATTCGCAGGACACTAAATCTGTTATTTATCCGTTACAAGTGGGCGGAACCAAACAGGTCAACTTATCAACTACGTTAGTATGTAGTTCATACAACATGAAGTTGACCACACGGAGGAACGAAGTATCTGTCTAGAACAGTTATTTAGACAACTGTCTTAAAAGTTTTCTTGGTTTGCTGGTCACATAACTAGATGACGCTGCCTAATTAACATAAATAAACATCTAGGCTCGGAACCCTCGGTGCGCGAGTTCTACTGGTACTTGACCGGTCTTGTTTATTTATAGGCGGCTGGTTTACAAATATTTCGCATCTAATTTAACTGAAGTAGGGTAGAAGAGGGTATCCGCGGTCAGGCGACAATGCCGGTCACCCCACTATCTTCCAAACTACAGCGTTTATGCGCACTCACACATTATTAGAGGGTGTCGTGAGTACTCCCTGCACCGACCCATCAGCTCCCGCTCAGTTCCGAGCACGCGTCAGCCAGAGCCGAATGTTACTTTTTTATAGTTGATTGTGCCGTAATTTTAATTAATATTGATCTCAACAGTTCTGATTATGTTAGCAGAATACTTTATTTATTTAATACTTTCCCACAAAGCAGAATAGTACTAGGAAGATTTAATGTTAATAGCATTATCTACCAGTTATCCTGGTCGTGCTAAAAGAAGTTTAAGTTATATTTGTGTTAGTTACTTTAAGTTAGGATATGATTTTATTAAATAAAGGTAGTTTTTTCACTGAATAGTAGTTATTTTTGCTTAAGTGACCAGCAATACCCTTCTTTACCCTTTATAGTGTAGGTAATGTAGTGCTTACCTTAGTGTCAAACTTCTCCAGGTACATTTTGTTCTGTTGTGTTATATAATCAGGTTGCACTTTCTTAGTTAATTTTCGAGTTGTATTACTGACAATCATTCCATTAGGACCAGTTGGATTACTACAACAACAGACATCAATTTTATTTAGTACAATTGGCATTGAAAGGCGGAAGATGCACGAAGGATGCAACTGAGTGGTGACCGCGTGAAGGGCGCAGATCAGTTAGCAGACTAGCCAGATGGTCGGATGACATCGCGCAAATTGTGGAAAGCAATGCTGGCACAGGACCGGAGAAAGTGATATGATTACAAGGAAGCCTATTTATATCCATCAGTTGCTGGATGTGGGCGGAGTAGATACAATACAATAATAGACGATTCATATAATAGATTCGAATAATATACGATAGCAGACGTTCCACTAAAAGTAAAACTTGTTCAACAGCAATTTAGGATATTCAAACCTAAGATTTTTAAAACCATCTCAATTTTTTTTAAGATGCACTTTCGGTGACATAGTATAACTTCTTACTCACATATCAGCCACTGGGTTGGACTGATGCCAGTTTTCACGTTTGTTTTGTGCAGTCATATCATACAGGGCAGTAAGTTCTGTTGCATGCTTTGGTAAGATAAGGCGCAGGTAGCCAGCATCATCTACTAGATAGAGATGTCCACTTGCAAGACACGCGAAACTGAAAAAAACAATTGAATAAAATAATTAGTAGCTGGCTGTCTGTTTTTCTTGAAGAAAACCATCCGGGCCTTATTATGTAAGCCAATCGCTGTCGTTCGGATCAAGCCGTTCCTTATACACGTAAGTGCTTGTTAACTTAGTGTTAACAAGATTGTTAGTAAATGAATGTTAAATCAAAATATTTTAATTCAAAAAGGTATGTTTATGCTAATTGTAATGTGCATGTTGTGTTCGTCTATAAATATAATTGCAAGAAATATGTATAATTTATTTTTTACACCACCTGCTCGACAATGTCAAATTATGTGTCATGTAAACCTCACCGAAAGCAATTGATTAAATCCCTACGGTTGTAGGGATTTAATCGGGATTTAACCGGAAGTAAAGTTGTACTGAATTTCATTATGCCCATAATTTGATTTGAATTTGGAACCTCATCCGTATTAAAATTTGAACCAAAGAGACCCACACAATAAGAACTTATTCGTAAATCGAACTAACCTCTGGACAGAATGCATCAACCTAGATTTGGTTTTTATTGTCTCGCAAAAAGTGTAAAAAGCAGCGTATTCTCCTAGTGGATAAAGGATTTGTCACACTGGATGCGTTCTGCGGTCAGCGGTCAGGTCAAAGCGAACGCAGCCCGCATCATGTATGAACAACATTGTTGGTCTCAATATATTTTGTATAGAATGCGATCTGACCGTGCGAGCACAACCAAAGAACGCATATTTGCCCGGCGGCGCGGTGGGGAGGGAAGAACGCGTACGGACCGGACCGGGGTTGGCTGCGGGCTGCGGGCGGCGGGCAGCGGGCAGCGGCCGGCCATTTTGTTTATTTGTGCACACAAAAGTGTCAGCGGAGTGTAAAAAAAATGTCTAACGATCAAACAGAGGAGTTTATAGATGCCGTACGATGTTATCCGTATTTGTACGATTTGGAAGATCTCGATTATAAAGATAAAGTTAAGATAATGAACACGTGGCGAGAAATTGCAACGCGGTTCCGTATGAAAGATGGTGAGTACCTACTGATACATGGAATAATAATGCTGTGCATTTTAAGTTTTGTTTATTAGGTTTAAAACTGAAACTCCATGTTCTTGGTATAGTATTAATTTTATTAAATTAGTTAGTCATTAAAATAATTCATAAAACAATTGCGAACATTGTAAGCTTCATTGCGAGCCCTGTGAGTATTATTATTAATTGTCCGAAATGCACTATTCCGGGGCATTGTTTCTTCAGGTGTCTGCATTTCAAATAATTCATTTTTAACTCGTAAATAATCGTATAATCGTAAGCAACATGCAGCTTTGACAATATGGACAGTTGTATCAACTTTTGTTTCAAGAGGTCGAAAGAATACTCGCCACTTGTGTGCTAAGATACCAAATGCGTTTTCGACGATACGTCTGGCAGAAGATAGACGTTTGTTAAAATTTGCTTTCTCACCGTTGTTCTCTGCCTGGTTCCTAGGAAACGGTCTCATCAAATATGTTTGTAGCGCAAAACCCTCGTCACCAATAAAAACATGAGGTAAATTAGTTGTGCCACCAGGCAAAGGCTTTGGAGGTGGAATATGTAATTCATTGTTTACAAGTTTTCGAAAAAACTCAGAATTTTCGAATACTTTGCTATCGCTATCTTTTCCGTAGCTTCCCACATTTACGTAAGTAAATTTATAATCAGGGTCAACAACTGCAAGAAGCACAATGGAAAACTTTGATTTATAGCAGTAAAATAGTGACCCGCTTCTTTGAGGGCATTTTATGGTGACGTGTTTCCCATCAATACTTCCTATACAATTTGGGAATTTCCACTTTTGGCGATAACCAGTTTCTGCAATAATCCATGTTCTTTGCGTAGGTGTAGGTATATAAATAGGTTGCAATATTTCCCATATGGCTTTGCAAACTTCTTTTATTATATTATGCAAAGTAGAACGACCAATACGGTGAGATAACGCTATCATTTGAAACGAATCTCCAGTGCCCAAATATCTGAAAAAAAAAAGTAATGTTCATTCATCATTGTACCTATCTATTTATTGATAGATCGATTATTTTTTCTTGCAGGTAATGAAGCAAAAGGGAAGTGGAGAAATTTAAAAGATTCATATAATAAATACAAAAAAAGTATTGCAACAACAACGGGCCAGGCTTACAAAAAATATAAAAAGTGGCCTTGGTCTGACTACATGCAGTTTTTGGATGGGTTAAATACACATCGTCAACCAGATGAAAGTTGTTCTTCTCAAGGGTCTCACGTAACTGGAGACAGTGAAATCGAATCTGTAGATACGTCTCGTCCAGGAACATCTTATTCAGGATCATCATCGTCAAGTAAAAGAAAAAAACAGACTGATGAAGTGGGTACGATGATTGAATACTTTGAAAAAAGGAGACAAGAGACAGCTATGGACCACATCGATCAGTTGTTTTTGAGTTATGCTAACACATTTAAAAACATGTCAATTCGTACTCAAATCTCAATAAAATTAAAGATGGCACAGTTATTTGCGGAAGCTGAGACTGAAGACCTAAATTTAAGGGAGACATCTATAGATTTAAGCACTACTCCAGCCGAAGCGAATGCAGAAACATCTCAACGTATAGATATCAATTGCACTCCTCCAGCCGAAGTGAATGCAGAAACATCTCAACGTATAGATATCAATTGCACTCCTCCAGCCGAAGCGAATGCAGAAACATCTCAACGTGAAGATAACAATTCAGAGGTCAATGCAGAAACATCTATATATATCTATAGTGAGGAAGAAATTGGTCAATACTTAAAATTTAATTAAAAATATGTTACTGTAAAATTAAAGAAGTTTACCTTAGAGACACAGCAAGCCTTTCTTTGGTTGTAATTGCCTTTCGCCAGTTTGTATCCTTTTTATTTATTTTATGGCAGATTAAAGAATGCAGTTCTTCGAACAACGCTGGGGACATTCGAAAATATATGTAAAAACGATCTTCATACGAATATAATTCTCGACATAAGTTGCTGTATTCTCCTCGTTGTGGTCGCACTACATTCAAATCGTGTACCCACATACGTTTCCTTTTTCTGCTATGCAACCATAATAACACAATATTTTCTTCTTCCTCGGTAATCATTTTCCTCGATCAAAAGCCAAAAATAAAAACTGATCACCAGCACCACTGATACACGCACTCAGTAACTGAAAAGATGGCCGCTGTTTGGCTTGCTCGCATCGCCCGGACCGTTGACCGGTTGCTCTGCCCGGACCGCTGACCGGTGCCCTGCCCGGATCGCTGACCAGACCGATTGCCCTGACCGACAATGTTGTTCATACATGATGCGGGCTGCGTTCGCTTTGACCTGACCGCTGACCGCAGAACGCATCCAGTGTGACAAATCCTTAAGCTGTTTGCATCTTGGGCGTGCTTATATCCCCTCATTTAATAATCTACTAAAGGGACGGTCTGACACGATCTGAACGACAGCGGACGACAGCGACTGGTTTACATAATAAGGCAATGTCTTAAACCACATCATCGATCAGATGAGATTGTGGTTAAACAAAGATTCGTGATAAAAAAGGTACACAATATGGTTAAAGTTGTCTGGAAGAAATCTTTTAAATTAAGACCGTTCATTCAACATTTCTGTTATTTTCAGATTTTAAGTATATTGTTCTCAATTTTCAATGTTCATTAAGAGCTACTTAAACGTTAGATAGTAACAAAGACTACATTAATTAAAAAATATATATATATTTGACAGTTTATCACTGTTCAACGTCATATAGACTAACATTTTAAAAATGTTTAAGTTTGTATGTTTGTTGGGAAAATCTTAGAAACTACTCAACCCATTCTAAAAACTCTTTTACTGATAAAAAGCTACAGCTACCCTGAGTGCTATAAGCCATCCAAAGGTTGCCTGGACGAAATTGATTTCAGCGATAAGGCCGCTCATTGTACTATATTTAGCATTTACTAGTTTTTTATGTTTTCCTTGGTGTTTAACAAAGCATTATTCTATCATATCTATTCTATTCTATTCCATAAGTCACACTAATATTATAAATGCTAAAGTTTGGATGTTTGTTTATTTATTTGTTTGTTACTCAATCACGTCGTAACGGCTAAACCGATTTCGATTAAACTTAAGTACATACGTAGTATGTACGTAGATAATAACCTGGATTACCACATAGGCTACTTTTTATCCCATAAATCAGGTCCCATGGAATAAAAATGGGGTGTCAAGTCAAGTTGCAACAGCGATTTTAGCTTTATTTCTAGATTACAAGTACACATCTAGTAGTGAAACGCGTACGAAGTCGCAGGCAACAGCTAGTACGCTATATTTTATTTTGATAAAAATTCGTGCTAACAGTATCGCGTCAGCTGGTCTAATACACAGAAACCTTAATTCGAGCCGTCTGAAAATCTCTTATTATTTACAAAAAAATATGTTAATTTATTTTAAATGCACTGATAGGTTTAAATTTAATTTTATTAATTATTTAAAGAACTTACATTGCCACAGCAAACAAAACACTGAATTTCACAAGACACCCCATTTCTCTAGAAAGCTAAAGCTTTTGTGGTTAACTTTCATGATAATATCGACTTTTATAGGTCGCCCCGGATAATTATGTAAAACTATTGTAAATTATACAATTATTATCGAAAACATTACTCTCGCCATAGCTACTATCTTCATACTATTAATGCTGAAATGTATGTGCGTGTTTGGATGTTTGTAACGATACAGAAGGTGGTAGAACTTGCAAAAGCAAATAATAGGTTGGGGAAAAAGTCTTTTCGCATTATAGTATATATGAACTTGTAATAAAATCTCTTTGGTTATACTATTTGTATCTGGCTGGTTTTGGTATCATTCAAAGTTTAAATTTTAAAGTAGATAATTCCAAATTCAAATTAGGAAAATGTGTGATTTTTATTTGTTTTTCGTACTGTAAAGATGAGTGAATCTAATGAAGAAATTCGATACATTTTAAAATTTTACTACAAAAAAGGTAAAAATGCAACGCAAGCCGTGAAAAAAATTTGCAATATTTATGGATCTAGTGCAGTGTCTGTGAGAGTAGCACAAATTTGATTTAAGCGTTTTCAATCCGGAAATTTTGATGTCAAAGATGCACGTCGCTCTGGTTGCCCATTACGGATAAAATTGATGCCATTTTTGAAAAAGTGGAGAAAGATCGGCATATCAGTAATTACGACGTAGCTGAAGAACTGGGAATTGACCACAAAACAGTTTTAGCGCATTTAAAAAAACTGGGTACACAAAAAAGCTTGATATTTGGGTACCCCACGAGCTCACTGAAAGAAACCTAATGAACCGTGTACTCATTTGTGATTCTTTATTACAACGTAATGAAACCGAACCATTTTTGAAAAAGCTGATAACTGGTGATGAAAAGTGGATCACGTACGACAAGAACGTGCGAAAAAGGTCGTGGTCAAAGGCCGGTCAGGCTTCACAGACTGTGGCGAAACCCGGGTTAACTCGCAACAAGGTGATGATGTGTGTGTGGTGGGATTGGAAGAGCATTATTCATTATGAGCTGTTAGCACCAGGCAGGACCATCGATTCTGAACTCTACTGCGAAGAACTGATGAGATTAAAGCAAGAAGTTGAGAGAAAGCGGCCGGAGTTAATCAACAGAAGGGGTGTGGTTTTTCATCATGATAACGCTAGACCTCACACATCTTTAGCCACTCAACAAAATTTAAGAGAGTTTGGCTGGGAGGTGTTAATGCATCCGCCGTATAGTCCTGACCTTCAGATTTCCACCTGTTTCGATCTCTTCAGAATTCTTTAGGCAGTGTCAGGTTAACATCACGAGAGGACTGCCAAAACCACTTGTCGCGGTATTTTGATCAGAAGCCCCAAAATTTCTATAGCAATGGGATCATGTCCCTACCTACAAGATGACAAAAAGTTATCGAACAAAATGGTACCTACATACTTCAGTTAAATGTAAATAAAGTATATTAAAAAATGTTCTGAATTTTCTTAAAAAATGCGAAGAAACTTTTTCGCCAACCTAATACGTTGACCCAGATCACACTAATATTATAAATGCGAAAGGTTGGATGTTTGTTTATTTATTTGTTTGTTTTATACTCAATCACATAGTAACAACTAAACCGATTTCTGTGAAATTTAGTATGTGCGTAGATTATAACCTGGATTAACACATAGGCTACTTTTTATTACATAAACCGGTTCCATGGGATAACAATGGGGACTCAAGATGCAACAGCGAGTTTAGCTTTATTTCTAGGTTACCTACACATTAAGTGGTGTAACGCGTACGAAGTCACGGCCAACAGCTAGTAATAAATATCTTTATTGCAGGATGTATGGATTAAAGAGGTAGGTAAGTATCTACATATCTAGTAATAGGATAGGTACCTAGGTATCTATATACTCACCTACATTTTATGCAAGGTTTAGACGAGCAGCGGACGTCTCGCGACCGTACTCGTGGGCGGAAGCTAGCGAGAAATAAATAGGTTTTGAGCTCCGTGCCCTATTTTCGACTTTTAACACGTACCTACTTACGAAGCTACTCTCACTAGACAGAAATAAGAATAGAATAGAATAATTCATTTCAGACAATGCCCATAGGATATAGATATAAAATACTTATATACCTAATAATTATAAATACAAATTAAGCTTATGTCAAATATAATAACTAAACATAACAAACTTTGTTTAACTAAAGGCAGCGCGTCTGCAGCGCTGCGGCCGCGCTGCTTTGTAAATCCATATAAATAAAAAACGCGCGACTGCAGCGTTACACCCACGGTGCGGGCGCGCATCAGTTCATCGATCGACTAGTGACTCCAAAATCCTTTTTCGTTTTCATAGTATCACTAAGAGAATTTTCTTCGTCAGAGTCCATCGCGAAACTAAATGTACATCACTACGATTCTTGAACCTAGCGACAGCAGCGCGGCCGCAGCGCTGCAGACGAGCTGCCTCCGCGCGGCACGTTGCGGGAAATTTGAAGGCGCCTTTACATGTAATGGCCATCGCGAGATCTCAGTACGAGAACCACTAGTATTAGTTTGATTCGTGTTACAACCACCTACCATGGTTTGGGTAAATCCAGCAGAGCCTTTTCAGGTTAAGAAAGCTTTTGCTGGAAGGGTGTTTTTTATTCAATTGAGTTACAATGGAATACAGTATCAGTAATGTTTCAGAATCCCGCGCAAAACTCAAGTGACTTCCTACCCGTCTTCGCCGGAATGCACATACTCTAACCTTTCTTTTTAGTATTTTTAATCGTTCCAAGTGCATGTTCGAAACCTACAGTCTTCTGAAGTTTTATGTCTGCGAACTCCTGTCCACAGTTCACAATTGTATGGTGACTACTTTACAGTTTAAGCTGTGTGGCTGTCAATACCTTTCCCTTTAAGATCGTCTTTTCTCTTCATTTCTTTAAAGCTAAGGTATGCAAAATGACATTATATTTAACTCTCTTAAAGCCAGGAAATAACGTCAATAAACAAGGTTATTTTTTTAATTAAACTTTTACGTTTAGATTGAAGTATTTCTGAACAAATTGAAGCAATACCAATCCCAAGCTTCTCTATTATCTAAATAATCCGATAAGTTAAAGTAAGCTTTTTATAAAGGTTTTTAGATACGATTTTAAATTTGTTAATTGTAAATTTTTTTACATCACTTGGGAGTTTGTTATAAAAGCGTACACCTTGCCCTTTGAACGATTTACTAACTTTATGGAGTCTAAAAGTGGCAACATCGAGTTTATCTTTATTTCTAGTATTAACATTATGATTATCGCTATGTTTCTTAAACAAATCAGTATTTTTGTGAACATAAATCAGATTTGCATAAATGTGTTGACAAGGGAATGTCATAATATTTATTTCTTTAACTTATATAGTGGTAGATGGGGAATGCGAGACCCATCGCTAACCAGCTGTGATTGCGGGCACCCCATCCAGACTATGCCCCATCTGCTTAACTGTCCTTTGTGCCCTACGACTTGATACAGCTCGCTCAAAGGACGATGTCAATAAAGCTACCATAAATGCAATAGACTTGTCCAGGTTCTACTAAACTAATTTTGAAAACTCTGTAACCTATAGACACAAAATAAGAAAAATAATCATTCTATCTATCAATTGAAGATAATTAAACAGCGCGCCTTAATAAAAATAAAAAATATGTAGAAGACAAGGTTCGAATTATAACCAAATTCTTAGCTTGTTCAATACTTTTATTTATAATAATTAACAACAATTAGGTATGTTCCTATAAGTACATTTGTATCACAAAGAAACAAGCAAATGGCAGTAATAACGTAGTAAGGGCCTAGACAGATAGACTGCATCATAACTGCACTGCATCGAAACTACCAACCGTATGTAAGAACTGCTCGCCAACTGCAAACGGACTGCGCAGATTGTTGGCAGCGTGCAGATCAGATGTAAGCCGTATGTCTTAAGGTCTTAAGCTTAATTTAAGGTCGGTTTTTTCATATAACTAAGCACGATCATTCGGTTTTTTAATGTTATATTTTGAATGGAGCTCCTTAATGCTTTTTAAGTGATCTGAAAAGAAAACATTGATAAGGTGAATAGTTATACAGTTTAACACATAAAAAACACAAATTATTTTGGGATAATTTCCACCGAAACCGTCACATACGTCAGTGACTTCTCTTATTATCTTCTCATTTCTGATTCAATTTCGTAGAGAAATCCCAAGCATACACAGAAAATCTATAATCTCTATAAAATCTTTTAATGTTGGCCTTGTGACATTTTGGAATATATTATATAAGTACTATCCTTTCATCTTTCTTTGACGACCTCCATGGCGCAGTGGGCGTATAGCCGGCTGAGATGCAGAAGGTAGCGGGTTCGATTCTCGCCACGGAACAAATGTTTGCATGATCTACAGATATTTTTTCCGGGTTTCTATATGTTTTTCTAATTCATTATTTAATTTTCTAATGTGTGTATTGTAAGTAAGTATTTACACAATAAAACATATATTAAGTATTCTGTCAGTTTTTGCTTAGTTTCGGGCTAGTTAGCGCTGTGTGAAATGTTCAGCAATATTTAGTTATTTATTATTTATTTTATCATAACAGACATAACGTGTCTCTAGGCCAAAATATGCAAAGCTAATTTAAAATAAATTCTGTTATTCGTTGTAAGCGGGTTAAATTTTACCGGAATTTCGGAGAGAATCTTCGCCGTCTGGTCTCATTGTTCTCGAGGCTTTTCAGGAGTTCATCTCCCTTAGGGGGTCCGTACTCCCTGAAGCCAGGGGGTCCGTATTCGAGGAAGCCTTCAGGGACTTGAGCGGATCTGGAGAAAGAATTGATAGTACAATGGCAAGGTAAAAAAATATCCTACACTTCATCATTTTTTGATAATCATCATATCAGCCACAAGACGTCCACTGCTGACCTCCCCCATAGATTTCCAGAGCGACTGATCTTGTGCGGGCTGCACCCAACTTCCAGCAACCTTTATCAGGTCGTCTTTCCATCTAATGGCCGTCCTACGCTGCGTTTTCCAGTGCGTGGTCTCCATTCTAGAATATTTGTTGCCCCAAAGGCTGTCAGTTCTTAAAAATATGTGCCCCGCCCACTGCCACTTCAGCTTCTTCATCCTCTTGGCTATGTATGTGGTTGTTCTACATAATAATAATAGATGGTAAATAATGGTTTGGTGGAAGATTAACACGCCTAACTAGCAAGGAAGACCATTTTGCATATATTGTTCAGTAGTAGGATGAAAAGCGCAGCTGATTTAATGCCTGGTACAGCTTTTAGATGGAGTAGACTTGTACACCTGAGATTATTTAGCTTAATAATATTAAGACATAATTAATACGTGCAGAGCTTACTAAGCTTCAGGGTTTCTCACGATGTTTTTATTTATTGTTACGAGCGAGTGGAAAATTAAATATTTGATATTGCTCAGCCGAGATTTAAATACTGAAATAGTCATCATCGCACTTTACTTACCCTGAACCTTCTTGTGTAATCTTTACTTCACCAGCAGTCTCGATGCTCTGCACCAACAAAAAAAATAAATTAATGCCAGTTTTCATGAAAATATAACTTCAAATAAAAATAAATTATAAGTGGGATTGGGCAAGGCACGTCAGTAGAAGGCATTCTGAGAGGTGGGCTAACCTGGAAGCCTGATGGAAAACGCGGTCAGAATCAGCCAAGAAAGCGTTGAGTTGGCAAGACGATCTGGATGTCTTTGAGGGGAAAAATGGAACACAGAAAACCCCCTTGTCCTGTTAGAAAGGAGTTGAAAGGATTTGAGGGACACCTTTGCCTAGCAGTAGTACGATGTAGGTACAAAAAAAATTAAAAGAAATATAACAGTAAAATTTGTTATAAACTGTTTCGTGAGCCATAAATACATGGTGCTTTGGAATTATGTAAGTATTTAAATCCTGAAAGGGGTCATAGTGGTAGGCAAGATATAGGAGAGTCCTATGTCTAACTGGTGATCTGATGGTATTTACCTGTTGAGCCTTAATCTCATTTTCGATGTTAACAAGGGTCTCAGCGATGTTCTTGACTTCTTCTACAGTTTCTAAGACCACCTTCTCAACATTCTCTTCCTGGACCACAATGTTTTCGAGTTTCTCTTCCTGAACGATGATGTTTTCTAATTTATCTTCTACTGTAGCATCTACCTGCTAATTAAAATAAGAAATGGTATTTAGTATTTTGTAATAATCGGTTTTGTTTAGTATTGTGTTCTTTTTAGGGCAACATATGAAAATCTACTTGAAATGCTAAACCTAAATAGATGAGCTTAGGCCTTTACTTCTGTCAATTCAAGATTCTTTCTGATTTATATACTTTACACCTGGTGGCTACTTTCACTAGATGGGTAAAGGGCACAGGTTACTGTTATACCTAAGGTCACCTTTTAGAACAAAACCAATTAATTTCTGTAAGAAAAATGCTATATATACCTCTTTAACTTCAGACACCAACTCGACGATTTCAGCTTTGTCGGTCACAACTTCTACTTCGACTTTATCAGTGACAGCTTCTAAAGAAGCCGTGCTGAGTTCTTCGTTCTCGAAGTCCTGAGTCCTAATCTCAACTGTCTCTGTGACCTGGGATTCTGTGGTGGCTTCTTCAACGATTTCTGCTTTCTGTTCTACGTTTACTGGAATGAGAAATCGAAATAACTGACTGATTTTGTTTTTGGTATGAATAAATATTTGAAAACGTTCGGTAATTGGAAATATATTAAATAGTTTACACTGTTTCTATATACCTTCTTGCACCTGCTGTTCGATCACAGCATTATTATCCAGCACGTAGAAGGTTTGGTCAGTGACCACATCGGGCAGGCTCTGGGACTCTCCGAGAGTGGCTTTCGGAGGCCCGTACTCACGAAGGCCTTCTGACCCTGAAGCCTCGGATTCAAAGAGTATTGTGTCCTTGAGAGGGTTGTCAGCTGGCTTCTGTAAAGAGTTTTAATGGAGATCCTTGAGTCTACAAATTCTAATTTTCTATTCCAATATTCTATTTCCAATCAGGTCTAGATGACTTTAAACATGTTTGAAAAGTATAGTCTAATCAAATAAAACAGCAAGCAGGTTTTTTGCTTACCTGCACTTCAGAAGGCAGGAAAAATGCAGGTCCTTGTGGTCTCCATCCACTCGGCAGGTAGGGCCCGGATCCAAGAGCTGATGCAGAGCCAAGGGCCAGGATGACTGCTACGATAACCTAACACATACATATTAGGAGGAAATAAAATACAAGTATTCACATACATCTTTACACGATAAAAATGAATCCGTTGAGACATCTACGAGTAAAGACCTTTGCAAACGATCTATAGATACTGCTCAACTGCTCCAGATCACTGCCAGGCTGAAGTGTTCCTAAGACACTGGCTGCAATGCCCCGTTAAATATTGACCCAGATAATCACTTAGTATTGAAAGGTTAGACATTGGGATGACAACGTCGAAATCTAACTATGTTATAGGCAAAATGTTAAACTAGGGTGCCTTTATTTTAATGACAGGTTAAATTACTTATATAGAAATAGATTTTGATCAGAACATTGTCTATCAAGTCCTTTATATTTTACACACTCCTGACCCTGTTTTGTAATAAAATAAATCTTTTCAAGATATGTCGTAAAATACCCCACAAGTAATTTCAAACTTAGAATAACCGCTGCACTTTTATTTCAGAAACTTACTTTTTATGTTTTAAATAGTTCTTACCTTCATATTGTTGAGATACTTGGAATGACAGAACAGAACTGAATGATGTCCTCACTAATTACCCATCGGTTTATATATCAATTGATTTGTTTGTAAAATTACTAAGAAAACAGAACCTTGATTTTTTTAGTTTAATATTGACAGAGAATGGACTACATCAAATGCCGTGATGATTATTGAATATTATAATTGTATAGGAGATATTGCCAAGGTCGATTTTTTTAAAGGTAAAGATAGACCTTCTTACTTGCTTAAGTGCAACTTACGTGACAAACAGTTTTTAACAGTAAGTATACACAATTATTTACAAGACTACATATATATTTTTTTAAACTGGATAGACCTTCGTTTGACCACAATCTCACCTGATGGTAAGCAATGATGTGGTCTAAGATGAAGCACGAAGATCTAGAAGAAACTATTCACGCCTACCTTAAAGTAGGATTGCCAACCGTCCTATTTTCCCAGAACATGTCCCGCTTTTTGGGGCGTCCTGGGCTATCCTGGATAGTTTTTAAGTAGCGTCCTGGGTTTTTAACATTTGTGTAAAATTCACGCGCCACTACTGTCTCCAATCCTTTTTTCCCTGCGCCCGCACCTCGCGTCCGAGTCGTTGACACCTTTTGAAACAAAGAAGCAACGTGGACAGCTTTCCATACCTTTTTATTTTTTATATATGAGCTCTCATGAGGATTTCAAACACAATAGTGCGTTCTGGTTTTAAACTGACGTGTCCTGGTATTTCTACCTTCAAATCCTGGATTTCAAAATTTGGAGATGGCAACCTTACCTTAAAGAGACCCGGATATAATACTATTTCTGCCGCCAAGCAGGATTGCTGTATTTCGGTATGAAGGGTATGGTTGCCGGTGAAATTATAGGCACATGAGGCTTTACACCTGTATACCTCAAGTAGATGGACGCAGGGCAGTTCATTTTAGGGCACGTTTCTAGGGTGCGTGACCCTATAATGCTTTGCTATAGGAGATGGTTACCACGTAACATCAGGTAGGTCATATGCTTGTTCCATCTCCAGGTAGTTTAAATAATAAAAAAATACAAGAAACAGTTGAAACATCTGTTGCAAACGATCTATAAATAGCTCAACTGCTCCAGATCACTACCAGGCGGAAGTATCTCCAAGACACTGGCTGCATTGCCCCGCTGAATTGCATTGCTAACGCGTTGACCCAGGTAAGTGCCAGCTCTTGGATAACACGTCGCATAGACCAGACGCCCAGATATAACATATAAAACGCGACCCCCGGTTCCTCAATTTCGTCATGAACCGTGGATTATCTAAGAACTTATTTATTTAGGGCTTGATATTAATGTATTTTAAATAGGCTTCCACAAAGCTTTGAAGGTACATAATTACCGGAAATCGATTACCCAATGACAAATACAAATAGATTAATTAGGAGGTACCAAGGCCACTTCGCTCGAATGATACTTCAAATATTTGCTAAATTTCTGCTCAATTAGAAGCAGTATTGAGAGTTTATTAAATTAGCGCTGACGTAGGAAGATAAATTAATAATTAAGGTTCCATAGTTGAGCTAGAACCCCATGCCCCGTGTGTGTAAAGTTTCGCGACGTCCGTATGTCTGTATATCTCTCTGTTCCGACCGTTTACAGCCGTCTTACTTGTCAACTATTGAGCTGTAGAGCTGAAAAGGACATGCCCATATAATGCTGTCAACTGCACAAAAAATTGCGTTCATCCAAAAAATATGTTACATTTTTTCGTTAATCTACGTATCAATCGATTAACACGAAAAGTATCCTACAATATTTTAAAATAATAATGAATATGAAAACGACAGGAAATGAAATGGTAGCAAATTGCCTCCAGTTGCAAACATTAGTGTTGAGCCAGAGTTGTTCTGAGACAATAATCGATTGTTGATAAAAGACCATAAATAAAACAATCGATTTATTTGACTGTATTTTCACTGACACGAAAAATCGGTCACCGATTTCAGAAGTACGAAACCAAAACGATATTTGTTTCCCAATGAGCGTTATGTAAATCGTTTTTTTTTTCTCGTTAATTAACCCGGGGTGGTATTATGCTTGACTCGCGCTGGTAGCGAGCGCCCGAGCGAGATAATCTCAGCCAATCGCAGTGCGCGCTGAATTTGCGCTCAGCTGTTGACGCACCGCAATTGATCTAAATCCTCTCGCTCTCAGCTAACCTTGATCATAATCGGCCGGCCGTTGATCTCAGCGCCACCTTCTAGATGGCTTTAGGATTAACCAGTGGAGAGAAAAAAAGCGGAAAAAAATAACTCGGCTTATCTGTAGCATTATCTTGATTTTAATTCGATCAACAGATGAGAGGTTAAAGCTTCGCACGATTTTTGCATAAGGTCATGCAGAGACGAGTTAATGACACAGACATGAGATATTTTTTAGTTAGGCACCTATCACTCGTTATTCCTCCCAAATCATCGAATTAAGAACTAACTCAAACGATAGTCGATATCGATCGATATCGACTACCTATTCAATCCAAGTTTACAAAATCAACACAGAAATACATAATGAATTCTATTAAACATCTCCAAAGGCAAATATGTACATTTTTTTTTCGCTTGGGTACAATTGGTACTTACATTTTTCATACATTTTATTACCTTATTACTACCCCTGACACACTAAATATCTGATTTTCAGAAGTAAATAGATAGGTATATTTTTGTATTTATCTGTGGCGCTCGTGTTGAATCGAAATAAACTCGATTTTACTTCGATTCAACATTTACTCAACAGAATCAGATGATTATTATTTCTTTGCATTAAAATATTGAATTTTTATTTACTGGAATAATTGCCCCCGTCTGTTGATTGTATAGGAGCGCGATGTCAAAAATGGCACTTCTGTGCGCGCGCGCCTTGAGATTAAATATAATCGATTGCTCGATTTGACCGATTATTTTGCGCCGATATATCGATATTTCGGATAATAGTCAATGGTCGATATGCCAATCCCTATGACTGTGCGCGTACGTCATTCACAAACAAGTACCTACACAAGCCGTTTCCTGTGATCTGTGTCTGTGGCCGTTTCGTTTGTTTTCTCGCGTATTTTTGTTTGTTTGCTGACTTAAAGCTTTTAAAATGGACTCCGATACTTCTTCTAAAATTGATAGTAATTATCAATATCATAATTTATCTAGGAACGTTATAATTACAATAATAAACTATTTAAGTTGTAGTTGAATACAGTGATGTAAAACTGGTTGTTTGTGAAAAATAAAAACTGATTTTTCTCATTATAGTAAACTTTTTTATAACTAACTCCTTAGCTCTTTTATTACTAACTAAGCCTAGAATCATTAGCAATTAGTTTCAAGTGTGTGCAGTGACAGAATTTTTTACAAGGGAGAGTGGGCATGCCCCTTTGCCATTATGATAAGATAATTCTTTATTGTACAGCAAAGTAAAATACAGAACATAATTTTTCAAATAGATTTAGTACAATGCACGGTCTTATCGCTAAAAGCGCTCTCTTCCAAACAACCTTTGTATGGACAGGATAATAATTGATCACATGATGGCGGTGCATCTATAGTATAAATGCACCGCCATTATGTGATGTGTGATGTATAATATTAAAAACATACCAACATACTTTAAGCCTAAAATAATAACAATAACACACATTTAATTAAAATAAAATTAGCAAACATAAAAATGGTTATGATGAATTAACAAGCAGTTACAACTTCAACACAGGGTCAGATGTACGTTTGTTTTTAAATTACTAATTGACTTGGATGTTCTTATAGAGAAGGGCAAATCGTTTCACATTCGTATGGCTGCTACAGTGAAGGATCGACCATAAAACTCTGTCATATGGACAGGAGTTTTAAGTTGGAGGGAATCTGAAGAACGCAAATTGCGATCATTAGCCTGGTGGAGAACTTAAACGCTCCTTAAAATAGAAGAGAAAACGGGTTAAAAGGATAGGTATTATACAAATGAGACAGTGTGTGTGCATTCCTGCGAAGACGGATGGGGAGCCACTTGAGCTTTGCGCGAAAATCAGAGACATGGTCATACTTGCGCAAGCCAAATATGAACCGAATACAGAGGCTTTGAAGGCGCTCAAGTTTGCTCAGTTGGGCTTCAGAGAGGTCAATTTAGCAGGCGTCGACGTAGCCCAGGATTGGAAGAAAAAGGGTCTGTACAAGCGTAACCTTGAAGAAGTATTTTTATATGTATGATATTTTTTAGTGACGCCTAATGAGTTATGAAATAAATTTCATTTCATTTCATTTATTCCTTGTGAAAATGCATAGCAACAGATGATAAATATACATATAATTTAGAACCTCCTTATTCAGCTTATGAGCGTGCAATATTAGGTTAACCAATGTCAAATAAAAAACACGACTATTAAATTCAAAAATAAAAAATATCACAAAGTATATAAATAAAAAGTTTTTTGCCACCTATGTACACCGCTAAGTTGAGGGTGATTTTTTTACTCACGCTTCAATGTCTTGGTTGTCGTTGAATAAATCTTCTAAAAACCTAAAGTTTTTTCAACACTATTTTGATACAACAGTCCGTTTACGAAATATGAAGCTTCAATGTTACCATTTTCGTAATAGTGTTTCTCCTCCCCCCCCCCCCCTCCCTATAGAAGACGCGGTCGGGGTCGGCCAAGAAAGCGTTGGCGAGACAAAAAACATACCAATAAAATTAGATACCTACTGATTGTAATCATACCTAAATAACCATCAATTCCTACGTAGATAATGTATCCCTCCATAGCTTAAAAAACACTAGCTAAAATTTTAAAAGGTATCTACCTAGATAAGTTTATTTATCTGGGATTGAAAACAAAGGTCCACATATTTGTCTGGTGTGTGAGCCTTATAAAATGATGTGGGTAATTGCAAAGTTTTCATGTTTTTTTTTAACAAAAAACTTCAACGCGTTCTTTTTTGTGTATGTAAATAATTTTTTTTATTTAAGTAAATAAAATATGAAATGTGTGTTTTTTGTTTTGCCCATAGTATTATAGTTATTTATAGTTTTTCTTAGCAAGTGTAACATACCTACCTAGGAAAATTCAATACTATGATACAAAAAATAGAACACAAAGACTGTTGAAAATATAATTTATTCTTACAAAAGGCGAAACATATTTTTGTATTTTACAATGCCACTTAATAATTAGCGTAGGTACTATACAAAGAAAACTAGACCTAAAACCAAGGGCAATAGATTATTTAGTCAATTGTAGCCGTTGGAGCGGGCGTTAGCATGTCCGCCATTTTGATTATGACCGCCATTTTGGTGACCGCCATTTTGGTGACCGCCATTTTGTTCGCCTTGGTAACCGTTGTTAGAACGGAAGTTATTGGCGTTTGAGTCATAACCAGAACGTGTGAGGTCTTCAGTGTCTTCGTAAGATATTTGGGGCTTGAATCCTTGCTCATCAGCGTCGTAGCTCACGGTCTAAAACAGTAAGACAGAGTTAGCATAACATTTTATACAAGCTGTACAGAATCCCAGACAGGTACGTATGCTGACATCTTCATTAGTCCACATAGATTCCTTCCATCCAAAAGCTGTCTGGAAGAGATAGCTTTTCGCGGTAAGGTCGATAAAACGGGGTTTTTAATAATTATATGTCATAACATAACCCATCAAGGATCGCCCCAATACCTACATTTTTGGTTGTGATGTGATATCTAATCTATCTATCTGACATTTAGATTTGGATCTGGGGGGCTTATTACCTACAAAGTATGTACATACGACCCCAAGTCAAGTTGCACATTTCCAGTAGGTGTATCGTATAAAATTAATTAATATTGCTGGACATTTCACACAGCACTATCTAGCCCCAAAATAAGCAAAGCTTTTATTGTGGGAACCAGATAACTGATACATACTTTTTTTTGTAAATACATACTTATCAACAGTAATGACATCACATTGTGTAGGCTTCCCGTACCTACTTGATATGTGGTCGTGCGTACCTACACTGAATAAATTCTTTACCTGTTTCCTTCCATCAGGAAGTACAACATGATATTCTCCATGAGCGCTCTCTTCCTGCCTTTCCTCGTGGTGTCCGAAATCTGTGCCCTCTTGGTGGTCGTTCACCATGTACCCGAAGTTGTAGTTGGCTGGTTCCTGTTCCAAAAACAATGGTCATATAATAAATAAATAATAATTGCTGTACATTTCAAAAATCGCTATCTAGCCTCAAACTAAGTCAAACTTGTATTATGAGAGCCAGATGTCTAATACAATACTGCCATACTTTTTTTTTATAAATAAATACTTCTAAAAGAAAAACGCTCAGACCTGGAACAAATATATTTCATACAAACGTTTGTTCCGTGGCGGGAATCGAACCCCCAACTTGCAGCATCTCAGCTGGCTATTCACCCACGACGCAGCGAGGTCGCTAGTATGTTTAAATTCCGGTCATAATCTATCTATATAAAATTTTCATCACAATCGGACCAGCCGTTTAGTCGTGAACACGTAACAAATACACAGACAGAAGACAAATTGACACAGTTACTTTCGATTTTATAATATTACTATGATTGACTATGATTGATGTCACTAATTGTTTAATTAATTCTATTAGGGTTTGTTTATTAGTATTTGTTTTTCGAATTAATTAAAAATGATTTATTGAATCAATTGGTTTTCTACCTAAAACGTATATTTAAAAATAAAAATACTATTATGAATAATATAGGTAAGCTTACAGAATTGGCTTCTTCAAGAGCGTTCCTAGCGAAAGCAGCGTTCTGGTCGTAACCCTGGCCTTTCTGCTCATATCCTTGCTGATCGTTGGACCTTGGCTGCGCTCCACGTGCGTTGTGGTTCTGGTGGGGGCCCTGTGCTCCGAACGCACCGTGTGCTCCGTGGGGACCAGTGGCGGCATTGCTCCTGATGGAGAAGTTGGGTATTATAGTCTATGTCAAGACTCGTGGCCGACGGAGCCAACCAATAAAGATTTGAAGAGAAAGAGAATTTGTTTAGTTTTTCAATTCAATTAAGTATTGGTAATTAGTGTTATCGATAGGTACTCGGCACAACACTAACGGCTTCCTTAAGGGCTGCAAGAGCGAGCGAGACAGCAATATCATCGCTGCTCCTCCGTGTGAGGACAACATTTCGCCTGGTGATCTAAAGCGGTTGCACCATTTAGGTATAGATTGTTTGTAACGTTTTTTATAGTTAAACTGTTATTTTTTGTATATACTTGTATATTTTTTCTATTAATAAATCTAATAAGTATGTGAAAAAGGCAGGAAGGTACAAGACGATCCCATAGACATAAATAAACCACTTAAAATCTAAGTATTCTTAACGTTAAAAGTAATTTCTGACGTATCTTCCTGCCGATAACGGTAAGCGCTAATTATCCCTTGCATGGCGGGAGGGTTTTGTAAAATTAATGGTATTAAAACAAGATTTAAAAAAACTTCTGGTATTCTACTGTTATGACTTCGATGCTTTTAAATTATCACTTTAGATTTATATAAGTCAGAAAAGCCAATTAAGTTTACTGATCTAGCTATCCCTTTCTAGCGCAATGTAGTTTAACGTTGTTCTCTTTCATTCTCAAGTTCGTGCTAGCTGTGTGACATCATCATTCTAACAATACACTTTTTGGCAGTTGAGTAAAAAAGATGATTGGATACCTAAAATATGTTTTGCGGGGAATCTAAGACGATGTATTTAAAATACCAAAGAAGGTTGTATAGATTGTGCAAGGGTAAGTTTGATAATCTGATAAAGATTGCTGGGAGCCGTTGGGTGGCATATGTTCAGCAGTGGACATCCTGAGGCTGATAGGATGATGATAGAATTTGATAAGTTGGTAAAATTATAAAGAAGTATAAGAAAAACACACATGTTATGCCAATACCCTGTAATGTGGAATAAGGGCAGGAATGTTTCTATAATAAAATTTTACCTGGAAAATCCATTTGCAGCAGCCCCATGACCTGAGGCTCCATGGTTACTTCCAAAGCCCTGGTCCAGACTCCTGGCTGCCACTACCTGGGGCAGGTTACCCTGAGTGGACTGAGGGTAGCCACCAGCACCGCCGCGGCTAGAGGGAGGTGGGGGGAGGTAGCTGAAATTTACAAATTATTTATTATTGTTTTTGTAGTAATAAATCTTTAACAATAAAGATTTATTACTACAAAAACAATAATGGATCTGGGCTACATTGTATGTACAGGTGTTGTAGTTTATAATTGAGTGCTAGATCCGCGATTGAGATGGCGGGACAAACCTGACGCGCGCATTGTCAACTGGCCGACAGAAGCTCTAGACCGGAATAAATGGAAGAAGGGAAGGGCCTTTGCCCAGCAGTGGGATCCAGCGAGCTCTATAGATTAGAATAGTTAATTGTGATTATACTTTACCTGTTGGATGGGGGTGGCTCGGCTACCACAAACGCCACGATAAGTGCTACTGCAGCGATGAACTAAAATAAAAAAATAACCAAAAATAACTAAATGGAACTGAAAACCAATTTTAGTCAACAATCTATGAACTATTTGGATAGTTTACGATCACTATAGATAAAAGAGAACTTGTTTTAAAAATATATTCAAATACAAGGATAAAAATAACAGTGTTTTTTTTACTTTTCTTAGTTTTAATAGTAAATAAGTCGCAAACTACGAATAGATTTTTTTTATATTTAAGAATAAATTATTAAGTATTTTATTTCCTGAGACAATCATTTTACATTGATAAAATTTTTCTTTTAATGTGACTCTTAAAAATATATAAAATAGTTGTATTCTTTTTTCACAACTTAAGTCTAGATCACGATATCTACCTTCATGTTATCCAAATCCAAATGTACACACACAACACAGAACAACTGACAAGTGATACATATCCGACCCAAAAAGTACCTTTTATACTCGGTACCAACAACTATTGTATATACTGTCGTAAGGGGTTGAAAAATGACACTCATTAGCGACATAAAGAGGAGCTTTCAAATTGACAGTTTCAAGGTGTCAACGGATTAGGAACAGAAAATGATGTGGAGGTTTCGGACTAAATATTTTAGTACTGTAGCATCTAGTTAGGGCCGTTCTACGCTGCGCTTTCGTGGTCTCCACCTTTCTACCGCTGCCCACTGGCACTTTTCCCGTTTTCGCTCTAACGCCTCGTATTAATCATTGTCGCACTCCGCGTATTTTTGTATGGAGTGAGACAGTTGTACAAGGTAGTATGCACATATGCTCTTAAAACTCTGATACCTGAGTTGCTCGTAGCTACTGTGCTACGCCATATTAATGTTGGTATACAAAAGATTTCAACGCGACACCCAAATTTGACGATATTCCAATGTTGAATTAGTATTGTCACCTCTTAAATCCATCCTATTCAATTTTCACAATTTTATTAAGTACGAGATATATATATTTATTCCAATGCTACTCTACACTATTCAAAGACCTCCAAAATCTCACTCAAGGATGTGGCGGAGACGGCCCCACGACATAACGTCAAGCTTCCTATTGCATGACCTTGCTCTGTATAAAATATAAACTTATAAACAATATTTAGGTCGTTTTCTATTGAAGATGATTACAGCGCATTGTGACATGTTGGTCCTTTTTTTTACATTATAGGCTTGCGTTTGACTACGATCTCGCCTAATGGTAAGCGATGATGTAGTCTATACGATGGTAGACGCTTGCGTAGAAGAAACTTATTCACCTTATTAGCTAGATGGATATAGTCTAAGAAAATACACACAAAAAATTAATAATATATATAATCCACCTATTGGTTTACGGCTATGGTGACTGGCTTTATGAGTTGCTTGAGTGTTTTACCTTTAAGTAAAACTAATATATAAAAATTTTGCGCTAAATGTTTTAGCGCAAATTATAATATCAGTCATAATGCCATTTTACAAGCGTTTTATTAACTTGCAATGTATGTATGTTTGTCTGGGTGGAATCTTGCAACTGAATTTTAAACCCGTACTCCTCAGTCGATTGAGCTGCAATTTGGAATACATATGTAACTTCGGTGACAATGCAATAATATGGTACCATGGAGGTGGTCTCATGACGGATGCTAGACAACGGAACTTCTGAATGGATTATAGTAGGCTACTAGTGTTTGGGCTCATTTGAATCTGCTTGCGGTGCTGATTATGAATTTTATAAAAGCTTGTTTTGAAAAAGTAATTTTTTAACACAAAACTAATTATAATATGACATGATTGAGGAGTAAGGCGGTAATTGACATTTATAATTTTAATTGCTTATTCGTGATACTAATAATATTTTGCATGATATTGGACATTGATTTAGTTTAAATTTGATTGATTTATATATTAATTTATATTAGCGCATCATCTGTATGGTAGAATACATAAGGATCAACCAAATGTAACATCGAAACAAATGTACCTATATTCTGGAGAATAAACGTTCTGATTTCTGATGTCCTCGAACAGGGTACAGAAAGCGACACCCGACAAGCAGCAAGATGGCGGACGATGTAGGGATGAGGCTGGCACAAAACCACCGTGGAGAATGGCACATGGAATATGCAGTTATGTATTTAGCAGTCTATGGATGTATGTTTCACCGTAGCGCCTTAACTACTCATCAGATTTCGATGAATGAGGTGTCAATGGGTTCGTTATTATGATCTGGGTGACATAGGGTACCTACATTTTTACTAAACTGCGGCAAAGTCAAAAGGAAGGGTTATGTATTTAGCAGTCTTTGGATGTATGTTTCAGCGTAGCGCCTAAACGTCTCATCCAATTTTGATAAATGAGGTGTCAATCGTTTCATTACTATGATCTGGTTGACATAGGCTACCATCGACATACGTATTATGAAGTCGGGTTTCAGTTATTAAACTAATAAGAGATTGTTATAATACAAGTAATTTATACATTTTAATTTTATTCGTTATTTGATCACCAACATAGTACACAATAACACTATATAAAATTCAAAAATTATCTATCGTATTACAATAACTATGGGCTACTTGGGTTGGGACCTCCTCTGTTAAGTTGCAATAACCTGTATTAGAGGAGTCCCCTCTTTCTTACGGTGATCTTAAGGTATAAACATTAAACTTAGGTATTTTAGTAAAATCATCAAATATGAATACATAATTATTGGACAGATTTAAAGGTATACACAGATATAAATAGAGAAGAATATAAGGTAGCTCCAAGTACTCCTGTCCGCTCGTGACCACGGCTTGTGAAACGTCGGGATAAAAAATAATAAAGATACGCGATAAATACCCGTTTTAATCAGTAATTACAAAAAAAGGAATCAATTAATTTTACGAACTAAATTTATTATAATTACAAGAGAAGACTAAAACAAAGATTGCCGGTTTTGTTAGATTCTTCCGTGTTGTTTGAATTGATAGATTGACTATTCAAAATAACCGTAAGTTCTTTCGTTTCTTATGTTTCCATCGTCTGGTAGTCAGGGAATTGAAGAAGTTTCTTTTCAATCAGTTGGTCAAAAAGTAGGGCCTGTAAAAATAAATGGTATTATAAATACCGGCGCTTTGAGACGTGAAAACAAATAGGTTACGACTGTATTAGTCCGATGGACGTCCTAGGGTATCTTATTCAGTACTCACAGCGTGCTGTGAAGATCTTTACTGAAGATAGCCCACAGTGAGAAGGCAGGTCCACACATTACGACTATACAGGGTGTTTGGTAATATATTGACGATATTCAAGTGCCGGTTTCTCAAAACATAAAAAAAGACTTCTTGAAAAAAAAAACTACTAGTTATCAAATTTTAAAGAAAATTGACCAAGTTTAGGTGATTAATTCGATACAAAACTTACTGCCTACTCTTGCAATCGACATCCAAAAATAAAGGCCGATTTGATATCTCTTTCGGAAAGGGCTGCGGGTTTTGGGTTAGAAAGGGACAACAAGAGTTATCTCGAGACGTCACCTATACAGCATCTGGGGTTAGATGGCGAGCATTATGCAATAGCACAACATAAGTTTAATAAAGTGTTTGTTTTTACATGCCAAAATAAATTTCACATTTCTATGGTAAACATTTCACAAATTTATTTACTTTGCTCATCAAAATAAACCCTTTCATTTTTGTGCGATTATTATCAAACAACCTATGTAGTTAAAAAAGTTAGTTATATAGCGTTAAAAAAGTTAAACATCCGTTGAACACCTGTTTAAAAAATTCAGTACCAATTATTGTCAAGGGTTTTAGAAACAGGTGTTCAACGTGTTTTTATCATTTTGTGGTTAGGCCCTATGTGTTTAGATTATGGTCAAATAATCATCTTTCTTTATATTTGGAACAATATAACAAGGGTGTAATTACAAAAATGAAAACGATAATACCTGCATAAGTAATAAATACTGTGTCGTTGATAAATAAAGACCTATTCGGGGGAAAAAAACGTGTTCGAGCGAAGCGAGATTTCCAAATCAACTTGTGCAAATCGGCGTTTTATGTATGTATGTATGTTTGTTTGTCCGAGGATAACTTTCAAAGCGTTTATTCGATGATCGTGAAATTTGGTATATATGTAGTGAGTGATGGCACAATTTTGGTGTGACTAAATGAGCTATAAATGTGGGGGGGGGGGGGTTCATGTTTGAAAAAGAAATACTTACTTGACTTTGAAATTGGTGTTCAAGAGGAGTAAAAAAAACCAAAATGAGACTATCCGGTCAAGTAGCACGTCTAATAAAAGGACTTTGTGAGAATATTTTGACCCCGTTTTTATTTTTACTTTAAATCTTGTAGTTTTTAAGTTATTAGCCATAATAAAAACTGAACTTTGACAAAATTCACAGGGTACACCAGTGACTCCACAGTGCTGAAATTTAGTATGCGTGTAGCTTTAGTGACACAAATATAGGTAAAAGTCTGAAATACAGAATAACTGCAATTTCTACCCCAAAAAGTATATCCAAATAACATGAACTCCCGTTATCTGTATTTTGAATGAAACTGTAGGGCAAGTAAAGTGGTTATGCATTTCGTGATAGTCGAAGATTACGAATAATATTTTTTAGTTTATATTGGAGACTTATACCTATTATTTTACCTTTTTTACTTTATACCTCAGTTCGGAGCGAACCACTAGTTCTATACTAACATTAAAAATTCGATAGTAGCTCTGTCTCTCTGTCTTTCTGTTTGTTGGGTTTTCACGACTTAACGGCTGGACCGATTTCAATGAAATTTGGCAAACAGACAGAATATGATTGGGGCATAGGCTAACTTTTACCCGACTTCGCACAAGGAGGATTATGTTTTATTGACAAATCACTCGTGCGAAGCGGCGGGTCAGCTAGTAGACTACTTTCAACCTTGAATATGAACTAACCCATTTCAAGTCTTCTCTGTTGAGCTCAGCTTTCTTTGGGTAATTCGTATCTGTTATACGCGGCTTGTTCAATACTCTGGAACTTGGTGTTGGGCCAAATACTTCAACAGGACTGAAATCACACTAATATTATAAATGCGAAAGTTTGGATGTTTGTTTATTTATTTGTTTGCTTGTTTGTTACTCAATCACGTCGTAACGGCTGAATCGATTTCGATGAAAGTTAGTATGTAGGTACGTAGATTATGACCTGGATTAACACATAGACTATTTATTATCCCATAAATCAGTTCCTATAGAATAAAAAAATGGGGTGTCAAGTCAAGTTGCAACAGCGAGTTTAGCTTTATTTCCAACCTACCTACACATTTAGTCGTGTAACGCATTCGAATTCAACAGCTAGTAGATAATATAAATTAGAACACATTATCGGCGTCTACCGCCGCCGTCACCGGGACGCCACCGAGAACGAGATGACGACGCGAGATGAATTTAATACCATAGAAAATTTAAAATTTAAAATTCATGCATCTTTGTTATCAAGTCCTAAAATATCATATCACCTGGTGTTTTACTTACAGATTCTTTATAGGGTTAGAGTTGTTATCAACGCGCCTGATGCGTTCCGGACTTGGGAACGCATTCCAGTCGAGGTACATTGGGTTGTAATCACTGTAGTGCCCATTTACCACGTGTTCGCTTAGGCAGACCAATCTGAAATAAGAGGAAACAGCATTAAACAATATATGGCAGACGAATAGAATAGCATAAGATTTATTTGCAACAACATAGGTAAAGAACATAAAAATAGGTTGACATACGTTAAAGAAACATTAAAGAAATATATCCAATCTACTTAAATTAATGTTACAAAATGAACTCTAACTCAGCATTGTGCGGGTTGTTATATAAACAAACAATCCACGCTAGTCTTCCATTAGGACCGATTCTGATTTGCGGACATGACTCTAACAAACAAACTCTTACAAAACTAATACTAAAAAGCGTGGCAAAAACAAATAAACAAGAAAATAATCGAAACTAAAAACAATGGCATAGCCCGATCTAGATTTTTTAAAATAAGACGTTAATTACTTAAATTAAGTTAAATCACATCACACTAATATTATAAATGCGAAAGTTTGGATGTTTGTTTTTTTGTTTGTTACTCAATCACGTTGTAACGACTAAACCGATTTCGATAAAATTTGGAATGTACGTAATATAAAGAGGAAAGATTTGATTGTTTGTTTGTTTGTTTGCATTGAATAGGCTCCGAAACTTCAGGACAGATTTAAAAAATTCTTTCACCGTTGGGAAGCTACACTAACCCCGGGTGACATAGGCAATGTTTTCGATGAATAACTGCGCGTGCGAAGCTGCGGATTGATCAGCTAGTAATGTAATATATGGTAGTACGACGACCTCCGTGGTGCAGTGGGCAAATAGCCGGCTTAGACGCAGTAAGTAGCAGGTTCGATTCCCGCCGCGGAACAAATGTTTGCATGATCTACAGATATTTGTACCGGGTCTGGTTGTTTCTCTATATAATTATAAGTATGTACATATTTACAAAAAAATTTATATAAGTATTCTATCAATTATCTGGTTCCCATAGTACAAGCTCTGCTTGGTTTGGGGCTAGATAGCGCTGTGTGAAATGTCCAGCAATATTTATTTATTTATTTATTAATATATAGTATGTTAGTTTTATGTTAAGTATTTTAAATCGTCTTTTGTAAATGTATTGTGTGCTATTTAGCAAATAAAATATTGTCTATGTCGAATATAATATGTTTTATATGATTTATATTATATTCATTTATAATATTATATTTTAAATACACAAGGTCGTTAAAGAATTAAATTAAGTTTGATTTGACGTCTATCATTTTGCATGCCGTGATAACTTTATACAAATGTCTACACAATAAATCGAGAAATCAACAGTGTATGTGCTCGTGTGTGCCGAGTTTTAGTATTAAGTGTATTTTAAGTTAAAATATTGTTTTTAACCATAATAGTTTTAAAAGTTAATGCTATCAATTGTTAAATCAGTGGATGATATTCATAGATATAATATATATGTATGTATGGCAGGAGTATGTATGTATGTTATGGAGGCAAAAGTATGTATGTATGTAACTGTCAGCTCTGATTTATATTAGGTTCTTACATGGCCACCGTCAATAAACTGAGCTTTACAAGAAAAACCATTTTCAGAGAAAGCTAGGGCTGGTATGATAACTTCAAAGAACATGCCGACGTTATATACCCGGCAATAAGTCGATATATATGTTAATTATATTATAATTATTCAATTATTATTTATAGATTTTTGAAATGACAGCGAGATGGGTGGACGACATAGTTAAAGTCGCGGGCCGTCGATGGATGAGACTAGCGCAGAATCGTGATCACACAAGCACAAGCACAAGCAAGGAGGCAGTAAAGTCGGCCCAACTGTGGGTAAAGTTGGGCTGTGGATGATGATGATGAGATGACGGACAGTGAAAAAAAAAAGAAGATAGAAAATACATTTATTTTATATACACACACAGGACAGACCATTAAAAACATAATAACATACCTACTTACATACAGATTATAAATTATTAAAAAGGAAAATGTATAAAGAAACACAGGAAAAAAGACATGAAAAAAATTTAGTGCATATACATAGGTAGGCAGGTAGGTAGGTTTAGTGCATAAACAGATAATAATTATGGTCTTACGTGCTGTGTGGGCCAAATAGGCCCCGTCTCAGCGTATTGCTGCCAATCATCCTAGGAAGTTAAGCGGCGCTGGTAAAAGAAATTTGTTATTGAAAATTACCAGACAGAACTCTCCCTATCCTGTGGGGTATTGTTAAATAGATCTTCCAAAAACACTATAAGGTTTTCTAAACACTTTTTCGATACAACAGCCCGTTTACGAAATATGGGCAAGGTGGACATTTTCCTAATAGTCGTGCCCCCTTAAATCTTAAGTGCCTATTTCACGACCCCCTAGTTACTTTAATTGACGGTTAAAAATCATTCTCTTTAGCTATTTTCATGTGAAAACAAAAGACGTATGTATTTTTTATGCGTTGGATAGCGTTACTTAGAGGTGGTGAAATACTCGTAGGCAATTAGAGTTTTAGCATAGTAGCATATAATTAAACAGTAGTTGTAAGAAGAATTATCAAAGCTGAATAGAAGTAGTCGAAAAACTTCTATAAGTCTATGTTATCAAATAGTATTTTTATTTTTATAGTGTTATCTGAACACTTACGGAGATTTTTAAAACCATATCGAACATTTTTAAGCCTAGACGGGACTTGAACCCGCAACCTTCCTCTTGATACGAGGATGCACTACCAATTGTGCTACAGGCTCTTGCCAAGTCAGGGGCGTTTGTTTGTTTGTTTGCGGGTTTAAGTCCCGTCTAGGCTTAACATTTTTTGGGATGGTTTTAAAAATCTATAGTTATCGTCATGTTTATCTCCTTTATTGTAGTTTATAAATATGTATTTCATTATATTTGTATATATTTAGTTTATTAGTAAGTATAGGTAGTTTATGCACAATAATGAACATATATACACAGCCATCTTTTTGATTTTGTTTTGTCCTGTCCATCCAAAGGTTGTCCACCCATTGTACTTACCTTTATTTTTGTGTATTTCTTTGTATGTTTAATTTTGTTTGGTGTGCAATAAAGAGTAGGTATATCTATCTATAGTTTGAATACTTTGGTTAGGGTAAGGAATTCTTCGCTGAGCGTGGTCTGACATGCCCTTGACCAATTATTATGGGGAGGGCATTTAAGTAGGCAAATAAAAGATAACATAAAATCCACATTGATTTATTTTGCACTAACCTACTTAACATTAGCGAATACTTAAATTCATTCATTCAATGATTTCTCTAATCACATTTTTTTATATATTTTTTTACAATATTCAAAATAAATAAATGAGTATTTACATTCGCCGTCCGTTTTCAAACCAATTCTTTTTTATATCGATACATTTTTCCTAAAATATCATCCTAACATAATTATCATCATAATATGGGTAAGAAAAGTGACTACTGTGATGACTGATAGAGACGTATGGAAGAAAAGACATGTTGCGACCCCCCTTAGTGTAGGAAAAAGCCAAGAAAATGATGATGATGATGATCACAATATCATCATCATCATTAAGATATTCACAAAATCATAACCTAATCAATAATAAAACGTGCAAGGTCCGTATCACCATAACATGTTACTTATGGTCCAGATAGAAAGGGATGGTATCGTCTAAGATAGAGCACGCTTGCCTAGAAAGAACCTGATCACTCTGGTCTTGAAGAATCAGAGACTTTATTGGTCTGGATAAATAGACTGACTTAAAAAGACACTTTGGGTATCTCATATTACAATCACAAGATTCAAAGATTTCAGTTCACAAATGGAAAAATGGCTACCTTTTAGGTGATTCGTATTATTTACTCGTAATATGAATCATCTCACTAATTTCGATCCTGACGTGACAGAGCCCGGTAGCACAATTGGCAGTGCATCCTCGTATCAAGAGGAAGGTTGCGGGTTCATGTTCCGTCTAGGTTTGAATATTTTAGATATTGTTTTAAAATCTTGGAATTTTCCGTAAGTGTTCGGATAACACTATAAAAATATATGATTCGTTTTTAATTTCGTAGCAGCCATTTTAATATTTGCAAACTGACCATAATGTGATCTATGAAATACCCAAATTGACTACTTTAGACCATCAAGCATGTGCTTCATCTTAATTGTCAGTATGTTCTCCATCAGTAAGGGCCTTCAGATCTGACAAGGTCCGATGCGTTTTCATCGTAGCCTCCATTCCTGGCTGATGCATCAGCTGGCTCCACGGAGATCCTGGGCTTGAAACCATCTTCATCAGCTTCGTATTCTACAGTCTGAGAAGAAAAGACACAATTACAATAAAATTAAGTTAAATAACGCCCAATTGTACTTAATTTAAACAAGATAAGGTCCCTCGTTACCTTGTGAATAGGACCTTGTGAATAGGTGACCGTTTTTATAACAAACTCCCAAGTGATGTACGAAAATTGACAAGTAACAAATTTAAAAACGTAATTAAACAAAATCCATACAAAAAAGCTACTATAACATATTGAACTTTTTAGATGATAGAGAAGCTTGGGATTGAAATTGCTCCAACTCGGTCAAAAATGTTACAATTTAGACGTAATTTATTTTCTTCATTGTTATAATTTTGAAAAGGGTCATTAAAAAGAACAACCAGCCTTGTTTCTTGCCTTTCTTTCCTGGCTTGGTCTAGATGGAAAGAGGTCTTATAAAGATAGCTGGGAGTCTGCAATTTTCTTCGAATCTGTGTAGACATTAGTGGTATTAGTGTGAGACGCTACACTACATTGACAGAAGTATGCATACTGTTGCCTATATTTTAATTTATAATGAATGCTGTACCTGCTTAGTACCATCAGGTAATACAACGAAGTAGCTTCCTTCAGCGTGGTTGTCTTGCCTTGACTCTGTGTGGCCAAAATCGCTACCAGATTCAAAGTCATTCACTGTGTAGGCAAAGTCGTAGTTAGCTGGTTCCTGGCGAAAGAAAACATTAACTTGAAGCTTGAAATAGACCAAAACGGAACCAAAGTTTGAGTTGCACGTTTTTTATGAAATATATTATTGCTGAATAAATTATTTAATTTGATTTGAGGTGTGACGTAGTTTTATGTTCATTTATCAATCCTTTTATGAACATATTGTCATGTTATGTGGCTTAATGATAATACCTTATAATGGATCGCAGATGAAAACACAGTATTCACTTATCTTTTTGACATTTAGAAAGAGCTTCCTATCTTGTCTATTCAATATAAGACTAAACCTATCTACCGTTTACCTAACACTTCTGACGTTCTGCACTGAGGGAGTCAAATTGCTCTTCCACTTGTCTACCGCTCTTCAGTACTCTTACAATGGCTACTAAGATTCTATATTATTAAGATACTATTTGATCAAACAATGCGTACCTGATTTTGAGAGTCATCTAAAGCACCCCTCGCATAGTTGTAACCCTGGTTGGAGAGAGCATTGTACTGTTCTGGCACTCCATACTGGTCTGATGGCATTGAACCCCGGGCTGATGGTGCTCCATAGGTAGATGATGGAGAAGATCTGGAATTATAAGCAAAGATTTGAATTCTGATGACTGTTTAACTTGGTTCTTTTCAGGGTCATATTTTAAGAACGAAGAAGCCACAAGAAAAGGGCAAAAAATAATTGAGTCTCTAAGTTCTGAAAGCGAAATTTCATTTTTAACTAACACTTTTTGCAAAAAGCTATAGTGGATAATATCAAGTTAGTTACCTGGCAGAGGTATAAGTAGAGACAATAGCGTTAGTCTTCAGGTTCGCTTGGCTAGATGGTACTCCATATTCTTGAGACAGACCTCTTGCACTAGGTACTCCATAGGTATCAGCTAGATCCTTTGCTGGTGCACCGTACGTTTCAGAAGGGGTGTTATACTCCTGGGAATAAGAGTCAAACTCCTTTGCTGATGGAGCCCCGTAGGAAGAAGATGGAGCGGTTTTAGGTGCTGCGTTAGTTGAAGAAAGGCTTCGAGATCCAAATACACTTTTAGCTAATGATTTTGGGGCAGAATACGACCGAGATTGCTCGTTAGTCCTTGCAGAAGCATAGTCTTGAGATTTAGGCTGGAAGACAGACCTGGCAGAAGAAAAGCCTTGCAAACTGCGGAAAGACGACTTAGGGTTAGAAGACTTCAGACTGGACTTGGAAATTCCACTTCTTGCAACAGCTGGAGCACCGTATTCATTTGACGGCGTAGACCTTGCATCAGGGACTCCGTATTCGGTAGACAAAGACCTGGATGACAGTTCAGGAGCTCCATAGTCTTGGGACAGACGTTGAGCTGGTATTCCATATTCTTGGGAGATTCCGCTGCGGGTGTTAGGGGCTCCGTACTCTTGAGAAAGTCCAGAGCGAGCGTTAGGGGTTCCATATTCTTGAGAAGGTCCATTTCTGGCGTTAGAGGCCCCATATTCCTGGGAGATGCCACTTCTAGCGTTAGGTGCTCCATATTCTTGAGAAGGTCCATTTCTGGCGTTAGGGACTCCATATTCTTGAGAAGGTCCACTTCTTGCGTTAGGGGCTCCATATTCTTGAGAAGGTCCACTTCTTACGTCAGGGGTTCCATATTCTTGAGAAGGTCCACTTTTTGCGTTAGGAGCTCCATATACCTGAGAAAGTCCACTTCTTGGGTTAGGGGCTCCATATTCTTGAGAAGGTCCACTTCTTACGTCAGGGGTCCCATATTCTTGAGAAGGTCCACTTTTTGCGTTAGGAGCTCCATATTCCTGAGAAAGTCCACTTCTCGCGTTAGGGGTTCCATATTCCTGGGATAAACTCTTCGCTTGACTCCTCGAGGGTCCAAACTTCTGTGAAAAGCTGGTTCTAGCTGCTGGAGGAGCATATTTCTTCCTCGGGCTAGCAGTTCTCGCATTAGGAGGCCCATATTCAGTAGCTAGATCAGAAGACCTGGAGATAGGAGGCCCGTATTCAGTAGCAAGGCTGTTCCTGGCCGACGGAGGGCCATATTCTGTGGAGAGGGCGTTTCGAGAGGATCCGAAGGTCTGTGGGGGTCCATACGCCTGGGAGGGAGATCTTTGGAGGTTATGATCGTGATCATGGTGGTCGTGATCGTGGTGATCATGCGTTGATCGAGCTGCTGGATAGCCATCACTAAAAAGATAGGACAATTATTTAATAAATTAAATTATTTTCATTGCCTCAACGTTATAGCAACTCTGTTAGGCACTGTACAGGGTTTTATCTCTGTATTTTTATACGGTCAAAGGTCTCTTTCTATACCTTTCTTCTTTAGTTTATCAAGCAATAATTGCTTTGAAATGCTTACCCCACAGGCGGTTCGGCCATTATCATGGAGAGTAGACAAAGAAGTGGAATAAACATCTGGAAATAATAAAAATATAATATGTATATATAAAACGGAACAAATGTTTACACGATCTACAGATATTTGTTTCGGGTCTGGTTGTTTCTCTATATATTATTATTTACAAAAAGAAAAGTATTTAAGTATTCTATCAGTTATTTGGTTTCCATAGTACAAGCTTTGCTTAGTTTGGGGCTAGGTTAGTGAGTGAAATGTCCAGCATTATTATCATTAATATTAAAAGAAATCCATACTGACTGACTATTCAATGTTAAAATTCATTTTATAACGGGTTGGCATACCTTAACACCTTTGCTTAGTATGGGGCTAGATAGCGCTGTGTGAAATGTCTAGTATTATTGTTATTAAAAGAAATCCATACTGACTGATTATTGAAAATTAAAATTCATTTTCTAACGGGTTGGCATACCTTAGCAGCAAATTATATAATCTACAATAGGTTAAAAAACAACCTAACTATTAAATACATAGAGAGCAACATACATACGAGTCGAACTGTCAAAATTAATTATATTGTACAATCACAAACTTTAATTTAGGACCCATTTTCTAGATTATGTTCTAATCATAACGCATTAAGGACGAAAGCTCCAAATCAATATTTACGTACTGTTTTTATAATTGTTTCATGCCATTTTGTGTGCACCAAATTTTTTTTTTATACTATAATATAGCAAACAAGCATACGGCCCAACTGATGGTAAACCGTTAATTATTACTATATGCTATTCAATACTCAATACATGAATTAACCCTATCGGGCCCCCTAGGCAATGCAATTCTCGGGGCCCCTTTCCTTTACCCATTTATTACTTTTAAAATATCTTTTTTCAATTACAAAAGTCGAGTCGATCAGATCGACTCCTGCTTTTTGCTTTCATTGAAATGTTCTTATTGGAGAATATCACGAATGAAACTTTTTTTTTCTTGGTGCGTGGCCCGCATTACTAGGCCCTCGTGGGCCCCTAGTCGGTGCGGGGCCCCTAGACCGTTGCCTAATCCGCCTTATGGATAATCCGGCCCTGAGTGTTACAAAAAGTTGTTACGGGTAGACGGGGTAGTTTAACAATGAACCCTGGCAACATACCAAAACAGGCAGACCATGTTTTTCGTAAAATTTGTAGTTATAATTTTTAAGCGTGTTTTTAGTTTGACACGTATGTAATTTACACATTAATTATTTTGCCGACATTAATAATTAATTATTTACTTTAAGAGTATTGTAATTTGTGAAAGGATAAATAAATAGATTCTATTCTATTTAAAAACAGGGGGCATAAGTACCTACTTAATTAGTGTTCCTTAGCAAATGAATCCTAATCACTTTCCGTATGCTTTTCGTAATTAAATTTCGGTGTATGTCAATGAAACGATAGGTAAACTGAAATAAGACTTCTTCTATAGATCGTAATGCGACCAAACGCTCACTAATATTAATATTATGAGAAACGCAAAACATATTGTAAGCATACTCCGAAATTACCTTCATCGTGTGGAGCTAAGTGAGATCAAGGGATTTTTGTTGTCTCTGCCTATTTGCAGGACACTTGCCGTGAATTTACGGGTACTTCCGGAATTCCTGATGATTTCCTGTTGATTGCTGATTCCTAATAATGGTGAATTTCTTGATGATTTTCCTGAAAACAAGAACATTATTGTAAACGCAAAGAACACAGTGTTTTCGGTCTAACTTTGCCTTGCTTGGGGTTGTATGTTTGATGAGGAATCTTAATTAACATCTAATAATAAAGAGGTAGGTATTCATTGTATACCATTTCTTTAGTTAATCTCACTATTTAAATATGGCCACCATAGATTAGGGGTGGCTAACACGCCACCTGATCTAATGTCCTCTATGCCCAACCACCTGCAACGAGAAGACTTGTACCAGGCAACAGAGAGGGGTGTGGAAGTTGCTCTCTATGGCCTAACAAAATTTAGAAGTCAAACAGCCATTGACACGAAAGAAGAAGAATAAGACCATACCTTTGCTGTGCCTTTGCAGGGAGTAGGTATGTTTGAAATTTTAATTTAAATGAGACTTATTTTAAACAATATTATTTGTGCAATAAATTATTCACTTTAAATAAAGCTATGATGATTGATCTTAGCTGAAAAATAAACAGGATTAAATAATGCTGGACCTTTTACACATCGCTAACTAGTCCCAAACGAATCAAAGCTTGTACTAATAACAACCTAGATAGATAGAAAATCTTCTAAATGGATCGTGTGTTTTAACTAGGGTTTAAACCTACCCTGAAAAGTAGTGATGACACGAAGACACTTCAGCTATCGAATGGTGACATCCTACCATCCGTAACTATTTATACAAACCGAACAACAATACCTTTATTCTACTTACACCTTCTTAAACCCATCTACCACTTAGCCAGGCTAATCTAAACCTTAAAGCTTATTTAATAGAGCTGTGGGTAATGCTAAATAGCTGAACCATTTGTGGTAAGGTTGTGTATTGTGCGTTTGATAGGCTCGTGTCGACACTCGATCTAATTTGTACAATGAACGGCCTTTGGTCTGGCAGATGACCAGATGGTTATGGATGTAAAAGGTCGAGACATTCATCATTTAACTCTCACTTGACTGTTTTGTTTTGACTTTTATGTAATGGTAGATATAGTATTAGTATTTTTTAAACATTCGTGATCTGTATTTTTTTAGGAGCCGTTGAAGTCCCATTTCAGGGTTATACCTACATAGGCAATAAATAATCCTGGACATTTTACACACCGCTATTTAGCCTCAAACTAAACAAAGCTTGTACAATGGGAACCAGATCACTGATATAATACTTATATAAACATTTCTAATAGAATAGAATCAGTTTTTTTTAAATAAATAAATTAAATAGGGGATCATAAAATAATAAAATTTAGTTTTTGTTTAGATAATGTACTGCACACCCCCCTCCATTATTGTAATATTACAAAAATCATCTCCATCCAAAGCTTGTCTGGAAAAATCGCTTCTATGCGATAAGACCGCCCATTGTACTTGTTGCTTTGGGAATTTTTATTGCTAGGTATGTTTATTTTTTTTTGTGGTGTAGATAGATACAATAAAGTGTTTTCATTCATTCATTCATAACCGTCATACCAGCCACAGCTTGTCCATTGCAGAATATAGGTATAATAGGCCTCTCCCATAGCTTACCAGAGTGACCGATCATGTGTGGCTTGCAGCCAACGGCTCCCAAGAATCCTTATCAGTCTTTATCTAATAAGGGTTGCCGGTCTTTATCATCAGTTCATCACTAACAGAAATAGCACTAGAAATAACTGTCCTAATTCAATTACTTTGGTACCTAGACCTTCTTACCTAATATGCCAGTTTCTTTTAAGGTAACCTAAAAATAGCTAAAAAAAAAAGTGGCACTCCGGGAATGCCAACAGAAGTGAAAACTTGAACAATTATGAGATACTTAGATACAGAGGTATTGGTAACGGTAACAGTGTCGCGAGTTCAATGGTTTTTTACCATCTCAAAAAATGACCATCGCGCCTAAAGAAGTTTTCACTTCAAAAACATTACTTAAGTATGTGCCAGGCATATAGCCGCTAAGTTTATCATGTAGAATTGGACAGGTTCCTTTAGAACGATTTTTCAAGGTTTCTGTGTTGAGTGTGTTTGGTTAGGACATGGTGAAATTGATTTAGCTATGGACTTACACCTCGATTGTTTCTGAGGAAATCCGTGATAAAGTCCGGTCTACACATGCTCTGGAACTTGCATCTAGTAGAAGAGTTCTTTGTGAGAGAGAACTACCCACCTGAGATGCAGGAGGTTGCGGGTTCGATTTCCGTCGCGGAGCAAATGTTTGTATGATATACTGATCTGGGTCTGGGTATTTTCTATATTTATAAGTACTTACTTACCAACGTATTATCAAAAAAAGTATATACATACTTATATACTTTTTTATTAGTTATCTGGTTCCCATAGCAAGCGTTGCTTTGGGGCTAGGTAGCGCTGGCTGTGTGAAATGTCCAGCATTATTTATCAACTTATTCTGCCACCAAGGAGCTGTGTTTTAGTTTGAAGCCGGTGAAATTACAGGCACATGAGGCTTTACACCTGTATGCCTTAAGTTGATGGACGCAGAGCGGTGCATCGTAGGGCACATTTCTAAGACGCGTGGCCTACATAGGACTGCTGTGCTTTAGGCAGAGGGTGGGTCTTTGGTTTACGCCGTCACCTGAGGGCTTAGAGCCAAGTTATATTCGATTAGCGATGACGCTAGTCGATAAGTCCGAAATGTATGGGATTTGACACATGCTATGGAAATGATACGTGATACTTCGACAACAAACCTATGTAGAAATCGAATCGATTCGAAGCGAATGTAACTTGGCTACGGGCCCTGATCTTTTTAGGGTTCTGGACCATAATTGTAAAACAGAACCATAATAGGATCACTTCGTTGACTGTCTGCATGTCTGTCTGTCGTCTTGACAGAGTCGTTTTTCTCAGGAACGCGTGGAGGTATCAAGTTGAAGTTAATATAACTAGTGGTTTGCCCAGAACTGTGATCTCGCGAGTGTCCCATAAAAACAAAAACAGATTTTTTGTAATCTTTGACTATAAAAATAGTGCCACGCAATGCATAACCAAATAACTTGACCTACGTTTCATTCAAATTACAGGTACCTAACGGGAGTTCATGTAAATCGTTTACTCTTTTTTGGGGAAGAAATTGCAGTAATTCTGGATTTTAGACTTTTCCCTATATTTGTGTCACTAAAGCTCCACGCATACCAAATTTCAGCACTGTGGGGCCACTGGTGTACCCTGTGAATTTTGTCAAAGTTCAGTTTTTGTTATAGCTAATAACTTAAAAACTACAAGGTTTAAAATAAAAATAAAACGGGGTCGATATGTACTCACTAATAAGACCTTTTATTAGACGTGCCATTTGTCCGGATTGTCCCATTTTGTTTACCCGTCTTGCACCCCAATATCAGCAACCCCCCCCCCCCTTTTTTAGCTCATTTAGTTACACCAAAATTGTGCCACCACTATATACCAAATTTTACGATCATCGGATAAACGCTTCGAAAGTTATCCTCAGACAAACAAACTACACATGTACACATACATAAATACATACATACATACAACGCCATTTGCCCAAGATGTTTTAGAGATCTCGCTTCGCTCGATCAATAATCAAGCTTCTAAGTCAAAGCAATCTAGAAATTCATATCAGCCTTATGACGGACGTCCACTGCAAAATACCTATGTCTTTTTTTTACGATTTCACGACTAACCGGTAGGTACTAAATGGATCGTCTTGGATTGAGAAATAGACTACTATTTATTGACAAACCACGCGTGCGAAGCCGCGGGCAGAAGCTGTCTTTCTTTAAAGTAAGAGGGCCGACCTGCGCTTTTCAGTGCGTGGTCTCCACTCGACAACCTTTTTATTAAATAGGTTAGTAAAGACCACAGAGCTAACTAAGCAATGGGGTTATAACTAAGAAAGGGGCTAGCTAATAGGGGCAAGGACGCACTACGATAAAGTAGGTAAGGTACCTACTTGATGGCACACGACAAAGTAATAGAGATCATCTATTTGATGACTATTTAAGTTGCCAATATAAATGCGACTTTACTATGATTTTCAACCTTATTTTCAAGACATTAAGTTAAAAGTGTCAACAGTCAAGTATAAAATAGATAAGGTAAAAGTCAGAGAAAAATAATCTTTTGTTTATGTCGAATAGAGACCAGATTGGTATGACAATGCGAGTCATCATACAAAATGTAAAATATTAATTTTAAAATATCGCATAATTGAACGAATGTAAACAGCATGCCTACCTATTTCGATGGGAACACATGGTCTGCCTTCCTATCTACCTACTGCCTGTAACAACTTGGTCACCATGTGAAAGCAATAAATGTATTGAGCATTAAATGTGCTTTTGAGGACCAATATTCCTCTAACCCAGATACATCAATAGCGTCGCACGCATCCACTAACGCCGGAATCTACAATCGCTATGGAATAACGCCAGAGGTACCCACAGTCTACACATTTTATTACAATTTTTATCTTCTAGTACCTATGATGTATTGTAAAAGGATAGGTACCTAATTAAAAAGAATAACCAGCCTTGTTTCTTTTCTTGCTTGGTCGCGGAGGTACAGGCGTTAAAATTGACATTTCAAAGTTGTGAATTTGATTTGAATTTAATGAATACCTAAATCGACAAGCATTCAATTTTTGTTATAGGTTTGGTTCTCGAATAAGACAAGGAAGTTTTGTGGATATATTTATACCCTGGATTTCCAAGTCGAAAGATACCTAGTATCCATCCACAATGCGAAAGTAACTATGTTTGTTTGTTACCCTTTCACGACTAATGGCTGAACGGATCGAAATGAAATTTGGCAAGATAGATCCTGGAGATAGTCAAGATTGGCAAGATAGTCTTATCTTTTGTCTCAAAAAATAATCTTGAAGGGGTAAAATAGGGGTTGAAAGTTAGTATGGTAAATCCATAATTCCTTAAGTTTGGGATCTGAAAATTCATATTTAGGCTTTAGGTAAGAAATAAAGAGACACATTTTTCAACTTTTTTGCAAAATCCCTAAAGAAATTATGAGGTATTCTTTAGATGCACTCCCTATGTACAGTTGGTATATAAGTAAATTGTGACCGGGATTGGGACATATGCTACTTTTTACCCGACTGCACAGGAGGGTAATGTTTTTATTTACCAGCCACGCGTGCGAAGCCGCGGGCGGGTCAGCTAGTTAATCATATAACTGTTATCAGTTTAATCCAGTGACTAATTGTTATGATCGTGACCTTATTACTTAAATAATAAGATAAAGGGGCCAAGTACAAGAGAATATAGGCACCAATAAATATAACAAATCATAACTTCTCCACATACAGACGTTTATTTAAACAAAAACATGAAAAAAGTCATAATACTAACAGTTTTTCTGCGAGTGTGCAGTGCAAAAATTAACATAAACATAAAAACATCGAATTATGCTAACAGAACTAAAGTGAACTTTAAGGGTACAGATATAAAGCTTGTAACCGATGAAGAGGTTGCATTATTTAATATCACACATGAGAATCTTAACCGAGGGATTAGAATTGAAATGGGTAAGGTTCCCGACGACATTTTCCTCAGAGACCCAACACCATACGAAGATTTATTCAAACAATTTGAATGGCCTGAAGTTGGAAGGATTTTATATATCAAGAGCGCCAAAATCATCGATTTTATAAAAGAAGAATTAGTACTGAAGACACATGAACATATCAATAATACCACAGTTAGTATACAATCCAAAACAGATATGGTGGATAAGGTAGAAAATAGTGTAATGTCTATGTGGTTTGTTAGTGGTCTTCCTGAGGATTTCATAGACTATGGAGTAAACATTGACTTTGGTTATGGAAATTGGAGCTTTATCTACAAATGGAGGGATAAAACCCAAAAATTCGTACACCTACCTTTCGGCACAACTAAAGGTTTTGTAGATCTGAAATCTGGGCAGACGATAGTAACCAAATTGTTAGGGATTAAGATAATTCTATTGATAGAAATTGAATATAAAGCAAAATTAATTGGAAATATCATAGCAGATTATGATAATTTGTATGGAAAATACCACTTTTATTCTCCAGCGTTGGAGAATATTATGAGAGCGGCGAAATTGAAGAATGAGATTTTTACGAAAGAGTATCTGGAAGTAAGGTTTTATACAAATCCCAGAATTGAAGTGCTTGATAAAGATACTGGGGAAGAATTGAATGTGGAATTAAAGAAGCAACACTGGAGGAAGAAGGGAATGTATAATTTTAATTAATTGGATATATAAAATACTTTTTCAAATCTAGTATTATACCTATTTTGGAAAATAATATTAGTTTCAAACATTATCTATCATACTGGTTATAAGACAATGGTATATACCTAATAAGTGTTTAATTTTTTTCCCTATTAGATATAAGGCTGTTTGTTTTTCGTATAAAATAAATCAATTATCGCAATAGACACTTTGTTTCGACACTATACCACAGAATATGAATAGAATTAAAGCGTCGCATGCGCATCGCACGCACATACGCGCGCGTATGAGGGTCTAGGATAAATTTGTTCGAAGCTTCGACCGACTTGACCCGAGATTCTCGTACGCGCTGTTTTCGCTCGTTTTATAAAATTTCTTGATGCGTACAACTAAAGTATGGAACACTTTACCGTCGTCTGTTTTTCCTAAATAATACAATCCGGGCCTCTTTAAGGTAAGAGTAAATAGGTTTCTTCTAGATCTTCGTGCTTCATCTTAGACCACATCATCGCTTACCATCTGGTGAGACTGTGGTCAAATGCAAATCAGACTTGTAAAATAAAAAAAGTTTTCTGTGTTCCTACCTATCTAATTTGTGACTATACTATTTATACAAATCGAAACATTAGGCACATAACAATATATTACACGTAATAAAAATTTCATAAGATCTGCCAACTTGATGCGGAGCTCCTCAGCTGGGAGATGGAGCTGACCACGACGGAATAGTTGAAGAGCCACACCAATCCGAAGAGTACAGTGAACAGCACATCTGATACTTGGTCAAGGATATATTTGTTAAGAGTGATTTGGGAAGACACTAATTGAAGAGTGACTTTTCATAAGGGAATATTTACATTTTACCTCATGTTTTAACTGAAAAAATGTTATAGTTCAAAATACCCCCTTTTGACATGGCTTTAAACTTATGAATAGGTTGTGATTTTTTTAATGTGAATAATCACATCATACTAATATTATAAACTAGCTGTTGCCCACGACTTCGTACGCGTTACACTACTAAATGTGTAGGTAACCTAGAAATGAAGCTAAACTTGTTGTTGCAACTTGACTTGACACTCCATCTTTATCCTATAGGAACTGATATATGATTTCATTGAAATCGGTTCAGCCGTTACGACGTGATTGAGTACCAAACAAACAAATAAATAATCAAACATTCACATTTGGATGTTTGTTTATTTGTTACTGAATCACGTCGTAACTGCTGAACTCATTTCGATGAAATTTGGTGTCTGATAGATTATGACCTGGATTCAAACATAGGCTACTTTTTATTGACAAACAACGAGTGAAGCCGCTGGCGGAAGCTCGTTGATAATAAATTCGCGACGCGACGAAATAAATAGCGAGCGTACATGTAAATGGGCAGCGTTCCGGAAACTACGGAAATCCGCTTTAAATTACTTAAGATACGTCTTCAATTCAAATTAATACTAATTTAACCCGTCGAGGATCATGCCAATACATTTTTGTATGGTTGATGCTTGACGGATTCAATCACAAGGAATTTTCTCTGCGACCAAGCTAAGAAAGAATCAGTCAATTTAAATACAACCAGCGTCCCAGCTTTGAACGGATGAACATTTATTTTTTAAACATTTTTTATGGCTAATTTTTCTACACCTTGGGTTACATTATTGAAGTTTAAGTAGGGATCTCTAATTTTTTCTGCTAATAAATATAGGGTGTTTGGTAATATACCATATTCAAGTGACGGTTCCTCAAAACATAAGAACAGACTTCTCGATAAAAAACCACTACAACAACATTAAAGTTTAGGTGATTAATTCGATATAAAACTTACTGCCTACTCTTGCAATCGACATCCAAAAATAAAGGCCGTAATCCACAAAGGCGTAGATTTGCTACTTATGTCCCTCTCTCTACGCGCTCTCTGCTTAGAACTTCGCTACGAATGCGCTGTAGAAAATAAGACTTCGCCGCTTGACAGTTTCCACTAAAGCTGAGCGGAGAGATGTAGATATATCGATATGTTAAGTATTTTCGCATGGTATTCTCATCTCTGCAAATCTAAGCTTTTGTAGATTACGGCTTTTATTTTTGGATGTCGATTGCAAGAGTAGACAGTAAGTTTTATATCGAATTAATCACCTAAACTTAATCGATTTTCTTATAAATTTGATGATATAACTAGTAGTTTTTTTTTTGATAAGTCTTTTTTATGTTTTGAGAAACCGTCTCTTGAATATCTCTTGTATATTACCAAACATCCTGTATAGCCTATATTACTCAGTCATAATGTAGCATTCTAACAGTGAAAGAATTTTTAAAACCGGACCAGTGTGTAGTTTTTGAGTTTATTCGTTAGAAACATACAAAAATACAAATCTTCCCTCTTTATAATATTAATATAGTATACAATAAAAGAAAGAGGCTCCTAATAATTATTATAACATTAAGCTACCTACTTGTTTAACAAAGCGTGAAATTGCAAAAAATGCCCTTCATCAATGCAAATGTAATGAATACAAAGTAAGGTTATACAAACTGATTTGCGCAACGAAATTCATGAGAAACATTTATCTTTGTAGTTTTACCATCTGAGGTTTTCCCATTAGGCTATGGCATGGCACGCTTTAAGAGAAATGTAAAGAGGTTTCTGCAGGGTAGGGAACGCATCGACAATACCACGGGTGTTGCCGGTGTCAATAGGCGACGGTGACCGCTTACCATCAGGTGGGCCGTAAGCCTGTTTCCCCACACTAATAGTCTTAATATAATTAAAAATTAAATGTCTAATAAAGTGGTTAATAGGTAATAAAATAAATAAATATTGCTGGACATTTCACACAGCTATCTAGCCCCAAACTAAGCAGAGCTTGTACTATGGGAACCAGATAACTGATAGAATATTAATATACATTTTTTTTGTAAATACATATATATAATATACAGAAAAACAACCAGACCCAGAACAAATATCTGTAGATTATGCAAAAATTTGTTCCGCGGCGGGAATCGAACCCACTAACCCCTGCGTCTCAGCCGGCTATTCGCCCAATGCGCCACGGAGGTAATGTTTTCTACAACTTAAAGAATATTTTGATAGGGGCAAAGAATAAGCCAGGTAACTATGCAAAACATTGAAACCTACCTTAAAATATCTATGTGCATTGTTCTACCAACATAACTACTTATATGTTAATTGTTTGTTATTATGGTAAAAATTCTGTTGTGTATTTATTTGTTTTTGTGTTTATATTGTACGTTTAAAATGGATAAACTGTGCAAACTTGTACCAATATATTTAAGATCTCCAGTATAATCTCGGGGTCTTCAAGTTCAGAGTGAATAGGTTCTTTCTAGGCAAGCGTGTACCATCGTAGCACTCCATCTTCGATCTCACCATCACTTACCATCAGCTGAGGTAGTGATCAAGTGATTGACTAAAAACCAACCACAGGGTTTATAACCTGTCTTACACCATCATCCACCATAGAAGAGTTCCACCCCATCATCATAAAAACTCCTCCCAACATACAGTGCTCTACTTTCAGAATAAGAATCAGAAATATTTTATTGTTAAACATAGTTCAATTCATATTGAGGGATGTGGTGTATTGCATACCTAACTGTATAATCTGTGTAAAGTGACATTTGATTTACATTAATTAATAAGCAAATACCTATGTGGGTACCTGCAGAAGATGCTTTCAACATGTTCTTCAACTACCTCAATATTCAGTCTTGAATACCCAAATAAGTTCATAAGAAGGGGCATAAGGATCTCTTACAGTATGCACTGGTAACCACTCAACTCCTCTTTTATATCCTCTTTTCTATCAAAGGATAGGCAGAAGCACAGCTCAGTACCATCCATACCTAATTAATATACCACCTATTCACACACACCATTTTGGTTCTACATTCAATGCATACAGCTAAGGTATGGAACACTTTACTGTTGTCTGTTTTTCCTGAAGATTACAATCAGTCTCTTTAAGGTAAGAGTGAATAGAGATGTCTTCTAGATCTTCGTGTTTCATGTCAGACTACATCATCGCTTACTATCAGGTGAGATTGTGGTCAAACAAAGATCTATTTGTTATGAAAAAAACTAACATGATGACTTGCAAACCTGTGGTTGGCATACGAATAGAGGCCTATACCTATGCACTACCAGATACGTGAAGGTGGGCAAGATGATGAAGGTGAAAATTTTTAAAACAATTCTCGTTTAAAATTAAAAATGAAGCTGAAGTAGGTGTTTAGTGATATTCAGTAAAGATATGATATAAGTACCTCTATTTTCTAATAGATAAAAGAGTTTACATGACAGATAAGAGTGCAGAAATAGGTTCAGACTGCAGACAAAAAGGTATGCAACAGTTTAGCTTAGTGCACACACATGTGTATCAGATCGTCACAGATTATAATCTATTCTGTTCAATTAACTTAGACAAATGAGAAATGAGTCACCATGTTTTAAAGTGAACCATTTCTGTTTTCCCTATTCAGCTTTTAGAGCATTGGTATAAAAGGATACGGACTGCAACCTTCTCCCACGGTTCCACTATGTAGAGCTCTGTCGCCAGAATGTACCGGACGTACCAATAGCTGAAGAAATGCTGTATTCTTTTGATCAAGTCCATTTTTGGGTGTTTTCTTTGATATTTATATACGGTTGCGTACGTCTTGCCTGGACGGACGGAGGACGTGCAGTGCTGCAGGCAAAGTTGGTTTGGTATGGTAATTGGTAAAGATTTTACGATATAAATTAATATTCTTTTGATTTACTGAAAAACCTGGCCGACCGATGTGGTGTGATAGAGTGACAGACAACTGACAAGTGACAGTGATAGATAATGATAATTAAAAACTGTCATAGTAATTTATTCAATCACTGCCACTGTGCACCATAGATGCAGTGCCCGTAGACGAATAATATTCTCAGTCTACGGCAGTGCCTCACTACCTAGGTACCTAAATAGTTATAGGTAGGTAGGTGGTACCTATCTTGTTTGACTTCCCTCTGTCAAACGTCAAAACATAATTTTCTGCGACGGACGATGAAACGTCAAATCTCGCCAAAACAAATCAAATGTCGTCAAGGGTTCGAAGGTCCGGTTCGTCTTTCGCGTTGTATTTGTTTGTGTAATTTAGTTCTACTAGCATTATCGTACGTTTTTATAACATAAATTCGTGGATAAATAACATGTTAGTTTAGTTTGGTCCTTACTAAACGTAACATCATTCACCACGATCATAAAAATATATTTTTTGAATTGTGACCTGTATTTTCGTTTTGTGCACGTATTTTTGATTATTTAGCATCTTATCATTATAATTAATCGTAATCAATGAGCATTGCACTAGTCTTCTACTAATTCTATACGCTGTGACCTAATTACGGAGCATAATGATCGACTTGACCGGAATTTATGTATCTGTTCCTCTGTACGCATTAGTGTAAGTATTCCATATTTATTAAAATAAATAACGCAACATAAAATCCACGAATTCCTATAAAAGCTTTTTTTCAGTAATATAATGATGTACATACACTTTCTTCCACTATCACTTGCCCCAGTGGCCCACTTTTTTTCCTATAAGTAGCTGGTTTTGCAGCAATCTAATCAATTTTATTGTAACTTAGTAAATAGTAAAATAATAGTAAAAAACAAACATCAGACCAATATAATTTTGCATTAATTAATAATAACTATTCTTTCTGAATTTTTGATACAAATTCAATGCAAAAAATATTATGTAGGAGGCATGGTACCTACCTACCGTTTTTGCATCATTGTTCACTATTTTCTGTATGTAATTGGTCAGGTACCACAACCATACAAAAATGAATTGGTGTCTTATAAGAATTTATGTCCATTTTTTAAGTACCTACTTTACCAAGGTGAGTAAAGTATTAATAGTCAAAGTTAAAAATCAGGGTTCAAAATTATAAAGATAAATATGATTCTTGATAATTTGTCTTATCTGATAACCATCTTTATCTTACCTTAAATAATATGAAAGATACATTATCTATATATATATATATATATATAAAACAAAGTCGGGTTAGTTACACCATTTATAACTCAAGAACGGCTTGACCAATTTTGATGATCTTTGATTTCTTGGATTTGTCTCCACCCTGAATAGCAGAATAACTATTAAAATATCAGAAAATTTTACGCTAAAAAATTATGACGTAAATTCATTTCCTCATACATAGGATGCAGCTAATGATAGCCGATTGACAATACATTGGCAGCCCACGTCATATGCATGTCAAGGCGGTACGAAGTTCTGCGGGTCAACTAGTATATCTATAAAATATAGTTAAGAATCAGAGGGCTTAGCCAAGTTACAGTCGATTAGCGATGACGCTAGTCGATACGTCCGAAAATGTATGGAATTTGACACATCTATAGAAATACCACGTCATTCAGCGACAACAAATGTATGTAGAAATCGAATAGATTCATGGCGAATGTAATTTGGCTACAGGCCCAGGGCTAAACATTATAAAGATAAATATGATTCTTGATAAATAAATAATTAATGCTGGACATTTCACACAGCATTATGCAGCCTCAAACTAAGCAAAGCTTGTTTGGAACCAGATAACTGATAGAATATTTATATACTTTTTCTTTTTGTAAATTCTTCATCATCATCACCTCAGCCCGTCTGCACCCACTGTTGCCTCCTCCACCATAGGCCTCCTCTTTATTACGCCATTCTTTCCTGTAAATTCATACTAATAATAAATAGAAAAATACCCATACTCAGAAGAAATATCTGTAGACCATGCAAACATTTCCTGCAGTGGGGATCAAACCTGCTACCTCCTACGTCTCAGCCGGCTATTTGCCCACTGCGCCACAGAGGTCGTCAAATTGATAATTGTATATAGTGTTACGCCGAGGCTGTTAAACAATGAGTAATAATCGTAACTTCTCGAACGCTTTTGTCTTGCTGCGTTATTGTTGTTATTGTCTGCGGTTGCGCACAATGGAGTGGCCATTGTGTCGAGGGACCGACCCTTTTCCTGGAACGATCGAGATCCTTCTCGAACAATCGAAATGTGTGCGATATATGTAAATAGGCCGGAGAGATGGCCGGACAGTTAGTCTGAGTCAGTCTCAGTCTGAGTGAGTGAGTCTCAGCGAGGCCCTGGACTGACGTGGAGCAGGGTCTCGCGTGAACAGTAGTTGCTCGCGAGTCAGTCTGGATTAAGCTAAACGTGCGATCATTTCGGTGACTTTAAGTGGTGCAACAGTGGTGTGAATTAGTGTGTTGTGATTACGTGTGACCAAGTTCGTGTATTCATCGTTAGTGCTGAATAAAAGTGTTATTTTGGTTAGATCGATTCCCACTATTTTATCCCGAACCCTCAGCTCGTAACAATTTGGTGTCAGAAGTGGGATAAAATAATGCCGGTTCTGCCAAAGGATAACGTGGACGGTGTCAGGAGGAGAGGTCAACGACAACAGGAAATGGATGAAAGGTGGTTTGGGGAGTCTCCGGTTCAAGAAGGTCGGCAGAGTCGTCAGCCGATGGAGATGGAATCAGCAGCCACCGAATCAATTGGAGCTTCATCATCATCATCCGTGGGCCAAGCTCCTGTGACAGGCGATCTTGCTGCTATTATGGCCATGCTTTGTCGTCAGCAAGAAGAGCAGGCTCGGTTGCAGGCAGAACAGCGACGTCAGGATAAGGAAGAGCAACGTCGTCAGCAAGATGAGCAGGCTCGGTTGCAGGAGGAACAACGCCGTCAGCATTAAGAAGAGAAGCGTCGTCAGCAGGAAGAGCAGGCTCGGTTGCAGAAGGAACAGCGACATGAACAGGTGGAGCAGACTCGGTTGCAAGAGGAACAGCGACGTCAGGATAAAGAAGAGCAGCGTCGTCAACAGGAAGATCAGCGACGTTGGCCATAAGAGCGTGCTCGACTGATGAGGGAATCGTTCGGTTCATCTGGAAAGGAATTCCAGGAAGTGAAAGAACAGATAGAAATCAAGAGAGCCGTGTTTTGGAGGCTGGAATTGGGCTCGACTGATGAGGGAATTGTTCGGTTTATCTGGAAAGTAATTCCAGGAAGTGAAAGAACAGATAGAAATCATGAGAGCCGTGTTTTGGAGGCTGGAATTGGAATCGCTGATGAGAAAGGGACTCTGGGTGTCCTGAAGTACTGGAGACGGCAATGTGGCTCCTCTAGTTGCTACATCTTCAGCGCGAGGTGCGTCTAAAATTGTTCGTGTTGATCGGCTGCCGCGATATGGGGCTAAGAATGCTCGGGACGAGCATGTTTTAGGAGGGGGCAGTGTTACGCCGAGGCTGTTAAACAATGAGTAATAATCGTAACTTCTCGAACGCTTTTGTCTTGCTGCGTTATTGTTGTTATTGTCTGCGGTTGCGCACAATGGAGTGGCCATTGTGTCGAGGGACCGACCCTTTTCCTGGAACGATCGAGATCCTTCTCGAACAATCGAAATGTGTGCGATATAAATAGGCCGGAGAGATGGCCGGACAGTCAGTCTGAGTCAGTCTCAGTCTGAGTGAGTGAGTCTCAGCGAGGCCCTGGACTGACGTGGAGCAGGGTCTCGCGTGAACAGTAGTTGCTCGCGAGTCAGTCTGGATTAAGCTAAACGTGCGATCATTTCGGTGACTTTAAGTGGTGCTACAGTGGTGTGAATTAGTGTGTTGTGATTACGTGTGACCAAGTTCGTGTATTCATCGTTAGTGCTGAATAAAAGTGTTATTTTGGTTAGATCGATTCCCATTATTTTATCCCGAACCCTCAGCTCGTAACAATAGCTTATACCATAACTATCTTTATGTTACATAAGAAATATAAACGATAAATATTTTCTGGTCTTTAGCAAATGTTTAGCAAATATATATCGTTATCATACAATATTATTGTGTTTGTCGAAATTATTGTACTAGTGTAACAATTTCTTTTACTGGTTTTAATGGTATACAAATAGTTAAAAAAATATTTTTATATTCCAGGCTAGTGTTGCTAGGAGCATCCTTCACAGCCAGTGTCTTCATCTTCCATGTAGCTGTGGTGCCCATGATCTTTAAATACTCTAAGACCTTCAGGCGAACACTCATTTTTGCTAATTTTGGTAAGATTATCTCTCTTTTTATAGAATAGAAAGTATTGACTCATGACGCAATTAGACACAAATTATTTGCGACTGCGGTGATCCTGCACGATGAAACACCTGTTATTGTGCCCCTTGTGCCCGAACACCTGCACGATTGAAGACTTTAAAACGGCTTCTCCTGACGCCATCAGTGTAGCCAATTTTTTTATACTACTGGAGAGACGACCTGGATGCATTTAAACCAGATTAATCAGATTTGGCTGTGGACCGTGATGGATGGAGGGGAGATGGAGAGACCTTTGCTCAGCAGTAGGACAACATAGGTTAGTAAAAATAAGTGGCACTCCAGGAGTGACGACAGAAGTGAAAACTTGAATAAAAGCAGACTACACTACAGATACTTATCTACAGAGGTGTCAGTACAGGTGTCAGGTAAAAGTGTCACGAGTTCAATGATTTTTCCCCATTTCAAAAAATGCTTAACCTGCCTAAAGAAGTTTTCACTTCAAAAAGATACTACTGGAGATGGAACAAGATTATGGTCCAACTGATGCAGTATTGCGTCGTAAGTCACGCTCCTTAGAAACGTGCCCTACGATGCACTACCCTGCGTTCATCAACTTGAGGCCGGTGAAATTACAGAAATTACACATATTCATGTATAAGGCCTCAAGAGCCTGTAATTTCAGCGGCAACCATACCCTTTAAATCGAAACGCAGCAATGCTACTTGCCGGCAGAAATAGGTTTGGCGGTAGTACTTCCCCGGGCGAGCCCTTTCACAAGGAACTTTACTACTCTTAAAACATGTGTGATGTACAAAAATTGACAATTAACAAATTTTAAAATGTAATTAAACAAATCTTTAAAAAATCCTACTATAACATACCTATCGGATTATTTAGATGATAGAGAAGCTTGGGATTAAAATTGCTCCAACTCGTTCAAAAATGTTACAATTTAGACGTAATTTATTGTATGTATTCTGGAAGGATCATTAAAAAGAACAACCAAGCTTTGTTTCTTGCCTTTCTTTCCTGGCTTGGTCGCAAAGTAACAGGCAGTAAAATGGACGAAAGTGATCCTTGTGATTTAAAATAAAAAGATTTTGATATTAATTTTTGACACAATACTCGTATAAGTAGAGCTATTGATACGCTAAGAAGAAGATAGGCAAGCCTAAAATAATTCTCCGGAAGACGGGCGGTTTGTTTTTTGGCTCTTATCTTATTTATAAGTTACACATTTGACACAAAGTTCATGTAAAATCAATTCGCTTCCACTGCATTCCATCCGTCTGCGGCAATGTAAATTGAGCCCTACAGTTCAATGACCAATAATTTTAGAGATATGTTAATTCCGGGTCCATTATCTATTATGTACCTACACACTATCTATTATGTCAACATTATCAATAGAAATGCATTATTTCGATATGAATTGTTTATTTTGGGGACCTGGGTGTAAAGGAAAGATGTCAGAACAATGTATATCTATATAAATCCACTTTATTATGAAATTACCAAAGTAGAACAGTGACTATCTTTACATAGTATAAAATGAAGTCGCTTCCGCTGTCTGTTTGCTTAGATCTTTTAAACTACTCAACGGGTTTTAATGCAGTGTTCAGCAATAGATATAATTCAAGAGGAAGGTTTATATGTATAATACATACATACTATACATAGTAACTGCGAAAGTAACTGTTTGTTTATTAGTTTGTTTGTTACCTTTTCATAACTAAACAGCTGAACGGATCGTAATGAAATTTGGCAAGGAGATAGATTATATCCTGGGGAAGGAAATAGCCTACTTTTTAGCCAACTGCGCAAAAGGAAGGTAATGTTTTTATTGAAATATCACGCATGTGAAGCCGCGGGCGGGTCAGCTAGTAGGAGGTACCTAATAACACTAGGTAGGTTGGCTTATCAATTAAGCTTCATAAAATGATAATGAGTAATTAGGGAAGTACTTATCTTGGGGTTTAGTAGATTATCATGCTACTTAGTAACAGCAAACCATTATTTATATAACTTTTTGAGTAGATTAAGACCTATATTCAAACATATTCGATGTAGAATATTTGAAACGACGCGCGACGTGTCGACATCGAGCGCTCGCGGTAAAGGGTAAAATGTTCGCACGCCGCTTCACGAACTGCAGTCGCATGAAAAACATCCTATTCTGAGCATATTAAAATAAATAATAAATATTGCTGGACACTTCACACAGCGCTATCTAGCTCTAAACTAAGCAAAGCGTGTGCTATGGTAACTAGATAACGGATAGAATATTTATATACATTTTTTCTGTAAATATGTACATACTTATAATATATAGAGAAACAACCAGACCAGAAACAAATATCTGTAGATCATGTAAACATTTGTTCCGCTGCGGGAATCGAACCCGAAATATTGTCTGGGTATCTATGTATACACTACCAGAAAGGCCAACAACATCAGAAGGGGGTCTGTACAATAACCGTACAAATTTTCTGCAATAAGATCTCAAATGCAATGCACTTCAAATAATTATTAAAGAAATAACAAGATATATAACCTGTTTTGTTACGTACGACATTAATTTAAAACACACATCCGGAATCGTATTAACTGATTTTAGATGCGGGTTTAATACCGGTAGCTTGAATATTTATCCAGTAATCGATACATTTCCAACAAACAATTTTTAACGTAAATCGGCGGCGCCTTTGCGCCGATGCCGCTTAGTCAGTTTACCAGGTACCTACTTACATGATGAATGATATAATTTGTTTATCTATTTTATTATATTTTAAGCAGGCTGTTTCATTGATATTTGAGGTGTTGCTATATTTAGGTTTTTTGAAATTTGAAATTTTCTATGGTAATAAATTTGAAAAAACCTATTTTACAACAATAGTATTGTTCCCATTGTGCCCGTGTTTTCATTTAATGTCGTACGTAACAAAACACATATAAATAGATTATGACCGGGATTGGGACATATGCTACTTTTTACCGGACTGCGCTGAAGAAGGGTAATGTTTTTATTGACAAAACACGCGTACGAAGCTGCGGGCGGATCTGCTTTTTTTGAGGTAGTAATTGCAGTTTTTCTGGATTTCAGACTTTTCCCTATATTTCTGTCACTAAAAAATCTAAACGCATATCTAGTTTCAGCAATGTGAGGTCACTGGTGTACCCTGTGAATTTCGTCAAAGTTCAGGGTTTTTATGGCTAATAACTTAAAAACTACAGGGCTTAAACTAAAAATAAAAACGGGGTCGAAATGTACTGATGTGCCTTTCATTAGACGTGCCATTTGACTGGATAGACTGGCCATTTTGTTTTTTTTACCCCTCTTGAACCTCAATATCTCAACAACCCCCCACCATGTATATCTTATTTAGTCACACCAGGATTGTGCCATCAGTACCTACCTATGTACCAAATTTCACGATGATCGGATCAACGCTTCGAATGATATCCTCGGATAAACAAACATACATACAACACCAACTTGCCCAAGTTGATTTGGAGATCTCGCTTCGCTCGATCAATTATTAATTTGATGTGTTTCAGTACAATGGCCGCTATTCTTCAATTACGACGAGCCGTCACAAGCCGGGCTAGAGGGCGCGAGAAACATCAGTTTGGAGTACAAATCTAAGGTCGACGATTGCGATATTAAAATAGGTGGGTAATTTCATTCTCATTAGGCTTTGCCTCGTTATTGGTTAGAAGGCATTATCTACTGTTTTAATATATTACCAATTGTTTATAAAAATAGCAAAAAGTATAGACTCTTTATACTTTTTACTAGCTGACCCGGCGAACTGCGTACCGCCTTCACATGCAAATTACTACGCGGCCTGCCAATGCACGTCGCCGGTATAATTGTCAATCGGCAATCATTAGCTGCATCTGTATGAGAATATAAATTTTCTGAATATTATTTTTTTGTTTGAATTATTCCGATATTTTATGAATTATTCTACTATTCGGGGCGAAGACAAACAAATCAAAGATCATCAAAATCGGTCCAGCCGCTCTTGAGCTATAAATGGTAACTAACACGACTTTGTTTTATATTATAGATTCATTTGTAGTTTTTATTATAAGTTTAGTTTACTTATTTCGTTTTTTAAAATGTTTATTATTATATAATTATCTCTTGATCTCATAATTTTAGATATATGAGAAGAACTTATATGTCTAAACTAAATAATGGCAATGTTGTGTTCGCTTATAATTGGCAAAAGTATTAGAACAAAACCAAACCACATAGTGTTTTAATCTATGTATCGATACATAAGCTGTTGGCATCCCTATCTTTTTTTTAATAAACAAAGTCGGGTTTGTTTGAACACTTATAACTCGAGAACGGCTGGACCCATTTTGATGGACTTTGATTTGTTGGATTTGTCTTCGCCTCGAATAGCAGAATAACTATTAAAATATCGGAAAAATTCACTGACTGACAATTCTACCGGGGTGACGTAAATTGGCAGCCCGCGACATATGCATGTCAAGGCGGTACGAAGTTCGACGGGTCCAGCTAGTTTTAAATAAATAAAGGAATTCTCGTGATAAGACTAAAGTCGACCTCGACGTGTCTGTTTGTTCTGTTATTACAGAAATTGATTAATTTGCTTAAAATTTATGCTATAATTGGATCCTATCTTTACATAGTATAAAATGAAGTCGCTTCCGCTGTCTGTTCGCTTAGATCTTTTAAACTACTCAATCTTTATAGAGGAAAAATTTTATTGTTTGTGAAGAAAAGACGAACGGTTTATAGGTATGTATAATCTATACTTAATAGTATAGATTATACATATAAACCTTCCTCTTGAATCACTCTATCGATTGCTGAAAACTGCATTAAAATCCGTTGAGTAGTTTAAAAGATCTAAGCGAACAGACAGCGGAAGCGACTGCATTTTATACGTTAGTTTGTTTGCATTGAATAGGCTCCGAAACCGTTATAACCGTTGGGAAGCCCGGGTAACATAGGCTACTTTTTACCCAACTGCGCAGGAGGGTAACGATTTTATTGAAAAACTACGCGTGCGAAGCTGCGGATTGGTCTGCTAGTACATACATAATTCTATTTGTTTGTTAGTTTGTTTGATAGGTAGATAACTCTTTCTTGAATTACCACACATACAGAAATAATACAAAAATAAGTACTAGGCTAGAATAAATAAGGCAATACAATGGGCGGCCTTATCGCTAAAAGCGATCTCTTCCAGGCAACCTTTTGATGCCTTTGGTTTGTAATCTTTACATGACTAAACGGCTGAACGGATCGTAATGAAATGTTGCAAGGAGATAGATCATATCCTGGGAAAGGACTTAGGCTACTTATTAGCCAACTGCGCAAAATGAGGGTAATGTTTTATTGAAAACCCACCCGTGCGAAGCCGCGGGCGGGTCAGCTAGTTGTATATAAATAAATATTGATGGACATTTCACACAGCGCTATCTACCCCCAAACTAAACAGAGCTTGTACTATAGGAAACAGATTACTAATAGAATACTTATAGAAAAACATCCAGACCCGGAACAAATATATGGTTGTATAATATAATTTGGTCGTCTGTATTGGAAAACACGGAAATTTATTAAAATTGATTAGATTGTTTAAGATACCTCCAAAATGGTGTCATTACTTTTTATAAAAAATAGCTTGAAAACCTAGTCAAATCTTTTCATACTTAAATTACACTAAATCTTAATGATCTTTTTTATTTTTAGGAATATGGCATGTTCTACCTAAAACTGTATACGAAAAACTAAAGGGCCGGTTCGAAGAAGGTCCAGATGAGATTGAAGAACTGAATAAAGCTATGGACGAAGAGTTAGCTACGTCTAAAACTCCCATAGTTATCTACTTCCATGGTAAGTGCTTACGCTTGATTTACATTGCCGCGGAACGGAGTGAAAGCTCATTTTGCAATAGACTTCAAAAAGAATAGAATCATTTTTTTTTTCAAATTATCACATGAAACAATTATAAGGAACAGTAAATACAATTGAATCCTATAACACTTCGACTCATGTGTCTGCACCAAAATGGCGTTCAGTTCAGCATAATGTAAATAAATAAATAGAAAGGAGGAGTTATGTTTTTGTATGATTGTTACTTATATCTCCGCTAAGACCCCCCCCCCCCACCCTAAATTATCAAAATATTACAATATTGAAATATGGAGAGGCGAAGAGCATAAATTAAAATACATTTATACATTATAAATATGTACATATTAATAATTTTATTTGAATGAATATAACTACTTTCAAATTGCTTCTATAGAAATTTCATCAAAATGAGTTCTGTAGTTTGTTTTATTTTTGTTTACTGAAGATATTTTTGTTAAAATGTTACTTGTAGTCCTGATATTTTATTAATTTATAATTATATGCTTATAACTAACAACAAAATTATTATTTATTTATTTATTTAAATATTATTTATACCAAATTTCACCATATTAAATAGTAAATAATACAATTAACTCAAAAAAATGTCTAAATATAAATAATGTCAAAAATAATAATCAATTAAATATTCCATAAATGTCAAAGTGATCCTATAGCCTGCAATTAAATTGTATTATTTACAAAGTCATCGATTGATCCCATCCCTCCAGCAATTTTTTCTCAATTCTGATTTAAATCTATGTAAGTTTGTCTTAGTACCTTTTTCACAATGTCTGAGTAACTTTAATTGACGGATAAAAATAATTCTCTCTTTATTTGTTTTCACGTAAAAACAAAAGACGTACACATATTTTTTATCCGTTAGATTTATTCAGAGGTGGTGAAATAGGCAAACATCAGTTATCAACTTATCAGACAGTTATCAGTCGTCTAAGTCTAAGTAAAACGGAACATATTGTTTTTTCAGGTAATTCTAATAACCGTGCGACGGCGCACAGAATACGGCTGTACAAGTTTTTCCAAAAAATGGATTTCCACACAATATCTTTTGACTACAGAGGTGAGTTATAAATACATCCAGACCCGGAACTAATATTAAAATAGATAAATTTATCTCTTTTTATGTTACACCAAATTACAATTACCTTAAAGACGTGGTGGTGCAATGGGCGGCCTTATCGCTTAAAGCGATCTCTTCCAGGCAACCCTTGGATGGACTAGAAAATAGAATATTAATGTTTTAATTGACGACCTTAGTGACGCAGTGGGCGAATAGCCAGCTGAGTCGCAGGAGGTTGCGGGTTCGATTCCACCGCAGAACTAATGTTTGCATGATATACAAATACTTGTTCCGGGTCTGGTTGTTTCTCTATCCCACTAATATTATAAACGTGAAAGTTTGTATGGATGTATGTTTTTTGTTACTCTTTCGCGCAAAAACTACTAAAGGTTTTTAATGAAATTTTGTATGTATATAGATTATAACCTGGATTAACACATATGCTATTTTTTATTGATAAACCACGCGTGTGAAGCCGCGGGCGGGTCAGCTAGTTTTTCTTCTTCCTGCCCTTTTCCCACATTACGCGGGGTCAGCACAACATGTATTTCTCCTCCACATCTCTCTATCAGCCGTCATCTCCGTTGTGACTTCCTTCCTATGCATATCATTATTCACAGAGTCCATCCATCTCTTCTTCGGCCTTCTTCTACTTCTATATCCATCCACACTTATATCTAACAATCTTTTAGTCACACGATTTTCTTCCCTCCGCGTGTCGTCTAGTTCAGCTTGTCAGCTGGGTCAGCTAGTTCTAGATAATACCTAAACTAACATAGAAGCCACATATTTTGAAACTAAAATCCAAACGCATCTGTCCGGCGCTCTCCGCGGCATAGTACGATATTACAAACATAGATAGATAGATAGATAGATAGATAATACTTTATTGCACACCACGAAACAAATATATATAAAAAAACAACTACGTAAATCTATGGATACAATTGGATACAAAACAAACTAATCAAAACACTATTTATTTATGATTACTTAACGCCAATACTAGATTATACGACTAAACAAAACTAATGGACATAGATAAAACGTACAAATATTATACACTAGCTGAAACGCCCGCGGCTTCGCGCGTGTGGTTTTTTAATAAAAAAAATCCCTTTTGCGCAGTTGGGTAAAAAGTAGCCTATGTCTTGGTCATAATCTATATGTGTGCTAAATTTCATTGAAATCGGTTCAGCCGTTACGACGTGATTAAGTAACAAACAAATAAACAAACATCCAAATATTCGCATTTATAATATTAGCTTGATATATCGATTACTGGATAAATATTCAAGCTACAGGTATTAAATCGACCTCTAAAATCAGTTAATACAATTCCGGATGTGTGTTTTAAATTAATGTCGTACATAACAAAACGGGTTGTATTATATTTTCAGGCTACGGGGATTCCACAAAGGTAGCCCCGACCGAGGCGGGCGTGGTGGAGGACTCTCTGATCGTATACGAATGGGTACACAACACTACGACGAAGAACGGACAGAACCCGCCTATATTCATATGGGGACACTCTCTAGGTAAATATAATACCAGTGGTTCGCCCCGAACTGAGATCTCGCGAGTCTACCATAAAAACAAATATATATTGTTTGTAATCTTTGTCTATCAAAGTAGTGCCACGAAATACATATCCAAACAACTTGACCTACAGTTTCATTCAAATTACAGATAACGGGAGTGCATATAGATTGGTTACTCTTTTTTTGGGGTGGAAATTGCAGATAATCTGGATTTCAGACTTTTTCCTATATTTGTGTCACTAAAGCTACACACATACCAAATTTCAGCACTGTGGGATCACTGGCGTACTCTGTGAATTTTGTCAAAGTTCAGTTTTTATTATGGCTAATAACATAAAAACTACAAAGTTTAAACTAAAAACGGGATCAAAATGTCTCACAAAGACCTTTTATTAAACGTGCCACTTGACCGGATAGTTCCATTTTGTTTTTTTACCCCTCTTGAACCCCAATATAATCTCAACAACCCCCCCCCCCCACATTTTTGGCTCATTTAGTTACACCAAAATTGTGCCCAAAACCACTATCTGCCAAATCACTATACCAAATTTCACGATGATCGTATAAACGCTTCGAAAGTTAATCTCGGACAAACAAACAAACATACATACAACGCTGATTTGCCCAAGATAATTTGGAGATCTCGCTTCGCTCGATCAATAAGTCCAGCGCATTTACCCTATGAATACAAATTATGAAAAATCTCTCGTGAGATAAAGGGAGGGGGGAGAAGATCAAAACAAATCTCGCAACATCTCACCAGGGGCGGAGGGGGGGGGGGGTCAAAAAATTGTCAAAAATGTCTCATGTAATTAATGGACGCCCTCTTAGGACAGGCAGAATACACATATCGAGGAGACATTTTAGTGATAATGGAAGGTCGCCTTGTAAATACTAAATTAAAAATAATAATCATTGTCATCAATTGTCATCATTTGTCGACCTCCGTGGTGCAGTGGCCAAATTGCCTGAAACGAACAACAAAAAAAATAAAAAATTTACAACAAAAAAAATTATATACGTATCCTATCAGTTATCTGGTTCCCATAATACAATCTCTACTTAGTTTGGGGCTAGTTAGCGCTGTGTGAAATGTCCAGCAATATATATTTATTATTTATTAATTTATTGTTGCAGGCTCAGGAATATCGTCATCTCTTCTAGGCAACCTAGAGGAACTGTGTAAAGACGTATTGGACCGTCCGCCGTTACCGCTACCGACTGGACTGATCTTAGAAGCGCCGTTCAATAATTTAGCCGATGAGGTGGCGAACCACCCTGCTGCAATGGTAACTAAAAAAACGCGAACATTGTGACCACAAAAAAGATAAACAACTGTTTAACGCGTTTTTTTTTAATTCTTGTCAATATTTGTATACTACGTGTTTTGTTATGTACGACATTAAATGAAAACACGGGTAGGGATAATGACTAGTATTGTTGCAAAATAGGTTGTATATATTTTGACATTCATTACCATAGAATATTTTAAATTTCCATATATACCTTTATATCAAGTCCTAAAATATCAATGAAACAGCCTGTATAAAATAGGTAAACAAATCAAATACATTTATTGATCGAGCGAAGCGAGATCTCCAAATCAACTTGGGCAAATCGGCGTTGTATGTATGTATGTTCGTTTGTTTGTCCGAGGATAACTTTCACGAAGAAGCTTCTTGATGTGGATAAGCTTCCTAACCCGACCAGAAAGAGCATTTACATGTTGCTTAAAGCAAAGATTCCGATCCAGTAATACTCCCAGATATTGAAAACAATCAACCCGTTCGATGTATGGACATAAGCAGTTATTTATTGGGTTGTGACACTTGTGAATCCGCAGCGAGAATAGACCCGATGGGACGGATGACTTAGTCTTATGAAAACATAAGTATTTCGTCTTGCTAGCGTTGAGTGTTAGCAAATTTGCGTCGAGCCAAGCAGCAACGCGTGCGAGGCCCGCTTCTGCGTTCTTTGAGGCCTCCTCTCATGAGTCACCTAAGAATAATATAGCGCTGTCATCAGCATAACACAAAATTTTAGTTTGATCTGAATTTTCAAACAGAGCAATAAAGTTCTTTATGTAGAGTCTAAACAAGGTTGGCCCCAAGATGCTACCTTGCGGTACTCCGACGGACACACTTCTAACGCTACTGGATAGGCCACCGACCGACCGAAACGTACTGCCCTCTATCCGTCAGGTAACTACGAAACCAGTCCATCGCAGGCGCTCGTATCTCCAGACACTCGTTCTTTTTTTAAAGAATTATTGGGGGCACAGTGTCGAAGGCCTTTGCTAGGTCTAAGAAGACGCCGATGCATTTTTTACCGCTGTCCAGTGCTGAAACTGCACCTTCAAGCAACAGTTTAACTGCGTCTTCTGTGGATTAAATCATATTCATTCATCATGTAAGTAGGTACATACCTGTTAAACTGACTAAGCGGCACCATCGCAAAGGCGCCGCCGATATACGTAAAAAATTCTTTATTGGGAATGTATCGATAACTGGAGCAATATTAAAGCTACCGGCTTAAACCCACCTCTAAAATCAGTTGTTACGATTAAAATTAATGTCGTACATAGCAAAACAGGTTGCGTGATGTTTATTAGACGGGCGCTAAACAATTTTTATTATTTTTTGTGGTAAGACCCTATGTGTTTTTTATTTCACATAGAAAATTATATTTAAGGTCTTAGCAGACATATCAACTTGGAAAGGGATCCTTTCGCCTCGTCGTCAACCAGGCGACTACCTCCGTGGCGCAGTGGGCGAATAGCCGGCTGAGACGCAGGAGGGTTCGATTTCCGCCGCGGAACAAATGTTTGCATGCTTTACATATATTTGTCTGGATGTTTTTCTATGAATGACAAAAAAATGTATTTTATAAGTATTCTATCAGTTATCTGGTTCCCATAGCACAAGCTTTGCTTAGTTTGGGGCTAGATAGCGCTGTGTGACATGTCCAGCAATATTTATTATTATTATTAATCTAACGTAAGCACGTAATCAAAGCGGATCAGCAGCTCCTTGGCTGCGGCTATGTGACGCCGCGCTTTCGGCTCGCCGGCCGCTGGTTGAGGCTCGGCGGCTCCAGTATCACCGCGCGGGTACGGAGACGTAAGCGCACGGCTTCGCGGCTGTGCGCTTGTCCCGAGGCGAGGCGATTACGTTACGATTCCGATTAGTGTGCGTTGCCTACTGCAACGGTAGGAGGTAGGGAGTTTCATACAAAGAATACTGAACGGCTCGAGCTGATACGGTGACGATCCCTTTCCGAGTTGATATGTGTACCTTTACAATCAACTTGAGCTAGATACTAGATCGAATCAGGATTGAGGAGATTCGTAAACGAACCAATGTCACTAGGATAGCACAAAGGATTAGCAAGCTGAAGTGGCCGTTGTACACAGATTAGGTTGGACTGACAATAATGCTGAATATTTCACGTAACCGATAGAATACCCACTTAGATTAGAACGTAAATCTCTTCACACTGTACTAAATGGATTGTGTAAACCGCTAGATGGTGTCATGGCTGCCGTACTTCTTGTCCACAATAGTGTGTCCATTTGAGTACAACGTGGAGCAACGCTTCGTCTCCGATCGCAACCTGGGTCGCACGCCAACGCTGCCCGTGCTGATACTGCACGCTAAGGACGACCTTGTCGTACCCTTCAGGGTCGGACTCAAGGTAAGCACAGGGCGTAGTTAACTAGCCACGCTCCCTGTACTGATACTGCACGCCAAGGACGACCTTATCGTACCCTTCAGGCCCGGACTCAAGGTAAGCACAGGGCGTAGTTAACTAGCCACGCTCCCCGTACTGATACTGCACGCCAAGGACGACCTTATCGTACCTTTCAGGGTCGGACTCAAGGTAAGCACAGGGCGTAGTTAACTAGCCACGCTTCCTGTACTGATACTGCACGCCAAGGACTACCTTATCGTACCCTTCAGGCCCGGACTCAAGGTAAGCACAGGGCGTAGTTAACTAGCCACGCTCCCCGTACTGATACTGCACGCCAAGGACGACCTTATCGTACCTTTCAGGGTCGGACTCAAGGTAAGCACAGGGCGTAGTTAACTAGCCACGCTTCCTGTACTGATACTGCACGCCAAGGACTACCTTATCGTACCCTTCAGGCCCGGACTCAAGGTAAGCACAGGGCGTAGTTAACTAGCCACGCTACCCGTACTGATACTGCACGCCAAGGACGACCTTATCGTACCTTTCAGGGTCGGACTCAAGGTAAGCACAGGGCGTAGTTAACTAGCCACGCTCCCTGTACTGATACTGCACGCCAAGGACTACCTTATCGTACCCTTCAGGCCCGGACTCAAGGTAAGCACAGGGTGTAGTTAACTAGCCACGCTCCCCGTACTGATACTGCACGCCAAGGACGACCTTGTCGTACCCTTCAGGGTCGGACTCAAGGTAAGCACAGGGCGTAGTTAACTAGCCACGCTCCCCGTACTGATACTGCACGCCAAGGACGACCTTATCGTACCTTTCAGGGTCGGACGCAAGGTAAGCACAGGGCGTAGTTAACTAGCCACGCTCCCTGTACTGATACTGCACGCCAAGGACTACCTTATCGTACCCTTCAGGCCCGGACTCAAGGTAAGCACAGGGCGTAGTTAACTAGCCACGCTCCCCGTACTGATACTGCACGCCAAGGACGACCTTATCGTACCTTTCAGGGTCGGACTCAAGGTAAGCACAGGGCGTAGTTAACTAGCCACGCTCCCCGTACTGATACTGCACGCCAAGGACGACCTTGTCGTACCCTTCAGGGTCGGACTCAAGGTAAGCACAGGGCGTAGTTAACTAGCCACGCTCCCTGTACTGATACTGCACGCCAAGGACGACCTTATCGTACCCTTCAGGTCCGGACTCAAGGTAAGCACAGGGCGTAGTTAACTAGCCACGCTCCCCGTACTGATACTGCACGCCAAGGTCGTCCTTATCGTACCCTTCAGGGTCGGACTCAAGGTAAGCACAGGGTGTAGTTAACTAGCCACGCTCCCTGTACTGATACTGCACGCCAAGGACTACCTTATCGTACCCTTCAGGCCCGGACTCAAGATAAGACCAGGGTGTAGTTAGCTAGCTAGACGTCTACACAAAAAATCGTAAAATAATAAATACCACATAATGCTATAGTAGATTATTAAATGAGGGGATAAAGCAGTGTCTTGCGTCACGGGCGCTATATTGAATCCCGAACGTAACGAAGGATTCTAGGGTTAACTCACGAGCGGAGCGAAGGAGTTACTAGAATCCTGAGTGCAGAGAGGGATCCAAGATGCAGACAGCTTGATCCACAAGGAGAATACTCTACTTTTCATACTTTCTGCGGTACAAATTTTGTCTTTGTAACAGCGTTTCGCGGCATTTATAAGATACGTAAGACATAAGAAGAAATAAAAGGACATGAGAAGACTAAAGGAGGCAAATAAAGACCTAATACGACCTAAAAATACCTAAGAAGACATAAAAACACACGCACTATAACAATAGGTAGAATAAGTGCACTAAGTTTTAGATTATAATAAAAATACACTCAGAAATACTAGTTAATCCTGGATCTATATTTCCATGATATTCCAATGTATAATTTCTACAAGTAAACTAAAGTAAGACCGAAATATTAACACAAGCACTCCATTTCATCAATATAATTTGTGAATTAAATGGATGCATATTTACCTAAAGTTAAAAGTTGACTAGTATGGAAATCTTTTTTATCGAAAAAATCACGTGATTCCGGGATCAACAAATTTATCATAAGTGTTAATTTTTTTTATTTATTTATCTACTTAACCTAGACATCCCTTAAAGCTGCATAGATTTTTATGATGTCATTCATCGCTCATAGTCTAAAGAAATTCACATTCTATGAAAAAACGCACACTTTGGCACATAGGTATATTAGGTATACATAATGCCTTGTTACAACGTAATATGGTTGCTTTTCCCTACTTTTACTGTCAGTAATTTTTGAAGAAGCGAAAACAACCTTGTAACAAGTGTCAGTTCGGGCCTATTAGACCTCAGGGAATATAAGCATTTTGTAAGTGTGCGAGTGAGATGGCAAATTCTACCTGCATAATATTTAACGTTAAATTAATATGCATCCAATCCCGGGATCCCGGGATTTTATTTTAATTAAAAATATTCTAAGAAGCCGCTTCCATAATTTGTTAGCCAAGAATAAACTTTAGGTAAATATGCATCCGAATATGCGATCACTAATTATAATACAACACTTAGCCAACAGTTATTCTAAAACATAGAGTAGGTACTTAGAATACTTTACACTTTTTGCACTTCTTTATAAATAAGTATAAACCGACCATAAGTCTAGCTCAGGTGTTCTTTTTTTATTTTTTATTTTGACTTCGTACGGTGTTGTGCATTTGCCAGTGACAAATAAAAAAAATTAGGGAAACATATACATATATACACAAAACCCGGGAGATACCTACACTAAATTAGGAAAGGATCAGGAGAGGAAAGGATACATGAAATAGAAATTATACAAGATAATAGACAATTACAAAATTAACATTTACAAATTTGTGTTTTTATATAACTTCTTAATATGTAAAACAAAATCGGGTTTGTTCGTTGTTTTTGTTGTTGTATTTGTTTCCGCCCCGAATAGCAGAATAAACATTAAAATATCGGAATAATTCACACAAAAAGGAATTATGAAGAAAATTCATTTTCTCATAAATAGATACATGGCCACATATTATATGCATGTCAAGGCGGTACGAAGTTCGTCGGGTGAACTAGTTAATATTATTTGTACTTATATATAAACTATTCTAGACATTGGTACACGGATGGATCTGAGGAGGAGAGAAGGATTTTAATATTTGAAGAAAGCGGAACATGGAGGGATACAAGATCTTTGTAAAATTTAACGTGGTCATTAGAAAACGTGATTTACATCACCAAAATCATCTCCACAACTACAAGATGGGTTATCTAAGATTTTCATCCGCGCCAGATAGGCTGGCGCGTATGCCCTAGTCGCATTCTTATTAGGGTAGTAGTGGCACGTTTACTGCGTTTCATTTTAAAAAACAATGGTTTGATGGGAATCATTGTTTAAATTTGTATGTAATATCTACCTTTAATATTGCTGGAGTCGTCCCAATCTGTATTCTAACTTTGCTTAATATAAACTTGGGCAGAGCAATTAGATCATGAGAAAAGTTTTCAGGTGTTCTTCGTGTCGCGTTTCAAAAATCAACTGGTTCCGTTCTTTTTTTTTAAATAAGCTTGGTGTTGCCCCGCCATTCTACCGGACAATTGTGTTTGTGTAACAACTATTCTACCGCAAAATACAAAATGGTCCAGTCATTATAGGGGGTTCTCTTCGGAAAATCGACTTACCCAGAATATTACCACGTAAAAACTTGTATTTTGGCATTCTAAAAGTGTTCTCAAAATTCACATATAATTGGATGGTCGCAAGTTTTAAAGTCAGGGGTCAAAGGTCACAAAAATCGATTTTTTTTTACATTTTTTGCAAATATCTCGTTTTCTATGGGTTTTACGCTATTTGTATTTATTATCAATATTGTAGAAAATTAAATTCTCTACAACTTTTGCATTTAACATTTTTTCATACCTTGAACTGTTTTCGAGATAGAGGGCGGAGAGCGCGCGGTCAGAGAATCATGTGAGGTCAACTGGTAGTGCCGATCAAAAACTCGTAATATTAAGGTTATAAATTATTGCGAAATATATAATTATTCCTGACTTTAAAACTTGCGACCATCCAATTGTATATGAATTTTGAGAACAATTTTAGGATGCTAAAATACAAGGTAATTTACTGGGTAAGTCGATTTTCCAAGATATTCACCTAATTTGGCCTAAGATGATTGGACTAAAAGGTTTCACCGAGGCGACAACGCATTTGGTTTCGTTGTTCGTTGGTAGACTTTTGATACCTGTCAAATCCGAAGATTTCCAGTAACAAGATTGTTGTTTCAGTTGTACAAAAGTATAGTGAAATCTCGAGAAGAGAGCGGCGCTTCTATACTGTTTCATTCTTTCGACAAGTCATATAACCTGGGACACATGTACATATGTGACGCGCCTGACTTGCACCAAGTTATCGGGTAAGACATCCATAATATACACTTTTGGTAATAGATTGTAGATGGTAATTTTGGTGGGTAGGTCCTTTATTATATACTAGCTTTCGCTAGCGGCTTCGCACGTGTTGTTTGGCAATAAAAAGTAGCCTATGTGGTAATCCAGGTTACAATCTATGTACGTACAGCTGTTACAACGTGATTGATTAACAAACAAATAAATAAACAAACATCCAAACTTACATATCACACTAATATTATAAATGTGAAAGTTTAGATGTTTGTTTATTTATTACACGTAGATTATAACCTGGATTACCACATAGACATAGGCTACCCTTTATCCCATAAATCAGTTCCCATGAGATAAAAATGGAGTGTCAAGTTGCAAGAGCGAGTTTAGCTTTATTTCTAGGATACCTACACATTTAAGAGTGTAACGCGGACGAAGTCGCGAGCAATAGCTAGTGTATAATAGTTTGATTAAGACCATTTTTTTTGTTTCAGAGAATTCGTGAGAAACCACCTGAAGTAAAAATGAAGAAATTTAAATCGCGCGCTAATCTGAATAACTGTATTAAAAACTCCAACACGAATAACCTTAAGTTTCCTGCAATAAGATCTCAAATACAATGCACTGCAAATAATTATTAAAGAAATAACAAGTTAAATAACCTGTTTTGTTATGTACGTCATGAATTTAAAACACACATCCGTAATTGTATTAACTGATTTTAGGTGTGGGTTGAATACCGGTGGCTTGAATATTTATCCAGTAATCGATACATTTCCAATAAACATATTTTAACGTAAATCGGCGGCGCCTTTGCGCCGATACCGCTTAGTCAGTTTAACAGGTACCTACTTACATGATGAATGAATGTGATTTGTTTACCTACTTTATACAGGCTGTTTCATTGATATTTTAGGACTTGTTTAGGTTGTTTGATAATTTAAATTTTTTATGGTAATGAATTTGAACACAACCTATTTTATAACAATACTAGTCATTATCCCTACCCGTGTTTTCATTTAATGTCGTACATAACAAAACACGTAGTATATAATACTTAAAGGTGCACACTACTTGCTTGGAAACGATTTCGTGAAATCTTTTATTTTCACTGTTACTCGTATCTTTCATGTGAAATTTCTCAAACACTGAATTTCAATTTTGATGTCACACTTGCTTCTTTAGGATTCAAACGAATACGAACTTTTTTTACGATGAAAATAGAACGATCTTTTATTTAACGCGTTCGAACGAAACCGTCCGATTTAGGCACTTGTTTCACCGCCGACGATGAGCGAGAAGCGAGTAGAGCTAAAAGCTAGAGACGAGTTGGCGAGCAGCGAGAAGCGAGTGTGTAGTTCCTATAGTTGTCTCGCTGGGCTAGTGCAGCGAGTGAGCGAGTGCGGCGGCCGATTCTCGCCAAGCGCGTATCGCTGAGCGAGTGTTGTAGTCGCTGCGACAAATAGTGGAGAGCGAGTCCTCCCCGGCAGTGTGAACGGCCAGCGATCAACTATTAATATACGTGTCTCTTTTACTGACACGGAATCTATATCTTTTGTTCGTTTCTTGAGCGAGAAAATAGTTGATAGCTAATCGCTTACTCGCCGGCGATGAGACAAGTGCCTTACGATGAAAAACGAATGATATGCGATTAAGCAGAACTTTCGCACGAAACCGACCGAAATGTTATGAAGAGCGATTTCATCGGAATGATTTTTAGCGAAGGAAAATAGCAAGTGTGACGTTTGATAATTCTTTTTATGATTTTTCGTATGCTACTCGTGAAATGTGTGAGATTTATATTTTCTTTCATCATCATCCATAGCCTGACTTCACGCTTTATTTTCTTTAATACATTTTATTTTTGTCTTGTAATCCTCAAGATCGGAAACCTGGGAAAAACTTTTATAATCGATTTTGTCATATTGTCTTTAAAATTAGACAATAATTGTTGCTCAAAATATTATTCGTGTCGCGGTATTTAAAAGTCAATTGTATCACAAAATACCTCTCTTTTGAAATTATTTTAATAAATAAAATAATTAGTAATGCTATTATTGCGATAATTATGTTACAATATAATATACATATGCTATTAAATTATAGTATCTTAAGCTCTTAGTGTTATGGTCGCCCATTGTATTGCCTTTTAATTGTCATATAATTTTTAATTGTAGTATAACACTATTTTTGTGTGGTAATTAGAATGAAGAATAATATCTTAAGATATTTTAATAAATTACCTAAATATTTTTATTCTTTTCAAAATCTGTATACAAATCTGTATACGAAATCGCTCTGTATCTTAAGATACTGTAAGATATAATAATATATTATCTTCCCCGTTTGTGATGGCCGATGATGATCTATTGGATTGTATGGTCGACATAAAATACATGTTACAGTCTCATCATTGTATGTGAAATTTTACGATGTGATGATCGAAAATGGGTGATAATTCTTTACTGCGTTTTGAGTTTATGATTGTTGATCTAATTTATTGCATAATTTTATTGTAATGTTTAAGATTTATAGCAAAATAAAGTTCTATACAAATGATGATTTTTATTTATGATACAGGTTTCGAAATACACTACTCATCAAAAAAATTGAAATAGTACTGCAAGTACTATTCAGGTGGCAGTTATATAAAAAAAGGATAGATAACATTAAAAAAATACGCCAATAATAAGCTGGCAGTTTAGTCTACACAATGGTGTAACACAATTCAAATTAAAATTAAAATTTTCAAATTTTCATACAATAAATGAAGGTAAAGATTGTTTTCAATGTGTATTCCCTCGGAATTTCTGCATTTAAACACATTTTTTTGCATAAAATATCGTTTTATTTTAACTGAGCGAAATTTTGTATCTGTGCTGTTGACTGTTGAAGAGTTCCTTCGTCTGGAGCCCATCCAGGGAGTAGAATCAGGTCATGCTTACTATAAATATGCATTGTTCTTCAAAATAGGCGTTCATTCCAAATTTCAGCTCAATCGGTTGAGGGGACCAGGTTTAAAATTCAGTTGCAAGATTCCACCTGGACAAGCATTGCACATTGCAAGTTAATAAAAAGCTTGTAATAATAATGGCTCACCTATTTTAAGTAAAGAAAAACAACAAAAATATATTCATTCATATTTTCAAATGGTCAAATCTCAAAAGATCAAACATTTTTTTTATATCCTATACTTAGATATGAAGAAAAAATACCCCTTATGTTATGTTCAAGTTTATCTAAACAAACAATATAATACCATACACTCTAACGAACGTCAATAAACTGGTTAGTATAAAAAAATAAGTGCACTCTAATTACATTACAACGAATAATTGTTTTAAAACTGATAAGAACTTCTTAATTGTAATACTAATGACGTATTTTGACGTTTGTAGATCCACACTAAATTATAAAGTGTCTATCTGTCTGTATGTTAGCTTTAACATTGAAACTGTTGAACCGATTTTTATGAAGTTTGGTATACAGGGTGTTTGGTAATATACTGACGATATTCAAGAGACAGTTTCTCAAAACATAAAAAAAGACTTCTCGAAAACAAAACTACTAAGGTCAACTCGGCGAAGACCGTCTATCGGGAAAGATCGTACAACAAGAATTACAACTAATCCACGGGAAATACGAAGATGGCAATACAATCAGCGGAACAATAATACCATTTAAGTTCTTATTTATTGACATAGATGGCGGTATATGTAGGTTTAACTGAAAAAAAAAGCGGTTGTTAATTTAGTATGGTGAGCAACTGGCATTCGGAGTGTACCACGTGCTAACAAAAAAAGTTTTATCTGCTTAAATATCAATTATTTGAAAGATCGATGCAAGTAGGTTCATTCTTTATTAATTTATCTATTTGGTTATTAAATTATAATGGTATTATACCCGTTTTTACTAAGTTTTGGTTGAAGAACATAAAAACTAACCTCAAAATAATGGAGCGGCGAAGACCGTCTAGGTCTTGGAGGGTAATAAGCGTCATATGCCGGTCTTCGCCGCACACAGAAGTTGTCAACATTTGGTGTTTTTTTTAATAAAATAATAAAATATCTATAGGTACCTATATATACAATTTTCTAATACTAATACTTAATGTAATTTAGCATTTGTTATTCGAACCGCAATAAGTACTAAATAAAAGTATTTGTAAGATTTTTAAAAGTTTTTATTTATTTTAGCCATGGGAAAATATACTCGAAGAACGGAAAGAGGATCGTATTCGAAAGAGAAATTAAAGGAAGCAATACGTGAAGTTCAAAGCGGCAGGATGAGTGGCTATAAAGCATCAAAAACATACGTAAAAGGAAAAACTTTTACTTTTTTTGTTTATAAATTGAATAAAACAGAGCCGAACAGTTAGGATCAATTATTTTTTATGTTACAACTTTAAATATTTTTTTCTCAATTTTTATATAAGGTTGTTGTCATTAATAAAACGAAGAATATTATGCTCAAAGAAAAGTAGAGAGTTTTCGTTACTAATTTTAGGTTCTGCTTATGAATAGATTTTAAAGTTGGTACTTTCCTACGATTTTGGATCTCATCGTTCTAATACTATAAGGACATTTTGTTTGTAATTTAGCCTTTAACTTTATATAATCATTTAATAAAACTTTTCTTACTCATTAAAAAGCAGTGGGTTATTATTTAAGGTTTTGTACCCCTGGAATTACATTGTATGCCGGTCTTACCCGACAAATTCAGAATTTCGCGAAATTAGCGAAATGAAACCTTATTTTTTATGTTTAGGGTACAAATATGAAATTTGGAAGGAACTACTATTTGCACACGCATTCATTCATACAGGTGTGCGTATCTATAGCTACATTAACTATCGCAAAGTAGAGAAATTTGCCACTAGACGGTCTAGCCCGACATGGAAGCCAAATCCGTCTATTTTCCCGTGTTTTAAAAAATGCTGTTTATTTTCTGAACCGACAGTTTCTTTGTCATTTTGACATATTTATTGTATGATCAACTAAATATACTAACATCTAGTTTAACCAAATTTGTATTTAAAATTATAGAATAGCCAAACCAAGACAATTTGTATCGTTTTAAATTTAGTATGCCGGTCTTCGCCGAGTTGACCTTAGTTATATTATCAAATTTTAAAGAAAATCGACGAAGTTTAGGTGATTACTTCGATATAAAACTTACTCCTCTTGCAATCGACATCCAAAAATAAAGGCCGATTTGATATCTCTTTCTGAAATGGCTGCGGGATTTGGGTTAGAAAGGGACAACAAGAGATATCTCGAGACGTCACCAATACAGTATCTGTGGTTAGATGGCAAGCATTATGTAATAGCACAACATAAGTTTAATAAGTATTTGTTTTTACATGCCAAAATAAATTTCACATTTCTATGGTAAACATTTCACAAATTTATTTATTATGCTCATCAAAATAGCCCATTTCATTTTTGTGCGTATATTGTCAAACACCCTATATAGATACCACCATACTTATTTCTGTCGCTAAGCAGCATTGGTGTTTCGATATAACTTTTGAAACTATCATGGTTATTACCACTATTTGTACTAAAAACGGGATATTTACCATGATTTGTGAGTTCTTGAGTGTCCCGATATTTCGACGCAGTTGCATGCGCCATGATCACGGGTAAACTCAACGGGTAAGTTTACCCGTGATCATGGCGCATGCAACTCAACGGGTAAGTTTACCCGTGATCATGGCGCATGCAACTGCGTCGAAATATCGGGACACTCAAGAACTCACAAATCATGGTAAATATCCCGTTTTTAGTACAAATTGGTGTTTCGGTTTAAAGGTTGGTGCGGTTGCCGGAAATTACATTCGCTTTACACCTATATATGCCTCAAGTTGATGACACGCAGGGTAGTGCATCGTAGGGTACGTTTTTAAGGGACGTGACCTACGAGGCAATGCTTTGTTATAGGTGATGGTTACCACTTAACATCAGTTGTCGGCGATTTGTGGCTGCGGCGCGTAGCTCGTGTTTGGCGACGCAAGGTGAGGTTGCCTCTATTTTTAACAGGCTTTTATTTTTCAGGCAATATTTTTTTTAATGTTTGTTATCTCAGAACTCCGACATTTTATCAACAAATTAGAAAAAATATTTTTTTATTTTAGATTGCTCCAATAGAAATTTCATTAAAATCGGTTAAGTCTATTATATTTTTGTTTATAAGTTACTCGTTACAGGTACCAGGTTACTAGGTACCTGTGAGTAGACATAGATGCTGGCAAGCTGAGTTGGAGCCTTTCCGGGTGTCTGTTGCATCGAGTTCCACTAAACTAACCCCTTTTTACGCCTTCTGTGTGTGTTGTACTATTGATGCAGTCACAAATAAATTTTTATGATTTAATTTAAATCATATCGTATTACGCGATGTTTTAAATTATTAACACATAATTATTATTTTAAAAGTTAACAAATTAAAGAATTTAAGTTAAATATAGTTCGCTATAGTCCCTATCTATAAGTTATGCAAGTAAAACCACTCACGCATACAGTTAAAACTCAGCGATAACAATTAAATTGTATATAAAAGGTGTCAATTGTATCTAAATTCGTATAAACTTTATTGCAAGCATCCAATATGTATAAAATATTTATAGTTTTATTCTTGATTGAAATTGGCCTGTCTTTGGTAAGTTTTTATTTAATTTTATTATTTCTTTCTTATCAAAAATACTTATTCCTCACTCATGCTCTGAAACTAGGTCATTGTTAACTCCAAAACTAAGTACCTACTCCGTAAAAGTTACGGTCCTAGCGCTGTAAGTTAATTTGAAAATTGAAAGATTGGATGATTGTTTATTTATTTATTTGTTTGTGTGTTTGTTACTCAATCACGTCGTAACAGTTGAGCCGATTTCGATGAAATTTAGTATGTACGTGGATTATAACCTGGATTAACAGATAGGCTACTTTTTATCCCATAAATCAGGTTCCATGGGATAAAAATGGGGTGTCAAGTCAAGTTGCAACGTTAGCGCAACGCGAGTTTAGCTTCATTTCTAGGTTATATTCACATTTAACATTGTAACGCATATGAAGTTGCGGGCAACAGCTAATAGTTAATTTTTTTTTGTCAACCAATATTTTCCTACTGCTGGGCAAAGGTCTCCCCCAAGTCCTTCCATATATCTCTATCCTGTGCGACACTCCACCACTCCCGATCGAAGGCAACAATATCATCTCGCAACGCTTTCTTGGGCGACCACGACTGCGTCTTCTATCAGGGCGCGTAGCCAAATTACATTCGCAGCGAATCTATTCGATTCCTACATACAGGGTGACAAATGGGAAGTTGCCTAAAGTATATGCATCTCTTTCCTCCTTTATTCTACAGTACCTATAAGGCTGGGCCCACGTAGGTATATTCTAGAACGTTGTCAGTTTCTATTGAGACGCCATAAAGAGCAGTACGTGTACTTTAAAATGAGTGACCTTACGAACGAAGAAAAGGTGTATCTCATTGAGTGCTTTTATTCTAGAGGTAAAAACTATACTGAAGCATATAGAGGTTTTCGTACCAAGTTTGGAAGTAAAAGAGTAGCTAGTAAAAATACTCTTAGAAGGTAAGAATAAAAAAAAAATATTTGACTTTATAGTATGACCGTAGTCTTTAATGAAGTCTTAATTTTTTTTTTACTTCTTTCTTAGAGTAATTGATAACTTCATCAATTATTATACTCTTGACGATCGTCGTCATGATCTTCCTGGTCCTTCATACACAGTTACCACAGAAGATAAGGTTGCCGAGGTAGAAGAACATTTCAAGAATAACCCAACGGATTCAATAAGAAAAGCTGCAGTAGCTATAAAACTGAATCGAGAGACACTAAGATTAATAATGAAAAAGTTCATCAAGTTACATCCTTACAAAATGACAACTCATCAATTGCTCCGTACATTCTAAAGAAAAAAGAATTGAGTTTAGTAAAGTTATGACAAATAAATTGGAAAACAACGAGATCAATATTAATCACATAATTTTCTCAGACGAGGCTCACTTTTATTTCAACGGATATGTCAATAAACAAAATTACCGTTTTTGGGGTACTGAAAATCCACATTTAACTGAAGATAAACCCAAGACCAAAAATTATTTGAGAGAAGCTATCAGAAAAGGAATTTCTAATATTTCTTCAACTACAATTGAACAAAGTTTTTATAGCTTTCAAAAACGACTTGATTATTGTGCAAGTTCAGATGGGGATCATTTCGAAAATATTTACCATTAATAGTCATTCCCTAGCCAGATTTTGTCATTTTTTTTTTAAACTTAATTGTGCCTATTGAAAATGTTCAATTAAACTGAAACCTATCCAAATAAAAATGACTACTTCAGTGATTCAATGTATGTTTTTATTATTTTTTTTCCTGAACCTATCTCAAAATTATAAATGATTACTTTAGGCAACTTCCCATTTGTCACCCTGTACATTTGTTGTCACTGTATCACGTGGTATTTCTGTAGCATGTGTCAAATCCCATACATTTTCGGACTTATCGACTAGCGTCATCGATAATCGGCTGTAACTTGGCTAAGGCCTCAGGCCTCGTTGTAGCTAGATTAGCCCACCTATCGGGGTGTATTCTGCTAATATGTTCCGCCCAATCCCATTTGAGTATAGCTGTCTTTTCTCCAACATCGGCAATGCCTGTCAACGAACGCAGCGTGATGTTTCACTCTGCGTTCGCTAGTTCATAATAATGCTAAAATTAAATGCAATCTCCACAACAAATCCTTATTTCTATTTAAAAATGGAACACATTTTCTTTGTAGCAACAAACTGTTATGAAAAAGACTTATTTAATTTCCTTACATTCGTGCGGTTGCACATACAAAGGCCAATTCATGTAACTTAAAATAGTAAAATTCAATCTAGAATCGTTTTTACAAGCTTTTTATTAACTTGCGATGTGTATGTTTGTCCGAGTGGAATCTTGCAACTGAATTTTAAACCCGTTCCCCTCAACCGATTAAGCTGAAATTTGGAATAATTATATTATGTAACTTCGGTGACAATGCAATAATATGGTACCATGGAGGTGGTTTCATGATGGAGACGAATGCTAGACAACGGAACATTGAATGGATTATAGTACAACTAGTGGCTACTAGTGTTTGGGCTCATTTGAATCTGCTTGTGGTTCCGATTATGAATTTTATAAAAGCTTGTTTTGAAAAAGTAATTATCAACAAACAACTTATTTTTTATGCAATAATTAAAATGTCATAAACGGTATTCACGTAATTACAATGGTATGAGTTGACTGACATGTGATTATAAACTTTATTTAAATCAAGCATTGTAATATTAGTGGAGCAGAATGCTAAAATGTATTTAATTCATAATCCAGTTTTATTTGGGTCAACTGTCGTTATGTTTTTAAAATTTTCCTACGTGAATTGGCCCCCTGAGTGTACAATTTTCTGAACTCGTTGCGTACAAGAGAGGTAAAGAGAGGCCTAATGTTTGGCGTTCTCTACAAGATCGAATCAGAAATAAGGAAATCCGTAGATTACCTAAAATCACTAACACAGCCAGAGGATAAGCTATTGAAGTGACAGTGCGCCATGAAAATTGAAGAGTTGACGGCTATTGGGGCAGAAAGATCCACGATTGCAGACCACGCACTGGAAAGTGCAGCGTAGGACGACCCTCCACTGGGTAGAAAGACGACCTGAGGCTTAGCCAAGTTACAGTCGATTAGCGATGACGCTAGTCGATACGTCCGAAAATGTATGGGATTTGACAAATGCTATAGAAATACCACGTGATTCAGCGACAACAAATGTATGTAGAAATCGAATAGATTCGTGGCGAATGTAATTTGGCTACGGGCCCTGGTTATAGGTTGCTGGGAGCCGTTGGTTGCAGGCCGCACAAGATCGGTCGCTCTGGAAATCTATGGGAGAGGACTATGCTCAGCAGTGGAATAAGTAGTTTTATAGCCGATATGATAAATAAATAAATAATGCTGGACATTTCACACAGCGTTATCTAGCCCCAAGCAAAACTTGTGCTATGGGAACCAGATAACTGATAGTATACTTATATACATATATTTTAATTTGTAAATAGGTACGTACTTAAAATAAATAGAAAAATACCCAAACCTGGAACAAATATCTGTAGACCATGCAAACATATTTCCCGCAGCGGGAATTGAACCCGCTACTTCCAGCATCTCAGCCGGCTATTCATCCACGGCGCCACAGAGGTCGTTATGATGATAATGATTTATCTATTTATATTTCAGCAGCAAATAAATTCCTCAGACACCTCCTCAGAAGAAGAAAGAGACATTGGTAACACACACAGACATTTAAACAAGCTTTCGCATGCGGTTTCGCACGTTTGAATTGTTAATAAAATCTACTTATATTATAAATTTGAAAGTAACTGTCTCTCTATCTGTTTGTTACGTTTCACAACTAAACGGCTGGACCGATTTTAATGAAATTTGGTATATAGATAAAAGAGACTTGCTTGCGAAGCTGCGGACGGAAGCTAAATATATAATATCTTTATATTAACGTAGTTGTAGGTACACACTACATACAGAATAGCTGATTCGCGTAAGTCGTAACTAAGTAGATGGTCGCTGTTGTAGTGTGGCCGCGCCAGTAGTCTCTCCCCGCTCATTCAGTAAATACATGTACACTTGTGGAAATATAAATTGGTAATTGGAAGATGCATCTACAGTACACCCCCTCTTACCAAAAAATGTTGGTCAAAAATTACAAAATATTTTATTCCAAGTTATAAAACAATTCACATAAAAACCATCAGTACCTTTACAACACAATTGCAGATTCGCTACTTTGCAATGTTTGTATATGTTAGTCTCAAGTTACCGAGTCGCTTATCACTGAACCTACTCTACTGATGCTACGTATTTTACGAATTGAAACACTTCACTATGCTGTAAATAATCACTGAATTTAAAATAATCGAGACGCACTGAACTTATTTAACAAAAATATACTTTCCTAACGTTTTATTCCTCTTCGTCCATTTCACTGCCACAGCACAGCACCTTCTATCATTTGCCGTCATTTACGAATCTTCTAAACTGTAGATGCATCTTCCAATTACCAATTTATATTTCCACAAGTCTACATGTATTTACTGAATGAGCGGGGAGAGACGACTGGCGCGGCCACACTACAACAGCGACCATCTACTTAGTTACGACTTACGCGAGTCAGCTATTCTGTATGTAGTATGTCCCTACAGTAGTAAAGGATTAAATTCCCATACTAATAAGGACCATGTAAGTGGTGACCATCATTTTGTAGCGTCAACGTTCCAGCCGTTCTCGAACCGAACGGTATGATACGTGACAATGGTAAGTGGCCTGGCGGTATGACTCTTGTACCTTGGGAGAAGGGTAGGCCTTTGGTGTGGGAAACCACGTGCGTCGATACCCTTGCGCCATCTCATCTGTCTGGTACAGCAGTTGAGGCCGGTGCGGCGGCAAATTCAGCCGAAGATACCAAACGGCGCAAATATGGAAGTCTCAACAAAGCTTACCTATTTGAGCCATTTGGGATCGAGACCCTGGGTCCATAGGGTACCGGGGACCATCGCGTTTTCAAAATTCTTTCTGGGTGTCCGGTCGAACCGACGGACGTGTGAACCGAGAGCTGGTGCTTATCTGGGTCAACGGATAAGCATTGCAATTCAGCGCAATGCAGCCAGTGTCTTGGTGACACTTCCGCCTGGTAGTGATCTGGAGCAGTTGAGCTATCTATAGATCGTTTGATACGGTCTTTAGATAATTCAACTGTTCTTCTGTATTTTATTGTGAATATTTGTATATTCTTTCTTTTATTGAATTAGGAGTACATTGAGACCGTACAGTGGAAGAGGAAAAGAGCACGTATTGTATTCATTTCCTCACAAACCACACATTCCATAGGTTCTACTACTAATTTAATTACAATGAAAGCCACTTCTGTAAATCTCAGAGTCTGCCATATTCTTTATTAAACACAGTTTATCTGTAAAAGTTAACGAATTGTCCCACCCAGATACCTAATTGTGCTACCTAGATTGCCTAGAACTTCTATGAACCTAAATAGCACCTATGTAATGTGTGGTTTCATTTAATTTCATTTATTTTCCACTGTAGGTTACATTAGAACACTAAGTTACGTCATATTCAGGATTTATCAAAAGCAATTGTAATAAAATTAACATTATAGTAGCTCAAACAGACACGTATCGTATCTAATTATGTTATAAAGAATGACAACTAAAAATAATAAAAATAAAACAACCAGTAACTTAAAAAAAACCGACTTCAGATAACAGAAAAAAAATACCACAATGTGAATGTTATTGTCAGAACTGTACCAAATTGAAATGGGATCACACGGGAAGCACCAGCTTTCAAATAAAAAAAAGAATTATCAAAATCGGTTCACCCAGTCGAAAGTTCTGAGGTAACAAACATTAAAAAATACACTCGAATTGAGAACCTCCTCCTTTTTTGAAGTCGGTTAAAAATTACCATTACACATCAACATTAAAAACACAGAACAATCCATAGACATATATTCTACCGAGTGCGTACATATACATGGTATATCGATGGAACAATCAATGTCGATGCAAAATCGTAAGTAATATTTCCATGTCAAAAAAAAAGAAACTAACAGTAACTAGTGGTTCGCCCCGAACTGAGATCTCGCGAGTCTCCAATAAAAAACAAAAAAAAATATTTGTAATGATTGACTATCAAAATAGTGACACAAAATGCGTAACCAATTAACTTGACCTACAGTTTCATTTAAATTACTGGTAACGGAAGTTCATGTTAATTGGTTCCCTTTTTTGGGGTACAAATTGTAATTATTCGAAATTTCAGACTTTTACCTATATTTGAGACACTTTACCTACACGCATACCAAATTTCAAAACTGTGGGGTCACTGGTGTTCCCTGTGAATTTTGTTTTTATTATGGCTAATAACTCAAAAACTTCAAGCACTAAACTAAAAATAAAAACAGGGTTGAAATGTACTAATAAAGACCTTTCATTTGACGTCCCACTTGACTTAACGTCATTTTCATTTTTTTTACACCTCTTGAACCCCAATATCTCAACCAACCCCAACATTTTTAGCTCATTTAGTCACACCAAAATTGTGCCATAACTACCTACCTAAGTATCAAATTTTACGATGATCGAATCAACGCTTCAAAAGTTATCCTCGGACAAACAAACATACATACATACATACAACGCAGATTTGCCCAGGTTGATTTGGAGATCTCGCTTCGGTCGATCAATTATAAAAACACTCGGGATGGTTGATATTACAAATTGCGGCTGTAAAGAAGCCGAGAGGAGGGAATAAATATGTAATATAATTCAATACCTAGTGAAATCGAAAGCCTGAAAGTGTATCTTTATAAGGTTAAAGAACCTACTTAACGTAAAATGAAATTATATAATTAAACTGCAACCTATATTATATTGTATCTTATAAATTGTATCAACATTATCTATATTCTTAGTTAGTTGAAAATGAAAAAAAATGTATTTTCAGCAAACACGATATAAAACGTAGGTAGTAATCATAAAAAAAAGTGTGTGTGCATGTAAGAAGTTATACTTCTTTGGCGTAACATAACAAAAATAGCTAAAGATTTCATCCCGTATGCCTCAACTCTTTGTTTATAAAAGGAATGATAAATTAATAAATAAAGTTATGAGTTTTCACGGAAACTTGAGACAGTTATCAGCTAACTTCATCATGTCGCTTTTTGGACGTCAGTGTGCGCGCGCATTATCAGCCAACTTCATCATGTCGCTTTTTGACTGTCGGTGTGCGCGAGCATCGTAAAAATGATACTCTCATAAATATTTCCAAACGCGCCGAAAGAAGTATAACTTCAATAATGATTTGAATAACTAGACCAAATACCATTCTAACTTAATAATTAGTAAATAATTAATTTTAATTTTTGATTTTGAACACACATAGTTTTTTTGTACTCTCTCTGAAATCAGAAACGTCATAGGACATCTGTTACCAAGTCCTTAATGAGTCAATAACATTGTTTTATCATCATATCAATAATAATTTAAGTAATAATACTTGGTCAGTCTCAACGTCGAAAGGAGGTAAGCTTTTGCCCTGCAGTGGGAAATCTATAGTTAAATAAGTATTAAAAACAAAAAAAAAAGATTCCGACGAATTGAGAACCTTCTCCTTATCTTGAAGTCGGTTAAAAATAGGCTCTTACGATCAGACTTCTGTGGTATTTTTGTAACATTAGTGTACCTACTATGCGTCAGTCTGTGGCATCTAAATGGATGAACCGATTTCAATGCCGTTTTGTATAAAATCAGGTATTTGCGCGATATTCCTGGTCTGTGTTTTGCAAAATCTGTTACAAGCTGTTATATTTTTATTAATTGACTTGTTTTTCCAAAGGTCGCGTAACAAACCCATGCAAAACATGCGTGAACTCGACAAGAGACGGAGATAGTGGGCAAGAACTTGACACAGTATGTGGCAACAATAGCAATGATAGTGAAATTAGTGAGGATAGTGAGGAAAATAGTAGGGAAAGTGAAGAAAATAGTAAGGCAAGTGGAGAAAAAAGTACGGGGAGTGAAGAAAATAGTAAAGTAAGTGAAGAAACCAGTAGCAGTAGCTCGGAAAATAGTACGGAAAGTGAAGAAAATAGTAAAGTAAGAGAAGAAACTAGTAGTAGTGAGGAAAATAGTACGGAAAGTGAAGAAAATAGTAAGGCAAGTGGAGAAAAAAGTACGGGGAGTGAAGAAAATAGTAAAGTAAGCGAAGAAACCAGTAGCAGTAGTGAAGAAAATAGTACGGAAAGTGAAGAAAATAGTAAGGGAAGTGTAGAAAACAGTAAAGCTAGTGAGGAAAATAGTACGGAAAGTGATGAAAATAGTAAAGTGAGAGAAGAAACCAGTAGTAGTAGTGAGGAAAATAGTACGGAAAGTGAAGATAATAGTAAGGCAAGTGGAGAAAAAAGTACGGGGAGTGAAGAAAATAGTAAAGTAAGCGAAGAAACCAGTAGCAGTAGCTCGGAAAATAGTACGGAAAGTGAAGAAAATAGTAAGGCAAGTGGAGAAAAAAGTACAGGGAGTGAAGAAAATAGTAAAGTAAGCGAAGAAACCAGTAGCAGTAGTGAAGAAAATAGTACGGAAAGTGAAGAAAATAGTAAAGCTAGTGAGGAAAATAGTAAGAGCAGTGAAGAAAATAGTAAGGGAAGTGTAGAAAACAGTAAAGCTAGCGGGGAAAATAGTAAGAGCAGTAAAGAAAATAGTAGTGGGAGTGGGGAAGACAGCAATAGTACCAATGAAAGCGGAGAAAGTAATAGTAAAAGTAGTGATGAATCTAATTCGGAAGATGACGATATAATATTAAAAGGTAAGGAATTTAACATGGCTTTATTTAAACCGACTAACAAATTATGATATTTATGCTCCTTAAACTATAATTTACCTAAATTCTCCTAAATTAATCATAATCGTATCGGAAGTTACATAATTTTAAGATAAATCTTTAATCATTCTTGCATTGAAATCGGTTAAGCCATTTTGGTTTCTTTTTAGACACAGAGTTTAGGTTTTTAAATAATTGTATTCTGTTTCAGGAACTGTATTGGATATTAAGGAGAAATTCGATGAATTTAAAAAAAAATTTGGTAAATTTGCTTGCTATTTGCTATTTACCATTGTGTGCCATAAATTTATCTACAAATTAGGTAATTTGTTATTTACAGAGGCATTGGAGGGGATAAAGGACAAATTCGAATCAGTAAAAGAAAAAGCAATGGATAAATTTGGTAGAAAATAATAAAACAACTTATTTCTGAGAAGCGTAAAAAAAAATTATCCATATATTTTTTAGAAGATATTTTTGAATATATATTTTTGAAGATGGTGGACGATGAACATCGAGACAAAGGTATTATGGAATAAAAATATTATGGTGATAAAAAAAGTGTTTTACTGGAATGTAGCCTAGTACCATCCTCTCAGTTTATTCTGTCAAAATGCGGTATCAATTACAATGAGGGGGTTTCACGACACTGTTAATATAACTGCTAACAGATAGCGTTGCTCTGTCATGCTCTAATTAACAAAGGAAGGTGAATTGGCAATGTCAATTGCCGTGTCAACATTATTTTCCGAAGAAAGTGATACAAACATTCGTGTTTGTTTATCTGACGACGTGAGATTGTTTTAGGCATATAAACCATATTTTTGGGAGTGAAATCTCCAGAGAGCGCCATCTATTATGCTAGTTGGAACTAGTTTTTTCTTTTTAAATCGAAAATATTTTAAAGCCCTCATTACAGTCTCACCACCGTCGCTAGTATCTACCGAACAACTGCACTCGTATCTAGATTTGTACTTGTCTGGATTAGTTCAAGTAATACTTGCAAGTTGTGGAAGCTACCATCTGAGGCTTTCCCATTTGGCTACGACATGGACGCTTCAAGAGAAATGTAAAGAGGTTTCTACAGGGTAGGGACCACATCGACAATACCCCGGGTGTTGCCGGTGTTGATAGGCGACGGTGACTGCTTACCATCAGGAGGGCAGTAAGCCTGTACCCCCAGAAAAAAAATGTCCACCTGAACACTCACTCTTAAGTGGTAGCACTCTGCAGTCGCCTATGTTGGACACAACAAGCACCGAACTGTGTCCAGAAGTAGTAACTGGTGACTGTTTTCGGTTACTGGAAACAGAAACCACGGTATCTGTGATGATGTCCTGTGTCAGCAACAAAAAGGGTCTACGTTTGGGCAGCACCTAAAGCGGGCTTCAAACTGTGCGATATTCAGTGCATTAAACTCAGTATGTCGACTCTGATGAAAAATTCGTCCGTTTTACCACCAAAATGTTAAACACTGTTTAACACGTGTTTAAAAAATTCATTACCAATTTTTGTTAAGCTTTTTTAAACACTGCTTAGCGCGTGTTTATAAGAATCCTATAAGTACACTTGTCTGAATTCAGTCTTTTTCATTTATGCCGACTTGCACAACGATCCCTAAACGTATTTAGCAACTAAAATTTTTTTTTTAAATTTATACTTATCTGGCACAGGGGACATCGTGATCAGAAAAGCGGTTCCCCCAGAGCGAGGCCGTCCCATTAAACTGCGGAATGGTTGACCTCTGCGATTATCCCTAATGTAAAACTTGGATGCGTTATTTTTTTTTTAATAAATAAATAAACTTTGACGTATTCTTACTCTACCGATAAATACGTTTAGGCATCGTTGCGCAAATCGCCTTTAGCCTGTTTGAATATTGCAAATTGTACAGCCCGCTTGTGGCCGAGGGACCATGTTTCTGTATTATTTTGTAAACTTTAAAGAAGTACTAGCTTCCGCCCGCGGCTTCGCACACATGGTTTGTCAATAAAAAGTAGCCTATGTGTTAATCCAGGTTATAATCTACGTACATACCAAATTTCATCAAATTCGGTTCAGCCGTTATGACGTGATTGAGTAACAAACAAACAAACAAATGAAAAAACAAAAATAAAACCTTCGCATTTATAATATTAGTGTGATTTACTATAAACCATAGATTCCGAGCACCATAAATAATTTCAGTTAGGTACTTGACACAAGGATAAAACAATCCTTTCAAACTCGTTCTGTCAAAAAATAACGTGAACAATGTGAGTTATATAGTAAAAAATCAAACAAATAATCCACAAACAAGCATTATATTAATTGTAAAACGCCGAAACAGATTTTAAAATGGTTTTAAGGTAACCTGCCTACATCCATGTGTTAAAGCTGATCCGGTATATTTTTTCTGACCACTTCTCGTGGTCATTAAGTGCAGAGTGAAGCGTTTCTTATACTGTCCTAGGTGTTCTGCTAGGTAGCCGGTAGGCCGGGCGATGAATATGAAACAGCAGTATGATTTACGGAGTTTAATGAGGATAGTAGATAGTTACAGACGTTAGAAGGAAGAATGAAACGATACAGTACAATACAAATTAAATGAAGTGATGCGATATGAATTATGCTTTAGAATTAGCGAGTAAAAGGCGCGAGCGGCTGAGCAAGAGCGGTACGTGTTCCCCGTCGCGAGGCGCTAGGCTAGTGTGACCGCGTCGCCGGCGCAAGTGCGCTCCGTAGATCTCCTCCGTCGCGTCCCGCGCCGAACCCCGCAGCGCAGGGTCGCACTAAGGGGACGGACTCGGTGTATCGAGGATGACGCCACAGTACTCCCCCGCCGAGATCGTAACTGTTACGATCGATAGTAGTCGGGAAATCTCACTGTCCTCCCGCTTTTCGTCCTCTTAGCGGGGCTTGTAGGTACGTCATCGGAACCTAGAACAGGAGTGGAAGTGGCAGTTGGCGTCGGTGTTGGTGTTGGCGTGAGCGTTGGTGATGGAGTGGAAGGTGGCGTTGGCGTTAAGTCGTCGTCTGCGCTGTACGCCGGCTTCAGTCGGTCTACGGTAACGGTAAGTACTTTGTCTTGTACCTTGATGTCGTATGTTTTAGATCCTCGGCGTACAACCTTGTATGGGCCGGAGTAAGGTGCTTGTAGCGAACGACGGACTGGACCTTGGCGTAGGAAGACATGCGTCGCGGTACCCAGGTCTTTTGGTATGTAGAAAGGACGATGTGAGTGCCACGAAGTTGGTTTTGGTGCCAGTTTGCTCATTCGGCTGCGGAGGCGATCGGCGAAGTTAGTGACATCGACTTCTTCTTCAAGGACGGTGTTGAAGAACTGTCCAGGCAAGCGGAGGGGCTCGCCGTAGACAAGTTCGGCTGCTGAAGATTGGATGTCGTCTTTCCACGCGCTACGGATACCCAGAAGCACCATCGGAAGCGCTTCGGTCCACTGTGATGACTCGTGGCAGGTAATAGCGGCCTTGAGTTGCCGGTGTAGGCGTTCCACCAGGCCATTGGCGGCCGGATGGTAAGCGGTCGTCGTGAGGTGAGTAGCCCCGATCAGAGCGGCGATGGACTTGAAAAGGCGTGACTCGAATTGGCGGCCACGATCGGTTGTGATACGCTCGGGGCAGCCAAACCGCGCAACCCAACCAGAGATGAAGGCTGAGGCACAGGTGTCAGCTGTGATGTCAGTGAGTGGGTACGCCTCGGGCCAACGTGTGAAGCGGTCGACTATCGTGAGGCAGTACCTGTGGGAAGCAGACAGAGGTAAAGGACCTATAATATCCATATGGACATGTTGAAAACGTGCTGAAGGTGGCTTGAATGCGGTGAACGGCGCAGTTGTATGTCTCGTTACTTTGCAGCGCTGACATTGATAACATTCCTTAGCCCATTGTCGACAGTCTCGCCTTATACCCGGCCAAACAAATCTAGAAGTTACTAGTTTTACTGTAGCTTTAGCGCCGGGATGACTTAAATTATGGAGTGATTCGAAAACTTGACGGCGGTATGCAGGAGTCACGTATGGTCGAGAATTCGGTGTAGAAGTATCGCAGTATACTTGCGTTTTAGCGTCGGGTAGGAAAACCTTTTGCAGCTGTAGACTGGATCCTTCCGTAAATAGCGTTCGTAGCTCGGTGTCTGTCTCCTGGGCTCGGGCAAGGCAGTGGTAATCTAGGGGCATTGAAAGTTCTTCGATGCGTGAAAGAGTATCAGCTACTATGTTGTCTTTGCCTGCGATGAATCTAATGTCTGTGGAAAATTGAGATATAAAATCTAAATATCTGAACTGGCGCGGCGAACATTTGTCTCTTCGAGTGGTGAAAGCAAATGTGATAGGTTTATGGTCGGTCAGTATGATGAACGGTTTCGCTTCTACCATAAAACGGAAGTATCGGATAGCTTCATAAATTGCCAGGAGCTCGCGGTCAAAGGTACTGTATTTTCGTTGGGCTTGATTCAATTTTCTTGAGAAAAATGCCATGGGTTGCCAATCGTTACCTTTTCGCTGCTGTAGCACGGCTCCGATAGCGACGTCGGAAGCGTCAGTCTGTATAGCAAGCTCAGCGTCGGGATCTGGGTGAGCTAGGAGAGTCGCGAGAGAAATGCTGGACTTACAGTCGTTGAAGGCTTCCTGCTGTTCAGGTGTAAGAGCGATTGGTTTCGAACCTTTGCCTTGTTTGCCGACCAGTATCGTGTTCAGAGGTGCCTGCTTCTTAGCTGCTTCTGGAATGAATCGACGATAAAAGTTCAGGGTTCCTAAAAATCTCCTAAGCTCTTTCGTGTTTTTCGGCGTCGGAAAGTCAAGAATTGCTTGAATCACGTCGGGGTCACCAGTGAAGCGTTTCTTATACTGTCCTAGGTGTTCTGCTAGGTAGCCGGTAGGCCGGGCGATGAATATGAAACAGCAGTATGATTTACGGAGTTTAATGAGGATAGTAGATAGTTACAGACGTTAGAAGGAAGAATGAAACGATACAGTACAATACAAATTAAATGAAGTGATGCGATATGAATTATGCTTTAGAATTAGCGAGTAAAAGGCGCGAGCGGCTGAGCAAGAGCGGTACGTGTTCCCCGTCGCGAGGCGCTAGGCTAGTGTGACCGCGTCGCCGGCGCAAGTGCGCTCCGTAGATCTCCTCCGTCGCGTCCCGCGCCGAACCCCGCAGCGCAGGGTCGCACTAAGGGGACGGACTCGGTGTATCGAGGATGACGCCACAATAAGGTTATTTTTAGGCAAGCGTGCTTTATTGTCGACCATACCATCCCCTACCATCAAGTGAGGTGGTGGTCAAGCACTAAGCTATTCACAATAAAAACACAGGACACAATTTATTACCTGGGATAGGTTCTTCGATGTATGCTTGCTCTGCACTCACCTATCTTGCATCTACATGAAAGAAACTACATTACCTACATAGAAAACTTTCATGATTTATATTAATCGTTATTATAAATACGGGATTTATCACGTACCATTTTATCTCACTCTGACGAAGAATCACGAATTGAACCGAAACATTGTCGGTCGAAACACCAATAAAACGGTACGTGATGAATCCCGTATATACACCTCCTACCTATACAGGTGGAACAAACTTAAAAGCTTTGTGCGGAGATGAATTGGTACTCAGCTCAGCATGATGCTATTAATACGCCACAGCGCTGCTCTTCCGCTGAGTCCTGAGGGTTCAGCCAAGTTACATTCGATTAGCGATGACGCTAGTCGATAAGTCCGAAAATGTATGGGATTGACACATGCTATGGAAATATCACGTGATATATCGACAACAAACCTACGTAGAAAACGAATCGATTCGAAGCGAATGTAACTTGGCTAAGCCCTCTGTTAAGATTATCTCATGTACATAATTCGTAGCCACTAAATTGGCCTCCAAGCATCATATAATGGCCACATAATTACATATACAAAACAACCAATAATCAGTTTATTTGTAGCGGCTACGACCTTTGAAACACCTTAGATCAGGCTTTAAGCACATAGGTACATTAGCATTTTGGCATTAAATCGTAGATAATTAACGTAAATCACAATCTTAGTACGAATCTATTTCTGCTACCTAGCAGAATAGTAGAATAGTATTTACCTAGTAGAATTGTATTTAATGCTAGCATTGCTGTGTTTCAGTTCGAAGGGTAAGGCGGCAAGGTAAGACTTAGATTTGTTCCATTACTTGTGCTGTGAGAGCTTGCTTCTTGCCAAATTTCATGATATTAGGTCAGCCGGAAGTACCCCATACGTTTTAATTTTTTAGGAAGTGTCAAAATATGCGGCATATATAAATAATGTTGGACATTTCACACAGCGCCATCTAGCCCAAAACCAAACTAAGCAGAGCTTCTACTATGGGAAACAAAAAAAAAAGAACGTGTTTGGAATGTTTGGCCGTATTTTTTGACTTAGAAGCTTGATTTTTTACAGTACCACGGTGGATGAACTGCCGGCTGAAACGCAGTAGGTTGTGGCTTCCATTCCTGCCGCAGATCAAATGTTTGCTTGAGGTACAGATATTTGTCACGGGTCTGGTTGTTTCTCTATATATTAAAAGTATGAATTTACAAAAAAAAGTATATGTATAAGTATTCTATCAGTTATCTGGTACAAGCTTTGCTTAGTTTGGGCTAGATGGCGCTGTGTGAAATGCCCAGCATTATTTATTTATAGTACCCTAAAAATTTCCAAACAATTTTGATTTGTTGGAGACAAATCCAATAAATCAAAAACCATCAAAATCGGTCCAGCCGTTCTCGAGTTATAAATGTTCGAATAAACCCGACTTTGTTATATTTACTATGATTATTTCTATCAATCAATCAATTCTTTCATTTATAAAAGTCAGTAAAATAAGAATAAACCTCTATATTATAAATACGTAAGACAACATTTGACATTAATTAATTTGTAGTAAATGAAATATTTCTAATTAGTTAATTTGTATCTGATATGTTTGATTAATTTATTATAAGTATCTTAATTTGATAATGGCAAATATGTTCTGGCACGCCATCTCACTATTTGCATACCACTCTTGGTAAAACATGTTACAACCACTACAACAAGATCCAGCATGCAAATTAATAGATAATGTTAAATGTTTGTTAACCTATACATGTATGTATTTGCAAATAAATATCTTTTATCTTTATCTTTAAAATAAGCTGAAGTGGCAGTGGGCAGGGCATATAGCTCAAAGAATTGACGGTCATAGGGACAGAAAGGTTCTCGAGTGGAGAAAGACGACCTGTTGCTGGAAGCCGTTGGGTGCAGGCTGCACAGGATCAGGCTCTGGAAATCTATGGTGAAGGCTTATGGTCAGCTGTGGACGCCCTTTGGCTGATATGATGAAGATAAAATAATACTTAAATACATTCTTAACTAATTTTTTTTACTAACCTATATTGTCCCGAACTTGTCTAATTGAATCCCGAACGTAACGAAGAATTCTAGAGATTACTAACGAGCGGAGCGAGGGAGTTAAGTACTAGGATCATGAGTGCAGAGAGGGATATAAGCACTAAGCACGCCCAAGATGTAGACAGCTTTATCCACGAGGAGAATATTCTAATTTTTACACTTTCTGCGAGACAAATTTGGTCTTTGTAACAACGTTTCGCGCCATTTTTTTTATAAGATAAATAATAAATAAATAAATATTGCTGGACATTTCACACAGCACTATCTAGCCCCAAACTAAGCAGAGCTTGTATTATGGGAACCAGATAACTGATAAAATACTTATATTATTTTTTTTGTAAATAAATATTTATAATATATAGAAAAATAACCAGACCCGGAACAAATATCTGTAGATCATGCAAACATATGTTCCGGGGCGGGAATCAAACCCACTACCTCCTGCGTCTCAGCCGGGTGTTCGTAAGACATAAAAAAACTTAAGAAGACATAAGGATACACAAGATGATCTAAATAGACATAATATACAAAACAAAAATTTAGAAACTTGTAAAACAGATTTAACATAAAAACACGCCTTTTATTTTACACACAGCAAAGTGCTTGAACAACAGATGGAAATATGACTTATTATAGATTGCTAGGAGACGTTGGGTGCAGGCTGCATAAGACAAGTATTTACAAAAAAATGTATATAAATATTCTATCAGTTATCTGGTTCCCATAGTACAAGCTCTGCTTAGTTTGGGGCTAGATAGTGCTGTGTGAAATGTGCAGCATATTCATTTATTTATTATTTATCTTATAAAGAAAATGCCGCGAAACGCTGTTACAATGACAAAATTTGTCTCGCAGAAGGTGTATTCTCCTCGTGGATAAAGCTGTCTGCGTCTTGGGTGTGCTTAGTGCTTATATCCCTCTCTGCACTCATGATCCTAGTAACTCCCTCGCTCCGCTCGTGAGTAAACTCTAGAATCCTTCGTTACGTTCGGGATTCATTATAGCGCCCGTGACGCAAGACACTGCTTTATCCCCTCGTTTAATAATCTATTATTACATGCCAACTAATAAGTATGGTAAAATATGACTGGAACCTACATTACTAATATTTACCCCCTGTTGTTGTCTCTGTGAAGACCCGCCTTTTTATCCAATGAGTTCTACCCACAATGACTTACGGTGCCGAGACATTAACGCTCACGCAGGAGGCTGTGTACAGGTTAAGAGTTGCACAGAGAGGCATGGAGCGTACCATGCTCGGCATCAAACTCTTAGATCGAGTTCCAAACGTCGAGATCTGTACACGAACGAAGGTTCATGACGTTGGAATCGAGTTATGGAGCTAAAATGGTCTTGGGCACTAAGTAAGACGTGGTGATGACAGGAGGAGCAGGGTAACGACTGAATGGTGGCCGAGGAATGGCTGTAGAAGGGTAGGACGTCCGTCAGCAAGATGGGTGGACGACATCGTTAGAGTCGCGGGCCGTCAGTGGATAAGACTAGCGCAGGATCGTGGCGGATGGCACAAACTTGGGGAGGCCTATTCCCAGCTGTGGCTGAAGTCAGGCTGTGGATGATGATGATGTTGTTATGAATATTTACCCATGTTTGCAAATGAATAAATGATTTATGATTTATCGGAACATTTTACCTCTAAAAATATAGAAGATGGCAAAAAAATGAAAAAAAAATATAGTATGTGGTTAAAATATTAATTTTTTAATTTAATTCTTTTTGCTGCTTTACTCCTTAATAGGTAATTATTTTTTTATTTTTAAGAAAGCATTCTTATGGTTGATGGCAATCCAAATTTAAGTTGAAAAATACCATTTATTCTACTTTTATTAAATTCAAACTGCCCTGTTACGCTCATCTCTTTATTTCGTCTTCATGACAGAAAATATGCGCTCTGTGAATGCTGATGTTGCAGGAATTGAAAGAAGAAATGATACAAATTTTAAAATATTAGACAAGTCTGAATTATTTATGAGAAGAACTTCTTGCCATTTTTCAACAGTTGATTTAGTAGAACATTTTTGGTCAGAAAGTACAATATCCAAAATTTTGTTCTTTTGGTTGATTTCTGAGTACAAATTGTTAAAATTATTCATTAGTTTCTCAGCAACTTCTAATTTTAGAGTGAAGCGGGCTTTAAAAAAAGATTAAGGCTGCGTTCCGCTTTACGCAAAATATAGTAGTTTCGCCTACTATATATTTTTTTTAGAAATATAGTATTTGATCCCCTAATATACTTAGTAGGATAGTATAATATACTTATAGTAGGGTTGGCATCCCTACATGCAACATGTCTCGTAAATGCTAAACTTATATTTAAAATGTGTTTTAAATCAAACGTAATGTTTGGTCTTGCCTCTGACTAATTACCCCCTTATGAGACATCTTCAAGGTTCCTAGGACTTCGAGGCAAAGATCACTCTTAATAAAATATAACCTACTTATGCTCAAATTCAGACTACATAGTTTGCGTGATCTAGGATTTAGTTCTTTTATTTGCAGTTAGATGGCACTCTAGAAGTAGTGCTTAAGTGTTGCGATAGATGTCACTATAAATCTAATTTATATTTACTGGAAATTCCTTAACTTGACCCAGACGACCTTGAAAAATACCACCTGACAAATTATCTATATTTTAATCATTTTATGCACTACTAAATAAATCTAAGACACAATTTTGACAGTTTTATTTAATATGTACAAATTAAGTGCAGTTTATTATCTGTGGGTTTGCATTACATAAATCGTAATTTAGAAGTAGAATGAACGTGCCGACCCATGCCCGGTAGTATTCAGAAAAAAACATTGTGTTGGTGAGTTGTCGGCAACATTTTTAGGGGATAAAAACGGTATGTATATTCTCAACGCGTAGGGGTCCTACAGTAGGCAAAAAACTAGGAATTAAAACGAGGGAAGTAGTTCCTACCTTTTGATTTCGCTAAATATGGACGAAACTATGACTTCTGGCGTGGTGGGAGATTAGCTGACTGAGTGAGCCTAAAACTTGTATCATTAAATAGGACCTAGATATTCTAAAGTCTAAGTATATAGTAAAACAAATATTCGAGATGCCTACTTAATTTAGAAAACCGTGATAAATTGAATAGAAACAGCTGTAGTAGTTGTTGTTATACCAGTAGGTATATATTATTTCTATGAGGCTATGGGCATAATATTATTTAGATACCTAGCTCAATTGTTTAGTTTGCTTTTTTTCTTAATATTATGTATTAACTAATATATTTTTTATTGTTATCCACCTTATTTTAAAGTTATATATTTCCAGCTAACTAATTATGTAAGTAAATTGCCAAAAGTTTGTAACCCCATCAAATTAAACAAGTGTGAATCGAATTCTTTATTTGAATTTATTAGTTTTTCGATTTACAATAGAACGGAAACGCTTTGTTGTGCGCCAATTTGATGTCAAACATTTCTTGACCTCTCCTTTTACTTTCAACTATTAATAAAGAAGGTCCTAGTAAATTGGTTGATAAATCTTGACCAGTTTTTCTTGATCCTTCAGAATTGTAGTGATTTAAAGAAAATCTTATAACATTTAGGGTCATTTAATTTTGGTCGTTTTGGCAAAAACGGAAATACGTCACATTCCTTTAATATTTTTATTGATAAGGTAAACATTGAAGTTTGTAATAAATTGTTCTATAAAAATATTTTATTGATAATTTTATTGGAACGTATCTTGAGCCGGATCTTGCAGAATACATAAAAATAGGAATTTCAAAATAATATGAGGCCTTTTACGTTAATTTAAATTGGCAATGCTTTGCAATGCTGATATCTAGGTGATGATTACCACATAACATTAGGTAGGCAATTTGCTTGTTCTATCTCCATGTCGTATAATATTAAAAAAACTGGACAAGTGCGAGTTTGAATCGTGCACCGAGGGTTCCGTAAAATATTAATTTTATTTAACCCTCAAATTAACGATTGGATTTGTTTTGTTTAATTGTACTATGAGATCTTGTATCCTGCCAAATTTCATGAGTCTAGTTCAATGGGAAATACCCGTTTTGATTTATTTGAGTTCCAAAATATGCGGCATACATGGCCGTATTTTTTTATTGTATTGACTTAGAAGCATGAGCTTTTTACAGACCCAAGGGACCGTAACCCTACGAATTGTAGGTATAACATCTTTCTAATACCACTGTTCCTGACAAATTTGAAAAGAAAATGTCATAATTTGCTTATCTACTTTATTTTTTGTGCGGTGGCTTGCTTAATCTTTCTTATCATCATTATCATATCTGCGATGGACGTCCAGTGGTGAACATATCCCTCCCCCATAGATCAGAGCGACTGGTCTTGTGTGGCAACTACTGGCTCTCAGCAATCTTTATTAGATCGTCTTTCTATCTAGTGGAGGGTTGACTGCGCCTATCTTTTTTATATATTTTTGATGTGTAACATCTTCTTTCCTCTCGGTTTGTGGGAGTGAGAGGCAAAAGGGACGGCAATTCGTAACAGGAAACCGGGGAAGCGCTTTGACCAATGAGCGCGCAATGTTTGATTTGACCATGAGCGCGCGCGGTGGTCAGATGAATTTCACTACAAGACTATATCATGACCTCTTTCATTTAATATAAATAAAGATTTGTCATGGAGGTTGTATTTCATCATAGCTATATTGAGAATATAATGAGCCTCATTCTGTTTTTAAATTTACTTACGGTTAATCGCATTTACGGAGCCGTTATCTATCGAGTTTTCAATGACCAACTTTCAGAATGATGAATTCGGTAGATAAGATTAAGGTTTGCTTTGTGTTTTCTATTTTGTTTGTAATTTTTTGTTTATATGGTGTACAATAAAGTGTTTTAATTCATTCTATCATAAGTTATTCTAATAAACTGAAATTTGATTTCACCAATGTCTCGTAAGGCTCGTTTTTTATATTGCTGGACATTTCACACAAGGCTATCTAGCCCCAAACTAAGCAGAGCTTGTAATATGGGAACCAGATAACTAATAGAATACTTATAAACATTTCTTTGTAAATACATATTTATAATAATATAGAAAATTACCAGACCTGGAACGAATATCTGTAGATCATGCAAACTTTTGTTCCGCAGCGGGAATCAAACCCGCTACCTCCTCCGTCTCAGCCAGCTATTCGCCCACTGCGCCACAGAGGTGCCTCCTGCCCACTGCCACTTCAGCTTGCTAATTCTTTGAACAAATCAGTCTTTTATGAGATAACTAAATAGTTTCAGCAATGCTCAGCACGACAATAGGTGAAGTTTGTTCTAAATGACACTAGTGGTCACTCGTCCAAGTAATGACCACGAGGAATGTTGCAGCGAACGACAAAGCTACACTTCGAAATTTAAACACGAAGTGTTTAAATTTATAAAATATTAATAAAATATTCAATCATTGTCATTTTCTAATAAGGGCTTGTAGATACAAAATATTAGATTCATTGATACAAATCCAAACAAACTCACCCCAACTAGCCAAGCGTATAACGAACACCAAAAGTGGATCCTTACTGGGCTCTCGCGGTTTCCGAACGCAATCTGACCACATGTGAGTTTCGGAACGCGCCTCGGTAGGTACTCATTACTGGCAACCCTGCAGCGAAAATTGGCGCGAAATATTTTTTGAGAGGTCTCAATAGTGATGTGGTAAATATTTATCGATAGAAAAGGTATATTTTTAATAGATTTTTTTAAAATCTATGATTATGATTAATGCTTATCAATTATTTTAACTTTTTTTAGCATTTTATTGAATTGGAATAATTATGAGTTACTTACAGAAGTTTCGATTAAGTTCTCAGAATCTTTTTGGATCAAATTAGATGCGCGCGATTTATTATTGTTAATGCTTTGCGACCATCATTAATATTAGGCACAAGAGAAATGCGTTTGAGATAATTTATCACAATCCTATAACTAGTGGTTCGCTACGAACTGAGATCTCGCGAGTCTCCCATTAAAACAAAAAAAAATATTATTTGTACCTAATCTTTGACCATCAAAATAGTGCCACGATATGCATAAACAACTAACTTGACCTACAGTTTCATTAAAATTATTGGTAACGGGAGTTCATGTTATTGGTAAATCTTTTATGGGATTGAAATTGCAGTTATTCTGGATTTCAGACTTTTGTCTATATTTGTGTCACTAAAGCTGCACGCATACCAAATTTCAGCACTGTAGGGTTACTGGTGTACCCTGTGAATTTTGTTAAAGTTCAGTTTTTATTATGGCTTGTGGAAGTCAGGGTACATCTCACTAGGCCACCATGGCTCTCCGTACCATCGTATCGACAATATCGTATCACTATAAAACTGATGCAGCTCCTTGCACTATCGATATCGATGAAGCTAAGTCGAGGGGTGAAATTTAATATTCATAATAGCGAGGCACGTTTGTTTTGCCATTTCGCAGTCGATGTATCGTTAGCTCTCGACTTGAGAGATTTGGATTGTTTGTAAATGTTAGAACAAGCGGTTCATATTTTGAAATCAGAAAATCAGTTCGTTTAATTGTTCTTTTTTTGATTATTCTTGCCATTTTTGTACATTTTCATAAAAAAAATTATAATTATAATTAAGTACGAGTTGTCTGTAAGGCCCGTACTTCAGAATCAAGACTAGATGGTAGATTTAATTAAAGCTTCATCATCATCATCTCAGCCCGTCTGCACGTACTGCTGGCTCTTTATTACGCCATTCTTTCTTTGGGTGGGTATGAGGATCGCAAGCTGAAGTGGAGATGGGTTGGACACTTGGCTAGGAGGGATAACGGGCGTTGGACGAAGGCGATACAGAGTGGTGGCCAAGGGATGCTCGTAGACCTAGAGGCAGACCACCCGCCCGATGGTCGAATGACATTGAAAGCGTAGCTGTCAATCCGTGTCAATCGATGAGACTCGTAAGGGACCGGAAAGCAATACTTAATCAAAATAAAATAAAATAATTTCATCCATGAAATTATTTTATTTTGATTAAATAATCTACTAAAAAAGTACTAAACTTACGCCGACGTCAGCTATCTCGACCTTTCTGAAGTCCAATTGAGCAAACTTGAGCGCCTTCAAAATCTTTGTATTCGGTTCGTATTTGGCTTGCGCAAATATGACCATGTTTCAGAATTTCGCGCAAAACTCAAGTGGCTCCCTATCCGTCTTCGCCGGAATGCACATATTCTGTCCCTTCTTTTTAACATTCTTTTCAATCCTTCTTCACCATCCTATCTAAAGGAGCGTTTTGTGTTCTTGCACCAGGCGCATGATCGAAATCTACGCTCATCTGAAGCTCTAAGTCTCCAAACCCCTGTCCACAGTTCTCAATTTTATGGTGACTCCTTTACAGTTCAAGCTGTGCGGCTGTGGAACGCTTTACCTTTCTCTACTAGATCATCTAAATCTCTTCCTACCTTCAAAGCTAAGGTATACAACCATTTCCTTTCTTTGTCTACGCACTGCTAGTTTATCGTTATGTTTATCTCCTTTATTGTAGTTTATATATAAGTATATATTATTATATTTGTAAGTATATATGTTTAGTTTATTAGTAAGTATAGGTAGTTTATGTAAGTTTATGAATATACTCGTATTTACACCGCCGTCTTTTTGATTTGGTTTTGTCCTGTCCATCCAAAGGTTGTCTGGAAGAGATCGCTTTTAGCGATAAGACCGCCCATTGTACTTACCTTAATTTTTGTGTATTTTTATTGTATTTTAAGTTTGTTGGTGTGCAATAAAGAGTATTCTATCTATCTATCTATCTAAACTAAGAAAAAAAAAGTGTGTGTGTACTTATATGTACGCAAGTAAGAAGATATAATTCTTTGGCGTAATAAAACAAAAATAGCACTCTACATTTGCTTGTCAACAAAATTACGTTTCAATTTGTCCACGCCAGAACTTAGCAACAATTCATTTTCCGTAATAGAACAAAATGCCGTGGGTCACTTTAAATCTTGCGGCCATTATGGAAATGAAATGTCGCGCCTGAAGCTATATCACTTTTAGGACTATTTGAAGCACACGCTGAGCGGTAAGCGGAGCCATAAAAGAAGCTTGAAGCTTCGGCCACTCCCATTTGGCATTACCTAAATTCCATCTTCACCTTACTTTTAAAGGCGCTTGAGAGCGGAGCAGAACATTTTAAAATAAGCCTTCGTGCTTTCGTCCTTAAAAGTCTTCACGAGCCTTAGTGGCACCAATTCGGCCACTTATACGGGTCCGAATCGGCGAAGAAAGGCCATGATCAGTGTTATACATCTTTATACTATAAGAATTCAGCTTCCGTATGTTTCTCTGCGCCAAACCAGAAGTGTTTTTATATACTTTTTATCCTGAAGTTCCTACTTAAATAGGAATTTCGAGCGTGCAAAGCCAGGAGCGGTCAGCTAGTATATTATGCAACTAGTTAGTATGATAAATATTAGAGATTAGTGGTACAAGAGTCGTAGAATTCCTTATGAAAGGGGCTTACCCGGAGAAGTGTTAGGTACCACAAACATATTTCTGCCGTCAAGCAGCATTTGCTATGTTTCGCTGGGAATTGGACGAGTATGTTTGCTGGTGAAATCACAGGCACTCACACACAGGTATGCTTCAAGTTGATGGACGTAGGGCAGTGAATCGTAGGGCACGATTTTAAGGTGTTATAGGAGATAATTATCACTTAACAACAGGTTGGCCATATGCATGCTCAATCTCCATATAAAAAAAATAGGTAAATTGAGTTAAAACACTGAGAAAAACAAAAAAAAACTTTATTTTAGCCCAAAAACATAATACCTTCCAACACAAAATAGAAAATATCCACATAAGTTTTGAGCTGTGTCGCAAACAGTACCTCGTAACAAGTAACTTTTTAACAAAAAATATGTTCGACTTAACCAGACTACTAAACAAATTTTGATGAAATTTCTATAAGACCAATATGAAATACATATATCCTTTTAAATAAAAAATAAAAAATTCCAAATCCAAAATAAATGACGGAGTTCTGAGGTAATAACAAACATAAAACCGAGTTGTGTCCCTATAAAATTGGGAGTTGAGGGTTGCCCTCGATTTTTTGGTATCCTATTATCAGATCATGACTTGGTGCCAATGGGACCACCTGGGAAGTATACCCTTTTAAATAAAAAAATCATTTCTCGAATCGGTCAAGGTGTCTTCGAGTAATCGGGGAATATACCTAGATACTTAAAAAAATAAGATTCCAACGAATTGAGAACTGCCTCCTTTTTTTGAAGTCGGTTAAAAATAGCGCGTTGGACATTCTGTTAACGTGCGTGGTAAAGTTGGTGTGATCACCGCTTATCGCCCCGCTACTCGCGCCGCTTACGCGACCACTAAACAGAGCGTTTTGTTTAATTAAATGGAAGGTGGATTTGTTCTGGCTGTAATTGTAGTGAAAACAATTCAGATTTTCCTATGACGCGCGACAGATTTCATTTTGTGCGATGTTTCTGTTATTATATTTTGGAAATGAGTTTTTTGTGATGGAAAATGGACGTCGTATTCTTTAATTTGCGTGCCTGTTTATTCATTTGGCATTTATGTAATCTTTATGGTTCGTTTTTGTGAAAAGCTACAATTTCGAATTGTTTCATAAAATCAATAGATACGATGATGATGAGTTCTATATCTAAAAAAAGTTCTAGAGTTTTATATCTAAGCTTTGCTTACTTTGGGGCTAGATGGCGCTGTGTGAAATGTCCAGCAGTATTTATTTATTTATTTCTCACACTAATATTATAAATGCGAAAGTTTGGATGTTTGTTTATTCATTTGTTCTTTACCCAATCACGTCGTAACGGCTGAACCGATTTCGATGAAATTTAGTATGTACGTAGATTGTAACCTGGATTAACACAAATGCTACTTTTTCTTCCATAAATCAGGTCCCATGGGATAAAAATGCGGTGTCAAGTCAAGTTGCAACAGCGAGTTTAGCTTTATTCCTAGGTTACAACATTTAGTATTGTATTTAAAATTGTGTATAAAACTAAAAAAGCCTTAACTTGATGCATTTTTTCCAACCTTGAACAGGCATTTGATAATGTTGCTTTGATTTCTCAAGTAATACTCAGGGTAACACAGGGTAGTGTTTTGGCTACGATACTATTTTTTTAATTTATATTTAATAATTTAATTCACGTTAATAAGACTCATTTTCCATCAAATTTGATGCCAAGCACACATAACATTATAATTGACAGATATATAATTTCACATAAATGGGTAGGTCTGGTGCATTTAATCACCACGCTCTGTAGAACATCTTTATAAATGGACATTATAATCAAAGGATTTGGTTTTTTTGACGTCTCACGGTTTTGTGCATTTGCCATATGCAAATAAAACAAATAGGGAACAGAATTAACACAAAACCCGGGAGATAGAGTACCTACTCTAAATTAGAAATGGATCAGGAGAGGAAAGGAATACATAAATATTGTATTTACAAAATTGACATTTACAAGTTTCTGATTTTAGGTATACATTTATTAATATTATTTGTACAAATAAACAATTCTAGACAATGGAACACGGATGGATCTAAGGAAGAGAGAAGGATTGTAATATTTGAAGAAAGCGAAAAATGGATGGATAAAAAATCTTAATAGAATTTAACGTGGTCATACTACACGAAAATATAATGTGATTTATTTTAAGAATAATAATATTTGTTTTGACAAAATATACAAATACAAAAATGCAATTCATAATTATTAGGTATGTAACAAAAATTAAGATGATTATGTGGCAACAGTTATATATGAGCCTCAGTGGCCTCAGCTGTGCTCCCCCTGATAATGAAAGGTTATTAAGTATGTCATGGTAGATGGAAAAGGTCCCATTCCATCCCGGGGACCACAACCTCGCGGTGCCAAATTGATGAAGGGTTTCCGCCTCGACACTTCGAAACCATACAAATTGTAACGTCACTCGTCACGCGGCCGGTTGTCACGTGCTGAGAACATTAATTTTACTTATCATTTTTACCAACTTCGCAGTTAGTAATTGTTTTTTTATAAGCTGGCGCTACGATTTCAATACTCAATACGTTATTTGCTTTCACATTGTGTTACAGGTAGTAGGTAGATAAATAATAAATAAATATTGCTGGACATTTCATACAGCGCTATCTAGCCCCAAACTAAGCACAGCTTGTACTTTGGGAACCAGATAATTGAGAGAATATTCATACATAGGTATCTATATAATATATGTTTTGAAGTGAAAACTTCTTCGGGTGCGTTGGGCATTTTTTAAGATGGGGAAATAAACCATTGTACTCGAGACACTGTTACCGTTACCGTTACCGACACCTATGTATATAAGTATCTCGTAATTGTTCAAGTTTTCGCTTCTGCCGGCACTCCCACTTTTTTTGTTTTTTTTTTGTAATTACCTTATGATATATGATAAAACAGCCAAACCAGAAACAAATATCTGTGGATAATGCAAACATTGTTCCGCGGTGGGATTCGAACCCGCAACCTCAGCCGCGTCTCAGCCGGCTATTCGCCCACTGCGCCACCGAGGTCGTCGAAGAAACATCTCGAACACCGCCGTGAAATTTCAAGCCTATCGATCTTTTACAGAATACATTTCGGGGAATGTGCCCAGGGACTACATATACGATCTGATCCCGCCTTCTCCTTTCCACCAAAGGACAAGCAGGCGCATGGCTCAGTCCATCCACCATCCGTACCTAGTTGATATACCTACCACCCATCCGCACACACCCTTTTGGTTCTACGTTCTGGATGCGTAGGTACAGCTAAGGTATGGAACACTTTGCCGTCGTCTGTTTTTCCTGAAGAATACAATCCGGGCTTCTTTAAGGTAAGAGTAAATAGGTTTCTTCTAGATCTTCGTGCTTCCTCTTAGACCACATCATCGCTTACCATCAGGTGAGATTGTGGTCAAACGAAAATCTATCCAGTTAAAAAAAGATAGTTTTACATAAGAACCCTGGCAGGGAACAGGAAAGCAGACCATGTTTTCCTATCTAAATGGGTAGGCATGCTGTTTATACCTTTTAGATATCTTTAAAAGGGATTGAGTTGGCCAAAGATCGAGAAGAATGGAAACAATTGGGGGAGACATCTGCCCAGCAGTGGGATAGGTTAAGGAAAAAAAAGCTTCAAGGTCTAGAAATAAACTCAAACAAGTAGATTTTTTAACTAGAATCTAATAGATACACACTCATGAATACTTTTTTTGTCAGTTTTCACTAAAACTGTAAAACAATCTAAGATTAATACTTGATTAATGCTTAAGTTTTAAAATAGACGTGCTCAGCTTTACTCAACTTTTATAACGGGGTTAAAAAAGGGGGAGTTCGGTTCTTTCTTCTATATAACCAACACACAGCTAAAAATTAAACTTGAGAACTTGTGGATGATGGTAGAGATCATCTCAGGACAGTGTGAAATAAATCACCATCTCCTGAAGCCAAGGGTCACGGATAGTGGGCCATGTCGGGGATGGCTACAGGATGAAGAGACGTTGGAGCCGGTGCTGCTACACGGGCATACACGAAGCCAGACTGAAGATGGGGCATGAGCTAATCGAGTCATCTTCAACTTCAGTATTGACCTCGGGGACTGCAAACTGCTGCTATCAACCCTGTTCTGCTCTCCTGACCTACTCTGCTGCATTAAGGAGTTGGGATGGCTGGGGTTAGCTCAAAATGCGTGACATCAGTGCAGATTCCCCCTACCCTAGTATTAGAATATAGTTTTGAACCTGTGTTTAAAGTATTTATAATATAAACCAATGACACGACATAAGAACAAGCGGTTTAAGAATTTGTGCTTTAGTTTTTTAGATGAACTGCGCCCGTATTACCTAAGCCAAATTGCTGTCGCTTCGCTATCGCTACTCAGGCCATCCCTTTCACATGTACAGTACGTACCTCACGTGTGAAAGGGATGGCCTGAGTAGCGGTAGCGAAGCAACAGCAATTTGGCTTAGGTAATAACCGCCCTGGTCTCTTTTCCATCAATGCACTAACATTAGCTACCATCTACACATTTTTGGAGTTTAAAAATCTCTAAACATACTTTTAACCCGGCTTGAACAACGATCCCTACACGTATTTAGCGACTAAACATGTTTAAATTTTGACAACTCTCCCTTGAAATCTCTCATATTTGGCGACTAAATAGGTACTTAAGGCATCGTTGCACAAGTCGCCCTTAAAATTTTGCCATTTGTCGAAAAACAAACATTTATTTGACACGACATACCTACATACAGAAACACAATAATAAATGGTGGGATGGGTAGGTACCTTGACTTCTAGTTAGTTACGTTAATTGGTACACAAAATAAGATAAAATCCCAGAAGTAGAAAAATACAAATATACGTAAGTAGGTATGTCATATAAAAATTTAGGCAACAGGAACCTCCCACGCAACTTCCAACTAACTATAGCTCAAATTAAAAGTCGCGCCAAAATGGCGCCAGCTCAGCATGTGCTAAGTAGGTAGGTTAAATACGTACCTACTTAACGCTCGTATTCTGCTAATCCCAAATGATGATGGTGTCACAAACGCCAGAAGCCTAGTTTTTATAATTAGGTTATTATGAATTTCATATTAAAGTAGGTAGGTATGTAAATATAGTCTAATAATTTAAATTTGGTAGCTCTCCTTACTTCAGAAGATCATTACTATTAAATTTAAGATGCCGCACTTTACTATAATCCACCCGATCCCTTTACTTCGCCCCATCATAAATCATAAATACACCATTATTTATTACTGATTCAATTTCACCCACCTACGTCCCGTTTCATTGTTTATTTCATACGACCTACACATATATACACATAAAAGAATACGTCGTGGATGCCGTAAAAAATACATCTCTTGGGCACATTCGCCTTTAAATAAAACAAAAGAGACTACAAAGACATGTCGGTAAAACAATTGACTATTCATCGAAAACCAACGTCCCAACACTAGTTACAAGCTACTCAAATTCAAACTCTTTCGAATTTCGAATAAGGTAGAGTTCGGTGTCTTCTCGAAATGTTGGTAAGATTGTACGTCGCGCGGGAAACGAAAGTGGTTACATATTTATAAAATGGAATCGATTTTTAAATGAGCCAATGGTTGGGCTCGTTTTGAGAGGCGGGAAATTGTAAACTCCACCCAGCGTTGGTTGTCAGATGAACGTCTCGCGCGCTTTTTTGCTCATTCGCTCAGCGTCCACCGACGCGAGCGGACCGTTGTAATAATGGGCAAAGCAATTTGTATGTTTACTCTCTTTGGGATTTCTTTAAATAGGCTATCGCAAATAAGACTGAGAATAAAATAGTAGACACTTTCGAGACCAACTTTAATTTCAGAGTGTCCATTAAAATTACTAAGAACAAAAATCTTTAAGTATTCTGATTACGTGCCCACATATTATTTCACCTCACTAACCTGTTTGTGATGATTTGTCACAGTGCTAGTGATGTCATATCAATTGGAATCGTAAAATATCGATACTTTGAGTGGTTTCCCAACACTAGCTATAAACCAGAAGCTAAATGCAGCTTAGAGTTTGATCGTTGGCATTCTCGCCGATTTGCGGCGTTTACTTGAGCGTTTTAAGAGATTTATGTTCGCATCTTTAATCTATAGTCTCTATTATTTCTCTTGTTTTATGCTAAGGCCTATTGATTTAACGTTTTCAGCATCATCATCAAATCAGTCATAGGACATTCACTACTAAACATAGGCCTCCCCCATAGATTTAACAGAGATACCAATCTTATGCGACTTGCGACCATCGGCTCTCAGCAACCTTTATCATATCGTCTTTCCATCTAGGGCCGTCCTATGCTGCGCTCTCATCGCTTTAGTATTCAAGATGTTTGAACACTATCAAAAGGATATTTTTAGAGTCATCTGAATGAAACCTAATTGTCGTAATTTTACCTTAAGATAACTTTAGGTTGCTTTAGATAACTTTATGTTCTAGGGATAGAGGCAGCATAACTTTTACCGTTGCATGATAGGTAGGCATCGAGATCTGGGTCATTAGTAAAAAAGTGGCACTCCATTAGTGCTGACAGAAGTGAAAACTTGAAAAATTACGAGATACTTATATACATAAGTGTCGGTAACGGAAACGGTAACAGTGTCGCGAGTTCAATGGTTTTTTCACATCACAAAAAATGTCCAACGCGTCTTAAGAAGTTTTCACTTCAAAAATCTAGTCAATAAAACATCTGAGTCCTCTAAGTACTCGTCATAAATTCGTCTATGCTACAGAAAGTCTGCATGATTAGCTAACGTTTGGAATTGAAACCAAGCAAACTGTTAGCTATAAAGAGACATGAGGTCTTGAAAACGTGACAAACAAACAAACAGACAGATAGAGAGACCGAGTTACCTTCGAATTTATATTAAGGATTAGTTTGGGTCGTATTGAACCCAGCCTCCTCCGGCCTGGTGCGCTTTGAGAGGGCGCGGGTTGCACAGTAACTATTTACCAGTGCTGCCAATGTAAATTTCTTGATTTCCCGCAAAAGTGAACTCGATCCCCCGAAATTCCCCGCTATGATATTATTAAAGAATTCAACTCTGTTTCATACAAAATTTTGTTTTTAATAAATTGTTTGAAATACTTCAAACACTTTTTGTACCTCCCTTTCGCCGTAAGCATAGAACGGTTCGGTTCGAATTTTATCAGTCACCCTGTTTTGGGTATCCCTTGTTTTGTATGCTATGGATGGTAACATTATTGAGGCTTCTACAGCTACAGTGCAAAAAAGCAGTCTTCCTCGATTCCCCGAAATTCCCCAATTGTAGTCATTCCCCGAGTTAGCTACCGATTCCCTGCAAATAGCGGAAATTCCCCGCAATTGGCAGCACTGTCATTTACTTACCTGTGTATATAATCCACAACGCGGGCGTACTGTGGTGAATACAAGAACTTGCTTTCGAAATTTGAATAACTGAGTTCATGTTAAACCTATCTATAAATCTTTACCTACCGTATACGAGTAAATTTTGAAACTATCGTAGTTATGAACACCATTTAGAATTTTTCCCTACTCTTCTAACACTAACATTAAATAATCTCCATCTAAAGGTTGCCTGGAAGAAATCGCATCCATTGTTATAATTCGTGTGTATTTTATTAATCGAGCGAAGCGAGATCTCCAAATCTACTTGGGCAAATCAGCGTTGTATGTATGTATATTTGTTTGAACGAGGATAACTTTCGAAGCGTTGATCCGATCATCATGAAATTTGGTATATAGGTAGGTAGTGATAACCGAATTTTGGTGTGACTAAATAAGCTAAAATGTGTGGGGGTTGTTGAGATATTGGGATTCAAGAGAGGTACAAATCAAAATAAGACTTTTAGGACAAATGGGATGTTTAATGAAAGGTATTCATCAGTACATTTCGACCCCGTTTTTATTTTTAGCTTAAGACTTGTAGTTTTTAAGTTATGAGCCATAATACAAACAGAACTTTGACGAAACTACCAGTAACCCCACAGTGCTGAAATTTGGTATTCGTGTAGTTTTAGTGTCACAAATATAGGAAAAATTCTGTATCCAGTATAACTGCAATTTTTATCCCAAAAAAGGAAACCAATTAATATGAAATCCCATTACCTGTAATCAAATGAAACAGAAGGTCAAGTTAGTTGGTTTCTATATTATTTCGTTGCACTATTTTGATAGTCATAGATTACAAATAGGAATATTTTTTTGTTTCTATGGGAAACTCGCGAGATCTCAGTTCGGGGCGAACCACTAGTAATTTATGTTTGTTTCTTTTATGGTATGCAATAAAGTGCTTTCACTCGTTCATTTCATTCATTCATTCATTAAACTTAACATCGTACGTGTTTTTTTATTGGTACTATCAATCTAGACTTAACCTACAGATAGACTTGCATTGGAATAGTCACGTTGTACAAAATTTGACTTTTGTTTTGAAAGATTTTAAGCCGGATCAAAATAGTCAAAACACGATTTTGTACTATTTCTATTTAAAGGATTTGGTAATTTCTTACATAACTTTATGGAAAGAATCAGATATACGATGAAGTTCGTAGCAGTCACAGGAATAGGTAAGTATAGTATTGTTAACAAAGCTTCACAGGTTTATTTTTATCAACATAATCGATTATAGGAAACCACATAAAAACAATGCATAAATAATAATTAAAACCAGCCAAATTAATATGCAAAATTAAAAAAAAAGATAAGCACCCGAATAAGTCACAGGTCATCTATAACAATCAATTCAAATGACACGCTGATAATAAATTACAAAAATCTGCTACACTTGTAAGAAACCCAAGTGTCCACCGCTCGCCGGTGGAATGTCTATAGTCGAGGTCGCTTTTTTTCTTTTTTTATATTCAAATCGAATCACCCAAATTAAGTAGCCATAAACGGAATCAGCTTCCAAATTTAAATATTTCATTCGTGCCAGCGCGCGCTTTGGTTTGTTCGTGTGTGTGATAGTGATGTTTGAATAAAAACTTTTTACGCGCCGTTCTATCGATAAAATCTCTAATTACGAGTTTGAAATGCAATTATGAGCAAAAAGGTGGCGGGATAATTTACAACAGTGCTAGGTAATTGCGCTTATCAGTAATTCTAAATTTATTAACGTTTGAGCGAGTCATTGTTTTTTATAAAAGACTTTAACGCGATGCGAGGCTACAAGCTATTTTAAATTCAACTTGTTATTAACTCTTAGCGTAGGTAAACTAGCCACTCGATAATATTTGTAGTTTGTTTTTTAATTGTCTGCTTACCTGGGTAATTTTAAACTGCAAATATTTTAGTTTTTAGCTTATTTTGTGTCGTAATAATCTTATTTTTCAAACATCTTTTACTGTAAAATTGCGTACTGCTCCATTTTTTTAAAGAGATTCTTATTTACAATGAATAAATATTGCTTGACTTTGAGATAATTTATTTTTATTTATTTATATATTCAATTAGAACGGCATTATACACTAATTACACTAATCGAGAAGACAACAATAGAACATAAAATCATAAAAATTAAACGAACTAACACACATGATGGAATAAACAAATAGTAATATTATAAAATCAAATCAAATTATTCGTAAATATTGTGTAATAAAAATTTAAATTAACATAATAATAATAAACATGTCAAATAAAAACATAAAAAGTAGTTGGGCGCGCGATTGACTGCAAAATCTTTACCTTAACAAAAATATTCGTTAGAAAAGCGTCAGCACTCAGCATATTATAACATCGATATCGATAAACCAACAAGAACACATCCCTAATTCTTTTGTCACAGCGCACCGCGCGTTGATAAGGAAACATTTTAAATTAGTAGAAGAGAGAAAAATATTTTTTTATATTTTATTTGTATTTTATCACGCACCGCGCACAAAACGGGTAGCCGCTACCGATATAAATTATATCATTTTTCACTGCGACAACCCTGACTTAAAAAATGACGTTCCGTTCAGTTCCAAGTTTGAAAGTTTACCGCGTTTTATTCGTTTCCGGACCTTTCGATTATCGAATCTCGTCGAATACGTTGCTGGTTTGTAATATGACTATGTATTGGTTATTCTACAAAATAAGTAATGGAATGAAAATGTTATTTTTAATGGTTGTGTTAGTTGTCGGATGACCTTTCGTGTCGGATTTTTTATGGTTTCGATTATACGTTGCCGGCCTTCTAGAGAATTTATAATTGTGACGTTTTACTAATGAAAATAAGAAAAAGTATATACATAAATTTGTCTACAGTGTTCATTGATTATTTTTTTTAGGCATTCCCAGATGATGATGCAATTTGAAAGGTTCATTCAATTTTGATACGGCAGTGATAGGGCAGAAACTTTCATGAGAGATGGAAGGACGATAGGTTGTTGGGAGCCGTTGGGTGCAACTGACTGATTGGTGACCGCAACTGGCTTTAGCTTAAAATAAGGTTGGCTATGGACTTGTGCCGTCCTAATATGGTGTTATTAACAGTGGCGGATTTACCAGCAGGCTGAGGAGGCTTGAGCCTAGAGCGGCAGATTTTAGTGGCGGCAAATTTAGGAACGATTTTTTTTAAGATATATCTGTAAGGCGGCTTTCTGATGTTTTGCAGAAAGAAGTCTACAAGGCCTCTTTCCTACGACTTTTCCCTCTTCCCTTTCATTGTACATTCAAGCAACGGCACCACAAACTTCTATATTGTATGGTAAAACACCCAGTTCGCGGCTCTCCACCAATATACCTACCTAACACATTACCCCTTATAGTACATGATTGAGCTTTGATTAGCTCAGAAATATACCCAATAAAAATAACCTGTGCAATTTGAACTAAGTTGTTGTATTGAAGGGCGGCAAAAGTTGTACAGCCTATACTTAGGAAATGTGTAAATCCACCACTGGTTATTAAAAAGAATAAATAAAAACTCAACCCCTCTTTTTAGGTCAGGGGTTAAAAAAACTGACACAGCTAAGAACAACCCCGGTTAAACTAACTTTCTATACTTGTTGAAGTGAACACTTCTTCAGGCGCTTTGGGCATTTTTTAAGATGGAAAATACCATTGAACTCGCGACACTATTACTGTTACCGTTACCGACACCTCTGTATATAAGTATCTCGTAAATAGGTAATTGTTCAAGTTTTTACTTCTGCCGGCACTCCCGGAGTGCCACTTATTTTTTGTATACTACTTGTTTTTATATTTGTCGACTGGTTCAAACGCGGTTTTTTATAAAAAAAAAACTACGTCTGAATCAGTCCATCCGTTTGAGAACTACGATGCCCGAGAAAGAAAGTTAGGACGTCAAACATATAACAACCCTCTTTTAAAGTCGGGGGGGGCTAAAAAATTATAGCCGTATAAATTATCAGCCATAGTCCACTGATCATAAGCCTCCCTCATTTCCAGAGCTCTCAAAAATTTTTCTTTTGCACCCAACTGTTCCCAGTAACCTTTATCAGGTCGACTTTCCATTTAGTGGGGGGCCGGGCTACTGCGCTTTCAACTGCGTGGTCACTCGAGGACTTTTCTGCCCCAAGTCACGGTAATGATAACTATATCGTTATAGATAACATTACCGTGCCCAAGTGGCCCCAACGGCCGTCCGTTCTTCGACTGGGAGATCATAACTTACCTATCCTAGTAAGTACTTAGTTAAGTTAATAGGTTAAGGAGCCAAGTAGCCAACTTAGCACCTACGCTGTACTTAACTAGACCGGGAGCACTCTGTTAGCTATCTTACCTTATCGTGTACCAGCCTCATCTTAAAAATATCAGCTTAGCTATAGTTTTTTTGCAATCATAGCAGCTATTTATGTTTTTTTTATCTGTGTAAGATCCAAAACTTTGCTCAAGCCAGAATTAAGACTCAACTCAAGGATAGATTTAAAAAAAATTACGACTAAAGCAAAAACAAACATAATATTAAAGATACAATGTTACTTTCAAAAATAAAGGATTTCTTAAGCTTTTTCAATATCTAACTTGAATACTATGGGATACTCATAAGTTGCGATTCGAATCCCAGCTAAAGCAAAAAAAAAGTGTGTGTATCAGCTCCAACGCACGACTGTAGTTTACTCCTTACGAACGATTATAAAATTATATAGATTAGTAAATGAGGGTAAATGAACGCATTTTTTACATTACTAAGAGCATGCATAATACATTTATTTATATTAATTATATAATTTATATTCATCAAAATACATTACATGGTCATGGAAACATAAAAAACAAGTGTTACTATGCAGCTGAGATTATTCCGTGTTGCGAGCTGCGCAAGATAAGTTGCGCACTAACATAACGCCTATCGTAATGGAGAAAGTTTCATTTTATACCCCATAAATTTTCATACCCCGGGTTTATATATGAAAATCGATTCGTAAGGAGTAAACTCCAAAAAATACTGTAAATACAATGTTACTTTAAAAAATTAAGTATATTTTAAACTGTATCCGATAATTTAATAAAAAATTTAAGTCTTTAGATGCCGAACAGTCTCCCAGATTTCAGGACAAAAACGAATCAGTGAAACAAACAACTGGTACTAATTCTAATTCTAGAGTAGGGCGAATAAGATCTGAACTGACGTCCCATATTGAGGTGCACTACCCCCATTCTAACCTGACTCCACCCATCCTAACTCCTTGAAATAACGGAGCAGGACTTTGGGTTGATGGATGCCGCTTTCCAAGATCCCCGTGGATGTTGTTGTGGTGTTGGCGGATGAGGATTCGATGAGCAGACCCGTCCAAACGGTACTGGATGAGATAAGGATTTTTTACAGAGCTCACTCAGACTATAAGTGGTATAAGATAAGACATGAGAAGACCACCACTTCTGATCTAAGCATTACTAAATATGGATGCGGTATTTTTATTTGATACATACTTACTCGTATTTTATTTAATAAAAAAATATGTAGCTTGCCTTAAAATTGTAGAACACCATGCCATAGAGCAATATCGAAAAGAAACCTCCAGCTTAGTTAGCTAAACATAGGCCTCCCCCGTAGATTTCCAGAGCGACCGATCTTGTGCGGCCCGCACCTAACGACTCCCAGCAACCTTTATCGGTCGTCTTTCCTTTATTTAAGAGGGTGTGGAGAATTTGCAGTACATATATATACATATATATAAATATTGTTGGACATTTCACACAACGCTATCTAGCCCCAAACGAAGAAGAGCTTGTATTGTACTATGAGAACCATATAATTGATAGAATACTATTCTGTTTTTTTTTGTAATACATATAAAAATATCCAGACTTGGAACAAATATCTGTAGATCATGCAAATGTGTTCCGTGGCGGGAATCGAACCCGCTAATCCCCCTTTTTTGTTTTTTTTTTTTTTTTACGATGGGAAAATGCTTTACGCATGTCCTCCAACCCGGGGAGAGCTGAAGGGGTCTGTCGGACTCTCCGTCGGCTGTCAACCAGCGGCATACCGACTAAAAACCCACCGATATTCCTTCATTCACCTCAGTGCCAGTGCATCATCAAACCGCCCATCGGATGAGCGGGTCGATGCTGCACTAGTACCTGACAAGGTCACGGGGTCCCGGTTGGATTCAACCGCGGCCCTGTCGGTTAATGTCCGCCTTAAGCGGACCCCTCTGTCCTCCTCCTGGGAAGGAGAGGAATGTCCTGGAATATGGAAGACATTCCTCAGCGTAGGAGGCCTGTGCGATGCTGGGTCGGAGCTCCCCGCACCCGAACCCTGCTGGCCCCCATCGAGCTGAAGAAGGCGAAGAAACTGTCTTCGCCTCCTTCCGGTCCTTCGTCTGCGGAGCGGCTCAGCGAGAGGATCATCCTCTCTGATACGCTCCGCAGCCTCCTTCTGAGACATTACTTCGTCACAGAAAGAGATTACGGCATCCCAGGCTCTATCGCTGCTAAGCATAGCCTGAATTATGCTCGGCAGCGAGAGATCCTGGCCGCTAATCCCTCCTGGCTCAGCCGGCTATTCACCCATTGAGCCACGGAGGTTGTTAGAGAAAAACCAAGGTACATGATAAAATATATTGCAAAAACAAGTGTTCAATAAGGTCTTAAAAACTAGACGCAAACTACTGATAATAAAAAAAACTTTAAAAACTTCCCTTGAGGCTATATTTTATTTTGGTGAAAATCTGTACTAGAAGGGCGGTCTAAATATAATTGTTTATTTTAAACTTTAAATTCTAAGATAACTTATCCAAGAAACTTTCTACATCTGAAAGCCCATTATGAGACATAAAACGATCGGTGCGCTCGCACTTGGCTTCGGATAAATAACCACAAAATATCATAAATTTATACGAACGCCGCATTCTGTAAAAAAACTTGTATTTAACTTATATCTCACTTTTGTTGCGCCGACCGGCCGTTTGGGTGAAAGAATTATATTGATACGACGATATAACTTCTCCGTTCTACAAGATTCTTTAAAATGCAAATGTAAAAAAGTGGACGTCACGAAATGTAAGAAATGTGAAACATCAAAGTTGATCGAGCGCGGTGGTGTAGAGGAGGTAAGACAGCATAAGGAAGCGTCTCGTATACGAGTATACGAGTCGGTTTTGGTGCCAAGATGCGCCTATATAATGTTTAACATCAAAAAATCGAAAGTAAAGTGGTTTAATGAAAACTTTATCTAATTCCCTAAGAGAAACTCTGTAATTTTTTTGAAGTTATACATCTTTAGAGAAACAGATCAGAGTATATTTGCAGCATAAAGTTAATAGTAGATTATTAAACGAGGGGATAAAGCAGTGTCTTGCGTCACGGGCGCTATATTGAATCCCGAACGTAACAAAGGATTCTAGAGTTAACTCACGACCGGAGCGAGGGAGTTACATAGCAGCAGAGAGGGATATAAGCACGTTCAAGATACAGACAGCTTTATCCACGAGGAGAGTACTCTACTTTTCACACTTTCTGCGAGACACTAAAAACCAAATCTAGGTTGGTGCATTCTGTGCAGAGGTTAGTTCGATTTACGAATAAGTTCTTATTGTGTGGGTCTCTTTGGTACAAATTTTAATACAGAAGAGTTTCACATTACATTATCACATACAATTTCAGAATTAAAGAATGAAATACAACTTTACTCCCGGCTCAGCCGCAGGGATTTAATTACCTGCTTTCGGTGAGGTTTACATGACATATAATTTGACATTGTCGAGCAGGTAGTGTGAGAATATATCTATTTGCTTAACATGTGTAGGTTAACACACATATAACATATATTAATGTACATGCTGGATCTTAATGTGGTAGTAGTAATGACATGTTTTACCAAAAGTGGTATGCTAATAGTGAGATGGCATTTGATGGAAGTTGCGCGCGCCGAACACCATGAACTTAGTTATTCATGTCTGAAGTAATGCAAGTGGTGCGCAAATGACATAATTATACTATTTAGATATTCACCCCAAAGAAGTATAACTTCTTATATGCGTACATAAGTACACACACAATATGTTTTTTATTGACAAACCATGCGTGCGAAGCCGTGGCCAGAAGCTTGTATAACACACACGCAATACATTTTAGTGTGTTTAAAAATAAACTCGAAATTTTTCTCTAGATTTATCCATACTATGACTTCCTTCATTAACCGAACAAAACCAATGACATTACCACTACAACTCATCATTTAAAACGATTCTAACTGAAGTGAATGCCAAACTATTTCAAGCCTTAATTCGTAAGCGATAAAGATCAAATTAAAATATAAAAATTACATGAGTAAAAACATTTCGATAGGTGTGAAAGTTATGACATTTGAGAACGGGTGGGTACATACGTAATTCGAAATTTGAATTTTTGAATATCGATTCGTCTACCGTTTGAATTGAGAATTACAGAACTAACATTCATACATGAGAAAAAATTGTGTAAAAAATATGCTAAGAATATCTTGAATTGGATATTTGGTGAACGTCTGAACTCAGGAATAATCAAAAAAACCAGCGCCTGTTTTTTGAACGACCTGGAGATGGTATAATATGGCCCACCTGATGTTAAGTGGTACTTGTAAAAAAGCATACCTCGTAGGTCACCAACCTTAGGAACGTGCCCTACGATGCACTGCCCTGCATCCATCAACTTGAGGCATACCTGTATGCTTCATGTGCATGAAATTTCACCGGCAACCATACCCTTCTAACCGAAACACAGCAATGCTGCTTGGTTCCAGAAATAGGTGGGCTTTCCCGGACGGGCCCCTCTTACAAGAAACTCTGTAGGTACACAGTTTTATAGGCAAATTAACCTCTATCCTAGTATAACCACCTGTACTCCACGATTCATTGCTCTCCCAATAATAACCACTTTCATAATTTCCCCAATAATCCAATAAAACCGAGCTTAGTTTTACAACCTATGAATATAAATTATATTTTTTATGTTTTTTCGTGGATGAAAAAAATATAGACGGATTACAACTAACTTAAAAATGACGTTCTTCGAGTAGGCCGATACGTAACTTCATGTACACAACACTCGCGCTGATTTGTGCCATTGCGCGGTCATTGATTCATAAGATTGCAATGAATAAAACGAGAATCGGCCTGCAGTTGAACCCAATGCGTTTATTAAAATCTATATAGGTATTAATAAGTGTAGATAAAACTTTGCGGCCCCTTTTTAAGCTTATTACCCTTTTATAAAAAACTGATTCGCAAAGGAATAGAAAGCTGAAGTGGCAGTAGGCAGGGCACACAGCTCAAAGAACTAACGGCTGTTGGGGCAGAAATATTCTTGAGTGGAGACCACTCAATGAAAAGCGCAGCGCAGGACGTCCCCAATAGATGGAAAGAAGACCTGCTGTCTTGCAAGAATGCAGAATGCTGAGCAGAAGACCCTGTCATATGATGATGATATTAACATCTAAGATTGCGTCCATATTTAGTTTACATCCACGGTTTGTAACTTTAATCCCATAACGATATGGTGGCAAAGTCAGGACCAGTAGCGCATTTTATAGCCCCTATATCAATTAGGCAGTTCGAATTGTTGCGTGGATCGGAACGGGTTCCGTGTTTGAATTTGGAAGGACGTCGAATGATCCGGTCTGAATGATATTCGAATTTTGAAACGGAAAGGAATAAACGTAGTGAGGCCTTCTTATGTATAGGTACGATTTAAAAAAATCTAAAGATACTACGCTGACAACATTGCATGTCAAAAATAATTGTGAGAAACACATTTGTTAAGTATTGTTTTTTTCGTACGTATAAATATGTTTTTTTTGTGTGTACCTTGTGCTGTGTGTTTAGTTCTGTCATAAATAAATGTTTTTTCTTTCTGTCACAAATGTGTTATTTCTTAGTGGTTATTTGTTATTATTTCTTTTGTCAAATGCTCAAAGTTCATCGTAATCGTTTATCAAACCCGTATAGCAGAATAACTATTAAAATATCAAAAAAATTCAAGCAAAAATAAATTATGAAGAAAGTTCATTTTCTCACACATAGATGCAGCTAATGATGGCCGATTGACAATTTTACCAGCGACGTACATTGGCAGCCCGCGTCATATGCATGTCAAGGCGGTACGAAGTTCGGCGGGTCAGCTAGTAAAATATAAAATATTCATCACATAGAAGGTGCCGTTATTTATAATTTTTAGTATGCTACGAATAGCACCAAGCCAAAGCACTAATCGGTGCTGTTCGTGGCACCACGAGTAACCACGAATAGCACCAAACCAAAATACTAATTAGTGCTGTTCGTGGCACCACCAGTAACCACGAATAGTACCAAGCCAAAAACTAATCGGTGTTTTTCGTGGCACCACGAGTAACGACGAATAGCACCAATCCAAAATACTGATCGGTTCTGTTCGTAGCACCACAAGTAACACGAATAGCACCAAGCCAAAATCGGTATTAAATACTAACCGGTGTTGTTCGTGGAATATATGTATACCTCCCGATTAGGTCATCTTTTCATTAGGTTGGGGGCCTCGGGGGGGCGTCCTACGCTCCACTCAAGAACTTTTCTGCCCCAACGGCCGTCAGTTCTTCGAGCTATGTGCCCTGCGCATTTCTGTAATCTTAATTTTATTCTAAATTAAATTATCATCATAAACTTAGGGATTTTTACCTAAGAAGGGATCCATTTCTCATAACTACATAGGCAGATGAATCCAATTAGATAAATTATAAATACTAACAACTACAATAACAACATAAAGTAGTGGACGCTTCATTGCATCGTAGGGCACGTTTCTAAGGTGCGTGACCTACGAGACAATGCTTTGTTAAAGGCGATGGTTACCATCAGGTGGGCCACAGGCTTATTCTATCTCCAGGTGGTATAAGAAAAAAAAAGTCTAATTACTAACAACAAATGTATTATGTTAAACTAGATTTTGCCCGTGACTTCGTACGTCTTACACTACTAAATGTGAAGGTAACCTAGAAATAAAGCTAAACTCATTCTTGCTACTTGACACCCCATTTTTATCTCATGGGAACTGATGTATGAGATAAAAGGTAGCCTATGTGGTAATCCAGGTTATAATCTACGTATATACCAAATTTTATCAAAATCGGTTCTGCCGTTACGACGTGATGTAGTAACAAACAAACAATCAAACAAACAAATAAATAAACAAACATCCAAACTTTCACATTGATAATATTAGTGTGATTATGTAATTACCTAAAACATTTGGAATATAAAGGTTTTATTATTATTATTCACATTATATTTATTTTACAACTCGTTTATAAAAAAAAAACATTTTTCGCTGCAAAGTATCTTACTAACAAACATATAATAAAAAATATTATTATTATTACATATTTTCATACTTAGATATCTAAGATTAAACTTGTATTTTTTTTAATTAGGCCTCAAATTGAAATATACCTACAAACTCTTGACTTAAATAATGCATTGATGAGAAACAAGGTGTAATTTCTAATAGCAGAAAACACAGCTTTGTATAGATCGTAAAACAAAAATAATTTTCTGGTTATTGTTGCGGAAATACTTACTTATACAACACTTCTATCGACAGCTTAACAGTTACCTGCAAAATTAAAAAGATTTCCTATAAATTGTCTTTGTTAATCTCAGGTTAAACGGTTCATTAACAGTGGCAGATTCTGGAAAAAGGTTAAAAAAAAGGCTTTATCAAGTCTAGAAAAGGACGATTATTTTTGGCAATGAATGCAGTAAGTATTCTGTGAATTGTCTTTTGTTCTTGGAACAATGAACTGAATGATCTGGGAAGAATAAGCGACAAATTCATGATTTTGGGAATCACCATTTCTTAATCCTTGTCTCTTAGATTATTTCAAAGTAGGTATTTATGATTATTATTTTAGTTTTTGGAATTTATACCTTAAATCTTAAAATATTTGACTCTAACAGTGTCATTTAATTTTGAGAAATAACATGAAGTTATTGACTTTGGTAATTAAATTCGTTAGCGTGTAAAAATATGTTTTACTAGCTGTCGCCCGCGACTTCGTACGCGTTACACTACTAAATGTGTAGGTAACCTAGAAATAAAGCTAAACTCGCTGTTGCAACTTGACACCCCATTTGTATCCCATGGGAACTGATATATGGGATAAAAGGTAGCCTATTTGATAATCCAGGTTATGATCTACGTATATACCAAATTTCGTCGAAATCGATTCAGCCGTTACGACGTGATTGAGTAACAAATGAACAAATTAATAAATAAACATCCAAACTTTCACATTTATACCTAATGTTAATGTGATTTACCAAAATAAATTCTATAAATCTTAGACATTTTATAAGTACCTACCTACCTACTTAGGACAATAATAAAAAAATAGGCACCTACCATGGAAGTTAGATAGCCAGAGCTAATAATTATAGATATTTTTATACCAAATTAACAAATATTTAACATAAAAACTTTAAAAAATTCGCAGTAGTACAATGGACGGCCTTATCTCTCAAATCGATCTGTTCCAGGTAAACTTTGGATGAACTGTAAAACACAATAAATTATGAATTATAAAAAAATCCCGTCTGGTTAGATGGTTTTCCCGTAAGTGCCAGATAACACGTTAAAATAAAAAAAAAACAATAAAAAAACAGTCAAACGTAAGAAGTTTCCTTAAAGTATACCCTTTATTACCAACATAATAGCACGTGCTTGGCGCCGGAACAAAATACAGAAACAAAGAGACTAGGCTTCTATCACCAAACGAATGCGACGACCACCCAATCACGCCTTTGTTACACCCACGACAGATAAATACTAATATTCGTCACCAAAAATAGAAAAAAAAACTTCGTTTTACTATGGTTTTTACCTGAAATTTCGTGGAGGGGTGGGGAGGAGCGAGGGGCGACGCTGCGCGGCAGTCTGGCTCGAACCTCGGCCGCGAAACACGACGTAGGCCGATTGCCGCCTAATCCGAACTATACATACAGAGCTGTGCAACGCATGTTTATAACAACGAAAAACTTTTTTTAAATACATTTATTTTTTATGTTGTGATCTTTGCACGTGTAATTGAGGAGTCGTGTTTTTATCGATAAGATAAATTAAACAGTCGTGCGGTGTCGTGTCAAGTGATTGATCGCGTCGGAATTAAAATATTTTTAATCGATTAATTTGTGCCGAGTTTTGTGCTTCGGTTTGGATTTTGACGTTTTGAGGTGAGTGCATTTTTTATGATTTTTTGGATAAAAGCGGCCAAAAAAATTACAAAACAATAAGGATGAATAAAAATAAAATCGTGACCTTCTGAATTTATAGACCATCGACACATTTTATTGAAAATTGATAACATATATTCACTGTTCATATATTTTTTTATTAACTACCCACTTTCTTATCTAAAATAAAGATAACCTGAATTTTTAAAAAAGTACTTAGATCTTTTAGATAAAATGGTAGCTATGATGATTCCTTGTTTAATTTTGACCGATATTGTAAATATATTTTGTAGGTAGCTTTAATCTGACCATGAGATTTAGGCCTAACTTTAACTTAACGTGGCTTACAATCAAACAATCCAGTGCATTAATTTTCTATTATAGTATCTATAAGAATAGATGATTTTCATGATGATATGCGAAGGGTAGCTAGAGACAAGGCCAATATATATTTAAGAAACTTAAAATAGGAGACTTCCGCGCAGTAACTAAAATTTAACGTAAGTACTACCTACCTACTTAGATATTTATAGATAAAATATTATCTTATTTTGATATCCAAGATTCTTTGAACTAAATAGGTAATACGTAAAACATACGTAAGTAAAAACTAGCTTTTTAATCAATGACTGTTTTTTTTTGTAAAAATAAGCTTATTTTAACTGAAAAAGACTGGTTCGCTTTGGTGATCCTTTTTTCATTATTTCTTTACAAAATAAAACAAATACACCTTCTTCATAAATACTTTTTAAAATAACACAGCCATAAACCTTGTTAAGTAGATTATTAGGTAAATGATATGTAACATTCTGAAAAGTCTCAAATCCATGATTAAAATAGACTAAATAAGTTAACAGTCAGAACTTAACAGATATCTAATGAAGCATTAGCCTTATCTTAAGAAGTCGTTCCATTTTCCTTTATAAGTGTTTTGATGACGCCATCTATCCCCCATGGCTCAATTAGTAGGTATTGCCATAAGAATTTTTTCTTTCCCGTGACACTATCGATATTGAAACGGGTAAATCAGGTTTTCCCGTGAGGACATTTATGTCATAGGAAATTAATTCTCCCGTGGCACTACCCTGATCAGTTTTGGCCCACCTAATTTATAATAACTAGTGGTTCGCCCCGAACTAAGATCTCGCGAGTCTACCATAAAAACAAAAAAAATATTATTCGTAATCTTTGACTATCAAAATAGTGCCACGAAATAAAAACCAAATAACTTGACCTACAATTTCATTCAAATTACAGGTAACGGGAGTTTATGTTAATTGGTTAGCCTTTTTTGGGGTACAAATTGCAGTTATTCTAGATTTCAGACTTTTGCCTATATGTATTTGTGATACATAAGCTACACGCATATATGTATGTATATTTGTTTGTCCGAGGATAACTTTCGAAGCGTTTATCCGATCATCGTGAAATTTTACACATATGTAGGTAGGTAGTGACGGCACAATTTTTGCATGACTAAATGAGCTAAAAATGTGGGGGGGTTGTTGAGATATTGGGATTCAAGAGGGGTAAAAAAAAATTAAAATGAGACTATTAGGTCAAATGGGATGTCAAATGAAAGGTCTTTATTAGTACATTTTGACCCTGTTTTTATTTTCAGTAAAGTCCTTGTAGTTTTTGAGTTATTAGCCATAATAAAGACTAAACTTTGACAAAATTCACAGAGTACACCAGTGATCCCACAGTGCTGTAATTTGGTATGCGTGTAGCTTAGGTATTACAAATATAGGCAAAAGTCTGAAATACAGAATAACTGCAGTTTGTACCCCAAAAAAGAGTGACCAATTAACATGGACTCCCGTTACCTGTAAAAATTTAGGTATTTAAATGTAATTTAGGTCAAGTTATTTGGTTAATTATTTCGTGGCACTATTTTGATAGTCAAAGATTACGAATGTTTTTTTTTTATGGTAGACTCGAGAGATCTCAGTTCGGGCGAACCACTAGTTTATTTTAAAACCAACAAACAGCTAAATAATGTACCTAAGTTAGTAAAGTATTCTGTGTTAGTCGGCATGTAGACTGTATTGCTAACTTGTAACCCCCTGCATTTATGACAGTAATAAAACCATTCTGAAGGATGATTTTCAAAAAGTTTATACACGGCGTGTGTTTGATAAAATCTAGGTATATTTTATCAAACAAACTTTTTAAAAATCATCCTTTCACAAGTTTTTATTTCGATCTTTAAACTTGCAGGGGTTAACAGTTAGCGACGGTGTCTGCAATCGCAAATCATTTGTGAGTTATTATTAGTCCACGTGATAGATACATTATCATAAAAAGAAAGATTCAGGTAGAGGGTCTGTCAGAGGTAGATTACAAAAGTTGTGATCACAGCAAACCCCTTTTAGAAAATGAATACGGAGAAAATCCATATAAAATCAAACAATAAAGGTAATTTAGATAGTCACAAGTCTAATGGCGACTTGCGCAACGATGCCTAATCATATGTAGGTAATGCCTAAATGTTAAATGTTACGTCAAATTTAAATATGTCGCTAAAAACGTTTAGGGATCGTTGTGTAAGCCAGGTTAAGTGTTGTAGAGCTAAAATTTGGTATGATTATACGTTTTAGTGTCGACTATGAAAGTTATCCATAGTCCATCTATTGTAAATTCTAAAGTAACTCTGTACCTGTACTAGTCGCTAATTACGCTTAGGGTAATCTGCACAAACAAGTAACGTCCAATTAACTTGGTCTTTATGGCATTGCATAGATTCTGTCACTCTGATACATCATCAACAACCTATAACAGTCCACTGCTGGACATAGGTCTCTCCCAGGGTGCGCCATTGAGCCCGATCCTCAGTTCTTCTCATCCAACCTTTGCCAGCCACAGCGCGCAAATCGTCACTCCATCTAGTCGGAGGGCGTCCTACACTTCGCTGATACATACAAGTAGCTAATTCTAATTCTAGGGGGGAGAATTGCACTGACGTCCTGCATAGGGATGTATTGTGCATTATCCCCCTTTTAAGACACACATATAGACAATCATTTGTTCACAATACAAAATAGATCTATACTAATATTAAAAAGAGGAAAGATTTGTATGTTTGTAACGAATAAACTCAAAAACTAAAGGTCCGATTTCAAAAATTCGTTCACTATTAGAATGCTACATTATCCCTGTGTAACATAGGCTACTTTTTACCTGACTGCGCAGAAGGAGGGTAATGTTTTTATTGACAAACCATGCGTGCGAAGCCGCAGGCGAGTCAGCTTGTGCTAAATATACTCGTAGTACAATGCAGTTACATTTTAAGACAGAGAAAAGACAAAAAAAAGGTCCATTGAAATATTATAAACCTGATCCCCGTAATTCCAATTCCTTGAAGTAACGGAGTAGGATTTTGGGTTGATGTTAGGGTTGCCAACATTTTTTCGGGATAATATAGTACATATTTTTCAAAATAAGCTTTAAAAAATATAGTATTTTATGGAAAAAGCAATAAATAAAAAAATATATTATTTATTTTAAGCCTTTTAGGCACGGAACTTGACGAACTTTCGGAATCGCTACCACTTTCTATGACAAATTTATTTAGGACTTCAACTTCTCAAAAGAAAGAACAACATCAAATTGAAAATAATTATCGAAATCCCAAAACAAAAATAAAGCAAACAAAATATTTGTTTGACGTTATCAATTTGACATTACGGACAGGTTCGGAACACGGAAATTTTATACTACGTTACTTACTTAGCTTAAAAATTCATTGGTTCGGATACCTACATGCTTTTGCATCAGTTTTAGGTTAATGTAAAGGAGCGTTCATACATTTAATACGAAGGATTTGTTTGTTGGATTTCGATGTTGAAAATATAGTATTTTTGCGTACTTTATTACTTCAACGGTATATAGTACGCAGACTCGAAATATAGTACAATACTAGGTATATACTATAGTACGGTTGGCAACCCTAGGTTGATGGCAGCAGCTTTCCAGGATACAGGATCTTGTTGTGTTAGAACAAGGGCCTTTTTTATAGTCAATAAAATATTTTTATTTATTTATTCGCTTTTGGCTATTTAAACCACGTTGAGGCTTTTAGACGACCTTAAACTTCGACATCAGAGTTGATAACTTTTAGGCACTTCAGCCTGTCGAGTCAGTGGATTATTAGATGTTTAAAATACCTGTGTGTTTAATTAAAATACAAACGTGTGATACTACGTCAAGGTGGTAAAAAAAACCTGGGACCTAATAGCCGCCTCGCCTGATGCCATTGTTGTGGCCAAACACCTGTCCAACATACTATGAATAGAAACGTAGAACTCTTGACACGCTAAGAAGAAGAAGACGTCGAGGTTCTGCGTTCGTGAAGTCATTCACTCTAATCCTGTCTGGTAACCAGCGCTGGTACACATCCATGCATGTGTACAGCATTATGCTGAGACAGGACCATTTGGTTCATGCACGCGGTGACTACCGATAAACCTACATCTCCTACATTCTATATATTCTTGCCTATATGTACCTTTCTTTGTACCTATTGTATTTATCATACCGTTGTATTTATATCGTGTTATCGTCCTATTTTCAAAGTCAAGGTATACAACCATTTCCTTTCGTTGTCTCGTAACTGCTAGTTAGTGTTTATGTTATTTATCCTCCATATGTAGTGCAGTTTATTTATATATTATTTATGTTTATTATTATACATAATTAATAGATACATATTATTATATGGGTTCTGTTTATGTATGCTTATAGGCTCTTACACCGCCGTATTTTTATTTTTGTTTATCCTGTCCATCCAAAAGTTGTCTGGAAGAGATCGCTTTTACTGATAAGACCGCTTATTGTACCGTTATTTATTCATCATTGTGTTATTTAGTACGTAGTGTTATCTGTACTGTAACTTGGCAAGATGCGGTGATGACAGGTGGAGCAGGGTAGCGACTTAATGGTGGCCGACGAATGGCTGTAGGGTGGACGAGACGACATCGTTAAAGTCGCGGGACATCAATGGGTGTGATAGCGCAGGATCGTGGCGGATGGCACAAACTTGGGGAGGCCTGTACCTGCTGGGTGAAGTAGGGCTATGGATGATCGTGTTATCTGTAAAAACCTGTGTATGTCCAATAATTTTTTTTTCTTTCGTTACCGATATTTTGTTACTTATGTAGGTATTTCTGTGAATAAAGACCTTTGAAAAAGATTTAATTAATAGTTTGTACTTAATACTTTAGTTACTTTGTGTATGCTTTAGGTTTATTGATTATAAATTCGGGAGTTATTCTCAGTAAACTCCATTAGCACACTCATTTCAAACCATTTACTCCTAAATCGTCTAACACACCCCCAATTCAATAATAATAAGTATATCCACGTGCAACCATTCAAGGGTAGTTGCAGGGGTGTGTATAATATCCATTATAGAAATGAATTTAATCTGCAACCCCTTTAGTATGTATATACTTTTGTTTGATTTGACAGCTTCAGTTTTGGTAGTGACGATTTGGAATTTGTAGGTACTAATTTAAATAGGGTTTTTGTTAAGGATCACGCCAATATAGTTTTGCATGGTTATGCTGCCGGATCGATTACGTCACGTAGCATTTAAAAAAATCAATACAACGAGTTGTAGGTCTACGACCTATTTTGCGATGCAGTTTAAAAAACTACTCAAAGCGCATCAGTAAAATTAAATAAATAATGATTACCAGATAACTGATACAATACTCATAATAAAACCGCATCTTATACATACAGTTTAAGCCTATACATTAGAAGACTTAATCTAAGATTATACCATCAACTTACTCTATCCTCGAAGCTTTGCTGGAAGAAAACACTTGTTAGATTTTAGCTCGCTTTTAAAAAGTCCTTTTAGTAAGCTTTTTGTCTGAAATCTATCTCATTTTAGGAACAGATTTTGTTCACAGATAGTACACAGTATAATAGCGTCACTAAAAGGTAACCGCTTTTTATGTCAAGTTGAAACTTGAAGAAGGATCGAGCTAAGCGAGATCTCCAAATCAACTTGGGAAAATCGGCGTTGTATGTATGTATGTTTGTTTGTCCGAGGATAACTTTCGAAGCTTAGATCCGATCATCATGAAATTTGATATACAGTGATGGCACAATTTTGGTGAGACTAAATGAGCTAAAAATGTTGTGGGGTTGTTGGGATATTGGGGTTCAAGAGGGGTAAAAATAAAAATGAAATCATTAGGTCAAGTTATTAGGTCAAGTGAAAGGTCTTCATTAGTACATATCGACTCCGTTTTTATTTTTAGTGATGTCTTTGTAGTTTTTAAGTATAATATGTATAAACTGAACTTTGACCAAATTCACAGGGTACACCAGTAACCTCACAGTTCTGAAATTTAGCTTTAGTGACACAAATATAGGCAAAAGTCTGAAATCCAGAATAACTGCAATTTCTACCCCTAAAAAAACAAATTAGATGAACTCCTACCTATAATTTGAATAAAACTTTAGGTCAAGTTATTTGGTTATGCATTTCGTGGCACTATTTTTTATAGTCAAAGATTACAAATAATATTTCTTTTTTGTGTTTATAGGAGACTCGCGAAATCTCAGTTCGGAGCAAACCACTAGTTATATTATAGAATAAAAAAGTGGCACTCCATTAGTGCCGACAGAAGTGAAAACTTGAACAATTACGAGATAATTATATACAGAGGTGTCGGTAACGATAACAGTGTCGCGAGTTCAATGGTTTTTTTCCCATCTCAAAAAATTCCCAACGCGCCTAAAGAAGTTTTCACTTTTAAAAAATACAATATTAAGTCTTAGTTATTAGATGAGTTAAATTTAAATCGTTAGTATATTATATTACGTAGTACACCCAAAACATGTACCTACCCCATATTTTACCACCCAAAATTCATTTTCACGGTAACAACTAACAATATAGGTATTTTATATTCGCAACGTTTCCTCCATAAAACATCTCAAGGGGTCCAAAGTCCAACCCCTAGGGGGCGTGACGAGGCCACGCCTGGCGCAATTTATACACTTTTTGACTTACCCCATTTTGGTTGAGACGCGTCAAGTTATTGAAAAATGAAGCTATGTTTTTCTAGTTTTTTAAATAAATGTCTTTTTATTGGTTTTGCGTAACCTAATTTTGGATGAGAAGCGACGAGTTATAAAAAAAATATAGCCTTTTTTCTCTGCAGAATCTAGTTACTTAATAAAATTGTTATTATCATCTTATCATCGTTAACCCGTATAAGTCCACTTCTGGAGATAGACTCCACAATAATCTTGAACTGGTAACGCGCGAGTGATGCCTTATAGTTGGAAGAACTGACGGCAATTGGGAAAGGTTCTAGAGTGTAGACCACGCAATGGAAAGCGCAGCGAAGGACCCCCTCCCCTTCCTCCCCCCTCCCCACTAGATGGAAAAATGACCTGTGAAGGTTTGCTGGGAGCCGTTGGATGCAGGCCGGACAAGATCGACCGATCTTCCGAATCCAGAGCAACAGCTGTAGGCAGTAGGAAGGGCTCGAAGAACTGACGGCCGTTGGGGCAGATAGGTTCTCGAGTGTAAACCAAGCATTAGATGGAACGATGACCTAGCTAATAACCACCGCAGTTAAACTAGCTTTCTATTAAAAATAACCGCATCCGAATAGGTAAATCCCTTTGGGAACAATCATGCCACAGACAGACACACAGACATAGGCGGCAAACTTATAAATCCTCTCTTTTAGCTCTGGGGGTTAAAAAAACTGCAGTTAATTGGACAAAAAGTGATACTATTAGATTTTACCCTTCACTGAGATTAGATAGATAACAGCCAATTAAATCTGTTTGTATGTTTGTCCGGGGTTTGAACCCCTAACGATGCGCTTAATTAGCTACTGGTGGACTTTATATCGAACTAGCTGACGCACATGACTTCGCACGGTCACTCGGGGATAGAACCTTTCTATCAGTGAAATAACCATCAGAACTGGTTCAGTAGCTGCCTGAGACAACAAACATACGAACTAACAAACAACAAACTTTTCCTCAATATAATATAAATATAAAAGTAGGTTCTTACACTTACCTATAGTCAAAAATACGAGGCATGCCTTTTAAGTTTTGTCGTTTGAAGAAAAAAACACAACTAGAACCTTATAGTACTTTTTATTGTTTTTCAAAGTATTCACCGCGTAGCTTAATGCACTTTTCCATTCGCTCAAACCAGTTATTATAACATTTATTTCACTTTAAAGTGGGGGTGTTCAAAATGGCTGACTTGAAAGCGTCGACTGCTTCTTCACCGGACTGGAACCTTTCACCATGAAGACTTTTCTTAATTTTAGGAAATGTAAAGAAATCTTTGGGGCTTAGGTCAGGACTGTATGGAGGATGGTCAAGAATTTCTACTTTTTTCTGCTTCAAATACTCAATCGTTTGACGAGCGCTGTGTGAGCTTGCGTTGTCGTGGTGCAGGATGATGCATCGCTTTGAGTTAGATTTTCGAAGTTCGGCGATGACTTGTGGTAAACAAACTGCGGTATACCACTCTGCGTTAACCGTTCTACGATCTTCAAGTGCAATAGCCGCAACATGGCCGGCTTTTTCAACGAACGTGGCCACCATCTTCTTTGAAGTGCTTCAAGAACGAACAACTTTAGTCGGCTTTGGCTCGTCTTGAAAGACCCAGATTGTAGATTGTTGTTTGGAATCAGAATGGTAGGCATAGATCCAAGATTCGTCACCACTGATGATGCCGTAGACGTGATTTGACTTTCCTCGGTTGAACCTTTGCAGAGTTTTCTTACACCATCTGACGCGGGCCGCCTTGTGATCGTCGGAAAGCAGATGCGGTATCAAACGGCAAACTAGCTTTCTCACACCAAGCGCTTCATGCAAGATCTTCTGAATGGTTGTCCCTGAGATGCCTAATAGAGCCTCTATCTCTCGATACGTCACATGACGATCTTCGAGAATTAGTTGTCTCACAGCAATGATGTTATCTTCAGTGAAGGCGGATTTTGGGCGTCCTTCGCGAAATCTGTCACTAACACTAGTATGTCCACGCTGGAATTCTAAATACCAGCGTTCGACAGTCCGCAGACATGGGGCTACATCACTGAACACAGATGTTAGCTCTTCTAAACACTGAAGCCGTGTCAGGCCTCTTCTAAAGTTGTAGAAAATTATTGCACGAACATTTTCCTTAGAAAGATTCATTTTCGTACGTGACCTGACAGATTCAAATCGAAACTGTGACTAAACAATAGCATTAATCCTAATACTTTCAACTGTTTTGAGATTCAAAATGTAAACACATTCGAATATAGAACAGTTCCAAATTCAAAATTGCCGGAAAATATGGAAACGACAGAACTTAAAAGGCATGCCTCGTAGTGGCGGCGACTGTTTTACGATTTACATCACACTAATATTATAAATGCGAAAGTTTGAACGTTTGTTTGTTTTTTATTCAATGACGCCGTAACAGCTGAACCGATTTCAATGAAATTTGGTATGTACGTAGATTATAACGTGGATTACTAGATAGGCTCCTTTTTTTGACAAACAACGCGTGTGAAGTCGCTGGCGGAAGTTAGTCACTAATACTTGTTGATCTATAAATTTATTTATGTAAATAAGTACCTATAATAATAAGAAACTACCCAGAAAATATCTGTAGAACATACAAACATTTGTTCTGTGGTGTGAATCGAACCCGCAACCTCCAGCATCTTAGCTATTCGACCATCACGTAACAATATCCGTTAGGTATTACTTAGATTTTGCGAAACTTAATAAGGGAACTTAATATTCTAAATTGAAAATGGTTGATTCTAATTAAACACCAGACTAATAAAGACACGATTGGCTCAGTATTCATTAGTTTAAATTTCTACTCATATAGTTTTACGATTTAACACCAATAAAGCATAAAACATTTAATTATAAATTTTGGGTATCGATAGAACATTCTACAGCGATTTTAGTTATCAATTCAGAGTAGTTGCCAGTACAGAGGACGAAATGCAATCTTATTTTTTTTAGTTTAATTTTAGAATTGGTCCCTTCTTTCTCCAAATAAACTTTAACTATGCCAAATCTCACACACCTCCGTGCGCGTAATAAGCTTAAAAAGGGATACAAATTTTCTCTTCGCGTATAACGGTTATTAACGACATGTGAATACATTAAAATCACAAGGATCATCTTGAAACCTCAATTTTACTGCCTGTTCCTTCTCGACCACGCCAGGAAAGAAAGGCAAGAAATGCTTAATTAATTGCCTTAAGTGCTTAATTTTGACTCCCTTCAGAGAAGAGCCATTAGGATCTTCGGCGATCCCAAACTCGCCGAGAGGCTGGAGCCGCTGGGTCAACGCCGTGATATCGGATCGCTCAGTGTATTCTACCGCCTGTATAATGGAGAATGTTCTGAGGAGCTATTTGATCTCATCCCGTCGTCGAGATTTTACCACCGCACTTCTCGACAACGTAATAAAGCTTATCCACATATCGTCGACAATTGGGTATCGCGCACCACACGCTTCACGCGATCTTTTCTACCCCGTATGGTGAACCCAGGATAGATGCCGCAGTGAGATAGGTGCCCCTAGTTTAAAAAAAACATAAGTTCCCGAAATCGCAAAAAATAATTAATAGGTTAAATAAGGAGCGTACACGCCACACACCTCCAATACACAACAATAACAGCCATCTTTCGATGAAATTGTCAAAAATAACTTGGGAATCAATGAAATATCCAGAAAATTTGGTATTCCATCCCAGTTCAAACAGCAAAAATAAAGAAAACTCACCCAATAACTATAATAAAGCGAAAGGAAAGGAAACAAAAGGTTTGCTAGTGAAGAAAACTAAGAATGACAAATAAGAAAGCCAACAGACAGACATAAATTACTTAATTGAATGCTTTGCTGACTACAATAATCGAATACAATAAGTCGGATCTTGACTTTGTAGTCAAGATCCGACTGGATTCAATGTATATGTAAATATCATTTTACTCTAATGAGCGTTCATGCTAGATGTGGCTGCTCAGGATGTTGAATTCTTAAAGCACTTTCCAACTAAACCTAAATACGGGACGTATCTTAATTAAAAGTGTTGATTATATGAAAATTTTAAATAATTACCTATGTTAATTTATGATTATGAACGTTAAAATTTAAATGTTGATTTTTTGTTAGACAAATGCTTAAGTTCAATTATTATTCTATATACTTAAATAAAACATTTTATATTGTATTTTACTTTTGTTTATTCTATAGGGCATCTATCCTCCTTAGCATTTTCATGGTGGAGCATCTATCCATATAGGTAGGCAGCTATCCTCAAAAAAATGCTTCTGCGAAAACGAAATTTCTGCACAATCTGGTCAATAAAGATAGCTCGTAATGCAAGATAAAAGATTTAACTAGCTATATTCATAGGAGTTATTCATGGTAAATTAATAGTTTTAAAATTACGAGGCTCATTAAAAAGTGGGGCATCTATCCTGGGTTTACCCTACTTGCAAGATGTGGAATGAGCTACCATCTGAGATTTTCCGACATGGTACGCTTCAAGAGAAATGTAAAGAGGTTTCTACAGGGTAGGAACGCATCGACAATACCCCGGGTGTTGCCGGTGTTAATAGGCGACGGTGACCGCTTACCATCAGGTGGGTCCGTAAGCCTGTTTCCCCACAAATAACATAAAAAAAAACAATAGCAATAACATACCTAGCAGTAACAACACAAGAATTTAAAAACTAGTGTGTTTTGTGGCGAGGGATAATATTTTTATAAATTAATTTCACAGCCAAGCGTGTAAGGTCTAGTGCGCACGATATACCAGGTTAATGTAACACGCAACAAAAACAACACAACTTTTACGCTTTTTGAACAGTGATTTACCACATTTTAGTACTATGTTCGTGGGTAAGTGGGACATTTTGATTAAGGGGAGGCTCCTAAAATTGTATGATTTGTATCAGAACTTAATGAGTTTCATCATGGTTTATTATGGTTCATTATGTCTCATCATTGTAAAATGTAGGATTGGTTAATCCTACTTTCAATCTGTCAAAGTTTTGACTTAGTATCGATAATCCATACAAATATTATTAAAAAAATAAAAAATAACTAAAAAGAATATAAAAAGATGCGAAAATAACTCTGTTTGTTACGTTTTCACGACTAAACCGCTGAACGGATCGTAATGAAATTTGGCAGGGAGATAAATTATATCTTGGGGAAGAACATAGGGTATATATTTGTTTCAAAAATAATCTTGAAGGGGTGAAATATAAGGATAAAAGTCCACGCGAATGAAGTCGTGGGTAACAGCTAGTTAACTATATTTTTTTGCAGTGAATCTAGATCAAAAGAAGTGAATTGTCAAGATCTAGTGCCTCAACATCATTTTTCGAGGAACTTGAAATAAAAATACAAATTTTGATATTGAGATTTTGAGTCTTTGAGATTTTGGCATCTAGACTATATTTTTAGATGACGTATCTCCAGACAGCGCCATTTATTACGCTAGTTGAAACTAGTTTTTACTTTTTAAATTGAAAATGAAAAGCTCTCATTATTCAATGAGTTCTAAGTTGTGTACTGTAAACATTACAAGCTAAAGAAACTAACATATAAATTGAACATCAAAAAATGTGCAATAGGCGGTTTTTTGGTACAAATCCAGCGTGTTGAAAAAATTGTTTATTTCTTTGTTGATATACCTATTGCCTTAATTTTTACGACCAATCCCCAGCTCGTTGACAAGCCATCACGCACACGTAATCTCTCACACCGAAGCCTTTTTTTTTTCTTTACGATGGGAAAATACTTTACGCATTTCCTCCAAACTCAGGGAGAGCTGAAGGGGTCTGTCGGACTCTCCGTAAGCTATCAAATAACTGCATACCGAATAAAAACCCACCGATATGCCTTAATTCACCTCAGTGCCAGTGCACATCAAACCGCCTATCGGATGAGCGGGTCGATGCTGCTCTAGCACCTGACAAGGTCACGGGGTCCCGGTTGGATTCAAACTAGCGGTGTGTATCTCTTTCCGGATATGGTTCTGGGAGTCGTTTCTTCAAACTAACATATATGATTCATATTTTTCAAGTAAAATAAGTGGCTCATTTGCATCTGACTCTCGACGTCTGGCTCATACTCTTAGGCCGCGTGGATACACTGTACAAGATAGAGAGAGAAATTGATAAGAAGATAATTGGTTTGTTCGTGAAACGAAAGAAACAAAACTAGACTTCGGTTATAATCGGATGACTCCGTGTCCTTCCTACTTGGCATCATGCTAGTGAACGAGACAACCAGTAGAAGTTGCGTAAGGGTAAAAGAGATGCAAATGGATCTGATACATACGATTATAATGTGTCAGATCTAGGTGATATCTATCTATCTAGATCTGGTTCTGAGCTGCGATTGCTTCACATTATGTCAGAGCCGATGATCTAACTAGAAATGAAACGTTTCAAAAATTCAGATCCGGCCGGATCCCGATAAAGATAAGTCAATCTCATCCAAGAGTAAATTTTACCGCCTCGACTGACAACTGACGTATGTGCTTGATGTAAGGCGATACATTTCAGTTAGTATAACTGGAAATTAGGCAATGAAAGTTGAGTACCTAGTTACTAACTTATAACTTTGTTGTCTATAAAAATCACGCTTAAATCTATAAAAGACGCATGTGAATTATCAATTTCCCAATCTGAACAAACAATTGTGTAAGAAATTAGATTATTTAAAAAAACCATCAATTAGATAGCTATCGTGGTTCTGACATGTCGATAGCTTATCTATAAGTTATCGAAGAGTTAATCGGGGAATTTTTAGTAATTTAGATAATGAAATCAAAGAGCAGGTGTCTATTGAATAACATGCATAATGCTTCTGTATTGGCGATTATGAGTAATTTAAGGTATTTAGATTGTTCTATTTAAATTAGCACGGTTTATTTCGAGTTAAGCGCATTAATATGAGATTAATCTTTATTTTGTCGTGCGCTTGAGTTTTTTTTGGATCTCTAGTATCAGTAGAACAACTGATTCTTTTGACGACCTCCGTGGCGCAGTGGGCGAATAGCCGCGGAACAAATGTTTGCATGATCTACAGATATTGTTGTTTCTCTATAGATATAAGTACTTATGTATTTACAAAAAAGTATATAAGTATTATATCAGTTATCTGGTTCCCATAGTACAAGCTTTGCTTAGTTTGGGGCTAGTGGCGTTCTGTGAAATGTCCAGGCTTAATTTTTTTTTAATTTATTTTTTGGTGTCAATACTCCGATTGGTACAAAGCACCGAAATTGTCTGAACCTACTGCTGGGAATAGGCTTCCCCAAGTTTGTGCCATCCGCCACGATCCTGCGCTAGTCTCCTCCATTGACGACCCGCGACTCCAACTATGTCGTCCACCCATCTCGCTGCCGGACGTCCTACCCTTCTATAGCCATTCCTCGGCCACCATTCAATCGCTACCCTGCTCCACCTGCGTCGTCATCACGTCTTGCTAAGTGTCCCGCCCAAGACCATTTGAGCTCCATAACTCAATTCCCAACGTCATGAACCTTCTCTCTCTGCCTCTGTGGCACAGTGGGCGTATAGTCGGCTGAGACGCAGGAGGTAGCGGGTTCGATTCTCGCCGCAGAACAAATGTTTGCATGATCTACAGATATTTGTTCCGTGTTTGGGTGTTTTTCTATATATTATAAGTATGTATTTACAAAAAAAAAAGTATATAAGTATTCTGTCAGTTATCTGGTTCCCATAGTACAAGCTCTGCTTAGTTTGGGGCTAGATAGCGCTGTGTGAAATGTCCAGCGATATTTATTTATTTTTTCGTTTACGGATATCGACGTTTGGAACTCGATGTAAGAGTTTGATGCTGAGGATGGTATTCTCCATGGCTCTCTGTGCATCTCTTAACCTATACACAGCCTCCTGCATGAGCGTTCTAAAACTCCACAGAGTCTGAAGACCCGCTTATTTAGCCAATGTGTTCTGCCCACCATGACTTACGGTGCCGAGACATGGACGCTCACGCAGGAGGCTTAACAGATTAGCCAAAGTAATTAACGTTCCGCGTGGATGGGTGACCACTATTGAAAATTTGCTATGACTGAGAGTTTACGTGCTTTATAGGGCCTAATACCCTACTTAAGATAAATAACCCTATTAGGGTACCTAATATATTTTTTTGTGACAACCCCGAATAACTTAAGTCTACAAAAATGCAAAAATGAAATAAATAAGGTGGAAGGATAATTCTACACAAAAAAAAATTAGCTTTTTTTTTAATTTTATGATTGCCTTATCATAAAATTTCTAAGTTCGTGTTCTAATTTTGACAAAGGCTAATTTCTATATTTTATTTGACTATTAATGTCAGTTTACGAATTTTTATAACATTTGATTTGCATATCAACTGTGTGCGTCACATTTAGGCCGGTCATAATCGGAATTCGAAGTCACCAAATCCATACAAAATCAAGGACCTTGTCACATACGTACTTACGTTATTTTCCGATTTATTTTTGGATTAGATACCTACATATCATAATTTTATTTGCTTTACTGAGTCATAAAATAATAGTAAAATTTGTTCCTATCTGAGAATGCCTGTAAACGAGCATTCTAAAGCTAATGGTAAGTTCCCAAGTGCGTAATGCTCGACGTTTTTGCTTCTAATCGAGCAAGATCGAACTTAGAAGAAAAAAAAAATAACTTAAATCTTACGCTAAACGAATGGAGCATCACCCAAATGAGCTTGCGAATGAGCTAATGAAAAAAACCACAACCTTTAGTAGATTAAAGAGGACAGCCCCTCAAGACCTCATATAGCACATAAATGGAAGATGGAAGGGCCACTAGGTTTACATACATCCATACATGGCCAACGCGAACTATTGACTAAACTCTAGCTCAATGCTCTGATGGGCAGATTGCAAGAAAACAATGAGATTAAAACAAAAAGTCACACTGGGAGGTATTTGATCATCGAGCATGAACGTAAAGTTGCCTAGAGCGAAGCGTGGCCACCTTATGGGTGCATTTTGCTAGCAGTGACCAGGGGCTAATATGAACCAGGGCAGCGTTTACTTACTTTGCCCACTACTTTTTTGGATCAAGTGGAAACATTATACGATTTGATGCTTAAACCAAATTTCATCGAAAACGGTCCAGCTATTTAGTCGTAAAAACTTATCAAACAGACAGAGAGACAGCGTTACTTTAGAATTTATAATACTTAAAAATACAACTCATAAAATGTGTGTCCGCCTTTAATGTTCGCGCTCACACAAACCGCACCTTAACACAATATAGTGCCAATAAAAGTCAAAATCAAAATTATAAAACGCAAAATCTGGTAACTTACAGTTAATCTAATTATAACTAAATTAGTTTATATAAATTATTTGACGTATAAATATAGCAATAAAATTACTTACCTGTTCTAGTTTAAACGTGTTTAACTGCTACTTTAATATTATGTTTACGATGAGTAGTAAATATCACTTCGTGGTGAGATATATCACATTTTAATGTCTCATGGCAACCATGGTATGTTTTTACTGACATTGAATTCTAATAACTTTTTGTCATAAAAGCATCATAGTTCTAATTCCATTTTTGAAATTTAAATTTGTAATTTGAAAGGAGAACAGGAAAAGTTGTGCCGCAAGTGTGTCGTTTTTAGGGTTCCGTACCCAATGGGTAAAATGGGACCCTATTACAAAGACTCCGCTGTCTGTCTGTCTGTCTGTCACCAGGCTGAATCATGAATCATGAATGATGTCTCATGAACCGTGATAGTTAGTCATTTGAAATTTTTACAGATGATGTATTTCTGTGGCCACTATAACAGAAAATACTAAAAACAGAATAAAATAAATATTTAATACAACAAACGTGATTTTTTTGTTTCTTTTTTGCTCGATATTGATAACGGCAACCGGTAGACGCTTGAAATAATCACAGAATATTTAGTAATATATTCAATTTAAAAATAAAAAAGTATGTGTGGAATTCACACGTGGTAGAAGAGAAACCTTCAAAAATGTTGGTTTCAAGATAATGAGACGATTGTAAAATTTTGGGAAGATGATAATTGTAGGTTTTAGTAATGATCATAGTGATGCAAAGTTAGATAATTATTAACACGAATGGAGGGAGCACGAAGCAAAGCACAAAGAGAACCACGAACATAAGAAACACTATATAATGCTTCCTGTCTCATTTTCTCCCACGTTAAATTTTATGAATTTATGTGTCTGTCTGTTTTGACTGTCGCTTTTTCGTTTCATCGACTTTAAAATCACAACGATGCTAAAGAATCAAAAAATAAATTAAAAAAAAACAAATATTTAAGGGGGGCTCCCATACAACAAACGTGATTTTTTTTGCCATTTTTATAGATAATGGTACGGAACCCTTCGTGCGCGAATCCGACTCGCACTTGGCCGGTTTTTTAACTAAATTTTTTTTTATGAATCAAAGTATTTACGTGTTGTTTGTCAACAAAAGCCTATGTTTGAATCCAGGGTCGTAATCTATCAACATACCAAATTTCATCGAAATCGGTTCAGCCATGATTGAGTAACAAACAAACATACAAATAAATAAACAAATATCCAAACTTTTACATTTATATTGTTAGTGTTGTTTGTATGTAAAATGACAATGTATTGATTTAAATGTTCATAATATTTGTTCAAACAATTCGTTAGATACAAGTTCCGACTAAACCAATCAGGATGAGTTTACATTGAGTCAGTTACTGGCCTCAGTTTATTGGCCTATGTTCACTCGATGGACGTTCTTAAATTTGACTTAGAAAACTATCATGATTTATTTCAATCATTATTATAAATTTATAATTTATACACAGTGTTTCTTACTATATTTAAACTTATACAGTGTGTTACCGCATTTACGTCATTAATATCACGGGGGGCTACTGGCTAGTATTGTTTGTAGTAAAATAGTTTTGTTTTTAAATGCATTACTTACTCATTCAAATACTACATTCAAATTAATTCATTCATTACGTATTTTTTTAATTTTCAATTTACCTTAATTTTAAGTCCTAAAATATCAATAAAACAGCCTGTATAAAATAGGTAAGTAAACAAATCATATTAATTCATCATGTAAGTACTGACAAAGCGGCATCGCAAAGCGCCGCCGATTTACGTTAAAAATTGATTATTGGAAATGTATCGATTACTGGATAAATATTTAAGCTACCGGCATTAAAACAGTCTCTAAAATCAGTTAATACGATTCTGCATATGTGATTTAAATTAATGTCGTAATGCGGTGACAGACTGTATACGCAATATTATTTTACAAATACCATTTTTAATTCTAATAATTTTATATTAAATGAAAATTATATTTAATTAATACGTAAGTAAGTAAGGGCTAGGTACTTGCGCAACGATGCTTAAACGTATCTAGTGGCTGAATGTGATTTGGAGAGTTGTCAAATCTTGCAAATACTTCAAATTTAAACATTGATTGATTGAAAATACTTTATTGCACTTATAAAACTAGTACAAAGGCGAACTTAATGCTAAAGAGCATTCTCATCCAGATAACCTTTGTGTATTGCACGTTTTATGCACCGTTTTATTTGTGTTTCGATGTTTCGGTTCAATTCGTGAACCTTCATCAGGGTGAGTATCAGGGCGCGTAGTGCGAGGCGAGACGTACTTCGGAGCGGATCGCACTCACCCTGATGAAGGTTCACGAATTGAACCGTAACATTGTCGGTCGAAACACCGATAAAACGGTACTTGATAAATCCCGTATTTATAATAATGATAAGTTTTTAAAGTCTTCAGAGTTGTAAAATAGTGTTACACACACTTTTAATATCGAAAAATAAACAGTCCGGTTGATAATTGCTATGTAATTCCACTACAGTCATGGTGTTTGTCGTTAGTTATATAAAAATAAACATAATTGAATAGCGATTGATGATCATTATCTTATCGTTGGTAGGTCATGGTGATGCATGTTGTTAAATAAATAAAAAAATTCCTTTAAATAATTTTAGCGTTATCAAGCGCGTCTCGCTTATATCTATACATCTACTAGCTGACCCGTGGAACTTCGTACCCCCTTGACATGCATATGACGCGGGCTGCCAATGCACATCAACGGTACAATGGTCAATCGGCCATCATTAGCTGCATCATGTATTAGAAAATGAATTTTCTTCATAATTTCTGTTTGAGTGAAGTTTATCGATATTTTAATAGTTATTCTGCTATTTGAGGCGGAGACAAATCCAACATTACAAAGATCATCAAAATCGGTCCCTCATTCTTCAGTTATAAATGGTATAACTAACACGACTTTGTTTTATATACATATACATATAGATGTCAATATCTTATATTAGCTAAGCAACCCGTTTTTCAATAAAAACATTACCCTCCTACTGCGCAGTCGGGTTAAAAGCAGCCTATGTTACTTGGGGTTAATAAGGCATTCTAATGGTGAAAGAATTAGGAAATCGGACCAGTAGTTTTTAAGTTTATTCGTTACAAACATACAAAAATACCAATCTTTCCTCTTTATATTATTAAGTACCATAGATAAAATAAAAAAAATATTATAATAACTATTGTCTAAAAGCCACAGCTTCAGTTTTTCTTAAAAATATATAATTTTGTAAAATAAAGTTAAGTGTACACTAGGACATTAAAATGCTATATTAAAATCTCTCGCTGAGCATAACATAAGAACCATCAACCTTTTACTAGCGCCAGTCTTATATAAAACTATAAATTTGGACTTGAAACCCGTCCAATCAAAAAAACATTAATAAATAAAAACTTATTACGAATGCGTGTGAATGAAAAGATGCTGCATCATTGGCTACCCAATTAGATGTAGCTACTGTAAAATGGCTGCCTGCTTTTGCCGTTTCCTTTGATTTCCTTAAAAGCGGTGGCCGTGATAGCGGCCGTTACGTGATTTTTAAAAAGAAATAATAATAATTAATTGATATTTTGACTTGTGTTTACTTGTCTTCAAAATACCACTCATGGTCACAGGGGGGAGGGGGCTTAGTTTTTTGTCACTTAGTCAATATCCTCTAGGGAAATATCGCGCATTTTCTAGCTATATTCAAATATGATGCGCAGCGTTTAATGCTTTTTAAATTTGTAATTATAAGTGCACGCACTCTTGGCGTCACTTCGCCGCCATATTATTAAAGACAAAAATGATTTAAAACCATATTTATGAATTACTACATGAAAACTAGAGGAGGAAGGGGGGTCTTGCCATATGCTACAGGTGGTCACCGAGGGGGGGAGAGGGATATATTTTTTTAAACTGGTTACGTAGTATGGGTACGTTCCCTAACGTCTGCGACGTGTGACGCACTTGCGCTGTGTCGTGTAGTCGCCCGCGAAAACGACGAAACAGCACTTTTAGATAAGATGTTGGTTTCGGCTTTGTTTTTTTTAGTTATAATTTTCTATTACATTCTGTGCCAGCGATGTTGAGATAGATGTGTGGGGTAGCGAGAATGGTAAGATAAGGAATGAGTATATTAGATGCAGTTTAAAAGTAGCGCCAGTGATAGAAAAGTTGAGGAGTAATAGGCTGGTATGGGCATGTCAGGGAAGAAAATCATGTGACTAATCATGTGAATATGAATGTGGAGTGATATAGAAGTAGAGGAAGGCCGAAGAAGAGATGGATGGACTGTGTGAAGAATGATATGGGTAGGAAGGAAGTCACAACGGAGATGACGGCTGATAGAGAGATGTGGAGGAGGAATACATGTACAGGAAGAATAAGAAACTGTGCCAGTGATTCTGATCAATAATTTATCTTTCGATTTATGCTAAGATATCACAAATATAATACCTTAAGTAAAGTAAATATTGTGAACAAAATTAATATCAAGTCATGGCTGTACCTAATGAATTGACACGCTACCAAAGTATTATCTTAATCTATCTAATTACAGCTACTTACAGGGAAACCACATTACTTACAAATTTATCTGATAATATTATTTATCATTCGTGGCTGTAAAATGGAATAGTTAATAAAATTATTCCAAATCATTTTGTTTCTAGTCTTGTATATATGTAGGTACTTAAAATATGTTGGGTAAGTACTAGGTACTTTTAGTAAGCGTAATATAGATACTAAAATATATGTTCTCAATATTCAATAACTTTACTGTTTGTCCGCATTACGCAAAGGTTAACTGGAATAGAATGCTATCTAGCATTCAGTTCGCCTATGTACAGATTATTGAAGTGCGCATACACCGACAGCCAAAAAGCGACATAATGAAGTTAGCCACAAACAAAGAATTGTGGCATACGGGATGAAATCTTTACGCCAAAGAAGTATAAGTTCTAACGTGTGTAGGTAATAAGTAGGTACATACACACGTTTTTTTAATTATTATTATAAGTATATGCAAGAGACCCTTTAAAATTAAAAAAGGATTTCAAAGAGTTTTCGGTACAAAAAAAAAAGATTCCGTCGAATTGAGAACCTTCTCCTTTTTTTGAAGTCGGTTAATAAATAAATATGGCACGGGCTTGAAGTACCATTCTGCCTTTCATAGCCTAGTTATAAATTCAATGATGCCTATACTATTGTGAGTCTATTTCGTAACATCTAATTGGACATGACTTTACCATGAGTCAGCGATTCTCTTTGTTATTCAGCTTAGCTACTGTGTAAGTTCGACTATTGATTTCATTTGGTTTTACTTTAGTAACCGGTCCATAATATTTCAGTTATGTAGACCACGGTTCGATTCCAGTAGGTATCATCTAGGGATGTTACGAAGGTTGTTTTAACAGAACCGAAGTCGGAGTCTGAGATTTTAAATTTGGTTTTTCGGAGTCGGAGTCGGTTCAAAGAAGTAGTTCCAAATAACGACTTTGGCTTGATTGTCCAAATCAAGTCCAATTGTATTGCGTAACAAACAACAAGTGAAAGAGTAATCGACAACAAAAAGCGCGAGGGGAAGGGGGTTCCACGTGCGACATGTATAAACCTGTTCGTACATGTTGACTGCCGCTGCTACAGGCTATGCTTTTACCTCCGATTGAAAAGTGTCGGAACCGGAGGTGGAATATCAATCGTAAGTTCCGACTTATCGGAGTCGGAGTCAAAGCTCCGTAACATCCCTGGATCATCCATACAATATTGTAAATTCGAAAGTAATTCTGGTTTCTCTTTCTCTGTGTTTCTCTGTCTGTCTGTTTGTTACGTTTTTACGATTAAACGACTAACAAGCATAGGTCCACCTAATATTAAGTAGTAACCATCGCCTATAGCAAAGTAGGCATACAGGTGTAAAGCCTCATGTGCCTGTAATTTCACCGGCAATAACACGCTGCGTGTTCGACATTTTAGTTCCGATAAATGATTACCAACATCGTTGACCTTCGTTTGACTTAGAATTTCGATGTTGGGAATATAGTAGCCAGCTTCCGTGGCTTGTCAATAAAAACGTTACTCTCCTTTCATAATCTATTTATATACCAAATTTCATCGAAAACGCAACAAACAGAAAGACACGAATTGCTCGAATTTATAATATGGATAAAGCTTATTCCAGTTACAGAACTGGAATTAAGTTACTAGATCCAGCCACTGTTATCATGCGAACCGGCCTTATAGTATCTAAGTACCTACAGACAATGAGTAGTGGTGGGTAGTTTCTAGCGGTCAAATGATATACATCATCATATCAGCAAAACGACGTCCACTGCTGAAGAAAGGCCTCTCCCATAGATTTGTGAGTGATTAATAATTTGCAACCTGCACCTAACGGCTCCCAGCCACTTTTATCAGATCGTCTTTCCATCTAGTGGGGGTCCATCTAGTGGGGGTCCATCCTACGCTGCGCTTTCTAGTACGTGGTATCCACTCGAGAACCTTTCTACCCCAACGGCCGTCAGTTCTTCGTGCATATATGCTACACATACCTAAACATTTATCTATTTATTACAAGTATCTAGGTACATACATTAAAATGATCATAATTATCATAAACGAGCTTCCGCCAGCGGCTTCGCACGCGTTGTTTGTCAACAAAAAATAGCTTATGTTTGTATCCAGGTCATAATCTATCGACTCACCAAATTTCATCGAAATCGGTTCAGCCATTACGACGTGATTGAGTAACAAACATCAAAACTTTCGCAATTATAATAAAATGTGATGAATTTGAATCTCAATAAAATCCTTTTCCAAAAACATCTATCAAGCTCAAATCCCCGCCATTTTTTGACAACCATAGACAATACTTTTTTCAAAGGCAGATGTTCAACATTCTACCAATGAGACACTCAATAAAAATAATAATTAGTTGCACGCCCTACTCACCCCATGTGGCCGCCCTTTTGTATAAAAAGTTTTTTTTCGTCACCCGATTTTGTTTGGGGTAATAAAAGTAATAATTATAGTGGTTTGGTAGGTTTTTGCGTGCTACTGGTAGAATGCGTTGGGCGGACATCTGTCATTTTGAGTGTTCTATTTTTGAATTGGTAGCCGTTTACAATAAACAAGGCGGCGCTTTTGCATCATAAAGAAAAGTGTTGATATACCTTTTGACAACACTACTACTATTTACTACGTATTGTATATTATTTACTACTTTTACTACAAATTTTACTAATATTTACAATATAACTTTTGAAACTATCATGATTATGAACAAGAAACCGAAAAGTGAAGTGACAATTACGCGTCCTGATAGCGAGTCCGTGAGTGTTGTGTGTCGGAATCGAGTTATGATCGAGAATGAAATCGGAGGTAAAAATAATATTATCTAATGAATTTAGAAATGAATTCACTAATATTCGATATACTGTTTCGATATAATATCGATATCTGCCAATAACCATCCACCCCGCAAAGACTTCGGTTTTTTTATCATGGCACATGAAACTGCATCGAAATATACATATACTAGCTGACCCGCCAAACTTCGTACCGTCTTCACATGCACATGACGCGGGCTGCCAATGTACGTCGCCGGTAGAATTGTCAATCGGCCATCATTAGCTGCATCTATGTATGAGAAAATGAATTTTCTTCATAATTTCTTTTTACGTGAATTTTTCCGATCTTTTAATAGTTATTCTGCTATTCGGGGCGGAGACAAATCCAACAAATTAAAGATCATCAAAATCGGTCCAGCCGTTCTTGAGCTATAAATGGTGTAACTCACCCGACTTTGTTTTATATAGGTATATAGATATATACACTAAAAAAACTCGCAAAACATGGTAAATATCCCGTTTTTAGTGAAAACAGTATTGATATACAACCGTGTTGAAGTGTTTATGGACCTGGCTCTGAATACCTAATCATATCACATTTTGTAGTTCATGTTTGCGTTTCCTTTTTAACCCTTCTTCTCCCTTCTTCTCCCTTCTATGTTAAAGTGCGTTTTGAGTTTATCCACCATTTGCGTTCTTCAGATTCCCTTCAACTTAAAACTCCTGTCCATACGAAAGAGTTTTATGGTCGATTCTTCACTGTAACAGCTGTAGGGTTGTGGAAAGCTTTGCCCTTCTCTATAAGAACATCCAAGTCTATTAGTAATTTTAAAACCAGTAGGTAGGCATTTAACCACAAGCCTTTTAAAACAAAAGTACACACACATTATCAGTCCCTGTGTTGAAGTTGTAACTGCTTGTTAATACATCATAACCATTTTTATAGTTGCTTATTTTATTATAATAAAATTTGTGTTATTATTAGTATTGTAGGTAATAGTATGTAGGTATGTTTTTAATTTTATATAGATGCACCGCCGTCATGTGATAAATTATAATCCTGTCTATGCAAAGGTTGTCTGGAAGAGATCGCTTTTAGCGATAAGACCGCCCATTGTACTAAATATATTTGTAAAAATTATGTTCTGTATTTTACTTTAATGTATACAATAAAAAGTTATCACGGTACAATTTTGTACTTTTGTAGGTATAACAAAATTTTGTAACGCGTTGATGTCTTTTGTTTGAAAATATAATTTATATTTGTACGAGAAGTTCGGTTAACATGAATTGTTGTTTGTTTTTTTTAATTAAGTGTGATGTACAATAAAGCGTTATCTATCTATCTATTACCTAGAAACGTTTATTTCATCGAGGATGAAAGTTGAGTGTAGCGAGAGAAATATTTGTAAGGTATTTCTTCTTTTTTCTTCCTCAGAGATAAACTTTTCTAGGTTCAGGGTTCAACCCGTTCAGGGTGGTATTTTAAATTTTGACGACCTCCGTGGCGCAGTGGGCGTATAGCAGGCTGAGACGCAAGAGGTAGCGGGTTCGATTCCCGCCACGGAACAAATGTTTGCATGATCTACAGATATTTGTTCCGTGTCTGGGTGTTTTTCTATATATTATAAGTATGTATTTACAAACAAAAAAAAGTATTTAAGTATTCTATCAGTTATTTGGTTCCCATAGTACAAGCTCTGCTTAGTTTGGGGCTAGATAGCGCTGTGTGAAGTGTCCAGTAATATTTATATTTAAATACCTCCCCCGTATTTAAAATAACACGCTTGGTCACAGGAGCGGGGGAGGGGGCTTAGGTTTTCGCCACGTAGTCAATATCCTCTAAGTAAATGTCGCGTTTTTTCGAGCTATATTCAAATATGGCACGCAGCGTTCAGATCTTTTTAAAAATTGTGCAACTAGGTGCACGCACACTTGGCGTCACACGCAGCAAGCGCCGTATTTATAAAGACAAGTATGAGCCTATTGTTATTTTTTTACTTTCTGTTAGCAAAAAATGATTTAAAAACATATTTATGAATTACTACGTGAAACTAGATGGGGAGGGTGGCTTATACTACAGGTGGTCACCGAGGGTGGGGGGGGGGGGGGGTAAAAAATGGGTCACGTAGTATGGGTACGTTCCCTAAGATACTAGTATTCGTATCATAATTAAATAAGTATTTTTTAGTTTAGACAGAACAGTAGATTTTTACAATACATTGGATTAAAATTAACTTAATATTTATTTTAGTTCAAGCACATAAAAACTATTGAATAATAAGTGGGCTTTATGTACTGTGGCTTATATAGTTATATTTGGATGTTTTTGGCTGCAAAATAGTTTAATTTTTAAAGCATCTGTAGATATCCAATAACATATGTTTAACGAGAGTAAGGTTGCCATAGAGCGATGGAGCGTAGTATTCTTGGAGTTAAAATAACTGATCGTATCCCTAACACCATACTGCGCTCCAAAACCAAATAGCCAATGTAGGGGAGAATGCCGCCAGGCTGAAGTGTGACTGGGCCGGTCACGTCTGTCGCATGTCTGACGAGCTGTGGGCCAAAATTACCACGAAGCCTGAGCCGGAGGTGACGGGACGAGCTGAACGCTTTTGAGAGGGACTGGCATACAGTGGCACTGGACCGTTGTGAGTGGCGGAAATGCGAGGAGGCCTTTACCCAACAATGGGACAAAATGGGCTAATAGTAATAGCGACGCGAGTAAAGCTGCCGTTTGTAGATAAAAAGACTAACGATGAATAACTACACTCTTTGTGAAATTCAAGTCCTCTTTCATTTCAAACTAACAAATGCCTTGATTTGCAAAACGATTTCTCTTGTTTATGCCCGCCCACATAGCACAAAACTAGGTTTTTTATAATACACACAAAAGCACCTCCTATTTGTTATAATCACGTACAAACTCATTCATCCAATTTCATTCGCCGCGAAACTGCCGCGATAAAGTATCTACCTTTGTGTGTTCCATTTTCAAACGTCACGTAGAGGAAGCATTAATTAAATTTTCGTATTTGGAATGTTGACAGCACTGTTTCCTGATGTTGCCAGGATTTAATTATACCCCAGGTGAATGGACTGCGATGTATTTTTTTTGTTTTTCATCAAACTTGGTTCCGCCCAGGTGAAGCTGCGAGCGTAAAGTAAATAAATATCAATTAATTAGCAGTTAATTTCGCTATTATTATTGATATTTATATCATTATTAGCTTACGTGTAAATTTTCTACATCTAAAGTTTGGAAGAAAGTACACAGGTACGTAGCCTGTAAGAGTACCGCAATACTATCTTTTTCAAAAATCTAGAATATTGAAACGGGGAACGTTATAGTTTTATATTGTAGTTAGCTTACATCTTTTTATCTATCGATTGCCCTAAAAATTTAAATCCTTAAACAAATAACACTAATTGATCGAGTGAAGCGAGATGTCTAAATCAACTTGGGCAAATCGGCGTTGTATGTATGTATGTATGTTTGTTTGTCCGAGGATAACTTTCGAAGCGTTTATCCGATCATCATGAAATTTGGTATATAGGTAGGTAATGATGGCACAATTTTGGTGTGACTCAATGAACTAAAAATTTTGGGGGGTTGTTGAGATATTGGGGTTCAAGAGGGGTAAAAAAAATGAAAATGAGACTATTAGGTCAAGTGAGACGCCAAATGAAAGGTCTTCATTAGTACATTTCGACCCCGTTTTTATTTTTAGTAAAGTTTTTGTAGTTTTTGAGTTATTAGCCATAATAAAAACTAAACTTTGACAAAATTCACAGGGTACACCAGTTGGCCACACACCACACACCAGGCTACAATTGCTGTCGCAACTTTAGCTTTATTTCTAGGTTACCTACACATTTAGTATTGTAACGCGTACGAAGTCGCAGGCAACAGCTGGTGTTTTATAATTTTTTATAGTATTTTAAAAGCGTAAAATATAGATTTGCCAACTAATCCCGTTAAAAATACGGCCCAACTTAAAATAGCATAAACGCAATAAAAACATACTTTCTCAAAGAAACTTCTCAAACGTCAATAACAACTATATTTCCATAAATATAAACTACATTCTCCATTACTATTAGTATAAACTCCGTTCAAACTACAACCTGAAATAGCCTCAATAAGCCAAAAACACTTCAAAGAAACGTAAATCACTACTTATATTTACAGTCTAGATTTACCAAACTAACAAAACTATAGCCGTCTTGCTTACTCTTCTAAAAACTGCATTCGAGGCGGTTCAGCCACGCCTTAACCTCCCTCGCCTGCCATCTCTTTTTATCGTGGGCATCTGCCTTGCTCGCTCGCTGGTATCGATTTTCCTGCGAGTTTGTTTACCCGGGTAAATTCCGTTGGTGTTCATTTCGATGGAGCCCTGTAATATTGCATGTTGACACAATTCAATCGTGATATTAGTTGGTTTCTGAAATGGATTTTGCGTCTGGGGAATATTGCAATGGTTTTGATTCAATGTTAAAACTTAAATTCGTGGTGATATTGAAACGGAAATGGTTCCTGCATTTTACGATTCAATCAAGTTTCAACAGAAAATCATCATATCAAAAATATAACGTGCTGCTGAACATTTGACCTCGGACCACATGGATTTCTATTTTTCTTTGACGTTCTCGTAAAATCCAGTCCATCCAAACGTTGTCTACAAGAGATCGCTTTTAGCGAGAAGGCCGCCAATTGTACTATAGCGTATCTAGTATATGTTTTAAATGTGGCTTGCTAATTTAAGTGTAGTATAATAAAGTGTTTTCTATTCTATTCTAGATATTTCTTAAGGCAGGGTTTCCCAAACTTTTTTGCCTGGCGCCCCCCGGATTGAAGTAAAATATTTTCTCGCCCCCCCCTTTTTCCATTGCTTCAATAAAAACACATACCTGATTTATTTCCACGTCATTTTTCTCACTAAAATTAAATCACATCTTTGGTGTTACTTAATGTATGCGCCTTGTTTAGTACAATGAGTAATCGAACAAAAAGTTGTAGCTAGCTCGCCCGATTGGAACTATTTGGTGCAACTAAATCTGTGTGTAGGTGTTAAATAATGAACATTAATGAGTAGGTAGATTTAAATGTCCGAACATGCCCCCCTTAGGATCTAAGAAAAACTAAAAAGACACTAAGATTAAACTATGCTTAAACTCCATGATAGTTTCTTTGCCTCTTATTGTTGGTATTTTATTATAGACTAGCTGACCCACCCGGGGCTTCGCACGGGTGGTTTTTCAATAAAAGAATACCCTCATTTTGCGCAGTTGGCTAAAAAGTAGCCTCGCTTTTCTACAGCACACAGCGGCTCCCAATAATCTTTATCAGTCATATTTCCATCGTCTTCTGTCCTAAGACACGCTTTTCGTGTCTCTCTTCGAGAACCTTTCTGCCCCAATGTTTTCTTAACCCATCAAGGCTCACACCAACACATTTTGTATGTAATTAGTGATTAAAACGGGTATGTATCGCGTATGTACCTTTTTTATTTGTTATCCCGACGACGTTTCGTTTGTGTTGCAACAGTCGTGGTCGCGGGCGGACTTTATGTATGGTTATGAGGCCAAGCGTAATTAAATTACCTTAGTAATAGGCGTTTATTGCTTAAACACTTAAGGACTTACTACATAAAAGTTAAAACCCGCTAAACACAGTTTAAACAAAAATTGGTACGCCATTTTTTAAACATTCAGACTATGACCACTACTATATCTATATTGTGCCCTTATTCTTGTCGTGATGGATATATAGATAGAAAAAGCTTTATTGTAAATCACACTTCTTCTTTACATAGTATAAAATGAAGTCGCTTCCGCTGTCTGTTCGCTTAGATCTTTTAAACTACTCAACGGATTTTAATGCAATTTTCAGCAATAGATAGAGTGATTCAAGAGGAAGGTTTATATCTATAATACATGCATAACTTTGTTTGCTTGTTACCTTTACACGACTAAACGGCTGAACGGATCGTAATGAAATTTTGCAAATTTTGCAGTGGCCAAGTGTTGGCAAAACAACATTTGATAGGTATTTATAATATGAACCATATCGACACGATGAAGAAAAACACGAGTTAAACAGTGTTTAATTTTTTTTGTGATAATAAGATAAGGTTCCTATATTATCATACTAGCTTCCGCCAGCGGCTTTGCCCGCATTGTTATGGGGTTAAAAATACATATATAAATAAATAAATAAATAAATATCGCTGGACATTTCACACAGCGCTATCTAGCCCCAAACTAAGCAGAGTTTGTACTGATAGATAACTGATAGAATACTTATATATATACTATATTTTTGTAAATACATACTTATAATAAAAAGAAAAACACCCAGACACGGAACAAATATCTGTAGATCATGCAAACATTTGTTCCGCGGCGGGAATCGAACCCGCTACCTCCTGCGTTTTAGCCGGCTATACGCCCACTGCACCACGGAGGCAGTCGATATAAACTTTGACATCCCATTTTTATCACATGGAAACGGATGTACCTATGGGATAAAAAGAAGCCTATGTGTTAATCTAGGTTATAGGATACGTGCATATCAAATTTTATCGAAAGCGGTTAAGCCGTTTCAACGTGATTGAGTAACAAACAAATATCCAAACTTTCACAATTTTAGTGTGAATATAACATTATGTTATGTGATATTATATTAGTGTAATAGTGTGATTTTGCAAATCGTTCAGCACCCCATACATTTGGATTGGTGACTATTCATATCATTGAGGGCTTTTCATTTACGATTTAAAAAGAAAAAACGAGTTCCAACTAGCGTAATAGATAACGCTGAATACCGTTCATGACATTTAACATATTGAGACTAGATTGAACCTTAAATTTTACTATTTTAAGTTAGGTATGTGAATTGGCCTTCAGGGTAGTTGTTTTTAAACGAACTGGCAACTACTATTATAAATTCAAACATATTCCAAATTCGAATCGGATAGCGTTCACGAAAATTAGTATTATCAATTGGCAACACTGATTACCCTCACAAAAGCGCACGCGCCTATTGCTACGATAGGGGGAGTACCGAATAATAAATTGAAAATAGAATCGTATTCATACCTACTAGAAAGGGAAGCCATAGAGTGAAAAGATTGTACATTTCTAATATGATTACTCATATAAAGAAATTTTCGTATTAGTAGATCTACATAAAGTTTTTTGAATAAATGATTATTATAACATATTTCTACCACCAATTAGTAATGCTCACATTGGTGTGATGAAGAGTATATTTTACTCCTATCCTTCGTTTGAACACAAACTCATCTGATGGTAAGCGAAGATATGGTCTAAAATGAAGTACGAAGATCTAGAAGTCCACTGCTGTACACAAGCCCTATAGATTTCAGCAGTCTTCCATCTAGTGGGGGGCCGTCCTACGCTGCGTTTTCCAGGGCGTGGTTTCCACTTGAGAACTTTTCTGCCCCAACGGCCGTCAGTTCTTTGAGATATATCGTCACTGCCACCTCAGCTTGATAATCCTTTGTGCTATGTGGCTTTGGTTCGTCTACGAATTTCCTTATTTCTGATTCAAACGTAGAGGTCTCGCAGAGACCAAGCATAAGAAATCCAAAGATGAGTGAGATCAGTGAAATCCAATAATGAGACTTCTAATGTCTCAGTGAAACAACGCGCGAGTTGACCTTTGATTGTTTTGATTTTATAAACGTCCAGCTACGCAATCCAGTAGGTAACCACTTTTTACGACTTTTCTATCCTAACTCATTGGTGCTACGTCGTAGAAGTCACGTAGCTGTCACGTAGACACGTAGCACGTAGCAGTGCTACGTTATATACATTTATCTTTACGTTAAGCAAACTATTCTGCCACGATTATCAAGTAAATACCTACAGCAAAAGTTCTACTATTTTGTTATTTCTGAGGTTGATAGGTAGAAATTGCTTTGAGCGGTAAGCCCACATTTTGTACATTCCGAATGTATTATCTGCAATAGAATATTTAAATAAAATAAGTTAATTAACTTTTTTTATTTTTATTAACAAAGAGAGGTGTATTATAATTATGACTCCTATGTCTGTCTGTTTGTCTGCCTGTATGTGGCATCGTAGTTCCAAGCGGACGGACGGATGCGGACGCCGTTTTATTATTAAAAAGCTAGTTTAATTGGATTCTAGTAAGTCAGTTTTACGGGGTTTTTTGTCAGGGATTTATTAATTTTTTTTATCGAAATATTTGGTGACGGTATAAGCCTATTGCTAACCTAATTTTATGCTATTTTCACTGCCTTGCCACTTCACAGCTAATGCCAAACACAAACTAAAAAAATTCAAATTATATATAGAGGTGTCGGTAACAGTGTCGTGAATTCAATAGTTTTTTCCCATCTTAAAAATGCCCAACGCGCCTATAAAGTTTTAACTTCATAAATATAGCCTAAGAACTCAGGGATACCTAGTGTAGTTTTATTTTTATTTTATTTTATTTATTAATACTTAGATTTACAGTAACATTACCGTAAATTATAAACTATTGAACATAGCACCGAACTTAAACCATTATGTACATTATGTAATGCTAAAGGTTTATAAATTTAACGCGGCAAAGTAGCGCGCCTGTTAACTATAACATAGCTACTTAGAAATAAATTTACAAGATTTTTTTTTAATTAAATTTAAAATTTATTTATATGTCATTTGTCCCGGGATCTCAGGTGAAAGAAATGTTCAAGCAAGTTCAGTTAGGATGGGCTGCCTTTGGTAATCTATATTCTGTTTTCAGGTATTTTTATCGCGGCAGTTTTTATATGAAGAATTTTAAAAGACTTGTGTTGATATTTCAAATTTAATGTTCATATAAAGTGAAAATTTCTAAGTTTAGTAATTTCGTAGTTGAATAAACTCACAAATCTTACCTCTTTATAACTTTATAATAATAGTTTAGAAAATCAACATTTTCTGGTCTTTGATTTCTGTCAGTACCTACACGTGGGGCGAAGTCCCGTGAGGCCTCTTGGGGCTCAGGGCTCTGCTAATGGCCTCTGTACGGCGGTCAGGGGGCGTGGGTCTATTTGTCGAGTTAATAGACTGATTTTATCTTAGGAATATTCAGTTACATGGTCTTTTTAAAGACAGGTTCCAGGAACAACGTGCGATCCTCGAATGCCGCTTAAACTTAGGCAAAAATTTACAATACCTACGATCATAAGACCTGTCGTAATGTATGGTTCTGAGTGTTGGGCCACGAAAGGGACGGATGAAAGAAGAGTGCACGCAGCGGAAATGCGAATGTTGAGATGGATGTGTGGGGTAACGAGAATGCATAAGTTAAGGAATGAGTATATTAGAAGAGGTTTGAAAGTAGCGCCAGTTATAGAAAAGAGAGAAGAAAAGAAGTGGAGAGAAAATTAGAGGGAAGAAAATTATGTGACTAAAAGAGTGTTAGATATACTTGTGGATGGAGATAGAACTGGAGGAATGCCGAAGAAGGATGGATGGACTGTGTTAAGAATGATATGGGTACGAATGAAGTGACAACGGAGACGACGGCTGATAGAGAGGTATGGAAGAAAAATACATGTTGTGCTGACCCCACGTAATACTTATTGGTATGATTTGAACCATAATTATAATATAAAAAAATAACCTGATACATATTTTAATAAAAACTAGAATTTCTTAAATCTTAAATCTTTAAATGGTAGCACCTAATTTTAACCCAGTTCAGTTCAGTATTTTATTCTTGTTTATTGATTGAGCGAAACGAGATCTCCAAATCAACTTGTGCAAATCGGCGTTGTATGTATTTACATATGAATGTATGTTTGTCCGAGGGTAACTTTCGAAGCGTTTATCGGATCATCATGAAATTCGGTATATAGGTAGGTTGTGATGGCACAATTTTGGTGTGACTCATTAGCCATTAATGTGCGGGGGGGGGGGGGGGGGGTGTTGAGGTATAAAAAACCAAAATGGGGCTATCTGGTCAATTGGCACGTCTAATAAAAGGTCAAGTAAATTGGTTATCCATTTCGTGGCACTATTTTGATGGTCAAAGATTACGAATAATTTTTTTTTTGTTTTTATAGGAGACTCTCGAGATCTCAGTTCGGGGTGAACCACTATTTTATAATTGTTCGTTATGTTTTTTCATGTGTGATTTTGTTTTAGATGTGTGCTAATAAGTTGTCTGAAACAAAATATTTTGATTTTATTTATTTAATAATTTGATCCATGTTCTTACCCTTAACTATAAACAGTTCTTCAATATTAAACAATAATCACCCAAACAATCGTTGCCTAAATGAGGGTATCTAGTTACTCTCATGGGACCTGATTTGCTTTTTGCTTTCACCCCGTCGTCTATGGGACCGACAGTGGGACCCACTTTGGTCCCACTGTGCACTTGATTGTTTTGTGCTCAGAGATCTCTAGGGAGTAAAGATTTGAGGGTATTTTGGGGGTCGGAAAGGTAGACATTCTGGTTTTTGAGCAAAAATATTGCAATTATAAGGTGAAATTATTTTATCACGATCACTGTACATAAACATTGATTAAAACGGGTATTTATCGCATATGTACCTTTTTTATTTGTTATCCTTTCATTTCGGTGGGTCAGGGTCACGGGTGGACTGGACTACTTAGAGCTACCGTCGAGAGTGATGGCAGCTGTTGACTGTTGCAACACAGCCGAAACGTCGGGATAACAAATAAAAAAGGTGCATACGCGATAAATACCCGTTTTAATCAATAATTATAAAATCGGTTTTTAAATGATTACAAGGCCATTTTGTTATAAATTGGGGTGTACCTACTCCAAACTTACGTTCGGTAAAATAATATTTTAAATACTGGCAATGACAAACAATATCGCTGCCAACAATGACATACCAATTTCGAATTGAGACGACATTTTTATAAAATAGAATTCATGCCGAATAGAGTTGCTACAATTTCAAATTCATAAACAGAAGGCCGATGTTAAACAAACTGTCATTTCAACAATAGTAGTTGCTAGACCCTCGTACCCTAAACATGCGTGTCCAATAACAAATTAGATTTTTTGTGAAGAAAAGAAAATAGTATTCGGAATTTATCCAATTGATTGTCCTGTTTTGGGTATCACATTTAGATGAGTTGGAAATAGATCTGACATGATTGGTTTAGATGTTTTTTTAGAAAACAATGTCATGTTTTGTCTAAAAATTTTTCGTTTTTCTTGGATCTCGGTCTAATATCCCGAATTTTCATATTTTATTATTAGTTTCAGTCGCAATAATACAATATTGCTTTACAGCATCAGTTAACTATCCTCAATCGTTTTATTCACAGGCATATAGATTTTATAAAAAAAATTGATTAGATTAAATTACGAGAACTGGCCTATAGATACTTTGATATACATAGATTAAAATGATGTTTATCTAAATATTAAAAAATATTATGTTCATGTCAATTATAAAGTGTATGTTTTATTCAAACTAAGGAAAACTAAGAATGGATCTGACAACAGACTGCACAACCCAAAATTTAAACTTACAATGACGCAAAATCAGACTTATTATATGATTTTTAAGATTTACAATAATCTGCCAGAGGATTTAAAGTATCCATCTGGAAATATATTCAACATTAAATTGAAGAAAGGTCTTGTGATCAAACATTTAAATTTAATTATTATATTTCGTTGTATTATAAATCATATTTGTCATTATTTGATATTATCTAAATTATTTTGTATTCAATTGCTCTGATTTAAATATTTTGTACTAGCCTCCGCAAGCGGCTTCGCACTCATGGTTAGTCAACAAAAAGTAGCCTATGTGTTAATCCAGGTTATAATCCATGTACATACCAAATTTCATCGAAATCGGTTCAGCCGTTACGACGTGAAAGAGTAACCACCCACATGTACACCCATACAAACTTTCGCGTTTAATATATTAGTGGGATTTAATTTGAACATTTACATGCCTTATTAGGGTAGAACATAGGTACATGCTTAACAGGTGCTTAACTTATAGACTAAAACTTACTGATATATTTACTATGTTCTCGCGAATAAACGTTATCTTATCTCCAAGTAAATGAAATTGCATGTAATCATTACCAATACCTACTAAATAAGCACATAGTCAGATGAATTTTGTTGATGAGCTTATGAAATAAATAAAAACTTACCAATAATAATTACTTAATGCTATTTAGCATTGGGTTATCCCTTTTACATACTTTTCTGTGTAATAAAGAATACAATAAATAAATAAGGTAATTTTTCGTCGAAATCAGCCTGATATCTACCAACGTCTAGACCAAACCCAACTTAATCTCCCATTCACGTCCCAAACCGCACAAACGCAGCCGACAGTCTTTGTATGACAAATGGTTCTTCGGAAACTAAAAAAAACGCATTGAAATCGTTAATAGTGTGTTCCGATGCGAGAAATTTGTCACAAAAGCAACCCCTGCGAGCCCAACAGTGGGCAATTATCACGCCCGAAATTAATGTCTTTGTCACAACAAAATGTTTGGAAAATGTGGTGATTTCATTCGATGTTATGAAAAAATCAGCACACATTGAGTTTTATTCGTATAGGTAAAACTAGACCCTATATTAATATCATTAAATATTATTCTATGTGTGAATGTTGTGTTGATTAGGCATTTTTTTATGTTTCATGGAGATGGAACAAGCTTATGTGGCCCACCTGATGTTAAGTGGTAACCATCGCCTATAACAGAGAACTGCCTAATAGATCACGCACCTTAGAAATGTGCCTACCTTGCACTGCCCTGCGTCAATCCTGCATACAGGTATAAAGCCTCATGTGCCTGTAATTTCACCGGCAACCATACCCTTCAAACAGAAACACAGCAATACTGCTTGGCAGCAGAAATAGGTATGGTGGTATAACACAGAGAAGGGAAATTATGTTTAAACGGGAAAGTATCTCTGAGATAAGGAACAGTGAACTAGTGTACAAAATGTAAGTGCATCACTCGTTTGTTTGACACACTATCATGTCTATGTGTGTCTTGTTTGTGTCTAGATCTTGTACTTTTGACAGATGTTTCACGTTTAACAAGAAGTTTTAATTTATAATAAAGACAGTTTTCTTGTTATTTGGGTTCTTGCTTATTTCATCATCATCAGCCTACATTAGTCCACTGGACATAGGCCTCTCCTAATACGCAGCACTGAGCCCGGTCTTCGACTCTTCTCATCCAATTTCGGTCCGCCACCTTCTTAACCCTAGAGTGGTCGCGTGGATTACCTATGTAATCCACACTTACGGAAATGTAAAATTCTCAAAAATCGCTAACGTAAATTACGAGCGCTTCTAGGTACTTTAAGTTAAATAATTGACAAACGCACTCAGTGCTGCGCACGAGAATTTCTTGGCATTATCCAGACAGAACCACAGCGACAACATCAGCAAACACCAACTCGATCCATAGGTCGCTGCCACAACTGCGGAAGAAGCCGCAATAAAAGCACTCGAAAACTATGCAACACGTGCAAAAAGCCTATTTGTGGCGATCATTCGAAGGTTGTATGTCTGTCTTGTTTAAAAAACACTAATTAGTATTTTTGATTTTTTGTGCCATTTTAGAGGTTTTTTTTGTTTTGTTGATTTTTTTTATATTCAGACTTTGTGATTCGTTTTTATTGATTGCTTTTAATACAACAATACTTAATAACACTATTACAATAAGAATTAAACATAGTTGAAGCTCAAATGTATTTTTATTTGAATTTATATATGGTATACAATAGTACTCCACGCGACCAATCAGGTCAGGTTTTAGTACGCGACCACTGCAGGGTTAAGTCATCGCTCCGCTTAGCCGGGGGGCGCCCCATACTACGTTTGCCAAGACGCGGTCTCCACTCAAGAACTCGTTTAATCCAACGGTTATCGGTTCTCCGGCATATATGGCCAGCCCACTGCCACTTCAGTTTGCTAATCCGCTGGGCTATGTCGGTGACCTTGCTTATTTATTAGGCTAAATGCATTTTCGCCGTCCTCTGACAAAAAACTTATTATTTTCAAAACACATGCACTTTTTACCCACCACGGGTCACAGCGATCTGTCACGGTGACAGCCACTGCTGCCAACTGCGCAAACATAACGAATAATTACATCGAAAAGGGCGCGAATGTTTATTTTTCTCGATACAATATGGCGGCTTGTTTGCTATGCGATATTATTTATGGCTTTCATTGCATTGTGACAAATAGATTTTTGGCGTTATTGACACCGTATTTTAAGGGGGCATGGTGTTAATGTGGTGTCTTTTTGCAGGGGTGCATAATTGAAATAGCTTGAGGAAGTAATAACTTATGATTCTAAATGTTTCAATACTTGTTGTGCAATGTAAAAGGATACACGCGGATTTTACGTCCAAATCGTACACCATTCGGGACAAGAAGAATAAGTAAATTGAAAAATGTGTGCTATCAAAAATAACTTTATTCATACAAGTATTTCGCGATCACTGTACATAATTACTGATTTAAACGGGTATTTATACTGTTATTTACTACTAATTTATAGTTAGGTAGGTATACTATTTTCTACTACGACAAAATGATGCAGTTAGGGTTTTTTTTATCAACTTTGTGTGGTAACTGCAACAACTTTAAAGTTTATGTGACTTGAGAGACATTTAAGGATAAGAGTTGTAATAGAATAGAAAGGAATAAAGCAGATCTTATAACTTAACAGTGGGTAATACCGAGCTAAGATTGAAGATGAAGGTGACATGGAGTATGGATGGTTACGTGCAAAGATATTATACATTTATTATACAGGGGAAAGTAATATTTCTGTTGCTTAGACAAACCAATATAAACGTTTTTATCAACTGGACCATTTTATTTTTGTTGTTAATAACAGAAAGACTATACAATTATTTACAATAAAATACAGAAGACACAGTTAAACCATCTAAAGATCGTCGCAAACTATCTATCTATAGATCTCAACTGCTCCAGATCACTACCAGGCGGAAGTGTCCCCAAGACATTGGCTGCATTGCGCTGAACTGCAATACTTATACGTTGACCCAGATAAGCGTCAACTCTCGGATCACACGTCGCTTCGACCAGAAAGAATTTGAAAAACGCGATGGGCCCCGGTTCCCCATGGTCTCGACCCCAAATGGCTCAAATACGTAAGCTCTGTCGAGACTTCTATATTTACTCCGCTTGAGATCTTCGGCTGAATTTGCCGCCGCAATTCTCGCATTTTATAAACTTGTATTTGATTTTCATAACTGGTTCAGTGTTTTTTTTTTGACAAATTGTAGTCCACTTTTAAAAAACACCGTAACTACATAAAGTAGGTAACTCATTCTACCTCACTCACGAACAGATAACAAGAAACGCATTGACGCGAAAACTCAAAAGTACCGTCGGAAAAAAACCAAAGTGCTTTTCGTTACACAATCGAACACCTTTCGAGAGTTTTACCGCCAAAACGCATAATTCTAATCAAGCGGAAATCCTCGCAGTTGTACCAACAAGCCAAACCCGACCCTAGCATGAGAGATTAAGGCTGTTAATCTCGTGATGGAAATCAGGTTCTTAATAATGGATAGGCTTAGGATAAGCTTTTGTTGACGATTTGAAGGTGCCCAAAAGTACGTGGTTTCTCAGAACAGATAACATATTTGCGGACGCCGAAAGTGACAATGTTAATTTTTTGTCATATTTTCGGGTTTGCTTTGGTTTTAATGATGGGCGAGACGGCTTTTGCAAACTTCCGTGAATTCAAAAGTTTTTAGCAACAACTTAACTAGAGAAAATCTAGTAGAATTATCTAGGTACTGTAAGTTTAGTAATGGGCCAAACGAAGGCCTTGGACAAGGCTTTAGGTTTCTATAGGTCTGGCTGGAATCAAATCCCAACAATTCGTTTTTATCTGAATATATTTTCTCGAAATTAACGGTATGTTTTTAACAAAACATAAGCTACCTACAACAAATAGATTTCACAACAATTTCACTGCAATAATTGACCAAGAAATCGTAAACCAGGGTTGGATTCAGACCTTTCGAAAATTATTGTACACTAGCTGTTGCCCGGGACTTCGTACGCGTTACACTACTAAATTAAGGTAAGTAACCTAGAAATAAAGCTAAACTCACTGTTGCAACTTGACACCCCATTTTTATCCCATGGGAACTGATTTATGGCAAAAAAGTAGCCTATATATGTGTTAAACCAGGTTTTAATATACGTATATACCAAATTTCATCGAAATCGGTTCAGCCGTTACGACGTGATTGAGTAACAAACAAATAAATAAACAAACATCCAAACTTTCACATGTATAATGATAGTGTGATTCTTAAGCGAAGTATTTACGTATACTAAATTTCATCGAAATTGGTTCAGCTTTTAAGACGTGATTGAGTAATATACAAATAAATAAATAAAAAAAATATAAATTGTTTATTTTAAGCCATTGACTCATAAAATGAAATTACCAAAATCAACTACAATCAAATTAAACTAAACAAAATGAAATGAAAATAAATTAAATCAAATTAAATAAAATAAATAAATAATAATAAAAAATAAAATAAACAAACATCTAAACTTTCACATTATAATATTAGTGGGAATGTGATGGAAGTTAAAATTATACTACCAAGTCTAAAATTATACTATGTTCCGTTTTTTGTCGTTTTTGTACTGCTAAGAGGTTGCAGAGGTGCTACTTATTTTAACGCATGATCTAAAAAAAAGGTCAGTCTACGGTTTTCCATCACGGTTTGTGTACCAATTGTGTGTAAAATAAATGAGGTACCAACAACCAATAATACAAGTTCGTCGACCTGAAGATTATGGCATTTTCGAGTAGTTTACTGCCATTACGATACTACATACTACACAACATGAAAATATAATGGTACAAATACGTAGTATAATTATACGACAAAATCCAACTCTGTTCTAAACTAAATCATGTCCAACATTCTAACGACTCGAAAACCGAACATAAACGCAATATAAAATACATCAAAAAAAGCAGAACCTCAACAGTCTATTCAGCCCTCTGCAGGGAGCCTCCTCTCCAAAGGGCTATAATCCACTAGGTGCTTGCACCCGGTGTGCGTGTCTTCAACTTTTCAAATGAAACAACTCTGAAACTCATGTGCTTGGTTGAATAACTTGTATACAGCTGTACATGTTTGGTAGAATAATGCAGGCAGCTTTGTTTATTAATTTGTGAAAAAAATGATAACAGTAATACGACATTATTAAAATTATTGATAGAATATATTGTGCAAAAGTACTTTGTTACATTTGGTAGAATAATGTGCAGGCAGCATGTTAAAAATTATTGTAAAAACAAAAACAAGTATTATGTACATAACCACATTCTTAATTAATTGTTTTGTTTGTTTTCCCTAAAATAAATAAAATTAAAATTAATAATAATTAATAAATTAACTAACAGTTAGGTCGATAAAATTTAGTTAAATTGATTAGTTAGATAGATAAAAGTTGGATTGGGCGGGTCATGTCTCCCGCATGCCAGCAAATAGGTGGGCTATGGTCTTAACTGGATGGAGCCCTGTGGATGGAAAGCGACACCGTGGAAGGCCTAAGAAGCGTAGCGCGATGATTTGAACGCCTTTTATAGGGACTGGCGGGATTTGGTACAGAATCGAGATAAGTGGAGAGATGAGGGAGAGGCCTTTGCCCAGCAGTGGGACAGCATAGGCTGAATAAAAAAAACTAAAAGTTAATAAATTTAAGCTACATAATTTTTTAAAACAATTAGTGGCACTCCGGGAGTGCCGACAGAAGTGGAAACATGAACAGACTACACTACATATACTTATACACAGAGGTGTCGGTAACGGTAACAGTGTCGCGAGATCGACGGTTTTTTTCCATCTCAAAAAATGCTCAACGTGACTAAAGAAGTTTTCACTTCAAAAATAGCGTAAGTTTGTGTTATTATTTCATTATTGATTAAAACGGGTTTTTATCGCGTTCTAATTCAGAAGACCAAGTGAGGGTAGTTGCTGCAGCTGCCATCACTTCTCGACCGTAGATCAAAGTACTCAAGTCAACCCGTGATCACGACTGTTGCAACACAGCCGAAATGTTGGGATAACAAGTATAAAAGGTACATTGCGATAAATACCCGTTTTAATCAATAATTATGTACAGTGATCGCGAAAGTTTGAAAAATACTATTGTGTGAATATTTGTTGAAAAACGCTTTAGGAAAGCTTACATTTTAAATAGTTTTTGAGCTACAAATCTGCATATTCGATTACTGAACGTTAGTCGTGGGCATGACCTAGTAATATTAGTTGTGAAATTCAAAAAAACAGTTTTACTTATTTGAAATTTTAAAACGAATTTTGATATCGCAATGTTGCCTCGTTAAAAATATGAATGTTCGTCGCAACCAAGGTGGTTTTATGTTTTAATTACTGTTTATTGAGTTAACTCACTGCAGGTGGCAGTGTAAGCCGATTAGGATGCAGTAATCAGGTAACGGGCTGATGTGAGGATAATTTCCAAGTAAAAGTGAATGACTCATTCATATTGAGCTTGGAATGTTGCCAGTTATATTCTACGATTATAGTTTTATTAACTTCATCAATATCTTGATAGATTTTGTTTCTTTATCGATAAAAATGCGAACATATACGCGATAAACGATGTTCTACTTTCCTAGTTCAAATTCCAAATTCATTTATTCAATCTATTTTTAATCGTCAATTTTACCGCCTGTTCCATCGCGACCAGAAAAATTTCGTTCAGAAACAGATCCGTTCACGAGGTACCCGATAGAAATTTTATTTATAACATACTTACTATATGTATTTTTTATAATTCTGTAGTTTGTGTATGTAAAAAAACATTGAATAATACACCCATTTGGTAAAAGATATCTTGGAAATATCACTAATTTCATACTATTTATCGGTCAATCATTCTTTAAAAGTTAAATGTTTTCATATCCATTTGTTTCGTACGCCTACATTCACAGATATTTTTAAACCAACGCATGATCCCACGATTTTTTTTCCATCTCAGATGTCATCACTTTGATACAGCTCGTCAATTTTTTTCTCCCCAAAAGAGAGATCATAGCCCCCTCAATTTACCAAAGGCACCTCAGGTAACGTCCCAAAAAAATATACGTGACAAAATGTCTGTAAACATGTACCTACCTTTGCCAACATTACAAAAAAGTCTTTCAATTTTGCAATTCGAACGCCCGAGACATCCGAATCGTAACGAATTCATTCTTTGAATTTCGATGGCGTTTCACGTGTTTGACTTTTGTGTTTTTTTAAATAGTGGGTTGCAATAATGCAGAACATTTACCATTGATCAGGGGGTAATTGTAAAATAGTTAGAAGTAAAAAATTATGAAGCTGATATAATTGAAATTGACGCACTCAATCGTACGATGCAGTTATTGAATGTGTATTATCCGTGGATAATTGCTATATTTAACGGTCGGTTACCTCCTGTCATCAATTTGTATCGAATAATTTGAAATTATATTTTGCAATTTAATTCTAATTGTATTTATCTTGAAATTACTTAAAAAAGTAAACTTTTTGCTATGTAATTTCAAGATAAATATATCAAATACAATCCGAATGATGCATATTTACGTTAACACTAACCATGAGTTGATAAACACAGTGACAGTGAAAATGAAAATGAAATGAAACACATGTGACTTTAAAATAAATAATGCTAAACATTTCACACGGCGCTTTATAGCCCCAAACTAAGCAATGCTCGTACTAATGGAAACCAGATGACTGATAGAATACTTAAATACATTTCTTCATCTCAGGGTTATTCGCCTACTACGCCGCAGAGATCGTCTCTTCACTTTTCACCTATATGTTTCAGAGCACAGAACATATACTATATTGGCCATTTTCGACCCTAATTACCACGACAGCAACAAAATGAAAAAACTAATGGTAGCCTTCTTCCACAGATCCACCTACCATGTCTTCTACCAGCTCGATCTACCCTACGCAATAACACCCCCCCACAACCATGTCAATCCACACACGGAAGAGGTTACATCGGTGACAACTTTCGCTCAAGATGGCGCTGTTGACAAACTCGTCGACAGGCCCTACAGCTACTCCAGCGGCGCCCCAAGCTCACCACTCGACCACACCGCTCCATCACTACTTCCATTACTTGAAGCAGCCATCACCGCTGGCGCAGAATCCTTACGCTCATCATTCGAGTGCTCATCATATGGGCATGGGTCCTGGGCCGCTGGGGGGCCTAGGCCCGTTTGGACTGACGCATCATGGATTAGAAGTTGGGTTTCCGCAAGGTGAGTCATTTTAGAAGATTTTATTTCACTGGCAATGTTTGTTAGTTGTTTGTTTAGGTCAAATCTTGCAACTGAATTTTAAACCAGTTCCTCTCAACAGATTGAACTGAAATTTGGAATACATAATGTTACTTCGGTGTCAATTCAATAAAAATAATAACAATTAGTGCTGAACATTTCACACAGCGCTATCTAGCCCCAAACTAAGCAAAGCTTGTACTATGGAACCAGATAACTGATAGAATACCTATATGCTTTTTTGTAAATACATATTTTTCTATACGTAGGTACTAATATATATATATATATAAATATATATATATATATATATATATATATATATATATATATATATATATATATATATATATATATATATATATATATATATATATATATATTTTAATTGTTTAATTTTCAATACTATTTTAATTATGTCTGTTAACTGTTTATGATTATGTATTTTCATGTTTTGCATGTTTTAATAGTTCGTAAGTAGGTACCTGACCGAATCCGAAAGTTTATATCTACTAGTAATATGTATCGATAGGTAATTGTAAACACAGTTGCTGCCCTGCACACGCGGCAATGGCACCACGGATGACCAGCGCTATAGTAGTATAAATATGCTATTATAGCACAATGCTGAGTGGTGACCGTTTTTGCTCGCAAATTTGCTCATTAATTTATATCCATTTGTCTAAGCTGTAATGTACACTTGTGATGCAAAATAAACGTTTGTCTATTCTATTCTATTCTAATATTATAAAGAGGAAAGATTTGTATTTTTGTATGTTTGTAACAAATAAACTAAAAAGCTACTGGTCCGATTTCAAGCTTTTTTTCAAAAAGTATTTTTTCATCTATAAACGAATTCTATACTTGACCTCTTCTATAAAAGATCTCAAAAAGCCAGCTCCGCCTATTAGCTATTATTAGCTATTAGGCGTTATGCAAATAGACAGTCATAAAAAGATGAAAGTTATGAGTGCTAATGTCAAATATACATCAAAATAATATTGAAGTTATACTTCTTTTGGCGCGTTTGGAAAAAATTATGAGAGTAAAATTTTTACAATGCGCGCGCACATCGACAGCCAAAAAGCGACATGATGAAGTTAGCTAATAACTGTCTCTCAAGTTTCCGTGAAAATTCATAATTATATTCAAAGTAGTTTCTCAAATATTCATAAATTTACAACACGTGTTTTATATTGATTGATTTATTGTAAATACTTTATTGCACTTATAAAACTAGTACAAAGGCGAACTTAATGCTAAAGAGCATTCTCTTCCAGATAACCTTTGTGTATTTATCAGTGGAGATAAAAAAATATATTTATTCATACATAATATAAATGTGTGTATGTTATTTTAAATTACATTATTATGCTGGTAAATGGTAAATGATTGTAAAAAATCGTGATAAAAGTGACTTTTATCTTAAAAAAACGTTTGAAGTGCTTTTATAGATTTAGAGGTTAAACGTCGGTATGTATTCATTTTATTTGCTTACATTATAAATTATTTTATTAATTTATCATTCCTTTTACAAACAATGAGTTGTGGCATACGGGATGAAATCTTTAGCTATTTTTGTTCTGTTACGCCGAAGAAGTATAACTTCTTACGTGCGTACATAAGTATACGCACACGTTTTACAACTTGACATAATTACAACCAACTTATAAGCACAGATAATATCATCGCATCCACTAACGTTCATCCCTTCCGGAATCTACAATCGCTGTAGAATGAACGCTAGTGAATTTGCAAGAGCGAGACGGTATTACTTGAACAATGTTCTAGTTTTATCCCGTCGCGTTTCTGTTGTTTGAACGAGAGGACAAGTTAGAAGGAATTGACATTCTAATTCTAATGGGATGGGCTTCGATCAATAAAATACTAGAGATTATAATTTCTTTGGGGATGGGTCGCTAATTACGGCACCTACATTTTCTTACTACTGTACCGATAAATAAAATATACATTTACAGGTTTATATACATTATCAGAACGATTGATGTATACATCTTTGTTCGATTTCGATTTTATTTTGATTTTCGTTTATCCTGTCCATCCAAAGGTTATCTGGAAGAGATCACTTTTAGCGATAAGACCACCCATTGTATCGTTATTTATTTTTATTTTATTTTATTGATCGAGCGAAGCGAGATCTCCAAATCAACTTGGGCGAATCGGCGTTGTATGTTGGTTTGTCCGAGGATAACTTTCGAAGCGTTTATCCGATCATCGTGAAATTTGGTATATAGGTAGTTAATGGCACAATTTTGGTGTGACTCTATGAGCTAAAAATTTTGGGGGGTTGTTGAGATATTGGGGTTCAAGAGGGGTAAAAAAAATGAAAATGAGACTATTGGGTCAAGTGAGACGTCAAATGAAAGGTCTTTATTAGTACACTTTGACCCCGTTTTTACTTTCAGTAAAGTTCTTGTAGTTTTTGAGTTGTTAGCCATAATAAAAACTAAACTTTGACATAACTCACAGAGTACACCAGTGATCCCACAGTGCTGTAATTTGGTATGCGTGTAGCTTATGTATCACAAATATAGGCAAAAGTCTGAAATCTAGAGTAACTGCAATTTGTACCCCAAAAAAACTAACCAATTAACATGAACTCCCGTTACCTGTAATTTGAATGAAATTGTAGGTCAAGTTAGTTGGTTTTTATTTCGTTTCACTATTTTGATAGTCAAAGATATACGAATAAATTTTTTTTTTGTTTTGATGGTAGACTCGCGAGATCTCAGTTCGGGGCGAACCACTAGTTTATTAATACTTATATAAATTTTTACAAGAAAAAGTAATCACAAGAAAAAGTTCACAAGAAAAAATGAGTACTTATTACAAAGTTTTAGAATATTTAAATTAATGAAAAAAGTGCCCCTTGAGCTACAATGTTTGCTCGATCGCATTTGGAGTGTGTGTGTGTGTGTGTTTATGTGTGTATAGTGTACCTAGTGTGTGTGGTCTGGGATGTATTTTATAGTGTTATATTTATTGTTTATTTCCTTTGTTACTGTCTTTTTGATTGGTGTGCAATAAAGAGTATTCCATTCATTCATTCTTTTAAAAATAGTGATCGTAAAATCGTATATCTCTATGTAGGTATCTCTGATTATAATGATTTTTAGAAAACGTTTTACTTTTCTAACGATCTCTCGTTTTACAGTTTTACGCTTATTATAGATATTGTAATTAAGTTACTCCAACTCTCATGTTAAAGGTGGCCCCTACGACTCACTTTTAGTGAAATTTAAACTGAGGTATCTAAGAGTTATAACTCACAATATATCCTGTTTTAACATTCTTAAAACAGGATATTTTGTGAGATTTCGAAGTATAAAATATGGTAACAAACACACTCTCAAATATTATACTGTAATACGAAACAAAGATTATAAAGATAAAAATCACTAAAGCTTATCTAATGGTCATTATAAATTAACCATAGACAAACAACTACCAATATGACGAGCGAAACGTCAGAACAACAAAGCGAAAAGCGTTGCATAATTTACGTACCAAGAAGACATCCTTGGGAATAATCAAAACAGCCCCTACCTCCCTGCTAAGCGGCTTAACTACCCCCCCGGGGTTGTGTTGCCGTGCTACCCCCGAAATGGGAACGGAAGTCGCTTGTTAGTTTACTTTAATTAGTAGCAAGTTCGGTTTTTGATGTTGGTAGCGGTGTGGCTTGATTTTTTATTTGTATTTAGAATAACGTTGGATTAAAAGCTGTGTTGTACTGTTCTTTAGCACTACTTTTATTTCGTAATTCGAACACTTGTATAACTCAATGTGTCGTTTCGTCGGTTTTATTTATTTTATTTTTAATTTTAGAGTTTAGTAACAAAACAAACACTTTTACTTACACAATTTTCACTAAAAATGGGACATTTACCATAATTCGTAAGTTTTTGTGTGTCTAACTCGCAAAATAAAAACATAGATATACTTGTTATATATCTTGTATTTGGTGTTTATAATATCTTATCACACTAATATTATAAATGCGAAAGTTTGGATGTTTGTTTATTTGTTTGTTTGTTACTCAATCACGTCGTAACGGCTAAGCCGATTTCGATGAAATTTAGTATGTACGTAGATTATAACCTGGCTTAACACATAGGCTACTTTTTATCCCATAAATCAGGTCCCATGGGATAAAAATTGCGTGTCAAGTCAAGTTGCAACTGCGAGTTAAGCTTTATTTCTAGGTTACCTATACATTTAGTAGTGTAACGCGTACAAAGTCGCGGCCAACAACTTTTCATCAATATTTCAAAAGTAAAAACCCTTTTGTGTTTCTTATGTTCGTTTATTCTATTGTTAATTTTTTAGCAAAATACGTCTCAAAATAAAAAGGAGATATATTTTTACTTCGCGCAAGTGAACGCGTTTTCCAAAAGCCTTCCAAAACCTTGAAAAGGGAACGTCTAGAGGATTACGATCCCCTCAGTGAATGAAGTGCGTTCCTTCGATAGGTTGGTATTAGTGATGCGTTCGAAATGTATGGTCAGGTTGAAGATAAGGAGAACGGCGAATGAAGGGACATTAAAAAAACATGTTTTTTTAATAATTAGTTTATTGAAGGTATTGGGGGCAGTTCTGTTGGCAAAACTAAACTAAATTTCTATTTGACGGCCCTAAAATGACGCTAAAATGTCACTCTCTGTCTGTACAAAAAAAAGGAAATTAATAATTTTAGTACCTACTGTCAATCTTAAGTATATTATGTTTTTGTTTTCATGTAGTGTATAAAGTGTTTTCTGTTTCTATTATACTGCGTGTCACCGCATTTACGACATTAATTTGAATCACGGGTAGGGCTGATGGCTAGTATTGTTGTAAAATAGTTTTTTTTTCAAATTAATTACCATGATTTTTTTAAATCTTCAATCTACATTAATTTCAAGTCTTAAAATATCATTGAAACAGCATGCATAAAATAGGTAAACGTATCATATTCATTCATCATTTAAGTAGGTATGTACCTGTTAAACTGACTAAGCGGCATCGGCGCAAAGCGCCGCCGATTTACGTTTAAAATTGTTTATTGGAAATGTATCGTATACTGAATAAATATTGAAGCTACCGGTATTAAACCAATCTCTAAAATCAGGAATACGATTCTGCATACATATGTGTTTTAAATTAATGTCGTGAATGCGGTGACAGACTGTATTCTATTCTGAGTTTAGTTAAGTTTGCACTAAAACAGAGTAGCCCTCATCATAACACAATTTTTAGTTATTATTATAAATACGGGAGTTATCACGTACCGTCTTATCGGTGTTTCGACCGATAATTTTTCGGTTCAATTCGTGAACCTTCATCAGAGTGATCGTATTTATAATAATGATTGAAATAAATCACGAAAGTTTTCTAAACCATTTTTAGTTCCTACATTTTTTTACACTCTACTCAACATGCAGGTCAACATAAAGTTTGGTTATTTTACGAGCTAGCATTATACCAACCTATCAAAAACAATAAATTCTACAAACAAAATCAACGATCTATTAGATTTAAAGTCCAATATACATTTAATTCTGAAATAAAATTAATCCTCCAGTGTTCAGTTTTAATCCGTATTTTTTCTCTTTCACGCTTTCAGAGATGCTGTATAGGTACATACCTCTCTTTCTAACAATAGAGTCCTGCGTAACGCTGGCAGCTGGGCGTTCTTTTTTTAAACTTTTTATTATATGTTTTATTTTTTATTGGCATCCCTTGGAATTTTATACGGCCAGTTGCCTTTTTAATCTTTGCGAGCATAATTAATTGAAGTTTTTTTTTATAATTTTTATTGGATGTTGGAAATTGATACAATGTAATATTCAAACAAAACGCTATGAAAGAAATTGAGATGGACGAGCGAGATTATAAACGCAATTGTTAGGTAGTTTTTTAACTGTAGAGATGTTGTAAAAGTATTAGTAATGGTACCTCTATTAAGGTAAAAGTATTCAGTGCTTGCAAATCTTGCAATAGAGACTTCTTTATTTATAACAGACTTAAAAAAAAGGAGGTTCTGAATTCGTCGGAATCTTTTTTTTATTTTATTTATGGATGTTCCCCGATTACTCGAATACGCCTGAACCGATTCGAGAAATTATTTTTTGTTTAAAATAGTAATTTTTCAGGTCCCATTGGCACCAAGTGATGATAGGATCCAAAAAAAAATCGAGAGCAACCTTCAAATTTTATAGGGACGCAGTTCGGTTTTATGTTTGTTACCTCAGAACTCCGTCATTTATCAATCGATTTAGATAATTGTTTTTTATTTGAAAGGATATACTTTCAGATTGGTTCCATAGATATTTTATCAAAATCGGCTAAGTAGTTTAGTTAAGTATGTTATATTTCTGTTAAACGCTACTTGTTTCGACGGCGTCCGTGGTGCAGTGGGCGAATAGCCGGCTGAGACGCAGGAGGTAGCGGGTTCGATCCCCGCTGCGGAACAAATGTTTGCAAGATCTACAGATATTTGTTTCGGGTATGGTTGTTTCTCTATATATTATAAGTATGTATTTACAAAAAAAAGTATATAAGTATATAAGTATTCTATCAGTTATCCGGTTCCCATAGTACAAGCTCTGCTTAGTTTGGGGCTAGATAGCGCTGTGTGAAATGTCCAGCAATATTTATTTATTTATCTTAGTATGCCGGTTTCGACGCTTTCGTTTCACTTTTATTTTCTAAGTGTATAAATGAAATGATATATGTATATTGCATGAAATGAATAAATAATTAATAAAATATAGTACTTACGTTAATTTGCTACCTCCGTGGCGCAGTGGGCGAATAGCCAGCTGAGACGCAGGAGTTAGCGGATTCGATTCCCGCCCCGGAACAAATGTTTGCATTATCTACAGATATTTGTTTCTGGTCTGGATGTTTTTCTATATATTATAAATATATATTTACAAAAAAGTATGTAAGTATTCTACCAGTTGTCTGGTTCTCATAGTAAAAGCTCTGCCAAGTTTTGGGGCTAGATAGCGCTGTGTGAAATGTCCAGCAATCTTTATTTATTGCAAAACTTTTTTCCCTTCTCCATTACGAGGTTAGTATAAAACAATTGTCGAAATACTCGCAAAAAATCGATTACGCGCCCGTGATATGAACCCACCATCAGAATCGGATGTCCGGGTCATTAGCCACACATTGTTGACTTTTGAAATATGACCCCAAAATCCCCCAACACCTTAAGGCTTCTTAAATCGATACGCTTGACACAATGACCTGAATATTGATTGCAAGTACTTTTGGCAGTTACGTAAGAGCTTCATCATCATCATCATTCTCAGCCCATGGCGACCCACTGCTGGTCATAGTCCTCTCTTTGTGTATGCTATTCTTTTTGATCCTGTGCTAATCTGAACCACGTACGACGAAAAAAAAGCTTACCCAGTATTTAATAGCAGATATAGAACTATTTATATATTTATGATTTAATAAAATATCAAACATATTTTTTTTGTTGTATTTAAAATATATTTTCTTATACACAGAGAAACATCCAAACCCGGAACAAATATCTGTAGATCATGCAAACATTTGTTCCGCGGCGGGAACTGAATCCGCAATCTTGCGTCTCAGCCGGCTATTCCCGCACTGCGCCACGGAGGTTGTCGAGTAATGCCCGCACCCAACGGCTCCCAGCAACCTTTATCAGGTCGTCTTTCCAGTATGTGGTCTGGTTCCCATAGCTTTGCTTAGTTTCGGGCTAGATAGCGCTGTGTGAAATGTCCAGCATTATTGATAGAGCGAAGTGAGATCTCTAAATCAACTTGGGCAAATTGGCGTTGTATGTATGTATGTATGTTTGTTTATCCGAGGAAAACTTTCGAAGCGTTGATCCGATCATCGTGAAATTTGATACATAAGTAGGTAGTGATGGAACAATTTTGGCGTGACTAAATGAGCTAAAATGTTGGGGGGTTGTTTAGGTATTGGGGTTCAAGAGGGGTAAAAAAAATGAAAATGAGACTATTAGATCAAATGGGACGTCAAATTAAACACCTTCATTAGTACATTTAGACTTAGTTTTTATTTTTAGTGTAAACTTTGTAGTTTTTAAGTTATTAGCCATAATAAAAACTGAACATGACAAAATTAACAGAGTACACCAGTGACCCCACAGTGCTGAAATTTGGTATGCGTGTAGCTTTAGTGACACAAATATAGGAAAAGTCTGAAATCCAGAATAACTGCAATGTTTACCCCAAAAAAAGTGTAACCATATAACACGAACTCCCGTTATCTGTAATTTGAATGAAACTTTAGGTCAAGTAGGTATATGGTTATTTATTTCGTGGCACTATTTTGATAGCCAAAGATTACAAATAATATTTTTTTGTTTTAATCGAAGACTCGCGAGATCTCAATTCGGGGCGAACCACTAGTTTATCTTATTTTATATTTTATATGTGCCCGGCTACTCCCACTTCAGCATGCTAATCCTCTTGGCTATCTCAGCCACCTCAGCAGTATAAAAATACTTACAGCTACATAACTGACCTCCGCAGTCGGGAAACAACACGGTTATTAAGGGTCCTTCACACGCGTGAAATCAGGGCCACGACACAGAATAAACAACACTTGCTACGCCTCCGTCCAGCTAATAACTGCCATATATCATAAAGGACACCTTGGATTCGTATAGAGCTGTTAATACCACTTCGGGATTATTTTTATTGTAAAATTATTATTAAGTGCTATTAAGAATTATTAAGTTATTATTATCTAGTATGTAATTTAGATTATAATTTATAGGCAATCAAAATGGGTCAGTTGTTATTTTTGTTTGACGAGACCACGAAGCGAATCACTGTAATCTCACAACACGGGCTCGCCAAAGGCCTAGTGTGAGAAACAAGCCCGGTCTGGTATGGAGTACTGCTGCCACCTACGGTTCGCTACCTTGGACTCGATAGAACGTAGAGCTTTTTGACTTTTAGGTGAGCATTATATGGCGGAGACTAAGCCTCAAGGTCTCGAACACCGCCGTAAAGTGCAAGCCTATCGATCTTTTACAGAATACATTTTGGGGAATGTGCCCAGGAACTTTACGATCTGATTCCGCCATCTCCTTTCCATCAAAGGACAAGCAGGCGCTCGGCTCTAGTAGGTACCATCCATACCTAGTTGATATACCACTCATTCGCACACACCGTTTTGGTTCTACGTTCTTGATGCGTACAGTAAGGTATGGAACACTTTGCCGTCGTCTGTTTTTCCTAAAGAATACAATCCGGGCCTCTTTAAGGTAAAAGTGAATAGGTTTCTTCTAGATCTTCGTGCTTCGTCTTAAACCACATCATCGCATACCATCAGGTGAGATTGTGGTCAAACGAAGATCTATACAGTTAAAAAAAATAAAAAAACAAAGCTACGTCAGATACATGTCACATAAAGTTGTCCCCTGATTATTGTAATCTATTAGTAGGTACCAAACAATTGTAAAAACTCATTAAATTATTCTTAATAAGAATGAAAGGATTTATTATAATGTTGGTTTACTCGTATATCGCTTTCTGTTTAATCTAAAAGGTTCAAGACTTTTTTATTTGCGAATGCAAACTTTGTTTATCTTTGCTAAGTGAAATTAAAAGATTATATTTTACTGACTACTTACTGATAAAAAAACATGGTCTTGCAAAACAGATCCGGGCCTGCGTAAAAGCTTCCTTTCCTCGCGATGTTTTATTTCACCATTCACTTGTTCCCATTCAGTTCAGCTGTTCCCGTTATCTCCCATTCACTCAATAGGTAGATATATTTATTTGAGAAAAACCTACCTATCTTTACTCATTTGGTTATAAACCTACACCAACTTTAACGACACCCAACGTAAATCATTACCACAATAAATTGACACACCAAAATGATACTCATATTACGAGCGAAGGAACTAGTCTTTACAAATCATAATAAATATTATTGAATTTATCATTTGAATTCCGACGATTTTAACTCGAAAGCGGCTACCGGCCACGGCGGCATTCTTTGAGGCCGCCATCTTGAGTCGCCATGTTTGTTTTACTCTTTTTGGGTTCCGTATCAATAAATTTATAAAGTGAACGGTTTATTTGTTAGGTTAGGTTATCCTGTGTGGGTAAAAATGTTCGAAGTGGTAAACCGATTACTGAATATTTTTCTGTAAGACTGTGATAGTAAATCAAATCAAAAAGTTATTTGTGGCAGCATCATTAGTACAAACAAAACAAACGCATATAGAATTCAGAAAAAATATGAATTTTGCGACTCTAATTTCACAAACACCGAAAAGTGCTTAAACTTGAGTAAAATGAGCAAAAGGTCATTCAGTCCTCACGATGATATTACACATACAAAATATTTTATTTACCGAAAAAATATTTAAACATTAAAATTTACTGGTACTTTGTGGGGACCACACTAGGACTTGCCCGTAACGCGGGAGGCCGGTTACTTATATTTTATTTAAATATCCTCGTAGCCATGGGAGTATAGTAAAATACATTTCTCTGCATGCCTACTACTAAAACTCGAAGCAGTCCTATAACACTCAAAAATTTGCTGTATGAAAATACTTCTAAGCTTTAAGTTCCTCTATGCATCTGAAACTAGTACAATATTCCTATCGTTTTATAAATATAAGCAGAACCCTTATCATCAATTATCAATCACACTTGGCCATATTAATTTCTTAATGCAAAGCGCATGTCAACGTCATGGCTATCTCGAAACGTCATTTCAGAATGGCGGTAAAAACTTAAAAAGTAATTTTGCTAAGAACGATAAGAATGAGTGAAGATAACATTGCAGTATTGCGTGTGCAGATTGCTTTAATTGTTTGAAATTGGAATGCGGATAAAATAAATAGAATGGCATTTGAAAAAAAATGTAGACTATTGTCTATGATTTGCATACAGGTTAGCCAATCATAGACTTTGGCAAGCCGAATGAGGAAACGCAGAAAGCTGCAGATCAATTATGGGATAGGAATTGTAAAGGCCAGTGGATAGATTGCAAAAATCAAGATGTTTTGGTCCCAGTAGCCGAAAATAGGGTTCAGTAATGTTTTGAGAAGACTAACCCCATTCAATTATAGTCCATTGCATAAATAAACAAGCGAGTGTCGAAGTTCACACGGAGGGTTCCAGAGTGTTTGCAAATTGAAAAATAACTTTGAGTCATTGATTCTCGCCATCAGCTTTATGTTCCCAAGGCTATTTGAAGATATTTACCCGACTGCCGAGATAGGGGTTTGTTTATCACACGTGCATATGTATACACAAGAAGAGAAAGAACAAGCAGTTACCATAACAATACAATTATTTACAAGACTATAAAATACAGAAGAGAAACAGTTGAACCATCTAAAGACCGTTCCAAACGATCTATAGATAGCTCAACTGCTCCAGATCACTAACAGGCGGAAGTATCCCCAACACACTGGCTGCATTGATGACCTCCGTGGCGCAGTAGGCGAATAGCCGGCTGAGACGCAGGAGGTTCGATTACCGACACGGAACAAATATTTACATCATTTACAGATATATTTTTCCGTGTCTGAATGTTTTTCTATACATTAATATGTATGTATTTTCAACAAAAAAGTATACTACGTGTTTTGTTATGTACGACATTAAATGAAAACACGGCCTAATTAAAGTATTGTTGTAAAATATGTTTCTTCAAATTCGTTACAATATAAAATGTTAATATTTTCAGACACCCTTCATATCAAGTCCTAAAATATCAATGAAACAGCCTGTTTAGAACATGTGTAAACAAATCATATTTATTCATCATGAAAGTAGGTACTTGTTAAACTCACTAAGCGGCATTGTCGCAAAGGCGCCGCCGATTTACTTTATACATTGTTTATTGGAAATGTATCGATTACTGGATAAATATTCAAGCTACCGGTATTAAACCCACCTTTAAAATCAGTTAATACGATTCCGGCTGTGTATTTTAAATTAATGTCGTACATAACAAAACAGGTTGTATAAGTACCTATTCTATCAGTATCTGGTTCCCAACAGTACAAGCTCTGCTTTGCTTAGGGCTAGATAGCGCTGTGTGAAATGTCCAGCAATATTTATTATTATTTATTGCCCCTTTGAATTAGAATGCTTATGCGTTGACCCAGATAAACCGCGAACGTATTCGCGGGCAAAGGCTCCCTGCGAGCTAACTTGCGCGGCACGCGTTTCCCAAAAGTGTACGAGTAGCTGCAAGGTTCCAGATTCCATGTCCAGGTTGGACATGACGTTCCAGGACAAGCGTTATCGACTACGCGTACCAATGTACGCACTCCCGTACGCGACTTTAGAGAACTATACTCCGTGCAGGATAAGTTGGCAATAGAGGTCATTCACCTACCTTCACCACGATATCGCAAAATGGTATAGATGTATCGCTGTTTATGTCGCTCACGATACAAAAGTTTCGCAAACTGGTATCGCTAGAATATCGTAATGTGCGATGCCACAGATTACTAAAAAGTTACTATGACCCATTAACGACCCCGCTAGTTCAATGACCTCGCCCAAGCAACAGAGGGCGTACGGCAGGGCGGTGACTACCTACTTGTTAGGCACAAAAACTCAAAAACAAAGTTAATTGGATTAAAAAAAAACAATTAGTATTTATTTATTATTTTTGGTCTCAAAAATATACTCCGTGATTATTTGTGTTTTAAATTGCAACATCTTATATTATGTTTTATGAGAATGATAGGCCAACGGTTACCAGCCCAAGTTTACTCTACCTCCTCAAGTGAAACAATACAACGCCCTGATAAAGGGCGAAGCCCTACCATATGTAGTTTCTCACGGATGTATGTTTTTAAAGCGATGTTTGTTGCTTTAATTATTTATGGAGGATTGTCTTGAGTGTGAATATAACGCGATTTTAAAAGCTTTTAAATTAATTTATCTTGTACTTGTATTTGTATCTGTATTTGAAGCCAGTTTTAACTTATTCCCTGTCGTCAGATTAAAACACAATCTTCTTAAATATATAAATCAAAGTGGGGTTAGTTACACCATTTATAACTCAACAACAGCTGGACTGATTTCTATGAAATTTGGTATATAGATAGATAGATTATGATTGGGATTGAAATATCTCTTTACCGCAGAAAGATAATGATTTTGTTGACAAACCACGCGTGAGAAACCGCGGGCAGGTTAGCTAGAAATTTATAAATGCCAAAGTTCAGATGTTTGATTATTATATCAATCACGACATTATGGCTGAACGGATCTAAGTGAAATTTGGTATACAGTCTGTCACCGCATTCACGACATTAATTTAAAACACATGCAGAATCGTATTAACTGATTTTAGAGATTGGTTTAATACCGGTAGCTTGAATATTTATCCAGTAATCGATACATTTCAAGTAAACATTTTTTAACGTAAATCGGCGGCGCCTTTGCGACGATGCAGCTTAGTCGGTTTAACAGGTACCAAAATGCATGATGAATGAATATGATTTGTTTACCTATTTTATACAGGCTGTTTCATTGATATTTTAGGGCTTGAAATTAAGGTAGTTGAAAATTTTAAAAAGTGGCACTTCGGGAGTGCTGACAGAAGTGAAAACTTGAACGATTACGAGATACTTATATACAGGGGTGTCGGTAACGGTAGCAGTAACAGTGTCGCGAGTTCAATGGTTTTTTCCATCTCAAAAATGGCCAACGCGCCTAAAGAAGTTTTCACTTCAAATACAGAGGAGTCGGTAACGGTAACGGTAACAGTGTCGCGAGTTCAGTGGTTTTTCCCCATCTCATAAAATGCTCAACGCGCCTAAAGAAGTTTTCACTTCATATACAGAGATGTCGGTAACAGTAACAGTGTCGCGAGTTCAATGGTTTTTTCCCATCTCAAAAAATGCCCAACGCGCCTAAAGAAGTTTTCACTTCAAATACAGAGGAGTCGGTAACGGTAACGGTAACAGTGTCGCGAGTTCAGTGGTTTTTCCCCATCTCATAAAATGCTCAACGCGCCTAAAGAAGTTTTCACTTCATATACAGAGGTGTCGGTAACGGTAACAGTGTCGCGAGTTCAATGGTTTTTTCCCATCTCAAAAAATGTCCAACGCGCCTAAAGAAGTTTTCACTTCAAATACAGAGGAGTCGGTAACGGTAACGGTAACAGTGTCGCGAGTTCAGTGGTTTTTTCCCATCTCATAAAATGCTCAACGCGCCTAAAGAAGTTTTCACTTCATATACAGAGGTGTCGGTAACGGTAACGGTAACAGTGTCGCGAGTTCAGTGGTTTTTTCCCATCTCATAAAATGCTCAACGCGCCTAAAGAAGTTTTCACTTCATATACAGAGGTGTCGGTAACGGTAACAGTGTCGCGAGTTCAATGGTTTTTTCCCATCTCAAAAAATGCCCAACGCGCCTAAAGAAGTTTTCACTTCAAATACAGAGGAGTCGGTAACGGTAACGGTAACAGTGTCGCGAGTTCAGTGGTTTTTTCCCATCTCATAAAATGCTCAACGCGCCTAAAGAAGTTTTCACTTCATATACAGAGGTGTCGGTAACGGTAACGGTAACAGTGTCGCGAGTTCAGTGGTTTTTTCCCATCTCATAAAATGCTCAACGCGCCTAAAGAAGTTTTCACTTCATATACAGAGGTGTCGGTAACGGTAACAGTGTCGCGAGTTCAATGGTTTTTTCCCATCTCAAAAAATGCCCAACGCGCCTAAAGAAGTTTTCACTTGAAAAATTCATGGTAATGCATTTGAAGAAAAACTATTTCACGACAATACGATACCTGTGATTTAAATTAATGTCGTAAATGTGGTCAAATCATATCAAATCAAATGTATTTATTGCTTGAAATATATGTCATTTTACAAAGATGTCAGTAGTAGATACAGAATCAATACATTTCTGCCTTTCAAGGCATGCAATATTATATTGTACAAAGTCATATTAATAATAACACCTAAATAAAAAAGGTGCGGTGACACGCAGTATAGATATAGTACGAGTTGGATTGAAACATAGGCTACTTTTAATGAAAAACCACGCGTATATTATCTCTATACACACAAAACACACAGTTGAATCATCAAAAGAAAGTTGCAAACGATCTATAGATATCTCAACTGCATTGCCCCGCTGAATTAAATTGCTTTGACCCAGATAATAATAATAAATTAAGCAAATTCAATCCTGAATTTAAATAATTAAACAATTTACAAGCGTCAGAATCATAAATATTTTTAACCGACTTCAAAAAAGGAGGAGGTTCTCAATTCATCGGAATCTTTATGTTCCCCGATCACTCGAAGACGCCCGGGACCGAATCGACAAATTATTTTTTGTTTAAAGGGTATAGTTTCCAGGTGGTCCCATTGGCACCAAGTCAGGATCTGATGATGGGATCCCATAAAAATCGAGCAACCCTCAAATTTAATAGGGACGCAATTCGGTTTTATGTTTGTTATTACCTAAGAACTCCGTCATTTATCAACGGATTTGGACAATTATTTTTTTATTTGAAAGGATATACTTTCATATTGATCCCATAGAAATTTCATCAAAATTAGTTTAGTACGTTGGTTAAGTCGATTATATTTCTGTTAAAAAGTTAGGTACTTGTTACATAAAATAACTTTTTTTTGCATTATCATTGCATTGTCCCCAAAGTTACATATATGTATTCCAAATTTCAGCACAATCGGTTGAGGGGTTTAAAATTCAGTTGCAAGATTCCACCCGGACAAACATACATACGATACATTGCAAGTTAATAAAAAGCTTGAAAAATGCCATCCATTAAACAAATCAACACCTCCGAGCTATTCTCGCCCTCTATCAATACCTCCCAGCCACTCTCGCCACCATACAAACAATATGTTTACCTACCCTCTAATTGCAAAATAAACAGCTTGTTTTAATGATTGTATTTTTTGACAAGTGTGGGAGGGAGTTTATTTGTGAAGCTAACATTTGAAATTGAGCCCTTTTTACACTTTACTGGGATAAAAAAACAATTATGAACATTATTGGTCTGTCTTGATGGTGAAGTAGATTTTAACCACTTTAATCATCTTCATTATTAAAGCCATACATAAGTCTGTAGTTGGGTTTGTAAATCCATACTAATATTATAAATGCGAAAGTAACTCTGTTTGTTAGTTTGTTTGTTACCTTTTCACGACTAAAGGGCTGAACGGATCGTAATGAAATTTGGCTAGAAGATAGATTATATACATAATCTATCTTATTTTTTTTTAAATGATCTTGTGTGAAATAGGGGTTGAAAGTTCCATATAATTTAACCGTCGTTTATTGACGTGAAGTCATTTACATGAAGTGTCCCGTCACTTTGACATTTCATTCTGCATTTGATTTCTTTGATAATTTATATGGCAGAACAACGTTTGCCGGTTCAGCTAGTAGTTCATGTAAAGTTCATACAAAATTACTAAAATCAACTGCAAAATTAACTTTGTTTATACTAACGACTAAGATCGTCGGCCGGCCGCCGGCGCCGTGCTGGCTACGGAACCCTTTAGGTGCTGTGCGTGGTTCGATACACACTTGACCAACATAGATCTTCTTTCTCTTAGACCACATCATCAAAATCTATTTGTTATTCAAAAAAATAGAGACAAAATAAGGGGACTGGTTCTTCTGCCATTGCACACTAGATTTGGCGACTTCTAACACACAAACCGTACCCCTAGTTTACAGAAACAATTAGGTAAAAGTGTGAATTGCTGTTCAAATAGATAAGTGGGCGCCGCGTGGCGGCCACGTGCGTTCGCTTCGGTGGCTGCGCGATAAGTGATGACTTTATACTTTCGGTGACGTTCGGTGGGCCGTAGATAAATAGTTTGAGTCAATACACTATCTAATAAATTACCCCCCTCCCCCACATTTTAGGCTCAATTAGTCACACCGAAATTATGCCATCATTACCTACCTATGTATCACATTCCACGATGATCATATAAACGCTTCAAAAGTTATCCACAGACAAACAAACATACATATATACATACATACATACAACGCCGATTTGCCCAAGATGATTTGGAGATCTCGCTTCGCTCGATAAATTATTTATCCCGACGTTTCGGCTGTGTTGCAAAAGGCGTTTCTTCCCGCGACCACGGCTATTGTAACACAGCCGTTTAATATTAGTAATAGCCAATACTAATTACGTACAGGTTTCGCGAATGTTTAAAAAAATACTAAAACAATATCTTCACCTCGTATTTTCTACACGTTCCAACAAAAAACCCAAATAGATCCCACTATAAAAACATAAGTGCAAGCGCACGCACGCGTCCACTCAACTCAAGTGCTGAGTTGTTGATCCAAGCGATTGATAACTAATTGAGTTGGCGGTGAGTGGTATCACTCTCAAGGAGTGATTGCTTTCAAAACGCACTTTTTAATGAACTTGTATTCTGCTAATGTAAATTTCTTGAATCCCCGCAAAAGTGTGCTCGATTCCCCGAAATTCCCTGCTTTCCACTGATGCATTTCCCAAAAATTCCCCGCAATGATAAAGGAAATTCACACAAAATTTCGCGTCATAAACAAAATTTAAGTTGAATGATTTCTCATGATCTAAAAATAAAAAACGTGTGTGCCTTATGTACGCTGTACCTACGCAAGTTCTTTGGTGTAACAGAACAAAAATAGCTGAAGATTTCATCCCATATGCCACAACTCTTTATTTGTAGCTAACTTCATCGTGACGCTTTTTGGCTGTCGGTGTGTGCGCGCATGAGACAGTTATCAGCTAACTTCATCATGTCGCTTTTTGGATGTAGGTGTGCACGCGAATCGTAAAAATTTTACTTGTATATTTTTTTTCAAACGCGCCAAAAGAAGTATAACTTCAAAAATCTTTTACAATCAGGTATGGGTTTTCCTCCCTTTTGCTCTAAGCATAGACTGGTTTGGATTTTATCGTTTTGGCTATCTCTTGTTTGGTATGCATTAAAGCTACAATGGATATAATATCCACAATGGATGGTACTCCTAACATTATTGTAGTATTTTTTAAACTTATGTCACTGTACATAATTACTGATTTAAACGGGTATTTATCGCGTATGTACCTTTTTTATTTGTTATCCCGACGTTTTGACTGGTTGCAACAGCCGTGGTCGCGGGCAGACTCTAAAGTAAAGGTACATACTTGATAAATACCCTTTAAATCAATATGTGTAGTAGTTTTTTGTACTATAGTTTTTTACCCCGTGGAAATCTATAATAATAGAACCTTTTAGTTCGCGGCTTTTCACGCGTGGTTTGTCAACAAAAATGAGTTTATGTCACAATCATTCTTTACACACACGTCATTATTTATTTTACTCTTAATTTCATCAAAATCGGTCCAGCCGTTTTGTCGTGAAAACACAAATAGACAAAGAGACGGAGAAACAGAGTAGAATGAATGAATTTTTTTTCTAGATAGCATTCTCGTCCAGAGTTACTTTTAATATTAGTATGAGTTTTAAAGAGATAAATCATTTGTCAGTATTTGTACCCAGAAAGTACTAAACCAATTCTGAAAATTATATCACTGATAGAAAACTACACTATCCGTGAGTGCTATATTTTATTTGGATAAAAATCCACGCCTAGCCGAATGGGTAAGCTAGTATTAAATAAAAACCAAACCTACAAATCCCACTAATATAATAAACGCGAATGGATGTTTGTTACTCTTTTACACCGGAATGGCTGAGCCGATTTCGATGAAATTTGTTATATACGTAGATCATAACCTGGAATAACACATAGACTACTTTTTATCGGCAAACGACGCGTGCGAAGCCGCGGGCGGAAGCTTGTTAATAATAATGGTGTAATTCTTTTTACCTATTGTTACTTTGACACCCCCCTTTAAGTATCTACTCAACAATGACACCCCTATACCTACCCTAAATAGGCAATAATTTATTAGATAAATTTCAATTTGGTTACATTCGGTTAGCACCCTTATCTATAGGGTTGCCAACATTATCACCATAATAAAATAACTAACGACATACTGTTGACATTTGCAACGTATTATTGTCTTTAATACTTAAGCGATAAAGCTCAAAATAGAAAGCCTTAGCAGTATAAAGTTTCTCGTGACTTTGAACTAAATATGATACTTTATTTCTATAACGATAAAGCTCATAATACATTGCATATTTAGGGTTCTGTACTCGAATTAGGAACCGTATATATACCGTTATAGTTTCGCCATGTCCGTCTGTCTGTCCAGTTACAGCCGTTTTACTCGTAGACTATAAATAGGTATATAAATATTGCTGGACATTTCACACAGCACTATCTAGCCCTAAACTAAGCAGAGCTTGTACTATGGGAACTAAATATCTGATAGAATACTTATATACTTTTTTTTGTAAATATGTATATACTTATAATACCTACATAGAAAAACATCCAGACCCAGAAGAAATATCTGTAAATCATGCAAACATTTGTTCCACGGCGGGAATCGAACCTCCTGCGTCTCAGCTGGCTATTCGCCCACTGCGCCACGAAGGTCGTCAAATATTAGGGCTGTATGGCTGAAATTCGGCATAGGACACATTGTAAGTTATGAAATAAAAACTAAAAAAACTAATTTTAGGGCACCTCCCCTATATAGAAGTTGGGGGTTTTGTTTACTACTGCACCATTTGGGTGTCGTTGAATAGGTCTTTCAAAAGACATAACACTTGATCCAAGAGAGCGTTTACGAAAAATAAAGCTTTTAAGTGTCGTAATGGCTGAACCGATTTCGATGAAATTTGGTGTGTTGATAAACTTTGATTCAAGCATAGACTACTTTTTGTTTTCAAACAATGCGCAAACGTTGTTTCTAAATAAGCCGCTGGCGGAACAATAGCGATCTCATTCAGGCAACCTTTGGATGGACAGGATCTATGTGAACAAATAAGGACGGCGCGGCGGCGTGTGATTGGTTCGTCAGTTCTTATAATAATTATAAAATATTACCAAAATCAACATTTGATTTTAGAATGACTAAGATACAGCTGTACTGACTAAGGAACCCTTCAATGTGCGATTTATGACACGCGCTTGACCAATTTGTAGCAAAGGTTATCGGAACTAAAAACAATTGTATCGCTTATTTTTATAGAAATAGGGTAGATATTCGAACGTTTGGTTTTGGCCAGGAAACGACAATCTATCACAACTTGTCGCGCCACCCCTAGTTTAGGGATGTTACAAACGCAATTTATGTGTTAACATGATTTATGGGAGAATAGCTCCGTTTCAGGGTGCTGCCTATCCCTATTTGGGGGTAGTATTTTATGTATTTGCACATTGACGTACAATATTTGAAATAATTTGGATTTTTGCATATGGTCATCATCTACAGCCTCACTTCAGCCATAAGGCTTCCAATCGATTTTTGTATTCGAATGTATGTAATAGCGTTATTCGAATAATTTTAAGTATGAGAGTCGTAGCGTAGTCTACCAATGGTGAAAATTTGTCCATTTGCTTGATAAACCTTACAATCAGTGTCTTGATTATTGGTAATTAATAGACACATTGTTTTATTTGATTTTTTAGCTAAAATACGATAATAAACAAAAATACTTACCAAATGTTTGTTTTTTATTCGTAAACCATTTTTACATATTTTGTGGTTTTGATTTTGTTCACCATAAAGCCTTTTTGGAGTATTCCTAAACGGTTTTGTGATGATTTTCTATAATAAAAACAAGTTAAAATTGACATTTAACAGTTTCGAATAATTTGCGAATATATTTGAATACCCCCCAAATTGATAATATACAGTGTGTCCCTGGATAAAGTGCAACCCCGAGAGGGGGTGAAACTAGATCAAAAATTATCGACAAAAAAATAGAAAAAAAAATTAAAATAAAATTCGTATATACTTTATTGATGTATTAAAATTTTTATTACTCACTAATTACTCTATTTAATAAAAAAATTATTTCTTCCAAAGTAGTAGGTCTATTTTGTTAAAATAAAAACCATAATCATGTCAGATATGTGACGATGACGATAAAATAACAAATAACTCACAAACGAGTGGCTATCGTGACTTAAAGTTTAATTTTTAATTTTAACGTAATCAGTGGTCAACTTTAAATGCTCCTAGCCAGCACATTTTTTATGTTAGAACGTAGGTTTTTATTTTATTTAAAAGCTATTATGATAGACAATAATAAAAAGTCATAAAAATTTCTAGTATTATAGGCTTAATTTTAAGATTTTTGGAGTTTATTGGAAAAAAACAGCCTAAAAAATGTAATTTTAATACAAAAATTAAACTTTAAGTCACGATAGCCACTTGTTTGTGAGTTATTTGTTATTTTATCGTCATCGTCACATATCTGACATGATTATGGTTTTTATTTTAACAAAATAGACCAACTACTTTGGAAGAAATCATTTTATTATTAAATAGAGTCATTAGTGAGCAATAAAAATTTTAATTCATCAATAAAGTATATACTAAATTTTTTTAATTTTTTTTCTTCTATGTTTTTGTCGATAATTTTTGATCTAGTTTCACCCTCTTTCGGGGTTGCACTTTATCCAGGGACACACTGTATATTCGAATACTACAGTTTCGAATATTTGCCAATCAAATCAAAGACATTTCTGACAACACCAAAGTACGAATATATCACATAAAACGTATATAATAATTAGATATCCACAATAACTATTTTTAATAATAACATTTTTAAACCAGGGCTTGTAATTTAAGTTAAATAGATATTCAAGTTTAATTATGTCGTCAACTTAGTTAACCAGACCTTTTTTTTTCAAATCCATATTAAAGTTATCGAAAATGCTGGATTTCAAATTTAATAACACGTGACATAAATTGCATTTGCAAAACTTTCATAAGGTTTTTATTATAACTTCATAAAATTTGCAGTTTAAAACACATCAAATAGAAAACAGCTCCTCAAACCAACGCACTAAAAACAACAATCCGGTTTCAAATCCGAACGCGCCCATTACGGACCCCTTAGAGCTGTCAACTTGACAGTTGACGTCCCGCCAAAAGTTTCGTTCAAAATCCGTATCTACGGTCTACTCTCTATGGTTCATTTTACTTGTTATTTTCTTACCCCTAGAATTTAACCGTCATTAAATGAGATGTGCTGAAGGGAGGTCAAATACCGTGAAAAACGGGAAAATAATTTATTTGTATCATCCCTAACTTTGTTTTGTGGTTTTCTAATAGATTTTCACTTCGCTTGTTATCACAATAACCGTGTTTTTATCGCTTCATTTTCCTGCAAATGAAGTTTTTTACTTAAATAATTTGAAAAATTAAATTGTAAACCATAATTTTCTTTTCCTTGTTTCAGATCGATATTATGGTATGTTTCTTTGAATTATTGCTTGTATTAAACCTGCAGTATTAGAAAATGAACAACACTTATTAATTTTTTAACTACTTGTAAATACGGTGTATTTTTTGCCGGTAAATGACTATCAGATCTAATCAGTCGGTAACCGCTTCCGAACCGAAAGGTTTCAAATTTCGAACACCGATTCCTATCTGTCCATCTTACCACCTTTCAAAACCGATAGTAACGAGATCCAAACACGAATAAACCATTAGCATCCACAGACAAGCATACCATAAACAAGATGCGAGCATAGAGCAGTAGCCGTATCAGAAATCATAGATAAAAATCGGACCCAAAAAAGCCCATGTCACACGGATTAGCCCGGCATTGTTAAACACACAATTGAAATACATCTATCCTTGTCTGGCGCGCGTCTACCTTCGTACAATAGAGCGAGACGGCTTGACATCCAAATGTGACAGTTTGTATGAAATGTTTGTTTGGAATAGTTACAATGGGGACAGTTCGAATGGATTTTGTATTATTTTTACTTTTTAATCCGTAAGCGAGTTTGAAATGGGAGTTGGTTTTGTTTATAGTCATATTACGTTACTGAACAAAATGTGACAGCCAATTTGTAATATCGGTTTTAGCTGTTTTCCGGGAAATTTTAAAGCGTTACATATACTTACCTCAAAACATGTATTTTAAACATTAAAGTAAGGTTATTCACTTATGCGAACATTATTTTGTTTCCAAATTCAATGGTTTTAATTTAAAAACTATTCCTTTATGTACTTACAGAAACAGCTGTTTGTATTGAAGACAAGTTTTAGGTTATTTATTATATTTTTGTGTTAAGCGCTTAGCCTGAAGATAGTTGTAATAGGTCTTATTTTTAAAAGCTTAAATAACCTCAAATGGCTTCATTTGATCGTAACAATGAAAGTATTGAATTAATCACTTGTAAAAAGTATGTACCTACTTACCTTTAAGGTAAAATTAAATGTATACCTGTGTCCTGAGTACCGACTAAACCCGGTTTTCACAACGATCCATAAACGTGTTTAGCGACTAAACATGTTTAAAATCGAAGTATTTGTATATTTGATAACTTCTTAAATCATATTTAGCAACTAAATACGTTTAGGCATCGTTGCGCAAGTCGCCCTAAGTAGGTATAATGATGTAAAAAACATGATTCCTAAAAATCTCTGTAGAAAATTATTTACTCAATCACGTCGTAACGGCTTGACAGATTTTGATGAAATGTGGTACCTATATAATTAGGTTAAGACATTAATAAAGGCTACTTTTTATTGAGAAATCACAAGGGAGAAGCTGCGGGAATAATACATGACGTAATCTTCTTTTGTATCTTTTATTTATCTATCTATTTTTAATATTGCTAGATAGGTGTGAAATCAACGAAGAAACTCATTTTGGATCGTTCATTACACTCAAGTAAAATGAATATGATTGGTTTACCTATTTTATACAGGCTGTTTGATTGATATTTTAGCACTTGAAATGAAGGTAGATTGTTGATTTAAAAAAAATCAGGGTACTGAATTTGAAAAAAAAAATTTACAATAATACTAGCCATCAGACCTAACCGTGATTTAAATTAATGTCATAAATGCGGTGACACGCAGTATTGTCAAGTTCTAATAATTGTACATTTTAACCATATCAAAAACATTCATTGTAACATGTATTGCATAAATCGTTAAGCATAAAATTAATAAAACAATAGGTGAATGTACAATTTTCAAAATGATATTGTTGTACGCGACAAATGTAAGGTGATTGATTACATACAGCTATACAGCCTACTTCAAAATTACAATTTTAGTGATAAAATGCAAATATTTTATAACAAATTATTGTGATTTATAAATAATTTGATAATAATAAATGTTTTTTCGTCTTAATTAGGGATACCTATATTTATTTATTCCAAAAATGTAAATGTATTTAAAATGGAAACTCTTTGTTGTTATAAAACTGTATTACCCGGGTAAATTGAAAATGCTCTGTTTACTCGCATATAATTTGCAGTTAGGTACTAACTTAACTTTGTAGGGATAATTCTATTATGCACTAGTGTGTAATAGTTCGGTTTATGGCCCTAAGAACGATGTAATAAGGCCCACTTTACGAGCAAGTGTGTTGAAAATATAACTCATAATATTATTAAAAACTCTTTACTAATCTAACGCAATCTTACTTTCATAACAGCTCCAAACAAGCGTATAATCCCAAACGAAACAATTCCAAAATTGAAATTGAAAAAAGAAAACCTATGCTCACTTTCGTTGTCTATGATACAGAACAAAAGCGTACGTTTCACGCGGAGACGCGCAGTCTGTCTTTGCCCATTCATTAGACAACATCTAGACAAAAATATGACATTTAAACACGCGTCCGAGCAATTTATCATCGAATTTTGTCTGTAAATAGAGATGTTAATTTTTTTAATGTAATTTTGTTTGAGTAATGGTAGTCTAGTTAATTATGTTTAATTTGTATGGGATTACATGGGATTAGTGTAAGTAACCTACATTTTTGTATGGTTTCTCTTTTCTTTGGAATGAATAATGGCTAGATTCTTTGCTTTGATTCTTTTGGAACTACTCCCTTTTAAAAGAACGACAGTTCTACTTTTTCTAAGAAGAAATAATAAAAGATGTTAGATATCTAATGAACAATAAGAATAGGTGTGCCTATTGGACTCAATTCGTAAAAAATATGTAGTTCTTAGTAGAAATTGCTACTTAAATTTATTACTTAGATAATCCATACTCTATACCAAGGGTTTCCAAAGTGGGCGCCGCGGCGCTAAGCCTTATACCACGCATTGAAAAAATGTGTGGAGATCATCAAGCTCACACGACACATTGACTAAGTTGCCATTGTATATTATTTCCTATTTTTCTTAAATAATAAATGTTTTCTTGTATATAAATATAAAAACTCAACTTCGGATTGTGGATGTTTTAATTTTTGTGCCTATCTACTTAGTATCATTGTACCCTACTTCAAATAGCTAGGGCGCCGAGAAAAAAATACTAAACGCCGCGAACTGAAAAAGTTTGGGAACCCCTGCTCTATACAAATATTATAAGTTCGAAAGTGACTCTGTCTCTCTGTCTGTTACGTTTTTACGATCAAACGGTTAAACCGATTTCGAAGAAATTTGGTACATAGATAGATTATGACCAGAATTGAGATATAAGCTACTTTTTACCCGACTGCGGAGGAGGCTAATATTATTATTGACAAAACACGAGTGTGAAGCCTCGGGCGGAAGCTTGGTTGCTAATAGGAACACACAGGTAATATATCTTTACCTATGAAATTGGAGATTTGTATGACAATTTTAAAATATTTATTATGCAACTTGTTTCATCTCCATAGCATAAAAAAAATTTGAAATAGAGTATGAATTCTAATGAAGTTTTGTAGGTACAAAAGCTGTGTCACGTCTGTAGTGTAAAATCTATAGGGACAACAGGTTGTTACACTATGTTGAACGGAACTCATGGCGCTTACAACGTTTTGGTCGCGAGTAAACTAAACTGTATAACCGATCTAGCGCTGCATAAAATAAATAAATAAATAAATATTGCTGGACATTTCACACAGCGCTATCTAACCCCAAATTAAGCAAAGCTTGTACTATGGGAACCAGATAACTGATAGAATACTTATATACTTTTTTTTTTGTAAATACATACTTATAATATATAGAGAAACAACCAGACCCGGAACAAATATCTGTAGATCATGCAAACATTTGTTCCGCAGCGGGGATCGAACCCGCTACCTCCTGCGTCTCAGCCGGCTATTCGCCCACTGCACCACGGAGGTTGTGCATGTTTTAATAGTTTGGTTAGATCACATAAATAATGTTTTAGCGCTGCAGCGAACTTTAGTTCTAACTCACCAGCATTTGAACAAACTTTTTTCAAGAATGTTCTTGTCTATCGGTAGAATATATGTCTATGATCGCAGATAACAATTCGATTTAGAATTCCCTCGTTTCTATACCGATTCAGTAGTGCTATGCATGCTTCGACGCGTAAGTCTCGCTGGTGGTCGCTTAGTTCGTGTGGCACCCACTTACCTAGCTTTTTTATCTTTCCAATTTGACGCAAGCAAGTGCTTCAATGTTGTTTTGACACTAACTCCAAGGCCCGCAGCAAGCTCAGCCGTAGATTGAGTTGGATCCGCTTCCACTGTCGCCTTCAATTCGTCATTGTCGACAATGATTAGCGGCCGACTGCGAGGCTTTATCTTTGCAGATTTAAAACGTTTGAATCAATAATGGACCGTTTTCCACGTAGGAATTTTTAGTTTATCCATAGCGCCAAAAACTACTACAGTTTCACAAAAACAAAAAACTATCTCAAAACAAATGACTGAATTTGGAATTCAAATAACACGGCTTTCGAATAAAATTTATTTGAATTTCGACTTGCGCACCAACCCACAGATAATTAAATCTGTAAATGCTGGTTATGGAATCTCGAATTAAACAATAAATAAATATTGCTGGACATTTCACACAGCGTTATCTAGCCCCAAACTAAGCAGAGCTTGTACCATGGGAACCAAATAACTGATATAATACTTACATACTTTTTTTTTGTAAATTCATACTTATAATATATAGAAAAACAATCAGACCCGGAACAAATATCTGTAGATCATGCAAACATTTGTTCTGCGGCGTAATAAGTATTGTACAGAAGTAACCTATTACTTTACATTTATTTATTTATTTTTATAAAATCATAACATAACACATACTTATAAAATAAATACACTTAAAAAACCTAAGAAGGTTTGTCCTAAGCGTAACACAAAGTATTCCTCTTTAATAAACTATTTAATTACTGATTAAAACGGTTATTTATCACGTATGTACCTTTTATTCAGCTATCTAAACTATCTTTGAATCCTATTACCTATATTTCACTGATATACATCCGTACGCACTGTGGGAACTCGATTGGACGCACGTGGCGACCATTTAAAAAATACATTTTAAAGAAACCATTGCAAGAGGAAAAAACTTACGTGTCGAAAATATGCATGCATTCCAAAACATATATTTTCAGAGATATCATATACGTAGTGCAGAAGCGCTTATTACCATAATGTGATGAACCAAGATCTTAACACGTTTACCGGCGGATTGCCTAATTTATGACCACCGGTTTTAGAGGTAGAGTTGGGAAACAGACAACGTATTTTTTCATTAAAAAAAAAAAATAGGGACCTATTTCAAAATAATATCACATATAAAAAGCATTAAATTCTTAAAAGGTACCCGAATTTAATAATTCAGAGTTTATTTTTCAATGTTTTTACCTATTCCGTGTTTATTCGTTTCCATACTTTGCTATAGGCGATGGTTAGCACTTAACATCAGGTGGGCCATATGCTTGTTTCATCTCCAGGTAGTATAAATATAAAGAATTGCACGAACATATTACCAAGTCAATTGTGTTAATTATAAACAAACTAATTAGTATAATAGATAGTTTATTACAACATTTTGTGAAATCGTCTCTTTTTATCGTATTTACGAGTATTAAAACAAATTATTCCAAATGGTTACGATAAAAATTGTTAATTTATTATCGTTATTAAAAGTAGCTCAGATTAGTCTAAAAAAAATCTAAAATATTACACAAATAATAATTTCCAATCAATATTTAAGTATAGTTTTGGTCACGCAAATAAAATCGGTAGCTTGTTATGTTAATGGTAAAGGCGGATTTAGTTTTAATAAGATTATATTAGTAAATACCATATATCAATCAATTTTTAAACACATCGTAAATAATTTCATGGCCTAACGGTTAAGTATTTATAAAGTTTAGTCGTAAAACTACAAAAGTACTAATAAATCCTGCTAGAGCTTTCTATAAGGCGTTATAAAATTTTCTCTTTATCCAAAGCATTATATTTTTTAATTTTTACTACTTTTTTATATTTATCCATAGATAAAAATAATCATGATTCCGAGAATCACTAAATCCGTTTTTTATAATGTCCCGTCACTAGTCAGTAAAAATGTGAATTAAAATGTTAATATTTTGCATATTATTTAATAATTTAAAGTATAAATTGGTTATGATTTGTTTTGTTTGGTTTGATCACATATCAAAGCCATATCGAACGTTTCAAAATAATATTTTTCATACAATAAAGACTATATTTATAGAAACCGAGCTTCTTTTACAATAATTAATGGATTCGGAACATAGATAAATAAATAAATAATGCTGGACATTTCACTTAACGCTATGTTGCCCAAATGCTTTCTTGTACGACCTGGAGATGGAACAAGCATATACCTGATGATAAGTGGTAACCATACCTATATGGTCACCTAGAACTAAGTATTGCCTCGTAGGTCACACACCTTAGGAACGTGGCCTACGATGCACTGCCCTGCAACCATCAACTTGAGGCATACAGGTGTAGCTCATGTAGGTATTTTATACGTCTTTTATTTTCTCATGAAAACAGATAGGTAATGAGAAAATGATTTTTATCCGTAGGTATATTATACTCGGAGTCCGTGAAATAGGCACTAAGTACATATTAAGTTTTACAATGGGAGTAGAATAGTTTGATGACGTAGGTTGATGTGCAGAATGAATAGTATTGGCGATAGCACGGATCCTTGAAGCACGCTGCATTAATTACCAGGAACTGGGGACAAGCTCAATCGACATAATTAAAATAGCATTTTGTGGAATCTATTAATTGTCATCACAAAACCTTTCGCACCTGAATATAAATGAGTTATTTAAATTAGCATAGTCACTCGACTAGTCGCAATAATTTGAACTGGCGTGACAGCTGTCAATTTATTACTTTATAAAAAAACCAAGACCGGTAAAGCACGAGTTGGATTCGCATACCGTGGGTTCCGTGCCTACCTATATTCATGTTAATTTATCCCATCCCATATGGCCATCTAGATATATGACTCAGAAATCAAGTTAAACTTTTAAGGAAGATTTCTAAAAAAACTGTTCTAGATAGAGACTTCTTATTATTTTTCCTGTTATCGTTGCATATATTTCTATCAATCATATTAATTTCAGATGGTTCGCTTCGTAAACCTCGGAGATAATGGGGGAATGGTTTTTTTGTTGTCATTTTTCACCTGTCTCCAAATCTGTGCAATTATCACGATCTAGAGCCAGATCCCGCCAATCTCTTTCGGCGTCGATTTCCGTCTTAAGGAATCCATATGCTTGTGGCAATTGAAATACTTATAAAACAATGTAAAACATAAAACACACTATGCAATATAAAACAAAATAAAAAATACGTTTGGTTAGTTAATAGTTTAACCTACTAACCCTACTTTGACCCTATGGAAGCCGAAATTAAAATATTTTTGTTATCTTTTACTTTCTAACTTGCAATATAGCCAGCTTTTTTTTCATAATTATATAGGTAGGTAAGTTTCAAGCAAATGGCTTCAGTAGTTGCTGAGATGAGCTGTGACAGACGGGCAGACAAATTCGCACCGTAAGGGTTCCGTTTTTACTAATTTGGTCTGGAACCCTAAAAGTAGTCTATGTCTCAATCCATATATATAATATATGTGCCAAATTTTATCGAAATCGTTTTAGCCGTGACGACGTGAAAGCGTAACAAACAAACTCACTTTCGGTATGATTCTATGAAGTACTAGCTGACCCGCCCGCGTCTTAGCACGCGTGGTTTGCATTCAAAACATTACCCTCCTTCTGCGCAGTCGGGTAAAATGTCTCAATCCTGGTTATAATCTATCTATATACTAAATTTCATCAAAATAGGTCCAGACGTTTAGTCGTGAAATCGTAACAAACAGAGAGACAGAGAGACAGTGACTTAATACGGATGATTTAAATAATTGATATCTACGAGTATCAATACTAATATTATAAATTCGAAAGTAACTCTGTATCTTTGTCTATTTGTTATGTTTTCACGACTAAACGGCGGGACCGATTTCGATGATATTTGGTATACAAATAGATTATGACCGGGATTGCGAGTCAGCTGGTTCTATACTATTTGTGTTAATATATAAAGAATTATCATTCATTCATTCTATTTGCGCCCACTACGCCACGAACAAATATTTGCATGATCTGTAGATATTTGTTCCGGATCTAGATGTTTTTCAATTTATTATAAGTATATTATATTTACAAAAATAAACGTTATCAGATAACTGGTTACCATAATACAAGCTTCGCTTAGTTTGGACACGGTAATGTTATACAGTATTCTGTCTTCATAAAAACCGCCGGAACGTGAGTCATGCCTACGCTTCTTGTGTTCGGTACCCACTCGGTACACAACCAGTCGCGAATGCGCCGCAGTACGGTAATGTTTTTAATTAAACTATTTATCCGAATGATACCATTACCGTGGTTTGGGGCTAGATGGCGCTGTGAGAAACGTCCAGCAATATTTATTTATGTAATACTAGCTTCCGCCAGCGGCTTCGCACGAGTTGTTTGTCAACTAAAAGAAGCCTAGTTTAAATCCAGGTAATAATTCATCAACACACAAAATTTCATCGAAATCGGTTAAGCCGTTACGACGTGATTGAGTAACAAACAAACAAACATCTAAACTTTCACGTTTATAATATTAGTGTTATGATATGTAAAAAAAACGTATATAAGTAGGTATTCTATCTATTATCTTGTTCCCATAGTAGGTACACGCTCTGCTTAGTTTGGGGCTACATAGCTCCATGTGAAATATCCGGCAATATTTATTTATTGATTTAATATTGATTGTCCTCAGGAGTGAACCCTCGGAAACAGAGGAGAGAGCGGACCACATTCACGAGAGCCCAGCTCGACGTACTAGAGGCGCTGTTCGGCAAGACGCGGTACCCCGACATCTTCATGAGGGAGGAGGTGGCTCTGAAGATCAACCTTCCAGAGTCTAGAGTCCAGGTAAATACAACCACTTTTGTAATTTATTGAACGAAGCGAGATCTCTAAATCAACTTGGGCAAATCGGCGTTGTATGTATGTATGTTTGTTTGTTTGCCCGAGGATAACTTTCGAAGCGTTTATCTATCATCGTGACATTTGGTATATAGGTAAGTAGTGATGGCACAATTTTGGTATGACTGAATGAGCTAAAAAATGGGGGGGGGGGTGTTGTTGAGATATTGGGGTTCAAGAGAGGTAAAAAAACCAAAATGGAACTATCTGGTCCAATGGCACGTCTAATAAGAGGTAACATTTCAACCCCGTTTTTATTTTTAGTGTAAACTTTGTAGTTTTTCGTGGCACTATTTTTATAGTCACATATTAGGTACACATATTTTTTTTTATGGGAGACTCGCGAGATCTCAGTTCGGAGCGAACCACTAGTTTTATTTTGTACTAGCTATTGCTGAAGGGAAAAAAGCGAGAGGAAGACCATTCCGAAGATGGAAAGAAGACTTCAAAGTCGTAGCAGGAGCGCTGTGGAGAACAAAGGCTCACGATCGCGTCCTTTGGAAAAGTCTGGGGAGGCCTATGCTGAAAAGCAAAACAAACTTACGAATATTGAGGCCATAGAACGGAATAAAGGCTTTTTAAATTGAAATTGAACTAGCTGTTGCCCGCGACTTCGTACGCGTCACACTACTAAATGTGTAGGTAACCTAGAAATAAAGCTAAACTCGATGTTGCAACTTGACACCCCATTTTTATCTCATGGAACCTGATTTATGGGATAAAAAGTAGTTTAAGTGTTAATCCAGGTTATAAGCTACGTACATATTAAATTTCATCGAAATCGGTTAAGCCGTTACCACGTGATTGAGTAACAAACAATAAATAAATAAATAAACAAACATCCAAATTTCGCATTTATAATATTATTGTGATTTTATTTATGTTACCTGGTGATGGAACAAGCGGTAAGATATAAATGTAAATAATAAATATATAATAAATGCTAAAGTTTTGATGTTTGTTTATTTATTTGTTTCTTACTCAATCACGTCGAAACGGCAGAACCGATTTCGATGAAACATGGTATAGCTACTTTTTATCCCATAAATCAGTATCCAGGGAATAAAAATGGGATGTCAAAGTTTCTATATGTATTTTTGCACCCCAGAACAGCGCGCGCGAAGCCGCTGGCAACAGCTACTTTGCAATAAATAAATTGATTTGATTTGAAAAGTAAAGTATAAGAAAAGGACTTGGAAGAAGCCCTAAGTGATGGACGGACCAGTGTGGCTACATTAAAACTTCGGATCGATCGGTCCGACAGTTTTTTCCTGATTCGATTTCGAATCAGATAAAACCTGAAAATATTTTGATTAGAATCGAGAGAAGAATAGATCTAATTTGGTTTAGTAAAAGTTGTCTGCAAGAGATCGCTTTTAGCGATAAGACCACCTATTGTACTGTTATTTATTGTTTATTTCCTTTGTTAGGTACTGTATTTTTTTTGGTGTGTAATCAAGAGTAGGTATATCTATCTATCTATCAAATTCATTTTAGGGTAGTTTAATTTAAAAAAACATTTAAGTGTTTGTCTAAAAATTATTAGGTTGATTCAACTGTTTCTTTTGTAATATTTAAAAATATTTTCATATTCTTTCTGTTAATAAATATTTCAAAAATATAATTATTTTAGACATTATATAACAGTGTTTATTGTATAAAAATATCCTACGATTGAAGAGTTTGGATTAGGTAAACTAACAGCGCACTTACTTCCGAACTGGATTACCTACGCCTTCCAAATCTTCCAATGCCTAATATATAAATGTAAAAGCTGACCTGCCCGCGGCTTAGCAAAGGGTAGTTTTTCAATAAAACATTACCCCCATTATGAGCAGTTGGCTCAAAAGTAGCCTATGCCCTTTCCCAGGATACAATATATCTCCTTGTAAAATTTCATTACGATCCGTTCAGCCGTTTAGTGGTGTAAAGTTAACAAACAAACTAACAAACAAACAGAGCTATGTATGTATTATACATATAAACTCTTGAATCACTCCATCTATTGCTGAAAACTGTATTAAAATCCGTTGAGTAGTTTAAAAGATCTAAGCGAACAGACAGCGGAAGCCACTTCATTTTATACTACGTAAAGATGTTATTTTTCGGCTGTTTTGCTATGGAATTACTGTTCATCTATGTATATTAGAATCGTTTATTTATTCATTAATATTTTAGATATTTGGCAAATAAAGGTGAATTCACAATTTCAAAATATGGAATCTAAATTAATAGATTTAAGCTCTTGCGTAATGATTAAATTAGCGAGTCATTTAAAAAGTTTAATCCATTTACTAATATATACAACACTAATCAACATCGTAGACAAAATCCGAAGATCATTAAGTTTCAATTAACTACAGATATCGCCTCGTCATAATCATAATTATAATCCGTCATAATGGAGAACCACCCAAACCGAAACCCATTAGAATAAAGTTGATAAAACTCGATAAAAGCCTCAAAGAGATCCATCACCGTCGACAGTTGATGCTCGACTGAACTCTGATTTGTTTAAACGGTCTTTTTATACGAACAAGGATGGTGCATTAGCGAGCCCAATCGAATTACGCGTTCCAATTTTCGAATTTGAAAATCGAATTATTCAATTGTTTGAACTTGGGACTTGCCAAGAACGGGAACATGTATTTGGCGTATTCTACCGCGCGTAGTATCAAAATAATACGTCATCGAAATTCGATGTTAATTTTTAAACCCCATTTATCTCCCCTATAGTTCATTAGGCAAATGATCGCTAAGTTCAAAGGTATGTCATAGCGTAGATATGTCCAATTAGAGTCACTATAAGTTATCAGATTTTGTTTGAAGGGTTTAGTTAGTGAATCAATGGCTATCTGTTTTGTTAATTGGTGGTAAACATCATAGATTTTAATGTCAACTGTCACTTTTGCAGATAATTATATGAAAATAGCTTCTGCCTTTAGTTTAGTGTTCATTAAACGATACTTTAGCCATTTTTATCATTAAGTGTCAAAACCAAAAAAGAAACAAAGATAAAATAATCAATTAAGTATTACTAACTACATTTTAAAGATATTATGTCGTTTTTTCAAATGAAATGAACTTGTTTTACAGTTTTTTTTTTATGTTAAAACAATTGACTAGATCGATTTTTTCCTCTTCAACTTCAAGAAACAACCATCATTTCTTTCTTTATGTAATTATACTAAGCTTATTGTACTCAAGCGGTAAAAACGTGTACATTTATAGCATAATTTGTATTTTTCTTAATTGGTTTAACTCTTGCCCTTGACACAAATCATTGATATCACTCAAGCCTTCGATACATTAGCTTCCAAAATCAAAGTATCACTATCGCCCGTGCCAGTTCATACGCACCTCGGATTAGCGCAAGGGGCGCACCCGGCCCCATTGTATTCTCCCTAATGAGTTGATAACTTCGCAAAAGAGCAGTGCATGTTTTACACAGTCTCAAAAGTCCGGACAAAGTCCGGCCATTTCAAAAAGTCGTATATCACCGAATTGCATCGATTATGTAACTTTTTTAAGGTCGCAAATGTCGTCTTTCTGTCTTAAGACAGCATGCAATAAACCAGTATTTTTTACGTTAGTACAAAATAATTAGATTCAAGCTCAATCTTGATGGTTGTCAAAGAACCTTTGATGTAACTTGGTGATTTGATTGGGGATAATGCTCCCGAAACTTGACTAAAATTAAAATTGCCCCCCCCCCCCTTCGACCATTCGTGGTGCAGTGGACGAATAGCAGGCTGAGACCTTGGGGTCCCAGGGATCCAATTCCCGCCTAGGTACAAATGCATGATCTACAGTAATTTGATCCACGTATGGATGTTTTTTCTATACGTTAAAAGTATGCCTAGGACTAGATAACGCTCTGTGTGAAATGTCCAGCATTATTCATTTAATTTCTCTAAATCATTAAGCGATCAAAAGTTGACATTTTAAATACGAAATTAAGGAATGCAAAATAATAAAGTCCGTATAAAATTGTGAACAGCCAAAAAGTAATTATGTAATTTTTAATGTTTTTGTATTTGCATGTTAAGTTTGTTATTAATTATAAAATACTTGTACGCCGCAAGGCAAAATCCAGCGCTTATATAAAACCCCTACCGCCTAACATTGCATCTGATTTACAAGGGATAAATGAATTAAATTGAATTGAATTGAAAAAAGCCGGATATCTCCGCACATTTAACTCTGGTAACCCTAAAAGTGGCGTTTGTAACAGATGCGTCTATTTGCTTCAATGTTTCCGCGGTTTTGAATCTGTATGAGGCATTATAACCGTTGTGGTAGGTACATCTGTGTTATATTGTGTTTTTCTTGGTCCAGTTTACAAAATTGTGTTTTTAGGGTTAAGTATCATTTAATTAGGATCGCAGATGGCCTTCGTGTGTAAAAAATTGTTAATAAATATCTAAAAGAGTTTGGGAAAAAATGTGGAGAGCTTGGCCGTACTTATTTCTATCATATTTTCTGCCAATTATTGATTTGATTAGGGACAATGTTGTTAGTTTGTATCCGTTTACCGCAAAATTTTATAATAGCTTCAATCATAGATTTTGAAATCACCGATCTTAGGCGATCCAATAGCTCCCAGCAACCTTTACTAAATAGAAAAAATTCTGATACATAAATAAATACTTAAATACCGAAATTCGCAAGCGGACTAAAGTTCAAGACGTTAGCAAGCGTATATTGGAATTCAAATATAGTTGGGCAGGACATGTGGCCAGGCGCGGTGATGACAGGTGGAGCATGGTGCTAACTGAGTGGTGGCCTCGAGATGGAACCAGGAACGCAGTTCGTCCACCGGCAAGATGGGTCGACGACATTATAAAAATCGCAGGTCGTATGTGGGTTAGAACAGCGCAGGACAGAAGCGAATGGCGACAACGAAGAGAGGCTTATGTCCAGCAGTGGGATGAGAAGGGCTGATGATGATGATGATGATGATGAAATAAATACTTACAAAATTATTAATCCTTCTCTCGGATATGCATTGCAAATTGAAGTAAACTTTATTTACGGTTTGGAACAATAAAGACTTTTTTATTTTGATGTAATTATAATTATCCTCCTAAATAAGTTGGAAATATAATACAGGGTTATAATATCTGCTCTCGAGAACCCCTTGTCAATACATCTATGAAAATCTGATGTATGTTCACAAAAATATTAATTTGTTTGAGAAAAATAGCGATTATCATAATTTTAATACTAGAAATAAAGAGAAGCTTGCTGTTGCCACTTGTAGACTCCATAAAGTTAGTAAATCGTTTAAAGGGTAATGTGTACGCTTTTATAACAAACTCCCAGTGATGTACAAAAATTTACAATTAAGAAATTTAAAAACGTAATTAAACAAAATCCTTATAAAAAAGCATACCATAACATATCGGTTTATTTAGATGATAAAAAAGCTTGGAATTGAAATTGCTCCAACTTGTTTAAAAATGTTATAATTCAGACGTAATTTATATTCTTTATTGTATGTATTATAAAAGGATCATTAAAAAGAACAACCGGGCTTGTTTTCTTGCCTATCTTTCATGACTTGGTGGCGAAGGAACAGGCACTAAAATTGACGTTTCAAAGTGATCTTTTATTTTTTATAGTACACAAATAGATTTACAGATAAAAACACCTTACAAAATGGACAATCCTTGTGATTTTAATGAATAAAAAGATTTTGATTTTTTTGAACCTTTTTGCCCAACCGTCAGTTTTCTTTTCTTCTACTGTATGTACATACTAATTTTATAAAGAAAGTAACTGTCTGTCTGTGTGTTAGTTAAGTTTTCACGACTGGAACGGCTGGACCGATCTTGATGTAATTTGGTAAAAAGATTTTGACCTGGATTAACACTTGCTACTTTTTATTGATAAATGCGTGCGAAGCCGAGGTCGGAATCTTGTAATAAATATAATTCTATTTTATTGACACTTAACCAACTGCCTCAGGGTACCCCCTTGCTTCACACCAGCAAGACATAAATCACCAATAAGCCGGCCCTCAAACAGTGTAATTGAACCGTACGCAATGTTTGTTAGGGCAGTAATCACTTGTAATTTGTGTTACTGATTAATTGTGCTTTGCTGTGGTTTAGGTCACTTTGAATTGTGGGCTTAAAACGCCAAAAACTGGTGTCTTATTAAAAAAATACATGTTATAGAATTTTTTTAAAATGTCTTTAAAACTGTCTTATTTACTCAATAGAATAAAATGGTTTATGTAAGAATCAGAACAATTAATATATATGACGGCACTGCGTGTTATTTGTGATTGATTCGGTTTAGGTATATGTATGATGAATTACATAACTTTGGAATACATGAAAGATCTCACTAAAACAGATACTTTGTCAACAGGTGTGGTTCAAGAACCGAAGAGCGAAATGCAGACAACAGCTACAACAGCAGACCAACAGCCAGATCTCCACTAAATCCTCCTCCTCAGCAAAGACCAGCGTCTCCTCAACCTCCATAAAAAACTCCACCTCATCATCCACTGCCAAATCCGCTCCTAAAACCTCCTCAAGCATCACCCAGAACACATCAAGCAACACCACGACATCTCCAAATCTACCCATCACCCCCACAACATCTGTCAGTCCCCCCATTAACGTGATCTGTAAGAAAGAGTCAGCGAATTCGAATTACGAAAATTCTCTTTCCAAGAACCACGTCTCTCATTACAACTCAAACGAGCTCCGACTTGGCAAAGAATCGTCTCCAGACGTCTCAAACCTGCATGGTTACGGCGTCACGCCAAAACAGGAACTATACAGCAGTCCAAAGAGGCTAGATTACAGTAAACTGGACTACACAGATAAGTCATTCGGTAGTAACTTGGTGAAAGACCAATACAGTTCAAGGTTGACTGGGAATTTGACTCCGTTAGGATCTAATTCTTCGATTATGACGACTCCATCCCCTCCCATTACCCCCCAGAGCCTCAATGGGCCCGGGAATGTGTACCATCCGGACAGCTACAACAGTTTCCATTGGCCGGGCAGTTCTGACTACATCAGGAGTTACTCCACGTCACATCACCATCAGGGATATGGGCAGAGTGCTTACAACTCGCCATATTATCCTAGCCAGGTGAGTTAATCATTTGCATAAAACCCTGACACATTAACTGGTGAGAAATTCGATGACATTCCATCCAATATAGTCAAACAAAATGTTAAATTTTTGCCAAGGTTTTTTCCTAGTTTTTCCTAGTTCCTTTAGTAGTCTAAATTTTAGACCGTATTTAATCGTTATAAAGGAAAACACTTTGTTTCCACTGTATTATTTTTGAAAATTTTCGCTCCATGAAGGTTAAACATTTTGGAGAAACCAAAAATTCGCCGCTATCAAGTTCACCTGTACATTAACCGAGTGCTTTGTCAATTAATCGTAGACGATTTAATTACTTACCTATTGTAAACGATAATTTAACATTCACTTAAAACTAACAACACCATTCTTTCAGATGGAGTACTTCAACGGTTCCTCCGTTAACCAGAGCCACGGCAGCCACAGCCACAACCTCACAACCAACGGCAACCAACTCTACAACCAGGTTTCGTTTGGAAACCCCTCCCCACCAGCCGCCTGGCCCTCCCACCACAACATACTCTCTTCAGGGCCTGAATCACCTGAAAATCAGTCACAAAACTCACCCCATCTGAGCATGCTTCAAGCATCTCAGATTACGAACTTTTCTAACTCGGGTAATAGTTATTTCGCTCCGGAGAAATATGGTATCAACATGGTTTAGTGTTTCTAGTCTTTCGTAGTTTCTTGTCAATAGATGTGAGATTTTTGGAGAGTTTGTTGGTTTTTGAACGAAGTTTTTTATGGAACAGTCGCTCTATGCTCTATGGTTCGAAATTTAAAATTTAAACTATCAGCCATTTTGTCCTCTAGTTTTTATTTGATTTTAGGGTGAACATTTTAATCTTTAAAATAACATTTCTGGTAGTTCTTGCTAAAAATTATATTGTTTGATTTTATGAATTCACGACTGTATACATTTAAATAGATTTTTACTAAGAATTGCTGGATTTTCATCTCTTACTTCCGAACTCTTTTAAACACTTCGTAACACATTTGCACTTGTTATTTATTTATTTCTTAGACGAAAGTGTACGGACTGTTTTAAGGTGTCTAAAGTAAGATGTAAGTACATATCAGTTTAACAAATCCAACAAACTGTCTTTAAATCTTGCTAGTACGATTTGTTAAAAAAAAAACAATTAATCCCATTTTGGTTCAAGTTACCGTTCATATTATGACACTAAACTCATCAATTTAAAAAAAGTAGTTAAAAAGTTATATTTGGAACAAATATGAACTGCAATTTCGACCAAAACCGTTTAAATTGTTTTTAAAATAGAATCGATGAATTTTCAACGAAAAATTGAAGAGGGCCTAAAATATGTTAATTTTTTTGGGAGGCCTAAAATGTATCGAAGAGGAAAACGCCTTGCCATATATAAAATTAAAACCCCACAAAAATAAATTTAAGAATTGTATAGAGATTTCTTTCATATTTGCTTTATGCCTATGTAAAACACCTGAGTCATATCAATTATAAAGTTTTAGGCTATGTTTAGTGAAATTCGCTAAATTATCAAGTAAATAATAATAGTTTTATTATTGTAAATAATTACAAATAAGAATTTTATTTTGTATATGTGTGTGCGAATGTAAAATGTGACTTATTATTATATAGAATAAGGATTATCTATTTTCTTTATTTTGAACCAGCGAACTACAAATATATTATTTAAGTTTTCATTTTGTAACAATTTATACCAGTGAAACATTAATACTCTAATTTTCAGCATAGGCTTTCAATAGCTCTCAAGTTAGATGTTTATATAAGTTAATGTAAAGAAGACGCTAGATTTTGATATAAAATAAGCGTTTTAATATTTGTAATGCAATACAATAATGCAATATTACGTAAGTACAAGCTTTAATTGTAAAAGTATATATTTCGTAAAATCTGAACATAACACCCCAGCATTTTAAAATTAATAGTTTGTTTTTAATTTGAATATGAAAAAGCTAGACCTTTGAGCTAATGTTGCCATTTATAATAAATTCCCATGAAATCGGGAAAGTTCAGATAAAATTGACAACCGAACTTCTCCAAGTTTGACGCGAGCTTTTCATTGGTTCCTGAAATTTGAAAATAGAATACTTATGCATTTTAAACTAATTTTAACAAATCTTGAAGAGATTATTAGTTAATTTATATTATTATTTTTAAATTGTAGTATTTAAATGTAATGAAATTTGTAATTTATAGTAAATTTTAAGCTTGGACATAGCTTAGTTAGATTTAAGTAAGTACGTTCTGTTTCGCGTTCTATGAAAAGTCAGTGTATTTTTTTAAGTTAAGTTGTATTAATTACTGATAGCTATTCAAATATTGAATCCGAATATATGCATATAAAATATTACTGTGTTTTATTTATATATATGTATGTACACCTTGAAAAAATATACATCCTAAAAAATCTAATTGCAAAAATGCATTTTCTTTATTGAACTCTTACTGTCTCTAGTTAAGGGGAAGACACCTTGTTCATGTGTTATTTATAGTAGGTAGCACTAACACTTTCACTACGCACACACAATTGTTCATTGATCGAGCGAAGCAAGCTCAACTTGGGCAAATTGGCGTTGTATGTACTTATGTATATATGTATGTTTGTTTGTCCGAGGATAACTTTCAAAGTGTTAATCCGATCGTCGTGAAATTTGGTACATATATAGATAGGTAGTGATGGCATAATTTTTGAGCTAAAAATGTGGGGAGGTTGTTAAGATATTGGGGTTCAAGACGGGTATAAAAATAAAAATGGGACTATCCGGTCAAATGGTACATTTAATAAAAAGGTCTTAATGAGTACATTTCGACCCTGTTTCTATTTTTAGTTTAAACCTTGTAGTTTTTAAGTTATACGCCTTAGTAAAAACTGAACTTTGACAAAATTCACAGGGTACACCAGTGATGCCATAGTGCTGAAATTTGGTATGCGTGTAGCTTTAGTGACACACATATAGGCAAAAGTCTGAAATCCAGAATAACTGTAATTTCTACCCCAAAAAATAAAACCAATTTACATGAACTCCCATTACCTCTAATTTGAATGAAACTGTAGGTCAAGTTATTTGGTTATTCATTTCGTGGCACTATATTGAGAGTCAAATATGGCACTCGCGAGATCTCAGTTCAGGGCGAGCCACTAGTTTACACAACACTAACTCAAAAGACTTAGTGTTGTCGAGGAGCTGGATAGCCTCAACGTTCACATGCGGATGAAGTCTATGCTTATGAGCTTCTGCATATTTTTCGATAGTTTGCTTGAGAAGACCTCTATGTTAAGGTCCCGGTTTTTACAACGTTTTTTAAAGATAAATAATATTTATATGACGACCTCCGTGGTGCAGTGGACGAATAGCCGGCTGAGACGCAGGAGGTAGCGGGTTCGATTCCCGCCGCGGAACAAATGTTTGCATGATCTACAGATATTTGTTCCAGGTCTGGTGGTTTCGCTATATATTAAAAGTATGTATTTACAAAAAAAAGTACATCAAGTATTATATCAGATATTTGGTTCTCATAGTACAAGTTCTGCTTAGTTTCGGGGCTAGATAGCGCTGTGTGAAATGTCCAACAATATTTAATTATTTTATTTATTTATATTCTATGACATTTAACAAGGTGATCGAACGCTCAAACCACATATCGTTCGTTCAGTAACTCGAGCCGGGTTCGTCGACTGAAGCCTGGGACGTCCTACAACCGTGACAGTCTGACCTGTGACATCATATGTCATAGAATACTCACCTCTCTGCAGGATTAACAAAATATTTATTTACTAGCTTCCGCCAACGACTTCGTACGCGTGGTTATCAATAAAAATAGCATAATGCTAATCCAGGTCATTCTATCTATTAGTATTTAAAAACTTTCGCGATCACTATACTTACACTAGTGGTTCGCCCCAAACTGAGGTCTCGCGAATCTACCAAAAAACAAAATAAATAGGTATTATTCTTAAGGCAACTTGCACAGAGATGCCTAAACGTATTTAGTGGCTAAATATGATTTAAGGAGTTGTCAAACCATAAAAATACGTTAAGTTTAAACATTTTAGTAGCTAAATACGTTTAGTGATCTTTGTGTAAGCCGGACTTAATCTTTGACTAATAAATTAGTGCCACGAAATAACTTGACCTACAGTTTCATTCAAATTAGAGGTAACGGGGGCCCATGTTCATTGGCTACTTTTTTTAAGGTTAGAAATTGCAGTTATTCTGGATTTCAGACTTATTTCTATATTTGTGTCACTAAAGCTACACGCATACCAAATTTCAACATTGTGGGACACTGGTGTACCTACCCTGTGAGTTTTGTCAAAGTTTTGTTTTTATTACGAAAAAGTATGATTAATACTTTTGTGCATTACATGGCCATTAACGCCACTGTCCTATATCATACTGTAAATCCAGTCCATCCCAGAACTGTCTGGAAGAGATCACTCATAGCGATAATCGCCGATTGTACTTCATACTCATATTTTTTAATCTACCTTTCTTTCTAACTACCGTCGTATGGTTGTAACGGGTAAATCTCAAAAATTACTATGTATATTAACAAACCAATACTTATATTATAAATTCGAAAGTAACTTGTTACGTTTTCACGACGGGCTGGACCGATTTCAATGAATTTTGGTAAATGGATTGACCTGGTTTGTAGGGTACTTTTTATTTACAAACCACTGGTGCAAAGTCACGGACAAAAGCTTGTTATCAATATATAATTAGTATGAATGCTGCCAAGTTAGTGCACAAACATTACATATAAAATAAATCTAGGAAACAGTAACTAATAGTTTATTTGGTTTATGCAATAACGAATAATATTGTCATCAATCTTTGAGTAGGTTCTACATACAAACAACCATAATCAGACATAACAGACCCATAAAAAGCTAAAATATCATGTTTTATCCTAAACATGCCTCAGGAATATTAAACAAATTATTGTATATTATATCCTGGATTTATTATAAACAAACCACACGCATACAAAACATCTTCAAAAACTAAATTTCTACAAAATTAGCTGTTAGTACTGGATTGTACCTCGTTATAGCTATATTTAGTATATAACATCGCAAACATTACTTGTACCCTGTAGATATTCCCTAGAAAATGTATTTTATTTTATGCTGGCAACCAGAGTTGAGTACCCACCAGGACCGTTCACTCAAATCTCAACCTTACTAACAATTAATAGAGTTCAAAATTTTTTCCACAGAGTCAAACATAGAACGTTTGAAATAAGCACGCTCAACGTCAAGCGTACGCGGTAAGTTCGCAGCTGTATATAGTGAAGTAGTTCCCTCTCTCTCGCACTCGGGTAGGTTGTGTATTTGTCTGTCCCACTTGGGTGCGGAGTTAAGCCGCTTATCTCCGGCCCGCACGCCTCCCCCGCCGGCTGCTGCGAGCGGAGCAATTCTGCAATCATTTCTCAAAATTATTGCGTTTGAATGAAACCAAAATGTCATAATTTTGGTAAAAAAATAATATACAACACCATTTAAAAACATCATGTACCAAAAATGAATTATATCGACTTTTATGTAAAACGATTGAAATATCAAGCCAATTACATACTAACAAACTAATAAAAATTAACTGGTTATGTAATTATCAATATGTAGGTACTTTATTTGTTTTATTTAAATTGCCAACAATTAATAACATTAAAACATTTCTTGAGCCTTGATCGCGTTGATATCTTTTGTTGATCGAGCGAAGCGAGATCTCCAAATCAACTTGGGCAAATCGGCGTTGTATGTATGTATGTATGTTTGTTTGTCCGAGGATAACTTTCGATGCGTTTATCCGATCATCGTGAAATTTGATACATAAGTAGGTAGTGATGGCACAATTTTAGTGTGACTAAATGAGCTATAAATATTTAGGTGTTGTTGAGATATTGCTCCAACTCGTTCAAAATGTTACAATTTAGACGTAATTTATTTTCTGTATTGTTATGTATTCTAAAAGGATCATTAAAAAAAACAACCAGCCTTGTTTTCTTGCCTTTCTTTCCTGGCTTGGTCGCGAAACAGGCAGTAAAATTGACGTTTCAAAGAGATCCTTGTGATTTTAATGAATAAAAATATTTGACTTTTTGACTTTTTTTTATTATGTTACTATATACTAATAAAGTAATAAGTATAATAGAAATTTGAGGTTTTTTTAATATAAATTTTACATCAACAGTCAATCTAATTTAACTACATCTAATTTTACTACGGGCGTGTATTGTCATACCACCAAAGAATACTTGTATAAATATATATCTTTAGATACTTAGATAAGTATCTATGAAAATCTAATGATCTTTGTTTATGAATCGAGCTAACAATATGCCATTTTGGATTAATATTTATTTGTAAATACAAAATGATAGTATCTTTTTGTCAATCTGGAAAAGCGCGTAAGTACTTATAATTCAAAATGTATTAACGATTCAATTTCTTAAGATTAAATCGAACTAAAATACTATAATATTTTTTCTATATATCTTTTAGAGTATAAACGATTATTAAACCTAAAACGTTACCTATTGAAAATTCTCAATTTGGCTATGAGAATACCCCATCACGATATATATTACAAGAAGCGGCCACTCTCACTGTCTCCCTCTAGGTACCTACGCAACCTCCATAGCTACATACAATATTTACTATTTGACTCGCTGTACTGAAAATTTGAAGCCTACCAACATACTTGTACCTATGTATAAATAGAAAATGCTTTAGCAACTGATATTTGAAGACAGAATTGAATTGTTTTGGGAATTCCAACATGGCATGATTATCTGTTCTAAGATTTTGTGAAAAAATTGTAGGGGTATTATCTGAGTCTAAAAATTTCAAGACTAAAAATATTTTCTGAGATGGCTTAGTTTACGTTTGTAATGCATTCAAATATTAAATATATTAAATACCTATTTTAAGTAGAAAACCTTGAATCTACGTAATCCATATTTTTTAAATTAATGAACGGCTAAGCATTCATATAAATAAAGTGTGTAATTAAAGAAAAAACCATTATTAAAATTACGGGATAAAATCCGTCAAAATAAATCACTAAAGGTTTCTAAGTAAAAAGAAAACACCCATTCTCCACATAAAAACGAACACTAAGAAATACTTAGATAAATAGCGAAGTAAAATCGGCGGTCTAATCGCTATGAACGATAATCAGGCCTTAGGAGGTTGATAGCATCGCATCCAAACAATCGAGTTTTCAGACACGCCATAAAAAATTGTGTAAATGGGTACATTGCACTTGCAACACCACAAATTTGGGTGAAAAGTGCGAACGCGCGTCTGAGTTTTTAATAAGCAATGGCAGCATGTGGCCACTTGCATTCGAATTTCGAATTAATAAACGAGCGTTCCTTTATTGAAAATTCGAATGTTGATATTTCCAGCCAATTGACTATTTGGTCAGTGATTATTTTTTGAATACTGGCCAGAATAAAAGTAGATCTTACTAGAAAAAAGTTTAACAAATTTTTAATGCTATAAAGAACGGCTCAATAAAAATAACAAGCATTTCAGAGCTGTAAGATAAATAAACGACTTTTTTAGCAAGACGGCCGTCTTGTCGCAAGTAACAAACATATTTCTTCCAGGCAATCTATAAATGTCAAATAATGGGCGACGCAGTAACAGAATAATTATATCTAGGCGTTAAAAAAATCTTAGAAGGCATTGTAAGGAAAATCTCGTAAATATTTTTGTTCGTATAATAGCATAAACCAATAACAAACTTAATTTTGAGTAGTTGCCGCTGCCTATAACAATTACCTAGTCAGGTCATAAATTCTGTCACATGTTTAATATAAAATAATTGAAACAAGTTTATTCATTATGTAACCATTTATATACCAAAATGAACTTAACAAAACATAGATTCTTATGACACTAAAGTTTATTCAAAATGACCTCCGTGATTTTGAATACAGGCCTTCAATCTGCGCGGCCAGTCGTCTTATCGCAGCACGAACGAGGTCCATGTCAATATCGGCGGCTGCCTTAATCAAGGATGTCTTGAGTGACTCCAAATTGGGATGAGGCTTTGAGCACGCCTTTTCCTCCAAGTGTTGCCATATCTTGTAATCTACCGGATTCAAATCTGGACTGGAGGAGGGCCAGTCTTCGTGCCGGATGAAGTCGATTTCACGCGCCGCCAGCCAGTCTTGTGTGCTCTTCGCTCTATGAGCTGGCGCCGAATCTTGTTGGAATACCCAGTGCCTGTTATTGAACATGGTATGCGAAACAGGTTCCACAAGGTTCGTCAGGACTGTATTTTGATACACAACTGCATTCGTTTTTACACCTTTCTCACAAAAATGTACCTCTGTTAAGCCCCAATAAGAAACTCCCAACCATACCATGAGCGAGGATGGAAAATGACCTCGTTGGACGCGCGGAATACGGTTGCTCGCTTCTTCACTACTGTGTGCGTACACCTTATCATTTTGTTTGTTGTAGCTCTCTTCCACGGTAAAAATTTTTTCATCCGAAAAAATAATTTCACGATATTTTTTTCCCGCGTACCGCTTCAACAAAGCGCGGCATCTCTTCAGTCTCAGGTCCATTAGACGAGCATTCAAACGATGTCCTGTTTTTCTTCGATATGCCCGAAGCCCTAAGTCTTCATTTAACACCCTTTTCACCGTGGTTCTGCTTAACCCCATCTGAAGGGCCAACAGTTTCTGCTTACGTTTGGGATTTCTTTGAATTCGCGCCTTCACAGCTTTTATCACTGCTGGAGTCCTAACAGACCGAGGGCGACCACTTCTTGACCTGTCATCTACACTAGAGTCTTAATTGTATCGTTTGATGGTGCGATAAACGAATCTTTTGGTTATATTCAAATTTTTCAGTATGTCAAAAATTTGAATTGGCGCGTAACCGCAACGATGCAACGCAATAACTGCAACACGGTCTTCTTTAAGCGTCCACTCCATATTTAAAAATGAGTAAAATTCTAAAAAGCATACATTTTTATTTTCATGAACAATTCGAAATTCGAATTCTATAAACTTTTTTGTGGCCAGCATTCTAAAAGAAAAGTTTTTACTGTGTGACAATACTTATGACCTGACTAGGTATTACCCACAGGTTACGATCAACTAGACTTGGCCTGCATGGCTTTGCATTGCCATGTAGGCCCGTAAAAATAGAAATAAATTTTTTGTGAAATAGAAGGATGTAGGTACTACTAAATCCGGATTTCTGGCTAGTTGGCATCGTTTACAAGCGAAGAAGCAAAATCCCCCAAATAAACAGAGTGTGAGTTTTAAATTTTGTTTCATATTTTATGTACCTATCATATTTTGAATGTGCATATTGTTGCCTGAAATAAACGTTATATACTATTATTAACCAGCTCCCTTCACACCGGATCAAAGCACCGCGAGTTTTACTGCTTGACGGCAGAAATAGACACATTGGTAGTACTTCCTCGAACTCACAACCTCACTGATGTGACCGCCCATTGCACTCTAAGCTTTGTGACTTCTATTTTGTTTGGTATTTTTTTATGATATTGATTAACGTATTTTCATTTATTCATTCATTCACTTGCAACATTCTAGTTTGTGCCAGTAATTTCAGTCAAGACCAATTTAAATCACATCACACTATCACACTAATGTTATAATGTGAAAGTTTGGATGTTTGTTTCTTTATTTGTTTGTTTGTTACTCAATGACGTCGTAACGGCTGAACCGATTTCGATAAAATTTTGGATATACGTAGATTATTACCTGGATTACCACATAGGTTACCTTTTATCCCCTAAATCAGTTCTCATGGGATAAAAATGGGGTGTCAAGTCAAGTTGCAACAGCGAGTTTAGCTTTATTTCTAGGTTACCTGCACATTTAGTAGTGTAACGCGTTCGAAGTCGCGGGCAACTAGCCAGTAAGTAATAAGTGGCCACCTAACTACAACGATTATCACCATCATTACATACCAAGCCCCAGATGTATCAAGAAAATGAATAATAAATCCGTACAGACAATAGAGGCATTAGGACCATAGACAAGAGATCGCAATACAAGGGGTGGGGTAACACAATCGGTGCGTCAACTCTATTATTTATGGATTCTTAAACATGAAGGACTATCGAATGACGAGGGAGCGAAACGGACATTTGGCAAAGGAAGTGTTTCTTATGCACCAGTGCGTTGTGAGGGGGTTTTGGAACGAAATTGTTTATTGGGGTTTTCACGTCTGTTAGGTTTGGTTATCAGTCATCTTGAAGTTTTGAAGGTAAAGTTGAATGCTCAAATTAATAACAGGTATAATTAATGTATTATTAAACTTTGTACCCCTTTTAAGGTTATTGCGCGCATACCGCGAAACAAATGTTTGGATGATCTACAGTTCCGGGTGTGGATATTTTTCTGTATATGTATAATAAGTATATTGTACATATTTACAAAAAAACTGTATAAGTATTCTATCAGTTATTTGGTTCCCATAGTACTAAGCAGAGCTTGCTTAGTTTAGGGCTACATAACGCATTTTAAAATGTCCAGCAATATTTATTTAGAAAAATAGATTTATATCTTTACTAGTTTGTCTTTAATAACAGAAATAACATACAATTATTTACAATAAAATACAGACGAAACTTTTGAATCATCTAAAGACCGTTGCTAACGATCTATAGATAGCGCAACTGCTCTGCTCCAAATCACTACCAGGTGGAAGTGTCCCAAAGACACTGGGTGCATTGCCCCGCTGAATTGCAATGTTTATGCGTTGACCCAGATAAGCGCAAGCTCTCAGATCACTTGTCGCTTCGACCAGACACCCAGAAAGAATTTTGAATAGGCGATGGGATCCGGTACCCCATGGATTTCGGATGGATGGGTTTCAACCCCAAATGGCTCAAATACGTAAGCTCGGTCGAGACTTCCATATTTGCGCCGCTTGAAATCTTCGGCTGAGTTTGCCGCCGCACTGGCCCCAACTGCTGTACCAGACAGATGAGATGGCGCAAGGATATCGACGCTCGTGACGTCCCACACCAAAGGCGTAGGCATTCTTCTCCCAAGGTACAACAGTCATACCGTCAGGCCTCTTACCACCGTCACGTATATCTTTACTTGTGTCCTCATCAACAGGTATAGTAGGGCCCCTATAGATATACACTGCTGAGTATAGCCCTCCTTCCGTTGAGTTACCTATTATTATGATCTTGGGCTTGTGTGTTACCTCCTAATTAAAGTACCTTCTTACTAACCTCATTATTTGATATAAGTAATAAGCAACCATCATTTAAAAACGCTAATACGAAAACGGAAAAATTGATGACATAAAAAGCAATCAGTTACCATTTAGAGAGAAAAGGAAATAGATCAAAGGGAGGGAATAACTCGACGAAAATTCATGCGGGAGTAATGTAATAAATTCACTTTTCGGACTCAGTTCAACCTAACATGGCGCCAAATTGAATCGTAACGCTCCTGCGGACAGAAATGAGGTCTCTTTTGATTTACAAAATTCAATTTCTTATTGCGCTCAGCATAAATCAAACCTTTTTGCTTAAAAGATAAAAGAATATTCGAATTTTCGAATGAAATTAGAGAAGCATTTCCGGGCGTTCCACTTTCAAAATTTTATTCTGAAACAAAATGGCTAAATGACGTTTCCGTGTTATGAGTGTTATCTCAGTAGTGATTGAATTTAACAAATTAAATTGGAAAAGTCTCGATACCTATTAAGCAAAAAGTATTCGATTATTGGGGGTTCGAGATTTCGATTCGCTCTTACACTTTCAACATTGTTAAAAAACTGTACTTACCTATCTATTGTAAAATTGAATAAATACTTGTTTATCAAATTTCGGGCAACAGCTAGTGCCCAATAAAAATAAATCAATGACCCCATAAAAATCCACCTTAGGTTACGGAAATTTTATCCGGTCCCTATTTATTGACCTACATTTAAAACACAAGTATCATTTACTCGAAAACACTTACGTATGTTTTCGTCATGGTTCGTCAGAAGGTGACCATTAGCCACCAATCCTCTTGATTCATTCGATTTTCGAACGCCATTTTAGGTCACGTGTCGGTTGCAAATAAGGCGGGAATATGAACTGGTGTTGACTACAGGACGATATTTTATTCTACCCTTGCATATGAATTCCCCAGTAAATCCAGTAATGTAAATAGATAAAAGTTTTAGTTTTAAAGTAAAATTTTTAACTAGAAAATTGTATCTTAGTTAGAAATCAATGCTACGAAGTGCTACGCGATGCTACGCCGTAGCAGTAGATTGTTTATCAAACTTTAATATCAGAATGTTTATTGTTTATATTGTCAAGCACTTTTTCAATATTCTTAGGTCTAGTTAGAGCCACTGTTAATTATTTCATTGGTCTAACATGAAAGGCAATCAATCTAACGAGAAAACAATATCAAAACGCAGAAAATGCGTTTTAAAACCAATATTCAGTTTTTTAACAGATTCATTTTGGTGAATGTGCGCAAGATCTTCATGACCTTATCCCTCCTTCCCCCTTCCACCACCAGACAGCAGACGTACCGAGAAGTACTACCCATATCTGGTCGGCATACCACCTTGCCGCGCCAAACGATTTGCTTCAACTTTTCTTGTTAGCACAAGTAAGGAACTCACTTCCGGCGTATGTTTTTCCGAACCAGTATTATCTCGGAGTCTTCAAGTCCAGAGTGAATAGGTTCTTTCTGGGCAAGCGTGCTCCATCTTCGATCACACCATCACTTACCACCACGTGAGGTAGTGGTCAAACGCTTGACTATCATAAATAAAATAAAAAATCTTTAACGCTATACAAAATGATATGTAAACTTTCCCAATTGCCATTTGTCTATAGTAAATAATGTGTCATTCGCTCATTAAATCATTAGTTGAAATGGCTCCGTGTCCGTCTCATAAATAAAAACCATCAGTTTGCGGTTTTTGGTTTAAGATGTCATAAATCACCAATAAAGGTCTGGCTGGACCTAATCTGGACGGTAACTTACCATGACCTTTAAGATGACGCTGTTCAATAAACAAATTGGGTTGGATCTAATTCCTTTACGTACGAAAATAAACTTAATAAAGAGATACTTAGTTCAAAATAAGCAAAACGAATGGAGTTCAAATATTATATAAATACACATGACCGTCTAGTAGGTACTCGTAACTACCCATACCCAGGTTTTCGTGGATTTTAGAAAATTGCTTTTTTGACTTTAGAGAACTGTTGAAAATCAATTTACATGTTTTTATTATCCTTTTGTGTTTTTAATAACAATAATGGGTATTTTTTTTTAAATTTTAATTGAAAACTTTTATTTGTTTATTTTATGCACCTGTAATTACTATTGATTAATTTTTAACTGATAATAACATTGTACACACGAAAGCGTAAATTCTGCCTGGACCTATTAAAAATATCATAAAATTAAGATCTGCATCATTGAATTCACATCATTGAATATCTAAATGGTTTCAATCACTTCTGATCACGGATTTGCTAAGGTATTAAAAGTAGTAATACAACTAATTATGTAATTAGACAATTGTGTTATAACACGTTTGCTCGTAAAGGGTCTCTTATTTCACCAATTTCAATATCGTAATGTATGTCATTACGTACTTGTGCGTTATTGTAAGTAATGTAAAACGCACGAGTTTCTATTTGATAAGGTAAAACGTACCTACGGTTTATCAAGATGCTCCGTCTAAATAGAACGGTACTTTTTTAAATCTTAGCAAAGAGTTTTTATGTCAGAAAAGTGGTCAACATTTTATGAATAAAATTAACTTATGGAGATATAATAAAAAAATAAACATTTAATTCCTTAATTTAATTAATTTTGACAACTAATTACAACCTGTAACAAAAATAAAAAAATATTAATTTACTTTATTAGCTGGCTGTTTTTGTGCCTTTGCCTTAAAAAAAAGCGCTGATGCGCGCGCATCGCTAATTTGTGAACAAGTAAAAATTATTCTGCGCGTTTTTTCTTCCCGAGAAAGTCCAAGTTTTATTTATTTCCTCGCAAATATGTTATAAAACGTCGTATGAAAAACGTACGCTTTGATAATTACAGCCTCTGCTTTCTTGTAGCCCTCGCCTACAGCTCGGGCTAGCAACCTCGGCTGTAATTTTCAACTTACCGCACTTATATCATAATGTACTATTATAGTACTAATGACTGTTTTTAATTTTAATATAAGATATTGACGTTTAACAAATATCTACAGACAAATATTTGCACTCCTGCATGCAGGTTGAATACATTGACAAGCATCGATTTAAAACCTTACTTATAGACTAATACCTACTGATGTATTTACTATATTCTAGCAGATAAACGTTATCTTATCTCATCTTTGTGTATTCTAGCAAATAAGTGTATTTTTATTTATTTTATGTCATTTTATGAATACACCCTTCGCAGAATAAATTATTATAAAGAAAACAGTTTATTCTGTATTAAAATTGTGAACATCCTGTACTCACAACTATAGAACACGACACCGGTAATTGGAGCACTCAATTTGCGCGCCACTTTCCCGCCGCCGCGTGCTTGACACGCGCCTCTATCAATTCTCTATGGCTATCTGCTCTATAATCGAATGTTTTGTCTGTGGTACCCTTTTGAATAAAGAAAACAATGACTCCCGCGCTTTTAGTGCTTCGCTGATGGCGATATTAAATATTCATAATTGGAAACAGATTATCTTTCGTATGAAAGGAATAATATTTATCTTATTATATTTATTTTCTATGCCTGTCGTTTCTACAAGATTTATTCAGAAATCCAAGACGATATGCCTACTAAAGTATGACATAGCCCAGAAGATTAGCTGAGGTGGGTGAGGCACATAGCTCGAAGAACTGATGTCCGTTGGGGCAAAAACGTTCGTGTGTGAAGACAACGCAATGGAAACGTCACGTAGTACGGTCACTACTAGTCGGAAAGACGATGTAACAAATTGCTGGGAGCCGCTGGGTGCAGGCCGTACTGGCCAGCGACTTCGCCCGCGTGTTTTGTCAATATTAAGTTGTTTATGTATAATTTATGCTAGAGTCTATCTATATACTAAATTTCATCGAAATCGGTTCAGCCTTTACGACGTGATTGAGTGACAAACAAACATTCAAATTTTCGCATTTATAATATTAGTGTGATAGTGATTGAATACGTGAAGAGAAAACTTTGTAAGTACCTACCCGTTTTCAAGCTAATTCCGTGCACGGAGGAGTGTGAGATTTGACAAAATTCATGTTTATATAGAGACTAGTTAAATGGTAAAATGTAGCTAATGTAAAAAAATAATTAGTGTTTTATTTTACACTGGCAACTATACTTCAGCCAAATTCGATGTAGAATATTTGTAAACAAACTGCCTATACATAACATGAAATTCTTTCAATTATCGTAGGTTTCATTGTCAGGGTTGCCACCAATTTATAATGATGGAGTCATCAAAAATCGACAACAAAAGCTAATTCTGTTTTTAAATAAGTACAGTAGTGTATTTATAGTCTTTTAAGTAATTTAAGTAGTTTTTTTTAAGTAATTTTTAGTATTTTTAAGATAGTTTATTCTACGTCAAATTTGGCGAATTATCTGCACTATATATTATAAAGAGGAAAGATTTGTATTTTTGTGTGTTTGTAACGAATAAACTCAAAAACTACGGTTCCGATTTCAAAAATTCTTTCACCTTTCAAATGCTACATTATCCTTGAGTAACATACATAGGTTATATTTATAACTAGAAGAATTAGGGATCCCTACTAATGCTTCGATAACGTAGCCCAAGGTGTAAGAAAAATAGCCATAAAATGTCTATTATCGTATGCGCTGCGGAAACTATTGATGATAAAACAAAAAAATGTTCTTCAATATTATGAAATAACTCTTACAAAAAAAATAACAATACTATGTGTAACTATAACTTCTTTTTTACATTTAAAAGTTGATAGAAATGCCGACCAAAATCAGACCATGTTATCCATACCTTGATATTACGTATATTCTAAAATGTTTAAAATACAAATACAAATACGAAGCCGGGACGGACCGCTACTGTATATACATAAATATATTTTAACTCTAAGGAAATGTATTTTTTAACATATTATTTGATGTAGGTATAGATCAAAACCTCGATATAAAAACACAAAACTTCGTATACCTCCGCTAAAATCCGCGAAAGGACCGTTGACGTAAATCCTTAGACAGATTTTAAAAAGCATCCCAACTCTGAATAAAAAATAAAAAATGTTGTCAATGGATTAGGGCGCACGCTCCATTGCCAATTATAATTTTTTCGTTTGATAAGGTTCATTTTTTCAGCAAACCTTTTTGATAATGAACTTTTTTGTTAAAACCAGGTGTTAGTAAATGCATTCTAATTGGGATATCTTAGATATACCTACCTTAGGAATGGTAGAATAATGAACAATGTCGCAGAGGGGTACTACAACGCCGAATATGATACCACTTTTTTATGCTAGATCAGTTTCATATATGTGAATTATTCTTATTCTTACTACGTTTCAATACCTTTGTCTTTATTTTTCTATGTCTATAAATACGTGAATAATACAGAGAAGGGGCGAATACTAAACCTAACTATAAAAAATAGGTCAAATTTCCTACTTGGTTTTTATACAACTTTTATGATGCCTCAATGGAATTTAGTTCGTAAAATCAGTATGTAACTTCTTAACAAAAATATAAATAACCGGTTTAAGAAAACAGAAAATCACAAAAATGCGCAGATTCCTTTGCCAATTGCTGAGTTTGATGATATTCTCCTGGACCCCTAAGGTACCACTTTTATTACAAAATATAATTATTGAAATCAGGCGTGGTAAAGAAATATCGTTAAACAAACAAAAAAAAATCAACGAAGTGACAACTCCTCCTTTTTTGAAGTAGGTGAATAAAAAACAATAACTACCTTATTATATTAAAGTTACCTTTAAGTTAAATGAAATAAAATAATGAAGGGAAAATAAATATATATGTAGAGCAGAAAAACAGAAAAATCAAAATCAATGATTTACTGCACAACTTGTCTGACACATAAAATCCAGGCATTTCCTGTCCAATCCCAACTAATTCAAAGAGGAAGAGTCCGCTTCTTTGTCAAAAACACATTAAAACGATGTTCCGGACTAATCTCCTAAAAGGAACTGTAACTAATCCATAAAAAATCCGAAATAAATCAGATCTATAAAATACAAAGATGACCTTCCGTCTACGACTCAAAAAAACATAACCCCATAATTCACAATTAAATTCGGCTACTGGTCATGGCCAAAGTATACATAATAAATTTCTTCCTAAAAAGCCCCGACTGAAAAGGGCAGGATACGGCACAATAGGCGGACAGGCTCGGGTACGGCGAGAAAAAAAAAAGAAATATAAAGTTGTTTATGGTCATTTTGCCGCCAACGCTCGGCGAGTTTAATTTTAGAATTTTAACTTTTTAAAGCGAGGTAGCATAATCCTGGAGGTCAGGATGCGTCCAGAAACCTGTATTGAAATATGTATGCGTGGTAAAGTACTTGTAATAATGTCGCCGTATAGCAGGTAAGTACCTAGATGGGATTCGAATCTCTGGTTTTATAAGACTCCGGGGTTTAATAACAGTTTCAAAGTTTATAGAGTAGCAAAATTCGTAGTCAAAACTGTCTGTTGGTATTTTATACAATATTACGCAAGTACGTTACTCATTTTTACTTAGAAAGTTTCTAAAACTTAAATTCGAAAAACTAATCAAACTTTTGCTTCTGAAACTTAACAAAATGTGCTATTTCTCTAATGTAGCCTCTACACCATGGGGCATGATGGACAATCACAGAATGCGCAATGATTGCCACCATGATTGCGCAGCTACATTTGTTAATTATGTACGTCGAAACAGTAGCAGCTACCGCTATTTATATTTGTTTAGTGTATATATACTATATATATACTATGTAGTATATATATATATACACATATATAACGCACGCGTCCGCACCGTACAGTAAACAAATACGAACTGTGTGATCGGCGATCGTGTGGGCACGCTTACAATCATGGCCGCAAACTCCTTTGATGTTTGTCCGAAAAACCGACATAACGGCAATTAGTTCATGGGCGATTACAGGCAATAATGCCCTCTACACGATGGTGATCGTCTATGATCGCCCATCATGACCGTGTAGAGGCGCTATAACATATATTTTATTGCTTCGACTTTCGTAAACAAAATCATCTGAACTGTACAATTTATACAACTTCAAAGATTACAACAAACTTACACTGCCTATCCAAATAATGATAGATCGGCATAACAAACACACCTGTGCACACAAATAGAAAAAAAAACTTTCATTCAAAAATTCGAAAACGGAACTGAAGAACGGACAAAGGATGTGCATAGCGTAGTTCCCACGTCTTTTTTTAGATCTATTGATGGCCAGTAGCAGAATTTATGACAGCTAGAGGTGCGAAAAGGTCTTGAAAGGATGTTCTACTAATTGGGGTCAAACAAAAGGAACTTTCGACCTAACTCTAGACTTCTTTCAATCAGAAATATTTAATCTTACTTAGGGTTGTCAACCTAACACAGCTCATGATAGTCGAAATAATATTTAAAGCTAATAACTTCCTTTGTTCTGAAATTTTAATAATCTTTTTCCAAATATTACATCACGAAAACTAAACAAGGTTAATCGGAACAAAAAGTTTTTATAAGGCCGTTGATGACCTCTACTTTTTGAGGATACTTGACCGACCGCAGATTGTAGTTTTGTGACTTTTAAAAGTCAGACTACTAGTCTACCTAGTAGAGTAGTATTTTGACCCTACACAGGAAATAAAGTTGAGCCGTAAAAACTACAACAAAACGTTATTTGGATACTAACCATAAGCGATAAGACCGCATTGTACTTTTCGGTATGTGTATTTTATATTTATGTTTGTTTTTTTGTTGTGTATTCATAACTTTTGGAGAAATTCACTTCTTCATTACCTACAGATTTTGAATAGAAGTAGGTAGGTACTTAGAAGAAGTCACCGAGAATATGGCCATATTTCAAAAAATGCCATTCGATTCTCTTACTGTTATGAAACGCATTCTTCAAAAATTCAACCAAGTTTTTATAATGTCTACCTACTTTGATAAGTTTTTTACAGTGCAGGCTGTCCGATTATATAGAACGTGCTGGCCGGTAGCTATCAGATGTGTCAAGTCACTTGCCATTCCGTAAAGTATGCTCAGATACCACTATTTCAGTATTTGTCGCTAAATATCTATGTATTTATTATTAATTAATATGTTTCAAGTATGTATATGTAAATTGCTATGAGTAGTTATTATTTAGGTGCATTCATTTATGTAATTTTTGTTTATTCTTTTTATATCATTACTATATAGGTACATACCCCTTGACACCCAGTCCATTCCATCCAAAGGTTGTCTGGTAGAAATCGTTATTTAGCAATAAGACCGCCAATTGTATCCATAGATTTAGGTACGTTGTTATTTTTATTCGTATTGTTTTATGGTGAAGAATTATCTAAACTTATCTAACCTAAGTTCATCTAAAAGTCTTAGAAATCTCGATATAAATTATTTATTTGCATTATGATTTATTTGCTTTCCAGCGTTTAATATTTTCATTAGAACAATTTTGGCGTCTAATATAGTGATGTAACACTACAGAAAACAAACAAAATAAGACCACCGTGCGACCGAGCTGTCAAATGTCATTGTTTATATCGAAGCTAAACGTCATAGTCATCTAGAGATGGAGAAACGTTGTGTGGCCTCCGAGTCTGTCTCAAGGGACTTCTTGTATTCTCTTTGTTACACAAATAAATGGCCAGATAGATGACAATAATAAAAATATTGCGTAACTAATTAAAAAATATTCTTACATTACTTACTTATTTATTTATTATTTATTTATACTATCACTATTTGGTCTTAATTAATAATGTAATGTAAGAATATGCAGTAGAAATAATGGCATTTTTTATTTCATTTATATTTTTGATTAAAAAAATATAATAAAGGATTATTATAACAAACCTAATGAGTATTTGAAAACCAAAATTCTTAGTTTTCTATGTTCTTTTTATGCGTGTTGTGCATCCAGTTATGACAAATACCTAAACAATATTCATTTCTTTTTAAAAAAGATACTTATGGCCCAGTTGAGGTATCGCGTTTACCACGGCGCTCGTAAAAAATGCATTGCCTCACAGCTTGCTTCAAGACTTGGCTTAGGTACATGGCATTGCATTGCTCCATTCGTGTCCTATCGTATGTACCTAATATGTGTTTCTGCTCCAATATATATGTTTTTTTTTATTTGCCTTTAAACCAGGATGGAACTCAGCAATACGAAGGATTTTTTTAACTTATTTGTGTTCATCCATTTTCAACACACTTCATAAATGGGAGATTAGATAATTACATATCTACAAGTTAGAAACTAAAAAAGGATCAATCTAGAAAATTGATAATTATTTAATAATCTTTTAGAGCTTGTTTGTTACATAATCCTTTCTGATATGCTTGGCATTCAAAAAGAACCTTCCTTGCAACAATGACTGATAGAAAATTAATAAACCGTATAAAATGCCTTCACTTGCCATATCCCACGCGGGGACATTTAAAAAATAATTGATAGAAAAAAATAATCCACGTCCCTTGAGGATTACACAACAAACGCATTTTGAACCTGGCCACACCGAATGGGCTTCCAAATTTAAATTGAAAAAAGTCTCCAATAGCAACGCCTACAAAATATTTTTAAATAATCAATCTATATTTTGGGGTTCCCTAAAATAAACCTATGAACTTCCAACATTAACTTACGCAAATATGCCTAGCGACTAATGGCTAAACATGTTTAAATTTGACTTATTTGTATGATTTCACTACGTTCTAAATCATATTTAGCCGCTAAATACGTTTAGGGATCGTTGTGCAAGTCGCCTTAAGTGAGAGTTCGTTAAAATAGATTCGCTTTATGATTATGATTCACGCTATTTGAACTTCAATTTATTAAGTTTTATAGTGTATATTAAAGTAGCTATAACTAAAAATAGTCATAATATTAATTCACACATTGCATCTACTGAAATGCAAGATTCATAATGAATAAGAAAGCAAAGATGTTCTAGACTTAGAGGATGGGGAAAGTTTTCTATCAGAGCTTTTAAGTAGGTACTTAACTAAAGAATGAACCTACAATTAGGTATACAGAGTGCTCTGAAATATGTATGATAACCCGGACTAGATTGACCTCACTTGAGGAACAATGTAGGTATCTACTTCGTTCTACTACTTTTAGAAATTCGATGTTTTTCATCGAACGCTAAAAAATATGGTTATCAGCTGTTTTAACTTTTAGGTGAATGACCTTAAGTAAAACATTTTGTACGTTTAAACTAAGTTAAAGGCAGGCGCTAAGCCTATAATGTATTTATATAATATTTGCTGGATTCGTTCTATTTTGTGTGCCTTATGTAATAAATAATATTAAACTACACATTTTCTTTCAAAAATTGCAAAGAATTCTGTACCTACGGAATCCTTCAAACTATCTTCGACTCCGTCTTAAGATAGGTACAATCGATAGAAAAAGTATTCGATCGAATCAACTGTCACTGTCAAGCAGCAAGTGTCACCTGCATGATCCAAATAGATGCGTATTTTATCACCATTCGATGATTTGGCAGAATAAGTTTACAATGAGACGCTTGGGAAACGGCTTTTCTGTTTTGATATGGGTGGACAACCCTATTGTGAGGTCGTTGCTGTTTTCCAATATTGTGTGTCATAGGCATGAGACCGTGCGAAATTCAGAACAATTAAGTTAGTTTTAAAGACACTCAAAATTAGCAATGACTTGATATTTTTACGCCGCCTTATTCCTAAATTTGCTTTCAATTACAAATTATGGCAAGCAGGCTGATAGCGAGAATAATATCTTAAAAACTTGATTATCTATTGTATGATATTTGTAACGAGTAGGTACAATATTTGCTGATTTGGCCCATTAGATGCGGTTCCGATTCGTACCCGCAATCGTTTCTCAACCCTCAAGTTAATCTGAGAGGTAATTACATAAAGTTTCCGATTACTTGAGTTTTTTACATGAATCGTGCGCGTAGAAATACGATGCTGGTTATTTAAGATCCTACGTTTAAAAGGATTATTTCAAGGCGGCCATGACACCTGAGACACGAAAAAAGAAAAATAATAAAATTGTTAGGATTAGCTGCCAGTGTCAAAGTGTTAAATATCGAACACAGTCTAATTTGACAACTGAGACTGGACGAAAAACTTGATGCAGTGCCATCAGAAAAAAACGAAATTTGTCAAATCTGTCACATTTCTGTTGTGGTTTGACATTTCGGTATGTTGTCTCGTCTGACACGGCGGGATGGCTTAATGTTTGATTGTATTTTTCAACGAAAATTATACTTTAATTTTGCTTGTCACATATTCCTGGCTTAAAACCTGTTGAGGGAATATCACTGCTTAGATACCTATTACATCTTGTGATTAAAACTTAGATAATTATACATTTTTAGGAAGACGGGTAGTTTTAGTCTGGCCGCACATGCACGGACATGTATAATGACAGCAAATATGCATTAGCTAGCAATTAATTTAATATAATAGAATATATAAAACTTAACCTATTGAAAAACTGCATAGACAAAACATGACGAGTTTAAAAAAAACTTAGTCAGACAGTTTGCCCCTTTCGGACACACCATAGCATATAATTAAATATTACTAAAGAAACTTACAGAAAGATTTATTTAATAACATAAAACAACATCTAGTAGAATTAACACAAAAATTGGTCGTCAACCATCTTGCATAGTGCGTTCACGAAAGCGTAACTGTACGTTCTAAATGTAAAAATTCCTAATGGAAAAAATCGAACTTCGCTAGGTTCATGGAATTTAGAATCATTATTCCGTATTCGAAAATCGAATAGGTAACCGTGCATGTGCGGCTAGCCTTATTTATAGCCTTTATTGTTTTATGTATGTTAGTCTAAAGTACACAGGACGAGAGGACAAGAGTAGTACAGCCCCTTGTGTAAGGCCTCGCCCGGGAAAGTACAACCACCATACTTATTTCTGCCGCCAAGCAGCATTGCTGTGTTTCGGTTTGAAGGGTATGGTTGCCGGTGAAATTACAGGCACATGAGGCTTTACATCTGTATGCTTCAAGTTGATGGACGCAGGGCAGTGCGACGTTGGGTATATTTCTAAGGTGCGTGACCTACGAGGCAATTCTCTGTTATAGGCGATGGTTACCACTTAACATCAGGTAGACCATAAGCTTGTTCCTTCTCCAGGTAGCTTAAAAAAAAGAAAAAAGATATGGGTCTTGTAATCATATTTTGTATGTGCACATTGTTGCAGAAATTAAACTTTATACTATCTATTTTAAAAAACAAAGTCGGGTTAGTTACACCATTACTCAAGAACGGCTGAACCGATTTTGATTTGCTGGATTTGTCTTCGCCCCGAATAGCAGAATAACTATTAAAATATCGGACAAATTCATGCAAAAAAAAAATCATCAATAGATGCAGCAAATGATGGCCAATTGACAATTCTACCGGTGACGCAGCTCGTGTCATATGCATGACAAGGCGGTACGAAGTTCGCCGGGTCAACTAGTTATTAATAAAAGCCAAATGACGGGAAACCAAAGACCCTTGAAACTACCAAACTTTACTAAGTTTGTTTAGCATCAATATACCTAAATAAATAGAATATGAATATAATCCGTAGAACGTCTTCTACTGAACATTGATATCTCCCTCACTTTTATCGGCTTGTTTTTCCATTTGTGCGAAGCCGCTGGGCTTTCCAATGGGTATGGCAATGTATCTCAATGGCGTAGGTATGATGGTCTTTAATCGAGAAATCGTTTCTGCTTCGACTGCAGTCAGTTCTCCGACCTATGTGCCCTTTCCGTCTCTGCCCCTTCAACTTGCATTTTTAAAAGTGGTTAGTTAAGATAATATGTAAGTATATTAAAACAACGACTATAAAAAACGGAAAAGAATTTCAATAGGTAGATACAATATTTTATTCCCACAGTGAATACCATTCACAAAACCTCATAGCAAAATGCACAGTCATGCACACAAAAACACGAATCCAACATGCTTCCTAATATCGATACTATCAGATAAGTATGTTGTCCACAAACAATGCCTTTATTTCTTAGAAAAATAAACAATTTCAAAGCATCTATTCGATATTTGAATTTAAAAATGTAGCAGACTAGCCGGCGCGCTCAAATTTCGAATTGAAATTGGGGCACATCACATTCACATAGTCTTGCTAGTAGGGTTGGCTCTATTTCAGAAATTTAATAACTTATTTGGGTGAAGTACATACATTTCTGCATATTGAGTTTCATTTTATTTTTCAGTTATTGCTTTCATATAATTTCGATGCATGTAATATTTATAGTATTTTTGTATTTTCTTTTATCGTTAATTTTTCAAGGGTAAGTAAATGTGGCACTGTTTTCATAAATTATTAAAAATTAACTTAGTATTACATAAGATGAAATATTAAATAAAAAGGAGGGTTCAAGAGGAAGAGTAGATTCAATGAGTCCTATTTAAATAGAACTGTTTAATGAATACATATAGGTACGTAAACCAATATTTTCAATGTATTTTTGATACGACTGCTGTCATGTGCAGGTATAAGTTTTAGTTTGTTCATACCAGGGTTGTCTGGTAGGGTTCGCTTTTAACGATAAGATGCCCCATTGCGCTAAATTAATTTGTATATAACTTAAACTTTGTAAATTTGTATATATTGATTAAAACGGGTATTTATCGCGTATGTACCTTGTTTATTTATTATCCCGACGTTTCGGCTGTGTTGCAACCGTCGTGGTCACGGGTTGACACATATAAAAAACAAATAAAAAAGTGGATACGCGATAAATACCCGCTTTAATCCATAATTATGTACAGTGATCGCGAAAGTTTAAAAAATACTAATTTGTATTTTACTCGTATTTTATTTGGTGTAAGCACAATAATGAGTTTATCTACAGATCAAGAGAGACAGCCCTAAATATAGATGCATTACAAAAAAGCACGCACAAAATATTTTGAAGTTTGACAACTGTCATAATGGACGTCCGATGCGATCGAAATCAGTTTATTTATTGACGATACTAGTGAGAAGTAATATTTAATTAATAAAAATCTGACGTGGGTAGACAAAGTGGCATAAGTACCTAATTATTAATTGGTAGGTAATAATTTTTTTTCTCTTGCGTAGAATAGTTGAACTTTGCGTTGTCAACGAAATTTAAAACAACTGAGCAAGTAAGTAATCAAATCATGTTTAAAATAAAGTACGGATTAGTAGTTACAAAAAATAATCTGACAGCCGGTCAGCATACAAGCATGCAAAATTAATTACAAAAATTAAACAATTCAATTCATCCCGTTCCATTCCATCCCACTTTATATATTATCCCACTATCCAATCCCACTAATATTATAAACGCGAAAGTTTGTATGGCTGTATGTGTGGATGTTTGTTACTCTTTCATGCAAAAACTACTGAATGGATTTTAATGAAACTTTACAATAATGTAGCTCATACATCAGAATAACATACAAGCTATAATTTATAAAGCTATTGAGCTATTGAAAATATAAAAATAAGTGTCACGTAAGTTGAAAAAAGTTCTTCTATTTGCGAGCCATTCTGGCGTGCGCTGCAAAAACCGTAAGAGTTACACGAATATAATGTATGGTGCAAATGTATCTCTTAAAATGTCTTAAATAGTTCTACAAAATAGTCCGCAACATCATATACTCGTATCTGTCTTATATGTAAACTATTTTCGCTAAAATAGTGTATCGAAATACAATAAAATTTTATATTTATATGAAATTTGGTATGTACGTAGATTATAACCTGGATAACACATAATTATGCTACTTTTTATTGACAAACCACGCGTGCAAAACCGCGGGCAGAAGCTAGTTACAAATAAATTAAAATATGTAAAAATTACTACCAAATCACCATAACCTTCTACATATATTATTTTACATATACAATATATTAAAATATCGAATAAATTGTACAGTGTAAACAGCATGCCTACCTATTTAGATTCGAAACAATGGTCTGCCTTCCTGTTGCTATGCCCTGCCAGGGTTCTTAATGTGAAACTATCTACATACTACCTGTAACAACTTTGTCACGATGTGAAAGCATTAAATGTATTGACGGTATGTCAAGTCGTTGTAATTTCAATATTAAATATTCGTCTATAGTTTAAAGCCATCTTTCCATCTAGTGGGGAACCGCGATCTATGCTGCAGTTTCCAGAGCGTGATTGTACCAACTCTAGAACCTTCTGCCTTAGAAAGTTATTCGAGCTACATTTGTTTGAAAGAATACCAGCCTATTCTAAGCTGTGTCGTAAGTATATCAAAGTATTTCGTATTAGATTAGATACCTATAAACTCGATAGTCATTATTGTAAATTAAAATCACAAGGATCATCTAGTATAATTATAGTTTGACTCTAAAATGATAATGTAAACAAAATGTATAAGTATTCCCTAAATTTTAACTACCTACAAGCTCTGCAAGGTCACTGAATATTTAATCTAAGTTTAAACCTATTGTTTCTTATGAAGCGAAATGTATATTTATTTTGAGAATAAATTCTATAACCATATTTCCTCGTAGAACACGCACCTTAGAAACGTGGCCTACAATGCACTGTCCTGAGTCCATCAACTTGAGCCATACAGGTGTAAAGCATCATATGCATGTAATTTCACCGGAAACCCATACCCTTAATACCGAAACACAGCAATGCTGCTTGGTAACAGAAATAGGTATGGTGGTAGTACTTCCCCGGGTGAGCCCTTTCACAAGGAATTCTACTACTCTCAAATTTACACCCAACAGCTCACAACAATTTTTATCAGGCCATCTTTCTATCTTGCAGTTTCCAGTACTCGAGATCCTCCTGCCTCAGAAAGTTGTTCGAGCTACCTTTGTTTAAAAGAAAAACCAGTATATTCTAAGGTTTGTCGTAGGTAGGTAGAGTTTCCACGGTGTCGTCATATCGGGCGGTGTGGATGTCAGGCGTTCTAGGGCTTCGGCCTTCAACTGGCTTCGTCTACAATCGATCGCACGCTTGTCTAGTTTTTAAAAATAAACCACATTTTTAAATGTTTTGCTGCCATAAATCTTATGGAAAATGCTGGGCATGTCTTGGCGCCAATAAAAAACCTCACCTTTGAGTAGGTACCTAATTAACTATGCACAGAACACATTAACATAGTACCTACCTACTAACCAAGGAGTTCGGAATTAAAATATATTTTGAGGCTATACCTATTTCTTTTGGCGCGATAGGGTGAGGCCTCATTAGTGCGTTGCGTTGCGTCGTCGCAACGGATCAACGTATTGTATGCCACACCAGCGTTGCAACGACGCACGCCGTCGCAGCGCATCGTCTCAGTGTGGATTTCAGCCTTCATTCGACAATGGATCGGAACAAACGTGTTCTATTGTTGCTTTTGTTACGCCACCGCCAAAACAAACGTAGACACAATAAATGATGCTGGATATCTCCCTTGATTGCATTAAAAAATATTGACTGTCCGTCGTCGCACCGGTGGATCTCCAACAGCGCAGCGCATCACCCTCCCCCCGCTTTGTCTCTCGTCCGTCGATCAGTTGAAACATCGTGTGCGATGACGCAACGCATAATGTGGCATGTCGCAGCTTTGACGTTGCGACGACGCAACGCAATGTAACGCGCTAATGAGGCCTCTCGCTTATGTGAAACGAATCAGAGTGTATTTTCAGCATGTGACGGACATTGCACGCGCCAATGTAACGCCGTGAATTTAGTTTTTCCGGTCTGAAGTTATCCAAGTGGTGCGCAATTTGCACAGAGGTTGTGTACTATGCAACCTCTTTACCCAGCTCAAATGACATAGACATAGACATAAACAATAATTTATTTGCTAAATAGCACACATAATACATTTCCAAAAGATGATTTAAAATGTATAATATATAATTAATAATAAATAATTAATTTTAAATATGAGGTAGGTATGTTGTGTGCTATAGCAGCTATAGCACATAATACTTATGTCATGCTTATGTAAATAATAATAATTGTTAACGGCAAGTCACCAAAGAAGTACATACCTACTTATAACTTCTTACGTGAGTACCTACAGAAACACACGCTTTATTTTAATTTAGAGAACCTGCTATTTAGCAGAATTGAATGAAAATCACGCACTGTAAAGCGAAGCTTTTTAGCAGAAAGGTTCTCGAATGCAGGACAGCTTCTTAGTCTTTACAAAGCACAAGTCCGGTCTGGTATGGAGGGAAGTATTAGTAGGTATAAGTATCTGTATCCCCAAGCTGCCTCCTTTGGGATGGTTCGGCAGAATTGGTACCAGCTCGCTACCTTAGACTCGATAGAACGTAGGGCTTTTATGCTTATAGATTATAGATTTTACATTTTGGGGAATGTACCCGGGAACTATACGATCTGATCCTGCCATCTCCTTTCCATTAAAGGACAAGCAGGCACACGACTTAGTACCATCCTACCTATACACACCGTTTTGGTTCTACGTTCTTGCATACAGCTAAGGTATGGAACACTTTACTGTCGTCTGTTTTTCCTAAAGAATACAATCTGAGCCTCTTTAAGGTAAGAGTAAATAGATTTCTTCTAGATCTTCATGCTCCATCTTAGACCACATCATCGCTTACCATCAGGTGAGATTGTGGTCAAACGAAAATCTATCCCTCGCAGCGCAACGCAGGACGGCTCTCACTGCTGAAAGACGACCTACCCACTAAAGTTTGCTGCGACCCGATGGAAGCCGCAATAGATCGATCGCTCATTCAAATCGTGGAAGGTTTATTTTGTTTAGTAGACGTCCTTTGATGATATGATGATGATGATGCCTTAGTGACGCTGAAAAGACACAAATCGTCTTTAAAGTTTGGTGCTTGACAGGCCCTGCATTGGGTCTCCGATCGTAAGTTTGAATCCGGTTGTGGACATTATCATGACAAGGAGCTATTAAATTGTCATGGCACACTGTGCTACCAAGAACCCAAAGATGAGGATGACTTGTAATCGTGTAGCTACCTTAATAATTTTACTATTCGTCGAATGTAGGTAAATGGAAATTTATGGATATTTTAGAAAATATAAAATGGGATTGGGCGGGACACATTAGCAGAATGCACTCCGATAGGCAGGCTAATCTAGCTACAACGAGGCCTGATGGTAGATGCGGTGAGGGTCGGTCAAGAAAGCGTTGGCAAGACAATCTTGTTGCCTTCGAGCAGGACGGCTGGAAGGCCGTGGCCTCTTTCTGTGAGACCGTATTGGTTCGGAAAGAGGCCGCTGAGCGAGATCGGGAGAGGGCCGATCCCGCTCGGAGAAGGCGGCGGCGGGGTGCAGGCAACGGCCACCCTGCGCCGCCCGCCTCGTGAAGGGGCAGAGTAATGGTTTCCCCTGCCATACAGGGGACCTTTCGGGTACGTGGGTAGTCAGAGGGAGGGCTCTGGCCAACCCGGATAGCGGACTCAGGGAGGGCAGCCGCACAATGTGGCATGTGCTGCTGTGCACGCACCGTGAGGGTGCTGGGGGCAACAGCCCCTGGGACGTGCTCTTTATGGGCGTTGTGCATGAGGGGGGCTCTGGTGCGTTTCTTGTGAGATCCCAGAACCCTGTGACATGCATTGAGGCCGGCCACCGGGGAGGTTTTAGTGGGTCGTTGAGTCCGACAACCTCACATAACCCGTATTGTACCCTGCATGCAATACGGGTATCTGGATGCAGATTTACTCCTCGAAAAAAAAAAAAAAAAAAAAGGAGTAGTGGAGCACAGGAGAGAGACAGCTGGAAAGACTTAGGGGAGACCTTTGCCTAGCAGTTGGACACCTTAAATTGATAAGAATATACCTAATTTAATCAAATAAATTTAATAAATTTAATTTATACCTAAGTTCAAAAACACATAGGAATCATTATCAAATAGTGAACGTTGGCAGCTGCAAAAAGTTAGAAAAAACTGTGTAGCAGATTTTGTATGGTTGTGGTGCCTGACTGATTACAAATATATGCCATTCTTTGTTTTACTCACAGGTGTAAAACTGAGATCTGTCTTTTACCATTGCAATCAGGCTCAGCCCAGAGATAAATTCGTCTAGCGCCATCAGACGACGGTTTTTTTAAACACGTTTTGAAATAATAACTATTTGGCACTAGATGGCAGCGCCTACTGGATTGAAAATGTAGAAATTAATGACAACAAAGTATGCTTCTATAAAGTTCATTTTATGTTAATATTGATCTATTGAAATTCCACTACACATTATAAAAAATTAAAAGGCCTTATTTCATTGGCAATATTTATGCGCAATGTATGCAACATTTATTTCGTAAAGTTGGCAACCCAGATAGAATTAAAATCAAATATGGCGCGTGTACACAAGATGCCTCAATTTTTACAAATTTTCTTTTATACCTCAATAGTTCTAAGTTGTTATACTGGTTTCGTTGAAAGTGCTAACCACGAACTAAATGAAGAAAATTGGAAAGATATCCTCGAAGGGGAATGGATGGTGGAATTGTGAGTAAAATTGTGCCGGCATCGCTCGGTTTTCAATAACGTGTCAGATTTTTTCCATAATTTATTGCTCATGAATTACGTGACTAGCATGTCCTTTGATCTCATACTGGCCTGTTAAAATATCTAATTGAGGCCTTGATGTGGTTTTACTAGGTTTGCTAATAGTTTTTCTACCGGTAGGTATAGGTGTGCTTCCTCACTGGTAGTTCAACAACCATTGCAAGGTCGATAGGGTCCGAAGAACCGTTTTGTAAATTGTGACGCATTGCATAGTGTGTCATTATTTTCTCCGTAACTCGCGACGCTGTATCTTGATAAATCTGCATCTAATTCTAATTTAGATATGATAGTTTTTGTAGGTGAAAGATTTAGTGTATTTGAAACATAAAAATTATGAAAACAGGATATATAATCTATTTTTGTACATTTTCCTACATGCAAGTTACATTTTGTGGTTTTAATGTGCTAAACATACTCATTCAGATTATGAAAGAAAGATAACAATAGTGTTTTAGAACAATAGTAGGTAGGTACCTACCCTATCCAATTTCCACTGCTCTGTTTTTACATTCTTTAGAAATCAGTTGTTCTGGTTCAAAAGACATTGACACCAAAGCTGTGCTACCCAAGGGCTTGAAGTAAATGAGATAAATAAAAAGGTTGCTATTCAGTTTCAGGCAAGAAAGAAAGACTTGAAAATACCTATAAATTAGCAAAAGTTTTAATTTTTATTAAAGTAATTTCTGGCAAGCTATGAAGTATATTTTAATAAACTTCTCTCTAACCATTTTTATAATTGATGCAGGGCAATGCATCGTAAGGCATGTTTCTAAGGTGCATGACCTACAAGGCAATAGGTACTTTGTTGTAGGCGGTGGTTACCACTTAACATCAGGTGGGCATAAGCTTGTTCCGATCCAGGTCATTAAAATAATAATCTGTGTCATAGAAGTACATAGACCATTTGAAGCCCTACTATTTTTTATAAAAATGTCGCATAAGTTAAGATTTATACATTTTGATTGGAAAGGCTTGTGAAGTATATTTTCCACAGATTACATACCTATCTAGCTTGCTGTAGTATTAGTAAATTCCAATACAATTAGTTGTTAACATAGCAGACAGTTAGCTTACATTAGATAAACAAGGACAGGGTATGCAATCAATGTACACATGACATCACCAATACAAGAATGATCTCAGTATTAAGAAACAAACAGGTTGAGATAAATAAACATAATTGGAAAACTAGAAGGAAAGATAACCTAAGAGAGCTTTTGAGTGCAGGCCGCACAAAGATCAGTTTCTCAGAAAATATTGGGGGTAGGTTCACCAGTAGACTGATTGAAAAGTTAGATTGTTTTAGAACAATCTAGCTTTTTCCTGTAATTTTGCCTTATCCATCGCTTGGAAGATTTTTGTGTTAGTGCCACAGATCTGTATTGAATAGATTACGTGAGTCCACCTACTTTGCACATCTTATGTAGCAAAACTCTTAACTCTTCGGTACATAAATCATTCCAAACTTGGTCGGGTTGCCAGTAGCACGTCAACAGCACGTAGTAATGGCGCCGGCGTAGCACCTTTGAATCGGCTGTGCGCTGTGTGGACGTCCCAACACTAAGTAACAACACTAATTTCTCTCGGCAGGTCATAGTAGGTACAAAAATTTGGCATGCTTGGTTTTCATACAAATTGACGCACTTGCGTTATCTATTCTATAAAGATCTGTGGTTAGTGCTCAGTCTCACCATCGGTTAAGTATTGTCTATTTATCTTAACCTACGAATATAAATGGACTGACGTATTGTATAGTGGGAGTTGACCCATTAACAGAAAAGGGTGTGGTGTGGGTTCAAATACCAATTGAAACCTGTTTAAAGCTTTATTAGTGAGGTTGCAACATAATCAATTTATATGTCTTTAAATTTGTGTGTAATTATTTTGTGTATATCCTGAGGATCACATTTAATGTTTTTTTGATTTAATTTGAATTAAATAAATAATTCTAGACATTTCACACAGCGCTATGCAGCCTCAAACTAAGCAAAGCTATGGGAACCAAATAGTTCATACATTTTTTTTTGTAAATACATGCTTATAACATATAGAATAGAAAAATACTCAAACCTGGAACAAATATCCTTAGACCATACAACATTTGTCCAGTAAGAATATTGACTTCAAGTCCTACACTCTCCAGATTTTGGCGAAGTATAAGGATGTGCTATTTGATCCGAATTTCCGGGCAGTCGGCATTGATTACAGGCGCTACAGGGAAGCGGCTAGGAAGCAAAATCCCACAAATAAATAAAAGTGTTCGTTTTTAAGTTTGTTATTTTATATTGTGCATATAAAAGTTTTTAAGGTATTTATAGATATGGGACTTGTTATCATATTTTGTATGTGCACATTCTTGCCTAAAATAAACGTAACATTATTATTAATATTACTATAATGTTTTGTGTCCAGCTACGCGCCCTGGTGTCCCGCCTGCAACGCCCTAGCCCCGGCATGGAAGGAGCTCTCCGCCCGCGCGGAGCGCAAGGGTCTGGCCACCAGAACCGGCGCAGTGGACGTCACTAAAGCACCCGGCCTGAGCGGCCGGTTCGTGGTCACTGCCCTGCCTACTATCTTCCAGTAAATATCATTACCTCCTATTCTTCATAGTCCTCGTTGCCTCGGTCACTGGTAGTCTCTCGTGTTCGCGTACGTGTATATAATAATATATATGTGTATATATCTGTGTGTGTGTTCTAATTATTTAAGTGATTCTTTGAATAATTTTAATTTCAAATTTATTCTTATTTTCTATATGTTTCCTATTTCTATTCCTATTATAAGTAACCTTTATGAGTCAATCTAAAGTGTATTAATAGGACATTCATTTAACAATTATGATCTGTAGTACACCCACACCGTTTATAAACTTCACTAATTTCTTCCCATCCAAAGGTTGCCTGGAAGAGATCGTTCTTAGGGATAAGGTTTCCGTTTTAGTTTTATTTTAATGTTATATTTTTTCGGTGTGGTAATTACAATAAAGAGTTATTTTATTATATACATAGGCTACTTTTTACCCAACTGCACAGAAGGAGGGTAATGTTTTTATTGAAAAACCACGCGTGCTTAGCTCCGGGCAGCGGCAGCTTGTTGTTAATATATATAAGAGTTCTTTGACACTGACATCCTCACGACGCAAAGCTTCTAAAAAATAGATATATAAAAAAACCTTCGCAGGCGTCTCTTCCATAGATTTGCGCGCACCCAACGGCTCTGCCTATCCACATACAAGGTGCTACTTAGTAATTTTTTATTCCTTCAGTAACTTTTTTTTTTACCCATTACTGCTGCTTCTGTTGTATGTTGTATTATGTGATTATCTTTAAGCTTGTATTGGAACCCTGACTAATCTTGTCGCAGAGGAGGGCATTGGTATCTGCGACACAGTATTTATTACGCATGCAGGTATCATCGTTTTCAATTTTGCAATTACATTCATGTTACATTGTTCCAAATATAGATGATTATGAATCTATGGGGAGGCCAATGTTCAGCACTGGACGTCGTATGGCTGATGATGATGTTCTCCCTTTCAGTGTAATAGACGGAGAGTTCCGGCAGTACAAGGGCCCGCGCGACGCCGACTCACTGCTGAGCTTCGTAGAGCAGAAGCGCTGGAAGCAAACTGAACCTGTCCCATCATGGAAGGCCCCGCATTCTCTGCAGATGACCTTCATCTCGGAGTTCTTCAAGCTGAGCCAGGCTCTCAGGGTACGTATCTATATCTATATATTATATCTATACTATCTAATATCTATTTTATTTTATTTATTAGTTGCATCAACATGGTGTTTGCAAGCCTCTTCTGCCGCCAAAGCAGCATTGCTGTGTTTCGGTATGAAGGGTATGGTTGACGGTGAAGTTACAGGCACATGAGTCTTTACACCTATATGCCTCAAGTTGATAGTCATACGTTGACCGGTTCAGGCTCATGATACATTTTGCAGGTATCATTATGGGCCTTAAGAGGTTAAATACCTGTGTAAAATTCATATTACATTAGTTCTATTTCTTCTTTTAGCATGCTTAGCTTAGTTATAGTATATTTATTATTGTATCATGTACTGAACAAAGATTTATGATTTAATATAACCGAAAGTAATTTCCACATTCTCAAGTGATAACTAACTCGTTTATTCCAGAGTGTTCACAACATGCTGATGGAGACGTACGGGCTGCCGACCTGGGGCTCATATCTGATCTTCGCCGTCGCCACCATCTTAATCGGAGCCGTGCTGGGCTTGGTAAGTCTTTCAATAAAAACATTACCCTCCTTCAGCGCAGTCGGATAAAAAGTAGCCTATGTGTCAATCCCGCTCATAAATTATCTATACTATTATGTTATGTACGACATTATATTTTTGAACTTACAAACAACCTTAATGTTAAGTCCTAAAATATTAATGAAATAGCCTGTATAAAATAGGTAAACAAATCATATTCAGTCATCATGTAAGTAGGTTGTCTGGTAGAGATCGCTATTTAGCGATAAGACCACCAATTGTATCCATAGATTTACGTAGTTGTTTTTTTTATGTATTTGTTTCGTGGTGTGCAATAAAGTATTATCTAATCTAATCTACATGTTAAACTGACTAATGGCGGGTTCCTATATCTATCAGTAACCAGCTGCGACTCGTTTCTCCTTGAAAAAGTGTCAAACTAATGTCAATATTTTGACACGTTTTCAAGGAGAAACGATTCGTAGCGGATTACCGACGGTTATAGGAACCCGCCATAAGCGGCATCGTCGATTTACGTTAAAAATTGTATATTTGAAATATATCGATCACTGGATCAAGCTACCGGTATTAAACCCCCTTCTAATCTCTATCAGTTTATACGATTCCGGATGTGTGTTTTATATTAAGGTCATACGTAACTAAAGAGGTTGTATATCAAATTTCATCGAAATCGATCCAGCCGTTTCGTGCAAAGAATGAAAGTGTGCAATTATATTGATTTGCCAACATCTACTCTCTTCTTCTCGCTTGCTCGAAGGGTCCACGTCTCCGCTGCGTAGAGAAATATGTGAAATACCAACGCTCTGATGAGCCGGGTTTTAGTAGCTTTCGTGATATTGCGATTCCCCCACACGCCACAATTGTCATTGTGGAATACAATAAACTATTAAGTATTAAAGATTTAAAAAAAAATCAAAATCTTGTTATTCATTAAAATCACAAGGACCAAGCCAGGAAAGAAAGGTAAGAATGAAGGCTGGTTGTTTTTTTTTAATGATCCTTTTAAAATACATAACAATAAAGATAAGTTACGTCTAAATTGTGACATTTTTGAACGAGTTGGAGCAATTTCAATCCGAAGCTTCTCTATCATCTATATATAAAGATATGTGTAGGCTTATTTATAAAAATTTTGTTTAATTACGTTTTAAAATTTGTTAATCGTCAATTTTTTAATATCACTTAGGAGTTAAATAAAAGCGTACACCTTGCCTTTTAAACAAACTTTTAACTTTATGATTAATAACATGTTCCAGATCCTGGTGTGCGTAATAGACCTGCTGTACCCGCCGCGGCGCTCCGACAAGGCGTTCATCCCGCGCGCGCAGGTGGACCAGCTCGCACACGGAGACCACGACAACAAGGAGAAGTCTGATGATGACCAGGTAACAACGAGCTTGTCCTCCACATATATTACACTAGCTTCCGCCAGCGACGACGAGTTTGTCAACAAAAAATGGTCTGTGTGTTAATCAAGGTTATAATCTACATACATACCAAATTTCATCGAAATCGATTAAGCCGTTACGACGTGAAAGAGTAACAAACATCCACAGATACATACAAACATTCGCGTTTATTAATTCATTAATAGTAATTAGGAATTTATTATTACATTATTCTGTGTTGCAATTTAAGCTAGTTATATTTAAGGGATGGTTAAACACTAATACACAAACACAATTTTTTTTAAATAAATTGTATCTATAAAATGTTCTTGTTAATCAAAGTTCTCGAGAAAATCTATAAAATGCTGCTCGACGAAATGAATTAATGAAAGAACTAGCGTAATGTACGATGTCACACATTGCTAAAAAGTTACTACGAGCCGTTCAACGACCCCGTTGGTTCAATGAACTCCAGTCAACAGAGCGCGTATAGTGCGTACTGCAGGGTGGTTAAACCTACATGTTAAGCACAAAAATTAAAAAAAAAGTTTTTTATATAAAAAAAACTTTATGTAAGTGTATGTCTCAAGTTGATGGTCGCCGGGCAGTGCATTGTAGGGCACTTTTTTAAGGTGCGTGACCTACGTGGCAATACTTGTTTATAAGCGATGGTTACCACTTAACGTCAGGTGGGTCATAAGCTTGTTCCATCTCCTGGTCGTATAACAAAATGTTATCATTTCAGGAGCTGTTGAATGATGATATCGTGGACGAAGCCGAGGCAGAAGCTAATAGTGATGGCGAAAGGAACTCACCCAGTGATGTAAGTCTATTATAGTTAGTACCTCCATTATACAACCTGTTTTGTTACGACATTCATTTAAAACACACATCCGGAATTGTATTTACTGATTTTTGGGGTGGGTTTAATACCGGTAGCTTGAATATTTATCCAAAAATCGATACATTTCTATAAATAGTTTTTAACGTAAATCGGCGGCGCCTTTGCGACAATGCAGGTTAGTCAGTTTAACAGGTACCTACTCGTACTTACATAATGAATGAATATGATTTGTTTACATATTTTATACAGGCTGTTTAATTTATTTTAGTATTTGATAATAACGTTGCTTGAAAATTTACATTACAAATTCTATTGTCTCGTGTAGATGTGTGTTTCAGCATACCAAAGATAAAGAAAGCTATCATTTTTAGGCAACCTTTGTATGGGAGAGTATTAGAAAATTGAGGGGGGTCATAATAAATTAAAATAATATTAATTTATGAATTCAGATAAACAGTAGGTTTGTCTGAATTAATAAATTCCATTGTCCATTTGTGTTAGTAGGTACCTATATAAACTTTAATAGTCAATAGTCATGAGGCTATTTGATCAGGATTCGAATGAAAGATGTAATGAATGGTGTTAGAGCTGGCCCATACTCTGCTTAGCAATGATGCCTTTTACGGATTATGGCATGGAAGCCATCGACCCGCGCCTCAGCAAACATGGTAGATGCAGTATCCCAACCCTAACATTTTGAAGCCATTGTTGTACTGGACGCGTAGGGCACTTATCAATTTTTGAGTATATAATTGATTTAAATGTAATTTTACTCTCCATCAGACGTCTGATGATGACAAGAAGGCCACCGGTGACTCCGTGCCGTGCTCCGAGGCGGAGGCCAAGCCGGAAGTACGCAAGCGAAGGCCCCGGAAGGCCGACTAAATGGACACCTTTAGACATCTTCTGGACATCTTTGTAACTCATGGAGTCGAGCTAATACTGCTGATCTGAAAAAACATGAAGTAAAAAAAACAACATAGCCGAAACGTCGGGGTAACAGATAAAAAATTTAAACAGATTTAAACAGGTATTTATCACGTATGTACCATACGTGATAAATACCTGTTTAAATCGGTAAAAATGTACAGCTATTAGCTCAACTCCTGAACGGTCCAGACTGAGATGTAGGCTCGTATGACAGAACTAAATAAATTCAAAACTAAATCTACACTCAAGTGTATATGTTTCATATTAACAGGTTAGCTGTCCGATGAGGCACATGTGCCTCATGGGTGATTGCACTGGTACGTCCATGAGGCATATGTGCCTCATGGCCAATGATGTAGATAATGCAATCGATCTATCGATATTTTTTTTTAATAATTATATTATTTGTAGCATTAGTAAATTATACTACAACCAAATTCTACCAACCTAATTGAATGGTGCAATTCAATAACAGAAGATTGTTTTCAAAAAGATATTTTTCAGATGTCTAAAGTGTTACGAACATAAACGTACATTTTATCATTAAACGTAAATAATTAATTTCTTATCATACTCATCTAACATTAGCAATTATCGATATAATTAATTTCAATCACTAGGACACATAAAGTATCATAAAATACTTGAAGAGAATGACGTAACTTAATACGAAACTTCATGAGCGTTAGCTGTCATTATTTACTACGAGGACGTGTACAAAGAAGATCGAAACTTGCTTCGGGACAGCTAACCTGTTAAACTGTCAGAATCTATGCTTGAGTAACGATTCACGTTTGAACAGTTTTAGAATACGGATTCTATTACCCAAATAGTCCCTTAGGGCATCATACCTTAAAATTACAAGCTTATTACGATAATAGTTTCACACTTAGATATTCAGAGGGAAAATATGCTAGATCTTTATGAGCGCAGTTTGTAAGGAGTTAGTTATAGATAGTCAAATTTCTGAGGTCGTTTGGAGCGCTAAAGTTTTAAAGCTAGTTTCCTAAATATAGGAATTATTTCTAGTATATTTTGCCACTGACTTGTTGCTAATAAATAACATAAGGTCGATAATCGCATAACGATAATCATTAACGAATCTTATTTGTATGTGTTTACGAGTTCAAATTCGAGTTAGCGATTGTAGTTTGATATTTGCATCATTTTGAGTGATTTATATGTTGCACCTTAGTTTAATGGTTGATGTTTATTCTACGTTAAGATTTATCACAGAAAATTGTATGAAATGAAACGTGATTTGTGTGACTTTTGTATGGAAAGTATTATTCTGATTTTTGTACCGAGTACGCGTATAGTTTTGTATTTTGGTATTTTCTTATACTGAACATTGTTTTTTACGAAAAGCTTGTGTTAGGATTTGTGAATGATAATTAAAGAAATAATAAAGTCGCCATGCATTTATAATTTTACATTTAAATAATTAATAATACGTTATGAAAATTATACAGTTTTATATTTGCAATAACATTCCTGTTTTTCGAATACGCTCAATATTTCTGCTACGTACTTACGAGATTATTTATTTTATTATAATTTATTATTATTTCTCGCTTTTATAATTTGTATGTTTCAAAAGTTTCAGTAGATATAATTAATCATTGTGGTAGTAATGAATTAAACTCTGAGGAGTAATAACCCCTCAGGGGCTAGATTAATGGGGACGGAATGCGAAAATTGATAGGTTACATATTCTACTGAAATTTAAACTTTATGTTTAATGCATTTAGTTCTGATAAATTTTATCTATTTTTTTTCTTTCTCTTAAAATGATTCAGTGTTCATTTTATGAATAATAGAGATTTAATATGAATTGCTTATAAAATGTAATGGAACATAATTTTATGTTGTTAGATGTGTGAAGTTATGTCAATTTTTGCAAATCGTCATGAAAGTATGAAAATTGCCTTGTACAAAGACTTAAAATTGTTTAAGCGTTGCGTTTATATTAACTATTGACCTAGTGACTTGCTGAAATAAATTAAATTTGTAACTAATCTACACGTTGTTTTATTTTTATATACACAAAGTATAAGTGTGGACCCCGCACTAGGTCTAGCCTGTATCGCGGGAAACCGGATTACAATGAAAACGCTTGCTTACCGTTTAAAATCTAATATATGACTTTAACAAATAACAAAACAAGAATCTAAACTACAAGAAAATAATAAAATCGAAATTAACACACAAAAAGAAAATACTAAATACAGCTAATCTCAGCTCAGCTGGTATAAGGTATAAAGCACACATCAACTCTGAAGTCACTATATCAGCTCGAGCCGTTCAGTATTTGTATGAAACTCCCTACTGCAACGCACACTAATCGGAATCGTAAGGTAATCGCCTCGCGACAAGCTCACAGCCGCGGTGCCGTGCGCTTACGTATGAACTTGTGTGCGAGCAATTTTAGATTGATGACGCGCACAGTGTAGTGAAAGAAAAATAAAACAAAAAAATCATTCAAATGTTTCTTTATTCAGATATTTACATGAAATGAAGTCAGATAATTTAGATTTACAATATAAATTAAATAGTATAGGTCCATAAGGAAGATACAGGCTTCGCGCTTAGGTATACATAAAAGAAAAGCTAATTAGGTTAAAATAAATATGTTTGTGATTATAGGTAATCTACGATGCATTCAGAATGGCACCAAACTCCAAAAATCGAGGTTTTAGAGCCGAATCTAACCATCATTATATCAGCCATAAGATGCCCACTGCTGAACACAGGCTTCCCTTATAGATTTCCAGACCATCTTGGGTAGGCACCCAACGGTTCCCAGCAAACCTAATAGGGTTTTCAATCAAATGAGGGGCCGAAATTCGGATGCAATCATGATTTTATGAAATTATTTGTTTTTTGAGTTCACGGTCTCACACCATATTCCTCGAAGAGCACAAATAGAATAGAAAACGCTTTATTGTACACCACACTTAAAACATATAACTAGATACGCAATCGTGCAATTGGCGGTCTTATCGCTGAAAGCGATCTCTTCCAGACAACCTTTGGGTGGACTGGATGGAAACGTAACAAAGTATGTATTATGCCAATAGTGACCGAATATTTTTAAGATACAGAACTCAGAAAAAGTATTCTTTGTTGTGAAAATAAACATTTACTTACCTCAGTGGTAACACATTATTTGAATTGATCTTTATTTTTAGAAGAGACGGTTTTCAATGCGATCGCTAGATGGCGCTTTTTAAATCCAACGCAAAAAAAAAAATAAGTGGTGTTTCAAGTTATACACGTGTTCCGTTAAAGCCTTGTCCGTGCCATCGTAATATCCAAACAGATGAACCGATTTTAATACGGTTTTAGTATTTCATTAAAATCATTCAGAAATCCTATCCAAAGGATGTCTGGAAGAGATCGCTTTCTTCAGCAATAAGAGCGCCCATTATTTACTTGTTTTTTTATTATAATGTATCTACATTGCTTGCCAGGTTTATTATACAATTTTCATTCATTTATCATCGGTATCATCGGTATATTATTTATCCTGGCTACACCAAATTCGATTAGATTCTGATCTAAAACCGTCGAAAAGCCGATAACCGTGCGTTTACGTGAATAACATACATTATAATATTGAGGAAGATTTATCATAGAATATTGTCAAAGTTAATGTGCATTCAGAACGTAGTAAATACAGTTTTAAAGAACAAAAATAATATGAGCTCGCCGTCAGACTATTCGGTGCTTAACCGCACATCACCAAAGTAATAAGGTGATGGACAAATATTTTTCCCCTACTACGTAGGTACTTAAGTACCCAAACTAGCTCCCCTATCTTTAAAATCAACCGAGCACTAAAGTTTGCTAAATAAAACGCATAAAATTTCAACACCAGCCTTGAAAGTCACTTGGCGAAAATAGGTTACCGAGTGATTTGACAATTTTTGGTCAAATCACTCTGTAACCAATTTGACAGGGTGGGGTATTTGACTTCTTAGAAGTAACTTTGAACAGCCAGACTAACATAACCGTCCTAGAAAAGTTCCTCTCTACACATACTAAATATTATTTTACTCTATTCGTCCGTTAGAGTAAAATGATATTTAAACTTAGTAGAAACATTTGTATGACCTCGCTTGGAAATGTTTCTAATCTGCGCTAAAATGATATTTAACTATATTCTTCCGTAGAGATACATTTTCTAGGGCAGTTATGTTAGCCTGGCTCAAAGTTACTTCCAAGAAGTCAAATACCCCCCCCCCCCTACCCTATCAAATTGGTTACGGAATGATTTAACAATTCTTAACCTAAAACCTGCTTTCGCAGAGTGATTTTCAAGATAGGCTGGTGTCGAAATGTATAGGCCTCCGTGTTTTTTTTCTAATCAGTATGGAAATATTCTGAACGAGATAGAGAAAAAAGGAACCATGGAACAATTTAAAAGAGACATAAATATGATCAAAAATTACAACTTTCGTAAAATTTAAACAACTTTAGACCTATGATTGTGATACATGATTTAGTTCGTAATATGATATAGAGCCTAAATATTAAAAAAATACCATATCTTCAAGAAACAGTCATTTTTTAATGTCACTTTTTTAATTGAGACCTTGTTTCCTTTAAGCGTTTTTAAGAAATGTTGAGATTTTTTTTTTAAGAATATCCCCACACTGGCTAGAAATCAAACATTCTACATAACACCTGGAACCAACATCATAACTTGCTCTACGAAGCACTGAATCTCAAAAAATTACAAGCGGTCACCTAGAAGTTTCAGCTACTGACTTTTCTGTGAATCCAATGTAGTATATACAATATTTCATTTTGATAAAAATCCGTGCAATTAGGGATGCGTTTTTTTAGCTACTAGCTAAATAAATATATATACAAAGATATATTACAAAGATTCTTTAGATATTTGATTTTTAGTCGTATAACATTAACACTTTGAAGCGAGGTTCCGCCGCCTGCCGCCGCCGACTTCTATGGGTGACCGTTAGTGCCGTTATCAGATGAACGTTTTTATGACTGAAGAAATGATAAGACATTAGCCCCGATTTAAAAAAGAACTGTTATGCTTTTGGTGACTAAACTTTATAATCCCAAAAAATACATTCATACGTTTATAATCTTTAGGATACTTTTATTGTTAAGTACTTTTATTTTATACTGGCGCTTATAGCACAGGATCAACCTAGTTTAAGCAGCCAGAGAATACTTAGTGATAATTACATTTACACTGTTTTACCACCTACAAGAAGATCATTGTTATCAATGTTAAATGTAACCAAGTTGTCTGAATAAAGATTTATTATTATTTATTTATTTATTGTTTCTCTAAAACTGTATTCAAACGCAGATAACATTTAAGTAACATTACTTTCAATACAAAATGCAAACATTTTTATTAAATTCATGCAAAATCTACATTTCTAATCGATATAAATACAATTTTTATTACTAGGGGATAACATTACCAACAATATTCTCTTAATATTTTTAACTTGTATTTCTTACGCGTTTTAACAATTGACAATAACGTTAAGCAGAGTACAGATAATTTGCAACGCAACATGTAATGTAACACGGTAATGTGAGTGGTTTAAGTGCGTTCGGAAACACATTGAAATGGGAAATGTCGCATTGCACGTTGCATTATATGTTTCGTAGCAAATAATCTGTACCTGTCTTTAGATGCAGGACAGACGTAAGACGAGGACGAGGCGAAGACGGACCGTCCCTTTAATGTACTTTCATGCTGTTTTTTGACGATATCCGTGGCGCAGATAGCCGGCCGAGACGCAAGTTTTGCGTTTGATTCCCGCCGCGGAAATGTTTCCATGATCTATGATTTGTTCCGGATCTGGGTGTTTTCCCATTCATTAACGGTATTTTCAAAAAAGTAAATGTATTTTAGTATCAGTTATCTGGTTCCCATAGCCATAGCTTTGTTTAGTTTGGGGTTGGATAGCTCTGTGTGTAATGTCTAGCGTTATTTATTTATTTCATACACAATGTATAGAAGAACACACAGACTCCTTACACATTTGTATGAAGGGACGTCGCGTCTTCGCCCCGTCTCTCTGGCCTGCGTCTTAGAGGGGACACGAGAGTTATCAACTATCGATTATGGCTTATTGAGTATCGATAAATCGGAATGCTGTTGTCGATTTTTTATGCACATAGTAGTAAATATAAGGTAAGTAAGGATGTTAATTTGTTTTTAAATAATACTTGAAATATATAGGTAGAAAACATTTGTCAAAACTTGATATGTGTCCATGGTAAGAGGAAGCCTTCAATAAACGATAATTAAATAAAAATCAAGATTTTAACAAATTCATAAGAAAATAATATATCAGTTCTAATACATGTTTCAATTAATAATATTTAATAATGCCTGTTTTCACCAACAATTCTAAGACGTCAGCCTTAATTTTTATTATCTTCTAACCACATTTCAACAATTTATAGAGCCGTTGTATATCTAGAAATTGTTAGTGAAACCTGAAAATTTACTAAAACTTATACTAAAATAATAAAGGTATTCGATTAATTGGACATATATTTTTAAAACAAAAATGGTGATTTCTAGTTTTAAAGATCTTTGGATAACCCAATTAATCTCAGAATTCAAATTAAAAGTGGCTGTTAATTCATAATACGCCACGAAATGTCAGAACAATATCCGTTTAAATTATCCTAAAAAAATCTCATTTTCTATTAATAAAACTAGTATTATTCTTAAAATAAAAAATCATACGTCAAAATCGTCGTAATAATACATTTCGGTTGTAAAATAAAAAAAAAGACTAGATTGTTAAAATTACATTTAAAAAATATATCTTAGTGTTAGTTATCATAAATTAATATGAAATAAATTTACTGAAATTATTATCAAGATAAATGGGAAAAGTTGGCTTAGTAGATTAATACCGGACTTTTTGGGAGCGTAATCCAAAAATGTAGAAATAATTTTAATATTTTTATTACATTTTTCATTCTCTGCTAAGCCAGTTATTACTAATCGGCGGATTATATAAAAAAGCTAAATAAATTGTATAATAACATAACCAATGTCGACCTTATTTTGGTTGATATTGTATTATCGATTAGCAAATAAATATATTTATTTCAGTTTACGTACAATAAACTAAGCTTATAATATCGATAACTTTTATCGTAACGTACTATTTTTGCTACAACACTATTTCGTAGTATCATTTCAAATAATTCAATATTGCGTATTTTTCGTATTGATTAAGCGTTTTATACAAACTTATTTTATAAAGTTGCTGACAAAATTTTAAATCTAGCGTTTACAACTGAGATTAGCCATGTCTTATTCCTATCGTATATTCTTTTTATATTGATTATTATAAATACGGGATTTTTCACGTACCGTTTTCTCGGTATTGTGACCGACAATGTTTCGGATCAGCTTTCATTGTTTGTATGGATTTTCCGGGATATTTTTTCATGAACATTATAATCTTGGGAGTCTTGAAATCCAGAAATAACAAATTCTTTTTAGACAAGCGTGCTCCATCTTCGACCACACTGTAACTTACCATCAGATGAGGAAGTGGCCAACCTGAGTGGCTATCCACACTAATATTATAAATTCAAATGTATGTAATTATATGTTTGATAAGTTTTAAGGCATATATATATATATATTATATAGATTAACACAAATGCTACTTTTTATTGACATACGAAAACAATAAATTCGTTACGTGGTCCATCCCGTATTTATAATAATTATTAAAGTAAATAAAATAAAGTTTCCATAATAAAACTATATAGAAACGTGGCAGTGTAATTTCTGTTTGGTTCTTTTGAAATCTTAACATTCCAGTTTTTTCTATTTATGAATGATGTTAAAAATTTGCTAATACTGGGTGCTTCGGAATATGTATGTAAATCTAACGGAGTAAATGATTTGATTATTTTTACTGTAAAAACAATACTTTAAATATAATCTTAATCGTTTTCATTGTCAAGGTGCTGTTCCACCGGCGAGGCGAGTATAGGATTGGATCAGAGTGAATTTAATTTTGTTGGTGTAGTATTGAACCGTATCGCTGCATACATCGACCTTCATGAAGGAAGATTATCGGCCGAAGAGTGTCATATTTCGTCGTTTCCGAAGAGGGATACCGAACACCGAAAACTTGCGTACCACATAGCACTGATTATGTAGCATATAAATAAGTATAATATATGTTTTAGATTAAGGCTCTACGGGCCGTAGAACCCTGCAGTAACTATTTTATTGTTAACTGAATGAAATGATTATCTTTTTCTTTATATTAGTAAGTCAAGAGAAAACTTTGTACCCCTTATACATTGAGTGTATAATGACTTCCATGGCTTAATTACCGTGGAAGCGGAACAAAAGCAATTTTTATTACGTTGCGTACAAGAACACAGACAGGTATATCCGGACTGCAAAAAGCAAACCTTAAAAAGAAAATTTAGTAAATAATGTTATTTTAATGATAAATACTTAATATATACTAACTTCCATACTAACTTTTCATTCTAAAGTTTGACATCAAGTCGGCACGGGTTATCGTTATCCGATAGCTATAATATTTATTTTTAAAGTCATTAGGGTCAAATAGGGAAAAAATAATGAGTATGCATAACACCATTCGCAAAAAAATAATTGCCCTTATAGCCTGGAACACTCTAGGTACTCTGCAACGGAAACACGATTCTCGCAATGTCTATTAATAGTCTCGCCTCGCCTGTGGAAAATCACCACACCTTCTGGTTAACATACGTATTCCAAATCACCTTGTAGAATTATTAGGCAACAGGATATCATATTGATAAGTCTATTAGTCAATTTAATCAATGGTTAGAAACCCGACTATTATTGCAACAATTATTATGATTACAAGCGATTACAAGACTATATCTATATTTTTATTTGTTTGTTCTAATTGACCTAGAAGCCACATCGGGTATATCATTAAGTTGCGTCTATGTAAAATGCAATACTAAAGTATGCCAACTTAAACGCAATAATCTAGATTTTTGACAAACTTTTAATTTTACTTAGAAAACTTTCGTGATAACGCAGCCTGTCAACACGCTGGGCCATCGCTGACGCAATCCCCACCACCGCGCCCGTCTACTCGCGCGCAGAGAGCTGCGGCGCGCAGTGCGAGGCGAGACGTTATTCGGAACGGATCGCACTCACCTTGATGAAGGTTCACGAATTGAACCGAAACATTGTCGGTCGAAACACCGATAAGACGGTACGTGATAAATCCCGAATTTATAATAATGATTTCAATCATTATTCGCACCACGGCCTCTGCGCGCGAGTCGACGGGCGCGGTGGTGGGGATTGCGTCAACAATGGCGCAGCGTGTTGACAGGCTGCGTAATCATCATTATCATAACTGCTGCTCTCTTCGGTAGTTTCGATGGTTTCTTCGGTTGAACCGAAACATTGTCGGTTGAAACACCGATAAGACGGTACGTGATAAATCCCATATTTATAATAATAATCTTTTAATTGTAAGCTATCAAAAGTTTACGCTTGAGCATATTTCTAGAATACAAGATACAGGAAAGTATCTTTACGGAAGAATAGAGTAAAATGACATTTTAGCGTACATAGTAGAAATACGAACGTTTCTATTCTGTACGCTAAAATGTGAATTTACTTTTTTTTAGAGTGTTATTTAATTATTTTTAATTTTAGAGAGAAATGTTTCATAGAATAGGCAGTCATAGAATAGAACAGATTAATCATTTATATGGGTGACACAAAAAATGACATATAAAACAATATGTCATGCTAGGCAGGTCTAAATAACGTTACGTTAATAAGTGACGTTTTTGTTCATATAAATCCTTTCGACAATCGTTCAATACAAAATTCGACAGATAAAAGTTAATGAAAATTGGAACATTATTAACTTATATGGGCTAAAGTTGGTGACTTAGTTTGATCAAATTTATTACGAGATTTTAAAACCATCTCTAGCCCGGTAGTACAGTGGACGGCTACTAACACCGCTTTAGTCGTAATCTAAATCATCCCACTAATTTCGATCCTGACGTGACAGAGCCCGGTAGCACAATTGCATAGTGCATCCTCGTATCTAGAGGAAGGTTGCGGGTTCAAGTCCCGTCTAGGCTTGACAATTTTTGAGATGCTTTTAAAAGCGTGGAATTTTCCGTATGTGTTCGGATAAAACAATAAAAATATTAAATTTATTACGGTTTAAAATAACCCACTGACTCGTCTTAATTACATATGATTAGAAAAAATATTCGTCAGGCAATTTGTATGCATTATTCATACATCAGTATTTATAATCTGATTAAAGGTATTTATCTTTATTTTTATGAGTATTTAGTATTGTTTTACGTAGACGCAATAAAAACATTATGTTACTTATTATCTTAATATGGAAGGTACATTTATTATGAGTAAATTTAATATGCTTTATACGCAAAAATTGCAAAATAATTTATAATATAATTTAATCTCTTAGGAACCAAATGCTGATAAATAATTTTATTATAATTAATTTACTGCATAATACAAAAGCATTTCCTATAAGAATTTGATAACAACGTGATATGTATTGAAAAATATTTTTGCATGATATACAAATATTTGTTCCGGCATCGTAGCGTCGGGTCAGGACTGGGGCAGTTGGGTGCCTGTGTATTTCAGATTTTTTTTAAATTATGTAATTCATTTTAATGCAAAATCTTTGAATTTGATTCGTAAATTGTTGGTTTTGAACTCCCGTCGCACAAAGAGGAGTATTATATTAAGTAAGTAGTTATTATAAGACGCGTTTGTCTGTCTGTCTGTGGTATCGAAGTTGAAAGTGAATGGACCGATTCAAACGCGATTTTATAAATATAAAGCTATTTTAAGGTCGTTCTAAGTTACGTCAGATTTAAGTGTATTTTTAGCTTTTCATAAATTTAACTTTTTTGAGTACTGTTGATAAATAGGAAATGCTTTTGTAATAGGCAGTTGATAAAAAGCATACATCATCAGGCTTGTAGCGCGGTTATAACCTTTAACATATAAGCAATACAGTCGAAACTGCGACGTACATTATACACTGGGCCGTTTTTATTATACGACTCAATGAAAGTACATAAATGAAATATAAATCTCGAGATAACTACTTCAAACAATCTTATTCATTGAAATCATAAAAATCATTTAAAACTTATACTTTTAGTGAATACTGAATGAAGGTTCACTTCACAAATAACTATTAATTTTAGGTGAACGTCAGGAACATGCTATCGGACGCGACTTATAGTCGCGACTCACAGACGCGACTCAGGACCGGTTTTTCCACCAAAGATAATAAAAAAAGATAATACATTTATTTCCAATAACAATGAGTACAATTTAACTTTGTAACTACGTGTGTTGTTTTACGATGTTAAATGAAAAACGGGTAGGGCTAATAACTAGTATTGTTGTAAAATAGGTTTTTTCAAATTCATTGCCATAGAAAATTTCAAATTTTCAAGCTAACCTTATTTCAAGTCATAAAATATCAATGTAACATCCTGTATAAAATAAGTAAAAAAATCATATTCATTCATCATGTACCTGTTAAACTGACTAAGCAGCATCGTCGTAATGGTGCCGCCGATTTACGTTAAAAATTGTTTATTGGAAATTTATCGATTATTGGATGAATATTCAACCTACGGGTTAAAATCAGTTAATACAATTCCGGATGTGTGTTTTAAATTAATATCGTATATAACAAAACAGGTTGTATACTATTTTATCAACTAAAAATATGTCACATATTCACACAACGAAAATTATTTGGTACCTAGTAAGATGTTATTTTACAAATAGTTTATGTTCCAAAACTGTACTCTCCGTGCTAGAGGAGAGGAGAGATGTGTAAATTCAGACAAATTCACGCTAAAATTGTATTACATCATCTACGTGGCGTTATCGGTTAAATTCACTCATCTCCGCTACGCGTTGGTAGAAACCAAAGCGTAGCGGTTTGGTTGTAACGTATGGCGTCTTTAATGGCGGGTTCCTATATCCGTCGGTAACCAGCTACGACTCGTTTCTGCTTGAAAACGTGTCAAAAGTTTGACATAGTTTGATGGATAGAGGAACCCGCCATAAGTCGCGTCCGATAGTAAGTTTCTAACTTAACTGCCCCATTTGATAATAATCCAATTACAAGATTTACAAATCCTATTAAAATCCAGTTTTCTATGTAAAAAATCACCCAGTGTATATAACTGTATTCACACTAAACTCAATAAATATCGTCCGTTTAATATCGTCGCAGGTCGCACCAAACTTGTTGGCCGGTCGGAGTTCAACAGAAACACGCGTAGAACCGAGACATGTCGAATGGCCATGGCGTGCTCTGGATTTCACTTCTGAAACATAAAAAAAGATATGATTTAATGTGGTTCGGTTCCTATACGACCGTCCAGTGGCGGCGGCGATTCAGTAGATAACTGAACATCAGAAATGTCTAAATATCGTATTAGTTACACCTTATTTTTGTCGCAAAATCAATAAAATTGCAAGCTTTCATTCATAAAAGACAAAATAATTCGAAAAAACACTTTTATTGACATATCAAATAAGTGAAAATAATGAAGAACTAATAATAAAATAATTTCCAGAGTGAATAGGTTATTTCTAGGCAAGCGTGCTACATCTTCGATCACACCATCACTTACCATCAGGTGAGGTATTGGTCTAGCGCTTGGCTAAAATAAAAAAAAAGAATATTTAGATATTTATGAACGAATGTTGCAATTTTATTGATTTTGCAACAAAAATAAGACGTAAGTAATTACTTAAAAGAAATGTCTAAACACATTTTCAAAAGATTTCACTAATCTCAGATGATTTTAGAGAGAGTGGGCTAGTAAATGCTTCGGTAGCTGCACATATTTTTAGATCTCATCATTGTGAGTCTTTCTGATTAAAAGAAAATAGGTTTAAAGAAACAAGAAATAAAACAGTTTAATTAAAACCCAAAAAGTAAAAAAGAAAAATTAAACACAACAACTAACTATCTAAGTTTGGGATTTGATTAAGTAACTAGCTTCCGCCAGCGGCTTCGCAACGTTGTTTGTCAACAAAAAGTAGCCTATGTGTTAATTCAGGTTATAATCTACGTACATACTAAATTTCATCGAAATCGTTGATTGAGTAACAAAGAAACATCCAAACTTTCACATTTATAATATTAGTGTGATGCGAAAATTTGGATGTTTGTTTATTTGTTACTCAACCACGTCGTAACGGCAGAACTGATTGCGATGTATTTTGGTATATAGATATTATGACCTGGATTAAAACATGGACGACGTGTTATTTACAAAACGCGCGTGTGATGCCGCAGATAGAAGCTAGTCTGAAATAAATAAATAAAAGAGCCGAGGTGGCCTAGTGAGATGATATTCGGAGATTGTGAATTTGAATCCCGTGACCAATGGATTTTTACTCAAAACCAATGTGTGCCAGCGTGCTATGGAGAGAGCTAAGCTTGGTGTTTCTCTACGAGATACAATCAGAATAAAGATTGCTGGGAGCCGTTGGCCGCACAAGATCGATCGCTCTGGAAATCTATGGGGGAGACCTACATATGTTCAGCAGTGGACATCCTTTGGCTGATATGAGGATGAGATAGTGTAGTCGGACTGGACTCACCATCAGGGGTCCATTGGATGCGGCGGCGAGGCTCCACAACTGCTCTCCTCCGAGTGCAGCCCCGAGCCCGGCTCGACGCATGTACCCACCTGCGAGAACACAGAGAACTACCACAAGTTAATAAAACATCTACTAAATTATAAAAATCGGGTACTTTCTCGTGGTCTAAATTTTTAGTCTAACTGATTTGGCCAAAAGGAATAATTTTCCTTGTGATGTGTCAAACGCTGACTGTAATGTTGGAAAACAAAGCACCTTGCTTATCACCTATTATTATCCTGTCCATACAAAGGCTTTCTGGATGAGATCGCTTTTAGCAATAAGACCGCCCATTGTACTAAATCTATTTGTAAAAAATCATGTTCTGTATTTTACTTCGGTGTACAATAAAGAGTTATATTATCTTGCTTTGTCATAAAAAAACATAAAACCTACTACCATCCAATGGCAGATGGCAGTAGGTCGTTGATTTTTTTCTCTATCTAAGTAGGATTGGGCATGTCGTCTGCCGCATGTCGGATGCGTTATGGGCTAAAGCCACCACAGAGTGGACGCCTCTAAACGGGAAACGAGACCTCGCGGCAGACCGTGGCGAAGATGGAGGGACGAAATTGATGCCCATTTATAGGATGGGTCTACAATAACCCAAAATAGAGAAGGAAGGAAGATCTTTGCCCTGCAGTGGGACACTACAGGCTCTTAATAATATAGTAATAATATAAAAATAGTTTGACCGCAAGGAATTATTCCTGTTGGACCAACCAGTTAGACGTATCCAATTTGACCACAAGAAAGAAGTTTAGAGACAAAGGGATCTTTTACATGAAATCACTTGAGTGACTAACTACGAAAATGAACCCCTTTTCTGTGTACTTATACGTTCGCAACTAAGAAATTATACATTTTTTGGCGTGAATAGTGATGTCATTTGCCACTTGGATAACTTCAGACCGGAAAAACTTGTGTTGCACACATGGTGTGTTGCATCAGCGCGCACAACTTCCGTCATATGCTGAAGACACTCTGATCTGTTTCTCCGCGCCAAAATAAGTATATCTTCAAAAAGTTGCTCATTTAAAAGCTGATTTAAGATATTAATAAATATTTTTTCGTTCAAATTAGACTAGATTTTAACAAAAAGTGGTCCACTTTCTTAGTTGATATAACCTCCTTTCTGTTTAATATATTATTAATAGTGAAAAATCATTGATGATTAAATAAACAGTATGATAAAATTATTTATACTTAAGACCTTACAGACATCAAAGTTTGCTTAGAAAAATGGAACAATGTACGACATAAATAAGTGCCGATATATTTTAGCATCAGTAGTTGAGTTTTTTTTAAATGACAAATAAATATCACTAATGAGGATTATTGATGGAGCAGTGCATTGTAGGGCACATTCCTAAAGTGCGTGACCTACGAGGCAATGTTTTGTTATAGGCGATGGTCAACACTTAATATCAGGTGGGATATATGCATTTACCAACTTCAAGATGTATAAATAATAAAATTTGGCCATCCCGGTACGCCCGGCAGATGTGAAATATCTAAATTTATGGTTATTAAAAGAATTTATAATGAAAAAAACCGTTTATAATCTTATCTTATCTCATCATACACACCACATACACACCCTTACGTATCCTCATAAACACACACCCACGCATGTACTCGCACGTATCACTAGAATATAAAAATAAATGTAAGTTAGCCAGCGGTGTGGGGCACTGGTTTTATAAACCTACCACGGGCATCAGTCTCTCGCAAAACAGGTGTAATTCAGCATAAGCACCCTTAGATATAAGTGATATATGTAAACCTTTTGTCGAGAGAAAATAAATAAATAATTTGATTGATTGATCATACGCAATATAAATACGCGTGACGGCGCAACGGCCCAACGGCCTTGACTTTCTTATCTTATAATACCTTCGAGCCATCTGCCTAATTATCAGAATTCGTAAGTCCATTTGGGCAAATTTTACAGGAGCAACATAAAACTGGTTTTTTTAACAAACTGTTAGAGATTTTATTGAGTTACTCTTACTTTAGGTATAAAATGAGGATATTTTTTTAATGGTTAGTATTGTTGTAAATTTTGTTATTTCAAATTTATTTTAATAGAAAATTTTGTATTTAATATTAAAACCTAAAATGTCAATGCAACATCCGGTATGAAATAGGTAAACAAATCATATTCATTCATCATGTAAGTAAGCGCCGCCGATTTACGTTAAAAATTGTGTATTGGAAATGTATCGATTACTGGATATTCAAGCTACCGGTATTAAACCCACCTCTAAAATAAGTAACAGGTTGTATAAAAATTCAGACTAGGCCCATATTTTGTTGGTATCAATTATTTCTTACTGCTAAGTTCTTACTGCTAAGTTTTTAAACATTATACCGTGTTTCTACTCTAAGCTAAAATATCATTTAACTCTATTTCCCCGTAGAGATACTCGTTTCTATAGCGGTCATGCTACTAGGGCTGCATTCCGAATCACGCTCAAATCGATATCATCGCGCTAACAAGCGTTTCGAGTCACCGAGAGCGCGACAACGATGTCCCGTGAATCGTCATAGATGACGTCATTATTATCCGCCATTTTGCGCTAACAACGTTCAAACCGAAATCACCGCCTCCCTGTCAAAAGGGACGTGATAGCTGGTTGGTTGGTTGCTTGTGAGTAATAGTGTTCTGCGGTTGGTTGGTTTTATTGTTATGAAATTATAGGAACACTGACTTGCAGCGCGTACATGCGCATTACAAATCCTTGACAGCACTCAACTGCCATCTGTGCGATAACTGAATCCTTACACAAAATAGCTACGTGAACGCTATAAGCGAATATGTCGTGATTCGGAATGCAGCTTAGGGCATACGGTATGGCACTACATGTCAAATAAAATAAAATAGCCTCTTATTTCACAAGAAAATTAATTGCACATGTACCAGAGTACAATGTTGGATTTAGTTTTAAATCGTCTTTATAAAATAAGGCAAAATACTACATAATTATTTAAACTACGTTTGGCGGCACTGCACTGGTACAAAATGCATTTTCTAAATAGGACAAGACATTTCGATATTTATGGGTATAAGAATTTTTCGTGCATTGAAAACCTACCTTCAAAATTAGCTTTCCTTGTTTAGCTGTGGGCGATGTTCAAGTCAAAATCAATAGTATTTTTTTTTGTACAAAGGCAATATGTTAAGTATATTAATCTAGTAAATTAATCAAGAAACGAAAATATTTTCCTTATAATAAACGGTAATCATATTTATTAAAATCTAAGTCGGCAGTGGGCGTGTTATGACTGATATGGTGATAATGTTGTTTCAAAACAGACATAGTAAAGTGGAAAAGTAAGGCTTTTTATCCAGAATACTGAATGTATCGCTATTTTCAAGACTCTATAATCATACGTCATTCGATAAAGAATTTCGTAAATGTATACAAATAATTACTAAAGATGAATGCTTTGAGTTACGCTTAGGACAAACCGTCTAAGTTTTAAAGTGTATTTATTTTACAAGTACGTGTTTTAAAAACAATTAAACAAATTACCTATATTAAAATATAAAAATACTGACTTCGCCAAAAACAAGAACTTAGGGCCTTATCACAATGGCGAGTTGCAAGCGTGTTTCCAGCGAGGCGATTTGTTTTCGTGCACATCGCGTTTGCTCTGTTATACGACGGATCTCCAGAGCCTTTTTCAAAAAAGGCGTTTTATAAGCAAGGATTTACTTAGGGATAAATGAGGATCTAAATGTAAATTTAAATAAAGCCCTGGTCGCATCCGCTATTTATATAATGCTGGACGCAGCGCCATTTAGTCCCAAACTAAGCAAAGCTTGTACTATGGGAACCAGACAACTGATAGAATAAATATATCCTTTTTTGTTTTTAAATACATACTTATAATATATAGAGAAACAACCAGACCAGGAACAAATATCTGTAGTTCATACAAACCTTTGTTCCGCGGTGGTAATCGAACCCGCAACCTCCTGCGTCTCAGACGGCTGTTTGCCCACCAAGGTCGTCAGTTTCCTACCTAAGTCGTATAAAAAAGCCAGTCACTTTACAGGTACTACTGTAATCACAAATCGCCTCTCCAGAAACAAGCTCGCAAATCGCCAGTGTAAAAACACTCTTATAGTCCCTAGCGTCACAACCAACTATTTTCTTCTAACATACATATAGTTTTATGTCAACGATAATAGTTACCTTAAGTACATCGTGCAACGAGCTCATACTGCCTAAGCTTAGTGGTGTGATTGACCGCTCTAGGAGAAGAGAGCCGCTGCCTTGAGATCCGCCGCCTATTGACCTGAAAGTAATACGATTTTGTATACTAGCTGACTCGCCCCGGCTTCGCACGGATTTCTATGAAAAAAAATATAGCCTATAGCACTCAGGAATAATGTGAATAATGTAATCAGTGAAGAGTTTTCACACACGGTACAAACTTCATACATTCATCTATACTAATATTAAAAATTCAAAAGTAACTCTGTTTGTTTTGTTTTCACGACTAAACGGCAGGACCCATTTTGATGAAATTTGGTACATAAATTGATTATGACCGGGATTGCGACATAGGCTACTTTTTACTCGACTGCGCAAAAGGAGAGTAATGTTTTTATTGTTTTTAAATTATAATAATGTGTTTTAGGTTAATCTCAATGGGTCGTAGCATAAGTTAATATACCATCCTGTAACTATTATACGTAGTTATTATTATTTAAACGAAAACAGAATATAGTACACATCTTATTATCGTGTAGTTATCCCCATTTTTATCCCACGGGACCTGATTTAGGGGATAAAAAGTAGTCTAAGTGTTAATCTAGGTTATAATCTACGTACATGCTAAATTTCGTCGAAATCGGTTCAGCCGTTACGACGTGATTGAGTAACAAACAAATAAAAAAACATTCAAACTTTCGCATTTATTAGTGTGATTATCGTGACTATATTCTATATTATTTGACATATGCCGCATATATTAATTTTTATTTGTTTGATTTGACATGTCTAATATTTAAATTATGTATTTGTTAAATAGTTTTTATTGTATGTATATACTTTTTGAAACGGCTCAAACCCAACTTGCAGTGCCCTTACAGGGTGAATGTACTTTCTCCCTAAGCTACTTACTATCTAAACTGTAAAAAAATTATATGTACATGTAAGCGAAATGAATATATATGAAAATACTAGCTGACCCACCCGCGGCTAAGCACGTATGAGATTATATTGTTAAATTAAATACTATTATAAATTAACCAAATTAAGTAACTTAATCATTAATTTAATACTGCAAAACCCGGTTATATTTATTATCATCATCATCATCCACAGTCTGACTTCAGCCACTGCTGGGTATAATAGGCCTCCCCAAGTTTGAGCCATCCACCACGGTCCTGCGTTAGTCTCACCCATTGACGCTATATGTATAATAGTATTTAATAAAACATTATCCTCTTGCGCAGTCGCTACTGCATAACCTAACTTGAGGAATTATGGATTGCCAATAAAAACTTTCAAACCCTATTTCTCTCCCTTCAAGATTATTTTTGAAACAAAAGATAGCCTATGTCCTTCCCCAGGATATAATCTATCTTCTTGCCAAATTTCATTACGATCCGTTCAGCTGTTTAGTCGTGAAAAGGTAGCAAACAAACTAACAAACAAACAGAGTTACTTTCGTATTTATATTATTAGTATGGATAAGCGCTCGGACGTCCGACGAGAATCTAGCTCCTAAGATGTTTTTGATGTGTAACATCTTTTCTCTCGGTTTGTGGGAGTGATTTTGGCAAAAGGGACGGAGATGTGTAACAGGAAACCGGGGAAGCGCGCGGTGGTCAGATGTTACAGGTCAGATGCGACTACTGTAAGGCTCGTAGTTTTTTATAATTCACGGTTAGTATAATTCAATTAATTTATTTCAAACCATGGGGCAAGACACTTAGGTACATCAACTTCACTTAGTATAAGTTAGAGAGAGAGAGTGACACGACGTCCAACACGACGTGCAGTTTAAAAAGTCGCGTTCAATGATGTGAATGTATGAATGAAAACACTTTAGTGGACACCATAAAAAATAAAAATGGCAGACAAAATAGAAGACGCAAGGTGTATTTCTCGTTTAAGTCAGTATAATCTCGGAGCCCAAGTCCAGAGTGAATAGGTTCTTTCTAGGCAAGCGTGCTCCATCTTCCATCACACCATCACTTACCATCAGGTGAGGTAGTGGTCAAGCGCTTGGCTATCAGCCTTACCTTTCCATGGTCCTATGATGCGAGAGTGGGGGCGAGGGCGGTGCCTCGGGGGCCGGCGGAGGACCCTCGCGAGGCCTCTGACTTCGCCAAGAACCTAAACAAAATATATAAAATTACATTTTGTATATGCACAAAATTACATACAGGGATCGTTGTACCAGTCGAAGAATAGTATAATAAATAGTATTTTTATTGTGTTATCCGAACACATGCGGAAAATATCAATAATTTTAAAACCATCACACTAATTTCGACCCGAACGTGGATTGCCTGGTAGCACAGTTGGTTAGTGCATCCTCGTATCAAGAGGAAGGTTTCGGGTTCAAGTTGAAATTTTTGTGATGGTTTTAAAATTCTTGGAATAGTATAATAATTTATTTGGGAAACACAAAATTACATCGTCACATATAATCAATTTTTATTACATTTTCAACATGATTAAATACATATTAATTCAATTAGATAATGAAACAAGTGTAAGTTTGTTACCGTTATATGATCCGGTCCCGTGGGATATCGTCAGAGGCGATGTGCGTTTACTGCTTTCTCGACTGCTATACATCTGAATCTATAACAAAATATAACTTCACTAAAAAGCAGACTTCTCAATGTCATTTACAACGTGACTGTCATCATGACGACCTCCGTGGCGCAGTGGGCGAATAACCGATTGAGGCGCAGAAAGTAGTGGGTTCGATTCCCGGCGCGGAATAAATGTTTGTATGATCTACAGATTTTTGTTCCGGGTCTGGATATTTATATATATATTATAGCTGACCCGCCGAACTTCGTACCGCCTTGACATGCATATGACGCGGGCTGTCAATATACGTCAGCCATTATTATCTGCATCAATCTTTTTGCGTGATTTTTTTTATTTTTTTTATTTCCGATATTTTAATAGTTATTCTGCTATTCGGGACGGAGACAAATACAACAAAACAAATACCATAAAATCATAGTTATAAGTGTTCGACCAAACACGACTTTGTTTTATATATTAAAAGATAAGTATGTTTTTACAAAAAAGTATATAAGTATTATATCAGTTATCTGGTTCCCATAGTACAAGCTCTGCTTATTTTGTGGCTAGATAGCGCTGTGTGAAATGCCCAGCAATATTTATTTATTTGACATTTTCTCAGCTTAAATTTTCTATTTTATTACTGTTTTTTCTCCGAGTTTGACATGTCCACATACCTGAATCATTATTTTTTATTATTATTATTGTTATCTAGATTTATTTTGATTATGTATTGCCAAAATTCGCATACATATTGTGGTATGCGAATGTTGGTAATACATTTGATTACGTTGGTTGAATTAAAGTTGTACATGAACAAAAGTTCTGGGGGCCCTTGGGCGCAGGCCGCGCGAGATCGGAGGCTCTTGTTATCTATCGGGAAGACATTCATCTATAAGATAGTTCATTCGTGGGCGGCCTATGACTGAATGAATGAACTATTTATCCTCAGAAAAAGGGTGTACAGTAGTTGTTATTAAAATATTTGTTGTTCCATTAATACTCCTGGCGGGAATACACAGAAAAGTCTGTGTAGAGACTGCAGCATACTTTGGTAATAACATGAAGAAAATATGTTCTTGTTTAGATTTATGAGCTAATTTAATAAATGATGACCATCCACAGGTATGTCACCTGTGGATGGTCATCAGCAGTCTCTACAGTAGTGGGCAGGTCCAACAGGCGCTGCGACTTGATGCCGTCGCCGGGGCCCATGTGGGACAGGTGGGTGAAGTGACTCGGCGCGGATATTACTATACCTGTGGATGGTCATCAGCAGTCTCTACAGTGGTGGGCAGGTCCAACAGGCGCTGCGACTTGATGCCGTCGCCGGGGCCCATGTGGGACAGGTGGGTGAAGTGACTCGGCGCGGATATTACTATACCTGTGGATGGTCATCAGCAGTCTCTACAGTGGTGGGCAGGTCCAACAGGCGCTGCGATTTGATGCCGTCGCCGGGGCCCATGTGGAACAGGTGGGTGAAGTGACTCGGCGCGGATATTACTATACCTGTGGATGGTCATCAGCAGTCTCTACAGTGGTGGGCAGGTCCAACAGGCGCTGCGACTTGATGCCGTCGCCGGGGCCCATGTGGGACAGGTGGGTGAAGTGACTCGGCGCTGATATTAAGCGGGAGCGTCCCTCTGATCTACAATATAAAATAAAATATTTGAACAGTTTTATATGCAGCGATCTACTTTCATTTGCTTCATTGATTACTTTCATTCTTTTCATAAATGTACAGACTTTAAAAAAAATATGATAATAATAATACAATATTTCGAAGAAGATTTATTTTTCTTTAGTATTTGCTTTTGTTGACAATAGCAAAGTGTTTGATTACGGTCAGTAAATGATTACGAAATAGCCATTATTTTAAAACGATAGCGATAGCATATCGGAAAATCTTACCTTCTTTCATCATAACTGTTTTGTACTATAGTTTAATAAAACATTCATAATACAGTATTATTAGTATACTTACAATCTATTATGTGCCTCGATAGCTTGGTGCGATTGCTCCCGCACTGAGAATCTCCGCTTGTTCGTGCCCCATTGCGTCGCGAGCTCCACGCTTAGTGGTCCCTCTGTCAAATATTAGAACACATAAACAAGTGACTTTTTAACAAATATATAACCAACTTAACCAAACTACGGAACTGATTTTGATGATATTTCTATGAGACAAATATGAAAGTATATTCTTTCAAATCGGTTGATAAATGACGTGAGGAATGAATGAGTTCTGAGGCAATATAAAATTTGAGGGTTGCCCTCGTTTTTTTTTGGGATCCCATCATCTGATCCTGACTTGGTGCCAATGGGACCACCTGGGAAGTATATGCTTTTAAACAAAAAAAGAATTTCTCAAATCGGTCCAGGCGTTTACGAGTAATCGGCGAACATAAAAAAAATATTCCGACGAATTCAGAACCTCCTCCTTTTTTTGAAGTCGGTAAAAAATGAATAATTATTTTCTTGTTGACTTTTTTATGTTTAAGGTGCATATATTTGTTTTATTTTAATATTTTACTTAGATTGGCCCCTACTTGCAATCAACAGAGACGAGTGGAAAGAGGGAAGGGAGGCCTTTGCCCTGCAGTGGGACACAATAAGCTTATAATAATAATAATAATTACTTAGAAAACTTTCGTGATAAATTTCAATCATTATTATAAAATGGGATTTATCACGTACCGTCTTATCGGTGTTTCGACCGACAATGTTTCGGTTCAATTCGTGAACCTTCATCAGGGTGAGTGCGATCCGCCCCGAATATTTTATTATTATTAATTTAAATTGTTTGACATATGTTAATTATGAATACTATTTAATGTAATTTGTAATTATGTGATTTCATATACGATTATTATTATGATTCTGAATAAATGAAATTAAAATAAATCATTTACTTTCAAAGATATTTTTAGAAATTAACATTGACAAAATTTCAACTGTACAGCAAAATTAATAAAATCAAGTACTCACGCGCTAACAAAGGCCTCAAATAAATAATAAAAGGGGCCGATTCTCCCGTGAAGGGGAAGCCGTTATTGGCTCCGCCGAACGCACAAATCCAGCCGCTTTCGTCCAGAGGCCGGGCATTTGCTGTAAATAAAACACAAATTATCATCAGTTAGTCTTTTGCTATGCTCGGAATTTCTCTGAAGGATAGAATCAGAAACGAGGTTATCCGACAGAGAACCAAGGTGATCGACATAGCTCAGAGGGTCAGCAAGCTGAAGTGGCAGTGGGCCGGTCATATCTGCCGCAGAACCGATAACCGTTGGGGTAAACGAGTTCTGGAGTGGAGACCACGTCTAGGCAAGCGAAGTGTAGGACGCCCTCCGGCTAGATGGAGTGACGATTTGCGCGCTGTGGCTGGCAAGGATTGGATGAGAAGAGCTGAGGATCGGGCTCAATGGCGCACCCTGGGAGAGACATACGTCCAGCAGTGGACTGCTATAGGTTGATGATGATGATGATGATGATGATGATAGTCTTTTGACGTGAACACGTTTTTAAAATTGCTTCCATAGTGGGAGGCAATTAAAAAACAAATGATAACAAAATCAGGGGATACAGTTTGATGTTGCAGCTACATCTATCATCTACATCCAAAATGTAATTACACCACTGGATAGCTATCAGATCAAATTCGATACGCTAAGTGAGGACTGTAATGCATCGCGCGCGATGGAGGGGGAAGGGCCGCCATTTTGAGGTCATTTTGCTGCGTTTCGAGATTTCCATTTAGTATGACCCGAAGGACTTCTTAGTGTTCAAACATGATTATAACATACATAAAATAGCGTATTTCAATTATTTATTAATGACTAGCTGACCCGCCCGCGGCTTCGCACGGGTGGTTTTTCAATAAAACATTACCCTCATATTACGCATTATATAATTTATCTCCTTGCAAAATTTTATTACGATCCGTTCAGCCGTTTAGTCGTGTAAAGGTAACAACAGAGTTATGTATGTATTATACATATAAACCTTCCTCTTGAATCACTCTATCTATTGCTGAAAACTGCGTTAAAATCCGTTGAGTAGTTTAAAAGGTCTAAGCTAACAGACAGCGGAAGCGACTTCATTTTATACTATGTACAGATTATGTATGGTGAAATATAGTTACTTACGTATATTAAGAGTTTGCACCCACTCTCCAGTCTCTATATCGTATATGTCTACATGCGTCGCTGTGAATATTAATAGGTGGGTTTCGTTGATTGCTGTAACAAAAATACAGACATTAATGAGAACCAAATTAAAATAAGTATTTTTTTATAAAACTCCCGACTCATAAATATCCCGTAAAATCACGTAAAACTGACATAGGTAAGAACCACCCAGATCAAACTAGCTTTCTATAAAAAAAACCGCGTCCAAATCGGTCCATCCGCTGATAAGGTGCAAGCCGCTCAAAATCGGTCTCTGGAAATGGGGGAGACCTATGTTCAACAGTGGCCGTCCTATGGAAATGGTGGTGATACAGCACTCTATAACACGTGTTTTATTATATACGACATTAATTTAAAACACATACCCGGAATCGTATCAACTGATTTTAGAGGTGGGTTTAATATTTATCCAGTAATCGATACATTTCCAATAAACCATTTTTAACGTGAATCGAGGCGCCTTTGCGACGATGCCGGTTAGTCAGTTTAATAAGTACTTACTTACATGATTAATTAATATGATTTATTTACCTATTTTATAAATGGTTCGATATGCAGTGAGGATTATTGTGCCGTTTTTTCACTCAACGTTGGAATTAACATAAGAAATTAAAAGTAGCTATACTTATAAAGTTTCTTATATTTATAATTGATACCACTTACTTACTATGTTTGCGTACCTATATACTTTCGGTAATAGATTGCAGACGGTAATTTGGGTGGGTAGGTCGGTTGTGTGTGATTGTGCAACTATATAATTATGTTTAGGTAAAGGTGACAGGTTTTTTAAGTATCTACATATTTATATTAGGTTGGGGAAAAAGTTTCTTCGCATTTTTTAAGAAAATTCAAAACATTTTTTAATATAGTTTATTTACATTTAACTAAAGTATGTAGGTACCATTTTGTTCGATAACTTTTTGCCATCTTGTAAGTAGGGACATGATCCCATTGCTATAGAAATTTTGGGGCTTCTGATCAAAATACCGCGACAAGTGGTTTTGGCAGTCCTCTCGTGATGTTAACCAGACACTACCTAAAGAATTCTAAAGAGACCGAAACAGGTGGAAATCTGTAGGTGCAAGATCAAGACTATACGGCGGATGCATTAACACCTCCCAGCCAAACTCTCTTAATTTTTGCTGAGTGGCTAAAGGTGTGTGAGGTCTAGCGTTATCATGATGAAAAACCACACCCCTTCTGTTGATTAATTCCGGCCGCTTTCTCTCAACTTCTTGCTTTAATCTCATCAGTTGTTCGCAGTAGAGTTCAGAATCGATGGTCCTGCCTGGTGGTAACAGCTCATAATGAATAATGCCCTTCCGATGAATAATGACCACGACCTTTTTCGCACGTTCTTGTCGTACGTGATCCATTTTTCATCACCAGTTATCAGCTTCTTCAAAAATGGTTCGGTTTCATTACGTCGTAATAAAGAATCACAAATGAGTACACGGTTCATTAGGTTTCTTTCAGTGAGCTCGTGGGGTACCCAAATATCGAGCTTTTTTGTGTACCTTGTTTTTTCCAAGTGCGCCAAAACTTTTTTGTGGTCAATTCCCAGTTCTTCAGCTACGTCGTAACTACTGATATGCCGATATTGCTCCACTTTTTCAAAAATGGCATCAATTTTATCCGTAATAGGGCGACCAGAGCGACGTGCATCTTTGACATCAAAATTTCCGGATTGAAAACGCTTAAACCAAATTTGTGCTACCCTCACAGACACTGCACTATGTCCATAAACATCGCAAATTTTTTTCACGGCTTGCGTTGCATTTTTACCTTTTTTTAGTACAATTTTAAAATGTATCGAATTTCTTCATTAGATTTACTCATCTTTACAGTACGAAAAACAAATAAAAATCACACATTTTCCTAATTTGAATTTGGAATTATCTTTTTTAAAATTTAATCTTTGAATGATACCAAAACCAGCCAGATACAAATAGTATAGCCAAAGAGATTTTATTACAAGTTCATACATACTATAATGCGAAAATACTTTTTCCCCAACCTATTATAATGTGTTTATATCGAATGTCTCACTTTACAATAAAAAAAACCGAGTTCTAGACGTCTATCCCCTCCCACTTTACAAATGTAAGAAAAAAAATAATGAATGGCTCCAATCTCTCTCATATGCAGAAACAGAGGAACTGTTGACCACCCTCAGATAACAACAAATACTCATGTTAGCGATTATTTATATATAATTTTATGATTACTTCAGCAATATTTACTATTTTGTTATTCATTTTATAAAACAGAAGTCGCCTTTTATTGACCAACTGCCGTCATCGAGTTTTTCGTCGGCTTGCGCTGATTCACGACACAATGTTGCGACGATTAGTATATAAGTCCTTGACGGCTATTGGTCAGGGCTCAGTGTTAAATCCTCCGTCGTCCGAGACACGTTCTCGGAGACCCGGATGACGAAATCACCTCCGCTAATGCGGAAGGTGAGTCATCTACATCAGACAGAGCAAACACTTCACAGAAACACCGATCTCGCCGGCGAGGTCGACGAATCCCTTCAGTCGCCGCCTATACGAGGTACAAATATGTACCCGGGCGTTTCTCTCCTATCCCCATCCCGGCAACAGCCCAAGCCGAGGTTCGTATCTAAGTGGTGCCCTTGCGCTAGTTGCCTAAAAAACTTACTGGGCTGAGCGCCATCTGCGCTCGCCAAAAGTTCGGTTAAGCTGTCACGGCCTCAGAGGTCAACAGCGAGTTTAGTCCATTCAAAAAAAAAAAAAAAAACTCAGGGCTCAGTCGTTTCCCGGCAGTTATACTATACACATGTAAGTACGTTGGTAGTATATCCAATTACGGTAGCCATTGTGTTTATGCTGTTCAGAACTGTGTATAAAATTGTTGATTAAGTAATAAATTCATGTAGAACAAGATTGATGTTATAAAATAATGAGAAATAAATACGATATGCCCATGAAAGTTGTTGTTTCTTACACTCATAACCCTTACACATATATACACAGACACACAGATACAGTCACACACATACACGCATGGATACACACCCTTACAATAATCATGTACACTCAGTAGTCTAAACCTATAGTATCCAATTTGAATAACATTTTTAGCTTATATACCTTTTATCTCATTTTAACTATCTATAAATGAACTTAAATTTTTCTTTTGTCATTGTTACTTTTCAAAATGTTTTATTTAGTATTAAAACAGTAAGTAAGGAACAACATTTGTACTGGTTTAGGAGACGGGCACTGACACTGCTACACCACTTTTTCAAACTTTTTGCAGCTGTCAACGTTCACTATTTGTTATTGATACCTATGTGTTTTTGAACCAAATAAATATTTTGAATTTGAATTTTGTATTCATAATAAATAATAAAAAAATAATAACTCTAAGCACCGAGACAAAGTTTTAAAAGGTTTACAGTGCTTTATGTATTACTATTTGTATGTAGCTTTTTGTCAAATAAATAAATAATACAGGCGGTTTCATTAATATTTTAGGATTAGATATTAAAGTTGTTTAAAAATTTAAAATTCTATATGGTAATGAATTTGAAAAAAACCTGATTTACAACAATACAAGTCAGTAGCTCAACTCGTGTTTTCATTTAATGTCATACTTAACGAAATACGTAGTATATTCCGAATTTCTGATAAAAGACGAAATTTAAAGTAAAGTAAAACAGGTTTATTTTGTATCACAAGGGTACAGGTAAACACAATAGGTACAGAATATATTGATAATCTTGTGAAAGCAAAAACGGTCGCCACTCAGGATTATGCTGTAGCAGCATAAAATTAATTAATGGATTTCCCGAGGCTATCTTAAATGGTAGTGTGTGTACTGACCGTGATGCGAGGGGTGTGCCGTGAACATGAGCTCGGGGTCCCGCGCGCGGTGTCCGTGTCGGTCCACGTACAGCGCGAGCGTGTTGAACACGAGCAGCGTGTCCGTGGAGTTGGGCACGGCGGCGCACGCGAGAGGTCGCGCGCCAGAGTGGGACAGAAACACGTTCACTTGGTTCTCCGGGTGGACAAGGGCTGGAACAAATCATACCTTAGTTATGTTCGCAATACTAATCCCAATACTCAAAACATTGCTTTCACATGGTAATCGAAGTGTTACAAGTAGTAGGTAGATTGTTTCACATATGAACCCTGGCAGGGTATTGCAACGGGAAGGCAGACCATGTTTTCCTATATAAATAGGTAGGCATACTGTTTACATTTTACAATTTATTCGATATTTTAATACTTTGCACAAAGGTTATTCATTATTTTTTTACACCACCTGTCAAATTATATGTCATGTAAACCTCAGCAAAAGCAGGTGATCAAATCCCTACGGCTGAATCAGGAGTAAAGTTGTACTAAATTTCATTAAGTCCTCGCGGGCATAATGTGATTTGAAATTGAAATCTCATCTGTATAAAAATTTGAACCAAAGAGAACCTTATTGAACCACATAATAAGAACTTATTCATTAATCGAAATAACCTTTGCACAGAATGCACCATCTTAGATTTGGTTTTTATTGTCTCGCAGAAAGGTGCAAAGTAGAGAATTCTCCTCGTGGATAAAACTGTCTCTACACTCATGATTCTAGTAACTCCCTCGCGTCGCTCGTGAGTTAACTCTAGAATCCTTCATTACTTTCGGGATTCAATTTAGCGCCAGTGACACAAGACCCTGCTTTATCCCCTCGTTAATAATCTACTATTACTTATTTGATTATATTATCTCTGCTTTGAGACATGATTCTATATCAGCGGTTCGGCAGACGGCTCGCGGATAAGTTTAGCGCTCTTCGTCTGACAAGACGAGCGTTTAGTGTGTCAGCGATGACAGATTTGTCCACTAATTTGTAAGGCGTGGTGTGCCGCTCGACGTTCATATAATAAATGGTGGCCGTAAGATGGTGGTATCTAGAATTATACCAACTTGACCTTACTAGCTGTGAATTGATTATATCCTATTTTTAAAGGAAGTGAATAAAGTTTTTTTAACGTGAATACGTTTTTAAAATTGCTTCAATAGTGGGAGGCAATTCAAAAAACGAATGATAACAAAATCGGGGGATACAGTTTGATGATGCAACTACATCTATCATATCCATCCAAAATTTAATTACATCACTGGATAGCTAACAGATCAAAGAATTCGTTACTCTAATTGAGGACTGTGACGCATCGCGCGCGGTGGAGGTGGAAGAGCCGCCATTTTGAGGTCATTATGCAGCGTTTCAAGATTTCCATTTAGTATGGCCCGAAGGACTTCTTAGTGTTCAAACATGATTTTAACATACATAAAATAGCATATATTATATGGAAAATATTACCTATTACGTACACGTATTCACGTACAGCAGACGGTCGTGTCCATGACACAGCCACACGCCATTTTTATTTTACTTACATTGTGCAGGTTGGTCCATATTGGGTCTCCTAGGATCGGGTAGAGCGTGGGCCGCGAAGCCCCCTCTGTACCCTAGGATCAGCCTTCCTCCCGCGAGTTGCACAGAATGCACGGCAGATGGCGCTCGCAGTTCCGCTATTCGACAGCGCCGCGCCGCAGTTCGTGTGATCTCGTATACGTTCACTATGTATTGGTTCTGGAAAGATAAGAAAAATATTATTGAGCCATTCTGTAGCAAGAAAAAAACTAAAATGCTTGATTGTAGGTATATTAGGAACAGTTATTTTATCCTCTCACCAGAATTTCTTGTTTTTTAACCTTACGTCGCCATGGAAAAGAAAAAGTTTACATCAGTGTCAAAGTTGGCCATTTTAGTTTTTTGATGACTAGATTATTTTGTCATTCTAATCGATCGCCATTAGAGTGGCACCTTCCAGCGTGAGCTCTAAGACGTTGGAGTAAAGTATAATATCGCTTGCACTCACTTGTTTCTTGCACAGCACAGCGAAGCCGTGCGAGTTGTTGTGCAAGGGGCCGCCGCATATCGCGAGAGCGCCCTTGCTCTCCGCTAACTTGACGCACTCCACCTCTGAGCACTCGAGCGCTCGGATCGGGACAAGGCGCACGTAGCGACCTCTGCCGGCGATTACAACTGTACACAAACATACTTGTTACTCAAACTATACTAGACGCCAACGCTTCTGGCAGACAGGATATTTCTATCTCGCTCGCTCTTGCCGCCCTTACGGGAGCCTTTAGTGATGCGCCGAGTGCCTATAGATAACACTCATAACCAGTAACTATATTAAAATATTATTGAATTTTAAATGAAAACAAAATATTTATTGGTTACCCCGTGTGCCACGAGTCTTGGCGTATACTATAGTCACACATAAGTAAACGAAATAGTTTTAGTAGGTACGCCCTAAAATAAGTTTAATATATTTTTTGTGTTGTGTAAGTACATACTTTCTTATATCAGCTACATAAGTGCTTGAAATAAATGTATTTTATTTTTATTTATTTATTTAAAACAGTCTGGTAGAAAACCCTACCAGGGGCTACTGAGGCCCGCGCGACTTGTCCACTTGACCAGGTACAAAAGAGTAGAAAATAATGTGGACATTTCTTTGTGACCTTGTCATAATGAAAAACACGTAAAATATAACTAGCAAAACAACCATTTACGATATTAAAAATATCAAGACAAGACTCATCGATTGCTTTTGATCCTTTACTCACAAAAGCGCTATCTGTGGATCGTCTACTCCTATTCTTGCATCCTTTTTTTATTTTTTTGTTAATTTAAAATACACTATCAGTAGACATATTTCATGAGGTTAATTACTAGTTTTATGACGATAGTCATAAACAGATCAGTCATACAGTCATACTCGTAACAAGAACAGTCACTCCCGTTACTTCTTTACGGAATTCCTTACCTTATAATACAAATATTTGTTGTATGGCAGCACAATCATAGATCCTTTGTTCTGTCTATCTCAAAGCAACTCGCGCAGTAAAAGGAACTCACCCAGCAGCTGTTCCTTGTGTATGTATACGGCGCTGTGCACGGGCGCGTGCGCGCGGCGCGGCGTGATCTCCCCGCGCTCGAGGTCGAGCAGCGCGAGCCCCCCCTCCCCCCCGACGGCGACGCGCGATCGCTCCAGCACGCACGCGCACAACGCGCCGCGCAGCACGCCCGCCGCGGACGAGTCCACCACCACTACTGCACTGTATACCTACAACAATAAAAATAGAAAATACAGCCGCTATTTCTAATATATATTTATACATAACTAGCTGACCCGCCGAACTTCGTACCGCCTTGACATGCATATGACGCGGGCTGCCAATGTACGTCCCCAGTAGAATTATCAATCGGCCATCATTAGCTGAATCTATGTATGTATTATGTATTATATATGTATTATAAGTAGATAATATATATAAAAACATCCAGACCCGGAACAAACATTTGTACCGCGGCGGGAATCGAACCCGCTACCTCCTGTGTCTCAACCGGCTAATCGTCTACTGCGCCACAAAGGTCGTCGGATCTAGATAGATAGATTATGATCTAGATTGAGACATATGCTACTTTTTATTGACACAACACGCGTGCGACGCCTTAGGCGGAAGCTAGTTATCATCATCATATAAAATAACTTACACATTTGTCCGGCAAATTGTTTCGTTTCAATATCCTATGTAGTTCGCTCAGCGCGACCACCCATTTCGTCTTCTCAGATTCCGATTCAGCTAACATTAGTGTGTGCGATCTTCGACCACCTTCGATCTGTGATGTTGATATCTGTGGAAAGCAAATTAGACCTTAAAATAATAGTGTTTAGTCCTAAAATCCTAGAATTGATACTCCGCATATAGATGGCTCACTGAACTGTGGATCACTCATATCTAACACCCGGCGAACTTATATTTCTAATACTTAATACTCACTCTAAATATACAGGGTATGTCTCTCTTCGCCGCGTGTATAACATCGCTGTCTCTAACCGCCGCTACACTGAACTGTGGGTCTCTCATATCTAACACTTGGCTGACGCATAGAGCTGGTAACGCGTTCCGATCGGCCGATATATCGTATAGGAAGAGTTTGAAGTCGCAGACCACCACGAATTGTCGCATCCATCCTTTTTTGACGCCTCCGGGTTTAGGAACCTGGGAACAATCAATATAGTTACCACAATAATGTTACCTATAAGTAGATATTAATCCGTAATGTTAATCTTAGCAATATGAAAAATGAATAAAGATTTATTATTATTTATTATGAAATATTTTTGGATAAGCCAATAAAATAAAACTTAGAAACATAAACCTGACTATGCAAAACTAGAAAAAAGGTTTGGAATTCAAACCACTATTACAGTCGGAGGTTCATCGTCATCATATCAGCCATAAGACGTCCAGTGCTGAAAATAGACCTCCATAGATTTCCAGACCGATCGATATTGTGCGGTTTGCACCCAACGGCTCCCAACAACCCTTATCAGGTCATTCTTACATCTAGTGGGGGGTCGTACTACGCTGCGCTTTCCATGACGTGGTCGTATTTATTAATAATTGGTCATAGTCAAACGCTTTGACCACCTCACATGATGGTAAGTGATGGTGTGGTCGAAGATGGAGAACGCTTGCCTAAAAGGAATCTATTCACTCTGGGCTTGAAGAGTCCGAGATTAGTGAGTATACCTTGACGTATCCTTCGTAAGCCGTGCCCTGGCCGCGCGCCGGATCGATGCCGAGCGGACGACGCTCCGACAGCGCGGGGAGCGGGCAGCGCGGCGGCACGCGCGCGCAGCATCGCGTGTGCACCGCCAGCCCGCAGCGCTCGCACACCACGCCTTGACGGGTTAAACCGATCTAAGGAGAAAGAGGACCGGTTATTACTAAAATGAACTACACTAAAACACATTTATTTGGGGCAACTGTACAGCACAGACAAAACAAAGGTATAAATTAAAACGTACATTGAAAGAAGACAATAAAAACAAAACTGAGTATGAAAAATGAGTGAGTATGAGAATGTTAGTGACCGTGACTAGCTTCCTAGCTAGATTGTCAATAAAAAGTAGCCTAAACTTTTTATTTGGTGATTGGTGACTAACTAGTGGTTCGCCCTGAACTGAGATATAAACAAAAAAATATTATTTGTAATATTCGACTATCAAAATAGTTCCACGAAATAAATATCCAAATAACTTGACCTACAGTTTCATTCAAATTACAAGTAACGGGAGTTCATGTAAATTGGTTATACTTTTTTGGGGTAGAAATGCAAGTTATTCTGGATTTCAGACTTTTCGCTATATTTGTGTCACTAAAGCTGCAAAACATTCACAACAACAACGCATACAAAATTTTACATAGGCGAACTTAATGCTAGATAGCATTCTCTTCCAGTTCCCCTTTGTGTAATGCGGACAAAAAGTTATTATAGGTAGTCATACAAATAATAATACTTAAAACTATTTGCTGACACGTAAAGTCTGCGACGCGTGTCGCACTTGCGCTGTGTCGTATAGTCGCCGGCTATTATATACTCATTTTCACTCAGCCATACACGTGTCCTAAATTGACTGGTGATAGTCAAGCTCTTGAACACTATCTCACCTGGTGGTAAGTGATTGTGTGGTCGAAGATGGAGCACGCCTAAAAAGACTTACAGGAACAAGTGTCAGAATAAACTTACCATGAGCGATGTGCAGTGGTTACATTTGGTGGGACTACTGAATGTTCTGACGAGGAACTGGTGGATCTTCTGCTTGCCTGGCACCGCCGGGCCTAAGGACGGGTCCTAGGAAAACATAACAATATTAATAGGCGTTTCAGGTTAAAGGGGGGTAATGCACTAATAGGGTATTCCAAATTCTTTTATTCAATTAGATCATCACACTAATATTATAAATGTGAAAGTTTGGATGTTTGTTTATTTATTTATTTGTTTGTTACTCAATCACGTCGTAACGGCTGAACCGATTTCGATGAAATTTGGTTTACACGTAGATTATAAACTGGATTACCAAATACCTTTTATCCCATAAATCAGTTCCCATGGGATAAAAATGGGGTATTAAGTCAAGTTGCAACTTTATTTCTAGGTTACCTACACATTTAGTAGTGTAACGCGTACGAAATCGCGAGCAACAGCTAGTTTCGAATAATTTACGCCTGACATTGATGAATGCAGTATGATTGAGATATATTGTTTGATGAGTTAAGGTAGGCTTGTAGATTATATGCCTACCTTAAGTGTTGTGGACTTCATCCTTGTTACCACAAAAAAGTTAAACAACCGTTTAACGCATTTTTAATAAATTCCTTAACAAATTAGCTGGTGTTTAAAAAAATCCTACACTGTTGTTGTGTGTAAATACTGTTGACTTTAATATTTTGTGTGGTAAATTAATTCAATTTATTTATTATTCAGATATTGCATACATAATTTGTTAGTAAAAATAAATCTTAAAACTAAAAAGACCCCAAGTTGGGATTTTGGGTAAGATACCAAGTGTATGTTACGTGTTACGTAAGTGTCCAAAAAAGTGCGGGGGGGGGGGTAGGGAGAGAGAGAGAGAGAGAGAGAGAGAAAGGTACAACCACTTTTACTAAAGAATAAACAAGAATAAGTAAAAAATTATACCACTACTTACAAACTGACTTACTGTCGACATTTCACTAGGCGAGCTTTTGCTCGAGGCAGGAGACGCGGGCCTCGGACCTTCCATCTCGTCCTGAGATTCTACTGAACCGCTCAGCGCGGCTGATTGCTGGGACCCGTACATTAGCTGTGGGTATTCAATTAGATAAAATGATAGTAACTAGTTGCCCGCGCAGTGGTCGAAATTCGATCCTAATCGACCTAATCCTAGACATCCTTCGTTTTCTCATTCGACAGAATACAGTACACACTCACTCACACACACACACATACACACATCCTATTCGCACATGCCTGTAATCAATATTTCAGTATTTATTAGTGTACGCTTGACACCTATTTATATTTGTTATTAATTCTTGTATTCTTTGTTGCAACATCGTTCAAATGCTGAGCAGTAAATACATTACTATTCTATAACTGTCATTATCTGTGGAGGGGGGCACTGGTGACTTGTAACACAGGTTCTCAACCTATCTCAGGCACCAGTCTCTCACAAAACAGGTAATTATAAGTCCGAACAATTAATCTTCTGTACCTATTTTGTGAACCTTTTGTGAAGAGTAAATAAAGTTTTTATTTATTTACATATTCAATTAATTATCATTATTTTTGTTTTAATCTTAATTGTAGCTTCTGCACTTCTCCATATATACTCGTAAACTTTAACTATGCCAAATCTCACACTTCTCCGTGTTGCTTGTTACGAATTGTACCAAATATATAATGTATATAGAATTTGTAGATAAATAAATAAATAATGCCGGATATTTCACACAGCACCATCTAGCCCCAAACTAAGCAAAGCTTGTACTATGGGAACCAGATAACTGATAGAATATTTATGTACTTTTTTTTTAAATACATTCTTACAATATTATAGAGAACCAACCAAACCCGGAACAAACATCTGTAGATCATGCAAATATTTGTTCCGCACCGGAATCGAACCCTGAGACGCAGGAGGTTGCTCCTGCGTCTCAGCCGGCTATTCGCCCGCTGCGCCACTTTCAGTCTTGAGACAAACATGTCATATTTCGTTATCATTTAAAATAAGTCGATGTTATTAATCTGTTACCATTACTTTTAAAGTTATTTTTTATTTGTTTTTTAAGTATATTAGAAGTATATAAATGATACAATAAAATAAGCCTTATACTTCGATAATAAAGCGCATGCAAAACAAAATAAAAACACAATACCTTTGCGTTACAACAATGTTGCGTATTTCTGTATCTGTGGTACTGAGGCGACATCTGTGCGGAATAACCAAAAACAACTAAAAATGTTGCAAATAAACATTAAAAGCGTGATACACTTAAGCGTTATTTCACGAAAATTTCGTCAAACCCTTTTATTAGGTTTTTCTATTTGATAATGGCATAATTATAATAATCGTTTTCGATATATTGACAGTTACGGTGAGACTGGTCCACAAATTGAAAGTTGCTCAGCGAACAATGGAAAAGGTTATGCTCGGAATTTCTCTGAAGGACAGAATCCGAAACGAGGTTATCCGACAAAGAATCAAGGCGATCTCGACATAGCTCCGCAGAACCGATAAACGCTGGGGAAAACTTGTTCCGGAGTGGAAATCACGTCTAGGCAAGCGAAGTGTAGGACGCCCTCCGACTAGATGGCGTGACGATTTGCGCGCTGTGGCTGGCAAACATTGGATGAGAGGAGCTGAGGATCGGGCTCAATGCCGCACCCTGTGAGACACCTACGTCCAGCAGTGGACTGTTGTAGGTTGGTGTTGAGGGATATAATTATGCCATTATGCAAAAATGACACAACCATACAAAAATGTATTGACGTGATCCTTGACGAGTTAGTCACCTTATTATATTAATCACAAATGAATGTAAAAAATACATTAAAAAAGTTGAAAGTACATTGTTATACAAAGCTGTAAGCGATCTATTGTACACCCGAAATATTTTGGAGCATGAGCAGAGTTATTATCAAATTTACTTACTACCCTAGAGCCGTAAATCGCATTTACGGAGCCGTTGTGTGTGATGGAAAATATAAAGGTTTTTTCAGAGCCGTATTAACATGGCAATATCGCTTCTAAGTAGTTATTTTGTTTTTATAAACTACTAGCAACCCGCCCGACTTCGCATGGTTTATATTGATTTATCTCATAAAGTTTAGCTAGCGTTAGCAACAAATATAGCATATTATTAACAAAAATTATAGAAAAAGATTTAAAATAACATAATATCGCAGATGTCGATAAGATTTTTCATTCGTAATCCGTTTGGTCAATTATTACGATAATTATTATTTTTTAGCTAAAGATCTCTGTTTCTATTTTTTGTTATTGTCATGGAAAGTTGTAAGTAATGGTTCATCGACTGTGCCGTGGAACTATTCAGTGTCATTTGTTAATTTAAGGTGTGACTCAAACGTGCAAATAATAATTGTTAACTTCTTATTGTATGTTTTACGCGACAAAATGTACTTAGCGACTATTGTAATGGCCTGGCATATTGGATCAATCAACTTATTCAATCAATATCAATTTATTATTTTAGTTTTTATTATTTTTATTGCGAAACAGTGTTATTACTGCATTACATTATTTATATTGAATATTATTGGTTACTTTTTTAGCACGTATCCTGAAATTTATTTTTTATTGGTAATTAACATAACTAAACGGTCTAGTTCAATCAATCGATTGATACGCAGTAAAACTTCAGTCTTTATTTTTTTTATTCTACGTCGTAAACACCAACATGTTAAAAATGATTGATAAACATTTAAAAGTCGGTTTGTACAATGCAGGATCACTTGGTACTAAACATAATGACATTATAGCATCTTTTAGTAGGTACTCCATGGATATAATAGCTATAAATGAGACGTGGCTCAAAGTTAACCAGGAGGGCCGTGCCCCGGTAATCGCAAATTACAGTTTGCGTCACATCCCGCGACCGTCGGCTACGTTGAGAAAGCGCGGAGGTGGGGTTGGATTCTACATTAGAAATGGGTTCGCTGCTCGTACCTGGTCACACCCTGTAGATCCCTTACATAGTGCAGTCGATCAAATGTGGTTAACAGTTAATATCAAGGGTAGGAAAATTATTGTTGGGACTGCTTACAGACCTCCATGGCAGAATATAGACTTATTTTTAGACGCCATCACAGACTCTCTAAATGCCTCTGCCTGTGACGATATTATCCTGCTTGGTGACTTCAATATTAACGCTCTTAACAAAAACGACCCCGGTTACACCAAGCTCGAAATCTTCCTGAACTGTCTAGGGCTCTCGCAAAAAGTCACATCGCCCACTCATTACACTGACACAACTAAAACATTAATAGATGTCGTCTGTACCAACCTAAATTTGAAAAATATTATTGTGGGGTCGCTTACTGGCCATTGCCTTATCGTGTGTGAATATAAGATCAAGCGAGAAAAGATACCACCTACTTATCTATCCTACAGGCCGATTAAAGATATTTTGATTGACCAATTTAACCGGGACTTAGGCGCAATCAATTGGGACTGTATGGCATTACTCGGAGATGTTAACCAAATGGTAAACTATTTTAATTATAGTGTGCTTACATTATTTGACCTTCATGCTCCCATTAAAACTATCATTATTAAAAAGCACAACCCTCCATGGTTCACACCCACAATTAGAGAAATGATGAGTTTGCGTGACGAGGCCTTGATATCTTTCCGAAAGGCTAAATCCAAGAGTAAAAAACAATATTATAAAGATCTTAAGGCTGTTGTGAACCAAGCCCTATACAACGAAAAAACCATGTACTATAGGGAAAATATAAATAATAAATTAAGAAATCCCAAAACTTTATGGAAGAATTTAAAAAATACTTTATCTCCACCAAAAAATTGCGATTTACCCTCTCAATTCACAGACCCTAATGTGATTAATCAGCATTTTCTAAATATTCCTGGTAGAATACATACACATATATCGCAGTTGACATACTATGCGTATAATAGACATTCTGACGCAGTATTTTGTATTGATACCGTTAGCTGTGATAAAATTGCTAGAATAGTGGCGTCTCTTAAGTCAAATGCAGAAGGTGCTGATCTAATTGGCCTCGGTATGTTGATTTTGACCCTACCTCAAACACTAAATTTGATTACTTCAATAATTAATACGTCTATCACGACTTTAAACTTTCCTGAGGTATGGAAAACTGCTGTTGTTCGACCGCTACCTAAAGTGCCGAATCCTGTAGAAGCGAAGGACCTTCGTCCAATCAGCATTCTACCGTGTCTATCAAAAATTCTGGAAAAAGTAGTATGTCAGCAGCTAACTCATTTTCTCGAAACGAATTCTATTTTGCCGGATGCACAGTCTAGATTTCGAAAAGGTCGCAGTACAACAACTGCACTTTTAGATGTTACCGATAACATCCTTGTCGCACAAGATAGGGGCATGCTTACGTTGCTCGTTCTGCTAGATTTTTCGCGTGCATTTGACGCTCTAAATACAACCCTCCTATTATCCAAGCTTAGCTATTTCGGTTTTGATGCGGGTGCGGTTAGGTGGTTTAATAGCTATTTAAGCAATCGTCAGCAGCATGTAAAACTGGTAAAAAGCGATGGCACCAGCGTCACATCCGATGAAACCGTTGTTAACAGGGGAGTGCCCCAGGGATCTATACTAGGTCCTATTTTGTTCAGCCTGTACTCTGCGGACATCGTATACTGTATCCGTAACTGCAAATATCACATCTATGCTGACGATGTTCAGGTGTATATCTCTTTTAAAGCAGTGGAATTAGACTCAACAATTGAAAAACTAAATGAGGATTTGTGTAGGATATCGAAGTGGGCTGAGGATAACAGTCTAGTGCTTAATCCACAGAAAACTAAGTTTATGGTCTTGGGCACTAATCCTCAACTTGGTAAGCTTAGCCCATCTTTCTGTATCTTGCTAAAGAATAAGCCTATCGAACGAGTAACCGAGGCACGAAATTTAGGTTTGATTTTAGACGATAACCTAAGATTCTAAAAACATGTAGCTAAGGCAGTGAAGACGTGTTTTTATAAACTAAAAGTTTTATACAAGGCCAGACCGTATCTAACTGAAGAATTGCGTATTCTGCTGGTTGAATCGTTAGTCCTCTCTAATCTTAACTATCTGGACACAGTGATAGGGCCTAGGCTGCTTGCGCGCACGCAGCGTCTCATTCAGAGAGTACAAAACGCGTGTGCTCGATTTTGTTTTAGGATTCCACCGAGAGGTCATGTCACGCCATTTTTAAACATACACTCTATCCTAAAAATGAAATCTCGTCAAAATTACATTTAGCGTGCCTACTCTTTGGTGTAGTTAAGTTCAACACGCCTGCGTACTTGTCTGAAAAGCTCACTTGGGTGTCCAGCACTAGAAATTGTTCCTCTCGTAAATGCTCTAAGCAGCTTTCTTCGCAAAAGCATACCTCGGCGGCTTTTAGAGGCAGTTTTCGGCACGCTGCAACCAAGTGCTGGAACAATATCCCGCCTCCGGTCCGAGACCAGCAAACCATTCATGGGTTCAAGCACAAACTAAAAAACTTCCTTAAAGAACGGCAAAAAGAGAGCGAAACCCTCCAAAATAATATATCTTTTATATGACGTCCTATATTTGTAGCGCTACGAATGGGAATAGGTATCATAATATCTTATACCTTTTTATATCTTACCTTTTTCTTTTTTGACGTTATCAGGCTCGTACGTAGTAGATAGGCAATTGAATGAGTTATTACTCTTGCACTTCCTTTCGGGAAAGCGCACGATTTGTCACCAGTTAGGTACCTATGTATGTATTTATTTTTTCCCTCGTTTGCACTGTTTATCCTTTTATTCTTTTATTGTTCTATTTATAAGGCGCGCGGCGCAGTCACACTGATAACTATGGTGCCGGCACTCGTTGACTTGATGCAGTTGATTGACTCACTATTCTAACTATCCTGCCATCCTATAACTCCTTATTCACAATATTTGTGGGTTGTATAGTAAAACTTGTAAGTTTTGGCACTGAGCGCACGAGTTGATTTTAATTATGTTACTTATATATTTTAATGTACTATGCTAGTTGAATCTTAATACAAGTCATCTACTTGTTTATTTTCATGTTTTTATATTTATATATGTTAGCAGACTTCCGTATAGGTACTCACAAAGTTTCCAACGGAAGACCAGCGCTGTGTTACCTTGCTGTGACATAGCAAAATGCTGAGTTGGAACCTGTTTGTGGCGGCTACTAATAACTTATATTGGGTAATCTTTTGTTGTACTGTATTTTTGTGTGGTTAATTTTGTTGTTATTAGTGGTTGGCATAATAAAAATATTTTCTTTCTTTCTATACGTAATTTATGTGTTGCGGTGTAACATGAAGGTTTTAGCTCAGCGCTTAATTTTGCTCAAGGAGCAAACTTAGTTTTGGGCTAGACAGAGCTAAAGTAGTCTAAAATGATCAGCGTTATAAAAAAATTAAAAACACTGGTGTTTGATATTGCTGGATATGATGATAACGTTAACTTTTGTAATGTATTTCTTCTTAGATGACACATTAATATTCGTGAAACAAAACTGGTATGTACAGGAACCCAATTATCACGCTAATCAACATATATCGAAATCGACATTTTGTCTATTGTTGCTGTCCCTTTTGACAGATATTCTACTAGCTGTTTTGTTATCTACGACATTTATTTAAAACACACATCGATAATCGTATTGACTGATTTTAGAGGTGGGTTTAATAACAGTAGCTTGAATATTTATCCAGTACGCGATACATTTCCAATAAACAATTTACAATTTTTAACGTACATCGGCGGCGCCTTTGCAACGATGCCGCTTAGTCAGTTTAACAGGTACCTGCTTACATGATGAATGAATATGATTTGTTTAAGTATTTTATACAGACTGTCTCATTGATATTTTAGGACTTGATGTTAAAGTTGTTTGAAAATTTAAAACTTTCTATGACAGTGAATTAAAAGAAAAACATCAAAAGTTAATGTATTAATATAAGAAATATATAAAAGTTGTTTGAAAACTTGACATTTTCTGAGGTAAATAATTTAAAATATTACAGGGGGGACAGTAAAGGCTCCAAATAATGCTAATAATTCATTTAAATAAAAGCTATTTTACAACAATACTAGCCATTAGCCCTACCCGTGTTCTCATTTAATGTCGTACATAATAAAACATGTAGTATAATTTAACAGTTCTGCCAAAATTATTAATTAATTTATTAGCGTAAGAATTGTGCCCTAAAAGCTTGCCAAGCCATAACCTACCTTCTGCTCGTTCAAAGAAGCCACATTATCGTAGTGTCGCTCCGTGGGCGCTTCTTTCAAGAATTGGTCTAGGTAGCTCATTTGAGAAGGCGGCCGATCCAAAACTGTAATAACAAATGAATAAGGTTCAAATTTGTACACGAAATAGATTTTCATTTTAGAATTTATAATTTTTACTTTTGGGTAAGTACTGATAAAATATATCAAAAAGTTTTTACACAGTAATTTCGAACATTGTTTTATCAAAAATAGTTCATTATTCGAATAAATAAACAACGTGATGATAATTAAAGATAAGTGCAATAAAAGTTGCAAAAAAGATAGTAATTATAAACAAATAAACAGGTATTTTATAATAAAAAACATAAAAACCAATCCCAACCGAAACCATAATCACAAACTAATAACTAAAACGTCACAAATTAGACATGGGCCACAAAAAAGATAAACGCCCGTTGAACACCTGTTTAAAAAATGTTGTGATGTTTAACTTTTTTGTGGTAACCCTTTATGTTAAGTCGGACACAAAAAATCATTAAAATATGTTTATTTTTTTATTATCTACTAGTTGACCAGGCGAACTTCGTACCGCCTTGACATGTATATGACGCGGGCTGCCAATGTAAGTCACCGGTACAATTGTCAATCGGCCATCATTAGCTGCATCTATGTATGAGAAAATGAATTTTCTTCATAACTTTTTGTTTTGCGCGTATTTTTCCATTATTTTAATAATTATTCTGCTATTCGGGGTGGAGTCAAATCCAACAAATCAAAGATCATCAAAATCGGTTCCGCCGTTCTAGAGTTATAAATGGTGTAACTAACCCGACTTTGTTTTATATATTGTACATATATGGATTACGTTACTGAACCAAATTTGACAGCCAATTTGTAAAATCAGCTTTTAGCTGTTTTCCGGGAAATTGTAAAGCGTTTTCTGTTAAATTGTTTTGAAAACGTATTAATACATACTTCAAAACATTATATATGTTGTAAATGGTGTAATTAACCCGACTTTGTTTTATATATGTATATTATATAAATCTCGTGTCACGGTGTTTGTGATCGCATTCCTACGAAACGGTTCGACTGATTTTAATGATTTTTTTTTTATATTTGGTAGGTATGAGAATACGTCGTAAAGTATTTTTCACCCTCCTAACCCCATCCCCATTTTTTAATTGTGATTTTAGTATTTTTATATGATCAATATCCATACAATTTAATCGTCGTTCATTGACGTGAAGTCATTTACATGAAGTGTCGCGTCACTTTGACATTTCATTCTGTATTTGATTTCTTTGATAATTTATATGGCAGAACAACGTTTGCGGGGTCAGCTAGTATATATACATAGATTTTACCTTATTATCATGTATTCTTTTTTTCATCTATGAATAACACTGAAAACGTTATTTAAAAATGATCATCGTTTTTTTTTGTGCCTGACTCTTCAAATAGATTTGGATACATTTTAGTGGAATAAAACAGGGTATATAACATGCAGATTGGACATATACAATAGACGCTACAAAGTACCCTTCAATTTGGTAAGAAAACATACAAACTACGAATAAATAATACTATGATTAAAAATAAATATTAAATCATAGGAACAGTCATCATCTAAATAAAATGTTATAAACTTGTCAAAACATAATTTATTTCTGTTTTTTTTTATAAATTATAGGGGATGTATGCTAACTTGACATATAAAGAAGATTGGGAAACGTATAAGAACTTAGGACCCAGAAAAATCACTCACCCACATAAAATTGATAAAAAATTGTTATAATTGTGCCAATAAAAAAATAAAATGTACTGTTCGTTTTATAACGTTTTAATGTATTTATTTATGAGCTTTGGATTTGGTTGAAATAATTAAATAAAAAAATAAAAGGCTAAATGTTTTTTTTTAGAAAATCGTAAATAAATTTTCATAAAATGACTCACCACAGAGTTATTATTCAATTGTTTTACGTTTCGTTTTACGATTATTCGATTGACGAGACCTTTCGTTAGATAGGCTAAGTTAATTTATTATTTTGTGATATATGTTGAATACAAATCAATTACCTCTATAAATTTACATAGTGCATGTTGATAATAATAAACGGTTCGTATTAGACGGGTCCCGTTTCGCCAATCTTCCTTACAAACAATAAAAAAACATATTAGTCAAGTGCCTAAACGATACAAACAAGTGTTATAGGAAAAACCAAATCGCTCAGCGAGTTATTTAGTGAACGGATATGACGTCACGTCCATACGTAGCAAGCTCAAGCAAGCGAAGCAATAAAAAAGAAAAACGCTTCATAATACAAAATGGCCGAATGACAGCTGCATCACTGTTTCGAAGGTTTTGCAATGAATTGGACAAACACAAAATGGATTTTAGATGAATTACAATGATTTTTAAAATGTAATATTTAAACACCTATAAGAAACTAAGGCATAAAAATTGTCATAGCAAATTGATATGACAATTCAATAATTCATTTATAGTATATATTTTTGTCACAGAAACCAAATACGTATTTACTTTTTGAAATTCCTCTAGAGGTCGAAAGACAAAATTTTGCAAAAATAATCTACTTTATGAGACCACAGATTTATTTTTTTAATGTTCAAGTTTATTCACAATGTTTAAGTCAAGGGTTGGGTATGTTATTTTAAAAACATATTTTTTGAAATAAATCACAGTCAGTTAATTATAGGAACGAAGGGGCATTCAAATTAATAAGAAATCCAAACTCACAAAACAGTGATACCGCTATAACCATATATACATTTTCCCTTCACACTTGATCGTATTTACAATAGAATTGACCTCCTTTCTCGAAGTCGGTTAAATGATAGTTAGAAACTACAGCACAAGGACAAGAAACTCAAAACTTACACCTTTAGGAACAATGGACACACAATCACATACAAAAACTACTTCTATATATGTTTTAAATATATGATATATACAGTAAATAACGAACCAGTCTCCTCTTTCCCGCTCCAGTAGTTCGAGCCTTTAGTAGATCCTTGCCTCGCTGCTTGCGCATAACTTAAGATTTGAATTTCATTGATATACAGCCTGTTTTGCTATGTACGACATTAATTTAAATCACACGTCCAAAATCGTATTAACTGACCTGAGAGGTGGGTTGAATACCGGTAGCTTGAATATTTATCTAGTAATCGATACATTTCTAATAAACAATTTTTTACATAAATCGGCAGCGCCTTTACGACGATGCCGCTTAGTCAGTTTAACAGATAAATATGTCAGGTCTTGATATTAAGGTTGTTCGAAAATTTAAAATTTTCAATGGTAATTAATTAAAAAACCCCATATTTTACAACAATACTAGCCATTAGACCTACCCGTGTTTTCATTTAATGTCGTACATAACAGAACACGTGGTATAAACATTATCTTCTATAATTTCATGGACATTATCTCTTAACGCGAAGATCAAAAAATAAGTTCATCTATTTTAAGTTACAAATTACCATCTCATAATAATATCACATCTCATATCTACATCTCATCAATAAGACACTGAGGTTTTGTTAGACTTAGGAATTTAAATTAAATTTCAAATGTCAACCAAAATTCATCGACTCCTAGTCGATCCCCAATATAAACTTCATGGCTAGAGGCAAAAATGCGGGTTCAAGTCTAGATGGATTCCATTTTAAATCGAAATCAATACTCAAGCTAAATTTCTTTGAGCAATATTGTTACTAATTCGTTTTTGATGGTTAAGGACAGTTCAAAGGTGCTTTTAATTGGCCAATTTTTAATGCAATATTGGCCAGCTACATCAATTATTGTCTCATTTAAGGATATACAGAGTATCACACCAGTATACCGTAATGTGAGACAACTATAGATGTGACCTGTGGGGTAATTACTGTCGTTGTAATCAGTTTGAATTTGAAATTTCATATATGGATAATATGATTGATTTAAATGGTAGTTAGTGGTTAGCACACGGTTCCTACTGCAATAATACTTTGTAAATTGGTCGGGTTTTGATGTGTAACATCTTTCCTCTCAGTTTGTGCGAGTAATTTTGCAAAAGGGACAGAAATGTGTAACAGGAAACATGGGAAGCGCGCGCTATTTTATTTGACCAATGAGCGCGCGCGGTGGGCAGATGTTACACATCATATGCGACTACTGTAAGGCTCGTTTTTAGGGTTCCGTACCCAAAAGGTAAAACGGGACCCTATTACTAAGACTGCTGTCTGTCTGTCTGTCTGTCTGTCTGTCACCAGGCTGTATCTCATGAACCATGATAGTTAGACAGTTGAAATTTTCACAAACGAGGTATTTCTGGGCTCCCGTACAACAAACGTGAATTTTCGCCGTTTTTATTCGACTCGCACTTAGCGGTTTTTTTTTTTGCTAACTGATTGAAACTAATTGTAACAAAGTTACATAATCCCACGGCGGGCAATATTACCATAAGAAATTACCTGTTTATAAGCTTAATATAAATCAGTTGAATAACATAAAAGTAAGTTAAAATAAAAGTAAATATAACAATTTAAAACAGTACTTTTAATAACTTATTTACATAAATATTGCAATGAATATTATGACAAGGTTCACAACTAACGCACTTTATAATAACCTAAACATTATATCAATGTTAAATGCAGAGTAAATGTGCTGGAGTGACTTAAAATATAAAATAAAACGCAAAAAATAATATAGAATTGAATCCGAAAATTTTGAAACATATATTATGATTTATTAAAATATGTATTAAGTTATTTTAAATAATCACTTTTTATTAATACTTTGATGGAAAGTAATTTTATTTACAACTGACAGATAAAATACCTTTTCAAACAGGCCTTTATAAAATGACTGTAATTTCAAAACTTTTCGGAGAAAATTAAAAATACTAAACAAGGGAAAAAAACTAAACAAAGAAAAAAAAACTAAGTGAGATTCTAAAAACTAAAAGAAAACTTATCCTAAGCAATAAATTAACAAAAAAACCTGCATCGTGCTGTCATGTATTGATATAATGATAAATCTGTTAAAATATTTTTCAAATTCAATAATAATTTATAAGCGCTTATTTAAAAAAAATAAGCAAAATCATGACAACTAAAAAGTCACATCAAAATAGCTGCTATAAAAAAGAATTAAATTCTCTTTCTTCATTTTCCGTACAAAAAACTTAGCTGCCATTTTAAACTTATGACTCCCAATCACAAATCAATAATACGGCACTTTAGCTGACCAATCAGAAACAGTGACATATCAACCCTTGCAGTGCTAGCACCATCTGTTAATAGATAACTACCAAACATTGAAACGGGACTTTTCGCGCAAATAATAATGTGATCAGTTTAAACTAAAGGTTGATTAAAACCGCAGCTTCTGTATCGCATGAGACAGTCCTATAAATGAAAAATAGGTTTGCCCAGCACATATATATACAATCTACAAGATAAAGTATATTTTTTTATCAAGTCAAAAATCCTTTGATGCAAGGCCGAGATTCGAACACCTACGGATCGGAATCGGACATCCCACTAGGCCAACACGGCCAATAAACGTTTTTTGTTATTTTCAAAGTTCGTCAAAGTTTATTGGCTAATAAACTGTGCACAGTTTATTCATAAGAACACGTAAGAAATAGCGGCTATTTTGACATGATTTTTAACTTATAAAAAATCGATAAAAATGACTAGTTCGAGCGTTTCGAGGACGACACAATTTAAATATCTTTGGTTGCGTAGTTTTAGACTAGACTAAGATTCTAAGGACTAGAAAATAATTTCCATACTTTGGCGATACTTAGGGAGTAAAATACTGGAAATTTAAATTATTTATAAGGCACTTGTCTCACCGCCGGCGATAAGCGAGAAGCGAGTAGAGCTAGAGACGAGTTGGCGAGCAGCGAGAAGCCAGTGTGTAGTTCCTATAGTTGTCTCGCTGGGCTATAAAGCGATTGAGCGAGTGTTGCAGTCGCTGCGACAAATAGTGGAGAGCGAGTTCTCGCCGGCAGTGTGAACGGCCAGCGATCAACTACGTACGTACTCTTTTACTGTCACGTGTCTCTTTTACTGACACGGAATCTATATCTTTTGTTCGTTTCTTGAGCGAGAAAATAGTTAATCGCTTACTCGCCGGCGATGAGACAAATACCTAACAGTCACTTGGATTACAAGACGAAAAAGTAAACTGGTTTCATTGGATTATGAAAATTCCCCTAATAGCCATTTTACGGTTTTTTTCGGGGAAAAATATTCACAAAGGTGAAAGTGTTAATGCCTGATCAAAACAGACCAGTATTTAAAATTAAAGGACAGGATATTTTAGCCAGACTGTTTTTGACAACTGGTTTGTTAATTTCCGTAATTTTCAGTGGCTGACAGTTAAAAATAATCAATAGATATAACAAAAACAGTATTAAAGTCTGTCCAGACTTATATATATTTTAACAGTAAGAGACAAGGATATTTTAAAATTCAAACCATTTCACATAATGAATGGGAAACATTCTCGAATTTTCTTAAAATCAGCCTCTTGACTTTACTATCCCACAATTTTCTTTAATTGTTTTAAATTACATTGCGACTAGCAATTTGAGCACTAACTTTCTAACCTAATAATCACTAATAGCGTTCTAATAAAGCAATTGAAGCGAAAAAAAATCTATTTCTATAGCCTTTACACAGTTTTTGGATAATTTTTAATGATATCAAAACTTTTTTGCAATACATAGTGCTATATTTTATAGGACACCACAGTTCTGCTCAAGATATTTGCAGAAGATTTGGATTTAAAATATCGAAATTATTGGGTAACATTTCAATACAATTTCTACTATCCAGCAATAGAATTTTGAAGCACACCAAGCGCTTTTAAATGTGCTAACAATGGCTATAGAAATAAAAACAAATATCATTCGTACAAATGATGGTATACCAATATAGCCATGCCCCATATACACGACGTAACACCTATAAACAGCGGTATGTACGGCCTGAACCACGCTCGAACTGTCAAAGCACAATGCAGGTAAAATAACATTAAAAATAATAAGTATAAACAATTCAAACAGCGTCTCACGCGATATATTAGTAAATGCCACAAATAATACATCATACGCCATTGACCATTGTAGTACAAATTCCATTTTACAAACGGACCAACACAATTTTGAATCACAGTTCCAATTACAATTCACAAAATCATAAACCAGACACGTAAGCGTAATTAGTGTTCCAATTATACACAATTATAATTTAGTGGAATAAAAATACGAAATATATTTTTAAAAATATTTTCACGTAAGCACCATTCCGATTTCAAATGGCACAGCAAACGTTCACCGTTAGTGTTCCAATTACAAATAGACCCAATACAATTCAATGAAAGTTCCAATTACAAATATTCCATTTGCACATTGTTATATACATATTCCATTTTCAAATAACACATTTTAATAAATATTTGCGGAATAGTGTTCCAATTGTGAATTTACAGTCCCACAGATCGTAAAATGGCACATAGAAAGTTCGTTTATTTCCGTTTTTTCCGTCGCGGTCGACGTTGGACTTTGTGGTGGGAGATCCAGTTCCATTGACATTTAGCGAATGACGTCACAGGTTTATACGTGCGAAAGGTGGGATTGTGCGGTAACATGTAATAAAAACAAAAAGAAAAATGGTGCACTAAATAAACATATAGATAGATAAGTGCGCTGAAATAATTAATATTATTAACACATATATAGATAATCACGAGAATATTTATAGCAGAACAGCCACTTAGACACGCCTCTTTAATCTCCTTCCGCCTTTCCATTTCACATCACACGTAATTAGCACGCTCTCATAGTATAAATATCAAAACCAATACGACCACATTCTTACGTTCTAAAGTTGTTTGGAAAAAATCTCTTTATACAATAAGAATGCTTTTTTCTATTGTTTTTAGTTATTTACATATTTTGTTTCTGAAGTAAAATTTACTATAAAAACAGGATTTTTTATTCATTCTACCAAAACTGACACGATACATTGCATCCAAAAGTCTAGTAGAGATATCGATTTCCATTTCCATTTCAGTCATCACATTTTCCTTCCTCCTCTCTCAAAAGTCGAATTATTAAAACAGATTGCAAATATGTTTACATGCAAACAACCAAATATCCTTCCTGCTACTGTATTAAAAACTTTTCATTCCACAAGTCCTCTCACAATGCCATTGTAACATGTTCTTTAACCATACTTATTTGGCGCAGTCATGCATACAACAAACAGTAATTTTCACACGAAACCACGCAATTTTCCATTCTAACACTGTCAGACACGTGTAAGGATTTGTTCTCCCTCCTAAATATTCACTTAATTCCATCAAAATATGTGAAATTAAATATGAATATAAACTAAATACTCACACGAATTGCCCTGATGATGCGGCGGCGCGTCGAGCCTCGCTTGCATATCGCGGATGTGTTGCTCCTTTCGTTTCATGTCGTGCGCGAGCGAATCGAGCCGCTGACGGGTTTCTAACAGCTCTCTGGTAAACAAGTATGAGATGAGCTCAGGTAATGTTCGTTCGTGGTTATGGGTCCTTAAAATGGCAAGGGAAATCGTCGCGAAAACCAGCACATTTTAATTTCAATGCTTATTTTAATTTATTTTGTTCAAGTATTTCAAACATTATAAAGAGCAAAGCCAGCTTTTCAAATTAGTTATGTAATATTTTGGCAGCGTAGCATTTTAGGTGCAACAATACACTATGCTCTAAGACCGGCATCATTGATGTTGCGTACAAGGCTGCAACCTCAAATGGGAGTGGGCGGGTCATGTCACTCGAATGCACCCTGAAAGGTGGACTAAGATCTCCGCCGACTGGCAACCTACAGGACGACGGCAACGACGCAGACTACTAAAGCATTGGCGCGATGATCTGGAGAAGATTGCTAAAGAACTCATGGAAAGAGATGGAGGAACTTTTGCTCAGCACTGGGACAGTATAGGTTACTGACAACATAGAAAGAATTTGGCAGTTATTAAGGACGTGAAGTCAAAGTCAAGCTAACCTACAAAGCGAGCGTCAACGACATTTAACGGCAATTGGAAGAACCAATTCTAAAGTGCCAAACTAAAGATTCTAACGATTGTAATATATATAATACTTCTCAACGAGACCTATTGGTCTTAGGACCCCGAGCAAAAGGTCGCTCGGTAGGGAGATGTCTCCTTTTCAATGGCGGATACCTATCAACGTCATCCACCATACGTAGTTTGATCGCTTCAGCTTGGGGGATCACTAACGAGTCAGCCACTAAGACTTACCTCTGACTGGACATCAGCTCGGCTCTCGTCCTGCTAAGCTCCTCGCCCACGGCTTGCTTCGCTTGTATCTCGGAGTGCAGAGATGACTGTAACGTAAGGATCTCCATTTTGTCGAGTTTCTGGGAGCGACGGTTCCGCCAGCCACCCGTGCCGGGGGGCACGGCTGGGGGGGAGGAGGGGATAGCTATCGAGTTTCTGGAGCCTGATGCTGGAAGAGAAATAATCAATTCAAATTCAGCTGGAAGAACATTTTTAATATTTAAGTTGTCATTTTGACATTAATATTATTGTGTTTTGCATGAATTTGACATGTTTGAAATTAGGTACTATCATTATTTATATTTGTATTCAATTGTATCTTAGTGAGTTTGGCATTTTTAATACTATTATTTTTTATCTTAGAATTTGGCACGCCTCCATGAGGCACAATGTAAATGAATCTTATTTTATAATTGACATACGAACATGCATGCATTCATGCGAATAAATGATTATGATAAGAAAATTTGTCGACCAAGACGGTTTCATGAAAACGTTATCGCAATTAGAAAAACAATCCAAATCGATTCAGTTATCGTAATGGGTGAACACAAAAGTAAGGTATCGCCTAAACCAGTGGTGGGCAAACTTTCTTAATGGAGGGGCCAGAATGAAGAAATTTCAGAGGAGGGACAGAATTATTGGAAAAATGCATTTCGTGTTGAAACTTTTAATCATATAAAAATATTACAGCACTACACACTTGCACAAATGTTAAAAATTACAATTTAACTTTTATTCAAAGGCCCTGCCATGGTAGGCATGTGAGACATATGAAATTGCTTTTGATTTGCCATAATATTTTCGAATGCTAAGAAATTCTTAGAATTTTAGCCCCGAGTTGGGAATTATGAAGAGGGAGTACTAAGTAGAATCTACTTTATACTTTTGGACCGTCTAAATATAATTATCGCGGGCCATATACTATTCATGTCGAAGGACCGTCGGCGGGCTGGATTAAACGATTTCGCGGGCCGGAGCTGGCCCACGGGCCATACTTTGCCCATCACTGGCCTAAACCCTTTTTATTTTTCATTTATATACTGAAAAGATGTACAGTCATTCATTACAGCTTTTAAGGTATTACATCTTACTTAAGTAGGTAGGTACATGCGCTAAAATTATAGTTATTTTATATTATATTCATCATCATTTCAGCCACAGAACGTCTTCTGCTGAACATAGGCCTCTCCCATAGATTTCCAGAGCGATTGATCTTACACTACAACGACTCCCAGCAACCTTTATTAGGTCGTTTCTTCTATTTAGTGGGGACCGTCCTACGCTGCACTATCCAGTGGTCTCAACTTCTTTCGAGAACCTTCTGCACCAACGGCCGTTAGTTCTCCCCGGTTCTCCTCATTATAAACATGTCAGGTAGAATAGAATAGAATACTCTTTATTGCACACGAACAAAATTAAAAATACAAAGAAATACACAAAAATAAACGTAAGTACAATGGGCGGTCTTATCGCTAAAAGCGATCTCTTCCAGACAACCTTTGGATGGACAAGACAAAACAAAATCAAAAAGACGGCGGTGTATACCGCCGTCTATCTATCGTGTATAGTTCATAAACCTACATAAACTACCTATACTTTTTGACAACCTCCGTTGTGCAGTGGGCGAATAGCCGGCTGAGACGCGGGAGGTAGTGGGTTCGATCCCCGCCGCGGAACAAATGTTTACATGATCTACAGATATTTGTTCCAGGTCTGGTTGTTTCTCTATATATTATAAGTATATATTTACAAAAAAAGTGTATGTAAGTATTCTATCAGTTATCTAGTTCCCATAGTACAAACTCTGCTTAGTTTGGGGCTAGATAGCGCTGTGTGAAATGTCTAGCAATATTTATTTTATTTATTATTATTTATTATACTTACTAATAAACGTAATACATATATACTTATATATAAACTACAATAACTGTCAGGTGTAACTTACCATGCTTCAAATAATCCAATTCCTCAGTCATCTTAGTAGCCAGCGCTTGTAGATATCCTCTAGCCTCCTTCTCATCAGACACCCATCGAATAATATCAGCTATCTGGCAACATAATTAAACTCTGATATTAGTAGAGTTCCATTGGCTCGCGTAGAAATTACTCAACTGTCTCAGGACACAAGTGGGTCGCAGCAGGTAAAATTTGAGTAAATGGGGCTACATTTTGGAGTCAGTGCCTAGTTGTTCATGTATAGTCCCTCAGACTATGGCACACTTACTAAGCTGCCCATTGTGCTCTTATTCTTGCACCCTGAGGGATACTTGTACCGCCATAGATAACGCTCTTGCAGTGCCCAAGTATTGCCAAAACAACATTTGATATTTAAAATAATATGAACCATATCGACACGAAGAAATACAGCTCGAAGAGAAAGACTACCAATTTACACCAAAATGGTAGAAACGGAACGAGTCCACCTTTGTTTGTCGGTCCGTCCGTTTGTCATAACTGACTGTCTCAGCAACTACGTAAGCTATCGATTTGAAATTTGGAACAGATATAAATATTGTTTGCCCACGGTAAAAAAAAGAATTGCTAAAGGGGTCAAAATGGTTAAAATTTCTAAACAGGATTACTAGATCAAATGATGTATCATATAAAAGAGCATAATTTACATATTACAAAATATTATTTTTATTTTTTTGATGTTAAATTCAGTCTGTCCATACTGAATAGCCAGCAGTGAAGCAGGAGGTTGCGGGTTCGATTCCCGCTGCGGTACAAATTTTGAATAATCTACAGATATTCATTTTAGGTTTGGGTGTTTCTCGATATGTATCATATAAAAATGGATTTAGAAAAAAATTATACATATAAGTCTTCTATCAGTTGTATGGTACTCATAATACAAAGTTTCCTTAGTTTAGGCCTAGATAGCGCTGTGTGAAATGTCTAGCACTATTTTTTAACTGGACAAGTCTTTACCTGTGCCTCCCAATGTTGCATCGTGTCTCGCTTAGCTCTCAAGTCATCTAGTTCCAACTCCATTTGCCTCCTTTCTGCTTGCCACCTTCTGCCGTTTTCTGCCATCTTTAATTAAAATATATATGAATTAATTGGCGCAACCGGTAGGGATCATTACACTTGTCTCGCTGTTATAAATCAATAGTAACTTTTTTGATTCAGCATGCACATTAATAAGTAGTTAAAATTAATAACAGTAAGATAAGTATGTTAACCTATTTATTTTATTTTTTTACTGGTTCGTAATAGATAGAGTAAGCACATGGCCCACTTGATGTTAAGTGGTAACCGTCGCCTATAACAAAGTATAGCATCATAGGTCACGCACCTTAGGAACGATCCCTACATTTTTTTAAAACAAAGGTTATAATATACCTTTTATCACAATTATTTACATGACTAAAATACAAAAGCAACAGTTGAATTATCTAAAGACCCAGACTCGGATCACATGTCATTTCGACCAGACGCCCAGAAAGAATTTTTAAAACGCGATGGGCCTTGGTACCCTATAGAAATCGGCTGAATTTGCCGCCGCATCGGCCCCAACTGCTGTACCGGACAGATGAGATGGCGCAAGGGTATCCGACGCACGTGGCGTCCCACACCAAAGGCCTACCCTTCTCCCAAGGTACAAGAGTCATACCGTCAGGCCGCTTACCATCGCTTACCATAATGACGGCTCAACCTAGCGGAGGTGCGTGAACCGTGGGGAGTGTTCGTACGTGTGATAAACAAGCTATATAAGTTTAAAAACTGAAACCCGACTACGTAATACGTATGTCGATGATAGCTTATGTCACCCGCACCATAATAACGAATCGATTGACACCTCATTCATCAAGATCGGATGAGTAGTTCAGGCGCTACAGTGGAACATACGTAAATACAAACATACATACATACAGGTCATACAGCCTACTAAAACAAGGAGTGTTAGAGTACTTACAGAATCCAGATCCTTAGCCAGCTTTCGGTTCTCATTGATGAGTATTTGCTTATCTTCCGTATCGTTCAGTTGCTCGAGGCGACGGTTTTCTAATTTTTCTTTGGACGTTTGCAGCTGTTAATAAAAAATATTTTTAAATTAAAGGTAACAAACCATTCCGATTCCAACAGTTATCGTGGTCGGTCAGCGGTAGACAAAAATACTAGAAGCTTTTGCTGGAAAGGTGTCTTAATTCACGCACTGAAAAGCGCATAGTAGGACGGCCCCACTAGATGGAAAGATGACCTGATAAAGGTTCCTGGGAGCCGTTGGGTGCAGGCCGCACAAGATAAATAATAATCTATTTGATTAAATACTGAATAACATACCTCCCTATTAAGCACATTTCTGTGCGCCTCAGCCTCTTGTATTTGTTCGTTGAGCGCGCAAACTTCTGCATTGAACCGCTGTTGCTGCTGAGTTAACGATTCCTTATATTGCATCTGTGGAGATAACGTACATATTAGCATTGAGTTCTGAATAACAAGCTTCCGCCCGCGGCTTCACACACGTGGGTTTGTCAAGAAAAAATTGCATATATTTCAATCGAATCCATAATCTATCTGCATACCAAATTTCATCGAAATCAGTCAAGCCGTTTAGTCATGAAAACGCAACAAACAGAGAGACGGTCAGATATAGTTACTTTCAAATTTATAATATTGGTATGGCTGTTCCACCATCTGTCCCAATGTCACCATGTTTCCAAGGTATGTTTTAGGCTACAATAGTATTAACTTTTCTGCCTAGAGAGTACTCTGTTTTCTCGTTGTATACGTAATGTGTTCTCTCGTAGTATAATGTTACCTCTAGCGTCTCCACCTCTGCTTGTAGTCTAGCGACGTCTGCAGCGGCGATGGACGCCGTGGACGGTGATGGAGAAGGCACTCCGTCTTCGCGTTGGGAACGTAATGTCTCCTCTCGTAGTTTTCTCTCCTAGAAAAATAATTTCTCTCCTGAAACGCGTGTTTCTATTTTCTCCTGCTCACGCGCACTAAAGGCGTTACATAATACCAGCGCTACAGTAACTGTACGCTACAGTGGCACACCACTGAGTGACGACTTATTTTGTTGTCTTCTAGTTGGTATAAGTATAACTGTCGTATACATAGTATGTAAAAATGGTCACAAAATAAATATTTTTGTTTGTGTATTTGAATCGTTGTCTACCTGAGAAATCATCTAGCTCTCATTTAAAAAAAAATACGGATCTGGATAATTTGTTGCTGGCTATTGAAGTTGCCGCAGATATAGATAGATAGATATAGACATTTATTTCGACACAAGTAACAAACACACAGAAACTACATACAGTGGATAAGTGAAGACAGACAATTAAATAAACACAATAAAATACAGACAATTTAAAAAACATTACTTAAGCAAAAGATAATAAATAGTACTAAAAATACGTATCCAGTCACTATGAGCCCTGTGCCGAAAAAGGGGAATGGCTCAGCATTATACTGAACAATAAACCTATTGCTCAGCGCTGGTTTACAGCCATTAAACCTGCATTGGCGCCACGGACGTCAGTCAAAAGTTAAAACTTAGCAGTGCCTATATGAAAAAGATAAGAAAATAAAAAAATAAAAGAATATTAGTAAAAGAATAATTACAAGTTGCCTGCCCACCCAATTGTACCTACCTATCTAAGATGTCGAGCAAAACACAGCTAATAATAAAGTTAATCATAAAAATAATACAACAATAAAAAAACAAGTAAAAGTACTCATAGGGTTCATGTTTGAAACGGAACATTTAAGACCTATGAAAAACAACATGTACGCAATAAATGCTTCACTTTGATTTGACCTTGTATCTCATTGAAGCCAAGAGAACATTGTATAGAGAACTAGATGAACGAAATATTATCTAGATCAATGTTGCCCAGCTGTATTTGGGCTCCAATAAGATGGGCCTTAAGTTTTTTTCTAAAATTTGTTAGATTGTTTAAGTTTCTAATAGGTGGGGGGATATTGTTCCAGCACTTGGACGCTGCGTAACAAAAACTGCCCCGAAAAGCTTCAGATATGTTAATACAAGTGTAAAAAGTTCCCATCAGGCATTTATAAGGTCGAGATTTATTGTTTACGCTATTGTCCGCCATTTTAAATGACTTTGTATTAAACTCGGGTACGAACCAGCTCGAAAAGTGGAGCGAGGTTCGATTCAACACGGACGATCTCTGTGGCGCAGTGGGCGAATAGCCGGCTGAGACGCAGGAGATTGCGGGTTCAATTACAACCGCAGAACAAATGTTCGCATGATCTACAGATATTTGTTCTGGTATGTTTTTCTATATATTATAAGTATGTATTTACAAAAAAAAGTATATAAGTATTCTATCATTTATAATGCAAACTCTGCTTAGTTTGGGGCTAGATAGCGCTGCGTGAAATGTCCAGCAATATTTATTTATTATTTGTGATGCCTTATTTACACCTACGCGACGGTACATATGCGATAAATACCCGTTTAAATCAGTAATTATGTAGTGATCGCGAAAGTTTGAAAAATATTATTTTCAGAGCACCTGCTTGACAATGCTAAATTATGTCATTTAAACCTCACCGAAAGCAGGTGATTAAATCCCTACGGCTGAGCCGGGAGTAAAGTTGTACTGAATTTCATTATGTCCACGCGGGCATAATGTGATTTGAATTGAGAACCTCATCCGTATTAAAATTTGAAGCCAAAAGTCCCACAAACAAGAATTTATTCGCAAATCGAACTAACCTCTGCACAGAATCCACCAACCTAGGTTTGGTTTGTATTGTCTCGCAGAAAGTGTGAAAAATAGAGTATTCTCCTCGTAGATCTCTGTCTGCTTCTTGGGCGTGATTATATCCCTCTCTGCATTCAGTATTCTAGTAACTCTAGAATCCTTCGTTACATTCGGGATTCAATATAGCGCCAGTGACACAAGACCCTGCTTTATCCCCTCGTTTAATAATCTACTATTATACATCTCTTGAAGGCTCTCAATTGCCGTTAGTTAATACTTACTTTAGTAGCCTCAGATATAGCGGTGTCTAGCCTAGCTTCCAGCTCCCGTCTTCCCTTGTCGGATCTCCTAATATCCTGTCTTAGGACGTCTATCTTCTGCATCGCTACTTCTAATTCCTCTTCCTTATCGCGGACCTGGGAAACATTAAAGGGCAATTTTAACTAAGAGTTTTAAATCATTAACATTACTCGTGACGGAACTTGATGTTACATGCCTATATTTTGGTGCAAGAAGTTGATTGGGAATTTGTGTTTTATTTTATTCTAACCCATATTAATATTATAAATACGACTAAATGGCTATTATAAATATGACCAATTTCGATGAAATTTGGTACACAGATAGATTATGACCAGAATTAGGACAAAGGCTACTTTTGACCCAACTGCGCAAACGTAGGGTAATTTATTTATTAATACTTAGATTCACAGTTACATTACCGTATATTATAAACTAATTAACATAGTGCTGGACTTAAACCAAATTGAATCTACATTATGTAATACTAAACTTATAAAGACACGGCAAAGTAGCTCGCCTGTTAACTTTAACATACTTACTTACCTATATATATATTTAAATTAAATATTTACATGAAAAAATACTAACAAGAAATAGTTTGCAAGAAAAAGTGAATATTAACATTTTTTAGAATATAAATTAATGAAAAAAGTGCCTCTTGAGCTATAATGTTTGCTGGATCGCATTTGAAGTGTGTGTGTGTTTATGTGTGTATAGTGTCCCTAGTGTGTGTGGTGTAGGATGTATTTTACAGTGTTATGTTATGTTTTAAAGTGTTAATTATCTGGTCATTTGGAAATTGTAATGTTTTTATTGAAAAATCACACGTACAAAGCCGCAGGCGGGTCAGCTAGTTTCATATAATTTTTGTTTCTAGAACATGGTAATTTCCTCGCGATGTTTTCCTTCACTGTTATGAGCACATATTTTTTCCGAATAGAAAAATCCATTGGTACACCGCCGGGATTAGAACACACAACCTCCGAATCGGAAGTCAGGGTACATTGGAGAGAGGTGGTGGGCTAGATGACTAACCGTGTATAGACAGACAAACATTGCTCATTATTCTACAGTAATAATAGTGACGGTATGACCAACAATGGTCTAACCTATAAAAAAACAAGTAATTTTGTAATTAAAATAAATATATATTAAAACAAAATTTAATATTAAATATTTAAAATAATGTATGTTACAGCAAATATGTAATGCAATTATTTTAAATAAACAATATTATAAACATAATAATAATCGAGTACTGGTACAGTGAGGCTTGAATAAAAAAATAAAAAACCAGGGTACGGCTGTGTTACGGACACGGCCGTGTGTAGTACGTGAATACGTGTACGTAACAGGTAATATCTTCTATACAAAATATAAAATACGCTATTTTATGTAATTTATAATCATGTTTGAACACTAAGAAGTCCTTTGGGTCATACTAAATGGAAATCTCGAAACGTAGCAAAATGACTTCAAAATAGCGGTGCTTCCCCCACCATCACGCGCGATGCGTCACAGTCCTCACTTAGCGTAACAAACTCTTTGATTCTTTAGCTGTATATAAATTTTGAATGGAGATGATGTATATGTAGCTGCAACAACAAACTGTATCCCCTGATTTTGTTATCATTCGTGTTAGGTATTGCTTTCCACTATGGTGACAATTTTAAACATGAATTCACGTAAACAAAAAATATGAGTGGCATACCTGCCGCGATAATTTCTGCTTCTGTTGCCTCAGCTCAGATAGTCGTTCTGTGACTTCGTTGTACTCCGTCATGGCCAATTTACGTTGTGATAGAGCATCTTTCAATTCTTTGTCCTGAGGATAAACAAATTTGTTTGCAGAGTTCCAAATTATTGTCAAACGCGTTCAATAGAAACTCGAGCAAAGCAAGGCGTGTACATTATTATTATTATTATCCACATATATTTAGTATTTTATAAAAAATACATTTTTCACTGCATAAAATGATAAACCACCGACCGCGAAGCAAGCGATCGGTGGCTAAGGCTGCAGAGAGAGGAACCTCCTGACTATGCGTGCTGAGTCCAGAGGGCTTAGCCAAGTTACAGTCGATTGGCGATGACGCTAGTCGATACGTCCGAAAATGTATGGGATTTGACACATGCTATAGAAATACCACGTGATTCAGCGACAACAAATGTATGTAGAAATCGAATAGATTCGTGGCGAATGTAATTTGGCTATGGGCCCAGGAGTGCTTCAGGAGCCTTCTGTACCTGACCCTTGATCCAACTCCCTAGCGAGAGCCTCCTATTATAAGCCTGTTGTGTCCCACTGCAGGGCATAAACCTCCCTCCCGTTTTTCCACTCGTCTCTGTTGTACGCGAGTAAGAGCCAATCCTTAAGGTAGGAGTTCTCATCCCGCCACCTTCGCCTGGGCCTTCAACGCGGGCATCGTCCGTTGTTTGAGACAGTAATAAAGTAAGGCTACTTTTTACCCGACTGCGCAATAGGAGGGTAATGTTTTTATTGGTAAACCACGCTTGAGGGTCAGTTAGTAGCATAATAAACTCAATCGTTTATCGTATACACTAGATACGAGACAAAAAATAATTCTTCAGAAGACACGCGTTTTTTGCTCGTATCCAATTTATACGTTACACAATTGACATAAAGTTTATAATGCTATGAACAATAAAAAAATTGCTTTATCGAGTTGGAGTTGGCAATTACAACCCCAAGCTTATCTATCATATAACTATATAAAAAAATATGTATATAAATAATTTTATATCACTTGGGAATTTGTTATATAAGGGTAGTCTTGCCCTTTAAACGATTTACTAACTTTATGAAGTCTACAAGTAGCAACAGCGAGTGGCAATTAATTCGCTTCCATTCCTCGACGATGTAAATGAAGCCTTAAGAACCTACAGTCGTTCAATGGCCTCAGTCCACTTACTTGTAGTCTCAATTTCTCCATATAATCCACTCTATCCTTAGCTAGTTCTTCCTTCTCCAAGTTCTGCGCTTGAATGATCACTTCCAACTCTCTAATACGGATGACCATTTCTTGAGGGGAATCAGGTACATCCTAAAAACATTATACAACTATTTAACGACATAAAACATATTTTTAGGTCCATTTTAGCTTTCTGCACTCTTTCCCATAACTTGATCTATGCCAAATCTCACTCTTCCGTACGTCGTAAGCTTAAAAGAGCTACAAAGTTTTCTCTTCTCGTCTATCTTCTTAATATATAAAACAAAGTCGGGTTTGTTCGAACACTTATAACTCGAGAACGGCTGGACCGATTTTCATGGTTTTTGATTTGTTGTATTTGTCGCCGTCCCGGATAGCAGAATAACTATTAAAAACATTGGAAAATTGACGAAAAAATAAAATAAAAGAAAAAACATTTTCCCATACATAATGATGGCAGATTTTCAATTTTACCGGGACGACGTACATTGACAGCCTGCGTCATATGCATGTCAAGGCGGGCGGTACGAAGTTCAGCGGGTCAACTAGAATATATATATATATAAAACAAAGTCGGGTTAGTCCATCTAAAACTCAAGAACGATGGACCGATTTTGATGATCTTTGATTTGTTGGATTTGTCTCCGCTCCGAATAGCAGAATAATTATTAAAATATTGGCAAAACTCACGCAAAAAAAAATATAACGAAAATTCATTTTCTCATACATAAAATGCAGCTAATGATGGTTGGTTGATTTTAGAGGTGGGTTTAATACCGGTAGCTTGAATATTTATCCAGTAAGCGATACATTTCCAATAAACAATTTTTAGTGTTAATCGGCGGTGCCTTTGCGACGATGAATTAAACTTACATGATTAATGAATATGTTTTGTTTAACTATTTTATACAGGCTGTTTCATTGATATTTTAGGACTTGAAATTAAGGTAGAATGAAAATTTAAAAAAATATCCATTTTAATGAAAATAAACTATTTTACAATAATACTAGCCATCAGCTCTACCCGTTATTTAAATTAATGTCGTAAATGCGGTGACACGCAGTATATAAGAGGATAAGTAGGTATTAGGTTAAGACCTTGTCCAGTTGGCGCGCGTTGGCGAGATACTTGGCGCCAATACACTGCGTCCACAAGCATCGCGCGAATTTAAAATACGCGCGTAAATCGCGTGCACTTCGCCAGACTCTCGACTCGTGCGTTATACAATTCACGCGTATCGATTCGCGGCGAATTCGCCTTTTCTTAACAAGCTCTATGAGCAGACATAGTGGTCGCAGGAAGCATCATTCATCATCATCACTACAGAATAATGTATAGATTCTTTGGTGGCGTTATCAGCTTATCAAAAGTATTTAGTATGTAGTTACCGTTTGTACCGCCCCACTGCTGAGTTGATCAAAGCACCTCACTTGCGCCTCTAAATCAGCATTCCGTTTAGACACCGCCGCCAATTCTTCTTTCAACTGTAGAAACTCTTCTGCAAAATATTACACGAATAACTTAGTCGTAGTTAAAATACACAGAAAAGTATTAACAACTAGTTGTATGCCCGCGACTTCACCTGCAAATTTCTGAATCTCGACAACAAGCCACCTACCGGGTCCAATTGTAAATATAAACCATCCAGAAACAAACACAAATACACAAAAAAATCATTAAAATAGGTCTAGCCGTTTTTGAGTTTTAGCGAGACTAACGCACGTCATACATACAACGCCGTTTTTTTTACACTGTATAGATCTTCGTTTGACCACAATCTCACCTGATGGTAAGCGATGATGTGGTCTAAGATGAAGCACTAAGATCTAGAAGTAACCTATTCACTCTTACCTTAAAGAGGCCCGGATTGTATTCATTAGGAAAAACAGACGACAGCAAAGCATTCCATACCTTAGCTGTACGCATCAAGAACGTAGAACCAAAACGGTGTGTGCGAATGGGTGGTATATTGACTAGGTACGGATAGTACTGAGCCGTGCGCCTGCTTGTCCTTTGATGGAAGGGAGGATGACGGAATCAGATCGTTAAGGTCCTGGGCACATTCCCAAAATGTATTTTGTAAAAGATCGAGGCATGCAACTTTACGGCGACTCACCCAAGTTGATTTAGAGATCTCGTTTCGCTCGATATTATAATTATTCTTATGTATCTATCAATCTATAAGCTTACCACTTCCAGCGTCTAACGCGGCGCCGCCCGCCCTCAGCTCAGCGATGGTTTGAGCGAGCAATGCGTTTTCCCGTTCAAGCGCTTTAAGCGCTGCGCGGTCACTCGCGTTCGATGGTGCCTGTAGACAATCAACAAACTATTACATCATTTTTATTGCACACAAATTATGAATGAATAAATGAAAACACTTTATTGTACGCAACATAAACAAAAAAAAATACAAAAAAAATAGAAAACACAAAGCAACTAATATAATGGGTGGTCTTATCACTTAGAAGCGATCTCATATAATGCAATTATAAAATCTCTCATCTACCACGTGTTTTGTTAAGTAAGACATTAATTTAAAACACACATATGGAATCGTTTTAACTGATTTTAGAGGTGGGTTTAATACCGGTAGCTTGAATATTTATTTAGTAATCGATACATTTCACCGGCCACCATACCCTTCAAACTGAAATACAGTAATGCTGCTTGGGGGCAGAAATAGGTATGGTAGATGTGCTCTTGATGTACACAGAAGTCAAAATATCAATCAGGCAATATTAGTTTGAAGGCAGTTAATTGAAGTGCCACTATTTCTTATAAACTTTTAATAAACTTTTTTTTTTTTTTTTTTTATAAACTTTTATTTTTTCTTATAAGTCCAGAGTGAATAGGTTATTTCTAGGCAAGTGTGCTCCGTCTTCCATCACACCATCACTTACCATCAGGTGAGGTAGCGGTCAAGCGTTTGACTATCGTCGCAAAAAGTACCTTTTTCTTGTAATTTCTTTTTTTGATATTTTATTTGTAAGTAGGTGTGTTGTAGTAAACAAGCGCGCTAATTTGCCGCGTCAGATTATAAACGTTTAGCATTACTTAATGTACATTTAATTTGGTTTAAGTTTGGTGATATGTTCAATAGTTTATAATTTACGGTAATGTTACTGTGAATCTAAGTATTACACATATATTATAAATGCAAAAGTTTGGATGTTTGTTTACGTTACGACGTGATTGAGTAATAAATAAATTGTTTGTTACTCAATCACGTCGTAACGGCTGAACCGATTTTGATGAAATTTGATATATACGTAGATTATAACCTGGATTAACACATAGGCTACTTTGAATTTGCAAACCACACGTGCGAAGCCGCGGGCGGAAGCTAGTTAATAAATAAAACAAAATACCTGGCAGGTAGCGTTTTTAGCGGGGCTGAGGGGCGCGGGGCGGCCCAAGTCCGACAGCCGCGAGCCCGCCGTGAACGTGAACCCGATGAACGGCAGGTGCACCCCGGAGAACGCGGACGACGCGGACGCAGGCGGAACTGCCTCCGACAACCTGAGAGGAAACATCAGCATTCTAAACCTGAATACAGCCTTCTGCGATCACTGTACATAATTACTGATTAAAACGGGTATTTATTGCGTATCTACCTTTTTTAGGATTCCGTATCTCAAAAGATAAAAAGGGACCTTAATAAGATCTCTCTTGTCTCTCTCTTCTCTCTCTCTCTCTCTCTCTCTCTCTCTCTTGTCCGTCTGTCTGTCCGTGGGTCACCACTGATTTTCTTCTGATCACAGATACTGAGGTCTATAGTCCCTATTAGGTGTTTAAAAATCAATTTCCTGAGTCAACACGATAAAAAGATATGGGCAAATTTAGATTTTCGCGAAAACTTGTAAGTACCAAAATTTACCTTAATTTTCAACTTTTTTTATTTTTCGGAATTTTTCCTTTACTTGTGCTGTACCTTGCTTTTAATCAAAATTGACAATTTTAGGTCAACTGGAATTACCCTATAGGTTTTGGGTCGAAAACCTACATGGTAGTTCCCGTTGACCTAGAATCACGAAATTTGTCAAAAAGCAAGGTACAAATAAAGGAAAAATTCCAGAAAATAAAAAAAGTTGAAAATTAAAGGGTCTCCCCATACATAGTTCACGCTAATTAAGATAGTCCTCTGAGTTGTATGGGCGCTCATACAATTTATTATAGATAATGGTACGGAAACCTTCGTCCGCGAGTCCGACTCGCACTTGGCCGGTTTTTATTTGTTATCCCGACGTTTCGGCTGTGTTACAACAGCCGTGGTCGCGGGCCGTCAATGGGTGAGACTAGCGCAGGATGTTACCTAATGTCAGTATCGTCCACGTCGAAGTTAGATGTATCTGTAGGACTCGACACGTCAGGAACAAACGGCGCCTGCATTTCCCTTAGATTGTCCCAATCTAATCCAGCGAACCAGGCGTGACTCTGCAAAACAAATTATCATATTATAATAATAACTAGCTGCCCCGCCCGCGACTTCGCATGGGTTGTTTTTTAAAAAAACATAACCCTCAATTTGCGCAGTTGGCTAAAAAGTAGCCTATGTACTTTCCTAGGATATAATCTATCTCCTTGCAAAATTTCATTACGACCCGTTCAGCCGTTTAGTCATGTAAAGGTAACAAACAAACAGACTTATGTATGTATTATACATATAAACCTTCCTCTGGAACCAATCTATCTATTGCTGAAAACTGCATTAAAATCCGTAGAGTAGTTTAAAAGATCTAAGCGACAGCGGACGCGACTTCATTTTATACTATGTAAAGATAAAGATATAACGTTTCTTTCAGGCATCCAAGGACGTGTGCCATTATTTGGAGCTGGGCATCACATTGGCATTGCGACGGCGATTTGTCTAAAATATCCCATTTACTAAAATAACACCTGCCGCGGCCGACTTGGGCGCGTGGACTTGGACAAATTACTAAGACGAAGGAACAAAGAGTTGTTACCTTGAAATCTTGCAATCCATTCTTTCCAAGCCGAGTCTCGGATGCGCAGATCAAACGCCTTATTAAATCTTTGGCCTCTTCTGATACCTGCAAATACATAAATAATCATAATCATTATAATTAATTTATTTGCTTCAATAATAAATATTGCTGGACATTTCACACAGCACTATCTAGCCCTAACTAAGCAGGGCTTGTATAACCAGATATCTGATAGAATACTTATACTTTTTTTTGTAAATACATACTTATAATATATAGAAAAACATCCAGACCCGGAACGAATATCTGTAGATCATGCAAACATTTGTTCCGCGGCGGGATTCGAACCCGCTACCTTCTGCGTCTCAGTCGGTTATTCACCCACTGCACCACGGAGGTAGTCAAATAAAATATGATACATCATTTGATCTAGTAATCCTGTTTAGAAATTTTAACCATTTTGACCCCTTTAGCAATATTTTTTTTACCGTGGGCACATAATATTTATATCTGTTCCAAATTTCAAATCGATAGCTTACGTAGTTGCTGAGATGGAGGTCGTCAATGTAATTTATTTACAGAGATCTTATTAAATAAAATATTATAGTGGGTCACATTCACCATCCGAGATACAAATATAAATATACAATAAAAAAAACATACCAGTAAAACAAATCTCATATATTATAGAAAAAAAAGTGGCACTCCGGGAGTGCCGACAGAAGTGAAAACATGAAAAATTACGTGTGTACTTTTTGAATCGTCAGGAACGGTGTCGGTAACGGTAACAGTGTCGCGAGTTCAATATTTTTTTCCATATCAAAAATTGCCAACGCGCCTAAAGTAGTTTTCACTTCAAAAAATACCAAACAGAAAATGTATAACAGTAAGAAAGTAATTAAATAAAAATATTAATCCAAATCACAGTGTACAATACAATAGGGACTGTCCCTATGACTTATGACAAAATATGTTAAAAAAACATGATCGATTAACTGCGAATGAGACTCGAGTGCCGAGGGTTCGGCACCAACCGATATTAGAGATTTATATTGATTTAACAGTCCATCTAGTTATCTAAGCGGTAAACCAAGACAACTTTTATGGCAGGTTTCGTGGGGCGTTTAAATCCGATAAACTTGTTTTCACACAAAACAATAAAAAGAGGGCAGATCGATATATCAAATCGCAAAGACTTCAGATTATGGCGCTTGAAATTGTACCAGAATATTGGGAAACCCAAAAACTCACAAATCATGGTAAATAAAATTAATAATTATTGATTTAAATGGGTATTTATCGCGTATACCTTTTTATTTGTTATTCCGGAGGAGTCTGCCCGCGACTACGGCTATTGCAATATAGTCGAATCGAACGCGATGAATAGACGTTTAAATGAGTAATGTTGTATGTTCATTTCATTTTCTCCTTGTAAATCTAGGTACAATGTTAGACGGTAGGGGTTTTATATACGCGCTAGATTTTGCCTTGCGGCATACATGTACGAATAGTTGAATGAATGAATGAAAACACTTATTTGTACACTTTAAAAATATAAATTACAGACCAAATAGAAGACACAAAGGAGATAGGAAAGAATATACAAATTAACTTAATAACAGCAAGAATATACAAATATTTACATATTTATTTATTTACAATAAAATACAGAAGTACAGTTGAATCATCTAAAGACCGTTGCAAACGATCTATAGATAGCTCAACTGCTCCAGATCACTACCAGGTGGAAGTGTCCCCAAGACACTGGCTAATAGTACGTAAGTATTGCATCCAAATACATAACACTGAAATGGCATAATAATTAAAATGTAGCTTACCTGCGCGGCTTGTTCGTCGGGCGGCGGGCAGTGGAAGGAGCGCGCGTGGTTCATGATCTTGCCGTACGTCTCCACCAACGACTCCGCGTAGAACGGCGTCTCGCCGAACAACATCTCGTACATGCACACACCTGACGATTACATACATACATACTTATATAAATATATGTTTTTTATCTAGCCTATGCTGTCCCACCGCTGGGCAAAGGCCTCCCCCTCATCTCTCCATTTATCTCGATCTTTTACCAAATCCCACCAGTCCCTGTAAAAAGCGTCCAAATCATCGCGCCAACACTTCTTAGGCTTTCTACGGTGTCGCTTTCCAGCCACAGGGATCGATCCAGTTACGACCTTAGCCCACCTATTTGCTTACATAATTTGTAAGCCTTGGTCGTTTGACGGTTGGATCTCACCCGGAGATTCTTGGCACCCCTGATTCCAGGGCCGGCATGAGCCTCGTCAACGCCAGCGCAGCCACTGGAGTCGCCGGACACTTGGGGTCTTGGTTGTTAAGTACTATCCATGTTGGGGGGGGGGGGGGGGGGGGGGGGGGGCACCTGCCACGCTGATCTACCTTGTACTAAGGCGATCGACATAGCTCAGCGGGTCAGCAAGCTGAAGTGGCAGTGGGCCGGTCATATCTGCCGCCAAGCCAATGACCGCTGGGGTAAACTTGTTCCGGAGTGGAAACCACATCTAGGCAAGCGACGTGTAGGACGCGCTCCGGCTAGATGGAGTGACGATTTGCGCGCTGTGGCTGACAAACATTGGATGAGAAGAGCTGAGGGTCAGGCTCAATGCCGCACCCTGAGAGACACCTACATCCAGCAGTGGACTGTTAAAGATTGATGATTATGATTAATTGTATACTAGCTGACGCGCCCGCGGCGTTGCAAGCGTGGTTGTCAATAAAATCTAAGTAGTCTATGTCCCGATCCCTGGCATAATCTATTTTTTTTATAAATAAGTAAATATTGCTTTACATTTCACACAGCGCCGTCTAGCCCCGAACTAAGCAGAGCTATGGGAACCAGATACCTGATAAATAGTTACATACATTTTGTAAGTATGTAGAAATAATGTAGGACGCCCACTGCTTAACATCCTCCATAGATTTCCAGAGCGACCTGCACCCAACGGCTCCCTGCAACCTTTGTTAAGTTACCTTCCATCTAGTGCTTAACTGATTACAGGAACAAAACTAAGAGAGTATTGATTATTAAGTATTTTCACTTACCTAATGACCACCAATCGCATTCCGGTCCATATCGCCCCTGGCCATCTTCCATCGCCTGTAATCATATTAAAAATATATTTTCATACCCAGGGCATAAAAAAATTTAATTCAATAAAAAAAAACAAATTTGAATCCAATTTGATAAGATTTGTCAAATTTGAATCCAAATTAATAAAATTTGGGTCCAATTTAATAAAAGTTCAATCCAATTTGATAAGATATGTCAAATAGTAATCCAATTTGATAAGATATGTCAAATAGTAATCCAATTTCATAAAATTTGGATCCAATTTAATAAAATGGTAATTCTATTTCATAAAACTTGTAGCCAATTTATAAAAGTATAAAAGTTATAGAGTAAATTGTAATCAATGACATCAGTGGATTCGAGAGAAATGGTGGAAATCTGCCCAGGATCGCGATAGGTAGAAGGAATTGGGGGAGGCCTTTGCCCAGCAGTGAGAAAATGCTAAAAAAAATTGTAATCCAATTTAATGAGATTTAATCATGAATTACCTACCCTCAATATTTCAGGCGAGATGTAATCCGGCGTACCGACAGCTACATTACTTTGAACCTGTAACAAATGAAATGTATTAATACCATTTCTTTAAAAAAATTACAACTAAAATATTAAAAAAAAAATGTTACCGATACTTTTGAATATCCTTGAACTTGTGTTTTGTTTTTTACATTCGTGTGTTTGATAGAAAGGTAGGGGGAGATAATCACCCATCATCCGACCTGCACGACAAAACTGGTGCATGTTGTGGCACCCAGTGTTTACAACGGACTACCCGAGAATATAAGAAACGCCTACTCGACACAATCCTTCAAATATAAGCTCAAATGGTGGTTATTCGAACTGACGCCATATGACCAAACGTGATATTTTATTTGATTTAGAATATATTAGAATAGAATATATTTATTTGACACACACAAAGAAACACAGAACGGATCACAAACAAAATAGGTAGACAGACAGGAAAAAATACAATAGAATGATATACATAGGGTGTTTGATAATATACGCACAAAAATGAACGGGGTTATTTTGATGAGCATAATAAATAAATTTGTGAAATGTTTACCAAAATACAATTTATTTTGGCATGTAAAAACAAACTTATGTTGTGCTATTGCATAATGCTTGCCATCTAACCACAGATACTGTATTGGTGACGTCTCGAGGTATATCTTGTTGTCCCTTTCTAACCCAAAACCCGCAGCCATTTCCGAAAGAGATATCAAATCGGTCTTTATTTTTGGATGTCGATTGCAAGAGTAGGCAGTAAGTTTTATATCGAATTAATCACCTAAGCTTAGTCGATTTTCTTTAAAATTTGATAATATATCTGGTAGTTTTTTTTTTTCGAGAAGATTTTTTTTATGTTTTGAGAAACCGTCACTTGAATATCGTCAGTATATCACTACACAGCCTGTATATTAGACTAACGTCCTGCAGACGCTTAGTTGAGACCTTTTTGCAACCAATTTGTGTACCTTTTTTTTTTGTTGATGATAGCCAAGCGCTTGACCACTACCTCACCTGATGGTAAGTGATGGTGTGATCGAAGATGGAGCACGCTTGCCTAGAAAGAACCTATTCACTCTGGACTTGAAGATTCCGAGATTATACTGGTTCGGAAAAACATACGTCGGATGTGAGTTCCACTCTTTATTTGTGCTAACAACCTAGTTTTATGTTGTTTTATATACAGGGTTTCCCAGAAATGGTGGATAATCCTGCACGTGCGTGTGCGGGGGGGGAGGTGGGGACCCACATCCCAAAAAAAAAAATTCTATTCCCAACAGTCCGCGGTCTACGAATTTTTTTGTAAAATTTAGAAATTTCCCAGTTTTCCTCACATTTGTGGGCATCACGTCCGCTACATGAGGCCTATTTCGGATTTTTTTCTTTTAAAGTATTCCCTAATAATGGTATTCCTAAATTACCTTTAAAAAAACGCAACTACTTAGGATAGTAGTTAACTAGTAGTCCCTAAACATAAATTTTATTTCTGAAATTTATTTTACTGCAAAGTTTGAGCACCTCTGCTGTAAAAAAAATGTATTGGAGTTTTATAGCCAACCACATAAAAAAATTACCTACATCATAAGGATTCTAAAACAGTAGCATAAGTACCTACTTTAATGGTAAAATTACTGAGCTATAGCTACTAATGTGTAAAAGTAGGCGTTTCATTACAAAATAGCAAAATTATTTGCAGATATTTTTTTTTAGTTTTTACCAGTTAAGTAGCGCTGTCGACCCTAAAATTAGACTTTACTACCTGCTCGGCACATTCAGTTGAATTCTAAGCTGTGTGAGCGAGACAAAACTGTGCTTGGGAATATTGCGAGTGAAAGGGTCAACAAATCTCCTTTGTATGGTAGAATTCGTGTTTGGTTATTGTTTTGTCTCCGTAGTTAAAACTATTTTAATTTTAGTGCATATTTCGACGTTCTCGACATCGCATGTGCTCTTGTTTTTCTGATTCTCGGTGACAAAATTCTACATTTGGCATTCTACTGGACTCGATTTGTGCATTTTGATTGGATTTTGTTTGTTTGGTGATAACTGCGACGACTCGGCATTCTACTGGACATTTGTTCTGTATATCAACAGGACTGTGTGATGTCACGAGAAATTTATACACCCCAAGAGTATTCCAATATGCATTACATTTACGGAGAATGTAGTGGCAACGCAAGTGCTGCCGCAACACTTTATCGGGAGAGATACCCGAACGCGCGTCACCCCGACTATCGAGTTTTTACAAGAGTGCACCAAGCTTACTCAGAGGGCAGAATACCTGGTACTGGCGTTGGTGGCCCTAGGAGCAGAGGACGACCCCACAATCCTGTAACTGAAGATATTGTCCTTGACATGGTGGAAGAAGATCCCAGTATTTCGATGCCAGATATCGAACGCCGTACGGGAATATCAAAATCTACAGCACATCGTATTGTGAAAAAATTTAAACTGCATCCTTATCACGTGACACGTGTACAAACATTGCTACCACGAGACTACCAAGCACGGATTGTTTTCTGCAATGAAATGTTAACAAGAATTCAAGAAGATCAAGATTTTTTCAGAAAAATTTTATGGAGCGATGAGACTACATGTAAAAGGGATGGGTATCTTAACCTTCATAACTTGCACAGTTGGCAATTGACAAATCCACATTTGATGAGAGAAGATAAATCCCAGTATCAATTTAAAATAAATTACTGGACGGGCATATTAAATGGAAAAATTATAGGCCCATATGAATTGCCGGGCAACCTAAATGGCAACAATTATTTACAATTTCTTCGAAACCAGTTGCAAATATTATTAGAAGATGAGCCACTAGCCATCCGGCAAGGAATGTGGCTCCAGAACGACGGTTGTCCGGCACATTATGCTGTGCAAGTAAGAAATTATCTAAATGATGCCTATCCCAACAGATGGATCGGCCGATTGGGGCCAATACTGTGGCCACCACGGTCCCCAGACCTAAATCCTCTGGATTTTTTTATTGGGGCTGTTTGAAGGAGCAGGTTTACAAGAAACCAATAAACTCATTAGAAGAACTTCGACTTCGCGTCGCCGAAGCAGCCAGAATTATATCATCAAAAAATTATAATAACAGATTACAAAAATCTTTTATAAAAAGGTGTAGAGCTTGCATAAGGGCATCAGGAGCCCAATTTGAACATTTACTTTGATTATTTTTATAATAAATACTTTTTTGGTCATTACTTGTTTTATTTTTTTCTTTTGCAATTTTGTAATGAAACGCCTACTTTTACACATTAGTAGCTATAGCTCAGTAATTTTACCATTAAAGTAGGTACTTATGCTACTGTTTTAGAATCCTTATGATGTAGGTAATTTTTTTATGTGGTTGGCTATAAAACTCCAATACATTTTTTTTACAGCAGAGGTGCTCAAACTTTGCAGTAAAATAAATTTCAGAAATAAAATTTATGTTTAGGGACTACTAGTTAACTACTATCCTAAGTAGTTGCATTTTTTTTAAGGTAATTTAGGAATACCATTATTAGGGAATACTTTAAAAGAAAAAAATCCGAACTAGGCCTCATGTAGCGGACGTGATGCCCACAAATGTGAGGAAAACTGGGAAATTTCTAAATTTTACAAAAAAATTCGTAGACCGCGGACTGTTGGGAATAGAATTTTTTTTTTTGGGATGTGGGTCCCCACCTCCCCCCCCCGCACACGCACGTGCAGGATTATCCACCATTTCTGGGAAACCCTGTATATGTGTGTAGTATACTGTATTTTAATTATTTTATTATTGTATTATTTTAAGCCAAAGGGAAGGGTTATGTTTTAGCAGGCTGTATATATGTATGTTTGTATTTACGTATGTTCCACCATAGTGCCTAAACAACCCATCCGATTTTGATGAATGAGGTGTCAATCGATTCGTTATTATGGTGCGGGTGACATAGGATACTATCGACAAGCTTTGCCTACCTTGCCATCTTCCCCCAATCGTAGACAAGATCCGAAGTCAGCTAGCCGTATGTGTCCGCTCGCGTCTAGTAAAACATTATCCGGCTTTATATCCCTGAAAATAAAATAAAATATATATATTCATGTTTATTTGCTTTATCACACTAATATTATAAATGCGAAAGTTTGGATGTTTGTTTATTTATGTTAGTTTGTTACTCAATCACGTCGTAACGGCTAAACCGATTTCGATGAAATTTAGTATGTAAGTAGATTATAACCTGGATTAACACATTGGCTATGATATGATGCTCTGCCGCGTACATCAATGTTTAGCAGTGAATGTCTTATGGCTGTTATGTTGCTGTACTCATCTATGTACGCCGTCCTACGGCTGATATATTGCTGTACTCACCTGTATACGCCGTCCTACGCCTGATATTTTGTTGTACTCACTTGTGTACGCCGTCCCACGGCTGACATATTGCTGTACTCACCTTTGTACGCTTTCCCACAGCTGATATATTATTGTACTCACTTGTGTATGCCATCCTACGGCTGATATTTTGGTCTACTCACCTGTGTACGCCGTCCTACTGCTGATATTATGGTGTACTCACCTGTGTACGCCGTCCTACCACTGATATTATGGTGTACTCACCTGTGTACGCCGTCCTAAAACTGATATTACGGTGTACTCACCTGTGTACGCCGTCCTACGCCTGATATATTGCTGTACTCACCTGTGTACATATCCCCCGGCGTGCACACTCTGCACGGCGAGCACCATCTCCGCGATGTAGAACTTGGCCATGTCTTCAGGAAGGCGGTCCTCGAACTTAGACAGGAGCGTCAGCAAGTCGCCGCCGCAATAGTAGTCCATTACTAGGTACTGCCGAAAAAATACTTATTTTTAGACATAATTTCTACTCTGGTAATAAAATTAGATATCTGAGAAAACTTTATCATCGTTATATGACTTTGACAAATTGACAACCTCCGTGGCGCAGCCGACGACTAACCGGCTGATATTCAGTAGTGGGTTCGATTTCCGCCACGGAATAAATGTTTGCATGATCTACAGATTCGGGTCTGGGTCCGGGTCTGGATGTTTTTCTATAAATTATACGTATGTATTTACAAAAATAAGTATTGTACCAGTGATCTGCTTGTCATAGTACAAGGTTTGCTTAGTTTGGGGCTAGATAGCGCTGTATGAAATGTCCAGCAATATTTATTTATTTATTTTATTTATATCAGCCACATGAGATTCACTGCTGAACATAGGCCTCCCCCGTAGATTTCCAGAGCGACCGATCTTGTGCGGCCTGCACCCAACGGCTCCCAGCAACCTTTATCAGATCGTCTGTCCATCTAGTGGGGAGCCGTCCTACGCTGCGCTTTCCAGTGCGTGGTGTCCACTCGAGAACCTTTCTGACCCAACGGCCGTCAGTTGTTCGAGCTATGTGCCCTGCCCACTGCAACTCCTGCTTTCTAATCCTTTGTGCTATGTCAGTGACTTTGGTTCGTCAACGAATCTCCTCACTGATTATATCACATAGAGAAACACCAAGCATAGCTCTCTTCGTAGCACGCTGGGCCTTTTTATGAGGCGTGTACTGAAAAACCTGTTTCTGTCCTGCTAATTGTACTTGCAGTAATCGTCATTTTTGGGATTTTCACTTTTTTGCAAAAATTACATGTCAATAGGCTCAATCTAAACATAAAAAAATAATTTTTATATATTTTTTTTAAGTGAAAACTTCTTTAAGCGCATTGGGCAATTTTTGTAATGGGGAAAAAACCGTTGAACTCGCGACACTGTTACCGTTACCGACACCGCTGTATATAAGTTTCTCGTAATTGTTCAAGTTTTCACTTCTGTCGGCTCTCCGGGAGTGCCACTTTTGTTTTATTATAAACACGTTTTTTTATTTAACGAAAAACGCAGGTTTTGCAAAAAATATTGCTTTTGCAACAAGATCTGCAGCATTCAGTATGTGAGACTATTGGGTTGGGATGCGAATTAAAGTTTTAACAAAACAATACATGTAATGTTTTATACTTAAATTTATATATCTACTAACACAAATGGACTTGTAAACCTCTATTGTCTGATTTAATAAATGAATTTGAATGAATAAATGAATAAACGTTTACTGTACTTGATTTTTCTTATTTTTAGGTACACTTCAAAGGTTCCCAAATTTTAAAACCATCTCAAAAATGTTAAGCCTAGACGGGACTTGAACCCGCAACCTTCCTCTTGATACGAGGATGCACTATCCAATTGTGCTACCGGGCTCTGTCACGTCAGGGTCGAAATTAGTGAGATGATTCAGATTACGAGTAAAGCGCCGTTAGCTCCATCTACAGGAAAACTTATAAAGTTTTTGAGTTGCTCAATGCCAAACGTTGCAGTTTAGTACATTGACAAGATACGTCGCGTCGCTTATTTCAAATAGTATTTTTACGGCCCTTGTAGGCTTAAAATTTTGTTTTAAAATATTGGTATTTTCCGTATGTGTTCGGATAACACTATAAAAAATAAAAATACTACATCAGAAGTTATTATAACATGGACTTTTGTCTAGATATCAAAAAATATGTTTCCCGCGTTTATCCCCAAACCACCATTTTGCAAGTACTGCGTTTGCAATAAAGATAGCAGATTTCTGTACCATACTATTGCATGCAATTATGTGCGAGTGAGAGAATATAATTTGCGGCGCCATTTAAGATTAGTTTCTTGGTATTATACGAGGCATGCCTTTTAAGTTCTGTCGTTTCCATATTTTCCGGCAATTTTGAATTTGGAATTGTTCTATATTCGAATGTGTTTACATTTTGAATCTCAAAACAGTTGAAAGTATTAGGATTAATGCTATTGTTTAGTCACAGTTTCGATTTGAATCTGTCAGGTCACGTACGAAAATGAATCTTTCTAAGGAAAATGTTCGTGCAATAATTTTCTACAACTTTAGAAGAGGCCTGACACGGCTTCAGTGTTTAGAAGAGCTAACATCTGTGTTCAGTGATGTAGCCCCATGTCTGCGGACTGTCGAACGCTGGTATTTAGAATTCCAGTGTGGACATACTAGTGTTAGTGACAGATTTCGCGAAGGACGCCCAAAATCCGCCTTCACTGAAGATAACATCATTGCTGTGAGACAACTAATTCTCGAAGATCGTCATGTGACGTATCGAGAGATAGAGGCTCTATTAGGCATCTCAGGGACAACCATTCAGAAGATCTTGCATGAAGCGCTTGGTGTGAGAAAGCTAGTTTGCCGTTGGATACCGCATCTGCTTTCCGACGATCACAAGGCGGCCCGCGTCAGATGGTGTAAGAAAACTCTGCAAAGGTTCAACCGAGGGGAGTCAAATCACGTCTACGACATCATAAGTGGTGACGAATCTTGGATCTATGCCTACGATCCTGATTCCAAACAACAATCTACAATCTGGGTCTTTCAAGACGAGCCAAAGCCGACTAAAGTTGTTCGTTCTCGAAGCACTTCAAAGAAGATGATGGCCACGTTCGTTGGAAAAACCGGCCATGTTGCGACTATTGCACTTGAAGATCGTAGAACGGTTAACGCAGAGTGGTATACTACAGTTTGTTTACCACAAGTCATCGCCGAACTTCGAAAATCTAACTCAAAGCGACGCATCATCCTGCACCACGACAACGCAAGCTCACACAGCGCTCGTCAAACGATTGAGTATTTGAAGCAGGAAAAAGTAGAAATTCTTGACCATCCTCCATACAGTCCTGACCTAAGCCCTAACGATTTCTTTACATTTCCTAAAATTAAGAAAAGTCTTCGTGGTCAAAGGTTCCAGTCCGGTGAAGAAGCAGTCGACGCTTTCAAGTCAGCCATTTTGAACACCCCACTTTAGAGTGGAATAAATGTTATAATAACTGGTTTGAGCGAATGGAAAAGTGTATTAAGCTACGCGGTGAATACTTTGAAAAACAATAAAAAGTACTATAAGGTTCTAGTTGTGTTTTTTTCTTCAAACGACAAAACTTAAAAGGCATGCCTCGTATACCTAAATTAAATTCTATAAATGATAAACAAATTCTTACCAAGTTGTGTTCATCTTGAAAGGCGTAGTGCAGGTTCGTAATCCACCTCCTATCTCCAAAGACGAGTACATCTCTTTCTTCTTGAAAACATGCCGTTTCCGCCCTCTGTGGAAAAAGGCATTGGTATACTACGTGTTTTGTTATATACGACATTAAATGAAAACACGGGTAGAGTTAATGCCTAGTATTGTTGTAAAATAATCTTTTTCAATTTCATTACCATAGAACATTTTCCAACAACCTTAATATCAAGTCCTAAAATATCAATGAAACAGCCTGTATAAAATAGATAAACAAATCATATGTACGTATCATATCATTCATCATGTAGGTAACTGTTAAACTGACTAAGCGACATCGTCGCAAAGGCGCCGCCGATTAACGTTAAAAACTGTTTATTGGAAATGTATTGATTACTGGATAAATATTCAAGCTACCGGTATTAAACCCACCTTTAAAATCAGTTAATACGATTGTTACGATATACGATGTTATGTACGACATTAATTTAAAACACACATTTGACTTTACCTATAGAGGTTGTCGAAGTGGGTATAATGCCTGTAGCTTGAATCCAGTGTTCGATACATTTCCAGTAAACCATTTTTAAACACTCTGTATGTCAAGGTCATCGAACTTGATCACATGTTGTACAGATTACATTGACGACCTCGCCACGGAGCGGGCGAATAGCCAGCTGAGACGCAGGAGATTGCGGGTTCAATCCCCGCCGCGGAACAAATGTTTGCATGATCTAAAGATATTTGTTCCGGGTCTGTGTTTATCTGCATACTATAAGTATGTATTTACAAAAAAATAAGTATATAAGTATTCTATCAGTTATCAGGTTCGCATAGAAGCTTTACTTAGTTTGGGTATGTGTGAAATATCCAGCATTATTTATTATTTATATACCTTGAGCATCTCCCATTTATTGAGAATCTTCATGGCGTAGACCCGCTCGCCTGTGGTGGTGGAGACGGCGCCGCCCGTTGCCGTGTTACTGCTGCCATCTGTGCCCTATAAAAGGTATTGACATTCACATATACACATAATTCTTCATTGTTACATCAAATTATAATAACTTAACCTAGAACTGGTTAATTTTGAATGTTTTAAGCGTTGAAACGGAACGTATATTTTTTTACAAGCTTTTTATTAACTTGCAATGTTTGTCTGGGTGGTTTCTTGCAACTGAATTTTAAGCCCGTTCCCCTCAACCGATTGAGCTAAAATTTGGAATACATATGTACTATATACTAGGTTTCGCCATTTTAGCGTACAAACATTACAATTAGTCACATAAATTACAACAATAAAATTAAATCTCATACATAATTAATTATAAATTCCAAAGGTTTTCGATATTTGAGTATAATTTATACAATAAATAAATGATATAAATAAATGTATTATACTATTAATTTATACAATAATAATAATAATAATGTTAAAATTTTGATAAATAGTAGAAGTCATAGTCATAATAATATATTTTTTTGCGAGCGTTCCGAACAAAATGTTATTCGTTTAAACGTAAGAAAAGCACAATTTTGTTTGGCTTTGCTTCGTTTTTTGCATTTGCCATAAAGCGCAATTTATTAAGTTCGATCGTTCGAGGATACAAAATGTGCGTAACGGTTTTGGGCTTCGCCCCCCCCCCCCCTCCTCATTATCTTAGCCATTGAAATTGATTGGAATTGCTCCAACTCGTTCAAAAATGTTACAATTTAGACGTAATTTATTTTCTTTATTGTTATGTATTCTAAAAGGATCATTAAAAAGAACAACCAGCCTTGTTTCTTGCCATTCTTTCCTGGCTTGGTCGCGGAGGAACAGGCAGTAAAATTGACGTTTCAAAGTAATCGTTGGTGATTTTAATGAATAACAAGATTTTAAATTTGATTTTTGGAAGCCACTTACTTAATTATTGATTAAAACGGGTATTTATCCCGTACGCACCTTTTTTATTTGTAATCCCGACGAAAATAAACAAAGAACATATGCGATAAATACCCATTTTAATCAATAATTACGTACAATGATCGCGAAAGTTTGAAAATACTGTAGCCACTTACTTGCATAAAAGACGCCCTGACGACGCAAACTTCACCGAACGCCCCGCGACCGATGACTTTGACGAGCTCGAAGTCATCGCGTGTTAGTCTCAGCCTCTTCAGCGATGTTACTACCGGTTTTACTGCAAACAAAAACTATTTTTCACCACTCATGCTCTGAAAGTTGATCATTGTTAACTAGATAACGGCTCCGTAAATGCGTTATTAATTAAATGATTCATTAAAGTAAATTTTAAAATAGAACGAGGCTAATTACATTCACAATATACTATAATGATATACAATCTCCATAAAAAATGTATAATTCTATTTAAAAATAGAACTGGCCACAAGCCCGATTGTAAAACAAAAAACAAGCAACGTATGCTATACCTACTCTCTAGTGTAATTAATCGATTTCAGCCCTTGCAGTATAAATTTCTATAAAATAAATTTCTAACTCAAGAACGGCTGAAGCGATTTTGATGATCTTTGATTTGTTGTATTTGTCTCCGTTCCAAATAGCAGAATAACATACTAATAATAATAAAGTCTCAAACGTAATGTTTGGACTTGCCTCTGACTAATCCGCACCCCCCCCCCCCCCCATGACTAGTGATACTAAAAAAACTTCCCCAGGGACCAGCAGTAGGTTTCTTAGTAGCATTTGTCCGAACTAAAATTTATAACTATATTCTGTTTTTTTTATATGACGCCAGCAGGTACTTGGTAAATAATATGAGGATTATAAATGGGGTAGGTTGTTAATGGAGATCAGCAAGCAACTATCAACCCTATATAGTAGAGATAAGACTCACCATACCTAATAAAATCCGCGACAGGTTTCTTCCGCCTCAGACTGCTATTGCAACACTCATCGTACAGTACAAGTGGGCATAACATACACCATATCTTAAGATAGTCTAGTGAACATAGACTCTATCTTAATATATAAAACAAAGTCGGGTTTGTTCGAACACTTATAACTCGAGAACGGCTGGACCAATTCTGATGGTTTTTGATTTTTTGGATTTGTCTCCACCCCGAATAGTAGAATAACTATTAAAATATCGGAAAAAATTACGCAAAAAGATATAATGAAGATAATTAATTTTCTCATACATAGATGCAGGCGGGTGACGTACATACATTGACAGCCCGCGTCATATGCATGTCAAAGCGGTACGAAGTTCGGCGGGACAGCTAGTACATTATACATAAGAATCATCATATCTAATAAAGTCCGCGACAGGTTTCTCCCGCCTCAGACTGCTATTGCAACACTCATCGTACAGTACGAGTAGGGCATCTACTAAGGTCTCTACGCTGAGATCAGCAAGCAACTATCAACCCTATACTGTAGACATAAGACTCACCATATCTAATAAAGTCCGCGACAGGTTTCTCCCGCCTCAGACTGCTATTGCAACACTCATCGTACAGTACGAGTAGGGCATCTACTAAGGTCTCTACGCTGAGATCAGCAAGCAACTATCAACCCTATACAGTAGACATAAGACTCACCATATCTAATAAAGTCCGCGACAGGTTTCTCCCGCCTCAGACTGCTATTGCAACACTCATCGTACAGTACGAGTAGGGCATCTACCAAGGTCTCTACGCTGAGACCGGCTCGCGACGGTACGCTGCGCCCGCATGAGAACATAGACTCCAGTTGTTTAAGGCGCTTGATGCCGAGCACTGTAACAAAAAAAACTATAGATAAACTCAACATTATGACACCCTAGAATCATGAGATACCAAAGTTACCGAAGTAACTTTTAAGAAGATCCTTGTTTCGCGGCGTCGAATGTTGTATCGCGACGCCGCGAAACGCACGACGCTGCTCGAAGCAGCGCGTGTTCAAGTATCTGCGCATCGCGTCGCGTCTCAGTGCTTGCGGTCACCGGAGGCGAAAGGTTCCACAGTACCGGGCTGCGCAGCGCGACGCAAGGCGACGTAACGACGCGTGCTTCGACACGTATCTATTTAGGACATTGTGAAATGAGGACATCATGATACATTTACCTAGTGACCTATTAAATGAACGCTGGGAAACAATTAATGAGTCTAATTGTGCGAAACATGTGCGTTTACATAACTTTCCGTATTTATAAAACGGAATGTTTGTCTTCACTAATATTATAAGAAGGTAAAGTTTGTTGTTTGTATGTTTGTAGGGATAATCTCTGTAAACTACTAAACCGATTCTGAACATTATTTCACTGATAGAAAACTACAATAACCTTGAGTTCTATTGTCTATATTTTATTTTGATAAAAATCCGTCCAAATTCGAGGCAAGTCAGTTATGTTGGCTTGTATGTTATGAGAAGTATAATTTTTTTGTTTATTTTTTGGCGTTATTTTTGTGATTACGTACATAGTACATTACATACAGACAGACACTGCTCATCTTTAGGATATTTGTGATCTGGGGTTTTTTTTATACAACCAAAGTGGCAAAGTATTGCCACTTAAGTCAAGCAGCCTAGGATACGTGCCCTACGATGCACTTGAGGCATTCAGGTGTAAAGCCTCATGAGCCTGTAATTTCACCGGCAACCAAACCCTTCAAACCGAAACACAGCAATGTTGCTTGGCGGCAGCAATAGGTATGGTGGTAGTACTTCCCCGGGCGAGCACTTTCACCAGGAACTCTACTATTATCATGATGATAATAGATTATGGCTCATCTATTCAAATATTTCGACGAGCGATGACGCGAATGTAACTCCGTATTAAGCGGACTAGGCCGCGGGCAATCAGTAGTTTACAAACAAACAGTTATACATGTGGTTTGCAGAATAAACGTTTATTTATAGACTTTTATGAAGTTCGTTACTCCTTGGAGTAACCAAAGAAGTTCCAAAAACAGAAATCCAGTTAATTTCGAAGATAAAATTTACAGCTTTTTAAGTAGCGATCTAAGAAGAAGCCAAGAAGTAAATACGTTTCAATCTTTACAAATAAAACGCTTTGTGGCTTGCTTTTTTAACCTACGACGCAAAAAAGGGGGTGTTATAAGTTCAATGTTTCCACAAGTTCAGTTTCTAAACGGATAGACCGATTCGGACGCGGTTTGTTTAGGCTAATTTATCTGGGCATAGGACAGACAAATGGGCAACAGTTGTCACACAATGGGTACCTGAAGATGGGCGTCGACGCCGGGGCAGACCGAGGAAGCGTTGGCGTGACGACCTTTATGCCTTTCAAGATGGCTGATGGGACGTGGCGAGTGAACGCGAGATGTGGGGGGAGACCTTTGCCCAGCAGTGGGAAAGTATAGGTTAAGGAAAAAAAGTTTAACTAGTGTGGTTCTTGGCTATAATAAATAAATAAATAAATATTGGTGGACATTTCACACAGCGCTATCTAGCCCCAAACTAAGCAGAGCTTGTACTATGGGAACCAGATAACTGATAGAATACTTATATATAGGTATATTTTTACTGTAAATACATACTTATAATACAAGTACGAGGCATGCCTTTTAAGTTTTGTCGTTTGAAGAAAAAAACACATCTAGAACCTTATAGTACTTTTTATTGTTTTTCAAAGTATTCACAACGTAGCTTAAAACACTTTTCCATTCGCTCAAACCAGTTATTATAACATTTATTCCACTCTAAAGTGGGGTGTTCAAAATGGCTGTCTTGAAAGCGTCGACTGCTTCTTCACCGGACTGGAACCTTTGACCACGAAGACTTTTCTTAATTTTAGGAAATGTAAAGAAATCGTTGAGGCTTAGGTCAGGACTGTATGGAGGATGGTCAAGAATTTCTACTTTTTCCTGCTTCAAATACTCAATCGTTTGACGAGCGCTGTGTGAGCTTGCGTTGTCGTGGTGCAGGATGATGCGTCGCTTTGAGTTAGATTTTCGAAGTTCGGCGATGACTTGTGGTAAACAAACTGTAGTATACCACTCTGCGTTAACCGTTCTACGATCTTCAAGTGCAATAGTCGCAACATGGCCGGTTTTTCCAACGAACGTGGCCACCATCTTCTTTGAAGTGCTTCTAGAACGAACAACTTTAGTCGGCTTTGGCTCGTCTTGAAAGACCCAGATTGTAGATTGTTGTTTGGTATCAGGATCGTAGGCATAGATCCAAGATTCGTCACCACTTATGATGTCGTAGACGTGATTTGACTCCCCTCGGTTGAACCTTTGCAGAGTTTTCTTACACCATCTGACGCGGGCCGCCTTGTGATCGTCGGAAAGCAGATGCGGTATCCAACGGCAAACTAGCTTTCTCACACCAAGCGCTTCATGCAAGATCTTCTGAATGGTTGTCCCTGAGATGCCTAATAGAGCCTCTATCTCTCGATACGTCACATGACGATCTTCGAGAATTAGTTGTCTCACAGCAATGATGTTATCTTCAGTGAAGGCGGATTTTGGGCGTCCTTCGCGAAATCTGTCACTAACACTAGTATGTCCACGCTGGAATTCTAAATACCAGCGTTCGACAGTCCGCAGACATGGGGCTACATCACTGAACACAGATGTTAGCTCTTCTAAACACTGAAGCCGTGTCAGGCCTCTTCTAAAGTTGTAGAAAATTATTGCACGAACATTTTCCTTAGAAAGATTCATTTTCGTACGTGACCTGACAGATTCAAATCGAAACTGTGACTAAACAATAGCATTAATCCTAATACTTTCAACTGTTTTGAGATTCAAAATGTAAACACATTCGAATATAGAACAGTTCCAAATTCAAAATTGCCGGAAAATATGGAAACGACAGAACTTAAAAGGCATGCCTCGTATATAGAAAAACATTCAGACTCGGTACAAATATTTAGAGATCATGCAAACATTTGTCCCGCGGTGGGAATCGAAAACTATGTAAGTTTTGCGAAAAAGAGGGTGTCGGAAGATTTTTAAATTTATATTTGTTTTATATTACATGCGTCATGGAACAAGCTAATGTTAGGTGGTAACTTTCGCATAATATAAAAGCATCGCCTCGTAATCACGCATCTGAGGAACGTGCTGCGTCCATTAACTTAGGACGAGCGCAGAGGATCGACCGTACCACCCGGCCTCTAACAACCGCCACGGAAGTCGGTGCCTCGTTTTGAGAATTCAATTCACACTACGTAACCAGAAACCATTTCATCCTCAACAATAAACAGGAAACGCCAAATGAAAAAGGATTGCATTACCACACTATTGTTTATTCTATGGCATCGCTATGGAAAACGGAGGTCATACATTACAGTGTATGAATCAGAGTTTATGTATGTGATAAATAGACGAGCCTTTACAAATAATAATAACTTATACCCTGAATTAGCTACTCTAGTTCTAATTCTAGGGTGGGGGGAATAAGATCTGCACTGACGTCCCGCATAGGGATGTTTCGGCATTATCCCCCTTCTAACCTTGACTACCTCCGTGGCGCTATGGGCGAATAGCCGGCTGAGACGCAGGAGGTAGCGGGTTCGATTCCCACCGCTGAACTAATGTTTGCATGATCTGCAGATATTTGTTCCGGGTCTGGATGTTTTTCTATATATAAGTATGTATTTACAAAAAAAAAGTATAGGTATAAGTATTCTATCAGTTATCTGGTTCCCATAGCACAAGCTCTGCTTAGTTTGGGGCTTGATAGCGCTGTGTGAGCTGTCCAGCAATATTTATTTATTTAATCTAACCCCAGCCATCCTAACTCCTTCAAGTATCGGAGTAGGACTAGGTTGGTGGCAGCAGTTTCCTAGAGTCCCCGAATTCGATACTGACGTCGAAGTTGACTCGATTAGCTCATGCCCGTCTTCAGTCTGGCTTCTTGTGTGACCGTACAGTACAGCAGCATGTGAATTAGCTACTTAAGTCTTTAGTCTTTAGATAAGACGAAAATCAAATGCCCATGGACCAACTCCATTATCAGTTGGGAACTCCCTCGAAGTTGTTAACCGGTGTGTCTACCGACAAACAATCCAGTTAGGTTAGTCCAGCTTCGAGAAAGAGGTAGACGAGTTCAACTCGACTGGATAGCGTTCGGGAAACTACGAGACGTCTTCTAGTCCAAAAATCAACGAAAGTCTATGTCCAGATGTTACCAATGATGAACCAATGAATCATTGGCTGATATATCCCAGAGGATTAGCAAAAATCAAAATCTTTTTATTCATTAAAATCACAAGGATCACTTTGAAATGTCAATTTTACTGCCTGTTCCTTCGCGACCAAGCCAGGAAAGAAAGGCAAGAAACAAGGCTGGTTGTTTTTTTATTGATCTTTTAGAATACATAACAACATAGAAAATAAATTACGTCTAAATTGTAACATTTTTAAACGAGTTGGAGCAATTTCAATCCCAAGCTTCTCTATCATCTAAATAATCCCTAGTCTTAGTACAGCCCAATTTCACCCACTGCTGAGTATAGGCCTTCACACGTTTGTGCCATCCGCCACGATCCTGCGCTAGTCTCACCCATTGACGGCCCGCGACTTTAACGATGTCGTCCACCCATCTCCCTGCCGGACGTCCTACCCCTTCCAGGTGAATGGTGGCCGAGGAATGGCTGCAGGACGTAGTACATAATTAAGTAAATAAATTAAACCTTACCAGGCACATTATTGCTTGGCACGGCCACATCAGTCGATGGCTCCTCCTCGTCCGACATCGTCACAACACTTCACTTCATGTCCATAAGATTCCGTATAAAATCTAGTTCACTTCATGTTCTACGATCAGTACAAAATCTACAAGGCAGGCTTATTGTGCTTGGGTCTTCATTATTCTGCTTCTGAAAAGATATAAAACTTCATTATCATCATCATTCTCAGCCCGTGTCGACCCACTGCTGGGCATAGGCATCTCTTTGTTTCTGTCATTCTTCCCGATCCTGTGCCAGTCTGAACCACGTACGGCCCACGGTCTTATTGATATCGTCGACCCATCTCGCTGATGGACATCCCCTATTTCGATGGCCAGTTCTCGGCCTCCACTCTGTTAGTGCCTTAGTCCATTTGTCGTCACTACGTCTGGCCAAGTGTCCTGTCTAACTCCACTTGAACCTAAAATTCGCTTCCCAATACCGAAATTCGCAAGCAGACTAAAGTACAAGACGTCATAAAACTTATTTAAATTTTTTTATGTTTACATACGAGGCTATGAGAGGGTTTGTTTCGTAATCCCCACCCCTCTGCCCCACCAGTGGGGATTTTGAAATAAATACCAAATCATGCTATCGTAATCCCCACTTCGTGATAATTGGTGAAGCATTAAATAAAATAAATAAATAAATATTGCTGGACATTTCACACAGCGCTATCTAGCCCCAAACTAAGCAGAGCTTGTACTATGGGAGACAGATAACTGATAGAATACTTATATACTTTTTTTTTGTAAATACATACTTATAATAAATAGAAAAACAACCAGACACGGAACAAATATCTGTAGATCATGCAAACATTTGTTCCGCGGCGGGAATCGAACCCGCTACCTCCTGCGTCTCAGCCGGCTATACGCCCACTGCGCCACGGAGGTCGTCATTGGTTGTAATATTTAAATCAAGCAGTAAATATTGAGATTTATTTATGAAATTGCATAGCTATTTGAACCTGTTTTGTTATGTACGACATTCATTTAAAACACACATCCGGAATAGTAATAACTGATTTTAGAGGTGGGTTTAGCATGAATAGTTATCCAGTAATCAATACATTTCCAATAAACAATTTTTAACGTAAATCGGCACCGCCTTTGCGACGATCTGCTTAGTCAGTTTAACCTACTTACATGATGAACAAATATGATTTATTTGCCTATTTAATACAGGCTGTTTTATTGATATTTTAGGACTTAGAATATCAAGGTTGTTTGAAAATTTAATTTGATAAAAAACCTATTTAACAACCATTAGCCCTTCCCGTGTTTTCATTTAATGTCGTACATAACGAAAAACGTGCATATAAAATAATTATTATCTAACAAGGGGACGGCACGACCTTGGGGAAACGGATTTGAATGAAATTTCGTGTAGTGGTAGAATATCATGTGGGTACTACCACTGTAAAATATTTCCGTCCAATGCCCAGTAGGAGCTGAGAAAAACGCATACAAAGTTTAGCTCGCACTTTATGTATAAGTTACATTAGTTGCCACGCCGAGCGTGCCGTGGCGTGAGCGGTAATGCTCTAGACTTGTAGTCCCGTCTGTGCGGGTTCAAGTCCAGTTAGCTGACTTTTTTTTCTATTTTTCTTTTTATTTTTTTTGTTATATAAACGATATAAATAATATATTGAATAAACTATATAAATTATTTATCATATACATATTTATAAATTAAAAATTATAAGTCGGTACAGAATAAATTTTGTGTTCTGGTAAATCTTTTAAATTTATTACTACAATTATAAATACAATATTCTATATATAAAAATCATTTTAACAGTCAGATGTACAAGACCCTGAATGATAATTGTGATAAAAACATTCAAAACAAAAATTCTTTCTGCACCAAGAACAACAAATAAATGCTGCTTTTTTACAATTACAATGTGTTTGCAACGGTTTAAGGAAAAACAAGCTTCATTTACATTTGTGAAATTTTTTTTGTATCACTGATTGTGAGTCCACTGGCGTACCAGGCATATTGTATCATTTCCTGAAATATTGGTGCTGATAATTGGTGATGAACAATTGAATGGATTTTTAAGCAATCTTCACGAGAATGAATTTCATAATTTTTGTCTAATAGATCAGCAATGTTCTGTAATCGTTTGATGAAATTTTTTGTCTGTCTATAGAAATAAACGTCACATGGTTGAACTAACGGAGTACATTTTGGAGGTATAATTTTTGTTGTGCATGTGGGCATTTTATCTTCATCTAGGAATATTTCATCATATAATTCTGGTTTTGTTTGTCCTGTCCATGAGTCAATTATTAAAAGAAACTTATTCTTCTGAACATATGGCACCAAGCATTTTTCCAGAAAGGTAAAATTTCCCACTCCTATTCTATTGTTATGTCTAGAGCAGGTATACATTTTGCGCTACACTCGATCGACTTAAAATTTTTAATTTATAATTTTTTATATGACAAATAATTTATATAGTTTATTTAATAAATTATTTATATAGTTGATATAATAATTTTTTTTTTAAATAATAAAAAGAAAAAGAAAAATAGGAAAAAAAGTCAGCTGATTGGACTCGAACCCGCACAGACGGGATTACGAGTCTAGAACATTACTGCTTACGCCACGGCACGCTCGTCGTGGCAGCTAATGTAACTTATACATAAAGTGCGAGCTAAACTTTGTATGCGTTTTTCTCAGCTCTTACTGGGCATTGGACGGAAATATTTTACAGTGGTAGTACCCACGTGGTATACTACCACTACACGAAATTTCTTTGAAATCCGTTTCCCCAAGGTCGTGCCGTCCCCTTGTAAGTTTGTTTCTGTTTTTGCATGTACTGCTTAATGTTTATTTTCGATAGTTTTAATATATTATGTGTGCCATGTGGCAAATAAATGATTATCTATGTACCTATGTCTTTAGAGACGCCAGAAAAAGATGGCAAGATCAGGATGCATTTGAGTAACAGACTATTGCAGCTCAAGAAGGTTTTTATTGGCAACTTTAAAAATTCATGCTCAAGATTCACACTTGAGTTTAATACTAGATATTTTTTATATCTGTAATCTTTTTATACTCTAATTAAAAGTTATAATAATTGCAATTCATTAAAAGCTGAATTTTCCTTATTCTCCAAATGATTAACAATTTAATTTCCCATGTTAGTATCCTCATAAGAACAGTGGTCTCGACTTAACCCCATCACATACTATAAAGTCTTTACATCAATCAATTTGAAGATTCCGTCTTAATTATGTCTGATATGCGTTTGTATGCGGTCGCAGGTCTGCCCGCGACCACGGCTGTTGCAAACAGTCGAAAACGTCGGGATAACAAATAAAAAAGGTATGTATGTACATACACGATAAATACCCATTAAATACGTAATTACGTACGATCGCGAAAGTTTGTAAAATACGATTTTATCTTATTCTTGTCTTCAGTTCCTGAAGAACTGTGTTATTTTTTAAGCCCCGAGGCAAGAGAGATTTTACAAGTCTGACGCATATGTTTCTCGTCTCTGGCATTATAGTTCCCAATGAACAATTTGTTGAACAAAGTTGGACAATTTGGATGCAGTTTTTTTAAATGATATGTTAGTATAACTGGCACGGTCCTAGCTATGTGTGATGAAGATCAGGTTTCACTTTTGATGAAAATTAAAATTGCTTACAGGTTTTTTATATGTTATAATAATAATAAAGCCCATTTATTTCCAATCTTCAATTACATATATGTATGTATATGCATTTCATAAATTGAATTCTTTACAATGATTATTAATAAAATTATACATATCGCTTCTAATATGATAGTAATTAATAATTCTTAATAATTATATATTACGCAAAAACTTATATTATTATTTTATTTCATTTTCACCACTATCGCTACTGTTTCTATCACAGGTGATCGGACCCCTTCTTGGATATAGGCCTCCTCCAGCTTGCTCCAGGCCTCTTCTGTATTATGTATTGTAAAAGGATCATTAAAAAAACAACCAGCCTCGTTTCTTGCCTTTCTTTCCTGCCTTGGTCGCGAAGGAACAGGCAGTAAAATTGACATTTCAAAGTGATCCTTGTGATTTTAATGAATAAAAATATTTGACTTTGACTTTCTCTGTCTGTTGCTCTCTTTCTCCATTGTTGTGTTTATTTTGTTGTTCTAATTGTTTTTTAATGTTTGCTGGAGGGTTGTGGCCTTTTTGGGCCAGCTGGCTTGGGGGAGGTTGTTTCTTTTCTTCTGTCTCATTAATATGTTTTCTGTTAGGTTTTTGATTCCGATCGCCAGTAGTTAATTGCTATTGCTTCGATGTTGATAGATTGGTTGAGAGCGAGTAGGATCGGCTTCTCATCACATCGAAAGCATTCATTTTATTGATCTTTGATGAACTTAGCGTTTGTTGTTTTCTTGGTTGTATCTCAGCTTGAGGTGAGGTTGACACCTGTCTCTCCCTTTTATCCATGCCCTTTGAATTTTCATTTATAATGGGTTTGTCATATTTTATGTACACAAAGTTTCCTTTCTTCCTTTCTTCTATTAGTTTGGGTTGCAGTGATTTCCTTATTTCTAATGTTTCTTTTGAATAGTATTTGTTATATAGAATTCCTTTGGTTTCTTTTTGTTCCTTTTGTTTATATGTGTTATTATTTTAGGGTTTATTATTGTTTTTATTTATACTTGATTATGTTGTTTTTAGTTTAGTCTTATATTAATTATTATTAGTCTTATACTAATATTATTTAACTGTTTTTTGAATGTACTTCTATTGTGAATGCTGTGCATGCCTGTTACTGTCACTAATTTTATATTATTGTTGTAAGATATTTTGTAATTTTTGTGTTTACTGTGTGTGTGGATTTGCTTTCATAACAATTTAAAGATGATTTATGAAGCATCAAGTGGCAAATTAATATTATTATTGGGGGAGCCCAAGTGAACATTTGACAACAGTGAACCATTGAGTCGAGTCAGCAATGCGCATCTTACAAATGCAGTTGCTTGTAATGGGGTTACTGTTGAATCTGCTGATTATTAAAACATTTATTGTTCTCTTCACTACTCTTTATTTTTCATTTTTGAACTGTAAGTCTGTAATCTGTGTCCCAATAAAGAATGTAAATACTTACACTCAGGAAATGTATATTTAAAACTGCAAGATCAAGTTTAATTCTAAATTGTTACCATTGTTTTGTTAATATGTGATCAGTCATTTAAGGTAAAGCTATGATGATATGGTATTGTACACAGATAGGTATTTTGCCTTATATAAATAGCGAGTTATCATAGCCAATTTTCACAAATATTTACCTTTTAGAGCATTATAGTTTAGTGATGTTCATATACAGTTTTGATCAGGTTTTTATTTAATTGTGCAGATTTAGACAAAAATGTTATTATGATAATTAGCTAAGGGATAAGCTAGGATTAAACTATAATGCTAAAAATAAACAAGGTTCTAAATATTTTAAAGTTTAGTGGTTTACTCTCTATCTCACAGGGGTCAACGCACCTGCTTTTGACAACTATAGATTATGAATGACTCTCTTATCACTGTACTTACTACTTTGTTGTCATTACCGAAATACTACTAATAGCTACTAGGCAGTTAGCCCTTAATTTTTAGGCGATATTTAGGGCGGAACCATGTCTCAGTCATTTTCTGTCACCCAAAGTTTCCAAACAGGAAATCAAACCACGATTTTACTATTGTCTAACGCCACCCAATCCCCTAATGCTTTCTATTCGCTCACTACAAGGTTGCTGGTGTCATTTAACACCACAACACTTTCGCAATCTCCCTATTCGATCGTTTTATCTGCATTTTACACCAACAAAAAGAATATGAGAACCACCATGACATATCACCAATTTCCGCATCGAACCTATAAATAAACAATATCATATACTTGCGCGCAGTGAATATACGATCCAGTTGTTACTTTTTTATTTCCATCATATTTATAAATCGCTCCGAACTGAATACAATAGCACTGAGATCTTAACCTATATTTTTTCTATCGATTGTTATGCAAAAACACTGAGATGAGTCATCGCTTTCACTTTTATATGACACTAATGTTATCTACACTATAAGCACCTGATAATTCAGCAAAGTATATTTGATTTGGTCTACGGCTACTGTTTCATTTTGATAAAAAAATTCCTGAACTCAATCGCCTACAGCAGACATTTTACGGCAGAAACTAACAGTATTGCTAGCATCAAAAATATATCAACATTTACATTAGCACAGACTAAACGACCGAATATTTCCGAAAAAAACTTTTTTAACGGATTAAAAAAATTTGCTTAAGAACTTTAATATTGGTCCAGTCCTTTTAAAGTTAAAGAATATGGTTTGAATTTAGGATTTCAACTATCAACATCAAAAATTTCAAGGCTGTGCATTACTTTTATGTTAGTCTCGCAAAGTCAGCTTGTTTCAGAATCAGCAAAAGCACAGAATACAAAATAATCTAAGGTAAATGCTACTGACCTGCTACTGTTCGCTAAATTCAGAAGTCGTCAAACTGGCAATGACTGTACCGGATATAAATTAGTACATTGAGGTCAAGATACTAGCTCGTAATAAAAATAGTTAAACAATTGAACGGCAAAGGTAACCATAAATTTTAAAATTTTATTTACTAAATATATATAGTACTTTGTAAGCGTACATACTTTGAATTTTCATAAATTCCGATGATTTAAGTACTGTCATTGATAGAGCGTCATTTGTACGTAATGGAGTCGATGTTCCTCGCAACAAGTTGTAATTGATTATTTTGTGGTTTATTCAGAGAAATCTCACATAAAACTGTGTGTTATTGTGTTCTATTGGATTGCAGTGAATGGTTATAAACGATTTATGGATCCTAACGCGAGTGATAATCTCAGAAACAACCTCGTTTCTTCAATGGTATGTGTGACATCAAAATATTTTGGAAAGTTCATTGAATTTCACATTTATTCTGTTATTTATAGCGATATTCTTATCAAATCGGCTAGCTAACCGTGCAAACAATCTTTGTTACGTATTATTTACGCAGTAGAATGTCATAATAGGTCGAAATCTCGAAGGCTTTGTCGCGCGCGTAATTGAGTAGCTGATCCGAAAGGTCATGCATTCATGCTTACCTTTTTGTTTCCAGAAAGATGTTCGCAACGAAATAAACAAAACACGCGTGTGAAAACACGTCGGAATAAAATTCTGGAGTGGGAAAATACGCGAATGGTTTTGAGAGGGCAGATTTGCGAGCCTCTGTCAGATGCTATGGCCTCAGACCAGCCTGTCAAGAAAAAACAACGAATCGACGCACCAGATATCGAGGATGGCAGTGACAGATCCACGGAAGAAGTCCTGACAGACATATTTGACACAGAAACTCCTCCAGTGGAAACATCTGAAGAATTTCCGTCAAGGAATGGTGAGTCTCCTGACAGTGGTACTGTAAGTGAGGATGCTGTTGACTGCTCAAGTATACTCAGACTCCCAAGTGATGCCGGTGTTGAAATCATACCATCCTGCTCAAGTACAATGCAACAATGGACCACTGAAGATGATAAGCTGCTTGCTGAACTCCGAATACTCCAAGATGCACTTGTAGGCCAATGCTTATGTAGATTTGATGAACCTCTTGTAAATGGACTTTTCGACAGGCAGCTAAACATTATTTCATGGCCTTTAACATGCTCCCTAACATACTTGTCTACTATGCAGCTTATGTTTGATATGTACTTAAAACAAAACAACACAGGAACTATATGCTCAAGACTAATGCAGGCATGTGACATACTTGTACGAAACCGTCATGACTGGATCACTGAAGTTGTAGAATTAGCTGACCATAAAAGTAAATTTGTAACCTTCGTAGCTAGTAGAGTTCTAGCTAGCTTTCTAATAGTTTCTAAAGATACTGTTGATGAGAACTGGCTGCAACAGATAGCAGAGAATATCTACCTGTTTGATAGAATAAACAGGATAACAGTACAAAAAATTAACTTCAGCCTAGATATTATAAAAAGGATAGTGGAATGGAAGGATGTGGAACAGCATCCGTTAGAAGAAAGTAGCTTTTCAACAGCTACAGTTCAAGAAGACAATCCATTCAGGAGTAGTGTGGGCTATGGGACTAGCAATAGTACACAAGCACCGTCCAGCTCACATGGTAGCTCCCTAAATAATGCGTTTTCTAACCTACAAACGCACGGAGCACCCTCAACATCATCAGAGGAGGATAGTTCAACATTCAAACTTCACGAACCAGTATTAAAACCATCCACAGATGAAAGAAGAATGGATGAACCAGAATCACAAGAACCTCTTCATTCTCGACTAGAGCGAGTTAATGAACATGGGTGTGTCACTGTTGTACTAACAGACTCTGAGTCCTTCGACACATCTCATATAAAATGTCTCACGATTAAAACGTTAGAACACCACTGGCCTGTTTTAGTTAAAAACATGAAGCTGCTTTTGTTAAGGTACCTGAATTTACCCAACTCTGAAAATTGTATACTCACGTTTTTCTCCCTATGGGAAAATATCATTAGCGTTAAAGCGAATCTCTCGGTCATTGATACAAAACCTTTTTACGCTGACTTACAAAGTTTTGTAGATCTATTAAAGAACACAGTACTGCCAAGTCTAATTTACACTCATCTACTAAGCCTTTTCAATGAAGTGCTGTGCTATGGCTCTACCCTAGCGCTACAAGATATTTTGCCTGAAGAAATATGCTGCCTAGCACACTCCATAGTGAGATACGTCAAAGATTTCAGGTTGTTGAGTGATGTAAGAGTACAGAGCAGCAGAAGTGGATTTGGCTTCCTCGCCCGTGATTGCCAAGTCACAAGGGACTACACTTTAGGCCCAGAAGTAGCCCCTATCTCATCATCAATACAACTTGTAGATCAGAGCTATGGAGATGATGATAATGAGGAGTCTAATAGAAGTGAAGTTGATAAGACCATGTTACAACGAATGTCATTATTAGTACTGAAGTCAGTTGCTGTCACGGTGAAAGAAATGCGATGTGATTCATCAGATAGCTCGATTGACTCCTCAGATTACAATGCAATCCAAGACATGCAGATCGTAGAACGATCAATACGAGATGTCCTCAAGAAGCTGGATGTTTTTATAAGAAACAGCTTAGAATTCCACCCTGAGACACCATTCACTAAAATGCTAATACATCTCTTTAGCGAACAAGATGATTATCTGATTGAATCAATGGTCTGCACGCTAGATATTACAGTGGGTATTGTCTACAGAAATTCAGTTTACCCTGATCTGGTTCCAATGCTGAATCCTATATCCTCATTTATCGAATTTTTGAAGGTAGTTTCACATGATAGCGACGTTTTACTAGACTACTTAGTGAGTAACGAGACATGCTTTCTACTTTACCTGCTGAGATTTTTAAAGTTTGTGAGGAGAAACTGGCCGAAATTCCTTGAAACTTGTCAACATATAGACTCTGGAAGCAATACAGGGTTGGATGATACAATGAGGGTGTTGATAAGATTGAGGCTTCAAATAAGCCGGTTGGTTTCCAAGTCTTTGTTCCCTTACAATATCAGCCCAGTTCTAAGATTGTTAGAGGTGTGTGAAAGCTTGTATGAGGGTAATGAATTTAGCTGAATTTTGTAAGTAAAAGGTGTATTACAATACTTTGGAGCATAAAGTACTTAAAAAGTAATGAGTGAACTAGACTCTATTCTTAGAGTTTTGGCTCATCTTAGACAGGAGTTAAATTATTGTCAACTTTAATGTAAAATTTAAATGATGGATCAACTAAGATCTTGTAAATGTTAAGTCCAGTGCTAGATTATAAAAGGTCTTCCGTTGAGAGGCTATTGTACAGTTTAACAACAACTGATCTGGTTATAATATTTTTAAATAAGTTAAATCTTATTACTTGAATTAGTATTTTTATGTATAAACTTGCAACATTTATTACATTCCAAAACTTGAAACTTTTAGTTTTTATATATTATTTATATTAGTTTTAGGGATGGTAAATTTACTTAGTGTCTTCCTTAGAAAATGTAACATTTATTTTTCCTGAGAAATTTCAATTGCCACAGATCATTTTGCAAAACTTAAACAGCCAGTCTGTTCAAAAAATTATTACCTTTAAATGTGCCTTACTGTATAACTTAGGGTGCTCACAAAATAACTATATTATTATTACATTATTGCACTATTTGTGCAATTTCATAGATTATATTGCATAGAATTAACTGTGTATTAACTTGCATAATATTTTAGCTAAATTAATGTTAGAATTTAATGTTAACTTATTTTAGTATTTAATTTGGTTGTATTATATTTAGTTTGATTTATTATGTAGCATATTATTAATGCGGGTTTAATAAGTTTTTTTATTTACTAAATTATATAATCATGCCACAACCTTGTAAATATAATTGCCATCAAATTACCATTTAATATAAATGTAATCAGTATTAATACAATATTCTAATTTATATCAACATTTATGAAAGGAAAAGGAGTTGCTTGATAAAGTTTTTAAACTTTAGTTTGAACCAACATTGGATTAAATAGTCTTGATTTAATTATGACAACAACTATTAAACAAATTTGAGTAAATTTAGCAAAAAATATTTAAGTACCTATAATTTTTTATCAAGCAACATTGATTGATCACAATAAGCATGGGATCTTTATATTAATAATAAATATATAATATTTTTGTGGTAGCTTTAAGATAAGCATCGAAAACAGACTGTTATGTAGGTAAGATAAGGTCCATCTTGTTACTTCCATTTAGTTTAAGGGTTTGCTAAGAATTTTGTAGTTGGACGTTATTTCGTATTTGATTTATTGAATCTCAAAAGGAAATGCAATTAAATTTTTTTTAGCTGAGTAAAAAATGAGATCAGGTTATAATAAAATACTTAAAATATTACTTTAATTAAAAAGTTATACATATAATTAAATCAGTAAAAAAATCATATATATGTACTGGTAATGTTTATTTAAAAAAAACAATGCTTTATAAAGTATTCTATTATAATAACGTTTTGGATTTTTATCCACCATCAGAAATCTGCTCGAGAAATTTTATAATATTTGAATGTTGAAAAATGAAGACTAATAACATTAAATTTATAAAACAACTAAAATACTTACTAACTACTAAAACCTACTATACAATTGACGAATATTTTAATGACTAATTTTAGATACTTACCTACTTTGATTTGAATGTTTTCTTTTAAAAATGAATATAACCTAACAAGAACAATGACGTCCTCTCTCCATAATATAGTTGTGTCCAACAGGGGCCATAATGATCATGTACCTATCAGTTACCACCTAAACAAGATTTATAAAATTTATCGCGCAGATTTCTGCTACCATGCTATAAATAAATGAAATATAAAATTCTTTTAGAGCCAGATTAACAAGATTGTATTGTAATATACATTAAATTTTAATGTATATAATAATACTTTATTAAAATCAGTCTAATTTATTCTTGTGTAATAAAAAAATGTTGGCATCTCTCAAAATACTCTGCATTATAAACAGGAGAAGTAATATTTAAACATGATTACTAAAGTTTAACTCTCGTAGTCTCTATTTGTTTTTTTTTTATTTTCGAAGCATTTTAAAATCTAAAAATACAGTCTTGCCATATGTTTTAACCTAATATCAATTCTACATAATACATAATTGTTTTATTGCCATTGGTTTATTTATTGAAAAATATCTATAACAATTAAAAAAAAACAGGATTCTTATTGCGGGTATCTTTGAAAATATACCCAAAATTACAAAGTTTTCATTGCTCACAATTTTGATTAAGTATAAAAAATATATAAATTTCATTTTGGAAAGATCAAAATTATACTATAAGTTAGCTAAGAATTTGTTATTATGTAACATACTTTAATTTAAAATAACGACAATAAAATCAAATATTTTTGTATTATGATGATAAAACTTTTATTATTGATCCTCTGAAAAAGATTTTTAAATACAAAAATCCCGACACTGAAAATTATGAATTTCATAATCACACTAATATTATAAATGCGAAAGTTTGGATGTTTGTTTGTTACTCAATCACGTCGTAACGGCTGAATCGATTTTGATGAAATTTAGTAGGTATGTACGTATATTATAATCTGGATTAACACATAGGCTACTTTTTATCCCATAAATCTGGTCTCATGGGATAAAAATGGGGTGTCAAGTCAAGTTGCAACAGCGACTTTAGCTTTGTTTCTAGATTACCTGGCTACACATGTAGTAGTGTAACGCGTACGAAGTCGCGGGAAACAGCTAGTAAATTTATATTTTACGGGTTTGATCCTTTCACCAAACAGTAAAAGTGCTGATAATCTTCGGATCGGCTAACCTGATCTTCATCACACAGCTAAGAACCACAAACAGTAAAAATTAGCTTTCTATAAAAAAACCGTGTCCTAATCGGTTCATCTTTTGTCTTTTTCTCGGTCCAATTCGGGTCTTCAAGTAGCGAGTGAATAGGTTTCTTCAAGGCAAGCGTGTACCATCGTATACTACAACATCGCTTACTATCGGGCGAAATCGTGGTCAAACGCTGGCCTATAATTTATAAAAAAAATCTGTTTGGGAACTACAGACAGGAGTCTGTAGTTTGCATGATCTACAGATATTTGTTCCGGGTCTGGTTGTTTCTCTATATATTATATGTATATATTTACAAAAAAAAATGTATATAAGTATTCTGTCAGTTATCTGGTTCCCATAGTACAAGCTCTGCTTAGTTTGGGGCTAGATTGCGCTGTGTGAAATGTCCAGCAATATTTATTTATTATGTATTTACTTTACCACTGTTGTGGCGCCCTCTCTCGCCTACTCCAGCGTTGGGTGGGTGGGGAGTGTTTATATTATTAGGAGACACGCACGGTGCTTTTTATTTGAGTGGACAACATTATTATATATTATACACCGATATCTAGTGTAGCCAGAGGGGGGCTTTGGGGGTACAAATCAAATTAATAACTGATAGTACGACGTGCGCTGGATGTAAGCGCTTTGTGAAACAAGTTTTTTATACAAAAATAAATTTGGCGCTCCCTGAAATCGCCGCCCGGAGATAGTACCGCGGTTTGCCCCCCCCTCCTAGATCCGAGACTGGTAGTAAGTAATACTGTTTATTTATTTACCTGTCTCAGGGCACGTTTATGGAGCAACGCTTCTTCATGAACGCTCTCAAACATGGCAATGCCCAGTCTGAGGTCCAGTCCTACTTGGACGCAACCTAGGTCTTAATTGATCAGGGCAAAATAGTAGAAGGGCTCGCTCGGGGAAGTACTACCACCATACCTAATTCTCACACCATTGCTGTTTCGGTTTGTAGGGTTTGGATGCCAGTAAAATTACAGGCATATGAGATATTACACCTGTATGCCTCAAGTTGATGGACGCAGAGCAGTGGATCGTAGGGCACGTGACCTACAAGGCAATACTTTTTATCCGACTGCACTTTTTTAGAAGGAGGGTAATGTTTTTATTGACAAACCACGCGTGTAAAGCCGCGGGTGCGTCAGTTAGTATGAAATAAAACATCACATCGAATACGTATCACCAATCTATTCCTAACATAATTTAATTTTAAAACATAACATACAATTTATTGTACACAGGTTATATCTATCATACATATCTATATTACATAACCTTAGGAAAAATTTGCTTGTGTTTTATAACCAGTCTAGATAATAAAGGGTGCCCCAATTGATATCTAAATACACAAACGCATGTGCTTCAGTAGTCACTGTGTTAATTCAGCAATTAGGGGAACTGTCGGCCGCTGGGGCTGAAAGGTTCTCAAGTGGAAAAGACGACCTAATAAAGGTCGCTGGGACCCGTTAATTGTCCACAAGATCGGTTACTATCGAAATGGGAGGCCTATGCCGTAAACGGCCTATGGCTGATATTATTATAACCCCTAAGTAAACTATGGAACGCACACAAGATTAAACAGCCATTGATAAAAATGTTTGGTTTAGGTTAGCACCTGTAGCCTGGTCATAATTATCTCTTCATCTGACTGTACCGACAAACCCTAGCCACAAAATTATATGTTTATATTTCAAATTCTTTTTTTTTTAAACTGCCCGTCTATGTAAATAACAAAACTCAATAATTATTCCAAAGATACAGCGAGTTTATTATAAACGGGTTATGTAGATCAACAAAACTCTAGTACCCATACCTACATAATTTGAGAGTATATCCTACTTAGGACACCCTATATTATAATCAAAATAAAATTCATCTTGAAGGACATTATAACAACATTACTATGTAAATTAGAACGTCTAACTTTAAGGAGGTAATTGTTAAATTTTTTACTGAGACTACATTTTTATAACATTAATTAATCATCAAATATGGAAGTATTCTGTACATTGTAGCTATCGTGAGAAAAACGTGAAGAATTCACATATATTTCTTTGCAGGGTGAACTTGAAAACAGTCGACAAATTTTGAACAACGGTTCCACCCGTAATCCAGTATAAAATAAACTGTGCTCAATTCAATTTTTAAGTAGTAAAATCCATCTTTCAATATAAATTTCCTCTAAGTAATTACTGAGTCACAGTCAAACATTTTAATTGATTCTTATACACGCAGTTAGCTACCTATTTACTCTGACTGTAAAGGCTATGCCTAACTAATGCCTACAAGGTTTAAACTGGTTTAAAACCTTTAAAGAAAGCAAGCTTATGTCATAGCTCTATTTTTGAACCCCGTCGCAAAAAGAGAGGTGTTATTAGTTTGAAACATTCAAAGCACTTACGTTTTTTTAAAGACTCAAATTCAGCAAAAAAACTCGTTATAGATTAACTACGGGACTTCTAAAAACACAAACAGCTCTTGCTAAAATAGTTTTTCGTAGATATCTGTCAATACATTTTCATGGGTACGCTTTTTGGACCAATACGTCGTGTTAGGCGGTGTCCTAATCGAACGCGATCGCGCGAATAAGCGATGTGATCAGCGCAGGTTTTTGTCATACATCTAAAATATAAACATCTTAATCGTGCGACGGTCTGTAAGGACACCAATTCGACATCAGTACATATGCGCAAACAAGCGATGATCGCGCAATCGCGTTCTATTAGGACACCTAAGTGTTCTATTTGCCGAAATAAAGCAACTACTATTACAGGTACTATTATTTAGTAAAGATACAAAATGATATAAAATAAATAATAGCTAGCATATAGAATAGAACTATAACTCGTTTCTAACATGAGCGCATTAACCGCACGGTAGTGCGGTACTGTCAGGACGAAAACTCTAAAACATTTAGGGGAGTAATCAACATTTTCATGGTTTTATCTAATCCATCTGTGGTGGTGTTTTAAATTATTCGGTGTTTTTTAAATTTGAAAGCGTTAGATATTTTATTGACAGATTTTACAAAGGAGATTCGGTTCTACATGCTAGTATCATAATTACACTGGCATAATTCATTATTGTGCGTTGAAATAAAATAGTATTTGTATAAAAACAACTTAAGGTAGAGATTTTCCAATCTAAAATTTCCACGGCGTCTACTTATAGTAGACGTTGAAACGACTCACAGCACGTTTCAAAATGACCCTTATGATTGCAATGAATAAAGATTATTACGGGGCGTAATGATTTAGCCCCATACATCTACATCGGTATTCATACTATTAAGGTAACTCAGGTATAAATATATTTATTGCCGTAAAATGGGTTTAAAGTTGTTGCAGATAGTAAGTAGATATTTTCACAAATGAATACTGAGTATAGCAGCATAGAGACAGACCATGCAGCCCCGGATCTAGAATTTTCCTAACCGGGGCAGAAACTTGATGAGGCACCCCTTTTTCAGCGTTTAAGGGGGGGGGATATTTTTATTGTAGAATTTGGCATCCCGGAGCGGGTGTTACAGGTTTGCCCCTTCCCCCTCCTTAGATCCAGGGCTGAGACCATGTTTTTGTGTGTTTTGTGGTGCAATGTAGTAGACATTTTTCAACAACTGTTTCTCTACAACAAACAAAGTAATTTCGAAAAAAGTACATACGAATTACAGATTAGAACAACTATGAACTATCTATGAACTCAACTATGAATAAAATTTTAACTGGTCTACATATTTAATCTTGACACCTATTGTTCTAAATCACTAAATTTTTTACCAATCAAGGTCTAATTTGGCCATAGTTTTTAGTAACAGTTTTTTTACTTTCTACTGTATTTATCTTAGCTTAGAATATTGACTCATGAGAAGTAAGGAGCTTAATTTACATGTATTTTATTATAATATAAATTCCCTAAATTAATTGAAATTATATAATACAGCCGGCCAAATAATTAGGTTATTTAACCACCATATAGAGTAACATTTTATAATTCAAACAGTGTCAATTAGCTATCATAACTTTTGAGAAACGGTGTGTCCGTATTCTGAGTCAATCATCAACTCTCCCGCTTAAAACTCGCCCGGTAAGGAGATTTCCAGAAAATATATTATTGTGATCGTCAACTCGCCCGGTTATTTATTCGCTTCGAACTTATACCTTAAATGGACATCCAGTAAACTGCTTTATCTACCTACGCAATGATTTAACAATCGTGAATCGTAGTGTTTGCTGCTTTTCTGCGCCTAACGCTTGCACGCACTATGACGTCACAGAATACTAGCGTTTCAGGAGCGTTTGTTAGTAATCGTTAGGTACTGTTGTATACGCTGCAACGACCTATTTGATTGCAAATTTTATAAGTATTATAATACTTTGTATTTTATATTCTGGGTTGTCATGATGATGATGGGAAGGTTATCGGTTAGTATCGTGATCAATGATATAAAATAGGATAACTGGATATGCCATTGTCTATTCACAAGCACAAAACATTCAATTATAAAAACATTTAACTTACAGATAAATTTAAATTCATAAATATTTAAAAACAGTTCACGTTATACTATAATATTGAGGTTTGCCTAGTGCGGGGACTGTTAGTTAGATCTTTTTGCGTATTGGCTTAAGAAATATTTAAATACAGTCCGAAAACAAAAATATTTGTTACATATTTAAATGTAAGATTTAATTATGTATACAGGGTTACAGGAAAAATCGTGCTAGATCCGTTAAGGGCGTGGAGTACCTATCATTTCTGACTTATTTCACTATGAAACACCCTACCCTAAACTTAACCCTTTTCGAGATAATCGACTTTTAATTTTTTTATTGAAAATTGCCGATTTTTAGGCTACTAAATTTATTTTTGTTTATTTTGTGTATCTTATTATTACTATTATTGCATTTTTACATGTGTAATAAGATGCTTTAGGACGTCAATCATTAAAATAGTGCATAAGTTAATTGAATAGACCGTAGTAGACAAGTGAAAGTTAAGAAATAAAAAAAAATATTAGAAAGTTTATTTTTCTCTAAGGGATATCTAAAAAAAATATTATGGCAATGGTTCGGCAGATGTTTTTTAAAATATCTACGTTTCATCAGCTATCTAACGAGGTATAATAATCTAGGGTTTTATTCAAATGCATTGAAAAAAATTGATGGGTACTCCACGCCCTTAACGGATCTAGCACGATTTTTCCTGTAACCCTGTATATAATATACTTAATAGATTAATATAATAATTAATATAATATATGATATAATAGCCTTAGTAATATACTTATTTCACCATACCTATTTCTGCCGCCGACCAGAATTGCTGTTTCAGTTTGAAGGGTATTGCCGGTGAGATTACAGGCACATGAGGCTTTACACCTGTATGCCTCAAGTTGATGGACGCAGGGCAATGCATCGTAGGACACATTTCTAAGGTGCGTGACCTACGAGTCAATTCTCTGTTATAGGCGATGGTTACCACTTAACATCAGGTGGGCCATAAGCTTGTTGCATCTCCATGTAGAATAAAAAAAAACCTAGGCCAGTCTCTGTCGTCCGCCGTTGTCATCAGGCCGTCTCCCTTACATACGTAAGATATGCACTGTAAGTCTGAAAGGGACGGCCCGACCTTAACGACAGCGACAGTCTTACATAATAAGGCTACCTACATATTATAAATTGTTAAGCTTGCAATAAATATATTTTTAATACAATTTTTAATATATTTTAATAGGTAACAAATATTTTTGTTTTCGGACTATATTTAAATATTTATTAAGTCAAGACGCAAAACGGGGCTGTTTTTTGTATCACGACGTGGTCACCAATTTTGGAGTTGATATATGATATAATTTATAATATGTTGGTTGTCTGTTAGAGATCGCAATTTAGCGATAAGAGCGTCAATTGTATCACATAGATTTGCGTTGTTCTTTTTAATTGTTTTGTTTTATGGTGTATATTAAAGAATTATCTATCTATGTTGATTATTATTTCTTGATGTAAACTTGGAACAAGGAGGTTGTAATGAAAAATGAGGAATAGATGCTTCCAATAACCAAATATATTTCCACAACTGTTACAAGGCTTAACTTTTTGAACTATTATGGTTATGAACACTATTTCCACTAAAATATAACTTATTTTTTGAGTTTTTTTGTTGGTCTTTGGCTATTTGGTTAAAATTGGTGCAGTATTCGTTGTTAAAATTTTTTTAAAACTTGTTTTTAAATATTTATGAAAGTCTATATATTTCGTCGTACAAAAAACAAATACCTCTACACTAAACATTATACATAAATTGGTAAACAGTTTGACTTAACGCGATAAATGTTACATTACAAAACAAATAAAAACTGAAACAGAAAAATCTCGTTGTTTAAATACTACAAAAAAATTTAGGTAACAAATATCGCGCCACACAAAAAAAACACTTAAATTAAAACATTCAGTTCAGGTATCATAGTCCTCGTCGATTTGCAAATTTCCAGAATTCAAACTGTCTATATCGACAGGAATTTGAACCGGTTGCGGCTTCACTTCGACCTTTTTAACATCAATTTTTGATTTTGAATTCTGTCTACTTACATGTTTAACCTTAGCTTCTTTCGCGACGCTTGCCGTATCCAGCACCTTTATTTCTGGGATGAGATTTTTGGAAAAATCTATGTTTATTATTGGAGTGATGGGAGTTCGTGGTGTAGAACTATGTCGTTCGAAACTTGGTTTAGGAACGGGGATTTCGATTAACGCGGGTACAGAGGTTAACTTCGTGTAACTTGTTGAAGGCTGAGGGCTAGAATAAGTTGGATTAAGTTTGATAACGCTTTTGTGTGGTGCCTCATCGGTTAAGGTCTCTTGGTAGAAGTTAGCGGTTCGTACCGGCCGTTTAGTAAGATCTATCGCCTCTGGCATGGTGGTGGATTCCGTCGTCGTAATGATAGGGAAATAAGGTTCGGTTTTGATTGGCGCGGAGAGGGCTAGGGTATCTATTTTGAAGGTTTTGTTCGGTATTTCTGTGTCAGCGGAGACTGCGCGCTTGCGGTCTCTTTCTCTTGGCGTTTGTGGAGGTGTTGTGTGGACTCTCTCGTTGCTTTGGGTACTTGCTTCAGAAAATCTATAAAAAAATAAGAAATTAATAATCATAGTTATAATAAAAATGGATGGAAAGCGACGTCGTGAAAGATCTAAGAAGCGTTGGCGCGATGATTTGGACGATTTTTACAGAGGCTGGCAGGTTTTGGAACGAGATAAGTGGGGAGATGGGGGGGAGGCCTTTGCCCAGCAGTGGGACAGCATAAAAGTATAAATGCAAATGTAAGTTTATTTATTTATTTGTTTGTTATGCTTTCAAGCCACGTCGTAACGTACAAAGTACAAACAACAAACTTTACCTCTTCATAATATTAGTATTTAAAGAATAGAGTTCATTAAAATTACTAATCGTAAAATTATTTAATTTCAATATCGTCACAAAAAACAGTTACCCAATTAACGCACTTGTGTCAACAAAACGCTTGGAATTTTAATCCGAAGCACATTGTACCAAAGGTATATTTACCTTGAAGAGGTCGGAGAACTTTCAGCGCTCATCTGCTCCTTCTCCTCAGCCGCTGACACATCAGGTATGTTCTTAACCTGAAATCAAAAACATAGGTTTTAATAAATAATTAAATAAATAACATCATCGTCATCAACCACCTACCTGGACCTGGAAGAGCACGGCCCCAATTATGCAAATTTATAACAAAACTGATTATGGAGCCATACCATTATTTAACGATTATGATTGTTGTTTTCAAATTTTTCATGGTATTTCTAAAGCAAAGGCGGTCATTTAAATAAGATTGTGTTAGTAGAATAGCAAAGGTATTTTGCCATTTTGTAACGATACCTTTGTCATAGTGAAGCGATTGGTTCAGTAGGTAAGTTACTTTGGAAAATGTGTTCCAGAGGGCTTAGCCAAGTAACATTCGCTTCGAATCGATTCGTTTTCTACACAGGGTTTGTTGTCGATATATCACGTGATATAAATATATTAAATATTGCTGGACATTTCACACAGCGCTATCTAGCCCCAAACTAAGCAGAGCTTGTACTATGGGAACCAGATAACTGATAGAAAAAATGTATATAAGTATATATACATTTTTTTTAGTAAATACATACTTATAATATATAGAGAAACAACCAGACTCGGAACAAATATCTGTAGATCATGCAAACATTTTTCCGCGGCGGGAATCGAACCCGCTACCTTCTGCATCTCAGCCGGCTATTAGCCCACTGCACCACGGAGGTCGTCGATATTTCCATAGCATGTGTCAATCCCATACATTTTCGGACTTATCGACTAGCGTCATCGCTAATCGAATGTAACTTGGCTAAACCCTCAGGTGAGAAATAGAGTCGATTGAAACCAACTTTTTTTTGACAAATGTCATTTGCTAGACTGACAGTAAATTTTTTCAAAAATCCGAAATATAGTGTTGTTTTTTTTCTTCAAGAGTTTCCTAAGAACAAAACCTTATAAATACAAAAGAAAAGGTAGCTGCCCTCAATGAGATAAAATTATGCCTCACCCTCTATAGCTTGATGTATAGCCGTGTGTAGGTAAGATACGTCTAGCTACTTATGCTGTAGATATAGATAAAAATTTTTTTGCTACATAGCACACATAATATATTTACAACAGATGAGATATGAAAGAAAGAAAGAAGATTAAAATTATAAATTAATTATAGGACATAAAAAAACAGCACTGCAATAGCATAGATGAGGGCTTTTCATGTACGATTTAAAAAGAAAACACTAGTTCCAACTACCGTAATAGATGGCGCTATCTGGAGTTGCGCCGCCAGAAAATATGGTTTATGTGCCAAAAACTCAAAGACACAATATCAATATTTGTCTAAAACAATCTCACTTCGTCAGATAAACAAACACAAATGTTTGTTTTTTTATTTCAAGTTTTTCGGAAAACATTGTTGACACGGTAACTGACATTGACAATTCGCTTTTTTTTAATCAGAGCATGACAGAGCAATGCCATCTGCTAGCAGTTATAAAAATATGGCCGTGAAAACCCCTCATTATTTTTAAACACGAGGTTATAGCATCAAAAGGATCACGAATCAGCATTATGTCAACTGGGTTATCAGTGGACTATGTTGTCGACCCAACTCGCCAAACCTTCTATGTATTACATAGGACAAATTGGTAATTCAATTAGGTAACAATGTAAAGGTTTAAATGGTAAGGTTTTTTTTAATGAAGTAATAATAAATTAATTAATATTGCTGGACATTTCACACAACGCTATCTAGCCCCAAACTAAGCAAAGCTTGTACTATGGGAACCAGATAACTGATAGAATACTTATATACATTTTTTTTTGTAAATACATACTTATAATATATAGAGAAACAACCAGACCCGGAACAAATATCTGTAGATCTTGCAAACATTTGTTCCGCAGCGGGGATCGAACCCGCTACGTCCTGCGTCTCAGCCGGCTATTCGCCCACTGCACTACGGAGGTCGTCAAAAGTGGCAGTGGGCCGGTCGGTGTTACAGTTCTCACTTAGCGTAACGCATTCTTTGATTCGTTAGCTATCCAGTGGTGTAATTAAATTTTGGATGGAGATGATAGATATGTAGCCGCAAGTTGCCTGCATTGATATGCAGCCTGCAACACCAAACTGTACCCCCCGATTTTGATAACATTCGGTTTTTGGATTGTCTCCCACTTTCAGCACAAGCAATTATAAAAACGTGTTAACGTCAAAAATACTTACCAAATCTCTGAGGAAGTCGAACCGAGACTCAGCCAGGATACATTGCTTGACATGGGACGGACTCAGTGTCTTCGCGTTTCGGTTCAGCGTCACCTGGAGCGCCTTGCCTAGCAGAGACTCCACAAACAGTTCCAGGGTCCGAGGTGTTGAAATAATAAGAGTTAAGGATATCTTGAAAAGAATGAAACGACCTCCGTGGCGCAATGGGCGAATAGCCGTCTGAGACGGACATAACTGGTTCGATTCCCAAGGCGGAACAAATGTTTGCATGATCTACAGATATTTGATCCGGGTCTGGTTGTTTTTCTATTTCTTGTAGGTATGGGAAAAAACTATATATGTATTCTATCAGTTATCTGGTTCTCATAGTGTAGTACAAGCTTTGCTTAGTTTGGGGCTAGATGGCGCTGTGTGAAATATACGTAAGGTGACTAAGAAACAACCAGAATAATCGCGTTTTCAAAATTCTTGCGACGTGTGATCCGAGAGCTGGCGCTTATCTGGGTCAATGCATAAGCATTGCAATTCAACGGGGCAATGCAGCCGGTTTCTTAGGGACACATAGGATATATACAAATAACCAGTTTCTTTGTTTCTCAAAGCAACTGGTTATTTGTATATACATTGATGAGGAAATTCAAAGAAAGTAATTATGACTCATAGACCAGACAGTGACTCAGATAAAGGATCTGCGCCAAGAAATATAAACACTATATGAAAAAAACGAGTGTGCTTTAGACCACACGACTGAAGTAAAACTTCTTTAGCAACTCTTGCTCTGGCCCCTACAGTAATATACGAAACGTAACTCTCTCTCTTTCTAACTTCACTAACTTATATCTCCTTCTCAACTTCCGTTCGCCTCGCCCGATCACACTTTTCGTAACGCTCTCGTTACGCATTCACCAGCTTACTCCCCAAGTCAAGCGTGCGTAAAGAAGTTTTACTTCAAAAACAACCACATGATACTTTTATCACCTGTCTCATCATGATGACCCCATCATATCAGCGTTAGGACGTCCATTGCAAATGGCACACCTGATTTTATGTTGTAACCGTCAGCTATAACAAAGCATTGCGTCGTAGGTCACGCACCTTAGGACGTGGCCGTGTGCACTGCCCTGCATCCATCAATTTCTGTCCCAACGGCCGTCAGTTCTTCGAGCTATGTGCCCAGCTGACTGCCACTTCAGCTTGCTAATCCTCTTGGCTATGTCTGTGACCTTGGTTCGTCTCCTCATTTGTGATTGGATCTCGTAGAGAAATACTAAGCATAGCCCTCTCCATAGCACGCTGAGCGACCTTTTTAGGGTCCCGTACCTCATAAGGTCAAAAAGGGACCCTTATAAGATCACTCTCTTGTCCATCTGTCTGTCCGTGTGTTACCACCGATTTTCTCAGGAACGGGTGAACCTAACAAGTCGAAACTTATACCAGATACTGAGGTCTATAGTCCCTATTAGGTGTATAAAAATCAAGGTCCTGAGTCAACACGATAAAAAGATATGGCCAAATTTAGATTTTGGCGTAAACTTGTAACCAAAATGTACCTTAATTTTCAACATTTTTATCTTACTTTGCTTATTTTACCTTGCTTTTAACGTAAATTGACAATTCTAGGTCAACCGGAAGTACCCATAGGTTTTGGGTCGAAAACCTCTATGGTAGTTCCCGTTGACATAGAATCCCGAAATTTGGCAAAAAGCAATACCAATTTTATTATGGCGGTATAATGGATAGGTACGGAATCCACGGCGCACGAGTTCGACTCGGTTTTTTTTGTTATAGGCAGTGATAATCGCTAAATATTATCATGTAGGCCATAGGCTTAGTGCCGTCACCTCATCTTTTATGAGCTCATCATATGCTATTAGCGATTAGGCTTTCAAGTATAAGCTGCCCTCGCATTGTGTAGGCTTTCCGTAATTTTTTTTGAGTCAACTAGTTACAAGCTTGTATCTATGAAGTTATCGATCTATTATTTATTTTAATTCATGAAGAAATCGCTATTAGAGATAAAGCCTATTGTGCATTTATGTATTTTCTGCTGTTTTAACTTTTTTAGGGTTCCGTACCTCAAAAGGAAAAAACGGAACCCTTATAGCATCACTTGTTTTCCGTCCGTCGGTCTGTCTGTCAAGACCATTTATCTCGAGAACGCGTGGAGGTATCGAGTTGAAATTAAAACCATATACTCAGTTAACGTAAAAAAAAGATACGGCCGTTTATGCCGCAAAAAACTACTTCGACACTTTCAAGGGAATCAAAACTTATAGGGTACTTTCCGTTGACCTAGATCTAGAACTATGAAATTTGGCAAGTAATATCGTCTTATACTACAAGTACAGGGAACAATTTAAACATTATTTTATTAAATTTGTAAAAATAAATCATAAAAAATAAAATCTTTATTTAAAGTACATAATCAATCATCAAAACCGTCGGTGCAAAATTTGTACGGAATCCTCGGCGGTCGAGTCCGATTCGCACTTGTCCGGTTTTTTATTTTTTTATTTAGTAGGTACGTATATTATATTTATTTGGCATCGTTATTTATACCTACTTATATTATAAATTCAAAAATAACTCTCTCCGTCTTCTGTTTGTTACGTTTTTACGAGCTAGATTGGTTTCGATGAAATTTGGTAATAGGTATAGATAGGGTATGACTGATTGAGACCAAGGTTAGTTTTTATTAACAAACCACTCGTGCAAAGCCGCAGGCGGAAGCTTGTGAACAATAAAGAATCCATCCTAATCTATACTCATATAATATCTATGCATAAACAAGGAAATTGCCCAATAACACCATAATGGCGGCTCCAATTTAAATTTAGATTCATAATGGATGTAGATATGGACCTTGAATAACGTTAGAGATTAATTTGTAACTAGATCTATTCAGCCCAAAGGGTGTCTGGCAGACATCGCTTTTAGCAATAAGACCGCCACTTGTATATCCGCGTGTCTAGTTTTTTAAATATTGTTTGTTAATATAAATGTGGTGTACACTAAATCAATTTCTATCTAGGTATCTTTCATTTACATTTTGTACATGACATTTTGTTTTACAGACAAATCCTTTGAAAATTCAGTGGATTTATAAGTTGATGATGAGTTGATGAGGATTCATTAATGTGGGTCAACTCATAATACCTAATATTTAGAAAACCAACCGAGGCCTTATCAATACTTTGCACCCAGCAATATTTCATATTCATATTTATTGATGTGTAACATCTTTCCTCTCGGTTTGTGGGAGTGAATTTGGCAAAAGGGACGGAAATGTGTAACAGGAAACCGGAGAAGCGCGCGCTATTTAATTTAACCAATGAGCGCGCGCGGTGGTCAGATGTTACACATCATAATATGCGACTACTGTAAGGCTCGCATTTTTTATTTCAAACCATAGGGACTTATAGAACACTTAGTTACGTCGACTATATTACATAAAATATGTTAGGAAATAATTTAACTAATATTATAACACAATAATATTTTAGTTGCGGCTGTATACTGGATTTGTCAGAAGAGCATTAAAATAATAAAATTAATTAATTAAAGCGGCTGTAAGAGGCCATGTCATTAACAAATCTAAACTGAACAAGTAACTTATTAACAAAAATATAACCGACTTCAGATAACAGAAAAAAAATACCACAATGGGAATGCCACTGTCAGAACTAGACCAAATTGAAATGGGACCACACAGGAAGCACCAGCTTTCAAATAAAAAAAGAATCCTCCAAGTGTACCTGATTGCGGGGTACTTATGCCGGAAGTACGCATTCGTCAGACCGAGGTTCGTAAAACACTGCGGAGTTTGGACGTGAATAAAGCTAGTGGCCCTGATGGGATTCCAGCAATTGTGCTTAAATCCTGTGCGTCTGAGCTCGCTCCTGTACTGACACGCCTCTTTCCCCGCTCTGTTGAGACTGGACATGTGCCGAAATCATGGAAGCTGGCTAATGTGCAGCCTGTGCCCAAGAAAGGTAGTCGTGCTGACCCATCAAATTATAGGCCCATCTCGGTCACGTCCATAATCTGTAATACTATGGAACGTGTTCTGAACAACAAGCTCCTGGCACAACTAGAAGCTAATAACCTCCTCAGTGATCGCCAATACGGCTTCCGCCGAAACCGGTCAACTGGGGATCTTCTAGCGTATGCCACGCATTTATGGAGCGAGGCCATTGAGAAATACGGAGAAGCGCTTGCTGTTTCTCTCAACATCTCAAAGGCCTTTGACAGGGTCTGGCATGATAGCCTTATAAGTAAGCTGCCATCTTTCGGTCTACCCACTGGCCTTTGTGTTTGGATCTCGGACTTCTTGAGAACGATCGATACGAGTCGTCGTTGATGGCTGCTCGTCCGATCAATTGACGATTAACGCCGGAGTCCCTCAAGGGTCGGTACTCTCTGCAACTCTCTTCCTGCTGCATATTAATGATCTGCTAAAGCCCGGAACCTTTGGGTATGCAGACAACAACACAGATGTGGAGAGTTACACATCTACTGCACAAGCCAGTGTGGCGCAGATTCAGTCACTCAGGGAGGCCATGGTTGAACGCTTAAACTTATCCTTGAAGGCGATCTCCGACTAGGGCGATGCCAACTTGGTTAAGTTTAATGCAAATAAAACCCAGGTGTGTCTGTTTTCCGCGAAACGGAGCCCATTACATCTAGCTCCTACTTTCCGTAATGTTCCCGTGCCGATTTCTAACCACCTCGAGCTTCTTGGCCATTAACATTAACACCGACTCTCAATTTCGGCTCCTACATTGAGTCGAAAGCCCAGCTGGCCGCTAAGAAGCTTGGAATACTTGCAAAGGTGAGGCAATACTTCACACCGGGACAGTTGCTCAACTTATACCAAGCACAAGTCCGATCATGTCTGGAGTACTGTTCTCACCTCTGGGACGGATCAGCGAAATACCAGCTAGAGGCTCTAGATTCAATTGAGAGAAGAGCCAAGAAGCTCATTTGCAATGACGAGTTAGCAAATGCAAGGCTCCACAGCCTCGAGCATCGTCGAAAGGTTGCAAGCCACTCGGTTTTTTATCGGATACATTTCGGAGAGTGTGTTGCGGAGCTTTTCAACCTGATCCCACCATCCCCATTCTATCATGGGACAACCAGACGCTCTGCGATGCGCCACCGCTACATGGTAGACGTACCTCCCATACGCACAAAGCGGTACTCTTCCACCTTTATTATGCGCACCGCCAAGGAGTGGAACGCCTTACCTGAGTCTGTGTTCCTGACCTAGGGATCTTCAAGTCGCGAGTGAATAGGTTTCTTCTAGGCAAGCGTGTACCATCGTAGACTGCATCATCGCTTACGATCAGGCGAGATAGTGGTCAACGCTAGCCTATAATTTATTAAAAAAAAAAACATATAATACACACGAAACATCCAGACCCGGAACAAATATCTGTAGATCATGTAAACATTTCTTCCGCGGTGGGAATCGAACACGCAACCTGCTGCATCTCCGACGGCTATTCGACCACTGCGCCATGGAGGCTACAATGGACTATAGGTGTATGATGATGATGATGCATTAATGTGGGTGGTCAACTTTTAATAATAGTTAGTAAGCCAACTCCTTATCAACGCATTGCAGCCTGGTTATTCATCTCTGTACTGATAAGAATCCTTTGATAAATTCTATGGTTTAACAAAGATAACCAATATTAGACCAATGTGGCTTGATAATATTAACAAGCAAGCTTCCGCCCGGCTTCGCACGCGCGCTTTGCCAATAAAAAGTAGCCTATGTTCAGACAATACACTCCTATGCAGAACATCAGTGCAGATCTAATCCCCCCCCCCCCCTCCCCCTAGAATGTACTTAGTGATAAAGTGGTTTAACTGAATAGTTGAGATATTTATGAATCATTTGCAACAGTCTTTAGATGGTTCAACTGTTTCTTTTGTATTGTAGATTATTAAGCAAATAATTGTTTAATTATATGGTTAACAAGTCTATGTCTCTAGCCTATGTCTTAATCCATCTATGTATATACCAAATTTCATCGAAATTGGTCCAGCTGTTTAGTCATGAAAACATAACAAACAAACAGAGAGTTACTTTTCAAATTTGTAATAAATATAAATAAATATTGCTGAACATTTTACACAGCACTATCTAGCCCCAATCTAAGCAGAGCTTGTACTATGGGAACCAGATAACTGATAGAATACTTAGAAACACTTTTTTTTGTAAATACATACTTATAATATATAGAGAAACAACCAGACCTGGAACAAATATTTGTAGATCATGCAAACATTTGTTCCGTGGCGAGAAACGAACCCGCTACCTCCCGCGTCTCAGCCGGCTATTCACCCACTGCACCAGAGGTCGTCGTAATATTAGTATAGATAAATGCCCTTATTTCTAACAAATCATTGACAAAAATAATGTACAGTATTTTAAAATAAATATCTCATTATAAGTACAAGCATTACAATTCAGCTGGGCAATCCAGCCATGTCTTGTGAACACTTCCAACTGATACTTAGCTATCTGGAGCAGTTGGGCTATCTATAGTATGTCCCATTTAATTAAATAAAACTTGGTAAGTCTACTTGATTATTCTCATAAAGCTGGCCAATGGATACAATACTAGTCATAAATACACTGTCGATCGGTGGCAAGGCATAATGCTGAGTTAAAACCCATTTGCTGCAGTAGCACATACACACCTCTTTTTAGTTTTCCCTGATTACATTGTATATTTATTATTTCATTAATATGTTCCTATATTTGTTGCATGTAATTTTCTGTTTTCTCCTACTTGTGCTTTCTCTTTGATGTTATATTTTTAGAACGTATTGTGTGAATTTGTGTGTGCTATGGTAGCAAATAAATGTCTGGCTATGTTTATGTCTAAAATGTTTTGGGTGTAAAATTTCAATCTTAATTTTTTATTCATTATTTGCTAATTAAAACTGTAGCTCGATCCCAAGATAACAATGCAATACTTGTTTAGCAATATCAGTAGACAAGGCCAGAATCCTTCTCTAGAAGTGGTTGTCCAATGATGGTTTTGCATATAATGGTTAGTAGTGGTTTGTTTATGTAGCGATTTTTTTATATTTAAATACGGATACTATTTAAAAAGGATATAGATTATGATTGGGACAGCTTGTGCGACTTTCCCCACTTCTTCATCAGTCTGCATTATCTTCTTGATTCGCCCCTACAAACAAACAATGTCATTGTATCCGAATCTGTAAAAAATATCGACGAAAACAACGATCTGTTTTTCAAGTTTAGAGCCATTTTCGTGGAGATTTCAACTTACTGCCGGGAACCTTGCGTTGTATTTCCTTTTTTTAGACGGCATTGTGGCCATACGTTCACGATAACACCAAATAAAATATTAATTTAGATCACTTCACCACCAGTGTTCACTTCTCGCGCATTTTTAAGGTTATAAAAGGGAGACGTCCACAACTTACTCCATTTATATACGAATCTGTCAATCTTCTGACATTTTTTTGTGACGAACTTTTTGTTTGATTCGTAGATGTATAGAAAAGTCATTGTTGAAAAGCTATACCTACCTACCTGAATATTTTTTCTCATTTTATTGTTTTTATTACATTCGTCTGTACCTACGTGCATTTAGATTTCATAAAGATTTTCAAATAAAATTAGGTTGATTTTTAAGAATAAGCATACAGTCTAGAGCCGTATAAAGAAAAAAACTAAACAATTTACGTTTGAAATCTAGGAAACTAGAAACTGTCATTGTCAGATCATGTCTGTTGTTTTGGCACGAAATAAAAAAAAATCTATCAAAATGGCGTCGTTGACGAGGTGCGTTGTGTGAAATTATATTTCTCATTATTATAATAAAAACCTTCGATATTGCGTTTAAATCTTATAGAACTCATTTAGGAAACTAATATACGTGTTAAGAACAAATATTGATTTTAAAACCACGTTTCAATATTCTGTTATTAGTGTTTTTTGTGGTCGATAACAAATTTGTGTTTATTTCAACGATTTTCGCAATTCAAGTGAATTGATAGCCTTCCATAACTTCTAAACACAATAACTTACTCAGTCCTGATAGGAAATCATACTTTAGCGACGTAAATATAACAATAACCTATCTTATCTAAAGACTACAGAATAAATGGTTTTGTGATTTTTCAGCCTTTTGCCCGCGCCAACGCAACAGATATGGGACAGAGATGATGAATTAAAGGCTAAAAGAGTAGGCAGTGCGCTAGTACTCTCACAGACAAGCGTACCACCATACGGGCAGAGAAAAGGATGGGTTCCCCGAACAGAAGCAGACTTCGCAGGTTTGTCATAACATTAAAAGGTGTTTATGTCACTAGCGTTCCTCAAGGTCTCAATTAAACATGAAGGCATAGAATAGGGCCTGTTAAAGAAGTTGAAAGATTCAATGTATGTTAAGCATGATAACTTGTGGATAAGTTGTGATTTCAGGTATGATATGTGATGAGGAGGCTCAAAAATCCAAACTCAAGGTTTGCCAAAGAGCAATGGAGTGCAGATTGATAGAATCCGTAACACCATACTGAGTTTAAAGACCGGCATTGCTGACGCAGGGAATAAGGCTGCCAGGCTAAAATGGGGTTGGGCGGTCCATGTAAGATGCATGCACCCGGACAGATGGGCAAAGATCGTCATGCAGTGAGTGTCTGAAGGTGGGCGACTGCCCCGAGGAAGGCCTAGTAGATGCTGGTGTGACGATCTCAATACCTTTGTTGATTGGTGGGATTCGGCAGGCGAGCGAAAGTCCTTTGCCCCTTTTGATGACACAGGTTGAATAAAAAAATGGTTAAATGTTGTTAAATACTTTGGTCCTCTGACATGACTCAAACACTACATATTTATGTTTACTATATCACAATTATTCAAGTAGTATCACATTGACAACACAATTTCCCTTTATCTATTTAGGTGCCTTAACAGGAACCTTTCCTTCTACTACTTACCTAGAAAGAAAGGTTCTAATTTTTATGGAACTTATAGTGCTTTCTATGATAATTTCAGTTTGATAAGAGTCATATATACTGGATGAATGAACATACATACATACATCCTAAAAACATTACCCTCCTGCACAGTCAAATAATAAGCCCACATTGACTTAGTTCACTTGTAAGGAACAGATCTGTACTACATAATTTTAGGCAAGTGTGGTCCACTAATGTGCAAATGTAGCATTCATCTGGGCAAATACTTTATTAGCTCGGAGGAGCTAACAGTTATCACCCCTAAGAATATCCTACAGTTTATAACTGCTGTAGGGTTAGTGGTGAACTTTGAACACCCCCATGAGCTAGGAGCGACATAAACAGAAGTGGCATTCACAATAGGTCTTGTGGCCACAGATATATTAAAGCCGCAAAAGAAAAAAAAAATGAACAGATGAATACTATGCAATCATAACTTTCTTGTTTTTATTTATAGACGGAGGAGCGTACCCAGAGATCCACGTGGCGCAGTATCCCCTGGGCATGGGCGCTCGGGGCAAGGAGAGTACATCCAATGCTCTTGCTGTTCAACTAGATGAATCAGGTCGTGTGAAGTACTCTGCTATAGCGAGGCAGGGACATAGTGCCGATAAGGTAATTCTGTTAAAATTATACAAGTTTTATTTTCTTGGATGTTAAAATGAGTAAGAAATTAATTAACAGTTGTGCTCGTGAAATGATAATTAAAGTGGACAATTATTTTGTAAAAGAGAAAGAAGACTCTAAGTTAGTTATCCAAAATATTTATACAATAGTCAATATTCATTAAAATGACAAGGATCACTTTGAAACATCAATTTTACTGCCTGTTCCGCAACCAAGAATCAGGCAAGAAACATGGCTGGTAATTATTTTTAATGATCTTTACACAATATGACAATAGGAATAATACAAAAATAAAAATACAAGTCCCTAATATAAATGAAAGAATACTGATTTTGCAAAATTGATATAATATTGGCTGTCTGAGCGAAATCGGGCATGGGATTTTAGGGCTTATAGACCACTGCACTGTTCAATTTGCGATAGGACAATTCAAAATCATATTTGGGATTTAATTAAGAAAAAATACTATTCAAAAAGTATGATCACTCTCAAGAAAAGACAGAGCTATTTTTGAAGGGGTGTTTCTATACAATTGATGATTTTATGACATTTAATGAATCTGTGAGATCATTGTAATAATTCTAAGTAATTTTATTTTATTTTTGTTGACATTTATTATTTTTCTTTTTATGTTTAGGGTATTTTCGTTTTATTTTGGTTTTATTAATTTAAATTTTATGACATTTGTTAATACTGAACATTGTATGTAATGTGTGATTTCAAATGCAATTGTTAATTGTTTCTTGAATAAATGAAATGAAAAAAAATATACTCAGGCAGCAATGTCAAAATTCTTATAAATGATAGTGCGCCTGTTAGCACAGGTAGATATAGAGAGATCTCTACGAGTTGAGTTACGCACATTAGCTCTTGAGGGGTTAGCGGCTGAAGAGACAATTGCAGATGAAAAGAGGAAAAATGAGTAACGATCGTAAATATGCTGACGCGATATTATATTTTTTTTTTAACTTTATAGATCTTCGTTTGACCACAATCTCACCTGATAGTAAGCGATGATGTGGTCTAAGATGAAGCACGAAGGTCTAGAAGAAATCTATTTACTCGTACATTAAAGAGGCCCGGATTGTATTCTTTAGGAAAAACAGACAGCGGCAAAGTATTCCATGCCTTAGCTGTGCGCATCAAGAACGTAGAACCAAAACGGTGTGCGCGAATGGGTGGTATATCAACTAGGTACGGATGGTACTGAACCGTGCGCCTGCTTGTCCTTTGGTGGAAAGGAGATGACGGAATCAGATCGTAAAGTTCCTGGGCACATTCCCCGAAATGTATTCTGTAAAAGATCGATAGGCTTATAACTTTACGGCGGTGTTCGAGACTTTGGGTCTTAGTCTCCGCCATATATTGCTCACCTATAAGCCTAAAAGCCCTACGTTCTATCGAGATTGAGTATAAGGTAGCGAGCTGGTATTTGGCCGAACCATCCCAAAGGTGGATATAAACTGCCTAAAAAGATAACCTCCGTGTCCTCACACACTGACGACCTCCGTGGCGCAGTGGGCGAATAGCCGGCTGAGACGCAAGAGGTAGCGGGTTCGATCCCCGCCACGGAACAAATGATAATATCTACAGATATTTGTTCCGGTTTTGTTAGTATAGGTATTCTATCAGTTATCTGGTACCCATAGTACAAGCTCTGCTTAGTTTGGGGCTAGATAGCGCTGTGTGAAATGTCCAGGAGTATTTATTTATAAACAAACACATAATCCCTTTTTATAACCTAACCTAAAACCTTTTTTCAGATAATCTTCTCAAAACTAACCGACTTACTGCCATCGGAAGTGCTTGCTGAAGATGACCCGACCCTGCAGAAGCCTGATGACGAGGAGATCATGGATATCACTGAGAAGACCAAACTGGCGCTTGAGAAGCTGACCAATGCCAAGATATCCGCTGCATTGCCAGTCAAGTCTGCTCCCAAAGCTGTAAGTTGAAATATCTACATTTCAGTATTTTAGTATTAATATCATAATATTAGTTTGGCAAAAATATATTACAAATGTCAGTTAACTAAAGAAAAAAATCAAAACAAACTAATTAAAACTAAGCAGAGCCGCTAAGAGCTAAGCTAACTAAGCTAAGAGGTTTTAAATCTATGTGCAACAATTTTCAGGGAACATTCAAATAGTGTTCCCTGAAAATAGTTTGAAAACAAGCTATGCAGTAGAATGCTCAGCGTAGGAAGGCCCCCCACTAAATGGAACGATGACCTGATAAACGTTGCTGGGAGCAATTGGGTGCAGGCCGCACAGGATCAGTTTTTCTGGAAATCTATGAGGGAGGCCTATATTCAGCAGTGGACGGGACGTCCTATGGCTGATATGCTGATGATGAATCATGCCTTTTTGGTTGCTGGTTTTGTCATAATGCTTTGTTACAGAATCTTTTTAGAATTTTAATACACTGATTGGACATAACTTCCTTAGTAACAGGGTGCTCCATAATTGGAACATCCTAAAAATAATAAACTCATTTAAAAACAAATTCAATAACTGGTTACGAATCTATATGACACTAGCTTCCGCCAGCGGCTTCGCGCGCGTGTTTTATCAATATTGAGTATCCTATATTTTAATCCAGGCTTAGTCTATCTATATACATCTGTCTGCACTACAATGCTTATTTCTCATTTTCTCATATATCGTTACGTTATTGCTACTGTTGGTTTTATTTCACCCTTCTATTATGCTAGGTGCATAATAGAAGGGTGAAATAAAACCTACCTTGTATCTGTATGTACCTACTTGTTGTATTTTATTTAATATACCTTTTTATTATTGGAATGCAATATTTATGTACTATGGCTATATTAATATGTACTTAATCCATTGATGAGTACTTACATATATATATATTTAATTATTTTGCTTATGTAAGTACATATACTGTTTATTCAATATTAAATTATTTTTTATTAAAAGGTACCATCCTATAACTTTCTCGAGAAATCCAGTCCATCTAAAGGTTGTCTGGAAGAGATTGCTTTTAGCGATAAGACAACCACATGTATGTCTGCGTGTATTGTTGTTTGTTTTTTTTTATATTGTTTTATAATTTAAGTGTGATTTACAATAAAGCGTTTTCTATCTATCTACATACTAAATTTCATCGAAATCGGTTCAGCCATTACGACGGGATTGAGTCCAAACAAACATCCAAACTTTCGCATATATAATATTAGTGTGATTGCTACAAAAGTGAACATTAAGAGACTTTCGGCACTGTGTGATGTACACATATCAGCAATAATGCTGCTCATCTGAAAACGAAATAAATAAAAATATGATGATGATGAACGGAAAGCACATGCCTTCTAGTTTTAGGTTGCTTCCTCACATTGCTTTATAACATAATCTTATTATAATTATAATAATCTGTCTGGAAGAGATCGCTTTAAGCAATAAGGCCGCCCATTGTAACACCACATATTAGTCTTAGTTTGTTAAATAAATAAATAAAATAAAATAAATATTGCTGGACATTTCACACAGCGCTATTTAGGCCCAAACTAAGAAGAGCTTGTACTATGGAAACCAGATAACTGATAGAACACTTATATACTTTTTTTTGTAAATACATACTTATAATATATAGAAAAAAACCCAGACACGGAACAAATATCTGTAGATCATGCAAATATTTGTTCCGTGGCGGGAATCGAACCCGCTACCTCCTGCGTCTCAGCCGGCTATACGCCCACTGCGCCACGGAGGTCGTCAGGCTTAAGAGTTTCTTGGTTTTTTTGATGTAACAATAAAGAGATATCTTTCTACAACCTGTTTTGTTATGTACGACATTAATTTAAAACACACATCCGGAATCGTATTAACTGGTTTTAGAGGTGGGTTTAATACCGGTAGCTTGAATATTTATCTAATAATCGATACATTTCCAATAAACAAAGTTTTAACGTAAATCGGCTGCACCTTGGCACGATGCCGCTTAGAAAGTTTAACAGGTATCTACTTACATGATGATTGATTTGATGAATATGATTTGTTTATCTATTTTATACAGGATGTTTCATTGATATTTTGGGTCTTGATTTTAAGGTGGTTTGAGAATTAAAAAAATTCAATGGACATTTGAAAAAATATTGTTTTACAACAATACTAGGCCATTAGCCCTAGTCGTGTTTTCATTTAATGTCGTACATAACAAAACACGTAGTATAATCATCCTCGGCTCGGTTATAGGACTAGTTTGATTCTTATTGTAGTGGCAAATAGTCTTGGACCGCGAGGAGTGGAAAAGAGGAAGGGAGGCCTGCAGTGGGGGCCATTTAAAAAAATAATCAACCTTTATCATGGGGTTAAAAGAAGTAGTTCCAATCTCTCTGATAGTACCTTCTCTCGGCAGGCCCCGGCGCAGTACATCAGATATACTCCTGCGCAGCAAGGGGGCTCCTTCAACTCGGGCGCCAAGCAGAGGGTAATCAGGTCTGTACTATACCAATACGACTTTTATTTTTAATAGTGAAACCATTTTAAGTGTCTTAAGTATGGTTTTACGCCGAAAGCGGAATTTGACCCATTCTCTCCTAGCATCTGACGGGCAGATCGCGCCATGTCATAGATTATGCGCCGGCGTAATAGTTTGTTATTCAATGTATTGTTCCATCTCAAGATTATGTGTGAAGAGTACATAAAATAAGTTAATTATTATTATTATTATTGTGCAAGCCAAAGAGAAAATCTTTATATATGCCACAATTATTGTGCGCTCAGAAATATCAAAATTATGGTGTGCATGCTTAGCCACTACCATATAGGGCTTAAAAACTAAAAAAAAAAAGGAGTTTGCTGAAACTGAAAAATGGCTGATGGTTAGGTTATTTACCACTTAGGAGAGGCATACCAAAAATTCACCAAAATTGGGGGACCTAAATATTACTTGGCATATAAGGGTTAACTTTAACTTTTTTACTTTTTGTTTTGTATATAAGTATTCTATCAGTTATCTGGTTCCCATAGTACAAGCTCTGCTTAATTTGGGGTTAGATGAAACTGTGTGAAATGTCCAGCAATATTTATTGAGCTCTCGCTTCTACAGCTTCCCTGGCCTTTCTGTATTAAAATACAAAAATCACACAAATATTATAAATGCGAAAGTTTGATTGTTTGTTTGTTACTCAATCACGTCGTAACGGCTGAACCGATTTCGATGAAATTTGGTATGTACATAGATGTATAACCTGGATTAACACTTAGACTACTTTTTATAGACAAACCACGCGTGTGAAGCCGCGGGCGGAAGCTAGTTATTCTACGAATCGAGTTATGAAAATCTGATAGGTCCAATTTTATGTCACAATAAATCAAAGTCCTGTATAACAATAGATATTGCTGGACATTTCACACAGCACTACCTAGCCTCAAACTAAGCAGAGCTTGTACTATGGGAAGCAGATAACTGATAAAATACTGAATATACTTTTTTTGTAAATACATACTTATCATACATAGAAAAACATCCAGACCCGGAACAAATATCTGTAGATCATGCAAAAATTTGTTCCGCCGCGGGAATCGATCCCGCTTCCTCCTGCGTCTCAGCCGGCTATTCGCCCACTGCACCACGGAGGTCGTCAAAGAGTACTAGTACGAGTTGCGATTTGGAATCCTAGGTGGAAATCTATCATTGGCCTTACCAACTGTAATCTTATGCCTATTAAGAAATCACACTTGTACTAACCCATTTGACATGTTTATTTAAGTTTTTACTAACAAATATGGATCTTTGACATATGAAAAATAAATGAATTGCATTAGCATGCGTAGGCATAGAGAGATATCTCTATTTTGCACGAGAAAACGAGTCGAGGAAATTTTGTCACGTTACGCATTATACATTTATACTAAGTTAGCATAAAATTGCTCATCAGCCTACTTGGTTGGATTATAATAAAACTAGAATACATTTACGATGTAGGTACTAAAAGAAAAAAAAAAACTTTACGTACCTTCAGAACTAGGTAACATTATATAATGTCCTCAGAATGGTAGAAGCCCAAAACGATCCGATGGAACCCCCCCGCTTCCAAATAAACAAGAAGATCCCGCGCGCGGCGCCCTCGCCCCCCGCGCCCGTGCTGCACTCCCCCCCGCGCCGCGTTTCCGTCAAGCAGCAGAGGGACTGGAAGGTGCCGCCCTGCGTCAGCCACTGGAAGAACGCTAAAGGTAATGTTTCATTAACAAATCAAGTAATTGCGATTTGGAATCCTAAGAGGAAATCTATTATTGGGCTTAGTAGCTGTATTAGCTCTGTTTATATTTAAATAAAACCGGGCTCCAATTCTACTAAACCAGTCGCTTCACTATGACAATGGTGGACAATCAGCTTGAAGCCCTTGATTCGATTGAGCGACGTGCTGCTAGGCTCATTGGTAATGATTCCCTGGTGAAAGCCAATTTACAAAGTAGAGCACAGACGCCGAGTAGCCAGACTTTCAGTTTTTTACAAGATTCATTTTGGTGAATGTGCGCAAGATCTTCATGACCTTATCCCTCCTTTCCCCTTCCACCATCGGACAAGCAGACGTACCGAGAAGTACCACCCATACCTGGTCGGCATACCACCTTGCCGTACCAAACGATTTTCTTTAACTTTTCTTGATAGCACAAGTAAGGAGTGAAACTCACTTCCGGCGTATGTTTTTCCGAACCAGTATAATCTCGGAGTTTTCAAGTCCAGAGTGAATAGGTTCTTTCTAGGCAAGCGTGCTCCATCTTCGATCACACCATCACTTACCATCAGGTGAGGTAGGAGTTAAGCACTTGACACTTGATCAATTAAAAAAATGGTATCATCGCAAAATGGGCATTAAATTTTGGTATGCTACTAACAGAATCTTTTTTCATTGACCGCTGTTACTATGACATTGAAAATTTAACAGCTTATGACATTCCCTTCTGGCCTTCCAGTTGCATCTACATTTTGATTCTCTTACCAATATGGCGATAACTTACCTAACGTTTATAGTGTATCTGTTTGTTCCGAAATAATTTAAAATTAAACAACGATCATAATCGTTATACAATGGTATGGCTCCATAATAGTTTTTCTTATAAATTAGCAGAGTTGGGCATCTGTAACGCGGTCAGGCACCACAACCATACAAAAATGTCAAATGTCCTTGACAGGTTTAATCACTTACCTAATACAAACATAAATATGTAACACTAATTCCCATTATGGCTTACAATGAAACGCTTAAAATTCCGTAAAAGGTCTTGAATATATTGCACTCCTGGACTGTTAAATTTTTTTTCCTGAAAACTCGCTGTTGGCCTCTGCTCAGTAACTTTTTACGAGGCAACCTGCGTAAGGGCACCACTTAGGTACGAGCCTCGGCTTGGGCCGTTTCCAGGATGGGATAGGAGAGAAACGCCCAGGTAGGGGGATGGAGAGAGGGGGGGGGGGGCAACAAACCAGACCACCTGCCCCGGGCGTCAATTTCAGGGGGCGCCAAATTCTTCAATATGAAATATTTTTCAAAAAACGTTTGGAATCCAGCGCACGTCGTACTATCGATTATTCCACAGCCATTTGATTTGGGACGCTTCACACTTAAACAACCACTCCCCTCACATCAAGCTTCTGCCCCCATTCTAGATCAGGGGCCACCGTGCCACCGTTAAACGTTTTACGCCAACTATTGCTATTATTAGATATACTAACAACAATAAATTATTTATTCAACAACAAACTTCAAATTTCACAAACAAAAAATTACAATGGTTTACTAGGTATAATACAATTCAGGATGGAAAACATAGGTACCCAAACTAGGATTGACTTGTATATTAGATATGTTTTAGTATGTAATGTAAAGTTATGTTCATTTGTCTGTAGGTTACACAATCCCATTGGACAAGCGGCTCGCGGCGGACGGGCGCGGGTTGCAACAAGTACACATCAACGAAAACTTCTCCAAACTGGCCGAGGCACTCTATATTGCTGACAGGTTAATATCAACACGTATTTCTGCTTAAATGAACATTTTCCAAATAAAAGTTAATAAATAATACTGGACATTTTACACAGCGCTCTAACTTGAACATACTAATAACCAAAGCTTGTACTACGGAAACTAGATAACTGATATAATACTTATGACGAACTCCGTGGCGCAGGGGGCGAATAGCCGGCTGAGACCCGGGTCGATTTTCGCCGCGAAACAAACGTATGCATGATCTACAGATATTTGTTCCGGGTCTGGATGTTTTTCTATATAATTATAAGTATATAAAAAAAAAGTATACAAATATTCAATCAGTTATCTGGTTTCCATAGTACAAGCTCTGCTTAGTCTGAGGCTAGGTAGCGCTGTGAAATGTCCAGCAATATCTATTGTTATACAGGACTTCGATTTATTGTGACATCAAATTGGACCTATCAGATTTTCATAACTCGGTTCGTAGAATAACTAGCTTTCGCCCGCGACTTCGCATGCGTGGTTTGTCTATAAAAAGTAGTCTAGTGTTAGTCCAGGTTATAATCTATGTACATACCAAATTTCATCAAAATCGGTTCAGCCGTTACGACGTGATTGAGTAATAAACAAACAGCCAAACTTTCGCATTTATAATATTAGTGTGATTTTTGTATGTTAATACAGAAAGGCCAGAGAAGCTGTAGAAGCGAGAGCTCAACTAGAAAGAAGATTAGCGCAGAGAGAGAAAGAGAAGAAGGAAGAACATCTACGCATGTTAGCGCAGCGAGCGCGTGACCATCGAGCTGGTGAGGATACCTCTTATACAACTTGGAGGTGGATCAGACTTATGGCCCACCTCATGTTAAGTAGTAACCATCTCCTATAACAGAGAACTGCCTAGTAGGTCACACACCTTAGAAACGTGCCATATGATGCACTGTCCTGCGTCCATCAACTTGAGACATTCAGGTGTAAAGCCTCATGTACTTGTGTAAAGCCTCACTGTAAACCATACCCTTCAAACTGAAACACAGCAATCTGCTTGGCGGCAGAAATATAAATGATGGTAGTACTTCCTCAGCTAAGCCCTTTCACAAGGAACTCTAAAATTAAAACTACTTCCATTTATCTATACATACATCACATCAGCCGTAGGACTCCTCTGCTAAACATTGGCCGCCCCATATCTCCAGAGCCGATTTTGTGCTGCACCCAACGGCTCCCTTTATCAGGATGTTTTTCCATCTAGTTTTAACGTAAATCGATGGCGCTTGTCAGTTTAACAAGTACCTACGTACATGATGAATTAATATGATTTGTTTGCCTATTTTATGCAGGCTGTTTCATTTTTATTTTAGGACTTGATATTAAGGTTGTTTGAAAATTTATAATTTTCTATGGTAATAAATTTGCAAAACCGTATTTTAGTACAATTAATGTAAATGTTTGGTTATTGGCTAGTAGCCATTAACCCTACCCGTGTTTACATTTAATGTCGACAAGACACGTAGTATAATTGTAATATATTTTAGGTCAGAAACATGTATATTAGGTATCTAATAGATCTGTATCCACAGGTATCCGAGCACCGGAGGAAGATGTAGAGACTAACGAGGTGGACGAGAGCGGTCTCACGGCCGCGGAGAGGGACAAGCTGAGAGTCGACAGACACAAGGACAGGCAGAGAGAGAGGAATATAGCTCGGGCTGCACCCGATAAGAGGTATGACATCTTCTAATACATATATAAAAATCTTGTGACACGGTGTTTGTGGTCGAACTCCTCCGAAACGGGTCGATTTTTTTGTATATTTGGTAGGTACTAGGTACCCTCCATTTTTTTCAATTGTGATTTTCGTATTTTTGTATGAACAGTGCCCATATAATCCATTTACTATTTATCCACATTACACAAAGGTTAACTGGAAGAGAATGCTATCTAGCATTAAGTTCGTCTATGTACAGATTATTCAATAAAAAATGATTCAATAAAAACATATAAATTTTGTGCAATAAAGAATTTTTTATTGATTCATTCATATAATTTAACCGTCGTTCATTGACATAAAGTGTCGCGGCGAGGAAAATCTAGGGCAACCCAATTTTTTTCTAATATCTGAAGTCGTTAATATTTTGTTACAAAGTTACTTGTTTACTTACAGATCTAAGCTAGTGAACCGTGAACGTGACATCTCGGAACAGATAGCTCTGGGCATGCCCGCTAAGAGCAACCAGGCAGGAGAGGGCATGTTCGACCAGCGCCTGTTCAACACCAGCAAGGGAATGGACAGCGGTACGTTACTATACCACTATACAATAATTAACACATTAAAAATCCAATCTAAACAAAGACTTAAAAAATCCTACTCTAAAATATTGATTATTTAGAAAATAAAAAAGTTTGGGACTAAGATTGCTCCAACTCAGCAAAATAAAAAAAAAAAAAAAAATTTGACTCAATAAACTCAATAAATTCATTCCAAAAATGACGATTCAATATAAATAAATAATAAATATTGCTGGACATTTCACACAGCGCTATCTAGCCCCAAACTAAGCAGAGCTTGTACTATGGGAACCAGATAACTGATAGAATACTTCTTCTAGAATACTTCTTCTAGAATACTTGATTAGAATACTTTTTTAGTAAATATATACTTATTATAATATATAGAAAAGCATCAAATATCCAGACCAAAATGATCATTAAGATTTAATTAAATAAAGAAATGTTGACTTTTATACGCCAAGACTGGTGGTAGACGGGGCAACCAATAAACGTGTGTATTTCCTTTCCAATACAATTACTGGTAATTAGTGTTATCGATAGATACTCGGCGCCCGTAATGGTGGCAAGAGCGAGCGAGATAGCAATATCATCGTCGATTGCCCTACATTTTATGTCTGTCAGGAGTGTAATAAAAAGTAACCTATATCTCAATCCAGATCATAATCTATTCATATACCAAATTTCAGCTTTGTGGGGTCTCTGGTGTACCCTGTGATTGTTGTCAAAGTTCAGTTTTTATTATGGCTAATTACTCAAAAACTACAAGGACTACTAAAAATAAATACGGAGTCGAAATGTACTAATGGAATACCTTTCATTTGACGTCCCACTTGACCTAATAGTCTCATTTTCATTATTTTTTACCCCTCTTGAACCCCAATATCTCAACAACCCCCCCCCCCCCCCCAATATTTTTAGCTCATTTAGTCACCAACATTGTGCCATCACTACCTACCTATGTATCAAATTTTACGATGATCGGATCAACGCTCAACGTTTCGAAAGTCATCCTCGGACAAACAAACATACAACGCCGATTTGCTCAAGTTGATTTGGAGATATTGCTTCGCTCGATCAAATAGAGTTGTTGTACTGGTTGGTTGAAGTTCGGACTAGAAGTATCTGTTTCTCGAACTTCAGCGCTCTCCATCGCATCATTAGGTGATTGGTTGTAGTTACATTTTATTTTATGATTATTGACAAAGCCTCTATACAGCTGCATCTTTCACTTTTTTGTTTGCATTTATTTTCTGTAACATGACGTAACTAAGAGTTCCCTGTGATCCTAAAGTTTTAATAATGTATGTCTATGTTATGTTGAATTGTCAGGATACGCTGACGACGAAGCGTACAACGTGTACGACAAGCCGTGGCGGAACCAGGACAATGTCGGCGCGCACATCTACCGACCCTCGCGCAACCAGGACAGGGACAACTACGGAGATCTCGACAGCCTCGCTAACAACAGGAGGTAACACAACACTATTTTCACTAAACGGGATATTTACCATGATTTGTGAGTTTTTAAGTATCCCGATATTTTGATGCAGTCGCATGCGCCATGATCGCGGGTAAAATGAAGTCAGTTTAATTCTTCTTTGCGGCTCCTGTCAACCCCGGATTTAAAACTTTTCCTAACTGGGCCAGAAACTTGATGTGGCGTCCATTTGTGAGAGGGGTGGGGGGCAGAAGGGGGTGTTAAAAGTTGAAGCGTTCCAAATCAAATGAGCAGCCTGGTGAACTATGTAGGTGGATGCCAAGCGCTTTTTGGAAACACGTTTTTTTTAACATATTTTGGAAGAAGAATTTGTCGCCCCCTGAAATTGCCGCCCCTTATATATATCATGATAATTTTAATATACAAAATTATCATAATATAATATAATTGGCGCGACGATCTGGAGGTTCCACTCTGACTGGCAGGAGATTTCTGGAGAACGCAAGGAATGGAAGGAAATGGGGGAGACCTTTGCCCAGCAGTGGGACAGTATAGGTTATTGAAAAAAAATATATAATTCTTCGGTACGTGTGTTTGTCACCTTACTCCTAAGCGGTTGGACCGATTTGGATGAAATCTTGTGTGTATATTTCAATGAGTTCCTGGATAGTTTGAAAACACAATTGGACCCAGTAGGTGGCACTGTTGTCGAGATTCAGAAAGTCGCGGGCATACAACTAGTCATATATATATATATACTGTTAATAATACATACATTAATTAATAGATATAAGTGGAAATACATTTTCTTATTTTAGTATAATTTAATCACTATAATTTCAGGTTTGTAGCTGACAAGGAGTTCGCGGGCACGAGTAGTGGTAACGCGCGCAATGGACCCGTGCAGTTCGAGCGCGACGCGCACGCGCCAACTAGCAGCAGAGACGAACCGGTAAATAAAACAATGTACACAAAAACACACAATGTACACATTAACAAACAATGTACACAATAACACACAATGTACACAACGACACACAATGATTTGAATTTGGAACCTCATCTGTATTAAAATTTGAACTAAAGAGAACCATTTAATAAGAACTTATTCGTAAACTGTCTTGCAGAAAGTGTGAAAAGTCTTCTCTCTGCACTCAGGATTCTTGTAGCGCCCGTGACGCAAGACACTGCTTTATCCCCTCGTTTAATAATCTACTATAATATATGTTCTCACCCCCTACAGTCCCGCAACCAGCCGGAAGCGGACTCGGATCCGTTCGGACTCGATCGGTTTTTGTCGGAGGCAAAGCGCGCGGACAAGTCGTCCCGCAAGCGCGACCACGACCGACGCGACACGCACGCCAAGAAACGCAGGGACTGAACATAATGTGAGCTATTTTATTTTGTTTGTTTTGTTATTCTGTCCTAATGTGCTAAACATGTCCGCAACTAATAAAATGGCTTTAACTGGAGACGAGCGCTGGTTGTTGCAACCAGCACAAGCTGAGTTTAGGACCATTTTGCAACTACTTTGAATGTATCCATACATTAAGATTTGTTTTTTATGTGTTTATGTGTTTTTTTACTTTACTTGTTGAAATGAAAACTTCTATAGGCGCGTTGGGCATTCTTGAGATGGGAAAAAACCATTGAACTCGCAACACTGTTACCGGTACCGACACCGTTCAAGACGATTCAAAAAATACACGTAATTGTTCAAGTTTTCACTTCTGTCGACACTCCCAGAGTGCCACTGTTTTGTTTTATTTGTTTTTTATGTCTTAACTTTAAGTATATTGCAAATAAAATATTGTTCTATTCTATTCACTTATATAATAACTAGCTGCCGCCTGCAGCTTCGCACAAATGGTGTGTCAGTAAAAAGTAGCCTGTGTTTTAATTCAAGTCATAATCTATCAACACACCAAATTTCACTGAAATCGGTTCAGCCGTCGTCATGGCGTGAGTAACAAACATCCAAACTTTCACATTTATAATATTAGTGTAATTATTAACTAAGAGTTGGCGTACGTGTCATTGAATTGTGTTTGTTACCACATACACTGAAAAGTATCATGTAAAATAATAAATAAATAAATATTGCTGGACATTTCACACAGCACTATCTTGCCCCAAACTGTTAGAATACTTAGATACTGTTTTTTTGTAAATACATACTTATAATTTATAGAAAAACATCCAGACCCGAAACAAATATCTGTAAATCATGCAAAAATTTGTTCCGCGGTGGGAATCGAACCCGCTAGCTCCTGCGTCTTAGCTGGCTATTCACCCACTGCTCCACGGGGGTCGTCAATGTAATTTCATCATCATCATTCTTGACCGATCCATCGTATTTTTGTTTCAGATTGGAGTGTACAATGCTGTACTACTACGAACTACAAATAGCATTCTTGTGTTTGTATAGATAGCAATAGATAGTTTAAATACACCAAATCTAAAAAGTCAATTCTGTGACACGTGCTTAAAACATTGAAGGAAGACATCGTAAGGAAATCCGTGGTTTAATAAGCAATAACTCTTATGGTGGTTCGATTCCTATACAACAATCAGTGCACATTCACTAGATAACTGAATAGTACAAATGTCTGTGCTATTTTATTGATTTCGACATCAATAATACGTAACTAATTGGAAACGCGTATGTTTAGACATCTCTACTGTTCAGTTATCTAGTGAATGTGCACCGATTGTTTACAGGAATCGAACCAGCTTAAGTTTAATCTGTCTGTACGTTCGTTCTTGCTCGATTGAACGCAGAAAGGACGTTGTGGCGTGGTATGACATTATAGTAATTTTTTATTGAAATCTGGTAAAATCTGTTGACATCCCCGACCAACACAGATGGTAACATTCTTGTAAAATTAAATTATCTATGAAAGCTGACGCTGTTCCGGTGACTCTAAGTAGTCTATGAAGAACTGGTCAAACCGCTCGAAACTGTGTGCTCTGAATAAACCTGTACCTACCTATAAAAAACCAGCCCAACAACATCCAGGCAACACACAAAATCGGCAATCTAACTAGATTAGCTTTTTACCTAACATTTTAATATTACAATAACTAAAAGTTTGGTTGGACCGTAATGGAATATCGTCATTACCGATTGTAAAATTTCATACTAATTATAAATATGTATGTTAATTAAGTAATAGTGAAGGTGAAATAATGTTAATTTCGTTTTGTAATAAAGTAGTGTAAGTACAACTTCGGTGTTTTATTAAAATATCCCTAAAACTCGGGTGAACCCGTTTAGAACTAGGTACCTCCTACTAATTCAAGATTGTTATATTAACTAGTGGTTCGCCCCGAACTGAGATCAAAGCTTTGAAATTTATCCTCGGACAAACAAACATACATATAAAAACCGTGTAAAAAGTTAAAATTGCAATGGACAGGACATATTCTTAGAGAGAAAAGAGAAATGGACCCAATTAATAACAGATTAGTACCCAGGAGACGGTAAAAGACAAAGGAAGACAAATAAGACGTTGGCAAGATGACCTGACGCCGATTTGCCCAAGTTGATTTGGAGATCTCGTTTCGTTCGATCAATACTTTTTTACTCAGGTCACTATATCGTAATATAAGTACCTAGGTGACTACCTGACATGTAACTTGGCGTTATTAACAGGTTAGCTGTCCCGAAGCAAGTTTCGATCTTCTTTGTACACGTCCTCGTAGTAAATAATGACAGCTAACGCTCATGAAGTTTCGTATTAAGTTACGTCATTCTCTTCAAGTATTTTATGATACTTTATGTGTCCTAGTGATTGAAATTAATTATATCGATAATTGCTAATGTTAGATGAGTATGATAAGAAATTAATTATTTACGTTTAATGATAAAATGTACGTTTATGTTCGTAACACTTTAGACATCTGAAAAATATCTTTTTGAAAACAATCTTCTGTTATTGAATTGCACCATTCAATTAGGTTGGTAGAATTTGGTTGTAGTATAATTTACTAATGCTACAAATAATATAATTATTAAAAAAAGTTATCGATAGATCGATTGCATTATCTACATCATTGGCCATGAGGCACATATGCCTCATGGACGTACCAGTGCAATCACCCATGAGGCACATGTGCCTCATCGGACAGCTAACCTGTTAATAAAGAATTGTATTTACTATCCCCCTGGTACATTTTTAGAACCTGTGGCAGGCCTGGCGCACTCTGTACTTCGGAACCTATAGCAGGCCCGCCGCACCCTGTACTTAGGAACCTATAGCAAACCTGGTGCACCCTGTACTTTGGAACCAATAGCAGGCCTGCCGCACCCTGTACTTAGGAACCTATAGCAGACCTAGCGCATCCTGTACTTAGAAACCTATAGCAGGCCTGGCGCATCCTGTAAATAAATGCGGGATGGATGAAATGGCTACAGGTTACAGGAATAACGTGCGATCCTCGAATAGCCCTTAAAGTTATGGGGAAAATTTACAAGACGATCATAAGACCCTCTGTCGTAATGTATTGTTCTGAGTGTTGGACCACGAAAGGGACGGATGAAAGGACGTTTGAAAGTAGCGCCAGTGATAGAAAAGTTAGTAAAGGAGTAAGAGGCTAGCGTGGTATGGGCATGTCATGCGGAGGAAATAGTGTGACTAAGAGTGTTAGATATAGTAGAGGAAGGCCGAAGAAGCGAATGGATGGACTGTGTGAAGAATGATATGGGTAAGAAAGAAGTGACAACGGAGATGACGGCTGATAGAGGTATCGAACAAAAATACATGTTGTGCCGACCCCACGTAATGTGGGAAAAGGGCAGGAAGAAGAGAATACACTGGGGAGCAAAGGATTATAGAAAATACTACAAAATTAAATAAAATCACAGTAGTTCATAATAATATTTAATTGAACAATACTCTGTAACATAGATATACTTAATGCACAATACATACCGCGACGCTTACCCCACAGCACACTACAAGCAAGTGCAACAATACCTACTCTCACAAAAACATTGTGATAATTAATTTAATTAAAATTAATATTATGCTCATTGCTACCCCCTGACATAGATAATATCATAGCTATTTTTGTGACGTGAAACTTTTTGTCAAAAACAAAATACATTTCTCAGATATTTAGTATATAAATATCTCGTGTCACAGTGTCTGTGGTCGCTCTCCTCCGAAACTGGTCGACCGAATTTAATGATTTTTTTTTTATATTTGGTAGGTATGAGTAGGTCGTGAAGTATTTTTCACCCTCCTACTCCCACCCCCCATTTTTTAATCGCGACTTTAGTATTTTTATATGAAGAATATCCATATAATTTAACCGTCGCTCATTGACGTGGGATCATTTACATATAGTGGTCACGTCACTTTGACCAAAATGTTTTATATAGTTGTTATCCCGATGTTCCCACGGGAATGGGAAATTTCAAGCGTGCGAAGTCGTGGGCTAGATTACAAATACAATCTAGGTAGGACAATTTGGGGTAAACCAAGATTTTATTGGTGGGGTGGAATTATGGAATGTCGCTAGCCATTAGGGGGTAACAACGACTTGGTAAATAACTTTGGGGCAAATCCATTTAGGGGTAAGGCCGTACATAATAAATGCTGTCAGGGGGGTGAAGGCTTCGTCTACTTAAGCTTGAGAATGGTGTTCTTGAGTTTGTCGACATTGGCGCCGGAGAACTCCTCGATTTTCTTCGTGTTCTTGACGAAAACGAATGTCGGCATGGAGTTGATGTTGTATTCTGTGGCGATGTCTTCACACTCGTCCACGTCGACCTGAAAAAGAAATGTGAGTTTGAAATGATTGATAGAATACTATTTAATGCATACCAAAGAAAATGCTAGGAGGTAGGCCTATATTCAGCAGTGGACGCCTTCTCACTGATGTTTTGTTTATACTACCCGGAGTTGGATCAAGCTTATGGCCCACCTGATGTTAAGTGGTAACCATCGCCTATAACAAAGTATTGTAGCCTCGTTGGTCACGCACTTTAGAAACGTTCCCTACGATACACTACTTGAGGCATACAGGTAAAGCCTCATGTGCCTGCAATTTTACCGGCAACCGTACCCTTCACACCGAAACACAGCAATGCTGCTTGGCGGAAGAAATAGGTATGGTGGTAGTACTTCCCCGGGTGAGACCTTTAACACGGAACTCTACTACTCTTGATGTTGATGAAAGAAAAATAGCAGAAATACACAAAAAATAAAGGTATTGGTGGTCACTGACATAGCCCAGAGGGTTAGCAAGCTGAAGTGGCAGTGGGCAGGGCACATAGCTCAAAGAACTGACGGCCGTTGAGGCAAAAAGGTTCTCGAGTGTAGACCAGACACTGGAAAGCGCAGCGTAGGACGGCCCGATAAATAGGCGGTAGATGGAAATACCTGATAAAGGTTGAGATGGGTGCAGGCCGCTCTTGAAATCTGGAGGCCTATGTTTAGTAGTGGATGTCTGGACTTCCTTCATATGGCTGATAATTATAATGATGATGTAACCAAAAATAACCCAGTGACATGACTGTATAACGAATAGCTGCATATGACTTTGTAAATAAGTTATCTTTACATAGTATAAACGTACCTTCACCGAAAATGTGTTAATTTCTATGTAATTGTAAAATTAGTACATCGGTATAACCATAAAATTCAATACAAAACTATATGTAACTATATGTTTTCCGATAAGCGATAACATCCCAATACCGCGCAAATGTGTCTAAACGGCTGCTCGCGTCGGCAACGCGAGCATTACGACGAACAATGACACGGGTTACGAGCGCGAATGAACTTTACGATTCAAAATCTGTTAGTAATATGAACGTGGACTTGTCTCATTCTAAAGTGCAAGTGAGGGTAGTTGCTGCAACTACCATCACTTCTCGATAGTTAGCTTCGAGTCTGCCCGCGACCTATTCGAACTAACACAGTCGAAAAGTTACTTATTATATAAATAAATACCCGTTTAATATTAGTAATTATGTGTAGTGATCGAGGTTTGAAAAATATAATTACGTAAGTAGTTTATTTAAACAAAATACGTAGTATTGTCCGTGAAACTCATTACATTACCCGCATTTTTGCACCGCAGAAAAATTATGTCATCCAGTCTTCTAGTTCACAACAAAAGCTGTAATTTCTTCGAAATTTCTTTACTAGGTCAAACAATCGCGTGTTCTTTTCCTTGCATAGTGGAAAACATAACCTTTTTTTTGCTCTCTTTTCAAAAATCACGTCAACTTTGAAACAGCTTCAATTCTCGTGTTAAAAAACAATGTCGGACTCGACATGCCTCTGATCTATCAGTTTCAATAGAATTTGTTTCAAAGAATGACAAACACGAAAGTTCTGAAATAATTTTCCTCTTTGGGTGTTTCATTACTGCATTTCTGTTTAAACAACAAATCTCTATTTTGATTTATCCTAATATTAAAAGCTCTAATCAGACTCCGATATTAAGATATACTTGCAACAACGATCCCTAATCGTATTTAGCGATTAAACATGTTTAAATTTGACATCCTGTATGCCTCAAGCTGATGGACCCATGGCAGTGCATCGTAGCACGTTTCTAAATTGCGTGACGAACGTTCTAAGAAGTGGTACCATGGCCTATAGCAAAGTAAAACCTCGTAGGCAATACTTTGCTATAGGTGATGGTACCACTTAACATCAGGTGGGCCATACTTCGATAAAGGGCCATAATATGCTTGTTCCACTCTAAATCATATTTAGCCACTATAAATCATATTTAAATACGTTTAGGCATCATCGGTGCGGAAGTCGCCCTTAGTGTTTTGCTTTGAATTCATCTTAAATGTTTCTATTTTACGAATAATAGAGGAAAACGATATGCTCAGCTTACAAGGCCAATGAATTGGACATTTTGGACATTTAGCTTTTAACATCACGTTTAAGCTAGGATTTCCAGTTTCTGCAATATCACCGCACCGGCAGCGGCAGTAGTTATGTCAACAACACTATATCTGATAATGATAACTGTATGTATGTTTGTTTTTATAATCTCGATTGTAACATGACAGTGTGTGATAGTACGATACAGATGGCAACGTTAATAGGTTTCAATGATTGGTATTTAGGTCAGAACAGGAACATGTTATATTAGGTCTTTACCTATCAAATTGCCGTTTTGTATGGAATAAGTGAAAGTACTTATTTTTTAAACTTTTTTATTTCTGTTATTCAAAGTAATCCACCCATGCAATCGAAGCATCTTTGCCCACGCATTGGCAGTTTATTGATGCCCTTCTTGTAAAAATCAGCTGGACGGGAGGCAACAAACTCTTAAAAGGCATTTTGTACTGCCTCTCGGGAATTGAATTTTTTACCCACTAAAAAGTTGTCTAAATTTTGGAAAATTAATAGTCAGTGGGTGCAAGGTCTGGTGAGTATGGCGGATGAGGGAGAGCTTCCAACCCCAGATCTTACAGCTTGGAGACTGTCTGTTGTGCAGTATGGGGTCGCGCGTTGTCGTGAAGGAGCAGTGGGGACGACCGATTGACCAAAGCTGGTTGCCGATGTGCAAGCTTTTCCATCATTGTCTCCAGTTCCTCACAGTACACATCTGCAGTAAAGCTGTGGTGAATCACACCCGCACTAGAACACCAAACAGTGACCATCACCTTTTTAGGGGTCATTTTTGGTTTAGGGCATTGCTTTGGTGCTGAACACGGATCTAACCAACTTGCTAAGCGCTTTCGACTGTCGAACAGAATCCATTTTTCATCGCACGTAACAATTCGATTCAAAATTCCTTCATTTCTTTGCCTATTGAGCAGCGCGAGGCAGGTCTCGACGCGTACGTTGCGCTGGAGATCGTTAAGTTCGTGGGGCAACCATCTATCAAGTTTTTTTACCTTGCCTATTTGTCGCAAATGGATCAAAATTGTTATGATGCTAACATCAAAAGCTGCTGCTAGCTCAGCTGTAGATTGAGTTTCGTCAGCTTCCACAATCGCCTTTAATTCATCATTGTTGACCAAAGTCTCCGGACGACCACGAGCTTCATTTTTCAAGTCAAAATTTCCAGAACGGAACCGGGAAAACCAATAACGGGTTGTGCGTTCGTTTGTACAGTTCTCTCCGTAAACGTTTTTGATGTTACGTGCCGTTTGTGTCACGACGGAACTCATTATCCATTATGACGAAAAATGTTCAAATGTAATGAAAATACATCGCTAATCAATAAACAAAAGACTTAGTTTGTAAAAAGAATGTCATGTTTTTAAAACAAAATTAATTTGAATTTAGAATACAAAGCTATTCCAAACTTTTTTTCTATTTGAACTGAACAGTACTGAAGAACGGCAATTTCATAGGTAAAGACCTATTACTTCTGATAGATGTGCCAAATGCGCCATTAATATAAGTCGCTTATAGTTTGTTGATTTGCAAGACCCAATAGTCAGACCCTGAGTCGTGCGTATCAGGAATTTCAAGTACAACATTCAGACCGGAAACAAAATATTTGTAGATTATGCTAGCATTTGTCCCGTACCTCTTGAGTAACAGACAACTATAATTCATCCACCGCTGCACCGGCCCACCGCACCACACAGGTCAAAATGTCACCACAGATAGTTGATAGCGTCATACAATGTTATTTATTTTCACTAAATTATTAGTTATTTATCCCGATATTTCAGCTACTACTGCGTACTCAAAAACTCAACAAATCATGGTAAATATCCCGTTTTTAGTGAAAATAGTGTTCTTAATCATGATAGTTTCAAAACTTATATTATTTTTAGTGGATCAGGATTGTGTATTATCTTATTTATGGCGGAATTAGTAACTTAACCAACTGTCTTCTGGTAATCAAAAAGACATTAAAATAACAAGTTGTCGACATTGCATGCGTAAAACGGTGAAAATAGCTGCACTTATATATTATAGGTACAATGTAACACTAAACACCTTGCTACCCATACGCAATAAATAGATTTTGTATTTGTAACGTGTTTAATCTGAAAAAATTACCTTATACGACCTTATCGACGAATTTGAGTAGCCAGCCACCCAGACAAACCATGCACGGTTTTTAGGGTACAGGTATGTATATATAGAAATAAATAAAGAATAAATTATGGGTTTTGCCAGAATTCGTCATAGCCTTTTGGCATTAGATAACGTAATAATTCAATCCAGTTTCAATTAAAAATAGTTTTTGTTGATGTGTCGAATGAGTAATGGGCATTTACCACGATTTCCAAGCACTTATTACTCAGACTTGTATGACGTCACAATGTTATTGCTCAATGATTAAATGGCAACACATATCTATACTTTACGGAGATAAAGTTGAATAAGATTTTATCTAATAATATTGTCATAAGAGTTATTTTTCTATACCCAAGTAGTTTTCATGACAACCTAGTGTTGTATATACAGGGTGTTTGATAATATACGCACAAAAATGAAAGGGGTTATTATGATAAGCATATTAAAAAAAAATTGAAATGTTTACCATAAAAATGTGAAATTAATTTTGGCATGTAAAAACAAACACTTTATTAAACTTATGTTGTGCTATTGCATAATGCTTTCCATCTAACCACAGATACTGTATTGGTGACGTCTCGAGATATCTCTTGTTGGCTTTTTCTAACCCAAAACCCGCAGCCATTTCCGAAAGAGATATCAAATCGGCCTTTATTTTTGGATGTCGATTGCAAGAACCTACTCTTTTATATCGAATTAATCACCTAAACTTAGTCGATTTTCTTTAAAATTTGATAATATAACTAGTAGTTTGTTTATTCGAGAAGTCTTTTGTTATGTTTTGAGATACCGGCACTCGAATATCGTCAGTATATTACCAAACAACCTGTATAGTCACGTCATTACATTTTTTTTTTCTTTAAAGCAGACTTGTCGTCATGTTACTGGGTTTAGGTTGGTCACGAGTTTAGGTCGAATTCATCATTTCTCTATTAGCCCAAAAATTATATTACTCTCTAAAAAATTCAATTGACGACCTCCGTGTCTCTATTGACGACGCAAATACCCGGCGTATTTGCCCACTGCACCACGAGACGCAGGAGGTTGCGGGTATGATTCCCGCTGCGGAACAAATGTTTGCATGATCTACAAATATTTGTGCCGGGTCTGGTTGTTTTTCTATATATTATAAGTATGTATTTAATAAAAAAAAACGTATATGTATTCTATTTGTTATCTGGTTCCCACAGTACAAGCTCCGTTTAGTTTAGGGCTAGATAGCGCTATGTGAAATGTCCAGCATTTTTTTTTACTCTGAATAATTTATAAAGATTTTTGTTTCCGGTGCATCTTCTTACCTTAAGTACAACGATGGCATCAGCCATTTCAGTGGCCATCTCGTCTAGCTTAGGCCCGATCATCTTGCAGGGTCCGCACCAGGTGGCCATGAAGTCAATGATGACCAGCTTGTCTCCTGCCTCCGTCAGCCTGGTCTTCAGGTCTTCAGAGTCTTTAATGTGGATCGACATTGTGTAATCTGTGAAAGAAATCATAATGTTAATACGATTTTACTAGTACGAATTTTTTTATCAATATTTTGATATTAACTTTACTAATAATTTCTCCTAAACTTGATATAATTGCCATTTTATTTTGATTTGGACGTGATTAATTTATTTCTGTTAGCAAAAGACAAGACAAAAGTCGATGAAGCGTTGCTCAATAAAACCTGTTTTGAAGAGCTTGACCGATACGTACACAGTCACCGCCTAAAATGAGTAAATTGGTCAGAGGTTATTATTGTCCCCAGAACCTTGAATGTATAGGGAAGTAAGTAAAGTAGGTCAATAAAACTGGTCTTGGTCTACGTCACAAGCTTGATTCATAGCACTTTCCCATCCCTTCTTTGGCGATGAAATTTTATAGTAGATTATTAAACGTAAATTTTATAGTAGTAAAGCAGTGTCTTGCGTCACGGGCGCTATATTGAATCCCGAACGTAACGAAGGACCTAGAGTTACTAGATTCCTGAGCGCAGAGAAGGATATAAGCACGCCCAAGATGCAGACAGCTTTATCCACGAGGAGAATACTCTACTTTTCACACTTTCTGCGAGACAATAAAAAACAAATCTAGGTTGGTGCATTCTGTGCAGAAGTAAGTTCGATTTACGAATCTTATTGGTTGGGTCTCTTTAGTTCAAATTTGAATACAGATGAGGTTCCAAATTCAAATCACGTCAACTTTATTCCCGGCTCAGCCGTATTAGTACATGTTCCTTGAATTTAATCACCTGCTTTCTCTCTTATACTCGGCGCGGCGAACCTTGATCCCTATGACACTGACAGCTAATGTCACCATATAACATTGTAGTGGCGTCACCATTAAATTGGGATCATATTGGGGGCGTCTAAAAATGCCATTTATAAATTTTACGTAGCTTTATACCATTACACACACGTTGGACACGTTTGTCGTATGCCAGAGGAACTATGGTCAAAAGCCACTACAGAATGGGTTCCAAACGGGCGGCGGCCTCGTGGTAGACTCAGGCGGAGATGGAGGGATGAACTGGATGCATACCACAAAAAGTAGCCTCAATTAGCCAGTAACCGAGATTCGTGGAAGGAGGGAAGGGAGGCCTTTGCCCTGCAGTGGGACTCTACGGGCTAATAATAATAATAATAATTTATACCATTAGTAATGATATTCCGTTGATATTTTTAACAATTCTTAACATTTACAAGAAGTTATCTCAATCTGAATTTATGTTTACGTCCTGAAAAACTTACGTCGTGTGACGTTTATCGACTAGGGCGGCAAGTATCGATAAAAAAATGTCGGTAATGGAAACGAGTGCACAATTTTTTAGACAAAATAAATAAATGGGGAACATTCATTTTCACGATAAAATATATACATACTTATATAGCAAAAACGTGTTTACCGGGTTAAACATTATTAGAAAATAACAAGGTTGGAAACTTTCGTTTTACTTACCTACTTAATCTATGCCAAAAATCTTAAATTAATACAACAACAACATAATGGACATTAAAAATGCACATTATAATATTTTTTAAAACATGTTTACCAACGTGGCTGAATGCAAGCCACGACTTTGTCTAAAAAAAAAATTATCGACACGACCAAAGACACGACCCATCACTAACACGAACTGTCATAGGGATCAAGGTTCGCCGCGCCGAGTATAGTTTACATGACATATAATTTGACATTGACGAGCTGGCGGTGTGAAAAAATATTTCTATGAAACAATTTAGAACTACAAGGTCCACGCCTTATTTAGGCTACCCTCATTAATATCACTCATAAATATACTTTTACGAAGACTAAACAAAAAGGCACTTAGGGAACAATTTAGCACACCTTGCTGGAATATCTATTTAAGTTGTTACGTGGGAATGGAAACCAGCTATAGTAATAACAATAGTCGCAGAATTATCCAAGGCTGCTTATAAATCGATAATATGTATGATAATATGATCCGACCTCGTTGATTTTTATTCCTATTCATGCTATTGTTGCCATGCTATGTTAGGGCAGTATTGAACTCTCCTCTAGTAAGTTATAGCGATGTTTTAGTGCTTATTTAATTTCGGCTTGAATTACTAATCATTATCATCATATTAGGCATAAACTTCTAACGGCTGAACATAGGCCTTCCCCGTAGCCTGAACCTAACAGCTCCCTGCAACCTTTACCAGATCATCCATCTAGTAGGGGGGTCGTCCCACGCATTCCAGTGCGTAGTCTCCTCTCGAGAACTTTTCTGCCCAAACTGCCGTCAGTTCTTCGAGCACTTACAGAAAGTGAAAATTCAGCGTGGGATTCGTTTGTACATTTGCAAAACGACGACAATTGAACTCATTTCTATTAAATTGATGAGAATCTAAGATGGTATCAAATACAAATTTGATTAAACATGAAAAAAATACACTTCGGTATTTTAGTATCCTTCTATTTCCACAAAAGAAAACACACGGGCAAGAGTTAGTAGTTTATAATTGCCTTATTGCTTGACGACCTTCGTGGCGCAGTGGGCGTACAGCCGGCTGAGACGCAGGAGGTAGCGGGTTCGATTCCCGCCACGGAACAAATGTTTGCATGATCTACGGATATTTGTTCCGTGTCTGTGTGTTTTTTCCATATATATTATAAGTATGTATTTATAAAAAAAAGTATATAAGTATTTTATCAGTTATCTGGTTCCCATAGTACAAGCTTTGCTTAGTTTGGGGCTAGATAGCGCTGTGTGAAATGTCCAGCAATATTTATATTTATTTATTTATTTATTAGGGCACTGTTTTAATATATCAGAACAATGAAATACGACTAAGCAACCGTTTAAAAACGTCAAGGCCAAAGACTGTGGAAAACCATAACAACAACAAACAAGGATAAACTATCTATAAAGTCATAACTAAGTTAAACCGTTTAGACATATAATATATGTCAGTCAACGAGTTATTCACTACATTACATATTATGTAATGTATGTACCGAGAATGGTGGTTTTAATGTTACTGTACGAGTTAGGACGTTGATTATCAAGGCTTCTAATTACTTTCTAAAATTTTCACATTAAATATGCATTATTAGAAATACGGGATTTATACATACATATCGTCTAATCGGTGTTTAGACCGACAATGTTTCGGTTCAATGAAGGTTCACGAATTGAACCCAAACATTGTCGGTCGAAACACCGATAAGACGGTACGTGATAAATCCCGTATTTATAATAATGATTGAAATCAATCACAAGTTATCTAACTAAAATTAAATACGCAGTTTCGATTAACAGTAGTTTTTAGTGACAATTTTAGAGTACCTGTTTAAGACATGCTAGAATGGAATAGTTTGATCTTCGATCAGGAACATCGCTCCAACTAAGACCGGGAATGATTTAGTTTACATAACGCTTTTTGAAAAAGGGGGCGTTACTTAAAATAGCAAAATCACAAGCTGCAAACAACACAACAATATACCAACAGGTAGGTACGAATGCAAGTATTACTGTATTTACATATGAAGAGGTTAGGAAATAAGAACAAAAGGTGATATTTACACATTTTAGTTTTTTCAGTATATTGAGAAAATAAATCAAAAACTACTGTTTTTGAATGAAAATGTTACTATTTGTTCCGGAAGCATATTTAGATTATTTTTTCTATGAAACAAGTAATTTTTTGAACTTGATATTTACAGATAATGATAAAACTTAACCTTCTGAGTAGGATAAAAAATAAAAACGAAAATGACCAAATACGTACCTAAATGTCACTTTGTTCCTAACCTCATATTATACAAGAAATAACAATAGTACATCTACATGATATGACATCATGGCAGATAAAGATAATGTATTACAATAGGTTTCATGATTAGTACTTAAAAGTCAACGACAGACGCTTAGAGATAAGTCTAGAATAAACAAAGCGTTTTATAAGGAGTTGATTAGATCTAGCCTAGATAAAAACTATATTGTATGTCGAATTATTAAGTAAGTTCTAGGCTGAATTAATAGACCATTCTTAGGACTCCTATTATCCCATATAGTTGAACATCCTGATAGATCTGGGACCAAAATCTAAAGGTGCTCTTTGAAGTGCAAAAGCTTTGTGTAAAAGTCGGCCATAATTAATGAACCAAAGGTTTCCTGTTTGTTTCTAACAAATTTGTACCTATAATTAGTTAACCACAAACAAAAAAAATTGCACAAAGCAAGACACAAGAATAAAATTGCAATCGCCCTATGGCATACGCAATCATGCCAATCACAAACCGATAACCTACAATTGGGTTTTTAGGTCACCGATGCCGGTGGATATCGGAATCAATGAGGGACGCTTATTACTCTGCCATCACTAGTATTTATGTATTTGTTAAATTGTACAAAAATAATGAACATTGGACTGATTCTTTTGACATAGAATATTTGGAAGATCTGATAAAACAAATAGCTAAATATCGAATTTGAATTTAGTCTAATAATACGAGAATTGAATCTCAATTATTATTAGTCCACTACGAATGTTTGTGAATTTTCCAACCCAAATGGAAATCACGAAACTTAAAATGGTTATGTAGTCGGCACTTTACTATGACCAGCCTAAAGAATAATTTAAATGTATATGTAAAGTCACAACTCACAATACTAATAATAAAGTAGTTTTTTGCAATTCATATTTAATGGCGTAAAAACTCACCTATTTAGGACTAGTAGATTAAAATAATATCACAGACACCTGCACTTGAATCAACTTAGTAGCAAACACGTCTACCACATTCGACAGTCAAATCAAAACTAACCAACCAGTCGTAACGTAGCAGTAGTAATATTTTTTTGATGCCAAGTGCCGTCTATTGGTAATGTCTAAGAGTCCAGTCAAGCTATACTCTTCTAATTTTAATGTTGGAAGCTACGAGAGAGAGAGAGACAGAGGGACCGGTTTAGCGCTCACGTCATCAACCTTGAATAGATCTTCCATGTCATCGTGTAGTAAAACCTATGATCAACTGATGCGTGTTTGAATTAATTCAAAGAATTAAGGGTCATTTTAATGTGTTTGTCTTTTCCTTATTCATCAGGTCTAGACAGAGCCTATCTGCCTATATAAAGAAAGAATCAGTCACACTGAAAAAAGACAATTGTGGTGCGGTGAGTAGGTAGCCAACTGAAATGCAAGAGGTTACGGCATCGATTCCCACTGCGGAACATGAACAAATGATTGCATGCACTGCAAATCTTTTACAAGTCTGCGTGTTGCGGTAGGTACCTGATACCCAGAGGTCAGCACGGCGCTATGCATGTGACGTTTGGGTGTTATTAATATTTAAGTGTTTCAAGAAAAATATACCGGTCATTGAGATTGGGTGACTAATGGTAATGCAGCAGTTACGTCACTGGCCAAACTAAAATCAACTCTGCGTAAAGTAAACAAGGTTATTTTTTTGTCAATGAAGTAAATATTGTACAAAAACATTAACGTCTGCCTGAATTATTAGACTAGGGACATTTGCATACTCGAAATTCAAGAATAGTTATGCATGTATTCAGAGAGTATTGATTGAGGGCATTTTTAATCCCCGCCCTGCCTTCGTAAGGGTAGTAGATAGTACACAAGTACTCACAATGCGGATGTGCTAATCAACATTGCTTTGCTATTTTAAACTAGTGGTTCGCCCCGAACTGTGATCTCGCGCGTCTCACAAAAAACAAAAATATAGTATTTTTCAAACTTTCGCGACTGTATTGCAACATCCGGACACTGACTACCCGCGATCACGGCTGTTGCAAGACAGTCGAAACATCGTCGGGATAAAAAATTAAAACCCATTTAAGGCACTTGTCTCACCGCCGGCGAAGAGCGAGAAGCGAGAAGTGCTAGAAACTAGAAACGAGTTGGCGAGAAGCGAGTGTGTAATTCCTATAGTGTCTCGCTGGGCTAGTGCAGCGAGTGAGCGAGTGCGGCGGCCGATACTCATCATCTCACGGCGTGTGTTCTGACAGCCAAGCGAGCATCGCTGAGCGCGTATCGCTGAGCGAGTGTTGTAGTCGCTGCGACAAAATAGTCTTGAGCGAGAAAATAGTTGATAGCTAATCGCTTACTCGCCTTCGGTGAGACAAGTGCCTTAATCAGTAATTATGGACAGGTAACCAAAATATGTATATTTTTTATTCTTTGACTAATAAAATCGGGGATTTATTAAATTTATTAATTTTAATTTGATTAAAAATATTTATTTTATCGTTTTTAGTAGTAAAGCTAAATATCCGAGAAAGCGTTGGCAGGACGATCCCGACACATTCGAAAGAGGATGGTGGGAGATATCGACGGATAGGGATGCTTGGAGGGACTTGGGGGAGACCTTTGCCCAGCAGTGGAACGAGATAGGTTAGAAAAGTGTCAGAGCATTATAATTGCTGATATGCTTACATCAGAGTTTTATGGCAAAGTAAATTGCACTTTCTAGTAAGTTTTAATTTATTATATGGAGTTAAAATGGCAATAATGATAACGTTTTCTCACTACTGTGGGAACTAGCCTAACCCAGTTATATGAATGATATGTCATTTGTTATCTTTATTATTTTTGACAACCTCAAAAATAATAAAGATACACGACGGATGTTGCGGGTTCGATTCCCACCGCGGAACATGTTTTTGCATGATGAACAGATATTTGTTCCGGGTCTGGTTGTTTCTCTATTGTAAGTAGGTATGTATTTACAATAAAATATGTATAAAACTATTCTATCGGTTACAAGCTTTGAAAAGAAGATTGCACCCGGCCAATTTTATAATGGATTTTCAGACACGTGTGTTCTAAATCAGGGTTTCTCAAAGTAGGGTACGCGAACCCCTAGGGTTTCGCCATTCGACGGCAGGGGGTTCGCGACAAGATTTACGTAATGGTGGCTTGATGACTGGCAGGCACGTGTGGCACACATAGCGGCGCGTAAAATGATGATTTTGATAGATTTTTGGGCAGCTAGACCAGAGTATCCCGAACTCTCACGCAAAGCAGTGAATTTCCTTTTACCCTTTGCTACAACATACTTATGTGAGAGTGGGTTTTCAAACCTGGTCATGATGAAAACTAAATACAGAAATCGACTTGATACTGAGTCAAAATTAAGGTTAAAATTGTCCAAAATTACTCCTAAAATTGACTCCATTTGCGGCAAGAAACAAGCACACCCATCACATTAATATTAAAAAGATATTTCTTTTAACACTTTGTTTGTTAACTTTTATTGAAACAAAAACCTTAGTTTCTTCAACAGTAAATTTGATTTTTTTCTTTGGGTGGGGGGGGGGGGATTTAATTAGTTAAAAGGTTCGCTGTCACCTGGAATCTTTAACAAGGGTTCGTGGAGTCTAAAGTTTGAGAAACCCTGTTCTAAATAATCAAAAAATCATGAATAAAGTGGAAATAAAGGTGCAAAACGATCCATCAATGGATCTTTACAATGGATTTTAGTGGGCCGAGGGGTTCTTTTTATATTTTTTACATAATACTGTTAGGTATAAAGTGAACCATAATATGTTTCTTAAGCTTGAACCATGAAACAGGTAAAACATTCAACAGTTGTAATAGATTTTCCATATTTCTATAATACCAGTGAGGATGCTAGCAACTGTTGTGTACATTTATCTAAAATCTAGCTCTCGAGTTATGTTTCTAAATGTTATGTATTTTCTATGAGAAATAAAAAACTTTTAACTTTACTTAGCATTGTTGGCAGATTCTAGTGTGTTATGTCAATAAAAAGTATATGTTAATTTAGGTCTACCTACATACCAAATTTCATTAAAATCCATTCAGTAGTTTTTGCGTTAAAGAGTAACAAACCCCCACACATATGTCCATACAAACTTTCGCGTTTATAATATTAGTGGGATTATGTGGGCATACATCTCTATTTATATTTACAGAGGTAAAGTTAGTTGTTTGTGAGTTTGTAGGGGGTAATTTTGGAAACTACTAAAATAATAAAAATAAAATAAATAAATAATGCTGGACATTTCACAGTGGCATCTAGCCCCAAACTAAGCAAAGCTTGTACTATGGGAACCAGTTAACTTATAGAATACTTGATTACTTTTTTTTGTAAATACATGCCTTTAGTAAAACATATGCAGATGTGAAAATATTTGTCCCCCAGAGGGATTTGAACCTGCCACCTTTTGCATCCCAATCATTTACTTTCTTCGCTACAATAGAAATAAAATGTAATAAGATAAACCTAAATCCTCATTAAATTAACCTAAAACACCTACCTACCTTCCAAATAATGTATCTCATTCAAAACATACAAACCTATTTAATTCAGACCTACTTATTATACCAAAGACATGTTATACGTTTTACTAAAGGTAATTGATCGAGCGAAGTAAGATCTCCAATTTAACTTGGACAAATTGGCGTTGTATGTATGTTTGTTTGTCCAAAGATAACTTTCGAAGCATTGATCCAATCATCGTGAAATTTGATATATAGGTAGGTAGGTAGTGATGGCACAATCCTGGTGTGACTAATTGGGCTAAAAATGTTGGGGCGTTGTTGAGTTATTGGGGTTCAAGCAAGGTAAAAAAAACTCAAAATGAGACTATTAGGTCAAGTGGGATGTTTAATGAAAGGTCTTCATTTGTACATTTCAACCCTATTTTTATTTTTAGGTTAATCCTTGTCATTTTTGAGTTATTAGCCATAACAAAAACAGAACTTTGACGAAATGCACAGGGTACATCAGTGACCCCACAGTGTTGAAATTTGGTATGCGTGTAGGTTTAGTGACACAAATTTAGGGAAAATTCTGAAAACCAGAATAACTGCAATTTGTACCCCTAAAACGAGTAACAAATTAACATGAACTCCCGTTACTTGAATGAAACTGTAGGTAAAGTACATAAGTTGGTTGTGCATTTCGTAGCACTATTTTATTAGTCAAACATTTTTATTTTTGTTCTCATTGTGATCTGCAATCAGTTGGAAGACTATAGGCGGATGAGTTGATTTATTTGTGGCGTTCGGGATCAAGACACATTAGTTCTTCTTCCCTTCTTTAGAAGCAGAAAGCATGTTGTCCAGGACATGGACTTGATTTTCCACCAGCGCTCTTGCCAGCAGATTATCATGGCTTTTTAGGCAATCCAGGTATTTTTTTTTTTTCCTATGAAACCCATTTCTTGGTCAATTGTGGGAACTTCTAGGTACTCATGGGTCTCCTTGTTGGTTGTGAACCGTGAGGCATTAGAGATGGAATGCAAGATTTTGTTCTGACAGCATTGGATAATAGCATGATTGGATTTGCTGGTCGTACTCCAGATTTGTAGCCCATATGTCCACATTGGTTTAAGGATGCTGTTGTCAACCAGGCACTTGTTAAGTAGAGACAGTGGGGATTGTGGTCCAAGCAACCAACTTAATGTTATGATCGAACATTAAGTATATAAAATATTTTTTGTTTTTTAAGACTCGCGAGATCTCAGTTTGGGGCAAACCACTAGTTATTCAAGTCACTAGTGTTAAATTATAATAAACACGATCATATCCTACTGAAGTAGATTTAATCATGGTGTTTTACAGTACACACTTCATGGTTGCTTTGCAAGTTATTTTCAAAAAACTCTCCATAAGTCCAACTCTTACATAAATATAACTAGTTCTTTTCAAAAGCCAACCATTAACTATTTCTATGTACCTACAAAAGTAAAGGAAAAAATCAATCCACAAACAATCGAAAGACCTAGATCTCATGACAAGGTCATTCAAATATGTTGAGTGTGATGACTCAGGCCGAAGGAAACTATCGTATCGCCTTTTTCAGGTAATTTAGTACAGGTATGAATAAGTTTATGTTTAAAATACTCACGATTTCACGAAGATAAATATAAATAAATCTGAACCGGCAGAACACGCGGTGACAGCGACGCAAGGCACGAAAAAGTGAAGTAGTTAGAGTGGGGCGTTTATCTACTCTACCCGTGTTTGTATCGATGTTAATCGATTCTATTTGCTTGGCATAATCGATAGTTAAAACAGAGTGCAGGCAGGTAGGCCATTAATTATAACAAAACTTATTATGTGCCTAGGCGGTTTACTAAATGTAAATATCTACATAATACACAACCTACCATTTCATATTTAAATGGAATAATTTGGAATAAAGCAAAGCAGTGCGATTCAGTTTTTTTTTACTACTAAGGTAGCAAACAAGCATTCGGCCCACCTGATGGTAAGCGGTTACCGTTACCGTAGCCTGTGGACGTTTTCATCACCAAAAGTATCACAAGCTAGTGTAGGTACGTAAATTGTCGATCAATCCACAAATTGACGCTTAGATTCGACAACATTGTAAAAAAAATTGCTGAAATTTCTCTATAAAAATTCGTCGTAATGTCGTAAAAAGTTTGCGGAAAAGTCTAAAATCTGGAATAACTGCAATTTCTACCCATAAAAAAAAATTAAAATGAACTCCTGTTACTTGTAATTTGAATGAAACTGTAGGTAAAGTAATTTGTTTATTCATTTTAGTCAAAGATATGCATCATATTTTTTTTGCGATACCTAGTTGCGAGATCTAAGTTCGGAGCGAACCACTAGTAATAGATAATAAATGGACTTTATATTATTCCATTGATAAATATCCATAAAAAAACTATATGTTTTTCACTCACATGTGTCCTTTGTTTCCATACTTTCTTCTGCAAATTCATCAGAAGAAGCATCAGACACGTCTGTTAGTAATAGCGCCTCTACACGATGGGCCATGATGGACAATCACAGAATGCGTGATGATTGCCATCATGATTGCGCAACTACATTTGTTAATTATGTACGTTGAAACAGTAGCAACTGCCACTATTTATTTATTTAGTGTATATAACCATTATATAACACATTATATTATATTTAATTATTATATTTAACGCACTCGTCCTTACCGTACAGTAAGTCCGTAAAAATATACGAAGTGAGTGATCGGTGATCGTGTAGACACGCTTACAATCATTGTCGCAAACTCCTTTGATGTTTGTCTGAAAAACCGACATGCTTTTACCCGAGTGAAGGTAAACTTAAAACCGGTGGTTGCAGAGGAGTTCGCCTAGAATACGTACGAAACCTTGGTCGCTGGTCACCGTGTTCACTTTTGCGAGAAGTCTTTTAATGTGTATCATATGCTGCAGATAAGTCGATAAAAGCGATTCCGGCCACTTTTCTTGTCTCGTAACAATCCTCAATGTGCTGTATTAATTTCAGAATTTCACTGGAGCAAGATTTTTCGGGTTGAAAACCAGCTTGTTCGGGTCGATGTCAATTTCAGGAAAAAGGCAATTCAAAAGAAGTCCTTTGAAAAGTTTATAAGAGTGACTTAACAATGAAATAGGCCTATAATTTTTGGGGTCTTCAGGTGACTTACCGGGCTTAGGAAGTGCGATCACTTTGGTTTTCCCCCAGATTTTGGGAACTTCTCTTCATCAAGACAGGTGTTGAACAATGCCAGCTTGCAGCAGCAATGGTAGCTAATTGATTATGCCACATAGATTTTTCAGGTAAGTATTTTTTCCAATTTAGTGGCTGCCATGCATATATTTTTAAAATTGCCGCGCTTTTTCTGTCTCTATTTTATTGGCTAGATTCGTGTGGGTTTATTCTCCAAATTTGGTATAAATAATAGAAAAACATGCTAAAATATTAGGTTTTTATTATTTCTAGTTACTCTCCATGTTCAGTCCCTTTTAGCCACTTTTGCAGGTAGATATTAAACCTAAATCTAGCCACTTTCTCGGTACAGCTTAGCAACTAGATTCGTGCCCTTGGTGGCAACAGAATTTGTAAATCAGTCAGTTCCAAGCACAGACTAAAGAGGATACGTTCCAAGTTACATTCATTCAGCCAGTTCGTTCATCAACAACAAAAAAAAATGTGTTCAACTTATTTTCATTCATTTCATTTCGCAACATAATTTCGTTGCGTTCGTTTGTGTTCGGTTATTAGCTAGGTGATTGTGTCAAGTTGTTGCGGAAAATCTAAATAAATTACGGTGTAGTATTCTTATTTTCTTTGAAATAATCTAACAGCTAAAATGTCTACAAACATCACGGAGATCGGTGCTCAGAAAGTAAAAAGCATCTCAAATGGACAGGTAAATGATAATTTTTTTTTATACTTATTTAATTCTACTATCGTAATAGTTACTTTCATTACATATCTAATGACTTTTCTTACAAAGTATAATTATTAGGAGTGAGTTTTTTTAAGAGCAAAGAGGGATTCCTACCTTTGTTTGAAACTTTCGCTAATTCTCACGTATTATTCATGTCATGAGAGATTCATCTTGAAGTTTTCTGAACGGTTGTGTTTGAATAAAGATAGGTGCTTTCTAATCTAGGTGTAATAGGTTTACATAGGTACGTATATAAGTTTGTAAATATACTGAGGTAAGTTCGCAGTTTCCTTTCATAAACTGACTTAATAATACTTAGATAATTGAAAAAAGTTTGCACATTAATTAATTAATGAAAATTCTTTATTGCACAGAATAAAAATAATATGTACTTAGGCGAACTGAATTTAGTGCTAGATAGGATTCTCTTCCAGAGAACCTTTGTGTAATGCGGTCAAACATTTATTGAACATAGTGCATATTTGGTAGAGGGAGAAGTTTGATTTAAATTTCAAGATAGTATAGATATAACTAAACCTAGACAGACACAAGGTATATAAACCTACTTTCTGATACCTAAACACCAATAAACCCTAGTAAGTACCTACCTAATAAATAAAAGGTAGGTAACAGATAAGTTACATGTTTGAAAACTTTTGTTAATAAAACATTATAAGTAGGTACTAATTGTTTAAAGGTGTAAAGGTTTTTAGTTTTTATGTGCCAATCTGATTAAGCTACACTATCCCTAAATGCAATAAGCTTGATGTCGTGGGTCATGCATTTATTTATGTAACTACTAGCATTATGTTTGACTTCATAGTGTATGACTGTTTATCTTCCTAAATAAATAAATAAAATGAGTTATATTTAATTTTCATAAAAATCTATGCAAAGCAGGGCAGTGTCAGCTTGTTAACTATGAAGCTGTAGTACTAAATGAAATAAAAATATGCAATTTAATGCTTAACTAAAACAACTATACATCAAAACATAAAGTAAGGAGATTATCACACGCACACTATTGCATGTTTATTACTTAATTACTCCACGATTGCTAAACCAATTTCAATTAAATTATATATGTCGATAGATGATATAGTATGCTACTTTTGACGACCTCTGTGGCGCAGTGGGCGTATAGCCAGCTGAGACGCAGGATGTAGCGGGTTCGATTCTTGCTGCGTAACAAATGTTTGCACGATCTACAGATATTTGTTCCGTGTCTGGGTGTTTTTCTATATATTATAAGTATGTATTTACAAAAAAAAAGTATATAAGTATTCAATCAGATATCTGGGTTCCCATAGTACAAGCTCTGCTTAGTTTGGGGCTAGATAGTGCTGCGTAAAATATCCAGCAATATTTATTTTATTTTAATTGACAAACCACATGTTCAAAGCAGGTTTTGGATGCTTGACTTTCTTTTATGCATATGTATATATTTTAAAAAGTAGGCCTCACTCTTTGAAAATTATAACTTTCTATTAATTAAACTTTAACAAAAAATTTAAATACTAGGTATATATAAGTATTCAAAATACTAGGTAACTATGAAGGTTCTACGAGGGGAGTTCAATGTATTCTCGGAAAGAATAAGCAGAAAATTCGGTATAAATTTATTTTTCAATGTAGTCCCCTAGGATCTGAACACACTTATTTGTCCAGGAAAATAAATTTTCAATTCCCTCCAAAAAATATTTTTCTTCCAGGTCTGAAAAATGATCGTTAATTGCTGCCTTTAACTCTTCATCGTCGGAAAAATGCTTGCCTCGAAGTTCTTTTTTGAGATTTAGGAACAGAAAGTAATCACTAGGGGCTAGGTCCGGACTGTAGGGTGGATGATTTCTAATCCGCAATCCCGCCCAGCAGCATTGGCAATGCGCGCCTTGTGAACAGGCGTGTTGTCGTACAGAAGCAATACACCTGCGGTCAATTTTCTCCGTCTTTTTTCTTTTTTTGCCTCCTTTAAATTGCGCAGGGTGTTAGCGTAAATTAGACTAGTAATACTCTCACCTTTTTTTGTGTACTCAATTAATAAGATTCCCTTGGAATCCCAAAACACTGTGGCCATGAGCTTTCCGGCGGATGGGCTGACTTTGAACTCCTTCGGTGGAGCTGTTCCTTTTTTATGCCCCTGCATAGACTTCAGTAGACTATATATAGACGATATATAGAAGAATAGACTGCTGTACTTCAGCTACTTCCACAGCATTATGTCATACGGTATACTGCTGTGGGGGAGTGCTGCAGATATAAACACCGTTTTTGTGCTGCAGAAGAGGGCTGTTCGTGCAATTTATAATATGGGCCCCAGAGAATCATTACGCAATAAGTTTAAAGAAATAGATATTATGACATTCCCTTGTCAATACATCTATGAAAATCTAATGTATGTTCACAAAAATATTAATTTGTTTAAGAAAAATAGCGATAATCATAATTTTAATACTAGAAATAAAGATAAACTCGCTGTTGCCACATGTAGACTCCATAAAGTTAGTAAATCGTTTAAAGGGCAAGGTGTGCGCTTTTATAACAAACTCCCAAGGGATGTACAAAAATTGACAATTAACAAATTTAAAAACGTAATTAAACAAAATCTTTATAAAAGAGCCTACTATAAAATATCGGATTATTTAGATGATAGAGAAGCTTGGGATTGAAACTGCCCCAACTCGTTCAAAATGTTACAATTTAGACGTAATTTCTTTTCTGTATTATGTACCTATTGTAAAAGGATCATTAAAAAAAAACAACCAGCCTGGTTTTCTTGCCTTTCTTTCCTGGCTTGGTCGCGAAGGAACAGGCAGTAAAATTGACGTTTCAAAGTGATCCTTGTGATTTTAATGAATAAAAATATTTGACTTTGACTTTGACTCCTGCTTGCTCTCAAGATCATAGTAATGAACCACGTTTCATCACCAGTAACAATCCGATCATAAATACTTTGCGGATTTTCACCACAGAGCTCCAAAAACTCACAATCAACTCGCACTTGTTTCTGAAGCGCTGTGAGCATTCACACCCATCTTGCACTGACCTTTGACAAATTCAGATGGTCATGAAGGATAGTGTGAATGGTACCCACGGATAGCTTGGTTTTTTCTGCTTATATTTTCACTCTCCCACGGGCATCTTCGAGTACAAGTTTCTCAACAATTTTTACGTTTTCTTCAGTAGCGGCACTAACCGGCCCACCGGCACGAGGGTCGTCTTCAATACTCTCTCTACCCCGTTTAAATTCACTTGACTTCTGAATTGTAGATAATGAAGGGGCAGAATCTTGGTAAACAGCCATCATTTCTTCGTGAATTACTTTTTGAGTCTTTCCTTGTTTTGTGAGGGATTTTATCACAGCGCAATGCTCGATTTTTTTCAACATTGGCGTATCAGTCATCGTAGTTGCCTTTCCGAAATGATATTTTGAATACTAATGGCGACAATCAAATAAAATTTTGTATTTATACCCTCAATGAGTGTCATAAACTAATGAGATAATTGAATTACCCTCATCATTAGTATATTACCCCGATACCGAGAATAAATTGTGCGCCCCGCGTATGTTGGAGTAAATTAAACATAGGTAAAACAAGCCACAGATACGAAGTAAAGTAATAAACAGAAATCATTCAAGCTTGAAGTTTGTAATCTTACGGCAACTTCCAGTGGCCTAGATATGGTGGTCAGCCAACCATTATAGCGTCTCTTAGTAATTCCTATACCTAGTGGTACCTGTCTATAAAAACGACATTTTCTAAATACTTTATTTTAAAAGCGTATCATAAAATGGAGCATCCTTTATAGTGCAAGCGCACGCACACTCGCATAGTAGTAGCTCACACTACCGCGTTAGCTTTTGTTCTGCTTCGACTTGTTCAACTCACCTGACGGGTTTTTTGTCATCCGCGTGAATGTTGCGTTACGCACGCCATTAGATAACACCATCAAATATTGTAATGAATGCCTATTTTTAAGATTAACATATTTTTGACTAGAACCCACGTAATCGAGAACCTGGTGTATGGACAAACTTAGTATAGGTTTTAAGACATCATCGAATCAATGTGTAACCAGCTTTTTGTATCTGTTAATAAACAAATAACACAAATAAAAATCACACTAATATTTAAGATGATAAATAATTGTATTCTTAATGCATATTTAACAACCTGTGAGTAACTTTAATTGACGGATACAAATCATTCTCTCTTATCTCGAACCCGTGGTCGGAACCTTGTTTCAAATATTATGATTGTTATAAATAAATTACTTGTTTTATATTGTACTAGCTGACCCGCCCTCGGCTTCGCTCGTGTGGTTTGTCAATAAAAACATTACCCTCCTGCGCAGTCGGGTATAAATATACCAAATTTCATAGAAATCGAACCATTCTTGAGTTATAAATGGTGTAACTTACCCGATTTTGTTTTATATATATTTACCAGTGGTTGGCCCAGAACTGAGATCTCACGAGTCTCCCATAAAACAAAAAAATATTATTTGTAATCTTTGACTATCAAAATAGTGCCACGAAATGTAACCAAATTACTTGACCTACAGTTTCATTCAAATTACAGGTAACGGGAGTTCATGTACATTGGTTTCTCTTTTTTTAGGTACAAAATGCATATTATTCTGCATTTCAGACTTTTGCCTATATTTGTGTCACTAAAGCTACACGAATACCAAATTTCAGCATTGTGAGGTTACTGGTGTACCCTGTGAATTTAGTCAAAGTTTTGTTTTTATTATGGCTAATAACTCAAAAACTACAAGGACTAAACTAAAAATAAAAAAAAAGTTGAAGTGTACTAATAAATACCTTTCATTTGACGTCCCATTTGACCTTATAGTCTCATTTTTTTTACCCCATTTAAACCCCAATATCTCAACAACCCCCCCACATTTTTAGATCATTTAGTCACACCAAAATTGTGCCATCACTACCTATGTACCTATCAAATTTCACGATGATCAGATCAACGCTTCGAAAGTTACCCTAGGACAAACAAACATACATACATACTTACATACATACAACGCCGATTTGCCAAAGTTGATTTGGAGATCTCGCTTCGCTCGATCATTAATATTTTTCAAACTTTCCCGATCACTGTACATAATTACTGATTTAAATGGGTATTTAGAGTCTGCCCGCGACCACGGCTATTGCAACATATTCGAAACGTTGGGATGACAAATAAAAAAGGTGCATACGCGATACATACCCGTTTCAATCAGTAATTTTGTTTTATATTAATATGTAGCCTAAATCTAAAACGTTCCTCTTGGACAGGAATTTAGGTAATTCTAATACAATTTTTTATCAAAATTGTCATCAATTTAAGCAGTTTTACAGAAAAATAATCTATATCTAATCTATGACAATTTTAAGTGTAGTATTTACTACTCACAGGTTGGTAGGTATCAGAATTTATCTTTATGTAAACTGTCTTGTACCAAGCCACATTAATATCACAGTTTTGTACGGATTTTTATCCATACTATCCATAGATAGGATTTGGACGTATGATAATGATTTATATTATTGATTATTATTTGTTTTTTGTTAAATTCATGTGTGTATAATTTAATTAGTTATGCGTAACTGTAATTTAAAAACGCTATTGATCGGTGAAGTATGTGAGACCTGCCTGTATAGATGTATCAACTTACATACCATGCTTCTAGCAAATAAATTTCAATTCATACTAATACTAGATGACCCGCCCGCGGCTTCGTATGCTTGAAATTTCCTGTTCCCGTGGGAACTTTGGGATATAAACTATACTAGTGGTTCGCCCCGAACTGAGATCTCGCGAGTCTCCGATTAAAACAAAAAAATATTATTTGTAATCTTCGACTATCAAAATAGTGTCACGAAATGCGAAACCAACTATCATGACCTACAGTTTCATTCAAATTACAGGTAACGGCAGTTCACGTTAATTGGTTACTCTTTTTTGGGGTACAAATAGCAGTTATTCTGGATTTCAGACATTTGCCTATATTTGTGTCACTTAAGCTACATGCATACCAAATTACAGTACTGTGGGGTCACTGATGCACCCTGTGAATTTTGTCAGTTTTGTTTTTATTATGGCTAATAACTCAAATATTAAACTAAAAATAAAAACAGGGTTGAAATGTACTAATGAAGAACTTTCATTTGACGTCCCACTTGACCTAAAAGTCTCATTTTCATTTTTTTTTACCCCTCTTGAACCCCAATATCTCAACAACCCCCAACATTTTTAGCTTATATAGTCACACCAAAATTATGCCATCACTACCTACCTATGTATCAAATTTCATGATGATCGCATCAACGCTTCGAAAGTTATCCTCGGACTAATAAACATACATACATACAACGTCGATTTGCCCAATTTGATTTAGAGGTCTCGCTTCGCTCGATCAAAAAAAAATCATTAAAATCAGTCGACCCATTTCGGAGGAGTGCGGCCACAAACATCGTGACAGATTTTTATGTATACTAATATTATAAATTCGAAAGTAACTCTGTCTCTCTGTTTGTTACGTTTTCACGACTATCTCGACCGATTTCGATGAAATTTGTTATATAGATAGATTATGACAGGGATTGAGACAGCCTACTTTTTACCCTACTGCGCAGAAGGAGGGTACCGTTTTTAGTGACAAAACGCGTGCGAATCGCGGGTGGATCAGCTAGTAGTATTATAAAGAGATAGAGTTTGTTTGTTTGTTTCTTTGTATGTTCGGGGTAACCTTCGAAACTACGATTTGATTCTGAAAATTCTTTTACTGATCTATCCCCGAGATCTTTAGCGCTAGGTACTACACAAATATCAAATAAAACATAGGAGCATAAATCACGTGTAGTGGGCCCGTGGCGAAATTGGCATCGTACCCTCGTATCGTATGAAGTGGCAGTGGGCAGGGCACATAGCTCGAAGAACTGACAGCCGTCCGGGCAGAAAGGTTCTCGAGAAAAGACCGGCACTGGAAAGCGCATCGTAAGTCGGCTCCCCCCAACTAGATGGAAAGATGACCTGATAAAGGTAGCTGGGAGCCGTTGGGTTTGCGCAAGATCGGTCACCCTGGAAATCTATGGGAGAGGGTTATGTTCAGCAGTGGACGTGTTTTGGATGGTATGATTATGATCCTCGTATCAAGAGGAAGGTTGTTCAAAATCCGCTCGGCTCGTAATTTTTGAGATAAAAAAAACTTTATGAATAGGATTGTTTGTTTTCAGACTGTGGAGTTGAGGAGTTTCTGGGAGAATCAGAATGTAGCCATCGTGTTCTTCCGGCGCTGGGGATGTGTGTTCTGCAGGCTGTGGGCCAAAGAGGTACCTATTTTATCTTCGTCATCATCAAGTAAACCGATTGATTACTATACCCATTATTGCACACCAAATAAAAATACAGTAACAAAGAAAAAATACAATAAATAACGGTACAATAGACGGTCTTATCGCTAAAAGCGATCTCTTCCAGGCAACGTTTGGATGGACAGGATAAACGAAAATCAAAAGACGGCGGTGCACAAGTACCAATAGTGTAGTATAAAGTATAATAAATAAATTTGTGAAATGTTTACCGTAGAAATGTGAAATTTATTTTGGCATGTAAAAACAAACACTTTATTAAACTTATGTTGTGTTTTTGCATAATGCTTGCCATCTAACCACAGATACTGTATTGGTGACGTCTCGAGATATCTCTTGTTGCCCCTTTCTAACCCAAAACCCGCAGCCATTTCCGAAAGAGATATCAAATCGGCCTTTATTTTTGGATGTCGATTGCAAGAGTAGGCAGTAAGTTTTATATCGAATTAATCACATAAACTTAGTCGGTTTTTTTTATTTAATAATATAACTAGGTAGTAGTTTTTTTTCTTTTTCTTAGTTTTTTTTTAATGTTTTGAGAAACCGCCACTTGAATATCGTCAGTATATTACCAAACACCCCGTACGTATAGAAAGAGTGGTAGAGTTCCTTGTGAAATGGCTCGCCCAACTATTCCTGTCGCCGGGCAGCATTGCTATTTCGGTTTGAAGGGTATGGTTGCCGGTGAAATTACATGCACATTAGGCACACCTGAATGCTTCAAGTTGATGGACGCAGGGCAGATGCATTGCCGTTATAGTGCACGTTACTATGATGCGTGACTTTGGCAATAATTTGTTATAGATTTACCATTTAACATCACGTGGGCCATATTATACTTATTCCATTACAAAGTAGTATCTATAAAAAAACATAAAAGGATAACCTAAAATTTCGGTATGACGTCACACCGATATGTAACGAAACGTAAAAAAAATATTTGTTGCGGGTCTGCATGTATTTACAAAAAAAGAAGTATATAAGTATTATATCAGTTATCTGGTTCCCATAGTACTAGCTCTGCTTAGTTTGGGGTTAGATAGCGCTGTGTGAAATGCTCAGCAATATTTATTTATGTAACCATCTTTTCCAGTTGGGAGAAATAGCTCCGGTCCTCGAAAAAAACAACATTAAACTGATTGGCATCGGCGTTGAAGAAGTAGGCTCAAAAGATTTCGTTGACGGCAAATTCTTTGATGGCGGTAAGTTTTTGATTGTTATCTTTCAGCTAATAGGGCACCCATTTTTATACAACCTATTTTGTTATGTACGACATTAATTTAAACACATATCCAAAATCGTAATAACTGATTTTAGAGGTGGGTTTAATATCGGTAGCTTGAATATTTATCCAGTAATCGATACATTTCTTTAATAAATTTTTAACATAAATCGACGACGCCTATGCGACGATGCCGCTTAGGGCGTGGACCCATGTCTACGGTGCGGCACCGGCCACCGTGTAAGTCTTAAAAGCAACAGGAGCACAATACGTCTGTCGCGGTCCATATCAGTACAATAACTATTATGTTTTGGAACGATCGTTGCTACCGTGTGCCGGCGCGGCACGCCGTGCATGGCACCATGCCGCGGCGCCGCGCTTTCTCACGATGGCCGGTGCCGCACCGTAGACATGGGTCCACGCCCTTAGTCAGTTTAACAGGCACCTACTTACATGATGAATGAATATGACTTATTTACCTATTTTATTTTTATTTTTGATATTTTAGTACTTGACATTAAAGTTGTTATGAATTTTAAATTTTCTATGGTACCTAATGAATTTGAAAAAACCTGTTAACAACAATAGCCATTAGCCTTACCTACCCGTGTTTTCATTTAATGTCGTACATAACAAAACTGTACTACGTTAAAAGATTCCGGTGTGCGTGTGTTCGTAATTCTTTTTCTCATAAACGGCCTGACGGATTTTGATGTTTTTTTTTGTACTTATGGCCCCCCTGGATGATTCTTAGCTATTGTTGGACCCGTCATATTACTGGCTGGTAAACAATAAAGCGTTTATCTAGCCTGCGTTGGCTCATCATCTGTTCATCTCGTCTACTGTTGAACAGAGCCCTCCCCCACACATTACCAGAGCGACCGATCTTGTCTGGCCTGCACCCAACGGCTCCCAGCAACCTTTATCAGGTCGTCGTTTCATCTAGTGTGAGGCCGTCCTATGCTGCACTTTGCAGTGCGTGGTCTCCACTCGGGAACTTTTCTGCCCTGTCGTCGACCGTCGATTCTTCGAGCTATGCCCCGCCCACTGCCACTTCAGCTTGCTAATCCTTTGTGCTATGTCGGTGAATTTGGTTCGTTTACGAATCTCCTTATTTTAACGCCGTCATATTTCACCATTAAATGATGAATTCACCATGAAATTAGCATAAAAAAAGCAGTAGAAAACAAACTACATATTGAAATATCAAAGGTAACATTGAGAGGCGTTGTAGGTATGTAATGGCACAATTTTGGTGTGACTAAATGAGCTAAAAATGTGGGGGGGGGGGGGGGGTTGAGATATTGGGGTTCAAGAGGGGTAAAAAAAACAAAATGGGACTATCCGGTCAAGTGGCACGTCTAATAAAAGGCGTTTGTGAGTAAATTTCGACCCCGTTTAACCTTGTAAACCTTGTAATTTTTAAGTTATTAGCCAGGTTAGAAACTGAACTTTGACAAAATTCCAGGGTACACCAGTAACCCCACAATGCTGAAATTTGGTATGCGTGTAGCTTTAGTGACACAAATATAGGCAAAAGTCTGAAATCCAGAATAACTGCAATTTCTACCCCAAAAAAGTGTAACCAATTAACATGAACTTACTGTGATCTTAGTTGATTGTTATTTGTGCTTCTTTTTTTTAAGTATATGTTTATATTGTTTTAAGTTAGCACGCCAACTTTTTTGTTACCTCTGAGGTTGACAGGTAGAAAATGCTATTAGCATTAAGCCCACCTTTTGTACATGTAATTTGTATTTTTGTGTAATAAAGTATTACAATAAATAAATAAATGAACTCCCGTTACCTGTAATTTGAAATTTGTATGTCAAGTTCTTTAGTTTTGCATTTCGTGGCACTATTTTGATAGTTAAAGATAACAAATAATATTTTTTGTTTTTATGGGAGACTCGCGAGATCTCAGTTCGAGGCGAACCACTAGTTAAATTTATTATGCTATAAAAGCATAGCGTGTACGCTGCCACATAGAAAACATTATATTAAAACATAGATTAGAATTAAGAGCTGGTATCGCAGATAATAATACTATGTATTCGCATTTACAATGAATAAAATGGTTTCACATTGTTGACATCCATTGCCGAAGACGAAAGTTGGAATTCGGAGCATGCCAAATAATCGACGCAATAACCTTAATTGAGTCGTCTCTCTATCTAGTCGTTTCTACATACTATGCCTACAAATATCATATACTTACGTCAATCTAAACAAGAACTTATTGTCTAATTAATACCGGCCATTTTTAAATAACCATATCCGCATAACATTCGACCTACATTATCTACCTATCTCAATCTATGTAATTGTCGGTGCTAGCTACATATGTATATTCTAAGTACATCAATTGTTATTATGGTCAATTATGTGTAATTCCATGGTAGTTAATTGATGGTGTTTTCAATGGAAAATGCTCTTATTGGTTTGAAAATGAGTTTCAATATGTTTGGAATTGTTTTCTTTGAAAATGAATTGAAAGTGTCTTTGAATGATCTACGTTCTTTGACCTCCATCAATAAACATATTTATTTTTGTATGACCAAATAACTAGCAAATTCTTTCAAACATTATATATACATACTAATATTATAAATTAGAAAGTTCTATCTCTCTGTCTGTTTGTTACATTTTCACCACTAAACGACTAGACCGATTTCGATTAAATTTGGTATTATACACTTATGGACAAATTTAGAGGTTTTTGTGTTTATTTGACTTTCAATAGGGTATGATCAATAAAATGAACATTTTTAAACAAAACTAAAACTACATCTATAAAAAAAACAATTTAGTGACAATTATCTTAATTTAGGGACAATTATCGAACTCGCAATCTCCTGCTTCTCACCCGGCTACTGCGCCACAGAGGTCGGTTAAGCTTGTAAAATAAAAAAGTCAATAATATTAAATTATAATAATAATATTAATTATAATGGAACCTAATAATTAAACTCGATATTGCATGCGTAAATCGTTGAATATGGCTGCACTTATACTATGTAATACTGAACACCTTGTACCTAACCCATATCACGCAATGAACTAATTTGATTTGATTTAAGTTTTTCCATTTAAGAAGGTAATTTAGCCACCGATACCATCATTGCGTTTGACTAGGTTTGCAATGTAATTTCTATTTTTTTTAACTTATTTATAGGTTTTTACGTGGGATAACTGTATTTATGTACATGTAAGTATAAATGCCTAATATTATGTTAGGCATTTATTATTATTATGTTCTTATTTATTTCATCATCATTTAGGGTCTGTATTTATAATTACCTTTAAAATACCTTTTTTTCCTGTGTCACGCCTTAAATTCTTTTGGCACGACCAGGATGACTGGTAGATAAAACTATTAGCATTAAGTCCTAGCACTATTCTGTTTTGTGTGAAAGCATTAAATAAATAAATAAATAAGGCTATGCTTGCAATAATATATGTTTTATCTTATTTCAGATCTGTATTACGTGGAGAACATATCAACATACCAGCTGTTGGGCTTCAAGCGGTTCAATGTGCTGTCTATCATCACCTCCTTGTTCTGGAAGCAGTCGCGAGAGGCCATTTTTAAAGGACGCGAAATGCGTATGTATACATTGGCTTTCATTTTCGTATCATGGTGCCCCATCTCCTTGGGGGGGGGGGGGGGGGGTTAAAAGGTAAAACTGATACGTGGTTTCCAGTCAAGAACCTTTTTGCCCTAACGGCGGTCCACTGTCACTCACTTCAGCTTACTAATGCTTTGGGCTATCAGTGACAGTGATATAGTTTGTTACCTTTTTAATTTCCATAGGGTAAATATTAGGCGACTTATATATCTACTGAGTGTGGTGAATATCCCACTAAGATATTGTCAGAGGCAAGTCCAGCGGTAAAGAATTAGGTAAATGAGTTATATTCCGAACGTGGACATCCTTTAATCTCTTTTTCAGTTAGCTGGGTACTAGGGCATAGTAGAGTAAAGAGCCATATGGGGTAGTCTGAAGCAAGTCCAAATTTCCAGTATACATTGTTGTATTATAAGGAGGTCTGTTGCTGAACTGGCTGAACTTATTTGGATACAATTTTGGCATAAAGTAACTGCAGTAGAAATTAAATTGCTTAAAATACCCAAATGCAAAAAATGAACAGGTATAGAAATGGACACGGTTGGCGATGGGCTACAAAATGGCGGCCTCATCGTCTTCGAAAACGGGATTGAAACGTTTCGTTTCACGCAAATCGGACCAGCCGATAGATTGTCCAACACTGAGATTTTAGAGGTTATTTTTATTCATTTATGTGAGTCGTAATCTCGGGTTAGTCGTCTTTGGAAAGATGAAATTACGACAATCTCATATTCCTAGACAGCTAGAAATAATTAAAAAATAATAAGAAATAATTAGTTTTTAATGTAAACATATTTCGACTTAGGTAAAAAAATAAACAAAATCTAAATCAGAACAATTTTATAAACCCTATTCCGAAAAAGGGGTATGATTCAGCATTATGCTGTATTTCATTTGTTTTCGTAATTTCTTGAACAGACCTTTCCAAAGCCACCTCGAGTTTTTTTAGAGAGACCAATTTTTTTCCGTATTTGACTGTGCTCTCGTATTTTAGATCTGGGCGGGGACCTGAAGGGCGACTGGGTTCAGGTGGGCGGCGCCCTACTCGTGGCAAAGGGCGGGAATCTGCTGCGACATTTCACACAGACAGGCCCGGGAGAGCATCTCTCCAACTTGGAGATACTGAAGGTGAGTTTACAATTGCCGAACTAGATGGCAGCACCAGTAAATGGAACTCATTATTTGTTTATTTAAAGAAAAGCTATATAATAACAATTTTGATGATATTTGGCATATAAATAGATTATGACCGGGATTGAGACATGTGCTACTTTTTACCCGACTGTGCTGAAGGAGTTGGTGGTTTTATTGACGTACCACGCGTGCGATGTCACGAGCGAAAGATATTTACTAATATTAAAAGTACGATTGTAAATTTGTCTTTCGTCGTATCTCTCTGTCTGTTTGTTACGTTTTTACGATTAAACGGCTGAACTGTTTTCGATGAAATTTACTATATAAGTAGATTATGGTCGGTATTATGGCTACTTTTTACCCGACTGCGCCTGGGAATTCGAGTAATGTTTTTATTGACAAACCACGCGTGGTAAGCTGCGGGCGGGTCAGCTAATAAGATTAAAAGATGATGATAAATGAAAGAATAGTTTCTGCCGGCTAGATGGTGCGACTAGAAAACTAGGTGTGAAAACACCTAGTTTAGTTTTCTAGTCAGGGTTGCTAATAGATGTTAATTAAATGAATTAAAATTAAAATGTTATGATTATATTATCTTTATCTTATTAATATATATAACAAAGTCCGGTTTGTTCGAACACTTATAACTCGGGAATGGCTGGACCGATTTTGATGATCTTTGATTTGTATCTGCACCGAATAGCAGAATAACTATTAAAATATCGGAAAAATTCACGATTATCGATTTATTTATTGAATTTTGCAGTTTTTTCTGTTATTGGCTAATCGGGGTCATTCTTAGTCGATTTTTTAATATTATACTTTGTATTAATTTTGTCTTTGATTTTTTCAGCATTTTGACCTGGAGCACGAATACAACCATGAGAAGATGGCAAATAAGAACCGGGAAGATGCGCAATGCAATGTACGTTAACAGCCTTTTATCTTCACAAACAAAATAACATAACAGCCATAAGACTGCACTGCTGAACATAGGCCTCCCGCATTGAATTATTATTGATCGATCGAAACGAGATCTTCAAATCAACTTGGGCAAATCGGTGTTGTATGTATGTTTGTTTGTCCGAGGATAACTTACGAAGCCTTGATCCGATCACCGTGGAATTTGATATATAGGTAGGTAGTGATAGCACAATTTTGGTGTGACCAATTGATAAAAATTTAAGGGGGTTGTTGTATTATTCGTAATCTTTGACTATCAAAATAGTGCCACGAAATCATTTACCAACTCACTTGACCTACAGTTTCACTCGAATTACGGGTAAAGGGAGTTCATGTTAATTGGTTACTCATTTTTGGAGTAGAAATTGTAGTTACTCTGGATTTCAAACTTTTGCCTATATTTGTGTCACTAAAGCTACACGCATACCAAATTTCAGCACAGTGGGGTCACTGTTGTACCCTGTGACTTTCATCGAAGTTCAGTTTTTATTTTTGCTAATAATCTCAAAAACTTAAAAATAAGAACGGGGTCGAAATGTACTAATAGTCTCATTTTAATTTTTTTATTCCACTTGAACCCCAACAACCCCTCGACATTTTTAGCTCATTTAGTCTCACCTAGGCCCGTAGCCAAGTTACATTCGCTTCGAATCGATTCGATTTCTACATAGATTTGTTGTCGATAGATCACGTGATATTTCCATAGCATGTGTCAAATCCCATACATTTTTGGACTTATTGACTAGCGTGATCGCTAATCAAATGTAACTTGACTAAGCTCTCAGGATTGTGCCATCACTACACACCTATATATCAAATTTCACGATGGTCCCGAGGATGAACGCTTCGAAAGTTATCCTCGGACAAACAAGCATACATACATACAACGCCGATTTGTCTAAGTTGATTTGGAGAGTTCGCTTCGCTCGATCAACTATGGGTTTCGCACCAACCGCTCGGCCGCTACTTACATAAAACTCTCTAAAATACCAAAGCATGTCAGCACATCTATCACTCGATAGCTGTCGAGGTGTCAACAGAACTAAGTGTGCACTGAAATTAACGACCTGATAAGGTTGCTGGGAGCTGTTGGGTGCAGGCCGCACAAGATTGGTCGCTTTGGAAATCTATGGAGGAGGCCTATGTTCTGTAACAATTTTTTTTTAATTTTTATGCTATACAGAGATAAAACATGCTTATGGCCCACCTGATGTTAAGTTGTAACCATCGCCTATAACAGAAAACTGCCTTCTAGGCTACGATGCATTGCCCTGTGTCCAACAACTTGAGGCATACAGATGTAAAGCCTCATGTGCCGAAACACAGCAATGTTGTTTGGCGGCAAAATAGGTATGGTGGTAGTATTTCCCCGAGCGGGCCCTTTCTCAATGAACTCTATTATTCTTAATATGATGATACGTATTTTGTCCCTCTATTCCTCTTGAGAAGCGCTCCCCTCAGTTTGAGTTAGTTAAATACTAATGTAGTTGGTATAATTCCAATTGCCTCACCCCACACTTGTCTTTTTCCAGACAGAGCCGAAGCCCTAACTGGAGGCGCCTCCTCAAAACCTACGCCCTCGCGCCAATCCATACCACTTGGACCGAGCGACACTGCAAGGACAACACTTGAACAATGATTATAACGTATTCATAATTGTATTTATCTTTATAAAAGACAACCCGCGCCATTGTTTATTTTGAAAGTGTGTATGTACATATGTGTGGATGTTTGTTACTCTTTCACGTCGGAACGGCTGAACCGATTTCGATAAAATGTGGTATGTACTTAGATCATAATTTGGATTAAACATATACTACTCTTAATTGGCAAACCACGCGTGCGAAGCCGCTGGCAGGAGCTTGTGTTAATATAAATATCGCTTGCCATACAATCCAATGTAAGCTTCCGCCAGCGGCTTCGCACTCGTGGTTTGTCAACAAAAAGTAGCCTATGTGTTAAGTTATAATTTACGTACATACCAAATTTCATCGATATCGGTTCGGCCGTTACGACGTGAAAGAGTAACAAACATCCACACATACATCCATACAAACTTTCACGTTTATAATATTAGTGGGATGGGATCTTCGCCGTGTGATGGTCCATTGGGTTGTATGGCGAGCGATGTTTTATCATAAAATATTATAGCATCTTCATGTGTGACGCGCTTTAGGTGTTACTTATATTACTTATTATTAATTTTTATGAAGACTATCCCTAGGTGTAGGTATGTACTTTTAAAGACTGGAATATTCAGATATAAATGACAAAATATACTAATATTCATGTTATATTCATATAAAAATAGATTAATATAAAGTCGGAAACTGCGAGCTAAATAAATCTAGAAAAATAAGAAGGTACAGCCAGAGAAGTGAATTAACAATTTAGGTTTTAAAATATCAATATTTTTGAAGCTAGAGCGGTTACAATAATAATTACCATACATTTTGATTTTTATAAGGTTTCAAAATGGTAAAAATAGAACCAGAAACGACTTTGTCGGTCTGTACGGAACCCTCGGCAGGCGAGTCTCACTCGCACTTGAGCGATCTTAGTGTTTCGGTAGATTGATATTAAAATTTCAAAATGTTAATTAACTTTTGTCTCTGACTGTACTCGCAGTACGGAATAAATATTGAGAAATATATTTATTAATACCAAAAAACAATGTAAGAAACCAAAGCTTAAATTATTTGCCTCTGACTGTACTCGCAGTACGGAATAAATATTGAGACATATATTTATTAAAACCAAAAAACAATGTAAGAAACCAAAGCCAAAATATATTTCTATAACTTTGAAATATAATTCAAAATGGTATGAGAGGCTTATATAACATATATAAATAATTAACTTCATTAAAATTCTTATATAATTCCAAAAAAATCATTTTAATTTATTATCTATATTATATATAAAAGATTATACATTATATCGTAGAGGTTTATATAAACTTATATTTTTATATCGATAGACAAAGTAGGTAGGCTTGTTTTTTTTAAATGTGTTTGTTCTATTGGTTTTGTGGTTTATAATAATAAAATGTAACTTTTACTATGAATGTTTTTATTATTTATCCTGTAGGTATGTCTCAGGGTGACGGACGCAATGCAATTCCATGTAGGCTAAGGCCTAGTCAGTTCAAAAATTAAAAAAAAATTCATTCATTTTTTTATTATATTATAAGAACTGTAGGTACAGGAGCCCCTCTTTCTTACGGTGATCTTTAGTTGTAAACATTAAACTTAGGTATTTTAGTAATAATTATCAAATATGAATATACATAATTGTTGGACAGATTTAAAGATATACATAGATATAAATAGATAAATAATATAATACAAATATGAATGATCACAAATACATAAAACAACTTGTAATTATATTAAGTTGTACATGTTACTGAGGAAAACGCATTATTTTGAAACACAAATTATACGAAATTTACAAAAAATATATATGTGCGTAGATGGCGGGACGAGCTGGATAAATTCCTAACGGAGTTGGTTCAGGACCGCGAAGTCTGGAAGGAATGGGGGAGGCCTTTGCCCAGCAGTGGGACACAGTGGGATTGCTCGGAGCCGGTGGGTGCAGGCCCGACAAGATCAGTCACTCTGGAAATCTATGGGGGAAGCCTGTGTCCAGTAGTGGACGTGTAAGTGCTATTCGTAGGTTTTTTTTATACATTACAGGCTTGCGTTTGAGCACTATCTCGCCTGATGGGGCGCGATGATGCCGTCTACGATGGTACACGCTTGCCTAGAAGAAACCTATTCACTCGCGACGTGAAGACACCGTGGCTGTAGCTCTCAGGAAACACAAGGCAAGGCGTTCCACTCCTTGTATGCGCATAATAAAGGTCGAAGAGAATCGCTTTATGCGAATGAGAGGCATTTCAACCATGTAGCGTGGTAAGCGCATAACCTGAGAACGGCTGGACAGATTTGTTTTATGGTTTTAAATGTTCATAATAGTCCGAATATTCCTAAAAAGGAAAGAAAAATGGCCAGGAAAATTGGAAAATTCTGTAAAAACCATATTCGAATGGAAAATATATGGAAAACTTAGGGTTTTGTATGATCTCATGCGGCTGGGGAATTCTAGGTTTACTAGTTTCTACGCGGAATTGCAATGACTTTTCTAGGAGCGCTCAAAACAAATAAATCTTGTTATTGAAGATAACTTCTCTAGGTCTTGCATAATGATTTTACAGGGCTCTTTCACTCAGAATAGGCTACATTGAGCTCTCTTGAGCTGAGTTTAGGGTTTAAATATACAGATGCCTTAGACGACCGCTGGTGATGCCATTTTAAACCCAGAAAAGTGGGAGGGAAAGGGGTGTAATAAGTTATTCTCTTTGTTTTTTACCCGTGGCATTGCAGTACCTTAACGGATTGACTAATTTCAATGCGGTTTTTTATTTGAAAGCCTTTGTTCGGTTAAGGTCAGTACTGTTTATGGTAGATTCTGTTAAAGCTGGCATTTGCGAGATAGTTCTTACTTACCTACCTTACCTTAGCTAGAAACTCATGGATACCGCTCTGAACCCAGGGAGCGGTGTGTCGGACTCCTGGCGACGAAACCTCCACGGCGTTCCTCGCTCGCTTTATACCGGGGACACGGGAACAGAGAACATTCTTCAGCGACCCCGGTGGCAAGCTAGCTAGAAAGTACCTTTCTTTTTTCGAGGAGGTAATCTGCACCCGTATTGCACCCGTATTGCATGCAGGGTACAACACGGGTTATGTGGGGTTGTCAAAGGATTCCGGGACCTCGCAAGAAACGCACCAGAGCCCCCTCTCGTGCATATCGCCCATAAAGAGCACGTCCCGAAGGAGCTAGAAAGTACCCAGTAAAAAGTTGTCTCATTCTGACGTTACATCTGTAATTGTGCGCGAAATCTGGTAATTTGTTATCTAGTAACCAATGACACAATTCTACTAAACCAATCGCTTCATTATAACGATGGTATCGTTGGAAAATGCCCACTATACATACCGTTTGGTATTCTACTAACGGGCATTACCTGATCTATGGGATAAATATTAGCCTACGTGTTAATCCAGGTTATACCTACTTAATCTACGTAAATACAAAATTTCATCTAAATGGTTTCAGCCGTTACGACGTGATTGAGTAACAAACAAATAAATACAAGCATCCAAACTTTCGCATTTATAATATTAGTGTGACAAACTAATTAAATCAAATTGTACCATAGATAACACACCTATCCTTCAAATCAATCAATAAATTCCTCTATTCTTAGATATAGATTAATACATAAAGTAACATATTTAATTTCATTGTTATTTAAATAATTTGTAATACCTATTAGCAGGCCTATTATGTAAAGTTGCCACGCCCTAACAATGTGCATCTGACTTGTAAAGTGATTAATTAACACCTGTTCAACAACCGATAAATGCGTTGCTAATAAATGAATATGAATATTAGCAGAATTGGGCCACGGTAACAGGGAGTTTAATTGGTATTAGAGTAGTGCAATCCAATACGAGTGAAAGTTGCTTCTGTTTGTACTATTATTTGTTCTGTGATAAGGTTAAGACATCTCTTATCATCTCATTGTTTATATTTTATTGGACAGATCTCAGAAATTGGTATTTTTGTTAACAGTGTGTGACTCGACATGTGCATGTAAACATGAGAAGAATTTATCATAAAATAACAACATATTTATATTTTTAAATATACATTTTTATGAATATAGAGTTAGGAACGTGTTTCAATGAATCGATACGAGTGCTACTAAGAACTTTAAGAAGTTATACGCTGAGATGTTTTCAAGGTAAGAAAAATAATCTAATTACGTATTTATCTTTAACTCAAAATTTAGAATTCCTACTCTAGAGGCGTGTCAGTAAAACCACCAAGAAATAATATAAGTACTACGTGTACAACGTCGCAAAAACTGTTCATAGGTGCAATCTGTTTATATATGGCGTTGCTAATACTGAAGTATTAAAAATTAAATATTAAAATCAGCTACCCCGAGTCAGGGCCATCTATTGAGAAAAGAAGGAACTTTTTAAATTTTTTATTTGCTTCTTTAATCTCCACATTATAATCACTTGTTTTTTATTTCAGAATGCTTTTTTCTACAATCTTATTGGCTTCACTTTTAGCCACTGTATCTGGCCATAGTTGCCACGCCTGTTTTGAAGGAATCTGCTACGCAAAAACACGGGTCATAGACGAAAATCGCTTCACAGGACAACTAGCAATTGACAGAACAGAAAACATTCTTTATTTCCACTATGAAGATAGTCAAACGATAGATCACACAGCTTCATTCGATCTAGACGATATTCGATTCAAAATGATCCCAAACATCGATTTTTCATTCGCCAGAACAGTCGATCAATCTACTCGAGACGTTTACATCGGCGGGGCTCATGGAATTTATAAGTACAACCCTATTCGTAACGTGACCACTCAGTTTGGATTATTCGATAAAACAATATGGCATATGCAGTTCAAAAATAAAGTCTTCTATACGATTTTTAATACCAAAGGACTGTTTACGATGGAGAATAAACAATCTAAAGTTGTGAACCCACTTTCTAATTTCATAATCGATGATTTTATAATCGATGGTAGAGAAGACTGCTATTTTTTGAGTCAGGCCAAAGTTTATCGATTAAAAAAGGGGGGGAACAACGCGACTCTATTTGCGGATGACATTTACTCTCTATCCATAGACAGAGATGAGGTTGCCCATTTTATCCATAGCGGGAAAAGAGGTCTATATAAATTAGACGCGAAATCTGATACTCTAATAGAAATAGGAGCGTTTAGCAGCGGTTTCCCGCTGAAATCTGTTTTTGACAACAATAATAATATAATTTTTCATGAGAATTACAGCAGAAGACTGTATTACTTGATGCCTAATTTCGGGAAATGCTACGTTTCCCATAGGGCAAGGGGAAATAGCATTAACCAGAAAAAAAACTTTAAAAAGTCTGGAGTGAATGAAACGATCTCTACATTTTTAGAAATACATCGAGTTAGTAGATAATAGTCATTAACAGCAATAAAATTAGTTATTTTAAAACTTGTCTTTTAGTGTTTGTAGAAAGATTCCTTATCAAGAAAAGTAAGAATAAAACGGGTCGTAGGTATCTATACGTACTTCAATACTTACGAATCACACTAATATTATAAATGCGAAAGTTTGGATGCTTGTTTGTTTGTTTGTTACTCAGTCACGTCGTAACGGCTGAACCGATTTCGATGAAATTTGGTATATAGATAGAATATGACCTGGATTAAAACATAGGCTACTTTTTATTGAGACTACGCGTACGAAGCCGCGGGCTGAAGCTAGTCACACTAATATTATAAATGTGAAAGTTTGGATGTTTAGTTATTTATTTATTTTTTTGTTTGTTCAATCACGTCGTAACGGCTTAACCGATTTCGATAAAATTTGTATGTACGTAGATTATAACCTGGATTAACACATAGGCTACTTTTGTCTGCCAATGGGGTGTCAAGTCAAGTTGCAACGACGAGTTTAGCTTTATTTCCTATATCAATCACCTATATCAATCATTCTTAATATTACAGGATTGGCAGGTGCCGTATCTCATTTCTCTGATAACCCGTACTCTATTTCATAAGCGTTACTGTAACAATAGCCCGAACTCTAATCCATGTGTTACAATACATGCATGTGTACTACCATCTGTCTCACCCCCATCTTATCATAGTGCTTTTAATAAAAACAAACAGGCCTCTTACTCGTTGACTTCGGCCCCGGTAATGCCTTTGTAAAGGTCCAGGATTAAAGCCTGTGTTAAGCAATAAATGTGTGGAATAATAATAATTTTAAGTTGTTGTGATATATTATAGGTATATATTAATCTCGACTTTGATACAGGAATTCCCCGTTAGGTTAGGTTAGGTTGCAGTTTTAAATCCTGTCTAGTTTGTAAAAATCTAACCTATCGTATATATTAATCTCGACTTTGATACAGGAATTCCCCGTTAGGTTAGGTTAGGTTGCAGTTTTAAATCCTGTCTAGTTTGTAAAAATCTAACCTATCGTACCGTGATGAGGACCAAGTTAATTATTAGCCCTAGGCTTCCGAGGCCATTAAAACACGGCCATGCATTACTATGCGCGCCCGACCGCGGTCAAGAACGAATCGTGCGCAACATAAACAAAACTGTTTACTTTTAAACGAATCGACGGAGAATTTCCTTTGCATTCTGCTGTATGGTGTTTTTTTGTGAAACAAGGTTAATGTAATGCTGGTTTTGTATGAGCTAGTGAAGGCACTAAGCTAGTGCCCACGAAAATAACCGTGGCCTACGTTAAACGTAATCAACTGCCAGTTAATTACTATCAAGAATGATCAAATCGCAAATTATACTAAACTAGCTGACCCAGCGAACTTCGTACCGCTTTGACATGCATAGGACGCGGGCTGCCACTGTACGTCGCCGGTAGAATTGTCAATCGGCCATCATAGCTGCATATATGTATAAGAAAATGAATTTTCTTCATAAATTTTTTTTGCGTGTATTTTTCTGTATTTTTATTAATTATTCTGCTATTCGGGGCTGAGACAAATCCAAGAAATCAAAGATCATCAAAATCGGTCCAGGCGCTCTTGAGTTATAAATGGTGTAACTAACCGGACTTTTTTTATATAATTTGGGCTTAAAACAGTATTAATTGATCGAACGAAGCGAGATCTCCAAATTAACTTGGGCAAATCGGCGTTGTATTTAAGGTTTGTTTGTCCTAGGATAACATTCGAATCGTTAATCCGATCATCGTGAAATTTCGTATATAGGTAGGTAGGTACAATCTTGGTGTATAAAATGAGGGAGGGGGGTTGTTGAAATATTGTAGTTCAAGAGGGGTTACAAAAGATCTAAATTAGACAATCAGGTGAAGTGGGACGTCTAATGAAAAGTCTTCATCATTGCATTTCGATACCGTTTTCACTTTTAGTTTAAGCCTTGTAGTTTTTATGTTATTAGCCATAATAAAAACTGAACTTTGACGAAATTCACATGGAACACCAGTGATCCCCACAGTTCTGAAGTTTGGCATGCGTGTAGCTTTAGTGACACAAATATAGGGAAAAGTCTGAAATACAGAATAACTGCAATAATATGCCCGAAAAAGAGTAACCACTTAACATGAACTTGTAATTTGAATGAAACTGTAGGTAAATTTAGTTGGTCGCACATTTTGTCAATAATTAACACTGTAAAGTTTACATGGCACAATAGTGCCGAGTAATAACTAATCAAACATATACTTTATTTAACCTACTTCAAAAAAAGGAGGAGTTCTCAATTAGTCGAAAGTTTTTTTTAAAATGTATTTTCCCCGATTACTCGAAGACGCCAGGACCGATTTGAGAATTTCTTTTTTTGTTTAAAACGGTTATTACCATTGGTCCCATTGGCACCAAGTCTGATGATGGGATCCCAAAAAAATCGAGGGCAACCCTCAAATTTTATAGGGACGCAATTCGGTTTTATGTTTGTTTCCCCAGAACTCCGTCATTTATCTACCGATTTAGATAATTATTTTTTCATTTGAAAGTATATACTTTATAGAATATAACAGAATAGAATATATTTATTTGACACACACAAAGAAACACAAAACGAATCACAAACAAAATAGTAGATAGACAGGAAAAATACAGTAGAATGAGATATTATAACATGCGTAGAACACAAGTACCTACCCAGCCAGTAGGTAGGTGTACCTACTAACTAGTCCCGCGCCGCGCCACGCATGGCCAAACAGGTCCTGCCTCAGCTTTAAGCTCCTTTGTGCATAGCAGCGCTGGTTTTCAGGCAGGGCCTTATGTAGGGTGACGCCACAAATTTAAAAATCATAATAGATAGAATCTTTCAGATTAGTCTCATAGAAATTTCATCAAAATCGGTCTAGTAGTTTGGTTAAGTCAGTTATATTTTTGTTAAAAAGTTACTTGTTAATTTTTATGGGAGACTCGCGAGATCGGTTCCGGCGAACCACTTGTAGGTACTTAAAACCTAGTTTATTTCTGTAACTCATTAATAAAATATAGGTACATATGTACAGGGTTTAGGGTCTAAATATACCACTCTTCTATCGCTATCGCAGTAATATTTATAATATAAGTACGTACAAAAAACAATACTTACACTTCATTTCATTTCAGAAAAAATAATGATTGTGTATTTTTGTGAGGGTTTAACGGCACTTAAATAAATAAATATTGCTAGAGATTTCACACAGCGCTATCTAGCCCCAAACTAAGCAGAGCTTGTATTATGGCAACCAGATAGCTGATAGAATACTTACATACTTTTTTTTGTAAATACATAAGTACTATAGAAGACATCCAGACCCGGAACCAATATCTGTGGATCATGCAAACATTTGTTCCGCGTCGGGAATTGAACCTGCTACCTCCTGTGCCTCAGCCGGCTATTCGTCCACTGCACCACGGAGGTTGTCTTAAACTTAAACGATAACTGTCACTCTCTGTCAATATTAAACAAAAAAGTATAGCAATAATTTTAGTATAGACAAAACTAGTTTTTTTATATACCACCTGGAGATGGAACAAGCCTATGGCCTACCTGATGTTAAGTGGTAACCATCGCCTATAACAAAGTATTGCCTCGTATTACGAAGCACTGTCCTGCGTCCTCAACTTGAGGCATACAGGTTTAAAGCCTCATGTGCCTGTAATTTCACTGGCACCATAAGTTAAGTTTGTGCCCACCGAATTACCCTCTTTTAAGTTTAGGATGTTAACCGTGCTAAACAGTATTTTACGGCACAACAACGGCTATTGCTAATCCAAAGTACCAATTGCTTTGTTTTGACTCCCTTCAGAGAAGAGAGCAATTAGAATCATCGGTGATTCCAAACTCGCCGTCAGGCTGGAACCGCTGAGTCAACGCCGTGACATTAGATCGCTCAATGGGGAATGTTCTGAGGAGCTATTTGATCTCATCCCGTCGTCGAGATTTTACCACCGCACTTCTCGACAACGTAATATACGATCTTTTCTACCCTATATTTGCAAGATGTGGAATGAGCTATCATCAGAGGTTTTTCCATTAAGCTACGACATGGCACGCTTCAAGAGAAATGTAAAGAGGTTTGTACAGGGTAGGGAACGCATCGACAATACCCCGGGTGCTGCCGGTGTCAATAGGCGACGGTGACCGCTTACCATCAGTAGGCCTAGCACAATAACTGTTGAGAAGGATTTAGCCATGAGTAATTTTTAGGAACAAAGAAGACACTTGTCGACCGTCTCGAGCACGGCGATTGCGAGAGTGAACGGGAAGAAACGTTGTCGACACTTCCTCGACAGTAGCCAGCCAGTAGCCACCATTTTATCTATTTTTGACATTTAAGGATAGACAACTTTCTTCTGAAATTGTCTAGGTCTTACGATGCCTAGACAACACTGTCTTCTCAAGTTGTCTTTTTCGCACTCTTCTCAATCACGCGCTTGCCAACAATTTTTGGTTAGATATTTAATTAATTATATATGTATACAACGTTCGTTACTATAGACAGAGAATCTTTCTCTTGTCTAGGAATAAAACTTATTGAGTCTGCTCGTGGCAAAGACATTTTCGGAAGAATCGACAGAGAACGGAATAGAATAACGCTTTATCACACTCAAATTTAAAGAACAATATAAGAAAAACAAATAACAATACACGCAGAAATACAAGTTGCGGTCAGAGCCTTGTCGTTTCTTCGAAGAGTAGACAAGGAAATCGCTGTGCTAGCCCTGCTGGTGGGCACAAATAACATAAAAAAGCATAACTTAGTAGAAAAGTAAGATGAGACAGTAGATATAATAAACAAAAATTGTTGTAAGTTAAACTGACCCGAAATCTTGGCAAAGCTTTGTATATTTGCATCAACGTAGTGACCGTTATTTGTGTTTGTCAAAACTCCCATTTTTAACCTGCCCCAAGCCAAAATGGGTAGCGTTTCATAGAGTACGTGCGTCATATAAATGCAGGACCTCTGCCAAATAGGGGAATGGATGCTGTGACGTCACGTCACTTTAATATGTTTGTTGCTCACAGTTTCACAAACGACATTGCTTTTCATGAAAGGGTAATATAGTATACATAGAATAGAATTGAATTTACTTACATATAAATTTTACATAAGAAATTTTACTTTAAAAGTTTCGTGATTTATTTCAATGATTATTATTAATACGGGATTTAGCAAACGGACGTCAATCATTATTATAAATACGGGATAAAACAGTACGTGATAAATCCCGTACCTATTTATAATAATGAAAAAAGGATTGTATGGTTTTATGAAACCACGGTAAAACTGAAACTTTGTTTCACATTATAGACATTTAACTAAAAATTTTCGCTGGCACAAATGAGTAATAGTCTATACACTACGGTTAGCTGATGCGAACTATAGGCGCCGCCATATTGACCTCGGCTGCTCTGACGAGTGCCTTTCACTTTATCCCTACTCCGCGGCCGACCGTCACGCGACATGCAACACACAGACGAAAAAGTTTGAGAGGATGTAATAAAAGTTTCACTTTAATAAATATGGCATAATGAGTCATTAAAAAATGACAATGCTGTGTTCACCATAATTGCCAATAGTATTAGAACAAAACCAAACCATTAATGTAATAATCGTCTCTATTTTGAAATTCAATAAACAATTAAGAAATGCCTATTTTGATGAAGTGACAGTACCTATGACACATTTATTATCCGATTTTTGTCAAAACTGATTGTGTTTGCGTTCTTTTACAATGCAGGACGAAAGCCAAATAGTACAATGGATTCCGTTGGAGATCCGCCAGTAAACATTTAATATTACCCCGCGATTTGATGAAAACTATACCTTTACATGGAATGGATTTGGCAGGAGAGCCCTAGGTTTTAACTTTTTAATTCAAACCTTTTTAATATTTAAAAAAACGTCACCTGCTGGTGTAGGACGTACAAGGTTGTCGCTCAGGAAATCTATGGGCGACGTCCTATATGATGATGATGATTAACTACAAATTAACCCTGTTGTTGATTTTACCAATACACCTTTACACTTTAAAACTTACTTGAGATAAGTTGGTCGATCTTCTCGCTCCGTAGGTACACATTAATACTTTAGACCATGGAAGGTTAAATTCATTAAACTAACTCCCAACTGCAGCTGATACCATTGTGGCAGAGATACGGCGCCGATATGGCGTCAATTTGCGTCGAAATGGCGCAGAAATGGCGGATAAATGGCGGATTATGGCGAGCGGCGTGCTTTAGAAGTCTTCGCAAAGATTTAACTGGTTACTGTCTTATTCTCTGATGGTACTAATTTTATCAAAATTGAATCTAACCGAACTGTCTAAGGCAGGGATGGGAAAGGTCGATCTACGTTAAATTATAAATTCGAAATATATATCGATAAAATGAGAAATTGGATAATTTAGTTAATTATCGATGCTTATTTTGAATCAAGAATAATTTGGATATATATTGTAACTAGCTGTTGCTCACGACTTCGTACGCGTTACACTACTAAATGTGTGGGTAACCTAGAAATAAAGCTGTTGCAACTTGACTTGACACCCCAGTTTTATCCCATGGGACCTGATTTATAGGATTAAAAGTAGCCTATGTGTTAATCCAGGTGATAACCTTCGTATATACTAAGTTTCATCGAAATCGGTTCAGTCGTTACGACGTGATTGAGTTACAAATAAATAAATAAATAAACGAACATCCAAACTTTCGCATTTATAATATTAGTGTGATGAGAAAATAAGAATAGAATGAGATTCCCGAATGAAATGGAATGAGGTGAGCTGATGCTAGCGAATCTTCGACGTCCTTGAATGAATGAATGAAAACACTTTATTGTACACAATATAAGCAAAAAAAAAAATAATGTAAAACATAAAGCAAATAGTACAATGGGTGGTCTTATCGCTTAGAAGCGATCTCTTCCAGACAACCTTTGGATGGAGAGGATTAAGGTCCTTGGTAAGTAATAAAATGAAAACTAACTAGAGCAGCTATCAAAATCGTTCGGTTACCCAAAAACTCTTTCTTAGGGTTCATGTAGTTTTTTTTTCATGAACCCAAGGTTACATATGAAAACTAAAAAGTACCTTCTTGTAATTAGTCCTTACAAGTTTCCCATGTCGAAACTAGTATCGTGTTAAAAAAAACGCATTCCTTAGTAACTAGTATCATATAAAGATGAATTTTGCTTGTACCGTAACTGGTTATGAACCTTCGGTTTCGTACGCGGCAAAGGAAAAATGCTTTTTTTCATCTTCATAATTTTTTTTCTCCATCATCATATACTAAGGTACCACAGCATGAGTTTTAGTAATACTCAATTATGTTTTAATATAAAGGGATTTTTGCTGCACCTTGGAATCTGTCTAATCTAAATAATTTATTTGTTACTTCACGATAAATACATAAATAAAATTGGTCGATGTCGAAAAATCTATCGATAACTACAAACTGCGAGCATTCCCAACCCTATCCCTGTAAACTTTTCCAGTAACTCGTGTACTATCCGACATGTTTTCGGTTTCCCTCCAATATATCTGTGATAGTTATCTAGAAATTTCTCCGAAGGACGTAATTTTTAGGTTTTAAATGGATTCTACATTATTTATGTGAACTTTTGATCTAGGTAACAAGTCTAACAAACTTTGTAAGTCAACAAATCATAGGTAACAGCCACTTAGGAATTTCAGATGTTGAGACTACTTTGAACATCTTTTGAACTCTCTGAACTGAGTAAATGACTAAAGTTTACAAATCACTAGCTTCCACCAGCGGCTTCGCACGCGTTGTTTGTCAAAACTCTAGGCGCCTGTCATTATCATCTGGATGAAAGTTTGATTTCCTAACATCCAATATTTATGTTGGATTAGGAAATCATACCTAACGTCAACTGAGTCAGATCACTACGGAATGCCCCCAAGATTTAGTTTAATTGGATGTAGTTAAGCTAAAAGGACTAAGTCCACAAAAGGTCACTTTGGAGATATGGCAGTTTAAAGTTTAGACGATGATTCGACAATGTATGTACTCATGCATACATTGACAATGCATTCGGAAAGTTTAGAAATTATTGTGACAGATGACCAAAAATACTATTATTTTTATGTGCCTGATTTTATAACACAATCATCGTACTTTTTTAGTTATTAAGAAAATATGGGGTAGAGTCGTTTTTGCTAAATTGGTTTATAAATTACGTAGTATTTTTTTTAATTTCCCTAAAAGGACCTAAGCGATAAAAAGTATGCAGTATTATTATTTACGCTAAATAAAAAATAGATAGTTTCTATGCAAGTAAATTTAACTGAAATGATTCAGGTGCTTTGTGTCAATTCTGCTAAATTACTTAAATACCTAAACACTTCTTTCAAATTGGATTTCTTAAAAATGATCCATGTAGTCTGGGCTATGTGTTTTGCAAAAAAATACCCGCCATACATGTGGTTTGGTTCTCGCATTTCAAAAAACCACCTTAGTATTATCCGATTACGGAATTTTTTTGCGAGGTGATAGGGCTGACCTTTAGGACCATTTTGGTATATTTAACTCATTATTGACCAAAGTGTGGATTGAGTTCTTTCAGCGTAACTACGTCCAATTTCATTAACTTTTTTTATCGTGCAAGGTGTGGTCGCCAGTAATTATAGGAGCATCCGATTTTAAGAGCTGTGTTAAAAATTATTGTAAAGATGTTTTCCTTTGTTGATCACCATCATCATATCAGTCACAGGACGCCCACTGCTGAACACAGGTTTTCCTCATAGATTTCCAGAGCAACCCATCTTGTGCGGCGTGCACTCATTACCAACGGCTTCCAGCAACCTTAACCTTTGTTGGTGATATCACACTCACTCACACTAATATTATAAATGCGAAAGTTTAGATGTTTGTTTATTTATTTGTTTGTTTGTTACACAATCACGTCGGAACGCCTGAACCGATTTCGATGAAATTGTAGATTACTAGTGGTTCGCCCCGAACTGAGATCTCGCGAGTCTCCCATAATAATATAATATTATTATTATTTGTAATCTTTGACTATTAAAATAGTGCCATGAAATAATAACCAACGAACTTGACCTACAGTTTCATTCAAATTACAGGTAACGAGAGTTCATGTTATTGGTTACTCTTTTTTGGGGTACAAATTGCAGTTATTCTGGATTTCAGACTTTTGACTATATTTGTGATACTTAAGCTACACGCATACCAAATTATAGCATCGTGTGGTCACTGGTGTACCCTGTGAATTTTGTCAAAGTTTCGTTTTTATTATGGCTAATAACTCAAAAACTATAAAAACTTTACTAAAAACAAAAACGGGGTTAAAATGTACTAATGAATACCTTTCATTAGACGTCTCACTTGGCCTAATAGTCTGATTTTCTTTTCTTTTTTTTACCCCTCTTGAACCCCAATATCTCAACAACCCCCCAAAGTTTTTAGCTCATTGAGTCACACCAAAATTGTGCCATCATTACCTATCTATATACCAAACTTCACGATCATCGGATAAACGCTTCGAAAGTTATCATCGGACAAATAAACATACATACATACATACAACGCCGATTTGCCCAAGTTGATTTGGAGATCTCGCTTCGCTCGATCATTAAGATTTTTCAAACTTTTGCGATCACTGTACATAATTACTGATTTAAACGGGTATTTATGTATTTAGAGTCTGTCCGCGACCACGGCTATTGCAACATATTCGAAACGTCGGGATGACAAATAAAAAAGGTGCATACGCGGTAAATACCCGTTTAAATCAGTAATTTTGTTTACATTAATATCTAGCCTAAAATCTATTAACACATAGGCTACTTTGAATTTGCAAACCATGCGCGCGAAGCCGCAGGTGGAAGTTAGTCACACTAATATTATAAATGTGAAATTTTGGATGTTTGTTTGTTTGTTACTCAATCACGTCGTAACGGCTAAACCGATTTCGATGAAGTTTGGTTTGTAGGTACGTAGATTATAACCTGGATTAACACATAGGTTACTTTTTGTTGACAAAAAACGCGTGGGAAGCCGCTGGAGGAAGCTGGTCTTAAATAGATAAGATACTGTGTTGCCGTTCTTTTAGTATGACAATGATTAGTAATGTTTATTTACCCAGATAGATAAATCTAAGTGACTAAGTGACTCTAAGTGACTTACTCATCCTAATTAGGTCACTGATTTGTCACAAGGTAAAAAATCTATAATTTGGTCGTGTACATACCAACGAATCATTCAGCATCCGAACCTTATTCCGAATTTGTGCCCATAGGCGAACAACTCTACAATTGCTGGTCAAAAACTGGCCCATAAATTTTAAGTAGAGTGGATAGAGTTCGAAATTGAATGGCAATTTTTGAGCAAATAGAAAATGGTGAAATTAGGGTTGTCAACAATTTTTACCATCCGACAGTTACTTGATTCTCAGTATCGCAAGAATAAAATAAAATAAATAAAAATAAATAAATATTGCTGGACATCTCACACAGCGCTATCTAGCCCCAAATTAAGCAGAGCTTGTACTATGGGAACCAGATAACTGATAGAATACTTATATACATTTTTTTTTTGTAAATACATACTTATAATATATAGAGAAACAACCAGACCCGGAACAAATATCTGTAGATCATGCAAACATTTGTTCCGCAGCGGGGATCGAACCCGCTACCTCCTGCGTCTTAGCCGGCTATTCGCCCACTGCACCACGGAATCACCTGCAAACCACATGACAACACCTTACTGTAATAATACTTATTACGTAAGGCGATTGCTGTCGTGTTGCTGTCGTTAATGACCCTTTCGCACCTACAGTTACTATCTTACGTGTGAAAGGGTCGGCTCAACAGCGATATCCATAGTAACAGCAATTGGCTTATTATTACGTAAATAAGGCTACCGCATGTTATTGTATGTTATGATGGTGGCCTCTCTTCTCCGCATTCGAACTCTGCATGTGGTCCATTATTGGTGAGAGAGTTGATTATATCAATGCCTTACTCCGAACAGAAGCGTAGAAGTTTCCTGGGGTCTTTGCAGGATTCACGGAGTGATCTTGAATTGTCCAGGATTTTTGCACTTTGTGCTGATTCTTCGGCGGACATCCCCTGCAGAGTGGACTGTATGCTGCTCCGATGATCTAGAGGAGTTTGTTTAGGGGACGGACTATGTTCTGTTAGGTGGCCACGATGTTTCGAAGGTCCAGTCTTTGAAGCCAGCTGTCGACGTGCCAGTCAGAAGAGACAGCCGGCAGAGCCGCCCTCGACTGTCTGCAGTCCGTGGTCTATGCCCAGCGTTCATTATGTAAGTTCAGAGTAGTAGAGTTTCTTGCGAAAGGGCTTGCCCGGGAAAGTACTACAACCATATGTATTTCTACCGCCTAGCACCATTGCTGTGTTTCGGTTGGAAGGGTATGGTTGCTGGTGAAATTACAGGTAAATTAAACTTTACACCTGTATGCCTCAAGTTCTCAAGAGGCAACATTAGGTGGGCCATACGCTTGTTCCATTTCTATATAGTAAAAAAAAGTATAAAAAAAACGATGTTGTATCCATATTTGTAGCTAAAAGGACCCGGGCCCAAAGCCGAAACATATATTTGTAGAACATGTAGATATTTGTCTCGCAGCGGGAATCGAATCAGCAGAAATCATTGATAATTAGTTGTTAAGCAAGAACATTATAGAGGCGTGTTAACAATTTTTCTCAATAAATTTACATGATTGACTGCACAATGCATTAGTGTTTTGTGTCTAAGTGTATTCTCATTCAATTACCATATTTTAATAACTCCATAGTTGTCCGATTACGCTCTAGGCAAAAGATTAGGCCTATTTATTTGTATTTCAAAAGATTTCTTATTATTGCTTATTATTGTAATAACTAGCTTCCGTCAGCGCCTTTGCACGCGTTGTTTGTCAACAAAAAGTAGTACATGTTTGAATCCAAGTCATAATCTATCAACAGACTAAATTTCATCGAAATCGGTTTAGCCATTACGACGTGATTGAGTAACCAACAAACAAACCAACATTCAAGCTTTCCCATGTATAATATTAGTGTGATAATAATCATCATCCACAGCCTGACTTCACCCATTGTTGGGTAGGTATAGGCCTCCCCAAGTTTGTGGAGTCGCAACTAAGAACAATAAGTTTAATTTGAAAATTGGCAATGCCACGATCAATCAGGATGGTGATGTAGCTAATGCGTTCGAAGACTTTTTTACCGACATTCCAGTCTCTACCACAAAATCCTTAAACTCCTCTCCCATAGTCGCAGAGTCATTGTTAAAAGAAAACTTAACGGAATGCAAAACACAATTCAAATTTGATTATGTAAATAGTCATGCCATTATAAAAGCTTTCAAATTGATAAATGTTAAGAAAACCACGGACCTCTGGGGCATCTCTGTTAGCGTCGTGAAAACATTGATTGACATAATTGCTCCTGAACTAGCTTTAATATTCAATGAGTGTATTGACTGTGGTGTATTCCCTGATTTAATGAAACACAGTAAAATAACTCCACTTTTCAATTCAGGCACTAGTTCTGATCCTGGTAATTTTAGACCAATCTCAGTACTTCCGACATTTAGTAAAATATTTGAAAAACTAATTTTAAATCAACTGCTTAGACATTTCAATTCACATAATTTACTGCATCATAAACAATTCGGATTTACCAGGGGCCGCTCAACCACTGATGCTGGTATTGACTTAATATCGCACATATTTGATGCCTGGGAGAAGTCTCATGACGCTTTAGGTGTTTTTTGTGATTTGTCCAAGGCATTTGATTGCGTAGACCATGACACATTGGTCAGGAAACTACACCATTATGGCATTAGGAGCGTTGCTCTAGACTTTCTCACTTCTTATTTAAGTGGCAGAGTGCAAAGAGTTGACGTGAATGGGAAGCGTTCTCCGGGGTCTTTGGTTAAAATGGGTGTACCACAGGGATCAATTCTGGGACCATTTTTGTTTTTAGTATATATTAATGATCTTTCCCATCTTGTAAGGGACGATCATGAGGTTGTATTGTTTGCAGACGACACGCCACTTTTATTTAAATTAAAGCGACGACAAACCGATTTTGACGATATAAACAATGCAATCTCTAAGGTGGTAAAATGGTTCAATGTAAACAATCTACTTCTAAATGAAAAGAAAACAAAGTGTATTAGATTTATACTACCTAATGTTACACATGTTAAAGCAGATCTAAAAATCAAAGACGAGGAGTTGGCTCTTGTGGACACCACCGTATTCTTAGGTATAACTCTAGATAATAAGCTTCAATGGGGCCCTCACATTGATGGGTTGTCGAAGAGACTTAGTTCTGCGGCATACGCAGTCAAAAAGTTCCGTCTTTTTACAGACGTAGACACAGCTAGACTAGTTTACTTCAGCTACTTCCACAGCATTATGTAATACGGTATACTGCTGTGGGGGAGTGCTGCAGATATAAACACCGTTTTTGTGCTGCAGAAGAGGGCTGTTCGTGCAATTTATAATATGGGCCCCAGAGAATCATTACGCAATAAGTTTAAAGAAATAAATATTATGACATTCCCTTGTCAATACATCTATGAAAATCTAATGTATGTTCACAAAAATATTAATTTGTTTAAGAAAAATAGCGATAATCATAATTTTAATACTAGAAATAAAGATAAACTCGCTGTTGCCACTTGTAGACTCCATAAAGTTAGTAAATCGTTTAAAGGGCAAGGTGTACGCTTTTATAACAAACTCCCAAGAGATGTACAAAAATTGACAATTAACAAATTTAAAAACGTAATTAAACAAAATCTTTATAAAAGAGCCTACTATAAAATATCGGATTATTTAGATGATAGAGAAGCTTGGGATTGAAATTGCTCCAACTCGTTCAAAATGTTACAATTTAGACGTAATTTATGTTCTGTATTACGAGTATGTATTGTAAAAGGATCATTAAAAAAACAACCAGCCTTGTTTCTTGCCTTTCTTTCCTGGCTTGGTCGCGAAGGAACAGGCAGTAAAATTGACGTTTCAAAGTGATCCTTGTGATTTTAATGAATAAAAATATTTGAATTTGAATTTGTGCCATCCACCACGATCCTACGCTAGTCTCACCCACTGACTGCCCGCGACCTTTTTGATGTTGTCCACCCATCTCGTTGCTGGACGTCCTACCCTTTTATACCCGCTCCTCGGCCACCATTCAGTGTGATAATAAATTTCCTTTAACCAGACAAAATTTTGGTCCATATGAACTTAACAAATGATTTTGGGCTTTTTTTCTTTGGAATTAAATTCTGAATTCTACATAATTTTTCGCACCAGAGAGCAATCGTATTTAATTGCATTTTTGTTTATTATGTATTTTTTATTTAAAATAAACTTTATTTGTTGGCGTTAAAATAAAAATATATATTATTACTGATTTAAACGGGTATTTATCGCGTATGTACCTTTTTTATGTGTTATCCCGACGTTTCGACTGTGTTACATTACATATTAATGTACAGTGATCGCGAAAGTTTGAAAAATACTAAAAAAATATCTTAAAAATACCCACTAATGGTGCTTTATTAAAAATGTATAGCGCTCCTAATTTCCAATTAATTTAAAGATGGTACATAAAAAATTTGTTTTGTGACAGCCCTGGGTGTCAATAAGGTTTCAAAAGTGCGCGATTCGCATGATAATTTTCAAATGTATTGTCTATAAAAGCGATGTGCGTGCGCAGGACCGCAAGCGAAAGTCAACGAAAATGAAGGTGATTACACGTTTTTATGTGCTAGTGATAAGTTGTGTTTAATGATAAGAGTGAAAAGTGTCCGCTTAATTTATAAAGTGTTTTGATTGATAATTTAAAATTTAATTCTAATCTATGTGAGATACGTACACTTTAAAAAACTAAAAAAAATATATCTATTTATCTAAATATTAGATCACAATAGGCCATGGCTGCAGTGAAACTAAAGCCGCATAAGCAAATAAAAAAAAAACTATCACAAAAATAGCGCAAAATTCATCATTTAATGATAACTAATAGTTCGCCCCGAACTGAGATCTCGCGAATCTCCCAAAATAAATATAATTCTTAGGGCGACTTGAACAAGGATGCCTAAACGTATTTAGTGGCTAAATATGATTTAAGGAGTTGTCAAATCATACAAATACTTCAAATTTAAACATGTTTAGTCGCTAAATACGTTTAGTGATCTTTGTGCATGCCACACCAAAATTGTGCCATCACTACCTACCTACCATACCAAATTTTATGATGATCGGATAAACGCTACGAAAGTTATCCTCGGACAAACAAACATACATACATATAGACCTACTACGCGATTTGCTCAAGTTGATTTGGAGATCTCGTTTCGCTCGATCAATAAACTTTTAAAACAAAACAGAAAATAAACGTACCTAAGACACAATCAAGTTATGTTTTTTTGCTCGCCAGATAACTGGTAGATTTGCGATCTAGCATGAAGTTCTCCCTTTGTACATTTTCCTACTCTTTTATGCAACAAATAATTTAATACGCTACATGTAAGGGATTAGATCACGAAATAACTTGAAATCTTTGTAATTGCTTAAATTCCGTATAATTTTGGCTTAGGTAGATACTTTATCTTAAAAATAAAAAATAGGCAAGCCGTGTCAGCTACGCCTACGTGAGGGTCCCGTCACGAAATTGCTTTAAATCTCCCAAGTTATTGAAAGCGGCGAAATCACTTCCCAATTCCATTTCCTGAAACCGAAAACTTCGCAAATACTCAAAGTTAAACAGCAAAGTCTATCTTTAGAATTATTACAGAATGGGTGATATGGAATAGTTTAACGGCGTTTAATTTCCCGTTAAACTACGAGATTAAGTTCGCTTGAGTGTGGGTTGCTATCATTTCTTTGCAGTTGTTTATGGTAATTTAAAATTACAATTTCTGTTTTTAAACTTTGATACAAGTGTTTTTGATTAAATGCTATTTGTGCAGGTTTTATTAAGCTTCTGTATTAAGATGCGACTAGTACCATAAATTGTATGGTGTCTGCAATCAATCAAAACACAAAGTTTAGCCTCGCAATTCTTAACCAATGAAATTTTAGATGTCTCTAATCTAAAACAATGCATAACCAATTATAATAAAATAATAAATAAATATTTCTGGACATTTCATACAGCGCTATCTAGCCACAAACGAATCAGAGCTTGTACTATGAGAACCAGATAACTGATAGAATACTTATACATTTTTTTGTAAATATATACTTATAATATATAGAGAAACAACCAGACCCGGAACAAATATCTGTAGATCATGCAAACATTTGCTCCGCGGGAATCGAACCCGCTACCTCCTGTGTCTCAGCCGGCTATTCGCCCACTGCACCACGGAGGTCGTCACTTGACAGGTTTTAATGAAACTCTGAAGATTAGTTTGTTTTGTAATAATAATAATAATATTGAAACGCTTATTTCAGTCGACGTGTAAAAACACAAAAAATATCAATGCAAAGGCCCATGACTATAAATATCTTACAGACTAACATACTTTATAAAATATTATCTACATATCACTATTAGTTAGGGTTTTCGCTGTGTTTTTTTCGTTTTATTAATTATTCGTTTTATTATGGAGCCCTAAAAAGGAGCCAGTTATATCATTTCTAAAGCAATTTCTTCTAAATATCTTTACGACTCTGTTTATGATTAATACATACATTTTCTAGGAATTGCTGGCTGTAATATCTCTGCTTGTACTCGGGGCGGTAGCGGAGCCCCCGGCGCCCTACCCTCCTAGCGGATGGAGGCCTAGCGGGCCCTCCTTCGAACTACCCCAGCGAGAAAGTCAGGTAAGAAAGAATAATGAAATAATTATTTATAGGGTATAACATAATAAGTATTGTATCAAAATAAATTAGGTATCTACTATGTAATTTAAAAAAATACTAATTACTAAGTTAATAATTAATAATAATATAACTTAATTTATAATAATAATAATTACTAAATTAACCTTCGTGCTTTATTTCAATTATCATTGATAGAGCGAAGCGAGATCTCCAAATCAACTTGGGCAAATCGGCGATGTATGTATGTTTGTTTGTCCGATGATAACTTTCGAAGCGTTTGAGCCAATCATCGATAATAGGTAGGTAATGATGGCACGATTCTGGTGGGACTAAATGAGCTAATAATGTTCGTGGGGTTGTTGAGATATTAGGGTTCAAGAGAGAAAAATAAAAATCAAAATGATACTATTCAATTCATTTATTTCTCAGACATGTCATTATAAAGTCAAGTGGGACGTTTAATGAAAGGTCTTCATTAGTTCATTTTTACTCCGTTTTAAATTTTAGTTTAATCTTTGTAGTTTTCGAGTCAGTAGCCATAATAAAAACTGAACTGACAAAATTCACAGGGTACACCAGTGACCACACAATGCTTAAATTTGGTATGCGTGTAGCTTTAGTGACACAAATATAGGGAAAAGTCTCAAATCCAGAATAACTGCAATTTCTACCCTACCAATTGACATACTCCCGTTACTTGTAATTTTAATTAAATTATAGGTCAAGTTAGTTGGTTGAACATCTCGTGCCACTATTTTAATAGTCAAAGATTACAAATAATATTTTTTTCGTTGTTATTGGAGACTCGCGAGACCTCAGTTTGGAGCAAACCATTAGTAAATACATACGGGATTTATCTATACCGTTTTATAGGTGTTACAAGCAACAATGTTTCGATACAAATCTTGAACCTTCATCATAGTAACTGCGATCCGCTCCTCACCGAGTCTAGCCTCGCACTCCTATGAAAAAATTTTGCACAACAAATAATGTTTTTTATGAATCCTTGTCATTGAGATGACTTTAATGCTACATTATTTAATTCTTGTATATACGAATTATTTGGATTTGAAATCAAAAATACTTCTTTCTTCCCACAGCAACCTCAGAGCTACCTCCCCCCCGTTGACCCTAGAAACCCGTCTGGTCCACCAGCTGATGGAGACGTATCAGTCCAGGGTCTGCCTCAACCAGAACAGCGGCCGCTATTTCAAGCCTCCCCGATCAGTGGTCAGCAGTATGCTGGTCCAAACTTTAATAAGGATCTGAAAAGTTTGGATGAGAGCTTCCAACAGTCTCAGGTAAGCAGTCCTGGCTACAAAGCTTACTAAGAAAAACCCCGCTAAAAGCTGTCTTAGTTTCGTTTTATAGTTATCTGTACAACCATAAGCGTAACTTGTACAACCACAATTGGTTCAACATGAAGTTCGATACCAGTAACCATAGTAGGAACAATTCCAATGTGATCGAAGAATTAAATAAATAAATAAAGAATATATTGTGAGTTTGATTGTTATAATCATAACTTGAATTCGTTTAGTATTCAGTATTCATTTATTCATCATTTCATAATATTGGTATGTCAAAAATATATTACAAATGTCAGGTAACTATAGAATAAATAAAAATTAATTAATTACAACTAAGATTAGAGTAGGTTCTTAAAATCACGATCTTAACTAATATTTTCTTTTACAGTATCAGCAACAACAGGAACGTTACCGCGAATACCAACGCCAGAGAGAGCTCGAAGCAGCCAAATCCAATCCAAATAACCGTCTGCCTACCCCTGTCAACCCTCGCCAATTCACCAGAACTTCCACCACAGAGGCACCAACCACCACACAAGTGACATCAACAACTGGTTTCGATCTTAACCAGGAGGAGATCCTGAACGAATCAGAACCATCAAAGCTTAAAACTTCAGTGGAAGTAACAAAACAGAATGTAAAGGAGTATCCAGGAGAATTCTTTTTGAGCTCGTTAGCTCAGTTGCAGCTTCAACCCCAATTTGTTCAATTGCAGACCTCTGGAGCTTATGCTCAACCTTCTCCAATTTCTGGAGCGTATATTCAGCCTCAACCTCAAAAGCAAGTTGCAGGATTCGACGGCCCAGCCCATTTCTCAGCTCTACCCTCAGTGTTGGCTCAGCAAAAAAACCCATTATTCCAAGATCAACAACTTTTAGTCCAGCAACCAATCTCTCAGTTCGCTCAAGCTCAAGTGACTCAATATCAACCACAGCCGCAAATCCAGTCTCAGTATCAACCTGATCCAGTGGTTTTACAAGCTCCAGCTCAATTCCAACCTAATGTTTACATTCAGCCTAACCCAGATGCAGTTGCTGTACAACCAACTTCTCAATACGCACCAAGCAACTCTTATCAACCAGCAGTTCAACCACAGTTCATAGCTCAACCAGTAGCATTCCAACCCCAGCAACCAAACTTTGCTCGACAACCAGAAGCCGATCAAGATCAAAATCAAGCGCAACAGAATCAAGATAACCAAAATCAGCAGCAGTTTTACCAACAGCCAATAGTGGTCCAACCTTTCCCAGCTCAGAACCAACAAGATCAGTTTTATCAACCCCAGGGACAGTTTGACCAAACACAGAACCAATACGCTCAACCTCAAACACAGTTTCTGCAACCCGGGCAACCACAAACTCAATTCCTGCAACCACAGCCAACTGGCCCTCAGAATCAATATGCTCAACCTCAGTTAGCTCCTCAGGGCCAATACGGACAACCACAAGGGCAATTCGTGCAACAACAAGGACAATTCGTGCAGCCACAATTAGCTCAACCTGAAGTTCAATATCTGCAACCACAGTACGCACAACCACAACTAGCTCAGGGTCAACTTCAGCAACCCCAATCAGCTGATCTTCAAAACCAGTATATGCAACCACAGCTCCAATACCTACAACCACAGTTAGCGAACCCTCAAAACCAATACTTGCAACCACAATTCGCTCAACCACAGACTCAGGTAAGGCGTTCAAAATTCGAATTTTTCATTTATCAGAACTATTAAAGCAAACTTATCGTACCAAACAACGTAGGTACAATATCAAAAGTACTTATGTCATTTTACGATCTCTCAAATTTCCACATAAATGATTGTCAAAACATACAAATAGAGCAATAGAGAGAGAGATTGCCGAAAATTATCACGTTTACGTTTATATAACTCAACTTTCTTTGTAGTACCAGCCTCAGTTCCAAGGACAAGACAACCTTCAGAGTGGATTGGACATCAACCAGCAGGGCAATGACATCGACGAGCCAGAAGATGATGAAGAAAGGGCCACCGCGGTTGCCACTGCTTTTGGAACCAGGTTAGTTCATAATTTATCTACCTATTTAAATAACTAGAACGGTCATATCATATCAATCACAGGTCGTCCACTGGTGAACCCCCCCCCCCCCCCCCCCCTCACATAGATTTCCAGAGCGATAGATCTTGTGCGACCTGCACCCAACGGCTCCCAGCAACCTTTATCAGGTAGTCTTTCCATCTAGTGCGGGGCCGTTCTACGCTGCGCTTTCCAGTACGTGGTCTCCACTATATAACCTTTCTGCCCCAACGGCCGTCAGTTCTTCGAGTGGTTTTTACCGTGGTTACCTATGCTATAGTCAGTTTGTATTATTGAAGTGAAAACTTCTTAAGGCGCGTTGGATATTTTTTGAGATGGGAAAAAACCATTGAACTCGCGACACTGTTACTGTTACCGTTACGACACCTGTGTATATAAGTATCTCGTAATTGTTCAAGTTTCAATTTATTTACCTAATCGATTTTATTTCCTACAACATAGAGATAACTCAGCTGATGTTATGTGGTAACTTAGCATTGCCTTGCGTCCATCAACTTGAGGCCAGGCGTAAACCCTTATAACTGTTATTTCACGGGCACCCATACCCTTCAAACCGAAACACATTATAGTCGTACTTAGAAAAGCATAGTACGAATGACATTTTCCTTCATCCTTTTAAAACGATAAGCGCAGACTTTGGCACGCGTCCAGATTCGAACCCGCACTTAAATCAGGGTTGTAGACCTGGTCAAGGTTAGATAGCGCTTTGAATTTCAATTCTAACAGTTAAGTAATAGGTGTGAATAGAATACGTCTTGGCAAGGTGTTTTCCTAACACGGTACGTTTGGCATTCGATGAGGATACGTTTTGTAAGTATGCATGTGAATTTGGTATATAGCTCTGAAGAGGTTTTGTCTTAGAATGATCAGAGGGCCAGTTCTCGTCAGATTGGATTATTAATTGAATATATTTTGACAGTCTGCTCCATATTACAATATTAACTTGATATAAATAAAGTCTATAATCGCATGTCACTCAACTCATACCATTATTGATCGAGCGAAGCGAGATCTTCAAATCAACTTGGGCAAATCGGCGTTGTATGTATGTATGTAAGTAAATGTAAATATAAAGTTTATGTTTGTTTGTCCGAGGATAACTTTCGAAGCGTTTATCCGATCATCGTGAAATTTAGTATATAGATAGGTAATGATGGCACAATTTTGGTGTGACTTAATGAGCAAAAAATTTTGGGGGGTTGTTGAGATACTGGGGTTCAAGAGGGGTAAAAAAAAATGAAAATGAGACTATTAGGTCAAGTGAGACGTCAAATGAAAGGTCTTCATTAGTACATTTCGACCCCGATTTTCGTTTAGTAAAGTTTTTGAGTTATTAGCCATAATAAAAACTAAACTTTGACAAAATACACATCACTGGTGTACACCAGTGACCCCACAGTGCTGTAATTTGGTATGCGTGTAGCTTATGTGTCAAAAATATAGGCAAAAGTCTGAAATCTAGAATAACTGTAATTTGTACCCCAAAAAACGGCAACCAATTAACATGAACTCCCGTTACCTGTAATTTGAATGAAACTGTAGGTCAAGTTCGTTGGTTTTATTTCGTGGCACTATTTTGATAGTCAAAGATTACAAATAATATTTTTTTTTGTTTTTAAGGTAGACTTGCGAGATCTCAGTTCGGGGCGAACCACTAGTATTGTTAATTACGTGAACACTGTTTAGGACATTTAAGATAAAGAGACTAGATCGATACTTGAATTATACTATTTTAAGTTACTTTTTTACTAGCTAGTCATAAAACCTTCGAATCAAAACGGTCATCAATATTCAACACCAAAATAGGGCAATGCAAAAGTTTACTACCCACCCATTGTTACATGACAGACATCCTACATATGTATTCTATATTTACATTGCAATACAACGCATTGATATTCTGCGAGGGTTTTAGCCGACTGCTCGAAAAGGGGATATCATGCTCGGGTTATTTTGTTTTGCGCAAAATTGTTTGCGAATGCATTCTGTTGTGTGGCACAGTTAACGACGTAACTTAAAATAACATGCATTTACTTCTAGCTAACAACGTAAACAATAATATATTTAATAAAACTAATAGTTCGCTCCAAACTAAGATCTCGCATAATCTTTGACTACCAAAATAGTGCCACGAAATGCATAACCACCTTACTTGACCTACAGTTTCATTCAAATTACAGGTAACGGGTGTTCATGTAAATTGGTTACCCTTTTTTGGGATACAAATTGCAGTTATTCTGGATTTCAGTTTTTTGCCTATATTTGTGTCACTAAAGCTACACGCATACCAAATTTCAGCACTGTGAGGTCACTGGTGTACCTTGTGAATTTTGGAAAAGTTCAGTTTTTATTATGGCTAATAACTCAAAAACTGCAAAGACTATAAAATAAGAACGGGGTCGAAATGAACTTACAAAAACCTTTTATTAGACGTGCCACTCGACCGGATAGTCTCAGTTCGGTTTATTACCCCTCTTGAACCCCAATATATCAATAACCCCCCCACATTTTTAGCTTATTTAGTCACACCAAAATTGTGCCATCACTGCCTACCTGTATAACAAATTTCACAATAATCCGATAAAAGCTTCGAAAGTTATCTTCGGACAAACAAACAAACAAACATACATACAACGCTGATTTGCCCAGATTGATTTAGAGATCTCGCTTCGCTCGATCAAAAATAATTACAAAAAATTAAAAAATGAATATGAGTAGCAATATGACGAGTTACTATACATTTATTCGCGTCACAAAAGTACAAGAAAATATAACCTCACTAACTGTTGCCCGCGACTTCGTACGCGTCATACTACTAAATGTGTAGGTAACCTAGAAATAAAGCTAAACTCACTGTTATAACTTGATTTGACTCCCCAATTTTATCCCCTAGATTGAAATATATTATAATAAATAGCCTATGTGTTCATCCAGGTTATAACCTACGTACATATTAAATTTTATCGAAATCGGTTCAGCCGTTACGTGATTGAGTAACAAATAAACAAACATCCAAACTTTCCCATTTATTATTGATTATATTTATTTGATATTTTTTATTTATTTATACATATATTATTATTAATATATTTATATATTATTTATATTATATTTTTTATTATATTTGATATATTATTAATTATATCTATTTGATATTGAACACACTAATAGTGTGATCAATTAACTAAAATTATTCACATTAAATCTAAAATTACAATTACGAAGGCACGCTTAACACAAATTGATCCAGTGTTATGGCGAAAGGGCTTTCGGCTCAGCATATGCTACTGCATGTTGCCATGCTGGAGCGCTGGTCTTCTGCTGAGGCCAATGTTGACTTCACAGACCACCTGACTAACCAACTAATAACAGTACTCTGAACCTAACTATACAGTAGATACTTTTAACTAAATGCTTGTTATAACATAGCTTGCTTACTCTATGAGCTATGTTAACCATAGTTCTCTGTCGAAACACAGTATAGTATGACGTAGCACTGTTATTAAATTAAGATAAATTAAGATTGTTCGTAAATTAATGTTAAATGTTCATAACTAATTTTATTGCATTTTAATTTCTTTTCTCCTCCCCCTAATTTTAATATAATACCAGCTAAAATTATACGTTTGTGTCCTCAGTAGTTCTATTCATTAGTTCGATCGTCAAACAGAATTGTTTGTTCTCATTTGTTCGACCGTCGAATACACCCCGAAACAGTCGTCTAGTCTAGTTGACTGTGTTCGTCTTTAAATAAAATTGCATGTAATAATAGCCAACACCGAGTATACAAGCACGTACTTATGTAAATTTTCTTGATGAGCCTCATAAATAAATTAAATTAAATTTATGGTTAAATTTATTAATTCATTTTTGTATGGTTGTGATACCTGATCGAGCAAAATACAATATGAAACAATAAGTAATTATGAAAGTCAATTATAATTGTAATTAATTATATTATAATTATTTTCCAGAACTCAGCCCCGTGTTAACACGAGATACGGAGCTCCGTTCCCTGTTCCAAAAGTGCAGGCGAACCCTGGATACAGCACTACAACAGAATCTGCTGCTGAGGTGAGAAACTATACCTCGTTACTTACATACAGCTAGACTGAAAAGGGGTACTGGTAACATGGGTAACAGATTCGTACATTATACTTTATATCTTCTTTGTTCGAAGACTTATAACTCGAGAACTTTGTATTGTTGTTGTATTTGTTTCCGTCCCTAATAGCAGAATAATTATTAAAATATCAGAAAAATTCACGCAAAAAGATATTATGAAGAAAAATCATTTTCTCATACATTGATGCAGATAATGATGGCCGACGTATATTGACAGCTCGCGTCATATGCATGTCAAGGCGGTACGAAGTTCGCCGGGTCAACTAGTACAAACATAAAATAAAAGGCAAGAGCCTTGCGAATTCATTCAGAGAAACATTGAACACATCTATGTTCTCCGCAGTCAATGATTACCGCTAAACCTTTTTCTGGCGCCACGTCTTTGTCTTATGTCTCTTCTGTCTGGCCATAATTTAGAATTTTAAATCCTTTCTTTAGTTAATGCTAAGATTGGGGGGAATTGATTACCCCATTCTAACCTAGCCTGAACCATCCTAACTCACTTAAAGTAACGAAACATTACTTTTTCACACCACATGCGCGATAATGTCGAATTATGTGTCATGTAATTATGTGACAGAATATCAGCGCTTTCCTTTACGGCGGGCATAATGCTGAGTCGAGTCCCATTTACTGCTGTAGCACACAGTATCTACCAGGTTCTCCCTTGTGTTTTTGTTTATTTTACGTTTATAAGTACTATTTAATTGTTTCTTTTTTGTATTTTCTCTGTTTTAAAATGTAACTGTATTGTATATTGTGTGCTAATGTAGTGAATAAATGATTTCTATGTCTATGTCTATGTCTATGTAAACCTGACCGAAAGCAGGTGATTAAATCCTACGGCTGAGCCGGGGATAAAGTTGTACTGAATTTCATATGTATTGAATCCCGAACGAAACGAAGGGTTCTAGAGTTAACTCACGAGCGGAGCGAGGGAGTTACTAGAATCCTGAGTGCAGGGAGGGATATAAGCACGCCCAAGATGCAGACAGTTTTATCCACGAGGAGGATACTCTACTTTTTACATTTTCAGCGAGACAATAAAAACCAAATCTAGGTTGGTGCATTCTGTGCAGAGGTTAGTTCGATTTACGAATAAGTTCTTATTGTGTGGGTCTGGTATTTTAATACAGATGAGGTTCCAAATTCAAATCATATAATTGTCAATAAACATGATATTATATAATTAGTCATTGTCGAGCGAGGTGTGAAAAAATGATAAAAAACCTTATATTTCAGGAGATAACAGAAGAGGGACCAGCAGTGGCCCAAGCGGTGGCCGTCGCTAATGGCGAAAGACGGAAATCTTCTAGACTGAGGTAAATTCATTATTTTTCTTTAATTACCAGGTCCAGGCAATGGGTAGGTTCTGACTTGCAAGGTCAAGGAAAGTACTAATTAGGTCGATTTGTACTATACAGCTGGGTGTCTTATTTAATATTCAGCGGGGCAATGCAGCCAGTGTCTTGGAGACACTTCTGCCTGGTAGTGATTTGGAGCAGTTGAGCTATCCATAGATCGTTTGCAAAGGTCTTTAGATGATTCAACTGTTTCTTCTGTATTTTAGTCTTGCAAATAATTGTATATTCTTTCTGTTAGTAAACGTATTTTCTTTTATTAATATTCCTTATTGATCGAGCGAAGCAAGATCTCCAAATCAACTTGGGCAAATCGGCGTTGTATGTATTCATTAGGTTAGGTTTATTTTCACGGAACGCCACGTAAATATAATTCAAGACAAACTGGCGTTGTTTACGCTGACCGCACAGGCACCAAGGATCGCCTATGCGCCAACAGCGCAACCGGCCTTCGCTTGGTAATTAGCAAATCAATGTATGTGTGTATGTTTGTTTTTCCGAGGATAACTTTCGAAGCGTTTATCCGATCATCGTGAAATTTGGTATATAGGTAGGTAGTAATGGCACAATTTTGCTGTGACTCAATGAGCTAAAAATGTTGGGGGGGGTTGTTGAGATATTGGGGTTCAAGAGGGGTAAAAAAAATTAAAATAGAACTATCTGGTCAAGTTGCATGTATATTAAAAGGTTTTTATGAGTACATTTCGACCCCGTTTTTATTTCAGTTTAATCTTTGTAGTTTTTAAGTTATTAACCATAATAAAAACTGAACTTAGACAAATTGCACAGGGTACACCAATGATCCCACAGAGCTGAAATTTGGTATGCGTGTAGCTTTAGTGACACAAATATAGGAAAAAGTCTGAAATCCAGAATAACTGCAATTTCTACACCAAAAACAAGTAACCAAAAAACATGAGCTCCCGTTACCTGTAATTTGAATGAAACTGTAGGTCAAGTTAGTTTTTTATGCATTTGGTGGCACTATTTTGATAGTCAAAGATTACGAATATTTTTTCAGCTTCGCTCGCGTTTTTTTCAATAAAAACATTATCCTCCTTCAGCGCAGTTGGGTAAAAAGTAGCCTATGTCACCCGGGAACAGTGTAGCTTTCCAACGGTGAAATAATTTTTTAAATCGATCCAGTAGTTTCGGAGCCTATTCAATGCAAAGTAACAAACAATCAAATCTTTCCTCTTTATAATATAAGTATAGATTTTAAAGTTTAAAATTTTGTTGACAGGACTCGTCGTATTCGCCCAGTTTACGCAGTGGACAGATCCGGACGACTAATCTTAGCCGAAGCTTAACTCTCAAAATTGCAATCTAAAAGTCTTCGTCTACTTTACCGGAACGTGCCAAAATGTTATCTGTCAACCGATCACCGCTTTAAAACCAAGGATGTAATTCTTGGAAAGATCTTGTGCAAATCTCAGATGAGAACCATAAATGTATGCATCAATTGCGACGTTTTCTTGTAACAATCTTTCCTTATAAATTGGGAGGTGATATGCAATTAGCTAAATCACATACAGAAGCAGCCAGAAGTTTTCTCTTACCTAGCTCTCAACCTTAAAACTGTGTAGACCTTTATTACATTTGTATCCTGTGATCATGGCGCAACTGTGCCGAAATATCAGAATACTCAAAAACTATCAAATTATGGTAATTATCTCCATTAAAAAGAAAATATTGTTTATAACCAACAGTTTCAAAAGTAATTATGTAGACCATTAGTTGGCATACTATGTGTTCTAATAGATTTCATTTTTCACTGTAAATTTTGCGTCCGCCGTTTAATGGGTATGTTCCTTTACTAATGTGGTATCTATTTTATATTTGTATACATACAATTATTATGTATTTTATATTCGCTCAACATTGAGTGCTAAACCATTATATTTAGCAAGGTATTGTTTTATATTTTGTATGTAGCTTTTATTTTAGTATTTATATAATGGTATTTTATTTGCTTTTCTCTTGCGTCCTATGATTGTTTAGGTATAAAGTATGTGATATTAATGTTTAGAGATGTATATTAGTACCTATTCAATATAATATGAACAAACCTTATTTATGTTTCTCAAACTTCTGATTACCTACTATTTATTTAAGTTACATATTTATATCTAGAAACAAAATTTTGAGATTAAACCAACGTTATTGTAATATTTTGTTTTTTTACTCAATGATTTATTACCAACTCTTGTTCATGATTAGTTATTCGTTACACAAAACGGTCTATTTCTTAATCATCTAGTAGGGTGGGGTAATGCCATGTTTTCTAGTAATACACATGTAACGACTGAATATAGACCAAATTTAGGATACAACTTGTTCCTAATGTGAAAAGTCTATCTTCGAGTGAGGCAATGAGCAAAAGATCATTATTGTCCACATCATCATATCAGCCAATAGAACGACATCTACTGCTGCTGCAGCAAATAGATCTCATTCATAGATTACAAGAGCGACGGATCTTGTGACAATCAACGGCTGAGAAGCAACCTTTATTACATCTTTTCGCAGTGGCGTAGCTTGCCTAAGACGGGCCCTGTATCAAAATTTGTTGGAGCCCACATTACTAGACTGTAGGGAGATGTTAGGGAACCATTACTCGTGTATGATTTTATTGATCAAGTATGAGAATTAATCCATACATGATTTGTATGATAAAATATGTTTTTTTCCCGGGAAGTAAGGCCTAACAGTTTAAGTGAGTTGTTGATAACATTTTACGAATTTTTGCTTACAACATTCGGGACCCTTAAAGCCCGGGGGCCCGTATCATTAATACGGCTGATACGGCGGTAGGTCTTTCCATCTTGTGATTACAAAAAAACACAAAATAAACTCACCAATAACTTATTATCAGAAGAACAAGACCATAAACACATAGCAAAGCAACAAAAAATGTAGGCACACTCGCTATAACTAACAAATTCTCATAAACAAAGTTAACTGGAACGGCGAAAAATGCTTTTAGTCGTCGATACTTGCTCTTCTGAAAAGTCGTAGCAGAAACGGTGACTGTATCTCCTTTATCTATCCGATTACTTGGTTTAGGAGATTTTAAAACTTCAAAATCTTTGGAAAGTTTATTTGGTGCAACCGCAACCCTTGGTTCAAAAATCTTAGGCCCTTCAGCACTTATTGTCTGCATTATTTGATCTATGATCGTGTTTTTCACCAGCTTACATTGCTGTCCTTGATCTAAAGCTGGTACTTTAGCAGCTTCTACGTCTCTTACTTGTTCAGATACAGGTACGTCTTTTGTTAAATAAGGTATTAGAGACGTCTTTAACTCCCTGATGATTTTCTGAACTAGATTGTCTTCAAGTCTTTTTACAGATACTTCTAAAATCATTTCAAGGCGGTCGCACATCTCTGCTATTTGTGTTGGATAGCGCGCTTCCTCTGCACATTTCATTTGTGGTATCTCAGTTCGATTAAGCAGAGCTTTTATTTCAGCTTGATTTGGTAAGTTTATTGCTTTATTCGTAATTTTTTCTTTCTGCTGGCCTGTGTTCTTTTTCAGTAAGCTTTTTGATATTTCCTGTTCTTTAATATCACTTTTGTTAGGAGTTATCGGGTATTTGTCGATTATTTTGCTTGTTACTATTACATCGTTGTATTCACATTCATTAGGAGGAGTTATACTTGGATAAATACCTAAATTCATTACTGTTTCCAAAAGCGTTGGCTTGTTTTCCATAACTATGGATGTTTTAGTTTTATCAATAGTCTCTGGCTCTATGTTTATGGTAAAAGTATAATTTTTCCTCATGTAATAAGATTCATCGCTAAAATCTGAGCTTGTCTGTTGTATAACAAAGTCATTACCAGAGCTAGATTGCTTATTTACTAACGTTCTTTCACTGGTTTCAATGGTAACCTCTCTGAAGTCTTCAAATTTTATTGATGAATCACAAGTTAGATTAGAGTAAATATTAGCAGTAACCATTTCTAAGCTCGTTATGTTGTTTAGGTGCGTGAATTTATCTTTACTCGGTACATTATCGGGTGTAACCTTGGTGTCTACATTTGATATATTATCCTCTGCTACAGCGACATTAATAACGTCTGATTTGTAGGGAACATAATTTGTAGTTATACTTAGCAGAGATTTTACTGTTTCAATATTAATTTCATCTTTGTTCATAGAAGATGTCTTACTAGATTTTTGTGTTAGTGTATTTTGACTCAAACTGTCAATGATTGACTTTTTGACCGTTATAAGGGACGAAGTGAAAGGTTCATTGTCGTATTCATTCAGCCCTACATTATTTATGAATGAGTTTATTTCAGGTTTTTCCAGTAAAATTTCTCTAGGTAAAATCTTATGTAAAAGGCGTACTCTTGACACAGCTATAGATACTTCTTTTTGAAGTTGTTCAGCTTCAATACAAATTTTTTTTCTATAATATCGTTCTAATGGATGTTCTATTATTTTTTTACTATTTTTGCACTTTAATTTTTTTTGGTTTAAGTCAACAGCCTTCTTGGGGTTTCGATGCGATTCTCTTTTTTTTAATCTACGATTTATTTTAATTGCTTTATTTGATTGTTCAGATACCATTTTTAAATCATTGTTTTCAATTTCCTGTCCATTTTTTGTATTTCCAATACTATTTTCAGTTAACAATAAGTTTTCTGCTTTGTGGGCTCTTAATTCTAAATATTCTTCACTAATTATAGCCTTTTCTTTGCCACTATTTTTATATGCTGGTTTTCGTTTGCAAATTTCTCTATCTGTTTTGAGAAAACAATAATCGACCTTGACTTCACTTTTTTTTATATCCTTACGATCTTGTTTCACTTCATTTTCATTTTTACAATTTTCAACAACGTCTTTAGACAAATCAATAACTAAATTTCCCTTTTCTGCTATTGTTCTTAAAGAAGCATCGGAAACATCATCATCGCTCATATATTTTAGAGAATTGGTTGACTTTATAGATCCCATAGAGTTAGTGCTACGCGGACTAATGGTTTTTGTTTCTTCAATAGTTTCAATTTCATGTTTGTCTATAATTTGCAGCTCATCCGACCGAACAAGTTCATCAGTTTGTTCGGTCTCAAACATTTTCAGTGAGGTGGTCGGTGTTATTGAATTGGTACTTTCTTGTGGGCTTTGTTCTTGGGGACTACATTTGCAAATCATTTGCTGAGCAGTAATAACATCATCAAAAGTCTCTTTTAAGGAAAATGCGACTCCGTACTTCGGACATTTCTTTGGAAACCTCGTTTGCGATTTTGGTCTGGCTCTTCGTTTTTTCAAAGATTTGTTTACTTCAACAGATTGCATTTGAGTTTTTCTGAAAAAATAGTTTTTTACAAATAATTTGGGGTTTAAAGTAAAAAGTATTTCATCAGTAATTTTATTCTTTAAATAATACATAATACAAAGAAAAACACTTACAAAAAAGATAATACGTGTAATGTGTTCGTTTGTGTAAATCTGTATTAGGTACTTTGTATTTTACGAAATAGTTTTAAAAAATTACGACAATACGGCTAAATTACTAATTGGACAAGACATAACAACATTTACTATTTCATTTCAAATCCTAAATCAGACATATTTATATTGAAAATAGTTTCCTGTCTTAGTTCTGAAGATGGTTTCTTTGGATATAAAATATTTTTTCCCACATACATATAAAAAATGCCGGCTAAAAGTAACAGTATACACATAAATATAAAGTAAATAATATAGGTTTTCCTAAACACTTTGCCTATCCGATGGCATGTGTCGTCATGCACAGACTTCTCTACATCAAGACTAACAGGGCAGAGTGTTGATGACTGAACGCCCTCACGACAATAAGATCGTGCATCTGTGATAATTTCACCAGTACTACTGCCAACTGGTTTTGGGCAATTTTTGTCAGGTTTGAGCCAAACGTTGGTACAATTGAAAGCTGGAGTGCAATTCTGGTAGAGAAAGTTGTCTCCATTATTTAATTCATCATAGTAATATGTAAATAGATTTTGTTTATGCCTATCATTAGTCATCTCTATCATAGATCTAGAATTTGGAAGGGATTTTACTAGTTTGTTCATTTCATTAGCAGCCGATGTCATATCTGTGACTTTAAGTACAGATTCGCTATTGATGATGCTGTATGACGTGCTTTTTCTCATTAGTCTGTGGCAGAAATCATTTAAGTCAACTTTCTTCTGTCCTATGGATAGTTTTATTCCAGAAATTAAAGGAAGTTTTGACATATCCCAAGAGTATTGAACTCCTCTTGAATTGTTTTCTAAGTTTCGTGTACTGTTATTATTGTCACGCTTTATTGGAGTTGTATCGATTCTCTCACGTGCTATTATTAAAGCTTGTGCTGCTTTAGTGAGGTCTTTAACGATAGATTTGAGTTCGTTTACGTCGTTTTTGATTATAATATCTGTTATGGTGCTTCGGTCAATGCTGATAGTCTTCTTTTCACAAGACGGAGTGGTTTTATTACAACAAATTTCACTTTTGAAGGTGTATTTTGCTTGCTTATTTGCTTCATCTAGTAATGGTATTATATTTCTGACATTCTCTAAAGGATTTTTGGAATTGGATAATGTCTGTTTTTCTATATTTGTGGGTGCATCGTTAAACATATATGTTTCGCTCTTTCCGTAAGTATTTAAATTTTGTTTTCTTACTTCTGTTCCTATGTTTTGCAGTTTGTTTACAGGAAGCAATGTAATATGAGCATCTAGTTTCATATTGTTTTTATGCTCAAAATCTGCAAAGTGTTTAATTATGTTTTCGCAGTGACTCAAAAACCTTTGACTTGGCCTTAGACTAGTATTGTTCTTGACCCCGATTCTTTTCTTCTCCATTTTTTGAAAATTATATATTTTCTTACTTTTATTCTTATATTTTCGTTCAGCTTGCTTGCTAAACTTAATATCTGGATTATCAGTACCTGTCGCTCTAGTAATTGAACAAATGCCTATTTTTGGTATATTTACCTTATTAAACTCATGGCTTTTATCAATAAAATCAATTGTCAACATAGGATCACTTCTACCTTCCTCGTTCAGTACAGACTCATGTTGAAAACCTGATTCATTTGCTTTCATATGAGGAATTACAGCGTTAGACTTCTCTTTTTCTGTATTCTGATCAAGCATTGCTATAGAATTGGTTAAATCAGTCATTGTGAAATTGTCAATTCTATAAAAAATTAAATTACTATCCGTGCTTGTAATATTAGCTGCGTCATCGGCATAAATACTTTTTACCAAGCTAGGCATTGGTGTTAAATTAGGCTTTTTAATGTCACTACTTTTGTGTTTGTTTTCAATATTAGATATTGCAGCCTCCCTAGCGCTTTTGTAGAATGGCTTAGGGGAAAAAACTATATGCCGTTTCTTTTTGGGTTTTTTCATCCTTCCATTACAATCGTACGTAGCGCATCTTTTTGTAAAAGAATTTGTTGAAAGCGTTAGTATATCAAAACTGGAGTAGTTAAGCATATTGCTGGATATTATTGTAGAAATTAAATGCTTGTGCTTAGTTTTCTTAACTTTGTGGTTACATTTGTTATCCTGAACCTTTTTGTGAAGATTTTTTGGGATGCTTAATGTAGATATAACTTTGATATTTTTATGTGAAGTTGGTGTTGAGAGACAGGATGATTCTTTCCATATCGTGTTTGCTTTTGGCTTCTTCATCCGATTTCTCTTTTGGCAATATTGGCATACGATTGATGTCGTTGACATCCTGTCATTCTTCACTTTTTGACTCTGACCATCTGTGTTCAAAACATAAGTCGATCTTGATGATGATGAGTCTGCTTTATCCAACTCAGTTTTATGTAGTAGCGAATACAAAACAGACTCTAACTTGTGTTTAGTATCTTTGTTATCTAGTAAATATTTCTCAATCCAATTATTGAGAAGATACTTGAAATTTTCCATCATTATTTTGGTAACGTCTAATTGCACATTTTGTGGCTCAGTTCGCTCACTATCACCACAAGCGCTTGAGTCGTGCGTAAGCTCTTCTATAGTGTCTTTTTCCGTATCGCTGACAGTAGAGTATCTTGATTTAGATCCTTTATGAATAGACAATCTGTTCTTTTTGTTTTTAAAGTATCTTCTCAGAATACAGATATCAGTTTCGATACTCAAGTCTCGCTTAACTTTCGCTCCTTCGGCATAGTATGAGTTTGTTTGTGATAGTTTTTTTTTCATTTGTACAATCTGTGAGAGGCCAGAGCATGTTCTCGATTGTGTATGTATTGTATGTTGGGACTTTTTGTACAGGACTCTTGCTCCATCTTTATCTTTGCCGCTCCGCTTTCTCATCTTTGGTTCTCGGATCTTCTGCAAGCAAGTTTTAGTTCATCCTTGTAGTCTTCTGTTAAGGTATGCTTTGTGAGTCCTTCGTGCAACATTTATAAAGTTTAACTAACTTATTCTATGCTGTTGGATGGTTGAGGCTTTTATCTAGGTTTTTAATTGGGAAAATAATGATATTCTCTTTCTTGAACTTCAAAGAGTTAATGTTTTTTATTTCAAAATTTAGATGTAAATAACCAACTTTTTTTTCAATGTTTGTTATAAATATGTCTGAAATGACGATTTGTACTGTTTTAGTATTCGTGTTTCTCAGTTTTAATGTACCTACCTAATGTTAACTAGCATGGGTTTAATCTGTATTAAGTTTGCACAGTTTTAGGGTTTTCTACAATGGTACTCCATGGTCCAACCATGGTACTCTAACCTAGGAGGCATTTACTACGTCTGTAAATTTGATTTTTTTAAACGCGTTAGACGAGTGTGTACGAAGATCTCGCAACAATTTGTCCGTAGCTTAGACTTACTTGATCCGAGATTCTTGTACGCGTCTATGTGTGTGTGTTCCTATTCTGGGGTACAACAATCAATTAAATAATAAAAAACACTAACCAATTTACTCGATTCACGACATGTTATTTGTATTACCTACTAAGATATTATGATTAAAAAAATATAGAAAAAGTAAAAATCCACGATACGAAATTTTGCAACATTGACAATATTTTGACTTTGGTCATCTGCCACTTTGTTTTCTTCTTTGGTTTTTAAAATTTTTGATTTATCTGCAAGAAGTTTTAATTATATCTCTGATAAAGTTATAAAGGGATGAAAAAAGTGGTGAAGTACAAAGTCAAAGGTTTTGCAAAATAAAAGTCTATTAAAAATATTTAACTCGTACCTCGTTCCAATTTCAACTGTTTCTCCTGTATTAGTCTTATAAATAATTTGATATTCTTTCTGTTCTTAAAAGCATTTTAACCGTCTAATAGTAGCGACATAAGTTGACTAACTTATAAGGATTATTAAATGCAAATAAATCTTTCAAAAGGTGTATTTATGTCGGCCAAAATGATAGATAAAGATGATAGATTTTAAACATAAAAAATAAGGTGGATAATAGTCACGATAAGGAGTATTCTGAGGTCTAGAACTGTTTTGTCGCAAGGAGAGAACACTTACAATTTAGTTAAAACCCCAATATTAAACTAAACTTAATAACACTTTACATTTTTTTTGCCTCCATCTCTGATACTCACATTAAATTATATAACTAGTGCTGTTGATATTTTTGCAGGTTATAATAAAATATGATTCCCTAATATCCAAACTGAAGCGCAAATATTTATTTGCCGTCACTTTAAATTTTTCCATGCCAAATTTTTAATCGAGCGAAGCGAGATCTCCAAATCAGTAGAGTAAGTATGTATGTTTGTTTGTCCGAGGATAACTTTCGAAGCGTTTATCCGATCATCGTGAAATTTGATACCTAGGTAGGTAGTGATAGCACAATTTTGGTGTGACTAAATGGGCTAAAAAACGTTGGGGGGGGGGGGGGGGGGCTTCTTGAGATATTGGGGTTCAAAACGGGTAAAAAAAAAATGAAAAACATACTATTAGGTCAAGTAGGACGTCAAATTAAAGGTCTTCATTAGTACATTTCAACCCCGTTTTTATTTTTATTTCTGTAGTTTTTGAGTTATTAGCCATGATACAATCAAAAGTTTGACAATATTCACAGGGTACACCAGTGACCCCACAATGCTGAAATTTAATATTCGTGTAGCTTTAGTGACACAAATATAGAGAAAAGTCCGAAATCCAGAATAACTGCAATTTCTACTGCTAAAAAGTGTAACCAAGTAACATGAACCCCCGTTACCTCTAATTTGACTGAAGCTGTAGGTCAAGTAATTTGGTTATGCATTTCGTGGCACTAATTTATTAGTCAAAGATTAAGGCCGGCATGCACAAAGATCACTAAACGTATTTAGCGACTAAACATGTTTAAATTTAACGTAATTGTATGATTTGACATATCATATCGTATCCTTAAATCATATTTAGGCACTAAATACGTTAAGGCATCGTTGTGCAAGTCGCCCTAAGAATAATATTTATTTTGTTTTTTGGGAGATTCGCGAGATTCGGGGCGAAACACTAAACTATTAAAAAAACACACATAAACACTAAAAACTAAGTTAAATAAGTAGTTTTGAAATGTGTTTAATAACAGAAATAGCTATATAACAAAATATCGCCAAACAGTCTAGGTTTTTTAAGGTGGTTCGATTCCTAAACTAACGTTCTGTGGCGATTCACTAGATAACTAAATAGCAGAAATGTCTAACCATATGCGTACCTATATATCGATACTAGCTGACCCCGCGAACTTCGTACCGCCTTAGAATCTATAAATGTTATGTTGCTAAGCTGAGATAGGGGTTGGTGGCAGAAGGGTAAAAATTTAGGGTTGTATGTATTTTTGAATGCTGTATCATAAAAAAATAAAAATCAAAAAATTTTGCCTAAAAAATAAAAAAAAAAATTAAGGGGTGGACCCTTAACATTTAGGGGTATGAAAAATAGATGTTTCGGAGGAGTACGGGAACAAATATTGTGACACGAGAATTTTATATATAAGATATACGAGTATGTGCTACGCACGGTAGAATATAATATATGTCTATGTGCGTATAGAATTACTTAATTATTACTGTCGAAAAATCAATATAATTGCACACTTTCAGTGGCATAGGATCGGGGCATAAACAGGCCTATGCCCAGCAGTGAACCAGGAAATAACATTTTAGTGATGATGATGGTTCTTCACCGTAAAATCCAGTCCATCCAAAGGTCTTTTGGAAGAGATCGCTTTTAGCGATAAGACCGCCAATTGTACTATCGTTTATCTACCGTATATGTTTTAAATATGATTTGTTAATTTAAGTGTGACTTAAAATAAAGTGTTTTCTATTAAACTTTTTTTATATGCCTATACTCGTAATAACAGAAAGAATATAAAGTTATATACAATACAGGATAAACAGTTAAATCATCTAAAGACCGTTGCAAACGATCTATAGATAGCTAAACTGCTCCAGATCACTACCAGGTGGAAGTGTCTATTCTATTCTATCCATATTAATATTATAAATTCGAAAGTAACTCTGTCTCTCTGTCTTTACGTTTTCAATTAAACAGCCAGAAATTAGTATACCTATAGATGACCGAGATTGAGACATAGGATGCTTTTCAACCGACGCGTGCGAAGCCGCGGGCGGGTCAGCTAGTAAAAAACTAAATTTGACTGTTTATGAAAACAAGATTTCGAAATCAACATTGATATTCAACTTAAATGCCGCTTACTATGAAAACCCTAACTGGCATACTCGGAGTAACCAGAAAAACGCAAGTAACACGACAAATGAAGTACAAACTTCGACATTAATAAGTTTTTTGTTGAAAAATTACTTTTTCAAAACAAGCTTTTATAAAATTAAAAATCGGAACCGCAAGCAGATTCAAATGAGCCCAAACACTAGTAGCCTAGGTACTATCCATTCAGAAGTTCCGTTGTCTAACATCCGTCTCCATCATGAGACCACCTCCATGGTACCATAGTATTGCATTGGCACCGAAGTCACATAAATATGTATTCTAAATTTCAGCTCAATCGGTTGAGGGGAACGGGTTTAAAATTCAGTTGCAAGATTCCACCCGGACAAACATACATACATTACAAGTTAATAAAAAGCTTGTTAAAATAGCTAGATATTTTCTTCAAAACACTTACGAGGATCTCCCACATTTCTGTGTAATAACACATTTTATGTCACAGACACGTTTTTACATAAAATATCTCGCAGCATCCCGGAATAGGAGATAAATCATTGAATACGTCAAATATACCCGCTTCTCGGAAAATACCGGTAGATACTCGCAATCTGCAGCAAGTACATCTAAAAAATAATAAATAAATATAGATAGATAGATAACTCCTTGTTGAATTTCCACACAAACCGAAATAATACAAAAATAAGTACTAGGCTAAAATAAATAAGGCAATACAATGGGCGGCCTTATCGCTGCAAGCAATCTCTTCCAGGCAACCTTTGGATCGAGCGAAATTTACGAAGATAAGGAATGCGGTGTACTTTGGAGGATACCTACATTTATACATAGGTATATTCTTAGGAATAATAAAAACTAAGATAAAATTTTTATCCTAATACTTAAAATACATAATATAAATATTGCTGGATATTTCACACAGCGCTATCTAGCCCCGAACTAAGCAGAGCTTGTACTATGTGAACCAGATAACTGATAGAATACTTACATATATACTTTTTTTTTTGTTATCAATACATATAATATATATAAAAAAAACATCCAGACCCGGAACAAATATCTGTAGATCATGTAAACATTTGTTCCGCAGCAGGGACCGCACCCGCTACCTCCTGCGTCTCAGCCGGCTATTCACCCTCTGCCTCACAGAGGTCGTCAATCGTCATACATAGATATAGATATAGTAAAGTTCTAATTCTTGACATTTCCCAGTATTTTTATAATACAGGGTGTCCTAGAACTAGTATGTTATCCCGAGAGGAAGGGGAAGGGGGGGGGGGGCAATTTACGACACTTACGAGAACAACAAATGGTCTAGAATTTTCGTGAATTCGATGATTTTTATTGAAGAATCACTTGGTAAAAATCAGCTGATTTCGGTTATTATTCTGTTTATCAGCCGTTTTAGGTCAATTACCGTGAGTCAAATATTGCGTTTGTGTAGGTAAGTTCTAGGGAAGGCACAAAGTCTATAAAACAGCTAATTTAAAGTCAAACGAAAAGTTGACAAAAACTTTTTTTATGAGTAATTGTTAATTTTCATGGTCTAAATCACACCGAATCACTTAAAATACTAGTTCCGAGACACCCTGTATAATATAATACATACATACAATATCTAATAGCCATAATTTAAACCAAAACACACATAAAATAAAATAAAACAAGAACAATTATAATAAACAAGAATAAAATAGGGATTGGGTGAAAAATAGAAGCTACCATTTTGTGCCAGGGATGATTAATTAAAGAAATTATTTTCTTCATTAATCCTTCGCATAAGGCATTTATAATGTACCTGTATTCTTTTTCAATCCCCTACAAGATCGCATCTACAATCTCCTAGAAATACACAACATCTACACAATTAAAACCTTCCTGAGGATACCAACTTAAATTAAATCGTGCTCCTTGCAACACTGATTGCCCTGATTGGACATAACTTCCTCAGTAACAGGATGTTCCAAGATTGAAACAACCAGAAACATGTTTCTGCTACTTCAATAAACTCATTTAAAAACAAACTAGACTACGAACTATAGCTACTATAGCTACGAAATAATGTCGTAATCAAACAAAAATGAATCTCGTTAAGCTTGAACAACGCTCACTAAACGTATTGAGCGACTGAACGTGTTTAAATTTGACGTAATTGTATGATTTGACAACTCCATAATCATTTTTACTTAGAATAGGTAGTTTCGTGATTTATTTCAATCATTATTATAAATACGGGATTTATCACGTACCGTTTTATCTGTGTTTCGACCGACATAAATCATCCACAAATCATGTTTAGCCACTAAATACGTTGAGGCATCGTTGCGCAGTTCGCCCTAAGAGACTTTAAACACTGTGATGTAGACATATCAGCAATAATGTTACTCGAATAATAGTTAAAAAAACTTTCGTGATTTATAGTGCGAGGCGAGACGTTATTCGGAGCGGATCGCACTCATCCTGATAAAGGTTCACGAATTGAACCGAAACATTGTCGGTCGAAACACCGATAAGACGGTACGTGATAAATCCCGTATTTGTAATAATGAAAAACAAATACATTTAGGTAAATAACGATATAATTTTCGATGTAAGGGTTTCTATTTTTAGAAAACCCTCTTCGAAAATACGTTTTTGTAAAACATGTTATTCCTACATAAAGAATAATAAAACACTTTCGATTAACTAAATTGACAAAAATATTTGATCAAGTTATGACATCTATTTCCGCCTTGAACCTTTGAAACACTGGACCCGATTATTTGAAAGACATTTCGGCTAATATATAAAAAAAGTATATTACAATTTATTAAGGTATTATTATTAACTATTATAATAGTGAATGCTATATAAGGCAAGTCAAAACACTATAGAATATAGAAACATGTCATAGTTAGAAATTAATACATATTCATTAATTAAAAGAAGGTTTTGTGCCCCATTTATAATATAACTAAAATTAAGCAAACTTTGGGAGGTACACAGTGTGGCCCACGTAAAATAAAGTAAAAAAAAATACCTTAAATAATAGACGTGTACCCTACAAACAAAAACTCCCGTCAACTGTCTCAACAAACACCGCTGGACAGACTCATAAATAGATAGGAAAGATGGATGGATAGATGAATAACTCATTATTGTTATAGATACCAAATTACAATTACAAAACCTAGAAAACTTAATTTAAAGATGGAGACAAGATGGACTCAATAATGGATAATTCAATTCAAAGTTTCATATTTTGTTAGAAAACTATCAGGTAAACCTTTCCTCTGTTTCTGTTTTTTATTTAATAAAATTTCAAAAAGATCGGATATAAGTTTTGAAAGTTATACTCAAACAAAAAAAAAGCCTTTAAACTGAAGTTTGAAAGAAGCTTTTAAATTTGGTCGAATCGGCGATTGTAAGTAAAAATTATCTTTTAATAAAAAAAAAAATCCGCAGATTTTTTTCGGAAATTCATTAAGCCATTTTTGATGCAAAATAAGTGGTTTATTTAGTACGTTGTACATGAATAAATTAAAAACATGAATTTAGAATAATCTTTGAACAATCATTGAACGTGTTATTTCAGAACAAGTCCAGTATTTGAAACCTTCAAGGTCTTATCACATTCAGATGCTTATCTATCGCCATAATAAAAATATCCTCCAAATATAACGTAGTAAATTCTGTATTTGGATAATATATGATTTTCTTGGATAATTTTCTTCAGTTATCGTGTTATTTTATCACGAAATCTTTTTTATGGCATAAAACGGAATTAAGATGAAAAGAGGGATCCTTGAAATGGTCCGATATTGTGTTTTAATATGCAAATATTATGTGTAATAAAATAACAGTCACACGATCAGACTTTTAAGAGTATAGAGTTCCTTGTGAAAGGGCTCGCCATGGGAAGTACTACCACCACACCTTTTTTTTCCGCCAAGCAGCATTGCTGTGAAGGGAATGGTTGCCGGTAAAGTCACAGGCATATGAGGCTTTACACCTGTTTACCTCAAGTAGATGGACGCAGGGCAGTGCATCGTAGCGCACATTTCTAAGGTGCGTGACCTACGAGGCAATTCTCTTTTATAGGCGATGGTTACCACTGGGCCATAAGCTTGTTCCACTTCAGTGCAGAATAAAAAAAAAAGTTTCACTCCGGGAGTGTCGACAGAAGTGAAAACTTGGACAGACTACACTACGGATACTTATACAGGGTGTCCCAGAAGTCAACGTCAAGCCGAAACGGGGTGACAGGATTGATCATAACCATCACGAGAAAAATCTGAAAAAAAATCATGCAGTTTGAAAATTATGGGCATTTTAAGAAAAACCTAGAAATTTGATCAAACTGTACCATTTTTCGGTTATTGTGGTTATTCTCTTTTATTTTTGTTCATTTGAACTTTGGAGACGTAATTCTAAATAACATTTCTAGAATCCCAATAAAAAATAATGACACAATTGCCTCAAGTTTCCGAGAATTGAAACTATTTGTTAAACTACGAATTTAAAATTTTCAAGATACGTCGACTTTGACAGGCCCTCCTTTAAAAAAAATGTACTAGAGTGCCTTGGCAAGTAGCATTAAAAGTTGACGCATTTTATCAGAATTCTAAAATGATACAATACTTGTTATTTCCATACAGTAAAAAGAGTAAAAAAATTAAAACCTCAAGTAACCCGATTTTTGCTATCTCAGTTAAAATGTTTTTGATTCGCACAAGCTCTAGGTAGGTTCTTAATTTGAAGGCAAAATGATGATTTACAAAGGCTCATCGTATTTTACAAAGAGCCGAAATGCATCCGTTTCACGTACAACGAGTTCAAAGTCTTCTACCTCGAGATTATCAGGAAAGGATTTATTTTTGTTGAACAATGCTACAGAGGCATAATGAGAATTCATCCAAAAAATTATCTGGTCAGATGAATCGACATTTAAAAAAGATGGTTACATAAACTTGCACAATTATCACGAGTGGCATGTGGAGATTTCACATTTATTACATCTATTAAATATCTTGGAGTTATTATCGATCAGAAGCTAACATGGCAAGAGCATTTGAATGTCACTGCGAAAAGAATAAGATCTCTTATTTATATATTTAAAAATCTCAGAGTTGTAGCTGATGATAATCTCTTAAAACATATAAAGCACTAGGGCAGTGCGTCATAAATTATTGCATTACTTCATGGGGAGGTGCTCCTAAAACATACATGTTGGAAGTTGAAAGAGCCCAAAGAGCCCTTCTTAAAGTAATGATGTACATGCCATACAGATATCCTACAAATCTCTTGTATAAAAAACTTAGAGTCCTTAGTGTTCGTAAATTATACTTATTTCAGTGCATTCGTAGATATCACCGCTTCACGGTTCCAACTTTAAATTTACCCGAAAGAAGAATTAAACGTTACCCTATTCCCAATTTGTTTAGTTCTCTGGCTCGTAGACAATATAACTATAACGCATCTCGATTATATTCTAAGCTTGATTCTAAACTTAATATATTTAAATATAGTAATCACCAATTAAAAGGCATATTCACGCAATGGTTAGATACATTTGATTACGCCGTTATAGAAGACTTACTCAAATAAACTTGAGCATACGCACACATATTCGCTCAGACACACACACACACACACACACACACACTCACACACACTCACACACACACACACACACACACACACACACACACACTCACACACACATACACACAAAAAACCCCACCCTTACAAAAAACACGTACGCAAACAAAATACCCACATACACACGCACATGACCCACGCATATACTCACTTATACACTGATGCATTCGCATACATGTAGACATGTGCGCTCCGACATCACATTTCTTTGATTGTTGTTCTTTGTTTTGTTATTTCGTTTTTCATGTACTAGACTGTAATATTTATAGCATGTCATTCAGGAGTGAACTGTTTCCTAGGCCACAGCTTACGCTTTTCTGAGAAACAGGGACACAACTCATCTATGTAACTTTTATGGTCACAATAAATATATTTCTATTTCTATTTCTATTTAATGCGAGAAGATAGATCCCAGTATCGTTTTAAAGTAAACCTTTGGACCGGAATTTTAAACGGTAAAATTATTGGGCCTATTGAACTGCCTCAGAACTTGAATGGAACTAATTACCTACATTTTTTAAGAGAACATTTACCAACCCTGTTAGAGGACGTACCACTAGCAGATCTTCGCGACATGTGGTTTCAACAAGATGGCTGCCCAGCGCATTTCACAGTGCAAGTAAGAGATTTCCTTGACCAGGAATATCCGGTAAGTTGGATTGGGCGTTCAGGCACTGTCTCGTGGCCCGCCCGTTCACCAGATTTAAATCCCCTGGATTTTTTCTATTGGGGAGTTCTCAAAGAAAAAGTTTACTCAAAGCCCATTGAGAACGTAGCCGACCTGCGTGAACGCATTTCTCAAGCAGCTGAGGAGATCAACTCTCGAAGATATGCCCGACTAATAAGTAGATCTTTTTTAAGAAGATGTAGGGCTTGTATTGAGGCTGATGGTAAACAATTTGAATATTTATTGTAACAAAAAATGTTATTTCTCTATCTGACTTTTATTCCAGCAAAACTAAATTAAACTAGATCAAGATTTTTCATTATTTTACTAATTTTACTAACTTTTTTTCACTTTGGTAAAAGTGGCGTCACTATTTGTCTCGCTCACTCATGGCAAACATACCCACTATCCATCTCTCTCATCATTTTGCCTTAAAATTAAGAACCTACCTAAAGCTTGTGCGAATCAAAAACATTTTAACTGAGATAGCAAAAATCGGGTTACTTGAGGTTTTAATTTTTTTACTCTTTTTACTGTATGGAACTAACAAGTATTGTATCATTTTAGAATTCTGATAAAATGCGCCAACTTTTAATGCTACTTGCCAAGGCACTCTAGTACATTTTTTTTTAAAGGAGGGCCTGTCAAAATCGACGTATCTTGATAATTTTAAATTCGTTGTTTAACAAATAGTTTCAATTCTCGGAAACTTGAGGCAATTGTGTCATTATTTTTTATTGGGATTCTAGAAATGCTATTTAGAATTACGTCTCCAAAGTTCAAATGAACAAAAATAAAAGAGAATAACCACAATAACCGAAAAATGGTACAGTTTGATCAAATTTCTAGGTTTTTCTTAAAATGCCCATAATTTTCAAACTGCATGGGATAGATTTTTTTTCAGATTTTTCTCGTGATGGTTATGATCAATCCTGTCACCCCGTTTCGGCTTGACGTTGACTTCTGGGACACCCTGTATACAGACGAGTCGGTAACGGTAACGGTAACAGTGTCACGAGTACAATGGTTTTTTTCCATCTCAAAAAATGCCCAACGCGCCTAAAGAAGTTTTCACTTCAAAAACACATAGGTCTATAACTCGGCGCGGCGAACCTTGATCCCTATGACACTGGCAGCTAATGTCACCATATAACATTGTAGTGGCGTCACCATTAAATTGGGATCATATTGGGGGCGTCTAAAAATGTCATTTAAAAATTTTACGTGGCTTTATACAATTAGTAATGATATTCCGTTGATATTTTTAACAATTATTAACATTTACAAGAAGTTATCAATCTGAATTTATGTTTACGTCCTGCAAAACTTACGTCGTGTGACGTTTATCGACTAGGGCGGCAAGTATCGATAAAAAAATGTCGGTAATGGAAACGAGTGCACAATTTTTTACTTTACTTACCTACTTAATCTATGCCAAAAATCTTAAATTAATACAACAACAACATAATGGACATTAAAAATGCACATTATAATATTTTATTAAACATGTTTACCTACGTGGCTGAATGCAAGCCACGCCTGTCTAAAAAAAAAAAATTATCGACACGACCAAAGACACGACCCATCACTAACACGAACTGTCATAGGGATCAAGGTTCGCCGCGCCGAGTATAACATACAATTATTTACATGACGATAAAATTCATAAGAAACAGTTGAATCATCTAAATACCGTTTTAAACGATCTATGGATAGCTCAACCTATGGCTATTTTCCTGGCATTTTTTCCTCCACTTCGGTCTTTCCTTGACATCCATCCATTGTTCCAAAATCTAATCAAATCTAAAATCTATTAATTTTTAGTCCGCGTTAAGCCCAAAAGTATTGTGGGTACTTCTTGTACATGAACCATAACACAGACTCTGAACAAATATTAGCAATGAATGAATGAAATAATTAATGTAAGAAGTTTCTAAAAATTTGCCTGTTTTTGAAAGGTCTTGGATGAAATCAATAAACAGAAAAACCACAGAAAGAGAAATCATCTCCTCACAAATCAATATGGAAGAAAAACTGCGCGTTACTTTGAAATATTACTGGGTATTGGACACATAAATAACACTGTGTTAGTAACGGTTTAGGACCCACAATATTTTGTGGAAAATATGTAATATCTCGTAAGAGTTTACAAGAGATTGTGTCATTGGGAATTAAAAAGACCCACTTCAGATATTTTATAAGTTTTCAATAATCATTACCCTTCGGCTACACTATGCTCCTGTTAATGCTACTCGCATTGCCGCGTTTAGTACCGTAGGTGGCCAAACACATCCCTCCTCGCGCGATTATTGGCTCCATAGGTAGGTACCAGGTTTCAATGGGTAGGTAGGTAAGAACAGAGAAATAATATACTTACGGTATTAGGTTCCAACCTACTCGTCACTTTCATGACTAGAATTAACATACCTAGATGTACCTTTTGTTCGTTTCATGTTTTGTTTAATACAAATCAAATAAAACTCTTTATACTTAGATACGAGACAAACTGTTAACAAGCAATATGATCTTTAAAAAATTAGATAGGTCATTAGGTAGAGACAGCCTACTCCTAAAATAAACGCCCCTCCACTTATTTACGTCAATGCGAAATGTTCTTTATTCATTGTAATCACAAAGCTCATTTTGGATTGTCTTGCTGTGGTGTTGACGCACAGTGATGAAGTGGAGGGGCGTTCATGTTTGGAGTAGACAATCTCACCTAGTTATCCTATTATGGTACCTACATTTAGTACTGAAATATAATTGCGACAACAACTGGAATGAATTATAGAATGTATAACTTTATAAAATAAACAAATTCAAAATGAATTCGTCGGATCTTTAAGGACCCATTCTTCTTAAGTTAGATCTGAGCGTCCGGGTTGTAGGCGAAACATTCTTAGGTATTTCCTTTGAATTTTCTCCACATCATGGCATGGAGTACTGCTGCCATCTCTCAGTATCAATCAATCTCTCAGCTCAGCCAAGTATCAGCTTGAAGCCCTTGATTCGATTGAGCGACGTGCTGCTAGACTCATTGGTGATGACTCCCTAGTGGAAGCCAATTTACAAAGTCTAGAGCACAGACGCCGGGTAGCCAGACTTTCAGTTTATTACAAGATTCATTTTGGTGAATGTGCGCAAGATCTTCATGATCTTATCCCTCCTTTCCCCTTCCATCACCGCTCAAGTAGACGTACCGAGAAGTACCACCCATACCTGGTCGGCACACCACCTTGCCGTACCAAACGATTTGCTTCAACTTTTCTTGTTAGCACAAGGAGTGGAACTCACTTCCGGCGTATGTTTTTTCGAACCAGTATAATCTTAGAGTCTTCAAGTCCAGAGTGAATAGGTTCTTTCTAGGCAAGCGTGCTCCATTTTCGACCACACCTTCACTTACCATTAGGTGAGGTAGTGGTCAAGCGCTTGGCTATCATCAATAAAAAAAAGCATCAGTGCTTTGAACCTTGTAGTTCGTAAATAGTACAATCTGTGTTTTCAAATTGAAACAGTTCACTGGTTAACACGACGTTTGAACTGCATAAAACTGCAATAAAATATACAGCAGTATGCTCAATAAAACGCCGACATGTGTGCATTTCTTACAACTTTGAACAAAACACGTAAACGCGATTTGACATCCGCGAAGACATAGACAGACGTAGACTAGTAAATATATTCGTAGACGCTTTCTGAATATAAAATCTAGGTCCTAGATATTAAAGAGGTCTAAAGTGGCTTATTTGGTTTTTCATAGGTATTGGTAGTTCCAATAGATCACGGCCTCGAGTCCTGCAGGAGTTTATAGGCGACGGTGACCACTTAACATCAGGAGGCCCGTCAGCTTGTGTGTCTATAATACGAGTGGTACTACGCCCTCGGCCTGAGTACTGTTCAGACGGATCACCTGTGTCACATTAACACTACCAGAGTTGGCAAATTACGCTTCGATGAACACCGAAATGCCGGGCAACACAGGCTTGACTGCACACAACCAATGATTACTGCGATTACAAATTTTTTTTCGTTGAATAAGAAATAAAACAGCATCTATGAAATGCCGTTGAAATGGACAAAATAATGTTTTTATTGATTAAAAACATAATTTACTGAAAAAAAACTGCCAGTATTTTTAAGTTTATCAAGGAGGTTGATTATTTTAAGAAGGTTTGATAAAAAAGATAAGATAAAAAAGATAAAAATGTTTATTGCCAAAAGAAATATACATAATTTGTCACGTTTTTTAAACCAGATACAAAGTTTTTTTAAGTATTTGACAGCGAGACCCAAACTAAGCATGGAGCTTGTGTCTTGGGCTTCTAGAGTGCAGTTAACAAAGTAGGTAAGAAGGTAGGTTGATATTCCATGTAAGTTAAAAACGAAGTAAAAAAAAGAATACTAAAAAAGTTATGTGTTGCTTAGACTTTTTTGATGTGCGTATTTTCTTCTGACCAAAATGTTCTACTCGTAGTCCTTACCATTTCAAATTTCAAACTCTACGTCCCTATGAGGCTAAATCCTAAAAGTGTATAACCTCTTTATGCTTACAACCCTTCAAATGAGGTACTCATATAATACGGTGACTTTCGAGACATTCCAATTTTAAAGAGTATTTGCATAAGTTTTTAAGTGAGTTCAACCTTTTTTGAATAAAATCGGATTGAGTTTTCAAACATGTGTCAAAGTAAATAGTAATTAAAATCAAAAGCACTAAGGAGTATTGATATCAATCTCGAAGCAAATCACCGCCAAAATAACTTTCTACTCCTTTTTAACCCCGTTAGGGGATGAATTTCAATCATATACGAAACACGTCTTCCATCAATTCTGTTAAAAAAGGTTTATGCAAGAAGTAGATTGGACCAAGGAATCACGTTGTCCCATACAAACTTTGCCCCCCTTTTTCACCCCTTTACGGGTAGAATTTCGGAAAATCATTTCTTATTGGATGCCTACGTCATACAAAGAACACACCCTCCAAGTTTCAGGTCTCTACGATCAGCGGTTTAGCTGTGCGTTGATCCGTCAATCAGTCATTCACGACAAAGCACACAGGCCTTTTATACGTATAGATAAACAAAAATCACACCTCAGCATAAATTATCTTAAATTTAATATTGTGGACCGGAAAAAACAAATATCAATTTCATAGCTACCTCTTAAACTTTCCACTTTTACGGCAAAAACCACGTCAGTTTCAAACATTTCAGTAGTAAATATTTTGTATCGAACGTATCGCACAGCGATACGCAAAATCATGTAAGTCAGAAAAAGCAAATACTTTGCAAAATATAATAACGAACGACTTCCCTGCGAGGCAATACTATGACAGTAGTTTTATATATACATATATATATTGTTACGCCGAGGCTGTTAAACAATGAGAAATAGTCGAACCTTCTCGAACGCTTTTGTCTTGCTGTGTTATTGTTGCTATTGTTTGTGGTTTCGCAGAATGGGGAGTGGCCATTGTGTCGAGGGACCGACCCTTTCCTGGAAGGATCGACATCCTTCTCGAACAATCGAAATGTGTGCGATATAAATAGGCCGGAGAGATAGCCGGACAGTCAGTTAGTCTCGAGTCAGTCTGAGTCTGAGTGAGTCTGAGTGAGTTAGTCTCAGTGAGGCCCTGGAGGACTGACGTGGGGAAGGGTCTCGCGTGAACAGTAGTTGCTCCCGAGTCAGTCTGGATTAAGCTATACGTGCGATCATTTCAGTGACTTTAAGTGGTGCAACAGTGGTGTGAATTAGTGTGTTGTGATACGTGTGACTAAGTTCGTGTATTCATCGTTTAGTGTTGAATAAAAGTGTTATTTTGGTCAGACCGATTCCCATTATTTTATCCCGAACCCTCAGCTCGTAACAATATAAAACAAACTCGGGTTAGTTACACCATTAATAATTCAAGAACGGCTGGACCGATTTTGATGATCTTTGATTTGTTGGATTTGACTCCGCCCCGAATAGCAGAATAACTATTAAAATAGAGGAAAAATTGACGCAAAAAAATTTATAAAGAAAAATCATTTTCTCATTCGTAGATGCAGCTAATAATGGCCGATTGACAATTGTACCGGCGGCGTAAATTGGCAGCCCGCGTCATAAACATGTCGAGGCGGTACGAAGTTTTCCGGTCAGCTAGTTATACAAAAATAGTAATACAAAAAAATATAATTCAGTATAAAAATGTACTGTTTTTAGGATATACGAATAAAAGTCAACATACCTAGATGTTAAATAGACTTGAAAATGTTTACTGCAAAACCAACCTGGTTTTAGTATCGACTCGCACGGCGAGTCACAAAAGCTTATAAGTCACAAATTAAAAATTCACGCGTGGATTACAGCAGCGAGCGACCTTTTTGCGTAGCTTTTTAAAAACAGCTTGATTAATTAATCCTGCAAAATCAGTCGACCCGCTTGTGATTCAATAATTTTAATAATGTATTTGTTTGACAACTCAGTTGTTAATTTATATTGGTCGACAGAAGCCCTAGACCGGGATGAATGGAAGATGGGAAGGAAGGCCTTTGCCGAGCAGTGGAATCCAGCGGGCTCTTTAGATTAGATTAGATTAGATATATTGTTATGACTTGCCTGTTTTTTATAGGCGCTGTACAACAATTTCAAAGTAGTTACGTAAGCGCTCCTCAATCTGATTCATATTTTCATTTAATTTTAAATCATAGATACATACAGAACACTTATTTACGTCACTTAGTAGGTACGTCACTGGTACATAAAATAATGTTAGGATTTGATTTATATTGTTGCGGCTGTATACCGGTTTCCTCAGATGAATAATAATTTAAAACAATAACAAAGTTAATAAGTAAAATAAATTAATTGAAGCAGCTGTAAAAAGGCCTTGTCATAAACGAATCCAAACTTAAATACTACATGTCAAGTGGTTGCAGCTGTACAGGTAAAAGAGGTCACAGTTTTAAGCGTTTCAGTGTACCTATTCTAATTATGGTGCAAAAATAAGTCTCTATCGTTCAACTACTTGCATTTAAGCATGTTCGTGAACTGTATCGCAACCTCCCCCTTTTTTTTTGGAATAGACTTTCTCGCTGTTGGCCTCTGAGGCCGTTGCAGCTTAATCGAACTTTTAGCGAGCATAGATGGCGCTCAGCCCTGTAAGTTTTGAAGACAACTAACGCAAGGGCACCACTTATGTACGAACCTCGGCTTGGGCCATGGCCAGGATGGGGATAGGAGAGAAACGCCCAGGTACATGTGTGTACCTTGTATAAGCGGCAACTGCAGGAAATTGTTGACTTCGCTGGCGAGGTCGGTGTGGCTGTGAAGTGCTTGCTCAGTCTAATGTAGATGACTCAGAAATCTCCTCCGCGTTAGCGGTGGTGATTTCATCATCCGGGTCTCCGAGAACGTATCTCGGTCGACGGAGGGTTTTGTACGCGGGCGGATCTATAGGATAGTCGGGTATAGTGTTTACCAAAGGATGATGGAGGTGATGGGTGGCAAGCTCATAATGTCGCTTGGAAGCGAGCTTCATGAACTTGGCTATGGACTCTAGTTTCATATCGCGGTGCAGATTGTTATTGCAAAAGTACCAAGGCGATCCTGTGGCTTTTCGCTAAAAACGATTTTGCACTATCTGAATGGCATAAACTTGATGACAGTGGGCGAAAACTACGGAGGAGTATGTATCGCAATGCGAAGTCAACAAGCTGTTTATATATTAGCTGTGCATCTGCACAACGTATTTAATTGACAAACGGCGAGAATCTAGGACATATTGTTGAATAAATACAAAATATTGTGACGGCTGTGAAGTGTTTGTGTTACAGATAAATCTTTGTGGCTGAAGGGAACACTGGCATTTTAATTTGTGTGACATAATACGGTGCTCTGTGAGGAATTTAGGATATAGGTATATATTATGAATTACTCAACATTTGATTTATTTATTGTTGTTTTTGAAATGTAAGAATAGGTACATTTCATCAGATAAGTAAACATGAAGAATGGAAATATGGGCACACACAGGGTGTAAAGTTTGTATATGATACAAAGGGCATTATAAGAATGAATGAAGGAATGAATGAAAATTCTTAACTATACATTACAAGCTGGACACAACAACAGAAAAAAAACAAATAAATCGCACTAATATTATAAATGCGACAGTTTGGATGTTTGTTTGTTACTCAATCACGTCGTAACGCCGTAACCGATTTCGATACATTTTGGTATTTAGATAGAACATGACCTGGTTTCAAACAAACCTAGGCCACTTTTTAGTGATAAACCACGCGTACGAAGCCGCTGGCGGAAGCTAGTGTAAGCATAATGGGCGGTCTTATCGCTAAACAAAGAATGTTATAGCTACAAGAAAATGTATAATGGGAGAAGATTATTAGAGAATAACGCTACGTTTTTAAGGATACCTTGTCATGTTTTTGTAAGACCTATTCAACAACACCCCACATAATGGAGTAAACAAGGAACAAATTAACCCTCTCTTTAGGGAAAGGACACTAAAAACAAGTTTTTTTAGTTTTTATTTTATAACTTACTAGGTGTCACCGAAATGTATCATCATGCCAACGACGACCTCCGTATACGGAGCTCCGTATATTCACCCACAGCTCTATAGAGCTGTGGGTGAATAGCCGGCTGAGACGCAAAAGGTAGCGGGTTCGATTCTCGCCGCGGAACAAATGTTTGCATGATCTACAGATATTTGTTCCGGGTCTGGTTGTTTTTTTATAAATTATAAGTATGTATTTACAAAAAAAAATGTATATCAGTATTCTATCAGTTATCTGGTTCCCATAGTACAAGCTCTGCTTAGTTTGGGACTAGATAGCGCTGTGTGAAATGTCCAGCAATATTTATTTATTTATTATTTATGGAAATCATCCCACATACAGCCATTTTATTTGACAGACAGACGGACGGACATGGTGAAAATATAAGGGTTTGTGGATTATGGAGCTTTTGGTATGATGTGACAGAAAAAACTAGGTTTCGATTTCCAAATTCGTAACAGAATTCGTAAATTTAGGAAAAAATCGGAATAAAAAAAGAAATCCTATGGATTTTTTTTATATGCTTACTTTTCACAATTAAAATAATATAGGTACTAAAAACACTTTACTTTTTAGATTAAGGATTTGGTGGGGAAATTATGCTCCGTGCAGAAAGGTAGTATGCAGTTCCATTAGCAATGACTTCGAAAAAGCTCTACAGGGTGAGCTACAAATGCAATTTTATTTAACCAAGACTTACACCCGTTCCCCTACGGCCTCCGAAATATTCCTTGCGTATATTTTACGATGTCCTTTCATTGGCGCGACATCTGACATGGCTGTATATTACGCCGTATAGCCAGGTTTACTACCTCTATGGATAGAAGTACAGAGTTTACACACGGTGCGGTACAGCAAAATATAAGGTGAACATAATGAATTTGTGAACTGTCGAAAATAAGGAACGGATCTGAATCCAGAGCAAATGTATGAGAAGTTTATAATGCTACATTGAAATTAAAAATCCATACTCCATACAAACCGCAGTGTCTAAAAACGCTGCACAAATATACAATACAAATATATTGATAGATAATTCTTTATTGTTATACCAAATTACAATTGTGGTTCGCCCCGAACTGAGCTTTCGCGAGTCTCCCATAAAAACAAAAATATATTATTCGTAATCTTAGACTATCAAAATAGTGCTCCGAAATAAACAACCACCTTACTTGACCTACAGTTTCATTCAAATTACAGGTAACGGGAGTTCATGGCAATTGGTTATTCTTTTTTTTGGTAGAAATTGCAGTTATTCTGGATTTCAGACTTTGGCCTACATTTGTATCACTAAAGCTACACTAATATCAAATTACAGCATTGTGGGGTCACTAGTGTACACTGTGAATTTTGTCAAAATTTTGTTTTTATTATGGCTAATAACTCAAAAACTACAAATTTTAAATTAAAAATAAAAACAGGATTGAAATGTACTAATCTTTCATTAGACGGCCCACTTGACCTTATAGTCTCATTTTAATTTTTTTTACCCCACTTGAACCCCAATATCTCAACAACCCCCCCACATTTTTAGCTCATTTAGTCACACCAAAATTGTGCCATCACTACTTACCTATGTATCAAATTTCACAATGATCGGATCAACGCTTCGAAAGTTATCCTCGGACATAAAAACGTACATACTTACATACATACATACAACGCTGATTTGCCCAAGTTGATTTGGACATCTCGCTTCGCTTTATCAAATAACTTAACCTAGAAAACTTAGACTAATACATGGTGGTACAATGGGCGGCCTTATCGCTCAAAGCGATCTCTTCCAGGCAACCTTTGGATGGACTGGATTGAAAACACGTTTTTGGTAAATAGATTTATTTAACAAAAAGTTTCACAAAAAGTATGGTGTAGAGTTAAATTGCTAATGGCACATAATGTATGAGAAGGTGAATTTTTAACTTCATTAGGTATTAGATTGAAATAAATACAGATTTTTGTTCGATCTTTAAAATTTGTCGACCATTTCAGTACGTTTCTTAATTGCGGGAAAACAATTAGATAGGGAGATCTTAATGCTGAACAGCATTTTCTACCAAGACATCCGTGACAGTTGAAGAAAAAGTTGGTTTTCTAATTAATTCTGTATAGAGTGCCTGGTATTATTTTGTATGTATTGTATGTGTACAAAAAATAACAAAAGTAAAAGAAATAGTGCCTTGAGGGTGAAATAATTTTAAATTTAAAAATCAATGCAATAGGTATTGGAATTTATTGCATGAAATATGGTTAAATAACAAGATAAATACCAATTTCAACGGTTAATTATCGCGCATGGACCTTTTTTATTTCTTATCCCGAATGATATGATCTGACTGATGACTCTGTTGTTATTTATTGCAACACAGTCAAAACGTCGGCATAACAAATAAAAAAGGTACATACGCGATAAATACCCGTTTAAATCGGTAATTATGTTCAGTGATCGCGAAAGTTTGAAAAATTACACGATGTAAATTTACGTCTGGATTCACATATCCTTTTCATTAGAATCTCATTTATGTTGACATAATATCACCTGCTTTTCTCGGCAAATGCCCGACGCGGCAGAACATAACGCACCGTACCGTATGTCACCAGCTTTATGGTCTGTTTACGTAATGAAAAACGGGAGGAAACATGTTAAAATAATTGAATATTTGTGGTTATGTCGGTCGACGTGTCGCGGAAATGTAATTTTGATGTAGTTTTTATTTCATTAGGTCGACTTCCGCAACGATGCTCAAACGTGTTTAGCGACTAAACATGATTAAATTTAACATATTTGTATGATTTAACAACTTTCTAAATCATATTTGGCCACAGTTTAGATATCATTGCGGAAATCGCCCTTAGTGGCTAAATATGATTCGAATCATACAAATACGTTAAATTTAAACATGTTTAGTCGCTCAATACGTTTAGGGATCGTTCTCTAAGCTGGGCTTAGTGACGAAAATATGGCATTGACGATCTTTATATTAAGTAATATTTACGAGTAAGTTGAGACACCCATCCCATCCTAATAGTTATAAATGTAGAAGAGAGTTTGTTTAGATTGTTACGCTTTTACGTCATAACGGCTGAATCGATTTTGTTCCGCCGGTCCGGTATATATGTAGGTAGACCTGGGCCCGTAGCCAAATTACATTCGCCGCGAATCTATTCGATTTCTACATACATTGGTTGTCGCTGAATCACATGCTATAGAAATACTACGTCATTCAGCGACAACAAATGTATGTAGAAATCGAATAGATTCGTGGCGAATGTAATTTGGCTACGGGCCCTGAGGGCTTAGGCAAGTTACAGTCGATTAGCGATGACGCTAGTCGATAAGTCCGAAAATGTATGGGATTTGACACATGCTATAGAAATACCACGTCATACAGCGACAACAAATGTATGTAGAAATCGAATAGATTCCCAGCGAATGTAATTTGGCTACGGGCCCTGAGGGCTTAGGCAAGTTACAGTCGATTAGCGATGACGCTAGTCGATAAGTCCGAAAATGTATGGGATTTGACACATGCTATAGAAATACCACGTCATACAGCGACAACAAATGTATGTAGAAATCGAATAGATTCCCAGCGAATGTAATTTGGCTACGGGCCCTGGATTCAGACCTCAGGGCCCGTAGCCAAATGTCATTCGCCACGAATCTATTCGACTTCTACATACATTTGTTGTCGCTGAATGACGTCATATTTCTATAGCAGGTGTCAAATCCCATACATTTTCGGACGTATCGACTAGCGTCATCGCTAATCGACTGTAACTTGGCTAAGCCCCCAGAATAGATAACACCCCAGAAAAAGTGAACGCGCCTAATACTGAAACTGTGATCGTCGTCACGCATGACGTGTTTTACATTGTTCAATTTTATTGAATTATGGCTTCTTGTGTCGTCCCAACGTGTAAAAATTCAGCTGGACTCGGAAAAACAAGATGGTACCACATTTCATACGTAAGTAGCGCATTTAGATGTTGTGTTATTTGTTTATTGAATAAATTGTTGGGTTTGTAATTGTCGTAAATATTGATCCTCCATTATGCTGGTGTTGCCAAATATCGAGATTATTTTCCCTACTCTAGAGTTCTGAGATTAAAAACTTTTACCCTTAACTACCTACCCGCGGTCTCACAGACACTCGTGAACATATTTTTGTGAAAATCTAAGTGTACGCGCCATTTTACATTTCGTGAATTTTCGTGCGTCCATGCACCTTCTCCCCGCACACCGCAGTACCGTGCCTGTGCTCGTCGAGGTCACACGTGCGTTCGTTTGTCGGTGGCGGTCTAAATGACCGCAGGTAGGTAGTTACGGGAGTTTTTTTTACCAAATACTTTTATTTGTTTTGGTGTAAAATGGCATCTAATGAAGAAATTATTGCGCGCTGGTTAGAGGATGATCCTTCAGAAGAAGATGATTTACCCAACGGAGACGATAGTGATGTGGAAAGTGATATAGGAGAAGATTTTGTCTTAGAAGAGTTTCACGAATCCGGTTCTGAAATGTGATTCGCGCCATCGACAAGTTGATTCAACCATCTTTGGTTTTACTAAAGACAAAACCATTGTATCGTTTGTGCCAAAACAAAATAAAGCGGTCATCCTAGTTTCAAGCATGCATCATGCGCCAGATGTTGATGACAGCTCTAAGAAACCAGAGATTATATTATTTTATAATCAAACCAAAAGCAGATGGCCGCTGGCCATATTCTACAGGTTGCTTGACATTGCAGCATCGAACTCTTATGTCGTAAGTTTGTCCACCCTACCAGAAAAGACTGAGAGCAGATTCTGTTTCATGAAGAAACTGGCTGGACAGCTCACGAGGCCACATATGGAACGAAGACAACTCAACATGTCGATTCCGCGAGATATCAAGATGTCTCTTAGTCGGGTGCTTCATCTAAATGATGGAACGCCTCTGGCTGCTGCAGGGAGTAGTGCTGATGAAGATAGGTTGGAAATTCGAAAGACCTGTTCTACTTGTGACCCCAAAAAGAAACGTAAGACCCAATACTTGTGTTTTCAACGCAAAAAACCAATTTGCCTTGGGTGCTCCAAAATGGCGTACATAAACTGCCGCGAAAAACTGTAAGTTGGTGACTTGCAATTTTGGTGAAATAAGTATTTTTTGATTGATATTTTTATTTAGATGTAAGAGTTGATTATTGAACTAAGCTCAATTAGTAAGGAAAAGTTCCTAAATTATGTTCCTTGGATCATGGATCCCATTTTCTAGATATGTTAATTTTTTTCGGTGTTTTCTGACTCTCTGAGAAGATTTTGAATTATGTGGTAAACAATGTTGATTTTTTATGTTTCAATAATTTTAATAAATGTTAAAAACTACTACAATTTGAAGTTTTAATTAAATTTAACCCCAAAAGTCATAGTTTTTCTTTGCGACAGCATTATATTGCAAGAGTCTCAGAGACCGCGGGTAGGTAGTTATGTGACAAAAATAGGGGGTAGGTAGTAGAGGGTTTATTATGCTGTAGTTTTAAATTGTACTAGTGGTTCAACATCTACTAAGTACACAAAACAAACATATACCCATCCCAATAATGAGTGTGCAGAACGTCTGTTTACATCGGCCAGGCAATGCGCATCTCTTTTGACAAATATCTCAATTTTATTTCGGAACGCATCGAAATATTCAAAATCGCCGGAACATGAAATATGTAGCCGGAAGCAGGGTCGCTGCCTTTGAACGTCATATCCGGTGAAATCCGGTTACGGAAACGGAAGTCTCTGTTGTTTGGTACTTTGTGATGGATCGACGACATCTGAAGTAATCTGAACCACTTCAGCTGTAACCATTTTTTTATTTGTCTCTGTGATAGATGTGTTTTGGGATGACTGCTATTAGGTTTATTCCTCTTATCAAAATCAAAATATTTTTATTCAATAAAGTCACAAGGATCACTTTGACGTCAATTTAACTGCCTATTCCTCCGTGACCATACCTACCAGGAAAGAAAGGCAAGAAAAAAGGCTGGTTGTTCGTTCTAATGATCCTTTTAGAATACATAACAATAAAGAAAATGAATTACGTCTACATTGGAACATTTTTGACCGAGTTGGAGCAGTTTCAATCCCAAGCTTCTCTATCATTTAAATAATCCGATATGTTATATTAAGCTTTTTATAAAGATATTTTAGAACTAAATTGTAACAACAGTAACTTTTTTGAATGAAGGAATGAAAGAATGAAATACTCTTTATTGCACACCAAACAAAATACAGTAACAAAGGAAATAAACAATAAATACAATGGCACAATGGGCGGTCTTATCGCTAAAAGCGATCTCTACTTTTATTTATTTTTGTATTGGGCCTAGTTATAGAACATTCGTATGGCTCACCTGATGTTAAGTGGTAATCATCGCCTATAACAAAGCATTACCTCACACCTTAGGAACATGCCCTACAACTGCCCAGTGTCCATCAACTTGAGATATCTACAGGTGTAAAGCCTTATGTGCCTGTAATTTCATCGCCAACCATACCCTTCAAACCGAAACACAGCGATGCTGTTAAGCGGCAGAAATAGGTATGGTTATAGCCCTTCCCAGTGGTTATCATTCCATAAGTGTCAGGTTGCAAGCAAACCCATCTTATCATCATTTTATACTACTAAGGTTGCAAACAAGCATACGGCCCACTTGATGGTAAGCGGTTACCGAAGCCTATGGATATTTATTTTTTTATTTATTTAAAATCTTGGCAGGGAGACCATTCCACAAGCGAAGTGTTCGCGAGAGGAAATTCCTCTGGAACCTCACGGTACGCGACCAGACCTTTATAAGAGTACTAACCTGCCTTTGAACTTTAGGTTCTGGGATGTTTTCCTTCATCGTTATTAGGATGGGAACCTTACCAGACTGCGCACCTCAGTCGGCCGTTGCAGGTGTAACCTTAGTAAATGGGGTATTATAGACAAATCGGTGACGCCATGGAAATGTGGTACCCAGCTCCAAACTATGGCACACGTCCTAGGGTGCCCATCCTGCTCTACCACATGCGCGATGGGGGAATTTATGACCTGCTCCAACGCTGCCATGAACGTGGCGACGTACTGCTCAAAATGGCTATAGTCTTGAGACATCAACACGAAAGAAGAAGAAGGATAGGTAGAGTAAAAAAAATCAAGACATCACATCCTTTACGGCTGGGTTTCGAACCCACAACTTTCGAATTCGAAGTTGAGGTACATCCAGAACGGCCACCGTCATATTTCTGAAAAAAGTATTTATCTTTGCCCTAAGATGATTATTATCACTGCCTTAACGGTGACCGCTTCTTGCCTTTCACACTAGCCATGGACCACGCCACAGCCACACAGCACCATCGAGCTGCGGACTGCATTTTTCATACATGGCTCGTGCGACGGGGCAAGAAGCTGTCACCGTCAAGGCAGTGATAATAAACATCTTAGACAAAGATAGGCGCCGCGACGCTACCAGAGCTACCCCGAGGCATTTGATTTGTCACTAAAATTAAACTGGACTTTAGTCGAAGCATCTAATCCCATTTGCGTCGGCGCGTGTACGTGAGCGCGCCACCGCGGTGGTGCACCGGCTAACATGACACTAAACTATTAAACTTTCTGTATAAACGTGGGCCTCATCTAGTGATGGGACACAGACAGTCTTGAAAATCTATGCTAATCTTCAAATGTAAGAAGCTATATACATTTAAAAACTGAAACCCGACTACGTAATACCTATGTCGATGGTGGTATATGTCACCCGGACTTTAATAACGAATCGATTGACACCTCATTCATTAAAACCGGATGCGTAGTTGCGCTATGGTGAAGCATACATCCATATACTGCTAAAACCTAACCCTTCCTTTTGGCTTTGCCGTAGTCGGGTAAAAATATGGCCAATGTCACCTGGACCATAATAACGAATCGATTGACACCTCATTCATCAAAATCGGTTGAGTAGTTTAGGCGCTACGGTAGAACATAGGTAAATACAAACATACATACTTACATACAGCCATACATACATACTTACAACGTACTTACGGGTAAAAAACAGCTCATATATTTATTTACAGAAAAAATAAACAAATACAAATGTTTTTATTTCAATAAGTTATGTTTTCAATAGCTTGAAACCTCATAATACCTGTATTAGGAGATTTCGCTTTTCGGTAATAAGTAAATTGTTTAAATAAAAAATAGTCGTACCATATTAAAAAAAACATTTAAGGCTTACAAATTTTTCTTGCTACTTGTCGTGCACTACCTACAAAATATTTTTTCCACACTACGCAAAGGTTAACTGGAAGAGAAATGCTTGCTAGCATTAAGTTCGCCTATGTACTGTACAGATCTAAACTTGAGAGCAAAAAAATCGCACATTCATGATTTTTTGACATATCTAAAAAAAAAACAAAAAATATTATGTTTCAGTAATGCAGATTCATAGTCTATTTTAATACCTATCCAGTGGTATCTGATTTGTCTTTCAATCATTACATAAAAATGCTTTTGTGGATCAATAACAAAAATGCATGTTTAGTAAAAAATTCTTTATTCAAGTATTGGTGTCAAAGTTATGAAATTAAAAGATAAAATTAATTTAAAGTTTGTTATTAATACCGAGTGTTCCCTCCCCTAGCCTGAATCACTGACTCCATCCGTGTTTTCATTGATGTTACTAGACTTTTGATAAAGTCTTGAGGAATAGCCTCCCATTCCTCTGCGATCGTCTGTTGCAGCTCCTGTAGAGTCGATGGAGGAGCATCTCGGCCTCGAACTCTTCTTTTCAGCTCGTCCCATAGATGTTCGATGGGATTGAGGTCTGGGCTTCGAGCTGGCCACTCCATAACGGTCACATCCACCTCTTGAAGGTACTCGATCACTATGCCAGCAGTATGCGGTCTTGCATTATCTTGCATAAACAGAAAGTTTTCGCCGATAAACCCAGCAAAAGGTACGACGTGCCTCTCGAGTACTTCCTCAATGTATCGTATGGAAGTCAATCCTCTTGATTGGCGACCAGTATTCGGTCCGGTGATGAAGGCAAGCTCGGTTTTTGCTTCCATAGACATGCCTCCCCAAAACATGATTGATCCACCGCCATAGGTGACACGTTCTGTTATGCAGCATTGGGCAAATCGCTCTCCCGATCTTCTATACACCTTCCCCCGTCCGTCGTTGCCATGCAAGCACATCCTGCACTCATCAGAGAACAGGACTGCACTCCACTGCTCTTCGGTCCAATTCAAATGGTCTCGAGCGAACTGAAGGCGGGCTTCTCGGTGGGCTGGGGTCAATTTCGGCCCGTTTGCTGGCCTGTGTGCAGTCAGGCCACCTTCTCTCAATCGTCTTCTGACTGTCCACCGGCTAACTTCTACTTCACGAACTTCTTGAAGTCGTTGGCCCAGTTGAACTGCGTTCAAACGACGATTTCTTAAAGATGTCGTTATAAGAAAGCGGTTATCACGCTCTGTTGTAGCACGGGGACGGCCCGATCCTTGTCGCCGTTGATAGCCACCAGTCTCTTGATACCTCTGGTATACACGCCGAACGGTAAATCGGCTCAAACTCAATTGTCGAGCCACTTGACTTTGCTTAAGCCCCGATTCAACAAGGGCAACCACTTGAGCGGCTACTTCTGGTGTAGTATCCATTTTCGTGTTCCGTTTGAAGCCAATATCAATAGAGAACCTTTCACACTGTACGTTGGTATGCAAATGATGACCATTCCCTCAATATGCACTCTTTTATACCTGCGATAAATCCCGCCGCCGGCCTTACCTGGATCGAGCGACATAAGGGGGTCTATTGTTTTGTTGCTAATGAGTTGTTTTTAAAGGTAAATGTCAACCCTTTATCAGTTCTGCGAATGCCTAGATTATGCACTTTAATTTAATTTGATTTTAATTTGCTCTAAGCTCCAAATAAAAAAAAATTTAACTTTTAAGTAAAAATGTGCGGATGTGCGATTTTATTGCTCTCAAGTGTATGTAGTTATTTTTGTGCAATAAAGAATTTTGAATCAATCAAATCATCCAAAAATTAATAAATTTCAACTTACTAATATTTTATATATATTTATATTATCTTAAATGGGTAATAAACAACTATTTACATTCATTATATACATTTTAATATCGTTGCAAATAGTCTATAGATAACTCAGCTGCTCCAGACTAGGCGTTAGTGTCCCAAGACACTGGCCGCATTGCCCCTCTGAATTGCAATGCACAATATGCTTATAATTCAAAGGTGGGGTTCTGTTCCGACGTCCCGCATAGGCAATTAGTAATAAAGTACTAACTGCCCTAGATTTAAGCTTTTTACTAACAAACTGGATCCATTGTTATCTGAATAAATAAATAGGGGTGTATTGTACTTTACCCCCCTTTAACATGACCCCAGCCATTCCAACTCCTTGAAATAATGGAGTAGGACTTTGGAGTAGGGAAGCGACCGAATACTGGCCGAGAAATTGCTGTAGAAGGGGACATCCGGCAGCGGGATGGATGAACGACATCGGGCCGTCTGTGGGTGAGACTAGCGCAAGGTCGTGGTGGATAGTACAAACTTGGGGAGGTCTATACACAGCAGTTGTGAAGTCGGGCTGTGGTTAATGATGAAAACAGACCCGTTCTCAGTCTGGCATCGCTGTGGCTATACGGTGAAGTATCACGTGCCTCTAGTTTTTCTAAAAAAGGACTAAGTAAAACTACTTCGTCTCATCACTTAAACATAAGCATTTACCGCATATTAAAGCACATATTATTGAAAAGTTTAAACGTGATCACGAGTTTCATTTTAACTTACAGGGAACGCAATATGGAGGGTAGTTTTAACTTTACAGGCGAATATTCTAGAGCAGCCGTATTGAAACGCACTGAATTTCCCAGTAGGTTATTGCATAATTATCCCAGCAATGTTGGTTCTGAGGTTCGCAACGAAGGCTTAACAGGGTATATATATGAGCATACTAGGTTAATTTAATATCTCTACCCGTCAGGGGTCGAGAAAATTACAAAAGAAATAGTTGAGTTATCTAGGAGTAAATTGTTATACAAGGTCGTAAGATAAGATAAAATAAGATAACCCTTTATTGTACACCAAAGTGATCGGCATATCAATGTTTACGACGTAGCTAAAGAACTGGGAATTTACCACAAAATATGTAGTTTTGTGATTCTTTATTACAACGTATGAAACCGAACCATTTTTGAAGAAGCTGATAACTGGTGATGAAAAGTGGATCACGTACGACAAGAACGTGCGAAAAAGGTCGTGGTCAAAGGCCGGTCAGGCTTCACAGACTGTGGCGAAACCCGGGTTAACTCGCAACAAGGTGATACTGTGTGTGGTGGGATTGGAAGGGCATTATTCATTATGAGCTGTTACCACCAGGCAGGCCCATCGATTCTGAACTCTACTGCGAACAACTGATGAGATTAAAGCAAAAAGTTGAGAGAAAGCGGCCGGAATTAATCAACAGAAGGGGTGTGGTTTTTCATCATGATAACGCTAGACCTCACACATCTTTAGCCACGCAGCAAAAACTAAGAGAGTTTGGCTGGGAGGTGTTAATGCATCCGCCGTATAGTCCTGACCTTGCACCTTCAGATTTCCACCTGTTTCGGTCTCTTCAGAATTCTTTAGGCAGTGTCAGGTTAACATCCCGAGAGGACTGCCAAAACCACTTGTCGCGGTATTTTGATCAGAAGCCCCAAAATTTCTATAGCAATGGGATCATGTCCCTACCTACAAGATGGCAAAAAGTTATCGAACAAAATGGTACCTACATACTTTAATTAAATGTAAATAAATTACTATATTAAAAAATGTTTTGAATTTTCTTAAAAAATGCGAGGAGACTTTTCCCCCAACCTAATATTATGAATGCAATGAGCCTCATTCTATTTTCGAATTTACTTATGGCCTAGGGGCGAAAATCACATTTACACATCAGGTATCGAGCTAATAATGACCAACTTTCAGAACTTAAGTGATATAACTAAAATGAAGACCCTTGCAATTGATCTATAGCTCAACTCCCAGGGGGAATTATATAGATAGCACAAACTCTCTTGAAAAGTTTGTCCCTACGGAAAATAATAATTTTATAAAATATTATTCTACTAGCTTTCTGCGTGCTTCCACCTGCGGCTTCACATGCGTGGTCTGTCAATAAAAAGTAGTCTACGTGTTAATCCAGGTTATAATCTACGTACATACTAAATTTCATTGAAATCGGTTCAGCCGTTACGACGTGATTGAGTAACAAACAAACATCTAAACTTTCGCATTTATAATATTACAAGCTTCCGCCCGCGGCTTCGCATGCGTGGTTTGTCAATAAAAAGTAGTCTATGTGTTAATCCAGGTTACGATCTACGTACATACCAAATTTCATTCGTTCTGACGAGAAAGAGTAACAAACATCAATCCATACAAACATTCGCGTTACAAACGCGTTTGTATGTATGGTATATTAGTGGGATGGGATGGTGTGATTTATCACTTATTTTTTTTTACAAACAGTAATGTTTAAAAATAGCTCTTAAGAACCACTAAGGTTTGTAAGGATAATACTATCGTAAAAAGAGTCTACATAGTAAAAACCGAAGCTCGTACTAGGTGTTTAGGTAGGTAGATAAGTAATTTGACATAGACTTGATGGGAATCAGGTAAGTACAGGAATTTATAATTAGTACCTTTCTGGATTAGATGAACAATTCTCGTTTAAATTAGACTATATGAAATACTAGCTGTTGCCCGCGACTTCGTACGCGTTACGCTACTAAATGTGTAGGTAAACCTAGAAATAAAGCTAAACTCGCTGTTGCAACCTAACTTGACACCCCATTTTATTCCATGGGACCTGATTTATGGGATAAAAAGTTCATCGAAATCGGTCCAGCAGTTACGACGTGATTGAGTAACAAACAAAGACAGAAATAAATAAACAAACATCCAAACTTTCGCATTTATAATATTAGTGTAATTAGCGGGAATCAAACTTGTATCTCAGTAGGCTACTCAATCGTAGATTTTTTGATAAATTTCAATGTAGCATTTTTCAAACTTTCGCGATCACTGTACATAATTATTGATTAAAACGGATATTTATCGCGTATGTACCTTTTTTATTTGTTATCCCGACGTTTCGGCTGTGTTGCAACAGTCATGGTCACGGGTGGATTTGAGTACTTGGAGCTACCGTCGAGAAGTGATGGCAGCTGCAGCAACTACCCTCACTTGGTCTTCAGAATTAGAAATGTCCTCGTTCATATTTCGACACACTACACTAACCGTATCTACGCACTGAGACGACCGATCACGACGCGCATATCTAGTAATAACCGGGTTCCACGACGTTGAGAGTCATCTTCCCGATTGAAAATTAGAAATTTCTTGATTTCAATCAAGAATCAATCAGTTTTCAATGTAGTTTGCATTCTTATAGAAGTTTGCATGAACAGCAAATATTTGTTCCGGATCTGAGTTTTGTTTAATGCTTGTTTCCTAGTAATCATGACATTCTATTAACTTGTTATCATTTTAAACTTTCCCGATTACATCGATCTCACAACAGGACAGGTAAACAGGACTATCGCGTTTAACGCTTCACTGGCCACTGACTTCCGGTTGTTGATGAAACGTCACGGACTGTTTCCGCTTCCGGAAACAACGGTTTTCAGCATTAGCTCTCGTTAAAGTTATTTTTGTTGAAGAATACAAACATACAAACATCATTTGTCTATAAGGGCGAATTTGCAGTCGACAAAATTCAGGAACTATCTTGCCCGGTATCCCGAACAATAATATGTTTACGGTACAAACAATTCCCTTTGTTACTTTTTTATTAATTGTATACGGCCATGAAGCCTATTGTTACCGCCACGTTGTTTATATCGCAATTGGTTATACAACCTGAGGGCTTAGCCAAGTTACAGTTGATTAGCGATGACGCTTATCGATAAGTCCGAAAATGTATGGGATTTGACACATGCTATAGAAATACCACGTGATATAACGACAACGTATGTATGTATAAATCGAATTGATTTGGAGCGAATGTAATTTGGCTACGGCCCCTGTTTTTTATGTAAGATATTAATATAAAACACACATCCGGGATTGTATCAACTGATTTTAGAGGCGGGTTTAATATCGGGAGCTTGAATATTTATCCAGTAATCGATACATCACACTAATATTACAAATGTGAAAGTTTAGATGTTTGTTTGCTTGTTACTCAACCACGTCGTAATTGTTTAACCGATTTCGATAAAATTTGGTATGTTGATAGATTTACACAAAGGCTACTTTTTGTTAACAAAAAACTCGTGCGAAGCCGCTGGCGGAAGCTAGTTTCCCATAAACCATAATACTGCCTATACGTACAAAGCGATTTTCTTCGGTTTCGGTTTTCTTGGTCGCGAAGACGGTTTTTAAACTGCCCTTATTTGGGTGTATTTTCAGCGTTTTCTGGTAGATTTGAGCATTAGCTTTGATCTCATCAGAGACCGTGTTGATTCGTAGTATGTCATGCAGCTCAGTATTTCTGATGAATCAGGGTGAATTTGAAATATTTTTCAAGAGGCCGTTCTGGTAGCGCTGGATGCTGTTCAAATTAGAGCTGATCCATCATAGTTGGATCCCATAAGTCCAAATTGGCTTCCGTACAGTCTTGTATATAAGTAATTTATTATCAACTGATAATTTTGAGTTTCTACCAAGTAGCCAGTAGAGTCTTTTGAATCTCAGATTGAGTTGATCCCTTTTCATTTGGAGGTGTTTCTTCCATGTCAGGCGGCGGTCCAGGTGCATGCCTAGGTATCTGACAGATTCACTGTGTGAGAGTGGTTGGTTACCCAGGTTCACTGCAGGGCAATCGCCTTTTCTGAGTGTAAAGGTTACATGAACAGATTTTGAGGCACTTGCTTTAATCCTCCATGTTTTAAGCCAGTCATCTACCTTGTTAAGGCTGGTTTGTAGAAGCTCCGATGCTTCTAGTGGATCCGTACTATTTGCAAGAATTGCTCGAGGAGCAAACACTGATTTGCAGTTATAACCATCCGAGAAAACAAGTGAAACGGGATGCAATACGACAAAACAAGTAATGTGTAAAAAAAAAAAGAGATGAAGGTTTCGGTTTGACGGGTATGGTTGCCGGTGAAATTACAGGCACATGAGACTTTACACCGGTATTCCTCAAGTTGATGGATGCAGGACAGTGCATCGTAGGACACATTTCTGACGTACGTGACCTACGAGGCAATAATTTGCTATGTGCGATGGTTACCACTTAACATCAGATGTGCGGCTTGTTCCATCTCCAAGTAGTAGTAAAAAAAAATCCTGGTTCGACGGAACCCTAAAATACGTGTTTCCTCTCTTTGACTAAAAATATTTACAGAGTCAAAATAATAACAAGAAGAGATAAAACGCTACAAACGTAGTTTCAAGTTTCAAAGCAGAACAAAACTGCTTCTTTTTCTTGGACAGGTTTAACCGTAACTTCATAGGATAAACAAGAATCACTTGCTTTGAGAAAACGACTGGAAAGTCGACTTTATGTAAAATATGCTTTGCTGAGATTTTGTGTTGAGAAATCTGGAAATACTGTCTTTGAGGTGAATAGGTTTTATCATTTTATAAAATACTAGCTTCTGCCAGCGGCTTCGCACGCGTGGTTTGTCAATAAAAAGTAACCTGGTCATAATCTATGGGCATACTAAATTTAATCGAAACCGGTTCAGCCATTATGATGTGGTGAGTAACAAACAAACAAACATTTCGCATTTATAATATTAGTTTGACTAGCCTACTGACCCGCCCCGGATTCGCACGAATTTTTATCAAAATAAAATATAGCCTACCTATACCACTTAGGGTGACTTGCGCAACGTTGCCTACTCGTATTTAGTGCTTAAATATGTTTAAGAGTTTTGTCAAATCATAAAAATACGTCAAATTTAAACATGTTTAGTAGCTAATTACGTTTAGAGATTGTTATGCAAGCCTAGCTTACGGGCAGTGTAGCTTTCAATTGGTGTGTATGTTTTTCAGATTCGGGTCAGTAGTTTCTAAGTAATTTTTTTTAAATTAGTAGTTTTTTTACCTTACCTCATGGTAAGTGATGGTTTGACCAAAGATTCCCCCCTATAAACATACAAACAGCAAACTTTACCACATTATATCCGTACTCTAAATATAAAATAAATATTTGTGGGCATTTCACACAGCGCTCTCTAGCCCCAAACTTAGCAGAGCTTGTACTATGGGAATCAGATAACTGATAGAACACCTTCTTATATGCCTACTTTAACGTATAATATATTTTACGTATAAAATATAGAAAAACATGCAGACTCAAAACAAATATCTGTAGATCATGCAAATATTTGTTTCGCGGCGAGAATCGAACCCGCTTCCTCCTGCGTCTCAGCCGGCTATTCGCCCACTGCGCCACGGAGGTCGTCAACATAATGCTATAATAACTGGGCTATGTATTTATTGCCATATGTGGGTTAAGCGCAGATAAAATAAGATAACGTTTATTTGCAGCGGGAAAGACATATATTTTAAGGAATAACACAATATACAGGGTGTTTGGTAATACATTTATGAATATCGTATATTCAAGTGACGGTTTCTCAAAACAAGACTTCTAGAAAAAAAAACTACTAGTTAAATTACCAAATTTTAAAGAAAATCCACTAAGTTTAGGTGATTAATTCTATATAAAACCTACTGCCTATTTTTGCAATCGACATCCAAAAATAAAGGCCGATTTGATATTTCTTTCGGATATGGCTGCGGGTATTGGATAAGAAAGAGACAACAAGAGATATCTCAAGACGTCACCAATACAGTATCTATGGTTAGATGGCAAGCATTATGCAATAGCACAACATAAGTTTAATACGAGTAAAGTGTTTGTTTTTACGTGCCAAAATAAATTTCACATTTCTATGGTAAACATTTCACAAATTTATTTATTATGCTCATCAAAATAACCCCTTTCATTTTTGTGTGTATATTATCAAACACCCTTTATTTTAAGTCGTGTCTTAATGTTTTCTTATTACTTTAATTTCTAATTTATATGGCAACTGGTCAACAAAACTTTTGCCAAAAATGCGACTGCATTTGTATTTACAGAATATTGTGTTTCTGCAATGCGTCCGCGACAGCGCAATGATTATGGTGCATGATACAGGATTGCACCATCAAAACATTAAATTTACAAACTCACCCTAATTCCGTTAGGTTAACCTCTCCGTTATATTTTTTTTAATAGAATAGAATTTAATAATAATTTATTTGGTACTAGAAATGGAACGATTCACGAGTAGCATGCGAAAACTTATATGATTTTAAAAATCATATGATTTTTCCTTTGAGTCACGAGAAAATACATGTTTTTTTTGTGGTCTAGGCTCCGAATATGATTATGTCCCATTCGTTGTCGAGACCCTTGGTCCGTGAGGTCCTAGCGCTATAAGGCTTTTTAAGGAAATAGAAAAAAGGTTAGTCGACATCACAGGAGACCGAAGAGCTGGCAGCTACCTCGGACAAAGAATTAGTCTAGCTATTCAAAGGGGGAACGCAGCCAGTATCTTCGGAACCTTGCCTAAAGGGACTCCTTTTAATATTATATTTTAGTTATTATTTTATATTATTTAAGGTTTTTAGTTTTTTTATGTTAAATGACATTAAATGAGTTATTTAATGTCGTACATAACAAAACACGTCTCGTGGGTTAATGGCTAGTGTTTTTGTAAATAGGTTTTTTCAAAATCATTACCATAAAAAAAATTCCAAGCAACTTTAATATGAAGTCCTAAAATATCAATGAAACAGCTTGTATAAAATAGGCAAACAAATCATATTCATTCATCATGTACCTGTTAAACTGACTAAGTGGCGTCGTCGCAATTGCGCCACCGATTTACGTTAAACGTTTATTGGAAATGTATCGATCATTGGATAAATATTCAAGCTACGGGTATTAAACCCACCTCTTCAATCAGGTACTACTATTCCAGATGTGTGTTTTAAATTAATGTCATACTGTAACAAAATAGGTTGTTTAATTCATTTTGAGACAAAAACGTTTCATCGTTATCTCTGACGGGATTTTAGTATGGTAAATGGAAGCCTTTGAAAAAATATTTTTACCGTAATATGGTTCATCCGAACTGAGATCTCGCGAGACTCGCAAAAAAAAAATATTCTTACGGCGACTCGCGTAACCATGCCTAAACGTATTTAGTGGCTAAATATGATTTAAGGAGTTGTCAAATCATACAAATACTTCAAATTTAAACATGTTTAGTCGCTATATACGTTTAGGGATCGTTGTGCAAGGCGGCAAGAAAATAGTGCCACGAAATGCACAGCAACTTACTTGACCAAGGAGTTCATGTTAATTGGTTACTCTTTTAAGGGGTAGAAATTGCAGTTATTCTTGATTTCATACTTTTCCCTATATTTATGTCACTAAAGCTACACGCATACCTAATTTCAGCACTGTGTGGTCACTGGTGGTCCCTGTGAATTTAGTTAAAGTTCAGTTTTTGTTATAGCTAATAACTTAAAAACTACAAAGATTAAACTAAAAAAAATGGGATCGAAATGTACTAATGAAGACGTCCCATTTGATCCTATAGTCTCATTCTGTTTTTTTACCCCTCTTGAAACCCAATACCTCAAACCCCCCCCCCCCCCCACACACATTTTTAGCTCATTTAGTCACACCAGGATTGTGCCATCACTATCTACTTATATCAAATTTGACGATCGGATCAACGCTTAGAAAGTTATCCTCGGACAAACAAACATAAATACATACAACGCCGATTTGCCCAAGTTGATTTGGAGATCTCGCTTCCCACAATCAAAAATATAGTTCGGTCTATACCTAGTAGTGGGTGTATAGATATAGAATTTCGCTCATAGCTTGATGCAAATATCAAGTAAAACTTCGCTGGATGTTAAATAAAAAGGACCAAGGACACTCAAACACACGACGGTGAACAAACAAGGTTAGATGCTTTTTGGCTTTAAATTATTTAGTTTTCCTTGCTTTTAGTCGCATCTCGTACATTTATATGAGTTATACTATTCACTTTGAAAAGCTTTTTATTAAATTTAAACAGCTTTGTATTAGAAAGTAGGTTTATTGAAATACCTTGTGTTTGTCTAGGGTTAGTTATATTTATTTGTTTATATCTATATGTCTTGGAATTTAAATTAAACCTCTCGCTCTATCAAATATACACTACTTAAAAAACTGTTTGTCCGTATTACTCAAAGCTTACCTGGAAGATAATGCTATTTAGCATTAAGATCGCATATCTACAGATTACCTATTTTTATTTTGTGCAATAAAGATTTTTATTTTTTTTTATTTTTTTATGAAATTCGTTGGTAATAAACGCTACAGTGAACTTCCTCATTTTCCTTTCTTATTTTCCACAATCAAAAATCACGCACGCGTAAAAAAATTAAATAAATCAAGGAATTTTCGTTAAAATCAGTTGAAAAATGCGATCTGTAGCGAGAACAGACAGACAGCCCGACGAAAGCATATTTTGGCCAATCTTGAAACTAAGTCACTTCGCTCGCTCGGTCAATAAATTCTATAGTAACTCTGTCTGTCTCTCTGTTTGTTAAGTTTTTACAACTAAACGGCTGGACCGATTTCAATGAAATTTGGTATATAGATAGATTATGACCGGGATTGAGACATAGGCTACTTTTACCCGACTGCACAGAAGGATAACGTTGTTATTGACAAACCACGCGTGTGAAGCTGCGGACGGGCGCTAGTTTTTCTATAATCAATTGATAGGTGTTCATCCGACTCGGCTTTCAATAGGTTTTCATTCATACTACTTGTTTCCACAGTAATTCACAGAAAAATGTTTGAAATAACCGTGGGAAAGTTATTCATTTCCAACATTTTGAATTCGAGCACTTCTGAAAATGAAATAGTAGCATTTTAGTACATTTTACATTTGAATGATGCTATCAAATAAATAGGATTTTAGTTCATCTGAAATTTAGGGGTTTCCTGATCGTTTTTAGTGCCTGTTCCACCTTCCACCAGACTATCCCCATAGTTGTGAAAATATACTTATACTAGCTGACCCACTCGCGGCTTCGCACGGGTGGTAAAAACATTATCCTCCTTTGCAGTCGGGTAAAATGTAGCCTAGGTCCCAATCCCGGTCACAATCTATCTATAAACCAAATTTTATCGAAATCGGTCCAGCCGTGTAGTCGTGTAAACATAGAGCCGGACTCCAAGCGACGCGGAGTGATGGAAGCGGCGCACAGTATGAAAAACCGGCCAAGTGGGAGTCGGACTCGCGCACGAAGGGTTCTATACCATTATCTATAAAAACGGCAAAAAAATCATGTCTGTTGTATGGGAGCGCCCCACTTGAATATTTATTTTATTCTGTTTTTAGTATTTGTTGTTATAGCGGCAACAGAAATACCTACATCATCTGTGAACATTTTAACTGTCTATCACGATTCATGAGATACAGCCTGGTGACAGACCCTAAAAATGACTGAAGAACGGCCATCCACATTTTTATATTAAAAAAAATTATAAATAGGTAGGTACCTACAGTTTAAAAAATGTGTTTGTATTTACTAGTGTCCTCATATAGAGATTTTGCGTAGGCATAAAATGTATGAATTTTAACTCCAATGGCTTAAAAGATATTTTAAAAATGTGTATTTTTTTTATTACTATATTTTACCATTAGTAGGATTCAAAATCTTATTTAATATATTGTTTGACATTGTGTTAATAACATATTAAAATATTTGATCCTTATCTTTGAAGAACTTGGGAGTTGAGATTGTGGTTGTGGTCAAACGAACATTTACTCAAATAAAAAAAAAAACATTTCGACGAATTGAGAACCTCCTCCTTTTTTTGAAGTCGGTTAAAACTTAACTGTAATTGAACTGAATTAAATAAATCCTTAATTAAAATCAATGCTGTAACACTAGCTTATTAACATACGCTATCTGAAAATTCATAAACATCAAAAATATGGCTTAAGGTATGATTCCGATCTCGGCATCAAACTGCAGTGCTGCCGCAACACTGCTGGTCCCCATACATTCTCTATAGATTTATGTAGTGTTGTCCTGCTGCCGGCGCCTCGGCAGACCAATAGTGACGCGTTGACGAATAAATTTGCAACAAACGATGAATTTCTCACCACGAACAGCGCAACACTGCCGCATTGCTCGGAATCAGCGCGGCAGGCAGCACTGCTGCGCAGCACCACAGTGGCACCACTGCTGCTTGCTGCCGAGATCAGAATCATACCTTTATTCCACAAATCTCCTGAGACAATCCCCTGCACGCTCACTTCGAGTGCCGGCAGTATGAATCGAATTATTTTTCAGAGTTACTTATCTTTTCATCTGAACAAGGAAAAAAGCAAAAACACAGAAATTATTCATCTCCAACTTCCTCAAAAACGTCAGAAAATATTATTTGGTCTCAAGTTAGAATTTCCTGATTATTCTGCCTCGAGTTATGGAGCTCAATACAAGGGCATGTCTTATGATAGATGTCTTCGTACAAATGAGATTGCTGCAGTGGGCCACAGCTTATTCAGGCGGTAGCTAGTCATGTCATGGCAATCACTAAATGTCAAAGATAATTTAAAATTATTAAAGAGGATTGGTGAAACCGGACCTCCACAATATAAAAAAGATCAAAAAACTTTATATGACAATTTGTATCTAAGTTTGTTGTTATAAGTATAATTATTGATTAAAACGGGTATTTATTGCGTATATTCGTTTTTTATTTGTTATCCCGAAGTTTCGGCTGTGTGCAGTTGAAACGTCGGGATAACAAATAAAAAAGGTACATACGCGATAAACACCCGTTTTAATTAATAATTATGTACAGTGATCGCGAAAGTTTGAAAAATGGTGTTATAAGTATGTTAGACTTTAAGGTATTTATAGATATGGGGCTTGTTATCATATTTTATATGTGTACATTGTTGCCTGAAATAAACCTTATATTATATGACACAGAAATAAAGCTAAACTCGCTGTTGCAACTTGACTTGACACCCCATTTTTATCCCATGGGACCTGATTTATGGGATAAAAGCCTATGTGTTAATTTAGGTTATAATCTACGTACATACTAAATTTCATCGAAATCGATTCCGCCGTTACGATGTGATTAAGAAACAAACTTTGACAACCTCCGTGGTGCAGTGGGCGAATAGCCGGCTGAGACGCAGGAGGTAGCGGGTTCGATCCCCGCTGCGGAACAAATGTTTGCATAATCTACAGATATTTGTTCCGGGTCTGGTTGTTTCTCTATATATTATAAGTACGTATTTACAAAAAAAAAATGTATATAAGCAATGTATCAGTTATCTGGTTCCCATAGTACAAGCTCTGCTTAGTTTGGGGCTAGATAGCGTTGTGTGAAATGTCCAGCAATATTTATTTATTTAAACAAATAAATAAACAAACATTCAAACTTTCGCATTTATATATTAGTCTGATTACTATTAAAATCCCGACTAAGTTAAAAACCCGCGAATTTAAACGTAAAGCTTCAACGCCAACCAACTAACCGCAACGGTGAGAAAACTTAGTACCTCGAAGCATGATTTCTCGAAAATTGTGAACCCTGCGTTTTATTTATCTATTTTATTGCAAGATTAATGCTAAAAGCATTTTCTCCATGCCAACCTCATAACCCTACAAACGGCCAGTGGATGGTATTAGCAAGAAATAATTGTAAAGATTGTTTGAAATTGGTTTACTATGCACCTTTTTAATGAGTAGAGAATTCCATAATTTAATTGAACCAGCTAAACAGTTAAAGCTATGAATAAGGTCCAAGGAACTCTGCTAACTTATAATTGAAATAATCTTGGGTTGCTACATTTGTCTAGAAATATAAACACTGCGCAGTTTGTAGACTATGAAATTAAATTAGGATAATTAGTGCACCTTGTAAACTATGTTTAATTAGATAAATTAATTTATATTGCTGGACATTTCATACAGCGCTATCTAGCCCCAAACTAAACAGAGCTTGTACTATGGGAACCAGATAACTGATAGAGTACTTACGAGTATATACATTTTTTTTTGTATATACATACTTATAATATATAGAGAAACAATCAGACCTGGAATACATATCTGTAGATCATGCAAACATTTGTTCCGCAGCGGGAATCGAACCCGCTACTTCCTGCGTCTCAGCCGGCTATTCGCCCACTGCACCACGGAGTGTTCTGGGCAGTGTTCGTGACGTCTTCTCGTCCAAAATACCTGTCTGAAGACGGAAGTCTTTGATTAGTGTGTTACCAGTCACCACTGGTAACACACTAATCAAAGACTTCCAAACCACTTTCCACCCACCACGTTTCGTTTCACCACGTGCCATACGACACCTCGTATGGCACAGAAACGTGATCTTTCACTATGGGCCTCATAAGAAGGCTTTCGGTCACTCAGCGTGCTATGGAGAGGACTGTGCTTGGTGTTTTTGATTGAGAAATAAAGAGATCCGTAGACAAACCAAGGTGTCAGACATAGCCAAGAGGATTAGCAAGCTTAAGTGATAGTGGGCGGGCACATAGCGCGAAGAACTGACTGCCCTAGAACCTAGAAATCGCAGGAACTGCCCCTCTATAGATGGAAAAAAGACTGTTAAAGGTTGCTGGAAGCCGTTGAAGGCAGGCCGCAAAAGACACATTAATTTATGTATTTTATATTTTTTTATAATTATATTGTATTTGTGAGTATTATTATATTTATGTAGGCAATTATGTAGTTAGTAGTTTTTAATTTCTATTTATATTTGGTGCAATAAAGAATTAAAACAAACACACAAGAAGTTTTTGTTTATTATTAATTTATTTCTTAACTTAACAACTTAAACTTGACTTTGGCACTAGAAATAAGCTTCCAGCTCACGCCATCATAGTACAAAGAAATGTCAAGTAGGCCAATACGGTTTGAAAAATAAATGCTGTAAAATTGTGTAAAAACACAGATCATAGTGTACTTTCTCGTATTAATATCCATTTGTGCTGGTGAAGGGTATTTTATCAATGTCGTTGGCAAGTCATGTTGGTGTGCATATTATTACTACACTATTCGTGTAATAAAAAGTGCCTTTTGACATGCAAATATCACAGGAAAAATATAATGAAATCTTCATCTAGAACAATTTATTAGAAAACAAGCTTCCGCCCGCGGCTTAGCACATGTGTTAATCCAGGTTATGATCTACGTACATACCAAATTTCATCGAAATCGGTTCAGCCGTTCCGACGTGAAAAAGTAACAAACATCCATACATACATACAAACATTCGCCTTTATAATATTAGTGGGATTGACGTAAAAAAATTGGTTTCTAAGTTCTGTAACTTATGGCACTGCTAAATTAAGATAAATATATAGATACGGTACCAGCGGTACCTGTAAGTACCTACCTACTACATGTTTTTACTTGATAACAAGTGGATATAACTCCAGAATTCACATAGTTGCACGTTTCATACTCGTAGTATTGGCAATCAACACTCATTGAAAAAACACTCATTATGCGGAACATTTTTGCACACATAATTTTAAATATCCTTATTTTTATTTTATTGTTTTGTATTTCACTCATGACATGATATTATCTGAACTGTATTTATATGAATTGTTGATATAATAATATGTACCTAGATTATTTAATTAATGTAATGGGTTCACATTCACGTTAATTGTGTTGATTAAATAAAAAAAAATACTTTTTAAAGAACAGTACTAAATAGTACTAATTGGGTACTAAATAATATTGAAAAAATCACACAACGAGTCACACCCCCTGTAACAGTGTAACTCGCTGGGAGAAAAATTGCCAACGAGTTACACTGTGACTCATTTGGGTGTATAAATCATAGTCACACTAATATTATGCGAAAGTTTGGATGTTTATTTATTTATTTGTTTGTTACGTCAATCACGTCGTAACGGCTGAACCGAATTAAATTAAATATTTACGTAGATTATAACCTGGATTAACACATAGGCTACTTTTATTCTATAAATCAGGTCCCATGGGATGAAAATTGGGTGTCAAGTCAAGTTGCAACAGGGAGTTCAGCTTTATTTCTAGGTTACTTTCACATTTACTAGTGTAACGCGTGTGAAGTCGCGGGCAGCAGCTAGTAGTTGAATATTTTAATAAGCATGTTATGGTATGTTGCCTGTAATTAATAATATATTATTATTATAATTAAAGCGCGCCCCTGTCAAAAGGTAATTACTACCATGCCAACACTGTAGCTACTTACTCCTACATTATAAATGGGGTTATGTGAACCTTTGTTTATTCAGATTTATGATAGCGAATAGATTTAGAGCATGGTGGTGACAGTTTGGAGAATGTGCTTGTTAGAAACAAATTATCCTTTCACCGCACTGGTTTTATTATTTACACATTATGTTATTTTCATTGTTAGGTCCAAAAAAAAAAGATTTTTTCTCGACCTCTTTGGGTACGATTAATTTAGACCCTTTAGAACTCCAACCTCTTTTATCCCTCTTTATCTCTTTTATTTATTTTACATATACATAGGTACTACACTAGCTGACCCCGCGAACTTCGTACCGACTTAGAATCAATAAATTTTGTGTTGCTAAGCTGAGTTAATTTTTTTTAATGTCCTTTTCCGTGCACGTACCCACTATAATCAACTATCTCTATATTCAAAGTAGAAAATTATTAAAGTACTAATATAGCTATTAAAAAATAGGGGTTGGTGGTAGAAAAGTGACAATGTATGGTTGTAAGTATGTATTTTTTATTGCCGAATCATAAAAAAGAAACAATAAAAAAAATTATCCAGAACATAACAAATAAAAAATTTGGTGTGGATCACCCTTATCACATAGGGGTATGAAAAATAGTTTACGTCCTATTCTCAGACCTACCGAATATACCTACACAAAAAAAAAAGAGTGTGTGTACTTATGTACACGCGTTAGAAGTTATACTTCTTTGGCGTATGGAAATAATGTAATAATTTTTAATTAACGATGTAAATAAATTATACATACCGACAATTAACCTCAAATCTATAAATGCACTCAAAACAGTTTATTCAAATCAGTTTTATCACTAATATTCAATAAAATAAATAATAAATTATTAGTATCAACGTCGTATATGAAATTGATTTAATAAAAACACCAAAATAATATTTATTTATTCACACTGTTTAATTGTACCCTTACGAAACACGTGTTCTACATATAAAAATACTAGAACTTGAACATAGTTATCAATTTTCATACCACCTAGAACTAACTTCATGCTGTTAAATTTAGGTGTCGGTGTGCGCGCGCATCGTAAAAATTCACTCTCATCATTTTTCTCCATCGCGCCAAAAGAAGTATAACTTCAAAAATTCATAAGAATCGGTGAAGCAGTTTCGGAGGAGTTTTGTTACAAACACTGTGACACGAGAATTTTATATATTAGATACCTATATATATATTTTCATAGTACGTGGTTTGTCTATAAAATAACTGTTTACCCTTTCATCATTACATCCACAGGACATCCACTGCTGAACATAGGCCTCCCCTACAGATTTCCAAAGCGATCGATCTTGTGCGGCCTCCACCCAACGGCTCCTAGCAAACATTATCAGGTCTTCTTTCCATCTATGCGGGGGCCGTGTTACGCTGCACTTTCCAGTGTGAGGTCTCCTCTCGAGAACCTTTCTGCCCCAAGGGCTGTCAGTTCCTCGACATTTTATACATTAGAGGAATACTTTAATAAATAATGACATGATTAATTTGAATAATTATAATTGAATACTAAATGTTTGACATAAATAGTGTAATGTTACTAACAATATATTTATAAGAATACAAATATGAAAGCTTTACAAGCTTATTGCACGCCCCTGAGTGGGGTAGAGTATAGTGAAACTATTTTATATTAAATATTACATCTTTCTGTATAACCTATATTCTGGCAATAAATGATTATGATTATGATTATGAGCTATGTGCCCTGCCCACCTGCTATGTCGGCGACTTTGGTTAGTCTACGAATCTCCTTATTTTAACGCCGTCATATTTCACCTAAATTCAAGTCAGTGATTTATCTCCCGGGAAAAACTACAAAAAGCCTAGTTTTTCCATTTGTCATATTTAGGTTAATGTGTAAAATATGTAGCCGCAATACTGTGGTTTTGTAAGTATCCATTTACTGGATTCTTACGAATGAGAGCCATTTATTATTACTAACGGGATATGCCGGAAGAATTGTAGTGCGCGAGGCAGCCGGAACAAATTTATATTAATATTATATACTAGCTGTTTCCCGCGACTTCGTACACGTTACACTAATACTACTCCATATTTCAAGTCTCTAAGATCAGCGGTTTACGCTGTGCGTTGATTTTCAGTCAGTCTGTCAGAACCCGTAACGATTATTTAATATATTGATGATAATATTGTTGATTAAGAACAGTCGATTTGCCCATCTTCAGGCGCTGGTAGTCATCCGGTATATCGTAAAACGTCTCTCAAAAACATTAAATCAATCAAATCATTAATTAATCAAATTTAATAGAACCCAAACACGATACATCTACTGTTATCCATTAATGAGTTCTGTAGATTCCCTCCAGGCTCCATCATCAGACCCTGGTGGTCTAACCATGATAAAATGTTTCATTATATACCTATAAAAAGCATTTATGCAAAGTTATACGTTCGTAAATGCAATTTACATTGTTTTAGAACAAACTACAACATCCCTTTTCAACCCGAGGGGGTGATTTTCAAAAATAGTAACTATGCCATGTATCATTATGTACCTTAGTAAGTGTTTATGCAAAGTTTTACGTTTCTTAACTTCAGGAATAATGTTTTATCATACAAAGTTCAACACCCCTTTTCACCCACCCAGGGAATTATTTTTGAAAAACAAATAAATACTATTTCTCTTATTTATGTTAAAGAGTATAATTGCCAAGTTTCAAGTTTATAAATCCAGGAACCACTGTTTTTCATAAAAACGTAAAACCCTCTTTTAACCCCTTTAGAAGATTTTGAAATGCATCCCGCATTTCAAAAAATATTTTCTTAGTACACCCCTACGCATCAAGACAAATATACCCTCTAAATTTCAAGTTTCTACGACCGGCGGTTTAGGCTGTGTCAGTCAGTCAGGACTTTGATTCTTATATAATATATATATATATTATATCACATTGATGGAACAAGCATATGACCGCACCTTAGAAACGTGCCCAATGATGCCAGCACACTGCCTTGCTTCCATCATCTTGAGGCATACGGTTGTAAAGCCTCATGCCTGTAATTGCGCCGACAACAATACCCTTCAAATCAAAACAGCAATGCTGCTTGGTGACAGAAGTAGGTATGGTAGTATTAATAATGCCTCAACCCCACCTAATATTAAATGAATCGTGAAGCGATTGAAATTGAGAAATTTCTAAATTTCAATCATAAATATGGCTATAGACTCTCAGTGTCCTGGAATCCGGTGATCACACATCTAGTGCACGTTGTGATCGGTCGTCTCAGTGCGTAGATACGGTTATTGCGTAGTGTAGTCGTAATATGAACATGGACTTTTCTAATTCTGAAGACTAATTGAGGGTAGTTCCTGCAGCTGCCATCACTCTCTCTTAGTACTCCAGTCTGCCCGTGACCACGGCAACAGCAACACACTCGAAACGTCGGGAATTTATATAAAAAGGTAAATAGATATATAAGATAGTTCTTTATTGCACACCATAAAACCAATACAAATAAAAAATAACATCGTAAATCTATTGTTACAATTGGCGGTCTTATCGCTAAATAGCAATCTACCAGACAACCTTTGGATGGAATAGACTGTTTGGACCTGGGGTGTAATGGTGTACCTAACATACCTACTACATGTACAAACTAATATTATAGATATAAAAAAAATACGCGATATATAACCGTATAATATTAGTAATTATACTTTTGGCTCTTACACTACATCAAACTTTGGTCGACCAACACTGAGGGGGGGAAATGGTGTGTCAGAAATTAATGAAACCATCGATATTAACGAGTTTTGCTACATTTCTTACCACCCGGTAATTTGTCAGCGGGATTATATTAAACGAACATTCTTTTCCGAGTGCTATGAGAATGGTATATAAAATAGTATTTTTATTTTTATAGTGTTATCCGAACACAAACGCAAAATTCCAAGATTTTAAAACCATCTCAAAAATTTTCAAGCCTAGACGGGACTTGAACCCGCAACCTTCTTCTTGATACGAGAATGCACTATCCAATTGTGCTACCAGGCTCTGTCACGTAAGGGTCGTCACGTAAGGATCACGTATATCTATAACATTTCACCAGACATCTTAGACAATTTATTAAGTAGGCAGTTATTTATAAAATTACAAGAGAGTGGGTATTATCTGGTAAAGAAAATCAAATAACTCGAAAACAATTGAAAAATACCTAGTCTTAGAAGAAAGTGTAACTTGGGCCAAACTCTTAGCCCGAAGCCCGGGGCACCGCAATATAAGTTACGGAAGCCAATACACGAACTGTGGACCTTTTTGTTCTGAGCATATTGTTTGGAACACGCGCGCTAACGGTTTGAGGCTTTTTTGTACCCTTGGCACCAGTTTCTGACGTTATGAAGCCGGCACACAGACTAGACAGACTTTGAAATACTATATAAATCGTGGTAAATAGTTTTCAAGCTTGTCTTAAAAGGTTTCAAGCTCGTCTTACAAGGTTTCAAGCTCGTCTTACAAGGTTTCAAGCTCGTCTTACTAGGTTTCAAGCTCGTCTTAATAGGTTTCAAGCTCGTCTTAATAGGTTTCAAGCCGTCTTAATAGGTTTCAAGCTCGTCTTAGAAGGTTTCAAGCTCGTCTTAATAGGTTTCAAGCTTGTCTTAATAGGTTAATAGGTTTCGAGGCCGACTACATATCTATGTATCGATACTTAAGCTGATGGCGTCCCTATTTTAAATAAATAAATTAATAACTCTTTATTGTTACTCCAAATTATAATTGATCGACCGAAGCGAGATCTCCAGTTTAACTTGGACGAATCGGCGTTATATGTATGTTTGTTTCGAAGCATTGATCCGAACATCGTGAAATTTGATATATAGGTAGAAAATGTTAGCACAATTCTGGTGTTACTAAATGAGCTAAAAATATGGAGGGGTTATTGAGATATTGGGGTTTAAGAGGGGTAAAAAATCAAAATATGACTATTAGGTCAAATGGGACGTTTAATGCATGGTCTTCATCAGTATATTTCGACCCTGTTTTATTTTTAGTTTAATTCTTGTCGTCGAGTTATTAGGCATAATAAAAACGGAAATTTGACGAAATTCACAGGGTACACCAGTGACCTCACAGTGCTGAAATTTGGTATTCATATAGCTTTAGTAACACAAATATAGGGAAAAGTCTGAAATCTAGAATAACTGCAATTTCCACCCCAAAAAACAGTAACCAATTAACATTTATTTGTAGTACCTAGGTAGACGACCTCGCTGGCGCAGTGGGCGAATAGCCGACTGAGACGCAGGAGGTAGCGGGTTCGATTCTCGCCGCGGAGCAAATGTTTGCATGATCTACAGATATTTGTTCCGGGTCTGGATGTGTTCCTATATATTATAAGTATGTATTTACAAAAAAAAGTATATAAGTACTCTATCAGTTATCTGGTTCCCATACTACAAGCTCTGCTTAGTTTGAGGCTAGATAGCGCTCTGTGAAATGTCCAGCGATAAAAAAAAATATTATTGTCAATGTGGGTATATTTACTTATGTGTATTGTTTTATTTTATTACAAGTGATCAGCGCTCTCATAAAATTTAGCTTTTGTTTTGTTAATGTACACCCCTCACCATTATTGTAATGTTACAAGAATTATCTCCATCCCAAGGTTGTCTGGATGAAATTGCTTCTAAACGATAAGACCGCCCATTGTACTTGTTGCTTTGTGAATTTTTATTTTTACGGTCGTTTCTTTTGGTGTAGTATTTTCATTCATTCATGAACTCCCGTTACCTGTAACTGGAATGAAACTGTAGATCAAGTTAGTTGGTTGTAATTTCATAGCACTATTTATTTAGTCAAAGATTATGAATAATATTTTTTTGGTTTCTTTTAGTTCCTATATAAACATTCAGTTCACTAAATATATTAAAAGCAAAAATGCGTTATTAATTTTATTAATTAATATAATTAGTAGAATAAAAAAAAAATTAAATGATGATAATTTACATAGGACGTGCCCCGCAGTACTAAAGTCGGTCGTGATTTCTAGCCAATGGCAAGCAAGTATTTGATAACAAATTCAAAGTGTCAAAGTGTCAAGCATATAGCAGTAGGGAATAGGGATTTGTCAGAATCTGAAGCTAACAAAGGTCTTTTGATGAAAAAATACCTGTTATGTGGTGGATTCCTAAATCCGTCAGTAACCAGTTACGACTCGTTTGTCCTTGAAAACGTGTCAAAAGTTTGACTTTTTTTCAAGGAGATACGAGTCGTCTATCAGAGAACATCACGCAATAACTTTAAAACCCAAAATCCTAGTTACCGAAATATTAAGGTTTTAGGAATTCAAATAGTTAGTCAATATTAATGACTGCAGGACCACTGATTATTCGGCCCATTATTCTGACGTTACCAACTCTGCCAGGTCTGTCAGTGTCTCGATAACGTTAGAAACTCGTGCTAGGGTACAGCATTTGTTTTCGTCATGCCCGTTGTCGGTCTTTCAGGCTTCCACGGAGATGTTGAAACTGGTCCAAGGATTTCAGAGGACTTGTTCAGATCAAATTGTTAGAGATTGTTCGAAATGTAGGTACGTTTGAAATCTAGCTGGAACGTTTCAAATAAGATAAGATAAGATAACTCTTTATTGTACACCAAAATAAAATACAGAATATTACTGGTAAATTGGAGCTGGCCAGAAGTTTGTGATTTCTCTGAAAATGCCCTTAAATTTGTTATGGACTGGCTACGCACAAACCTTCTCACCCTTAACATATCCAAAAGTAAATTTATTGCTTTCACTCCCAATCTATCCACTCCACCTTCCTCTCTATCTGTATGTGCCCATGTTTGTTCAAGAGATGCAGTCCCCACCACTTGCAATTGTACGCGCATAGAGCAAACATCTTGTCTCAAATATCTTGGCGTCATGATTGACAACGCTCTAAATTGGAAGAAGCAGATAGATTCAACAGTATCCCGCATAAGAAAGCTGTTATTCGTTTTCAAAACTCTAAGAACAGTTATTGACCTAAAATCCTTAAAAATCATCTACCTGGCACTAGCCCAATCCATCATAGCGTACTGCATCACTTCCTGGGGTGGCTCAGTTAAAACCTCGATGCTAAGACTAGAAAGGGCTCAGAGAGCTGTTCTTAAAGTGATGAATAAAAAACCTATCTGGTTCCCTACTACTGAGCTTTACTCGATCTGTTCAGTCCCCACAGTTCGGCAAACATTCATTTTGCAAACTATTCTTCGCAAGCACTCTCAGTTGTTCTATGACCCTAACCTGAAACATTCGAAACGGAGAGCAGATAAAGTTTGCAAAATAGCTCAACGACGTACAGCAGTGGCAAGTCGTCACTTCTTTTTTATTAGCTCTTCCTTGTACAACAGAGTTAATAAGGAAATTAGCATTTACCCGCTACCCCACAACAAATGTAAGATTAAATGTCTAAAGTGGCTTAAATCTTTAAATTACGAAGATACTGAGGACCTCCTAAAGATTCCCAAATAGTGCCTACAAACAAAAACACACACTCCATTACACACATACATACACATACACCCTCACACAAACACACACACGCACACACACACACACACACACACACACTCACAAATACATCCACCCACACAGATCCTTCTGGTCTGTTGGAGAATAACTAGAATTTTTAGTTTAGTTTTATGATAATGTACCATTTACCTGATTGGAACTCATAGATATATAGGAGGAGGGCGTTGGTGTCTGTAACACAGTTTTCATACTAATACAGGCATCATCGTTTTAAACTGTACACATGACTGTATATTTGTTGTTCCTTAATAAATGCTTTATTATTATTATTATTATTATTATTATTATAATTTAGTCAAATGGGCGGTCTTATCGCTAAAAGCCATCTTTTCCAGATAACCTTTGTGAATAGTTTGACAATTCTACAAATGATTGTAGTAGTAGTAGAGCCTTGAGAAAGAGTTCATAATCAAATTTTTTTTTATTAATTTAAATCACAAGGATCACTTTGAAACGTCAATTTGACTGCCTGTTCTTTCGTGACTAAGCCAGGAAAGACAGGCAAGAAACAAGGCTGGTTGTTCTTTTGGAATACATAACAATACAGGCTGTTTGGTAATATACTGACGATATTCAAGTGACGGTTTCTCAAAACATAAAAAAGACTTCTCGAAAAAAAAAACTACTAGTTATATGATAAAATTTTAAAGAAAATCGACTAAGTTTAGGTGATTAATACGGTATAAAACTTACTGCCCACTTTTGTAATCGACATCCAAAAATAAAGGCCGATTTGATAACTCTTTCGGAAATGGCTGCGGGTTTTGGGTTAGAAAGGGACAACAAGAGATATCTCGAGACGTCACCAATACAGTATCTCTGGTTAGATGGCAAGCATTATGCAATAGCACAACATAAGTTTAATAAAGGATTTGTTTTTACATGCCAAAATAAATTTCGTTTTTCTATGGTAAACATTTCACAAATTTATTTATTATGCTCATCAGAATAGCCCCTTTAATTTTTGTGCGTATATTATGAAACACCCTATATAAAAAATAAATTACGTCTAAATTATAAAATTTTTGACGGAGTTGGAGCAATTTAAATTCCAAGCTTCTCTATCATCTAAATAATCCGATATGTTATAGTAGGCTTTTTTGTAAAGATTTTGTTTAGTTACGTTTTTAAATTTGTCAAAATTATTTATTTGTGTTCATCCCTTGGAGTTTGTTATAAAAGCGTACACTTTAACGTGTGTCGAGGTTGAGTGATTTAATCTGGGTCCCACGTTCTTATACGTACGACAATGTCGTATAAAGACCGTTGGCTTTTAAACCCGATTCTTATTGAATTCAAAATCAAATTAAACATTGAAATTGACTGAAAACTGTTCAAAGAGTCAACCAAACAAGAAAGTTGTTTAATAAAATCCGAGAAAAAGTGCAACTTGGAATGATCGAAAGTCAATCTAAAGTTGGTCGTCTCGAAGCAATCAAATAATATTTCTGATATTAAGGTAGGGCTGACACTTTTACTCTTTTAATCGTGACTTATCAATAAAAACATAACCCGCGCAGTCGGGTTAAAACTAGAATATATTCGGGAAAAGCAGTTTCTTGCGTAAGGGCTCGCTCGGGGAAGAACTACCACCATACCTATTTTTGCCGCTAAGCAGCATTTCTATATTTCGGTTTGAAGGGTATGGTTTTCCGGTGAAATTACGGGTAGATGTGGCTTTACACCAGTATACTTCAAGTTGATGGACGCAGGGCAGGGCATTGTAGAGCACGTTTCTAAGCTGCGTGACTAAAGGTATGATTCCGATCTCGGCAGCAAGCAGAAGTGCTGCCGCAGCACTACTGAGATTACATTCCGAGCTCGGCCGGAATGCCGCGGCAGCACTGCTGCGCGGCAGGGTCACCCTGCCGCCGCGTAGTGACGCGCCCGGCGCCACAGCTATAGCACCTACGTGAATGTTGACAAATAAATTTGCAACTATTATGTCCACATTAGCAAAGGAAACGCATTATTTAGACATAGACAATAATTTATTTGCTAAATAGCACACATAATACATTTACAAAACATGATTTAAAATGTAAAAGATGAAAACATGTAAGACATAAACAAACACTAGGTGTAATAAATAATTAATTTTAAATATGAGGTAGGTATGTTGTGTGCTATAGCAGCAAAAGGGCCTCGACTCAGCATTATGTCAACTGGGTTAGTAGTTGACGCTGTTATTCTGCCTAGACCGCTTAATCACCCACCAGACCCGTACTTCGAATGAACCGTTTATTCAGCTAGGGAGCTGTGTGCAAAGTAAAGATATCAGAACAATATATATCTAACTACATATATCCACTTTATTATGATATCAACAAAGCAGAACAGTGACCATAGATTATAAATCTCTGTGTATGACAGCAACAAACGATGTATTTCTCACCACGAACAGCGCAACACTGCCGCCTTGCTCGGAATCAGCGCTGCAGGCAGCACTGCTGCGCAGTACTACAGTGGCAGCACTGCTGCGGCAGCACTGCTGCTTGCTGCCAAGATCGGAATCATACCTTTACGAGGCAATACTTTGTTATAGGCGATTGTTACCACTTAATATCAGGTGGGCATTATACCCACACTTTCAGGTTGTATAGTCTCAAGGTTTTAGGCTGACATTTTTATTAATCAACGTGACGATGGTAAGAGGCCAGACGGTATGACTCTTGTATCTTGTGAGAAGGGTAGGCCTTTGGTGTGGGACGCCACGTGCGTCGATACCCTTGCGCCATCTCATCTGTCTGGTACAGTGGGAGCCGGTGCAGCGGTTAATTCAGCCGAAGATCCCAAGCGGCGCAAATATGGAAGTCTCGACAGAGCTTTTTTGGGCCATTTGGGATCGAGACCCTGGGTCCATGGGGTACCGGGGTACAATGCTGTAAATAGTTGTATATTCTTTCTGTTTTTATTATAACTGTAATTGAGAGATTGACCTAAGGCGGGTTCCTATATCCGACGGTAACAAACTACGACTCGTATCTCCTTGAAAAAGTGTCAAACTAGTTTATAACTTTTGACACGTTTTAAAAGAGAAACCAGTACCGACGGATTACCCGCCATTAATCATACCTAACATTGACATTCTTTTATTATGTATTTTATAATACATACACACAACGCCGATTTGCCCAAGTTAATTTAGAGATCTCGCTTCGCATCAATATCCAAATTCATCAAATATACCAAATTTCATCAAAAAATTGTGTGAAGGAAAACACCGTGAGGAAATCTGCATGTCCTTGAATAAAAAATTCAAAGGCATGTATTTATGTACCATTTCGGTTAGTATTTCTAATAAGTAGGGATAGTCTTGACCACATGAAAACTTCTTTCCAAATAATATATTTTGTACTAAAACCTATTATTATAATTTATTGTGTTTATAGATTTTAGAGGTGAGAATTTTAGAGGTTTTTGTATAGTATTAATCTCGATAACTTGAATATTTATCTAGTAATCGATATACTTCTAATTTTGAAGATTTTTAAACATCGAGTCGACGTCGGCGCTTATGCATGCGCCGATGCCGCTTAGTAAATTTTACGGGTACTTACATCTTTACATAGTATAAAATGAAGTCGCTTCCGCTGTCTGTTCACTTAGATATTTTAAACTACTCAACGGATTTTAATACAGTTTTCAGCAATAGATCGGTTACTTTTTAGCCAACTGTGCAAAATGAGGGTAATGTTTTATTAAAAAACCACCCGTGCGAAGTGGTTTGAAAATTTAAATTTTTCTATTGTGATCGGGTTTGAAGAAAACTCATTTAACAACAACACTAGCCCTCTCCGTGTTTTCATATAATGTCGTACATATCATGACACGTTATTGGACTTCATAATATCAAAAAGCTTCAATTCGGACAGCCCTAGAATATTCTAGAAAGTTTAATCTAATGCTGTGAAATCCCCAGACAGTAATATGTTTTGATTTAGCCAAAGTCTGTTTGCGGTATAACTTTTTGAATTTTAGATCTAAAGTGCTAATACTTTCCTAACTTAATCTTTCGACTTCAAAGTAGGTCTCAAAACTAATCAAATGCTTCGTGATACTGGTGTTTTGTTGGTCACATTGATTTTTACTGTTCTATGACGACCGCCGTGGCGGCTTTGCCTGATACGCAGGAGGTTGCGGGTTCGATTCCGCGGAACAAATGTTTGTATGATCTACAGATATTTGTTCCTGGTCTGGGTGGTTTTCTATATATTATAATTATAAGTATGTATTTACACAAAATTAATAGATCGTACTAGATGGGAGAGCGAGGCAGAAGACCTTGACACTTGGGGAAAATCCGGCGCCAGCACAAGCGGGCTCTAAGACATGGACGTGCCGCAAACCCTGGACCTACAGGGGTCATATTTACCTGTAAAAAGTGTGTTCGTGGCTGCCGTTCCAAATAGGTCTCTTTAGTCATGAAAGAAAGTACCTATCCTATCCAACCTGACATTTACTTAAATAATCTTTTATAATTAATTAATTATTTTGACGACCTCTGTGGCACAGTGGGCGTACAGCTGGCTGTGACGCAGGAGGTAGTGGGTTCGATTCCCGCCGCGGGACAAATGTTTGCATGATCTACAAATATTTGTTCCTGGTCTGGATGTTTTTCTATATATTATAAGTATGAATTAAAAAAATGTATATATGTATTCTATCAATTATCTGGTTCTCATAGTATAAGCTCTGCTTAGTTTGGGGCTAGGTAGCGCTGTGTGAAATGTCCACCAATATTTATTTAATATTTATTTATTTATTTTATTTATAATAAAGGCCTATGATGATGATGATGCTGATATACAAACAAAAGTATATAAGTATTGTATCATTTATCTGGTTCCCATTGTACTCAATACTCAATCATTTATTGTATTCCACAATGTATTAATACGCAAACGTATTAACAACAAACTTTACTAGATGTTTTCATAAAACATATCTGTTTAAAGGGTACTTGTTACTTAATTTTTGTATATATTTTTTTCCGAAAAAATGTTAATCATCGTTTTTTATTATGTTTTTATCTTTTGTAATTGTATTATGTGTGCTATGTGGCAAATAAATTATTGTTTAGAACTATCATCGAAACTAATCGACTGGCGGTCAACCATCTAAGTACGCGTGGAACGCAGGTTAACCTAAACACGAGCAACTACTTAGTTTCATAATTACTGCTTCAGGCTCGACTCTTACAGATAACAAACTTTATACTGGCACATGAGGACATAAGACTGTATATTAATCTAATTTGCAAAGTTAAACAATGACTCTCTATGTTTTTCTGTGTCACAGATAACTTAAGTCTCATGGCACATCAAAAAAAGAAAGAAAGAAAGAAAACATTAAAAAAACACACACAGTAACAAAGAAAAATAAACACAACAACAATAAAATGTAACCTAAGCTCTAACAAACTAACAAACTTAAAAGCTCTGTTTGGGGATGAATTGGTACTCAGCTCAGCATGATACTACGGCATGTTAATATGCCACAGCGCTGGTCTTCCGCTGAGTCCAATTTGGATTTCCTCACGTGATACTAAAGATTGGTATAATTTAAAAATCTAAAGAATACTTCTATTTCTAAGATAACGGACTAGTAGTCTGGTAGATTAATTTTATTTAACAAAATACAAAAGATCGATTTAATTTACGAAGCAGTAATAAATGGTCTATGACTTTCAGTGCATGTCAACAAACGATAGAGAGACATAAAGTAAACCTCTGTGGCCTACACCCAAAGAGGGGATCCTAATCTTAAGTAATATAATAAACTGCAGCGAGCGAGAGCAGTTAAGCTATCTATAGATCGTTTACAACAGTCTTTAGATGATTCAACTGTTTCTTCTGTATTTTATTGTATATTCTTTCTGTTATAAACACTAAACGTTAAAGAATTAAAAAAGGCTTTAATAATAATTATTATTTTATCTTATAGCATGTGCCAGACTTTATGGCTTTAAGTGTTAATGTAATTATGAAAGAAAAAAACTAAAATTCCTTACAAGTTGGCCATTATAAGAGATCGTACAAGGTGTGTAATTTAAATCAATATAGCGACCACAAGTAGCTACTTACGGGAAAGAGTTGCAAATTAACGACTAATGACGCTTCCCCTTAAATGGAGGGTGACCATGCTTGAAGAAATTATAAATAATGCTAGACTTTTCACACAGCGTTATCTAGGCCCGAACTAAGCAGAGTACTATGGGAACCAGATAACTGATAGAATGCATATAATTATACTTTTTTGTAGATACGTACGTAAAATATAAAGATAAACATCCAGACCCAGAAAAAATATCTGTAGATCATGCAAACTTTTGTTCCGCGGTGGGTATCAAACCTGCTAACTCCTGCGTCTTAGCCGGCTATTCGCCCACTGCGCCACGGAGGTCGTCGATAAATTAAATAAAGGTCTTATTATTTTTTGCTTGAAAATTAACAAAATTGTAGGTAAAAGTACATAACTTACCCCTAAACATAATGTCACAGTCAAAACTCATAACCGGTCAAAACCGATTTTGACCGCAAAATTCAGTCTAAGCTAGTTTTAATAATAATAAGTCATTTAATTCAAGTAACACTAAATTAGTTACTGGATAGTAATGAACTCATTCTACGACCCATAAAGATATACCTTAGTTTAAAATATTAGGTAAACACAGTTAGGTATACACAGTTAGGTAAACAGTAGCCTATGTTACTCCGGGATAATGTAGCATTCTAATAGGGAAAGAATTTTTAAAATCGGACCGGTATTTTTTGAGTTTATTCGTTACAAACATATAACAATACAAATATTTCTTCTTTATAATATTAATTAATAGTATAAATAATAAAAACTTATGTTTATTTCCTACATAAACACTTCTGAGTACTCGGTATTCGGTACCCGTCCGCAGAAACGACGAAATATGACAACATTTTGACGCAATACATCGATCAGTTATCTGGTTCTCACAGTAGGTAGCTTTGGCTTGGGCTAGATATTGCTGTGTGAAATCTCCAGCATTTTTTTATACTGACTGTTTTATAATGGGCAGTGGAAGTCTTATGGCTTTATACGTCGCCCCCATAGATTTCCGTTTATTCCCGAGGACACAACTGCTTGGCTCAACCACTAGTGTCATATTTCTCCAGTCTTGCACACCTAACGGCGCTGAGCAACTTTTATCTTTCCATGTAGTGAGGTCCTAAAAGTCATAAATAAAACACAAAAAAATAAATTTTATGGTCAACGCAATGGTATTAATAAACAGACGCGCCTGTATAAAGATTGATGATCAGATAAATGCTGTAGAATTCACGTGGAAACCGCCATTTGTAAGTTATAATGTAGCTGCGAATAATAACACCTCAGTGGGACCTGTTACCTGGTTACGACGGATCTACGCGGCGTCTACGCTGCGGCTAGGATGCGTATACAAGGCAAATAACTAGTGGTTCGCTCCGAACTGAGATCTCGCGTAATCTTTACCCTTTTTTGGGCTATAAATTGCAGTAAATTTGGATTTCAGACTTGCCTATATTTGTGTCACTAAAGCTACAAGCATACCAAATTTAAGCATTGTGGGGGTCACTGGTATACCCTGTGAATTTTGTCAAAATTCAGTTTTTATTATAGCTAATAACTTAAAACTAAAAATAAAAACGGGGTCGATATGTAGTCATAAAGACTTTTTATTAAACGTGCCATTTGACCGGATCTCATTTTGTTTCTTTTTACCCCTCTTGAATCCCAATATCTTAACAACCCCCCTACATTTTTAGCTCATTTAGTCACACCAAAATTGTGCTATCACTACCTACCTATATACCAAATTTCACGATGATCGGATAAACGCTTCGAAAGTTATCCTCGAACTAACAAACAAACATACATACATACAACGCCGATTTGCAATAGTTGATTTAGATATCTCGCTTCGCTCGATCAATAATACGGATTCAAAATAAAATGTATAATTTACCCTATCTTGGTACTAAATTGTAATATTACCCTCCGAAATTTCAGTATTTCGAATATTCAGTATTTTAATTTCTTTCGGTCGATCTGGAAATCTATGGGGTAGGTCAGTGTTCAGCAGTGGACGTCGTATGGCTATTATACTGATGACCATTGCTTATTTTTTTTATAGTCAAGTGCTTGACCTCACCTGATGTTAAGTGATGGTGTGATCGAAGATGGAACACGCTTGCCTAGAAATAACCTATTCACTCTGGACTTGAAGACTCCAAGATTATAACTGGTTTGGAAAAACATAAGCCGGAAGTGAGTTCTACTCCTTACTTGTGCTAACAAGAAAAGTTGAACCAAATCGTATGGTACGGCAAGGTGGTATGCCGACCAGGTATGGGTGGTACTCTGCTTGTCCAGTGGTGGAAGGGGGAAGGAGGGATTAGGTCATACAGAATGGCTGAAATTATTGGGAAATTAGATACTATGTCCGATCTTATAAATTTAGACCGATTTTGACGAAATTACAGATAGATTATGACCGGGATTAGGACATAGGCCACGTTTTACCCGACTGCGCAGAAGGAGCGTATAAAAGTATAGGTGTATAGTACTGTTTATGGTATTGTTATTTATTTTAATATTATGAGAGAATTGTTAAAATCGTACAGTACCTACGATAATATACGAATTTTCCATGCAACGTTCGTTTTAAAGCTTTTACGCTTAAAACAGCCTTTTCGCAAAATATACACAGCAAAATGTACCTTAAAGTACTTACGAGCACTCCGTGTGAACTCTTCCTTTCAGTTAATGCTTTTTGCACAGAACTGTACTCTTAGAAACGCCCTCTCTACCATTCCATGATATTTTAAGAACCGGTGTCTGAAAGTATTTTGTGAGTCTAGCAACGCACCTGTTGCTGTACACGGCGTATTTTAAACGCGTGCGTAAACGCGATTCTTAACTTATTACTTACTAGCTGTTGCCCGCGACTTCGTACTTGTTATCTACTAAATGTGTAGGTAACCTAGAAATAAAGATAAACTCGCTGGTGCAACTTGACTTGACCCCCTATTTTTATCCTACGAGACCTGATTTATGGGATAAAAAGTAGCCTATGTGGTAATCCGGATTCTAATCTACGTAATACTAAATTTCATCGAAATTAGTTAAGCCGTTACGACGTAATTGAGTAACAAATAAATAAATAAATAAACAAACATCCAACTTTCGCATTTATAATATTAGTGTGATGGATTTTTGGGAATCTACGGTGCCAGCGACGCCGTAAATGCGCTTTCGTGAAACGCGCAAAGTCTGCGAAGTTTAAATCTGAATAAACTGCTTTAGGATGCCGCCATTGGAGCATGTCATTTTGCACCTACAAGATGATATAAGTTACCCCTGGAGAACTTACCCATAAAAGCTTTTAGTAATAAGCTATGCGTTTGCAATACCAACAGACGAGCGCAGGTCATGGTGACCCCTTAGCATGCAAACCCTATAAAAGTTTATCTATACAGAAGAATAGAGAAAAAGTACATTTCTAAACCCTTCCTATTACTTCACTACTTAACTTCTATGCAAGAAAGAGGCAGGTATCACACGAAATATTTGGACTTATCTCGGCTACCCCCTTGTGGGATATGTTCAATAGTTTGCGTACGGATTAGAAGATATTTTTTTTATACGACCTGATGATGAAACAAGGATATGGCCCATTTGATGTTAAGTGGTAACCATCGCCTATAACAAATATTACCTCGTAGGTCACTCACGCTAAAAAGGCGTCCTACGACGCACAGCTTTACGTCCATCAACTTGAGGCATTCAAGTGTAAAGCCTCACATTTAATTTCACCGGAACCCATAACTTTCAAACCGAAACACAGCAATCCGGCAGAAATAGTGGTGGAAGTTTCCCCGGACAAGCACTTTCACAAGGAACTCTACTACTCTTAAAATGCTTATCATGGATATAGTCGTGAGCGAATTATATATTATCTATACACTATTGTACTGCAGGGTGCTTCTAATAATTTAGTTCGATGGCTTTTTAATGTCTTCTTGTGTCTATAATTTTAAATGGACCTTTTCACTGTATTTCAGGAACATTTGAAATTGAATACTTTGGGTAAACACATTACACCCTTGTAGCGTTCTGAGAACGAAAGATATTCATCCAATACGGTGTGGGCCAAACATCACCTGTATTTGTTAGGGGGTCTAAAACATCACGACGTATCTCCAAGGGGAATGAGGGGGTAAAAAAGTGGGCAAAATAACCTCACGTGATTAAAGGTCGACCGCTTATGAATGAGTACAATAGATTATGTTTAATAGTAGCGCCAGTATTGCCCTCTACCGGGCTTGATTGTAAATAAACATTATCACAATCACACTAATATTATAAATGTAAAAGTTTGGATGTATGTTTATTTAATTGTTTCTTTATTTGTTTGTTACTCAATGACGTCGTAACGGCTGAACAGATTTCGATGAAATTTGGTATATATAGGTAAGTATATTAAAACCTGGATTACCACATAGGCTACCTTTTATCCCATGGGATAAAAATGGGGTGTCAATTCAAGTTGCAACAGCGAGTTTAGCTTTATTTCTAGGTTACCTACACATTTAGTAGTGTAACGCGTACGAAATCGTGGGCAACAGCTAGGCTTACAAATGCGAAAGTTTGGGTTTTTGCTTGTTACAAACATCCAATCGTCGTAACGGCTGAACCGATTTTTATGAAATTTGATGTGTACGTAGATGGTAGATGTACGTACCTGGATTAACACATAGGATACTTTTCATTGACAAACAACGCGTGCGGAGCTAGTAAATAAATTATGGTTTCTGCTATTTTCTTAATTTGGGAATCTTGGCTAAATTTTCCGAGACACAAACCAGAAAATGTATATAGTTTATTGTGTAGCAATAGAAACTTGTATTATTGACCAAAATAACACTAATTGTGGATTTAGAGGAACAGGTGTCGCAAACATTCGGGCTAAGCCGAGACTTTAATCGTTTGTTATAAATGGTTGCGCTATTTATCTTGAACTCTTGGTTATTTGGCTTAAATAGTCGGTGCTACGTTTTGGTTAGGGCTGACACTTTATTTTGTTAGGTTCGATATCAAAATTGACACGGTGGAGCTGGTCCACAAACTTAAACTCACTCAGCGAGCTATGGAAGGGGATTATGCTCTGAATTTCTCAGAAGGATAGAATCTGAAACGAGGTTATCCTTCAGAGAGCCACGGTAATCGACATAGCTTAGAGGGTTAGCAAGCTGAAATGGCAATAACTAAATCAATAACTGCTGGAGTAAACGTGTTGTGGAGTGGAGACCACGTCTAGGCAAGCGAAGTGTAGGACGCCCTCCGGTTAGTTGGAGTGACGATTTGCGCGCTGAGGCTGGCAAAGATTGGATGAGAACAACTGAGGATCGGGCTCAATGGCGCACCCTGGGAGAGACCTACGTCCAGCAGTGGACTGTTATAGGTTGATGATGATGATTGTAAAGCAATTAAGTCTTGTATTATTGACCAAAACCATATTAATTGTGGATTTAGAGGAACAGAATAAATGGTTGTGCTATTTATCTTGAACTCTTGGTTATTTGGCTTAGATAGTCGGTGCTACGTTTTGGTTAGGGCTGACACTTTATTTTGTTAGGTTGGTTATCAAAATTGGCCTAAGAGTACGTAGATATTTCTTCTTACGCATATGCTAATTAAGCAAGGCAATACAGCCAGAGACAAATCCAACTTGGCTGGACAGAGTTCGGGAAACTTCAAGACGTCTTATCGTCCAAAATACCTCAGTGCCTTAAAACGAAAGCCTTTGATCAGTGTGTTAACAGTGATGACATATGGTACAGAAACGTGGTCTTTCACTATGGGCTTTATAAGAAGGCTATGGAGAGGGCTACGCTTGGTGTTTCTCTACGAGATCAAATCAGAAATACGGAGATTTGTAGACGAACCAAGGTCACCGACATAGCATAAAATATTAGTAAGCTGAAGTGGCAGCGGGCAGAGCACATAGCTCGAAGTACTGACGGCCGTTGGGGCATAAGTCTCACGAGTGGAGGCTACGCGCTGGAAAGCGCAGCGTAGATGGAAACGTCCTGATTCATGTTGCTGGGAGCCGTTGAGTGCAGGCCGCATCGGATCGGTCACTTAGGAAATCTATGGAGGAAGCCTATGTTCAGCATGGACGTTCTACGTAGATTATAACCTGGATTACCACATAGGCTACTTTTATAGACAAACCACGCGTGCGAAGCCGTGGGTGGAAACTACTATTAATTATATGTTAACCATCATTGTACCTACAGTGAGCAAATAACTAAATTGATTGATTGATTTTATGTATGCCATCCAGCTGGAGTTTAGACCTGCCAATGGGTCTCTGTCTTTTGAGTTTGGGGGTGTCCATTAATTACGTGAGACGTTTTTGTCAATTTTTTAGATCCTCCTCCTGCCCTCCGGTGAGAAGTCGCGAGATTTCTTTCGATTCCCCCTCCCTCCCCCTCCCTTTATCTCACGTGAAATTTTCAAAATTTTTATTCATAGGGTAAATGCGTTGGTTTTATTTAAAAAAATACAATTGACTTCATTATTTCAAGATTGCGTCTCTCGTAATCTGGATTTGAAGTGATAAAATAAAAAAATACGTGATATTAGCCAAGATCCCCTTAACCCTTAACACTACACGTAATTAATAGACGGCCTTTTTAGCAGACATGTCGGTGTTAACCATTCTCTACGTGACCACCCATCAGAGACGTTCTACTTTAATGAACCGGTCGACATTGGGCTTATGGAAAATGTTGTAAAGTTCACGGTTGCATCGTCTTCACCAGCATTTACCATCCAGTACCAAAAATCCGCCTCAAAATATTTATTCCTTTGCACAACCCTATTTTAAAGGAAATGCAAATTCGGTCCAGTAAAATGTTGTGTATACCTGACCGTTAACATGTTTTTAATCTCTCCTTTTAAGTAATACTTTATACCTACCGAACATCCAAATTATATTGCTAAAGGAAACTATTCGTTTAATCTACACGGTGTCCTTTAAATCAGTGTTTTCCCAGAACATATGTTGTTCAGACCATGGTCTACCAAGAGTTTATAACATCAAATTAAAAAAAAACGAAAGCGATGTTTGAAAAACATAAAAAGATGCAAACTTAAAACGTCTATTTTAATGGACAAGACGTCTGTCGTTTACCCTTTGAATGCCGCCGTATCGCCACAAAAGAAATAATAGTAGGTGACGCTACGGCTAGCGTGCCAATGAACTTAATGTCACGGTTAATTCTTGAACAAAGTTAGACTTATTTGAGAAGGTCTAGATTTGTTTTCTTATTTGATGCTATACACAGTTAGTAGACCATGGCCTGAACAACGTTTGTTATGGGAAACCAGTGATTTAAAGGACACCGTGTATATTAATATTATAAAGAGGAAAGATGTGTATTTTTGTATGTTTGTAACAAATTAACTAAAAAACTACTGGTCCGATTTCAAAAACGCTTTCACAATTAGAATGCTACATTATCCCTCCGTAACACATATTACTTTTTACCCAACTGCGCAGAAGGAGGGTCATGTTTTTTTGAAAACTACGCGTGCGAAGTTGCGGATTGGTCAGCTAGTATCATCTTAATCTTCTTAATATATATAAATCTCCTGTCACGATGTTTGTCCGCGATGGATTCCTAAGCTACATAATCGATTTTAAATTAAATTGGCACACCGTGAGCAGTCTGCTCCAACTTGAGAGATAGGATAGCTTACATCTTTAATATACCTATAAAATTTTCGTGTCACAATGTTTGTAACAATACTCCTCCGGAACAGCTTGATCGACTCTTATGAATTTTTTTTGTTGTATATTTGGTAGGTTTAAGAATAGGACGTAAACTATTTTTCATGCCCCTATGTGATAAGTGTAGTCCACCCAAAATTTTTATTGTTATTTTTTGTACAAAATCTTTTATTTTTATTTTTATGGTTCGGCAATATAAAATACATACAATCATAAATTTACACTCTTCTACAACCAACCACTATATTTCAATAGCGATATTAGTACTTTAATAATTTCGATAGTTGATTATAGTGGTTTATTACAAAATTTATTGGCGGTACGAAGTTCGCGGGGTCAGCTAGTATAAACAGTAAAATTTTGCTAACGCATAAGCATTGTAACTCAGCGGGGCAATGCAACCAGTGTCTTGGGAACACTTCCACCTTGTAGTGATCTGGAGCAGTTGAGCTATCTATAGATCGCTTGCAACGGTCTTTCGATGATTCAACTGTTTTTCCTGTATTAGTCTTGTAATTAATTTTGTATTCTTTCTATTATTATAGGCATTTTGCCCCTGTAAAAAATATAGGGTAGGTACATGTGATACATTCCGAAGCACGTACCCTCTCAAATCACGTAACCTATCTCAAAGAGATAATTGAATAAAAACACGATTTTCGCAATGTGTTTAAGAAAAACATTTGTTTTAGGGCGTTTGCTAAACATGGTTTGGTTTAAAAAACATTGTTTTATCTTCATTTAGAAATAAGGCGCCTGTCTCTCAGCAAAATGGTTTTATTTAGATGTTATTCTGAAAACAGTCGGGTATTAAAAATACATTTTTTAATTTTAACTTTTTTTATTTTGTATTTGTTCCAGGACAAGGTTTGTAGTTAGAAAATTTCGTAATGTTGCCTGGGAAATTTGAAAATTCTGGAAAAACTGAAAGTGTTTTTTTGTATGTGATCTTTTATAAACTCAATACCTATATTTTAAAATCCGTGTGAAGTCGGGGTGGGTCAGCTAGTTACAAATAATTGTATCTTTTGATATTACAGGTACATGAGGCTTTACACCTGTATGCTCAAGTTGATGGACGCAGGGCAGTGCATCGAAGGGCACATTTCTAGGGTGCGTCACCTTCGAGGAAATTTTTGTTATAATAGGCGATGGTTACCACTTAACATCAGGTGAGCCATAAGTTTGTTCCATCTCCATGTACAAACACACAAGCTTGCACACAAACAATTATACACACATCCCTTCATATATACACACAGTTATTTACACACGCAAGCGCACACACCCTCTCCCACACACGCACACACCCCCTTACACACTCATCCAATCACACGCACAATCACATCACACACACACCACTCACCTTCTCACACAAAACCAATTAAATAATCAAATAGCGTATAATAACTGTATAATAAAACATACATTTTTACCGATACGTATTGTAGGTATACTTAAAAATGCTACTAGCATCGCTATAAAAGAGCGGTATCTTCTAATACAAGCATATTTTTTGCTTAAATAGAGTTACCCAACCCTATGTAAACTACTTATAAATTACTGAAACCAACAATTTTGTTATTTATTATTAGCTTCTGCCAGCGGCTTCGCACGCGTGTTTGGTCAATATTAAGTAGCTTATGTTTTAATTCATTCTATAGTCTATCTATATACCAAATTTCATCGAAATTGGTTTAGCCATTACGACGTGATTGAGTAACAAACAAACGAACATCCAAACTTTCGCATTTATAATACTAGCTTCCGCCCACGGCAAATTCATCAAAATCGGTTTCGACGTTACGACGTGATTGACTAACAAACAAATAAATTTAGTTATTGATTAAAACGGGTATTTATCGCGAATGTACCTTTTTTATTTTTCAATATATAAAAAATAAAATAAATAATTTCAATCGGGAAGATGGCTATAGACTCTCTGCGTCCTGGAACCCGGTGATTGCTAGGTGTGCGCGTCGTGATCGCTCATCTCAGTGCGTAGATACGGTTAGTGTAGTGTGTTGTAATATGTACGAGGACATTTCTAATTCTGAAGACCAAGTGAGGGTAGTTGCTGCAGCTTCCCACACTTCTTGACGGTAGCTTCAAGTACTCCAGTCAACCCGTGACCACGCCTGTTGCAACACAGCCGAAACGTCGGGATAATAAATAAAAAAGGTACATACGCGACAAATACCAGTTTTAATCAATAATTATGTATAGTGATCGCGAAAGTGGAAGAATACTATTACAAATAAATAAACAAGCATTCAAACTTTCCCATTTATACTATTAGTGTGATTATTTATTATGCAGAATAAAAAAAGAATCGGTGCTCTTTATTAACCGGACTATTGACACCAACAAGTATCTGTAGGTACTTCGGTTAACCGGATTAACAACCGGTATTTTCTGTTAATTGATATACCTTTTTTTCTCTGGTAGCAGAGCCTAAAACCAGCAAGGTATAATACCCAGTAAGGAAGATGAAAGAAACAGAGTTATTACTGGGTTCGGCAATAGTGTTGGAGCTACGGGCGGAAAGCACATAACATCTAACTTAAAAATCATTTGACGACCTCCGTGGCGCAGTGGGTGAATAGCCGGCTGAGACGCAGGAGGTAGCGAGTTCAATTCTAGTCTAATTCTAGTCTATATATGCAGTCTACAAACCAAAGCCACCGACCCGCCGACACGGCCTGGCGGCATTGTTATTGGCGGCATATCACCGCACGTCCGTCGCCGGGTAGTCACCAACATAATTACATAAAATAAAGCCCTACGACAAGAAGCCGATAGGATGTGTCGGCGGGTCGGCGGCTTCAGTGTATCGACTGCTTAAGATAATGTTTTGCCCGTAATTCTGCACTTAATTCTCTGTTTATTGCAATACCTGCATTTAAGCAATAGAAAAAAGGTTGCCAGGAAGAGATCGCTTTAAGCGATAAGGTTGTCCATTTTAACAACACGTATTAGTCTTTAAGTCTTCTATTATCTATCTATTTATATTATTGTAATTGTAATTTATTTATTTCAGTGAACTTTTTATATGTATCTTAAACAAATCAACACTGGAAAATGCATTAGTAAGATGTCGCAGTTTCAAGTGCCCGTACATAGAACTAAATGAGTTTGACGTTCGTGATTATAGGTATACAATTCATCCATTTACAATATAGATTAAAGAAAAACATAACACCTAATAAAGAAAATTTAACTGAGTTAACATGCTATGCGTGTGTGAGTGTAATTTAGAGTGTGTTAGGGGAGTGGGTGTGTGTGAGTGAGGGTGTGGATGTGTGTAGTTGCGTGTACGCGGGGGTCTGCGTGTGTGAGTATGTGGTGGTGTGTGTGTATGATTGTGTAGTAGTGTGTGTGTGATAGTATGTGTATGAGTGTGTGGTAGTGTATGTATGTGTAAAGGTGGGTAAGGGTGTACTTGCGAGCTTATTAGCGAGTGATCTAATGGTTATTGCGCCAAGCTCCGGAACTATTAATTCCGTTGTGACCCTTGGATAAGAATTTGGTTTCTTCCAAAAGCAATATAACTTCTTACATTAGCACTTCATTTATATCAACACCAGAAGCTGTTTTTGTTTGAGAATTTGTAATAATTGCAATTTAAACTTTGGATTCTCTACTTAGGCAAAAAATGTGAAGCCTTTATTCATATTGGATTGTAAATATATTTTGCGTGTTTGCATTGTGCCTCGAAAAAAATGATCTACTTACGTTTTAGGTCATGATCTTAGGTACTTACCTGATGTAAAATATGCAAATAGCCAGTACTTGACGGATAAATCAGAATCACAGATACTAGTGGTTCGCCCCGAACTGAGATCTCGCGAACCTCCCAAAAAAAAAAAATATTATTTGTAATCTTTGAATATCAAAACAGTGCCACGAAATAAATAACCAACTAACTTGACCTACAGTTTCATTCAAATTACAGTTAATGGAAGTTCATGTAATGTGGTCATCCTTTTTTGGAGTACAAATTGCAGTTATTCTGGATTTCAGACTTTTGTCTATATTTGTGCCACTTAAGCTACACGTATACCAAATTACAGAACTGTGGGGTCACTGGTGTACCCTGTAAATTTTGTCAAAGTTCAGTTTTTTTATGTATACGGCTAATAACTCAAAAACTATAAGGACTTTACTAAAAATAAAAACAGAGTCTAAATGTACTAATGAAGACCTTTCAGTTGATTTCCCATTTGACCTAATAGTTTAATTTTTTTTAGCCGGTTGAACCCCAATATCTTAACCCCCTCCCCCACATTTTTAGCTCATTTAGTCACACCAAAATTGTGCCATCACTACCTACTTATATGCCAAATTTCACGATGATCAGATAAACGTTTCGAAAGTTATCCTCGGACAAACAAACATACAACGCCGATTTGCTCAAGGTTATTTAGAGATTTCGCTTCGCTCCATTAAAAATTCTGAGCAGAACTAACGCATTGCAATTCAGCGGGGCAATGCAGCCAGTGATAGTGCAGTTGAACAATATAAAGATGCGGTCTTTAGATAATTCAACTGTTTCTATTGTATTTTAGAGATTTGTATATAATTCTATAATATTTCTAGGATACTATAACACAAATATACGTGAAACATTACAATTAGTTTTTTTTAACTCGACAGAAATAGGTCGTAGAGAGGGAGGAGGATGGAGGAAGCTAGCACAGAATCGTGGAGAATGGCACAAGCAAAGGGAGGCCTAAACCCAGCAGTGGGTGAAGTCGGGCTGTGGATGATGATAATGATCAAAGAAAGTTTAAGGGAACAATTAATAAGTTCCTACAAAAATCCGACTCACTTTTTTGGGAGTCGTAAAAAATTGTAGTTCTTACTAGAATTTTATTTATTTTTATTTGAATAGGGCAAAGGACTCCCTCCTTTCTTTCCAGTTTTTTCTGCCCCCTACTGTAGTGGGCCAGTCTGAATGCACATCCAAGTCGTTTCGCCATCTCCGTGGTGGTTTGCCGCGTGGGCGTGTTGCGTTAGGGACCCAGTTGTTATCTTTGCCCATAGGTCTACGGGCATGCGGCAGACGTGACCGGCCCAATCCCACTTCAGCTGTGCTGATTTTTTGTGACACCCATACTTACTAGAAGGGAAATGTAAATAAATTGACATATTTTTTCGCATGAAGTATTCGATCCTCATAAAATCTTCAAGGTTTATTAAAATACCTACTTTAACCTATATAACGTTTATTTCAAACAACAATGTGCACATACAAATCATGATAACAAGGTACATACCTTAAAGACATGAAGCATACATGAAGCAATACACTTAAAAACGAACACTTTATTTATTTGGGGGATTTTGCTTCGTAGCCGTTTCCCTGTAACGCCTGTAAACGATGCCGACTGGAAATAAATCCAGATTAAGAAGTACATCCTTATACTTCGAATCTGGATTGTAGGACTTGAAGTTAGTAGTCCTACTAGATTCCAGTCTCTCAGCCCCGGATCTAGAATTTTTCCTAACCGGGACAGGAACTTGATGTGGCACCCCCTCTCCTCCAGTATTTGAGAGAGGCGGGGGAGTGGAGGGGGGTGCTGGAATAGAATTGAATAGTGTTAAAGTTTGAAGCGTTCCAAATTAAATGAACAGCCAGGTGCACTATGTAGGTGGAGCACGGGAAGGGAGTGGAATAATCGATAGTACGACGTGCGCTGGATGCCAAGCGCTTTTTGAAACAAGTTTTTTTTAAACATTTTTACTGAACAATTTATCGCCCCCTGAAATTGCCACCTAGATGCCCCGGTTTGCCCTCCCCTAGATCCGGGGCTGCAGTCTCTGGAGATATATTGGGAACGTGCCTGTAGTCCGGCCCTGGCTCCTCTCTCTCACGAATGTACATCATCTCCTGAAGTACTCTTATCTATTCATTCATTACTTCTTCATATAATTGTATAAAATATTGTATTAATAAATGTACGAATTCTTCGTACATATTGTATTTTGCATACCGACAAAGAAAATGAAATACTGAATCCGGCGCCAAAGAGTCTCCATTTCAAAGTAGGTGAACGTATCCTTTTTTAGATTTTAGCGAAGTGACTGCATGTTAAAAACCTAATCTAAATTCCTAGACTACATAAATATTGTCCAGACTCAATTTTACATAGTCTTTGAACTTGTAATATCGTAAATGGTGCTGGCGGAGCGCAGAGTTATGGCAGATACTACTGTCACGCTAAGCAATATGAGGGTATGAACGTAGGCATAGAAGCTGTCGCTCAGTTTCTCAATAGATAAGAATAAAATTAAAAAAAACACGTCCATTAAGCTAAATAAATAAATATTGCTGGACATTTCACACAGCGTTATCTAGCCCCAAACTAAGCAGAGCTTGTACTATGAGAACAACAAATAGAACACTTTTTTTGTAACTATATACTTAAAATATATAGAAAAACATCCAGACCCGGAACGAATAGCCGATCAGCCGGCTATACGCCCACTGCGACACGGAGATCGTCAAACTATTAGCTATACTATGGTACCCCCCCCCCCTCCCCCCGACTCTAAAAAGATGATGTGTGCCTTGGATTGTCTAAGATATATCTTCAATTTAACATGCAAATTTTAGATAATTACCTAAAATCTGCGATAGCAACTCGACAGCAGTTGCTGCTGCTTCAGTTTGATTAGCGCGCATGTTAAATTGAGGAATTATCTTAGACAACGCAAGGCACACCATCATCTTTCACATCCAATCGGTTACGATTTTATTTACACAATATTATTCTTAACTGACATGGACCTCCAGCAATCATTCCAAGGACCCCTTAGGAGTCATGGACCCCAGGTTAAGAAACCCTGCTGTAAATCCTCTTTTAACATAGTTTAGTCCATACTACTCTTAGGATCGAGGCACTCGACTGCAAACGTTTAAAAGATATGGCTAAAACGTTTTCACTCTGTTAGAATTCTGTAAACTGATCGTAAAGTGTTCTTGAAGTGTTTAGAAACCTTTGGTTTACGGGAATGATCTCTTATTTCGAGGTATCAATTGTTGTTTGTTGGATAACTGTTCTTACTGACAAGCTAGTAGGAGAAAGCTGACTAGCCTCCTCCTGCGGCTTCGCAAGCGTGGTTTGTCACGCGTGACGGTGTAACCTACGTTTGAATCTATCTCTCCACTAAATTTCATCAAAATCGTTTTAGCCGATACGACTTGCGTGATTGAGTAACAAATAAATATCCAACATATCGCATTTGTAATATTAGAGTGAGTGTTTTGATAAATCTGTTATGAGGGTTTGGCCAGTTGATAAGCGTTTTAATAGTCAAACGTTCGTCAGCGGGTAATTTGAAATACCCCCCCCCCCTCCCATTACCATACTAATAGGGAGGGGGGAGGGGGGGGGGGTACATGAAAGAACGTTTCAGAGAATCAGAGTAGGTAATTGGTCCCAAGTTGAGCCAAGAGTGAGTGATTTTAAGTCAACAGAACCTGGCGCTCATGTTCTTAGACGTTCGCCAATCTCCTTTCAGTTACCTGCATCAAACGTTGCATTGGCATTCTTCGAGATTGTTTTTTTTTTATTATTTATTTAAACACCAACATAATACTCATTAATTAAATAAATAAAAAATACAAAACGCTTTATTTCCACTGTAAAATTAAGCAGGTACATAAATATAAAATAAACAAAAAAACTTGACTAATTCTACTGTTTGCTGTCGCGTATGGATCGCCTGCGGCAGTAAAAGCCTCCTCTAATTGACTCCCCGTTGTCCGGCCTCTTGCAACTCTGCCATATTTTTCCGGCCACTTCTACATCGCTCCATCTCATTGGAAGTCAATAAAGCATAATTACAGATGAAGACGGCACTGTCTGGTTTAATGATCGAGTAATGTCAGAAAAACACAAAATATTAAAAAAAAAACAAAACACACCGAACAAACACCAAAACTAATAAATAAATGGCACAAAAATATTTACAAAATCATAAATCAATAAAATAGACGATAAAAAGAAAAATAATTATATCTATAAACAATAAATCTTTATAAACTAAAATAATAATTAGAATAGAATCAATTAATCCCATCCCATCCACTAATATTATAAACGCGAAATACGTTTCTATGGATATGTGTCGATGTTTCTTATTCTTTCACGTCGTAACAGCTGAATCGATTTCGATGAAATTTGGTATGTACGTAGATTACCTGGATTAACACATAGGTTACTTTTTGTTGACAAACCACGCGTGCGAAGCCGGTGGCGGAAGCTAGTTAAATTATAAAACAAGTCTACATTTAAAAGATTAAATCAAAGCTTGAATTTGACTAGATTGCATTAGCTTATGGGGCGTAAGGATTGTGTATCATTGTGTCTTATAAATTAAACATACAAATTCGTCAAGCCGAACGCCTCACGTAATTAATGAACGCCCCCATACGGAAGACGCTTCCTCTGTCCAATGACGACCTTCGTGGTGCAGTGGGCTAATAGCCGGCTGAGACGCAGGAGGTAGCGGGTTCGATTCCCGCCGCGGAACAAATGTTTGCATGATCTACAGATATTTGTTCCGAGTCTGGTTGTTTCTCTATATATTATAAGTATGTATTTACTACAAAAAAATGTATATAAGTATTCTATCAGTTATCTCGTTCCCATAGTACAAGCTCTGCTTAGTTTGGGGCTAGATAGCGCTGTGTGAAATGTCCAGCAATATTTATTTATTTATTTATTTATAATGAAACTGAAATTAAAATAAAGATTTCTGTAAAACTAGTTGTACCTACGTGTAAATAAACAAATACCATAAAGAAGTGTCAAATGCTAACACAATACTATTCAAAGCTAAACCGCGCTTATAATTAAAGCAGGTAATTATTAATTTAATTTTGTAGGTCCTTTTACGGATAGAATCTTCTAATTATATGAGGTACTTATGTCGGTGCCTCGCTACATATTTCATTAACGCAACTTCTTACGACCTTATCCTGAGTACCCTTTGGAGTGTAAGGGATGTACTAAGAAGTGGGGCAGGTCCAAAATACCATAACACTTCTAACAAATACAAAGTATGTATTTACAAAAAAAAAGTATATAAGTATTCTATCAGTTATCTGGTTCCCATAGTACAAGCTCTGCTTAGTTTGGGGCTAGATAGCGCTGTGTAAAATGTCCAGCAATATTTATTATTTGTTCAGTGGTGGGAATTGAACCTGCAATACTGTGTAATACTTCTACTATGCCCCATTTATGTTCCTGAGTGCTTCCCTGTTAGTATTACGGGTATACCTAACCTAATTAGCAAAGTGTTTGGTTTCAACATTGTACGTAATTTACCTTTCAGGTATATGCTTAGTTTCAACACAATTTTGTATTTTACTGGCCTGTATGTACTACTGAGCTGCTATAGAGAGCTATGGGGAGAGCTATGCGTGGTGTTTCTCTACGAGATCGAATCAGAAATGAGGAGATTCGTAGGCCAACATTATATTTTACGTTTTTTATATTTCCGTACCTCAAAAGGAAAAAAGGAACCCTTGTCATCACTTCGTTGTCCGTCTGTCTGTCTTTTTGTTTTTCTCAGGAACACGTGGAGGTATCAAATTGAAATTAATATCAAATTAGGTCTATGGTCCCTCGGAGCTCTAAAGCGTCAAAATAGTGTAATGAAATGCACAACCAATCTACTTGACCTACAGTTTCATTCAAATTACAGGTAACGGGAGCTCATGTTAATTTGGAATTTTTTGGGGTAGAAATTGCAGTTATTCTGAATTTAAATTTCTCTAACTGTGCCACTAAAGCTACACGCATACCAAATTTCAGTATTTCTAAGTTCCTTTTTTATTAGGGCTAATAACTCAAAAACTACAAGGACTTTACAAAAAATAAAAACGGAGTCGAGATTTACTAATAAAAACCATTCATTAAACGTCCCACTTGACCTAATAGTCTAATTTTCTTTTTTTTACCTCTCTTGAACCCTAAAATCTTAACATTTTAAGCTCATTTAGTCACACCAAAATTGTGCCATCACTATCTACCTACAGGTATATCAAATTTCACGATGATCGGATCAACGCTTCGAAAGTTATCCTCGGACAAACAAACATACATTTGCCCAAGTTGATTTGAAGATCTCGCTTCGCTCGATTAAAAGAAACATGAAACCCTCGGTGTCGAGTCAGACTCGGACGCGTCTAGTTTTCTTAACACGGCGAACATTAACCGAGTGATGGCGTCACTGCAATACTACCAGGCCTACTGCTACGTTGCGGGGAACATTGAATTTGGAGCAAAAGATCGTATTTATTCTAATTTAGATTAGATCATTTCTTTTTTGTACACCTTTAAAAAAACAAGCAAAAGAGAATACACATTAAACCAAAGGTACAATGGGTAGCCTTATCGCTAAAAGCGATGGCGATTTGGATGGATAGGATCTGTGTAATTTAATCAAATCTAAAAGGGTTCCTTAAATACAACTAAGTTAGTATTCTTTGATATAGTATCGCAATAAATTTATATAAAACTTATAAAAACATGTCCCTTCAGTATTTTCTGGTTGTAAGACTTGTAATGTACATTTATCGTTACCTAATCTGACAGTGACAGAAGAGATATCGTCACATTTGTCACTAATCTGACAGAGACGGATAATACAGTATCTCAATAACAGAAAACAACATCACACTAATATTATAAATGCGAAAGTTTGGATGCTTGTTTGTTACTCAATCACGTCGTAGCGGCTTAACCGATTTCGATTCATCGATTCATTTCAATGTAGTATGTACGTAGATTATAACTTAAATTAACACATAGGATACTTTTTATTCCATAAATTAGGTCCCATGGAATAACAATGGGGCGTCAAGTTGCAACAGCGAGTTTAGCTTAATTTCTTGGTTATCTACACATTTAGTAGTGTAACTCGTACGAAGTCGCGGGCAACAGCTAGTCAATAATATTATGTATTAGGAAATTTAGGAAGGAAGCAAATATTCATGTTTTGTTGGTGATAAATATTCTGTCACAGCTGATTATCTCAGCAACACTGGAGGATGAAGATATATCAACTTATATTAAAGTTAAAGAAATTTGGAACAATTATAAAACCTTTAATAACATAAAGAATATAGAATGATTTACAATAAAAAAAAACAGTTGAATCATCTAAAGACCGCTGCAAACGATCTATAGATAGCTTAACTGCTCCAGATCATTACCAGGCGGAAGTGTCCTCAAGACACTGGCTGCATTGCCCCGCTTTGCATTGCATTGGAATGCTTATGCGTTGACCCAGATAAGCGCAAACTCCCGGATAAAACTAGTTGCCAGTGTGTACAGTGGTCGATATTCGACCATAATTATATTAAATTTTAATGTTTATATATTAAAGTATATTTTTAATGAAGATATTTAATGTTAATGAATTTAAATTTAAGAAAATTATGGTGAGGCATTAAAATATATAAGTTGTAATTTATTTCAACGCAAGTCCCTACACAGAATAGCATAAACCAGCAGTTTATTATTGAATGGAATTAATGATTGATTGATGTATACTATACGAATAAAGAAAAAAAAATAAGAAAACAAAAAAGAAATGAAAGAAATAACCGTAACAAAAAACATAGTGACGACAAGCAGCAGAAAAAAAACCGACTTCAAAAAAAGGAGGAGTTTCTCAATTTGGTCGTTCTTTTTTGTTTATTTTATTTTATTTATTAGTGTTGATTCCTCAGCCGTCATTTATGAACCGATTAGCAAAATATTTTTTTTTATATGAATGGATTTAGTCCCATAGAAATTTCATGAAGATCGCTTCAGTAGTTTCGTTAACTCGGTTATATTTTTGTTTAAAAGTTACTTGTTTCATTAGCTTTCGCCACTCCTCCATATAAAAATGCCAAATCTCGCACTCCTCCGTTTAAAAGTTTAAAAGTTTAAAAGGAGTAAGGTAGGTACAAAGTTATCTCTTGTTATATAAATTGCCAAAGAGATCAATTTGCGAGTTAATTTTTTTTTCTGGTTTGGTGTTATGAAAGATGTCTAAATTAAAATCTAGCTAGTTACGGAATCCCGGTCCGGTCCCCACTTAACCGGTCTTCATTTCCAATATTCTGTAAAAAAACGTAGTATAAATACCCAGGTGCCTAGATATTTAAACTCTATTATAAAGCCTGCAAAAGTTGTCCATTCATTGACATTTTGAAGCCTGTTTTTGTCCAGGCTTCGAAAGCCTCTTTATTGTGATTGGTGCTACCAACTGTGTCCTGCGTAACTCGACTAAATCACACTAATATAAAAGTAATATAAAATGTAAAAGTTTGGATGTTTGTTACTTAATCACGTCGTAACGGCTTAACCGATTTCGATGAAATTTGGTATATAAGTAGATTATAACATAATCATTATTACTATCGCTTTTAGCGATAAGACCGCCCATTGTACTTACCTTTATTTTTGTGTATTTCTTTGTATTTTACATTTTACACTATGCGATAATTGGTGAAGCATTAGTTGAAATATATCTTTTGGATATGCAAAACAACGACATGCAATTGCTGATCAAATACCATGAAAGTTGGCACAAGTATTTTTTGAATTACAATTTCAAGAAATGGCTACATTTATCCATTAAGTAGCTAAGTTGGCAACACTGCATTGTAGGCCAGAGTCTATAAATTACTATACAGATTTGTTCGGAAATTCGGGACGTTTAAAAACTGTTAAGCGTGGACAAAGAAAACATGACTATGGGTGAAGGTCGTGGTGTACTCCAAGATATAATGCTTTAAAGCTAGTACCTAGATAAAGGGCATTCGCTTCGAAGCGACTCTATTTCTATGAAAAACCATCAAAATATTATGTAGTTTATTGACACGTTTAAATTTTTTTGATTGTACCTAATTATCTGCAAGTTGACACATGCATAAATCATTTTCAAAATCGATGTAAAAAAAACGAATATTGGATATATTTTTTTTCTTACGGTACGCAGTAAATGAGTTAGAGAATAAAAATATTTTCAATTTGATTGTCAAATGGAACATTATCATGGGGGTCAACATTTTAGGAAGTAGGTCACTAGGTAAAGTTGATGTATGAAAGGTCTATAATTTAACAATTCAATTTATTAATTATGTGTGTAATTTGATAAATATATTTATATTAACATGTATTGTCCTAGTCCGAAGTTGCCGATGGAGCTTTCACCAAGCAGAGGAGCACCAATTTTTGAATTAAAGTCTCCAATGAGGGTAGTGTAGTGACAAGGTGCCTCAGAGACAGCTTTCTCAACATCTTCGTAAAACAATTCAACCTCATCATCTGGATGGTCAGTCGTCGTCCCCGATATAGCCCACTATCCGTGGCCTTTGTCTTCAGGAGGTGGTGATTTAGTTGTGTCCTGCGATGTTCTCTACTACCATCCGCAAGTCCTCGCGTTTCATTTTTAGCAGTGTGTTGGTTATCTTCCGGTTTTTGAGCGGAAGCTACGTTAATAAAGTTAGAAAATTATTTATTGCACCTATGTTTAAAATAATACAATGGTGGACTTAATGCTAATTAGCATTTTCTGCCAGCTAACCTTTGTGTAGTGTGTATAAATGATAGGGCCAGAGAATAGAAAGATATACAAATTTAGCTTCGATAAAATAAACTTGCAAAAATTAATAATTATACACATACATAAATCAAATACATAATTATAAAATAATAAAATAAAATTCTCTAAATTCTCTTGTCTTGGAAGAAACCTTATGGAGCCTGCTCGGGGCAAGAAAATTTCGGAAGAATCGAGAGAGAATAGAATAGAATAACGCTTTATTGTACATCACACTTAAATTTATAAACAATATAAAAAACAAATAATAATACAAGCAGAAATACAAGTTGCGGTCAGAGTCTTGTCGTCTCTTCGAAGAGTAGACAAGGAAATCACTGTGCTAGCCTTGCAGGTGGAAAAGAAGACGTTACGTTAATTAGCCTTCAGATTTCACGTTATTAGCTTCGCATAGGATAGCTTTAACTACAGCATCGGGCTCTCCCATAGACGGTTTCAGTTTAACGGAAAAATCCCGTTTTTATTCAGGAAGTTTAGTCCATTGTCTATGGCTGTACAATCTCCAGGCCAACGAGTGTTTTATACATTTCCAGGAAAACTGTTTGAATGAACGGGTTTTCAATAAAGTTTTATTGGAACGCTTTGGTCTCTTGTCTTTTTAGGGTTACGCAACTCAAAAAGAACATAATAAATAAATAATGCTGTATATAACACATAGCGCCGTCTAGCCCCAAACTAAGCAAGGCTTGTACTATGAGAACCAGATAACTGATAGAAAACTTATACAGTCTGTCACCGCATTCACAACTTTAATTTAAAAAACACATGCCGAATTGTATTAACTGATTTGAGAGATTAATTTAATATTGGTAGCTTGAATATTTATCAAATAATCGATACATTTCCAATAAACAATTTTAACGTAATTGGCGGCGCCTTTGCGACGATGCCTCTTAGTAACAGGTGTAGTATAACAGGTAGGTACTTACCTACTTTTATGATGAATGAATATGATTAGTTTACTTATTTTATACATTTTAGGACTTGAAATTAAGGATTATTGAAAATTAAAAAAAATCATGGTAATGAATTTGAAAAAAAACTATTTTACAACAATACTAGCCACTACAAGTACCGGCACGAAACTTTAGCGCAGAAGTTAAAATTAAGGTACCTGAGGGGGGCTAGCATTCTGTTCCCCGCACTGATACGATGCCCCGCGCACATCCAATGTACAGTCGCGTTCTTATTTGTATTGTTATTGCTGTTATTTGAATTTGTTTGCAAAATTAACTTCAACACATCATGTTAATTATGTCTTAGGTACCTACTATAAATCTTTGGACATTGGAATTGGAGATAAACTATTTATTAAAGTATAGGTAATAATAGGTTGGGGAAAAAGTCTTTTCGCATTATAGTATGTATGAACTTGTAATAAAACCTCTTTGGCTATACTATTTGTATCTGGCTGGTTTTGGTATCATTCAAAGTTTAAATTTTAAAGAAGATAATTCCAAATTCAAATTAAGAAAATGTGTGATTTTTATTTGTTTTTCGTACTGTAAAGATGAGTGAATCTAATGAAGAAATTCGATACATTTTAAAATTTTACTACAAAAAAGGTAAAAATGCAACGCAAGCCGCGAAAAAAATTTGCGATGTTTACGGACCTAGTGCAGTGTCTGTGAGAGTAGCACAAATTTGGTTTAAGCGTTTTCAATCCGTAAATTTTGATGTCAAAGATGCACGTCGCTCTGGTTGCCTTATTACGGATAAAATTGATGCCATTTTTGAAAAAGTGGAGAAAGATCGACATATCAGTAGCTACGACGTAGCTGAAGAACTGGGAATTGACTACAAAACAGTTTTGGCGCATTTGAAAAAAAACTGGGTACACAAAAAAGCTCAATATTTGGGTACCCCACGAGCTCACTGAAAGAAACCTAATGAACCGTGTACTCATTTGTGATTCTTTATTACGACGTAATGAAACCGAACCATTTTTGAAGAAGCTGATAACTGGTGATGAAAAGTGGATCACGTACGACAAGAACGTGCCAAAAAGGCCGTGGTCAAAGGCCGGTCAGGCTTCACAGACTGTGGCGAAACCCGGGTTAACTCGCAACAAGGTGATACTGTGTGTGTGGTGGGATTGGAAGGGCATTCATTATGAGCTGTTACTACCAGGCAGGACCATCGATTCTGAACTCTACTGCGAACAACTGATGAGATTAAAGCAAGAAGTTGAGAGAAAGCGGCCGGAATTAATCAACAGAAGGGGTGTGGTTTTTCATCATAATAACGCTAGACCTCACACATCTTTAGCCACTCAGTAAAAATTAAGAGAGTTTGGCTGGGAGGTGTTAATGCATCCGCCGTATAGTCCTGACCTTGCACCTTCAGATTTCCACCTGTTTTGGTCTCTTCAGAATTCTTTAGGCTGTGTCAGGTTAATATCACGAGAGGACTGCCAAAACCACTTGTCGCGGTATTTTGATCAGAAGCTCCAAAATTTCTATAGCAATGGGATCATGCCCCTACCTACAAGATGGCAAAAAGTTATCGAACAAAATGGTACCTACATACTTTAGTTATATGTAAATAAACTATGTTAAAAAATGTTTTGAATTTTCTTAAAAAATGCGAAGAAACTTTTTCCCCAACCTAATATTATTTGCGTGCGTGAGAGTACTCATGCGCAGCTATCCTCCACATTTCGTTCAGCGCTAGACTTACTATTTGACATTACATTAAAAAAAGTCAGTAACGTTATTTAGCTAATAATTAATTAAAGTTATAATTGTCTTGCGTGCGCGACAGTACCCATCCGCAGCTATCCCCTCCGCGTATCGCTCAGCGCTAGACTTACGTGCCGCTGCTTATACCCGTGATTTAAATTAATCTCGTAAATGCAGTGACACGCAATATACTTTTTTTTGTAAAAACATACTTAATATTACGGAACATTTGTTTTGCAAATGTGTTTCTCTTGTAATCAGTGTTCTTTTTTAGTGTTATAGACTGCTGTATAAGCTAGTATAAGTGTAGTAAAGTGCTACCAACTAAGTTACCTTTTGAAGAATGGAAAGTGGCAACATTTGGCCTAGCGTGAAGACCACCGACTAAACCATTTAGTTATTAATCCCTCTCAAGAATAAGTTCACTTAAAAATTATCTGTTTTAACATTATTAGTCCTATGGTGTGCTTTTTGTTGCTAAATAAAATATTCTATTTTTTTTTTTGAAATAGTTAAATCTTGGCCTTTGCCCAGCAGCGGTGGGATATAGAGGGCTAAAAATAATAAAATAATAATAATAAATAAATAAATATAAATATTGCCGGACATTTCACACAGTGCTATCTAGCCCCAAATTAAGCAGAGCTTGTACTATGGGAACCAGATTACTGATATAATACTTATATACTTTTTTTGTAAATACGTACTTATAATATATAGAGAAACAACCAGACCCGGAACAAATATCTGTAAATCATGCAAACATTTTGTTCCGCGGTGGGAATCGAACCCGCTACCTCCTGCGTCTCAGCCGACTATTCGCCCACTGCACCACGGACGTCGTCAAAAATAAATCTTATCACATTCTGTATAAGTTACTTAGGAACAGTCTGTATAAGTTCATGGTAGGTTTTGTCTACCTAAACGTATTTAGGACTATTGATAACGGGTAGGTAATGCTCGATTTCTTGATCTTAATAATGCGCGCTTTACAAAGTGCTCATACATCAACTTTTTATTAAGTACCTACTGTATTATATTTGCTGCATAAATAAAACTAATAAAATTTAAATCAAATATAAATATACTAATGTAATCATTTTTATAAAATTTAAGATTTACAAAGTCTTACTAAAATACATTACATTACATTATTACACATTTATTATTACATTACATAATATAAATAATTTTGACTGCCTTCGTGACGCAGTGGGCGTATAACCGGCTGAGATGCAGGAGGTAGCGGGTTTGATTCCCGCCGCGGAATAAATGTTTGCATGATCTACAGATATTTGTTCCGTGTCTGGGTGTTTTTCTATATATTAGAAGTATGTATTTACAAAAAAAAGTATGTAAGTATTCTATCAGTTATCTGGTTCCCATAGTACAAGCTCTGCTTAGTTTGGGGCTAGATAGCACTGTGTGAAATGTCCAGCGATATTTATTTATTATTTTATTTATTTAATATAAATAGTAATTTTATCAAAAAACGTGTAAAGGTGCTTATAGCACGTTTATAAGTTTTAAGTGCCTGCCGGCAGCTGTGTTATCTATATATAAAACAAAGTCGAGTTAGTTAAACCATTTACAACTTAAGAACGGCTGGATCGATTAAGATGATCTTCGATTTGTTGGATTTGTCTCCGCTCTGAATAGCAGAATAACAATTAAAATATCGGAAAAATCACGCAAAAAGAAATTATGTGTGAGAAGATGAATATTCTTATTCATCTCCTCACACATAGACGCAGCAATGATGGTCGATTGCGATTCTTCCGGCGACGTACATTGGCAGCCCGCGTCATATGCATGTCAAGGCAGTACGAAGTTCGACGGGTCAGCTAGTTTTAATATAAAATAAGATATTAAATATAATAACTGTTTGTCCGCATTAAACGAAGGTTAAATGTAAGAGAATGCTATCTAGCATTAAGTTCGCCTATGCAGGTACAGATTATTTATATTTTGTGCAATAAATAATTTTTCATTCATTAATTGTTGTACTAAACTGTGTTTAAGCTAGCTAGCTGTTACCCGCGACTTCGTACGCGTTACACTACTAAATGTGTAGGTAACCTAGAAATAAAGCTAATCTTGCTGTTGCAACTTGACTTGACATCCCATTTTTATCCAGTGGGATTTATGGGATAAAAGGTAGCCTATGTGGTAATCCATGTTATAATCTACGTACCTACATACCAAATTTCATCGAAATCGGTTAAGCCGTTACGACGTGATTGAGTAACAAACAAATAAATAAACAAACATCCAAACTTTCACATTTATAATATTAGTGTGATTAAGACCTTTTAAAAACAAAAACAAACAGCCTGTATAAGTTACCTAGGAGCAGCCTGTATAAGTTTAAGTACTACAAAGATAGCTACATTTTCATTTATAATGGAGTGATACTTGAGTACTAAGTCAGGAATTCAGTGTTCAGTATTTTATTGCGTTCATATAAAGTGGATTAAAATGTTACATGCCAGACAGATCTTATTGACAAGTCAAGAGTCCAGCATTTCATAATTATGTACCCTGCAAGTAAGGGTGTAGCAATATTAAAACTAAATAGGCAGGTCTAGTGGAATCAAAGTAAACCGATTTTATGTTTTGAATTTGATTGCTTAGTGAAATAATTATTGTAAAAAAATTATTTACGTGTCTTGTCGTTAAAAAGTCGTCTAATGTGTAGTAACTCTAAAGCTAGAATCTAGAATTAAGGTGTATAATCATTACTAAAAATAAAAATGCGAAAGTATAGTAGTAGATTGTTTGTTTTTTTAGCTCCCGACGCAAACATAGTGGTGTTATAAGTTTGACGCCAATTTCTGTCTGTCTGTCTGTGGCTTAGTTCTTAAATGAACCGATTCGGACGCGGTTTTTCTTACGTTTGACTTTGGACAATGGGTACATGAGACGACGACATTTAGTTTTTTTATGGATGATAGTTAAGCGCCTGACCACTACCTCAGCTGATGGAGCACGCTTGCCTAAAAATAACCTGTTCACTCTAGACTTTAAGACTCCGAGATTATACTTAGATCTTACCTCTTATCTTATTGGACGCATGCCGTCAGAGCGTGACGGCATACGAGTCGGTCTTACCCCCAATAGATGTGTTACATCATAAATGCTTAAGCACACGATCTATCAGTTTTCTGATTCCCAGTATAAGCTTAGTTTTGTTTGCGACTAGAAACGACAGTCGACAGCGACTTAGGGGCCGTCCATTAATTACGTGAGGTGTTCAGGGGCGGAGGAAGTCTAGCCGAATCTCCCCCAATCTCACGTGGGGTTAAGAGGGGCTCGGCTAATAGCACGTTATTTTATTTTTTTATTTTAACACTAAATCTAGATTACGAGAGAACCAATATTGAATAATGAAGCCAATTGTGTTGTTTTAAGTAAGACCAACGCATTTACCATAAGAATATAATTTTTGCAAATCTCACGTGAGATGAGAGAAAGGGAGGGGGGAGGGAGTCAAAACAAATCTCGCGACATCTCATCAGGGGGGTAGGGGGGGGGGGTCCAAAAATCGTCGAAAACGTCTCACGTAATTAATGGACGCCTCCTTACTTACGTAGTAAGGGTGGTACAGGATTAAGAATGAAAGATTTTTTTTATACTACCTACCTGGTTATGGAACAAGCATATGGCCCATCTGATGTTGAGTGGTTACCATCGCCTATAACTTAAACTGGAAATTGGCCGTGTACACGGCTATTCCGGCTAACTGAAAAAGAGATTAGAGGATGCCCACGTTCGGAATATAACTCATTTACCTAATTGTTTACTGCTGGACTTGCCTCTGACAATCTCATTTATCTACATACTAGCTTCCGCCAGCAGCTTCTAACGCGTTGTTTGTCAATAAAAAGTAGCATATGTGTTAATCCAGGTTATAATCTACGTACATACCAAATTTTATCGAAATTTAGCCGTTACGACGTGATTGAGTAACAAACAAACATCCAAACCTTCGCATTTATAATATTAGTGTGATAAATATAAATATTTTATTTTAGCCTTAATAAGACCTATATCTAAAACTAAAACAAAAAAATCAAGAATAAAATAGGGCCTGGGTGAAAAATAGAAGCTACCATTTTGTGCCCTGGATGACAAAATTAATCACCCTTCGCACAAGGTAATCCGCAAAGTATTGCCTTAGGTCATGCACCGTAGAAACGTGTCCTACGATGCACTGCCCTGCGTCCATCAATTTGAGGCATTCAGGTGTAAAGCCTCATGTGCCTGTAATTTCACCGGAAACCACACCTTTCATATCGAATGCTATGCTGCTTGCATTTATAATCTACGAGTAAAGCCGCGGGTAGAAGCTACAAGGGTATAAAGTAGAAAGGGAATAACTTCGACGCTGTATACTTAATGAGCGCCGTGTTGAATAATAAAGGTGCGTGTGTATTTACAAGCTTAGCGGATAGCGGAAGAAATGACGACCTCTGTGGAGCAGTGGGCGACGGTTCAATTCCCGCCGCGGAACAAATGATTGCATGATCTATTTGTTCCTGGGTCTGGGTGTTTTTCTCTATACTTTAAATATATATTAAAAAAAAAGGATATAAGTATTCTATCAGTTATCTGGTTCCCAAGCTTGCTTAGTTTGGGGCTAGATAGCGCTGTGTGAAATGACCAACATTATTTATTTATTTATCTTTATGAATTGGTCGAATTGGACTTATTCATGAACCGGAACGTTACCGGAACGCATTTCTCTTCAATCTTTCCGATATTTTGAATAAGGTAAATAAAAATTAAATAAAATGATTTTTTTTTGCCGTCGACAACTTTTATGAAACGGAACGGTGATTTCACGCACCGCAAAAAAGGGGGCAAACATAGGTTTCTTTTCGTAATTTGTAGCTCTTTATAAAAGGGCTCGCCAGGGAAAGTACTACCACCATACACAACATCGTTGCTGTGCTCCGGTTTGAAGGGTACAGGTGCCGGTGAATATACAGGCACATGAAGCTTTACACCTGTATGTTTCAAGTTGATGGACCCAGGGCAGGGCACGTTCCTAAGGTGCGTGACCTACGAGGCAATCTTCAGCCCGCGGCTTCGCACTTGTCAGTAAAAACACTACCCTCTTTCTACCAGTCGGGTAAAAAGTAGCCTATGTTTCAATCCCGGCCATAATGTACTTATTTATAGGTAAAATAGCTATCGTGGTAGTACTTCCTCGGACGAACTTTTTCATGATATTACTTTCATTACCATCAGGCGACATCGTGATCAAACGCAAGCCTATAATGAATAAAGAAAAAAATATATATAGGGTGTCTCAATAGGAGTGCACTTTTTAAATATTGTGTAATTTTTTTTCGTGTATGTTGCAACTCTGAAATTTGACAGCTGCTACCTACGATTGTTCCGATTAATAATAAGTTTTTTGTTGAAAAATTACTTTTTCAAAACAAGCTTTTATAAAATTCATAATCGGAACCGCAAGCAGATTCAAATGAGCCCAAACACGTAGCCTGCATAATCCATTCAGAAGTTCCGTTGTCTAGCATCCGTCTCCATCATGAGACCACCTCCATGGTACCATATTATTGCATTGTCACCGAAGTTACATAAGTGTTCCAAATTTCAGCTCAATCGGTTGAGGGGAACGGGCTTAAAATTCAGTTGCAAGATTCCACCCGGACAAACATACATACATTGCAAAAGAAGTACCTGTCATCATTGTGAAAACTCCCTACAAAAAATGGAGAAAGTCACAAAATTCGCGGAATTTTTGGTCGAGAAAGTGCACCTAATGTGCCCAAATTTGAAGAATCTGGGTCGGTTGTGGGCAATAAGTCTCCTCTACGTCATCGTACTGGTAGATCTCCTGAAAACATTGCTGCTGTAAACGAGAGTGTGGCCGAAAACTCGTAAACATCAATTCGGCATCGTGCTTAACAACTTCAAATTTCACGAAGCACTATATAGATAGATAGATATACTCTTTATTGCACACAAAACCAAATTAAACATTCAAAGAAATACACAAAAATAAAGGTTAGTACAAGTGGCGGTCTTATCGCTAAAAACAATCTCTTCCGGACAGGTAAAGAAGGATTGAAAATAATGTTATAAAAACGGGACAGAAAATGTGCATATTATATATGCACAATCAAATGGTGGTTAATTTAATTAATGCATTATAACGTTACCATTTGGTGGTATTTTAGTTTCCAAACCAATGAACCGCACTTTGCAATTGAAACTACATGAAACAAATTAATATTGTTTTTCACTCTGTTCATTTACCGCAATAGATAATTATTTTATTGGGGTAAGTGTAACTTCAAATGGATTCTAAAATTTAAAATTTTGTATAAACAGTCTGTCACCGCATTCACGACATTAATTTAAAACATATATGCAGAATCGTATTAACTGATTTTAGAGACTGGTTTGATACCGGTAACTTGAATATTTATCTAGTAATCGATACATTTCCAATAAACAAATTTTAACGCCTCCAAATTTTAAACCTGTTAAACTGACTAAGCGGCATCGCCGACGCATTTGTTTACCTATTTTAGACAGGATATTTCATTGATATTTTAGGACCGTTTGAAAAATAAATATTTTTTTTGGTAATTAATTTGAACGAAACCTAATGTTACGCCGAGGCTGTTAAACAATGAGTAATAAACGAAGTTTCTCGAGCGCTTTTGTCTTGCTGTGTTGTTGTTGTTATCGTCTGCGATTGCGCACGTTGGGGATGGGTCGTTCTGTCGAAACACCGACCCTTTCCTGGAGGGATCGACATCGTTCTCGAACAATCGAAATGTGTGCGATATAAATAGGCCGGAGAGATGGCCGGACAGTCAGTCTGAGTGAGTTAGTCTCAGCGAGGCCCTGGAGGACTGACTTGGAGAAGGCTCTCGCGTGAACAGTAGTTGCTCGCGAGTCAGTCTGGATTAAGCTATACGTGCGAACATTTCGGTGACTTTAAGTGGTGCACCAGTGGTGTGAATTAGTGTTTTGTGATACGTGTGACCAAGTTCGTGTATTCATCGTTTAGTGCTGAATAAAAGTGTACTTTGGTGAAATCGATTCCCATTATTTTATCCCGAACCCTCAGCTTGTAACAATTTGGTGTCAGAAGTGGGATAAAATAATGCCGGTTCTACCAAAGGATAACGTGGACGGTGTCAGGACGAGAGGTCAACGACAACAGGAAATGGATGAAAGGCGGTTTGGGGAGTCTCCGGTTCAAGAAGCTCGGCAGAGTCGTCAGCCGATGGAGATGGAATCAGCCGCCGCCGAATCATTTGGAGCACCATCATCATCATCCGTGGGGCAAGCTCCTGTGACAGGCGATCTTGCTTCTATTATGGCAATGCTTTGTCGTCAAGAAGAACAGCGTCGTCAGGATAAAGAAGAGCAGCGTCGTCAACAGGAAGAGCCGGCTTGGTTGCAGGAGGAACAACGCCGTCAGCATTAAGAAGAGAAGCGTCGTCAGCAGGAAGAGCAGGCTCGGTTGCAGAAGGAACAGCGACATGAACAGGTGGAGCAGACTCGGTTGCAAGAGGAACAGCGACGTCAGGATAAAGAAGAGCAGCGTCGTCAACAGGAAGATCAGCGACGTTGGCCATAAGAGCGTGCTCGACTGATGAGGGAATCGTTCGGTTCATCTGGAAAGGAATTCCAGGAAGTGAAAGAACAGATAGAAATCATGAGAGCCGTGTTTTGGAGGCTGGAATTGGGATCGCTGATGAGAAAGGGACTCCGGGTGTCCTGAAGTACTGGAGACGGCAATGTGGCTCCTCTAGTTGCTACATCTTCAGCGCGAGGTGCGCCTAAAATTGTTCATATTGATCGGCTGCCGCGATATGGGGCTAAAAATGCTCGGGACGAGCATGTTTTAGGAGGGGGCAGTGTTACGCCGAGGCTGTTAAACAATGAGTAATAATCGAAGTTTCTCGAGCGCTTTTGTCTTGCAGTGTTGTTGTTGTTATTGTCTGCGATTGCGCACGGTGGGGTTGGGTCGTTCTGTCGAAACACCGACCCTTTCCTGGAGGGATCGACATCGTTCTCGAACAATCGAAATGTGTGCGATATAAATAGGCCGGAGAGATGGCCGGACAGTCAGTCTGAGTGAGTTAGTCTCAGCAAGGCCCTGGAGGACTGACTTGGAGAAGAGTCTCGCGTGAACAGTAGTTGCTCGCGAGTCAGTCTGGATTAAGCTATACGTGCGAACATTTCGGTGACTTTAAGTGGTGCAACAGTGGTGTGAATTAGTGTGTTGTGATACGTGTGACCAAGTTCGTGTGTTCATCGTTTAATGCTGAATAAAAGTGTACTTTGGTGAGATCGATTCCCATTATTTTATCCCGAACCCTCAGCTCGTAACACTATTTTATAACAATACTAGCCATTAGCCCTACCCGTGTTTTCATTTAATGTCCTACAAAACAAAATTGATAATCAGATGTTTGTAAACTTTTTATGGCCTAAGGCAAGAAGGTACTTAATCTTTAGTTAGCTGAAAATACAGCTCAAAATCTCTTCAAAATCTAAGCAATTCCTAAAACGAAATCTTTCTCTTCTGAATTTTAGTCTTAAACTTTCAAGCAATTTGACGTTCGTTTACGGACAGTGTAAACATCGAATCAAGTGTCGCAACAAAGATGACACTAGTCCTTGAGGCACCTAATCCGTTCAGATACTAAATATCTGATGGTAATTCGTTACAGTGTTTATTTATTGCTGGAAACAACTGTTTTTGGTTTATTTTGTTTATGTTTGGAGTTACATCACACTAATATTATAAATGCGAAAGTTTGGATGTTTGTGTGATTATTTGTTTGTTTGTTACTCAATCACGTCATAACGGTGGACCCTATTTGAATGAAATTTGGTATATACGTAGATTATTCTATAACCTGGATTAAAACATAGGCTACCTTTATCCGATAAATCAGTTCCCATGGGATAAAAATGGGGTGTCAAGTCAAGTTGCAACAGCAAGATTAGCTTTATTTCTAGGTTACCTACACATTTAGTAGTGTAACGCATACGAAGTCGCAGGCAACATCTAGTACCTCTTAATTACGTGACGCACTGTTGCTATAATTAAGTGCCATAATTTTATTCTTTATTTACACTCATTATATAGGTACATAATTTCATACAGTTTTGACCATCGTCTGTATTCATCTATCTTATTTATTAGCACATAATATTTAATTTCATTTATACTGTAGATACATAAATAAGTTATGTCAGATTAAAAAATATCATTAACATGAATTATTGAGCAAGCGAAGCGAGATCTCCAAATCAACTTGGGCAAATCGGCATTGTATGTATGTACGTACGTTTGTTTGTCCGAGGATAACTTTCGAAGCGTTGCTCCAATCATCATGAATTTTGATATATAGGTAGGTGGTATTGGCACAACCCTGGTGTGACTAAATTAGCTTAAAATGTGTGTGAGGGGGAGGGGGGTTTTGAAATATTAGGGGTCAAGAGGGGTAAATAAAAATCAAATTGAGACTATTAGGTCGTCTAATGAAGTAAGTGTAAGCGTAAGTGGGACGTCTAATGAAGGTCGTAAGGTCTTCGTTAGTAGATTTCGATTCTGTTTTTATTTTTAGTTTAAACTTTTTAGTTTTTGAGTTATTAGCCATTATAAAAACCAAACTTTGACGAAATTAATTCGTGTAGTGACACAAACATATTGAAAAGTCTGACACCAAAATAACTGCAATTTCTCTCCACAAATAGAGTAACCTATTAATATGAACTCCCGTTACTTGTAATTTGAATGAAAGTTAGTTGGTGTCATATTGTGGCGCTATTTTATTAGTCAAAGATTAAGAATCTTTTTTTTTGGTTTTTTGGGATACTCGTGAGATCTCAGTTCGGGACGAACCACTAGTATATTAACAGACAGGTATCGATACTAAATATCGTCTTTCCAGCGTTTGTATTGCCTTCCCTTACTTCTTTTCCCATTTCTTGGGTACCAAACTGTAACTCTCTTACTCCACTTGTCAACACCCCTTATAGTGTGTCCTGCCCATCTCCATTTTAGTATTTTTATTTTAGTTATCACGTCAGTCACCTTGGTCTCGCTCCATATGTCTGCGTTTCGCTTTCGGTCTCGCAAAATGTAGAGAAAAATGGAAGGAATTGGAGAAGGCCTATGCCAAAGGGCACACAGATGACAACAATTAAAAACCCAATGTACATACCTAAGTATCAAATTGTAAAATCTGATTAAACGGCTTATTTATTTATTTATTTATTATTATTATTATCGATACTAAATAAGTTATTATGTTTCACAAAGAATGTCTACTAAAAATAGGAAAATATAACAAAAATTACATCTACACATGAACACAGAGAGAGTGAATAGAACAAACAAAACAATGTCAAATATGTAAAAAAAACTTATAGCTTTTTTATTCATAGGAGTCATCAACATAGATATGATAACATAACATATTATCACTATAAGAAAATTTATTGAATTGCTTATGTGTTATATTTATAAGAATATTTATTTTGGCAAAATATACTAATATAAAAATTTAATACATAATTAAATATAGGTAGGTACATGTAACAAAAATAAAGATGTCAGTTTATAATGTGCATGCAATGTTGTAATTATTGTCACAATGTCGAGAAAAAAAAATCAAAATATAATCTACTCGAAATACGAAGTTATAGTACTGTAACGTTACTACGCCCCAGCTTGCAGTAGAGATAAGCTACAAAGGTTCCGTTTAAATTCGGTTTCGATGCCACATCCGCTTCCGAATACTAAGCGACTGGATAAAAGCTGATTTTCATTGATCCAGTCGTTGATCCAAATTAACGGGTACATGGTTTCAGTGGACGCGATTTGCATCACATTTTAACCCATACTAAAAAAAGTTCTGTCATGCACAATATTACGATTTAAGTTACGTTCAAATTACGTTCGACATTTAGGTTAATTTTTTTATCTACAAATCTGGCAAATATCGATCGATATTTTATTTTAACATAATGTTACGAGCCGAGGGTTCAAGATAAAATAATGAAAATGAATCTAACCAAAATAACACTTTTATTCAACACTCAAACGATAAATACACGAACTTAGTCACAAGTAGTCACAACACACTGTTGCACAATAAACCACTAAAAGTCACCGAAATGTTCGCACGTATAGCCAAAACCAGACTGACTCCTCCGGCCGTCTCTCTGGCCTATTTATACCGCGTACAGTTCATAACACTCGAACGTTCTCGATCGTTCCAGGAAAGGGTAGGTATTTCGACAGGATAACTATTCCTTATTCTGTGCAACTGCAGGTAAAAACATAGCATGTAGGTATATTCCATACCAAGTATTACCTATTCTGTGACACAGTAGGTAAGCCGAGAGCCATCGAGAAATTCCGACTATTACTTATTCTGTAACAGCCTCGGCGTAACAATAATATAGGCATCTTCATCGTGTGTGACGCGCTTTGTCGCGAATCAACTGCTACGCCGGGCAGACTACGCACGTGGTTAAAATTTAGTTTTGTATTAAGATGTAGACGAGTCCATCCATTGCAGAGATTAAGTTGCTGAATTCTTTTTAGGCCTAACCTTACGATTAGCAGTATTTAATTGGTGCAATTATAATAAATATAATATTAAAGGGCACAGATGTTTATTATAGAGTGCAAAATAAATTATTACCTAAAAGGCATTTAATACATATAAAACGTATTAAAAATGAAAAAATAATCATGTAATTGTGTTTTTTATTTAGAATACATTAGATCTTTCCTGTGTAGGTCGACTCAAAACTCCAATAATCGACCTAAAATAAGTAGAGCTTGTACTAAGGGAACGAGATAATTGATAGAATACACACACATATATATATTTTAAATTCATACTTGTAATATATAATAGATAAACACCCAGACCCGGAACAATTATCTGTAGATCATGCAAACAGTTGTTCCGCGGCGAGATTTGAACCCGCTACCTCCTGCGTCTCACCCGTTTATTCACCCACTGCGTCGTAGAAGGTAGGTCGTTAAAGCTATTCGTTTTCGTTTGAAATGCGCGGATTTTTGAAACTACGTGATCCTCACGTAGTTTCAAACATCCGCGCATTCACGAACGTGTTCAGAATACCAGATGTGTGGTTTTTGATCTTAAGTGGTAACCTTCGCCCTTCATGCACCTTGGAAACGTGCCCTGTGATGCACTGCCTTGCGTCTATCAACTTGAGGCATACAGGCATATGCTTATAGCCTCATGAGCCTGCGATTTTACCGGCAACTATACCCTTTAAACCGAAACACAGCAATGCTACTTGGCGGCAGAAATAGTATGGTGGTAGTATTTTCCGGCGAGCTCTTTCTCAAGGAAATCTACTACTTAATATTATTTATTTTCAAATAACCGAGTTTCGTTAGTAATATATAATAAATAATGCTGGACATAAACTAAGCAAAGCTTGTACTATGGGGACCAGTTAACTAATAGAATACTTATATACTTTTTTTTGTTAATACATAATTAGATTAAAAAAAGAAACATCCAGACCCAAATGTCCAAACATTTGTTCCGAGGCGGGAATCGAACCAGCAACCACCTGCGTCTCGGCCGGCTATTTGCCCACTGCGACACGGAGGTCGTCACGTGGCAGCAAAACTAAATACCCAAAATGTGTTATCATTTTAAGTCACTGTTACAAATGAAAATAAAAAAATTAATTAACACATGTAAACCTTAATTACGTATTAAACGGGTATTTATCGCGTTTGTACCTTTTTTACCTTGGGATAACAAATAAAAAAGGTACATACGCGATAAATATCATAAAAACATAAAAATGCAACATATTTACAAGAATTCGATACCATCTTTACATTGTTGGATGATGCAAACACCTTGTTAAAACTACTATGTAAAAACTACTTTACTGATTAAAATAACAAAGAAGAAAGGTTCCAAAAATATTTTCTGGTACGGCTTGAAGATATCAACGCCAAGACAGATGAGGCTAACCAATAGACATGTTTGTTTCTTTTTCAATACAATGACTGGTAATGAGTGTTATCGACAGGTACTCGGCGCATCACTAACGGTGTTACGGGCGTCGTTAGTGAGGCGCCGTTACAATTTTTTGGGGTAGAAATGCAGATATTCTTGATTTCAGACTTTTCCCTATATTTGTGTCATCAAAGCTACTCGTATACACAAGATTTCAGCACTGTGGGTACCCTGTGAATTTCGTCAAAGTTGAGTTTTTATTATGGCTAATAACTAAAAAACTACAAGATTTAAACTAAATCTAAAAACGGAATTAAAATGTGCTAATGAAGCACTTTCATTAGACGTCCCTTTTGACCTTATAGACTCATTTTGGTTTTTGTTACCCCTCTTGAACCACAGTATCTCAACAACCCCCCCACAGTTTTAGTTCATTTAGTCACACCAGGATTGTACCAACACTACCGCCCTATATATCAAATATCGATCAATAAGATGCACTGCCCTGCGTCGGTCAACTTGAGGCATAAAGTTGTAAATCCTTATGTCTCTGTAATTACAAACTGAAACACAGCAATCTTGCTTTCTTGATTTGCAACTGGAAGGCAGACCATGTTTTCCTATCTAAATAAGTAGAATAATACATATACATACAAGGGCGTATAAACGTTAGACTAATAGTTTAGTTTGTGCATTTCAGTACCTAATCATCTGTTAGGCCGACTGTAAACGAACAGCAAAAATCGGTCCGGCAATAGTTGATCAAAATTAAACACGAAATAATTCTGTTGGTCCTACACAAATTGGACTGAATTCAAGACAGGTACAAGATATTTATTTGCTTATACAATTATAAGGTCTCAAAAACTAGGTAATGACTTTATACTTGTTTGCCTTTCACGAGCATCGCAAACTACTGATTACAGATGGCGCTTTTTTACAATAAAAAAAAACTACACGACAAAACAATCTATGAACATTTCAACATTTATGCACCTACGTTTACTTATATTCAATCAGACTCTCGCCGAAACAATCCCTCCGATTATTTTTGATGTGTAACATCTTTCCTCTCGGTTAGTGGGAGTGATTTTGGCAAAAGGGACGGAAATGTGTAACAGGAAACCAGGGAAGCGCGCGCTATTTGATTTGAGCAATGAGCGCGCGCGGTGGTTAGATGTTACACATCATATGCGACTACTGTAAGGCTCGTAGTTATTTATAGCGCTGAATAGCTGAAGAGCAGCTATTAATTTAAATGCATTTGAGGAATGGTCCTTACCTGTAATTTTAAGATATTATTATCTTATGTGATACCTATTAAATGATAGGGCAAGCCTAAACCACTGACTCTAGAGACATGCAATTTGGAAGATTTCTTTTTGCCTTTATTGAAGCTACCCACGTAACGATTTCTTTACGGAAGCCTCTGTGGAAAGATTTATAAATAAATAATTATATTCTGGGTTTGAGTAAAGAAATTGTTGACGTGGCCAGCATTGTATTTGGTCTCACAAATAAGGTTGCCATACGTCCGAAATTTTCCGGACATGTCCGGTAATATAGTTCTTTGTCCGGAATGCGGAGGGAATCCTAAACCGTCCGGAAATTCTACAATTTAAGTAGGTAACGAGTAAAATATAACATAAAATAAACAAAATATTTTGCTTCGTTCATTCACATGCACGATGCTAACGACATTAATGTTATATTTACAAGAAAGTCAGGAATTTTCATCAAATGTCAGGAATTTACTTGGAATTTCGATTTTTTAATCTGGGAACCCTACTCACAAATCATATGAAATGTATTTATTGTTTGAAATATGATATGTCATGTTACAAAGATGTCTTTTAAATAATAGAATTTATGTTTATTAAATATTTCTGCGTTTCAAGGCATGCAATATTGAAATGTACGATGTCATAATACTAAATAATGATAATTGTATAATTTAATTTAAAAACGAATACAAAATTACAAATAAAAAAATGTTTACGAACTAATATTTCGCTAAAATTTCTCATTTATATCTTCATTGATGATATAGTAACATTTTAACTTTCTCCGAAACAATGGACAAGGTAGCTCTCTCAGTGAGTCCGGGAGCTTGTTGTAAATGAACGGAGCCATATAGAAGATGCATTTGCGCCTTAGGCGGCCTTAGGCTCGGACTATATGGCATCCGGGCTTGTCAGGGACCGTTTGTAACGGCCTCTGACCAATCCGTTGCAAATCCCAACATTTTAATTTTTCCTGCCTCATTTACATACGATCCGAGGCCATCCGACTCCGATTTTTACCTGGAAGCAACCGAGACATTCCCGGATTCGCAGGATCGGAGAGACCTGGATGCCATATAGTCCGAGCCTTAGAGTTGCGGACACGTACATTACTTTTATCACGACGATTCTGAACAACGACATCAGAAAGCCGACAAAATCGGCCGTCTACGTCGGGCCTTAACTGTGTACATTGTCGTTAAACTATAAAGCAAATATCACAAACTGCTGCCGTGTTCCGGCTAATTGCACTGAAGTGTACTGAAACTGGACTTCTGATAAAGTTAGTTACATTGCCAGAAATGTACAAATGCAGGTTTTGCAGTTAGCAGTTGGGAAACTTATTATTTGATGGTTCTATAGGGTACAAACTGTTCGTAGTTAGATGTAACAGGGATTAAGATACAGTTGAAGGGACAAAAAACAAAACCCACAATCATCATCATCATCATATCTGCCACAGGACGTCCACTGCTGAACATAATCCACACTAATTGATCGAGCGAAGCGAGATTTCCAAATCAACTTAGGTAAACCGGCGTTGTATGTATTGTTACGCCGAGGCTGTTAAACAATGAGTAATAATCGAACCTTCTCGAACGCTTTTGTCTTGCTGTGTTGTTGTTGCTATTGTTTGTGGTTTCGCAGAATGGGGAGTGACCATTGTGTCGAGGGACCGACCCTTTCCTGGAAGGATCGACATCGTTCTCGAACAATCGAAATGTGTGCGATATAAATAGGCCGGAGAGATGGCCGGACAGTCAGTCTCGAGTCAGAGTTAGTGAGTGAGTCTCAGCGAGGCCCTGGAGGACTGACGTGGGAAGGGTCTCGCGTGAACAGTAGTGCTCCCGAGTCAGTCTGGATTAAGCTATACGTGCGATCATTTCGGTGACTTTAAGTGATGCAACAGTGGTGTGAATTAGTGTGTTGTGATTACGTGTGACCATGTTCGTGTATTCATCGTTTAGTGCTGAATAAAAGTGTTATTTTGGTCAGACTGATTCCCATTATTTTATCCCGAACCCTCAGCTCGTAACAATTTGGTGTCAGAAGTGGGATAAAATAATGCCGGTTCTACCAAAGGATAACGTGGACGGTGTCAGGACGAGAGGTCAACGACAACAGGAAATGGATGAAAGGCGGTTTGGGGAGTCTCCGGTTCAAGAAGCTCGGCAGAGTCGTCAGCCGATGGAGATGGAATTAGCCGCCGCCGAATCATTTGGAGCATCATCATCATCATCCGTGGGGCAAGCTCCTGTGACAGGCGATCTTGCTGCTATTATGGCCATGCTTTGTCGTTAATAAGAAGAGCAGCGACGTTGGCAGGAATAACAGCGTCGTCAGCAAGAAGAGCAGGCTCGGTTGCAGGCAGAACAGTGACGTCAGGATAAGGAAGAGCAGCGTCGTCAACAGGAAGATCAGCGACGTTGGCCATAAGAGCGTGCTCGACTGATGAGGGAATCGTTCGGTTCATCTGGAAAGGAATTCCAGGAAGTGAAAGAACAGATAGAAATCATGAGAGCCGTGTTTTGGAGGCTGGAATTGGGATCGCTGATGAGAAAGGGACTCTGGGTGTCCTGAAGTACTGGAGACGGCAATATGGCTCCTCTAGTTGCTACATCTTCAGCGCGAGGTGCGCCTAAAATTGTTCGTGTTGATCGGCTGCCGCGATATGGGGCTAAGAATGCTCGGGACGAGCATGTTTTAGGAGGGGGCAGTGTTACGCCGAGGCTGTTAAACAATGAGTAATAATCGAACCTTCTCGAACGCTTTTGTCTTGCTGTGTTGTTGTTGCTATTGTTTGTGGTTTCGCAGAATGGGGAGTGACCATTGTGTCGAGGGACCGACCCTTTCCTGGAAGGATCGACATCGTTCTCGAACAATCGAAATGTGTGCGATATAAATAGGCCGGAGAGATGGCCGGACAGTCAGTCTCGAGTCAGAGTTAGTGAGTGAGTCTCAGCGAGGCCCTGGAGGACTGACGTGGGAAGGGTCTCGCGTGAACAGTAGTGCTCCCGAGTCAGTCTGGCTTAAGCTATACGTGCGATCATTTCGGTGACTTTAAGTGATGCAACAGTGGTGTGAATTAGTGTGTTGTGATTACGTGTGACCATGTTCGTGTATTCATCGTTTAGTGCTGAATAAAAGTGTTATTTTGGTTAAACCGATTCCCATTATTTTATCCCGAACCCTCGGCTCGTAACAGTATGTATGTTTATTTGTCCGAGGATAACTTTCGAAGCGTTTTTTCAATTCCAGCACAGGCATTTTTCAAACTTTGGCAATCACTGTACATACGGTTAGTGAGTGTAGTACGTAATATGAACGAGGACATTTATAATTCTGAAGACCAAGTGAAGGTAGTTGCTGCAGCTGCCATCACTTCTCGACGGTAGCTCCAAGTACTCCAGTCCGCCCGCGACCACAGCTATTGCGAGACAGTCGAAACGTCGGTATAACAAATAAAAAGGGTTATTATTTATTTATTTATTTTGAAGGGTCGCGGGTCCATGGCTAACATTATAAGCTTAGTATTTTATTTTTATAGTGTTTTCCGTCACTTTTTAAAACCATCGACGACCTTCGTGGTACAGTGGGCAAATAGCCGGCTGAGACGGAGGAGGTAGCGGGTTCGATTCCCGCCGCGGAACCAATGTTTGTATGATCTACAGATATTTGTTCCGGTTCTGGATGTTTTTCTATATATTTTAAGTATGTGTTTACAAAAAAAGTATATAAGTATTCTATCAGTTATCTGGTTCCCATAGTACAAGCTCTGCTTAGTTTGGGGCTAGATAGCGCTGTGTGAAATGTCCAGCCATATTTATTTATTTATCTCATGATGAACTGGGTATGGAACACTTTACTGTTGTCTGTTTTTCCTAAATAATACAATCCGGACCTCTTTAAGATAAGAGTAAATAGGTTTCTTCTAGATATTCGTGCTTCATCTTAGACCACATCATCACGTGATATTGTGGTTAAACGAACCGATAGCCAATTAAAAAAAAATCTCAAAAGCAGGTCAATCTGTAAACTGTTTTCCTGTATATGGAGCTAATGGAACTGAACTATCTCACTAATTTCAACCCTGGCTTTACAAGAGCCTGCAGCACAATTGGCAGTACATCCTCGTATCAAGAGGAATGTTGCGAGTTGCAAGTCTCGTCCGGCTTGAAACTTTTTGAGAGGATTTTAAAATCTTAGTAAGAGATAAGATAAGATAACTCTTTATTGTACACCAAAGTAAAATACAGAACGTAACTTTTACAAATAGATTTAGTACAACGGGCGGTCTTATCGCTAAAAGCGATCTCTTCCAGACAACCTTTTTATGTACACGATAATAGTTGATCACGTGACGGCGGCGCATCTATGTAATATTAAAAACATACTTACCTATAAACTACTATAAACCTTAAATACCAATTTACACAAAATTAATTAAAATAAAATTAGTAAACATAAAAATGGTTATGATAAATTAACAAGCAGCTACAACTTTACCTCATAATTAAAATTAATTATTTATTATACCTATTGTTTGTTTATGTCTTACATGTTTTCATCTTTTACATTTTAAATCATCTTTTGTAAATGTATTATACGTGCTATTTAGCAAATAAATTATTGTCTATGTCTAACTTTGCGGATCGCGAACTGCACAGTATTCCAATCCTACGTATACCTTGGAACTTTAACTTCGAACAATGGTGGTTGCATAGATGAAGGCAAACGTCGTATGGCAATAACCAGAACTGCAATGGATAAGATGAGGAAAATATGGAGAAGTCGACATATCACCAAATCCACTAAGATCCGGCTCGTTCGAACTCTTATTTTCCCCATATTTCTGTACGCTGCGGAGACGTGGACGCTGCGAGAAATCGAAAAGAAAAAGATAGACGACCTGGAAATGTGGTGCTGGAGAAGGCTTCTTGGAATATGGATCGAGTTTCGTACTGATGTCTCTATACTCCAGGAGCTCGGCATAAAACAATATCTGTCGGCTTTAGTACAAACTCGCATTCTAAAGTTCCTCGGCCACGTCTCGAGGCGGGACACTGACTCTATTGAGCATCTTGTCGTACAAGGACGAGTGGAGGGCATCAGACCACGCGGAAGATCGTCCATGCGGTGGACCGATCAAATAAAAGCTGTAGTGGGCGGCCAACTGCATGAATGCAAAAGAATGTCTGTCAACAGAGACAAATAGCTAGATATCGTGAGGCGTGTAACATCTGCCCCTAAAAATAATGATACAACATGTTGTCCAAGACCGCTCTATCAAGAGCGTTACGATTGAGAAGTAGACAACTTTAACACAAGGACAGATAATGTGTTAAACTTTTGTTTTAAAATTACTAATTGACTATATAGTATTATAAATTTACACGACTTTATTTACGTCATTGGCTTGTTCAACCTTACAACAAAAAAGCTGTAAAAATTCGTAACAGTGCCAAAGACGGTGAACGAATAAAGTTTTGCGCGCAACATTTGTTAAACGCCGAACATTAAAAAACAAATTGAAAGGTATACATGTGCCAAGAGTAAGGGTAGGTGCTTATAATAATTTATTAGTGAATTGTGCTTGAAGCGCGGTAAAATAATGACTGCAAGCTAACGTTACACGATTGAATGTAACGGTAGAGATAGCAAAACAGGCAGCAATGGTGGCGATTCTGATGCTCGGAATAGATAGAGTTTATAAGAACCAAATAAAATCACTACGAAATCTTAATATCCCACATTCACTTAATATCACTCCTTTTAATCCCACTGCAATTTCCGGGATTGACACTTTTCTTACCTACTAACCCATGACCCCCCCCCTACCCCTTGTACCCATGTAGTTGCTCAAACTCGCGAGTTCTTTTCGTTTTTTTATTTTATTTGGAAAAGTACAAAATTAGGTACAACTAAGTATGTTCATTCTAGTTATGATCTAGTTCAGTTTCCAAACCTGGCATATAAATTGCATTATCAGGCAAGACACAGTGTTAATATTAATGATTATAATTATGTTAAGTACTATGAGTACATAAAAGAATATACAAAGTTATTAATTAAAATAAAAATGTTGAGCAAACAGTAATTCTTAATTATTCCACCACGGAAGACACGGCGCCGCGTGTTGCTATGGAATATGTGCTGCTTAGGGTATGATAGATAATCTTGTCTATCGTAAGCGGTCTAGCTGAGCCTAGACGCTTAAATACCCATATATTTATGGCTTTGTTGCATTAAAGTATTACCTATCTATATATTGCATGGTTTGTGACATTTTCATTAATGCCTTGGTAAATAAGCCATTTTTAGTGAAAGACTTACGAAATAAGACTTACCACTTGGAGTGTTACTTTTTCTGCTATCCGTACCCTAAACTGGGCCATTATTTTTCGTCTTTTTTAGTTTGTTTACTAAATTTATAGCACCTTTGCTACCTTCCCGTAAAACGTGTACAAAACTACAAAAGGTTTAAACTGTGGCTTTTAAATTCAACAAAAAAGTTAAACTGTGCGAGTATCATGAGTTTTTCCAGCAAAGTCAAAAGCCATTACAAGTATAAGAATTATAAACTACGAGCTGTTGTATTCGTTAGCGTTATACTATTATACTAAATGTGTAGGTAACCTAGAAATAAAGATGCAACTTCACTTGACATCCCATTTTTATCCCATGGGACCTGATATATGGGATTAAAAGTAACCTATGTGTTAATCTAGGTTATAATATACGTACATATTAAATTTCATCGAATTTGGTTAAGCCATTATTAATAACTTATAACTCCCAGAATGTACCTATATGAAGTTCTAGTTAAACAACATAATGTAGATGTTTGTTGTTCTTTGATTGACCGAGCGAGCGAAGCGAGCGAAGCATCTCAGTTTCAAGATTGGTCAAAAAATGCTTTTGTCCGACTGTCAGTCTGTCTGTCTGTCTGTTCTCGCCTACAGGTTGCATTTTTTAACCGATTTGGACGAAAATTGACACACCAGTTCCTTGATTTATTTAAATGTTTTTAGTAGATCGCAAATTTTGATGGGGATGAAAATAGGGGGTTAGGGGGGGAAGTTTGCTGTACCGTTATATATCGACATATTTCATTCAAATTTGAGAGGCACACTAAGGACTTCATTCTTCACAAGATGTTGCAAAAAAAAATCCAAAAGGGGGAGTGGAAGGGAGGGGGGGGGGAGAAGTTTTCTGTAGCGTTATATAGAGACGGATTTCAATTTTTGATTTCTTTTTTCGGAAAAATTATACCTACCTATACCAATCAGACTACGCAGTCCTTTCCGCCTTCACGAGACCCGTAGATACCAGATTCGGCTTCCTAGGACCAAGGGAACACGAGTAATCGCTAAAACTTATACTAATGTTTTATTCAGTAAATGCATTTTTTAATTGTTAAAATGATGTGATATTACCAATGCAATTTTTTATTTTATTATTTTTATTTTGACATAATGTTTAAATGTTAATTTATAATGTTATTAATAATGTTATACGTATTAGTTTTTAAATTTTTTATCTGACATACCTAATTAATGTTCTATACAGAGTACATACACAAAGTTAAAATTGTTGTCAGTGTTTCACCTACTGTTAGGGGTGTCCATTAATTACGTGAGACTTTTTGACGATATTTTGACCCCCCTCCCCCCTGATGAGATGTCGCGAGATTTGTTTCGACCCCCTCTCCCCCTTTATTACACGTGAGATTTAAAAAAAATGTATTCGTAGGGTAAATGCGTTGGACTTATTAAAAAAAAACACAATTGGCTTCATTATTTCAAGATTGCTTCTACTTCAAAATAAAAATTACGTGATTAGTTCCCTTATCTGTGCACTACCTACAAATCTTTGTGTTTCTCTTTATGTCCAGCAATATTTATTATTATTATCTTTGTTTACAATACACAAAGGTTATTTGGAAGAGGGAAGAGAATGCTCTTACCTATAATTATAATACATTTTCACGCTCACGAAGCCAAGAACTGTGCTCCTCGCTTACACATAACATAACATTACAATATATTCTACCGTGTTATAGCAAATAAATTGATTTCATTTCATAATATTTTGCTCAAAAGTCTACATAAGTAAGCCTATTGGAAAATTCAAGTACCTGAATTTCGATTTAAAATTGGACTTTCTTCGTTAATTTTGTTTCGCAAATTACTTTTTGGAGTTGTATTTGCATTATAATAAATCGCAAAGTCTACTGTTCTCACAGAGCCAGCAGTATATAAAATAAACGTACATTTCATAAAGGATCAACAGAAAGGAGGTCAGAGGATATCTTTGATCCTCGATAAGGGATCATTTCTCATTGAATCCTTAAATACTCTTTATATTGCGATCTAATTTCAGCCGACAGCGACGACAAGTGCTCTGTTATCACTAGGGATCTACAGTCTTGGTCTTGTTTTGAAGTTCTTGGAAAAGTTATGCTTTAAATCTCTATTAGTGTGAACAGGTTTCAGAATGAATGGCAGTAATGTGAATTTTCTACGTTTGTTCTAATTATTAATAATTACAATTTAATAAATTATTTTTATTATTATTATTTAACTTAATAAATTAATAATTTACTGTATAAAATATGTTTCTTCAATATTCTAGACTTTGTTTAACTTAAATGATTATTTTATTATCATTATTTTACAAATTTTGACTAGTTAGACATTCTGACTAGTGAATCTCTCTAAGTTAAATGTGTAGAAAAAAAAACACCTCAACGTTAGCCTTATTACTGCCAGATGTTAGTCAACGTCTGATTTTAGAAACTGGATTATAGGGGCAATCCAAATTGAGTTAAATTTCACTTTACAGGCAACACGGTGTAAAAATTGAGCATTTCACTGAGACTCTTTGACATTTGCTGTCACTGTTGACATTGACATTTCAGATAATGCGGGGGACATATTATACCTATTTATTAACGAGTTTAAGGTGTCATTGCGGATTCCAAGTTTCTGCAGCGCGTAAGGTATGTTTGCCGAGGCACACACTTGAAAAAAGATGCCTGACTAAAAAGAAAACGCATGAAGCATTCTTGAACTCCCAGATCGGGTGCTTCAAGGGAAGTGTCCGTGGATCCCGATGGAGTGCAAATAGGGAGGTCTGAGTGATACCCATAAAAAAACAAGACCAGTCCTTTTTATTCCGAGTTTCAGTGTCCTATCCCGAGTCATCTCGCAATACGAGTACCAGTCGATCCATCAATGTTTCTTATGCCGCGCCGAGCGCAAGTAATTTAAACTTTTTCCTCATTTTTAGGGTTCCCCAACCAATTCCCTGCATTCCTGAACTTATGGTATTCGGGTCACGGTAACGCTTTGCTTGCGAAACAAATTCTTGAGAAATTTATCACTTCTATGTCACCGAGAATCGAGAATTTTATAACTCTGATGGAAAAAAAGTTATGTTTAAAGTTTATGTTTGTGGCATCGTAGCACCTAAGGGTAGTGACTGATTTTGATGTGGTTTGCAGGTGTTTGCGACACTGCGACCCGTTGGGGTACAAAGGTTCTCGAGTGGAGACCACTGACAGTGCAGCGTAGGATGCAGGGTTGCTGGAAGCAGCTGGACCAAGATAATTTCGGATGTATCAACAGAGCGTTGTCGTGTCTTCGTAAAACAGAAAGGGAGCTATGAAAAAAGCATTAACAGATGACCCAGTTTAGCAGGACCCAACATGATGTGCCGTCACGAGTTCACGACCAGACCACCAAACCGGGCCCAATTCTACTAAACCAATCGCTTCACTATGACAATGGTATCGTCGAAAAATGCCCACTATAGATACCTTTTCGTGTTCTACTAACACAATCGTTTTTCAATGACCGCCGTTGCTATGAAACCATTGAATATTTGGCAGCTTATGACAGGAACAACAATCATAATCGTTAATGGGTATAGCTCCATAATAGTTTTTCTTGTAAATTAGCAGTATTGGGCCCCGTTAAATAACGATTATGGTTGACCTGCTAAACAAAATGCCGTCACATTGGGTCGTTGTGTCCAAACTGGACCGTCTGTTAAGCTTTTAGCATTTGTAAGTTCAAGTCCCTCCCGTCTTAAAAGTTTTTGATATGGTCTTAAAAATCTTTGGGCTTTTAGCATACCAGCATTCTAATCACAAAATATTCTAAATTTTTAACATAACTATAATTTGTTTTCTTTTAAGCGTTATCATGTTTAGAGGTCAAACGTCTGTAAAAGTAACAGTAATGTCTAGAAATTAAGATAGATAGCCTCACACTTAATCTAGATAACCTTACAGAAAATCCAGATTTGCTAAAGTAAAATGAATAGCAAGATGTTTATATAATTTGATTCTATAAACAAACTGGTAAATAACTTTTAAATTAGAATTCCTAATTGGCACTGAGGTCGGCAAAATAGGCTGTTTGACATGATTTTCGTCTTCATAATAATAGGTTGGGGAAAAAGTCTTTTCGCATTATAGTATGTATGAACTTGTAATAAAATATCTTTGGCTATACTATTTGTATCCGGTTGGTTTTGGTATCATTCAAAGTTAAAATTTTAAAGAAGATAATTCAAATCAGGAAAATGTGTGATTTTTATTTGTTTTTCGTACTGTAAAGATGAGTGAATCTAATGAAGAAATTCGATACATTTTAAAATTTTTCTACAAAAAAGGTAAAAATGCAACGCAAGCCGCGAAAAAAATTTGCTAAAAAAAATGTTTATGGACCTAGGGCAGTGAGTAGCACAAATTTGGTTTAGGCGTTTTCAATCCGGAAATTTTCAAAGATGAAATGATTTCGAAGATGGAAATGTCAAAGATGCACATCGCTCTGGTCGCCCTATTACGGATAAAATTGATGCCATTTTTGAAAAAATGGAGCAAGATCGGCATATCAGTAGTTACGACGTAGCTGAAGAACTGGGAATTGACCATAAAACAGTTTTGGCGCATTTGATAAAAACTGGGTACACAAGAAAGCTCGATATTTGGGTACCCCACGAGCTCACTGAAAGAAACCTAATGAACCGTGTACTCATTTGTGATTCTTTATTACGACGTAATGAAACCGAACCATTTTTGAAGAAGCTGATAACTGGTGATGAAAAGTGGATCACGTACGACAAGAACGTGCGAAAAAGGTCGTGGTCAAAGGCCGGTCAGGCTTCACAGACTGTGGCGAAACCCGGGTTAACTCGCAACAAGGTGATGCTGTGTGTGTGTGGTGGGATTGGAAGGGCATTATTCATTATGAGCTGTTACCACCAGGCAGGACCATCGATTCTGAACTCTACTGCGAACAACTGATGAGATTGAAACAAGAAGTTGAGAGAAAGCAGCCGGAATTAATCAACAGAAGGGGTGTAGTTTTTCATCATGATAACGCTAGACCTCACACATCTTTAGCCACTCAGCAAAAATTAAGAGAGTTTGGCTGGGAGGTGTTAATGCATCCGTCGTATAGTCCTGACACCTTCACCTTCTGATTTCCACGTGTTTCGGTCTCTTCAGAATTCTTTAGGCAGTGTCAGGTTAACATCACGAGAGGACTGCCAAAACCACTTGTCGCGGTATTTTGATCAGAAGCCCCAAAATTTATATACTCGTAGCGATGGGATCATGTCCCTATCTACAAGATGGCAAAAAGTTATCGAACAAAATGGGACCACATACATACTTAAGTTAAATGTAAATAAACTATATTAAAAAATATTTTGAATTTTCTTAAAAAATGCGAAGAAACTTTTTCCCCAACCTAATATGAGCCAGCCAATGTGGAAGTCTATAAATCGGCTTCGCACATAGGGAAGCCGTTGCAGAAGTGCAGAATCAACTTGTGTAAATGCTTCAGGGATCCAAACGCAATTTGACTGTGGTGATTCTACAGTCAATGCAACACTTCTTCCTAACCTTTATGCTCGAACACTTGCATTACTGAGGATATGGTTACATCTGACGCTAATAAATAGGCTAAATATTTGCCACTTAAGCATTTACTCATTGCCATCTTGTCCTAACATAATGCAAGCTGCCACCGACTACCGGAAAAGTGTCATTTACCGTATAAGAAAATACTATCCTTTCGCAATATCTTAAGACTAGGGTTGTCGTAAACTTAGTTGTATTTTTACGGCGTTTTTATGAGAAACACTTCTTGCTATCATGTAATCTACCGTATGCCTTGCCATACTAAAATTGTGACCTTATACGTATGAGTTATGATCTGTAAGGGCGTCAAATATTATTTTATTGGAGATGAGGAAGGTTGTATATTATCTAGGAATCAATTTAGTAAGTACTCCCCTTTGTTAGGTTCACTATCATTGACATCAGCATTATGACATCCACTGCTGAAGGCCTCCTCATAGATTTCCAGATCTATTTTGTAAATAAATCTACAGCTTCAGAGCTGTCAGCCCTACCCAGAATCCCCTTCAACTTGCGTCGAGCGGTGAAATTGAATTTTGACATTTACAGTTCACGTTAAAAGCACTCCTTGCAGAATACTCTTTCTGTGTGATGCTGGATTTGAAGACGCGTTTTATTATTTACCCACTTCTTGCTTACTAGTACCTACTGAGTTTGAGGTAATCCAGAAACTTTTAGCCTGGCTTGCACTACGATCCCTAAACATACTAGTGGTTCGCCCCGAAATGAGATCTGACGAGTCTCCCATAAAACAAAAAAATAATTTGTACCTAATCTTTGAATATCAAAATAGTGCCACGAAATGAATAACCAGATAACTTGACCTAGAGTTTCATCAAATTACAGGTAACGGGAGTTTATGTTAATTGAAACTTTTTTTGGGGTAGAAATTGCAGTTATTCTGGATTTCAGACTTTTCCGATTCCGATTCAGATTTGTGTCACTAAAGCTGCTCTAGAACCCCAATATCTTAACAATAGATTTTCAATAATTATGGGTGCAATATCGAGTTGGTAGAGTTATTATACAGCATGTTTGGTAATATACTGACGATATTCAAGTGACGGTTTCACAAAATATAAAAAAAGACTTCTCGAAAAAAAAACAACTAATTATATTATAATTATGTCGACATCCGTGGCGCAGTGGGCGAATAGCCGGCTGAGACACAGGAGGGTTCGATTCCCGCCGCGGAACAAATGTTTGCATGATCTACAGATATTTGTTCCGGGTCTGTTTGTTTTTCTATATATTATAAGTATGTATTTACAAAAAAAAAGTATATACGTATTCTATCAGTTATCTGGTTCCCATAGTACAAGCTCTGCTTAGTTTGAGGCTAGATACCGCTGTGTGAAATGTCCAGCAATATTTATTTATTTATTATAAAATTTTAAAGAAAATCAACTAAGTTTAGGTGATTAATCGATATAAAACGTACTGCCTACTCTTGCAATCGACATCCGAAAATAAAGGCCTATTTGATATCTCTTTCGGAAATGGCAGCGGGTTTTGGGTTAGAAAGGGACAACAAAAGATATCTCGAGATGTCACCAAAACAGTATCTGTGGTTAGATGCCAAGTTTTATGCAACAGCACAACATACGTTTAATATAGTGTTTGTTTTTATAACCCAAAAAAATTTTTACATTTCTATGGTAAACATTTCACAAATTTATTTATAATGCTCATCTAAATAACCCCTTTCATTTTTGTGCGTATATTATCAAACATCCTATAAAGAGAAACATTTGTTCCGCGGCGGGAATCGAACTTGACAAATCCTGCGTCTCAGCCCACTTTTGTTTTTATTTTTTACTAGCTGACCAATCCGCTGTTTCGCGCGCGTAGTTTTTCAATAAAAACATTACCCTCCTTCTGCGCAGTTGGGTAAAAAGTAGCTTATGCCAGCCGGGGATAGTATAGCTTCCCAACATGAAATATTTTTTTAAATTGGTCCTGTAGTTTCGGAGCCTATTCAATGCAAACAAACAAACAATCAAATCTTTCCTCTACAATATTATATTAAGTATAATATTTTATTTACCATTTTAACAAAGATTACATTTAAATGTTCAGAAATATAGTATCTAAAAACTGTGTGAAAGTTATTTAAAATATAAGTAGCTAAGTAAGCTGGAGGCAGGTAAGTACTTATGTTTATACATAGTTTAAATTAGGTATGCGCCAAGAAACTTAGACTTGACTCATAAAGTAATTCTTTAGTCTTTAGTAATTATTTCATCCTTGAAACCACAAAAAAGTTAAACAACTATTAAGCACGTGTTTTTTTAATTAGTTTTTAATTTTTATTGTGATATATTTTTAGGTGACAACTTCGCCACGGACGTCATAAATCTATTTATTCGTCGGATTTTTAAAACTCGTCTATAAAATTACTTTTAGAAAATAAATTGAAAGCAAGAACATGAACTTTAGACACTTATTTTTTCTAGAATAAAATAAGTCTCAATTTCTTTCTAGACAATTTTTATTTTTGTCCGTTGAATAGGAATACCCTATTACCCGAGGATTCAACAAATGATAACCGATCGTTTATAAATAGGTCTGTCAAGTGCCTGTTAGTCTGTGATCATTATTTGACCTTTGCGTAAACATGAACTACTGTAAATGGACGCTCTACTATGGTAACTCGAATCGAGTAAAATAAATAAACAGAGCTATCTAGCCCCAAACTAAGCAAAGTTTATACTAAGCTTAAGCGTTCGCTTAAGCAATCTTAATAGACTAATGTCTATTATCTCTTAAATATCGAATCAGAATTGAGGAAATCCGTAGACAAATCACACTCGCTGGTTTAGTGACTAGTAAACTGTTTTTTAACTACTTTAAGATTGAACAAGTGTATTGGCCACCTGATGTTAAGTGATAACCATCGCCTATAAGCGCATAAGCACTTGATAAAACTTGAGGCGTGCTTGATGCCTCATCTGTAATTTCACCGTAAACCACAAGTGACAGTGTGCGGGCACACAGCTCGAAGAACTATATGCCCCGCACTACGTAAGATGCGACCTTTTTTGTAGCTTAAATATTGACTGAACGCATACGTGCAATAAAAATCGACTCTAACAGTTCTGCAGTGGCGGAACATGCCCTAGATTCTGATTCGATGGACTACATAATTTTATGTTTCGACAAGGCCCGGGTCTTAGCGAGTGAGAAGTTCTTCGTTCCTCGCAAGATTCGAGAGGCGATAGAAATAAGTTGTGTGCCGAACTTTAAGAGATAGAGGTTCTACCGCCAGCCTGGAGGCCAGGTCTTCATGATGCAAGCGACAGAGTGAATGCACCTGGTAGAGACATAGTGTTGTGTGTTTGCCTGTACCGAGAACTACCGAAGAGAGCAACAGTGATGATGACATACATGCATACATGCATATAATATATATAAAAACATACAGACCCGGAACAAATATTTGTAGATCATACAAACATTTGTTCAGCGGCGGGAATCGAACCCGCTACCTCCTGCGTCACAGCCGGCTATACGCCCACTGCGCCACGGAGGCCGTCACGGACAAACGGACAAACCAGTAGCTTGAATATTTATCCAATAATCGATAGGTGCATTTCCAATAGACAATTTTAATGTAAATAGGCGGCGTCTTTGCGACGATGCCGCTTAAGCAGTTTAACAGGTACCTACTTACATACATGATGAATGAGTATGATTTGTTTACGTATTTTATACAGGCTGTTTTATTGATATTTTAAGACTTGATATTAAAGTTGTGGTATTTTTTTCTATGGTGATGAATTTAATAAAAACCTATTTACAACAATAGCCCTACCTGTGTTTTAATTATATATCGTACACTAGAGGTTGCGTAGTGCGCGAGTTGCACGCAACTCGCGTGTTATTGTTTTTGTCGAAGAAGCAATCAAAGAGGATTTCGAGCTGTTAAAAGCGATCAAAAAGGATATCCATGTGTAAGAAGCAGTCAAAGACGATATCGAAATGGAAGAAGCAATCAAATCAAAGAAGATATCCAAATGGAAGCAGCAATCAAATATGATTTCGAAGTGCAAGAAGCAATCAAACAGGATATTGAAGTGAAAGCAGCAGTCAAATAGGATATCGAATTAGCAGAAACTATTAAAGAGGAAATTGAAGTTGAGTAAGCAATCAAAGAGGATACCGAGGTGGTAGAAGCATTCTAAGATGACGAAGTGAAAAAAGCAATCAAAGACGATATCGAAGTGGAAGAAGCAATCAAAGAAGGTATCGAAGTGGAAGAAGCAATCTTAGAGGATATCGAAGTGGAAGAAGCAATCAAAGAAGATATCGAAGTGTAAGAAGCCATCACAGAGGATATTGAAGTGAAAATGCTATCAAAAACCATATCGAAGATAAAGACGCAATCAAAGAGAATATTGCAGTGCAAGAAGCAATCAAAAGGAAATCGAAGATGATATCGAATTGGTAGAAGCAATAAAAGAGGATATCAAAGTGGAAGAAGCAATCAAAGAGGATATCGAGCTGTTAAAAGCTATCGAAGAGGATATCCATGTGTAAGAAGCAGTCAAAGACGATATCTAAATGGAAGAAGCAATGAAATCATAGAGGATTTCCAAGTGGACGCAGCATTCAAAGATGATATCGAAGTGGAAGAAGCAATCAAATAGGATATCGAAGTAGCAGAAACAATCAAAGAGGAAATTGAAATTGAGTAAAAGACGTCGAGGACAATGATAAAAATAAAAAAACGGTTCCACCAAAAACTTATACCAATATTTTGTAAAAGTCTCCTCGAGCTATCTCTTCCCGTTTAAAAGATACGAGCGATTTAAGTTTTGTATGAAACCCCATAATTTTGTAGAGTGGAAATTGAAGTAAAAGAAGCAATTGAAGAAAACATATAAGTAGAAAAAGCAATTAAAAATGATATCAAAGTGGAAGAAGCAAAAATAGAGGATATCGAGGTGAAAGAAGCATTCAAGGAGGAAGACCAAGTGAGAGAAGTATTTAAAAAGGATGTCAAGGGCAATGATGGTATTAAAAAAACTATTCCATCAAAAATTTGTACCAATATTTTGTAAAAGTTTGGTAGGCGTAACTCTTCCCGTTTAGAAGATACGAGCGATTTAAGATTTGTATTAAAACCCATAATTTTGTAGAGTGGAAATTGAAGTAAAAGAAGCAATTGAAGAAAATATATAAGTAGAAAAAGCAATTAAAAAGGATATCAAAGCGGAAGAAGCAAAAATAGAGGATATCGTGGTGAAATAAGCATTTAAAGAGGAAGACGAAGTAAGAGAAGCATTCAGAAAGGATGTCAAGGGCAATGATGGTATTAAAAAAACTATTCCAACAAAAATTTGTACCAATATTTTGTAAAAGTTTGCTACACGTAACTCTTCCCGTTTAGAAGATACGAGCGATTTAAGATTTGTATTTTGTAGAGTGGAAATTGAAGTAACAGAAGCAATTGAAGAAAATATATAAGTAGAAAAAGCAATTAAAAAGGATATCAAAGTGGAAGAAGCAAAAATAGAGGATATCGAGTTGAAAGAATCATTCAAAGTGGAAGACGAAGTGAAAGAAGCATTTAAAAAGGATGTCAAGGGCAATGTGGTATTAAAAAAACTACTCCACCAAAAATTAGTACCAATATTTTGTAAAAGTTTGCTACGCGTAACTCTTCCCGTTTAGAAGATACGAGCGATTTAAGATTTGTATTAAAACCCATAATTTTGTAGAGTGGGAATTGAAGTAAAAGAAGCAATTGAAGAAAATATATAAGTAGAAAAAGCAATTAAAAAGGATATCAATGTGAAAGAAGCAAAAATAGAGGATATCGAGGTTAAAGAAGCATTCAAGGAGGAAGACCAAGTGAGAGAAGCATTCAAAAAGGATGTCAAGCGCAATGATGGTATTAAAAAAACCATTCCACCAAAAATTTGTACCAATATTTTGTAAAAGTTTGCTACGCGTAACTCTTCCCGTTTAGAAGATACGAGCGATTTAAGATTTGTATTAAAACCCATAATTTTGAAGAGTCGATATTGAAGTAAGAGAAGTAATTGAAGAAAATATAAAAATAGAAAAAACAATTCAAAAGTATATTGAAGTAAAAATGCCATCAAAGAGGATTTCGAAGTTATAGAAACAATTAAAGAGGATATCAATGTGGAAGAAACATTCGAAAACGAAAAGGAAGTGAGAGAAGAATTCAAAATAATGGCAAGGGCGATGATGACCGTAAAATAACGATTCCACCAAAAATTTGTGATACAAAAAAAATTAATTTTCCAAAATGATCACAGTGGATGTTGCATAATAAAAAAAAAATTGACGTTCCAAAATGATCATGCGGATGAGGCAAAATTAAAAAAAAATTATGTTCCAAAATGATCACAGTGGATGATGCATAATAAAAAAAATTGACGTTCCAAAGTGATCATTGTGGATGAGGCGTAATTAAAAAAATGATGTACCAAAATGATCACAGTGGATGTTGCATAATACAAAAAAATAATAATAATTGACGTTCCAAAGTGATCATTGTGGATGAGGCATAATTAAAAAAAATGATGTTCCAAAATGATCACAGTGGATGATGCATAATAAAAAAAAAAAATTATGTTCCAAAGTGATCATTGTGGATGAGGCATAATTAAAAAAATGATGTACCAAAATGATTACAGTGGATGTTGCATAATAAAAAAAATAATTGACGTTCCAAAGTGATCATTGTGGATGAGGCATAATAAAAAAAATTATGTACCAAAATGATCACAGTGGATGTTGTATAATACAAAAAAAAAATAATTGACGTTCCAAAGTGATCATTGTGGATGAGGCATAATTAAAAAATTGACGTTCCAAAATGATCATGTGGATGAGGCAAAATTAAAAAAAAATTATGTTCCAAAATGATCACAGTGGATGATGCATAATAAAAAAAAATTGACGTTCCAAAGTGATCATTGTGGACGAGGCGTAATTAAAAAAATGATATACCAAAATGATCACAGTGGATGTTGCATAATACAAAAAAATAATAATAATTGACGTTCCAAAGTGATCATTGTGGATGAGGCATAATTAAAAAAAATGATGTTCCAAAATGATCACAGTGGATGATGCATAATAAAAAAAAATAATTGACGTTCCAAAGTGATCATTGTGGATGAGGCATAATTAAAAAAAATTATGTGTTGCATAATAAAAAAAATAATTGACGTTCCAAAGTGATCATTGTGGATGAGGCGTAATTAAAAAAATGATGTACCAAAATGATTACAGTGGATGTTGCATGATAAAAAAAATAATTGACGTTCCAAAGTGATCATTGTGGATGAGGCATAATAAAAAAAATTATGTACCATAATGATCACAGTGGATGTTGCATAATACAAAAAAAATAATAATAATTGACGTTCCAAAGTGATCATTGTGGATGAGGCATAATTAAAAAAAATGATGTACCAAAATGATCACAGTGGATGTTGCATAATAAAAAAAAAATAATTGACGTTCCAAAGTGATCATTGTGGATGAGGCATAATTAAAAAATTGACGTTCCAAAATGATCATGTGGATGAGGCAAAATTAAAAAAAAATTATGTTCCAAAATGATCACAGTGGATGATGCATAATAAAAAAAAATTGACGTTCCAAAGTGATCATTGTGGATGAGGCGTAATTAAAAAAATGATATACCAAAATGATCACAGTGGATGTTGCATAATACAAAAAAATAATAATAATTGACGTTCCAAAGTGATCATTGTGGATGAGGCATAATTAAAAAAAATGATGTTCCAAAATGATCACAGTGGATGATGCATAATAAAAAAAAATAATTGACGTTCCAAAGTGATCATTGTGGATGAGGCATAATTAAAAAAAATTATGTGTTGCATAATAAAAAAAATAATTGACGTTCCAAAGTGATCATTGTGGATGAGGCGTAATTAAAAAAATGATGTACCAAAATGATTACAGTGGATGTTGCATGATAAAAAAAATAATTGACGTTCCAAAGTGATCATTGTGGATGAGGCATAATAAAAAAAATTATGTACCATAATGATCACAGTGGATGTTGCATAATACAAAAAAAATAATAATAATTGACGTTCCAAAGTGATCATTGTGGATGAGGCATAATTAAAAAAAATGATGTACCAAAATGATCACAGTGGATGTTGCATAATAAAAAAAAAATAATTGACGTTCCAAAGTGATCATTGTGGATGAGGCATAATAAAAAAAATTATGTACCAAAATGATCATAGTGGATGTTGCATAATACAAAAAAAATAATAATAATTGACGTTCCAAAGTGATCATTGTGGATGAGGCATAATTAAAAAAAATGATGTACCAAAATGATCACAGTGGATGTTGCATAATAAAAAAAAATAATAATTGACGTTCCAAAGTGATCATTGTGGATGAGGCATAATTAAAAAAATGTGGGTGTTCCAAAATAAACATGATGAACGTTGCATACTAAAAAAAAAAAAAAATTGGATGTTCCAAAATGATGATGATGACCTTTGCAAAAAACTATGAAAGTTATCTCATGTCCCTCCACCACCATTATATAGAATCAAGCAAATTTACAGTAATTTTATAGTACACACAAGCCGTGGGCTCCCTACAAAAACAGTATGAAAATTACGGCAAACGAAATATACGGTTTACGGTATTCATACAGAAATATTTTGTATGGGACAATTTTTTTTTTGTATGAAAGATAATTTTTTTTTCATGGAACCGGATATAAAAAAATGTCCTCTGCAACATTAGTTTTTGCACCAACTCTCTAAGACCTATACTTTCCGAGATACGAGGTCGATGTGAGCGAATGGGGGACAAAAGGGGTACTTTAGGATTTATTCCCAACTCATCGGAACTCCCTCTATACGATCCCACCAAACATTTTCACCCTACGAGGTGGCATCTGGGAGAACAAACATGTCAATGAGTCAGTCAGTCAGTCAGTCAGTGAGTGGTAATCGAGCTTTATATAATATAATAATAATAATAAAACACGTAGTATACTAGCGGAAACTCTTGGTAGAACAGTCGAGGCGAGGCACAATTACTCAGGGCGCGAACAAGCCCATTGTTCCTATAAAAGGGTGCCAAATAAAATAAGAATCTCTGAAATGAATGTTACAGGTCGTACCGGTTAAACAAGATATTGAAGAAAACAAGATTTGTGGGGTGAATGTATCTAAATCACAAATATTTACAAAGTAAGTAAACATAATTCAAACTAAGCTGTTCTGTATAACTACCGTTGCAAATCAATACAAATCAAATGTATATGTTGCTTGAAAAATATGTCATGTTACAAAGATGTCAGTACTAAACAATAGAATCATTACATTTCTGCCGTTCAAGGCATGCAATATCAAATACATCTACAAAGTCTTAATGCTAAATACATAATACATACTTATAATGACTAAAATTGCATGCGATAAACACTGATTATGGACGAACTCAAACTGTATAGTGATACACCCTGTATACCAGGGTTAGTGAACCACCTGTGACTAACCCATATTCACAATAAATAATTTGATTGATTGATAAATAATAATAACACCGAAACAAAATTAATTATAATAATAATAATTAATATTATCATACCCTCTTTCTTCCATAACTAACTAATACATTTTTAAGTGGTATGTGTTATTTTTCACAGTGGAACCGTATGGAGGAGACCTACACCCGACTTTGGGTGCCAAAGGGTACGAATTAGAGCATGTAAACTTAGATACTAAAACAATTTTTGAGTTAAAGGCTTTATTTATTTATGTGTAATTTTTAATGATGGCTTAGCTAAGGCCCCTTTCGGGTATATGCCTCCTCCAAATGTTTCCAAGTTGCTTTGTCTTTAGCTTGTGTTGCCCGCGACTTCGTACGCGTTACATTACTAAATGTGTACCTAACCTAGAAATAAAGCAAAACTCGCTGTTGCAACTTGACTTGACACCCCATTTTTATCCCATGGGACCTGATTTATGGGATAAAATGTAGTCTATGTGTTAATCCAAGTTATAATCTGCGTACATACCAAGTTTCATCGAAATCGATTCAGCCGTTAAGTCGTGATTGAGTAACAAGCAAACAAACAAATAAATAAACAAACAGCCAAACTTTCACATTTGTAATATTAGTGTGATAAAATAAAACTATCTACTAGTAAATAACTAATGTTTAAGAATTATTATAATTTTAGCTAATATTTTTCATTGACATATTAATTTATGGTACTTAACTTTTTATTTAATTTTAATCATTAAATTAAAGTTCTGATTTGAAATCCATTTTTGGATCAAAATAAAGATAATGCACCTTTATTTTCCCGCTGCGGAACAAATGTTTGATCTACAGGATATTTGTTACGGGTCTGGATGTTTTCCAATTCAATATAAGTATTTATGTATTTACAAAAAAGTATAAATCACTAATTCCATAGAACAAGCTCTGCTTAGTTTGGGGCTAGATAGCGCTGTGTGAAATGTCCAGCGATATTTATTTTTAATTTTGTTACCAAAAGCAACTAAATCTTAAAATTAGGCGTAGGTTAAAAAATACTAGTTTTAAAATTTCACCGGCATCTATACAGTTCAAAGAATATTTAAAAAAAATATTTGCAACAATAAAATATAAATACGCAAAAAAAGATAATAACTTGAAACTAAACAAGTTGCAAAGAACTCAGCATGATGCTGGTTGTACGCGTAATACAAAGCGGACCACAGTAATTTCTGGTTGGTGCCATAAATAGGTATGATGGTAGTACTTCCTGGACGAACTCTTTCACAAAGAGTTTCTGCTTGGTGCTATAAATAGGTATGATGGTACTACTTCTTGGACGAACTCTTTTTTTCAAAGAGCTCTTTCTGCTTGGCGCCAGAAATAGGTAGTAGATACTTCCCTGGACAAACTCTTTCACAAAGAGCTATAGGTATAGGTAATAATATAAATTGCATGTATAATTTAGATTAATTATAATACATGTATTAATTAATATTAATAGTAATTATTATAGAATTATTTTATGTAAGTACATAATATGTTCTATTTGTATTTATATTAAGTTATAAATCTTAATATATAAAACAAAGTCGGGTTTGTTCAAACACATATAACTCGAGAACGGCTTGACCGATTTTGATGGTTTTTGATTTGTTGGATTTGTCTCCACCCCGAATAGCAGAATAACTATTGAAATATTGCAAAAATACACGGGAAAATAAATAATTATATAATTCATTTTCTGATAGATAGATGCAGCGGGTGTCGTACATTGACAGCCTGCGTCATATGCGTGTTAAGGCGGTACGAAGTTCGGCGGGACCGCTAGTTTTATATAAGTAAAACTAAATGAATGTTTTTTTTTCTACGTATGTAGAACCCAAGTTGTGGATGTGAGTAGAAGGATTAATCAGCTGAAGTGGAGATGGGCTGGACAATTGGCAAGGAGGAAAGACGGAAGATTGACGAGGGCAACAACCGAGTGGTGGCCGCGAGAAGGGCGCAGACCAGTTGGCAGACCACCAGCCAGATGATCGGACGACGTCGCGCGAGTTGCAGGAAGGCAATGGATGCGCTCGGCACAGGACCGGAGAGAGTGGCGTGATAACGTGACCGATAACGTGGGTGGATGTGGGCTCAGATGATGATGATGAAGAAATAATGTATTTTTTTATTTTGGTAATAGAAGCACTCTCTTCATAAATAGTTTAGCCATACATGTAAACCCCGACCATTATCTTAGTTGTAACAAAATCCATTCCATCCAAAGGTTGTCTGGAAGAGATCGCTACTAAGCGATAAGACCGCCTATTGTACTATTTGCTTTGTGTTTCAGTTTTTTTCATTGAAAGAGTTGTACTGTAGAGATGAGTTAAAGTTTATAAATAAGTGCAATCTTGAGTCGAGGTTATTTAAATATCTTGTTAGAGAACTATTCTTAAACCTCTCACAAAACTTAATACAATACAAAAAATGCTGAAAACCAGGAACGAAGGTTACTGTGAAAGTGGAAAAGGATTACATCGTTATAAAAGCTTGTAGCCATACTAATATTATAAATGCGAAAGTAACTCTGTTTTTAAGTTCGTTTGTTACCTTTTCACTGCTAAGCGGCAGAGGGGTGGGGGAGAGGGGGGGGGGATAAAATAAGGGTTAAAATTACAAGGTATTCTTTAGATGCACTCCCTGTGTACCATTGGTATATATATAGTTTGTGACCGAGATTGGGACATAGACTACTTTTTACTCGACTGCCGAGGAGGGTAATGTTTTTATTGACAAACCACGTGTGCGCAGCCGCGGGCGGTCAGCTAGTATATTATACAAGGTATACGTTATATTTGACGACCTGCGTGGCGCAGTGGGCGAATAGCCGTCTGAGACGGAGGAGATTGCGGATTAGATTCCCACCGTGGAACATATCAGCAGATGATGATCAGATGTATGATCTACAGATATTTGTCCCGGTCTGGTTGTTTGTGTATATTTATGAATGTAACCTCTTTTATTTTTAAATTGAAAATTTTAAATAGAAATAAGAATTTGTCACAGAGATTGTATTTCATTTTAGCTTATATTATGACTGCAATGAGCCACATTTTATTTTCAATTTACTTACTACCAACTTACGAGGTAACAATGATCTACTTTCAGCGCATAAACTATTGTTTTTCATTGTAGAAGTTGTAAAGAACTAGAAGTCTTGAGTCTCGACTCAGTTTTGAGTTCAGCTCTGTAATCTCGCCAAAATATTGAATCTTCCACTAAATTCTTTAGCAACAATCCGCACTAGCATTGTACTGCGGCTATTCAACAGTTTCACGGTTTCAGCGTAGACCTGAACACAGCACGTCATCCTACCTCATCTAGTACCAACATAAGACATAGGTACAGACAGCGTCGCTAACTGGTAACCCACAGTTAGCGACGCTGACTGAGGTGATGTGTTTATATACAATCTATAGTTATATTTTTTTGTTTATATTATATATATAAGAATTAAATTTAAATATAATTGGAATTTAAATTAAACCTCTTCCTCTACCATATATGCACTACCTATAATAACTGTTTGTCCGCATTATACAAAGGTTAACTGGAAGAAAATGCTATCTAGCATAAGTTCGACTATGCACAGATTATTTTTATTTCGTGCAATAAATAATTTTTCATGCATTCATATTTAAACTAGCTGACCCGGCGAACTTCGTACCTCCTTGACATGCATATGATGCGGGCTGCCAATGTACGTCGCCGCGCCAGTAGAATTGTAAATCGGCCATCATTAGCTCCATCTATGTATGAGAAAATGAATTTTATTCTACATTTTTTTTTTGCTTTAGTTTTCCCATATTATAATAGTTATTCTGCTATTCGGGGTGGAAACAAATCCAACAAATCAAAGAACATCAAAATCGGTCAAGCCGTTTTTGAGTTATAAATGATGTAACTAACCCGACTTTGTTTTATTGATCGAAGCGAGATCTTCAAATCAACTTGGGCAAATCGGCGTTGTATGTATAATTAAATAAATATTGCTGGACATTTCACACAGCGCTATCCAGCCCCAAACTAAGCAGAGCTTGTACTATGGGAACCAGATAACTGATAGAATACTTATATACTTTTTTTTGTAAATACATACTTATAATATATAGAAAAACACCTAGACACGGAACAAATATCTGTAGATCATGCAAACATTTGTTCCGCAGCGGGAATCGAACCCGCTACCTCCTGCGTCTCAGCCGGCTATACGCCCACTGCGCCACGGAGGCAGTATGTATGTATGTTTGTTTGTTTGTTTGTCCGAGGATAACTTTCGAAGCGTTTATCCGATCATTGTGAAACTTGGTATATAGGTTGGTAGGTAGTGATGGCACAATTTTGGAGTGACTAAATGAGCTAAAAATGTGGGAGGGTTGTTGAGATATTCATTTATTGGGTATTGATTATTGAGTATCACGAGGGGTAAAAAAATTAAAATGAGACTATTAGGTAAAGTGTGACGTCAGATAAAAGGTGCAAATAAATAAAAAATTAGTTCATTTCAACCCCGTTTTTATTTTTAGTTCAATCTTTATAGTTTTTAAGTTATTAGCCATAATAACAGAAAAACTTTGGCAAAATTCACATTGTACGCCAGTGACCCCACAATGCTGAAATTTGGTATTGGTGTAGCTTTAGTGACACAAATATAGGGAAAAGTCTATAATCCAGTATAAACTCGGAGTCTTCAAGTCCAGTTGGACAAGTTCTTTTTAGGCAAGCGTGCTCCATCTTCAATCACACCATCACTTATGATGAGGTAGAGATGAAGCGCCGGACTATTTCAAATAAAAAAAAGGATAGTTACCTATGTTTTTATTAACAAACCACGCGTGCGTGGTGCGCGGCGCACGCATTTTTTTTTCTTTTACTCTGTGCTATCCGCCGGTACTGGATGAGGTAAGAATTATCTTCAGTGACCTCTTGGTATATTCAGTACAGTTTCACGATACCGCCTCGGTTAGTAACAATTCCGCGGTGTTAAATTCCTATTTTTTGTTTGCAATTCGTTTGCAACGGCCATTGTTCAGGGTTTTGAGTTTTCTGTTAAATTTTTAGAACATTTTAATGAAAGCGACGACCTCAATGGCGCAGTGGGCGAAGCCGACCGAGACGCTGCAGGTTGAGGGTTCGATTCCCTCCGCAGAATAATGTTTGCATAAACTACAGATATTTTCTCACTCAAGTCAAGTCAACTCAGCTCGTCTTTCCAAAACTCTTGCGTCTAAACCGTCTGCCACAAACAAAAAGTTCAATAATTATTAATATTAAACGTGTATTTATTGCGTATTTATATTTTTATTCTATATTTTATTTTATATATCTATTTAATATTAGTGATTATATACAGTGATCACAAAAGTTTCAAACATAAAAAGTCTTATGAAAAAAAATTTAAAGTGAAATTCTCGCCTAAAAACAACAGTGCATAAAATCCATTGCACCATTTAATTTAAAAGTACCCGCTGGGATTTATAAATACCATTATCTTATCTGCACCGGTGTTTGAAAGCCGTCTCGGGGCCGATCCGGAGATAACTACCGAATTGTAGGAAATTGCTGTGCTTTGCTGAATGAATTACTTGATTTTAACCAATTTTATCCGATCATCTACGTTTGACACAATTTTCGGGCTGGCAATTCAAACGAAATAAAAATACGTTCGAAAACCAAAATACAATAACTTTGACGCGATTTAAATGAAACTTTTTCAAAATAAATTTCTGTAGCTTTCAGAACGTTAAGAGAGAATTTGCTCCCAATCAACTTGGGCAAATCGGCGTTGTGTGTATGTATGTATGTTTGTTTGTCCGAAAATAACTTTCTAAGCGTTTATCCGATCATCGTGAAATTTAATACATAGGTGGTAGTGATGGTACAATATTGGTGTGACTAAATGAGATAAAAATGTTGGGGAGTTGTTGAGATATTGGGGTTCAAGAGGGGTAAAAAAACCAAAATGGGACTATCCGGTCAAATGGCACGTCTAATAAGAGGTCTTTGTGAGTACATTGCAATGCCGTATTTTTTTTTAGATTTAATCCTGTAGTTTTAAGGTATTAGCCATTATAAAAATTGAACTTTGACAAAATTCACAGGGTACACCAGTGCCCCTACAGTGCTGAAATTTGGTATTCGTGTAGCTTTAGTGACACAAATATAGGAAAAAGTCTGAAATCCAGAATAACTGCAATTTTTACCCCAAAAAAATGTAACCAATTAACATGAACTCTCTTACCTGTGATTTAAATCAAACTGTAGGTCAAGTTAATTTGAAATTTATTTTTGGCACTATTTTGGTAGTCAAAGATTACAAATAACATTTTGTTTGTTTTTATGGGAGACTCGCGAGATCTCAGTTCGGGGCGAACCACTAGTTTGTAACATTTCGTTCTGACTTTACTTGAAATTACTTTTAACATGGAACAATAACCGAAAATTCTAAATATTTTTTACGGGTTTTTGTGTTCATTTTAATTTTATTTTTGGTGGGTTTGAAATAAATATGATGAATTTTATTTTTATTAAAAAATCAGGCGTACAAAAGTATACCTTAGTTTATTTTAAAATATTGGTGCCTTTTTCCGAACTAGGCGTAACGAAACGTATTTACTTTGTGTCAATTGTCAAACAATTGTCTTGTCAATGTCAAGCAATTATCGAAAAAATTGTTTGCCTTTTGGTTAGGAGTGATTCCAACTTAGCTAGTGAATGGCAGAGTGTAAATCTCTTATAAGTTCTATGTTTAGCAGCGGACATTCTATGGCTGATGGATGATGGTTATTGACAGATGATTAGGTATTGATAGATAGTTCACTGTAAAAAGCAAGAAGCGAAAACTCTATTTCACATTTTTTTGTACCTAATATTATTTTATTAAGAATTATGAAATGGACAAGCTGTTATAGTATGAGCTGTAAGCGCGAGATGGCACGCCGCGGCGCATCCTCGGATAGACGCGTCCCGCATGCACAAAATCTCACAAATACCTGGGCATTCACGTGACTGGTTGCAAGCCCATCATCTCCCTTCTAATGCTAATTCTAGGATGGGGGGATAATAAGATCTGCTGTGACGTCCCGCATTGGGGTGTATTGTGCATTGCCTCCCTTCTAACCTGACCCCAGCTATCCTAGCTCCTTGAAGTAACGGAGCAGGATTTTGGGTTGATGGATGCAGCTTTCCAAGATCCCCGTGGATGTTGTTGTGGTGTTAGCGGATGAGGATTCGATGAGCTCCTGCATACCCGTCCTCAGCCTGATATCGCTCGTGGCCGTATAGTGAAGCATCACGTGCACCATAGTCTCTTCTTTCTGAAGACATGCGCGACAATGCCCACTGTCCGTGGCCCCGGTCTTCAAGAGGTGATGGTTAAGTTCGCAGTGTCCTGTGATGTGAAGTGATTATCACCTCTCTTGTTTTGGTTAACTTAAATATTGGTGTTATTGCAAATAAATGATTATTACTATTCAATATTATAATAAAAATATAAGTAACCTATTCTCTTGTATTTCAAGCGTTTTATCGCTAACTCTGGCAGGACCTTAGTTTGAATTACTTTTTAATGTACGTTTTCATGTAAAAAAACCAATTGGGTGTGAGCACTGTGTGCGATTGACCTTAGAGGATAAGTGGTTAAAAAAAGAAGTGAGGCTCTACCTACACGCTTGTTAAATGAAATGAATAACGATAAATATAACGAGCAACGCCAAATTATTTAGCGATTCACCCAAATTACTTCAAAATGCTCTTAAACGATCGCAATTACTGTAGCTTTGAGTTGGATCTTCTTTTACGGCGATGATTTTCATAATTCGGTATCATAAATTTCAAAATTGGATCGACAGAAAGCTATATCAAGGTAGGTAGCAGGAATGTTGCGATTAATCGCTCCGCATCGATTTGGACATCCGCATCTGTATCCGCTTCCGTAATAATCGATGCGGATGCAGATACAGCGCAGGTCGCGACAAGTAAAAAATTGTGTGGGGCTTGCGAGTGACGCTTGCTGTGTGACGTGCTGATTGACCAATAGGAGCGAAGATCTCGGTGACAAGATCCGACGCGTTTGCTATTGTTCATCACTTGTATATAAGTACTTCGTAAATCAATCATAACGTGTTTACTTGCACTTATCGTTTTACCGTGTTACAGTTTTATGAATATTGCAGTTTTTGAGTGTTATTGTGAGTATACTCGTACAGAGAGTATTGTATGTTAAGCGAGTTTTCGGCAGTAAATAGTTATAATTTTTGTTTCATTTCGTCACCAAAACGAAGTTTCTTAAACAAAATCTTAAGATCCGCATCCGCATCTGCATCCGCATATGTGAGCCTTCAAAAATTCGCATCCCTGATATGTAGTTAGGTACTACATCAAATTTTGTTAATACATACCTAAAGTCTGAAGTGAAAGTCTGTCTGAAGACCCGCCTCTACAACCAATGTGTCCTGCCAACATTAACCTATGGTGCTGAGACATGGACGCTCACGAAGGAGACTGTGCACAGGATTAGAGTCGTACAGAGAGCCATGGAGCGCGCCATGCTCGGCATCACACTGCTAGACCGAGTCCCCAATACCGAAATTCGCAAGCGGACTAAAGTTCAAGACGTCAGCAAGCGTATATTGGGACTCAAATGGAGTTGGGCAAGACATGTGGCCAGGCGCGGTGATGACAGGTGGAGCAGGATGCTGACTGAGTGGTGGCCCCGAGATGGAACTAGGAACGCAGGTCGTCCACCGGCAAGATGGGTCGACGACATTATAAAAATCGCAGGTCGTATGTGGGTTAGAACAGCGCAGGACAGAGGTGAATGGCGACAACGAAGAGAGGCCTATGCCCAGCAGTGGGATGAGAAAGGCCGACGATGATGATGACATACCTAAAGCAGGCTTTATACGCACAGCGACCTGTCTGCATGCGGTTTGTACCCATGGGTTCTTATTGTAGGGCAGAACTAAGTCAATCGAGCGGGAAAGGGACAACAATATAATTAAGCAACTTAGGTGATGCCTCTCTGTCATTTTAATATGAAACTTCTATTAATGCGCCTTGCGGGTAGACCGACTCGTATGACGTATGTCGTCAGTCGATTGCCTTTGTTTTTTGTTACCCCTTTGAACCCCAATATCACAACAACCCAATAACCACATTTTTAGTTCATATAGGCACACTAGGATTGTACCGTCACTACCTATCAATCAGGTTAACGCTTCGAAAGTTATCCTCGGACAAACATACAGACATACTTCATTTTTATTTTTATAAATTATAGACTAGCGTTTGCCCACGATCTCGCCTGAAGTCTACGATGGTACGCGCTTATCTAGAAGAAATCTATTCACTCGCGACTTGAATACCTCTAGGTTGTAGCTATCAGGAAACACAGACTCAGGCAAGGCGTTTAACTCCTTAGCGGTGCGCATGATAAAGGTGGAAGAGTACCGCTTTGTGCGTATGGGAGGTATGTCTACCATGTAGCGGTGGCGCATCGCGGAGCGTCTGGTTGACCGGTCATAGAATGGGGATGCTGGGATCAGGTTGAAAAGCATACATACATACATACTTACATATACGAATAATACATAGGTATAGTGGCGCTGAGCACACCTTCGGCAGTTTTTAGGAGATTAAGTAATAATATCGCTCGATTGAAAATGAACTGTTTGGCAATAACATAAGTTTTAAAAACGTATTATTATCGAGAAAATTGGATTTTTATTATTTACTTTTTTTTTGTTATTTTTTTGTTATTCGAGAGCTTTTAATTCAATTTACTCGCAATATCACACCGTTTTTGAAAGAAAAAAAATTACGCGATATTTGCCGAGACGCCCCCCCCCCCCACTCACCCCCACGTAAGATTAGGTCGTTAGTGATGCTGTCTGTACCTATCTTTAAGATTATTTGTATGTGGCGCGTAATAAATATTTTGAATTTAAATTTCAATATAGACTGGTCAAATATGAAATATCTGAAAAAACTTATTTTAATTAGGTTCATAATTTTAGATGCTCTCTAGTTTTAATTTCGTGGAAAAAAAAGACAAAGTTCAAGTTAAAAATTCACATTTATTATTTTAAAATGAGTTTTACATTACAAAACAGAATGTTCGCTTAAAGCGCTCTCATTGTTAAAAAAACAAGAAAATAAAGCGCTCATACAAAACAGAGAAAGTACAGTCGCTCATAAAAAGCTAACAAGATTTTATGTTATTTTTTTAAAACATTTCGATTTTTCCAGCGGCAATTTTATCTTGAAATGATAAATTATTTATTGAATATTTTTATTGATAAAAAAATATGTTATAAGCGACCGCACTTATTTCTAAAACTATCAAAATCTAAATCGTGGTTTCTAATTTTACGTTAGAATTATAAAAAATAAGTAACCAATACTAGAACTATTTTATTTAGATTTCAAATTGGTCACAAAAATAAAAAATTCTAAATCACGTAATCAGCTTGTGAATTACAAATGGTGCATCTGAAGAATAATTTATTATTCATTATTATTAGGCCTTATAAAAACTGCAAATCAAGAATATAATTCGACAAAGTTGTTATCACATTAAATACTTATGTTAATAATATAATTTACATTTGAACAACACCATTATATTAGATAATGACAGGCTAACGATCAAATTATAAATCTACCATGAGTCGAGTTAATGTTATATTAATTTCTATAACGTTTTTTTTAAATAAAAACAATAAAAAAAGAAAAAATCTTATACGTCAAAAAACCGTTTAAAATGTATTTATCGTCAGTATGTCAAAATCAGTATGTCATCCATCTTAAATTACAAGCTTTCTTTCAACAATCCAGTGGTAAACCTCTAAATCTATATAATAATTAATAATTAAAACCATAACACTTTAAAAGTGACATTATTATTACTGTTAAGTGCGTTTAAATAAAATTGAATTTAAGTTTTAACTTAAAAGCTCGTACTTTTAAAATTTAGATTTTATTAAATTGTCATAATTGGTTATACGTAGCTTTATTACAGCTAAAAATAATTATATGGCAACTCTTTATATCTTAATTAAATAACATATAATTATATACAGTATTTACATTTTTTATATTAAGTTTATTAAAAAAAAATGGTAGGTTGTAGCTTTTATTATTCTCAGTAAAAGCGGGATACTTTACATCATTTCTGATTATTTGCATGGTAAATATCCTGATTTTATTGAAAAAAAAAAGTTCTTATATAACATAGTTTTAAAAGTTTTTACATTGAATTTTTACTGAACTATTTTCGATGTAATTTTACATTAGAAATCCCTTAGTTTTTAATTTATTTTTAACAAAAACATCTGCAACTTTATCTAAACTATACAATCTCAGTCTTATACATCCTCAAAAAGATGCTCAGAACTAGTTTAACATTTCTACCAAATTGACAAACATTTACGCTATCGTACTAGACATCGAGTCTTTAACTAATTTGGCAGTGTTCTGTTAATTTAGACACATAAATGCAACTTATATTTAATACAAAGCGTATTTTACCTAAAAATTCTTAAATCTTAAATGAGTTGTGACAATCATATTGAAAAATACTTAAAATATAATAAGACCTTAGCTATTCCAATTTCAAAACAAGCTCCAAATAATAATTATAAAAATCCGTAGAAGATATAATAACATAATAATCACGATATATAATCAAATAATAAAAACTATTTTTTTTTAAATAAAAAACATGAAAGCATATAAAAAAATCGGACGGTCCCAATACGCAAATGTTCAAATCACACTCAATTTGTTTACACTGTACAATTATATAATTTTTAGTCAAATCACTTAAATGTTAATATTTATTCACACCCTTGGTTTTTAGTGTAATCGTTTGTATCCGTGGATTTTGATGCACTAGATTTTCCGTCGCACTGCATTTGAATTTGCGAATTACCTTGAAAATTAAATATTAAGAATTACTAATAAATATACAAAGTAACACTTTAAATTAAGGAAGGCAAGGGAGGCCTTTGCCCAGCCGTGGGATCCAGCGGGCACATTAGATTGGATTAGAAGACTTTAAATACATATTCATATTTTTTTTATCTCTAACCAAAAAATAATAAACTTCCACACCACCTGCTCGACAATGTCAAATTATGTCATGTAAACCTCACCGAAAGCAGGTAATTAAATCCCTACGGCTGAGCCTGGAGTAAAGTTGTACTGAATATCATTATGCCCTAGCAGAAAGTGTGAAAAGATTTCTCCTTCTAGCTATCTCCTCGTGGATAAAGCTGTCTGTATTTTGGGCGTGTTTATAACCCTCTCTGTGTTCAGGATTCTAGTCCTTACGTCCTTATGCAAAACACAGCTTTATCCCCTTGTTTAATAATCTACTATTACCTGTGTTTTGTGTGTAAAATGAGAATCTATTTTTGGCAAAACTCATTATAAAATTTGATTACATTGAAACCAAGTGATGTTTATTTTGTAATCAATAAATAAAAAACTTGAAGGTAATTTTACTAGTACTTTTAGACAATGGTTGGTTAACCCTGTTGGCCAAATTACATTTCTTTTCCCAGGTGACCCCAACAGGTATCTACCTAATACATTAATATTGAATTTAAATTTAGTTATTTAACTAGCAGCCTATTTAAGATAACTTCAGGCTAGTAAACTCATCGAAGGTCTGGTCTGGTAGGTCTGGTAGAGAAAAACAAATACTATTGGCAGATTTCTTACCATTTAATCCTCGTTTCAAATGTGGCAGCGTATTAGTAGGCCTCTCTAACATGTTTTTGCTGAAATACACGCTGTTGTCCGTGTTGAACCGCACGGGGGGCGAGTTGGAACAGCTTCTGGAGTCTGGTATCAAGGACCTGAGATAAAATATATTTATTTTTGAGTAAATTAATGTTATAATCTGTCAGATTCTATACTGCCTGATATTTTCTAAAAATAAACATAAAATAATAAACAAGATCTGACTGTTTAACCAGCCGGGCTAACTTGCTCGCCGCGACAAAATTGTGAAGTCGCATTTGTCTCGTATTCGACAAAAAAGAGCGTGACAAAACACTGGACAAAATTTTGTTGTGGCGCGCATGTTAGCCTGGCCAAACTATTGAACCTAATCAAATGTATGTTACCTGGGTTCTAGATGGTATCTATCTAGTTCAGGCATCTGCGCCAGATTGAGGGGGTTTCTGCTGGGGTTGCTGTATAGAGCTGGTGGTGGAGGGGTCGCGTATAACTCTGGAGGCATCAGCTGTTCTGCCGGCAGCTGTAATAAAATTATACAATTAAAAAAAATGTTTATTCACTGGTGGACATAAATGCTAGACCGGGCTGAATGGAAGAAGGGAAGGGAGGCTAGCGCTGGGACCCAGCAAGCTCTTGAGATTAGATTATTAACTTTAAAAAAAGAAAAAAGTTATAGAAGTGTATCAGGATCGTAGCAAGTGGAGATCCGTGGTCTCTGCCTACTCCTCCGGGATTAAGGCGTGACAGTATGTATCTATTATTCACATAATTTCCCAAAAAGCTGGAATACTCACTTCCCGAAAAAAATGTTGGGTAGCAGGAGTAAAATGCGTATTTACTCCCTAGGGACACAATGACAGATGTACACGTTTTTACGCGAATTTTCGAAGATTAACGGGTGTACGTGGTGGCTAGGTCACCTAAATACATTAATCTGATTATTCGTTGACGTTATCTTGGAGTCTTCGAGTCCAGATGAAACAGGTTATTTCTAGGCAAGCGTATTCCATCTTTAACCACACATTTTTTACCATAATGTAACGTAGTAGTCAAGCGTTTCATTCACAATATAAAAATGGTTCCTCTGGAGGTAAGATAAGACCTTAGTCTTGTCACAATCCTTCCACTGGTCTTTCCCATAAAGAAATGATGTCCTATAAAGAGGGCGTTTACAATTTTTAAAGGTTTGACAATGCGCAAGCGATGCCTTTGGTCTTATAAAATTTCAATGTCAACTTTGATGTGAAATAACATGTTTTCTTTTTTGGTATAAAAAAAAACTGGAACTATATTCCACTTCTCGTTCTATACAAATATAAAAAGTTATGAAATATAATAACATTTTTGCACACGAGCGTACTAATCTGAACGAGTGGGTTTAATGTTTTATCTTTGACCGACCGCGGCACGGGAAACGTAGATTTTTCTTCTAGTATTGTATTGTGCCCCACTTTTGTGCTTCACTGTACTTTTGTTACTTTTTCTACTATTTCGATGCGGAACACTTCTGGGTTGAAAGGGTTTACAATTTTGCAGTGTAATTTTCACTTTTTATATTTAGATTTTAATCAAGAAGTGAGAAAATAATTTTAAAAATGCATTCATGAAATCAACGTGGTTGTGAATTTAAGACAATTTTATTTATTCTCTACTAGATCCCCCCCCCCCCCCACCCAGTTTCGCACGCGTAATTTGTCGATAAAAGGTATTCTGTTTCAATCCGAGTCATAACCTTATCTACTACATACTCGTCTGTGCTACTACTAATCTCATCGAAATCAGTTCTGCCGTTACGACTTGATTGAATAACAAAGAAACAAACGTCCAAACTTTAAGCATTTATAATACTAGTGGTTCGCCCCGAACTGAGATCTCGCGAATCTCCCAAAATAAATATTATTCTTAGGGCGACTTGTACAACGATGCCTAAACGTATTTAGTGGCCAAATATGATTTAAAGAGCTGTCAAATCATACAAATACTTCAAATTTAAGCATGTTTAGTCGCTAAATACGTTTAGTGATCATTGTGCATACCGGCTTTAATCTTTGATTAATAAATTGGTGCCACGAAATGCATAACCAACCCACTTGACCTAAGTTTCATTCAAATTACATGTAACGGAGGTTCTTGTTAATTGGTTATTTGTTTTGGGGTACAAATGGCAATTATTCGAAATTTCAGACTTTTGTCTATATTTGTGTCACTAAAGCTACATGAATACCAAATTTCAGCATTGTGGGGTCACTGGCGTACCCTGTGAATTTTGTCAAAGTTTTGTTTATACATATTATGGCTAATAACTCAAAAAACACAAAAGTTAAACTAAAAATAAAAACGGGGTTCAAATTTAATAATAAATACCTTTCATTTGACGTCCCATTTGACCTAATAGTCTCATTTTCAATTTTTTTACCCTTCTTGAACCCCAATATCTCAACAACCCCCGCATATTTTTAGCTCATTGAGTCACACCAAAATTGTGCCATCACTACCTACCTATATACCAAATTCATGATGATCGGATAAATGCTACGAAAGTTATCCTTGGACAAACAAACATACATACATACAACGCCGATTTGCCCAAGTTGATTTGGAAATCTCGCTTCGCTCGATCAATTAAGTGGGATTGTGTTGACAAATAAAATAAATAAATGTACTGGACATTTCACACAGCGCTATGTAGCCCCACACTAAGCAGATCTTGTACTATGGAAACTAGATAACTGATAGAATACTTATAAACTTTTTTTGTAAAAACATACTCATAATAATATATAGATAAACAACCAGACACGGAACATATATCTGTAGATCATGTAAAAAATTGTTTCACGGCTCGAATCGAACCTGCTACCTTCTGCGTCTCAGCTGGCTGTTCGCCCACTGCGCCAAGGAGATGGTCAAATTAATCATTACTAACATTATAAGGAGGAAAAGTTAGTTGTTTGTAAGTAGATGTTTATGTTATGTTAGTATATGTAATCTCAGATCTACTGTACCGATTTTGAATTTTTTTACACTGATGGTAAGCTACATTATCCGTGAGTGCTTAAAGCTATACTTTATTTAGATAAAAATCCGTGCGAAGCCGGCGCCAGTCAGCTAGTGGTTAATCAACGTACATAATAAGAAATATTGCTAGCTTAATTTTTAGGAAATTAAATTTTATACGGTCGGCAACGAGTGATATCTTTGATGTTACAAACGCCTATAATTCTACGGTAACCGTTTAGGTACTATCTGTGGCTGTATGCTTGGATGCCAACTTAGTGGTAGGTATTGTTACGCCGAGGCTGTTAAACAATGAGTAATAATCGAACCTTCTCGAACGCTTTTGTCTTGCTGTGTTATTGTTGCTATTGTTTGTGGTTTCGCAGAATGGTGAGTGGCCATTGTGTCGAGGGACCGACCCTTTCCTGGAAGGATCGACATCGTTCTCGAACAATCGAAATGTGTGCGATATAAATAGGCCGGAGAGATGGCCGGACAGTCAGTCTTGAGTCAGTTACTGAGTGAGTCTCAGCGAGGCCCTGGAGGACTGACGTGAGAAGGGTCTCGCGTGAACAGTAGTTGCTCGCGAGTCAGTCTGGATTCAGCTATACGTGTGAACATTTCGGTGACTTTAAGTGGTGCAACTGTGGTGTGAATTAGTGTGTTGTGATTACGTGTGACCAAGTTCGTGTATTCATCGTTATCGTGTTGAATAAAAGTGTTATTTTGGTTGGACTGATTCCCATTATTTTATCCCGAACCCTCAGCTCGTAACAATTTGGTGTCAGAAGTGGGATAAAATAATGCCGGTTCTGCCAAAAGATAACGTGGACGGTGTCAGGACGAGAGGTTAACGACAACAGGAAATGGATGAAAGGCGGTTTGGGGAGTCTCCGGTTCAAGAAGCTCGGCAGAGTCGTCAGCCGATGGAGATGGAATTAGCCGCCGCCGAATCATTTGGAGCATCATCATCATCATCCGTGGGGCAAGCTCCTGTGACAGGCGATATTGCTGCTATTATGGCAATGCTTTGTCGTCAAGAGGAACAGCAACGTCAGGATAAGGAAGAGCAGCGTCGTCAGCAAGAAGAGCAGGCTCGGTTGCAGGCAGAACAGCGACGTCAGGATAAGGAAGGGCAGCGTCGTTAGCAGGAAGAGCCGGCTCGGTTCCAGGAGGAACAACGCCGTCAGCATTAAGAAGAGAAGCGTCGTCAGTAGGAAGAGCAGGCTCGGTTGCAGAAGGAACAGCGACGTGAACAGGTGGAGCAGACTCGGTTGCAAGAGGAACAGCGACGTCAGGATAAAGAAGAGTAGCGTCGTCAACAGGAAGATCAGCGACGTTGGCCATAAGAGCGTGCTCGACTGATGAGGGAATCGTTCGGTTCATCTGGAAAGGAATTCCAGGAAGTGAAAGAACAGATAGAAATCAAGAGAGCCGTGTTTTGGAGGCTGGAATTGGGCTCGACTGATGAGGGAATTGTTCGGTTTATCTGGAAAGTAATTCCAGGAAGTGAAAGAACAGATAGAAATCATGAGAGCCGTGTTTTGGAGGCTGGAATTGGGATCGCTGATGAGAAAGGGACTCTGGGTGTCCTGAAGTACTGGAGACGGCAATGTGGCTCCTCTAGTTGCTACATCTTCAGCGCGAGGTGCGCCTAAAATTGTTCATGTTGATCGGCTGCCGCGATATGGGGCTAACAATGCTCGGGACGAGCATGTTTTAGGAGGGGGCAGTGTTACGCCGAGGCTGTTAAACAATGAGTAATAATCGAACCTTCTCGAACGCTTTTGTCTTGCTGTGTTATTGTTGCTATTGTTTGTGGTTTCGCAGAATGGTGAGTGGCCATTGTGTCGAGGGACCGACCCTTTCCTGGAAGGATCGACATCGTTCTCGAACAATCGAAATGTGTGCGATATAAATAGGCCGGAGAGATGGCCGGACAGTCAGTCTTGAGTCAGTTACTGAGTGAGTCTCAGCGAGGCCCTGGAGGACTGACGTGAGAAGGGTCTCGCGTGAACAGTAGTTGCTCGCGAGTCAGTCTGGATTCAGCTATACGTGTGAACATTTCGGTGACTTTAAGTGGTGCAACTGTGGTGTGAATTAGTGTGTTGTGATTACGTGTGACCAAGTTCGTGTATTCATCGTTATCGTGTTGAATAAAAGTGTTATTTTGGTTGGACTGATTCCCATTATTTTATCCCGAACCCTCAGCTCGTAACAGTATAACAAGCTATTTAAGTTTAAAAACTGAAGCCCGACTACTCCTATATCAGGGGTGGACGGTATTTAAATTACTTGTAATTAAAATACGTAATTGAAATACAATTTATGTATTTGTAATTCCATTACTTTGTAAAAATATAATTTGTAATTGATATTTCAAATAGCTGACGCTGAGGTATTTTGTAGTTAGTATTTCAAATACATATGAACATAAATACATTTAGCGATCTTATTAATGGTGCGTTCTACAGAAAATAGTGCTCCATAGTTTTCGTAACTATTCGTAAGCAAAATGGCGACCGCTAAAATTGTCAATCTTTAAAGTTGGCAACACTGCACCTGTACTGTACGTCAAATTGTCAAGTAGTTAACACTTGACTGTATTTTGTAATTTGTATTTTTTATAAAAATAGTTAAAAAACTGTATTTTGTATTTTATAGTATCGTATTTTAAATACGTGCGAGATTTTAACTAACAAAAAACATGTATTTTGTCCAGCTCTGTCCTATATCGATGGTAGCCTATCTCACCCGGACCATAATAACGAATCGATTGAAACCTAATTCATTAATCGGATGAGTAGTTTAGGCGCTTTGGTGGAACATAGGTCATAGGACATTATATACAATACATACTGCTAAAAACATAACCTTTTCTTTTGGATTTGCCCTAGTCGGGTAAAATAGAACGGGTTAAAAACACTAAAAACCAATTTCTAAGCCAAATCACTTACCAATCCACTAGTATTCAAAGGCAAAGCATTCTTATATTTCAGCCAGTCTTCATACACCTTATCGTACTGTCTATGGCACTCATTAGGCCCCACATTAGGCACGTGCAGACTACTCATAGGCCCCAAGCTCTGTATACTGGGGCCTAAATTAGCCATTGGCCCCATCGGGTATCTCCTATAGTCCATCTGTCGCACTTGTATGTATTGGTTACATGGGTCTATGTTGTGGTCGTAGAAACGGTCGCAGTTTGGAGGGATGTCGTATTTGTCTGGGGTTTTTGAGATGAGTGGTCGGATGGAGCTATAGTCAGTGGTTGAAGATTTATTTGAGCAACTGTCGCTTATTTTGCCGTCCAATGGTATTATGTCTGGGTTTTTGTCTGAAACAAAAAGGAATACATTAGGCATCATCATCATCATCAACACCATCCAAATCAGAATGAGAAATAAGAAGTGACAAAGAACTCAAATTATATCAAAATAGCTATAAATCCCGTAATATTTTATTAATTTTTAATTAGCTACAAGTTGGTCTATGCATAATAGTTTATCTTGATGAATGCATGCATGCTTGTATAATAGTATTTAATATGCATTTATTTATTTATATTAAACTGTAGATGGTATTTGGTGTATCAATGTTAAAATGTACGAGTTGCTATAATCCCTTTGCTAACTGATATTAGTAAAATTTATTATTTTTATACACATAGTAGTACATAATGTAGTCAAAGTCAAATATTTTTATTCATTAAAATCACAAGGATCACTTTGAACCGTCAATTTTACTACCTGTTCCTTCGCTGGTCGCGAAGGAACAGGCAGTAAAAGAAGCCAGGGAAGAAAGGCAAGAAACAAGGCTGGTTGTTTTTTTTTATAATCCTTTTATAATACAGAAAATAAATTACGTCTAAATTGTAACATTTTGAACGAGTTGGAGCAATTTCAATCCCAAGCTTCTCTATCATCTAAATAATCCGATATTTTATAGTAGGCTTGTTTTATAAAGATTTAGTTTAATTACGTTTTTAAATTTATTAATTGTTAATTTTTGTACATCCCTTGGGAGTTTGTTATAAAAGCGTACACATTGTTCTTTAAACGATTTACTAACTTTATGGAGTCTACAAGTGGCAACAGCGAGTTTATCTTTATTTTTAATATTAAAATTATGATTATCGCTATTTTTCTTTAACAAATTAATATTCTTGTGAACATACATCAGATTTTCATAGATGTATTGACAAGGGAATGTCATAACATTTATTTGTGTAAACTTATTGCGTAATGATTCTCTGGGGCCCATATTATAAATTGCACGAACAGCCCTCTTCTGCAGCAAAAAACGGTTACATAATATTTATTTAATTTACACAAATGTATAACATAATATAGTATGTATATATAATACTTAGATATTTTGTTTAATTAAAATATATACTCATTGTCTTTACTATATTATAAATTATCACTGTCATACATACATTGTAGGAACTATCGCTGTATTACTTAGAGAGACCTTTAATTGGCCGTATTATCGTAAGTATATAATTTTAAAACTGTTATATTTTGTAGCTGCAGGTCTTTTAAATAAAATAAAATAAATAAATAAAAACCTGGTCAAGTGCGAGTTGAACTCGTGCGCCGACCAATTATACCGCTATAATAAAATTGGTATCATTTTTGCACACAATAACACAATTTTATTTATTTACCTTATTTGAGGTTGATGCCGATTAAGCTAGTCCTCTATATTGTATGAGCACCCATACAACTCAGGAGTCTATCTTCTGTCTCAACTGTCGTCAACTATGTATGTATGGGGACACCCTTTAATATTCAACATTTTTTTAATTTTTGGATATTTTCCTTTATTTGTGCTGCTTTACCTTGCTTTTTGCCAAATTTCGTGATTCTAGGTCAACGGGAACTACCATACATAAGTTTTCGACCATAAACCAATACGGTACTTCCGGTTGACTTAGAATTGTCAATTTTGGTTAAAAACAACAAGGTAAAAGGAAAATTCCTAAAACTAAAATAAAGTTGAAAATTAAGGTAAATTTTGGTACTTACAAGTTTTCGCGAAAATCTAAATTTGCCCATATCTCTTTATCGTGTGACTCAGGACCTTGATTTTTATACACCTAATAGGGACTATAGACCTCAGCATCTGGTATAAATTTCAACTTGCTAGAAACGGGTGGAGTTCCTGAGAAAATCGGTGGTGACTCACCGCGGCGACGCGAGACAAGAGAGTGATCTTATAAGGGTTCTTTTTTTACCTTTTGAGGTACGGAACCCTAAAAATATATGAAATAAATCACGAAAGTTTTAAAGTAAAATATCAATATAAGTTTTTAGGAATTAAAATAGTCAAATTCGTTTCATTATTTAATTTTTATTGAGACCAAAATACTTTTAATATAAATAATTTATAATTTAATTTAAATAGCTTAACCACAATAAGTTAAAAAGTTGTTATTAGCAAAGTGATTAAGGCTCTAAGCATTTTCTCTTTTTATCGGCAGTTAGTTGGATCAAATGTTTGGCTAATGAGACTCCCCTTTCCCAGGGGGAGGGTAATGATCTAAATGGATTAAAAAGAAAATTAATCGCGGGTGTTTCTTTTAAAGCCAGGAAAATACAATATTTTATTTTCAAATTAAATTTGGTTTTCCGTTTTTGTCATATTTTAGGAGCTTAGCTGTAAGCTGTTATTGGCCAAAGAAGAATAGGGTTTATGTTCAGACCAGAATAAAATTTAATTTAAAAACGCATTAGAAAGCGCAAAGTAGTCGCTATGGGCCTCATAAGAAAGCTTAAGGTCAGCGTGCTATTAAGAGGGCTATGCTTGGTGTTTCTCTACAAGATTGAATCACAAATGAGGAGATTCGTAGACGAACCAAAGTCACCGACATAGCACAAAGGATTAGCAAGCTGAAGTGGCAATGGGCAGGGCACATAGCTCGAAGACTGACAGCCGTTGGGGCACAAAGGTTCTAAAGACCATGGACTGGAAAGCGCAGCGAAGGACGCCCCCCCACTAGATAGATGACCTTATAAGGGTGGCTGAGAGCCGTTGGGCGCAGGGCCGCATAAGATGAATCGCTGCGGATGTCTATGAAGGAGGATTATGTTTAGCAGTTAACGCCGTACGGCTGATCAATATAAGAATAGAATAGAATAGAATACTCTTTATTGCACACCAACAAAATTAAAAATACAATAAAAATACACAAAAATTAAGGTAAGTACAATGGGCGGTCTTATCGCTAAAAGCGATCTCTTCCAGACAACCTTTGGATGGACAGGACAAAACAAAATCAAACAGACGGACAAAATAAGATAGGTAACTCTTTCTACACTGTTATTGAATTCTTAGAAACTAACATTCGAGATGATTTGATAAAAACATTTAATATTTTCTTAACATTAATTATTTGACACAGTTATTAGGTATATAATTATTAATTAAAATTGCTCTTGATTTAAATAAAACTAATAAATTTGAATGCTGATGTGTTTGGAGAAATATATGAGAAACTTTAATTAACTATGAACTATCATATTTCTAGCAATTATATGATTTTGATTTGATTTTGATATTGTTTTGTTGGGCAGAAAGATTCTCGAGGAGACCACGCTTTGGAATGCGGCTATATGGCATTACGCTTTTTTGGCATTTTGCGTATGTATTGGTTCACTGTCGCAAAACTACAATACTTTTAAATTTGGCATTTTGCGTTTTTGACATTTTGCGCGTTTAGCATTTTGAGTGAGTATTGTTTTACGATAGAAAAACTACACACTTTTGATTTTGGCTTTTTGTGTTTTTGGCATTTTACGCTGTTCGCATTTTGCGTATGTTTTTGCGTTGTTTTAGTATCGCAAAACTAGAAATCTTTTGATTTTGGCATTTTGTGTTTTTGGCAGTTTGCACGTTTGGCATTTTGCGTAAGTTTTGTTTCACTCATCGTAAAACGCAAAATCTTTATATTTAGGCAATTTGCATTTTTGCAAATTATTATTATGCGTCGAAAGGATACTGACGTACCCAGACTGTCAACGCTTTCAGATTCCTTAGTTCCCGTGAGAGGAATATTTGAAGTTTCATCTTGTTGCCGCTTATCCTTCTCATTTTTATCTGAAACAAATTAACATTTTATATTATGGTAATTGTATTTTATTTGACGACCTCCGTGGTGCAGTGGGCGAATAGCCGGCTGAGACGCAGGAGGTAGCGGGTTCGATTCCCGCCGCGGAACAAATGTTTGCACGATCTAAAGATATTTGTTCCGGGTCTGGTTGATTTTCTATATATTATAAGTATGTATTTACAAAAAAAATGTATATAAGTATTCTATCAGTTATCTGGTTCCCATAGTACAAGCTCTGCTTAGTTTGGGGCTAGATAGCATTGTGTGAAATGTCCGGAAATATATATTTTATTTTTATTTTATTTAGTAAACCGAAGCAAAGATCCTTCGCATCTAAATACAAGTTCTCACTTGGCGACTTTTGTGGTGCAGTGGGCGAATAACCGGCTGATACGCAGGAGGTTGCGGGTTCGACAAATATTTGTATGGTCTTCAGATATTTGTTATGGGTTTGGGTATTTTTCTATATATTATAAGTACAGAAAAAAATGTATATAACTATTCTACCAGTTATCTGGCTCCCATAGTACGAGCTTTGCTTAGTTTGGGGCTAGATAGCGATGTGTGAAATGTCCAGCATTATTTAATTTATTTAGTTAGAGCGGAGAGTCGAAGCATTGACTGTACACAAGTATTGAGTAGCAAAGCTACTTACAGCACAACTAAATTATTATTATTAATTGTAATAAAGAATGTCCTGCATTAAAAACTAGCTAAGGATTAGTATAATGCGTGTCACCGCATTTACGACACTAATTTAAATCACGGGTAGGGCTGATGGCTAGTATTGTTGTAAATATGTAGTTTCTTTTTCAAATTCATTACCGTAAAATATTTTAAACTTTCAATCTACCTTAATTTTAAGTCCTAAAATAGCAATGAAACAGCCTGTATCAAATAGGTAAACAAATCATATTCATTCATCATGGAAGTAGGTACCTACATACCTGTTCAACTGACTAAGCAGTATTGGCGCAAAGGCGCCGGTGATTTACGTTACTAGTAACAATTGTTTATTTGAAATGTATCGATTACTGGATAAATATAAAAGCTACCGGTATTAAACCAATCTCTAAAATCATTTAATAGGATTCTGCGTATGTGTTTTAAATTAATGTCGTGAATGGGGTGACACACTGTATACCTGATACCTATGTATTCTTTAAAAAACCTTTACTTAATAGAATACATAAAATATATGATTGAATGCAAATAGATAAACAAACTTGTTGCCTTTATTGGCTGTATATATACTCAATAAATACTTACTCTCTTTCTTATTGCAGTATCTGCAGCAGAACACAGTAGCGGATACAGCTGTCATGGCCGCTATGACCCCAACCGCTCCCAGGACTATTATGAGAACTGTCGTCAGCTCCACTTTTACTGGAACTTGAGCTGTTGATAAATAAAATAATAAAACTATGAGCCTTACGGTAGCCGCATATGATGTGTAACATCTGACCACCGCGCGCGCTCATTGGTCTTTAGAGGCTGCTTTAGAGGTAGGTAAATAATTTTGTAGAACACTAATACCTACTAGATAATTTAATTTTTTTTTAAGGTTAAAAAAATATTTTAATTCTGGACTGGACTGTGTGAAGAATGATATGGGTAGGAAGGAAGTCACAACGGAGATGACGGCTGATAGAGAGATGTGGAGGAGGAATACATGCTGTGCCGACCCCGCGTAATGTGGGAAAAGGGCAGGAAGAATAAGAGATGTATGGACTGTGTGAAGAATGATATGGGTGGGAAGGAAGTGACAACTGAGATGACGGCTGATAGAGAGATGTGGAGGAGGAATACATGCTGTGCCGACCCCGCGTAATGTGGGAAAAAGGCAGGAAGAATAAGAGATGTATGGACTGTGTGAAGAATGATATGGGTGGGAAGGAAGTGACAACTGAGATGACGGCTGATAGAGAGATGTGGAGGAGGAATACATGCTGTGCCGACCCCGCGTAATGTGGGAAAAGGGCAGGAAGAATAAGGGATGTATGGACTGTGTGAAGAATGATATGGGTGGGAAGGAAGTGACAACTGAGATGACGGCTGATAGAGAGATGTGGAGGAGGAATACATGCTGTGCCGACCCCGCGTAATGTGGGAAAAAGGCAGGAAGAATAAGAGATGTATGGACTGTGTGAAGAATGATATGGGTGGGAAGGAAGTGACAACTGAGATGACGGCTGATAGAGAGATGTGGAGGAGGAATACATGCTGTGCCGACCCCGCGTAATGTGGGAAAAGGGCAGGAAGAATAAGAGATGTATGGACTGTGTGAAGAATGATATGGGTGGGAAGGAAGTGACAACTGAGATGACGGCTGATAGAGAGATGTGGAGGAGGAATACATAGTGTGCCGACCCCGCGTGATGTGGGAAAAGGGCAGGAAGAAGAAGAAGAAATAACCATTTATTTTATAAATTCAACTCATTTATAAATGAATATAGTATTACATCATCTCTATAAAACATACGAAACAGTTGAACCGTCAGTATTGGCTATAAGTGCGAATAACTCTAGCGACTTAATAGCAGTTAAAATTTTACAGTACATACCTGTATGCCTCTGAGGATATTTCAGTAGACTAGAGGTGATAGTCAGGGGTTCACTAGCCCCTTTCTTGTTGAACGCTCTTACAGAGACTCCAATCGCATTGCTGGCTGATAGACCAGATACTTCAAACTCTGGGTCATCGTTAGACACGTTGCGAAGGAGCAAACCCGTTGTCATGTCGAAGATCTGGACAGAAAAAACTCATAAATATAAAATAGGTTTAAAAAATGCATCTATTGCATACAATTTTATACGCCAAAGATTGTTATCCCATTGCTGCTATTTTTTTAATATTTATTAGAGATGGAACAAGCTTATGGCCCACCTGATGTTAAGTGGTAGGTCACGTAGGTCACAAACTTTAGAAACGTGCTCTACAATGCACTGCCCAGAGTCCATCAACGTAAGGCATACAAGCCTCATGTGCCTGTTGTTTCACTGGAAATCATACCCTTCATACCGAAACACAGCCACACAGAAATAGGTATGGTGGTAGTTCTTCCCCGGGCCAGCACTTACACAAGGGACTCTACTACTCTAACTAAAATACTTCTTAATTTCGTTGCATAATTGTGCCACATGGAAAGCTCCTCACGAAATTTTCCTTCGCTAATACGAACAATCTGGACAAGGCTTCAGATCACACTTCAGTGTCTGTGACTAGAGTATTATAATCAGATCAGTCGCCATTACCTTTACAATATCATTGTCATATTATTAAAAATTAAAAAAAATCCTGTGTACTCCGGTACAAAATAATTTATTCATTCGGCCACGGTGTAACGCTCATCATATTTTGTAGGTCAAGTTGTAGCGGTATGTAGTTCTTTAAGTGAAAAAGACAACTAATAGGATTTGTGTAAAGGGTAAAAGAGATGCAAATGGAGTCATTCACGCGAGTTGATGACTACTATCTAGATCTGATACATAGTACTATCATAATGTGTCAGATTGATACATATATATCTAGATCTGGTTCTGTGCTGCGATTGCTTCACATTTAAGTCAAAGCCGATGATCGGAATGATATAAATGAAATTTTCCAGTGATCCAGATCTTAAGGCGGATCCAGATACAGATGTTTCAATCTTAATCAAAAGACTCTTCGTGTTATAACTTCGAGACACCTGGAGTCCTTTGATTTGGGCGATTCGGGCGCGAAAACCAACAACGATCGGAATCGCAATACATAAAAACTGACATATTTTATCGTTAATCATATTAGACATATTTAAAATAATAACAAGCTAAACTCAATAAAAGTAATAATTAATAGGTACTGACTGACATTATAAATATATTCAAAATCAATAATTAATTGAATCATTTCAATATTTAATTTATTTATTCACCCTTTTACAAATTACAATATTCATAGATAGGTATGTCAGTATAAAAATAATAATCAAATAAGTAGAAATAATTAATAACCTATGTGCAAAGTATAATATATTATAATATCGAATAAATTGTATGGTGTAAACAGCATGCCTTACCTATTTACATAGGAAAACATGACCTGCCTTCCTGTTGCAATGCCCTGCCAGGGTTCATATGTGAAACTATCTACATACTACCTGTAACATCTTGGTCACCATGTGAAAGCAATAAATGTATTGAGTATCGCCCGAGCGGATCCGAGACGTGGCGAGGCTGCAGGAAACTAATTGCCTCTCTAGTCTCTACACACACACTCGTCACCCAACTTCGATCAACTTCGCAAGCAGAGAAGTGAACGCTTTACGATCCATGGAGTTTCACTAAGCCTACAGAAACCCTGTATAAACAAGGACACACCTGAAGTAAAAACGCCTGTCGGATCCCACCATCGTGTCCTGGAGTACAGTTCAGCGTCAACGAGTCATAGGTCACGTTGGTGATCTCACACGCCTTCACTGCCGATGGTTTATCTGTCAAAATATTTTTAAGACATGGTCAACAGTGACACAATAAGCAAAGCTTATGTCGCTTCTTTACGAACTCGAAGTAATAGTTAGGAAGTGTTCTTTGGTTTTGTGGTCCCCAATGATTGAGAAGTTTCAAAATTAAGCAGCAAAGTTAGACCCTCAAGACCCTTTCGCCGCCACACTTAATAAGTAGTAGTTTTTTCTTGTATCATTTATTTCTTGTGGTTAATGAATGTTTTTCTTTATTTCTTTCTTTTAAAGTAAATTATTTAAAACATTACCAGCAGGTAAAATGTGGAACAAACAAGGTTTGGTCTGCCGTCCTACTGAGTTAGATCCAGAGCACTGCACCCAGCCGTAGTCCGAAGATGTATTCACCATGTATAAAAATGTACCTGTAATAAAAAAAAACTTAAATCCGGATTGAGTCGAGGCAACGGGAGCTTCTTAAGGTGGCCATACACGGGGACGCGACTTCACAAGATTCCACGCCAATACTCCAAAAGTCTCGACCGTGTGTGCGAAATCTCAAGTGGATTGCGTGGAGTCCTAGGAATATTTGGATATCTGATCATTCAGAAATCCAAGACTAGATGCCACGGAGTGCGGCGACTCCACGTCGCGCGCGCCTATCTGTGGCTGATACAACATTCCAATAAACCAAATTCGAGCTCAGTTGATAGGCCGTCGTCATCGGAGTAAGTTATCGCGGATAAGTTTTTTTAATAGTTTTGAACCTTTTACACAAAGCTATCTAAAAAAAATAAAAGGTGATTTAAGGAACGCCCACTTTGAGTCGCGGCAGTGGAGTCTTCGTGTGTGTGATCATTTTTTAACGTGCGTCCAGTCAGACTCCCCGCAACGCGGAGTGATGGAATCGGCGTCCCCGTATATGGCCAGCTTTACATATTATCGGAAACTCATCAAATCAAGCGAAATCATCTAATTTTGCATAGAGCAAAAATCTCTTTTTTAACTCTTTGATCGATTTTGTTAGTAACAGGAACTGCTTCACGTGAAATTAAGTCATTCTGTTGACGAATTGCGCACTGAAAACTGTCTGGTATCGTATTTTAGGGACTTATGTTGGCATACTCTTGAAGTTGAGCCCCTTATGTGTATGTTGGGTGGTCACTACTTACTTGGTGTATTAGGAGCGGTGGTGAGAGGCGATGTCGTAAGCTCGTGCTTGCTGTGCGCCGAACTGTTAAACCACCAATGGTAGCTCATTCGTTCCTGTTGACAATAACAAGTCACTTTATAACTAAAATACTTCAGAAAACGGACGAAACCAGTTATTTTGATTTAAAAACCAAACTATTGACCCGATGATGAAATTTCTTTGGGACCAATGTGAAAGTATAACCTTTCAAAATAGAATCGTAAGAGTAGTAGAGTTTCTTATGAAAGGGCTCGCCCGGCGAAGTGCTACCACCATACCTATTTCTACCGCCAAGCAGCATTGCTGTGTTTCGGTTTGAAGGGTATGGTTGCCGGTGAAATTACAGGCACATGAGGCTTTACACCTGTATGCCTCAAGTTTATGGACGCAGGGATGTGCATCGTAGGGCACATTTCCAAGGAGCGTGACCTATGAGACGAACTTTGTTATAGGCGTTGGTTACCACTTAACATCAGGTGGGCCATAGGCTTGTGCCATCTCCATAGTATAAAACAAATCCAGTTGATAAACGGACGGAGCTCTGAGGCAACAAATATTAAAAATAAATATACAACCTAATTGAGAACCAGCACCTTTTTTTGAGTCGGTTAATAAAACTAAGCTAAAGATAAATTTTATATTTCTATTTTGATGCACAATTCAATGTTTCAAGCAATTTCACAAACAAAGTATTCAGTTCAAATTGAAAGCTTTCGGTCCAAGCCATCTTTAGTCTCCACAATTATTTTGTTACCTGAAACCTTTCTATTAGTATTAATTCCTTAGGAAACAGATATGACAATTTCCTTTGGTTTGTAAACTAATTAATGCGCACGAAAATTGTATAAGTGTTGATAGAAGAATATAATGAACAATTAATAATAATGCTGGAAATTTCACACTGCGCCATCTAGGCCTTAACTAGGCAAAGCTTGTACTATGGGAAACAGATAACTGATAGAATTCTTATATAGGTACGTTTTTTATTAATACGTGCTTATATAGAGAAGCAACCAGACCCGGAATAAATATATGTAGATCATACAAACATTTGTCCCGCGGCGGAAATCGAACCCGCAACCTCCAGCCAGCTTTTTCCACAGCGCCACGGAGATCATCATGGTATGTACATATCCCGTTTTTAGTTAAAATAGTATCCAAATGGTACACAATCAGACACAATAAAAGCTGCAAATAGCCGAAGTTTCTGACTAATGGAAACGGCAGTCAATCGGAAACTGATTGATGGGTAAACAATTAAATAGGTACGCAATACGAGTAATAAACACAAAAGCTTATATTGGCAAAGAATAAATACTGATAAAGAAGGTAGGATAGGGAAAATAGGTCTGATTTGATGCCTATCATTTTGCATGCTATTATTTTACATGCAACTCAACACAATGCACAACTCTATGGTATTATTTTTTAAACTTTCTGTATGTAACTGTATGTAGACGACACACGCTGTTTATGTATTTTTTTATTTTAGTTATTTATGTATTTTGTAGATTTAGGTTATTAGTTGGGTATATATTAGTCTATCTATAAGTATTTATTTATGTATTAGGATTATAAGTACAGTTTTTATTAGATATAATTTTTATATTTTTTTATTTCTTTCAAATGTAAATATACTCTGTGCACCGCTGTCCATTACTGCTTCGCTCATTACTTTCCATCCAAAGGTTGCCTGGAAAAAATCGCTTTCAGCGATAAGGCCCATTGCACTTCATTTTACATAAATATTTTTTTTTAAGTATTCCTGGTGTGCAAAAAAAAATTATTCTATTCTATTCTTTGTTTTGTTGCATTCCGATACATGTTGCGCCATCTGTTGGCGACTTTAAGTTTGGATAAGAGAGATGAGTTTTGAGGGTGGATGCAGACCGGCGTGATAATTTTTTTCATATAGGGTTGTTGTAGTCGCGAACCTATTGCGAGACACGACGCCAACATTTCTAATCTATAATAGTTTTCAAAATAAAGCATTTGTGCTGTATATCACCTATACTGTACATGTGTATATAATTACTAATATTAATAAATGGGTATTTATCGCGTATTTTTTTTTGTTTTTTTTTTAAATTGATAGAACTGATAGATCTTCGTTTGACCACTATCTCACCTGATGGTAAGCGATAATGCGGTCTAAGATGAAGCACGAAGATCTTAGAAGAACCTATTTATGCTTATCTTAAAGAGGCCCAGATTGTATTCTTTAGGAAAAACAGACGACGGTACATAAAGTAATCCATAACTTAGCTGTATGCAAGAACGTAGAACCAAAACGGTGAGTGCGAATGTGTGGTATATACCTAGTTAAGGTATGGATGGTAATGCGTCTTGCGTCTGCTTGTCCTTTGATGGAAATGAGATGGCGGGATTAGATCGTATAGTTAGTTTTTATTTATTATCCTGGCGTTTCGACTATGTTGCAACAGCCGTGGTCGCAGACAGACTGAAGTACTTGAAGCTACTGTACGGAAATGATGACAACTGAAGCCACTACCCTCACTTAGTCTTCAGAATTAAAAAAGTCCACGTTCACATTACGACACACACTAACAACGGGTTCCAGGACGCTGAGAGTCTATAGCCATCTTCACGATCGAAATTCAGAAATTTCTTAATTTCAATCGCTTTACGAACTGTTCTCTCGTGATAACGGCGTTCATTAAATAAATACGTGTTTAATTGATCGAGCGAAACGAGATCTCTAAATCAACTTGGGTAAATCGGCGTTGTATGTATGTATGTATGTATCTTTGTTTATCCGAAGATAAATTTCGAAGCGGTTATCCGATCATCGTGAATTTGATATGTAGGTAGGTAGTGATGGCACAATTATGGTGTGCTACTCAACAGATTTTAATGCAAATTTATAAATTTATTTATTTTATTTATTTATTTGTTATATTTGTGTACTTTATTTTTTTTATAATTATATTATACTTGTGAGTAGGTTTAACGGTTATGTAGTTCGTAGTTTTTTTATTTCTATTAGTTTTTTCTTTTAGTACCTAGTAGTTAAGCACGCCAACCTTAGTTTTTTACCTGTCACGGTTGACTGATAGAAAATGTTTTTAGCATAAAGTCCTCTATTTGCACATTTTCTGCTTGTGCAAGAATTAAACAATGAATAAGAAGTTTAAAAAATTAAGCAGACATCAGCAAAGTTAATAGAATAGAATAGAATATATTTATTTGACACACACAAAGAAACACAGAACGGATCACAAACAAAATAGTAGACAGACAGGAATAATACAGTAGAATGAGATATTATAACATGGGTAGAACACAGGTACATACCCAGCCAGTAGGTAGATGTACTAACTAGTCCCGCTCCGTGCCACGCATGCCCAAACAGGTCCTGCCTCAGCTAATCTTTACATAGTATAAAATTAAGACGCTTCGCTGTCTGTTCGCTTTGATCTTTTAAACTACTCAACAGATTTTAATACAGTTTTCAGCAATAGATAGAGTGATTGAAGAGGAAGGTTAATATGTATAACTAGCTTCCACCAGCGGCTTCGCACGCATTGTCTGTCAACAAAAAGTAGCCTATGGGTTAATCCAGGTTATAATCTGCGTACATACCGATTTGAAAGTAACTCTGTATCTCTGTCTGTTATTTCCGATTTCGATAGAATTTGGCTCAGATTATACAAACAAACAGATGGAGTGTACGCAACAAACAGTATGACGCCACTTATCATTCATGTGTGCGTGGCGATTAGAAATAGCTCTGTAGGGACACGTGCATCAGTGTGCGTGTAATGATACCAGAAAAAGAAAAAACTCCCTGTATTTTTTTAATGTCCTTTTACGACAACAGGTTCTGAAATTTTATTTGGATACATGAATTTGTTACTAATTGAATACAAATTTGTGTGAGTATTAGGATTGAACAATTTTTTAAATAACTAGTTTATTAAACACTTAAATATTTCATGTGCCATTGTAAACGCATTGTAAAATTACAGAAGAAATAATATGTGAAGATTTTTATAACTAGCGGTCCGTCCGGTGTTTATTGAGGTTTACATGGACTTTAATGTCCTCCTGGTCGAATTACGGCTACAGCGGCCATCTCGCAAGAGACTAGCCAACAACGCAGGATATATTCCTGACACCGGACTGTTATTAGAATTTGAAAAATTACATTAACACTTTTTGGAAAAATTGACTTTATAATAATACTTTAGTTTTTTCTGTAGTAATTATATATATATATATATATATATATATATATATAATACTATACTATAGTATAGTATTGTATATTATTATATAGTATATTCATTTCATTAGACTGATAAAAAAAATATACATATGAATCCAAAATATTTATAAAAATCATACTTAATTATGTTGCCAAAAAAATTAACCACCTTATTTTGCACTAATTTCTTGTAATATTGCCGTTTGGCTTCTGCATGTCGAGAATTAGTTTCTAATTTTGCTATATAGTGCAATCGCACCATTAAATACTTTTCTATCAACAACTTCACCAGATTCACTCTGTGAAATTTTGCACATATTGAATATGATCTGGATTAACATATAGGATATTTTTATCCCGGTAAAATGTTCTGGTAGGATATTTTTCCCAAAGCGAAGCGAGGGCGGATCGCTATTACTTCTCTATATATATCATTTATTATATATGTGTATATGTATATGTAATGTATGTATATATATACATTACATATATACATACGGAACTAAATTGTTATACATATACAATTATATTTAAAATCCCGCATAAGATATTAATCACCGAATCACAGTAAACGGCAATAACATAATTATAGAAATACATACAAATTCGGAATAACAATTTAGGCGTGAGATTACGCGTGGGAATCGAACCCACGTCCGTACATTTAACAGTCAGGCTAGCTAACGCCTAGATCAACAGGTAGTTTCCCCAATTGAAGGGAAAACATTTTGCCGAAAACTGGCAACACAGTCGAACTAATGTCGAGGTTTTGTGTTTCGAGACAACCGTTTAATTATTGGGTGAATAAATAATAAAATCAATTAAATAATTTATAGTTACTTGTGAAATTATATTCCATCCACTTTTTTTGTTTTTGGGAACAACTTTTACACTGTTTAATAACACAAGACGGCATTTTTGACAGAAAATAATGAATCACTCGAGACGTTCAAGCAGTACGACGCTATCTTTAGCACTGCCTTTTTTTTTCGAATGGACTAAACTCGCTGTTGGCCTCTGAGGCCGTGACAGCTTAACCGAACTGGGCTTTAGCACTGCCGCGAGATTGTATTCGCTTTTAAATTTGTATTCGCTTGTGTGGCTTCACTCGCACGTTCGGCGCGCTCTATCTGTTTGTTTGTATAATCTGAGGAATTTGGTACCTATACAGGGTTACAGGAAAAATCGTGCTAGATCCGTTAAGGGCGTGGAGTACCCATCATTTCTGACTTATTTCACTATGAAACACCCTACCCTAAACTTAACCCTTTTTGAGATATTCGACTTTTAATTTTTTTATTGAAAATTGCCGATTTTTAGGCTACTAAATTTATTTTTGTTTATTTTGAGTATCTTATTATTATTATTATTGCATTTTTACATGTGTAATAAGATGCTTTAGGACGTCTATCATTAAAATAGTGCATAAGTTAATAGAATAGAATTTTCTCTAAGGGATAACTAAAAAAAATATTACGGCAATTGTTCGGCAGATGCTTTTTAAAATATCTACGTTTCATCAGCTATCTAACGAGGTATAATAATCTAGGGTTTTATTCAAATGCATTGAAAAAAATTTAGTTTTATAGGCGACAGTGGAGAAAAAAATTTATACTTAGCCCTAAAAAGTAAAATAAAATAATAGGTAAGCATGAAATGTCATTTATTAAAGATTTTCACACAACTTTTTGCCCGTGATCTGGGACTTTCGCAATGGAGAGTGTGGTTTACAGTGCATACTGCTGGCCTATACCCGTACCATTACACGCCGGTACACGTTATTGAAGAAGGAGACCCCGCGAGAAGATTGGACTTTTGCAGATTTATGCTAAATGCTGACGTAGAAGACCCAGATTTTCTAAGAAATATCTTGTGGACGGATGAGTCCAAATTTGATAAAGATGGCATAACTAACCATCACAACGCCCATTACTGGGCCCCAAAAGAGCTAAGGAATCCCAATAATTTTTAGGGTAGGGTGTTTCATAGTGAAATAAGTCAGAAATGATGGGTACTCCACGCCCTTAACGGATCTAGCACGATTTTTCCTGTAACCCTGTATAAGATTATAAATGGGCTTGATACACTTTACGCGACTGCACAGAAGGAGGGTAATGTTTTATTGACAAACCACGCGTCACGATCGAAATAAATCACAAAAGTTTTCTAAATGAAATTGCTTTAGATACTTACTTCCTAGAATTATCTCTGTTGAGTCTATTGCCCAAAATTAGGTCAGCGCTATTCTGTTACAGTAAGCCCGTCAGCATGTCAATTCCCATCCGCGTTCATACTCCGTGATAGACATGCTTGTTTATTATTAGTCTGATTACGCAATGTTGAAATCAGAGTAACGAGAACTCGGTAGTAAATCTTTACTTCCCTTCTATGTACGATTAACTTCGTCTGTTTGTCTGTCTTTTAATCATTGTTCGGCGGTTGAAAGTTTATTCCATTGCATAACATAAAAGTGTGATCGTTTGTGTTGCGTGTTCCAACTGAAGATCTTTCGACCTTTACAAAAGAAGAGTTCTGGCCGAAAAGTGTGTCGCGACTACACGACACAGCGCAAGTGCGTCACACGTTGCAGACTTACGTGTCAGCAAATAGTTTTAAGTATTATAATATGTATGTTAGTCACTAAGGTGGATTTATATGGACCGTAGAATTAAGTTTTATCATTTTGTACTTTTCTATTCTTGCTTGAAATGAATATTTATTATTATTAAACGTGATTACCGACTAAACAAGTTTTAATTTGACGTCTTTGTATGATTTGACAACTGTTTTAATCTGTCCATTACAACTAGTGGTTCGCCCAGAACTGAGATCTCGCGAGTCTTCGATTAAAGCAAAAAAAGATGATTTGACTATCAAAATAGTGCCACAAAATAAATAACCAAATAACTTGACCTACAGTTTCATTCAAATTACGGGTAACGGGAGTTCATGTATTTGGTTACACTTTTTTAGGGTACAAATTGCAGTTATTCTGGATTTCATACTTTTGCCTATATTTGTGTCACTTAAGCTACACGGATACTAAATACCAGCACTGTGAAGTCACTGGTGTACCCTGTACATTATGACAAAGTTCAATTTTTATTCTGGCTAATAACTCAAAAACTATAAGAACTTTACTAAAAATAAAAACGCAGTCTAAATGTACTAATGAAGACTAAAAGTCTCATTTTCATTTTTTTTTTGCCCCTCTTGAACCCCAATATCTCAACAACTCCTATACATTTTTAGCTCATTTAGCCACAAAAACTGTGCAATCACTACCTACTTATGTATCAAATTTCATTATGATCGGATCAACGCTTTGAAAGTTATTCTCGGATAAACATACATACATACATACATAAAACGCCGATTTGCCCAAGTTGATTTGGTTGATAAATTGATAAGTGAAACATAAAATACCCAATCAATAGAATACCTCATTGTAGGTGATTTTAGTATACCTAATATCGACGAATGTGAGTGCCCAGACAAACCTTGCACGGTTTTTAGGGTATAATATTAAGGTATTAAGGTACATTGTTGTAAATAAATAAAAAAAATCAAAATTGTCGTTAGTGGAAACATTTAAAATCATTTTTAGTATGCCACGAATAGATTTGATTAGAAAATTCTATATTGCACTATTAAAATAATACATGGACGAACTTAATGCTAATTATAATTTTCTTCCAGTACCTTTGAGTAGTGCAGATTAACACGAACGAATAGCACCAAGCTAATATATTGATTGGGCCTGTTTGTAGAATAACATCAGTGCTATTAAGATATGTATTAATAAGAAGCACAAAACACGATTATGCATAGTTACACAAGTATGTCCAGGATATATTATTTTAAACAAAATAAGATAAGATAATTCTTTATTGTAATTACCACACAGAAACAATATACTAAAAAGGCAATACAATGGGCCACTCACTCTCTGAGCGATCTCTTCCAGGCAACCAAAGTAGGTATTTTTGTAGTCAAAATAGTCTATACACCTACTAACTAATTTGGATCAACCGTATTATCCATATTAAACGATTTCAAATTGAAATTGAATGAAAATAAAGTTACGTATTTGGTCCTTAGGTTGGATCAGATAAGCATACTCCCGAATATCTCCCTATTGAGAATAATACGAGCACAACCACATGCAATGACTAGTGACTGAATATTTCAGTTTTGGTAAGAGCATCTTGCATCATAATGGATTCCAATAAAATATAATCAGAGGTTTTGTTTTTAAAATGACTGAATGTTTGTTTATAAAAACGAACATTGCTCATTGGTTAGAAGTGGTTTTTGATAAATGCAACTGAAAAAAACATAACTAGTCGTACAAAGAATAATGAATGGTCTAATTTGGTGCAGGCCGGCACCAGATCGCTTTGGAAATCTTACAAATATAATGTAGTCTCTCTGTCTGGTCGTTGAGTTTTCACGACTAAATAGCTAAACCGATTTCGATGTAGAATATGATTTAGGTTGGGTCATAGGCTACCTTTTATTGAACCACGCATGCGCGCGCCCGCGAGCAGAACTTACCTAGTTCTCAAACTGCAAGAACAATCAAAATGAACTAAGTATTGAAAGAAAACATGTTTACGAAAAAACTGACGCTGGCTTTTAGACAATTGTTTTTATTATATTAATGATTTTTTTGAATTTTAATATTAGATATTGACATTGTAAAATAAATACCTACAGACAAATATTAGCACGCCTGCATGCAGGTTGAATACATTTATACAAGCATATATTTAAGACCTTTTATTGGATTTTTTTGAAATACAGAAGAAACAGTTGAATCATCTAAAGACCGTTGCAAACGATCTAAATACCTCAACTGCTCCAGATCACTACCAGGCGGAAGTGTCTCCTAGACACTGCCTGCATTGCGCTGAATTGCATTGCTCATGCGTTGACCACGGATCACACGTCGCTTCGACCAGACGCCCAGAAACAATTTTAAAAACGCGATGGGCGCCGGTACCCCTTGGTCTCGTTCCCAAATGGCTCAAAATATACAAAAAAGCACTTTTTATGTATTCCAGTAAATAAACGATTGTATTTGTCGTCAATAAATAAAAGCTGCTTGTTTATAGAACCACCTTTAAAGTAGCACAAAGTTCTAGAAACATTATTTTAACACTCTTTTTCCACAAGTAAATAAGCGTGCTATGGAAAGAGCTTGGTGATTCTCTACGAGATCAAATGAGAAATGAGGAGTTCTGTAGACAAACTAGGGTCACTGGCATAGCCAAATTAACCAAGAAGATTAGTAAGTTGAAGTGGCAGTGTGCGGCGCACATAGCTCGAGGGACTGACGGCCGTTGGGGCAGAAAGGTTCTATAGTCCTTCCACCGAAACAAGTGAATAGGGAAGAAATGGACTGGCATGTTATTGGTAGAAAAATTACGCTAAGGCTGCGTCCACAACGCAATTTTTTTTAGTTTGTTTGTGCGACTCGTACCGTTTAGACGTGCTCACTGTGCTAGTGCAATCTGTTATTTAATTTTTTTAACCAGCTTATTATTTGGACTCTTGATAATTTTGTAACGTGTGACCCAAGCTTGTAATTTGGACTCATCAAACCATTCTTAATAAACGTGGGAAGTTACAGCGACAGTAGTGATATGTCGGAATAATTTGATGATTTTATAAATGTAAATTTTTTTTAATAAATGTAAACAATGTAAAATGTGAATGTTGCATATGAACACACCTTTACTTTTTATCAGTTTTGTTGACGCCCACTGACCGTTTTGTGTCCTTGTCTTTTGTATGGGATTGTGTGACAGAGGCAACGCTCCATTAAGTTGTTCCGGTGGATAGTGTAGTACCACGCACTGGAAGCGTAGCGTAGGACGGTCTCCCACCAGATTGAAAAACGACCTGATAGAAGTTGTTAGGTGCAGGCTGTACAAGATCGATAGAAATAGAAATCTATGGGGAAGGTCTATGTTCAGCAGTGGACGTCCTATGGCTGATATGATGATGATGTAGTAAATAAGTTTGCAATATAAGTTAACTGATGAATATAAGTTAAATATTCTTTTATTACGTTGGAATAAACAATCACCAGAAATAAAACAACAACAACCGTACTCTCGGAAATTAAACAAAGAGTCCAAAAATATACGCAAAAAGTTATTTATTGCTTAGTGCTAAGGATGTGGTATAAAAGAGGTAATTCGGAGTAAACTGAACACTCCGAATTCTGTTTAAGGCAGTTTTTTTAAGCAAGTGCAACCTCATAATAACAAAAAATAATAGTAGATTATTACACGAGGGGATAACGCAGTGTCTTGCGTCACGGGAGCTATATTGAATCCCGAACGTAACGAAGGATTCTAGAGTTAAATCATGAGCGGAGCGAGAGAGTTACTAGAATCCTGAGTGTAGAGAGGGATATAAGCACCCCGAAGATGCAGACAGCTTTATCCGCGAGGAGAATACTCTACTTTTCACACTTTCTGCGAGACAATAAAAACCAAATCTAGGTTGGTGCATTCTGTGCAGAAGTTAGTTCGATTTACGAATAAGTTCTTATTGTGTGGGTCTCTTTGGTTCAAATTTTAATACAAATGAGGTTCCAAATTCAAATCACTTTACGCCCACAAGGGCATAACGAAATTCAGTACAACTTTACTCCCGGCTCAGCCGTAGGGATTTAAACACCTGTTTTCGGTGAGGTTTACATGACATAATTTGACATTGTCGAGCAGGTGGTGTGACAAGTATTGTATTCTATCAGTTATCTGGTTCCCATAGTACAAGATTTGTTTATGGCTAGATGGCGCTGTGTGAATTGTCCAGCATTATTATTTATTTATTTTTATTTCACGAAACGACCAAAACCAAGTCATAATAAAAAAAATATTAAGAATTTACAAAAATGTGGGCTACGTGGGTTTGAATCTCATCTGTTATATTATGTAACATAATTTAGCTAAAACTGTATAATATCCTTAGATTCGATGATTCTGAACTCGACTGCGTAGGAGGCAGTCACGGTAACACCTAAAAAATTAGCTGTTTTTGTTAGAACGGGCGAATAGCCGACTGATACACAGGAGGTTGCGGATGTTTGGATGGTCTACAGATATTTGTTCCAGGTTGGGGTACTTTTCTATATATAAAAAAAAAAGTATTCTCTATTCTTATCTGGTTCCCATAGTACAAGCTTTGTTTAGTTTGGGGCTAGTTAGCGCTGAGTGAAATGTTTGGCATTATTTATTTATTTTATAATTGCAGCTTATTCTGTTGGCACATGGTTGGCACAAACCTAACTTAATTTTGGTTTGACAGCACTTGAATGATAACTGTCACTCTCTGTTCATATTAAACAAAATAAAACCGTTACCACCATTACCAGTATCTATAAAAAGTACCATTGTCTATAAAAACGGCATGTCTGTTGTATGGAAGCCCCAGTTGCATATTTATTTTATTCTGTTGTTAGTATTTGTTGTTGTAGCAGCAACAGAAATACATCATCTGTGAAAATTTCAACTGTCTAACTATCACGGTTCATCAGATACAGCCTGGTGACAGACGGACAGACAAAGAGCGGAGTCTTAGTAATAGGGTCCCGTTTTACCCTTTGGGTACAGAACCTTAAAAAGATGACAATAATTTGCTAGGCTCTGTCATTTGCGTGTTATAAAAAGGTATCAATGGCAGTTAAAATTAAAAATTAACAATAATCTGGTTTATTGCTTGCTAAAAATATAAGAATTAAATCACACAAAAAATACTTAAATAACTAATAAGTTAAAACTACACAAGTTGATAAAATGAAAACATTTGTTTTTGTATCCGATAGATTTTCAATCGAAAGCATCGTATTTCGGAGTCTCCGGTACAATGAAGATCACATCTCTACTAAACCATGTACACCAAAGTAAATCATATGAATATTTACCCCATTGTGGGGGCAACTTCAACGGTATTATGATATTCATGAAACACGTCTTTGGTGTGGGATGGAGCAGCTTTTAATACTGAATGGAAGAATGGATGAAATGTTTTTACTTGATATTTATCTTATTTTGATTCTGTTTATTCGTGCTTCAGCTTTTTATAAGTAAGTAGGTAAGTAGTAAGTAAGCAAGTTCATGTGGGCTAGGCTGTTGTGCATTTTTAGGCTACTCAGAGGCCACAGAAATGAAAGGCAGTAACTCATCTACCACTCAACATGCCCTCCGAATTAAACTTCTAGTAGGTACTTATCGTTTACAACACAATACCACAATACTAATTTTGAGATCCCGCACTAAAATCTGATTGTGGTATCATCTCAAAACTCAATTATTCATCTATATATAAACTAGTGGTTCGCCCCGAGCTGAGATCTCGCGAGTCTCCCATAAAAACAAATATATATTAATCGTAATCTTTGACTAACAAAATAGTGCCACGAAATAAAAAAACTTATGGGAGCTTAATAAAATATAAGGTAACATGAGGAGGGAACTGTCTCAATTACTTTTTGTTTAGGTATACAAATATATTTTAATGGCTCACAAATCAAACAACGCTATTTATGAACGCAGACTACGCAAGTCTGGAGAAAATCTGAATTCAATTTATCATCTCTAACTTTATAACAAAAGTTTCGCTAAACTAATTTAGATGAAAATTAATTTATAGAAATTTATGAAAAAACAGGTATTGCCTAATCTTTTTAAAAATACAAAAGAAATAGATTATCCATCTTCGATCATTGCAAATTATCGTATTATCTTCGTAAATTTAGCTCTATCCAAAGGTTGCCTGGAAGAGATTGCTTTCAGCGATAATGCCGCCCATTGTATTGCCTTATTTTTCTAGCCTAGTACTTATTTTTGTGTTATTTTAGTTTGTGTGGTATTTCAATAGAGCTATCTATCTTTAGATACCTGCAGGTCATATGATCTTATGACTACAGGGTCGGGATGCGAATGCAATTTAAACTAATGCCTACCTATTATCCATATACCACTTACCTAGCTATCATCATATCAGTCAGAGGACGTCCACTGCTAAACATAGGCATTCTCCATAGCTCTAGTGCGGCCTCCACCCAATGACTGCAACAACCCTTATCAGGTCGTTTTTCTATCTAGTGGGCGCCTCCTACGCTCTGCTTTTCAGTGCGTGGTCTCCACTCTAGAATCTTTATGTCCCAACGGCCACCAGTTCTTCGAGCTGTTCCCACCCACTGCCACTTTAGCACGCTAATCTTCTTGGCTATGTCAGTTAACTTGGTTTGTCTACGGATCTCCTCATTTCCGATTTGCAGAGAAACTCCAAGCATAGTCCGCATGAGGCTTTACACCTGTATACCTCAAGTTGATGGACGCAGAGCAGTTCATCGTAGGGCACGTACCTAAGGTGCGTGGCCTGTGAGGCAACACTTTGTTATAGACGATGGTTACCATTTTACATCAGGTGGGCCATAAGCCTGTTTCATCTACATCTCGTATAAAATTAAACGTAATTGTACAGGCACCGAAGACCGTACAAGATCACTCAGGAAATCTGGTTGAATGGGGTAGCATACAGGGTGTTTGGTAATATATTGACGATATTCAGGTGACGGTTTCTCAAACATAAAAAAAGACTTATCGAAAAAAACAACGTTATATTACATAGAATCCATGGAGGTTAGTCAAAGTATGGCGTATAAAAGTCTAACCATGAATCAAACTGATTGAGACTCAATTTAACATTTTGTAATTTTAATCGGATCTTCCGATACGTGAAAACGATTCAGCCTCGGCACAGTTCTCGAATTCAGCTTTTCATTTCATTTAACCATCATCTGTTTGTCAGCAAGTACAAATTTATGAGTCCATCATTGGTCAGAGACTTCAAAAATTTGTTTCGGGTCTTACGTTGTGGTACTCAAAGTTCCTGATATTCAGAATTTGAGTGTTTTTTTATTTCTGATAGCCAAGCGCTTGACCACTACCTCACCTGATGGTAAGTAACTATGCGTAAGTGGTGTCACGACTATGCGTGTTTGAGTGTTGGGTGCTCTTAACTTACCATAGGATTAGCGTACAAGTCACACTCAATCTCGACCACCTCGCCTCTCGCTGCTCTCATCACCAGGGGCTGGGAAGTCTTGCAGGTTGGAGCAACTGCAAACAGTAAATCGAATTAATTTTCTTTTTAAAAGCCGGGCCTGGCATTGTGCTTGCACAGTCTGGAACCGGTCCACACACGCTAGGGTCGTTGATGTTGCGCCGAATGACACATGCGGTATTATAACAGGATGGCTAAAGCCTACCCCTCTAAACCACTTCACTTCACTTTGGCAGGCATACAACCCCCGAGGGTGTGGCCCGCTCCTTAGAAAAATATAAGCAGGAGCATGACAGTCGACATCTTCTATATAGCCACCAAATTCCACAAGGCCGCCTGAAAAGTCGTAAGAGTTTTCAGCGTTCCACGCAGGCCACCAGCGACTATCCATCTGTTACTAGACGCCTATGATGTAGATAGATAGTAACCCCCTACTCTGACTTCATTTTCCCCTCCCTCCCAACAGCTACCACCAGGGCACGACCTGCCGTGGCCAGTGTGGAAGTCCTTAAATAGGCTTCGCACATAGGTTGGTCGCTGCAGAGTCACTATGTGCAAATGGGGGTTCAGGGATCCCAGCCAAACGCAATGCGACTGTGGTGATCCTGCACAGTTGACGGAACACCTGCTAATGTAGGTACCCCTTGGGCCCGAACACCTACACAGTGGAAGACTTAAAAATGGCTTCTCCTGACGCCGTCAATGTAACCAAGTACGTATCTATGACAATATAAGTGGAGCTATTGGCACGCTAAGAAGAAAAAAATTATTTTTACTTTCAGTGCGTGGTCTCCACTCGAACCTTTCTAACTCAACGGCCAACAGTTATTTGAGGATCCGCCTACTGCCACTTCAGCTTGCTAAACCTCTGGGCTATGTCAGTTTCTCGTAGCGAATATCAAGCATAGCCCTGACCATAGCACGCTGAGCAGCTTTGAGCCTTCATCAGGGGTTATTGAATAGTAAACTTACACTTGACATCCAGCACCAAGCTATCACTAGAACCTTCTCCCAGGCTGTTCCTGGCTGTGCAGACGTAGGAACCAGCTGCTTTTCGTGACACCTTTTGCAGGACTAGACTTTGGTTGGCTAGGAGCACTCCTGGCCCGGGCTTCACTGTTATCCCCTGTAGGATGAAAAGAATTGGTTTGATAATGACAAATAACTATTAGGTTTTGTGTTTACGCTATCATTTCACGATTCAATGGTGTTCTACACCAAAGGGTGTTTCTTCAACTTTCAAACATTTTTTTTTATTTTTGTAATTTTTTGTTGCATTTTGTTATTGTCAACGTGTGTAATAAAATAGTAATATATATAAGTTATAATTCGGTTTATACATATAAAACGCGTGTCGCAGATGTTGTTACACACTGCGGCGCCACTGAAAACCAGCGCTGCAGCAGCTATGCTTCTGCAGCAAATGCTGAGTGGTAGCCGATTTATGAGACTTATCGGTAATTATGTATATCTGTCATAAATCAATATTTTTTATTTATATAAAAAAGCCCATAAGAGTCTTATCGTACATATATACGAGTATATATAATATACCGTGTAATGCGTGTCACATAAATCATTTTTTTCTTTCATTCCGGGTCAATACTTTGTTCCAACCTAAATCGCTTTTAACACAAAGAATATCCAATTTATGACCTGTTCCTGTAACGTACGGATGATTTTCTATTATCGAATGGTTTTCGGAGCTTTTTGAGTGTGCTGACTAGTGATTTATAAAACTGGTAATTTTAATTAAAATCTTCAGCAAAATGCTAAGTTGGTACCATTTTGTGCCGGCTACTAACTTTTTTTTTATTTATTTTTACTGTATTTGTTGTGTAGTTAGTTATTAGTGGTTACCACAAACAAAAATAATTCTTTAATTACATTACTTATTCGGGATTTTAGCAACGTTGAACTGTTTCGAAAACTTTCTATTATGAACTTCACGACTTGTGCAACGATGCCTAAACGTATTTAGTGCACAAATACGTCAAATTTAAATATGTTTAGTCTGTACATATGTTTAGGGATCGCTGTGCAAGCCGGGCTGAGTGTTGTCACACATGCTGAACATTTCACACGGCGCCATCTAGCCCCAAACTAAGCAAAGCTTGTACTATGGGAACCAGATAACTGATAGAATTCTTATATACTTTTTTTGTACTTATAATATTTATGGAAACAACTAGACCCTGAAAAAATATATGTAAATCATGTAAACATTTATTCCGCGGCGGGAATTTAACCCGCAACCTTCTGCGTCTCAGCTGGCTGTTCACCCACTGCGCCAAGGCGGTCGCCAAAATAACAAAAAATAAGAAAGAAAGAATATACATTTATTTTACACACACACAGGCCAAACCATTTAGAATACACTTAAATGATTAAAAATAAAAATTATATACATAAACCCAGAAAAAACACAAGCTAGAGATTGTGCACATATACATATGTAGGTACGCGAGCACCTTGATAATATGGTCTTCCGTGTGTGTGTGTGGGCCAAACATCCTTTATAAAATAAATAATATAAATATAAATAAATAATCACACTAATATTATAAATGCGAAAGATTGGATGTTTGTGTGTTTGTTACTCAGTTACGTCGTAACGGCGGTACCGATTTCAATGAAATTTGGTATGTACTTAGATTATAACCTGGATTACCACACAGGTTTCTTTTACTTTTTATCCCATTAATCAGGTCCTATAGGATAAAAATGGGGTGTCAAGCCAAGTTGCAACCGCGAGTTTAGCTTTATTTCTATGTGACATTATTTTTATTTCTAGGTATACATTTATTAGTCTAACGGGTACGAAGTCGCGGGCAACCGCTAGTAAGATATAATTATTTAATTTCAAACCATAGAAATCCATTTACACAGTTAGTTAATTACTTAAAGACTAGATTTGTATGTACACAAAAAGAAATAATAAAAATAAAAATACACTAATAAAAACAAGTCTTCGCACTGATAGTGATCAACCTAGGTCAGTTTGATCACTCTCAACATGAAGCACTTCCATACCGGGGAGGTAACTCTGTCCGATAATTTTACAGGGTACTGTTTTGATTGCCCCGGGCTCTACGAATCAAGGATGCAGTTTCTTCTAATGGCTTCGAAATCATCCGTTTGATATACTGCAAACATCCCTGATGCACTGCAGAAGCGTACAACGGGTAGATATGCAGTTATCCATACTTACATTATGCATAAAATACACGTGGTTATGCCAGGGGTTGGCCCGCACCCTGCAGTCCAGGTATACATCAGAACCTTCCACTATCTTGGTGCCGTCCAGGCTCGCTCCCAACTCCAGTCGGACCACGGGCAGATCTGATGAAGAAGGTTAACTTTTTAATTGCCCGAATAAGATTCAAATCAATACGCCGAATTTTATACCCCAGAGGGATGATTAAATGGATACTTTGAATAATCAATACTTCTATACTAATAAGATTTAAAAGTAAATCTCTGTTTTCCTTTTGATTTTGTCTCTCTGTCTGTTCGTTACGTTTTCACGACTAAACGGCTGGACCGATGTTTATGAAACTTAACAAGGAAATACAATGGATCATGAGAAAGGACATAGAATAGTTTTTTTTTAAATAAGAATTTTGGCATAAAATATTGAATCAAACACTGGCTGCACCACAGATTCATCACACCATCGTCGCGTCCACGGCGTTATAATTGCACGAACTATATTTCAAATCAGATAAAATTTAATGTAAAACATGTCTAAAGGTTACAAAAACTTTCTTTTTAAAAATTATCATATATAACTTTATTAAATCAGTTTGAGCACGATGAACACTTTCAGGGTTGAAAGTGTATGATTTATTCAATCGGAATGGGATGGAGGTTTTCCTTTGGCAGAGTTTTTCCAAAAGCTAGGGTTAGTCGCCTAAGAATGTTTTCTTTTAGCTATGCAACCCATCTCGCGGGCCTTTGACGGATGTGACTAGAGCAGGATCGTGGTGGATAGCACAAATTTGGGGCGGCCTAATACCCAACAGTGTAGCAAATAAAGTTATAAAAAGAAATAAATAAAGTTAGATAAAAATATGATTTATGTATATTATTTAATATATATAAAATGCATATTAATATAATTTAGAGTATAAGATATTAGATATAATACAATGAATATAGGGCTAGGCTAATGTACTTGTTATAATAGGATAATGTAAAAATATAATTTAAACAAATGTAAAATAGAATTAGAAATATGTAAACCAAATTGTGAGATTATAAAAGTAAATAAAATGTACCCCATCCCATCCCTATAAGAATAAAATAAAAAGAAATAGATAATAGTAGAATAGTCTAACATTGGCATCCCACCAATGGAAGTATGAAAGAGGATGAATATAAGAAAGAAATAGTATGAGGGATGAAAGAAATAATAGAAGATGACTAGAAAGAAAGAGAAAACTGCAAAAAAGGACTCCGACCTCAAGTCGGAGGGTAGCAGTAGGCTAGATCGCGGGCCGGACCTCAGCGTCCGGACAGGGAGAAAAAAAAATACCCAACATTGGGTGAAGTCGGGCTGTGGATGATGATGATAATGATATAGTAGCTAGTACTAGTAGCTAGTATGGATTGGTTCTAGTAGCTGCCTTTTTCACACTGTATACAAAAACTACCATGCGCACTGGTTCTTTTCATGACAACTTAAAACCATCATCAATGTTACACAGATCAAAAAGCAACTTTGGGATGATTTCATCTGAGCAGACTGCGAATAATTACGTTGTATTTCCATCTTCCACCCGTCCTCATGAGTGGAATGGGGTAGGCTGGGCTGGACCGCTCTGCATGACATCACCCTGCCTGCATCATCCACTGCCGGCACGAACGTCAGGATGCTGTTGGTAACATTACCATCTGTAGATACCTGGTGGAAAACATGGTTTCATTATAACTGGAGAATTGTAATGATAGATCACACTAATATTATAAATGTGAAAGTTTGGATGTTTGTTTGTTTGTTACTCAATCACGTCGTAACGGCTGAACCAATTTCGATAAAATTTGGTATAAAGACAAACTATAACCTGGATAAAAATATAGGCTACTTAATATTGACAAACCACGCGTGCGAAGCCACGGGCGGAAGCTAGTAGATTATAAAAAAATAAAAATGCGTGAGTGTTTGGAACGAAGTTCCTCTCATAGTATATTATGATTTAAATAATAATATTTACATAGAATTAAATATTAATATAATAATAAATAATATATATAATATTATATATATTATGTTATAATTTTTATTTAATATAATAATTATATTATTATTTTATAGCATACGCGCTATTGATAACCGTCTACACTAAAGAAAGGGTCGTGACGGAAAACTCTTACACTTTTTTCGCCTACCCCCATCCGCCAAGTCCGTACCGTGCGATAAAGAACTTCGTTCCAATAAAATAAAATTGTTTATTTCGATAACATATGTAAGAAATCGCTTCTAAGCGATAAGACCGTCCATTGTACTTGTTGCTTTGTAAATTTTTATTTTTATGTTTGTTTCTTGTGTGGTGTACACTAAAGTATTTTCAATCATTCATTGATTCATTCATATATAGTACCTACATTTAGGGTTAGGTATCTCCTTTTAAAATATATGCTTGTATTGGAAGATACCGCTTTTCTATAGCTATGTCAGTAATTTTTTATAAAAGTAACGTATCTACAATACATTTCAGTTAATACGCAGTCAGTTATAGTGCGCTATTGATTATTTGGTTGGTTTTGTGTGATTATAGCTTTTGCACACCATTACAAAGAAACCACCTTAGAAAGACGACCTGATCTTTATCAGATCGTCTTTCTAAGATGCCGTTGGGTGCAGGCAGCTCAACATCTGTCGCTCTGTCACCATCATAATGTCGCCAAATAAGGTCATAATTCGACCGTGTGCCGAATGTGCCAGCAGGCAACTAGCTCTTGTTATTGTTATCATAGGCAGTAACATTGACGTTTCAAAGTGATTCTTGTGATTTAAAGTAATAAAAACAATTTGATTTATTTTTGATCTGGAAATTTATGGGAAAAGCCTAGGGTTCAGCAGATATATGGCTGATATAATGATGATGATGATAAAGAAATATCTTAATCTGAACTTTTAAACTTACCACACGTCCAAATATAACAAACGCTTTAAGGTTAACTTTAGCTGATAACGTTAACGCTAAACTAAACACTTGGCTAAAATTGATGGTAAATCAAAGCGAAGCTTTGCATAATAAACCTCGTAAATAATTCTACCCTTTTTCCTTCCCATACATTTCCAGCAACCACTTATAAATCAAACAATGAAAAATTACTACAAAGGGCCTATTACCGACTATAACATATCTAAAAATATCGTAACAGTTCAATCGCGATTGATAAACCGCTTATTAGTATCAATAATTCGATAGGCAGTCAACAATCGTATATGCCACAGTGAGTAGAGAACAACTGTGTAAGTACGCAAATACGGATACTACGTGTTTTGTTCTGTACGACATGAAATGAAAACACGGGTAGGGCTGATGGCTGTTATTGTTGTAAAACAGGTTTTTTTTTCAAATTTAATACCATATTTATTGTTATTTAGAGCCTGTACTGTCCCACTACAAGGCAAAGGCCTCCCTTCCTTCCTTTGTTTTTATTACTGTAGAAAATTTTAATTTTTCAATCAATCTTAATATTAAGTCCTAAAATGATAATGAAACAGCCTGTATAAAATAGGTAGACAAATCATAATATTTGTTTTTATTTTTTTTATAAATATTGCTGGACATTTCACACAGCGCTGTCTAGCCCCAAACTAAGCAGAGCTTGTACTATGGGAACCAGATAACTGATAGAATCTTATATAATTTTTTTGTAAATACATAGGTACTTATAATATATAGAAAAACACCCAGACACGGAACGGAATGATCTGTAGATCATGCAAACATTTGGTCCGCAGCGGGAATTGAACCCGCTACCTCCTGCATCTCAGCCGGCTATACGCCCACTGCGCCACGGAGGCAGTTATTCATTATGTAAGTAGGTACCTATTAAACTGTCTACGGCATCGTCGGAGAGGCGCCGCCGATTTACGTTAAAATTATTTATTGGAAATTAATCGTTTCCGGATGTGTGTTTTAAATTACTGTCGTACATAACAAAACGCAGAGGTAGACAGAGAGACAGAGCCATTCGAATTTAAAATGTTAGTGAGGATTCTTGATTTATTCACATTTTTATAATATAATAATAATAATAATAATAATAATAAACTTTTATTGGAACCACAAAAAATGTCATAAACAATTTTAAATATAGGTGCTAGTTTACATATTATAATTAAAATTTTGATGTATGCTTAATCATTAGGAAATTATATAAATCAGCTTAAGTAATAATTATTTAACAATGTTATGCATTAACTTTGACCTCCACACTAGGATTCTCTGTATTGTGGAGATCAAATACAAAAAAAAAGGTTAGTCAAGGTAGTGCAGTGTTCGGCAAGTGAATTTAAATTTAAAATGATGTATCTACTTAAATGAATAGCATGTGTTAATTTAAAGTAAAGTTAATAGTAATCTAATTACGTTTATCGTGTTAAATTTGTTTTGGTATATCTATGTATGTATATAATGTGTGTTTATCTATTATGGTTAGTGCTATAAGTATTATGTATGTGCGGTTGGTTATCCTACTGTTGTTCTATCTGTCATACTGAAGCATTGTCTCAGTCTCAGTATAGTCCTTTTCAAGAAGCCACCTTCGTAGAATTATCTTACATCCCCGCCTTGTCAATGGATAGAAGTTCAGTATTTTATTTATTTTGGAATATAAGAAATAATTTTATGTTTGTAACTTAATTATGAATGGCGAATGTCAGTGCGTAGATATGGTTAGTGTAGTGTGTCGTAATATGAAGGGACATTTCTAATTGTGAAGATCAAGTGAGGGTAGTTGCTGCAGCTGCCATCACCTCTCGACGGTAGCTCCAAGTAATCCAGTCCGTCCGTGACAACGGCTGTTGTAACACGGCCGAAACGTTGGGATGACAAATAAAAAAGGTAAATACGCGAGAAATACCCGTTTTAATCAGTAATTATATCAGATGATCCTGATTTGTACAAAACGAGCAAGCTATACCAAAAGTTTTAAGCAAAGTGAACATACTTATTACATTTTCACTGTGGTCTTAGCTAATGATAGGAAGCTATTGTACTGTCAATAACAGTCGAATAGAATCAGAAGGTTTGTTTGTATGTAATCAGGCATCAGAGGTCGGTGACACTTGAGGGGCCTGAAGACCATGGGAAAGGTTGGGGTTCGCGATGTCCTCTCTCCTAATGTATAAAGTCGTGAGAAAACTTAATTTCAAACAGTATTTTTATTTTTATAGTGTTATTTGAACACTTACGGAAAATTGCAAGATTTTTAAAAGCATCTTAAAAGCTTAGACGGTGCTCTCTTGTCAATGTACTAAACTGCAACGTTTGGCATCGAGCAGGTCAAAAACTATATAAGTTTTCCTGTAGATGGAGCTAACGGCGCTTTTGTCGTAATCTGATCAGCGCACTAATTTGAAAGAATATTTTGACTTCAAGCCCCGAGCACCCATCTACTGAAATTCTTTTCACAAGATATATTATTATTATGTACTTACTTATACGTATGCATGCGCAGATAACGACCGCGCAATTACTTACTAATGGACCGGAAACGTGTTCGGTATCTTCCATTGTTGTTTTTATTTAATAAAATGGTCACAAATTGTCCGTCATTATTACGATCCAGTACGTTAATGGTATTTGGGACACGCTGTATATACAGCGTGTCCCAAAAAATAGTGTCAAGCGAAAGTCCAGAGATAGAACACCCCTTGGGGTACCCGAATCACCCCCATGTATGTTCCGCGATTTTTTATAGTTTTCGAGTTATGAATTTTTTTTCCGAATTTTTGAAAATTTTCGACTTGAATAACTTAAAAAATTCTTTAAAAAAAAAGTAGAAAACGTTCTTGAGTTTTTTTTTACTACTGAATTTTTATGAGTTGTTCTTTTATGCATAAAATAATCAGCTACATGACTTTGATCAAAACTATGAAAATGTTGGTGTAAAGTCAAAAATTTACATTCCGTGAATTATGACTTAAATTTTTAACTTTAAATAAAAAATCTTAACAAGTGATTTCATGGTTCTTTAATAAGAGAATTTTCCAGACTCTTAGCTTTCATAACCATTAAAAAAAGTAGTACTTAATAGGCTACTTTGGCTAAAATCGGCCTTCAAAGACGGCGAGATGGAAAATTCTTAAAATTAGCTACCTGATTGAAAAATAGATTTTGGCCATTTTATCATTCCTAAGCTTAATTCGTTTGTTAACTAACCAAAAATGACTGTAGGGAAGCTTTTTAGAGCTTTTTTTTTCAATGTTTAATTTAAGTTTTATTAATTTCATTCATTCATTCATCGTCAGCCTTTCTCATCCCACTGCTGGGCATAGGCCTCTCTTCGTTGTCGCCATTCACCTCTGTCCTGCGCTGTTCTAACCCACATACGACCTGCAATTTTTATAATGTCGTCAACCCATCTTGCCGGTGGACGACCTGCGTTCCTAGTTCCATCTCGGGGCCACCACTCAGTCAGGATCCTGCTTCACCTGTCATCACCGCGCCTGGCCACATGTCCTGCCTAACTCCATTTGAGTCCCAATATACGCTTGCTGACGTCTTGAACTTTAGTCCGCTTGCGAATTTCGGTATTGGGGACTCGGTCTAGCAGTGTGATGCCTTTTATTAATTTATGCACTATGAATTGGTACTCAGCTCAGCATAATGCTGCGGCATGTTAATATGCCGCAGCTGGCCTTCCGCTAAATCCAGTTTAGTTTACCTCACGTACATCTTGATCAAGGAATCTTGATAGATACTTACAGTCTCTCTAATAGTCTTCAACCTGGTTCCCCCTTTCCACCAGGATATGTTCGGCTTGGGTCTGGCACCCACAGCCTGGCAGATCAGCTCAGTGCTCTGACCAGCTATTAGAGGCCTTTTTCCACCCTGCATCCGCACCCAGAGAGGTCTCACTATGAACAAAGATGTACAACTTAGTGTCATTGAGGAATTAAAACACGGTACAAGATAGAGAGAGATAGATAAAATAGGAAGATAGTTTGTTTATTCGTAAAAAAGAAAGAAACACTTCGGTTATAATCGGATGACTCCGTGCCGTTCCTACTTGGCATCATGCTAGTGAACGAGACTACCAGTAGAAGTTGCGTAAAGGTCAAAGAGATGCAAATGGATCTGATACTATCATAATGTATGAGATCTAGATGATACATACGATCTAGATCTGTTTCTGTGCTGGTACTACTTCACAAGTACGTGAGAGCCGGTGATTCGAATGATAGAAATGAAACAGATATAATGATTCAGATCTATGGCCGGATCAAGATACAGATGATGTATCCTCAACCAAGAGTCATTTTTTCTCCTCTAGCGCATACGCACAGCGTGCATAGACCGTAAGATACAGTCTACGTACTACGGAACGCTTCACTTTGCGTGGACTGACACACGCTTGATCAATAATTACTTTTTCATACAGTCAGGTTTACCCTAAGTTGTTTTTTTTTAATAAAATCCATTAACTACACTCAAAAGCAATATAATTATACCCAGACAGGGGTTTTATTAATTCACTTTCATTGATTGCTGTTGGACGTGCATCATTTCTTTAATTTAATCCAAAATGGATCCGTTGATACTTTTGGATCGCATGAGAATAAACGCCGGATTATTTAAATCTTAATGGATACTGACATTAAATTCCATCGAACTAGATTCTTAAAGAGCTACTTTAAGAGTAGTAGAGTTCCTTGTCAAAGGGCTCACCCGAGAAAGTACATTTCTGCCATCAAGTAGAATTACTGTGTTTCGGTTTGAAGGGTATGGTTTCCGGTGAAATTACAGGCACATGAGGCTTTACACCTGAATGCTTCAAGTTGATGGACGTAGGGCAGTGCATAGTTGAGCACGTTTCTAACGTGCGTGACTTACGAGGTAATATTTTTATAGGCCATACGCTAGTCCCATCTCCAAGTCGTATAAAAAAACCTCACTATGCTTCAAACTGGAACACAGCCATACTTTACCACATTATTTATTTCATGCCGGCTGAGACGCTGGAGGTAGCGTGTTCGAGTCCCGCCGCGGAACAAATGTTTGCATGATCTACAGATATTTGTTCCGAGTCTGGGTATTTTTCTATATATTATAAGTATGTCTTTACAACAAAAAAAAGTATATAAGTATTCTATCAGTTATCTGGTTCCTATAGTACCTACAAGTTCTGCTTAGTTTGGGGCTAGATAGCGCTGTGTGAAATGTCCAGCGATATTTATTTATTTATTAATTTTTGTATATAACGTATATTTATGAATTAGATTTAATAGTGTAGTAAATTGAGTAGATACTTTGAGTAAAATGAATTAGGTAAACTATTTAGAATAATTACACGATTCGATGGGGTTAATCCTGTGGTAGTAGATTAACAGTTTAATAGTAGATTATTAAACGAGGGAATAAAGCAGTGTATTGCGTCAAAGGTGCTATATTTAATCCCGAACGTAAAGAAGGATTCTAGAGTTAACTCACGAGCTGAGTGAGGGAGTTAGTAGAATCCTGATGAGATGCAGAGGGATATAAAAACGCCTAAGATGCAGACAGCTTTATCCACGAGAAGAATACTCTACCTTTCACACTTTCTGCGAGACAATAAAAACCAAATCTAGGTTGGTGCATTCTGTGCAGAGGTTAGTTCGATTTACGAATTACTTCTTATTGTGTGGGACTCTTTGATTCAAATATTAATACAGACGAGGTTCCAAATTCAAATCACATTATACGCACGAGGACATTTATTGGATGAAATTCAGTACAATTTTAACCCCGGCTCAGCCGTAGGGATTTAATTACCTGCTTTTGGTGAGGTTTACATAACGAGCAGATGGTGTGAAAAGATAGATATAAGTGGAAATATAATACCTAATACTAAATACCTATACAAGAGGTCCATACAAAACCTTTTTCCAGGACTTACTTGAACACCATTTTATATTATTGTTCATTTAATAACGCATATATAATTGATCTTATCAATTCAATCAAACAGCCCTTGAGAACGTTAAGTTCGCACTCGGAATTAACGATTTCTCACACTTCGAAAAGAACCGGTAAATTATGCGAAATTAGACCTTATTATACCAAACGATAAAAGTTGTTAGCTCAGTGTAAATAGTATTTTAGGGTTAATTAATTGAATGTTTATTTTGGTGATTGGGTTCCGTAGCGCTTTCAATTTGCAATTTTTCCCTATGTTTTTTTAACTACAATATTTTAGTGTGAGTCCATAAAATTAGTTTACTAAGTGGTGTAGGAGGCACGCTTGACCAGAACCTATGACATCATCTCATTATTTTATAGAAGTGCTAATTTTGTACTTCTTGGAGATGGAACAAGCCTATGGCTCACCTGATGTTAAGTGGTAACCATCGCCTATAACAAAGTGCCTCGTTGCTCACACTCCTTAGAAACGTGCCCTTCGATGCACTACCCTGTGCCCACCGAGTTGAGGCATACAGGCCTCCGGTGCCATATATTTGGAGTTATTAATAATGACAATGTTTTGTTCGCTTATAATTGCCAAAAGTATTAGAACAAAACCAAATCAATAATGTAATAATCTATCTATTGATGCTTAAGCTGTTAGCGTCACCGTTTTAAATAAACAATAAACAATTTGACAACCTCCGTGGCGCAGTGGGCGATTAGCCGGCTGAGACTCAGGAGGTAGCGGGAGCGATTCCCACCGCGGAATTAATGTTTGCATGATCTACAGATATTTGTTCCGGATCTGGATGTTTGTCTAATATTATAAGTATGAATTTACAAAAAATAAAGTATATAAGTATTATATCAGCAACATTGATTTATTTGTATCTATAGAGAGGGAGGGGGGGAGGGTATTTGCCCAGCATCCCACTGCTGTCTGAAAATAGAAATAGAACCTGTTTTCACAAAATTATCTTATAATTGTTTAACCCAAAACAAAAAAAACTAAAAAAACAAACAGTTTGAAATTAATTACAAAGTACAGCTCTCAAAACAACCAATTTAATCCGTTTCCGTCCGGACCGGACGGAACCCCAAAAGGGGTGAAAAACAAAAAAACTCCGGTTAATTGTCTTAAGTGGTCCAAACAAAAAAGATCGGAAGAGGTTTTAAATCGTTCCCTTTGTTGGCAACAAGTAGGGCATGAGTTCTACCGGTGAATTAAAAAGGGTAGCTTTTGTTTGAAACTGAAGGGGTAGAAAGGGTGTGAGTTTATGAAGGTCGATAAGAGGATGTGTTTTATTTAAATACTGATTTTATCGATTTTTACCACCTTTTAGTTCTCAACATGCTAATGTAAGCTATTTTTTTATTTTTCTCTCCCAGAGACGGCTACACTGATTTTCACCAAACTTATCTAAGAAATATACTTTTTATCACAGATAAATCTTCTTGTTTTTCTTCTTTTTTTCAAATTAGATTATGAGATTATAACTAATGTCATAATCTAATTTGATGGTAAGCGATGGTTACGTCTTAAATGAAGCACGAAGATTTAGAAGACACCTGTTAACTCCTTAAAAAGACCCGGATTGTAGTTTTCAGAACAGACGGACGATGGTAGAGAGCTTACAAGCTTTAAAATATAAAATCCGTATTGAAATCTGTCCATCCGTTTGAGAGGTTTTAGATTCACTATTCAGTATTTTATTGCGTTCATACAAAGTGGATTAAAATAGAACAATGTTTTTATTTAATGGGCAAAATGCATTTAAAAACAGAAAGAATATAAAACTATTTACAAGACTTATAATACAGGAGAAACAGTTGAATCATCTAAAGACCGTTGCAAACAATCTATAGATAGCTCAACTGCTCCAGATCACTACCAGGCGGAAGTGCCCCCAAGACACTGGCTGCATTGCCCCGCTGTATTGCAATGCTTATGCGTTGACCCAGATATGTGTTAGCTCTTGGATCACACGGTCGCTTCGACCGGATGCCAAGAAATAATTTTGAAAACGCGATGGGTCCCAGTACCCAATGGACCCAGGGTCTCGACCCCAAATGGCTCAAATACGTAAGCTCTATCGAGACTTCGATATTTGCGCCGCTTGAGTTCTTCGGCTGAATTTGTCGCCGCACCGGCCCCAACTGCTGTACCAGACAAATGAGATTGCGCAAGGGTATGGACGCACGTGGCGTCCCACACCAAAGGCCTACCCTTCTCCCGAGGCACAAGAGTCTTACCGTCAGGCCGCTTACCATCGTCCCCCATTTGGTGTCAGGGATTAAAAAACATTTAATAAGTGATAATTACCAGATTTAGACTGCTTTAAGGAGATATGGCACTGATATAAGAACAACAAAATTACTTTAGTATAACAAAGCGAGACATAAACATGTAACATAGTAAAGAAAATATATAGATCTACCTATCTATACTAATATCATAAAGTTAAAGTAAAGTTTGTTGTTAGTATCGTGTTGTCGTGAAGGAACAGGCAGTAAAATTGGCGTTTCAAAGTGATCCTTGGGATTTTAATGAATAAAAACATTGTGTTTTGAATTTTTGTATGTTTTTGTATGGGGTATTCTCAGAAACTGCTGAACCAATGTTATTCTTATTCTTTATTGTACACAAATAGATTTACAGACAGAAACAGCATACAAACTGGGCATGTACGAAGGCGAGCTTAACCCTAATAAGAGTTTTCTTCCAGCAAACCTTTAAAGATAGAGATAGTTGATTATAGTGGTGGGTCCGTGCACAGAAACGGGCATTGGAGTAGAATACTAATAGTTATACATAATATGTATATACCATAATAAATATATAAATATATGAATATTGCTGGACATTTCACACAGCGCTATTTAGCCTCAAATTAAGCAGAGCTTGTACTATGAGAATCAGATAACTGATAGAATACTTATATACTTTTTTTTTGTAAATACATACTTATATTATATAGAAAAACATCCAGACCAGAAACAAATATTTGTAGATCATGCAAACATTTGTTCCGCGGCAGGAATCGAACCCGGAACCTCCTGCGTCACAGTCGGCTATTCGCCCACTGCACCACAGAGGTAGTCAAAATATCGTATAAAGAAAACACTTATACATGTTAAAAATAATACCTACTAGTGGTTCGCCCCGAACATAGATCTCGCGAATCTCACAAAATAATTATTATTCTTAGAGCGATTTGCACAACGATGTCTAAACGTATTTAGTGGCTAAATATGATTTAAGGAGTTGTTAAACCATACAAATACATCAAATTCTAACATGTTTAAACGCTAAATATTTTTAGTCATCTATTTGCATGCCGGCCTTAATATTTTCCAGGTTGCCAGGTTTAAGATATTTATTCTCATAAGAATTTACAATTCACTTAAATGAGAACTTATTATAACAAAAACACATTGATACATAGCGAGCGTGCTACATATAACTAAAAATAAGCATGTATACATACTTATTATATGTTTATATTATATACATATTTAACTAATAAATTAGTGCCACAGAATGCATAAACAACCTAGTTAGGCTACAGTTTCATTCAAATTAGAAGTAACGGGGGTTCTTGTTAATTGGATATTGTTTTTTAGGGTACAAATTGTAGTTATTCTGGATTTCTGACTTTTGCGTCACTAAAGTTATACGCATACCAAATTTCAGGACTGTGGGGTCACTGGTGTACCCTGTGAATTTTTTAAAAGTTTAGTTTTTATTATGGCTACAAACTCAAAAACTACAAAAACTAAACTAAAAATAAAAACGGGGTTCAAATGTCCTAATGAAGACCTTTCATTCGACGTCCTACTTGACATAATAACCCAATACTCTTGAACCCCAATAGCTCCACAACCCCCACACATTTTTAGCTCATTTAGTCACACCAAAATTGTGCCATCACTACCTACCTATGTATCAAATTTCACGATGATCGGATCAACGCTTCGAAAGTTATCCTCGGACAAACAAACATACAACGCCGATTTGCCCTAGTTGATTTGGAGATCTAGCTTCGCTTGATCAATAAACTATACCTACATTACAGATAAACATAATACATTATACAATAAACACATATTAAATATAATATACCATAATTTACATAGACAAAAATTTGCTCTTTGACTCTTAAGCTTAAAAGTGCTTAGTGATGGACTTGCGCGGATAGAGTGTGGTAGAGATTTAAATTATTATTATTTCACTAATAGAAAGCTACACTATTCCAAAATAATATAGGCTATATTTTAATGTGATAAAATACCATGCGAAGCCGCTCAGCTTAAAATCTATTCACGCATTTAGCGTAAACAGAAAACTATTTAAGCTTATTGCGCGCACGGAGGGGTGAGATTTGGCATAGTAAAAGTTTATATGGAGGAGAGAAGTCTAAAATTATGCTAAAAATAATTAGAATATACGGTCGAATTTCGACCGCTATGCACTGACAACCATTCAGTCGCTGACCTGTTCCATTTGTCATCACCACGTCTAGCCAAGTGTCCGCCCAAGACCATTTGAGTTTCATAACTCGATTCCCAACGTCATGAACATTCGTTCATCTACGGATTTCAACGTTTGGCATTGAGTCTAACAGTCTGATGCCGAGCATGGTACGCTCCATGGCTCTCCGTGAACTCTTAACCTGTACAGTCTCCTGAGTGAGCTCCCATAAAAAAATAATTAATAAACTATGCCACTAATATTATAAACGCGAAAGTTTTAATGGATGTATGTGTGGATGTTTGTTACTCTTTCACGTCGTAACGGCTAAGCCGATTTCGATGAAATTTAGTATTTACGTGTATTATAACCTGGATTAACACATAGGCTTCTTTTTATCCCATAAATCAGGTCTCACGGTATAAAAATGGGGTGTCAAGTAAAGTTACAACAGCGAGTTTAGCTTTATTTAGGGCTTTACTAGGCAACAGCTAGTATTTCATACATTTAAGTGTCACTAAGTGCCATCCACGTGATGATCGGATAATTAAGTCTTTGTTCTTCGGTAAAAGGGTTAAGAATAATTTAACCCTTAGCACCGAATTAATGGGCAAAATTATCAAATTTCAACCTTGGATTTAATTGGTATAAAGATCTGAAACTTGTTAAGATGAAATATGAGTGTCAGCCCACTTTGCTCCTAATAGTGGTGGGATAAGGCATCGTCAAAATCGGTTTGTCGTCGCTTTAATTTATATATAAGTGCCATCTGCAAACAGTAAAACCTCATGATTGTTTTATTGATCGAGCGAAGCGAGATCTCTAAATAAACTTGTGCAAGTCGGCGTTGTATGTATGTGTGTATGTTTGTTTGTCCGAGGATAACTTTCGAAACGTTGATCCAAACATCATGAAATTTTATACATAGGTAGGTAGTGATAGCACAATTTTGGTGTGGCTAAATAAGTTGAAAATGTTGGGGAGTTGTTGAGATATTGGGGTTCAAGAGGGGTAAAAAAAATTAAAATGAGACTATTAGGTCAAATGAGACGTCAAATGAAAGGTCTTTATTAGTACATTTAGACACCGGTTTTATTTTTTGTAAATATTTTATAGTTTTTGAGTTATTAGCCATAGTAAAAACTAAACTTTGACAAAATTCTCAGGGTACACGAGTGACCCCACAGTGCTGTAATTTGGTATACGTGTAGCACTTTAACTTTACTGCAATTTGTATCCCAAAAAAAAGTATAAGTATGTATGTATTTACAAAAAAAAATCTATATAAGTATTCTACCAGTTATCTGGTTCCCATAGTACAAGCTCTGCTTAGTTTGGGGCTAGATAGCGCTGTGTGAAATGTCTAGCAATATTTTTTTTTATTTATACCAAATACAAGACAGCAAAATAGCTACTGTAGCGCTGGTATTATGTGACGCCTTTAGTGCGCGTGAGTACCAGAAAATAGAAACACGCGTTTATATTATTATATAACACATATTAGTTTACAAGGTTCACAAAAATAATAACAAATAAAGTAAAATATAAAATAACTACTAAACATTGCATAAAACTTATTAAAGCAAAACTGTTTGTGAGATCAAAAATAACGGTAAAATAAACAACAAATTTCTGCAAGTTATTAAAAACTACATACAACTACACAAAGTCCGTAACATATTAGTAATAATGTGTCTGCAATTTAGTAATCCGATCATCAAGATAAAATTCCTACAGCCCTACGTCTTGAAACTTCCTCAAGTTATTCCATATTTCATTTATCGTTCACTACCCGCTCGCTCTGTTTCCTGCTTCTGAACAAAAAACTTCTAGAAAGAATTTGAAATATTTTATCACGTGAGTTTTACTCTTTTTCGTGAACGCTTCATTGTAATACGTTATTCTTTCAGCACAGTGGTATTTTTAACTTTGAACAGAAGGGGAATATAAACTGATTTTATTTTTGGTAGTTGTTTTGAAGTCTGTTAAATATTGCACATCATGCAAATATTTGTTCCGTGCTACGTATACAATCTGTTTTGTTATGTACAACATTTATTTAAAATACAAATCCGGGATCGTATTAACTGATTTTAGAGGTGGGTTTAATACCGGTAGCTTGAATATTTATCCAGTAATCGATACATTTCCAATAAACAATTCTTAACGTAAATCGGTTTACGGTAAACATTTGTTATTTACAAATACAAAATATTTATTTACCGAAAACTTACATAATCACAAATACATTAAATTTTATTATAATATAATTTATTATTTACGTTTTGTTAAGCTGACTAAGTCATGCCACTTAGCCAGCTTAACAAGTACCTACTTACATAATTAATGAATATGATTTGTTTACCTATTTTATACAGGCTGGTCCATTGATATTTTAGAACTTGGTAAAAAAATGTTAGAAAATTTAAAATTCTCTATGGTTATAAATTGTAAAAAATCTATTTTACAACAATACTAGTCTTTAGCCCTACCAGTGTTTTCATTTAATGTCCTACATAAGAAAACACGTAGCATACCAAAGTTAAAAATCTACGAATAAAATCCAAAAGCATATCGTTTTATCAGAGATCTTTCCCTCATTCACTCCCAAAGGTGTTACGAATGCATTTCAGTGCTCGTAGAAATTCCCTAATGACTAACGTGTTCCAAATCCTATCTTAAAGTAAAGCAAGAATTCAGATATTTATCTAAGAACTCAGTAGCATTTTCGGGGCAGAAAGGTTCTCGTGACCACGAACAGGAAATCAGCGTAGGACGCCCCCCCCTATCTCCCCACTAAATGGAAAGTTATAATAAAGAAGTCGGCCGTTGTTAGCTCTGGAAAAGAAGGCTCAAAGGTCACTCAGCGTGCTATGGAGAGAGCTATGCTTGGTGTTTATCTATGAGATCGAATCAGAAATAAGGAGATTAGAAGTAGCTCAGATGATTAGCAAACTGAAGTGGCAGTGGGCGGGACACAGCTCGGCATTTCGGCCAGAAAGGTTCTGGAGTGGAGACCATGCTCTGGAAAGCGCAACGTAGGACAGCTCCCTACAAGATGGAAAGACGAACTGATGCTGGGAGCCGTTAGGTGCTGGCCGCACAAGACCCTTCACTCTGAAAGTTAATCAGTAAACGTCTTCTAATATGATGAGGTTTGTTTTTAGTTAACTAGTTAATGAGTGTCATATTTATCGTGCTTCATCATCATATTTATCAGACACAACCAGCTGAACACAGGCCTCTCCATAGATACCTACTCTTCCAGAGAATGACCGAACTTGTCCCAACGGCTCCCAGTATTTATTTATCTTTATCGTGTGAATTCCAGAGTCGAAATAATACGACGTCAGGGTTAGAAATCACTTTACGTTTTATTAAACTTAAATGCGTTTACTTATATGGTACACTGTTTACTTGGGAATGCGCTTAATAATGATAATATAATTCAAATTATTATCTTAAAATTATATCAAATAACAATAGATAGCTAGATATGTAGGTACGTAACACATACATACGCTAACACGTGATATTATAGATTTTTTGTTACCTCTTCAGTGGAAGCATTCAGATTGAGAATCTAAAAGCACCTCGGTTAAACCGACCAAAAATGAAAAACTTAACCTTTCCTTATCACTTCTTCTATTGTTAAGTATGTATGTTTATTTGATATTGGTATAGTTTAGTCTATCATATACAGTATTTAAGTAGGTTTATTTTTGTAGTATGCACCTACACATCTTTATCTACAATACACAAAGGTTGTCTGGAAGAGAATACTCTGTAGCATTAAGTTCGCCTTTGTAAGTGCAGTAATGTATTATCAATCAATCAATCAACCTCTTGCATCCTATCTACAGGGTAGAGTTGAGCAATCAAGATTTTAATACGACGATTTCAAAAGTATGGTGTGTATAAATGTACTCCATATAACTGCAATTCTGATTTTTATTGGTTTTATTGCAACTTCTTTAGAACCGTAATTAACTTAAGAAATATCTTACCAATCCATCTCTTACCTTATCTGTGGAAACTTTCAATTGGCCTTCTTATATTATTATGTAGCATTTATTGTTGTTTAATATCAACTTAAATACCATTTCTAAAAAACCAAAAATTCTAAGACTAAATTAAAATTAAAATACACATTCACAAACCGTACACGCAATTGTATTTCAGGAAAACTAAATTCTGTAGCTTCAATTCCTTGGAAAGTAATTAAAATGAAATATCTGCAGCCCGTGAGTTGGCCACCCCATTTCACCCCTTTCAGGGTGAAATTTATACCCCGTGTAATCTAGAGTAATCTATATCTTGCACCAAATTGCATCCCATTCAGTTCAGTCGCCGTGGCGTGATTGAACCAGAAGCATCCATAGCAAATCTAGTTAACTAGTGGTTCGCCCCGAACTGAGATTTCGCGAGTCTCCATTAAAACTAAAAAAATCATTGTTTATAACTAGCTGTTGCCCGCGACTTCGTACTCGTTACACTACTAAATGTGTAAGTTACCTAGCAATAAAGCTAAACTCGCTGTTGCAACTTGAATTGACACCCCATTTTTATCCCATGAAATCGGTTCAGCCGTTACGACGTGATTGAGTAACAAACAAACAAATAAATAAACAAACATCTAAACTTTCGCCTTTATAATATTAATGTGATCTTAGACTATCAAAATAGTGCTACGAAATAACAACCGAAAAATTTTGACCTACAGTTTCATTCAAATTACAGGTAACGGGAGTCCATGTTAATTGGTTACACTTTTTGGAGTAGAAATTGCAGTTATTCTGGATTTCAGACTTTTCTCTATATTTCTGTTACTAAAGCTATATGCATACCAAATATCAGCACTGTGGGGTCACTGATGTACCCTGTGAAATTCGTCAAAGTTCAGTTTTTATTATAGCTAATGTCTCAAAAACTAGATTTAAACTAAAAATAAAAACGGTGTCAAAATATACTAATGAAGACCTTTTATTAGACGTGCTATTTAAGCGGATAGTCCCATTTTTACCCCTCTTGAACCCCAGTATCTCAACAACCCCATTTTTAGCTGATTGCATTCATTAGCAGATTGTGCCATCACTGTATACCAAATTTCACGATGATCAGATTAACGCTTCGAAAGTTATCCTTAGACAAACATATATAAATACATACATGCCTAGTGTGGAGATCACTAAATATTTTTAGTTTAAATGGATAATAACCTACTCTGTCTAACACACTGGTACATCCAACTGAGATATTAGTCTAATTTATTTGTTTAATTTGTGTTATACAGCAAATATTTTCATTTTCATTACATACATGCATGCATACATACATACAAATAACGCCGATTTGACCTAGTTAATTTGGAGATCTCGCTTCGCTCGATCAAATATATAGGGTACCGACTTGATCACTGTATTTTCTGGATTCTTATTAGTTCAGTTAAAAACATCCACATGCTCTGTCTTCTTTATAACATCCTTAAAAATCCTCTGTCTCCATGCTATCTTAAAGAATGTTTTTCTCTTCTTTTTCCACTTGATCGTCTTTCTCATTCTTCTTAACATCTTTTACTCAAGACGCCTGAGCATAAAACTTCTTTTTTCACTAACTCTTTCACTGTGACGGCTATCCGCTTGTGGAACTCTCTTCCAGTGGAAATCCGCAGGGCAGCCTCTATGGGAATCTTCAAATCCAAACTCTTTAAACACTTCATCTTTCTTCAAGATACCCAACAAAAATGAGCACTTTATGTAGGTATATTTTATTTATTTCGTTTATGTAAGTGTATTATTATTATTCATTTTTGTAAGTTTATTTGTTGGAACCTAAGCTAAAGTTGTATTATTTCTTTATTTTCTGGCACTACCATTTTCTCCACACTACACAAAGGTTAGCTGGAAGAAAATGCTAATTAGCATTAAGTTCGCTATGTGTTATTTTTTTTAGATCAATAACGAATTTTCTAATCTAATCTAATCCAGTAAAATGTAATAAGATTTCAAAATGCAATAAAAAACATCCTCTTTCTCCCGGAAAATTATATGCGTACAAATTTATTTTTAACAAGAAAAATTAAAATAAATAAGAAACGGAACTCATACCTTAAAAGTGGTTCGTAAAACGACTACTTCATTTTTAAAGACCTTTCTAACAATACTACACACTGGGATTCAACCAGTTTTTTTTTTAAATAGTATTTTTATTTTATGGTTTTATCCGAACACATACGTCCTCAAACACCACGGAACACATGTTTGCATGATCTACAGATATTTGTTCCGGGTCTGGATGTTTTTCTATATATTATAAGTACGTATTTACAAAAAAAAGTATATAAGTATTCTATCAGATATCTCGTTCTCATAGTACAAGCTCTGCTTAGTTTGGGGCTAGATAGCGTTGTGTGAAATGCCCAGCAATATTTATATTTATACGGAAAATTCCAAAATTTTTAAAACCATCACAAAAATTTCAAGCCCGTCTAGGACTTGAACCCGCAACCTTCGTCTTGATACGAGGATGCACTAACTGTGCTACCAGGCTAATTCACGTCGGGGTCGAAATTAGTGTACTCGTATTAGTGTAACAAAAAGTGTAACAAAAAGCCTAGACGGGACCGTCTAGGCTTGAGATTTTTGTGATGGTTTTAAAAACCTTGGAATTGTTTTTCAACTCAAGAGAAAGTACCTTAAAAATTGTTTGACCTCAATGAAACTTAAATAGGGCCACCTTGGAGCTGTACTGAACCCAACGCAAAAATAATCACTCAAATCTGTTCTTAAACAAATAAGTTATGCCTAAAAATACATTAAAATATATTTGACGACCTCTGTGGCGCCGTGGGCGAAGAGCCGACTGAGATACAGAAGGTTACGGGTTCGAATGCCGTCGCGGAACAAATGTTTTATGATTTACAGATATTTCTTCCGCGTTTGGGTGTTTTTTTTATGTATTATGCATGTATTTACAAAAAAAAGTATATAAGTATTGTATCGGTTATCTGAGGGCTTAGCCAAGTTACTTTCGCTTCGAATCGATTCGTTTTCTACATAGGTTTGTTGTCGATAGATCACGTGACATTTCCATAGCATGTGTCAAATCTCATATAGGTATTTCCGGACTTATCGGCTAGCGTCATCGCTAGTCGAATGTAACTTGGCTAAGCCCTCTGGTTCCCGTAATACATTACGGCTTGGCATATATTGGGGTTAGAGAGCGCCGTGTGAAATGTTCAGCATTACTTATTTATTTCAATAAAAGAACCCAGGAATTGATTACCTCCTTATTTTGAAGCCGGTTCAAAAGGCCACAGTTACAACGTAAATATTCGTGCTTGACCCTCAGTCTGGTTCGGACATGACAAGTTGATCAATTTGATAAACATCACTATTTTTTAAGGAAAAGGTTGTTCAAAAAAACCTTGCATTTAGAGTAAAGCTCATTTATTACTTAAACAAAATTCTCACATAAATACAAATTGCCTTGTCCATAGAAAGAGGCAATTTCTTTATTCCTTGTTTGGGTACAGATGAGTACAAAAGTACTTTGGCAAAATGTTAAGAAAATTACTGTAGACAGCGTTCCTACAACAAAATGTATTAGTAACAAAATGTATTTACAAAGAAAATACTATCAAAGTTGCATCACTATCAATTTAAAAAATATATGGTAATTAGTATTTATACTTAGCTTATTTAATATAACTAGTTTCCAGTGCACAGTAGATGACATTCGACCATAATTAATAAAAAATACGAGATACTTTTACACAGAGGTGTCGGTAACGGTAACAGTGTCGCGAGTTCAATGGATTTTTCCCATGCCTAAAAATGCTTAACGCGCCTAAAGAAGTTTTCACTTCATATACAGAGGTATCGGTAGGTAACGGTAACAGTGTCCCGAGTTAAATAGTTTATACCCATCTCAAAAAATGCTCAATGCGTCTAAAGAAGTTTTCACTTCAAAAAAGTGGCACTCCGGGAGTGTCTACAGAAGTGAAAACTTAAACAATTACGAGATACTTATATACAGAGGTGTCGGTAACGGTAACAGTGTCACGAGTTCAATGGTTTTATCTCATCTCAAAAAATGCCCAACGCGCCTAAAGAAGTTTTCACTTCAATAAATTGGTTTAATTTTAGCAATCTTACACTCTTCCATGTTCGCAATATAATTAAATAGGTTACAGGATACATACAAAGAGGTTTAGAGTTTTTTTTAATTCTGGCATTACTAGGTAGCTCCCTCCCTACCTAATTTACCTTCGTAACAATTAAGTAAAGCTTAATTATTAAGTAAAAGTTATTTAATTAAATTAGTTGTATTATGTTCATTATTATGTAATATTATGTATGTACCTATATTTGTTTATTTTTAGTTATATGTAACACACCCACGTATGCGATTACTATATTTGTCAATGTTTTTGTTATAATAAGTTCTCATTTAAGTGACTTGTAAATTCTTATGAGAATGTCTTAAACCTGAAAAATAACAAAACGACAATATTTTTACGTTTTCATATTGACTTGTGTTATCGGCGGTACAGTCGTCTGCAGAAGTATATCAACCTGTCAATTAGGAGTTCTTTAGATTATCATCTCGCGGGGTTATGTATGTGATGATTGTATCACTCGAGATGAGATGAGAATAGGGATGCCCATTTAATACGAATATCGATAAATTGACAACAGAAGATGTGAGATATCGATAAATTGACATTTGTGAATGTTTATCTGATGCAGAGTTGACATAATTTTAATCCGTATATGGAGGATTTAATTTAAGTATTTGCTTGAGAAAATACAAGCTGAAGTGACAGTGGACGGGCACGTAGATCAAAGAACTGACGGCGTTGGGGCAGAAAAGTTTTTGAGTAGACCACGCACTGAGAAGCGCAGCGAAGGACGGCCCGCCAATAGATGGAAAGGCGATCGATTAAAAGTTGCTAGGGACCGTTGGGTGCACAAGATCGGTCGCTCTGGTAATTTATGGAAATAGACCTCACATATTCAGCAGTAGATGTCCTATTGATAATATGATGATGTTTATTTTATTTCTAAATGAACCATTCCATCCAAAAGTAAAACATGGTTCTATAAAATTTATAAAAATACAAAACAAAAACTGAACCAGTCAATTTAACGTACTAAAACTATACAAAAAATTTATCCGCAAAAATATTTCAAAACTGATGGTTCCAAGCTTTTGTCAACTTAGACTTTTTGCTTTTGCGATATAACAGCCTGGTTTGTAAAACGGCTCCAATAGTTTTCATCGAAACATCGACGAGGCTTATCGGAACAGATATCGATAGTGGATGGTACATCACTATCGAGCTTTTCGGCGCTTTTTAGAGATTTATGAGCGCGTCCAATTTTGCGGTAATCTGTTGGAAGTTGGTGTCAGTTTTATGGGGTTTTTTTGTCGGACTAGCGATTTTATACTAACGAACGCTTTGTTTGATTAGAATGCGGGTAGACATGCACTACTGTTTGACATTTGTTTTAACCGACCACCAAAAAGATTGATGGGGATTTTTCAACATCATCATCACCATCAACCTATAGCAGTCCACTGCTGGACGTAGGTCTCTCTCAGGTTGCGGCATTGAGCCCGAACTTCAGCTCTTCTCATCCAATCTTTTCCAGCAGAGTTTTTAGCTATAAACTAGTGGTTCGCCCCGAAATGAGATCTCGCGAGTCTTCGATTAAAATAAAAAAATATTATTTGTAATCTTTGACTATCAAAATAGTGCCCAGAAATAAATAACCAACTAACTGATAACTGGAGGTCATAAAAATGGTTATCTTTTATGGAGTACAAAATGCAGTTATTCTGGATTTCAGACTTTTGCCTATATTTGTGTCACTAAAGCTATACGCATTCCAAATTTCAGCATTGTGGGGTCACTGGTGTACCCTGTGAATTTTCTCAAAGTTTTGTTTTTATTATGGCTAATAACTCAAAAACTACAAAGATTAAACTAAAAATAAAAACAGGGTTGAAATGTACTAATAAAGACCTTTCATTTGACGTCCCACTTGACTTTATAGTCTCATTTTTTTACCCCTCTTGAACTTCAATATCTCAACAATCCCCCAACATTTTTAGCTCATTGAGTCACACCAAAATTGTGCCATCACTACCTACCTATATAGCAAATTTCACGATGATCGGATAAACGCTTCTAAGTTATCCTCGGACAAACAAACATACATACATACAACGCCGATTTGCCCAAGTTGATTTGGAGATCTCGCTTCGCTCGATCAAATACTTTTGTAACTATTTTTAAAAGCGACTCTAACTCTTAAGGCGATATTACACGGCTCAACCACATTGGTTCAGTTTGGGTAAAAGGTGTAGAAATGAAAGAAAACAATGATATTCAGTGACATTGGTTTTTTATACACGTTGCGTTTGACCACGATCTCGCATGATGATAAATGATTCACTTTTGTAAACATAATGGATACATTTGTTTACAAAAGATTGCTTCATCCAAATTGAAAGGCGTGAACCGTGTAATATCGCTATTAGGATTAAGCTGGCCTTTGTAGATTTCCTTTATTTCTGTACTAGCTGTTGCCCGCGACTTCGTACGCGTTACACTAATAATTGTGTAGGTAACCTAGAAACAAAGCTAAACTCGCTGTTGCAACTTGACTTGACCCCATTTTTATCCCATGGGACCTGATTTATAGGATAAAAAATAGCCTATATGTTATTCTAGGCCTAGAACTAAACTTCAGCAATGTTTGTGCCCAATCCGATAAGTAGTTTTGATGTCAAGTGTAACAAAGACCAAAATCATTTTCGTATAGAAACTTTGATACCCTATTTTTATTTCATAGGAACTGATTTATGGGATCAATGGTTAGCCTATGTGGTGATCCAGATAATAATCTACGTATATACCAAATTTCATCGAAGTTGGTTCAGCCGTTACGGCGTGATTGAGTAACAAACAAACAAACAAAAATCCAAACTTTCGCATTTATAATATTAGTGTGATTATGTAATATATTTTCTTGCGTACAAGTATAATGAAGCTTCTAATAAGCGTTTGAGAACAAAATGTTTATGGATGCTTCTTTATTTGGAAATCCGTCAATTCTTATTATAAATACGGGATTTATCACGTACCGTCTTATCGGTGTCACAACCGAAACGGTTCAATTCGTGAACCTTCATCAGGGCGAGTGCGATCCACTCGGAATAACGTCTCGCCTCGCACACTATGCGAAACATTGTCGGTCGAAACACCGATAAGACGGTACGTGATAAATCCCGTATTTATAATACTCGTAATGATTGAAATCAATCACGAAAGTTTTCTAAGTAAAAAATCCGTCAATCCGTTTGATAACTATATATACATATGTATGCATACAGGTGTAGAGACTGTAATTGTACCTGAAATTTCACCGTAAACCATACCCTTCATACCGAAACAGAAATGCTGCTTAGCGGTAGAAATATGTATGGTAGTAGTACTTCCCCAGGCGAGCCCTTTTAGGAGGAACTCTACTACTCTTCAAATTTACTCAAGTATGCTTTTATGGATGTGTCAGTAGATTTAATATCTAGTATATACATTATTATACATATTTATACATTTGCATAATAAATCATTCTTGATTTAATAATGCATTCCCGCGCCTAATACCCAAATAAAAAATAAATTACGGCTCAAGCTCATATTATACATCAATAACAAAATCCATCTTGTTAATACCATCAGACCAAAGAAAGAGACATAAAATATACAAATGAAGAGTGCGAGGGAGAGGCAAGACGAACGTGCAAGTCACTGATAAATATATTTTGTGGGTAATGATACGTCAATCAAGTAGATGAAATCATAATTTTAGCCTATTTTCAGCTAAACATGGCTGGAGGTGATGAATTACCTAATCGTGTAACCATTCAGATGTAACATGATTTTCGATTTCAAAAACAGACTGTGAAACATTAAAACTTTATTTTTTGACGACCTCCGTGGTGCAGTGGCGAATAGCCGGCTGGGACGCAGGGGTAGCGGGTTCGATTCCCGTCGCTGAACAAATGTTTGCATGATCTACAGATATTTGTTCTGGGTCTGGATGTATTTCTATATATTATAAGTAGTAAGTATATCTATATTTACAAAAAAAACCGTCCTACGATGCGCTTTCCAGAGCGTGGTCTCCGCCGGAGAACATTTCTGCCCCAACTGCCGTTAGTTCTTCAAGCTATGTGCCTACATAAATATAAATAAATACATTACTGGACATTTCACACAGCGCTATCTAGCCCGAAACTAAGCAGAGCTTGTACTATGGGAACCAGGTAACTGATAGAAAACTTAAATACATTTTTTTTTCATACTTATAATATATAGAAAAACATCCAGACCCGAAACAAATATCTGAAAACATGCAAACATTTGCTCCGCGGCAGGAATCGAACCCACTACCTCCTACGTCTCAGCCGGCTATTCGCCCACTGCACCACGGAGGTCGTCTAAATATATATATTTAGTGTATATTTTTAGTTTACATTTATGTTAGTTATGCACGTTTTTTTATGAAATATGTTATGGTGGAAACTTCACTGGTTTTAGTATTCACTTTATATATACATGTTTGTATTCTCTATTGTACCTACCTACTGTTTGTTTCCCAAATAAAATAACATGATCATATTCAGCACATAATCCCCGCTAGCAGTTTCATCTACTCTAAACTGACCACTTTTCAGTTTTTACTGTGATCTGCATTCACCATTATAAACTAAAATTCACCGTTACAACTTATGATATTCTTAAGTTATTCCAAATCCTAGAAAGGGTTTAAACTTTAAAATAATATTTTATTCATGACTTTACCGACTGCGCAGAGATTATGCACATCTTAAAGTTCCTTAAATTAATGTTTTAAATAAGTGTCCCCTAACTAAGTTGGAACTAAGTAACATGCAATCGGTTGCCAAGTTACTTTGTTGGGTTTAATCAAGTTGCTCGTTTACGGTAAGTTGGTCTTTGTTACGCATTTGGGTGCTATTATTCCACCTTATTAAGTTCTTGTACTCATAAGAAGGCTTATGGTCACCTACTCAAGGCAAAAATACCTACTAACGCCAACATACTGCTGCAGTAAGGTCTTAGGACTTGCGCAACGATGCCTAAACAAATTTAGTTGCTAAATATGATTTTAATTGTCAAATCATACAAATACATCAAATTTAACTCTTTTTAGTCGCTAAATACGTTTAGGGGTCGTTGTGCAAGCCAGGCTTAGTGGCTAAATATGATTTAATGATGATTTTTATTTTTGAGATGGTTTTAAATGCTTTTGATTTAGAAAGTTGTCAAATCATACAAATATGTCAAATTTAAACATGTTTACTCGCTAAATACGTTTCGGTATCGTTGTGCAAGCCGGCCAAATGTTTGTTAGTTTCTTTTAGTTCATAACTTTGACGCAACTACATATAATTAGTTTTTTTATAATACTTATTTCAGTACTCACAATTGACATCTATGGAGATGCTCTCGGATAGAGGTGGTATTGATGGGTCCGTGACAGCCTGAAAAATAAATACATTAAAGTTTATTAAGCATCGAGATGCGGGTTCGTATCAAAAGTCCCGCTAACGTATCAAAATTTCAGACAGGAACCAAAACTTTAACGGTCGTCCATCCAAATTTAAGCCGCCCTGAATGTTGCATATTCTAGAACGATCATGCTATTTCAAAGCTAAAACCTTTCCTACTTATTTAGTACATAACTACCTACCTATGTGGAAATACATATAGTTAATTCCAAAGATTGCTTGGTAGAGATCGCTACTCAGCGATAAAACCGCCAAATGTATATTATAGTTAGATTTACGTTTCAATTGTTATGTTTTGATTGATTGAAAATACTTTATTGCACATAACAAATAGTACAAAGGCGAACTTAAGGCTAAAAAGCATTCTCTTCCAGATAATCTTTGCTTATTGCGGATTGATTAAATGTGTCGGTAGTGCAGTAGTAAAAAGTCCGAATCCCGGTCATAATCTATTTATATACCAAATTTCATCGAAACCGGTCCAGCCGCTTAGTCATGTAAACGTGGACACACCGCCAAGAAGTGGAACGCCTTGCCTGAGTCTGTGTTTCCTGATAACTACAACCAGGGGTCTTCAAGTCGCAAGTAAATAAGTTACTTCTAGGCAAGCGTGTACCATCGTAGACTGCATCATTACGCGCCATCAGGCGAGATCGTGGTCAAAAGCAAGCCTATAATTTACTAAAAAAATAAAGAAAAAACGTTACAAACAGACAGAGAGACACAGGGACACAGTTACTTTCGAATTATATGATTAGTATAGATTTTTCTTTTTTGTTTTATCATTCCGTGCTCTGTGTGTTAAATATACGAGCTTTCATTATTTCTTAATGTTTTCTTTTAAAACCTTGTGAAATTTCATTTTTAATAGAAGTTCCAATGCATAATGAGATCACGGTCAGAGGAAATGAGATGACCTCATTGGTTGATATCACATCATAGTTCTGGGGTCAATCACTCCACATCCGATTTATGCTATGTGCAGGAAAATGGGAGCTAGTTGGAGTTTGAAAACTAACTTCACTATGATATTCTGATCGTAAAAGTTCATAGTTATATCACGAGCGGAAGCTAGTACCTCATTAAAAAAAAGTTGCCATCACGGTGCGCCCGGCAGATGTGAAGCATCTAAATTGATGGTCATCGAAATAATTTATAATTGAAGAAAACCGTTTATCTTATCTTATCATACGTAAAACGGCCCAACGGCCGAACGGCTCAAAGCTCCAACGGCCTAACTGTAGCTGACAGGGGCGTGGAGTGGTGTTGTACGGCAGGTTCCTATATCCGTCGGTAACCAGCTACGACTCGTTTTTCCTTGAAAATTTGTTAAAAGTTTGACACTAGTTTGACACTTTTTAGAAATACGAGTCGTAGACGGTTACCGTCGGATATAGGAACCTGCCTTTAATCATGAATATGAACAACAACTTTTAGAAGATAAATTAAAGAAATTTAGAAAGAAGTTTTTCCGTATCGGTTCAACTTCCAACTGATTGCCCCGTCGCGTCTGCGCGCAACGGAGGGTAGATTTTTTTCTTTATTTAAGGAATCAAAAGGTGATTTTTTTACATCTACCTACATTATTATATTGACGGATATTTGAATCTTGCTCAAACTAATCTGTGTACATTTTTATTTCAGGTTCGCGAGGTACGTCGTCTATAACTGGACGGAAAGAAAAATCGGAAATTGTCTAGTCGGTTTTACTGTACCAAGTCGCGCCCATAGATGTATCACATCAAAAACCAGTTATTACCTGACAAGTGACCTCAGTCCCGTAGTCCGATCTTTGCAATTTGAAGGAGACCACGGCTCTGGCCTCCGCGTTGGCCAGGAGGGCGTGTGACTTCCACCACGACACACGGGCTATTGGACGACCTGGGGATATATAAAGTTACGAAAATTATAATATACCGGATTATTTAGATGATAGAGAAGCTTGTGATAGGAAATTGCTCCAACTCGTTCAAAAATGTTGCAATTTAGACGTAATTTCTTTTGTGTATTGTTATGTATTCTAAAAGGATCATTAAAAAAACAACCAGCATTGTTTCTTGCCTTTCTTTCCTGGCTTGGTCGCGAAGGTACATGCAGTAAAATTGACGTTTCAAAGTGATCCTTGTGATTTTAATGAATAAAAGATTTTGCCTTTGATTTTAAACAAGACCGGTCAAGAGCGAGTGAGACTCACGTGCCGTAACTACCTAGATTTACCTAGATAGTGCGTAGATACGGTTAGTGTAGTGTGTATATAATCGAGGACATTTCTAATTCTGAAGATCATGTGAGGGTAGTTGCTACAGCTGCCATCACTTCTCGACGGTAGCTACCAGTACTCCAGTCCGCCCGTGACCACGGATGTTGCAACACAACCGAAACGTCGGGATAACAAATAAAAAGGTATATACGCGATAAATACCCGTTTTAATCAGTAATTATCTACTTAGAATTGTTTTGTTTTAGCAGCGCCGTCTGTTACGTGAGCTGTAGGTGAACTCAGAAACCTTTAACATTGACTCGCAAGACAGATTTCTTATAAAACTATTTCAGATAGAGACTTCGTTGTACGTATCCCTTAATATTTGAATGAATTTCTATAAAGTAGAATTATTTCAGTTTTTTCCTTTTCCGATATGTTTGTAAGCCAGACAAAGTCGCACTATTAGGGTTCCGTTTTTTTAACCATAAAAAAGTACATAAATAGTAGTGGAGTTTCTTGTCAAAGAGTTCGTGCGGAGAATTTCTACCCTTAAACTTCGGTTTTTAAGGAGGAACAAAACAAATCTATAAATACGCGGACGATATGTTCCCATGATTTACAGATTGTTCCGTATCTGGATTTTTGTCTTTAACTATGTAAGTACATATTTACAAAAAAAGTCAGTTATCTGCAAGGCTAGCACAGCGATTTCCATATCTACTCTTCGAAGAGACGACAAGGCTCTGACCGCCACTTGTATTTCTGCGTTTATTGTTATTTGTTTTTTTTTAATTTAAGTGTGGTGTACAATAAAGCGTTATTCTATGATATTATCTGTCGTATCTTCTGAAATTGTCTTCGTCCCGAGCAGGCTCAATGAGGTTTTTTTTATTAAACAAGAGAAGGATAATCTGTCTATAGGAACGTACGTTGTATATGTATATAATTAATTAAATATGTAACCAAAACTTGTTGGCAAGCACGCGATTAGAAGAGTGAGAAAGAGACAACTTGAGAAGACAACGTTGTCTAGGCATCGCAAGACCTAGACAATTTCAGAAGAAAATTGTCTAACCTTATTTAAGGATCATCATTTTCTCTATCTGTGACATTTGTCACAGATAGAGAAAATGATGGCTATCGTGCTCGGTGTTATAGACTAATGTCGAGGAAGTGTCGACAATGTTTCTTCCTGTTCACTCTCGCAATCACCGTGCTCAAGATGGTCGACAAGTGCCTTCTTTTTTCCGAAAAATTACTCAAGATCAAACCCTTCTCTACAGTTACTGTACTAGGCCTACTGGCTCCCATAGACCAAGCTATGCTTAGTTTGGGGCTGGATAGCGCTGTGTGAAATGACCAGCATTATTTATTTATTTTTATAAAAAATATCATTTTATTTTAGTTTCTCTTATTTATAGTAAACCTCCTCCCGGCTAGGTACTTAAGCACCAAGTAGGCTGCTGCAAAAGTGGCCTACTTAGCTATTTCTTATTCCAGTAAGATTTCCAAGTCTTACAAAGAGACGGGTCAGCTTTGTGACTGCGGAATGCAAAACGGAAGGCGCAATGAAAATGGCTACCAATCGAAATAAGCTGCGATATTATTGTACATATTGTTGTGTTAAATAAATGTAATACCTATACATTATACCTATATATATACATATATATTATATACCTATATATTATACGTATGTACTTATATTGCTTTTAATTGCTTGTTTACATTATAGTGTTAGAGGTAGTTCGATTCCTATACAAACAATCAGAAAGCCAACTTACCAACTTTTACGTGACTTAAAATAGTATAATTTAAGCTTCGATCTAGTCTCGTTATATTAAAATGCCATAAACGGTATTCACGTAATAACAATGAAATGGTATGAGTTGACTGACATGCGATTATATACTTTATTTATATCAAGCTAATATTACCTAGTATTTTTCAAACTTTCGCGATCACTTTACATAATTACTGATTAAAACGGGTATTTATCGCGTATGTACCTTTTTAATTTGTATCCCGAGGTTTCGATTGTGTTGCAATAGCCGTGGTCGCGGGCGGACTCTCTCTCTCACACACACACACAGTCGAAACGTCGGGATAACAAATAAAAATGGTACATACGCACCCGTTTTATTAATCTAATATTGTATTATTAGTGGAGCAGAATGCCAAAATATATTCAATTCATAATCCAATCTCGTTTGGGCCTTCTCATTGTTGTCGGCAAATCAATAAAATAATTTATTTATTTTTTATTTTTTTTAATGTTAGTTACTTGTAAAACTGTTTTGGTTCTATGTTCTTGATCCGTACAGCTAAGGTATGTAACACTTTGCCGTCGTCTGTTTTTCCTAAAGAATACAATCCGGGCCTCTTTAAGATAAGAATAAATAGGTTTCTTCTAGATCTTCGTGCATCATCTTAGACCACATAATCACTTACCATCAGGTGAGTTTGTGGTCAAACGAAGTTCTATCCAATCAAAAAAAAAAAGTTGAAATAAGTGAAAATTATGAATATTACATTAATATTCATGAATGAGTGTGAAATTTTTTTGATTTGTTGACGATAATAAGACGTTACTAACTCGATATGTATATGTTTAAAAATGTCTGCTATTCAATTATCTAGTGAACGTGCACTGATTATTCGAAGAGGTATCAAACCACCTTTTTTTTTACGTGGAGGAATCCTCATGGATACCGCTCTGAACCCAGGGAGCGGTATGTCGGACTCCTACCGGCTAAACCTCCACGGCGTTTCTCCGCTCGCTGTATGCCGGGGACACGGGAACAGAGAACATTCTTCCGCGAGAGAGGTATCAAACCACCTTAAGTAACCATTATCTGTCCCTGTGTTGAAGTTGTAACTGCTTGTTAATTCATCATAAACATTTTTATGTCAGCTAATAATGCATTTGTGTCATTAATATTATTTTAGGTTTATAGTATGCAGGAATGATTTTAATATTATCGCCGTCATGTGATCAATTATGATCCTGTCCATACAAAGGTTGTCTGGAAGAGATAGCTTTTAGCGATAAGACCACCCATTATACTAAATCTATTTGTAAACATTATGTTCTGTATTTTACTTTGGTGTACAATAAAGAGTTATCTTATCTTATCTTAAACAGAAATTCTGTAACCCGAAACATTAGATAACTTTATCTACACTTTTAGTTTGGAAATTCAAAAATGCAATCCCACCGCACAAATTATTTAACTGCGACAAACTATCCAAAAACAACATAAATCCACCGCAATCCTAGTTAAAACCTGCATAAATCGTGGACCCGTGTATTGCTGCTACACTGCTAGGAAAACTTTAAAAATCAGACCACGTATATATTTTGAAAACAGTTTGTTTGTCCCAGTAATCGTCAAATAATTTTAAATCAATTACAATATTAGTATTTTTTAAACTTTCGCGAGCACTGCACATAATTACTCATTTAAACGGGTATTTATCGCGTATGTATCGTTTTTATTTGTTATCCCGACGTTTCGACTCTGTTGCAACAGCCGTGGTCGCGGCCAGATCCCCGACGCAATAAATACACGTTTAAATCAGTAATTAATAACAATACTTAATTTATTTTTATTAAAGCTACCGACAAAGTACAAAGGATTAGTCAACTAAAGTGGCAGTGGGCATAGCTTGAAGAACTGACGGCCGTTGGGGCAGAAAGGTTCTCGAGTGGAGACAACGCACTGCAAAGCGCAGCGTAGGACAGTCACCTACTAAGATGAAAATAACCTGATAAAGGTTGCTGGGAGCCGTTGGGTGCTGGCCGCACGAGATCGATCGCTCACCCTTTGGAGGCTGACATAATGATAATGATAATTTACCTGAGATAGAACCAACCATTATCGATAAGTAAATCGACGAGCTCCTTGTGAAAGAGTTCATCGCGAAAAGTACTGCCACGATACCCATTTTTGCCGCCAAGCAGCATTGCTGTGGTTCGGTTTGAAGGGTTTCTATTGTTATAAGAAGTGCTTGCCAATTCTACCATCGTACCTCCCGCAACCGGCAACGAGCTCACCCACATATTCTAGATGCGTGAAAGTCTATACGGTGCGTTTCACTCGCTCGTTTCTTCCACGCACCTGCAAGATGTGGAATGACCTTCCTCCGGTGGTTTTTCCGGTGGGCTTCAAAATGAACGTCTTCAAGAGAGGTGTAAATAGGGTATTAAGTGCTAGGTAACGCGACTGCAGTACCACGAGTGCTGCAAGAGTTTATAGGCGGCGATGACCACTTAACATCAGGAGGCCCGTCAGTTTGTGTGCCTACAAGTTTAATAAAAAAATAAAAAAGTGGTTAAGCAGACGACTTAAATAAAATACATAAATAAATATTTGGCTGGACATTTCACACAGCGCTATCTAGCCCAAACTAAGCAGAGCTTGTACTATGAGGACCAGTTAACTGATACTAGGTATATATGCTTTTTTTTTTGTAAATACATACTTATATAGAAAAACAACCAGACCCAGAACAAATATCTGTAGATCATGCAAGCATTTGTTCCGGGACGGGAATCGAACCCGCTACCTCCTGCGTCTCAGCCGGCTATTCGCCTACTGCGCCACGGAGGTCGTCAAATACAGAATACTGGGAGATGTCGAATGCAGGCCGCATTAAATCGGTCACGCTTAAATTCCATGGCTTTTGTTCACCTGCTGACGTCATAAGTCTGGTATAATGCAGATATCGCTCTGAAAATCTACGAGAGGCCTGATGATCTAGAATAGATAATCAGCAGTTAACGTCTTGTGGCTGGTAAAACGATGATGATTTGATTTTTTTTATAAGACCTGGAGATGGAACAAGCATATGTCCCACCTGATGTTAAGTGGTAAGTGGTAACCATCGCCTGTACCGAAGTATTACCGCGTAGGTCACGCAGCTTAGAAACGGGCCCTACCATACGCAGTGCATTGTAGGGCACGTTTCTAAGCTGCGTCTATCAAATGCATACAGGTGTAAAGCCTCATGCGCCTGTAATTTTAATGATTATAATGATGGTCAAAACAAAGCTAACTAAAAATCTAAAGGCTTTTAAAAAGCCGGAAACTCAACAACCCAGTTGTACCCTAAATATATTAGGTATAACGCGAACGCTTCTCAATGGGAACAAAAAACGTGTTAAAACAAAGCCCGCCCGTGGGATGGATGACCCTTATCAAGGAGGGCAAGCCGTTCAAGTTATAAGCGGAAGCGATTTAACAATCTCCGACTTCACGCACATTGCGTGTTTTTGTGTATCTATCTACTTATTTGAAAGTAGATAGGTACCTACAAACAAAAAAATATACTTATCTAAATTTTTTCCTCTGCCTACATTATAGTATTCTCTGCATACATATAGTATTGTATACAATTATTTTCGAGTGGGATAATCATCCGAAGGGTTCGAAGGGTAATTAATAAAGTAAATTATTTCCTCAACTAATCATCCTTGGCAAAAATGGGCGTCCATTTTCACTCCGTGATTTTTTTTATACTGCTAGCAAACAACCATACATCCTACCTAGTAAGCGGTTACCGTAGCCTATGGACGCAGGTACGAGGCATGCCTTTTAAGTTTTGTCGTTTGAAGAAAAAAACACATCTAGAACCTTATAGTACTTTTTATTGTTTTTCAAAGTATTCACAACGTAGCTTAAAACACTTTTCCATTCGCTCAAACCAGTTATTATAACATTTATTCCACTCTAAAGTGGGGTGTTCAAAATGGCTGTCTTGAAAGCGTTGACTGCTTCTTCACCGGACTGGAACCTTTGACCACGAAGACTTTTCTTAATTTTAGGAAATGTAAAGAAATCGTTAGGGCTTAGGTCAGGACTGTATGGAGGATGGTCAAGAATTTCTACTTTTTCCTGCTTCAAATACTCAATCGTTTGACGAGCGCTGTGTGAGCTTGCGTTGTCGTGGTGCAGGATGATGCGTCGCTTTGAGTTAGATTTTCGAAGTTCGGCGATGACTTGTGGTAAACAAACTGTAGTATACCACTCTGCGTTAACCGTTCTACGATCTTCAAGTGCAATAGTCGCAACATGGCCGGTTTTTCCAACGAACGTGGCCACCATCTTCTTTGAAGTGCTTCGAGAACGAACAACTTTAGTCGGCTTTGGCTCGTCTTGAAAGACCCATATTGTAGATTGTTGTTTGGTATCAGGATCGTAGGCATAGATCCAAGATTCGTCACCACTTATGATGTCGTAGACGTGATTTGACTCCCCTCGGTTGAACCTTTGCAGAGTTTTCTTACACCATCTGACGCGGGCCGCCTTGTGATCGTCGGAAAGCAGATGCGGTATCCAACGGCAAACTAGCTTTCTCACACCAAGCGCTTCATGCAAGATCTTCTGAATGGTTGTCCCTGAGATGCCTAATAGAGCCTCTATCTCTCGATACGTCACATGACGATCTTCGAGAATTAGTTGTCTCACAGCAATGATGTTATCTTCAGTGAAGGCGGATTTTGGGCGTCCTTCGCGAAATCTGTCACTAACACTAGTATGTCCACGCTGGAATTCTAAATACCAGCGTTCGACAGTCCGCAGACATGGGGCTACATCACTGAACACAGATGTTAGCTCTTCTAAACACTGAAGCCGTGTCAGGCCTCTTCTAAAGTTGTAGAAAATTATTGCACGAACATTTTCCTTAGAAAGATTCATTTTCGTACGTGACCTGACAGATTCAAATCGAAACTGTGACTAAACAATAGCATTAATCCTAATACTTTCAACTGTTTTGAGATTCAAAATGTAAACACATTCGAATATAGAACAGTTCCAAATTCAAAATTGCCGGAAAATATGGAAACGACAGAACTTAAAAGGCATGCCTCGTACTGTTGACAATGGGCTATCAGTTCTCTTTTTTGATTAGTACAGGGAATCCTAGTCATGTCAAGACTAATGTGAATTTTGACTGTTTTAATTTTTAACAGATTTTTTCATCCAATCTCTAACTCTTTTATATTAAACCACAACCAAATATGAGCGTGAATTGGGCATTTTTACTAAACATCCCTTAGAATCCAGAGCCCCCTATGATAGGGGTTAAATGCTTTCAAAAACAACTGATTTAATTAAATAACACGCGTCGACAACCTGGGGTGTACTCAAGGGGTTGCTCTGTGGTTTTAATTCTGGATTCTGAATATATTTTTGTTCGAATTGAGTTTTTATGTGCTTGGGAACTTTGAAAACAATGATTTTCGAGTTTTCTCGCTCAGTCATTATATTTTATGGTATGGTTTAGTAAACCATTATTTTGGATCGTATAATAGTCAATGTAGATTTTTATAGTAAACTAGTTGACCCGGCGAACTTCGTACCGCCATGACATGAATAAGACGCGGGCTGTCAATATACCTCGGCCATCATTATCTGCACCAATGTATGAGAAAATTATTTTTCTTCATAATATCTTTATGCGTGATTTTTTCCGATATTTTAATACTTATTCTGATATTCGGGACGAAGACAAATACAACAAATAAAAAATCATCAAAATCGGTTCAGCCGTTCTCGAGTGATAAGTGATCGAACAAACCTGACTTTGTTTTATATATTAAGTAAGACTAGTGTTCTCGGCTTCGCACGCGTTTATCAAAAACAGTAGCCTATGTTTCAATTCAGGTCATAATCTAACTATAGGTAGATGTGATCCGAGAGCTGGCGCTTGTCTGGATCAACGCATGAGCGTTGCAATCCAGCGGGGCAATGCAGCCAGTGTCTTGGAGACACTTCCGCCTGGTAGTGATCTGGAGCAGTTCAGCTATCTATATAAATCAATAAATAAATATTGCTGAACATTTCACACAGCACTATCTAGCCCCAAACTAAGCAGAGCTTATACTATGGGACCCAGATAACTGATAGAATACTTATATACTTTTTTTTTGCAAATACATATTTATAATATATAGAAAAACCACCAGACCCGGAACAAATATCTGTAGATCATGCAAACATTTATTCCGTGGCGGGAATCGAACCCACTACCTCCTGCGTCTCAGGCGGCTGTTCGCCCACTGCACCAGGAGGTCGTCATATATCTATCTACAGATCGTTTGCAACGGTCTTTAGATGTTTCAAATGTTTCTTAAGTATTTTATAGTCTTTCAAATAATTGTATATTCTTTATGGTAATAAATCTGTTAAAAATATAAAATGATGCTATTATATTATTATTCAGGTTGACATTTTTGTGATTTGCACCGAATGTTTCATAAATTTTCACTGAAATCGTGTAATTTACCATGATTTGTGAGTTTCATTGTTTTCCGATATTTCGGCAGTTGCAAGCGCCATGATTATCACGAGAATTATGTTCATAGTCACCATAGTATGAGTAACACACAACTAACAGTTTCATAAATAGAAACTAACTTAAATATATACTTTGGGTGCCAAATAGAACAAAATAAAACATGTATACAAAGAAATAGTATCAAGAATTTCATGAAATAAGTTAAATCAATAAAGCCTTTATTGATTTAACTTATATTGCATAGACAGGTAATTTTCATGTTATATTTTACTACATAGGTAATGCAACCCAAATAAATAAATAATGGAAATTTCACGCACAATAATATATACAGGTTGTCCCGGAACTAGTATTTTAAGCCTGAACGGGGTGATTCAATCATAAAAATTAACAACTTTTTGGATTTTAAATCAGCGGTTTTTAGACTTAGCGTCCCTAGATCTTTTCTATAACGTAATGTTTGACTTACGGTCTTTGACCTAAAACAGCTGATAAACTGAATTTTAACCGAAATCCGCTGATTTTACCAAATGATTCTTCAATGGAAATCATCGATTTCCCAAGTCGTAGAACCTTTGTTGTTTTCGTAAGTGTCGAGTATACTAAACTAATATGTTATCCTGAAGGGGGGCACGCTTCGGGATAACATATTATTATACAGTCTGTCACCGCATTCGCGACATTAATTTAAAACACACAATGCAGAATCGTAATAACTGATTTTAGAGATTGGTTTAATACCGGTAACTTGAATATTTATCCAGTAATCGATACATTGCCAATAAACAATTTTTAACCTAAATCGGCGGCGCCTTTGCGCCGATGCCGCTTAGTCAGTTTAACAGATACCTACTTACATGATGCATGAATATGATTTGTTTACCTATTTTATACAGGCTATTTTATTGATATTTTAGGACTTGACATTAAGGTGGTATAAAAATGAAAAAAATCCATGGTAATGAGTTTGATAAAAAACTATTTTACAACAATACCAGCCGTCAGTCCTACCCGTGTTTTAAGTTAACGTCGTAAATGCGGTGACACGCAGTATACAACAGGATAACAACATATTATGTTCTGGGACACAACGTAAATATACATATTTCTTTTAGCTAGCCTACATTTTCCCACTGCTGGGCAAGCGCCTCCCCCATTTCATTCTACCTATCGCGATCCTTGGCAGATTCCCACTATTCCCTTTCGAATCCACTGATGTCATTGCGCCAACGTATACTTTACTACGTGTTTACTTCTATCAATTATCCGATTCCCATAATATACATACAAGCTTTGCTTAATGTGGGGCTAGATATCCCCGTGTGAAATGTTCAGCTTGTTTTTATCTATCTACGCAAACGAAGAGTTTTGCAGAAGCTAGTTCAAAAGTATCGCAGAGCAGCTACTAGTTCGTGGAAACTACGAAACGCGCAAATGGATCACTCCCCCAGGGCATTGCGCTTGTCGAATCACTCATTTTTCTGATACCAAATACTTATATTTTTCTATGAAATTTCATTGTAAATTGGTGATAATCATCATCGTTTTCGGCTCCAACTCAAGTAATATGTGATAGTTATAAGTTTAGTAATCTACTGAGGGCGACTTGCGCAGCGAAGCCTAGACGTATTTTGGTGGCTGAATATGATATACTGAGTTATCAAAGGACTAACTATAAAAGTTGTATACGCTTCACTTCAATTGTTCAAGCGGTTTCTGGAAGAAAATGTATACAACCTGTTTTGTTATGTACGACATAAATAAAATAAATAAATATTGCTGGATATTTCACACAGCGCTATTTAGCTCCAAACTAAGCAGAGCTTGTACTATGGGAACCAGATAACTGATAGAATACTTATATACTTATATACTTATATACTTTTTTTTGTAAATACATACTTATAGTATATAGAGAAACAACCAGACTCGGAACAAATATCTGTAGATCATGCAAACATTTGTTCCGTGGCGGGAATCCAACCCACTACCTCCAGCGTTTCAGCCGGCTATTCGCCCACTACGCTACGGAGGTCGTCAACGTAAATCGGCGGCGCCTTTGCGACAATGACGCTTAGTCAGTTTAACAGGTACCTACTTAATGATAAATGAATATGATTTGTTTACCTATTTTATACGGCCATACGGCTGTTTCATTGATATTTTAGGACTTAATATTAAGCTTGTGTGAAAATTTAAAATTATCTATGAATTTGGAAAAACCTACTTTACAACAATACTAGCCATTAGCCGTACCCGTGTTTTCATTTAATGTTGTACATATCAAAACACGTAGTATATAGTTATTAACAAAACTTACCTCCAATAGCAACACAAGTGAGATTGACATCGGAGCCTTCATCATAAGGACCGAGGATGCCTCCCACCACTTCATTTCCTTCCTGATTGAGGATGATGAGCCGGTCTGGTGGAACTGGAACGAAAATACGGTATTATTGTCATTGCGCTGTGTAATTTTTGAGATAGTCAGAATTCCATAAGAACCTTTTTTATTTATAACTACTTTTCAAACTAGCTGACCCACCCGCGGCTTCGCACGCACGTGTGGTTTGTCAATACAAACATTACCCTCCTGCGAAGTCGGGTAAAAAGTAGCTTATACCCCCCCCCCTTCCCTTTGCAAAGAAAGTCTTAATACAAAAAAAAATATTAATTTTCTGATCCCTAAATTGAGGAATTATAGATTGCCCATACAAACTTTCAACCCCTATTTTACCCCTTCAAGATTATTTTTTTAGACGAAAGATAGCCTATGTCCTTCTCTAGGATATAATCTATCTCCTTGTCAAATTTCATTACGATCCGTTCGGCCGTTTAGTCGTGAAAATGTTACAAACAAACAAACAAACATACGTTAGTATAGATATGGAAGTAAGGATTGTTTAAGTCTTCAACCATCTTAGATGGTTCAGAGACTAGTCAGAGATGGAAAGGTTCCAAAACTTTAAGATTAGATAAGACAAGGTTGGCAAACGTAATGTGGGGCGCCCCCCGGCTAGGTGGAGCGATGAACTTAAGAAAGGTGGCGGACAGAAATTGAACGAAAAGAGCCGAATACCGGGCTCAGTGGCGCGTATTTGGAGAAGCCTATGTCCAGCAGTGGACTAATGTGGGCTGATGATAAAGACAAGGTAAGATAATTATAGGCCTTCGTGACTACAAAGCCTATTCGGAAGTCAGCAGTTTCAGCCACCTACACTTACTACAATTGATGAACCCTGGTAAGTAGATGAAATAAAACTAAACAATTAAATTGAAATTACTCCTCCTATACTCTAATTAATTACTTAATTAATTTACTTAATTCCTAACGGATTGGCCACAATCAGCTTAGGATCGCGAGGTCTGGAAAGAATGGGGGGAGGCCTTTGCCCAGCAGTGGAACACGAATGGCTGATAATAATAATACTAATAATTTACTTAATTGATAGAATAACGTCACAATAAAACGTAAAATTTAAACTTAAATCATATGTTTTATCTAATTTGATGATGTCCTCCTAATCATTTTCGATTATGGCGAACCTTTTACACACTAGTTTATTGCCTATCATGAGCTCTTATATGGCTGGCCAAACCGAATTTGGTTTTGAATACCCTGTCGCATGACGAACAGTAAAGTTGACCGGCACTATTGTACGAGTGTAGCTGTACAGACGTTTCGTTCGGATTTTGCTCTGCAGGCGTTTCTCGTCAAGGGTCGCCAGGCGAGTGTCTTCGAACGATTGTACGCCTTTGTGGATGATAGAACGCCATTCGGATCGTTTAGCAGCGAGCCCTTCCCAGCTGTTTTGATCTATTCCGCAGGCAGTTAGGTTTCGTTTAAGGACATCTTTGTAGCGAAGGTATTGTCCACCTGGTTTACGTTTGCCGTCTGACAGCTCTGAATAGTAGACCGCTTTCGGTAGGCTATGATCGTTCATCTAATCTAATTAATAATAATAATAATCGTTTATCTAATTTAGAGTGGTACCAATTATACATTTTTTGTATTTACCTGGTTCCAATCAAGTATAATGTTAAATAACTTATTTACCTATCTAAATATCTAGTAGTGACATTATTTGTTTTGTACTGAGCGCTTCCGAACCTAGATTTATACAATCGATGTACTCTTTTTATGTCATCATTATCCCTATAAACCTTAGTGGGGTTTAAGTGCTATTTTTACACATTACGATTGTAAAAAAAAATATTGTATAAAGTCTGGTTTCCTTAAATATATTTTCACTGTTTCTATTTATCTATAAATCTAATAGTATTTTTTTTTTCAAAAAACCTAGACCTGATGTTAGAAACTTAATAGTTGGTACTTACTCAGTACAGTGAGGTTCAGTCTCGTGTTCTTTGTTGGAGACCTGATGAAGTCAACTCTGCATCTGTATTGTCCACTGTCTTCTGGCCTATAAATAAAAAATGCTATGTAACAGTATTTTTATAAATAACTAGCTGTTGCCCGCGACTTTATAGGCGTTACACTAATAAATGTGTAGGTAACCTAGAAATAAAGCTAAACTCGCTGTAGCAATTTGACTTGACACCCCGTTTTTATCCCATGGAACCTGATTTATGAGATAACAAGTAGATGTGTTAATCCAGGTTATAATCTACGTACATACATACTAAATTTCATCAGAATACGTTCAGCAGTTACGACGTGATTGAGTAACAAACAAATAAATAAATAAACAAACATCCAAATTTTGTATGTATAATATCAGCATAAGAAATAAATATTTAAAACATCCCCCTAGAAAATTAAAAGTGATATACAAAGGAATCCTATATTTTATAAAACGACCTCCGTGACGCAGTGGGCGAATAGCCGGCTGAGACGCAGGAGGTATCGGGTTCGATTTCCACCGCGGAACAAATGTTTGCATAATCTACAGATATCTGTTTCGGGTCTGGATGTTTTTCTATAAATTATAAGTATGTATTTACAAAAATACATTATTTAGGTATTATATCAGTTATCTGGTTCTTATAGTACAAGCTCTGCTTAGTTTGGAACTCGATAGCGCTGTGTGAAATGTCCAGCAATATTTATTTAACCCTATTTTTCAAAGTGATTACTTGATCACCATCTGTGGCCACCACTGTCATATAGCTCAGCGAATAATTTTGCTCAAGGAACCAACTTATACAATACAATAATAACGAACAAACAGGTCATCGTATAACAAAAAGTGCGTTAAAGTCGGCTTGAAAGTTTTACCACTAAAACAGTTATAAAACTCATTAAAATATGTATTTACATCAAGAATAAATATTGCAAAATCTCAACACCAAGAAAACAAAACCCAAATCAAACAAGCAAAGATTTTATAATGAAAATATTGTTACGCATAAGGCTGTTACAGAATAGGAACTGGCTCTCGAAGTTATACCTACTGTGTCACAGAATACTTGGTATGGAATATACCTACACGCTACGTTTTTACCTACAGTTGCACAGAATAAGAAATAGTAGTCCGGTCGAAATACCTACACTTTTCTGGTTGCTAGTGGAACGATCGAGAACGTTCGAGTGATATGTACTAGCCGCGGTATAAATCAATATCAATATATTTTTTATTTGGTACATAAAACCGTGTACAGAAACAAAATGGGAACGGTGATACCCGCAGGAGTAAAAATACTGTGTCGCAGGCAAAATAGTGCGTAGACGCCCGAAGGAGTCAGTTGTGCCATTCAAATCATCCAAAATCGCTTCTTGCGAAAAGCCTCAGACTCGCCCTGGCATTTTCGCAACAACGATCTACATCGCGATATGAAATTAGAGTCAATAGCCAAGTTCATGAAGCTCGCTTCCAAGCGGCATTATGAACTTGCCTCCCATCATCCGAATTCTTTGGTACACACCATTCCGGTCTATCCGTTGGACCCGCCTGCCAACAAAATCCTCCGTCGTCCGAGACACGTTCTTGGAGACCCGGATGACGAAATCACCTCCGCTGATGCGGAAACGATATCTGAGTCATCTACATCAGACAGAGCAAACACTTCACAGAAACACCGACCTCGCCGGCGAGGTCGACGAGTCCCTTCAGTCGCCGCCTATACGAGGTACAGACATGTACCCGGGCGTTTCTCTCCTATCCCCACCCCGGCAACAGCCCAAGCCGAGGCTCGTACCTAAGCGGTGCCCTTGCGCTAGTTGCCTAAATAACTTACTGGGCTGAGCGCCATCTGCGCTCGCCAAAAGTTCGGTTAAGCTGTCACGGCCTCAGAGGCCAACAGCGAGTTTAGTCCATTCGAAAAGAAAAAACCAAGGAGTCAGTCTGGTTTTGGCGATACGTGCGCATATTTCGGTGACTTTTAGTCTTCGATCAACAATAGAAGCTTTTAGTGGTTTATTGTGCAACAGTGGTGTGATTTAGTGTGTTGTGATTACTTGTGATTAAGATCGTGTACATATTTATCATTTTAGTGTTGAATAAAAGTATTATTTTGGTTAGATTGATTTTCATTATTTTATCCCGAACCCTCAGCTCGTAACAATATCATAAAATCTCTTCTGATTCGACTTCAATTCCTCTTTTGTTTATTCAAAAGGATTTATTACATTTTGTTGAGCCCCGATCTAAATTCATGAATATTTCCTTACCAATAAATAAACTCAAAAACCCTATTCACCTTTTTTTCGAGATTTGAGATTCAATCTAACAGGAATATCGAATTTCTTGATTATAAACGGATCTATAAATAGAAATGATAGGGTTCGGGAAGCGATTGATTTCAATGATTTTTGGGCTTCATTGAAGATTATCTAACGACTTTATTAATCCTTATGTTGGACATGTATGTGTAAATACTACTTTCACTGTTTATTAATTTCCATATCACCTATTTATTTAAGTATCCATTTAATGATGTTACGTCGAGGTTCTGCGTTTGTAATGTCACCCTCTCTGGTCCTGTCTGAAAACCAGCGCTGCTACACATGCATGCATGTGTACAGCATTATGAGACAGGACCATTTGGTTCATGCACGCGGTACCTACTGATAATCAACTACTTCTTGCCTACATGTTGTACATTTTTCTTTGTATCTAGTTACCATTGTATTTATATTGTGTTATTTAGTAAGTAGTGTTGTCTGTAAAAACCTGTGTTTGTGTAAAACCATTTTTAACAAAATAGTACTATCCGGTCCAATGCCACGTTTAATAAAAGGTCTTTGTGATTACATTTCGAAACCCCATTTTTATTTTTAGTTTAACCCTTGTAGTTTTTAAGTTATTACTTTATTAGCCATAATAAAAACTGAACTTTGACAAAATTCCAGGGTACACCAGTGACCCCACAGTGCTGAAATTTGTATGCGTGTAGCTTTAGTGACACAGATATAGGCAAAAGTCTGAAATCCAGAATAACTGCAATTTCTACCCCAAAAAAAAGTAACTAATTAACATGAACTCCCGTTACCTGTAATTTGAATAAACTGTAAATCAAATTAGTTGGTTATGCATTTCGTGGCACGATTTTGATAGTCAAAGATTAATATAATATAATAAAATAAAAATTAAACAAAAAAAATTAAGAATAAATAAAAATTATATTTCAGCGTAGACTCTGGAAACATTTGTAAGGTCATGTTTCATGTTCACATAAAATTACATTTATATGTAGTCTTCCTTAAAGAGAAATGTTTCTCTGGCAGTCTTGCTACTAGGGCTGGTGGCCAGAAGTATTATCTAATGTCTCCTATATACCTTAGTTTGGTGACGACCAACACCGCTGGTCGTGTTTCACTCTTGAAGGTAGCCCGGACGCCCAGCGTAGAAGGGTCTGACCAGTGTGACGTCACTCCTTCCCTTGTATCCAATCTGTGGAGAACAATATTATATCAGTATATATTATAGTATTTTTGAAGCTATACTTCTTTTGGCGCGTTAGTTAAAAATTATGGAAGTAAAATGTTTACGATGCACGCGCACACCGACAACTAAAAAGCGACATGATGAAGTTAGCTGATAACTGTCTCTCAAGTTTCCGTGAAAACTCATACTATATTTGATCAAGCGAAGCGATTTAGATTGATGATTTAGAGATCCTAAATCAACTTGGGCAAATCGGCGTTGTATGTATGTATGTTTGCTTGTCCGAGGATAACTTTCGAAGCGTTTATCCGATCATCGTGAAATTGGGTATTTAAGTAGGTAGTGATAGCACAATTTTGGTGTGACTAAATGAGCTAAAAATGGAGAGGGGGACTGTTGAGATATTGGGGTTCAAGAGGGGTACAAAATAACCAAAATGAGTCTATCCGGTCAAGTGGCAAGTCTAATAAAAGGTACATTTTACCCGTTTTAATTTTTAGTTTAAACTTTGTAGTTTTTTAATAAAAACTGAATTTTGACAAAATTCACAGGGTACACCACTAACCCCACAGTGCTGATATTTGGTACTTGTAGCTTTAGTGACACAAATATGGGAAAAAGTCTGAAATCCAGAATAACTGCAATTTCTACCCCAAAAAACCGTAACCAATTAACATGAACTCCCGTTACCTGTACTTTGAATGAAACTGTAGGTTAAAAGTTGGTTACGTATTTCATGGCACTATTTTATTGGTCAAAGATTAAGGCCGGCTTGCACAACAATACCTAAACGTATGTATTTAGCGACTAAATATGTTTAAATTGTACGTATTTGTATGATTTGACAACTACTTAAATAATATTTAGTGGTTAAATAGTAAGTTTAGGCATCGTTGCGCGAGACGTCCTAAGAATATTTTTTTGTGTTTTGGGAGACTCGCAAGATCTCAGTTCGGGGCGAACTAATAGTTAATTTTATTAATTTATCATTCCTTTTACAAACAAAGAGTTGTGGCACACGGGATCAAATCTTTAGGTATTTTTGTCCTGTTGCCAAAGAAGTATAACTTCTTACGTGCGTACATAAGTACAAACATACACACGTTATTTTATAAGGATATTTGTTTTAATTGTAATTACTTTTTAATCCAGTTCGTACGTCACCAAAACCTTGTGCTGAAAATCAGCGCTGTAAATATAGTAACATGCTGAGCTCAGGGCTTTTCACATAAGTCCGTACATGGCAGCATTTTTCCATGCATACACTTTAATTAAATAAATATTAATATTGCTGGACATTTCACACAGCGCTATCTAGCCCCAAACTAAGCAGAGCTTGTACAATGAGAACCAGATAACTGAATACATATATACATTTTTTTTGTAAATACATACTTAAATATATAGAAAAACATCCAAATCATTTCATTTCATTTATTCAAGACACAATTAACAATTTTATTTGAAATTATAAATTACATCAATATTCATTATTAACAAATGATACAAAATAAATAAATAAATGGATTGGCCATAAATGTTGGTACACCTCCGACCATTATCTTTGTTATAACAAAATCCTCTCCACCCAAAGGTTGTCTGGAAGAGATCGCTTCTAAGCGATAAGACCGCCCATTGTACTATTTGCTTTGTGTTTTCTATTTTTTTTATATTGTGTACAATAAAGTGTTTTCATTCCTTCATTCATTCATTCATAAAATTCGAATTAATAAAACAAAAAAAAAAGAACACACCCTAAACATAAAGAAAAATAAAAAAAAAATGTCTGTAACACACAAATATCTGTAGATCATGTAGTTCATATGTTCCGCGGCCGGCGTCTCAGCCGGCTTCGCCTACTGCGCCACGAAGGTCGCCACGGAATTGTGTTTAATTAATATTATATGTTATTTTCCTTCTGTCCATATGTTTTTTTTATATAATTATATACGGTTGCTTCTTATGTATAAATTATGTGTACATCTTCTTTCTTTCTCTCAGATATATTTTTTTCTAGGTCTGAAGGTTGTTGTTAGTACTCATAATCCTGCTACATGATACAGGGAATCCTTAGTACCTAAAGGCCTCACACACTGAAACCCGGCGGCTCCACTTCCCAGTGGCATTCCGGTTTGAAGGGTATGATTGCCAGTGAAATTACAGACAGGTGAGGCTTTACACCTATGGACGCAGGGCAGTGCATCGTAGAACACGTATCTAAGGCGTGAACGATGAGGCAATATTTTGTTTTAGGCTATGGTTACCACTTAACATCAGGTGGGCATAATGCTTGCTACATTTCCAAGTCAAATAGAAAAAAGTTTTATTTCGTTCAATATCAAGATATTAAATGTGATCATGCGGAAATGCAGCCGATATGGGCACGGCGCAACTTTATTAGCTGACAAGTGATGTTCAAGCAATATTCGTATTAAAATTCTTCAATCACAAAGCATTATAAAGTACTAACAGGTCACGTTTGTTACTGTGGCACATAATATACTGATATAATAATGATGAAAAGTTTGTTTAGGCAGTTGTTTTGTTTGTAAGAGATACAGTCTCAAATGGAGTTGGGCAGGACATGTGGCCAGGTGCGGTGATGACAGGTGGAGAGGGTACTGACTGAGTGGTGGCCTCAAGATGGAACCAGGAACGCAGGTCGTCCACCAGCAAGATGGGTCGACGACATTATAAAAATCGCAGGTCGTATGTGGGTTAGAATAGCGCAGGACAGAGGCGAATGGCGACAACGAAGAGAGGCCTATGCCCAGCAGTGGGATGAGAAGGGCTGACGATGATGATGATGATGATGACAGTCTCAAACTAGTTCGGGGGTTGGGGGGGGGAGGGGTATGGTTTTATCGAGTTTTTCACTTCATTCATGTACCTAATCTGATTTTTACAGACATGGCATAATAATACTTACCTGAATGATAAGTTTAATTCATTATTAGCTGTTGCCCGCGACTTCGTACGCGTTACACTACTAAATGTGTAGGTAACCTAGGAATAAAGCTAAACTCGCTGTTACAACTTCACACCCCATTTTTATCCCATGGGAACTGATTTATGAGACAAAAGGCCTATGTGGTAATCCAGATTATAATCTACGTATACACCAAATTTCATCGAAATCGGTTCAGCCGTTACGACGTGATTGAGTAACAAACAAACAAACACATATCCAAACATTTATAATATTAGTGTGATGTACATGCATACTGTATGTAAAATTTCACAAATTTTTATTTATTATGCTCATCAAAATAACCCTTTTCATTTTTGTGCGTATATTATCAAACGCCCTATAGTATAAGTAGTCCGTCCACGATTTTCCCAATACTTTTCTATTACAATTATTAGAGTACATGTGAGATTGCAAATCAATAATATTAACAAACATTTTCATTAATACATAAAGTAAAAAAAGTAAAAAAATTTATTTATTGACATAATTAAGTGACATAGTCAAATTTGAATCCATAGGCTCCCGAACTAGTTAAAAAAACTGTATTTCAGGTGCCAGTGGCTTCTCCCATCATGTGTATATTTTAAATTATGTCTAGCAAAGATAGGATAGTTAAGTTTAAGCATTAATTAAAAAGAATAAATCATATGACTAAAAAAGTAAGTATTTAAAAGAAATGCCTAAGCTCTCTCAAATTCAAGTCTGTTACGTAGTAGGTGCTATACTTAAGTGCATGTTTTGCTTAGTAATTAGATTATAATATATATTTATATACATTGTTTACAATGATCAGGATCTATAAATATATGTATGTATTTAGTGTTTAAGTTATTCGCGTATGTAGGTAAAATAAAGTAAAATTATTGACAGTACTGTTGAGTGTTTTGTATATTAAGGAGTTTGACTCCCGAATGAGGTAAACATTCGAGAGCTACACTATTCTGTAGTGATGAAGATGAATGATGCTTCCTGCGACCACTATGTCTGTTCATAACCTACTTATCCTCATGTTTTTTATTTACTAAATAGCTCATGTTGATTAAAATTGTATACATATGTTTTCATTTCTTAGTTTTCCTTTAGTTTTTGTAAGTCCTAGAGGTAATCTCAGAAAGTACTAACGGATTCCGAATTTTTTTAATGATAAAAAGCTACGCACATCATTGCTAAATGAAAATATGTATTATTATGAGGTAAAGTTTGTTGTTTGTATGTTTGTAGGGGATACTCTAAAAAACTACTGAAATAATTTTGAAAATTCTTTCACTGATAAAATGCTACCCTATCCCCGAGTGCTATAGGCTATACTTTTTTTTATAAACTTGCTGCGAAGAATTAATGAATAAATAAATAATGCTGGATATTTCACACAGCGCTATCTAGCTCCAAACTAAGCAAAGCTTGTAAAATGGGAACCAGATAACTGATAGGATACTTATATGTATACGTTTTTTTTTTGTTAATACATATGTACTTATATGTAGTAATGCGGGCGACACTCGACCGTAAACTGCGGGTATTTGTAAAATGTTTGTCATTCTCATTTGTTATTTTTCTGAATCTATTTAAGTTTTTGAACTGTTTCGAAGCATTAAAATTACTTAAGTTTAAATTAGTTTCTCATATAAGTGAAATGTAAATTTTTTTGAGAAAATAAATGTTCTTTAACCATACTTATAATATATACAGAGAAATACCCAAACAATGAACAAATATCTATAAAACATACACACATTGATCCGCGAGTCTAGTTAAGTATTAGTTTATTTATTATGGTTTATTAATTTTAATGTGGTATGCAATAAAGTGTTATTATCTAAGCATCTCCCTTTATTTCATAACGTGCCACAGTATTAGCCGAGTGCTGTATCCATTTTTTCTACCATTATTCTAATACACAGATCATAACAGTAACAAGCGTACCACTCACTTAACCAAATCTGTTCATCACGTTTCGACTTTACAAAAAGGGATAAAACTCTTTGAACTGACAGCCGCAGGAAACGATACGTCGATTTGACAGATGTTAGATTGTCTGTGGTATGTTTGATATAGGCTCTTGATTTCTATACAATTTATCTCACAACTTTATAGTACATTGACATTGACGACCTCTGTCGCGCAGTGGGTAGTTGCCGACTCAGGAGGTTGCGGGTTTGAATCCCAATGTGGGACAAATCTTTGGATGGTCTACAGATATTTGTTCCTGCTTTGGGTATATTTCTTTATATTATAACTATGTAATAACAAAATGCATATAAGTCTTCTATTAGTTATTTGGTTCCTATAGTACAAGCTTTGCTTAGTTTGGGGCTAGATAGCGCTGTGTGAAATGTCCATCATTATTTATTTATTTATCGACGCAAGAAAACTTATTTAACTGGATATTAACGCCAATTTTGTATCCAAACTAATGTTATAAATTCGAAAGAAACTAACTGTCCGTCTGTTTGTTACTTTTTCATGACTAAATGACCGATGAAACCGACCGATTTCGATGAAATTTGGTATACAGGTAAATTAAGAAAAAAGCAGTGTATCATATGGCACGTTTCTAATGTACGTGACCTACGAAGTAATGTTTTGTTATAGGCGATGGTTACCACTTAACATCAGGTGGGCGATAAACTTGTTCCATCTGAAGGTAGTAAAAAAAATACAAAACTAAAATTTTGCAACCCTTGTTTAATAAAATAAATCGTAACTTTAGAATCGTAACACTAAACTTACCTTAAACATACTTTTTAACTTTTCTAAGTTAGTAAAGCCCTTCAGAAACACCTTAAACTTTTCACTCGTAACTGGCGTACAAAATTCTATCTATTTTTCCTTTATGTGGGAACTTTTTTATGTATCCTGTTTACGTATTTTCAATTTCACTTTGTTCCAAGTTCGTTTTATGGGTCTACTGCCACCCGCGGTTTCGCATGCGTGGCTTGTCAATAAAATAAGTTTTTTTTTTAATTACTTTATCAAAACAAGCTTTTATAAAATTCATAATCGGAACCGCAAGCAGATTCAAATGAGCCCAAACACTAGTAGCCTACTATAATCCATTCAGAAGTTCCGTTGTCTAGCGTCCTTCTCCATCATGAGACGGGCCATATCCATGGTACCATATCATTGCATGGTCACCGAAGTTACATATGTTTTCCAAATTTCAGATCAATCGGTTGAGGGGAACGGGTTTAAAATTTAGTTGCAAGATTCCACCCGGACAAACATACATACATTGCAAGTTAATAAAAAGCTTGTAAAATTACCCTCCTTCTGCGCAGTTGAGTAGAAAGTAGCCTATGTCTCAATCTAGATAGATACCAAATTTAATTAAAATCAATCCAGCCGTTTAGTCGTGAAAACGTAACAAACATACCGACACAGAGAGTTTTTTGGGGTTGTAAGTTTTTTTTTTATACTACATAGAGATGGAACAAGCTTATGGCCCACGTGATGATAAGTGGTAATCATCGCCTATAACAGAGAATTGCATCGTAGGGCATGCACCTTAGAAATATATTACGTGTATACACGGAGTAGAGGCCACGGATAGTAAATCGGATAGGAAAGTAAAGTTAGTAAATCGTTTAAAGGGCAAGGTGTACGCTTTTATAACAAACTCCCAAGGGATGTAAAAATAGACAATTAACAAATTTAAAAACGTAATTAAACAAAATCTTTATACAAGAGCCTACTATAAAATATCGGATTATTTAGATGATAGAGAAGCTTGGGATTGAAATTGCTCCAACTCGTTCAAAATGTTACAATTTAGACGTAATTTATGTTCTGTATTATGTATTGTAAAAGGATCATTAAAAAAACAACCAGCCTTGTTTCTTGCCTTTCTTTCCTGGCTTGGTCGCGAAGGAACAGGCAGTAAAATTGACGTTTCAAAGTGATCCTTGTGATTTTAATGAATAAAAATATTTGAATTTGAATTTAATCTCCACTTGCTACGATCTGACTCATTTCTTAATTAAGTCTGGGGCTCACGTCTCTAGACTAGATCTCTAGATATATTTTAATAACAAAATATTCCTTCCATACACCCCTAAGTATTTTGTGTAGATTTTCTTTGATAAGCCTCTCTCTTAACATACATTTGCTAAGGGCTGGGATCATTAAGTGCATGTTTTACCACCTCTGAGTAACTCTATCCAATGGATAAAAATACGTCATTTTTTTGAAAACAGATATAGAGAGACTAATTATGATCACTCAATTAAAACAAGTGGTTCGCCCCGAACTGAGATCTCGCGAGTCTCCAATAAAACACAAGAATATTATTCGTAACCTTCGACTATCAAAATAGTGCCACGAAATGAATAACCACTTTACTTAACCTACAGTTTCATTCAAATTACAGGTAACAGGAATTCATGTAAATTGGTTATACTTTTTTGGGGTAGAAATTGCAGTTATTCTGGATTTCAGACTTTTGTATATTTGTGTCACTAAAGCTACAAGCATAATAAATTTCAGCACTGTGGGGTCACTGGTGTACCCTGAGAATTTTGTCAAAGTTCAATTTTTATTATGGCTAATAACTTAAAAACTACACGACTTAAACTAAAAATAAAAACGAGATGTAGTTACAAAGGCCTTTTATTAGACGTACCACTTGACCAGATAGTCTCATTTTGTTTTTTTTTACCCCTCTTGAACCCCAATATCTCAACAACCCCCCCACATTTTTAACTCATTTAGTCACACCAAAATTGTGCTATCACTATCTACCTTTATACTAAATTTCTCTATGATCTGATAAACGCTTCAAAAGTTATCTTCGGACAAACAAACATACATACTTACATACATACAACGCCGATTTGTCCATCTTGATTTAGAGATCTCGCTTCGCTCGATCAATTACTCGGAGGTTGTGAATTGGGCACTCATTCTTTAGACAAAAACAAGCTTTATATCAACAGATCTATTTATATTTTTGGATACATCTATCAAATATAACATCGGGTAACATAGGCCTATTCCATTTCCAGGTCGTAGAAAAAAATATGTTAATAATAATAACTAGCTGACCTGCCGAACTTCGCACCGCCTTAACATGCATATAACGCGGCCTGCCAATCTACGTCGCCCCGGTAGAATTGTCAATCATTCATCATTAGCTGCATCACCATCATTATTTATCTATGTATCCGAAAATTAATTTTCTTTATAGTTTCTTTTTGCGTAAATATATCCGATATTTTAATAATTATTCTGCTATTCGAAGCGGAGACAAATCCAACAAACCAAAGATTGTCAAAATCGGTCCAGCCGTTCTTGAGTTATAAATGGTATAACTAACCCGACTTTGTTTTATATACAGGGTGTTTGATAATATACTGACGATATTTTGACGCTTTTGTGGATTACGGCCTTTATTTTTGGATGTCGATTGCAAGAGTAGGCAGTAATTTTTATATCGAATAAATCACCTAAACTTAGTAAATTTTCTTTAAAATTTGATAATATTACTAGAACCTTTTGTTTTTTCGAGAAGTCTTATTTTATGTTTCGAGAATACGTCACTTGAATATCGTCAGTATATTACCAAAACCATATATATAGAGATATAATGTTTATTTCAGGCAACAATGTGAAAAATTATAACAAGGTCCATATCTATAAATACCTTGATGAAATACATAAAACTATAAATTTAACTAACACTTTAATTTTATTTAAGGGATTTTGATTCGTAGCCGCTTCCCTGTAGCGCCTGTAAACGATGCCGACTGGCTAAAAATCCGGATTTAGAAGTAAATCCCTAACCTTCGCCAGAATCTTTCGTAGGACTTGAATTTAGTAGTCCAACCGACTTCAGTCGCTGGAGAGACATTGGGTTATTGGTTTTTCGACAGATATGACCGGCCCAGTGCCACTTCAGCTTGCTGACCCTCTGAGCTATATCGATCACCTTAGTTCTCTATCGGATAATCTCGTTTCGGATTCTATCCTTCAGAGAAATTCCGAGCATAGCCCTTTCCATAGCTCACTATTAATTTAGTAGCAATCAATTTAGCTAAAAGCGTATGAATCTACGTAGATTGATCATAAATAACAAATTCAGATCGCATTCTCCCCATCAGATCAATCGGTATACGTCGAATGATGTCAAATTGATGCCATTACGTACACCTGTCCGTTCACAGATCATAGGAAACAGCTGGATCAGTCAACGCTCTTTCAGTTTACTGATAATAAAAACAATAGTTCATTTAGCTTTGTAATTGTTAATTCAAATTTATCGAATTTAGGTACTAACACGTACACTGTGTTCGTTTACCCAGGTGATGGGGAAACCGCTGGATTATTCCGCGCTATTTCAGTTCAAAGAATACATTTAATTTGACTCCGTAATTGTTGTTAAATTTACTCTGTTGGACGAGCGAAGCGATATCTCCAATTTAACTTGGAATAATCGGCGTTATATGTATGAATGTTTATTTGTCCGAGGATAACTTTCAAAACGTTGATCAGATCATCGTGAAATTTGATGTACAGATAGGTAGTGATGGCACAATCCTGGTGTGACTAAATGAGCTAAACATGTTGGGGGGTTAATGAGATATTGGGTTGAACCCCAAGTTGAGGGGTAAAAATATCAAAATAAGACTATTAGGTCAAGTGGAATGTCTAATGAAAGGTCTTAAATCAGTACATTTCGACCACGTTTTTATTTTTAGTTTAATCCTTGACGTTTTTGAGTTATTAGCCATACGAAAAACCAGAAACCCCACAGTGCGGAACTTTGGTATGCGTGTAGCTTAAGCGACACAAATAAAGGGAAAAGACTGAAAACTAGAATAACTGCAATTTCTACCCCAAAAATGAGTATCCAATTTATATGAACTCCCGTTAACTGTAATTGGAATGAAACTGTAGGTCAAGTTAGTTAGTTATTCATTTCGTAGCACTAGTTTGATAGTCAAAGATTACAAATAATATTTTTTTGTTGTTATGGGAGACTCGCGAGATCTTAGTTCGGTGCGAACCACTTGTTAATGTTACGAGCTGAGGGTTCGGGATAAAATAATGGGAATCGATCTAACCAAAATAACACTTTTATTCAACACTAAACGATGAATACACGAACTTGGTCACACGTAATCACAACACACTAATTCACACCACAATTGCACCACTTAAAGTCACCGAAATGTTCACACGTATAGCTGAATCCAGACTGACTGTCCGGCCATCTCTCCGGCCTATTTATATCGCGCATATTTCGATTGTTCGAGAACGATGTCGATCCTTCCAGGAAAGGGTCGGTCCCTCGACACAATGGCCACTCCCCATTCTGCGAAACCACAAACAATAGCAACAATAACACAGCAAAACAAAAGCGTTCGAGAAGGTTCGATTATTACTCATTGTTTAACAGCCTCGGCGTAACACTGCCCCCTCCTAAAACATGCTCGTCCCGAGCATTCTTAGCCCCATATCGTGGCAGCCGATCAACATGAACAATTTTAGGCGCACCTCGCGCTGAAGATGTAGCAACTAGAGGAGCCACATTGCCGTCTCCAGTACTTCAGGACACCCAGAGTCCCTTTCTCATCAGCGATCCCAATTCCAGCCTCCAAAACACGGCTCTCATGATTTCTATCTGTTCTTTCACTTCCTGGAATTCCTTTCCAGATGAACCGAACGATTCCCTCATCAGTCGAGCACGCTCTTATGGCCAACGTCGCTGATCTTCCTGTTGACGACGCTGCTCTTCTTTATCCTGACGTCGCTGTTCCTCTTGCAACCGAGTCTGCTCCATCTGTTCACGTCGCTGTTCCTTCTGCAACCGAGCCTGCTCTTCCTGCTGACGACGCTTCTCTTCTTTATGCTGACGGCGTTCTTCCTCCTGCAACCAAGCCTACTCTTCTTGCTGACGACGCTGCTCTTCCTTATCCTGACGTCACTGTTCTGCCTGCAACCAAGCCTGCTCTTCTTGCTGACGACGCTGCTCTTCCTTATCCTGACGTCGCTGTTCTTCCTGCAACCGAGCCTGCTCTTCTTCCTGACGTCACTGTTCTTCCTGCCAACGTCGCTGCTCTTCTTGTTGACGACAAAGCATGGCCATAATAGCAGCAAGATCGCCTGTCACAGGAGCTTGCCCCACGGATGATGATGATGATGATGCTCCAAATGATTCGGCGGCGGCTGATTCCATCTCCATCGGCTGACGACTCTGCCGAACTTTTTGAAGCGGAGGATCTCCAAACCGCCTTTCATCGTTTTCCTGTTGTCGTTGACCTCTCGTCTTTACACCGTCCACGTTATCCTTCGGTAGAACCGGCATTATTTTATCCCACTTCTGACACCAAATTGTTACGAGCTGAGGGTTCGGGATAAAATAATGGGAATCGATCTAACCAAAATAACACTTTTATTCAACACTAAACGATGAATACACGAACTTGGTCACACGTAATCACAACACACTAATTCACACCACAGTTGCACCACTTAAAGTCACCGAAATGTTCACACGTATAGCTGAATCCAGACTGACTGTCCGGCCATCTCTCCGGCCTATTTATATCGCGCATATTTCGATTGTTCGAGAACGATGTCGATCCTTCCAGGAAAGGGTCGGTCCCTCGACACAATGGCCACTCCCCATTCTGTGAAACCACAAACAATAGCAACAATAACACAGCAAAACAAAAGCGTTCGAGAAGGTTCGATTATTACTCATTGTTTAACAGCCTCGGCGTAACATTAATTTAACTTTAAGCCCATCATTTCCCACTAGCGGCCTGTCCCGGCTTCGCACGGGTGAATATTTATTTTTAAGCATTTTTTATGCCAAATTTTTTGACATCTTGGGTTACATTAATAAAGTTTTAGTAGGGATCCATATTTTTTTCTAGTAATAAATATAGTCTATGTTACTCAGGGATAATATAGCATTCTAATGGTGAAGTAATTTTTGAAATCGGACCCCTAGTTTTTGAGTTTATTCGTTACAAACATCCAAATCTTTTCTCTTTATAATATTAGTATAGATAAAGTGATATGTAATTTTCTTTTGAGAATAAATTCTTTAAGCATAATAAGTGAGTTCGCTTACTTGCCTCGTTATTTACAACAGATCAGTTAGATTACACAAACGCAACTTCTTCAGATAAAAACAAGTTATATATCGTACAAAGTTAACAAGCTGTTCTCAAAATAAGCTATGCCTTACACAGCGGCATTTCTGACTGCATAATTAACGATTGTGATTTAATTAATATAAAAACAATACTAATAATTATCAGAACAATTCAAGTCAAAATAACATTGGATTGAAACTGTATTATTATTATTGAGCGACATTTCTGTTCGCAGTTGTGTGGCTAAATGGAACATGATAATTAATCTCATTAATTAAAAAGTTTAAATTAAGAATGTAAAATCCCTGTCCCTTTTTTGCGTCAAACCCGACATAAATAAGAACCACGCCAGTTAAACTATATTTCTATTTAAAAAAATTGAGTCCTAATCGGTTCATCCTATTAGTGGGACCCTGTTTGTATCTTATTCCTATCCTATACATACGGTTCCATAGACCGACAGACACTTTTCTTTTTACTTCGGGGGTTGAAAACGCAGTATAGCAAATATATTTTGGTTCAATTCAATCTAGACTTTTAGATAAATTAGGGTAAGATGCAGCCGCTGACGTAACTGGGATAGGTTTTGAGATCATCATCATAGTTGTGTTTTCTTATAAAAACTACCCTTGATCCAGATGAACGTGAGGTAATCTAAACTGGACTCAGCGGAAGACCAGCGCTGCGGCATATTAACATGTCGTAGCATCATGCTGAGCTGAGTACCAATTCATCCCAACACAGAGCTCTTTCATTTGTTAGTTTGTTAGTGCTTAGTTTCGATTTTATTGTTGTTGTGTTTATTTTTCTTTATTACTGTGTGGATTTATGAATAAAATGTTTTCTTTCTTTCTTTATTTCAAATAAGACTTCCACTGATAAACATAGGCCCTCCCCAAATCATCATTCACCATATTACAAAAATCATTTCCTGTCTATTTTTTTATTAGTTTTTCGGCTTTAGTTTCACTGCGACAGTTTTTAGCAGCTGTAGGACTTAGTGGTGAACTTTAAACGCCCCCATGACCTAGGGGCGATACAAAAACAAGTGATCACAATAAGCCTCGTGTTATTGTGATCACTTGTTTTTGTATCAAACTAGAAGTTATTCTAGTTTGATATAACCTACCATGAGTCATACAAATAGAGTGGGGTACATTAAAGGGTACTTCTGAGGTAATGCAATTGTTGAAGGCAGTGATACCCCTTATCATCAGATAGACCACGGGCGGGGCAGCTACATCTATACTAATATTACTAGTGGTTCGCCCCGAACTGAGATCTCGCGAGTCTCCCATAAATCAAAATAAATATTATTCTTTGACTATCAAAATAGTGCAACGAAATGCATAACCGGCTTACTTGACCTACAGTTTCATTCAAATTACAGGTAACGGGAGTTCATGTAAATTGATTATACTTTTTGGGGTAGAAATTGCAGTTATTTTGGATTTCAGACTTTTGCCTATATTTGTGTTACTAAAGCTACACGCATACCAAATTTCAGCACTGTGGGGTCACTGGTGTACCCTGTGAATTTCGTCAAACTTTTGATTGTATCATGGCTAATAACTCAAAAACTACAAAAATTAAACTATATATAAAAACGGGGTTGAAATGTACTCACAAAGACCTTTTATTAGATTTGCCATTTGACCAGATAGTCCCATTTTGTTTTTTTTACCCCTCTTGAACCCCAATATCCCAGCAACCCCCAACATTTTTAGCTCATTGAGTCACACCATAATTGTGCCATCACTACCTACCTATATACAAAATTCCACAATAATCGGATAAACGCTTCGAAAGTTATCCTCGGACAAACAAACATACATACATACATATAACGCTGATTTGCCCAAGTTGATAATAAATTCGATAGTAATTATATCTCTCTATATCTGTTTGTTACGTTTTCACGACTAAACGGCTGGGCAGATATCGATGAAATTTGGTATATACATAGATAGATTAAAATCGGTATTGAGACAAGGTTACATTTAACCCAACTGCGCAGAAGGAGGGTAATGTTTTAATAAGCCAGCGGGCGGGTCAGCTAGTCTTTCTTCTTCTTTATCTTTACATACATAGTATAAAATGAAGTCGCTTCCGCTGTTTGTTCGCTTAGATCTTTTAAAGTACTCAACGGATTTTAATGCAGTTTTCAGCAATAGATAGAGTAATTCAAGGAGAAGGTTTATATGTGTAATACATACATAACTCTGTTTGTTAGTTTGTTTGTTACCTTTACACGACTAAACAGCTGAACGGATCGTAAATTTTGCAAGGAGATAGATTATATCCTGGGAAAGGACAGGCTACTTTTTAGCCAACTACACAAAATGAGGGTAATGACAAACCACTCGTGCGAAGCCACGGGCGGGTCAGCTGGTTTCTTATAATATTTTATAAGAAACCAGCTGACCGACTGAAATACAGAATACATTAGGAAATGTGACAGATTTTTCTTAGTATTTAGCTAAGGGTTTATTCAAATCTTTGAATTATTATTTCTTATACAGAATTTATATTTTAGACAGATTAAAATACGCTTAATTTAGAACACTTTCTAGATTGCTATTTTTTCAGTCTAATGAAATCCGTCTAGACTTTGACCTCAATTTTATTGTAAATTTTTTTATGGGTTTAAGAAGAGGCCTAAATTATTTAACATCTCTAACTTTACTCACATTCAAATATTTTTGAATTGTTTATTTTCTTAAAATATGGCGACCGTGAAATTAATGGGATACTTTTTTAATTGATGGTTTTTGAATTTTTGAAATGACGACCTCCGTGGCACAGTAGGCGAGCAGTCGACTGAGACGCAGGAGGTAGCGGTTTCGATTTCCACCGTGGAACAAATGTTTGAATGATCTATAGATATTTGTTCCGGGTCTGGTTGTTTCTTTATATATTATAAGAATGTATTTACAAGAAAATAAAATATAAGTATTCTATCAGTTATCTGGTTCCCATAGTACAAGTTATGCTCAGTTTGGGGCTAGATAGCGCTGTCTGAAATGTCATTTAATCATATTAAAAAAAAATGCTATTTTTTAATATGATTAAATGACAACTCTGCGAGAACCTTTCTGCCCAAAAGGTCGTTGGTTCTTCGAGCTCTGTTCCCCGATCACTGTAACGTATATTATCAGTGACTTCAGTTGGTTTACGGATCTCCTTAATTCTGATTTAATCTTGCCGAGAAACCCCAATCATAACCTAACAACATATTTTAGAAATTTTTTTGAAGTGAAAACTTCTCTAAGCGCGTTGAGCATTTTTTGAGATGGGAAAAAACAACGACTCTGAGCTCACGACACTGTTACCGACACCCGTCACTGACTATGACACTGACTGTTACTGACACCTCTGTATGTAATATCTGTAGTGTAGTCTGCTTTTATTGAAGTTTTCACTTCTGTCGGCACTACCGGTGAGCCATTTTTTAAATTTTAATATGTATTTTAGGCTAAGGCTTATCTCATTATCTATCTTTATGGGCCGTAGAGTAAGTTAATTACCTCTCCTGTAACCTCTCCCAGCATTCTTAAAGTTGGACCAACTTAACTGAGGGCTACATTAGCCAAGTTACATTCGATTAGCGATGACGCTAGTCGATAAGTCCGAAAATGTACGGGATTTGACACATGCTATGGAAATATCACGTGATATATCGACAATAAACCTATGTATAAATCGAATCGATTCGAAGTGAATGTAACTTGGCTATGGGCCCTGGAATGTTTGTCTTAGGTAGACGAACTCGTCTAAATAAGAGTTCCCAACTGTTTTTACCTATTTATTTCCTTAATATACTACAATTTATTTATCACACATATTCCCTTCCATTTTCTTTACTAATTGCCAAAATTGAAATTTCTCCGCATCACTAATACCATATTTAACACTGACAAATAAATTGAACAATTAATTGTAACATGGCAGCGTCTACCTGTCGGATACAGTATATCACTACCGTTCAGGGCTGTCTCAAACTCAATCCGTCTTAGAATGTACACCAATTATCTGTTGACAGCCCTACTGCCTAGCCCCAGTACCTACAAACTGGTGAAAACAGCTGGGTCAGTGCACAAAACAAGTAAATTTTGTTAGAGGTGACATAAATGCAGAAAAACAATAGCGCTACTCACGAACGCGTAGTTCACCGGACTGTTTGTTAAAAATATTTTTTTATAAATAATGTAATATATATATAAAATAAATAAATAAATATTGTATGTATATTATAAAATAAAAATTGTTTATTTCAAGGCATTGACTCATAGGTATATGTTACAAATAGAAATTAAATTAAACTAAATTAAATTACCTAAATCAAATTAAATTACATATATTATGTATTATGTTTATCTATAATGTATATGTATGATGGGTATAATTTTTGAATATGTACAAATATTGTATTTATTAAGGTATATAAGTATTACGTATAGCTGTAGTTATTTATTTGTAGGTTTATAGTTTTTTACTCCAATGTTCCTTTTCTGTGCACGTACTCACCTATTATAATTAACTATCTCTATCTTCAAAGGTTTGCTGAAAGAAAACTCTTATTAGGTTAAGCTCGCCTTTGTACGCATTTTGTAAGCTTTTTTGTCTGTAATCTATTTGTGTACAATAAAGAATAATGAATAATTGTTTAATTAATTTCCCTTCAGTAATAATGATCATCATCATTTCAGCCCGTTGCAAACACTGCTTTATGACGCCATCCTCTTTGATCCATTGCGAGTCCTGTCTTGTTATAATCTAGGGTGGGGGAAAAAGATCTGCACTAACGTCCCGCATTGGGGTGTATTGTGCATTAACCCCTTTTAACCTTCCCCAAGACTGCGAGTCTTTTATTATGATAAGAGTCGTGAAGCCATGTCTGTGGTCGTCTGGCGGTTTAAAACTCCAGGCAGTCGACACCAAATATAAGTTATTTTTCAACCTTGTTCTATTATTGTTGCCTGAAATAAATGATTTTATTATTATATATGAAATACTGATATTTGACCGTCAGAACAGATTGTAGTATTTTCACATATACTTGCATTCAAGACATTTATAACCCACACCAATTATTATTTATTTGGAGCCTGTACTGTCCCACTGCAGGGCAAAGGCCTCCCTTTCTTCCTTCCACTCCACTCTATCATACGCTTGTGTAGTCCAGTCTTCCATATACGAGTCGAGTTCGTCTTTCCATCGGCGTCGCGGTCTGCCACGTGGTCGTTTTCTGTCTTTTGGGATCCACTCGGTGGTGGATTTTGCCCATAACTCTTTCGACATACGGCAGACGTGTCCCGCCCAATCCCACTTTAACTTGCCTACTTGGTGCCCAACGTCCGCGACGTCAAGCGTCCACACCAATAATTATAAAAAAAAATCATAGCATGCAAAAATAATGAGCCAGCTGTACTGTCCCAACTGCATCGGAAACTGAGCCAGGGCTGCCACAAGTCTATATTATACGCTATGTCACCAATTATGGATGTCAACCCTAACGTAGATTGTAATGGATCCGGGATCAATAGGAGCCATTATAGGGTTGATTACCGTATGCTAATGTGGGCTGTGAGAATGTGGAGCGGTATGCGGTTCATATAATAATATCAACGGTCTTTATTCTCTGCTCCTTGTGTTTAGAGAAGTAGCCTTCGGAATCTATACATAAATACGTGAAGAGAAAATGTTGTACCCTTTTTTTACCTTATTGCGAGGAATGTGAAGTTTGCCATAGTTAAAGCTTATATGTAGAGGGAGAGACGAATGCTAAAAATAACTTCTAATTTTCTGTTAGTGTTCAGATAACACTATAAAATACTAGCTAACAATAAAGCTAAGAAAACGCAAAAAAAAAATAATGAATAACGGTCGAAGTTTAAAATTACACTGAGAACTTGTACCAAATAAAATGTATTATTTCAGATGATTAAGTTAATATCAAAATGTGGACCGGGTGAAAAATATATATTAGTTGTAATTTCATACTACGTAGAGATGGAATAAGCAAATGTAATTTCACCGGCACCCATGGACCCGGGACCTAGGAATTTAGTTTTTTTTTTATAAATCCTAGGCTAACTATTGGGCACGATCTCGCCTGATGGTAAGCGATGATGCAGGCTACGATGGTACACGCTTGCCTAGAAGAAACCTATTCACTCGCGACTCGAGGTAGCAGTGTAGCCAACCTCGACTAAGCGCCCCCCCTAGCGTCATCTCGAAATCCCGCTCTCTCCCCCTAACACTAACTCAAGATCACCATAGACTATTATTATACACGCTTGAGTATTCGCTAATATCGTTTAATTTTTATCTTAGTTTACAGATAATATTTTTCCGCTAATGTCTACAAGATTACACATCTTCATATAATTTAATTCATCAATACAATAAATGATCTTCTAATTTACGTTACAAAAACCGCTACAAATGAATCTCTCCCTAGAAACTTCCCCTAAAAACAAGTAACTCCTGATAAACGAATCAAAATATTGTACCGCTAAAAATACCCCTTTTCATCTAACTTATCCCCAAATTTAAGGGGAAAACCCCCAAGTTGGCAACACTGGGTTGCTGTTATCAGGAAACACAGACTCGGCATGGTGATCCACTCCTTAGCGGATTTGTAACATTGTAGGCTCTTTTATCAAAATTTTTAGGTAATTCGGTACCACATAACATAGTTTGTGTTGTTAGTTTTTTAAATTCACATTTTTTTGTAACTAATGCATGCTTAGCCACAAAATATACTACATTTGTAATTTAATCTCATGTAAAGGAACTAGGTATATTTTTATGTCAAAAAAGTTTCTTTATTAATTCCACACAGAGCTCATAATTAATAGATTTTTCATTTATTGATTTACATCCCTAAAATTATTTTCAAATTGACGTAATCTTGTAAAGAAGTAACACTAAATAATACATATTTATTTATATGGGATATTATTTCATAGACGCTAGTACAAAGTTGTATCTTTAACCTTGTATGACCTGTCAAAAAATAAATGACATAATAATAACATTTTTTTTTAACAAAGTTATGTTTTAATTGATACAATCCATCATAATTATTGATATAAAATATACAAAATACCCCATATCTAGAAGCTACCACATTGTAGGTGCCCTTCGTAGAAACATTTGAAATATTTTTTAGTACTCCACGAAGACCACAAAGCCAAAATATAAATCATTGTTCTTCGTGGAATGCCTCAACAAAATGGACGGAGTATCGCAAGTACTTACGAATAGATAGGAGAGTCATGTCCTTGCTTGTACCAGATGAGCAGACCCATCTCGTCTCCTTGAAGCGCTGGTGTGACGTCACACGGCAGCTCCACAGTGCCCCCAGTCGGCGCGTGGAGAGACTCGATCTGAGCTGTAACAAGAAAAGAGGTTTCATTAGTGTAACCTTTTTTTTATTAACCTCCATTGGTCCCACTGCTGGGCAAAGGTCTCCTCAAGTCGTCTCCATCGCTGTTCATATTAAATTCTCACCAAATCTGGTGAATTATTCCGTTTACATACCTCGCTTGCTACGTACCGAATGAAAAACTATTGTTCTACTCGTACAACTTTATGGGTTATGCTAATGTATACTAATAATTCCGTTTTTGTACCGAATAGCAAAGTACAGGCAAGTTAAAAGTAAAACCACTTTATTTTATTCAAAACATTTTGCCGATTTATAGAATTGTTATATTATATGAAAACAATTGTTATTATTATAGAAACTTAAACTATGAGTGTATACTCGGCAAAATAAATTAACAACAAATTTGTTCCATGTCATGTAAATAGTATTTCTATAAAATCAAGTATAAAATTACATTAATAAAAAATGTGCATAGTATTTTTATCCTAAATAATTTAAAAAATCACATATTAATCATCAATACCAAAGTGTAAGTATTATTTGTAACCATCCTAATTTATAAATCAAAGATAAATCATTAATAACAAAGTATTCAACAAGTTGGACCAATTCTATGTATAATTTTAATATGGATATTATTCATCTATTTATCTTAAATAGGTAACCGTTTGATAAGTTAAACGCATAACAAACGCCTCTTGAACTTTGAGCCGTATAACAATTAGCTCAAGGTTCAATATAACAGTCTATTTATATTTATTGCATGCGGGTTGGCGATGGGGAAAAGCTGAGGGATTTGTAGCATCCCTCAGCTTTTTCCCTTAGTCGCCTGTACGACAACTACGGGACGAGATGGGGGTTACCCAATGTTACTCAAAAATTGTCAAATGAGTTGGTAAATGAGTAAAAATCACTCGTGTGTGTGAGTGTGATTTTTACTAAGGTAGAGAAAAAGAGTTTTTATTATACTCTTTGCTACAAGATGGAATAGAGGAAATGTTTTCCAATAACAATAAACCTAAGTCAACTGCTAAACGCGTTCCAAACCCCAGTTTATTCCTTTTGAGTAGGTTACTAACTTTTCAAAGCGGTATAAATGCGGAATACATAGGGTTGCCAACCCTTCTTTTTAAGTGAAAACTTCTTTAGGCGTGTTGGGCTATTTTTGAGATGGGAAAAAACCATTGAACTCGCGACACTGTTACCGTTACCGACACCTCTGTATATAAGTAGTGAAAACGTCTTTAGGCGCGTTGGGCATTTTTTGAGATGGAGAAAAACCATTGAACTCGCGACACTGTTACCGTTACCGACACCTCTGTATATAAGTAGTGAAAACGTCTTTAGGCGCGTTGGGCATTTTTTGAGATGGAGAAAAACCATTGAACTCGCGACACTGTGCTCAAGGTGCGTCAGCTCAGCGTGCTATGGAGACTGGACCACGCACTGGAAAGCGCAGTGTAGGCCGGCCAACCACTAGATGGAAAGACGACCTGGTAAAGGTTGGTTGACGTTGGATGCAGGCCACACAAGATCGGTCGCTCTGCAAATCTATGGGGAGCCCTATTCTCAGCAGTACACATCCTTTGGCTGATACGATGGTGATGATGACAAAAACATACCATTACTTCACTTCAAGTAAAAATACGTGAAATAAACGTTTATAAAACGTTGCGTTTCACCCACCTATCGGACTCCAGATTGTCAGTGTCAGGTTGAGACAAAAACATAAAATTACCAATCACTGCTGAAAACGCAAAAAGTGCATAAAAAAAATTATACAAAAAAAATATAAAAATTCATGATTTTTTTATGACTATACTTTTTATTTTTCTCTGTAACCAAAGCTAGTTAAATCTTTAAAAAAAGTTGGCAACCCTAAGAATATCCTTCACTGGTAAAACATTGCAAATACGATACTGCGACCTAGAAAATAAGAATCATTATTGCATTCATCTGTAAAATGCAGGCTACTTTGCATCAAAAGAATTACAACCTCAATACATTTTACTGCCTAGGGAATAAGGTTCATTATTGCTTAAGGTTTAATGCTAAAGTGGTGATTATCTGGGAGCTATCTAACTAATGAAACGAGCTGGCTTTTGAGGTAATTTGCTTGACTGCAGAACGATAAATGGTTTTCATTGGAAATGTATTAATTTGTAAAGAAATGGATAGGAATAACTTAGGAAATAAATTATAACAATGTAACTCATCATATCAATCACAGGACGTCCACTGCTGAATATAGCCCTCCCCCATAGATTTCCAGAGCGCCCGATCTTGTGCGGCCTGCACTCAACGGCTCCCAGCAACCTTTATCAGGTCGTCTTTCCATCGAGTGAGGGGCCGTCCCACGCCACGCTTTCCAGAGCATAGACTCCACTCGAGAACCTTTCTGCCCCAACGGCCGTCAGTTATTCGAGCTATGTGCCCTGCCCATTGCCATTTTAGCTTGCTAATCCTTTGTGCGATGGCGGTGAATTTGGTACGTCTACGAATCTCCTCATTTCTGATTCGATCTCGTAGATAAACACCAAGCATAGCCCTCTCCATAGCACGCTGAGCGACCTTGAGCATTCTTATGAGGCCCATAGTGAAAGACCACGGTTCTGTACCATATATTATCACTGGTAACACACTGATCAAAGACTTTCGTTTTAAGACATTGAGGTATTGTGACGAGAAGACGTCAAGAATTACATCATGGGGATTCATATAGTTGTGAGCTCAAGTGGAGTTAATCAGGACACTTGGCTAGATGTAGTGACAACAGGTGGATCAAGGCACTAACAGAGTGAAGGCCGAGAACTGGACATCGAAATAGGGGACGTCCAACAGCGAGATGGGTCGACGACATCCATGAGACCGTGGGTCGTAAGTGGTTCAGACTGGCATAGGATCGGGAAGAATGGCAGAAACAAAGAGAGACCTATGCCCAGCAGTGGCTGACATGGGCTGAGAATTATGAATGATGATGACGATAAGCTATATGGACATCCTCGGATACCTAATAGCATTAACAGCCGACCCCGTCTTGCTGAAATCAATCATCAAAATAAATAAATTTCACCCGAATTTGTCCAGGAACGGGAATTGAGCCCACGATCTCTTACACTCAGTTACCCACGCTACTCAGGTCGTCGAATTATCATAAACAATTGTCTGTTATTTATTACAATGAGGGTAGTGAGATCTTGCATTAAATCACGTGTGAATTGCTACTTACTAAAATTGTTATTACTTGGAATTTGCCTGTAGGAAGATTCCACTGTATTGGATAACTACGCAAAGGGGATTCCACACGATCAATCGTAATAATTTTTTTCCTACTGCATTACCAGAAGAGATCTGGAAGAGATAACTTTATTTAAGGATAAGATCGCCCGTTATATATTATCCAATAGATAACTACGCGGAGGGGTATACACACGATCACTCGGAATCATTACCATCATCATCGTCAATCAAAGGTTTTCTGGGTGAGCGCTTTCTTTAGCGATAAGACCGCCCGGTATACATTAACTTGTTTTTCATATGGTTGTACCTATCTTGTAAGGTATAATAAATTATTTTTATTCATTCATTTATTCATCATATCAGACGACGAGTTTACATCCAGTAGGACCTCCCACTGGATGTACTTACTTTTAAGTGATATTTTTTAATTCTCTGAATGAAAGGTCTGTATTTCAGAATCTCAAATTACTATTAAAGAACGAGTTATTTCATTATGGTCTGTAAAAAAAAATTAAACTAAAGTTTTATACAGACTGATGAAAATCTTTCTTGTATCCCAGAACTATATTTTAAGTGAAAACAATACTCAAACATTGATTTTTAAAATTTTGTGTTTTGTATTACAAGAATAGATCTTCGTTTGATCACAATCTCACTAGATGGTAAGCGATGATGTGGTCTAAGATGAAGCACGAAGATCTAGAAGAAATCCGTACACTCTTACCTCAAAGATACCCGATTTGTAGCATTCAGGAAAAACAGACGACGGTAAAGTCGTCGTTTCAGTTTTTTACAAGATTCATTTTGGTGAATGTGCGCAAGATCTTCATGAACTTATCCCTCCTTCTCCCTTCCACCACCGGACTAGCAGACGTACCGAGAAGTACCACCCATACCTAGTCGGCAAACCACCTTGCCATACCAAACTACACTTGAGAGCAATAAAATCGCACATCCGCACATTTTTACTTAAAAGTTAAATTTTTTTTTATTTGGAGCTTACAGCAAATTAAAATTAAATTAAATTAAAGTGCATAATCTAGGCATTCGCAGAACTGATAAAGGGTTGACATTTACCTTTAAAAACAACTCATTAGCAACAAAACAATAGACCCCCTTATGTCGCTCGATCCAGGTAAGGCCGGCGGCGGGATTTATCGCAGGTATAAAAGAGTGCATATTGAGGGAATGGTCATCATTTGCATACCAACGTACAGTGTGAAAGGTTCTCTATTGATATTGGCTTCAAACGGAACACGAAAATGGATACTACACCAGAAGTAGCCGCTCAAGTGGTTGCCCTTGTTGAATCGGGCAATTGAGTTTGAGCCGATTTACCGTTCGGCGTGTATACCAGAGGTATCAAGAGACTGGTGGCTACCAACGGCGACAAGGATCGGGCCGTCCCCGTGCTACAACAGAGCGTGATAACCGCTTTCTTATAACGACATCTTTAAGAAATCGTCGTTTGAACGCAGTTCAACTGGGCCAACGACTTCAAGAAGTTCGTGAAGTAGAAGTTAGCCGGTGGACAGTCAGAAGACGATTGAGAGAAGGTGGCCTGACTGCACACAGGCCAGCAAACGGGCCGAAATTGACCCCAGCCCACCGAGAAGCCCGCCTTCAGTTCGCTCGAGACCATTTGAATTGGACCGAAGAGCAGTGGAGTGCAGTCCTGTTCTCTGATGAGTGCAGGATGTGCTTGCATGGCAACGACGGACGGGGGAAGGTGTATAGAAGATCGGGAGAGCGATTTGCCCAATGCTGCATAACAGAACGTGTCGCCTATGGCGGTGGATCAATCATGTTTTGGGGAGGCATGTCTATGGAAGCAAAAACCGAGCTTGCCTTCATCACCGGACCGAATACTGGTCGCCAATCAAGAGGATTGACTTCCATACGATACATTGAGGAAGTACTCGAGAGCCACGTCGTACCTTTTGCTGGGTTTATCGGCGAAAACTTTCTGTTTATGCAAGATAATGCAAGACCGCATACTGCTGGCATAGTGATCGAGTACCTTCAAGAGGTGGATGTGACCGTTATGGAGTGGCCAGCTCGAAGCCCAGACCTCAATCCCATCGAACATCTATGGGACGAGCTGAAAAGAAGAGTTCGAGGCCGAGATGCTCCTCCATCGACTCTACAGGAGCTGCAACAGGCGATCGCAGAGGAATGGGAGGCTATTCCTCAAGACTTTATCAAAAGTCTAGTAACATCAATGAAAACACGGATGGAGTCAGTGATTCAGGCTAGGGGAGGGAACACTCGGTATTAATAACAAACTTTAAATTAATTTTATCTTTTAATTTCATAACTTTGACACCAATACTTGAATAAAGAATTTTTTACTAAACATGCATTTTTGTTATTGATCCACAAAAGCATTTTTATGTAATGATTGAAAGACAAATCAGATACCACTGGATAGGTATTAAAATAGACTATGAATCTGCATTACAGAAACATAATATTTTTTGTTTTTTTTTTAGTTATGTCAAAAAATCATGAATGTGCGATTTTTTTGCTCTCAAGTTTATTTGATTCAACTTTTCTTGTTAGCACAAGTAAGTAGTGGACTCACTTCCGGCGTATGTTTTTCCGGACCAGTATAATCTCGAAGCCTTCAAGTCCAGAGTGAATAGGTTCTGTCTACGCAAGCGTGCTCCATCTTGAATCACACCATCACTTACTATCAGGTGAGGTAGTGGTCAAGCGCTTGACTATATCCATTAAAAAAAAAGTGTTCCATACTGTACGTATGGAGAACATAATCCAAACGGTGAGATTGAATGGTACGTTATAGAGATATGGATGGTACTGAACCGTGCGTCAGCTCAGCTTTTACAACAAGCAACAAAACTGATGAAATATTGATCGTGTATCGAACCCTTATTTAAAAAAGTAGCCGAAAGGCAGCGAAGAAATATAGGGGTTAAAATTATAAGGTTCTATAATGATTGGATTGGACCCTTCGAGGGTGTTGTTAGACTATGGTTATTTTCTTGTTACATTATCTGTGGCGAAATGGTTATTTTCTTGTTGAGATTTACATAATCTGAAGTTTAAACTTGAATCGTTTGCGAAAGTTGTTGGAATCTTTTTTTAACTTAAACCCTCTTGGCAGTTTTAGTATCTCATATCTATTTATCAAGATTATTTGAGATAAACTCGAGTAGATAATAAAGGTATCAATTAGGCAACTGCAAGAAAAAGGTCATTCCAGAAGCGCTTTAGTAGTTTTTGAAGTACCTTAAACTGTTCGATTTTATTGTGTTTTACTTTGAATTAAAGAAAACTCTTTAATAACGTACACCTTCTTACATTTGACAGTGAGCAATGAGACATAATAGACAATAGAACAAGTTATTCAAATCGTACCGCATATATGTTAGGTAACCAATTCGAATAAGATACTACTTAGGTACTTTAGGTAGCTTTTCAATACGTACTTACCTAATGTACACGGTATACTATAAAATAAATTATAAATTTGTCAGTATATCTTTAGTTATCAGCAAAGTTTTCTATTATAAAAGTTTATACCTTTATACAAACATGTTTCAGGCAAAATAAATCATGTCAAATCATTTAATTTCATCTTAATTTGATGTACCCCAGAATAGTCTGTAACCGGAATAAATTATCTATCTATATTATCTATGTTGGGGTTCCTCAGTTGGTGTAATAAAAAGCAGTGGACTGTAGTTTATAGCAGGTTATATTGGACGGGAACGCGCGCCTAGTGTCCGTCGATTGGAATGAGTGATGGGTCGGCGCCGATGCGCGCTGGCGATCGGTGGTTTCAGTCCCCCCTGTAGTTGTCCCTGGCCTTGAAGGTGGCGAGCGATGTGGTGATTTGTCTCCGACATACTCTCCGGGTTGAAGCTGATAGGCAGGTGAAGTTCAACAAGGTTCTGGAAGGTACACAATTGCCGTTCGAATTATGGTTTTTCCCTTGGTCCTTAAGTCGGCTACTCGAACGACTTGATCTAGAGTTCCTGGCTAAGCAGCGTCCAAGCGCCCAGAGCATCGGTAGCGTTTTATCCTTTATGAGGACTAAGGAACCCAATTTGAGTTCACTTGTTGTAGTAGGCCACTTTATTCTTCTGTTGTAAAGTGCTGACGTACTCGCCGGAAAATCTTTTCCCAAAATGTTTGACGAACTCGAACGCGCCGGTTTCAAATAAAGTTTTGCCAATTGATCCCGTAGCATTCTATATGAGATAAATGTCATAATAATAGTCCAATTTTTCTCCCGGGAATATTTATTTTGCTCGTTGATTTTATTGCGTATATGTATTACGGCAACGCTCATCTGCCAAACAATTTATTGGTATCGTAAGGAATGTGCATTCTACCAGACAATGTGTAGAATTGAATGTAATTGCATTGTTATTTTTTACCATCACCATTTACAATCTAACTGTCAGTCCCTTTTATCTGTCTAAATAATGGTATAGGTGCTTACTTTATCTTTTCCAATGCTGTATCAATATCTTTTATCATTCGGCTCTGTATATTTTTCTGCGATTGCTACCATCTACCGTTCGCAGGTAGAGTAATGGCATAATGATTGCCAGTTATTGTACCGATTTGACTCGCGGGACTATTTATTTTGCTCGGTGAAGCGATTTTATCGTGTAATAATATGGCAACACTGGGAACATTAGTCAAAATTTAAAAGAGGAATACATATACTGTGCGGTGCTAAATTATAAACATAACAGAGTAAAGACTTAATTTTTAATTTAGCGTTAACTTTCTAATTTGAAAATAAATTCTCTAATTTGAGACAATGAAGTAATTAACTAGAAATATACAAACCATGCTGTGCCAAATAATTATAACAATTACACTGCGATGTTCTGTCGATTCCAATTAATATTTTTAAATGAGGTATCATGGTATCTACTGTATTTATCGGATACCACAGTATCCGATTTTAAATTGAACCTATTTTCCATGGCATCAATATTTTGTTAGTTTTAGATGAATAGAATAATAGCCAGGAATATTTTAATGCATTTCCATAGTTTGAATATTGTTTCATACCTCCGTTTGCGTGTTATCTATGAATATGTATAGAACATGACAGGAATAATATTAGTTTGTTTTGAAATTATAATTTAATCTAAATTTAACTATTATTAATGTCATCGCGCTCATGTTCATGTTCATGCTTTTGTAGATTAAAGCTGAGAGGATGGCATAGATAGGTACTGATTCATAATTAGAGATCGGATAAACGGATTCATATTTATCTAAAGTTAAAAGTTGGCTCGTATGAAAATCACTTTTTTACCGAAAAAATCACGTGATTCCGGGATCAACAAATTTATCATGTGTTAATTTTTATTTATTTATTTATCTACTTCACCTAGACTTATTAAAGCTGCATAGGTTTTTATGATTTATCACTTATATAGTCTAAAGAAATTCGCATTCTATGAAAAAACGCACTCTTTGGCACATAGGTATATTAGGTACACATAATGTTACAACGTAATATGGTTGCTTTTCCCTACTTTTATTATCAGTAATTTTTGAAGAAGCGAAAACAATCTTGTAACAAGTGTCAGATGGGGCCTATTACATCCTCAGGGGATATAAACATTTCGTAAGTGTGCGAGTGAGATGGCAAATTCTACCTGCTTAATATTTAACGTTAAATTAATACCTATGCATCCAACCCCGCCATCCCGGGATTTCTTTTAATAAAAATATTCTAAAAAGCCGATCCATCATTTGTTAGCAAAAATAAACTTTAGATAAATATGCATTCGAATGTCCGATCACTACTCATAATCATCAACATCACATCAGCCATAAGACGTCCTCTGCTTAACATAGGCTTCACTCATAGATTTGTCAATCATTTGGGGGGATTTGCCCCTATTCGCCATGGGCATGAGGGTTTGCGAGCGCAGTTGTCCTGTTGATGGATGAAATGGGGGACACTGCTGCTCCCAGCTTTTCACTTAGTCGCCTTGTACGACACCCACGGAACGAGATGGTGGGGGGGGGGGGGGGTATCTTATGCCGGGACACCCGCAGCAAGGTACTGAGTACTGACTGGGCGATTTCAATTAAAATTCTGCCTCAAACAACAGCAGTACATCCTTCACTCAACTAATACCAACTAAATAAAAAATAGATGAAAATTCTTTGGTTTTATAATGTGTTCAAATGGTAGTTAATTTCAACAAGCAATAAGTAATTCCTGTCGATGGTAGCCTATGTCACCCGGACCATAATAACGAATCCACCTCATTCATCAAAACAAAACAAAATCGTATGAGTAGTTCAGGCACTGCGGTAGAACATAGGTACCTACTACTGCTACAAACATAACCCTTCCTTCTGGATTTGCCGTAGTTGGGTAAAAATATAGGCAAATGAAAAAGAATTACATACCATTGGCTATTTTCAAGGAAATAGGGCTAATTGTAATTCTAATAAACTTTAACTTAGTTCTAATAATCCCATTCAAATAACTTACCCACAGTCAACACGTTTCAAACTAAAAATTCCCGGCTTCATACAAAAGGTTTGACAGCCGCCGCCATGTTTTTTTTACGCGGCAGGCGTCAATGCCTCATTATTATTCTATCATAATGATCTGGATCTCGATTATTCCGGGAACGATATCGAGATAAAGCGGTTCGCTTTTGTTAACGTCACCGGGCCTAAGATTGAGTTGGTCTGAATCACTTTTAAATAGTTTTCTAGAAATTATGGTGAACACGCAGGCCGTGTGACGCAAAAAAACGGAATTATTATTTAACAAAATTGGAAAGTTGCACTAAAAATCAGCGTCGAATACCTTTCTGCTTTTTCTACGAAATTATCACCAGCAATGTAAGATTTTTACCAAGTTTGGAACGAAGCACAAATTAAAGATTTATGTAAGTACAGTAGTCTCACTAATCCGGCACTGCAGTAGTACAGTACGTCCAATAATCCGGCACCCCCTAGTTTTTAGGGTTCCGTACTCAAAGGGTAAAGCGGGACCCTATTACTAAGGCTCCGCTGTCTGTCTGTACGTCTGTCTGTCTGTCTGTTCGTTCGTCTGTCACCGGGCTGTATCTCATGAACCGTACGAACTGTCTTATTTTGTTCACACTAAAGATCAAATTAGAATGAAATTTAAAGTGACATTTCTAAAAATAGGTCATATTTGTTATGATGGCATGTATTCGGGCAAGTTTTAGTGATCAATCAAATTGGTGTTGACTAAAACTAGTCCGTAATCACGCCTTCTTATTTAAAAATACTTAAATTTAGAAATGTCACTTTAAATGTCATTCTAATTTGATCTTTAGTGTAAACAAAAAAAGACCGTTCGTATTTTTTACAATTTTAGTTAGTCAGCGTAACAACAGAATCGCCACTAATAATAATAATAATAAAACTAGGATTGACCTGTATGATGGCATGCCTATACCTACCTCCGGACTATGGTTCATAATGGAATGTTCAGTGAATGTATGTGTGAGTATGAGAGTATGTGGTTGTTTGATATGTGTATGTGTGTGTGTGTGCGTGCGCGTGAGTGTGTCCATGTCTTGCGAAGATGTGTGGTGAGTGTTTGTGTGTGAAAGGGTGTGTGGTGTGAGTGTGTGAGAGAGGGTGTGTGGTGTAAGTGTGTGTAAGGCTGTCAGTTTGTGTGTATGTATAAATGGATGAGTTTGTTGTGTGTTAACTTATCATACATATCTTATGATAGTATGAATAACAGACTTTCAGTTTCAAGGTAGTTCAAACCTAGCAACCAACTTCTAACCATAAATTTGCATTTATAGCTAGGCATTGAGTAGTACTGTAAACTAGTATTTATTTTATTGTAGAGATAGGCTCCTAGGAAGTATGTATGTCGTCTAGCAAAAGTGGTATTACAACGGAAAGTGGTATTAGAAATCACGCGTTTCATATCCCAAAAAATGCAATGATCGTCGCACACTGTTTTTAAATTCTAATATCGCGTGCTTGGGTGCCACAGATTCTTACTAGTGCCATCTTGTACCTTTAGAGTGAAACGTATGTTAATAAGATGTTTTATTTTATTCTGTGTTCCCAAAGATTGGGTGCACCTGGCGTAGGCTTTACTAGAATTAGTGATGAGGCCCGAAGTATCGATAAAATATGCAAAATGTTTCGACGATTAATTTTGCATATTTTTGCGATTCTGCACAACTGTTGACGATCGATGTAAAAATGTTATGGCAATGTAATGGTTGCGAATTTATTGTTCGTTTATGATAGGTGGTATTTGTGGTTGTTTTTAAATGGTTGGTAGTCCAATTATGTCAGACCTGGTATAATGATGCATTTTAGTTTTCCTCTATTTTTTTATATTTATCCTGACCACCAGTTAAGTGAACACACACGAATCAAGGTGACTGGTAATAATAGTGTCTGTTTCACGTAAGCCGACAGCTAATGTATGGGACATATTACCGTCGTCTGTTTTCCTTGAAAACTAAAAAGTTGAGTTTACTATCTTAATGGTACATAACTACATACAAAAATTGTAAATTTAGAATATATTTCAGATTTACACAAAAAATCAAATGGTTTTTTTAAAGTCATGCTTTTTATTGTAAAAATGAGTTCATGATTTTAAATTTATTAGAATCTTCCTTTGGCGCAATTACTTGACATATTAAACCATTATATTATAATTTAGTTTTGACATACCGTTTTAGTAAGGAACCTATAATTTTATTTTAAATATCTGTAAAATTACCTACCTGTTTTGTTTTAGTATTTTGTTATGAAATTATTAATACATAATTATAGGTACTATCGTTGTAATTTTTAGTTGACAATAGCAAATAATAAATAATAATAATAAACATTGCTGGACATTTCACACAGCGCTATCTAGCCCCAAACTAAGCAAAGCTTGTACTATGGGAACCAGATAAGTGATAGAATACTTATATACATTTTTTTTTGTAAATACATACTTATAATAAATAGAGAAAAAACCAGACCTGGAACAAATATCTGTAGATCTTGCAAACATTTGTTCCGCAGCGGGGATCGAACCCGCTACCTCCTGCGTCTCAGCCGGCTATTCGCCCACTGCACCACGGAGGTCGTCAACATTTAGCAATATTATTTTTAATTAATCATTATTAGTTTTATGATGTAAAAATTTACATGTCTGTTGTTACATTGTTTATTCCAATGTTATAACAAAGGTGAAAAAAAAAAACTCGAAGAACTGACGGCGTTGGGGCAAATAGGTTCTAGAGTGGAGACCGAAAGCGCAGCGCAAGACGGCTCCCCACTAAATGGAAAAACGACCTGATTGAGGTTGCTGGGTGCCGTTGGTTGCAGGCTGCGCAAGATTGGTCGCTCTCTGAATACAGGGTGTTTGGTAATATATTAACGATATTCAAGTGACGGCTTCTCAAAACATAAAAAATTCTTCTCGAAAAAAAAACTACCAGTTATATTATCAAATTTTAAAGAAAATCGTCAAAGTTTAGGTGATCAATTCGATATAAAACTTACTGCCACTACTCTTGCAATCGACATCCAAAAATAAAGGCCGTAATCCACAAAAGCGTAGATTTGAGGCCTATGTTCAGCAGTAGATGTCTTATGGCTGATATGATGATGATCCAATATGGAACAGACTACTTGCGTTTTTCTTTCCTAAAAACTAAAATTTTTAAGTAAGAGGTTCCAGGATGCCTTCTACATCTACTAGCTCCGTCTAACATCATCGCTTACCATCAAATTGTAGTCAAACGAATAATTTTCTACGTAAAAAAAAAATGTTTACAAAAGTAAATTGTAAAATCTGACTCTTTTTAACCACCCACTCAAAAAAGGATGTTCTCAATTCGGCTCTATGTATATTTTTTTTGTTACCTCAGACCTTTCGAATGGGTGAACCGATTTTAATGATTTTTTTTACTTGATAGCTGGTGCTTCCCGTGTGGTCCCATTTCAATTTGGTCCAGTTCTGACTATGACATCCATGAGAAAACCATATAAGTCTTAAATTTGTATTAAGTATGTGCGCGACAAATTAACGAATAACTCAATATCACGCCAACAGATTTCGATGGTTCTTTTATTATTGGAAAGGATGTACTTCAAGGGTAGTTTGATGAGAGTTTGGTTAGGTTAACCGACTTCAAAAAAGGGGACGATTCTCAATTCGACTGTATTTTTAAGTGCGAATATTCCAGTTAACTTTGAAGTCGGTTGTTAGATTTAAAAAAAACTATATTATTGACTAACAGAAATACAGATTTCAATGCTATTTGTTATTTAAAAATTAGTGCAACCAGAACAACGCCTTTAAAAAAACTAGTTAATAAAATATTATATTACTATATTTATAAAATATGATCCAAAGCTGGTTGAAAAAATAATTTAATTTAATTTAATTAATAAATGTAAAGTCAGGAGATATTTTAGACAATCTAAGGTCACTGATATATCCCAGAGGATTATTAGCAAGCTGAAGGGGGAGTGGGCGGGGCACATAACTCGAAGAACTGACGGCCGTCGGGGCAGAAAGGTTCACATAAAGGTTACGTTAAGTACCTATTAGCCCGATAGCAGTTCTTCAATATTCCGTAAATTACTTTATCATGGAGATACTTGTACATCTCACTTAAATTAACAAATAATGTTTTAAACAAAATGCGTGTCACCGCTTTTACGACATTAATATCAGGGGTTGTTGTAAAATAGTCTTTTTTTTACTAATTCATTACTAAGAATTTGTTTAATTTTTAATCTATCTTAATTTCAAGTTTTAAAATATCAATGAAACAGCCTGTATAAAAAAGGTAAACAAATCATATTCATATATCATGTAAGTAGTAGGTACCTGTTAAACTGACTAAGCGGCATCGGCGCAAGGGCGCCGCCATTTATTGGAAATGTATCGATTACTGGATATATATTCAAGCTACCTCTCAAAAATTAGTTAATACGATTCTGCACATGTGTTTTAAATTAATGTCGTGAATGCGGTGACAGACTGTTTGAGTAGACTTATGTAAACTATTTGACTTTCATTAATTAATTATAGCTAGCTGTATAGTTGCTAAAATCTTGAATTATTCTGTTTGTCTATGTAGGATATTTTGTGAGAATTTAGTTCTATTGAGAGATATACCTGTAATTGGCTATAAAATTTCATTACTTATTTAACTAGTTATTTAAGACACTTTGTTCTAAAATTTAAGCTGTTGGTATTGAAAAATAAATAAAAATTAAATATCGAATATCGATAAAATACCTCGCATTTCATGTCCCATCTCTAGTCGATAGAAGTGTCGACCGTAAAGGCACTACAAAAGAATTCTCCACGAATCTTAAATTTTGAATAGGCTCGTATGCACAAAATAATCATTTTCTTACGTAGCCACAGATATCTAAAATAAAATTATCTGGAAGTGGCATCCTATTTTATTTCAAAAAAGGAATACTGAAATCATCTTCATTGCTAAAGTTTTGATTGTACAACCTCTAAATATCAATACAAAATTGTCATACATTCTATATTGACACTTTTGTATCATACTAAATTCGGAATATTAAGCATTAGTATTTTTAATATTAATAATACAAAAACATAATCAGGTAGTAAGCGCAAATAATATCCAGTCTATGAAAATGTTGCCCGGAAGAGATAGCTTTAAGCGATAAGGCAACTTATTGTATAAAGACTAGATGGACAGACGATCTGATAAAGGTTGCTGGGAGCCGTTGGGTGCAGGCCGCACAAGATCTGTCGCTCTGGAAATCTATGGGGAAGGCTTATGTTTAGCAGTGGACGTCATTTGACTGGTATGATCATGATGATAGATATTTATAAAAATGACCAACTAAAATATAGTGATATACAATAACTATTATTATTCTAAATAATTGATGATAAATCGGTGTTTCGACCGACAATGTTTCGGTTTAATTCGTGAACCTTCACAATTCCCCACGCGTGCGAGGCGAGACGTTATTCGGAGCGGAACGCACTCACCCTGATGAAGGTTCACGAATTGAACCGAAACATTGACGGTCGAAATACCGATAAGTCGGTACGTGATAAATCCCGTATTTATAATAATAAATAAATAAATGAATACTGCTGGACATTTCACACACCGCTATCTAGCCCCAAACTAAGCAGAGCTTGTACTATGGGAACCAGATAGCTGATGGAATACTTATATATATATATATATATATATATATATATATTTGTAAATATATACTTATAATATATAGAAGAAAAACATCCAGACCCGGAACAAATATCTGTATATATAGCAAACATTTGTTCTGCGGCGGGAATTGGACCCACTAGCTCCTGCGTCTCAGCCGGCTATTCGCCCACTGCGCCACTGAGGTCGTCGATAATGATTGAAATCAATCACAAAGTTTTCTAAGTAAAACAATAATTATTATTTAAATTATTCTACTACTTGGTTAAAGTATAGAAAACTGCCCAGTTTTTAATCAAACCTATATCCATTGGGATAGAATTAATTGCCAGTTCACTCGAGTGAGTCTTACAAATGATTCCTCTCGGCTCGAGTGAGGTGAGATCGATCTTTGATAGACATTACGATAGTTACTCGAGTCTTATACTTCCCTACCATGGAATAATGTTCTATTTTACTATGGATGGGTTCTCCTTTAATATCCTATTGCTCGCTATTATGCGTACAGCCTTAGTGGTCTTCAAGTCGTGAGGGAACAGTTTACTTTTAAATAATTAGGATTAATTAAGTATTTGCAAGCTTGTCACGCCACCAAACAACACAGGAAGATTCGTAAACGCCTTTAAAAATCACTCATTAGTTGATGTGAAATGATAAAACTGACCAAGTGCGAGTCGGACTCGAGCCCCCCTTAAATATGTGTTTTATTTTATTAAATTTATATTTAAAAAAATATTTAACTAAATATTCTGTGAATATTTCAAGCGTCTACCTGTTGCCGTTATCAATATCGAGCAAAAACAAGCAAAAAAAAAATACGTTTTGTTGTATGGGACGACAGACGGACGGACAGACAGCGGAGTCTTAATAATAGGGTTCCGTTTTACCCTTTGGGTACGGATCCCTAAAAATGAAAAAAAAAAATTACTACAAAATGCACATGGTACTTGGGTAGCTTAACTTAGGTATGTACATAATTAGGTCTATCAAACATAGTTTTATGGCAGTCAGTACATTTTCGTAGAGTAGGGTAAACATTTATAAAGATGCCTGTCGTCTCCTCACTAGGCTAAACCTGTATCGAGGAAGCATACAACTTTTCTTAAACTATTATTATTAACGAGTTATTTTCGTATTTACCAAAACGTTTTTTTATACTAATTAAACGCCTTTTTTCACGCCTTTTGAAGGCCTAATGTAATAGAGGTATCCTGATATCCCAGATACTTTAAATAATACTCGTATAACAAAGGGGTAGGTTGATAAATAGAACAGAATCTTGGCAGGTATGTGGTTCCTTTGCTTACACTACAAACACGTTCTGTGTGGTTTCGCCGTTATGGAAACCACACAGCAAAGGAGCAAGCTTCAAAGAATATTTCTCCAATTTCGGTTGTAACTAACGATGGAGAATGTAACCATGTTACTTTTGAAACTATCATGGTTATGAACACTAAATTATTATAATTAAATATTTATACTAAGAGCGAGATGGGAAAACCAAGTTTAATAGTTACAATATAAATTAGGAAATAAACAAAAGAAGTGCTTAAGTTTAAATACTTAACTAGTTAGTTTAATACGCCTTGCCTGAGTCTGTGTTTCCTGATAACTACAACCTAGGGATCTTAAGTCGCGAGTGAATAGGTTTCTTCTAGGCAAGCGTGTACCATCGTAGACTGCATCATCGCTTACCACCAGGCGAGATAGTGGTCAAACGATAGCCTATAATTTATTAAAAAAAAAACAATAATAAAAAAATAAACCAAATAACCTAGGTACATAGATCTCAGGGTTGGGTGGGTGAGGTCGTATCCGAATTACGTTAAACAACCACTCCAGCTAATCACACACACAATACCACACTTAATTACACATTTTTGGTCTTAGCAAGAGCAGGAGTAGCAGCGTGATAGAAATGTAAATATCTCCAAACGTATGTAGGTACCGCTCAGTAATATTTCCAAACTACGCTCGCTGCCTTTTCCATTGACTCTACATCAAAAAAAATGTCGTCGTGGGAGTTAAAAAAAAACTTTTGCTTAAACATTCTTCTACCTTCAACCTTTTTGCTCGACTGCGAAAAGATTATGCATAAGCGTTGAAAATTACTTCAAGATTCGTTCTTTGTAATTTTTCGAAAATCTGTTTGTGTGTGAAGGTTTTTAAATTGGGTATTGGATGTCCGTGAAATTTAAGATTTTTGAGGAGTCATAATAGAAGGTTAACCAAGTCTTAAAAAAATATTTAAAAACAGTAGGTATTTGGTGTTTCAGTGTTCATACATATTCATACATACAATGTGTTAAAACTTAATTCTACGGCCCATATAAATACTTTAGTGACTAACATTACATATTATAATACTTAAAACTATTTGCTCACACGTACAGTCTGCGATGTGGGTAATGGGTAATAAGTTTGTATTTTATTTATTACTAGCTGCTAGCTAGAGAACTTAGCATAGCAAGCTTTGAGATTGGACTTGGAATGAACAGGGCAAAAACCAAGGTCATGACCAACAGCGTTAAGACCAGAATAACGGTGGATGCAGAAGACCTAGCATACGTCCAAGAGTATATCTACCTAGGCCAAATAGTCTCCTTCGAGGACAGGCAGGTTAAGTAAATCGCTCGGCGAACCAAAAATGCCTGGAGGAGCTATTGGGCCATGGGAGATACGATGAAAGGAGATCTTCCTTTAACGCTCAAGAGAAAGCTAATGGACGTATGCATCCTTCTCGTTTTGACATATGGTGCGCAGAACTGGTCACTGACTAACATTTTAAAGTCCAAGCTCAAAGTTTGTCAGCGTGCGATGGAACGCAGCATCTTGGGTGTCAAGCGAACGGATAGAGTCCGGAACACTGAACTGTGCTCAAAGACCAAAATTGTTGACGTAGCCACCAAAGCCGCTCAGCTGAAGTGGAACTGGGCTGGGCATGTCTGTCGCATGCCAAGTGAGCTGTGGGCAAGGATAGCCATCGAGTCGATGGCGTCCTGATCCAGCGAGAAGGCGACGCGGCAGACCGAAACGTAGATGGCGGGACGAGCTGGATAAATTCCTAACGGATTGGCCACAATCAGCTCAGGACCGCCAAGTCTGGAAAGAATGGGGGGAGGCCTTTGCCCAGCAGTGGGACACGAATGGCTGATAATAATAATAATAACTAGATGCTGCCCGCGTCTTCGTACGCGTTACACTACTATATGTGAAGATAACCTAGAAATAAAGCTAAACTCGCTGTTGCAACTTGACTTGACACCCCATTTTTATCCCATGGGAACTGATTTATGGGATAAAAGGTAGCCTATGTGGTAATCCTGATTATAATCCACGTATATATACCAAATTTTATCGAAATCGGTTCAGTCGTTACGATTGAGATTGTACGTGATTGAGTAACGAACAAATAAATAAACAAACATCCAAACTTTCACATTTATAATATTATTGTAATAATTATGTTTTTGTATTTTTTTTTTGCTTTTTTCTGTGTTGCCTTTCTTGGGATAAAATAAACGTTTTTTTTCTTTTAGATTGTTTTCACCTAGTGAAAAGCGTCTTTAAAGCTACGTGATCTCTGCCCCAACGCTCTCAGAGCCATGTGCCCATACAAATATGTATACAAATATGACATTATGAGTAGTAGAGTTCATTGTGAAAGGGCTCGCCCGGGGAAGTACTACCAAAATACCGATTTCTGCTGCCAAGCATTGTTGGTTTGATTTGAAGGTTGCCGGTGAAGTTACAGGAACATGATGTTTAAAACCTGTATGCCTCAAGTTGATGGACGCAGGGCAGTGCATCGAAGGGCACGTATCAAAGTGCGTAATCTACGAGGCAATACTTTGTGTGATGGTTACCGCTTAACATCAGGTGGGACATAATATGCTTGCTCCATTACCAGATCATATAAAAATAAAAATAACAACATTTTAAAATCTTTTTAATATTTCGTCTATTTAAGAAGACAGGGTGAGTTTTTAATTCAATTCAATTGTTTATGTCAGACTAACGCAAACACAACATTAAATAGGAGGCAAGTACATAGTCCATATCTATCTATATCTATAATACATATATATAAAACAAAGTCGGGTTAGATGCACTATTTATAACTCAAGAACACCTTGACCGATTTTGATGATCTTTCATTTGTTAGATTTGTCTACGCCCCGAATAGCAGAATAACTATTAAAATATCGGAAAATTAACGCAAAAAAAAAATTATGAAGAAAATTCATTTTCTCATACATAGATGCAGCTAATGATGGCCGATTGACAATTCTACCGGCGACGTACGTTGGCAGCCCGCGTCATATGCATGGCAAGGCGGTACGAAGTTCGCCGGGTCAGCTAGTTAAAATACACAAATCCTTGAACTTCAAATAAAAAACTACTTTACTTCCAGCGACAATTACACAAAATGGCGTCTGTATTTTAATTCTAATCTTTTTACTGTTGATAGTTTAATAATTGCTTTTTAATTGAAGTCTACTGTAAAAGAACATTTGAATACTTACTGAGATAACCTTTTCGTTAATGGTCAAATGAAAATGGCTGAAAAACCACTATAACAATTAATTATTAAAAGGTCGACGCTTTTGAAATAAATGAGTTTGTTTACGACACAAGTAACAAATAACGAACACACAAAAAATACTGTAGAGACAAATAGAAAATAGCTCACTTAGTATGTCGTAAATAAATAAATACATTTCGGGGAATGTGCCCAGGTACGATCTGATCCCGCCATCTCCCTTCCATCAAAGAACAAGCAGGCGCACGGCTCAGTACCATCCGTACCTAGTCGATATACCACCCATTCGCACACACCGTTTTGGTTTTACGTTCTTGATGCGTACAGCTAAGGTATGGAACACTTTACCGTCGTCTGTTTTTCCTAAAGAATACATTCTAGGCCTCTTTAAGGTAATAGTGAATAGTTTCTTCTAGATCTTGGTGCTTCATCTTAGACCACATCATCGCTTACCATCAGGTGAGATTGTGGTCAAACGAAGATCTATCCAATTTAAAATAAATAAATAATAATAATGCTGGAGCCCAGTAACTGATACAATACTTATACGCTTTTGTGCTGGCTAAATCGTAAATTGAGCATCCACTCAATGAATTTCTCAAACTGTAAAAGAGCCTTACAGTCTGCTCTATCCAATCTATCTTACGAGGAAACTGAGGAGTTACTAACCGTAATAATGAAAGATTTTAAATATTGTATAGTACGTAAAACTTATACCTTCCTATGTTTTCACTTAGTTTTTTAGTTATTTTTTCATTATGTAAATAGATTGTTAAAGTTTGTTAATTTGAGTACTCATAAGTTACCCCAGTCCTCCCTTTATCGTCTGAGATACAGGTTCTCCTAGTTCAGGCAATGTATAAAGTGTTACACCTATAAGTAGATATTAATCCCTAATGCTAATCTTAGCAATATGAAAATGATTAAAGATTTATTTATTTATTATACGAGTAGTAGCTATAAAGCGAGTGAGCGAGTGCGGCGGGCGATACGCGTGCGTTCCGTTTCAATGGTTCATCTCATGGCGTGTGTTTTGACCGCCAAGCGAGCATCGCTGAGCGCGTATCGCTGAGCGAGTATCGCTGAGCGAGTGTTGTAGTCGCTGCGACAAAATAGTAGAGAGCGAGTTCTCGCCGGCAGTGTGAACGGCCAGCGATCAACTATTAATATACGTGTCTCTTTTACTGACACGGAATCTATATCTTTTGTTCGTTTCTTGAGCGAGAAAATAGTTGATAGTTAATCGCTTACTCGCCGGCGGTGAGACAAGTGCCATTAAGACCCACTCTATTATCTCGCTAATTTGACGCCTGACGTGGAGTGGGCCTAAAGCGAAATTGGTATCGCATCCTAAAAAGAGGAAGGTTGCGAGTTCAAGTCCCGTCCAGCTCAAAATTTTTGAGATAGTTCTAATAATCTTATCTTATGGTTCATAACCCTTTACATAAATAACATGTAAATTAAATGTCACGCCATCCGACTAGCGATGTTACGGGTAAAATGAGACATTGAATTATTTGAAATGTGCTCGCCAAATAAGTTTAGTACTGGAACTCAGCAAGATATGACAAGATGCAAAGATTTTTTTGTTACTTCATATTGTGTTAATTTTTTTATTTTGTATGTGCATTAAGGGTGTTTTGCTTGAAATAAACGTATTTATTTTTTTTAATGTGAAAACTTCTTTAGGCGCTTTAGGCATTTCTAAGATGGGGAAAAAACATTGAACTCGCGACACTGTTACCGACACCTCTGTATATAATTTGAAATGGGAAAAAACCATTGAACTCGCGACAATGTTACCGACGCCTATATATAATTAGATTATTTTAGTTTGTGGAGGGGCATAAAATTCTTAGTAAATGTTCATGTTTATGGGACATCCATCATGATCATTTCGCAACATGTAATTTTTTTTAAGTGAAAACTTCTTTAGGCGCGTTGAGCATTTTTTGAGATGGGAAAAACCATTGAACTCGCGATACTGTAACCGTTACCGTTACTGACACCTCTGTATATAAGTATCTCGTAGTTGTTCAAGTTTTCACTTCTATCGCCATTCCCGGAGTGCCACTTTGTTTCCTTAATGCAAACCTCAAAGATACAATTACATTATTTCATGTATGCTATGAATTTCCCGTTCCCGTGGAAACTTCGGGATAAAAACTATACAAAACACTCTTGTCAAAGTGACACGACACTTCATGTAACCCAAACCTTTGTTTGGGGGTTGTTGAGATATTTGGGTTCAAGAGGGGTACAAAAAAATGAAAATGAGATTATTATGTCAAATGGGACGACAAATGAAAGATCTTCATTAATTAATTTCGACACCGTTTTTATTTAAAGTTTAGTCTATGCTGTTTTTGAGTTATTAGCCGTAATAAATACCTACTGAACTTTGACGAAATTCGCAGGGTACACCAGTGACCCCACAAATATAGGCAAAAGTTGAAATCCAGAATAACTGCAATTTCTACCCCAAAAAATGTAACCAATTAACATGAACTCGTTACCTGTAATTTGAATGAAACTGTAGGTCAAGTTAGTTGAGTATGCATTTCGTGTCACTATTTTGATAGTCAAAGATTATGCGAGATCTCAGTTCAGGGCGAACAACTAGTTTATTTCAGTGAACTTTTTACATCTAACTAAAACAATGTGTGTGTGTTCGGGGGTGTGGATGTGTGTAGGTGTGTGTATGCGGAGGTCTGCGTGTGCGAGGGTTCGAAGGTGTGTGTGTAGGAGTGTGTGGTACTTTAAAAAGGTAAATATCCTGTAGTGAAAAATGCCTGGAATAGTAGCGCTCTTCGACAATAGAGAACCACGAAATATCCTACCAAATTCTAATCTTCATAACAATAAATATCTACCTATTCAAAGCACGGTACTTTTAGTTATTTATGGCAGTTCCCTAGGGTACTGTAAAGTACTTCCGAGACTATAAAAGGAATCTTTTCGACCATTCTAGGCCACTAAAATTGGTACGCAATCCTTCCTGTAATATATTTTTGCCGGGTAGTTTGAGGTGGAGTCATAATTTTACGATTATGAAGCTTGATTATCCTCCTTATGGCGCTCAAATCTGCCCCCTATTCTCTCTCTTTGTCATGAAAGTCATCAAGAGTTGGTCACTATTAATCCTTGACAGTTCTTGAAAGTAATTTTGAGTAGTTGAGTCAACCGTCAATTCGCCCGCTTGCCTACCTAGTCTACATACCTATCTTTACAAATATTATAATATCCATTTACATAACAATCAACGTTGAGGCCGTTGAGGCAGAAAGGTTCTAGAGTACCACTCACTGGAAAGGGCAGCTTACGGCCCCCCACTAGATGGAAAGACGACCTGATAAAGGTTGCTGGGAGCCGTTGGGTGTAGGCCGCACAAGATCGGTCGCTCTGGGAATTTATGGGGGAGACCATGTTCAGCAGTGGATGTCTTGTGGCTGATATTTTTTTTTTATTTATTTAATTGTGAACTTTCTACATGTAACTAAAACAAAGTGAACACTGGAAACTGCATTAGTAAAATACTGTGTCGCAGTTTCCAGTGCCCGTACATACAACTAAATGAGTTTGACGTTCCTTCCTGATTACGATATGATGCTGATTTCTTTCACTTTAAACACTGCAGCTATATAGAAATGTGGTACTATAGCCAAACAAGCACTTTTTTAACCAGAAATAGTGTCTCCTGCCAACTGCGCTCCTTTCCACCTTCCCTTGTATTATCAGTTGCAGTACCTTCAAAGTATCTTTAATTTCTCATGACCAGTGCCGGATTAAGCTAACTTGATGCCCTAAGCAATCTTTCCCTGTTCGGTCGATCAGCTGGGGTAGCGAGCGGAAGTGAGGCCATGACTGTGACCGAACCGAACGTCAACGACAATTTAAAACGCGCGGGTTTTGAAATTGCTTTAACTTTCGTGTGCTCGTTTTTCTTTCTCGGTCGTCTCTGGTGCCCCCTTAGAAGGGATGCCCTAAGAAATTGCTTAAATAGCTACTCAAGCTTTCTACGCTTCATCAAACCTCGACACTCTAAACGCGAACTGATTAAATTACAACGTAAGTGAAGTCACTAATTCGTGGCAGAGTACGATGTATAATAAGACCCGGTTCATTTCATTTATTTTCCACTTTACAGAACACTAAGTTAAATCATATTCAGAATCTATCAATAACTGTTGTAATAAAATAAAATTAATTAATTAACTTGTCTGGTACAGCAGTCGGGGCCGGTGCGGCGGCAAATTCAGCCGAAGTTCTCAAGCGGCGCAAATATGGAAGTCTCGACAGAGCTTACGTATTTGAGCCATTTGGGATCGAGACCCTGGGTCCATGGGGTACCGGGGCCCATCGCGTTTTCATAATTCTTTCTGAGCGTCTGGTCGAAGCGACGTGTGATCCGAGAGCTGGCGCTTCTGGGTCAACGCATAAGCATTGCAATTCAGCGGGGCAGCTAGTGTCTTGGGGACAGTTCCACCTGTTAGTGATCTGGAGCAGTTGAGCTATCTATAGATCGTTTAAAACGGTCTGAACGTAAAATTAATATGATAGTAGCTCAAACAGACAGGTATGGGACTAATTATGTTATTATATTATATGTCACGTTAAGTTAAGTTAGCAGCGACATCTAGTTTTGTGAGCGGTATACCAAGAAACTTGTAAGGCAAATATCTAAACATATGTTCCAGATATAAATTTCATTTTTTTTGTAATACTGCATATTACCATATCTATCAATCATATTAATACCAGATTTTTCGCTTTGCAAACTTCGGAAATACAGGGGGACGCTGTTTTTTTCGACATTTTCCATCATAACTCCAAACTAGACAATATTAAACAAATTAAAATGGTTTTAGAATATGTATATTAAGCTTTTATCTTCGATATCCCACTTGTCCTAGTTAGTCAATTTTGAATTTCGATTTTGACCCCATTTTAACTTTTTTGGCCATTTGATCAACTCGCAACTCTAATTGACCGAGCGAGCGAAGCGTCTCAGTTTTGAGATTGGCCAAAAAATGCTTTTGACCGTCTGTCTGTATGTTCGCGCCTACAGGTCGCATTTTTCAACCGATTTTGACGAAATTTGGCACACAAGTTCCTTGATTTATTTATATTTTTTAGTCGATCGCGATATTTAATTGGGGAGGAAATAGGGTAGAAAAGGGGGGAAGTTTATTAGAACGTTATTTGTCAACGGATTTCAATAAAATTGAAGAAGCACACTAAGGACTTCATTCTACACAAGATATTGCGAAAAAAAATTCAACACGGGAAGTGGAGGTGGGAAGTCGGGGGGATGTTTGCTGTAGCATTACATATAGGGTTACAGGAAAAATCGTGCTAGATCCGTTAAGGGCGTGGAGTACCCATCATTTCTGACTTATTTCACTATGAAACACCCTACCCTAAACTTAACCCTTTTCGAGATATTCGACTTTTAATTTTTTTATTGAAAATTCCCGATTTTTAGGCTACTAAATTTTTTTTTGTTTATTTTGTGTATCTTATTATTATTATTATTGCATTTTTACATCTATAATAAGATGCTTTAGGACGTCAACCATTAAAATAGTGCATAAGTTAATTGAATAGACCGTAGTAGACAAGTGAAAGTTAAGAAATAAAAAAAAATATTAGAAAGTTTATTTTTCTCTAAGGGATATCTAAAAAAAATATTACGGCAATGGTTCGGCAGATGTTTTTTAAAATATCTACGTTTCATCAGCTATCTAACAAGGTATAACAATTGATTGAGAAGATTGGACTTTTGCAGATTTATGCTAAATGCTGACGTAGAAGACCCAGATTTTCTAAGAAATATCTTGTGGACGGATGAGTCCAAATTTGATAAAGATGGCATAACTAACTATCACAACGCCCATTACTGGGCCCCAAAAGAGCTAAGGAATCCCAATAAGAAAAGAGTGAAGGGGTCCCAACGAAGATTCAGCGTGAATGTGTGGATGGGCATTATCTCCAATCATTTGATTGGACCTTACTTTCTCCCGGATAATCTAAATGGGGAAAGCTACGAAAATTTCCTGAGAGCAGACTTAAGTGATTTGCTGGATGATCTGCCACTCAACCTGATCAGGGACATGTGGTTCCAACACGATGGCTGCCCTGCCCATTTCAGGAGAAGTGTCAGAGACTGGCTGGACACAAATTATCCAAACAAATGGATAGGACGAGGTGGACCGTTGCCATGGCCAGCAAGAAGTCCGGACCTAACCCCCATGGATTTTCACGTGTGGGGGTGCATGAAAAGTCTTGTGTACAGCGAGCCGAATCCAGTTTCGTCTGTGGAAGACTTACGAGAAAGGATTGTGGATGCAGCCAATAAAATGAGGACCACGTTAACCACTGGAGTAGTAAAGACTGGTCTCCGTAGAAGGATGCGACAATGTATCAGAAATAGAGGCGGCCATGTTGAACATGAACTGTAGTATAAGAAAAAGTTGTGTGAAAATCTTTAATAAATGACATTTCATGCTTACCTATTATTTTATTTTACTTTTTAGGGCTAAGTATAAATTTTCTTCTCCACTGTCGCCTATAAAACTAAATTTTTTTCAATGGATTTGAATAAAACCCTAGATTATTATACCTCGTTAGATAGCTGATGAAACGTAGATATTTTAAAAAACATCTGCCGAACCATTGCCATAATATTTTTTTAGATATCCCTTAGAGAAAAATAAACTTACTAATATATTTTTTTACTTCTTAACTTTCACTTGTCTACTACGGTCTATTCAATTAACTTATGCACTATTTTAATGATAGACGTCCTAAAGCATCTTATTACACATGTAAAAATGCAATAATAATAATAATAAGATACACAAAATAAACAAAAATAAATTTAGTAGCCTAAAAATCGGCAATTTTCAATAAAAAAATTAAAAGTCGAATATCTCGAAAAGGGTTAAGTTTAGGGTAGGGTGTTTCATAGTGAAATAAGTCAGAAATGATGGGTACTCCACGCCCTTAACGGATCTAGCACGATTTTTCCTGTAACCCTGTATATAAAAATACAAATATATTTTTTTTTCTGAATATTTGTACCTACCTGTACCAATCAGACTACATAGTCCTCTTTACCTTCACGAGACGAATCCGTAGACACCAGATTCGACCTCCTAGGACCTAGGGAACGCGAGTAATCGCTAAGCCAGGGGAAAGGGGAAAGTGTCGGTTATTGCATGGTTATAAGGGCTCGCGAGGTCTAGTGTTCTGTCAGAACCACTAGTAATGGTAATAATAATTAGTATTATTTGGCTCACTGGTGGTATAACCAAGAAGGCATATTAAAGTGGAACTGGGCAGATTACGTTTGGTTGGTAAATTATCCAAAAGCCTACCCTATATAATACCCTTTTAAAGACTAACTTAATTAACTTTATAATCATGTTACAATACACAGATTACCTCAATTTACGGTGCAAAGTATTAAGTAGGTTAACCTGAACAAAGTCCTTAGAAAACAGCTAGATAACTCTACTGAAGTCACAGTGAATATTAAATACAATGTTAATAATGCAAGTCCTTCAATAATAAAAAAAAACTGTTTGAAGGGTGCTGCTGTAATTAAAGGGACATGAGAATTGTCACCCGTATGTCTCAGAGTCACGGGTATAATGCATTGCATTACCACCCTGAAATAAGGTGCTACATGGCCGCCATGTTGCTTAACCCTATTCATTCTAAAAAACCTTGCTCTGCTTTCATGTTGCTAAAACCCTATTTGGTCTTACAACCTGTTTTGTTATGTACGACATTAATTTAAAACACACATCCGGGATCGTATTAACTGATTTTAGAGGTGATACCGGTAGCTTAAATATTTATCCAGTAATCGATACATTTCTCTGTTCGCAACATCGTCGCCTTTGCGACGCTACTGCTGAATCTTTAAATGGTAAATAATTTAAAAAAAACCCCATTTTACAACAATATGAGCCATTAGCCCTACCCGTGTTTCTATTTAATGTCGTACATAACAAAACACTTAGTATACATAAATCTACCTCTTACTTCCTGTAAAACTTTCTAACCATATGGAAGCAATAAACGTAATTAAGTAATGAGATTTGCAATTCAGTTGCGCATTGTACTCACGTAGCTAGTAACCCAGCTATTATTTTAAAGCTGTGACAAAGACGTAAACATGATTAACATAAACAAGCAGAACTCCCAAGTTCTCTTGTGATTGGAATTAGGGTAAGTTTTAATGAGGAATCCAGTTTTGGTCTTAATTACCTGATATTTAGAATATTTGTTTGAAGTCCTCGAGGACAGAAAGAGCGAATGTTAGCAAGTACGGCCATAGACACAAAGACAGGGGCATCAAACTTATAACTACCCTCGTTTTGCGTCGGAGGTTTAAAAAATACTATAGTCCGCGAATAAAATTAGGCTCAACCACAAACTTATGTGGCGTCACTTTTATATTAGTGGGGATTAGAAGCGGTAAAAATGAGTCTTTGTAAAGATTGGCTCGTCTTTATCTGGATCCGGCCTAAGATCTGAATCACTGAAACATTTCATTACTATCATTCGGATCACCGGCTCTGACGTAGGTACATAAGCAATCGCAGCACAGGACCAGATCTAGATAGTAAGTATCATCTAGATATGACACATTAGTATGTATGAGATCTATTTGCATCTCTTTTACCCTTACGCAACACCTACTAGTTGTCTCGTTCACTAGCATGATGCCAAGTAGGAAGGACACGGAGTCATCCGATTATAGCCGAAGTCTAGTTTTGTTTTTTTCGTTTCACGAACAAACAAATTAGCTTCATATCTTATCTCTCTCTATCTTGTACTGCGCGGCGTAAAAGTATGAATCAGTCGTCGAAAGCCAGATGCAAATGGGTCACTTATTTTACTAAAAAGATATGAATCATTTAGTCAGTTTGAAGAAACGACTCCTAGAGCCATCCGGAAAGAGATACACCGCTAGTGGGGATATAATATCCCATCAATATCCCGGCCTCATTCTTCTGAGCAAATAATCAGTATACCAATCGCGTAATCCATTACATTTTATGACGTAGTAACGCATGCAGACATAAATCACAGGGTGGAAACTGAACAGCTGGGTGACTACAATGCCTTTCGCCGTCCGTGTTTCCTGATAATAACAATCAGATAAAACAGGTTTCTTCTAGGCAAGCGTGGTTCATCGTTCACTGACTCACCGCTTACCGTGGTCAAAAGCAAGACGACAATTAAAAAAAGGTTGTGTTGAACAAGCAAAAGCTACCTGTCTGCCCGTCCGTAGTAACTACCATTTTACTCTAAGACTAATAATGCTGAAAAGCTGTGCCATAATAATTTTGGAGCCCCCCCCCCCCGTTTTAAAAAATAAAAACACAAAACTTATTCCCTAAGTAAGTAATGGAGGCATTATATTTACTCGTGTTGGGTATCGTTGGATAGGTATTTTAAACTTCGATGTTTAATCAACACGTCTTCGATACAGGAATCCGTTTACGTCTTTATTCTTTTAGTTATTTTCTTTCTATTTCTTTAATAACGCTTCGTGTAAAAGCATAATTTTTATTTGTAAGCCTATCAGAAGGAAGTTAGCTGTGTTAATTTCCCTGTATCAGTAATTCACGCACATAACACGAATATGAAGAATTTTCATTAAACGCAGAAGTTGGCGACGATTTCTAATGGCGCGGAATATTATACAGAATGATTTATTAGCTTAAAAACTTCCTTATTTCAAGGACTATCTGTTTTAAGCCTTATTGAAATTCTATTTTTTCATCAAGAAAATTGTATTTTTCAGAAGCCTTTTTCCTTATTGACCTAATCGTTACGAGTCAATGATCCAACATGCCACTCCGTATTGCTTTAATAAATTTAGCTAATCCTAGCAACTCCATCTTAACGTGTCGTCGTAAAACAAATATGGAATGAAGAAGGATAAAGATTACGTTATAAAACCTGATTGGTCCAGGCCAGCCACGTTTTGTACGTTCAAAAGTTTTTAAACTAGTGGTTTTGTGAGAACAGAAACCTCCTCGCGTTCTCTTGGTCCTAGAAGGTCGAATCTGGTGTTTACGGGTTCGTCTCGTGTAGGCGAGTTTATATTTTCACAAAAAAATCAAAAATAGAAATCCGTCCATATATAACGGTTCAGCAAACCTTTTGCCCACTCCACTCCCCCCTTTTGGAAATGTTTTCGCAACATCTTGTTTAGAATGAAGTCCTTAGTGTGCCTCTCAAATTTGATTGAAACCGTTGATAAATACCGCTACAGGAAACTTCCCCATTTCCCCCCCTATTTTCCCCACAATCGAAAATTGCGATCGACCGAAATAAATCAAGGAATTGTAAATTTTCGTCAAAATCGGTTGAAAAATTTGACCTGTAGGCGAGAACAGATAGACAAACGGACAAAAGCATTTTTTTGCCAATCTCGAAACGGAGACGCTTCGCTCACATGGTCAAAAACCTGCCATCATGTTAACCAGGCCACGTAACAAACTTTTATGTTCTTTTTACATTGTCTGTGACCCAGTACTAGGGTACTAGGTCACATAATGTGCTAATCCAGCGAGGTTAACTTCTTGTCGAAACCCAGTCTATACATTTTTTTTTACGTACTTGGAGTAAAGGCGTCAGGTTAGAGGGGTGATTCGAATGAGCCGTAAGGTGGCTCAATTTTTAGGAGTGATTCGGATATAGGTACATTTTTGTTCATCAATTACCTTGTTTAATTCGATCCAGGTATTAAGAACCACTCTGTATATTTGTGAAAAGCCGTAAAGAGGTATCCGTATGTAAATTCATACGGGAATTATTACCATGAATATCATGCTTTCTGGTGCTAAAATGATATTATTTTGCGCTAAAATGTCGGTATTATGTGGATTCGAAGGTAAACATGCTTTTATGGGGCTGTATTTTTTTGTGATAATCACTGGTTATAAAAACAACTCACATTTTTTGTCATACGGATATAGGAGGTTTTATCGCACGTACATATGTTATAACTATGTAAGCCTAGAACGTCCACTGATGAATACAAAATACAGACCTCCTCATACGTTTCCAAAGGCTCCCAACTACCTTAATTAGGTCGTCTTTCTATTTATGGGATTCCTACGCTGCGATTTCCAGTGCATGGTCTCCACTCGAATACTCGATGGCCGTCAGTTCTTCGAGCTGAAGTGGAAGTAGCCACTTCAGCCTTTTAATCCTTTGAGAGGTATTATTCTGAGGACATTCGTTTGTGTATGGATTTCCTCATTTCTGATTATCTTACAGAGAAATGTCAACATTTATTAAAAAAACGACCTCGAAGCAAATCTTAAGTCAAACATCTTTAAGTCGGTGTATAAATTAATTTTAGGTTTATTTACATAATATTCTAATTAATTGCGAACAGAATGTAAAAATTTGGTAGGCTTAGACGACATAATTTTCATTTAATTCCATTTATTTATTTAGAAACAATCAGATAATCGTGTTTGAAATTACATCTGAATTATAAATGGCAATATTTAAAATTATGAAATACGTGTCACAAATAATAAAATAAAACAAAACAAATGTAAACCTAAATCTAAGAATATGAATAACAATGACAAAAAAATTCTAAAAAGTCGCATGAAAAATAGTCCTCTAAAAGTTTTATACACCTTTATACCTGACTGCGCAGAAAGGGGGTAATGTTTTTATACGCTCATAAAAGGTCTTCGTGTCGTAGAGACAATTTACAAACTCACTTAAATAATTGGATAACATCACGCACGACCCGACCACCCAACCATCATCATCATCATGGGCCTTTACATCTATAGAAGATGATTTAAGTAAGCGTTAGGTTGGATAGGCACTTTCTTTCATGGCTAAAGAGGCCTATTTGGGAGCGGCAGCCACAACCACACTTTTTTCAGGTAAATACGACCCCTGTGGAATCCAACCAGTAAAATGTATAAATATGGTTGACCCAACAGCAACCAACCAGCCAGACAATAGAATATGGTTGAACGTGACGTCATATCGGGTGATTGGGTCGTCTGTATGAAGAGAAGTATGTTCTTGAAATCATTACAGTGCAGAAATAAAATTGTCAATTATAATAAATCAGTACAATTTAGTCTCGATTGGTGAATAAACGAAATATCAGAAGAGTAATAGTAGATTATTAAACGAGGGGATAGAGCAGTGTCTTGCGTCACGGGCGCTTTATTGAATCCCGAACGTAACGAAGGGTTCTAGAGTTAACTCACGAGCGGAGCGAAGGAGTTACTAGAATTCTGGGTGCAGAAAGGGATATAAGCACGCCCAAGACGCAGACAGCTTTATCTACGAGGAGAATACTTTACTTTTCACACCTTCTGCGAGACAATAAAAACCAAATCTAGGTTGGTGCATTCTATGAGGTTAGTTCGATTTATGAATAAGTTCTTATTGTATGGGTCTCTTGAATTCAGCCGGGAGCCACCTTACTTTAGGTACAACCTTACTCCCGGCTCAGCCGTAGGGATTTAATCACTTGCTTTCGGTGAGCTTTACATGACATATAATTTGACAAAAATAATTTAATTGGCAGTCGTCAGATACGATTATGTCTCAAATAGTAAAGTTTTTTGTTCCAATTTTTTTGTTTTTTTATTAGTATCTTAGCATAATTCTTGATAAGACATAATATTAAAGTTTTATTGAGTCACAGAAACTGATTAGATGAATTTGAGAATATTCTGAATTAATAATTTTCTTGGCCATCTTAAAATATAGATAACCAAAAAATTTATGCGACAAACACACTTAACTGAATAATTAAATGGCAAAACTAATAATTTTTTCTGCCTCTTTTCAAAACATTTGAATAAGATTTTCTTGTAGCATAATACCAGTATGAAGCCTAGGCTTCTTATAATGTGGCGACCGTCTTATGAAAATAAAATCTTAAAACAAATACCTAAGGAGAAAACTTTATTCTCCTTTTGATCTTGAGATTGATTGAGATCTTTTTGTGAGATTTGGCATGGTTAAAATGTATATGGAGAAGAAGAGGCGAATGCCTCATTTTACTGAGGCTAAAACTAGTGGTTCGCCCCGAACTGAGATCTCGCGAGTCTCTCATAAAAACAAAAAAATATTATTTATAATCTTTGACTATCAAAATTGTGCCACGAAATGCTTAACCAGACAACTTGACCTACAGCCTCATTCAAATCACAGGTAATGGGAGTCCATGTCAATTGGTTAACCTTTTTTGGCGAAGGAATGGCAGTTATTCTGGATTTCAGACTTTTCCCTATATTTGTGTAACTAAAGCTACATGCATACCAAATTTCAGCACTGTCGGGTCACTGGTGTACCCTGTGAATTTTGTCAACGTTCAGTTTTTAGTATGGCTTAAAAACTTAAAAACTACAAGGTTTAAACTAAAAATAAAACGGGGTCGAAATATACTTACCTTTTATTAGACGTGCCACTTGATCGGATAGTCCATTTTGGTTTTTTTACCCCTCTTGAACCCCAATATCTCAACAACCTTCATTTTTACCACACCAAAATTGTGTCATCACTATGTATGTACCAAGTTTCACGATGATCGGATAAACGCTTCGTAAGTTATCCTCGGACTAACAAACATACATACATACAACGCCGATTTGCCCAAGTTGATTTGGAGATCTCGCTTCGCTCGATCTAAAATATGAATTACTGTCGAATTTCTACCTCTATGCACTGGCAAATAGTGCTGTTACTTATACTGAAGATTGTCCTGATTCATTGCCATACAGCACACACAGTGGAAACCGAAGTTTGGGAATTCAAAACGTGCGTTTTTTTATGCATAGGCGTTTACGGTCATCGTGGTTTGAATAAATAAAATAAATAATTTTATTGAAAAACCACCCGTGCGAAACCGCAGGCGGGTCAGCTAGTTGTTAATAATTCAAAAACGAAAATATAAATAAATAAATATATTTTTTTATTTCATAATACTTAAGTAGTCTGTTCAAGACCGCGGCTGTTGCAACATAGTCATCGCGATAATAAATAAAAAGGTAAATACGCAATAAATACCCGTATAATATTAGTAATTAATATAGAAATCGGTAATTAATTAAATGATATAACTTTTGAAACTATCATGGTTATTAACACTATTTGTACTAAAAACGGGATATTTACCATGATTTGTGAGTTCTTGAGTGTCCCGATATTTCGACGCAGTTGCATGCGCCATGATCACGAGTAAACTAATAAATCACAAATCATGGTAAATATCCCGTTTTTAGTACAAATAGAATTAATTAAATGGTCTGGAAATAACGATCATAGGCCCAAAACACCTAAGCACCAGAAAATACGAACGACAAAACTAGCAGACAGAAACTTTATTCAAACCAACGTTTAGTCACAATGTTTATACCGTAAAGTAACGGCTACCGTTTCACAGAAAACAAAGGCTTTACCGAAATTAATATACTTAGCTCAAACTTGGGAGTAATCCTAGACATGTTTATTTAATAAAAGACGGAGGCAACACGGATTATGCCCTTACTACTTACATATCCGCCGACACACTTGACAATGCTCGAGTTATAAGCGAAAGCGGAATAGAAATTTAATATATTTTTGTTTTTTTATATACTATGGAGATGGAACAAGCCTATGGCCCACCTGATGTTAAGTGGTAACCATCGCCTATAACAAAGTTTGCCTCGTAGGTCACGCTCCTTAGAAATGTGTCCTACGATGCACTTCCCTGTGTCCATCATCTTGAGGCATACAGGTGTAAAGCCTAATGTGCCCGTAATTTCACCAGCAACCATTCCCTTCAACCCGAAATACAGCAATGCTGCTTGGCGGCAGAAATACGTATGGTGGTAGCACTTCCCCGGGCGAGCCCTTTCACAAGAAACTCTACTACTCTTAATATATTTTTATTTTACACACAATGGTATCCAATAGTCATTAGGTAAGATCATAAAATAGTGAGCTGTAGTGTGCTGCTAACTTTACATAATTATAATGAGAACACACAACATGTGGCCATTGGCGCAGTAAGATTCTGGAGTGGTGACCACGCACTGGAGAGCACAGCGTAGGACGGCTCCCCACTAGATGGAAAGACGACTTGATAAAGGTTGCTGGAAGCAGTTGGGTACAGGCCCAACAAGATCGGTCGCTCTGGAAATCTATGGAGGCTATCTTCAGCAGTGGCCGTGATATGGCTGATATGTGTATATTATGGAAGCTTTGCACATTTATATTTATTTTCTGTCTTGCCTGCGCCAAGATGGTCCTTTTTCATGGGGGAGGCTTTTGCCCAGCAGTGGCAAAGAAAGGGCTGAACTTATAATGATTATTATTTATTTGATCACCAATACAGTAACCAACCAACATTTTTTTTTGTAAATAAATAATGCTGGACATTTCACACAGCACCATCTAGCCCCAAACTAAGCAAAGCTTGTACTTGTGGGAACCAGATAACTGATGGTATACTAATATACTTTTTTTTTGTAAATACATGCTTGTAATATAAAAAAGGATCTATTAGACCCGAAAAAAATATCTGTAGACCATGTAAACATTTGTACCGCGGCGGGAATCGAACCCGCAACCTCTTGCGTCTCAGACGGCTATTTACCCACTGCACCACGGAGGTTGAGATTGATTATAAAGAAGCCCGCCCAAGTCCCTACATTGGACCACCCCAGCCTGCCCTGTTGATTTGATTTCGTCCGGCAGACCTTTCCAATAAAATGTACGTATAAAAAACCTTTTTGAATATTTTTCCTTTATCTTGAGCAATAAACCATTTAATGGCATTTCTGGGCTGATATTGGCATTGCCTTTGTGTGGATTAGAATTAAAATTGAACTTTTTTCTTTGCTATTTCGGTTTGAATTGTGGGCTTTTACATGAATAGGTATTCAGAGTATGTCAGACAGAGCGTATATTTCTATCAAACAAATTCACGCACGGATTTTTATAAAAAAAAAATAGTGTATAGCGCTCCGGGATAGTATAGCATTCGATCAGCGAAATAATTTTCAGAATCAGGTTTAGTAGTTTCTGAGATTATCTAAAGTTTAACACTTTTAATATTTTTTATAAAGTCGTTAATAGTAGATTATTAAACGAGGGGATAAAGCAGTGTCTTGCGTCAAGATTAATAAGTATTACGACGTATTTACGAGGGGATAAAGCAATATCTTTCACCACGGGCACTATATTCAATCCCGAGCGTAACGAAGGATTCTAGAGTGAACTCAAGATCCGAGCGAAAGAGTTACTAGAGTCCTGAGTGCCGAGAGGGATATAAGCAAGTTCCAGATGCAGACAGTTTTATCCACGAGGAGAATACTGTACTTATCACAGTTTCTGCGTGACAAATTTTATCTTTGGAACAGAGTTTTGCGACATTAGCGTTTTTTTAAACTAGATAGTTCTTCGTTTGACCACAATCTCACCTGATGGTAAGCGATGATGTGGTCTAAAATAAAGCACAACGATCTAGAAGAAACCTATTCACTCTTACCTCAAAGAGGCCCGGATTGTATTCTTTAGGAAAAACAGACGACGGCAAAGTGTTCCATACCTTAGGTGTACGCATCAAGAACGTGGAACCAAAACGGTGCGTGTGTGAGAATGGGTGGTATATCAACTAGGTACGGATGGTACTGAGCCGTGCGCCTGCTTGTCTTTTGATGAAAAGAAGATGGTGGGATCAGATCGTATAGATTCGTATAGAGTTATAAGATACATAAAACATAAAAAGACATAATAAATATTTTGCGTTCTGTACAGAGGCTAGTTCGATTAACGAATACGTTCTTGTTGTGTGGGACTCTTTGGTTCAAATTTTAATACAAATGATGTTCCAAATTCAAATCACATTATGCCCGCGCGGGCATCATGAAATTCAGTACAATTTTACTCCCGGCTCAGCCGTAGGGATTCAATCACCTGCTTTCGGTGAGGTTTACATGACATGTAATTTGACATTATCGATACGGGAAAAATATATTGTAGTTCGTTCGAGTTGTGGTAGGTAGGTACTCAATTAACGCATTCAGGTAGATCGTTAGTTATATAATTACTTTATTTAGTAAACATTCGTCTACTCGTAGTAATTTATTCATCTTAAATTCCTATTTCTTAACATTTCTCAATATGTAATGAATGACTATTTAAATTCAATGTTTATAATTGTAACGTATATATCAGTATATGTAGCTGTGTATGTATATATATGTATCTGTGTATGTGTATGTATCTGTTTACTTACCTATTCATTTTTCTGCGTTCGTGAAGCTACCCATGGGTCCCATCTGAAAACCAGCGCCGCTTACTACCCTCGGATGGTTAGCAGCAATACGCTGAGACGGGGCCTGTTTGACCCACACAGCACGGAAGACCATATTATTTGTAATTACCTACCTATATTATATGTACTTAATTTTTATCTTGTGTGTTTCCTGTTTCTTTGTATAATTTTTCTTTGTTGATAAAATCTGTATGTAAGTAGGTATGTTCGTTCTGTATATGTTCTGTTTTCAATAGTCTGTCCTGTGTGTGTGTCAAATAAATGTATTTTTTTTCTTTCTTTCTTTCATATCAATTTAGATTTTAAATTAGGTATATAAACAATTCTTTGACAGTGCCCTTCTACAGCAGGTATAATCATAAGTTCTTGTTATTTGAAATGTCCAGCCATATTTATTTATTTATTTAATTAATGTTGAGATGTCTATTATGAAATGTTTGTATGTTTTAGCACCTTTAAAATTATGGTGCAATAAGGTAGATACCCAAAAGCCTATGTAATTATTTAAATATTACTGACGCAACCAAGTGTTCTATTGTGTCCCTACGGTTTGAATAAATAATTATGTATTTTAAACAGTATTAAACAAATTATATTACACAACGCTAATGGTTAGGGATTCCTGTGCGTTGGCGCCTCTCTATGGCGCCAAAACACAATTCCAAGACAAACAATAAATACTATTATTTTCACTAAAACCAGGGATGTTGCGGATGCGAATTTTCAAAGGCTCATATTCGCGGATGTGGATGCGGAACCTTAAGTTTTTTTTTAAAGAAACTTCGTTTTGGTGGAGAAATAAAACAAATATATATACTAGTAACTGCAGGAAACTCGTTTAACATCCAATACTTACTGTATACTCGCATTAACACTCAAAAACTGCAATGTTCATACGGTAAGCGCAAGTAAACACGTTATGATTGATTTAAGAGATACAAATGATAAACAATAATGGCACGCGCCCACGGCACGCACCACTCGCAAGCCCTACCCAATTTCTTCTTGTCGCGGACCTGCACTGCATCTGCATCCGCATGAACATCCGCAATGATTATTGCGAAAGCAGATTCAGATGTCCAAATCGATGAGGAGGCTCCGCATTTGCGGATGCGGATGTGAATCTCAGTAACATGTCTGCTAAAAACGGGATATCTAACATGATTTGTGAGTATTTGAGTGCCTCGTTTTTAGTGAAAATAACAGTATTTATTGGTCGACAGTTAAACAATAAATAACTAGTGATTCTGATTCAGACATCGTATTACGATACACTATAACAAGGGCTAACTACACCAGTCTCGCCGCACTAATTGCCGCCACTCCTAACTGATATTTACACCAATTTATAGCCATCATAAATGAGAAATGGCAAGAGATGTCGTAAAATAAATTGAATCAATACAACGAATTATTTAGACCTCTGTCTGTCTATACTTTAATTTCAATTTAAAAATAGATAGTATTAGTACCTAGAGCTAGTGAACGAGTACTAGAAGTACTACCATCGGACCTATTTCGGTCGCTAAGCAGTAGTAATGCACGCATTGCTGGGTTTCCTGGTTGGAAGTTTATGGGTGACGGTGAAAGTACAGGCAATTTTTGACGTTTATGATATGACACTGTATCGATAGATCATTCCGTTTATTTATTAATCATAATATATAAAACAAAGTCGGGTTTGTTCGAACACATATAACTTGAGAATGGCTGGACCGATTTTCATGGTTTTTGATTTGTTGTATTTTTCTCCGTCCCGAATAGCAGAATAACTATTAAAATATTTAAAAAATTCACGCAAAAAAAAATATGGCAAAAATACATTTTCTCATACATAGATGCAGCTAATGATGGCCGATTGACAATTCACATTGGCAGCACGCGTCATAGGTATGTCAAGGCGGTACGAAGTTCGGCGGGTCAGCTAGTATTATTATATAAAACAAAGTCGGGTTAGTTACACCATTCATAACTCAAGAACGGCTGGACCGATTTTAATGATCTATGATTTGTTGGATTTGTCTCCGCCCCGAATAGCAGAATAACCATTAAAATATTTGAAAAATTCACGCAAAAAAAAAAATATGACGAGTTTATATTTTCTCATACATTGACGCTTACGCTAATGGTTGCCGATTGATAATTCTACCGGCATATGCATGTCAAGGCGGTACTAAGTTCGGCGGGTCAGCTAGTTTTAGAGAAATGGAAACCAAAACATTTCATAACTGAATCATTTTGAGAATTTTTCAATGTAAAACAGTGTTACCATTTAGCAATTTTTTCAAATATATTTTATCAACGGAAAAATCCACAACAAACTTGTTTATAAAATATCGTGTTTTTGACACGTGCCTAACATACCGGACTAACAAAAACGCTGAAATACCTGAAAAATAATTACGTAATAAAGTTAGCAAAAACACCCTAACATAGGATTTTTTCTAGCTTCAAATTAAAATACCCAGAAAACCGTTCAAGGTCTCGCTAGCTCATATTCCTGAAATTAAAATTTGCCCAAACACGTCTCCGCCCCGGGCGATGCTCGTAAGCCTTTTGGATCCACCCCCTCGAAATTAACCCACTTTCTTTAATAATACCCAATGCGTGGGGGAGTCTTCTCTGTTCACATTAAAATTAAATTATGCTGAATTTTGTCGGTGTTGAGTTAAGCGAGGATCAGACTGAGATAGTAAATTAGTTCTCTAGACGGAAATATCACTATTTTAAAACGTCGAAAAGCTGTGAGATCGAAAACCTCAGTTTTTGTCGGATTCGAATTCATAACTATTTCAGATTTACGTGTCGACGAGTCGTTACACAATGGGTGCCTGCAGATGGGCAGGAGCCGGAGCAGGTCGAGGAAGCGTTGGCGTGACGACCTCGCATCCTTTTATAATCGCACCGCTCGCCATCGGCAGGGAATCCATCCACACCTTGGAGACGATGTGGTCGCGCACCGTGAGGTTCCAGAGGATTTTTTTCCAGCGAACACTTCGCTTGTGGAATGGTCTCCCTGCCGAGGTTTTCCCCAGGGACTACAGTATGGGGTTCTTAAAAACGGCATTTTGAAAATTTTAAACGGCAACGCGCGAGTAATGTTTTTGGTGTTACAAACGTCCATAGGCTACGGTAACCGCTTACCATCAGGTGGGACATATGCTTGTTTACTACCTTAGTAGAATAAAAAAAAACCCTCGATGCATTCCAAGATGGCTGATGGGATGTTATTGTGAGATATGGAGAAACATGGGGGAGACCGTTGCCCAGCAGTGGGAAAGCATAGGTTAAGAAAAATAACACGAAAAACATTTTACACATCGCTAAAAGCCTTGGATCTATCTTTCTTATATAATACAAAGTCCGATTTGTTCGAACACTTATAACTCGAGAACGGCGGGACCGATTTTGAAAACCTTTATTTGTTGGATTTGTCTCCACCCAGAATAGCAGAATAATTATTAAAATATGTGAAAAAATTACGCAAAAACAAATTATGAAGAAAATGAATTTTCTCATACATAGATGCAACTAATGATACCGGGGTGACGTACATTGACAGCCCGCATCATATGCATGTCAAGACGGTACGAAGTTCGGCGGGTCAGCTAGTAATAAATAAATAATATGGCAACAAGCCAGCAATATATGGCTATTAATTAATCAATGGCGCCCCAGCGCTATTTACTGATTAAGTAATTATACCATTTATTATTTACTATGAGAATTTGCAGTTGGTAAAGGAATTGAAGATAATTGTTTCATCCCCCTACGACCTAGCGTAGTAGTTGCGTAGTAGATAGCCGGATAAAAAGTGGTAGCACTGCTTCTTGTGAAACAGTTTCTCCAGAGAAGTACTACCATCGTACCAATTTCTGGCACCAAGCAGTAATGCATTGCTTTTCTCCGGTTTGAAGATTACAGGTGCTGGTGAAATTACAGGCTCATGAGACTTTTTAATAATTGATAATTATTAATAAATAATGCTGGACATTTCCCACAGCGCTATCTAGCCCTAAACTAAGTAAATCTTGTACTATAGTAACTAAATTAACTGATATAATAGTATTTGTACAAATACATACATAAAATTACCAGAGAAATACACAGACCCGGAAACTATAGATTATACAAACATTTATTCCGCGGTGGGAATCGAATCCGGAACCTCTCAGCCGGCTTTTTCCACGCGCCTGCTCACTAAGAAGGTCATCTTTCTTCTAATATATAAAATTTACATGTCACAATGTTAGTTACCGTACTCCTCCGAAACGGCTCGACCGATTTTCATGAAATTTTGTATGCATACCGGGTAGGTCTGAGAATCGGTCAACATCTATTTTTCATACCCCTAAATGTTAAGAGTGGTCCACCCCTAATTTTTTTTTATTTTTAGACAACATTTTTTGGTTTTATTTTTGTATGATACAGCATTCAAAAATACATACAACTCTAAATTTTCACCCTTCTACCACCAACCCCTATCTTAGCAACACAAAATTTATTAATAAGGCGGTACGAAGTTCACGGGGTCAGCTAGTAATCATATATGAAAGCGCTAGTTCTAAGACCAAAGTAAACAGTTGTAGTATACGCCAAGACTCGTGGCAGACGCGGCCAACCAACAAGCATGCTTGTTTCCTTTTTAATACAATTCCTGCTAGGTAATTAGTATTATCGATAGGTAGGTACTCGGCGCATCACTAACTGATTCCGTAAGCGCTGCAAGAGCGAGCGAGATAGCAATATCATCGTCAATGGTCCCACTTTTTATGACCCCCGCTTGAAGAGGCGCAATTCTAATTTTTGCTTTTTCTAATTGTAGCTAATGCGTTCGAGTAGCTAATGCGTTCGAAGACTTTTTTACCGATATTCCAGTCTCTACCACAAAATCTTTAAACTCCTCTCCCATAGTCGCAGAGTCTTTGTTAAAAGCAAACTTAACGGAATGCAAATCACAATTCAAATTTGATTATGTAAATAGTGATGACATTATAAAAGCTTTCAAACTGATAAATGTTAAGAAAACCACGGACCTCTGGGGCATCTCTGTTAGCATCATAAAAACATTGATTGACATAATTGCTCCTGAACTAGCTTTAATATTCAATGAGTGTATTGACTGTGGTGTATTCCCTGATTTAATGAAACACAGTAAAATAACTCCACTTTTCAAATCAGGCACTAGTTCTGATCCTGGTAATTTTAGACCAATCTCAGTACTTCCGACATTTAGTAAAATATTTGAAAAACTAATTTTAAATCAACTGCTTAGATATTTCAATTCACATAATTTACTGCATCATAAACAATTCGGATTTACCAGGGGTCGCTCAACCACTGATGCTGGTATTGAGTTAATATCGCACATATTTGATGCCTGGGAGGAGTCTCATGACGCTTTAGGTGTTTTTTGTGATTTGTCCAAGGCATTTGATTGCGTAGACCATGACACATTAATCAGGAAACTACGCCATTATGGCATTAGGAGCGTTGCTCTAGACTTTCTCACTTCTTATTTAAGTGGCAGAGTGCAAAGAGTTGACGTGAATGGGAAGCGTTCTCCGGGGTCTCTGGTTAAAATGGGTGTACCACAGGGATCAATTCTGGGACCATTTTTGTTTTTAGTATATATTAATGATCTTCCCCATCTAGTACGGGACGATCATGAGGTTGTATTGTTTGCAGATGACACGTCACTTTTATTTAAATTAAAGCGACGACAAACCGATTTTGACGATGTAAACAATGCAATCTCTAAGGTGGTAAAATGGTTCAATGTAAACAATCTACTTCTAAATGAAAAGAAAACAAAATGTATTAGATTTATACTACCTAATGTTACACAAGTTAAAGCAGACATAAAAATCAAAGACGAGGAGTTGGCTCTTGTGGACACCACCGTATTCTTAGGTATAACCCTAGATAATAAGCTTCAATGGGGCCCTCACATTGATGGGTTGTCGAAGAGACTTAGTTCTGCGGCATACGCAGTCAAAAAGATCCGTCTTTTTACAGACGTAGACACAGCTAGACTAGTTTACTTCAGCTACTTCCACAGCATTATGTCATACGGTATACTGCTGTGGGGGAGTGCTGCAGATATAAACACCGTTTTTGTGCTGCAGAAGAGGGCTGTTCGTGCAATTTATAATATGGGCCCCAGAGAATCATTACGCAATAAGTTTAAAGAAATAGATATTATGACATTCCCTTGTCAATACATCTATGAAAATCTAATGTATGTTCACAAAAATATTAATTTGTTTAAGAAAAATAGCGATAATCATAATTTTAATACTAGAAATAAAGATAAACTCGCTGTTGCCACATGTAGACTCCATAAAGTTAGTAAATCGTTTAAAGGGCAAGGTGTGCGCTTTTATAACAAACTCCCAAGGGATGTACAAAAATTGACAATTAACAAATTTAAAAACGTAATTAAACAAAATCTTTATAAAAGAGCCTACTATAAAATATCGGATTATTTAGATGATAGAGAAGCTTGGGATTGAAACTGCCCCAACTCGTTCAAAATGTTACAATTTAGACGTAATTTCTTTTCTGTATTATGTACCTATTGTAAAAGGATCATTAAAAAAAAACAACCAGCCTGGTTTTCTTGCCTTTCTTTCCTGGCTTGGTCGCGAAGGAACAGGCAGTAAAATTGACGTTTCAAAGTGATCCTTGTGATTTTAATGAATAAAAATATTTGACTTTGACTTTGACTTTGACTTTCTGCTAATTTATAAGAAAAACGATCAACAATTATGATTATTGTTCCTGTCATAAGCTGCCAAAATGTTCAATGGGATTGTCATAGCAATGGCGACGGTTATTGAAAACAGATGGTGTTAGTAAAACACCAAAAGGTATCTTCAGTGGCCATTTTGCGGCGATACCATTGTCATAGTTAATTGGTTTATGGCGGGTTTCTATATCCGTCGGTAACCAATTACGAGTCGTATCTCCATGAAAAAGTGTCAAACTTTTGACACGTTTTCAAGGAGAAACAAGTCGTAGTTGGTTACTGACGGATATAGGAACCCGCCATTAGTAGAAATAGGTCCCAGGAGCGTTGGCATCTAGTATAGTTTCTAGACAAACTCCGTGGCGCATTGGGCAAATAGCCAGCTGAGACGCAGGAAGCGGATTCGATTCCTGCCGCGGAACAAATGTTTGCATGATCTGCAGATATTTGTTCCGGGTCTGGATGTTTTTCTTTATATTTTAAGTATGTTTTTACAAAAAGAAAAGTATATAAGTATTCTGTCAGTTATCTGGTTCCCATAATACAAGCTCTGCTTAGTTTGGGGCTAGATAGCGCTGTGAAATGTCCAGCAATATTTAATATTTGTTTATTTAGTTTTACAACTAGCGCGAGCTACTGTTCCAGTGTAAACATACATTTAAACAAGCAACTAATGATCGGGAACGAAGCACCGCTAATTTAACAAAATACTTGATACAATCTGTAGCCTCCTTTACGGAAATTGGTAGACACACACGTGTATTTACGTGTAACATCGATATTTAAAGGTTTCATCGAAAGTTGCCCGGTAGAGAATCCATACTATAATATACGAAAGCAATTCTGTCTCTTTATCTGTTTGTTACCTTTTCACGACTAAACGATTAGACCGATTTCTATGAAATTTGGTATACAGATAGATGATGACCGAGATTACATAGGCTACTTTTTACCCGACTGCGTAGAGGGAGGGCAATGTTTTTATTGACAAACCACGCGTGCGAAGCCGCCGGCGGGTCAACTAATTAATTATAATTTACTAGCTGACCCACCCGCGGCTTCGTACGCGTGGTTTGTCAAGAAAACATTACCCTCCTGTGCAGTCGCATAAAATGTAACCTATGTCTCAAGTCCATTCATAATATATCTAGGTATATACCAAATTCCATCGAAATCGGTCGAGTCGGTCAGTTAGTCGTGAGAGGGTAACAAACAGACAGAGAGACAGAATTATTTTCAAATCGGTATGTACGTAGATTATAACCTGGATTAACACATAGGCTACTTTTTGCTGACAAACAACGCGTGCGAAGCCGCTAGCGGAAGCTAGTTATACATATTAACCTTCCTCTTGAATCCCTCTATCTATTTCTGAAAACTGCATTAAAATCCGTTAAGTAGTTTAAAAGATCTAAGGTAAGCAGAAGCGACTTCATTTTATGCTATGTAAAGAAGGAAAAGTTGTTCATTTGCAGTTACAAAACAAATTATTTAACACAGAACTATATTTACAAAAAATTCATAACATTATGTTGCTAAAAAGAAAATTTGCGGTGTCGGTGTCCATTGTATTATTTTCTCACAACCTGCCCTCTTTTATTTATAAATAGAAATAAGGATTTGTCATGGAGATTGTATTTCAAAAAAGCATTTATGAATGTGGCCAGTACCATTTTAAATATAAATAAGGATTTGTCATGAAGATTGTATTTTATTTAAGCTTATTGATCGAGCGAAGCGAGATCTTAAAATCAACTTGGGCAAATCGGCGTTGTATGTATGTATGTTTGTTTGTCCGAGGATAACTTTCGTAGCGTGTATCCGATCGCCATGAAATTTGGTATATAGGTAGGTAGTGATAGCACAATTTTGGTGTGACTCAATGAGCTTAAAATATTGGGGGGTTGTTGAGATATTAGGGTTCAAGAGGGGTAAAAAAAATTAAAATGAGACAAATTAAAGGTATTTATTAGTACATTGAACCCCGTTTTTATTTTTAGTTTACCTTTTGTAGTTTTTGAGTTATTAGCTATAATAAAAACAAAACTTTGACAAAATTTACAGGGTACACCAGTGACCCCACAATGCTAAAATTTGGTATTCGTGTAGCTTTAGTGACACAAATACAGGCAAAAGTCTCAAATTTAGAATAACTGCCATTTGTACCCAAAAAAAAAACAATTAACAAGAACCCCCGATACATTTAATTTGAATGAAACTGTAGGTCAAGTAGGTTGGTTATGCGTTTCGTGGCACCAATTAACTAGACAAAGATTAAAGGTGGCATGCACAAAGATCACTAAACGTATTTAGCGACTAAATATGCTTAAATTTGAAGTATTTGTATGATTTAACAACCTTAAATTATATTTAGCCCCTAAATACGTTTAGGCATCGTTGTGCAAGTCGCCCTAAGAATAATATTTATTATGGGAGATTCGCGAGATCTCAGTTCGGGGCAAACCACTAGTTATAAAAGCAACGAGCCTCGTTCTATTTTTTAATTTACTGACGGCCCTAGGGCAGTAAATCGCATTTACGGAGTCGTTACTGGAGAGTTTAGAATGACCAACTTTCAGAGCATGAGTGACGAAAAGAATATTTATGTATCTTATCAGTAATCTTATTTTTTACAAAAAATAATATATTTATTATCAAAAAGAATATGCAATTATTTACAAGACAATAAAATACAGTAGCAGTTGAAACATCTAGAGACCGTTGCAAACGATCTATAGATAGCTCAACTGCTCCAGATCACTACCAGGTGGAAGTGTAACCAAGACTGGCTGCATTGTTCTGCTGAGTTGCAATGCAATTAGTTATCTGGTTTATATAGTAAAAACTCAGCTTAGTTTGGGGCTAGATAGCGGTGTGTGTAATGTCCAGCATATTTATTTTCCTCTGGTAGTCGAGTAAATTCAATAACAAGCATCTTATGTATAAACGTTTGGCACAAAAAGCCTATTTCCTCGTATAACATTGCCAAAGACAGAATTACCGAAAAAGGTCGAATACCAAATGTCTAATGTCATAAAGTGTGTATGGCAGAGTGCTCGAAAAGATAATGTTTGTTGAGTTTGTGCAGACTGGGCATGAATTAATGAATTAAAGATTTTTCATTCATTCATTAATATAAATAAAATTACAAATAATAATAAAAATAGAAAACACAAATTAAATAGTACAAATTGTGATTTGTGCGCTGTGACTGGCAAATATTGGATGAGAAGAGCTGAAGATCGTGCTCAATGATGCACCCTGGGAGAGACCTACGTCCAACAGTGGACTGTTATAGGTTAATGATGATGATGAAATAGTAGAATGAGCGGTCTTATCGGATATCGAATGTGAGATACAAAACTAACAATTAAAAGCGTGCGAGTAGACGGGCACGGTGGTGAGACAATGGTAGCCCATCGTGTTGAGAGTCTGCATCATCATCATTATCATCACTAATATTCTCTTCTGTAGTCCTCGGTACAGGTAAACACTATGCTTAGTAGCGCTTACGAGTCGCAGTGCGGAGGAGATCGCACTCACCCTGATGCAGGTTCACGAATTGAACCGAAACATTGTCGGTCAAAACACCGATAAAACTGTACGTATAATATTTATTTATAATAACGATTGAAATAAATCATAGCGTTAAGACAGGCAGTTGATGATGATGATGATGATATATTTACCCGAAAACACATTTCGGCTCTTAAACCCCATTTACACAGGCTTAGTCTGCAGCGGCCAATTTGGATCCGAAGTCTGTTCATTGAGTTCCAGACTGGCCGAGGCAGATCATGGCCTGGGGGAGGTGTTTCTGCGGAGTAACCAAGTCAGACGGTGGTGGGTGCGTCTCCTTCCATGCGTTGATTTTCAGTGCCGCCGGGTGGTCTTGTGCGGCTAGAGTGGTGCGTATGAAGCTCTTGCGACGTATGAGACTCTTCCCGGACTGAATCTGAATGCGGAGCACCCATTCAGTCTATGTCTCATCTGCTCTCCTGTCCCTTGTACCACTTGTTGGGATGACCTCAACAAAGCCACGCCCAACGATTAGAAGTGGTAAAGTACTACTATAAAATAGTTTAGCTTACCATTGACACGACAGAAGAATAACACATTTAGTCAACAAGCACCTTTACAGATAACATCTGACCTAGCTCAGTCAAGTTGGCCAACCATTCGATCATAAATTCCGATGAAATATAAACTTCTTATGTATTACAATAGAATATCGAATCTAATGGCACAATGTATAAAATGTATAACGACCTCCGTGGTGTAAGCCAGCTGAGATATAAGGTGCGGGTTCAATTCCCTGCCAAGCGAATAATATTTTCACGATCTGCAAAAATCAATGCGGGGTCGAGATCAACCTATTATGAATACGTTATTCGTCATGTACCGTATCGAAAATGCGTTCGACAATGATTCGGTCCTAATTGTAAACCATCATCACTGTTGACAACCCCCCACTCTCACACCCGTCTACTTGCGAGCTGCGGCGCGTAGTACGAGGCGAGACGCAATGCGGAGCGGATCGCATGATGAAGGTTCACGAATTGAACAAAAACATGACATTTTTATTTACAACTTTTGTCTTTTTTGAATCGGCTCAAACCCAACTTGCAGTGCCCTTACAGAGTACATGTACTTACTCCCTAAGCTGAAAAAAAAATGTATATGTACGTACATGTAAGCAGAATAAATTAATATGATAATGCAAGAAGTAACACAGACAAAACAGAAATCTCTGAAATATTTCTTTAACAATCTACTGCTGGACGTAGGTAGCTCCCGGGGTGGGCCTCTGGACCCGATCCTCAGCTCTTCTCATCTATCACCAGATTGTCACTCCATTTAGCCGGGGGGCTACTCTATGCTTGCTTAGACATGGTCTCCAGTCTAAAACACGTTAACCCCAACGGCTATCAGTTGTAATTCTAATTCTAAGGTGGGGGAAATAAGATCTGCTCTGACGCATTTAATTTAATTTTATTTATCATGGCATACAAAACGGAATACAACAAAACAGATACAAAAATATAATTATCAACTTTTAGACCTAGATTGTATCCCAAAGTATGAGTACACACCATGACAATTCTAGAGCATAACGTTATGTGTATTACCCCCGCCATACTACCTCCTTGAAATAACGGAGTAGGAGTTTGTATTGATGGGAGCAGGTTGTTATTCTAGTGAATGTTGTTGCGATGTTGGAGAATGAAGTCTAGACGATAGATTTATTACGTTAGCTGTTACTTGTCTGGCCGAACGCCACACGTCCTTTTCACACCTACAGTGCGTACCTCATGTGTGTAAAGGACGGCCTGAACCGAGCGACAGGCGGGAGTTAGCTACCGGCCTACGTAATAAGGCTACCGCTTTTAGTCATCAGCAGCAGTGATTTTTAAAACCATCTCAAAAACTTTCAAGCTTAGACGGGATTTGAATCTTCCTCTTGATACGAGGATGCACTGCCAATTGTGCTACAGCCTCTTGTCACGTCAGGGTCGAAATTAGTGAGATGATTCAGATTACGACTCAAAGCGCCGTTAGCTCCATCTACAGGAAACTTATACAGTTTTTGACCTGCTCAAAGCCAAACGTTGCAGTTCAGTACATCGACAAGAGATGTCGCGTTGCTTACATACGAGTATATCTAATAGTATTTTATTTTTGTAGTGTTATCCGAACACTTACGGAAAATTTTAACATTTTTAAAACCTTCTCAAAAACTTTCAAGCCTACACGGGACATCGTATATGATGCACAGTGAAATACAAAAAGCTCTACCCTCTCTCTCTCTCTCTTCTTCTTAAAGACATCTGACAAAGCCTTGTCTATGACCCCGTCTTCAAAAGGTGAGGTTATCGGTTGTGTGGGGTCAATATTATGACCCCCCCCAACCCATTATAGTCTAGAGGATATAGATGTTATTTATTCAGTACATGCTTTGTATGACAAGGAGTGGCTTCGGTTTTCTATCAATGACATATTTTTATGTTTGTTATTAGCCTATTAGGCTTAAATGGCCTATTAAGGCGTGCTTTATTACCGTTTACATCACTAAAATTATAGATTGATTTAAAATATTATTGATAATTTAAATATTGGGGCCAGCACGATTGGCTAATACTTAAAGCCTTATTAGTATCCGTCATAAATTTCCAGAGCAACTGATTTTTTTTTTCGTATCTTAATCATCGTCATCGTTTGTGAAACTAAGTTAATAGCATATGGTGTTCATAAAAAAATTACAGTAGATTTTTGCCATTGAAGACCTCTACTTCCTCCTAAGATAGTGTACACACTTTTTTTTCTCTAACCTATCTCGTCCCACTGCTGGGCAAAGGCTTCACCCAAGTATCTCTATCCGTCCCTAACTAAAAAAAAAAGAAAAAAACGTACAAACTTATTAAATTTTAATATTAAAGTTATTATAGCTATTAAAGAAACATGAATTGAATGAATAATAATATTAATAACGATCTTGTGCGGTCTGCACCCAGCAGCTCCCAGTAACTTTTATTAACTTTTTTTAGTACTTGTAGTTTCTAGTTTCTAGTTTGTAGTTTCTTCAGTGTAGTACAGCCTCTAACTACGAGTAGAAATAGAGGCCTTGCACACTTCGCGTCCCAGTGCGAGGTCTCCACTCAAGAACCTCTCTGCCCCAATGACCATCAGTTCTTTGATCTATATGTGTCCTTTATGTACCCTTTAATATTGACTTGTCTTTTTCTTGGCCCTTATTTAGTTATTCTAGAATAACTCAAGACTTAGGGTGACTTGCGCAACAATGCCTAATCGCATTTAGTGCCTAAATATGACCAAGAGAGTTGTCAAATCATAAAAGTACGTCAAATCAGTTTTTATTTTGGCTAATAACCCAAAAACTAACAGGCTTAAACTAAAAATAAACGTTAAACACTGACAAATGTTGTAATTGGATGTTTTTATATATACGAGTATTATAAGTATGTGTTTACAAAAAAAAAAGTATTCTATCAGTTATCTGGTTCTCATAGTACAAGTTCTGCTTAGTTTGGGGCTAGATAGCGCTGTGTGAAATTTCCACTAATATTTATTTATTTTATTTTATTTATTTATTTAAATACCTTTCATTAGATGTTCCACTTGACATGATATTTTTTGAACATTTTTGAATCTCAATATCTCAACAATCCTTCTGCATTTTTAGATCATTTAGTCACACCGATTGTGCCATACCTGTATGCTACAAAGTGTTATATTTTCACGAAGACCGGATCAAAGCTTCGAAAGTTATTCTCAGACAAACAAACATACATACAGCCCGATTCGTCCAAGTTCATTTGGAGCTCTCGCTTTGCTCGATCCACTACTTTATAATCGGGCATGCAAGTAAAATTGCAGGCAAACGCTAACATAAGAATATCTACTACGAAGTTTGCTAACACATGTAATAGGTAGTTCCAATAAAACTAATAAAGAGTCAACTTTATCGTACATACACAAACTCAACAGCCCTCTGACAAAACACATTGATAGTTATAGATGGCGCCTATAATAGTAAAGAGCATGCTTGTGAACTAAAATAGCTAAGACACAGTAAAAAGACTACAGAAAGATAAGTATTATTTGGTGTTACACTCGTACACATGTCGTGGGTTCCGCAGCTTGAGTCTGTGAGACGAAAGATGTTTGCATCTGCTGCGTAACTTTCTACCTACCGCTACAAAAATTGCGCTTGCACAGTCACTTCTTCTCCCCGTTCTTGATTATGTTGACGCCAGCTATCTCGACCTTAGGGAGGACCAACTAAACAAGCTTGAGCGTCTGCAAAATTTCTGCATTCGTTTTATTTTTGGACTCCGTAAATTTGATCACATCTCCGAATTTCATCTCAAGCTCAAGTGGTTACCTATTCGTCTTCGCTGGAATGCTCATACCCTTTCCCTCCTGTACAACATCCTCCGAAATCCCTTAACCCCTTCCTACTTGAAGGAACGATTTGAGTTCCTTCACTGCTCTAATCCTCACTCGCTCCGATCGTCTGAAAATTTGATGCTAGAAATCCCAGTTCATAGAACTAAATTCTATGATGATTCCTTTACAGTTCAAGCAACACGTCTTTGGAACACATTACCGGTCTCAATACGGCAAGCTCCATCATTAGCCACATTTCAAACAAGAGTGAAAAGATTTTATCTCTCGGAAACGTCGTAGTATCGCTATAGATATATATGTATGTATGTTTATGTATATTTTTATTTAATTTTATTTATTGTAGGTATATTGTTGTCAATATTTTTTTAAGCATATTGTTTGATTTTATTGTAAATGATCAGCGCTCTCTTTAAATTTAATAATTGTTCTGTTAATGTATACCCCCCTCCATTATTGTAAAAAATCCTCTCCATCCAAAGGTTGTCTGGAAGAAATCACTTCTAAGCGATAAGACCGCCCATTGTACTTGTTGCTTTGTGAATTTTTATTGTTATGTTTGTTTCTTGTGTGGTGTACAATAAAGTATTTTCATTCATTCATTTACTCATATTATAAATTGTTAAATTGGATGCGATGAAATGCGGATTTGTCGACTGACCTCTTTTCGAAGTTGGACCTACCTAACTGGACTGTTTGCCCTAATAGATGTACTCGTCAACAACTCCGAGAGTTGAATTTCCAACTGATATCAGGGTTCATTAATTCCTAGTAAAAATTAGTATTGCTTTAGTTTCTGTGTGAAGTGTCTCATCGCGAAAGCCACTTTCAACCCCTAATACCAGCTCCCAACAACCTACTCCCTGAGACAAAAAATAGCTTATGTCCTTCTCCAGGATATAATCTATCACATTGCCAAATTTCATTACGATCCGTTCAGTCGTTTAGTCGTGAAAAGGAAACAAACGGAGTTACTTTCGCATTTATAATATTACAAGCTTCCGCCCGCGGCTTCGCACGCGTGGTTTGCCAATGAAAAGTAGCCTATGTGTTAATCCAGGTTATGATCTACATATGTACGTACCAAATTTGATCGTAATCGATTAAGCCGTTCCGACGTAAAAGAGTAGCACACATCCATACATCACGGTGAAGAAGAAGAGTAACGTTGAAATAAAAAAAATAATACTTACCTGGCTCAAAGAATTTGATTACGATGGTGTTGAAGCAATGTTAAATGGCTTTTATTGTTGATGTTTTCTTTTTGTATTCCTAAGTTTCTATCACTACACTACCTACATACGCGAATATCTTAAACACTAAATATATACATAGATATTACATATATTTATAGATGCTGATAATTGTAAACAATATATATAAATATATATTATAATCTAATTACTAAGCAAAACATGCACCTAAGTATAGCACCTACTACGTAACAGACTTGAAATTGAGAGAGCTTAGGTATTTCTTTTAAATACTTACTTTTTTAGTTATATGATTTATTCTTTTTAATTAATGCTTAAACTTAACTATCCTATCTTTGCTAGACATAATTTAAAATAAACACATGATGGGAGAAGCCACTGGCACCTGAAATACAGTTTTTTAACTAGTTCGGGAGCCTATGGATTCAAATTTGACTATGTCATACTTAATTATGTCAATACATAAATTTTTACTTTTTTTACTTTTTACTTAATACATACATACAAACTTTCACGTTTATAATATTAGTGAGATAGTATGGATTATGTATGACTGTGTCATAAATAAATATTATCTTTTCTATTTCTATTATATTTAAGTAGTTGTTCTGCTTGGTTTCTGTGTCAGCTGTCGCACCGTGAAAGCCAGTGAACAGTAAAGGATCGTCCAGCCCATAAAGAAGGAAACGTTGACTCGCGTCGACAGGAAACCAATAGGTCGGTTGGTTTTGCGGTGAGATTCTTACTCTACAGTTTTCTGATGCTGATATGGAACAAAGTCTAAACCTGGCTTACAAAATGATCCCTAAGCGTATTTAACGACTAAACATGTTTAAATTTGACGTATTTGTATGACATGACAACTCCTTGAATCATATTTAGCCACTAAATACGTTCAAGCATCGTTGCGCAAGTCGCCTTTAGATTAGATAGATAGATAGATCGATGGATAAAGCTAGATAGAATATCGTTATTGCACAACATCACATCACACTAGTATACTATATGTAAAAGTTTGGATGTTTGTTTATTTGTTTGGTACTCAATCACGTCGTAATGGCTGAACCGATTTTGATGAAATTTGGTATATACGTAGATTATAACCTGCATTACCACATAGGTTACCTTTTATCCCATAAAACAGTTCCCATGGGATAAAAATGGAGTGTCAAGTCAAGTTGCAACAGCGAGTTTAGCTTTGTTTCTAGGTTACCAACACATTTAGTAGTGTAACGCGTACGAAGTCACGGGCAACAGCTAGTTAAAAATAAATAAACAAATGAAAATATCTACTTACTAATTTAAAAAGGTATTGTACGTACTTATATCCACTTTTTTATCGCATGCACGGGACGACAGCTGTTGCAATTGCAACACAGTGGAAACGACAGGATAACTACTAAACAGGGTACAAACTCGACAAATACCTATTTAAATTAGTAATTATTAGTGATCGCGAAAGTTTGATAAATGCTAAAAATAATATCATTTAAAACCATTTTAACATATTGTATGGATTGTACCCCATTATTAAAGAATATCGAAAGAATAATGATAACAGAGAAACAATGGGTGAAACATTCCAGGCAACCCTTGGATGGACAGAATTTATGTGAATAAATTGTGGGAAGTCTTCAAAAATCTGGTAATATTCAGGTGAGCAGAAATATTTAGATATTTATTTTGCTTCTTTTTTATAAAAATAAAGTGCAGTGTTGAATACAATTCTGTAATATTCCGCGAAATTTTAATGGCAGGTAATATTTTAATGAGAGGTGTTAGAAGCTAGACACCTATCATACTAATACTAGTGGTTCGCCCCGGATTAAGATCTCGCAGAATCTTTGTCTATCAAAGTAATGCTCCGAAATGGATATCTAAATAACATGACCTACAGTTTCATTCAAATTACAGGTAACGGGAGTTCATGTTAATTGGTTACTGTTTTTTGGGGTAGGTACAAAGTGCAGACTTTTGCCTATATTCGTGTTCCTAAAGCTACAAGCATACCAAATTTCAGCACTGTGGGATCACTGGTATACCCTGTGAATCTTTCAAATTTCAGTTTTTATTATGGCTCATAACTTAAAAACTTTAAGGTTTAAAAAAAACAAAGACCTTTTATTAGACGTGCCACTTGACCGGATAGTCCTATTTTGTTTTTCTTTACCGCTCTTGAACCCCAATACCTCAACAACCGCCCCCCATTTTTAGCTCATATATTCACACCAAAATTGTGCCATCACTACCTACCTATATACAAAATTTCACGATGATCAGATAAGTGCTTCGAAATTATACTCGGACAAACAAACATACATACATACAACGCCGATTTGCCCAAGTTGATATAGAGATCTAGCTTTACTCGATCAATTATAAATGCGATTGTGAGTTTCTTTGTTTGTTACGCTTTTACGTCGCAACGGCTGAACCAATTTCGATGAAATCTGGTATATAGATAGAATACGACCTAAATTGAAACATAGCCGTAGTATTTACTGATAAACCACGCGTGCGAAGCCGCTGACGGAAGCTAGGTATAAATAACAAGTGTTTTAAAAACCGATTACTATTTTGTTCACGCTGTGCGACAGTAACGGCCGGGAACTGTATTAGTACAGGCTGTGGTCTGATAATTATAGCGATTTTGTATCGTGTTTATCGAAGAATATTTTTCGAAGTGAAGTTTCTAGCTTTATTCGAAACACTGCAGTTTTTAATATATATACACATATTGCCAATGTCGAAATCCGACGTCGCACAAAAGTTGTGAACAAAAGTTGTATGAGGATCGCAGTGCTGAAGTAGAAATGGGCTGGACTCTTGGCTAGGAGGGTTCACGGGCGTTGGAGGAAGACGATTACAGGTAGTGACCGAGGGATGCTTGTAGACTAAGAGGCAGAGCATCCGCCCGATGGTCGAATGACGTTGTAAGCGTAGCTGGGTGTTAATGAATGAGACTCGCAAGGGACCAGAAAGAATGGCGTAATAAAGAGGAGGCCTATACCCAACAGTGGGTGCAGACTGGCTGAGGTGCTGATGATGATACAGATATTTGTTTCGGGTCTGGATGTTTCTCTATATATTATACAAGTAAATATGTATTTACAAAAATAAAAAAGTATATAAGTATTATATCAGTTATCTGGTTCCTATAGTACAAGCATAAGCTGTTATCAAGAGAAAGTAAGCAGCGGTTTCGATTCCCGCCGTGGAACAAATGTTTGCAGGATGTTTTTCTATATAAATTATAAGTACTTAGGTATGTATTTATTAAAAAAAAGTATATAAGTATTCTCTCTGTTAACTAGTTCCCATAGTACACGCTCTGTTTAGTTTGGGGCTAGATAGCACGGGGTGATATTTTTTAGCAATATTTATTTAATATTTTATTTATGGTCAGCAGAGCGAGCCACGGATTTTCTCATGGACTTAACTAACATGTATAAATGTGTAGATAAATCATCTCCTTTATTTTGCCCCGAAGAATACTCTCTATTATCTGTAGAAAGCAAGAAAGCACCGTATATTCTACAGGATGTTTCTGAATATGTTTGTAAAACCAGTAGGGGATAAAAAACATTATAGCATATAGCGATAATCCTAATAAACGGTTTTTTTTCGACATTTTTCATGATAACTCATTAAAAAAATGGTTTTGGAATGTGTAAATCAATCTTTTTGATATGATACCCCACTTGACCTAGTAACCTTATTTTGAAAATTTGACCTTCAACATTTTGGCTCTTTTGAGATAAGATAAGATAACTATTTATTGTAATTACCACACAGAAACAATATAACACTAAAATAAAACTACAATGGGTGACCTTACCGCTGTCAACGATCTCTTCCAGGCAACCATTGGATGGAACGAAATGAATGAAGTTATAGCGGAGTGCAGTGTACTACAGATTAAAGTGAATTAATCGTGTAGCCACTATGGAAGTGATGGGTCTGAGCAGTTCCTTCACTGAATACAGACAGAGCGGTACAGAGAACGCAGTAGTGTAAGTGTGTAAGGGTTCTCCGCTGGCCGACCGCAGGTTGTAGGGGCCCAACTAGTGAGCTGGCCACTCATAAAAGGCTGCCAAATGATTTTTTTTAAATTTTTTGTTTGTTGTTGTTAGGAATTAATAGAGTATTATTTATAACCATCCCAAATTTCAAGATGGTAGGTTCAGTAATTATGATAATCAGCTGTGACAGACGGACGGACAAAGCCGCATCATAAGGGTTCCGTTTTTACCATTTTGGTCCAGAACCCTAAAAAAGATATGATGGCCGTTGGGACAGAACGGTACTCGAGTGGAACACGCACTGAAACTAGATGGAAAGATCTGTTAAAGGTTTCTGGGAACCGTTAGGTGTAGGCCGCACAAGATCGAAACCTCCCCCCCCCCCTATCACCTCTTGAAATCTAGGGGGGAGATATACTCCGCATTGAACGACCTATGCAGATGATGATGAAACAAAAGCACCCTGTTTCTTTTTTCCAAAGAATTAACCAACAAGATAAAAGTCCACCCTCACCATAATTTATAATAATATGGTCTCGCATAACACTGCAAAAATATGTCTCATGGCAACTGGGTCACATATTTTACACTCGTTACAAGAGGCGGAATAAAAGCAACGCTGTTTGCTGAAGCAAATTAAAACTAAATAGGCATACTTTTTCTTTTTTATACTGTTGATTCGTTGAGCGGAATGACTCATGTGAGTACATTAAAAAAGGAGATAAAATATCTGCAGTGCGACTTAAGTGACCAATTAAGATACATATTTTTTATATCATGAATATTCCTTTCCCCTTTTTTAAATAGTTTTATTTTGTTTCCTCTCAGGTTGGCAGGTAGAAAATGCATTCAGCATTTAGCCAACCTTTTTTATATTTCATGTGTATTTTTATAAAAACGGTTATGGATTACCATTATTGATCGAGCGAAGCGAGATCTCCAAATCAACTTGGGCAAATCGGAGTTGTATGTATGTATGTTTGTTTGTCCGAGGATAACTTTCGAAGCATTTATCTGATCATCGTGAAATTTGGTATACAGGTAGGTAGTAATGGCACAATTTTGGTGTGACTCAATGAGCTAAAAATTTTGGGGGGTTGTTGAGACATTGGGGTTCAAGAGGGGTAAAAAAAAAAGACAAAATGGAACTATCCAGTCAATTGGCACGTTTAATAAAAAGTCTTTGTGAGTACATTTCGACCCTGTTTTTATTTTTAGTTTAAACTTTGTAGTTTTTAAGTTATCAGCCATAATATAAACTGAATTTTGACAAAAATCACAGGGTACACCAGTGACCCCACAGTGCTGAAATTTGGTATGCGTGTAGTTTTAGTGACACAAATAAAGGCAAAAGTCTAAAATCCAGAATAACTGCAATTTCTACCTAAAAAAAGTGTAACCAATAAATACATGACCTCCCATTACCTGTAATTTGAATGAAACTGTGGGTCAAGTAAGGTGGTTATCATTTCATGGCACAATTTTATAGTCAAAGATTACGAGTAATATTTTTTTTTGGGACACTCGCGAGATTTCAGTTCGGGGCGAACCACTAGTTATTATTTTTTTATATTAAACTTGTAGACACACATGCTGACGGGCCTCCTGATGTTAAGTGGTCACCTCTTGCAGCACTCGTGGTACTGCGGTCGCGTTGCCTAGTACTTAATATCGTATTTACACCTCTCTTGAAGTCGTTCATTTTGAAGCCCACCGGAAAAACCTCCGATGTGGAAGGTCATTCCACATCTTGCAGGTGCGTGGAAGAAACGAGCGGGTGAAACGCACCGTGTGAGACTTCTACGCATCTACAATATGTAGGTGAGATCGTTGCCGGTTGCTGGAGGTTTGATGGTAAAAGTGGGAAGCGGGATTAAATTGAACAGCTCAATCATTATTACAAATGAAATGTGCAGCAAGCAGGAACATTGACGCTGCAAAAAGGTCGTTGTTTATTTTGACAACTTTAGGAGTACATAGTACATTGTATTGTATTACAAACGGTTAACGGCTAATTATGATAAAAATTAAACAATGTAAGCACTAAGGTTTCCGTATATACCTTCCGTGTTAGTTAAAAACTCTATTACGGTGATGTAGCTCTTCCCCATTTAGGCCAAACATGTTTGTTTCCTTTCCAATACAATTACTGGTAATTAGTGTTATCGATAGATACTCAGCGCATCACTAACGGATCCCGTAAGGGCTGCAAGGGCGAGCGAGATAGCAATATCATCATCGCTTGTTCCACATTTCATGACCCCGTCTGCCAGCTCGGTATGAAATGATCCTAAGGCCGGCTTGCATAACGATCCCTAAACGTATTTACTTGCTAAACATGATTAAATTTGACGTATTTGTATGATTTGATAACTTCTTGAATCATATTTAGCCACTAAATGCGTTTAGGCATCGTTGTACAAGTCACCCTAAGTGTTTAACTCATCAAACTTTGGTCACGGTGATTTTCGAGACAGAGTAAGGGAGGCTAGTACTGTACCTTCTTCTTCTCAACCGTAACGCTCTTGACAACATGGTCGTGGTCAACATGTTGTATCATTATTTTTGGGGGCCGATGTTACACGCCTCACGATATCTCGCCATTTGTCTCTGTTGACAGACATTCTCGTGCATTCATGCAGTTGGCCGCCCATTGCAGCTTTTATTTGATCGGTCCACCGCATGGGCGACCTTCCCCGCGGTTTGATGCTCTCCACTCGTCCTTGTATGACAAGAAGCTCAATAGAATCAGTGTTCCGCCTCGAGACGTGGCAAGAAGAACTTCAGAATGCGAGTTTGTACTAAAGCCGACAGGCGCTGTTTTATGCCGAATTATACCTAACAATAGCCCATTTATTTAAATACCTACTAAAGGGAATGAATAATTGACCAACGTTTTAAGCTGAGCTGTCAATTTCAAGTTAGCTTATAACAAACAGCTCACTCATGATCAGCTATAGGATGTTCACTGCTGAACATAGGCCTCCATCATATATTTCCAGAGTGATCGATCTTCTCTGTATTGCTCTGATTTGATCAGTCACTCGTCGATAAATAGATATATAAATATTGCTGGGAATTTCACACAGCGCTATCTAACCTTAAACGAAACAGAGCTTGTACTAAGAGAACCAGATAACCGATATAACACTTATGACTGTTTTTTTCCCGGAACAAATATCTGTTGATCATGCAAAAATGTGTTCCGTTACACCTTGTACCTTCTGCGCCTCAGCTGGCTATTATTTCATTGACAAATTCGGTGGGCAAATAGCCAGCTGAGGCGCAGAAGGTACAAGGTGTATTATGTTAGGTATTTTTATTATGTTCTTATTAGTCATTTAGGGTCTATATTTATAATTAGCTGTGAAATACCTTTTTTCCTTACCTTCTTTTAGCACGACCAGGATGACTGATAGACAATGCTATCAGCATTAAGTCTTCCTAGCACTATTATGTTTTGTGTGAAAGTATTAAATAAATAAATAAGTAAAATTAACATAGGTGAACTTAGTCCTATCAAGCATTGTCTTCCAGTTAACTTTTGCATAATGTGGAAAATATGTTTTGTAGGTAGTGCAAGACAGGTAGGAGACATTGGAGTGAAGTTGTGATTTGGCTAAATTTTTGGCGACCATCCAATTTGACTTCAATTGAATCGAGCGATATCGTGAGTGCCCAACTTTAAACTGAGCTGTAAATTTTGAGATTTATAATAAAAAAGTTTCACTATCTTATTCATTTCCCGTAATCCTACTAGATGGGATGACGATCTGATAAAGATTGCTGGGAATCGTAGGGTGTAGGCCACACAAGATATCTCGCTTTGGCGGCGGCGGGCGGGGAGATTTACGGGGAGGCCTATGTTCAGCAGTGGATGCCCCGTGGCTGATATGATGTGATGATGATGAAACAGCAGGATAATTCCTGGATGCGAATAACATATGATCAGTTCAGTTGGAATGGCGTTTGCGGCAGGAGGCTCTATATCTGATAAAAATATTAATTTGTTTAATAAAAATAGTGATAATAATAGTTTTAATATTAGAACTAAAGATAAACTCGCTGTTGCCACTTGCAGATCCATAAAGTTAGTAACCCGTTTAAAGGGCAAAGTGTACGCTTTTATAACAAACTCCCAAGTGATGTACAAAAATTGGCAATTAACAAATTTAAAAACTTAATTAAACAAAATCTCTATAAAAATCCTACCATCATATCGGATTATTTAGATTTTAGATGATAGAGAAGTTTGAGATAGAAATTGAATAGAATAGAATAGAAAAACGTTTATTTTGCATCACAAGTGTACATTACAGCTTAGACAAATGAGTATAAATAAAAATGAGCAAATTTGTGCGCAAAAACGGTCACCACTCAGCATTGTGCTATAGTAGCATATTTATATTTTATATTTAGCGCTGGTCTTCCGTGGTGCCATTTTTGCTCCAACTCGTTCAAAAATGTTACAATTTAGACCTAACTTATTTTCTTTATTGTTATGTTTTAAAAGGATCATTAAAAAGAACAACCAGCTTTGTTTTCTAGCCTTTCTTTCATGGCTTAGTCGCAAAGGAACAGGCAGTAAAATTGACGTTAAAAAGTGATCCTTATGATTTTAATGAACAAAAAGATTTAGATTTTTGTTTTTTTTTTAATGATAATGATGAGTAATTGTTGGCTCTCAAACTTCTATACTAGAATTGACCAATAGCCCATAAAGGTTTGCTTTATTGTCGTACACTTTAAAAGTCCACCGAATGAGAACGGGGAGGGAAGTAAATACAGTTAAATAATGAATGCTAGATTAAGGGCAGATCATTCTTACAAAAATTATCAACTTACATACGGAAAAATCTTTATTTCTTTAAATAATCGCATAAACTTAATTAGGCTTACTTATTGATGAAACCAATTTACCCGACTGACCTAGCTATTTCCGCTTAATTGTACATTTTGCCCAACTAATAAATAATTTTGCAGTAAGCCTCGTCCGGTCTCGTAATATTTCACGGCTTGTTATACCTATTCATTTCGAAACTATTTCATTTAATTCGAAATTAGTTGTGTTCAATAAAGACATAACGTGGTAATAGTTTTAATTATCTCGGTCTCTTAAGCTATGTATGCCTGTATGCCTCAAGTTGATGGACGCAAGGCAGTGCATCGAAGGGCACGTTCCTAAGTGTAGGGAACCTACGAGCAGGGTTCCTAGATTAAAAATCAAAATTCCAGTGAAAATTGATTGAGATTTGATGAAAATCCTTGTCTTTCTTGTAAATATAACATTAATGTCGTTAGCATCGTGCATAAATAAATAAATAAATATGGCTGGACATTTCACACAGCGCTCTCTAGCCCCAAACTAAGCAGAGCTGTGCTGTACTATGGGAACCAGATACTGATAGAATCCTTTTATACTTTTTTTTTGTACATACATACTAGGGTGTCCCTTATTTTTCAAAGTTTATATTTTTTAACGCATAGGTCTTAGTTTTGTTCATTAGTACCTAAAACACTCGGGAATTAATTTTTACCTTATTTGGAGAACGCAAACCCGTGCCGACTTGCATCGAATCATGTTCATACAAGTTACGCGGAAATAGCGGCGCGTACTCGCCGTATTTGTCATTTGTTATTAGTTAATCTCGTGATGAACACATATTGTTTTACGTTAAAAAATGGCAGTGGAATTAAGAAGCAATAAAAAAAGTATTTTCTTAGTAGGTGACTTGAACTATCAAATAACTGGGGCAAAGTTACCGTCTAACCGTCAAGTTCTTGCAGTCCTCTTTTTTAACATTCGTGAAGTTAAATTGAGTGTTAGTGAAAGCGCAAATCTCGTCGTTCGAGAGTGTATTATATTCTGGAAAAAAGCTAGAATCCCTACCAGAGCTATTCCTAACTGCGTAAAGAAACTTGTGCATCTTCACCATGCTTGGAGAGAGTTGCAAAAAAATTCCAAAAAAACACAAGATCACCGTGAGAAGGACTTTCAAAACAATTTAGATAATTTATTCGACATAGCATACGCTAATGCTTTGGAATGGATGAAAATAGAAGAAGATAAAATCTTTTTACAAAAGCAAAGAGAACCAGGGCGTCCAGGATGTTTAGCCGGTGTAGATAAAAAGTTAGCTGAGAAAGAAGAAAGATCCAGAGAGAGAAAATTAAAAGAAGAGAAAAAAAGACATGATCAAATCTGTTCCGAGAGTTTATCTTTATCTTTAACTACACAAGATCTTATTGAGACACCAGGATATCCCGATCAACCTACCAGCTCTGATGAAAGCATCGACGAACCCTTACCGTCGACATCTCAAACGGTAAGTTCTGGAAGTATTACAAAAAGGGGAAGGAAAGATTTCATCACTCCTAAATTAGTTGCAGCTTTGGATAGATGTCAATTAAGCATAAGAGATTCCGTATATATTATATACTTCAGGCTGTAGTGGAAGCCCTAGATCTTAGTAGTGATGATTTCCCGATAAACAAGTCGTCTATTCAACGCATTCGTACAAAGACTAGAAAAGATAGAGCGGAATCTATAAAATCACATTTTCAGAATAATTTACCTGAAAGTGTGACCGTTCATTGGGATGGAAAATTATTACCTGGACTGGACGTAAGAAGTTCTAAAGAAGAACGCCTGCCAATCCTTATATCATTTGAAGAAAAGGAACAACTTTTGGCTGTGCCTAAGCTGGAGAGCTCTTCTGGTCAAGATCAAGCTAAAGCTGTGTTAAACGCACTTTATGACTGGAACCTCGAGGACAAAGTACAAATAATGTGCTGTGATACAACTGCATCTAATACAGGGCGATTGAAAGGAGCTTGTGTACTTTTGGAACAAAAGCTAGACAGGGAATTATCACTCTTTGCTTGCCGCCATCACGTTTACGAACTGGTTTTAAAGTGTGTATTTGAAACAAAAATCCACCAAATAACAAATAGCCCTGATATCCCGATGTTTAAAAAGTTTAGAGACAGCTGGAATACTATTAATTCTGCTGCTATTGAAACACACAGCCACATCGTCACACAACAATTTTGTAATACAAAAATTAAAGAACTGTTGACATTTTATAATGAAGAACTGCAAAAATCTATTGTACGTGACGATTATCGAGAACTGATTGAACTGTCTATTATTTTCTTAGGAGGCGATAGTGAGAAAAAAATTAAAATAAGACCTCCTGGAGCAATGCATCAAGCAAGGTGGATGGCAAGAGCTATTTACTGTTTTAAAATATGTTTGCTGCAATCTCAATTCAAAATTAGCGCCAAAGATAAACGAGCACTCCAAGACATTTGTTTATTCATTGCAGTTGTATATGTGAAATCATAGCTGGGATGTAGTCTGGCGGTGAAGGCACCAAATCAAGATTTGTCCTTTTTAAAAAGGCTTAAGGAATACGAAACTATTAACAAAGAAATCTCCCAAGCAGCTTTGAAAAAGTTTAGTCAACATCTTTGGTACTTGTCAGAAGAAATTACTGTTTTGTCACTCTTTGATGATGAAGTTGATGAAGCAACCAAGAGAAGTATCGTAGAGAACTTACAAAGAGAGAGTTTGTATGATTCTGGGAAGAGATACATTCCATCGAAGGAATATATGTCTGATTATTTGCATGGTAAGTGGGAATACTTAATTTTATGTTAAAGTTAGCTATTAATCATTAATTTAAAAAAAAACATGTAAAAGGATCTAACGCTAAGCTTACTTTACTATGTCTTAAATTGTTTTAATAAACTGATAATAATACTGTCTTGTCTATTGTTACAGGAAAATCATTGAGTGATTTTGTGTCTATCAAGAGCAGAAAATTATTTTCTCGTTTAAAAATTGATGATAACTTCTTGGAGAAACCTGTTTCTACGTGGGAAGAAGATGTTGCCTATTTACAGGCAAAAAGAAAGGTTTTTTCTTTAAGGGCAGTGAATGATACAGCTGAAAGAGCTGTAAAACTTATGCAAGATTTTCATGGTTTAATTACTGCAAAGGAAGAACAGAAACAATTTTTACTACGCTGTGTACAAGAGCACAGAAATCTTTATCCAGACTGTAACAAAGAGACCCTTAAAGAAAATATCCTTGCTAATCTGTAATTTTATGTTCTTTTAATAAATATATACCTATTTTCTTACTGAATTTTTATTATTGTTTTTATAAAATATAAATATTTCATGTTGTTTAGTTGAATATCGAAAAGGGTCAAAGGCAGCTATTTTCAAAATCTTTACGGCCTTGTCGGCACGGGTTAATGTTGACATAGGAAGATAAAATTTTGTATTTAAGTAGATCTGGGTAGTTTATAAAGAATTACGGGGTATGCATTTCGATATCCGAAAAAAAAAATTTTTCACGTATATAAGGGACACCCTAATAGATACTTATAATATATAGAATAACATCCAGATCCGGAACAAATATCTATCAGATCATACAAACATTTGTTCCGAGTTGGGAATCGAACCCGCTACCTCCTGCGTCTCAGTCGGCTATTCGTCCACTGTACCACGGAGGTCGTCATTTAGTAGTGTAAAGCGTACGAAGTCGCGGGCAACAGCTACTTTAATGTAAAAATATACGAAGCCAACCTAAAATTTAGATTAGATTAAAATTCTTTATTTCACTAATAAAATAATGCATAGGCGAGCTTAATGCTAATTAGTATTTACTTCGAGCTAAGCTTTGTGTATGTCGATTGTGATAAGTGGTGGTACTTCCCAGAAAATAGATCAAAAAACTTTTAACTTACAAACCTAGGTATTGTAAAATTGTTTTATTTTAATCACAACCTGATAGACTAAGATGATTTTCTTTGCTAAATGGTGTCGCTTTAAATCTATTCCGTTAGTAAACTCACTGAAACAATATAATAGAACAAATGTATGGACAATTCCCAACAAACACAAGCTAACAAGAAGCCATACGGAACACTTAATCGAAACAAATGGTCAGGCGTCGCCATCGGCCAATCTCGGACAATTACCGCGATTGGGAAGCCAACTCTACTGATTGGACGACGGGTAGGGTTATAAACAACCTTAATAATATACAACCTGTTTTGTTATGTACGATATTAATTTAAAACACACATCCGGAATCGTATTAACTGATTTTAGAGGTGGGTTTAATACGGGTTGCTGGAATATCTATACACTATACAGTAATCGATACATTTGCAATAAAAAAATTACATAATCGGCGGCGCCTTTTCAATGATAATGTTTAGTCAGTTTAACTTACATGATGAATTTATTATGATTTGTTTACCTATTTTGTATACAAACTGTTTCATTGATATTTTTAGAACTTGATTTTAAGTGTGTTAGAAAGTTTAAAATTTTCTATAGTAACGAAAATGATAAAACCAACAATACTAGCCATTAGACTTACTCGTGTTTTCATTTAATGTCGTACATAACATAACACATTGTACACGTTAGACGTTACCGCTCAGATGTCGCTGCAAAATTATAGTTACTAGTGGTTCGCCCGAACTGAGATCTCGCGAGTCTCCCATAAAAACAAAAATATATTATTGGTAATCTTTGACTACCAAAATAGTGCCACGAAATAAACAACCATCTCACTTGACCTACAGTTTTCTTCAAATTACAGGTAACGGGAGTTTAAATAAAGTGGTTATTTTTTTAGGGTACAAAATTCAGTTATTCTGGATTTCAGACTTTTGCCTATATTTGTGTCACTAAAGCTACACGCATACCAAATTACAGTACTATGGGGTCACTGGTGTACCCTGTGAATTTTGTCAAAGTTCAGTTTTTATTATTGCTAATAACTCAAAAACTGTAAAAACTTTACTAAAAATAAAAACGGAGTCTAAATGTACTAATAAAGACCTTTCATTTGATGACATATTTCACCTAATAGTCTCATTTTCAATTTTTTTTACCCCTCTTGAACCCCAATATCTCAACAACCCCCCCCCCAACATTTATAGCTCATTTAGTCACACCAAAATTGTGCCATCACTACCCACCTATGTATCAAATTTCACGATGATCTGATCAACGCTTCGAAAGTTATCCTCGTACAAACAAACATACATACATACATACAACGCCGATTTGCCCAAGTTGATTTGGAGATCCCGCTTCGCTCGATCAATTAACATAAATCTAAGTCGGTATGGAGTTCTCGGCGTACGAGACACTCGCAGTTCACCGTCTTGTTTTGTATCGAGGCTGGTAAGGCTAAACAGGTAGTCCTATGCCGTAATCTATTATCCGAGCCATTACCGAGTTCAGTTGTAATTACAGCAATAAATACAACAGTTTTGTTCCGAGTCGCCTCTTTAATTACTTTTGAAATTTATTCGCGATAAGTTGCGACTTTTATTTATACCTGAGGCAGTAATGATAACTTTGTTTATATTATGTTATAATTTATTCCTTACCGGCTTATTGGTAAACTGCTTAGCAGTAAGTACTAAGCGTTCTTACTTTTGATATTGTTTTCACTTATAAATTTTGCTGGAGCTTCTCTTGTGAACTTGATTGAACTTTGAAGGAACACATCGTGAAGAAACCCGTAAACTTCTTCAGCTTTGCACTTCTTAAGTTTATTATTCCATAAAAAAACTATACTATAAAATACCCTCGTAATATAATTACAATCTAGGCAGCTAATGAAGTAATGGGTAATCTGATTATGACCTAATTTTTTTGTATCATTTTAATCTAAGTAAAGGTCTCTTTTAACGATAAGGCCGCCCTTTGCACCTTTGTTATAGATAGATAGATAGATAATTCCTTTATTGCACACCATTTAAATACAATCATTTATAAGAAAATACACTCTTAAACAATAGGTACAATGGGCGGCCTTATCGCTAAAAGCGATCTCTTCCAGGCAACCTTTGGATGGGCAGGATCTATGTGAACAAAATAAGGACGGCGGCGTAAATCCGATATTAATAGTACACGTATATTTATAAAAAATATAGATAATCAAAAATAAAATGCATAATTATAATGTATAATATAATGAAAAAATTACATAAATATTAATATTATAATTGCGTAGGTATTCTCTTTTGTCTGTTAATTTTAAACTAGCTTCGAACGCGTGGTTTGTCGATAAATAGTAGCCTACGTATTAATCCAGGTTGTAATCTGCGTACATACCAAATTTAATCGAAATCAGTTCAGTCGTTACGACGTGATTGTTGACAATCAAACAAATAAATAAACAAACATCCATACTTTCGCATTTATAATGTTAGTGTGATGAATAAATAAATTATCTATCTATCTATGAATGCACATAGCGCAATAGAATAGAACAGAAACAAATGTCACAAATGTAAGTACAACGTTTAGACAACTGCGTATAAATTATATAGCCAATAATAAAAACGGTCACCACTCAGCTTTATGCTATAGTAGCATAATACTATATGTATAGCACTGGTCCTCCGCGGTGCAATTACACGTCTTTAATAGCACTTTTCTTACTGTCTCAAGACACTCTGCACCTATTGATAGTGTTTTTTGCAGTTTTCGGTTAAATATACTAGCTGAGAGATACCGGGCAAGCCACATCATCATATCAGCCATAGGACTGCTGAACTCTGCTGAACATAAGCCTCCGCATAGATTGCCAGAGCGACCGATCTGGTGCGGCCTTAACCCAACGGCTCCCAGCAACTTTTATGAGGTCGTCTTTCCATCTAGTGACGGGCCGTCGTACACTGCGCTTTCCAATGCGTTGTCTCAAGAACCTTTCTGCCCCAACCGCCGTCAGTTCTTCGAGCGAAGCGAGATCTCTGAATCAACTTGGGCGAATCAGCGTTGTATGTATGTATGTTTGTTGATCCGATCATCGTGACATTTGATACATAGGTGAGTAGTGATGGCACAATTTTGGTGTGACTAAATGAGCTAAAAATGTTGGGGGGTTGTTGAGATATTGGAATTCAAGAGGGTAAAAAAAAATGAAAATGAGACTATTAGGTCAAGTGGAACATCAAATGAAAGACTCCGTTTTTATTTTTAGTAAATTCTTTATAATTTTAGAATTATTAGCCATAATAAAAACTGAACTTTGACAAAATTCACAGGGTACACCAGTGACCCCACAGTGCTGTAATTTGGTATGCGTATAGCTTTAGTGATACAAATATAGGTAAAAGTGTGAAATCCAGAATAACTGCAATTTATACCCCAAAAAAAGGAAACCACATTACATGAACTCCCATTATCTATAACTTGAATGAAATTGCAGGTCAAGTATTTTTGTTAATTATTTCGTGGCACTATTTTGATAGTCAAAGGTCTCAGTTCTGAGCAAACCACTAGTTAATATAGTTATAATGAAATATCACCAAAATAGTTCCAGCCTTTTTTTTTCGCAAGAGTGTGAAAAAAATAAAAGTAAATCACACGAGAAATGTGTGTTTGTATGTAAATGTTGTGAGCGCGAATAGTGACATCGAAATGATTAATCCTCTGCCAGCAAACAGTAGGATTACTCCACTAGTGTTGTGACACGGCGTTTGTTGGAAAGGACAGGATGGATTTGACTTCCGTTTTATTCCGTGCCGCGGTTGTGGTAAGCGATGATCGAAACGTCCCAAATTTATCAGATTATCCACCACCGTTTCATAATAAATCGAGATGGTGTATTTCTATCGGGATATCTTTCGCGGTACCATTGTAAGGCTTATGTCATGTTTTTGAGGTTCAAAAAGTATGCTTCCATTAAATCGAAATTATTTTGATACGCCATGGTTATGTAACAAATTCACAATACAATGCAAAAATCCAAAAATAAAAATCACAGACGAAAAGAATAAAAGTTTGAAAATGGAACACATTTTTGAATTATTTCTTCATAATCAGCCAGCCGCATTGCTGGCTCGCAGTTGTGTCCTCACGGCAATGTCAGCTTTTCATTTTTCTGAACAAAATTTTACATTAAATGTTAAATTCATGGTCTTCCTTTTATTTCTGACACTATGTTATTTAGCAAAAAATAATCCTTATGATGAAACCTTTCGATCGGTATGATAAAGTTACAGGGTAATTTTTTTCTCGTGTAGCAGGTTCGATTCCCGGTTCCACCATGTAATTATTTAAAAATCTATGAAAGCATTTTAAATTGTGTTTTAAATTTAAATAATGTCTTCTTTCAGTAAAATGTTCCATCTACAATATTCAAGGTACTTTCCCTCCATGTGGCGTTGCCGTGGGACGCCCTGTATATTGTGTCTTTATTGAAAATGAAATGAAATTTATTAATTATTCCTGACTCCAAATTAACAGAAACCATCCTAGAAATAATTATCGTTAATATAGACGGTTCCTGGTGGGATAGCATTAGTATCCAAACTAGGTAAACATGTTTGTCTGTCGTAAATTGTGTACTTCACTGTATTGTATACTTCTCATTTCTCTCTATAGTCTAAATATAGCCACCTACTTAAATATAAGATTCGGACCAAATGGGGCGTAAGGGGGTACCTAAGTCGTAGTCGCAGCGTACCTCAATAATTGCAGTGTCCTTAACGGATGTATGTTTGAAACTCCATTCGACGGAATGTTTTTGTATAACCTATAATTATAGGCAACATATTTTGAGCAATACGAGAATGATTAATTTTGTTATTGACCCCATTCTATCATAGAACAACCAGACGCTCCACGGTACGCCACCATGGTAGATAAAGATAAAATATAAAGTTTCATTTATTTGCGATAGATAGGTTAGGTTACATTAGTTGATAATAAAATAATCGAGGTACAGCCATGACCATACAAGCATGCAAAATTAATTCACAAATATTATACATTAATGATCAGTTAATTATAAACTAGTGGTTCGCCCCGAACGGAGATCTCGCGAGTCTACCATAAAAACAAAAAAAAATATTATTCATAATCTTTGACTATCAAAATAGTGCCCCGAAATAAATAACCATCTAACTTGACCTACAGTTTCATTCAAATTACAGGTAACGGGAGTTCATCTTAATTGGTTCCCTTTTTTGAGGTACAAATTGCAGTTATTCTAGATTTCAGACTTTTGTCTATATTTGTGATACTTAAGCTACACGCTTACCAAATTACAGCACTGTGGGTTCACTGGTGTACCCTGTGAATTTTGTCAAAATTTAGTTTATATTATGGCTAATAACTCAAAAACTACAAAAACTTTACTAAAAATATAAAAGGGATAAAAATGTACTAATGAAGACCTTTCATTTGACGTCTCACTGGACCTAATGGTCTCATTTTTTTTTTACCTCTCTTGAACCCCAATATCTCAACAATCCCCCAAAATTTTTAAGCTTATTGAGTCACACCAAAATTGTGTCATCATTACCTACCTATATACCAAATTTCACGATTATCGGATAAACGCTTAGAAAGTTATCCTCGGACAAACAAATTTACAAACATACAACGCCAATTTGCCCAAGTTGATTTGGAGATCTCGCTTCGCTCGATCAACAAATCAAATAAGTTTTTGTTGAAACATTACTTTTTCAAAACCAGCTTTTATAAATTCATAATCGAAACAGCAAGCAGATTCAAATGAGCCCAAACACTAGTAGCCTACTATAATCCATTCAGAAGTTCCGTTGTCTAGCATCCGTCTCCATCATGAGACCACCTCCATGGTACCATATTATTATTGCATTGTCACCGAAGTTACATATGTATTCCAAATTTCAGTTCAATCGGTTGAGGGGAACGGGTTTAAAATTCAGTTGCAAGATTCCACCCGGACAAACATACATACATTGCAAGTTAATAAAAAGCTTGTAAACTATGTCAAGTCATTGGCCTATTAAATATTCGTCTACAGTATGGTAAGCCTTCTGTGAGAGTATTTTTTTTTTGTTCTAATTTAATTTTTTTAATTTGGTCATACGCGGTACTCTTCCACCTTTATATGGGCATCGCCAAGGAGTGGAACGCCTTGCCTGAGTCTGTGTTTCCTGATAACTACAACCTAGGTTTCTTCAAGTCGCGAGTGAATAGGTTTCTTCTAGGCAAGCGTGTACCATCTTAGACCGCATCATCGCTTACTATCAGGCGAGATCGTTGTCAGACTATATTTTATAAATATATTTAAAAAAAATGATTTTTATATAACCTGGATACATAGGCTAGTGTTTAATGACAACCGCGTGTGTAGTCTCATATGCCTGTAATTTACTGGATCCCTTCAAACCGGCACACAGCAATGCGTGCTGCTTGGAGGCCAAATACGCGTAGGATTTATGGTAGTAGGTACTTCCCTGAACGAACTCTTACACAAGGAGCTATCACTTCAATCATCTTACAAACATGGCTACGTATCTTGTTACACACAGACATGTCCTTTTTAAATATTCGGTAATTCAAAAAAAATATAGATAAAAATATACTTTAAAGATAAACATAATAAATCTTATCACACATTCTACGGCTCACGATAAATTTAATTTGACATTCCGCAAACTACGGCCGACGGTTCGGGAGTTTTCGCTAAAAATATAAAAGCCTTTTTAATATTTAACGAAAGCTCTTTAAATACTCCCCCGTCAAAATAAGATAATAAGTTTTATTAAATATCTAGTGGTTTTAAAAAAGGAATTGCAGTGTTTTCAGTAAATAAATTTATTGAATATTTCGTGGTGCGAACATAATGAACAAATATAAATTTATTGCAACACCCCATAAAAAACAAAGCGAAACGTAAAACTGGCCGTGTTATCGCTCAGAGGCGATTTCATACATAGAAATAATTTTATAAAAATCCTTATCATCCAAAGAGTATTAGAGCGCTTTAGTGCAAGAAGTGCAGCTTTAGTAATTGATCGAGCGAAGTGAGATCTCCAAATCAACTTGGGCAAATGGGTGTTGTATGTATGTATGTTTGTTTTTCCGAGGATAACTTTGGAAGCGTTTATCCGATCATCGTGAAATTGGGTATATAAAGATGGCACAATTTTGGTGTGACTCAATGACCTAAATATATGTGGGGGTTGTTGAGATATTGGGGTTCAAGAGGGGTAAAAAAAAATGATAATGAGACTATAAGGTCAAGTGGGACGTCAAATAAAAGGTCTTCATTAGTACATTTCAACCCTGTTTTTATTTTTTGTTTAATCTTTGTAGTTTTTTAATAAAAACTGAACTTTGATAAAATTCACAGCGTACACCAGTGACCCCACAGTGCTGAAATTTGGTATGCGTGTAGCTTATGTGTCAAAAATATAGGCAAAAGTCTGAAATCTAGAATAACTGTAATTTGTACCCCAAAATTACCACTTGATATGAACTCCCGTTACCTGTAATTTGAATGAAACTGTAGGTCAAGTTAGTTGGTTATTTATTTCGGTGGCACTATTTTCATAGTCAGAGATTACATTTTTTTTGTTGTTATGGGAGACTCGCGAGATCTCAGTTCGGGGCGAACCACTAGTAGTTAGTATTCTTGAGTTTATATTATACTACATTTGCTAGGCATGGTGGAAATTAAGCCCGGCTTGCACAGCGATCCGTAAACGTATTAAGTGACTAAGAACCAGTTGATTTATAAGTGGTAAAAATAACCATTAGTATAGCACATACCATAAGTTTAAGTAAAACAGAAGTCCGCCCATGTACTTATGTATGAGTACTTCTGCTATCTCTAGGATTGCTCGGCCAAGAGTCAGCTCACATCCGCGGATGCGGATGCGTATCTAAAGATTTTTTTCAGAAATAAAACAAAGATTTAAACTATTAACTGCAGAAAACTCGCTTAACATACAATACCCACAATAATACTCAAAAACTGTAATGTTCATACGATAAGCGCAAGAAAACAAGTTACGATTGATTTACGACATAATTATTGCAGATGCAGATACCCAAATCGGTGCGGAGGCTCCGTGTTTGCGGATGCGGATGCGAATATTTGCAACATTCCTGATCTGATGATCTCAGTCTAGGTACAAAGTATTTTTTTATATCTTCTCTTCTAATACTATCTCTAACGTTCTTTAGTTTCAAGCCAAGCCAACAATCATAGGTGTTATAATACCGCTGTTATTGCGTCGTGGTTAAAAAAGGATTTTGATAGAACATCACTAGCTAGATTTCTGTCAGCAAACGAAATGTTAATTTGTACTACTGTGTTGCGTGTGCAATTGGGATTGTTTGTTACAAATCCTGCCTCAGTGCTCTTTATTACGTGATTACTCGTTGGTTTATCGGTCCACTGGTGCTTTTTTGGTTAAGTTAATCCAACGAACTCCCTGGCACAGTGAGCGAATAGCCGGCTTTTCACCGGAGAAGCAAGAGGTTGCGGGTTCGATTTCCGCCGCGGAACAAATGTTTGCACGATCTTCCGGGTCTGCTTGTTAATCTATATAGTACGAGTATTGTATCAGGTATATGGTTCCCAAAATACAAGCTTGACTTGGTTTGGGTCTGGATAAGGTAGTGTGAAATGTCCAGCATTATTTACACTTATTTATTTTATTTATAAATGAGGTATAAACAACGTCACTAACTGGTAACCACCTGCATGTTGCTTATTAGTTTTTTTTATAAAGTTTGTTTACTAATTATTATTTTTTATTACACCACCTGATGATGGAACAAGCTTATAGCCCACCTGATGTTAAGTGGTAACCATCGCCTATAACAAAGCATTGCCTCGTAGGCCACACACCTTAGACACGTGCCCTACGATGCACTGCCCTGCGTCCCATCAACTTTAGCCATACAGATGTGCCTGTAATTTCACCGGCAACCATACCCTACAAACCGAAACACAGCAATGCTGCTTGGCGGCAGAAATAGGTATGGTGGTAGTAGTTCCCCGGGCGAGCCCTTACACAAGGAAATAACTAGTGACACGACGGATTCCCATTAAATAGCAAACATTCCAATAATAACAGTTTGACCAACCAACCGAGACATTGGTATTTCATTATATTGAAATGTGGCTGTTCGGTACTTTGCCCATTCTGTGGACTTTTATTTGTTACAGGGTGATAATAAACAAGCTATGGTATAAATGTATGAACGAAAATACAGGTATGAACAAGAGCTTGATGGTTAAGATTGATGATAAATAAATCATCATTTCACCCTTTTTTTCGACCATTTCTCTTTTGGACTCTTACACTAATTGGCGAGCGCAGAGGGCACTCAGCCCAGTTAGTTTTTATGAGGAGATTAGGGCAAGAACACCACTCAGGTACGAGCCCGGCCGTTGCAGAGGGGGGGGGGGGGGGGGGGGGGCAACAGAATGTGTTATCACACGCACGGCTGGGTATTTCTTTGTGTTTAACTCCTCAGTCTTAGCTTTAGTCTCATCCCGATAATACTTGCATTTTTTTATCCTACACTTAAATAAAAAAACACTTAAAAAATTAATCTAGAAATTTCACGGGCATTACCATTCCCAAAATTATCACTCTGAGGTTGTATAGATTTGAAGTGATATATTGTCAAATTTATTGGCATTTTTGCGGGGGCTGGGCATCGCAATTAAAGCTCAGATGGATTAGGGTGGGATTGATAGTCAGAATTGTTTGCAATATATTGTATATCTTTTTTTATGTTATAGGTTCGCGTTTGGCCGCGTACTCGCCTGGTGGTAAACGATGATGCAGTCTACGATGGAACACGCTTGCAAAGAAGAATCCTGGTCACTTGTAACTTGAAACCCCCTAGGTTGTAGTTATCAGGAAACACAGACTCAGGCAAGGCGTTCAACTCCTTAGCGGTGCGCATAATAAAGGTGGAAGAGAACCGCTTTGTGCTTATTGGAGGTACGTCTACCGTGTAGCGGTGGCGTACCACAGAGCGTCTGCAATAAATAAGTACCCCGTGCTTTCCAGTACGTGAACCTCCGCTACTTCAGTATGCTAGTCCTCTGATCTTTGTCAGTCAATTTGGTCACTAGTCTAAGTTATGCATCCTATACTAATTAGGTAATCTAAAGAACCTATCGCTTTCCAGTACGTGGTTTCCACTCGAGAACCTTTCTTCCTGCTGTCAGTTCTCCGACAACCGCCGCTTCAGTATGCTAATCCACTGATCTTTATCAGCCAATTTGGTCACTAGTCTAAGTTACGCATCCTATACTAATCAGAGTTAGGTAATTTAAAGAATCTTTCGCTTTCTAGACTGTGGTCTCCATTCGAGAAGATTTATTTCCCGGTCAGTTCTCCGCCTACTGCCACTGCAGTATGCTAATCCTCATGTCTTTGACAGTCAATTTGGTCACTGTATAACTTTTGAAACTATCATGGTTATGAACACATCATCACTATCATGGTATGGTTATGGTAGATCGTTATATCTGCCAATAACCATCCACTCGCAAAGACTTCAGTTTACCCGTGATCATGGTGTATGCAAGTGTCTCCAAATATCGGGATACTCAAAAACTCACATATCATGGTAAATATCCTGTTTTTAGGACAAATAGAATTTGGTCCAAGTTACGCATCCTTTAACTAGGTAGCTTAACATAATGCGAACGACAAAAGCTCTAGACCGGGTTGAATGGAACAATGGAAGGGAGGTCTTTGCCCAAAAGTGGGATCGAGCAGGCTCTCAAGATTAGATTAGATAGGTAAATAACCTTTAACAGCTGGGGTAAACGTGTTCTAGAGTGGAAAACAACGCTTAAACAAGCATTGTTATGTTATGGAGTTCCGCAAGGCAGTGTTTTGGGACCATTATTGTTTCTTATTTATATAAATGACTTTCCGAGCGTCACTAGACACCCAATGACCCTATTTGCAGATGACAGCACAATATTATTTAACTTTGATCACTTTGACAATTATAACAATGACATTAAAAATACTTTGACATCCTTAATTCAATGGCTTAAATCTAATAATCAGAAAATTAATTTGGAGAAGACGAATCTAATGACATTTGAACAACGGGATAGAAGTCAATCTCTTATAGACGTAGATTACCTAGGTACAAAAATTTGTGAAATTGACGCCACCAGATTCTTAGGCTTAACAATCGACAAAAAATTGACATAGAAATCACACATTGACAATATTTCTAAAAGACTTCATCAATTTTCTTACGCTCTCTATAAATTGAATAGAAAAGTGAATATGCCTACTCTTTTAACTGCTTATCACGGACATGTAGCATCAATATTAAGATATGGGGTAATTTTTTGGGGCAATTCATCAAATAAATTACAAGCTTTCAAAGCACAAAAACGTTGTGTAAGAGCGTTGAACCACCTGAGACAAACGGACTCGTGCAGAGAATATTTTAAGAGACTGAAGATTCTAACCCTACCATGCCTATATATTAACGAGGTTGCCACTTTTGTAAGGAGTAACTTAAATCCTTTTAACATTTGTCCCAAAGGAAGCCGCCGTGCGAGCTGCCTTCGCCTTAAATCGTGTAAAACTCATCTTTTGCGCATGAGTGTGTTCTGTATGGCACCAATAATCTATAATGAAATACCATCAACAATAAGAGGCAAAGAAAGCATCATGGAGTTTAAGCATGCCCTCAACAAATTGCTTATAGAAAAAGCATATTATTCAGTCGACGAATTTTTAGAAGCTAAGAATTTTTAATATATTATTTTATGATTTTTATATTGTACCTACGTCTAAAACAGATAAACTGTGTATACTTGTACTTAAATGTTTAAGATCTTTATTGTACAACAGTTTTAACAATTTTAATAAAAATGGAAATGAAATATAGTTGTTCGCAGATTGTCAAATTTACACATATTCAAGAATAAACTTAATGACATATTAGTTAAGATAGCATATTATGATGTTAATGAGTTTTTAGGTGACCAAAATATGATATAATGTTCACATTACATTAACATGAATTCTAATTTAAATCGAAATTACTATTTTTGACATTTTACTATCCTAATTATTATTTTTTGACATTTTGTTTTTCTGAATTTAAGTAACTATGTAATTTTTAATTATATGCATGTTAAGTTTATGATTAATTATAAAATACTTGTACGCCGCAAGGCAAAATCTAGCGCTTATATAAAACTCCTACCACCTAACATTGTACCTAGATTTACAAGGAATAAATGAATTGAATTGAATTGAATTGTGTAGGACGCCCGCCAACTAGATGGAGCAACAATCTGTGTGCTGTTGGCAGAGACTGTATGAGAAGAGTCGAAGATCAGGCTCGATGGCGCACCTTGAGAGATACCTACGTCCAGCAGTGGACTGCTATACCTATATCAGTCCACTGCGTTCATATATTTTTTTAATAACTTATCTCGTCCCACTGCTCGGCAAAGGTCTCCCCCAAGTCCTTCCAAGCATCCCTATCCATCGATATTTCCCACCATCCTCTTTCAAAGGTGTCGAGATCGTCCCGCCAACGCTTTCTCGGCCGATGACACCTTTCGTTTTGAGGCGTCCAAGGTGTTAAAATATGGGCCCATTTCTCTTTTTAGCCGATCTCTTCCCTAATTCGTTGCATTTATTAAAATTAAATTAAACAATTTAAATGAGTTCATAATAATAATAAATAATAATAATAAAGTCATTTAAATGAACAGTATGCACATGAAATTGCGATAAAGCGAACAAATGTGTAGTTTGACACGTACAGCTAAATTAGGGGTAATTGAGTGTAAAAATCCACACTGTCATTATTCCAACTGAACACACGCAAGCAAAATTAAAAAGTTAAACCACGTTAATGCCCTTTACTTTGGGCGAGTTACTGGCGTAAGTAACTGCCCTCTCAGCCAGATGCATTATGCTCGAATCAAATTCAAAAATGTACCAATAATTGAGTAATTGGCTGACATGGTCATGGAGTGACACACCTCATTATTATATTAATTGTATGTGAAACCTCGGTAAAAATAACACTAATATTATAAATGCTAAAGTTTGGATATTTGTTTGTTACTCAATCACGTCATAACGGCTAAACAAATTCAATGAAATTTGGTATGCCGATAGATTATGACCTGGATTAACACATGGGCAAAATACGCATGCAAAGAAGCTAGTAAACATATAAACTAAATTTAACTCTGACAGCGTCAGTAGCACAATGCCAATAATTATTATCTTTAATTAAGAATATGATAAACATGAAAAATTATATGTAAAATGTTGATATTGAATATTGATCTGAGAGCTGAATTCGACATATAAACAGTATCTTTGGCTCAGAGCTAACTGATTCGCCTCAACCTAAATAAAAACAAAAAAACCAAAACTAAAAGACTTCTTAAAGGACTAACGCCAGTCACTGGCTCAGTGTAAGCCTGACATTCGTTTTACGTTTTAAGTTAGCCTAGTTTGGTCCAATTTACTTCATTTTCTAGCTTTTTTTTGCCTTGCTTTTTATTATTTGTTAGTATTTTGAGACTATTTTTTTTTACACTGTATACTTATGGTATTTAACTCTAGAGCAGAGAAAATAAGATCCGCAGTGACGTTATTAGGGATTTTTTTTAAATAAATTATAGGCTAGCGTTTGACCACGATCTCGCCTGATGGTAAGCGATGATGTAGTCTACGATGGTACCTACACGCTTGCCTAGAAGACACCTATTCACTCGCGACTTGAAGACCCCTAGGTTGTAGTTATCAGGAAACACAGACTCAGGCAAGGCATTCCACTCCTTGGCGGTGCGCATAATAAAGGTGGAAGAGTACCGCTGCGTATGGGAGGAACACACATGGAGATACATACAACATGGAGATGGAACAACCAAATGGTCCGTGTATTTTTATTTTATTACCACATCGAAATTCGAATCCGCAACCTCTTCCGTCTCAGTCAGCTACTTGTCATTTATAACTATTATAATATGACTATTTCTTTTGACTGATCTAAAAAAGGTTATATAAAGCTTTGTAGAAGCTGGTAAAAAACACCAGTCATACCAAAAAATATGGCAAGTTTCCTTTTCATCTATATCTCGTTTCCTAAAATACATTTTCCATTTGCGGCCAAGTGGGCATTATCGGACCACCACCAAAGAATAAGTTATAGTAGAAATATAAAGAAGTTTCACTCTAGTCAAAAAATTTACAAAATGTAAGATATTTCTCTTGTGGGAACTGGAATGTCAAAATTAGCTAGAAAAAATTTGTTTTGTAAACGATTTTAATGTGTTCAAATTTTGCTTAGGTTTGCAGTTGGTTAAACTGGTTAGGTATGTTTATTTAGAACAAGTAACTTTTAAACAAAAATATAACCGATTAAACCAAACTACTGAACTGATTTTGATGAAATTTCTATGATATCCTCTCAAATAAAAAAATAATTTTGAAAAAAATAAATTGGTGATAAACGACGGAGTTCTGAGGCAATAAAAAAACATAAAACCGAATTGTTCCTATAAAATTTGAGTGTTGCCCTCGATTTTTTTGGGATCCCATCATCAGATCCTGACTTGGTGCCAATGGTCCCACTTGGGACCCTTTTAAGCAAAAAAATAATTGCATATAAATACCTACTTAAACCTACATAAAAAAGATACCTACCAATTAAGAACCTCCTTTTTTTGAAGTCAGTTAAAAAGGTTAAGAGTTTGACTTCCACCTGATCAGCGGCTCCATAGCTGAAGATAGAGACAAATGGTAGATAACAGAACTCCTCCATCGAAAGTAATAGATACTGAGTACATTTTGATCAGTTACAACAATGATTACAATTAACATCTAAAATCAGCACTATAGAGCTCATTTTACACTGCAAGCTGATTTATAGTGACACAAATCCAGTACAATATCTAAGATTTACCCACTTGACATTCAGTTCACGCGAAAATACGATCCGAGCTGGGCATGTAATACCCTATTGCTTCTTATAGTATACGATACGATGAATCGGTCCGTTGTGCGAAACCTTACCCTAGATATTTGCACGTGAACATACAGAGTGGCGAACAAACTTTGGGAAGACGATATCGAAAATACAGGAAGTAAACTGTGGACAAGAATAACACAATTTAGAGAGAAGTGGAAGGAATTGGAGGAGGCCTATGCCAAAGGGCGCACAGATGACAACAAATAGTAATCTAAACTAACCTAAATTTAAAAATTGTAAAATCTGAATAAACCGCTTATTTATTTATCATACAGGGTGGAAAGTTGAGATAAGCAGAAAACATCCGTAAGGGATTACCCTAACTTATAAATATATTCAGTTTTCTATCAAATTAAAAAGCATAAAATAAGTTTTGTGGAAATTACCACTCTTAAATAGTATTTTATAGTGTTATCCGTATACATACGGAAAATTCCAAGATTTTTAAAACCATTACAAAAGTCATGGCTACTCTTGTCGATGGCTGTAGGTAACCACATTTTTTTTTCAAAAATCTGTATATACAAATGTGAATTTCTTGAGTGAGGTTTATTTTAAGTTCAATCAATACTATCAGTCGCATTATGATCTAAAGAGTCGGTAATTATCTTACAGTAACGCGATACGTTGCATTGATATACTATAGTTATGTCTAAAGATAGTTAAACACTTTATTGTAAGTATCTACATGACAACAATCACAGAAAATAGTAAAAAAAAGATCGTTAAAACTAAAAACAACAGAAATGTACAATGGGCGGTCTTAACGCTTAAATTACAATCACATAAGGATTTATACCTGTTCAAGTTTATGGGCGCAGGGCAGTGATTCGTAGGGGACCTACGAGGCAATACGTCACAGGCAATGGTTACCACTTAACATCAAGTGGACCATAAGTTTGATCCATCTCCACGTTATATAAAATAAAACCATAATTTGTCAACAATTTTACGACAAGAATTGGTATTCTGATCCAATCGTATCGGATGTTATAAATTCCGTATAATCGGGATATCGATACGATTGAATCGAGTGAGCAGCACTTACATTGTAACGCTATTTGCTTGTTTGTATCACGGCTCGATTGCTCCCAGAACTTATCAATTAATAAGCCTTGGGTTTTATCATGAGGAGTGCAGCTGGTTTTCATCGTGCTAAAACGTTCAAGATCCTCTATTACACCTTTGTCAGAAGCATCGTCGAATACGCTTCTCAAATTTGGAACCCGCGTTATGATAAATATATTGGCCGGATTGAACGCACCCAAATTAAATTCATGAAATATCTATGATTTCGTTTGCGCATTCCCTATAGCTCTTCTAATTACATACATATAAGAAATTCCATTTTCTTCCCCTGGTTAAACGGCGTGAAATCGCCGATCTGTCATTGCTATTAAAAATAGCTTCGAACAATATTAACTGTGCCGATAGGTTTTCGAAAATTGAAATTAGTGTACCATTTAAGCAGGCAGGCCACAGGTAAAATTTATTTCTGTGGTGAGCAAGCGACAACTTTAATAAGCTGAGTAAGCGATTAGATATTGATCTATTCTGTACGAGTGTCAGTTCAGCCAGACTGCGGCTGAAATATATTTATGTAGTATTAAGTAGCTTTTACGTATTTATAACCACTTCCTTTTTACTTTTTATTGTTCACTTCATTTCATTTCATTCATTTCATTTTGTTTTATTTTGTTGTTTAGTTGTGAAAACCTTGGCTTTCTTTTAATTACTGTGTTTCATATTATGTATAATTAGCTGTTGGTTTTCCAAATTAATAAATATTATTATCCACATTTGTGTGTCTTATACATAGAGGTATTAATTTTAAGGTATCGATATTCCAAGTTTATTAACGGAATCGTTTTTGATAAGTTTTTATTTTATCACTATAGACACTATAGATCTTCGTTTGACCACTATCTCGCCTAGAGAGCGATGGTGTGGTCTAAGATGAAGCACGAAGGTCTAGAAGACACCAATTCACTCTTATCTTAGATGCCGGATTGTACTCTTCAGGAAAAACAGACGACGGTAAAGAGTTCCATACCTTAGCTGTACGCATTAAAAACGTAAAACCAAAACGGTGAGTGCGAATGTGTGGTGGAATTATATTAACGAGGTATGGTTGGTACTGAGCAGTGCGTCTGCTTGTTCTTTGATGGAAAGGAGATGGCGGGATCAGATCATGAAGTTCCTGGACACATTCCCCAAAATGTATCCTGTGAAAGATCGATAGGTTGCGCCACTGCTATATGGTTGAAATACGCATACATATACGCGCGTGACAAGTTAAATTAATAATTCGATGGCTTGAACATTTTTTAGAACGAAATTATGTTAAACATGTTTCCGAACTGTTTGGTCAATGGCTATATTTTTTAATAATGATGACCAGTAATTGAAGCTTAGTTAATAATGTAAAGATAGTACATTAGAACAATAATTTATTGTAATAATATTAATGATAATTTAAGTTGTGTTTACATTTTGTTTCTATGTTCCTAAGATATAAGTTTTTAAATGATTACTTATCAGGTTTGTTTATATATTATTGATGTGTGGTCATATGTTAGGAGTACGATTTTCAAATAACGAAAGATTGTGTAAATTATTAACCAATTTTTAAAAATGTTGTACTTTATTAGATTTTGTTAATATTGACGACATGAGAAGATTGTTGTGATTGGTGGCGCCCAAAAAGTAGAAATGTGTGCTCTAATAATACGATTTTGTGATTGTTTGGACTTGTAATAATCATTAATTATGTTTTAACAGATTTTAAGTTCATTACATGTTGTTGTTATAGCCAATATAAAAATATATTATCATGTAAACAACCAATGCTTGGATTGGCCACAGAAATAATGACTTTTTACGACTTTTTGTGGGTATAAATAGCAATGTAAAGGCCTTATGGGCTTTGTTTGTATTCCTGGCTCCAGAACAAGATAAGTACCAACCAATTTTCTAACATTGCTGTAATATCTTTCTTTGTAAACTTGTATTTCTGGCAACACACGGTGAAGTACACTTCAGATTATTGGAATAGAAAGGTTCTCGAGTGGAGACCACACACTGGAAAGCGCAGCGTAGATTCGTCCCTCTAGATGAAAACACGATCTGATAAAGGTTGCTGGGAGCCGTTGGGTGCACAAGATCGGTCGCTCTGGAAATCTATGGGAGGCATATGTTCAGCAGTGGACGTCCTTTGACTGATGTGATCATGATTTTCTTAACCTTTGAAACCTTATAACTAAACTTGCTATTAAGTACTAAGCTAAATATAAAGATAAATAATCGGTTAATTAAATAAGCCAATACAACCATAAATCAACTACATGCTAACGTAAACAACGCTAACGTTAGCACTAGCGATCCGATAACACGTGGATATTGAATAGTTAATTTCTGTAACTAGTATTTGTGAGTCAGTGGTTAGGTGTTAATTAACCCCGTAGCAATTCCCGTAATATCAACGCAGGCTTAGAGGATAAAGTTAATGTGGCAGTTCGGAGCGAAGCGGGGCACTTCGGAAAGCTGACGGCCGTTTGGGCTGAAACGTTATCCTAGAACAGTTTGAAAGAACCATAACCGCCTGATTTTACCACCCCACAGGAACAGTTACCACCCGGGCATGATCTGCAGTGGCCAGTCTTGAAGTCCTTAAACAGGCTCCGCACCCAGGTTGGCCGCTGCAGACTTAATATGTGCAAATGGGGATTCAGGGACCCTAACTTAACGCAGTGCGACTGCGGTGATCTCACGCAGTCAATGCAGCACTTGCTAATGTGCCCTTTATGCCCAAACACATGCACGATGGAGGACCTAATGGCCGCCTCGCCTCATGCCATTGTTGTGGCCAAACACCTGTCCAACATACTATGAATGGAAACGTAGAATTCTTGACACGCTAAGAAGAAGAAGAAGTTCGAAAGAATTTGCCACCGGGTTAGTATTATAACGACGACCTCCGTGGCACAGTGGATGAATAGCCGGCTGAGACTCAGGAGGTAGCGGGTTCGATCCCCGCCGCGGAACAAATGTTTGCATGATCTAAAGATATTTGTTCCAGCTTTGGGTATTTTACTATATATTATAAGTATGTATATTTACAAAAAAAAAAGTATATAATTATTCTATCAGTTATCTGGTTTCCATAGTACAAGCTTTGCTTAGTTTGGTTTAGATAGCGCTGTGTGAAATGTCCAGCATTATTATGAATTTTTACAAGCTTTTTATTAACTTGCAATGTATGTTTGTCTGGGTGGAATCTTGCAACTGAATTTTAAACCCGTTCCCTTCAACCGATTGAGCTGAAATTTGGAATACATATGTAACTTCAGTGACAATGCGTCAATGCAACAATGCATTGCAGTGCGACAATGGTGATTATGGTACTATTGAAGGTGGTCTCATGATGGAGACGGACACTAGACAACGGAACTTCTGAATGGATTATAGTAGGCTACTAATGTTTGGGATCATTTGAATCTGCTTGCGGTTCCGATCATGAATTTTATAAAAGCTTGTTTTCAAAAAGTAATTTTTCAACAAAAAACTTATCACATTTATACTCGTGGAAATCTTATAGGTCGAACTGGTCATTTAGCTAAATACTACCAACGAGGCGTGCTGATCCAGAAAGTCTAATTTCCAAATTGCCTAAGAAGTAAAATGCCTAAAACGTGAAATGAAAACATTTCCGAAGACCTAAGCAGAAAAAGTACTAAAATATATACCTACAAGCAAAGTACTAAGTAGTAAAGTAGTTGTATACCTACCATTTTAATTTTGATTGGTTGATTGAAGGTAACTAGTGGTGACAGACGTGCCACTTGACCAGATAGTCCCATTTTGTTTTTTTTTCCTCTGCCCCCCCCCCCCCCCCCCATTTTCAGCTCATTTAGGCACATCAAAATTGAGCCATCACTACTTACCTACATACCAAATTTTACGACGATCAGGTAAACGCTTCGAAAGTTATCCTCGTACTACTGATTTGCCCAAGATTTCGCTTCGCTCGACCAATTAAATACTCTCAATCAATATTGAAATATTGATCCAGGATTGACTCATGGCTATAAATTTTCAATGTATAGTGAAACTTGATGTTAATTAATTAATTTATGGTAGTGTATAAATAAACCAATAATTTTTTGGTATTAATTGTGTAGACTTTCTTACGAAGTTATATCGGCATGCAAAATAATAGATACCAAATCGGACCTACTAAATTTCCTTTACCGACACTTACAAACCTGTGCTCAATCAATACCTAACTATAGGTATAACAACAATTGAAGTTATCTACTAGAACAACAATACTAAACACTTATTATTTGAGTTGTAAAATAATATCGGAAGCAATTTGAGAACAACTCCGAACGTAGAAGTAATAATTACTTGAGTATTGATTGTTATAGAGGTCATAGAAACAGCGATCAGTTGATTTTTAAATTAATTGAAATAATATTTACTGTATTACAATATGTCGGTTTTAGTTTAGGTCCAACATTATTCGCCCCTTGTTTTACATGGGTGCTCGCATGCTCAACATACTTGATGCGCGGTAGCGTGGCAATAAAAGGCATTCAGCTTCCTTCACCACGATATCCCAAAATAGTAAAGATGTATCGCTATTTCTGTCGCTCACCATACAAACGTGTTGCAAAACTGTTATAGCTAGAGTCTCGTAGTACAAAGCCTAAAAGAAGTCAACTGGGCAAACTGTACAACTTGAAAATATACAAAATCGGGGAAAATCACTGCATGAAATTTTATGTTTTCAATGTTCAATTCACGTATTTTATTGTTTTATAATACGAAATATATTTTAAGCCATTCATTTTATATTGCATTTATGAATAGTATTACGGTTCCGAGTACAAAATTACATGCACATGTCCGATAAAATGATATTATTTGTGAATTATTATTGGAATTTAAGTAAGTATAGATAATAGTTTTAAATACAAAGTAATATAGATCTATAATTAAATGTGTAATAAGCTTCAGAATTGTGAAGCTCCTAAAAAATGTAAAATTTTAAGTTGTGGTAGTTTATTTTCTCATCACTGGTCGGTGAGGTGAATGACCTCTATTGCCATCTTATTCCACACGGACCATAGTAGAAAATAATATATTTTTTTATTTAAAAATAGGTGGTTTTAACATGATAAAACAAAATAATATTTGTCATCTATTTATTATTACACACAATTATTGCAAAAAATCACAGTTTTAATAGAATACACATAACTTAGGAACAATTTACGAGATCAATAAAATAATCAACATTTTTGGCATGTTCGAGATTCTTATCAGCGACGACTCTATTATTGGCCACCATCCTCGCATTGGATACAGACCACAACTTGGTGATTTGGACAAAGCCACCTAGCCTACGCTAATACTACTTTACTTACATTCAGTTTTATTACGCCAATACTCGCATGTACTACAATGGTAGAAACCAAACTTTGCTGCCAGTGGGCGCCGTACCAATCCGTTCCGCGATTTTGTCGACGAGGCTTATCTAGGAGCGCAGGGGGTCAGGTGTAAGAATGAATGAATGGCGCTAAAATATGTATGTAAGTGCGTTGTACTATATAGAGCGCACGTGCACTCTAGTGTTAAGCTAAGCATGCAATTTAAGTTATATTGATTACAATATCATATAGAAGTACATACAATAAAAAAATGTAGATAGTCATGTAGAAGTTTTAACGTTACACGTTTTTAAAAAGGCTTAAATACTAAGGTACCGCCACAAATGACGATGTAACGCTTTTGTTTTCGTCAAAAATGTGAAATTTATCTCGTCTCAAGAGTTTACAGTATTTTTTTTACCTAGGACAGTATTGGGAAATCCTAAACCATAGCAGATAGACTGTCTGAGGAATTGTTTAGTAAATTTTTATGAAATTATTTTTGTGGAGTTAATTTTTTGGCTAAGCGTGAATTAATGAATGAGAATTCTTTATTGTAACTTGCAAGCTAGACACAATAGATGTAAAGAAATAAAAAACAAATAAATGTAAGCATATTGGGCGGTCGTGAGTTTGCCATGAAAATGAATAAAGTTCATAATTTTTTTTGTGATGCGAATTGACTTAGTTTTATGTTAGTATTATTTCATTGTATCGGACTAAATAAATCGGGACAGCAGAAGTTTTTCTATAGCTATCTGTAGCAGTCAGATTTTAACCCCCAACATAAAAAGGGGGTTTATAAAAAATAACTTGTTAAATGAATTCCGCTGTTTTCCCAGCCCTACATTAATCCGCAGAATATGTCGACGAATAAATCTTTATTGACGAGTTTTATAACGCGTGCATCAATGCGAGCTCGCACTTCAAACTCATTTAACTATATCCCTACTGAATGCGTTATTCGCAATTAGTATTCAATTTTTATTATTATAAATTATAGGCTCGCGTTTAATAACCACGATCTCACCTGTGGTAAGCGATGCTGCAATATACGTACTTACGTCAGATACTTCTTTAGTAACTCGTTTACGGTACGTGATGTCCGATTATAGATTGACTTGCCCGTTTCCATCAGTCATAAAAAAGTTACATATTTACTGATAGCAATACACAAAGCACTGTAAAACTTTAAAGATTTCATTCGAGCCGCTACACATTATTTTATCATCATCATCATCCACAGCCTGACTTCACCCACTGCTGATTATAGGCCTCTCCAAGTTTGTGCCATCCGCCACGATCCTGCGCTAGTCATTTAACGATGTCGTCCACCCATCTCGCTGCCGGACGTCCAACACTTCTACAGTCATTCTTCGGCCACAATTCAGTCGCTACCCTGCTCCACCAGTTATCACCACGTCTTGCCAAGTGTCCCGCCCAAAGCCATTTGAATTCCATAACTCGATTCCCAACGTCATGCACCTTTGTTCGTCTAAGGATCTCGACGTTTGGAACTCAATCTAAGAGATTGATGCCGAGCATGGTACGGCTCCATGGTTTCTATGCTACTCTTATTCGCACACAGCCTACGTCAGTGTCCATGTCTCGGCACCGTAGGTCATGGTGGGCAGAACACATAGGCGACTTGAGGATGACGTCCAGCTTGCCGAACGTGGTCCATCCCAATTTGATCCTTTTAGATATCTCTTTTTGTTGATGCTCATTCATATTCCAAGATTTTAAAACCATCTCAAAAATTTTCAAGCCCAGACGGGTCTTGAACCCGTAACTTTCCTCTTGATACGAGGATGCACTAAACATTTGTGCTACCGGGCACTGTCACTAGTAATTCGTATTAATTAGTGTAGTAGTATTGTAGTGTTCGGATAACGGTGTTAATAAAAATACTACTCATTCTCATTATTTAAATACTAAAAAAACCCTTTACCTTTACCTAAACATAATTGTATAGTTACACAATTACAACGGACCCGACCAAATTACCGTCTACAATCTATTCCCAAAAGTATATACGCAAACATAATAAGTAGGCGGCATCAATTATAAATACAAGAGTTATAAATATACGTACTTTAAATTTTTTTTAACTTAGTAGGTTAGATCCAATATTTAATAAAAAAAGGCACAATAATCCTCACTACATACCACGCACACATAAATTCTCTCTATTGATCTCTAAATTTAAAACTTCATACATTTACGACCAATGTGGCGCAGTGGGCGAATAGCCGGCTGAGACGCAGGAGGGAGCGGGTTCGATTAGATTTTTATTTGTTTCAGGATTCGGTATTTTTCTATATATTATAAGTATGTATTTCCAAAAAAATAATGATACAGGGTGTTTGATACTGACGATATTCAAGCGACGGTTTCTCAAAACATAAAAAAGACTGTCTAAAAAAATTCATAGTTAAATTATAAAATTTTAAAGAAAATCGACTAAGTTTAGTTGATTAATTCGATATAAAACTTACTGCCTACTCTTGCAATCGACATCCAAAAATAAAGGCCGATTTGATATCTCTTTCGGAAATGGCTGCTGGTTTTAGGTTAGACAGGGACAACAACAGATATCTCGAGACGTCAGTATCTGTGATTAGATGGCAAGCATTATGCAATAGCACAACATAAGTTTAATAAAGTATTTGTTTTTACATACCAAAATAAATTTCACATTTCTATGGTAAAAATTTCACAAATTTATTTATTATGCTCATCAAAATAACCCCTTTCATTTTTGTGCGTATATTATCAAACACCCTGTATAAGTATTCTATTCTATGAGTTATTTGGTTTCCATAGCAAGCTTTGTTCGGAGCTAGATAGCGCTATGTCTAAAATGTCCAGCATTAATAAATAAATAAATAAATATTGCTGGACATTTTACACAACGCTATCTAGCCCTAAATTAAGCAGAGCTTGTACTATGGGAACCAGATAACTGATAGAATACTTATATACATTTTTTTTGTAAATACATACTTATGATACATAAAGAAACAACCAGACCCAGAACAAATATCTGTAGATCATGTAAACATTTGTTCCGCGGCGGGAATCGAACCCGCTACCTCCTGCGTCTCAGTCGGCTATTCGCCCACTGCACCACGGAGGTCGTCCTTACCATTATTTATTTATTTATTTATTCTCAAGCATTGCGACAACATTTTAAACCTACGAATTTCTTAGTTTATTGTCTCATGAATGCATCATTTAGGCAGGAATAGTTAACACAAAAAGCTTAAACCTAGGTATATTTTTTTTTCAAAAAATAGTTATTTAAGAAAATTCCTTACAAATCTGTTGAAATATTACCTGTCTTGTAACTTTTCCGTAGTTTTTCCTGATAAGTGCACCAACCACAAAGCTTTGAACCGAGTTCAGAAGTTAAGAGCTCAGTTACCCACCGATACCTTAAAACTACCGAACCCGTTACTCAGAAACTTGCAATTCAAAAGAAAGAAAACTAACTATTTAATTTGTATCATACGAACGAAAAACTGCGTTAATTGGCAACTTAGATGAACCGGTCCCATTTGCAACTGATACAAAATGTTTGTCTCGTTTGATTTCTGATCATCATTATAATCATATCTTTTAGCGATAAGACTGTCCATTGTACTAAATCAAGCTGTGAAAACTGTTTAACAACGTGTTTGCTTTACTTGAAGGGGGTGACGGATAAAATTGGAAATGTGTTAAAGAGGTTTTCAATTTAGTCGGTCTTCACTCCTCTCTCAAAGATGGCCAAGCATTTACGGACTCCAAAGGACATTATACCTCTGCAGATGCCTCGTGTTTATAAGATAGACTAGCTCTGGTCGTTCTTAGATCGGGCAAACCAAACGTACCATAGCCGAGCGTGTCAAAGAGCATATCGCAGCTGTCAAAAATCGCCAAGTAAACAAGTCAGCGATAGCAGAGCATCTGGTAGACTCGGGACCGAATCATTGGCTTGAACTTCATGATCCTAAAGTTATCTCTAGTGAACGCCATTATTATAAGAGAATGGTTCGTGAAGCGATTGAAACCAAGAAATTTACAAATTTCAATTGGGAAGATGGAGAAGACTCTCAGCGTCCTGGAACCTGGTGATTGCTAGGTGTGCGCGTCGTGATCGGTCATCTCAGTGCGTAGATACAGTTAGTGTAGTGTCGTAATATGAACGAGGACATTTCTAATTCTGAAGACCAAGTGAGGGTAGTTGCTGCAGCTGCCATAACTTCTCCACGGTAGCTCCAAGTACTCCAGTTACCCGTGACCACGACTGTTGCAACACACGACGTCGGGATAACAAATAAAAAAGGTATAAACGCGATAAATACCCGTTTTAAACAATAATTGTGAAAATTATGGTCTGTATTTTATTTTGGTGTAAAATAAAGAGTTATCTTATCTTATCTTATAAGCAACAGGACGACCGTTCCTGAATATATGCCGCCCCATCTTTATACTACTGGTTTTGTTATGTATAACATTAAATGAAAACACGGGTAGGGCTCGTATTATTGTAGTTTTTTTTTTCAAATTAACTACCATAGAACCATAATATAAAATCCTAAAATATGAATAACAGCCCTGTATAAAATAGGTAAATAATTCGTATTCATTAATCATGTAAGTACCTACCTGTTAAACTGATTAAGAATCGCAAAGGCACCGCCGATTAACGTAAAAATGGTTTATTGGAAATGTATCGATTATTGGATAAATAGATTCCGGATGAGTGTTTTAAATTAATGTCGTACATAACAAAACAGGATGTTTACAAGTCTAGCTGACTCGCAGTGCCAACTGCCAAGCAGCGTTTTTTTCTTCGACTTGATTTACAAATTGGGATTTCGCACAAAAAATATTTTTTGTCGACAGATAGTGTAGTTATTACTGGATACAAGCTGAAACCCACTTCTAAATTCAATTAATACGATTCCGGATGAGTGTTTTAAATTAATGTCGTACATAACAAAACAGGTTGTATATTAGTCCAGCTGACTCGTTGAGTGCGAGTTGAATTTAGATTTCGTACAGAATATATATATTTTTTTTATAGATAGCGTAGCTTTCTATCAGTAAAATAATTTTCAGAATTAGTTCTGTAATTCTTGATAACTTTTAAAATAATAGTGTAGGTTTATCCCAAAGTAAACAAAACAGGTTGTGTATGTATTAAACAAAATAAATCTGAAAGTGTACCTTAACCGTTACTCAAACTTGGAGTTTAGTCTGCAACCTAATATTTCAACGCAAACTATTACTAGTCAAAGGATGAGGCTTTTGAAACTTATATTTTGCTAGATAAAGTTTTAACAAGGTTCTGCTAAGTTTGATGTAGTTTCAAAGGCTTTGTTGACGTTTTCTACTTTCGTCTTTTTTGTCATTAAGGTGCATTATAAATCAGATAAAGCTTTTGACAAGTTAAATCCTACATTTAAATTCATATCAATATATTAAATGTTATGTCAGGATATAACATAATTTTGATATTGTAAATTTTTCAATATTTGGTGCATATTCACGAACGCCTCACTGGCAAACCTCAAGGAAACTTGCTTTTCGGAAATAAAATATACTTTGATGACGCTAGTCGATAAGTCCGTAAATGTGTAGGATTGACACATGCTATGGAAATATCACGTGATGTATCGACAACAAACCTATGTTGAAAACGAATCGATTCGAAGCGAATGTAACTTGGCTAAGCCCTCAGTTAGTTTGGTAACACTCTGAATATAACATAACATTGTTCAACTAATCAGACATAACTTAATATTATAAAGAGAATAAAAAAATACTTTTGTATTTTTGTAACGAATAAACTCAAAAACTACTGGTCCGATTTCAAAAACTCTTTTACCATTACAATGCTACATTATCCCTGAGTAACAAAGAGGCTATATTTGTTACTAGAAAAAATTAGGGATCCCTACTAAAACTTCAATAATGAACCCAAGGTGTAAAAAAAATTGCCATAAAAAATCTTTTAAAATTAATGTCCATCCGTGCGAAGCGGGACAGGCCGTATCTAATATTTTTTAATTTTTTTATTAGCTTTTGTGACTTTATTTTCACTGCGGCCACGAACCCTATTGTGATCGTCACTTGTTTTTTGTCGCCCCTAGACTATGGGGGCGTTTAAATTTAACCACTAAGCTCTACAGCTGCTAAAAACTATAGAATATTTTTAGGGGCGATAATTGATAGCTCCTCCGGGCTAAAATGTGTTTGCCCAGATTAATGTTGCGTTTACGCATTAGTGGAGCACACTCGCCTAACAGATGTAAGGCCTAAGGCGATTCTGCCGCCTCATTACAGAATCTGCAGGTGTGTGTGCCCTCGTAACATCAACATAGTATGTAATAACTAGAGCAAGCAATATCCGTTACGAGCCCCAAGTTCGTAACCCAATAAAAAACCTCCAAAAGGGCAGAAAGTAAATGCAACATCTGTAAAACAAGTTAATCAATACTCGCTCTCAGTTAATTGAAAAAGGCAATGCGGAGAAACGCTCCAAAGTCCATTGTTCAGATTGTCCACAGTTTCTCAGAAACAGCATGAATTCTTGAAATTATAAAGATAATATAAAAAATTTGGCCGTCACGGGACGCCCGACCGATGTGAAACATTTAAATTGATGGTTATTTATAATCAAAGAAAACCTTTTAAAATAATTTTATCTTTATCATACGCAATTTAAATACACGTGACGTAACACAATTCTTTATCCGTACTTTTGACTACTTAAAAATGTGGTATAGGCCTCATTTCTATTACGCCGATCTAATCGGTATCGCTCTTATTCATTGCTGCACAACTTCCGCTATGAGATCGTCAGACCCTGCGGTAGACGTCTCTTGGCCACCACTCTGTGACTCTTCTTCTCCCTGCCCTTTTCCCACATTACGCGGGATCAGCACAACATGTATTCCTCCTCCACATATCTCCATCAGCCGTCATCTCCATTTTCACTTCCCTCCTACCCATATCATTTTTCACACAGTCCATCCATCTCTTCTTCGCCATCACTCTGTGACTAAAATAACTAGTGGTTCGCCCCGAACTGACACTCCCATAAATACAAAAAAATTATATTTGTAATCATTGACTACCAAAACAGAGCCACGAAATGCATAACCAAATAACTTGACCTACTCATTCAAATTACAGGTAACGAGAGTTCATGTTTATTGGTTAAGCGTTTTTGGGGTACAAATTGCAGTTATTCTGGATTTCAGACTTTTGCCTGTATTTGTGTCATTTAAGCTACACGCATACCAAATTACAGTACTGTGGGGTAGCTGGTGTATCCTGTGAATTTTTTCAAAGTTCAGTTTGTATTATTATGGCTAATAACTTAAAAACTACAAAGTTTAAATTTAAAATAAAAACAGGGTCAAAATGTACTAAGAAATACCTTTTATTAAACGTGCTACTTGACCGGATAATTCCATTTTGTTTTTTTTTATACCTCTTGAACCCCAATAAAGCAACAACCCCTCTACATTTTTAGCCCATTGAGTTACACCAAAATTGTGCCATCACCAGATACCAAATTTCACGATGATCGGATAAACGCTTCAAAAGTTATCCTCGGACAAATAAACATACATACATACATACAACGCCGATTTGCCCAAGTTGATTCAGAGATCTCGCTTCGCTCGATCAAATATAAATACACACAAAAAACTTACAAAGAGGACATATATAAAGGCCAGTTTTACCCTAAGAAGAGTTAAAAAATAGATAGCTAAAATGGTAAAAAAACTATGTTCGTTTTCTAGCCATATGCGATGTAGTGGAAACGTTGTGTTATAGGTAATTTTTTATTTTATGTTTGCTTGTACTAATCTAGCTGTAAGTGCTTTATAAGCTGCAACTACACTGATTTCAGCTTCATTCTGAATTTGAAATTGCCTGATGCAACCAGCAGGAAAGAATTTACCTGTTCTAGACTATTTTGCAATTACATTGTTTGTTACTTTTGTATTTCCCTTACAAGTACCAAATATTCCATTTCTGGTTTTTATTTAGCACTAGCTGACCCGGCAAACTTCGTACCGCCTTGACATGCATATGACGCGGGCTGCCAATGTACGTCGCCGGTAGAATTGTCAATCGGCGATCATTAGCTGCATCTATGTATGAGAAAATGAATTTTCTTCTTAATTTATTTATTATAGTTTTTCTACTATAAATGGTGTAACAAACCTGACTTTGTTTTAAATATTTAGATTGCAAGTTTGTTAGAGTTTTTAAGTGGTTCAAAAATTAACATTATTTTGTCTTCGTTCCTATTCCAAGGTTGTCTAGAAGACATTTTTAAGTGATAAGACCGTCCACTGACCATTTCTATTGTGTTTACTCCTTCTTTTTTTAACTGAACTGTTTGTGTGTTTTATTTTTCGTTTAAATTTTATTTTGCTTGCAAACTTCGGAGGTAAGGTGGGGGAATAGTATAACCTATTATTCTTCCTTTTTCACTATAGCTCTAAAACACCATAAAAATGGGTTAATATGTGTAAAATAGCTCTTATGTATCCCCACTTGAACACATATCGTGATTTGCCGATAAGATGTAACTAATTTGATACGCGTATCTTCAGACATTTGTACTGTTCAGTTATTTAGTGAATGTGCACTAATTGTTTGTACAGGATTTGAACCACCTTAAGTACGTTACCAAGCTACAAAGTATTTTACAATCTTTCACGATCACTGTACATAATTACTGATTTAAACGGGTATTTCGCGCAACACTGTTGCAACACATTCGAAACGCCGGGATAACAAAAAAAGGTACATAGGTGGTAAATACCAGTTTAAATCAGTAATAAAGCTACAAAGATTCCAAATCATCAGTGATTTGGAATAGTCCCCTATGCAAACCCTTCACAAGTCAGTTCTACTAATACCTCGCTCGGTGGTCAAAAGGCTGCAAACTCGTGTTTTAGACAGGTGTATGGGATTGCTGCGTACACCTACCGTCTAAGGGCAGTTATCTACTAAAGTGGGTAAAGATTTTTTGACCACTTTTTAGCACACACAAGTAAATTTTTAACAAAAATATAACCGACTTAACCAAACTACTAAACCGATTTTGATGAAATTTCTATGGGACCAATCTGAAACTATATCCTTTCAAATAAACAAGGAGTTGTACCTTCCATCATCAGCTCATCTGAACAACTCAAAGGAACATAAGTAGCGATCTATAATATTTAAAGAATTATCCACTAACTCCTAATAGTTAAGGAATTATATTTTCCATCATCAGCTCAGCAACATAAAATGATCAGTATAAGACTCAAATACTTAAATAGTTTTTTTTATAGAAAGTATATAAAACTCATTATGCGTCCCTATAAAATTTGAAGGTTGCCCTTGATTTTTTGGGATCCCATCATCAGATCCTGACTTCGTGACAATGGTATAACGAGATATAGTGCGCGGATTGTTTTTTTTTTTGGGTTTTTTGGCTAGTCTTCCCGGTGATTGTTCGCCAGGCGTACTCGTATATATTGAGGATTTAAAACGCTGCTCTAAAAGATTTTATTGAAAAAGAAATCTATGAGGAACCGGCCCCATCGCGTTTTCAAAATACTTTCTGGGCGTGTGACCCGAGAGCTGGCGATTATCTGGGTCAACGCAATTGCAATTCAGCGCAATGCAGTCAGTGTCTTAAGTGAGAGCACTTCCGCCTGGTGTCCGCAGTGATCTGGAGCAGTTGAGCTATCTATAGATCGCTTGCAACGGTTTTTAGATGATTCAACTGTTTCTTGTGTATTTTTACTGTTATTAAAGGCATTTTGTTCCAACTTGAAAAATATATTTTGATTGATTTGATTTGTTAGATTCGTTACTTGCTTCGCTTTCTTAGATCTTTTCGATATCAGGCTTAATACTAGTAAAACCCAACGAAGCATATAAAACTATATTTGCTTGAACTTTCATCAAACTTTCACTCGCAATTAAAACATTTTACAGGCAATGTTTACTGCCACCAATCAACGTAAACAATTTATATGAAAACACAATAAAACCAAATTGGTTTATAATCCATCAACATTGTTGTAATTCCTGCTCCTCGTAAACTAATCCGAGTAAAATTCAAATAATGCAATGAATCATTAAATATAACGTGATACATTTATTAACAGAAAGATATACCCTATATTTATAAATACAGAAGAAACAGTTGAACTATCTGAAGACCGTTGCAAACGATCTATGGATAAAAATAAAACCGGTCAAAGATTACACATAATATTTTTTTGTTTTAATCTGAGACTCGCGAGATCTCAGTTCGGGGCGCACCACTAGTAATATTAGTATGATACGGGATTGTTGTACTTCACTGGTCATAGGTTTAGGTTTGTTACCTTTTTTTATTTTTTGTTATTGCTGGACATTTCACACAGTGCTATCTAGCCCCAAACTAAGCAGAGCTTGTACTATAGAAACCAGATAACTGATGAATACTTATATACATTTTTTTTTGTAAATACATAGGTACTTTTAATACATAGAAAAACCACCAGATCCGGAACAAATATCTATAGATCATGCAAACATTGGTCCCGCGGCGGGAATCGAACCCACTACCTCCTGCGTCTCAGCCAATCGCCAATTGCGCCACGGAGGTCGTCAAAAAAAAAGAAATGTTCGCCACTGCGCCACGGAGGTCGTCAAAAAAAAGAAACATTATAGAAAGATTAAAGAAAGAATTTATAGAAACAGTTGTACAATTTGTACGTACCTAAGTTATATAGGTGATATTAAAAGTGTCATATATAAGTGACTAGTTGACCCGCCCAGAAAATTAAACCTGGCTTGAGTTCATACAAAAATTCCATAGAAACAAGCACTTTCAGTTTTTCAATAATTTTAAAATTACCCGTGAAACTTTTAATTTTTTTTCCATTATAACCTTAAAATTTTAACACAAATAAAAAAAAACAACAAAAAATCAGCCAAATCGGCCGAGCCATTTTCAAGTTTTAGCGAAACTAACGAATAGCAATGGATTTATCTATATGAGAAAAAAGATTTAATATATTGTTTCTCGCGAAGAGCGTAGCAATAACCTTAGTTTAAGCTTAAAAGTCCGAGCGAAGCAAGCCGATGATGTGGCATTATTATGTCTCATTGCTTGTTTTAAGGGCCTGGCGAGTTGCAAACGTGTTTCCAGCGAGGCGATTTGTCACACTTCAGCCGTCATCACACTAATATAAATGCGAAAGTTTGGATGTTTGTTTGTTAACGGCCAGCAAACTGACGTCAATCATCATTTACACAATCATTCATATCATTTTTATATCTAAGGTGTACAAGATTAGAGTCGCACAAAGCACGCCAAGCCCGGCATCACACTTCTAGACTGAGTCCCCAATATCGAAATTCACAAGCGGACTAAAGTTGAAGACGTTAGCAAGCGTATTATTGGGGCTCAAATGGAGTTGGGCAGGACATGTGGCCAGGCGCGGTGATGACAGGTGGAGCAGGGTGCTGACTGAGTAGTGACCCCGAGATGCAACCAGGAAAGCAGGTCGTCCGCTGGCAAGATGGGTCGACGACATATTAAAAATCGCAGGTCGTATGTGGGTTAGAACAGCGCAGGACAGAGGCATTTTTAGTAGCAATGACAGAACGGCGTGAAGTCGCCGATCTGTCATTGCTACTAAAAATAGCTTCAAACAATATAAATTTCGCCGATTTATTATCAAAAATTAAAATTAGTGTACCATTTAAGCCTAAGAGATTTAATCCTCCTATCCATATACCTGTAGTTGGTACCAACTATAGGCAAAATTCATTTCTGTGGCGAGCAAGCGACAACTTTAATAAGCTGAGTAAGCGATTAGATCTAGATCTATTCTGTACGAGTGTCAGTTCAGCCAGACTGCGGCTGAACAGAGAATTTTTTGGCGATACAAGTATACTTTAAGTACTATTTAAGTAGCTTTTACGTTAACTTCCTTATTTATCTATTTATAACCACTTTGTTTAGACTTTTTATTGTTCACTTCACATTTTGTTTTTATTATGTTGTTTAGTCGTGAAAACCTATTATTGGCTTTCTTTTATTTATTTTGTTTCATATTGTGTATAATTAGCTGTTGGTTTTCCAAATAAATAAATAAATAAAGGTTATGTACCTATTTTCGAGTAATCAAGGAATCATATTTATGTATTCGGGTTTCATCATTGAAGAAGCCTCTATACTCAACAATTGTATGAATTCATGACACTGTATTGCACACCACAAAAGAAACATAAATAAAATATAAAATATAAATAGAAAAACGTACACTGGGCGGTCTTATCGCTTATTGAAACTAATAATTTATGTATTGTACAATAACGACATCAATGGCGCAGTGGGCGAATAGCCGGCTCAGACGCAGAAGTTCGATTCCCGCTACGGGACAAATATATGTTGATAATGATGTATTTACAAATAAAAATGTATATAAGTATTATATTAGTTATAAGGTTCCCATTATACAAGATTTGCTTAGTTTAGGGCTAGATAGCGCTGTGTAAAATGTCCAGCATTATATATTATTATAACTGTAACATTACTACTTGGTACTTGAGGCAGGATTTAAGATCCTAACACTTTTAATATCTACACCGACTACAATACAGATAATCTTTAACATAAATCCTACATTTTCAAATGCAGTATTCAGAAATCCTTTTAAAAACGATCGTAATACCAATATCGAATCGCATATCGCATGCAGCGTTATAACGGCGCAGCCGGCGTCTATATCGTTCTCGTTATATTACGGAGTCGTTATCGTGCTTGAATCGTTCAAAAGGTAATCAATCAATACTATATAGAACTGAAACTTCTATACTATAAGTAGTAAGAAAAAAGTCGTGACATAAATCATTTAAGGCCGGTTTCATATTAGGACGTTAGTAGCGCAGCAGACGCAAATGCCTTCACATTATAAGAACAGTCACGCAGCGCGCAACAGCAGCGCAGCTGCCGCGCCGCAGTTCAGATCAGTGTGGCACACTTCATTTCAAAAATGGATTCGGACGAGGAAACATTGCTGCTTTTTTTTAGTAGTACTCCTCAGGTGCCATTAAGAAGACATACGGCCGCCGCACTTCTGTTTATATATGAAATTCTGACTGGGTGACGGTCGCACGTCTGTCGTGCGCCTGGCGCGCTGCTAAAGTCGCCTAAATGTGAAAGCGGCTTTTTAGTCATGGAAATAATTGTATATTATTTCTGTTAATATACATATGTAAATAAAATATAGTAGGAGGACAGTTATCATATACAGAGCTGACTGTATTTTATTTTTAAACACGGATTCAGTTTTCACGTCCAAATTTTTACCATTTTGGTTCAGAACCCTAAAAAGCGGGCGGTCTTATCACTATAAAAGTGATTTCTTCGCGATAAATATAAATAAATAACTCTTTATTGTTAACAATATAAATAACAACTACATAACCTAGAAAACTTAAACTTATCGGTTAAAGTGATCTCTTCCAGGCAAGCCTTGGGTGAACTGGATATAATTAAATACCTACATATTTATTTTATTGTCCAAATGTTTATTTTTATGTGGTGTGCATTATTGTTTTCTATTCTAACTTCTTCATCATATTCTCTAATAAAATCAAAGGAGTTTCGTTTCTACGCTAGTTATTTTATAGTTATATGTACGATAGTTTGCCAGTATCGGCGACTAATCGGCAGTTTTGAATTGCTATGCACTGGCTTTTAGTATTACTTGGTAAATGACTAATTTTAATAGTACCTTAAACTGCAGTTTACTAAGAACAGACCTTTAAATAGGACCCATTAGCCGTAAGTAAGTTATTTTAAACTCCCGACAAACAGAAATGACTTATTAAAAGTATACTAAACTTAAAAAAACATGTGCCAAACACAATCATTATCATTCACAACCTGAATTCACTCACTGCCGTGTTCGTATAAAGCATTTTTTTACGACCTGGATTTGGAACAAGCATTAGAAAGAAAAAAAAAGTTTTTATTTGTAACGGCACATTAGGAGTACAAATCGAGACACATAGGCACACAGGAAATCATAGAAGTTACATAAAGAAAGAATAGAATAGAATAGAATAGAATAGAATATTCTTTATTGCACACCAACATAATTAAAATACAATAAAAATACACAAAAATTAAGGTAAGTACAATGGGCGGTCTTATCGCTAAAAGCGGTCTCTTCCAGACAACCTTTGGATGGACAGGACAAAACAAAATCAAAAAGACGGCGGTGTAAATACGAGTATATTCATAAACTTACATAAACTACCTATACTTACTAATAAACTAAATATATATACTTACAAATATAATAATATATACTTATATATATAAACTACAATAAAGGAGATAAACATAACGATAAACTAGCAGTGCGTAGACAAAGAAAGGAAATGGTTGTATACCTTAGCTTTGAAGATAGGAAGAGATTTAGATGATCTAATAGAGAAAGGTAAAGCGTTCCACAGCCGCACAGCTTGAACTGTAAAGGAGTCACCATAAAATTGAGAACTGTGGACAGGGGTTTGGAGACTTAGAGCTTCAGATGAGCGTAGATTTCGATCATGCGCCTGGTGCAAGAACACAAAACGCTCCTTTAGATAGGATGGTGAAGAAGGATTGAAAAGAATGTTAAAAAGAAGGGACAGAATATGTGCATTCCGGCGAAGACGGATAGGGAGCCACTTGAGTTTTGCGCGAAATTCTGAAACATGGTCATATTTGCGCAAGCCAAATACGAACCGAATACAAAGATTTTGAAGGCGCTCAAGTTTGCTCAATTGGACTTCAGAAAGGTCGAGATAGCTGACGTCGGCGTAATCTAAAATAGGGAGTAGAAGGGATTGTGCAAGCGTAATTTTGGTGGCGGTTGGTAAAAAGTTGCGAAGTCTTCGCAACGAGGCTGAGGATGCAAACATTTTTCGGCTGATCTCGGCAATACACGGCTCCCACGATAGCTTGGTGTCCATAATAATGCCTAAGTTTTTCACCGTCTGACTGATACCTATCTGAGCCCCATTAAAAACTACAGGTGGAAGTTGCTCAAACTTTAGCCGGGGAATCATTTTGTGGCTACCAATTATGATAGCTTGTGTCTTCTGTGGGTTTACTGTAAGGCCAAAGGATTTGCTCCAATCACAAATTCGGTCCAAATCTGAATTTATTATGCTGATTGCTCCGTTAATGTTATCAACCGTAGCTTGTGTATAAATTTGTAAATCATCTGCATACAGGTGGTAGGAAGAAGATAATTTTTGAGATATTGAGTGAATGAAAACAGAGAAAAGAAGAGGAGATAAGACGCCGCCTTGAGGGACACCAGCGGAGACTGCACCATGAAGAATAAGTATCTCCAATACGGATGCGCTGCCGGCGTCCAAACAAGTAACTACGAAACCAGTCAATAGCCGTTGGAGATATGTTAAGAGAGTGTAATACACCGAGAAGTATATCGAAATCGACGTTATTAAAAGCATTGCTGAAGTCAAGGAGTGACAGTACTGTCACCTTCCCACTGTCCATTCCAGACCGAATGTCATCAGTAATCTTGATGAGCGCTGTGACTGTGCTATGCCCGGGGCGGAAGCCAGATTGGTGAGGATTTAACAGGATATTATTGGATAGGAAGGTACTGAGTTGTTGGTGTACAAGACGTTCAAGGACTTTTGATAGGAATGGAAGTATGGATATGGGGCGATATTCGGAAAAGGATGATGGACTGGGTTTTTTAGGTAAGGGAATGACCTGTACTTCTTTCCAGGCGTCAGGAAAGGAGCCGGAGTCGATTGAGGCATTCAGGATGTAGGTGATGATAGATACAATTTCATTAAGGATTGGCATAATCATGTTCCGACTGACACTGTCACTGCCAACAGCATTTGAAGTGATAGATGTTATACTCTTCTTAACATCACAATCGGCAAATTGACTAAACTGAAAAGAAGGAAAGTCTGGTGTTGGCTGAGAAGAAAGATAATAGAGTGTATTTGATTTAGTGAGTCCATCTATATTGGATGAACTCGTGAAGTGTCGGTTAAGATGATCAATGTTTAAGTTTTTTGGTATATTTTCTTGTTTAGATTTACCAACTCCCAGTGTTTTAAGAAATTTCCACACTTTAGATGGATCATTGTTATCAACAGAGTCATGAATGTATCGGCGTTGCGCGTCCCTACACAACCTGTTGCAGTGATTTCTACGATCGTAGTATTTGGCCTTATTATTGTCAGATGGTTTACACCTCATCCTAATCTTTGCCATAGCCTTCTTGTGCATCGCCGAGCGGATTTCATCAGTAAGCCATGGTGCTGGCAGCTGTTTGATTTTAATGGCACGTATGGGGGCATGTGTGTCATATAGTTTAACCAGTTGTTTATTAAAATACCCCACCATGTCATCAACGCTGCACGCATCTACGATGTCAGTCCAGTCAATTTTCAGAGCATCCTCACGGAGGCTCTCCAAATCCATTCCACCAAAATTACGCTGCATGACAATTTGAGGCTTAGCTTTCGGCGGACGAACTTTGTAGGACAAATTGATTGAATCATGGAAAGAAAAAGCTGCCGCTGAAGTTTGGCCGTGTTTAGCTACATTATTGATCGATGATACTAATATAAGGTCTAGACGAGATGGAATGCAATTTGGAAAGAAATGTGTAACAGTTGAAGGAAGAATGGTCAAATTGTTAGCCTTAGAAAGGGTTTCAAAAGTAACAGCACGGGAATCCTGCTTAAGAAGACAGGTGTTGAAGTCACCCATGATTATGGTGTGACTGTAAGAAGGAGTTAGGTCTTCAAGAAGTCTTTCGAAAGACGGAAAGTAGTTGTTCCGAAGATGATTGCTGTAGTAGACTCCGAGTAATACCTTGGTGTGAGAAAGGAGGACTTCGACAAAAATGTGTTCGCCCGCACCAGGAGACGGTGGTTGTGGAGACACATGAACAATGGTATGGGGTATGTGAGCGCGCAAGTAAATGGCAACTCCTCCACCACGTCCATCAGTGCGATCGTTTCTAACTAAGATGAAGCCTGGTAGCGAGTAAGAGGTGGTAGGCAAACATGGTTTTAACCAAGACTCGGAAACTAATACAGCATGAATGGTTTTATGTTCAAATGACGCCAGCAGATCAGGGTAATGAGCCGGAATGCTCTGTGCATTAATATGAACAACATTTAAATTTTTAGAGACATCAGAGAATTGGGTCTCAAGGGTTTGGGAAAGCGTTGGTATACTGCAAAAACTATCGTTACTTAAACTGCTTAGTTCATCGTTATCACATGAAGAAAAAGATAAAAAATGTTCACTATCACTACTAACTAATGATGACATACCTACATAAATTATAATATAAATAAAATATATAAATAAACAATGTACTATCTAAAATATTAAAACAAGCTATGGTATACTTTACTAATTAATCTACTAACTAATTATTTAGCCTGTCCACCTGCCAGTTGTGTTAAAAGAGTATCAAATTAATATTATTAAAAGACAAAAGAATCAATACACTAGCAGAATAAAAAACACAGAATAATTAAAGTTACATCTTATGTAACATACTATCTGCCCGACCGTTTTATGCTTAAAGTAGGTAACAATTATTAGCAAGCTATGGAACATTACAGGTTTTGAATCTATGGCAAACTAATGACAATTATAACATGATTTTGATAATGACAGAATTACCGAAACAAAAGATGAAAGAAAAACACGAGTTGATAATTGACAATTGAAAAAACGAATCAAGAGAAAAAAAAAACGTAAAAGAAGTAATTATTGAGAAAGGGTAGGAAAATAAAGATAGAAATTAGAATAAAGAATAGAATAAAGAAAATATAAACACATCATTTAAAAAATAAATAACAAAACTATCCATAATCGTTTGAAAAGGTTTTTAGATGATTCAACAGTCTTTTGTATTTTTTAAAGAGTTATGTTAATAATTGTGTAATACAAACGGTATTGAGCTCTTAAGTCTCAGGAGAGATTTTGCCTCCCTGTGTGTGTTCTATCGCTTGTATAATGGGTTGTGTTCTGAGGAGTTGTTTGATATGGTGCCTGCAGGTTCGTTTTATCATCGCACCGCTCGCCATCGGCAGGGAACCCATCCACACACCTTGGAGACGATCTGGTCACGTACCGTGAGATTCCAGAGGAATTTCCTCCCGCGAACACTTTGGTTGTGGAATGGTCTCCCTGCCGAGGTTTTCCCTAGGGTCTACGGTATGGGGGTCTTCAAAAAGGACGTTTTGAAAATTTTAAAGGGTCGGCAACGCGCGAGTAATAATGCCTTTGGTGTTACAAACGTCCAAAGGCTACGGTGACCGCTTACCATCAGGTGGGCAGTATGCTTGTTTGCTACCTTAGCGGTATAAAAAAAATCTGTTAATTGATTACAAAACACATATTATAATCGATTTGGGAGCAACGATGCTATGGACAGCCACAGTTACAAGTTACAAGTATAAATAAAAAATAACCCCTTTCTTTTTGCATCGGTGGTAAAAAACTGACATAGCTAAGTACCACCCCAGTTAAACTAGCTTGCTATTAAAAAACCCGCGTTCGAATCGGACCTTCCGTTTGGAAACTACGATGCCACAGACAGACAGACAGATAGACATATTATCGGTTTTATAAGCTTCACGCCTATGTCTAGGCGTGAAGTTTATAAAACCAATAATATTGCGTTAAGGGTTAAAAATCAAATGTTTTGGGTTAGCGTTTAATAAAAGCTATCTAAAGATCACACATTCATCTTATATCGAAAGGAACCTTAAGCTGGCCATACACGGGGACGCGACTCCACTAGATTCCACGAAAGTCCACTCCAAAAGTCTCGAAAAATCGTCCGTGTGCGCGAAATCTCAAGCAGATTGCGTAGTGCCCTAGGATTATTTGGATATCCGATCAATCAGAAATCCAAGACTCGACGCTACGCAGCGCGGCGACTCCACGCCGCGGGCGCCCGACTGTGGCCGATACAGCATTCCAATAAATCCAATTCGAGCTCAGTTGGTAGCCCGCAGCCGTGAATAAGTTTGGTTTTTATAATTCTGAACATTTTACACAAAGTTATCTAAAAAAAACTCAGAGGGGTATAATATAAGAAATGCCAATTTGAAGTCTTTCGAGTCGCGGCAGTGGAGTCTTACCCCGCCAGACTCCACGAGACGCGGAGTGATGGAAGCGGCGTCCTCGTATATGGCCAGCTTTAGAGAATTATTCAGACCCAACCCAAGTACCTACCTTTTTCTAATAACTTCGGGCCTCTGCGGTATCTTATCTTGTATTTTCCTTTACATTTACCGAAACCTGAATCTTTGTAATATATTGCTGATCGGTACCTGAGCCTATTGCCTAGGGAAAGAGGTTTGCCTGAATTATTTTAAGATATCATGTTACATAGTCTGATTGTGATCTGATTTTATGTGTCTAAAAACAAAAGATCAGTGTATTTTGAATATTGTATCACACTAATATTATAAATGCGAAAGTTTGGATGTTTGTTTATTTGTTACTCAATCACGTCGTAACGGTTGACTGAACCGATTTCGATAAAATTTGGTATATACGTAGATTATAACCTACATTACACATATAATGGTGGCTACCATTTATCCCATAAATCAGGACCCGTGGGATAAAAATGGGGTGTCAAGTTACAACAGCGAGTTAAGCTTTATTTCCAGTTTACCTACACAGTTAGTAGTGTAAGGCGTACGAAGTCGCGGCTAACATCTAGTTATGTATATACCACTTCGACCACACCATCACTTACTGTCAGGTGAGGCAGTAATAGGAGGCTGTAGTGATTCTTTATACAACGTTTTTAACAGAGTTGACTGTACAAAAAGTATTAACATAGTGGAAAATATTTTACGTAAGCGGAAATCAAAACAAAATTTATAAAAAAACTAATATATTAAATCTATTGAAAGAGGAAGGCCTTTGCCTTGCAATGGTACATTCATAGTTTGTATAAAACTAAAGGAATTCCAATTACTCAAATTATATATTATCATAATTTATTAGTTGTTTACGTTTTTGACGTGAATACGTCTTTAAAATTGCTTCCATAGTGAGAAACAATTCAAAAAACGAATGATAACAAAATCAGGGGATACAGTTTAGTGTTGCAGCTACATATCTATCATCTGCATCCAAAATGTAATTACACCACCGGATAGCTAAAGGATCAAAGAATTCGTTACGCTAAGTGAGGACTGTGACGCAACGCGCACAGTGGAGGGGGAAGAGCCGTCATTTTGAGGTAATTTTGCTGCGAGATTTCCATTTAGTATGACCCGAAGGACTTCTTAGTGTTCAAACATGTTTATAACATACATAAATAGCATATTTTATAATTTGCATAGAAAAAATTACCTGTTACGTACACGTATTTACGTACAACACACGGCCGTGTCCATGACACAGCCACTCTCCATTTATTAGTTTTTTCTTTATTATATTTAATGAGGGTTTAGTCAACATTATTATGACACCCTCGAAACGATACTAGAATCATTTTCTTATACCTAATTTAACAAACTTAATTAACATCTTGGCTGGCTCCGATAAGGGGTAAAGTGTTCATGATTAAAATGTTTCGGGCAGATGATTGCCATTGCCACATATTACGATCTCCATTACCATTTCACTAATACAATTGAGGGGCGTGATCGAACAAAACAACACGATTATGATTAATAAATATTGATCATAATTTCATGCAGTAGATGGAACGATTGTCTAAACACACTGGAATCGTGTTTACTGATTTGAACTGTATTCATTCAGCCTTGCGATGCAGGTAGTTGTTGAGTTACTTCATCGTGACCTCATCGTCAGATTGTCACGAGTTACGCACTGCATATTATTCGGCTATCTTTGTAAGACAATTGTATTGAAAGTTTGTATTAAAATCATTGAAAACTGATGTTCGATTTTCCGCTCCATACTAACGCAGATAACTTCATAAGATCCTATATTTGCTCAGTAACACCTTGTAATAAATATTTGTAAGAGTTGAGGATAGAAGTGACGCGGAGTCACGATTCTTTAAAATTTGCTCGATGGTAAATAATTTGTTTGCCTAAATTGTGCCATCACTACCTACCTATATACCAAATTTCACTATGATCGGATAAACGCTTCGAAAGTTATCGTCGGACAAACAAACATACATACATATAATGCCGATTTGCCCAAGTTGATTTAGAGATCTCGCTTCGCTCGATCAACTAAGAATAGTGGATTTTGTTTGAAATAAAAACCTAAAAAAAAGAGACAGTATCACAAGGAAGCAAGCGCTCTCAATCGCCAAGAAACTGGAGGTAACTTCTCGAATAGTCGGATTATTTGATAACACTCTCACATAATGAATCAGGTATTTGTGGCAACTGCGTCGATTACAGGTAGTTGGAATAAAATATCGTAATTTAAATAAGGGTGGGCCACTCGTAAATCCATGTCCAAATTTAATGGAGTATCATTATTGGGCCCCTACTAGGGAGGTAGTGAGTTATGATCGAGTTGAGCTCAAAGCGAGATCTCTAAATCAACTTGGGCAAATCGGATTTGTATGTATGTTTATTTGTCCGAGGATAACTTAAAATAAATAAAAAAATAAATATTGCTGGACATTTCACACGCACTACCAATATAATGAATTTTTTAAGCAAGCGTTTAACTATTGTTTAACTTTTTGTGGTAATAAGGCTAGTATTTAATAATAATCACGCACGTGTGCATCCCTCGTTTGGAGTTCAAATAGGGCTAAGAAAGGAGCTTTTTATATCTTTGTTTTTTTTGGTTGGCGTTTGACCACACCCGATGGTAAGTGGTAAAAAACAATACATTTTGATTGTTTTTTATTAAATGTTTAGCTTGGATCTAAAGGGAATAGCTGGCTGAGACACAGGAGGTAGCGAGTACGATTCCTGTCGCGGAACTAATGTTTACATAATCTATTTGTTACGGGTCTGGATATTTTTCTATATATTATATGTATCTATTTACAAAACAAAAAGTATATAAGTATTCTATCAGTTATCTTGTTCACATAGTACAAGCTCTGCTTAGTTTGGGGCTAGATAGCGCTGTGTGAAATGTCCAGCAAGGTTTATTATTATTATTACTTAAATGAACAGAGACTTTTATGCCGAGTTTCGATCGAGAAGTGATAGTATCTCACTACCATTCAGTTTTATGTTATAATTCCCCCATAAACTAGCGTGGACAGCCCCATCAGGGTCGGCCATGGGGTCACATGGGGTTTTATTGCGCCCCAAGATATTATGGTAAGATAAACTAAGATATTTGATTTTATGGGATAGCCCTTATTGTTTAGCGCGGTTGGATCCTGTTATTGTTTTTATTTTATGATTTATAGTTAAATCAAGAACAATTTAAGTTGTACTAACGTTGTATAGCAAAATGGAATATAATCACGCTAGCATTTCTTTTGGGTATACATACATGAATATTAAATAAATAAATAAATATTGCTGGACATTTCACACAGCGCTATCTAGCCCCAACTAAGCAGAGCTTGTACTATGGGAACCAAATAACTGATAGAATACTTATATACCCTTTTTTTTGTAAATATATACTTATAAAATATAGAAAAACACCCAGACACGGAACAAATATCTGTAGATCATGCAAACATTTGTTCCGCGGCGGGAATCGAACCCGCTACCTCTTGCGTCTCAGCCAGCTATACGCCCACTGCGCCACGGAGGTCGTCAATATTAATAAACATGTTTAGTAGAAGGTATATATTTTTAATTTGTATGGATTTTTTTATCACAGAAGTTTTTGTTAATATCATAAGTTTTAAGATTAAATTCTAAGAAAAAATCTACTAAGTCCAAACAGCTGCTCTTTATTTGATTTTTTAGGTAACTAAAATACTTTGTTATTTGATTTAACATCAAACTAAATATATTTTTCGTCAAAGTCCCATCTGAAATTGAATATCGTTGTAATAGTAGATAAAATTTAATCATTTTATCTTTGATGGCTTTGAAAAGAATTTTGTGTGACCATATTTCAAAGAATATTAAAAATGTAAATACCTTGTACGGGATTTTGAAAAATAAAGGATTATCCTCTGCAACTTACCTGAAACAAAAAATGCGTTTTAGAACCATTAATGGACGTACAGTCAAGTCAAGAATCGTACAGGATAGGAGTTGCAATGAGAAACATGGAACGCCATGCTAGGCAGCAAACTGAAATACATTTATTAACAGAAAGCATATAATAGTAGATTATTAAACGAAAGGATAAAGCAGTGTCTTGCGTCACGGGCGATATATGGAATTCCGAACAAAGAGGATTCTAGAGTTAACTCACGAGCGGAACGAGGGAGTTACTTGAATCTGAGTGCAGAGAGGGATATAAGCACGTCCAAGATGGAGACAGCTTTATCCACGAGGAGAATATTCTACTTATCACACTTTCTGCGAGACAATAATGACCAAATCTAGGTTGGTGCATTCTGTGCAGAGGTTAGTTCGATTTACGAATAAGTTCTTATTGGGTCTCTTTGGTTCAAATTTAGAGATTCCAAATTCTAATCACATTTAGAAATTCAGTACAACTTTACTCCCGGCTCAGCCGCAGGAATTTAATCACCTACTTTCGGTGAGGTTTACATGACATATAATTTGACATTGTCGAGCAGGTGGTGTGAAAAATGATTTACATATCTCTATAAACAATTCAAAGAAACAGTTGAATCATCTAACGACCGTTGCAAACAATCTTTAGATAGCTTGATTGTTTTAGATTGAACTTCATGATTGGATGTCAGCTCTGATAGATAGAAGTTAAATTCAAAATCAAAAAGTAACATGGTGAAACTGAGTGTTGGAAATGTGTGCGTAAAGTCTTTTTGACGAGTGAATCAGCTAACTCGGTGTGTCATTGTCAAGTTGTTTATACTCCGTCTATACTTTTAATACATTCATGGGTGTACCCTTTACAAGCCATTAATTCTATTGAGGGTAGGTTCGAAGAAATATAAAGGTTGACAGCGAAATGACTGTCGGACTGCCATGTTGTACGCCTGCTGTCATATACCACAGAAAGGTTTTAGGAAGTGTCACGGTTTAGTTTAAAGACATAATTTCATAACAATTCTAGTTCATCTCAAGCTTACCTGGAAGTGTCGCCCATTATGGCACTTAGAATTAGTCTTTAAGTTTCTAGATTAGGGGTGACTTGCGCAACAATGCCTAACCTAAACGTATTTAGTGGCTAAATAAGATTGTAATAATTGTCAAATCATACAAATACGTCAAATTTAAACATGTTTAGCAGCTACATACGTTTAGGGATCGTTGTGCAAGCCGGCCTAAGAAATTGGAATTTGGTGTATAAAATAATTACGATCAACAATTAGAGTTAATTAAATTTATATACAACTAGCTTCCGCCAGCGGCTTCGCACGCATTGTTTGTTAACAAAAAGTAGCCTGTGTTAATCCAGGTTATAATCTACGTACAATACGTACGTACATACATACCAAATTTCATTGAAATCGGTTCAGTCATAATGACGTGACTGAGTAACAAACAAACAAATAAACAAGCATCCAAACTTTCGCATTCATAATTTGACCGAGCAAGCGAAGCGAGCGAAGCGTCTCAGTTTTGAGATTGGCCAAATAACGTTTTTGTCCGTCTGCCTGTTCTCGCCTACAGGTTGCATTTTTCCACCGATCTTGACGGAGATTAGCACATAAGTTCCTTGATTTATTTAAATTTTTATTAATTTATTTTCCCTATCAATTGGGGGGAAATAGGAGGGAAAAAGTGGGAAATTTGCTGTAGCGTTATTATCGACGGATTTCAATCAAATATGAGAGCCACAACTAAGGACTTCATCCTACCCAAGATGTTGCGAAAAAAAATTCAAAAGTGGAGGGAGAAGGGGGGGGGGTGGATGTTTTCTGTAGCGTTACATATACTTTTTCAATTTTTGATTTTTTTCTGAAAATGTATATCTACCACACTAATCAGACTACGCAGTCTTCTTCGCCTTCACGAGACGAATCCGTAGACAAATAATATATCTTATAGATCTCAAGAATATCATCTTGTCTATCACAATTATCTGCCCAGGAAGTTGTTGTACGTAATTCGTACTTTAAAAAAAAACTATTACCACATGCACACAAATGATAGAGAGAACAGTGACAGTAGCTTGATTGAGTACGTCTTTGGTTATTTTTAATTAACCTCACTTATGGTAAGTGATTATGTGGTTTAAGATGAAGCACACTTGCCTAGAAAGAACCAGCTCCCTCTGAACTGGACTGGAAGACTCCAAGATCCGAAAAAATAGATTCTGGAAGCAAGTTCCACTGTTAGTAACCTCTTTTCCTATTAAAGAGCTTTGTCGATGCAAACTGATGAATCACCCTCCATTTGTCTCGTTCAAAGGCGGTCTCTTTTACCTCGTTTTACGACATGACAGCACATCTGGCTCATGTAGCAGCTTTTATTATGCGCACCGCCAAGGAGTGCAACGCCTTGCCTGAGTCTGTGTTTCCTGATAACTACAACCTAGGGGTCTTCAAATCGCAAGTGAATAGGTTTTTTCTAGGCAAGCGTGTACCATCAAAGACTGTGTCACGCTTAACATTAGGCGAGACCATAGTCAAAGGCTAGCCGGTAAATAATACGGGCGGTATATTAAATCCCGAACGTAACGAGGAATTCTTAAGTTAACAGGAAATCCGGGAAGCAAGACATTTGGAAAATAGGTATTTATGGGTAAATCTATTGCTGTCGCGCTGTGCCCTTTACGTCCTATGTGCGTGCGATAGAGACAACTGCAGGTCGGACTGATTAAACTATTTAAAATAGACGAAATCACTGTTTCGTAGTCCCCTGTTTCCTCCTCCACAACTGGACCGATTTTAATTATTTTTTTCAAATATGTAATAAAAAGGGCTTTGTGTATGTTTGTACGTTTCGTTTTTTTATTTATATTCCTCAAATTTGTTTGCTGGATGTCTGAAAAGGGACAGTAAAAATTTGCAATTTCTGTGACTTTAGAAGGTTCCTAGTTCTTATAATAATTAATTTATGGAGAAAAACTAAACGTAGTAGCATGACCGTGGTACTTGTAGATTGTATGGTAAAAAATATTTGTTCTAGTATCACTATCCAGAGAGGAAACAGGGGACTACGTTTGTATGGGCAAAACGCAGCCCAGATTTCCTCTTAACTAACGAGCGGAGCGCGGGAGTTAACTTAAGCGAGGGAGTTTACTAGAATCCTGAGTGCAGAGAGGGGTATAAGCACGCCCAAGATACAGGCAGCTTTATCTACGAGGAGAATACTCTACATTTCACAATTTCTGCGAGACAATAAAAACCAAATCTAGGTTGGTGCATTCTGTGCAGAGGTTAGTTCGATTTACGAATAAGTTCTTACTGTGTGGGTCTCTTTGAGTTAAATTTTAATACAGATGAGGTTCCAAATTCAAATAACATTATGCCCACGAGGATATAATGAAATTCAGTACAACTTTATTCCCGGCTCAGCCGTAGGGACTCAATCACCTGCTTTCGGAGAGGTTTACATGACATATAATTTGACATTGTCGAGCAGGTGGTGTAAAAAATAAGTTTATACATATCGTGTTAACTTTGTATGTAACATTATTTCGTACATTTTGTATCCCAAAACCTCGTTTCATATAACTTTAATTCTATAAAGTTAATAATGTTTCACCTTATATTAAACTGATGGGTTTTAGAACAACCGATACGATACGACAATACGGCTTTGTGGTTTTTAGAGTTCCGTACATTAAGGGGAAACACGGAACCATATAAGATCACTTTCGTGTCGTGTCTGTCCCTTTGTCTCAGAAGTTTCTCTCGTAAACTATTTCGCGTAGGATGTAAACTTGGCATAATGTTTAGTCTTGATAAGGTGGACTTAACACCACCACCAGAATAGAATAGAATAATGCTTTATTGTACACCAGGAATCCTTAAAAAAACTAATTAATGCTAAATATAGTACAATGCGCGGCTTTATCGCTGAAAGTGATTTCGTCCAGGCAACCTTTGGGTGGAAAGTGTGAGCGAAGCACTATGGTGCACAGAGTTTAATTGATCGAGCGAAGCGAGATCTCCAAATCAACTTAGGCAAATCGGCGTTGTAGGTAGGTAATGATGGCACAATTTTGGTGGTGTGACTCAATGAGCTAAAAAATTTGGGGGTTCTTGAGATATTGGGGTTCAAGAGGGGGAAAAAAATGAAAATGAGAGTATTAGATCAAATGAGACGTCAAATGAAAGGTCTTTATTAGTACATTTCGACCCCGGTTTTATTTTTAGTAATGTTTTTGTAGTTTTTGAGTTATTAGCCATAATAAAAACTAAACTTTGACAAAATTCACAGGGTACACCAGTGACCCCATAATGCTGTTATTTGGTATGCGTGTAGCTTAATTATCACAAATATAGGCAACAGTCTGAAATCCAGAATATTTGCAATTTGTACCCCAAAAATGGGTAACCAAATTACATGAACTCCCAGTACCTGTAATTTTAATGAAACTGTAGGTCAAGTTAGGTGGTTATTTATTTCGTGGCACTATATTGATAGTCAAAGATTGCGAATAATATTTTTTTTGTTTTTATGGTAGACTCGCGAGATTTCAGTTCGAGGCGAACCACTACAAACACAAATGAAGAGAAATAAACAAAATAATAATAAAAAAAACTTTACTAATAATCCTACAGACCAGTAAAAGATTATAAATTGATTTCAGTAAAATCAGTACGTCAAAACAAAAAAAAATACTAGTCACAAAGCATTATTACTTATTGGATTCACCGAGTTAGTTTTGTAGTAAAATTAAACTTTCATAATAAATCCTTAATTTTTTTTAAACATTGCTCAGAATATGTCTGTTAAAATACATAAAAAATATTGAAATAGGAATGTATAAATGTAAAATCTGAATTTTGAAAAAGTTAATCTAATATAATGTACTAGTTGACCCGCCCTGGTTTCGCACGGATTTTTATCAGAACATAGTATAGCCTATAGCACTCAGGGATGGTGTAGTTTTCCATGAGCTTAAGAATTTTCAAGATCAGTTGAGTAGTTTCTGCGATTACTCCTTCACATCAAACTTACAAACTAACCTATTTATTTAGATATATGGTCTAGATTAGACACAACCTGTTATGTTATGTACGACATTAATTTAAAATACACATCCGGAATCTTATTTACATATTCTAGAGATAAATATGTAAATATTCCGCTGGCTGGCTTGAATATTTATCAAGTCATCGATACATTTCCAATAAACAATTTTAAATCTTCGGTGCCTATGCGACGATGCCGCTTATTCAGTTTAATAGTTTAACCTGCTTACATCATGAAGGAATATGATTTGTTTACCTATTTTATACAGGCTTCATTGAAACTTTTCGGACTTGATATTAAAATTGTTTACAAAATTTAAAATTCTGTATTGTAACGAATAAGAAAAAATAAACAAATTTACAACAATATTAGCCATTAGCGCTACCCGAGTTTTCATTTGATGTCGTACATAACAAAACACGTATATAAGATGCGATGAGAGTAGATTTTTGGTTTGCTATCGTGTCGTTAAATAAAAAGTCTCTATAAACAGCCAACTTTTGTGTTTAATAAATAAGAGGGTAGATCACCACCGCGGCTTACCTTTTGCTAAATTATTCGATATGTTTGGGGTAAAATTTAGCGGTGCGGCAAAAAGTACAGATGATATGGGACTAGTTGTAGTTTTATGAGGGTAGTTGTAGGGTCAAATTGAAGTTGTTTGTGTGTTAGGTCCGTAATGAATGTAAAACGGCTATTTTTAATAAAATATACAGAACCCTAATAAGATCATACTGAGAACGTGCACACGGCTACACCTCAAGCTATACATTTCCAGTATAAGCTACCCTCGCATAGTGTAGGTTTTCCGTGCACAATGAGAGGTCAGCATAGACTGGAAAGTATAGCTTGATGTGTAGCCGTGTGTATTAGTACATATTTCTGTATAAAAATGAATTTCTGTATTTTAATTTTCGTTTTCCGTAAGTGAACAGATTCGGATAATACTATAAAAATACTATTTGGTACATAATTACAGATTTAAACGGGTATTTATCACGTATGTACCATTTTATTTGTAATCCCGACGTTTAGACTTTGTTGCAACAGCCGTACTACGTACTAGAAACGGCCGTTGGGGCAGAAGGGTTCTAGAGTGAAGATTTCGCTCTGGGAAGCGCAGCGTAGGACGAAACCTCTGATGGTGTGGTCAAAGATGGAGCACAGTTGCCGGAAAGAACCTGTTCACTCTAGACTTGGAGTCTTGACTTGAATTAGAAAAACAGACGCCATTTTGTTACTAGTTCATCATCATCATCCTCCTTGGCACCGTGGGCGAAGAACCGGCTGAGACGCAGGAAGTTGCGGGTTCAATTCCCGTCGCGGAACAAATGTTTGTATCATCTACAGATATTTGTTCCAGATCTGGGTGTTTTTCTATATATTATAAGTATACCAGCTAACACCGCTGCTAAGCTGAGATAGGAGTTGGTGGTAGAAGCGTAAAATGTTGTATGTATTTTTGAATGCTATATCATAAAAAAATAGATACGAAATTTTTGTCCAAAAAATTAAATATAAAAATTAAGGGGTGGACCACCCTTACCATTTAGGGGTATGAAAAATAGATGTTGACCGATTCTCAGACCTACCCGATATGCACACAAAATTTCATGAAAATGGGTCGAGCCATTTCGGAGGAGTTCGGCAACAAACACCGCGACACGAGAATTTTATATAAATAGATACTAGCTGACCCCGCGAACTTCGTACCGCCTTAGATGTTCTGTTGCTAAGTTGAGATAGGGGTTGGTGGTAGAAGGGTAAAAATTTAGGGTTGCATGTATTTTTGAATGCTGTATCATAAAAAAATAGAAATTAAAAATTGTGTGTAAAAAATAAAAGAAAATTAGGGGTGGACTACCCCTAACATTTAGGGGGATGAAAAATAGATGTTGGCCGATTCTCATAGATACCGGATAAGCACAAAAAATTTCATCAAAATCGGTCAAGCCGTTTCGGAGGAGTATGGCAACGAAAACTGTGACACGAGAATTTTATATATTAGACAGATTAGAATATTTACAAGAAAAAGTATATAAGTAGTGTATCAGTTATGTGCTTCCCATAATTCAAGCTTGTCTTAGTTAGGGGCTAGATAGCGCTGTGTGAAATACCCAGCATTATTTATCATATCAACAATAGGACGTCCACTGCTGAACATAGGCCTCCACAATAGATTTACAGAGGGATCGATCTTGTGCATCCTGCACCTAACGGCTCCCACCAACCTCTATCAGGTCGACTTTCTATCTAGAACCGGCCGTAAATAATATACCTAGATGTAACTTGTGTTATTTTCCTGTTCTGTTTAATAAATAAATGAAATATTAAATCAAACTAAACCACCCAGCAATCACAATGCTTCAAACTACAGTTAAAATCACAGGAAATTAACAAGTTCATTCCAGCTCAGTTAATTTAGCGTTTGTACTAACCGGACAGTAAATGTTAGTCAATTTAGTATACAATTTAAAAACTGAACTTTTTGGATCATCATGTGTTTGCCAGATGAAAAAATTAAAAAGGAGGGTAGTTTACCAAAAAAGAGTATAAAAAAAAGAGGTCAAGTGCGAGTCGAACTCGTGCGCCGACGGTTCCGTACCTACCCATTGTTCTCTAAATTGTATAAGCGCCCATACAACTGAGAGGACTATCGTAATTGGCGTCAACTACGTATGTATACCCTTTTCATCTTTTTTATTTTTTGGAATTTTTCCTTTATTTGTGCTGGTTCCTTCCTTTATTTTATAGACCTTGCTTTTTGCCAAATTTCGTGATGGGAACTACCATATAGGTTTTCGAACCAAAACCTATAGAGTACTTCCGGTTGACCTAGGACTGTCAATTTTGGTTAAAAGCAAGGTCTTACAGCACAGAGGGCTTAGCCAAGTTATAACAGTCGATTAGCGATGACGCTAGTCGATACGTCCGAAAATGGAATGGGATTTGACACATGCTATAGAAATACTACGTCATTCAGCGACAACAAATGTATGTAGAAATCGAATAGATTCGTGGCGAATGTAATTTGGCTACGGGCCCAGGTATAGGAAAAATTATGAAAAATAAAAAAAGTTGAAAATTAAGGTAAATTTTGGTACTAACAAGTTTTCGTGAAAATCTAAATTTGTCCATATCTTTTTATCGTGTTGACTCAGAACCTTGATTTTTATACACTTAATAGAAACTATATACCTCAGTATGTGGTATAAATTCTTGCTAGATCCACCCGTTCCTAAGAAAATCAATGGTGACACACGGACAGACGGACAAGAGATTGATCTTATAAGGGTTCCTTTTTTTATCTTTTGAGGTACGGAACCCTGAAAAGATAATAATATTAAGTATAATAACTACAACAACTTTAACTTTAACTTTTTATAATAACTTATTTTAGCTATAATTTATTTATGTTATTAACAAAAACCTACTATATTTTTCCGATCTAGCTAATTCAGCTAAGAAATCATCATTTCTTACGAGATGGATATAAACATCTTCACATCTTTTGTCTTTTTAATAATTCAAGCTTGTACCCGCGGTGATTTGTCAATAAAAAGTAGCCTATGTCTCAATCCTGATCATAATCTATCCATATACTGAATTTCATCGAAATCAGTCAAGCCGTTTAATTGTAAAAACATAACAAATAGAGACACAGAAAGAGGGATTTACTTTCAACGCCGTTTGACCGATCACTATGAAAGCACATCTAAGGTCGACTTTCGCAACGATGCCTAAACGTATTTAATGGCTAAATATGATTTAGACACTTTTCAAATCATACAAGTACGTCAGATTTAAACATGTTTAGTCGCTTAATAAATAGATCAATAAAGCTGGTCATTTCACACAGCGCTATCAATTAATTCCCCAAATTAAGCAAAGCTTGTACTATGTAAACAGATAACTGATAGATTATTTTATACATATTTTTATTTGTAAATATGTACATAAGTACTAATAATAGAAAAATACGCAAACCCGGAACCAATATCTGTAGACCATGCACACATTTGTCTCGCAGCGGTAATCGAACCTGCAACCTCCTGCGTCTCAGCCGGCTATTGGCCCATTGCACCACGGAGGTTGTCAGAAATACGTTTAGGGATCGTCGCGCAAGTCGGACTTAGTGTTTTTTTATGGAAAATTTTGGTTTTTTTATTGAAAACCACGCGTGCGAAGCCGATGGCTGAAACTAGTTGTTAAATATAAGCTTTGTAAAAATATATTCAGTCTAAAACAAACTATAAACTCGAAAACACACATTTTGAATATTAATTTAGTTTCCCTGCTTCAATTATAATATGTTATGCCGAACCTAGGTTATTTTTGTGCTAGATATTAAAATTCATGAAAGCAAAACCAATTTTAATATTTTCATGGTACAAAAGTCAAATCACAAAGGCTTTAGCGCTATAATTTAGGAAGGCTAGTGTTGGGAATTTATCGATGGTTTAATTATCGAAGCCGATTAACGAATATAATTAAAATAAGCGTTAGTTAAGAGAATTTGCATATATTAATAGACCAATAAACGTTTTAAAGCACCTAGAAAATATTTACAAAAGCAACGAAACATTTGTTTTTCAAAACAGTACTTATTTTCACCAATACGGTAAAAACGGAACCTATGTCTTTCTCCTTCTGCCACTGATTATCTAAACGACTACTGAAGCTTTCGACTTTAAATTTGGAACAGTTATAAATAAAACTACCCCCGTTTATTGCAAGTAAAAACCTTTTCAAATATATATTGATTGATTGAAAATACTTTATTGCACTTATAAAACTAGTACAAAGGCGAACTAAATGCTAGAGAGCATTCTCTTCCAGATAATCATTGTGTATTGTAGATAAAGATTGTGTATTGACTGCCTCCGTGGCGCAGTGGGCAAATAGCCGGCTTAGGCGCAGGAGGTAGCGGGTTCAATTCCCGCCGCGGAACAAATGTTTGCATGATCTACAGATATTTGTTCTGTGTTTGAGTGTTTTTCTATGTATTATAAGTACGTATTTACAAAAAAAAAGTATATAAGTATTCTATCAGTTATCTGGTTCCCATAGTACAAGCTCTGCTTAGTTTGGGGCTAGATAGCGCTGTGTGAAATGTCCAGCAATATTTATTTATTTATACTTATTTAAAGATGTGTAGGTAGTGCACAGGAAAGGGAACTAATGAAAATTGGCTCAGGACTAATAAAAATAGCATGATATAGGTACATACTACATAAATAAACCTACTTAAATATATAACTAGTTAACCCGCCGAACTTCGTACCGCCTTAACATGCATATGACGCAGGCTGCCAATGTACGTCGTACGTGAAATTGTTAATCGGCTATCATTAGCTGCATCTATGTATGAGAAAATGAATTTTCTTCATAATTTCTTTTTGCGTGAATTTTTCCGATATTTTAATACTTATTCTGCTATTCGGCGCGGAGACAAATCCAACAAATCAAAGATCATCAATATCCAGTCCAGCCGTTCTTGAGTTATAAATGTTGTAACTGACCCAACTTTGTTTTATAATGTATATAGACTTGATTTCTGAGGGAGACCAAAAAGGGAGGTCCATTACCACTTAGGTATCTCCGAAATTAGCAAATCGAATAAATATAAATGATAGAGGTACAGTTTAATTAAGACGTCTTTAAAAACACATAAAACAAATGATTTTATAAATAACCCAAAAATTATGAACCCGACGGGGTTTGAACCCGTCATAAGAATCTTAAGATATTCCAGTAAGTAGTATTTTTACTTTTATAGTGTTATCCGAACTCATATGGAAAATTATAAAATTTTTTAAACTATCTCATAAGATTTTAAGCCTAGACGGGACTATAACCCGCAACCTTCTTTTTGATACGAGAATGCACTATCCAATTGTGCTACCAGGCTATGTCACGTCAGCGTGCCAGGCGTTGCAATTGAGTACATCGACAATAGAGGTCGCGTTGCTTATTTCAAATAGTATTTTTATTTTTAAAGTGTTATCCGAGCACATACGGAAAATTCCAAGATTTTTAATACCATATAAAAATTATTTAACGCTAGATGGGATTTGAACCCGCAACCTTCCTCTTGATACCAGGATGCACTATCCAATTGTGCTACCAGGCAAGATTTTTAAAACCATCTCAATTTTTTTAAAGATATCGTTAAAAATCTTGGAATAGGTGGTGATTAGATAAGTGGATGGTAAGTGTTAGATAACATTTATATAAAAATATTAAATTTATAATGCTGGACTTATTTATTATATTATATAAAACTGCATTACCACTGACTGACTCACTGACATGTTTGTTCTCCCAGATGCCACCTCGTAGGGTCAAAATGTTTGGTGGGATCGTATAGAGGGAGTTCCGGTGAGTTGGGAAAAAATCCCAAAGTCCCCCTTTTGTCCCCCATTCGCTCCCATCCACCTCGCATCTCGGAAAGTATACGTCTTACAGCGTTGGTGCAAAAACTAATGTTGCAGAGGACATTTTTTTATATCCGGTTCCATGAAAAAAAAATTGACTTTCATACAAAAAAAAATTGGTCCCATACAAAATATTTCTGTAATTACTACCACGCAAAAGAAAGTCTTAAAATCAGTAGCTAAAAGCTTATATTTCAATAACTTGAGTGACTCATTTACGACGATTTGTCTCCAATCATCAGGAACGTGCAGATCACACCGCTCACCCCCCCGCATCCACCCGGGTAAAAGAGACAGTTGCATTTTTTTCTATATTCGCACCTGTGCGTGCCGTCCGATATAGTTAGTGCAATCCACGCCCCCGCGGGAGTTTGCTCTGAGCGTCAGTCGCGAACCGTCAGCGGTTCGATGCACACGAGTAGTACATCTTATGTTGCGAAAATCCAGAATCGTCACGAAAGTTGCTCTCCTTTATATTTTTTTAAATGTTGTTGTACTTAAAAGCCAGGTATGTAAATGATTGTTCAGAAGTTTGTAGTTACTAAAACACATGAAATAAGCAAAGGAAAGTAATTTAATTTTGAAAATAGCGTTTTCATTTCATCTTTAAAAATAAGTAAATTTTTTTTTCACCAGAGGGCGCTGAAACGTAAACATAGGCTCTAACGACCTCCAGACATTATTTTCAATCTTTCCATAAAAACGAAGTGATTTTATCAGTTAAATGTGAAATAAGACCTAAGAACAGAAGGTGCAAGTGTGACAGCGTTTGCAACGATTGAACAAACAGTTTACTGAAGTTATAAAGCAGAAAAACATTACACCGTGTTTGTTCGAGTGAGTGACATTTCTGGGACAAAAAGTGATTCAAAATAAAAACAAGTGCATAATACCATCAGTGCAGATCTGTTAGCAGTAAAACAACATCTCCCGTGCTTGTCGAATATTTTCTTAGCGTAAATATAACCTACAACAAATTCTACGTGAGTCATCACCACCCATCGTTGAATATTCTTACCAAAAGCGCCATCTAACGACGAGTGGATGACACAGTTGCCAGAAACAATCACTAGAGTGCGCTTGCGCAAGTTCCAGACAACGCCATCTATCGCTGAGTAGAAAACATAAAAAAGCTGTAGTTCTCTCAGAAGCCGTCTATAGGTAGAGCTTTAGAGAAACGACGTTGCTAGCCGCAATATCAATCAAAATTACACTTCGATTATGTCAATTTTAAATGAAGCATTTGATCGAGTAAATAAAGATGTCTGGTTCAATACTTGTCAGCACGTGGAAAAAATAGAAGACGAATACATGAGACAGTGTGATCTTGATTTTAGTTTTATTATAAATGTCGGTGATATACATCAGACTCTGAATCAGATATTTCTGAAAAGAGTGATTGACGATTTTCATTTCTCAATAAAGTTCAATAAAACTTTTTCACGTATTTCATTTATGTCTATAATTACCCCCTATTATAAAAATGGTAATATTATCGTATATTAACTAATAATCATATAAAATATCCACAACTAAAAATTAAAAAAACATAACGGTTTCCTTGCAGTCGGGTAAAAAAATAATATTGAAGTAGAGCATCTTTCACTTTGACCATGACGCGCTCTCCTGATTAGTCTATTCATTGTAGTGTGCGTGTGCACTCATAGGTAATTAGTGTGTACCGACAACACTCAAACATTGACGGAAGCTTGCACACATATACTATAAACGGTTAGGAGGAATAGTGGGGCGCGTCTTCGTGGATTGCACCATCATGAGTGTTTTATATAAAGCTCGATTACCACTGACTGACTGACTCACTGACATGTTTGTTCTCCCAGATGCCCCCTCGTAGGGTCAAAATGTTTGGTGGAATCGTATAGTGGGAGTTCCGGTGAGTTGGGAATAAATCCTAAAGCCCCCCTTTTGTCCCCCATTCGCCCCCATCGACCTCGTATCTCGGAAAGTATAGGTCTTAGAGCGTTGGTGCAAAAACGAATGTTGCTGAGGACATTTTTTTATATCCGCATCCATGAAAAAAAAAATTGTCTTTCATACAAAAAAAAAATTGTCCCATACAAAATATTTCTGTATGAATACCGTAAACCATATATTTCGTTTACCGTAATTTTCATACTGTTTTTGTAGGGAGCCCACGGCTTGTGTGTACTATAAAATTACTGTAAATTTGCTTGATTATATATAATGGTGGTGGAAGGGCATGAGACAACTTTCATAGTTAAATTTGCAAAGTTCATCATCATCATTTTGGAACATCCAATTTTTTTTTGCTTCCTTCTTATATGGTGGTGGAGGGGCATGAGACAACTTTCATAGTTAAATTTGCAAAGTTCATCATCATCGTTTTGGATCATCCAATTTTTTTTTTTTTGCTTCCTTATGTGGTGGTGGAGGGGCATGAGACAACTTTCACAGTTAAATTTGCAAAGTTCATCATCATCATTTTGGAACATCCAATTTTTTTTTGCTTCCTTCTTATATGGTGGTGGAGGGGCATGAGACAACTTTCATAGTTAAATTTGCAAAGTTCATCATCATCATTTTGGATCATCCAATTTTTTTTTTGCTTCCTCTTATGGTGGTGGAGGGGCATGAGATCACTTTCATAGTTAAATTTGCAAAGTTCATCATCATCATTTTGGAACATCCAATTTTTTTTATTTGCTTCCTTTTTAAATGGTGGTGGAGGGGCATGAGACAACTTTCATAGTTAAATTTGCAAAGTTCATCATCATCATTTTGGAACATCCAATTTTTTTTATTTGCTTCCTTATATAGTGGTGGAGGGGCATGAGACAACTTTCATAGTTAAATTTGCAAAGTTTATCATCATCATTTTGGAACATCCAATTTTTTTTTGCTTCTTTCTTAAATGGTGGTGGAGGGGCATGAGACAACTTTCATAGTTAAATTTGCAAAGTTCATCATCATCATTTTGGAACATCAAATTTTTTTTTGCTTCCTTCTTATATGGTGGTGGAGGGGCATGAGACAACTTTCATAGTTAAATTTGCAAAGTTCATCATCATCATTTTGGATCATCCAATTTTTTTTTTGCTTCCTTATATGGTGGTGGAGGGGCATGAGACCACTTTCATAGTTAAATTTGCAAAGTTCATCATCATCATTTTGGAACATCCAATTTTTTTTATTTGCTTCCTTTTTAAATGGTGGTGGAGGGGCATGAGACAACTTTCATAGTTAAATTTGCAAAGTTCATCATCATCATTTTGGAACATCCAATTTTTATTTTTTTTGCTTCCTTTTTAAATGGTGGTGGAGGGGCATGAGACAACTTTCATAGTTAAATTTGCAAAGTTCATCATCATCATTTTGGAACATCCAATTTTTTTTTGCTTCCTTATATAGTGGTGGAGGGGCATGAGACAACTTTCATAGTTAAAATTGCGTCATCCTCTTTGAATACTTCTACTACTTCGGTATCCTCTTTGATTCCTAAGTCAACTTCAATTTCCTCTTTCTTCAATATCCTCTTTGATTGCTTCTTCCACTTCGATATCATCTTTGATTGCTGCTTCCTTGGATTGCTTCTTCCATTTCGATATCGTCTTTGACTGCTTCTTACACATGGATATCCTCTTTGATGGCTTTTAACACCTCGATATCCTCTTTAATTACTTCTTCGACTAAAAGAAAAACACGCGAGCTGCGAGCAGCTCGCGCACAACGCAACCTCTAGTTATTTTATACATTTATTTAAACATTTAGTACGAAATGTTCATTTATACTACATTCTTTATAAACGATAACTTTAATTAACTTCCCTTATTTACAAAACACCGCCCTATCCACCCCCTATAATCCTATATGGTTCAAGAATATCCCCCTTAGGGGATGAAATTTGAAATTGCATCGTGACAAGACTCATAAACATGCATAGGAATTTTCTAATTGAGTCTAGCCTGAGCTTAATCACTAGATGGAAATACGACCTATTGAAGGTTGCTGCAAGTCGTGGTGTGGAGGCTGTATCAGTCTAGAAATCTATATACTCGTAGCTTGTTTATTTGTCACCCTGTTTCATTAGTAGGCGGATATCCGTGGTCCACTCAAAGAGGCTCTAACGGAAGACCGGCACTGGGTAGCCAGTGCAACCCAGCACATGCTGAGTTAGAGCCTTTTTGTGACACATGCAGTGAACACAATGAGACACACACACACTGCAGTATTTTGTATTTATATTTTATATTTATTATTTTACTCATTAAGCTATTGCTACTTTTTTCTTTTTTTGTTGTGTTGAGACAAATAAATGTTTTTAATTTGATTTGATAATACAAGCTTCCGGCCAAGGCTTCCCACGCGTGGTTTATCAATAAAAAGAAGCCTGTATCTCAATCCAGGTTATATCTATCTATACCAAATTTCATCAAAATCGGTCTTGCCCTTTAGTCGTGAAAAGGTAACAAACAGATAGATAGGCAGAGCAACACAGTTAATTTCGAGTATATAATATTAGATAGATAGATAACGCTTTATCGTGCATCACACTTATATTAACAAACAATATTAAAAAAATAACTAGACACGCGGAAATACAAGTGGAGGTCTTATCGGTAAAAGCGACCTTTTCCAGAAACCCGTTGTATGGACTGATTCGGATGGACTCAGGAAATCGCTATCCTGCCTAAATGGGCAAGTTTTAAGCAGGCGACTTGAGGATGGACTTAACATCAGGTGGGCCAGAATACTGTGACGCCACCTTAACTAATAAACAAAAGCATATGACACATTTTAATATGACGACCTCCGTGGCGCAGTGGGCGTATAGCCGGCGGAGACGCAGGAGGGTTCGAGTCCCGCCGCGGAACAAATGTTTGCATGACCTACATATATTTGTTCCGGGTCTGGTTGTTTTTCTATATATTATCAGGATGTATTTACAAAAAAAAGTATATAAGTATTATATCAGTTATCTGGTTCACATAGTACAAGCTCTGCCTAGTTTGAGGCTAGATAGGTCTGTGTGAAATGTCCAGCAATATTTATTATAATTATTGTATTAAATAGGTAAGTAAGTACAATTTCTAAAAAAAATTTTTTCTAAATTAATCTCAACGAATATTAACTATTTAATACATTAGATAGTACAAAGATTATGTGACATCATCAGTATAACATGCCAGCCTCTAGCAAAATATCGGTACATTGAATAGCTGCAGTGTTATTGCAGCACTGGCATATTTCCCTCAAGACTACACGGTGGTTATATCCATAGCTGATAAGGAATACAGCTGGTACACTACTTAAAAAAATTGTATTATATTCCATTGTTAACATCCTACGATCATTTTTGAAGCTATCATGGTTTAAACTCTATTTCCACAAAAAACTTTTTTCTTATTCGTATTCAAGCGCTTGACCACTACCTCACCTGATGGTAAGTGATGGTGTGATCAAAGATGGACCACGCTTGTCTAGAAAGAACCTATTCACTCTGGACTTGAACACTCTGAGATTATACTGGTTCGGAAAAACATACGCCCGAAGTGAGCCAAAAAACTCACTAATCATGGTATATATTTAATTTTTAGTGAAAATTGTATCGCTTTATAATAACTATTTGCTTAGTAGGTACGCCTGTTCTTATTTCGTAAGTACATCTATTACATGGTTATATGACAAAAGATATAATGTCCAACCTCCGCAAACAATAATAAACTCAATCAAAGCTAACTGGTTTCAAAAAGCTAACAGTGCGTGTTCTAGAGACTACACATTTAGCGGCTAGGCAAGCTTTGTGTACGACGCTCGCCGGATAGCTTTACTGACAATCTGCGCACTGTAACTGACAGAGACTGAATGAGATAAGCTGAGGAAGGGGCTCAGTGGCGCACCCACCAAGTTTAACACCTTTATTTGTATACAACATGAAGATAGAACAAGCAAATGGCCCACCTGATGTTAATAGCTATCGCATTGCCTCATAGGTCATGCACCTTAGGAACGTGTCATACGATCTACTGCCCTGTGTCCATCAACTTGAGACATACAGGTGTAAAGCCTCACGTGCCTGCAATTTCACCACCCTTCAAACCGAAGCACAGCAATGCTGCTTGGCGGTAGAAATAAGTATGGTGGTAGAACTTCCCCGGGCGAGCCCTTCCACAAAGTGCTCTACTATTACAAACCAGATTTGCGTCCATTAGACTGCTATATTGATGATGATGATGACAGTGCGTTACAGGATTTCTCCAGCCGTTCTCACAGACCTGTCACAACATAGTGACTGCATGCAATATGCAAATACGCTATCGAAGCGTATCGAAAATATTTGGGGAATATTCCCGCTGGTTCAGTCACCGTAGCTGTAAGGATGAAATGCTGTAATTTCGTTATAACTCATCAAATATTGTACGATATTATAAAACCTTTAAAATGTTGTACGGAAATTCAGTAATTGGCTGCTGTGAGAGGTAATTAACCTGGATACAATCCATCTTACGTTCCCAGCGTGCACTGATTATGTCCGCACTTCTGATATCCACAGACATTTTTAATACGAATTAGAGATGAAGCAAGCATTTGGCGCATCTGATGCACGCCTTTAAGAAAGTATTGAACTACCTCGAAGAACTGACGGCCGTTGGGGCAGAAAGTTTATCGAGGGGAGACCACGCATTGAAAAGCACAGCGTAGGACGACCCTCCGCTATCGGTCGCATATCGGCCAATCTGTAAATCTATGAGGGAGGGGTGTGGGGGGGGGGGGCTATGTTCAGCAGTGGACGTCATTTGACTGATATGATGATGGTGTGCACTGGCAACTAGTTTATATAAAATACTAATGCACTATGCAAAATAGAATTTTATATCGGCTCTGATCCGAAGATAAAGCAACAAAAGAAAGAACTAAAATAGTACTTATTGGATACGAAATACGGAATAGTTTGCATTGGAGTTGGAAACTTTACTCATTACATTAAAGACAAGCCACAGAGATTTCAATTTTGGCTCTTAGTTGTATTGCGATAAAGTTAAAAATTTGCATAAAGCGAGTTGAAAATAGCTATAATGCAAATAGTTACTAGTTTATACTGTAGGAATAAGGTCGTGCCCTACGATGCACTGCCCTGCGTCTATCAACTTGAAGCATACAGATGTAAAGCCTCATGTGCCTGTAATTTCAGCAGCAACCATACCCTTCAAACCGAAACACAGCAATGCTGCTTGGCGGCAGAAATGGGTATGGTGTTAGAATTTCCCCGACGACCCCAGAGCTAAACTCGTAAATATTTACCACGATTTGTGATTTGTGATTTCATGTTTAGGATAAATATAGCTCGCCATACAATCCAATGGATATAAACTGTTTTGTTACGTACGACATTAATTTAAAACACACATCCGGAATCTTATTAAATGATTTAAGAAGTGGGTTAATACCGGTACTTTAAATATTTAACCATTAATCGATACATTTCTATAAACAATTTTTAATGTGAATCGGCGGCGCCTTTGTGACGATGCCGCTTAGTCAGTTTAACAGGTACGTAACCTATTTACGTGATGAATTAATATGATTTGTTTACTTATTTTATACAGGCTGTTTCATTGATATTTTAAGACTTGATATTAAGGTTGTTTGAAAATTTAGAATTTTCTATGGTAATGAATTTGAAAAAACTTATTTAACAACAATACTAGTCACTAGCCATACCCGTGTTTTCATTGAATGTCGTACATAACAAAACACGTAGTATAATTTCATCATCCATTGGATTGTATGTTGAGCGATATTTATCCGTACATAAAATATTATAGCTTCTTCACTATATGTGATGCGCTTTATCTAGACATAATATCAAAATAATTTCACCAAATAAATTGTATAGTTAATAAACCAAACATAGCTTTTAATCTATTTTGACCAAATTTTTGACAGTCAAACATTACTAACAAATAGGCTTTACATGAACTAACTACAAATATCAGTCTTTTTATTTATCCTTAACTCAGGTTTAATTAAAATAATTTACCGCCAAGTAAGTTAGCGCTGGTAAAGTTTAACCCTATTATCCTTTATATTCGCTAGGTCTTTGTCTTCTTATTCTTGGGTATGCTTAACTAGCGGGTAAGTTACAAGAGCGGATTTTTGACAGCGGAACTTTTCTCTTTGTAAAGTTTAAATGCATTGCTACGGAATATACCTTTATTATAATAAAAATAATGTTGTTTAGTATTTTCTTGTAACCATGTTTTGTTAAATTTATATGTAACTAGCTGACCTGCCCGTGACTTCGTACGCGTGGTTTGTCCATAAAAACATTCCTCTTTCTGCGCAGTCGGGTAAAAAGTAGCCTATGTTTTAATCCCGATCATCATTTTTCTTTATACCAAATTTCATAGAAATCTAGCCGTTCTAAGAGTTATAAATGGTGTAACTAACCCGAGTTTGTTTTTTATATGTATTAAGATAATGTTTTAACAAAATTTGCGGTTACTAGTTTTAGGGTAATTTAATTTCAGTGCATGAAACACTATATTATCATATTCGCTTATTTGATTACAATCTAGATCAAAATTGTATGTTTAGTTTATTTAGTGCTAAGTGGATTATAATCCGATAACCGCTCTGGGGTGAATGTGTTCTAGAGTGAAGACCACAATGGTTTTTTTTTATATTTTTATACGACCTGGATTTGGAACAATCATATAGCCCACCTTATGTGTGGCAAAACCTAAAACAAAGCATTGCTTCGCAGGTCACGCACCACGTGCCCTACGTCCAGCGGCATACAGGTGTAAAGCCTCATGTACCTATAACTTCACCGGTGCACATAGCCTTTAAATTGAAACACAGCAATGCTCTAATAATAATGAGGGCTTGTCATTTTCGATTTAATATGAAAAAACTGGTTCCAACTAGCGTAAGGCTCGGACTATATGGCATCCGGGCTTGTCATGGACCGTTTTTAACGGCCCCTGACCAATCCGTCGCATAATCAAATATTTAAACTTTTCCTGCATCGACTATACACGATCCGAGGCCATCCGACTCCGATTTTTACCTGGAAGCAACCGAGATAAGGTCAGGATTCGCAGGATCGGGGAGACCCGGGTGCTATATAGTCCGAGCCTTATACCTAGATGGCGCCGTCTGGAGATGCAACGCCAAAAAAAGGTTTATATGCCAAAATCTCACTCACAATATCAAAATTTATCTAAAACAATCTCACTTCGTCAAATAAAGGTTTGTTTTTGATTTCAAGTTCCTCGGAACATAATATTGACCGCAATTGACATGAGGATGTCACCGCAATTGACATTGACACTTATCTTTGTTAAACATGACAGAGCAACGCCATCTGTTAGCTGTTATAAAAACATGGCCGTGAAAACCCCTCATTGGTTTAGATTTGATTTATTCGCTCGACGCTCCGTAAATCCGCTTAAGAAGCACACACTATTCCCGAATCTAGGTTTAAACTCTGAAACTAGCAACTGTGTTATTACTTAGTGCTCTAAAATATGCATTGTAAGATTCGAAGGCACGTTGAGAACAATTGAATTTGATATTAATTTGGAGGCGAACATGGTTCTTAATGGGTTTAGGATTTTCGTTCAGGAGACTAGTTCTAAACTAGATTATAATTTCAAAGGTTAGTTGATAATATCTGCTAGTTTCGGATGAACAGTGTGTTAAACGGATTTATAACGCCTTTTAGAAGCTTTATTCATTACTAGCTGTTGCCCGCGACTTCGTGCGCGTTATACTACTAAATGTGTAGGTAATCTAGAAATAAAGCTAAACTCGCTATTGCAACTTGACTTGACACCCCATTTTTATTCCATGGGAACTGATTTATAGGATAAATGGATAAGATAATACCAAATTTCATCGAAATCGGTTTAGCCGTTACGACGTGATTGAGTAACAAACAAACAAATAAATAAACAAACATCCAAACTTTCGCAATTATAATATTAGTGTGATTATAGGTGCTATGGTTTTTTTTATTCATACATGTGTCTTTTATGCATACTTATTTTTAAGTTATCTTACTTAGCCCGGATTGCACAACCATCCCTAAATGTATTTAGCTAAACATGTTTAAATTTGACGTATTTGTATCATTTGACAACTCTCTAAATCAGGGATTCCCAAAGAAACTCGGGGTATGCCAACGAGCGATGGAGCGTAGCATTTTAGGTGTTAAGCGGACCGATAGAATCCGCAACACTACTCTACGCTCTATGACCGGAATCATCGACGTGGGGTACAAGGCTGCAAGACTCAAATGGGACTGGGCGGGTCATGTCACTCGAATGCACCCTGAAAGGTGGACTAAGATCTCCACCGGCTGGCAACCTACAGGACGACGGCAACGAGGCAGACCGCGAAAACGTTGGCGCAACGATCTGGATGGGTTCCATTCTGACTGGCAGGAGATTTCTGGAGAACGCAAAGAATGGAAGCAAATGGGGGAGACCTTTGCCCAGCAGTGGGACAGTATAGGTTATTAAAAAAAAAAATATATTTACTGAATTTTATGTGTATTTATATCTTTAAATTTTCTTGAGAAAATGATGTCAAGTTGACTTAACCAACCGCAAAGTTTTTAAATTGGTAAGTACTTTGTATACAGGAAAAACACTAGAGATAGGATTTTTAAAGTAATTTCGTTGGGTCTAAGGTATCAGTTCATTTTGGAAAAGGGGTCTTTTGCCTAAAATAGTGTGGGTATCCCTGCTCCAAATCATATTTAGCCACTAAATAAGTTTAGGTATTGTTGCGCAAGACAAAAATGGCCGACTTTTATCCAATTACAAACCTTTACCAATCTCAATCGATTGGATAAAAACAAATGAAGGAAAGGAAACTGATTGGTGCTACATTTATTTAGTTATCTTTATCAAGGCTTATTATTATTTTATTATTATTATTATTTTTATTCAAGGCTTGAAAGGTAGTCAGGTAGGTTAATCAAGTTGAATATACTTGTACGGTGGTATAAGTTGCAGGGTGGTTGAATTCGGCCGTCATTCATAATTTTTTTTAACTTAATTTTAGCATTAAAGTATATCGGTCAAGTGCGAATAGGACTCGCGCACCAAGGGTTCCGGACCTAGATCAGCTGTAGCCTAGTTGTGACCTTCAGTAGTTGCTGAAACAATCAGCTGTGACAGACGGAAGGATAAAGTCTCACCATACGAATTCCTTTTTTACCATTTTGGTTCGGAACTCTAAAATGACTGAAAAATACTGCTATGCTGAGAAAAATCCATAGGTGGTAACAGGCTTTTCTATTCGTAAAATTTATGAGCGTATTTGCACGTATTCAAAATGCCAAAGGAAATATCGTGAGGAAAGTTCGCATTGCACGTTTTAACCATGTCTTACATGCGAATTAAGGGTGGCTAAATTAAGAGAAAAATTCATATTTATTTTTTTTAATTCGTTTAACAATATTAATAATAATATTAACGCATTTTTTATATTACTGAACGCATGCATAATACATTTATTTATACTAAGTGTACTTATAATTTAATGTATACTAATTGCATAATTTATATTCATCAAATTCAATCAATAATGTGTACTCATCAATCATGACGGATGTCGCACCAACATGAAAATTTACTAAGAAAGTTGTCATAATGCCAGTCAAAAACTAAAAATAAAATAAAAATTACACTATAAGTAACGCACGAATATAACGCCGTATATGACGTAACGGAGAAAGTTTGATTTTATACCCTATAAATAAATTTTCATATATGAATATGGCTTATATTTGAAAATCGATTCTTCAGGAGTAAACTTCAATAAACTCCAAAAAATGCTGGACTTTTCACACAGCGCTATCTAGCCCCAAACTAAGCAAAGCAAAGCCTGGAAACCTGATGTCTGATAGAATACTTTTAGACATTTCTTTTCTGTTGTAAATACATCCATATAATATGCATAGAAAAATACCCAAAGCCGGAACAAATATCTATAGATCATGCAAACATTTGTTCCGCGGTGGGAATCGAACCCGCTCCCTCCTGAGTCTCAGCCGGCTATTCGCCCACTGCGCCACAGAGGTCGTCAATTTTAAAAGAAGTAGGTTTGGTAAACAAATTTTTTTATTTGCCACAATAATCACCATTATTGGATTGTTCGTTGTCATTTTGGGTCGGATGTCCTTTGAGCCCGCGGGCCCAGAAGAAAATATTATTCTACGGTGGTCATTTGGGCCCACATGCAATTTATTAGGGACAATAAAATTTAAATAAGGAAAATTCTACAAAACAGAAGTTTATAATTACATGATAGTTAGTTAGATAGAACGAATTGGAATTTTATTATTCAAAAAGTTCATCTACAAATAAATCTGTAGAAATAAGTACCTACTGTCTGAAATATAGAGTGGAGACTGGGCCCACGGTTCCGGGCCCAAATTACACCTGACCCGTCATATTGTTATCCCTATGGATCTCTTTTATTTATTTTTATATATTTTTCCCTACACAATATTCATCAAAAAAGTACTAAATTGTATATATAAGGGGAGGTCCCCTCAGTACCCATAAAAGTTATTTAACAGAGTGCTATTGTTCCTTAATTTACTTTAGAACTTCAAACCGAACCATTTTGTTTTATTGGCTATTGTATATCAGCTTTTGTTGATTAATTTTGTAAGTCTTATAATTACCATTTTAGAACTTTTTGATGACGCTTTTTTCTGTGATGGCTTCATAAAAGCCCATGGTGGGGAAAATAAAGCTGTCTATTCACTACACGACCAGGCCCAGCGTAGTTTGCCTGGTCATTCTAACTTTGAAATTACATGTATATGTATATGTAGTGTGTTAATTGTAATATGTATATTGTACGACGGGCGACGGCGCCGAGGAAGGCATAATAGACGCTGGCGTGATGATTTCGATACCTTCGAGACAGATTGTTGGGATTTGGCAGGCGAGCGAAAGTCCTGGAAGTCAGTGGGGAAAACCTTTTCCCAGCAGTGGTATGACATAGGTTGAACAAAACTGTATATTATGCCGCCTGAAATAATAACTTGCCCAGACTTTTTTACGACGACGTGAGATATGATTTGAGCGCTGATAAATAGGCGTCCGTTAAATTGGCGATTCAAAATGACCATTGATAATTTTGAATCGTTATTTTAAACATTGTTTCTCCACGATCAAACCAAGAATCAGATAATAAACTAGGTTGGTTATACTTTTTAAGATACTAGGTGTTTGGTCGAAGCGGTGTGTGATCCGAGAGCTGGCGCATATCTGGGTCAACGCATAAGCATTGCAATTCAGCGGGGCAATGAAGTCAGTATCTTGGGGACACTTCCGCCTGCGTGATCAGGAGCAGTTGAGCTATCTATAGATGTTTCAACTGTTTCTTTTGTATTTATAATCTTGTAAATAATTGTACTTATATTCTTTATGCTAATAAATGTACATTTGAAACGAAGAGAACACATGTTTCAGACAAAGTTATATACAATTGTATTTCATAAAGTATCAGAATAGGCATTACATCATAATATATGCAAATACCCGAAATAACATGAAAAACACCTGAAAGCTATATTTGCGAACACCCTTTTATCCAAACCGCAAATATAGCGACAAAATAGCTATTGCCAATAAACTATCTTTTAGAAAGGTAATCGAATCTAGACCGGAACTGGAAAGCGCAACTTAGGATGGCCTCAATTGGATCGATAGACAACCTAATAAAGGTTAGGTTAGGTAAGGTCGGTCGCGCTGAAAATCAAAAGAGGAAGCGTATGTCCTTAGGACGTCTTATGGCCGATATGATGATGAGACATTATCGCCCAATGAATACACAGCTTTATCTACCAAGGAAATTAAGTCACGGGGAAGTTATTTCCGGAGGTGAAAAATGGGGTAAAACGTTTTCAAATTCTATTCAGTGTGGTTAAGCAATTAAAATAATGGTTTTAATATTTTATAGAGGTTGAATTAAATAATCTGGGTTAAATGCTTTGATCGTAGGTTCAATTAAAATAAATGATAGTAATTAGTGTCAAAATGACAATATAATGGTTTCTTTTTTTTAGAGACTTTAATAGCGGGTTCTATATCCGTCAGTGTAGTAACCGACTACGACTCGTATTCCCTTGACTAAATGTCAAACTTTTGACACGTTTTCAAGGAGAAACGAGGCGTAGCTGGTTACCGACGGATATAGGAACCCAGCATTAGTCAGTAATTTTTAATCACAAATTTGAAAATGCCCATATAAACCCAACTAGGTCTAGATTTGGTTGTGCTTGAAATAAGCACAACCAAATCTAGACCCAAAATCACAATACTGTTCAAATGCCAAATCCAATTACAATTGGTATCGAGGTGCATGATCCAATTTGTTACCCGCCACTTAAAACCCATTTACACCCTAAAAGCCTAAGGCATTTTCTTAAATTAACTCAGTAATAGCTGAACTAAATTACACGCCATTTTAGTATTTTGTGTACAATTCAATGAAGGTAACTTAATTAATTTAATGCTAGCTTTTATGCTATTGTTGCTAATTATTTCAAAGGTTCCATGTGCCCCCCACTGCCATTATCAGTGGCGGATCCAGAATTTTGGTTTGGGAGGGGGGCTTGACACATCTGTGGGTAGGCTATATCACTTTTATAATGGTACCAACTTCGAAATCGTGATAAACATAGGCTGTTCCCTATGATTTTTGGGAGGCGGGGGGCACGATCCCCTAATCTCCCCCCACCCCCCCTGGATCCACTACTGACCATATGTCACTTCAGCTTGCCAAACATCCGCTGGCCAAATTTTTGAATTGGACCAAGAATATTTCCTCTACAGCAGAATGGAAACAAATTTCATTTTAGCATAGAGAGTATGCATTTCTACGCGATACCATACAATAAAATATTATTATTATTTTATTTGAAGCTTGTACTGTCCCACTACAGAGCAAAGGCCTCCCTACCTTCCACTCTACTCTATCATGCGCGTGTGTGGTCCAGTCTCTCATATACGAGTCGAGTTCGTCTTTCCATCGGCGTCGCGGTCTGCCATGTGCTCGTTTTCTGTCTTTTGGGATCCACTCGGTGGTGGATTTTGCCTATAACTCCTCTGACAAGCAGCAGACATGGCCCGCCCAGTCCCACTTTAATTTGCCTACTCGTCCGTGATTTGTGTTTGGGAGCGCAGTTCACTGTTTCTAATACGGTCTGTTAATTTGACTCCTAAGATACTGTTCTCCATGGCTCGCTGACAAACCCCGAGTTTGGATTTTTGTTGATCCGTCAAAGACCAGGTTTGAGCGCCATAGGTAAGGATGGGGAGAATGTACGCGTCCATGAGCTTACGTTTGAGTGAAAGGTTACCCTTCATCATGTTTTTCATGGCCCAATAGCCCTTCCAGGCGTTTTCTGTGCGTCTTGTAACTTCAGCATCTTGTCTGCTCTGGAAGGATACTATTTGACTTAGGTATAAATACTCACTGATGTATGCAATCTCTCCACCACGTGTCTCCAATCTGTGTTGTGTGGTGTTCGTCATAAGTTTTGTCTTTGACATGTTCATAAATACAAAATAAAAAATAATAATGCTGAATATTTCACATAACGTCATCTAGCCCCAAACTAAGCAAAGCTTGTATAAGATTAAGATATTAAGTAGAGGTATAAAATACTTATTTTATACATATGATGATGATGACATCTTATAGACACAGGCGAAGAAGCAGGTAACAGCCACTTACGAAATAAACCTATACTTACTAACATAATATATTCATAACATTACCGTGTTACTGTTATTTTATGAACAAGTTTTATGGAGTTGCAAATCTCTTAAAACTCAAACATCAAATATGTTATGCATGAAGGTAATAGAATTCACAGCACTCGTAAAATAAATAGGGATGTCACTTCAGAGGCCCTACTACGACAATCTGGATGTATTTCTATATACGAGTATTACTAGCTGATCCGCCCGCGGCTTCGCACGTGTGGTTTGTCAATAAAAATATTACCCTCCTGCGCATTCGAACAGATAGATTCGAGAATATTAGAACAGATAATGAGTATGTACTTACAAAAAAAATATTTAAGTATTCTATAAGTTATCTGGTTCCATAGTACAAGCTCTGCTTAGTTTGGGGCTAGGTAGCGCTGTGTGAAATGTCCAGCAATATTTATTTATTATTTATTCTGTGATTTTGTTTATGAAGTAGCTATCAATGTTGTCAGCGCCAAACAGCATTTTTTTCTTCGAATTGATTTACGAATATTGATTTTAAGAAACTATTTTTATCATAATAAACTATAGCTACTAATTAAATTATTAATTGAATAATTGAAAATACTATATTGGACCTATAAAAATAGTACAAATGTGAACTTATTGCAATTTTTTTCGGGCCAATTCACGTAATAAAATAACATTTTAAAAACATATCGACGGTTCACCCAAATGAGATTGGATTTTGAATTGAATATATTTGGGCATTCTGCTCCACTAATATTACAATATTAGCTTGATATAAATAAAGTCATAATCGCATCGCAATTAACTCATACTATTGTGTTGTTAATTACGTGTATACCGTTTAGGACATTTAACAAAACGAGACCCAAATTCTAATTATTAATAATAATAATAATTATATATAAATAATAATTGACGACCTCCGTGGTGCAGTGGGCGCATAACCGGCTGAGACGCGGGAGGTAGCGGGTTCGATCCCCGCTGCGGAACAAATGTTTGCATGATCTACAGATATTTGTTCCGGGTCTGGTTGTTTCTCTATATATTATAAGTATGTATTTACAAAAAAAAATGTATATAAGTATTCTATCAGTTATCTGGTTCCCATAGTACAAGCTCTGCTTAATTTGGGGCTAGATAGCGCTGTATGAAATGTCCAACAATATTTATTATTATTATATATTATTATTTTTATGCATTCAAATCACAAGGATTACTTTGAAACGTCAATTTTACTGCCTGCTCCTTCGCGACCAAGCCAGGAAAGAAAGGCAAGAAACAAGGCTGGTTGTTCTTTCTAATGATGCTTTAAAGATAATAAATTACAAATTTCACCGCGATGAAGGTTTATGAATTGAACCGAAACATTGCCGGTCGAAACACCGATAAAACGGTACGTGATAAATCCCGTATTTATAATAAAATAATTACGTTTAACTTGTAACATTTTTGAATATTTCGAAGAAATTTAAATCCCGAGATTCTCTGTTATTCAAATAATTCGATATCTTATAAGGTTTTTTATAAGGATTTTGTTAGACCAGATCGATACTCGAATTTTACAATTTTATGTTAAGGGAATTGACCCCCAGTTGACAGTGATGAAAAGAATATATCTATCTATTAAGGGTTGAATGGTTCGCGTAGTAAGGGCTTCATTTGCAATTGTAAAGAGTGACCGACGAAAGCAGAACCGACCTTTTTATTTTAAGTGAATTCGAATAAGATCCCGTCCTTCGCTACCTTTTTATAAAAGCCTTTTTAACAAAAATGACAATTCTCGTAATGAATAGTTAAGTTCAAAGAATCGAACGTCGACCCAGAAAAATTACTCAGCCATAAAACATGGAGAGTAGTAAAGTTCCTTGTGTAAGGGCTCGCCCGGGGAAGTACCACCATACCTATTTCTGCCGCCAATCAGCATTGCTGTGCTTCGGTTTGAAGGGTTTGGGTTGCCGGTAAAATAACAGGCACATGAGGCTTTAAAGCTGTATGCCTCAAGTTGATGGATCTAGGGCACGTTTCTAAGGTGCGTGACCTATGAGACAATACTTTGTTATAGGCGATGGTTACCACTTAACATCAGGTGGGCCATAGACTTGTTCCATCTCCAGGAGGTATAAAAAAAAACAATATTGCTACGTTTTTTAAGACTAAGGTAGTAGGTAGTTTCATCATTATTATCAGCCGCAGAACTTCCACTACTGAACGTAGGCTTCCCTTAAAGGTATCCGAAGAAGAGCGACCGATCTTATGGGGCCTACACCTAATGGCTCCCAGCAACCTTTATCCTGCGTTTTTCAGTGCGTAAATCTCAGAAAGTTATAAATGACCACAGATTAGGTATAATTATTTATTAGTTCTTTATTGCACATACAGAAAAGTACATATGGAGGATTTAATGATAAAAGCAATTTATACCAGTCCTCTAGACAAGCAAAAAACTGCGGTTGGCGTGCTTAACTACAAAGTTATAAAAGTAAAACAAAAATTAGGAATAACAAACTTTCATAATTTTTATTTTACTCGTAAAAAATATATGGGTATCAGTTATATTTAAACAACCTGTTTTGTACAATATTAATTTAAATAACATCCGAAATCATATTACCTGATTTAAGAGATTGGTTTAATACCGGTAGCTTGAATATTTATCCAGTAATCGATACATTTCTAATAGACAATTTTTAACGTAAACCGGTGCCTTTGCGACGATGCCGCTTAGTCAGTTTTACAAGTTTTCCCAGCCCCGGATCTAAAATTTATCATAACCGGGGGCAGAAACTTGATATGGCGCACCCTCTCCTCCAGTGTTTGAGAGAGGTGGTAATGACTGCGATAATTTAAAACACGCGGATTTTGAAATTGCCTTAACTTTCGTGTGCCCGTTTTTTTTCTCGATCGTTTCTGGTGCCCCCTTAGACGGGATGCCTTAGTCAATTGCAAGGCAGAGTGGAATAATTAATAGTACCACGTGCGCTGGATGCGAAGTGCTTTTTGAAACAATTTTTTTTTAAACATATTTTTTATAGAAAAATTTGGCGCCTTCTGAAATTTCCGCCCGGAGCAGGTGCCCTGGTTTGCTCCTCCACCCCTAGATCCAGGGCTGGGTTTACCTATTTTATATTTCATTGATATTTTAAGACTTAATATTAAGATGGGGTTTTAATTTAAAATATTCGATAGTAATGAATTTGAAAAAAAAACCTATTTTACAACAATACCAGGCCCTTCCCGTGTTATCATATAATGTCGTATATAACAAAACACTTAGTATTGCACTACCAGTCCGGTATAGCAAAAATTAGAAAAAAAACTTAAGACAAGAATAAACAAGAAAAAACATTTATATTACCGAGTTTGTCTCACTACAATCTAAGATATTGATAATTTAATTCACCGCATTCTACCAGTATAACCCACAATTACGACTGGAGCCTTTGTGTATATCTTTTTAAATAATGCTTTAAGTAGAAGGGCAACGTTTTATTTCTATTTTATAGGGCAAACAACTCGTAAAAGATACCTCCTACGGAATAAGGCAAGGGGTAATTGTGCGACATTTTGTCGCGTCTCGTGAATTCTAAGTAAATTTAAGAACGCAAATAATAGTCTTCTTCTTGTTTGCTTGCTACAACAAATGCAGCCACAGACGATGAATCAATCAATGCATAGTAAATATTGATTTACTAACTGTTTGCTTCTAGGTATTGATTCGATGTATCGTCTGGGAGTTGTAGACGGTGCTAGCTGGTTGGTTGAACACTGTATCTATTTTATATATTTTATTATATATAAACCTGATTAAGGGACTGAGAGCCGTTGTACACTTCCATACAATACCGGTCGCTCTGGAAATTAGCACAGCAGTGGTATAATAGCTCATATGATGATGATGACCACTTCGATATGTATTAGGATGCCCTTTTCTACATTACAAAACCTTAATAATTTCTGTGTCGCTCGTGTATAACCAGCCTTATCTTATGCAAATCGAAGTTTCATTGTAAATTAAGGAGACACTGAGTATCGGTATTGACTCATTACGTAGAATTGAAACTTTATCGTTTTAGGTACAGCATTAGGAAATGAGATGTCAATGTTTTGTTCAGAACACTATGAATAAAACATTAAAGTTAAAAGGTTTGGCTTTAATAGCACGATTTAAGAATTAAATCTATGTCGTTTTGAAGATAAATGAGAAAATAATTTATATAATAAAAAACCGGCCAAGTGCGAGTCTGACTCGCGCACGAAGGGTTCCGTACCATTATCTATAAAAAGGGCAAAAAAATCATGTCTGTTGTATGGGAGCCCCACTTTCATATTTATTTTTTTCAATAGCATAATTTTAATTATTTACCTTATTTGAGGTAGGTGCCGATTATGCTAGCCCTCTAAATTGTATGAGCGCCCATACAACTCAAAGAATCTTAATTGGCGTCAACTATGTAGATAAAAAGATATGGGCAAATTTAGATTTTCGCTAAAACTTGTAAGTACCAAAATTTACCTTAATTTTCAATGTATTTGTTTTTCGGAATTTTTCTTTTAGTCTTTTAGACTATAGTCTAGTCAATAAAAAGTAGCCTATGTTTCAATCCAGGGCATAATCTATTTATACCAAATTTCATCAAAACCGGTCCGGCCGTTATGGCGTAATTGAGTAACAAATAAACAAACATCCAAACTTTCGCATTTATAATTATTAGTGTGATGTGATACGGGATTCATTACTTTTAAGAATTGACAGTCGTAACACCGATAAAACGTTACTAGATAAATCCCGTATTTATAATAATGATCTATTAAAATTAGACGGACATTAATTTTCTCGTTATGTTAATATTTGGATCAGATTATAACAAAAAAGGATTTGGAAACCCCACTGAGTAGAACGTTCCATTTTGTACTATCAAAGGTATAATCTATCATTTATCTAATGAGTATTTTGAACCCGAGAGACCCTTACACTGAACCCTAATCATTCTATAGTGGCTTCCAATTCGCCTTCGTCTTGATTCTCATATTCTATCTCTTCTCTATTCTATTCTATTCAATCCTTTCTCCACTTGCTATCTTAAAGAAAGGTTTGCTTATCTCCATTCTTACAATACTTTTTCTCTCAGGTCATCGGAAAACTTATTCCTCAAAACACCCGTACACTCTAGTTCCTTCTACGGGAAATAATTCACTGTCGAAGCAGTGCGCTTGTGGAATGCTGCTATTAGTTTATTGCATTTTTTTATTTTCGCATGGTATTCTCATCTCTGCAAATCTACGCTTTTGTGGATTATGGCCTTTATTTTTGGATATCGATTGCAAGAGTGGGTAGTAATTTTTGTATCGAATTAATCACCTAAACATTCTTTTGTTTTGAGAAACCGTCACTTGAATATCGTCAGTTTATTACCAAACAACCTGTATACACAAAAAAAATCATAAGAATCGGCCAAGCCGTTTCGGAGGAGTGCGACAAACACCGTGACACAAGACTTTTATAAACAAGTATTAGAAGATTACACTCAGAAACACTAGATAATCCTAGAATCTAGATCAATATCGACAGGACGATAAGAGACGACATAATTTCGTTTCATTTTGTTCTGTTGTTCGTTGGTACTATTAATGACCCTTGTCAAATCCGACCTATTATATTTCCACTAGCATAGTTTTCTTACCCAATTTCAGTTATTTCAAAGCTATAAAGAGCAAGATCCGTGACTTATATCTCTTATCTTATCGATTCTGGCAAAATGCCTGTTAGCTGAATACCGCTAAAAACTACTAACCTCTATTCAGTTAATAGCTTAGGTATCGGTTTCTTGAGCATCGATTTGAGCCGTGTTCTTGTGGCGATAGAGTTGAATTTAGATTTTTAGATGGGCAGGAAAATTTGAGTTCAATGAATACATTCTCCAACTACTGTGGCGCACTGGGTGAATATCCGACTGAGACGTTGGTAGGGGGTTCGATTCCCGCTGCGGGCCAAATTTTTGCATGGTCTACAGATATTTGTGCTGGGTTTGGGTATTTTTCTAAATATTTTAACTATGTATTCACAAAAAAAATATAAGTATTCTATCAGTTATATGGTCCCCATAGTGCAAGCTTTGCTTAGTTTGGGGCTAGATAGCGCTGTGTGAAATTTAGTTTTGGTGTTTATTGTCCATACAGGCTTCCGATCGAGGCGATTTGCTCACGTGGTATGTCACCCCCCCCCCCCCCCACTGCTACTTCAGCTTGCTATTCCCCAAGGCAATGGTGGACTTTGGTGCTTCAACGAATCTTCTCATTTCTGATTTGATCTCGTAGAGAAATACCAAGCATAGACCTCTCCATAGCACGCTGAGCGACCTTGAGCCTTCTTATGAGACCTATTGTGAGAGACACGATTTTGTGCCTTGAGACACACAGAAGACCCTATGAGTAGTAGAGTTCCTTGTGAAAGGGCTCGTCCGGGGAAGTACTACCACCGTACCTATTTCTGCTGCCAACCAGCAATGCTGTGTATCGGTTTGAACTTTGAAGGTTATGGTTACCGGTGAAATTACAGGCACATAAGGCTTTACAGCTGTATGCCTCAAGCTAATGAACGCAGAGCAGTGCATTGTAGGGCACGTTCGGTGGTGCGTGACCTGCGAGGCAATGCTTTGTTATATGTAATACTGTAAAAAAAAACACCCTGATCAGACTTTCAACTTCAGACACTAAGGTATTTGGATGAGAAGAAAACATGTAATGACCTCGTGAAATTTGCAGGTCGAGCAAATATTTGTTTCGCAGCGGGAATAGAACCTGAATTCTCTCGAGCTTGTAACTGCCTGCCGAGCCACGAAGATCGAATTATGACATCACAAATTAACGATTCACAAAACGATTCAGATTTTTACTGCTATTTCTTTGTACTTTGCAGTAAATATTAGGTTTTATTCGACGTTTATGGATAATTTAGGCATTTAGGGTACTTTTATTTGAGCCTGCAACTTTTGTAAAACATTTCGGGTCGCTTGGAATCGGATATAGTTGTTTTAACTCACAAAGGCGGGCGAGCCTACTTGTAGTCACTTTAGGTCTACATTTACTGTAGAAGAAAGAGGAAATTTGTTTAATGTTGGACCGCTCCCGCTTCTTACCTTGTTGGTAGGTTGTGTGGTACACTGTACATACATAATTAAGACCAATCCGCCTTCGCGAGTTAAAACATAAACCACACCATCAAAACGCCTATAAAAAATCTACTCAAATTCAAAAGTCCATTTAATCTAGTCTTATCATCTGGTGGCATTTAATATATAGAGAAACACACAGACCCCGAACTATCTATAAATCTTGCAAGCATTTATGCCGCGGCGGGAATAGCAGGACGCAGGAGGCAACCTCCTTCGCCTACTGCGCCACGGATATCGTCATATTATACGAGTAAGAGTGTATTCTCAATAAAATATGTATGTATATAAGTATTTTATCAGATAACTGGTTCCCACAAGCTTTGCTTAGTTCTGGGCTAAATAGCGCTGCAGCATTATTTATTTTATTATTCACTAGCTGACCAATCTGCAGCTTCACACGTAGTAGTTTTTCAATAAAAACATTATCCTCCTTATGTACAGTCGGGTAAAAAGTAGGGTATGTTACTCAGGGATAATGTAACATTCTAATGGTGAAATATTTTTTGAAATATACAAATTTGTCCTCTTTTTATTATGTGTATAGATTACATTTCTAACCCTGTCAATACAACTTTTAAAGTGACGTAAAGATGAAGCTGTCATAGACTTCCAGAGCGACCGATCTTGTGCGACCTACATCCAACGTCTCCCAGCTACCATTATCAGGTCGACTTTCCATCTAGTAGGGTCCTACGCTGCGCTTTCCAGTGAATAAAAAAAATTTATTTTCTTCACTCAAGTACCTTTTTACCCCAATGGTCGTCAGTTCTTCAAGCTATGAGCCCACTGCCACTTCAGCTTGCTAATCCTCTTAGCTTTGTCGGTGACTAACCATAGTAACAAATCATTTAATTCAGGCAACAATAAAATAGTTACAGGATACTAATTAACTTATTCATATAATAGTAGATTTATTAAACGAGGGGATAAAGCAGTGTCTTGCGTCACGGGCGCTATATTGAATCCCGAACGTAACGAAGGATTCTAGAGTTAATTCACGAGTGGATCGAGGGAGTTACTAGAATCTTGAATCTTGCAGAGAGGGATAAAAGCACGCCCAAGATGCAGGCAGCTTTATCCAGGAAGAGAATACTCTAGTTTTCATACTTTCCGCGAGACAATAAAAACCAAATATAGGTTGGTGCATTCTGTGCAGAGGTTAGTTCGATTTACGAATAAGTTCTTATTGTGTGAGTCTCTGGTTCTATATTTAATTCAGATGAGGTTCCAAATTCAAATCACTTCAGTACAACTTTACTCCCGGCTCAGCCGTAGGGATTTAATCATCTGCTTTCGGTGAGGTTTGCATAACATATAACTTGACATTGTCGAGCAGGTGGTGTCAAAAGATATAATATATGTATACCTTAGTCTAAACTACATATAATAATAAAAACGTATAATTATTTACTACTTAAACACTATAATTTTAGAAGTAAGTTCTCGCTATAGATCGAGAAATAAAGTTAAACAATTTGAAATTACAAGAATTTCTGTACGTAATTTGAAACAAACAACTTCTTAATGACCCGTAATGTTAATTTATGCCCCAAATGCTATTAGCAATATATCCTAATAAATTTATAATTGATAGTCTTATAATATAAACCGGTTTTAATCTATGGGCCGGAAGATCCAAAATCCGTTTTCGTTGGAATATACGGTCAGTTTATTTGGAATAGGGGCGAAGTTTGGGTGTTGATAGTGAACACCTTTGTTGGGAAGCCAAACTGAGAAGATTATGAATATCTTCATTATTAAGTTACAGGTTTTCGCCTACGGCTTCGCACGCGTAGTGTGTCGGTAAAAAGTTGCCTATGTTTCAATCCATATCTCAATCTATCTATACAATCTGTTTTGTTATCTCCGACATTAATTTGAAACACACATCCGGAATCGTATTAACTGATTTTAGAGGTGGGTTTAATACCTACCGGTATTAATATAATATATAATATTTATCTTATATTTAGTTTGAATAAAATATAATAGAATATGCTTTATTGTAAATCACACTTAAATTACAAAACAATATAAAAACAAATAATAATAAACGCAGAAATACAAGTGGAATATTTATCCAGTAATCGATAAATTCCAATAAAAAAAATTTAACGTAAATCGTAACGTACCTAGCGACGGTGCCGCTTAGTCAGTCACATGATGAATGAATATGATTCGTTTACCTATTTTATACAGGATGTTCCATTCATTGATATTTTAGGACTAAGGTCCTTAGGTTGTTGAATTTTTTTTATGGTACTTAATGTATTTGATAAAAACCTTTTTTACAACAATACTAGCCATTAGCCCTACCCGTGTTCTCATTAAATGTCTGACATAACAAAAAAGGTTGTATATACCTATTTTCATTGAAATCGAAGCCGTAACGACGTGATTAAGTAAAAGACATACAAACGTACACACTGTCGCGTTTTATAATATGTATAACATATTAATAATTAGTATTTGTTGATAATACTGTGATATTATGTACCTACCTAAACTATGTCTTGTGGAAAAAAATAAATTAAGTTTTATTTTATTTGAGTACTTATTTAAAACCAGATATTATATATCTCGTTTTAGCTTAATTACTGGGCCTTATGCAGACTTAGCGTGGCCGTACAATAACATCCCTTACATAAAGTCAATTAATAAACGGATATCTCCACCCCTTAACAAGACTATCAGCGCAAATTGGCAGGGGTTACCTATTAATGGGAGATGCGGGCTTGTTGATCGATATTACCACTATTTATTTTAAGAGTAGAGTTCCTTGTGAAAGGGCTCACCCGGGGAAGTACCTATTACCACCATACCTATTTCTGCCGCCAAGCAGCATTGCTGTGTTTCGGTTTGAAGGATATGGTAGCAGGTGAAATTACTGGCAAATGAGGCTTCACACCTGTATGCCTCAATTTTACTTAGAAAACTTTCGTGATTGGTTGCAATAATTATTATAAATACAGGATTATAATAATGTATCCCTCAAGTTGCGTGACCTAAGAGGTAATACTTTGTTACAGGCGATGGTTACCACACAACATCAGGTGAGCCATATGCTGGTTACACCTCCAAATCGTATGAAAAAATAAAAATCGCATTACACGTTTGTTAGTTTAGACACTTAGACACGTTTACGCTTAATAGGATGCTGGGAGCCGTTGGGTGCAGACCGCACTCGTTCGTTCTCTCTGGTCTGGTCCGATGATAGAATGGGGTTGGTAGGATAAAATTGAAAAGATCCGCTGCATACTCTGGAATGTATGGGATAAAAACCTTTCGATGATGCTTCAGGCAGTGGAGACTTTCATAAACTGGCTCATTGCAAATAATTTTCTTAGCTCTTCTCTCAATTGAATCTAGCTTTAGGCTTTTTGCTTGGCTTTAGCAACTTGAGCAAATCGGCGTTGTATTTACGTATGTTTGTTTGTCCGAGGATAACTTTCGAAGCATTGATCTGATCATCGTGACATTTGATACATAGGTAGGTAGTGATGGCACAATTTTGGTGTGACTAAATGATCTAAAAATGTTGGGGGGTTGTTGAGATATTGTGGTTCAAGAGGGGTAGAAAAAATTAAAATGAGACTATTCGGTTAAATGGGACGTCAAATGAAAGGTCTTCGTTAGTACATTTAGACCCCGTTTTTATTTTTAGTAAAGTTTTTATAGTTTTTGAGTTATTAGCCATAATAAAAACTAGACTTTGACAAAAGTCACATGGTACACCAGTAACCCCACAGTGCTATAATTTGGTATGCGTGTAGCTTAAGTGACACAAATACAGGCAAAAGTCTGAAATCCAGAATAACTGCAATTTGTACTCCAAAAAAGAATAACCACATAACATAAACTCCCGTTACCTGTAATTTGCATGAAACTGTAGGTCAAGTAATTTGGTAATAATTTCGTTTTTTGTTTTCATGGGAGACTCGCGAGATCTCAGTTCGGGGCGAACAACTAGTAATAAAATAGCGTAGAAAATAATTAATTGTCATTGGAGTAACATGACAGGAAGATGACAGGTGCTAACTGGTGGAGCAGGGTAGCGACCGAACGGTGACCGAGGAATGGCTGTAGAAGGGTAGCACATCCGGCAGCGAGATGGGTGGACGACATCGATAAATTCGCGGCCCGTCAGTGGGTGAGACTAGCGCAGGATCGTGGATGGATACCACAAACTTGGGGAGGCTTGTACCCAGCAGTGGGTGAAGTCGGGCTGTGATGATAATGATGATGGAGTAAAATAAGTTAGATATTAAGTTAATGCACTATTGTATTAGGTTAATTCATTAAAAATGTAAAATATTTAAATCATAATACTTATACTATGTAATACATTTTACACGTGCCTCACTTTGCGTCTTGTCACTCGACTTGTCGCTCGCGTGAATGTGTATGAATTATTTATTTGCGTATACGAGTCGTAGCAGACGGGGCCAACCAATAAACATGTTTGTTTCCTTCTCAATACAATTACTGGTAACCAGTGTTATCGACAGGAAATCGGTGCATCACTAGTGTCTCCCGTAAGGGCTGCAAGAGCGAGCGAGATAGCAATATCATCGACGCTTGTCCCACGTTTTATGATCCGGTCTGCCAGAAGCGTTAGCGTCTTGTATAGAACATATGCGATAAAATTAGTCCTTATGTAAATTATAGGCCCAATGTGCCCTAAAACAAATTTATTTCAATTTATTTCTTGGCGGCTGGTCAAAGCGACGTATGATCCGGAGCTAGCGTATATCTCGGTCAACGGATAAGCATTGCAATTCAGCGCAATGCAGCCAGTGTCTTGAGGACACTTCCGCCTGGTAGTGATGTGGAGCAGTTGAGCTATCTATAAATCGTTTGCAACAATCTTTAGGTGATTTAACTGTTTCTTCTGTATTTCATGTAAATAATTGTATTATGTATATTCTCTGTTTTTAAAGGTATTTCGCCCCCTTAAGATTTAACAAAAAACAAAAAAAAACACAAATTTATGGTATGTAAATATTAATTGTCAATTAACTGAGATAATTTTTATATCAGACTAGCGGCCCGTTCCGGCTTCGCACGGGTGGATATTTATAAAAAAAAAATGGCAATTTTTTTTACCCAAGGTGGTTACATTATTGAAGTTTTAGTAGGGATACCTATTTTTATCTAGTAGTAAATAATGTTACTCAGGGATAATGTAGCGTTCTAATGGTGAAATAATTTTTGAAATCGGACAAGTAGTTTTTGAGTTTATTCGTTACAAACATACAAATCTTTCCGCTTTATAATATTAGTATAGATTAAATGATACAATACATCATTTATTAAAAAGTGATGAGAAAATATAAAAGAAATGTCATGAAATAAAATCGTAGTTAATAATAAATTAGAATTAAATATGTATCATTATTATTTAAATATTTTTATAAGTAACACTTAACGAGGAGCCATTTTTCAATTTGTGAAAGATCCCCTTTTAGGGTTTTTATATATTAACTCTATGTAACGTATGTTATCTTTCTGCCCTATTAAAACTTTCCACCTTATAATACCTATAATCTTAGTATTACTATAACGTAGCTATTTGGATTATCTTAGATACGCTATCTTATGATATTGGTAGTTTTAACGCAATAAGTAAGTTAAAGCTAAATTACTGAGAGTCACGAGAACTGATATGGTAGGTATAAGGGTTGAATAGTTTAAGGGGTGGGCATACTCTAAGCGGGCTAACCGTCCTTTAATCATATTTATTCCCAGCTAGTCAGAATAATCTCTTTACCCCGCTGTAAATGTCAACAAAAATGTCTTCAGTGGCTCATAACACCGTCGTATGAAGAAACTAAAGATCTTTTAAAAGTTGCTGTATAAACTGTAGGTTTATACACAAACACACGCAAGTTCACACACACACACCCTCTCATACATATACATACACACAAACACACACACAAACTCATATACACGCGCAAGCATGCTTATCTTGTAGGAATACTTTAATTTAAAAAAATATTTGTAAATAATAAACTCTGAGGGAGGCGTTAATGTTCGCCACAGTTTATAACTTCTGCGAATACTATCGTGTTCCAGTATTGTTGTACCATGTTTTTGTTCCAAATTAAAGTTATTTGATTATTTGATTTGAGTAGAAAGTAAGTAACTCTTACCTTCGAATTTGTAATATTATTAAGGATATTGAAGAATTAAAACAAATTATCATGGAATAAATCTAAAAACTTAGATGAATCAGATTAATATTATTTATCAAAGACAAGTAATTTAATAAGTGTCATATAAAGTTTTTTATAATTATAATCAATTTATAAGTAAAATTATTTACAAGTCAATTTAAACAAATTATTAGAATCAATAATAATAATTAATTTTAAATTCTCAATTAATTATTAATTTCATTCATAATTCATTCATGTCACTCGAATGCACCCTGAAAGGTGGACTAAGATCTCCACCGACTGGCAACCTGCAGGACAACGGCAACGAGGCAGACCAAGAAAACGTTGGCGCGACGATCTGGATGGGTTCCACTCTGACTGGCAGGAGATTTCTGAAGAACTCAAGGAATAGAGGGAATTGGGGGAGACCTTTGCCCAGCAGTAGGACAGTGTAGGTTATTAAAAAAAAGATTACAATAATAATTAATTGAGTTAAAATAAAATAATAAATAACATATTGATACTAACTGATAATAAAATTAATTAGTGAATGACGTTATTAGTTAAACCTAGCTTTCTATTAAAAAAAACCGCGTCCGAATCGGTTCATCCGTTTGGGAGCTACGATGCCACAGACAGCCATAGACATGAAACTTCTAACTACCCTTTTTTTGCGCCCCGAAGGATCACTTTTTTTTTTTTACCTAGCCTACATTTTCCCACTGCTGGGCAAAGGCCTCCCTCAACTCCTTCCACCTATCACGATCCTTGGCAGATTCCCACCATTCCTTCTCGAATCCATTGATGTCGTCACGCCAACGCTTTCGCGACCGACCCCGACGTCGCTGTCCATCTTCCGGTACCCAATCTGTTACAATGTGGGCCCATTTCTCCGGAAGCATTCGACTCACGTGCCCGGCCCAATCCCACTTGAGCTTCGCGGTTTTGGCTCCCACATCGGCAATGCCAGTCAATGAACGAAGCGTGGTATTCCTCACCCGATCGGCTCTCCGGAATCCTAGAACGCTGCGTTCCATTGCCCTTTGGCAAATTTTGAGCTTGGACTTCTGCAGCTCGGTCAATGACCATGTTTGCGCTCCGTAGGTGAGGATAGGCAGGATACACATGTCGATGAGTTTGCGCTTCAGATTCATAGGAAGGTCACCCTTCATGTGCGCCTTCATGGACCAGTAGCTCTTCCAGGCATTTTCGATGCGGCGATCGACGAAGGATCACTAAAAATAAAATATTCAACAAAAAAAAACATTTCTATACGTAAAGCGTGTAAAACCAAAACTTAACAGACGCGATTACTATTTGAATATCTACACGAATAGCAAACAAATTTACTCAGAATGGCTCATTATCTTTAACTGTTATGACAGGGATGATTTTAATGGCCTGCCCCCCTATTACACTAGCGAAATGGTTATGGAGTTGTATCTATGGCCATCATTTTAAAGACTGTGAAGGGCCAAGCGCCGAGCGTCATCGAAATGTAGGTATGCCTATAATTTTGACCGAAAAAGGATACCAAATGTAATTAGTTATAAAAATGTGTACGCCATCAGAGATATCGGTACCTACTTATACGAGGCATGCCTTTTAAGTTCTGTCGTTTCCATATTTTCCGGCAATTTTGAATTTGGAACTGTTCTATATTCGAATGTGTTTACATTTTGAATCTCAAAACAGTTGAAAGTATTAGGATTAATGCTATTGTTTAGTCACAGTTTCGATTTGAATCTGTCAGGTCACGTACGAAAATGAATCTTTCTAAGGAAAATGTTCGTGCAATAATTTTCTACAACTTTAGAAGAGGCCTGACACGGCTTCAGTGTTTAGAAGAGCTAACATCTGTGTTCAGTGATGTAGCCCCATGTCTGCGGACTGTCGAACGCTGGTATTTAGAATTCCAGCGTGGACATACTAGTGTTAGTGACAGATTTCGCGAAGGACGCCCAAAATCCGCCTTCACTGAAGATAACATCATTACTGTGAGACAACTAATTCTCGAAGATCGTCATGTGACGTATCGAGAGATAGAGGCTCTATTAGGCATCTCAGGGACAACCATTCAGAAGATCTTGCATGAAGCGCTTGGTGTGAGAAAGCTAGTTTGCCGTTGGATACCGCATCTGCTTTCCGACGATCACAAGGCGGCCCGCGTCAGATGGTGTAAGAAAACTCTGCAAAGGTTCAACCGAGGGGAGTCAAATCACGTCTACGACATCATAAGTGGTGACGAATCTTGGATCTATGCCTACGATCCTGATTCCAAACAACAATCTACAATTTGGGTCTTTCAAGACGAGCCAAAGCCGACTAAAGTTGTTCGTTCTCGAAGCACTTCAAAGAAGATGGTGGCCACGTTCGTTGGAAAAACCGGCCATGTTGCGACTATTGCACTTGAAGATCGTAGAACGGTTAACGCAGAGTGGTATACTACAGTTTGTTTACCACAAGTCATCGCCGAACTTCGAAAATCTAACTCAAAGCGACGCATCATCCTGCACCACGACAACGCAAGCTCACACAGCGCTCGTCAAACGATTGAGTATTTGAAGCAGGAAAAAGTAGAAATTCTTGACCATCCTCCATACAGTCCTGACCTAAGCCCTAACGATTTCTTTACATTTCCTACAATTAAGAAAAGTCTTCGTGGTCAAAGGTTCCAGTCCGGTGAAGAAGCAGTCGACGCTTTCAAGTCAGCCATTTTGAACACCCCCACTTTAGAGTGGAATAAATGTTATAATAACTGGTTTGAGCGAATGGAAAAGTGTATTAAGCTACGCGGTGAATACTTTGAAAAACAATAAAAAGTACTATAAGGTTCTAGTTGTGTTTTTTTCTTCAAACGACAAAACTTAAAAGGCATGCCTCGTAGCAGGCTGAGACGCAGGAAGTAGCGGGTTCGATTCCCGCCGCAGAACTAATGTTTGTTTGCATTATCTACAGATATTTGTCTTTATATTATAAGGATGTATTTAAAGAAAAGGATATAAGTATTATATCAGTTATCTGGTTCCCTTAATACAAGTTCTGCTAAGTTTGGGGCCACACAGCGCTGTGTGTAATGCCCAGCAATATTTAATATTTTTTTACTTATCTATAGAATTAATTTTGACCGATAGAGAGGACTGCCCCGTCCTATATAAAAAAGAATAAAGTTTTCAAACCCTCTCTTTTTTCAGTATTGACAATGGATTCAGGCCTCAAATTACTAGTAATTTAAATAATTTTATAACCACAGTATTGGGACTGGCTGCGACCAATTTCTATTAAACAAAGTTATGATTTATTTATAAACAATTACTTAAAGTCTATTCAAATGTACAACAAAGTAATTAAATAGAGGTCGTCTAGCAATTACAAGCTTTTAATTTATTTTAAATTAAATCGTTACATCCTTTCGGCAACACGACGATTTTTATGTCTTCTGTCAGACATAAAAAGGTAGAACAACTTATAACTCTTTTTTTGCATCAGAGGTTCGTAATTTACGTCAAGAAGTTTCTCTATTCAAGTTAAAGAAGATTTAGTCATTGTTAAGTCAAAACGATAGCCACCAATACGTTTTCTATAGCCACTTTACTAGTACGATTAGGGATATGTTCATTTTAAACTAGATACAACAAAGTGATGATAAAATTAAAGGAACGGGTAGTTTTAATGATGGCTTTGTCTGGGGGTCTAGTGTTAATAATAGAGTACCTTCATACAGGGAGCTTTAAAACTAACAGCCTTACTGAAGAACACAGTCTGAAAATTAATAGCATGTAATTAGTTAACAGTTAAAAAAATTAAAAGCTATTGCCCAACATATATTATCTCATTTAGTCACACCAACATTGTGCCATCATTACCTACCTATATACCAAATTTCACGATGATCAGAGATCACGAGATTTCATGAAGTTATCCTCGGACAAACAAACATACATACATACAACGCCGATTTGCCCAAGTGTTCGGTGGTTGAAATGTTCTGTGGTAATGAATTTGAAAAAAACCTTTTTTGACAACAATATTAGCCATTAGCCGTACCCGTGTTTTCATTTAATGTCGTACATAATAAAACACGTAGTACAGAGAAACACCCAAACCCGGAACAAATATCTGTAGATCATGCAAACATTTGTCCCGCGGTGGGAATCGAACCCGCAACCTTCTGCGTCTCAGGCGACTTAGTGAAGGGTATGGTTTGCGGTGAAATTACAGGCATATGGGGCTTTACACCTGTATGCCTCAAGTTGATGGACACATGGCAGTGCATTGTAGGGCACGTTTCTTCTAAGGTGCGTCATCTACGAGGAAATACTTTGGTATAGGCGATGGTTACCACTTAACATCATCACTTAACAAAATTACATCTGAAACATGCTCACATTTTGCGTAGTACCTAGTTAGGTAGTACGTCACAGGTTCCAAGCCCAACACCGCTTAGGTATTAGAATACTAAACCAATGTCAAATACCTCCTAATTGTAGGTTCTATTCCAGGGTATACCGGTTTCCTTACTATATTTTATTTCACCGCTTTGAGCACGTGAAAACGCGTACATAAATTTCGAGTGGAATAAAACAGAACGGCAGAAACAGTTTAATCATCTGAAGGCCGTTGCAAACGATCTATAGATAGCTCAATTGCTCCAGGTCACTACCAGGTGGAAGTGTCTTTTAGACACTGGCTGCATTACCCCTGTGTCAGAGTTTTGAACTGCCCCGAAGGAATCAAGACCTAACAATTAAAGCAGCTCAATGAGCGCTTCAAAGCACAGAAGTGCACTAAGTGAAATCGCTCTCAGCATGACCACACCAAGAATCAAAGTTATCCAAACATAACCTCTATCTGTGTCCAAGTTTTCCGTATCTGTGGGGTTAGCACTATTTAACGCCACTTCTAACGCTATCGCAAATTCAAAAGCTGATAAATAATATTTAGTCATGTTGTTGAAAAATATACCTACGCTATAATGATACATTTAAGACAACGTCGTTAATAGTCAAAGAGAATAGAAGAAATAAATAAGAATTTATCCATCATAACTAGAGTGCACTCCGTTATAGACTCGATACTTTCGGTTCGTCTAAAGGTTGCTTGGAAGCGATTTATTCATATAATATATATATATTATGGAACTTGAGTTGAGGCAGAAAGGTTCTCGAGTGGAGACCACGCATTGGAAAGCGCAGCGTAGGACGGCCCCCTTATATGGAAATAAGACCTGTTAAAGGTTGCTGGCAGTCGTTGGATGCAGACCGCACAAGATCGGTCGCTCTGGAAATCTATGGGGAGGCCTATGTTCAACAGTAGACGTTCTTTTTACTGATATGATGATGATATATGAAACTAGCAAACGGTCCATCCACCTTGCGTTACGCGGTAACCATCGCCTATAACAAAGCATTGCATTCGACGACCTCCGTGGTGCAGTGGGCAAGTAGCCGGCTGAGACGTAGGAGGTAGCGGGTTCGATTCCCGCCGCGGAACAAATGTTTGCATGATCTACAGATATTTGTTCCGGGTCTGGTTGTTTTTCTATATATGTATTATAAGTATGTATTTACAAAAAAAAAATTATGTAAGTATTCTATCAGTTATCTGGTTCCCATAGTACAAGCTCTGCTTAGTTTGGGGCTAGATAACGCTGTGTGAAATGTCCAGCAATATTTATTTATTTATTTATTGTCTCGTAGGTCACGCACCTTAGAAACGTGCTTGATTCGATGCATTGCACCTTCTACTTGAGTCATTCAGATGTTGCTCATGATGTCATACCTCATCTGCTTGTAATTCTATCTGTAATCCCTATTTTTGTACTGCCAGTCGTCTCAGCGCGAAATATCTATGGCGTTGTCGAAGCTACCGACTTCCTAGCTTTATCGATAGCGTCAGGAACTTACGCTAACCCCACTCTTTATGTCGAGACGAGTAAGATTACGTTTGAAGTTAAGTTGAGAACTTGAGTTGATTAAGAAACAAACATTATCAAGTTAATATCTAAGTTATGAAGTTAGTCGCTGTGCTTATAGGCCACGTGGACTACTAGTGATGAAAGAGACTCAGTTTTTCTTTTATTAAAACGACTGTGCCCGACATGCACAACGATCCCTAAACGTATTTAGCGACTAAACATGTTTTTTGCATATTTGTATGATTTGACAACTCTCTAAATCATATTTAGCCACTAAGTATTTTACCCTATTAATTTATTAAAACCACGTCCAGGTCCACCAGGTCACATTTGTATTTATAAATTTAAGATTTAAAATCTTCTCAAAGGATATGTTGCAATTTTCCTGTAATAAGAAATACCCATTTAACATAAATATTCAATTTATTCAAAGTAACATCAAACACATGTTTTTATTTATTCGTAACCATTCAAATAAATCCCGAATAAATCTCCTAATACATTTTTACCGAAAACGCTAAAGCCTTTCAAGTTAAAGACTCCTTTTATAGAATTGAGGACACACGACAGAGCAGTCAATCCAACTGTCAGTAATCACTGTCATCGATCTTACCCAAGATGGAAGTCCAATCATCCATCAAAGATTTGAAATTGGAACATTTAAAATGTTGCTTTTGTGTTCCAAATTCGAATGAAGGGTAGTAAGATTTTGGCATGTGCTTATTTTTTGTTGTTTTTTAAAACTTGCGTTGCACAATAAAATCTTTATAAATACATACACTTATACATAGTTGTATATTATTTTTATAAGTAGGTAGTTCCTAAAATTAAAAAAAGGTAGGTATAAATAAAAGTTGTGGGCGCTTTTGTTTTGTTTGATACTCAATACTCATACAGTGAATATGAACAGGGTAAAAATTTTACTAGTCTCGTCTTTCTTCGGTGTACTTAGTATCTCAAATTGATCCTGATTTTGTTAAGTAAATTTTGTTCTGTTTGTTGCATTGTGTGCATTAGCAAATGAAACACAATAGCAAATAAATCAATGTACAATGACGGAATGACAAGGTTCGTCAATTTTGAAATAGATTCTCGTACTACGTATAGCGAGTAGATATTACCCTTTGAAACTTTGTTACAGAATAGACGGAGTAAAAGAAAATAATGTTTAACTGTTCTTTATTAAAATTCAAAATGAATCAGATCAAAGTTGTTTGACTATTTATCTTGTCAAAAAGAATTAATTGATTCTTGCACTACTGGTGCGTGCGAAAGCCAACTCTAAGGTGACGAATCTTTTCATTCCGTCATTGTACTTTGAACACATCGTATGACTAAACAGTCTGTTTTCTCTTTTATTCTGAGAGAAATAAACTAATTGAACTGGTGGTAGCCATTAAAAGATATTTATCGTCGTAAAATGTTTATTTACAACTTACGACTATAATGGCGAAAATTAATTATTGCACTATATAATAGTGAGGTGGTTACCAATTTTGAAAGATGAGTCATCTTAGAGTTCTTTTTTTGGCGATATTTATTTTCTTGATCGCTACCTCACTTGACGTTATTCCCGCTGTGGGATAAACGACTGCATTATTATCAAATATTTAATCTGTTGTATTAAATATTTGATAACATACATAAATACTTCACAGTACAAGCTGTGCGACTGTGGAACGCCTTACCTTTGTCCATAAGGTCGTCCCGATCTCTTCCTATTTTCAAAGTCATAGTATACAACCATATCCTTTCGTTGTCTCGTAACTGCTAGTTAGTGTTTATGTTATTTATCCTCCATATGTAGTGTAGTTTAAATATATTATTTATATGTATTTAAGTTTGTTTATTATTATACATAATCAATAGGTATATATTATTTTATGGGTTCTGTTTATGTATGCTTATAGGTACTCTTACACCGCCGTCTTTACATTTTTGTTCATCCTGTCCATCCAAAGGTTGTCTGGAAGAGATCGCTTTTAGCAATAAGACTGCCCATTGTACCGTTATTTATTGTTTATTTCCTTTGTTAATGTATTTTTGTTTGGTGTGCAATAAAGAGCATTTTATTCATTCATTCATAAATAATAGGTATGTTGTATATTCTAATTTCAAGCTGCCTATAGAGCGAAAATCAAAGGCGAATTTCAAATACATACATACCAAATGTCTTCTAATCATGATCGATTTCTTATCAACGTGCCGTTTTTTGTAAGACGACTAGTTTTTTTTGTCATTTAATATAAGTTCAACTTTGTTTATTTTTCTGTTTTTTTTATTATAGATTTATTCTAAATCATTTTCAAATCATTTCAAGTCCTGAATAAATTTATTAATTTTAGTCAACCACGACAGAATGTTTATAAATCCAGACCGAATGTCTCCAAATCAAGACCGCTTCCCCTCACTGTTCGTGACCGCTAAATAAGGTAAAAGGGTGAGTAATAGTCTCACGTGGGTCGTAAGTCCACCGCAGTGAACCGTTTGTCACAGCCTAGAGCACGCAATGCTCAAAATATTTGTCAAACTATCAATAACAGAAACTTGTTCTATCTCCAAGTTGTATCATCATCATCATCTAAGCCAACATCCACCCACTGCTAGGTATAAGCCTCCTATTAGTTACCAAACCACTCTCACGTGCAACTCGCGCAATGTTGCCTAACCTTATGGCTGGTGGTCAACCAACCATCTTCCGTCTTTCCTCCTTGCCAAGTATCCGCCCATCTCCACTTCAGATGGTGAAAGTTGTATAAAAAAAACCGTGGATCCACTGCCGCAAAGAATTTTTCACTTTTTACAATTTTCACCATTAAGAAGATTGGCGAAGCTTTAATATACCAATAATCCTTGACCCAATATTAACACTTTTGATTGGACTCGTCAAAGCAAAGCAAATGAATTAACTAGTTTTTTTTATCCAAATTATTTGTCATCTAAATTGGTTTTCGTTTATTTTCATTAGTTTTCATCCAATTCTGCAAAATTTCAAATCGATACGACATATGGAAGTATGTTTAAATGGACTTCCTAGACGTGTTTAGAGGTAGTCTGTAACGAGCGAGTAAAGTTAATAAATGCGAGTCAAAAAATTACTAAAAAAACAAGTCTGATAGAAATTGCTGTCGCGGAGAAAATCTCTCCAATAACGGTTCTCGGTGTTATGGAATTCATTAAAAAAACTAGCATTCGTGTTTTGAAAAGTTTTGATATAAATTGATTGCTCAATTTGAGTCATGTTTAAATTAAAACGAAAATATTTACGACAACGTTTTTTCTGTAATAAATACGTCGCTTTACTAACACGATTTGAAATGAAATCAAATTCCATTTTTAAAATGGAATGCATGAAATTTATGTGCAAAAAGGTTCGTATAAATTCTTTTGGTAAGAATATTTAAATGCAAATACTCATGAACATACGATCTACAAAAGGTAGTTAAAGCTATTTTGAATAAAATAGGATTAAATGGATTATTTCCAAAAAGTGTTTAAGCAGAATGGCAATAAAATCAAAAATTCCAGCCTTTTAATTTGATCTTTGACAACCTTGGAATGGCAATATAATTCTTTAGAATTCAAAATTAAATATAGAACAGATTGTAACTTTACTTTTTTATTGGCCGCGCGCGGTCCGCTCATACAGCCAGATATCTACACAAAAGAGGTTGCGCTCCGGGAGGTCGACCCAATAATGTGTGCCTTCTCTAATGTGCCAGGTTTATCTTAAAAAAAAGTTATAGAACAATGAAGGCATTTTGTGGGACCTCTCCCTTTTTATACCGAATAGTTTATTGTTCGTGGCTGTATGTAGGTGTTGATTTATTCCGTTCAGTTTTATTCCTGTTCATAATTTTAGTAGCGTTATATTTTTGACGTTTGCTTGTGCGGTAGACCGTTGATTTGACATCTTTCTTTTTTACACCCCGATAAATAAAGACCTCAAGCTATACGTACGTAAGGTATCCGATTCTTTAAAGAGGGGTGTTTTTTGATTTCTGAAATGATGATTCTTGCTGATATAAAAAAGTTGTTTCATCAATTACGTAGGTCACACTAAAAGTTTTGCGTAACTTAGAAAAACAACATGTTATAACCAAAATATTATGTTTATTGCATTTCAAAATACTCTTCTTTACATTTTAAACATTTTTTCATGTGATCGAACCATTTTTTAAAACAGGAGGACCACAGATCTGAAGGCATGTTTTCTACGTGCTGATTGAACGCTATCACTGCCTGTTCAGAGTTGGTAAAAGTGAAAACTCTCATCAAAACTTTGATTTTGGGGAAAATACAGAAATCACAGGGTGCTAGGTCGGGGCTATGTGCAGGATGGGTGACAAATTGTAATTTTTCGGAAGTTAAAAATGACCTTGTTTTGTTGGCCGTGTGTGAAGAAGCGTTGTCATGATGTAGGAGAACGCGGCTTTTTGGTCGTCTTTTGCGAACTTTTTCTAACACCCTGTGTAAACAAATGGTATAATACCACTCGGCATTAACTCTTTTGATCTTCAAGTGGAATTACGCAGATGGGACCCGTACCTGAGAAAAAAAACGCGATCATTTTTTTACCAACGTTTCTCGCCTGCCTCTCTTTTGTTGGCCTGTTCTCATTTTCAAACACCCATTCACAAGATTGCTGTTTTTTTTCGGTTCAAAACAATAAATACAAGTTTCGTCTCCTGTGACAATGTCATAAACAACATTAGAATGTCCGTGGTCGTAATTCAGTAGCATCAGTGAGCACCATTCCACGCGTGCCCGCTTCTGCTCCGCTGTCAGTTCATGAGGGATCTAACGACAACAAAGTTTCCAAACTTTCAATTCTTCGTGTAAAGGGGCATGCCCACTCTCCCTTGTAAAAAATGCTGTCACTGCACACACTTGAAACTAATTGCTAATGATTCTAGGCTTAGTTAGTAATAAAAGAGCTAAGAAGTTAGTTATAAAAAAGTTTACTATAATGAGAGAAATCAGTTTTTATTTTTCACAAACAACCAGTTTTACATCACTGTATTCAACTACAACTTAAATAGTTTATTATTGTAATTATAACGATTCCTAGATAAATTACGATATTGATAATTACTATCAATTTAATCGTTTAAGATTTAAGTCAGCAAACAAACAAAAATACGCGAGAAAACAAACGAAACGGCCACAGACACAGATCACAGGAAACGGCTTGTGTAGGTTACTTGTTTGTGAATGACGTACGCGCACAGTCATATGGATTGGCATATCGACCATCGACTATCATCCGAAATATCGATTTATCGGCGCAAAATAATCGGTCAAATCGAGCAATCGATTATATTTAATCTCAAGGCGCGCGCGCACAGAAGTGCCATTTTTGACATCGCGCTCCTGTACAATCAACAGACGAGGGCAATTATTCCAGTAAATCAAAATTCAATATTTTAATGCAAAGAAATAATAATCATCTGATTCTGTTGAGCAAATGTTGAATCGAAGTAAAATCGAGTTTATTTCGATTCAACACGAGCGCCACAGATAAATACAAAAATATACCTACCTATTTACTTCTGAAAATCAGATATTTAGTGTGTCAGGGGTAGTAATAAGGTAATAAAATGTACGAAAAATGTAAGTACCAATTGTACCCAAGCGAAAAACCAATGTACTTATTTGCCTTTGGAGATGTTTAATAGAATTCATTATGTATTTCTGTGTTGATTTTGTAAACTTGGATTGAATAGGTAGTCGATATCGATCGATATCGACTATCGTTTGAGTTAGTTCTTAATTCGATGATTTGGGAGGAATAATGAGTGATAGGTGCCTAACTAAAAAATATCTCATGTCTGTGTCATTAACTCGTCTCTGCATGGCCTTATGCAAAAATCGTGCGAAGCTTTAACCTCTCATCTGTTGATCGAATTAAAATCGAGATAATGCTACAGATAAGCCGAGTTATTTTTTTTTCCGCTTTTTTTCTCTTCATTGGTTAATCCTAAAGCCATCTAGAAGGTGGCGCTGAGATCAACGGCCCGCCGATTATGATCAAGGTTAGCTGAGAGCGAGAGGATTTCGATCAATTGCGGTGCGTCAACAGCTGAGCGCAAATTCAGCGCGCACTGCGATTGGCTGAGATTATCTCGCTCGGGCGCTCGCTACCAGCGCGAGTCAAGCATATTACCACCCCCGGGTTAATTAAAGAGAAAAAAAAAATGATTTACAAAACGCTCATTGGGAAACAAATATCGTTTTGGTTTCGTACTTCTGAAATCGGTGACCGATTTTTCGTGTCAGTGAAAATACAGTCAAATAAATCGATTGTTTTATTTATGATCTTTTATAAACAATCGATTATTGTCTCAGAACAACTCTGGCTCAACACTAATGTTTGCAACTGGAGGCAATTTGCTACCATTTCATTTCCTGTCGTTTTCATATTCATTATTATTTTAAAATATTGTAGGATACTTTTCGTGTTAATCGATTGATACGTAGAATAACGAAAAAATGTAACATATTTTTTGGATGAACGCAATTTTTTGTGCAGTTGACAGCATTATATGGGCATGCTCCTTTTCTGAATTTGGCTCATACCAATCCCCAATAGTTCTCGAATGGTCTCATAGGTAATCCGCGGGTTTTATTCAATTAGCCGCTTAACATTAGCCACATTATTTTCGTTGACGGCAGTTGAAGGCCGCCCTTCACGAAATTCGTCATGTAACCCGACCTCTCTCAAATTCAGCAAACCATCGCCTTACGGTGCTCAAACAAAGTGCTTCTCTCCCAAAAGCATTTTGAAGACGAGCGGCATAGTCTTGCGGAGAGAGAGAACTTTTAAAATCATTAAAAATCATCGCTCTAAAATCTTTTCGACTTAATTCCATTTTCGTTGCGTACGTAGAACTTTGCTGTGTGATAAAAAATAATTGACAAATGATTCTCCGCCAATTTTTTTTTTTATTAAGAAGGTAGCAACGTTTCAAAAAATATAACATTCGAAATTCAAATAGTTCCGATTAGCTAGAAGTGCAAAACTTTTAATGTGCCCCATGTATTACCATATTAATTTACACAGCTTCATTTTCGAACGGTATTATAATTCGTAAGTGACAATGACAGCCATTTGTTCGGTCGGAAATTTTTTATCACAAAAGAAAAATCATTCAATGCTTTATTAACTTACAATACTTACTTAATTAACGTACATTATTTTCCGTAATTAACCAGTGTGTCGGATTGAGTCGAAACACATAAAGTCACTCTTTAATTCGTTCCAGTGAGCGCCATTGATTGGGTTTTCACTTGTCAGGTGATTCTGTAATCTGCAATTGTCATTCCGGCTAGATTCACGAACGAAATTTTTAGTTTCCGTTTTTATATAAGCGCGCGCAATGATGATCCTGCTTAGAATATTTCTTTTTTGTAGTTGCATTTTTATTTGTATTTTTTTCTATTTTGATGATGCACATTCATTCAACATTCAACTCGTATTCAGAAATTAGCACCAATTTTTATATTTTTTCGCCAAAATATATACAACATGTTTTGTTATATAAGACATTAAATGAAAACACGAGTAGGGATAATGGCTAGTATAAAAAATATAGGTTTTTTCAAATTTATTATAGAAATAGAATATTTAATATTCATAGAAAATTTTAAATTTTTAAGCAGCCTTAATATCAAGTCTTAAATATCAATGAAGCAACCTGTATAAATAGGTAAACAAATCATATTCATTCATCATGTAAGTAGGTACCTGTTAAACTGACTAATAGCGGGTTCCTATATCCGTCAGTAACCGACTACGACTCGTATTCCCTTGAAAAAATGCCAAACTAATGTCAAACTTTTGACACGTTTTCAAGAAACGAGGCGTAGCTGGTTACCGACGGATATAGGAACCCGGCATAAGCGGCTTTGTTACAGAGCCACCGCCGATTTTATGAGTATGTTAAAAATTGTTTATTGGAAATGTATCGATTACATAAATATTCAAGCTACTGGTACTAACTGGTATACCTCTACAGCGAGTTAATGCAATTCCGGATTTGTGTTTTAAATTAATGTCGTGCATAATAAAACAGGTTGTTTATACAATATAAAAAAAATGTTACCTTAAATCACCATGTGTAAGCTAAGACATGTCAAACAAACACGAAGACAGAAAATCAAGTCAAAGATTTTGTATCCCGCCATCTACTGAAGCAATATCGTGCAAAATTAATGTTTTAATTTTGCATAAAAATGTTTAAAAACTGTAAAATCGTACCTTCGAACCATACCATTAATACAGGGTGTGAAAAAGAACCATTTATAACGCTTTATTTTACGCGGGTTGACCGTATTTCTGCCTTTATTTACCCCCATAGAGGACGACAGATAAAGTTCCATAGCTATTCTACAGAGAGGGTTTTCTTGTACTTTCAGAATACGACGTATTGCGAAAAAACGGGCAAACCTAATTTAAACTAATATTCTTTGCAATGTAGCTATTTTTTTTTAATTTCTTTTAATAATTGAATTCATACAAATATTATAAATTCGAAAGTAACTGTCTCTCTCTGTGTTTGTTACGTTTTCACGACTAAACGGCTGGACCGATTTCGATGAAATTTGGTATATAAATGGATTATTACCAGGATTGGGACCTGAGCTACTTTTCCCCCGACTGCGCAAAAGTAGGGTAATGTTTTTGTTAACAAACCACGCGAGCGAAGTCGCGGGCGGGCCAGCTAATAAATTTATAATGTAAGAAATTAATTATGTAATTAATTAAAATGCATTATTTTGTTACTTACCCCCTTCGCAAAAAGAGAGGTGTTATTAGTTGGACGCCTATGTCTGTCTGGCTTTGTGTCTGTGTCTGTCTAGGTGTCGTTTTTTTTTTGTAAAAATTACCAAATTCGTTTTTATTTTTGTCTGTAAATTAAAATAAACATACAAAAATATCAGAAGAGAGTAGGTACAACGAGCTGTCTTATCACGTAAACCTAAGTATTTTTTTCTTTTGACCCCCTGATGTGGGTAGCCACATCTGATGTGGGGAGATGGGCTGGACACTTGGCAAGGGGGAAAGACGGAAGATGGATGAGGGTAGCAACCGTGTGGTGGCCGATGGTCGGACGATATCGCCAGAGTTGCGGGTTGGCAATGGATGGAGGACCGGAGAGAATGGCGTGATAACGAGGAGGCCTATTCCCAGCAGTGGGTGGATGTGGGCTGAGATGATGATGATGATGACCTATGTGTCAAATATATGACAAGCTTTCAAACAATACAAAAGAAAGAAAACCTTATATACCTTCAAAAAAATCCTTAAAATCCATTTGACAAACCAAAATTGAAAACTGAATTCATACTTAAACGCCGTTGTCGCATCTAGTTGTTGCCGATCCTTGTATATAAACTCTCTCACTACTCTTCGCTGTTACCGAAATGTCATCGCAGAACGTAGTGATGTGCTTTCGTTAGAGTAATACAAAACTACCCACTCCATACAAATATTGAAGGAAACACAAAAATATTTAAAATAAAAAACAGTAAGCAAAAAAATAAAATTTTATTGTTGATTTAAAATGCTCGCATACTATCATAGTTTTAAGTACTTATTTTATTTTTAAGTTCTCATTATTAAGTGAATGCAAATTCTTTTTTGGCAATAAAATTTCTTTAACCTTAAGTGCCTTGAAAATAATCGTTAATTCCATTTGACTACGCACGTATTATTCGTTCGCCAGACATAATATGTCAACTAAAGTCAATCCTGTTTTTTGTTTTGATAAATGGTTTATCTGTCAACCTGTCAAGTTATATAAATTAAAACCGTGAATTAACGTCATAATACATGTCATGTTGCATGTGGCAGTTAAAATAATAATTAGAACGAATGGCTCTATAATACAACTCATAGGCACAGGCGATTATTGTTTTCAAAAAAATAAAGTTATAGATCATCATCATATCAGCCATAGGGCATCCACTGCTGAACATAAGCCTCCATAGATTTCCAGAGCAATCGATCTTCAACCTGCATCCTACGGCTTCCAGCTCGCTAGAAAAAACAGCCTATATGTAGTAAATGAAATCATTAACAATATGGAGGTAGTATTCATGTATTGATAGACGACCCAGTTTGGCTGGGCCCAAGGTGACGTCACGTGATAAATACTTATAATGTATTTTTATTTTTAGCTAGCTTACCACATTACCCTTCTTCGCAGTCGGGCAAAAAGTATCCTATATCCCAAACAATAGTAAAGTTTCTTGTGAAAAGGCTTACCCGGGGGGCAGTGTTGTACCTATTTCTGCCGCCACACCAATACCTATTCCTGCCGCCAAGCAGAATTGCTGTGTTTCGGTATGAAGGGTATGGTTGCCAGTGAAATTACAGGCACATGATGCTTGCATACGTAGGGCACGTTTCTAAGGTGCATGACCTATGAGGCAATACTTTGTTATAGGCGATGGTTACCACTTAACATCAGGTGAATCATATACTAGTTCCATCTGTAGGTGATATAAAAAAAACTCGGTCATATCTGTTAATAGCTTATAATCAAGGCATATAATTAGTTGGGACCAAAATGCACGTATGAAAGTGAATCACATGCATAAACCAACATCCGATATAGGTTTACTGCATAGTCGGTAGATTGCTCGTAAATACAGTCGGCAAAATTATACAGTATATATAATTAAGAATACTCGTATAGTCATTTTTAGATGCTTAAGAATAAGTTGATTCGAAAGACGATGTTATACGAGAAATAAATGTATTCCTAGAAACTAATTTTACGAACACGGGAAATATTTTTTTGAATTGTCATTTTTCTTATTCTATTTTTTTTATAACTTTTAAAATTATCATGGTTATGACAAGTAACTTTTTAACAAAAATATAACCGGCTTAACCAAACTACTGAACCGATTTTGATGAAATTTCTATGGAACCAATCTGAAGGTATATCCTTTCAAATAAACAATGAGTTTTACCTACCATCATCAGCTCACCTGAATAACTCAAAGGAACATAAGCGGTCTCTACGTGCCTATAATATTTGAAGAATTATCCACTAGCTCCTAATAGATATTTTCCATCATCAGCTCAGCAACATGAGATGATCAGTACTAGGCGCAAATACTTGAATAGTTTTTTTTATATAAAATATATATAACACGTTATGCGTCCCTATAAAATTTGAGGGTTGCCCTGGATTTTTTTGGGAGCCCATCATCAGATCCTGATTTGGTGACAATGGGACCACCTGGGATGTATACCATTTTAAACAAAAATAAAAATTTCTCGAATCGGTCGCCTGGTCTTGAGTAATCGGGGAACATACATAAAAACAATATTCCGACGAATTGAGAACCTCCTCCTTTTTTGAAGTCGGTTAAACATATTTTCAGTAAATTTCCGAAACTCAGGGTTGCTCGCCTGAACGTTTCCTTTTTGATAGGTACACTTTTTTATGATACCTGGAGATGGAACAAGCTTAAGGCCCACCTGATGTTAAGTAATAACCATCGCCTATAACAAGGTATTGCCCTGTAGGTCACACTCGTTAGAAATGTGCCCTACGATGCACTGCCCTACGTCCATCAACTTGAGGCATACAGGTGTAAAGGCTTATGCGTCTGAAATATCAATTTTCAAACCGAAACACAGCAATGCTGCTTGGTGGCAGAAATAGGTATGGTGGTAGTACTTCCTCGGACGAGCCCTTTCAAGCCACTTCCACTTGCTAATGATCTAGAGTTAGTCAATAGGACTTACCTGTTTATTTTACGATGTAAATACTTGTATATTGACGTCAACACAACAGGGGCCCAATTCTGCTAATTTATAAGAAAAAAGATTATGGACCATATTATACCATTATTTAACGATTATGATTGTTGTTCCTGTCATAAGCTGCCAAATTTTCAATAGAGTTGTCATAGTCTATGACAATCTATTGAAAATTTGGCAGCAAAATTAGCTATGACTCAACGAGCGTTCATTGAAAACAGATTGTGTAATGAATCGTTATCATCATCATCTCATTGATCTCAATATATTGATTCTTTCATTTTAATTTACATAAACTTTTGCCTTTGACTTTACCTATTCACGGTACTGTAATTACCTAGTCAGCATATAAATAATTTAGTACCTTTTAAGGGTAGTCTCACGTTAATAGCTTTTATGGTGTGGCTTTTCAAGGATTATTTATAACTAGCTTTTGACCTCTACTTCGCTCGCTATACTCAGCGACATAAATTAATAGATTACCTACTGGATTATAATTTGTACACGGTCTAAGTACCAAAAGGCATAGAAATTATTGGTACGAGTATTTTTAATTCATTTTAATTTGGAAAAAGATATTTTTTTTAATTTAATATAACTTTTCACACGCTACTCGTGAAGTGTTCCATCCTTAACAAACAGTTTTATTTTTATTGAATTTTGGATTCATTTATGCATAAAAGTTGTTCAATTTCAAGGGTATAATCGCCCTGCACAGTTATACTATCTATCTGTTTATCTATCCCCTTTAGGACCATGAATATAACCATAAAATCTGCAATCCACACACAAAATCTAAACACATGCAAAATACTGACAGAATAACAAAATATTCTAAAAAAACAAGATAAAATTACACGGCTGACAGAAATATGACGTACATTTGGCACATGAGTTCGCTGTATACAAAACAAACAAGTTTCTGATCATAAAAACTTACTTAGTTGGCAACATTTTGCGAAGGGAATTTCAGAGATAGTAAAAATAATTTATTTAACGCTGTTCCTCTGGTATAGTCAAACTAAATGTTGGTTATGCCTGGATTCTCTTTTTAAAAAGAGGTACTTTTTTAAATAAATGAAAATTAATAAATCTATGAATAAATATTCGCTGGAACTATTTCGATGTAATTGGGTAAATAGATGTCCAGAGCAACCGATCTCGCACGAAGAACTGAAGGCTGTTGAGAAAGGCTCTTGAGTGGAGATCACGGACTGGAAAGCGCAGCGTAGGACGGCCCCCCATTAGTTAGGTGGAAAGACTGGGAGCCAGGAGCCGTTGGGTGCAGGCCGCACAAGTTAATAATTACTAGCATTATACTATATATAGCTCGATTACCACTCACTGATTGATTGACTGACTGACTGACTGACTGACTCATTGACATGTTTGTTCTCCCAGATGCCACCTCGTAGGGTGAAAATGTTTGGTGGGATCGTATAGAGGGAGTTCCGATGAGTTGGGAATAAATCCTAAAGTCCCCCTTTTGTCCCCCATTCGCTCCCATCCACCTCGTATCGCGGAAAGTATAGGTCTTACAGCGTTGGTGCAAAAACTAATGTTGCAGAGGACATTTTTTTATATCCGGTTTCATGAAAAAAAATTGTCTTTCATACAAAAAAAAAATTGTCCCATACAAAATATTTCTGTATGAATACCGTAAACCGTATATTTCGTTTGCCGTAATTTTCATACTGTTTTTGTAGGGAGCCCATGGCTTGTGTGTACTATAAAATTACTGTAAATTTGCTTGATTCTATATAATGGTGGTGGAGGGGCATGAGACAACTTTCATAGTTTTTGCAAAGGTCATCATCATCATTTTGGAACATCCAATTTTTTTTTTTTTTTAGTATGCAACGTTCATCATGGTTATTTTGGAACATCAATTTTTTTTTAATTATGCCTCATCCACAATGATCACTTTTGGAACGTCAATTTTTTTTTTTTTTTTATTATGCAAAATCCTTTGTGATCATTTTGGAACACCAATTTTTTTTAATTATGCCTTATCCACAATGATCACTTTTAGAAAAGTCAATTTTTTTTTTAATATGCATCATCCACTGTGATCATTTTGGAACATCATTTTTTTTTCAATTATGCCTCATCCACTATGATCACTTTTGGAACGTCAATTTTTTTTTATTATGCAAAATATTTTGTGATCATTTTGGAAAATCAATTTTTTTTAAATTATGCCTCATCCACAATGATCATTTTGGAACGTCAATTTTTTTTTTCATTATGCAAAATCCACTGTGATCATTTTGGAACACCAATTTTTTTTAATTATGCCTCATCCACAATGATCACTTTTGGAACGTCAATTTTTTTTTATTATGCAAAATCCTTTGTTATCATTTTGGAAAATCAATTTTTTTTAAATTATGCCTCATCCACAATGATCATTTTGGAACGTCAATTTTTTTTTTCATTATGCAAAATCCACTGTGATCATTTTGGAACACCAATTTTTTTTAATTATGCCTCATCCACAATGATCACTTTTGGAACGTCAATTTTTTTTTATTATGCAAAATCCTTTGTTATCATTTTGGAAAATCAATTTTTTTTTAATTATGCCTCATCCACAATGATCATTTTGGAACGTCAATTTTTTTTTTTATTATGCAAAATCCTTTGTGATCATTTTGGAAAATCAATTTTTTTTAATTATGCCTCATCCACAATGATCACTTTTGGAACGTCAATTTTTTTTTACTATGCAAAATCCTTTGTGATCATTTTGGAACATCATTTTGTTTTAAATTATGCCTCATCCACAATGATCACTTTTGGAACGTCATTTTTTTTTATTATGCAAAATCCTTTGTGATCATTTTGGAAAATCATTTTTTTTAAATTATGCCTCATCCACAATGATCATTTTGGAACGTCAATTTTTTTTTTATTATGCGACATCCACTATTCGAATACTCTCTTTGATTGCTTATTACACTTCGTCATCCTCTTTTATTGTTTCTTCCGCCTCCACATCTTCTATTTTTGCATGTTCCACTTCGTTATCCTTTTAAAATGCTTCTTCTACTTCATATCCTCTTTAATTGCTTCAGTTACTTCATTATGCGCTCTACAAAATTGTGGTGTTTCATACAAAACTTCAATCGCTCATATCTTCTAAACGGGAAGAGATAGCCCTAGCAAACTTGTACAAAATATTGGTATAAATTTTTGGTGGAACTGTTTTTTTATTGTCATCCTTGACATCCTTTTTGAATGCTTCTCTCACTTCGTCATCTTCTTTGAATGTTTTTTCCACTTCGACATCATCTTTGACTGCTTCTTTAACTTCGATATCCTCTTTGATTGCTTCTCCCACTTCGATATCGTCTTTGACTGCTTCTTCCATTTCGATATCGTCTTTGATTGCTTTTTCACTTCGTCATCTTCTTTGAATGCTTCTACCACCTTGGTATCCTCTTTGATTGCTTACTCAACTTCAATTTCCTCTTTGATTGTTTCTGCCACTTCGATATCCTATTTGATTGTTTCTTCCACTTCAACATTCTCTTTGATAGTTTCTTCCACTTCGATATCCAATTAACAAATTTATGATTTTTCTTACAAAACTTTAATCGCTCGTATCTTCTAAACGGGAAGAGATAGCACTAGCAAACTTTGACAAAATATTAGTACAAATTTTTGATCATTATCATTTTACAACATACATTTATATTATGCAACGTCAATCCTGATCATTTTGGAACGTCCAGATTTTTTTTATGCAACGTTCATCATGATCTTTTTTGCAATGTTCAATTTTTTTATACAACTATTATCATGATCATTTTGGAACATCCAATTTTTTTCTCTTTGATTGCTTGTTCCACTTCGATATCCTCTTTGATTGCTTCTTCCACATTGATATCCTATTTGATTGCTTCTCTAACTTTGATATCCTCTACGATTGCTTGTTCCACTTCGATATCCTCTTTTATTCCTTCTTCATCTTCAATATCCATTGGATTGCTTCTTCATCTTTGATATCCTCTTTGATGGCATTTTCACTTCGGTATCCTGTGTAAGGGCTCCTTCCTCTTTGATTTCCGTTTGATTGCTTCTTGCACTGCAATATTTTCTTTGATTGCGTCTTCATATTCGATATCCTTTTTGATTGCATTTTTACTTCGATATCCTGTGATGGCTTCTTCCACTTTGATATCCTCTTTGATTGCTTCTTCCACTTCGATATCCGCTTTGATTGCTTGTTCCATTTTGATATCGTCTTTGACTATTTCTTTCACTTCGATATCGTCTTTGATTGCTTTTTTCACTTCGTCATCCTCTTTGAATACTTCTACCAACTCGGTATCCTCTTTGATTCCTTAGTCAACTTCAATTTCCTCTTTTATTGTTTTTGCTACTTCGATATCCTCTTTGTTTACTCCTTCCACTTCGATATCATCTTCGATTTCCTTTTGATTGCTTCTTGCACTGCATTATTCTCTTTGATTGCGTCTTCATCTTCGATATCGTCTTTGATAGCATTTTCACTTCGATATTCTCTGTGATGGCTTCTTCCACTTCGATACCGTCTTTGATTGCTTCTTCCACTTCGATATCCTCTTTGATTGTTTCTTCCGCCTTGACATCTTCTATTTTTGCATGTTCCACTTCGTTATCCCTTTAAAATGCTTCTTCTACTTTCATATCCTCTTTAATTGCTTCAGTTACTTCATTATGCTCTCTACAAAATTGTGGTCTTTCATACAAAACTTCAATCGCTCGTATCTTCTAAACGGGAAGAGATAGCCCTAGCAAACTTGTACAAAATATTGGTATAAATTTTTGGTGCAACTGTTTTTTTATTGTCATCCTTGACATCCTTTTTAAATGCTTCTCTCACTTCGTCATCTTCTTTGAATGTTTTTTCCACTTCGACATCATCTTTGACTACTTCTTTAACTTCGATATCCTCTTTGATTGCTTCTCCCACTTCGATATCGTCTTTAACTGCTTCTTCCATTTCGATATCGTCTTTGATTGCTTTTTTCACTTCGTCATCTTCTTTGAATGCTTCTACCACCTCGGTATCCTCTTTGATTGCTTACTCAACTTCAATTTCCTCTTTGATTGTTTCTCCCTCTTCGATATCGTCTTTGACTGCTTCTTCCATTTCGATATCGTCTTTGATTGCTTTTTTCACTTCGTCATCTTCTTTGAATGCTTCTACCGCCTCGGTATCCTCTTTGATTGCTTACTCAACTTCAATTTCCTCTTTGATTGTTTCTGCCACTTCGATATCCTATTTGATTGCTTCTTCCACTTCAACATTCTCTTTGATAGTTTCTTCCACTTCGATATCCAATCAACAAATTTATGATTTTTCTTACAAAACTTTAATCGCTCGTATCTTCTAAACGGGAAGAGATAGCACTAGCAAACTTTGACAAAATATTAGTACAAATTTTTGATCATTATCATTTTGCAACATACATTTATATTATGCAACGTCAATCATGATCATTTTGGAACGTCCAGATTTTTTTTTATGCAACGTTCATCATGATCTTTTTGCAACGTTCAATTTTTTTTTATACAACCATTATCATGATCATTTTGGAACATCCAATTTTTTTCTCTTTGATTGCTTGTTCCACTTCGATATCCTCTTTGATTGCTTCTTCCACATTGGTATCCTCTTTGATTGCTTTTTTAACTTTGATATCCTCTACGATTGCTTGTTCCGCTTCGATATCCTCTTTTATTCCTTCTTCATCTTCAATATCCATTGGATTGCTTCTTCCACTTCGATATCGTCTTTGATTGCTTTTTTTACTTCGTCATCCTCTTAGAATGCTTCTACCACCTTGGTATCCTCTTTGATTTCTTCCTCAACTTTAATAACTTTAATTTCCTCTTTAATTGTTTCTGCTACTTCGATATCCTATTTGATTGCTTCTTTCACTTCAATATCCTCTTTGATTGCTTCTTCCACTTCGATATCATCTTTGATTGCTGCTTCCACTTGGAAATCCTCTTTGATTTGATTGCTTCTTCCATTTCGATATCGTCTTTGACTGCTTCTTACACATGGATATCCTCTTTGATGGCTTTTAACAGCTCGATATCCTCTTTAATTACTTCTTCGACTAAAAGAAAAACACGCGAGCTGCGAGCAGCTCGCGCACAACGCAACCTCTAGTCTACATATATATAGGTATATATTTACTACCACACTTTAGTACTAGTACACTTAGCACAGAAATATTTTTTAGCTTAATTTTAGCATTTGCCCATATAAAATTTAACTATGCAAAATCTCACACTCCGCCGTGTACGCAATAAAAGGGTAAAAAGTATTATCTTCCCGTATTAGCTAGTTTTTGCCCGCGACTTCGTACGCGTTACACTACTAAATGTGTAGGTAACCTAGAAATAAAGCTAAACTATAAAAAAAAATAAAAAATAAAAAAAATATAAAATAAAATATAATAATATAAATATTTGTTCCGGGTCTGGTTGTTTCTCTATATATTATAAGTATGCATTTACAAAAAAAAAATATATATAAGTATTCTATCAGTTATCTGGTTCCCATAGTACAAGTTCTGCTTAGTTTGGGGCTAGATAGCGTTGTGTGAAATGTCCAACAATATATTATATTATATTAAACTTGCTGTTGCAACTTGACTTGATGCCCCATTTTATTCCCATTGGACCTGATTTATGGGATAACAAGTAGCCGTTGTGGGTTATAAACCTATAAATAAAAAATAAATAAGCCGTTTATTCAGATTTTACAATTTTGGAACTTCGGTACAATGGAAATTATTAATTGTTATAATCTGTGTGCCCTTTGGCATAGGCCTTCTCCAATTCCAATCCTCTACAATTTGTTGTTCTTGTCCGTAGTCCGTTTACCTCCCGAATTTTCAATATTGTCTTTCCAGCGTTTGTGTCTTCCTCTACTTTTCCTATTTCTTGGGTAACACTCTTACTACACTTATATACAGGTTATACCTACGTACATACTAAATTTAATCGAAATAGTTCAGCTGCCGTGATTGAGTAACAAACAAATAAATAAATTGCCAAACATCTAAACTTTCGCATTTATCATATTAGTGTGATTGCCAATGAAATGAATCACTAAATAGTTGAATATTGTACTCGTACAAGTTGTCGACCTAATTGAAAAGGACTTTGAAAACCGATCCCGATGGTAATTTATATATAATCAAACGTCTCCTTTAAAGATTGATACGCATCCATCAAGTTTCGGGCTTGAGATCCATTTTGACCAATTAATTAATGTCACCAGTCCTTTTACTAGGGAAGCCCTCAAAGACTGTATTCCGAAAATCATCTCCGAATTCAGGATGGCGAGTAATTGAATCTTCTGTGAAGTTCGTTGTGTTGATTAATTTTTTTCTCGGTCTATATTAACTGAAGGTTCGAATACTTTTACGTTAGACTTTAGCGGTAAATTTTTGAAGACCATCCTATCTTTTTAGTTTTTGTAGTGAATAAAGAAAAACTAATGAAACTATGAAATCATTTTGAAAAACCCCAGTTTGATGTTGTTATGGAAATGCACTAACACAAACCACAGGATACAACTAATAAAAAACGTCGATACGACACGGCGAGATACTCTTAATTCATTTCTCTTTTTCAGTTTTCTTTTCATGTAATGAAAGTATTGAAATTATTTATTTTGTTAAAGAAACTAGGTCAAAAAGATGTAAATATTTTGATTTAATGAAGGAACTTAAGAAGGGCGACCATCCTGTATCGCTAAAATGCCAACTCATTGTGATTTATATTCTGCCTGTCCTAATAGTGTCCAGTCTTGGTCACTGACCGAATCTCAGAAGTTCTAACTCGCGATTTGCCAAAGAGCGATGGAATCCGGTGTACTTGAGTATAAAGCAGATCGACCGGATTCCAAACACCTGGTTGCGCTCGAAGACCGGCATTGCTGACGTAGGCATCAAGGCTGCAAAGCTGAAATGGGGCTGGGCTGGTCATGTATCCCGTATTCGGCTCGATAGGTGAGCCAAGGTCATGGATTCCTAAAGAAGGAAAGCGATTCCGAGGGAGGCTTTACGATGGAAGTCCTTATATAGGCTTCGTACACACGTTGGTCACTGCAGTGTCAATATGTGCAAATGGGGGTTCAGGGATCCAGCCAAACGCAATGCGACTGTGGTGATCCTGCACAGTCGATGAAACACCTGCTATTGTGCCCCTTGTGCCCGAACACATGCACGATGGAAGACTTGAGGACGGCTTCTCCTGACGCCAACAATGTAGCGAAGTACCTATCTCACACAAAACAAGTAGAGCTATTGCCACGATAAGTAGAAGGGAGGCCTAAGACTTGGACGTCTTCCAGAGGGATTGTCAGGATCTGGCTCTGGATCATTATAACTGGAAGGAAGAGGGGAAGACCTTTGGTTAGCAGTGGGACAGTACGGGCAAGTAAAAAACATTTTAATTAATGTACGAACGTTCCTACCAATTGAGGTATACAAAAAACACTATAAGATAATAATAATCAGGAATTTAAAATGTCACATTATACATTAAACAAATAATTATGTTACAAATAAAACAGATACCAACTCAGTTTCTTTGTAGTATGAGAAATTATGAGGTCTCAAAACTAAAAAAACCATGTTGTAAACACCAGAAACATAATCAAACAAGACCAAAAAAACACCTTGTAATAAATATAACAAAGCACATTTAAGCAAAGACATAAATAAATAAATAAACAAATATCGCTGGACATTTCACACGGCGCTATCTAACCCCAAACTAAGCAGAGCTTGTACTATGGGAACCAGATAACTGATAGTATACATACTTATCTATATACTTTTTTTTGTGTATACATACTTATATATAATATATAAAAAAACAACACACAACCACAAACATAATTACTGATTTAAATAGGTATTTATCGCGTATATATCTTTTTTATTTGTTATCCCGACGTTTCGTATGTGTTGGAACAGCCATGGTCGCAGGCAGACTCGACCACGGTCATGGCTGATGCAACATAATCGAAACGTCGCATCGGGATAACAAATAAAAAAGGTACATACACGATAAACACCCGTTTAAATCAGTAATTATGTACAGCGATTTCAAACATTCGCGATGTATGAAAAATACCACTACTGACAGTCAAAAGCATGAAGCTCTTTTAGCGTCATGAGTAATTTTTATTTTGGTACGCAATCCGAAAATTCGAACTATATGCACATCCTTAGTTACAAAGTCCTTTAACTAATTGTATTACGTATAATTAATAGGGAAATTGACTTTCTGTTAGCCTTTGTACAGTAAGTAGGTCATCTTGAAATAACATGCCTAGAAATTACCCAAGCGTTTGGCAATTTTTTTGTGTATTCCGGAAAATATTGTAAATTTTTCGGAGTTTAAGTAAGAAGCTAAAAAGCGTTTGAGAAATATTTTTCGAAATATACGTAAATTTTGTGGCGCTCTCAATGTTGGTTACATTATATAGTAAAAGTTGTTCGTTTTGAAGAGTTGTTCGTTTATCCAATGACAAAAGAAAAAAATAATAAAAAGAGAAAATAATATATATTTTCATCTTACATTGAATTGTATGGCAATCGATATTTATTTTCTAATATATTTTTATAAACATCTCGTGTCACTGTGTTTGTGGTCGCACTACTTCGAAATGGGTCGACCGATTTTAATGTTTTTTTTTGTATATTGGGTAGGTGTGAGAATAGGTTGTAAAGATTTTTCACCCCCCCCCCCCCCCACCCCCCATTTTTTAATCGCGATTTTAGTGTTTTTTTATAAACAATAATTCATACTTATATTATAAATGCGAAAGTAACTCTTGTTTGTTTGTTACCTTTTCACGACTAAAGGGCTGAACGGCTCGTAATGAAATTTGGCAAGAAGATCGATTATATCCTGGGGAAAGACATAGTCTATCTTTTGTAGCAAAAAATAATCTTGAAGGGGGTGAAATAGGGGTCGAAAGTTCCATATAATTTAACCGTCGTTCATTGACGTGAAGTCATTTACATAAAGTGTCGCGTCACTTTGACATTTCATTCTGCGTTTGATTTCTTTGATATTTTATAAGGCAGAACAAAGTTTGCCGGGTCAGCTAGTTATTTATATAATTATATCCATATAATTTAACCGTCGTTCATTGACGTGAAGTCATTTGCATGAAACATAATTATAATTACAGGATTTATCACGTACCGTTTTATCGGTGTTTCGACCGACAATGTTTAGGTTCAACTCGTGAACCTTCATCACGGTGAGTGCGAGCCGCTCCGACAACGTCTCACCCCGCACTGCACATGAAGTGTCGCGTCACTTTGACAAGAGTGTTGACACTTTGACGGGAAATTTCAAGCGTGGGGTCATCTAGTATTAATATAAAATATTTTAGTACTTACCTTCATCGTTCGTAACCATCATCATCATCCACAGCCCGACTTCACCGCCTGTTTGTATGTACTCCCCAAGTATGTGAAACTCGTTCGTAACGAAAGTTACTCTGTCTCTCTGTCTGTTTGTTTGTTACAATTACAACCTTTCTGCCTATAGAGGAATGTATTTGCACTACATAAAAGAGCGTATAAAATAAACAAAAATATTGGTTGTTTTATGAAATATGTTACAAGCTAAAAAATATCAAACTGGGTATCGACTCAGCATCACTCAACTCAGTATCAATGGATTCCAATTTAAAAATGTAACGGACAGGCTAAAAAAACTAGCTGTGAAATTTAGCCGTACTGCGGAGCGTTCCATATATGGAACATATGGAAATATTAAACCAATGCTAGTAATATTTCTAACGCAAACGTTTGTGTGTTTAAATATATTTTTAGACCATTTGGATATTATAGAACAAGCCTATGACCCACCTGATGTTAAGAGGTAACCATCGCCTATAATAAAGTATTGCGTCGTCACGCACCTTAGAAACGTGCCCTACGATGCACTGCCCTGCGTCCATAAACTTGAGGCATACCTTTGTAAAGCCTCTTAAGTCTGTAATTTCACCGGCAACCATACTCTTCAAACCGAAACACAGCAATGCTGCTTGGCGGCAGAAATAGGTACGATAGAGATGGAGAGAAACCAACAGATCGAGTCAGAAATAACGACTTACCTACGGGCCAAAAACGGCATAGCCGATGGACTTGACACCCCATTTTTATCCCATGGGACCTGATTTATGTAAGTAGCCTATGTGTTAATCCAGGTTATAATCTACGTAATACTAATTTTTTACGAAATCGGTTCAGCCGTTACGACGTGATTGAGTAACAAACAAACAAATAAATAAACAAATATCTAAACTTTCGTATTTATAACATATGTGTGCCGAAAATCGATACAGTTTTGTTTACGACGGGTTTCGTCGACATGTGGTACTTAAAAAAAATGCATTCACGTCATAACGGCTGAACCGAATTCGATGAAATTTGGTATAGGTACAGATAGATTATGACCTTATGACATATAATTTTTATTGATGAGCCACGCGTGCGAAGCCACGAAAGGAAGCTGGTATTAAAATAATACCCAGACACGGTACTAATATTTGCATATCATTTTGTCCTGCTGTGGGATTCGAACTTGCAACCTCTTTCATCTCAGTTGGCTACTCGCTCACTGCACTACAGAAGTCATTCAGATACGCAGGCAAATCCGCAGGTAGTATCTAGTTTAATGTATTCTACTTTATATGGTCACTGGAAACCCAAACAACACTGTTCCTAATCAAAATGTCAGTGAACTCCCACAATTTAATTTTTCTCACTGAATCACACACTTGACAGTTTTCAAGTATATCCTTACATCTATCTCGTTCTCGCGCAGTATATTTTAATTGGTGTGAAAGGGATGGTTAATGAAGTGTTTGAAGGGTACTGTAATTTGATATTCGTGTGTGAATGAATGCACGTTGTATGATATTGTAGTTCCGTCTTCATTAAATCGGTGTCAAGTATACCGTAAGACCGCCGACTTCTAGTAAGACTTCAAAGTAAATTGTAATGAGCCGGTGGATAAACCTGTTGTACGAAGGACTCTGATATTCCAAAAAAGCCTTGTTGATAGTCCAAACCGATATTAAAATGAGCCCAGCAACGCACAAATACCCTTACATTTAAGAATGTATCCAGGAACTATACGATCCCGCCATCTCCTTTCCATCATCTTTTTGACGACTTCCGTGGCGTAGTGGGCGAATAGCCGGCTGAGACGCAGGAGGCGGCGGGTTAGATTCCCGCCGCGAAACAAATGTTTGCATGATCTACGGATATTTGTTCCGGATCTGGATGTTTTCTATTTATAATAAGTATGTATTTACAAAAAAAATGTATATAAGTATTCTATCAGTTATCTGGTTCCTATAGTACAAGCTCTGCTTAGTTTGGGGCTAGATAGTGCTGTGTGAAATGTCCAGCAATATTTATTATTATTATCAAAAGACAAGCAGATGCACGGCTCAGTACCATTCATACCTAGTTAATTAATATACCACCCATTCGCGCACACCGTTTTGGTTCGACGTTCTTGATGCGTACAGCTAAGGTATGGAACACTACCGTCGTCTGTTTTTTCTAGACACAATCCGGATCTCTTTTAAGGTAAGAGTAAAAAGTTATCTTCTAGATCTTCGTGCTTCATCTAAGACCACATCATCGCTTACTATTAGGTGAGATAGTGGTCAAACGAAGATCTATCCAAGTAAAAAGAAAAGTTCCTCACATTCATATGATCCTATACCAGTAATACTGCATCATTTACTTTTTAATTGATACGAGGCATGCCTTTTAAGTTCTGTCGTTTCCATATTTTCCGGCAATTTTGAATTTGGAACTGTTCTATATTCGAATATGTTTACATTTTGAATCTCAAAACAGTTGAAAGTATTAGGATTAATGCTATTGTTTAGTCACAGTTTCGATTTGAATCTGTCAGGTCACGTACGAAAATGAATCTTTCTAAGGAAAATGTTCGTGCAATAATTTTCTACAACTTTAGAAGAGGCCTGACACGGCTTCAGTGTTTAGAAGAGCTAACATCTGTGTTCAGTGATGTAGCCCCATGTCTGCGGACTGTCGAACGCTGATATTTAGAATTCCAGCGTGGACATACTAGTGTTAGTGACAGATTTCGCGAAGGACGCCCAAAATCCGCCTTCACTGAAGATAACATCATTGCTGTGAGACAACTAATTCTCGAAGATCGTCATGTGACGTATCGAGAGATAGAGGCTCTATTAGGCATCTCAGGGACAACCATTCAGAAGATCTTGCATGAAGCGCTTGGTGTGAGAAAGCTAGTTTGCCGTTTGATACCGCATCTGCTTTCCGACGATCACAAGGCGACCCGCGTCAGATGGTGTAAGAAAACTCTGCAAAGGTTCAACCGAGGAAAGTCAAATCACGTCTACGGCATCATCAGTGGTGACGAATCTTGGATCTATGCCTACCATTCTGATTCCAAACAACAATCTACAATCTGGATCTTTCAAGACGAGCGAAAGCCGACTAAAGTTGTTCGTTCTTGAAGCACTTCAAAGAAGATGGTGACCACGTTCGTTGAAAAAGCCGGCCATGTTGCGGCTATTGCACTTGAAGATCGTAGAACGGTTAACGCAGAGTGGTATACCGCAGTTTGTTTACCACAAGTCATCGCCGAACTTCGAAAATCTAACTCAAAGCGATGCATCATCCTGCACCACGACAACGCAAGCTCACACAGCGCTCGTCAAACGATTGAGTATTTGAAGCAGAAAAAAGTAGAAATTCTTGACCATCCTCCATACAGTCCTGACCTAAGCCCCAAAGATTTCTTTACATTTCCTAAAATTAAGAAAAGTCTTCATGGTCAAAGGTTCCAGTCCGGTGAAGAAGCAGTCGACGCTTTCAAGTCAGCCATTTTGAACACCCCCACTTTAGAGTAGAATAAATGTTATAATAACTGGTTTGAGCGAATGGAAAAGTATATTAAGCTACGCGGTGAATACTTTGAAAAACAATAAAAAGTACTATAAGGTTCTAGTTGTGTTTTTTTCTTCAAACGACAAAACTTAAAAGGCATGCCTCGTATATGTAAAAGTCGAGGATATAAACTATCGAATTGTTGTAGTGAAAATCGATTCCTTAAAATTTGCTCCATAGAAAATAATTCGAAAGTTACGTCCAAAATTTACAATAAACGCGTAGCATTCATCAAACACTATAAATGAGAAGCAAGTATAATGGGCGGTCTTATGACTTACGAAAGCGATCTCTTCCAGACAATCTTTGGAGAATGAGCGGGGCTAACTAACTATTTGCTTAAGCACAATAACTGCACAGTATAAGTTAAAAAAAAGTGGAACTCCCGGAGTGCCGACAGAAGTGAAAACTTGAACAATTACGAGATATTTATATACAGAGGTGTCGGTAACGGTAACAGTGTCGCGAGTTCAATGGTTTTTTCCTATCTCAAAAAATGCCCAACGCGCCTAAAGAAGTTTTCATTTCATATACAGAGGTGCTGGTAATGGTAACAGTGTCGCGAGTTCAATGGTTTTTTTCCTATCTCAAAAAATGCCCAACGCGCCTAAAGAAGTTTTCACTTCATATACAGAGGTGCCGGTAACGGTAACAGTGTCGCGAGTTCAATGGTTTTTTCCCCATCTTAAAAAATTACCAAAGAAGTTTTCACAAACTTCAAAAATCAAAATCAGATTGTTGGACTAAAATTTAATCAAAATTGAATTTATTTGTCATGTAGGTCTGAACAACAACACTATCAGTTGACAACTACAGATTGTCCCATCACTAGCACGTCAACTGCCTGATATCCTAATCCGAATTGTACGAAATCCAATTCGAAAACGACGCTGGCTTTGACATTTGTTTGTTGTCACCAGATATTTGAACCATATTTGGAACGTAAGCCGGGCAGCTGTCAAAAATGGCCGAGTGAAAAGCCGGATTATTATTTAAATATTTTATCAGCAATATAAATATATAGAGATAATTAGGACAGATATTATTATTTTCACTTTGTTTTTTGTGGGTTCAAACACAACATAATTCAATGTTGTGTATGTAATTCATAATTCTTAATTACATATTTTAATCATATATCATCCTGCGGGTATCACCATTTCCATTTTGTTTCTGTACACTGTTTTATGTTCCAAATAAAGATATTTTAATATTTTTATTTCTAAAAGTCCTTTGTGTCGATATTTACGATGGCTGAGACAAAAGAGGTTTGAGTCATGTTGCGAGACAAATGTTTGCATGATTTGCGAATATGGGTGTTGTGGTACCATGCTCATTAGTTTCAGGCAATGTCCATCCATACTAATATTATAAATTCAAAAGTAACTCTCAGCCAATCTTCCATTAAGCAATGATCCTCTCCATCCAAAGGTTGTCTGGAAGAGATCGCTTTGTTAAGCGATAAGACCGCCCATTATGCTTACATTTATTTGATTTATTTTTTATTTTTATATCTGTTGTGTTTAGCTTGTAAGGTATAATAAAGAATTTTCATTCATTCATTCATTCATTCTCTGTCTGTTTCTTACGTTATCACGACCAAACGACAAAACCAATTTCGATAATATTTTGTACATAGCTAGATTATGACCAGAATTGGGGCATAGGCTAATAGTTACCCGACTGCGCAGAAGGAGGGTAATGTTTTTATTGAAGAACTACGCGTGCAAAGCTGGGTGGCAGAACGTAAGTAATAAATTCTTAAGTCAACGTTATACAAATTAATGCGAAAGTTAAACAAACGAGGATGTCGACAAGTGGGCATCGCACACCACATGCATCGTGCAATCTTTTTACCCCATACTTGCAAGTTGTGGAGTGAGCTACCATCTGAGGTTTTCCCGTTAGGCTACGACATGGTACGCTTCAAGAAAAATTTAGTTTTGTACAGGAATGCATCGACAATACCCCGGGTGTCGCCGGTGTCAATAGGCGACGACCATCAGGTGGGCCGTAAGCTGTTTCCCCATGTGGAATTTATTTAACAAAAAATGCCGGAGTTTTGCCCGGAACGATAGGAGAAAGGGGTGTGACATCTCTATTGCGTGGGCAAAAAATGGGATTAGCGGTTTCTGTGATACCCGATAGTCTGAGTAAAGAAATGTTATGACAAATAACAAATAGAATAGAATAGAATAGAATAGAATAATTCTTTATTGTACACCAGGAATACTTAAAAAAAAAACAAATTTAAGCTACTTAAATAAAGTACAATGGGCGGCCTTATCGCTGAAAGCGATTTCTTCCAGGCAACCTTTGGATGGAAAGTAAATAACGGAGCAGTAATGGGCAGCGGTGCACAGAGTATATTTACAAATGAATGAAATAATCTATATAAAATTATATCAAATAAAAACTGTAGGTACCTACTTATAATCCTAATACATAAATAAATACCTAAAGATAGACTAATATATACCCAAATAATAACCTTACAGATATTCTAAAATGAGGACAATAAAATAAAATAATAAATAAATAGGTAACTCAAATGACAAGAAAGCTAGGCATTAAGGTAATGCTGCTTTAATCTCAGCTTAAAAGAGTGCTGTGAAGGAGCCCGTCTAATTTCCACAGGCAAAGCATTCCACAAGCGCACTGCTTCGACAGTGAATGATTTCCCGTAGAAGGAACTAGAGTGTACGGGTGTTTTGAGGGATAAGTTTTCCGATGACCTGAGAGTAAAAGTATTGGAAGAATGGAGATAAGCAAACCTCTCTTTAAGATAGCAAGGGGAGAAGGGATTGAATAGAATAGAATAGAGAACAGACAGAATATGAGAATCTCGGCGAAGGCGAATAGGGAGCCACTTGAGAATGATGCGATAAGGGGAAACATGGTCATATTTGCGCAACCCAAATATAAACCTGATGCAGAAGTTCTGGAGACGCTCAAGCTTATCTAGCTGCTCTTCTGTCAGATCTAGGTAGCAAGCATCCGCGTAATCCAGCACAGGTAGAAGAAGGGATTGTGCAAGTGCAATTTTGGTGGTAGTTGGGAGAAAGTTCCGCAGTCGTCTCAGTGAGCCTGCTGAGGCAAAAAGTTTTTGAGAGGTGACTTTAAGTTGATTTCCCCAAGACAAGTTACGATCTATCGTTAACCCCAGATTTTTAACAGACTCACTGTATGGAATGTGCATCCCGTCAAAAATAACTTGAGGAATGACAGACCAATCCAAATGGCACATTATTCTTGAGCTGCCAACGATAATAGTTTGGGTTTTGATAGGATTGATTGTCAGCCCGTATGCCTTGCTCCAATCAGTAATTCGACGTAAGTTAGCGTTTGTCTCTTCCACAGCATCAGCTATATGATTAAGAGGAGCCTGAGTGTAAATCTGAAGATCGTCTGCATAGAGGTGATAGGATGAAGTAAGATTTTGAGAAATTGAATTTATAAAAACAGCGAAAAGGAGAGGAGATAGCACGCCGCCCTGAGGTACACCGGCTGACGTGTTGCACCATGAGGAGAGAGACCCCTCAAGACGAACCCGCTGCCGGCGTCCGTATAAGTAACTGGAAAACCAATCAGTCACCTCCAACGAAATGTTAAGCGAGCGGAGTGTTGCAAGGAGTATGTCGAAATTAACGGTATTGAAGGCATTACTGAAGTCAAGCAAGGTTAGCACTGTAAGTTGCCTCTTTTCCATGCCTAATCGGATGTCGTCAGTAATCTTGACAAGAGCAGTGACTGTACTATGGCCTTTACGAAAGCCAGACTGCATAGGATTAAGGAGATTATTAGATGAGAGAAAGGAGTTTAACTGGTTATGGACGAGACGTTCAAGGACTTTAGAAAGGAATGGAAGAATGGATATTGGCCGATATTCGGAGAAGGATTTAGGGTTAGGTTTCTTTGGCAGAGGAATAATTTGGGCTTCCTTCCAAATTGACGGAAACTCTCCATTTAATAGGGAATGATTCAGGAGATGACAAAGGATCGGAAGGATAAGATCTAGAATGGGGATGAGCATGTTGCGGCTGATACCGTCAAGTCCAACAGCATTGGAAGTTATGGACAGGACACTCTTCTTAACATCCCATGGGGTGACCTGACTAAAAGTAAACTGAGAATGATCAGGAGTTGGTAGAGAAGAGAGGTAGTTGATAGTATTATATTTATCGGAGTCACTGATAGAAGAAGCAGATGAGAAATGCTGATTGAGGGAGTCAATATCTAAATTGTTAGGGATAGAATCTTGTTTGGATTTACCAACTCCTAAAGATCTAAGAAACTTCCAGACTTTAGCTGGATCCTCCTCAGAAACGGATTCATGAATGTGGCGACGTTGAGCGTCCCTGCACACTCTATTGCAGCGATTTCGTAATTCGTCATATTTGGTCTTATTATTATCACTAGGCTTAATCTTGTACTTGGTCTTTGCTACCGATTTTTTATGCATAAGTCCCTTAATTTCAGCGGTAAGCCAGGGTGCCGGAAGATGTTTTAGTTTTATAGTGCGGAAAGGAGCATGCTTATCAAAAAGTTGCGTGATGATGTTATTGAAGATAGCAGTTTTATCATCAATCGAGACAGCCCCTTCTACCGATGACCAGTCTAATTCTCTGACATCATCAAGAAACCTTTCTTTGTCAATGCCACCAAAATTGCGCTGCAGGATGACCTTGGGTTTAACTTTAGGAGGACGTAGTTTATACGAAAGAAATATGAGGTCATGATAGGAAAAGGAGTCAGCTGAAAACTGGCCGTGTTTAACAGCGAGATGTGGAGAGGAAACAATAATGAGGTCAAGAAGTGATGGCTCACAATTTGGAAAATGGTGAGTTGCGCTAAGGGGGAGAATATGCATATTACATGACTGGACAATGGTTTCAAGAGAAGAAGAGCGGGTATCTTTTTTTAAGAGGCAAGTGTTAAAGTCACCCATAATAATGGATTGGCTATAAGAGGGCACAAAATCCTCTAATAGCTTCTCAAACGAGGAAAAGAAGTTAATACGAAGAGAGGGACAGTAGTAAACTCCAAGAAGAATTTTGGAGTGGGCAAGAATTACTTCAATAAATAGATGCTCACCAGCCGAGGGTGGCGGTGGCTGAGCTGACATGCTTATGATAGAAAATGGAAGATGTGAACGAAGATAAATAGCCACGCCACCACATCCACTGCCAATCCGGTCATTGCGAATCAGACGAAAACCAGGTAAACAGAAAGTAGTGGAGGGGAGACATGGCTTTAAGAAAGATTCAGAGATGAGAATAGCATGAATAGATTTGTGCTCGAATGATGCCAACATGTCCGGAAAATGAGCCGGAACACTTTGAGCATTTATATGAATGATATTGAAATTCTTTGGTACATCAGAAAACTGGGATGATAGGTTTTCGGAAAGAGGCGGGATGCTGACGAAGCTATCGTCACTACTAACAGATTCACTAGACGAAGAGAAAGAAAAATAAGCATCACTGTCATCAGAGTTACTAATAAGATCTAACATTGTTACATACAGTATATACCTACTATATAGGTACCTACTAAAAAACCCAAATAAATTACACAAAATAAAATAAATATTACTACTAAAATATTACCTACTAAAATATGTAGACTAATATAGGTATGTACTTAAATTTGATATACTTTAAATTAAATTAGTACATAGATACTCCACCAAATGTGCTCAAATGTTGCCAGCGCTCGTTACTCCACCTGCCGGTTGTGCATTGGCATAACAGTAAAAATTTAAATATTTATATATGATAAACATTACTTAATACGATCATAACTAAACATAACAACACTTACAAGGAACAACGTTACAAAACAAGAGCTAAATAAAAGTAATCTTACACCCTCCGCAACTAGCTAAAAACAAAAATAGTAAAGTTGTACACAACATGAGTTCTACAAAAAAAGAAGAGAAAAAAAAAAAAAAAAACTATATTTTTTAAGACACAAACACTAGGTACGTAAAAAATCAAAACAGAAATCAGCGTGTAATGAAACGGACACAAGGGAGACTGACTCGAATGTCACTGTCATTTCAGACTGACAGACTGATCTGATCTGTACACTATCATAATTTTGCCTGTTTGTTTTTGTCTATGAAATAATCTAAATAATGTACACACCGTCAGAATTGGATAAATAAAAAAAAAAAAAAAAAATTAAAATACCTACCTATGAGCATTGGGAGGGTATACGAAACAGAGTGCAGGCAGACAATGCGTGTTACTTTTTGGGTGCCGCTGATGCTACGGCACGCCTACTCCTGGAGGCAACAGCGGGCTCTTTGGTGACCACTGGAGCCGGCTTCGCTGTATCCGTCTGTCCTAAATGGTCAAGCTCCTGTTGACAACTAATGCGATGTCGAAGTCCGTCTGGAGTGATGACAAAAACGTAGCCGTCTTTCGTCCAACACCTGGTTACGCCAAACCGCTGTCGGGCAGCCATAAACGTGGCGTGCCTTGACTTAGTTAGGAACTCTGACACAGTGATACTAGAGCCCTTTAGCCCAGTTTTAGCGAACCAGACCTTGTTTCTCACCTCAGTGTCTTGCAGTTTAAACAAGATGGGCCTTGGTCTGTCAGCTCCCGCTGCTCGTCCCATTCTATGGCAACGGCTGATATCAGCTTTGTTGAAGCTGCCTAACTTTAACTTCTGCACAACTGTCTGCACGATAACCTCACCTGTGTTCTCATTCTTTACCTCGGGAACACCGTGCAGAAGCAAGATCTTACGACGGCTCCTCATTTCTAAGTTGTCCACTTCACTGCTGACGACTTGAAGTTGATCCTGAAGGATTTGCAGTGCTCCGATAATGAAGGTCCTGAAGGATGCAAACTCAGTAGCTAGGCTAGAGGGGGTGGCTTTGGATGGGGTAGTAGCCTTTTCTATCCGGCCTTTAAACTCCTCCATCTGTTCAGTGAACATCAGTTCCAACCGTTTCACTGAATTAGCCATGACATCCAAAGTGAGCTGTGACATAGTGACTGGTGGTGTGGTGATGCCTTCAACTCAGTTGTATGTTTATGGAGATTGGAGAAAACACTTCCAGACAGGTATCGTAAACTGAGCTATTGCTTATTGCATAACTTTTTTTAAAAAGAACAGTAAATATTATTTAAAATAGGAAAATTAGAGAGAGCTTAATAATTTAGATGTTAGCTCAGCAACTACCCGCCCACGAAAATACTACCGAATGTAAATACCACATAAATACTATTGGGCATATTATGTTAGGGTATCAACTTTAATATAAAAACCTCGACTTTGAAGTTTGATTTTGTTTGGACTCATATTTCTCTACTTGGAATAATTTCTTAACTCTTATAAAGTGTTCCGTAGTCAAACTTGAAAAAGTTTGGCTATGTTCGTCTGTCGGCAGCCTGTCCATCCGACAAGATCGAGCAAGACTGTCGCTTATCAGGGTCAACACATAAGCTTTGCAATGAGGGATTTCCACGGCCATGTTTTTATAACTAGTAACAGATGGCGTTCCTCTGTCATAAGCTGAATATCAAAGGAAAGTGAATTGTAAATGTCAATGAGGGAATTTTGCCGTGTCAATATTACTTTCCGAGAAACATGGAATTAAAAAATTATGTATTTGTTTATCCGACGAATTGAGATTGTTTTAGACAAATTTTGATATTGTGTCTGAGATTTTGGCATACAACCATATTTTTTTGCGGCGTATCTCCAGACAACGCCATCTATTACGCTAGTCGGAACTTGTTTTTTTAAATCGAATTTAAAAGCCGTCATTCAGCGGGGCAATGCAGTCAGTGTCTTGGGGAGAATCTGAAGCTATCTAGAGATCGTTTGCAATGGTCTTTAGATGATTCAAAAGTTTCTTTAGTATTTTTAATGTCGTGTAAATACTTGTATATTATTTCTGTTAATAGATATAGATAAACCTACTAGTTAAATATGTTCACAAGAGAAATAGGTATATTATACAAATTGAATTTAATGAAATGTTTACATACATTTTTACATGAATATATTTGATCTATTTGCATATTGGATTTCTTTGTTAAGCTATTCTATGCAATGAATTGTTCCGAGAAATCATAATCAAATATCAGGGATAGTTGCCAGTGTACAATGGTTTTTATATCTGTTGTGTTTAGTTTGTAAGGTATAATAAAGAATTTTCATTCATTCATTCATTCATTCAATGGTCGAAAATCAACCGTAAATCATGTTTTTTTACAAGCTTTTGTTTAACTTACAATGTATGTTTCTTTGTCCGTGTGGAATCTTGCAACTAAATTTTAAATCAGTTATCTTTAACAGAATGAGCTAAAATTTGGATGGCAATGCATGCTTAGCTATGTGACGTCATACTAATTCCAACATGGCGGATCATCCAAGATGGCGGACTAGTTATTTTTTCTGCACTACCAGTATGGGTATCAAATTCGTGTTGTCCTCAGCAAGCCCTTTCGGCTTGCTGAGGACAACACGAAAACTAATACGTCACATTATTACAAGCTTTTATTTAGCTTGCAATTTTTGTTTGTTAGTCAAAAAGATTGTGGAGTTTTTTTTCTATTACTGTACTTTTAATCTTATTTTCTTGTGTATAAATTCTTGTATATAAAGTAAAGAATAAAAATAGAAAAAAGAATAGACGCTCGCTCATAAGGATATCGGATCATGTCGGACGAACGGTTCCAGCTACTTGGGACAAATCTTTATATTGAAACTAGTTTTAGATTTTAGGCTTTTCATGCGTGCTTTTAACAAAAATGTGTCTCAGGTTCTAGCTTGGAATCATGCAACCTGACATCTGTCATTGATGTGGCGTGGGCGGGAGACCGTTCTATTGGCCGCCTAAATATCACGTCATGACAACGGCCTCTGGTTCGCTGGAACGTAACTGAGTAGGCGTGGGTGCGTTCAAAGCATTCAGAGATCACATACCAACTGTTGGCCGTGGGACGCGTTACAGATAACGTGACGTGAACACGAACGTTTGAACGACTTAATCCAAGATCCTCGAACGCGCGCGACTAAGTGTGCGTGCGCCTATTTTCACTCGTTATACTAAACTTAACTTCTTTAGGTATCTGTTTTGTGATATTTCGCACAACAAAAATCGTTCCCACGCAAGTTCTCTTAAAAATCAACATTGTACGTTTCAATGGACATCCTACCATTGTAGGTTTCTGTAAAAACTATACGTCCTAAACCATTTTTCAACGAAACTTCGCTTTTATTACAATGTAATAAAGTTCAGTTTATTAGCGATGGGCAGTAAAAACCCTGTCACGATTGCCCGGTTTTATGTGAATTGTAAAGTTTTACAATAAAAGTGATTCCATATTTGGAACATTCTTTTGACAATGGATCATATTTGGCTGATTGATAAGCTTGGCCCGGTATTTGTTGTTGCTTCACAGTACGTTGCACATTTTCAATACGCTATTCTACTTTATTCGATAGTGATTTGAACTAAAGACCATTTTCCTGTAATTCAAATATGACTAATGGTTCGCCCCGAACTGAGATCTCGCGAGTCTCCCATAAAAACAAAAAAAATATTTGTAATCTTTGACTATCAAAATAGTGCCACGAAATGCATAACCAATGTTATGCATTTCAAAATTAACTTGACCTACAGTTTCTTTCAAATTACAAGAAACGGGAGTTCATATTAATTGGTTACTCTTTTTGGGGGTAGAAATTGCAGTTATTCTAGATTTCAGACTTATCCTATATTTGTGTCACTAAAGCTACAACATTTCAGCACTGGTCTACCCTGTGAATTTTTTCAAAGTTCTGTTTTTATTATGGCTAAAACTACAGGTACTTAAGAACTACAAAGTTCAAACTAAAAATAAAAACGGGGTCGAAATGTACTCACAAAGACCTTTTATAAAAAGTGCAATTTGACCGGATAGTCCCATTTTATTTTTTTTACCGCTCTTGAACCCCAATGTCTCAACAATCCTTTCACATTTTTAGCTCATTTAGTCACACGAAAATTGTGGCATCACTACCTACCTATATGCCGAATTTGACGATGATCAGATAAACGTTTCGAAAGTTATCCGCGGACAAACAAACATTCATACAACGCCGATTTGCCCAAATTCATTTAGAGATCTTGCTTCGCTCGATCAATAAGAGATCGACAGTTTTCGGCCAATTATAAGGTTGTTATATAACAGAGAAGACTTCTTATGATGAAAAAATCATGCAAAATAAAACTGTTCACGATTAATCTCCATTGACCCCCTCTTACTCGGTACGTAGTCTTACAAGGGCGTATTCAGTGGTAAGTCCAAACATTACATTTGATACATATAATACTTTTTGCATAAATTAGCATTTACGTTTGATGTAGCACATTTTGATAGGACGAACTATTGGGTTCAGGCAGCTCAAGATAGCTAAGGAAATGGTCTATTTTTTTTATGGCTTTTGAGGTCTATGTTCATTGGGCGTCCTATAATGATGATGATACACTAAAACCTGTACAAACAACTTTATAAAAGTTAATTTGCTAGTATTTACAATACAGCACTTGAAAGTCAAATTAGCTACCGTAACATATTCCCGGCCAAAATACCTGACCCTTGCAGTAACTAACTAATCTGTGTCTTACCTTTTAAACCTTATTAGGACAAACCACATGTCCTGTCCTGATCCCCTGGGTCTTAGTGTTTCGCTTTGATTTTATTAACTGACTTAAAAAGGATGTTTGTCTTTGTTTGTATTATTGTTTTATGTTGTTAGTTATAATATTTGTGAAAATTAAGAAATCGTTTAATGGGGTACACTTTTATAACAAACAAGTGATGTACAAAAATTGACAATTAACAAATTTAAAAACGTATTTAAACCAAATCTTTATAAAAAAGCCTACCATAACATATCAAATTATAAAAAGTAACAATTTAAATGTAATTTATTTTCTTTATTGTTATGTGTTCTGAAAGGATCATTAACAGGTTACTTTTTAACAAAAATATAATCGCCTTAACCAAACTACTGAATTGATTTTGATGAAACTTAAAAAAAACGTTATATTATTATTATTTGTATTTCTTTGATGCTTTTTGAATCCCATTTACATTAATATTACATTATTATACAAGGGGTGTATTGATCGCTTACACCCGTGTATAGCACAACTTTTCATAACGAATGCAAGGAAATTATAAAAGTCCATAAAACAGTTTGTTGCTAAGAAGAAAATTAGTGTTCCCGGTATCCATTGTTTTTTTTTTCACCGCTAAACTATGTCCTCTTTTATTTAATAGCACTAAGGTCATGGAGGTTGTATTTCATTAAAATATATTATGAATGCGACCTCTTTAATTTCTTAATAGAAATAAGTATTTGTCTTGGAGATTGTATTTAATTTTAGCATCTATTAATAAAAACTTTTTTGTTTTAAATTGATATCAGGGTTTGTCATGGAGGTTGTATTTCATTTTAGTGTATAATAAGAATGCAATGAGTCTCATTCTACTTTTAGATTTTCTTACGCCCCTAGAGGCGCAAATCACATTTACGCAATAGGTATCAAGCTAACAATGACCAACTTTTAGAGCATGAGAGATGGAAACACTGTTTATTAAGTAATACCATTTTAAGCCTAATAATACCTACGAAGCCGAAACGTGGACACTTACGGTGGGACTGGTCCACAAACTGAAAGTCGCTCAGCGAGCTATGGAAAGGGCTATGCTCGGAATTTCTCTAAAGGATAAATAAATAAATATCGCTGGACATTTCACACAGCGCTATCTAGCCCCGAACTAAGCAGAGCTTGTATATGGGAACCAGATAACTTATAGAGTACTTAAATACTTTTGTTGTAAATACATACTTATTATCTGTTCTAATGTTCTCGAATCTACTCGTATCTGTTCGAATGCGAAGGAGGGTAGAAAAACACCCAGACATGGAACAAATATCTGTAGATCAAGATAGAATCAGAAACGAGGTTATCCGACAGAGAACCAAGGTGATCGACATAGCTCAGAGGGTCAGCAAGCTGAAGTGGCAGTGGGCCGGTCATATCTGCCGCAGAACCGATAACCGTTGGGGTAAACGTGTTCTGGAAGGAGATCACGTCTAATCAAGCGATGTGTAGGACGCCCTTCGGCTAGATGGAGTGACGATTTGCACGCTGTGGCTGGCAAAGATTGGATGAGAAGAGCTGAGGATCGGGCTCGATACCGCACCCTGGGAGAGACCAAAGTCCAGCAGTGGACTGTTATAGGTTGATGACCATTTTAAAAAGCTGGTCTTAAAACATTCATCGGCTATGCATGTTTTGGCTCGTAGGACGGTATTTCTGACTCGATCGGTTTGTTTCTCTCCATCTCTCTCTGGCAAAACTCGAGTTGGTACTTTGTGCTTCTGTCAAAGACCAAATCTGAGCTCCATAGGTCAATATGTGTCATTTTACTTTACTTATGATCTAATTTACTGTATTAGATATTATTGATTTGTATGTTTTTGGTTTAAATTTTATTTATTTGTCATTGTTGATATTTTGTATGGACGGACACTGTCTGAAATAAATGATTATTCTATTCTATTCTATTCAATATGTGCAGGACACAAACGCCGATGAGTTTTCCTTTCAATGCAAGTGGAATTGAACCCTTTATAAGCTGCTTCAACAGCAGCCCCTTCAACCGTTTTCAATTCGATTGATTCAATAGATTCCCGGCTTTGATTATCATTAGAGCATTCATTGTACTACTGGAAGATATCGCTCTTAGCGATAAAGCCGCCCATTGTACCTATGATTTATAAGTGTATTTTTTTTTAATTTGTTTATTTTTAATGGTGTGCAATAATGATACTATATGTATATCTATCTACTTTTACTGGGTGAATAAGCGGCTGAGAGGCAGGCAGGTTCAATCCCGGCCGGGGAACAAATGTTTGCATGTTATATTTGTTCTGGGTTTGGTTGTATATATAGAGAACATATTATAGGTATTTACAAAAAAAAGTACATAACGATTCTGTCAGTTATCTGGTTCCTATAGTACACGTACAAGCATTGCTTAGTTTATTATTTATTTATTTTATATTTATTTTATTTAGCTTGGCTGGACTTGTGTACCTCAGAGGTCTAACCGATATTAAAAGGGCATCAGACATTTTTTACAAGCAAAAGCATTGACCTTTAAAATCAACACCCCGCCTAACTAAATGGCTACCTAACTCTTTTATCTCTTGACGGCAAAAGTCACATTTTGTTCATAAAAATGGAATATCGCCATATTGAATGACCTTACTCCCACAAAGGGTTGGACCCGAGTCAATATTTGCATTGCGATGTAAGGGGCCGACCCTGTTTGTGAGCGGCCTTTTGATATAGCTGGGGATGTTCTGTGGAACTTTATTTATCCGAATAAATAAATATTCCGGCTTTTGTATAACGGATACTAATTTCCGGACCACATTCCACCTGAAAATCTCATTTTGATTTTTTTACCCGTCTTGAATCCCAATATCTCAACAACCCCCCTACATTCTTAGCTCATTTAGTCACACCAGGATTGTGCCATCACTACCTATATACCAAATTTCACGATGATCGGATCAATGCTTCGAAAGTTATCCTCGGACAAACAAGCATAGAATGCCGATTTTTCCAAGTTGATTTGGAGATCACGCTTCGCTCGATCAATAAAGGCCGACCAGAATCTCATGACTTTGAAATCTTTTCACGTATGCGTTTAAGTCAAAATAACCATTAATAATAAAAATTAGTTCAAAAACATTAGTATTTTTAAACCAAAAGTCGGGGAATTTCGGTTCTGCCGCTATAGTTAGGCTATAGAATCTACTGCGCTCGTGCTTAAGTCACGGAACCCTTTGATTTTTAGCCCCTCTCCAGCTTAAACGGGTATTACCCAAAATAGTATTTTGGAAATCTTATGACTATCGTGATGAAGAGGCCCCCAAATTGAGTTTGTTCATTAAAGTGTTGTTGCTAGGTTAGATGGAGTTACAAGCGCTGAATTAATAAGTTAAATTGTTACAGAAAAGTTATGAAAATGCCTTAATGAAACTGGTTTTTCATAACTTGCCGCGCATAAATACGAGGCATGCCTTTTAAGTTCTGTCGTTTCCATATTTTCCGGCAATTTTGAATTTGGAACTGTTCTATATTCGAATGTGTTTACATTTTGAATCTCAAAACAGTTGAAAGTATTAGGATTAATGCTATTGTTTAGTCACAGTTTCGATTTGAATCTGTCAGGTCACGTACGAAAATGAATCTTTCTAAGGAAAATGTTCGTGCAATAATTTTCTACAACTTTAGAAGAGGCCTGACACGGCTTCAGTGTTTAGAAGAGCTAACATCTGTGTTCAGTGATGTAGCCCCATGTCTGCGGACTGTCGAACGCTGGTATTTAGAATTCCAGCGTGGACATACTAGTGTTAGTGACAGATTTCGCGAAGGACGCCCAAAATCCGCCTTCACTGAAGATAACATCATTGCTGTGAGACAACTAATTCTCGAAGATCGTCATGTGACGTATCGAGAGATAGAGGCTCTATTAGGCATCTCAGGGACAACCATTCAGAAGATCTTGCATGAAGCGCTTGGTGTGAGAAAGCTAGTTTGCCGTTGGATACCGCATCTGCTTTCCGACGATCACAAGGCGGACCGCGTCAGATGGTGTAAGAAAACTCTGCAAAGGTTCAACCGAGGGGAGTCAAATCACGTCTACGACATCATAAGTGGTGACGAATCTTGGATCTATGCCTACGATCCTGATTCCAAACAACAATCTACAATCTGGGTCTTTCAAGACGAGCCAAAGCCGACTAAAGTTGTTCGTTCTCGAAGCACTTCAAAGAAGATGGTGGCCACGTTCGTTGGAAAAACCGGCCATGTTGCGACTATTGCACTTGAAGATCGTAGAACGGTTAACGCAGAGTGGTATACTACAGTTTGTTTACCACAAGTCATCGCCGAACTTCGAAAATCTAACTCAAAGCGACGCATCATCCTGCACCACGACAACGCAAGCTCACACAGCGCTCGTCAAACGATTGAGTATTTGAAGCAGGAAAAAGTAGAAATTCTTGACCATCCTCCATACAGTCCTGACCTAAGCCCTAACGATTTCTTTACATTTCCTAAAATTAAGAAAAGTCTTCGTGGTCAAAGGTTCCAGTCCGGTGAAGAAGCAGTCGACGCTTTCAAGTCAGCCATTTTGAACACCCCCACTTTAGAGTAGAATAAATGTTATAATAACTGGTTTGAGCGAATGGAAAAGTATATTAAGCTACGCGGTGAATACTTTGAAAAACAATAAAAAGTACTATAAGGTTCTAGTTGTGTTTTTTTCTTCAAACGACAAAACTTAAAAGGCATGCTCGTAGGACACCATACCTACTTGCTTTTTTGGGCTCGTAGTATAACTAGCGTACATATACTTTTTTGTAAATACATAGGTACTTATAATAGCTGACCCCGCGAACTTCGTACCGCCTTAGAATCAATAAATGTTGTGTTGCTAAACTGAGATAGGGGTTGGTGGTAGAAACGTGAAAATGTATGGTTGTATGTATTTTTTAAAGCCGAATCATAAAAAAATTAAAATAAAATGTTTAGTCCAAAAATAAAAAATAAAACTTTGGGTTGGACCATCCTTATCACATAGGGGTGTGAAAAATAGTTTACATCGTTCTCAGACCTATCGAATATACAAAAAAAAATTCATAGCAATCGGTCAAGCCGTTTCGGAGGAGTTTTGCTACAAACACTGTGACACGAGATTTTTATATATAATATAGAAAAACATACAGACCCGGAACAAATATCTGTAGACTGTGCAAATATTTGTCCCGCGGCGGGAATCAAACCCGCCATCGCTTGTCTGCGTCTCTGCCGGCTATTCACCCACTGCGCCACGGACGTTGTCAAATTATTTGCATCATTATGACCTAGGAAAGCTCACTCTGGAAATATATGGGGGGTGTTTTGTGTTCAGCAGTAGAAGTCTTATAGCTGATATAATGATGATAATTTATCGAGATAATTACATTCTACGATGACAGTTTCAAAAGTTGCGTATAAACAAATCCATGGAGACATCCTTAATTATCTACTTCCGTCAAAGCGTGTGAAAGAGATAGCGATAAAACCCGAGGGATGTTGAGTATGGGGTAATTAGACCCTTATTTAATTAGATGACATGCTGGCTTCGTGGGGTTAAATGTAGGTTGGACAGAGACGCGAACTTACCAAAAGAATTATTATTAATCTAAAAACAAGACCGGTGATGTACTTACGAGTAGGAATCCCGCACCGAGGGTCCCGTCTACATCTATTAGAATAGATTAGATTAAACTTAATGGCACACCATAAACTACAAAACAATTAAAAGTAATAAACAATTCAAATTAATGTATACAGGTGGCGGTCTTACCGCTAATTAGCGATCTCTACCAGACAACCTTTGGATGGAATAGAACATGTGAGTTTTACCTAGGGTATCAATGTACCATACATATGTACTTACATACTTTATGTTATTTATGTTAATTTAGCAGCGCCCTCTTGAGACCCTCCTCATGCGACTCAGAAATATTTGAACTTAGTTTAACATAGGTAGTTTTCAACATTTACAAAAGATTTCTAAAACAGAGTTCTAGATAGAGACTCAGTTTTAGTTTTTCCAGTAATCTCGGTTTGTAAACTTCGGAGATAAGGGGGGACGATATTTTTTTCGACATATTTCGTCATAACTCCTGAGGGCTTAGCCAAGTCACATTTCACTAACCAGGGCCCGTAGCCAAGTTACATTCGCTTCGAATCGATTCGATTTCTACATAGGTTTGTTGTCGATATATCACGTGATATTTCCATAGCATGTGTCAATCCCAGTCATTTTCAGACTTATCGACTAGCGTCATCGCTAATCGAATGTAACTTGGCTAAGCCCTCTGGGAGCCGTACATAGCGATCGATCGCTATGGGGATATATGGGGGAAGGCATATGTTCAGCAGTGTATGTCCTGTTGCTGATGATGATGAATCTAAATAGGAATTATATTTTTCTAGGCCTGAAAAATGAGTCATCAGCAAAATGCACTACTGGCTCTTGGGAAATTTCACATAGGAACAGCTCAGTTATTGCTGAACAACTCAGGTGCAATAACCTGTTAACACCTGTACAGATTGAATGAAATAATGCATGAATGAAAGAAAATTATGTGTATACCTTATATATATATATGCAATGTGCTACACATCCTAGATACAACAAGAATGAGAAACAAGTAAATATGTAATGGGCCTCCTTATTGCTAAAGAAAGCTATATCTTCTAGACAACCTTTGGATAAACTGTAAATTTAAATGGAAAACTATTTACATAATTGACTAACATAACTAACTGATTTATACAGCAGATGTTTACTATCTAGGGATATATCTATACGAATAATAAAAAGATCATTTTTTGTTGTATGTTTGTTGGGCTAACCTCAGAGACTACTAAACCGATTTTAAAAATTCTTTCACCTAAAGAAACCTTCACTATCTTTGAATGCTAGGCTATATTTTATTTTGATAAAAATGTGGGCGAAGCCAGGGCAGGTCAGCTAGTGTAGTAAATGATGATGTAAACAGTACTGTCACTAAGCCTAACGTGCTTGTAGGGAACACCCTACTTTCCCGATATTAATACGTCTACATTATATATATGTACATCCTACAAATATTAATACATTAATTTATGCTAACAGACAGTGCTTTTCGGATATGAAGACTTTTTACTGTTACTGCTACTTACAGAATACAATTGTTGATCCACTATTCTGACCATGTTCTGTTAAACCCGACCTTTTGTGTATTCACGTAGAGCGAGTGAAGAGCACGCGATTAGCAACAGTAACTAATCGGTAAGAACAGGTTCCTTATTTTTCTGACAGTTTCAGTAATTGTTCTTCACTATCCGTCAGCTACTGTGCCTTTGAAAACCAGCCCTGTCAATTTATGAGTCCATCAAACTATGTAAAGGTATATTTAAACACCGAAGTTGTGTAACAACTTATGATCGTGCTTTTATTATTACAATTGGGTCGTCTATAATGTGTATGAATAATTAATTCACGGTGTCATGTCAACGTGTCTATTAAGATTACGGGAGTTAGACCGGACGCAGACGGGCGATAATAATCGCTCCGATAGTCAGCCAAGGTAGTAGTTTACATATTTCAATACAATCAAATTTACCTTTTGACAAAATTGTATGATCAACATTAAACCTATTTCTACCCAATAAGCCAAAAGGAAAGGATATGTTTTTAGCAGTCTATGGCTGTATGTTCCACCGTAGCGCATAAACTACTCATACGATTTTGATGAATGCGGGGGTGTCAATCAATTTGTTATCACGGTACCGGTGACATAGGTATTACATAGTCAGGTCTCAGTTTTTGAATTTATTTAATTTGTTATCATTTATTATACGTTTTGTTTGCATGCCGTATCAATGATGTTTGTAAAATCAATTAATTTATCAATAACATCTATAAAAAACATACTTCCAGCAAAATAAATGATTTCATATCCTCTCATTTCATCTGAACAACAACCTAGTCCTTCACTTTTCTGACTATATATTTTTCCCATACTCTCTTTGTATGTTATTTTTGCAAAAACCAATATAATATCGTTCCTTTCTTTCATCCTGTATCCAAATTTTTTACTACAAGGACCAAATTTGTACTAAATGCTGTTGTAAATAATTTTCCAATACAGAAGTTGGCACCGCCATCTTGACGCACACAAATTTTTGTATAGTTTGATGTTTTCTTCGCCGTTTGAGCATACTAACTTTTACCGACTATTAATTGAAAAAATGTTTATTTCAATCATTATTATAAATACGGGATTTATCATGTACCGTTTTATCGATGTTTCGAATTCGTGAATCTTGATCTCACTCACCCTGAGTGCGATCCGCTCGGATTGTCAGTTGAAACACCAATAAAACTGTACGTGATAAATCCCGTACTAAGAATAAATAAATAAATAAATATTGCTGGACATTTCACATAGCGGCCGTTAGACGGAGACAAATTGTTGAGCAATATTAATCGGATGTTTGCGTTAGGCATTATTCAAAGGAGTTAGTTTATAATAGACCCGTGTTAGTATTAGTAAAAGGGTAATTTAAGGCACTCCTATACTCGGTTTAATTGAAGGTGTCTAAACGTCAGTATTAATTAAGAAACCGGTCGTTAGTATTAATTAAGGTTTGCTGAACACTTTTTTGATAAAAAAATCCGTTTACGAAATATAAAATTGCAAAGTGGCCATATTCGTAATAGTCGTGAGTGTTTCCCTCAACCCCCCCGCCCTAGCAGCAAAACCACTTTTATTGGATACCTAAAAAGTAATATTGTAGTTGTAGAAGAAATTTACGAGCAGTTGGTAGATTATGTGTGTAGTTGGGTACAGTTTACTGACTATGGAACCCTTTACTGTGCGTGGTCCGACACGCACTTGACCTATTATTTAGTAAGTAGATGACGTCCCCCGTGGCGCAGTAGGCGAACAGCCGGCTGAGACGCAGGAGGTTGCGAGTTCGATTCTCGCCTCGGAATAAATGTTTGCATGATCTACAGATATTTGTTCCAAGTCTGGTTGTTTCTCTATATATTATAAGTATGTATACATACCTATATACGTATAGATACGTATATCAGGTATCTGGTTCCCATAGTACAAGCTTTGCTTAGCTTGTGGCTAGATGGCGCTGTGTGAAATGCAAAACATTATTTATTTTAGTTCAGATACTTACAACAAGATTCGAACCTACAACTTCCGTATACCACAACCTAGACCAACAAGCCACCACGGTATTAGAAAATATGACGAAGCTATTATTCTTCAAACTAATGGACGTATAAGCTTTCCGTGACGTCATTAAACTAAAATTAATTAGTTACCCTCAAACTACCCTCAAAACTACTGCTGACGCCAACGTTGAATAACAATGTTGACGTAATAGACTATTTTACATAATATTGCTTTACCATCAAACGTTCTAGAAATTACTTAAGTATTTTGATGGTCTCTGAAATCAAGGTGCAGGTCCGATTCCTGACGCATTTCTTAGCCGTTAGGAACTTTCTACCGCCATCACTGGCGTATACTACGTGTTTTGTTATGTACGAGATTAAATGAAACCACAAGTAAAGCTAATGGCTGCTAATATAAACACCGTTTTTGTGCTGCAGAAGAGGGCTGTTCGTGCAATTTATAATATGGGCCCCAGAGAATCATTACGCAATAAGTTTCAAGAAATAAATATGATGGATATTCCCGTGTATCTATGAAACATCGACATCTATGAAAATGTGATACATGTTCACAAAAATATTAATTTGTTTAAGAAAAATAGCGTTAATCATATTTTTAATACTAGAAATAAAGATAAACTCGCTGTTGCCACTTGTAGACTCTTTAAAGTTAGTAAATCGTTTAAACGGCAAGGTGTACGCTTTTATAACAAACTCCCAAATGATTTACAAAAACTGACAATTAACAAATTTAAAAACATAATTTAACATAATCTTTATAAAAAGTCCTATTATAAAATATCGGATTATTTAGTTAGATGATAGAGAAGCTTGGGATTGAAATTGCTCCAACTCGTTCAAAAATGTTACAATTTAGACATAATTTATTTTCTTTATTGTTATGTATTCTAAAAGGATCATTTAAGAAAACAACCAGCCTTGTTTCTTGCCTTTCTTTCCTGGCTTGGTCGCGAAGGAACCGGCAGTAAAGTTGACGTTTCAAAGTGATCCTCGTGATTTTAGCGAATAAAAAGATTTTAACTTTTACCTGTTATTGTAGTAATTTTTTTTACCATTACCATAGAAAATTTTAAATTTTCAAACAACCTAATTTCAAGTCCTTAAATATCAATGAAACAGCCTGTATTAAATAGCTAAACGAATCCTATTAATTCATTACAGGTAGGATAAATATTGTTTATTGGAAATGTATCAATTACTGGTTAAATATTCAAGCTACCGGTATTAAACCCATCTCTAAAGTCAGTTAATATCAATAATCGTACATAACAAAACAGGTTGTATACAGGTTGTTTGGTAATATACTGATGGTATTCAAGTGACGGTTTTTCAAAACATACAAAAAGACTTCTCGAAAAAAAATTACTAGTTAGTTATATTATCAAATTTTAAAGAAAATCGACTAAGTTTAGGTGATTAATTCGATATCAAACTTACTGCCTACTCTTGCAACCGACATCCAAAAATAACGGCTGCGGGTTTTGGGTTAGAAGAGGGGCAACAAGAGATATCTCGAGACGTCACCAATACCGTATCTGTGGTTAGATGGCAAGCATTATGCAATAGCACAACATAAGTTTAATTAGTTATTAATTAATTAGGTTGTTTTACATGCCAAAATAAATTTCACATTTCTATGGCAAACATTTCATAAATTTATTTATTATGCTCATCAAAATAACCCCTTCCATTTTTGTGCGTGTGTTATCAAACACTCTATATAACCCAAAGATATTGTATTGCAAATTGACGTACATTCCATAGCGATTGTAGATTCCGGTAGGAATTAACGTAAGTGGATGCGAAGCCGAGCCCATACTCGTATAATGAGGTAAAAGGCAGGAAAATGAATATGCTAAGCAACTATTATTAAAAAGATAGCTTAAAGCAAATTAGAGTCAGGTTTCCGTGTACAAAAGCTTTATTATATTTGAATTGCGAGGTACTGTCACTCGACAAACATTATTCATAATGAGATGAGTTGGTTCGGTTACATAAACGTAATTTAAGTTTGTATGAGGTAGAGGACAACCCTAGTTTCAAAGTTTTGACTTTAATAAGGCCGGTCAAATATTGTCGGGGTTCCGTTTCGGAATATCGAATCTGAATAGCGAAGGTAGCAAATCCATTTGATTAAAAATATGAACTATGTGTTCTGAGGAGTTGTATGACATGGTGCCTGCAGGTTCCTTTTATCATCCCACCACTCGCCATCGGCAGGGAATGCACCAAAAATCCTTGGAGACGAGATGTGGTCGCGCACCGTGAGGTTCCAGAGGAATTTCCTCCCGCGAACACTTCGCTTGTGGAATGGTCTCCCTGCCGAGGTTTTCCCCAGTGACTACAATATGGAGTTCTTCAAAAAGGCGTTTTGAAAACGATAAAGGTAAACAACGCGCGAGTGATACCCTTGGGGCTACAAAGGTCCTTAGGCTATGGTAACCGCTTACCATCAGATGGGCTGTATCCTTGTTTGCTGCCTTACTGGTATAAAAAAATTGGACACATTTTGATAGTTTTTTTTTAATATGAGGAAAATTAACACATACTTAGTTCATATTTCATCACAAATTTAGATTTAAAGAACATTAAAAAAATAAATTTTGTATAAAGCTATTAATTTCATGAAGTTATAATGTGATTAAGGTGAAAGTCCCTCAAACTCATACATTGCTTTCATTTCTCAAAACAACACGAATTATAAACTAACTATTTCAAACCTTACACTCATCCGTGCGCGCAATAAGCTTAAAACGTACAAAATATTGACGACCTTCGTGGTGCAGTGGGCGAATAGCTGGCTGAGACTCAGGACAGTTGCGGGTTCGATTCCCGCCGCGGAACAAATGTTTGCATGATCTACAGATTTGTTCCGGGTCTGGTTGTATCTCTATATATTGTAACAATGTATTTACAAAAAAAAAGTACATAAGTATTTTATCAGTTATCCGGTTCCCATAGTACAAGCTTTGTTTAGTTGGGGGCTAGATGGCGCTGAGTGATTTTTTTTGTTTTTTGTCCAACAACATTTATTTATTTTATTTAGAGATGTTGAAACAAAAAGTTGCAGTAATCACACATTTGATGTATCTTATTGAGAATAAACCTAGAAAAAACGTAGAGACTAGCTATATATATATCCTAGCAAAAACTATCACCCTGTCTGTTTGTAGAATACTTTGTAAATTGCCTTTCAAAGGGTTCCTAAGGTTTGAATTCGCCCGAGACATATTGCCGGAAATGTCCAATGGAACCATTGATATTGACTACTGGACACTGTTTTAAAAGTAATAATACTTAAACATTATTATAAATATACGGGATATATCACGTACCGTTTTATCGGTGTTTCAACCGACAGTGTTTCCGTTGATTCAAAGATTCGATCACAAAGAGAAACAGCAAAGCATAGCCCTCTCTAGAGCAAGCGAAACGACTGCTAAACGACCTTGAGCCTTCCTATAAGGCTCATAGTGAGGGACGACATTTTTGTGCCGTATGTCAGCACTGGTCAAAGACATAAGTCTTTGACAAAAAAAGTCTTTGAGAGAGACAAAATGTGAGAAACAATAATTTCTGCTTACAAAGCTCATGAAACATTAAATGCCTCTTTAAACACCGAGGACTCGTGACGAGAACTGGTACCAATCAGAATTTATCGTAGTTCGTGGACTATTGTATTTATAGGGAAAAACCTCGTTTTTATTGTCCCAAGGTTGAATTGTCTAATTGACCCGGCTTAATTATTGTATTAAGGAATGTTCGCTTGAATTGTGGCAAAAGGGCAAGATTCAGTCAACCCTGAAAATAATAGATTATGTTTCGAAAAAGATATATTTGTCGGTGTGAACTTTTGTACCACCAACGTAAGCATCATCACCACAACGGTCCTTTACCGTGACACTGTGACGTCCATAGTTCAAGATAAAAATGCTTGTCTGTTTCTAGCACCTCTAAAATTATGGTGCAATGAGCTACTAGTTAGATAAAGCCTATGTAATTATTTAAGTATCTATCTCTCTTCTTCCTGCCTTTTTCCCACGTTACGCGGGGTCAACACAGCATGTATTTTTCTTCTATATCTCTCTATCAGCCGTCATCTAGGTTGTCATTATTTTCCTACCCATATTTTACTACCTTCACACAGTCCATCTATCTCTTCTTCGGCCTTCCTCTACTTCTATATCCATCCAAACTCATATCTAACACTCTTTTAGCCACATGATTTTCTTTCCTCCGCATGACCTGCCCATACCACGCTAGACTCCTTACTCCTCACTTTTTCTATAACTGGCGCTACTTTTAAACTTAGTCTAATAAACTCATTCCTTATCTTATCCATTCTCGTTACTTCACACATCCATCTCAACATTCGCATTTCCGCCGCGTGCACTCTTCTTTCATCCGTCCCTTTCGTGACCCATCACTCAGAACCATACATTACGAAAGGTCTTATGATCGTCTTGTAATTTTTTTCCTTAAGTTTAAGAGGAGATCTGGGCTGCGTTTCGCCCATACAAACGTAGCCCCCTGTTTCCTCTCTGGATAGTGATACTAGAGCAAATATTTTTTACCATACAATCTACAAGTACCACGGGCATGTCCCTACGTTTAGTTTTCTCCATAAATTAATTATTATATGAACTAAGAACCTTCTAAAGTCACAGAAATTGCTAATTTTTACTGCCCGTTTCAGACATCCAGCACACAAATTTGACGAATATAAATAAAAAAAAACGAAACGTACAAACATAGCCAAAGTCCTTTTTATTACATATTTGAAAAAAAAATTAAAATCGGTCCAGTTTTGGAGGAGGAAACAGGGGACTACGAAAGAGTGATTTCGTCTATTTTAAATAGGTATAATCAGTCCGACCTGCAGTTGTCTCTATCGCACGCACACAGAGCATATAGGGCACAGCGCGACATCAATAGATTTGTTAAATACCTATTTTCCAAATGTCTTGCTTCCCGGATTTCCTCTTAAGGGGCATTCTAGGATCGCACGTTGTTCATATTGTTTCCCTACGGTTTGAATAAATGAGTATAGGCATCCCCATAGATTTCCAGAACGACCGATTTTGTGCGGCATCCAACTTTATAAGTTCGTCTAAAGACGTCGTTCCAGTTCCCGGTGGACAGGCTATCCAATATTGCATTTTTTGGACACCAAAAATGCCCGCTCCTATTTTATGCACGATTCTAATTACAAAATAGTTATTATAATTGCATTGCAAAATTGCAAATACCTTGCATGATAGGCAAACATATTTACTAATTAGTAAATTGAAGTTCCATGAATTAATTATTCAAATACCAGAAAATAACTGAACTGTTATTCGGTAGGTTTATTACGTAAGCGATTTGCTGTCGCTATCGCTGTTTAGACCATCTCTTTCAAACCTACAGTGTATATCTCGTGTGTATGGGACGGCCTGACAAGCGACAACAACGCGACAGCAATTGGATTATGCAATAAAGCTGCAGATACTGTCTGAACCGAGTGAACAGTAGCTCCGAGTATGAAAAAGTATGTTTACTCTCTACTTGCTGACCCTTTCCGACCGGGCTTCGCACGGATTTTTATCTGAATAATAAGTTTTTTTGTTGAAAAATTACTTTTTCAAAACAAGCTTTTATAAAATTCATTTCTTTTCTAGATTTTCTAGATTCTAGAACAACAGAGAGTACCATATAGGTTTTGATTTATTTTTGAGTGACAAATATGCAGCATAGATGGCCGTATTTAATGAGCATTAGGTTTGATTAGAAAATTCTTTATTGCATTTGCATTCTTCATTTCTTCTAGCTAACCTTTGTGTAGTGTAGATAAAGTGGTAGTGCATTGAGAAGTGTGACGTACGGTCAAGAACGAGATAGCTGGTTGTATATCTTTTTTAAGTATTTAACGGTCATTCGGACGCTTAGATCTTTTAGGTATTTGTGAATGGCTAAAATTGTAAAATACGCTTTGCGCGGTAGCGCTAGGGCGAGGAACTGATTTGTTTAAGTCTAGCGCAAACTTCATACAAAATTGTGATAATCAAACCTAGAACACAAAAAGAAAGAAAATACAGTACATTCTGCTAAATACCGAGCTTTTTATTTGAAGCCTGGGAACTCTACAAGAAGTTTTATTCCTTTTCAAGACCGTAGACCAAGTATTTGATAGTATTTCAACATACCATCACGCAAAACACAGCATTGCTGATTAGTGGTAGAAATATGTATGTCTACTGAATCATTTCCTAATCTAACTTTAAAAACTACAGCACAACTTAAAATTAAACTTTGTGTACAAACGTATTTTTAGTCACAATAATAAATGACGTTGGTAGAATGCGGTACAACTTAGACCATTAAAATGATATAGCTTTGGGACGCTTGGTTAGGTATAATGCAGGTAGTTTTACAATTTGTCTGACTTTTACAACAGTAGCGACCTGGGGGCAATAATAGCTATTTAAGTTAATAATTATAGATAGATAAATACCTTCTTTGCATTAAAAACGGGATATTTACTTACCATAATTTGTGAGTTTTTGAGTATCCCGATATTTCAACGCAGTTGCATGCGCCATGATCACGGGTACACTGAAGTCTTTGCGAGCGGATGGTTATTGGCAGATATAGCGATCTACCCTCTTTTTCAGTCTCTTGCTAGGAATTAATTCACTAATACTATTACTACCACCAGTTTCATTCCCTGTGCTCATAAGCTTGATAGTTTAAAAGATAATACCTTTATTGCACACCATCAAACTTAATATTATAATTGCGAAAGTGAGATTGTTATTGTTATTTTGTTTAACGCTTGCACGTCGTAACGGCTGAACTGATTTCAATGAAATATGACTGATTGGATTGATACATAAGCTACTTCTTATTGACTGACTGATGCTTGAAAAAACAAATATTTTTTTCTTTCTGTTTTTATAGCAATGGATAGTAGTAGATACTTTCAAAATTATTTGACCTCAGAGAAACTTCAATTGTAACCGGTTGGGCGCTATTTGAATTAGCCTTTTTCACTTTTGAGTGCTCGAAAAAAACCCATTTAAATATATCAACTATAGACACATATTCTGAATGCCGATAGACAACCAATAGACAAGAACATTCTTGAAAAAAGGATGTTAACATGCTGGTGAGTTAGAACTGAAGTTCGCTGCAGCGCTAAAACATTATTTATGTGATCTAACCAAACTTTAAAACATGCAGCGCTGGATCGCTTATAGAGTTTAGTTTACAAGCGACCAAAACGTTACCCTGAACCCTGAAGTTTGAACGAGTTAATAAAGACTATTTACAGACAAAGATACGCTCGAAAAAGCCCTTAGCCGGCCAAAAATAGGCGAATGTCAGTACAATATCCGTAAATTAACAAAACTACCCATTGCCAAAGCATTTAACAAACCAGAATGAATCGGTGAAAAGGTCTAATTGCCACACCGAAATGTCAATTAAATAGCACCAGAACTGGATGCTTTTAATCCCAAATAGTACTTTTTCCACTGATTATATTAATCGCCCACAAAATAAAACGTGAAAATATTTTCAATCGCGACTTTTTAATCGTCCGATACGAGAGTTGGTCACTGAGTGATTTGACAATTCTTGGGGGCATATTTCGACTTCATGAAAGAAAGCTTGTAGGTATCTTCATTAGAATACTTGATCATCAATCATATCAGCCACAGGGCGTCCTCTGCTAAACATAGACCTCTTCCATAGATTTCCAGAGCGACAGATCTGGTGCTCCCTGCTTCTAACGTCTCCCAGGAACGTATCTCCTTTCCATTTAGAGACTGGTCGTCCTATGTTACACTCTCCAGTACGTGCTCCAGGTCTCTACTCGAGAACCATTATTGTGGTCAAACGCTATGCTTATTTTTTAGTATATTTTTTATTTTATTTTATGGTTTATTAAAGTCCGCAAATTCGATTTGGTCCTAACGGAAGACAGCGTGGGTTGTTATACTCGTATTACATCCCGCGTCATGCTGAGTTAGAGTCCTTTTTGCAACTTATGATAGTAGATTGTTTAGTTTTAAGTTATTATCTTTTGTACCTTTGTTTTTTTATGTATTTACTGTGTTGTTGCAAATAAATTTAAATTCTATTCTATTCTAATAGGTTTAAAAACCCCTGTTCCATATATAATTATTAGTTTCAGCTTCTCAAATAGCGACAAAAAGTCGCATCACCTAATCGCGTCCGACAATCTTTCTAGCTTTACTGTACCAAATAAATGCCAGGCCACAGACCGCCATCCAAAATGGTTAGTGGTCTTTCTCACTGTCAGCCTGTCGGAATGGAAATGGAAAACCACGGAGTACCAACTTTTATGCAGTTTCAAAACTGAAATTGGTATTTTGTAAGTATTTTAAGTGGATTCATGATTCATGAGGTTCACATGTGGTAGAGTAAGTAAATAACTTAGTTTACGTGTTTATCTGATCCTGAGACTACCGAAGGGAACCTGATGATGGTTCACGATTTGAACTGTAACATTGTATATTGGCAGTGTTGCCACCTCGGCATCGGATCTAGTAGCTAAATCGTAACGGGAAAGTGGCTAGATTTAAGGAATCGAATACCTGCAAAATGGCTAAGAGTGGCTGAAAATAGAAAGTTACATATGAAATAATCGGGGTGGATAATCGCTACACTACCGTATTTTTGCGTGAAAACGTCTCTCATAGATTATCACCCGGCACAACTTTTCATATTACTCAATAATTCATGTAACCCTTTCCGTTGTGGAGTTATGACTAATTTTTTGGTTGCGCAGGGTCTACTTCGAGGCTATTTTTCATCTTTTTAAACCTAACAACCTACTGCCAACCAGATGCACTGGATGGCGGTAGTTCGTTAAAATAAGTTTCGAACGACGTCTTTGTAGTCAAAACGAATGTTGACTGATTTTCGCAGTCACAATCGGTTTGACCGGTTATGAGTTTTGACTGTGGCATATACAACACTTAGCGATAAAACCATGAAAAATGTCATGAAAATATTAAAAATTTTGACGACAACAAAAGCAGTTCCTGTATAATCTTCTAACGATAAACACATCAAAAACCTCTTACATGATTTTTACCGCCATAAGTAAAGTAGTTCCTGCCTTTACTCCCCTAACAGTAAATGGGATTAATATTCAACAATCCGACAAAGAGAAATATCTTGGGTTGCTATTGGATGACAAACTATCATGGAAGCCTCATATTGAGCATATAAGGTCCAAACTAACATCGCTTACTGGAGCCTTACGCAAAATGGGAAATGGGGAATGTGTACCGCCGAAGATAAAAAATACAATTTATAATTCTCTTGTGAAACCCCACCTCGAGTATCTTATTGAAGTATGGGGATCTGCAGCCAAGACCAACCTTATAGACCTACAAATAGCACAAAATAAAATTATTAAACGATTATACAACTACAACTACCTAACACGAACCGAAATACTTTATAGGGAAACTAAAATACTCAACGTTACACAAATATTTATTTACAATACATGTATTCTAATAAAAAAAATCTTAAACAAAACTATTCAAACAAACATACAATTAACAATTAAAGAAAACAAGCATAACCTTCGATGTAAAAATAAGCTTGACGTGCGTCCCCCTCGAACAGAAAGGTATGGAAGAATGAACCTCCTATTCCAAGGTACTCAAATGTACAATAAATTACCAAACGAACTTAAAGAATGTGTTGGTATAAATATGTACAAAAAAAGCTAAAACAATACATAATCGATTCAAGTTAAATAGGTAGTAATAGTTATCGATATCAAGTAGTTGAATATTTATTTAACCTCTAGGCAGGCAAGCGCCATTTTGCATTTTTGCCACATCTGGCAGGCGCCCGCTCGCGATTTTTGCGCGAACTCACCGCGTGTTACTAAAATCAATATTTCTACATGGTTTTGTATGAAACTACTTAAGAAACTTATATCATTGGAATTGTCCTGAATGCAGCTATCAGATTCCAAAACATAAAATGCAATTTTATTGCCATAATGTATTGTCAATCCAAGCTTAAAAGTAGAGAGCACGAATTTTTGCCCCTTTCTTATAAATAAGTCTGAAAATAAATATAAATGAAACGATTTTTAAGAATTTAATTTCAATAACCTACCTTAAGTCGTTATAGTTTGAGTATGTTAGTACCTACTTCTGGTGAACTTTTTTATTTAGATAAGCAAACTTACTGTTATATAATATTTAAGCTCATATTAAGTGAACTGTAATTTGTTCTTATGAGAATAAACTCTTTAAACCGAGTTCATCGTTTTATAACTTGCGGGACCTTTTTAAAAAAGTTATCACGTAAAAAAAGTAACATTTAAAATCATCTAACGCTCCATTTCATATTATTATTTCTTTCTATTTTTGAATAAAAATATCATAACTTTCCAATGTAGAATCAAAATAGAACACATGAGTCACACTTACAATATAAATATTTCCACAGATTTATGCGTCTATACCTACTAAGATAAACTACGTTTCGTTTTACGCACGTATTTAGAGGTGATAAATCAGAAATACGACTTTCCGGTCGTATTGCTCTAAATGGGTTTATTTGGATTCTAGAATTCAGTGATAAAACAAAGGATAGCTATTTTAACTACTTTTAATACTGAGTAACTCATCTCATTTGATTTTTAGGCTTCCGTACCCAAAGGGTAAAACGGGACCCTATTACTATGACTCCGCTGTCTGTCTGTCCGTCTGTCACCAGGATGTATCTCATGAACCGTGATAGTTAGACGGTTGAAATATTCAGAGATAATGTATTTCTGTTGCCGCTATAACAATAAATACTAAAAACAAAATAAAGTAAATATTTAAGTGGGGCTCCCATACAACGGACATGATTTTTTGCCGTTATTATAGATAATGGTATAGAACCCTTCGTGCGCGAGTCCGACTCGCACTTGACCGATTTATTAATTTAATCAACATCAAACATCAAACATCCAGTTACTGCCATCATTATTATAAATACGGGATTTATCACCGATTTATAAGTGTTTCAACCGACAATGTTTCGGTTCAATTCGTGAACCTTCATCAGGGTATTTATAATAATGATTGAAATAAATCACAAAAGTTTTCTAAGTAAAAGTTACTGTCATGGCGGTTTTTCTAATGCAAGCATATTTGAAGCGAAAACTTCTTTAGGCGCATTGGGCATTTTTTGAGATTTGAAAAAAAAATTGAACTCGCGACACTGTTACCGTTACCGACACCTCTGTATATGAAGCCTAAACAGGCCTCTTACTTGGCTTCGGCCCCGGTAATGCCTTTGCAAAGGTCCAGGCCTATAACCCGAGTTAAGAAATAAATAACAAACTCCCAAGGGATGTACAAAAATTGACAATTAACAAATTTAAAAACGTAAATAAACAAAATCTTTATAAAAAGCCTACTAGAAAATATCGGATTATTTAGATGATAGAGAAGCTTGGGATTGAAATTGCTCCAACTCGTTCAAAATGTTACAATTTACACGTAATTTATTTCCTGTATTATTATGTATTCGAAAAGGATTACTAAAAAAACAACCAGCCTTGTTTCTTGCCTTTCTTTCCTGGCTTGGTCAAAGGAACAGGCAGTAAAATTGACGTTTCAAAGTGATCCTTGTGATTTTAATGAATATAAATATTTGACTTTGACTTTAAATACGTGGAATAATAATTTACATACCATGTATACATGGTACATAAACGAAATACATAGTGTTCAATTTTGTTGGCTATTTTGAAGAGAAATAATGTGTGTAGTTATAGAGTGTAAAACTTCAATGTAATTCGAATTTCAAAAGATTCATCAAATCAGTAAAAAATAGAGTAAGTATAATGTATGTATTAAACATTGAAAAGGAGATTAAACATCGCCCGAATGACCCATAATTAATACGGTTACCGGGAATTGATAGAACAGGACTTGAAAAGGACAGAGGAAATTGCTCAAAAGCTTTCTGAGAGGATTGTTCAAAAGATTCAATGTAATTACTTTGTTTGTAGGCAAAGGCCTGTTTGCGTTAACAATTCAGTCCCATTCAAGTTCCGATGTAGTCTCATCAATTTATAATTAGACTATCTGACCTGCCCGCGGCTTCGCACGGGTGGTATTTCAATAAAACATTAACCTCATTTTGCGCAGTTGGCTAAAAAGTAGCCTATGTCCTTTCCCAGGACATATTCTCCTTGCACAATCTCATTACGATCCGTTTACCCTTTTAGTCGTGTAAAGGTAACAAGCAAACTAATAAACAAACAGAGTTATTATACATATAAATCTCTTGAATCACTCAATTAAATTCTATGTCTATTTAGAATATGAATTTAGAATATGAATAGTCTATGAATTGCTGAAAACTGCATTAAAATCCCCGTTGAGTAGTTTAAAAGATCTAAGCGAACAGACAGTGGAAGCGACTTCATTTTATACTATATTATGTAAAGAATACAAAAGATAAAGATACTGTTTACCCCAGATCGATTGTGTCGGTTGCACGACTTATTATATTCCCATCAATGCCAAACCTATCGACTTCCGTGGCGTAGTGGACGAATAGCTGTCTGAGAGGCAGGCAGTTTCGGATTCGATTCCCACCGCGGAACAAATGTTTGCATGATCTACATATATTTGTTCCGGGCTGGCTGTTTCTCTGTATATTTTATGTATTAATTTACAAAAAAAATATCTTTTCTAACAGTTCCAACGGTTCCCGCATAGTTTCTAACGGTTCCCATACAAGTTATAACAAACAAGTTGTACAAGTTCCAACATTTGCTTAGTTTGGGGCTAGCGCTGTGTGAAATGTCTAGCATTATTTATATTGTTTTTTCGAGCTACAATATAATAACGTACACTGATAATGACTGAAGCTAGATTAAATTTAAACTTAAAATACGACATTCAATCAATTCCAATTAAATAACTATATAAAATTGTAGAGTAAAATGGACTCTATTGCTAACAAAATAAGCACTAGACACGTACGCCCGCATTTCGTAATGAGGATACTCGCCATACAGGGTGTTTGGTAATATACTGACGATATTCAAGTGACGGTCTCTCATACATAAAAAAAACACCTCGAAACAAAAAACTACTAGTTATATTATCAATATTTAAAGATTTTTTTTAATAAAAATCTTTTAGATGATTACTTTTGCAATCAATGTCCAAAAATAAAGGCCGATTTGATAGTTCTTTCGAAAATGGCTGCGGGTTTTGGGTTAGAAAGGGACAACAAGAGGTATCTCGAGAAGTCACCAATACAGTATCTGTGGTTAGATGGCAAGCATTATGCAATAGCACAACATAAGTTTAATAAAGTGTTTGTTTTTACATGCCAAAACAAATTTCACATTTCTATGGTAAACATTTCACAAATTTATTTATTATGCTCATCAAAATATTTCATTTTTGTGCGTATATTATCAAACACCCTATATAGGTATCATAATATCATAAAGTATCAATTACGATGAAACCCTCATTCCTAGAGATATTATCAATTGTTATTTGAATTTATAGTTAAAAGTAACTAAAAGTAAGTCATTTATAATCTTGTTAATTTTTCCCCGCTTACATTGCATAAATTATTATTTTCTTCTTATGGTTCCTGTGTTTCTTGTATGTAATTTTCTGTTTTCTCTTACTTTATTTTGTAATTTTTTAATGTGATATCTTTATTGTATTTTATTTTAAACTAGCTTCTGCCGGCGCGGCGGCTTCGCACGCGTTGTTTTATAAATAAAAAGTAAATGGTATAACTAACCCGAATTTGTTTTATATAGGGTGTTTGTCAAAATTCGTTTATATTCGTGTATTAAATTTCGAAACCCATACATTTATTGATTTAAACCATTAGTTTCCGAAATTGTTCCCAGAAGTGGTTCAATCACTATGAAAACTCTACCAAAGGACAATTTCACGAGTAAAACAGGCTACCGCCGATAAGCGGTGCCGACTTAGTGTACAAGAACATAGAGTACAGTAATTTTGGTTCAGATAATGTGTGTGTATGCCCAGTGTCCTGTCAAATTTAGTGTGTTTGTTCCTTCAAGTTCCGAATTAAATATTTTAACATATTTTTTTAACTAATGGACACCAGCAATTATGAGATAATGAACAAAAACTTATGGCCTCGACTTTTGTGAAACAAACTGCAAAGTTAAAAACACTAATAAACTAACGACGCAGACATCATCATCATCATCATCATTGGCAGCTTAACTGATAACCCACTACTGGGTACACCCTAGATAGATAAGATAGGCAAAACTTGGTATTTTATTTGCAGTTAGATGATTAGCCCCAGCTTCGCTCGAATGTTTAAATAAATTAAATATAGCCTATAGCACTTAGGGATATTGTAGCTTTTTTAATAAATGATTGATCTCCGTGGTGCAGTGGGAGAATAGCCGGCTGAGACGCAGGAGGTAGTGGGTTCGATTCCCGCCGCGGAACAAATGTTTGCATGATCTACAGATATTTGTTCCGGGTCTGGTTGTTTCTCTATATATTATAAGTATGTTTTTACAAAAAAATATATATAAGTATTCTGTCAGTTATCTGGTTCCCATAGTACAAGCTCTGCTTAGTTTGGGGCTAGATAGCGTTGTGTGAAATGTCCAGCAATATTTATTTATTATTATTTAGTATACCTCTTACAAACATACGTACATACATACACACATAATTATAAACCACAATCTTTTACTTGAATACTATTATTATTAATTAAGTATAGACGAGTCAATATTCAAACTAAAATTTACCATATAGTTTATTTTGCATTTGCATCCTTTTAAACCCTCTACGCAAAATGAAGCGTGTTATAAGTTTTAAGCTTTTGCAACGGTGCGTCTGTGTCTAATATAATTTTTAAAGTGGTGCTTACGCTACCATATCTGATCTATTACTATCAGGAGTTTATTAAAATTATATTTTAATTGATAAATAGTTAATCTGCTTTCCATGTGAATGCGTCCTTTGGTAGAGTACCATTTAAACTTTTAGTTGGAACCTGTCAAAAACACAATAAATGCAGTATGAATTTTAAAGTTTTTTAAAAAAATACTTCTGTAAAAAAAGTTACTTCTGGCATTTGTATCTATACCATTGCTGGGAGAAGTCCTTGCAGACTTCACGGTCCCGACCTGTTTCTTGACCATCATCACGCACGCACGTCGCACGGAATAACACACGTGATTGTAACAACATCCTCTCCCCCCATCATGTTCAATCGTGATGTTATTCTAACCCCCTCCCCCTCTGTTCGAACCTCACGTGATTAAACGACGACCCCTAAGGAGTGGAACTCGCTATCGGCGTGTTTTTTCGGACCGCTATAATCTCGTAGTCTTCAAGTCCAGAGAACATGTTCTTTCTAGGCAAGCGTGCTCTATCTTCGACCACAGCATCACTTACCATTTTATTTAACTGGCTAGTCTTCATTTGATCACAATCTCAACTGATGGTAAGCAATGATGTGGTCTAAGTAAGATGAAGACATAAAGATGCCCGGATTGCTTTCTTTAGGAAAAATAGACGACGGCAAAGTGTTCCATGCCTTAGCTGTACGTTTTAAGAACGTAGAACCATAACGGTGTATGAAAATAGGTGGTATACTCGTATTAACTAGGTACAATTTGAACCATTTACGATATGCCCAATGTAGCAGGCAGAGGTTGGATGAGAAGAGCTGAAGATCGGGCTCAATTAACGCGCCGCAGGAGACCTGCGTCAAGAAGTGGACTGCTGTAGGTTGATGGCGATGATCACTTACCATCAGGTGATATAATGGTCAAGCGTTTGACTAACACAGATAAAATTATGCAAAAAACATCCTTATCTCAGAAAAAAACATAATTAAGTAAGCTCAAAGAAAATAACGTAGCACAAGTTATACAAAAAAAATAGTTTTAATAAATTTTATTGATGATCATTAATCACACTAATATTATAAATGCGAAGGTTTGGATGTTTTATTTATTTGTTTGTTACTCAATCGTAACGGCTGAACCGATTTCGATGAAATTTAGTATCTACGTAGATTATAACCTGGATTCATGTATAGGCTACTTTTTATCCCATAAATCCCATGAGATAAAAATGGGGGTCAAGTTGCAACAGCGAGTTTAGCTTTATTTCTAGATTATCTACCATTTAGTAGTGTAACGCGTACGAAGTCGCGGGCAATAGCTAGTTACCCATAAATTTTTAATGTTTCCTCATACTTTTTATAGCATTGCAGTAAATATTACCTAAGAAATAAAAACACGGTGAAAAAGCGTATCAAATATTATGAATTCTACTCCAGTTTGCTTTATAGAAAGCAATTTCATTTTACTAGTTTTCAAGCTAAATATTGTAGTTACTAGCTGCAACCGGCGACTCCGTACGCGTTAAACGGTTTAACTTATATTATTAATATTATGTTCTAGTCTTTAGAGTTTGTTATTGTTATCAGCATAAAAATACCTATTTTCCTGCGTCACGTCACACCTCACCTTCTTTTAGCACGACCAGGATGACTGGTACGAGGGGTGATCCAATAGTAATGATAATCAATAATAGTCTCCTAGCAAGTCTATACATTTAGTCCATCTCTTTTCTAAACCTAAAATTCCCTTAGAAAAAAAATCTTTATCTTGACTCTCAAAAAAGTCCTCAACCGCGGCCATCACGTCGCTATCATCGTCAAATTTTTTGCCTCGGAGGTGTTCCTTGAGTCGTGGAAAGAGATAGAAGTCACTGGGAGCTAGATCTGGTGAATAGGGGGGGGTGTTTCACCAGCTCGAAGCCCGCTTCCTGAATGGCAGCCATGGCAATTGCAGCTTTGTGAACCGGTGCGTTGTCTTGATGGAACAGCACTCCAGCCCGCAGTTTGCCTCGCCTTTTCTCCTTAATAGCCTCCCGCAATCTTCTTATTTGTTCTGCATAGTAGGAGCCTGTAATAGTGGCCCCCTTTTCCAAGTAGTCCACCATGATTATTCCTTTAACGTCCCATAAAACAGACGCCATAACCTTCCCTGCTGAGCTTGACACTTTGAATTTATTCGGCGTCGGTTCATCGGATCGTTTCCATGTCATCGATTGTTGTTTTGTTTCAGGATCAAAATGGTGGATCCAGGTCTCGTCCATGGTCACAAAACGTGACAAAAAATTATCTTTGTCTGCCTGAAACTTTTCGAGATTTGCTCTTGACATGTCGACTCGTTTCTTCTTTTGCTCGTCGTTTAACATTTTCGGTACCCAACGCGCGGAGACCTTTCTCATATGCAATTCGTTCGCAAGGATTCTTTGAATGCTGCCATATGAGATCCCTGTGACCTCAGCTACATGTCTGATAGTCACTCTTCGATCTTCCAATACAACTTCTTCAACTTTTTTCACATTTTCTTCAGTGAGGGACGTCGATGGGCGTCCTTCGCGGTGTTCGTCTTCTGTCGATGTTCTTCCCAGCTTAAACTCCTTAGCCCAGCGTGCAACTGTGGAATATGGAGGAGAAGAGTCCCTTAATGTTTCCACCAAGTCGCTGTGTATGTCTTTGGTACACATTTTTTTCAAGCAGAGGTATTTAATGACAGCTCTGATTTCGTGTTTTTCCATTTTTATGTTCACTCCTTGACAGTCCGTATTCAAATGAATGTAGCTCCCGGGAATCGTGGCCTATTTATATGATTTTTTTTCCTGAACTAGTGGGTAACTGAGCAAGTGGCTGATATTTATTTGTATCTTTGTGTGCACTAGAAATAACTGATTATCACTACTTTTGGATCACCCCTAGTAGATGCTATTAGCATGAAGCCCTTCTAGAACTATTCTGTATCGTGTGAAAATCACACTAATATTATAAATGCGAACGTTTGGATGTTTGTTTGTTACTTAATCACGAAATTTGGTATGTACGTAGATTATAACCTGGATTAACACGTACTTAGATTATAACAATGAACGAATGAATGAAATTTTAAAACGTAACGTCTCAAAACTAGACTATTTACGAGCGCTTTCATCTCACTTTATCGATATCGACACGCGTAGATATCACTCTTTAGTTAGATAATTAAACTAGAGGTTGCGTAGTGCGCGAGTTGCACGCAACTCGCGTGTTATTGTTTTTGTCGAAGAAGCAATCAAAGAGGATTTCGAGCTGTTAAAAGCGATCAAAAAGGATATCCATGTGTAAGAAGCAGTCAAAGACGATATCGAAATGGAAGAAGCAATCAAATCAAAGAAGATATCCAAATGGAAGCAGCAATCAAATATGATTTCGAAGTGCAAGAAGCAATCAAACAGGATATTGAAGTGAAAGCAGCAATCAAATAGGATATCGAATTAGCAGAAACTATTAAAGAGGAAATTGAAGTTGAGTAAGCAATCAAAGAGGATACCGAGGTGGTAGAAGCATTCTAAGATGACGAAGTGAAAAAAGCAATCAAAGACGATATCGAAGTGGAAGAAGCAATCAAAGAAGGTATCGAAGTGGAAGAAGCAATCTTAGAGGATATCGAAGTGGAAGAAGCAATCAAAGATGATATCGAAGTGGAAGAAGCAATCAAAGAGGATATTGAAGTGAAAGAAGCAATCAAATAGGATATCGAAGTAGCAGAAACAATCAAAGAGGAAATTAAAGTTGAGGAAGAAATCAAAGAGGATACCAAGGTGGTAGAAGCATTCTAAGAGGATGACGAAGTAAAAAAAGCAATCAAAGACGATATCGAAGTGGAAGAAGCAATCCAATGGATATTGAAGATGAAGAAGGAATAAAAGAGGATATCGAAGCGGAACAAGCAATCGTAGAGGATATCAAAGTTAAAGAAGCAATCAAAGATAAACAAGCAATCAAAGAGAAAAAAATTGGATGTTCCAAAATGATCATGATAATGGTTGTATAAAAAAAAATTGAACGTTGCAAAAAAGATCATGATGAACGTTGCATAAAAAAAAATCTGGACGTTCCAAAATGATCATGATTGACGTTGCATAATATAAATGTATGTTGCAAAATGATAATGATCAAAAATTTGTACTAATATTTTGTCAAAGTTTGCTAGTGCTATCTCTTCCCGTTTAGAAGATACGAGCGATTAAAGTTTTGTAAGAAAAATCATAAATTTGTTGATTGGATATCGAAGTGGAAGAAACTATCAAAGAGAATGTTGAAGTGGAAGAAGCAATCAAATAGGATATCGAAGTGGCAGAAACAATCAAAGAGGAAATTGAAGTTGAGTAAGCAATCAAAGAGGATACCGAGGCGGTAGAAGCATTCAAAGAAGATGACGAAGTGAAAAAAGCAATCAAAGACGATATCGAAATGGAAGAAGCAGTCAAAGACGATATCGAAGAGGGAGAAACAATCAAAGAGGAAATTGAAGTTGAGTAAGCAATCAAAGAGGATACCGAGGTGGTAGAAGCATTCAAAGAAGATGACGAAGTGAAAAAAGCAATCAAAGACGATATCGAAATAGAAGAAGCAGTCAAAGACGATATCGAAGTGGGAGAAGCAATCAAAGAGGATATCGAAGTTAAAGAAGCAGTCAAAGATGATGTCGAAGTGGAAAAAACATTCAAAGAAGATGACGAAGTGAGAGAAGCATTCAAAAAGGATGTCAAGGATGACAATAAAAAAACAGTTGCACCAAAAATTTATACCAATATTTTGTACAAGTTTGCTAGGGCTATCTCTTCCCGTTTAGAAGATACGAGCGATTGAAGTTTTGTATGAAAGACCACAATTTTGTAGAGAGCATAATGAAGTAACTGAAGCAATTAAAGAGGATATGAAAGTAGAAGAAGCATTTTAAAGGGATAACGAAGTGGAACATGCAAAAATAGAAGATGTCGAGGCGGAAGAAACAATCAAAGAGGATATCGAAGTGGAAGAAGCAATCAAAGAGGGTATCGAAGTGGAAGAAGCCATCACAGAGGATATCGAAGTGAAAATGCTATCAAAGACGATATCGAAGATAAAGACGCAATCAAAGAGAATAATGCAGTGCAAGAAGCAATCAAAAGGAAATCGAAGATGATATCGAAGTGGAAGGAGTAAACAAAGAGGATATTGAAGTGGGAGAAGCAATCAAATAGGATATCGAAGTAGCAAAAACAATCAAAGAGGAAATTGAAGTTGACTAAGGAATCAAAGAGGATACCGAGTTGGTAGAAGTATTCAAAGAGGATGACGAACTGAAAAAAGCAATCAAAGACGATATCGAAGTGAAAGAAATAGTCAAAGACGATATCAAAATGGAACAAGCAATCAAAGCGGATATCGAAGTGGAAGAAGCAATCAAAGAGGATATCAAAGTGGAAGAAGCCATCACAGGATATCGAAGTAAAAATGCAATCAAAAACGATATCGAATATGAAGACGCAATCAAAGAAAATATTGCAGTGCAAGAAGCAATCAAACGGAAATCAAAGAGGAAGGAGCCCTTACAGAGGATACCGAAGTGAAAATGCCATCAAAGAGGATATCAAAGATGAAGAAGCAATCCAATGGATATTGAAGATGAAGAAGGAATAAAAGAGGATATCGAAGTGGAAGAAGCAATCGTAGAGGATACCAAAGTTAAAGAAGCAATCAAATAGGATATCAATGTGGAAGAAGCAATCAAAGAGGATATCGAAGTGGAACAAGCAATCAAAGAGAAAAAAATTGGATGTTCCAAAATGATCATGATAATAGTTGTATAAAAAAAATTGAACGTTGCAAAAAAGATCATGATGAACGTTGCATAAAAAAAATCTGGACGTTCCAAAATGATCAGGATTGACGTTGCATAATATAAATGTATGTTGTAAAATGATAATGATCAAAAATTTGTACTAATATTTTCTCAAAGTTTGCTAGTGCTATCTCTTCCCGTTTAGAAGATACGAGCGATTAAAGTTTTGTAAGAAAAATCATAAATTTGTTGATTGGATATCGAAGTGGAAGAAACTATCAAAGAGAATGTTGAAGTGGGAGAAGCAATCAAATAGGATATCGAAGTGGCAGAAACAATCAAAGAGGAAATTGAAGTTGAGTAAGCAATCAAAGAGGATACCAAGGTGGTAGAAGCATTCAAAGAAGATGACGAAGTGAAAAAGCAATCAAAGACGATATCGAAATGGAAGAAGCAGTCAAAGACGATATCGAAGTGGGAGAAGCAATCAAAGAGGATATCGAAGTTAAAGAAGCAGTCAAAGATGATGTCGAAGTGGAAAAAACATTCAAAGAAGATGACGAAGTGAGAGAAGCATTCAAAAAGGATGTCAAGGATGACAATAAAAAAACAGTTGCACCAAAAATTTATACCAATATTTTGTACAAGTTTGCTAGGGCTATCTCTTCCCGTTTAGAAGATACGAGCGATTGAAGTTTTGTATGAAAGACCACAATTTTGTAGAGAGCATAATGAAGTAACTGAAGCAATTAAAGAGGATATGAAAGTAGAAGAAGCATTTTAAAGGGATAACGAAGTGGAACATGCAAAAATAGAAGATGTCGAGGCGGAAGAAACAATCAAAGAGGATATCGAAGTGGAAGAAGCAATCAAAGAGGGTATCGAAGTGGAAGAAGCCATCACAGAGGATATCGAAGTGAAAATGCGATCAAAAACGATATCGAAGATGAAGACGCAATCAAAGAGAATATTGCAGTGCAAGAAGCAATCAAAAGGAAATCGAAGATGATATCGAATTGGTAGAAGCAATAAAAGAGGATATCAAAGTGGAAGAAGCCATCAAAGAGGATATCGAGCTGTTTAAAGTTATCGAAGAGGATATCCATGTGTAAGAAGCAGTCAAAGACGATCGAAATGGAAGAAGCAATCAAATCAAAGAGGATATCCAAGTGGAAGCAGCAATCAAAGATGATATCGAAGTGGAAGAAGCAATCAAAGAGGATATTGAAGTGAAAGAAGCAATCAAATAGGATATCGAAGTAGCAGAAACAATTAAAGAGGAAATTGAAATTGAGTAAAAGACGTCGAGGACAATGATAAAAATAAAAAAACGGTTTCACCAAAAACTTATACTAATATTTTGTAAAAGTTTTCTCGAGCTATCTCTTCCCGTTTAAAAGATACGAGCGATTTAAGTTTAGTATGAAAACCCATAATTTTGTGGAGTGGAAATTGAAGTAAAAGAAGCAATTGAAGAAGACATATAAGTAGAAAAAGACATTAAAAAGGATATCAAAGTGGAAGAAGCAAAAATAGAGGATATCGAGGTGAAAGAAGCATTCAAGGAGGAAGACCAAGTGAGAGAAGCATTCAAAAAGGATCTCAAGGGCAATGATGGTATTAAAAAAACTATTGCACCAAAAATTTGTACCAATATTTTGCAAAAGTTTGCTAGGCGTAACTGTTCCCGTTTAGAAGATACGAGCGATTTAAGGTTTGTATTAAAACCCATAATTTTATAGAGTGGGAATTGAAGTAAAAGAAGCAATTGAAGAAAATATATAAGTAGATAAAGCAATTAAAAAGGATATCAAAATGGAAGAAGCAAAAATAGAGGATATCGAAGTGAAAGAAGCATTCTAAGTGGAAGACGAAGTAAGAGAAGCATTCAAAATGGATGTCAAGGGCAATGATGGTATTAAAAAAACTATTGCACCAAAAATTTGTACCAATAATCTGTAAAAGTTTGCTAGGCGTAACTCTTCCCGTTTAGAAGATACGAGCGATTTAAGATTTGTATTAAAACCCATAATTTTGTAGAGTCGATATTGAAGTAAGAGAAGTAATTGAAGAAAATAGAAAAATAGAAAAAACAATTCAAAAATATATTGAAGTAAAAATGCCATCAAAGAGGATTTCGAAGTTATAGAAACAATTAAAGAGGATATCAATGTAGAAGAAACATTCGAAAACGAAAAGGAAGTGAGAGAAGAATTCAAAATGATGGCAAGGGCGATGATGACCGTAAAATAACGATTCCACCAAAAATTTGAGCTACAAAACTAAAATTGATTTTCCAAAATGATCACAGTGGATGTTGCATAATAAAAAAAAAATGACGTTCCAAAATGATCATGTGGATGAGGCATAATTTAAAAAAAATGATGTTCCAAAATGATCACAGTGGATGATGCATAATACAAAAAAAATAACAATAATTGACGTTCCAAAGTGATCATTGTGGATGAGGCATAATTAAAAAAAATGATGTACCAAAATGATCACAGTGAATGTTGCATAATAAAAAAAATAATAATTGACGTTCCAAAGTGATCATTGTGGATGAGGCATAATTAAAAAAAATGATGTTCCAAAATGATCACAGTGGATGATGCATAATAAAAAAAAATAATTGACGTTCCAAAGTGATCATTGTGGATGAGGCGTAATTAAAAAAATGATGTACCAAAATGATCACAGTGAATGTTGCATAATAAAAAAAATAATAATTGACGTTCCAAAGTGATCATTGTGGATGAGGCATAATTAAAAAAATTGATGTACCAAAATATCACAGTGGATGTTGCATAATAAAAAAAAAATTGACGTTCCAAAGTGATCATAGTGGATGAGGCATAATTGAAAAAAAAATGATGTTACAAAATGATCACAGTGGATGATGCATAATAAAAAAAAATAATTGACGTTCCAAAGTGATCATTGTGGATGAGCCATAATTAAAAAAATGATGTTACAAAATGATCACAGTGGATGATGCATAATAAAAAAAAATAATTGACGTTCCAAAGTGATCATTGTGGATGAGGCATAATTAAAAAAATGATGTACCAAAATGATCACAGTGGATGTTGCATAATAAAAAAAAAAAAAATGACGTTTCAAAGTGATCATTGTGGATGAGGCATAATTAAAAAAATGTGGATGTTCCAAAATAAACATGATGAACGTTGCATACTAAAAAAAAAAAAAAAATTGGATGTTCCAAAATGATGATGATGACCTTTGCAAAAACTATGAAAGTTGTCTCATGCCCCTCCACCACCATTATATAGAATCAAGCAAATTTACAGTAATTTTATAGTACACACAAGCCATGGGCTCCCTACAAAAACAGTATGAAAATTACGGCAAACGAAATATACGGTTTACGGTATTCATACAGAAATATTTTGTATGGGACAATTTTTTTTTTGTATGAAAGACAATTTTTTTTTCATGGAACCGGATATAAAAAAATGTCCTCTGCAACATTAGTTTTTGCACCAACGCTCTAAGACCTATACTTTCCGAGATACGAGGTGGATGGGAGCGAATGGGGGACAAAAGGGGTACTTTAGGATTTATTCCCAACTCATCGGAACTCCCTCTATACGATCCCACCAAACATTTTCACCCTACGAGGTGGCATCTGGGAGAACAAACATGTCAATGAGTCAGTCAGTCAGTGAGTGGTAATCGAGCTTTATATAATATAACTAGAGGTTGCGTTGTGCGCGAGCTGCTCGCAGCTCGCGTGTTTTTCTTTTAGTCGAAGAAGTAGTTAAAGAGGATATAGAGCTGTTAAAAGCCATCAAAAAGGATATCCATGTGTAAGAAGCAGTCAAAGACGATATCGAAATGAAAGAAGCAATCAAATCAAAGAGGATTTCCAAGTGGAAGCAGCAATTAAAGAAGATATTGAAGTGAAAGAAGCAATCAAATAGGATATCGAAGTAGCAGAAACAATCAAAGAGGAAATTAAAGTTGAGTAAGCAATCAAAGAGGATATCGAGGTGGTAGGAGCATTCTAAGCGGATGACGAAGTGAAAAAAGCAATCAAAGACGATATCGAAGTGGAAGAAACAGTCAAAAACGATATCGAGGTGGAATAAGCAATCAAAGAGGATATTGAAGTGGAAGAAGCAATCAAATAGGATATCGAAGTAGGAAAAACAACCTAAGAGGAAATTGAAGTTGACTAAGGAATCAAAGAGGATACCGAGGTGGTAGACGTATTCAAAGAGGATGACGAAGTGAAAAAGCAATCAAAGACGATATCGAAGTGAAACAAATAGTCGAAGACGATATCGAAAAGGAAGAAGCAATCTTAGAGGATATCGAAGTGGAAGAAGCAATCAAAGAAGATATCGAAGTGTAAGAAGCCATCACAGAGGATATCGTAGTGAAAATGCGATCAAAAACGATATCGAAGATGAAGACGCAATCAAAGAGAATATTGCAGTGCAAGAAGCAATCAAAAGGAAATCGAAGATGATATCGAATTGGTAGAAGCAATAAAAGAGGATATTGAAGTGAAAAAAGCAATCAAATAGGATATCGAAGTAGCAGAAACAATTAAAGAGGAAATTGAAATTGAGTAAAAGACGTCGAGGACAAGGATAAAAATAAAAACGGTTTCACCAAAAACTTATACTAATATTTTGTAAAAGTTTCCTCGAGCTATCTCTTCCCGTTTAAAAGATACGAGCGATTTAAGATTTGTATTAAAACCCATAATTTTGTAGAGTGGAAATTGTAGTAAAAGAAGCAATTAAGAAAATATATAAGTAGAAAAAGCAATAAAAAGGATATCAAAGTGGAAGAAGCAAAAATAGAGGATATCGAGGTGAAAGAAGCATTCAAAGTGGAAGACGAAGTAAGAGAAGCATTCATAAAGGATGTCAAGGGCAATGATGGTATAAAAAAAAATGCATAATAAAAAAATAAAAAATAATTGACGTTCCAAAGTGATCATTGTGGATGAGGCGTAATTAAAAAAATGATGTACCAAAATGATCACAGTGGATGTTGCATAATAAAAAAAAATAATTGACGTTCCAAAGTGATCATTGTGGATGAGGCATAATTAAAAAAAATGATGTACCAAAATATCACAGTGGATGTTGCATAATAAAAAAAAAAAATTGACGTTCCAAAGTGATCATAGTGGATGAGGCATAATTGAAAAAAAAATGATGTTCCAAAATGATCACAGTGGATGATGCATAATAAAAAAAAAATAATTGACGTTCCAAAGTGATCATTGTGGATGAGGCATAATTAAAAAAAATGATGTACCAAAATGAAAACAGTGGATGTTGCATAATAAAAAAAAATTGACGTTCCAAAGTGATCATTGTGGATGAGGCATAATTAAAAAAAATGTGGATGTTCCAAAATAAACATGATGAACGTTGCATACTAAAAAAAAAAAAAAAAATTTGGATGTTTCAAAATGATGATGATGACCTTTGCAAAAACTATGAAAGTTATCTCATGTCCCTCCACCACCATTATATAGAATCAAGCAAATTTACAGTAATTTTATAGTACACACAAGCCGTGGGCTCTCTACAAAAACAGTATGAAAATTACGGCAAACGAAATATACGGTTTACGGTATTCATACAGAAATATTTTGTATGGGACAATTTTTTTTTTGTATGAAAGTCAATTTTTTTTTCATGGAACCGGATATAAAAAAATGTCCTCTGCAACATTAGTTTTTGCACCAACGCTGTAAGACTTATACTTTCCGAGATACGAGGTGGATGGGAGCGAATGGGGGACAAAAGGGGTACTTTAGGATTTATTCCCAACTCACCGAAACTCCCTCTATACGATCCCACCAAACATTTCCCCCCTACGAGGTGGCATCTGGGAGAACAATGATGTCAATCAGTCAGTGAGTCAGTGGTAATCGAGCTTTATATAATATAATAACTAGAGGTTGCGTAGTGCGCGAGTTGCACGCAACTCGCGTGTTATTGTTTTTGTCGAAGAAGCAATCAAAGAGGATTTCGAGCTGTTAAAAGCGATCAAAAAGGATATCCATGTGTAAGAAGCAGTCAAAGACGATATCGAAATGGAAGAAGCAATCAAATCAAAGAAGATATCCAAATGGAAGCAGCAATCAAATATGATTTCGAAGTGCAAGAAGCAATCAAACAGGATATTGAAGTGAAAGCAGCAATCAAATAGGATATCGAATTAGCAGAAACTATTAAAGAGGAAATTGAAGTTGAGTAAGCAATCAAAGAGGATACCGAGGTGGTAGAAGCATTCTAAGATGACGAAGTGAAAAAAGCAATCAAAGACGATATCGAAGTGGAAGAAGCAATCAAAGAAGGTATCGAAGTGGAAGAAGCAATCTTAGAGGATATCGAAGTGGAAGAAGCAATCAAAGAAGATATCGAAGTGTAAGAAGCCATCACAGAGGATATTGAAGTGAAAATGCTATCAAAAACCATATCGAAGATAAAGACGCAATCAAAGAGAATATTGCAGTGCAAGAAGCAATCAAAAGGAAATCGAAGATGATATCGAATTGGTAGAAGCAATAAAAGAGGATATCAAAGTGGAAGAAGCAATCAAAGAGGATATCGAGCTGTTAAAAGCTATCGAAGAGGATATCCATGTGTAAGAAGCAGTCAAAGACGATATCTAAATGGAAGAAGCAATGAAATCATAGAGGATTTCCAAGTGGACGCAGCATTCAAAGATGATATCGAAGTGGAAGAAGCAATCAAATAGGATATCGAAGTAGCAGAAACAATCAAAGAGGAAATTGAAATTGAGTAAAAGACGTCGAGGACAATGATAAAAATAAAAAAACGGTTCCACCAAAAACTTATACCAATATTTTGTAAAAGTTTCCTCGAGCTATCTCTTCCCGTTTAAAAGATACGAGCGATTTAAGTTTTGTATGAAACCCCATAATTTTGTAGAGTGGAAATTGAAGTAAAAGAAGCAATTGAAGAAAACATATAAGTAGAAAAAGCAATTAAAAAGGATATCAAAGTGGAAGAAGCAAAAATAGAGGATATCGAGGTGAAAGAAGCATTCAAGGAGGAAGACCAAGTGAGAGAAGTATTTAAAAAGGATGTCAAGGGCAATGATGGTATTAAAAAAACTATTCCAACAAAAATTTGTACCAATATTTTGTAAAAGTTTGCTACACGTAACTCTTCCCGTTTAGAAGATACGAGCGATTTAAGATTTGTATTTTGTAGAGTGGAAATTGAAGTAACAGAAGCAATTGAAGAAAATATATAAGTAGAAAAAGCAATTAAAAAGGATATCAAAGTGGAAGAAGCAAAAATAGAGGATATCGAGTTGAAAGAATCATTCAAAGTGGAAGACGAAGTGAAAGAAGCATTTAAAAAGGATGTCAAGGGCAATGATGGTATTAAAAAAACTATTCCAACAAAAATTTGTACCAATATTTTGTAAAAGTTTGCTACACGTAACTCTTCCCGTTTAGAAGATACGAGCGATTTAAGATTTCTATTTTGTAGAGTGGAAATTGAAGTAACAGAAGCAATTGAAGAAAATATATAAGTAGAAAAAGCAATTAAAAAGGATATCAAAGTGGAAGAAGCAAAAATAGAGGATATCGAGTTGAAAGAATCATTCAAAGTGGAAGACGAAGTGAAAGAAGCATTTAAAAAGGATGTCAAGGGCAATGTGGTATTAAAAAAACTACTCCACCAAAAATTAGTACCAATATTTTGTAAAAGTTTGCTACGCGTAACTCTTCCCGTTTAGAAGATACGAGCGATTTAAGATTTGTATTAAAACCCATAATTTTGTAGAGTGGGAATTGAAGTAAAAGAAGCAATTGAAGAAAATATATAAGTAGAAAAAGCAATTAAAAAGGATATCAATGTGAAAGAAGCAAAAATAGAGGATATCGAGGTTAAAGAAGCATTCAAGGAGGAAGACCAAGTGAGAGAAGCATTCAAAAAGGATGTCAAGCGCAATGATGGTATTAAAAAAACCATTCCACCAAAAATTTGTACCAATATTTTGTAAAAGTTTGCTACGCGTAACTCTTCCCGTTTAGAAGATACGAGCGATTTAAGATATGTATTAAAACCCATAATTTTGAAGAGTCGATATTGAAGTAAGAGAAGTAATTGAAGAAAATATAAAAATAGAAAAAACAATTCAAAAGTATATTGAAGTAAAAATGCCATCAAAGAGGATTTCGAAGTTATAGAAACAATTAAAGAGGATATCAATGTGGAAGAAACATTCGAAAACGAAAAGGAAGTGAGAGAAGAATTCAAAATAATGGCAAGGGCGATGATGACCGTAAAATAACGATTCCACTAAAAATTTGTGATACAAAAAAAATTAATTTTCCAAAATGATCACAGTGGATGTTGCATAATAAAAAAAAATTGACGTTCCAAAATGATCATGCGGATGAGGCAAAATTAAAAAAAAATTATGTTCCAAAATGATCACAGTGGATGATGCATAATAAAAAAAATTGTCGTTCCAAAGTGATCATTGTGGATGAGGCGTAATTAAAAAAATGATGTACCAAAATGATCACAGTGGATGTTGCATAATACAAAAAAATAATAATAATTGACGTTCCAAAGTGATCATTGTGGATGAGGCATAATTAAAAAAAATGATGTTCCAAAATGATCACAGTGGATGATGCATAATAAAAAAAAAAATTATGTTCCAAAGTGATCATTGTGGATGAGGCATAATTAAAAAAATGATGTACCAAAATGATTACAGTGGATGTTGCATAATAAAAAAAATAATTGACGTTCCAAAGTGATCATTGTGGATGAGGCATAATAAAAAAAATTATGTACCAAAATGATCACAGTGGATGTTGCATAATACAAAAAAAAAAAAAATTGACGTTCCAAAGTGATCATTGTGGATGAGGCATAATTAAAAAATTGACGTTCCAAAATGATCATGTGGATGAGGCAAAATTAAAAAAAAATTATGTTCCAAAATGATCACAGTGGATGATGCATAATAAAAAAAAAATTGACGTTCCAAAGTGATCATTGTGGATGAGGCGTAATTAAAAAAATGATGTACCAAAATGATCACAGTGGATGTTGCATAATACAAAAAAATAATAATAATTGACGTTCCAAAGTGATCATTGTGGATGAGGCATAATTAAAAAAAATGATGTTCCAAAATGATCACAGTGGATGATGCATAATAAAAAAAAATAATTGACGTTCCAAAGTGATCATTGTGGATGAGGCATAATTAAAAAAAATTATGTGTTGCATAATAAAAAAAAATAATTGACGTTCCAAAGTGATCATTGTGGATGAGGCGTAATTAAAAAAATGATGTACCAAAATGATTACAGTGGATGTTGCATGATAAAAAAAATAATTGACGTTCCAAAGTGATCATTGTGGATGAGGCATAATAAAAAAAATTATGTACCATAATGATCACAGTGGATGTTGCATAATACAAAAAAAAATAATAATAATTGACGTTCCAAAGTGATCATTGTGGATGAGGCATAATTAAAAAAAATTATGTACCAAAATGATCACAGTGGATGTTGCATAATACAAAAAAAAATAATTGACGTTCCAAAGTGATCATTGTGGATGAGGCATAATAAAAAAAATTATGTACCAAAATGATCATAGTGGATGTTGCATAATACAAAAAAAAATAATAATAATTGATGTTCCAAAGTGATCATTGTCGATGAGGCATAATTAAAAAAATGATGTTCCAAAATGATCACAGTGGATGATGCATAATAAAAAAAAAAATGACGTTCCAAAGTGATCATAGTGGATGAGGCATAATTGAAAAAAAAAAATGTTCCAAAATGATCACAGTGGATGATGCATAATAAAAAAATAAAAAAATAATTGACGTTCCAAAGTGATCATTGTGGATGAGGCGTAATTAAAAAAATGATGTACCAAAATGATCATAGTGGATGTTGCATAATAAAAAAAAAAAAAAAAATTGACGTTCCAAAAGTGATCATTGTGGATGAGGCATAATTTAAAAAAAAATTGACGTTCCAAAGTGATCATTGTGGATGAGGCATAATTAAAAAAATTGATGTACCAAAATATCACAGTGGATGATGCATAATAAAAAATAAAAAATAATTGACGTTCCAAAGTGATCATTGTGGATGAGGCGTAATTAAAAAAATGATGTACCAAAATGATCACAGTGGATGTTGCATAATACAAAAAAAAAATAATAATTGACGTTCCAAAGTGATCATTGTGGATGAGGCATAATTAAAAAAAATTGATGTTCCAAAATGATCACAGTGGATGACGCATAATAAAAAAATAAGAAATAATTGACGTTCCAAAGTGATCATTGTGGATGAGGCGTAATTAAAAAAATGATGTACCAAAATGATCACAGTGGATGTTGCATAAAAAAAAAAAAATGACGTTCCAAAGTGATCATTGTGGATGAGGCATAATTGAAAAAAATGATGTACCAAAATATCACAGTGGATGTTGCATAATAAAAAAAAAATTGACGTTCCAAAGTGATCATAGTGGATGAGGCATAATTGAAAAAAAAAATGATGTTCCAAAATGATCACAGTGGATGATGCATAATAAAAAAAAATAATTGACGTTCCAAAGTGATCATTGTGGATGAGGCATAATTAAAAAAAATGATGTACCAAAATGAACACAGTGGATGTTGCATAATAAAAAAAAAAAAATTGACGTTCCAAAGTGATCATTGTGGATGAGGCATAATTAAAAAAATGTGGATGTTCCAAAATAAACATGATGAACGTTGCATACTAAAAAAAAAAAAAATGGATGTTCCAAAATGATGATGATGACCTTTGCAAAAACTATGAAAGTTATCTCATGCCCCTCCACCACCATTATATAGAATCAAGCAAATTTACAGTAATTTTATAGTACACACAAGCCGTGGGCTCCCTACAAAAACAGAATGAAAATTACGGCAAACGAAATATACGGTTTACGGTATTCATACAGAAATATTTTGTATGGGACAATTTTTTTTTTGTATGAAAGTCAATTTTTTTTTCATGGAACCGGATATAAAAAAATGTCCTCTGCAACATTAGTTTTTGCACCAACGCTGTAAGACTTATACTTTCCGAGATACAAGGTGGATGGGAGCGAATGGGGGACAAAAGGGGTACTTTAGGATTTATTCCCAACTCACCGGAACTCCCTCTATACGATACTACCAAACATTTCCCCCCTACGAGGTGGCATCTGGGAGAACAATGATGTCAATCAGTCAGTGAGTCAGTGGTAATCGAGCTTTATATAATATAACTAGAGGTTGCGTTGTGCGCGAGCTGCTCGCAGCTCGCGTGTTTTTCTTTTAGTCGAAGAAGTAATTAAAGAGGATATCGAGCTGTTAAAAGCCATCAAAGAGGATATCCATGTGTAAGAAGCAGTCAAAGACGATATCGAAATGGAAGAAGCAATCAAATCAAAGAGGATTTCCAAGTGGAAGCAGCAATCAAAGATGATATCGAAGTGGAAGAAGCAATCAAAGAGGATATTGAAGTGAAAGAAGCAATCAAATAGGATATCGAAGTAGCAGAAACAATTAAAGAGGAAATTAAAGTTATTAAAGTTGAGGAAGAAATCAAAGAGGATACCAAGGTGGTAGAAGCATTCTAAGAGGATGACGAAGTAAAAAAAGCAATCAAAGACGATATCGAAGTGGAAGAAGCAATCCAATGGATATTGAAGATGAAGAAGGAATAAAAGAGGATATCGAAGCGGAACAAGCAATCGTAGAGGATATCAAAGTTAAAAAAGCAATCAAAGAGGATACCAATGTGGAAGAAGCAATCAAAGAGGATATCGAAGTGGAACAAGCAATCAAAGAGAAAAAAATTGGATGTTCCAAAATGATCATGATAATAGTTGTATAAAAAAAATTGAACATTGCAAAAAAGATCATGATGAACGTTGCATAAAAAAAATCTGGACGTTCCAAAATGATCAGGATTGACGTTGCATAATATAAATGTATGTTGTAAAATGATAATGATCAAAAATTTGTACTAATATTTTGTCAACGTTTGCTAGTGCTATCTCTTCCCGTTTAGAAGATACGAGCGATTAAAGTTTTGTAAGAAAAATCATAAATTTGTTAATTGGATATCGAAGTGGAAGAAACTATCAAAGAGAATGTTGAAGTGGAAGAAACAATCAAATAGGATATCGAAGTGGCAGAAACAATCAAAGAGGAAATTGAAGTTGAGTAAGCAATCAAAGAGGATACCAAGGTGGTAGAAGCATTCAAAGAAGATGACGAAGTGAAAAAGCAATCAAAGACGATATCGAAATGGAAGAAGCAGTCAAAGACGATATCGAAGTGGGAGAAGCAATTAAAGAGGATATCGAAGTTAAAGAAGCAGTCAAAGATGATGTCGAAGTGGAAAAAACATTTAAAGAAGATGACGAAGTGAGAGAAGCATTCAAAAAGGATGTCAAGGATGACAATAAAAAAACAGTTCCACCAAAAATTTATACTAATATTTTGTACAAGTTTGCTAGGGCTATCTCTTCCCGTTTAGAAGATACGAGCGATTGAAGTTTTGTATGAAAGACCACAATTTTGTAGAGAGCATAATGAAGTAACTGAAGCAATTAAAGAGGATATGAAAGTAGAAGAAGCATTTTAAAGGGATAACGAAGTGGAACATGCAAAAATAGAAGATGTCGAGGCGGAAGAAACAATCAAAGAGGATATCGAAGTGGAAGAAGCAATCAAAGAGGGTATCGAAGTGGAAAAAGCAATCAAAGAGGGTATCGAAGGGGAAGAAGCCATCACAGAGGATATCGAAGTGAAAATGCTATCAAAGACGATATCGAAGATGAAGACGCAATCAAAGAGAATAATGCAGTGCAAGAAGCAATCAAAAGGAAATCGAAGATGATATCGAAGTGGAAGGAGTAAACAAAGAGGATATTGAAGTGGGAGAAGCAATCAAATAGGATATCGAAGTAGCAAAAACAATCAAAGAGGAAATTGAAGTTGACTAAGGAATCAAAGAGGATACCGAGTTGGTAGAAGTATTCAAAGAGGATGACGAAGTGAAAAAAGCAATCAAAGACGATATCGAAGTGAAAGAAATAGTCAAAGACGATATCAAAATGGAACAAGCAATCAAAGCGGATATCGAAGTGGAAGAAGCAATCAAAGAGGATGTCAAAGTGGAAGAAGCCATCACAGGATATCGAAGTAAAAATGAAATCAAAAACGATATCGAATATGAAGACGCAATCAAAGAAAATATTGCAGTGCAAGAAGCAATCAAACGGAAATCAAAGAGGAAGGAGCCCTTACAGAGGATACCGAAGTGAAAATGCCATCAAAGAGGATATCAAAGATGAAGAAGCAATCCAATGGATATTGAAGATGAAGAAGGAATAAAAGAGGATATCGAAGTGGAACAAGCAATTGTAGAGGATATCAAAGTTAAAGAAGCAATCAAATAGGATATCAATGTGGAAGAAGCAATCAAAGAGGATATCGAAGTGGAACAAGCAATCAAAGAGAAAAAAATTGGATGTTCCAAAATGATCATGATAATAGTTGTATAAAAAAAATTGAACGTTGCAAAAAAGATCATGATGAACGTTGCATAAAAAAAATCTGGACGTTCCAAAATGATCAGGATTGACGTTGCATAATATAAATGTATGTTGTAAAATGATTATGATCAAAAATTTGTACTAATATTTTGTCAAAGTTTGCTAGTGCTATCTCTTCCCGTTTAGAAGATACGAGCGATTAAAGTTTTGTAAGAAAAATCATAAATTTGATGATTGGATATCGAAGTGGAAGAAACTATCAAAGAGAATGTTGAAGTGGAAGAAGCAATCAAATAGGATATCGAAGTGGCAGAAACAATCAAAGCGGAAATTGAAGTTGAGTAAGCAATCAAAGAGGATACCAAGGTGGTAGAAGCATTCAAAGAAGATGACGAAGTGAAAAAGCAATCAAAGACAATATCGAAATGGAAGAAGCAGTCAAAGAGGATATCGAAGTGGGAGAAGCAATCAAAGAGGATATCGAAGTTAAAGAAGCAGTCAAAGATGATGTCGAAGTGGAAAAAACATTCAAAGAAGATGATGAAGTGAGAGAAGCATTCAAAAAGGATGTCAAGGATGACAATAAAAAAACAGTTGCACCAAAAATTTATACCAATATTTTGTACAAGTTTGCTAGGGCTATCTCTTCCCGTTTAGAAGATACGAGCGGTTGAAGTTTTGTATGAAAGACCACAATTTTGTAGAGAGCATAATGAAGTAACTGAAGCAATTAAAGAGGATATGAAAGTAGAAGAAGCATTTTAAAGGGATAACGAAGTGGAACATGCAAAAATAGAAGATGTCGAGGCGGAAGAAACAATCAAAGAGGATATCGAAGTGGAAGAAGCAATCAAAGAGAATATTCGAATAGTGGATGTCGCATAATAAAAAAAATTGACGTTCCAAAATGATCATAGTGGATGAGGCATAAATAAAAAAAAATTGATGTTCCAAAATGATCACAGTGGATGTTGCATAATAAAAAAAAAATTGACGTTCCAAAAGTGATCATTGTGGATGTTGCATAATAAAAAAAAAATGACGTTCCAAAATGATCATGTGGATGAGGCATAATTTAAAAAAAATGATGTTCCAAAATGATCACAGTGGATGATGCATAATACAAAAAAAATAACAATAATTGACGTTCCAAAGTGATCATTGTGGATGAGGCATAATTAAAAAAAATGATGTTCCAAAATGATCACAGTGGATGTTGCATAATAAAAAATAATTGACGTTCCAAAGTGATCATTGTGGATGAGGCGTAATTAAAAAAATGATGTACCAAAATGATCACAGTGGATGTTGCATAATAAAAAAAATAATAATTGACGTTCCAAAGTGATCATTGTGGATGAGGCATAATTGAAAAAAAAATGATGTTACAAAATGATCACAGTGGATGATGCATAATAAAAAAAAATAATAATTGACGTTCCAAAGTGATCATTGTGGATGAGGCATGATTAAAAAAATGATGTACCAAAATGATCACAGTGGATGTTGCATAATAAAAAATAATTGACGTTCCAAAGTGATCATTGTGGATGAGGCGTAATTAAAAAAATGATGTACCAAAATGATCACAGTGGATGTTGCATAATAAAAAAAATAATAATTGACGTTCCAAAGTGATCATTGTGGATGAGGCATAATTGAAAAAAAAATGATGTTACAAAATGATCACAGTGGATGATGCATAATAAAAAAAAATAATAATTGACGTTCCAAAGTGATCATTGTGGATGAGGCATAATTAAAAAAATGATGTACCAAAATGATCACAGTGGATGTTGCATAATAAAAAAAAAAATGACGTTTCAAAGTGATCATTGTGGATGAGGCATAATTGAAAAAAAATGATGTTACAAAATGATCACAGTGGATGATGCATAATAAAAAAAAAATAATTGACGTTCCAAAGTGATCATTGTGGATGAGGCATAATTAAAAAAATGATGTACCAAAATGATCACAGTGGATGTAGCATAATAAAAAAAAAATGACGTTTCAAAGTGATCATTGTGGATGAGGCATAATTAAAAAAATGTGGATGTTCCAAAATAAACATGATGAACGTTGCATACTAAAAAAAAAAAAAAAAATGGATGTTCCAAAATGATGATGATGACCTTTGCAAAAACTATGAAAGTTGTCTCATGCCCCTCCACCACCATTATATAGAAAGAATCAAGCAAATTTACAGTAATTTTATAGTACACACAAGCCATGGGCTCCCTACAAAACGGTATGAAAATTACGGCAAACGAAATATACGGTTTACGGTATTCATACAGAAATATTTTGTATGGGACAATTTTTTTTTTGTATGAAAGACAATTTTTTTTTCATGGATCCGGATATAAAAAAATGTCCTCAGCAACATTAGTTTTTGCACCAACGCTGTAAGACCTATACTTTCCGAGATACGATGTCGATGGGAGCGAATGGGGGACAAAAGGGGTACTTTAGGATTTATTCCCAACTCACCGGAACTCCCTCTATACGATCCCACCAAACATTTCCCCCCTACGAGGTGGCATCTGGGAGAACAATGATGTCAATCAGTCAGTGAGTCAGTGGTAATCGAGCTTTATATAATATAACTAGAGGTTGCGTTGTGCGCGAGCTGCTCGCAGCTCGCGTGTTTTTCTTTTAGTCGAAGAAGTAATTAAAGAGGATATCGAGCTGTTAAAAGCCATCAAAGAGGATATCCATGTGTAAGAAGCAGTCAAAGACGATATCGAAATGGAAGAAGCAATCAAATCAAAGAGGATTTCCAAGTGGAAGCAGCAATCAAAGATGATATCGAAGTGGAAGAAGCAATCAAAGAGGATATTGAAGTGAAAGAAGCAATCAAATAGGATATCGAAGTAGCAGAAACAATTAAAGAGGAAATTAAAGTTATTAAAGTTGAGGAAGAAATCAAAGAGGATACCAAGGTGGTAGAAGCATTCTAAGAGGATGACGAAGTAAAAAAAGCAATCAAAGACGATATCGAAGTGGAAGAAGCAATCCAATGGATATTGAAGATGAAGAAGGAATAAAAGAGGATATCGAAGCGGAACAAGCAATCGTAGAGGATATCAAAGTTAAAAAAGCAATCAAAGAGGATACCAATGTGGAAGAAGCAATCAAAGAGGATATCGAAGTGGAACAAGCAATCAAAGAGAAAAAAATTGGATGTTCCAAAATGATCATGATAATAGTTGTATAAAAAAAATTGAACATTGCAAAAAAGATCATGATGAACGTTGCATAAAAAAAATCTGGACGTTCCAAAATGATCAGGATTGACGTTGCATAATATAAATGTATGTTGTAAAATGATAATGATCAAAAATTTGTACTAATATTTTGTCAACGTTTGCTAGTGCTATCTCTTCCCGTTTAGAAGATACGAGCGATTAAAGTTTTGTAAGAAAAATCATAAATTTGTTAATTGGATATCGAAGTGGAAGAAACTATCAAAGAGAATGTTGAAGTGGAAGAAACAATCAAATAGGATATCGAAGTGGCAGAAACAATCAAAGAGGAAATTGAAGTTGAGTAAGCAATCAAAGAGGATACCAAGGTGGTAGAAGCATTCAAAGAAGATGACGAAGTGAAAAAGCAATCAAAGACGATATCGAAATGGAAGAAGCAGTCAAAGACGATATCGAAGTGGGAGAAGCAATTAAAGAGGATATCGAAGTTAAAGAAGCAGTCAAAGATGATGTCGAAGTGGAAAAAACATTTAAAGAAGATGACGAAGTGAGAGAAGCATTCAAAAAGGATGTCAAGGATGACAATAAAAAAACAGTTCCACCAAAAATTTATACTAATATTTTGTACAAGTTTGCTAGGGCTATCTCTTCCCGTTTAGAAGATACGAGCGATTGAAGTTTTGTATGAAAGACCACAATTTTGTAGAGAGCATAATGAAGTAACTGAAGCAATTAAAGAGGATATGAAAGTAGAAGAAGCATTTTAAAGGGATAACGAAGTGGAACATGCAAAAATAGAAGATGTCGAGGCGGAAGAAACAATCAAAGAGGATATCGAAGTGGAAGAAGCAATCAAAGAGGGTATCGAAGTGGAAAAAGCAATCAAAGAGGGTATCGAAGGGGAAGAAGCCATCACAGAGGATATCGAAGTGAAAATGCTATCAAAGACGATATCGAAGATGAAGACGCAATCAAAGAGAATAATGCAGTGCAAGAAGCAATCAAAAGGAAATCGAAGATGATATCGAAGTGGAAGGAGTAAACAAAGAGGATATTGAAGTGGGAGAAGCAATCAAATAGGATATCGAAGTAGCAAAAACAATCAAAGAGGAAATTGAAGTTGACTAAGGAATCAAAGAGGATACCGAGTTGGTAGAAGTATTCAAAGAGGATGACGAAGTGAAAAAAGCAATCAAAGACGATATCGAAGTGAAAGAAATAGTCAAAGACGATATCAAAATGGAACAAGCAATCAAAGCGGATATCGAAGTGGAAGAAGCAATCAAAGAGGATGTCAAAGTGGAAGAAGCCATCACAGGATATCGAAGTAAAAATGAAATCAAAAACGATATCGAATATGAAGACGCAATCAAAGAAAATATTGCAGTGCAAGAAGCAATCAAACGGAAATCAAAGAGGAAGGAGCCCTTACAGAGGATACCGAAGTGAAAATGCCATCAAAGAGGATATCAAAGATGAAGAAGCAATCCAATGGATATTGAAGATGAAGAAGGAATAAAAGAGGATATCGAAGTGGAACAAGCAATTGTAGAGGATATCAAAGTTAAAGAAGCAATCAAATAGGATATCAATGTGGAAGAAGCAATCAAAGAGGATATCGAAGTGGAACAAGCAATCAAAGAGAAAAAAATTGGATGTTCCAAAATGATCATGATAATAGTTGTATAAAAAAAATTGAACGTTGCAAAAAAGATCATGATGAACGTTGCATAAAAAAAATCTGGACGTTCCAAAATGATCAGGATTGACGTTGCATAATATAAATGTATGTTGTAAAATGATTATGATCAAAAATTTGTACTAATATTTTGTCAAAGTTTGCTAGTGCTATCTCTTCCCGTTTAGAAGATACGAGCGATTAAAGTTTTGTAAGAAAAATCATAAATTTGATGATTGGATATCGAAGTGGAAGAAACTATCAAAGAGAATGTTGAAGTGGAAGAAGCAATCAAATAGGATATCGAAGTGGCAGAAACAATCAAAGCGGAAATTGAAGTTGAGTAAGCAATCAAAGAGGATACCAAGGTGGTAGAAGCATTCAAAGAAGATGACGAAGTGAAAAAGCAATCAAAGACAATATCGAAATGGAAGAAGCAGTCAAAGAGGATATCGAAGTGGGAGAAGCAATCAAAGAGGATATCGAAGTTAAAGAAGCAGTCAAAGATGATGTCGAAGTGGAAAAAACATTCAAAGAAGATGATGAAGTGAGAGAAGCATTCAAAAAGGATGTCAAGGATGACAATAAAAAAACAGTTGCACCAAAAATTTATACCAATATTTTGTACAAGTTTGCTAGGGCTATCTCTTCCCGTTTAGAAGATACGAGCGGTTGAAGTTTTGTATGAAAGACCACAATTTTGTAGAGAGCATAATGAAGTAACTGAAGCAATTAAAGAGGATATGAAAGTAGAAGAAGCATTTTAAAGGGATAACGAAGTGGAACATGCAAAAATAGAAGATGTCGAGGCGGAAGAAACAATCAAAGAGGATATCGAAGTGGAAGAAGCAATCAAAGAGAATATTCGAATAGTGGATGTCGCATAATAAAAAAAATTGACGTTCCAAAATGATCATAGTGGATGAGGCATAAATAAAAAAAAATTGATGTTCCAAAATGATCACAGTGGATGTTGCATAATAAAAAAAAAATTGACGTTCCAAAAGTGATCATTGTGGATGTTGCATAATAAAAAAAAAATGACGTTCCAAAATGATCATGTGGATGAGGCATAATTTAAAAAAAATGATGTTCCAAAATGATCACAGTGGATGATGCATAATACAAAAAAAATAACAATAATTGACGTTCCAAAGTGATCATTGTGGATGAGGCATAATTAAAAAAAATGATGTTCCAAAATGATCACAGTGGATGTTGCATAATAAAAAATAATTGACGTTCCAAAGTGATCATTGTGGATGAGGCGTAATTAAAAAAATGATGTACCAAAATGATCACAGTGGATGTTGCATAATAAAAAAAATAATAATTGACGTTCCAAAGTGATCATTGTGGATGAGGCATAATTGAAAAAAAAATGATGTTACAAAATGATCACAGTGGATGATGCATAATAAAAAAAAATAATAATTGACGTTCCAAAGTGATCATTGTGGATGAGGCATGATTAAAAAAATGATGTACCAAAATGATCACAGTGGATGTTGCATAATAAAAAATAATTGACGTTCCAAAGTGATCATTGTGGATGAGGCGTAATTAAAAAAATGATGTACCAAAATGATCACAGTGGATGTTGCATAATAAAAAAAATAATAATTGACGTTCCAAAGTGATCATTGTGGATGAGGCATAATTGAAAAAAAAATGATGTTACAAAATGATCACAGTGGATGATGCATAATAAAAAAAAATAATAATTGACGTTCCAAAGTGATCATTGTGGATGAGGCATAATTAAAAAAATGATGTACCAAAATGATCACAGTGGATGTTGCATAATAAAAAAAAAAATGACGTTTCAAAGTGATCATTGTGGATGAGGCATAATTGAAAAAAAATGATGTTACAAAATGATCACAGTGGATGATGCATAATAAAAAAAAAATAATTGACGTTCCAAAGTGATCATTGTGGATGAGGCATAATTAAAAAAATGATGTACCAAAATGATCACAGTGGATGTAGCATAATAAAAAAAAAATGACGTTTCAAAGTGATCATTGTGGATGAGGCATAATTAAAAAAATGTGGATGTTCCAAAATAAACATGATGAACGTTGCATACTAAAAAAAAAAAAAAAAATGGATGTTCCAAAATGATGATGATGACCTTTGCAAAAACTATGAAAGTTGTCTCATGCCCCTCCACCACCATTATATAGAAAGAATCAAGCAAATTTACAGTAATTTTATAGTACACACAAGCCATGGGCTCCCTACAAAACGGTATGAAAATTACGGCAAACGAAATATACGGTTTACGGTATTCATACAGAAATATTTTGTATGGGACAATTTTTTTTTTGTATGAAAGACAATTTTTTTTTCATGGATCCGGATATAAAAAAATGTCCTCAGCAACATTAGTTTTTGCACCAACGCTGTAAGACCTATACTTTCCGAGATACGATGTCGATGGGAGCGAATGGGGGACAAAAGGGGTACTTTAGGATTTATTCCCAACTCACCGGAACTCCCTCTATACGATCCCACCAAACATTTCCCCCCTACGAGGTGGCATCTGGGAGAACAATGATGTCAATCAGTCAGTGAGTCAGTGGTAATCGAGCTTTATATAATATAATAATAACTAGAGGTTGCGTTGTGCGCGAGCTGCTCGCAGCTCGCGTGTTTTTCTTTTAGTCGAAGAAGTAATTAATGAGGGTATCGAGGTTGCGTTGTGCGCGAGCTGCTCGCAGCTCGCGAGGGTAATGTATTGTTTGATAGAAATCCCCCCCTTCGTAACTCTGACAAAACCAAATCATATAAGGCTAAAACATGTATTTTAAGAAGGAACCTTAAAAATAAGTAAGTTGATTTAAGGATACTTCTACTTACAATTTTATAACTTACATAAACAATCAATAGTTTTGTATCATAATCAGCAAATTCGTGGATACTTACTTAATATTTATTAATTCTTTAATGATGCAATTAGGTATGTAAGAATGGCGAGACGGGTTAGTTTAATAAATCCCACCAGCTTTAACCATTCCAAAGTCTACTGTGCCCGTATTAGCAGTAGGCCGTTAGGGTGTTTCCCGCAGAGGCGTACAAGGTCAGTTAATATCTATAAATTAAACAATTGAGAAGTTGGTATATATATTTTATTATTTTCTACATTGGGTATACCTTATAATCATCATCATATCAGCAGCCACAGGAAGTAGACTGCTGAACATAATATGTCAAGTAAAAAAGTAATATGAACGTATTTTAATAATCCTTCTCATATATCTCTAGAGCAACCAATCTCATCTCTCTCAACAAACTAATGCTATTAAATTTGAATACTCATTGACAAATGAAATAGTTAATAGATTTGAATCAGTTGATAATTTTCATATTATCTTTGCTTGACTCGGCGTTCGCCACCATCCTCAATGAGCTGTAATGAGATGCCAGTCGCAGTCGTTCCAGTTGTTGTCTGTTCGAAAACAAAAAATATATGAGATGTGGTTTTTAATAAAATATTTAACGCGAGATACTTATATCAATATATAGGTTTTTAAATTTTCTTAATTTTTTTTCATCTATGTACACACCTCGCTGTATCAACTTATACACCGTACTTCTGGCAAATAAATATCATTTCATTTCACCTTATATTCAATAAAGAACATGTAGAACTCAACAAAAATAGAAACATTTGGGATTTATGCGCATATTTTTTGTAATAATATTTAATAGTCACATTATCCACACAAACTGACGTGACGGCCCTCCTGAATACCATGATTTTACGAAGTTAGCGTCGCCTATCTGCTACTCAGTGCATACGCTTTATAAAAACATAACATAATATTATAAGTATGTTTCTATGTTTGTTTGTTCATCAAGGGTAGGTATATTAAAATATCGAAAAAATTGTCGTAAAGTGTAAACAGCATGCCTGCCTATTTAGATAGGAAAACATGGTTTGTCTTCCTGTTGCAATACTCAGGGGCAGGGTTCATATGTGAAACAAACTATATACTACTTGTAATTAGTCCATTGAAAAGTTACATTTGGGGTTGCGTTTTTTAGAGGACGCAATTTTATTTTTTTGATGTATAGTGGCGGTCAGTGTAAAGCTAAAACCAAGTTTGGGGGATCGCCACCCTTGTCCCACGGCCGCCATCTTGAAAATAGGGGTTGAAATGGTTTTTACGATATATCTCTTAAACTATTAATTTGATAAAAAAATTTTGTTAACATTTTTTGTTGCAAATTAAATTCTCTACAACTTTGGTCCAGTAACTTTTTGTAGTAGAACTATAAATAAAAAAGTTATAAGCGAAAATGTTCAGAAATTCGAGAAAAAAATTATATTTTTCGATATAACTTTTTTTTTATCATTTTAGCTTTACACTGACCCCCCCTAAACATCAAAAAAATAAAATTGCGTCCTCTAAAAAACGCAAGGTAAGGCCTAAAAAATGTAACATTTCAATGGACTAAATAACTTTGTCACCATGTGAAAGCAACAAATGTATTGAGTAGTAGAGTTCCTTGTGAAAGGGCTCGCCTGGAAAGTACTACCATCATACCTATTTCTGCTGCCAAGCAGCATTACTGTGTTTCGGTATGAAGGTGATTGCTGGTGAAATTACTGGCATATGAGGCTTTACATCTGTATGTCTAAAGTTGATGGACGCAGGGTACTGCAACGTAGAGGTCTGTGACCTACGTTATAAGGCAGTTCTTTGTTAAAGGCGATGGTTACCACTTAACATCAGGTGGGCCATAAGCTTGTTTCATTACCAGGTAGCATTAAAAAACCCTGATTAGCATTTATGACTTGGATTAAAAGTAAGCTACTTTTTAAAATCGACAGTGGAAGCTAGTTTATAAAATACATATTTTTATTACCTGGTTTCACTTCGGATGGTGTCTTAAATGATGCGCGTCGGTCAGTGTCCTTATCCAGTAGCCACTACTGGACTAAGTGGTAAGTAGGTGTTAGCATAGTAATATTGTTGTATTGTTTTGTAGTAACTTTGTGGTAGTATGCATGATTCGTTTTCAATGTTCCATCAGTATCAAAACAGTATTTCCTATCATTTTGGATTTCTTCTGCAATGCTCATTCTGTGTTTAAATGGACATTTCACTTCCACTATGGCATCATCTCCAACAATTCCGTCAGGTGATGCTACTAAAGCACCTGAGTTGTGAAGCCAAAACCCAGTCGGAGAGACTTTCTTCTGTGTTGCTTCCTCGAAGAGTTTTAAAGCCACCTCTTCATGAGTTATTCCCCACTGGATACTTTTAACACCATCCAGATTTAATGATGAAATAATGATGGAGGAAATCTGAAATAAACAGAATAAAGTATTGGTAGTGTTCCTTGCGACTCAGCATAACAAATGCAAAACTTGTGCAAATATGTACCTGTTACGCTGCACAGCAGCAATTACAATCCCAAAATTGCTTGCAGTAATGCAGCCTAGCCTTATTTCATGCCACAGAGGATTACATCTTTAATAATAATAAATATTGCTGGACATTTCACACAGCGCTATCTAGCCCCAAATTAAGCAGAGCTTGTACTATGGGAACCAGATAACTGATAGAATACTTACTTTTAAACATTTTTTTTTTTGTAAATACATACTTATAATATATAGAGAAACAGCCAGACCCGGAATAAATATCTGTAGATCATGCAAACATTTGTTCCGCAGCGGGGATCGAACCCGCTACCTCCTGCGTCTCAGGCGGCTATGCGCCCACTGCACCACGGAGGTCGTCAAATAGTGCCATGTGCTTTGCCCAATAGTGGCATGTGCAATGGCCAAAATCTCTTTGTGGGAAACCTTTATATTGTGCAGTATGTCGTTTTTACAGCAAAATATAGTACTTACTGATATCGCTAGTCAATTTTTCATTATACAATTAAAAATATTACGGCTTACCTCTGTTGAGTACTTCTTATTTTTCATTGATGCAAATATCTGTCCTCTCAGAATCTCCAAAGAACCATCATACATGACCGACCACTATCGTAACTCTTTTCACCTTTCTTGAATACAGAAATTTCGTTCTTAAATTGCTCTATGATTGTACCCAAACTTACAACCGCAGACATTTTATTTATTATGAAAAAGCTAAAATTACAAAAATCGCTCGTCGAAACCTGTTTGTTTTTACCCAAACGTCAAAATCCGCCATCTTGTTACGTCATACTTCCACAGTTCACTCGGTATGATACAGTGTAAATAATACAGTAAGTCAACCAGCTAGCGTGACTGTGTACATATAGTCACGTATGTAGGTACTTATCCGTTGTATATAAAGTAAAGTAAAAAGTAAAGTCCGCACATTGGCATACAAGAAGTTGAGGCACGACTTAGTGGTTTGTAAATTCTGATAGGTGTGACATAGTTGGTAAGTATTCATGTCTTCATGAGATTGAGGGTTAGGCATATATACTCATAATTCTTGGCTGAGCTCTTTAAGGTGTTTGATCAGGATACATTCGGACCTATTTCTCTCCAAGCACACTTTCAGAGGACGCACCTTACCAGTGAAAAATTGCCGAAATATCATCTCGCATCGGTTTTATGTTAGTTTCTAATATGGATATGAGCGCGGTTATTACCTGGTGACATTCACAGCCGCATTCTCTTTAGACAAATCCGGTTGTAAGAACCGCTTGGACCTACTGTTTTTTCTGTATTCTGTGGCGAACGGCGAACACTCATTGTGTCGTTTACGCCAAGTTCGGGCAATATCGGACAGCACGCACAGGTGCGAATATAGAAAAAAATGCAACTGTCTCTTTTACGTTCCTGATGATTGGAGACAAATCGTCGTAAATGAGTCACTCAAGTTATTGGAATATAAGCTTTTAGCTACTGATTTTAAGACTTTCTTTTGCGTGGTAGTAATTTGCGTAAATATTTTGTATGGGACAATTTTTTTTTTGTATGAAAGACAATTTCTTTTTCATGGATCCGGATATAAAAAAATGTCCTCAGCAACATTAGTTTTTGCACCAACGCTGTAAGACTTATACTTTCCGAGATACGAGGTGGATGGGAGCGAATGGGGGACAAAAGGGGTACTTTAGGATTTATTCCCAACTCACCGGAACTCCCTCTATACGATCCCACCAAACATTTCCCCCCTACGAGGTGGCATCTGGGAGAACAATGATGTCAATCAGTCAGTGAGTCAGTGGTAATCGAGCTTTATATAATATAACTAGAGGTTGCGTTGTGCGCGAGCTGCTCGCAGCTCGCGTGTTTTTCTTTTAGTCGAAGAAGTAATTAAAGAGGATATCGAGCTGTTAAAAGCCATCAAAGAGGATATCCATGTGTAAGAAGCAGTCAAAGACGATATCGAAATGGAAGAAGCAATCAAATCAAAGAGGATTTCCAAGTGGAAGCAGCAATCAAAGATGATATCGAAGTGGAAGAAGCAATCAAAGAGGATATTGAAGTGAAAGAAGCAATCAAATAGGATATCGAAGTAGCAGAAACAATCAAAGAGGAAATTAAAGTTGAGGAAGAAATCAAAGAGGATACCAAGGTGGTAGAAGCATTCTAAGAGGATGACGAAGTAAAAAAAGCAATCAAAGACGATATCGAAGTGGAAGAAGCAATCCAATGGATATTGAAGATGAAGAAGGAATAAAAGAGGATATCGAAGCGGAACAAGCAATCGTAGAGGATATCAAAGTTAAAGAAGCAATCAAAGAGGATACCAATGTGGAAGAAGCAATCAAAGAGGATATCGAAGTGGAACAAGCAATCAAAGAGAAAAAAATTGGATGTTCCAAAATGATCATGATAATAGTTGTATAAAAAAAAATTGAACGTTGCAAAAAAGATCATGATGAACGTTGCATAAAAAAAAATGACGTTCCAAAATGATCACAGTGGATGATGCATAATAAAAAAAAAAAAAATTGACGTTCCAAAGTGATCATTGTGGATGAGGCGTAATTAAAAAAATGATGTACCAAAATGATCACAGTGGATGTTGCATAATAAAAAAAAAATTGACGTTCCAAAGTGATCATTGTGGATGAGGCATAATTTAAAAAAATGATGTACCAAAATATCACAGTGGATGTTGCATAATAAAAAAAAAATGACGTTCCAAAGTGATCATTGTGGATGAGGCATAATTAAAAAAAATGATGTACCAAAATGATCACAGTGGATGTTGCATAATAAAAAAAAATAATTGACGTTCCAAAGTGATCATTGTGGATGAGGCATAATTAAAAAAATGTGGATGTTCCAAAATAAACATGATGAACGTTGCATACTAAAAAAAAAAAAAAATTGGATGTTCCAAAATGATGATGATGACCTTTGCAAAAACTATGAAAGTTGTCTCATGCCCCTCCACAATCATTATATAGAATCAAGCAAATTTTACAGTAATTTTATAGTACACACAAGCCGTGGGCTCCCTACAAAAACAGTATGAAAATTACGGCAAACGAAATATACGGTTTACGGTATTCATACAGAAATATTTTGTATGGGACAATTTTTTTTTGTATGAAAGTCAATTTTTTTTTCATGGAACCGGATATAAAAAAATGTCCTCAGCAACATTAGTTTTTGCACCAACGCTGTAAGACCTATACTTTCCGAGATACGATGTCGATGGGAGCGAATGGGGGACAAAAGGGGTACTTTAGGATTTATTCCCAACTCACCGGAACTCCCTCTATACGATCCCACCAAACATTTCCCCCCTACGAGGTGGCATCTGGGAGAACAATGATGTCAATCAGTCAGTGAGTCAGTGGTAATCGAGCTTTATATAATATAACTAGAGGTTGCGTTGTGCGCGAGCTGCTCGCAGCTCGCGTGTTTTTCTTTTAGTCGACGAAGTAATTAAAGAGGATATCGAGCTGTTAAAAGTCATCAAAGAGGATATCCATGTGTAAGAAGCAGTCAAAGACGATATCGAAATGGCAGAAGCAATCAAATCAAAGAGGATTTCCAAGTGGAAGCAGCAATCAAAGAAGATATTGAAGTGAAAAAAGCAATCAAATAGGATATCGAAGTATCAGAATCAAATAATGAGGAAATTAACGTTGAGTAAGCAATCAAAGAGGATACCGAGGTTGTAGAAGCATTCTAAAAGGATGACGAAGTGAAAAAAGCAATCAAAGATGATATCGAGCTGTTAAAAGCTATCAAAGAGGATATCCATGTGTAAGAAGCAGTCAAAAAATATCGAAATGGAAGAAGCAATCGAATCAAAGAGGATATCGAAGTGGAAGAAGCCATCACAGAGGATATCGAAGTAAAATTGCTATCGAAGACGATATCGAAGATGAAGACGCAATGAAAGAGAATATTGCAGTGCAACAAGCAATCAAAAGGAAATCGAAGATGATATCGAAGTGGAAGAAGCAATCAAAGAGGATATTGAAGTGGAAGGAGCAATCAAATAGGATATCGAAGTGGCAGAAACAATCAAAGAGGAAATTGAAGTTGAGTAAGCAATCAAAGAGGATACCGAGGTGGTAGAAGCATTCTAAGAGGATGCCGAAGTGAAAAAAGCAATCAAAGATGATATCCCAGTAAAAGAAGCAATCAAAGACGATATCGAAGTAAAAGTAGCAATCAAATTGGATATCGAAGTTAATGAAGCAATCAAAGACGATATCAAAGTGGAAGAAGCAATCAAAGAAGATATCGAGATGGAAGAAACAAAAGTAGAGGATATCGAGGTGGAAGAAACAGTCAAAGAGGATGACGAAGGGAAAGAAGCATTCAAAGAGGAAGACGAAGTGAGAGAAGCATTCAAAAAGGACGTTGAGGACAATGATAAAAATAAAATAACGGTTAAACCAAAAACTTATACCAATATTTTGTAAAAGTTTCCCATAGCTATCTCTTTCCGTTTAGAAGATATGAGCGATTTAAGTTTTATATGAAAACTCATAATTTTGTAGAGTGGAAATTGAAGTAAAAGAAGCAATTAAAAATAATATATAAGTAGAAGAAGCAATTAAAAAGGATATCAAAGTGGAAGAAGCAAAAATAGAGGATATCGAGGTGAAAGAAGCATTCAAAGAGAAAGACAAAGTGAGAGAAGCATTCAAAAAGGATGTCAAGGGCAATGATGGTATTAAAAAAACTATTTCACCAAAAATTAGTACCAATATTTTGTAAAAGTTTGCTAAGGGTAACTCTTCCCGTTTAGAAGATACGAGCGATTTAAGATTTCTATTAAAACCCATAATTTTGTAGAGTGGAAATTGTAGTAAAAGAAGCAATTGAAGAAAATAATATCAGTAGAAAAAGCAATTAAAAAGGATATCAAAGTGGAAGAAGCAAAAATAGAGGATATCGAGGTGAAAGAAGCATTCAAAGCGGAAGACGAAGTAAGAGAAGCATTCAAAACATAACTCAAGGGCAATGATGGTATTAAAAAACTATTCCACCAAAAATTAGTACCAATATTTTGTAAAAGTTTGCTGGGGGTAACTCTTCCCGTTTAGAAGATACGAGCGATTTCAAATTTGCATTAAAACCCATAATTTTGTAAAGTGGATATTGAAGTAAAAGAAGTAATTGAAGAAAATATAAAATTAGAAAAAGCAATTCAAAAATATATATTGAAGTAAAAATGCCATCAAAGAGGATTTCGAAGTTGTAGAAACAATCAAAGAGGATATCAAAGTGGAAGAAACATTCGAAGACGAAAAGTAAGTGAGAGAAGAATTCAAAATGATGTCAAGGGCGATGATGACCGTAAAATAACGATTCCACCAAAAATTTGTGCTACCATATTATAAAAGTTTGTTATGTCTATCTCTTACCGTTTAAAAGATACGAACGATTAAAGTTTTTTAAGGAAAATCATAATTTTGATGAGAGGATATCGAAATGCAAGAAGCAATCAAAAAATATATCCAAGTAGAAGTCGCAATTAAAAAGTATATCGAAGTGGAAGAAGCCATCAAAGAGGATATCGAAGTGAGAGAAGCATGTAAAAAGACTGTCATGACAATGAAAAAACGATTTTACCCAAAATTTGTACTACCATTTTGTAAAAGTTTACTATGCCTATTTATTTTCGTTAAGTCGATACGAGCGATTAAAGTATTTAAAAAAAATCATAATTTTGTTGGTACGATATGAAAGTGGAAGAAACATTCAAAGAGGATATCGAAGTGGAAGATTCAATCAAAAAAGATATCCAAGTAGAAGAAGCAATTAACAAGTATTTCGACGTTCCAAAATGATCATAGTGGATGAGGCATAATTAAAATAAAATGATGTTCCAAAATGATCATAGTGGATGTTACATTATAAAAAAAAATTGACGATCCAAAATGATCACAGTGGATGTTGCATATTAAAAAAAAATTGACGTTCCAAAAGTGATCTTTGTGGATGAGGCATAATTAAAAAAAATTATTTTCCAAAATGATCACAAAGGATTTTGCATAATAAAAAAAAATTGACGTTCGAAAATGATCATTGTGGATGAGGCATAATTTAAAAAAAATTGATGTTCCAAAATGATCACACTGGATGCTGCATTTAAAAAAAAATTGACGTTCCAAAATGATCATTGTGGATGAGGCATAATTAAAAAAAAATTGATGTTCGAAAGCGATCACAGTGGATGTTGCATAATAAAAAAAATAACGTTTCAAAATGATCATTGTGGATGAGGCATAATTAAAAAAAAACTGATGTTCCAAAATGATCACAGTGGATGTTGCATAATAAAAAATAAAAAAAATTGACGTTCCAAAAGTGATCATTGTGGATGAGGCATAATTAAAAAAAATTTGATATTCCAAAATGATCACAAAGGATTTTGCATAATAAAAAAAAATTGACGTTCCAAAATGATCATTGTGGATGAGGCATAATTAAAAAAAAAATGATTTTCCAAAATGATCACAAAGGATTTTGCATAGTAAAAAAAAAATTGACGTTCCAAAGTGATCATTGTGGATGAGGCATAATTAAATAAAATGATGTACCAAAATATCACAGAGGATATTGCATAATAAAAAAAAAATGACGTTTCAAAGTGATCATAGTGGATGAGGCATAATTGAAAAAAAATGATGTTCCAAAATGATCACAGTGGATGATGCATAATAAAAAAATAAAAAATAATTGACGTTCCAAAGTGATCCTTGTGGATGAGGCGTAATTAAAAAAATGATGTACTAAAATGATCATAGTGGATGTTGCATAATAAAAAAAATAATTGACGTTCCAAAGTGATCATTGTGGATGAGGCATAATTAAAAAAAAATGATGTACCAAAATATCACAGTGGATGTTGTATAATAAAAAAAAATAATTGACGTTCCAAAGTGATCATAGTGGATGAGGCATAATTGAAAAAAAAAATGATGTTCCAAAATGATCACAGTGGATGATGCATCATAAAAAATAAAAAATAATTGACGTTCCAAAGTGATCATTGTGGATGAGGCGTAATTAAAAAAATGATGTACCAAAATGATCATAGTGGATGTTGCATAATAAAAAATAATAATAATTGACGTTCCAAAGTGATCATTGTGGGTGAGGCGTAATTAAAAAAACGATGTACCAAAATGATCACAGTGGATGTTGCACAATACAAAAAAAAATAATAATAATTGACGTTCCAAAGTGATCATTGTGGATGAGGCATAATTAAAAAAAATGATGTACCAAAATGATCACAGTGGATGTTACATAATAAAAAAAAAAAAAATAATTGACGTTCCAAAGTGATCCTTGTGGATGAGGCGTAATTAAAAAAATGATGTACTAAAATGATCATAGTGGATGTTGCATAATAAAAAAAATAATTGACGTTCCAAAGTGATCATTGTGGATGAGGCATAATTAAAAAAAAATGATGTACCAAAATATCACAGTGGATGTTGTATAATAAAAAAAAATAATTGACGTTCCAAAGTGATCATAGTGGATGAGGCATAATTGAAAAAAAAAATGATGTTCCAAAATGATCACAGTGGATGATGCATCATAAAAAATAAAAAATAATTGACGTTCCAAAGTGATCATTGTGGATGAGGCGTAATTAAAAAAATGATGTACCAAAATGATCATAGTGGATGTTGCATAATAAAAAAAAATTGACGTTCCAAAGTGATCATAGTGGATGAGGCATAAATGAAAAAAAATGATGTTCCAAAATGATCACAGTGGATGATGCATAATTAAAAAAAAATTGATGTTCCCAAATGAACATGATAAACGTTGCATAATAAAAAAACAGGGGAAAAAATTGACGTTCCAAAATGATCATTGTGGATGAGGCATAATTAAAAAAAAAATGATGTTCCAAAATGATCACAGTGGATGATGCATAATGAAAAAATAAAAAATAATTGACGTTCCAAAGTGATCATTGTGGATGAGGCGTAATTAAAAAAATGATGTACCAAAATGATCACAGTGGATGTTGCATAATAAAAAAAAATTGACGTTCCAAAGTGATCATTGTGGATGAGGCATAATTAAAAAAAATGATGTACCAAAATGATCACAGTGGATGTTGCATAATAAAAAAAAATTGACGTTCCAAAGTGATCATAGTGGATGAGGCATAATTGAAAAAAAAATGATGTTCCAAAATGATCACAGTGGATGATGCATAATAAAAAAAAAATTGACGTTCCAAAGTGATCATTGTGGATGAGGCATAATTAAAAAAAATGATGTACCAAAATGAACACAGTGGATGTTGCATAATAAAAAAAAAATTGACGTTCCAAAGTGATCATTGTGGATGAGGCATAATTAAAAAAAATGTGGATGTTCCAAAATAAACATGATGAACGTTGCATACTAAAAAAAAAAAAAAAATTGGATGTTCCAAAATGATGATGATGACCTTTGCAAAAACTATGAAAGTTATCTCATGTTCCTCCACCACCATTATATACCTAGAATCAAGCAAATTTACAGTAATTTTATAGTACACACAAGCCGTGGGCTCCCTACAAAAACAGTATGAAAATTACGGCAAACGAAATATACGGTTTACGGTATTCATACAGAAATATTTTGTATGGGACAATTTTTTTTTGTATGAAAGTCAATTTTTTTTTCATGGAACCGGATATAAAAAAATGTCCTCTGCAACATTAGTTTTTGCACCAACGCTGTAAGACTTATACTTTCCGAGATACGAGGTGGATAGGAGCGAATGGGGGACAAAAGGGGTACTTTAGGATTTATTCCCAACTCACCGGAACTCCCTCTATACGATCCCACCAAACATTTCCCCCCTACGAGGTGGCATCTGGGAGAACAATGATGTCAATCAGTCAGTGAGTCAGTGGTAATCGAGCTTTATATAATATAATAATCGAATTTACTGCTTTCAGCTACTTCCACAGCATTATGTCATACGGTATACTGCTGTGGGGGAGTGCTGCAGATATAAACACCGTTTTTGTGCTGCAGAAGAGGGCTGTTCGTGCAATTTATAATATGGGCCCCAGAGAATCATTACGCAATAAGTTTAAAAAAATAAATATTATGACATTCCCTTGTCAATACATCTATGAAAATCTAATGTATGTTTACAAAACTATTAATTTGTTTAAGAAAAATAGCGATAATCATAATTTTAATACTAGAAATAAAGATAAACTCGCTGTTGCCACTTGTAGACTCCATAAAGTTAGTAAATCGTTTAAAGGGCAAGGTGTACGCTTTTATAACAAACTCCCAAGGGATGTACAAAAATTGACAATTAACAAATTTAAAAACGTAATTAAACGAAATCTTTATAAAAGAGCCTACTATAAAATATCGGATTATTTAGATGATAGAGAAGCTTGGGATTGAAATTGCTCCAACTCGTTCAAAATGTTACAATTTAGACGTAATTTATTTTCTGTATTATGTATTGTAAAAGGATCATTAAAAAAAACAACCAGCCTTGTTTTCTTGCCTTTCTTTCCTGGCTTGGTCGCGAAGGAACAGGCAGTAATAATTGACGTTTCAAAGTGATCCTTGTGATTTTAATGAATAAAAATATTTGAATTTGAATTTGACTTCGCAGATGAATATGTATTAAAATAGTCTAGAAATAGTTCGATAGATGGACCTAAAGAAGATAGATCATTTAATTTTGGCCTGCATTAAGAAATTCCTAAGAGATTTAAACAAGAAATATCCTTGTTTAAGAATATGGCAACCGCCATTTTTCTTCCGCACAATGTATAAAATGTCTTCTACAAAAGGCAAATATATTTTTATAGCTATTCTTAATATTGTTTTAAATTAACGTTTAAAAACTCACATGACTCCTCAATCAGTATCTCCTGCTGGCTCTCGATACACTGCAGCAGAGAGAGCAGGACGCACGATAGCACGCGCGAGCGAGACAGCGACATCGTTACCGAACTCTATCGATATCGACACGCGTAGACATCACTAGCACTTGTTATCTGAAACAAATTAAAATATTTATAATTTCCTAGTTGTGGCATTTTCGGAGAATATTGGGAGGATTAACAAGTAAAATTTTAAATACTCCCGACCTCCTCTCTTTTTTTTAATTGTTAAAAACTGTCATAGCGTAGACCCACCCCAGTTAAACAAGTTTTCTATTAAAAAAATTTGGCGCGCAATGCCCAACACTACTGCCCGAGATAACATGCTCAATCTATTATCCACTATTACCGTGCAATGTGGGCTCAACTATTGCTGATCCTCATCATATAATATTGTTACGCCCAAGGCTGTTACAGAATAGGTCATAGTCGGCTACTATAAGTTATACCTACTATGCCACAGAATAGGTAATACTTGGTAGGGAATATACCTACATGCTACGTTTTTACCTACAGTTGCACAGAATAAGAAATAGTTGACCGGTCGAAATACCTACACATTTCTAGTTGTCAGTGGAACGATCGAGAACGTTCGAGAGATATGTACTGGCCGCTGTATAAATAGCGCGTAGAGATGCCTGAACAGCCAGTCTGGTTTTGGCGATACGTGCGAATATTTCGGTGACTTAGTGGTTTATTGTGCAACAGTGGTGTGAATTAGTGTGTTGTGATTACTTGTGATTAAGATCGTGTATTTATCATTTTAGTGTTGAATAAAAGTGTTATTTTGGTTTGATTGATTTTCATTATTTTATCCCTAACCCTCAGCTCGTAACAATATCATCATTACTACATGGAAAGACGATCTGTTCAAGATCCTTGGGAGCCGTTGGGTGCAGGCCACACAAGATCGGACGCTCTGAAAGTTGATGGGGGAGGCCTATATTCAGCAGCGGCCTTCCTGCGGCTGATATTACATTAGGTTAGAGAATTCTTTAACGCACTAATAACATAATTCATAGGATAAGCATTTTTTTCCAGCTAACCTTTGTGTAGATTAAGTGGTGGTGGTAAGTGGGCCCTCACATGGATGGGTTGTCGAAGAGACTCAAAAGATCCGTCTTTTTACAGACGTAGACACAGCTAGACTAGTTTACTTCAGCTACTTCCACAGCATTATGTCATACGGTATACTGCTGTGGGGGAGTGCTGCAGATATAAACACAGTTTATGTGCTGCAGAAGAGGGCTGTTCGTGCAATTTATAATATGGGCCCAGAGAATCATTACGCAATAAGTTTAAAGAAATAAATATTATGACATTCCCTTGTCCATACATCTATGAAAATCTAATGTATGTTCACAAAAATATTAATTTGTTTAAGAAAAATAGCGATAATCATAATTTTAATACTATAAATAAAGATAAACTCGCTGTTGCCACTTGTAGACTCCATCAAGTTAGTAAATCGGTAATGCCTTTGCAAAGGTCCAGGCCTATAACCCGAGTTAAGAAATAAATAACAAACTCCCAAGGGATGTACAAAAATTGACAATTAACAAATTTAAAAACGTAATTAAACAAAATCTTTATAAAAGAGCCTACTATAAAATATCGGATTATTTAGATGATAGAGAAGCTTGGGATTGAAATTGCTCCAACTCGTTCAAAATGTTACAATTTAGACGTAATTTATTTTCTGTATTATGTATTGTAAAAGGATCGTTAAAAAAAACAACCAGCCTTGTTTCTTGCCTTTCTTTCCTGGCTTGGTCGCGAAGGAACAGGCAGTAAAATTGACGTTTCAAAGTGATCCTTGTGATTTTAATGAATAAAAATATTTGAGTTTGACTTTGACTTTGGTAGTACCGGAAAATAGATAAAACTTTAACTTAGGTAACTTTAACATATATGATGATGTTAGTGATGATTCGTCATTTTGCGGCCGAAACCCCTGCAAGGAAGCTGCCAGTGTGTGGTCGAAACCCCTGCAAGAAAGCTGCTAGTGTGTAGTCAAAACCCCTGCAAGGATGCTGCCAATGTGTGGTCGAAACCCCTGCAAGAAAGCTGCCAGTGTGTGGTCAAAAGCTCTGCAAGAAAGCTGCCAGTGTGTGGTCAAAAGCCCTGCAAGAAAGCTGCCAGTGTGTGGTCAAAAGCCCTGCAAGAAAGCTGCCAGTGTGTGGTCAAAAGCCCTGCAAGGAAGCTGCCAGTGTGTGGTCAAAAGCCTTGCAAGAAAGCTGCCAGTGTGTGGTCAAAAGCCCTGCAAGAAAGCTGCCAGTGTGTGGTCAAAAGCCCTGCAAGAAAGCTGCCAGTGTGTGGTCAAAAGCCCTGCAAGAAAGCTGCCAGTGTGTGGTCTTTTTGTTCAACTGACAGGTTTACAACTGTCGGCATTACTGTTAGCGGTCGTACATTAACTCAAAACGAGACACTTCGCAGTCAATAGACACTCGACATAATCAGTCCAATTGGGTGGCACCATTAAACCCGACGTCTTAATAATCAATTGTGTGGGGTGTCCTACATTAAATTGAGTGTTTCGTACTGTTTTAAAGATTTATTGTTGCACTGGTTCTTTCTTCATCATCATCATTTCTGACATATCACGTCCACTGTTGAAAATAGATTTCGAGAGCGATTGATCTTTTGCAGTAAGCGGTAAACGGCTCACAGGATCCTTTGTTACAAGATTTTTCGTTCTAGTGGAGGGCAGTCCTTTTTTTATTGATGACAGTCAAGTGCTTAACCACTATCTCACTTGATGGTATGTGGTGGTGTGATCGAAGATGGAGCACGCTTGCCTAAAAATAACCTGTTCACTCTTGTTGTGGCCTCCGTGGTGCAGTGGGCGAATAGCCGGCTGAGACGCAGGAGGTAGCGGGTTCGATTCCCACCGCGGAACAAATGTTTGCATGATCTACAGATATTTGTTCCGGGTCTGGTTGTTTCTCTATATATTATAAGTATGTATTTACAAAAAAATGTGTAGAAGTATTCTATAAGTTATCTGGTTCCCATGGTACAAGCTTTGCTTAGTTTGTGGCTAGATAGCGCTGTGTGAAATGTCCAGCAATTTATTTATTATTTGTTCGCCTACGTTGCGATTTCCAGTTTGTGGTCTTCACTAGAGAACCTGCCCCAATGGCCATCAGTGCTTCGAGCTATGTGCCTCACCCGCTGCCACTAATAATCCTGAAGACTATGTCAGTGACTGGTTTGTATAAAAATCTCTTCATTTCTGATACGATCTCGTAGATAATACCAGGCCTAGCCCTCTCCATAGCACGATCCCTCTCAAAGCAATGTTTGATGTAACTAAAAGTAGATGCTGTTTACAAAGTTCGTAATGCGAAAGTGAAGTAAATATTACGGGGTATTATTTAATTTAATTTAATTTAATTTAATTTTAACTATTTAACTGGGGTAATGCTCACCGGCATAAGGTCATCAGTAAATCACAATGTCCAAGATTGGCAGACAATGTCTAGCACGTGATCGTTTCATTTGAGAGCTCAGTCAGGCATCAAATTAGACTCCACTAGACTACAATTTGGAGGTATAATTTGTGACGACACTTGCGCCACAATGGCTCGTGTAACTGAAATCCAGTGCATTATTAGATTAATTCTACTAGTATCACACTTTAGGGTGCAGACAAACTTGGCCACTAGTGGCGGCCGTTAATTGCGGCCATGGCTTTATATGTCTTCTTATTTAAGAAAAGACAAAGCTTCCATCGTTGAAATAGTTTATTTGTAGTACTCATTTGTGAGAAAATATTTTATAAATGAACAAAAGAAACCTGCCAAGTGCGAGTCGGACTCGCGCACGAAGGGTTCCGTACCATTATCTATAAAAACGGCAAAAAAAAATCAGTTTTGTTGTATAGGTGCTCCCTTAAATATTTATTTTATCCTGTTTTTAGTTTTTGTTGTTATAGCGCAACAGAAACACATCATCTGTGGATCTCCGTACAAAAACAGCAATTTCAACTTCAATATCAAAATGAAATAAAAAAGCGTTCTTTGAATTAATACCAAATTAAGAACGTATATGTCAGCTATCAAGAAGATAGCTGTCAAATATGACAATACAATATGACGTCCAATAATTGCATGGACGAATGAACCTCTTAATTCATGCTCCAATTAATGATTGCAGTCGATTTATTCCTTGTGACATTCCGATCCATTTCGCGTCAGTTAACGTCAAAGTGACGTTTAATTACGCTTGCTTTGGTTTTATCATTTTAAAAATTGACCTAATAATTCTATGATTTATAAGGATATACAATAAATATTTACATGACTAAAATCAGAAGACACAGATAGCCCAACTGCTCCAGATCACTACCAGGCGGAAATGCCCCCGAGAGACTGGTTGCATTGCCCCGTTGAATTGCAATGCTTATGCGTTGACCCAGATACCGTTGTATTGTGCATGTCCTTATGTATCTTATTTATTGATCGAGCGAAGCGACATCTCTAAATCGGCGTTGTATGTATGTATGTATGTATGTTTGTTTGTTGTTGTTTTCCGAGGATAAATTTTGAAGCGTTGATCCGATCATCGTGAAATTTTATACATAGCTAATGGTAATGTCTAATAATGGTAAAATTTTGGTGTGACTAAATAAATTATAAATGTGGGGGGAGGGGGTTGTTGAGATATTGGTGTTTAAGAGGGGTAACAAAAAATTAAAATGAGACTATTAGGTCAAGTGAGACGCAAATAAAAGGTCTTAATTAGTACATTTCGACCCCGTTTTTATTTTTAGTAATTTTTGAGTTATTAGCCATGATATAAACTAAACTTTGACAAAATTCACAGGGTACACCAGTGACCCCACGGTGCTGTAATTTAGTATGCGTGTAGCTTAGGTATCACAAATATAGGCAAAAGTTTGAAATCCAGAATAACTGCAATTTGTACCCCAAATAAGAGTAACCACTTAACATGAACTCTCGATACCTGTAATTAGAATGAAACCGTAGGTCAAGTTCTTGGTTATTTATTTCGTGGCAATATTTTGATAGTCAAAGATAACGTATAATATTTTTGTGTTTTTATGGTACACACGCGAGATCTCAGTTCGCGGCGAACCACTAGTTCATTTAGAGAATCCAACGGCGATACAATTAGTATGGAAAGATTAGATGGAAAGCTTAGAACTAAACGAAAGGCTAATAACAGGTTTCTATTTTTGTAAATTGTAAGGAAAGATTTCACGAACAAAACAAAAATAGCCACAGCTGTTTACCTACTTTAGAGTTATAATCAAATAGTATTAGAAGCTTGTACACTGCACCTATAATGAAAGGAACTATTGTGTTTCATGTTGTACTAGCTTTCGCCAGCGGCTTCGCATGCATTGTTTGTCAACAAAAAATAGCCTATGTTTGAATCCAGGTCATAATCTATCAACACACCAAATTTCGTCGAAATCGGTTCAGCCATTACGACTTAAATGAGTAACAAACAAATAAACAAACATCTAAACTTTCACATTTATAATATTAGTGTGATGTTACGATTAAATAAAATAAATAATATTTGTGTAGTCTCTATTATTTTCAGGTTTAATAAATCACCTGGTAGACTAAACTTCTTTTTAGGAAATGTTAATTTATATGAATTTATTATATAAAAAACTAGAATGCCCTTCTCAATAAAAAAACAAATTTTGACATCTTAATTAATATTATATTTTTTACACCAAATTTGCTTTTATATTTTAATTAATTAACATTATTATGTATTATTTTCTACCTCTGACATTTTTCTATATTGTATTGTGTTTGCAGTGGCGGATTTACCAGCAGGCTGAGTAGGCTTGAGCCTAGAGCGGCAGATTTTAAGGGCGGCAAATTTAGGAACGATATTTTTTTAAGATATATCTGTAAGGCGGTTTTCTGATGTTTTGCAGAAAGAAGTCTACAAGGCCTCTTTCCTACGACTTTTCCCTCTTCCCTTTCCTTGTACATTCAAGCAACGGCACCACAAACTTCTATATTGTATGGTAAAACACCCAGTTCGCGGGTCTCCACCAATATACCTACCTATTACATTACTCCTTATAGTACATGATTGAGCTTTGATTAGCTCAGAAATATACCCAAAAAAAAATAACCTGTGCAATTTGAACTAAGTTGTTGTATTGAAGGGCGGCAAAAATTGTACAGCCTATACTTAGGAAATGTGTAAATCCACCACTGTGTGTTTGGACTTGCCATATAACGCATATCACTGTTAGTATATTAATCAATTGAAATAAAAAAAATCTGGTTGAGTCTCTCTCTGTAAACACGGGCCAAACATTTTCAATACTCGAATCTTTATCGCTTTACCATTTTAACTTACCGACTTAACATTGGCATAATTGTGAACTAACTAGCCACCGAAGCCATAAAACCAATAGTGATTGTGGCTCATTTATATTACTAGGCTTACAGTTGTATGATAATTTAAGTTTGATTTACGCATAGACTTTATAAATGATCTTTGTGATTTTAATTGACCGAGCGACCGAAGCGTCTCAGTTTCGAGATTGGTCAAAAAATGCGTTTGTCTGACTGTGCTCGCCTACAGGTCGCATGTTTCAACAGATGTTGATTTAAATTGGCACACAAGTTCCTTGATTTATTTAAAGTTTTTAGTCGATCGCGATTTTTGATAGGGGAGAAAAGGGGTGAAGTTTGCTGCAGCGTTATTTATCGAAGGATTTGAATCAAATTTGAGAGGGACATTAAAATGTGTCGATAAATAACGCTTCATTGTCTTCATTAATAACAACTTAATTCTATTGTGTCTATTGTGAGAAAAATTTCAACAGGGGTAGTGGAGGGGGGAAAGGGAGGGGGAAGTTTGCCGTAGCATTATATATGGACGGATTTCTTTGATATTTAAAATTGGACTTTCTTCGTTAATTTTGTTGCGCAAATTACTTTTTGGACATGTATTTGCATTATAATAAAGCATATTCGGCCTAACTCAGAAATATTTTTTTAGTTTTCTGGGGCTTGTAAATTTTCGTTATAAGGGCTCGCGAGGTCTACTGTTCTCACAGAACCACTAGTGATAAGTGAGTTTTGAGTTTATAAAGAATAGACGGAATCTAGATAGACCTAATTAAGGTTGCTGGGAATACATGCAGGCCGGAAATCAATGGGCATTATGTTCGGCAGCGGACGTCTATGGCTGATATGATGATGATAAGCCGAACTGGCTGCACCATTTTCCACAAAGCTTATCTTACCATCTCGCAAACACCAGATTTCAAATAAACAACCGCATTAAAATCGGTACATCCGTTTGGGAAATGCCACAGATAAAGGCTTCAAATTAATAACACCCCTCGTATTAGTTAAAAAGTTGATTATCTACAGTTTCATGATGAAAATTCAACAGAAGTTTTTCATTAAAAACAGCCGAAAACAGTTTTTTAGTGCTGTTTAATGTGACTATTACTAGTGGTTCGCTCCGAACTGAGATCTCGCGTAATATTTGACTATCAAAATAGTGCCACGAAATGCATATCCACACATCTTGACCTACAGTTTCATTCAAATTACAGGTAACGGGAGTTCATGTAAATTAGTTATCCTATTTTGGGGTACAAATTGCAGTTATTGTGGATTTCAAACTTTTGACTATATTTGTGTTACTAAAGCTACATGCATACCAAATTTCAGCACTGTAGGGTCACTGGTGTACCCTGTGAATTTTATCATAATTCCGTTTTTATTATGGCTAATAACTTAAAAACTATAAGGTTTAAACTGAAAATAAACACGGGGTCGAAATGCACTCACAAATACCTTATATTAGACGTGCCACTTGACTGGATATTCTCATTTTTTTTTACCCCACTTGAGCTCCAATATCTCAACAACCCCCCCACATTTTTAGCTCATTTAGTCACACCAAAATTGTGCCATCACTAATATACCAAATTTCACGATGATCGGATAAACGAAAATTATCCTCGGACAAACAAACATACATACATGCAATGCCAATTAGCCCAAGTTGATTTAGAGATCTCGCTTCGCTCGATCTATTATTTCCAAAAATCTAACAAAGTGACTCTAGATCAATTCTCAAACTTATAATTCATTACCACCCATTGAGAGTGAATAGGATATCATTGGCAGGAGCATTGTGGCGCTTGTGACGTCACAATGGCGTATAGCGGGCGCAAATTGCGCCATTATAGATTGAACGGAGAATGGAAGTCAGTCAAGCTAATTTGAAAGCATCGTTTATGTATAGATGAACGTTACTATATAACGGTTGTAATATTCTACAGTTATGTAAGGGCTATGCTTATTGTCGACTTGCTGTTGCCCGCGACTTCGTACGAGTTACACACCTATATGTGTAGGTAACCTAGTAATAAAGCTAAACTCGCTGATTCAACTTGACTTGACACCTCGTTTTTATCCCATGGGTACTAATTTATGGAATAAAAGGTATCCTATGTGGTATTCCAAGTTATAATCTAAGTATATACCAAATTTCATCGGAATCGGTTCAGCCGTTACGACGTGATTGAGTAACAAACAAACAAATAAATAAACCAACATCCAAACTTTCACAGTTATACTATTAGTGTATATGCCTAAATGCCTTAAGTTGATGAACGCATGGCAATGCATCGTAGTTGTTTTAAATTTCTCTTCATAGTTTTTCTTTCATATTTTAATAATTATTGTTTTTTCTTAATTAAGAAACCCCTCGACGGGTGTAGGCCTCCTCCAAAAGTTTCCAGTTCTATGTTTCTATCTTAGCATCTAGTTGTGGTATTTTCTTATTTATTTTCTCCAAAAACCAACTCCCTTGTCCGCCGAAAAAAAGCAACTCCCTCCATCTTCTGACTTTGACAGCCAGTACTACTTGCCATTGATTCATTTGGCTTGGGTATAGGCCGATTGACGACACTAGTATTATTAAACATCCAGGTTTGAGAGACAGGGAAGTAAACATGAATTCATTAGATACTTTAATTTATAGTTTAATCGAGAATTTTGATTTCATTATTTATTTGCTTAGCTTAGCTCCAGAACTTGTTCCATGTTAGATTAGATATTTTGACTATTACCTATAATCAAAAATATAACCTAAGTAAAGGAAGTCGGGATACAGTACATCCTACTAAGCTACGTTTCAAAAACAATTGTGGTGAAAAAAATCGTAACAAAATGTGAATAATCCTAAACCATTTCTTATATGCGTAGATTGAGGAATCAACATTTCCAATTTGAAATCTCAAATCTTCAAAGAACGTTGTTAGTTAAACTCTTGTTCGAATATCGCAGAGATTAAAATTGCTAACAAGCTGTCGTGCGATTATAGTTTAGATGTAACTGACTTCACGTGAGGTTACGTCATTTTATTTAGGAGTTACGTATTAGGTAAAGTTCCCTTTGCATTAGGTAAAGTTCGTGCGGCATCGCTTATTGAGAATAAACTGGGGTCTTTTGATTTGGCAATATTACCTAAAAGGTGGTCATTTAGCAGAGTTTAAGGATAATGGTGATTTGACGTAGTGCGGTGTGTTGAGACGCATTGTGCTGGTTCGATTCTGTTGAACAATTGTTTGCTGGTAATTATTTGTTTTGGGGTCACTCTGGGTGTTCTATGATAGAATCCGGATATGTAAGCCTATGTTCGGAATGTTATTTCTTATTATGATGATTAAAATATATTTCTTAATACCTACCTCAGGAAATCCAGATAAGCAGGATTATGCATGTGACTGTTATATGCATTTTTTGTATAGATGATCTAGAGACACTGAACGTTACAAAACGCAAAAACCCAGTGCGCAACTCGTTAAAATAACGACATAAATTCACGTGAGGAAGTCACAGGGGCATTGAAATCGCCTATCGGACGGCCGACAGACTGACAGCGCGCGAATAATCTGCCCGGATTACTCTTTACGAACCAATTAGTCGGTTTGAGTTTAGATTTCTTTTTAGTCCATTTCAAAAGGAGGATATCAATTCGGTGACTTCCTATTTTGATACATATCTGGTTACGGCTTGGTTGCTGATCCGATTTCGATTTTGTACCTTGGTATTTGCGTAGGTATATAAATAAGTTCTGATAAGTGTTTCTACTATAAAAAGATACATACAAAATGTAATTAATGAATTATAGCAGTTTATTGTTCATCATATGAATAAAAACTACAAACTACTCGTGAATAGAAGACACAAATCTGTAAAATGGTACAATTTTCACTAAATTTAATTATTTTTGACACTTCCGCCTGGAAGTGATTTGGAGCAGTTAAGCTATCTATAGATCGTTTGCAACGGTCTTTAGATGATTCAACTGTTTCTTCAATATTTTGGTCATGTAAATAATTGTATATTCTTTCTGTTATTAAAGGCATTTTGCCCCATTAAAATCATGTTAATGGTACATAGGTTTTTTGATGGGAAAATTACTTTTTATGTATTTTAAGACTCAGTAAATCTGTAATCTATTTTTGTAATTTCATGCTATGAGAACCTTGTATTTTTTTTATATTTATTTCGCGCTTTTTTAGGATTCCGTAGTCGAACTAAGAACCCTTAGGTACTGTTTTTTAGTTTTTTTGTAATAGTCGTGTCCCAACTTAGTCGTATCAGTCTCTGATATACCATCCGTACAGGAAACACGCACGTATAGTCCACCCATGATAAGTTTGCATAAACCTAGAAATTATAGTTTTATTATTGAAATGTGTCAAGCGTTTGACTATCTGGATATTAACCGCAGGTGTAGTCGAAGATCGAAAACGCTTGTGATTTTTACTTAGAAAACTTTCGTGATTTATTTCTATCACATAGCGTGCGGAGCGAGATGCAGTGCGGAGCGGATCGCACTCACCCTGATGAAGGTTCACGAATTGAAACGAAACATTGTCGGTCAAAACACCGATAAAACGGTACGTGATAAATTCATTGTATTTTTAATAATAACCCGTATTTATAATAATGACCGCTTGTGATAAAACTACAAGCATTTTCCATATTCGACTACACCTTCGTCTATCATCCATTAAGTGGTCAAACGCTTTATGATAATCAGCCCCGGATCTATGATTTTTCCAAACCGGGTCAGAAACTTGATGTGGCGCCCCCTCTTCTCCAGCGTTTGAGAGACGAGGGATATTTTTTTTACCAATTTCAGTTTGCAAACTTCCATATATTTTCCAGTGCGAAAGTCTACTATTTTCACCGTTATGCAGGCTACGTGTAGGCTTATATCTCCGAAATCCGATCATACCATGTTCTTGTAGTCCCTCCCCCTTCTCCCTCTATAGACAGTGGATTCTACAACTAGTAAACAGCTTATAGGTAGTGTTCGATGGACGGTGGCCTTGTTTTTGACAGTTGGTAGGTAGGTATTACTATTACGCCTAAGCATGCCACAGAATAGAAAACACCTTACTATGATGAGCCATGTCACAGAATAAGCAATAGTTCGTGATAAATAAAACAAGCTCACGGGATTGTACTAGAAGCTTCTAGGTATTTGTGGATAGCGTGATAGATAGAGAGATAGATGATAGATATTTGTACGCGCGAGTATAAAAAGGACGCGACTAAGCCCTAGCGGATAGTCTTTACTTTGCTATGAGTTTTTATGTATAATTACTAGCCGTCGTCTTTGGCTTCATACGCGTAGTTTGATAATACAAACATTACCGTCCTTCTCTGCAATCGGAGTCGTCATGACGTCCGGGTTGGTAAAGTACCTCTTTTTTAAACTCGACGGGTCGCAGAGCAAGTATAACTCAAGACCAACGAGAAACCTGCTGCGCTACAGCAACCTTTGGATGTAATAGTGTAATAATAATGTTATATTACATATTACGTATATATTAGGCACAATTTATTTATTTCAGAATAAAATACAACATTCCGATTGAAGGGTAAAGTTGCCGGTGAAATTGCAGGCACATGAGGCTTTACATCTGTATGTATGTCTCAAGTTGATGGACGCAAGGCATCGGTAGACACATTTCTAAGTTGCATGTTACGATGCAATACTTTGTTGTAGGCGATGGTTACCACTTGTCTTGGTGTTCCATATCCTGGTCATAAAAAAAAGACATACAAACCCATGGCCCAGTGATTTAACATTCTTCTAACGTGACTACCAACTTTCCTTCCCTTCCAAAACAAGCAAAGCTTCGCCATATTTTTAAAAGTGCCAGAATTTCTAATATAATTTGTGTTACATGCAAAGTTGGGTGGAAATTTGGGTAAATGTGAAAAGTTCTGGATATATTGGTATTAGTCATATGCACAAACAATGCTTCGTGAGCTGGATGTAGAGAAACTAAAAAATATTGTAAATTCTTACTTATTTATTCTTTCGATTAATGAAAAATAATAATTGAGTTTCTGTTGTACCTATTCAATCATACATTCTATGTGATAATCAACGATACCTATCACGCAGCGCAAGTATACATTTTAATAAGGTAATGTAGGTATGTCGTAATCTTTTGGAAGAGTTGATCATTAGTCCATAATGATCAACTCTGCCAAAAGATTTGTTAGAAATTAATTATTTTCTCTCTAATTAATTTTTCTTAAAAATCCATAAAATCTATAATACTTAAAAATAATAAATAATAGAATAATAAGAAATTAAATAGGGTCGTAATTATGTATAAATACATAATTATGAATATACTAATTTAATTCGTAATTGGTACATTTTTTATTATTTTTAACTATTATAGATTTTATGGATGTGTGTATGTACTAGTAAGAGAGTGTAACAAGTGATTATGTATATCTCTTCCTGTAAGTGAATAAATTCATGTATTCGATAAATTGGACGTATTTTAATGATTCGACAAACCTCTTAAACACATTTAGGCGCTAATGCGATTAGGCATCATTGCACAAGTCACCCATGTTCGAAGTCGAACCGAAATGCTCACACAACGTCTAATCGATTAATTGATTATACTTCCGCATCGAAAATGAACGTACGTTACCGTAAGTTATTCATCATCATCATCCACAGCCTGACATAACCCACTGTTGGGTACAGGCCTCCCCAAGTTTGTGGCATCCACCACGATCCTGCGTTAGACTCACCCACTGACGGTCCGCGACCTATACGATGTCGTCCACCCATCTCGCTGCTAGACGTCCTACCCTTTTATACCCACTCTCGACCACCATTCAGTCGCTGCCCTGCTACACCTGTCATCACCACGTGCCCTGCCCAAGACCTTTTGAGTTCCATAATTCGATTCCCCACGTCATGAACCTTCGTTCGTCTCCGGATCTCGATGTTTGGAACTCGATCTAACAGTCTGACGCTGAGCATGGTACGCTCCATGTCTCTCTGTGCAACTCTTACCTGCAAACAGCCTCCTGCGTGAGCGTCCATTTTTTTTTTGTATCCCACTAATGTAGCAAGCAAGCATACGGCCCACCTGATGGTTACCGTACCGGACGTTTGTAATACCAAAGGTATTACTCGCGCGTTGCCGACTCTTTAAAATTTTCAAAACACCCTTCTTGAAGAACCCCATACTGTAGTCCCTAGGGAAAACCTAGGCAGGGAGACCATTCCACAAGCAAAGTGTTCGCGGGAGGAAATTCTTCAGGAACCTCACGGTACGCGCCCAGATCGTGCCAATCGTGCAATCGTGCCAGACGACCAAGGTGCGTGGATTGATTCCCTGCCGATGGCGAGCGGTGCGATGATAAAACGTACCTGCAGGCACCATATCAAACAACTCCTCATGTCATGTCCTCACTGTCCATGTATGTCCATAAGTTATTAATAGAATTTAATGTGAAATCACACCTATTCTAAATTGTCAAATCATTCCATTATAGATACGGAAATACATACAATGCCATCCCTTGCCATTATTACGCGTTTGCGCTCAATATACAAATAAGGCCAAGTACACATTCTGTGCATCATAGCGCCATCAGAATGTGCAGGTAAAGTTAGAGGAGCTTGTTTACTACATAACTTATGTACAGACAGCGTCACTAACTGTAAACCTAATAGTGAACTTTGAACGTCCCCATAAACTAGGGGCGACATAAAAACAAGTGGCAATCACAATAGGATAGGCCTCGTGGCCGCAGTGAAACTAAAAAAACGGTCAACCCCCCTGCATGTTTATAGATTGAAATAAAAATTTGTAGAAGGATGCTTTCCTTAAAGTATATTATATTTATTAAAATTTAGATTTTATCTGAACACCCGACGTGTATTTAAACACTTTTTAGAAATAATTCTTCTACAATTTTTTATTTTAATCTTTCAACATGCAGGGCACCTTTTAGTGACACTGTCTGTACGAGACTAAGAGTATACACTATATACATACATACATAAATAAATAAATAAATATTGCTGGACATTTCACACAGCGCTATCTAGCCCTAAACTAAACAAAGCTTGTACTATGGGAACCAGATAACTGATAAAATAATTATATACATTTTTTTGTATACTTATATATGACGACCTCCGTGGTGCAGTGGGCGAATAGCCGGCTGAGACGCAGGAGGTAGCGGGTTCGATCCCCGCTGCGGAACTAATGTTTGCATGATCTAAAGATATTTCTTCCGGGTCTGGTTGTTTTTCTATATATTATATGTATGTATTAACAAAAAAAAAATTATATAAGTATTCTATCAGTTATCTGGTTCCCATAGTACAAGCTCTGCTTAATTTGGGGCTAGATAGCGCTGTGTGAAATGTCCAGCAATATACATATTAAAAAAATAATAATATTGTATATATAGAAAAACAACCAGACCCGAAACAAATATCTGTAGATCATGCAAACATTTGTTCCGCGGCAGGAATCGAACCCACTACCTCCTGCGTCTCAGCCGGCTATTCATCCACTGCGCCACGGAGGTCGTCATATATACTTACTGTACTATCTATACCAATATTATAAATTCGAAAGTAACTCTGCCCCTTTGTCAGTCTGTTACGTTTTCACGACTAAACGGCTGGACCGATTTCGACGAAATTTTATAGACAGATTAAACCGAGATTGGGCTACTTTTTACCCAACTGAGCAGGAGGACAATGCTTTTATTGACAAACCGGCAGCTAGTACTTAATAAATGCAAAAGTAAGTTTGTTGGTTACGCCTTCACGTCGAAACAGATGAACCCATTTTGATGAAGTTTGGTGTATAGATAGATTATGACCTGGGTAGAGAGAAATACTTTTTATTAATGAACCACGCGCTAGAAGTCGCGGGCGGAAGCTAGTAATATTAAAAAGAGGTGAAGTTTGTTGTTTCTAAGATTGTAGCGGATAATCTCAGTAACTACATAACACTATTCCTGGTGCTACATTTTTATTTTGATAAATATCCGTGCGAAACCAGGGCGTGTTAGTTATAAACCCAACAGTCCTGACACCGCACTTGAATTCCCTGAGTCATGTGTATCACGAACTACCGAGTCACAATACCCAGAATAAATATTTGCGAATCTTATAAACATTTATTCCACGACGGGAATCGAACTCGTAAGCCACAAGACTTCCGGTACCACAATAACAGGGTAAATTTGGTTCCTCGTTTAGTATAAACGGCTTGGCGATTTTGCACAGTGCGTACATGTATTCAATTCTCAGAGTGATATAGCTATTCATGGTTTTACTGTGGCTTCAGTTTATAAAAAATGACTCTTCTATTGTCATCGCCTGAAAGCCAACGTGTCACTAAAATCGTCTATTGTAAACCAAGCCTAATAGACCCTGAAACGACGTAGGTAAATTGAATCTAAGTCGTGGTAATAAAGCTTAAACGTTATGAAAGATTTCGCGATTTTCTAAGAATAGGATGAGTTGGTTTTTAGGAAAGAATTATTTGGAGCGTTTTATTTATGAAATAGGTAATTATTTTTAGATGAAAGATACATAATTTATTGAGCTTGTTCGTTTTGCGAAACATTGTTCAACGCTTGCATAACGATCCCTGAACGTATTTAGAGACTAAACATGTTTAAATTGGACTAGTATAATCTGACAACTCCTTAAATCATATTTAGCCCCTACATACTATTTTGTTTTAAAGTTTAATACATACGTGTTTTCGCTTCAAACAGTACCTACTTATTTGCGTCGGATAATCTTGTTTTTACTTCACCTGCATAAAATGCTTAACGTTTACGTATATTAAAAACGAAATAATGCAGTATTATATACTGATAAGAATATATGATCATATGAAGCTATCTGAGGTAGTCATCATCATCATCATATCAGCCATACGACGTCCACTGCTGAAAATAGGCCTCCCCCATAGATTTCCAGAGCGACCGATCTTACTTGGCCTGCATCCAACGGATCCCAGCAACCTTAATCTGGTTGTCTTTCCATCTAGTGGGGGGCTGCCCTACTCTGCGCTTTCCAGTTCGTGGTCTCCACCTTTCTGCCCCAACGGCCGTCAGTTCTTCAAGCTATGTGCCCTGCCCATAGCCAGTTCAGCTTACCAATTCTAAGTTTTTTTATATACTTTATAGGCTTGCGTTCCGCCGCGTAGCCTATGTGGTAATCACGGTTATAATCTACATATATACCAAATTTCATTAAAAGCGGTTCAACCGTTACGGCGTGATTGAGTAACAAACAAACGATCAAACAAACATCAAAACTTTCGCATTTATAATATTAGTGTGATACAATAATAATACACCGTGTACTCAATGCTGGATTAAGCAAGCGCGAGGCCCGTAACAAACGTTGACGACCTCCGTGGTGTAGTGGGCGAATAGCCGGCTGAGACGCAGGAGGTAGCGGGTTCGATTCTCACCGTGGAACAAAATGTTTGCATGATCTACAGATGTTTGTTCCTGGTCTGGTTGTTTCTCTATGTATTATTAGTATTTATTTACAAAAAAAATTTATATAATTATTCTATCAGTTATCTGGTTCCCATAGCACAAGCTCTGCTTAGTTTGGGGCTAGATAGCGCTGTGTGAAATGTCCAGCAACTTTATTTATTTATTTATAAATTGTATCGAGGGGCCCTTGATCTGCTATGGGTTCTAAGGTGATGGAGGTGGGCAGGTTTGGGGGCCCCATTTTGCGCGGGGCCCGTAGCAAATTGCTACTATTGCTACGTGGTTAATGCGGCACTGCGTGTACCATAAATAAATAACACGACCAAACAGAGAGTAATATAAAAGTTTATAAAATACAATGTGGCTGCAAACATTTGCTTTACTACGAGTTAGTAATAAACTTGCACTATCTCAGAGTTAACATGCATATAAGACTATTTATTCAGTTCTCTTTATTTTCCTTTATTCTTTACTAGCTGTTCCCCGCGACTTCGTACGCGTTACACTAATAAATGTGTAGGTAACCTAGAAATAAACCTAAACTTGCTATTGCAACTTGACTTAACACCTCGTTTTTATCCCATGGGACTTGATTTATGAGATATAAAGCAGCCTATGTGTTAATTCAGATTATATTCTACGTACATACTAAATTTAAACAAAATCAGTTCAGTCGTTACGACGTGATTCAGCAACAAACAAAGAAAAAAACCTAGACATGTCACTCCTTACCTAAATTCCTCAAACATGCTTAAAATGAAAGCTCGCAGGCTTTTGCACCTCGCATCTCTGCTCTTTGGTATTGTTGCTAATAAAATACCCGTTTACCTTTACGATAAGCTCAGATGGGTTCAAGATTGGTCTCGCTACCAAAGGCGAGCCTGTACTCACGTGTTTTTGACACCTAGACACAAGTCTGTCGCATTTCGTGGGTCTTTTAGGTTTGCAGCTTCTCGTTGCTGGAACGATCTGCCACCACCTTTACGTGCCCTGAAAACAGTAACATCTTTTAAATTTGCACTGAAGAAGGAACTTCTAATGCTGCAAAAGCGCTCATAGCTTACCGAACTTCACGTGGACAAAGATGCTGCGACACAGGAGCCATCGCGGCTTTCTGTCACGCAGGAAACCGTGTAGTATTTTTCTCCTTCTTGTTACACTGCCCACAAACACTACTCCACACTCTCTTTTCTTTAGGTCTTTAGACAAACCTTTCTAGAAATCGTTCATATCTTTTTATCTCCTCCTCCTCCTCCTCCTCCTCTTCACTGTCTCATGTCCTTCCTTGCTATACATCGCAACTTAGTCATAGTAATTGATCTTTACTTCCCTAGCGCAATCTTTACCCACATAACACTTTGTTTTTATCTCAAACTCTCAAAGTTTATTTTTTAAGTATATGTAGCTATGTATGTGTAAGTATGTATCTGTGTATGTGTATGTATCTGTTTACTTTTCTATTCATTTTTCTGCGTTCGTGAGGCTACCCATGGGTCCCATCTGAAAACCAGCGCCGCTTACTATCCTCAGATGGTTAGCAGCAACACGCTGAGACGGGGCCTGTTTGATCCACACAGCACGGAAGACCATATTATTTGTAATTACCTACCTATATTATACAATGTACTTAATTTTTATCTTGTGTGTTTCCTGTTTCTTTGCATAATTTTTCTTTGTTAATAATATCTGTTTGTAAGTAGGTATGTTCGTTCTGTATATGTTCCGTTTTCAATAGTCTGTCCTGTGTGTGTGTCAAATAAATGTATTTTCTTTCTTTCTTTCTTTCTTTCTAAAAAAAAAATTTTATAATATTAATGTGACTAGCTGAGCCGCCACAGTTTTGCAAGGATTTTTATGAAAATAAAATAAAAAAAGAAAACGACGACCTCCGTGGCGCAATGGGCGAATAGCCGGCTGAGACGCAGGAGGTAGCGGGTTCGATTCCCGCCACGGAACAAATGTTTGAACGATCTACAGATATTTATTCCGGGTCTTGATGTTTTTCTATCTTAAAAGTATGTATTTACAAAAAAGTAGGTACATAAGTATTCTATCAGTAATCTGGTTCTCATAGTACAAGCTCTGTTTAGTTTATTTGCGGATCTCCTCATTTCTGGTTCAATCTCAAGCAACACCAAGCAAAGTCCTCTCCATAGCACGCTGAGCGACCTTGAGCCTTCTTATGAGGCCTACAGTGAGCGACCACGTTTCTGTACCATATCTCATCACTGATCAAAGACTTTCGTCTTCAGAATCGAAAGTATTTACTCATCACTTAATTTAGTTTAGTTCAGTTTAGTTCATCAACAACAGAATTGGGATATTTCTCACAACTATCAGATTACAAACTACCTATAATTGTTTGTAGTGTAAGAGTCGGCGCGTTTAATATAACAGATGTTATACCTATAATTTATGTTTGCGTTGAAATATGCGAATGAAATGTTGATTTATTTACGGGCTATTAACAAGCGCGGTGTGCCTAACACGATATTTTGACATTATTTGGGGGTACAAGTTAAAAGAGGAAAGATAAGATAATTTATTTATTGCACACCATTCAAAATAACACAAAGAACAGAGAATTCACAATTAAATCAGGTACAATGGGCGGCCTTATCGCTTAAAGAGATCTGTTCCAGTTTAAAGTTATAATATTACCCTAATAAATTGGAAAAATAGATACATAATAAATACTTCATTGCACACAAAACAAAGCGGTTTGATTAGAAGACGTATATGCATGTGATACATTTAGGCGGTCTTAGCGCTTAGTATTCTACCCGACAACCTTCAGACTGCATGTACTGTGTTAAAATAGGGTTATTCGTACTAAACTAACAGCTGAAGGTAAATAAATGAGACTAAAAAGAGAATATTAAATAATTATTAAAAAAATATGCAGGCTTGTGTAAGTACTTATTTTTATTTTGTCATAACGACAGGTTTTTTATTTATTTTTTATTATAACTTTGTTTCTCAATTTTTAGTGCATTTTTATAGCACACGCAAATTTGTCCGTCAAGGACTTTGAGATGTGATAGCTTAATATCTAAAATTAAACATCGTTTTAACGCCGGAATTATTGTTAAATCAATCGAAAATATATTATTAATTAGTTTTCTCAATAACGCTCTTGTTGGAGCGCTCGTGGTCGTCATTATGCATCGTTATTTTTGGGGGCTAATGTTGTACGCCTTACCATTGTTCCATTTGACTGCCTCCGTGGCGCAGTGGGCGAATAGCCGGCTGAGACGCAGGAGGTAGCGGGTTCAATTCCCGCCGCGGAACAAATGTTTGCATGATCTACAGATATTTATTCCGTGTCTGGGTATTTTTCTATGTATTATAAGTATGTATTTACAAAAAAAGAAAGTATATAAGTATTCTATCAGTTATCTGGTTCCCATAGTACAAGCTCTGACTTAGTTTGGGGCTAGATAGCGCTGTGTGAAATGTCCAGCGATATTTATTTGTTCCTGTTAGTGGACAACGCACCATTACTTTAACGACCATAAAAATGGTCCAAAACTTTAATACGATTACAAATCGCGAAGACGTTTAACACTTATACCTCACCCTAAAAGTGATTTGTTTCCTCAGCACTTCCTACTACACATTTGTTTTCCTAATCACCAAACTTTTGAATTAATTAAAAACATCAAAGGCGTTTTTACTAATTAAAATGTTTAATTTATGATTACGACGGTTCTTTCTTAAGTATAAGAAGCCCCAGGGACGGTCGTCTTAAACAGCTGAGTATGCAAAACAGTATATAGCTTTTCTGGTATTTCGTATGGTAATAAGTATACCGCTGGCTTTTGACCTATAATTAGCGCGTTTTGTAAATTTGTGTGCATTTATCATGAGGCGGTTATAATCCATACTAAGAACATAAATTCGAAACTAACTCTGGCTGTATGTTTGTAACGTTTTGTTAAATATGGTATAGATTATGACCTAATTCAGACATTTTATGCAACTTTTTACCCGACTGCGCAGAAGGGGGTAATGTTTAATTGACAAACACGTATGCAATGCCACAGGCAAAAGCTTGTATTAAAGTAAATACGCAGAATGTGAGATGAGAGCGAATTTAAGCGATTTACGAAAATATTTTCCATAAAATACATTTCAACATTTTTCTGTATTTTTACGATTTTTTATAATAACTGAAACTGTAATACCATTATGAATGATTGAATGAAAATACGTTATTGTACACCATAGAAGAAACAAACATAAAAATAAAAAGTCACAAAGCAACAAGTACAAAGGGCGGTCTTATCGCTTATAAGCGATTTCATCCATACAACATTACAATAATGGCCCCTCCATTATTGTAATGTTGTCTGGGTGTACATTAACAAAACAAAAACTAAATTTTAGGAGAGCGCTGAGCACTTACAATAAAATAAAACAATACAAACATTACTTTCTATAATTACCGAATTTTGCCCAAACATTTCTTAATTTGCATCAATAATTTTCGCCATCAGTTACCTACATAAATCAATACGAAATTCCTCCAACAAAGGCCTTGAACGGATTACAAATACAATAATGTAATTCCGCGCGATTCTAATACCACTGATTCTGAGAACGTGATTCTTGAACCGAAAAATCCTGTTACAATTTCGTAAAACGGCTATTTTTGGTGGGTTCTCGTAATTGGATACTCAAGAGTTTAGAAGTCAATTGTTTACGTTGAAATGAGTAACAGCGTCACTAATAAACTCGAATCAACCTTGGAATGGTTACACCGTGTTTTTAACCTCCGAAGCAAAAAGAGGGGTGTTATATGTTAACGCCTATATCTGTCTGTGTATGTGTCTGTTTGTGCCATTGTAGTTCCCAAAGAGATGGATCGATTGTAACGCAGTTTATTTAAAATAGAAACCTTGTTTAACTGCGGTGGTTCTAAACTGTCAGTTCTCTCAATTCAAAACGGGAGGTTGGAGTTTTTTTAATGTTTTATTTATACTTTTATTTATTCCTGTGCCTAACGCAAACTGTGGAAGTATAAAACCTTCCACCTCCTTATTTCATCTCCCTACAAGAATGGTCAGGACACGATCTGAAGTGGCCTCCGCATCCGAGTTGATCGCTGCAGACTTAACTTGTGTACTTACTATGTTTGCGTACATACTTTTGGTAATAGGTTGTAGACGGTAATTTGGGTGGGTGGGGGGACCTCTAGGGTTTTACAGTGTCTATTTTTTTTTATTAGCTTTTGCAGCTTTAGTTTGTGATTGCCACTTGTTTTTATGTCGCCCCTAGGTTACGGGGGCGTTCAAAGTTCACCACTAAGTCCTACAGCAGCTAAAAACTGTAGAATATTCTGATAACTGTTACCTCCTCCGGGCTAAGAATGTTTTTGCCCAGAGGAATGCTACGTTTGCACATTAGTGGACCACAATCGCCTAACAGATGTAGGGGCGATTCTGCTGCCTCATTACAGTGTCTAATAAATCAAATAAATAATAATAAATAATGTGATTCAGGTGGCAACTTTATTTAAAAAAAACATATCTAAATGTTATCAAGCATCGACACTATAAGAAAAAAAATCCTTGCATTACATTTTTTGTTTCATATTCAATCGTCAGAAGACTCTGCGTTTCAGAAAGCGATGCACTCCAAGTGGGAGTGCCGATTCGCTCGTACGTCGAACTTCAACATTTTATAATATAACACACGCGCTGCTCGGCGCAATTGTGCGGTGATCAGTGTACGTATTTCAAATCACGCAATCACGGAATCGACTTCAGTAAACAATAGCGTCAGTCGGGGCATCCATATTAAACAATATGGTGTCGTGGCTTCAGGCGTCCATATTTGTTTTACGTCGATACTCACTTCAAACATTTTTAGTCATTTTTATGTCCCTCAGATGTCTCGTCATTTATTATTTCAAATGAATCAAAAAACATCATTAAAATGTTGTAAAAACGTTTCTAATTTCAAAAAGGTATAAAAGGTCCACTGCTTTTCTCTAAATGCCCTTATAACGAAGTTAGCATCAAAAAGCCTACCCTTATTTCTTCTCAAACCAGGGAAAAAAATAAATTTAATTTTGTATAAGAATTAACAAAATTCTTGGCATATTTCCTGGTGTTGGCGGTATTCGAGTAGCAACGGAATAGTGATGGGACAAAGTCTTGGACTTGTAAAAGCTTTTTTCAATTGATGCTGTCAATCCCAGTGGGATATTCTTGGTGGTATTGCTTCAAATAATAACATCAACTCTACAAGTAACTTATAAAAATATATTACCGACTTCAAAAGACAGAAAATCTCAAATATGTGCAAATTAAAGGGTTTGACGATTTTATCCTCAGATCTTGGCCAAATTTATTTGGGACTACACATGAGGTACAAAACAAACCTTACTAATAAAAAAAAATAGGTAATCACTGAGATTATGCAACGTGGTACAGAAGAAGGTTTTTAATATTGAAGACAGAATATGGAATAATAACATATAGATAATATTAATCAGTCAGATAATCGAATTATTGTAAATAGTTTATATAATCACATAGTCAATCCGACATTAAAATAAAAAAAATACACGCGTAAATTGTAAGAAATTAAGATAAAGATATTTGTTCGATAAACACAGTAAGTGCATTTTAATATGTTTCTTTTCGGCAATCTTGCCTGCGGTAATAAAGCCAAAGCCAGAACCTCAAGCAAGATTGCCAAAACTCTTTTGAGAAAAAGAACGTGACATTTTACATGAACAAAATGTCTACAGCATGTATTTTGACATGAGACCGATTGAGGTTCCCCCACTTGATGGAAAGACGACCTAAAGAAAGTTATTACCTTTATTATCATTATTATAAATACGGGATTTATCACGTAGCGTTTTATCGGTGATTCGACGAACGTTAATGATCATGTTAATGACTTATTCAAATTTTTAAATTCAATCGTTTATTTGCTAGAATACACAAAAATTACAATAAAAGGTAAATCTATGCTTGTTAATGTATTAAACCTGCATGCAGGCGCAAATATTTGTCATTTGGTATTATTAATTTAACAATGTCAATATCTTATATTAAAATTAAAAAAAAAATAATACGTACTATAAAAACCATTGTCTAAAAGCCACAGCGTTATTGATACCGGCGAATCCATAATGGGGTTAAAAGACTTGTGACAGTCTTTTACACGTCCCATCCCTACAAGGACCCGACTAGGATTAACGCCCACCGCCATTTTTAATGAGCCCCGCTCCAAAGATCAAATAACTTTGTACTTTTGTTCCCTTTCAGTATTTTTTTAGTCAATTCGTCCGTGACCATGCTAAATTGCTTTTACTTGAGATTATAAAAATAATTTCTAATGCGCTAAGTCCTTGTACGTGTAGCATTGAGACAGAACCTTTTTGACTTATGCATGCGGTACCAGATGGGACCAATAAGCTTGTGTATCTAAACTCTAAACAAGTTTTTTTTAATAAACTACCGTTTTCGTCCGAGAACCTTTCGACCCCAGCATAGCTCAGAGGGTCAGCAAGCTGAAGTGGCAGTGGGCCAGTCATATCTGCCGCAGAACCGATAACCATTGGGGTAAACGTGTTCTGGAGTGGAGACCACGTCTAGGCAAGCGAAGTGTAGGACGCCCTCCGGCTAGATTTTTTTATTTTTTATTTTATTTATTTAACAAAAAGTAACATACATTAACATACATAAAGCACTGTAAAACCTTCAAGGTTTGTCTCGGTGCTTGAGACACTCGAGCCGCTACACATTATTTAAATAGTTACTTATAAACCCCGTCACCCTAAAAGTATGTAGGTAGGTACGCAAACATAGTAAGTCGGCGGCGGCAACCATAATTACAAGAGTTATAAAATTTGTATATAGGTAGTTTTAATTTCATAAGTTAGTTCAAAATGAAGATGGAGTAACGATTTGCGCGCTGTGGCTAGCAAAGATTGGATGAGAAAACCTGAGGATCGAGCTCAATGGCGCACCCTGGGAGAGACCTACGTTGAGCAGTGGACTGTTATAGGTTGGTAATGATGATGATGATGGCTCAAAGAACTGACAGCCGTTGTAACGATCATGTAAACAAAATCAAACCTCAGAAAAAACAACACAAAAATTATAATTTTTTTGATGTTGGGTGCAGGCCGTAAACGATAAGTCGCTCTGAAAATCTATGGGGAGACCAAAGTTCAGCAGTGGATGTCTTATGGCTGATTATGATGATGATGATCGTTAAAAATCATATTAATTCCAGTGTTTTCACTTTGGATACTTCGGAGACAAAGGGGCGATATTTTTTTCGAAATTTATCATCGTTACTCCAAAAATATACGAAAAAAAAAGATTTGGCATGTGTAAATCAATCTCTTTTATCTGATACCCCAATTGATCTAGTAATCCTATTTTTAAATGTTGACCCCCACCATTTTGGCTCTTTTAACCATCAAAATGAAATGTCAAATCATTTTTTACTTACTATAGAGGAAGGTCTGATCCCGCCATCTCACTTCCATCAAAGGACAAGCAGGCGCACGGCTCAGTACCATCCGTACCTAGTAGATATACCACCCATTCGCACACACCGTTTCGGTCCTACGTTCTTGATGCGTGCAGCTAAGGTATGGAACACTTTACCGTCGTCTGTTTTTCCTAAAGAATACAATCCGGGCCTCTTTAAGGTAAGAGTGAATAGGTTTCTCCTAGATCTTCGTGCTTCGTCTTAGACCACAAAATAGCTTACCATCAGGTGAGATTGTGGTGAAACGAAGATAAATCCAGTAAAAAAAAAACAAGGTCATTATTATTTATAACAATTCAAAATTTTAACTTCAGTAGTTGCTTAGATAATCAGCTGTGCGACAGACGGACAGACGGACGGATGGACAAAGTCGCACCATAAAAGTTTGGTTTTCACCATTTTGGTCCGGAATCCTAAAAAGCTATTTCGCTCACGTCGGAAATTCGTACATATTATGCGCTTTACCCGTTTAAGCCAATAAACTGGCTGCTTTTATTAAAACCGCAACAAGGGGTTATGTTATGCGGTCTCTCTGTCACTAAAATAGTTCGTATGTCACTCAAATACATGTAACTCAATATTATTACAATTTTATTATTACCTACTAGGGTACAAGCCGTACAACGGACTCGGGTGGTACGAGTATATAAAAGAGGCGCAAGAGAGCCGCCTCGATGCTAACAAATTCTAGTAAATTCTATACGAAGTTCGGTTAAGCTGTCACGGCCTCAGAGGCCAACAGCGAGATTAGTCCATTCGAAAAAAAAAAAAAACCGCCTCGATGCTGTGCCGTGCCCACGGCAGCGGTAACACTATCCTACGCGTTTTGTCGCACCTAGTTCAGCTACATGTTATAAAATAAGTCTTCAGTTTTTATTTATTCATATATATTTTTTCATTATTTGACATGTGTTTTTAATTTATTTTATTTTGATTTTAAATTTGGTTTGTAATTTGATTTGATTTAAATTTATTTGTCCTTTATTGTTATTTATATTATATTTGTATTACTAACATAGATATAAACAAATGTAGTGTATTGCCATGACACTTACATCTGAAATAAATGTTATTGAATTGAATATAACCTGTAATAAATTTTTTTAATTGATGATGGCCAAGCGCTACACCACTACCTCACCTGATGGTAAGTGAAGGTGTGATCGAATATGGAGCACGTTTGTCTAGAAAGAACCTTTTCACTTTGGACTTGAAGACTCCAAGATTATACTGGTTTGGAAAAACATACGCCGGAAGTGAGTTTCACTCCTTACTTGTGCTAACAAGAAAAGTTGAAGCAAATCGTTATGTACGAATTATGTACGACATTAACTTAAAACTCCTATCCGGAATCATATTTACAGATTGTAGAGGTGGCTTTAATACTGGTAGCTTGAATATTTATCCAGTATTAGATATATTTCCAATAAACAATTTTTAACATTTTTAAACATCTAATCGGCGGCGCCTAAGTGACAATGCCGCTTAGTCAGCCTACTTAAATGATGAATGAATATGATTTGTTTACCTATTATAAATAGGCTGTTTCATTGATATTTCTTGGAATTGATATTAAGTTTGTTTGAGATTTTTTTTAAAGAACGAATTTGAATAAAACTATATTAGACAACAATGCTAGCCCCTACTTGCGTTTTTATTTAATGTCGTACATAACATAACACGTTGTATACGAATTCACGTAATTTGAACTACAGCAAACTGTTAACACAATAACGCAATTAAACGAACACTATTAACAAGTTAATATTTACATAATTAAAATTTTCCCCTACCCCTCTTCTTGCGTCATAAAATACTTTTTTCATGTTATTTGTGTGGAACAGGCTTTCGGCCCAACTGATGGCAAGCGGTCATCATCACCTAATTGAAACCGGCAACACCCGGGGTATTATATTGACGTATTTTAGAACCATACCAGTTAAATTAGCTATCTATTAAAAAAACCGCGTCCGAATCAGTCCATTCGTTTGGGAGCGACGATGCCACATACAGTCGAATTTATAATACCCCTCTTTTTACAGCGGGGTTTATAAACATAATTAACATCATTAAGACCACAACAATATTAAAAACATCTATAAAAGCTTACTATAAAATATCGAATTCTTTAGATATCAAAAAAGCTCAGGACCGAAATTGCTCAAACTAATTTAAAAACTTTTAATTATTTGACGTAATTACTGATTTTAACGAGTTAATCGAGTTTATCGATTTATCGCGTATGCACCTTTTTTATTTGTTATTCCGACGTTTGAAAAATACTATTTAGACGTAACTTAAAATGTTTAAACAAGATATAATAATATTCAAAAATTATCTGTACCTAAGTTTAATTGAACAAAAATAATTGCACTGTTTTGTACAATAAGGTCTACAGAGAGACATTTAAATACATGCATGCATGTCACGCCATTATCCCGGAGGCATAGGCAGAGGCCACGGATCTCCACTTGCTACAACCCTGACATACTTCCTTTGCCTCATTCATTCTCATCACATCATCTCTCTCTCTTTCAGAGACATTTAAAGTAAATGTTAAAGGCCTTGGTTAAGTCAGGCCGGTTCTAATATGGCAATGGTCGAGAGCGATAGGTCGTGGCAAGCTGTTAAAAGCGAAAATGTAGTGCAGCAGAAAGAGGCAGCGGAGAGGGACAGGGAATTTGAGAGTACTCTCCCAACCCGCCGCAGGAGACCGGGGCGAAGGAGGAGGGCGTATGGGAGAGCATATGCCGACCTCCATCCCCCATAGCAGTGGCCTAGAGATGATGGCGGCGCACAAATATCCGTGCGTCTCTCAAATGAGAAAACTGGGCTAAACCCTGACAGATAGGGCTCGCAAAAGCAGACCAATGCCACCGGGGTTGCGGAAGAATGTTCTCTGTACTCGTGTCCCCGGTATAAAGTGAAAAGAGGAACGCTATGGAGGTTTTGCCGGTAGGAGTCCGACATACCGCTCCCTGGATTCAGACCGGTATCCATGAGGATTCCTCCACATAAAAAAGCCCTACTATTACGAGGTATAATACGAGTTGAATCAGTTAAATAAATAAATCCGTCCATAATTATATTTCCAGTGCTGAAGTTGGACCAAATCGAGTGAAGAGATGCACGCATGCATTCGATGTCTAAATTATCATATAGAATACTTTTATCTAGGTCGCGTTCGAGAATCTGCCAGCTTGAAGGCTAAAATGGAAGGTTCAAACTGCCAAAGTATATTATTTGCAGCATTGGTCTGGTCGTTATTTTTGCCTGTTTGGTTTAGTAAAGATAGCTGTTTATTGTAATTACCACACAATCACAATATAACACTAAAATAAAACTTCTTTTTCTTTCGTGTTTCCTTTCAATAACTTTCAACATAAATACGGGATTTATCACGTACCGTCTTATCGGTGTATCGGTGAGTGCGAGGCGAGACGTTATTTGGAGCGGATCGCAATCACCCTGATGAAGGTTTATGAATTGAACCGAAAATTGCCGGTCGAAACACCGATAAGACGGTACGTGATAAATCCCAAATTTATAATAATGATTGAAACCAATCATGAAAGTTTTCTAAGTAAAACTTTCAACATATCTTAATTCGCCATTTTTTATAAAGATTGAGTAGAACCTGGCCACGTCCATTGCATATATTGTAGCCGTATTGAAATCGTCTTATTTGCAGGTCGTAGGGCACAAAGAACAGTTAAGCATGTGGGGCATAGTCTGGTTGGGGTGCCCACAATCACAGCTGGATAGCGAAGGCTCTCACATTTCCCACTTACAAAGGTTTTGCCTACACCGCCCAACCTGAGTCCGGAGTCGGTTAGTAGACCTCCAGACTGGCCACGCAAGGCTATGTCCAAGGGGAGATGCGCAGAGACCGATCTCTTCTACACAACCTTTGGATGGAAAGAAAATGGTGAAGCTACAACTTGTAAATTATTAAATTGCGAATTGCGGAATGAAAAATGAGATAAGATAGATAGAAAACGCTATTTATACGCGAATAATATTTAAAATTATACCAAGTTATATTCTAACCCACAACATCCGTATCGGAGTTAGGTTTCATTCCACTATGCCAAACGGCTCTCGTTAATTACGTGTTAATTTACGAGTAACAAGTAACTTTAAGAAAAAAAATATAATCGACTTAACCAAATTACTCAACTGATTTTGATGAAATTTCTATGAGACCAATATGAAAATATATCCTGTCAAATAAAAAAAGAATTTTCCTAATCGATTGATAAATGACGGGGAGTTCTAAGGTAAAAACATAAAACCGAATTGCGTCCCTGTAAAATTTGAGGGTTGCCCTCGATTTTTTTGGGATCCCATCATCAGATCTTGACTTGGTGCCAATCGGGCATGGGACCACCTGGAAAGTATACCCTTTTAAACAAAAAAAAATCTCGAATCGGTCCAGGCGCCTTCGAGTAATCCGGGAACATACATAAAAAAAAAGATACCGACGAATTGAGAACCTGCTCCTTTTTTGAAGTCGGGAAAAAATACAAGCACTTTAATGTTAAACTTAATCAATTTCAATATTATTTTTATCCTTTATCATTGAAGGGTTTTTACGGCAACGTTTTTATAACTACTAACAGATGGCGTTGCTCTGGCATGTTCTGATTATAAAAAGAAAGTGAATTGTCAATGTCAATTGCCGTGTCAACAATTAAATCGCCGAGGAACTTGAAATAAAATAAAAACATTTGTGTTTGTTCATCTGACGAAGTGTTTGTTTTAGACAAATTTTGATATTGTGTCTGAGATTTAGGCGTATAAACCAATTATTTGTGTGGCGCATCTCCATACAGCGCCATCTATTACGCTGGTTGGAACTAGTTTTTTCTTTTTAATTGATAATGTAAAGCCCTCATTAGTAAACGGTTATGAAAATTCAAAAATCCTGTGGAAACGAGACGCAAGTTATATTATTTTAATTTATTTTTCACAAGACCGCCAACGCCATTTTGAATTTGATTACGGTTTATTAGAAGGATTTGATTTAACATATTTCATAAAACCAGAATTGAGAGAGATATAATCAAGAAATTTTGTAGAATTCGCATTACCGAGAGAAAGGGGTCTAGAAGGAAAATTTGGGTTAAAATTATATGAGATGCAATTAAAACCTAACTCGACATAAAGTACGGCTTGACTACCTATGTGGCGAAGAATCCGGATTTATATGTATTTTGTCGTCATGTGGTGCGCGTGTTAGAATGGTATTGGTTTCATACATTTAATGTTTTGAGATTTATAATTGTGTGTCTTGATGTGTTGTGAATTTTTTACGACCATGATAATGGATCAAAAATATGTGGTACACTTACCACATATTTTTACCACTGTAACCACCACCTATAACAAAGTATTGCCTCGTAAGTCACGCATCTTAGAAACGTGCCCTACGATGCACTACCCTCCGCCCATATCAAACTGAGGCATGCAGGATTTTTTGGCTTAAACAGTCATTACATAAAGTGCAAAGTACAGTGAGTTTTAATCACAAAACAAACAGCGTCTAAAAATAATAACTCTTCTTTTTAATTAAGGGATAAATGAGTTAAGGATATAATCATCGTAGACTGCATCATCGCTTACCATCAGGCAAGATCGTGATCAAACGCATGTATAACAAAAATTTAAAAAAGCTATTAAAAAGTAAGTCATCCCATATTACCCTACGTCTCACAAGTAGGTAATTGATCTATCAACCGAAGCATAACAATAAAAATCTGCTCTTGACACTCCAACCACCCAACGGGCAATTTAATTTTAAATTTACGTCTTCAATACTTAACGTCACAAATATCTTTATTAAATTTACTATATTATACACAGGTTTTGGGAATCAAAATTTTGTCGGAAGAACTGACTAAGTTGCAGAGGTTCCGTAGTCAAATGATAATCATTGAATTAAAACAAAATAGTTAACTTATAAATTAGTTTTATACTAAAGCCCTGGCTCTGCTCAGATCAATTAATCAAGCGAAGCGAGATCTCTAAATCAACTTGGGCAAATCGGCGTTGTATGTATTTAAGTATGTATGTATGTATGTTTGTTTGTCCGAGGATAACTCTCGAAGCGTTTATCCGATATCGTGAAATTTGGTAAATAAGTAGGTAGTGATGGCACAATTTTGGTGTGACTCAATGAGCTAAAACTGTGGGGGGGTTAAGGTATTGAGGTTCAAGAGAGGTAAAAAAAACAACAGGGAACTATCCGGTCAAGTGGCACGTCTAATAAAAGGTATTTGTGAGTACATTTCGACCCCGTTTTTATTTTTAGCTTAAACTTTGTAGTTTTTAAGTTATTAGCCCTGAATTTAAAAATTTAACTTAAACAAAATTCACCGGGTACACCAGTGACCCCATTGAGCTGAAATTTGGTATGCGTATAGCTTTAGTGACACAAATATAGGGAAAAGTCTGAAATCCAGAATAACTGCAATTTCTATTCTTTATTCTTTATTGCACACAAGAAAATACATTTGTAAATACAGAAAAAGAGGTCATGTACAAAGGCGAGCTTAACCCTAAGAAGAGTTTTCTACCTCAAAAAAGAATAACCAATTTACATGAAATTCCGCTACATGTAATTTGAATAAAACAATTGTCAAGTCATTTGGTTTTGTATTTCGTGGCACTATTTTTATAGTCAAAGATACTAATAATATTTTTTTGTTTTTATGGGAGACTTGCTAGATCTCAGTTCGTGGCGAACCACTAGTATTATAATAAGATATGGTATATAGCACTGAGTGATCATGTAGCTTTCTATTAGTCAAAGAATTTTCAAAATCGGATCAGTAGTTCAGGAGATGTTCACACTCTGACAATGTACCATAATTTAAAGAATAATAGAGAAAAAACTCTCGATAGCTCTAAAAATATAGATGAATAGATTAACTCTTTTAACAGAACCTTAATTTCCCATCCTTACTTTCTTGAAATGCGTACCTACTAAAATCCTTAAAAAAACAAAATTATATTGTGTCTTTAATAATTCTCTCTAAGTGACTAATTTCTTAAAAGTTGTGTCTATAAAAGAGAACCTGTTATTGGCATTAAGTTTTAGCTATAAGAGTTTGATTCTGTTCTGAATAACATAAAAATAAAAAAAAACAAAACAAGATAATTTAAAACTTAAAACATCCTAAATCTGCATTTAAAATTATAATATGTGTGAATTAGTGAACTAGTAAAGTAAGTGAAGCAGTAGGAAATATTGTACTAATTTAACCACAGGTACAGAGTTCAGAGCCCGGGCAAGATGCCCAAAAGGCTAGCCAAGTATGTACTTAAATAATGTAAAGTTAGGAGCTCGTGTCAGTCCCAGTGCTAAGTTCAACTTAAGAGTATTTCAGATAAAGGCTTAAGCTATCATACGAAATTAATTATTTGACAATTACGTGTAGCTTACGCATATTAATTATAGTTAATTTTAACAGAGCGACACGTGTAGATGCTGCTACTTTCCAGTGCGAACCGAATGCAGGTGCGTGTCGTGTGCGTGGCGTAGGCGTTTACGCAGCGGTTGTAATGTATGAAACTCTAAGGAAGATGTCAGACCGCGCGCGCGCGTGCGTGGCATGGCGTCATAATACCATGCAGGCACGACGGAGGTGCCAAGCAGGTGCCACGTAAGCACCACGCAGGCCTTCATATAAGGCCTGCGTGATGATATATCTTTAATTTATAGATGTTAAGTCTAAAACATATTTTAAAGGTTACGATATACCTTGTCTTAGTTTAACATAACGCAGGAGATCGCGGGTTCGATCTCCGCCGCGGAACAAATGTTTGCATGATCTACAGATATTTGTTTCGGGTCTGGTTGTTTCTCTATATATTATACGTATTTATTAAAAAAAATAACGTATGTAAGTATTCTATCACTTATCTGATTCCCATAGTACAAGCTCTGCTTAGTTTGGTGCTAGATAGCGCTTTGTGAAATGTCCAGCAATATTTATTTATAACAATCAACATCATAAACTATATAGTTGAACAACTTAACTGAAATAAACAAGTGATCTTCAAGTCACGAGTGAATAGGTTTCTTTTAGGCAAGCGTGTACCATCGTAGACTGCATCATCGCTTACCATCAGGCGAGATAGTGGTCAAACGCTAGCCTATAATTTATAAAAAAAAAAAAACAAACGACTAAACCGTTTTAACTTCCTTCAACAGAACCCCAAAAAACCCGGTCTATATCGTTAGAATTAAGACATTTACTTTTATTTACGACACTATGTAGGCGAACGAATATATTGTGCTCACCTACACACCAAATAGTTATAAAGTAGGCTTATCTCTAACGAGAATTTAAGGTTTTAGGAACATTGTGTATTTATGTGACTAATTTGTCTGAATAACAGCAACGGCCGAACCACAAGCTTAATATTTAAAAGTGCTTACTAATGATACAGGTAATTTTTTTTACAAAAATGTCTATTTTGGAGCCTATTTTGTTGGCTACTAAACTAAATTTATCAGTGCGAGGCGAGATGGAGTTCGGAGTGGATCGCGCTCACCCCGATGAAGGTTCACGAATTGAACCGAAACATTGTCGGTCGAAACACCGATAAAACGATACGTGATAAATCCCGTATTTATAATAATGAAACTAAATTTACGTTTCAAAGCAATATTTTTTTATACGATCTACAGATAGCGACGGATAGGGATACTTGGAGGGACTTGGGGGAGACCTTTGCCCAGCAGTGGGACGAGATAGGTTAGATTAAAAAACAGGTGGAACAACCGTAAGGCCCACCTGATATTATATAGTAACCATCGCCTATAGCAAAGTATTGCCACGTAGGTCACGTACTTTAGAAAAGTGTCATACGATGCACTGCCCTGCGCCTATCAAGTTTTTAGATATAAATGTGTACATAATGTGCCTGTACTTGCCATACCCTTGCGAAAATATTGCTTGCATCCCAGTATGAGTGCTATTGTTAAAAAGATTTTTAGTTACTTTCATTTTAAATTTTATATTTTTATGTTTTTGATGAATTAAGTAAATTGTTTACAATTTAAACATGATTTAAAATGCAGAATTGACAAAAGAAACATTATAACTGTATGTATAATTCATGTAAATGTAATAGGTGGTTTAAGCGTCTGGTACAGATGGCGTTTCGAATTCATTTGCAGTATACAAACGCATTTACTTAGTTGGATTTCGTAAACATACGGTGAGACAAAATTGGCGGTAGCGTTCCAAGTAAAATCCATATCGGAGGCGGTAGCAGCAGCTCTTCTTCTACCTACAGATATTTGTTCCGGGACTGGTTGTTTTTCTATATATCCTAAATATACTAGCTGACCCGCCCGCAGCTTCGCGCGCTTGAAATTTCCCGTTCCCGTGGGAACTTCGGGATAAAACCTATATAAAACACTCTTGTCAAAGTGACGCGACACTTCATGTCTTCACAACAATGGACGACGGTTAAATTATATGGATATTGTTCATACAAAAATACTAAAATCACGACTAAAAAAGGGGGGGAGAGATAGGAGGGTGAAAAATACTTTACGAATATATCGGTCGACCCGCTTCATAGGAGTGAGAGCACAAGCACCGTGACACGAGATTTTTAAGTTTTAAAAAAAAAAAGTTTGTTAAGTATTCTATCAGTTATCTGGCTTTGTTTAGTTTATGGCGTTGTGTGAAATGTCTAGCATTATTTGTTCATCTATTTATTATGCGCACGGCCAGAGACTGTGTTTCCTAATTACTACAACTTCTAGTGTTCAAGTCGCGAGTGAATAGGTTTCTACTAGGCAAGAGTGTTCTATCGTAGACCGCATCATCGCTTCCCATCAAGCGAGATCGTGGCCAAACGTCTAACATATAACATATAAAAAAGATGTTTCTGCTAAAGCGAGGCTGAAAACCAGCATAGCAGAGCTCTTGACCTATTTACCACCACTTTCTAGGTACGACAGACAATAATATTGTACTGCTTCAGTGTAGGTAACTTTTTTGAAGACCTACTTTTAGGTACATAGTGCTTATTGTACCTATCTTCTTTCTAATCTCTGTAGTATGTGTGCGTGCGTAAATAAATATCTTTTTAACTCACAGCAAGCAACCTTTTGGAAATCGCAAATAATTATTTCACGTAATATACCTCAATGAATGATAATTCCTGCGACCATTATGTCTTTATAACCTTATACCTAATTATCTCTTATCTAGATAAGAGCTCTTATATAGCTCGAGTTGATTGCAAGTGTTTTTGTGAGAAATAAATAGTAGATTATTAAACGCGGGTATAATGCAGTGTCTTGCGTCACGGGCGATTTATTGAATCCCGAACGTAACGAAGGATTCTTTATTGTGTGGGTCTCTTTGGTTCAAACTTTAATACAGATGGGAAATTCAAATCACATTATGCCTGGGTGGGCATAATGAAATTTAGTACAACTTTACTCCCGGCTCAGCCGTAGGGATTTAATCACTTGCTTTCGGTGAGGTTTACATGACATATAATTTGACATTGTCGAGCAGGTGGTGTGAAAATACGTTTTACTTTACTTTGTGCGCTATTAATTAGAGGCAAGATTTCTCTATGCTTGCTCCAAAACATAATTACCAAGAAAGACTAGATAAAGTGTGGTTCAACTATTCGTAATTACTGATTTAAATGGGTATTTATCACGTATGTTCCTTTTTTATTTGCTTGTAAATACCCATTTAAATCAGTAATTATATACAGTGATCGTGAAAGATTGAAAAATTCAACTACTCTGTCAAATTCTAGTTCTAATTTGGAACACGACACTTTAGACTTACAAACAATTCAATTTATATTTTTAACGTTTAGTGGGTTGCCATTTTTAGATGAAAAATTAATAATAACGTGAAAAACTCAATCAAATCTTACTACCCCGTGTGATCCCATTGCAGGGTAAATGCCTCCCTTCCTGTTTTCCATTCTATGCGATCTTGAAATTCCACTGGCTAGGATACCGAAGCTTCGTCGCGCCATCTCCGACTGGGCCGACCATGTGGTCGCGGTCCTTGTATGACCCACTAAGAGGTGATTTTAGGCCAAAAGTAGTCCGGCAAGCGGCACACATGCCCGCCCAGTCCCACTTTAATTTTAATCTGTGAGCGCAGTATGTTTCTGATTCTATCGGAAAAACTCAATGAATGTCGATATTTAGTCATAGTTGTGGATGACGGGCCTTTGTCGAGCAATGCGATGTATATACCAGTTAAATAGTTATTGTAATCCGTTGATCGGACGGATATCGACATACGATTGAAGCCTAATGTTTTCAATTGTTCTCCAAATAGAAGTTCGCCATTACCTGAAACAAAGGAAATTAAGTCTTGAGCAAATAAAGTCTGGAATTCGTTTTACAAGGACACTTATTTATTTCGATCAACAGCCAATCTAAATAAAGGTAGCCTTATACTACGTGTTTGTTATGTATAATAGGTTTTTTCAAATTCATTACCATAGAAAATATTATATTCTCTAACAACCATAACATCAAGGTCTAAAATATCAATGACACAGCCTGTACAAAATAGGTAAACCAATCATATTCATTTACGTTAAAAATTGTTTGTTTGGAAATGTATCGATTACTGGATAAATATTTAAGCTGCCGGTATTTAACCCACTTCTTAAATCAGTTAATACGAATGCGGATGTGTGTTAAATTAATGTTGTGCATAACAAAACAGGTTGTATATGCCAGTCGCTGTCATCCGCTGTTGTTCCGATCGCCGCCCTTTCATACCTACAGTGCGTATCTTACGAGTGTAAGGTACTTACTGACAGACCTGACCATTACTCTGGTTATCCCATTTTTTTAATATCAAATTTGTATACACACAAGCTGACGGCCTCCTGGTGTTAAGTGGTCACTGCCGCCTATAAACTCCTGCAGTCGCGTTGCCTTACACTTAATGCCTTATTTACACTTCTCTTGAAGACTCTCTGTCTATTGTATTAAAACTTAAAGGCCTTAGAAAAAAAAATACCAATAAATGCTAAGGAATTTTTGAAGTGTTCAACAGGGGTTTAACTTTATATATTTAAAAAATAGTTATAACGGAGGCTCTTTTCAAGCCTAAGCAGAATCCTCTGCAATTCAGCTCCGTACGTTTCCCCCTACGTGGCAAGTCAGTAACATCTGCAATGGTCTAGCCGACCTGAACTTAAGAGAATGTAGCACACTACGTTTCCAACCATGTACTGCCACCGGCATTTATTATAAGTACAGTTAGTTAAGTCAAATAACTTACTCGGAATTAATTTCATGAAAGACAAATAGCAATGTTACGTCTGAGCATGTCACAGAATATAATATACGTTAGGCCGTGTCACAGAATAAGCAATACTAACTTGTTGGACACGCACGACGTTAACATCTCAGGGTGCTGCGACGGTACGAGCGCTTACTAGAATATTTAAGGTATTTCTGGATGTAACGCTCTCTAGTATATAAGGAGGCCACTGAGCTAACTCACGCAGTTTTTACTTTGGCTTCATATGTTTTAGCAGTTTAAAGTGTTTTGTGTGCAACCACAGATCTATATTGATCAATGCAGATCTGTGTGCACAAGAGTAATATGAATTAGTGTTGCGTGTTTATAAGAAGAATAATAATAAATAATTTAATTCAGGCAATAATAAAATAGTTACAGGATAGTAAGTAACGAATTCTACGGCCCATAAAGATATACCTTAACCTATAAACATATTATATGTATATCAACTTCTATTTATTTACTACATAAACACTGCAATTTTAGATGTGAGTTCTCGGTGTTCGGTGTTCGTCCTCGGAAACGAAGAAGTCTCGTTTATGATTGTGTTATTGTGATTATTAGTAGATTATTAAACGAGGGGATAAAGCAGTGTCTTGCGTGACGGGCGGTATATTGAATCCCGAATGTAACGAATTCCAGTAATAGAACAGATTCTAGTAAATCCCTCGCTCCGCTCGTGAGTTAACTCTAGATTCCTGAGTGCAGAGAAGGATACAAGCACGCCCGGTATGCAGACAGCTTTACCCACGAGGTGAATACTCTACTTTTCACATTTTCTGCGAGATAATAAAAACCAAATCTAGGTTGGTGCATTCTGTGCAGAGGTTAGTTTACGAATAAGTTCCTGTTGTCTCTGTCTCTTTGGTTCAAATTTTAATACAGATGATGTTCCAAATCCAAATCACATTATGCCTGTGAGGGCATAATGAGACTCAATACAACTTTACTCCCGGCTCAGCCAAGCGTTTTAATCGCCTCTTTTCGGTGAGGTTTACATGACATATAATTTGACATTGTCGAGCAGGATGTGTGAAAAAAACGATTCTAGTAAATTGGAGTTATAAATCCACCTTTCCATGAAATACTGCATTGTTATTTGTATAGATAAAAAGTTATACTTTCTTATATGTTATTTATATCGCGAAACCATATCCATTAAAAAAACACTTCACCGTCAAGATCTAAACGCACATTCACTCACAAAAATACGTTTAACCCTTCAAGTCATCAAAACAGCAAACTCAACCTTATTTTTATCTACCAAGGTACACATTGCATCAATCAGATAATACATAAAACGTTAAGTTAATAGCTAGCCATTTTCCACTTGTTTTCCTTTAGTGGTGTCATGTCATTCGCAGTGATAGCACTGAACGTTTGTATGTAAATGCTCTTTGAACCCGTGGATTAGGGATGGGACACGCCTAAATGTCGTCGATTATCGTATCGATACTCGATTTTTATCGGTTTGATTTTGAGGGTGGAGATTTGTCTCAAGGCAATAGAACGGGTAGGAGCTTGATGTTAAACAATTTATGACGTGACAGCGTCTAAAAAATCAATGAATGCCGACTGCATGCACGAAAAAGGATTACTCATTGTCCCGTTACACTCATTGTCCAGTTACGCTCATTGTATGCTTGCGTCCGGGGAGAAGAAAGACAGCGGCAGCACACAACTTACATCTACACGTGAACTATTTCGTCGACTGTTTATAAAGTGAAGTGAAAAGTTAATGTGGTTTTCATTGCTTATTACAACAACAATTTCGTCAATAAAGGTTAATTAATCTTGCATTTTAAAAATCTGATTAGTAGTATAATTTCAAGTATTTATTCTTTTATTATTAAAAAAGTAGCATCTGTCGGCGAGTGCAGTAATAATAGGTTATGTTACAATTGACTAAAAAATTATGGCGATTCATATATATTAATTGATGATAAATATTAGATTATAGTTTATTTCTATGAAAACTTGTTCATAATTATATTTAAAGTTTATAGCTAAACGCCAGTTTTGTTATGACGTTGTCACGTTAAACTATCGTCCGTAAACCAACTTTACAGACAACCAATTTTTATTTGAATGAATTATCGGCTGGACTAAAAATGACACTTTCTGTCAAAGATTCGCCAAATTTTAAAGTCAAAAGAAAATCAATTTGAAGGTTATATTTGTCTATAAAATGTATCAGAAATAATTCAAAAGAGTCTCAAAGTCCGATATGACAGAACTAGTTTCAAATCGAAAATTAGACTTAATCAGATTTTTGAAGTTGTCTACGTCACGTCCTGATTCACGCTTGAGCATAGTTCTAAAATACGGGTCTAAAAGAGCTAAGTAGGAAATTCTCCTAAAAATAGATTAGTGAAGGTCTAAGAGACCTAGATCTATTCACTAAGAAATTAGTTATTACTTTTAATCTTTGAGACTATTAAATTAAATTAATTTATTTAGAAGCTTAACATTCTAGTAATGATTCTAGTAACATGATCTATAGATATTGAAGTAAATTTTTTAATAAGCTTAAACTGAGCCCTAGGCCTCGTTTAGATTTATTTATTAGGTTTACCAACAGTTGTTAGGTACATGATATAATGCTAGAGATCTTATGTACAGGGTGACAAATGGGAAGTTGCCTAAAGTATATGCATCTCTTTCCTCATTTATTCTACAGTATAAGGCTGGCCCACGTAGGTATATTCTAGAACGTTGTCAGTTTCTATTGAGACGCCATAAAGAGCAGTACGTGTACTTTAAAATGAGTGACCTTACGAACGAAGAAAAGGTGTATCTCATTGAGTGTTTTTATTCTAGAGGTAAAAACTATACTGAAGCATATAGAGGTTTTCGTACCAAGTTTGGAAGTAAAAGAGTAGCCAGTAAAAATACTCTTAGAAGGTAAGAATAATAAAAAATATATTTGACTTTATAGTATGACCGTATTCTTTAATGAAGTCTTCATTTTTTTTTTACTTCTTTCTTAGAGTAATTGATAACTTCATCAATTATTATACTCTTGACGATCGTCGTCATGATCTTCCTGGTCCTTCATACACAGTTACCACAGAAGATAAGGTTGCCGAGGTAGGAGAAAATTTCAAGAATAACCCAACGGATTCAATAAGAAAAGCTGCAGTAGCTTTAAAACTGAATCGAATTAATAATGAAAAAGTTCATCAAGTTACATCCTTACAAAATCACAACTCATCAATTTCTCACCGTAGATTGTAAAGAAAAAAGAATTGAGTTTAGTAAAGTTATGACGAATAAATTGGAAAACAACGAGATCAATATTAATCACATAATTTTCTCAGACGAGGCTCACTTTTATTTGAACGGATATGTCAATAAACAAAATTACCGTTTTTGGGGTACTGAAAATCCACATTTACCTGAAGATAAACCCAAGATCAAAAATGATTTGAGAGAAGCTATTAGAAAAGGAATTTCTAATATTTCTTCATCTACAATTGAACAAAGTTATTATAGCTTTCAAAAACGACTTGATTATTGTGCAAGTTCAGATGGGGATCATTTCGAAAATATTTACCATTAATAGTCATTCCCTAGCCAGATTTTGTCATTTTTTTTTAAAACTTAATTGTGCCTATTGAAAATGATCAATTAAACTGAAACCTATTTCAAATAAAAATGACTACTTCAGTGATTCAATGTATGTTTTTATTATTTTTTTTCCTGAACCTATCTCAAAATTATAAATGATTACTTTAGGCAACTTCCCATTTGTCACCCTGTATACTATAGCTACACGCACAACCAATTACAGGTGAACACAACATGCACTAAAACTGTGGACAGGCGGATATAGCTGTTTCACAAATACAATATCATCATACAGAGTTCCCTGTGTCGTAAGGTCTAGGTCCATAAGATAAATAAAAAATAAAAACAAATAAATAAAATAAAAAGCATTTATTGAGGAACAACAAATATACAGTCATGTGTACAGTTTGAAACGATGATGCCTGTGAATGCGATGATGAAAACTGTGTTACAGACACCAACGCCCTCCTCCTATACATCAATGAGTTCCAATCAGGTAAATGGTACATTATCAAAAACGAAACCAAAAATTACAGTTATTTTCCAACAGACCAAAAGGATCTGCGCGGGTGGATGTGTTTGTGAGTGAGTGTGTGTGTGTATCTGTGTGAGGGTGTGTGTGTATGTATGTGAGTAATTGGTGTGTGTTTTGTGTGTAGGCACTATTTGGGAATCTTTAGGATCTCCTCAGTATCTTCGTAATTAAAAGATTTAAGCCACTCTAGACATTTAATCTTACATTTGTTGTGGGGTAACGGGTAAATATTAATTTCCTTGTTGACTCTGTTGTACAAGGAAGAGCTAATAAAAAAGAAGTGACGACTTGCCACTGCTGTACGTCGTTGTGCTATTTTGCAAACTTTATCTGCTCTCCGTTTCGAATGTTAGGTTAGGGTATAGAACAACTGAGAGTGCTTGCGAAGAATAGTTTGCAAAATGAATGTTTTGCCGAACTGTGGGGACTGAACAGATCGAGTAAAGCTCAGTATTGATAGGTTTTTTGTTCATCACTTTAAGAACAGCTCTCTGAGCCCTTTCTAGTCTTCTAGGTTTTAACTGTGCCACCCCAGGAGAAATATATAAATAATACTGTACATTTCACAAAGCGCTATCTAGCACCAAACTAAGCAAAGCTTGTACTATGGGAACCAGATAACTGATAGAATACTTGTATAATTTTTTTTTGTAAATACATATAATATAAAGAATAACACCCAGTCCCGAAACAAATATCTATAGATCATGCAAACATTTGTTCCGCGGCGGGAATCGAACCCGCTACATCCTGCGTCTCAGCCGGCTATTCGCCCACTGCGTCATGGGGGTTAAGAACTTAATTATCGAATCAGAATCAGTCGAGCCATCCACAGTTTGTTTGTAGCGGACTGTGGAGTCGTTTTAAGTAACCGCACGATATATTGTAGTTACAGAAACTGGTAAGCATTTGTTTATATAAAACATCTGAGACTAAATTCTTAAAGAAAGTCTTAGAAAATGTTTCACCACAAAGTAATAATACTACGTAGTCTTATGTTTCGTTTTATGATAATACAGCCATTTTGATGTTTGTTTATTTATTTGTTTGTTTGTTTGTTACTCAATCACCTCGTAACGGTTGAGACGATTTTGATGAAATTTAGTATGTACGTAGATTATAACCTAGATTAACACGTAAACTACTTTTTATCCCATAAATCAAGTCCCATGGGATAAAAATGGGGGTCAAGTCAAGTTGCAACGGCGAGTTTAGCTTTATTTCTAGGCTACATATTTAGTAGTGTAACGCGTACGATGTTGCGGGCAATAGCTAGTCCATTATATAAATTTGGAAACTATCATGGTCATGAACACTCATCATCATCATTCTAGCTCGTGTCGACCCACTGCTGGGCATAGGCTCTCCTTGTTTCTGCCACTCTTCCCGATCCTGTGCCAGTCTGAACCACGTACGACCCACGGTCTTATGGATGTCGTCGACCCATCTCGCTGGTGAACGTCCCCTATTTCGATAGCCAGTTCTCGACCTCCACTCTGTTAGTGCCTTAGTCCACCTGTCGTCACTACGTCTGGCCAAGTGTCCTGCCCAACTCCACTTGAACCCCAATATTCGCTTGCTGACGTCTTGTACTTTAGTCTGCTTGCGAATTTCTGTATTGGGAACTCGATCTAAGAGTGTGATGCCGAGCATGGCGCGCTCCATGGCTCTCTGTGCTACACTTATTTTGTGCACAGTCTCCTTCGTGAGCCTCCATGTCTCGGCACCATAAGTCATAGTTGGCAGGACACATTGGTTATAGAGACGTGTTTTAAGACATTGTGGAATATGCGTGGATTTTAGTATATCATCTAGTTTGCCGAAAGCTACCCATCCCAGACACTATTTGCACAAAAAACGGGATATTTACCATGATTTGTGAGTTCTTGAGTATCCCGATATTTTGACGTAGTTGCATGCTCCATGCAGTCTTTGCGAGTGGATTCGTATATCGATTTACCCTTTTTCTCAGTTTCTTGGTAGGAATGAATTCACGAAAATAAAAACTCACAAATCATAGAAAATATCCTATTAAGTTATTTTAACTGACCCTTACAAAATGTATGTTTAAGGACCGAAATATTGTACTTAACTATGCATGAAAATATAGATACTCGTTCCAATTTAAGTTGCCAACTCGAGTTTACCTGAGTTATAGACAGACGTGACGGATAGAGTTTTGAGTTTAGTCAAAACTTCACGTTTGGTTTATACCTGAAATTATGTAAATTCGAACGTGGGCCGATTTACCAAGGGTTTTGCTAGAACAAGCTTGCTAAATCAAAAAGACTGAGATAATATCGAAGTCTGTTTCAATCATTTGAATCAGATATATTGCTTTTTTGAAGTTTTTAAGAACTAAATGTATGTGGATAGAAATCACTATCTTTGTTAAGCCATTGAAGTTTTCACGTAGTAAAGCAAAAATAACTTAAAAGATAACGTATAATAAATGAGACGGTTCATCATCATCATAGTGGAACGCATTTTAAGCGATCACCCAAGCCTTAATCCAGACCCGGTAGATTCTAGGTACTTCACAACCCCGGATGGAAGGAGTCACAAACAAACCAGAAATAAACAAAAGCAAATTGCATCGATAAATTCACATCACTAACAACAAAGGTATTACGTAGCAAAAGGCATGGAGCTCCGCCAAGATCTCATAAAAAATCCCCCATAAAACCAAGTCCTGAATATCTGTAGCTAAATGTGCGAAGGCCATACCTAATGGGCCATAGGGACCATGGTTTGGACACCTTGCCAAGCATTGCTGCTTTTATAGACGTCGTTTCGGACCAATACGTAAAATCGGGGTAGCTCAGTCGTAAATTACTGCATGGTATTAGGGTAAAACGGTTGGTACTTGAGATTTCTTTAAGTGCTGATGTTGGAAAATTCCGGCTGAGGTTTCTTCAGCATTTTTCCGATATCCAATTTATATGTCATGTTAAATTGTTTTGTATTCATTGACATCATAAGAGTTATTTTCAATTGTTCGTAGTTTTCGCCTGTTCCGAACTTATGGAGCACACACACGTCGACAATTTCTTTGTGCAAGACTCGAAATTCGAACAAAGTCTTGCCATAGAGGCTTGCACAAGGCTTGCTTGGAGCCCATTACGCCATTTGACGTCTATCATTTTGCATGCCGTGATAACTTTTACGAACGTCGAAGAAATCGAAAAATCCACTACACGATGTCAAGTAATTATTTTGTGATTTATACTACAACAGCCATCAAATATTATAATTAATGCCTATGTTTAAGATTAACATACTCTTGACCAGAATCCAGGTTATCGAGAACCTGGTGTCTGGACAAACCTAGCTTTTAAGACATCATTGAACTATTCTTTAACCAGCTTTTTGTATCAGATCCATACTAATGTTATAAATGCGAAAGTAACTCTGTTTGTTTGTTAATTTTTCACGACGTCGGATAGATTGTAAGGATTAAGGGCATAGGATATCTTATGTCACAAAAAATATCTTGAAGGGAGAAAGTTTGTATGGATAATCCATAATTCCCCGAGTTATGAATCTGTATATTTTATATTTAGGCTTTTGGTAAGAAATATCTAAATATATTATGACCGGAGTTGAGACATACGCTTTTTACCCGACTGCGTAGAAGGAGGGTAATGTTTTATTGACAAACAACACGTGCGAAGCAGCGGGCGGATCAGCTAGGAAACAATATATATAATAAACATAATAGGTAAATGAGCATAATTATTAGTTTACATTTTATTAAAAAAATATCGGCATTTAATTATAATTAACAACACACAGAGAGACATACACACATACACATACGCGGACACGAGGGACTATCAGTGACTGGGGCAACGTCCCTTATAAAGGGGTTGCATGGAGGCTTAACCAGTGCCCCAGAAACGGAGAGTCCCACCTGTCCGCTAATGTGCTCAGAATAATGTTGGGGCTGCCACACAGGCGTTTCAAAAGCGACGCACACCGCTTTCTTATAAGTTATAGTAGCCGTAGATTCTACTAGCTCACAACAGCTCGCATATTTTAGACTAACATCCGCCCGCAACTTTGCTCACGTAATTTATCACTAAAAATGTCTATGTCTCAATTCAGGTCATAGTATATCTATGTACCAAATTTTATCACAATCGTTCAAGCCATGCAAATGAAGCCAAAGTCATGAAAACGTAACAAACAGACAATGAGATTGTAACTTTCAGGGCTCTCCCGAGGAAGTACTACCACCATACCTATTTTTGCCGCAAGCAGCATCGCCGTATTTTGGTATGAAGGGTATGGTTGCCGGTGAAATTACAGGCACATAAGGCTTTACACATGTATGCCTCAAGTTGATGGATGCAGAGCTTTGCATCGTAGGGCATCTATCTAAGGTGCATGACCTACGAGGCAATAATTTGCGATGGTTACCACTTAACATCAAGTAGGCTATAATCTTGTTCCATCCCCAGGTCGCATAAAAAAAACAGGCTTGAATACATAACAAACAGACAGTTACTTTCGAATGTTTATATATATCGCAAGTAGTATCACATACAGAAATAGTTTTACGAAGAGTAAGTCCAACTAAATTTTATTTCATTATTATAAATACGGGATTTATCACGTACCGTCTTATTGGTGTTTCGACCGACAATGTTTCGGTTCAATTCGTGAACTTTCATCACGGTGAAAGCGATACGCTCGGAATAACGTCTCGCCTCGCACTGAAACATTGTCGGTCGAAACACCGATAATACGGTACGTGACAAATCCAGTATTTATAATAATGATTGAAATCAATCACGAAAATTTTCTAAGTAAATTTTGTTTGCTTCATTTACGTACCTAATTTATTTTGACCTATTTCCTTCATAGATTCTACTAGAAAATTATCTGACCTCAATCTGGCTGCAACTGCAACAAAACTATAAAATATATTATTTTCAGTGATACAGTTTTGGTACGGGAGTGATACTGTCTGTATCACTCCCGTACCAAAACTGTATCTAAGATCAGGCGAATAAAGCTCATTTTACAATGAAAGAAGTTACAAGTACCTCCAACATGCACTCATCAAGGAAACATGAACAAATTCAATAAACTTCGTTTTTCCTGCGAAGATTTCTATTTAAGAAATATACGGAGAGTTAACACGCCCGCGTCCGCCTGATAAATAAAATATTAGTTTACTAGCTGACCCACCAAAATTCATACCGCCTTGATATGTATATGACGCGGGCTACCAATGTGACGTACATTAGCCCCGGTAGAATTGTCAATCGGCCATCATTAGCTGAGTCTATGTATGAGAAAAAGAATTATATTCATAATTTCTTTTTGCGTGAATTTTTCTGATATTTTAATAGTTATTCTGCTATCCGGGGCGAAGACAAATCCAACAAATCAAAGATCATCAAAATCAGTGCAGCCGTTCTTAAGTTATAAATGGTGTAACTAACCCGACTTGTTTTATATTATAGATTGCAGTCTTACGACCCATATCACACAAACAAAAATACCTACAACTGAATTAGAACCACCTCCCTTTTTTCAAGTCGGTTCAAAATACAAAATATGACAGAGCAAATGCTCCGATGTATTTATTTTGATTTCCGTCCAAGTGGACGGATTCCAATGCTTATAAATACTATTTTTAACCAACTTCAAAAAAGGAGGACGTTCTCAATTAGTTGGAACCTTATGATCCCCGGTTACTCGAAGACGCCTGGACCGATTCAAGATTTTTTTTTGTTTCAAAGGCTTCCCTTCCCAAGTGGTCTTATTGGCACCATGTCAAGATCTGATGATGGGATCCTAAAAAAATCCAGGGCAACCCTCAAATTTTATTGGGACGCAATTTGGTTTTATATTTGTTATTACCTCAGATCTCCGTCATTTATGCTCGCTGCCTCCTGCGTCTCAGCCGGCTATTTGCCCACTGTACCACGGAGGTCGTCAAATCACAATAGGTTTTTGAATATGTGGCGCAAAATCAATAAAACTATCCGTTCAGGTGTCATATGAAAGGGCTTTGATTGCACATTTCATTTTAAATCAAAGTATTTTAATATTCCAATTTAATTACTTTTTGATTAAGAACAAAGTTTTTTTTATAACGACACAAATCCCTGGTCCACCTAATGTTACCACGGTTACCACTTACTGAACAAACTGAAGAAAATACACTTTGAGATCTTATGGAAAATAGAAGTCAAAATAAATTTATAATCCCGTATGTTTACAAGCCAATTTACGAAATGCGTCAGCATTTCGTCGATTAGGTAGTTTTCCCGTTGACATAGTGAAAAGTTCGACGGAGTTTCTGTAAGGACCTTCCATTCATAAGCGGTTCTTAGCACTTTACAGGACACAGAGTAAGTGCTCAATCAAGGAACTTTCTTAGGTACACATTGGGGACTTGACGTAAAGCTAGTGCGTAGGTTTAGTCTTAAATCTAAGAAATGCGGGCTGAGAATGTGATTTTTATAAGTTTTAAGAAATAAATATTATGACATTCCCTTGTCTCCTATGAAAATCTGATCTACGTTCATAAAAATATTAATGTTTAAGAAAAATAGCGATAATCATAATTTGAATACCTACTAGAAAAAAAGATAAACTCGCTGTTGCCACTTGTGGACTCTATACAGTTAGTAAATCGTTTAAAGGGCAAGGTGTACGCTTTAACAACAAACTTCGGAGTGATGTACAAAAATTTGCTATTAACAAATTTAAAAACGCAATTAAACATGCCTACTATAATAAGTCGGATTATTTAGATGATAGAGAAGCTTGGGGTTTAAATTGCTCCAACTCGTTCAAAAATGTTACAATTTAGACGTAATTTATTTTCTTTATTGTTATGTATTCTAAAAGGATTAAAAAGAAAAACCAGCCTTGTTTCTTGCCTTTCTTTCCTGGATTGATTGCGAAGGAACAGACAGCAAAATTGACGTTTGAACGTGTGATTTTAATGAATAAATAAATATTACTGGACATTTCACACAGCGCTATCTAGCCCCAAACTAAGCAGAGCTTGTACTATGGGAACCAGATATCTGATAGAATACTTAAATATTATTTTTTTAAATACATACTTATAATGTATAGAGAAACAACCAGACCCGGAACAAATATTTGTAGATTATGCAAACATTTGTTCCACTGTGGGAATCGAACCCGCTACTAACTGCGTCTCAGCCGGCTATTCGCCTACTGCACCACGGAGGTCGTCCTCTAATAAAAAGATATTGAATGTTTAATTTTGTTCAATTTTTTGTTACGTCAATTGATATGCTGATTCTAAGCAAGATTTTGGAACCTTTCATACATGCATGTAATTATACAATCAACGCTATGTAAATAAATCGAAATCTGTCCAGATGTAAGTACGCAGCCATAGTCATAATTTTAGCTATAGGACGGCGTTTGTTTAACATAGTTACCCCATATATTTCCAGAGCAATTGCTCTTGTGCCGCCTGCATCCACCTTCGACTTGATAAAGGTTGCTGGGAGCCATTAGGCGAAAATACTCAGTGTTCCCGTTACTAGAATCGTATAAAATTACGCTCCCGCGATTGGGAGCTAACGCCGGTTTATGTTTTTCGCGCTTAAAGTGTGAAAACCTCGAAAATACCTTGTATAAAAACGAAATAGCTTCAAGACATGATTGCCGTTGGGGCAGAAAGGTTCACGAGAGGAAGTCTTGACATTGTTAGAGATGAATTAACGATCGTAGCGTGGGACGGCCACTAGATAGAAATACGACCTTATAAAGGTTGCTGCACACAAAATTGGTCGCTCATCTGGTCAATTGAAAGTTTGTTTGCGTCGGTACCGTATAACACTATTACAAAAATAGCTATTTTCTTACTTAAAGTCCTCTCTATCCTAAGGTTGTCTGGAGGAAATCGCTTAGAGCAATAATATCGCCCGTAAACATTTTTTTTTTTTTAGTTTTTAAGTATCTTCTTTTTTGTATTGTGGTCTGTTATATCGCCCGTAAACATTTTATTTTTTTTAGTTTTTAAGTATCTTCTTTTTTGTATTGTGGTCTGTTATTATGGTTTTGTACAACTAGCTTCCAACCGCGGCTTTGCATCCATAGTTTGTCAATAAAAAATGTCTGTATCCAGGTCATAACCTATCTATTTACAAAAATTCCATCAAAACCAGTTCAGCTTTGACTACGTAAAAGTGTAACAAACTCACTTTTGCATTTGTAATACTACTATTAATAGTAGTAGATGGCCTGCCCGCGGCTTCGCACGTGTGGTTTGTCAATAAAAACATCACTCTCCTTCTGCGCAGTCGGGTAAAAAGTAACTTATGTCCCAATCCCAGTTATAATCTATCTATATAACAATTTTCATCAAAATCAATTAAGCCGTTTAGTCGTGATAACGTAACAAACAGACAGAGACAGAGTTACTTTCGATGTATAGTATAGATGATTCATCTATCAATTTTCATCACAATATGCCTAGGTACTAACTTTTCTAGACTACTAACTTACCTAAGCAACACTAGGGTTCAAGATGTCAACCTCTTAATATAGGTAGGTACTAAACGTTGAAATAAAATATAAAAACGGGACTGGGGCTTGATTATCGTCCGAGCTCAATGCACAAGACATGTCAAGAGCCTTCAGTCGAGCGCACTGGCCCGGTGTAAGTACAGCCTTAGAGCTCCACACGGCCGATTTAAATTGCTCCATTTCAGGTAATAATTATCATTTAAAACTCACATTGCTACATTAAAAAATTAGTGTTCCACCCGGTCTAAGTAGAGCCTTAGAGAACTTTACATGAGTGATTTAAATTGCTCTATTTTGGGCAATGTTGATATCAGTCCTCATTGTATTTGTCTGGATGTTCGTTTCGTTGCAAGAATGAGTTTGATATTAACATTACCTTTTGTATACAATTTAACACTTATCATTATTCAGAGCACTGTTACAAAGGTGGTTGGACAAGAACCTAGTAATCATAGATAAAAAGTAGTGACCGGAAAGCCTTAGCTATAATAGACCCTTACATCTTTTACAATATTGTTTTAATGTGTGTTGGGTTGCGATGCCAACACTCATTGCTTCTGTATCACGGAAGCGCTTTGCTGGAAATATCACTAGCGGTCACAAATTCAAGTACATGGATATATTATTTTTTGCACACCAAACAAATTGACAATAGTAACGATAAACATAAAAATAAAGGAAAATCAATGAGCGGTCTGATCGCTAAAATCAATCTCTTCCAGACAAACAACAAGTAAGGATTGTGTCGTATACCCGAACTGATCTTTTACGATCAACTAAACAAGTTAGGCTCAATCTTTGAATATTCTGTTAGAAGCATTTAAATAAGCCATAAAGAGCAATTAAAACATAATAATTTCGGAAAATTGGTGAGAGATATGATTAGATTTTATAAGAATGTAAATTCAAGAAATTAATAACAAAATTGATTTCAGAAAATTTAAATACTTAAGTTGTTGCTTTTTTGTGCTGAGGCAATAATTGCTTAAAATTGCTTGTGTGTGACCTTTAGAACCCACCTATTCTTGCAAGACTTGTACGCGGAACCTACCATAATGTTACCAATTCGCTAACGAGTTTTATTCGACGTTTGACGATGTTATTGTCTTTAAAATGTTCTTGTTTTATAATCAAAATCTCAAAAAATCGATAAAATGCTGCTCGACGAAATATTAGAAAACAAACGTATTGTACGATGTAACAGATTACAAAAAAGTTACTACGAGCCGTTCAACAACGTTCAATAACCATACCCTGTCAATGACCTGGCCCGGTAAATACACCCAACAAGTTAACAGAGCACGTACGGTGCGTACGGCAAGGCGGTATGTTGGATTAAAGTTAGGCACAACAACGAAAAAACAATTCTTTGGATTTGAAATTAATTTATTTTTTTATCTTACAAATATACCTGCTCTTTAATTATTTGTAGTTTAAATTGCAGCACATAGAAAAACAAATCAACCTTAAACTAAACCGCCAAAAGGGTCTTTACATTATTATTATTATACTAAATAATTGATCGAGCGAAGCGAGATCTCCAAATCAACTTGAGTAAATCGACGTTGTATGTATGTACCTATGTATGTTTGTTTGTCCGAGTATAACTTTCGAAGCGTTGATCCGATAATCGTGAAATTTAATACATAGGGTAGGTAGTGCTGGCACAATTTTGGTGAGACTAAATGAGCTAAAAATCTTGGGGGATGTTGAGATATTGGGGTTCAAGGGTAGTAAAAAAAAAGAAAATGAGACTATTAGGTCAAGTGGGAAATAGGAAAGGCGTTAAATAAAAGGTCTTCATTTCAACCCCGTTTTCATTTTTAGTTTAATCTGTTTAGTTTTTTAGTAACTCGGCGTAATAAAAACAAAACTTTGACAAAATTGACAGGGTACACCAGTGATCTCACAATGCTGAAATTTGGTATTCGTGTACCTTTAGTGACACAAAGTTTAGTGTATATGCAAAAGTCTGAAATACAGAATAACTGCAATTTCTACCCCTAAAAGAGGAACCAATTATCATGAACCCCCGTTACCTCTAATCTGAATGAAACTGTAGGATAAGTAATATGGTTATTCATTTCGTGGCACTAATTTATTAGTCAAAGATTAAGGCCGGCATGCACAAAGCTCACTAAACGTATTTAGCGACTAAACATGTTTCAATTTGACGTATTTGTATGATTTTTATTTAGCCACTAAATACGTTTACGCAGCGTTGTGCATAATATTTATTTTGTTTTTTGGGAGATTCGCGAGATCTCAGTTCGGGGCGAACCACTTGTATGTAAATAATAATAAAATATAATAGATTTATTTGACACACATAAAGAAACATAGAACGGATCATAAACAAAATAAGTAGATACAGGAAAACATATAAGAGAATGAGATATATATTAGACCTACAGCTAGAACACATATGTACCTACCCACCAGTAGGTAGGTACACTAACAAGACCCGCTCGGTGCCACGCATGCGCAAACAGGTTCTGCCTATAATAATAAATAAATAACCTCTAAAACTTATGGTAGGGCACTGGACTAGTTTAATATAGGGTGTCAGGTTCAACTGTGTCATTGCACATGAAAAAAGCCTTAATAGAGCTAAAATACGCTTTCCGATAACGAGAACCAGGTCGAAATTGGTTTGCAAGGATCGTACTCGGTCGTTGGAATCCGGGTCTCTTTTAGATAAGAGTGAATAGATGTCTTCTAGATCATTGTGCTCCATCTGGCGATTTCCGTGGCGCAGTGGGCGAACTGCCGGCTGAGACGCAGGAGGTAGTGGGTTCGATTCCCGCCTCGGAACAAATGTTTGCATGATCTACAGATGTTTGTTTCGGGTCTGGTTATTTTTCTATATATTATAAGTACGTATTTACAAAAAAAGTATATAAGTATTCTATCAGTTATATGGTTCCCATAGCACAAGCTCTGCTTAGTTTGGGGCTTGATAGCGCTGTGTGAAATGTCCAGCAATATTTATTATTATTATCTTACACTACATTATCGCTTACCGTCAGGTAATATAGTAATTCAGATTCTGATATGTTCGTATGGACTTGACGACATTTATAGCCGAGATTAACATCTTAATAGCACCTTACATGAACTTCTAATCTTCTGTTTCAGAATCAAATTTAATTGTAACTAGCTGACCCACCCGCAGCTTCACACGCGTGGTTTTTCAGTAAAAACATTACCCTCTTTTAACGCAGTTGGATAAACGTAGCTAATGTCCTAATCCTGGTCATAATCTATCTATGTACCAAATTTCATCGAAATCGGTCCAGCTGTTTCGTTCAACAAACGTCGTGAAAAGGTAAGAAACAATCCGGAGTTACTTTCGTTATATATATATATATATATAATATTTTATATTAGTATGGATGTCGTCTCAAAAATAAACCTTATTGACAGACGAAAACTTTCCCGAACAGATCCAAACCTAAACAACCAGGCTATTAGTGATATTACATTGGCTTGCATCATGTTCAGCTTAAGACATACCCTTACAAGTTGCGACTTAAAGTGTACGGGGATTGGGTTACGTGCGTGCGATATTTGTATGGACAACAAACTAAAATTGACACATGCTTGATTACACCAACAGGCTCCTAGCCTAAGTTGTCGCTAATTCAATCTGTAAATTGTGTTGGCAATTTGAATTGTATAAGTACTAGTGAAATTGGAGGTTATCTGCCAAAAGAATTACACTGGTCGTGACCCAATTTATATTATTAAAAACCCCTCAATTAAATGAAAGTGTTAGTTTTAAGTATAATGTATGTTAGTATTTATGGTGTTTATATTAATATGGGCGATGGGATATTTGTATACACATTGTTGCCTGAAATAAACTTTATATTATTATTAATGAAACCTAGATACCCATAACATAATCCCTTAACGAGAGAGTTAGTGTTCAAAACTTTAATTAAGTTATAACTTATCTAAATATGTTGCAACTACACTCAAATATATATTACCTCGTAACGTTAATGAACAATACGGTACATATGATTTTCCTGGTTAATAAATAGTTATATAACTACACAGGTTTACATGGGCATCTTTTTTGTGCTAAAGAAGCCCTTTTCATACAATTATTAATTTAACTAAAATTTAAAATTATTTGATATAAATATTGCTGAACATTGCTATATTATTATTATTAGCAATATTTATTATTATTATTTATTTATTGCTGAACATTTCACACAGCGCTATCTAGCCCCAAACTAAGCAGAGCTTGTACTATGGAAACCAGATAACTGATAGAATACTTATATACTTTTTTTTTGTAAATACATACTTATAATGTATAGAAAAACACCCAGACACGGAACAAATATCTGTAGATCATGCAAACATTTGTTCCGTGGCGGGAATCGAACCCGGTACCTACTGCGTCTCAGCCGACTATACGCCCACTACTCCACGGAGGTCGTCGAAATGATGTTTTTTTTTTTTTTTTTTTTTTTTTGAATTTTTGGAAAACTTACAGCTAGGTTACAGAAAAGGTATTTGAATAAGAAATAAACAGCAGTAAATGCTACTTATTACAAGAAGGCCAATTAAAAGTTTCCGCAAGTAAGGTAGAAGATGTATAGGCAATATATAAACAGATAAGATAGACGACACTTAAATTGAGAGGAAAAAAAAAATTATACATAGGAAATATAGATACACACACACACACACACACACACACACATACGCGACATCGGATAAGTGCTTAATCTATATATTAAAATAAATGTCACTAAGTAAGCGTTTAAGCTTACTAGTTTTTGTGTTAAACAGATCAATATCTTTATTTGCCTTAGCCAATGAATTATAGGAGTTACAAGCTCTCACTATAAAAGAATTTTGCCTATAATTAGTCCTAACTCTGGGAACATAAAGAAGGTTAGGATTTCTCAATGCAGCTTTAACAGTTCGCAGCCCTATTAGCTCCAGAAGCTCTGGGCAATCCACAGTATTGTTCGCTATGTTAAACAGGTAAGTCAAATCGGCTATTTCCCTTCGTTCGGATAGAGGAAGAAAATGAAACTTACGACATCGTGTATCATAGTCAGGTAGGAATATTCGGGCTCGGTATTGGAGATAACGTAAAAACCTTCTTTGTATACCTTCCAAACGTGAGGAATAAACTTTATAACACGGATTCCACACTTGCGAAGCATATTCTAAATGACTACGTACGTAAGCACAATAAAGTATTTTAAACGTCTTGATACTTGTGAACTCTGCTGACATTCTCATGACAAAACCAAGTGCGCGTGATGCCTTTTTAACTTTACTATTAATGTGTTCGTCAAACAACAACTTACTATCAAACGTCACTCCCAGGTCTTTTATTGTATTTACTCTATTTAGCTGTGAGTTATAAAATGTATAATTATATGTCAATGTAGTAGGTTTACGAGTAAAGGAGCACACATAGCATTTCGAGACATTCAGATCTAATTTGTTGATTATACAATAATTTTCGAATCTGTTTAGGTCATCTTGTAGGCGAAGATTATCCTCTAAGGTTTTTACATGGCATATAATTTTCATATCGTCAGCGTACAGCAGTATTTTAGAGTAAATAAAGCAAGAAGAGATGTCACTAAGAAAAATTGTAAAAAGCAACGGACCAAGTAAGGATCCTTGGGGAACACCTGAAGGTATGCTCATAGGACACGAAGAGTAACCGCCCAGAACCACAGTTTGACACCGGTTGCGAACGTATGACGAAAACCATCTAAATAGATTACCCCTAATACCTATCCTCTGAAGCTTCTCAAGTAGAACTGAGTGATCAATTCGATCAAAGCATTTAGAGTAGTCAGTATAAATAATGTCCACTTGAGAGGGCTCAGACATAAATCTTGACAAGAACTCAGAACAAAGAAGGAGATTAGAGGTTGTTGTGTTATGTTATTCTATTAAATTTGCGCAACTCATGAGAACACGACATAAGCTCACGATGATCCGAGTCACGTAAACACCGAATAGCACAACCGCAGATCCGCAAGTCATTAAGAGATAGGAAAAACTAAAGTTCGGAAGGACAGAAAGTTAGCTGGTTCGAGGCAAAAACTGCAGAACTTGAGGCGTAACTGTCTTCTTTATATTCGGAGCTTACAGCGGCGGACAGAGGCTGCGAATAGAATAGAGCTGCGATGAAAAAAATAGAACCTTGTTATACTACGTGTTTTGTTAGGTACGACATTAAATGAAAACACGGGTAGGGCTAATGTCTAGTACTCTTGTATAATATGTTTTTTTCAAATTTATTACCATAGAATTAATTATATTTCAAACAACCTTAGTATCAAGTCCATAAATATCCATAAATATATGAAACAGCCTGTATAAAATAAGTAAACAAATCATATTCATTCATCATGTAAGTAGGCACCTGTTTAACTGACTAAGCGGGATCGTCGCTAAGGCTCCGATGATTTACGTTAAAAATTGTTTATTGGAAATGTATCGATTACTGGATAAATATACAGCAAGTAGGTATTAAACCCACCTCTAAAATCAGTTAATACCATTGCGGATGTGTGTTTTAAATGGATGAATGTCGTATTACAGATTGTATTAGGGCAATCTATTGTGTACCCGAGCGCTCGCGCAAAACAAAGAATCCTCGATTACCCTCGATCGTAATCGAGGATTTTTTGTTCTTGTTCATAATTACGGTTTAACCTACCATGAACCGTAAAAAGTATCTAAATAATTATAACGATTTATAATAATACTTAAAAAGTGCGATTTAACTTTTTCTTATTTGTGAAAAAAAACTTTACACCTAGTCGACAAAACTACCCTAATCTAGACGCTACCTTCGTGTAATCGCACATCAAGCCGTATCTAAGACCTAAGAACTCAACCCTAGGTTAAACCCTATCTTGAACAATAAAATAAATACCGTACACTTATTTTGCCACCCACTACACACTAGAGTAGGCGTTCATAAAACTATACGATCTGTGTAAACAGTAGGCAGGGCTGTGTCTCTGTAAACCGGTTACTTAAGTAAAATGAGCTCTATTGTCCTGTATTTAGAATCTATATTAGGTATGTACTCTAATACTATAAACTTACGAGAGTATTTATCAATATTACTGTAAAGCGGGAAAGCGCATAGGACGCGCCCCCCCCCCCCCCCCCCCCACTAGATGGAATACGACCTGATAAAGGTTGCTGGGAGCCATTGGGTGCAGGCCGCAATGGATCGGTCGCTCTGGAAATTTATGGAGGAGGCTGATGTTCAGCAGTGGACATCCTGTGGTGTTGGGATTTTTTTTTTACTTTTGCGGCTTTAGTATTAACAAGCTTCCGCCCGCGGCTTCGCACGCGTGGTTTGCTAATAAAAACCAGCCTATGTGTTAATCCAGGTTATGATCTACGTACATACCAACTTTCATCGAAATCGGTTGAGCCGTTTAGACGACAAAGAGTAACAAACATCCATACAAACATACAAACATTCACGTTTATAATATTAGTGGGATTACCATATCAACCATAAGACGTCAAGAATATTAATATTATAAAAAGGTAAAATTTTGTGTTGTATGTTTGTAGAGGGTAATCACAGAAACTGCTGAACCGATTCTGATAATTATTTCACTGTTATAAAGCTACACTATCCTTTTGTGCTAAGTCTATTTTCAGGCCAGGTCAGCGTTTTTCTTTTGTGTGGAAACCGGCCCGTACGGCCTACCCGATGATAAGCGGTTACCGTCGCCTATTGACACCGGCAACACCCGGGGTATTGTCGATGCGTTCCCTACCCTGTACAAACCTCTTTACATTTATCTTGAAACGTATGTCGTGGCGTAACGAGAAAACCTCAGATGGTAGCTCATTTCACATCTTGCAGACATGGGGTAGAAAAGATCGTGTGTGGTGCGCTATACCCAATTGTCGACGACATGTGGATGAGCTTTATTCCTATGTCGAGAAGTGCGGTGGTAAAATCTCGACGAGCGACATGATGAGATCGATTCCTCAGAGCATTCCCCATTATACAGGCGGTAGAATACACTGAGCGATCTGATGTCACAGTGTGTAATAGAGAGTGAACCTTCTGTACACTTTTACTATATTTTTCTGTGGTAACGGCGTTTAGCGTCGGGCGTTAAGGAACATTGTATAGAATCTTGTGCTTTGTATTTGTATCGACGTGCAGTTTATAAGGCGAGTTTAGGTAATGTATGATGTTGTTATCTTTGGAACTTGCCAAGTTTCTTCTACTGTCATGCTAGGAGGATTATTTTGAACCCGCGAGGCATAAGAGATGTTATAATTGTATTTTATTTATGAATGAGCGAGCGAAGCGAGCGATGCGTCTAATTTCGAGATGGGTCAAAAAATGCTTTTGCCCGTCTGTCTGTTTGTTGGTCGCATTTTTCAACCGATTTTGACGAAAATTGGCACATTGGCTCCTTGATTTATTTAAAATATTTTTTCGATTTGCAATTTTTTTGATTGGGGGGCGAATAATGGGGGGGGGGAGGGTGAAAGTTTGTAGTAGCATTATTTATCGACGGATTTCAATCAAATTTGCGAAGCCACACTAAGGACATCATTCTTTACAAGATGTTGCGAAAAAAATTCCAAAAGGAAGGTTGCTGTAGCGTTATGCTGTATGGACGGATTTCAATTATAGATTTTTTTTTTTTTAATTTTATACCTAGCTATACCAATCACACTACGCAGTCTTCACGAGGCGAACCCGTAGAAACCAGGTTATACCTCCTAGGATCAACAGAACGCGAGTAATCGCTTAAAACTTATACCTTGGAAAATTCAAGTACCTATAATTCGACGTAAAATTGACTTTCTTCGTTAATTTTGCTGCGCATATTACATTTTCGATTTTTATTTGCATTAAAATAAAGCATATCCAGCCGAACTTTAAAATATTTTTTAAATTTGTAAGGCTATTCTAATCAACCAGAAGTTTTTAAATAACAGGACTGGGACAGGTGGAAGGAAAAAGGGGAGGCCTTTGTTCAGCAGTGGGAAAATATAGGCTAGTAAAAAAGCGACCCATCTTGTGCGGCCTACACCCTACAGCAACCTTTATCAGGTCTTCTTTCTATCTATTAGTGGGCGCTTTCCAGTGGGTGGTTTCCACTCGAGAACCTTTCTGCCCCAACAGCCATCAGTTCTTCAAGCTATGTACCCTACCCACTGCCAATTCAGCTTGCTAATCCTTTGTGCTATGTCGCTCACTTTGTTTCGTCTACGAATCTCCTCATTTCTTATTCCCTCTCTGGCTACGCCCTGGTCTATCTGTTTTCGGCACTTTTAAAGAGCTTTATCGCTCTGCTCACCGCTCTGCTTATATCCAGTTATAGTTTTATAATAAGCTTGCAAAGCATTAAATATTCTGCCTAACGAGGTTAAAGAAATCTAGTAAAGGCCTTTCTTTTGATTGATCGTACTTTTTGCGAATTACATTAATGACCGATTCCTTTGTACGCATTATGTTCAAAGCCAAATTTTGTTGTTTGCTATAATTTCATAAGACTTTCATTTTTGGTATTGAGGTATTTTTAGGGTTCCGTAGCCACATCCAAAGACATTGATTTTTTTATGCTACATGGCAATGGAACATGCTTATGCCCCACCTGATGTTAAGTGGTTACCATCGCCTATAACAGAGAACTGCCTCGTAGGTCACACTCCTTAGAAATGTGCCCTACGTTACACTGCCCTGCGTCCATAAACTTGAGGCATACATGTGTAAAGACTCGTGCCCGTGATTTCACCAAAAACCATACCCTTCAAACTGATACACAGCAATGCTGCTTGGCGGCAGAAATAGGTATAGTGGTAGTACTTCCCCGGGCGATCCCTTTCACAAGGAACTCTACTACTCTTCTTTGATTTAGTTAGTAAAACGGTACCCTTCACGTTTTTAAAATTATTGATCCATCTTGGTCGAAGCGACGTGTGATTAGAGAACTGGCGCTTATTTGGGTCAACGATTATTACAGTTCAACGAGGCAATACTCAATCATTTATTGTATTCCACAATGTAAGAAAAGGTGGTAATTGATAGGTACATGATAAATATGGACCCTGTTGGGCACAACAATATGTCATATAACAACATCATGGTTACACTTCCGCCTGATAGTGATCTGGAGCAGTTGAGCTATCTATAAATCGTTTGCAACTTTAGATGATTCAACTGTTACTTTTGTATTTTTTATAGTCATGAAGCGTAATTATTAAGATTCATGACTTTTGTTGCAAACGATCTATAGATAGCTCAACTGCGTTCTATGTTCAAAACATACGAAGCACAATAACAGGTTTAAGGTTTAATAAAAAATAAATATACACTTAAACACGTGTAAACCTAAAACGTGAATAATTCAAACACCTGTAACCGGATGAAACCAATTATTTAACCCATTTATCACCAAAACATTTGATAACACAATGTTTATAATTTGCTGACACAACCTCCTTTCTAGCAGATTTTATGATAATTACATTGATATTAAAAGAGATGGGTAATAGGGCGTCAGGAGCAGAGAGCGAAAATGAAACGCAGTCATACGAAGCGAGACCAAGTTGCCTGACGCGATAACTAAAACGAAAATACTAAAATGGAGATGGGCAGGACACACAGAGGTGTTGACAAGTGGAGCAAGAGAGTTATAGTTATACCCAAGAAATGGGAAACGAAGTAGAGGAAGACAACACAAACGTTCCAAAGAGTATATCGAAAATACGGGAGGTAAACTGTGGACAAGAACAACACAATTTAGAGAAAAATAGAAGGAATTGGAAGAGGCCTATGCCAAAGCACACAGATGACAACAATTAGTAATCTAACCTATGTAGTATTTTTCAAACTTTCGCGATCACTGTACATAATTATTGAATAAACAGGGTATTTATCGCGTATGTACCTTTTTTATTTGTTATCCCGACGTTTCGGCTGTGTTGCAACAGCCGTGGACTGGAGTACTTGGAGCTACCGTCGAAAAGTGTGGGTAGCTGCACAACTCACTTGGTCTTTAGAATTAGAAATGTCCTCGTTTATATTACGATACACTACACTGACCGTATCTACTTACCGTGCGCCGTGATCGGTCGTCTCAGTGCGTAGATACAGTTAGTGTAGTGTGTCGTAATATGAACTAGCACATTTCTAATTCTGATGAACAAGTGATAGTTGCTACAGCTGCTATCACTTCTCGACCGTAGCTCCAAGTACTCCAATCAACCACTGACCACGACTGTTGCAACACAGCCGAAACGTCGGGATAACAAATAAAAAAGGTACATACGCGAAAAATACCCGTTCAAACCAATGTACCTACCTAAGATTAAAAATTCTAAAATCTGAATAAACGGCTTATTTTATTATTATTAATAATAAGCGGAATTCGGCAAACTTTTGACTACTTCTTTCGGTCTTTTTAACCGTTGACGCAAAAAAGATGTGTTTTAAGTTATCAGCACATATTTTTTTTGGTGAAAGCTGTAAAATCAATATTTATTACGGGTTTTCTATGAATAGAGGGGGTTTTTTTATTTATACATGCATAAACCGAATTCAGAAAGCTTTCGACCATTTTTTACCTAAAAGTTTTTTAACAATAATGCCTTCTGATTTGTACTTAAATTAGTACTTACAATTGTAACTGGCACTTTTACAGCACATTACATCGTTTTAATATATAAAATAATATTCTTTAAAACTCAGTATTTTCGAAAGCACCGTATTTTTTATTTTTCCTAAACCCTATATAACGTACTAATTAATGTAACAAACCACTTTTGTTTTGTTGATTTGTGTCATCGCACTGCTGGCCAAAGGTCTCCCCTATAACGTACTATTATGATATAATTGTAAACATTCGAGCAAAAATACCGAAGATTCGGTCACAATGCATTAACAGTCCGAACCCGAATAGTTGCCGAAAAGGAAACATCCTACCAAAGGGTACCCTAAGGTTATCTTAATTAGATTACACTGTCCATATAACGAAGATCCCTCTTCTGATTACAATCGATGTTAAATAAAAGGAGTCAATGAATATAATGGGTCTTCTTAATTTGGTCTCGTTTTAATAGAGTATCATGGCTTCTGAATGCTTTCAGATTTTAATTTTAAGGAAAATGTTATTCGGTAATTTGAGTCAAAGGGTAATTCCGGTTAATAATTTGAAAACAGAACATTATGATGTTGAGGTCGAATGTTGTTAAAATGAGTTCTTATTAATCTTTGCTCCAATTATTGTAACTTTGAACTCAGTAATCTTTTGGTCACATTACGATCTATAGAGATAGCATCACCTCTTATTTGAACGTAAAACGTGAAAGGTATCGAAATTAGATCACGATTTGAATTTGACTCGATTTTTTACTAGATTAGACGAACCCCTTTGCACAGTGGGCGAATAACTAGTTAAGAGCCAGAAGGTTGCGGGATTTCACGTAGCGGAATATACGTTTACATAATCTACTGACAGATACTCTATATTTAGGTTTCTCTATTATAACTAAGGTACCTATGGTTTTAAAAAAAAATTGATCGAGCAAAGCGCGATCTCCAAACCAACTTTGGCAAATCGGCGTTGTATGTGTGTATGTATGTTTGTTTGTCCGAGGATAACTTTCGTAGCGTTTATCCGATCATCATGAAATTTGGTATACCTATAGGTAGGTAGTGATGGCACAATTTTGTTGTGACTCATCGGCTAAAAATATTGGGGGGGTTATTGAGATATTGGGGTTTAAGAGGGGTAAACAAAAATTAAAATGAGACTATTAGGTCAAATGGGACGTCAAATGACGACCTCCGTGGCGCAGTGAGCGAACAGTCGGCTGAAACGCAGGAGGTAGGGGGTTCGATTCCCGCCGCGGAACAATTGTTGCATGATCTACAGATATTTGTTCCGGGTCTGGATGTTTTTCTATATATTATAAGTATGTATTTAAAAAAAGTATATAAGTATTCTATCAGTTATCTGGTTCCCATAGTACAAGCTATAAATATATATATAAATAAATATTGCTGGAATATCAATATATTAGTCAAAGATTAAAGCCGGCATGCACAAAGGTCACTAAACGTATTTAGCGACTAAACATGTTTAAATTTGTATGATTTGAGAAGTCCTTAAATTATATTTAGCTACTAAATACGTTTAGGCATCGTTGTGCAAGTCGCCCTAAAAATAATATTTATTTTGCGAGATTCGCGAGATCTCAGTTCGAGGCGAACCACTAGTATATCATCCCTTACCATCAGGCGAGACCGCAAATGCGAGACTAAAAAATAAAAATAAAAAATGTGTTCAAGTATTCTATCAGTTATATTCCTATACGAGGTACAGACATGTATCCGGGCGTTTCTCTCCTATCCCCACCCCGGCAACTGCCCAAGCCGATGCTCGTACCTAAGTGGTGCCCTTGCGCTAGTTGCCTAAATAATTTACTGGGCTGAGCGCCATCTGCGCTCGCCAAAAGTTCGGTTAAGCTGTCACGGCCTCAGAGGCCAACAGCGAGTTTAGTCTACTTAAAATATAAAAAAAAAACCGGAGGAGTCAGTCTGGTTTTGGCTATACGTGCAAACATTTCTTTCACTTTTAGTGGTTTATTGTGCAACAGTGGTGTGATTTAGTGTGTTGTGATTACTTGTGATTAAGATCGTGTATTTACCATTTTAGTGTTGAATAAAAGTGTTATTTTGGTTAGATTTTCATTATTTTATCCCGAACCCTCGGCTCGTACTAGTAGTTTTACTTGGTAAATAATTAAGCCTTTAAAAAAATCGATTCTAAACAGCTTTGTGATTTAATACCGTAATTGGTAATTATTATTTTTAGCAGCTCCGGTTGTTTGAAAGGTAGTAAATTATCTTAAAACACCCCTATTTAAAAATTCACAACAGGCTCACAAATTACAAACCCTTGCTAAACAATCTTTTTATCACTTTGCGGGGTTAAATAAAATACAAGTCCACTCACGATAACTATGCAGAACAATCCTTAAAACACCTGTACAGGGACAGCGGCCCGTCCGCACGCGGTTTGCACGCGTGGGAATTACTGTAGGAATGAGCTAAGTCAGTAGGGCGGGGCCAGGACTCTGTTATTTTTATTGAAATATTTGTTGCATGTTAACGGTCGAAACAGGAATATATTTATCATCATCATCTCAGCCCACATCCACCTACTGATGGGTATGGGCCTCCTCGTTACCACACCACTCTCTCCGGTCTGCCAAGCGCATCCATTGCCTTCCCGCAACTCTCGCGATGTCGGCTGACCATCTGGCTGGTGGTCTTCCAGGAAGATATTAAAATAAAGAATTGAATGTATTTTCATACCTTTTCTAATCAGTCTAGTTTTCGCGAATAAAGAGTTTGCACGTTTTTTCACATTAATTTTGGAAGATTATGTATATCTTGTTATGATTATAATGCATTGGTTTTCGCGTTAATCTAGATAAGTTATAAAATTTAGATGTGAATTAAATATACACTCAGCAAGCAGCGGTGACAAGCGAGTGACGTCATACTATCAGGCGTACTACTGCGTTGCTGGGGCAATAAATTTGCGGGGGGCTGGGAGTGTCGCTTCTTTAGGTTAGATTTTTTTTATACATTATGGGGTTCTCAAACTTTTTCAGTTCGCGGCGCACTCACAGGTTTAGTATTTTGTCTCGGCGCCCTAGCTAGCTGAAATAGGGTACAGAGTACTTAGTCAATGTGACGTGTGAGCTTGGTGATCTCCACACATTTTTTCAAAGCGTGGTATAAGGCTTGACATCGCTATTCTCATTTCTTTCTCCACATTAATATAAATATAAATACTGCTGGACATTTCACACAGCGCTATCTAGCCCCAAACTAAGCAGAGCTTGTACTATGAAAACCAGATGACTGATAGGATACTGAATGCTTTTTTTTTGTAAATATATATACTTATACTTATAATATATAGAAAAACATCCAGACCCGGAACAAATATCTGTAGATCATGCAAACATTTATTCCGCGGCGGGAATCGAACCCGCTACCTCCTGCGTCTCAGCCCACTTCGTGACGGAGGTCGTTTTGATCTTTGATTGTTCATTTTGTAACCGCGAATGCCTAAGTTTAGTTTCCGGAGAATGGTAAAGAAGAGCGCCTCACGGCGCCCCTCTTTACCTCTACGGCGCACCAGGGCACCGCGACGCACACTTTGGGAACCCCTGCATTATAGGCTTGCGTTTGACCACGAAGTACATGTAATGTGTCATAAAATAAAATTATATTTCTATAGTTTTATTTTGCAGACTTATCGTGAACGGACTTTAATATCTACCCTTTCACCACCTTGATTATTATGTTAAAAGCTTTGTAAAGCTTCAAAGACTAGGGTTCAGTATAATGTTGTAAAAACTGCCATTAAAAGGTAAAGGCTAAAGTGTTTCTCAAGGTCGGGTGGAATCTAATTATTGTTTTTTTTTAACCCGTGAATCAAACGGGGTTTCATTCATACCTACCACCGAGAACTCACATCTAAAATTACAGTGTTTATGTTGTTAATATACAGAAGTTTTTAATAATATGTATTTTTTGCTAAATTATACATATATCTTTATGGGCCTTATCTACTATATTTTTATACCATCCTGTAGGTAAGTATTTAATTATTGACTGAATTAAATGATTCATTAGTATTATTATTGAAAGTCCTAAGTAATTCATTAATTTTTAACCTTTCGTGTTTTTCTGTCTGTGTCTTTTTATAAATTTTCGTTTGACCACGACCTAACCTGTACCCAGTATGGCTAAAAGGGTTCCGTAGCCATTATTAAAATACAAAGTTAATTTTGCAGTTGATTTTGGTCATTTTGTATTAACATTTTAAGTCCGTTTATGGAAATGGAAATTTTGAGGCTCTATATTTCGCTTGTATTAAAAAAGTGTTGAGGTAACCTTATAATGTTTTGAAATACCTATTCAACAACACCCCACAAGATGGGGGCTGCGTTAGTAAAGTAAAATCACCTCTAACATCTATTCAGAGGAGAATTTTATGTGATATATCTAAACACATAGATTTTTGGATTTTATCTGTCTGTGAAGTCAAGACTATTTTTCTCTGGGACGCGTAAGTATTTGAAATTAATATCAAATACTTACGTCTACGATCTCAAGATGAAAGTACTGATAACAGTTGCTGGGAGCCGTTGGGTTTCGGCCAAATCCGTCGCTCTGAAAATCTACGAGAGCCCTTTTTTTTAGGCTTTAGTTTCACTGCGGCCACGAGGCCTATTGTGATCGCCACTTGTTTTTGTATCGCCCCTAGGTTATGGGGGCGTTTAAAGTTCCCCACTAAGCCCTACAGCTGCTAAAAACTGCAGAATATATGATGACCTCTATGGCGCAGTAAACGAATAACCAGCTGAGACGCAGGAGATCGCGGGTTCGATTCCCACCGCGGAACAATTGTTTGCATGATCTACAAATATTTGATCTGGGTTTCGATGTTTTTCTATATATACAGTAAGTATTTACATAAAAAAAAGTATTTAAGTATTCTATCAGTCATTTGAATCCCATAGTACAAGCTCTGCTTAGTTTGGGGCTAGATAGCGTTGTGTGAAATGTTCAGCAATATTTATTTAAGTGTCGCTTCCACTTGTTTTTGTGTCGCCCCTAGTTAATGGAGGCGTTTAAAGTTCCCCACTAAGCCCTACAGCTGCTAAAAACTGCAGAATATTCTTAGGGGTGACAACTGTTAGCTCCTGGGAGGGAGGCCTAACATCAGTAGGGGACGTCCTGTAGCTAATATGATAATGATATACTAACAAAATCCTACCTGTCAATCAAAATAACTTTCCATGATAACCCAGTTTCACGCCACTCGGAGCCTCCTTTGGCACGTAAATCCCCAAAATTCCCACTTCCTATTTCTTTGATACGCAAAATACGCGCGCTCAATCAAGCGGTAACAAAATAAGTGTAGCGAGCCGAGAAATTTTGTTTATTCCGTTTATACCACACATCATTTACCGCGCGTTATTTATTTACGACTCATAACGAGCACAGCTAAGGTAGATGTCACCTGCGTTATTTTAAAGACCGATCGAGTACGAGTGGGGTTCGTGTACCGAGGGTTACGAACCAAACCATTTTTGAAGTGAAAACTTCTATAGACGCGTTGGGCATTTTTGAGATGGGAAAAAAAACCATTGAACTCGCGACACTGTTACCGACACCGCTGTATATAATTTGATTTTTATTTAGTTTGTGGAGGGGCATAAGACAACTTTCTTAGTAAATTATCATGTTTATGCGACATCCATCATGATCATTTTGCAACATTAAAATTTTATCGCAGTAATCTTTAGGCGCGTTGGGCATTTTTTGAGATCCAAAAATACACATGTAGTTGTTCAAGTTTTCACTCTGTCGGCACTCCCGGAGTGCCACTATTTTACGAAGACTTAGATTAGATTCGATAATACTTTATTGCACACCACGAAACAAATACATATAAAAAACAACTACGTAAATCTATGGATACAATTGGCGGTCTTATCGCTAAATAGCGATCTCTACCAGACAACCTTTATGTACAGTTAAGGGTCGAACAGTTGGAATCGCGCCACAATGATTTCAAATTGTGTTGCGTGTTCCAACTAACAGATCTTTCGACCTTTACAAAGGAAGAGTGTTGGCCGAAAAGTGTGTTGTTTTGTCGTTTTCGCGGGCGACTACACGACACAGCGCAAGCGCGTCACACGTCGTAGACTACTTGTCAGCAGTATGTATGTTAGTCACTAAGGTATATATTTGTATGTGCCATAGAATTAAGTATTTGACATCTTGTACATTTCTATTGTTGCCTGAAATAAAGATGTATAATTATTTATTTACGTAAATTTAGTAGCGCCATCTGATCATGTGACTCAGAATCCAAGTAAACTTTTAAGACATATACTATAGTACAAGCTCTGCCTAGTTTGGGGCTAGATAGCGCTGTGTGAAATGCCCAGCGATATTTATTTATTTATTTATATCTGAAAAATACGATTCGAAAGAGACTTCGTTTTATATATTTTGAATATCAGAATGTCGCTTTGCAAACTTCGGAGATAGCGGAATGTATTTTTTTACGTTAATTTTCATAATAACTCCATAACACGGCATAAAAAAAAATGCTTTTGGAATATAATTTTTGGATTAGTGAAGTTCTTTTAATGATGCCACACTTGACTTAGTAACACTATTTTGAAATTTTAACCCATTTGTTTTTCATGGGCTTCATGGCGTACATGGCATCTTTTCACCATATACAATTATTCAGTTCAGTTCTTGATTGTGGCTTTTTTTATACCACCTGGAAATGGAACAAGCTTAGGCCCACCTGATGTTAAGTGGTAACCATCGCCTATGAGAAAGTATTTCCTTGTCGTCGGTCACGAATCTTAGAAACGTGCCTATTCCTTGGCTACTGTGAAAATATCACAATTCCGCCAGTCAATGTAACTTCAAATATTTTATAAATTATAGGCTAGCGTAAGATTACCACGATCTCGCCTGATGGCAAGCGACGATGCATTCTACGATGGTACACGCTTGCCTAGAAGAAACCTATTCACTCAGGTTGTAGTTATCAGGAAACACAGACTCATGCAATATGACCGGTATTCTGAATTTTGAAACCTTGATAACTTCAAAACAAAAAAGATAAAACACCAATAAAACAGCACAAAGTTAGAGTTGTTAAGACTAATATACAGGGTGTTTTGTAATATACTGACGATATTCAAGTGACGGTTTCTCAAAACATAAAAAAGGCTTAAGACATAAAAACTACTAGTTATATTATCAAATTTTAAAGAAAATCGACTATGTTTAGGTGATTAATTCGATATAAAAGTTACTGCCTACTCTTGTAATCGACATCCAAAAATAAAGGCCGAATTGATATCTCTTTCGGAAATGGCTGTGGGTTTTGAGTTAGAAAGGGACAACGAGAAATATCTCGAGACGTCACCAATATACCTGTGGTTAGATGGAAACCATTATGCAATAGCGTAACATAAGTTTAATAAAGTGTTTGTTTTTACATGCCAAAATAAATTTCACATTTCTATGGTAAACATTTCACAAATTTATTTATTGTTCTCATCAAAATAACCCCTTTCATTTTTGTGTGTATGTTATCAAACACCCTATATACATAATATAGATACTAATAATCCCCCTTGAGTTAGTGAGCCATATAAAAATATTCAACGTGAAATAACAGTGGCAGATTTATATTCTGACAGAACTAGTTATTATTTTATAAGCTGTGTTTACACCCGGGGCTACATATCGTCGTTACGTGTATTCCCGGGTTTGTCCTTGATTTATTTGCTTTCCGAGGAATTTAAATTGAAGCCTTAACACCCTGTTTATGGTGTAATATAGGGTTAATGCGACAGACAAATTATGTGAATTTTTACACCATATTTATCTACCGCTAGGCATAGACATAGACTCTTTATTCCAACTTTGGGATCACAATGAACACTTAGTTCTCCAAATCAACTTAGCCAAATCGGGGTTGTATGTATGTATGTTTGTCCGAGAATAACTTTCGAAGCGTTGATCCGGTCATCGTGAAAATTTATACATAGATAGGTAGTGATGGCACAATCTTAGTGTGATTAAATGAGTTAAAAATGTAGAGATATTGGGGTTCAAGAAAAGAAAATGAGACCATTAGGTCAAATTAGACGTCAAATGAAAGGTCTTCATTAGTACATTTCAACACCGTTTTTATTTTTAGTTTAATCCTTACAGTTTTTGAGTTATTAGCTACAATAAAAACTGAATTTTGACAAAACTCACAGAGTACACCAGTGACCCCACAATGCTGATATTTGATATGCGTGTAGCTTTAGTGACACAAATATAGGTAAATGTTTGAAATCCAGAATAACGGCAATTTGTACCCCAAAAAAGCTTAACCAATTCACATGAACTCCCGTTACCTGTAATTTCAATGAAACTTTAGGTCAAGTAATCTGGGTAGGTACATATTTCGTGGAACTATTTTGATTATCAAAGATTACGCGAGATCTCAGTTCGGGGCGAACCACTAGTTATTAAAATGGCACGATCATTCTACTAAAGCATTGTTACCGCAAAACTATTAAATAATCTATTTCACGCAAAACTGGAAATACATTAACTAATGAATGGATTCTCCTTAAATATGCTTTAATTGAATAAATCCTTATTATTTAAATAATTTCAGCCAAAGCGACCTCTTTTCCATAGATTTCCAGAGCGGCTGTTCTCGTGCGAACAAACAAAACTAAAAGCGTAATTAAACAAAATCTTTATAAAAAGCCTACTATAAAAATTTTGATAATAGAGAAGCTTGGCATTATAATTGCTCAGTCTTGTTTCTTGCCTTTCTTTTCTGGCTTGGTCGCGAAGAAACAGCCAGTAAAATTGACGTTTCAAAGTGATCCTTGTGATTTTAATGAAGAAAAATATTTGACTTTGACTTTTTGACATGTAACATTTGTAAAATTTCAATCCACTTTGCATGAACGCAATAAAATACTGAAATCTGAATACCGGATAGATTATAAATTCGAAAATAACTGTCTTGAAACTAAATTCGTTTAAATTTGGTTTATAGATACTTTTTATTCATAAACCACGAGTACGAAGCCACGGGCGGAGCCTAGTCTTTTATAAAAAGTGAGGTGAACTAACTTGATCCGCTGACAAGGTAGGCTAGATCAGCACTATTTTACTATTCGTAGTGAGGGGGTAAATATTAAGGATACACCTTTTTGCAAAAATCTAGCAATTTTTTTTTATTGCGAATAGTCGGTAATAAGATAACTCTTTATTGTAAACCAAAATAACATACAAAATGTAATTTTACAAATAGATTTAGTACAACGGCCGGACATATCGCTAAAAGCGATCTCTTCCAGACAACCTTTTAATGACGGCGATGTATCTACATATATAGTATATATAAAAACATACCTACATACTATAAATCTAAAATAAAAATAATAAAAATTTAATATGGAAAGGAATAGGATGATAATGATAATACTGTTACGCCGAGGCTGTTAAACAATGAGTAATAAGCGAACCTTCTCGAACGCTTTTGTCTTGCTGTGTTATTGTTGCTATTGTTTGTGGTTTCGCAGAATGGGGAGTGGCCATTGTGTCGAGGGACCGACCCTTTCTTGGAAGGATCGACATCGTTTTCGAACAATCGAAATGTGTGCGATATAAATAGGCCGGAGAGATGGCCGGACAGTCAGTCTCGAGTCTCAGTTAGTCTGAGTCAGTCGGAGTGAGTGAGTCTCAGCGAGGCTCTGGAGGACTGACGTGGAGCAGGGTCTCGCGTGAACAGTAGTTGCTCGCGAGTCAGTCTGGATTAAGCTATACGTGCGATCATTTCGGTGACTTTAAGTGGTGCAACAGTGGTGTGAATTAGTGTGTTGTGATTACGTGTGACCAAGTTCGTGTATTCATCGTTTTAGTGTTAAATAAAAGTGTTATTTTGGCTAAACCGATTCCCATTATTTTATCCCGAACCCTCAGCTCGTAACAATACTCTAGTGACCACTTTCTGATCAATCTGATCATCTGATGGTAAGTGATTAACGATGAACTTCGACTTCGACGAGTTTCGACCACAAGATAGATCACGCTTACCTGGAAAAACCTGTTCACTCTGAACTCGAAGACTTCGAGATTATAGTAATAATAAATATGATTAAATATTGACGGACAATTCACACAGCACTATCTAGCCCCAAACTAAGCTGGTTGGGAAAAAAAGAGGAATACCTGGAACTCGTGGTTTATGTGCGTGGTGGTGATGCACATTGCGCAAGTATTTCCTCCTATTCCCAGCCAGTTAAATAGATGATTTTGGCGAAGGGCGCTGAGTTGATAAATAAATAAATATAAATAAATATTGTTGGACATTCCACACAGCGCTAACTAGCCCCAAACTAAGCAGAACTTGTCCTATGGGAACCAGATAACTGATAGAATACTTTTTTTTTAAATACATAGGTACATATAATATATAGAAAACCAACCAGACCCGAAACAAATATATGTAGATCATGCAAACATTTGTTCCGCGGCGGGAATCGAACCCGCTACCTCCTGCGTTTCAGCCGGCTATTAGCCCATTGCACCACGGAGGTCGTGATGATGCTGATTTGCACTTTGATCACTTTAAAAGTGAGTGATGCTGATTTGGCTGCGTTTCCGGGTATAATTTTCGATGAGCTGCGCGTTCGCTTGACTCGAAGGCAAACGTCAGAAGAGGCAGAGTTGAGTAGCTACCCCCAGGTATAGGAAGGAAAGAATAGAAGACAGATAGAAAATGAGGGTACCTACTGAGGGTAAAAAAAATACATTGATAATGAGGAAAAGAGTTTAGTTCTGAAATTGCTAAGTTTACGAATCAAAGCAGAGCTTGTACTACGGGAACCAGATAACTGATAGAATACTTTATTTTTGTAAATATATTTATATATAGAAACATCCAGACCTGGAACAAATATCTGTAGATCATGCAAACATTTGTTACGCGGCGGGAATCGAACCCGCTACCTCCTTTTTTATTTTTTATAATAAATAAATAAATAAATATTGCTGGATATTTCACACAGCGCTATCTAGCCCCAAATTAAGCAGAGCTTGTACTATGGGAACCAGATAACTGATAGAATACTTATATACATTTTTTTTTTGTAAATATATACTTATAATATATAGAGAAACAACCAGACCCGGAACAAATATCTGTAGATCATGCAAACATTTGTTCCGCGGCGGGAATCGAACCCGCTACCTCCTGCTTCTCAGCCGGCTATTCACCCACTGCGCCACGGAGGTGTATATATATATAGTATATATAATAGTAATAATTTATTACACAAAAATATCCCTATTTTATTGGACCGTCGAGTAAACTATTGTACAAATGACTTTCAGAGAATTTATTGACTTACCCTTACTTTTGAGGATTCCAAATAATGGTTCAATGAACTTCAAAATAATTTAAGTACCTGAAATGACAAAAAAACAATTAAACAAGTCACAATTGAGATTCAAAATGGGTGTGTTAAAGTCCTGACCCTGCACTAGGATTCCTTATACGAGTATTACCTGTTTTGTTATGTGCGACATTAATTGAAAACACACATGCGGAATCGTATTAACTGATTTTAGAGGTGTGTTTAATACAGGTAGCTTGAATATTTATCCAGTAATCGATATATTTACGATAAAAAAATAAACGGGTATCGGCAGGGCCTTTTCGACGATGCCGTATAGTCAGTTTAACAGGTACCTACTTAAATGATGAATTAATATATTATGTGTTTATCTATTTTATACAGGATGAGTCATTAATATTTCTGAACGTGTTTTGTTACGTACCACATACGAGAGACGTAGAGGCATACGGAACGAGCTTACTAACAGCCGAGCAGATTGGACCATCTTGGCGCTGGAAAGGATCAATAAAAAAAAACAAGTTTTTTTTGAAAAATTTCTTTATCAAAACAAGCTTTTATAAAATTCATAATCGTTACCGCAAGCAGATTTAAATGAGCCCAAACACTAGACGCCTAGGTAGGTACTATAATCCATTCAGAAGTTCCGTTCTCTAGCATCCGTCTCCATCATGAGACCACCTCCATGGTACCATTTTATTGCATTGTCACCGAAGTTACATATGCATTCCTAACTTCAGCTCAATCAGATGAGGGGAACGGGTTCAAAATTATGTTGCAAGATTCCACCCGGACAAACATACATACATTGCAAGCTAATAAAAAGCTTGTAAAAAATAAACGGTTGCTTGGCTCGGAGGAAAATTGTTCAAAATAATGTCAATCGCTTTCAAATGCTCGCGGTGTGCTGGTGTGAACGAACCTTATGCAATTATATTAAGACCTACATTTCCTGGAACACAAAAACAGTGTAATATTCCAAACTAGTTTACCCGTAAGATTTGGAAACTTCCCACTTACTGAGCAACTGGAGAATAAATAATGAACGAGTTTCATGTTACACTTAGCGCTAAAATGAAACAGCTTCGCGTTGTGTTGTACTACGTACAGTCTGATTCAGATACAGTGGCTCGCACTGAACTGAGATCTCGCGAGTCTCCCATAAAAACAAAAAATATTATTTGTAATCTTTGACTATAAAAATAGTGCCACGAAATGCATTACCAAACAACTTGACCTACAGTTAATTCAAATTACAGGTAACGGGAGTTCATGTAAATTGGTTACTCTTTTTAGGGGTAGAAATTGCAGCTATATTTCTAGATTTTACCTATATTTGTGTCACCAAAGCTACATGCATACCAAATTTCAGCACTGTGGGGGCACTGGTGTATCCCGTGAATTTTGTCAAAGTACATTTTTTATCATGGCTAATAACTTAAAAATACAAGGTTTAAACTAAAAAAAAGGGATCTAAATGTCCTCATAAATACCATTTATTAGACATGCCACTAGACCAGAAAGTCCCATTTTGATTTTTTACCCCTCTTGAACCTCAATATCTCAACCCCTCCTCCCCCCATTTATAGCTCATTTAGTCACACCAAAATTGTGTCATCACTTCCTACCCATATTTCACGAGTATCGGATAACCATACTCGGACAAACATACATACATACAACGCCGATTTGCCCAAGTTGATTTGGATCAGCTCAGCTGATAAGAACGACTAAGCAAGCAAATTCTGCAATTTCTAGACCAAAAAAATAACCACTTTACATGAACTCCCATTACCTGTAACCTGAATGAAACTGAAGGCCAAGTATTTTGGTTGTGTATTTCATGGTACTATTTTAATAGTCAAAGATTACAAATAATATTTATACTTTTTTATAGGAGACTCGCGAGATCTCAGTTCGGGACGAACCACTAGTGCTAAATGAGTGACCAAACGTAAAATTTTCAGATGATCGCTTCCTTGCTTCGGAGGGCACGTTATGTGGTGGTCACGGTTTTCGGTTCGAGCAACACAATTTTTTTTTATTGGTATGAGTCAAGCGTTCTTGACGTGTACAGCTAAGGTATGGAACACTTTACCGTCGTCTGTTTTTCCTAAAGAATACCATCCGGGCCTCTTTAAGGTAAGACTAAATAGGTTTCCTCTAGATTTGTGTACTTCATCTTAGACCACATCATCGCATACCATCAGGTAAGATTGAGGTCTAACAAAGATCTATCCAGATTAAAAAAAAGCCTACTTGTCTTATACCTCACCTGGTAGTAAGTGCTGGTGTGGTCGGAGATGGAGCACGCTTACCTTAAAAGAACCTGTTCACTCTGGACTTGAAGACTCCAAGATGAGTTCCGCTCCTTACTCGAGCTTACAAGGAAAGTTGAAGCAAATCGTTTGGTACAGCAAGATAGTATGCCGACCAGGTATGGGTGGTCTTTTGATACCAGAGTTACTCATACTTTAGTAACTTTATAATACCTTATCATTTATTAAACTGACTGTACACAGAATTGAGAAAGTACAAATGCGGTACTGGCACATTTAATTTCCTTTTTGGAAGTAATACGAGAATAAAATACAGCCAAAAATTCACTTGGTTTGAGAACTTTGAGAATTATTGTTACTGGGTAGAAGAGTTGAGCATCGCACTCGACAAATGAGAATCAGGCAAATCTAACATTTGTTGGTTGTGTGTGTTCGATCACAACAAGTGAGGTTCGATCGATATTATATGAGTAAGTTTAATTTGAAGATATAACCTTTGTATATATTGTTACGAGCTGAGGGTTCGGGATAAAATAATGGGAATCGATCTAACCAATATAACACTTTATTCAACACTAGACGGTGTATACACGAACTTGGTCACACGTATCACAACACACTAATTCACACCACTTAAAGTCACCGAAATGATCGCACGTATAGCTTAATCCAGACTGACTCGCGAGCGACTACTGTTCACGCGAGACCCTTCTCCGCGTCAGTCCTCCAGGGCCTCGCTGAGACTCACTCACTCAGACTCGAGACTGACTGTCCGGCCATCTCTCCGGCCTATTTATATCGCACACATTTCGATTGTTCGAGAACGATGTCGATCCTTCCAGGAAAGGGTCGGTCCCTCGACACAATGGCCACTCCCCATTCTGCGAAACCACAAACAATAGCAACAATAACACAGCAAGACAAAAGCGTTCGAGAAGGTTCGATTATTACTCATTGTTTAACAGCCTCGGCGTAACACTGCCCCCTCCTAAAACATGCTCGTCCCGAGCATTCTTAGCCCCATATCGCGGCAGCCGATCAACATGAACAATTTTAGGCGCACCTCGCGCTGAAGATGTAGCAACTAGAGGAGCCACATTGCCGTCTCCAGTACTTCAGGACACCCAGAGTCCCTTTCTCATCAGCGATCCCAATTCCAGCCTCCAAAACACGGCTCTCATGATTTCTATCTGTTCTTTCACTTCCTGGAATTCCTTTCCAGATGAACCGAACGATTCCCTCATCAGTCGAGCACGCTCTTATGGCCAACGTCGCTGATCTTCCTGTTGACGACGCTGCTCTTCTTTATCCTGACGTCGCTGTTCCTCTAGCAACCGAGTCTGCTCCACCTGTGCACGTCGCTGTTCCTTCTGCAACCGAGCCTGCTCTTCCTGCTGACGACGCTTCTCTTCTTTATGCTGACGGCGTTCTTCCTCCTGCAACCAAGCCTGCTCTTCTTGCTGACGACGCTGCTTTTCCTTATCCTGACGTCACTGTTCTGCCTGCAACCGAGCCTGCTCTTCTTGCTGACGACGCTGCTTTTTCTTATCCTGACGTCGCTGTTCTTCCTGCAACCGAGCCTGCTCTTCTTCCTGACGTCGCTGTTCTTCCTGCCAACGTCGCTACTCTTCTTGTTGGCGACAAAGCATGGCCATAATAGCAGCAAGATCGCCTGTCACAGGAGCTTGCCCCACGGATGATGATGATGATGATGCTCCAAATGATTCGATGGCGGCTGATTCCATCTCCATCGACTGACGACTCTGCCGAGCTTCTTGAACCGGAGACTCCCCAAACCGCCTTTCATCCAATTCCTGTTGTCGTTGACCTCTCGTCCTGACACCGTCCACGTTATCCTTTGGTAGAACCGGCATTATTTTATCCCACTTCTGACACCAAATTGTTACGAGCTGAGGGTTCGGGATAAAATAATGGGAATCGATCTAGCCAAAATAACACTTTATTCAACACTAGACGGTGTATACACGAACTTGGTCACACGTATCACAACACACTAATTCACACCACTTAAAGTCACCGAAATGATCGCACGTATAGCTTAATCCAGACTGACTTGCGAGCGACTACTGTTCACGCGAGACCCTTCTCCGCGTCAGTCCTCCAGGGCCTCGCTGAGACTCACTCACTCAGACTCGAGACTGACTGTCCGGCCATCTCTCCGGCCTATTTATATCGCACACATTTCGATTGTTCGAGAACGATGTCGATCCTTCCAGGAAAGGGTCGGTCCCTCGACACAATGGCCACTCCCCATTCTGCGAAACCACAAACAATAGCAACAATAACACAGCAAGACAAAAGCGTTCGAGAAGGTTCGATTATTACTCATTGTTTAACAGCCTCGGCGTAACAATATGTTCAAATGCAGCGAACGAAATATAATAGACATTAGACAACTACTCATATATTGTCTACATTGTTGCGATTCAATACAGACATTACACCAATCCTTAATTTTATGAATGTATTACATTTATTTAACGGCCAACTTTATTTTTTTGTGATTTTATCAGCGTTGAAATACCTTTTGTTTCCTGTGTCACGCCTCATTATTTAGGATCCAGAAGTGAAAGTCATAATAAAAATAACAACTTTATTTCTACCAAAATAAATGGTCGTGAAAAGTACTTTTTAATCAAATATTAACAAAGAAATCACCAATTTATACAATTAAGTCAAAACTGCCTACTCAGCTATATTTTATAACTGAAACACACTTTTTACCACAACACAAATCACGAGTCACTAACACAAGTAAATACAAGTGACGCCGACGCACGACAAGACGACAAGCAAGTGCCCGCTTTTTTTTTCGAATGGAGTAAACTCGCTGTTTGCCTCTGAGGCCGTGACAGCTTAACCGAACTTTTGGCGAGCGCAGATGGCGCTCAGCCCAGTAAGTTATTTAGGCAACTAGCGCAAAGGCATCACTTAGGTACGAGCCTCGGCTTGGGCAGTTGCCGGGGTGGGGATAGGAGAGAAACGCCCGGGTACATGTCTGTACCTCGTATAGGCGGCGACTGAAGGGACTCGTCGACCTCGCCGGCGAGGTCGGTATTTCTGTGAAGTGTTTGCTCTGTCTGATGTAGATGACTCAGATATCGCTTCCGCGTTAGCGGAGGTGATTTCGTCATCCGGGTCTCCGAGAACGTGTCTCGGACGACGGAGGATTTTGTTGGCAGGCGGGTCCAACGGGTAGACCGGAATGGTGTGTACCAAAGGATTCGGATGATGGGAGGCAAGTTCATAATACCGCTTGGAAGCGAGCTTCATGAACTTGGCTATTGACTCTAATTTCATATCGCTTCCGCGTTAGCAGAGGTAATTTCGTCATCCGGGTCTCCGAGAACGTGTCTCCGACGAAGGAGGATTTAATGCCCGCTTTGCGCTTAAGCGCCGCTTTATATAGCAACGGTGGGTAGGCGAAAGCAAGTTTCCTAACTCTATAATATTTTTGTATTATTTAATGAAACAAACTTTTTTTAGCAAGACCGAAGAATAGCTGGATGGACTGTGTGAAGAATGATATGGATAGAATTGGAAACGGAGATCACGGCATCACGGAGATCACGGAGAAATACATTTTGTGCCAACCCCGCGTAATGTTGGAAAAGGGCAGGAAGAAGAGATTTAATGGAACAAACTTTGATGGTTTTTCAAATATTTTAAACTCTTACCTATGTTACCTTATTAGATTACCATTTCAAGATTTTAAAACCATCTCAAAAATTCAAGCCTAGACGGAACTTGAACCCAAACCTTCCTCTTGATACGAGGATGCACTGCCAATTGTGCTACCGGGCTCTGTCACGTGAGGGTAGAAATTAGTGAGATGATTCAGATTACGAATAAAGCTGTAGAGTACTGTTTTTTCGAAAAAAAAAATAACGAGGAAGCATATACACAGGAATGCATGGGATATGGGCTGAGTAGATAGATATAAACATGAAGTTCAATGGACTGCTGTAGATTGATTGATGATAATGATGATGACTACTATCATTTCCCACCACTATGAAAGTGTTTCCAATTTATTTGCATTTAGCCGAGGTGTCAACACCGACATGACGAAGCGACTGGGTTGGAATGCTGCAGCTGGATTTAGTGCTGACTGATCGGATTATGCTTTGCGATGTTTGTTTCTCTAAAACTACGCGAGGAACGAATCCTGGTGTCATGGGTATGTTTTGGCTGTACTTAGGCAAAGTGGTCATTTGCAATTTATAGCGCTGTAAGGTTTTTAGATATATGCTAAAAACGGAACACTTATTGTCTAACTCAGAACACGAAAACGAGATATCAAAACCAAAATTAATTTTATAACTATTGAATATCCGTATCGTCGCTCTCTCGTTGATGTTAGAGGCCAATGATAATAATGATGACGACAGCCATTTACAAGGTACTCTAAACTTTACAAAGCTCGTTTCAGTAAACCTTTAATCCAACCTGAATTTACAAAAGCCTGTCCTAATATTTAAGTAACCCGGCCCAAAGGGATACCTGGACCCTTTTTAACTCAATTAGACGTCTTTCAAATACTTTCAAACACAATTTGACACTTGGAATTAAGGCAAGTGTGGATAAAGGCTATCATCTTATTTCCTTTCAAAGTTATAATTTACAAGGGTTGTTGGAACTTACGGTGCGAAAGTTTGGCTAAGTTTTTAAGTTTTGGGTGTGATCGATTTAAGTAATCTGTTAGGAAAATGGGTTTTTGTAATATGTTCCTCCGAATTCAAGGTTTTTTTAAGCTATTGCATAGCTTCTATCGCGGGCCTTGAGCGTGGAGACCGAATCCAGAAATTCCGTAACGAAAAAACCTAACACTCCGACCGGCACAGCGGTGATACCTTTTAGTTTTGCCATCTATCGATGAATAGCAGAACTTTTAATGACTTTTTGAAATATCACGCTTGTCTCTTTAGTTCAGCAACTCGCCTCTAAGTGGCATTGGTTGTATCGGCGTTACTGCGCATGCGTAATCCCCCTCTTCGCCCCGAAATCTGGTGACTCATGCCTGCTTAGAGTTTCGGCGTTAGGGCACCTCCTCTTTGTATTTACTTCATGGTACGACTATACGAAGCTCGCACGAATCGAGACGAGCTGCTCCGAAATCGGACGAATACGTAATAAAAGTAAGAAAAAAAACAACGGAAAAAAATACTGCATAAATAAAATAAATAAATAATTATAATTGCATAAGTTGATAAAAACAGCTATGCAATAGCTTTACCGCGGCAGTCTCCGAGTGCCACACGTCTTTTTATTATTTTTTCGGCACAGGGCTCATAAAGACTATCACATCACACTAATATTATAAATGTGAAAGTTTGGATGTTTGTTTGTTTGTTACTCAATCACGTCGTAACGGCTGAACCGATATCGATGAAATTCGGTACGTACGTACATTATAACCAGGACTAGTACATAGGCTACTTTTTGTTGACAAATAAGATAACTTAATCTGAATAAATAATAAATAAATATCGCTGGACTAGTTAGATAGTAATTGTACGATCCTGGTGTGAATAGAGCTAAAAATTCAGGCTTTTGAGATATTGAGTTTCAAACTTTGAGTTCAAGAGAGGTCACAAATAATCGTAGTGAGACAATCAGGTCAAGTGGGATATCTAATGATGTATACACACACTTTAATTAAAATATAATTCTGTGCATAAGACTCCCACTAGATGAAAAGACGACCTGGTAAAGGTTGCTGGGAGCCGTTGGGTGCAGGCCGCATAAGATCTGACGGGAAGCCTATGTTCAGCACTAGATATATTACGACTGATAATGCTAATTCTGTGAAGGCAAGGCAATAACATATATCATGATTTATACACAGTTGCATAGGCCGTCATAATCACCGGTGAAATTATATTTTTATAGTATTTTAGAGAAGAGTGTTCATAGCCATGATCGTTTCTAAAGTTATACAGCTAACAGTATTTCCAATTATAAAAACAACCAAACTGGAATTTCCAAACAGATAAGTCCGACTAGACCCCAAAATCTGCAGTGACCCACTTCGATACCATAATTCATACAATAAAAGGAGCCCGAACCGTTGACATTCGATATCGTACAGATGATTTAGATGGAGACAATTTCGCTAGCACTATTCGGCTTACGAACATTCTCATTTTCAAATTTCTCATGTTTTGGGGAATTAGTAAGAATGTCAAAAGTAGAAAAGAATAGAAAATAAAATAAAATTCTTCTTCTTCTTAGTCTGGCACTCATGGCAGAGTGGTTGTGTTATGTCGCACCTGTGTGGTCCAGTAGACTGACGGGTGTTAGGCGCTGCAGGACTATGTATAATAGTCTGCAGCACACTATAGCTATTCGTATCGCGCGAGGATACCGGACGATATCGTTTGAGGCGGCAACTCTCTTGGCGCGGTTTCCGCCCTTTGACATCTTGGCAGCGATGGACGCACGTGTGTACGTTCGTCTTCGACAGGATGACGGGGGCGGAGCAGCGCCGGCGGAGGTGAGGCATGAGGAGCGAGAACGTGCGCTCGTAGAATGGCGCGAGCGGTTCGACGAACCGCGGTACTTGCGCCAGCGCATCGTTGGCGCAATTCTGCCGAGCTTCGAAGGCTGGCTAGGGAGGGAATGGGGAAATGTCACCTATCGACTTACCCAGGTACTCACCGGGCACGGGTGCTTCGGTGAGTACCTGAATAGGATTGGACGCGAATGGACACCGCAATGTCACCATTGTGGGTGGGACCGGGATTCTGCCCAGCATACGCTCGAGGAATGCTCAGCGTGGTGCGTGGAAAGGCGGAACCTGAATACCAGGATCGGGCAGGACCTCCATCTTCCAAACGTAGTAGCGGCTATGTTGGCAGACGAGGATGGCTGGAAGGCCGTGGCCTCTTTCTGTGAGACCGTATAGGTTCAGAAAGAGGCCGCTGAGCGAGATCGGGAGAGGGCCGATCCCGCTCAGAGAAGGCGGCGGCGGGGTGCAGGCAACGGCCACCCCGCGCCGCCCGCCCCGTGAAGGGGCAGAGTAATGGTTTCCCCTGCCAAACAGGGGACCTTTCGGGTCCGTGGGTAGTCAGAGGGAGGGCTCTGGCCAACCCAGATAGCGGACTCAGGGAGGGCAGCCGCACAATGTGGCATGTGCTGTTGTGCACGCACCGCGAGGGTGCTGGGGGCGACAGCCCCTGGGACGTGCTCTTTATGGGCGATATGCATGAAGGGGGCTCTGGTGCGTTTCTTGCGAGATCCCTGAACCCTTTGACATGCATTGAGGCCGACCACCGGGGAGATTTTAGTGGGTCGTTGGGTGATATATCAACTAGGTACGGATGGTACTGAGCCGTGCGCCTGCTTGTCCTTGGTAATGATGACTCAGATAGCTTCGTATGGTCATATATTCGTAACAGTATATAATAATACTGCATTATTTAATTCATAATATACTGGAAAGCACAGCTCAAGATGGCTTTCCACTAGATAAAATGATATTCTAATAAAGTTTGCAGGCCGCACAAAGTCGCTCGCTCCAGAATCTAATGGCCTATGTTCAGCAATGGACTTCCTATGCCGATATGATGATGAATGTGAAACACAGATTATGTTGTGCTTTATATACATTTTGAAATCTGAACGTATATAAAACTCTTAGGTGGATCATGGACCTAAAAATCCTATATATTTAAAACTGAATCAACCATTTACCTACTTGGCACCAACTTTTATCAACATTGCTTTGAGCCACCTACTTACCTACCTTCCAGTTCTCCTGTGGCTCAATAACAAAAGCACTAGATATAAAAAAGTTTCCACAAGTGTTTTACTATTTAAGTTCGAAAATTGTTTTCATACGCTTGTTTGTGTCTCATTACGTAAGAACCAACAGTCTGTTAGAGTCTACCACTCTACCTATTTCTGCCGCCCAGCAGTAATGCTCGCATCAGCCCCGGATCTACGATATTTCCGAACCGGGGCAGAAACTTAATGTGGCGCTCCCTCTCCTCTAGCGTTTGAGAGACAAGGGGTGATATTGATATTATACACGCACATTTTACTTTCTGTCAAAATTTTTCATTTTCTTGGATTCATTTTGGTGCCATTCGACTAGACTATTATATTTACACCGATATCTGGCATAGCCAGAGCGGCATAGCGTAGTGGTTTTGGGGGTTCAAATCAAATGAATAATCGATAGTACGACGTGCGCTGGATGCTAGCTAAGCGCTTTATGAAACAAGTTTTTTATTCAAACATGAATTTGGTGCCCCCTGAAATTACCACCCCCTTTGCAAGTACCCCGGTTTGCCCCCCCCCCTCCTTCCTTATTCCGGGACTGGTTCACATTACTGTTCCAGTTTGAAGAATATGGGTGCCGCTGGTGAAATTACAGACATGATCTTCACCTGTATGTCCCAGGGTGGCGGGCGCAATGTAATGTCATGTTTGCCAATGTCGTGTCTTAGTGGATGTAGTCTGTGAGGTAACCCAATTGTTATAAGCCAGGGCAATTGCTTATTTTCAGCTGGGTCATGGATTTCCCATCAAAATTCAAAATCAAAATCTTTTTATTCATTAAATTCATCAGGATCACCTTCAAACGTCAATTTTACTGCATGTTCCTTCGCTATTAAGCCCGGAAAGAAGGACAAGAAACAAGGCTGGTTGTTATTTTTAATCTTTTTGGAATACATACCTAAAAATAATGAAAATAAATTACGTCTAAATTGTAACATTTTTGAACAAGTTGGAGCAATTTCAATCCCCCGCTTCTCTATCATCTAAATAATCCGATATGTTATAGTAAGCTTTTTTTAAAAAGATTTTGTTTAATTATGTTTTTAAATTTGTTAATTGTCAATTTTTGTACATCACTTGGGAGTTTGTTAAGCGTACATCTTGCCGTTTAAACATCGATATCGATTGTCGTGGCGATGGGATCGGCGCGAGTAATGCAAATGTGTGCGTGGAGTTATGTATTTTGCGAGCGAATTGGCACAATTGGAGTAGTCATTCCAACTTCCACATCATCGCTTACCATCAGGGTAAAAAAAGATGATATATGAGATAAAAAAATTGTAAAAATAGTATGTATTAGTATATTTCCTATTAATTTCATAAACGCTGCTTTTGATATATTTTGCAACAATGTATTTTTATAGTGACCTCGAGGTATTGGAAACCCGTTTTATAAGAGCCTTCGAAAGGATAGCATAAAAAAATATTTCGGTCAAAACATAAAATAATAAAATTCTGTTTGTGAAAAAGCGCATTGTAACTGCGTCGATATTTTTTTCACATTTTGCTTGGCCAAGTTCACAAAAATCTAAAGGGCAGTTTCTGCAAACATTTCAGGGAGAATTTATGGCGGAAATATCTATTTCACATTTCAATAAAAATCGCTTCCTGCGTCGGAATATACAAAAAAACTTTATGTGAGATTACACTCTTGTCACACAAGATAAAGTATTTTCAAAAAATTATGTTAAAAGGGATGTTAGAAACATCAAAGTATTAAACAAATTTTCTAAATATATAGCAAAAATTCAACAAAACATGTTTTTTGTAATTAATCTTCTTCGCAATAATAACTAATTCTTAGACGTTGCCCGCCTTAAGATTAGCACATATTATTAAAACAAAAGTTGTATACGTAAGTTATGTGTGTACTTACTTATCTCATGAGACCCTGTTTAAAACACTATAAAAGCAGATGATAAAATGTACGCCCGCAACTGCGAAAATTGGCAACAAAAGCAGACCCAACGCTAACGAATACAAATTCCTACTTTGTGCCTAATATTTACAACTTACATTACCCGTATTTCATTCGCGTAACGCTTGTAAACGTCAAAACTGTTTGCTGAAAGCGAACATAAAATATTAACATCGCTAACATGACCACAGCATGTCAAGAAGTCAGCTTGTTTACTCCAAACGCTTCCGTTCAATTCGAGTTTTTCCCGTGTCTAAACCAAGATAATCTATAGGACTCCTTCACTTTTTCCGCTCAACCAGCGGGCCTAACTCCAAGGGGATACTCTCGACACTATCGGAAACTAATGCTTATCAAATGTTACCGAAAATGACACAAACTTGCCGTAACGGTGCTTTAGATAAGTGCAAAACCAATGAAATACCTACGAGTAAGATTGCTACAGTCTTGTCTGTCAGTCGATCATCAGGACTACTGCCCCAGGACATCAACTATTTTTTTAATTATTTGGTTGAACCCCAGTTTTTATAAGTATCGTAATAATGAGGGAAAATCTTGTTAATTCAATTTTGATTGTTGAAATTAAAGCGAATATATGACTTGTAGAGTCATAATTTATGTTTGCGTACATGCGGGATAATGTATTAGTCGACACACGAGATTATCATAACAAGATGTTAAAGACAATTTTTTCTAGTCTTGTGGATGGCTGTGCGCCAAATCAACCAGCTATGAATATATCTAGCGATCGACCATGACCTAAATGATCTAGCTATTCTGCTACCGCTGTCACTGTCGCATAAAACGGAAAGCTATGGCATTCAGTGTATTAGGTTGACCCAGAAATTATGCACCATTTATAGGGCACGCCCTTGCACAGCGAGGATATTCAATGAGTAGTAAGTTCGTGTTTGTATCTGCGCGCTGTGGTAGAGACCGGGTGATAAGAGAGGAGAGCTACGTCCAGCAGTGGACTACTTTAGAAAGATGATGAAGATTGTACTACACTACGCACTGCTAGTTTATCGTTATGTTTATCTCCTTTATTGTAGTTTATAATATAAGTATGTATTATTATATTTGTAAGTATATATATTTAGTTTATTAGTAAGTATAGATAGTTTATGTAGGTTTATAATAATAATAATAATAATAATAATAAATATTGCTGGACATTTCACACAACGCTATCTAGCCCCAAACTAAGCAGAACTTGTACTATGGGAACCAGATAACTGATAGAATATTTATATATATTTTTTTTTGTAAATACATACTTATAATATATAGAGAAACAACCAGACCCGGAACAAATATCTACAGATCATGCAAACATTTGTTCCGCGACGGGGATCGAATCCGCTACCTCCTGCATCTCAGCCGGCTATTCGCCCACTGCACCACGGAGGTCGTCAAAACGGAGGAGGTTTATGAACATAGATACACCGCCGTCTTTTTGATTTTGTTTTGTCCTGTCCATCCAAAGGTTGTCTGGAAGAGATCGCTTTTAGCGATAAGACCGCCCATTGTAGTTACCTTAATTTTTGTGTATTTTTATTGTATTTTTAATTTTGTTGGTGTGCAATAAAGAGCATTCTATTCTATTGTATGAACTAGTGCCTAATACTGGCGAAGGGTTTCATATGCTGCCCAAAGGTCTTAAACAGGAGTTCCATGAACGGTGAATGAATGAATGAAAACACTATTGTTTACCACAAAAGAAACAAACATATAAATAAAAATTCACAATGCAACACGAACAATAGGTGGTATTATCGCTCAGACGCGATTTCATCCAGACAACCTTGGGCACATAGAATCATGCTAGATACATTTTCAACGTTTCATCATCATTATCAGTTCCTGCCTCTCCTATTGATTTCCAGAGCAACCGATTTTCTTCGGCCTGCACCCCTTTATCAGGTCATCCGTATAGTGGGGGGCGTCCTACGCTGCACCTTCCTGTGCGTGGCCTCCACCCTAGAACCTTTCTGCCCCAACGGCTGGCAGTACTTCGATCTATGTGACATTCCCACTGACACTTCAGCTAACGTATTCAAATGCCAAAAGTTGGGGTATAACAACTTAAATTGGGAGTCCTAAAAATTCCCGCTGATGTGGTGTTAGTGTTCCGTGTGACTCCCATCACAATCCTGTGTATATTGTTGACCTAGAAATTATGCGCGCTATTCAAACCACGTCTTTACATTGGGGGAGAATTTCAATGCCTTTAGTTCAGATGTAACGAATGCCTTGAAAATGTGAAACGTTTTACAATTCAAGTTCACACACACAAGAGTACATTTTTCTGTTGTTTTTTAGTGAAACTCTTGTTTAATGTTATAATCTGTGCAGTTGTGTGTCGAATAAAGTACTTACTTAGTAAGGTAGAATAAACAAGCGGCCTTATCGCTGATTGTTAAACTTAAAATATTACATTGCAGAAACTACCTAGATACCTACATAAATCAACTAGATGTTGCCCGCGACTTCGTACGCGTTAAAAATTAAGCTAAATTGACCAAGTTGTACTGTAAGTAACTACAAAATTTTATCGAAATCGGTTCAGCCGTTACAACATGATTTAGTAACAAACAAACAAATAAATAAACAAACATCTTAACTTTCGCTAATATAATATCAGTGCGAAGGTTTTCTAATAGACTTGGTATCCACACACTTAAACTATAATGAATTTAAGTAGGTAAATGAAATTAAATGCTGGGGGGGGGGGGGGGGGGTCAAGTAAAACCTTACCCAATCTCACGTTGGGGGTGTTCTAGGTAAATCTCACGTAATTTTTTTCACTTAAAATCGCCAAAATTGCCTAACGTAATTAATGGATGCCCCCTTACTTGCAGAGTCTAAAATAAAATGTACGTGTAACCCAGCTCAGTCGTAAACCAAACAAATACGTGCATATATCAGTCGGCAAACTAAATATTTGCCATAAACGACATACGTTGCCGACAGTACTCTGTTTGTATTATTGAGTTATGGACCACAAGCGACATAGGCCTTGTACAGACAGCGTCGCTAACTGGTAACCGCCTGCATGTTTAAAGATTGAAATAAAAACTTATAGAGGAATCATGTCTGAAAAGTTTTTATTACACGTCGTGTGTTTATATAAACATCATTGTTATAAACAAACTTTTTACATTAAAACAGTACGGATTTACTTAAAAATCCGGTCTTCTTGGCACCCGATAAAATTATTTTGTTTTATTATATTTGATTAAGCGAAGCGAGATCTCCAAATCAACTTGGGAAAATCGGCGTTTTATGTATGTATGTTTGTTTGTCCGAGGATAACTTTTAAAGCGTTGATCCGATAATCGTGAAATATGGTATATAGGTAGGTAGTGATAGCTCGATTCTGGTGTGACCAAATTAGCGAAAAATGTGGGGGGATTGTTGAGATATTGGGGTTCAAGGGGAGTAAAAACCAAACAAAATAGGGTCAAGTGGCACGTCTAATGAAATATCTTTATCAGTACATTTTGACCCCATTTTTATTTTTAGTTTAAACATTGTAGTTTTAAAATTATGAGCCCTAATAAAAACTGAACTTTGACGAAACTCACACTGTACACCAGTGACCCCACAAAGCTGAAATGTAGTATGCGTATAGCTTTAGTGACACAAATATAGAGAAAAGACTGAAATCCAGAATAACTGCAATTTCTACCACAAAAGGATAACCAATTAACATGAACTCCCGTTACCAAAATGTAGATCAAGTTATTTGGATATTCATTTCGTGGCACTATTTTGATAGTAAAAAATTAACAATAATATTTTGTTTCGTTTTTATGGGAGACCCGCGAGATGTCAGTTCGGGGCGAAGTCTTACCATATTTGAGTATTTTGTCTACAATAAGAATGTATGTATACACAGCCTTACGTTAGATGAACGTGGCTTTCAAGACCATGACGGAAATGGGAAATCTTGGCCATGGTCGTGCAATTGCAATAATATATCAACAGGATATAGCCTTGGCGTACCTATGAAACTAGTAAAGCAATTATAATATTTTATGAGCAGATTTTGACGTGCTACATTTGCCTAATTTTTATTATTATGATTCATTTATTTGTGATTTAGAATCCATACAAAATTATTAAACGCTAACAAACAATATTCATTATTTAAAAATCAAAATTAACAGCATAAAATAATTATATAAAATTAATAATATAGATCATCTAAACATATAAAACAAAGTCGGTTACACCATTTATAACTCAAGAACGGCTAGACCGATTTTGATGATCTTTGATTTGTTGGATTTGTTCCACCCTGAATAGCAGAATAACTATTACAATATCGGAAAAATTCACGTAAAAAAAATTATGAAAAAATAAAAATGTTTTCATACATAGATGTAGCTAATGATGGCCTATTGACAATTCGACCGGCGACGTACATTGGCAGCCCGCGTCATATGCATGTCAAAGCGGTAAGAAGTTCGCTGAGTCAGCTAGTTGAATAATATAATCTCCTAACTGTATAAGTATATCCTAATAAATCTCCTCCTCGGTCATAAAGGTCTCAACGGAAGACCAGCGCAGGTTCTAACGTCCTGCAGACGTTGTTGCAGTTTTTGCAAACAATTTGTGTATCTACCCAGCTTTAAGTTTTTATATTTATATACTGTATTATTTTTTGTAGTTAGTTTTGTATTATGTGTTAAAATAAAATATCTGATCGGATTAGATAATAGCTTAATTATTACCTAAGAGTATTTGCATCCATTTGGTAAGGACGGGGCAGTCCAGACGCGAAGCAATCATCTGCGGGATGGCGTTGATACTGCCGCGCGGACGCTTGATTCTAAGGGGATTCTGATGAACTGATGAGTTCTCGGGGATCCCCTCAAAGCTCAAAAGAAGATAAACATTGTGAGTTTTAATCACATTGTCACAAGTCTAAATTTAAAATGGAAATACGCACAAGTCATTTCTATAGCATTAAAACCCTTGGTTGTTAATGGTAAAACTTAATACTTATACTCAATTGTATCGCAAAACTGTGGAAGGAACCTATAGTACAGGCTCCACCTAGTCTAGGTATTAGAGTTTATCTCTGTAGTTTCTTATCGTTTCCGGTTTCATTTAACTACAGCATCATCATCATCATCATTCTTAGCCCGTGTCGACCCACTACTTCGCATAGACCTCTCTTTGTTTCTGCCATTCTTCCCGATCCTGTGCCAGTCTGAACTACGTACGACCCACGGTCTTATGGATGTCGTCGACCCATCTCGCTGGTAGACGTCCGCTATTTCGATGCCCATTTCTCGGCCTCCACTCTGATAGTGCCTTAGTTCACCTGTCGTCACTACGTCTGGCCAAGTGTCCTGCCCAACTCCACTTGAGTCCCAATATTCGCTTGCTGACATCTTGTACTCTAGTCTGCTTGCGAATTTCGGTATTGGGAACTCGATCTAAGAGTGTGATGCCGAGCATGGCGCGCTCCATGGCTCTCTGTGCTACACTTATTTTGTGCACAGCCTCCTTCATTCCTTCATTTCTCGGCACCATAAGTCACGGTTGGCAAGATACATTGGTAGACGGACGACAACATTGGAGACGAATTTATAGACATTTAGACAACTACAACATATTTAAAACCAAATCTTTGTGATTAAGTTAATTATTTAGGTGTATCTGGTAGTGTATACCTACTGTAACATTTTTGCTGAATAAAAAACGGTCTTACTTACGGTTCCGAGATCTGGCCGCTCACAAAGGAATACATGCATAAGATTAGAGTAGCTCAACGAGCAATAGAGCGCGCCATGCTGGTATATCACTCTTGGACCATATACCCGATGTCGAAATCTGACGTCGCAAAAAGGTTGATGTGGGTATGAGGATCGCAGATCTGAAGTGGCGACGGGTTGGACACTTGGCTATGAGGAATGATGGGCGTTGGACGAAGGCGATTACAGAGTGGTGGTCGAATGAGATTGAAAGCGTCAATGTTAATGGATGAGACTCGCAAGGGACCGGAAATAATGACGTCACAAAGAGGAGGCCTGTAGCCAACAGTAGGTGCAGACGGATTGAGATGATGATGATGATGATGAAGAAACATAAATTAAAAAAAATAGGGTTACATAGACGAAGGACGCTTATCTTTACGCCATTTTCATTTGTTATACTACATACTGTCAGTCTCTAGTTATGAAATAAAAATTAATATTATTTAGTAAATTATTATTAATATATTTATTAATTAAGTAGTTTTTTAAGTATTCCTGGTGTACTAAGCATTATTATATTCTATTTAAAAAAGTAGTTTATTTTTGATGATAATATGTTACAAAATAAGACCTTAAATTATATATAATTAAAGTGCTCACAGATTACAATGCGATTTTTACACACATAATCCATATAGTGGGGTATCACCATAATTGGGCCACTATACGACACAGCGCAAGTACGTCACACGTCGCAGACTTTACGTGTCAGCTAATAGTTTTAAGTATATTATAATATGTGTAGCGTTCCCGAACGAAAGGCGCGCCAAAAAATGACATTGACAGTTGGGAGAGAGGAGAGTTCAGTAAGAAACAAGGGAGCCGCAATAATTTTTCTCGCGGAATTGATATTTCTATGCCGGATCTGGGGTTCTTTCAGGGCTCCATCCTGAAGTACCAAGCGCGGCTGTTAATCATTGCTATAAGTTATGTTTGTTAGTGGAGGCTTACACTCCCAACACCTATAAACAATTGCGAATTTTATGTACCTACTTGTGAACTCAATCTTTGTGTAATTACTCGTCCGAGTAGATTCAAATAAACAGTTATGGTAAAACACCATGTTTCGTGATCCTCCCCACGTGTACCCCCAAATGGTAGTCACTAAGGTATATATTCATATGGGCCGTAGAATTAAATAAATTAATATTGCTGGACATTTCACACAGCGCTATCTGGCCCCAAACTAAGCAGAGCTTGTACTATGGGAACCAGATAACTGATAGAATACTAATATACTTTTTTTTTGTCAATACGTACTTATAATATATAGAAAAACAATCAGACCCGGAACAAATATCTGTAGATCATGCAAATATTTGTTCGGCGGCGGGAATCGAACCCACTACCTCCTGCGTCTAATCTCCTGTGCATCATTTCGACGACCTCTGTGGTGCAGTGTGCGAATAGCCGGCTGTGACGCAGGAGGTTCCGGGTTCGATTCCCGCCGCGGAACAAATGTTTGCATGATCTAAAAATATTTGTTTCGGGTCTGGATGTTTTTCTATATAATATAAGTATGTATTTACTAAAAAAAAAGAAGTATATAAGTGTTCTATCAGTTATCTGGTTCTCATAGTACAAGCTCTGCTTAATTTGAGGCTAGATAGCGCTGCGTGAAATGTCCAGCAATATTTATTTATTTATATTTATAATTAAGTTTTAATATCCTGTACTCCTATTGTTGCTTGAAATAAATATTTATTCATATAAGCTTTGCTCAATACTTTTTTAAACAAGATTACGAATATTAACCCTCAAAGTGATCACTTTCGTAAGTTTTGTGTATGTCCCCTGGCCCTAATCGCCAAACCGCAACTCTCGGATACCTATGAAGTACCCACAATAACAGCACATAATACTGATGTTATCAAAGCCAAGTAGGCTACTAGTTAACGAGCGGTAATCGACCAACTTATGTCTGAAGTCAGGTTTATAAACCATTACACGAACTCACATAACTCAATACAGTAATTACTTAAACAAATGGGGTAGATTATATTTCACAGAAATGTTCATACATTATTTAATTATATGATTTTTTGTACGTACTAGCCGACCCGCCCGCGGCTTAGCACGCGTGGTTTGTCAATAAAAACAGTACTCTTCTTTTGCGCCGTTGAGTAAAAAGTAGCCTATGTCCCAATCCCGGTCATAATCAATCAAATTTCATCGAAATCGGTCTAGCCTTTAAGCCGTGAAAACGTAACAAACAGACAAAGAGACAGAGTTACTTTCGAATTTTTAATAATAACTGTACCTAGCTCTGGCTTAATAAAATATCAAGTAAGGTTTGGGCATTTAGTGCTTTCTAGTGATTACACCACATTCAGTATAAAACATTGCGAAAATAAACACGATTTATTTACTTTTTAGGATAATTTTACGCTTTATTTGAGCTCTAATGTGAAAAATTTATGGTGACGTCACCAAAACTTACAAACAAACAAAGTAAGATTACTAATTGAGTATCATGCTACGAAATGCCAGTGTAATATTATTTTAATATTGCTTTAAGAGATTGAGGTTGGCCCCTTGAACGTAAATCAAGAAATAACAGGTGTTTGATAATATACGCACAAAAATGAAAGGGGTTGTTTTCATGAGCATAAAAAATAAATTTGTGAAATGTTAACCATAAAAATGTGAAATTTATTTTGGCATGCAAAACACACACTTTATTAAATTTATGTTGTGCTATTGCATAATGCTTGCTATCTAACCACAGATACTGTATTGGTGACGTCTCGCGATATCTCTTGTTGTCCCTTTCTAACCTAAAACCTGCAGCCATTTCCGAAAGAGATATCAAATCGGCCTTTCTTTTTGGATATCGATTGCAAGAGTAGGCAATAAGTTTTATATCGAATTAATCACCTAAACTTAGTCGATTTTCTTTAAAATTTGATAATTTAACTAGTAGTTTTTTTTCGTGAAGTCTTTTTTTATGTTTTGAGAAACCGTCACTTGAATATTGTTAGTATATTACCAAACACCCTGTATAATGTTTATACAAAATGACCAAAATCCAAAATTATTTTTTAAAGTGAAACTTTTATTACATCGTCTCAAACTTTTTCGTCTGTGTGTTGCATGTCGCGTGACGGTCGGCCGCGGAGTAGGGATACAGTGAAAGGCGCCTATAGTTCGCATCAGCTGGCCGTGTAGTGTATAGACTATTACTCATTTGTGCAAACGAAATTTTTTTGTTAAATGTCTATAACGTGAAACAAAGTTTCACTTTTACCGTGGTTTCATAAAACCACACAATCCTTTTTATTATTTTTAAATGACTAAGTCGTACTGACGACGACTGCCAAACCATTTAATATGCGTAAATACGCGCACTTAACTATTTTATTTCAACCCGTCAAGGAACAAGTAAGATTCTGTCGGTTAACCGATTAAATTGAACCTTTACATAGATCATAACGTCAAGAATTTATGAAGTAAAGTATGTAACATTTTAGCATAAAAGAATACTCTAAAACTGGCAGTTTCCATTCGCATCAGTCATACATAGAACTTGGTTACATAAAATACCCTTAGACAAGCATCTAACTCTGAAATACAGCACCATCTAGGAATGGAATATCGAGCCAAGTTTACGAGCTCGTAAATTCAACGTATGAGACTGCATTGTAGCCTATTATTGGAAGGAACTAGTTTTCTTTAAGACATTGTTTAAATTAGTGTTTAATTATTCCATATCAATTTATTGCATTCATCATATGACGTATCATTTGACGTCCCATTTGACCTAATAGTATCATTTTCTTTTTATTTTACCTTTCTTGAACCCCAATATCTCAACAACCCCACGACATTTTTAGCTCATTTAGTCACACTCACACCACAGTTGTGTCATCACTACCTACCAATATACCAAATTTCACGATGATCGGATAAACACTTCGAAAGTTATCCTCGGACAAACATACATACATACTTACTTACTTACATACATACATACAACGCCGATTTACCCAAGTTTATCCTACAAAACAATATTATTTTGTTAGTATAGCTCTTATTTATACTTATGTTAGGTACATGGACCCGAATTGGCTCGTTTAAATTTAATTTAAATTATTTCATTGATGTTTATATACAACACATTATTGATCGAGCGAAGCGAGATCTTCAAATCAACTTGGGTAAATCGGCGTTGTATAAATTTAAGTAAGTATGTATGTATGTTTGTCCGAGGATAACTTTCGAAGCGTTTATCTGATCATCGTGAAATTTGGTACATTGGTAGGTAGTGATGACACATCTGTGGTGTGACTAAATGAGCTAAAAAAGTTGGGGGTTGTTGAGATATTGGGGTTCAAGAGGGGTAAAAAAAATGAAAATGATACTATTAGATCAAATGGGACGTCAAATGATAGATCTTCATTAGCACATTTCTACTCCGCTTTTATTTTTAATAAAGTTTTTGTAGTTTTTGAGATATTAGCCATAATAAAAACAGAACTTCGACGAAATTCCCAGTGTACACGAGCGACCCCACAGTGCAGCTTAGGTGACACAAATGTAGGCAAAAGTCTGAAATTTAGAATAACTGCAATTTGTACCCCAAAATGATACGCGATAACATGAGATCCCGTTAGCTATAATTTGAATGAAACTGTAGGTCAAGTAATTTGGTTATTATTTCGTGGCACTATTTTGATAGTCAAAGATTACGAATAATATATTTTTGTTTTTATGAGTCTCACGAGATCTCAGTTCTGGGCGAACCACTAGTTTACTACATTAATAACATTCAATTAGATATATTCCTTCTTATAAAAAAACGTTAATTGTCGTCAACGCGCGAGTTATTATACCATTGGTGTTACAAACATCCATATGCTACGGTAACCGCTTACTTAAGTAGAATAAAATATATATATACATATATATTAATAAAGTTCTTCGTTTTCAGAAACTCGTTTGAGAAGAGCCCATGTTCAATACAAAACTTAAGTGTGCTCAACAATTGAATAAGTTGAGCGTATTCAAACTTGAAACCCAATGATTACACGACACGTATGACACGAGGCCAGTGGATCTCAAACTTTATAAAAGAAAACTCACGACTACATTAACCCCCATGATAGACATCCTCGGATATCTTATTAAGTACGCAGACCCGTGAAGATATCCTACGAGGTAAGGCCAAACATTACGTTTGATAATGCCCATTTTTTATTTTATTTATTTGAGACAACATACAATTATGCCTAAATATTGCTAGACTTAATAATTATTACAAGATGTCTTACTACAGCCATAACCAGCACCGTTGTCCACAGATTACATTAGACAAATGGTGGGCAAGAGTGTATACAATATTAAGTAAATACATATAAAAAATATAAGTATATAAATGAACTTATATAATGCAAGCAAGCAAGTGCCTAGGTATTTACCTACCTACCTACACAATATAGGTTAATATTAAATTGTTATTTTTGAATTTAAGTTAAGCATTCACATGCAAGGTTGCAAGCCCATCGCCACATGTCAGAATACTAATCCAATAGCACATCCATGACCGTCGATTTACAATGAAAAACAAACGATCTTCTATTTAAAAGGTTCGAACGAAACTGCCCGATGAATCCAATGAAATTCGAATGATCTGCGATTAAGCAGATCTGAACTAATACGACCGAGTCTTACGATGAAATGCGAACATCACTTTCATTGGAATTATTTTTACCTGGTTACTCGAACGACAGTAGGTGTGACGTAAGGGCTCACCCGGGGAAGTACTACCATCATACATATTTCTGCCGCCAAGCAGCATTGCTTTGTTACGGTTTGAAAGGTATGGTTGCCGGTAAGAGTACAGGCACATGAGGCGTGATGTTGATGGTCACAAGTTGATGGACGTAAAGCAGTGCATCGTAGGGCACATTACTAACGTGCGTGACCTACCAGGCAATTCTTTGTTATAGCTTGTTTCATCTACAGGTAGTACAAAAAACTTCAAATGTTTTTTCACATAGGGTAAAAGCCAGATACTTGCCTCAGTGGGATACTTGCCCAGGTTTGAATACACTATGTTAGGGACGTTAGTGGCATTAGCGCTTTACTATAATTGTAATTGCCCTTCCCACATACCTCAGTATCATGTAAACTGTCAATATAGGCATACACATTTCGTCTGTGGGAGCAAACATCTTCCACGGCAAAACTTCGACGTCCGTCGAATTAAATTGGTAAGTAATTTCTATTGAATATTTTTATTACTGATTGTGGTTTCAGTCAAATTAGTGTTCCTTTGCATGCATTAGAGTTTAAATTACACTGTTTATTAGGTTTTATTGTTAAATTGTTTTTGTTTATTTTGTTAATAAAAAGGGCAAGTATCCGTATCAAAAAGGATAGTCAGGGGACTAAGTTACTTTTGCGGATAGTTGCTCTAGGGGCAATTATCCACAACTAAAAATTATTTAACGAGCAAAGACAGATTTCTTTTGGTGTTTTATCAAACTATTTAATCTTGCTTAAATAAAATAAAACTTAACTGTTTCTGGATTCATTCTAGATGAGCAAAATTCCTCGCAAGTATCAGCGTAAATCAGGCATGGTGCCGCGCCACATAAGCTGGACAGAAGATAGTTTAGCTTTTGTGTGCAAAGAATTGACTGAATCATTAAGACCGATTACATAAATTGATATAAAATTGTTTATATTTAAAAAAATCACAATGTGGCGTTTATCCCCGCTTGAGGCAAGTATTCTCTGAAGCATTTTTAACGTAAGGCTAGAGCGCTAAGCTAGGCGTATCCGCTAGAGTAGGCAACTATCCCTTTTTTGAGAGGTCTAATAAAACAAGATTTACTCAAAACCGTTATTAATTATGCTCAAAAAAATAGGCTACTATAATAGATAAAAAACCTATGTTTTGATATACATCTTGCATTATTCTAATAAGGACATATTTTTATATAACAGAGCTTTTTTGAAAAGTGAGCCCACGATTTGGCTTTTACCCTACTGCTCGTGAAATGTTACATCTCTAGTGTAAAATAGTCCGCGTGTCATCAATTAGACGATGTAGCACTTCTGGAAATGTTATTAATTAATTTTAATAAGCAATAGAAATAAAGGCATTTTTATTTTATGTAGCACTGCTGGAAATGTACACTCGCTGCATATAAAAAAAATTACACAAAATACGCGAATCAAATCTCTTTTACGGGAAAACGTATTTTCTATTTATTACTGAGTCTCTAACTAGATGGCGGTATAACAAAGTTATCGCGTCGGTTGCGTTATAGGCACAAACCATTATACAAATCGATATAATTCCACTTTTATAACAAGACGTGACGAACTGACAGATGCGTGTTGCGATTCCCTAAGAAAATGATTTTTTTTTCTGAGGGACTAAACTCGCTGTTGGGCTCTGAGGCCGTGACAGCTTAACCGAACTTTTGGCGAGCGCAGATGGCACTCAGCCCAGTAAGTTATTTAGGCAACTAGCGCAAGGGCACCACTTAGGTACGAGCCTCAGCTTGGGCTGTTGCCGGGGTGGGGATAGGAGAGAAACGCCCGGGTACATGTCTGTACCTCGTATAGGCGGCGACTGAAGGAACTCGTCGACCTCGCCGGCGAGGTCGGTGTTTCTGTGAAGTGTTTGCTCTGTCTGATATAGATGACTCAGCTTCCGCATTAGCGGAGGTGATTTCGTCATCCGGGTCTCCGAGAACGTGTCTCGGACGACGGAGGATTTAAATAAGAAAATGATTTTGATCAAGAAGATGTTTTTATACTCGAGTGGAAAGCGTAGTGTAGGACGCCCCCCTCTTCACCGATTTGATAAAGGAAACCATTTTATGTAGGATCGGTCACTCTGGAAATCTATGAGGGAGGTCTATGTTCAACAGTAGACGTCTTGTGACTGATATAATGGTGGGGCCGTCCTACGCTGCGCTTTCCAGTGCGCGGTCTCCTCAAAAACCATTCTGCCCCAACGGCCGTCAGTTCTTCGTGCCTTATGCTATGCTATACGTGATCTATGTGCCCTCTCCACTGCCACTTCAGCTTGCTAATCCTGTGTCGGTCTTTCGTCTACGAATATCCTCATTTCTGATTTTATAATCTAATCATCTGAGCTATGGTAGTGACTTTGGATTGTCTACAAATCTCCTCATATGACTGTGAGTGGTTATTATATCTTCGTGAGACGAGGCTTCGTGGGACTAACACGCGATTCCTTAGTGAATCGCAACATTTATAGCCAACCTCTTCGTAATATCGAAGTTTCGCTACATTCGCTATATTGTATTGCGGTCGTCATCCCCTCGTAAAATGATAACACCGTAATTTCGATGTTATTTCCGCTTTGGTAATATTCCGGGAATGCTGAGGATTTCAATCAAAACAAATAAAAATTACGAGCAAAAATGTAGGAATTTGCGTTGTAAGGCAATTCTTTTTGACAGGTATTTTTATATACTTATGTGTATAGTGTTACCTGACTTCCTTATCAAGGGGAAGATTGCTGGTTCAAACCCAGTCTGGTTCGTTAATTTTGATTTGAATATTTGAAAAATCCCAAATCTGTTGGGCCATTTTGCATATGATAAGATAAGATAAACGGTTTTCTTTGATTGTAAATTCTTTTAATAACCATTGATTTTGATGTTTAACCACTTGCCAGGCGCCCCGTGACCACAATTTTTTTTATGATGTGAATACGTTTTTAAAATTGCTTCCATAGTGGAAGGCCATTAAAAAAACAAATGATAAACAAATCGGGGGATAGTTTGGTGTTACAGCTACATATCAATATATACATATAGTAGTGTAATTAAATTTTGGACGGAGATGATATCTCCATCCAAAATTTAAGTACACTACTGAATAGCTAAATGATCAAAGACTTCGTTACGCTAAGTGAGGACGGTAACACATCGCCCACGTTGGAGGGAAAAGCGCCGCCATTTTTAAGTTCGAGCCAGTTTTAAGCGTTTCGAGATTTCCATTTAGTTTGACTGGAAGGACTTCTTAGTGTTCGAAAATTGCGTATTTTACATTTTGTATAGAAAATTACCTGTTACGTACACGTATTCACGTAGATACAACACACGGCCCTGTCCATGACACAGTCACGCCCCATTTTTAATACTTTATAGACTAGTGTTTGAACACGATCGAGCATGATGGTAAGCGATGATGCAGTCTACGATGGTACACGCTTGCCTAGAAGAAACCTTTTCACTCGCACCTTGAAGACCCTAGGTTATAGTTATGAGGAAACACAGACTCACCGCAACAGAGGGTAAATTCGGGCTGCGGGCGATGATAATAAAGCAAAAACATGTTTAAGCAGCGAATTCTTATAACTCAAGTTAATCCTTCAGCTAAGATCAGCCTTGCCTCTAGTTGGCAGCTCGCCAATCGTTAAGAACAGTAGCGATGCATCGTTGAGTTGCAACGTTGACCCATTACTCACAGTTTCTCGAACCCTCACGTGACGTAATCAATGTGAGACTTATAAGTTGTTTACCACTTTGATTTTTAAACAAGAATCGAAGAAAATATAGAATAGATGGCCATCTTTTGATTTTTGTTTATCCTGTCCATCCAAAGGTTGTCAGTAAAAGATCGCTTTTAGCGATAAGACCACCCATTGTACCGGTACTTATTGTATATTTACTTTGTTACTGTATTTTTATTTGGTGTGCAATAAGGAGTATAACATCTATCTATCTATCTAGATGGAGACAGGGTAGTCCAATGTGATATCAAAAAAATAAATTCCCAACACTCAGGAAAGGTATCTGAGAATACCTCATTATGTTCTCCATTTTTTGTTGTTTATATTATATTTTTTTAATGTTTTTTAAAGTTTAGCCGGATAGGTTATAACTTTTTTCATGTTTGGGACTACTCGTATTTTGTAACATGGTCCATGGCCAATTGTATTTTCATGCATATAATAATCAGCTTCCTATAACTAATGTAATTTTTTTTTTTATACAAATTGGCTATCAAACAAGCATATGGTCCATTTGATGTTAAGTGGTAACCATCGAGTACAACAAAGTATTGCCTCATAGGTCACGCACCTTAGGAACGTGCCCTACGATGCACTGCCCTGCGTCCATCAACAAGCCTCATGTGCCTGTAATACCATCGGCAACCATACACTTCAAACCGAAACACGTTACAATGAAGATCGCAAATAGCAATGTACGTTAAAGTTTAAGCGAGTCAAAGTTGAATTTTCTACATCAAACTATAAAAATCACTTATTAGGTACTAATATTATATTCGAAATTCGAAAGTAACTCTGTTTGTAACATTTTCATGACTAAACAGCGACCGATTTTGTTGAAATTTGGTGTTTTGTACTGACAAATCACGCATGCAAAGCCACGGGCGGGTCAGCTACCAAACTATAAATAAACTTTGTCATTAATTCTTATTCGCATATGTAAATATTTTGCAACATTTTGCAATCTTTCGAAGTATTACAAAACTAGTCCAAAGCTAGTTATTTGCAATACAAAACCCGAGTGGTCCCAACTAGCGGGGACATCATTAAAACTTTGAGAACCGCTGTCTCCATAAAGTAGAGATTTCCATTTATTCTTGAAACTTGCAAGACAAAATTTTACGCTTCAAACACACTTAAATTAGTCATGCTCAAACAAACCCAGACTTTACCAACCATAAATATTAAAGCTTGATCTAATTCAGCAGTTTACCTATTTTTATATTTCGGTTTGGGTTCAGTACTAATGATAGAATTAATTATTAAAAAACTTTATTACATCACAAAATATTTTTTTTATCTAGCCTATGCTAGCCACTGCTGGGCAAAGGCCTCCCCCTCATTTCTGCACTTTGGCGTTAAATGTGAAACCCTTAGAATAACTACGTATCGAACAGAAGTTTTATACTTTCCGTTCAAAAAGTAGGCCAAAAAATAACAAATGTATGCGTGAGCGCCATGTTTTACAGTCGCCAACACGCACACAAGCGCACGTGTAACAGCAAACGGATGGACTTTTTAACGCATAAACCGGCAATTTATTATTTTTCTGAGTGTCACACTCACTACCACCTGGCTCATAAAACACATACCGCGGACGTCGTTTGGCGTCGATAGACAATTTTTCGTGCGTGAACTTTGTTTCTATGTATGGTTATTCTAAGGAGAAACTATAAAAATATATAAACCACAACAATCAATATTTTCAAAATCAAAATATGTTTATTCCATAAAGATACATTTTACGTACACTTGGAAAACAATGTTGCCAACTTAGGGGTTCTATCCCTAAATTTGGGGATAAGTTAGATGAAAAGGGGTATTTTTAGGGGTACAATTTTTTGACGCATTTTTCAGGAGCTACCTTTTTTTAGGGGAATTTTCTAGTTAAACTCTTTTTTATTGAGTTTTTGTACGTAAATTAAAAAAATCATTGATTGGATTGATGAATTAGATGATATGAAGGTGTGTAATCTCGTAGACATCAGCAGACAAATATTCTCTGTAAACTAAGGTAAAAATTAAACGATATTAGCGAGTACTCAAACATGTATAATAATAGTCTAGGGTAGGGGGAGTTAGTGTTAGGGAGAAAGAGGGGGACGCTTAGTCGAGGTTAGCAACACTGTTGGATATGTCAAAATTTTACAGAATACTATAATCATAAATACAAAATTCAAAAATTCACACACAAGTTAACAAGTCCATAACACATGTCATAACAAAATAATTCAGGGTTGATTAATACAGTCATAGCTAAAAAGAACTAAAGTCATCAGCAAGAGCTTTGTCAAAGGGTATAGTAGGACTTTTCCATCAACAACCTGACTTTATTGCTGAAGACTGCAGTGTCCGCGTTTCGTATATCATGCGTAAGTTGAACAATTTAATGCTTATGCATAAGTAACTTGCCTCTTGTGGCAAGTCTATGTGGAGGAATTGATATATTATTTCGATATCTTGTTATATATCTATGAGAGTCACCGAAAATTATGAATGTTTAATTTAACATACATCAAGTTTTGGTATATATATTCTCCAACCATTGTCATAATTTTAGGTGACGAAATGTATCTCTATAAGATTATATGTCAACAATATAACCGCGTATCTATATTAATATTATAAAGAGGAACGACTTGTATGTTTGTAACGAATAAACTCAAAAACTACTGGTCCGATTTCAAAAATTCTTTCACCATTAGAACGCTACATTATCCCTGAGGCTATAGGTTCAATATAATACTAGAAAATATTTAGGGACCCATACTAAAACTTCAATAATGTAGCACAAGGTGTAAAAAAAATTGCCATAAAAATGTTTAAAAAATAAATGTTCACCTGTGCGAAGCCGGGAGGGGCTAGTATAACGATACTAAAATAACGAGGTTGGAAACCGATCATTAATAATTCACTTTGAAATACCTAATTACACCCTTAACAAGCTCATACGAACAATATCCATGTTGCTAACTATACTTTCAAACAGCCCATTCAAACAAACCAGGCACATCATAAAATGCCTACTTTCAAAATTAACCAGCAGCAAGTAATACAGAGTTTCTACATGAGCCCAAATTAAATGTTACGTTTGCAAAACTTGTTACAATGTCTGCGAATTAACTTCAATGTTTATTTTCGTGTCTTTGTTTTATACGTGAAGTGTGCAATCACGGTGGATGTAAAGGGGCGGTGTATGAGCAGAGCGGTCAGCAGAGCGTATAGCGTTTTTGTGATTGTGAAGCGAGATGTCGTTGCTGGATAATGTATAAATCTAATTAAGATTCGTAATAGTAGTTACGGGCACTAGTCATTAGACATTCGTCTGTAGACTGACCATGTTACCGCAAAAAAGATAAACAACCATTTAACGCATGTTTAAAAAAATCCTTATTTAAACCAATTGCTATCGCCCTTTCGTCATTAGGCCAGGTCATTCACACATAGGCTCGGACTATATGCCATATATCTCCCCGATCCTGCGAATCCGGAGCATATCTCGGTTGCTTCCAGGTAAAAATCGGGGTCGACTGGCCTCGGATCGTGTGTAGTCGATGCAAGAAAAAATCAAATGTTTGGTTGTGCGACGGATTGGTCAGGGACCGTTAAAATACGGCCCCTGACAAGCCCGGACGCCATATAGTCCGACCCTTACAGTGCGCAACTTACTCGTGTAAGTGGACGGTCAGACGCGGCAACAGCGACATCTACCGAGTTATGTATTAAGACTGGAGTTATGTAATCGCTTGTAGCTGTTCTTGTCAATGAATATAACCCTAAAAGTTGTCAAGTGTAACAAAATGGTAGGTCAATCTTTGCATTTCGAATGACTTTGGAGTGACTTATCACACGAGACATAAAATTAACAAAATGTTCTCTAGTTAAATATTATGGAATTTTCGAAGAGAACGAGTTAATTGTGGTATTTTATTCAGTCTCGAAATTTTTAGTCAATATAAAGTATTCTTGGGAATGAGTTAGAGAGTTGATGTTTATTTTAAACTTCACCTAGAGTGTAGTTGTGATTAGTAGGCGGTTAGATGTTTTTCAAATTTTATTTTTAGAGTACTAAGTCTCAAAATATTTTTGTTCACGGTTTTGATGCGCACATAACGTTTTTATGTTCTCATGGGTTTTGGCCAATCGGGATAGTGCATCAAGCGGGGTAGTAGGGTTGGGTTAAGTAATAGCATCTGTAACTGTTTTTTTACTATTTTTTAAAGGTCGGGGGTTTTATATATTTTATAAAAATGACTTGTGTTCTTCGGGTTTTTGGCAATCCTAGTGCATCGACGCGGCAGGGATGCACCAACGAAAAAAGTGCCGTAATGAATGAAATAAATAAATATACTTTATTTTATTGCACACAACAAAAAAGAGCATAAATTAGATTAAGACATAGACACAAGTACAATGGGCGGTCTTATCGTTAGGAAGAGATTTCTTCCAGACAACATTTAATTGTTATTTAATTCTAGAATATTATAGGATAGAAACCGCTTTACAGTACACCGCACTTAAATTAATAAATCATATTTGAAACCTGTAACTAGACACGCGATTGTACAATTGGCGGTCTTATCGGTATCGATCTCTTCCAGACAACCTTTGGATGGACTGGATTTTACGAGAACTTTACAGGACGGTAGCTTTATAAATAAAAAAGGGGCATTAACTGCGTACTTACATAAGCGGAATCAAATACTTAAAATAAAATAACTAGTAGTTTGCCCCGAACTGAGATCTCGCGAGTCTCCCATAAAGCAACAAAAAATATTATTCATAATCTTTACCTACTAAAATAGTACCCCGAAATGCATATCCAACTAACTTGACCTACAGTTTCATTCAAATTACAAGTAACGGGAGTTCATGTTAATTAGATACTTCTTTAGGGGTAGGTATTGCTATTATTCTGGATTTCAAACTTTATCCTATATTTGTGTCACTAAAGCTACACGCATATCAAATTTCAGCACTGTGGGGTCACTGGTGCACTCTGTGAATTTCGTCAAAGTTCAGTTTTTATGATGGTAAATAACTTAAAAGCTACAAGGTTTAAATTAAAAATAAAAAGGGGGTTGAAATGTACTGACGAAGACCTTTTATTAGACGTGCCATTTGACCGAATAGTCCCATTTTCTTTTTTTGCCCCTATTGAACCCCAATATCTCATCAACCTCTTAACATTTTTAGCTCAGTTAGTCACACCAGGATTGTGCCAACACTACCTACCTATACACCAAATTTCAAGATCATTGGATCTACGATTCGAAAGTTATCCTCGGACAAACAAACATGCATTAATACATACATACATACAACGCCGATTTGCCTAAGTTGAATTAGAGATCTCGCTTCGCTCCAATAGATACCAGGGTATGTAAAATAATAAAATCTATGTGTGTGGTACAGTTTAACGTATCTTACGATATAATTTATTAAGATATTTATTATCATCTAGGACCGGCCCCGGCTTCGCACGGATTTCAAAATAAAATATAATTAGCCAATAATAATAATTATGTTTTTGAGTTCATACAAAAACCGCATAGAAATAGAAACTGCACTTTCAGATTTTCTGGGCAACATTTCCAATGTTTCTTTCCCTAAACTACTTATTCTGACTAATAAGAACTTTTTGAAAAAATATTTTCTAAATCAGTCCGTTCTCAAGTGATGCGCTTACCAAATTTATTTTCTTATTTATACAGAAGATTAGCAGACCTTCTAGCGGCTTAACCCGCGTGGTTTTTCAATGAAAACATTTCCCTCCTTTTGCGCAGTCGGGTAAAAACCTTATGCCCTAATCCTGGTCATAATCTATCTGCATACCAAATTTCATCCAAATCAATCCAGCCGTTTAGTCGTGAAAACGTAACAAACAGACATAGAGTACGAATTTATAATATTAGTATTGATGGGTCATTTGCTGTTACTTATAATAGAATTAAATATGAATATAGCCTGGAAGAAAATGATATCTAAGTATGATAATCCATGATGAAAAAAAATGTTGCGACGCCAATAATAAATGCTCTCTAAATATTGCAAGCTTCATTTAGAATAGAATAGAATATAAAAACGTTTATTTTGCATCGCAAGTGTACAATGGCTTAGACAAATGGGTATAAATTAATGTACAAATTTGTGAGCAAAAACGGTCACCACTCAGCATTGTGCTATAGTAGCATATTTATACTACTATAGCGCTGGTCTTCCGTGGTGCCAGTTTTTTTTTTTTAATTTATATTTACTACAATCTATTGACAAAAAACTTATTGTGAATAACCTAAAGATTATCTAATAATACTTAAGTAATGAGCGTGAAGCAACACCCATATTTAATAAGTATTATGTCAATCTATCACTTTTACCAAATTGGGTCTTTTTATCGAAATTTTTCGTAAAATCATCATTTTCATCAAAAATAATTACTGATCCGATACTTTGTAATTGGTTCTTGTGAAAAATAATTTTCTTATCATCGTAATTTTAATTACTATAAATTTATAGGGATTATAATTGATCTTGATTAATTAATTAAAATGATCACGGCGAGTTTTTGTTATTTACCTAGGGCGGAAGATTCATTATTATAGCGACGATTTCGGACGCAACGTCCTAACGAGCGATATATCGTCAGGTATGCAGTGATAATACCCGTTTTAATCAGTAATTATGTACGATGGTTATTGTTGATTTAATGTAGATATTACCACCCTAGACCAGAAAAAGAGTTGTCAGTTCCTTGTGAAAGGGCTCATCCGGGAAAGTACTACCATCATACTTGTTTCATACATCATACATTTGTATACTTAGAGGTTCAGCAATGTCCAAAAGGAAGTCATATGGCTGAAATGATAATGATGACGTAGTATATAAGGAAAAAGGAGTCTTTAATTACAGATATGATATATGTGATATCATAATTCTCAGAGGATTATGAACCCTAATAATAGATCAAAAGGATTGATTGCAGATTACGGAATCCTATTAGGGGGATTATGTTTTGTGAGATAATTCTTCTAATATACAAAAAGGGCTTCGCAATGATTTCCCAAATAAATAGATAATGTTGGACATTTCACATATCATCCCAATTTTAGCTAAAGCTTGTACGATGGGAATCTATATAAAAAATGGGGTGTGGCTGTGTCATGGACACGGCCGTGTGTTGTACGTGAATACGTGTACGTAACAGGAAATATTTTCTGTATAAAATACACTATTTTATGTATGTTATAATCATGTTTGAACACTAAGAAGTCCTTCGGATCTTGGAAATCTCAAAACGCAGCAAAATTACCTCAAAATGGCAGCGCTTCCCCCTCCACCGCGCGCGATGCGTCACAGTCTTCACTTAACGTAACGACTTTTTTGATCCTTTAGCTATCCAGTGGTGTAATTAAAAATTGGATGGAGATGATAGATATGTAGCTGCAACACCAGACTGTATCCCCCGATTTTGTAATCATTCGTTTTTTGAATTGCCTCCTACTATGGAAGTAATTTTAAAAACGAAGTATTCTCTCTACCTATGAGACAACGCATTGTTGAAGGCGATGGTTACCACTTAACATCCGTTGGACCATTCCCTTATTCCATCTCCAGGTTGATTATAAAAAATCGGTGGTGACACACGGACAGACAGACGTACAAGCGAGTTATCTTATGCGGGTTCCTTTTTTTACCTTTTGAGTTACGGAACCCCAAAAAGCACAAAAGAACAAATTCGAAACAAATATATGTAGATCATGCAAACATTGGTTCCGTGGTGGGAATCTAACCCGCAATTCTCTGTGTTTTAGCGGACTGTTTGCCCACTCCGCCATTGGGGTAGTCAATTGAAGTAACACTTTCTTAAAATCAGCTTTTTCCGGGAAAACTCAGTTATAGGTGCAAACCAGCTAATTACACAACAAATGATCAAGATTTGTAACATAAGTAATGATTGCTGAATTTGACGTTTTTTTCCAGAAAAATACATTATTTACTTGTTCATTGAATTTGAGCATTATTCAATGAGCAAGCAACTTTTAACAAAAATATAACAAACTTCTGAAAACAGAATATCCAAAAAAAACTCGGAAACGGAACACTACAATGAAAACTGTTTAAAACAACTTTTACTTTATTTATAATGAGGTCTTCGACACAGCGATTAAGCAAATTTAATTCTCCCCTCTTTTCCTCTATGAAAAGTAGGTAAATATAAAAATTGTGTTTCTTCAATGAAACATAAATGAGTTATATCTATCACTTAAAAATATAATCATCAAAATTCATTCACCCAGTAAAAAGATACATAACTAAAATTTTCCGATGAATTAAAAACCACTTCCTTTTTTGAAGTTGGTTAAACCAAATTTCAAAATGTTATACAAGTAACATTATTCTTGAGAAAAAGCATGTTATCTCACTTAATAAATATTTCTAAAGAAAAACACCTTTCCTCCCAAAATAATTATAAAAAAACCTCACGATTCCAACTCCCCTAATATATTATTCAGAGAATAGTCTATTTAAATTCAGATGTTTTTTTCAAGACCATTAAATTCAGAGGTTAGTATGAAAAAATAATGTACAATTTCAGGGCTTTTAGCCTATTAAATTGTTGTTTAAGGTTTTAGGGGTCGGGAGGGGTTATAGTGACTTGACATTGCACTTATCAGTAGACAGAATAATATAGTACCAGCTATTAAGGCCTGGGTTTCAAAGAGTCACTAAACTCGTGGATAATAATATATCACACTAATCACACTTATATTATAAATGCTAAAGTTTGGATGTTTCATTTATTTATTTGTTTGTTTGTTACTCAATCACATCGTAGGGTAAACCGATTTCGATGTAATTTAGTATGTAAGTACATTATGGCCTGGATTAATACATAGGATAATTTGTATCCCATAAATCAGGTCCCATGGGATAAAAATGGGGTGTCAAGTCAAGTTGCAACAGCGAATTTAGCTTTATTTCTAGGTTTCCAACACATTTAGCAGCGTAACGCGTTCAAAGTCGCGGGCAACAGCTAGTATCATAAATACGAAAGTTTGGATGTTGGATTGTTACTCAATCACGTCGTAACGGTTCAACCAATTGCGATGAAATTATATATATATATATAAATAGATTATGACCTGGATTAAACCATGGGCTACGTTTTTTTTTATAAATTATAGGCTAGCGTTTGACTACTATCTCGCCTGATGGTAAGCGATGATGCAGTCTACGATGGTACACGCTTGCCTAGAAGAAACCTATTCACTCGTGACTTGCAGATCCCTAGGTTGTAGTTATCAGGAAACACGGACTCAGGCAAGGCGTTTCACTCCTTGGCGGTGCGCATAATAAAGGTGGAAGAGTACCTCTTTGTGCGTATGGGAGGCATGTCTACCATGTATGTATTGACAAACCATGTGTGCGAAGCCGCAGGGGGAAGCTAGTAGAAGCTTACGTTTCAAAATACTACCCACGAAAAATGAATCAAATGCTACCAACATTGGAATATATTCTTTTCGCAATTGTACTTTCGAGTATTGTACGTATTATATAATAATTATTTGGCTTTATGTGGCTGATTTTTCGATATCTTGTAAATACGTTCGTTCAAAGTTATCACGGCATGTAAAATTATAGACATCAAATCAGAACTATTAGATTTAGGTAGCAGATAGCGAAGGACAGTTTGGCCTTGAACCCTTAATCTTTCTGCGTAGATAGCCTATGGCGAAATTGGTTCAAATCATTCCAACTCGTAATTTGTGCGATGATTTTAAAATCTTATAAATTTCCTTTGATTTCTTTAACAGCATTCATTTTTATTTAAATACTGCCAATTTTGAATATTTTACAAACATTTTATCCTCTCAATTTTAAACTTAGAGTCTTTATTGGCATCGTGATACTCCGGACTCCCAACTGATATTACTGCAGACACTCAATCACCCTTATCCTGTTATTAGCAAAGGTCATTTTCGCTTGGCTATCTCTAACGAGGCTCTAAACTTGAAGAGCTGACACAGGTATGGAAAAGAACAGCATATTCACTCCATTGAGGTAATCATATTTATTAATCGCTTTTGCAAGAGAGTGATTAGCACTGATTATTTATAATATATTTTTAATCATTATTATAAATACGGGAAAGTTGGTACGAAGTTACGAAAGTTTTCTAAGTTAAATATATTTTTACTTGCTTGCTGCTCAAAAATACTAATTATTTTGTATTTATGTTCTGTTTTTAGGGTTCCATACCTCAAAATGTAAAACCCTGTTGAACCTGACCAGATTTGCGTCACCCCAGTGAGACACAAACTTCAGGCCAAGGTTCAAACTTTCCATCATATCCGTACGTAGATTGCGGATTTCGTCATCACCTGCACGTGGACTAGATAGTCGCTTAAAAGCTGTTAAAAGTAGTAACAGCTGTGCTTTATCTCTCCTTGTTTTAGGGTTCCGTACCTCAAAAGGTAAAAAAGGAACCCTTATAAGATCACTCTCTTGTCCGTCTGTCAGTCCATGTGTCATTACCGATTTTCTCAGGAACGGGTGGACCTAGCCAGTTAAAATTTATACCTGATACTGAAATCTATAGTCCCTATTAGGTGTATAAAAATCAAGGTTCTGAGTCAACACGATAAAAAGGTTTGGCGTCAACTATGTATGTATGGGGACCTTTTAATTTTTTTATTTTTTGGAATTTGTCCTTTATTTGTGCAGTAAGGCACAAATAAAGGTGCTTGCTTTTTGCCACATTTCGTGAATCTAGGTCAACGGGAACTACTATATAGATTTTCGACCTTGAATTTCATACACCTAATGGGGACTATAGACCTAAGTACCTTGTATAAATTTCAACGTGCCAGGTCCACCAGTCCAGAGTGAATAGGTTCTTTCTAGGCAATCTAGGCGATCTTCAATCACACCATCACTTACCTTCAGGTGAGGTAGTGGTAAAGCGCTTGGCTACCATCAATAAAAAAAAATTACAAAAAGTCATTAAGCAAGTGATTTTATTGTTGTCATAGTGATTAGTCACGGATCATTGATAGATTCATCGTTGGAAAAGTAAGCAGAACACCAAGCTGTTGGATTAAGTGTTGGAAAAGATACTGGACTGAGTAACCTAGCTGTTCTCTCCCCAGCTCTGACCTGTTTAACGAGTGGATCGCTCGTTGACCTCTGATAAAGGAAGCTATCGACATTCGATTGTGATATTTCACTGATATTGTGTCTACCTAGATAAAGACGTAAGTTCTTATAGCTAGCCAACTCGGAATGCTACTTCCGGAATTCAACACTAATATTATAAATTCAAAGGTAGCCATAATAAAAACTGAACATTGGCGAAATTCACAGGATACACCAGTGACCCCACAATGCTGAAATTTGGTAGGCGTCTATCTTTAGTGAGACAAATATAGGGAATAGTCTGAAAACTAGAATAACTATTATGTCTGTTTGCTACGTTTTCACGTGTAACTGAACCGATTTCGATGAAATTTGTTATACAGATAGATTATGACCGGGATTGGGACACACACACAGGTTACATTTTACGCGACTGCACAGGAGAGTATTTTTAATGACAAACCACGAGTGGCCGCTGACCGCAGCTCGTAAATATATAAATATAAGTAGTATAATATAAAAAATATAAGTATACACAGGCGAACTTAATGCTAGTAACCATTCTCTTCCACTTAACCTATAAATATAAATCTACATTGTCTAGCAAGGGTGGTTTTCTCAGGTGGTCTCATTGGCACCAAGTCAGGATCTGATGATGGGATCCCAAAAAAACAAGGGCACCGTAATATTTTTAGGGAAGCCATTCGGTTTTATGTTTTTACCTCATAACTCCGTCATTCATCAACTGATTTGGAAAATATTTTTTTATTTGAAAGGTTACGCTTTCATATTGTTGACTGCCTCCGTGGCGCAGTGGGCGAATAGCCGGCTGAAACGCAGGAGGTAGCGGGTTCAATTCCCGCTGCGGAACAAATGTTTGCATGATCTACAGATATTTGTTCCGTGTCTGGGTGTTTTTCTATATAATATATTATAAGTATGTATTTACAAAAAAAAAGTATATAAGTATTCTATCAGTTATCTGGTTCCCATAGTACAAGCTCTGCTTAGTTTGGGGCTAGATAGCGCTGTGTGAAATGTCCAGCAATATTTATTATTTATTTATATTAGTCTCATAGAAATTTCATCAAAATCGGTTCTTTGGTTAAGTCAGTTATAATTTTTTTTAAAGTTACTTGTTTATCTCAATAGTTATAAAAACTTTTAATGTTTGGACAAAAAAATAGAGGTGTGCACTATCGTTACTAAAAGTCTAAATAAATAAATAATAAATATTGCTGTACATTTCACACAGCGCTATCTAGCCCCAAACTAAGTAGAGCTAGTACTATAGTAACCAGATAACTGATACAATACTTACATTTTTTTTTGTAAATGTATACTTATATTATACAGTAAAACATCCAGACCCGGAACAAATATCTATAGATAATGCAAACATTTGTTTTGCGTCTGTCTTTATAAGTCGTAATGTGACCAAAAGATGACAACTAAAAATAACGAGAATCAGTGTACAGATCCTATACGATAACAAACTTATTAGTATGAGCGCTATGATCCGTCATGTCACTGTTACAGGTTTACTAATAAGCCAGCTGTCATAAATCGAATGTCATACGTCACTTACTTATTTGGTGTAACACGAAATGTGGTAAGGATATCGTTTTTATTTAATGCTATGCAAAAACGTATAACATGAATTATGGTGAATATTATTCATATGGCAAGACGTGGTGATGACAAGTGGACCAGGGTAGTGACTGAAGGGTGGCCGAAGAATGACTGTAGAAGAGTAGAACGTCCGGTAGCGAGATGAATGGATGACATCGTTAAAGTCGCGGGCCATTAACGGGTGAGACTAGCGCAGGATCGTGGAACTTGGGGAAGCTTATAGCCAGCAATGGGTGAGGTCAGGCTGTGGATGATGATGATGATATTCACACAAAAACCACTCAAATTCAGTTTTTGTAGTGTTATAAAAATAGATTTGCAACAAAAATTCACCCACTGTTTTATGACTGCAATAGTATCTACCGTTAATTTTAAAGTAACTTAAACGTTTTAAACCGAAAATGTTCAGCATGTGACGGAAGTTGCGTGCGCCGATGTAACACACCATGGAATTAGTTTTTTCAGTCTTAAGTTATCCAAGATGCGCATGTAATATTATACCATTTATTAACCACCATTTTGACTATTTTGGCCTACCACAGCCAAGAGCCAAAATGGTGGGGGTAAAAATTCCAAAATAGGGTTACTAGGTCAAGGGGGATATGCATATAGGTGATTATCAATATCATAAAAACGTTGTACTACACGTAAAGAAACTAAACATGTGTAACAAAATTAAATACCTAAATATTAAATAAATATTGCTGGACATTTTATGCAGCGCTATCTAGCCCCAAACTAAGCAGAGCTTGTACTATGGGAACCAGATAACTGATATAATACTTCTATACTTTATTTTTGGTAAACAGATACTTATTATATATAGAGAAATAACCAGACCCGGAACAAATATCTGTAGATCATGCAAACATTTGTTCCGCGGCGGGAATTGAACCCGCTACCTCCTGCGTCGCAGCCGGCTATTCGCCCACTGCGCCACGAAGGTCGTCAATTAAATTTTATCTGTTTGTTGGAAACTTACTCTTTTGTTTGTTATATGCACCAAGACCTGTTACTTATTTCTAGACCTTGATCCAAGTTTCGCCTCTACTCGTATTCTACAATGACCTAGATCCACATAGGCTTTTGTTAATTCCAGGTGCAATTCTCTCGGGATGGCGTGTCTAAATTCATTTCGGTATTCATAGACTTTTCTCACTGTTATATATTCAGGAAAAATCTAGTATAAGAATAATTTATGAGATATTTTTTATTTCGTAGTAGGTAATTACTGCTTTATTGCTTTCACATATTCAACCGATTATCGACTTTATCCTGATACGTTAACTGCAATTGAGTTTGAGCCTTAAATAATACAATTAATAATTAACACAACTATTATAATTTGTTAATGAAATTTATTTATTTGCTAGAACATATAGAATAGAAAACGCGTTACTGTATATCACACTTAAATTAACAAATCACATTTAAAACATATAACCAGATACGCGATAATACAATTGGCGGTCTTATCGCTAAAAGCGATCTCTTCCAGACAACCTTTGGATGGACTGGATTTTACGAGAACGTTAAAGGACGGTAGGATTATAAATAAAATATATTAGGATAATATTAGTTCTGACATATATAAGTACATTATATGTCCTACCACACTTTTTGGCATCCAAATATTAATAGTCATGTGTTATATTTAATATACATACATTGTATGTAAGATTAAGCCTAGAATAATACATAATTCGTGAAATATCCATTCTTACCGCTGCTAAGATATAACCCCACAGTCCCCACACTCGCATTTATTAGGTGCAAATTGTAACCCCAAAACACGATTACGATCCTTATTTTCTATGTAAAATTGTCGCGAATTTAGATAATATATTTTGACACACTTTTAGTCGGATAATATCGGCAAAAATGTCAGTTCAAACAAATTTTGACAGGTCTATTCGTGACAGTCTAACTTACAGCAGAATTTACTATTTTAATGAACGGTGTATAATCGCTCGGTTTTGAAAAGTGAAACAAAAGCAATTTCAGCGAAATATATTAAGCCTCATCGAGTCGATCAATGACAATTGTCGATTCTAATTGATTAAACACCAATTATCGGCTCAAATCAAATAAATTAAATAGTTGGTTTCATAAAAATCTTTATGATACTTAGTGGTTAATAAAGTAAAGATACTAAGTTAAAACGAAAAGAAAGTGAAAAAACTTTCCTTTTACTTTATTAAAAAAGTGTTTTTTAGATTTACAAAATAAAGATCTTTTTGATTCGACCTAAATTATCTCATTATCATCATTCTCAGCTTGTCGTTACTCACTGCTGGGTATAAGCCTCCTCCATTTGGTGCCATGTAGTCCTGCCTTGAACAGATCACATCCAGGTGTTATCAGCAACCGTTTCAATATCATCGGCCCATTCAGCATGTGGTCTGTCAGCATTGCGTCTGCTCTGCCTATGCAACAATTTTGCCAAGGCCCTACTTCAACTGCCATCCCCACGTTTTACCAAGTGCCCCGCCCAGCGCCATTTTAATTACATAATCCCGATGCTAAAATCTTGGACCTAAAGTATCCATTTCTACCCATATCCGGAAACCGGTTATACGAAGGCCATGTCAAGATGTTAATGATCGTCTAAAAGCTGCTTTATTAAATCCCACTGAATCTATCAGCCTTCATCAATTCAGTAATTTAATATGAAACTCAGAAGATGTACAAACGGTAGATAAGTCCGTGTTAACAGGAAGTTTGCGTTTATCATCCTGTCTCAATGACACCAGTTTTTATTTATCGATAAGCGGTTTTGAAGTCAAGCTTCCAGTGTTGTATAAAGACAAAATGAAAACATCATATTTTAAAATTATCCTCCCTTACAATAAAGTATCCTGTCCATCTAAGGGTTGTCTGTTAGAGATAACTTTTGGCAATAAGGCCACCTATTGTACTTAAGATATAAACATTTTTGAAGTGAAAACTTCTTAAGGCGCGTTGGGCATTTTTGAGACGGGAAAAAACGATTGAACTCACGACATAGTTACCGTTACCATTACCGACACCTCTGTATATGAAGTGAAAACTTCTTTAGGCACGTTGGTAATTTTTGAGATGCGAAAAAATCATTAAACTCGCGACACTGTTACCGTTACCGACACCTCTGTATATAAGTATCTCGTAATTGTTCAAGTTTTCACTTCTGTCGGCACTCCCGGAGTGCCACTTTTTTTTTATTGTGTGTAATAATGATATTATCTCTCAATCGATGAAGTAGAAAAGACAATTGCGATTGATCGTCTGTTTAATCCCACTAAGTCATTGCATTCATCAATTCACTAATTAAATATGGAATTCAGAAGATGTACAACCCAGAGACAAGTCCGTGTTTACAGGGAGTTAGCGTTTATCATTCAGTTCTGTAGATGACGGCGTTCGGAAACTTGGGGTAAGTTGGTGCAAAGTTACACATTGGCCATTGGAGCGAGAACTGTGGACACGAATTCATAATAATAATGCAGCCCACGTCTACTACATTAGAAAGATAGGTAGATAACCACACAAACATCACATTTATCACATCACATCACAGCAAAAGTTTGGATGTGTGCTTATTTATTTATTTGTTTGTTACACAAATTTTTAACGAGTCGGCAACGCGCGAGTAATACCTTTGGTGTTACAAACTTCCATAGGCTACGGTAACCGCTTACCATCAGGTGGGCCGTATAACACATAGGCTACTTTTGATCCCATGAGATAAGAATAGAGTGTTGCAACAGCGAATTTAGCTTTGATTCTAGGTTACCTACACATTTAGTAGTGTAACGCGTATGAAGTCGCGAGCATAAGCTGGCATTATAAATGTGTAAGTTTGGATGTTTGTTTATTTGTTACCCAATCACGTCGTAACGGCTATACCGATTTTGATGAAATTTGTTTTGTTAATATATTATGACCTGAATTCAAACATAGGCTACTTTTTATTCACAAATAACGAGTGCGAAGTTGCTAGCATGGAAGAAGCTTGTTAATAATAAAAAATAATTACTAAGCTAGAATAAAAAAGGCAATACAATGGGCAGCTTTATCGCTGAAAGCGATCTCTTACAGGCAACCTTTGGATGGCGCGAAATTTACGAAGCTATATCGGATTGCGGATATGTAAATGTATCCTCCATAGTACTATGGAACATACATACATTTACATATAACTTTGACGACCTCCGTGGCGCAGTGGGCGAATAGCCGGCTAAGACGTAAGAAGTAGCGGGTTCGATTCCCGCCGCGGAACAAATTTTTGCATGATCTACCGATATTTGTTCCGGGTCTGGATGTTTTTCTACGTATTATAAGTATGTACATACATATTTACAAAAAAGTATTCAATCAGTAATCTGGTTTCGATAGTCCAAGCTCTATTTAGTTTGGGGCTAGATAGCGCTGTGTGAAATGTCCAGCAATATTTTTTTATATTTATGTCTTCCTAGCTCGCAAACCCTTGACGTTAACCCACAAGGAGTTAGTCAGAGGTAAGTCCAAACATTACTATTAGTACTTATTAGTACTTTCATTTTATCGATTTAATTTCGTTACTTTTTATTTATATAATATATATAGTTATATCTAGTTATATATAATATACGAGTTAGTGGTCAAACGCTTGACAACATTGAATAAAATCCTAATATAATCAAATACTAATAAACTATGCGGAATACATTATTAATTTACTATTGCAAAAGTTTTATAATAGTATAAATTTAACATTAAAGTCTCATACGCGTATAACATAACACTTGAGCACTTAGTTTCCCCTCTTTTTAACATTAAATATATCACTATTTCTTTTCCCCATACTTTTTGTTAGCTACATCACCTTACGCCCCGTAGAAGAAGTTAAATAAAACATTCTTCGTAGGACGTACTACGGCGTAGCAAGTTCTACGACGTAGCACGTCTACGCTCTTCGTTACTGAGAGAAAACTATAAATGAAATCTACACGGTCAAAGGTAAGGGACAATCAGATGAAGAATGATATAACTTTTTTCGGCTACCTTTCTCTTCATCTGATCTGTAGGTACATACAGTTTGATGGATGAAACTGTCGTGCCCAATAACGGAAGCTGCGTCCAATTTATCTACTGTAAAATTCGCAGCGATAGTTGATTGGGAGGCTGTTGTTTCGAAAATAACGATAAACCATGAAAAACAGACGTGAACTTTTTCTAAAATATTGATAAACTAACATCCAAAACTGCTGGCGTAATATTGAACATTTCTAGGATTTTTCATGTTATTCTTTTTATTTTTTTGACAGCCTTTGTCACCCCGAGGACTGACTCAATAATTCCTTTGACACATGCTATAAACTTAATAAAGAGTACTCAACCGCACCGCCAAAGAGTGGAACGTCTTGCCTGAGTCTGTTTCAATTATTTTCCACTGTAGGTGACTCTCAAACTTGGTTTTTGAGTAATATCCAAATATCCAAACTCAAGGTTTGCCAAGCGCGGTGGAGCGTAGTATTCTTGGAGTAAAAATAACTGATCGCGTCCGTAACACCATACTGCGCTACAAAACCAAAAACACCGAAGGCGGCCAGGCTGAAGTGGAACTGGGCCGGTCACGTCTATCGCATGCCTGACGAGCTGTAGCCCAAAATTACAACGAAGTGGAGCCCTGAGACAAAAAAAACGGTGCCGCGGCAGACCACGCCGGAGGTGACGGGATGAGCTGGACGCCTTTGAGAGAGACTAGCGTACGGTGGCACTGGACTGTTGTGAGTGGGGGAAATGCGGGGAGGCCTTTACCCAATAATGGGGCAATTTGGGCTAATAGTAATAGTAATTTAGGTATATAAAGAATACTAAGTTACGCACGGAGAAAAATATACCCCTGGTTTTAAGCGGGATTCTGCACTAATTATGAGGTATTCCTCTTAAAAAACGACTAGACGTCCAAACGCAAATATTAACAGGAAACTGATAAACCAGCATTACTTACCCCATTACATAAAAGATCGGAAGGTATTTTTAGGTAAAAATCATGACAATTTATTGTTCGTAGCAATTTATTTTAACATGACAATACCTATAACGGTAAAAAATATCAGTTTATCGTTAAAGTGTGCGTAAAAACCCATATATTAACAAAAGTTCTATAAAAATATCGTTTGTACTGTCATTTTTTCGTTCTCACAAAATTAATTTTTCTCCGTGCGTCAGAGAGGATTATGTAATACAAGAGTGATGACATATGGTACAGAAACGTGGTCTTCCACTAAGGGCCTCATAAGAAGGCTCGCGGTCGCCTAGTGTGCTGGAGAGGGGCTATGCTTAGTGTTTCTCTACGAGGTCGAATTAGGAATGAGGAGATTCGTAGATAAACCAAAGTCACTGATATAGCACAAAGGATGATCAAGTTGAAGTGGCAGTGGGCAGAGCACATAGCAAGAACTGACGGCCGCTGGGACAGAAAGGTTCTCCAGTGGAGAATAGCGCAACGTAGGACGGTCCCCTACTAGAAATACTGTAAAAACCACCTGATAAAGGTTGCTGGGAGCCGTTGAGTGCAGGCCGCGGAACATTGATCACATTGCCTTGTGTATGAAGATGCGCGTATGGTGCATATTATTCTACTAAAATGATCTATTTTTAAGAACTTAAACAATTTTTTTGTGTAATTTTCTGTGTTTACAAACAAAATGTGTGGATATTAATTAACAGAAAGAATATAGTTATTTACAAGACTAAAAACAGAAGAAACAGTTAAATCATCTAAAGCCCATTGTAAACGATCTATAGATAGCTCAAGAACTCCAGATGACAACTAGTTAAGAAACTGCCTGCATTGCCCCACTGAATTGCAATGCTTATGCATTGACTAAGATAAGCGCCAGTTCACGGATCAAACGTCACTTCAACCAGATGCCCAGAAAGAATTTTGAGAACGCCATACCTATTTGTTATATGATCGGAAATAAACGTAAAACCAAAAGTTAAATACGAGGAGTATGTCGTAAAAATACGATTAGGAATGTTTATTACCTCAACCTTATTGTAATTAACAAAATACCACATTTTCTTTGTATTTTCCACAAAAACAGCAACAAAATATTGTTTATTTGATAAACCGGATTTGTGAGTTGCAGCTAATCGCGGCTTAGAGTCGACGTTGACACGTAAGTTTGTGACCCGGTTCTAAATAACTAGGGTTGGGATAAATATCCACAGAAAAGGACTGCATTCTTGAGAACCGACTTCAAAAAAGGAGAAGGTTCAGCGATAGTTCTTTATAACGGTGTCTGATTTCAATGATATTTTTTATAGAGGGGGTTCCCTTTCTATCTAAGGGTTGGCCTATATAAATTTGGCCAAGATCTGATGATGAACTCAACTGAATAGTTTGATATTTTTCTAATTGATATTTAAAAATAAAAATAATAAAGAAATATTAAATTTTAGAGCAGCTCAACGGGCAATGGAGCGCGCCATGCTCGGTATAACACTCTTGGACCACATACCTACCCAGTGTCGAACGCGTCGCACAAAAGTTGTGGACGTGGGTATGAGGATCGCAGAGCTGAAGTGGAGATGGGCTGGACACTTAGCTAGGAGGGATGACGGGCGTTGGACGAATGCAATTACAGAGTGCTGGCCAAGGGATGTTCGTGGACTAAGGGGCTGATCACCTGCCCGATTGTGGAATGACATTGGAAGCGTAGCTAGGTGAGATGAGGATGAGACTCACAAGGGACCGTAAAGAATGGCGTAATAAAGAGGAGGCCTATACCCAACAGTGGGTGCAGACGGGCTGTTAATGATGATTATTAAATATTAAAATGTGCAAGGTGCAATTAAGAAAAGTGCAGATTCCTTAGCAAACTTGCGATGGCATCTGCAATTTTTTTCTTTACAGTAGAGGTAGAGGTTCACTACAGAGGTTCATCATTATATTAGCCACAGGACATCCACTGCGGAACATAGGCCTCCCCATAGATTCCCAGAGCGACCTACACCATTCAAAAAATAATTGTTTAAAGTTATTACGATGGTAACTGAAAGTAATCACAAGTATTTTTTCTTTTTCTATTATTAAGTATAATCTTTTTACAACTCGGCCAATCTTACACTAAGCAATGATCCTCTTCATCCAAAGGTTGTCTAGAAGAGATCGCTTTGTTTAGCGATAAGATCACCTACTTATTTTCTGTCATTCATTCATTCGAAATACCAGTGCAGTATTTTAAGTTGTGTCCTTTTTGTTCGTTAATAAACACCAAACAAAGGGATTCAAAAGGACCATCCTACGTACCGACCTACGTAACTTCTAACATCCATATAAGGCTTGTTCGTGGACACGGCTCAAAGTAAAACTAAACGGTAGCTTCAAAACTGCTATGAAAGGCCCTAATTAATTCAGTTGGCGTTTTATGAACTTTAATTAATATTCCTACGCATATAATAAACTAGCTTCCGCCAGCGGCTTTGCACACGTCGTTTATCAACAAAAAGTAGCCTATGTTTGAATCCAGGTCACAATCTATCAACACACCAAATGTTATCGAAATCAGTTCAGCCGTGATTGTCATGATTAGGTAACAAACATACAAACATCCAAACCTTCACATTTCCAATATTAGTGTGATACAAAAAGTTTTGTTTGTTACTAAAAGGTAGTATAGAAATAACTTTAGTAATAAATTAGTAACGTCACTGCTATCTAAGGATCATTTGGAAGCGCCTGATTGTACACATGCAGGAGCCGCTATGGAAAGGCGTGCAATATTAAACTAGATGATCTCAAGCTTGTTTAGTCAACAGGTCAGCTTGGTTATGTAGCGTTCTATGTGGTTACATTTCAGATGGGTGACCACTATAGGCCTTTTTAGCACTCCTAGAAGGACTTCTTCGAGGCGCGAGGGCAAAATTCAAATAAATGAATGAATTAAAATTCTTTATTCTACCCACGAGGGGGAGGCCTTTTCCCAGCAGTAGGCCAGTGAACGCTAGTAAAAAAACCCTACAAGCTAGACACAACAGATATAAAAAAACAAATAAATGTAAGCATAATGGGCGGTCTTATCTCCCATATAAAGTTGTAACTCTTAATAAAAAGTTTCTACTATTTTTTGGATACTTTTTAGGTTATGTAACTATTATATAAATATATGTAGTAGCTTATAACAATTATCATAATAATATATTCGTGGCAATTCTGTTGTTTACGCTCACTAACTAAAATTGTGTCAAATACGAACGGTCTTATTTTGTTCACACTAAAGATCAAATTGCAATGAAATTTAAAGGGACATTTCTAAAATTAAGTAATTTTGGTTATGAAGGCATGTTTGCGGGCTAGTTTTAGTGATCAATCAAATTGGTGATGACTTAAACTAGCCCGCAAACACGCCTTCTTATTTAAAAACTTACTTAAATTTAGAAATGTCACATTGAATGTCATTCTAATTTGATCTTTAGTGTGAACACAATAAGACCGTTCGTATTTTACACAATGATAGTCAGCGTAAACAACAGAATCGCCGCCAATATCATATAGTAAGAATAATCAAAGCTGAATAAACTTTGCTAGTTAACGAGCAGTTGTCGACCAACTTATGTCTGTAGTTGGGTTTGTAAATAAATAAATATTGCTGAACATTTCACACAGCGCTACCTAGCCCCAAACTAAGCAGAGCTTGTACTATGGGAACTAGATAACTGACAGAACACTTAAATACTTTTTTTTGTAAATATATACTTATAATATATAGAAAAACATCCAGACCCGGAACAAATATCTGTAGAACATACAAATATTTGTTTTGCGGTGGGGATCGAACCCGCTACTTCTCGCGTCTCAGCAGGCGATTCGCCAACTGCGCCACGGAGGTCGTCAAATTAAAATAAATAAATAGCGACATTATTTAAATAAACATTTGTACCAAGGCGGGAATCGACTACGGACCTGAGTGTAGGCTATATTTTATTTTGTCAAAAATCTAGTACATCATATTTTTATTAATCTGATTAGACTTTTAAAAAGTAGTGATAGACATTTGAGTTTAAAAATGTTGAATGGTCACAACAAAAAATCATATAAATCAATGAATAAACAAAAGATTTGTTTCATGAAAACAGTCAATGACTTCAATATTTTTACTTGTATCGAACTTAAACATTAAATGTACTCAGCTGTAAGGAAGCCATCCGTTCATGCACGAAATACATTTTATCAAATTCAAAGTTACAATCACTTGTATGTATCATTATAAACGTAAATTGTACTGCCTGTTCCCCCCTTCCACTCCAATATTCCAGGAATATTCCAACCCCATTATTCCCATACATATGTAAACACAATTGGGCGTCAAAGCCCAGAGCTGAATCTTTTAACAAGTCCGCGGAAGCAGAATTTGAATTTCAAATTGGCTGCGACTATTAATCGTCAGAATTTCAGGGTGTGGTCAATCGGTACGCAAGTTAGGTCCAACCTGCCGATTCGGAGAGTTGACTTGAGTTGCTTCACGTTGGCCTTATGTCAGACTGTCTGGTATATTGGTTGAGACAGGGTTTTTTCCCGCCTATAGATTTTTTGGTGTCTTTTCTCCTACGTGTAGTCCACCAAAGTCCAAAGAGTTCTGTACTTACTCCTTAAGCGCAACGAACCAACGTGGATCTTGGCTTCCGACACAATAGCATAGTTTTACAATATCAGCCTTAGAGAGCCTTATCTAATGTTTAACATACGTAGTGCGCCACTCTAGACAATCATACTAAAGTTTGGATGTTTGTTTGTTACTCAATCGCGTGAAAACGGTTGTACAGATTTCGATGAAATTTGGTATGAACGTAGATTATAACCTGGATTACCACATAGGCTACTATTTATCCCATAAATCAGTTCCGATGGGATAAAATGGGATGTCAAAATTTCTATATATACTATTGCACTCCCAGAAAAACGCGGACAAAGCCGCTGGCAACAGCTAGTACGATATAATGACAAAGTGAAGTAACTCATGTCTGCTGCTCGATTTGCAAATTAAAACTTTGTAGTGTGGTCAATTGGTAAGCAAGTTGGGTCCATTGCTCTGTAGCGAAACAGTGAGTGAAATTACTGAACGATAGAGCGAAGCGAACTAGGTACCTACTATTCATTAATAGGGGAGCTAAGAGCAACTTCAAATATTGAATAGTACTGTCAATCTGTAGACTGAATTGAAAACTGTGGTCCATATTATAAAACAGAACTTAAACTGTATCTCAAGCGTAGAATTTGAAAACAGATTCTATTTATCTACTAGCTGACCCGCAGAACTTCGTACCGCCTTGACATGCATATGACGCAGGCTGCCAATGTACCTACGTCAATCGGGCATCATTAGCTGCATCGATGTATGAGAAAATCAATTTTCTATATAATTTCTTTTTGCGTGAATTTTTCCTATAATTTAATAGTTATTTTGCTATTTGGAGCTAAGACAAATCCAACAAATCAAAAACCATGAAAATCGGTCCAGCTGTTTTAGAGTTATACTCGTAAGTGTTCGGACAAACCCGACTTTGTTTTATATAATAAAATACTAGTTGGCCCGGCGAACTTCGTACCGCCTTGACATGCATATGACGCAGGCTGTCAATGTACGTCACTCCGACCTGTGACACTCCGAAATGTGGGGGGGGGGGGGTTGTAGAGCTATTGGGGTTCAAGAGGGTTAATAAAAACAAAATGGGACTATTCGGTCAGGTGGCACGTCTAATAAAAGGTCTTTGTAAGTACATTTCGACCCCGTTTTTATTTTTAGTCTAAATCTTGTAGTTTTTAAGTTATGAGCCATAATAAAAACTGAACTTGGAAACAAAATGCACACCAGTGACCCCACAGTGCTGAAATTTTGTATGCGTGTAGCATTAGTGACACACATATAGGGAAAAGTCTGAAATCCAGAATAATTGCTATTTCTACCCCAAAAAAGTATTACCAATTTACATGAACTCCCGTTACCTGTAATTTGAATAAAAGTGTAGGTCAAGTAGTTGGTTATGCATTTCGTGGCACTATTTTGATAGTGAAAGATTATAAATAATATTTTCTGCTTTATGGGAGACTTGCAAGATCACAGTTCGAGACGAACCACTTGTTTATTTTCTTAAAACACTTTAGTCTGAAGTTATTATTCCTTTTCTTTAGTTCTTTAACACTTTGTTTTTTCTAGTCTAGTACTTTTATGCACCTTTATATTGAGTAGGGTACCGGCACTGCTACTCAGTTTTATATAACTTGTACAGTTGCCAGCGTTTTCCATATGCTTGTATAATATTGTGTTCATAGTTTAAAATAATTTTTAAATAGAAAAAAATATGTTGGGTGCCCCCTACCAGTCAATATGTTATTCCTGTGTGCCTAAAATGTATCACAATAGTAGCAAATACACTTAATAATTGTAGTTTAAATAATAATTATTAAAGCTACTAGAATCTATGGTTGAAATGAAATGTGTGTTATTTTGTTGAATATTATGTAATGTGAATTTTTGTATTTTGTATTGTAACGAACTTTTATTTGAGGCCTGATTTAATACGCGGTAAATTATTGGCTTGCTAATATTTTAAGTAACATCTGATAACGATTAAGTATTACACTTGAGAGAGGACTTGTGAACTTAATTCTTTAGAATGATTAAAAATACAAGTTGAGAATATAGTTCTTTCTGTACTCGCTGAAAGGCTGAGATGTACGTGTTTTTTATTTTAAAACGAAAACACTTGAAGATAGAAATTAGAGAATGCTTTTAAAATTCTCAACGCAATAAATTAGAATTTTTTTTATGATGTCAGTCAATAAATTTTAGCTAAAATGGGTTTGAAACAAGTGGGCGCCTCTCTTCTAGAAATTCTAACACTTAACTTTTTTGTACGTCTGTGCTAACGTGGGAAAAACACACCTTTTAACGAATTTCAAAATATTGAATATTTATTGGTTGTTTGTAGAAATAGAGGCGTGACCACCTTAAATTCTGAGTAGGGATTTTTCAGAAGAGATTGGAAATGCGAGATCACTCTGGACAGACGGTCAGGGGTCGAGTCCGAAGGTGGTCGAGAGGTTTCAGGGGGAAGGCGGATATCGTGAGATTTGATAATCCTAGTAGAATCAGTGTTGAATTAGAGTTAATTGTATCAAGTTAGACTTGCTGTTATTATTTACATTAAATTCAGTGTGCATATTGGTAACGTATCTAATTATAGGGGTATAGAATTGCAATATTTTAGGTACTTAGGTATTTACGAATTTGAAATTCGTGAAATAAGCAGAGAATAGATATTTATATGCGAGGCGTATTTATGCAGAAGTGCTGTTGATGAACACGTTAGAGATATTTAATTCATTTTCGGTTAAACTAGGAGATGTGGTTTTAACCTTATTTTTCAGTATTCACAGGTTCATACAGACTTATTATAATGATAAAAATGTAGTCTATGTTTAGTACTAAGTATTGCGATAATTATCAAATTCTCCCAAATAGATTGTACGAGGGAAGCGGTTCGAACGTGAAACTTGTCTAACCAATTTATGCATGGTATTTTTTATAGTCATTCACAGCTTAGCCGAGAAGGAGTCGCTTTTGCCGTCATAACCAATCAAACTTCCTTCCATGTTCCTATAATTATTTCGTGATAGTTCTATTATTTTATTCAACAAGGGACTATATTGCGAACACATTTTCAATTCATCTACTTTATACTCTGAAATCAATCGATCTAATAAAATTCAGTGGAAACTCCTGGGTTCACGTGGTTGCCGTCCGCGGAGGGGCGAAGCCCCGCCATAAATTGTCTATCAGGTTCTGTAAGACGAGGCCTGTGTCTGACCCCCTCCAACCCGTACGCTCAACCTCTGTCCTGGATGTTTGATACTGCTTTTTATTAAATCACGTAGCTTAGCTAGTTTAGTTATCATGGGGTAGCTTAGCTAGAGATCTATTTAATTCATTGTAATATTCTAGATTTATCTTGAGTATTCCTCTGAATTTAATAAATCTATGTTAGAAATATGTCTGAAATCAATAGGATTTCAACATATTGGGGGTTTGAGGGTAAATAGGCGCCTTTCCCATTTCCTTACCTGATCCCTCCTGCTTCGCAAGACTAGAAATTTTCCCCATCCCTAAGTTCTCTCCTAGAACAAGACATTTCTAGCAATACATCGCATGCAGGGTGTATGTGGGTAGGGGCCCTTCACAAAATAAATCAAAATATTATAATTACTACTTACGCAAACTAACATAAACCTTTTCTTTTCAGCTATTTCGAGACCTTATCCCCGGGCTTAGCTTTAAGATAATATTAAGAACAGTACTAATTTAGAATTAATAATCCATTGAAGTCTTGTCATAATTAAATCCATTATATTTTAAATGAATATTAGCACTCTGGTGATATTTAAATTCAATTCACAAATAACATTTAATTCGTGTTATTTTATTTGTGTCATTTATTAAAGCCAAATTACATCAGTATTACTATTTCATTTATTTCTCCAAATCATTTACACAACGTAGAATAAATTCAATTCTAGACGATCACACTTAGGATGGCCAAAATCACAGATAGGTTTATTTTCGATTCAAGATAGCTTTAAGTCTAGACCATAGGCTCAGGTAGACTTCTATTTTATATAGGGAGGTCAGGTTTTGTTACAGTATGTATAATATAAATATATATTGCTGGACATTTCACACAGCGCTATCTAGCCCAAAACTAAGCAGAGCTTGTACTATGGGAACCAGATAACTGGTGGAATACTTATATATTTTTTTGTAAATACATACTTATAATATATTATATAGAAAAACAACCAGACCCGGAACAAATATCTGTAGATCATGCAAACATTTGTTCCGCGGCGGGAATCGAACCCTCCTGCGTCTCAGTCGGCTATCCGCCCACTGCACCACGGAGGTCATCTGATATTATTCTGGTTGTATGATTATATTCTGTAAAACTTATGACCTTTCCAAGTGTGCGTAAAATGTAATTTGATTTGATTTGACAAAAAAAAATTAAACACAGATTAGCGCGTTTTTTAAAAATTCCTATACAAAAATTAGTAAGAAATTTTTGATACACGCGTTAAACAGTTGTTTATCTTTATTGTAGTAACAAGGTACTAGTTTACGAGCAGTAGTCGACCAACTGTATGTGAATTTACAGGTTGACTGGTGAAATGAGGCTTTACACCTGTATCTCTCACGTTGATGGACGCAGAGCAGTGCATTTTAGGGCATGTATCTAAGGTTAATAACCTACGAGGCAATACTTTCCATATACTACCACTTAACATCATCTTGAGCTTGTTTCATCTCCGGGTCATTTAAACAAAATATAATAATAATAATATTTACATACATAAACATTGCCGATAATCGTTAGGGTAAACGTGTTCAGGTGTGGAAACCACGTCTAGGCAAGCGAAGTGTAGGACGCCTTCCGGCTAGATGTAGCGACGGTTTGCACGCTGTGGCTGGCAAGGGTTGGATGAGAAGAGCTGAGAATCGGGCTCAATGGCGCATCCTGGGAGAGACCTACGTCCAGCAGTGGCTGGTATAGGTTGATGATGATGATGACATAAATATTTGTCCCGCTGCGGGAATCGACCATGTGCCTCAAGTACCTACTCCATTAAGTTAGTAAATAGTTTAAATTGCAAGGTGTACGCTTTTATAACAAACTCCCAAGGGATGTACAAAATTGACAATTAACAAATTTAAAAACGTAATTAAACAAAATGTTTATAAAAGAGCCTACTATAAAATATCGGATTATTTAGATGATAGAGAAGCTTGGGATTGAAATTGCTCCAACTCGTTCAAAATGTTACAATTTAGACGTAATTTATTATCTGTATGATGTATTGTAAAAGGACCATTAAAAAAACAACCAGCCTTGTTTCTTGCCTTTCTTTCCTGGCTTGGTCGCAAAGGAACAGGCAGTAAAATCGACGTTTCAAAGTGATCCTTGTGATTTTAATGAATAAAAATATTTGACTTTGACTTTGAAGTACTTGAGCCGGCAATAGCCACAAAGATCATCAATTTAATGTATCGGCTAACGAATGCCATCGGTACATTAGTTAGGCACGGAACTCAACAGGGACGCGCGAAAATGTCTGAATGACCGAACTCGGTCATTTTCGCTCATGTAAATTGTGAGTGAAAATGACCGAGTTCTGTCGAAGCAAGTAAGCGAGGCGTAATTTGAATTGAAATAGAGTTAATAGTGTGTTGGATTTTGGAGGTTGCATTTAGGAAAATTATCTGTTTTATAAATGAACTAACATCCGACCGCGGCTTCGCACGAGTGGTATTTCAGTACAAAGTAGCCTGTGTTAACCCAGGTTATAATCTACGTATATACCAAATTTCATCGAAACATAATAAACAAACATCCAAACTTTTGCATTTATAATATAAGTGTGGTACTAAACGTGTATAAATAAAATTGTTAAATAATGCTGGTCATCTTTTCATCGTGCAAGCCATCCAACGCTGCGCTTTCAAGTGCGTAATGTCCATTTGAAAACCTATCTGCCCCAACGGCCGTCAGTTTTTCGAGCTATATGCCCTGCCCTCTGCCACTTCTTGCTAATCATTTGTGCTGTGAGTGCCTTTGGTTTGTGTACTAATCTCCTCATTTCTGTTTCGATCTCGTAGATTGACAATGAATAGTAACCTATGTCTCAATCCAGGTCATAATCTATCTGTATACCTCATAATCATCATCATCGTCAGCCCTTCTCATCCCACTGCTGAGCATAGGTCTTTCTTCGTTGTCTCGATTCGCTTCTATCCTGTGCTATTCTAACTCACATACAACCTGCGATTATTATTATGACTTCGACTTCTGTATACTTAACCTACCAATTATTATCGAAATCAGTTCAGTCAATTAGTCGTGAAAACATAATAGATAGACAGAATTATGATATTATAGTGAGGATGGATTATGTGGATTATGCCATTCTTGTTTGCTTCTCTAATAGGCGGAAGTTTATCCGAAATTATAACGATACTATCCCTGAATTAGGTAATATAACGCGGAATACACTGTTCAGTCGAATCGAGCCATCAATATTATTTTATGCAAATACCGAAATTTGCTTATTCCACCAATGTGTGCTGGGCTTAACGGATGACTTACATTCGCTTTCCAATCACGCAAGTCATTTGTAAGGATAATATTTGCTGTTTTAATAAGTGGTATTTTATCGTAAAATAATTTAAAATTAAAGAAAGATCGGCTCGTACATGCATAAGTGTGTGCATAGCCAAAAGGATTAGACAGCTGAAGGGGGAGTGGGCAGGGCACATAACTCGAAGAACTGACGGCCGTTGGGGCAGAAAGGTTCTCGAGTGGACACCACACGCTGGAAAGTGCAATAAATGGAAAAACGACCTGATATAGGTAGCTGGGACCCGTTGGGTGCAAGCCGCAGGGGATCGGTCGTTATTATTATTATCATGTGTTTTTATTTTATTAATTTTATGATATCTAAGCTTAAAGTTTGTTTACCTCTCTATTTTCTGGCACTACCACTTTATCCACACTACACAAAGGTTAGCTGGAAGAAAATGCTAATTAGCATTAAGTTTGCATATGTATTATTTTATTAGTGCAATAAAGAATTTTCAAATCTAATCTATTCTTTCAATGTTCTTTTAATAGAATGTAATGAGAAGGAGGGATCACGAGCGTTGGACGAGGGCGATTACAGAGTGCTCGTCAAAGGATGCTCGTAGACCAAGAGGCAGACCACCCGCCCGATGATCAAATGACGTTTAAAGCGTAGCTGGGTGTCAATGGATGGGACTCGCAAGGCCGGAAAGAATGGCGTAATAAAGAGGAGGCCTATACCCAACAGTGAGTACAGACTGATGATGATGCAATAAGAATCGATCTATCTATCTTTTACAGAATAAATTTTGGGGAATGTGCCCAAGAACTTTACGATCTGATTCCGCCATATCCTTTCCATCAAAGAACAAGCAGGCGCACGGATCAGTACCATCCGTACCTAGTTGATATACCACCCATTCGCACACACCGTTTTGGTTCCACGTTCTGGACGCAGACAGCTATGGTATGGATCCCTTTGCCGTCGACTGTTTTTCCTAAAGAATACAATCCGGGTCTCTATAAGGTAAGAGTGAATTGATTAGATCTTCGTGCTTCATCTTAGACCGCATCATCGCTTACCATCAGGTGAGATTGTGGTCAAACGAAGATCTATACAGTTAAATAAAATAGGATAAAATCTGCATAATTATATAGAATATTAATTTAAATTTTCAAAAGGCCGTTTCATTTATTAATGAAAACACAATTATTTTTCATCATTCATGCTCTGAATGTTAAGCTCCGTAAGTAAATTTTGTAGTTAATTTGGTTATATTATCGGGATAAATAAAGTGTTCAGGGAATAATAGAAAATCTTTGAAACTCATAAATTCATATTAAAAACCGCTTAACAATCTACTCTGCAATGAATCTCTATTTAAAACCACAGGAAACAATATTGCAACGATAAACCATGTCGGTTCTACTCGCTGTACGTAATAACCGGGAGCGCATAGTAGGTGACCCCACATCATCCAGTACCAGAGGGCTTAGTCAGGTTGCATTAGCGATGACGCTATTGGATAAGTCCGAAAATGTATTAGATTTGACACATGCTATGGAAATATCACGTGATATATCGACAACAAACATATGTAGAAATCGAATCGATTCGAAGCTAATGTAATTTGGCAACGGCCTAGGATTGAATATACATGAGATCGACAGGTACCTACCGCAAAAAAGTGGGTCGTTTGAACGCAGCCTGACCAAAAAAAAACCTTTTTGTGATAAACCGTGCGGTCATGGCATTGTAGCTCGCAGAGGAATGCGTCGATATTAATGGTTTTTTTTATTTGAAAGCTTTCATGTGATGTGTATGTGTTCTGTAATTTTAGATGAATAGTATTTTTACTCTACTTCTGATGGCTTTCAGCTACGTGTTGATGAAATTATTGCAGCTGACTGCCCGTAGTTCTAAAATTAAATTTACTAGTTGTACTTGTGGTTCTTATTTTGGCGCCTTTTATAGTATTAAAATTAACTTTTAGCGTTATTCCGCGTCGTTCATTCTGAATATCAAACTGATACTCGATGAGGTAGATTTGGCTGCAGTATCTCCTGTTGTATATGATTATGAGTGTTTATCAGGCTACAATTGGTAATTTAGTTGCGGCAGTTGCAGTAATATACATTAACAAAGGTCGGTAGTGTTGAGGTTAACATAATGTTACTACTCATTGCCAAATAATTTTAAATTAGTAGTAGAGTTCGTCCGTGGAAGTACTACCACTATACTATTTCTGCCGCCAAGTAGTATTTTTCGCATTTGAAGGGTATGGGGTGATTGTAAAGTAAATATATATAAATATATAATGTTTGCATGCTCTACAGATATTTGTTCTGTGTCTGGGTGTTTTTCTATATATTATAAGTATGTATTTATAAAAAAAATGTATGTATATAAGTATTCTATCGGTTATCTGGTTCCCATAGTACAAGCTTTGCTTAGTTTGGGGCTAGATAGCGCTGTGTGAAATGTCCAGCGATAATTATTTATTTATTAAAAAAAAAAAAATTACATGCAAACATTTGTTTTTCATAACGTTGCGAAAATATACAGTACTGTTTGTAGTTACTACTGTAATTGGCTTAGCAAGTAAGTTGGTTATTTAGGTCCCACTCGACTTAGGGCCTATTTCACGAGAGCTCTGAGTAACGCTATCCAACGAATAAAAATATAAAGCGGGGACTTCACGAACGGGCATGTTTGCAGACGGCGGTCTTGGGTCTGTCTGTCTGTACCGCACACACAGAACGGGAAAATCGTGCATAGGCCCGTGCGGGCAAGATGCAATCGCACAGACTCGCGGCGGCCACGAGCCGGCAGGTATGCCCGTGTCCGTCACAAAAAATAGCACCACGGAAGGCCAGCGCTCTAATGTTGTACATTTAATGCTACTACAGCATAATGCTGAGTGGCGACCGTTTTTGCTTTCTCAACATCACATTATTATACATGAGAAAGTTTCGATGTTTGGTTATTTATTTATCTGTTTGTTACTCAATCACGTCGTAACGGCTGAACCGATTACGATGAAATTTAGTAAATACGTAGACATACCACTGGATTAACACATAGGCTACTTTTTATCCCATAAGTCAGGTCCCATGGGATAAAAATGGGGTGTCAAGTTAAGTTGCAACAGCGAGTTTAGCTTTATGTCTAGGTTACCTTTACCTACTCATTTAGTAGTGTCACGCATACGAAGTCGCGGGCAACAGCTAGCTACCAATATTTTCTGTACCTGTTGTGTTTAATGTACCCTTGTGATGTAAAATAAACGTTTTTAGTTTACTTTACATAGACTTGCCCTTGACAGACATGCCCGCAGGGCATGCCCGTTCGTGAATTCCCCGCTTAAACGTATTTTGTTTTGACATGAAATCAGATAAAGAAGGAATGATTTATCCGTCAATTAAACTCTGAGATGGTGAAATATACAAATCATTCAATTACAAGCTACCACAGTCCTATAGAAGATATCTTTTGTGAATAATTTAAAAGTAACTTTCAAATTCATTGGAAAGGGACTAAGACGATATTTGAATTAATCATGAAATACGGATCCATTTAGATATTGAGTCTTAGTTATCTAAGGCCAGAAACTTAGAGACGAAGATGCGGCGCCCTTTTATGTAATTACACACAAAATATAGAAGGTGTTGCAATTTAAACTAGCTAGTGGTTCGCCCCGAACTGAAATCCCGCGAGTCTCCGATTAAAACAAAAAAATATTATTTGTAATCTTTGACTACCAAAATAGTGCCACGAAATAAATAACCAACTAACAAGACCTACAGTTTATTCTGGATTTCAGACTTTTGCCTATATTTGTGTCACTTAAGCTACACGCATACCAAATTACAGCACTGTGGGGTCACTGTTGTACCCTGTGAATTTTGCCAAAGTTCAGTTGGTATTAATATAAAAATGAAAACGGAGTCTAAATGTACTAACGAAGACATTACATTTGACGACGTCCCACTTGATCTAATAGTCTCATTTTCAATTTTTGTCCCCCCTTTGAACCCGAATATCTCAACAAACGTCCCCCCCCCATATTTAGCTCATTTAGTCACACCATAATTGTGCCATCACTACCTACCTATGTATTAAATTTCACGATGATCAGATCAAAGCATCGAAAGTTATCCTCGGACAAACAAGCAAACATACATACATCGCCGATTTGCTCAAGTTGATTTAGAGATCTTGCTTCGCTCGATCAATTATATTGAAGGGACGGTTTCTATACAAAGCATAAAAACATCAAATAAAATATTCTTTGTTTTATTATCAAAATCTCGAGAAAATCAGTAAAATGCTGCTCCACGAAATGTTAGAGAACCAGCGTAATGTACGATGCCAAAGATTACTAAAAAGTTACTACGAGCCGATCAACAACCCCGCTAGTTTAATACCCTCGCCCAGTCAATGCACTGGCTCGCTCAATGCACCCAACGCGTCTACAGAGCGCGTATAGTCCGTACAGCAGGGCGGTAAGTACCATGTAGGCATAATAACCAATAAATAAAGTTTTTGGATTAAAAAAATAATGCATTACTTAAGTTATTATTTATTATTTAGGGTCTCAATAATATACTCCGTCATTATTTGTTTAAATTGCAACGTCTCATATAGAAATTAATAATTTAATAATGGAAAGAGTTTTGACGACCTCCATGGCGCAATGGGCAAATAGCCGGCTGAAACGCAGGAGTTAGCGGGTTCAACTACCCCGCGGAACAAATGTTTGCAGCACAGGTTAGGTTTTTTTGGGAAAATAATTTACATTCAAATATTTGAAAAAAAAACAATTACTTGCGCTCGCGCGCATTCTGCTCATCAGTGTTGGGATTTTTCGTATGCAGGCGTGGAAACCAGCACGCGCTTCGGTAAACATGCCAGATGCGCTGCAGGACCATGATAGACCTAACAACATCCAAAACGCAGTACGGACGCACCCTACGTGTCGCGTAAATCGATTTTTACAAGCTTTATATTAACTTACAATGTATGTACGTTTGTCCGGGTGGAATCTTGCAACTGAATTTTATACCCGTTCCCCTCAACGGATTGAGCTGAAATTTGGAATACATATGTAACTTTGGTGACAATGCAATAATATGGTACCATGGAGGTGGCCTCATGATGGAAACGGATGCTAGGCAACGGAACTTCTGAATGGATTATAGTAGTGTTTGGGCTCATTTGAATTAAAAAAAAACAAAAATGCAAAATTAACGGCTGTAACTGGTCAGACAAACAGACTTGTAAAGAGAAGTAGAAGGCCAACTCATGTCTCTAGTAGAGTTTGTAAATAATTCATATAATGTTCACACAAATTGACTAAAATCAACTGCAAAATTAAATTTTTAATAATAAATCTCCGCGTTGTAAAAAATCTTCCTCGATTGATTTGAACGTAATTTGTCGTTTAGTTTTACATGCTGTAACCATAAAATTAATAAATAGTATCAAAATATAATAAATGAAAAGCATCATTTAAAATTTCTTACGTAAGATCTTAAGTAGAAAATGTTGGAACTCCACGTCACATGAATACCTACTTCACGCTCCGACAATTTGCTACCTAGCAGGTATTTACCACGGCCCCAAATTGCCGCATTCAGGCTATCTAGGTAACATTTTTCCGTCTCGAGCATGGTCCGTTACCTTTCAGCGGTTTGCGAAATTGCGGAAAAGCGCTTTTTACTGAGTGGCAACCTACGAACTTTTTTGCAGTTTCTAAAGTTATAAGTATAGGACAAATCCTTAGGTACACATGCACGCAGCTCAAGCAGCTACCAACAGCTATGGAAACTAACTTAGCTTAGCCGCTAAGTGAGAGCTCTCTATACATGTTTAAATTTGACGTATTTGTATGATTTGACAACTCCTTAAATCAGATTTAGCCACTAAATAAGGCATCGTTGCACAAGTCGCCCTAACAACTGACAGCTTTGTTTGATGTTCAAACACTTGCCTATACCCAATTAAAAAAACACGTTTGCTTATCTCTGAGATAGTAACCGAAGTATGAAACAAGACCGGTCAAGTATAAGGACTTATTTATCTTAATTAAGCAGTGCCATCTAGTTATGTGACAAAGAAAACTTTTAAGACAGTTATCTAAAAAACTATTCTAGATAGAGACTTCGTTATAATTTTTGTGTAATCTTTGCATAGGTGCGTGGCCTACAGGGCAATATTTTGTTATAGCCGATGGTTACCACTCCGGGTAGGTACAGGTAGGCAATAGGCTTGTTCCATCTCCAGGTGGTATAAAAAAATCCTCGGATCTCTTACTCAGTAAGAAGACCTGTGAAAATATCCCACAGAGTCACAGAGGTCAGGGTTCACAGTGGCAAGTCAAAACATTAAATTTTGCATAGAAGTTCACGTGACCGGTTGCAAGCCGATCGTCGCTTGTTGTACTTTTTTTATATCACCTGGAGATGGAACAAGCCTATGGCCCAGAGTACTAACTGAACTGTTACTACCCGATGGCGCGTATGCATTCAAATTTTGTTTCGACAGTAAAATGTAAAAATCATAACAAAGAACCTATCAAATTGCTATCGTTCACAGAACTCAAACCTTTTCAAAACTCAAACGTGAGAACAATGTAACGTTCCACAAACAGCACAAAATTTGACAAAATGACACAATTTCACAAACCGGAAAACGTCGTAACGTATTGTAAAAATAAAACCAATACAAAAATGCTTCTACATTTCAAATTCAAATCTCTAGGAAGCCTGCAAAGCTACATGAAGTATGACAGAAGATAATAATCGCATAGAAAAGAAACTCTTTTAAATTCCGATATAGGTACATTATGGTTCATAAGAGAAAAAACCACAGTAACAGATGGACTCCACTGCACTGTACTGCACTGCTAAGCACTGGAAATAGGTACCTTTTCTCAAAGCAGACAAAGAGGTATGATAAAATTAAACTCAAAACTGAATCGGGAATCAAGCATAGATTTTTGACGATTGACGGTTCATTGGAAGCTGTCAAAAAACCTTCGCTTAAGTCTTACGACTCAAGTACACCTATTCAGTTATAATCTGAAGTATGCCGGACGTTGACGGCCGAACTCGGCCGGACAAACCAACCATACAAACGACAACCGACATCGGACGATGTCGGTGTACTCGCTCTCTTTGTTTTACATACGATTGATTTGGTCGGACGATTTCGGTCGACGACGTCCGGCATACTTCGGACGCTCACGAATTAGGTGTATTTAAGTTGTTTGTCTAAGTTTCGCTTCCACTAATTCTTTGCCTTAGGCTATAGCGTCTACGCGGCTACCATTTTCACGCTCTGTTTCTCGAAGGAATTTCTCTTTTCTAGGCTTTTTATAGTGTACAACATATTGCCTTTTGTCGTTCTGTTAGCTGATATTAAAATAAAACAGTGTCTAACAAGCATTTTCACAGGCTTTTGTAGAAGTATTTAGTTTTACTTTCCTAAGAAAGAAGGTTAAAATGTAGATAGAAAGCATAGCGTAAGACGGCCCCCACTAGATGGAAAAACTTAACTGGATAATAATTACTGGGAGCTGTTCGGTACAAGCCGCACAAGATCGATCTCTCTGGAGTTCTATGGGGGAGGTCTATGTTCTACAGCATCCTATGGCGGGACAATATGCTCACTAGGCCATTTATTGATTTATACATTTTTATAATTGACATATGTAGGTGTGACAATATTTATTTTATGTATCATAATAGTAATATTTATGTAATTTTATGATTATATTATTGCATTTTATTTCATATTATCTATATTGTTTATTGTTCTAATAATATCGGATTTACGCCGCCGTCCTTATTTGTTCACATAGATCCTGTCCAGCCAAAGGTTGCCTGGAAGAGATCGCTTTTAGCGATAAGGCCGCCCATTGTACCTATGATTTAAAAGTGTATTTTCTTTTATTTGTTTGTATTAAATGGTGTGCAATAAAGGAATTATCTTATCTAATATGTACGCGCTCTCTTTATTTTACATGCGTTTGACTTGGTCGGCCGAATTCGGCCGTAAGCAGCTGACTATACTACGGCCGGTAACAAATTTGGTGTATAGTTACAATATGGTGTAAAGTTGGTGGAGTCGCTAGCTTTATATCATTTGACCTAACTATATCATTAAAGCGATTAAATGTCAAATATAGCATCGTTAAGTTTACAGCCTAAACAACTTGGTATCTCGCCATAACTATTTATGACATAACTTAAATTAGTTGAGTTACCGTCCTTCAAGGAAAGGTTTTATAGTAGTAGTTAAATGTCGCAAAGATCCTTGATTTGATAATTTGACAATATCATGATATTACTAGGCAAAGTAGGTAAACTCCATTAAGGTATCTAACTTTTGAAACTATCATGGTAATTATAGTTATTTTTAACCGACTTCAAAATAAAAACGGCCAAGTGCGAGTCGGACTCGCGCACGAAGGGTTCCGTGCCATCTATAATATCTATAATAAATATTTTCTTTCACACAATAACACAATTTCATTTATTTACCTTATTTGAGGTTGGTGCCGATTAAGTTAGTCTTCTAAATTGTATAAGCGCCCATATAACTCAGAGGACTATCTTAATTGGCGTCAACTATGTATATGTGGTCAACCCATATACATTATATATTTTCAACTTTTTTATTTTCTGGATTTTTTCCTTTATTTGTGCTACCTTGCTTTTTGCCAAATTTCGTGATTCTAAGTCAACGGAAACTACCATATAGGTTTTCGACCCAAGACTTATAGGGTACTTCCGGTTGACCTAGAATTGTCAATTTTAGTTAAAAGCAAGGTAAAGGGATAATTCCGAAAAATAAAAGAGGTTAAAACTAAGTTAAAGGACATCATCTTTTTTGGTCCAAATATGAAAGTGCCGGCCAATAACAAAATATGCTGTATTCCGTTAGAACTTGTCCCCCTGAGTATTTATTATTATGACACCAAAGCTGTAGGGTCATTGTCCTTGGTTTTATTGGAATTCAAAATTCAACATCTTCATACATTTTCAGTGAATTTTTTATTGGCCGGCACTTTCATATTTGGACCAAAAATGTATGAAATCCCGATGATGTCCTTTTGGTACTTACAAGTTTTCGCGAAAATCTAAATTTGCCCATATCTTTTTATCGTGTTGACTCAGGACCTTGATTTTTATACACCTAATAGGGACTATAGACCGCAGTATCTGGTATAAATTTCAACTTGCTAGGTCTACTCGTTCTTGAGAAAATCAGTGGTGACACACGGACAGACGGACATGAGAGTGATTTTATAATAGAGTAATATTTAGAAAATTATGAATGAAAGTTTGCAATTTAGATTAGATTACATAATTTGTTTATTACACACCATTAAATAAAAACATATAAAAGAAAATACATTTTTAAATCATAGGTACTATGGGCGGCCTTATCGCTTAAAATAGTTTTTTAATGGCAATTTAATTATTTTCTGAGAATATTAAGACGTCGATACGCATAAGTTTCTAGTGGATGTCAAATGATTGTTTGTATATGAATCTTATTGCCTTAAATTATGGAGTTTATAGCTCTTCATTTGAAAACCGGAACCTTAAAAATTACAATTCATATTCAATTTTTAAAATTACGTGTGTAGAATTGTTAAAAAAGTAAAAAATATGCATTGACATTGCCAAACATATGGTGAGGAGCACTGGACCACCAACAGGACTGCCAGTTGGCGATTCTCCATATAAGTTAATCGGGCTCATATTTAGTTTTTAACTATACAGTATTAAATACTCCGTTATAAGGTTAAAATATGTAAATAGAATGAATTAATGAATGAAAATGATATAATACACAAAATAAAAATAATCTGTACATAGGCCAACCTTATTCTGATTTTTCCAACCTTATTCATACTGTTTGGTCTTTCAAAAAATCTTTAAAAAAGTACTTGTTGAGTTTTCAAAAGTTTTCACACGTATGTAGGTGGTTGTTCTGGGCCTGGTTTCTAGCAATATAATTCTAATTATTTAATAATAATTTTCAAAGCTCTCTTTATTATGCCTGTTTACTGTATTATATATTTTTATTTTTTTTAATTGTTAATTTTTCAAAACTATTTTAATTATGTCTGTTAACTGTTTATGATTGTGTATTTTCATGTTTTGTATGTTTTAATAGTTCGTAAGTAGGGAGGTACCTAAACGAGTCCGAAAGGTTATATGTACCTACTGGCAATGTGTATCGATAGGTAATTGTAAACACAGTTGCTGCCCTGCACACACAAAAATGGCACCACGGAAGACCAGCGCTATAGTAGTATAAATATGCTACTATAGCACAATGCTGAGTGGTGACCGTTTTTGCTCACAAATTTGTTCATTAATTTATACCCATTTTTCTAAGCCATTGTACACTTGTGATGCAAAATAAACGTTTTTCTATTCTATTCTATTCTATTCTAGATAACCTCCAGTTAACAGATCTTCCAGTTAACCTTTGTGTGATGCGGATAAACATTTAGAGTGGGTAGTGCATATTTGGATACGCTTGGATAGAGTTGATGAGTACACATATCTGAGACATACCTTATCTTTCGGCCAAGGCTCGCAAATGAAGGAAATAGCTAAGAGAATGCAGCTGGGTTGGGATGCCTTTGGAAAACTGGAAGATGTCTTTAAATTTAATATCTCGCAATGCCTAAAGACCAAGGTATTTAATCTATGTGTGCTGCCCATTCTGAGTTACGGATCCGAAACATGGCCCCTCACATCAAAGCATACCTCCGTGCTTTCGTGGAGCAGTGGGCGTATAGCCGGCTGAGACACAGGAGGTAGTGGGTTCGATACCCGCCGCGGAACAAATGTTTGCATGATCTACAGATATTTGTTCCGTGTCTGGATGTTTTTCTATATATTATAAGTACGTATTTACAAAAAAAGTATATAAGTATTCTATCCGTTATCTGGTTCCCATAGTACAAGCTCTGCTTAGTTTGGGGCTAGATAGCGCTGTGTGAAATGCCCAGCAATATTTATTATTATTATTATATATACACCATCAGAGTTGCTCAAACAGCAATGGAACCGGCCATTCTAGGAATCCACCTCGTCGATCGTGTACCAAACGTCGAGATTCGATGTCGAAAAAAGTCGAAGATATAGGTATACGAATCGCGAGGCTTAAGTGGGTAGGACACTATGGGAGAATATTCCCCAACATCGCCTCCGAAACCTCGTCTTCAGTATGCCAAACCGGCTCGAAGCTGTAATCAGAGTCCGAAGAGGCAATACCAGTTACTTAAATGTAAATATGGCGTAAAACATACTTATTTTTTACGAAGAAAGAAGAAGGAGGAAGAAGAAGTTGATGAAATTTGCTACAAAACGTTTTTTATTTCAAAACTCTGACTTTTGTCGTAGTTTAGGATAAATTGCAATTTTACAAGTTAGTGTGGTACTAAGTTTTGAAGGCCAGTGTATATAGAGTGTTTGATAATATACGCACAAAACTGAAAGGGGTTATTTAGATGAGCATAATAAATAAATTTGTGAAATGTTTACCATAGAAATGATAAATTTATTTTGGCATGTAAAAACACACACTTTATTAAACTTATGTTGTGCATAATGCTTGCCATCTAACCACAGATACTGTATTGGTGAAGTCTCGAGATATCTCTTGTTGTACCTTTCTAACTCAAAACCCGCAACCATTTCCAAAAGAGATATCAAATAGGCCTTTATTTTTGGATGTTTAATCACCTAATTTTTTCTAAGATTTTCTTTAAAATTTGATAATATAACTATGTAGTGTTTTTTTTTCATCGTAATAAAGAAGTCTTTATTCATGTTTTCAGAAACCGTAACTTGAATATCGTCAGTATATTACCAAACACCCTGTATATGATAATAGGTTGGGGAAAAAGTCTTTTCGCATTATAGTATGTATGAACTTGTAATAAAATCTCTTTGGCTCTATTCGTATCTGGCTGGTTTTGGTATCATTCAAAGTTTAAATTTTAAAGAAGATAATTACAAATTCAAATTAGGAAAATGTGTGATTTTTATTTGTTTTTCGTACTGTAAAGATGAGTGAATCTAATGAAGAAATTCGATACATTTTAAAATTTCACTACAAAAAACGTAAAAATGCAACGCAAACCGCGAAAAAAATTTGCGATGTTTATGGACCTAGTGCAGTGTCTGTGAGAGTAGCACAAATTTGGTTTAAGCGTTTTCAATCCGGAAATTTTGATGTCAAAGATGCACATCGCTCTGGTCGCCCTATTACGGATAAAACTGATGCCATTTTTGAAAAAGTGGAGCAAGATCGGCATACCAGTAGTTACGACGTAGCTGAAAAACTGGGAATTGACCACAAAACAGGTTTGGCGCATTTTAAAAAAACTGGGTACACAAAAAAGCTCGATATTTGGGTACCCCACGAGCTCACTGAAAGAAACCTAATGAACCGTGTACTCATTTGTGATTCTTTATTACGACGTAATGAAACCGAACCATTTTTGAAGAAGCTGATAACTGGTGATGAAAAGTGGATCACGTACGACAAGAACGTGCGGAAAAGGTCGTGGTCAAAGGCCGGTCTGGCTTCACAGACTGTGGCAAAACCCGGGTTAACTCGCAACAAGGTGATGCTGTGTGTGTGGTGGGATTGGAAGGGCATTATTCATTATGAGCTGTTACAACCAGGCAGGACTATCGATTCTGAACTCTACTACGAACAACTGATGAGATTAAAGCAAGAAGTTGAGAGAAAGCGGCCGGAATTAATCAACAGAAGGGGTGTGGTTTTTCATCATGATAACACTAGACCTCACACATCTTTAGCCACTCAGCAAAAATTAAGAGAGTTTGGCTGGGAGGTGTTAATGCATCCGCCGTATAGTCCCGACCTTGCACCTTCAGATTTCCACCTGTTTCGGTCTCTTCAGAATTCTTTAGGCAGTGTCAGGTTAACATCACGAGAGGCCTGCCAAAACCACTTGTCGCGGTATTTTGATCAGAAGCCCCAAAATTTATATAGCAATGGGATCATGTCCCCTATCTACAAGATGACAAAAAGGTATCAAACAAAATGGTACCTACATACTTTAGTTAAATGTAAAGAACCTATATTAAAAAATGTTTGGAATTTTCTTAAAAAATGCCAAGAAACTTTTTCCCCAACTTAATAGATTCCAAAAACGTTAAAAACTCTGATAAAATAAACCGAAAACCTTCTTATCTCAAAGTCAGTGAATCTAAAGACTACTGACAAATGATGTCATCAATCCAAACATCCAAATACAACTGATAACGTATAAGCGATCTCACGATGAAGATGGATTACTGGCAGGCACTTTCACTGAATACGGAAAAGCCTAGCGAAATACTTTTCGAATTGGGTTAAGTTTATTTCGGATGGTCAGAGCTTTTTATACAGTGAAGTTATAAATGAGAACGCATTGAATCGATTTTTTCTGTTTGTGAGATACTGTGGGCAGGACACAGCTCGAAATACTAATGGTCGTAGGAGCAGAAGGTTCTCGAGTGAAGACCACGCACTGGCGCAGCGTAGGACGGCCCCCCCACTAGAAAGATGACTAGATAATGGTTGCTGGGAGCTGTTGGGTGCAGGCCGCTAAGGGTATATATCTATAAGGTAAGCATATGATCATCATTTCAGCCACAGGACGTCCTGTGGCTGAAATGATGATGATGATTATGATGTTGTCTGAGGGCTTAGCCAAGTTACAGTCGATAAGCGATGACGCTAGTCGACACGTCCGAAAATGTATGGGATTTGATACATGCTATAGAAATACCACGTGATTCAGCGACAACAAATGTATGTAGAAATCGAATAGATTCGTGGTGAATGTAATTTGGCTACGGGCCCTGGTCGCTAGTTACTGATAAGACAGTCAATTGTATAATTTTTTTTGAAGTGAAACTTCTTTATGCGCGTTGGGCATTTTTTGAGATGGGAAAAAACCATTGAACCCGCGACACTGTTACAGTTACCGTTACCGACACCTCTGTATATACATAAGTATCTCGTAATTGTTTAAGTTATCACTTCGGTCGGCACTCCCGGAGTGCCACTTTAATTTGTTTATTGATGATAGTCAAGCGCTTGACCGATACCTTACCTGGTGGTAAGTGATGGTGTGATCGAAGATGGACCACGCTTGCCTAGAAAGAACCTATTCACTCTGGACTTGAAGATTCCGAGATTATACTAATTCGGAAAAACATATATATTTACTTATATTGTATCAAACCTTTCATTGTTTTCTACTTTTTCAGAAACCCCATTAATTTTATGGATAAATCTTTGTTTGACCATTTCATGGTACAATGATTTCACCTGATGGTATGCGATTTGGTCTCAAATAGAGCACGAAGACATCTATTATAAAAAAACGTTTATTTTTCCATCACAAATAAGTTTTTACAAAAAATATAAGTAATTCAGAATTTATTTATTATGTGTGAACCTAGGTACATTAAATATATGGTTGAGCTTATTATACAACTTACAAGATGTGGAATGAGCTACCATCTGAGGTTGCCCCGTTAGGCTATAACATGGTACGCTTCAAGAAAAATGTAAAGATGTTTCTACAGGGTAGGAACGCATCGACAATACCCCGGGCGTTGCCGGTGTCAATAGGCGATTGTGACCACTTACCATCAGGTAGGCCGTAAGCCTGTTTCCCCACAAATAACATTAAAAAAATTGTGTGTGTGTACTTATGTACGCACGTAAGAAGTTATACTTCTTTGGCGTAGCAGAACAAAAATAGCTATAACTATAGCTATATAGATTTCATCCCCTATGCTTTGTAGCTAACTTCATCATGTCGCTTTTTGGCTGTAGGTGCGCGCGCATCGTTAAAATGGTACCCTCATATTTTTTTCCAAACGCGACTAAAGAAGTATAACTTAAAAAAAATATATATATTGAGTACTTAAGCCTAATTACAAAACCTATTTTAGGAGGGGCTGGTGTCTGAGATAAGTTTAGAAAAACATGGTTTACAGGTCACCAGTGCTCTCTCCACGGATTAAAAAAGAAACTATATAATAACAATATAGCCCACTTAACCAAACTACTGAACTGATTTTGATGTTCTATGAGACTAATATGAAAGTACAAGTATATCCTTTCAAATAAAAAAAGAATTTTCCAAATCAGTTGATAAATGACGGAAATCTGGGTTAAACTATAAAACAATTATGCGTATTTATAAAATTTGAGGATTTACCTCTTTTCTTTTGGGATCCCATCATCAGATCCTGACTTGGTGCCATAAGACCACCTGGAAAGTAAACCCTTTTAAACAAAAAAATAATTTCTCGAATCGGTCAAGGCGTCTTCGAGTAATCGGGGAACATACATAAAAAAAATATACCGACGAATTAAGAAACTCCTCCTGTTTCAAAGTCGGTTAAAAGGGGTTGCTCGATTTAATGTTACCTATTCACTCTTACACAACTAGAGATATGTTAATATTATGCATTACTCCTTGAATTCGATCCGCGTAACAAGGGCGTTATAATTCATAAATTGCTTTGCAACAAAAGACTAAAGAAGCGTCCAATATCTGCGGCAACATATGACAAAAAGTAAAAGGCATTTTCTCATAAAAACAGGCACTTCCATAGCTTTCCGAAGCTTCGTTAGCGCATATTTATCGGTTTTATTTTGTCAGCTGATGGAATGGTCAAATAAGAATAAATAGACGAACAAGAGAGAAGAACTGAGTTGTAAGGCTTTTGTAGAATTCCTTGTGAAATGGCTCGCCCGGGGAAGTTTGAAGGGTATGGTTGCCGGTGAAATTACAGGCACACGAGGTTTTATAGGTGGTATCCCTAAAGTTGAAGGACACAGGGCAGTGCATCATAGGACACTTCCTAAGGTGCGTGACCATAGGCCATAGGCAATGGTTACCACTTAACATCAGGTGGGCCATATGCTACTTCTACCTCCAGGTTGTATAAATAAAAAAAAACCATAACATCCACACTAATTTATAAATTCGAAAGTAACTCTGTTTGTTACGTTTTCACGACGGCTGGACCAATCTTGATGAAACTTGACAAGGAAATACTGTGTATCAGACAAAGGACATGCTCGTATTATTATGTAAAATATTGAAAGTAATTAATTATACTTGGAAAAAATAACTAAAAAACTGATGGATAACTTTACAGGGTGGGAAGTACGAACAACTTCTTATAGGATTATATAAATAAATAAATATTACTGGACATTTCACACAGCGCTATCTAGCCCCAAACTAAGCAGAGCTTGTACAAACATCCAGACCCGGAACAAATATCTTTAGATCATGCAAACATTTGTTCCGCAGCGGGAATCGAACCCGCTACCTCCTGCGTCTCAGCCGGCTATTCGCGCACTGCGCCACGTAGGTATATATATTATATTATATATTATTTTCATAATAGAAAGGTTATTTTAGATTTATACTTAAAACTTAGCAGTTTACCATTTGTACTGAAAACGGAATATATACCATGATTTGTTATAAGGGAAACATCCCATTTTTAGTACAAATAGTATTCGGAACCATTATAGTTTCAAAAGTTTTATCTTAGCAGTTATACCTACAACATTTTGTACAGTTTACGTAGGCTGCTCTAGGCACAGGCAAGTCCTAAATGAACGAAACATTTTCACCCCTCAATCCCCAGTGCCGTCCACTTTCTTAATTATTTTTTTGCCGTCCGAGTACGAACATCTGGACCACTTGATTGGCCTGTGAAATATTGCGCAGTTTCTGCAACTTTCGTTAAAAAAGTATTTGACAATGACGTATGGACTAACGTCACTGTTTTACAGTTGGGCTTAAAAGTTGGTGGCATATAGTATAGAAACGTAGTCTTTCACTATGGGCCTGCTAAGAAGGCTCAAGGTCACTCAGCGTGCTATTGAGAGGGCTATGCTTGGTGCTTCCCTTCGAGATTGAACCAGAAATGAGGAGGTTCGTAGACGAACAAAAGTCACCGACATATCACAAAGGATTAGCAAGCTGCAGTGGCAGAAAGCAGGGCACATATGTAGCTCGAAGAACTGACGGCCGTTGGAGCAGAAAGGTTTTCGAGTGGAGACCAAGCGCGTAGGACGGCCTCACACTAAATGGAAAGACGGTTGCTGGGAACCGTTGGGTGCAGGCAGCACAAGATCTGTCGCTCTGAACATCTATGGGGATGCCTATGTTCAGCAGTGTACGTAATGTAAAATATGATTTGATTTAAAACTACTCGCCTCCACCTCGCTATCATTATCAAGTGTAGCACAATAGAGCAGTAACACGAAACAATGCAAAATATTTTTAGCTCCTATTTTTAATTAAGCCCCAAAAACGTCGCTCGAATCCCTCTCGTAAAAACTGCAAAACTGTGCCAAGTTTCCTGAATAATAAAAAAACAAGTCAAAAGTCGTGAAACTGAGCCGTCTGACGCGTAGGTGATCGATATCAGGGCAGGTGCGATTTACCACCTAAAAGTGTAGAACATAGGGTTAGTTGTCGCCTAGAATAGATTATTATAAAACTGTTGCGGCTCCCGCGCTTCTGTAGTGCCTCATGCATGTTCGCCGAAGCACGCGCAGACACCTTTGATGCCATCTGGTGTTACTACTGCGCACGGTACGCGAGAGCATCACCATCCTGAACGTTATCGCCAAAAAACTTGATTGTCGTCTGACGTAGATGCTCACGCAGAGGACTAAATCACAATTAGTAATTAAGTAATAAATCGTTTAGATTTAAGCTTGTTTCTATCAAAATGGGTCCATTGTTATCTGATTAAATAAATAAATAAAATTAATAAAAAACACAAAATAATTTGCAATATTGTGTGGTGTTCCATATTCCATTTCTGGCATAGATGCCCACTGCTGAACTTACGCCTCCCCCATAGACCTCCAGAACGACCGATCTGGTGCACCCTGCACCTAATGGCTCCCAGCAACCATTATCAGGTCGTCTTCATCTAGTGGGAGGCCGCACTACGCTGCGCTTTATTTTTAAAGATAGATGGCGTTGCGTGATAGGAATATAAAAACGTGTGTTAAAGGCCGCGGAGGTGTGGGTATTTTTTTTTGTACACGTTTGTCTAGAACAAACCTATTCACTCGTGACTAGGAGACCCCTAGTTGTAGTTATCAGGAAACACAGATTCAGGCAAGCCGTTCCACTCCTTGGCGGTGCGCATAACGTACGGAAGGTATATCTACCATGTAGCGGTGGCGTACCGCGGAGCGTCTGGTTGTCCGATGATAGAATGGGGATGGTGGGATCAAATTTAAAAGTTCCGCAGCACACTCTCCGAGTTCTTATCTTCCTGCCTTTGCAGGCGGGACTACTTTCCTCCGTGTGTCGTCACCCGCTAGTGGCATCAACAGAAGGGAAGTTCGCAAAGTCTAAGTCCAAACATCTTTTTCGAATTTAAGATTACAAAAATTAACCTTAGTTCGCCGATCTATGTTCTCATGCTCGGTCACCCTGCATAACACTAATGATAATAAATATTACTTTCAGGCAACAATAGAAAAGTAAAAGAAGTTAAAACTTAATTTTACGGCCCTTATAAATATTTACCTTGCATAAAATCAGCATAAGACCAATTCTATTATTAAAAAGTAATCAAAGTCAAAATAAAAAAAATATTTATTAAAATCCCCAGGATCACTTTGAAACGTAAATTTTACTGCCTGTTCCTTGGCGACCAAGCCAGGAAAGAAAGGCCAGAAACAAGGCTGGTTGTTTTTTTAATGGCCCTTTTAAAATACTGTTACGAGCTGAGGGTTCGGGATAAAATAATGGGAATCGATCCAACCAAAATAACACTTTTATTCAACACTAAACGATGTATACACGAACTTGGTCACACGTATCACAACACACTAATTCACACCACTTAAAGTCACCGAAATGATCGCACGTATAGCTTAATCCAGACTGACTCGGGAGCCACTACTGTTCACGCGAGACCCTTCCCACGTCAGTCCTCCAGGGCCTCGCTGAGACTCACTCACTAACTCACTGAGACTGACTGTCCGGCCATCTCTCCGGCCTATTTATATCGCACACATTTCGATTGATCGAGAACGATGTCGATCCTTCCAGGAAAGGGTCGGTCCCTCGACACAATGGCCACTCCCCATTCTGCGAAACCACAAACAATAGCAACAATAACACAGCAAGACAAAAGCGTTCGAGAAGGTTCGATTATTACTCATTGTTTAACAGCCTCGGCGTAACAATACATAGCAATACAGAAAATAAGTTACGTCTAAATTGTAACATTTTGATCGGAGCATTTTCAATCCCAAGCTTCTCTATCGTCTAAATAATACGATATTTTATAGTAGGCTCTTTTATAAAGATTTTGTTTAATTACTTTTTTAAATTTGTTTATTGACAATTTTTGTACATCACTTGGGAGTTTGTTATAAAAGCGTACACCTTGCCTTTTAAACGATTTACTAACTTTATGGAGTCTACAAGTGGCAACAGCGAGTTAATCTTTATTTCTAGTATTAAAATTATGATTATCGCTATAGTTCTTAAACAAATTAATATTTTTGTGAACATACATCAGATTTTATGTATTGACAAGGGAATGACATAATATTTATTTATTTAAACTTATTGCGTACTGAATCATACTGAAGTTTCGATCTGATATGGATGCGACGCCTCCCGATTTGTTCCTGACTGTCTCCCGACTGCAATAAGTCCCATCAATCAAGACTGAAATACATAATACAAACACGCTTTAAAAAAATGCATTTAAATTATTTAATCCACCAACCGGTCGGTGGTAGCAATACCACCAACCTTCAAAAACACTTTTGTTGACCCCGTGATTAAATAAAAATTATCAAGTATAAAAATAACCCACAAATGAGAAAAACACAAATAAAAAACTAGATATTATATGACCGTTGTGAGCTGAATATGTCAAAAGCCTTTGAACATACCTAGATCTACTTAAATCACTAGATGTGACTAATACCTAACGATCTTTTTTCAAACGATGATTTTGGCGTCATCATCAGCAGAAAAATAAATAAACTGCGTCGGGATACTCAAAAACTCACAAATCATGGTAAATATCCCGTTTTTAGTACAAATAGTGTTAATAACAATGTTTTTTACTTATATATCATTTAATAACTGGCAGCTCATAGAACTCGTCTATTGAGTAGAACGAATAGTCAAAAACACTTAAGCCCATCACAGACGTAGCTATAATATACAGCAATATGAATCATAGCCAAGGCATAGCGCAATATATCTTCTGTACAAATTTTAGAGTGACCACACACGAAGCTATAATTTATATTTATATGACGTCACCAAGCTATACTGTAATTATATTATTTGTGTGTATATTATTGCATAGCATAGTATAGCATGGTATAGCAAGACATAATACGCAACGCGTGCATAATAAACTAGGCCGAGCATCGTGAAATGAAGGCATACTATATATTATTACATCGTCTCAGCTTGCTATAATATACATTATAAATAAATAAATAAAATCTTTATTCATTTATCATATTGCTGAGATTAACATTACGGATTAGTATCTACTTATAGGTAACACTTTATACATTGCCTGAACTAGGAGAACCTGTATCTCAGGCAAAAAAAAAAGCTGGACTGGTGTAACTAATGAATACTCAAATTAACAAAACATAGAATCTATTTACATAATGAAAAAGATAACTATAAAAACTAAGTGCACACGTGCTATACAATATTTAAAATCTTACTTTATTACGTTTAGTAACTCCTCAGTTTCCTCGTAAGATAGATTGGATAGAGCAGACTGTAAGGCTCTTTTACAGTTTGAGAAATTCATTGAGTGGATGCTTAATTTACGATTTATCCTTTTGTACAGGTATGGTCCTAGGAAAATTAAAAATCTGGATGCAAAAGCATGTTTTATTGGGGTGTTGTTACTGCGGACTATATCTTTTCGTCTTTTGCTAGTACTTTTAGTGCTATAGGGAAGTGCTCTGTGCTGCCTTAAAACTACGTTTAATATAAATAGTTGCCTAACTGTTAGAACTTTACATGACTTATATAATAAGTTGGTTGGATAGAGAAAGGGACGAAAAGTCGATACCTTAAGGATTGCTATTTGTGCCCTTTCTGCGTAGCACAGTATAGCACGGTATATTGCTATATATTATAGCTACGTCTGTGAAGGGCTTTACGCAGCCTCATCTTAAAAATCGTGGTAGAAGTTGTATCTTTTTAAATAGGTTCCATAAAACCTTTGCTCTTCAACTCTCCTCAATAAAACGGTTTTCATTCACATCCAGGTAATACCGCTCCTTGTAAATCAATACTACTATATGCTTTTACAAAGATACTTGACTTTCAAACGACACTCGTCAAAGGAAATCAAATCTTCTCCCTTTGTAAGACGACGCAATCGCGTCACAAAAAGTTTGATTTCTGCTACTAGAATTTCGTGAGTAAAAATATTGGGAGAAAATTTATAGTGAGTGGATTTCGGCCAAATTTCGGCTTTTGTAGATCATGTTTCGCTTTTCTGTGTTTTTCGTGCAAATTCGACGCTTATATTTACTTTGTTTCCTATAAAAAAACCGGTATACTGGTGTTATTGATTTTCTTACTAATTTCCACCCGCGGCTTTAAATTACATTAGGCAGATACTTTCGAATTTATAACATTAGTCTTTCTGCATACCTAATTTCATCAAAATCGGTTCAGCTGATTGGTCGGGAAAACGTAATAAACAGAGGAGAGAGAGACAGAGAGATAGAATAGTTTCGAAATTATATATTATATAAATATGTATGGAATTGGAATGTATATACTAGCTATTGCCAGTGGCTTTGTCCGTATTGTTCTGGGGTGCAAAAAAAATATATAGGAACTTTCCTATATATAGGAATGTGATAAATAAGTAGTAGGTTTTTAGGTAATACATTCTAAGACAAATATTTTATACTAGCTGTTGCCCGCGACTTCGTACGCGTTACACTACTAAATGTGTAGGTAACCTTGAAATAAAGCTAAACTCGCTGTTGGAACTTGACTTGACACCCCATTTTTATCCCACGGAAACTGGTTTATGAGATAAAAGGTAGCCTATGTGGTAATCCAGGTTATAATCTACGTATATACCAAATTTCAACCATCGGTTCAGTCGTTACGACGTGATTGAGTAACAAACAAATAAATAAACAAACATACAAACTATCACATTTATAATATCAGTTGTATATCACTAGAAGTAATAATTAATTAATAAAATAAATAATGCTGGGCATTTTACATAGGACTTTCTAGCCCCAAACTAAATAAAGCTATGGGGACCAGATAACTGATAGAATACTTATACACATTATTGTTGTTACTTATAGAAAATACCCAAACCAGGAACCAATAACTAAGACCATGCAAAAATTTGTCCCGCAGCGGGATCAGCTTCCTCCTGAGTCTCAGCCGGCTATTCGCCCACTGCACCATAGAGGTCGCCAGAAGATAATGTTTGATATAATCAGCTACTATTTCAAACAATGTAGATGGTCTTTGAAAGTGGTATCTTAAAACTTACTAACACCAACTCGAGTTAAGAAGAAAACTATGTACCTGTAACAATATTTTAAACATTAGTATATATTTAACAGAAAAAAATTACCACAAAAAAAAAACAGACAATTGCGAGTCAGACTCGAGCCGAGTTCCATTATTTTTTTACCGTTATGCATACTCGTATAACTTCAAATTATCGTTTTTCAAAATTCTTCTTAGAAAAGCTTGTTAATAAATGTTACCCATACTAATATTATAAATTCGGAAGAACCTCTATCTCTATGTGTGTTTGTCTATTTGTTACGTTTTCACGGCTAAATAGCTGGACCGATTTCGATGAAATTTGGTATATAGATAGATTATTTATTTATTTAATATTTTATTGCATAAACATACAAACTACATGTTCAAAAGATGGGCTTAATGCTAATAGCATTCTCTACCTGCCAACCTCAGAGGTATCAAAAAAGGTTGGCGTGCTAATTTAAAAACAATATGAAATTATTGGTATCTAGAAAAATGAAACAAATAATAATAAACTCCGATCACAGTAAGAATAAATACATAAACCTTCTTGATATAATAATAATAATACATAGAATATATATGTCAGCGTTAGCAATTAAAAGTATTTCGATTTACTTTTAAAAGTGTTTGTATTGGTTAAAAAGATTTCTTTTGACTATCGTACTAGTCGCAGGCGATCGGGCCTGCTTTAAAAGAAGCGTGCGGCGCGATGGGGCAGCACTTTGTTTTAAATCCTCCGTCGTCCGAGACACGTTCTCGGAGACCTGTATGACGAAATCACCTCCGCTAACGCGGAAGCGATATCTGAGTCATCTACATCAGACAGAGCAAACACTTCACAGAAACACCGACCTCGCCGGCGAGGTCGACGAGTCCCTTCAGTTGCCGCCTATACGAGGTACAGACATGTACCCGGGCGTTTCTCTCCTATCCCCATCCCGGCAACAGCCCAAGCCGAGGCTCGTACCTAAGTGGTGCCCTTGCGCTAGTTGCCTAAATAACTTACTGGGCTAAGCGCCATCTGCGCTCGCCAAAAGTTCGGTTAAGCTGTCACGGCCGCAGAGGAGTCAGAGGCCAACAGCGAGTTCAGTCCATTTGAAAAAAAAATGGGGCGGCACTTTACTTTTGGCGGCCAGCCCGTTCACACCTCTAAATCGTGATATGGGTCATGCCTGAGTCCTTGAAATTAATTTATGCTTTATTAGATTAACATTTCTTCATAAACTATTGCTCAGATTTATTTAAATCAATTAATTAAACTCGCCTTTTTATCTCTTGTTGTTGTAAATTATTTACTGATGTTTTGATTAACAAAATATTGTGATTTGCAGCGTTTGTACTCTTTTAGCCAATCGTGGACGAATCTCATGATGATTATGAGCAAGTACCGTCACCCATACTTCCATCTAGCCTTCCTTCGTTACTCTGAAATATATATATATATGTAATATAAATATTTAAAAAAATAATATTACATTTTATGCTAGTGGAGGACTTCAGCAAGAACTGACTGTAGATTAGATTACCTGGATGAGATATAGGCTACTTTTTATTGACAAACCGCTTTTAAAGCCGTTAGCAGAAGCTTGTATAAATACATAACAAACACAAAATTCAATCATTTGTAATAAAAATACATCGAATACAATATTTTAGTATTTTAAAGAAACTATAAATAGTAAGGTTTCAACATTTAGGGCAACTTGCGCAACGATCCCTAAACGTATTTAGTTATACGTCAAATTTGAACATGTTTAGTCGCTAAATACGTTTAGGGCTCGTTGTGCAAGCCGACCTTAATTCGAGCAATCTCTCTCTTGCATGCCTGAATTTGGTTTGAACTAACGACCAGCGAATCAAAAGGTCGGCTTACAAAGGCTTGCCATAAAATTGATATGCAATTGAAATACACCAACAGAACAAAGGGTTATGAACACAACGGTAAATCAAGCGATACCTACATACTCTATGTTACTATAAATTGGGTATTATGTAAAATGAGCCTTTTATATAGACTAGTAGAGTTCCTTGTGAAAGGGATCGCCCGGAGAAGTGCTTCCACCATACTAATTTCTGCCGCCAAGCAGCATTGCTCTTTCGGTTTGAAGGCTATGGTTGCCAGTGAAATTATAGGCACATGATTGTGTAAACCCCATAAAAAAGATGAAAAATTTAAAAATTCAAAGTAATAACAAAATAAAACGAAAAACTTAATGATTTTGTATAAATTCGAGAGAGCTATATTTTGTTTTGAAATCCGTGCGAAGCCGGGGCGGGTCAACTATAGATATAAATTAAATAAAGGAATACATTCGGAAAAATACAGATATCATGAACATTTTAATCTGTTGCTATATAAATTTTAGTGAAGCAGTGTTTCTGTACAAAAACACCAGTATTTATTCTGTGACCCCAGCCCCTAGAACAATCGAGAACAGATGTCCGACTGAATTTTTCATATCGACCATGTACAAAGTAGATTTATAGAATGATTCGTTGGAATAAAGTGGGGTATTTGTGAAAATGTACGTACTTACGTTATTTTGTTGTACTATTCTAATGGTACCTTTTCGTAACCGCTTGCTAAGGATGTTGCGAATATTCGCACCCGCAACAATTAATGCAGATGTTCATGCGGATGCAGCACAGGTCACGACAAGAAAGAAATTGGGTAGGGTTTGCGAGTACCAGGAGCGAAGATTTCAGTGAGAAGATTCGACGCGTTTAATGTTTATCATTTGAATTTCATAAATCAATCATAACGTGTTTACTAGCGCCGTCATATGAAAATTGCAGTTCTGCGGGTTATTGTGAGTATACAGTGATAAATTTCAAATTTTCAATCGGGAAGATCGCTATAGACTCTCAGCGTCCTAAAACCCGGTGATTGCTAGGTGTGCGCGTTGTAATCAGTCGGCTCAGTGCGTAGATACAGTTAGTGTAGTGTGTCATAATATGAACGAGGACATTCCTAATTCTGAAGACCAAGTGAGGGTAGTTTCTGCAGCTACCCACACTTCTCGGCGGTAGCTTCAAGTACTCAGTCAACCCGTGACCACGCCTGATGCAACACAGCCGAAACGTCGGGATTACAAATAAAAAAGTTACATATGCGATTAATACCCGTTTTAATCAATAATTAAGTATACAGTGAGTATTGTATGTTAAGCGTGTTTTTTGCAGTTAATGGTTTATATTTTCGTTTTATTTCTACACCAAAAGGAAGATTCTTAAAAAATCTTAAGATCCGCATCCGTGAGCCTTCAGAAATTCGCATCCGCAACTGCGGATGTCAAAAAATCTGCATCCGCAATATCCCTGCTAAGATAGGCCAACTTCTAAGAATGCAGAGCATGCGTGGGACTCACTAAGAATAACTTGAATAACTCACTCTTGTTGTTTTTTAATATTGGAGAAAAAAAACATTTTCTGAGACTATGTCTCTCAGATTTTTTTTTGTTTATTAATATTTATTTACACATATTTACACTTTACGGTATTTAGATGATTCAGCTGTTTCTTCTGTATTTTAATCATGTAAATATTTATTGTATATTCTTTTTTTTATTAAAGGCATTTTGCCCCTTACCAATTAACTTATATTTTATACATAAGTAGGCATATAATTTATTTTTAAGTGTTATCCGAAATCCGAAGATTTTTTTTAAATAATCTCAATATTTTTTCCGAACCAGACGGGAACCCGCATCCTTTCATTCCTTCCAATTTTCGATTCGCTATCTCTAGATGGGTTTAAAAATATCTTTGTATATACTACGTGTTTTGTTATATACGACATTAAATGAAAACACGGGGAGGGCTAGTATTGTTGTAAAATAGGTTTTCAAATTCATTACTATGGAAAATTTTAAATTTTCATAGAACCTTAATGATCAATGAAATAGCCTATATAAAATAGGTAAATATACCTGCTTAACTGACTAAGCGGCATCGTCAAAAGAATTACGTTAAAAATTGTTTATTGGAAATGTATCGATTACTGGATAAGTGTTGATTTTCCTCCTCTATTTTTCCTCCTTTAACAACATGACAGCGATCTTCTCCTTTTTCTGGCTCATGTAGCATTCGTGGCCTTTCTTTTTCTCTTTTTTATATTTAACTTATAGACACAAACTGACGGGCCTCCTGATGTTAAGTGGTCACCGTCGCCTATAAACTCCCAGGACGCAGGACTGAAATGCTTTAAAAAAACTGAATGCCTTATTTACACCTCTCTTGAAGGCGTTCATGTTGAAGCGAACCAGGAAAACCTCCGGAGGAAGGTCATTCCACATCTTGCTTGGAGGAAACGAGCGGCTGAAACGCACCGTGTGACAATTACACGCATCTACAATATATGAGTGATCCGGCAGATCGCGGGAGGTTTCCTTCGAGGATTGGTTTCATAAAGCTGTCATGAACTTCCATTCAATACAGTTATAATTTGAGTTTTTCCTCGTTTACTCTTAAATACGTCTTCCTTAGTCCACTTTTTATATTGAAACTCAACAAAAAATTAAATAAATAAAGCTGAAACTTTCACACAGCCCCAAACTAAGCCAAGCTTCTACAATAATAACTAAATTACCGACATAATTCTTAAACCTAACATACTCTGTGTAAACATGTGAACACATGTATGCTTAAATGTAACATTTCATGTTCATATTGATTGGTTTGTATTATCGTGTTTTTTTTATGTGAACTGGCTTCTGCCAGTGGCTTCGCACACGTGTTTTGTCAGTATTAAGTAGCAAATGTGTCAATTCAGGTCATAATCTATCGACATTACAAATTTCATCAATATTGGTTCAACCGTTAGGACGAGATTGACTAACAAACAAACATCCACACTTTCGCATTTATAATATTAGTGTGATAGCGTCCTCAGTAATCAGTAGTTTGCGGCTCGTAAAGAGCAAACAAGTACTCGTATAAAGTGCCATTACCTAGTTTTTAAGACCTTATTGTACACTTGTTTATGCAAATAAATATCTCGTTGCCATAAAAACTTGACCAACAACCGCAAAGCGATTCCGTTTTTACACGATACGGAACCCTAGAATCCGACATTACGCTAACAATAAACATATTCCGTGTAACATATTATACTATTACATTGAGCCAAGTGATCCCGTTTTTACCTCGAATAGGTCCTTTGTGCATACACAATAGGACAATCGCTAGCCCCTGGGGCTATGGAATGTTTTGTGATGGAACTGATGGAGTTCCATGGATTTATATTAAATATAGGTTTATTTCACTATCCACACGTTCACAGAATTCATTATCAATATCAATACTGCATAATTACATATATTTGATGCTTGGATATGAGTATTGTATCTATCTTAGATTTTTACTGTTCCTTCGCGCGCGTCTGTGTGCGTGCGACTGCATGTTTTCACTCGTTGTAAGCTTTAATTATCTTCTTATTCTGTGGTAGAATATAATTATGTATATATAATAATTATAAATTGTATTGTAATCTGTTTTTAACTTAAACACAAGTAACTTTTTAATAAAAATATAACTGACTTAACCAAACTACTGAACTGATTTTGATAAAATTTATATGAGACCAATATTTCCCAAATCGGTTGATAAATGTCGGAGTTCTGAGGTAATAATAAACAGAAAACCGAATTGCGTCCCTATTAAATTTGAGGGTTGCCCTCAATTTTTTTGGGATCCCATCATTAGATCCTGACTTGGTGCCAATGGGACCACCTGGGAAGTATACCCTTTTAAACGCGCGCTAACAATGCATCAGCGAGACCTCAGCTAACTACTTAGTTCCCCGGTTAATTAATGAACTAACTGGCTGATACAATTACGTTAAAAAACATAAAATAGAAACTTAAATCATGTTTCTTATCTAATTTAGAGTTTTACCAGTTATACCTGGTTCAAATCAAGTCTATGTTAAATTAATTATCTACATACCTAAATAATTTGTAGTAATGTTATAATTTGTGTTGGACTGATCGCTCCGAGCTTCAGTTCTTTATGATGTAGACTCTCATTATGATGGGGTTTAAGTGCTATTTTTATACATTAATTTTTGTAAAAAATTTAAGAAATAAATAACTAACAAAAAAAAAAATCGAATCGAATCTGTCCAGGTGGCTTCGAGAAATCGGGGAATATAGATATTAAAAAATGGTCCTCCGGGAGTGCTGGCAGAAGTGAAAACTTGAATAAAACCAGACTACACTACAGATACTTATTAAAGAGAGGTCAGTGTAGTCAGTGACAGGTGTCGGTAACAGTGTTGCGAGTTCAATGGTTTTTCCCCATCTCCAAAAATGCTCAACGCACCTAAAGAAGTTTTTACTTCAAAATAAGATTCCTACGAATTGAGAATCTCCTTTTATTGGTAGGTTTTTTAAAAATACGTAAACAAATAGTTTGTCCATTTCGGACATACAAGAGGTAGGTACATGACTTAATTGGTTCTTTCTTACAACTTAGGTAATTAGGAAAACATGTTTGCAAGGTAGGAACAGGAATAAAAAACTTGTTACGGCCTTATAAACCTATCAAGTTAGGTTTATATACCTTCCGATAAAAAAGTTTGGGTCCCTTTGGGACTCTTAACCTACTAACACAACTTATGACACACTTATTGAAAAGTGACATTTCTGTTACGGCAGTCTCCAAAGAGTCAAAAGTTCGGTCACGTTCGCTTGTTGTTTCACAAAGCTGACATTTTGAATGACATTGATGACATGAGGCGTGAAGTAGCTGTCAGATTGTATAAACAAGCATATCCAGTTATTAACCAACTTCAAAAAAGAAGGGAGTTCTCAATTCGTCGGAATATTTTAATTTTTTTATGCATGTACCTACTCCGATTACTCGAAGACGCCTTGACTGATTCGAGAAATTCTTTTTTTTAAAGGGTGTTCTTTCCAGATGATCCCATTGGCACCAAGTCAAGATCTGATGATGGGATCCCAAAAAATCGAGGGCAACCCTCAAATTTTATAGGGACGCATAAAGTGTCTTTAAATCAAAACCACTTGTTGCGATTTTCTGAAGTCGGTTATATTTTTGTTAATAAGTTACTTGTTTGTGTATGTTTATGTAAAAGAAAATGAAGTCATTGTCATCATCAACGGCCCAACTTCACCACCTGCTGGGTTTAGGCCTCCCCAAGTTTGTGCCATCCGCCAGAATCCTTCGCTAGTCTCACACAAGGACGGCCCGCGGCTCACGGACGTTCTACCCTTCTACAGCCATTCCTCGGTCACTATTCAGTCGCTGCCGTGCTCCAGCTGTCATCACCTTGATTGAAAATTGAGTAGTAGGTCCAAATTAAATGATAAGCTATTATCGTTATCATGAATAAGAACATTATTTTCACAAACAATTGGATATTTACTGATTTATGATGAATTATAATAAATATTGCTGGACATTTCACACAGCGCTATCTAGCCCCAAACTAAGCAGAGCTTGTACTATGGGAACCAGATAACTGATATAATACTTATATACATTTTTTTTTGTAAATACATACTTATAATATATAGAGAAACAACCAGACCCGGAACAAATATCTGTAGATCATGCAAACATTTGTTCCGCGGCGGCAATCGAACCCGCTACTGGAGGTGTCGATGATGCGAATGGACATTTCCGAACCACGGAGGACGCGAATGAACATTTATGATGATTATGAGGAATTGACGTTTCAAAGTGATTCTTGTGATTTTAATGAATAAAAACATTTTGATTTGATTTGATTTGGGACGGTCTCGACAGAATACCAGCGTCTATCATTATGGCGGGCATAATGCTGAGTCTAGGCCCATTTGCTGTAGTAGCACTTTACTTACGTATTTAATAAGTACTTGATTCTCTTCTGTTTTTGTTTTATGTTTTTTTGCTTCTCCATGGTATATTTTCTCGATGTGATCTAAATAAATAAAGATTGCTCGAGATTTCACACCGCACTATCTAGCCCCAAACTAAACCAAACTTATACTATGGGAACCCGATAACTGATAGAATATATAAATATATTTTTAAAAATTATATTATAAATATGAAAGTTTTGACGTTTGTTTGTTTGTTACTCAATCACGTCGTAACGGCTGAACCGATTTCGATAAAATTTGGTATATACGTAGATTATAACCTGGATCACCACATAGGCTACCTCTTATCTCATAAATCAGGTCCCATGGGATAAAAATGGTGTGTCAAGTTGTAACAGCGAGTTTAGCTTTATTTCTAGGTTACCTACACATTTAGTAGTGTAACGCGTACGAAATCGTGGCCAACAACTAGTTATTATATATGGCTATGCGCTCACTGCGCCACGGAGGTCAGAGTTCGAAAATGTAATTTATTGTGTGCTTATGTAGTAAATAAATGAATATCTAAGTATGTCTAAGTAAATTTGTGTGTTTCTGTTCCAGATATTTCGGCAAAATATCAAAATAGCAATATATAGCAAAATATTTACGAGTGGGTTGTAATTTGCAGATATATCGACAGATAATACCTCTTTCTCAGTCTCTTGATGAATGAACTCACTCATGAAGTCATTCCATTAAGCAATGATCCTCTCCATCCAAACGTTGTCTGGAAGAGATTATGCCCATTATGCTCACATTTATTGCTTTATATCTGTTGTGTCTAGCTTGTAATATAATTAATGATTAAATTAACTTACCTTTAGGTACGTGAAATTCTATCATAATTATACGAACTTCTATGGTCTGGCTCTAAACTAAATGACTGTCAGAATCCGCAAACACAGTGAGGCAACGAGGAAACTACCCACAAAAAAAATATATTTATTAATAAACTAATTCTCAACGAAGTGCAGAAAAGTGGAAGCAACTAGCGTTACTACATGTGTAAATAATAATAATACCTTAAAGACGATAAATAAAACAATAAACTTAAAAACGAATACTATTTATTTGAGGGTTTTTGCTTCGTAGCCGCTTCCCTGTAGCGATTTCGATTTCGTTACAACCAATTTCGAGTTATGATCGAGACTGAAACCGGTGGTGAAAATAGTGTGATAGTAGAATAGCTAAAAAACCTTGTATATTGCGGGTTGGGTTCAAATCCTATATAACCAACCACCTGGATACATAATCAGGAATCCATTTGTAGGGGCGATTTAAAAACACAGTGCCTTACCCTATGCACCTACGTTCCATTTCACTCCATTTGTCGAACAAAAGCGGGAAAGGGTTGACCTGAAAGACCAGTGCTATGAAAATTCATATTCTGTAGACGTCTATAGACGTTTATGGACTTTTACGGACGTCTATAGCCTTTTCAATGCCTTTTACGCGGAAAGTGAAAGTTAATGGGCTGTTTGACTTCCATTTTTGCGCTTATTTTTAATTAATGATCCTGTTTTGTATTGTAATGGTGAATAAAAAGCAGTTTGTTTTGTTAAACTCGGTTTCTAAAAATTAAACTACAAGTCTTAATTGAATTAGTCACGGAAATGTTGTGTCGGAAATGTTGTTTGTATGTTTGAGCTCTGCATGAGTAATTGCGAGAGGTGCATCAATCCATCATCATCATCATAAGGACTGCTGAACATTGCTCTCCCCCATAGATTTCCAGAGCGACCGATCTTATGCAGCCTGCACCCAACGGCTCCCAGCAACCTTTATTAAATTGTCTTTCATCTAGTGGGGGACATTCCTACGCTACGCTTTTCGATGAGTGTATTCTTTATGTCATTTTACCACACTGGTTCTTTTATCATGGCTTTTTTAGGATTATAGCTTGAAGAGCGAGTGACTCAACAAACGTACGAATGGCGTTTGAAAACTAGGGCCATTAACTCTTACACTAATGGCGATGAAAAACATCGTGAAATTTCCAGCATTATTTATTTAGTTACGATATACAAGACAATTGCACAAATAAATTTAAAAGGGCAATCTTATCGCTAAAGAACACTTAACTAACCTTTGGATAGAGAAACTGGATGAAGATATGTCATTTAAAGAATCATCATCATCATCATCTCATCCCGTCTGCACCCACTGTTGGGTATAGGCCTTCTCTTTACTACGCCATTCTTTCCGGTCCCTTGCGAGTCTCATCCATTGACACTTAGCTACGCTTTCAATGACATTCGACCATCGGGCGGGTGGTCTGCCTCTTGGTCTACGAGCATCGAATTAATTATCAGCATTTAAAGAATAATTACGGTTAATTAATTAAGATAATGTGAAAACTAATATTGTCTTTAATAACCCCCCACGCAAAATGAGGGTTATGAGTTGTTAACTCATTATGAGGGTTTACTCATTTCTAAATATGAACCTGTATGCCTAGGTACCATTTATATACTTATATATTTTTATATGTATTTAATATTTTATACACTTATGCCCACCATTTGTCTAATGTAATCTGTGGTATGGTGTGGTAAATGTGTGGTGCTGGTTATGGCTGTAGTAAGACATCTTGTATAATTATTAAGTCTAGTAATATTTAGGCATAATTGTGTGTTGTCTCAAATAAATAAAAAAAGTTTGCCGCATCTGTCGCATCGCAGTCCCTAAACGAATTAACCGATTCGAACGCGGTTTTTTTAAATAGAAAGCTCTTTTAACTGGAGTGATTATTAGGTATGTTAGTTTTATGCCCCCGAAGCCAAAAGCACGGGTCGAGGACTTTTGTAATTTTGTAAAATTAACTTTTCTACAGACAACATTTATTTTACTATAACTTCACATACATCTTTAAAATAATTTATTTTTAATTAGCAAATGAAACACCGCTACTGAATTTTAAAGAGAAAAGGTTTTCAATTGAAAATTATCCTTTCAAAAACACACAAACCGATTAAATAAACGGAGAAAATCTCTTTATCTCTGTTAATCCCTGAGAGGCGGAAATCTCAAATATTTACTCTGAAAGATTGTGATTAATACCCTAGTCACAAAAGCGTTTGAGAATCCGAATCGAAATTTATTTTGTAGACATAAATATAGTGTACGTGATGTTTTCGGGCATCTGTCGTAGTTTGAGAGCGGCTAGCGAGTTTACTACAAATTAATAACACCCAACCAGGTAAACAAGTCAGCGATAGCAGAGAACCTGGTAGACTCGGGACCGAATCATTGGATTGAACTTCATGATTCTAAGGTTCTCTCTAGTGAACGCCATTATTACAAGAGAATGGTTCGTGAAGCGATTGAAATCAAGAAATTTACAAATTTTAATCGGGAAGATGGCTATAGACTCTCAGCATCCTGGAACCCAGTGATTATTAGGTGTGCGCGTCGTGATCGGTCGTCTCAGTGCGTAGATACGGTTAGTGTAGTGTGTCGTAATATGAACGAAGACATTTCTAATTCTGAAGACCAAGTGAGGGTGCTGCAGCTGCCATTACTTCTCAAAGGTAGCTCCAAGTACTCAAGTCCACCGGTGACTACGGCTGTTGCAACACAGCCCAAATGTCGGGATAACAAATAAAACGCGTATGCACCTAGCATACGCGATAAACACCCGTTTTAATCAGTGATTAAACACCCAACACACACGTATAACTCACGGCCGTTGGGGCAGAAAGATTCTCGAGTGGAAAGCGCAGCTTAGGACAGTCTCCACTAGATGGAAAGTCGACCTGATAAAGTATGTTGGGAAGTATGATGAACTTGAGGAAAAAGTAATAAAATTAGATTGGTCTTGGGGTTGTGATTTATGTACGACATTACATGAAAACACGGATAGGGCGAATGGCTAGTATTGTTGTAAAATAGGTTTTTTTAATTAATTTCCATAGAAAATTTTAAATTTTCAAACAATCTTAATATCAAGTCCTAAAATAACAATGAAACAACCTTTAAAAAATAGGAAATAAATCATATTCATTCATCATGTAAGTAGGTTTCTGTTAAATTGACTAAACAGCATCAAAGTCAAAAAAGTCAAAGTCAAATATTTTTATTCATTAAAATCACAAGGATCACTTTGAAACGTCAATTTTACTGCCTGTTCCTTCGCGACCAAGCCAGGAAAGAAAGGCAAGAAAACCAGGCTGGTTGTTTTTTTTTTTAATGATCCTTTTACAATAGGTACATAATACAGAAAAGAAATTACGTCTAAATTGTAACATTTTGAACGAGTTGGGGCAGTTTCAATCCCAAGCTTCTCTATCATCTAAATAATCCGATATTTTATAGTAGGCTCTTTTATAAAGATTTTGTTTAATTACGTTTTTAAATTTGTTAATTGTCAATTTTTGTACATCCCTTGGGAGTTTGTTATAAAAGCGCACACCTTGCCCTTTAAACGATTTACTAACTTTATGGAGTCTACATGTGGCAACAGCGAGTTTATCTTTATTTCTAGTATTAAAATTATGATTATCGCTATTTTTCTTAAACAAATTAATATTTTTGTGAACATACATTAGATTTTCATAGATGTATTGACAAGGGAATGTCATAATATCTATTTCTTTAAACTTATTGCGTAAGTTTAAACTTATTGCGTAAGATCGTCATCGTCGCAAAGGTGCCGCCGATTTACGATAAAACTGTTTATTGGAAATATATCGGTTACTGGATAAATATTCAAGCTATCGGTAAAATCAGTTAATACGATTCCGGATGTTTGTTTTAAATTAATGTCGGTCATAACAAAACAGGTTGTATACACCTCAAATAAACCCCTGAAGTTGATATGAGTGAGAATATATATAACCTTTAAAATGTTATCACGAGGCGAGGGTTGAAATTAAAACAAATCGCCAAGACCTGTCACTTACTCCCCCATGCAAGCTCGCGTTCCAGGGGTCAGTCCGACAAATGACGTCATCAATAATGACAGATCGATGAACGAACCTTATCTAATACTTTGGGCTTTTGTTTTCTGATAGCTCTTTATGTTATTTCAAAAATATCCTAACTTTGGCAATTTGGCTTTGAAGCAATGTCATGCTTTTACAGAGTTTCTTGATCTGATATAACTCCCTGATTTAGGTCAGTCTTTCTAAGTGCATTGTATTGATTTCTATTGGACTAATACAAATCGGATCATATTACACGATATTACTGGTTCTCTTTTGGTCATCTTAAGGTACCAGAACCCTTATTTTTGTAATGTGTTTTATCTGACACATACACACCCACCCACATATAAATACCTACACAGAGAAGACTACATCACACTAATAATATAAACTAGCTTCCGCCAGCGGCTTCGCACGCGTTGTTTGTCACCAAAAAGTAGCCTACGTTTTAATCCAGGTCATAATCTATAAACATCAAATTTCATCAAATTTGGTTTATCCATTACGACGTGATTGAGTAATAAACAAATAAACAATCATCCAAACTTTCACATTTATAATATTAGTGTGATGCGAAAGTTTGGATGTTTGTTTGTTCTCAATCACGTCGTAACGGCTGATTCGATTTCGATGAAATTGAGTAGACAAACTGGATTAATACATAGGCTACTTTTTATCCAATAAATCAGGTGTCATGGGATACAAATGAGGTGTCAAGCGAGTTTCGCTTTATTTCTAGCTTACCAACTCATTTAGTAGTGTAACGCGTACGAAGTCACGGGCAACAGCTAGTATAAAATATTTGTCTTCATCAAAAAACGTTTCAAGTAAACACTTCAGAAAAACAGAAAGTATTATTCAAAACACGTTTTTAACACAAAGGCTTGGTTTGTTAAAAATCCCCTTGGAAAATTTTAAGGGTGCTATTGAGTGATGGGGCATTTCGGCTTTTTATTTGCTAATTTTTAGCTGTACGGAGACAAAATCATCATCCGTCACATCACACTAATATTATAAATGCGAAAGTTTGGATGTTTGTAGTACAAAATAAATCTGTACCTACAGAAAGTATAACTTTACTTCGGTAAACATTCGGTAGCATCTCTGGAATACATTACCGGTTTCAAAACGGCAAGCCCCTTAGCCACTTGGAAAAGTCCATGTGCCTGGAACTCATTTTACTTTTTCTTAAAATAATTGCTCGTTGAAAGTTGGTAGTGAAAGAAATGTCATATAAATAAACAGCTTTCGAAAATGCACAGACTTGGTATAAAACAAAGAGGAAGTTTTGTACTTGAAGTCTTGAGAAGTTGGAGCATCAAAATCTCATTATTCGAGTAATACCTTCCCTTAGCTTTGCATAACCTCAAAGCTATGCGTATGCATACTCTTGGACTTAGGTCAAGCGAGCGACTTGCAATGTTATTGGACTTGTCGAATTTAGAATAAGAATTGCAATGGATGGTTGTCATTTGTCGTGAATATTGAGACGTAGTGGAATCCCCGATAAATAATCCTTCATTATATAATAAAATAAATAATGCCGGACATTTCATACAGCGCCATCTAGCCCCAATAATAAATATTAAATAATAAAGATTTTCGATCCCCGAAAACTAAAATTTTCCTCTATAACGGATTAGTACGCAGTTCCCTTGAATACACAAGCGCAGCTTCGAACCCCTTCTATGCATTTACCTCGCAGCGCATTAAGGCCATTAATCGCTCTTTCTCCAGAGCTTTTCGCTTTTCTCAGCGATAGGAGAAAAATTCTCTATAAAATAATCCATAACTTATTTGACTGCCCAGCCATTCTGGAGAACATTTTTTTTAGCGTTCCGTACCACTACCCAAGACAACGAATTTGCAAAATATTCAGTAAGCCAACACCCAAAACAAACCTCGGTTTACAATTCACCAATACTGCGAATAAGTCGAACTTACAACGATTGCAGTGTCAATGGTCTTGATATATTCAATGACACGCACAGGGGTCTTACAAAAACAAACTGTTTATTGTTGGCATCCCTGACCAACACAGATGTCAACATTATTGTAAAATTAAATTATCTATGAAAGACTCGGGCCTTTCCGGTCAGTTCTAAGATGTCGATGGCAAAAATGTCAACCCGGACTCGTGGTAGCGAACTGTGTGTGCTCTGAATAAACGTGATTAAATGATGCTCAAGTCTTTATTATCAAACTCAACCTCGACGAGCCAGCCAACAACACCCGGCTGCACACATTGGTCCTTCGAGCTTCTCAAAAAAGGGTTGGGCGCGATAATCAAGAACAGCGACACGTGGTGAGACTCAGGTTACATACGTACCTAACCTGCGAAAAAAGTCTTCCACGCACGAGTACTGCGATCAAGACTGGAAAGAACCTGCTACAAGCTTTCTACAATCGTCCTGCAAAAAGAGGAGAAATCGCAATATCGACTTTCTTCTCCAGTGGCGAGGCGAGGCTCAGGTTTGACACCATCATCGTAAGTGTAAACCATCAATTGTTTATTCAGCTACATCAAGCACACAATTTCTACAAGTAATTTGCAATATTTTGCAACAAAGAGTCGAAGAAATTACGTCCATACGTATCGTCATCGTTCTCAAACCAAATTACCAAATTCTTGCTACGTCAAATCGCCATTTTTCATACACGCAATATTTCCCGTGTGTGGCAAGACAAAGAAGAAAATACGTGCAAGCGAGGAAACAGAACGAGACGCAAGACATCAACAAAAATTTTAAAGTTCCGCGCCACTTTGACGCGTCTTCATCAGCGTAGGCGCAAATAGCTGCGAACCAATCAGCTTCCCTGTCATCGAGTGACAGCTGTCAACGCTGCAACGTGATTGGACAATGTCTAACTTCCGGAATTATTTCAAGCAACCAAACGAGTGCTTGTGATTCGTGGTTTTAACCACGCAAGCAGCCGCCATTTTATTCCGTGTTGTTTATTCAAAGACAAGTTCAGTTCAATTCACCAAATAGATTTTTATTGTGAAAATAAGTGCTTTAACCATATTAATAAGTAACAAATTGTATTTTAGATTAGAAACTATAGTGAGAAAGCAAGTTGTATTATAATGTCTGACGATAAAACTCTCAAACATTTGAGGGCGTCTCGTGGCTATGCCAAGGCGTCCCTCACAAGGCTTCACCAATTTGTACAGACCGAGCGTGATTTAGAATTAAGTACGCTAGCATCATTGCAGGCAAAAAGATCAAGGGTTTTAGAGATCTTTAGTGAATACGAGGGGTATAATAAACAAATCCTGGCATTTGTTGATCAGGACAACGAAGATGTCGCAGATTGCGAAACAAAGTATTTCACTGTGTTGTCTGCGATAAACGAGGCAATAAAGGCAAAGTCAACTCCGAGTTCGGATACGGGAAACTCAGCATTTCGTACAAAGTTACCTAAAATTGAGATCAAATGTTTTGACGGCAGTAAATACAGTGAGTACACCCCATTTATTAACTTGTTTAGGGCAATTATCCATAAAGACAGGTCGATCGACAATATTCAGAAGCTATATTATTTAAGATCCTTTCTGCAAAAAGAACCTTTTGATATAATCAAAGATCTCCCTTTTGAGCCTGGTAGTTACGATGAAGCGTTGAGGCTTCTTGATGAAAGATACAATCATAGATTTAAAATTGTAAATGAACACATAAACTCACTGCTTGATATAAATGCTCTGGTCAAATCTACTCCGATTCTTTTGAGAGGTTTTGTATCACTTGTTAAACAATGTTTAGCGAGCCTTAAAAATCTTCAAGTAAACACGGAAACTTGGGATCCTATTATATTGTCCATTTTGTTCCGCAAATTAGATGCATATACGTCCCGGGCATACCAACTTGAGCGAAGCACTGACTCCGATCCAACAGTGTTGGATTTTTTGTTGTTCATGGAGAAGAGAGCCTTAGCGTTGGAGAATGCTGAGCCGGTGACGTCGAGCAAGCCTACCAGGACAGTAGTGAACATCGTTGCAGCAGCACGAGCAACTTCTTGTGTACAATGTAAGTCCAACGACCATAAATTATTTGCATGCAATAAATTCAAAGCGCTGCCTTCTGGAGAAAGAGTAAAGTTTTCCAAGGAGAAAGATCTGTGCAATGTGTGTCTCAACACTCACTCCGGCAAATGTAAATTTCATTTTCGATGCAATATTTGCAAACAAGCTCACAACACATTACTGCATGATGAGCCATCACCAAGGCCGGCCACACTGATGTCGAACACACAGGCTGACAAGGTTTTGTTACCCACTGTAAAAATAAAACTTTATTCTCAGAATGGAACTGAAGTACATGTAAAGGCGATCTTGGACTCCGCATCCCAGGTATCCTTGGTAACAAGTAAGGTGATAGATGTTTTAGGTATAACTCCAAACAAAGACAGTACAACCATTGTGGGGGTCAGCAACAAAAATAATATTGCTAAATATTCTGTACCCCTAGAAGTTTTCTCACTGTCATCCCCTTATAGGGTGACCATAAATTGTCATGTGCTAGACAAAATAACATGCAAAATCCCACAATTTAAAGTGGACATGACGTCTATGACCATTCCAACTCAATAGACACTAGCTGATGCTGATTTTCACACCCCGTCTGAGATCAATATGCTGATTGGAGCCGATATATTTTTCCAGGTGCTGCTTCCGGAGCAACAAGCCACTATACAGCAACGAGCTTTGCAATCTAAGCAGCAGAGCCCGCAACCATGCTTCATCAACACAAGGTTTGGTCACGTCATTGCTGGGGCTTTGCCACAGCCTGCAAATAGGAACACAAGTAAGGTCTCACTTTTATGTTTAGATTGTAAGTCAGATCTTGATGAAACTTTACAACAATTTTTTGAAACTGAAAAGGTTCCTGAAACTTATTCTGAAAAAATATCAGAAAATGATTTATGTGAAAACATTTTCCAAAGCACAACTGTGCTAGAAAATAACAAATTTCAAGTGAATTTGCCACTAAAATTACCAATGAGCGAAATAAACGATTCTCTTGGTAACTCATTTGAGTTTGCTTACTATAGATTCCTCAGTCTTGAAAGAAGGTTACATAAAAGTCCTAACTTGCTTTCGGAATATGAAAAATTCATAAATGAATACACTGACTTAGGACATGGCCACTATATTGATATAAATTCTATAGATTTTCAAAACGAACCTTGGTATTTCATGCCCCATCATGCTGTCGTTAACGAAAATAGCATTACTACAAAAACGCGCGTGGTTTTTGATGCTTCTATGCAAACTGATAAGAAAGTTTCTCTGAATGATCTATTGCTAAATGGTCCTATTGTGCAAAAAGAGCTGTTTGACATTATGCTTTTATTTCGCTTGGGTGAATACACTATTTCCACGGATATACGCCGCATGTTTCGCTGCGTGAGCATTAATCCTTCGCACGGTAGCTTGCAAAACATACTGTGGAGAAGCAGTGTAAACGACAATATTAAGTGTATACAGTTAGATACGGTCACATATGGTCAAAAAAGTTCAAGTTTTCTAGCCACACGCTGTTTATATGAGCTTGCTACCAAATATAAGGATGAGTTTCCATTAGCCTGTTATATCATAAGAAACTGTATGTATATTGATGACGCTTGCTATTCTCATTCTGATATCCAAATGGTTATTAAGGCAAAACGGCAATTATGTGAATTACTGGGTAAAGGTAGTTTTTATACCCATAAGTGGGCATCGAATTGTCAAGAAATTTTAAAGGACATATCCCCAGACAAACAACAGTTTGATGATTTGGATTTACAAAAGAATAATTTGTACATGAAAACATTAGGTCTTACACTCAATGTTTCTAAAGACTGCTTTGTGTTTTCATGCCCAGAACCTTTCCAAATTGAGTCTCCTACCAAGAGACAAGTACTGAGCTATATCTCAAAATTTTATGACCCTCTTGGTTTCATGTCTCCGGTCATCATGAAAGCAAAGGCTTTCATGCAAAAGCTATGGTGCGAAAAACTCGGTTGGAATAATGTCCTCCCGCAATCACTACAATCTGAATGGCTTTCCTTTGCTATGAAATTGTCTGTTATGCAACCTCTTTCTATAGATAGAAATATAAAAATACATAACAATGCTGCTGTGCAACTGATTGGCTTCGCTGATGCTTCGAGCACTACTGGTTACGGCTGCTGTGTCTACCTTCGGGTGGTAGACGACTCAGGTAAAGCTTTAATTTCTTTACTCTGCTCTAAGTCTCGAATCAATCCCCGCGATAAAAAGTCACTCACCATACCGCGATTAGAATTAAATGCTATGCTTCTGCTAACGAAGCTCACGAACCGAGTGTATGATACTCTGAGCCTCAAAATAAAGATTGATAATGTCTATTTATTTTCCGATTCACAAATCTCGCTTGCATGGATAGCCACTGAGCCCATGAAACTCAATGCTTATGTTGCAAACAGAGTAAGGTTGATTCGAGAGCAGACCCCTAGATGGCGCTGGCTCTACGTGTCCACGAAAGAGAACCCTGCTGACTATGTGAGCAGAGGAGCTGATCCAGATGAGCTGATAAACTGTGAGTTGTGGTGGATGGGTCCACAGTTTCTACGGGACTGTAAATATAACTTTGAAAATGTCACCCCACCATTTTCCAAAGATGACTTGCCTGAAGTGAAGAAGAGCCTCACGATCTCTGACGCTAAGGTATCTCTTATCGCTCAACCGAAAGTCGATTTCTATAACTTTCTCAAAAATTATTCGGATCTTAATAAAATGACGCGTATTATGGCATACGTTCTGAGGTTTTGTCATAATATAAAAAGCAAAACTGCGCGAATTATGGGTACTTCGCTATCATCTCTCGAATTACAAACCTCTCTACACAAAATCATTCATCATGAACAGAGTATTTACTTCAAGGATGAGATAAATAGTTTATCTTATAAAGGCGAAAATGTCAAAGGTTCATTGAAACCTTTGCACCCGTTTTTAGACGGCAAAGGTATGCTAAGGGTAGGTGGTAGAATCGAGCATGCAAAGGTATCATTCTCGCAAAAACACCCTATCGTACTTCCTAAAGAATCTCGAATCACTGATCTTATTGTAACCCATGAGCATATTAGATTGCTACATGCAGCACCTAGGTTATTGTTATCTAGCTTGAATCAGAAATACTGGATTATAAATGGTTACAAACATGTAAAAATGTTGATACATAAATGTTTACTTTGTTTTAGAATGAAAGCTGACTGCGCGAGACAGCTAATGGGTTCCTTGCCACCTGAAAGAGTAACAGCATGCCGTCCGTTTCAAAAAATTGGCATAGATTTCGCGGGTCCCATAACTGTCAAAAATTCGCGCGTGCGACGAGCTATACAGACCAAAGGATACATATGTGTATTTGTCTGCTTCGTCACCAAAGCCGTCCATCTCGAGCTTTCATCAGATATAAGTACAGACTGTTTCTTGGCGTGCTTCAAACGCTTTATAGCGCGACGTGGCTTACCCACAGACGTGTTCTGCGATAACGGTGGTTACTTCAAAGGTGCAAGGAACGAATTAGTTCGTTTGTATGAGCTTCAGGCTTCTCAAGATCATCAGACACAAGTGCTGAATTATGTAACGCAACAAGGTATATCCTTCCATTTTACTCCCAGTTACTCACCTGTGTTTGCTGGCCTTGCTGAGGCAGCTGTAAAAAGTATGAAGTTTCATCTTAAGCGCATAATTCAAAACTATGTACTCACATACGAACAGCTAAATACTATTTTATGTCAGATAGAAGCTGTCTTAAATTCAAGGCCTATATTACCTGTAACAGCGCAAGATATAAACGATTTCAGTTACCTTACTCCAGGGCACTGGCTAGTAGGAACTGCATTAACTTCTTTCCCTGAGAAATGTGTTATAGATATCCCTACGAATAAGCTTAAGTTTTGGGAACTATGTAATAAAGTTAAAACCCATTTTTGGAATATTTGGCACAAATATTCCCTGAATGTTCTTCAGTCTCGTCCAAAGTGGCGTGACAGTGTACTCAATGCCAAGGTTGGAGGTTTAGTCATACTAAGGGAGCCTAACTCCCCGCCCCTAACATGGCCCATGGCCAGAATTGTAAAGGTCTATCCAGGCCTAGATGACAAAGTTCGAGTTGTGGATGTTATCACACCCAACAAAAAGATCTATAAAAGATCATTGAGCGGTATATGTATATTGCCTCTAGATTAAGAAATTTAATAATAAGAATCTAGCATAAGAAAATGTAGTATACATCTATGTTAGCTACTTAGAATAAATAAAATGGTTTAGTATACCTGTATGCAATTTCTAGATTAAGTAAATAAAGTACCTATGTGCTATCAAATTAATGTAAAAGTAAGCTTTATTACTTACCTACAGAATCACAAAGATAAATACACAAAGCATATTCTTTAAGTAAAAGGTGTAACAAAGAAAACAGACTGTATTTTTTTTAATGAGAGTCTTTATTCATTTAAATATTGTAATACCAATATGCTGGATGGTATATAAACTACCTATGGTTTTTCAGGTTAATTTAAATTCTTGTTTCTTAAAAATTATCTCCCGCCCCCAGCATGTTGGCATCCCTGACCAACACAGATGGCAACATTATTGTAAAATTAAATTATCTATGAAAGACTCGGGCCTTTCCGGTCAGTTCTAAGATGTCGATGGCAAAGATGTCAACCCGGACTCGTGGTAGCGAACTGTGTGTGCTCTGAATAAACGTGATTAAATGGTGCTCAAGTCTTTATTATCAAACTCAACCTCGACGAGCCAGCCAACAACACCCGGCTGCACACATTTATAAATATCTCATTGGAGATGGCGAGTCTACCGTCTCCTCCAGAATCTTTGTAATGTTTCATTAAGCAATAAAGCACTCGTGTTCCGCAACAAATTCGGAACAGTAATCAGTTAAGTTATGTATATGTAAAAATTCAATTACATTTTCACCGTCGTTGGCGAATGTTATATACACCTGTAATTGGTGCACGTATCAGAATGGTTACCAGGTTTATGACTATCGTCATAAACCTGGTAACTAGCCCTAAAGTGATAAAATATGTGTACTTACTGTTGGTGAATCTTTGATCGAGCGAAGCGAGATCTCTAAATCAACTTGGGCAAATCGGCATTGTATGTATGTATGTTTGTTTGTCCGAGGATAAATTTCGAAGCGTTTATTTGATCATCATGAAATTTGGTATAGAGGTAGGTAGTGGTGGCACAATTGGTGTGACTAAATGAGCTACAAATGTTGGAGGGTTGTTGAGATATTGAGGTTCAAGAGGGGTAAAACAAAAACAAAATGAGACTATCCGGTCAATTGGTACGTCTAATAAAATGTTTTCGTGGGTAAATTTCGACCCCGTTTTTATTTTTAGTTTAAATCTTGTAGTTTTTAAGTTATTAGCCATAATATAAACTGTACTATGACAATTTGTACTAAAAACGGGATATTTACCATGATTTGTTACAATGATTTGTTATAATGAGGCAATTGAGATTACCAAACACAAGAATTTCAGAATTTTGAAGTTGGTTTTCAACTATCTGGAGCCTGGAATCCTGTGGTGAGAATGTGTAAGAACCGAAGAAGTGTAGTGTCAATTACGCGCCCTGATACCGTGAGTGTTGTGTGTCGGAATAGAGTTATGATCGAGAATGAAACCGGTAGTAGTGATAGTATTACTGAATTCATTCCTAGCAAGAGACTAAGAAAGAGAGTAGATCGTTATATCTGCCCATAACTATCCACTCGCAAAGACTTCAGTTTACCCCTGATCATGGCATGCAACTGCGTCGAAATATCGGGACACTCAAGAACTTACAAATCATGGTATATATCCCGTTTTTAGTACAAATAGTGTTAATAACCATGATAGTTTCAAAAAGTTGTACTTTGACAACATTCACAGGGTACACCAGTAACCCCACAGAGCTGAAATTTGGTATGCGTGTAGCTTTAGTGACACAAATATAGGGAAGAGTCTGAAATCCAGAATAACTGCAATTTCTACCCCAAAAAATATAACCAATTAACATGAACTCCCGTTACCTATAATAAGAATGAAACTCTAGGTCAAGTTGATTGGTTGCGCATTTCGTGGCACTATTTTATTAGTCAAAGATTAAGGCCGGCTTGCACAACGAACGATCCCTAAACGTATTTAGCGATTAAACATGTTTAATTTTACGTATTTGTATTATTCAACAAATCCTTAAATCATATTTAGCCACTAAATACGTTTAGGAACCGTTGCGCGAGTGGCCCTAAGAATATTTTTTTTTTTGTCTTTTGGGAGACTCGCGAGATCTCAGTTCTGGGCGAACCACTAGTTAAATAAATAAAATAAAATAAATATTAAAAACAATACGCAAATCTGTCCCGCCGTTCTCAAGTGATGCGCGATTATTTAGTTAGCAATAAAATGTATATTATATTTATTTAAATATGTCCGCCATAGTTGACTTCACTCTGGTGAGATGGAACACTAGCAATTCTGCTACCGTGTCAAACGGCCACATATTTCATCCGAAAAGGTAGCAAAACACGTACAACCGAGAATTGCAATTTCCAAAACTGCTCATTTATCAAAACTACGCTGGCCAAAGCCAAAATTCTGTTATTCCTAAATCCTGGTTTAATTTCAACTTATGCAATTGCACCATTGGTTTCAAACAAATTATTATTCTGTAACTGTGCAAGACATAAGCCTCAGGCTGATTTTAAACAGGAAACTGGTCGCCGACGGCTTTAAAATAAATCATCTTATGTTTTCTTTTTGTGGATCCAAGTTTCTATTTTTTTCTGTAAAAGCTGTACATTTCTAGAGGTGCCTATTACATTATTTAAGTATAATCAGTATTGTTTTATGTCATTATCGTTGGTACGTCTAAATAAATAGCGTTGTTTAAAAAACATCGTTATTATTTATATTTATATTCGCACACAATCCCTTATCAACCCATATCATCGCAAGTATTCGTACAGGGTTAAGATATTTTGGCAAAATCATTAAGTGGTTTTATAATATGTTCGCATCCTTTTTCGGCGCCTACCTGTGAGTGCAGTAAACCTGCTTTTTACATCAAGTTTGTTCCAAGATGTGCACAAAACTGATTTGAATGGACACATAAGCGGCAAAGACGGGAAACTTAGGCGCCGGCAGAATAAACGAGCTTTACTTGCCACTGGGATAAAAGATTCAAATCACGAATGCAGACTCAAGAAACCTCTTTAACAAGGTATTGTTTATTGGGAACCAGCCCAGGGAGTAGTTTGTCTATAAAAAAACATTGACATTGTTCTGCGCAGTCAGGTAAAAATTAGCCTATGTCCCAATCTCGGTCATAATCTATCTATGCTAGTCTATGTATATACCTAATTTCATCGAAATCAGTCCAGCCCTTTAGTCGTGAAAACGTAACAAACAGACAGAGTCAGAGACTCTTACGAGTTTATTTAGTGGTTCGCCGCGAACTGAGATCTCGCGAGTCTCCCATAAAAAACAAAAATATAGTATTCGTAATCGTGGACTGTCAAAATAGTGCCATGAAAAAAACAACCAACTGTGAATTTTGACAAAGTTTTGGTTTTATTATTGCTAATAACTCAAAACTACAAGGGTTAAACTGAAAATAAAAACAGGGTTGACATGTACCAATTAAGACCTTTCATTTGACGTCGTACTTGACCTAATAGACTCATTTTCATTTTTTTTTACCCCACTTGAACCCCAATATCTCATCGACCCCCCAACATTTTGAACTCATTTAGTCACACCAAAATTGTGGCATCACTACCTACCTATGTATCAAATTTCACATACATACATACAACGCCGACTTGCCCAAGTTGATTTAGAGATCTCGCTTCGCTCGATCAATTATCAAACGAATATCTATGAAGTAAAGTATATATATATATTGGAACTATGTCTTAGTTTATCTATTCTTTCAACTAGTTTTTACTGATATGTAATATTAGAAAGTACGATTATTGAAAATACTGTATGACTATTGACTATAGATATTTGATGTTTAGGTACCTATTATAAACAATATACTTTTCCTGTTACTTGTCGTGTACTATCTACAATAGTAGATTATTAAATGAGGGGATAAAGTAGTGTCTTGCGTCACGGGCGCTATATTGAATACCGAACGTAACGAACGATTCAAGAGTTAACTCACGAGCGGAGCGAGAGAGTTACTAAAAATCTGAGTGCATAGAAGCACGCCCAAGATGCAGACAGCTTTATCTATGAGGAGAATACTCCACTTTTCACACTTTCTTCGAGACAAATCTTATCTTTGGAATAGCGTTTTGTGGCATTAGCGTTAGAAGACATAAGAATTCATAAAAATATATAAAAAGACCTAAGAAGATAAAATCAATATTTTGCGTTATTTACAGATGCTAGTTCGATTAACGAATAAGTTCTTATTATATTATTGTTCCCTTTGGTTAAAATTTTAATACAAATGAGGTTCCAAATTTAAATCACATTATGCCCGGGCATAATGCAATTCAGTACAACTTTACTCCCGGCTCAGCCGTAGGGACTCAATGACCTACTTTCGGTGAGGTTTACATGCCATGTAATTTGACATTGTGGAGCAGTTGGTGTGAAAAATATATTTATCACATTACGCACAGGTTATCTGGAAGAGAATATTTGCTAGAATGAAGTTCGGCTATGTACAGATTTATTTATTTATGGAGTTACTTTCGAATTTATAATATCAGTATGGATAGTCAAGCGCTCGGCGTCTGACGTCGCTTTTGAGATATTCGTTGGCTAGTGCGCGGCTTTAGTAGTAACCGCATTTTTATGTGGAAGGTGACGTATACCTAAAATAACTAAGACCTACTTTCATCAAACGAAGTTGTGTGAAACTGCGATAACTTCACGCCAAAACCACATTTCCACGAATCCAACTTTTATTTTCTGCTTTACGAGTTTTATCTTATTTTTGTCCATCCCCGTAGCCATAGTAGGGCAGGGATGGCGCTTACCCCCCCTACATACTGGTCTTCGCTGATGAAAACCCTAGCTAGATTTTCATAACCCGCTCCATTCGCGTCGCAGTCTAAGGGCGACTTGCGCAACGAAACCTAAACGTATTTAGTGGCTAAATGTAATTTAAGGAGTTGTCAAATCATACTAATACGTCAAATGTAAACATGTTTAGTCTCTAAATACGTTTAGGAATGGTTGTGTAAGCCGGGCTAAATATACGCGGCTTAATCCAGTAGCTATAACATGTATTATTAATAATGATAGCTGTTATTTGCTTATAAAAACTCCACATTTGCGATTGCTTGCATCTGATATCTTTAATGACTCATGTCTTCTTTTCGCTCCTAACCACCTTCCTTGTTACCACAAAAATGTGAAAAAAACTGTTTAACACGTGTTTAAAAAAATCCGTACCAATTTTTGTCCAGGATTTTATTTAAACACACGCTAAACAGTGTTTATTTATTTTGTGGTAAACCTCTTAATTTTTGCGGCATGCTTGACTCGCTTATAACAATTTCGATGTCTTCTCTTCGCTCTAATACCCAACAGTTTTGTAGCTCACTCCGCTCATTTGTATCATATTTATCACCTACTACATACTCTTGCTCATCGCTTCTATTTTTTTAAATTCATTAGTTTGAAGAAATACATGTACAAAAGGAGGACTTTATAATAAACAGCATTTTCTACCAGTCATCCGTTTTTACATTTCGCTTCGGTTTTTACGTTGCCCCTTCACTAATCCTTGTTACGTATGTCGTTTACCTTAAAATAGCGAGCCTACCATGTAACCACAATTCCTTAGCGCTATACACATAAAAACGGCGGTTTATCTGTCTTTATGTATATCACCTTAGTCGTAAAGCACGCACGCCAACATTTTGGTTTATTCTCAACTTCTACCCACAAACTGTCATAGGTGTGGTCGATGGGACCGAAAATAAAATAGCAGGCATCTGCTACATATGTAGTCAAATTTGCACAAAAGGTTTCCTTGTATCATCAGAATCTTCAAAGCTTCAAAGTGGTCTTTTTCAACCGACTTTTAAAAGTAGGAGGTTGACAATTCGTGTTTTTGTATGTTTGTTACTATAAGAATTGGCGGAGATATGCTCCGCCAATTCTTAACCTTTTTTATAATTTTGATTTTGATAATTTTTTTCTTATTCTATAGGGTGTAACTCCAGGATGGTCCCATATAAGTTTGGTGCGCATTTGATGATGGAGCACAAAGTAGAAATTGAAACCTCCTCAACAGATGACGCATCGCGATGTAGTAGGTAATTGTTTTTGGAAATTACAAGCGAATATCTATTTAGGGCCTTATTCAACTGATCTGATCATGGACTTTGAAGGAAATAGAACTCCTCAACCGCAAACAACTCATGTATCACCGTTAGGGTATTATTGTACTGAAGATTACAGACTGTAAACTGTCAGTTGATCAGACGTTGTGCTTTGAAGATACAAACAATTCAAGTGTAACAGTAGAGATCACAGACAAGATGTGTATTAGTAAGCTCTATTTCCGAGTTTTTAGTGTAAATATTCCACGTTCCAACTTAGTTACTATCAACTAACTATTAATATCTCAGTCACTCCAAACCACAACATGTAAATATTCCGCACGAACTATCAACAAACTACTATCAACTAGCTATTGATATCTCAGTGACTCCAAAGCACAACATGTAAATATTCCGCACGAACTATCAACTAACTATTGATATCTCCGTCACTCCAAAGCACAAATGTAAATATTCCGCACGAACTATCAACAAACTACTATCAACTAACTATTGATATCTCAGTAACTCCAAAGCACAACATACGAGTATAAATATTCGGAATAAAAAAATCGAACTCCATTCTTTTTATCAGATCCAATTTCGTACTCCGAATGGAAATAGACTTTTTTATCTCGTCTGTAATCTCACGAAATTACTTAAACATTTCCACAACTTTTCCACCACATTTGCAAAAGAACTATCATTGAAACGATCGCAATTAAGAACCGAATCGCTTCTAAAAGGTGAAACGATTCCTGATAACAATAACGTTCCAAACTAACGATTTAAATTGCTCCATTCAGAACGTCAGTGTCACGCCAACAAAAAATAATTTATTAGGTGTATATAGTGTTTGATAATATACGCACAAAAATTAAAGGGTATATTTTGTTGAGGATAATAAATAAATTTGTGAAATTTATTTTGGCATGTAAAAACAAACACTTTATTAAACTTATGTCGTGGTATTGCATAATGCTTGCCATCTAACCCCAGATACTGTATTGGTGCCGTCTCGAGATATCTCTTGTTGTCCTTTTCTAACCAAAAACTCGCAGCTCTTTCTAAAAGAGATATCAAATCGGCATTTATTTTTGGATGTCGATTGCAAGAGAAGGTATTAAGTTTTATATCGAATTAATCACCTAAACTTAGTCGATTTTCTTTAAAACTTGATAATATAACTACCTACTTAGTAGTTTTGTTTTCGAGAACTCTTTTTTATGTTTTGAGAAACCGTCACTTGAATATCGTCGGTATATTACCAAACAACCTGTACATAACACATCTATCTGACTTTATACAAACAATATTTATGAGTGGAAAAATAGTCGCCTTTTTGTAAAATATCAAGAGTTATCCTGCGACTCGTACCATGGGTCTTACAGCGCATTTGGTCCGAATCGCAGTATTGCAAAAATTTTAATATTTACATACTGCGACTCGTCCCACGTTCACTTAGTAATTCGTTTAAGTACTGATAGATATAAAAATGGTAAGTGAGTGAAACATTAAAACATTGCGTTAGCTTTAAAATAGTTTAATCATCACAGGTTTAGAGTATAGACAAGACTGTTTTGTATAGTTTTTATCCTGATGTTCCCGCGGGAACGAGAAATGCGTGCGAAGGCGACGGCGGATCAGCTAGTATTATATAACATTTTAGAGTTGGCTTTAATATAATAATAAAAAAAAAATCATAATGTTTTTATTGATATCAAATATTAAACTTTAACAAGGTTGTTAGTCTTCTTTTAAGTATATTATGCTTCTGTCAGAAGACCCCGCTCTTTAATAGCCATACAATTTTTTATTTAGGTTACAGATTTTTAGATAGAGCAAGCAAATACGGTGCGTGTATATAGGTATTTATTTTTATTAATCTACAATTATCTTTATCTTTTATCTTTGATGTCCTAAAATATTTAACGCACAAATTCATTATTCTTACTGATTGTACTTTATGTTTTTAGGCATAAATTTCCCATAAAAATGAAATGGGACGAGTCGCAGTATGGAAATATTACAAATTTTGCAATACTGCGATTTAGGCCAAATGGGCCGTAAGGCCATGGTACGAGTCGCAGTAAAACTGAATATTAACAGTGTTATAAAACATCTATGAAGCAAATAACGCAGCTTTCACAGATACATCTATAGTTTGAGAATAACTTAAATGGTATTATTTTGCCATGATTTGGTTAAAAAAGACTGCAAAAATTGTTTCAGAACTGTTTAGATATCTTCAGCCGGGCTAACCTGCGCGCCGTGACAAAATTGTATCGACACTTAACTTGAATTTGTCTCGTAATCGCACGCAAAAGCGTGAGACAAAACAGTGGACAACATTTTGTCGTGGCACGCATGTAAGCCTGGCTGTTTACTCCACTAAATCGCCGGGCAACAATTACTTAAGCAATTGCCCGTCTGAAAACATCACCACGCTCGCTCAATCACTGAATGTCTACCTTATCTACCTGACAGGTCGACTTTGTTAATAGCACCGTGGTTTTAAGGCGGGTACAGACTGCTGTAACGTAACATGCAATGTAACACGCAATGAAAGAATTTGCCGTCCATATTGTCGCAATGTATCATGCAATGTAACATAATTCCCTTAGTCTAGACGCCTTGCGCGCACGAACCGTGCACACTACGCGCACGAACAGAGCATTTCAACACGTGAGCGCCGCGATCCACCATTTGTCGGTTTTTTCGCCGAACTCAAAGGGGCGCGCAGTGTGCACGGAGCGTCAGTGAGGACGGGTTGTCTGTGTCTGTACTGTGGTACGCGCGCGAACCATGGAAGAAAACACAGCTTCGGCAGAGCCTACACATGAATTATGGAGTGAAGAGAAAGTATTGCAGTTAATTGAGGCGTATAGAACAAGAGACATTTTGTGGAATCCACAAAATGAATCTTTTTACAAAAAACATCTGAAACTGGACGCTTGGTTAGAAATTGCCAACTTGATGGAAACAACGCAAGAAAAATGTAACAACAAAATTATTAGTCTCCTATCATCCTACCGTCGTGAAAAACTGAGGGAAAAAAAATCGAAAGGAACAGGAAAAGGTAAGAAAACACTTAATTATTATTTATTCATAATATTATTCTAATCACACGTTATTTTTGTTCGTGTTCGATGTTCGAATAGTCACCTAGTGTCAAAATAGTGTGATATAGAAAACAATAATACTATCTACCTACGGCAGTAAAAAAATACTTATTTATTTTATTTATTACTAAAAATTACTGAGCTGTACCTCTTTATTTTTAGTTATTGTGTTTTTACAGGAAGATAATGATTGTGTTTTTTATGTTTAAAATCAATTTTATCTTTTTTATTTACAGGTGCTTCGGAGAGATACACAAGCAGATGGTTTGCTTATGAAGCGTTAAAGTTCTTAGACGACCGTAACAAACCGAGAAAGAGAATGAACTCGGTAAGTAAAGACTGGTTTGATTTTTTTTTCTTATTAATATCTGTCTTGCCAAGAAATCTTCCCTTCTTTTATAAAATAATCAGAGAGTTCATCTCTCAATGCATTTAAATGTGCAGGTGATCGTCGAGGAATATTTCTTAAAGGTAGTAGTGATCTCAGGTCTTCATTACTTTGCCTCCATGTTTCTTCATTCATACCTTCTTCAGTTTCAATTAATTCTTGATTAAAGTATGTAGTTCTAGAGTGACGTCTCAAATAATTATGTAAAAGAACAATTGTCATAACTACTAGCTCAGCTTTATCAGGCTGTAAAAGCATTGGTTTCCTTAGAACTCTAAAGACAGACGATATGATACCAAATGCATTTTCAACTGTTCTTCTAGCTCTGCTTAGTCTGTGATTAAATACTCTCTTTGAAGTTCCTTTTGGATGTGTCCCAGCATATGGTTTCATCAGATTTTCACTTAAAGCAAAGGCACTATCCCCCACAAAGAAGTAGGGTATTGGGATATGTCTTTCTGGGAGTGGATGAGGTGATGGAAAGTTTATTAAACGATTTTCTATCAAATCATAAAGTTTTGTATCCCTAAAGACACCCCCGTCTGAGATCCTCCCTTGGCATCCCACATCTACAAATAAAAAATTGTAATCGGCGTCAACCAAAGCAAAAAGCACGATGCTAAAAAAGTTTTTATAGTTGTAGAATTCGGTTCCACTTTTGATAGGTGCTTCAAGCACAACGTGTTTTCCGTCCAATGCCCCTAAACAGTGTGGGAAATTCCATTTCTCTTCAAATTGGTTGCTTATATTTAACCAAGATTCTTCTGTCGTTGGAATCTAAAACAAAAACGATTATTAATAGATAGATACGAGGATGTGATTATACTTAGTAGCCCTTAAAGTTACATCCTCCTGTCTAGTAGTTTATATCAAAAGTTAGTCCTTACAGTCTACAGTTATAAATTATTTTTATGTTTTTCAGGTGGCGGTTCAACAACCAATTGCCCAAGAAAATCCACTGAACGAATTTATTGCTCCACCTCAACGGAATGATTATATACCTACGCGAGCTAAGCAAGCCAAAAAGGATGACAACAGTGTACTTTCAGAAGTTGTGGGCATATTACAAACTACTGCTAATAAGTTAGGAAGTTCAAGCGCTGTAGATTTAACTACTACTTTCGCGTCATATGTAGCAGCTAAAATGAAAACTTATTCTACTCAAACTAGAAATTCTGTGGAACACGCAATTTTTGACATCCTAATGAAAGCTGACAAAGGCTTCTACGAAGGCTCATATCGTCAGCAGGATAACTATCCGACTTCATACCAAGAATCCTACTGTGCACCACCGAAGACAAGACAAGATTATGTCGATTTGACCGGCTATGGGAATCGTCCTGGAACTTCCGCATTTCGTCAGTCGACTTCCGCACTGCCTCCAGACACAAATCAACAAGCACACTATGGCTATACCACTGCAAGGAATGAAGAATACGATACTGATCAACAGCCATCGTCTGTTACTTCACTTGAATCTCAGCAATCCTTAGACGATTATAATGATTTGGGCCTGATGAAGGGTTTGTGATTTTACCACTTAAAATTTTGTTTAAAACTTGATTATAAATAAAACTTACCTTGATATATTCTTTTAATTCCTCAATTATAGCGGAGCAAACTTCTGGAATAATACCACTTATGGCTTGTTTCGATACCCTGAAGGTATATTGTAAACTTGTGTAAGAGTCACCACTAGCTAAAAAACGAAGTGTTATTGCCAGTCGGTCTTGGATTGAAATTGAAGCCCTTAAATGTGTGCAATTCCGATAAATTCTTGGTCCGACCAATCTGAGCAGATTTTCGAATGTCGTTGGAGTCATCCTTGTGAAATTTTGAAATTGTCCGGTTAATCTCATGTCGGCCATTAATTGTGCACCAGCTCTCTGACTGTACAACTCTGTACGCCACCATCGTCGAGGTCTTCGGCGTTTTTTTATCACATGGTTGGTGATAATTAATGAAGCACCGACAATCATCGTAGCTAGTAATAATTGGTCGTCACGATCCATTCTCTTTGCGTGTTCTCGGCAGACTGAGCTATATTCGCCGCGCGCATGCCGGAAAAGATGCGAGTCCGTACATGCTCGGTTTGTGCGCGCGCTGCGTCCACATTTATGAAATGCTCCTTTCATATTACATTGCATGTTACGTTACAGCAGTCTGTACCCGCCTTAACATAACTTCGTTCGTCACTGGATCTGTACTTTGTTCCTTGTGAAAGGGTTCACCCGGGGAAGAACAATCACCGTACCAAGAGCTTTGGTGCCAGAGGGGGGTCACATAGTCGTGGTCAATGTCCTGTGTTATTTTTAACAATTTAAATTAGTGGTTTACCTGGGTCCTGGACCCAGCCCAGGGGGAGGTACTGACCCCCCCTCTGGATCCGCCCTTCCACCGTACCTATTTCTGCCGCCCAGCAGCAATGCTGTGTATCGGTTTGGAAGGTGTGGTTGCCAGTAAAATTATAGTCATATGAAACTTTACACCTGTATGCCTCAAGTTGATGGACGCAAGGCAGCGCATCGTAGCGCACGTTTCTAAGGTGCGTGACCTATGAGGCAATACTTTGTTGTAGGCGATGTTTACCACTTAACATCAGGTAGAACATATGCTTGTTACATCTCCAGATTGTATAAAATACAATAAAAATATATTTCAAATATGATCAATATAGTGTTTTCCACTACAATATAGTCTTTTTGCCGTGACTTCGAGCCACAAAACACGCTAAACTATCAATACCACAGCCGCACCTTATCATTACGGAACGGATGCGTAGGTACGTGATAATGGCATCGAATCCGAGCCTAAACACGTGATAACGATGCTATATTGTTAGCTGTATCTGATTATTGAATATTTTTCGAGGTTTTTTCAATAAAAGCGTAGCCTAAGCCTCCGCACACAAGCCACGAGCAACAGCCGCAAGACGCCGCTACGAGTTGCGAATTACATTTTTACATACAGTTATTAGCCATAATTAAATCGGAACTTTGACAAAATTCACAGGGTACACCAGCGACCCCACGCTGCTGAAATTTGGTATGCGTGTAGCTTTAGTACCACAAATATAGGCAAATGTCTGAAATCCAGAATAACTTCAATTTGTACCCCAAGAAAAAACCAACAAAACACTGAACTCCCGTTACCTGTAATTTGAATGAAACTGTATGTCAAGTAAGTTGGTTAGCATTTTGTGGCACTATTTTGATAGTCAAAGATTACGCGAGACCTCAGTTCGGGGCAAACCACTAGTTATTTTAATTGACATTGTTTTTGGTTGCAAATATATTTTTCTATTTCATATGTAGATCTTGCAAATATTTGTTCCGCGGCGGGAATCCGCCCACTGCGACGGCACGGAGGTCGCCATATTCCAAAGAATCCTGTATTAAATCGCAATTGAGTTAATCCACGGTGAATATATGGTAGTCACGTACGTTGGGTTGAAGTCAACCAAATTCAATTATAAAATAAACGGGGTTAATGCAATTTGATCAGATTCAGCACCGAATTCGATTAAAACTAAGCGGGATAAACTTGCAACTCAGCGGTTTACATTATGTGCTGGTTAAAACTTAATACGATATTAAAGTATGTATGATTAGAATGTTTAAAATCCCTAATACAAGAAGATAAATACCAAACATCTAGCTATCAAAATCAACAGTGCGTCGTGAACGCTTCAGTTTGAAAACCAAACAGGAACTAAATTAGCAAGTTCCATTTCACGTTTGTTTGTCTGTAAATAAACACATAATCCTGAATCATGTCATTATGTTTGTGTGTTATATTTACCCGTGGTACAGGGTTTAAGAGGACTTATTATTTAAATAACAACATCAAAATTCTTAAAACAGTAACTAGAAGTTCTTGTATGTGATGATAACATCCCTCTGGGCTATTAATATATTATTCCAATGCACCCTGTAATGTAAATGTTGAAGTTTTTGGGAGTAGTTCTTTTACGCCCTGAATGCCATTGGCGTCTCCAAGGGCATACTAGTGGTAAACTAACTAGTGGTTCGGCCCGAACTGATATCTCGGGAGTCTCCGATTAAAACAAAACAATATTATTTGTAATCTTTGACTATAAAAATAGTACCACAAAATGCTAAACCAACACACTTGACCTACAGTTTCATTAAAATTAAAGGTAACGGGAGTTTATGTTGTGGTTAATTTTTTTTTATGGTACAAATTGCAGTTACTCTGGATTTCAGACTTTTGCCTATATATTTTGTGTCACATAAGCTACATGCATATCAAATTACAGCACTGTGGGGTCCCTGGTGTACCCTGTGAATTTTGCCAAAGTTCAGTTTTTGCTATGGCTAATAACTCAAAAACTATTTATTAACTATTTATTATCGAAACGTACTAATGAAGACCTTTCATTTTACACCCCTACCGTCATCCTTGACCTAATAGTCTCATTATAAATTTTTTTAACCCTCTTGAAACGTAATATCTCAACAAACCCCTAACATTTTTAGTTCATTTAGTCACACCAAAATTGTGGCATCACTACCTACTATGTATCAAATTTCACGATAATCGGATCAACGCTTCGAAAGTTATCCTCGGACAAACATACATACATGCATACAACGCCAATTTGCCCAAGTTGATTTGGAGATCTCGCTTCGCTCGATCAACTAAATAGAGTGAAAGAGAAAAGAAATGGTTCCTATTCCTAAATCTCTGTTTTTTTAGTCCGTTTATCTTAAATTAGCGCGATGGGCTTGCAACCTGTCATATTAGTTTAATTTCTATGCAAAAAGTGAGTAAACGTAATGTAAGGACTAGCCTAGGGGGTAGCCCTTGTGGGATATCTATCTTCTCGGATATGCGCACTTAGCACGGTATCCGAAGAAGTCCATCATCAATAATAATTATAAACGTGTGCTGAATTATTATTATAAATGCCTCAGTAATAATACCTTGTCTTTTGTTGTTTTCTGTGTTTTATCAGATTTCAACCCAAGCCTTCTCATTAGCATGTAGTACCGCTAATCCATTATTAAACCAAAGGCACAATGATAAGGAACCCTTTAATTTGCTCCACAATAGGACAGAAGACAAACCAACCATCATGGGTAATTAATTTGTAGGTAGGTATATTATTCTAGAGGTCATGTTTTAAGAGCCGAAATGAAGCCGAAATTCGCTCAAAATTTACCGTATGACCGAATGAATTATTCGTCTTATAATAGCCGCGAAGCCGATATTATGACGAAAATGGCCATTTTACCGAAATAATGAAGCGTGACATTAAACAGAGTGTACTGCGTGTGTATAATGACTGTTTTTGAAATTTATATTGACCAAATTACCTATATTTATGTTAATTTACGCATGGATAAAAATTATAAATAAAAACAAACATTTTCTGAAACAAAAAGGCAATAAACGGTATTGGACTTTCAATAGCCCACGCGAATAATTATCAGAAAATGCTTTTACAGGACAGTGTTTTTCCCGGATCCACAATTTACTTTATCACTTTTAATACTATTAATACTACAAACATATATTTAAGTATTTACATTAGAGTTACAAAAAATTCTTTGGATCATATTGTTATCTGTCAACAAACACATTTTATTTATTTACATCAGAATCGGCGTTCATAGGGCTTTATTTATAGGCATGCCCTGGGTCCACACGGTAAACCACCACGAACATGGCACAATGAGCTAGATTTTTTACCAGACTAGCCCAAGACACAATGCAAGCTCAAAATACATAAATAATCATAGACAATCATTGTTATGTGAAGTTACAGAATAGAATAATAATTATAAATATAACTGGACATTTCACAGAGCGCTGTCCAGCTCCATACTAAGCAGAGCTTGTACTATGGTAACCAGATAACTGATAGAATACTTAAATACTTTTTTTTTGCAAATACATACTTATAATATACAGGGAGTTTAGTAATATACGGACGATATTCAAGTGACGGTTTCTTAAAACAAAAAAAGGCTTCTAGAAAAAAACAACTACTATTTATATTATCAAATTTCAATAAAATCAACTAAATTTAGATGATTAATACGATATAAAACTTACTGCCTACTCTTGCAATCGACATCCTAAAATAAAGGCCAATTTGGCTTTCAGAAATGGCTGCGGTTTTTGGGTTAGAAAGGGACAACAAGAGATATCTCGAGACGTCACCAATACAGTATCTGTGGTTAGATGGCAAGCATTATGCAAAAGGACAACATACGTTTAATAAAGAGTTTGTTTTTATATGCCAAAATAAATTTCACATTTCTATAGTAAACATTTCACAAATTTATTTATTATGCTCATCAAAATAACCCATTTCATTTTTGTGCGTATATTATCAAACACCCTTAAAAGAAAAACATCCATAGTAAGTACTCTGCCTGTCCTGTGTGTTTGTCAAAAAAGGTATTTTATTTCTTTTCTTTTTACGATATTTGTACGATTTTTACGAAGAAGACAAATATTTTATTTTGCATAACATACATACATAAGTCAGCGTAAATCTTTTGTACCACGAAGCCGAAAATCTTCTGACGATTTCTAAGCCCAGTCGCATCACTACAAAAGATTTAAATTTATAAAAGCGAAGGTATTTATTCATGTACACGCTGTAATACGGGCTGGCTTTTGGGTATGTTTATAGCTGTGTTTGATAAAGCCTATGGTAGATACTCCGTCTAAGCGCAACGTTGAGCGGATTACCGTCCGTAAATTGGTATGAGCTAGGGACCTTTGATTAATCTGTGTTACCAGTAATGGCACAGAAACGTGGTTTCGAACTATAGGCCTCATGAGAAGGCTTAAATTCGGTCAGGGGCTATGCTTGGTATTTCTCTACGAGATCGAATCAGAAATAAGGAGATTCGTAGGCAAATCAGAGTCACTGGCAAAGTTTTGGCAGAGGATTATCAAGCTGAAATCGCAGTGGGCGGGCACATAGCTAGAAGAAGTGACGGCATTTAGGACAGAAAGGTTCTCGAGTGGAGATCACGCATTGGAAGAACTTAATACACGGAAAGACGACCTGATAAAGGTTGCTTTTAGCTGTTGTGCAGGCCGCAGAAGTTCGGTCACTCTGGTAATAATTGGTTTTTTTAAATAGAAAGTTTAACTGGGGTTCTTAGCTATTAAAATAACCGCGTCGGAACCCCGGGAACTACGACGCCACAGTCAATTTTATAACACCCCTATTTTTGCATCAGGGTTGAGTAAAACAAGTGCAGCTAACTGGAAACTTATAGTAAGTGTCCAGCTTAGTTTAGTCTAAAATAAATTAAATCTCGCGAACTCTGAATTCAGTTTCGCAGAAAATTCACAAACCAAATACTAAATGTTGTTAAATCGTTTCAAAGTTTTGTATAGTTTAGTTATTGCTAGAATACTGAAGGTTCTATCTTTGAGCCATGGAGCGTACCATGTTCGGCATATCTCTACTCCATTGATTCATATATTATAAATAATAACTCTTTATTGCACACAAATAACGGTACAATGAGCGGTATTATCGCTAAACGCGATCTCTTCCAGACAAACTTTGCATTGACAGGATAACTAAAATTAAAAGACGGCGGTGTACGAATAAATAGATAAATATTGCTGGACATTTCACACAGCGCTATCTAGCCCCAAACTAAGCAGAGCTTGTACTATGAGAACCAGATACCTGATAGAATACTTAAATACTTTTTTTTTGTAAATACATACTTATAATATATTGAAAAACACACAGACACGGAACAAATATCTGTAGATCATGCAAACATTTGTTCCGCGGCGGGAATCGAACCCGCTACCTCTTGCGTCTCAGCCGGCTTCAACATCACGCGTGGCGTGCGCAACGGAGGTCGTCAAAAACCTTTAACATACATAAAGATAACCTATAAAATACAATATACCTATTTATTATACCTAATGAATATAAACTTAAATACATACAAATAATTATACTGAGAAAATTTTCGTGATTGATTTTAATCGTTATTATAAATACGGGATTTACACATATGTACCTACAATGAAGAATGTCGACTCTAACAGTTCTGCAGTGGCGGAACATGCCCTAGATTCTGATTCGACGCACTACATACGTTTCGACAAGGCCCGTGTCTTAGCGAGAGAGAAGTTCTTCGTTCCTCGCAAGATCCGAGAGGTGATAGAAATAAGTCGTGTGCCAAACTTTAACAAAGATAGAGGATGGGTTCTACTGCTAGCCTGGATGCCATGTCTTCATGATGCAAACGACAGAGTGAATGCACCTGATAGAGATATAGTTAGTGTTGTGTGTTTGCCTGTACCGAGAACTACCGAAGAGAGCAACAGTGATGATAATGATGATGATGCAGCCTGTCAACACGTTGGACCATCGTTGGCGCAACCCCCACCACCGCGCCCGTCTACTCGCGCGCAAAGGGCTGCGGGCGTAGTGCGAGGCGAGACGTTATTCGGAGCGGATCGCACTCACCCTGATCAAGGTTCACGAATTAAACCAAAACGTTGTCGGTTGAAACACCGATAAAACGGTACGTGATAAATCCCGTAATTATAATAATGACATATTACACTACTATTATAAATGCGAAAGTTTGGATGTTTGTTTGTTTGTTTCTCAATCAAGCCGTAACGGCTGAACCAATTTCGATGAAATGTGGTATATATGTAGATTATAACCTAGATCACTACATAGGCTACCATTTATCCTATAAATCAGTTCCCACGGGATATAAATGGGGTGTCAAGTCAAATTGCAACAGCGAGTTTAGCTTTATTTCTAGGTTACCTACACATTTAGTAGTGTAACGCGTACGAAATCGCGGGCAACAGCTAGTAAAAAAATGCAGGATCTATCACGTACCGTATCAGGGTGAGTGCGTACCACTCCGAACTACGTCTCGCCTCGCACACTGATAAAACGTACATGATAAATCCTGTATTTATAATAATGATTGAAATAAAACACATAAACAATAACAGTTCAGAGACAAAGAAAATAAATGCTTGTGTACCTTGGCTTTGAAAATAGGAAGAGATTTGGACAATAATTAATAATAAATAATATAAAAATAATAATAATAAAATGATAATAAGGTAGTAGATATTGGAGACCGTATTGCCAGGCGACACGCAGGACATTTAGCCAAACTTGGTGGTGTAAGGTAAGGCCCAGACCGAATGGCAAAGTGAGAGCAAAAGAGGCCGTGCCTGGCAGACCATTATTCCGGTGGGTGGATGATAAAGAGGCCGCAAAGGGCCTGGATGCGAATAGCACAGGATCGGTTGAAGGAGGCTTATAATATAACAGTAAGATATCACATGACATCCACTGCTAAACATCACACTAATATTATATATGCGAAGTTTGGATGTTCTTTTATTTGTTTGTTTGTTTGTTACTCATTCACGTCATAACGGCTGAACCGATTTCGATGAAATTTGGTATGTACGTACATTATAGTCTGGATTAACACAAAGGCTACGTTTTATTGACAAACAATGCGTGCGAAGCCGCTGGCGCAAGCTAGTAAGCCTATAAGCCTTCTTTTAGAAGCATCAGACCGTTGATGGTTCAGATTAGGGCAGGATTGCACAAGTTTAGGAAGGTACCCAACAGTCAGTATCTGGCTGCATTTTATTCAAAACCATAGAGAAAAAGACGAAAAAGAATGAAGTAACGCAACAACCGACCATGGCGCAGTGGGCGAATAACCGGCTGAGACGGAGGAGCCAGCGGGTTCAATTCCCGCCGCGGAATAAATGTTTGCATAATCTATAGATATTTGTTCCGAGTCTGGCGAGATCTCCAAACTAACTTGGGCATATCGGTGTTGTATGTATGTATGTTTGTTTGTCCAAGGATAACTTTCGAAGTGTTTATCAGATCATTGTGAAATTTGGTATACATAGGTTTATGACTCTTTAAACTGATATTTAGTACCATTAAGTACGCAATCTCGTAATTTAAACTAGCGATACTTTTAGAAGCATCTAGATTTCTGACTGGTCTTGGGCCAAATAGTTTTATCTTGTTCATATGTGTGACCTGATTTTCGTAATTTAAACTTTAGTGAACTTTTGGTCGCATTACGATCTACTCGTATAGAGAGCACCTTCAGTAACGTCAAACATTGCATTGACAGGTCGCAACTTAAATTTAACTTGTTTTAATTACGGGAATTGGCTGTTATCAATAATTAACCTTATATTGTAGTAACAATAGTTCAATCTCGTTTAACATAAAAGTATACGACTGCCAACGTCCGGGTATACCACTGTAGGCAATTTTCGTAAAGTGCTGAGTGTTTCAGGCTTCGTTATTTTCAGCGGTAAACGCTATCCTTTGAGAGCATAATTAAATAAAAACTCAGTTACAGCTAGTCCTAAAGCCAGCAAGATAAAAATAGAAACTCCGTTGTTTGATGGACAAAGGTTTTTTATTGAACATACCTACAACAAATTAATTTGAATCGGTAATGACATCTCTAGTATTTTTCAAACTTTCGCGATCACTGTACATAATTACTGATTTAAACGGGTATTTATCGCGTATGTACCTTTTTATTTGTTATCCCGACGTTTCGCATGTCTGCCCGAGATGACGGCTGTTGCAACATAGTTGAAACGTCGTGACATACGCGATAAATCCCCGTTTAAATCAGTAATGACGTCTCTAGTCTTCAATATTTTGTTCCAGTTTAGTGGCTGTCGCGCTCAGTTGTAATTAAGTCCAGAGGGACGTAAGTTTGAGACAACACCTATCTATATCTATATGTATCTGACGTCAATTAAATGGTGAAGTCAGTCGGATGTCGTCACCATACTTCAGGTCAGTGACTAATTCGATATATGTTAAGGACCAGTGCAGTGTCTTAAACACCAGTGTTCGCATTTTTTATAAAAAGTATTGGTCTCTAAATTTACTGACTATTCAAATTTTCAGAAAACGTTGCCTTTTTAAACTTAATGAAGTCAAGCGAAACAGCTAGTTCACTGAATAATAGCCTTTTTAAAATATCACAAAATATATCGCCTTCACTTAGTCAAGAAGCTGATTCAACTCCGCAGCAATATTGCGAGAGATTATTCAAAACTCCTTTAAAAAAGTTGTACCCGACGTCATTATTTTAAGTCACTTTTCAGCTGTTTTTCCATTATTTTTACCGCCGGAGAAACCATTTCTTATAGATACTTGTACGCGACTACAAAAAATCGCGGCATGCCGCAGACATTAAGACTACTATTACAATGTACTGTAATAAATTGCTCCTAAAATCTAATGCTAATAAAATCCTCGCTAAATTGGGTTTTATTGGTCGGTGCTCTTGGTCTAATCTCGCAGTGTAGTAAAACTAATTGAAATACTTAGTTGCGAAAGAATAAGTTTGAATTTTGCGACTTAATTGATCCACGTGTTGTTGAATATTGAGTTTGAAATAGGATTTACAAATACCGTAGCGGCTAGTCGCGAAATTGCTTCCTGCGAAAGATGTCTAAGTCTTCACTCATTACATTATAAGACGTGAAGTTTTCCACAGAAATAACGGTTTTAAAGTGAAAAGTACGGTTTAGTAAAAGGACAATTTACTATGAAAGTGCAGACATGAGAGCTGAAAGGACTTGACATAATTCAAAGTGCGCTGGTGGTGGAAATGTTCTTACTTCCCAAGCTACTTACTATCTAAGCTGTAAAAATGTATATGTACCTACATGTAAGCAAAATAAACTAGTGGTTCGCCCCGAACTGAGATCTCGCGAGTCTCCCATAAAAACAAAAATATATATGTATACGTAATCTTTGGCTATAAAATAGTGCCACGAAATAAACATCCACATTAATTGACCTACAGTTTAATTCAAATTACAGGTAACGGGAGTTCATGTTAGTTTGTTACTTTTTTTGGGGTAGAAATTGCAGTTATTCTAGATTACAGACTTTTGCCTATATTTGTGTCACTAAAGCTACTCGCATACCATATTTCAGTACTGTGGGATCACTGGTGTACCCTGTGAATTTTGTCAAAGTTCCATTTTTATGATGGCTAATAATTTAAAAACTACAATGTTTAAACTATAAATAAAAACGGGGTCAAAATGTATTCACAAATACATTTGATTAGACGTATCACTTGACCGGATAGTCTCATTTTTTTTTAACCTTCTTGAACACCAATATTCAACAACCCCCCACATTTTTAGCTCTAATAAAATAAAATAAAACTATGTCATCACTACCTACCTATTTACCAAATTTCACGATGATGGGATTAACGCTTCGAAAGTTATTCTCGGACAAACAAACATACATACATACATACTTACATACATACATACATACTTACATACATACTTACATACATACATACAACGCCGATTTGCCTAAGTTGATTTGGAGATCTCGCTTCGCTCGATCAAATAACAATACACAATGAAATACAAGTGGCAGCCTTATCGTTAACAGCGTTCTCTTCCAGACAACCTTTACATACATAGACTGCTAAACACATAATCCTTCTTTTTGGCTTCGCCGTCGGGTATAAAGTATTTTCGTCCAGCCACTCCCACATTTCTGTAAAATGCAAAGAGAAATGATAACTCAATCAGCCAACCTGAGCTTTTAATTAAAATTTAATCCGCAAGCCAATTTCAATAATTCGCCATTTTTATTTTCAAAAGTTTCCACACTTTGCCAATGGGAGTTCACAATAAAATAGTTATTAAAGTTTCTACAATTGCTTTTCAATAACTGTTTATAAAGTTTTTGCGAAATAAAATATGTAACTTTAAAAGCAATTTGCAGGCAATTTTAAGTATACTCATTCAAGTTTTTTATTGAAATGGTCAATTTTCAAAGTGTACGTTTCAGTTGAAATATTTATACGGCGAATAAATAATATGGAGTTTGTATTCTCGAGAAAACTTATGCAGTGTGGTGGGCTTGTAGCCGACTGAGACGTAAAAAGTTGCAGATTCACAAATGTTCACATGATCTGCATACAGTTGTTTCGGTTCCATGTAATGGTTTTCGAAATGTTTAAGGAATAAGTACTTAGGTGCTAATAGGTACATGTTTGTACCTCGTATATGCAGCGACTCAAGGAACTTGTCGACCTCGCCGGCTAGGTAGGTGTATCTGTGAAGTGTTTGCTTTGTCTAATGTGGATGACTCAGAAATGACCCAGGTGATTTCGTCGTCTGGATCTCCGAGAACGTGTCTCGGTTGACGGAGAGTTTAAGTGAAAACTTGAACAATTACGAGATAAACAGAGGTGTCGGTAACGGTAACACTGTCGCGAGTTCAATGGTTTTTTCCCATCTCAAAAAATGGCCAACGCGCCTAAAGAAGTTTTCACTACGTATATACAGAGGTGTCGGTAATGGTAACGGTAACAGTGTCGCGAGTTCAATGGTTTTTTCCCATCTCAATCAATCAATCAGTGCCCAACGAGCCTAAAGAAATTTTCACTTCAAAAAATGCATTTATTGCTTCATAAACAATTTAGGGCGTTTCTCTCCTATGCCCATCCTGGCAATGGCCCAAGCCGAGGTACGTACCTAAGTGGTGCCCTTGCGCTAGTTGCCTCATCAAAAAACTTACAGGGCGTAGCGCCATCTGCGCTCGCCAAAAGTTCGGTTAAGCTGCAACAGCCTCAGAGGCCAACAGCGAGAATAGTCCATCCGAAAAATAAAAAAAAAAAACAAGTTTAACTTCTGTCGGCACTCCCGGAGTGCCTTTTTTTACAATATTAAATAGCCTTAATATTTTAAGCCTTTGCCCAACAGTGGGAAAATATTGGCTAGTAAAAAAAAATAACAACAACAATATTATGAATGTATGTATGTAATATGTATGTATGTATGTTTGTATTTACCTGTGTTCCACCGTAGCGGCTAAACTACTCATCCAATTGTAATGAATGAGGTGTCAATCAATTCGTTATCATGAACCGGGTGATATAGGCTACATTTTTAGCCCACTATAGCAAAGACAAAAGGAAGGGTTATGTTTCTAGCAGTCTAGGGATGTATCTTCTATTGTAGCGCCTAAACTACTCATCCAATTTTGTTGAATGAGGTTTTAATCGATTCGTTATTATGGTCCGAGTGACATATACTACAATCGATGTATATATTACGAAGTCGGGTTTCAGTTTTTAAACTTAGCTTGTTTAAAATCCCCATAATTATTCTACAGTCTTCTTCATAAAATGATTTTTATGATGATCCGGATATATTTGAAATTATGTTTCCTTCCAGATACCTAATTCAACATTGAGGGTCCCTTTAAATCGAGAACAAGGACAAAGCCTTTCTTAAAAGCCTTATTTTCGAATCGTGTAACGTACCTATCGCTATAAATAGGTAAGTAGATAGCTAATGTATTAAAAGCGTCTTTTCCTACAACGAAAGCCCATATTGTTAATTTCAACCTCTCAGTCTGACTGATTTTTTATGCAACATTCAGATGGAATAAAGATAGAAAAAACGTTTATTTTGTCGCCAACGTACACAAAAATCTCTAAGCTAAAGTATACATTGTGACAAAACTAGCCACCACTTAGTATGTGCTTGGCAGATTGGCGCAGCGAATGATATTAAGTGGTAACTATCGCCTATAGAAAAACATTGCCTTGTAGGTCACGCACCTTAGAAACATGCCCTACGCCGCACTGCCCTGCGTCCATCAATTTGAAGTATACAGGTGTAAAGCCTTATGTCATGTCGTGTATGCAATTTCATTGGAACTCATACTTTTCAAACCGAAACACAGCAATGCGGCTTGGTGGCTGGTATAGATATGGTGGTATTACTTCTCCGGGCAAAGCCTTTCGCAAAAAGCACTACTTTGAAACATTGTTTGTACTTGTTTGTTACGTTTTCAATGATATTTGGTATAAAGATAGATTATTCAATTTAATTTATTTATTTATAATTAGAACGTTACAATAACCTATTATTATATAAATTTATTTTTTTATTTTATTCATTGTGTTTATTATTGATTATCATTACTTTTGGATCACCCCCCGTATATTAATGATCTTCCCCATCTTGTAAGGGACGATCATGAGGTTGTATTGTTTGCAGACGACACGTCACTTTTATTTAAATTAAAGCGACGACAAACCGATTTTGACGATGTAAACAATGCAATCTCTAAGGTGGTAAAATGGTTCAATGTAAACAATCTACTTCTAAATGAAAAGAAAACAAAGTGTATTAGATTTATACTACCTAATGTTACAAAAGTTAAAGCATATATAAAAATCAAAGACGAGGAGTTGGCTCTTGTGGACACCACCGTATTCTTAGGTATAACCCTAGATAATAAGCTTCAATGGGGCCCTCACATTGATGGGTTGTCGAAGAGACTTAGTTCTGCGGCATACGCAGTCAAAAAGATCCGTCTTTTTACAGACACAGACACAGCTAGACTAGTTTACTTCAGCTACTTCCACAGCATTATGTCATACGGTATACTGCTGTGGGGGAGTGCTGCAGATATAAACAGCGTTTTTGTGCTGCAGAAGAGGGCTGTTCGTGCAATTTATAATATGGGCCCCAGAGAATCATTACGCAATAAGTTTAAAGAAATAAATATTATGACATTCCCTTGGCAATACATCTATGAAAATCTAATGTATGTTCACAAAAATATTAATTTGTTTAAGAAAAATAGCGATAATCATAATTTTAATACTAGAAATAAAGATAAACTCGCTGTTGCTACTTGTAGACTCCATAAAGTTAGTAAATCGTTTAAAGGGCAAGGTGTACGCTTTTATAACAAACTCCCAAGGGATGTACAAAAATTGACAATTAACAAATTTAAAAACGTAATTAAACAAAATCTTTATAAAAGGGCCTACTATAAAATATCGGATTATTTAGATGATAGAGAAGCTTGGGATTGAAATTGCTCCAACTCGTTCAAAATGTTACAATTTAGACGTAATTTATGTTCTGTATTATGTATTGTAAAAGGATCATTAAAAAAAACAACCAGCCTTGTTTCTTGCCTTTCTTTCCTGGCTTGGTCGCGAAGGAACAGGCAGTAAAATTGACGTTTCAAAGTGATCCTTGTGATTTTAATGAATAAAAAAATTAAAAAAAAATAAAAAAAAAATAAAAGGTACTATAGGCGTCCTTGTAGCTGAAAGTGATCTGTTCCAGACAACCATTTTACATTCATTAAAGGTGCTCCTCGATGCGTTCCAAGATGGCTGGTGGACCGTGGCAAGTGATCGTGAGATATGTAGACCTTTGCCCAGCAGTGAGAAAGTATAGGATAAGAAAAAAAAGTCTTTTACAGTTTGCAGAAGTTTTTTTTTTAATTGAGTAGAGCATCGTTTGACCGCAATCTCACCTGAGGGTAAGCGATGATGTGATCTAAGATGAAGCACGAAGATCTAGAAGAAACCTATTTACTCTTACCTTAAAGAGGCTTGGATTATATTCTTTAGGAAAAACAGACGACGATAAAGTGTTCCATACCTTGTAAAACCTAACTCCATACCTAGGTAAAGTGTTCGACTAGGTACGGATGGTACTGAGCCGTGCGCCTGCTTGTCCTTTGATGGAAGGGAGATGGTGGGATTAGATCGTATAGTTCCTGGGCACATTCCCCAAAATGTATTCTGGTGGGGTGGGGACCCCTCACTATAATTACATCCAGTCCCGACCAGAACCACTTCCATTTCCTGTAAAAGCCTTTTTGCGTGATAACTGTATCCCTTAACTATGTGTTCAAAGCCTTATTTGGGATATCGGATGCAGTGGAATGTGTTAGAACCAGGATTCTGTGTCGTTAAATGTTACGTTTTGTGACCCAAGTAATCAGAGTCTAGCTTTTATTCAATTCTGTGTTTATAGAAAAAACTTTCATGAAAATAATAATGAAAACATGAATAACAATCCGTATACGACAATACGTGAACCGAAAACTTAGTAACAATTTTAAATCTTAAAAAATTAAGTTAAAACATACATACTACTGGTTCGCCCCGAACTGAGGTCTGGCGAGTCTCCCATAAAAACAAAAAAATATTATTCATAATCTTTGACAAATAAAATAGTGCCACGAAATGCATAACCACCTTGACCTAAAGTTTCATTTAAATGACAAGTAACGGAAGTTCATGTTAATTGGTATTTTTTAGGGATAGAAATTGCAGTTATTCTGGATTTCAGACTTTTTCTACATTTGTGTCACTAAAGCTACACGAATACCAAATTTCAGCACTGTGGGGTCACTGGTGTACCCTGTGAATTTCGTCAAAGTTCAGTTTTTATAAAGGCTAATAACTCAAAACGTACAAAAATTTAACTGAAAATAAAAATGTACTACTAAATACCTTTTATTCGACGTCCTATTTGACCCAATAGTCTTATTTTGTTATATTCCCTCATTAACTCCAATATCTCAACATTTTTAGCACATTTAGTCACACCAGGATTGTGCCAACACTACCTACTAAGTTTGGATTGTACTAAGTTTCACGATGATCGGATCAACGATTCAAAAGTTATCCTCGGACAAACAAACATACATACATACAACTCCGATTCGCCAGTTGATTTTGAGATCTTGCTTCGTTCGACCAATTACGGTTGAATGTCGACCACTGTGCACGCTTGGCAACTAGTAATAATACTAATAACATTGGATTCAACGATTAATCGTTCGATAGTTGCCGGTAGGTGACACCGTCGCCGTCGGCCAATCCTCCGAATCCAATTCCTCAGAATGGCTGATAAATGCTAAACCGCTGTGTTTTCCGCGACAAGGCCGCCCATATCACACTAATATTATATATGTGAAAGTTTGGACGTTTGTTTATCTGTTTGTTACCCAATCACGTCGTAATGTCTGAACCGATTTCGATGAAATTTAATGTGTTGGTAGATTATGACCTGGATTCATAGTACATAGGCTACTTTTTATTGGCAAACAATGCGTGCGAAGCCGCTGGCGGAAGCTAGTTTTGTATATATTGTTTGATGTCCATCCAAAGGTTGTCTGGAAGAGATCGCTTTTAGCGATAAGACCGCCCATTGTACCGTTATTTATTGTTTATTTCCTTTGTTACTGTATTTTTGTTTGGTGTGCAATAAACAGTATTTCATTCATTCATTCATACGCCATATTCTGTTTTATCCACCACAATCCCTCCCATATTCCGTAAGCTTGAAAAACATATTATTAGTTGCACACTAAAAATCAATTTTAATTCAACTTTTAGAACCACGTACTAAAAATCAATTATTTCAATAAGCTTAATTTCAATCAAATTTTAGTTATTGTATTTTTTGCTGTAAGGAGTTATCGATCTATCTTATAAGTCTAACACGGTGACCAAAAAATTACCAGTAACATAACAAACGCCATATTCTGTGTTATCCACCACAATCCTTCCCATATTCTGTAAGCTCTCATGCGGAACACTTTAGGTACAGTCGGAAACAAAATGTAGATTATTGATTTAAATTCCGTTTAATACCTATGCTGAAGCGGAACTATAAATAAATAAATAAATAATGCTGGACTTTTCAAACAGCGCCATCTAGAACCAGCTTTGCTAGCTGGTATTATTAGAACCAGATAACTGATATAATGTACGGTATACGGGGTTTTTGTAAATACTTGCATATTATTATAGAAAAACAACCAGACCTGGACAAATACATATCTATAGATCATGCAAACATTTGTTTCGCGGCGGAAATCGAACCCGCAACGTCCTGCGTTTCAGCCTACTGCGCCACAGAGGTCGACAAACGGCTATAGAAGCGTGGGGGGTCCGATAACGAGGTAAGAGGATGACAGTAGTCAAGGTAGTCAAAGTAGCATACTTATTTCTGTCGCCAATCAGCATTACTGTTTCGGTTTGAAGGGTATGGTTTCCGATGAAATTACTGGAAAATGAGGCTTTACACCTATATGCCTCAAGTTGATGGACGCGCGGTGCATTGTAGGGCACGTTGCTCCGGTGTGACCTACGGCAATACTTTGTTATAGGCGATAGAACATCAGGTGGGCAAATATGCTTGTTCAATCTCCAATCGTATAAAAAACAAAAAAAAGTGGTGGTCCGTCGATAACTACGACTCGTTGATCGAGTCGAGAACGAATCGTAGTCTGTTACTGACGGTTTAGGAACCCGCCCTCAGTCAAGCGCAGGGCCGTAGTGGATGGCATAAACTTAGGAAGGCTTCTACCCAGCTGAGGACGATGATGATGATTAGAATTGTTAATATTAGTCAACTTTTGTCACTAACTGTACTTTTCATGTCCAAATTGTCCATTTTCGATTTTCACAAATAGTACTCTTAGCTCATATCGCTCAGTTAAACGGTTATAGCTTCTGAATTGAGAGCACTAATGGCCTAGCGGGAGAAAAGACTCAACACAATCGATCGCGGGTTCAAATTCCGATCGTACAAAATCTTCAAGACCTTATCCCTCCTTACAGACCACCGCCGGATAAGCAGACGTACCGTAAATAGCACCCATACCTGGTCGGCATACCACCTTGCCGTACCAAATGATTTGCTTCAACTTTCCTTGTTAGCACGAGTAAGGAGTGGAACTCACTTCCGGCGTATGTTTTCCGGACCAGTATAGTCTCGGATTCTTTAAGTCCAGAGTGAACAGGTTCTTTCTAGGCAAGCGTGCTCTATCTTCGACCACACCATCACTTACCATCAGATGTGGTAGTGGTCAAGCACTTGACTATCACCAAAAAAAACTATAAGTGAAGAATTTATACATTTTTAGGGTTCTGTAGTCAGAGTAGTTTCGCCATGTAAGTCTGTCTGTCTGATCAACCAGTTTTATTCGAAGACTATTGGTACTGTAAAGCTGGAATTTGGCATGATATTACGTTTTGTAGCCATCTAGTAAGTTGTAGCCTGCCGTAAAATTTAGAGTCTTACAACAAAAAAAAATTAAACACTGTATAGCGCGTGTTTAAACAAATCATATACTAAAAATGGTACAGATTTTTTTAAACATGCGTTTAGCAGTGTTTGATTTTTTTGTGCGAACAAGGATGTTATTTATGTGATATAACTACAAATTAACGAAGCTTAATTTTATTACAGCTCCAAGGAACAGTTAGGTCTACGTATTTGATATTAATTTCAACTTGATACCTCTCACTCGTTTCTGAGAAAAAGGGTCTTGACAGACGGACAACGAAGTGACTCTATGAGGGTTCCTTTTTCATTTTTGAGGAAGGGAATCCTAAACATAATAATAATACACATACATAAATAAAATAGATTATATTACATAATAAAACATAAATGCTCAATTTTTTTGGCTATTTTGATGAAATATAATTTCAAACAATACCACAATTTAATAAACAAAAATAAAAAAGAAATCATCGCAATTTCAATAAAAAAACTCGACGGTCAATCCCCTTTAGCAAAAACAATAATTTCAACAAAATATGAAAAGAATCACTAATCAGATTCCATCATTTTGGACACAGAATTCGAACGATAGCTGGTACATTAAAAATAATATAACTTATAACGAATAAAAATCAAAACTCATTTATTTCTCAAATCAAGCAATAAGTATACATATAACAAAACATAAATTAAACATTAACATTATACATTTTTATTAAACTTAATTAAAATTCAATTATATAATGGCTTGTACAGTGAGTATTGGCGTGCAGTACCTACACTAAGTACAGGACTTGTGCTCCTGTACTAGTCCTGTACTGTAAATAAAATGTTTAATCGATAAAATGTTGCGGCAATTGAAGAAACAGTTGAGTCATCTAAAGATCGTTGTAAACGATCTATAATAGCTCCATTGTTTCATACCAGGCGGAAGTGTCCCCATAACACTGACTGCATTGTCATCCTTAACAAAACATTGCCTCGTAGGTCACGCACCTTAGAAACGTGCGCTACTACGCACTGCCCTGCGTCCATCACCTTGAGGTATCCAGGTGCAAAGCTTCATGTGCCTGTAATTTCAACAAACCGAAACACAGCACTGCTGCAAGGCGGCATAAATAGGTATGGTGGTAGTTCTTTTTTTTATTATAGCTAAGCGCTTGACCACTACCTCACCTGATGGTAAGTGATGGTGTGATTGAAGATGGAGCACGCTCGCCTAGAAATAACCTATGGATTGGATTAACCGGTGGTGGAAGGGGGAAGGAGAGATAAGGTCAAGAAGATCTTGCGCACATTCATCAAAATGTATCTTGTAAAACTGAAAGTCTGGCTACTCGGCGTCTGTGCTCTAAACTTTGTAAATTGGCTTCCAAGTTTTTCCCCGGGTGAGCTTTATTAAGACTACATTTAAACGTTTGACTATTATGGGTATAAAAAGTAAGTTAACAATATAGCGACCCGATAGGCGGGATGAGCTGGATACCTAATGATAAAGACATGGCAAAAAAACAGCCATGACTGTGAACGTTGGCGGCATAAAAGTCACAATGCGTTTTTTTTTATCATGAATATGTTTTCGTTTGATTACAATCTTACCTGATGGTAAACGATGTTGTGATCTAAGATGAAGCACGAAGATCTAGAAGACACCTTTACCTAAGCCACGTGAGGTACGTACTGTACATGTGAAAGGGATGGCCTGACTAGCGATAGCGAAGCGACATCAATTTGGCTTAGGTAATAAGGCTACCGGATGTAGTCTTTAGGAAAAACGGACGAAGGTAAAGTATATGCTAGCCATTCTAACCCCGCTGTGGTTTTACCCTCAATTCAGTTTATTTCCTTCTGAATAGCTTTGATTCTGCCAATCGCGAGGTAATGAAGGACCTTGGTCTAAATAATATTATTTCCAACCGTCTTTCGTTACAAATTCCGATAAAATCCGATCGACTTTTTACAAAAATTGCAATTTCTGTTCTAATTTGTATCCTATTATAGAAATGAACTTGAGAATTATACGTTTTTAGCTCCGAGCCTCGGCTTTGTTCGCATATTTTCCGGATGAAAAATAACATGAATTATTATTTGAAAGGGGTCAACATTCATCATCATCATACCAGTCATAGGGCGTCCACTGCTGAACATAAGCCTACCCCATATATTTCCAGAGCGACCGATTTTGTGCGGACTGTATATAAGAATACGACTTCCATCAACCTTTTTCAGGTCGTCTATCCATCTAGTAGGACGTCCAGTGCGTGGTCTTCACTCGTAAATTGTGTAAAATGTCTAGCATTATTGAAGTAAAAACTTCTTCAGGCGCGTTGGGCATTTTTGAGATGGGAAAATACCATTGAATTCGCGACACTGTTACCGACACCTCTGTATACAATTTGAGATGAAAAAACCGTTATCGTTACCGTTACCTACACCGTTCCTGACGATTCAAAAAATACACACGTAAATGTTCAAGTTTTCACTTCTGTCGGCACTCCCGGAGTGCAACTTTTTATCATCTTATTTTATAACCTTAACCCTCCAACGGCTACCAATTATCAATCAATTTGTATGATAACTTTGTATGAACGTCAACAACAACAAATAATCTAAAAATCAACCATTATGCCAAAAATGTCAGTCATATCACAATGAGTTATTATTAATAAACCCGATTTCTTTTTATATTTGAAAAAAATACATTCAGAAACACTAGTTAACCCTGGATCAATTTCGACAGGACGATATTCCAATGTTATATTATTTGGTTTTCCTGTTCTTTGGTAGTATTTTGACACCTGTCAAATTCGACCTATTTCATTTCCACGAGTATAGCAACGGAATCAGTATATAAGCCCTCCGTCTTATTTAGCATTTATTCCTTTATCCCCACATAAAAAAGGCTTTTATATATCTCATTTCGTCGTCAAAGGCGAAAAGCGGGCACGTTCAAGTAAATATCAGCGCCTAATTCAAAGAGACAAAAAAATTACCTTAAAGGGAAAAACCGCACGAGAATGATAATGAGGAGAGAGCGGGGTAAATTGAACAAAATTACGAAGTAAACACCAATAAGTAATCACCGAACAATACAATTCTTTAAACTAAATATTGGATGCTACTTAATTTGAAAAGCAATTAAAGATACTAAAACAAGAAAAATATTTGATGGAGCGAAGTGAGGATAACTTTCGAAGCGTTGGTCCGATCGTGAAATTTGATACATAGGTAGGCAGTGATGGTACAATTTTGGTGTGACTAAATAAGCTAAAAATGTGGGGGGTTTATCGAGATATTGGGATTCAAGAGGGGTAAAAAAATGAGACTATTAGGTCAGGTGGAACGTCAAATGAAAGGTCTTTTTTAGAACATTTCGACTCCGTTTTTATTTTTAGTAAAGTCACTTGTAGTTTGAGTTAATCCATAATAAAAACTGCACTTTGACGAAATTCACAGGGCACAATAGTGACCCCACAGTGCTGTAATTTGGTATGCGTGTAGCTTAAGTGACACAAATATAAGCAAAAGTCTGTAGTCTAGAATATCTGTAATTTGTACCCCAAAAAAGAGTAACTAATTAACATGAACTCCCGTTACCTGTAATTTGAATGAAGCTTTAGGTCAAGTAAGTTGGTTATTTATTTCGTGGCACTATTTTGATGGTCAAAGATTACGAATAATATATTTTTGTTTATATGGAAGACTCGCGAGATCTCAGTTCGGGGCGAACCACTAGTTACTATTATACCAACATAAAAAATGTATAGCTGCCACCCGCACCGTCTCACGCGTGGTTTGTAAAAACAATACCCTCCTGTGCAGTCGGGTATAAAACACCATTCTCAATCCAGTCATAATCTGTCATAATACCCAATTTCATCGAAATCGGTCTAGCCGTTTAGTCGTGAAAACGTAACAAACAGACAGATAGACAAAGTTACTTTCGAATTTATAATAAAAGTTCTAACGAAGAGAAATTACCATAAATAGTTGCAGTCAAGGTGTCTCTAGAAAGAAACGGGAAAATTTAATTCTGAACGGAAAATTAATGAAAAACTTGGTATGAATTATAATGGGAAGGAATTAATTACGAACCACTTAGCCTTCTTATACAGGGGGCCTTCTATTCTAAGTATAAATTTAATTTAACTTTGGTATATTTATGTTGATTCAAAAAAGGTAATTGATATGAGAACAATAGATATGTATTATTAGCTAGCCTAAAATAACTAGTGGTTCGCCCCGAACTGAGACCTCGCAAGTCTCCAACAAAACAAAAAAAAAATATTATTCATTATCTTTGACTAATAAAATAGTGCTACGAAATGCATAACCAAACTTGACCCACAGTTTCATCCAAATTACAAGTAACAGATTTCGTGTTAATTGGTTACTCTTTTTAAGGGTATAAATTGCAGTTATTCTGGATTTCTGACTTTTCCCCATATTTGTGTCACTAAAGCTATACGAATAATAAATTTCAGCACTGTGGGGTCAGTGGTGTGAATTTCGTCAACGTTTTGTTTTTATTATAACTAATAACTCAAAAACTACAAAGATTAAACCAAAAATAAAAACAGAGTCGAAATGAACTAATAAAACACTTTCATTTGACTTCCCACTTGACCTCTCATTTTAATTTTTTTACCCCACTTGAACTCCGTTATTTCAACAACCCCACAACATTTTTAACTCATTTAGTCACACCAAAATTGTGCCATCACTAACCACCTAATACAACCTTTTTCGCTACCTCTGAGGTTGGCAGGTAGAAATTGCTTTTAGCATTAAGCCATGGTGGGCGACCTTTTTTTTATTTATTTAATAAACAAATAAATGGATATAAAGATAGATTCATTGATCCATTGTTACACAAAAATCACAAGAAATTCTTAAACCTAGGAAACTGAGACTAATGCGCGGTGTTACAATAGGCGGACTTATCGTTAAAATGATCTCTTCCAGGCAAAATTTGGATGTACCGGACTGAAACGAACGTTTTACCGATTTGATCCGAAATCCTCGTACGTACGCGTCAATGTGTGCATTCGCCTGTTATTGCTCGTTGAACTGAACTTAATATTTCGGAGAGTATATGCTGCGGAGCTTTTCCAGCCGGTCTGCGGTGCGCCACTGCTACATAGTAGACATATCTACCTCCCATACGCACAAAGCTGTTCTCTTCCACCTTTATCATGCGCACCGTCAAGGAGTGGAACGCCTTGCCTGTGTCTGTGTTTCCTGATAACTACAACCTAGGGGTATTCAAGTCGCGAGTAAATAGGTATCTTCTATGCAAGCGTGTACCATCGTAGACTGCATCATCACTTACCATTAGGCGAGATCCTGGTCATAAGCTGGCATCTAATTTAAAAATAAAATTAAAAAAAAGACTTCTGTATCTATGTATTTGTAGTATTTGGATGAAAACGTTATTAGAAATAACTTAGATTCACGGAACCACTGACAAATGGAGCTAAAATTGCACTGGCACAAAAAACACATTTCACTAGATTTTTTGTGAAATTGGTTTTATTATTCGGCTTTTAATATTTTCATCCAGTATACACACCAGGGATGTTGCGGATGCGGATGCGAACTTTTGAAGGCTCACATCCGCGTATGCAAATGCGGATGCAGATCTCAAGACTTTTTTAAGAAACGTCGTGTTGGTGCAGAAATATAACTAAAATATAAACTATTAACTGCAAAAAACTCGCTTAACATACAATACTTACTGTATACTCACAATAACACTCAAAAACTGCAATGTTCATACGATAAGCGCAAGTAAACACGTTATGATTGATTTACGAGATACAAATGATAAAAAATAACAAACGCGTCGGATCTGGTCACCGCAATCTTCGCTCCTATTCATCAATCAGCACGTGCCCATGGCGAGCGCCACTCGCAAGCCCTACCAAACTTATTTCTTGTCGCATCTGCACTGCATCTGCATCCGCAAGAACATCCGCATCGATTATTGCGGATGGCGGAGGCTCTGCATTTGCAGATGCGGATGCGAATATTCGCAAAATCCCTGATACACACATTGTTTTGTAACAGAATATAATTAAATTGGAGTCTGCCTGCTGGGCACTATGGAAACAATATACTCAATATAAGTACATGTACTGCATAAAGTACATGATAAAATGAGACTTGACTAGATAACTTTTAAGACGATCATGGCTAACATGGCTAAATATTTCATTTATGTCAAAAACAATTAAATAATCGTATCTGAAAAATAAACAAGATTCATATAATTGATCATAATTTGATTCATATAATAGGTCTTTACCTATGAAATTGCCGTTGTTCAGTACTGGTCATCTCAAATAGAAAAAAAGTTTGGAATGGCTTTATATTCTAAATTCATATTAATTTTGTTTTACAAACATGACATTCTTTTTACAAACTCAGTCTTTTGTTTATTGATTAGCGTTGTATGTTCATTGCATTTGAACATTTTTCGTCATAATGGATACTTTAAAAATTCGTGTAATTATGGAATATGAGTTCCGTCGTGGCACCAACGCGACACAAACGGCACGTAACATCAAAAACGTTTACGGAGAGAACTGTGCAAACGAACGCACAACCCGTTATTGGTTTTCCCGGTTCCGTTCTGGAAATTTTGACTTGAAAAATGAAGCTCGTGGTCGTCCGGGGACTGGTCAACAATGATGACTTAAAGGCGATTGTGGAAGCTGATGAAACTCAATCTACAGCTGAGCTAGCAGCAGCTTTTGATGTTAGCATCAAAACAATTTTGATCGATAAATAAACTTGATAGATGGGTGCCCCACGAACTTAACAATCGCCAGCGCAACGTACCCGTCGAGACCTGCCTCGCGCAGCTCAATAGGCAAAGAAATAAAGGAATTTTGAACCGAATTGTTACGTGCGATGAAAAATGGATTCTGTTCGACAATCGAAAGCGCTCAGCAAGTTGGTTAGATACTGGTCCAGCACCAAAGCAATGCCCTAAACAAAAAATGACCCCTAAAAAGGTGATGGTGACTCTTTGGTGGTCAAGTGCGGGTGTGATTCACCACAGCTTTTTACAAAACGGCATGAGCATTACTGCAGACGTGTACTGTGAAGAACTGGAGACAATGATGGAGAAGCTTGCACATCGGCAACCAGCTTTGGTCAATCAGTCGTCCCCACACACGCTCCTTCACGACAATGCGCGACCCCATACTGCACAATAGATAGTCTCCAAGCTGCAAGAGCTGGGGTTGGAAGCTCTCCCTCATCCGCCATACTCACCAGACCTTGCACCTACCGACTATTACTTTTTCCAAAATTTAGACAACTTTTTAGTGGGTAAAAAATTCAATTCCCGAGAGGCAGTACAAAATGCCTTAGAAGAGTTTGTTGCTTCCCGTCCAGCTGATTTTTACAAGAAGGGAATCAATAAACTGCCAATGCGTTGGCAAAGATGCGTCGATTGCATGGGTAATTACTTTGAATAACAGAAATAAAAAAGTTTAAAAAATAAGTACTTTCACTTATTCCATACAAAACGGCAATTTCATAGGTAACCAATATATGTAAAAGTTGAGGAGAAAAGCTAAAGTAGCGAAAACACGATTCCTTAAAACTTCTCGATAGGAAATAATTCTAAAGTCACGTCCAAAATTTACAATGAACGCGTAGCATTCAATAAATACTTAAAATGAGTTCGTAAAACTTTACATACTTATCGATATGTGTCTACATAGCACCTGTGTTTCGATTTTTCATATTATCCAATAGTTTAATTATAAATAATTATTTTATGCAATTTTATTTGGATTTCGCTCTAGTCTCGAGCCTTGAATTAGTCCTCGGACTGCGGGTATTTTTGCATGGAGTGGTTGCACAAGGCATAGATGACTCTTTATATGACCAGCCTAGGAGTTACAACAAAATATACCTAATTAGGTATTTTAAAATAAATAAATAAATATTACTGGACATTTCACACAGCGCTATCTACCCCCAAACTAAGCAGAGCTTGTACTATGGGAACTAGATAACTGATAGAATGCTTATATACTTTTTTTTGTAAATACATACTTATAATAAATAGAAAAACATCCAGACCTGGAACAAATATCTGTAGATCATGCAAACATTAGTTCCACAGCGGGAATCGAACCCGCTACCTCCTGCGTCACAGCCAGCTATTCGCCCACTGCGTCACCCAGGTCGTCAAAGACTTCTAAAAGTGGCTTCCTACGGTCTATGATACGGACGCAGACAAGCCCGCACCGATGTCGGACCGTGGGAAGTGTACCGTACGCGGTATCGCAGACACGTCTGTAGCGGTTTGTCGGAGTCGCCATGAGTCGGTAACATCAAAGGTGCGGGACGAACTCGTGCGAGGCACGTTCTACTTTCTCTTTCGCAGAAATGACAAAATGGCTTCGAATCTCAGATACGTCTAGGATTCAGTCGGCTGTGCGTGGTACCGTCCATAAAATCACAGACCGTAGAAATCTACCTTAAAAATGATTCAAAGCTATGTACTTTGGTTTGTTTAATGGGCCTATTTAAGGATGGACGATCTACGTACGCAGTATTCATAAACACGCTCTTTTATGATAGATTACTCGCGATATAGTAACGGAGGCGAACCGGATATAGCGTGGCTCTAAACAAGCTATATTTTTACTGACATTTGCATAGTTGAATTTATCGCGATAATAATTTACGCCTAAAAGTTAAATATTCCTAGTAAAACTTATCCTCTAGTAACTAATAAATGTAGGAAGACTAGCTTTAATACAACACTATCGTCATCCATGTAGACAAATTCCTTGCTTAGACATTTTAAAAGCATTGCAAAATTTCTAAGCAAGAAATTTCTTTATTATAATAAATACATTTAATAACAGAAAGAATGCGCAATCATTTACAAAAACTTTATAGAAAAATTACAAAATAAACAGTTGAATCATTCAAAGATCGTTGCAAACGAGCTATAGATAGCTCGACTGCTCCAGATCACTACCAGGCGGAAGTGTCACCAAGACACTGGCTGCATTGCGCTGAATTGCAATGCTTATCCGTTGACCCAGATAAGCGCCAGTTCTCCGATCACACGTCGCATAGACCAGACGCTAAGAATAAATTTTGAAATCCAGATACAGGGTAGCCCTTGGACCCAGGGTCTCGATCCTAAATGGTTCAACAACGTAAGCTCTGTCGAGACTTCCATCGCGCCGCATCTAATTCTTAATCTAGGGTAGGAAGATTATGGTATGCACTGACGTACCGCTATGGGGTGTTGACGTCCCGCATTGGAGCAATAGGACCATAATTCTTTAATATATAAAAATCTCGTGTCACGGTGTTTATAGTCACACTCCTCTGAAATGGGTCGACCGATTATAATGATTTTTTTTTTTGTATATTAGGTAGGTATGAGAATAGGTCGTATTTTTCACCTTCCTACCCCCCCCCCCCCCCCATTTTGAAACGCGATTTTAGTATTTTTGTATGAACAATATCCATATTATATATTATTATATCGCGTCACTTTGACAAGAGTGTTTTATATACACATATCAAAAAAGTAACACATAACTTTTTTAGTATTATTTTTTTACTTCGTTTTAAACTTTCGTGGAATGTACCTCCTTTAAATAGTCTACCTCTTTGATAAACAAATAAATACTGACAGTTTTTTTCAGTAAATTATGATTTTAAAAAATACAAACTTTTTTGTCCATTTCAACGGCATTTCATAGATGCGGTTTTATTTCTTATTCAATGAAAAAAAATTAGTAACCGCAGTACTTAATCATTGGTTGTGTGTTGCGAATTTTTTGCCACGAGTTTTTACTGTGTAATGGAGCGTCGTCCTCTTACCACGGGAGAGATGTAAAGAGCTGTAGGGATGCTAGAAATTGAAAACAGTCAAGCCTATGTTGCCCGGCATTTCGGTGTTCATCCAAGCGTAATTTGCCAACACTGGAGGCGTTATTGTGACACAGGTGATCCGTCTGAACAGCACCCAGGCCGAGGGCCACTCGTCGTCAAGTCACTCGCGCAAGAAGAAAACTAATTATAGTCTAACTCATAACAAATTCATAAATAGTTTATATTGTGCATTATTTATACTTGGCGTTACTTATAAGTACAACGTATCTGTTAGTTTCCCAAAATAAAAAATAAATAACAGATAAAAAAGAGATAAAAATGTTTATTGCCAAATGAAAAATACATCATTTTTCCAGGTTACATAAAATATATAAAAATATAAATATTGCGTGACATTTCACACAGCGGTATCTAGCCCCAAACTAAGCAGAGCTTGTACTATGGGAACCAGATAACTGATAGAATACTTATATACTTTTTTTTTGTAAATACATACTTATAATATATAGAGAAACAACCAGACGCGGAACAAATATCTGTAGATCATGCAAACATTTGTTCCGCGGCGGGAATCCAACCCACTACCTGCCTCCTGCGTCTCAGCCGGCTATTCGCCCACTGCACCACGAAGGTCGTCAAGGAATCCAGCAACTAATTTTTTTCAGAGTTTGACAGCGAGACCCAAACTAAGCATGGAGCTTGTATCTTGGGGCTATATATAAATAGACTGGCCATTGGGGGCCGGCCGCACAAGATCGGTCGCTCTCGAAATCTATGGGGGAGGCCTATGTTCAGCAGTGGACGTCTTACAGCTGAAGTGGTGATGACGATTAAGTATATTTGAATGCAGTTACTAGCTCTTGGTTAGAAGAACAGATTTAATGGGCATTTGTTTCAAAACTATGAAACCCTATTAAATAAAACACATTTACAGATGATTAAATATATACCTACTTGAATATTAAAAGCAATTTTATGCCCCACTAAAACTGGGGCATCTTTACGAGCCTACAAAAGTCCTTCTCCCTCTACATAATTACGGGGGAAAACTTCCTGAAATTGAAAACTACGCCCTATAATCATACTTTAATGAGGTAAGTAATTGGTCTAGCGCGAGAGGAATACAAATACGGATAACCGGTTCGCGGTGTGGTACTGCAGAAAATATAACGAGAAAAAAACCGGGCATAAAAGAATATCAAACAGCTATAAGTATTTAAAATGCGGAAGCAAATAGGTTGCATTGTGCAAAATTACTGCATTTCTCGTAATTTTAACTATGATCAACTTTCGGTTTAGCTTGGTTCATCTTCATCATATAATGGCGTCCACTACTGAGCATATGCCTCCCCAGATTTCCAGAGCGACCGATCTTAGGCGGCCTGCACCCAACGGCTCCCAGCAACCTTTATGAGGTCTTCTTCCATATAGTAGGAAGGATTAATCTAAGGATTAGCAAGCTGAAGTGGCAGTGGGCAGGGCACATAGCTCGAAGAACTGACGGCCGTTGGGGCAAAAAGGTTCTAGAGTTGAGATCACGCACTGGAAAGCGCAGCGTAAGACGGCCCCCGACTAGATTGTTTTGGTTAGTTACGTCAAAAGTTACTTAAGGGGCACCGATACTAGTTCAAGATATTGATTGATTGGTTGAAAATACTTTATTGCTCTTATAAAACTAGTAGAAAGGCGAACTTAATGCTAAAGAGCATTCTCTTTCAGATAACCTTTGTGAATTGTAGACAAAGATGTGTAGGTAGTGCACAGAAAAGGAAACTGATGAAAATTTGCACAGGACTAATAAAAATAGCATAATATAGGTACATGTACATACTACATCAATAAACCTACTTAAATACTTCGTATGATAGACTAAACTATACCAATATCAAATAAAAATACATACTTAACAATAGAAGAAGTGAATATGAATAGATATGAATTTGACAATAGTTAAACATTGTCAAAATTTTGATTTTACTTGGTTCTTTATTTGGAGAAAGCATAACTAAGAAAGGCCGTTGAGGCAGAAAGGTTCGCCTCTCGCGTGGAGACCACGCATTGAAATTTGCAGCGTAGGACAGATCCTGACTAGACAGTAAGACTTCCTGAAAAGGGTTGCTGGGAGCCCTTGGCTGCACAGGATCGGTCGCACTGTAAATCTAAACGGGTGGCTTATATTCAGCATTGGACGTCTTATGGTTGATAGAATGATGATGAAATATCTGACGTATTATGAATATAAATGTTCACTTAAACAATTTTGGACTGGAACATAAACGACAAAGGTGACCAAGAATGTTTGATCTGTTTTTAAATTAACTTGAAATACGAATAGACCGGATAACCGGTTCGCGGTGAAGTACAGCAGCCACCGGATATTAACTGAGAAAACGGATATTTTTCAATTTCACATTTACATTCAACCGGGTTCATTATTTGAATGTTTCGTTGGAATTTAAAGTTAAAAGTTCTTGGGACTTTGTTTTCGAATTGTATTTTTAAACTTTGAAATGTTGGCACCGTTTAGTTCAAAATAGGTTTTGATGTAAAACAGTACGTCCAATTATGTATTTATATTTTTATACATACTTTTCTGTGCACTTTCGATACATCTGGAATACGCAAAGGTTATCTAGAAGATCATTCACTTTAGCAATAAGTTCGCCTTACAATTTTTTTAAGTAACAAGCTTTCACGGGCGGCTTCGCACGCGTGCTAAATCAATAAATAAATATTGCTGGACATTTCACACAGCGCTATCTATCCCTAAACTAAGCAGAGCTTGTACTATGGGAACCAGATAACTGATAGAATACTTATATACATTTTTTTTGTAAATACATACATAAAATACATAGAGAAACAACCAGACCCGCAACTATCTGTAAATATCTGTAGATCATGCAAACATTTGTTCCGCAGCGGGAATCTAACCCGCCACCTCCTGCGTCTCAGCCGGCTATTGGCCCACTGCACCAAGGAGGTCATCTCAATAAAAATGCCTATTAATATGAAAAAGGCCGAAATATGTTTTTATGTCCTGAAAGCGTAACAAACAGACACAGAGACAGACAGACATATTTAAATTCTAAAGTATTTTCACTGATTCAACATACATAACCTTTTTTTTTGACTGCCTCCGTGGCGCAGTGGGGGTATAGCCGGCTGAGACGCAGGAGGTAGCGGGTTCGATTCCCGCCGCAGAACAAATGTTTGCATGATCTACAGATATTTGTTCCCTGTCTGGGTGTTTTTCTATATATTGTATGTATGTATTTACAAAAAAAAGCATACAAGTATTCTATCAGTTATCTGGTTCCCATAGTACAAGCTCTGCTTAGTTTGGGGCTAGATAGCGCTGTGTGAAATGTCCAGCAATATTTATATTTTATTATTTATTATTTATAACCACGTAGAAATGAGTATACCTTTGAAGTTAGATACAACAAAATGAGAAATGGGCAGCCTTTTCGCTAAAGAAAGTTATATCTTTTAGACAACAGTCGGCTCAAAGAATCAAGTAACGTTAAAATAACCAGTGTGATTGAAAGTTGGCACCGAATTCTCATTTCAAACTCAATTGGGTCCATAAGTAAAGCACAAACATTACCATGACTACTTATGTACATAGATACTCTAAGTATTGTCTAAGCTTTTACTTTGTTATGTAACGAAATCAGTTTTCTTAAGGCCGGAAACACAGTGAGTCGTACTTTATGAAGCCTGTTGTTATTACCTGTAAAAAAAGAGACATAATGAAGTCAAATGTGAAAGAATTTTTTTTTTAATTTCGAGAGTTACACCTTTTTTTAGAGAAAATACAATTTTTAATAGATAAAAAGTTTTAGTTCCGTTAATAAAGTTATACGTGATTTATTAATATGTAGTAACTAGATTAATGAAGTCGATTTTTATTGTAATTTCCTTAGGTTTCAGTTATTGCTTATGCCCATATTTTATTGATATTTAAGTATACAGTAAGTTTATTGATATACTTATTATGTATTATTATTATTATGTATATATTTAGGTTTAGTTATATGTATGTGTATTGGAATTTAATTAAACATCTCCCACTACCAAATATGCACCTACCATAACTATTATCGGTTTTTTTTTATTTCTTTTTTAAGTTGGATAGAACTTCGTTTGACCACAATCTCACCTGATGGTAAGTGATGATGTGGTCTAAGATGAAGCACGAAGGTCTAGAAGAAACATATTTACTCTTACTTTTAAGAGGCCCAGACTGTATTCTTTCACAAAGGTTATTGCACAGATTATTGTTATTTTGTGAAATAAATAATTTTCATTCATTAATTCTGCAGGGCCGCCTCTATGGGAATCTTCAAATCCAAACTCTTTAAACATTTCATCTCTCTTCAAGATACCCAATAAAATTGAGCACTTTATGTAGGTACATATATGTATTTGGTTATGTAAGTATGTGTATTATTATTATTAATTTTTGTAAGTTTATTTTATGATACCTACGCTAAAGTTTGTTTACCTTTCTATTTTCTGGCATTACCACTTTCTCCACACTACACAAAGGTTAACTGGAAGAAAATGCTAATCAGCATTAAGTTCGCCTATGTATTATTTTATTAGTGCAATAACGAATTTTCTAATCTAATCTAATTCCTTATTTTAGAATTATTCTCGAGCGCTATTCAAGACCTAACCGTAAATTGAACAGTTTAAAAAAAAAGAACAATTAAAAATATATACTTGAGCATCGATTAGTTTTGAGTGTAGTTCTAAAATACGGATTCTAGTTTACACAGAGCAAGTCATACATACAAATCGGATAATGGCATCTTTTTTCTACAATAATCAGGTGTTTATTAAAAGTGATGTGATACGTCTGCTAGAAAGTTAGGAAAACATAAAAGATTTATAATATAATAAATAAATCTTATTCATATAAAAATTTAAGACAAAAAAGATTTACCTTAGAAAACTTTAATTATTTATCACGTACTATTTATTGAACCAAAACATTGTCGGTCGAAACACCGATAAAACGGTACGTGATAAATCCCGTATTTATAATATATGAGTCAAAACAAATGGTGAACTACACGCATATACCTTGATTCAATAAGAAAGTAGGCAAGTGGTGATAAGTACACAAAAATACAAAACACAAATCGAAGATACGAATTTTTGATGAGCTGAGTGTGTTCCAATCATAACAAGACTGACTTACACGGACTAAGTTAGGCTTAAATCTAACCCAGACGCAGGATTAGGATGAAATCTTGTAGATTATCTTATGTCAGGAGTCGGACGCCTGGAAGTATAACCGTTGCCGATTAATTATGAAAATGGTTGAAAGGAACATACAGTACGAGTATACTAAATTCTGTAAATCTACTGGAGACTCCTGTATTGATAGTCGGAGAATTTTCAGCCTTGAGCCTTCTTATGAGGCCTATAATGAGAGACCACGTTACAGGGCCTTAAGGGCGCCTTCAAATTTGCCCTCGTTCGGAAAACTTCGTGACGCCTTCTCATAAAAAAAACCTCGGTGTTTGAAGACGAAAGTCTTTGATCAGTGTGTGTAACCAGTGATGACTTATGGCACCTTCAAATTTACCACAATGTGCCGCGCGTCTGCGTCGCTGCGGCCGCGCTGCTTTGTAAATCCATATAAATAAAAAACGCGCGACTGCAGCGCTACACCCACGTTGCGGGCGCGCATCAGTTCATCGATCGACTAGTGACTCCAAAATCTTTTTCATAGTATCACTAAGAGAAGTGTTTCTTCGTCAGAGTCCATCGCGAAACTAAATGTACATTCAACACTACGATTCTCGAACCTAGCGACGGCAGCGCGGCTGCAGAGCTGCAGACGAACTGCCTCCGCGCGGCACTTTGCGGCAAATTTGAAGGCGCCCATAAGACACGAAGGTAAAAATAAAAATAAGAAGGTTAAAATAATCGGGGTTTTGGTTTTTAAATCGGGACACTTATAATAGCTACAGAAAAGATCAAGTTTTGTTTCTGTGAATCATAATTTATTTTTACCAGATAGTCAGTTTTTTTAACAGTCATTTCTGCCCCCCCCCCTCCCCCTCCCCCCCACCTATCCAACAATTAAGGTCGGTACATTGAATAAATAAATAAATACGGACTAAGGAGGTTAGTGAAAATTCTGGACGTTCGGCGTCCTGATCAAGAATCAATCGGGACGTGTTTTTTTTTATTAGATTTTGCGGCTTTAGTTTCACTGCGGCCACGAGGCCTATTGTTATCGCCACTTGTTTTTGTGTCGCCCCTAGGTTAAGGGGCGTTTAAAGTTTACCATTAGATCCTACAACTGCTAAAATTTTTAGAATATTCTTAGGGGGTGATAGCGGTTAGCTCCTCCGGGTTAAAAATATGTTTGCCCAGATGAATGCTACGTCATTAGTGGACCACACTCGCCTAACATATTATGTAAGGGCTATTCTGCAGCCTCATTACAGAATTTGCAGGTTTGTGTATCGCATAACCCTAGCTTGAACATGTGCTTATTAAGCTAACACTCTGACGGAGCTTGTTTCTGTTTAGCGCTAAGATTCGGTTTGTATACCGTTTATCAAAGGCTTTAATCAGTGATTTGGAATGGAATGCCTGAAGAATTGATCCAAAGTTTGGACGATTCTTCGAAGCAGAAGTTCATAAGGGTTCTTTGTGCCAGGTTTTTTGGTATACCACAGAACGGCTCAGGGCCCTGCTGTGTTCCATTTGCCCCAGCTCGCGCAATCTCGTCGGCACATTCGTTACCGTCGATACCTGCGTGACGTGTTACCGGACCACTGAAAATCGGGGCGTCCCGCGCTAATCGGGAGACCTGGCAACACTATTCGTATGGTACGAAAAAATCTGACGACATGCGATGTGATCCTTTCTGGGTTAAGTGTTCATAATTTATTCAGGATTCTATTGTATTCGTAATTGTGTTGTATTACATTGTAAATAAGGCTTTTATGTGATTCTATTTTCGACGAGTTCGAAGCTTGAAAGATTCCAGATTTTTCTTTGACAATTTATAATGTATGGATAGGGATAAAATAATATTTTATGAGATAAACAGTTCACGATATTGTTCGGCCCACTAACTCAAATCTGCAATGCAGTACTTGACGACCTCCATGGCGCAGTAGGCAAATAGCTGTCTGAGACGGAGGAAGCGGGTTCGATTCCCACCACGGAACAAATGTTTGCATGATATACAGATATTTGTTCCAGGTCTGGTTGTTTCCCTATATATTATAAGTATGTTTTAAAACAAAAAAATAGTATTGTATCAGTTATCTGGTTCCCATAGTACAAGCTTTGTTTAGTTTGGGGCTAGATGGCGCTGTGTGAAATGTCCAGCATTATTTATTTATGAATTATCATAATCAGCCATTGGACGTCCACTATCGTAGTCTCTCCAGACCTTTAGAACGACCGCTCTTAGGCGCCCTGCACCAAACGACTCCCAACAACCATTATCAGGTATTTTTATTTAGTGGGGGGCCTATCTGCAACAACTTCAAGCTATGTACCATACCTGTCTATTTATATATATAAGTATCAATTGCAGTAGTCTCACTAAAATTCAAAAACGACTGAACCGATTTCGATGAATTATTTTGTGAGTTTGTTTGGGTCCCTAGATGGTTTAGATTCACAATTGGACCCGGTAGGTTGCGCTGTTGTCGAGATCTAGAAAATTGCGGTTTAAGTCACGGGCATACAACTAGTTTATTTATAAAATCACATTAGCCTGTTTCGAAATCCGTAGAGTAGTAGTACATATTGTGCCAAAAACACGTAGGATTTCTTAACTAATGTAGTCTTCAATCATTATAAACCACCCATATATCGTAGTTGCAGACAGCTAGAAAAATCTTTATACAATGCTCGGCTGTGTAATGGCACATTTACAGCTACTGCCTGGAGATGGAACTAGCATATCGCCCACCTGATGTTAAGTTATAACCATCGTCACGCTCCTTAGAAACGTGCCCATCGATGCACTGCCCTGCGTCCATCAACTTGAGGCATACAGGTGTAAAGCCTCATGTACCTGTAATTTCACCGGAAACCATACCCTTCACACTGAAACACAGCAATGCTGCTTGGCAGCAGAAATAGGTATGGTGGGCACATGACGTCTACTGCTGAACGTATATAGGCCTCCTCCATAGATTTCCAGAGCGTCCGATCGTGTGGGGCCTGCATCCAACGGCTCCTAGCAACCTTTAACAAGTCGTTTTTCCATCTCGAGGAGGGCCGTCTTACGCTGCGCTTTACAGAGGATGATCTCCACTCAATAACTTTTCTGCCCCAACAGCCGTCAGTTCTTCGAGCTATGTGCCCCGCCCACTACCACTTCAGCTTGCTAATCCTTGGTGCTATGTTACTAAGGACTTAAGTTTGTCTAAGAATCTCCTCATTTCTGATTCGATCTAGTAGAGAAACACCAAGCATAGCCCTCTTCATAGCACACTGAGCGACCTTTGAGCCCACCAATATTATACTCGTAAATTCGAAAGTAGCTCTGTCTTTCTGTCTATTTGTTACATTTTTACGACTAAACAGCTGGACCGATTTTGATTATACATATTAGATAAATAGACCCGTATCAAAGACTTCTATTTTTAACCGATTTAGAAAAATAATATACAACAGAACAAAATATCGTCAGATCTCAATTTGTATAGCATTCTCTATCATACACTTATCCGTACTAATCATGTCAATATCTGTGTGCCCTGCTAATGGCCGAAAACTGTATCTGACAATCTTCTGTATGTATTTGGCATTGTCTCAAGTCTGTTCATGTATCTGGAAGACATTACACTAACGAAGACGAATGCGTTATTCTAGATCTTTCTTTTCGCAAGCATTTAATATAACATTCGTATGTTTTTGTACTGTATATTGTATCAAGCCACATCGAAACAAAAGAAACTTACGAGTTATGAACTACTAGCTGACCCGCCGAACTTCGTACCGCCTTGACATGCATATGACGCGGGCGGCCAATGTATTGTCAATCGGCCATCATTATCTACATATGTATGAGAAAATGAATTTTCGACATAATTTTTTCTGCGTTACTTTTTTCAATACTTTAATAGTTATTCTGGTATTCGGGGCGGAGACAAATCCAACAAATTAAAGATCATCAAAATCGGTCCAGCTGTTCTTGAGTTAAAAATGGTATAACTAACCCGACTTTGTTTTATATAATATATATACATATAACCGAAGGTTAATACATAGGCCAGATCACTTCAATTGATATTATCAATAACTTAAAATATTGACAATTCCAAATCCATCACAAGGTTCGCTTGAAGAGATCGCTCTTAGCGATAATACCACCGATTGTAGTTCGCAATCAATTGGTTTTTGCTATGTTTGTCATCCGGACATACAGGGGAAATTTTAATGTGCCAGTAATTTTATCAAAACCATGAAAAATCGAAACAATAAATAAAAATGTTTTTATTGAAGCGAAAGCAAACATTTGCTTCTGCCTACCTGTCCCACTTAGATATAACTTAAAGTGGAGGTTCGAAAAGTAAACTCTGAGTCAATCAACTAAGAAAACAGACATTCTTTGAAGTTTCAACATTTCTAGACCCAATGCCTCCCGAAAATTGGATTAATTCCACTTTTATTTGTTCTCATTTTCCCCCCTTACTAAGTAGATCTCCAACGTATTGAAACTGGAAGGTTGTAACCGTGGAGGCAAAATTATATTTCTGTTCGCCATGCTGCTGATGTGCAAGTTCATTTTTTTTTATGGAGACCATGGAGATGGAACAAGCTTATGGGCCACTTGATGTTAAGAAGTAACCATCGCCTAAAGCAAAGTATTGTCTCGTAGATCACGCACCTTATAAACGCACCCTACGATGCAATGCCACTGCGTCCATCAATTTGAGGCATGAAGGTGTAAAGCCTCTTGTGCCTGTAATTTCACCGGCAACCATACCCTTTAACCGAAACACAGCAATGCTGTTGGTGGCAGAAATAGGTATGGTGGTAGTACATCCACGGGCGAGCCCTTTCAAAAGGAACTCTACTACTCTACTCTTTTTTTTTTATCGATGATAGCCAAGTGCTTGACCACTACCTTACCCGTAAGTGATTATCCTATATTTGCCAAAGTTGGGTCAACCAAAGCCTCTTCCCGTTCCTTAGTCTCAATTTTGTGACAAGTCCTGCCAATCCCTGTCCTGCAAAAGACGTCTAGAGCCCTTTCCCAATGCAACATCCCGTTTTTGCAGGATCCCGTTTAGTAGTGTACGTGCTTCATTACTAATATTCACACGAGTATCCTGGTTGCAGTATCCAGCAAAAAACAGGATTTTTGCAAGGGCTGTAAAAGCCGCGTTGACTGACAGCATAGCATGGCGAAGGGTTTTAGAGCGCAGAAATTATTTTGAACCTTATTTTAACACCCTAAGCACTCACATTTCATTGATATCACAAGGAGACCGCGATATACAGCATCAGGCGATAAGATTTAAAATCTTTTCTGCGTACAACAATCGTTTTCCATGCCATGCCGTTAAACAGCACCGGGCCGAATAATCGTGCCGGATTCTTCGTCCTGCTCGGTAAAGAAGGGTTGGAAATATTCAAATTGTAGTATTCGAATAGCATTCGATAAATTTGGGGGATATTCGAATAATTTGCATGAAACGTCAACTTTAACGCTTACGATGCAGCGATGGCGCGCACGGCAGATGTGTCAAAATAGACTCCATTTGATGATCTGGTTCTATGGTAGATCTCGCGTCCAGAGCTCTAGTCTCGAAGACTTGGCAATATAAACAGAGCCTTTAATAAGTAGGTTTCGAGTTGGCGCTATTCCCACACCTGAGCTTTTCATTTTGATATTCTGATTAAACTGAATGTCCGTATTTATCTACCAGTGCAGGTTCGAGAAATAACTTTATTTTTGTGGAATAAGCATTATTCTCTTCTATATTCTAGACTATATTTTTCTAATTTGGATAGTGTGCCCGTAACGAACTGATTTAGAGTAGTAGTTACTTGGGCTCGCCCGGAGAAGTAATACCACCGTACCTATTTCTGCCGCCAAACCGCATTGCTGTGTTTCGGTTTGATGGGTATGGTTGCCGATGAAATAACAGGCACATGAGGCTTAACACGTAAATAAATAAATAAATATATGGTAGATCCACCTCCAGGTAGTATAAAAATGAATAACCCGGTATAACGGCTTCTTATAAATGAGCCGGCCTTCACACCTTTTTCTCAAACGCTTAAACCTAAAGCCCAGCTATAGATCATATTGTATCACCGCGTTGGCACATCCTCAGACCTCACTTACAACTCTTTACTACGAGTTATTCTGAACACGTTCGTGAATTCGCGGATTTATGAAACTACGTGAGGTTCTCCTGATCCGAGATTAGATGTACGGCCAGGTCGGCCAGTGACGTTTTGGAGGACTCCAGAAGATATATAAAAGTAAAACTAGCGGTTCGCCCCGAACTGAGATCTCGCGAGTTTTCTAAAACAGTCAAATCATACAAACATGTAAAATATAAACATGTTTAGTCACTAAATACGTTTAGGGATCGTTGTGCAAGCCAGCCAATAAAATACCTTGCTTACCTTGCTTTGACCAATAAAATAGTGCCACGAAATTCGTATCCAATCTACTTGACCTACAGTTCCATTCAAATTACAGGTAACAGGTTGATTTGAAGATCTCGCTTCGCTTGATTAAATAGTTTCCAAATGATGGGCATGCTCTTACTCAGTACTTAGATCCATGATCATTTTCTACGCAAACAGGTAACATCAGACCTCTGATATTCCATATAACAGAACTGATGAAAGTACCTGTTTATTCTTCTGGCCTGTATTTATGCAATATTTTTTTTAACTATATGGAGATAGAACAAGCTTAGGCCCACCTGATGTTAAGTGGTAAACATCGCTTATAACAGAGAATTTGCCCTACGATGCCCTACCCTGCATCCATCAACTTAAGGCTTACAGGTGTGAAGCCTCATGTGCCTGTAATTTCACCGGCAACCATACCCTTCAAACCGAAACACAGCAATGCTGCTTGGTGTCAGATACTCTACTACTCTTAAAATAGAGAAGACAGATCAAACGACACTACGAAGACTCGAAACGACTGGTACGAGAACAATTCTATTACAATAGAATTAAGCAAAGCGATATACCTAAATAAAACCGACTACTTGTTATTTCTCCCTCCTCTAACTTGTCCCATTTAAGTCCAGGATTACCTACCTACCCCGTTTCGTCCAGAAATAGGGCCGAACCGCGAACGAGGTCTACAGATTTGAACAATATCCAGGCTTGCACAACTCTGTGCCAGTTGGTAAGATAAAATGAGCTCTATTGTGGTAAAGCTTTGATTCAAATTACCTAGGATAGGAATTAAATTTGGCTTCCAAAAATAAATGGGATGCACAATTTTTGATAGAGTTTGTGCAACCAGGTTTTAAGCCAAAATCTAGTAAAGACGGAATTCTTATGGTTCGACTGTCCGTCCGTGTTACTGTCACACAGCTGATTATCTCAGCAACTTCTGAACTCCGAAGTTTGCAAAGTGGAAAATCTAAAATGAATATGATTGATATATACGTATATCAGGATATTGCAGAAAAATTATAATGAAGTCTCTATCTAGAAAAGATTTTAAAGTGAAAATTTCTTATTAAAAAAAAATTTAGAGATTGGGAAAAAACCATTGAACTCGCGACACTGTTATTGTTACCGTCACCTCTGTATATAAGCAGTGAAAACTTCTTTAGGCTCGTTGGGCATTTTTTGAGATGGGAAAAAACCATTGAACTCGCGACATTGTTACCGTTACCGACAACTCTGTATATAAGTTCAAGTTTTCACTTATGTCGGAGTGGCACTAGATATCTGTCCTAAATATTTTCTTTACCGATCACATAACTAGATGGCGCTGCTTAATTAACATAAATAAACTTATCTAGGTTCGTAACCCTCGGTGCGCAATTCTTACTCGTACTTGTACTTCATTTAATATGAATTGAGGAGCTCAAACCTACAAAGTCAGGACTCAATTATACAAACAATTCGTTGCAATCAATAATAACATTATTCTATGCTGGTCTATGCTGGGCTCAAAGGGAAACAGACAATTAATTATATCACTGTGCTTAATTATCAGAACAGCTAAGTTAAGTGACGAAGTATATAGGGGCAAGGGAAGTGGCATTCACTAAGGGCTTCTGTGACTCGTGAGACACGTTAAGATATCGGTATCTGCTATAGCCTAAAACTCTGAACCAGAATTGGCCACCAGCTCACGATTCTCCAGTATTGTATTCATTTGTTCACCGTTTCATTACATTGGTATGTCATTACAAATGCCAGTTTTTTTTATATAAAGTATAGGCTAGCGTTTGACCACTATCTCGCCTGATGGTAAGCGATGATGTAGTCTACGAAGGTACACGCTTGCCTAGAAGAAACCTATTCACTCATGACTTGTAGATCCCTAGGTTGTAGTTATTAGGAAACACAGACTCAGGCAAGGCGTTCCACTCCTTGGCAATACGCATAATAAAGGTGGAAGAGTACCGCTTTGTGCGTATGGGAGGTACGTCTACCATGTAGTAGCGGTGGCGCATCGCGGAGCGTCTGGTTGTCCGATCATAGAATGGTTCAGTTAATATAAAACAAAGTTGGGTTTGTTCGAACACTTATAACTCGAGAACGGCTGGACCGATTTTTATGGTTTTTGATTTTTGTATTTGTCTGCGCCCCGAATAGCAGAATAAATATTAAAATATCGGAGAAATTCACACAAAAAGAAATTATGAAGAAAATTCATATTCTCGTAAATAGATGCAGCTAATGATGACCGATTGACAATTATACCGGGGCGACATTAGCAGCCCGTGTCATATGCATATCGATAGGTGGTACGAAGTTCGCCGGGTCAACTAGTAATACAAATAAATAAAAACAAAAAAATTACATTTATTTAAATTTCGGTTAAGCTGTCACGGCCTCAGAGGCCAACAGCGAGATTAGTCCATTCGAAAAAAAATAAATAAATAAATTACATTTATGCAGAGCATAGGGAAAACAATTGGTTACAGCAGATACTACTCATGCAGATGAGAAAATGAATAGCTCATCTTCTAACTACCCGGGATACGCGAGGTTAGTTATACTAACGAGCTAGTAGTGTAGTAGCTAGTGTGTAGTGGTGAGGGCTTTGCTTGATATCTAAGAGATCGAATCAGAAATGAGGAGATTTGAAGACAAACCAAAGTTACTGACATAGCCCAGAAGATTAGCAAGATCAAGTAGCATTGGGTGGGGCAAATAGCTCGAAGAACTGACAGCCGTTGGGGAAGAAAGGTTCTCGGTTTCTTGCTCTGGAGACCAGGCACTGGAAAGCACAGCGTAGGACGGCCTCCCAAAATCGGTCTTTCTGGAGATCTATGGGGGAGGTATATGTCCAGCAGTCGCAGTCCTATGGCTGAGATGCTGAAGCTGGCGACGCTTCGTCTGGCCTGTCAAGCTAGTATCCGACCGGCGTGTGCGCAGTGACAGTTGTAGGCACAATGATACTGGCTTATCCTGCCAGAATAGGCCACATACATTTCTGTTTTTATAGTGGTTTCAAGAGAAATTCCCGTTTTCTAGTACTATTATTTCTTCTGTGCCGACGATCCGAACAATATCGCCGAAAGATAAGCTCCTAAGTTTTATTTAAGCTCGGTTGTAGATCGCACACTTTATTCTTCAGCTTTTCTGGGAAATTCTTGGGAATTTAAGGCGATGCGGGTTTACAGGAATTTTGATATTTGTTCCGTCAATCCAATAGCCGGGTACCCACCTAGCGCACAGGCTCGCGCGGCAGCCTCGGTGTCCGGATCGCGAGCGATGGCTCCCGCGGCAGCCTCAGTAGTTTTGTTCAATTTACACGAGGCCGGCTCGCGAGGCAGGCTGAGCCATCATAAGTCCACGAGTATTCGTAATGGACAGTCGTGTATTTTCAGCTGCAGCTATTTTCCTAGCTGCTTATTGTTTAAAGAAACGAAAACAGTCACGTCTCAAGAAAAAACCTAGACGCTTCTGGATTAGAAAAATTTATGAGCATCGCCACCAATATGGAAATAGATTACTTGGAGATTTAGTATATGATCAGACTGTACATAATTTTACACGAATGTCCGTACAAGAGTTCGAAAATTTGTGCTCATTGTTGTCTGATAAAATCAAAAAGTGCGATACAAAATATAGAGAAGCAATCACTGTGAATGAACGAGTGTTAATAACTTTAAGATTTTTAGCAACCGGAGATTCTTACAGCAGCTTGCAATATTTATTTCGAGTATCGAAGCAGAGTATCTCAAGAATAGTTCCAGAAGTTTGTGACGCTATTATTGAAGCCTTAAGGGATTATGTAAAGGTAAATACAAATAATTTGACAAATTTAAAAATCAATTGTTTATTTTAATTACAATTCAGTGATAGTTTCGCATCCAACATTGGCATTAGGTGATTGTGTAATGGCAGAAGACGTAGCGGTATTTGATGCTGATGATGAAGTGCCAGATGAGTCCATTGTAGAGGAATTAGTGTACTGCTGTGTATAGTATTCTGTATTAATTTGTTGTTGTGTGTATTTCCCTATATCGGCTTCAAAAATTATATTATTGATAGCGTTCTTAACATACGCTAATGTGTGCGGATCATATTTTCTTAGCTCGTTGGCTATGTGTCTTCCAAATGAAGAGTATGGATCATTGATGTCGGTCGAAGACTTTTGCAAGTATTCAAAGGCTTCTGCGAGCATGATATCTGCCGAATCTTCGTGTGGCTGCGTTTTCTTCGGATTATGTCGTTTTTTTTTACGAGCAGGTTCTGATGGTGAAGGCATGCTAGCATCCGAGGTTAGGTCTTGTTGTTGTTGTGGTGGTGCTTTCTCGATGCTAGCCTCCGGCAATTGCGTCTTTGTCGGAGCGTTTTCAGTCTCTGTGTGTCTCTCTACGTCAGAAGTGTGTGAAGATTCCGGTATTGCCTCCTGAAAACATAATTTTAATTAATAGATCAATTGTGGTGCAGTGTGAATATGTATATAATGTGGCAGGACCCTACGTTTAATCTGATTGATTACGTTGAAGCTAAAGTTTAACGTTTGTAGTATTTAATACCTTCAAGTACCTTAGTAGCGATATCTTTAATATTTTTCTAGTAGGATTCTCCATTGCTTGAACGTCTTCGGACTACCACTAAAAGGGGCCAAATATGGAGTGGTGTATAGTACCTAATACAACCACTCATAGGGGCTCATAAATACGTTTAGTCTGAATACTTTCAAACAGCGGAGGGTCCTGTCATGCTCAGTACTCTATAATTTTTTTACAGATCCCATCTACAGAAGAAGAGTGGCTTTCCATATCAAAAGAATTTGAAAGTAAATGGAATTTTCCCCACGCTATTGGAGCGATGGATGGAAAACATGTTATGTTGCAGGCACCGATGAACAGTGGCACTGATTATGATAATTACAAACAATTTCCAAGCATCGTGCTTTTTGGATTAGTTGATGCTAGCTACAATTTTTTGTATGTAATTGTTGGTAGCAAAGGGCGAATCTCTGATGGTGGTGTTTTTAAAAACACAACGTTGTATAAAAAGCTAGAAAAGAAAGAATTGAACGTGCCTAAAGAGAAGATATTGGAAATACCATATGTAACAAAAGTTCCTTATTTTATTTTGTCCGATAAAGCCTTTGCACTCAACGAATATACCATGAAACCATTTGAGGGCAACCCAGAAAATGGTTCTAAAGAAAGAATATTTAATTATCGCCTTAGCCGAGCTAGACGTGTCGTTGAGAATGCGTTTGGTATATGAAGTGCCATATTTCGCGTTTTTAGAAAACCTATCTTACTAGAGCCAAATAAAGCAACAAAGGTCGTCTTAGCAGCTGTATATTTGTACAACTACATCCGAAAAAATACTTCAACTAATCTTATTTCACCGTAATTGTTTGACAGAGAACTTGATGGCGCACTGATTCCTGGCCAATGGAGAAATGAAATAAATGAAGTTACATTCGCACCAATTGCAGCGTTTCCAAGGCGTAGTTCTAATAACGCAAAAGAAATACGGTTGCACTTGGCAGAACATTTTATAACTAATGGTTCTATACCATTTCAAAATCATTATGCATAGTTAAAAAATCTTACATTCGGCATCGTTTCCTGAGTGTCACCAGTTTCATTTTTATCCTTAAGAAAATGGAAATAAGGATATCCAAACCACTTCGAATTATAAACATCTGCAGCGGCTAAAACAGAACAAAAATAAAATTAATATTTCCATAATTTTAAATATTTTATTGTATAAATAAATTTTCTTCAATTTAATTAGTATATAATAAGTAATAATAAGTATATAATAAGTAATTATTTTATCAAATAATTTGTAAGTTCATATTTTTAAGTATAAAAATGCATACCTGAACCTGTTATGCGACTTTTTTTCTCCCTGCTTTTCTCTCGACGATAGGAACCACACAAGGACACCATTTTGTTTTTCACTTCCTTGACAGCCATATTAATTTGAGCAGATATTTGCCGCCAACTGTCTTCCCGCTGATTTTTGTTCAAATATTTTGGATCTTTGGGGTCCCAAAGCGCATTGTACTTGCTGTACAGTTGTATTAAGCGAATGGACTCCTCTTGACTGCCCATAATATCACAATTATAGAAGAAATACACGGCAAGAGACAAAACTTGGTAGTAACTTCGCGCGCGAGCCAAAACATAACCGTCCCCACCTAACGCACAGCGCTCACTGAGGCACCTTTGAGCGCGTCAAGTTTACCGACAACACATGGCTCGGGGCCGAGCCGTGCTCGCCGAGCAAACGCGCGCCCGAGGCAGGCCGAGGCACGTCCACACCAGCCGAGCGTTTGGCTCGCGAGGCTGCCGCGCGAGCCTGTGCGCTAGGTGGGTACGCGGCTAATGATGATCCAATGTCATCGCTATTTTGTAAGGGGATGTGGGCAGGACCACCTTTTTGACGTTAATAAGTTTTTAAAATTGCTTTCATAATGGGAGGCAATTCAAAAAACGAATGATAACAAAATTGGGGATACAGTTGGTGTTGCAGCTACATATCTATCATCTCCATCCAAAATTTGATTTCACCACTGGATAACTAAAGGACCAAAGAATTCGTTACGCTAAGTGAGGAATTTGACGCATCGCGCGTGATGCGGAGCGATTTTTGACTTGGGGTTCTAGGACTTACATCTTAAGGAAAAACATTACGTCATATTCAATGCTGCTCGCGAGCATCATTAGTACATAACTTTTGTAACTATCATGGTTATGAACACTATTTGTACTAATAAGTACGTACCTTTTTAAAAAAATATAACCAACTTCAGATATAATAAAAAATTTGAGTGTTGCCATCGATTTTTTTGATATCCCATCATCAGATAATGACTTGGTGCCAATGGGACCACGTGAAAAGTTTATTTAAACGAAATAATAATCTGCTCCTAAGAATTTAAGAGTTCCATCCATGACAAAGTAAAGGACTTTGTCATGGATCCCATACTCAGAACCTAACCAAACTCTCATCAAACTACCCTTGAAGTACATCCTTTCCAATAAAAAAAAACCATCGACATCAGTTGGCGTGATATTGAGTTATTCGTCCATTTGTCGCGTTCACATACTTAATGCAAATGTAAGACTTCTATGGGTTTCTCTTAGATGCCAGTGTCAGAACTGGACCAAATTGAAAAGGGACCACACGGGAAGCACCAGCTTTCAAATAAAAAAGGAATCATCAAAATCGGTCCACCCAGTTGGAAGTACAACGAAGAGGTAACAAACATATAAAAAAATACAGTCGAATTGAGAACCTCCTGCTTTTTTGATGTCGGTTAAAAACTCACAAATCATGGTAAATATCCCGTTTTTAGTATAAATAGCAAACACTAATACAATTATATCGTCGTCCCATTATGACATACTCATCTGTAGTATTTGCCCACTCTCCTAAAGTTGGTGCCATTCAGGTTATTCAAAATCGCTTCTTGCGAAAAGCTTCAGGCTCGCCCTGGTACTTTCGCAATAACGATCTACATCGCGATATGAAATTAGATTCAATAGCCAAGTTCATGAAACTCGCTTCCAAGCGGTATTATGAACTTGCCTCCCAGCATCCGAACCCTTTGGTACATACCATTCCGGTCTACCCGTTGGATCCGCCCGCCAACAAAATCCTCCGTCGTCCGAGACACGTTCTCGGAGACCCGGATGACGAAATCACCTCCGCTAATGCGGAAGGTGAGTCATCTACATCAGACAGAGCAAACACTTCACAGAAACACCGATCTCGCCAGCGAGGTCGACGAATCCCTTCAGTCGCCGCCTATACGAGGTACAAACATGTACCCGGGTGTTTCTCTCCTATCCCCATCCCGGCAACAGCCCAAGCCGAGGTTCGTACCTAAGTGGTGCCCTTGCGCTAGTTGCCTAAAAAAACTTACTGGGCTGAGCGCCATCTGCGCTCGCCAAAAGTTCGGTTAAGCTGTCACGGCCTCAGAGGCCAACAGCGAGTTTAGTCCATTCGAAAAAAAATAATAATATATCGTTTACTTGCACAATATGCGCGCTGGCTATTCGTTCGCCACTCACCACATCGTTCGCACAATTGTGTATCTAAGCGTGATATTTTACGTTGCTATTTTATATGTCCCAAATGTAAATTAGGTACACAAGGAAATTATCTTTCGGCTGCTGTGACGACTGAGTTTTACAACCAGTTGGCATTGAAGATTTTTTACATTTTGCCGGCAACTAGTTGCGAGAGGAGAGTATTTTTCTTACGTAACTTGGTTTCCCACAAAATTCTAAGATGTTTTTAAAAATTTTTACGCGCAAACTTTCTGTATCATTTTCCTGCATTTTTTCAACTTTCATAAAATCCTTAAGTTTAAACCCCAGAGGTTGGTCTCGAACAAAGATCCGACAAATCGGCCTTTCCAAAAAGGGTAAGTTATTTGCAACCGCGATTCCGACTCATAGTTATAACTCCCTAAGGGCTCGTACCAACTTTTTATTATAATTCTTTACGAGTTTTATACCCGTTCCTAAGTACGAGTTATGTATGGGAGGAGAAAAACCTTACATGAGACTTGGAATTGTTTTAAATGAGAAATAACCTTCATTCGGTATTCGAGCGAAAAGGTAAATTGATACTTTAATATGTGGAACATTAAACATTTTTTTTATGACTTTTATGTAAATCCAAGTTTTTGGACCTTAGGCATTTGTCTCACCGCGGGCGAGTAAGCGATTAGCTATCAACTATTTTCTCGCTCAAGAAACGAACAAAATATATAGATTACGTGTCAGTAAACGAGACGTATATTAATAGTTGATGGCTGGCCTTTCACACTACCGCTACCGGTGAGAACTCGCACTCCACTATTCAGTCGCAGCGACTACAACACTTGCTCAGCGATACTCGCTCAGCGATACGCGCTCAGCGATGCTCGCTTGGCGGTCAGAACACACGCCGTGAGATGATGAGTATCGCCCACCGAACTTGCTCACTCGTTTTATAGCCCAGCGAAACAACTACAGGAACCACACTCGCTTCTCGCTGCTCGCCACCTCGTTTCTAGTTTCTAGCTCTACTCGCTTCTCGCTCATCGCCGGCAGTGATACAAATGCCTTACGTACAGGCAATATTCTGTGCTACCGTACGCATAATGCGAGTATTGTAGCGCCTAGCGGTAATTACAAAGCTTATAATGATCACATTTATGTAGACAAAGTAACTTGCGACTTTTCCACCATAATGGCCCAAAAACCCAGTATTGTGTTAGGATTATATTCTGAAGTTTATAATAAAGTTTTTTGACGCAAAATAGCAAATTTATACTTAGTTTTAAAATAATTAATACATTTTTAATTTAATATATAATATTTTTAAATAATAAATTCATTTTAAATATTTATACCTAGTTTCCAAGCTTTTTTTTTTTATAAATTATAGGCTAGCGTTTGACCACTATCTCGCCTGATGGTAAGCGATGATGCAGTCTACGATGGTACACGCTTGCCTAGAAGAAACCTATTCACTCGTGACTTGAAGATCCCTAGGTTGTAGTTATCAGGAAACACAGACTCAGGCAAGGCGTTTCACTCCTTGGCGGTGCGCATAATAAAGGTGGAAGAGTACCGCTTTGTGCGTATGGGAGGTATGTCTACCATGTAGCGGTGGCATATCGCGGAGCGTCTGGTTGTCCGATCATAGAATGGGGATGGCGGGATCAGGTTGAAAAGCTCCGCAGCACACTCTCCGAAATGTATCCGATAAAAAACCGAGAGGCTTGCAACCTTTCGACGATGCTCGAGGCTGTGCAGCCCTGCATTTGCTAACTCGTCATTGCAAATGAGTTTCTTGGCTCTTCTCTCAATTGAATCTAGAGCCTCTAGCTGGTACTTCGCTGATCCGTCCCAGAGGTGAGAACAGTACTCCAGACATGATCGGACTTGTGCTTGGTATAAGTTGAGCAACTGTCCCGGTGTGAAGTATTGCCTCACCTTTGCAAGTATTCCAAGCTTCTTAGCGGCCAGCTGGGCTTTCGACTCAGTGTATGAGCCGAAATTGAGAGTGGGTCTTAATGAGATACAACGAAGCTCGAGGTAGTCAGAAATCGGCACGGGTACATTACGGAAAGTAGGAGCCAGATGAAATGGGCTCCGTTTCGCGGAAAACCGGCACGCCTGGGTTTTATTTGCATTAAACTTAACCAAGTTGGCATCGCCCCAGTCGGAGACAGACCGCCTTCAAGGACAAGTTTAAGCGCTCAACCATGGCCTCTCTGAGTGACTGAATCTGCGCCCCACTGGCTCGTGCAATAGATGTGTAACTCTCCACAACTGTGCTGTCGTCCGCATACCCAAAGGTTCCAGGCTTTAGCAGATCGTTGATATGCAGCAGGAAGAGAGTTGCAGAGAGTACCGACCCTTGAGGGACTCCGGCGTTAATCGCCAATTGATCGGACGAGCAGCCATCAACGACGACACGTATCGATCGGTCTCTCAAAAAGTCCGAGATCCAAACACAAAGACCAGTGGGTAGACCGAAAGATGGAAGCTTACTTCTAAGGCTATCATGCCAGACCCTGTCAAAGGCCTTTGAGATGTCGAGAGAAACAGCAAGCGCATAGAATCTAATGACCAGAAAATCTAGCTTAGATATTCTACCCCATCCCACTAATATTATAAACGCGAAAGTTTGTATGGATGTATGTGTGGATGTTTGTTACTCTTTCACGTCGTAACAACTAAACCGATTTCGATGAAATTTGGTACGTACGTAGATTATAACCTTGATTAACACAGGTTACTTTTTGTTGACAAACCACGCGTGTGAAGCCGCTGGCGGAAGCTAGTAATAAATAAAAATAAAATGGTGTTCGTTGGTAAAGGCATCACTTGAGAACGGCTTGACAGATTTGATTTGATTTTTTTTTAAATGAATCGATAAGACTTCAATAAGATCGTGGATCGTACTAGGTTCAAACTAGCAAACAAAGAGAGTTCTATGCCCAGCAGTGGGTCGACACGGGCTGAGAATAATGATGATGGTGAATAGTTATGATCATCATTGTCAGCATAAGTGATAGCCCACAGCTGGGAATAAGCCTCCTTCCTCAAACGCCACTCCGATCTATCTTATGATTAGTACGAATAAGATTTTTAGGGAGAAACAAAATTAAAAAGTAGCTCGGAGAAAATGCCTTTTTCCATGGTATTATTGTATGAAATCAAAACCATTTATAGGCAGTATATTTTATTCAGAAATCCGTGCAAAGCCGGGGCGTAAAGCTAGTTCAATAGAAATTTAAATACCATTGTTTCAAACTGGTTAAGTTTAAATTGCTTCTCGGTTTAACTGGAATGTAGATTGCAAAAAAAACGGATACAGTCTCATTTTAATTATTCTGTAGAATTCATAGATTCATTTCACTTGTAATTTAATTCACAGGATGTTTGGTTTGGGGCTAAATAGTGTTGTGTGAAATGTCCAGCATATTCACACATATTTATTTTAAAACTCGTTTATAACAAATACATTTTTCACTACAAAGTATTGTTACGAGCTGAGGGTTCGGGATAAAATAATGGGAATCAGACCAACCAAAATAACACTTTTATTCAACACGATGACGATGAATACACGAACTTGGCCACACGTATCACAACACACTAATTCACACCACTTAAAGTCACCGAAATGTTCGCACGTATAGCTTAATCCAGACTGACTCGCGAGCAACTACTGTTCACGCGAGACCCTTCACTACGTCAGTCCTTCAGGGCCTCGCTGAGACTCACTGACTGACTCACTCAGACTGACTGTCCGGCCATCTCTCCGGCCTATTTATATCGCACACATTTCGATTGTTCGAGAACGATGTCGATCCTTCCAGGAAAGGGTCGGTCCCTCGACACAATGGCCACTCCCCATTCTGCGAAACCACAAACAATAGCAACAATAACACAGCAAGACAAAAGCGTTCGAGAAGGTTCGATTATTACTCATTGTTCAACAGCCTCGGCGTAACAGTATCTTACAAAAAACAAACATTAAAAAATATATCTATAGAAACGGTAAACGACCGACCTCGAAGCAAGGCGGGCGGACGTTAATATTATTATTTATTTATTAAAAAAAAATAGTAAAAACGTGGATGCACCCTGTTTATGTAATTGACCGGTTTAGGTGGAGCCCAGCCGGTTTATGTAATTTGTATATATCCGTGCGAACCCGGGCGAGCCAGCTAGTCTCTAATATTAACAAGTATTTACGAAGACAGTGAGCGATATCCCAATTAGGCCGTAAAGTTGCGAAAGGCATTATTCCCAGACGTTGATAAAAATGACGGAATATAAATATTACTCTTCTACGTAATAAAATACAGTTACTCTTTGATATTCTTGATTCTTGATGAGATAGATCCTTAGAAAATAATTAGGGTATAATAATAATGCGTTGTGTCGAAGTCGCGCCAAAGACATCCGGTACCTACCCATAATACGTAAGCTAGTCGCTGTCATAACTAGTCATAAGTAATTTATTATTTGCTGATAATATGTTACGAAATAACTGAATATGATTTAAGTGCTCTATATACTATAGAAATGTCTAGAAGAAACGGGGGAGGCCTTTGCCCAGCAGCGCGACAGAAGTGGCTAATAATAATAATAACCCCGCAGGGCACGCTTGTGGCGAGCGTTCGGTGCGTGGCGACACCGCGGAGCCCCATTACTCCCTGGAGTTGACAGAAACCCCTGACCCTTGGTTTGCTTTAGTTGGTTGGTCAAGGGTGGAGGCGCAAGAGCGGAACCTATGCTCCAAGGGTTGAAGTGTTAAAGGCATAAAGGCGGGAGTAGCGCTTAGTGAAACTGAGCACACTTCTCAAAACCCTCTAACCGGCCACACCAACGTTGCCCCTTACGCTGCCTTCTATTAGCGGCACTTATGGGTGCTCGTTTAGTGGACGGCTAGTCACCACCTGCCTCAATAATTCTAAATATTACAGGATTGGCAGGTGCCGTATCTCATTTCTCTGATAACCCATAGGTACTCTATTTCATAAGCATTACTACGAGTATAACAATAGCCCGAACTCTAATCCATGTGTTACAATAGTACTACCATCTGTCTCACCTCCATCTTGTCATGTTTGTTTGTCCGAAGATAACTTTCGAAGCGTTCATCCGATCATCGTGAAATTTGGTATATAGGTAGGTAGTGATGGCACAATTTTAGTATGACTAAATAAGCTTAAAATGTAGGGGGGTTGTTGAGATATTGTGGTTCAAGATGGGTAAAAAAACACAAAATGGGACCATTTGGTCAAATGGCACGTCTACTAAAAGGTATTTGTGAGTACATTTCGACCTTGTTTTTATTTTTAGTTTAAACCTTGTGGTATTTAAATTATTAGCCATAATAAAAACTAAACTTTAATAAAATTCACAGGGTACACCAGTGCTGAAATTTGGTATGTGTGTAGCAGCTAACTGCAATTTCTACCCCTAAAAAAATAACCAATTTACATGAACTCCCGTTACCTGTAATTTGAATGATACTGTAGGTCAAGTTTTTTGGTTGTTCATTTCGTGGCATTATTTTATTAGTCAAAGATTAAGGCCGGCTTGCACAACGGTCCGTAAACGTATTTAGCGACTAAATATGTTTAAATTTTACGTATTTGTCTGATTTGACAACCCCTTAAACCATATTTAGTCACTAAATACGTTTAGGCATCGTTGCGCGAGTTTCTCTAAGAATATTTTTTTTAGTGTTCTGAGAGACTCGCGAGATCTCAGTTCGGGGCGAACTACTAGTTATGTGTACGCTAGGTAGGGCCGTCGTTTACGGCAGGTAGGTAAGAAAACTATACTTGCTTGCCGAACTGCTGTTCGGAGACAAAGAAAATAAATGGTTCTATACATTGCCTTTAAATTAGAAAGAGATTTGGACAACTTTATGAGCAAGGTAGAAGATGTGAAGGTAAAGATGTGTGTGTTTCCCGAACGCTGCCCAGCCGAGTTGAATTCGTCGCTAAAATACTCGTAGGTAATACAAGATTACATTACGAGTATGAGCTAACCATTTCAGTTAATGTTGAGTTTATGTTGTTAGGATGGCCAAGATGCAAGTCTACAACTTATCAGAAGGATTTAGGTTCGCCAAAAAAAAACAAGTCAATACAAAAATTGCAAGTTAATTGCACGAGTGCCGGGAGGTGACTGCCGGGCCGAGCGCTGCGACTATATTCCTTTGTTTACAATTCTGATTGCCTAAGCATCACTCGGCCCCTACAGCCACCAAGTTGGTAAATCCAACACAACTGTACTGTGTAGAGTTTAGCCTCTGATAAAATATTCATCCCCACAGCAAGTCAACCGCATTCAGTAAAGCCACTCTCTTGATGCATTTTAAATGGATCAAACGGGCATTGTGGTTACACTAAATATGCATAGAACTTTCCTCTACATTAAGACTATAGCCCACTTGACTAGGGATGGTATAGCTGGGCAAGACGCAAAAAACTGAAGTTTAAGTACCTCCTTGGTGATATCTTCATCTTTCTTGATGTCTTCACCTACACTTCTGTACGAATTTAAAATGAGGTAAAGTTTTTTGTCTGATATTTCAGAAACTTCTGAACCGTTTCCGAAAATTTTTATATATATAAAAAGTTTTATAACACTCAGGGATATCATACCTTTCTTTAATATTATAAAGTTATAGCTTTATAAGGCTATACTCTGTGTTTCCTGATAATTACAACCTAGGGGTCTTCAAGTCGCGAGTGAATTCTTCTAGGCAAGCGTGTACCATCGTAGACTGCATCATCGCTTACCATCAGACGAGATCGTGGTCAAACGCTAGCTTTTAATTTATAAAAAAAAACTTATATAGGCCTACATTACCTATTGAAGATGATCAGTACAACGCTTAGTGCCAAGTAGACAGATAATCAAGACCAAGATATCTGGTCATCATCTCTGTCTCGCATTTAACGGACATTTAGATGATTAAGTAATGTAATTGTAAATATTTTGAAAATTGCAAAACGCTTGCCACGTTAGTCGCTAGGGCGAGGTAGATTTTTTTTAACCATTGGTACTCGTATTATTGTATTCTAGACCAAATATAATTTTTATTATCTCTCACAGATCTGATCATCGTGTCTTCATTAGTTGTAACGAAAATATAGTCCACTTTTTGCCGAATCCCCAAATTTTCATTGGAAGCTGTACAAAATGGGTGTAGAGCACAGCCGATGTGTCAATATATGCGGGCCTTGAAAAGGATATTTAGGTCGATTGAGAAAGGGTTCAGTTCGCCTTTGAAGTAATCTATTCAATATTATCTAATCAAACTTAATTAATTTAGTAGACACGGTCTAGAAACTTCACTAGGCCTGAAGTTAGCGCGACTATATTGTATCTGGGTATCGAATAGAAATCAAACTATCTTTTAACTGAATGGTTTAGTTGTTGTACGAATTCTCCAGACATCAGTGCTTGATTGATTTAAATTATTTATTACGCAAAACAAACATATCTGTGCAAAGGCGAACTTAATGCTAGTAGCATTATCTTCCAGTGATCAGTGAAAGCATTTTGACGCAATTCAAACATGTTCCTTTTTCATTACTTTTATTGTTGGTAGCAGTAAGGAGTGGAACTCACTTCCGGCCTCTGTTTTTCCTATAAACTATATCTCAGAGATTTTAATCCCAGAGTTAACAAGTTCTTCTAGGCAAGCGTGCTCTACATTCGACCACACCATCACTTAAAAGGAAACGCGGGCAGCAAGAAATTGGAAAAATAGGTTTTTAACAGATCTACAACAGTCGCACAAATCTATTGCTTCCCGAATAGCAGGCAATAGAAACTGCAGCTCGGACTAATTATACCTATTTAAAATAGACGAAATCACTATTTCATATTCCCCTGTTTTATCATCCAAAACTAGACCGATTTAAATATATTTTTCAAGAGATAAGAAGGGCTTTGGCTAAGTATGTTTTCCTTTTATTTTTGATATTCGTGAAATTTGTTTGCTAACGCGGTAAAACTGAGCTATTTTTGTGATTTTAGGTCACTGGGTTTTATTTTTATTAATTTATGGAGAAAAACATAGGGGCATGAAAGTGGTGTTTATAGACTGTTTGGTTAAAAAAAAAGTGCCACTCCGGGAGTGCCGTTAGAAGTGAAAACTTGAACAATTACGAGATACTTATATACAGAGGTGTCGATAACGGTAACAGTGTCACGAGTTCAATGGTTTTTTCCCATCTCAAAAAATGTCCAACGCGCCAAAAGAAGTTGACTATCCGAAGAAGTGTCACTATCCTAGTGTCTGGTAGAGATCGCTACTTAGCGATAAGACCGCCAATTGTATACATTAATCTGAATACTGTTAGTTTTAATTGTTTTGTTATTTATGATGTGCAATAAAGTATTTTCACACTAATATTATAAATGCGAAAGTTCGGACGTTTGTTTGTTTGTTACTCAATCACGTCGTAACGGCTAAACCGATTTCGATAAAATTTGGTATGTACTTAGATTATAACCTGGATTAACACATAGGCTATTTTTTGTTGACAAACAACGCGTGCGAAGCTGCTGGCGGAAGCTAGTTATCTATCTATCCAGAAAGGAAACGGAGGAGTATATTTTTATCGAAACATACGATTACGTAATTTTTTCAATCATTATTATAAATACGGGATTTGTCACGTACAGTTTTATCAGTATTGCACACAGTGCAAGGCGAGGTCGGAGCGGATCGCCTTTATCAAGGTTCACGAATTGAACCGAAACATTGTCGGTCGTACGTAACGTCGATAAAACGGTACGTGATAAATCCTTTTTTTTTAATAAAGAAGTTTCAATAACTAGGCAAATCAAACCAACTATCGCCAGTATCTTGCCTATCCTTCAAACCGGAACACAGCATGTCGAGTGTTAATACTCGTCGGCTTAGATAGGTACGATTTTTTTGTATTGTTGGTAGCCAAGCGCTTGACCACTACCTCACCCGGTGGCAACAGATGGTGTTATCGAAGATGGAGCACACTTGCCTAGAAATAACCTAATCACTCTGGACTTGAAGACTCCGAGATTATAATGGTTCGGGAAAAAATACGCCGTAAGTGAGTTCCACTCCCAGGTCGATGGTACTTCCAAGGACGAGCTCATTCATAATGAGCTGTAACATGACCTATTTTTAAAACTTGACTCAACCTTTGGCATTCAATTTGATTATTGAATCAGTAACATACCTTCAAAAAATAAACGTAGGTATATTTCCTTGTCCAAAAACACCTTTTCTCACTTGCGATTCGTGAGTCCGCAATTCAACAAACAAAAGCTGCTCAAAAAACCCAAAATGGGTTTTGTGAGAATTGACCCCCGATTCCCCGATTATTAGAACTTTAAGACAGTAACTAAACAAAATAATTATAGTCTTTTTTTTATTTTCAGGCATTCGTCTTCTACTAAAGCTAAGGCTAAAGTGCCCCCCACCCTTTCCAGATATCACGAACCTGTGCCACGTTCTTTATTCTTTTTATTCTTTAATTCATTTATTCTCAAACAATAAACTATCGTGGCCAAACTTTTGTTATTCTACAATTAGAACATATGTTGTAAATAATTAACATTTTAATTAATTACATCTGCCTAAAAAATAAAAATATCAAAAATAGGCCCCATTCCGAATACAAAATAAAAAAATATCACTCTAAGTAATAAATGTGAAAGTTTGGATGATTTTTATTTTTCTTATTTGTTTGTTTGTTACTCAATCACGTCGTAACGGCTGAACCGATTCCGATGAAATTTAGTATACACGTAGATACGTACCTGAATTACCACATAGGCTACCGTTTATCCCATAAATCAGTTCCCATGGGATAAAAATGGGATGTCAAGTCAAGTTGCAACAGCGAGTTTAGCTTTATTTCTAGGCTACCTACTCATTTAGTAGTGTAACGCGTTCGAAGTCGCGGGCAACAGCTAGAACCTAATAAAACTACGGTCCTCTAAAAAGATTATTAACAAGATTTCAAAACGATAACGACAGCGCAATATCCATTGCCTTAGCTACTGTTATTGGGGGCGAACCTTTTTATCCGGTTTCAGGTCCGCGGCTTACCCGGGTGCGGACTTCTGGTTAAATGTACCTGAAATATTGAGAAAATGAAAGTCAGATTTACTTTGATACAAGGTTTTTTGAAGTAGATGATTCCGAGTATTGAGTGGGCTGTAAAATAAGTTGGGGTTCTAGGAAAGTATTGTATGTTGTATTGCTGCCGTTTGCCCTTGACTTTCTCGCGTAAAAGCATTATAGACGACACAGTTTTGCTGGGCTCGACCGCCTGATGTGAACTCACGCACAACCATATTGCAATGTACTATTTGGTTTTCTAAATTAAATTATATAGTCATTTATTTCAGATATCCATGACCTATATCAATGTTAATAATATAAAGGTTCTTATAAAGTATGTTAGTAAGTTAAAGAGAAAGATTACATTAAATTAAAATTGAATCAAAATTAAATTGTAGCGTGTGACAAAACTTAGGTATATGGGCGTGTATGTTACCTACACAGAACCCCTATGAAGTCAAATTCAAATATTTTTATTCATTAAAATCACAAGGATCACTTTGAAACGTCAATTTTACTACCTAGCCTGTTCCTTCGCGACCAAGCCAGGAAAGAAAGGCAAGAAACAAGGCTGGTTGTTTTTTTAATAATCCTTTTACAATACATAACAATTCAGAAAATAAATTACGTCTAAATTGTAACATTGTGAATGAGTTGGAGCAATTTCAATGCCAAGCTTCTCTATCATCTAAATAATCGGATATTTTATAGTAGGCTTTTTTATAGTGTTTATAGAGAGTCCTTTATTGTCCTCAGAATGGTGTTGGTACTCCCGCGTACTCTTGTTGCTTTTTTTCTCGTACAGGCGAACACGTGCGTGCGCGCCTCCGCGAACATACCTGAGGTGCTGCAGAACCGCGGGAGGCCCAACAGCATCCTGAAGGCATTATTGTATTGGATACGAAGTGTGTTGACGGACTTTAGAGTGCACGTGAACCACAGGGTGCCCGTGTAGAACGTTTGGCAAAAAGACTTGAAGACCTGCGGACCAACATGTTAGCCCTTACCGTCAACGCCCTTCCCTCGCTCTCCATATTCTCCTCATCTTTTAGGTTTTCTGTTACTATAATGCCCTTGAAGTTCTAAAATATGCCTTTTAGAACTTCCTTAGAGAAATACCTGTTAAACTTCCAAGTGTCCGTTACAATTAGCTTTATATGACGCGTGTCGCAAATGCTGCTTCACACTGCGGCGGCGCCACTGAAAGCCAGCGCTGCAGCGGCTGTTTCTGCAGCAAATGCTGAGTGGTAGCCGATTTATGATTACAATAATGTTGTTTGTTAAGACGCGTATTTTTATTTCTAATTCTAATTGGGTATGTGCGTCAGAAATAAATATTTTATATTTTTTGTCAACCCGTGACCACGACCGTTACAACACAGCCGAAACGTCAGGATAACATAATAAAAAGGTACATACGCGATAAATACCAGTTTTAATATATAATTGATCGAGCGAAGCTAATCTCTAAATTAACTTGGGTAAATCGGCGTTGTATGTATGTATGTTTGTTTGTCCGAAGATAACTTTCGAAGCGTTTATCCGATCATCGTGAAATTTGATACATAGGTAGGTTGTGATGGGGGGGGGGGGGGGGGGTAAAACAAATTTTGTTGTGACTAAATCAGCTAAAAATGTGGGGAAGGGGGTTGTTGAGATGTTGGGGTTCAAGAGGGGTAAAAATTACGATCCGGTCAAATGACACGTCTTTGTAAGTACATTCAGACCCCATTTTGTTTTTTGTTTAAACTTTGTAGTTTTTAAGTTATTAGCCATAATACAAACTGATTATTGACAAAATTCACAGGGTACACCAGTGACAGTGCTGAAATTTGGTATGCATGTAGCTTTAGTGACACAAATATATGCAAAAGTCTGAAATCCAGAATAACTGCAATTTCTACCCCAAAAAAGAGTAACCAGTCTACATGAACTCCCTTTACCTGTAATTTGAATCAAACCGTAGGTCAAGTTGGTTGGTTGTTTATTTCGTGGCATTATTTTGATAGTCAAAGAGTACGAATCATATTTTTTTGTTTTTATGGTAGACTCGCGAGATCTCAGTTCGGGGCGAACCACTAGTTTATTTATATATTTATTTATGAATCAATTTGTTCGGACTTATTTGTTTCTTTGGATTCTTAGATGTTAGTCTAGTAAACCGCTTGGGGACCTGCTTGTGGAATCTTTTCCTAGCCCCTAAAAGAACTTTAATGTTTATAATATCAATGCACAGAGCATACCACTTATATAGGTAGACAGATACGGAACCTCCGAGTCTCCCTCATACTTGACCGGACATGTTTTTAAGCTCAAAAGAGTAGTTTCCAAAGTGCCAAAACACAACACCTCCTAATTGTACAGTCGACCTTAAAAAGCCAAAAGACTCGGAAAGAGTGCGCCCTAAGGCGGCACTTATATCAACATGTCACATCAAATCATTTGCAGGGGAAAATGAGCTTTATCTCATTCCCTTTAAACTCTAATATAGCACATTTTGAAAATTAATGGGCTTCACCGTTGGCTTAATCTGTTACTTTTAGATTCCGTATGGCATATCTCGAAATTTCGGGATTTTCATGATGGGCTATGTATTTTCATTTGACAATTGAAATTAAGCTGTAAATGTCTGACTTAGGGCCTCTTATGACTTCCGAGTAACTTTAATTGACGGGTAAAAATAATTATCTCTTTATCTGTTTCCACGTGAAAATAAAAGATGTATATATTTTTTGAAGATGGAGGGATGAACTGGATGCATACCAGAAAGAGTGGCCTCAATTAGCCAATAACAGGTATTCGTGGAAGGAGGGTAGGGAGGCCTTTGCCCTGCTGTGGGACTCTACGGGCTAATAATAATAATAATATATTTTTTATCCGTTGGATAGCGTTACTCAGAGGTGGTGAAGTAAGCACTTACACTAAAATAATTCTATTAGATCCGATTTGACGTCTACTATTTTGCATGCCGTAATAACTTTGTACGAACGTGTGGAACAACTAAATAAACAATTTAAAAACGTAATTAATCAAAATCTTTTTAAAAAGCCTACTTACTATAAAATATCGGATTATTTAGATGATATATAATATTACTCCAGCTCGGTCAAAAATATTACAATTTAGACGTAATCTATTTTACTAATTGTATTCTAAAATGATCTTTAAAAATAACAAACAGCCTTGTTTCTTGCCTTTCTTTTCTGGATTGGTCGCGAAGGAACAGGCAGTAAAATTGAGGTTTTAATGAATAAAAACGATTTAATTTTTCTTTACACATCAAATCTAAAAATCAACTCAATATAAATAGGTATTATGTTATCCATACAAGAGTATAATTAATAAGCTTAGTTTCACTTTATATTGAAAAAATACTTTCAGAAACACTTATATATGCTAATCCTGGATCAATATTTCGACAGGACGTTATTTCAATGTAGTATCATTTCGTTATGTTGTACATTGGTAGATTGGTAGTATTTTGAAACCTGTCAATTCCGTCTATTTATATTTCCACGATTATCAATAGTAAATATTCATTTTTTTATTCAAATCACAAGAATCACATTGAAACGTTGATTTGATATATTTGTATGATTTAACAACTCTCTTAAACATATTTAGGCACTGAATAAGATTAGGCACCGTTGCGCAAGTCGCCCTTATTATAATATTGCTTTTGTTTTGTAAAGTAAGAAAAGTCATACTAGCTTTTGGGTCATTATGAAAGTTAACGAATATGGCTTCCATCTTGTTTTTGTTGCGTTTATGAGAATGGCAGATTGGAATGAGCAATATAATGATGTTTAATGATACAAGGAAGGGCAAAGAAGCGTAATTTTTTATAATAACATTGACGAGATAATGACCGCGCTACACTGACAGTGGCAAAATGTCTCGACGCTAAAGCACTACCATGCGTAAGACCCGTCTCTATGCAACGTTTCGTATTAAAGACTTTAATCTGCGTCCTTTAAGTTAATCTTCAGCTTAGCTGTTTCGCAGCTTCAAGAGGTATTACTTTAAATGTTTAAATAATAAGCCTATTTAGGCCATTTCCCAGTTTTGGTAAGTTTTTTTTATTTCGTCGCACGTTTTTGTGTATTTGCTGAAAAATGCATTTTTTTATTTGCTTCTAAATTAGGGAAACACATTTATTTAAATACAGGACATTAATTTAAAACACATATGAAGAATCGTATTACTGATTTGAAAGATAGGTTTAATGCGGGTAGTTGTATGATTGACATTTAAATTAAAAACTCCTGCTTCTTAATTCCTTTAATTAATATTTAAAATTAACTTTTACTACTTATTTATGCTTCAAAATATAGATTAAGTTACAATACCTGTCTGGTAGTGTTTTCATAAATATCTAAGCACTGTAGTGGAGAATATCACTGAAGATGTCACAGCAAGTTTTGGATGTTATGGCCAAATCAATGGAACAGTTGAAGAGCATGTTCAGGCAGGAGATGGATCAGTTGAAGGATCGGGTCGAAAAAACATCACCACCCAGTGCATCCATCACCAGCCTGGCTACGGACCTCTCTTCGTTCAGAACATTTGTCATGGGTGCACTTCAGTTACTACAGGACCAACTTCAAGTCATCTGCAATGAGGTAGATAGCCTGGAAATGCGAAGCCGACGCAAGATATTGTTGCTGCATGGTGTTCCAGAGGGTGCAAAGGAGGATACGGCTGAGGTTCTTGTAAAGACGGTGACGCAGAAGCTGCGTCTCAACGGTTTCACTCTAGCTGCCATTAGCCGCTGTCACAGGATGGGTCGCTTAACGTCAAGTGATAAACCTAGGCCTATTTTGTTTAAACTCCATGATTTAGCACTGCGAGGCAAGATGTGGTCTGCAAAAACTAGCCTCAAAAACACTGGGATCACTATGTCGGAGTTTCATGACGAAGTCACGTCATGAAACCTTTATGGCGGCAAGGCAGCGATTTGGCGTGACGAAATGTTGGACCCAAGACGGCTCCGTGTTTGTCATCGGAGTAGATGGAACGCGCCGTCGCATCCATAGTCAGCAGGAGCTTGATAAAATCCAAACCCAAGACGCACCCGCCAAGCCGGCGGCAGTCGTCAAGGAGCCGCAGCAGCCGGCTGCAACTTCCCCAAAGAGCAGGCGGGTTGGCGTAGCCACCAAAAAGTGATTTCTTCTTGTTTTTGCAGCCTCATAATCTCAAAGGACTTATTACCCTCCCTTTCTGGTCCGTAAAAACTATTTTATATTTATTTTGTTGTGGGTATTTAAAGTGAATAAAATCAACTGTCAATAATGTTTATTTAGAAATGTCAAATCAAGAATGTCAGTCAACAATGACTACTAAGACAGTGACACATTAGTAAATTGATTTTTCTTACATCATGCTACGTTTCGTTTCACGTTAAATCATTGTTTACGTATTTACAGCTCTTATGGAACTATTTATGATTGTTATGTTTTGCTTAGATTATTATTGTAAAATTAAAAATAATCTCTTTACAACACAACCGGCAGGTGGAGAAAACGAGCTGTTAATTGACATATTTTGATTAGATTGTCGATTGGAGTTTAAATACATAATTAGCTTATTATTATTTTATTTAGTAAGTACATATTTATTATTTTTTAACATATTTATATATATTTATTTTATTATTTTAAAGCTATGCTCAACGTCGCTTTGGATAATACCGTTAGTGATGACAGTGATAATTACCAATCTTTTGCCTCTTCGACCGATCCCGACAGTGATGATAGTTTCGTCAGTTTACCGTCTCTTTCTGAACAACTTACTCTCCAGTTCTCTGATGTACATAAGAACTTCAATGTAATACACATTAATGCACAAAGTATACCGGCCCATTTTTCGGAAATGTTGTCATCGTTTGACGTTAAAAACATTCATGCTATTCTCATTTCTGAATCTTGGCTAAAGCCTTGCCTTCCTTCTACTTCTTACTCCCTACCTGGTTTTCGCATTATTCGCAATGACAGGACTGGTAGTCGTGGTGGCGGTGTAGCTATATATCTCCGTGCTCACATACCCTTTTCTGTTATTAATATGTCTGCGCAGCCCCCGCCACTCCAGGCCGGTGAGCACCTATTTCTTGAAGTCACTCTTTTTCATACTAAAATCCTTTTAGGAGTATATTATTCTCATTCTAACCGTGTTAATTACTTCTCATCTTTTGAAAATATCCTAGAAAACCTTGTTCCCTCTTACAGTCATTCTATAATAATAATTATGGGTGATTTTAACACTTGTCTTCTATCCAAAAACAGCCGCTCTTTAACCTTCGAATCTATTGTTAAGTCATGTAATTTGCATACGCTTCCTCTCTCTGCTACTCATCATTTCCCTAATACACAGCCGTCGCTTCTCGACCTTATCATCGTATCCTCTCTAAATCACGTTGATAAGCACGGTCAGTGTGCAGCGGATATTTTCTCCTATCATGATGCAATATTCCTATCTTATAAAATACGTCCTCCTAAGGCTAAGCCAAAGGTCATCTTGCAGCGAAGTTTTGGGAGCATGGATAAAGAGAAGTTTCTTGTTGATGCTGAAAAGATTGATTGGTCAACCGTTTTTAATGCAGACTCCATGGATGACAAAATTGCTATTTTCAATACTTTAGTTACGCAACTATTTGATATCCATGCACCATTTCGTGCCATTAAGTTGAAACATCACCCGGCTCCCTAGCTCACTGATGAAATTAAAACTCTTATTCATAAAAAATCGGTTGCTAAAACGAAGTACAAAACAGTTTCAAGTGAGTACAACAAAAACAAGTATTACAATTCTCGAAATCGCTGCAATAGAGTGTGTAGGGACGCACAACGTCGCCATATCCATGAATCCGTTTCCGATGAAGATCCAGCTAAAGTCTGGAAGTTTCTGAGATCGTTAGGTGTTGGTAAATCTCATCAGGATTCAATTCCAAGCGATTTAAATATTGACTCCCTTAATCAACATTTTTCTTCATCTTCTTACATTGCTGTTGCTGATAAAATCAGTTCAGTTAATTTTCTCTCTTCATTACCAACTCCTGATCATCCTCCTTTTCTATTTAGCCAAATCACCGTTGCTGACGTTAAGAAAAGTATATTGTCCATTACATCCAATGCTGTTGGGCTTGACGGTATCAGCCGCAATATGCTTATCCCTATCCTTGATATCATACTACCTACCCTCTGCCATCTTCTGAACCACTCCCTAATGAACGGTACCTTCCCTTCCATTTGGAAGGAAGCCCAAATAATTCCTCTGCCAAAGAAACCTAATCCCAAATCCTTTTCTGAATATCGTCCGATTTCTATCCTTCCTTTTCTCTCCAAAGTTCTCGAACGCTTGGTCCATAATCAATTAAACTCCTTTTTTTCCTCTTATAGTATCCTTAATCCTCTGCAGTCTGGCTTTCGTAAAGGCCACAGTACTGTCACTGCTCTAGTCAAAATCACGGACGACATACGTATGGGCATGGAAAATGGGCAACTTACCGTGCTGACTTTACTCGATTTCAGTAATGCGTTCAACACCGTTGATTTTGATATTCTCCTGGCAATACTTAGCTCCCTTAACGTATCTCCAGCGGTGGTTGGTTGGTTTTTCAATTACTTACTTGCACGGGCTCCGTCAGCGTGTTCGACTCGAGGAGTCTCTCTCTTCGTGGTGTAATACGTCTGCTGGTGTACCTCAAGGTGGCGTTTTATCTCCTCTTCTTTTTGCAATCTTCATAAACTCTATTTCTCTCTTCTCTTCTTCGTCCTTTCACCTCTACGCAGACGATCTTCAGATTTATAATCAGGCTACGCTAAGTAATATTGCTGATGCTGTTGACGTTACCAACTGTGATTTACGCCGTATTGCAGAGTGGAGCAAGCTCCACGGTTTGAAAGTGAATCCTACCAAAACGCAAACCATTATTGTAGGTAGTTCAAGAACGCTTAGCAAAATTGACTGGTCCACCCTCCCACAAGTGGTTTTTGACGGAATAGCAATCCCATACAGCGAAAGCGTTAAGAATTTGGGTATCATCATTGACCGCAACTTTTCATGGAAGGCTCAGCTTGAATTAACCAGCCGGAAGTTGTTTGCGTCAGCCAGTTCACTAAGAAGACTACGCAACTTTTTGCCTACGTCCAACAAGACTGCGCTTGCACAATCGCTTTTACATCCCGTTTTAGATTATGCCGATGCTTGTTATCTGGACCTCACTGAAGAACAGCTTAACAAGCTCGAGCGCCTACAAAATTTTTGTATCAGATTCATATTTGGCCTCCGTAAATATGATCATGTGTCTCCCTTCCGTTCAAAGCTTAAGTGGCTTCCAATTCGTCTTCGTCGGAATACGCATATCCTCTCTCTTCTCTATTCTATTCTTTTCAATCCTTTCACTCCTCACTATCTGAAAGATAGATTTCAATTTCTTCATTCTTCAAACAACTACACTCTTAGGTCATCAGAAAACTTGATACTCAGAACTCCTTTGCACAGCACTTCCTTTTACAGCGCTTCTTTTACTGTCCAGGCTGTTCGGCTGTGGAATACTCTGCCCGAAGAAATAAGACGGTCATCCTCCTTACACACATTCAAGCTGAAGGTGAAGCAACATTACCTAACGATGTCATCTTCCTAGCGTTATTTATTTACTATTTAAAGATTTTATCTGTTAGTATAGTTAGCTAGTTGCATATATCTATATATTAGTCTATTTTATAAGTATTTTAAGTATTAGGATTGGAACCCTATCATATTTTTTAGTATACCTAAGAATATTTGTGTAAATATATCCTACAAAGTACACCGCACTCCATATATAAATTTCGCTCCATCCAAAGGTTGCCTGGAAGAGATCGCTTTCAGCGATAAGACCGCCCATTGTATTGCCTTATTTATTCAAGCCTTATATTTATTTTTGTATTATTTCTGTTTGTGTGGTAATTCAATAAAGAGTTATCTATCTATCTATCTTTAATAACGGTATCTTGAATATTTATCCAGTAATCGATACATTTCCGATAAACAATTTTTAACGTAAATCGGTGGCGCCTTTGCGCCGATGCCAGTCAGTTTAACAGGTACCTGTAACTCATTAACACAGAAAATTATAAATTTTCAAACAATCTTAATTTCAACTCCTAAAATGTCAATGTAACAGCCTGTAAAAATAGGTAAACCAATCACTTAATTCATCATGTAAGTAGGTTCACCTGTTAAATTGACTAAGCGACATCGTCACAAAGGCGCCGCCGATTTACGTTAAAAATTGTTAATTGTATTGATTACTGGATAAATATTCAAGTTATAGTCTTATATAATTTAATACGATTCTGATGTTGTTTCAAATTAATGTCGTACATAACAAAACACGTAGTAGGTATATATGAGTGCGAGGCGAGTCGTATTGAACCGAAACATTGTCGGTCGAAACAGCGATAAAACGGTACGTGATAAATCCCGTAAGTATTTATGATAATCATTAAAATATATCCGTCAATTGTATCTCGAATGACGTGTTACTATGGAGTTATAAAAAAATATTTTATTGTATTCTATTGTACTATTGTTTTCAGGGATTATTAACAACTTTTTTTTAATATTAATACAGAAGAATAGATAGGTATGCTTAGGTACTATACAGCGGTTTCCTTTAAATTCCGGGAATCCATTTATATTAAAGCCCCAATGTCTACAAAGAACAGTTCAGAGTTCCATGACAATTTAATTAATTTAAATAATTGCCTTATCTTAGTTTCTGATAAGATAAATTATTAGCAAGCTTTAGAAAACGCCTTTAGCATGATCCACATTTATGCTGCTCTCAAATTATTTCCATTAAGTAAATACATTTTTTTTTGAACCGGCTTCAATCAATGGAGCAGCTTCTTAATTCAGTTGCATTTTTTTAATGTTTGTTACCGCAGATTTCCGTCATTTATCAATCGATTCGGATTTTTTTTATTTGTTAGGATATACTTTCAGATTGGTCCCATAAAACTTTCTTTATTCTTTATTGCACACAAGAAAATACATTTGTAAATACAGAAAAAGAGGTCATGTACAAAGGCGAGCTTAACCCTAAGAAGAGTTTTCTTCCAGCAAACCTTTGAGGCTAGAGAGAGAAATGATTTTAAAGGTAGGTGAGTGTACAAAAACATAAATAAATATATATATACTCAAAACGAATATGAACTATACTCAAAGTATATGTTATAATATTATAATTATAATAAATAAATTACATGAAATAATAATATATACCTACGTAATATAAATATATACCTATACATATATAATAATATAAAATTACAGAGAAAGGTAGTGCTCTTTAACTTTCCGTTTAAAAATTTTGAGTGATTGGCTACCGCAAACTTCATGAGGAAGGGCATTCCAAAATTTTACCGCATAAACGGTGAAAGAGCCTCCATAGCGGCTAGAAGTGTGTTGAGGTGTTTTGAGGAGAAGAGACTTAAAGGACCGGCATGGCACGCTGCGAGGGACAAGAAATTCAAAACGCTCACGGAGGTAAGAGGGAGAGAGTGGACAATATAATACTTTGAAGAGGAGTGATAAGACGTGAAGATCACGGCGAAGACGAATAGGGAGCCATTTAAGTTGGGATCTAAAATTGGATACGTGATCAAACTTGCGCAGACCGAATATAAAACGAATGCACAAGTTCTGTAGACGTTCCAGTTTATTGAGAAGTTCCTCCGTAACATCAAGAAAGCAGACATCTGAATAGTCAAGAAGGGGCAACATTAAGGCTTGGGCGAGAGTAATTTTGGTTTCAAAGTCTTTCGTCAAAATCGGTTCAGTAGTTCGGTTTCTTTCTGTTTTCTGGACGCGGCTTCACACGCGTGGTTTTTCAATTAAAATATTACCCTCCTTCTGCGAAGTCGGGTAAGAAGTAGCCTATGTTCCAATTCCGGTATCTATCTATATACCAAATTTCATCTTAATCGGTCCAGCCGTTTAGTCGTTAACACGTAACAAACAGAGATACAGATACATGAGATTAATATATATCTCTAACTCAGCACGCAACGCCGACGTGAATATATCCCAAGTTTTGCAAAGAAGTTATATGAATAAATAAATATTGCATACGTAACATTTCACACAACGCTACCTCGCCACAAACTAAGCAGAGCTTGTACTATAAGAACCAGTTAACTAATAGAATACTTACATACTCGTAGTCATCTTATCTTATTGTTATAAGTGACCAACATACAACCAGTGACGAGAGTATAAGAGTGGCCGTTCCTCATGACATTGCCAGAGGTTCATTATTCACTCTCACTTCCTCGCCTTAACAATTTTTTAATTATACTCGATAATTACCTACGAATGATTAAATCAATTGAATTGAAAGCGAGTTTTCAGTGGAGTACTCCGACAATTTCCGACAATTTATGCGTCAAAAGGAATTTTTCAGTTCATTAAAGTCTATTTTTCAAAGGGAGTGCGTTTTTCCTGTAATCGATTAGCAGGATTAATTATCAGGATGTGATAATCGGAGTTGAATGAAAGAGGTAATTGACTTATAGTGGCTATCTGCCCGACAAGATAGAGTCTCAAACTAGTTCGGAGGGCAGGGTTTTAGCGAGGTTGTCACTTCATTCATGTACTAATCTGATTAGTACAGACATGCCATAATAATACTTACCTGAATGTATAAGTTTCTTTCATTTTTTACTGTAATTCATACATACTCAATGTAAAGATTTTGAATGTTTTGCTGAATGTTTTGTCTACATAACATACTAGTTAACCCACCGAACTTCGTACCGCCTTGACATGCATACGACGCGGGCTTCCAATATGTACCTAGGTCATCCCGGTAGAATTGTCAATTGGGCATCATTATGTATGAGAAAATTAATTTTCTCCATCATTTCATTCATCATAAGTAGCAAATCTACGCTTTTGCGGATTCGGCCTTTACTTTTGAATGTCGATTGCAAGAGTAGGCAGTAAGTTTTATATCGAATTAATCATCTAAACTTAGTCGATTTTCTTTAAAATTTGATAATATAACTAGTAGTTTTTTTTTCGAGAAGTATGTTTTATGTTTTGAGAAATCGTCGCTTGAATATCGTCCGTATAAATACCCAACGTCCAAACACCCTGTATAAATGGAGTTTGACTCCTGAATGAGGTAAAATATTCGACAGCTACACTATTCTGTAGTGGTAATGATGAATTATACTTCCTGCGACCACTATAAACATAAATAAATAAATATTAATGGACATTTCACACAGCGCTAATTACTCCCAAACTAAGCAGAGCTTGTACTATGAGAACCAGATAACTGATAGATACTTATATACTTTTTTTTGTAAATACATACTTATAATATATAGAAATACATCCAGACCCGGAACAAATATCTGTAGATCTTGCAAACATTTGTTCCGCAGCGGGTATCGCCGGCTATTCGCCCACTACGCCACGGAGGTCGTCTGCTCACTGAGTCTGCTCATACCCTAATACTTACGTATGCTTTTATATATATAGCTAAGCAGTGTTGATTTTAAATGTATATAGTTTTTATGAAAACTTTTTTTTAGTACTTTTTAATACTTTTTTTTTACTTTACATAATGTAAAGTTTTAAATTTTACTATTATCGAGCTTATAATACCTTAATATTTGATTACTGAGCATACTGTGTTCACCTGTAGGTAATTGCTCTTTCATGTAGCATTAAGTATTTAGATATAGTTTTTTTTGTAAGTATTTATGTGTAAACTTTTAGTTGGCAAACCAAATAAAATAAAACAATCCATTCATCAAGTGTTCCAATTTCATCAGTCTATTCATCCAAATTAATTCAGAAAGGCGCAGCTAACGAAAGGTCTAATTAAACTTCGCCTATACCAACAATAATGTAATTCACATAATACAATAGGTCTGTTGTTGAGGCGCGAACATAGTAATTTACCAGTGACTTACTGTAGAATAAATTTTCTAATAGACAAACCAAAGTCACAAAGACGACCTCCGTAGTGCAGTGGGCGAACAGCCGGTTGAGACGCAGGAGGTAGCGGGTTCGATTCCCATCGCGGAACAAATGTTTGCATGATCTACAGATATTTATTCCGGGTCCGGTTGTTTCTCTTTTACGTAACAATTTACAAAAAAAAATATACATGTAAAAATATATATAAGTATTCTATCAGTTATCTGGTTCCCATAGTACAAGCTCTGCTTAGTTTGGGGCTAGATAACACTGTGTGAAATGTCCAGCAATATTTATTAAAGTGAAACTTTTATTACATCATCTCAAACTTTTCGTCTGTGTGTTGCATGTCGCGTGACGGTCGGCCGCGGAGTAGGGATAAAGTGAAAGGCGCTCGTCAGAGCAGCCGAGGCCAATATGGCGGCGCCTATAGTTCGTATCAGCTGACCGTGTAGTGTATAGACTATTACTCGTTTGTGCCAACGAAAATTTTTAGGTAAATGTCTATAATGTAAAACAAAGTTTCACTTTTACCGTGGTTTCATAAAACCACACAGTTCTTTATTATTTATTTTACAACACAGGCATTAAGCCTGGACCTTTAACATAGGCATTACCGGGGCCGGAGCCAGCGAGAAAGAAGCCTGTTTTCATTATTCTTATGTATTTCGTATGAAGTCCAAATGAGCAAACTTGAGCGCCTTCAAAACCTTTGTATTCGGTTCATATTCGGCTTGCGCAAGTATGACTATATTTCAGAATTCCGCGCAAAACTCAAGTGGCTCCCTATCCGTCTTCGCCGGAATGCACATATTCTATCACTTCTTTATAACATTATCTTTAATCCCACTTCACCTTCTTATCTAAAGGAGTGTTTCGAGTTTCTGTATCAGGCACACTCTCGAAGCCTTCGTTCTTCCGAAGCTCTACAGCTTCGTACTCCCGTCCTTAGTTCACAATTGTATGGTGACTCCTTCACAGTACAAGCTGTGCGACTGTGGAACGCCTTACCTTTGTCCATAAGGTCGTCCCAATCTCTTCCTATTTTCAAAGTCAAGGTATAGCCATTTTCTTTCGTTGTCTCGTAACTGCTAGTTAGTGTTTATGTTATTTATCCTTCATATGTAGTGTAGTTTATTTATATATTATTTATATCTATTTAAGTTTGTTTATTATTTTACATAATCAATAGGTATACTATATTATTTAATGGGTTCTGTTTATGTATGTTTTATGTATGCTTAAAGGTACTCTTACACCGCCGTCTTTTGATTTTTGTTTATCCTGTCCATCCAAAGGTTGTCTGGAAGAGATCGCTTTTAGCGATAAGACCGCCCATTGTACCGTTATTTATTGTTTATTTCCTTTGTTACTGTATTCTTGTTTGGTGTGCAATAAAGAGTATTTCATTCATTCATATATTGAAAGAAGATGGAGGTGGGACAGATGGTATAACTAATGCAACAATGGGTTATGAGTACAGTTTATTGTCAGAGTAATGCTAATGGAATGGACGCTGCGCTATGAGAGAGATGAGATACGGCACCTGCCAATTCCGCAAGATCAAGCATGATTGAGGCAGGTGGTGACTAGCCGCACACTAAACTGGCCACCATAAGTGGCGCCAATTCAAGGCAGCGTAAGAGGCAACGTTGGTGTGAGCGGTTAGAGGGTTTTGAGAGGTGCGCTGCAGATTCACTAAGCGCTACTCCCGGCTTTATGCCTTTAACACTTCAACCCACATTGGAGCATAGGTTCCGCTCTTGCGCCTCCACCCTTGACCGGCCAACTAAGGCAAACCAAGGGTCAGGGGTTTCTGTCATCCCCAGGGACTAATGGGGCTCCGCGGTGTCGCCACGCACCGAACGCTCTCCACAAGCGTGCCCTGAGGGGTTATTATTATTAAAAATAGCCCAGAGGATTAACCAGCTGAAGTGGCACTGAGAAGTTTAAATCCGACAGTCGAAGTGTAAACAGTGTATACGTTTTGTGCGTAAATATTATTCATAACTTTGTGTGTAAAGTGCTTTTTTTTTTTATAAAGAGACTTATGTATGTGGAAGCCTGGAAAACGAGCTTTGTGGTTGTGTAATTACAATAGAAATATCCTCACAATCCAGTGAGTACAAAGCAAAAACATTTTTAAAAATCAGTGTGGCATCTACTCGGTCCTACGACAACTCGCAGTGCGCTTGTGGCTACCTACCGCTGACCTTGACCGCCTGCGTTCGGATACATTGCGCCTTTACTTAGCGTGTATTGAATTTCTTACTGCACAGGACTAAGGTGCTATCACCGACTTCATTCATCCGACTTACTAGGCGCTTGTATTTGTTTTGGGATTTGGTTGAGCAGGAGGCTACATAATGGAAGGACAGAAGTGTGGAGGCTGCAGAGAAGTAATAACTGACAAAAGGTATATGAATTGCACGGGATGTGGTCAAAGGTATGATTTGGTATGTGCAAATCTGTCTCCAAAACGCTACAAAGCTTTGAATGACGAGAGCAAGCGTAGATGGAAATGCCTTGAGTGCAACAGTAAATTGCCGAAAACCGATAATACAAACACCGCTGTGCGATCGTGCTCGTCAGATCTAGTGAATCCTATAGCCACTGGTGATTTTAGGGGTGAAAGCTTGTTATCTGGTAGTAATGTTACTCAACGTAGAAAGCCAGCGCCCAGTACTAACTATATAACTGAGGACAAACTAAAAGAGATGCTGAATAGTGACAGCCGGGACTTGAGGGCTGTTGTTGAGTCATGCGTTAATGGACTATCTGAACAGCTTAACGCAATAAAGATTCAATGCTCCGGCTATCAGGAGTCCTTGTCGTTTGTGAGTAAGCAGTATGATGAACTGAGGAAGGAGCTTGCGGACTTGAAAAAGCTGTTTGGTTCGACCAATTCTGAACTAAAAAGCGTCAGAGAGGAAAATAAATCCCTCAAGGAAACTTTGAATGCTCAATCTACCAGAATCAGAGCACTAGAGGCGGAGAATCTAAAGCAGCAGCATTGGTCAAGAATGCAGAATATAGAGGTTACTGGGATTCCTGAGGGCAAAGAAGAAAATACATCTGACATTATTCTGAAAGTTGCCCAACATGTTGGTGTACATATCGAGCCGTCCGATATTGAATTCGCTCACCGAGTACAACCACGACGCGCCGGGAGCTCCCCTAGCATTTCGCGTTCTATGTATCATCGTACGTCTAAAGCAGCGGGTCATAAAAGATCGTATCATAGCTGCATCTCGTAAACAACGTAACCTGAATGCTATGGTATTGGGACTGGGAGGGGAGACTAATCGTGTCTTCATAAATGAACACCTTACGAAGGAAAATAAAATGCTTTTGAGTTCATGTAAACAGAAAGCCAAAGAGGCCAATTTCAAATTTGTATGGACAAAAAACTGTCGCATTTACGTACGAAGAAGCGAGGTTACTCCTCCCATTCCTGTATCCTCATCATCAGATCTTTCCAAGATTGTCTAACTCTTTTTCTGATTTGTTCTTCTGCACTTATGATTTTTGTATGTATCTTCAATAGGTTGTATTATCTACATTGTATTTTGGATTCGTTTCCTATAAGCTCTAAGTTGTATCATCACAATAACACACTACACAAAACACTCGTCCTTCAATTCCATTGTAGCTACCTGTCGATTATAATATTTAAACTTTTATTCCCTTGTTCAATTGCTCGTATATATATATCGAATATCGTGCGATTATTAGGGGTATTATTTATGTTTTACCATCAGTCTTGTTACGGCGATTATAAAAATGGATATGGATAGTACAAGTAAAAAACTTAAATTACTCTATCAAAATGTTAGGGGCTTACGTACAAAATTAGACATTATTTATAAAAATATACTGTTATGTGACGCTGATATAATACTGGTTACAGAGTCTTGGCTTCATGAAGGAATTTTTGATGCAGAACTTTGTGACGGGAAATATGATGTGTTTCGTAGTGATCGTAAATCACTAGGTGGTGGTGTAATGGTTCTATGTCGTCCTCAACTACAGGCGCGTCTACGACCAGAGTGGGAGAGTAAGGACCCGGAATGCATTTGGATTACCATCCCTGCCAAAAGTGTAGGCGCTACAAACGACATTCATGTTGCCGTAGCCTATATTTCTCCCGACTCAAGGCTGCCATCCCGAATTTCATCCTTAACTGAAATAATCTCTAATGCTCGCGATGATCACCTGAATGATCACTTGATTGTTGCTGGTGATTTTAACCTTCCATGTATTGATTGGACAACTGGCAAGCCTAGACTTATTAAGAAAGGTTCTGCAGAAGTACAGACTGCTGCATCGGATCTCCTGTCATACTTTAGCTTCATAGGACTTTCTCAGTATAATACACTGAAAAATTCCAGTAATAACACCCTAGATCTTATCTTTTCTGATTTTTCTGTCGAAGTCCATGAGTCGACCTTTGCTCTTGTGCCGGTAGACTCAAATCATCCTGTTTTACATATGACGGCGACGGACGTGTTGGTGCCTCTGCTTAGGACTCGATCTAGAGTGAAATACCAATTTCATCAGGCAGACTTTTTGAACATCAATGAATCACTCTTGAAACAGAGCTGGACCTTTATTACTACTGAGGGCAATTTTGAGAATATTATAAGCAAATTCTATCTAATTTTAAACAAATTAATAGATAACTTTGTCCCTAAAGTTCGCTGCGGTGGTACTTATTCTTATCCAATTTGGTATAGTAGAGCACTTATTAATTTAATTAAAGAAAAGAGTAAATTGCACGCTAACTGGAAGAAATTTAAAAATCCAAATGATTATGCAGATTTTTCAGAACTAAGGAAAAGACAGGAAATTTTACAAGACGAATGTCACAGATCATATATAACTTTTGCTCAACAAAAAATTAAATCTAATCCAAAAGCTTTCTGGAGTTATGTAAAGTCAAAACGTAAAAATACTACTGAATATCCACAGCAAATGACGTTCGGTGATTCGCAGCTAGATAACCCGATTGATATATGCTCTGCATTTAATGAATTCTTTAGAGGGAATTTTAGTGGTCGCTACAACAATGATTCTTGCTCTACTAGCACATATGCAGATTGTTTGCACTCAAATTTAATACATACCATCACGATATCTCCCGATGAGGTCCAAAAGCTCATGTCTAACCTGGATATTGCGAAAGGCCCTGGTAATGACAATTTACCTCCTGTATTCTTCTTGAATTGTGCGAAATCACTGGCAGTTCCAATTGCTCTATTATTTAACAGATCCTTCCGAGATGGTTACTTTCCTGATATATGGAAAAGAGCTCATGTCGTCCCTGTCTATAAAAAAGGTTTCAAAACCTGCATAGAAAATTACCGACCTATATCAATACTAAATGTACTTAGTAAATTAATGGAGAGGATTGTACACATGCACATTTACCCCATCGTATCACACTCTATACCCTCAGAGCAGCACGGTTTTATGAAGGGCCGCTCTACTACAACAAACTTAGGAGTATTTATTGATTATGTAGCTACCAACATGGATGGCGGTTCTCAAGTGGATGTTATCTACACTGACTTTGAGAAGGCTTTTGATCGTGTAGACCACATCATATTACTACGTAAGCTTTACGAACTAGGTATTCGGGGTAATCTGCTACGTTGGCTGGAGTCCTATTTATGGAAACGATCTCAAGCAGTCGTGGTGGGAGGTTTATGTTCTAATTATATAGAAATCACATCAGGCTTACCTCAGGGTTCCATCCTGGGCCCTATTTTGTATGCTTGTTATCTGTACGATGTTGGTAATTGCTTTCACCACTCTAGGTTCCTTATGTATGCAGACGACACAAAAAATTTTATGAAAATCACAAGTTTATTGGACTGCCAGAATCTTCAAGCTGACCTGGATCGGCTCGGACAATACTATAAAGTTAATCATATTGGTACCAACGTTAATAAGTGTAACTTTGTCTCATTCACTAGAAAAAGGAAACCAGTTAAATTTGATTATCAACTAAGTAAATTAAATATTGATAAAACGGAAATAGTTCGGGATTTAGGCATGTTACTTGATTCAAAATTATCTTTCTCCGAACATATTGACACAATTGTAAACAAATCCTTTAAAGCCCTTGGTTTTATCTTGCGTATTATTAAACCTTTTTCTGATATCACCTGCATAAAACTGCTCTATTTTTCGTATGTCAGAAGCATTCTTGAATATGGTTGTACTATCTGGAACCCGCATTACGTAACCTATATCAGCAACTTAGAACGCATTCAATACAAGTTTGTTAAGCACCTCAATTATAGAAAATATATTTATCAACAAAGCTATAAAGCATCGTGCAGTTACCATAGTCTCACAAGCCTTCAGGATCGGCGAACTATTACAGATATGGCCTTTCTTCATGGTCTATGCAATGGGTACATTGATTGCCCTGAACTTACAAGTAGAGTTTTGCGTTTTTGTGCTCCGAAATACCGCACTAGACATACAAAGTTATTTGCTGTATCACACTCATCAACCAACTATGCACAACATTCTATCATTAACAGACTGCAAAGAGTTTATAATAAGGAGTTCTCCTCGATTGATATTTTTAATAGCAACAAGGGAACTTTTAAAAGTGAAACTTTGAAAATAATTATGGAGGATAACACACATGCATGATAACAAAGCGACACAAAATACTTGTTATTATTGTGTATATATGTGTATGAATTTGTATATACATATATGTATTCAATGTATTACATCAACCTTTTTGTGTTTTTGCACATAATTTGTTACATTCGTTGTATTTATATGTATGTATGAATTTATGATGTATATGCTTGTGTGTATATTATGTGTATCTTATACTCTATGTATTTTATCAACCTATATGTGTTTACACGTAATTTTGTTTAAGTCGTATTTTTAGTTTAATTTAGAATTTTGATTGTCTATGTATAAATTCTTTTTATAAAAAGTAAATCCGTTTTTGGTCGTAAGTTAAGCTTAGTAATAGTTTGCATTTATATATTAAGGGCTGTGGATTTTGTTAAATAAATAAATAAAGAAGGGCACAAAGCTTGAAGAACTGACGGCCTTTGGGGCAGAAAGGTTCTCGAGTGTAGGACGCCCCCTTACCAGATGGAATGACGACCTTATAAGGGTTGCTAGGAGCCGTTGGGTAGGACCGTACGAAATCAATTGCGCTGAAAATAGGAGGCCTATGTTCAGCAGTAGACGTCTTATGTTTGATATGTTGGTGATAATTGACCAAGCGAGCGAAGCGTCTCAGTTTGAGATTGGCCAAAAAATACTTTTGTCCGGCTGTCTGTTCTTGAATACAGGTCGCATTTTTGAACCGATTTTGACGAAAATTGGCAAACAAGTTCCTTGATTTGTTTACATTTTTTAATTGAACCCAATTTTTGATTGGTGGGAAAAGGGGGGAAGTTAGCCGCAGCGTTATTTATCGGCAGATTTCAATCAAATTTTAGAGGCACACGTTGACACGTAGAACTTCATTCTACGCAACATGTTGCGAAAAAATTGTCAATAAGGGAGAGTGGAGGGGGTAAAGGGGGTAAGTTTGCTGTAATGTTATATATGGACGGATTTCAATTTTTTTAAGTTTTTCGTAAAATGTATACCTACCTTTACCAATCAGACTACGCAGTTCTCTCCATCTTCACGAGACGAACCCGTAGACACCAGATTAGACCTCCTAGGACCAAGGAAATGCGAGTAATCGCTAAAACTTATACCAATATTTTGCTCAAAAGTCTACTTAGGTAAGCATATTGGAAAATACAAGCACCTCAAATCGATTTAAAATTGAACTGTCTTCGTTAATTTTATTGCGCAAATTACTTTTTGGACTTGGACGAGGTCTACTGTTCACACAGAACCACTAGTGAACAGACGGAGCGGTGTTAAAACTTAAAATAATATTAGGGACTGAAGAATGGCTGCATTGCATCGCTGGCTGAATTGCAATGCTTATGCATTGTCAGAGATAACTGTCAGCTCTCGAATCAAATGTTTTTTCAACCAGACTCAGAAATAAATTTGCAATTTCATTTCATTTATTCATAACCCTTGACAAATTACATGTGCTTGGACAAGTCAGATCAAACAATTAAAATATGTCACATAATTACATAATCAACAATATATATAGGTTCCTATAGTTCATAAATTTTATTAAAAAAAAAGAGTGAAACTGTTCTAAATAATAGCAGCTTATGATAAGTTCTGCAAAAGTATCGTCAAATTGTAAATAATAATTATAAAAAATAATAACAATATATTCATATAAATATAATTAATAAAATATAAATAATAACGTAATCACTATATTTTTTTTTTCAATAACCTATACTGTCCCACTGCTGGGCAAAGGTCTCCCCCATTTTCTTCCATTCCTTGCGTTCTCCAGAAATCTCCTGCCAGTCAGAGTGGAACCCATCCAGATCGTCGCGCCAACGTTTTCGCGGTCTGCCTCGTTGCCGTCGTCCTGTAGGTTGCCAGTCGGTGGAGATCTTAGTCCACCTTTCAGGGTGCATTCGAGTGACATGACCCGCCCAGTCCCATTTGAGTCTTGCAGCCTTGTGCCCCACATCGATGATTCCGGTCATAGAGCGTAGAGTAGTGTTGCGGATTCTATCGTTCGCTTAACACCTAAAATGCTACGCTCCATCGCTCGTTGGCATACCCCGAGTTTGAACTTTTGTGAGTCCGTCAATGACCAAGTCTGAGCACCATAGGTTAGAATAGGTAAGATACACATGTCGATGAGTTTATAATTATATTAGGTTGGGGAAAAAGTTTCTTCGCATTTTTTAAGAAAATTCAAAACATTTTTTAATATAGTTTATTTACATTTAACTAAAGTATGTAGGTACCATTTTGTTCGATAACTTTTTGCCATCTTGTAGGTAGGGACATGATAGACAAGTGGTTTGGGCAGTCCTCTCGTGATGTTAACCTGACACTGCCTAAAGAATTCTGAAGAGACCGAAACAGGTGGAAATCTGAAGGTGCAAGGTCAGGACTATACGGCGGATGCATTAACACCTCCCAGCCAAACTCTCTTAATTTTTGCTGAGTGGCTAAAGATGTGTGAGGTCTAGCGTTATCATGATGAAAAACCACACCCCTTCTGTAGATTAATTCCGGCCGCTTTCTCTCAATTTCTTGCTTTAATCTCATCAGTTGTTCGCAGTAGAGTTCAGAATCGATGGTCTTGCCTGGTGGTAACAGCTCATAATGAATAATGCTCTTCCAATCCCACCACACTCACAGCATCACCTTGTTGCGAGTTAACCCGGGTTTCGCCACAGTCTGTGAAGCCTGACCGGCCTTTGACCACGGCCTTTTTCGCACGTTCTTGTCGTGCGTGATCCACTTTTCATCACCAGTTATCAGCTTCTTCAAAAATGGTTCGGTTTCATTACGTCGTAATAAAGAATCACAAATGAGTACACGGTTCATTAGGTTTCTTTCAGTGAGCTCGTGCGGTACCCAAATATCGAGCTTTTTTGTGTACCCAGTTTTGTTCAAATGCGCCAAAACTGTTTTGTGGTCGATTCCCAGTTCTTCAGCTACGTCGTAACTACTGATATGCCGATCTTGCTCTACTTTTTCAAAAATTGCATCAATTTTATCCGTAATAGGGCGACCAGAGCGACGTGCATCTTTGACATCAAAATTTCCGGATTGAAAACGCTTAAACCAAATTTGTGCTACTCTCACAGACACTGTACTAGGTCCATAAACAACGCAAAAAAATTTTTCGCGGTTTGCGTTACATTTTTTCCTTTTTTGTAGTAAAATTTTAATATGTATCGAATTTCTTCATTAGATTCACTCATCTTTACAGTACGAAAAACAAATAAAAATCACACATTTTCCTAATTTGAATTTGGAATTATCCTCTTTAAAATTTAAACTTTGAATGATACCAAATCCAGCCAGATCCAAATAGTATAGCCAAAGAGATTTTATTACAAGTTCATACATACTATAATGCGAAAAGACTTTTTCCCCGACCTATTACTATAATTTATCATATTTAAATATTGTTTTATCAGTAAAATCTTCGTCCAACTTATAATATTTTATGCAAATAAGATGTCTTTTTATAAATTATCTAAATGGATTCTGAAATCTGACATACATATTAACCTAAACTGGACTCAGCGGAAGACCAGCGCTGCGGCATATTAACGTGCCGTAGCATCATGCTGAGCTGAGTACCAATTCATCCCCACACAGAGCTCTTTAATTTGTTAGTTTGTTAGTGCTTAGTTTCGGTTTTATTGTTGTTGTGTTTATTTTTTTTCTTTATGACTGTGTGGATTTATGAATAAAATGTTTTCTTTCTTTCTTTCTATATTGTTCGGTATTCTATTGTACAATTTAATTGCTGTACAGTAGTTCAGCGGGGCAATGCACCCAGTCTTAGGGGCACTTCCACCTGGTAGTGATCTGGAGCAGTTGAACTATCTATAGATTGTTTGCAACGGTCTTTAGATAATTCAAATGGTTTTTTGTATTTTTAAAAGATATGTGTATATGAAGGTATATTACATTATTTTTGTTGATACAGGCACTTGATAAAGTTACAACTTGATAAAATTTATTTGAAAAATCTTTCTGTGTCTAGCAATTAGAGTTCGTAGAATTTTCAGTCAAAGTATCCGTACCTTATCGCATAAACTACGGCTATCAGTTAATTAAGTCAGGACGACATCCGTGGCGCAGTGGGCGAATAGCCAGCTGAGATGTAGGAGATAGCGGGTTCGATTCCCGCCGCGGAACAAATGTTTGCACGATCTACAGATATTTGTTTCGGGTCTGGTTGTTTCTCTATATATTATACGTATGTATTTACAAAAAAACACACTCTGCTACAAGCTCTGCTTAGTTTGGGGCTAGAGAGCTCTGTGTGAAATGTCCACCAATATTTATTATTTTATTTATTATTAATTAAACATAAATAAGTTACATTATGTTAGACCGTTTCCTCTACCTCAAACATTCCGCAGACGCAACCCGATTTCCGGATCACCCTAATGGACAACCAACATAAATAACTTAGGAATGAGTAAGTGAAACTCACTCAAATCCGGCCCATTCAAAGCATTTGAGGGCCTTAACTTAATGCTTGTGGGCAGATTTATTAAACGCTTTCAATAACGACTCTATAAAAAGGGTCTCTAGAAGTTGGAATTGGCCATTTCTGGTTCATTTCCGAGTCGATGTGGATTAATAGGATTCAGAACTATTGTAAGTTCGGCAGTAACCAACTGGTGTCGAAGTTTACCAACCGCAAGGCCTTTGACATTGCTCCGACCGCTGCCGGAACCGACAGCTTAACATGGCTCGAAGCGCTCGAGCACTTAGTTGTAAATGCCTCGCAGTCACCTATTCAAATGTTAAATGTGCTGAAGTGTCTGCATCATCATCAATCAGCCATAGGACGTCCACTGCTAAACAAAGGCCTCCTCCATAGATTTGCTGAGCGATAGATCTTGTGCCACCAGCACCCAGCGGCTCCCAGCAACCTTTATCAGGTCATCTTTCCAACTAGTGCAGGGCCGTCCTACGCTGCACTTTTCAGTGCGGGTCTCCACTCGAAGATTTCTGCCACATCAGCTGTCAGTTCTTCGAACTGTGCCCCGCCCACTGGCACTTTAGCTTGCTAATCCTTTGGACTTGTCAGTGACCTTGGTTTGTCTACAAATCTCTACATTTTAGAATAAATCTCGTAGAGAAATACCAAATTATGCGTCACCTACGAACTAACGTCGCTAACATAGCGCCTGCGTACCGTGTTGTCCGTGTGTTTTGGGACGCTTCTATACATTTTGTATGAAAGTACATTAAAGGGGCGCCACGTCTTCGCCTTGTCCTCGCCTAACGTCTCTTTTGTCTAGCCTGCACCTTGGATGATTGGACCACAAAGGATGATCAATAAATATTTTTTTAGTTTTCTTGGTAATATATTTACAAGCAACAAATCCTCTCGTTACCAAGTCGTTCGATGTTCTGGCTTCCATTAGGCACTTCGCGACTGGATTATCCGGAAACGTTTAATGGAAACTTGGCGGAAATCAATGAGTTTTCCTTGTGCCTGCTTCAGACTAACGCCGAGAGCACGCTAAAATTGGCGAGAATGCGCGTGTAAACAAGAATTAACGGCAAAGAAGAATCAAAACAAGTAGCATTGAGATATCATTGCGATCAGGCACCGCGAGAAGGTTGCGGGTTCAAATACCATCTGGTTAGTAATTTTAGGATCATAGATTTTCTAAATCTTAAGATTTTCCCATAAGTGTAGGGTAACACTTTCATCATCATCATCATCATATTCAGTCCGTCTCAACCCACTGCTGGGCATGGCCTCTGTTTGTTTATACCACTCATCCAGATCCTGGGCTAGCCTGAACCACGGTATTATTGATGTCCTCGACCCATCTCGCTGGTCGTCCCTTATCGTCGTAAACAGTTCTCAGCCTCCACTCCGTTGGTTGGCCAGACGAAGTGACTACAGTTAGACTAAGGATAACACTTTAATCGTTGCGGATATTAATTGACAATCTGTGAACAATACCAATATACTAGAGCCCGCGCACTGCGAAACGAATAATGTTCAAAAATTAAATAACTTCCAATTCGCAATGATTAAATTTCATAGTGCGAGCAAGACCTAAAATAAAATATATAAGGCGGGTGTCTAACTCGGCCTTTACAGGAAGTTTTTCTACAAAATAAGGGGCACGGCTACTTAAACAAATTAACTGTTGGCTCCGAGCTCCGTGGCTACGTGTTTTAGGGAACCTTGCTGGCCTTTGACACTCTAATTCAGCTTTCGTTGTAAAACGAATTTTATCTCAATAAATTTAAGTACTTTACGTAGATGATTTATACGCCTGGTAGGAAAGTTGGGAGTTAGTATGACGCAAACGTGCCTGAATGATGATTTTAAGATGGAGTAGACTTTTGCCCAGTCATCTGACAACCAGACGCTCTGCGGTACGCCACCGTTACATGGTAGACATCCCTACTATACGCACAAAGCGGTACTCTTCCGCCTTTATTATGCGCACCGCCAAGAAGTGGAACGCCTTGCCTAAATCGATTTCCTGATAACTACAACCTAGGGGTCTTCAAGTCGCGAGTAAATATGTTTCTTCTAGGCAAGCGTGTACCATCGCAGAATGCATCATCGCTTATAAAAAAAAAACAAAAACCTATATCTACCATCCAGAACATCGGTGCTTAGTTTACTAAACTGTCCTCGTATTTTCATAACATTAACTAGAGGTTACAAAACCATAATCTATCGTTAAACCCCAGTTTTAGTTTGTTTGTAACAGCAATTTGTTATGATATGAGGGTATGCTGTCCTAATGTTCGGACATTAGTCACATGTGCTGCTTCTTTCCCCCATTGTTATTTCCATGGTATTTAGAAAATGATTGGAATTAAAACCCGCATAGAGGCATAGTCACTTACTATAGATACTTAGTATTAGTCTCTGCTATAGGCTTTATAGAAACACAAGGTCACAAGAAGACTCACAGTCGCAGCGTGGTATGGAGAAGTTGTATGTAAGACTATGATCCGGGTCTCTTTAAGGTAAGAGTGAATAAGTGTCTTCTAGATCTTAGTGCTTCATATTTAGGGTTACCAACTTTTTTTCTATCAAATATAGTATTTTCGAAGCTGTTACCTCTAAAAATATAGTAGATGGCGAAAAATACATATGTAGTATGTGGTTAAAATATTTATTTTTTGAATGAATATCTTTTGCTGCTCTGTGCCTTAATAATTAAATTTTTATTTTTAAGAAAGCATTCATATGCTTGATGGCAGTCCAAATTTAAGTTGAAAATCACGATTAATTTTGCTTTTATTAAATTCAAATTGGCCCTGTTACGCTCATTTCTCCATTTCGTCTTCATGACAGAAAATATGCGCTCTGTGAATGCTGATGTTGCAGGAATTGAAATAAGAAATTATAAATTTTTAAATATTAGGCAAGTCTGAATTTTTTAAGAGAAGAACTTCTTGCCATTTTTCAACAGTTGATTTAGTAGAAAGTTATTGGTGAGAAAGTACAATGTCCAAAATTTTGTTCATTTGATTGATTTCTGAATACAAATTGTTATTGCAAATTATTTTTTAGTTTCTTAGCAATTTCTAATTTCAGATCGGAGTGGGCTTTAAAAACGATTAAGGCTGCGTTCCACTTTACGCAAAATATAGTACTTTCACCTACTATATATTTTTTTGAAATATAGTATTTGATCCTAGGGGATAGTAGGATACTACCTATATATTATATAGTAGAGTTGGCAACCCTATGTTGGACCACATCATCGCTTATCAGGTGAGATTGTGGTCAAAGGAAGATCTATTCGTGTAAAAATAGTGTTGATAGGGCTTGGTGTTTCTCTACGAGATCGAATCATATAGAACCAAAGTCACTGACAGCCTAGAGTATTTGCAAGCTGTGTGGCAGTGAGCGGGACTCTCGAACTGACGGCCGTTGGAACTGAAAGGTTCTCGAGCGGAGACCACACACTGAAAAGCGCAGCGTAGGACGGCCCCTACTTGAAATACTTTATTTTATTTTATTATTTTAGGAACGGAAACAGTTATACATTGTGTAGTAAGTTACATGATATGGTTTGAACGATAAATAGTTAATGTACAACCCACGGCGTCATCCACAGATTACTTAATTAAGAAATTAATAATTCGCTGAAGTCTATGTAGCAAATTTACGCATATATGTGCATAATTTGATCGAGCGAAGCGAGATCTCCAAATCAACTTGGGCAAATCGGCGTTGTATATATGTATGTATGTATGTTTGTTTGTCCGAGGATAACTTTCGAAGCGTCTATCCGATCATCGTGAAATTTGGTATATAGGTAGGTAATGATGGCACAATTTTGGTGTTACTCAATGAGCTAAAAAATTTGGGGGGTTGTTGTGATATTGGGGTTCAAGAGGGGTAAAAAAATTAAAATGAGACTATTAGGTCAAATGAGACGTCAAATGAAAGGTCTTTATTAGTACATTTCGACTCCGTTTTTACTTTTAGTAAATTTTTTGTAGTTTTCGAGTTATTAGCCATAAAAAAACTAAACTTTGACAAAATTCACAGGGTACACCAGTGATCTCACAGTGCTGTAATTTGGTATGCGTGTAGCTTATGTATCACTAATATAGGCAAAAGTCTGAAATCTAGAATAACTGCCTGTAATTTGAATGAAACTGTAGGTCAAGTAAGTTGGTTATTATTTCGTGGCACTATTTGGATAGTCCAAGATTACGAATAATATTTTTTTTGTTTTTATGGTAGACTCGCGAGATCTCAGTTCGGGGCGAACCACTAGTATAGAGTATACATTGTGGGTGATTAGGCAGGCATTAATATTTAGGGTAGCGTGATTAGGATATTTAGATTTAATAGAAATACAGGGATGTTATGGAGCTCCGTAACAGTAACCGAAACTATCGGATATCCGAAATAAAAATATATCCGTAACCTTATCCGTTTCACATGTTTCGGATAGTTTCGCATAGGCGGAGTCTAAACGACATGTTTCGACAGGTTTTTGTTTCACCGCTCGCGCGCCAATTTTTTTCCAACTCTCAAATTTATTGCATTTTTATTTTAACAGATAAAACTTAAAATTGAGTAGGTATATAATAGACTAGATAAAACCTGTAAATAAAACCAAATTATTACATACTATTTGTGTTTATTTCACTTCAATCTAATATCCGTAATTGAAACTATCCGAAACTAACGGATAATCCGAAATAATTACGTATCCGTAACCGTATCCGAAAACGATATAATTTTATTCCTATATCCATATCCAGGTCCGAAATATCATATCCATAACATCTCTAAAAGCTACTTAATAAAGTCAGGATACTAACAGTGACATCCTGATCCAAAAAAACCTTATCTTGTTTCCTTCATCGTCAATTTGTCTCAATGAATTCTTTATTCGCACGACCTTTCTCTTTGTTCTTAGGAAGTTCTACATTACTTTTCTATTCCACCAAGATTTGGTAAAATGAACAATGGTTAGAGGACAGAGACAGGACTAATGTAGTAACATGTTTATAACATAAATAGTATGTAGGTACTTAGTATTTTTTAAACTTTCGCGATCACTGTACTTTTACATAATTATTAATTAAAACGGGTATTTATCGCGTATGTACCATTTTAGGGTGCCGCACCCAAAGTGCAAAATTACTAAGACTCCGCTATCTGTCTGTCCGTCTCTCTGTCCGTCTGTCACCAGGCTGTATCTCATGAACCATAGTTAGACAGTTGAAATTTTCACAGATGACGTATTTCTGTTGCCGCTATAATAACAAAATATACTTAAAACAGAATAAAATAAATATTTATTTAATATCCCATACAGCAAACGTGATTTTTTTGCTCGATATTGATAACGGCAACAAGTAGACACTAAAATATTCATAGAATATTTACTTATATATTCAATTTAAAAATAAATAATTAAATTAAAATAAAACAAATATAGTAAGTGGGGCAACAAACATGATTTTTTTTTTGGCGTTTTTATAGATAATGGTACGGAGCCCTTCGTGCGCGAGTCCGACTCGCACTTGGCCGGTTTTTAATTTGTTATTCCGACGCGGCGACGTTTCGGCTGTGTTGCAACACACTACACTAAGATACTGCGTAGATACGGTTATCGTAGTGTGTCATTATATGAACGAGGACATTTCTAATTCTGAAGACCAAGTGAAGGTAGTTGCTGCAGCCGCCATCACTTCTCGACGGTAGCTCCAAGTACTCCAGTCCGCCCGTGACCACAGCTGCAACACAGCCAAAACGTCGGAATAACAAATAAAAAAGGTACATACGCAATAAATACCCGTTTCAATAATTATGTGTGTACTTTTATGTTTGTTGTATTGTAAGCTACTAGATCAGATTTGAGGAGATTCGTAGACGAACCAAAGTCAGTCATAGCACAAAGGATAAGCAAGCTGAAGAGGCAGTGGGTGGGGCATATAGCTCGAAGAACTGATGGCCGTTGGGGCAGAAAAGTTCTCGAGACCAGGCACTGAAAAGCGCAGCGTAGTTCGGCTTGAGCCTAGGGCGGCTTTGAGGACCATTTTTTGTTTAGAGATTTCTGTAAGGTGGTTTTCTGATGTTTTGCAGAACAAAGTCTACGAGCCATCACTGCAGTTTACCACGATCTCGTGATGGTAAGCCATGACACAACTTTGATTTAAACTTTGAACCAATTTTAATGATTCTTTTTTAAATTGATAGGTTTTAATTAACTCTAGGGTGGTCTTATTTTAAATTGAGTTAAAATTATTTTGAAGGCCATTGAAGGAAGTCCATGACAAAAATTACTGGCGAAAATTACCAGAGTATGTGTGGTATTGTTGGAAAGCTCTTTAATTAATTAAAAAGTATATTAAGTATTCTGCCCGTTATCTGGTTCCCATAGTACGAGCTTTGCTTAGTTTCAGGCTAGATGGCGCTGTGTGAAATTTCCAGCAATATCATTTATTTATAATACTTAATTGAGTTTACATTAACCACTTTTTGTTTTAGAGTTCCGTAACCGATATTTTCGATATTCTGTTTTCTTAAATCGGCTAATGTTTTTGTTAAAAAGCTACTTGTCAGACCATTAAAATGCTCCTCGTGTGAAGGGTAAGCATCAAGGAATTTGCGAAGTCACAGTCCGCTGTCACTGTCAACTGTCAACCTTTGTACTCCTTGAAAGCCTTCGAACTTTCACGATTTTTCGCTCAGAAAAGGTTAAGGGTGAAATATTTTTGAGGGTACTAGATAAGAGTACCACAAAATTAGATAAGGTGCATTCAGCGATTTAAGTATGACTAATGTTTTGAGAATTTAAAATTATTTAATTTTAAATCCAAATAATCAAGAGAAGCATTAAGTTTTAAGTAACGCGACTGCAGTACCTCGAGTCCTGCAGGAGTTTATGGGTGATGGTGACCACTTAACATCAGGAGGCCCGTCAGCTTGTGTGTCTAAATGTATAATATAAAAAAAAAATCCTCTTAGCTCAGCGACTTTGGTTTGTCTTCTAAGAACAGTATTTTTCAAACTTTCCCGAACATTGTACATAATTACTGATTAAAACACACAGTCGAAACGTCGGGGTAACTAATAAAAAAGGTAGATACGCGGTAATTTATCCTATTAAGTAAATCAGTAATTTTGTCACCGAATCTTCTAATTTTGCCATAAGCTTGTTCGAGATCGAACCAGCTTATGGCCCACCTATTGTTAAGTGGTAACCATCGCCTATAATAAAGTGTTACCTCGTAGGTCACGCGCCTTAGAAACGTGCACTACGATGCACTGCCCTGCGTCCATCAACTTGGGGCATACAGATGTAAAGCCTCATTTGCCTGTCAAGGCACATACCCGTCATCTTGAAACACAGCAATGCTACTTGGCGGCAGATGTAGTGATGGTGGTAGTACTTCCTCTGGCGAGCCCTTTCACAAGGAACAACTATTTTTGGTTCGATCTTGTAGATAAACCAAGCATAGCCGTCTCCATAGCGCGCTGAGCGACCTTGAGCCTTCATAAGAGCCCTTCCTTTTTTCCTGTGTCACAACTTACCTTCCTTTAGCACGACCAAGATGACTGGTAGATAATGCATCAGCATTAAGTCCTCCTAGCACTATGCTACTTTGTGTTAAAGTATTAAATAAATAAATAAGAGGCCTCGTTTCTTTTCATTGTTTCAAAACCTTGCAACTTTGCAATCCCATTAACACGCGTATTATAAATGCGAAAATTTGGATGCATGTGTGTTACTCCTTCACGCCAAAACTATTGAACAGATTTGGCTGGAATTTGGAAAAAATTAAAAATAATGATAATAATAAAAACAAAATAGTTATTATAAAAAATGTATTTTTTATAAACGCGTTTTAAAATAAATATGTATATGTAAGTATATGTAAGATGAATTCCGAAGAAATGCGAACGACTGTGATTTGTAGCAGACCCGTTTGCGATCGATATAGGTACGATTAAAACCGAAAATGATTTCATTTGAATGATTTTTGGTAGTTTATGTAAAGGAAAATAGCAAGTGTGACATATGATTTTTGAAATCATATGATTTTTCAGATGATACTCCTAAACGTTCCATTCCTAATAGAAATGCTTGCGAAGCGCGGCAATTAACGTAAAGAAATATAACAATGCAATCCTATCCTGTTCTGTCTGCTTTAAACCAGTTTACCTTATTTCTAGGGAAACCTATGATATTTAACGCTACATAACAAGATCTTCCCGAGAACTATCATTTTGACTCCTTGATTCTTTAAGTAATTGGTAGTGATCTATTACTGCAACTGAGGTCTTGGACCAAAATTATTTTATCTTATGCAACCTCTTTGTGAAAGGGCTTTCCCGGGAAAGTACTACCACCATACTTATTTTTGCCACCAAGCAGCATTGCTGTGTTTCGGTTTGAAGGGTATCGTTGAATAATAAAAAAACTGGTGTAGCAGGAGCCTTATTTTGTTTTTATGAACGCACGCCGATGACGTAGCGACCGGGGAATAGGGAACGCATCTTTTTTGCCTCTGCCGAGCGAGAACGCAACACGTGCGAGCGAGAAGACAGATTCGCCCACGCCACCGCGAAGGACGCGTCGGCTCCGTTGACTTTAATTATTTTATTTCGTGTTTACCATCATATTTGTGTACAATCACTGTTGCTACTTGTTTATCGTGTCTCAATATACAGTTTTACCAATTGATCGTGTGCCGAACTCATTTATTCACGCCCTGAGAGACAACCGCCTTACAGTGACGCCCAACTCGCGGGCACGATCAAATCAGTGAAACCCACGAAATAACGAAAGAAACTAACAGTGCAGTGTACTTATCGCGAGTGTAGTTATCATAGGACATCCTCCGATAGTGGCATTCACGGGCACTTTGAGAAAAGTGCATAAAGCAATAGGATCCGGCACACACGCGGGCGAGTCCACTTCCGCCCGCCGCCGCTCCCGACGCGACGCTTTCCTACACGTAAAACGGGCGAATCCAACGTTCCCGCCAACGGTTATACCGGCCTGGAAAAGTGACGAACGGAAGATAGAGCGCTGCCGGTCGCGTGAGAAACGGATCATCACCGAACTGTGCGCCTTACACGTTCTACCGGCCAAGGATATTACCAACGTGCGAAGATTTACCGCCTTCATCACCCAAGCGACCGAGCGAGATTATGCCGCCGAAGAAACGCATTGGCAGAGATGACGCGCAGGAGTCTGATACCGATAGTGAACCGAATTGCACGGAAAAGGTGACAAACGTGACTATGTCCGAAAGCATGTTGCAGGCATTGGTCGCTAATATTTCGAGGAACCAGATCGAAGCGAACCAAGTCCTAATCGAGAATATGTTAGCGAGTAACAAAGAATTGTTATCAAACGCTTCGTCGCCGAGACCCGAGGGGCAGTTTCACCCGTCGCCGCCGCCGCAAAGCGGTAACTTTGTGAAGTGTACGGCGCGTTTCAACGGCGAGTCGAAGGACGCGGATGAGCTCGAGGCGTTTATAGACGCGATCGAGGTATTCCGCGATTGCACCAACGTCAGCGACGAGAACGCCCTACGCGGTTTGCCTATGCTGCTGGTTGGCGAGGCAGCCGTCTGGTGGCAGGGTGTAAAGGCGTCCGTGACGGCATGGACCGACGCCCTGCAGCGACTTCGCGGGATGTACGGAGTGCCGCGACCCGCCTACAAAATCTTCCGCGATATATTCGCGACGGAACAAACAAGTGAACGTGCCGATGTGTTTGTTTGTAAAGTGCGAGCTTTGTTGGCTAAATTACCGTACTCTGTTTCAGAAGTGATGAAACTCGACATCGTGTACGGGTTGTTGGACCGTAGAATAAGAAAGCGCATATCTCGCGATGGCGTGGACGACTTAGAACAACTCGTAACCAAGGTCAGGTTAGTAGAGGAATCCTTGGCGGAGGTAAGCTCAAATCGTATTGCTAGTAACAGTAGCAGTGCATGCCCCGTTAACCCGTTCGCTACCGCGCGGGGTATTGTCAACCCGGCGATTGCCGCAGGCTCCTGCTCGACCCGAGAAAAACCTAGTTCTAAGTCGTTACCCGAATTACGCGTAGTAGGTTCTTCAGATAACCGGTCCGCACTTAACACGAAGCGTAGCTTCAATGAGGTACATAAGCGTGTGCGACCGAAGTGTGGGTTTTGTAGAAGATATGGCCACACAAGTGATGAGTGTCGTAATAAAGAAGACAAATCTAACGATAGGGCAGGCAGGTCTTATATCAGCCCAGCTAAGTCTAGTAATAGTGCCCAGGTGCGTTGCTACGGATGCGGTCAGTTGGGAGTGATTCGGTCTAAATGTGAAACATGTAAAAACACTCCCAGCGATAGTAAATCTAACTTTTGCAGTGCTTATGTGAATGATAATGATGACCCACGCCCCCTAGTGGAAATAAAAGTAGCAGGTCATGTAGGTGTAGCCATTCTAGATACAGGGGCAACCCATTCAATCGCAGGGCCTTTATTATACAGCTTGTTAGTTGATGCCGGAGTTGAATTTAAGGAAACATCCCGTACCATAGCCTTCGCTAATGGTACACAACATTTATATAAAGCACTTGAGTGCGAGGTTAGTGTCAACTTAGGAGGCCGAGCTATACCTATCTCGTTCATGGTACTTCCGGATGCACAGACCCGGACTCTTTTGGGTAGAGATTTTATTATGAAAGCCTGCATAATGCTAGACCTACCACAAAGTAGCTGGTGTTTTAACGATGACCCCCAGAAATGGTACCCGTTTATTACCAGCTTTGACTTATCTACAGCTAGCGGAACGGAGCTGATGAAGATGGAGGCAGCCAACCTGATGCTGAGGGACGACGAGGGCACCAAGCTGACGTCAGACCAGCGGGGCCAGCTAAACGCCCTACTTGTGAGGAGAGCCGACCGCTTTGCGAAGGAAGGGCCTCCGACCGAGTATGCAACACATCGGTTGAAGATTAATGCTAGCCAGGAACCCATCGCAGCACCCCCGTACCGGATGTCCCCTGGTAAAAGGGCCATCCTGGAGAAAGAATTACGGAAGCTCCTGGATGATGATGTCATAGAGGAACGCGATTCACCATGGGAAGCCTGTTATGCCGAGATAGATCTTCTTTCGAGGAGCCCGAAAGATGTTCGGGAGAATCAATTAAAGGATCCCGAAGTACGGAAAATTATTGAAGACCTAGAGGACACTGACGATCCGTTTAGGGGGAGAGGTTGGTCAGACCGAGGTTTCATAATTTCCGACGGCATCTTATACCGGTACGGACCGGACGAATGTGAAGAAGAGACCGCATGCCTAGTAATACCAGAGCATGAACGTGAGAAGCTCCTTGCAGAATACCACAACGCACCCACGGCTGGACATTTTGGAGTCGAGCGAACGCTGGACCGACTGAAGGGAAAATACTACTGGCCTGGGATGCGACAGACTATAACAAAGTACCTCAAAACCTGTATTGATTGCCAGAGATACAAGGCAGATAACCGGAAACCGGCTGGCCTGTTGCAGACACCCGCAGTGAACCGCCGCTTTGAAGTCGTTGCCATCGATCTCTTCGGACCTTTACCCGAGACCGCTGACGGCAACAAGTGGATTCTGATAGTGGAAGACACATGTTCCCGCTGGGTGGAGGTATTCGCCCTACAGAAGGCCACAAGTGCCGAATGCGCCAAGATCCTTATTTCAGAGGTGTTCCTGAGATACGGAATCCCGCGTCGAGTTCTGAGTGACAACGGAGTCCAATTCATTAGTGAGGTCATGCAGCAGGTATGCCATACATTTGGTATTTCTCAGTCACTCTCGCCGGTGTACCACCCGCAAGCGAACCCTGTGGAGAGGAAGAACAGAGATCTGAAGCCGCTACTCGCCATTCTTGTGGGGAAGGACCACAAGAGTTGGGACGCCCATCTAGCTGCGGTACGATTCGCGATGAATTCCGCAACCACGAGCAGCACGGGGCACTCTCCTGCGTTTCTTACTTTTGGTCGTGGGATACGAGCGCCAGTCGACGTAACGACAGACATGCGCGCCGTCATAGAGAGCGACAACGCCGTGACGAGCCTTACCCCTTACCTTCGACGGATGTCGAACGCGCTATTTGAAGCCAGGGAAGTGCATGAGAGAATACAGGCAACGCAGAAGCGTTTCGCAGATGAAAGTCGACGCCCAGCGCCTGATTACTTTCCAGGAGACCTCGTCCTCTTGAAAACGCAAGGAAGCGACGACGCAACCCGAGGTCAGACGCCCAAGTTCCTGCCTCGACGAGACGGTCCGTATCGCGTCAAGGAAGTTGTGAGTCCATCCACGTATATCTTGGAAACGGTAAGTACTGGGCTTATTTTAGGCAGATACCACGTCTCCCAATTGACCCCGTTTGTAGGCGACATACCACCGCTACCCGTTCACGAGAAACGTAGGCGCGGTCGACCCAAACGTTACCTGAACTAACCCAGACGCGAGGGCGCATAGTCTAGGTTAGAGGGGGAGGTTGTAGCAGGAGCCTTATTTTGTTTTTATGAACGCACGCCGATGACGTAGCGACCGGGGAATAGGGAACGCATCTTTTTTGCCTCTGCCGAGCGAGAACGCAACACGTGCGAGCGAGAAGACAGATTCGCCCACGCCACCGCGAAGGACGCGTCGGCTCCGTTGACTTTAATTATTTTATTTCGTGTTTACCATCATATTTGTGTACAATCACTGTTGCTACTTGTTTATCGTGTCTCAATATACAGTTTTACCAATTGATCGTGTGCCGAACTCATTTATTCACGCCCTGAGAGACAACCGCCTTACACTGGTAATTTTAGCGCATGGCAACGCCACAGAATAGAAACAAAACTAAAGCTTAGAACAACGAGCGAAAAAGCCGCACGCGTACGAGATCTCGGATCTATTTGTTCGAAGCTTCAAACGTCTTTTTTTAACACTATTTGGCGTTGGATGGAACATGCCTATGGCCCACCTAACTTGAGTCGAGATCCTGGTAAGCGCTCGTCTATGTTGCGTGCGGCTTTTTCGCTTGTAAATACTAAGCTTTAATTCTGCACGTATCTATTTTTTGGCTAAGCGTTGCACAATTTTGTCGGTTAATTTTTAGCATTTATTCCAAAAAATCATGAAATAAAACCATTGTAGCAAGCAACTATTATAAATATATATACTATATTTTATGAATTTATTTTAGATATAGAAATAAAGTCACCTTTAAATATATTTATTATTAGTAAATAAAAACACCTTTTCTAGGAAAAATATATGACACAAAATGAAATTTTACGGCAAGCTTATGGAAAGTGATAAAATCATTCTTTTGTTTAATCAGCAATGTTAATGATTACTTAGAAAACAAAACACTAATCACAGAATTAAATTCTATCTCAAAACAAACAAGTTCCTAACATAATAATAAATTAAGACCTCGTTTGAGTCACAAATTATGGCTTTTGTAAGGGCTTGAGTATTTCGTAAACATCGTTCTAACTAGATAATCATTTTTTTTCTAAATATAGTGCAAATTTGTTTAGTCCCCGTTCTGATATGTGAATCACCTTCGAAAATATTTACTTTTTGATCGAGCGAAGCGAGATCTCCAAATCAACTTGGGCAAATCGGCGTTGTATGTAGGTAGGTTTGTTTGTCCGAGGATAACTACAGAAACTTTGATCCGATGATCGTGAAAATGAGCTAAAAATGTTGGGGATTGTTGAGATATTGGGGTTCAAGGGGGGTAAAACAGCGGGAGTGTCTAATAAAAAGTATTCATTAGTTTATTTCGATCCCGTATTTATTTTTAATTAAATCCGTGTAGTTTTTTTGTTATTAGCCATAATAAAAACTTAACTTTGACGAAATTCAGAGGGATTGACTTTCGTGTAGCTTTAGTGACACTAATATAGGGAAAAATCTGAAATCTAGAAGAACTACAATTTTTAACCCAAGAAAGAGGAACCAATTATTATGAACTCTCGTTATTTGTACTCTCAATGAAACTGTAGGACAAGTTTTTTGGTTGTTCATTTCGTGACACTATTTTATTAGTCAAAGATTATATAATATATATATTAATATGTTTTTTTGGATTTTTGAGACTCGTGAGATCTCAGTTCGGGGCGAACCACTAGTTTACTTGATAACACTACATCGACCTAACAGATACTAGTAACAATATTAAGTTTCACGAGTTTAATGAACGGTCAATTAAGGGGCGTCAGACCGTAATACTGCTTAAATGGATGAGGTATGTCGTTGATTTATTGTTCGCAGATGGCTCACATAATAGAACTAGATGCTATATTCTACTCACTGTCTAGACAAGCAATCTCACATCATCATTATCATTGTCAGCTCTTCCCAGCCCCGGATTTAGGGAGGGGGCAAACCGGGGCACCTGGCAATTTCTGGGGCGCCTAATTATTCAATAAAAATGAATTCATGACTGAAAACACTTTACTGTACACAATATAAACAAAAAAAATACAAACAAAATAGAAAACACAAAGCAAATAGTACAATGGGCGGTCTTACCAGTTAGAAGCTTATCGCTTAAAAAATATGTTAGTAAAAACACTTTTTTAAAAAGTGCTTGGCATCCAGCGCACGTCGTAGATACTATCGATTATTCCACTCCCTGTCCACCTACATTGTTCACGTGGCTATTCATTTGATCTGGAACGCTTCAAACTTTAACAGCACTGCCCCCTTTGGAGAGGGGGCGCCATATCAAGTTTCTGCCCCGGTTAGGAAAAATTCTACAGCTGGCTCTTCCATCCTACAGCTGGGCATAGGCCTTGGTTGTCGCCATTCGCCTGTTTTTACGACCTAAGATTTTTACTTCCTGCATTTCTGGTCCCATCTCGGGACCATCATCATTCTTTTTTTTTATTGGACACAATAAAATACATTAAAAAGTACCTACAGAAATAGAAGACATGTACAAAGGCGAGCTTAACCCTAAAAAGAGTTTTCTTCCAGCAAACCTTTGAGGCTAGAGAAAGAGATGATTTTAAAGGTCATTCCAGCAATCATTTTATCTGTTTCCAACGCAACTTTAGGCCATTAAGCCTAAAGTTGCGTTGGAAACAGAAAGTATTTTCTACCTGCCAACCTTAGAGGTAGCGAATACATTATACATTACTAGCTCACCCACCTGCGGCTTCGCACGCGTGATATGTCAATACCTTCCTGCGCAGTCGAGTAAAAAGTAGCCTATTTCTCAATCCCGGTCATAATCTATCTATATATCAAATTTCATCTAAATCAGTTAATCCGTTGTCGTGAAAACTTAAAAAATAGACAGACAGTCAGAGACTGAAACATAATTAGGTACTTTAGAATTTATTTTATTAGTATGGATTAGAAATATTTAGAAATGAAATATATTTGCCTAAATGATTGCAAACCACGCCTTTACGAATCTCATAGTGTAATAGTTACATCGCAGAGTGGCAATTACATTTAATGCGACCACAAAATTGGAGAAGTCCACAGCCTCAGTGGTTAAACCTGATGATACGGACCTCTTATTTGTATGATTACTGTTATTAGGGTACCGCAGGCCGCTGGGGGCCACTTTCGACACATTGTTTGGCGCTCGAAATTATCACATTTTTTTTGTACAATCGGAACAAGATTCTGAAACGTGATTTTGGAGTTAGCAGGAATATTTGAACGTAATAATTAAATGAACTAAAGGGTAAACAATTCTTTGTTTGAATTCTAACGTGCTTTGTTCTTCTACCTTTGTTCACTATATTTTTGCCGCTGAGAGTATTTTTTTCAACCATTTTTTTATTGTGCTTGTGGGGAAACAGGCTTATGGCCCACCTGATGGTAAGCGGTCACCGTCGCCTATTGACACCAGCAACACCCGGGGTATTGTCGATGCGTTCCCTACCCTGCAGAAACCTTTTAACATTTCTCTTGAAGCGTGCCATGTCGAAGCCTAACCGGAAAACCTCAGATGGTAGCTCATTCCAAATCTTGCAAGTATGGGTTAGAAAAGATCGCGTGAAGCGTGTGGTGCGCGATACCCAATTGTCGATGATATGAGGATGAGCTTTATTACGTTGTCGAGAAGTGCGGTGGTAAAATCTCGACGACGGGATCAGATCGAATAGCTCCTCAGAACATTCCCCATTATACATCAGGCGGTAAAAAACACTGAGCGATCCGATGTCACGGCGTTGACTCAGTGGTTCCAGCCTGTTGGCGAGTTTGGGATCGCCGATGATTCTAATGGTTCTCTCTGAAGGGAGTCAAACCTTGCAATTGGTACTTTGGAGCTCCATGCCAAAGATGGGAACAGTATTATACGTGCGGCCGAACTTGCGCTTTGTACAGCAATAGAGATTTGGAGATGGAACAAGCTTATAGCCCACCTGATGTTAAGTGGTAACCATCGCCTATAACAAAGTATTGCCACGCAGGTCACGCATCTTAGAAACGTGCCCTACGATTCACTGCCCTGAAATTACCTATATTTTTGTGTTTCCTTGTCATTGCAATATTGTTTGGTATCAATTAAGAGTATATCTATCTATCCAATACATACAGGACCTGGGCAAGCCTACTCTATCTATGATCCCCACAAAACAGATGTATAATCATCTTTATTACCAAGCTGACTGTACTTTTAATTTCAAGTCATTTCATTTGCAAAATTATCTTGTCCAAAGTGTCACAACATTTTGAAACTTAAATCGCTTCCTTTTAGTACCTAGTTATTTCAGTAGGTACCAAATTATTTGATCCCTGCATACTTATTTACATTTATGGGCGATTCAGAATCGTATGGTCGATTCGGATCTTACGGTCAATTGGGGCCTTATGGCTTGTAATCATTTTGGAAATTGGAAGGATAAAGCCGACACAATGTAATTTTTGGCCATGATTTAAAATCGATAACAAACCAATTTTATAAAGATTGTGACAAGTCAATTTGAGTAATAATATTTTAATTGCGATTTTATATAACCAGCGGCGATTGCTTATAACATACTAACAAGCTTTACCAAGTGCCCAGTATATGCAGTAAAACGGTCACCCGTTGAAAAGGTGACCGGCCATGATGATGATGATGTCATCAGCCCGATTTCGGCTACGGCGAGATTGTTTCTACTTTGTTACGTTACCTTGGTGAGCTATAAGGCTCGGACTATAATGACATCCGGATCTCCCTGATCCTGCGAATCCGGACACATACGTACAATGAAGAATGTCGACTCCAACCTCCAGTTCTGCAGTGGCGGAACATGCCCTAGATTCTGATTCGACGCACTGCATACGTTTCGACACGGCCCGGGTCTTAGGCTCGGACTATATGGCATCCGGATCTCCCCGATCCTGCGAATCCACAGCATGTCCCGGTTGCTTCCAGGTAAAAATCGGAGTCGAATGGCCTCGGATCGTGTGTAATCGATGCAGGAAAAATTCAAATGTTTGGTTGTGCGACGAATTGGTCAGGGGCCTTTAAAAAACGGTCCCTGACAAGCCCGGATGCCGTATAGTCCGAGCATTAGATGACTTGAGTGGCCAATCTTAGCTTTAAATGTGCAAGACAGAGCGCCGCCGCCGCGCCGTTAACATAATTATACTGCGTGTCACTGCATTTACGACATTCATCTAAATCACGGATAGGGCTGATGGCTAGTAAAACTATAAAACAGTTCTTTTTCAAATTCATTACCATGGATTTTTTTAATTTTCAATCTACCTTAATTTCAAGTCCTAAAATATCAATAAAACAGCCCGCAAAAAATAGGTAAAAAAATCATATTCATTCATCATGACTTACATGTCAGGTCATCTATTAATCTGACTAAGCGGTATCGGTGCAAAGGCGCCGCCGTTTTACGTTAAAAATTGTTTATTGGAAATGTATCGATTACTGGATAAATATTCAAGGTATCGGTATTGAACCAATCTCTTAAATCAGTTAATACGATTCTGCATATGTGTTTTAAATAAAATAATGTCGTGAATACGGTGACAGACTGTATTGTATTTTGGCGGTTTACTTTTAAGTTGGTCACGGGATACTGATCGGTACATAATACATGACTGGCCAAACTACTTAACCAAGACGTCACTAGCACTTCCTGTTTTAGATTATCATCATCTATAAAAATATAACCAGTTTAAGATAAAAAGCAAAATTAAAAAAAAAAGAAACATAACTCTAAAATGAAATCAAATGAATTTATTGCTTGAAATATAACTATGTCAGTAGTAAATAATAAATTCAATACATTTTTGCCTCGGGTATAGGCCTCCCCAAGTTTGTGCCATACACGTATGTGCTAGTCTCACCCACTGACGGCCCGCGACCTTTACGATGTCGTCCACCCATCTAGCTGCCTTACGTCGTTCCCTTCTATACCCGCTCCTCGGCCACCATTAAAATAAAATCAAATATTTTATTTAACAAATATTTAATACAAAACTAACTACTAAAAATAATACAGTAAGTACTTATATCAATCAAAAAACAACATAAAAACTTAAAGCTAAATAGGTACACAAATTGGTTGCAAAAAAAGTCTCCCCATTAGCTATGACTAGTCCCAAAGTCATAAATACTAAATAATAATAACACCTGAACAAAAGGGTAGTAAAAATTAATTTTAATAGTATGTCAAATAAAATGAAACTAATAAAAAAAATTAAACATTTAAGAATTGTTATAATTTTAGCTAATATTTTTCATTTATGGTAGATAATGTTTAAATGGTTGATAAATCGTTTGCTTCATTTTAAAGACCTTTTCAACAATACCACACACACTGGAATATAACAATTTTTATTTAAACCCCTTTTTACCTCGATGGGCAGAACCTTCTGATCTATTTACCCTCAATTAAAGTTATAGAGATAGACAGACAGACATTTTTGTGACTTATATGGGACCTTAGAGCTATACTAAGCCCAATGCAAATATATACGAGTATATTATATATAACTTGGTTAGCAATGTGCCCTACGATACACTGCCCTGCGTCCATCAACTCGTCATTCAAATCGGATCATAAACAAAGAAGTTATGAGGGAATATAATACAAAATACGATATGCATACAATAGGTACATAACACAAAAAAAAAAAAACAAAAAATGTTTTGATAAATTGAGAACCTCTATATTACATCTATATATATATATTAAAATAAAGAATACAATCCTCTTTAAGGTAAGAGCTCCATCTTAGACCACATCATCACTTACCATCAGGTGAGATTGTGGCCAAACGAACTTCTATCCAATTAAAAAAAAAAATTTTAGTTTCGAAGTCTTTTAAAATAAAATAATTTCAAAGTACATTATAATATGTATATATACGTAATAAAGTCCAGAGGAATCGCTTCGTAGCTTCACATTTCTCCTTGCCCCTCATATTTCTTGGTTATTTCAGCTTGCAATTTCCGAGACAGCTCTCCCGTGAAATGCAAATCTCTGGCGGGCTTATGTCACTCTAGTTTTACATGTCACTCGTTTATTTTTAGATCTAGGGATCTTTTAGGCCACTATTTGCACTAAAACGTTATATTTACCATGATTTGTGAGTTTTTATCACGTTTTTAGTATAAATAGTGTTCATAACCTTGATAATTTCAAAAGTTACATCTTTTAGGCCAGCTTGCACAACATTCCCTCAACGTATTTAGTGACTAAACATATTTAATTGTTTTGTATGATTTGACAACTCCTTAAATCATATTTAGCCACTAAATACGTTTAGGCATCGCTGCACAAGTCGTCCTTAGTGTAAATTAAAATTAAAAAATTTAATTAATTTAAATTCCTAATAAAACGCGATTGCACAATCGTGTTAGCGATCTCGAAAAAACACTGATAATAAATAATATATATACCCTGAAAACAGGATAAAAAGTAAACCGAATATAAACTAGATACTTAGGGCGACTTGCGCAACGATGCCTAGTCGTATTTAGCGCCTAAATATGTTTAAGAAAGTTGTCAAAGTCATATAAATACGTAAAATAACATGTTTAGTTGCTAGATACGTTCAGGGGTGGTTCGATTCCTGTATACAAACGATCAGAGGACATTCACTAAACATTAACTTACAGTACTGACCGGTAATATTAAATTCTATCAATAAAATTGAACACTCATTCATAAATTCTATGTATTCATAATTTTCACTTATTCAAAATTTGAGCTTCCACATCAGAGGACAATCGCTTGTTGGCGATGGCGTTCAGGGTGGTGTTACTGCTCTCGCGTACCGCGCGCAGTAGTGAGGTTTTTTTTTTCGCCAGATAGCATCAAAGATGTATGTGCTTGCTATGGCAAACATTGCTATGGCCTACCTTTAAACTTATGTGTAAATAGCTGTTGCAGACGACTTCGTACGCGTTTACACTACTTAATCTGTAGGTAACCTAGATATAAAGCTTGCAACTTGACTTGACACCCCATTTTTTATCCCTTGGGACCTGATTTATGGGATAAAAAATAGCCTATGTGTTAATACAGATTATAATCTACGTACATACTAAATTTTATCGAAATCGGTTCAGCCGTTACGACGTGATTGAGCAACAAACAAATAAATAAATAAAGAAACTTTCGCATTTCAATATTAATAAGATTAAGAGGAAATCTTGGCTGCGTTTCGCCCATACAAACATAGTCCCCTGTTTCCTGTTTCCTCTCTGGATAGTGATACTAGAGCAAATATTTTTTTACCATACAATCTACAAGTACCACGGTCATGTTACTACGTTTAGTTTTTCTCCATAAATTAATTATTATAAGAACTAGGAACCTTCTAAAGTCACAGAAATTGATAATTTTTACTGCCCATTTTCAAACATCCAGCAAACAAATTTGACGAATTTAAATAAAAAAAACGAAACGTACAAACATAGCCAAAGCCCTTTTCATTACATATTTGAAAAGAAAATTAAAATCGGTCCAGTTTTGGAGGAAACAGGGGACTACGAAACAGTGATTTCGTCTATTTTAAATAGGTATAATCAGTCCGACCTGCAGTTGTCTCTATCGCACGCACATAGGGCATATAGGGCACAGCGCGACAGCAATAGATTTGTTAAATATCTATTTTCCAAATGTCTTGCTTCCCGGATTTCCTCTTAAGGTGTAACAATAAAGAATTATCTATCTATTTTTTGAGCCTGTTATAGTTCAATACATAGTGATAATAAAGTGAAATACCATACATACTGTTACCTCTTCTGTGTCGTACAGTATATTGTGAAAGTATGAAAAAAAGTATAAAAGGTTTATGTCGGAACATCAACTCTGCAATTTTTCACGCGTCTTTGAGTCTCAGTGATGGAACGAGATGGATGATATGAAAGATATGAGATAAAGAGAGAGCGATGTTCATGTTCATAATAGAAGTATTTGAAAGACCAAGCCTTCATAATAAAGATGACATTGCATTTATCAAAATGGCGAAGGAAACGTAATAATCATATAGCATAATGCGGGCATTGAATCGACGAGCTCGTTTGGAGTCTTTCTACCAAATGATAAGTGAAAAAGCGGTTTTTTCACAATCAACATTAACCTTAATAAATTGGTTAAGTGCGTGTCGGGCCACTTGTTGGGACTTCTGGTATTTTTGTATGAACATTATTAATCAAGCGAGCGAAGTGTCTGCTCAATTTCGAGATTGGCCACAAATGCTTTGGTCCGGCTGTCTGTATGTTTCTTCTCGCCTACAGGTCGCATTTTGCAACTGATTTTGACGAAAATTGGCACACAAGTTCCTTGATTTATTTAAATTTTTTAGTCGATCGCGATTTTAGATTGGAGGAAGTTTGCTGTAGCGTTATTTATCGACGGATTTAAATCAAATTTGAGAGACACACTAAGGACTTCATCCTACACAAGATGTTGCGAAAAAAACATCAAAATGGGGGAGTGGAGGGGGGAAAAGGGGAAAGTGGAAGGGGGAAAACGGGGAGTGGAGGGGGAAGGGGGAGTGGAGGGGGAAGGGGAGTGGAGGGGGAAGGGGGAGTGAAGGGGGAAAAGAGGCTAGTTTGCTCTAACGTTATATATGGACGGATATTATTATTTTTTTTGGGAAATTTATACCTACCAATACCAATCAGATTACGCAGTCCTCTCCGCCTTCACGAGACCAACCCGTAAACACCTGATTAGACCTCCTAGGACCAAGGGAACACGAGTAATCGCTAAAGCTCCGACCAATATTTTGCTCAAGTCTACGTAGGTAAGCCTGTTGGAAAATAGTACCTGAAATTCCATTTAAAATTGGACTTTCTTCGTTAATTTTGTTGCACAATTTACTTTTTGGACTTGGGACGCGAGATCTACTAGTATGAACCACTAGTATGAGCTGTTGACAAACGTAAACTGGTCGACCACTGCTCGTAAACTAAGTCTACTCAGTTTTGATGATTCTTTAAACAAGGAGATCAGCCCTAAAATAAATTCCCTAACATACAAACCGCGTGCGGACAAGCCGTTGCACCTGTAGAGGTTATAGATAACTAAATCAGTTTGTTTCTAAGGAGTGTCAGGTGCCTTTATTTAGAAGATAAATACAATTAATAAATAAGATCACAGTGGACGGTTTTATTCAAAACATTACCATGAAAATTCAATTAACATGAACCAACAAGGTGTATCCAAAGCGTTTTAAAATAATATTTTTACGCCGTTGATTTCAATATATTACTGTTAATATATTCAATGATTAGACGGTAAAGTCACGCGAACTAAACCAAGCTTGGTTCACTCCTAATAAACTTTTGGTGGAAAATGAGCTGTATGACGTTGACATAGATTAAATAATTATAATGCTGTAGATTTCATACGAGTACAAAGCTATCTAGGCCCAAACTAAGCGAAGCTTGTACTATTGGAACCAGAGAACTGATAGAATACATATATGTATTATATTTTTCGTAAATACATAAGTACTTGTTGTACTAGCGAGCGAAGCGTCTCAGTCACTCTTTACCTTTACGAGATTGGCTAAAAAATGCTTTTGTCCGTCTGTCTGTCTGTTCTCACCTACAAGTCCCAATTTTCAAATGATTTTGACAAAAATTGGCTCGCAAGTTCCTTGATTTATTTAGTTTTTTTTATCCTAACGCGATTTTTGAGTGGAGGAAAACAGTGGGGAAAAGGAAGGAAGTTTACTGAAGCGTTATTTATCGACCGATTTCAATCAAATTTGAAAGGCACACTAACAACTTCATTCTACACAAGATGTTGCGAAAAAAAATCCAAAAGAGGGAAGTGGAGTGGGGAAAGGGGTGGAGGGGTAAGTTTGCTGTAGCGTATATATGGACTGATTTCAACTTTTGAAATTTTTATACCTTCCTATACTAATCAGGCTACGCAGTCCTGAAGATCGTGCAAACATTTGTTCCACGGTGGGAATCGAACCGGCAACCTCCTGCGTCTCAGCCAGCTATTCACGCACTGCGCCACGAAGGTCATCAATAGGTAAGAAAATGTATTAAAGAGGCTAAGCGCATCTCAGAGCATGCTGAGTGAAGGCTTCCTGTTAGTTCGTACAGTAACAAATTTGTATTTTGAAATACTACGTTTTTTTCTCAGTCGTTTCTTCTCTTGTCTTGGTCTTCGTCTTGGTCGTTTTGTACGAAGTTTCTATGAACTTCTAGGCAAGCCTTTTCTACCTTAAGCCCCTGTTTTAGACAATGGCTGAGATATTAGATAAGATAAGATAAATCTTCACACAGAACAATAATAACACTAAAACTGTAAAGGCAATAGAATGGCTTTATCGCTGAGAGCGATCTCTTCCAGTCAACCTTTGAATGGAATGTTATTCACCCACCCAGTAAATTTTTCATCTGCAGTAGATTTGATTGCACTCCGTTTATTTATCTCGACGAGACAGATTGATTCTAATTAAGTTTCGTGTACAGAACCCTAGAAAAAGTACATACATTGATAGCAAAATGAAATTATACCACAGATTAACATCATCATCTACTTATAACAGTCCACTGCTGGATGTAGGTCCCAGGGTGCGGCATCGAACCCGATCCTCAACTCTTTTCAGCCAATCTTTGCCAGCTACAGCGCGCAAATCGTCACTCTATTTAGCCGGAAGGCGTCCACTTCACTTGCCTAGACGAGGTCTCCACTCCAGAACACGTTTACCACAACGGTCATCGGTTCTGCCACACATTGTAACAGAGCCCATTCCAGTGACGTCAAAGTGAAACTAATAGTTCTACCTTTGCGTCCAAACCAGCGACGATAATATGCAATAACGCACCAGGAACTTAATTCAAAGTTCTTAAGTCGAGTTATCTTAGGTTCGTGTCTCCGCTTCACAAGAAGGTATTATGTGGAAGATAAACAGCTGATTCAGACATATTTGTTAAGAGCCAAAAACGGCAGGTGTTTGATAAGATGACAACACTTTTTTGTATTCTTGTGTGGAGTCGCAAATATTTATATTCTGATATGCTTTTACCATCTGCAGCTTGTAAGGTATACAATTATTTATACGTACCATATTTTATACGTATCTATTTATTACGTCGGTTCAGAAGACGGTGAAATATGATTATGCTACCAGGAAAATGGATGAGGTTAGAAGCTACTTCTTGGAAGTTAGTGAATGAATTCCATTGTTTTATTTAGTTTAAATAGGAATAAATTTTAGGAAAATCATTATAAAATAATAACTTCCTCGATTCTTGAACATAAGACTTTTTACCACAAAATAATACAGTCATTACAATTATTGAAGCCAAATAAGTAAGTTTTTTTACTTGTTATTATTATTTTTTGACAAGCGTTTGACCACCACGACATCTGACAGCGATGTGGTCAATGATGAATATCCATAAAAGAATGAGTATCCGTTTTTATCTAAAATACCTGTGATATTTAACTTTTCAACAATTCTTGAGCAGGAGCGTTCAAGAATTGTTGAAAAGTTAAATATCACAGCCGCACCCCAATCCTTGATATCGATACAGCCCAAATTAGTCCGCCACATGTAAATCAAACATGCAATATGTGGCAATCAAGTAAATAGCTGTCTAAATAATAACGATTCATAAATTCTTTGAATATCACAGAGCTTCTAGCACCCAGAGCCTTTAACGAATCCCTTTTTCGTCCAAAACACCCGTAATCTGCGATTATTAAACAATTCTTGAGTTAAGATTTAATAATAAGAGGCCAGTTAAAATTCCGGCCGGCTCGTAATTGTTGCGATGATTTTAAATCTTAATCTTGTAAGTGTCAGATAACACTTTAAATAAAAATAATTGGTTGATTGATTGAAAATATTTTATTACACTTTTAAAAACAGTACAAAGGCGAACTTAATGCTAAAGGCTATTTCTCTTCGAGATAAACACAGAAAAGAAACTAATGAAAATTTGCACAAGACCAATAAAACAGCACAACATACTACTTAAATAGATAATATAATATCCTAAACTATACCAATATTAAATAAAAATAAATACTTAACAATAGAATAAATTATATAATTCTTGAGCGTTCATGCATACCACCATCCTTGTTACCGACACGGCACAAATGAGCCTGCCTCACGCAAATCGAACATTCGATAGTGGCAGTAATTTGCTGACCGTACGTTTTTACCCAGTTTTACCCTATTTATTTTTATAGGGCTTTTTTAATCAAGCATAATGCAATTTATAAGAAACCCATGCCTATGAATATTAAGTAGAAGTTTCTACGGGAATATATTAGGTTTATATTGATAAACATAGCACTTTTACTTTTGAACCCCTACCCGAAAAAACGAGGGATCTTCTCTATGTAAAACCAACTGATTATCATCATCATATCAGACAAATAGACGTCTATTGATCTGGTCTGGTCTGTGGTCCTACCTACATTATGACCTATATTATGATCTGTAGAGGTCCTACCCAGGCTTCATTGATAGACTCGGTGCAAAAGTGGACTGTATTTATTTTTCTTCTTAGTTGCTAGTTTACAAGGTATAAATCGCGTTCTTGAATGATCACAAATTTCTGCTTGAAAACGGTCTATCTTTATACAAAACTACTCCTCGCCCTAGCCATGGTGCGGGGATCGTAATTCACGCTTTCACAAATCATGTTATACAATTCTTAATGCATCGAAGTTTCCAGCAAAGTTAGACGGGGACTTACATGTAGCTATCTCACTCTTTTGACCTTTACAAGTTTAAACTGTTACAATCTTAGCTACCTGTTAACATTTGAATCTGATTCGATCTTATAACTACCTAATACATTTCAAATCTAGATTCGATCCTTCCCCGTCTTTGATCGTCCGTTACAGTCTCCCCCCGGCGTAGATCCTCGCAGCCTTCTTATTCAATCGGGAGGACGATCAACCTTCTCACTGGCCTCCGGAAAACGCCTCCCCGCGTCCGCACCTCAGCGCTCCGAACTACTCCGTCCGGACCCGTAATCACGCGCTCGATCTGGCCCCGCGGCCATACGTTCCGAGGCAGCAAACCGTCCGCGATTATGACGACGTCCCCTTCTTTGACGTTCTCTTGCTGTCTTCTGACGTCGCCTCGCGGCGCCAACGTAGGCAAGTACTCGTCGATCCAGCGCTTCCAAAAAGAGTTTGCCAGAGCTTGTGCGGCGCGCCACGTTCTTCTGTCGGCTACGTCGCAGTCTCCCACATATGGCAAACCTACTGCCGTCCCCAATAAAAAGTGGTTCGGCGTTAAAGCTTCCTTTTCCTCTGGGTCCACGGGTACATGCGTTAAAGGCCGCGAGTTTACGGTGTGCTCGATTTCTGTCATTAGCGTATTCAATACCTCTTCTCGCGGGGCACGTTCATTTAAGGTGATGGCTAGGGCTCTCTTCACCGTTTTTATCATTCGCTCCCAGGCTCCCCCCTGGTTTGGAGCACCAGGGTCGATGTACCGCCACTCGATCCGCTCTTTGAGTGCGTACTCTTTTAGGCCTGGGAGCCACTCATCGTACGCCTTTCTTAGTTCCACTTCCGATCCGTGGAAGTTCGTTCCATTGTCTGACACGATTGTACGAGGAGTCCCCCTTCGGGCAGCCATTCGCCTGATAGCCATAATAGCCGAGTCGGTGCTGAGACTCGCTATAAGCTCCACGTGTATAGCTCTCGTTACCAGACACGTAAAGAGCATACCCCATCGCTTCTCACGGCGCCGCCCGATCGCCACCCACATAGGGCCGAAACAATCGATGCCGCAGTTAGTGAACGGCCTCGTGTTCATATCTAGGCGCATCCTCGGCAAGTCACCCTTTACTGGCTTCTTTGGGTTCGCTCTCCTTATCTTACACAGCGTACAATCGTTCAGAACCGTTCTGACCGCCGGACGCAACCGCAGTATCCAAAATCGCTGGCGCAGATTATTCACGATCTGTTCTCTGCCCGCGTGCTTATTCTTCTCATGTTCCCGCCTGATCAGTAGACGTGATAAGCGGTGCGCTCCGTCCAGAATGGGTGGATCCTTCCGGTGATCCGGTACTGTAGCGGCGTTGATCCTACCGCTCAGCCTTATTAATTTCCATGTACATGTGCATTGGCCGCTAGCTCTTTTGGTGCATGCGCTCGGTTCTCCGGGGTAATACTATCTAGTAAGCCTTCACAGTTTGCGCTCCAGCTTGCAAGTTCAAAACCCGCTTGTTGATGCACCTCTCGCACTTGTGCTATAGCTCTTGCGGCTATCTCTTCCGTTTCAAAGCTGTCCACCCAGTCGTCCATGTAGTGGTTCCGAGTTATAGCGTCAAACGCTAGCGGGTGTGTCCGCTCGTGATCTTTCGCGTTCCTGTCCCTGACGCTATGAGCTAGAAATGGAGAACTTCTCGCTCCGAATATCATGGACTTCATCATGTACTTCTGCGGTGGATCTGTTCGGTTGTCGCCTCGCCATCGAAAGTGTTGGGCTGTACGGTCCTCTTGTCTTATGGTCACCCTCAGGAACATGTCCCGAATGTCTGCAGTGACCGCGATCGGCTTCGTTCTGAAGCGAAACAAGACGCCATGTAATGTCTGTAGTAGATCTGGTCCGTCCAGCAGCGCGTCGTTGAGACATGTTCCATTAGCGCGCGCGGCTGCATCGAAAACCATTCTAAACTTCCCCGGCTTGTTGGGGTTTGTCACCGCGAAGTGAGGGAGAAACCAGAGACGTTCGTTCTGACTCTGTTCCTCCTCGCTTTTTTCTGCATATCCCTTTTCTAGCAGCTTCTCCACTTGCGCGGTGTATGCACTTCTAAACTCCGGCGATCTGTCCATCTTACGTTCGATCCCATGTAAGCGTCGTATGGCCATGTCGTAGCTGGGCGGCATCTTCACCTCATCGCTGGCCCAAGGTAGTCCCACTTCAAAACGACCGTTCACTCGTCTCGCTGTTCTGTCAAAAATGCTTTGAGCCCGCTCATCCTTTGCGTTTGGCTTTCTTTTAATTGAAACGCCCAAAGCATCTATCTCAAAGTGTGCTTTCACGAGCTTGCTTAATTCCTCGCCTTGGTCGTTCAAAGTATGTCCGTTCTGGACACCTTGGCACGTATGGACGTGTAGTACCGTCTCCTGCTCTCTTATTGTGCTCCTGGGGATCGATCCATGGATAACCCATCCCAGCTGCGTTAGTGATGCAGCTGGCTGGGTTCTCTTCCCTGTCAGAAGCTTCCTCGTCACAATAAGATGCCAGTTGTCGGCCCCGATGAGTATGCGTGGCTTCGCTGACGCATAGCACACGGCTTCTGGACGGAGTTTCCTTAAGTGCGCGTATTTTAACACATCGGTACTGACGAGTTGATTTCCTAAGGTCAGGTTCTTCACAGTGCGCGCTGTGATCCGATGTGCGTCCGACTTGTGTCCTCGGATCACGATATCCACTACCCGGCTCTCGGGTTCCCTCTGACTGGTCGTAGCCCCCACGATGTTCAAGGCTTTTGTCGGGCCTTCCGTTCCGATCATCGCGGCGATCTCTTCATCGATCAGAGTTATCGTTGATCCTTCGTCCAGTAACGCATACGTATTCATTTCCATTCCGTTACTGCCCTTAATCACGACTGGACACACCTTCAGTAGGACTTGATTCTTTGCTGTTACATGCGCAGATGCAGTGATGGCTGATTCTTCGGTCTGGCCCTGCTCACCGGCACCCTCGTTCCTTATTTTCGGCGCATGTAACAGTGCGTGATGCGGACGTGTGCATTCACCTACTCCGCATCGCTTGCTCTTGCACATAAAGCGTCTATGCTTGCTGCTCAGACAGCGAAAACATATGCCTGTCTCTTTGGCCCATTCCCATCTCTTGTCTACTGGCATCGCCGTGAGCTTTCTACACTCGACGGTTCTATGGTCGCCCCCGCAGCAACGGCACTCGTTCTTGTCCGTTGCTGCGTTCCGTCTCGTTGAGGCTTCCTCCTCCGATGCCGCGTTCTGTGTAGCGTACACCGACCCACGATTTCGTTCGTTCACCCTGGGTCGCTGCTCTGTAGGTCGGGCCTTTGAGGTGCTCTGCGAAGGCGTAGCTGTATACGCGTATCGCATTGCGCGATCTGCCTCTCTCATCAGGAACTGGGACAGCGTCAATATTTCTGGTTCATTTCGGCTGCCAAATTCCTCTGCATAGTCGCACCATTTTGATCGGATGTGCGGTGTCAACTTCTCGGCTACCTGTCGCGCAAACATCGGGTTCTGCAGGTAGCCGCGTTGGTCCATACAAGAGATGGCGGTTACTACGTTCTGTAGTTTGATGGCGAAAGCGTTCAATTCGCCTGCGGTCGCGCCCAGTCGCGGTAGCTTCTTAATCTCTTCTAGCGCGTTGTCTATAATCATCTCTGGGCGACCGTAACACTGCTCCAAAGTCTTCATTATAACTGCCGGTTCGGTTGCAGTGTATAATAAAGCCGACACTGCTTGACGGGCTTCGCCTTTCAGGCATGTTCTAAGCCTCGCTAGATTCTCAGCCGATGAGATCTTGTGGATGGTCGTCGATTCCTTCATGGCTGCCTTGAACGGTAGCCAATCCCCCGCAGCACCTCCGAATACAGGTAGGTCGTACGTCTGTCTCGGAGGTGGTCTACGGTGAGCCATCTTCTCTATGGCTTCCGTTAACCGATCAATCCCTCTGTCTCGCGTTCGGTCCGGCGTGAGTGATCTGTCTCGCAGTGTTCGTGGTTCAAAAGTGACCCGATTGTTCGTAATCGGAGGATACCGCTCCGTATTCTGTTCTCTCGTGGTCGATGAGAGATACCTGGTATCCTGATCCGTCACTTGTTCTGGCTCCCCCCGTTCATGATGGCGTTGGAGCCAGTCCTCTATTCTGTGTTCTGTGTCTAGGGCTCCGTTCCGTGCACCCGTGCCCTGGATGCTTTCTTGTTCATCTTCTTCCCGTATTGTAGCGACTTCGGCAATCAACCTCTTCCTTATAAGTTCCGCTTGAATATGGAGCTCTTGCCTCTTAATCTCGGCAAGTCGTTCTTCAGCTTCAAATTCAATTTGCCGTATCCTTGCTATCGCGCTGGCGCTGGAGCGTTGCGAGCGGACGGACGGGGCACGCCGGCGTTCGGGCTCGGCGTGTGCGGTCACTCGCGGTGCTACCTCGGTCGCGGGCGCGGGCGCGGTCGTCTCTGACGCTACGCGAGCGGAGGAGGGTCCCGCTTCGGCGGGTCGCGGCTCAACGGGAGCATTCGGAAGCGCGGGTTCGGACGGGGACGCGGGGTAGTCTTCGTAGACGCGAAGTGCAGCCTTCTTCCCCCTCGTCACGGGTGGGCTCCTGGTGGTCATCTTCTTCAGCACTTGATGCCCCTACCTACCTAGCGGTCCCTAACACTAACACTAAAACCGCCCTAAGGCGTTTACCCGCTATTCCGACCGTTTGGCACCGTTAGGTGGCCGGAATAAACGGGCCGTGGACCAGCCACGTGAGGGGGTGGGGGGTCTTCACTCTTCGGGTGACGTCCTCGTTCGGTCGTCTTCAACGGACGCGGGCTTATCTTCAGGCACCCCGTGCCCTTGCGCCGGTCTTGACAACGTCGCACGTCGCACCGTTGGGTGATCTTCAGGCACCCCGTGCCCTTGCGCCGGTCTTGACAACGATGCTCGTCGCACCGTTGGGTGATCTTCAAGCCCGCGCCGTCTCTTCAGTGGTTATACGATGTAACTGTTTCTTGAAACCCAGTGGAGCGGGTCTTGTCGGCTCCGCAGGAACAACTGGTCCGGTCGTCTCAGGAACGGCTTATCCGGGTCGGAGGACCAAAACTTGTAGAGGTCCTACCCAGGCTTCATTGATAGACTCGGTGCAAAAGTGGACTGTATTTATTTTTCTTCTTAGTTGCTAGTTTACAAGGTATAAATCGCGTTCTTGAATGATCACAAATTTCTGCTTGAAAACGGTCTATCTTTATACAAAACTACTCCTCGCCCTAGCCATGGTGCGGGGATCGTAATTCACGCTTTCACAAATCATGTTATACAATTCTTAATGCATCGAAGTTTCCAGCAAAGTTAGACGGGGACTTACATGTAGCTATCTCACTCTTTTGACCTTTACAAGTTTAAACTGTTACAATCTTAGCTACCTGTTAACATTTGAATCTGATTCGATCTTATAACTACCTAATACATTTCAAATCTAGATTCGATCCTTCCCCGTCTTTGATCGTCCGTTACATGATCTATCTGTTTTTTTTTATTACTATGATGTACTGTGATTGCCTTTAAGTTTGTTTTAGTTTTAAATTTAGTAAGTAAGTTGCATATACTTCTTTTTGGTGAAATAAACTTTACTCTTATTCTACTGATTTCCGAGCGACCGATTTTGTTCCGCCTGCACTCAACAGCTCCCAGCAACCTTTATCGGATCTTTCTATATTGAGGACAGCGGCACTTTTAAGAGCATGTCCTCCGCTCGAGAACCTTTCTGCCCCAACGGCCGCATATTCTTCAAGCGATGTACCCCACCCATGCCACTTCAGCTTGTTAATCCTTTGGGCTATGTCGGTAACATTGATTGTTGTAGGCTCCTAATGGATGGCACAAACTTAACCCAGCATTGTGTGAAGTTTAGCTATGGTTAATGATAAGATAAGATAAGATATTGTACTCTTTATTGTACTCCAAAATAAAATACTGAACATTATTTTTACAAATAGATTTAGATAATTATGATAATAATCCATTTTTATAAGAGTTTTAGAATGTGCTACTCGTCTCTGGAATAATATGCCACCAAACTATTTCGAGGCCACTTCAGTGGAAGCATTCAGATTGAGAATCTTTAGGCACCTTCTCGGTCAAACCGACCAAAAATGAGCAACTTAATCTTTCCATAACACTTCTTCTATTGTTAAGTATATATTTTTTTTCGATATTGGTATAGTTTAGTCTATCATATAACGTATTTAAGTAGGTTTATTTATGTCGTATTTACCTATATTATGCTATTTTTATTAGTCCTGTGCAAATTTTCATTTTACCCTTTTCTGTGCACTACCTACACATCTTTATCTACAATACACAAAGGTTATCCGGAAGAGAATGCTCTTTAGCATTAAGGTTGCCTTTGTACTAGTTTTATAAGTGCAATAAAGTATTTTCAATCACTCAATCAATGTGTGAATGATAATAATATTGCTGGACATTTCACACAACGCTACCTAGCCCCAAACTAAGCAGAGCTTGTACTATGGAAACCAGATAACTTAAAGAATACTTATACTTACTTTTTTTGTTATTACTTATAAACAAGTGGTGGATATAATCGGATCTTGCGAGTATCCGATTAAAACAAAAATATATAATTTGTAATCTTTAACTATCAAAATAGTGCCACGAAATAATAACCAACTAACTTGACCTACAGTTTGATTCAAATTACAGGTAACGGGAGTTCATGTTATGTGGAAACACTTTTTTTGGGGTACAAATTGCAGTTATTCTGAATTTCAGACTTTTGCCTATATTAGTGTCACTTAAGCTACACGCATACCAAATAACAGTACTGTGGGGTTACTGGTGTACGCTGTGAATTTAGTCGAAGTTCAGTTTTTGTTATGGCTAATAACTTAAAAACTGTAAGGGCTTTACTAAAAATAAAAACGGAGTCTATATGTACTAATGAAAACCTTTCATTTGCCGTCTCACTTGACCGAATAGTCTCATATTCATTTTTTTATCTATCTTGAACCCCAATATCTCAACAACCCCCCAACATTTTTAACTCAAATAGTCACACCAAAATTGTGCAATCACTAGCTAGCTCTATATCAAATTTCACGATGATCGGAGCAACGCTTCGAAAGTTATCCTCGGACAAACGTACATACATTCATATACATACTACATATATACAATGCCGATTTTCCCAAGTTGATTTAGAGATCTCACTTCGCTCGATCAAATATAGAAAAAACATCTAGACCCGGAACAAAGATCTGTAGATCATGCAACCGTTTGTTCCGCAGCGGGAATCGAACCCGCTACCTCCTGCGTCTCTCGTCAAGAAGAATAATGATGATGAATAAGTTGTTTTATTTGAGCTTATTTTGATATTAATTATACAATGCATAGTTTTTATTTCTTTAGTACCAAATAGATAGAAGAAGTACAGAAGTTTAGTACAACGAGCGAACGGTCGACCGACTAGATCCGAGATCTTCGTACGCGCGCGTCTATGTGTGCGTACGCCTATTACAAATGCCTAAACAAATGTTTGCATGATCTGGATATTTGTTCCGGGTCTGAATGTTTTTCTATAAGTATGTATTTACAAAAAAAAATATTCTAGTCGGTTCCCATAGCTCTGCTTAGTTTGGGGCTAGATACCGCTGTGTGAAATGTCCCGTAATATTTATTTATGATCATAATATGATCCAAATCAAAAAGACGGCGCGGTGTATCATATTATGTAGATACACCGCGCCGTCTTTTTGATTTGTCTTGTCCATCAAAGGTTGTCTGGAAAATATCGTTTTTAGCGTTAAGACCCATGTACTTACCTTTATTTTTGTGTATTTCTTAGTCTGTTTTATTTTGCTTGGTGTGCAATAAAAATTATATCTATCTAGGTATCTATTTTGTAGTACTAATCTTAGTATTTTAGTAGTTGTAACAGCCCAATGGTACGGGTTACCGATCATGTACGATTAGGACAATCAAATTTCCACCATTATCTTGGATTTGCATTGTAATTCAATACGCCACGTCTGTTCCGGTGTCTAGGCACAAATCTAGGCGCAACATAGCATACTTATAGGTACAGTCAGCGATATTTAATGTATTTATTTTTATTTAAGCCTTTTCTTTCCCAACATTAATATTAATTATTGATCGAGCGAAGCGAGCTCTTTAAGTCAACTTGGGCAAATCGGCGTTGTATGTACGTATGTTTGTTTGTCCGAGGGTAACTTTCGTAGCATTTATCAGATCATCATGAAATTTGGTATATAGGTAGGTAGTGATGGCACAAATTTGGTGTGACTCAATGAGCTAAAAATATTGGGGGGTTGTTGAGATATTGGGGTTCAAGTGGGGTAAAAATAATGAAAATGAGACTATTAGGGTCAAGTGGAACGTCAAATGAAAGGTCTTCATTGGTACATTTGAACCCCATTTTTATTTTTAGTTAATTTTTTGTAGTTTTTGAATTATTAGCTATAATAAAATAAAACTTTGACAAAATTCACGGGGTACACCAGTGACCCTACAATGCTGAAATTTAGTATTCGTGTAGCTTTAGGGATACAAATATAGGCAAAAGTCTTAAATCCAGAATAACTGCCATTTGTACCCCAAAAAAGCTTATTCCATTATCAAGAACCCCCGTTACATCTAATTTGAATGAAACTGTAGGTCAAGTAGGTTGGTTATGCATCAACAAACATCGTCAAGCGAGCAGCCGACACGCTCACTGCTGAGTCTAACGATTAGCTCCTTCATGTACAGGTTGAAGAGTCATGTACAGGAGAACTCAGCCGGCCTGCCTCAATCCCGCACTCCAACCTGTAGGCGTCTGATTGGCTGCTGGCCCACCTCACATTGTTGGTCTGATTAGCGTACCAATACTGGAAGAGACGTTGTACCTGTGCATGCACACCTGTGCTCGCCAGCTTCTTCCACAGCACGTCATACGACACGAGGTCAAATGCCTTCAACAGGTCAAGAAAGCATGCGTACACAGGCGTACGTCTCCGTGTACCTATAGTACTGAGCAGTGTGCTTGAGACTCAGAATAGCATGTTTCAGTTGAGAGTTGCTTCCTAAAGCCAAATTGTATATTTGGCATCATGCATATTTAGGTGTTTATTTACTTTGTCTTTGTGTTAAAACCATAAATCATGAACTTTATTATCATACCCAATAGCTCCCAGCGACCTTTATTAAGTCGTATTCTAGTGGAGGCAGCCCAACGCTGCGTTTTCCAGTGCGTAGTCTCCATTCGAAAACCTTTCTGCCCCAACGGCCGTCTGTTATTCAAGTGTCCTACTGCTAGTTTACTCCTCTATATTGGGCCATAACAAATTAAAATAACAAATTTTTAACCCTATTTTGTCAGGTTAATCGTGTAGCTGACTGTACAAGACAGTAGATGGTGCCTTCAGTAGAATATCAAGTACAATTACTACAATCTAGGTTCCTATCTACCCTTAGTAATAAACGGGTGTAGCTATTGAATTACTAAACTATTCTGTCTGGATTTGAAGGTAACGTGTGTTATCTTTATTCTCATAAGAATAAAAATCACATAATTTACAAACAATCAGTGCATCACACTATCACACTAATGTTATAAATGTGAAAGTTTGGATGTTTGTTTGTTACTCAATCACGTCGTAACGGCTGAACCGATTTCGATGAAATTTGGTATATACGTAGGTAATAACCTGGATAGATAGATATATAATTCCTTTATTGCACACCATTAAATTCAAACATATAAAAGAAAATACACTTTTAAATCATAGTTATAATGACAACCTTTGGATGGACAGGATCTATGTGAACAAATAAGGACGGCGGCTTAAATCCGATATTATTAGAACAAGTATATTTATAAAAAATATAGATAATATAAAATAAAATGCATAATTATAATGTATAATACAATCATAAAATTACATAAATATTAATATGATTGGATTACCACATAGGCTACTTTTTATCCCATAAATCAGTTCCCTTGAGATAAAAATGAGGTGTCAAGTCAAGTTGCAACAGCGAGTTTAGCTTTATTTCTGGACTACCTACACATTTAGTAGTGTAACGCGTACGAAGTCGCGGGCAACAGCTAGTTCATTATATAATTGAACAGTAGAAATTTCTAAACATAATGCGTATCGAATTAGTTACGTCTTAATAATATCGGCAAATCAATAAAATATATATTTCAAAATTATTTCTGAGCGTCTGGTCGAAGCGCCGTGTGATCCGAGAGCTGGCGCTTTATCTGGGTCAACGCATAAGCATTGCAATTCAGCAGGGCAATGCAGCCAGTGTCTTGGGAACACTTCCGCCTGGTAGTGATCTGGAGCAGTGGCGCTATCTATAGATCGTTTGCAACGGTCTTAAGATGATTCAACTGTTTTTTTCTGTATTTTAGTTATCCTAATAATTTTATATTATTTCTGTTATTAAAGGCATTTTGCCCCATTATGTTATAAAATTTCACAATTTCAATAAAAAATATAAAGTTTTGGCGCGCAGTAGTGTTACGGACGCGATCAGTTAGTATACTGCGCTCCATCCATCCCTGAGGTATGTCACGAACAGCACCGATTTAATTAGCCCCTATCCGAATAGCTCCAAAATTATTCCACGAACGGCACTTATCAATATATTAGCTTGGTGCTATTCGTGGCATACTAAACATTAAAATTATTAAAAATTCTTCCATAAATGTCACCTAATATGTAGCGGCTTCTAGTGATGGGGTATTTAACACACTTTTATTCGCTTGGTATGTATGTATGTTTTTATTTGTGTAACGGAATCTTTGAACTTGATTTTTTTAGACAACTTGTTTTAATAAGTACGACATTAATTTAAAACACACATATCCGGAATCGTATTGAATGTAAATATAGGTGAGTTTAACACCGGTAGCTTGAATCCAGTAATCGATTCATTTCCGATAAACAATTTTTTACGTAAATCGATGGCGCCTTTGCGACGATGCCGCTTAGTCAGTTTAACAGGTACCCCTACTTATATGATGAATCAATATGATTTTACCTAATTTATACATGCTGTTTCATTGATATTTGAGGACTTGAAAGACTAGGTAGGTTGTTTGAAAATGTTAAGTGTTCTATCGTAATGAATTTGGAAAACACCTACTTAACCACAATACTAGCCATTAGCCCTACCCGTGTTTAAATTTAATGTCGTATTACTAAACACGTAGTATATTTCTCATCAATTATTATGATTATTCTTGACAAACCTTCACACATACAGAACTCTAAAATACAATGAAACTGTCTAGACTTTGGCAAATATCCTAATTTCTCGGTGAAATATAGTTTTCGTAGTTCGCGTGGGTAACGGCTATAACATTAGGGTAGAAGTAATATGACGAATGTTCAGAGGTTCTGATTGAGATCTAGATTAGACGTGATAAAGCCGACTAGAAATTAGAACTTGGTAAAGCAAATTCCAACAAAAATGTTATTTTCCAAGCAAATGTTATTTCTTTCAACAAAATAGTGGGACATCATTACTATTAAAACGGGTACATATTTGTCGCGAATGTACCTTTTTTATTTGTTATATCGACGTTTCGACTATGAGTCCCCCGCGACCATGACTGTTGCAACATAGTTGAAACCTTAGGATAACAAATAAAAAAGTTACTACGCGATAAATACCCGTTTGAATCAGTAATTATGTACAGTGATCGCGAAAGTTTAAAAAATACCAATATTACTAAATAAATAAATATTGCAGGACATTTCACACAGCGCTATCTAGCCCCAAACTAAGCAGAGCTTGTACTATGGGAACCAGATAACTGATAGAATACTTATATACTTTTTTTTTGTAAATGCATACTTATAATATTATAGAAAAACACCCAGACACGGAACAAATATCTGTAGATCATGCAAACATTTGTTCCGCGGCGGGAATTGAACCCGCTACCTCTTGCGTCTCAGCCGGCTATACGCCCATATAATATAGTTGTATGCAAGAAGTAATTTTCCTTTTGTTACAATAACTTTTGTAAGTACCTAATTTTTTTTTGTTTTATAATAACGTCTTTGTTTTTATGTGTTTTTTAGTAATGTTGTTGCAAATAAATCTTATTTTATTCTAATTTGTAAACAGTTAATTAATACATTTTAAATGTCGACCGAAACAACGATAAAATGGTACGTGATAAATCCCGTATTTAAAATAATTACATTTTAAATGTTTATTTTAATATAGGAGTAGATATTAATGTTGACCCTCCTGTTTTAAATAAATAAATAATACACGGCGCTATCTAGCCCCGAACTAAACAAACCAAGCTATAGGAACTTTTTGCAAATACGTGCTTTTAATAGGTATATAGAGCAATACCCAGACCTGACACAATATCTGTAGATCAAACATTTGTTCCATGGCGGGAATCTAACCCGCAACATCATTCTATCATTACTCTTGGTTTTATTTCACCTTTCTAATATATGTACCTACTTATTCCCATAGTACATATTACATATCTGGTTCCCATAGTACAAGCTCTGCTTAGTTTGGGGCTAGATAGCGCTGTATGAAATGTCCAGCAATATTTATTTATTTATTTTATTTATTTATTCATTGTATTTTATATAATATACCTATTTATGATTAGTATGGAATATTTATGTACTTTTCTATACGAGTATTATTAAATAATATATATAATAATTCATAGATGGGTACTCAATACATAATTGTATATTTAATAATTTTGCTTATATAAGTAATATATAAATAATAAATATTGCTGGGCATTTCACACAGCGCTAACTAGCCCCAAATTAAGTAGAGCTTGTACTATGGGTACCAGATATCTGATAGAATACTTAAATACTTTTTTTTGTAAATATATACTTAAATATATAGAAAAACAAGTAAGTAGGAACACTGTTTATTAAACTATTTTGTTTTTATTAAATTCTACCGTCCTATAAAGCTCTTGTGATTCAGTGCATACAAAGGTTGTCTGGAAGAAATCACTTTTAGCGATAAGACCGCCACTTGCATTTCCGCGTGTCTTGTTATTTGTTTATATATATATATTGCTGTTTTGTTTAATTTAAGTGTGATGTCCAATAAAGTGTTATCAATCAATCAATCAATCAACCTCGGCGCAGCCGGCTATTCGCCTAAGGCCATATTACGCCGCCGTCCTCATTTGCGCACACAGATCCTGTCCATCCAAAGGTTGCCTGGAAGAGATCGCTTTTAGCGATAAGGCCATTCATTGTACCTTTGATTTAATTTTGTATTCTCTTTTTTTTTTAAGGTATGCAAAAATGAAATTATATAATTTACGCCACGGGCGATGTTGTAGACAGTCGACAAACATTCTAGTAGGCCAACACGGGTCTACAAACTATGATAATCATCCACATCACGATACAAGACATAAAACATCGACTACTGGCCTGAACCGAACGGCTCCCAACCTTCATTCGGCCTACAAATAAAAAACTGGCGTCTAGAAACGTTTACATTTTCCGGCTAACGGTTTTCAAAAGCTCGAGTCAGCTTAAATCTGGCCAACTTCGGACCTCCCATTTCCCAAATAGAAAGCCTAGATGTACTCTAGATCCCACAATCATTGTAAACTGCCGCCGACGCAGATTCTTGCCAAAGAATCGAGAAACTTTATCTTTGATTAGTTAAGTCGGGCTTTGTTTCCGGGACGATTTTGATCAAAATTTTAAGGCTTAGTTCCGTGTTTTAGTGATTTTAAGAGCGAGCGATATTATATGGCCTGCACCCAACGGCTCCCAGCAGATCAGATTCGAAGACAAACCAAACCACATAGCCCACAAGATTAACAAATTGCGCTTTTCAGTGCGTGGTCTCCACTCGAGAACCTTTCTGCCCCAACGGCCGTTATTTCATCGAGCTGTGTGCTATGTAATAATTATAATAATATAACGTTTATTTCAGGCAATAATGTGCACACACAAAATAATGATCACATAATATGTTTTTTTATTATATATGTTATTGTATACCTGATAATGTGATGATGCAGTCTACGATGGTACACGCTTGCCTAGAAGAAACCTATTCACTCGCGATTTGAAGACCCCTAGGTTGTAGTTATCAGAAAACAGACTCAGGCAAGGCGTTCCATTCCTTGGCAGTACGCATAATAAAGATGGAAGAGTACCGCTTTGTGCGTATGGGAGGTATGTCTACCAAGTATCGGTGGCGTACAGCGGATTACAAGGCCGATCAATAAATACTTTAAACACTGACATACATATGAAAATAAACTTAAAATTAACAATTATATGTGTCGACTTTGGTTTGTCTAAACGCGGTATTAAAGAAGTTAGTAATTGTTAAAAAAGTTGATACTGTTACGCCGAGGCTGTTAAACAATGAGTAATAATCGAAACTTCTCGAGCGCTTTTGTCTTGCTGTGTTATTGTTGTTATTGTCTGCTGTTACGCACAATGGGGATTGGTCGTTCTGTCGAAACACCGACCCTTTCCTGGAAGGATCGAGATCGTTCTTGAACAATCGAAATGTGTGCGATATAAATAGGCCGGAGAGATGGCCGGACAGTCAGTCTGGGTCAGTGTCAGTCTGAGTGAGTGAGTCTCAGCGAGGCCCTGTATACTGACGTGGACAAGGGTCTCGCGTGAACAGTAGTTGCTCGTCAGTCAGTCTGGATTTAGCTATACGTGCGAACATTTCGGTGACTTTAAGTGGTGCAACAGTGGTGTGAATTATTGTGTTGTGATACGTGAGACCAAGTTCGTGTATTCATCGTTCTAGTGTTGAATAAAAGTGTTATTTTGGTTAGATTGATTCCCATTATTTTATCCCGAACCCTCAGCTCGTAACAATTTGGTGTCAGAAGTGGGATAAAATAATGCCGGTTCTACCAATGGATAACGTGGACGGTGTCAGGACGAGAGGTCAACGACAACAGGAAATGGATGAAAGGCGGTTTGGGGAGTCTCCGGTTCAAGAAGCTCGGCAGAGTCGTCAGCCGATGGAGATGGAATCAGCCGCCGCCGAATCATTTGGAGCACCATCATCATCATCCGTGGGGAAGCTCCTGTGACAGGCGATCTTGCTGCTATTATGGCCATGCTTTGTCGTCAACAAGAAGAGCAGCGACGTTGGCAGGAAGAACAGCGACGCCAGGAAGAAGAGCAGGCTCGGTTGCAGGAAGAACAGCGACGTCAGGTTAAGGAAGAGCAGCGTCGTCAGCAAGAAGAGCAGGCTCGGTTGCAGGCAGAACAGTGACGTCAGGATAAGGAAGAGCAGCGTCGTCAGCAAGAAGAGCAGGCTTCGTTGCAGGAGGAACAACGCCGTCAGCATTAAGAAGCGTCGTCAGCAGGAAGAGCAGGCTCGGTTGTAGAAGGAACAGCGACATGAACAGGTGGAGCAGACTCGGTTGCAAGAGGAACAGCGACGTCAGGATAAAGAAGAGCAGCGTCGTCAACAGGAAGATCAGCGACGTTGGCCATAAGAGCGTGCTCGACTGATGAGGGAATCGTTCGGTTCATCTGGAAAGGAATTCCAGGAAGTGAAAGAACAGATAGAAATCATGAGAGCCGTGTTTTGGAGGCTGGAATTGGGATCGCTGATGAGAAAAGGACTCTGAGTGTCCTGAAGTACTGGAGACGGCAATGTGGCTCCTCTAGTTGCTACATCTTCAGCGCGAGGTGCGCCAAATTTGTTCATGTTGATCGGCTGCCGCGATATGGGGCTAAGAATGCTCGGGACGAGCATGTTTTAGGAGGGGGCAGTGTTACGCCGAGGCTGTTAAACAATGAGTAATAATCGAAACTTCTCGAGCGCTTTTGTCTTGCTGTGTTATTGTTGTTATTGTCTGCTGTTACGCACAATGGGGATTGGTCGTTCTGTCGAAACACCGACCCTTTCCTGGAAGGATCGAGATCGTTCTTGAACAATCGAAATGTGTGCGATATAAATAGGCCGGAGAGATGGCCGGACAGTCAGTCTGGGTCAGTGTCAGTCTGAGTGAGTGAGTCTCAGCGAGGCCCTGTATACTGACGTGGACAAGGGTCTCGCGTGAACAGTAGTTGCTCGTCAGTCAGTCTGGATTTAGCTATACGTGCGAACATTTCGGTGACTTTAAGTGGTGCAACAGTGGTGTGAATTATTGTGTTGTGATACGTGAGACCAAGTTCGTGTATTCATCGTTCTAGTGTTGAATAAAAGTGTTATTTTGGTTAGATTGATTCCCATTATTTTATCCCGAACCCTCAGCTCGTAACAATACTTTCAACCCCTAAAGTTTTCGGAAGTACATACCACTTTGCATGACGGAGCACAATACAAACTTCGGCATATTAGATGTATATGGTTGACGTGGGTCCTATAATTGGTATTTAATTCTGAGTGTGAGATGGATACCCCTAATTAATTACGGGGAGGTAAATTTACATAAACGGTGTACCGAAGATTTGGAATTGATTCTTGTTACAAGGAAACTTGGTAGGTATTCCATTTAATTTTCTATTAGGAATGTCATTGTCTTATTTTGGTATTTCTAAATATTTTTTTAATATTGGGTGTCTCAATAAGAGTGCACTTTTTAAATACTTCGTAATTTTTTTTTCATGTAATTGGCAACTCTGAAAATTGACAGCTGTCACCTATGATTATTCCGATTAATAAAAATGGAACATTACACAAAAAAAGAACTTGTTACCATTGTAAAAACTCATTACAAAAAATGATGAAAATTACTGCTCGCAAACTTCGCGGAATTTTTGGTCGAGAAAATGCACCTAATGTGTTCACAATTCGAAAAATCAGCGTTCGCTTCACTTTGCTCTATTGCCCATTGAACGAATTGCTGACGCTTTGCAGTTTACTGGTTTGAGCTCCTGATTATGCTGAATCTTGTACGGGTGAAGGTGGAGGTTTTTCGTCAAAATTTGTTGCGACTACGCGCTCTAGCTTCGTGAAATTATTGACTACTCTTCGAATTGCCTCAGCGTAACTTTCTCCATTTAATAATAAGTTTTCACATTGATAACACGTTCTTCTTTTATGTAACGCTCCATTTTTATTAATCGGAACAATCACAGATGACAGCTGTCAATTTTCAGAGTTGCCACATACACGAAAAAAAAAATTATCGCTGCGTTTTCCAGTGCGTGGTCAGAATTTATTTAATCATTATTAATACGGGATTTATCACGTACAGTTTTATCGGTGTTACCGCAATGTTTTGGCTCCATTCGTGAACTTTCATCAGGGTAATCGATCCGCTCCGCACTTCCTCTCGCTTCGCACTGCGCTAGGCTGCGCGATAGTTGAATTTCTTTAGCATCCAGAGCTTACTAAGTAACGAAAAACAACAAAACTTGGAGGCTTAACTTACGTTATCGATACAGATAACCGTGAACGAAAGTTTACTAAAAATAGTGCAATCAGACCCAAGATATCTTACTAAACCCGATAACACAACAAAACCATAAAATGATACTTAAACTACTGCGCTATAAAGTCTATATTCACTTAAACTCTGACTTCATAGTAGAGTAAACTTTTATCGACAGTAAAGTTCGTTACTACTTTATTGCTATGCAGTCGAGTAAGACTGCATTGTGGAAGATTTAGACCTAAGTTGTTTACGAACTCTTCTTAAATGGGAGGCTTTCAAAATGATATGAATGAATGAATGAATGATTAATAACACTTTATTGTAGGTACACCACAAAAGAATCAAATTTATAAATAAAAATTCACAAAGTAACAAGTACAATAGTCTTATCGCTTAGAAGCGATTTCATCCAGAAACCTTTGGGTGGAAAGGATTTTTGTAATATTATATAACGGAGAGGGGTGTACGTAAATTACCAAAACAAAAACTAAATTTTAGGAGAGCACGGATCACTTACAATAAAACATTTGTTGGAAATTAGAATTGAACCCGCTACCTCTTGCGTCTCAGCCGGCTCTTCGCCCACTGCGCCACAGAGGATCGTTAAATACGGTTACTGGTTCAAATAAGGTATCAATAAGCTTTATTTACACATTCCAATACCATTTTTTATGTCGTTTGGTTTTGGAGTTCGAAAAATGTCGAAATAAATACCTAATTAGGTCTTCCTAACTTCAAGTTTCAGTAAGAAGCGTTAATTAATAAAATTTAACCGTCCCTCGGAACCCTAAAAACTACACCTTCCATAAAATCGCCAAAGACATTTTGTTCTACGTGTAAAATAAAAATAAATAAGATACTTACCTATCCAGAGCATATATTTTCCAGGCTTTGAAACCAGATAACAGAATCAGTTTACATAAGGGTGCTAATAGAAAACAAAGAGGCAAAGTAACATTACCCTCATTTTGTGACGTATAGAAATTCTAGGAAAGACATGTCGAAGTAGCGCTGCGTATCTCTTTCCGGATATGGCTCTGTGAGCGTTTCTTCAAACTGACATAAATGATTCGTATCTTTCAAGTAACAAAGTGTCTCATTTGCATCTAGATCTTGACTGGCTCTTACGCCGCGCGGAAACACAGCACAAGATAGAGTCAAATGGAAGTACCCTACCCAAGTTGAAACCTTTAAATCTATGGGGTTTCGGAGCTATAGGCTACCAGCCAAAGTATGTTGGTAACATTACCCTCATTTTGTGACGTATAGAAATTCTAGGAAAGACATGTCGAAGTAGCGCTGCGTATCTCTTTCCGGATATGGCTCTGTGAGTCGTTTCTTCAAACTGACATAAATGATTCGTATCTTTCAAGTAACAAAGTGTCTCATTTGCATCTAGATCTTGACTGGCTCTTACGCCGCGCGGATACACAGCACAAGATAAGAGTCAAATGGTACTTCCATTTGACTCTTATCTTACCCCTACCCTACCCAAGTTGAAACCTTTAAATCTATGGGGTTTCGGAGCTATAGGCTACTAGCCAAAGTATGTTGGGTAAGTGTGTAAGACAATATTTACCTACAGCAATATTAGAACATTATAAAATGATAAAAAGGGTCTATATTTTTTAAAACCCACCGTGGGCAAGATTAACTTTTTTATTTGGGCAATAAAGTACCAGGAAACTGTTAACAAAGGCAAAATTGAAATACCTCTTAAAGAAGGAATAAAGTTAAACTCTAAAGTACGGTCAGTGACAAAGCTTGATTCTTCTTAGCGATCGTTTTTTTTTATTACCTACTAAAAAATTCAATAATAAACATTGTTTCTGGTTGAAGCGACGCGACGTATGATCCGAGAGGTAGTGCTTATCTTGCAGGTCAATGCAGCGAGTGTATTGGGGACAATTCCGCCTGGTCAATTGAGCTATCACCTAAGTATACTATGGATTTTTCTTAAACGCCTTAAACTGAAATGGATTTATGGCTTTTGTAAAAACTTGTTACTGTTAATTATCTCTTTAATTGTTAATCAAGTTTTGTTGTTTTGTAGAACCATTGTATTGTAGAGATTAGTCATCCTAGGCCACTGCGTTACCGTGACCTACTTACTTCCAGAATAAATAAATATTGCTGGACATTTCATACAGCGCTATCTAACCCCAATTAAGCAGAGCTTGTACCATGGGAACCAGATAACTGATAGAATACTTATATACATACTTTGTTTTTGTAAATACATACGTATAATATATAGAAAAACACCTAGACATGGAACAAATATCTGTAGATCATGCAAACATTTGTTCCGCGGCGGGAATCGAACCCGCTACCTCCTGCGTCTCAGCCGGCTATACGCCCACTGCGCCACGGAGGCAGTCAGAATGCGCCGCGGAGGATTAATTTCGCCATTCTGCTTCCAGGATGCAACACTTGCTATTATGCCCTTTGTGCTCGAACACTTGCACGATTGAGGACTTAATTACCGCCTCACCTAATGCTATTGTTGTGGCCAAAAACCTGTCCAACATAACACACTAATATTATAAATACGAAAGTTTGGATGTTTGTTTGTTTGTTACTCAATCACGTCGTAACGGCTCAACCGATTTCGATTAAATTTAGTATGCACGTAGATTATAAACCTGGATTACCACACTACTACTTTTTATCCCATAAATCAGGTCTGATGGGATAAAAATGGGCTGTCAAGTCAAGATGCTACAGCGAGTTTAGCTTTATTTCTAGGTTAGCTACACATTTAGTAGTGTAACGCATATGAAGTCGCGGGCAACAGCTAGTAACTTATAATCGTGTAATAAATCATTTGTATCCAATTTTTCTCGTTGACTGTGTTAAACAGGTTAGATTTCGTATATTGTACTACAGTTTCAGGCTTCGAACTATATTTTTATTACTTATATATAAATATAACTGGATATCTAAGAATAGTACAAAAAACAGGACTTTATTTAAATTACCAAAAACAATAGTATTCATATTCATCTGACTGCATCTGATTGCTCGTTCGAATAACCGTTTCATATAAATTCCAATTTTAATACAATGTAGGTATCTAGTACTAGGTAAATTTTTACAAAATCTATCCTAAACTGACGACCTCCGTGGCGCAGTGGACGAATAGCCGGCTGAGATGCAGGAGGTAGCGGGTCCCGCCGCGGAACAAATGTTTGCATGATTTACAGATTTCTAGTTCCTGGTCTGGATGTTTTTCTATATTTTTTTTATACTACTGGTAATGGAACAAGCCTATGGCCTACCTGCTGTTAAGTGGTAACCATCACCTATAACAAGTTTGCCTTGTAGGTCACGGTCCTTAGAAATGTGCCCTACGATGCACATCCCTGCGTCCATCAACTTGAGGCATACAGGTGTAAAGCCTCATGTGCCTGTAATTTCGTGTTTTTGAAATTAATATTATAAGTAGGTATGTGTTTACAACAAAAAAAGTATATAAGTATTCTATCAGTTATCTGGTTCCCACAGTACAAGTTCTGCTTAGTTTGGGACTAGATAGCGCTGTGTGAAATGTCCAGCAATATTTTTATTTATTTTAAGTTTGTGCAATCGTTTTTAACGTACCTAAATCCAACCCTGGCGTTAAGGTGGTTACTAGTTGAGATCCTTAAACTCTGTTAAGTTTAAGGATCTCAATAAACCTGTTCTCTTCCAGTTATCACAGTGTGGTCTCTTATCAGTCTCCTTTTAAAGAGGGCGTTTTATAGGTTTAAGAGCTGACGTCGGACCGGGAAATATGATTCAACTTATTATACGACCATAATATGACTACGCGGCAAGGTTAGGGTTGCCTGCCAAGTGCCACTATTACTGATGGTTCGTCCCGAACTAAGATCTCGCGAGTCTCCTATAAAAGTTTCGCCTTTGTCCATGTCCTCTATTTCTGTACTTTTTACCGTATCTACATATTTTATGGTGTACTAGTGGTTCGTCCCCAAAGAGATCTCGCGAGTCTCCCAAAACACAAAAAAAATATTCTTAGGGCGACCCGCAACGATGCCTAAACGTATTTAGTGGCTAAATATGATTTAAGGAGTTGTCAAATCATACAAATACGTAAAATTTAAACATGTTTAGTCGCTAAATATGTTTAGGGATCGTTCTGCAAGTCGGCCCTAATCTTTGACTAATAAAATAGTGCCACGAAATAAATAACCAACAAACTTGACCTACAGTTTCAGTTAAGGGTAGAAATTGCATTTATTCTAGATTTCTGACTTTCCATAGATTAGTGTCACTAAAGCTACACGTGCCACTTGACCGGATTGTTTCATTTCGATTTTTTTTTTTACCTCTCTTGAACACAAATATCTCAACAACTCCCCCACATTTTTATTTTATTTAGCACACCAGGATTGTGCCATCACTACCTACCTATATACCAATTGCACGATGATCGGATCAACGCTTCGAAAGTTATCCTCGGACAAACAAATATACAAAATATACATAGGTACATATACATACAACGCCGATACGTCGAATCTCGCTTCGCTCAATCAATTATTACCCAACTATGGCAAAGCCAAAAGGAAGGATTATGTATTTAAGAATCTATGCATATATATATATACATATAACATAGGTATATATATATATATATACATATAACATAGGTATATATATATATATATACATATAACATAGGTATATATATATATACCTATGTTCCACAGTAGCGCCTAAACTACTCATCCAATTTTAATGAATAAGGTGTCAATCGATTCGTTATTATGGTCCGGGTGATAAAGGCTACCATCGACACAGGTATTACGTAGTGGGGTTTACTTTTTTAATCTTATAAACGTACCTTGTTATCTTTTTTATCGTGCCAAAAAACAGGATTAAAACGGCACTATTAAATTTAATCACATCCTGTCTTTTGGTTCAAAAACAAAATTAATTCGCTGTGACATAAAAATCTTTATCTTAATACTTAATGTTTGCCTCAAACATTCAGACAACGAACTAAATCGTTAGATATGCCATCACTCTGATGTATGCAGGGTTTATAAACCTGCACTTTTGCAAGTAGTCTTAAACTATAGCCATGATGCCATAATACTAGGGTATTTAAAGAAATTTGAAAGAATTTTACCTATGTACAGTGTCTCAAGTAATTTTATTGATATGTTTATGGCTGCAAATAGAGCTTATTTTTTAATTTTGTACGATTGCTACATAGTGTACTTTGCAACGTTCAGTCTAATAGTCTTTACTTAACTGATATTATATGTACAATACTTTTACACCATTACTTCAATGAATATGGTATAGTTGGTATTGGTTGGTTTCCAATGAATTACAGGCACATGAGGCTTTACACCTCTATGCCTCAAGTTGATGAACGTAGAGCTGTGCATGTTTCTAAGGTGCGTGACCTACGAGGCCATACTTTGTTATAGGCGATGGTTAACACCAGGTGGGTCATATGCATGTTCTATCTCCAGGTAGTATAAAAATGCCTCCATGACATTATGAACGTGAAATGGTCCGACTACATTCGTAATACGGAAATTCTGCGCCATTATAATGTATGCGGTATCGAGGAATATCTGATGAGGCGTCAACTGCGATGGCAACGTTTCTAGAATGCCTGTCGAGAGAATGGCGAAGCGCATCTTCTTTTCTGAACTCCAAAAAGGCAAGCACAAACATGAAGGCCACTTACGCCCTTACTGCAATCCCTTTTCAATAATGCCAAACTTAATGCCCTTACGTGTAGTATCTGCAAACGCACGTTCATAACAAAGATAATATGAGAGCGCATGAACGTTATTCATAACGTGGAAGAACGTTCGCCGTGGTCAAAACCGGTCTGGGTGAGATCATCATCAGTATAAAAAAAACTGCAAGGCATATCTAACGCTACAGTTCGGTGGTTTTAATGTTTGCCTCAAACAGGTATGTTATCAATGCATCTGCTATGGTTTCCTGCGCTTATCTCGTAGATAAGAAGTTATAGGAACTTCAGAATGCATTTTATAATGTTGGGGTATTTTTTAAACATTTGTAGAAGATTGTCTGTTCATGAATGAATGAATTCACTGGTATTTTTCATTCTAACCATTTTAGGTAGATTATTTTTCGTCAGTCACGCAATAAAAATAATAATATAAATAAATAAAAAATAATGGTTTTAGAATGTGTAAATTAAGCTCTTAAATGATACACCACTTGACTTAGTTAAGGGTTACTACAGAATAGGGTTTCTGAAATTTTGACACATTTTGACCCCAATCAAAATGAAAATATATTTGAATTTTTTTATGAAGGACAAAGTAGCACCATAAAGGTTTATGCCATTTTGGTCCGGAATCTTAAAAAGGTGTGAAAAAAGTACCTGAACATTTAACTTTTAGTCTCCCACCTTACCTATTCTAAATACGTACCTAATTAGTAATACCTATCACAGTACCTTAATCGATACCTATAGTTAAACCTATCTATATATTAGACAGACAAACTTTCGCATTTCAGATTATTAGTGTACAAGATAAATAGGCACAGAAGTAAAGTTCGGGCCGATTTACTAAGAATATTCTGAAACTAAATAAAGAATAATTTTAATAAGAACGTTTATTTACTGTCATGTTAACATTTTAGCGTAAATTATCGTAAGTAAATTCACAACCAGCTAACAAATTGTGTTAGACAAAACATGATTACGTTTCGCGTGTATTAAACTTAATTTCTGTGCCTATTTTGTGTTCTTACTAACCGTGGGAATCTCTTACACAGTTGAAATCAACATAGTAAACTTATTCCCCAGTCTTACTTTAAGTATTAGTAAATAACAAGTAAATAGCACTTTATGTGCTACTTAATACTGCTCTAACTTCTAGGAGTATGTAGTATTAGGCCTAGAAATGTGCGCCGACGCCTTTTTGATCTGCGCGGACGACTGGCGGCGTCAAATTCGTTGGCGGCGCCGCGGCGCGGCAGCGTAATCGGCGCAATCGAAAGAAAATAAAGTCGGATAATCATAAAAACGGCGATTCGTCCCAGTTGATTTGGAAATATCGCTTCGCAAGAACAATGAAATAGCAGTATTATAAATAGTTCTACTTAACAGAAAAGGTCATAATATGATACACTTTGTTGCTTGATAGAGATCAGATTATCTGATGGTGATTCTCTGAACATAAACAGATAGAAATGAAATCCTTGTTCTCTGTATATCTCTAAATATTTGTCAACTGCAGAGTCCTTGAAATCTATAACCAAGTAAACTATAAATAGTATGAGTTAATCGCTTAAATTAATCGCGTAGATAGGTAAATGAACAAACAACTTGGGCCTGTTACCAACCTAAAAAAACCGGCGCCGATTGCAAGCCGGCGGCGGCAGCGGCGTGGCCCAATTCATCGGCGGCGTGCACCACGCTGATTGGCGCACACCTCTAGTATTAACCTAGGTTAGGTTATAAAGTTATGGCCCCTAATGTATGCAATTCTAGTAAACACGAATGTTAAACCTAAATTAAACCAAATACGATGTGAAATGTTTGTATATTGCATGACTAATACCAACGAAGTTTAAGGAACACCATTTCATTTTTAGGGTTCCGTACCCAAAGGGTAAAACGGGACTCTATTACTAAGACTCTAAACTCAGTCACCAGGCTGTATCTCATGAACAATGATAGTTAGACAGTAGACATTTTCACGGATGATGTATTTCGTTTGTTCGTTCGTTGTACGTCGATTATTGACGTTTCAGAGTGATCCTTGTGATTTTAATGAATAAAAATATTTGACTTTGACTTTTCTGTTGCCGATATAACAACAATACTAAAAACAGAATAAAACAAATATTTAAGTGGGGCCCCCATACAACAAACATGATTTTTTGCCGTTTTTATAGATAATGGTACGGAACCCTTCGTGCGCGAGTCCGACTCGCACTTGACCGGTTTTTTATTATGTTCGTTGGTAAGCGCATCACTTGAAAACGGCTGGACTGATTTAGCTAATATTTTTTTGAGTTTTCGTAATAGTCCGAGTAGAAGTAAATAGAAGAATAAGAAGAATTAATAAGAAAATTCTAGAAAAACTGAAAGTGCTTTTTCTATGGAATTTTTGTATGATCAAAAGACCATAAGAAGCTAGTATATTTTATTTTGATATCCGTGCGAAGCCTCATTTGAACCCTGTACAAACCTCTTTACATTTTTCTTAAAGCGTACCATGTCGTAGCTTAACGGGAAAACCTGAGATGGTAGCTCATTCCACAACTTGCAAGGATGGAGTAGAAAAGATCGCGTGAAGCGTGTGGTGCGCGATATCCAATTGTCGACGATGTGTGGATGAGTTTATTCCGTTATAGAGAAGTGCGATGCTAAATTCCGACGGGATAAGATCAAATAGTTCCTCAGAACATTCCTCATTATATAGGCGGTAATACACTGAGCGATACGATGTAACGGCGTTGACTCAGTTCATCAAGAAACTGTCAAAATAACTTAAAAGTTAAAAGGAAGTAAGTTTCTAGCAGTCTCCACTTCCAGATAAAATTACCATTTGACTAGGGAGTGGTGATTAAAATAACAAGTGTCTGAATAAGTTAAAGATAAGAGAAGAGAATAATATGAAATTCTGGTTCTAGTGCAGAATTTAGTAGCGAGACCATTTTCCATTAAATATGCGTTCGTAGAATAATATAGTTTTATAACACGAAAATTTTTACAAATTTTAAAAACTTCGCTTTTCTATGGGTAAAAACTAACACAGCTAAGAACCATACATATTATAACCGCTCATAGAATAAGGTAGGTAGTTTCTTATCGATTCAATAGAAGAAAATTCAATAGTAATGCCACGGGAGATCTAATTTCCTATAACACAAGTGGCCTCATAGTAGATGAGATTAGATTAGATAATACTTTATTGCACACCACGAAACAAATACATATAAAAAACAACTACGTAAATCTATGGATACAATTGGCGGTCTTATCGTTAAATAGCGATCTCTACCACGCAACCTTTGGATGGAATGGACTGGGTGGACAGTACCTGGGGTGTAATGGTGTACCTAAATACTACATGTAGATACATACTAATACTAATTATATAAAAATAAAAAATATAAAACTAGTAGTGTCACGGGAAAAGCTGATTTGCCCGTAACACTATCTATAGTTAAATTTCTTAAGGCACTACTGGTTGAGCCAATCAGTTGTGTCAAGGGGAATAAACTGTGTGTAAGTTATACAAAATGTTAAAGCCGCTCTTTTTGCGTGGGGGGTAAAAATAGATGTGAGCGCGGCATTATAATTTGGTAGCCGTCACTCAAAACCAACTCAGCGTTTTGCAGTGTCACAGCAATTTATTATAACACAGCGCTGCGCTGATCTTCTGTTGGAATTTTGGAACCTTTGTGGTTTAGGCACGTAAGTCTGCTAGTAAAAAAAAAACTTAAATTAGGTCGTCTTTCTATCTAGTGGGGAAAGACGACCTTAAAGACTTCACACTTAAAAAGGTATCCATAACTAGGTCTTAGAAATCATAGTAAATTGTGAAAAACCTTATAAGGTACAGAAAGTTGCAAAAACAAGACTTTCTTAGTAGGAAGTCGTATCTTAATCAAAGATTTTTTTCATTCTAGCGATATTATAGCCCTTGGGAAATCACAAATATAATAGAGTAGGTAGGTAATTACCTACATAATAGACTGAAAAGCCACTGTAAATGTAACCTACCTCATCGAATACCAAAAAATAAATCGGCTAAACGTAAGTACGGAACGGACGAAATTATAAATGTCCCGTTTTACCATTTAGCTACGGAATCCTAAAAATATGGGATGACGCATAAAAATAATAAAAAATTCCCCGTTTCAATATGAAGCTGATTGCAACGAAAGTTACGCAATTGTCCCACAAATATCTTGCTCAGTGGGCAGACCTATAAATACTATTAGGGAGTAGTCAGAGGCAAGTCCAAAGATAAATAAATAATGCTGGACACTTCACACACCGCTATCTAGCTCCAAACTAAGAAAAGCTTGTACTATGGCAACCAGATAACTGATATATTACTTATATAACTACTTTTTTTGTAAATACATACTTATTAGTATACAGAAAAACACCCAGACCCGAAACAAATATCTGTAGATAATGCAAACATTTGTTCTGCGGCGGGAATCGAACCCGCAACCTCCTGCGTCTCAGCCGGATAGTCGCCCACTACGCCACGGAGGTCGTCTAGATACTTTCTAATGCTCTTTTCAATTAACATTTTACTTAGTTCGAACCACACTGTATAAAATATAAAGACATCATCATCATAGCCACATTAAGTCCACTGCTGATCATAAGCCTCCCCATAGATCAAAACCTTATTATCTGAAGGAACGCTTCGAGTTCCTTCATTGAACAAATTCCCGAGCACTCCGATCCTCTGATAACCTCTTTCTCAAAACACCGATGCATAGAACCAGTTTCTATGCAAACTCATTTTCCATCCAAGCTGTCCGATTATGGAACGCCTTGCCGGTCTCCATTAGACATCCCCCTCACCTTCCGTATTTAAAGCTAAGACTCAAAAACTTTTATCTCCATGAAGAGTCATGGAGAGTCATTATTTATTTTATGTATGATATTTATTTCTTTTTAATGATATATGTACGTAATAAGTATGTATCTATTTAAGTTTACCTAAGCATTTTTTCTTTTTCTATTATTAAGTTTATTCTTTTTACACCTCAGCCAATCTTCCATTAAGCAATGCTCCTCTCCATCCAAAAGTTGTCTGGAAGAGATCGCTTTGTTAAGCGATAAGATCGCCCATTATGCTTACATTTTATTTTTATGTGTTGTGTCTAGCTTGCAAGGTATAATAAAGAATGTTCATTCATTCATTCATTCTAAACGACCGATATTGTGCGGCCTGCACCCATTGGCTCCCAGCAACCTTTAACAAGTCGTATTTCCAAATAAAAAGTCAACCTCTATCTAACTACGATTTATGATTCAAACAGAAAGAAAGGTCTCCGAACCCACAAATCAACCAACTCTCCCCCTAAAAAGTCACCCCTAAAACAAAAGGTGTCGACAAGACCCCTTGTCCTGTAAAAACATAGACCTTTTTGGGGATATTTTTCATCCTTTACGATGTGTGCTTTTGAGATAACAAAGTGAAGTTAGAAGATTACTGACGACCTCTGTGGCGCAGTGGGCGAATAGCCGGCTTGAGGCGCAGGTTGCGGGTATGGTCTGCAGATATTTATTTTTGGTTTGGATATTTTTCTATACATTATAAGTACCTACGTATTTACAAAAAAATATAAGTATTCTAGATATGGTTCCCATAGTATAAGTTTTGCTTAGTTTGGAGCTAGGTAGCGCTGTGTGAAATGTCCAGCATTATATTTTATTAATTAACTTTTGAAAACCTTTGATTTATTTAAACAAGTTTCTACAATATTTTATATATTTTAAGTTTAATACCTACTTAATGAATGCCTGCTTTGTACAGTAGCCTAAACTTACTGTTCTATATTTAAGTTAATTTTAAGTGAACTTTAATTTGTTCTCATCTCTTTAAACCGGACTCTGTCTCTCTTTCCGTATTTGTTACGTTTTCACGACTAAACTGTTGGACCAATCTTGATGAAACTTAACAAAGTTAGTTTTTCTGCGAAAATTAAGATTTTTTTGTTATAATATATGGAAAATTAATCAATTACACTTTTATTTGTATTTATTTATTCGACAGTTACAATACAGTAATACATAGAGCACTGTTAAACCCTAGAGGTTTGTCTCGGTGCTTAGAGACGCTCGAGCAGCTACACATTTAGATATTCTGAAACCCGTAACCTTTACCTAAACATAATTGTATAGCTATACTAATAGACGTTCCAAATCCAAAAAGTAATTTGCGCAACAAATTTAACGAAAAAAATTTCAAATTTAAAAGTCCAATTTTAAATCGAATTTCAGACGAACTTTCCAATAGGCTTACTATGTAGATTTTTGAGCAAAATATTGGTATAAGTTTTAGCGATTACTCGCGTTCCCTTGGTCTTAGGAGGTCTAATCAGGTGTCTACGGGTTCGTCTTGTGAAGGCGGCGAGGACGGTGTACTCTGATTGATATACTTAGATAAATATAAATTTTCCGAAAAAAAAAAATTTTAATCTATTTATAACGTTACAACAAACTTCCCTCTCTTTCCCCCCCTCCGCTCTCCCCGTTTGAATTTTTTTTTGCAATATTTTGTGTAGAATGAATTCCTTAGGCCCGAAGATCAATAGCAGTTTAAACTAAAATTCTAAGCTTAAACCATCACTGACAAAGAAAAGTTTTAAGTAGTTTTAAGCCTTAGTGTGCCTCTCAAATTTGATTGAAATCCGTCGATAAATAATGTTACAGCAAACTTCCCGCCTTTCCCTCCTTATTTTAACCCCAATCAAAAATAGCGATACATAAAAAATTTTAAATAGATCAAGGAACTTGTGTGCCAATTTTCGTTAAAATCTGAAAATACGACCTGTAGGCGAGAACAGACAGTGGGACAAAAGCATTTTTTGGCCAATCTCGAAACTGAGACGCTTCGCTCGCTCGGTCAATAAATATTAAAATAATATTACACTGACATTTAGTACCATGATCCTCATTAGTAAGCTTACTTTATTATTGTAAAGGCGAAGCAGTTTTGGTGACGTCACCTTAAATCGTTCTCTCAAAATCTTTTACATTAGAGCTCAATTAAAGCTTAAAATTATCCTAAAAAGTAAGTAAATAGTGTTTATTTTCGGAATGTTTTAATCTCTAGAAAACACTCTTAGACAACATTATTAGGATTATAACAGTAATGTTTAAAAGTTTTGTGGTTAAAATCGAAGTAACGTTGCTACAAGCTTGAAACAAAACGCTCCTGAATAGGTATGATGGTTTTCTAAAAGATTGTGGTCCGCGCCCAGGTGTTTCCTTCGATTTTAGAAATGTCGTCTACCCATCTCGCCCTCGGACGACCCGGGTTTCTCTGATCTGAGTTCGGCCACCACTTGGGCAAGGCTTTGCTCCATCGGCTATCACCAGGGGCCGATAAAAATACTTATATTATACTCTCTAATCCATTTAATACTTACAAGTGTTAAATTCTTTTCCTACTTTATTACTATCTGCTATGAAATGTATACAAAACTATTTATTCCCTACATGAGTAGAAAACTGGATTTTTTCTGGTCCCCGTTGCCAACTGAAAAGTTCTAAGACAACTTCTTCATTGTATTTTCCTAGAAGTAAATCAAATTATGTTCTCACGATTCAACCAGACTTCGCGGCTTCCTGCTCTCAATTAGCGAGAGTGAAACATACTCAACATTACAAGCGTAGATATATCCTTTAACTGGGTATGCAAGATTACTTGGCATGAAACCTAAATGCCTAGAAAACCCTTATAAAATATCTAACCTGTTTTTATATGAGTGTATTCCCAGAATCCAATACACAAATCACATACACTACACAAAAATTGGTATCACTGAATCACAAAACAACACAATCGGTTTACGAACTTCAATGCGTTTATCACTCCGAATTTACGCGCGAGGGGGGTTAGATAAACGAACGTAGACTACCGTACCATTAGGGAGCCAAAGCTCGACTGACGCGCGGGCGGCGCGGCGGGAACGGACGACTGCCGGACGGAAAAAGAGTACTAGGTTCCTTTATTCTGGAGTTGGCTTTAAATGCGAATTTAACAAGTGACTTTTAGTGGTATTGTGCAACAGTGGTGTGAATTAGTGTGTGAATTACTTGTGATTAAGATCGTATATTTATCATTTTAGTGAATAAGAGTGTTATTTTGGTTAGATTGGTTTTCATTATTTTATCCCGAACCCTCAGCTCGTAACATTATCAAACGAGCGGACCAAAAAAATAGAGCTGCCCCATCGTTTATCGATAACTTTTCATAATCGAATTGTGATTTACGTTTTGTTTTTGCTCCGTCAATTTGTGCATTTACTATTGTTTTATTTAAATTGCCTTTTTTTTGTGAGTGGCAATTACGGTTTGGAATTGTATTCTATTCCTGTAATTAAAACGGCGTATTCCCGGTATATTCCGTAATCGTAAAGTTGGTGTCTGGTTGTTTTTTCGAATTGCGTTTGGTTATTTTTATTGTTTGTCAGTTATAGGGTAATTAAAGTCGAGATTTGTGAGTAAACGAATGTCAATATATGAGCTCGAGTTGAGACTGAGAAAACGCAGATGCGCCGTGTTTCCAGTTTTAGAAGCAGATGTGCTACTGGTTTAAAGATGCGTTTTATATGGAATTTAATATTGCTTTGAAATATCTTTCTAGAACACTACTCTCCCGTCTGTCCCGTCAGTTCTGCGAGCACTATATTTTGAACATGATACGAATAACTTTTAAAAAACAGTGTTTAAATAAAATGCGTGGAAACTTAATAATTTGGGTTTATTTGGTTTTACTGAACACAAATGCAGTCACTTCACTTTCACTTTACAATCTCTACAGGCCGAAGAAGGAATTATCGCCATAACACAAAAATAGCTTCCAAGACAAAAAGTGTTGCAAGCGTTAAAAGCAAAATTAACCTAAATAAGTGACATCTTGGGCTGAAGTGGAGATGGGCTGGATACTTGGCTAGGAGGAATGACGGCCGTTGGACGGAGGCGATTACAGAGGTCTACCCAGAGGCAGACCACCCGCCCGATGGTCGAATGACGTAAGCGTAGCTAATATAGCGTAATAAATAGGAGGCCTATCCCCAACAGTGGGTGCAGATGGGCTGATATGATGATGATGAAGTGCCATCTATGTATACACTTTAAGTTCTAAACAACAGTATACCTATACCTAATTATCTTTAAGGATTTAATATCTAAATGCATATAGCTAAGTGGTAACAATCTTTACCTAAGTAAATCTACGCAACCATGAGTATTTTAATAGAACTTTAACTTCCGTGCTCGTTTAAAATGAGGGTTTTCATCCTCAATTTAAAAAAACTTGTTCCAATTATTATATTTTTATTCGCATTTGCGGCTTCTGTTTCACTGCGGCCACGAGGCCTATCGTGATCGCCACTTGTTTGTTATGGGGGCGATTAGAGTTCACCACTAAGTCCTACAGCTGCTAAAAACTGTAGAATATTCTTAGGGGTGATGACTGTTAGCTCTCCCGGGCTAAAAATGTGTTTGCCCAGAGGAATGCTACGTTTACGCATTAGTGGACCACACTCGCCTTACAGATGTAAGGACGATTCTGCCGCCTCATTACAGAATCTGCAGATTTGTGTATCGCATAGCCTTAGCTTGAACAATGTGCTTACTAAGCCGACAGTGTCCAGTCAGGGCTCTGACTGTACCAACTAGCGTAATAGATGGCGCTGTGTGGAGATATGCCGGCAAACATATGGTTTGAATGGCAAAACCTCGAAGACACAATATCAAAATTTGTCTAAAACAATCTCACTTCATTAGATAAACAAACTCGAATTATGTTTTTTTTATTTCAAGTTCCTCGGAAAATCATAACACGGCAATTGATGTTAACAATTCATTTTTCTTTGTTAATCAGCGTATGCTAGAGCAACGCCATCTGTTAGCAGTTATACAAATATGGCCGTGAAAACCCCTCATTGTAATAAAACACGGTGAACTAAGATTTGAAGTGGAGATCACGCACTGGAGAGCGCATCGTAGGACGGCCCTAACTACATGGAAAGACGACCAGATAAATGTTGCTGGGAGCCGTTGGGTGTAGGCCGCACAAAATCGATCGCTCTGGAAATCTATGGGGAAGGCCTATGTTCAGCAGTGGACGTCTTCTGGATGATTTGATGATGATGAAGGCTTAGAAGATACTGAATTATAAATACGGTATTCAAATAGTGGGTAGGTGGTTACCATGGTATAATAGCATGTTTACCAATCATTGGAATACTTAGTAACACAAAATAGATAAGTGAAGAAGGCAAGCTCGTGCCGTTTTTACCTAAGCTCTAGGTGTAGCGCTACAATATATGCTTTCTATTGTTTTTTTGTTTGTTTGTTTGCATTGAATAGGCTCCGAAACTACTGGACCGATTTAAAGAATTATTTCACTGTTGAGAAGCTACACTCTCTCCGGGTGACATAGGCTACTTTTTACCCAACTGCTCAGAAGGAGGGTAATGTTTTTATTGAAAAACTACGCGTGCGAAGCTGCGGATTGGTCAGCTAGTATTCTATAGCCAAATACTAAAGTTTTGATTAGCACGTTTATTCATTGTCACATACTTTTTAACGTAAATTACAAGTAAATTTACAACTGATAACAGATTTCACACAAAACATGATTTACGTTTCGCATCAGCGCGGCACTCGTGGCTGGCGTTCGACCGACTTGATCCGTGATCCTTGTACGCGCGTCAGCGTCGTCTGTGTCCAGTGAACTGCAGTGCAGTCACCTGTAATCGCTCGCTAAGTATTAAGCTTACCTTCTGTACTATTCTGTGGTAGTAAGTTCTGTTCCACTCCGTAAACGTAAGTTTTTATTACCTTGACCAGAAATAGAAACCACCTCGCCTTTTACGCGTTTTAATAATCCGATTTGTCAAATTCATCTAATTTAATATTCACACGTTAATATTAAACGTAAACCTACAAAATATGGTTATAAAATGTTTTTTTTGTTAATATTAATTTTATAGTAGCTTATAAAATTAAACTACGCGTTTTGGTTTAGTACAAATTATAAAATTGACACTACGCTACTATGCGGATTCTAATTAATTTTATGGATCGTAAAAATCATAGTTAAAATTTATAGTGAGGTAAGGTTCTGTCGTTGGGCTAATTTTGTTTTGACATGTCTTATCAGCTTGGCGTCTAAATTAAATTTGTAATCAAGTTTAAGCGGCTTATTTGTGGTTTTGTTTTGTTTTTGTATAAGACTATTGAAGGGCGAGAGTGGGGGAAGTTGCAACTGACAAGGAACTCTAATACTACTCTACTACTCTGATAAGAGAGATAAGATAGGGATACAAACATTTATAAAAATCTTCAAACGACCTCCGTGGCACAGTGGGCGAATAGCCGGCTGAGACGCAGGAGTATATATTTAACGGATTTTTTTTAACCTATTCTTTCCCACTGTTGGGCAAAGGTCTCCCCCATGTTCCTCCACATCTCACGATCACTCGCCACGTCCCACCAGCCATCTTGGAATGCATCAAGGTCGCCACGCCAACGCTTCCTCGGCCTGCACCGGCTTCGACGCCCATCTGCAGGCACCCATTGGGTGTCGACTGTTGCCCATTTGTCTGTGACCATACGACTGACGTGGCCCGCCCAGTCCCACTTCAGTCTGGCAGTCTTGTCGCCAACATCTGCGATGCCGGTCTTCGCGCGCAGTGTGGTATTGCGGATTTTACGGATTGTACCTCGTTTATTTTTTCTGAATTCGGATGCTACTCATAGGTATCACCTTAAAACCAACGCCACTTCTGCAGATGGTTGGCAGAAATACGCAGAGACGGGGCCTGTTTGGCCCTCACAGTACGGAAGACTAGTTTAACTACTTGCCTACTGTGTACTTCACTATGTATTAATTCTCTTCTAGTGTGTAGGTACCTGTATTGTTTGGTTATGAAGTATTTTATAATCAAACAAATTTATTTTCCCTCTTTCTTTATATATTCAGAGAAATTATTGTCGACAAATTTACCCTATTTAGTTAACAAATGTAGAAAATTTGTTAATTAACCTCATTTTCTTTCGGCAGCGTGAAAAGGGATGTCCTTAAATTCTTCCGACGCATTTCTAAATCTTACCCAGTCAAAGTTTCTTAGGTTTTCCAATATCAAGTTTCTGATTCATGGGAGTCGGTTTGTAGCCCCGGGCATAGTGAATGAATGTCGGCAATCGGGAATTTTATATGTATAGATTACGGCAATTAATACTGCAGTTCTGCTCTGCATTGTTATAATTAGCAGCGTGAACATTCTAGACTGAACTACTTAAAATATCCGCATCCAAGCGATTAGACCGCCTAATAAAAACATTTGTTTCAAGCAATGTTGTGTAAGCCATATATAGTTCATTTTCTTTTACTAAACTATATTGTCTCACTGCTGGGCAAAGGTTTCCCCATCTGACCAATCTGGTTTGAATGCATCCAGGTCATCTCTCCATCTTTTTCTGGGCCTACCACGGCTGCGGCCACCGTTCGGTATCCACTGGGTGACTAGATTCGCCCATCATTCTGGATGCATTCGAACCACAAGGCCTGCCCAATCCCAATTTAAGCAGGCGGTCTTAACACATCGGCTATACCGGTTTTGGCTCGTAGGCTTGAGTTAGAATAGAATAATACACTCTACTCTTATGTAGTACATATAAAAAACGAAGTATAAAACAAAAGTATAACGTCTTAGAATAGAAAAAGAAATATAATATCTATTGGTAGAATAATGAGATCTAGATTTCTGGCTTAAATATCTACGTGGATAAAACAAAATGCTTGAAGTCGATAAATAATCATAGGTAATCATTTATTTGGTAAGATTTACACGTCATAATTTATAATGGTACCTCGTATTGGTACACAATGTACACATTGGTTATAATATTATATATGAGCAGAAAATTGAAAAGTTTTATATAGTACCAAAAGGTGATTCAAATGTATTCAAAATATTGGGCAAATCTAGTCACCCAGTGAATACCGAACAAGCGACGCAGCTGTGGTAGGCCCAGAAAAAGATGGAGAGACGACCTGGGTGCATTCAAACCAGATTGGTCAGAATTAGCTATGGACCGCGATTGGAGGGGAGTTGGGGAAACCTTTGCCCAGTATTGGGACAAAGTAGGTTGGATATTAGTATAGAAATTATGCAAATTGATAATAGAAAAAGGTTGCAGGAACATTCCATATATGTCACACAACTAATAATTATCATTTTCAGGCTATAAATATTATAGCATACTCAAATTTCGGCCCATCCTTACTTAAATTATAAATTCGAAACAAACTATTTGTCTGTTAAACCTTTTCACGACTAAACGGCTTGACCGCGTTCGATGAAACTTGGAATAAAAATAGATTATGTCCTGGGTGGTACAGAAACGTGGTCTTTCACTATGGACCTCATAACAAGGCTCAAGGTCACTCAGCGTGATATGAAGAGGGCTAAGCTCGGTGTTTCTCTACGAGATTGAATCAGAAATGAGGAGATTCGTAAACAAACCAAAGTCACATACCACAAAGGATAACCAAGCTGAAGTGGCAGTGGGCAGGGCTCATAGCTCGAAGAACTGATGGCCATTGGGGCAGATGGATTCTCGAGTGGTGACCACGTACTGGAAATCGCAGCGTAGGACGGCCCCTCACTTAATGGAAAGATGACCTGTTTGCAGGGAGTTGTTGGATACACGCCATACAAGTTCTGAAAATCTATAGGGTATTTTTTTATATTACCATTATTTTCGGGAAACTTACAACTAGGTACACGGAAAAACTAATTATATTATAAATATTATATTACATCAAAAAAAACATGTATGCTTAGGGCCAATTACCAATTTCCACAGATAATATAAAAAGATGTATGTATGTAAAAACACAGCTACGGTGGACGAAAACCGTTTGAAATTATAATATTACTAGCTGTCCCGTCCGCAGCTTCCCACGGTTGAAATTTTCCGTTCCCGTGGGAGCTTCGGGATAAAAACTATATAAAACACTCTTGTCAAAGTGACCCGACACTTCATGTAGGTAAATGACTTCACGTCAATGAACGACGGGTAAATTATATGGATATTGTTTATACAAAAATACTAAAATCACGATTACAAAATGGGGGATGCGGGTAGGAGGCTGAAAAATACTTTACGACCTCATACTTACCAAATATACAAAACATGTGTGCAATTCACACGTGGTAGAAGTGAAACCTTCAAAAATTTTGGTTTCCAGATAATGAGACGAATGTAAAATTTCGGGAAGATGATAATTGTAGGTTTTAGTAATGATCATAGTGATGCAAAGTTAGATAATTATTAACACGAGTGGAGGGAGTACGAAGCAAAGCACAAAAAGAACCACGAACATAAGAAACACTGTATAATGCTTCCTATCTAATTTTCTCCCAGGTTAAATCTTATGAATTTATATGTATGTCTCTTGTTACCGTCGCTTTTTCGTTTCATCGACTTTCAAATCACAACGTTAAAAAATTTTCAGTTAAAAAAAAAAAATTAAAATCGTTCTTCCCGTTTCGGACGAGTGCGAGCACAAACACCGTGCCACGAGATTTTTATATATTAGATTACTAGCTTCCGCTAGCGGCTTCGCACGTTTTGTTAGTGAACAAAAAGTAGCCAATGTGATAATCCAGGTTATAATCTACGTACATATTAAATTTCATCGAAATCGGTCAAGTCGTTACGACGAGATTGAGTAACAAATAAACATCCACACTTTCACATTTATAATATTAGTGTAATGAGAGTTTTAGGTGTATTAATTGTCATAGAAGAATCTGTCCGCAAGCAATGATATGATGGTAATTACGAGTATGTCTTGGATTGAGACAAAGGCTACTAATACACAAATTACGCGTACGAAGCCGCGTGTGAAACCTTGTACTCTATACAAAGCAATTATAATATCACAAAGCCTTGTCTAACAATAGCTCCAGCTAACGTAGATCCCAGCGCGTGTGTTTCACTGGAACAAACACCGCACAAAGTCGGGAACGCGTCGTCACATAAATTGTATGCGAGATGTGCGCGACTTACGTGCTCCCAGTTCCCAGTTTGCATTTAAGGCACTACTCGTCTACGTTCTACGTTCTGGTACAGACGAAGTAATACTTAGGTAGACAAGTTTCACTTAATTTTTTTTGTTTTTATCTAGCCTATGCTTTCCTACTGCTGGGCAATGGCCTCGTCCTTATCTCTCCACTTATCTCGATTCTGTGCCCAATCCCTGTATATTTTTTTTATTTAATAATAAAACAAGTTCGATTGAAGTCCGGCCTAGGCTTGAAAGTTTTTAAGATGATTTTAAAAATCTTAAATTTTCACTCAATTTAAGTGCTTAGCTTAAGCGAAATAACATAAACTGAAATAATAATTTTTTAATTTCATAGCATTCATTTCATTGATACAGCCATTTCATCATTCAGTTGAAACAAGGTTAAAAACATGTATATTTTTAGAAATTTTTTAGACCCTTATAAAGTGTTTTATAAAATCAATTTTTCAGCTGATCCCTTCACTAAAAGGGAGCTGATAGTCTTCGGACCAACTGACCTAATCTTCATCACACATTGCTAAGATATTTAAAATAAGTAGGTAGGTACTTTCCTTTACTAAGATATAAATATAAAATATATTTATTTGCATAACATGACTGTGTAGTTTATCTAGTATAATGGTTAGGCCGGCTTGCACAACGATCCCTGAACGTACTTAGCAACATGTTTAAATTTGACGTATTTGTATGATTTTACAATGTCAAACAAATTTAGCCACTAGATACGTTTAGGCAATCGTTTCGCAAGTCGCCTCAGAATAATTTGTATAAAAAACTATTTTGTGTGGTTGTGTCACAAATTCAAATTCGTTAATTAGCACTTATAAACAAAAATTAAGTACCGCTATATCTAAAACTACTACAAGAAAAAACAAATACAAAATATAATTGCGTTAATCGTTTTGTCAAAAACACATACATTCACAACCATACAAAAATCTATTGGCGTGATTCTTGCATCGAAACCAAATGAAGTTTATTTATTTGACTGCCTCCGTGGCGCAGTGGGCGTATAGCCGGCTGAGACGCAGGAGGTAGTTGGGTTCGATTCCCGCCGCGGAACAAATGTTTGGATGATCTACAGATATTTGTTCCGTGTCTGGGTGTTTTTCTATATAGGTATTATAAGTATGTATTTACAAAAAAAAGTATACAAGTATTCTATCAGTTATCTGGTTCCCATAGTACAAGCTCTGCTTAGTTTGGGGCTAGATAGCGCTGTGTTAAATGTCCAGCGATATTTATTTATTTATTTATTAATAATAATTAGTGCCTAATTATTGCCATACATGACTGAAGCAAACCCGATTAATTTTCCTATATTTCCAGATTTCGTATTGCATTCAAACCAATTTCAAGCTTAAAGTACAGCACGATAAACTCTAAATACTAAGCTGACTTGAACTGACTGACACAAGCTAGGTTAGTGTGCGTTTGCAAAAATGACTGGTTTTCACTCGGGTTGGTGAAGCTACAAATCCACAGATAAACACCTCGTTTGGCGCAAGTTTCCGTTATATCTTGGGGTTATGGAAGCCATCAGTGCATGATACTGACATCGTAAAATTGCGTTCAAAGTCATGAAACTTTTTCAAAATCGTGTACTGTAATTTTAACGTGAATAATACGTTTTTAAAATTGCTTCCATAGTGGGAGGCCATTAAATTAACGAATGATAACAATATGGGGGGATACAGTTTGGTGTTGCAGCTACGTATCTATCATCTCCATCCAAAATTTAATTACACCACTGGATAGCTAAAGGATCAAAAAATTCGTTACGCTAAGTGAGGACTCATCGCCGCCATTTTGAGGTAATTTTTCCATTTAGTTTGACCCGAAGGACTTCATAGTGTTTAAAAATAGCGTATTTTACATTTTGTATAGAAAATATTTTACCTGTTACGTACACGTCTTCATGTACAACACACGGCCGTGTCCATGGCACAGCCACACCCCATTTTTTGTCTCATCTAAGGCTGGGTGAAGAGGAGTAACCATGAGTTTTTATGTTCCTGGTGTTTTAGGATATATCCGACTTCATGTAGGCCCCTGATGCTGCAATAGAAACGAACTGATTGAATTACCTGTTACTTCTATTGGTGTAGCGGCTTTGCTGACGTCTGATCAATTAGCCTCAAACTAAACAAGCTTGTGTATTGTATGGGAGCCAGATTGATAGAATACTGTTTGCATATTTGTTTGTAAACATATACCAATATATAATACTCATAATATATACCTACAATATACTACATGTTTTTTTATATACGACATTAAATGAAAACACGGGTAGGGCTAATAGCTAGTTTATATAGCCCCGAACATATCTTTGACATATTTAAATCCTCTCCGTTCAAAAGTTGTCTGGAAGAAATCGTTTTAAAGCGATAAGACCGCTCATTGTACTATTTACTTTGTGTCTTCTATTTAGTCTGTAATTTTTATTTTTTAAGGTGTACAATAAAGTATTTTCATTCATTCATTCATTGATGGAAAAATAGGTTGTTTTCAAATTCACTATCATTGAAAATTTAAAATCTTCAAACAACCTTAATATCGAGTCGTAAAATATCAATGAAACAGCCTGTATAAAAAAAATGTGTGAGCCGTCACGGGACGCCTGGCAGATGTGAAACATCGAAATTGTTTTATATGAAAAAAAAAAAATTAAATAAAAAAAAAAAAAAATTAACTATTAATAATAACTAAATAAATAAATAATAATAATATAATAAATCGTCGCCACACCGTACACACTACTGCATATAGACTGTATAATATATACCATCATATATACGCCAGAAATCTGTTTTACGTGCGGCTATAGATGTTTCACATCAATAGGTAAACAAATCTTATTCATTAATCATGCAAGTAGGTACCTGTTAAACTGCGACATCGTCGCATAGGCGCCGCCGTTTTACGTTAAATTTTATTTATTGGAAATGTATCGGTTACTGGATAAATATTCAAGCTACCGCTAATAAACCCACCTCTAAAATCAGTTAAAACGATTCCGGATGTATGCTTTAAATTAGTGTCGTACTTAACAAAACAGGTTGTCTACAAATATAAAAACAACGAGACCCGGAACAATTAGTGTAGGTAGAGCCTGAGATTTAATACTGACGTAGGTAATTGGCTAGAATTTTTCAGGAAAATTTAAATATATTTGATAAGTTATGAGAATTTTCTAGGAACACATAAGATATAGCGCTTCATAGATTTTTCTTATTACTTTCCATCTTATTTTGCAAGAAACCTAGATTCCTGATATATAGAACGGATATATTATATTTACGAAGCATAAAGCGAAATTTCTCAGAAAACACTTTTTGTCGTAGGTATGGAGAAGGAGCGATCATTATCATCATCATATCAGCCGTATCGCATCCACTGCTGAAAATAGGCCACCCTATTGATCTCCAGAGCGACCGATCGTGTGCAGCCTCCACCCGACGCACAGTGTGTCCCGTAGAACAAGCCAGGTGGACAAAATTATTTTTCCTGATTTTCGTAATTGTATGTAAATATAGTATGTCGTTATAGTATTTATATGATAACAGTTAGTTTTTATTATAATAAAAACGCAAAATAAAAAATAAAAACTTATTATTATATAAATGCATATTATAAATTTACAGAAAAATAATTATTCATCCAACTAAAAATACTATAAACAACAAATATTAATAAACTACTATATACAACAAATATTACAATAACTATCACACATAAATAAAAAAAATAGAGAGTCAGCCTTATTTTTACGAAATGTAAAATTTCGTTTATATAATAAAATATACAAAAACAACTAATCATCCATATCGGATTCATCAGAAGTTTCCGATAAAAGATAATCTTCAGATGAAAAAGGAAGCAAGCTTTCGATCACCTCTTTTTGTGCTTCTACTAGGGGATCTACGGTTTTATTTAATATGGCTTGAAGATTGATTTCAGCGCTGGACTCAGTTATACTAATAAGTTCTTCAGGAGGATAACACGCACGCTTTGACTTTTGTACGCACTTATACGATAGAAACACATGATGTCCTACTTTCATTGTCCACTTTCTTGTTTGTTTGTAGGTGTGTGTGGTGGATTTTGAATCTATATAATATGCCAAAGCTTCGTCACTGTTCAATTGTCTATAAACTTGCCTAGAAGCGTATTTTTTAGTTGGCAACAATTCGTTGTCCAGATGAACGCGCTACTACTTCAGCAGCAGTCATTAGGTTACTTGCACTACGCGATTGTACCAGTTCTTCTACTTTCCGTTTTTTGGTCTTAAATGAAGACTCTCCAAAGCTTTTCTTTGGCCTTCCAGCTGAGGTAGACGGTTGTAGTTTAGCATAATGAACGCGAATAACGTGAAACTCAACGTCCGTGCCCTCAATCCACGTCTTATTCCTTTTCAAAAAGTCCTCCTTTGATTTTCCTGACGTAACCCATTTTGAGGCAACTTTTGAGGAAAAGGTCGCTATTGTCGTTTTAATTCTTCTTCTAGATTCTTCAGTTATATCACCAAAATTAAATTTAGAAGAAATGAAGTCAAAAAGACGATCGTTCTTTACAACTTTGTGGTATTTAAGCCACTCGTCAAATAACTCCATTTTTGTAATAGAGTTCACGATATCTGAAAGAATAAAAAAATCAGTGTTCGACTCGACTCTGCTGAAAATACTTAGTATGATTCTAATAAGAGAAGGTGTATCTACAATATATAGAAAGTACAGTGGGGGGGGTGGGGGTACATGAGTGTAGGTACATTACTTTTTCAAGCTTTCAAAAACGTAAATGATACAAAAATATGCAAAAAAAATATGCGTGTTTTCAAACAAATATATATTAATTATAAAACGGTGCAGAAAGTTTATAATTTTATAAAAGTGAAATACATACCTTCGTTAATAAAATCCATCACTAAAACTTTTCACTTTAAAATAAACAACCACAGGAGATGTTGTCGCATTTGTCACAAAAATGCAACTGACCTATTTTTTAAATTGCAATTAACTTATTACCTAGCATTGAGACCCTATGACTCATCGATCTGGAATGTGGTATGTAAACACTTCCTGGAATCGGGGGTGGGGGGGTGTTGTTTACTGAAAACTGTTCTTAAATTCTAGGAAATTGATAATGAATTTTGTCCACCTGGCTTGTTCTACGGGACACACTGTGCGACGGCTCCCAGCAACCTTTATCAGGTCGTCTTTCTATCTAGTGGGTTCCTTCCTAGGGTACGCTTTCCAGTGCGTGATCTCAACTCTGCCCTCTCACCTTTCTGCCCCAAGAGCCGTCAGTTCTTCAAACTATGTGCCCACCCACTGTCACTTCAGTTTGCTAATCCGCTGATCTGAGCGATCCTTAAAGTGCTCCCACCGAGCAACTTTTCACGTCAATATTACGGCAACTGTCAATGTGTTCGCAATGTTCGTCAATATTGTCATTATTTTCCGAACATTTATTGAATTGCCGATACAATCAAGTGCCAAATGAAATGAAATGATATTTTATTTCGTTAATTACAATATGTCAATTTTAGTTTAGGTCCAACACATTTCGCTTAAAGGATGCAATTTAAATTATGTTTGAAGTTATAATAATTACAATGTCATATAGAAGTAAAATATAATGCATCGGCGACATTATGATGCCTCTACACGTACGTACATGCTCGATGAGCAAGAATAATCTAACATCGGTTCGAACATGTACGCGCGTACCATGTGTCCATAAAGTACTAAAATATCAATGAAACAGCCTGTATAAAATAGGTAAACAAATCATATTCATTCATCATGTAAGTAGGTACCTGTTTAACTGAATAAGCGGCATCGGCGCAAAGGCGCCGCCGATGTACGTTAGAAATTGTTTATTGTAAATGTATCAATTACTGGATATTCAAGCTACCGGTATTAAACCGGTAAAACTAGAGGTGGGAGTATTACGTAATAACCAATAGGCCAGAACATGAACAAAATTTAAGTTAAGTTATTAAATTGATTTAATTTAATCTAATTTAATCTAATAATTTAATTTAATTTTATTAATTTAAGTTAGTTAAGTTAAATTTAAGTTTACGACCTCCGTGGTGCAGTGGGCGAATAGCCGGCTGAGACGCAGAAGGTAGCAGGTTCGATCCCCGCCGCGGAACAAATGTTTGCAAGATCTACAGATATTTGTTCCGGGTCTGGTTGTTTCTCTATATAATATAAGTATGTATTTACAAAAAAAAAATGTATATAATATTCAATATTCTATCAGTTATCTGGTTCCCATAGTACAAGCTTTGCTTAGTTTGGGGCTAGATAGTGCTGTTTGAAATGTCCAGCAATATTTATTGATTTATTTAAGTACAGTGAGTGAAAACAGCCACAGGCAAACATAACCGGGATTAATTAGTTTGAAGCTTCGACTGACTTGATGCGAGATCCTCGCACGTCTATGCAAGCGTGTTTTCGTCAGTTACAGTAAACTTAATTTCTGTTCCTAATTATTTTGTGGTCATAGTTAAGATTATTTGCCGTTGGTAAGATCTAAGTGATAAGTTTGTTTTAGGAGACCAATATTCCAACTTGTAAGTAACCTAGATTCAACTTCTAAGATAACTTGAATTCCCAGATCTGAAACATCGGAATTTTCAAACGGTTTGGAAACCACAGCTTATTCATTATTAATCCTTCGTGAATGTACTAAGGCTCGAATACCGATTGATTTTAATTATTCAAAAGATTTCATCGGAAACTTGTAAGTTGTAATCTTCTAAGAAATTTATCACAGTGTAGATAAAATAACTGGATCATCTACGCAAAGAACACGTTGCCGTAGCCTTATATACAACCTTTATTATAAATACGGGATTTATCACGTACGGTCATATCATAAATTTGAAATAAATAACGAAAGTTTTGTAAGTAACATTATATACAACATGTTTTGTTATGTACGACATCAATTTAAAACACACATGCGGAATCGTATTAACTGATTTTAGAGGTGAGTTTAATACCGGTAACTTGAATATTTATCCAGTAATCGATGCATTTCCAATAATCATTTTTTTACGTAAATGGGCGGTGCCTTTGCGCCGATGCCGCTTAGTCAGTTTAACAGTACCTACTTACATGATGCATGAATATGATTTGTTTGCCTATTTCATACAAGCTGTTTCATTAATATTTTAGGAATATTATATTTGAAAATTTAAAATTTTCTATGAATTTGAAAAACCCTATTTACAACCATTCTAGTCATTAGCCCTACCCGTGTTTTCATAATAAACCAGGTCGTATAACGTAAACCCGTCGCTATCGCTTTTCCACAAGCTGAAATTCGAAAAACTGACGACCGCTGAGGTAGAAAAGTTCTCGAGTAGAGACCACGTACTGGAAAGCGCAGAGCAGGACCCCCCCCCCCCCACCCCTAAATAGAAAGCAGACCTGATAAACGTTGTGGTGGTGAGTGGTAACCATCGCCTGTAACAAAGTATTGCCTCGTAGGTCACGCCCCTTAGAATCGTGGTTTGTCCTGCCCTGCGTCAATCGACTCAAGGCATTCAAGTGTAAAGCCTCATGTGCCTGTAATTTCACTGGCAACCATACCCTTCAAACCGAAACGCACCAATGCTGCCTGGTCTTAAATCTTAAATCAATAGTAGGTACTTAGTTTATAATCGAGGCTCAATGTTAAACGCTACAGTAGACGTGACTTACATAAATGCATGTATATTTTGCTATTATTGCTCAACTGTATATTTGAACTAAAGCTATCTCAGAGCAATTATAATTAAGCTATAGATTGCCAGACAGATATCAACATTATATCGATAATTGAAGTCGACTAGCCCAATCATGAAAATTGACCTTCTGTTATAAGCGAGATCACCAAATCAACTTGTGCAAATCGGCGTTGTATGTATGTATGTTTGTTTGTCGGAGGATAACTTTCGAAGCGTTGATCCGATCATCCTGAAATTTGATATACAGGTAGTTAGTGTTGGCACAATCCTGATGTGACTAACGGTGGGTTTCTATATCAGTCAGTAACTGACAACGACTCGTATCTCCTTGAAAAAGTGTCAAAGTAGTGTTACACTTTTGACATGTTTTCAAAGAGAAACGAGTCATAAGTGGTTACCGACGGATATAGGAACTCACCATAAATGAGCTAAAAATGTTGATTGATTGAAAAGTTCTTTATTGCACAAAAATACATAGATCTGTACATAGGCGAACTTAATGCTTGCAAGGATTTTCTTCCAGTTAACCTTTGTGTAGTGTGGAAAAAATATGTTATCAAGATGGGTAAAACAATTCAAAATCAGACTATTAGGTCAAACTACTATTAGGGACTATTAGGGACGTCTTATGAAAGATCTTCAGTAGTACATTTCGACCCTGTTTTTATTTTTAGTTTAAACTTTGTAGTTATTAAGTTGTTAGCTTAATAACTACAACTTAACTTTGATGAAATTCACAGGGTACACCAGTGACCCCACAATGCTGAAATTTGGTATTCGTGTAGCTTTAGTGACACAAATATAGGGAAAAGTCTGAAATCCAGAATAATTACAATATGTACCGTAAAAAAGTAACCAATAGACATGAACTCCAGTTACCTGTAATTTGAATGAAACTGTATGTCAAGTTAGTTAGTTGTCTTTTCGTGTCACTATTTTATTAGTCAAAGATTATAAATAATATTTTTGTGGTTTTGTGGGAGACTCGCGAGATGTTCGGGGCGAACCGCTAGTTGCCATAATTCGATTTTTGAGTTTGAGTTTTTGAGTATCCCGATATTTCGATGCAATTTTGTCTTCTTAGATAGTGTTTCCGCGCTTCAATTCTAAGCTATTAACCCAGTATGATAAATATTGCTAGTAATTTTGTAAGAGCTGATCCCACGAGTAATGTACATATATAAGTTAGTAATTAGCATGTTAGTAGTTCGTTTAATTGCTAGCCCGAGGGGAAACATCTAAGCCTGTTTATTTGTGATTTCAAAGCTATTGAAGTTCATCAAGGAATAGTTTGATACTAGTTACACTTAGATCAAAGTAAGTATTTTGTTTATGGGATTTGAGTGCTTGTATTTTGTAACAATAATCATATTCGGAACGCCTAATAATATTTTGCTTGCAACACTAGCCTTACTCTGGGAGCGAGATAGCGAGAGCTGGTGCCGCTGGTGGGGGTAGAGGGTTGATAAAAAGGCCTGTATTCGACTAGGAACGGACTTTCACAGAAACACCGACCTCGCCGGCGAGGTCGACGAGTCCCTTCAGTCGCCGCCTATACGAGGTACAGACATGTACCCGGGCGTTTCTCTCCTATCCCCATCCCGGCAACAGCCCAAGCCGAGGTTCGTACCTAAGTGGTGCCCTTGCGCTAGTTGCCTAAATAACTTACTGGGCTGAGCGCCATCTGCGCTCGCCAAAAGTTCGGTTAAGCTGTCACGGCCTCAGAGGCCAACAGCAAGTATTGTCCATCCGAAAAAAAAGAACGGACTTTGTCGCCTGATAAATTGTCTGTGAAACTTATGCCCAAAGTCTGTACGAATCTCTGCTTGGAAAATGTATTTCAATGTGCAACGTTCTTTTATTCTTGCTGCAAGTCACCCTTCTGATATTAAACATAATATACAGTTCAGGCAGGTAGTCATATGCGTATTGTTGCCTTCAGAAGCGGGATAGAAGACCACAACCCCACATTAACATTAACATTATTATTTGACGACCTCCGTGGTGCAGTGGGCGAATAGCTGGCTGAGATGCAGGAGGTAGCGGGTTCGATCCCCGTCGCGGAACAAATGTTTGCATGATCTACAGATATTTGTTCCGGGTCTGGTTGTTTCTCTACATATTATAAGTATGTATTTACAAAAAAAAAGTATATAAGTATTCTATCAGTTATCTGGTTCCCATAGTACAAGCTTTGCTTAGTTTGGGGCTAGATAGCGTTGTGTGAAATGTCCAGCAATATTTATTTATTTATTTATTTATTAAGGGTACGTAAAAGTAATCGTGAAATTATAGAGCTGTTTTTGTGTCGAACCTGCACGTGGTATTATTTTTCGATGTACGATGGATGGCTTAACGATAAATTATAATCCTGTCCATACAAAGGTTGTCTGGAAGAGATCGCTGTTAGCGATAAGACCGCCCATTGTACTAAATCTATTTGTAAAAGTTTGTTCTGTATTTTACTTTGGTGTACTTAGAGCATTAAACCAACGTTGGTTTACTGCTCTAAGTTGGTGTACAATAAAGAGTTATCTTATCTTATCTTAACGGATATCTACATTTTAAACACAGATTTTTACATAACCTATTATTGACTTTTCTCGGGACAATATCCCACCAAATGTGAATGGTTTATTTTCAAGTTGGCTATTTAGTTTCTCTGCCAGAGCTACCCTGCCGGAGCTCCAGCAGGGTAGCTCAGTGTCACTGTTTTTGGTATTTCTTTACTTTGCGAAGTAAAGAAATACCAAAAACACTGATAGTTTAATTTTTTCACACCTTCAAGGGACTGTTGACTTCAGTATATGGTTTTAATTTCAACTTGATACCTCCACGCGTTCCCAAAATAAAGGGTATTGACAGACAGACAGACAGACAGACGGGCAACAAAGTGAGCCTATAAGGGTTCCGTTTTTTTCCTTTTGAGGTACGGAACCCTAAAACTTTAGTATTTTTTAAGAATTATTCCATAACCTCCACCCTTAACACAAAGTAGATAGGTGCAGAAGTCAAGCTCAGGCCTATTTTGATTCTAATAAATTAATAGTAAATTCACAACCAGCTAACAAATTATGTACCACAAAACATGATTTACGTCACGCCAAAGCGGGGCACTCGCGTGAATTTGTGATTATCTTACGCTTGTCACGTCTATGTTTGCGTCTGCCTATTACCGCTAGTTGTAGTAAGCTTACCTTCTGTATTATTCTGTGGCCTTAATTTCTTACTGGTTAGGTAAAACTATCCTTATAATAACATCCTGGCGTCAATAATGACATGAAAGGGAGCTAATAAAGTCTTCAAAAGCTTATTACGATTCCACTTATCTATGATGAATGTGACTTCATCTTTAGAGACGGGTCCGATTATGGACCTATCTATCTATGGTCTGTTCACGTTAAGTCTAAATAACAATATAAATTATAGATTTTAAGGTTATTATCACATTTCTAAATCAAAATCAAAATATCAAATGATAATATACGCACAAAAATGAAAGGGGTTATTATGATGAGCGTCATAAACAAATTTGTGAAATGTTTTGGCATGTAAAAACAAACACTTTTTTAAACTTATGTTATGGTATTGCATCATCTAGCCACAGATACTGTATTGGTGAGGTCTCGAAATATCTCTTGTTGTCCCTTTCTAACCCAAAATCCGCAGCCATTTCCGAAACAGATATCAAATCGGCCTATATTTTTGGATTTCGATTGCAAAAGTAGGCAGTAAGTTATATATCGAATTAATCACTCAAACGTAGTCGATTTTCTTTAAAATTTCATAATATAACTAGTTGTTTTTTTTTCGAGAAGTCTTTTTTATGTTTTGAGAAACCGTCACTTGAATATCGTCAGTATATTACCAAACACCTTATATACTAGTAAACCTAGATGCTGTGATGCCTCAGTAGTCGGAAACACCGAAAATTCCCAACTATATATTTTTAAAATCTACCTTTCTAGCGTTATTGCACAAAAATACAGATTAAATGTACAGGGGGGCTTAATGCTAATAGCATAATATGATGATTGATGGTGTTTGGTGATGATGATTTTAATAATAATAAATATTGCTGGACATTTCACACAGCGCTATCTAGTCCCAAACTAAGCAGAGCTTGTACTATGGGAACCAGATAATTGATAGAATACTTAGATACTTTTTTTGTAAATACATACTTATAATATATAGAAAAACACCCAGAAAGAATAAATATCTGTAGATCATGCAAACATTTGTTCCGCGGTGGGAATCGAACCCGCTACCTCCTGCGTCTCAGCCGGCTATACGCCCACTGCGCCACGGAGGCAGTCAAATAAATAAACTTCATTTGGTTTCGATGCAAGAATCACGCTTTACACTTTATTATCACACAGGATTAATATCATCAATTCATCATATTGATTTATCAACGATATGATGATGCGTTTCTGGCCGATTTCGGCCACAGTGAATTTGATCTAATTAAACTTTATTCATAATAATTATAATGCAATCTTAGTGTGGATGGACTATTTATCATAGATAGACTATAACAGAATAATATAAATACTACTTTACCCCTATCATGGATACTATTGTTATGTTAACAAAAGACGTCGTAAAGCTATTCCTGATTACAAATCACAATAAATTTATTTTTGGAATGACGCCTTAAAGTTTTACGACTTTACTTATAAACCTGTATTATCCTTAGAATAAATAGGTACTTAAATAATGCTAGACATATTAATCTCAACGGCCATTGGGTGCTGATTTGGCATTGGCACAGCGTATCTTTACTAATAATATTATTTATAACACATTTGCTGGTAAAGGGTCTCTTATTTCACCAATTTCAATACCGTAATGTATGTCATTACGTACTTGTGCGTTATTGTAATGTAAAACGCACGAGTTTCTTTTTAATAAGGTAAAACGTACGGTTTATCAAGATGCTCCGTCTTAAACGAACGGTACTATTTTAAATATAAGCAAAGAGTTTTATGACAGAAAAGTGTTCAACATTTTATGAATAAAATTAACTTTGGGAGATAAAATATAAAAATAAACATTTAATTTTTTAATTTAATTCATTTAACAATAAATTATATCTGTAACAAAAACAAAAAAATATTAAATTAATTTATTAGTAATACACTCTGTTTTTGTGCCTTTGCCTTAAAAAAAGAGCTGATGCGCACGCATCGCTAATTTGTGAACAAGTAAAAATTATTCCGCGCGCTTTTTCTTTCCGAGAAAGTCCGAGTATTATTTATTTCCTCGCAAATATGTTATAAAACGTCGTATGACATACGTGCGCCCTTGCTTTCTTGTAGCCCTCGCCTACGGCTCGGGCTAGCAATATCGCCTCGGCTGTAATTTTTAACTTACCGCACTTATATCATAATGTACTATTATTTATTAGTATATACTTACTAGCTGATCCGCCCGCACGCTTGAAATTTCGCAATCCCGTGGGAACTTCGGGATAAAATCTACATAAAACACTCTTGTCAAAGTGACACGACATTCATATAAATGACTTCACGTCAATGAATGATGGTTAAATTATATGGATATTGTGCATACAAAAATACTAAAATTACGATAAAAAATAGGGGGTGGGGGTAGGAGGGTGAAAAATACTTTACGGCCTATTCTCATACCTACCAAAGATACAAAAAAAATCATTAAAATCGGTCGACCCGTTTCGGAGGCGTGCGGCCACTAAAATCGTGACACGAGATTTTTACAATTTGGAAGATGTGATCCTTAATGATCACAGTCAAGAGGGGAGTCTTCTAACACAGGTTAAAGCAACTTAAAAGAAGACTCTCAACTCTAGTTAATGTACTCTTGTAAGAACAATACAAGATTTTTGATTTTGATTTGATTTGATAGGCGTTGCAAATGTCTTCTTCTCTTGTAATTAAACTTACTTTGGGTAACCCAAACACAAATTTGAGCCTATTCAATTTAATTCAGCCAATTCAAAGATTATCACCACTTTTTCTTTATAGTAACCCACTACCTCCTGCGTCTCAGCTGGCTGTATATATATATATATATATAGTGAAGGGATCTCAGCTGTAAATGGAAATTTACTACGGGTTTTTATCTACTTAAAATTTTAAATGAATACAAAAAAAGTTTTTATTTATTCTATCAGTTCTCTGGTTCCCATAGTACAAGCTTTGCTTTGTTTGGAGCTAGATGGCGCTGTGTGAAATGTCCAGCAATATTTATTTATTTATTGTTTAAGAAATCCGTTGTCATACGACTATTCCAAGCAATACTAATGCAAGTTTATTAGTAACACGGAAGAATCTTAAGCCGTAACAAACGGATATAAGCGTCACATAAAACTAAGAAATTACCATTCCGACATCCAGTTACAGAGGAAATCGTTCCTCTAATTACCCTTTTAAATTAAAACATTATGTTCTTAAAAGTAGCTCTCGTAATCTTTTTGTGACTTCAACACCCTTCAACCGTGTTCTAGTTTTATTTTAAGTTTGCTTTATTTTTACTTGCTACTTGCTGTATTTAACTTGCTACTATTTTTCCGTAAAAGCTGCTGAAAGCGACGAGAGGTTTTACACGGAAACAATTTACCAAAAAGCGAGATTTCAAAATTATGTTTCTTAGATTTTAGAAAATGTCGACAGTACCTAGGAAGTTATTTAATTTTGTTTTATTAAAGGTTGGCAAAGTAATAAAATATCAATTATAATGTTGTACGGTGACGTACATTTCGTATTTTAAATGAAACGTCAAATGTAGATTCATTTACTTTACAATATATAAAACTATATCAGCAGCTTCAAACTATCATCTCACAAAAGAGTCGTGTGTCGGAAATCGGAATCGTCAACTTTTTTACGTAATACGAGTAAAGCGGTAATGATCAGTGGTGTAACTCAAGCATCCCTTTGACGAACTCCGTGGTGCAGTGGGCGAATAGCCGGCTGAGACGCAGGAGGTAGCGGGTTCGATTCATGCCGCGGAACAAATCGTTAGTGTTGACTAGTTTAGTAAATCATTTTAACAATAATCAGTAACAATTGTATAAATTGATCATGATTTTAGGAGCAACGCTATGAACTTATTGATTTAAAAGTAATTATGTACAGTCGAGTCAATTGACTTAAAATAAGTTTGTAGATCTGAATAATTTAATTATATTAAATAATGTTTAATTGCTATTGTAAATTATGATATCTATTTTAGAAACTAATTTGTTTATTTAATGACGTAAAAGTATGAATATACATGTAATTGATTTAAAATGGTTGCTCTGCATACTGGCAACGCTTCCGAAAAAAGATGGCGGGGAGGCCCGAATGTTCGAACGGCAGTCTAAAACGAGCACTTGAAAGAGTTGGTCGTATGCGAGCTATTGAGTCTGACCACGTGGTTTTGAGCTGTTAACTTTAAATAAGTGCTAAGAGATTGTAATGACTAATAGGAAAGTGAAAAATATAAAGTGGCGATTGAAAGAGCAACGGGAGATTCATTACAAAATGTTTGCACAACCTACAGATATTTCTTCCGGGTCTGGTTGTTTCTGTATAGTATATTAAAAGTATTGTTAATCTGAGGCTGCTACAGAATAAGTGATAGTCGACATATTATCTCGAAGTTATACCTACTGTGTCACAGAATAGGTCATACTTGGTATGGAATATACCTACATGCTACGTTTTTACCTACAGTTGCACAGGATAAGAAATAGTAGTTCGGTTGAAATACCTTCACATTTCTGGGTGCTAGTGGAAGGATCGAGAACATTCGAGTAATATGTACTGGCCGCGGTAGAAATAGTGCGTAGAGACGCCCGAAGGAGTCGGTCTGGTTTTGTCTATACGTGCGAACATTTCGGTGACTTTTATTGGTTTATTGTGTAACAGTGGTGTGATTTAGTGTGTTGTGAGTACTTGTGATTAAGAACGTGTATTTATCATTGTTGAATAATAGTGTTATATTGATTAGATTGATTTTCATTATTGTATCCCGAACGCTCAGCTCGCAACAGTACATATTTACAAAAAAAAATATTTATAAGTTATTCTATCAGTTATCTGGTTCCCATAGTACAAGCTCTGCTTAGTTTGGGGCTAGATAGCGCTGTGGGAAATGTCCAGCGATATTTAGTAATTTTTTATATTTATCCGACATCTTGAATTTTTAACTGTGTCCAGTATAACGACTACATTGTTTACTCATTTGGATTTTGTATTTTTTTTTTGGTTAGCTTATTATTGTGGTGCAATGCAATTATAATGTGCTTCGCTTATTGGTGCAACTGACGAAACTTCTTCTGTTAGTCTCTAAGGCTTTCTTTAATCTATTTTAGTAGTAGAAGAATCAAAGTCAGTCAAATATTTTTATTCATTAAAATCACAAGGATCACTTTGAAACGTCAATTTTACTGTCTGTTCCTTCGCGACCAAGCCAGGAAAGAAAGGCAAGAAACAAAATCCTTGTGAAACGGCTCGCCCGGGGAAGTATTACCGCCTACATATTTCTGCCGGTAAGCAGCATTGCTGTGTTTCGGTTTGAAGGGTATGGTTGACCCAAATTTTGCCACAAATTGATGGACGCAGAGCAGTGCATCGCAGAGCACATTTCAAATTTGCGTGACCTACGAGGCAATTCTCTGTTATAGGCGATGCTTACAACTTAACATCAGATTGGCCTTATGTTTGTTCCATCTCCAAATAGTATAAAAAAATAAAGTTCATAATAGTTATATACTTATTGTGTGGTGGTACCCAGTCACAGCATTTAATTTAACCCCGCTTAAGTAAATCTTTGAGAGCTCGGATGCTGTGGGTGGTCGTTGCTCGCTCGTTGCCTCCGTACACATTAATGCATTACATTTGACCTGGCTATACTGATGCTAAAGAGATCTGTGGTCACTTAAGTCCGTGATACATTATTATGACCTTAGCTTGCAATCATCATCATCATCATATGACGACCTCCGTGGTGCAGTGGGCGAATAGCCGGCTGAGACGCAGGAGGTAGCAGGTTCGATTCCCGCCGTGGAACAAATTTTTGCATGATCTACAGATATTTGTTCCGGGTCTGGTTGTTTCTCTACATATTATAAGTATGTATTTACAAAAAAAAAGTATATAAGTATTGTATCAGTTATCTGGTTCCCATAGTACAAGCTCTGCTTAGTTTGGAGCTAGATAGCGCTGTGTGAAATGTCCAGCAATATTTATTATTTATTTATTTATATTAGCCATAGGGCATCCTCCGCTGAACATAGATTCCTCTAAGTAATAAAAATAAATAAAATCATTTATTTCTCAAATCAAGCAATATACATATAACAAAATATATTTATATTAAACTTAAATAAATTACAATTAAATAATATCTTGTATTGGCGTACAGTACCTACACTAAGCACAGGATTTGTGATGTAGGCACTGCTTTACCTTCCATACATAAATCAGTTGTTTAGCCATGTTGAGGTTATGTAATAATTATATTCTGGTTGCAATTGTGTATATTATATTATGCTATTTTATTTTATAATCATTTCAGATTTATCGATTTTGTGCGGCCTGCGCCCAACGGCTCTCAGCAACCTTTATCAGGTCTTTCCATCTAGTGAAGAGCCGTCTAACGCTGCACTTTCCAGTGCGTGGTATCCACTATAGAACCCTTCTGCCTCAACGGCCGTCAGTCCTTCGAGCTATGTGCCCCACCCATTGCCACTTCAGCTTGCTAATCCTAATCGTATGTGACTTTGGTTTGTCTACGGATCTCCTCATTTCAGATTTGATCTCGTAGAGAAACACCAAGCGTAGCTTTCTCCATAGCACTGGAGACATAGGAATTGAGCCTTCTTATGAGGCCCATAGTGGCACACACTATGCAAAATATTTGCAAATCAAGCAAATATTTGTCCTCGAATCAAAGCCTCTACTCGGCCATCTCGCCAATATTCCCTTCGCCACGACGGTGGTCATTCGAATAAGTTGACCTTAATGCAAAGGTCAGTATCTATACTAATATTAAAAAGAGGTAAAGTGCGTCTGTATGTTTGTAAGTTCATATCCAAAACTACTGCACCGATTTTGAAAATGATCTAGATTTTAGCTTGTGTGTAAATAACACTTATGTTACTCAATTACGTCATGACGGCTTAAACAATTTCGATGAAATTTGGTGTGTCGATAGATTATGACCTGGATTCAAACATAGGGTACTTTGTATTGAACGCATGCGAAGCCGCTGGCGGAAGCTAATATAATATATTTGCAAGCTAAAATACGTTAGACTAATATCTTAAGACTCTCCTCTCTCTCTCTATATATCTATCTCTTATCTACTTTGTTAATATTGATGTCATATGGTACAGAAACGTGGTCTCTCTCTATAGGCCTCATAAGAAGGCTTAAAGTCACTCAGCGTGCTATGGAGAAGGCTTGGTGTTTCTCTACGAAATCGAATCAGAAATGAGGCGATCCGTAGATAAACCAAGGTTACAAACACAGCCCATAGAGCAGGGTTTCTTAACCTAGGGCCCATGGACCCCTAAGGAGTCCGTGAAATGAGTTCTGGGGAGTCCATGTCCGTAAAGAATAATATTATGTAAACAAAATCGTAACCGATTAGATGAGCAATGCGGCTTGCCTTGTCTAAAATATTTCCTCAATTGTATGTACTAATCACACTGAAGCAGCAGCAACCATCTCACTGACCGTCACGCGGTACATCTTTTCTGGATAACCGTCTACACTAAACAAAGGGTCGTGACGGAAACTCGTGACGGAAAACTCTTACATGTTTTTTCGTTTAGCCCCCATCCGCCAAGTCCGTACCGTGCGATAAAGAACTTCGTTCCAATAACAAGTTCCAGTTTTTTTTATATGCCTTGTTTTCTTTTCCAATATTTAATCGAATATAAAGATCGCAAGGGGTCCGCCAGATTTTCTAAATGTTGCTAATGATAATGTTCTAATGTTGTTACTAATGGTCCGTCACTTTAGAAAGGTTAGGAAACCCTGCCTATATTTGTATGCCTATTTATGCTATTTTATGTTTTATGCTATTTTTTGCCTGGCTATATTTTATTTTGATTAAAATCCGTACGAAGCCGTTAGTCGAGTCAGTTAGTCTTAAATAATAGGTATTGTATGGTCTATGTGATTGTGTCGTGTTATTTAGACCGTGTAACCCCATGATGTCACGATTCAAGGTTATATTATAATAGGCATATACTCTATACTTAGCTAACTTTGACAAGTTCTTAGTTATTTAGTAAATTGTCCTTTTCAAAAGTGGACATTTGTACGAGACAAATCAATAGTTTGGCGTGTAACTAGGAACCTTTCTAGTTTCATTATGTTCGTTTGTCTGTCCGATTTACTAGCGTACCCTATTGATTGGGGTTTCATTTGATACTAACTATCATAATAGGCATCTCGTTTCACTTGTTTTCTCGGCAAGACTGATCAGTGTTTGCTCCTCGAGCAAAATAATTTGCCGAGATAAGACCAATTTAGTACTAGTTAGTGTTTATGTTATTTATCATCCATATGTAGTGTAGTATATATATATATATATTTCTAGTTGACCCGGCGAACTTCGTACTGCCTACTGACGCGGGCTGCCAATGTGTCACCCCGGTAGAATTGTCAATTGGCCATCATTAGCTGCATCTTTGTATGAGAAAATGAATTTTCTTCATAATTTCTTTTCGCGTGAATTTTCCCGATATTTTAATAGTTATTCTGCTATTCGGGGCGGAGACAAATCCAACAAATCAATGATCATCAAAATCAGTCAAGCCGTTCTTGAGTTATAAATGGGTTACTAAAGATTTGTATGTATTTAAGTTTATGGGTATAATCAATAGGTATATTTCATTTGATGGGTTCTGTTTATTCAGTTAATTTTCGTTTATCCTGTCCATCCAAAGGTTGTCTGGAAGAGATCGCATTTAGCGATAAGACCGCCCATTGTACCGTTATTCATTGTTTATATCCTTTGTTACTGTATTTTTGTTTGGTGTGAAATAAAGAGTATTTAATTTATTCATTTTGTTACATTACAACGCACATTAAATTAATTTTCTTTTTATTGTCCTTTTGTTAATAATTATGTTCTTGATTTTATAGTTTTGTCGGTTTTTGAGATTATTTTGTATATTTCTAAATTTTGTTTGATAGGTTTGTTATGATAGGTCTTTCAAAAACCATACAAGGTTTCACTAAAACCAATGTCTTTAAAGTCCTGCTTCTTTAATATAGAAGAAAATAATATTATTTAATTACATAAACATGCTTTTAATAAATTAATAATGTCATGTGGTTTTTAGTTTAAGGATTAGGTATCTATATTTTTTGAAGTGAAAACTTCTTTAGGCGCAAACTTCGTTGGGCATTTTTTGAGATGGGGAAAAAACCATTGAACTCGCGACACTGTTACCGTTATCGACACCTCTGTATATAGGTATCTGTAGTGTAGTCTGCTTTCAGTTCTGTTGCAAGTTTTCACTTCTGTTTCTGTCGTCACTCCCAGAGTGGCAATTTTTTTTTCATGCGTTTTTTTATAATATTTGCACATTTCATTATAATTGTATGTTTAGTGTAATAAGACTAAAAAAATTTTGCATAAATATATTAACTTGTAATAAACGATATAATATCATAGCTAATTACTACGACGGAAAGGCGACTTCATAAATGTTGCTGGGAGCCGTTGGGCGCAGGCCGTACAAGATATCTGGAAATCTAATGGGGGAGGCCTATGTTCAGCGGTGGACGTCCTGTGGTAGATGTGATGATGATGATTACGGCAATGATTAATCCTGATGATGGAAATGTTCAGATTTCTTTTTCAGTATTTATTTATTTATCAAAACACCGATTATATACAAAATATCAATTAAAACTTCAGTGACCACTATTTTTCATACATTTGGAAATGTATGAAAAATAGTGGTCACTGAAGTTTTATAGTTTTATAGCATAGTTTGGTTTGTTTCTCATTACTTTGATTTATAACTTGTATACTACAAAGCTAGTTAATTTTAGCCCGGACGCAGCTTATACGTAGTTGGTAATAGTGATGTAACTTGTCAGTGTATCAATCCGTGACTGATATCCGTAAGTTCGGATACGGAAGTTTTTCGCATTTACATCGAGCAGCAACAAATACGATGGTTTTATAGATTTAGTTGTCACATGCATGTAACTTTTGAATTCAAATAAAATTAAACCCGCATGGTATGTGGTAAATATGAAAAAGTTAAGTTCCAACATATTCGGCTTAAGCATGGCATTTCAATTATAGTTACATTTAAACTATTGCATAGTTCAAGATAAATATCAAGATAATAAAAAAATTTTATGACCCACTTATGTATCTATTAATGGGTTTTCTGGTTTTTCTATAGATAACCTACCAAATTGTATCGGTCCTGTCGTTTAGTCATGAAAACGTAAGAAACAGAAATACAGACAGACTGATACGTTAGAATTTATAATATTAGTATGGATTGTGGGATTTGTAACAGTGGTATCCTCTTACCGTAAACTAAGAAATAGCGCACACATTTCTTGCCAATACTTCGCTCACTAGTCGAAGGCTTTCACCAACTTTTTATGGTCAGTACTCGATAATTCCGTACCTATAACGGATGAAAATTAAAAAATATTTATTTGTTAGATACCCAAACCCTTATCAATTAAATTATCTAAGTGACAAGTTTCTAGTAACTTATAATCACACTAATATTACAAATTCGAAAGTTTGGATGTTTGATTATTACTCAATAACGTCATAATGGCTTTACCAATTGCGATGTAATTTGGTGTGTCGACAGATTATGACCTGGATTGGCACCTAGGGTACTTTTTATTGACCAACCACGCGTGCAAAGCCGCGGGCGGAAGCTAGTATATTATATTTGCAAGCTAAAATACCTTAGAGTCTGCAGACATATATCTTAAGACTTTGGTAACAGTTTGTGTAATATAATTTTGGCAACGAACATGGTTAAAGTTTGAGGCTAATGGAGCTACCTACGATCACAGTATATGTAGCCTGTATGGATACATTACTGATACGGAACTGCAGCACATCACTAGTTTCCATGTAAACGCAGTACCGAAAGGGGTCAGCGCTCCTTGCCGGAGTAAATATTTATGATAGCTCGCCATGATTAAGTTACGGAATTCAAGGAAGTTGGATTTACTATAATCAAGACATTATCAGAGAATAGTGTAAGTAAAATTGATACCACTTTATGATTAACCTTATCTAACCACATTGTATTTAAAAACAAACATTCGGCCAGGCACCTTCTGAATGAAACATTTTGAACTATTTCGAAGTATAATTCATTATTATATATTATTGTTATAAAATTAAATGATTTGGTATTGATTATTTGCTTTTTATTTTGTTATTCTTTGAAATGTAAATTTATGATAAATTTGTACTACGTACTCAATGTATGTTAGTTTAAAATAGTATTTTTTTATTATTATTTTTATGTGTTTTGCACACCATGACTTACGGTGCCGAGACATGGACGCTCACGCAGGAGACTGTGTCATATCATGATCGGCATCAAACTCTTAGATCGAGTTACAAACGTCGAGATCCTTAGACGAATAGTAATGGAACTCAAATGGTCTTGGGCGGGACCCTTGGCAAGACATGTTGATGATAGGTGGAACAGGGTAGCGACTGAACGGTGGCCGAGGAATAGCTGTAGAAGGGTAGGATGCCAGGCAGCGAGATGGGTAGACGACATCATTAAAGTCGCGGGCCATCAATGGGCGAGACTAGCGCAGGATCGTAGCGGATGGCATAAACTTGGGGAGGCCTATACCCAGCAGTGGGTGAAGTCGGGCTGTGGATAATGATGATTTTATTTTAATTGCGATATTGAAATTGTTATAATATAAAATATTGACTTTTCCAAGTGTACTGTGGTATTTGTGTGAAATAAATGAATCTGAATCAGTCTGTATCAGATGGTGTACATTAAAGTGTTTTCTTTTGAATTATTTTCTAAAACATCCATGAAGACATAAATCTCGATTTAAAGACTGAAAATATGCACGTGCACTAAGTAAAATTAACTATCATAGTGATGTATCTAATTTATGCATATGTATCAAATAGTGTTGTTCCGCATTCGATGCTACAATCGCGATGTGTCTAATTATAAGCCATTGATTTTGCCTCGTGATGCAGAATATAACCAAAGCTTACATTCTCCCCAATTGTGTTGTCAAAATGGGATTGAAAATACAATACATTGAAAATGAGACTGGCTTGCAATCAAGCCAGTCGTGGCGGACTCAAAAGCTTAGGTCTGTAACTGTACCTAGCAGTGCATGACGATGATGATGATAGTGGTAAATAAGCAATTATAGTGATTATATATATATATATATTGTAAAGCACAAATATAGACTTATATATATAATATATAAGTCTATATTTGTGCTTTACAAATTTCAGCGCTGTGGGATCACTGGTTTACCCTGTGAATTTAGTCAAAGTTCATTTTTTATTATGGCCAATAACTTAAAAATTACAAGGTTTAAACTAAATATAAAAACAGGGTCGACTGATTTCAATAGACGTGCCGTTTGACCCGATTGTCTCTTTTTGATTGATTTTTACCTCTCTTTAACCCCAATACCGCAACAACCCCCCCACATTTTTATCTCATTTGGTCACACCAGGATTGTGACATCACTACCTGTATACCGAATTTCACGATCATCGGATCAACGCTTCCAAAGTTACCCTCGGACAAACATACATACATAAATATATCACGGGTTCATCCAAGTTGATTTAAAGTTCTCGCCTCGCTCCATCAAAAACAGCTGGCCTAAATATTTATCAACTTATCTAAATAATGTTTTCAATGATCTCACTCTTTGGCAGTCAATAAAATCACCATAATGAGGGTTTTTCATATTGAATTTAAAAAGATAAAACTAGTTCTAACTAGCGCAATAGATGGCGGTGTCCAGAGATACGCCGCCAAAAAATATGACTAACATGCCAAAATTTCAAATACACAATATCAAAATAAGTCTAAACAAATCTTACTTCATGAGATACACAAACACAAATGTGTTTATTTATTTTAAGTTCCCCTGAAAATAATATTGACACTGCAATTGACATTGACAATTCACTTTCCTTTGTTAATCAGAGCATGAGAGCGCAACGCCATCTGTTAGCAGTTATACAAACATGGCCGTGATAGCCCCTCTTTCTCCATTACCATATAGCTGCAATAATTGGGGCTAAGTCTAACGTTAGTCCATTATCTATGGTCCGGCAAGCAGTGCAAGTCATGCGAGGGGAAATAATGGGAACACACGTTTGCTCCTTGGTCTGTCTGCTGTTATTTAATCATTAAGGCGTAACAACTGTTCATTGCACTGATATAGACTGATATCTAATTGATACTATAGAATACTTAATACAATTCTTAGTATTATAAATTTGAAAGTAACTCTATCCCTCTGTCTGTCTGTTTGTTACGTTTTCACGACTAAACGTCTAACTCGATTTCAATAAAATTTGGTATATACGTAGATGGAGGAGTAGAACGCCTTGCCTGAGTCTGTGTTTCCTGCAACCTAGGCTTCTTCAAGTCGCGAGTGAATAGGTGTCTTCTAGGCAAGCGTGTACCATCTTAGACCGCATCATCGCTTACTATCAGGCGAGATCGTGGTCAAACGCTAGCCTATAATTTATGAAAAAAAAAGTGGTACTCCGGGAGTGCCGACAGAAGTGAAAACTTGAACAATTACGAGATACTTATATACAGAGGCGTCGGTAACGGTAACAGTGTTGCGAGTTCAATGGGGTTTTTCAAAAATTCCCAACGCGCCTAAAGAAGGTTTCACTACAAAAAAAAGATAAAGACAGGGATTGAGACAAAGGCTACTTTTTCTATTTATAAACTGAAAGAATATACAATTATTTACATGACTAAAATACAGAAGATACAGTTGAATGATCTAAAGACTGTTGAAAACGCTCTATAGATAGCTCAACTGCTCCAGATAACTACCAGGTGGAAGTATCTCCCAGACGGCTGCATTGCCCCGCTGAATTGCAATGCTTATGAGTTGACCCAGATAAACGCCAGCTCTTGGAGCATTAAATCAAGTAAGATGAAACCGGAAATAACAAGTTATAAATATAAGAATAATAAATAAACGAAGAAAACATTTTTTTTACTGAATAATTTAATATTATAAAATGTATATATAACTAATTAATTTAAATTAAATTTTAAGTCACACTTGTACTATGGAGAACTAGGCTGAGAATAGGCCTCTTATTATATATACATATATATAACGCCTTAAAGGTCTCTTAAAGGCCTAGGCTTGGTATTCCTCTACGAGATCAGAGATTAGTAATTATAATGAAGTGGAAAATCCATCTCCGCATACGTCACGCGGTCTGTTACAGTGCGGTTTGTAAGGATAGATGGATTTTTAATGTACCTACAAGAAATAATTTAAATAAACATAGATTAGGTTTAGGAGCCGATTCTCAAAATTGATTGAATGTTTACCAATTCACCCTGTATAAACATATCATTCAATTTCACAAACGTTGCATTGACAGACATCTTTGAATTTGACTAGATTTATTACAGGATTTTGATTAAATAAAGAGATCATAGAGCCTTTGCACACGGTGTATTTTACACGGGCAAACGACCGCGTTTCCAGTGCCCCGATAACGCGTTCGTTATTAAAGTGGCGCAGTAAACACGCGCTTGTTTTTATACAAACGCGATACAGATGAGCTTCGAATGCGCTTCTCGCGCGCGTTTTTATCGCTTCTTACGCGCGTTTGTATCGATAAAAATGCTGCAATCTTCTTTTAGGCCTCACCGCGCGTTTTCTGTGCGTAGTATACGCCCATAGTAAATGCCAATTTTACTTTTTAATATTTATTCCTTCCCAAATAAAATATTGTGCTGGTTTTGTTTTATATCCCCTCTCAAATAAAACCCACATAACAGACTACGTATTGATGTAACGGTTTATGCCATCATTATTTTCTATAAATATACCCGCATGTTTTTGGAATTAAATAATTTAAACAACATTGTTATTATTTATACTAAAAACGGAATATTTGATCGAGCGAAGCGAGATCTTCAAATCAACTTGGGTAAATCGGCGTTGTCTGTATGTATGTGTGTTTGTTTGTCCGAGGAAAACTTTTAAAGCGTTTGTGCGATCACCATGAAATTTCGTATATAGGTAGGTAGTGATGCTACAATTTTGGTGTGACTCAATAAGCTAAAAATGTAGAGGGGTTGTTGAGATATTGGGGTTCAAGAGGGGTAAAAAAAAACCAAAATGGGACTATCTGGTCTAGTGGCACGTTTAATAAAAGGTATTTGTTAGTACATTTTATTTTTAGTTTAGACTTTGTAGTTTTTAAGTTATTAGCCATAATAAAAACTGAACTTTAACAAAATTCACAGGGTACACCAGTGACCCCACAGTTCTAAAATGTGGTATGCATATAGCTTTAATGTCACAAATATAGGTAAAAGTCTGAAATCCAGAATAACTGCAATTTCTACCCCAAAAAAAGATAACCAATTAACATGAACTCCTGTTACCTGTAATTTGAATGAAACTGTAAGTCAAGTAAAGTGGTTATTCATTTCGTGGCACTATTTTGATAGTCAAAGATTACGATTTTTTTTTCTTTTCATTCGATACTCGTGAGATCTTAGTTCGGGACGAACTAGTAGTTAACATGATTTGTGAGTTTTTGAGTATCCCGATATGTGTGATGGTGAGGGTTATGTCAACGGTCGCCCATCGTGTTAATCATCATCATTATCATCACTGCTGTTCTCTTCAGTAATCCTCGGTACAGGCAAGCACGCACTTACCTCGTGTCTCTACCAGTTCACTCACTCTTCCGTCGCTTTTCTATATTCTTCACACATTCAGTCTAAATGACTATCTGTTAATAAATTCGAGTACATAAATCGTGGATACACTAAGGCACTGTATACACGTACAGCTGTCAACAGAAGATCTGTCAAGTTGATCCGCTAAAGCCTCGTTCACGTTGTTTATGGATCACGGCTATCAATGTGTAGGTTTAGGGGACGATACTTGAATTTGTTAGAATTTCTCTTGAACCCACGACGCTACAAGAGGGGATATAAGTTTGACGCCTAAGTCTTCTGTTTTTTTTTGATTGAGTCTGTATGTCTGTGACATCGTAGTTTCCAAAAGAATAGACTGATTCGGCCGCGGTTGTTTAATAAAAAGCTTGTTTAACTGGGGTAGTCCTTAGCTATGTCAGTTTCAACCCCAGCACCGGCCGCAACTGCTGTACCAGACAGATGAGATGGCGCAAGGGTATCGACGCATATGGCATCCCACACCAAAGGCCTACCCTTCTCCCAATATATAAGAGTCATACCGTCAGACCTCTTACCATCGTCACGTATCAGATTGTTAATATACGACAGGTGTTTAGTTGATTAAATAATAAATAAACATTGCTGGACATTTCACACATCGCTATCTAGCCCCAAACTAAGCAGAGCTTGTACTATGGGAACCAGATAACTAATAGAATACTTATATAATTTTTTTTTAATACATACTTATAATAGATAGAAAAACACCCAGACACGGAACAAATATCTGTAGATCATGCAAACATTTGTTCCGCGGCGGGAATCGAACCCGCTACCTCCTGCGTCTCAGCCGGCTATACGCCCACTGCGCCACGGAGGCAGTTGATTAAATAGTATATAAGTTGCAAAGTTAAATTGTACCCATTCTTTTTGGAAATAAATTATCTTTAAATTAAATTAAATTAAACTCCCGACGCCAAACCGAAGGTATAGCAGCAAGCTAAACATCGATTGGTTGAAGATGGAGCACGCTTGCATAGAATAAACCTATTCACTCTAGATCAAAAATTCCGTCATTTTAATAGTCTGGAAAACCAGAGTGTGTGACTGTAGTCATATCATAGATTATAATAATGTTTATTTGCAATATCGCAACACAAACGTTGACAAAAAAAATCCACATTACAATTTTAAATATCAGCACAATGTATTAGTGGTTGCAAATAGGTCCTTAACTCAGCATGTGCTGGGTGCAACAACCAGCGCCATTTTATTTGTTGGGGAAATGAATAGTAAAATAGGGCGGAATAATAAAACGAAAGTGTGACAAAAAGAAAATCAAAGGTACCCTAGGTAAACCCTAGGTTGCTTACACAATGTTTAGGGTCTAGACGAGGATAACTTTACATTAGCAATATATATATATATATAACTATATAGAACTTGTATCATGTCAAAGCCTGTCCTGTTTTTTTTGCCAGTTAATCAAATAATTTTTACGTTTTAATCTAAATCCATAAATACTCATCATAGCATCATGTTCATCATATCAGTGAGGGGAGGCCCACTGCTGACCGTAGGCCTCCACTATAGATAAATAAATAAATATTGCTGGACTTTTCACACAGTGCTAATTAGCCCCAAACTAAAGAAATGTGGATGTTTCTTACTCTTTCACGTCGTAACAGCTGAACCGATTTTGATGAAATTTGGTATGTACGTAGACTATAACCTGGATTAACACATAGGCTACTTTTATTTACAAAATACACGTGTGTAGCCGCGGACGGAAGCTAATACTTATATACTAATAATAACCTAAATTTATTGACCGAGCGAGCGAATCGTCTCAGTTTCAATATTGGCCAAAAAATGCTTTGGTCCCGCGGTCTATTCTCGCCTACAGTTCGCATTTTTCAACCGATTTTGACGAAAATTGGCACACCAGTTCCATGATTTATTTAATTTTTTCAGTCGATCGCGATTCTTAATTGGGGGAAAAGGAGGGAAGTTTGCTGTAGCGTTATTTACCGAGAGATTTCAATAAAATTTGAGAGGTACATTAACACTTTTTATTGACAAACCACGCGTGCGAAGCCGCTGGTGGAAGCTAGTATACAATAATGAAAGCAAATTGTCGAACTCTGCGGCGAGATGCAAGGTTACGGGTTCAATTCCCACGGCGAGACAAAAGTCATTGCTGTAGTGTGGCTACTGTCCTGTGACAATAAATAATGAATGGATAATATAAGCAGTGTTAATAAACCGTAACAAATAAAGCACCATACACATCCGCTAACTAGATTTAGGGCGTATCCACACTCGTCGATTCCCGTAAGCCAATGCCTACATTACCTACCATAATATTTTTCAAACTTTCGCGATCACTGTACATAATTATTGATTAAAACAGGTTTTTATCGCGATATATACCCGTTTTAATCAACCTACCATGTCATGAAAACTACAACCTAGGGGTCTTCAAATCACGAGTAAACAAGTTTCTTCTAGGCAAGCGTGTTCCATCCTAGACTGCATCATAGCTAACCATCAGGCGAGATCGTGGTCAAACACTAGCCTATAATTAAGAAAAAAAAAATGGTCTAAGCCCATAACATTGTTGACAGGTTTTGTCTTCATGTTAAACCACATCATTGCTAACCATCAGCTAAGATTGTGCTGCAGGTGTAATCTTAGTAAATGGGGTATTATAGACGAATCGGCGACGCAATGCCAATGTGGTGCCCAGCTCCAAACAATGGCACACATCCTTACATGCCCATCCTGCCCTACCACCTGCACGATGGAGCAACTTATGATCTGCTCCGACGCTGCCATGAACGTGGCGACGTACTGGTCAAAATGGCTATAGCCTTGAGACATCGACACGAAAGAAGAAGAAGCTAATATTGTAGTTAAATGAAGATCTCTTTGTGACAAAAAAATATACTGATACTTGCCATGCCAAAGGCGTAAGTCCATAAAATGGTAAGTCCATAAGACGGTTGAGTTCTAAACCCTTTCGTAAATATTGAATGCGGAAAAGTATTGTGGTTAATGTCTACTAGGTGTGCGTAGAGTAGCAGTAGTGTGTGTTTGTGGATGACGATGTTAGAAACACTTTTTATAATAAACTAGCTTCCGCCAGCGGCTTTGCACGTGTTGTTTGTCAATCAAAAGTAGCCCATGTTTGAATACAGGTCATAATCTATCAACACACCAAATTTCATCGAAATCGGTTAAGCCATTACGATGTAATTGAGTTACAAACAAATAAATAAATAAACAAACATCCAAACTTTCACATTTATAATAAATAAATAAATAATGCTGGACATTATTTGTCCTAAAAGATTTGTGAATTTTTGAGATAATTATAATTAAATTATTGATCGAGCGAAGCGAGATCTTCAATTTAACTTGGAAAAATCAGCGTTGTATGTATGTATGTGTATGTATGTACGAGTATGTATGTTGATTATTTGTCAGAGGATAACTTTCGAAGCATTGATGCGATCATGGTGATATTTTGTATAGGTATAGGTAGGTAATGATGACCCAATTTTGGTGTTACTAAATGAGCTACAAATGTGTAGGGGTTGTTTAGATGTTGGGGTCCAAGAAGAGTAAAAACATTTAATGAAAGGTCTTTATTAGTACATTTTGACCCGTTTTTATTTTTAAACCTTGTTGTTTTTAAGTTATTAGCCATCATAAAAACTGAATTGTGACAAAAATCACCAGGTACACCGGTGACCCCACAGTGCTGAAATTTGCTACGCGTATAGCTTTAGTGACACATATATACGTAAAAGTCTGAAAGCCAGAATAACTGCAATTTCTACCCCAAAAAATGGTAACCAATTAACATGAACTCCCGTTACCTGTAACTCTGTGCATTGCCCCGCTGAATTGTAATGCTTTTGCGTTGACCTAGATAAGCGCCAGCTCTCGAATCACACGTTGCTTCGACCAGACGCCCAGAAAGAATTTTGAATACGCGTTGGGCCCCGGTATATATTATATTATATTTATACATTTTGGGGCTTTTAGGTATTTATAACCCAAACCAATCTAATGTACCTACTCACCCGGTGCAAATCAAGTTACTCGACGCTCCTGGTCGACGCAAACCTTTACAATCTTCTCACATACGATCGATATTTTAAAAGTCTTTGATCTATTATTCTCATATCTAAATAGAAACTAAGTAATAGGTACAAGGAACGCTCAAACCGAATACATAAGTACTTCATACTATAACAGGAAACTAAAATGTACATAGATTGAGTACTAAAGCCTTTCACCACACTGCTTTATTAACCAATTTTGAGGCCTTTTAGAGGCCCCTGAATCGGGGAAGAAGTCTCTCAGTTTAAAACCGCCCTTACTAAACCACATTGTATTTTATGCGAACGTAAATTAATCAGGATTTGCATACGAACCTTTTATTTATATTTGTTAGCTGTACAATGTTTATTCGCTACTTTTTCAAACGAATAAATAACAGTAAGATATATTCTTAGCTCGCTTAGTTCTTTCTATGGACTTGTTGGATGGGTGACCGCTGGTATTTACAAATAGCGCTTCGGGACTCAAAACAATGAAGCGTCAAAATTATCCATATTAATATATCTATCTATCTATATAGGTTGTTTGATAATATACGCACAATAGTGAAAGGGGCTATTTTGATGAGCATATTATATAAATTTGTGAAATGTTTACCATAGAAATGTGAAATTTATTTTGACGTGAAAAAACAATAAATTTATTAAACTTATGTTGTGCTACTGCATAATGCTTGCCATCTAACCACAGATACTATATTGGTGACGACTCAAGTTATCTCTTGTTGTCCCTTTCTAACCCAAAACCCGCAGCCATTTCCGAAAAAGATATCAAATCGGCCTTTATTTTTGGGTGTCGATTGTAGGAGGAGGCTGTAAGTTTTATATCGAATTAATCACCTAAACTTAGTCGATTTTCTTTAAAATTTGATAAAATAACAAGTAGTTTTTTTTTCGAGAAGTTTTTTTATATATTGAGAAACCGTTCCTTGAATGTCGTCGGGATATTACCAAACAGCCTGTATTAAAAAAAAAGATTTTTGATGAATTACTTTTCAAATAAAGCTTTTATCTTCTCGAACACCGCCTCCTCTCACGTTCTTTTCAATCTAGTCCATCCAAAGGTTGCTTGGAAGAGATCGCTTTAAGCGATAAGACCGCCCATTGTGCCAATACGTATTAGTTTTTTAGTTTTGTAGGTTTTATAATTTATTTTATTTAATTCGTAAACGGAACCGCAAGCAGAATCAAATGAGTCCAAACACTACTTACTAGTAGCCTACCAATCCATTCAGAAGTTCCATTGTCTAGCATCCGTCTAAATCATGAGACCACCTTCATGGTACCATTTTATTGCATTGCCGAACTTACATATGATTTAAAATTCTTCCTCAATCGGAGAGGGGGAACTGGTTTAAAATTCAAACTACCTACAAACAAACAAACATTCCAAGTTTAACAAAAGCTTCATAAATACAAGTGATTTTTCGTATATTTTTTAAAGGCCGGCTTGCATAACAATCCCCAAACGTATTTAGCGAATAAAACTGTTTAAATTTAATGATTTAGTATGATTTGACAACTTTTATAAACATATTTAGCCACGAAATACGTTTAGGCATCGTTGCGCAAGTCGCCCTGTTTCTGGTTACTTGGCGAATACTTGGCGATAATTGGCGAAGTAATTTCTAAGAAAATTTTCCCGTAACAGTTCCCTACTGCAAAAAACACATAGCCACACAAATTTTTAAAAGAAAAAATCATCCCTTAATCTTGATTTCCAAAACAACCCTCCAACCTCTCTGTATTAAGATCACAAGCTAACCTCAAAAATATTGTAACATTTTTATCAAAAGGAATAAGATTTCAGATTGCTTTTTCAAAACTTTTAACTAAGAAATAAATAATAGGGTTTCCGGGTCATTCTGTATTTTTTTGTATTTGCTACCTAGGTACATCGTAAGTGTACTCTAGTTTTACTACAATCTAGCCAAGTAGGCATAGTACACACAGGCTACTTTTTATCCCATAAATCAGGTCCCATGGGATAAAAATGGGATTTCAAGTCAAGTTGCAACAGCGAGATTAGCTTTATATCTAGGTTATCTACACATTTAGTAGTGTAACGCATACGAAGTCGCGGGAAACAGCTAGTATATTAGATATTATGGGAACAATTAGAACAATTCAATTACTATCCCTTAACTATTTTGTTGTTGCCTGAATTAAATTATTTATTTTTATTATTAACAAAAGAAACGAATCTAAAATGGCGCCCATTAAAGCATGATTGATATATAAAAAAAATAGTATATAAGACGTATTCAATCAGTTATCTGGTTCCCATAGTACAAGCTCTGCTTAGTTTGGGGTTAGGTAGCACTGTGTGAAATGTCCAGCATTATTGTTATTTATTAATTTATTTATATATTGGGTAATTTTTAAAGCTTTTCGAATTCCTCAGATTTTCCAGAGCGCTATCTAAAAAACATCTCAAAGGTTATAATTTAAGACACGCCTATTTAGTGTCTTTAGAGTGGAGTCAGTGAAGTCTTTGTGTGTGTGCTCGATTTTTAACTCGCACTCCACGTGACGCGTAGTGATGTAAATGGAGTGTTCGTGTATGTTCAGCTTTAGCCTTATTACGTAAGTCAATTACTGTCGCGTCGCTGCCGCTGGTCCTGGCGATCTCTTCCAGGCAACCTTTGGATGGACAGGATCTATGTGAACAAATGAGGACGGCGGCGTTAATAAAATAGTTCTATTCTAACCTAACAGAATCTTAAGATAGGTAAATGCATTAAACCCACCTCTTGTACATTTAATGTGTACCTTGTGCAATAAAGTATTATATAAACTAGTGGTTCGCCCCGATCTCGCGAGTCTCCCAATATACATATTATTCGTAATCTTTGACTATCAAAAGAGTGACACGAAATAAACAACCATATTACTTGGCCTACAGTTTCATTCAAATTACAGGTAACGGGAGTTAATTTCAATTGGTTAATTTTTTTGGGGTACAAAATGCAGTGATTCTGGATTTCAGACTTTTGCCTATATTTGTGTCACTAAAGCTCACTTCACTCTTCGATTTTATATTGTTTTTTCTTCTTCTTCTTTGAGGGTCTTTGTTTGTTTTTGTTAACACAACTTTAATAATCTATGTTAGCCACTAACATACCCTCTAGCTGGAACATTTCTTTTTATGAAACGTATATAACTAACCTGTGGATAACGTCGTGGAGTACAATATCAATAGCCCACACATGATATACCATGTACTAACACAGACTGTACCTTACATATATAATGTAATTGTTTGTTATTCCTTAATAAATAAAATTAAAAAAAAAATCTACACGAATACCAAATTTCAGCACTGTGGGGTCACTGGTGTACCCTGAGGTTTTTGTCAAAGTTTTGTTTTTATTATGGCTAATAACTCAAAAACTACAAGGATTAAACTAAAAACAAAAACGGGGTTCAATTGTACCAATGAAGGTCTTTCATTTGACGTCCAACTTGACTTTATAGGCTCATTTTCATTTTTCTTACCCCCCTTGAACCCCAATATCTCAACAACCCCCCACATTTTTAGCTCATTTAGTCACACCAAATTGTGCCATTACTACCTACCTATATTCTAAATTTCACGATGATCGGATCAATTGATAGGAAGGATGTAGGATGTAGGATTTGTATCGACGAGAAGGTCGACATTTTGAAAACTTTTTGTAAATAAATAATTAATAAATATTACTTGATGTTTTATTTCATAAATTTAGCTAAATTAAAATAAATAAAACCTTCAAATATTAATTAAATCTTACTTTTCTGCAGTCATTTTTGGTTAGTTAACAAACGAATTAAGCTTAGGAATGATAAAATGGCCAAAATCTATTTTCTAATCAGATAGCTAATTTTAAGAATTTTCCAGCTCGCCGTCTTTGAAGGCCGATTTTCGTCAAAGTAGCCCATTAAGTACTACTTTTTTTTAATGATTATGAAAGCTGAGAGTCTGAAGAATTCTTAAGATTATTTAAGAACCATGAAATCACTTGTTAAGATTTTTAATTTAAAGTTGAAAATTTAAGTCTTAATTCACCGCATGGAATTTTTTGAATTTATACCAATATTTTCATAATTTTGATCAAAGTCACGTAGCTGATTATTTTATGCATAAAAGAACAACTCATAAAATTCAGTAGCTAAAAAAAATTCAAGAAAGACTTCTACTTTTTTTTTTAATTTTTTGAGTTGATCAAGTCGAAAATTTTCAAAAATTCGAAAAAAATATTTATAACTCGAAAACTATAAAAAATCGCGGAACATACATCCCAAGGGGTATTCTAACTCTGGACTTTCGCTTGACACTATTTTTTGGGACACCCTGTATATCAAATTTCACGATGATCGGATCAACGTTTAGAAAGTTATCCTCGGACAAACAAACATACATACAAGCTTACAACAAGCTATGACAGACAATCCCTTTCAAAAGGAACTCTACTATCTATGATCAAGGAACCACCCAGCATTATTCTTGGCATTTCATAAGCACCTTCACAAACTGAGTAACATAAACACCTGTGCATAAGTTATCTCGTTACATTTAGTTGCAGCCGTTATGCAGCCGTTACAAACATTTGCAAATAATGCAACTGACACTGCTATAGAAATACCTTTTTATTGTACTCCAGAAGAGAGGTACTATGACACTAATTTATATGTATTTTATTTAATACTTTCACATAAGACTATGTAGGGCTAGGCGGACTTACTGCTAATAGTATTATCTTCCAATCCACTAATAATCACACTAATATTATAAATGTGAAAGTTAGTATGTTTGTTTATTTATTTGTTTGTTTGTTTGTTACTCAATCACGTCGTAACGGCTGAACCGATTTTGATGAAATTTGCTATATACGTAGACTATAACCTGGATTATATAGGCTACCTTTTATCCCATAAATCAGTTCCCATGGGATAAAAATGGGGTGTCAAGTCAAGTTGCAACAGCGAGTTTATCTTTATTTCTAAGTTACCTACAAATTTAGTAGTGTAACGCGTACGAAGTCGCAGGCAGCAGCTAGTAATAAATAAATACTTTAATTCAGGCAGCAATAAAATGTTACCTATCCTAGGTTTCTTCTAGAGCTTCGTGCTTCATCTTAGACCACATCATCGCTTACCATCAGGTGAGATTGTGGTCAAACGAATATCTATCCAGTTAAAAAAAAACTTATTCTACGGCCTTACCTCTAATGCACCTTTACCTTAGCCTAAAATATATATTATAATAAAAAAACTATTAATTTACTTAAACACTGCAATTTTAGTTTAGTCTGATTTTAGTTGCCGGTGAAATTAGAGGAGCTTTAACCTGTATGCCTCAATTTGATGGACGCAGGGCAATGCATTGAGGGCACGTTCCTACGAGTAAGCGACCTACGAGGCAATGCTTTGAGGCGGCGATTACTACTTAACATCAGGTGGTCCAATTGCTTGTTCCTTCCCAGGTCGAATAAAAAAAATACCAGCCATCCTAAGCCGTTGAGGTTGAAAGCCAAGCACTGAAAAGCGCAGCCCCCTACTAGATGGGAAAACCTGGTAAAGGTTGCTTTGAGCCGTTGGGTGTAATCCGCACAAGATCGGTCACTCTGGAAATATATGGGGAAGGCATATGTCTAGAAGTGGACGTCCTATGGTTGGTATAATCAATAAAAAATAAAAATAACTAGTGGTTCGCCCCGAACTGAGATCTCGCGAGTTTCCGATTAAAACAAAAAAAATATTATTTGTAAGCTTTGACTATCAAAATAGTGCCAAGAAATACATAATTCACATCAAAATAGTGCCAAATAACTTGGCCTACAGTTTCATTCAAATTACAATTAACAGAAGTTCATGTTAATTAGTTATCTTTTTTGGGGTACAAATGACAGTTATTCTGGATTTCAGACTTTTCCCTATATTTGTGTCACTTAAGCTACACGCGTACCAAATTACAGCACGTTGGGGTCACTGGTGTACCCTGTGAATTTCGTCAAAATTCAGTTTTTACTATGGCTAATAACTCAAAAACTATGAAGACTTTACTAAAAATTAAAACGAAATCTAAATAAATAAACTAATGAAGACCTTTCATTTGACATCCCATTTGACCTAATAGTCTTATTTTTATTTTTTTTACCCCACTTGAATCCGAATATCTCAAGAACCCCCCCCCCCCACATATTTTTAGCTCATTTAGTCACATCAAAATTGTGCCATCACTACCACCTACCTATGTATCAAATTTCATGATGGTCGGATCAACACTTCAAAAGTTATCCTCGGACAAACAAACTTACATACAACGCCGATTTGCCATAGTTATTTAGAGATCTCGCTTCGCTCGATCAAATATTTTCTATCTGTTATCTGGTATAAGTATAGATTAGCCACTATACCTACAGGCTCTGTTTAGTTTGGAGCTAGGTAGCGATGTGTGAAATATCCAGGATTATTTAGTAAATTCAATAATTCAAAATTCAAATTCACTTATATTAAGTATCATTCTATTCATTTTTCTAAAACAAATCGTATGATACATGTAACGCATTGATTTAAGAAACTGAACGAAGGTTAATCTAATCCAATCACTATTGATTTCTACCTCAGGACCTCAATCAAACAAGATTCAATGCATTTCCAACCTTCAGTCCAATCACATAACATTCAAAAGATAAAAGCATAAAGCTGAATGAGCATTGCGATAAAGAATTTAACGAAGTTTTCAGAGTAGCTCCCGTTTAGAATCGTCGACATAGAGCTGTTAATGACTAGATAAGGCTTCATCATCGTAAAGATTTACGAGTTTGCTTTTGTCAAAGAAACTGATGTAGTTTCAAATATTTATTTTAATTATCATTATGTATTATATACGGGATTTATCGCGTTTTATCAATGTTACGACCGACAACGTTTCTGTTCAATTCGTGATCCTATAACAGGGTAAGTGCGATCCACTCACACCCCGTCTCGCCTAGCAGTGCGAGAAACATTATTCGTCATAATACCGATAAAACGGTACGTGATAAATCCCGTATTTATAATAATTATTGAAATAATCCTCGAAAGTTTTATGTCCAATGTATGGGAGGCCATGTTTAGCAGTGGACGTCCTACGTTTGATAAGATGATGATTAATTTCCAAGGTTGTCTTTTATACCGCCTTGTACAATATGACAGTAACTTTCTCCTTATCTCTTTCTCTTTTTCACAGCCTTCTGAATCCTCTTTTTCCTTCGATAGTTGTTTTTTATACCACAATTCGTTTAAAATGACCATAAACCCTTTTATTTTGAAAATATAGAACTTAGCTAAATAAAGTATCCATATGAAAATGGGGTTAAGTTTACATGGTACTTCCACTAACTCAGTGTGTTATTAAAAATGATATAAATGGCTATTCCTGAAAGATAAAAAAAAACGCTAATAGATGGCGCTGACTGACATTGATTGTCAAGATGATAGTTTTTTGTATCACAATGTCAACATTTCTCTTTTTTGACAGTTTATCACAGTGCAACGTCAATTCTAAACAAAGAAAGCTAGATTTAAAACGGCCATAAAAACTTCTCGTTATTTAGTTTTAGCGCCATCTAGGCATGTATAATCTATGTCCACAATTTACGACAAACGTGCAATCGACGTTCGAAATATAAATTTTGCGATCTAAACGTTTGAATTCGGAATATTGTTGGGCACGCTGCGCTATTTCAAATGTTTGTTGACAAACAAACCACGAAATTATTAATAATTATAAAGGAAACTAAACAAACGTTAAGTGGCCATTGAAACTACAGACCACACGCAAAATAATCATCATTTATCTCAAAAAGGTACTTAATATAGCAGTAATGCATTTCTGTGTTCCGATTTGAAGGGTATGGGTGCCATCGAAATTAAAAGCACATGTGTCTTTTCACCTATGTATCTAGGTATCGGGCGTAGCATAATGCAATGATGATTAAAGTTAAACTGGTGATAGTAACTACGATATAAGTTAGATGCCTCGGCAATGATCGAGTTTCCGAATTAGTATTGTTACGCCGAGGCTGTTAAACAATGAGTAATAATCGAACCTTCTCGAACGCTTTTGTCTTGCTGTGTTATTGTTGCTATTGTTTGTGGTTTCGCAGAATGGGGAGTGGCCATTGTGTCGAGGGACCGACCCTTTCCTGGAAGGATCGACATCGTTCTCGAACAATCGAAATGTGTGCGATATAAATAGGCCGGAGAGATGGCCGGCTAGTCAGTCAGTCTCGAGTCAGTTACTGAGTGAGTCTCAGCGAGGCCCTGGAGGACTGACGTGAGAAGGGTCTCGCGTGAACAGTAGTTGCTCCCGAGTCAGTCTGGATTAAGCTATACGTGCGATCATTTCGGTGACTTTAAATGCTGCAACAGTGATATGAATTAATGTGTTGTGATTACGTGTGACCAAGTTCGTGTATTCATCGTTCTAGTGTTGAATAAAAGTGTTATTTTGGTCAGACTGATTCCCATTATTTTATCCCGAACCCTCAGCTCGTAACAGTATTATGCAATCAATATCCTCATATGTCGTCATTATAAGCATACGACACAACCGCCCGATATGATGCCACGTACAACCATATTGCATTGTGTGTTGGGTGGTCGGGCGCTGTCGGGCTAACGGTTTTTTCTCGAAATCCCCACCGCTACGTTCCCAAGGTAGAGACCTTGTAACTAGACGATTACTACAAACATACATGCTTTAACATGGGCAATTCATTATCAAATAATTTAATAAGAAAGAAAGAAAGAAAGAAAGAAAGAAAGAAAGAAAGAAAATACATTTATTTGCAGACATAACAAAACAAAGACATACACAGTTACAAAAATAACACGACAATAGTATAACATACAAAAAATTGAAATAAAAATATAGAATATAAATAGGTAGTAGGTACGTCCAAGTTATGAGCGTCCGCAAACTAGGATCCGGCTCAGCATTATGCGCCACGCACTAGTAAATACGAGTACGCAGCGCGCTGGTCTTCCGCCGGTTCCTAAATTCAGTACCGGATAATCTGACTTTATTAAAAAAAACTAAATTATATAAACTAAAGAATTTGAAATATAGGGACATTGAATTTATAAGTATGTATGTTGGTAAGTCGTAGTCATTATAAATTGAGGCAATGTGGGTATTTATATGTATATAAGAAATAACACGGGCACGTGTTAACGTAAGTATGTTTGTAGTAATTGTCCATTTACATGGCCTCTACGCACCAGTGGGGACGCAGCGGTGGGGATTTTGAAAATAAACCGGGCTAACTATTTCATTATTTTTACTGATTGGGGGTCGTGTCGTAACGTCAAGTCGGCTGGTTCGATCTATCCAAACTGTAATATCTGTATTGACCTAGCTGATATTAATAATCCTGGTAAGAGGTCGCCTCTCGACAGCTAATATTATGTCAATATAGACTTCCGCAGGGGAGTGTTCTCGTTACTTGTCTTGGGGAAATCAACTTAATTACCTCTCAAAAACTTTTTGTCTCAGCAGGCTCTCTGAGACGACTGCGGATCTTTCTCCCAACTACCACCAAAATTGCACTTGCACAATCCCTTCTTCTACCTGTGTTGAATTACGCGGATGCTTGCTACCTAGATCTGATGGAAGAGCAGCTAGATAAGCTTGAGCGTCTCCAGAACTTCTGCATCAGGTTTATATTTGGGTTGCGCAAATATGACCATGTTTCCCCTTACCGCATCATTCTCAAGTGGCTCCCTATTCGCCTTCGCCGTGATTCTCATATTCTGTCTCTTCTCTATACTATTCTATTTAATCCTTTCTCCCCTTGCTATCTTAAAGATAGGTTTGCTATCTCCATTCTTCCAATAATTTTTCTCTCAGGTCATTGGAAAACTTATTCCTCAAAACACTGTACACTCTAGTTCCTTCTACGGGAATTCATTCACTGTCGAAGCAGTGCGCTTGTGGAATGCTTTGCCTGTGGAAATTAGACGGGCTCCTCCTTCACAGCACAATTATAAGCTGAGATTAAAGCAGCATTAACTTAATGCCTAGCTTTCTTGTCTTTTGAGTTACCTATCTATTTATTTATTGTTTATTTTAATTTTATTGTCCTCGTTTTAAAATACTTGTAAAATTTTGGTTATTAGTTGGTTATATATTAGTCTCTTATATCTTTAGGTATTTATTTATGTATTAGGACTATAAGTACAGTTTTATGAGTTATAATTTTTGTAGTTGTTATTTCATTCGTTTGTAAATATACTCTGTGCACCGCTGTCCATTACTGCTTCACTAATTACTTTCCATCCAAAGGTTGCCTGGAAGAAATCGCTTTTAACGATTAGGCTGCCCATTGTACTTTATTAAGCTTAAATTAGTTTTTTTAAGTATTCCTGGTGTACAATAAAGAACTATTCTATTCTATTCTTGGACCCACTCTCTTTCTCATATAGGAATCTACATTAACGACTTGTGCAATTCGTCTCTCCCAAACTGCAGTATATTTACGTATGCTGATGATACAGCTCTTCTAATCGGAGGTCACGACTGGGCAGCGGCTAACTCACTTGCGGAATCTGCTTTTAAATCGGCTCTGACGTGGCTCTCCCAGAACCTTCTTACCCTAAATGTTCCTAAAACTAAATTCATAATTTTCTTCCCAAGTATCAGAACTCCACCTCCCTCCTCTTTCATTCTTCGTGCCCATGTCTGTTCTGCAGCAGGACCAAACCCATGTCACTGTCCCAAATTCTAGCGCACTCTAAGTATTAAATATTTAGGTGTCTGGTTGGATAGAACCATGTCTTGGGTGCCGCATATTGGGTGCTACCCTATATTCGATCTGTGAAGTTCTTACAGTGCGACAACTATTTGTCCCAGCGACAGTTTTGCGGAAACATACTCAACTTTCATTCGATCCAGTTTTGAGCTCTGTTATGCGTCTTTTTGATAAGGTTTGCAATGGGTTTGCCCCGCAGAAATGCCCTAGCTGGAAGACACTACTTTATTATAAGCTGTTCTTTCTACAGTAGAGTAAACAAAGCTATTCACAATTAACCTGTCCTTCCACAGATGAAAAATTAAATGCAAAACCTGGTTTCAATCACTGACGTACGATGATACTGAGAATATTTTGATTTCTCCTACCTAGCAAAATTAAGCATACGCGAACACGCACGCACTCACTCACATACTTCCGCAAACACACACTTCTACACAAACACACACCACACACACTTCCCCACACGTAGTATTCAACTTAAAATCATAATCATAATTAGAATAAACATTGACTTGTATCGATAAGCTGGAACGTGCTTCTGTTTGGTTTGGAAGAGGGCGCTGACACTAAAGTCAAAGTCAAATATTTATATTCATTAAAATCACAAGGATCACTTTGAAACGTCAATTTTACGGCCTGTTCCTTCGCGATCAAGCCAGCTACTGCTACTCAGTTTTTGAACCTTTGCAGTTGTCAACGTTTTCATTTGTCTATTGTACTTTGTTTGTGTTCCAAATAAATAAATTTGAATTTGAATTTAGATTTGTGCAATGACTGATATACAAATACACTCTAAATTATTAAAACAGCCATAAATTTGTTAAACAAAATGTCAGCTTGATAAAGTCTCCGATCTTCATGTCGCAGGGGAAAAAAGAAGATCATAAAAAAAAGAAAAAATTGGGGGTCCTACGCTTAGCAGCAGACGTCTTAGCTGATATGATTCTAGATCTTCGTGCTTCATCTTAGACCACATCATCGCTTACCATCACGTGAGTTTGTGGACAAACGAAGATCTATTTATGTTAAAAAAAAGAGGTGTAAGTTACGCCACGAGCGCTTTACCTTGATTGCATTGCAAAATAAAACATTTAAACTCGCAAAATAAAACAATTTTAAATACATGTTTAGTGCACAAATGATTTACGCGTTTCTTTAAGGTGGTATAATTGAATGTCTGTATTAAAACTCATTATTTTATCCCTCGAGGGAACAATATAAAAAGAACAAATTGGAATGTCAGGGCAGAAGTTTATGATTATGACTGTCTGTTTTTAAGACTCATTTGTTAGAAGGCTGTCTGTTTGTTTGTTTGTTCTACTAATAGCAACTCGCGCAAGACTCTCATGAAATATTCCAGATTGGAAAAAATGGGGTATGGCTGTGTCATGGACACGGCCGCGTGTTGACGTGACTCCGTGTACGTAACTGGTAATATTTTCGAAACAAAATGTAAAATGCGCTATTTTATTCATGATAAAATCATGTTTAAATTAAAAAAACATTAAAAAAGTCCTTCGGGTCATACTAAATGGAAGTCTCGAAACGCAGCAAAATGATCTCAAAATGGCGGCGCTTCCCCATCCACCGCACGCGATGTGTCACAGTCCTCACTTAGCGTAAAGAATTCAATAATCCTTTAACTATCCAGTGGTGTTACAAAATTTTGGATGGAGATGATAGATATGTAGCTGCAACAACAAACTGTATCCCCCGACTTTGTTATCATTCGTTTTTTGAATTGCCTCTCACTATGGAAGCAATTTTAAAATGTATTCACGTCAAAAGTATTTAGGTGTTAGTTGCACTCCCTTCATCCATATCATAGTTTTAAATGTGCACCCCTGACCATATCTTTAACATAACAAAATCCTCTCCATCCAAAGGTGGGCTGAAAGAAAGCGCTTCAAAGCAATAAGATCGCCTATTGATTTGCTTTGTGTCTTCTATTTTGTTTGTAATTTTTTTATGGTGTACAATAAAGTGTTTTCATTCATTCATTCAAAAACAGACTCAAAACGCTTACAAATAATTGACATATTGCATTGTACCTATATGCAATATTGATCTCTTAGGGCTTAGAGGGATATTACTTCTAAGCTCACCCATTTTAGCCCTCCACGCAAAAAGAGGGGTGTTATATGTTTGATGACTATGGCTGTCTATCTGTCTGTGGCGTCATCGTTCCTAAACGCATGGACCGATTCAGATGCGGTTTTTTTTAAATAAGTTGAACTGGGGTGGGTCTTATCTATATGCAATGAATTTTTCTTTTTTGGCGGTTCTTTTTTACATTTTAATGGTTTTTTTATCAAGCCTATGCTATCCCACTGCTGGGCAAAGGCCTCCCCCTCATCTCTCCACTTATCTCGGTCTTGTACCAAATCCCGCCAGTCCCTATAAAAAGCGTCCAAATCATCGCGCCACGCTTCTTAGGCCTTCCTGAAGGTTTTTTTATATTTTATAATAATAAACATCTGCTTCACCGTAGTCGGGTAACAAGCTAAGTCGCCGGCAGTTGCAAGACCATCATAAATAACTCATGTACTAGATTTAAGACAGCAAAGATTAAAGAATAATAAATTATGTTTTTAAAGCGTCGCTAATTACGTTACGGGAGTATTTTTATCCATCGAATCGGTATCTATTAAATTATTGTGAACAAGCAATTTCTGTTATTTATTACCGTTTTTATCTAGTTTTTTTAAAGAGATAAACGGTAGCTGGAGGCGTCGTAAAACTTGCTGTTTTAATTGAGTACCTAGTACTTACGCTAATAGGCAGTCCAGGGCCCGTAGCCAAATTACATTCGCTACGAATCTATTCGATTTCTCCATATATTTGTTGTCGCTGTATCACGTGATATTTCTATAGCATGTGTCAAATCCCATACATTTTCGGACTTATCGACTAGCGACATCGCTAATCGACTGTAACTTGGCTAAGCCCTCTGTGTGCAGTATTTAAAATAACACATTTTTGTTCTGTAAATATATAGATTAAGATATTCCCGCTCGTCGTCTCATGGCTCAAGGTTGCTCAGCGTGCTATTGAAAGAGCTATGTTTGGTGTTTCTCTACTAGATAGAATCAGAAATGAGGAGATTCGTAGACGAACCAAAGTCACCGACATATCACAAAGGATTTGCAAGCTGAAGTGGCAGTGGTACATAGCTCGAAGAACTGACGGCCGTTGGGGCAAACATTCTCGAGTTGAGATCACGTACTGGAAATCGCAGAAGACCTGATAAAGGTTGCAGGGAGCAGTTGGTGCCGCACAAAGTCGGTCGCTCTGGAAATCTATGGGGGAGGTTCAGCAGTGAACGTCTTTTGGCTGTTATGATGATGATGATTAGAGTAGGTAAACCAAAATGTAGCTTACGAGTGGTTCAGTTAATTTTAAGCTAGGGAGGAGAATATAGCACAATTTCGGAGTACCCACAAATATTTACAATTACTGCATCGACGAAACCCCGGAGAGTAGGTAGTGCATTGTACACACCTAGTGCAGGTTCATTATCATGGCGAGTTTGTCTAAAGCTAGGTACATCTCCCACAGCACAGATTTTACCTAGGGTGGGAGCTTCTCTAATAAAGGGTGGAACTTATTCGTAAAGATTGTTTGTTAAATATTAATGCTAGTTTAGACTTATTCCACAAATACCCTGAGACAATCTCCTGCGCGTTCACTTCGACTGCCGGCAGGGGATTTGTGGACAAAAAGTCCCGAAATCCCCTGAATAATTTTTATTATTTTTAATTGTTATTTTTATATTACCTCTTTTCGTTATTTATTTTCAATCGATTACAAACAACTATTTCGGTATGTAACCGCAAAGTTTTATTTATTTAAACATATTTAAACAATAATAAAATATATCTCCGGACGACTTCCGTGGTACAGTGGGCGAACACCTGGCTTGAGACGCAGGAGGTAGCGGGTTCGATTCCCGCCGCGGAACAAATATTTGCATGATTTATAGATATTTGTTCCGGGTCTGGTTGTTTCTTTATATATTATAAGTATGTATTTACAAAAAAATGTAAATAAGTATTCTATCAGTTATCTGGTTCCCATAGTACAAGCTCTGCTTAGTTTGGGGCTAGATAGCGCTGTGTGAAATGTCCAGCAATATGTATATATGTAATTATTTGTCGGTGCATAGTGGGAGTTATTAAGTTAAGTTTTAAATCTTGTGTAAGGTTCAAATTCGTAACACCGAGCGATAGGTTGGGTTTTTTGAACCCGAAACGGTTACTGAAGAAAATCTATGTATAACATATAATATTATATACTATCTGAAAGATAGATTTGAATTTCTTCATTCTTCAAACGACTATACTCTTAGGTCATCAGAAAACTTGATACTCAGAACTCCTTCGCACAGCACTTCCTTCTACAGTTTCTTTTACTGTCCAGGCTGTTCGGCTGTGGAATGCTCTGCCTGAAGAAATAAAACGGTCATCCTCCTTACACACCTTCAAGCTGAAGGTGAAGCAACATTACCTAACGATGTCATCTTCCTAGCGTTATTTATTTACTATTCAAATATTTTATCTGTTAGTATAATTTGCTATTTGCTTATACCTATATATTAGTCTATTTTAAAAGTATTTTAAGTATTAGAATTAAATCTTTATCATATTTTTATTATAGATACCTCAGAATATTTGTTAAAATGTATCCTCCAAAGTACACCGCACTCCGTATCGTAAATTTCGCTCCATCCAAAGGTTGCCTGGAAGAGATCGCTTTCAGCGATAAGGCCGCCCATTGTATTGCCTGATTTATTCTAGCCTAGTACTTATTTTTGTATTATTTCTGTTTGTGTGGTAATAATTTTTTTATTGAGTAGGTACTATGTTTATTTAGTCTGCTTTTTATATATTAGTAAATAAAATCTAAAAATATAGCAAATATTATTAGTTATTCTTCTTATTTTAACCATAATCAACATTTTTGGTACATATTTTTTCTGTAGGGCTTTAGAAAAGTTAAACATTTTAATAGTTTAAATGAAATAATAACCAAAAAAATAAAATAAAGTTAAAAAAGAATAAAAATTTAGGTGTGCGAAATAGTAACACCGAGAGCTAGGTGGGTCAAACTCACCCGCCGACCACATTGACAATTTTTAACTTCCTCGCCGCGCGACGGCTGACGAAACGGTGTGACTCAGTGCTTCCTAACTTCCCCCGCGCAGCTACTCAAAGGCCTGCTGTGCTTTTGCACAGCGGTATTGAACGCACTAAATCCAAAATATCGACGACTATTAGATACCTCGGGTGTATTACACCCAACCTTACGCTCGCCGGGTTAAATAAAAATTACAATAATTAAAAGTATCTTTTAAATAAAAAATATAACCGACTTCAGGCGAAAAGTCACAGGAAGGAATAAACACAATTTCGTTAACTTGGATGATATATTTTTCCAGTTATTTTGATTTACCAAACTACAAACACGATTTTGATGAACATTCTATTTGAACAATCTGAATTATATCCTTTAAAATAAAATAATTCTTCAAATCGGTTGATAAATAACGGAGTCCTGACATAATAAAAAAAATACAGCTGGATTGAGAACCTCCTTTTTTTGAAGTCGGTTAAAATGATAACTTGTTGTTGTTTACCTGATTTTTATCTTTTGCAAAAACTTGCTTGCTAGGTTCAATATAGATGACTAAGGCTCAGTGTGTTCTTCCTCCTGCCCTTTTCCCACATTACGTGAGGTCAGCACAACATGTATTTTTTTCCACACCTTTCCGTCATTTCCGTTGTCACTTCTTATCACCTATAATATTCTTCAAACAGTCCATCCATCTCTTCTTCGGCGTTCCTCTACATCTATATCCATCCACAGTCATATCTAACACTTTTATGGCTCAGTGTGCTCTGATCCTACATTGTTAGTTACCGATGCAGAGTTGAAATTATACCAACTGAAAGCAATAGCTACATTATTTAAACTGTGCTGTTTTAATGGATTCAGATGAAATTAGGTCATACAATGGCTGTTTTTTATTTATACACGTACTAGCTGCTGTCTAAGACTTCTCTTGTGAGTTCAGAAGCCTGATAACATAATACGATCTATGTAATTACTTATTGAAAGGGGTATTTACCCGACGTTTCGATTGGGTTGCAACAACCGTGGACGCGGGCAAGCAAAAAAATTTGAAAAATCGATTTATTCCAGAATTGGCAGTACTTTATGTTATAAGACTTGAATTATAAATGGTGTAATTAACCCAACTTCGTTTTATATAGAGGTGGACGCTTTTTCACAAATAATGCCCAGATGATTATTGCATGTTGCATTCAAACCAAACACACCAAAAATCGGTACTGTTGTAGTACCTCCTCAGGCGAGCCCTTACACAAGAAACTCTTCTTCTCCAGTGTTCCCAGCGATTTGCCAGTATGATAAGGCCCTAAATAATATACATGTAATGAAATTTACGCATATCCTCGAACGGCCATTGAAATAATTTACACAATTGAGGGGTATAGAATCAAAGGCAGCTATATCCACCTAGGCATTTTTTTCATAAAGCAGAAAAAACGTCTTATTTTATTTTTACTGTAGCAACACGTGTAAAAAAAGCCTTAAAAAAAGTATTAGGAATGTTGGTACCACTGAACAACACACACCCATCAACCAATCCAAATTAAAACTTTTACGCGATAATTTTAAAATCACTTAGCTGTATTTGATACCAACAAAAGGATTTAGCTGTCTTTGATTCTGATTGTAATGGATATAGCTGTTTTTGATAACAATTCTTTGGTGATGACGTCACAGGAATAGTGATGTGCATTTAAACTTTATCGAAGGATTTTCTATCCAAAATGAAATGAAAATATGCATTCGTCATTATCATGTCGATTGCTTAAAAAATTGATGCCGAATTTTAATAATCCTACTAATATTATAAAACTACTGAACAGATTACGATGAAATTTGGTATGTAGGTAGCTGAAGACCCAGAATAATACATAGGGTAGGTAAGGTAGGTGTAGGGTAGGTGTAGGGTAGGTGTAGGGCAGGTATAGGGTAGGTGTAGGGTAGGTGTTGGATTGATTACTGGGCAGGACGACGTCTGCCGGGTCAGCTAGTTGAGTAAATAAAAGAACATATTTTATAACATTTTTATTATGAATTAAATTTTATATTCTTAAATTATCTCCTTCTTCTTGAACTTCACATAGATCTTCTACATTATCGTTCTCTTCAACTCCCCTTTCTTCTAATAGCCGCAGCTCATCTCCGTCTAAATTATTCAATACAGCGTGAAAATATCTTAAATGTGCTAGATTTTCCCAAGAGTCACCGTAGTGTTTTTGAAGCAAGTTTCTGACATCTCGCAACTTTAATGGATTCACTTGTATGCCACTAGGAATTATTGTTGGCCGTATATCCTCAGCTTTTTTGCCTGGTTTACACAAACTTTTGGGGTTTCCAGTGTCAGAATTGTAATATAATTCACCCCGTACCAACACACTTCCTTGTATTTTGGATCTTCGAAGAATAAATCTTTTGCACTGAGAAATCTTGAAGTGGATTTGAGCCGGTGTTTTAACAATACTATTTATTGAACTTTTCCAGTCAAGCACGGGTATATCTCGTAGTTGCGTGACTGTAGAGTGTTCACTGATTACAGCGATGTACTCTTCTGGCGATGTGATTACCTCAAGTTTTCGGATTTCTTTTTCGATATTCCCGAAAACTCTATCAGGAGGCATGAAAGAATGGCCTGTGATGGAAAACACTAGTTCCATTGTTTTTACATGACGGTTTTCTAAAAGCCATCGCATGCACATGGAAATCATTATATAATTTTTATTTTGACCAGCACATCCGTCTGCCACTAAACGGACGTGGGTTACACCAGTTAGGTCAGTTTTGTTGAGCCTATCATATACAGCGGAAGCAATTTGGTTTGAACCTTTAGCATATTCATTTTCTGTCCAGATGTATGCATATGTAGTGTTTTTATTTAAAGGATCTTTCGATGATCCTTGGACTATTGTAAAATTATACAAATACAGCTGCCTGCTGTAATAACAGCTCTGGTCGGGCACTTTCGGAAGTACTAAATTCTTTTGGCAATCGGATGAGAATGTTATCATTTGCTTTTCTTTTTCCCTTAGTAGTTTAAAAAATGCTTGTGCTCTTAATTTGTGTATCCTTTTCTCAATCATCAGTAGGTTTTTCTTCGCTGCATCATTTTCGTTTTTCAATTTTTCTTGAAGTTCAAGGCATTTCGAGCACACATCCGTCCTTGGACTCCCAAAACCAAGATTAAAATCCTGATTAAAGATAGATCTAAAGTAAGATGATTTGACTGGGCTGTTTGGATGTGCTTGTTTAAAAAGTTTATATATTTTTTTAATATTGAGCTCACTAGGTAGGTATTTACGTCGCTGCGATGATCCTCTGCAATAATGTGCTTCAACGCAATTCAAAGACTTTAAAAAACTATGAACTGATTGTCTTTGTGCTGCAAACTTTTGTTTCTTACGGTCACCGCCTCTTTTATCTGTAGTAACCCGACCAGATTCAAAGAAGTTTTGCATGACGAACTGAACACGATACTTCGTTATCCCAAGTGTAGTTAGAAATACTTTCTGGCAAACAGGAATGGCTTTCTTGAGTGATTTTGCGTAAATTGCATATTTTATCGAAAAAGCTCTGCTTTTTCTTACGTTTTTTACAGGCCGCTTTCTGGCTGTTTTCTTTACCGAACAGCACTTCAATATTAAGGCATCTTGATGTTGTTTGTTGGGTTTTGAGTAAAATGATCTGTGAAAATGCACTAGATCTAGTATTTTCAATTGTTTACACGCAAATGATTTGGTGTTATGATTGCAGGTTATGGTTTCAGGCAAAGATGGCGACGAGTACCTGTGAAACAAAACAAACGTAACCATTACTGTTTTAGCCTATTCAATTTTCATTAAGATGAAATACTTGCAAAACAAATAGTGACGCCTATATTATCTCTTACGGTGTGGGCAGAGCGTCACCGATCTCATAATAGATAGTTTATGCGACATCTGACAAAGTTTTGAAGGTCGCGGCGACCTTTGTGTCGGCGGCGGCTTCTTGACAAGCGCCGGCACGCAACTAGGCGGCAGGTACAAAGAGCGATCGCTTCAGGCTGAACGTACTTTAGTTATAGGTTGTCAGCTTATCGCCTAAATTGCAATACACTAAAACCGAAAAAAAAAAAGTTATGATAGAAATCGAACTGAACAACATTAAACTTATAGGTAATGTTAAACCTAGAATCTAGACCTCTTCCATCTATTCTTTAAAAAAATGTATCTTTTGTTAAAAATTCTATCGAACTCCATCGGATTAAGTACATCACTAGACTAGGCTTACCTCGCAATTTTCGCTTTGTTCGCCTTCCATTTCTCCGGCTGTCTTTTGCGCTTTCTTCCTTTCCCTGGCAATGCTTCTACTACAGGCACTTCCATTACACGTTTAACTAGTCGTATAACACGTTTTTAGTAAGAAAACTATGCAAAATCCTATTTAATTTCGATAAAAATCACACCCACGCAAACACTTTTTAGTATGAAATTCGCCATCTTGTCATTACGAAAATGGATGCCTGTGATTGGCCGAGCGCAATTCTAGCTGTGTTTGTTTCCAAACCCTGTGGATTTAGCTGACTTTGATTCTAAATCGATTCTTTAAACGGGAATTTGGCTGGGATTTAGCTGTTTTAGGTGCCAAACAATTTTGTAAACTTATGTGGAATAGTATGAAGAATAAGATGGCATTCACATTTAAAAAATGACTTGTTGTGGATATAGCTGCCTTTGATTCTATACCCCTCAATTTATGAACCATTTACGCAGCAGCTAATTTCATTACATACGAAACAAGTTACATGTAGTTTAATTAAATTTTTCGTTAATTACTTTTACATGTATTGTAATTTGAGGGCCGTAAATGACTGGTGTGGGGATAAGCTACCTTTAGAGCTGTCTAAGTTATAGTGTGTGTGTGTGTATAATGACCTGAAAATTGCGCATTGTAAACTCGATAGCGGCTCCTTTAATGCGATTTAAGGCCCAAGAGCTGTAAGTAAATTTATAAATAGAATGAGACATCGCATTAATTTTAAGCTAAAATGAATTAGAAACTCCATGACAAATCCTTATTTCTATTTAAAAAAGAGGCCTATTTATAATAATGCTATGACGAAATACCACCTTGATGACAAATCCTTATTTCTACTAAAAAGGAGCCATAGTCTATTAGTGAATTAAAAAAAAACAATGGATACCGGGAACACAAATTTTAGTTTTAGCAATATACTTATACAGGGTTACAGGAAAAATCGTGCTAGATCCGTTAAGGGCGTGGAGTACCCATCATTTCTGACTTATTTCACTATGAAACATCCTACCCTAAACTTAACCCTTTTCGAGATATTCGACTTTTAATTTTTTTATTGAAAATTGCCGATTTTTAGGCTACTAAATTTATTTTTGTTTATTTTGTGTATCTTATTATTATTATTATTGCATTTTTACATGTGTAATAAGATGCTTTAGGATGTCTATCATTAAAATAGTGCATAAGTTAATTGAATAGACCGTAGTAGACAAGTGAAAGTTAAGAAATAAAAAAAAATATTAGAAAGTTTATTTTTCTCTAAGGGATATCTAAAAAAAATATTATGGCAATTGTTCGGCAGATGTTTTTTAAAATATCTACGTTTCATCAGCTATCTAACGAGGTATAATAATCTAGGGTTTTATTCAAATGCATTGAAAAAAATTTAGTTTTATAGGCGACAGTGGAGAAGAAAATTTATACTTAGCCCTAAAAAGTAAAATAAAATAATAGGTAAGCATGAAATGTCATTTATTAAAGATTTTCACACAACTTTTTTTTATTCTACAGTTCATGTTCAACATGGCCGCCTCTATTTCTGATACATTGTCGCATCCTTCTACGGAGACCAGTCTTTACTACTCCAGTGGTTAACGTGGTCCTCATTTTATTGGCTGCATCCACAATCCTTTCTCGTAAGTCTTCCACAGACGAAACTGGATTCGGCTCGCTGTACACAAGACTTTTCATGCACCCCCACACGTGAAAATCCATGGGGGTTAGGTCCGGACTTCTTGCTGGCCATGGCAACGGTCCACCTCGTCCTATCCATTTGTTTGGATAATTTGTGTCCAGCCAGTCTCTGACACTTCTCCTGAAATGGGCAGGGCAGCCATCGTGTTGGAACCACATGTCCCTGATCAGGTTGAGTGGCAGATCATCCAGCAAATCACTTAAGTCTGCTCTCAGGAAATTTTCGTAGCTTTCCCCATTTAGATTATCCGGGAGAAAGTAAGGTCCAATCAAATGATTGTGAGATAATGCCCATCCACACATTCACGCTGAATCTTCGTTGGGACCCCTTCACTCTTTTCTTATTGGGATTCCTTAGCTCTTTTGGGGCCCAGTAATGGGCGTTGTGATAGTTAGTTATGCCATCTTTATCAAATTTGGACTCATCCGTCCACAAGATATTTCTTAGAAAATCTGGGTCTTCTACGTCAGCATTTAGCATAAATCTGCAAAAGTCCAATCTTCTCGCGGGGTCTCCTTCTTCAATAACGTGTACCGGCGTGTAATGGTACGGGTATAGGCCAGCAGTATGCACTGTAAACCACACTCTCCATTGCGAAAGTCCCAGATCACGGGCAACAATATTAGTGGAAGTAGTCGGATCCGCTCGAAAGCGTTGCACTATCTCATTGTCCTGTTCTTCGTCATCAATTCGTGGTCTTCCCATGTCTGTATTTCGTCTCAAAACAGAGCCAGTTTCTCGAAGTCTTCGATAGACTCTGTCAAAAACGGCCACATCCGGCACTCGACGACCGGGGTAGCGAGTTATGTATTCGTTGCGAGCTTGCGTCCCAACTACTTTTTTTTCACGAAATGTAATACAAACCCTAGATTGTTATACCTCGTTAGATAGCTGATGAAACGTAGATATTTTAAAAAACATCTGCCGAACCATTGCCATAATATTTTTTTTAGATATCCCTTAGAGAAAAATAAACTTTCTAATATTTTTTTTTATTTCTTAACTTGCACTTGTCTACTACGGTCTATTCAATTAACTTATGCACTATTTTAATGATTGACGTCCTAAAGCCTCTTATTACACATGTAAAAATGCAATAATAATAATAATAAGATACACAAAATAAACAAAAATAAATTTAGTAGCCTAAAAATCGGCAATTTTCAATAAAAAAATTAAAAGTCGAATATCTCGAAAAGGGTTAAGTTTAGGGTAGGGTGTTTCATAGTGAAATAAGTCAGAAATGATGGGTACTCCACGCCCTTAACGAATCTAGCACGATTTTTCCTGTAACCCTGTATAAATAAATATTTTTAATTTCTTCGCATTAGTGAAAAAGTTATCTGTTAATATTATGGTGAGAGGTCCTCAGGAACAATTTGTGACACTGGGGTGCCACAGGGTTCAAAACTTGATCCTTTCTTGTTTCTTGTTTATTTTAACAATCTGTATCTTTGTGAGTTACCTTCAGCATCAATCAGGACGTTCACTGCTGAACTCAAGCCTCCTCCATAGAATTCCTAAGTGACCGATTTTGTGCGGCCTACACCCAACAGCTCCCAGTATCTTAAAATAGTGAACCAGTAGATCAAACATTTTTTTAACACATAAATCCAATCAATACAATGGTTATTTATCGGTAACAATAACATTTAAACCCAACCTGTCGATTATCCAGAGGATCTTGTTAAAACGGTACTAGAAACGCCTTTACCACTAAACCATTCAAGCCATTCCCAACCTTATATCAATGAAAATAACTTAGCAAAAAAACGAAAATCGTATGTGCGTGAGCGTTCTAAAAATTCTTTAATATTGCTTCTGCAGTCAATTTAATCTACACATTAAACTTTGCTTCGCCATTTTCAGTGTTTTAACAATTGAGGTAAGGCTGCTTTTGCTATGCAGTTGTAGCTCATTCAATGTTTTTTTTTAACCACCCATTTTCTCGTCAATGACTTGGCGCCGACTACCAGTTTGACCAGTGAAGCGTATGTCCTTGCCTTTTTTACTTTTTAGGGTTCTGTAATAAAAAGGGCAACTTATAAGTCCTTTTTATTCGTTTAAATTATAGCGATATGTTGTTTTGTTATTATAAATAAAGTGTAATGTGACTTGCAATAAACACCTTGCCATAGTATAAATATTTATTAGTTTTTTATAGCGAACAATATATACCTGTGTTTTAATTAAAATGCCTATAATTTAAGAATGGCTATAGTTTTAACAGACGATTCCTTTGGTTCGGTTATGTATAATATCTAAATAAAAAATAATAAAATATAGAAACACATAGGGTGCTTTTAAAAATCTTTAAATAAAACGTTTTCATGTATATTCTTTCATTCATGGCATAAAAAACGTATAACTCTTGATACGTAAGAAGAAGAACATTTAAAGATGTTATAACTGAATAAAGAGTTTATGAAGGTTTAAATAGGTCCCTGATCAGTCATTAGTCATTTATTCTTACAAAATATTTGTATAATCTGTATTGCTTAAAGATATTATTTAGCTGCCAGTTAAGGCTAGCAAATTTAATGCAAACTAGTTGCACACACAGTGGTTGAAATTGGATCGTTATTCATGTTATCTATCTGCACTAATTCTTCTCTATAAAAAATAAAATAAAAATAAAAAAACCTTTTATTTCTTGTATTTTTACACTTGTGACTTATTACTATTAGGAATGTAAATTGTTAGTTAAGTGTATGGTTAGTATTTAACTATTATTATATATACTTAATTCCTTATGAACCCAAGATTGGGTGAAGGCCTCCTCCAAGGATGCTCATTTGTCTGTATCTTGTGCTATTTGGCCCCAGATTGGGCCGGATGTTTTTATAATGTCGTCTTCCCATTGTGTCAGAGGTCTTCCTCTGCCTGTTTTGCAGTGTGGGCTTCTCCAAAGGGTTATTTTTGCAATCCATCTCTAGTCTGTAAGCCTCGCTGTGTGACCTGCCCATTTCCACTTTAGTTTTAGTGCGTAGCTCAAGGCGTTCGTTGTTTTTGTTATTGATTTTATTTTTGTGTGTCGTATCTTATCTAGTCTCTTTATCTTTAGCATGCTACGCTTTAGTCCTCTCTAGCAGGTGCTGATTTTTTGTTTTGCCTTTGCTGTAAATTTCCTGGTCTGGCATCTGTATGTCAGAGACATGGTAGGAGGCTTGAGTTCATAATCCTAGTTTTCTCTTTATAAACTTAAATTATGTCAAATCTCACACTTATATTATACGTGCGCGCAATATGCTTAAAAAGGGGCATTACACCCCTTTTTTGTTTTGTTTTAGTTTTCTATTCACGTATAGATATATAGATTCTACAGAACAACAAATATACAGAACCTTTATCGTATATTTTGACTCGTTTTTAAAGGATACGTTTTGGTCGCTTTGCGTCGGCTAATGGCTCGGTTTAATCAAGTGGTAATGAACGTATTAATATTGTACTAACGAGGAGGATTGATACGCATTTCCGTAGCGGTGAAAAGAGGGCTCTGGCACAAGAAAAAAATATATTTTTTTCGAACTGTGGAAACAAGAGGTTTGATCCACTAAGCACTAACTGCTTAAAAGCAAAGCTGGTATTGTAGGAACCAAATAACTTCATGATAGAATACTTATATAATATTTAGCGTAAATTCAAACTTTTAATATAAGACAAATACCCAGACCACGAAGATCTGTCGACCATGTAAATATTTGTTTCGTATCTGGCTGTTGTTACATAAATAATAACACACAGGAAATTTCCTTCTGCTTTGCAGATATCCCACAAGAGGGCAATCGGAGGCAAGTTAAAAATCAACTCAAAAATCATTTATTTCTTAAATCAAGCAATATACATATAACAAAACATATTTATATTAAACACAGTGTACCACTATACACTGTGAGTGAGTATTGGCGTGCAGTACCTACCTACACTTAAGTACAGGATTTGTGCTGTAGGCACTGCTTTACCTTCCATACATAAATCAGTTGTTTAGCCATGTTGAGGTTATATAATAATTCGATTCTGGTTGTAATTGTGTATATTATATTATGCTATTTTATTTTATAATCAAAGTTTTATAAAATTTTTATAATCAAGTCCAAACATTACGTTTAATACATGCCTGCTTTTAAGACAATTCAATTTTAACATAATGAAAAATCTAGGTATTTGCTGTGGCTATCCATGCCATGGCGATAGAGACCTTAAACTTATTACTTCACTTTGTGTAGGGAGTTAAAAACAACTATTGAATATAAAAACATAAAATATTATACTGAACTCGTTTATGTATATCAACTCGCAAAAGACATCAGTTTATTCAAACCATAATGAGCGTATTAATATTGTACTAACGAGGATTGGATTGAGACCTGTTACCCCGATTTTAACCGATTGCTGGAGGGATAGTGATTGAGTATAGCTGAGATACGTAAATTAAATACCAGGGATATTGATAAAGTACTAACATGTTTGCGTGTAAGAGCATTAACAGACGACCCAATTTGACTGGACCCGAATCATCCGATGTGACGTCAAGTACAACTGATTGCCTACGAGCTCGTAATGATATGATCGGATACCACAAGATGCTAATATTTTTATTTAACTAGACACTACGACGGGCAGGTATAGGATAAATTCGGACCCACCTTGCACCAATGCCTTCGTTCCAGGAAACTAATACTTTTACTAATATCGTCAATCCTTTGTTCATCAAGTACCTTCTGCTCTTCTCCTCACGAGGGACATAGCACTTCACTTTTCTAACACGCCTAAGGTCGGATTTTACAGAATTTCCTTTTAATAAGACGACCCCCGTGGCGCAGTGGGCGAATAGCCGACTGAGACGCAGGAGGTAGCGGGTTCGATTCCCACCGTGGAACAAATGTTTGCATGACCAACAGATATTTGTTCCGGGTCTGGATGTTTTTCTATATAGGTATTATAAGAATGTATTTACAAAAAAAAGTATATAAGTATTCTATCAGTTACCTGGTTCCCATAATACAAGCTCTGGCTAGATAGTGCTGTGTGAAATATCCAGCAATATTTATTTGTTTATATAATTATTTATATCATAACACAGACCAATTTACAGCCCAGACACTCGTATCCGCCATCTTTCTTGACTGGTGACAACAGGTGGGGGAGAGCCAAAAGATATGTCACATATAGGATCACATTAGTGTGTCTTCTGACCGATTTTAGAATTACGTAATATTTAATTATGACCTAAACAACATCCACATAGCATTGTGTATCATTTGGTCGGGCGCTGTAGTGCCAACCATGATCATTATTTTATTGGTTGGGTGCGTCTGGTCGTAACGTGATATCGGGCAGTTGGGTCCAGCCAAACTGGGTCGTCTGTTATCACCAAAAGTTAATTAAATGTAATAGGTGAAAGTGTTTAGGAAAACAAATGTATACTAGTAGTTCGGCCAAACTGAGATCTCACGGAAGTCTATCACTTATAATGAAACTTATATGTAGTTAAAATACGTTTTTTGTTGTAAAAAATAATTTTTCAAAACAAGCTTTTATAAAATTCATAATCGGAACCGCAAGTAAATTCAAATGAGCCCAAGCAGCCTAGGTAATATAATCCATTTAGAAGTTCCGTTGTCTAGCATCCGTCTCCATCATGAGACCACTTCAATGGTACCATATTATTGCATTGTCACCGAAGTTACATAATGTATTTCAAATAGCTCAGCTTGAGGGGAACGGGTTTAAAATTCAGTTGTAAGATTCTACCCGGACAAACATACATACATTGCTACATGTTACAATTTACAAGTTACAATTGCTACAAGATAGGTACAGGTTAATAAAAAGCTTGTAAAAGCGAACAAACACGATTTTGTAATTGGAACTCGACAGGTACGCAAAGTTTCAGCTCAATCGGACCATTTGCTGAGGAGTTCTATGGAAAAGCTCCATCTGACACTTCGCTGTCACTATAATATTGCATTGCCATCGGAATTACATACATTTCCAGTTTCAGATGGATTCGAATATTATAAAAAACTAACCATAACAAGAACTATGAAATCATCAAATCTCTAAGAAATGGGAGCTCTCGATAGATTGGTTATAATTTTACTTTTTTCGTTGTATCTCAAAACGTATACATCCTAGAACAAAAATAAAAACAGTTTTGGAATGTATACTTAAAGCGTTTTCATATGATATGCCACTTGATATATGTACTTATACTTAAATTTTTGTTACCTCATGTAGACCCCAATATCTTAACAACCTCTCCAACGATTCAACTCTCCAGCAAAACTTCATAGCACAAGCTAACCAATTGAATTTCATGCAGATATAATTAACGGTTCGTAAGTTATACTCGGACTCGGACAAACATTTATACATACAAAAGTTAAGTCACCTAAGTTGCCACGCAGATCTTCGCTCGTTTCACTCATTCGATCGATAACACTAACTCACCACTAACAATTAATTAATTAAATAAACGATTCAAGTACAGATCAACAATGTAAAATGAATAATTTATAAAACAAAAATAAAATAATTAAATCTAATAAAATTTAAAAGATACTTCGCTACAAGTTGGGTGGGCTTGTGTACCTTCACCCAGAGTCTCATTATATTGGAGCTAAAGTTATGAATAACTACTGTCAGCATGCTGTTGGTGCTGTTGGTGCTGTCGCTGACCCGACGCATCAGGGATGCAGTTCTTTTGCGTATAATGTAGCTTCCTACTAGTTAAAGAATTTTCATAATCGGATCAGTAGTTTCAAAGATTACACCCTACATCCAAACAAACAAACTCACAAAGACTTCTTTACATATTAGTTTAGTTAAGTTACGTACTATGCACAAGTTGTACGTAGTATATTATTTCTTTGTGGGTTTTCAATTTGTCTCTCTCAAACCCTATTTCCTAATTCTGAATTGGGAAATGATAAATTACTGAAAAGTAATCAATTCAGAGTGAGAAAACTAATAAAATACTCAAATACGAGAGCATTGAAAAACAGTTTACCGCACCGAAGTAGAGTTGACATTCTTTAAATATAGTATTAGGTTTTTCCGCTTTTTCTTTGTAGCTTTAAAAACAAACGAATGCGCATTAACAAACCTTAGTACATCGGTCGTCTAGATCCTATAGTTCTTCGTAGTACCAGTCTTTAATATAGGCTTTAAATAAAATAAACACTTATTTTGCATCAAAATTACATTATGCACAATATTGTTTTGTTTAATTTTTTATGGTAAGTGATGGTGTGATCGAAGATGGAGCCCGCTTGCCTAGAAATAACCTATTCACTATGGGCTTATGGAATATTAATAATATTAATTAAATAAATAAATAATGCTAGACATTTCACACAACGCCATCTAGCTCCAAACTAAACAAAGCTGAAACCAGATAACTGATAGAATACTTACAATATTTTTTTTGTAAATACATACTTATAATATATAGAGAAACAACCAGATCCGGAACAAATATCTGTAGATCATGCAAAAATTTATTCCGCGGTGGAAATCAAACCCGCTACCTCTTGCGTCTCAGTTGGGTATGTGCCCACTGCGCCATGAAGGTTGTTGAAAGGTCGTCGTTATACGAATATTGTGTGTGTTTTCTTTTTCTAATGAAAAACATCGAACTTCGAATAGTCGAAGAAAAATCATTGCCTCCGTATACAATATACGCTCTAGAGAGATAATATACGCAATATACGCGGTAGATACACCACTCTAAGCTCGGCTAGTTCACGACGCACTCACACGCAGACGTTCAATTGAATTCCGTTTATTTATTCAATTTAAATTGGATCTTTGACATCTGTCAAAGATCCTATTTGTTCACAAAGCACCAGTGCGAATGAATGAATGAATTAATGAAAACCTTTTATTGTACACCACAAAAGAAACACACATAAACATGAAAATTGTGTGAAAAAATGATGGAGAGGATTTTTGTAATATTACAATAATGGAGGGGGTGTACATTAGCAAAACAACAACAAAATTTTAGGGGATATTGTGGTAAGGCCCTAAACATACTTCTAGCACTATTTAACACTTTATTAAAACTAGCGTCTCTATCGTAACTTACCGTCCTTACTCTGTTACTTGTTACTTAGATTCAAAAGCTAAGGAAATGTTGAATAACTTGCTTCCTTACGAATACTTGGAAATATTTTATATCTAGAGAAATCTATATAAGCTAGACACATACTATCGAATGCGACTAGGGTTGCCAGGTCTCAAAATCGAAAATCCGGAGAGACCAGCCAGATTAGCCGGACATTTAGGTAAAAAAGCCGGAACCCCTTAATTTTTTATTCTACGACAATTTTTTTATAAGTAAATCAAGGTTTTTGTATCATTTACCTCATCTTTTTAAATTTTAATAAAACAACAATAAATGGTGCGACGCGCCCGCGCCCGCCGCACCCGCCGATGACCATCGCGCGCGGAATTAAAAAAGCCTAACAAAAGCCGGACACCGTCTGATTTGGCCGAACACGCAACCAAAAAGCCTGACTGTGTCCGGCTTTATCCGGACGCCTGGCAACCCTAAATGTGACTAGTCGCAACTGACATGTACAACTTATGCTGTATCGGAACAGTAATTCTACGCAGACATTTGACAGCAATAAATCGCGGAAAATACCTTTTTTATACGACCTTCAGAGGGACCATCGCCTATGACAAAGTATTGATTCGTAGGTCACGAACATTAGAAACGTGTCCTACGATGCACTGCCCTGCGTCATGTGGTGTAAAGTCTCATGTGCATGTGTAATTTCACTGGCAACCATGCCCTTCAAACCGAAACACGGCAATGCTCTTCAGCCGGCAAGAGAAATAGGTATGGTGATACGGTAGTACTTGCCTGGGCGTTCGTTTTTAACCAAAACAACACTCAAAATGGACACAGTACTTTAAATACTACAGTTCTATAGTATTTCAAATAATTGGTATTAATAAAATAGTAATCACAAACTTTCGGTCTATATAAAACTAGCTGTGTAGGTAACCTAGAAATAAAGCTAAACTCACTGTTGACTTATTATATTGATCGAGCGAAGCGAGATCTTCAAATCAACTTGGGCAAATCGGCAATCGATTGTATACGTATGTAAGTATGTATGATTTTTGTTTGTCCGAGGATAACTTTCGAATCACTTCAGAAGGTAGTGGTGGCAAAATTTTGGTGTGACTAAATGAACTAAAAATATTGGGAGGTTGTTGAGATATTGGGGTTTAAAAGGGGTAAAAAAAGATGAAAATGATACTTGACTTGACATCTCATTTTTATCCCATAGGACTTGATTTATGGGATAAAAAGTAGCTATGTTGTAATCTATGTTATAATCTATACCATACTGAATTTCATCAAAATCAGTTCATAATCAAACATCCTAACTTTCGCATTTATAATATTACGTATAACAGTCGAAAAAACCGAATAAATCAGCATCCAAATCTAAATCTAAATTCAAAGTCAATTCGGGCCAATGTTCCTTATTTCATTGATTCCTTATCACAACAATCTTTCGACGCACCTGCTCTTGAGTTACAATTGTGTTTTTTATTTGTAAGAACTTTTGATGTCCTTAAACTGGTCTTTTTTGTGTCTCACGCTGTGTTCTGAAGGTAGTTTAAGAATGTAAATGGCTTTATTTATACTTTTGCTTTTTATATTGGCGGTTGTAAAAGAAAATATCTTTAAACTAGCTTCCGCCAGCGGCTTCGCACGAGTTGTTTGACAACAAAAGTAGAATATGCGTTAATCCAGGTTGTAATCTACGTACATACCAAATTTCATCCAAATTTCCGCAGTTACGACGTGATTTAGTAACAAACAAACATCCAAACTTTCGCATTTATAGTATTAGTGTGATAATATAGGTAAATTGGATAAATTACTTTTACATTTTTTTATACTACTTAGAGATGGTACAAGCATATGGCCCAACTAATTAATAAATAATACATAAATATTGCTGGAGCCGGCTGAGACGCAGGAGGTAGCGGGTTCGATTCCCGCCACGGAACAAATGTTTGCATGATCTACAGATATTTGTTCCGGGTCTGGTTGTTTTCTATATATTATAAGTATGTATTTACAAAAAAAAAGTATGTAAGTATTCTATCAGTTATCTGGTTTCCATAGTACAAGCTCTGCTTAGTTTGGGGCTACATAGCACTGTGTGAAATGTCCAGCAATATTTATGTATTATTTATTATTACATTTTATTAAAATTTATTTTTTTGTAAGTACGTACTTATAATATAAAGAGAAATATCCAACCCGGAACAAATATCTGTAGAGCGGTGGGAATCGAACCCGCTATCTACTGCGTCTCATGATGTCATATGGTAACCATCGCTTATGACAAAGTATTGCCTCGTAGGTCACACACCTTAGAAACGTGCCCTACAATGCACTATCCTGCGTCCATCAACTTGAGGCATACATGTGTAAAGCCTCATGTGCCTGTAATTTCACCGGCAACCATACCCTACAAACCGAAACACAGCAATGCTGCTTGGCGGCAGAAATACGTATGGTGGTAGTACTTCCCCGGGTGAGCCGTTTCATTAAGAACTACTCTTAAAACATGCTTTTATATTTTATATAATATGGCTGGAAATACTTCGATATTTTTTATTCTAACATACAATTTTTTACAACTAGTGATTCTCCCCGAACTGAGATCTCCCGAGTCTTCCATGAAAACAAAAAAAATATGGTTTGTAATATTTGACTATCAAAATAGTACCACGAAATACATAACCAAATAACTTAACTTACAGTTTCATTCAAATTACAGGTAACGGGAGTTCATGTTATATGGTTACCCTTTTTTTGGGGTAGAAATTGCAGTTATTCTGGATTTGAGACTTTTGTCTATATTTGTGTTACTTAAACAACACGAATACCAAATTTCAGCACTGTGGGGTCACTGGTGTACCCTGTGAATTTTGTCAAGGTTCAGTTTATATTATAGCTTATAACTTAAAAACTAAAAAGTTTAAACTAAAAATAAAAACAAGTTTCGAAATGTACCTTTTATTAGACGTACTATGTGACCGGATAGTCCCAATTTGTTTTTTTTTTACTCCTCTTGAACTCCAATCTCTCAACAAACACCCCCCCTCCCCCCCATTTTTAGATCATTTAGTCACAACAAAATTGTGCTATCACTACTCTACCTATATACTAAATTTCACGATGATCGGATAAACGCTTCGAATCTTATCCTCGGACAAACATACATACATACATACTTCTATACATACATACAACGCCGATTTGCCCAAGTTGATTTGTAGATCTCGCTTCGTTCGATCAATAAGCAATTTTATCAGCATAAAAACCTCGATAAATATTTTAACAAACTAGATAACCTCTCTTCGAAAATCGATTAAATCAATTTGCCGTGAGAATTTGATTTAATCAGCGTATAATTACGCACTGGTAATAACCAATTATTGAAATGAATTGTAATGACTATGTCTACGGCCTGAAGACTAATAAGGCTAAATTGGAAAGCTAAAGACAGGTTTGTATTTAAGGACTTGTCTAAGGATATACATAGGAACCTAAATAAAGCAATAAAAAGTATCAAATTCATGTTCATACATTCACGATATTTGCCCCGCTCTGGAAGACTATAGACTATAGACCCATAGACCGGGAGATGGTGAACAAAATGTTAGGTCATTTGTACCAGTATGGTGACCCTTCAGAGGTTTAATTACGTAATAACAAAAAGGAAAATGATGGTCATAGGGCTGGTACCGGCGACCCAATCGCGTGGGCATTAATCGAACGTGTCTTCTTGTATTTTCCGATAGTCGATAAAAAAGAAGTAGGCGGTAGCGTAATGCCATACTTTTCTGGTGTGACTTACACCCCGCAATACCGACGAGAACACATACATTTTTAAAAAACAAATCAACCATTTGTACCAGGCTAATTTTTGTACAGCTAATCACTATTTACGATTCACGAAAATCGCCATGCCATACATTTCCGATGGTTCCAAACGGCCGCCATACCGCCGCAAAGGAGTATAATTTTCAAGTATGGTAGCACTTTTTTCCCCCTACTAGAAGTATGGCAAATATAATAACGGTCACATTTTATCATATACTTTCCACAAATCCAAACGCAAGACTGGTACAAATCGTATTGCAATAAAAATACTCCTTTGCGTCCTAGGTATGGCGGCCATTTGGAATCGTTGGAAAAGTATGGCACGGTGATTTTCGTGAATAGCTACTTGACGATGATTAGCAGTGCAAAAATTAGTCTGGTACAAATTGTTGAATTGTTTTTTAAAAATTAATGTGTTCTCGTCGGTACGTTGGAGTGTAAGTCACACCAGAGAAGTATGGCATTACGCTACCATTATAAACTTTGGTATTATAATGGACTGGCACTAGGTGGGCCATGGCTGCTGCATGTCGACGGAGCTATGGGCAAAATCCACCACCGAGTGGATCCCAAAAGACAGAAAACGAACACGTGGCAGACCGCGACGCCGCGCCGATGGAAAGACGAACTCGACTCGTATATTGAAGACTGGAGCACACACGCGCATGATAGAGTGGAGTGGAAGGAAGGAAGGGAAGCCTTTGCCGTGCAGTGGGACAGTACAGGCTCCAAATAATAATAATAATGGTATTATAATACCTTATACTATAAAATTATAATTATAATATGTAAACTAGCACCTATATTTAAAATTGTTTATGACATTTTTTGTGGTTCCAATAAAAAGTTTATTATTATTATTATTATGGTGTTCAGATATTTTCTCTACTCGATTTTCTAAGAATCGGTGATAACTGGGGGTCACGGGCCTAAGCCAAGTGCACCTCAGTGGGCCGAACTCCTAGTGGAAGCTCAGTCTGTAGGAACTTTCTCACGATCCTACACGTATTCAAAATAGCCGCTTTTTGTAGCAGAATGTAAGTGTGCTTCGGCAGGTCTAAATACTCTAAAGATTGGAATAGCTGTTTAGGAATAACACCGGTTGTTGACAAGACTATTGGAACAATGGAAACCCTTTGAAGATGCCACATGCGAGTTATTTCGTTTTTGAGATCAATATATTTGGATAGTTTCTCCGCGATGGTGCTCTGAAGATTGTGAGTGTTGGGGATGGCGATGTCAATGAGGAGTGCTGTTTTGTTGTTTTTGTCTACAAGGGTCAAATCTGGTCTATTGAAGTGTGTGGTTTTATCAGTTAGGATGGCCCGATCAAAATACAGTTTGTAAGCAGCATTCTCCAGCACGGTTTCAGGAGTGTATTTGTAATAGGGTGTTGGTTTTACGGTTGTGCCTACAAGTTTATATTTGATTGCTAAGCTTTGGTGGATTATGTTGGCCACTTGATCATGCCTAAACTTGTAGTCAGTTTGTGCGATAGCCTTGCAGGCCCCCGTTATGTGCTGGATTGTTTCCGAGCTGCTGTTACACCTTCTGCACATTTCTGTTGGTATATTCTGTATTTTCATGATATGCTTTTGATAATTGCGAGTTTCAACGACTTGGTCTTGTATTGCAATCATGAATCCTTCAGTCGCGGGGAAGAGTTCACCTCGGCGGAGCCATTCGTTCGATGCTTGTTTGTCGACGGTGGGTTGACTCAAGTCGTGGTAGTGCCTTCCGTGGAGTGACTTTCGGGCCCATTCAGTTAATAAGGTATTTTTGTCTGTAATGTTTTCGTTGCTCTGGTTACTGTGGTCCTGTAAGTTAAGCGGTGTAAGTTTTCGGTCTAACTGGGCTATTGACTTATGCAACGTAGATGTTTCAGATTTAGAGTAAAAATATGATCTTAAAGTTGTTATTTGTCTGTTATGTAAGTTTTGGATGTCGATAATTCCTCTCCCTCCCTCTGAACGTGGCAAAATTTGTCTTTGGATGCAAGCCCGCGGATGATGCTTTCTGTGTTTAGTCATGGAGACATTAATAAGGCGTTGTATTTTTTTAATTCCGTTTTTGTCCAATTTATTATTCCAAATGAGTATGTAAGAACAGGAATGGCGTAAGAATTTAAGGCAATCGTTATATTTTTTGAGTTCAATTGTGATCTTAATATTGAGTTTAGCCTGTGTTTAAAATTTTGAGTAAGTTTGGTTTTAATTTCCTTATAATGAATTTGTTTTGACTGGTGGTAACCTAAGTATTTATACGTTTCGTTTTCGCAAAGAGGACTTATAGATTCTCCAGTTTCCATCTGGTATACATGTTGGTATGTTTTCCCTTCTCTAATAGAGTTGATCTTGCATTTATCAATACCAAAATTCATTGCGATATCTTGTGAAAATTGTTCTGTGATTTGTATGAGATATTCTAAATCAGTCTGCGTAGAGGAATATATTTTAATATCGTCCATATATAGAAGGTGGTTCAATGTACATTCTATGTTGTCAGTCCGTCCATCGTTTACTTTGTTTAGTGAATAGCCTATCTTAGTTGAATTAAGATTGTTAGATAGAGGGTTTAATGCCAGGCAGAACCATAAGGGGCTGAGGGAATCGCCTTGGAATATACCTCGCTTTATTTTTATTAAATCAGTTGCTATAGTTCTATGGGATGTTTGTGCATGTAGTCTAGTTGTCCATTTAATCATAGTGTTTTGCAAGAACTTTACGAGTTCCGGGTGTATTTTATAGATCTCTAGGATTTTTATGAGCCAACTATGTGGAATGGAATCAAAAGCTTTCTTATAATCTATATAAATGGTAAAAAGATCTTCTTTACATTTTTGTACCCTGTTTAAGACAACTGCATCTATGGTAAGCTGCTCTTTGCAACCCTGACTGAATTTTCTACAACCTTTTTGTTGCTCTGCTAGTATATTATTCTCTTCAATGTGTTTATAAATTAGTTGGGACAAACAGGCTGTTATAATTTTGTAAATTGTTTGCAGGCAAGTGATCGGCCTATACTTAGCAGGATTTGCAGTGTCGTTTGTGTCTTTCGGAATCATGTATGTAATCCCGCTTGTGATGTAGGTGGGCATGATTTCAGGGTGCTTGATGAATTGGTTAATATGGTTGTAAATATAGGGGTGAATAGATGTGAGCTTTTTGTACCAATAGCTGTGTATATGATCAGATCCTGGTGTTTTCCAGTTGTGGGTAGCTTTCAGCACTTGGTGATATGTCTCTATGGGTATACTATCGTAGTGCATGGAAGTTACGGCTTCAGAATTTGCATACTCTTTCTGGATCCATTCAGCTCCACTGTTTAGTTCGGTAGGGATTTCCCATATGTTAGCCCAGAATTGATGTAGCAAAACGGGATCTAAGCTACTGGTTTGGTTTTCGTTACCATCGGTCTCAGGCTGCGCAGGTCGGTTGGTTGTAGTTTTAGCTAAGAATTGGTAAAATTTCCTTTCATTGTTGTTAAACTGGTTGTTCTGCGTTTTACGAAAGGAACAAGCTTTGTAGCGTCTGAGACGACTACTCACTACAGAGAGTTTTTGTTTCAAGGTGTCCAGGTAATGAGCTGGTTCTGTATTTGGTTGCTCATGTGTTGTGTGCGTCTTATAATTTTTTAATATTAGATTGACTTGTTTATTAAGAGTCCTACTTCTATTTCCATTAATAAATTGTGTCAGTCTTCCGATCTTTTTCCTTAAGTCCTCTAACTTTCTTTCGAGGCGTTTTTGCCAATTGGGTGTAAAATCACGCTGTCCTTGGTTCGATACTTTTTCTGGTGGTATTTTCAGTTTGGATCCATTAAGTTTGGCTGCTGTCCATGCCACACAATAAACAATGGTTTGAAGGGTTTTAAAATCAGTGTCGATATTTACCTTCTCAGGTAAAATTGTGTCATTTATGTAGCTGACAATCTTTCCCAGCTTTTTTGACGTCCTTTGTTTCGGGATAAAAGGTCTTTCTTCAGGGTTCACATCGTTAAAGTATTTTAAGGCTTGATTAAATACTAAGTCAACCTCTTGATTTCTATTCTGGTTATCTAAATTAATTTGTGTAGTGTCATATGGCGCATGTGGTTGTAGTGTTCGTCCATCATCATCGTTATTATCATTCATATGTGCAAGTTCATCATAAACGGTTGTGTTAAGGTCCTCCTCTGTCGCATTAGCTGTTTGTGTGCCTAATTCATCGGCGATTTCCTGTTTTATGACGTTGAGCCTATCATCATCAATCAACTTGTTTGCTATGATGACCCTTCTCTGGTCTGCCACTCTTTGCTCAGTGATATGAGCAAGGTGTGGAAATGTGCTAATGAAACATTGATGCAATGGTTGTCTATAAGCTGTTTTATTCGTTTCTAAATATGTGATTCTGTAGTATTCTCTGATTATTGTTTCGTTATGTTCGGCTGTCCAGCGCATTCGCTGGGTGGGTTGCATTTGAGTCAGTGGCGGTTGTGCATTTTGTTGATTAGTTAACAGATAAGTCTCTGCTTCCTCTCTTATCTCATTCACACTAGTTGTTGATAGTAGCTTACTACGGATGATTGCTCTACGCTGGTCTCCCACTCTCTGTCTACTAACATCCATGTCAGGAAATCGTTGAATGAAATTATTGTGGAGCTCTGTTAGGTAGGCTCTAGTCTCCGTTTCAAGTTTTGTTACAATGAAATATGTGCGCAGGATGAATTTGTTCATTTCTTCAGTCCATTTTTTGCGCGCACGTGATTTGGCTTTGGCGGGTACAGTTCTACTGACGATTGTCGCCTGTACAACGTCCTCGGCCATTGAAGATATCGATCTTCGTGAAGAAGGAGAAATAGAAGAACGTTTAATAATAGAGTCAAGATAAGAGGGCGGAGAGGAAGAAATTGAAGAGAAAAGGGATTTTGGTGAAGATGTAATGGATTGGGCTTCCTGGTCCTTTTCAGCCCAATCTGTTCGGCTTGGGCCCCTCTCCACAATAGGGCCTAGCCGTGTTGCTCCCACGTCAGCTGCACTCGTGCTGCTGAGACAATCGGCGCCGGCTCGTGATGTGCTCCGGCTTAATCTTCTCAGTGGTCGTAGGTTGTACCTTCTGTTGGGCTCACTTTTTTCGGGTTCCCCGGCAAAGGGCCGCCCATTACCCTCGCCACCGATGGCTTGCATGCTGTAACGTCCAGCATCGGCTCCAGACGTGCCCCGGCGATCACCCCCGGGAAGCGGCCATATACGTTTACTCTTACTATTACTCTCCATCATGATGGGTTCGCCATTGCCCTTTTAGTCACCTGCTAAGTTACTTCGTTGCAGGCGTCCGCCCCTCACGTGGCATAGATGTTCAGCACGGACGTGGGGATGGGCTTTGAGGGGCTTATTATTATTATTATTATAAATTAACATTTAGACTCGGACTATATGGCATCCGGACTTGTTAGGGACCGTTTTTTAACGGCCCCTGACCAATCCGTCGCACAACGAAACATTAGAATTTTTCCTGCATCGACTACACACGATCCAAAGCCATCCGACTTCGATTTTTACATGGAAGCAACCGAGACATGGTCCGGAATCGCAGAATCGGGGAGACCCGGATGCCATGTAGTCCGAGCCTTATGATATTTTTTATTCCGAGAAACTGAAGGGTTCTAGGGTTAAGACAGGATTGAAGTTTCTATCAAAAAAATTAAAATTTATAAAAATTGCTGCCTATTGTACCACCGCGCATTAGTAGTGATTGTAATTTGATGTAACAAAAAAGAGTAATATATCTATTTTATTTTTATATCACCTGGAGATGGAACAAGCTTATGGTGGGCCTGATGTTAAGTGGTAACCATCGCCTATGACAAAGTATTGCCTCGTAGATCAGGCACCTTAGATACGTGCCCTACGATGCACTGCCCTGCGTCCAACTTCAGGCATACGGGTGTAAAGCCTCATGTGCCTGTAATTTCACCGGCAACCCTTCAAACCGAAGCACAGCAATGCTGAGTGGCCGCAAAAATAGGTAGTACTTTTCCCAGGCAAACCCTTTTCATGGAACTCTTCAAATAAGAAACATCCAAATTGACCAGTTTAAACTCCCTGATTACAGCCTAACTTTATGTTCTCCTAATATGCTGTTTATAATTGGATAGACTAAACACTGAATCATGGACAATAAGTACAAAATGGTTCTGAGACACGGAAATACATTTGCGGAGTCTTTGTTTTGCCAGAGTTATCGGTTCCACAGTGACTCAATGGGAATGTGGCCAGTTAGCTTTGTACGACCATATGGGGGTTTTCATTTGGCTGTGCAAATTATGATTCTGTTTGAGTGCTTTGTGGTATACAATATTTATTATATTAATCCACAAAACAGATTCAAACCAATTAGCACTAATTGTACGAAACATTAAATTTTGATCTAGATTGTAATAATTATAATTAGTAAATATTTTAGGCTGCTTCCGCCCGCGGCTTTACACTCGTGGTTTGTCAATTGCAAAACGTAGTCTGTATTGCAATCCAGGTCATAATCTATCTAATAAATAAAAACAAATAAGAAGACACGCGGAAATACAAGTGGTGGTCCTATCACCAAAAGCGATCTCCTCCAGACAACCTTTGGATGGACTGAATTTCTCGAGAACGTTATAATTGATCGAGCGAAGCGAGATCTCTAAATCAACTTGAGCAAATCGACGTTGTATGTATGTATGTATGTTTGTTTCTCCGAAGATAACTTTCGAAGCGTTGATCCGATCATCGTGAAATTTGATAGTAGGTAGTAATGGCACAATTTTGGTGTGAATAAAGGAGCTAAAAATGTTGACAAAAAAAATGAAAATGAGACTCTTCGTGAGAGGTCTTCATTACGACATTTAGACCCTGTTTTTATTTTTCGTAAACTCCCTTATAGTTTTTGAGTTATCAGTCATAATAAAAACAAAACTTTGACAAAATTCACAGGGTACACCAGTGACCCCATAATGCTGAAATTTGGTATTTATATAGCTTAAGTGACACAAATATAGGCAAAAGTCTGAAATCCGAAATAAATGCAATTGGCACCCCAAACAAGAGTAACCACATGATGATGAGATGAACTCCCGTTACCTATATTATAATTTGAATGAAACTGTAGCTCAAGTGAGTTGGTTTTTAACTTTTTGAAAACTTCTTTAGCATCGTTGTGATTTGAAAGTCGATGAAACGAACAAGCGACGGTAAAAAGAGACAGACATATAAATTCATAAGATTTAAAGTGGGAGAAAATGAGATAGGAAGCATTATACAGTGTTTGTTATGTTCGTGGTTCTCTTTGTGCTTTGCTTCGTACTCCCTCCACTCGTGTTAATAATTATCTAACTTTGCATCACTATGATCATTACTAAACCCTACAATTATCATCTTCCCGATATTTTACATTCGTCTCATTATCTTGAAACCAAAATTTTTAAAGGTTTCAATTACCAGGTGTGAATTGCACACATGCTTTTTTTATTTCGTGGCACTATTTTGATAGTCGAAGAGTACGAATAATATTTTTTGTTTTTATTGGAGACTCGCAAGATTTCAGTTCGTGGCGAACCACTAATATAACCAAAAAACATGAGCATTTTTTGTGACTTTAGAAGGTTCCTAGTTCTTATAATAATTAATTTATGTAGAAAAACAAAACGTAGGGGCATGACAGTGGTACGTACTGATTGTATGGTAAAAAATATTTGCTCTAGTGTCACTATCCTGGGAGGAAACATGGGACTACGTTTGTATGGACAAAACGCAGCCCGGGTTTCCTGTTAACGTTTGCCAACAATGCAGACGAAAAACATAATTAATTGGCCTTGCCAAGGTGTAACAACTGTGCCTTATAGAGTTCTAGTTTCCGAGTAAACCAATTATCCCAAAGGGTCCCCTAAACGGCCGGTAAATTACCGGCAATAGGTTCGGGACAGTTAATTGCAAAAACAATGTCCTCCGAATTAACCACTTGCCATCGCCATTTGTTAGTGTACTCGATATTGGTAGTGTTTCCATTGTCAACCTCAATTGGATACGAAAATGGGTGTAACAACAAGTACTTATACATTAAGAAATTATAAAACCCCGGATAAAAATCCATTTTCCAGCTGAAATCTCTTCACCAGAAAGGAAAAGTGCTGATAATCTTCGAATCGGCTGACCTGGGCCCGTAGCCAAATTACATTCGCCACGAATCTATTCGATTTCTACATACATTTGTTGTCGCTGAATCACGTGGTATTTCTATAGCATGTGTCAAATCCCATACATTTTCGGACGTATCGACTAGCGTCATCGCTAATCGACTGTAACTTGGCTAAGCCCTCTGATCTTGATTGATCGAGCGAAGCGATGTCTCCAAATCAACTTGGGCAAATCGGCAATCGATTGTATGTATGTATGTATTTTTGTTTGTCCGAGGATAACTTTCGAAGCGTGGATTCGATCATCGTGAAATTTGATACATAGGTGACTAAATGAGCTAAAAATATTGGGGGGTTGTTGAGATATTGGGGTTCAAAAGGGGTAAAAAAAAATTAAATTGACACTATTAGGTCAAATGGGACGTCAAATGAAAGGTCTTCATAAGTACATTTCAACCCTGTTTTTATTTTTAGTTTAACCTTTGTAGTTTTTGAGTTATTAGCCATAATAAAAACAAAACTGGCAAAATTCACCCTGTGAATTTGGGGATTCGTGTAGCTTTAGTGACACAAATATAGGCAAAATTCTGTAATCCAGAATAACTACAATTTGTACCCCAAAAAGACTAACCAATTAACATGAACTCCCGTTACCTGTATTTTGAATGAAACTGTAGGTCAAGGTTTTTGGTTATTTATTTCGTGGCACGAGTTATTTTGATAGTCAAAGATTACGAATAATATTTTTTTTGTTTTTATGGTAGACTCACGAGATCTCAGTTCGGGGCGAACCACTAGTTTAAATAAATTCATCATCATCATATCAGCTACAGGACGTCCACTGCTGAACATAGGCCTATACATTTCCAGAGTGACTGATCTTGTGCGGCCTGCACCCAATGACTCCCAGCAACCTTTAACAGGTTATCTTTTCATCAAGAACCTTTCTGAACCAACGTCCGTCAGTTCTTCGAGCTATATGCCCTGCCCACTGTCACTTCAGCTTGTTAATCCTCTGTGGTATATCGGGTCCTCATTTCAACGAAATCTGTGAATAAATTAATACCGAAATAAAGCTGGGCATTTAACACAGCCCCAAACTAACCAAAGTTTATTATGTAGTTACCAGATAACTGACAGAATCTACTTTTTTTTCTTGTAAATAAATATTATAATAGAGAAACATCTGGAATCCGTAGATCATAATAATAATAATAATAAATAATAAATATCGCTGGACATTTCACACAGCGCTATCTGGCCCCAAACTAAGCAGAGCTTGTACTATGGGAACCAGATAACTGATAGAATACTTATATACTTTTTTTTTGTAAATACATACTTATAATATATAGAAAAACACCCAGACACGGAACAAATATCCGTAGATCATGCAAACATTTATTCCGCGGCGGGAATCGAACCCGCTACCTCCTGCGTCTCAGCCGGTTATACGCCCACTGCGCCACGGAGGCAGTCAGCAAACATGCATCATGCAAACATTTGTTCCACGACGGTTATTGAACCCACCTCCTGCGTTTCAGCCAGCTCACCCACTGCGTCACGGAGGGTGATGCTAAAAACCCCGTAAAGAAGATTCTAAACAAACTCCGCCAAAAGAACTTCTCATATTGTAATGATCTCAAATTAGCAGTCGCTTTTAATTTTCCGTAAGCTAAAAAATCAAGCTTTGTTTTTACTACATCCGGCCTCGGATCTTAGGAAGAGAAGGCACTATAGGTAATTCTACCTTATGGAATACCAGCATGGGGTAAAAAAGATAAAATGTATGCAAACGAACTGCACACCTGGGCCCGTAGCCAAATTACATTCGTCACGAATCTATTCGATTTCTACATACATTTGTTGTCGCTGAATCACGTGGTATTTCTATAACATGTGTCAAATCCCATACATTTTCGGACGTATCGACTAGCGTCATCGCTTATCGACTGTAACTTGGCTAAGCCCTCTGGGTACCGACGGCTATGACGGCACCGCAGGTTCGATTTCTACGCAAATTATATTTGTGTAGAAATTAAACCTACTGCGGTGCCGTTATAAAATCTCTCTTGCCAACAAGTTTAAAGTTGTTAAGCTTTGTCGGAGGCATCAGGGGCGTATTTCTTAAACGAGATTTACACCTAAGTCAGCCAATGTAAGACATAAATAAATTTGATTTGATTTAATGATTTTTTATTTTTTACTAGCCCGTACTGTCCCACTGCTGGGCAAAGGCCTCCCCCTCTTATGAAGGGTGACCTTCCCTTATCGCTAAAACGCCAACTCATTGACATGTGTATTTTGCCTGTCCTAACCTACGGTGCCCAGTCTTGGTCACTGACCGAGTCTCAGAAATTCAAGCTAGGACTTTGCCAAAGAGCGATGGAGCGTAGCGTTTTGGGTGTAAAGCGGATCGACCGGATTCCAAACCCCTGGCTGCGCTCGAAGACCGGCATCGCTGACGTGGACTGCAAAGCTGGAATGGGACTGGGCGGGTCATGTCTCCCGTATGCAACCCGATAGGTGGGCCAAGGTTATAAGCATATGGATTCCTAAACACGGAAAGCGACGCCGAGGAAGGCCTAAAAAGCGCTGGAGCGACAACTTGGCGTCTTCCAAAGAAACTGGCGGGATCTGGCTCTAGACCATGATAAGTGGAAGGAAGAGGGGGGGATTGAATGATTAAGATTGAGAAAAAACATTAAGTTCAGCTAACACAACAATCCCTAACGGAAACTTGATTAGTCATGTTTAAATTTGACGAATTTGTATGATTTGACAGCTCGTATCATATTTAAGCACAAAATACGATTACCAAGAATAGTCAAGTTTCTTGTGAAATGGCTCGCCCGGGGAAGTAGTACCACCATACCTACTTAAGTCGCCAAGCATTGCTGTGTTTCGGTTTGAAGGGTATTGTTGCCGGTGAAATTACAGGTGCATGAGGCTTTATATCTGTATGCCTCCAAGATGCAGGGCAGTGCAACGTAGGGCACATTTTTAAGGTGCGTGACCTACGAAGCCATTTCTCTGTTATAGGCGATGGTAACACATTACATCAGGTGGGACATAAGCTGTTCCATCTCCTTGTAGTATTAAAAAAAGTGAAGTTGCCCTAATAAACAAGACTCAATACGACAAACGACAGGTTTGCAACAGAAATTTTCCATACAAATGTAGAATTTTCTTATTATTATGCTGGTATTTGATAACATATGTTGCGTACAGCGCTCCCCCACTCTATCCTAAGGGAACGTATCCATACTACGTGACTCATTTTTTTTTAGAGGATTTTATCCTCCCCCCCCCCCATTCCTCTCTAGTTTTCACGCAGTAATTCATATATATGGTTTTAAATAACTTTTTGCAAACAGAAAGTTAAAAAAATAATTTGGCTCATATTTGTCTTAATTTTGGACCATATAGTCCGTCTAAAAAGAGTAGACAAAAAATGAGGGCGCCACAGTCGTTTAACTGGTATACCCCATACTATACAATAACTGGTTTTGATACTTGCTAATTATTTATTGTATTATTGGCATTAATATTTTATTATTCTAAGCTAACTTAGTACTTCACATAACCACTTTACATCACAATTTGTTGTTAAATTCTACTAATACATATTATTATAAATACGGAAGATTGGGAGGATGGATGGAACTTGGCACAGGAATAGATTATTACCTGGAATACCTAGAGGGCACAGCTAGTAAAATAATAAAACAAGAGTTAAGTGTTATTAATAAAATATTTATTCATAAAATTAGTCGTCCAACATATCAAAATCTAAATATTCGACACCAGACATGTTGTCATCTATTGCCCCAGGAGAATCTTGCCGAGAAGTACTAGGCAGACAGGAATCTTCTGATTCTGCTTCAGACTCACTGCTGCTGCTGCTATCCTCTGCTGAATCCTTCCGAAACTATTCGTCGCACTGTACTCTCGGATTTACCTGAAAATAATAAATTATTTGTTAAGTATCAAAACCAGTCAAACGCACTATATATATGTTTTATTTTCATAACCTCAACTGTACATATAAAAGTAAATATTTCTTGATAAGACCACGCTTGGATAAGACATTACTATTTAAAGGAGTGTAAAGTGACTAAAAGTACTACATTAATTCATAACTTACCAGTCAGATCCGCTGTTCGTTTATAAACGTGTTCCATCTGCGTGAGCAATCTGCCGGCTTGGAATTCGGCTAAACATCGCATAAAAACTTTGTATATCACTTCACGAGTGCCGCTGCGGCTTGTTTTATTCATTTTTCAAATGTTTATAATAAGTTTTTGGATAAAAACTAGAATTGAAGCAAGAATTCAAATGAAAGCAAACAATGTTTACATTACAAATACAATGAAAGTGTTGCCAGCCACAGAATATAGTTAGTTCCTTAAACATTAATTTCTACTCTTCTTAGACGGACTGTACCTATAATTACAAGTTTAAAAAGTTCTAACCGCTGCGCGCCATATTTGAATACTAGCGGCTTCGCATGCGTTGTTTGTCAACAAAAAGTAGGCTATGTTTGATTCTAGATGATAATCTATCTTAGATAGATAGTCTTTCATAGAAGATTGAGTAACAAATAAATAAACAAATATCCAAACTTTCACATTTCTAATAGTAGGTAGTGTGATAGTGTAAGAGTTCGAAAAAGCGCGATATTTCGGATATTGATATAGGGAGATTGGAGGATAGGACTAGAGGATATTGACTACGTGACGAAAATCTAAGCCCCCTCCCCCGCCCCTGTGACCAAGCATGATATTTTGAAGACCCCCCCACCCCCTGAACGGGCCACGCAGTATGGGTACGTTCCCTAACGGTTGAAAGTGCAGTGGAAACGTGCACTGCTAATTGGCTGGCAGTGTGTGCAACCAGATTTTTGTATCCTTTAATTTCCTGTTCTTGGTTGTTCGCTTTTGCTCTTGCGAAGAGAAATCAGCGCTTTAATAATTGGAGAGACTGTAGCTTTTACGCTTTGCTAGTTTAGTTGAAATATCAGCGTAAAGGAAATAGAAAAGATAAGCTTATGTTTTTTACGATTTAATTCCTCGCGATCTTCAAAGTTTATTCAGAATTTCTAGAATCTGAAAATAAAATAATTCTGGTGGATATTTTTCGTTAATAATATGAGCTTATTAATAAAAAAAGATTGGCGAAACTAGACCCAAGCAATATAAAAAAAACTTTTAGGTAGCATCATCATCAGACACAATAAGTAGCTCAGTTTTTAACCATTTGTATTTGTTTTGTACACGGAGGGTAAATAGTTAAAGTTGCAAAAAGCAATTCAAAATTTATTTATTTCTTGTAAATCTAGGTACTAAATTAGATGGTAGGAAGTTTATTTAATGATTTAGCCTTCTAATAAGATAAGACAACTCATTATTGTACACCAGAGTGAAAACATAATAATTAACAAAAACAATTATATTAATTAATTGAATAATTGTTTATATTTTTTACTTATTTGTTATTTATTTATTTTTTATCAAAGTGAAAACATAATAATTAACAAAAACAATTAACTTAAAGCTTAATAAACTAAACTTATTATATAACTTATAATTGACTGCCTCCGTGGCGCACTGGGCGTATAGCCGGCTGAGACGCACGAGGTAGCGGGTTCGATTCCCGCCGCGGAACAAATGTTTGCATGATCTACAGATATTTGTTCCGTGTCTGGGTGTTTTTCTATATATTATAAGTATGTATTTACAAAAAAAAGTATATAAGTATTCTATCAGTTATCTGGTTCCCATAGTACAAGCTCTGCTTAGTTTGGGGCTAGATAGCGCTGTGTGAAATGTCCAGCGATATTTATATTTTATATTTATATTTATTTAAATATAGTAATCACCAATTAAAAGGCATATTAACGCAATGGTTAGATACGTTTGATTACGCAGGTATAGAAGACTTACTCAAATAAACTTGAGCATACACACACACATGACCACGCATACACTCACTCACACACTGATGCATTCGCACACATGCATGCATGTGCGCTCTCCGACATCACATTTCTTTGATTGTTTGTTATTTCGTTTTCATGTAGACAGTAATATTCATATCATGTCATTCAGGAGAGAACTCTTTCCTAGGCCACAGCTTACGCTTTTCTGGGAAACAGGGACACAACTCATCTATGTAACTTTTATGGTCACAATAAATATATTTCTATTCTATTTCTTTTAAAATAAAATTAGCAAACATAACAATGATGTGATTAAAAATTCTTTTTTAAGGTTTATTTACGGCCGGTTAAAATTTGGCCCAAGTTTTGATTTTAAAATATCGCCATCATGTAAAACCTTATGACAATGTGGCTATCTTGTAAAACCTTATCATAATATGGCTAGAAGGATCTTTAAATGTATAATCATACTATAGTAAATTAATTTTAAATTACAAATGAGGAAGAGATAAAAACAAGAAATAAAACAGTAAAATAAAAATTCTTGGCACCTCAGATCTATATTGAATAGATAACGCAAGTGCGTAATTTTTATGAAAACCAAGCGTGACAAATTTTTGTACCTACGATGTCTCGAGTGTAAATTTAGTGTTGGGACGCCCACACACCACGCTCAGCCGATACAAAGGCACCGCGCCGGCGCAGTTGCTAAAAGCTGGTGACGTGCTAGTGGCAAGCCGGCTAAGTTCGGAATGATTAATGTACCGAAGAGTTGGAGCTTTTGTCCAACTAAAAGACGCACATAGTAGGTGAATTTGTGTAATCTTTTCAATATAGACCTGCTTGGCACTATTTAAATTAATTGTTTGTGTTAGAGAAACAGTAAATAAAAAAATGAGCTTGCATAAAAAAATATAAACAGCTTCATTCAATATGTAATTGGTATAATCTGTTTAAAGATACATTGTCTGTGGTTTTCCCTTCACTTACTCTCTCTCAAAAACTACATGTACGTCGCATTCAAGAAAATAAAACTCACATAATTAATATAACAAAATTAATAATAAAATTATATAATTAACTAAATTAATGCCGAAACCAGGGATAAATTTTGTTGAATAATTAACAAAAACAATACATTTAATTAGACTTTTATTTTCTTGCATGCGATTACATGTAGTTTTAGAGAAAGAGTGAGTGAAGGGAAAACTACAGACAATGTATCTTTAAACAGATTATACCAATTAATTACATACTGAATAAAGCTTGTTGTGTATTTATGCAAGCTCATTTTTTTATTTGTTGTTTCTTTATCTTATCTTTACAATCAAAACTAGCTTGAACACAGCTGATCAAAATCTACCAAACAATTTTTCTAGGTCTGCGAGTTAAATCGAAGAAGAGAAGTCGTTGGGCAAAATACCGTGCAAAACACTGAACCGATGTGTGTGGTCCAACAATGGCCTTTTAAAATATACTCAAATGCCTTAAAAAGGTTGAAAAAGTCTATTTCAGGATGAGAACTCATTAATCATAATCATCTTTGTTCTCAATGAATCGCCGACTGGAGTTAATGACCGTCGCTTTATGGTAGAATAAAAATTACTTTCGCTGCCATTTCTGTCCAAGTGTTTAATTTTTTATTGGTTGATTACAAGGTTTTTGAATGAAATATCGAACTTCCGTACTCCATAGTATATTCATCATCATCACCATATCAGCCATAGGATGTGCACTGCTAAACGTAGGCCTCCCTCGTAGATTTCTATAGCAACTGATCTTGTGCAGTCTGCACCCAACGGCTCCCAGCAAAATTTATTAGCTCGTTTCCATCTAGCAGGGGACCGTATTACGCTGCATTTTCCAGTGCGTGGTCTCCACTCTAGAACCCTGCCCCAACGGCCGTCATACTATATTATAAATTCTAAAGTAACTCTGTCTCCCTGTTTGTTACGTTGCACGACTAAACCTGGACCGATTACGATGAAATTCAGTATCTAGAAAGATTATGACTGGGATTGAGACTGGCTACTTTTTTCCCCAACTGCGCATTGGAAAGCGCAGCCTAAGACGGCCCCCACTCAATGCAAAGACGACCTGATAGCTGTTAAGGGCCGCACAAGATCAATCGCTCTGAAAATGTATAGGAAGGCCTATGTTCAGCAGTGGATGTTCTATGGTGGTTATAATGATGATGATAAAGCATGTTATCGAAACAAAACACAGTCGAAACGTTGAAATAACAAGTAAAAAAGGTACATACGCGATAAATACCCGTTTTAATCAGTAATTATGTACAGTGACCATGAAAGTTTGAAAAATACTGTTCGAAAAATTTGAAAATCGAAACGTTGATAAAGCATGTTATCGAAACAAAACACAGTCGAAACGTTGAAAAAACAAATAAAAAAGGTACATACGCGATAAATACAAGTTTTAATCAGTAATTATGTACAGTGATCGCGAAAGTTTGAAAAATACTGTTCAAAAATTTGAAAATCGAAACGTTTCTACATACCAAATGTCCAGCTTTACAGCACTAATCTTAATCTAAATCCGAATTCGCTTACCATCGGGCAAGATCGTGGTCAAACGCAAGCATATGCCAATGTATAAAAAAGTGGCACTCCGGGAGAAGGGAAAACTTGAACAATTACGAGATACTTATCCACAGAGGTGTTGGTAACGGTAACGGTAACAGTGTTACGAGTTCAATGGGTTTTACCCCATCTCAAAAAATGCCGAACGCGCATAAAGAAGTTTTCACTTCAAAAAAAAGAATCATTGATATTGGGCAACGTATACGTAGAACTATCATTGAACCGATAAAAATAAAATTTTGTTAATTAATTGAGAACGTTTTTCAATAACGAAAACAGAGTATCCAATAATAAAATACACGTATACGAATATCGCGCTTAAAGAAGTTTTCACTTCAAAAAAACGGATATAAAGCGGCTTTTTATGACACACAGTTAACGGAGAAACTATAAAGGTTCCAAGTTCAGTTCAAAAGTTTAAAGAATTTTTATTTTCTAATTCTCTTAAAAAACGCTGTATGTAACTATAATCAGAAAATATATTTATGTTTGAGTACAAAGCCCTAAAAAGTTTATCAACAAAATGAAATAAAATTGTGTTTCGTCTCATATTTTATACACAATGACCATATTTTTGTTTCCTCAATGGAATTTACCATACAATACCAAAAGAAAATGTTTTGACTAAAAGCATAATATCCAAAATGTAGTCAACGAGTTTAACATATAAAAAACCTAAATTCTTTTATTTTAAGCCCTATTCTCTTAGCTCAAGACTCATAATTCAAAACCTACTAGGCGATTCTAGTAAACCGTGACTCACTTCACATGAACTTACGTCGTTTTTTTAGAGTTGTGAATTATACCTATGTATTTGTTCATTCATGGCAGAAATCAGCTATCAATTTATGTTCAATCGTTGTTAATTTTACCTGATGTCGCAAACATAGTCTGTATAGACTTTGCATATGTGATATGTTCTCATACATTCATTCTTATATGTTCAGACAGCTTTAAAATAAGAGAATAGTAAATAGGTAAAGAAAACTAGCCTTAGAAAGTTTCCACATATAGAAATTCGAATAATGATTGCTAAACCTGCCGTCCGCGCGTTTAATGCGCAATTAAATAATGGGTGCCATAAGTTCGCGTGAAGCAAGCCACAGTAACAAGAATCGCACTGATCATTGTACCTTTGAAAAAGGGCACTCAATCTAAAATAAGGACTCTTTTCGACAACCGGCAGAGGAGTCAATTCAACCTGTGAATTTATTAGTCACCCAGCCACTGAGATTTACAGCGACGTGTTTTCAGCGAAGGATTGTGAGCTACAAATCCTGCGTAACGACCTACACCACTAAGGCTAGTGTGTTAAGCTTGGTGTCTATAAAGTGGGTTGGATAGCAATGAGCTCCGTCTTGTAAAGCGTTGACGGATTTTATAACCCCTTTGCTTAGTTTTTGGTTGCAACGTTTTTGATGTGTAACATCTTTTCTCACGGTTTGTGGGAGTGATTTTGGCAAAAGGGGCGGAAATGTGTAACAGGAATCTGGGGAAGCCCGCGCTATTTGATTTGACCAATGTGCGCGTGCGGTATCATATGCGACTACTGTAAGGCTCGTAATTTTTTATTCGATGACAATCGTATCATATATCAGTGACGACCTCCGTGGTGCAGTGGGCGAATAGCCGGCTGAGACGCAGGAGGTAGTGGGTTCGATCCCCGCCGCGGAACAAATGTTTGCATGATCTACAGATATTTGTTCCGGGTCTGGTTATTTCTCTATATATTATAAGTATGTATTTACAAAAAAGATGTATATAAGTATTCTATCAGTTATCTAGTTCCCATAGTACAAGCTCTGCTTAGTTTGGGGCTAGATAGTGTTGTGTGAAATGTCCAGAAATATTTATATTCATTTATTTATATCATATATCAGTCAGTATTTAATTACTTGAACAATTAATTAATAAACTAAATATTGTTGAGTCTCCTAATTGAAACTCGCGGTCAGATAGCCACGACTCAATCAAATGCTGTCAGTATTATCAATATCGCATACCTACTAATGACATGTCCATACTCTGAAACAATTATCGTATTGCTTAGTAGTTAGGATGGTTAGCTAATTAGTAGATATATACAGGGTAAATTTGTAAACATTCGACTCTGACACGGCCGGTTATCCAGGGCAATAATCTGTATTTATTTTAATCCAATAATTAAGTTCACAAATTCACCGTCTCATACATTGCGTGCCTATAAACAGTGCGGTTTCTATGTATGAAACGCTGGAATTTAGACTTCATTATTGGATTAAAATAAATACAGATTCGTAGACTCACTATGTCTTGTCGACTGTTGACAAACTTACCTTGAATAAAGTAATCAAATTTTTTGGATACGTTGTGCCCGGTCCTATCAAGTAGACGCCAACCATAACGGGTAGAAGTTTAGAGAGAATTGAAGTTTCAGTAGGAGCTCAAGATGAAATATAGTTTTCTTTGTTATCAATTTATTTTTCACACGCTCTCAGTAGATTTTAAAATAAATTTGAAAGCATAGCTTATTTTATGAAGCTTTGAGATCTTCGCGAGTTAATATTGTATTTAAATATTGCGAACTAAGTGGATATATGATTATACGAGTCATACAGCGAATCTTAAATCACATATACTTACTTGTCATACGAAAACATATAGTGTTTTGTTTCTGACGTGTGTTTTATTATTTTATATCTTTCTTAATTTGCAAAAATAAATACAAATAGGTATATTTATGAGTAGGTTAAAAAATGGTTGTTGTGGGATATTCTATAGTTTAGATGAATTTTATGAACTACCTACACTGTAGTATATCGCACCAGGACTAATATAAATTAAAAGACCATCAACCAGAGATCTCCAAATCAACTTGGGCAAATCGGTGTTGTATGTATGCATGTATGTTTGTTTGTCCGAGGATAACTTTTGAAGCGTTTATCCGATCATCGTGAAATTTGGTATTTAAATAAATAAATAAATAAATATTGCTGGACATTTCACACAGCGCTATCTAGCCCTAAATTAAGCAGAGCTTGTACTATGGGAACCAGATAACTGATAGAATACTTATATACATTTTTTTTTTGTAAATACATACTTATAATATATAGAGAAACAACCAGACCTGGAACAAATATCTGTAGATCATGCAAACATTTGTTCCGCGTTAAAACATGTTGTATTTAGGTAGGTAATGATGGCACAATTTTGGTGTGACTCAATGAGCTAAAAATTTTGGGGTGTTGTTGAGATATTGGGGTTCAAGAGGGGTAAAAAAAATGAAAATAAGACTATTAGGTCAAGTGAGACATCAAATGAAAGGTTACATTATTATTAGTACATTTGGACCCCGTTTTTATTTTTAGCAAAGTTTTTGTAGTTTTTGAGTTATTAGCCATAATAAAAGCTAATTTTGACAATATTCACAGGGTACACCAGTGACCCTACAGTGCTATAATTTGTTATGCGTGTAGCTTAAGTATCACAAATATAGGCAAAAGTCTGAAATCTAGAATAACTGCAATTTGTACCCAAAAAAAAAACCATTAACATGAACTCCCGTTACCTGTAATTTGGATAAAACTGTAGGTCAAGTTATTTGGTTATTTATTTCGTGGCACTATTTTGATAGTCAAAGCTTACGAACAACATTTTTTTTGATTTTATGGTAGCTTCGCGAGATCCCAGTTCGGGGCGAACCATTAGTATAATTTTACTGTGATTTGCAGTAATAATGTTAATGACGTGTAACTATGGAGTTATAAATAAACTATTGTATTGTATACACAAAATATTATGGTTATAAGTATACTAAATCTAAAATACTTACTAGTTTTATGCATTATATTATTTTATTATGAAGATAAAATGATAGATGGAAAGACGCCATGAAAGGTTGCTGGGAGCCGTTGGGTGCAGGAGACCTATGGGGGCCCCATAGGTCTCCTACACAAAGTATTTTTTTTATTTATAGGCTAGCGTTTCACCACGATCTCGCCTGATGGTAAGCGACGATACAGTCTACGATGGTACACGCTTTCTTAGAAGGTTCTTCCTTCTGCTTTCCACGTACTCGTGAAACCTTTGAATGTGAAAGTCCATCCAGAGGTTGCCTGGAAGAGATCGCTTTAAGCGATAAGAACGCCAATTGTATTTCCGCGTGTCTTGCCATTTGTTTTTATATTGTTTTTTAATTTAAGTGTGATGTACAATAAAGCGTTATCTATCTATCTATCTACAAAGCTGTGTTTACAAATAACCGCATATAAAAAAAAATCCCCGTCTTAAGATGTAAGCACTCGGACATTTATCGTCATAAAATTATACCAGCAGATGGTAGACTTCCAATCCAGGGCAGTCGCGTGTCTTCAAACTTTTTGCTTGTTAAAATACCTCGCCCGCTGTGAATGAACGTGCATCGAATGAACGAACGGAATTGAATGAGTCCCAAAGGAGCTATTATACCTTTTAACCGTTAATTCACGCCGTATTACAATGATTTAGAGTTCAAAATCACGCATCGTTTCGACCAATGATTATCTTTATTTTAATTTAGGGCTTATCAGTAAGGAATAAAGGTGGAAATGGCGTGTTTAAGATGAAGGGCGGGGGGAGGGGATCTTAATTATTATATTGATTGTTTGGTATGCGATAACTTCAATCAATGTTTTTGGTTTACTGACACATGTTTGGCAACAATAAAATAAAATAAATGTATAATGCTGAACATTTCACATAGCGCTATCTAGCCCCGAACTAAGTAAAGCTTGTACTATGGGGACCAGATAACTGATATAATACCTACTTATACTACGTGTATTGCTATGTACGACTTTAAATGAAAACACGGGTAGGGCTAATGGCTAATATTGTTGTAAAATAGTTTTTTTCAAATCCATCACCATAGAAAATTTTAAATTTTCAAATAACCTTAATATCAAGTCCTAAAATATTAATGACATAGCCTGTATAAAATAGGTAAACAAATCATATTAATTCATCATGTAAGTAGGTATCTGTTAAAATGACTAAGCGGCATCGTCAAAAAGGCGCCGCCGCTTTACGTTAAGAATGGTTTATTGGAAATTTATCGATTACTGGATACATATTCAAGCTACAGGTATTAAACCCACTTCTAAAATCAGTTAATACGATTCTGCATTCACGACATTAATTTAAAACATGTGTTTTAAATTAATGTCGTGAATGCGGTGAGAGACTGTATTGTATTCCAGTGTGTTGTTTGCAGGCGTTTTACTTGATGTGTTTACGGATGTGTGTTTTAAATGAGTGTCGTACATTACAATTTAACTGTCATACGGTTGACAGGTAGAAAATGCTTTTGGCATTAAGTCATCCATTTGTACATTTTTCTGTTTGTGCACTAAAGAAGCAAAACAAACAAAACAGGTTGCATACATACATAAGTATTCTATACATAACTATTTATCAGGACCCATTTTTGGGTTATATACATAAATATAACGAAACACCCTGTACAGGTACTCTAATAATATCGGCCTTTGAGTTTCCCCTCTACGTTTATTGAAAAATTAATAATAAATTTACTTCGTAACTCAATTTCCGCAATGACAAATTAATTTTGTTATATTTTTCCTCGTGAGATTGATAATTGGCTAAAGTTTTGATGAGTTTCTAACATTAAATAAATAAGTAAGATAACCTATTGTACTTAATTTCAAAGAACTTGTTGATGATTTTAGTTCATGTTTTTTGACGACCTCCGTGGCGCACTGGGCGTATAGCCGGCTGAGACGCAGGAGGTAGCGGGTTCAATTCCCGCCGCGGAACAAATGTTTGCATGATCTACAGATATTTTTTCCGCGTTTGGTTGTTTTTCTATGTTATTATAAGTATGTATTTACAAAAAAATATGTATATAACTATTCTATGAGTTATCTGGTTCCCATAGTACAAGCTCTGCTTAGTTTGGGACTACATAGCGCTGTGTGAAATGTCCAGCAATATTTATTTATTTTATTTTATATGCACTTACTACTTGTAAAACGAACGCGGGCCACTCAATAGAATTCCTAAGTTATATAACGATAATTTCTTGTAAATTGAATTTTTTGCAAACTCAAGCGCCTTGTATAAGAAAGCAATCAATCAGACAATCCTGTCTGATTGTCTTATTTCAATTTAAATCAATAGCGAGTAAGTTACTCATTATTACTAAATATGAACCTGTATTGTTTAGGAAGGTAGGTACCTAGGCACTTACTTGCCTGCATAATATAGGTTCATCTATATACTTATATTTTTTATATGTACATATTTAATATTGTATACACTCATGCCTACCATTTGTTTAATGTAATCTGTGGACAACGGTGTTGGTTATGCCTATGGTAAGACATCTTGTAATAATTATTATGTCTAGTAATATTTAGGCATAATTGTTTCTTGTCTCAAATATATATAAATAAAATAAATAAATAAATAAGCTATTTGTCCCGGCCAATGCCATTTCAGTTTGCAAATCCCTGGGATATGTCAGTGAGCTTAGTTTTTCTACGGATCTCCTCATTTGTGATTCGATCTCGTAGAGAAACACCAAGCATAGCCCTCTCTATAGCACGCTGAGCGATCTTGAGCCTTCTTATGAGGCCTATAGTGAGAGTCCACGTTTCTGTGGCTTTATGTCACCACTGGAACACTATGGATTAATGACTTTCGTCTTCAGCCCTTGAGCTATTTTGGACGGGAATACGTCACGTAGTTTCCCGAACGCTGCCCAGCCGAGTTGGATTCGTCGACTGACCTCTTTCTCAAAGTTAGACCTTCTTTTTTACGATGGGCAAATGCTTGACGCATCTCCTCTATCTCGGAGAGAGCTGAAGGGGTCTGTCGGACTCTCCGTAGTCTATCAACCAACGGCATATCGACTAAAACTCACCGACATTCCTTCATTCAACTCAGTGCCAGTGCATCATCAAATCGCCCATCAGATGAGCGGGGCTATGCTGCACTAGCACCTGAAAAGGTCACGGGGTCCCGGTTGGATTCAACCGCGGCTCTGTCGGTTGATGCCCGCCTTAAGCGGACCCCTCTGTCCCCCTCTTGGGAGGGAGAGGAATGTCCTGGAGGACAATCCCTAGCGTAGGAGGCCAGCGAAGAAGAAAGCGAAGAAACTTTCTTCGCCTCCTTCCGGTCCTTCGTTTGCGGAGCGGCTCAGCGAGAGGATCATCCTCTATGATACGCTCCGCAGCCTACTTCTGAGACATTACTTCGTCAGAGAAGGCGATTACGGCATCCCAGGCTCTATCGCTGTTAAGCATAGCCTGAATTATGCTCGGCAGCGAGAGATCCTGGCCTACTAAGTTGGATGCTCAAAGTTCGACCTACCTAACTGGACTGTTTGTCCTAGGTAAACGTACCGGTCAACAACTTCGAGGTGCAACTAATTCAGTGATGCACGGAGATTTGAACCCACAAACTCCGTAACAGAAATGTTTACCACTAGCAAGACTAACACGGCTCAAAAACACCTAGTCAATCGATAAATTAATCACAAAAACCAGTTTATTATGAAAATATGGTTTAATCGAGTTGATGAATCGATTACTTTTAATAACAACTCCATGTGTGGTCAGAACTCGATCAAAACTAGTTTAGCTTTATCTAAAGCTGAGGAGATGTTTACTGATTAGAAATGGTCATTTAAGATTAAGTGAAAGGTGGATAAGAGCTTTAGCATTTAATGTTTACCTCCAGGGTTTTACGACTAAGTTTTTGCAGAAGTAAGTTTATCTCAAGGAATTCGAAATTATCCTTAATGTTATAAATTCAAAAGTAACTCTGTGTCTCTGTTTGTTACGTTTTTACGACTAAACGACATGACTGATTATGATGAAATTTGGTATACAGATAGATTAAGACCAGGATTAAGATTTTTTTATTGCTGGGCATTTCACATAGCGCTATCTAGCCCTAAACTAAGCTTGTACTATGTAAACCAGATAACTGATATAATACTTATATACTTTTTTTGTAAATACATACTTATAATATATAATGCAGACCCGGAACAAATATCTGTAGATCATGCAAACACACACACAGCACAGAGTTCCTGTTCGTGTGATCTTATAGAACGAACTTCTTTTACAGCCTACTTAGGCATCACTCTTGATGAAAATCTCAACTATAAGAAACACTTTTCAATGTTAAGTGGTCGAGTTAGAAAACTCATATATATTATGAAAAAACTACGAGATTGTGCTCCTTCTTATATACTCAAAATGGTTTACGTGGGTCTGTGCCAGTCAATCATCCAATACTGTGTCTCTGTTTGGGGTAGCGCATGTAAATCCTACCTCATTCAGTTGGAGAGAGCTCAGAGGGCGCTTATTAAAGTGACTCTGCAGAAACCCTTCCGCTATCCAACAGACAAACTTTACAAGGAGTTCCAAGTACTGCGTGTCCGACAGCTCTTCCTTTTAAGCGCCACTGTTAAAACGCATAGAAGCGTTGGGTCCCGGTCTGACTATGAGGAAGTTATGGAAAAGCGTGTATACCGCATCCCGCTTCCCTGCATTAGGTCTGTGATGGCTGGTCGTAGCCCATACTTTTCCTTGCCTCACACTTATAATAACGTCTGCAGGCTATGTGAAATTAAGCACTGCAGTGTTTACACTTGCAAGCGCATGGTAAAAGAACTGTTACTCAATCTCTCCTACTGTGATACCGAGAATTTAATTTGATATAAGTATACTTCACCTTTGATTCCATATTTCCCATTCTGCGCAATCTTGTTCACACACATACATATACACACACACACCCTCAAACACACGACACAATACACACATATACACGCACACACACCCTCAAACACCCACACACACACTCACCGCTAATATCATAAACATAATTAAGCCCTGTAAGATTTTACCTAATTTTTTTATTATTATTCTATTTTGTTTTATTTTATTACGTAATTATAACGTAATGCATGCTCATGATAATATTATTAATAATTATATATATATTTTTTCTCAATTATATTGCTGTTCGAGCAATTCTGTAGTTTGTGGTTTTGTAATTGTATTCGTACTCTGAGCCTCAAAACACAAGCTTATTCTTTAAGCTTAGCTTGAGGCTCTCTGTAAGCAATGTTTATTATATAATCAACCTTTGTGAACTAGCACTGTATCATAAACAGCTCTGTAAATCGTGATGGAATAAATGATTTGATTTGATTTGTTCCGCGGCGAGAATCGAATCCGACTGCGCAGAAAGAGGGCAATGTTTTGATTAACAACACACGCGTACGAATTAGTTTTTATCATTCGCCCTTCCTTCTCTATATAAATAAACATTTAATTCATTCATTCATAACAACACAATTCTCCACAATTAATGCCATATCATTGACCTCAGTGCGTGCAATAAGTTAAACAAGGGGTACAAATTTTTATCTTCAAGTATAATTATGTAAATACCAAAAAAAACATGTATTTATGTAGGTGCCATAGTAAAAGCTTTTCTTTGTTTCGGGCTAGATAGCACTGTGAGAAATGTCCAGAATTCTTTATTTATTGGATGCCGTTATTACTAGAAATGTCAGAGAAATCCTAATTTTAATTAAATATTAAGATTTAATAAAGTAAGAAGAGTCTTTGAGAATTTCTAATTTGAAAATTTACAAAACCAAGCCGCAAATTGCTAAGGTTTAATTAAATAAATAAGAACTAACTTGAAAAAGTTAGGATAATTATTAAATTTTAAACAAAAAAAAATTCAATGTCAAATACTTAGGGCGACTTGCGTAACGATACCTACTCGTATTTAGTGCCTGTTGTGAAATCATACAAATACGTAAAATATAAACATGTTTAGATCGTTATCGTTGAGGCATTCCACGAAGAGCAACGATTTATGTTTTGGCTTGGTGCTGCTCTTCGTGAAATGCTAAAAAATATTACAAATGTTTCCACGAAGGGCACCTACAACGTAGTAGCTTCTAGTGATAGGGTATTTTATATCAGAGAATCCAATAGATTTCTAGAGTGACCAATATTGTGTGATGTGCACCCAACGGCTCTCAGCATCTATCTATATCAGGGCATCCTTCCATCGAGTAGAGACCGATATTATGTAAGCCCAGTCCTTGCTTTTCCAGGAGCTTTAAGACGTTCTCTAGAGCAGCGGTAAACAGTTTCGGAGAAATTACACCTTCCTGTCTTCCTGTGAAGAGGTCAAATTCGAGCAGAACTCGCGTACCGAGGTTTCCGAATTTAGCTATCTAAATTCGGAAACTAAATTTATTTATGTTAATTAAGTTATGTGTTTTTGTTCTAGATAAGTGACTAGTAAACCAGACAACTTTTAAGACAGATATCTTAAAACTATTCAATATACAGACTTTTTTATAATTTTTCTGTGATCTTTGCGTATATGATTTTTCACTTTGCAAACTTTGGAGATAAGGGAGAACGGTATTTTATTCCACATTTTTTACCATAAACTCCACAACTGTACAAAATTAAAATGTTTTTGGAATGTGTAAATCAATCTCTTTGATATGATACCCCACTAGACCTAGTAACCCTATTATTAAATCTTGATCCCCACTATTTCGTCATCAAAATGTATTTTTTTTATACTTACAATAGAGGAAGGTCAGTACTATATAGGGTGTTTGATAATATACGCACATAAATAAAAGGGGTTATTTTGATGAGCATAATAAATAAATTTATGAAATGTTTACCATAGATATGTGAAATCTATTTTGGCATGTAAAAACAAACAATTTATTAAACTTAGTTGTATTGTGCTATTGCATAATGCTTGCCATCTAACCACAGATACTGTATTGGTGACGTCTCGAGATATCTCTATTATTATTCTAACCCAAAACCCGCAGCCATTTCCGAAAGAGATATCAAATCGGCCTTTATTTTTGGATGTCGATTGCAAGAGTAGGCAGTAAGTTTTATATCGAATTAATCACCTAAATTCACATGAAAATTTGATAATATAACCAGTAGTTTTTTTTTTCGAGAAGTCTTTTTTATGTTTTGAAAAACCGTCACTTGAATATCGTCACTATATTACCAAACACCCTGTATATAACTTCTAGTTTCCGCCAGCGGCTTGCACGCGTTGTTTGTCAGTAAAAAGTAGCCTATGTTTGAATCCAGGTCATAATCTATCAACACACCAAATTTTATCGAAAGTAGTTCAGCCGTTACGACGTGATTGAGTAACAAACAAACAAATAAACAAACATACAACTTTCACATTTATAATATTAGTGTAATTCCCAACTTCAAACAAGCTAGGTACTACATTGTAGGTGCCCTTCGTGGAAACATTTGAAATAATTTTTAGTATTCCACGAAGAGCACCAAGCCAAAATATAAAACGTTGCTATTGGTGGAATAAAGTAGGTGATCTTAAAATAGTTACTCTAAAAATCATTGCTCTTCGTGGAATGCCTCTCCGTTTTTACCATTTTGGTCCGATACCAGAAAAACAATTTTTTAACATATAATATATTTTTAGCTAAATTGAGTAACAATTTTACGAGCAATTTTTTGAATTATAAATGATAAGAAAAGCACTTCCCTATGTATCAGGAAACGCCAAATTCAGTATTTATCTGAATATACATTACTTCTTAAAAGCGGGACGCCTCGTAAAAGTAACGCCGAAAAATCTTTAAGTAAACGATACCATTTTATACTCATATAAAAAGTAGAAAAGGCCCAAAATTACTTTGTTTTACGTTTCCGAAACTAGTGTTGGGAACACCAGTTTCTGTTTCGGCTAAAATAGGTGAACATTCGGGCATAAGTTTTTGCCGACCTAAATATGATAAATAAATAATAAATCGTTTAATTCAGGTAACAGTAAAATAGTTACAGGAAATTAATTAACTTATTCTACAGCCCCTAAAGATATATACCTTAGCCTAAAATACATTTATCTATCTCTAATATATAAAACAAAGTCAGGTTTATTCGAACACTTATAACTCGAGAACGGCGGACCGATTTTGATGATCTTTGATTTATTGGATTTGTCTCCGCACCGAATAGCAGAATAACTATTAAAATATTGGAAAAATTCACGCAAAAAGAAATTATGAAGCAAATTCATTTTCTCATACATAGTTGCAGCTAATGATGGCCGATTGACAATGCATGTCAAGGCGGTTCGAAGTTCGCCGGGTCAGCTAGTATTATAATAAAAACGTATATATACGTTACTACATAAACACTTTGATTTCTTGGTGTTCGGTATACTCTTCGGCCTAAAATCTTCCTTCATATACGTCAAAAAGGAAACAAAAGAATGTGTTTCATTATTTTGTCAAAAACTAAACTTCCTTGTTGAAATCATGCAATTGCCACATTCATTATTATGAACTTCTTTATCAATTGCACTTGTTCGCGCCTCTGTGCTCGACACTTCTTATTTTCCTACCCGCTATTAGCAGATCGCCAACAGGTTTTTCTTCGTCACTTCCAACGTTTGCACTGGAATCTACGCGTAACTTCAGTCAGTCCGCAATTGACCCATATCAATTGTGAATGTGCTGTGCCCGCTCGAATTTTAACCGCATTTTCGTCTTCATAATCATAAAATCTAAACTATACAACAACTTTGTGTCGTAAGCAAATTCGGCAATCCAACGTCGAGCTCCTTGCCGTGTCCGCGTCGTTACCGCGCCGCGTCTGTTTCTGTCGCCGACAGATATCGAAGGCCGCTACTGGAGTATCAAAGAAGACAAGAACAGCCGAGAAGAAGCGCTACCAGGCTCAGGATATGTCCGAAAGGCTTTCAACGAACAAACCTTGGACAGACGGCAACGTGTCCATATTGAGGTGATCGTAGCTTGTTCAGCGCAGCGTTCAAGGGAGACGAAGGTCAGTCTATTTTTCTTCTTCTATCTGTCGTATCAGTTACTTTCTTTGCCCGCAAGTGGAGTCGCGTTTAATGATTATATAATTTCATTACCGCGCCGAAACAGACCTTATATAATTGGAAGAGATCACTTTTTTGCGATAAGACCGCCCATTATACGTTTTCTTGTTTCTCATTTGGTTGTATCTAGCTTGCTTGGTAACTTTCGTTTATTAATCCACTAATAAATATCACACATTAATTATATAACATTCGATTTCGGTTATAAAGTTAACTTTAACCGAATTTCGGTTACGGTTTTGGGTGAAAATGAGAGATTTGGACTCTTTCAACCTTTTATCGATCCCCAGTGGTTTTACGAACGCTGTGGGATAATATTAGACCGATCACTTTTAGCCTAGTAATGTATTCTTTTGATGTGAGGATTTTGGATTTTTACGACTTATTTATACCTACTTACTGAATGCTATGTTTAATATGAAACGGATAAGTGTTAAACTGGAGCATTTATACAATGTATTCTATTATTGATCGAGCGAAGTGAGATCTCCAAATTAACTTGTGCAAGACGGCGTTGTATGTATGTACTCGTATGTATGTACGTTTGTTTATCCGAGAATAGCTTTCGAAGCGATTATCCGATCATCGTGAAATTTGATAGGTAGGTAGTGATAGCACAATTTTGGTGTGACTAAAAGAGCTAAAAATGTGTAGGAGATGTTGAGATACTGGGGTTCAAGAGGGGTAAAAAAAAACAAAATGGGACTATCTGGTCAAGTGGCACGCCTAATAAAAGGTCTTTGTGAGCACATTTCGACGCCGTTTTTATTATTAGTTTAAACCTTGTAGTTTTTAAGTCATTAATTATAATAAAAACTGAACTTTGACAAAATTCACATCGTACACCTTCACGATCGTCTCTTTAGTGACATAAATATAGGGAAATTCTGAAATCCAGAATAACTGCAATTTCTTCATCAAAAAAAACATCCAATTAATATGAACCTGTAATTTGAATGAAACTGTAGGCCAAGTTATTTTGATAGTCAAAGATTACAAATAATATTTTTTTGTTTTTACGGGAGATTCACGAGATCTTCGGGGCGAACCACTATAAGTATACCAAATTTAATTATGATCGCTTAAGCTGTTAACTCGTGAAAACGTAATAAACAGACACTTTCGAATTTACTTTCGAATTTATAATAATTAGCATGTATTTGAGATCTAATAATAGTATGGATAGAATGGATCTGAAGACGGGCGACGGCACCGAGGAAGGCCTAGTAGACGCTGGCGTGATGATTTTGATGCCTTCGAGACAGATTGGTGGAATTTGGCACGCGAGTGAAAATCCTGAAAGACAATGGGGGAGACCTTTGCCCAGCAGTCGAATGACACAGGTTGATTAAAAAAAAAGTATGGATTTATTTAACTCTGTTTTTAAATAACCATTTACAGATTTTTCTGCTACACCCACATTTCAAAGATATAAATGGTTCATGGGAATGGCAAAATCATACTCATTTGAATTAAATTGGCGCCTAACAGGGTCAACGCATAGGTAAGCATTACAATACAGCGCGGTAATAAAGCCTTGTGGACACTTCCGCCTGGTGGTGATCTGGAGCAGTTTGCCTATCTATAGATCGTTTACAATGGTCTTTAGATGACCAAACTATTTCTTTTCTACTTATTTTATTTTTGTAAATTGTTTTATTATATAGTCAGAATAGATAAAAAATAATATTTTATCGTATACAGAAGCAATATAATTACTAGTATCTTTATTTTTATAGTGTTATCCGAACACATACGGAAAAATTACAAAATTCAAGCCTAGACGGGGCTTGAACCTGCAACCTTCCTCTTGATACGAGGACGCACTATCCAATTGTGCTACCAGGCCATGTCACGTCAGGGTCGAAATTAGTGAGATGATTCAGATTATGACTAAAGGACCGTTAGCTCCATCTAAAGGAAAACTTACACAGTTTTTTGATCTGCTCAATGCCAAACGTTGCAGTTAGTACATTGACAAGAGATGTCGCGTTGCTTATTTCAAATAAGCCCGACGACCTCCGTGGCGCAGTGGGCGAATAGCCAGCTGAGACGCAGAGGTAGCAGGTTCGATTCCCGCCGCGGAACAAATGTTTGTATGATCTACAGATATTTGTTTCGGGTCTGGATGTTTTTCTATATATTATAAGAATGTATTTACAAAAAAAAGTATATAAGTATTCTATCAGTTATCTGGTTTCCATAGTACAAGCTCTGCTTAGTTTGGGGCTCGATAGCGCTGTGTAAAATGTCCTGCAATATTTATTTATTTTATTTTATTTAATATTATTTTTATTTTTAGTGCTATCCGAAGACATACGGAAAAATTCCAAAATATTAAAACAAAATTAAAAATCTTGGAATATAAATACGTATAATAATATAAATTATATAATAATATAAATTATACGTATAATAATATAAATGCGTCCTTATAGCAGGGAGCGATATCTTCAGGGCAACCTTTGAATGGAATGTTAATACTGAAGCTAATAACGGAGTTGGTGTACGTATGAAAGAGCATCATTTGCACTCATGGTTTGATAATAAAAAGTAACCTTTGTTTAAATCCAGGTCTTAATCTACCTAAATATCAAATTTCTTCAAAATCGACGTGGTGAATTAGGTAACAAACAAACATCAAAACCTTTGCATTTATCATTATTAGTGTGATTGTTTTGAATGCTAAATTAAATAAGTTTTCTGTCAATGTTATTCATTAACTTTACTGTAAGTAAATTAAAATAACGAGCGAGTTAGCATGCGTTTCTGAAGCAGATTTGATGCGTTCGAATCTAGGTAATTTGAGACGCCACAGCTTGTGCAGAATGGTCACTACAGGTTGAAGCCGCTTTTCGCTCGATAATATACATTACTAACTAATCTGGGCCCGTAGCCAAATGTCATTCGCCACGAATCTATTCGATTTCTACATACATTTGTTGTCGCTGAATGACGTAATATTTCTATAGCATGTGTCAAATCCCATACATTTTTGGACGTATCGACTAGCGTCATCGCTAATCGACTGTAACTTGGCTAAGCCCTTTTGTACTTGAAGGTTGCGTAAAGTTATTAAATTGAATAAAGGGACAAAATTTTCTCATCGAATTTGTTACTAGATATTAGGAAGTTCTTTGATTGAAGAGATGAACCAGAGATAAATAATTTAAACATCGTTTTTGACATAGGCTACTTTTTACTCGACTGCGCATGAGGGTAATGTTTTTAACGCGTGCAAAGCCGGTAGCGGAAGCTAATGTTTTTTATATTTAGAAAACTTTCGAGATTTATCTCAATCATTATTGTATGTACATACTTACAATAATAATAAATGTGATAAATCCCGTATTTATAATAATGATTGTTTTTATTTATAAATAAATAAATAATGCAAAGCTTAAATTATAATCAAGATGCATAAAAAACACAAAATGTTTTATCACAATGTTATTGTTTTATGTTTTCTTTGTGTATGTTAATCGTACTGTCAAAAATAAATTCTTTTTTAATTTTCAGCGCGCACGAAAGTTTACTGGCGCGAGAGCAGCGGTTCCAACAGTTTCGTCTATTTCAATAACGTAAGAAACTTATACTTATCTCTTAAAACAAATGTTTGCGATAACCAAGTTGAACTTTGTTCCGGTATCCGCCATTTAGGTGTACAGATTATATTTTAATGACAAAAGTCATGCAAAAATGGTATTTGAAATAAATTTTGTGTTACCTTGACCTTAGGGAAACCAAATGGAGGGATATCCCTTTTATTCGACTTTCGCGGTGTAGTACGTGAATAGTCAGCTGAGACTGTTTGCAGGTTCGAATTCCGGACGTGCATTAATGGAAAGTACTGGTTCCCTAATATATAAAATCATGAGAAGTACATTTTGTTTTTAACATTTATTTTTTCATTCTAATTTCAGCTTTATTCGCACTAATTGTGTAGGAGTAAAATGACTGTAACTGGTCGGACATACAGATGGACTATAAGGTGAAACTAAAGTTCTGAATTCGACTACGGAACCCCAAAAAGCAAGGATCATTTTAGGAGCGTCAATTTTATGTCTTGCAAACCTGAAATAGTCAATTAAAGAATACAAAGAAAAGGGTCGTTTTCGTATTTTCATTATAATTGCCGCAATTAGTCTAACTCTGATTACAAAATCGATCTGCCCGCGATACGTACATTAAAGTCTTGAAAACAGGGACGTACTAAGGGCGTGGACCCATGTCTACAGTGCGGCACCGGCCACCGTGTAACGGCACGGCGCCGGCACCAGCACACGTATCGGTAGCAATGATCGTTCCAAAACATAATAGTTATTGTACTGATATGGACCGCGAAAGACGTATTGTGCTGTGGTTGTTGAGACGACGAATTAAGAAAAATCAAAATCAAAGAAAATATTTGGTGAATCCATACCTCTCTATAATGAACCATGATGGAGGTCATTTTATGAGGAAATATAAAGCGCTGAAAACTTTCAAATTCGACAAATTGTACGATATTACAACATTTTAGTATGTCAAAAAAAATCAAGTAAATAGAAATTTTGAAGAACTGCTAACCAAGATAGCCCCACGTATACAAAAGCAATACATGTTCAGAAAACACAGGTTATGGCGTTAGGTGAGCCTATGGAAATGCTAGGTTTAACCATAAGGTAAGAAATAAAAGAATTTTATGTTTTGAAGAACAAATTTCGAATAAGAAAAAGAAAGAAATGTGTGCCGATGCGGCACGCCGTGCACGGCAACATGCCGCGGCGCGGCGCCGTGCCGTCACACCTTCGATCAACAATACACCTAGATAAAGGGTCGGCGCAAAAAATCCATCTTGGTAAATAACAGCTCACTTGCAGCGTGAGCTCTTATTTTGTTTAGTCAGGTTGAAACACAGCCAACGTCAACACGTACCACAATCCCTCAATGTGCATTTAAAAGTTGCAAAAATAATGCCTGGAAAAGCAATTTATCAGCCGGAGTGTCTTACTTTCGGTAAATACCTGTGGAATAAGTTATATTTTAAGCTTTAAACTGAAACAATCAAAATTATCTAGGTACAGGTATGATCAGCATACAAGCATGCAAAATTAATTAACAAATATTTTACATTACTTAAAAGTTATGTATTACTATTTTGGATATTTTTTAGGCATACGAGTATAGTACGTTGGCTGGTACACGACTATTACAAAAATGGCAATTTTTTGGGGTTCTATATTTTGTAAATGGTCTCTTATATCAAAAACATGTTGAGGAAATTCATCGAAATCGTTTCAACCGTTACGACGTGAAATCGTGACACACAAACAATTAAACTCACTTTCACATTGATAATATTATAAGTATTATTAATACCCCCAGGGCATATACTCTAGTTACGTCTCTGTCTAGGTATAATAAACGTACCAAACGGCAGCACATTTGTACTCTGTTATTCTTGCAGTTTGTGAACTGAAGTGCATTGAAAATATACGATTCGATGTTGCAACTTTGATGCAACTCCCATCAAAAATAACTTGTTTTTGGACCAAAACTTGGATAAGTTTTTGTTTGTGTTCAATTCAATTTGTTTTTAGACGCAGCCAATAGACGCTTGTAGTATCGAAGGCATTACTCGCGCGTTGTCATCATCATTATATCAGTCTTAGAACGTCCACTTCTGAACAAAGGCCTCCCCCATAGCCTCCCAGCCTCCCCCATAGATTCCCAAATTCTTAAGAAAAACTAACTCAATCAAATCGTCCAAACTTTGGACCAATTCTTTTCTTGAGACATGAACCATTCCAAATCACTGATTAAAGCCTTTGATAAACGGTATACAAACCGAATCTTAGCGCTAAATAGAAACAATCTCCGCCGTCAGAGCCCTGACTGGACACTATTGGCCTTAATAAGCACATGTTCAAGCTGGAGCTATGCGATACACAAACCTACAGATTCTGTAATGAGGCGGCACAGTCGCCCTTACATCTGTAAGGCGAGTGTGGTCCACTAATGCGTAAACGTAGCATTCCTCTGAGCAAACATATTCTTAGTCCGGAGGAGCTAACAGTCATCACCCCTAGGAATATTCTACGGTTTGTAGAACTTTAAACGCCCCTAGGTCATAGGGGATATTTGCCCCTATGACCTAGGGGCGACACAAAAACAAGTGACGATCACAATAGGCTTCGTGGCCGCAGTAAAACGAAAGCCACAAAAGCCAATTTAAAAAAATCTGCATGGCTGGCGTGCGCAACTGAAAAAATATTTTTGGTAATTTTTTATCATTAACTGTTTGAATGAAAATCAATCACATTCTTGTAATATGTATTAAGCACTCGAGCAACTCAATCATTTAATCATTCTGCGTATCCATTTCAATTATTTTCGCTGCAATGTGTAATTAATGTATTAAAATTCACTGTCAGCTCTGTTTAAATAAATATTACAACTAAGAATAACATATGTATTTATCTGGTACTAGCCTTGCCCGCGACTTCGTACGCGTTACACTACTAAATGTGTAGCTAACTTGGAAATAAAGCTAAACTCGCTGTTGCAACTTGACTTGACGCCCCATTTTTATCCTGATTTATTGGATAAAGGGTAGCCTATATGGTAATCCAAGTTATAATCTACATATATACCAAATTTCATCGAAATCGGTTCAGCCGTTACGACGCGATTGAGTAACAAACAAACAAGCATCCAAACGTTCACATTTATAATATTAGTGTGATATGCCTTTGACTTCACCTGCAATTAAACGTAATCATTACTTGCGCGATTAGCGCCGCGAGCCGCATGTGTCATTGCGTCAGAGTACATAATAGAAATATTCCCTTAAATTGTACTTAAGGGGCCGTCCATTAATTACGTGAGGTGTTCAGGGGGGAAGGGGTCGAAACAAATCCCGCAACATCTAACTAATAATAAATTAGTGGCGTAAACTTGAACCTTATTATGCATTACAGAACTTCCAGTCTTTATTTCTGCTATATGAAACTTGATGTAACAGACAGGATATCACAATTTAAATTTTACATGTTTATCTCTTAAATCAATCACTGGATACCGACTGAAACACAATATAAAGTTAGTACAGAAGACCATTTTAGGGTTCTCGGTCAAATTGGTAATGAAAAATTGAATGCTTTTTTTTATACTATTCGGAGATGGAACAAGCTTACCTAATGTTAAGTAATAACAATCGCCTATAATAGAGAATGGCCTCGTAGGTCACGCACCTTAGAAATGTGCCCTTCGATGCACTACCCTGCGTCCATCAACATGAGGCATATAGGTGTAAAGCCTCATGTGGCTGTAATTTCACCGGCAACCATACCCTTAAAACCGAAACAATACTGCTTGGGAGTAGAAATAGGTAAGGACGTAGTACTTCCCCGGGAGAGCCATTTTACAAGAAACTACTACTCTTAAAGCTATAAATCATAATGACGCTCCTCTATTGATTGTATTTACATTTTAATGGTATAAAAGCCAAAATGGAGGTCGAAATTACGAATTAATAGTGGGGTATTATTTCAAAGAGATTGTTTTACACATTCCAAAACCATTTATTTGTTTTGGAGTTATGATGAAAAAAGTCGAAAAAAAAAAATACCGTTTCCCGCCTTGTTTTAAACACACGCCATTTTAATTATTATTTGTTAACAAAATGGATAGTGTGTATGAAATAAAGAGATATTATTATTATTTAACGAAGCCGACCTTCTGTGGCGTGTGTATTTTGTGACCCAGTGATGCATTGTGTCAGTCTTCAACCTCATTACGTGACTTTGCAGGTAAATCTGACATTGTTATTATTATGACTGAATACTAAATGTCCCAATTTGTTTTTCTTTATATTGTAGCTTTTAACAAATTGGGTATTTAATTATACTACGTGTTCTGATGTGTACGTCATTAAATGAAAACACGGGTAGGGCTAATGACTAGTATTGTTGTAAAATAGGTTTTCAGCGGCAAAAATAGGTATGGTGGTAATACTTCCCCGGGTGAGCCCTTTCACAAGGAACTCTAACTATTCTTAACTCTAATATCTGTAGATCATGAAAACATTTCCTGTGTGAGAACCTTTCTGCCCCAACGGCCGTCAGCTCTTCGATGTTCTGGATTACGGGCATGTCACTTACCATCAGTTGAGATTGTGTTCAAACGAAGATCTATACAATTTCAAAAAACAAAAAAAATGTCAACATAACTTGATTCAAATCCCTGCCATTTTGTGATACATACAACCAAACAAGAAATACTTATTTTTCATGTTCATTCAACCCCGGTCTAATAACGATAGCTAACGAATGCTATTCACGGAACACGAGTTTTGGAGTTCCGTATCGTTTTAGATAGATTTAAAAAAGAAAAATAGTAAAATAAGGGTTCCGTTTTTACTATAAGTAAAACAAATATATGTAATGCTCACCTAATAGACCCGGGTTTCCCAACCTTTTTTACCTGGCGCCCCCCGGGTTGTAATTGTAGATTACGAGGGGATAAAGCAGTGTCTTGCGTCACGGGCGCTATATTGAATCCCGAACATAACGAAGGATTCTAGAGTTAACTCTAGAGCGAGAGAGTTACTAGAATCCTGAATGCAGAGAGGGATATAAGCACGCCCAAGATGCAGACAGCTTTATTCACGAGGAGAAAACTCTACTTTTCACTCTTTCTGCGAGACTATAAAAAACAAATCTAGGTTGGTGCATTGTGTGCAGAGGTTAGTTCGATTTACGAATAAGTTCTTATGGTGTGGGTCTCTTTGGTTCAAATTTTAATACGGATAAGGTTCTAAATTCAAATCACGTTATAAGAGCATAATGACAGTACAACTTTACTCCCGGCTCAGCCGTAGGGATTTAATCACCTGCTTTGGGTGAGGTTTACATGACATTTAATTTGACATTGTCGAGCAGGCGTGAAAAAAATATTTCTTGCTTTTTTTCCATTGTTTCAAAAAAAACACATTATTTATTTCCACGACATTTTTTCCTCGTGAAAATTAAAGCACATCTTTGGTGTTACTTACTATACGCGCCTTGTTTAGTACAATTAGTGATAAAACAAAATAAAAAAAAATATGGTAGCTAGTTCACCCGATTGGAACCAGTTGGCGCAACTAAATTTGTGTGTAAATGTTAAATCAGGAACATTAATGAGTAGGTACATTTCAATATCCGAACATGCCCCCCTTAGGATCTATATGGTTGCTGGTGAAATTACAGGCACATGGGGATTTACAGCTGTATGCCTCAAGTTGATAGACGCAGGGCAGTGCATCGTAGGGCACATTTCTAAGATGCGTTACCTACGAGGCAATTCTCTGTTAAAGGCGATGGTAAAAACTTGTGGTAAAATAGTTGAATCTGTTGTCGTAAACAGAGTCTTAAGTTATAAGAGTTTTCATCTTGGACAACCTTTTTGCTGCTTAGAAAGAAGGGAAAACAAACAACTGATCGCGAATTAAATGAAAACAAAAAAAAATAAACAAAAAATCTGTGATCCTCCCTTTGCCGGTGATGCTAATTTCTATGTGCAAATTGACATTTCGTGACAGATTGCTGTGGTGTTACAGTTGCTGATTTTAGATAATTCCCCGCACCCCTCCCCGATCAAGAGACTAAAGCTGTCGTAATGCGGGTATAGTTAAAATTACAAGAATCAAGGTACTGGACTCTTGTAAGCTATTCTAACATTTACTTTCTTGCAATACTGTAATTAAGTACAAGTATATACTTCACATGAAGTATGAAAACTTGGAAAAACTTAGAGTATTTGCTTAATTACAATGCAATTTCCTTTTCAGTAATTATGGCAATTCTAGAAACAAATACCATACAGTTTGCGGCTGTTGTTTAGGTATATCATTATGAAAATAAACCAGTAAACCTTAGTAGATTTTAGTTATTGGTAATTTAAACTAATTATCAGAATTTCGATGGTGAAAACTAGTGATTCGCCCCAAACTGAGATCTCGGGAGTCTCCCATAAAAACTAAAAAATATTATTTGTAATCTTTGACTATCAAAATACTGTTACGAAATGTAAAACCAATTAACTTGACGTACAGTTTCATTAAATTACAAGTAATGGGAGTTCATGTATATTGGTTATACTTTCCCTGTAAATATCGTCAAAGGTCTGTGGCCAATTTCAAAAACTACAAGACGTAAAGCAAAAAATGAAAAACTGGTTTAAAATGTACTAATAAAGACATTGACCCACTTGATCTAATTGTCTCATTTTGATTTTTTTTTCCTTCTTGAACTCCAATATCTAAACACCCCCCGCCCCACACATTTTTAGCTCATTTAGTCACACCAGGATTGTGTTTTCACTACCTACCTATATACCAAATTTCACGATGATCGGATCAACGCTTCGAAAGTTATCCTCGCACAAACAAACATACATACCTACATACAACGCCGATTCGTCAAAGTTAAATTAGAGATCTTGCTTCGCTCGATTAATTACAGGCTAGCATTTGATCACGATATTGCCTGATGGTAAGCGATGATGCAGTCTACGATGGAACACGCTTGCCTAGAAGAAACATTTAGTCGCAACTTAAAGACCCCTAGGTTATCAGGATAATCCCATCGCCATATTTATAGTAATACATACATATTTATAGTATAGTAATTGAGCAGATCAAAAACTGTATTAGTTTTTTTTTATACTACTGGAGATGGAACAAGCCTATGGCCCACCTGATGTTAAGTGGTAACCATCGCCTATAACAAAGTTTGTCTCGTAGGTCACCCTCCTTAGAAATGTGCCCTACGATGCGCTTCCCTGCGTCCATCAACCTGAGGCATACAGGTGTAAAGCCTCATGTGCCTGTAAATTTCCTGTAGATGGAGCTAACGGTGTTATAGTCGTAATCTGAATCATCTCACAAATTTTTACCCTGACGTGACAGAGCCCGGTAGCACAGTTGGATAGTGCATTCTCGTATCAAGGGGAAGGTTGCGAGTTCTAGTTCCGTCTAGGCTTGAACGTTTTTGAGATGGTTTTAAAATCTTGGAATTTTTCGTATGTATTCGGATCCTATAAAAATTAAAATACTGTTGTAAGCGAGTCTCATCCATTGACACCCAGCTAGGGTGTCAATGGATGAGACTCGCAAGGGGCCGGAAAGAATGGCGTAATAAAAAGGAGGGCCTATACCCAACAGTGGGTGCAGACGGGCTGAGATGATGATGAAATAAATAAATAGTTGACTATTTCATGTGTATTTATTTTAATTACCCAGCAAGTTTACAATACGTTTGCTTTCGATAGGTTAAAGTGAAACGTCCTACATAAACTAATCAATATGTTCACTACTTACTCTGTTTGAACAATATTGTCTAACTTTACATCTTTGTCTTCTAATAAATGGATATGATATCATAATAAAAAGCTATAAACACATTAGAACACTATGTAAAACTAGCTTCCGCCGGCGGCGGCGCGCGGTATCGCACGCGTGGTAACTCAATAAAAAGTAACTTCTGCTCTACCTAGTATAACGAAAACCACTTTTACTATAGTTTCTGAGATCTCGCGAGTCTCCCATAAAATTAAAAAAATATTATTTGTAATCTTTGGCTATCAAAATAGTGCCACGAAATAAATAACCAAAATACTCGACCTACAGTGTCATTCAAATTATAGGTAACGGGGGTTCATGTCTATTGGTTATTCTTTTTTGGGGTACAAATTGCAGTTATTCTGGATTTCAGACTTTTGCCTATATTTGTGTCACTAAAGCTATGCGCATACCCAGCTCTGTGGAGTCCCTGGTGTACCCTGTGAATTTTGTCTAAGTTATTTTTTTATCATGGCTAATAACTCAAAAACTGGAAGACTAAACTAAAAATAAAAACGGAGCAACATGTACTAATAAAGACCTTTCATTTGACGGCCCATTTGACCTGATAGCCTCATTTTCATTGTTTTTAACTCCCTTGAACCTAATACTGAACAACCCCCCCAGATTTTTAGCTCATATAGACACCTATGTATACAATTTCACAATGATCGGATCAACGCTTCGAAAGTAACCCTCGGACAAACAAACATACATACATACATACAACGCCGATTTTCCCAAGTTGATTTGGAGATCTCGCTTCGCTCGATCAATCACAACTAGGTACACGTTTTGACGAAGAGTTAGTCTTATTTATATTTTTAGTTTATTACCATACGAAGGACAATTGAAGACATTTGAAGACTAAACTCGGCCAGCTCTCTATAAGTAAATAATTAATTATTTACTTAGAGGGGTCTAAGTAAATAATTATAATTTACATAAATTTAGGTGACAACACTTTGCTAAGTGTCCAAACTCCAAATTAACAATATAAGGTTTGCAAATTTCGAAATTTATAAACGCTCGCACTAAAAAAACAATAATTTATCATAGACACAGTTTGACTTTGGGTGAAAAGGTCCTATGCATCTTTACCCTGTCCATTATTTTACCACGTCAAAGGTGTGTACAGAATAACTAATTAATAAACAAAGTCGAACAAAGTTACGAACTTCTTGTTTCAAATACGCCAGTTGTTTTTGATAAATTATTTACTTTAATTCTGAATTTTCACGTCTGTTACACTCTGAAATTTTAAATTTTAAATGGAATTGATTCTTCGCCATTATTATCATCACAACACAGCCAGGAATCACCCACTGCTCCAGCCTTCTACATATATCTTGTTTTTTTACGTGTTCGTGTCCTCACTTGGCCTTCTCAGAAAACTATTTTTTTTTCATTATCTTGTGATTGAGTTGGTAGTAGCCAGGGATGTTACGGAGCTTCGACTCCGACTCCAATAAGTCGGAACTTCCGATTGATATTCCACCTCCGGTTCCGACTTCGGCTCCGACACTTTTAAATCAGAGATTTAAATCGGAGGTTAAAGCATAGCCGATAGTGGCGGCGGCGGTCAGCATGTACGAAGAGGTTTAATACTTTATACGTGTCGCGCGAGAAACCCCTTTCCCCACGCGCTTTCTGTCGTCGATTACTCTTTCAATTGTTGTTGGTTACGCAATATAGATTATTTAGTTTTTTTTAAGTTTCAATTAAAGTTATCTGTTTTTGATTTGGACAATGAAGGCAAAATCAAGTGTTATTTGGAACTACTTCATTGAACCCCACCACCCCCGAACCCGACTCCGATTCCGGTTCCGACTCCGACAAACCAAATTAAAAAAACTTTGACTCTGACTTTGGTTCCGCAACATCCTTAGTAGTAACTTGGTATTACCAACTGTAATTTTATCTCATGCCATTGTTATTTTTTCTTGTTTGTTTGTCTATTTTGTTTATTGTCCGTTCTGTGTTCCTTTGTATGACAATTATACCTATATATAGGTATTCTATTGTAGTGAGGAAGCCGATATTGTTAACACCTAGGTAAGAATAAAATAGTTTTCTGTGAAATATTTGTGTCGCCATAAAATAACACGAATATACCCCTTTTATATCCATAAAAGCTCCGCCTGCGGCTTCGCACGCGTGGTATGTCAATAAAAACTAGCCTGTCTCAATCCAGGTCATAATCTACCTATATACCAAATTTCATCAAAATCAGATCAGCCGTAAGGACGTGAAATCGTAATAAAAAAACCGGACAAGTGCGAGTCAGATTCGCCCACCGAGGGTTCCGTACAAATTTGGAGGTACATATTATAAATAGTTCAGGAATCGAGTCTCGCAGTTTTTCCAAGCTTTTCCAGAAATTCCAGAAAAATAAAATAAAGACTATATTTCTATATTCTTTCTATATTTCTTATGATTTAATTACAAATGTATAGTTTTAAGATTTTCCCTGTACTTGTAGTTTAAGACGATATTACTTGCCAAATTTCATAGTTCTAGGTCAACGGAAAGTAACCTATAAATTTTGATTCCCTTGAGAGTGTCGAAAAGTTAGTTTTTTGGCGGAATAAACTGCCGTATCTTTGTTTTACGTCAACTTAGAAGTTTGATTTTTTTCACAGTTTTAAGGGAATGTAGACCTGAGTATATGGTTCAACTCTATACCTCCACGCGTTCCCGAGATAAATGGTCTTTATAGACAGACAGACAGATGGACAACAAACTCAAGACAGACAACAAGTAAGAGCCAAGAAGCTCATTTGCAATGACGAGTTAGCAGATTCAAGGCTCCACAGCCTCGAGCATCGTCGAAAGGTTGCAAGCCTCACGGTTTTTTATGGGTTACATTTCGGTGAGTGTGCTGCGGAGCTTTTCAACCTGATCCCACCATCCCCATTCTATGTTTGGACAACCAGACGCTCCGCGATGCGCCACCGCTACATGGTAGACATACCTCCCATACGCACAAAGCGGTACTCTTCCACTTTTATTATGCGCACCGCCAAGGAGTGGAACGCCATGCCTGAGTCTGTGTTTTCTGATAACTGCAACCTAAAGGTCTTCAACTCGTGAGTGAATAGGTTTTTTCTAGGCAAGCGTGTACCATCATCATCGCTTACCATCAGGTGAGATCGTGATTAAACGCTAGTCCATAACTTATAAAAAAAACAACAACAAATAAGGATTCCGTTTTTTCTTTTTGAGGTACGTAACCCTAATTGACTCAATTTCGCGTTTATCATAATAATATGATTTCAAAGCACTCTGTGATGATGATAGATATACCTAAGTATATCTTCGAAACAAAGGAAAACATCTAATTACAATCGTAATCCTTCAACGACAAAATAAAGCTAAATAAAAAAGAAAGAGGCCATATATCTCCGGGTTTGGTACATCGCTAATCAAGGAACCCTTTTCAACGTGCACGGGGCCTGGCCGACGTTTCTTATCTATGGGGGGCTATTCTTAAACAAATACACAAGTGTATTATATAGTATATATAGTTTACAAGTATGGTTTAGACTTCAACAAGTAAAATGACCTTAACGGAAGACCAGCGCTGGTTGTTGCAACCAGCACATTTTATTTTATTTATATATTTATTTGAAAAAAAACTACGTACTAATAGCTACGTACTATAAAGCACTGCCAATCTTTCATTTACTAATACTCATCTCCGTCCAAAGGTTGTCTGGCAGAAATCACTTTCTTTAGTGATTATACCGCCCATTCCTCATTTTTTTGCATCTAGCTTGTTTTGCACTATTTGGGATCAGCAGAAGCTAGCTTCTTAGAGGTTATTCACTAACTCGACACAAGAGACCGGACACACATGTGTCCAGTTGGTTAAACTCATAATTAGTATCACTTATTATTTCGTCATCTGGTCACACCTTAGCACACGCCATCTTGGCGCGACACCTAGAACTGAATATAACTCAATGGATGATGCGTGGGATCTATAAATTTTTATTTCTTTTACTTATTGTTTTGTGATCTCCAACTTGTGGCATTTTGTTTAATACTTACTCATATTGTTATGTTTTATTTTTACCTAACTACTTTGAACCAGACGTCGGGTTTGCGCAGTTCTGTAGATATTCCACAATCTTTTTTTGTGCTTACTTTTATTTTAAGTCGTGTCAGATAAATATTTATATTTCTATAAAGAATTTTCAATCATTCAAAACTTGTAATTGAGAATAGCACCACAATTTTATGCCGGGAAGTGGAATAGAAAAAACATTATGGAGGTATTAAGAGATCCTAGTGTCTAGGCTTTCCAGAACCACTATCATTACAAATGCTTCCTGACTTTAGTTTTAGTAGACCTTATCACGACTTGGTGTCGCAAAATGGCGAACAAAACACAGAGTTTTTTCAAATTGGCGGAAAACAACCTGATAAAGGTGACTGGGAGCCGTTGGGTGCAGGCCGCACAAGATCAAGGAGAGGATTAGGTTCGTGTACGTCTTATGGCTGATATGATGATGATGATGAAGGCGAAAAGGGGTCAACCACTCGTGTTTAAAATTTGTTAAGTAGCTACGTTAAGATACGCGTGGTCACTCCTGGATGGGTGACCGCCAGAGATATTTTAAACTTTCGTGAATCGGAAGCCACGATAAGAGGTTGAATAGTCGGCCAACAAGCAGGAGGTTGCGGGTTCGATTCCCACCGCGTAAAAAATGTTTGCATGATCTACACATATTTGTTCCGGGTCTGGGTGTTCCTCTATCGGGTTTAACAAAATAATACAAGCTTTGCTAAGTTTGGGGCTAGATAGTACTGCCTGTGTGAAATGTCCAGCATTATTTATTTATTCCATCTGAAGCGTGTAGGAGTAATAGTAGATTATTAAACGAGGGGAAAAAGCAATTCTTGCATCACGGGCGCTATATTGAATCCGTTTTAATGGGATATAAGCACGCCCAAGATGCAGCCAGCTTTATCCACGAAGAGAATACTCTACTTTTCACACTTTCTGCGAGACAATAAAAACCAAATTTAGGTTGTGCATTCTGCTGGCTGATTGGCTCGATTTACGAATAAGTTCTTATTGTGTGGGGTCGCTTTGGTTCAAATTTTAATATAAATGGTTCCTAATTCAAATCACGTTATGCCTGCGAGGGCATAATGAAATTCAGTACAACTTTACTCCTGACTCAGTTCTAGGGATTTAATCACCTGCTTTCGGTGAGGTTTACTTGACATATAATTTGACATTGTCGAGCAGGTGGTGTGAAAAGTCTTATGTGCCATCTCACCGGCATCCTTACCCTTCAAATTGGAACACAGGCGGCAGAAATATGTATGGTGATGGTATTTCCTGCGAGTCTTTTCACAAAGAACTCTGATACTACCATCGATCGGGTATAAAAATACAAGTAGCGTTGTCCACATCGTTACGTTTCCGAGACGCTCTCGTACTGTTATTTGCACAACAATACAACGGCACTTTTAGAACTAAACCTCGCCTGAATCACTCCTCAGTTTTAAAGCCAAAGGATGTTACGCTTCGGAATATACTACATGTTATGTTATGTACGACATTTAAAGAAAGAAAGAAAGAAAGAAAGAAAACATTTTATTCATAAATCCACACAGTCATAAAGAAAAGAAAAATAAACACAACAACAATAAAATCGAAACTAAGCACTAACAAACTAACAAATGAAAGAGCTCTGTGTGGGGATGAATTGGTACTCAGCTCAGCATTATGCTACGGCATGTTAATATGCCGCAGCGCTGGTCTTCCGCTGAGTCCAGTTTAGTTTACATTTATGTATTATGTTAAATTACTAGTGGTTCGCCCCGAGCTGAGATCTCGCGAGTCTCCGATTAAAACAAAAAATATTATATTGTATTATCTTTGACTATCAAAATAGTCCCACGAAATACTGTACCAACAACTTGACCTACAGTTTCATTCAAATTACAGGTAACGGGAGTTCATGTTATGTGGTTACTCTTTTTTGGGGTACAAATTGCAGTTATTCTGGATTTCAGACTTTTGCCTATATTTGTGTTACTTAAGCTACATGCACCAAATTACAGCACTGTGGGGTCACCGGTGTACCCTGTGAATTTTGTCAAAGTTTAGTTTTATTATAGCTAATAACTCAAAAGGATCATCCTACATTGTGGAACATTGCTGAAAAATACCATATCGCTTTTCCATCATCATACCTAGTCGAAAAAGGCATCAGTGTGGTTAAAAACATTTTGACAAAACAAAGAAACCGTTTGATAATCAACGAACGCGGAGATTAAGACTGCAACTCACCAATATTGAACCGGATATTGGTAGAAAGCCACCAGTTTCATCCATCACATTTAATTTTAATTTTTTTTATTTATATACTTTGCAATTTTAATGTTTTTTTTAATAATTACCTACATAATTATTTTTACGTAAATTGTATTAATAATTATTAATTACACTTGATATTTACTGAATTTGATATAAGTAAGTATATTTATTGTGTTTAATTTTGATGAGAAAATGATGTCTAGTTTACTTACTTAATCAACCGCAAAGTTTTTAAGTAAATAAAATAAAATAAATAAATATTGCTGGACATTTCACATAGCGCTATCTAGCCCCAAACTAAGCAGAGCTTGTACTATGGGAACCAGATAACTGATAGAAGACTTATATACTTTTTTTGTAAATACATACTTATAATATATAGAGAAACCACCATACCCGAAACAAATATCTGTAGAACATGCAAACATTTGTTCCGCGGCGGGAATCAAACCCGCTACCTCCTCTCGCGTCTCAGCCGGCTATTCGCCCACTGCACCACGGAGGTGGTTTGAATTTGAAAATTTAAAAATTGAAAATTGGTGAGTATTTTGTATTTATAAAAAAAAAACACTAGAGATTTTTAAATTAATTTGGCTATAGGGGTTTGAGGTATCAGTTCATTTTGGAAAAGGGGTCTCTTGCCCAAAATAGTTTGGGAAGCCCTGATTTAGACACTCCAAAACCTTACATACGAGTATTAGATATGGTAGTGACACTTCTGTATTTCATACTATTATTTCTTCTATGTAGAAACACGAAAGAAAAGATCGAATTTACTTCAAGCACTTACACCAACTCTAAATGCTCGAAGTTATATTAAGTTGGTTCTGCGTTTGCAAAACAACAAATACTCACAAATTGTTATAAGAAAAATAAATTGTTTACTTGAACTTGAAGTCAGAGTATCTCGGTTTAAAGATTTTATTCTCAAAAGAACTTAATTTATCTCAAACAAACTTCCAAATAACTCTTCCATAAAATAAAAAAAAACAAATATTTATAATCTTTGACTATCAAAATAGTGTGTAAAAGTATTCATGAAATATTTAACAATATAACTTTTTTATCGTAAAAAATGTCATATAACTTGACCTACAGTTTCATGCAGTATCCAGTATTTATTTATTCACAAATAGCTGACCAATCCGCAGCTTCGCACGAGTAGTTTTTCAATAAAAACCTACTTCTCCTTCCTTCTTTATCTTCCTCCTTCTGCGCAGTTGGGTAAAAAGTAGCCTATGAAACTCTGGGATAATGTAGCATTCTAATGGTGAAAGAATTTTTGAAATCGAACCTGTAGTTCGTTACAAATATACAAATCCTTACTCTTTTTAATATTAGTATAGATTTCATTACATTTCATGATATTGGTAATGTCACAAATATATTATCAAATGTCAGTTTACTATAGAAATAAATAAAAATTAATTAATTAATTACAAATAATCAGAGAGGCTAAGAACTAAGCTAACCAAGCTAAAAGGTTACAACAGTTCATGTTAATTGGTCACTAATTTTTAAGGTAGAAATTGCAGCTATTCTGGATTTCGGACTTTTCCTTATATTGGTCATTGAACCCTGTATGGCCCAGTGAACTCCGTCAAAATGCAGCTTTTATTATGGCTAATAACTTAAAACCACAAGGTTTAAACTAAAAATTAAAACGAGGTCGAACTATACTGACGAAGACCTTTCATTGGACGTGCCATTTGACCGGATTCCCCGGGACGTCTCATTTCATTTTTTTTTATCCTTATACACCTTGAATCCCAATATCTCAATAACGCCCCCCCCCCCCCCCCATTTTCAGCTCATTGAGTCACACCAGGATTGTACTATCACTATATACCAAATTTCACAATGATCGGATCAACGCTTCGAAAGTTATCCTCGGACAAACAAACATACATACATACATACAACGCCGATTTACCCAAGCTGATTTGGAGAACTCGCTTCGCTCGACTAGCAACAATCTTTTTCTTTGAAATTCAGATAAATATAAGCTGGTTTGAATCTGCTTCCCACAGAACTGGTAAATGTTATAACGTCAATGGCCCTAGTTAATCTATCAGATGATAAAGTTATCAAGATCACACTAATCTGCGCATTTGCATTCAGATCGTTCATGCCAGATAATAAGGCTATAAGGTGCTTCAAAACATGTTTGTTAACTTTTAACCATGTAACTACGCATAAAAATAAACATCTTTTCCAAAGAAATATGACAATATCGACATTTTGTGGTCAAGAAATAATTCAAACCTTTCTTTTACAATTTTACCTTTTTTTATAAATTGTAGGCTAGCGTTTGACCACGATTTCGCCTGATGGTAAGCGATGATGCTACGATGGTACACGCTTGCCTAGAAGAAACCTATTCACTCGCGACTTGAAGACCCCTAGGTTGTAGTTATCAGGAAAAATAGACTCAGGCAAGGCGTTCCACTCCTTGGCAGTGCGCATAATAAAAGTGGAAGAGTACGCGCAACCTCCTGTGTCTCAGCCGGCTATTCACCCACTGCGCCAAGTAGGTAAATATTTCGAAGCACTCTGTAGCTCCGATAACGGCTGAGAATATAATTGCTTTTTCAATTAGCTTATCACTCAATGTGGTGTCTTGAGGTGGTACAGTCAGTGATATAAGTTGATAGTTGATTTGCGTTTAAACTACATATTATATTATAACATTTTAATGTGCGAAAAGCTTTCACTACTATTAGGTAGTATCAATTCGGAAGTAACTCTGTCTCTCTGTTTATATGCTACGTTTTCATGATTACCTACTTAGCTTTTAGCTTTAACAATTTTATATATTTACTAGATAACTCGCCCGCGGGTTATCACGCGTGGTTTTTCAATAAAAACATTACTCTGCTTCTGCACAGTCGTTTCAAAAGTAGCCCATGTCCTAATCCCGGTCATTACACTAATATTAAAAATGCGAAAGTTTGGATGTTTGTTTGTTACTCAATCACGTCGTAACGCCTAAACCGATTTCAATTAAATTTGGTGTATACGTAGATTATAGCCTGGATTATCATATAGGCTAATTTTTGTTGACAAACAACGCGTGCGAAGCGGCTGGCGGCAGCTAGTATTCTTCTATATATATACAAAATTTCATCTAAATCGGTCAAGCCATTTAGTCGTGAGAGAGAGAGAGACAGCGTTACTTTCGAATTTATAATTTTAGTATAGATTACAAAGTAAATGATGCTGTATTTCTGATAAAAATTAAGGATCATATAAAGCTATCTGGGGTATTACGGATTAAAACGGGTATTTATCGCGTATGTACTTTTTTTACTTGTTATCCCGACGTTTCTTACTTTCGATTTTATAATTTTAGTATAGATTACAAAGTAAATGATGCTTTATTTCTGATAAAAATTAAGGATCATATAAAGCTATCTGGGGTATTACTGATTAAAACGGGTATTTGTCGCGTATGTAGCCGTGGTCTCGGCTGTTATAACACAGCCGAAACGTCGGGATAACAAATAAAAAAAGTACATACGCGATAAATACCCGATTTAATCAGTAATTATGTACAGTGATCGCGAAAGTTTGAAAAATACCATCTGGAGGGAGTATTATGGATCTCTAATAAAAAAACTTTTGTTTGCAAGTATACACTGTTAAATGCATTAAAATACCAGTAAATTTAAATAGAACATGACGCATTATAATTTGCAGTTCACAAGTATTGAGCGAATAATATAATTAATTGAATCATGATTATTACGTATTCAATTCATTTATTCATCGTTTGACAAATTACAATGTTTGTCAGTATAATATTTTATTATTTACTAGCTGTTGCTCGCGACTTCATACGCTTTACAATTCTAAATGTGTAGGTAACCTATAAATAAAGCTAAACTCGCTGTTGCAACTTGAATTGACGCCCTATGTTTATCCCATCACATCTACGTATATACCAAATTTCATCGAAATCAGTTCCGCCGTTACGACATGATTGAGTAACAAACAAACAAAGAAACAAACATCCAAACTTTAACATTTATCATATTAGTGTAATGTAAAAAAATGCTAAAAACAATACACACTAAATTAAACTTCTGAGACAAACTAAAAGAAAACTATTTTCTTCTGACCAAAATTTTCTAGTCCTTAACCATTCCAAATTTCGACTCTACGTCCCTATGAGGTCGTGCCCTAAAAGTGCATAGTCGTGCCTCTTTAAGCTTAGAAACCTTCAAATGAGGTACTAATATAGTACGGTGACTTTCGAGACATTCCAATTTTAAAGAGTTTTAATTAATTACAGAATTTTAAGGGCCTATGTTTTTAAGTGAGTTCAACTTTTTTTTAATAAAATCGGATTGAGTTTTCAAACATGTGTCAAAATAAAATGTAATATAAATCAAAAGTACTAAGGAGTATTGATATCAACTTCGAAGTAAATCACCGCCAAAATAACTTTCTACCCCTTTTTAACCCCGTTAGGGGATGAATTGCAATAAAATACGAAACACGTCTTCCATCAATTCTGTTAAAAAAGGTTTATGCAAAATTTGAAGTAGATTGGACCAAGTAATCGCGTTGTCCCATATAAACTTTGCCCCCCTTTTTACCCCCTTAGGGGTTGAATTTTGTAAAATCCTTTCTTATCGAATGCCTACGTCATACAAGTTTCAGGTCTCTACGATCAGCGATTTAGGCTGTGCGTGGATCCGTCAGTCAGTCATTCAGAACAAAGCATTTTATACATATAGATTCAATTCAGATTTAAAATCCATACAAAAATTCTTAACCGCTAACATACAATATTCATAATTATAATATCATCATATTAACTAGTTGTTCTGTGAGAACAGAGACCTTGCGTCCCAACTCCAAAAAGTAATTTGCACAACAAAATTAACGAAAGTCCAATTTTAAATCGAATTTCAGATCCTAGAATTTTCCTATGTAGACTTTTGAGCAAAATATTGGTGTAAGTTTTAGCGATAACTTGCGTTCCCTTGGTCCTAGGAGATCCATCTGGTGTCTACGGGTTCGTCTCGTGAAGGCGGAGAGGACTGCGTAGTCTGATTGGTAAAGGTAAGTAGAAATTAAGAAGCAAAAAAAATCCAAATTTGTAATCCGTCCATATATAACGTTACAGCAAACTTCCTCCACTCCCTCCTTTTGGAAAGTTTTTGCAACATTTTGTGTAGAATGAATTCGTTAGCGTGTTTCTCAAATTTGATTGAAATTAGTCGATAAATAAAGCTACAGCAAACTTCCCCTCTTTTCCCCCTATTTTCCTCCCATCAAAAATCGCTATCGACTAAAAATTTAAATAAATCAAGGAACTTATGCGCCAATTTGAGTCAAAATCGGTTGAAAAATTTGATCTGTAAGCGAGAACAAAAGCCGGGCAAAAACATTTTGGGCCAATCTCGAAACTAAGACACGATCGGCAATAATCAAATACTTAAGTAAAAATATCGAATAACCTATGCAAAGCATAATATATTAAAATAGCGAATGAATTGTAAAGTGTAAACAGCATGCCTATCTATTTAGATAGAAAAACATGGTCTGCCTTCCCGTTGCAATACCCTGGCCGGGTTCATATGTAAAACTATCTACCTACCTACCTGTAACATCTTCGTCACCAAGTGAAAGCAATAAATGCATTAACTTACTGGTTCGCCCCGAACTGAGATCTCGCGAGTCTTCCTTAAAAACAAAAAAATATTATTCGTAATCTTCAACTATTAAAATAGTGCCCTGAAAAAACAACCACTTAACTTGACCTACAGTTCCATTCAAATTACAGGCAACGGGAGTTCATGTAAATTGGTTTCTTTTTTGGGATAAAAATTGCAATTATTCTGGATTTTAGACTTTTCTCTATATTTGTGTCACTAAAGCTATACGCATACCAAATTTCAGCACTGTGATGTCACTGGTGTACCCTGTGAGTTTTGTCAAAGTTCTGTTTTTATTATGGCTAATAACTTGAAAACTACAAGGTTTAAAGTAAAAATAAAAACGGAGTCGAAATGTACTCACAATGACCTTTTATTAGACGTGCCACTTGACCCATTGGGATAGTCCCATTTTGGTTTGTTTTACCCCTCTTGAACCCCAACATCTCAACAACCCCCCCCCCCCACACACACATTTTTAGCTGATTTAGTCACAACAAAATTGTGATATCCCTATATACCAAATTTCACGATGATCGGATAAACGCTTCGAAAGTTATACTTAGACAAACAAACATACGAGTACATACATACAACGCCGATTTGCCCAAGTTGATTTGGAGATCTCGCTTTGCTCAGTCAAAGAGGGGTCGTGTTTTTCTAAAATTGCTAATAGATGGCATTGCTCTGTCATACGCTGATTATCAAAGGAAAGTGAATTGTCAATGTCAAGTGCCGTTTTATCATTACATAATAATATATTTTGAGGATCTTGAAATAAAAAAATGTAATTCATGTTTGTTTACCTGACGAAGTAAGATTGTTTTACATAAATTTTGATATTGTGTCTTTAAGATTTTGGAATAAAAGTTGTTTGGTAATATACCAACGATATTCAAGTGACGGTTTCTCAAAACATAAAAAAAGACTTCTCGAGCAATCGACATCCAAAAATAAAGGCCGCTATCCACAAAAGCGTAGATTTGCAGAGATGAGAATACCATGGGAATATAACTAATAGCATATCGATATTCCGACATCTCTCCGTTTAGCTTTAGTGGAAACGGTCAAGCGGCAATGTCTTATTTTCTATATTCGAAATTCGTAGAGAGAGGACATAAGTAGCAAATCTACGCTTTTGTGGATTACGGCCTTTATTTTTGGATGTCGATTGCAAAAGTAGGCAGTAAGTTTTATATAGAGTTAATCACCTGAACATAGTTGATTTTCTTTAAAATTTGATGATAGGTATAACTAGTAGTTGTTTTTTCGAAAAATCTTTTTTTATGTTTTGAGAAACCGTCACTTGAATATCGTCAGTATATTACCAAACACCGTGTATAAACCATATAGTTTGCTAGCTTATCTCCACACAGCGCCATCTATTGTGCGTGTGAGAACTAGTTTTTTTTTAATTGTAAATGAACGGTGCGAAATCCATATATTCATATTTCTTGTAGCTTGAGCCAAGTCCGTTCAATTAAAAGCTCTTATATTGATATGAGCCGTCTCCGTCAATCTGGATCGAAGTAATGCATTGAATCACTGCAATAGTGTTGTACGTACATATATTTAATAATTGTTAAAGACACCGGAAGAACCATCTTTCGGATTTAAACGGAAATTGTGTATATTTTTTTTTCTCAGTTATCCGGTTCCCATAATACAAGCTATGCTTAGTTTGGGCTAGATGGCGTTGTGTGCAATGTCCAGCATTTTTTTTATTGCGGCCTCTTGATGATGATTTACTGTGTTGTTCCATATATTTCTAATATATAAAAATCTCGTATCACGGTTTTAGTGGTAGCTCTCCTCCGAAACGGGTTGACCGATTTCAATGATTTTTTTTTTGTATATTTGGTAGGTATAAGAATAGCTCGTAAAGTACTTTTCCACCCTCCTATCCCCAACCTTCATTTTTTGATCGCAATTTTACTATTTTTGTATGAACAATACCCATATAATTTAACCATCGTTCATTGACGTGAAGTTATTTACATGAAGGGTTGCGTCACTTTGACGAGTGTTTTATATAGTTTTATCCCGAAGTTCCCACATGAACGGGAAATTACAAGCGTGAGAAGCCGCAGGTGGGTCAGCTAATAAATTATAATATTCTATATTTCTATGTATTCTTTCTCTTCTTGTGTGTTAACCTACCTGTGTTTTTAGTTATCTAAGTATTTTGTGGTTTGTACTGAGTACTGAGTCTCAAAAAAATGTTTTTTTTTTATTGTTTTGCACAGTCAATTATCCGAATTTACAAAATAATCCCTCCAATCCCCAACTTTACAATTTGTTACAGACATCCCTAAGTACACCAAGCTAAATCGATCTGATTGCGGTCGTGCTTTGATAAATCAACGTGAATTGAACTGCCACTGATATCCACTTAGCCTCAAGTTCACCATATAAATAATTTATAAAACTTTGTTGCTAAAATAATCACTTAGATGGGTCAACGGGAAGTACCCTATAGGTTTTGATTTACTTGCGAGCAAAAGATGCGGCCGTATTTTTTTATCACTTAGACTTAGAAGCTCGAACAATTCTTGATCGAGCGAAGCGAGATCTCTAAATCAACTGGGGCAAATCGGCGTTGTATGTATGTATGTTTGTTTGTCCGAGGATAACTTTCGAAGCGTTTATCCGATCATCGTGAAATTTGGTATATAGGTAGGTAGTGATGGCGAAATTTGGAAAAAAATTTGGTGTGACTCAATGAGCTAAAACTGTGGGGGGGGGGGGTTGTTAAGGTATTGAGGTTCAAGAGGGGTAAAAAAACCAAAATGGGAGTATGCGGTCAAATGGCATGTCTAATAAAAGGTAGGTCTTTGTAAGTAAATTGCAACCCCATTTTTATTTTTAGCTTAAATTTTGTAGTTTTTAAGTAATTGGCCATAAAAAAAGTGAACTTTGACAAAATTCACAGGGTACAACAGTAACCCCATAGTGTTGAAATTTAGTATGCGTGTAGCTTCAGTCACACAAATACAGTTATACAGCTCCAAGAGACCGAAGACTATTGTCTTTGATATTCAATTCAACTTGATACCTCAGACAGACAGACAGACAGAAGGACAACGAAGTGATCCTTAGTATTTTTCAAACATTCGCGATCACTGTACATAATTATTGATTAAAACGGGTATTTATCGCGTATGTACCTATTTTATTTGTCATCCCGACGTTTCGGCTGTGTTGCAACAGGCGTGGTCACGGGTTGACTGAACGTCGGGATAACAAATAAAATAGGTACATACGCGATAAATACCCGTTTTAATCAATAATTATGAGGTGATCAAGGAACCCTAAAAAGCTACTTGAGTGAAGACCACGCCTTGGAAAGTGCATCGTAGGACTGTCTTCTAGAACCATCAGGATTTCTCTTCCAGGCAACCTATAAATAGAGAGAATAACATTAAAACCGACGAAACAACATCCAATCCATTGTCTTGAGTTACAAGGCGTACTACCTTTCCACTTAGCGCAGTTGGCTAAATGATCATGAATTCTCTGAGATCTCATTCACTATTACCTGCCAAAATAGTTCTTATTATAATATAAATACGGTTCAATGTTTAGGATACTACTTAGGATCCTTTTGACGATACTAACATTCACAATTCTAATAGTAAACTAGTTCTTATTTTAATAGAAATAAGGTGCAATGTTAGGGTCCTTTAGAAACTTATATTAAGGACCAAAATATAGTAACAAGTGCTTGAGCTGCCGGAACGATGTCGCCTTAAATAAAAATAATAACCAGTACAGCTTTTATGCACTAACTTTTAATAAAACATGAGCTAGATAATCAATCTTTTAATTTTTAGGGTTCCGTACAACAAAAGCTATAAAGGAACCCTTATAGGATCATAATTACTGATTAAAACGGGTATTTGTCGCGTATGTACCTTTTTTATTTATTATCCCGACGTTTCGGCCGTGTTACAACAGCCGTGGTCACGGGTGGACTTATAGGATCACTTCGTTGTCCGTCTGTCTGTAAGTCCGTCTGTCAATCCCTTTATCTCAGGAAAGCGTGAAGGTATCAAGTTGAAATATCATAGGTCTACTAGAAGCTATAAAAAATAAATTTTTGTCGTATATTTTAAATATCTAGGTAGTTAAAATAAAATATCTAGTTTTATGAAACATCGACACGCTAAGAAGAAGAATAAATACAAAAAAAAATATCAAGATACTTCCTCATCTCCGTACATTATATAAAGCTAAAATAAAAAGGCTACGTCCGGACCCGTCTCCACTTGTGCTTAATTAGCTCGTCGCGACCAGAATTATGAATATCTGATGATTTTAAATAATATTTTTTAAATTCCTTGCGAAAAATTTGGCAAGTTTCCTTTTTTAACTAACTTTGGTACATTTTGATCAAAAGTTATTCGTCATATTTTATTATTTCTTTGTGGTACTGGTTAACGAGTGGCAGTTGACAAGTGTGTTGCCAGCGATGGTCTTTCACTACGGGCCTCATAAGAGAGCTCAAGGTCGCTCAGGGTGCTATGGAGAGGGCTATGCTTGGTGTTTCTCTACAAGATCCATTCAGAAATGAAGAGATTCGTAGACGAACCAAAGTCACAGACATAGCACAAAGAATTAGCAAGCTAAAGTGGCAGTGGGTAGGGCATATAGCTCAAAGAAGTGACGGCTGTTGGAGCATAAAGGTTCTCGAGTGGAGACCACGCACTGGAATTCGCAGCGTAGGACGCCTTGAGACGTGGTTCCGGTCAAACGGACGGAATAAGAACAAAACCTGCTAATGTCTTTCAAGCTGAATGGGACCGTACCACCGCCGTTGAAAGTCACCACCACCGGGGCAACGACACTGAAACAAGTCCAAACCCTTAAATTACTCAGCTTCCAACTGGACAGTTCATTAAGATGGGATACTCACATGGAAAATTTATGTGGAAAACTCGGGCGAGTGTGTTTTGCATTGCGTAGGCTGGCGTGCACTGCGTCGCGTGACGTGGTGCTCTCGTGCTACTTCGCTACCGTTCACAGCGCCCTCACCTATAGCGCGGAGCCGACACCCAGCGTGCCTTCGTAATGCAGAAGTGAGCCGTGCGCGCCATCGCAGGCGTTGCAGATGATGTTTCATGCAGAGATTGGTTTAAGCAACTAAAAATCCTACCACTCCCGTGTGTACTTATTTACCAGGTGGCTCTTTTTGCGCATACAAACCTGGATTGAAAAGTCGAAAGAGCTTTCAACGCTTCACAAGGGCCACGAGCGATGACCCGGCTGCTACTAGACGCACTCTGTGGATAAAAATAACCCCACGCAGTCAATGCAGCACTTGCTAATGTGCCCTTTATGCCCGAACACCTGCACGATGGAAGACCTAATGGACGCCTCGCCTGATGCCATTGTTGTGGCCAAACACCTGTCCAACATACTATGAATAGAAACGTAGAACTCTTGACACGCTAAGAAGAAGAAGAAGATTGTATTGTATGTACACTTTGGGTAAGGAACCCTAAAAACAGGTTTCGGTTTTACCGTTTTGGTCTGGAACCCTGTTGATGAATTAAAATTGGCTAAGAGGAATAAAGCTTTCTCTTAATCTGTTTTTTACAACCCTCAAGTGTTTAATTTCAAACAAACATGTCAGAAGAAATTTATAAGTAGCTTAATACCTACCCAAGAACTTTAAAACAGGGTGCATTTGTAACGAGCCTCATCATCATCAGCTATTGTGCCGTTATTGTGTTGTATTCATTTATTTCAGATAATTAATTCTTAAGCGTTTAAAGACCGGCATTGCTGATGCAGGAAAGAAGGCTGCCAGGCTAAAATGGGATTGGGCGGGCCATTTAAGACGAATGCACCCGGACAGAGTAGACGCTGTCCGGGTAGACGTAGTAGACACTGGCGTGATGATCTCGATGCCTTCGAGACAGATTGGTGGGATTTGGCACGCGAGCGAAAGTCCTGGAAGACAGTGGGGGAGACCTTTGCCCAGCAGTGGGATGTTATAGGTTGAAAATAATAATAATAATTCTTAATACATTACAACCAAAATAAATTAAAATTAAGCTATCATAGAAATTAAAAATACAAAATTAAATGAAACTGCAACTTTGAAAAAGAAAATAAAATAAAAATTAGAAATCGGTGTATGCTGACGGTGATATTAGGGTAATTTAATTTTAATGCATGCTATATTTTTTTATCGTATTCACATATTACAATCTAGATTTAAAATTGTATGTTTGGTTTAATTAGTGCTAAGATGATTGTTATCTGTTTTGTGGTGTTATCGAGCAGATAACATACCTACAGTAGTTTTTATTCTATACTAGTTGGCCCGGCGAACTTTGTACCGCCTTGACATGCACATGACGCAGGCTGCCGATGTACATCAATCGGCCATCATTAGCTGCATCTATGTATGAGAGAATGAACTATCTTCATATTTTTTTTGCGTGTTTTTTTTTCAATATTTTAATAGTTATTCTGCTATTAGGGGCGAAGACAAACCCAACAAATCAAAGATCATCAAAATCGGTCCAGCTGTCTAGGTCTGTCTGCTATTCTCGCCTACAGGCATTTTTCATCCGATTTTGACATAAATAGGCACAACTTCCTTAATTTATTTAACTTTTTTAGTCTATCGTCTTTACCTATTACACCTATTATTTTTTCAGGGATAATAGGGGAGAAAAGGGTGGAAATTTGCTGTAGCGTTATTTATCGATGCATTTCAATCTCATTTGAAAGCTCACTAAGGACTTCATTCTACACAAGATTTTGTGAAAAAAATTCCAAAAGTGGGAGTGGAGGGGGGAAAAGGGGTTAAGTTTGGTGTAGTGTCATTTTGGACGGATTTCAATTTTAGATTTTTTTTCTGAAAATTTATACCTACCTATACCAATCAAACTATGCTTAGTTTGATTAGTATAGGTAGGTATAAATTATAGGTAAATTATAGGTATAGGTACTCCCTGCCTTCACGAGACTAACCCGTAGACACCAGATTCGACCTTCTATGACCAAGGAAACGCGAGTAATCGCTAAAACTAATACCAATATTTTACTCAAAAGTCTACATAGGTAGGTAAGCCTATTGCAAAATCAAGCATCTGAAATTCGATTTAAAATTGGACTTTCGTTAATTTTGTTGCGCAAATAACACTACGCTTTCCAGTGCGTGGTCTCCAATCGAGAACCTTTCTGCCCCAACGGCCATCAGCTCTTCGAGCTATGTCTCCTTGTTACAAATTCACCCTGTACAGGTAATTATAGTCTCCAAGGTGACATGAACGCACGTTTACATTTAAACGAAACTTTGTAATGTCTTCATGTTACGGCAGCAGAGATGTATTCAGGGACGGTTTGTATGAGGATTCTGTATAATATTTATTGTAGTTATTGAACGACTAATTGATGTTTAATTAAGTTTTTACTAACAAATATGAATCTTTTGACTTCTGAAAATAAAAAATGAATTAAAAAAAATTTGTGAAAATAGGCTGCGAGGCCAGACGCTATTTGGAGTGAACCTAATGAAGGTTCACGAATTGAACCGAAACATTGTCGGTCGAAACACCGATAAGACGGTACGTGATAAATCCCGTATTTATATTATTGAATGAAATCAATCACGAAAGTTTTCCAAGTAAAAAAAATTTGTTCTCAAGGGTTTGAAGTAATGGTTAATTACTTTTGTTTTAATCACATTAATATTATAAATGCGAAAGTTTGGATGTTTGTTTGTTTGCTACTCAATCACGATATAACGGCTGAACCGATTTCGATGAAATTTGATATATATATATAGATTAAGACTTGGATTGAATAGATAGGCTACTTTTACTGACAAACCACGCGTGCGAAGCCGTGGGCTAGTGACAGAATATATTACGAAAGGTTCCTTAATTTGTTGCACGAAGACCAGCTTGCACAACGATTCCTAAACATATTTAGCGACTAGACATGTTTAAATTTAACGTGTGTGTATGTTTTGACAACTCCTTAAATCATGTTTAGCCACTAAATACGTTTAGAATTGTTACACAAGTCGCCCGAAGTGACCAACAAATTATCCAAAACGCTTCGATAGCGCGATTTAGGATCTAATATTTTCAGCAGCGCCGTTTAGTTCGGTTTTGAAAAATTTATACAATAAATCGTTCCAACAGTCCTAGAATTTGTGAGGGAGGGATATTTTTTGCCAAAATAAAGAATTCTGAAATTGGGGTAAGATCATCGTCATCATTATCAGCCCTTCTCATCCCACTGCTAAGAATAGGCCTCTCTTCGTTGTAGCCATTCACCTCTGTCTTGCGCTGTTCTAACCCACATACGATACGACCTGCGATTTTTATAATGTCGTCGACCCATCTTGCCGGGGGACGACCTGCGTTCCATCTCAGGGCCACCATTCAGTCAGCACCCAGCTCCACCTGCCATCACCGCGCCTGCACACATGTCCTGCCCAACTCCATTTGAGTCCCAATATACGCTTGCTAACGTCTTGAGCTTTAGTTCGCTTACATAAGTTTGTTATATTTTATTGTTAATCTTGGTTATCTGTCGGATAATCTCATTGCTAATTTTGTCCTTTAGATAAATCCCGATCATAGCCCTTTCAATAGAACAAAACAAATAGATATTGCCGGACATTTCACACAGCGCTATCTAGCCCCAAACTAAGCAGAGCTTGTACTATGGGAACCAGATAACTGATAGAATACTTATATACTTTTTTTGTAATTACACACTTATAATAAATAGAAAAACACCCAGACACGGAACAAATATCTGTAGATCATGCAAACATTTGTTCCGCGGCGGGAATCGAACCCGCTACCTCCTGCGTCTCAGCCGGCTATTCGCCACTGTGCAACGGAGTCATACTTGATAAATGATAGAAAATTTAATGTGAGAATTTCCACAAATTTCTATTTTTGCCTAAACACTACTCCCTTAATTCGTTCGCACGGGCGCCGAAGACAGTCCTATGTAAATTTAAACGCTCGGCTAAATTTTAAGTAGCTGATTAAGATAATTGGGTGTATTGGATTACATCAAACGATTCCACCTTTAAGAGCTTTCCTTTTCTTGTTTATATAGAATCAAGGCCTTTTCACGGGACTTAAGCACGTGCCAATTTAAATATTTAAAAGTTCTACCTAATTGATTGTACCGGGTTTGATTTCCCCCTCGGAACAAATGTTTGCATGATCTACATATATTTGTTCCGTGTCTGGGTGTGTTTCTATATATTATAAGTATGTATATATGTATAAAAAAATATATAAATATTCTATCAGTTAGCTGGTTCCCATAGTACAAGCTCTGCTTAGCTTGGGGCTAGATAGCGCTGTGTGAAATGTCCAGCAATATTTATATTATTTATATTTAATTTATGCCCAAGAAAAGAATCCGTCACTAGAAGCTCGGCAGATCGGAAACATCTAAAATGATGGTTATTGAAAGAATTTATAAAATTAAAAAAACAGCGGCGTCATGCCAGACGTGACGGCATGGCCTTGGACTTTGACTTTATTATCTTATCTTATCATGCGCATTAGTATTACGTCGCATATTATACCCGTGACGTCATACGAGTCGGTCTTATCCCTAAGGCAATAGATGTTTCACATCAAAAGATTGCATGTATTTTGTCGACCTCCGTAGTGCAGTGGGCGAATAGCCGGCTGAGACGCAGGAGGTAACGGGTTCGATTCCCGCCGCGAAGCAATCGTGCATGATCTACAGTTATTTGTTCCGGGTCTGGTTGTTTCTCTGTATATTATAAGTATGTATGTACACAGTACACGTATGTACATACAGACACAAAGACAAAGGCGTCAAAATCATAACACGCTTCATTTGGCAGGTTAAAAAGACTGGTTTCATTCATACTCCGACTGAATGAATAATGACTGAATGAATGAAATTTCAGTTTTGATCTGTTTATTTTGTTTTAATATTTCTAAGTAAACATGTCGTGACAGGCACCAATTTCCTTTTCCGTTTATCAAATTCTAAAGCATTTTGTTGAACGTATAAAACTAATCAAGTAAGTGTTTTGGTAAATCCTCGAGGCTTTGAAGGAAAGTAGCGAATAAATAACAATAATTTATCGTCCTAAATAATTAGATGTAAACTCAAGGGAGGGAGGATTTGTTGAAATATGGATAGGCTATGTTTACAGAGGTTTTAGTTTATATTGAATTTAAAATAAAATCGGTATAAAATAATTAATTGTACACTTGTAATTCACAACGACCCCTAAATTATTTAGCGTATTTAGCGACTAAACTTGCTTAAATTATAATAATAATAATAATCATCTTTATTTGGAACAATTAAAAACGGTGAATTACAAAAATGAAAAACGATGATATCCGCATTAGTAATAAATACTGTGTCGCAGATACCAACGCCCTCCTCCTCTTTCTTTCAATAATTAACTCTTTGAATCATATTTAGCCAGTAAATACGTTTAGGCAATAGGCGTAAGACAGCGTCGCTAACTGTTACCCCCCTGCATCTTTAAAGTTTAAAATAAAAACTTGTAGATGTATGATTTCCTTGATAACACTTTGTGTGCTTAGATAAAATCTATATTTTAAGAAACAAAATTTTTGTATTCAAGTGAAATTCAGTACAACTTTACTCCCGGCTCAGCCGTAGGGGTTTAATCACCTGCTTTCGGTGAGGTTTACATGACATATAATTTGACGTTGTCGAGCAGGTGGTGTGAAATTTTTTTTTTTCTTGCAGAGTGCTACCAGTTAACGACGATGTCTGTACCTAATCAAGCCAGGTTAACAAATACAAGCACACAATGTAATAATTAGAACTTTAGTGTTCAAAACATTCTGAGCACCGTCATTACCATCACCTCTTCCCACTCGTTACGTTTATGTCGAATCCTTTTCACGTAATAGTGGTCAGTTTAAGCCAAATCAAATATACGAAACTTCATAAGCCAAAAACTCTCTAAATTTAACCCTCCTGTCTCATTTAGAGGGTTCTGAATAATTCATATCAGGAGTTCATTCGCAAATACATTCATACATAAAATCTCACTGACTGCGTGACATTTAGACAAAGAGATCGCCATGAATAAGTAAACATTTGAGACCAATACTTTTTTTATTGGTTTTAAATTCTAAAAATTTAAGAGCTTTACGATTAAAGATAAATTAATTAATGAATTGGGTGATCGTTTTAAGGAACCACTAGTTTATTTATTTGTTTGTTTGTTACTCAATCACGTCGTAACGGCTGAACCGATTTCGATTAAATTTGCTATATACGTAGATTATAACCTGGATTACCATATAAATGGTATATAAATGGTCCCATGGGATAAAAATGGGGTGTCAAGGCAACTTGCAACGCAGTAAAAAAAACACGGCCATTTATGCCGCAAATGGACTGGCAAATATGTATATCAAAACTGGACGGTACATAAGTAGGTACGGACTATACACAAACCATTAAATATTTATATTTCCATGAAAAAATAAACTTTCATTCTCCACTAAAACACGGGTTTAAATTTCCTGCAGAACCTTGTTTTACAACAGGAACACGCTCAAGTATTTCACGATGGTGTAAAAATGCACGCTACATAAAAAGGTTCAAATGAATATGCAATTTGATCGCCAGCTCTTATTCTATGCCGGAAGCAGCGTTCCCTTTCATAATTCATTAGATGGCAACACTGCTCTTTTTTCAACTGAAGTAGATTTCTCTGAGTATTATTTTTACGCCAGAAGAAGGTAATTTTAATTTTAATGCATTTATACTACGTGTTTTGTTATGTACTACATTAAATGAAAATATGAGTGGGGCTAATAGCTAGTATTGTTGTAAACTAGGGGTTTTCAAATTTTTTTTTTTTAATTAGCCTACATTTTCCCACTGCTGGGCAAAGGCCTCCCTCAACTCCTTCCACCTATCACGATCCTTGGCAGATTCCCACCATTCCTTCTCGAATCCATTGATGTCGTCACGCCAACGCTTTCGCGGCCGACCCCGACGTCGCTGTCCATCTTCCGGTACCCAATCTGTTACAATGTTGGCCCATTTCTCCGGAAGCATTCGACTCACGTGCCCGGCCCAATCCCCCTTGAGCTTCGCGGTTTTGGCTCCCACATCGGCAATGCCAGTCAATGAACGAAGCGTGGTATTCCTCACCCGATCAGCTCTCCGGAATCCTAGAACGCTGCGTTGCATTACCCTTTGGCAAATCTTGAGCTTGGACTTCTGCAGCTCGGTCAATGACCACGTTTGCGCACCGTAGGTTAGGACAGGCAGGTTAGGATACACATGTCGATGAGTTTGCGCTTCAGATTCAGAGGAAGGTCATCCTTCATGTGCGCCTTCATGGACCAGTAGCTCTTCCAGGCATTTTCGATGCGGCGATCGATTTCCTTATCATGCCTGTTTTCCAAGCTTGCTAACTGGCCCAAGTAAATGTATTCATCGACATATAGTATTTCCTGCCCATCTACCTCGACCCTACGTTTCGTGGCATTGGTCATTATTTGTGTCTTCGACCGATTCATTTGCAGTCCAACCTCAAGACTTGCCGCGCTCAGTTCTTGGAGCATCTCTTGTAAGTCATGTGCTGTTTGGGCAAAAAGGACAATGTCATCCGCAAAACGCAAGTTAGTTAGGCGCTTGCCACCGATGTTTATGCCCCTTGTTGCCCAAGATAATGTTGTGAACACCTCCTCGAGGGTGCTTGTAAACAGAATGGGAGAGAGTGGATCACCCTGCTTGACTCCTTTCTGTATGTGAAATGCTGGACCAGTGGACTGGAGTTTTATATTGGCTGTGCTTTGGCGGTAAATGATTTTAATAAGATCAATGTATGTTTTGTGAATTTGCTGGTTTTCTAGTGATTTGAATATTGCTGAGTGCTGAAGGCTATCAAAAGCCTTTGTGTAGTCCACAAAGGCTATGTAGAGTGGTTTATGAAACTTTGTGTACTTTTCAATTATCTGGTTTAGTGTGTGTAGATGATCTGTTGTGGAGAAGCCGGGGCGAAAACCTGCTTGCTCAGGCGGCTGGTGTTGGTCTAAAATGCCACTAATGCGGTTTTGCACAACTTTTATAAACGCCTTATACAAATGCGAGATCAGGCTTATTGGTCTATAGTTGCCTATATTTGTTTTGTCCCCCTTTTTGAGTAGGAGGACAATGTTCGAGTGACACATTTGTTTCGGTATTTGGCCAGTTTGCAAAATGGTGTTGAACAGGTTGGTGATATGCGGAAGTAGGGTGGGCGCGCCGATTTTCAATGCCTCGGATGTTACTCCATCTTCTCCCGGACTTCTGTCATATTTCATCGTTTTTAAAACATTATGAACCTCTTTACCTGTTATAAATGGTATGCTGTCAGGTTTACTATAGTCTACATTTTCGGTTGTCTTAGTGTTGTCGGAGTATAGCTTTTTGTAGAAATCTGTACACACTTCCATAATTTTATCGCGGCTGTTGTGTTTGATTTTGTTTGGATCCTGAAGACAGTTAATCCAATGTTTACTTCTGAAAATTCCTTGTTTAGCGGTTCTTAATGAGGTATGTTTCTCAATTGCTGTTTGAATTAAGTATAAGTTTAATAATCTAATATCTTTTCTAATACTGCGTTTTACTTTTCTGTCAAATTTATTATACTCTTCAGTGGCTATTTTCATTTTCTCTCGTTGAGAAATAAGTTCCCTGGTGTCTTTTGAGAGTTTTGCTTTATTTTTAACAGTGTTTTGGATAGTCTTGCTGCCTAACTCTAACCCTTTATTATCGCTTTGTACTCGTATTGATCATTAACGTCTTCTATTTCATTTATTCCCAATATAGAAAATTGGTTTGAGAGTGCAAGGTTGAAGTTTTCTGAATTTTGAATAAGGATTTGTTTTGAATGTTGTCTAATTTTATTTCTAAATAATTTGTTTCGGTGGATTTTGAAGTTAAACTTAATTTTTGCGCGGATAGGTCGGTGATCAGATCTATATTTTATTTTATTGATTGCGTTGACATCTTTAACTATATGTAAATCCGAAGTAAGCACAAAATCTATCTCGTTACGCATGTTTCCACCAGGAGATACCCATGTCCACCTTCTTTGTGGTTTTTTCTTATAGAAACTATTAGCAACGCTCATATTCTGTCCTAAAGCAAATTGGATCAGTCTTGTACCTCGCTCATTGCGGTCTCCTAAGCCAAATTGGCCGAGTATGGTGTCGCTATCTGTTGCTTGTCTTATACCTAGTTTTGCATTGAAGTCACCGAGGACAATATTCCATGTACCTCGGTTTTCTTCACAGGCTATGTTAACCAAGTCATAGAAAGATTCAAGATCTTCGATCGAGTGTGCAGAAGTTGGTGCATAGACTTGAGCAACTGTCAATGTAGTTTTGGGGGTCACTCGAAATCTTAGTGTAGCAATTCGTTCGGAATAGCCCTTAAATTCGATAATATTATCCTTCCACTTCTTTGCCACCAGGAACCCCACACCGTGATGTCCACTAGTTTCACCGAAGTTAAAGAATATGTTATCATCACGTTCTTCTGTATGTTCGCCTAGTCTTCTGACTTCTCCTAGGCCAACAATGTCCCAATTGATGTTTTGTAGGGCGTTTTCTAGTTCTATCAAGCGCTCTTTTTCCATGAGCGTTGTAGGAGCGAGCACGTACGTTGTAAGTAAGGATGTTGAGTGTATCGGTGTCCTTTATAACGTGAGCCGGGGTCGTTTGACGGTAGGATCTCGCCCGGAGATTCATAGCTCCCCTGACTCCAGGGTTGGTATGGCGCCCGTCAACGCCAGCACAACCGCTGGAGTCACCGGGCACTTGGGGCCTTGGTTGGTTGTGTCTATTCATGGTTGAGGGGTTTGGACTATGACCCACCACGCTGGTCCAATTGCGGGTTGGTGGGTGGTTTCGCCAGAGCCTTGTTCGTTGGTCAGCAGGGTGCACCACGGGCAGGTAAGGTTGGCTTGAGTGCCGAAAGATGTTGTTTGGCACCCCTTATACCCCCCTTATACCATTAACTACCATATAAAATTTAAAATTTTCAAACAAACCCTAAAATATCAACGAAACAGCCTATAAAAATAGATTAGAAAATCATATTAATTCATCATGTAAGTACATAAGCGGCATCGTGTCAAAGGCGCCGCCGATTTACGTAAAAAATGATTTATTGGAAATGTAACGATTACTGGATTAATATTCAAAACACCGGTGCTTCTGAGTGTAATTTTTCAATATAAAGTGAAACATGGTGCTTATTAATTATACTCATTGTTATAGTGTATGGATACTATAATAATTATTAGGCATTAAGAGGTTGATTTTTTATAGCAGAATAGTATACGTCAAATCGGATCTATTAGATTTTATTAGTAGACTTAGCCCGGCTTGCATAACGATACCTAAATGTAATTAGCGATTAAAGTGGTTTTAATAAGTTGTATTTGTAAATACATACGGTACATTACTGCAGCGGCCAGCAAAAGAGCATTGATGGAAGAACGTATCGTAAGTCCATCGATGCCTAGTTGTTCGAAAAAAAAAGAAATAATAATATACCAATAGATTGATTTTTATCCGCCAATTAATGTTACTCGGAGGTCGTGAAATAGGCACTTTGCCTATATGGCGTTGCACCCATCATTGCCCTGACATTAAAAGAATAAGTCTCATATTTTTTTCATTGACTGTACACTAGTCCCTTGGCTACAGCGTGTATTTTTAAGTGCGTAAAGCCGCCATTAAAATCCTAGATTACTCGTAAGCAATAATAAACACATAAATAATATTGTATTTCGCAAAAAGATCGCATAGCACCGCCTATTGACATTTAACTCTTTCATTTTGGATGCACCGCCTCGCCTGCCACCATTTTGTTTTTACTCAATAAAAACACAAGGAGTGAGAAAGTGTTACAATCCACTGCGAAATAAAGGAACAATGGACCGTAATACACTGAAATCCAGTACATTATCAAGGTTGTCTAGAAGATATCGCTCAAAGTGACAATACCTCCGATTGTAGGCACTTCGTGATTAAACAAGTTAATGTTAACATTTATGTAGTAGGTATCTATACAATAAAGTGTTTAATACTTTATTATTATCATACATTGCTAACAGAAAAAAACTTAGTCCAAACGCAGCGCGGTATTTTTTTGCACGCGATTTTTTTTTTCTGGAAGCAGACTCTATTTTTTTTGCGTTAGGTCTAAGCACGCCTCTGGATAATAAAATATTTCTCTGACTGCGGTATCAAATATATATCCTACGATCATATAACCTCCAAAGGGCACTAGCAAGACGATAACAAATTATGTTAAATGACTTTTTTTTACTTAAACAATTAGATTTTCGTTAGATCTCAACTTCACCCAATGGTTAGCGTTAATGTGGTCTAAGATCAAGCAGAAAGATTAGGAACCTATTCACTCGTATCTGATGATCGCAGGATTTATCTATGTAGGTAAGTACCTGGTCAATGGTCAAAAATGGTCAAAAAACAATGGTTTTTTCCCATCTCAAAAAAAGTCCAACGCGCATAAAGAAGTTTTCACTTCAAAAGTCAATTTCGCGTAAAAGTAAGTACAGCACAGCCGTACACGTCCACTAAAGTATTTTATTTCTTTTTATGTTTGCATCGAGCACAGTAATTGACAGATGCGGTCTTCGATTTGTGCATTTTACCTGTTTTTTTCTACGTGTTCTTTGTGTTGTTTTAACTTGTTTTCTGTGTTCACTTGTAAGTGACGCTATTAAAAATGCTCCCGGAAGGTTGTGTATTTATTTATGACAGGATTAATGTTGACATGAATATGACGTGTGTGGTATTTTGCGTACTAATTGGAAGTGACTATGTAGTTTGTATGGCTAGTGGCCAACCCCAGTGTCAGATTGTTGATGCGACTTCTTGGTTGAACTATTTTATTATTAAGTAAATACTAATATTATAAATTCGAAAGTATCTCTGTGTCTCTCTCTGTTTGTTACGTTTTCACGACTAAACGGCTAGAACGATTTCCATGAAATTTGGTACACAGATAGATTATGACCAGGATTGGGACATAGTCTACTTTTTACTTGACTGCGCAAAAGTAGGGTAATGTTTTTATTGAAAAACCACGCGGCTTCGCGCCGGTACGGTGGTTCAGCTAGTAGGTAATTTGTAAACAAGTAAAGATACATAGATAACCCTTAATTTAACTATTGGTTCGCCCCGAACTGAGATATTGCGAGTCTCCCAAAAGACAAAAAAAGTATATTCTTAGGGCGACTCTCGCAACGATGCTTAAATGGCTAAATATGATTTAAGGAGTTGTCATATCATACAAATACGTAAAATTTAAACATGTTTAGTCGCTTAATACTTTTAGGGATTTTTGTGCAAGCCGGCTCTATCTTTGACTAATAAAATAGTGCCACGAAAAAACAACCAACTTAATTGACCTACAGTTTCATTCAAATTACAGGTAACGGGAGTTCATGTTAATTGATTATTCTTTTTTTGGGGTAGAAAATGCAGTTATTCGAATTTCAGACTTTTCCCTATATTTGTGTCACTAAAGCTACACGTACACCAAATTTCAGCACTGTGGGGTCACTGGTGCACCCTGTAACTTAAAAAACTACAAGGTTTAAACTAAAACAAACGAGATCGAAATGTACTCACAAATACCTTTTATTAAACGTGCGACTTGACTGGATAGTCCCATTTTGTTTTTTTACCCCTCTTGAACCCCAATATCTAAACCAACCCCCCCCCCCCACATTTTTAACTCATTTAGTCTCACCAAAATTGTGCCATCACTACCTACCTATACACCAAATTTCACGATGATCGGATAAACGCTTCGAAAGTTATCCTCGGACAAACAAACATACGTACATACAACGCCGATTTTCCCAAGTTGATGTAGAGTTTTCGCTTCGCTCGATCAATTACAACACATACAGAAATATTTGACCATAGGGACAAAGTTACAACTATTGACATAGCAAACAAATACGTAAATCTTAAATAAATTGTATTTTCAAAGAAAATTTACAGTATTCATAAGCGAATTAAAAAAATGACCTTTCAGTGATTTTTACGTCAGAATTCCATCATTTTTCAACCGATTAAGAAAATTATTTTTTATTATAATAATATATGATATACTTTCAAATTTGTCCCATAGAAATTTTACCATTATCGGTTAAGTACTTAGTGTTATTTTTTTGTTATAAGTCAAAGAAGCGTTTACCCTTCCATAGCCCCATCACACAAATGGGTAGGTTGAAGGATCCCTTCTTAAGGCCCTTCCTAGGGCACAATAATCAGTCAAATAAATTCGATTACGTGAACCGAGTTATTCATTCTAAGAGATGTGATATCACTCCGAAAACTGTCCGAAAATTTGTGGATTTATTGAATTTGGAATAAGGATGTTGACTACTATCTTGTTTATCTGGTATGTTTTAGTACCTTGCTCTGTTTACGTTTTGTCAGTGCAAGTGCAAAACTTGTCAGATAGACAAATGACGTTTAAGTTAAATAAAATCGTTAAAATACCTCGACTAAATTGAGAAACCAGAGAAATTGCGTAATTTTAATGGTTTTGTCAAATTTATCGAACAATAAATTTGCTATGTAAGTTTTTACTTGCACTGATGGTCAAAGAAAATGTTAGTTTATTTATGATACAAATAATTACAATTATAAAAATCACTAGCAAACAAAAAATCTTACCATGATATAAATATTGGCTACAATAGAGCGATAGCCTTAAAGAAGAAAGTAGGTACGTACAAAACTGTCTTTATACATGTTTTGTTATGTATGACATTAAATGAAAACACGGCTAGGGCTAGTGGCAAGTATTGTAGTAAAATAGTTTTATTTCAAATTAATTACCATAGAAAATTTTAAATTTTCAGGCAAACTTAATATCAAGTCCTAAAATATCAATGAAATAGTCCGTATAAAATATGTTAACAAATCATATTCATTCATCATGAGTTACCTGTTAAACTGACTAAGTGGCATCGTTCGACAAAAATTGTTATTGGAAATATATCGATTACTGGATAAATATCCAAGCTACCGGTATTAAACCAACCTCTAAAATCAGTGAATACTATTCCGGATATGAGTATTTTAAATGAATGTCGTACGTAACAAAACAGGTTGTATGAAGTTTCGGACTCCGAATTTCACTCTACACACCGCAAGTCCCATCTCTAGTGTGTGTAGTATAAATCGATGAAAGGCTCTACTATATCAGTGCCTTACTGCCAAATTATACGGTGTTGGACCCTGACATCGCCATCACCCCTATACTCACGATTGTCAACCCTATTGGTGACACAGCGTACATTATTCAGTAGGCTAACGTCTGAGAAGTAACAAAATATTGTTTTTTAGTCATTTATTAAGACATTTCTTATCATTATGTTTATACTGTTATCTCTTCGCTAATACATTTTTATACCAGCGCCCTCTGGCGAGTTAACACCATAACACCTATCTAAGAACCATCGCCGATGAACCACAAACCTTTTACAGAAAACCGTACCGGAGATAAATGAAAACATTCGTTTTTTGCGCACGCAATCAACCGCTTATGTTGAAAAATATCGCATTTATAAAAATACTAAAAATATAATACCATAGACATAGACCAGCGCTGTGGCATATTAATATGCCGGAGTATCATGCTGAGCTGAGCACCAATTCATCCCCACACAGAGCTTTTAAGTTTGTTAGTGCTTAGATTAGATTTTATTGCTGTTGGGTTTTATTTTTCTTTATTACTGTGTGTTTTTTGAACAAAATGTTTTCTTTCATTCTTTCTTCTTTCTAATTGGTCGAGCGAAGCAAGATCTCCGAACCAACTTGGGCAAATCGGCGTTGTATGTATGTATGTTTGTTTGTCTGAGGATAACTTTCGAAGCGTTTATCCAATCATCGTGAAATTTGGTATATAGGTACGTAGTGATAGCACAATTTTGGTGTGACTAAATGATCTAAAAATGTTTGGGGGTTGTTGAGATATTGGGGTTCAAGAGGGGTAAAAAAAACAAAATAGGACTATCCGATCAAATGGCATGTTTAATAAAAGGTTTAATTAAGTACATTTTGATTCCGTTTTTATTTTTAGTTTAATCCTCGTAGTTTTTGAGTTATTAGCCATAATAAAAACAAAACTTTGACAAAATTCACAGGGTACACCAGTGACCCCACAATGCTGATATTTGGTATTCGAGTAGCTTTAGTGACACAAATATAGGCAAAAGTCTGAAATCCAGAATAACTGCAATTTCTACCCCAAAAAAGAGTAACCAATTTACATGAACTCCCGTTACCTGTAATTTGGATGAAATGTAGATCAAGTATTATGGTTAGTATTTCGTGGCACTATTTTGCTAGTCAAAGATTACAAATAATATTTTTTTGTTTTTATGAGAGACCCGCGAGATCTCAGTTCGGGGCGAACTACTAGTAATAATAATCATCATCATATCTGCCAAAGAACGTCCACTGTTGAACTTAGGCCTCCCCCATAGAATTCCAGAGCGTTCGATATTGTCCGACCTGCACCCAACGGCTCTCAGCGACTTTTTAAATAAATAAATCAAACTATTTTATATCAGACAACTTAATAAAGCCCATATATAAAACTCTAAAACTAAAACAAACACAGAAAATATAGTAAAAACAAGAACAATTAACAGTCTTCCACCGCGGAAGGCCGTCGGTGAACTCCACTCGAGAACCTTTCTGCCCCAACGGCCGTCAGTTCTTCGAGCTATGTGCCCCACCCACTGCCACTTCAGCTTGCTAATCCTTTGTGCTTTGTCGACTTTTGTTCGTCTACGAATCTCCTCATTTCTGATTCGATAACTATAGTCTGATAACTAATATTTTAAATGCGAAAGTTTGAATGTTTGTTTATTTATTTGTTTGTTACTCAATCACATCGTAACGGCTAAACCGATTTCGATGAAATGTTGTATGTACATAGACTATAACCTGGAGTAACACATAGGCTACTTTAAATTGGCAAACCACGCGAACCCAACGCAGGCGGAAGCTAGTACTTAATAATTCTAATAATATTTATCTCAAAACTAGGACCCTAGAATAGTAATTCCCTGTTCAGTAATGCACCTTATTCTTCTAACAACCTTGAAAGTTTCACAGGTCATAATGTCCTTGACAACTATGAGTACTTGAATCCAAAACCCGCTTGCCATCCAATGCCAACTTCAACTCACAACTTGCGTTTTACGAAGCGTCTTGAACTTCACAGTTCAGCATCTTGTTTGCGAACTTGATCTTTAGGTACTGTTTCAATTCACGCCAAATAACTTTGCAGCTGGGTATTAAAGATAGTCAGCGACATAAATAAAATATTACTGGACATGTTACACAACGCTATCTAGCCCCAATACATACTTATCATATATAGAATAACATCCAGACAACATCCGGAACAAATATCTGTTGATATTTATTCCGGGTCTGGTTGTTACATATTTACAAAAAAAAAATAGTATTCTATCAATTATCTGGTTCCCATAGCACAAGGTCTGTTAAGTTTGGGCCTAGATAGTGTTGTGTGAAATAACCAGCAATATTTATTTATTATTATTATTTATTTATCATGCAAACATTCGCTCCGTGGCGGGAATCGAACCCGCTCCTACGGCTCCTACTGCGCCATGGAGGTCGTCATCATAATCAACAGATGAAAAAATAAATTGTTGTATTTCTGCATAAAAAGATTCGGTTCGTCTTGCAGAAACAAATAATTCTGAAAAATATTCAGAAGTTAGATTTCTACTAAAGTTTACTTAACTGTGACAAACATTGAAATGAGGGTTGTCGAAATGGTTAACGTCGTCAAAAACATGTAACACTGTTGTTTTACTACAGAAATAATTTAACTGAATCCTCAGAGTAACAAACCAAGAACAGATCTCGGTAAATAGCTATAGGTACGAACAGTTTAGTAATATCATCATCATCAATCTACAGCAGTCTACTGCTGGACGTAGGTCTCTCCTAGGGTGCGCCATTGAGCCCGATCTACATTTCTTCTCATCCAATCTTTGCCAGCCAAAGCGCGCTAATCGTCACTCCAACTAGCCGGAGGGCGTCCTACACTCCACTTGCCTAGACGTATATACTGAGTCATATGTGCCTAGGAACTATACAATCTGATCCCACCATCTCTCTTCCATCAAAGAACAAGCAGGCGCACGGCTCAGTACCCTCCGTACCTAGTTGATATACCACCCATTCGCGCACACCGTTGTTGTTTTACGTTCTTGATGTGTACAGCTGAAGTATGGAACATTTTGCCGTCGTCTGTTTTTCCTAAAGAATAAAATCCGGGCCTCATTAAGGTAAGAGTAAATAGGTTTCTTCTACATCTTCGTGCTTCATCTTAAACCACATAATCGCTTACCATTAGGTGATATTGTGCTCAAACGAAGTTCTATACAGTTAAAAAAATATGGTCTCCACTCGTAGAAACCAGACGCACCTTACTAGATAATATATTACTGTACAATATACTAAATAGAATTTTTCAAACTATCGCAATCACTGTATCTACATAATTACTGATTTAAACGGGTATTTATCACGTATATACTTTTTTATTTGTTATCCCGACGTTTCGACTATCTTGCAATAGTGGTCGCAGGCAGAATGGAGTACTGGGAGCTACCATCGAGAAGTGATGGCAGCTGCAGAAACTACCCTCACTTGCTCTTCAGAATTAGAAATGTCCTCGTTCATATTACGACACACATACACTAACCGTATCTACGCACTGAAATGAGCGATCACGACGCACACACCTAATAATCACCGGGTTCGTTGCTGAGAGTTTATAGCCATCTTCACTATTGAAATTTGGATATATCTTGATTTCAATCAAACGTAACAAACAGAGAGAAAGAGAGAGACAGAGTTACTTTCAAATTTGTAATAATATATTAGTATGAATTATTTTGTACCACGCATTCGCTAACTAGTATACATAATTCCCACGTCACTTCGCATGTTTGCCCGTATCCGGCGGAAGTGGTGTAAGGCAATCCTTCCGCCTTTCAGTGCTCGTCTCGGATGTGCTGACATAGTCTATGGGCACGCCAAGAGCATACAATGTCAATGCTTGTTATGTAACTGGTTCTCTGCTGGTATTTCCGGGAAATTATTAGAATGCAACTGCATTGGGTGAATGGAAAAATATGACACAATGCATAATTAACGATATCATCATCATACAAGCCATTGGACGTCCACTTCGGAACATAGGCCTCCCCCATAGAATCCTAGAGTGATCTTGTGCGATCTAGACCCAATGGCTCCCAGCAACCTTTATCTGGTTCCCACAGTACAAGGTTTGATTAGTTTGGGGCTTAATAGCACTGTGTGATATGTCCAGTATTATTTTTTTATTAATCAGGTCGTCTTTCCATTTAGTGGGGGACGTCCTACGCTGCTCTTTCCAGTGGGTGGTTTCCACTCGAGAAACTTTCTGCCCCAATGGCCGGGCCTCAGTTGCTAATCCTATGGGGTATATCAGTAACCATGGTTTATCTACGATTCTCCTCATTTCTGGAGATCCGTAGAGAAACACCAAGCATAGGGTTCGATTCCCGCCGCGGAACAAATGCTTGCATGATCTACAGTTATTTGTTCCGGGTCTGGTTGTTTTTCTATATATTATAAGTATGTATTTACAAAAACAAAATGTATATAATTATTCTATCAGTTATCTGGTTTCCATAGTAGGTACAAGCTCCGCTTATTTTGGAGGTAGATAGCACTGTGTGACATGCCCAGCAATATTTTTTATTTTTTTTTATTTACTTATGTGACACAATGTATACACTATACGATGTCTTTGGATAGTAGCGCCACATATACTCTTTAAATTCTCTCTAAGGTGTCCGAATTCGGTCGCTACTCACAGAGTGGCCATACATCTTACCTAATTGACGTTATCTGAGGCCGCAGGACGCGAGTTTTTCTTTATTTCCTTCTTTTTCAGGCGCGTTGCAGTCACTGTATATATTTAAGAGAAGTAATTTAGAATTTGGGTCTTACCAAAAAAAAATTTAAATACTGTTAGCGTGTGTTTAAAAAAATCCTATACAAAAATTGGTATGATTTTAAGCACGCGTTAAAAGGTTGTTTAACTTTTTTGTGGTAACAAAAAATGTACCCATTCCGTCCAATGTTCGGCTGGTAGAGATCGCTATTCAGCGTTAAGACCGCCAATTGTATCACATAGTCTTACGGTGTTCTTTTAGTTGTATTGTTTTATGATTTCATATAATTCAGTAAATTTCAAAAAAGAAAAACTACGAGCCTTACAGTTGTCGCATATGATGTGTAACATCTGACCACCGCGCGCGCTCATTGGTCAAATCAAATAGCGCGCGCTCATTGTCCAAAGCGCTTCCCCGGTTTCCTGTTACACATTTCCGTCTCTTTTGCCAAAATCACTCCCAACAAACCGAGAGGAAAGATGTTACACATCAATTATCTAATCAAATCTAATCTAATGTGTATGAAGTTTGACGTTAAGGTGACTTTACAGGCTCGTTAAACAGGTATACTTAATCGAACATTAATAACAATTTATCGTTCTTTAGCCCAGCAGTGAGTGAAGTCAGGCTGTGCATGATGATAATGAAGTTAATAACGATTTATCGGAAAATTTTATGAACTTGCACTGCTTAAAGTTAATATTGTTTTTAACGTTATTTTTAAGTAGCATAAACAGTTTTTAAACAAAATTTGGGCAGTTTGTTTACAAACATTTTATAAAAACTAACTGACCCGCACGCGGCTTCGCACGGGTTGTGTTTCAATAAAACATTACCCTCATTTTGCGCAGTTAGCTAAAAAGTAGCCTACGTCCTTTCCCAGGACATATGATATCTCCTTGCGAAATTTCATTACGATACGTTAAGCCGTTTAGTCGTGTAAAAGTAACAAACAAACCAACAAACAAACAGAGTTATTACACATATAAACCTTTCTCTTGAATCACTCTATCTATTGCTGAAAATTGCATTATAATCCGTTGAGTAGTTTAAAATAGCTAAACGAACAGACAGCGGAAGCGACTTCATTTTATACTATGTAAAGATTTGGCTGAAGTTAAAGGAATATTTATGACACTAATTAAGTACCTACTTTTCAAAATATATAAACACACTCTCAACTGAAAATCCCAGGCGTGTTATAAAACACAAGTAATTTTATTCACTCTCTTTCCCGATCAGCGCCTCACTACCGGAAGGATAACTTTTACCGCAATCCGAACTTTTACTGCAACATTTCTACGTTGTATTTTTATTATATTTCACTGGTCGACAGTTTCCGATACAGAAAAATGACAGAGGGCCATTTTTATTGAGTTTTCCTCTTCGAACAACAAATACAAGTTAGATAAGACGTCTTTTAAAGACTTATAACTGTCTACGAAATTTCAACCAAAACTGCCTTTTCGAATTTTCTTATCCACGGGGCTATGTCGGTCGACGACTTTCGTTTGCTTACGCATCTCCTCATTAATGATTAGAATTAATAAACCAATAATTAATCCCGCGAATGAGATCTCAAAATCTAATTGGGCAAATTGGCGTTGTACGAGCATGTATGTATGTTTGTTTGTCCGAGGATAACTTTCAAAGCGTAGATCCGATTATCGTGAAATTGGATATATATTAGAAAGGTCGTGTTTGCACAATTCTGGTGTGACTAAATGAGCTAAAAATGTGGGGGATTGTTGAGATATTGGGGTTCAAGAGGGGTAAATAAATCAAAATGAGACTAACAGGTCAAATGGGACTCTAATGAAAGGGGTTCATAAGTACATTTCGACCCTGTATTTATTTTTAGTATAACCTTTGTAGTTTTTGAATTATTAGCCACACTAAAAACGGAACTTTTACAAAATTTACAGGGTACACCAGTGATCCCACAGTGCTGAAGTTTGGTATTAATGTAGCTTTAGTGACACATATATAGGAAAAAGTCTGAAATTTAGAATTACTGCAATTTCTGATCTGATTCGCGATCAATGCTTCGAAAGTTATCCTCGGACAAACAAACATACATACTTACAACGCCGATTTGCCCAAGTTGATTTGGAGGTCTCGCTTCGGTCGATCAAAAAGTGTAACTTAAAAATACTTACGGGAAAATTTCTAATAATCCCAATAATAATTAATCTTCAAATAGGGACTCAGGTTTTCAGGTTCAGGTTCAGGTGTTTTTGCATCGTCTTCTTACTGAGCTTTTTTTTTATGTTTATATTTTAAAGTCCTAGGAGTCTTCAAGTCGCGGGTGAATAGATTTCTTCTAGGCAAGCGTAGACTGCATTATCGCTTACCATCAAGCGAGATCGTGGTCAAACGCTAGCCTATATTAAATACTAGCTGTAACGGACGATCAAAGACGGGGCAGGATCGAATCTAGATTTGAAATGTATTAGGTAGTTATAAGATCGCATCAGATTCAAATGTTAACAGGTAGCTAAGATTGTAACAGTTTAAACTTGTAAAGGTCAAAAGAGTGAGATAGCTACATGTAAGTCCCCGTCTAACTTTGCTGGAAACTTCGATGTATTAAGAATTGTATAACATGACTAGAGGTTGCGTTGTGCGCGAGCTGCTCGCAGCTCGCGTGTTTTTCTTTTAGTCGAATAAGTAATTAAAGAGGATATCGAGCTGTTAAAAGCCATCAAAGAGGATATCCATGTGTAAGAAGCAGTCAAAGACGATATCGAAATGGAAGAAGCAATCAAATCAAATAGGATTTCCAAGTGGAAGCAGCAATTAAAGAGGATATTGAAGTGAAAGAAGCAATCAAATAGGATATCGAAGCAGCAGAAACAATCAAAGAGGAAATTAAAGTTGAGTAAGCAATCAAAGAGGATACCGAGGTGGTAAGAGCATTCTAAGAGGATGACGAAGTAAAAAAGCAATCAAAGACGATATCGAAGTGGAAGAAACAGTCAAAAACGATATCGAAGTGGAAGAAGCAATCAAAGAGGATATTGAAGTGAAAGAAGCAATCAAATAGGATATCGAAGCAGCAGAAACAATCAAAGAGGAAATTAAAGTTTAGTAAGCAATCAAAGAGGATACCGAGGTGGTAAGAGCATTCTAAGAGGATGACGTAGTAAAAAAAGCAATCAAAGACGATATCGAAGTGGAAGAAACGGTCAAAAACGATATCGAAGTGGAAGAAGCAATCAAAGAGGATATTGAAGTGAAAGAAGCAATCAAATAGGATATCGAAGTAGCAGAAACAATCAAAGAAGAAATTAAAGTTGAGTAAGCAATCAAAGAGGATACCGAGGTGGTAGAAGCGTTCTAAGAGGATGACGAAGTGAAAAAAGCAATCAAAGACGATATCGAAGTGGAAGAAACAGTCAATGACGATATCGAAGTGGAAGAAGCAATCAAAGAGGATATCGAAGTGGAAGAAGCAATCAAAGAGGATATCGAAGTGGAAGAAGCAATCAAAGAGGGTATCGAAGTGGAAGAATTCATCACAGAGGATATCGAAGTGAAAATGCTATCAAAAACGATATCGAAGATGAAGACGCAATCAAAGAGAATATTGCAGTGCAAGAAGCAATCTAAAGGAAATCGAAGATGACATCGAATTGGTAGAAGCAATAAAAGAGGATATCAAAGAAGAAGAAGCAATCAAAGAGGATATCGAGCTGTTTAAAGTTATCGAAGAGGATATCCATGTGTAAGAAGCAGTCAAAGACGATCGAAATGGAAGAAGCAATCAAATCAAAGAGGATATCCAAGTGGAAGCAGCAATCAAAGATGATATCGAAGTGGAAGAAGCAATCAAAGAGGATATTGAAGTGAAAGAAGCAATCAAATAGGATATCGAAGTAGCAGAAACAATTAAAGAGGAAATTGAAATTGAGTAAAAGACGTCGAGGACAATGATAAAAATAAAAAAAGGTTTCACCAAAAACTTATACCTACTAATATTTTGTAAAAGTTTCCTCGAACTATCTCTTCCCGTTTAAAAGATACGAGCGATTTAAGTTTTGTATGAAAACCCATAATTTTGTGGAGTGGAAATTGAAGTAAAAGAAGCAATTGAAGAAGACATATAAGTATAAAAAGACATTAAAAAGGATATCAAAGTGGAAGAAGCAAAAATAGAGGATATCGAGGTGAAAGAAGCATTCAAGGAGGAAGACCAAGTGAGAGAAGCATTCAAAAAGGATGTCAAGAGCAATAATGGTATTAAAAAAACTATTCCACCAAAAATTAGTACCAATATTTTGTAAAAGTTTGCTAGGCGTAACTGTTCCCGTTTAGAAGATACGAGCGATTTAAGATTTGTATTAAAATCCATAATTTTGTAGAGTGGAAATTGTAGTAAAAGAAGCAATTGAAGAAAATATATAAGTAGAAAAAGCAATTAAAAAGGATATCAAAGTGGAAGAAGCAAAAATAGAGGATATCGAGGTGAAAGAAGCATTCAAAAAGGATTTCAAGATCAATGATGGTAATAAAAAAATACTCGACCAAAAATTTGTACCAATATTTTGTAAAAGTTTGCTAGGCGTAACTGTTCCCGTTTAGAAGATACGAGCGATTTAAGATTTGTATTAAAACCCATAATTTTGTAGAGTGGGAATTGAAGTAAAAGAAGCAATTGAAGAAAATATATAAGTAGATAAAGCAATTAAAAAGGATATCAAAGTGGAAGAAGCAAAAAAAGAGGATATCGAGGCGAAAGAAGCATTTAAAGTGGAAGACGAAGTAAGAGAAGCATTCAAAACGGATGTCAAGGGCAATGATGGTATTAAAAAAACTATTCCACCAAAAATTTGTACCAATATTTTGTAAAAGTTTGCTAGGCGTAACTGTTCCCGTTTAGAAGATACGAGCGATTTAAGATTTGTATTAAAACCCATAATTTTGTAGAGTGGGAATTGAAGTAAAAGAAGCAATTGAAGAAAATATATAAGTAGATAAAGCAATTAAAAAGGATATCAAAGTGGAAGAAGCAAAAAAAGAGGATATCGAGGCGAAAGAAGCATTTAAAGTGGAAGACGAAGTAAGAGAAGCATTCAAAACGGATGACAAGGGCAATGATGGTATTAAAAAAACTATTCCACCAAAAATTTGTACCAATATTTTGTAAAAGTTTGCTAGGCGTAACTCTTCCCGTTTAGAAGATACGAGCGATTTAAGATTTGTATTAAAACCCATAATTTTGTAGAGTGGAAATTGTAGTAAAAGAAGCAATTGAAGAAAATATATAAGTAGAAAAAGCAATTAAAAAGGATATCAAAGTGGAAGAAGCAAAAATAGAGGATATCGAGGTGAAAGAAGCATTCAAAGCGGAAGACGAAGTAAGAGAAGCATTCAAAAAGGATCTCAAGGGCAATGATGGTATTAAAAAACTATTCCACCAAAAATTAGTACCAATATTTTGTAAAAGTTTGCTAGGCGTAACTCTTCCCGTTTAGAAGATACGAGCGATTTAAGATTTGTATTAAAACCCATAATTTTGTAGGGTCGATATTGAAGTAAGAGAAGTAATTGAAGAAAATAGAAAAAAACAATTCAAAAGTATATTGAAGTAAAAATGCCATCAAAGAGGATTTCGAAATTATAGAAACAATTAAAGAGGATATCAATGTGAAAGAAACATTCGAAAACGAAAAGGAACTGAGAGAAGAATTCAAAATGATAGCAAGGGCGATGATGACCGTAAAATAACGATTCCACCAAAAATTTGTTCTACAAAAAAAATTGATTTTCCAAAATGATCACAGTGGATGTTGCATAATAAAAAAAAATTGACGTTCCAAAATGATCATGTGGATGAGGCATAATTTAAAAAAAATGATGTTCCAAAATGATCACAGTGGATGATGCATAATAAAAAAAAAATTGACGTTCCAAAGTGATCATTGTGGATGAGGCGTAATTAAAAAAATGATGTACCAAAATGATCACAGTGGATGTTGCATAATACAAAAAAATAATAATTGACGTTCCAAAGTGATCATTGTGGATGAGGCATAATTAAAAAAAATGATGTTCCAAAATGATCACAGTGGATGATGCATAATAAAAAAAAAATTGACGTTCCGAAGTGATCATTGTGGATGAGGCATAATTAAAAAAAATTATGTGTTGCATAATAAAAAAAAAATAATTGACGTTCCAAAGTGATCATTGTGGATGAGGCGTAATTAAAAAAATGATGTACCAAAATGATCACAGTGGATATTGCATAATAAAAAAAAAATTGACGTTCCGAAGTGATCATTGTGGATGAGGCATAATTAAAAAAAATGATGTACCAAAATGATCACAGTGGATGTTGCATAATAAAAAAAATTGACGTTCCAAAGTGATCATTGTGGATGAGGCATAATTAAAAAAAAATGATGTACCAAAATATCACAGTGGATGTTGCATAATAAAAAAAAAATTGACGTTCCAAAGTGATCATAGTGGATGAGGCATAATTGAAAAAAATGATGTTCCAAAATGATCACAGTGGATGATGCATAATAAAAAAAATAAAATAATTGACGTTCCAAAGTGATCATTGTGGATGAGGCATAATTAAAAAAAATGATGTACCAAAATGATCACAGTGGATGTTGCACAATAAAAAAAAATTGACGTTCCAAAGTGATCATTGTGGATGAGGCATAATTAAAAAAAATGATGTACTGAAATGATCACAGTGGATGTTGCATAATAAAAAAAAATTGACGTTCCAAAGTGATCATTGTGGATGAGGCATAATTAAAAAAAATGATGTACCAAAATATCACAGTGGATGTTACATAATAAAAAAAAAAATTGACGTTCCAAAGTGATCATTGTGGATGAGGCATAATTAAAAAAAATGATGTACCAAAATGATCACAGTGGATGTTGCATAATAAAAAAAATTGACGTTCCAAAGTGATCATTGTGGATGAGGCATAATTAAAAATAAATGATGTACCAAAATATCACAGTGGATGTTGCATAATAAAAAAAAAATTGACGTTCCAAAGTGATCATTGTGGATGAGGCATAATTAAAAAAAATGATGTACCAAAATGATCACAGTGGATGTTGCATAATAAAAAAAAATTGACGTTCCAAAGTGATCATTGTGGATGAGGCATAATTAAAAAAAATGATGTACCAAAATATCACAGTGGATGTTGCATAATAAAAAAAATTGACGTTCCAAAGTGATCATTGTGGATGAGGCATAATTAAAAAAAATGATGTACCAAAATATCACAGTGGATGTTGCATAATAAAAAAAATAATAATAATTGACGTTCCAAAGTGATCATTGTGGATGAGGCATAATTAAAAAAAATGATGTACCAAAATATCACAGTGGATGTTGCATAATAAAAAAAAAAAATTGACGTTCCAAAGTGATCATAGTGGATGAGGCATAATTGAAAAAAAAATGATGTTCAAAAATGATCACAGTGGATGACGCATAATAAAAAAAAAAATGACGTTCCAAAGTGATCATTGTGGATGAGGCATAATTTAAAAAAATGATGTACCAAAATGATCACAGTGGATGTTGCATAATAAAAAAAAATAATTGACGTTCCAAAGTGATCATTGTGGATGAGGCATAATTAAAAAAATGTGGATGTTCCAAAATAAACATGATAAACGTTGGATACTAAAAAAAAAAAAAAATTAGATGTTCCAAAATGATGATGATGACCTTTGCAAAAACTATGAAAGTTGTCTCATGCCCCTCCACCAACATTATATAGAATTAAGCAAATTTACAGTAATTTTATAGTACACACAAGCCATGGGCTCCCTACAAAAACAGTATGAAAATTACGGCAAACGAAATATACGGTTTACGGTATTCATACAGAAATATTTTGTATGGGACAATTTTTTTTTTGTATGAAAGACAATTTTTTTTTCATGGAACCGGATATAAAAAAATGTCCTCTGCAACATTAGTTTTTGCACCAACGCTCTAAGACCTATACTTTCCGAGATACGAGGTCGATGGGAGCGAATGGGGAACAAAAGGGGTACTTTAGGATTTATTCCCAACTCATCGGAACTCCCTCTATACGATCCCACCAAACATTTTCACCCTACGAGGTGGCATCTGGGAGAACAAACATGTCAATGAGTCAGTCAGTCAGTCAGTGAGTGGTAATCGAGCTTTATATAATATAACTAGAGGTTGCGTTGTGCGCGAGCTGCTCGCAGCTCGCGTGTTTTTCTTTTAGTCGAAGAAGTAATTAAAGAGGATATCGAGCTGTTAAAAGCCATCAAAGAGGATATCCATGTGTAAGAAGCAGTCAAAGACGATATCGAAATGGAAGAAGCAATCAAATCAAAGAGGATTTCCAAGTGGAAGCAGCAATCAAATATGATATCGAAGTGGAAGAAGCAATCAAAGAGGATATTGAAGTGAAAGAAGCAATCAAATAGGATATCGAAGTAGCAGAAACAATCAAAGAGGAAATTAAAGTTGAGGAAGAAATCAAAGAGGATACCAAGGTGGTAGAAGCATTCTAAGAGGATGACGAAGTAAAAAAAGCAATCAAAGACGATATCGAAGTGGAAGAAGCAATCCAATGGATATTGAAGATGAAGAAGGAATAAAAGAGGATATCGAAGCGGAACAAGCAATCGTAAAGGATATCAAAGTTAAAGAAGCAATCAAAGAGGATACCAATGTGGAAGAAGCAATCAAAGAGGATATCGAAGTGGAACAAGCAATCAAAGAGAAAAAAATTGGATGTTCCAAAATGATCATGATAATGGTTGTATAAAAAAATTGAACGTTGCAAAAAAGATCATGATGAACGTTGCATGAAAAAAAATCTGGACGTTCCAAAATGATCATGATTGACGTTGCATAATATAAATGTATGTTGCAAAATGATAATGATCAAAAATTTGTACTAATATTTTGTCAAAGTTTGCTAGTGCTATCTCTTCCCGTTTAGAAGATACGAGCGATTAAAGTTTTGCAAGAAAAATCATAAATTTGTTGATTGGATATCGAAGTGGAAGAAACTATCAAAGAGAATGTTGAAGTGGAAGAAGCAATCAAATAGGATATCGAAGTGGCAGAAACAATCAAAGAGGAAATTGAAGTTGAGTAAGCAATCAAAGAGGATACCGAGGCGGTAGAAGCATTCAAAGAAGATGACGAAGTGAAAAAAGCAATCAAAGACGATATCGAAATGGAAGAAGCAGTCAAAGACGATATCGAAGAGGGAGAAACAATCAAAGAGGAAATTGAAGTTGAGTAAGCAATCAAAGAGGATACCGAGGTGGTAGAAGCATTCAAAGAAGATGACGAAGTGAAAAAAGCAATCAAAGACGATATCGAAATGGAAGAAACAGTCAAAGACGATATCGAAGTGGCAGAAGCAATCAAAGAGGATATCGAAGTTAAAGAAGCAGTCAAAGATGATGTCGAAGTGGAAAAAACATTCAAAGAAGATGACGAAGTGAGAGAAGCATTCAAAAAGGATGTCAAGGATGACAATAAAAAACAGTTGCACCAAAAATTTATACCAATATTTTGTACAAGTTTGCTAGGGCTATCTCTTCCCGTTTAGAAGATACGAGCGATTGAAGTTTTGTATGAAAGACCACAATTTTGTAGAGAGCATAATGAAGTAACTGAAGCAATTAAAGAGGATATGAAAGTAGAAGAAGCATTTTAAAGGGATAACGAAGTGGAACATGCAAAAATAGAAGATGTCGAGGCGGAAGAAACAATCAAAGAGGACATCGAAGTGGAAGAAGCAATCAAAGAGGGTATCGAAGTGGAAGAAGCCATCACAGAGGATATCGAAGTGAAAATGCTATCAAAGACGATATCGAAGATGAAGACGCAATCAAAGAGAATAATGCAGTGCAAGAAGCAATCAAAAGGAAATCGAAGATGATATCGAAGTGGAAGGAGTAAACAAAGAGGATATTGAAGTGGGAGAAGCAATCAAATAGGATATCGAAGTAGCAAAAACAATCAAAGAGGAAATTGAAGTTGACTAAGGAATCAAAGAGGATACCGAGTTGGTAGAAGTATTCAAAGAGGATGACGAAGTGAAAAAAGCAATCAAAGACGATATCGAAGTGAAAGAAATAGTCAAAGACGATATCAAAATGGAACAAGCAATCAAAGCGGATATCGAAGTGGAAGAAGCAATCAAAGAGGATATCAAAGTGGAAGAAGCCATCACAGGATATCGAAGTAAAAATGCAATCAAAAACGATATCGAATATGAAGACGCAATCAAAGAAAATATTGCAGTGCAAGAAGCAATCAAACGGAAATCAAAGAGAAAGGAGCCCTTACAGAGGATACCGAAGTGAAAATGCCATCAAAGAGGATATCAAAGATGAAGAAGCAATCCAATGGATATTGAAGATGAAGAAGGAATAAAAGAGGATATCGAAGTAGAACAAGCAATCGTAGAGGATGTCAAAGTTAAATAAGCAATCAAATAGGATATCAATGTGGAAGAAGCAATCAAAGAGGATATCGAAGTGGAACAAGCAATCAAAGAGAAAAAACTTGGATGTTCCGAAATGATCATGACAATAGTTGTATAAAAAAAATTGAACGTTGCAAAAAAGATCATGATGAACGTTGCATAAAAAAAATCTGGACGTTCCAAAATGATCAGGATTGACGTTGCATAATATAAATGTATGTTGTAAAATGATAATGATCAAAAATTTGTACTAATATTTTGTCAAAGTTTGCTAGTGCTATCTCTTCCCGTTTAGAAGATACGAGCGATTAAAGTTTTGTAAGAAAAATCATAAATTTGTTGATTGGATATCGAAGTGGAAGAAATTATCAAAGAGAATGTTGAAGTGGAAGAAGCAATCAAATAGGATATCGAAGTGGCAGAAACAATCAAAGAGGAAATTGAAGTTGAGTAAGCAATCAAAGAGGATACCAAGGTGGTAGAAGCATTCAAAGAAGATGACGAAGTGAAAAAGCAATCAAAGACGATATCGAAATGAAACAAGCAGTCAAAGACGATATCGAAGTGGGAGAAGCAATCAAAGAGGATATCGAAGTTAAAGAAGCAGTCAAAGATGATGTCGAAGTGGAAAAAACATTCAAAGAAGATGACGAAGTGAGAGAAGCATTCAAAAAGGATGTCAAGGATGACAATAAAAAAACAGTTCCACCAAAAATTTATACCAATATTTTGTACAAGTTTGCTAGGGCTATCTCTTCCCGTTTAGAAGATACGAGCGATTAAAGTTTTGTAAGAAAAATCATAAATTTGTTGATTGGATATCGAAGTGGAAGAAATTATCAAAGAGAATGTTGAAGTGGAAGAAGCAATCAAATAGGATATCGAAGTGGCAGAAACAATCAAAGAGGAAATTGAAGTTGAGTAAGCAATCAAAGAGGATACCAAGGTGGTAGAAGCATTCAAAGAAGATGACGAAGTGAAAAAGCAATCAAAGACGATATCGAAATGGAACAAGCAGTCAAAGACGATATCGAAGTGGGAGAAGCAATCAAAGAGGATATCGAAGTTAAAGAAGCAGTCAAAGATGATGTCGAAGTGGAAAAAACATTCAAAGAAGATGACGAAGTGAGAGAAGCATTCAAAAAGGATGTCAAGGATGACAATAAAAAAACAGTTGCACCAAAAATTTATACCAATATTTTGTACAAGTTTGCTAGGGCTATCTCTTCCCGTTTAGAAGATATGAGCGATTCAAGTTTTGTATGAAATACCACAATTTTGTAGCGCGCGTAATGAAGTAACTGAAGCAATTAAAGAGGATATGAAGTAGAAGAAGCATTTTAAAAGGATAACGAAGTGGAACATGCAAAAATAGAAGATGTGGAGGCGGAAGAAACAATAAAAGAGGATGACGAAGTGTAACAAGCAATCAAAGAGAATATTCGAATAGTGGATGTCGCATAATAAAAAAAAATTGACGTTCCAAAATGATCATAGTGGATGAGGCATAAATAAAAAAAAATTATGTACCAAAATGATCACAGTGGATTTTGCATAATAAAAAAAAAAATTGACGTTCCAAAGTGATCATTGTGGATGAGGCATAATTGAAAAAAAAATGATGTTCAAAAATGATCACAGTGGATGTTGCATAATACAAAAAAAATGATAATAATTGACGTTCCAAAGTGATCATTGTGGATGAGTCATAATTAAAAAAAATGATGTTCCAAAATGATCACAGTGGATGATGCATAATAGATCGAAGAAGCAATCAAAGAGGATTTCGAGCTGTTAAAAGCGATCAAAAAGGATATCCATGTGTAAGAAGCAGTCAAAGACGATATCGAAATGGAAGAAGGAATCAAATCAAAGAAGATATCCAAATGGAAGCAGCAATCAAATATGATTTCGAAGTGCAAGAAGCAATCAAACAGGATATTGAAGTGAAAGCAGCAATCAAATAGGATATCGAATTAGCAGAAACTATTAAAGAGGAAATTGAAGTTGAGTAAGCAATCAAAGAGGATACCGAGGTGGTAGAAGCATTCTAAGATGACGAAGTGAAAAAAGCAATCAAAGACGATATCGAAGTGGAAGAAGCAATCAAAGAAGGTATCGAAGTGGAAGAAGCAATCTTAGAGGATATCGAAGTGGAAGAAGCAATCAAAGATGATATCGAAGTGGAAGAAGCAATCAAAGAGGATATTGAAGTGAAAGAAGCAATCAAATAGGATATCGAAGTAGCAGAAACAATCAAAGAGGAAATTAAAGTTGAGGAAGAAATCAAAGAGGATACCAAGGTGGTAGAAGCATTCTAAGAGGATGACGAAGTAAAAAAAGCAATCAAAGACGATATCGAAGTGGAAGAAGCAATCCAATGGATATTGAAGATGAAGAAGGAATAAAAGAGGATATCGAAGCGGAACAAGCAATCGTAGAGGATATCAAAGTTAAAGAAGCAATCAAAGATAAACAAGCAATCAAAGAGAAAAAAATTGGATGTTCCAAAATGATCATGATAATGGTTGTATAAAAAAAAATTGAACGTTGCAAAAAAGATCATGATGAACGTTGCATAAAAAAAAATCTGGACGTTCCAAAATGATCATGATTGACGTTGCATAATATAAATGTATGTTGCAAAATGATAATGATCAAAAATTTGTACTAATATTTTGTCAAAGTTTGCTAGTGCTATCTCTTCCCGTTTAGAAGATACGAGCGATTAAAGTTTTGTAAGAAAAATATAAATTTGTTGATTGGATATCGAAGTGGAAGAAACTATCAAAGAGAATGTTGAAGTGGAAGAAGCAATCAAATAGGATATCGAAGTGGCAGAAACAATCAAAGAGGAAATTGAAGTTGAGTAAGCAATCAAAGAGGATACCGAGGCGGTAGAAGCATTCAAAGAAGATGACGAAGTGAAAAAAGCAATCAAAGACGATATCGAAATGGAAGAAGCAGTCAAAGACGATATCGAAGAGGGAGAAACAATCAAAGAGGAAATTGAAGTTGAGTAAGCAATCAAAGAGGATACCGAGGTGGTAGAAGCATTCAAAGAAGATGACGAAGTGAAAAAAGCAATCAAAGACGATATCGAAATGGAAGAAGCAGTCAAAGACGATATCGAAGTGGGAGAAGCCATCACAGAGGATATCGAAGTGAAAATGCTATCAAAAACGATATCGACGATGAAGACGCAATCAAAGAGAATATTGCAGTGAAAGAAGCAATCAAAAGGAAATCGAAGGTGATATCGAATTGGTAGAAGCAATAAAAGAGGATATCAAAGTGAAAGAAGCAATCAAAGAGGATATCGAGCTGTTTAACGTTATCGAAGAGGATATCCATGTGTAAGAAGCAGTCAAAGATGATCGAAATGGAAGAAGCAATCAAATCAAAGAGGATATCCAAGTGGAAGCAGCAATCAAAGATGATATCGAAGTGAAAGAAGCAATCAAAGAGGATATTGAAGTGAAAGAAGCAATCAAATAGGATATCGAAGTAGCAGAAACAATTAAAGAGGAAATTGAAATTGAGTAAAAGACGTCGAGGACAAGGATAAAAATAAAAAACGGTTTCACCAAAAACTTATACTAATATTTTGTAAAAGTTTCCTCGAGCTATCTCTTCCCGTTTAAAAGATACGAGCGATTTAAGTTTTGTATGAAAACCCATAATTTTGTGGAGTGGAAATTGAAGTAAAAGAAGCAATTGAAGAAGACATATAAGTAGAAAAAGACCTTAAAAAGGATATCAAAGTGGAAGAAGCAAAAATAGAGGATATCGAGGTGAAAGAAGCATTCAAAAAGGATGTCAAGAGCAATGATGGTAATAAAAAAACTATTCGACCAAAAATTTGAACCAATATTTTGTAAAAGTTTGCTAGGCGTAACTGTTCCCGTTTAGAAGATACGAGCGATTTAAGTTTTGTATGAAAACCCATAATTTTGTGGAGTGGAAATTGAAGTAAAAGAAGGAATTGAAGAAGACATATAAGTAGAAAAAGACATTAAAAAGGATATCAAAGTGGAAGAAGCAAAAATAGAGGATATCGAGGTGAAAGAAGCATTCCAAAAGGATGTCAAGAGCAATGATGGTAATAAAAAAACTATTCGACCAAAAATTTGAACCAATATTTTGTAAAAGTTTGCTAGGCGTAACTGTTCCCGTTTAGAAGATACGAGCGATTTAAGATTTGTATTAAAACCCATAATTTTGTAGAGTGGAAATTGTAGTAAAAGAAGCAATTAAGAAAATATATAAGTAGATAAAGCAATTAAAAAGGATATCAAAGTGGAAGAAGCAAAAATAGAGGATATCGAAGTGAAAGAAGCATTCAAAAAGGATGTCAAGATCAATGATGGTAATAAAAAAAATATTCGACCAAAAATTTGTACCAATATTTTGTAAAAGTTTGCTAGGCGTAACTGTTCCCGTTTAGAAGATACGAGCGATTTAAGATTTGTATTAAAACCCATAATTTTGTAGAGTGGAAATTGTAGTAAAAAAAGCAATTAAGAAAATATATAAGTAGATAAAGCAATTAAAAAGAATATCAAAGTGGAAGAAGCAAAAATAGAGGATATCGAAGTGAAAGAAGCATTCAAAAAGGATGTCAAGATCAATGATGGTAATAAAAAAAATATTCGACCAAAAATTTGTACCAATATTTTGTAAAAGTTTGGTAGGCGTAACTGTTCCCGTTTAGAAGATACGAGCGATTTAAGATTTGTATTAAAACCCATAATTTTGTAGAGTGGGAATTGAAGTAAAAGAAGCAATTGAGAAAATATATAAGTAGATAAAGCAATTAAAAAGGATATCAAAGTGGAAGAAGCAAAAATAGAGGATATCGAGGTGAAAGAAGCATTCAAAGAGGAAGACAAAGTAAGAGAAGCATTCGAAAAGGATGTCAAGGGCAATGATGGTATTAAAAAAACTATTCCACCAAAAATTAGTACCAATATTTTGTAAAAGTTTGCTGGGGGTAACTCTTCCCGTTTAGAAGATACGAGCGATTTAAGATTTGTATTAAAACCCATAATTTTGTAGAGTCGATATTGAAGTAAGAGAAGTAATTGAAGAAAATAGAAAAAAACAATTCATAAGTATATTGAAGTAAAAATGCCATCAAAGAGGATTTCGAAGTTATAGAAACAATTAAAGAGGATATCAATGTGAAAGAAACATTCGAAAACGAAAAGGAAGTGAGAGAAGAATTCAAAATGATGGCAAGGGCGATGATGACCGTAAAATAACGATTCCACCCAAAATTAGTGCTACAAAAAAAAATAATTTTCCAAAATGATCACAGTGGATGTTGCATAATAAAAAAAAATTGACGTTCCAAAATGATCATGTGGATGAGGCATAATTTAAAAAAAATTATGTTCCAAAATGATCACAGTGGATGATGCATAATAAAAAAAAAAATTGACGTTCCAAAGTGATCATTGTGGATGAGGCGTAATTAAAAAAATGATGTACCAAATTGATCACAGTGGATGTTGCATAATACAAAAAAATAATAATAATTGACGTTCCAAAGTGATCATTGTGGATGAGGCATAATTAAAAAAAATTATGTTCCAAAATGATCACAGTGGATGATGCATAATAAAAAAAAATATGTACCAAAATGATCACAGTGGATGTTGCATAATAAAAAAATAAATAATTGACGTTCCAAAGTGATCATTGTGGATGAGGCATAATTAAAAAAAATGATGTACCAAAATGATTACAGTGGATGTTGCATAATAAAAAAATAAATAATTGACGTTCCAAAGTGATCATTGTGGATGAGGCATAATTAAAAAAATGATGTACCAAAATGATCACAGTGGATGTTGCATAATAAAAAAAAAATTGACGTTCCAAAGTGATCATTGTGGATAAGGCATAATTTAAAAAAAATGTACCAAAATGATCACAGTGGATGTTGCATAATAAAAAAAAAATAATTGACGTTCCAATGTGATCATTGTGGATGAGGCATAATTAAAAAAAAATGATGTTCCAAAATGATCACAGTGGATGATGCATAATAAAAAAATAAAAAAAAAATGACGTTCCAAAGTGATCATAGTGGATGAGGCATAATTGAAAAAAAAATTGACGTTCCAAAGTGCTCATTGTGGATGAGGCGTAATTAAAAAAACGATGTACCAAAATGATCATAGTGGATGTTGCATAATAAAAAAAAATAATAATAATAATTGACGTTCCAAAGTGATCATTGTGGATGAGGCATAATTAAAAAAAATGATGTACCAAAATATCACAGTGGCTGTTGCATAATAAAAAAAAAAATTGACGCTCCAAAGTGATCATTGTGGATGAGGCATAATAAAAAAAAATGATGTACCAAAATATCACAGTGGATATTGCATAATAAAAAAAAATGACGTTCCAAAGTGATCATAGTGGATGAGGCATAATTGAAAAAAAATGATCTTCCAAAATTATCACAGTGGATGATGCATAATAAAAAAATAAAAAATATTTGACGTTCCAAAGTGATCATTGTGGATGAGGCATAATTAAAAAAAATGATGTACCAAAATATCACAGTGGATGATGCATAATAAAAAAAAATAATGGACGTTCCAAAGTGATCATTGTGGATGAGGCATAATTAAAAAAAATGATGTACCAAAATGATCACAGTGGATGTTGCATAATAAAAAAAAAAATTGACGTTCCAAAGTGATCATTGTGGATGAGGCATAATTAAAAAAATGTGGATGTTCCAAAATAAACATGATGAACGTTGCATACTAAAAAAAAAAAAAAAATTGGATGTTCCAAAATGATGATGATGACCTTTGCAAAAACTATGAAAGTTGTCTCATGCCCCTCCACCACCATTATATAGAATCAAGCAAATTTACAGTAATTTTATAGTACACACAAGCCATGGGCTCCCTACAAAAACAGTATGAAAATTACGGCAAACGAAATATACGGTTTACGGTATTCATACAGAAATATTTTGTATGGGACAATTTTTTTTTGTATGAAAGACAATTTTTTTTTCATGGAACCGGATATAAAAAAATGTCCTCTGCAACATTAGTTTTTGCACCAACTCTCTAAGACCTATACTTTCCGAGATACGAGGTCGATGTGAGCGAATGGGGGACAAAAGGGGTACTTTAGGATTTATTCCCAACTCACCGGAACTCCCTCTATACGATCCCACCAAACATTTTCACCCTACGAGGTGGCATCTGGGAGAACAAACATGTCAATGAGTCAGTCAGTCAGTCAGTCAGTGAGTGGTAATCGAGCTTTATATAATATAACGAGGTTGCGTTGTGCGCGAGCTGCTCGCAGCTCGCGAGGGTAATGTGTTGTTTGATAGAAATCCCCCCCTTCGTAACTCTGACAAAACCAAATCATATAAGGCTAAAACATGTATTTTAAGAAGGAACCTTAAAAATATGTAAGTTGATTTAAGGATACTTCTACTTACAATTTTATAACTTACATAAACAATCAATAGTTTTGTATCATAATCAGCAAATTCGTGGATACTTACTTAATATTTATTAATTCTTTAATGATGCAATTAGGTATGTAAGAATGGCGAGACGGGTTAGTTTAATAAATCCCACCAGCTTTAACCATTCCAAAGTCTACTGTGCCCGTATTAGCAGTAGGCCGTTAGGGTGTTTCCCGCAGAGGCGTACAAGGTCAGTTAATATCTATAAATTAAACAATTGAGAAGTTGGTATATATATTTTATTATTTTCTACATTGGGTATACCTTATAATCATCATCATATCAGCAGCCAGAGGAGGTAGACTGCTGAACATAATATGTCAAGTAAAAAAGTAATATGAACGTATTTTAATAATCCTTCTCATATATCTCTAGAGCAACCAATCTCATCTCTCTCAACAAACTAATGCTATTAAATTTGAATACTCATTGACAAATTAAATAGTTAATAGATTTGAATCAGTTGATAATTTTCATATTATCTTTGCTTGACTCGGCGTTCGCCACCATCCTCAATGAGCTGTAATGAGATGCCAGTCGCAGTCGTTCCAGTTGTTGTCTGTTCGAAAACAATAAATATATGAGATGTGGTTTTTAATAAAATATTTAACGCGAGATACTTATATCAATATATAGGTTTTTAAATTTTCTTAATTTTTTTTCATCTATGTACACACCTCGCTGTATCAACTTATACACCGTACTTCTGGCAAATAAATATCATTTCATTTCACCTTATATTCAATAAAGAACATGTAGAACTCAACAAAAATAGAAACATTTGGGATTTATGCGCATATTTTTTGTAATAATATTTAATAGTCACATTATCCACACAAACTGACGTGACGGCCCTCCTGAATACCATGATTTTACGAAGTTAGCGTCGCCTATCTGCTACTCAGTGCATACGCTTTATAAAAACATAACATAATATTATAAGTATGTTTCTATGTTTGTTTGTTCATCAAGGGTAGGTATATTAAAATATCGAAAAAATTGTCGTAAAGTGTAAACAGCATGCCTGCCTATTTAGATAGGAAAACATGGTTTGTCTTCCTGTTGCAATACTCAGGGGCAGGGTTCATATGTGAAACAAACTATATACTACTTGTAATTAGTCCATTGAAAAGTTACATTTGGGGTTGCGTTTTTTAGAGGACGCAATTTTATTTTTTTGATGTATAGTGGCGGTCAGTGTAAAGCTAAAACCAAGTTTGGGGGATCGCCACCCTTGTCCCACGGCCGCCATCTTGAAAATAGGGGTTGAAATGGTTTTTACGATATATCTCTTAAACTATTCATTTGATAAAAAAATTTTGTTAACATTTTTTGTTGCAAATTAAATTCTCTACAACTTTTATTCACAAAATTTTTTCATTAAGTCAATAGCTAAGGTTTTACAGCGCTCCGAAGTGAGTACTATTTTTCAGTACTCTTAACTATACCTATATTATACGTGTGTACTAATAATGTGTCATCAGTTATTGTTGTTTTTTTTATTGTGTTATTATAATTTTTTTTAATTACAAATTTTGCAATATTATTAATAATTAATTATTGATTCTTTTCCCCCCACCGACGACGCATTTTTTTTTACATGGTATCCCCAATAGGCATAATCCACGGTGATTTTCTAAATTAGAAATACTCGGTCCTCAGTCTTTTCGATGGACCAGGCTGCGGCTCAGCATCTGATCGGCTTTCTGAATTAAATATCACTGGGAGAACTGGAGAAGGAAGGGGTGTTAATGTCGGCGGTTCATCATCAAAGTCATTTTCATGTATTAATTCTGAGAGTTCCATTACGTTGCTGCAAGTCTCTCCAGAACAATGGAAGCACACTGCAGAACATTTCAGCCCTGCTTTTCGACATCCACACATCGCCAACTTCAACACAATATTATTAGCTATTCTTACAATAAGAGAGGTTAGGAATAATAATAATAATAATAATAATAGCAGGCAGCTGTTCTTTTGTTCCCTCATGGTCACTTGGGTATTTTCTACATGAACAGTATATTCTCGGTAACGGCCATCAGATTTAAAATTATTTTAAAAATAAATTTATTTTTAATAATAAAAAAATGAAAAAATGTTGCGAATAAAAGTTGTTTCTCATAAAACGATCTACAAAAATGGTCTGATATAATTTTTTCGTAAAATGATAAAAAAAAAGTTATATCGAAAAATATAAACTTTTTTCTCGAATTTCTGAACATTTTCGCTTATAACTTTTTTATTTATAGTTCTACGACAAAAAGTTACTGGCCCAAAGTTGTAGAGAATTTAATTTGCAACAAAAAATGTTAACAAATTTTTTTTATCAAATAAACAGTTTAAGAGATATATCGTAAAAACCATTTCAACCCCTATTTTCAAGATCGCGGCCGTGGGACAAGGGTGGCGACCCCACAAACTTGGTTTTAGCTTTCCACTGACCCCCCCTAAACATCAAAAAAATAAAATTGCGTCCTCTAAAAAACGCAAGGTAAGGCCTAAAAAATGTAACATTTCAATGGACTAAATAACTTTGTCACCATGTGAAAGCAACAAATGTATTGAGTAGTAGAGTTCCTTGTGAAAGGGCTCGCCCGGAAAGTACTACCATCATACCTATTTCTGCTGCCAAGCAGCATTACTGTGTTTCGGTATGAAGGTGATTGCTGGTGAAATTACTGGCATATGAGGCTTTACATCTGTATGTCTAAAGTTGATGGACGCAGGGTACTGCAACGTAGAGGTCTGTGACCTACGTTATAAGGCAGTTCTTTGTTAAAGGCGATGGTTACCACTTAACATCAGGTTGTTTCATTACCAGGTAGCATTAAAAAACCCTGATTAGCATTTATGACTTGGATTTAAAAGTAAGCTACTTTTTAAAATCGACAGTGGAAGCTAGTTTATAAAATACATATTTTTATTACCTGGTTTCACTTCGGATGGTGTCTTAAATGATGCGCGTAGGTCAGTGTCCTTATCCAGTAGCCACTACTGGACTAAGTGGTAAGTAGATGTTAGCATAGTAATATTGTTGTATTGTTTTGTAGTAATTTTGTGGTAGTATGCATGATTCGTTTTCAATGTTCCATCAGTATCAAAACAGTATTTCCTATCATTTTGGATTTCTTCTGCAATGCTCATTCTGTGTTTAAATGGACATTTCACTTCCACGATGGCATCATCTCCAACAATTCCGTCAGGTGATGCTACTAAAGCACCTGAGTTGTGAAGCCAAAACCCAGTCGGAGAGACTTTCTTCTGTGTTGCTTCCTCGAAGAGTTTTAAAGCCACCTCTTCATGAGTTATTCCCCACTGGATACTTTTAACACCATCCAGATTTAATGATGAAATAATGATGGAGGAAATCTGAAATAAACAGAATAAAGTATTGGTAGTGTTCCTTGCGACTCAGCATAACAAATGCAAAACTTGTGCAAATATGTACCTGTTACGCTGCACAGCAGCAATCACAATCCCAAAATTGCTTGCAGTAATGCAGCCTAGCCTCATTTCATGCCACAGAGGATTACATCTTTAATAATAATAAATATTGCTGGACATTTCACACAGCGCTATCTAGCCCCAAATTAAGCAGAGCTTGTACTATGGGAACCAGATAACTGATAGAATACTTATAAACATTTTTTTTTGTAAATACATACTTATAATATATAGAGAAACAGCCAGACCCGGAATAAATATCTGTAGATCATGCAAACATTTGTTCCGCAGCGGGGATCGAACCCGCTACCTCCTGCGTCTCAGGCGGCTATGCGCCCACTGCACCACGGAGGTCGTCAAATAGTGCCATGTGCTTTGCCCAATAGTGGCATGTGCAATGGCCAAAATATCTTTGTGGGAAACCTTTATATTGTGCAGTATGTCGTTTTTACAGCAAAATATAGTACTTACTGATATCGCTAGTCAATTTTTCATTATACAATTAAAAATATTACGGCTTACCTCTGTTGAGTACTTCTTATTTTTCATTGATGCAAATATCTGTCCTCTCAGAATCCCCAAAGAACCATCATACATGACCGACCACTATCGTAACTCTTTTCACCTTTCTTGAATACAGAAATTTCGTTCTTAAATTGCTCTATGATTGTATCCAAACTTACAACCGCAGACATTTTATTTATTATGAAAAAGATAAAATTACAAAAATCGCTCGTCGAAACCTGTTTGTTTTTACCCAAACGTCAAAATCCGCCATCTTGTTACGTCACACTTCCACAGTTCACTCGGTATGATACAGTGTAAATAATACAGTAAGTCAACCAGCTAGCGTGACTGTGTACATATAGTCACGTATGTAGGTACTTATCCGTTGTATATAAAGTCCGCACATTGGCATACAAGAAGTTGAGGCACGACTTAGTGGTTTGTAAATTCTGATAGGTGTGACATAGTTGGTAAGTATTCATGTCTTCATGAGATTGAGGGTTAGGCATATACTCATAATTCTTGGCTGAGCTCTTTAAGGTGTTTGATCAGGATACATTCGGACCTATTTCTCTCCAAGCACACTTTCAGAGGACGCACCTTGCCAGTGAAAAATTGCCGAAATATCATCTCGCATCGGTTTTATGTTAGTTTCTAATATGGATATGAGCGCGGTTATTACCTGGTGACATTCACAGTCGCATTCTCTTTAGACAAATCCGGTTGTAAGAACCGCTTGGACCTACTGTTTTTTCTGTATTCTGTGGCGAACGGCGAACACTCATTGTGTCGTTTACGCCAAGTTCGGGCAATATCGGACGGCACGCACAGGTGCGAATATAGAAAAAAATGCAACTGTCTCTTTTACGTTCCTGATGATTGGAGACAAATCGTCGTAAATGAGTCACTCAAGTTATTGGAATATAAGCTTTTACTTACTGATTTTAAGACTTTCTTTTGCGTGGTAGTAATTTGCGTAAATATTTTGTATGGGACAATTTTTTTTTTGTATGAAAGTCAATTTTTTTTTCATGGAACCGGATATAAAAAAATGTCCTCTGCAACATTAGTTTTTGCACCAACGCTGTAAGACTTATACTTTCCGAGATACGAGGTGGATGGGAGCGAATGGGGGACAAAAGGGGTACTTTAGGATTTATTCCCAACTCACCGGAACTCCCTCTACACGATCCCACCAAACATTTCCCCCCTACGAGGTGGCATCTGGGAGAACAATGATGTCAATCAGTCAGTGAGTCAGTGGTAATCGAGCTTTATATAATATAACTAGAGGTTGCGTTGTGCGCGAGCTGCTCGCAGCTCGCGTGTTTTTCTTTTAGTCGAAGAAGTAATTAAAGAGGATATCGAGCTGTTAAAAGCCATCAAACAGGATATCCATGTGTAAGAAGCAGTCAAAGACGATATCAAAATGGAAGAAGCAATCAAATAGGATATCGAAGCAGCAGAAACAATCAATGAGGAAATTAAAGTTGAGTAAGCAATCAAAGAGGATACCGAGGTGGTAAGAGCATTCTAAGAGGATGACGAAGTAAAAAAAGCAATCAAAGACGATATCGAAGTGGAAGAAACAGTCAAAAACGATATCGAAGTGGAAGAAGCAATCAAAGAGGATATTGAAGTGAAAGAAGCAATCAAATAGGATATCGAAGTAGCAGAAACAATCAAAGAGGAAATTAAAGTTGAGTAAGCAATCAAAGAGGATAGCGAGGTGGAAGAAGCGTTCTAAGAGGATGACGAAGTGAAAAAAGCAATCAAAGACGATATCGAAGTGGAAGAAACAGTCAAAAACGATATCGAAGTGGAAGAAGCAATCAAAGAGGATATTGAAGTGAAAGAAGCAATCAAATAGGATATCGAAGTAGCAGAAACAATCAAAGAGGAAATTAAAGTTGAGTAAGCAATCAAAGAGGATACCGAGGTGATAGAAGCGTTCTAAGAGGATGACGAAGTGAAAAAAGCAATCAAAGACGATATCGAAGTGGAAGAAACAGTCAATGACGATATCGAAGTGGAAGAAGCAATCAAAGAGGATATCGAAGTGGAAGAAGCAATCAAAGAGGATATCGAAGTGGAAAAAGCAATCAAAGAGGGTATCGAAGTGGAAGAAGCCATCACAGAGGATATCAAAGTGAAAATGCTATCCAGAACGATATCGAAGATGAAGACGCAATCAAAGAGAATATTGCAGTGCAAGAAGCAATCAAAAGGAAATCGAAGATGATATCGAATTGGTAGAAGCAATAAAAGAGGATATCAAAGTGGAAGAAGCAATCAAAGAGGATATCGAGCTGTTTAAAGTTATCGAAGAGGATATCCATGTGTAAGAAGCAGTCAAAGACGATCGAAATGGAAGAAGCAATCAAATCAAAGAGGATATCCAAGTGGAAGCAGCAATCAAAGATGATGTCGAAGTGGAAGAAGCAATCAAAGAGGATATTGAAGTGAAAGAAGCAATCAAATAGGATATCGAAGTAGCAGAAACAATTAAAGAGGAAATTGAAATTGAGTAAAAGACGTCGAGGACAATGATAAAAATAAAAAAAGGTTTCACCAAAAACTTATACTAATATTTTGTAAAAGTTTCCTCGAGCTATCTCTTCCCGTTTAAAAGATACGAGCGATTTAAGTTTTGTATGAAAACCCATAATTTTGTAGAGTGGAAATTGAAGTAAAAGAAGCAATTGAAGAAGACATATAAGTAGAAAAAGACATTAAAAAGGATATCAAAGTGGAAGAAGCAAAAATAGAGGATATCGAGGTGAAAGAAGCATTCAAGGAGGAAGACCAAGTGAGAGAAGCATTCAAAAAGGATGTCAAGAGCAATGATGGTAATAAAAAAACTATTCTACCAAAAATTTGTACCAATATTTTGTAAAAGTTTGCTAGGCGTAACTGTTCCCGTTTAGAAGATACGAGCGATTTAAGATTTGTATTAAAACCCATAATTTTGTAGAGTGGAAATTGTAGTAAAAGAAGCAATTGAAGAAAATATATAAGTAGAAAAAGCAATTAAACAGGATATCAAAGTGGAAAAAGCAAAAATAGAGGATATCGAGGTGAAAGAAGCATTTAAAGTGGAAGACGAAGTAAGAGAAGCATTCAAAACGGATGTCAAGGGCAACGATGGTATTAAAAAAACTATTCCACCAAAAATTTGTACCAATATTTTGTAAAAGTTTGCTAGGCGTAACTCTTCCCGTTTAGAAGATACGAGAGATTTAAGATTTGTATTAAACCCATAATTTTGTAGAGTGGAAATTGTAGTAAAAGAAGCAATTGAAGAAAATATATAAGTAGAAAAAGCAATTAAAAAGGATATCAAAGTGGAAGAAGCAAAAGTAGAGGATATCGAGGTGAAAGAAGCATTCAAAGCGGAAGACGAAGTAAGAGAAGCATTCAAAAAGGATCTCAAGGGCAATGATGGTATTAAAAAAACTACTCCACCAAAAATTAGTACCAATATTTTGTAAAAGATTGCTGGGGGTAACTCTTCCCGTTTAGAAGATATAAGAGCAATATAAGATTTGTATTAAAACCCATAATTTTGTAGAGTCGATATTGAAGTAAGAGAAGTAATTGAAGAAAATAGAAAAATAGAAAAAACAATTCAAAAGTATATTGAAGTAAAAATGCCATCAAAGAGGATTTCGAAGTTATAGAAACAATTAAAGAGGATATCAATGTGGAAGAAACATTCGAAAACGAAAAGGAAGTGAGAGAAGAATTCAAAATGATGGCAAGGGCGATGATGACCGTAAAATAACGATTCCACCAAAAATTTGTGCTACAAAAAAAAATTGATTTTCCAAAATGATCACAGTGCATAATAAAAAAAAATTGACGTTCCAAAATGATCATGTGGATAAGGCATAATTTAAAAAAAATATGTACCAAAATGATCACAGTGGATGTTGCATAATAAAAAAAAAATTGACGTTCCAAAGTGATCATTGTGGATGAGGCATAATTAAAAAAAATGATGTACCAAAATGATCACAGTGGATGTTGCATAATACAAAAAAAAAAAAAAATTGACGTTCCAAAGTGATCATTGTGGATGAGGCATAATTAAAAAAAATTATGTTCTAAAATGATCACAGTGGATGATGCATAATAAAAAAAAAATTGACGTTCCAAAGTGATAATTGTGGATGAGGCATAATTAAAAAAAATTATGTGTTGCATAATAAAAAAAAATAATTGACGTTCCAAAGTGATCATTGTGGATGAGGCGTAATTAAAAAAATTATGTACCAAAATGATCACAGTGGATGTTGCATAATAAAAAAAAATTTGACGTTCCAAAGTGATCATTGTGGATGAGGCATAATTAAAAAAAATGATGTACCAAAATGATCACAGTGGATGTTGCATAATAAAAAAAAAAAATAATAATAATTGACGTTCCAAAGTGATCATTGTGGATGAGGCATAATTAAAAAAAAATTATGTTCTAAAATGATCACAGTGGATGATGCATAATAAAAAAAAATAATGGACGTTCCAAAGTGATCATTGTGGATGAGGCATAATTAAAAAAAATTATGTGTTGCATAATAAAAAAAAAATAATTGACGTTCCAAAGTGATCATTGTAGAAGAGGCGTAAATAAAAAAATTATGTACTAAAATGATCACAGTGGATGTTGCATAATAAAAAAAAAATTGACGTTCCAAAGTGATCATTGTGGATGAGGCATAATTAAAAAAAATGATGTACCAAAATGATCACAGTGGATGTTGCATAATAAAAAAAAATTGACGTTCCAAAGTGATCATTGTGGATGAGGCATAATTAAAAAAAATGATGTACCAAAATATTACAGTGGATGTTGCATAATAAAAAAAAAATTGACGTTCCAAAGTGATCATAGTGGATGAGGCATAATTGAAAAAAAAACTGATGTTCCAAAATGATCACAGTGGATGATGCATAATAAAAAAAATAAAATAATTGACGTTCCAAAGTGATCATTGTGGATGAGGCATAATTAAAAAAAATTATGTACCAAAATGATCACAGTGGATGTTGCATAATAAAAAAAAAATAATTGACGTTCCAAAGTGATCATTGTGGATGAGGCATAATTAAAGAAATGTGTATGTTCCAAAATAAACATGATGAACGTTGCATACTAAAAAAAAAAAAAAAATTGGATGTTCCAAAATGATGATGATGACCTTTGCAAAAACTATGAAAGTGATCTCATGTCCCTCCACCACTATTATATAGAATCAAGCAAATTTACAGTAATTTTATAGTACACACAAGCCGTGGGCTCCCTACAAAAACAGTATGAAAATTACGGCAAACGAAATATACGGTTTACGGTATTCATACAGAAATATTTTGTATGGGACAATTTTTTTTTGTATGAAAGACAATTTTTTTTTCATGGATCCGGATATAAAAAAATGTCCTCTGCAACATTAGTTTTTGCACCAACGCTGTAAGACCTATACTTTCCGAGATACGAGGTGGATGGGAGCGAATGGGGGACAAAAGGGGTACTTTAGGATTTATTCCCAACTCATCGGAACTCCCTCTATACGATACTACCAAACATTTTCACCCTACGAGGGGGCATCTGGGAGAACAAACATGTCAATGAGTCAATCAGTCAGTCAGTCAGTCAGTGGTAATCGAGCTTTATATAATATAACTTGAGGTTGCGTAGTGCGCGAGTTGCACGCAACTCGCGTGTTATTGTTTTTGTCGAAGAAGCAATCAAAGAGGATTTCGAGCTGTTAAAAGCGATCAAAAAGGATATCCATGTGTAAGAAGCAGTCAAAGACGATATCGAAATGGAAGAAGCAATCAAATCAAAGAAGATATCCAAATGGAAGCAGCAATCAAATATGATTTCGAAGTGCAAGAAGCAATCAAACAGGATATTGAAGTGAAAGAAGCAATCAAATAGGATATCGAAGTAGCAGAAACAATCAAAGAGGAAATTAAAGTTGAGGAAGAAATCAAAGAGGATACCAAGGTGGTAGAAGCATTCTAAGAGGATGACGAAGTAAAAAAAGCAATCAAAGACGATATCGAAGTGGAAGAAGCAATCCAATGGATATTGAAGATGAAGAAGGAATAAAAGAGGATATCGAAGCGGAACAAGCAATCGTAGAGGATATCAAAGTTAAAGAAGCAATCAAAGAGGATACCAATGTGGAAGAAGCAATCAAAGAGGATATCGAAGTGGAACAAGCAATCAAAGAGAAAAAAATTGGATGTTCCAAAATGATCATGATAATAGTTGTATAAAAAAAATTTAACGTTGCAAAAAAGATCATGATGAACGTTGCATAAAAAAAATCTGGCCGTTCCAAAATGATCAGGATTGACGTTGCATAATATAAATGTATGTTGTAAAATGATAATGATCAAAAATTTGTACTAATATTTTGTCAAAGTTTGCTAGTGCTATCTCTTCCCGTTTAGAAGATACGAGCGATTAAAGTTTTGTAAGAAAAATCATACATTTGTTGATTGGATATCGAAGTGGAAGAAACTATCAAAGAGAATGTTGAAGTGGAAGAAGCAATCAAATAGGATATCGAAGTGGCAGAAACAATCAAAGCGGAAATTGAAGTTGAGTAAGCAATCAAAGAGGATACCAAGGTGGTAGAAGCATCCAAAGAAGATGACGAAGTGAAAAAGCAATCAAAGACGATATCGAAATGGAAGAAGCAGTCAAAGACGATATCGAAGTGGGAGAAGCAATCAAAGAGGATATCGAAGTTAAAGAAGCAGTCAAAGATGATGTCGAAGTGGAAAAAACATTCAAAGAAGATGACAAAGTGAGAGAAGCATTCAAAAAGGATGTCAAGGATGACAATAAAAAAACAGTTCCACCAAAAATTTATACCAATATTTTGTACAAGTTTGCTAGGGCTATCTCTTCCCGTTTAGAAGATACGAGCGATTGAAGTTTTGTATGAAAGACCACAATTTTGTAGAGAGCATAATGAAGTAACTGAAGCAATTAAAGAGGATATGAAAGTAGAAGAAGCATTTTAAAGGGATAACGAAGTGGAACATGCAAAAATAGAAGATGTCGAAGCGGAAGAAACAATCAAAGAGGATATCGAAGTGGAAGAAGCAATCAAAGAGGGTATCGAAGTGGAAAAAGCAATCAAAGAGGGTATCGAAGTGGAAGAAGCCATCACAGAGGATATCGAAGTGAAAATGCTATCAAAGACGATATCGAAGATGAAGACGCAATCAAAGAGAATAATGCAGTGCAAGAAGCAATCAAAAGGAAATCGAAGATGATATCGAAGTGGAAGGAGTAAACAAAGAGGATATTGAAGTGGGAGAAGCAATCAAATAGGATATCGAAGTAGCAAAAACAATCAAAGAGGAAATTGAAGTTGACTAAGGAATCAAAGAGGATACCGAGTTGGTAGAAGTATTCAAAGAGGATGACGAAGTGAAAAAAGCAATCAAAGACGATATCGAAGTGAAAGAAATAGTCAAAGACGATATCAAAATGGAAAAAGCAATCAAAGCGGATATCGAAGTGGAAGAAGCAATCAAAGAGGATGTCAAAGTGGAAGAAGCCATCACAGGATATCGAAGTAAAAATGCAATCAAAAACGATATCGAATATGAAGACGCAATCAAAGAAAATATTGCAGTGCAAGAAGCAATCAAACGGAAATCAAAGAGGAAGGAGCCCTTACAGAGGATACCGAAGTGAAAATGCCATCAAAGAGGATATCAAAGATGAAGAAGCAATCCAATGGATATTGAAGATGAAGAAGGAATAAAAGAGGATATCGAAGTGGAACAAGCAATCGTAGAGGATATCAAAGTTAAAGAAGCAATCAAATAGGATATCAATGTGGAAGAAGCAATCAAAGAGGATATCGAAGTGGAACAAGCAATCAAAGAGAAAAAATTGGATGTTCGAAAATGATCATGATAATAGTTGTATAAAAAAAATTGAACGTTGCAAAAAAGATCATGATGAACGTTGCATAAAAAAATCTGGACGTTCCAAAATGATCAGGATTGACGTTGCGTAATATAAATGTATGTTGTAAAATGATAATGATCAAAAATTTGTACTAATATTTTGTCAAAGTTTGCTAGTGCTATCTCTTCCCGTTTAGAAGATACGAGCGATTAAAGTTTTGTAAGAAAAATCATAAATTTGTTGATTGGATATCGAAGTGGAAGAAACTATCAAAGAGAATGTTGAAGTGGAAGAAGCAATCAAATAGGATATCGAAGTGGCAGAAACAATCAAAGCGGAAATTGAAGTTGAGTAAGCAATCAAAGAGGATACCAAGGTGGTAGAAGCATTCAAAGAAGATGACGAAGTGAAAAAGCAATCAAAGACGATATCGAAATGGAAGAAGCAGTCAAAGAGGATATCGAAGTGGGAGAAGCAATCAAAGAGGATATCGAAGTTAAAGAAGCAGTCAAAGATGATGTCGAAGTGGAAAAAACATTCAAAGAAGATGACGAAGTGAGAGAAGCATTCAAAAAGGATGTCAAGGATGACAATAAAAAAACAGTTCCACCAAAAATTTATACCAATATTTTGTACAAGTTTGCTAGGGCTATCTCTTCCCGTTTAGAAGATGTGAGCGATTGAAGTTTTGTATGAAACACCACAATTTTGTAGAGCGCATAATGAAGTAACTGAAGCAATTAAAGAGGATATGAAGTTGAAGAAGCATTTTAAAAGGATAACGAAGTGGAACATGCAAAAATAGAAGATGTGGAGGCGGAAGAAACAATAAAAGAGGATGACGAAGTGTAACAAGCAATCAAAGAGAATATTCGAATAGTGGATGTCGCATAATAAAAAAAAAAATTGACGTTCCAAAATGATCATAGCGGATGAGGCATAATTAAAAAAAATGATTTACCAAAATGATCACAGTGGATGTTGCATAATAAAAAAAAAAAATTGACGTTCCAAAGTGATCATTGTGGATAATTAAAAAAATGTGGATGTTCCAAAATAAACATGATGAACGTTGCATACTAAAAAAAAAAAAAAAATGGATGTTCCAAAATGATGATGATGACCTTTGCAAAAACTATGAAAGTTACCTCATGTCCCTCCACCACCATTATATAGAATCAAGCAAATTTACAGTAATTTTATAGAACACACAAGCCGTGGGCTCCCTACAAAAACAGTATGAAAATTACGGCAAACGAAATATACGGTTTACGGTATTCATACAGAAATATTTTGTATGGGACAATTTTTTTTTTGTATGAAAGACAATTTTTTTTTCATGGAACCGGATATAAAAAAATGTCCTCTGCAACATTAGTTTTTGCACCAACGCTCTAAGACCTATACTTTCCGAGATACGAGGTCGATGGGAGCGAATGGGGGACAAAAGGGGTACTTTAGGATTTATTCCCAACTCATCGGAACTCCCTCTATACGATCCCACCAAACATTTTCACCCTACGAGGGGGCATCTGGGAGAACAAACATGTCAATGAGTCAATCAGTCAGTCAGTCAGTCAGTGGTAATCGAGCTTTATATAATATAACTTGAGGTTGCGTAGTGCGCGAGTTGCACGCAACTCGCGTGTTATTGTTTTTGTCGAAGAAGCAATCAAAGAGGATTTCGAGCTGTTAAAAGCGATCAAAAAGGATATCCATGTGTAAGAAGCAGTCAAAGACGATATCGAAATGGAAGAAGCAATCAAATCAAAGAAGATATCCAAATGGAAGCAGCAATCAAATATGATTTCGAAGTGCAAGAAGCAATCAAACAGGATATTGAAGTGAAAGAAGCAATCAAATAGGATATCGAAGTAGCAGAAACAATCAAAGAGGAAATTAAAGTTGAGGAAGAAATCAAAGAGGATACCAAGGTGGTAGAAGCATTCTAAGAGGATGACGAAGTAAAAAAAGCAATCAAAGACGATATCGAAGTGGAAGAAGCAATCCAATGGATATTGAAGATGAAGAAGGAATAAAAGAGGATATCGAAGCGGAACAAGCAATCGTAGAGGATATCAAAGTTAAAGAAGCAATCAAAGAGGATACCAATGTGGAAGAAGCAATCAAAGAGGATATCGAAGTGGAACAAGCAATCAAAGAGAAAAAAATTGGATGTTCCAAAATGATCATGATAATAGTTGTATAAAAAAAATTTAACGTTGCAAAAAAGATCATGATGAACGTTGCATAAAAAAAATCTGGCCGTTCCAAAATGATCAGGATTGACGTTGCATAATATAAATGTATGTTGTAAAATGATAATGATCAAAAATTTGTACTAATATTTTGTCAAAGTTTGCTAGTGCTATCTCTTCCCGTTTAGAAGATACGAGCGATTAAAGTTTTGTAACAAAAATCATACATTTGTTGATTGGATATCGAAGTGGAAGAAACTATCAAAGAGAATGTTGAAGTGGAAGAAGCAATCAAATAGGATATCGAAGTGGCAGAAACAATCAAAGCGGAAATTGAAGTTGAGTAAGCAATCAAAGAGGATACCAAGGTGGTAGAAGCATTCAAAGAAGATGACGAAGTGAAAAAGCAATCAAAGACGATATCGAAATGGAAGAAGCAGTCAAAGACGATATCGAAGTGGGAGAAGCAATCAAAGAGGATATCGAAGTTAAAGAAGCAGTCAAAGATGATGTCGAAGTGGAAAAAACATTCAAAGAAGATGACAAAGTGAGAGAAGCATTCAAAAAGGATGTCAAGGATGACAATAAAAAAACAGTTCCACCAAAAATTTATACCAATATTTTGTACAAGTTTGCTAGGGCTATCTCTTCCCGTTTAGAAGATACGAGCGATTGAAGTTTTGTATGAAAGACCACAATTTTGTAGAGAGCATAATGAAGTAACTGAAGCAATTAAAGAGGATATGAAAGTAGAAGAAGCATTTTAAAGGGATAACGAAGTGGAACATGCAAAAATAGAAGATGTCGAAGCGGAAGAAACAATCAAAGAGGATATCGAAGTGGAAGAAGCAATCAAAGAGGGTATCGAAGTGGAAAAAGCAATCAAAGAGGGTATCGAAGTGGAAGAAGCCATCACAGAGGATATCGAAGTGAAAATGCTATCAAAGACGATATCGAAGATGAAGACGCAATCAAAGAGAATAATGCAGTGCAAGAAGCAATCAAAAGGAAATCGAAGATGATATCGAAGTGGAAGGAGTAAACAAAGAGGATATTGAAGTGGGAGAAGCAATCAAATAGGATATCGAAGTAGCAAAAACAATCAAAGAGGAAATTGAAGTTGACTAAGGAATCAAAGAGGATACCGAGTTGGTAGAAGTATTCAAAGAGGATGACGAAGTGAAAAAAGCAATCAAAGACGATATCGAAGTGAAAGAAATAGTCAAAGACGATATCAAAATGGAACAAGCAATCAAAGCGGATATCGAAGTGGAAGAAGCAATCAAAGAGGATGTCAAAGTGGAAGAAGCCATCACAGGATATCGAAGTAAAAATGCAATCAAAAACGATATCGAATATGAAGACGCAATCAAAGAAAATATTGCAGTGCAAGAAGCAATCAAACGGAAATCAAAGAGGAAGGAGCCCTTACAGAGGATACCGAAGTGAAAATGCCATCAAAGAGGATATCAAAGATGAAGAAGCAATCCAATGGATATTGAAGATGAAGAAGGAATAAAAGAGGATATCGAAGTGGAACAAGCAATCGTAGAGGATATCAAAGTTAAAGAAGCAATCAAATAGGATATCAATGTGGAAGAAGCAATCAAAGAGGATATCGAAGTGGAACAAGCAATCAAAGAGAAAAAATTGGATGTTCGAAAATGATCATGATAATAGTTGTATAAAAAAAATTGAACGTTGCAAAAAAGATCATGATGAACGTTGCATAAAAAAATCTGGACGTTCCAAAATGATCAGGATTGACGTTGCGTAATATAAATGTATGTTGTAAAATGATAATGATCAAAAATTTGTACTAATATTTTGTCAAAGTTTGCTAGTGCTATCTCTTCCCGTTTAGAAGATACGAGCGATTAAAGTTTTGTAAGAAAAATCATAAATTTGTTGATTGGATATCGAAGTGGAAGAAACTATCAAAGAGAATGTTGAAGTGGAAGAAGCAATCAAATAGGATATCGAAGTGGCAGAAACAATCAAAGCGGAAATTGAAGTTGAGTAAGCAATCAAAGAGGATACCAAGGTGGTAGAAGCATTCAAAGAAGATGACGAAGTGAAAAAGCAATCAAAGACGATATCGAAATGGAAGAAGCAGTCAAAGAGGATATCGAAGTGGGAGAAGCAATCAAAGAGGATATCGAAGTTAAAGAAGCAGTCAAAGATGATGTCGAAGTGGAAAAAACATTCAAAGAAGATGACGAAGTGAGAGAAGCATTCAAAAAGGATGTCAAGGATGACAATAAAAAAACAGTTCCACCAAAAATTTATACCAATATTTTGTACAAGTTTGCTAGGGCTATCTCTTCCCGTTTAGAAGATGTGAGCGATTGAAGTTTTGTATGAAACACCACAATTTTGTAGAGCGCATAATGAAGTAACTGAAGCAATTAAAGAGGATATGAAGTTGAAGAAGCATTTTAAAAGGATAACGAAGTGGAACATGCAAAAATAGAAGATGTGGAGGCGGAAGAAACAATAAAAGAGGATGACGAAGTGTAACAAGCAATCAAAGAGAATATTCGAATAGTGGATGTCGCATAATAAAAAAAAAAATTGACGTTCCAAAATGATCATAGTGGATGAGGCATAATTAAAAAAAATGATTTACCAAAATGATCACAGTGGATGTTGCATAATAAAAAAAAAAAATTGACGTTCCAAAGTGATCATTGTGGATAATTAAAAAAATGTGGATGTTCCAAAATAAACATGATGAACGTTGCATACTAAAAAAAAAAAAAAAATGGATGTTCCAAAATGATGATGATGACCTTTGCAAAAACTATGAAAGTTACCTCATGTCCCTCCACCACCATTATATAGAATCAAGCAAATTTACAGTAATTTTATAGAACACACAAGCCGTGGGCTCCCTACAAAAACAGTATGAAAATTACGGCAAACGAAATATACGGTTTACGGTATTCATACAGAAATATTTTGTATGGGACAATTTTTTTTTTGTATGAAAGACAATTTTTTTTTCATGGAACCGGATATAAAAAAATGTCCTCTGCAACATTAGTTTTTGCACCAACGCTCTAAGACCTATACTTTCCGAGATACGAGGTCGATGGGAGCGAATGGGGGACAAAAGGGGTACTTTAGGATTTATTCCCAACTCATCGGAACTCCCTCTATACGATCCCACCAAACATTTTCACCCTACGAGGGGGCATCTGGGAGAACAAACATGTCAATGAGTCAATCAGTCAGTCAGTCAGTCAGTGGTAATCGAGCTTTATATAATATAACTTGAGGTTGCGTAGTGCGCGAGTTGCACGCAACTCGCGTGTTATTGTTTTTGTCGAAGAAGCAATCAAAGAGGATTTCGAGCTGTTAAAAGCGATCAAAAAGGATATCCATGTGTAAGAAGCAGTCAAAGACGATATCGAAATGGAAGAAGCAATCAAATCAAAGAAGATATCCAAATGGAAGCAGCAATCAAATATGATTTCGAAGTGCAAGAAGCAATCAAACAGGATATTGAAGTGAAAGAAGCAATCAAATAGGATATCGAAGTAGCAGAAACAATCAAAGAGGAAATTAAAGTTGAGGAAGAAATCAAAGAGGATACCAAGGTGGTAGAAGCATTCTAAGAGGATGACGAAGTAAAAAAAGCAATCAAAGACGATATCGAAGTGGAAGAAGCAATCCAATGGATATTGAAGATGAAGAAGGAATAAAAGAGGATATCGAAGCGGAACAAGCAATCGTAGAGGATATCAAAGTTAAAGAAGCAATCAAAGAGGATACCAATGTGGAAGAAGCAATCAAAGAGGATATCGAAGTGGAACAAGCAATCAAAGAGAAAAAAATTGGATGTTCCAAAATGATCATGATAATAGTTGTATAAAAAAAATTTAACGTTGCAAAAAAGATCATGATGAACGTTGCATAAAAAAAATCTGGCCGTTCCAAAATGATCAGGATTGACGTTGCATAATATAAATGTATGTTGTAAAATGATAATGATCAAAAATTTGTACTAATATTTTGTCAAAGTTTGCTAGTGCTATCTCTTCCCGTTTAGAAGATACGAGCGATTAAAGTTTTGTAACAAAAATCATACATTTGTTGATTGGATATCGAAGTGGAAGAAACTATCAAAGAGAATGTTGAAGTGGAAGAAGCAATCAAATAGGATATCGAAGTGGCAGAAACAATCAAAGCGGAAATTGAAGTTGAGTAAGCAATCAAAGAGGATACCAAGGTGGTAGAAGCATTCAAAGAAGATGACGAAGTGAAAAAGCAATCAAAGACGATATCGAAATGGAAGAAGCAGTCAAAGACGATATCGAAGTGGGAGAAGCAATCAAAGAGGATATCGAAGTTAAAGAAGCAGTCAAAGATGATGTCGAAGTGGAAAAAACATTCAAAGAAGATGACGAAGTGAGAGAAGCATTCAAAAAGGATGTCAAGGATGACAATAAAAAAACAGTTCCACCAAAAATTTATACCAATATTTTGTACAAGTTTGCTAGGGCTATCTCTTCCCGTTTAGAAGATACGAGCGATTGAAGTTTTGTATGAAAGACCACAATTTTGTAGAGAGCATAATGAAGTAACTGAAGCAATTAAAGAGGATATGAAAGTAGAAGAAGCATTTTAAAGGGATAACGAAGTGGAACATGCAAAAATAGAAGATGTCGAGGCGGAAGAAACAATCAAAGAGGATATCGAAGTGGAAGAAGCAATCAAAGAGGGTATCGAAGTGGAAAAAGCAATCAAAGAGGGTATCGAAGTGGAAGAAGCCATCACAGAGGATATCGAAGTGAAAATGCTATCAAAGACGATATCGAAGATGAAGACGCAATCAAAGAGAATAATGCAGTGCAAGAAGCAATCAAAAGGAAATCGAAGATGATATCGAAGTGGAAGGAGTAAACAAAGAGGATATTGAAGTGGGAGAAGCAATCAAATAGGATATCGAAGTAGCAAAAACAATCAAAGAGGAAATTGAAGTTGACTAAGGAATCAAAGAGGATACCGAGTTGGTAGAAGTATTCAAAGAGGATGACGAAGTGAAAAAAGCAATCAAAGACGATATCGAAGTGAAAGAAATAGTCAAAGACGATATCAAAATGGAACAAGCAATCAAAGCGGATATCGAAGTGGAAGAAGCAATCAAAGAGGATGTCAAAGTGGAAGAAGCCATCACAGGATATCGAAGTAAAAATGCAATCAAAAACGATATCGAATATGAAGACGCAATCAAAGAAAATATTGCAGTGCAAGAAGCAATCAAACGGAAATCAAAGAGGAAGGAGCCCTTACAGAGGATACCGAAGTGAAAATGCCATCAAAGAGGATATCAAAGATGAAGAAGCAATCCAATGGATATTGAAGATGAAGAAGGAATAAAAGAGGATATCGAAGTGGAACAAGCAATCGTAGAGGATATCAAAGTTAAAGAAGCAATCAAATAGGATATCAATGTGGAAGAAGCAATCAAAGAGGATATCGAAGTGGAACAAGCAATCAAAGAGAAAAAAATTGGATGTTCGAAAATGATCATGATAATAGTTGTATAAAAAAAATTGAACGTTGCAAAAAAGATCATGATGAACGTTGCATAAAAAAATCTGGACGTTCCAAAATGATCAGGATTGACGTTGCGTAATATAAATGTATGTTGTAAAATGATAATGATCAAAAATTTGTACTAATATTTTGTCAAAGTTTGCTAGTGCTATCTCTTCCCGTTTAGAAGATACGAGCGATTAAAGTTTTGTAAGAAAAATCATAAATTTGTTGATTGGATATCGAAGTGGAAGAAACTATCAAAGAGAATGTTGAAGTGGAAGAAGCAATCAAATAGGATATCGAAGTGGCAGAAACAATCAAAGCGGAAATTGAAGTTGAGTAAGCAATCAAAGAGGATACCAAGGTGGTAGAAGCATTCAAAGAAGATGACGAAGTGAAAAAGCAATCAAAGACGATATCGAAATGGAAGAAGCAGTCAAAGAGGATATCGAAGTGGGAGAAGCAATCAAAGAGGATATCGAAGTTAAAGAAGCAGTCAAAGATGATGTCGAAGTGGAAAAAACATTCAAAGAAGATGACGAAGTGAGAGAAGCATTCAAAAAGGATGTCAAGGATGACAATAAAAAAACAGTTCCACCAAAAATTTATACCAATATTTTGTACAAGTTTGCTAGGGCTATCTCTTCCCGTTTAGAAGATGTGAGCGATTGAAGTTTTGTATGAAACACCACAATTTTGTAGAGCGCATAATGAAGTAACTGAAGCAATTAAAGAGCATATGAAGTTGAAGAAGCATTTTAAAAGGATAACGAAGTGGAACATGCAAAAATAGAAGATGTGGAGGCGGAAGAAACAATAAAAGAGGATGACGAAGTGTAACAAGCAATCAAAGAGAATATTCGAATAGTGGATGTCGCATAATAAAAAAAAAATTGACGTTCCAAAATGATCATAGTGGATGAGGCATAAATAAAAAAAATTGATGTTCCAAAATGATCACAGTGGATGTTGCATAATAAAAAAAAATTGACGTTCCAAAAGTGATCATTGTGGATGAGCCATAATTCAAAAAAAAATTGACGTTCCAAAATGATCATTGCGGATGAGGCATAATTAAAAAAAATTGATGTTCCAAAATTATCACAGTGGATGTTGCATAATAAAAAAAAAGAAATTGACGTTCCAAAATTATCATTGTGGATGAGGCATAATTAAAAAAAAATGATTTTCCAAAATGATCGCAAAGGATTTTGCATAATAAAAAAAAATGACGTTCCAAAAGTGATCATTGTGGATGAGGCATAATTAAAAAAAATTGATGTTCCAAAATGATCACAGTGGATTTTGCATAATAAAAAAAAAAAAAAAATTGACGTTCCAAAATGATCATTGTGGATGAGGCATAATTAAAAAAAAATTGATTTTCCAAAATGATCACAAAGGATTTTGCATAAAAAAAAAATGGACGTTCCAAAATGATCATTGTGGATGAGGCATAATTAAAAAAAATTGATTTTCCAAAATGATCACAAAGGATTTTGCATAATAAAAAAAAATTGACGTTCCAAAAGTGATCATTGTGGATGAGGCATAATTTAAAAAAAATTGATTTTCCAAAATGATCACAAAGTATTTTGCATAATAAAAAAAAAAAGAATTGACGTTCCAAAGTGATCATTGTGGATGAGGCATAATTAAAAAAAATGATGTACCAAAATATCACAGTGGATGTTGCATAATAAAAAAAAATGACGTTCCAAAGTGATCATAGTGGATGAGGCATAATTGAAAAAAAATGATGTTCCAAAATGATCACAGTGGATGATGCATAATAAAAAAATAAAAAATAATTGACGTTCCAAAGTGATCATTGTGGATGAGGCGTAATTAAAAAAATGATGTACCAAAATATCACAGTGGATGTTGCATAATTAAAAAAAAAATTGACGTTCCAAAGTGATCATTGTGGATGAGGCATAATTAAAAAAAAGATGTTCCAAAATGATCACAGTGGATGATGCATAATAAAAAAAAATAATTGACGTTCCAAAGTGATCATTGTGGATGAGGCATAATTAAAAAAAAATATGTACCAAAATGATCACAGTGGATTTTGCATAATAAAAAAAAAAAAAAAATTGACGTTCCAAAATGATCATTGTGGATGAGGCATAATTAAAAAAAATTGATTTTCCAAAATGATCACAAAGGATTTTGCATAAAAAAAAATGGACGTTCCAAAATGATCATTGTGGATGAGGCATAATTAAAAAAAATTGATGTTCCAAAATGATCACAGTGGATTTTGCATAATAAAAAAAAAAAAAAAAATTGACGTTCCAAAATGATCATTGTGGATGAGGCATAATTTAAAAAAAATTGATTTTCCAAAATGATCACAAAGTATTTTGCATAATAAAAAAAAAAAGAATTGACGTTCCAAAGTGATCATTGTGGATGAGGCATAATTAAAAAAAATGATGTACCAAAATATCACAGTGGATGTTGCATAATAAAAAAAAAAAATTGACGTTCCAAAGTGATCATAGTGGATGAGGCATAATTGAAAAAAAAAATGATGTTCAAAAATGATCACAGTGGATGATGCATAATAAAAAAAAATTGACGTTCCAAAGTGATCATTGTGGATGAGGCATAATTAAAAAAAATGATTTACCAAAATGATCACAGTGGATGTTGCATAATAAAAAAAAAATTGACGTTCCAAAGTGATCATTGTGGATAATTAAAAAAATGTGGATGTTCCAAAATAAACATGATGAACGTTGCATACTAAAAAAAAAAAAAAAAATGGATGTTCCAAAATGATGATGATGACCTTTGCAAAAACTATGAAAGTTACCTCATGTCCCTCCACCACCATTATATAGAATCAAGCAAATTTACAGTAATTTTATAGAACACACAAGCCGTGGGCTCCCTACAAAAACAGTATGAAAATTACGGCAAACGAAATATACGGTTTACGGTATTCATACAGAAATATTTTGTATGGGACAATTTGTTTTTTGTATGAAAGACAATTTTTTTTTCATGGAACCGGATATAAAAAAATGTCCTCTGCAACATTAGTTTTTGCACCAACGCTCTAAGACCTATACTTTCCGAGATACGAGGTCGATGGGAGCGAATGGGGGACAAAAGGGGTACTTTAGGATTTATTCCCAACTCATCGGAACTCCCTCTATACGATCCCACCAAACATTTTCACCCTACGAGGTGGCATCTGGGAGAACAAACATGTCAATGAGTCAGTCAGTCAGTGAGTGGTAATCGAGCTTTATATAATATAACTAGAGGTTGCGTTGTGCGCGAGCTGCTCGCAGCTCGCGTGTTTTTCTTTTAGTCGACGAAGTAATTAGAGGATATCGAGCTGTTAAAAGCTATCAAAGAGGATATCCATGTGTAAGAAGCAGTCAAAGACAATATCGAAATGGAAGAAGCAATCAAATCAAAGAGGATTTCCAACTGGAAGCAGCAATTAAAGAGGATATCGAAGTGAAAGAAGAATTCAAAGAAGACATCGAGATGGAAGAAACAAAAGTAGAGGATATCGAGGTGGAAGAAACAATCAAAGAGGGTGACGAAGGGAAAGAAGCATTCAAAGAGGAAGACGAAGTGAGAGAAGCATTCAAAAAGGACGTCGAGGACAATGATAAAAATAAAAAAACGGTTCCACCAAAAACTTATACCAATATTTTCTAAATGTTTCCTAGAGCTATCTCTTCCCGTTTAGAAGATACGAGCGATTTAAGTTTTATATGAAAAAAACCCATAACTTTGTAGAGTGGAAATTGAAGTAAAAGAAGCAATTAAAAATATTATATAAGTAGAATAAGCAATTAAAAAGTATATCAAAGTGGAAGAAGCAAAAATAGAGGATATCGAGGTGAAACAAGCATTCAAGGAGGAAGACCAAGTGAGAGAAGCATTCAAAAACGATGTCAAGAGCAATGATGGTAATAAAAAACTATTCGACCAAAAATTTGTATTTGTATGTGTATTTAAGATTTGTATTAAAACCCATAATTTTGTAGAGTGGAAATTGAAGTAAAAGAAGCAATTGAAGAAAATATGTAAGTAGATAAATCAATTAAAAAGGATATCAAAGTGGAAGAAGCAAAATTAGAGGATATCGAGGTGAAAGAAGCATTCAAAGTGGAAAACGAAGTAAGAGAAGCATTCAAAATGGATGTCAAGGTTAATGATGGTATTAAAAAAACTATTCCACCAAAAATTTGTACCAATATTTTGTAAAAGTTTGCTAGGCGTAACTCTTCCCGTTTAGAAGATACGAGCGATTTAAGATTTGTATTAAAACCCATAATTTTGTAGAGTGGAAATTGTAGTAAAAGAAGCAATTAAGAAAATACATATATAAGTAGAAAAAGCAATTAAAAAGGATATCAAAGTGGAAGAAGCAAAAATAGAGGATATCGAGGTGAAAGAAGCATTCAAAGCGGAAGACGAAGTAAGAGAAGCATTCAAAAAGGATCTCAAGGGCAATGATGGTATTAAAAAAACTATTCCACCAAAAATTTGTACCAATATTTTGTAAAAGTTTGCTAGGCGTAACTCTTCCCGTTTAGAAGATACGAGCGATTTAAGATTTGTATTAAAACCCATAATTTTGAAGAGTGGAAATTGTGGTAAAAGAAGCAATTAAGAAAATATATAAGTAGAAAAAGCAATTAAAAAGGATATCAAAGTGGAAGAAGCAAAAATAGAGGATATCGAGGTGAAAGAAGCATTCAAAGCGGAAGACGAAGTAAGAGAAGCATTCAAAAAGGATCTCAAGGGCAATGATGGTATTAAAAAAACTATTCCACCAAAAATTAGTACCAATATTTTGTAAAAGTTTGCTGGGGGTAACTCTTCCCGTTTAGAAGATACGAGCGATTTAAGATTTGTATTAAACCCCATAATTTTGTAGAGTCGATATTGAAGTAAGAGAAGTAATTGAAGAAAATATAAAAATAGAAAAAACAATTCAAAAGTATATTGAAGTAAAAATGCCATCAAAGAGGATTTCGAAGTTATAGAAAAAATTAAAGAGGATATCAATGTGGAAGAAACATTCGAAAACGAAAAGGAAGTGAGAGAAGAATTCAAAATGATGGCAAGGGCGATGATGACCGTAAAATAACGACTCCACCAAAAATTTGTGCTACAAAAAAAAATTTATTTTCGTAAATGATCACAGTGGATGTTGCATAATAAAAAAAAATTGACGTTCCAAAATGATCATGTGGATGAGGCATAATTAAAAAAAAAATGATGTTCCAAAATGATCACAGTGGATGATGCATAATAAAAAAAAAAATAATTGACGTTCCAAAGTGATCAGTGTGGATGAGGCATAATTAAACAAAATGATGTACCAAAATATCACAGTGGATATTGCATAATAAAAAATAAAAAAAAAATGACGTTCCAAAGTGATCATAGTGGATGAGGCATAATTGAAAAAAAAATGATGTTCCAAAATGATCACAGTGGATGATGCATAATAAAAAAATAAAAAATAATTGACGTTCCAAAGTGATCATTGTGGATGAGGCGTAATTAAAAAAATGATGTACCAAAATGATCATAGTGGATGTTGCATAATAAAAAAAAAAAATAATTGACGTTCCAAAGTGATCACTGTGGATGAGGCATAATTAAAAAAAATGATGTACCAAAATGATCACAGTGGATGTTGCATAATAAAAAAAAATTGACGTTCCAAAGTGATCATAGTGGATGAGGCATAATTAAAAAAAATGATGTACCAAAATGATCACAGTGGATGTTGCATAATAAAAAAAAATGACGTTCCAAAGTGATCATTGTGGATGAGGCATAATTGAAACTAAATGTGGATGTTCCAAAATAAACATGATTAACATTGCATACTGAAAAAAAAAAAAAATTGGATGTTCCAAAATGATGATGATGACCTTTGCTAAAACTATGAAAGTTGTCTCACGCCCCTCCACAACCATTATATAGAATCAAGCAAGTTTTACAGTAATTTTATAGTACACACAAGCCGTGGGCTCCCTACAAAAACAGTATGAAAATTACGGCAAACGAAATATACGGTTTACGGTATTCATACAGAAATATTTTGTATGGGACAATCTTTTTTTGTATGAAAGTCAATTTTTTTTTCATGGAACCGGATATAAAAAAATGTCCTTAGCAACATTAGTTTTTGCACCAACGCTCTAAGACCTATACTTTCCGAGATACGAGGTGGATGGGAGCGAATGGGGGACAAAAGGGGTACTTTAGGATTTATTCCCAACTCACCGGAACTCCCTCTATACGATCCCACCAAACATTTCCCCCCTACGAGGTGGCATCTGGGAGAACAATGATGTCAATCAGTCAGTGAGTCAGTGGTAATCGAGCTTTATATAATATAACTAGAGGTTGCGTTGTGCGCGAGCTGCTCGCAGCTCGCGTGTTTTTCTTTTAGTCGAAGAAGTAATTAAAGAGGATATCGAGCTGTTAAAAGCCATCAAACAGGATATCCATGTGTAAGAAGCAGTCAAAGACGATATCGAAATGGAAGAAGCAATCAAATAGGATATCGAAGCAGCAGAAACAATCAATGAGGAAATTAAAGTTGAGTAAGCAATCAAAGAGGATACCGAGGTGGTAAGAGCATTCTAAGAGGATGACGAAGTAAAAAAAGCAATCAAAGACGATATCGAAGTGGAAGAAACAGTCAAAAACGATATCGAAGTGGAAGAAGCAATCAAAGAGGATATTGAAGTGAAAGAATTAATCAAATAGGATATCGAAGCAGCAGAAACAATCAAAGAGGAAATTAAAGTTGAGTAAGCAATCAAAGAGGATACCGAGGTCGTAGAAGCGTTCTAAGAGGATGACGAAGTGAAAAAAGCAATCAAAGACGATATCGAAGTGGAAGAAACAGTCAAAGACGATATCGAAGTGGAAGAAGCAATCAAAAAGGATATCGAAATGGAAGAAGCAATCAAAGAGGATATCGAAGTGGAAGAAGCAATCAAAGAGGGTATCGAAGTGGAAGCAGCCATCACAGAGGATATCGAAGTGAAAATGCTATCAAAAACGATATCAAAGATGAAGACGCAATCAAAGAGAATATTGCAGTGCAAGAAGCAATCAAAAGGAAATCAAAGATGATATCGAATTGGTAGAAGCAATAAAAGAGGATATCAAAGTGGAAGAAGCAATCAAAGAGGATATCGAGCTGTTTAAAGTTATCGAAGAGGATATCCATGTGTAAGAAGCAGTCAAAGACGATCGAAATGGAAGAAGCAATCAAATCAAAGAGGATATCCAAGTGGAAGCAGCAATCAAAGATGATATCGAAGTGGAAGAAGCAATCAAAGAGGATATTGAAGTGAAAGAAGCAATCAAATAGGATATCGAAGTAGCAGAAACAATTAAAGAGGAAATTGAAATTGAGTAAAAGACGTCGAGGACAATGATAAAAATAAAAAAAGGTTTCACCAAAAACTTATACTAATATTTTGTAAAAGTTTCCTCGAACTATCTCTTCCCGTTTAAAAGATACGAGCGATTTAAGTTTTGTATGAAAACCCATAATTTTGTGGAGTGTAAATTGAAGTAAAAGAAGCAATTGAAGAAGACATATAAGTAGAAAAAGACATTAAAAAGGATATCAAAGTGGAAGAAGCAAAAATAGAGGATATCGAGGTGAAAGAAGCATTCAAGGAGGAAGACCAAGTGAGAGAAGCATGCAAAAATGATGTCAAGAGCAATAATGGTATTAAAAAAACTATTTCACCAAAAATTAGTACCAATATTTTGTAAAAGTTTGCTAGGCGTAACTGTTCCCGTTTAGAAGATACGAGCGATTTAAGATTTGTATTAAAACCCATAATTTTATAGAGTGAGAATTGAAGTAAAAGAAGCAATTGAAGAAAATATATAAGTAGAATAAAGAAATTAAAATGAATATCAAAATGGAAGAAGCAAAAATGGAGGATATCGAGGTGAAAGAAGCATTCAAAGTGGAAGACGAAGTAAGAGAAGCATTCAAAACGGATGTCAAGGGCAATGATGGTATTAAAAAAACTATTTCACCAAAAATTTGTACCAATAATCTGTAAAAGTTTGCTAGGCGTAACTCTTCCCGTTTAGAAGATACGAGCGATTTAAGATTTGTATTAAAACCCATAATTTTGTAGAGTGGAAATTGTAGTAAAAGAAGCAATTGAAGAAAATATATAAGTAGAAAAAGCAATTAAAAAGGATATCAAAGTGGAAGAAGCAAAAATCGAGGATATCGAGGTGAAAGAAGCATTCAAAAAGGATTTCAAGATCAATGATGGTAATAAAAAAAATATTCGACCAAAAATTTGTACCAATATTTTGTAAAAGTTTGCTAGGCGTAACTGTTCCCGTTTAGAAGATACGAGCGATTTAAGATTTGTATTAAAACCCATAATTTTGTAGAGTGGGAATTGAAGTAAAAGAAGCAATTGAAGAAAATATACAAGTAGAAAAAGCAATTAAAAAGGATATCAAAGTGGAAGAAGCAAAAATAGAGGATATCGAGGTGAAAGAAGCATTCAAAAAGGATTTCAAGATCAATGATGGTAATAAAAAAAATATTCGACCAAAAATTTGTACCAATATTTTGTAAAAGTTTGCTAGGCGTAACTCTTCCCATTTAGAAGATACGAGCTATTTAAGATTTGTATTAAAACCCATAATTTTGTAGAGTGGAAATTGTAGTAAAAGAAGCAATTGAAGAAAATATATAAGTAGAAAAAGCAATTAAAAAGGATATCAAAGTGGAAGAAGCAAAAATAGAGGATATCGAGGTGAAAGAAGCATTCAAAGCGGAAGACGAAGTAAGAGAAGCATTCAAAAAGGATCTCAAGGGCAATGATGGTATTAAAAAAACTATTCCACCAAAAATTAGTACCAATATTTTGTAAAAGTTTGCTAGGCGTAACTCTTCCCGTTTAGAAGATACGAGCGATTTAAGATTTGTATTAAAACCCATAATTTTGTAGAGTCGATATTGAAGTAAGAGAAGTAATTGAAGAAAATAGAAAAAAACAATTCAAAAGTATATTGAAGTAAAAATGCCATCAAAGAGGATTTCGAAGTTATAGAAACAATTAAAGAGGATATCAATGTGAAAGAAACATTCGAAAACGAAAAGGAACTGAGAGAAGAATTCAAAATGATGGCAAGGGCGATGATGACCGTAATATAACGATTCCACCAAAAATTTGTTCTACAAAATAAATTGATTTTCCAAAATGATCACAGTGGATGTTGCATAATAAAAAAAAATTGACGTTCGAAAATGATCATGTGGATGAGGCATAATTTAAAAAAAATGATGTTCCAAAATGATCACAGTGGATGATGCATAATAAAAAAAAAATTGACGTTCCAAAGTGATCATTGTGGATGAGGCGTAATTAAAAAAATGATGTACCAAAATGATCACAGTGGATGTTGCATAATACAAAAAAATAATAATAACTGACGTTCCAAAGTGATCATTGTGGATGAGGCATAATTAAAAAAATGATGTTCCAAAATGATCACAGTGGATGATGCATAATAAAAAATGATCACAGTGGATGTTGCATAATACAAAAAAAAAAAAATTGACGTTCCAAAGTGATCATTGTGGATGAGGCATAATTAAAAAAAATGATGTTCCAAAATGATCACAGTGGATGATGCATAATAAAAAAAAAATTGACGTTCCAAAGTGATCATTGTGGATAAGGCATAATTAAAAAAAATTATGTGTTGCATAATAAAAAAAAAAAATTGACGTTCCAAAGTGATCATTGTGGATGAGGCGTAATTAAAAAAATGATGTACCAAAATGATCACAGTGGATGTTGCATAATAAAAAAAAAAATTGACGTTCCAAAGTGATCATTGTGGATGAGGCATAATTAAAAAAAATGATGTACCAAAATGATCACAGTGGATGTTGCATAATTAAAAAAAAAAAATTGACGTTCCAAAGTGATCATTGTGGATGAGGCATAATTAAAAAAAATGATGTACCAAAATATCACAGTGGATGTTGCATAATAAAAAAAAAATAATTGACGTTCCAAAGTGATCATTGTGGATGAGGCTTAATTAAAAAAATGTGGATGTTCCAAAATAAACATGATGAACGTTGCATACAAAAAAAAAAAAAAAAAATTGGATGTTCCAAAATGATGATGATGACCTTTGCAAAAACTATGAAAGTTATCTCATGCCCTTCCACCACCATTATATAGAATCAAGCAAATTTACAGTAATTTTATAGTACACACAAGCCGTGGGCTCCCTACAAAAACAGTATGAACATTACGGTAAACGAAATATACGGTTTACGGTATTCATACAGAAATATTTTGTATGGGACAATTTTTTTTTGTATGAAAGACAATTTTTTTTTCATGGAACCGGATATAAAAAAATGTCCTTAGCAACATTAGTTTTTGCACCAACGCTCTAAGACCTATACTTTCCGAGATACGATGTTAATGGGAGCGAATGGGGGACAAAAGGGGTACTTTAGGATTTATTCCCAACTCACCGGAACTCCCTCTATACGATCCCACCAAACATTTCCCCCCTACGAGGTGGCATCTGGGAGAACAATGATGTCAATCAGTCAGTGAGTCAGTGGTAATCGAGCTTTATATAATATAATTTGTGAAAGCGTGAATTACGATCCCCGCACCATGGCTAGGGCGAGGAGTAGTTTTGTATAAAGATAGACCGTTTTCAAGCAGAAATTTGTGATCATTCAAGAACGCGATTTATACCTTGTAAACTAGCAACTAAGAAGAAAAATAAATACAGTCCACTTTTGCACCGAGTCTATCAATGAAGCCTGGGTAGGACCTCTACAAGTTTTGGTCCTCCGACCCGGATAAGCCGTTCCTGAGACGACCGGACCAGTTGTTCCTGCGGAGCCGACAAGACCCGCTCCACTGGGTTTCAAGAAACAGTTACATCGTATAACCGCTGAAGAGACGGCGCGGGCTTGAAGATCACCCAACGGTGCGACGAGCATCGTTGTCAAGACCGGCGCAAGGGCACGGGGTGCCTGAAGATCACCCCACGGTGCGACGTGCGACGTTGTCAAGACCGGCGCAAGGGCACGGGGTGCCTGAAGATAAGCCCGCGTCCGTTGAAGACAACCGAACGAGGACGTCACCCGAAGAGTGAAGACCCCCCGCCCCCTCACGTGGCTGGTCCACGGCCCGTTTATTCCGGCCACCTAACGGTGCCAAACGGTCGGAATAGCGGGTAAACGCCTTAGGGCGGTTTTAGTGTTAGTGTTAGGGACCGCTAGGTAGGTAGGGGCATCAAGTGCTGAAGAAGATGACCACCAGGAGCCCACCAGTGACGAGGGGGAAGAAGGCTGCACTTCGCGTCTACGAAGACTACCCCGCGTCCCCGTCCGAACCCGCGCTTCCGAATGCTCCCGTTGAGCCGCGACCCGCCGAAGCGGGACCCTCCTCCGCTCGCGTAGCGTCAGAGACGACCGCGCCCGCGCCCACGACCGAGGTAGCACCGCGAGTGACCGCACACGCCGAGCCCGAACGCCGGCGTGCCCCGTCCGTCCGCTTGCAACGCTCCAGCGCCAGCGCGATGGCAAGGATACGGCAAATTGAATTTGAAGCTGAAGAACGACTTGCCGAGATTAAGAGGCAAGAGCTCCATATTCAAGCGGAACTTATAAGGAAGAGGTTGATTGCCGAAGTCGCTACAATACGGGAAGAAGATGAACAAGAAAGCATCCAGGGCACGGGTGCACGGAACGGAGCCCTAGACACAGAACACAGAATAGAGGACTGGCTCCAACGCCATCATAAACGGGGGGAGCCAGAACAAGTGACGGATCAGGATACCAGGTATCTCTCATCGACCACGAGAGAACAGAATACGGAGCGGTATCCTCCGATTACGAACAATCGGGTCACTTTTGAACCACGAACACTGCGAGACAGATCACTCACGCCGGACCGAACGCGAGACAGAGGGATTGATCGGTTAACGGAAGCCATAGAGAAGATGGCTCACCGTAGACCACCTCCGAGACAGACGTACGACCTACCTGTATTCGGAGGTGCTGCGGGGGATTGGCTACCGTTCAAGGCAGCCATGAAGGAATCGACGACCATCCACAAGATCTCATCGGCTGAGAATCTAGCGAGGCTTAGAACATGCCTGAAAGGCGAAGCCCGTCAAGTAGTGTCGGCTTTGTTATACACTGCAACCGAACCGGCAGTTATAATGAAGACTTTGGAGCAGTGTTACGGTCGCCCAGAGATGATTATAGACAACGCGTTAGAAGAGATTAAGAAGCTACCGCGACTGGGCGCAACCGCAGGCGAATTAAACGCTTTCGCCATCAAACTACAGAACGTAGTAACCGCCATCTCTTGTATGGACCAACGCGGCTACCTGCAGAACCCGATGTTTGCGCGACAGGTAGCCGAGAAGTTGACACCGCACATCCGATCAAAATGGTGCGACTATGCGGAGGAATTTGGCAGCCGAAATGAACCAGAAATATTGACGCTGTCCCAGTTCCTGATGAGAGAGGCAGATCGCGCAATGCGATACGCGTATACAGCTACGCCTTCGCAGAGCACCTCAAAGGCCCGACCTACAGAGCAGCGACCCAGGGTGAACGAACGAAATCGTGGGTCGGTGTACGCTACACAGAACGCGGCATCGGAGAAGGAAGCCTCAACGAGTAAGAACGCAGCAACGGACAAGAACGAGTGCCGTTGCTGCGGGGGTGACCATAGAACCGTCGAGTGTAGAAAGCTCACGGCGATGCCAGTAGACAAGAGATGGGAATGGGCCAAAGAGACAGGCATATGTTTTCGCTGTCTGAGCAGCAAACATAGACGCTTTATGTGCAAGAGCAAGCGATGCGGAGTAGGTGAATGCACACGTCCGCATCACGCACTGTTACATGCGCTGAAAATAAGGAACGAGGGTGCCGGTGAGCAGGGCCAGACCGAAGAATCAGCCATCACTGCATCTGCGCATGTAACAGCAAGGAATCAAGTCCTACTGAAGGTGTGTCCAGTCGTGATTAAGGGCAGTAACGGCATGGAAATGAATACGTATGCGTTACTGGACGAAGGATCAACGATAACTCTGATCGATGAAGAGATCGCCGCGATGATCGGAACGGAAGGCCCGACAAAAGCCTTGAACATCGTGGGGGCTACGACTAGTCAGAGGGAACCCGAGAGCCGGGTAGTGGATATCGTGATCCGAGGACACAAGTCGGACTCACATCGGATCACAGCGCGCACTGTGAAGAACCTGACCTTAGGAAATCAACTCGTCAGTACCGATGTGTTAAAATACGCGCACTTAAGGAAACTCCGTCCAGAAGCCGTGTGCTATGCGTCAGCGAAGCCACGCATACTCATCGGGGCCGACAACTGGCATCTTATTGTGACGAGGAAGCTTCTGACAGGGAAGAGAACCCAGCCAGCTGCATCACTAACGCAGCTGGGATGGGTTATCCATGGATCAATCCCCAGGAGCACAATAAGACAGCAGGAGACGGTACTACACGTCCATACGTGCCAAGGTGTCCAGAACGGACATACTTTGAACGACCAAGACGAGGAATTAAGCAAGCTCGTGAAAGCACACTTTGAGATAGATGCTTTGGGCGTTTCAATTAAAAGAAAGCAAAACGCAAAGGATGAGCGTTCTCAAAGCATTTTCGACAGAACAGCGAGACGAGTGAACGGTCGTTTTGAAGTGGGACTACCTTGGGCCAGCGATGAGGTGAAGATGCCGCCCAGCTACGACATGGCCATACGACGCTTACATGGGATCGAACGTAAGATGGACAGATCGCCGGAGTTTAGAAGTGAATACACCGCGCAAGTGGAGAAGCTGCTAGAAAAGGGATATGCAGAAAAAAACGAGGAGGAACAGAGTCAGAACGAACGTCTCTGGTTTCTCCCTCACTTCGCGGTGACAAACCCCAACAAGCCGGGGAAGTTTAGAATGGTTTTCGATGCAGCCGCGCGCGCTAATGGAACATGTCTCAATGACGCGCTGCTGGACGGACCAGATCTACTACAGACATTACATGGCGTCTTGTTTCGCTTCAGAACGAAGCCGATCGCGGTCACTGCGGACATTCGGGACATGTTCCTGAGGGTGACCATACGACAAGAGGACCGTACAGCCCAACACTTTCTATGGCGCGGCGACAACCGAACAGATCCACCGCAGAAGTACACGATGAAGTCCATGATATTCGGAGCGAGAAGTTCTCCATTTCTGGCTCATAGCGTCAGGAACAGGAACGCGAAAGATCACAAGCGGACACACCCGCTAGCGTTTGACGCTATAACTCGGAACCACTACATGGACGACTGTGTGGACAGCTTTGAAACGGAAGAGATAGCCGCCAGAGCTATAGCACAAGTGCAAGAGGTGCATCAACAAGCGGGTTTTGAACTTGCAAGCTGGAGCGCAAAGCGTGAAGGCTTACTGGATAGTATTACCCCGGAGAACCGAGCGCATGCACCAAAAGAGTGTATATGGAAATCATAAGGCTGAGCGGTAGGATCAACGCCGCTACAGTACCGGATCACCTGAAGGATCCACCCATTCTGGACGGAGCGCACCGCTTATCACGTCTACTGATCAGGCGGGAACATGAGAAGAATAAGCACGCGGGCAGAGAACAGATCGTGAATAATCTGCGCCAGCGATTTTGGATACTGCGGTTGCGTCCGGCGGTCAGAACGGTTCTGAACGATTGTACGCTGTGTAAGATAAGGAGAGCGAACCCAAAGAAGCCAGTAAAGGGTGACTTGCCGAGGATGCGCCTAGATATGAACACGAGGCCGTTCACTAACTGCGGCATCGATTGTTTCGGCCCTATGTGGGTAGCGATCGGGCGGCGCCGTGAGAAGCGATGGGGTATGCTCTTTACGTGTCTGGTAACGAGAGCTATACACGTGGAGCTTATAGCGAGTCTCAGCACTGACTCGGCTATTATGGCTATCAGGCGAATGGCTGCCCGAAGGGGGACTCCTCGTACAATCGTGTCAGACAATGGAACGAACTTCCACGGATCGGAAGTGGAACTAAGAAAGGCGTACGATGAGTGGCTCCCAGGCCTAAAAGAGTACGCACTCAAAGAGCGGATCGAGTGGCGGTACATCGACCTTGGTGCTCCAAACCAGGGGGGAGCCTGGGAGCGAATGATAAAAACGGTGAAGAGAGCCCTAGCCATCACTTTAAATGAACGTGCCCCGCGAGAGGAGGTATTGAATACGCTAATGACAGAAATCGAGCACACCGTGAACTCGCGGCCTTTAACGCATGTACCCGTGGACCCAGAGGAAAAGGAAGCTTTAACGCCGAACCACTTTTTATTGGGGACGGCAGTAGGTTTGCCATATGTGGGAGACTGCGACGTAGCCGACAGAAGGACGTGGCGCGCCGCACAAGCTCTGGCAAACTCCTTTTGGAAGCGCTGGATCGACGAGTACTTGCCTACGTTGGCGCCGCGAGGTGACGTCAGAAGACAGCAAGAGAATGTCAAAGAAGGGGACGTCGTCATAATCGCGGACGGTTTGCTACCTCGTAACGTATGGCCGCGGGGCCAGATCGAGCGCGTGATTACGGGTCCGGACGGAGTAGTTCGGAGCGCTGAGGTGCGGACGCGGGGAGGCGTCTTCCAGAGGCCAGTGAGAAGGTTGATCGTCCTCCCGATTGAATAAGAAGGCTGCGAGGATCTGCGCCGGGGGGAGACTGTAACGGACGATCAAAGACGGGGCAGGATCGAATCTAGATTTGAAATGTATTAGGTAGTTATAAGATCGCATCAGATTCAAATGTTAACAGGTAGCTAAGATTGTAACAGTTTAAACTTGTAAAGGTCAAAAGAGTGAGATAGCTACATGTAAGTCCCCGTCTAACTTTGCTGGAAACTTCGATGTATTAAGAATTGTATAACATGATTTGTGAAAGCGTGAATTACGATCCCCGCACCATGGCTAGGGCGAGGAGTAGTTTTGTATAAAGATAGACCGTTTTCAAGCAGAAATTTGTGATCATTCAAGAACGCGATTTATACCTTGTAAACTAGCAACTAAGAAGAAAAATAAATACAGTCCACTTTTGCACCGAGTCTATCAATGAAGCCTGGGTAGGACCTCTACACTAGCTGTTGCCAGCGGCTTTGGCCGCGTTGTTCTGGGAGTGCAAAATATATATATAAACTTTATCATCCCTTTTTTATCCCATGGGAACTGATTTATGGGATAAAACGTAGCCTATGTGGTAATCCAGGTTATAATTTGTAGATTATAACCATTGTATTCATACCAAATTTAATCGAAATCGGTTCAGCCGTTTTGACGTGATTAAGTAACAAACAAACGAACAAACATCCAAACTTCTGCATTTATAATATTAGTGTGAAGTGTGATATAAAAAAACATATATAAGTGACTACCTCCGTGGTGCAGTGGGCGAATAGCCGGCTGAGACGCAGGAGGTAGCGGGTTCGATTCCCGCCGCGGATCAAATGTTTGCATGATTTACAGATATTTGTTCCGGGTCTGGTTGTTACTCTATATATTATAAGTATGTATTTACAAAAAAAAAATGTATATAAGTATTCCATCAGTTATTTGGTTCCCATAGTACAAGCTCTGCTTAGTTTGTGGCTAGATAGCGCTGTGTGAAATGTCCAGCAATACTTATTTATTTTATTTATTTAAGTACTTCAGGACACCCCAACAAAGTTAGCTTGGAGTACTTACACCCCGAAACCTGAATCTTACTGATTTATTTACAAAATTCTCATAAATTCATCAATTTTCTGATGCAAATAGCAAGTGCCACTACAACTTTTAACTAGGACATCTTCAACTGTCGCATATTTCGATGGATCCTCTTTCGATTTCGTTACAAGTTTCAAGTGTGAATCGACTTGTACCTTCTAAGAAGGCTATACCTTTGTACAAGGTGTCCTGGAATGGGTACCCTCGAACAAAAAAATATAAATAAATAAATAATGTTGAACAATTAAAACAGCGCTATCTACCCCAAACTCAGCAAAGCTTGTACTATGGGAACCAGATAACTGATAGAATACTTATATAGGTACATACTTTTTTTTGTTATTTACTAAAAATAAAGTATTCTGGCCGAGAACTGGCCATCGAAATAGGGGACGTCCACCAGCGAGATCCATAAGACCGTGGGTCGTACGTGGTTCAAACTGGCACAGGATCGGGAAGAGTGGCAGAAAAAAGGAGAGGCCTATGCCCAGCAGTGGGTCGACACGGGCTGAGAATGATGATGATGATGAAAGTATTCTATTCAGTTATAATTATAATATATAGAAAAATAACCAGAGCCAGAACAAATATCTGTAGATCATGCAAACATTTGTTCCACGGTGGGAATAAAATCCACTTAATATATTTATCGATGACCTCCGTGACGCAGTGGGCGAATAGCCGGCTGAGAAGCAGGAGGTTCTTATTTTAAAACTCGTCTTTATTATTCGTAACTAAAGTAGATACTATAGCTATCTAACATAACCTAATACACATGTCATCGATTTAATTAAAGTTTAAGAAGAGATGATTTGATAAATCTTTATTGTTTCTATTTGAGTAGAATCCGATTATAAGTTGTAGGAATAGCAATGTACAATATAGTAAATATTGACAAATGAGTTAGGATAGCGTTGCGTTAATTACGCAACACTTGAGCTAGTCTAGAAATTAGAATAAATTCTTCCCACAGAGGCTTGCGGAAATCGTTTCGTGTGTGGCCTCGATAATATAACTGAGATAAATTTATGTAAGAGGTTTTCATGAAAAATAAAAATTAATAGGTCAAGCACGTGTCGAACCACGCACAGTGAAAGGTTCCTTATCCAGTACGGTTATCTTAGTTATATTAAAATACAAAGTTAATTTTGCAGTTGATTTTGGTCAACTTAAACAAGTAAACTTTATATACATTTTTATATATATTAAGCTCTGATAATTTTTCTTATAACTGCAGTAAACGTACTAGTATTAAGAGAGGCTAACAGCAGCAGAGGTATTAGAAACGGAATGTGTTTGGGGTCGGCTTTGAAAATCTGATGTATGTTCACAAAAATATTAATTTGTTTAAGAAAAATAGCGATAACCATAATTTTAATGCTAGAAATAAAGATAAACTCACAGTTGCCACTTTTAGACTCCATAAAGTTAGTAAATCATTTAAAGAGCAAGGTGTACGCTTTATAACAAACTCCCAGGGGATGTACAAAAATTGGCAATTAACAAATAATAAAACGTAATAAAACAAAATCTTTATAAAAAAGCTTACTATAAAATATCGGATTATTTAGATGATAGAGAAGCTTGGGATTGAAATTTGCTCCAACTAGTTCAAAATATTACAATTTAAACGTAATTTATTTTCTGTATTGTTATGTATTCTAAAAGGATCATTAAAAAACAGCCAGCCTTGTGATTTTAACGAATAAAAATATTTAACTTTGACTTTTGACTTTGCTAGATATAGACTAAACTTGTTAAAAAAAAGAACCGCAGGTTAACGGACCACAATTGTTTAATAAGCTTCCATTAAGCGTAAGATGCACGTTTTTCGCCTTCAAAAACTCATGTTGTCTGTCTGGCCGTGTGGGAACTGGCATTGTCGTGGTGCAAGATGAGACGGCGTTTATCATTATTTTCACGGATTTTGTCAATAATTTTCAGTAAACAAATGGTCGTGTACCAGTCACTATTCACGGTACAACGATTTTCTAAAGCAACAGTAACCACGTGTCGAGTTTTATTAAAAAAAGAAGCAATCATCCGTTTCGAGGCACTTTTCACGCGCGCCACTTTGGTTGGTTTCGGCTCATCTCGAAAGACCCATACGCTCGATTGCTGCTTCGTTATAGAATCATAGCTATAAATCCATGTTTCGTCACCTGTTACTATGTCCGATACCAAATTTGAAGCCCCTTCGTTGTATCTGGCAAGCATAACATGGCACCAAGTGATGCGGTCCGTTATTTGAGCATCAGTCAAATTGTGTGGAATCCATCGAGAACACAGCTTTCTCACACCTAAATGTTTGTGTAGGATTGACTATATTTGACTCATGCCTATGTCCAAAGATGTCCGGATCTTATGGTAGGACACATGCCTGTCTGTTTCGATCATACGGCGCACAGCATCAATGTTTTTGTTGTGCACAGCGGTGCACGGGCGACCTTCACGAATTTCATCATGGGGATTGACACAACCGCGTTTGAATTCTGCAAACCAGCTATAAATAGTTTTCTTGCATGGTGCTCCTTCGCCAAAAGCCGATTAAAGCCGAACGACGCTCTGCTGAGCTGTCAAATTACACTTAAAATCGTAAAAAATTATGCAACAAAAATTTTCCCGAGTTTCATCCATGTTATTGTAATCACGCAATTTTTAAAATGACGCCACAATATAAAAACATTTCACAATCAGATGAAACAAATTTTATTCTACGGGTAAAGAGTTCCATTTTCAAATGTAGTAATAACTTTTAAATATTGTTTATGTAAGTGGCCAATTCCGGAAACTTTTAGTGTGACCTATGTAACATAATCTTCGGCCCATAAAGATATACAACGTGTTTTGTTATGTACGACATTAAATGAAAACACGGGTAAAAAACTACTGATTATTATTGTTGTCAAATAGTTTTTTTTTCAAATACATTATCACACTAAATTTAAAATTTTCAAACCACGTTAATATCAGGTCTTAAAATATCAATTAAACAGTCTGTATAAAATATGTAAACAAATCGTATTTATTCATCATGTACTCGTAAGTGGGTACCTGTTACACTGACTAAGCTGCATCGTCGCAAAGGCGCCGCCGATTTACGTTAAAAATTGTTTATTAGAAATGTATCGATTACTGCATAAATATTCAAGCTACCGGTATCAAACCCATCTCTAAAATCAGTTAATACGATTCTGGATGTGTGTTTTAAATTAATGTCTTACATAACAAACAGGTTATATACCTTAGCCAAAAATACATTTATAATAAAAACATCTATATATTACTTTACTACGTAACCATTTTAGAAGTGTGTTCTCGGTATTCGGTATCCGGTTCGAAAACAACGAAATACGACACCCTTCGGCCAAAAATCTTTCTTCATGAAGGTCGACAGATGTTGGGTCGACACTCTCACCATGAACAAATCCTCGATCCTATGGTAGGACCCTCCCCAAATCCAAGTTTCAAGTGTGGGTCGCATCAAGTGTTACACGTTCGTAGGACCCATTCTAATTCTGTATCGGAATGGCCTTTCGAGCACCTTGTTTAAACATACTTTATACATAAGGGTCGTATCGGAGAAACGTAAGGACTGGACTTGAAAATAAGGATTGATGTGTCAAGAATTTGAAGTAGGTGATAGATTACAAGTCAATTTTTACAAAAAAAAACATTTTAGACTGAAATCGCTTCAACAAAAAGTATAAGTGCAGAACAGCTAACCTGATCTTCATCACTCATAACTTAGAACCAACCCAATTCTATAAAAAACCGCATCCAAATCGGTCCAACCATTCGGGAATATGCGTAATGATAATACGTTTTAGATAAATTATTATTAGAGGTAGGTAAAATCAAATCATAAAATCGCGTAAGCGACTGCAGTAATCTATTGTCTCTAGATAAGAGTCTCGCCAAGCGTTGGCGTAATACGTAAGCTTAATAAATGAAAATCTGAAAAGGAATACGATGCCAATATCAACCCATTCCCGTGTAATAATCTATATGGAAGTTTTGACATTGTTAGCAAAGACTAAGCGACCGAATTTAAACGCAAAGTCATAGTGTTATTGACATTGTCAGTCAGGGCTGAGCGACCGTTAAGTCATCGCTAACAATTATTCCATTCTTAGATTAGCAATACCACATTATTTTTATAAGCAATGCGACATCTCTTGTCATTGCTCTGTAACGCTGGTCATTGAACAAATGAAAACTGTATAGATTTTTCTCTTTCTCAATAGTTTCGCACCTGATGAGAAGTGGGCCCGTGGTGAAATTGGTATCGCACTCTCGCACCTAAAGGAAGATTGTGGGTTCAAGTCCCGTCAAGCTCGTAATTTTTGCGAACATTTTAAAATCTTAATATCACCTTAGGACATTTAGGTGTTGATTAAAACTACATCTCATTGACAGAGTACAGAGAAGACTTTATAAAAGGAAATATGTTGCTTAGGCATAAGGAACCATTGGCATAGTATTTATTTTTGACATGTTGTTACAACTAACAAGTGTATTTTTAGGTTTCCTTACCAGATTATAAGCTTATCACTAACGTAACGTAGGGTTATCAAGCAAGAATCAATCATGAATAAGCAAAATACCCTATTAGGTCCAAGAGCTTAGAGAGAAGAAATAATTTAATGAAGATGCTACCAAGGTCAACGATTAACCAGTGCTATACCAAATGTTGATGGCATTGGCTGATTATTGCTAACCTCTAATTCGTGCAAACGAAGCTCGTTCAGGACGTACGTTTTTCGCATAGCACACGTAGACATTTGTCTAAGAACAGACAATTTAATCGTTCACCCACATGGTGATACATCCAGTCCCAAATCAAATGGAAGCGAAATTCATATTTTATTATAGACATGGCCATTTACGACTTGAAAGTCGTTAATGATATTGTCATTAAACCATATTAATTGTCGTTTTATGGCGTCTTGGCGAATGCCGTCATAAATTAATGTCGGTTTAATGTCTGTCCTTGCAATTTGGATACCTCAAGCGTCTAAAGTTTAATGAATAGCGTAATTTGTAAAGTGATTGACTAAAAGATTGATTTAAATTATTAATTTTATTTTAAAAGTGTTTTATAATTCAATTGGTTTTATAACTATATTTTTAACATCCTACTAAACACAAACTTATTTGCATCTTGTAGCTTTGTAATGTCAAAGGTTGTTAGTATAATGAATAATAATAAATAAATATTGCTGGACATTTCACACAGCGCTATCTAGCCCAAACTAAGCAGAGCTTGTACTATGGGAACCAGATAACTGATAAAATACTTATATACATTTTTTTTGTAAATACATACTTATAATGCATATATAGAGAAACAACCAGACCCGGAACAAATATCTGTAGATCATGCAGACATTTGTTCCGCGGCGGGAATCGAACCCGCTACCTTCTGCTTCTCAGCCGGCAATTCTTCCACTGCACCACGGAGGTCGTCAATGTCGTGAATGTTATAAACATTAAGCACTAAAATCAAAATAAGCATTAAACCTCAATATGGCTATCAGTTCTGTTTAGAGAAGGTAAGTCAGTTCCTACAGCACAAGACTTGCTCTTAGTGTAGGTACTGTAAGCCAACATTTGCATGCTACAAGCCATAATCAAAAAGAATTGTAATCTTGAGTCCTGCAGTAGTTTATAGCCGACGGTGACCACTTATCACCTGGAGGCCCGTCAACTTGTCTGTCTAAATATATAACATAAAATAAAATCTGTTATAAGTTTAACATGTATTGCTTGATTGAGTTTTTAATTCAGGTAGTGGCTCAGGTTTATCAGTGAACCACCAAAATACAAAAGACGTTTTGTCCCAAAATTAATAAGTATAACTAATAAATTAATTACTTTATTAAATTAATTAATAATTTATTTATTTTTATTAATTTTAACTGGTAAACCTGAGCCACTACCTGAATTAAAAACTTATTAATATAATATACTCATTAATATAACTAATAAATTAATTGATTTATTAGTTATACTCATTAATTTTGGGACAAAATGTCTGTTGTATTTTGGTGGTTAATTGATAAACATGAGCCACTACCTGAATTAAAAACTTAATACATATATTATTATAATAGGTATATATCATAATAATTTATTAAATAAATAAATATTTCTGGACATTTTACACAGCGCTATCTAGCCCCAAACTAAGCAGAGCTTGTATTATGGGAACCAGATAACTGATAGAATACTTATATGTATTTTTTGTTGTAAATATATACTTATAATATATAGAGAAACAACCAGACCCGGAACAAATATCTGTAGATCATGCAAACATTTGTTCCGCGGCGGGAATCGAACCCGCTACCTCCTGTGTCTCAGCCGGCTCATATATGTATATGCCAAATTTAGGTTTTGTATACTCACCTATCTTTAAAAGCATCTCTCGCTCTAGCTTCAAAGGTTTGCTGGAAGAAAACTCTTCGTAAGATTAAGCTCGTTCTCTATTTCTGTGTTTTTTATATATTTTCGTGTGTGCACTAATGAATAAAGAATATTTACTCAACATTATCTACCTATTCTATCGTTTAACGGAAGAAATTAAAAAAAGATACAGTAAAAGAAAGAACAACAACATCTCACCTAAGCACTAACAAACTTTTAAAAGCTCTGTGTGGGGATGATTTAGAACTCAGCTCAGCATGAAGCTACGGCACATTGTACTCCTAAACGTTATTCGTAACAGGTGGTTATTAGGTATTAGGTGCTTCGCACGCGGTATTTCTCATTAAAAAGTAGCATATGTATCAATCCAGGTATTAGTCGCAAAAAGAGTTGAGAGAAAGAGTTAGTTACTTTTCGAACCTATAAAACACTAGCTCACCCGCCCGCGGCTTTGCACACCTGGTTTGTCAATAAAAACATTACGCTCCTTCTGCGCCGTTGGTTAAAAGGTAGCTTCTGTCTCAATCTCGGTTATAATCTATCGATGTACCAAATTTCATCGAAATCGGCCTAGCCGTTTAGCCGTGAAAACGTAGCAAATAGATATTTAGATAGAGACAGTTTTCTTTGATGGTGTTCGCACGCGTGGTTTGTCAATTACCCTCCTGCGCAGTTGGTTAAAAAGTCTCAATCCCGGTTATTATCTATCGATATACTAAATTTCCTCTAAATCGGTTCAGCCGTTTATCCGTGAAAATTTAAAAACAGACAGAGTAACTTTTGAATTTATAATAGTAAGGAAGTAGGGATTTTGTCAGCGTGACGATCTTGATAGGTACTTTATAGAATGGCTGGTGTAGTGCGAGTCACCGCGAGATGTGTAGGGATATGAAGGAGGCTTCTGTCCAGCAGTGGGAAAGTACACGCTAAAATATTATGCTATTTTAATATGACTGCAACGTGTTTAGTTTGTTGAAATAGCGCCTTCAGTCACTTAACCTTTAAAGGTGGTTCGATTCCTATACAAACTTTCAGTAGCGATTCACTAGGTATCTGAACGGCAGAAGTGTCTAAAGATATACGTATCGAATTAAATACGTCTTATTATTGACGCAAAATCAATAAAATTACACACTTTTATTCATAATAGACATAATAATTAGAAAAATATAACAATTTATTCAAAGACGTTTCAATTATGTGACAATTATGAATACTTAGATTATGCATTAAAGTGATTTTACTTAGATTATTATTTATGAATAAAAGTGTTAAATTTTATTGATTTCAACAAACCACCTGGGTGACTTGCGCAACGATGCCTAAACGTATTTAGTGGCTAAATATAATTTAAGGGGTGGTCAAATCATACAAATACGTCAAATTTAAACAAGTTTAGTCGCTAAATACGTTTAGGGATCGTTGTGAAAGCCATCCTAAGTGGTTAATTACGACGGGAAGTCTTTCTTTAGGACGCCCTTTGGTACAAAACAATTCAACGATTTGGCGGAAAAAGGTCCAAAACACTCGCTTTTTGCAAAATTGCAAAAACATTAGCGACCGTCAAAAGGACGATTGCTAACTTCTATAATCAGGTGGATGTTTCTCCTTGCAGCCAGTATTCGCAAAATTTTTGGATAGCAGCCAAAAGTTGCAGCGGTGGCCATGGCGTTGGAGAAATAAAGTCTTTAGCCCAATATTCCTTGAAAATGTTTCTAAAAAGGCTTCCATATGGTCCATTAAGTCACGCCAGAGCGTTATAACGCTTTTGCTTTCGCCAACAATTGCTATTTATCTGGAGACTCAAGGATTGTATCGCCAAGTGTTGTATCATCATCATCATCATCGTCATAACAGCCAATGAACGTCCACTGCTGAACATAGACCTCCCTCATAAATTTCCAGACCGACCAATCTTGTCCGTTGCGCTTTCCAGTGCGTGGTCTCCACTCGAAGACATTTTTGCTCCAACGGCCGTCAGTTCTTCGAGATATGTGCCCTACTAACTGCCACTTCAGCTTGCTATTTGTGCTATGTCGATGACTTTGGTTCGTCTACAAATCTCCTCATTTCTGTTTCGATCTCGTAGAAAAACGTCAAGCATAGCCCGCTCCGTAACACGCTGAGCAACTTCGACCCTTCTTATAAGACATCCGGTACCTATATATTGAAAATAGACTACTGTACTGTACGTAGTCTAATCACTGATTAAAACGGGTATTTTTCGTGTAGGTACCTTTTTTATTTGTTATCCCGACGATTCGACTGTATTGTAACAGCCGTGGTCACGGGAGGACTGGATTACTTGAAGCTACAGTCGAGAACGTTGCCTGTTAGTGCACTTCCGCTATCGTGCGCCTACCTACGTCATGTAGCGTGGAGGGGGTTGAAAAAGCATACTTTGTTATTGGCAATGGTTACCACTTAACATCAGGTGGGCGGAATGGTTGTACAATCTCTAGGTCGTATAAAAAAAGCCTCATCTACGTTCGACCCGCGATGTTTGCTACATTGTCTGACCATCTCGCTGCTAGATACCCGTAGTTTCCAAACCCTGCTCGTGGATACCATTCAGTAACCGAAAGTCATAGATGTTGCGTCTTCACTATGCCACGAAGCTGGAGGATATGGTAGAGTATGTGAAGAGGAAGACCAATCTACAGAGTTAGAATTGCGTCACAATAACTTCAAATCTTTTCGTTGCGTGTTCCGTCCAACTCCGCTTTTACAAAAGAAGAGTTTTGGCTGAAAAGTTTATTGTTTCACGACAGCGCAAATGCGTCATACGACGCAGACTTTAAGTGTCATCAAATAGTTTTAAGTAATGTATGTGTTAGAGCCTCTTAAGCAACACTACATCTCGCCTACTACTCTTACATTATTTGCTATAACTAAATTACATTAAAATTCTAATGAAACTTTCTAAAAAATGGAAAATAAGTTCTAGAAAGTCCTGACTGCTAAATTGATGGTCACTATACCAGATAGCTTTGTTTCCGCCATCCAATAACAATATGCAAATTAGAATGGTTTTAAAAAGGGAGATGGGTCGAAAATAAGGCTTTGGAATAGGTTGGATTGAGGTGTATTGCGTCAGCGATGAATTTTTGATGGAGACTGCTTATAAAGTCATATTTTGGAGGTATTTTTAGGGTTCCATGCCTGTAGTGTACTAACAGGAATCTATACATATAGTATATATTATATACATGGGATCCAATTCTACTAAACCAATCGCTTTACACCAAATTTGACAGCTTGTGACAGGAACAATAATCATAATCGTTAAATAATGGTATGACTCCTTAACTGAACCGGTGAGTACTGAATAGATTTTTGCTTAGTCTTGGACTAGTTCTAATTTTGTCCACCTGAACAGATATGTTAGTGGCACTGTAATGTGCCTACGTCTGTCAGGCTGTCACTTTGGCAATAAAGGTAGCTTGTAGAGTAGACATTTTCACAGTTTGAGTCTTGTTCTGGCCTGAACCATAATCCATCCATATCTAGTAATATTATAATTTCGAAAGTCCCTGTCCCTGTATCTGTTTGCTACATTTTCACGACTAAACGGCTAGACCGATAACAATGAAGTTTGGTATTACACGCTTGCTACTTATTTGCATGCTGTCTACACCTATAATTACAATGTCACTAGGATTTACTCTCAATTATGTATCACTAGCTGTTGCCCGCGACTTCGTACGCGTTACACTACTAAATGTGTAGGTAACCTAGAAATAAAGCCAAACTCGGTGTTGCAACTTGACTTGACATCCCATTTTTATCCCATGGGACCTGATTTAAGGGTGAAAAAGTATTCTATGTCTAGGATTTAGTTTACGAACATACTAAATTTCATCGAAATCGGTTCAGCCGTTACGACGTAATTGAGTAACAAACAAACAAATAAATAAATAAACAAACATCCAAACTTTCGCATTTTTAATATTAGTGTGATTAATATTTAATGTAGTGTTCAATAGTTAAAGTCCACAATCTTTATTTATTTCATCTGTCTACTAACCCAGATCCCATCAAAATAATTCACACAATCAAATAATAATTAGGACGATAAAAACGTAAATAAAATCAGAATAGAATTACGAGCCACGGCTTTTTGCGTTCATAGACAATTAAAAATAAATTAAAATGGCGGGAAGCTGACGTTCTGATTCAAAATGGCGGTTTTGTTTTATGCCTCTCTGCCACCGTTTTCAGATTTTATTTGTTTTTATGATGCAATAATACTTTTGCGGGACAGAAGTCGTGTTTTGTTTTAACTTCCGCAAATCGTATTTAAGTATTGAAATGGGTTTTTAGTGGACTGATTTTTTTATTGCTGGTCTTATTTATACATAGGTATTGGTAATATAACTTTAACTGGGCCAAAGCACATTAAATTTTTTTTGTAATATATGCTTACCTACTTACATTGAATAATAATTGATAATATAACTACTAAAATTGCCACTTTAGAGTTTTTATATTACAATAGGACTCTTGTGTTAAAATAGTAATATAAAACCGTGAAGTGTTTTAAGAAGTCCTATTCAACAAGGTCTCACACGAAAAGAAGTCGGTAGGTTACACAGCCTAGCCTAACTAGCAGCACGCTATCAGAAGTAATATACTATATATAGTATAAACTAAATACCAATATGTGTTACCTAACTACCTACTAATATTTTTTCATACCACCTGCTCGACAATGTCATATTATATTATGTCATGTAAACCTCACCAAAAGCAGGAGATTAAATCCTTTTTCTGGAGCTGAGCCGGGAGTAATGCCCTCGCGGGCATAATGACATTCAGTACAACTTTGTGTGTACAACTTGTTTCAGTGTGATTTTTTTAAATTATTATTATTAACTCATTTATTACAGATTTTAAAATCCATAATTTCTTAACACTAACACAAAATAAAATAACTGAACACAAATTTGAATTTTTTCAAAAATTTGAACCAGAGACCCACACAATAAGAACTTATCCGATAATCGAACTAACCTCTGCACAGAATGCACCAATCTAGATTTGGTTTTTATTGTCTCGCAGAAAGTGTGAAATGTAGAGTATTCTCCTCGTGGATAAAGTTGTCTGCATCTTGGGCGTGCTTATATCCCTCTCTGCACTCAGGACTCTAGTAAATTGTGTAGAATGCTGATCAAGTATTTATATTGCTTAGGTCCAGTGTTGCCCTGTATTGTTTTTTTTTGTTTTTATTTCTGCCTATATTGTCTCGCTTCTGTACAAAGGTCTCCCCCTGTCCTGAATTTAATCTTCAATAGAAATAAAGATAAACTCGCTGTTGCCACTTGTAGACTCCATAAAGTTAGTAGGAAAGAGCAAAGTATACGATTTTATAACAAACTCCCAAAAGTGATGTACCAAAGTTGGCAATTAACAAATTTAAAAACGTAATTTAAAAAAACCTTTATAAAAAAGCCTACTATAACATATCGGATTATTTAGATGATAGAGAAGCTTGGGATTGAAATTGCTCCAACTCGTATAAAAATGTTACAATTTTGAATTAATTTATGTTCTGTATACCAGCCTTGTTTCTTCCTTTTCTTTCCTGGCTTGGTCGCTAAGGAACAAGCAGTAAAATTGACGTTTCAAAGGGATCCTTGTGATTTTAATGAATAAAAAGATTCTTATTAGGTACTTAGGTTTTAACATTAAGTATGGTATAAATATTTAGAAAACTGGAATGTGATTAGCAATTGACCGCTTATTTTTGTGTTTATATCTAAGGCCGGTTCCTATTTTAAACATTGGTAACCGTTAACGACACGTTCCATATTGAAAAAGAGACAAATGTTTGACCCACCTTTATGAATAAAGGTGTCGCTGGTGGTTACCGACGTTTACAGGAACCGGCTATTATAGAACTATCTCATTTCTCCTGTCACAAAATATAAACAATATCCTCATAAAACCTTCAAAATGCCTACGAAACAGAACATAAATGTTAACAACCATAATAAATAACAGCGTACTCGTACAAGGTATTTTCGGTCGAAAATCATATGTTAAACGCAAAATTAAGTTATAAAAATACACAGCCATCCTGAAGATGAAGTAGGAAATTTGAATAAATACCTCCTTTTTTAAGGCGGTTAAAAATTACATGCGTTTTAGTAATGCGTCGATTTATAGCAGGTAGGCTTGCACCCTTTTTGCATACCGATGTCCGTAAGGTGGATTGGACTAGATAATGCAAGATGAAGTCAAGAATTTACTAGGCTATTTTAAGAATTTTATAAATTTATAATATTATTACTTATTTAATAATGGTTTTTCTTTGATTTATTTTTATTCATAATGATTTAATAAATAACTATCTGACCCCGCGAACTTCGTACCGCCTTAGAATCAATAAATTTTGTGTTGCTAAGCTGAGATGGGTTGGTGGTAGAAGGGTGAAAAAAACAATTTTGGAGGTGGTTTTTATAGTCAGACGCATGACTTAATTATAAACGTCTAGTGACTGCTAAAGTTCATATCTCTGAAATTATTATTATGTTTTATTAATTGGCTTGTGATTCCTGCATAACATCACCCCACTTGCATCTCTAATAAGAAAATGGCCACCTGTCGAACCCATCTTAATTGGGTGAGTTATCCATTACACTTGCGATGCTCGTGTTAAAAATTTACTGTCCAATTTACTTTGTATTGTAATAAATAACTTCCTGGGTGTAATATTTGGGTGCCAGGTTTATATTTATTAAGGTGGTAACTGGTAAGTGCTTAAAGAACGCCGCTAAAGGGCACAATCTACTTCAGATTTGGCCACATATTTTGAAGTGAAAACTTCTTTAGGCGCGTTGGGCATTTTTTGAGATGGGGAAAACCCATTGAACTTGCGAAACTGTTACCAACACCTCTGCATATAATTTGATTTTTTTTTTAGTTTGTGGAGTGGCAAAATACAACTTTCTTAGTAAATTTTCTTGTTTATGCGACATCCATCATGATCATTTAGCAACATCCAATTTTTTTTTTGTTTGTGTACCTATATAAGACCACTTTCTTAGTGCATAAATAAATAAATATTGCTTGACATTTCATACAGCGCTATCTAGCTCCAAACTAAGCAGAGCTTGTACTATGGGAACCAGATAACTGATAGAATACGTACATATATACATTTTTTGTTGTAAATACATACTTATAATATATAAAGAAATAACCAGACCCGGAACAAATATCTGTAGATCATGCAAACATTTGTTCCGCAGCGGGAATCGAACCCGCTACCTCCTGCGTTTCAGCCGGGTATTCACCCACTGCACCACGGAGGTCATCATTTTCATGTTAATGCGACATCCATCATTATCATTTCGCGACATCAAATTTTTTTTTAAGTGAAAACTTCTTTATGCGCGTTGGCATTTTTTGAGATGGTTTTTTAGATTAACAGTTTTTTTAGATTATTACTCTTCAAAGTTTTCTTCGTTTACCAGTCACATAACTACTCTGACGAGCAATATAAAAAAGCCACTATCTTATAAAGAAATATTTCCGAAACCACGCAAGACAGCTTTTTGAAGTAAAAAGCAACTTTCATGTATATTTAATTACACTAATATTATGAATGCAAACGTTTGGACGTTGACGACCTCCGTGGCGCAGTGGGCGAATAGCCGGCTGAGACGCAGGAGGTAGAGGGTTCGATTCCCTCTGCGGAACAAATGTTTGCATGATCTAAAGAAATTTGTTCCGGGTCTGGATGTTTTTCTATATATTATAAGTATGTATTTACAAAAAATAAGTATATAAGTATTCTATCAGTTATCTGGTTCCCATAGTACAAGCTCTGCTTAGTTTGGGGCTAGATAGCGTTGTGTGAAATGTCCAGTAATATTTATTTATTTATTTGTTTATTTATTTCTTTGTTTATTACTCAATCACGTCGTGACGTCTTAACTGATTTCGATGAAATTTAGAATGTACGTAGATTATAACCTGGATTAACACATAGGCTACTTTTTATCCCCTAAATCAAGTCCCATGTGATAAAAATGAGGTGGAAAATCAAGTTGCAACAGCGAGTCTAGCTTTATTTCTAGGTTACCTACACATTTAGTAGTAAGCATAAAAAAACCTAATGGAAACAAAACAAATATAATTAAATGTGTATGTGTGTGTTGTATTGAAAAATAGATTCAGATTTTTTAGACACTTAGCAAGTGGCTTATTATATTACATAAATAAACCTCAGGTCCAGAATCCTCAGTGCGCGAGTCTGATTCGTAAATGACCGGTCTTGTGTTTAAACAAATTTTCCACTTTAGTGTCAAAAATCATTTTCGCCTACCCACAAAATCGTAATCAGAAGTGGGGGTCCATTTCACTTGGCCAACCTTAAGTATTCAATTATTATTTTGTGGCTAATATGTATTTTTGTACTGCGGTCATAAGTTATTTATCATTGATTCCACAAAACAATGTTATTGAATTTTATATTTGACTAATTTGGAGTTGTTGAGTTAATTCATCAAATTATGTTGCGAAATTATGAATTATTTAATGAATTGTTCTAATTGTGCGAACTGCATAATGATTTTACAAAATATCCAGCCATAGACGATCTCCGTGGCGCAGTGGGCATATAGCCGGCTGTGACAAGTCACTAATTACAATAATTAATATATTTATATGATTAATATAATTTTAATATAATTATATGAAAAATATCTTGTCTTAAGTTAATTATAATTAACTTAAGACAAGATAAGGCTCGCCTACTGCCACTTTAACACGTAACTCGAAAAACTAACGGCCGTTGGGCAGAAAGGTTCACCGACGCAATGACGTTGGGAGACGCACAAGATCGGAGCGTAATCTATTCGTTATTTCTTTAACATACAGTACACTTATTGAGCTTAATCTACTAAACCAAATTGTTGTCGACTTATATCTTGGTTAGTTAGTGCCTTCCCTTTTATTATCATTATGTTAAAGCGTACCAAAATTGTTATTAATTTTATGGTCTACATTCAGTGGACGTCTTACGACCAAAATGATGATGATACTGAACATCATTTCCATGAAGCAAAAGATATTTAGCATTCATGAGACCTCCTCAATTTAAATATTAAGATCGCATCTAGATCATAAAGATACGTCTAATATTATCTCATGCTGCAGGGAGCTTAGAAAACCGGTATAATCTTGAAACGACTAATTAATAATTGTATATACAGGATGTTTTCTTTCTAGTCAGTATGGGGTGATTCTGAATTACATATATAGGTCATAGAGAAAATGCTGAATGGAACCATGGACTCAATTTTAAAGAAAAAAGTGTCATTAAAATTCGTTATTGGCCGCCTCTATATGTTGCGCCCATAATATAAGTTGTTCGTACAATTACCTGCTTTCGAAGCCTCCGAAGTTTTCGAGAGTACCTAGTCTTTTTACAAGCTGTAAAAATCGTGCTAGTTTTTTTTTTTGACCGCAGTCTCACCTGGTAATAAGTAATAATGTGGTCTAAAATGGAGTAGGAAGACCTAAAAGACCAATCCACTCTTACCATAAAAAGGCCCGGATCGTAGTCTTCAGGAAAAACAGCCGACGGTAAAGTGCTCCATACCTTAGCTGTTCGCGAACTATAACATGATTACGAATGGGTGGTATATTAACGAGGTATAAATGGCACTGCCGTGCGTCTGTTTGTTATTTTATGGGATGGCGAAACCAGATCATGTAATTTCTGGGCACATCCCTAAAATGTATTCTGTAAGGTCGATGGGCTTGCAACATTACAGCGGTGCTCGAGACATCGTCATAAGTTGCTCACCTATTAGTTTGAAACCATCTGCCTCCAACGAGTCCTAGAATACTTTAGGCATATAACAAGGAAACACAGTGACAACCTGGAGAAACACATCATCACTAGCAAAATCGAGAGAATAAGATCACAGAGACGTAGCTCGATACGATGTTTTGACCCGATCCGTACAACTTTCGACTCTAAGCTTGATGCTACGAGTATACACGTCGCCGCCAACAGACACCAATGGCGTAGCATAATCAAAGAGAAAATCATCCATGGAGGAGGTCACGACCCTCAGCATTGAGGATTATGACTCGAAAAGGAATAAGTTTGAAAGCCCTACGTTCGATCGGATCTAAAGTAGCGAGGTATTTGGCCGAACCATCTCAAAGGTAGCAGCAGTACTCCAAACCCAGACTGGACTTGTGCTTTGAACTAAGAAGAATTCCTTGTGTAAAGTGTCTCCTGATCCCGAGATTAAAAAAAAACTCTGTTTTGCTACATGACAGCAACTTGCCCGCGGCATCGTCACAGTGTAAATAATAATAGGTCATGTGCAGTTGTGAGCCGTATTTATATTTTAATTTTTAAATAAAATGCCGTGTAAGTGGTCTAAAAATAGACCATGACTCTACCTTTTTTTTAACTGTTTAGATCCTCGTTTGACCACAATATTACTCGATGGTAAGCGATGATGTGATCTAAGATGAGGCACGAGCAGCAGGATGAAGCATGAATATAGCTGCAACATACTGTAAATTTATTATTTTATATCAAACATTATCTAAAATGGAAGAAGGGAAGGGAGGCCTTTGCCCAGCAGTGGGATCCAGCGAGCTCTTTAGATTAGATTAGATTAGATTATCTAAAATACAACCTTTAGTTACCCGTAACTACTGCTTAGGAATAGCAAAAAATGATTTTTACAAACATATTTTCGGATATCGAGCCTTCCGCTCCTCTGAGACATTGCAACTTAAAACTCCCGTACACTCTTCTAACTTTTATCATAACTCCTTCACTGTACAAGCTATTCGTCTATGGAACTCTCTTCCTCAACACATTTGAACTTCCAAATCCCTTCCCATCTTTAAAACAGTTCTATTTAAACATCTGTCTGCACTACAATGCTGATTTCTCATCTTCTCATCTATCGTTATTGGTTTTATTTCACCCTTCTATTATGCACCTATATGTACCTACTCATTGTATTTTATTTATATAAATATAGCTTTTTTTATTATTAGTATGGAATATTTTATGTACATTATTTTATGTATATTAATATGTACCTAATCCATTGATGAATACCTATATATATACACATATTGTATATAGATTTACTTATTTTTTGCTTATGTAAGTACACTGTTTATTAAATATTTAATTATTTTTATTAAAAGCTACCGTCCTATAACGTTTTCGTGAAATCCAGTCCATCCAAAGGTTGTCTGGAAGAGATCATTGCTGTGTTCTGGTTTGAAGGGTGCCGGTGGAATTATAGAAACACTAGCTTCCGCCAGCGGCTTTTCACGCATTATTGGTTAACATTATGTAGCCTATGTTTGAATCCAGGTCATAATCTATCAACGTACCAATTTCATTAAAATTCGTTCAGCCATTACGATGTGATTGAGTAACAAACAAATAAACAAACATCCACATTTTCACATTTATAATTTTAGTGTGATGAGACTTTTCACTTGAAGGGGTAACGGGCGTAATGGCGTAATGCATGTACTCGTAGTATAATCAAATCAAAAAATCAAATCAAATCAAATCTTTTTATTATAAATAAAACATGGGAACAAAGAAGAGAGAGTTCTCTGTCTTCTCTTTTAGTTTAAAAAACTGTATTACAGAAAACAGCTTCATCCCCGATACAATGCTGTCACATAATTTTTTTTTTAAAGATACAATTGTATGTAAAGCAAAAATAACGCTTGGTTGATTGAGCTTAATATATACTCTATACTATAATATGAATATATATATATATATATATATATATATATATATATATATATATATATATATATACATATACTATATATATATATATACTATATATATATATACTATAATATGTACTCTTCTCCCTTAGTATGTGTAAAAGATAAAAAAAACGAAATATGCAGTTATTGTTCTCTTTTAAATCGAGGGCATGACTCCTTTTACGACATTTCTCAACTCTCGTGGTTTCGGACTCGGCCATCACCACCAGCCCCGGATCTACGATTTTTCCGAACCGGGGCAGAAACTTGAAGTGGCGCCCCCTTCAGCGCCCCTTCAGTTTGAGAGACGTAGGGTCTCATATATTAATATGAAAGACGCACTTCCTGCAACTTTCCTCAAAGATACATTTTATGTAATTTTGGGGCTATTTGACTGGGCATGCGAAGCAAGTTTTTTTCAAACATGAGTTTGGCGCCCCCTGAAATTGCCGCCTGGGGCATGTGCCCTGGTTTGCCCCCTCCTAGATCCGGGGTTGATAACCACCCTTCTCATAAAAACACCCTGTGTAAACATTTTAATATACTACATGTATAGTTTAAGAGATAGATATACTCTGTATTGCAAACCAAACAAAATGAAATGTATAAAGAAATACACAAAAAATAAAGGTAAGTGCAGTAGTATAAAGTAAATGGTTTGCCTTGGTTTCTTATTAATTGTAGATATATTTTCCTCGTGATTCAATGTATCGCTTCCACAACACGTTGGTTGTAACAGTTTCCCTCGAGTTTCATATATCAACTTGTTTGCTTACACACAGACACTTCTCAGATATCAGAGCACTTAGAATTTCCCAAAAATGGGAGGTAATTCACGAAGAGCAATTCAACTCTTTCTACTCAACAACCCAATATGTGTTGCGGACCTCGCGGAAGTTGCTGCGTAAGCTGCTGCATGCGGATGCGGGCCTTGCATCACTAACTACACTTGCTGCACCCAGATTTGCTAATTACCAAGCGAAGCTCATTAACATCAACATTATGCTGAGCTGAACGCCATTTTGGTACGCAGACACATGAGTCGAATTGTTTCATTGGATTCAATTGTATCTACTGTTCCTTATAATTGTTTCATGTGTCATTATAGAATATAGTACTCTTCATTGCACACCAACAAAATTAAAAATACAATAAAAATACACAAAAATTAAAGTAAGTACAATGGGCGGTCTTATCGCTAAAAGCGATCTCTTCGAGACAACCTTTGGATGGACAGGACAAAACAAAATCAAAAAGACGGCGGTATAAATACGAGTATATTCATAAACTTACATAAACTACCTATACTTACTAATAAACTAAATATATATACTTACAAATATAATAATATATACTTATATATAAACTACAATAAAGGAGATAAACATAACGATAAACTAGCAGTGCGTAGACAAAGAAAGGAAATGGTTGTATACCTTAGCTTTGAAGATAGGAAGAGATTTAGATGATCTAATAGAGAAAGGTAAAGCGTTCCACAGCCGCACAGCTTGAACTGTAGTCACCATAAAATTGAGAACTGTGGACCGGGGTTTGGAGACTTAGAGCTTCAGATGAGCGTAGGTTTCGATCATGCGCCTGGCGCAAGAACACAAAACGCTCCTTTAGATAGGATGGTGAAGAAGGATTGAAAAGAATGTTAAAAAGAAGGGACAGAATATGTGCATTCCGGCGAAGACGGATAGGGAGCCACTTGAGTTTTGCGAGAAATTCTGAAACATGGTCATATTTGCGCAAGCCGAATACGAATACGATCAGTAGACGAATCCAACTCCACTGACTACATGATGCCTTCTCGTCCAAAACACATCTAGTGTCTTAAGAAATTATCATCATAATATCAGCCATAGGACTTTTACTGCTGAACATAGACCTCCCACAGAAATTTTCAAAGCGACCAATCTTGTCCGGCCTGCACCCAACGGCTCCCAGCAACCTTTATCAGGTCATCTTTCCATAAAGAGGAGAGCCGTACCTACACATCATCGATTTCTTTGTACAAACCTAGAAAGAAGAAATTCTTCCCACAGAAGCTTGCGTAAACCTTGCACAGATGCGGTTGCTCCCAATAAATAAAACCGTACCGTTTCAAACGGTACGTGATAAGTCCCGTAAAATAATATCTAATGATGTCATACTTAATTACGTCAATAAATCAATTTTTTTACTCGTTTTACTTTTTATTACAAGCTTTTTATTTATTTATTTATAATAATGATTGAAATCAAACATGAAAGTTTTCTAAGTAAGTCTGACATAATCAATTTGAACCCATAGGCTAGTAAAAAAACTGTGATTCAGGAGCCAGTGGCTTCTCCTATCATATGAATATTTTGAATTATGTCTAGCAAAGATAGGTTAGTTAAGTTTAAGCGTTAATTAAAAAAAGAATAGGTCATATAATTAAAAAAGTAAGTATTTAAAAGAAATACTTAAGCTCTCTCAAATTCAAGTCTGTTACATGGTAATATACTCATGTGCATCTTTGCTTAGTAATTAGATTGTTCCGCAAATCTATCGAAGAGAATCATCATCATCATCATCATCCACAGCCTGACTTCACCCATTGTTAGGTATATGCCTCCCCAAGTTAGTGCCATCCACCACCATCCTCCGCTAGTCTCACCCACTGACGGCTCGCGACCTTCACGATGTCGTCCACCCATCTCGCTGCCGGACGTTCTACCTTTCTATACCTGCTCCTAGGCCAACATTAAGTTACAGCCCTGCTCCATATTTTATCACCACGTCCATCCATGTGTCCCGCCCAAGACCATTTGAGCTCCATAACTCGAATCCCAATGTCATGAACGTTCGACATGAAGAGAATGGATTTATTTTTATACCACCTGGAGATGGAACTAGCCTTTGACCCACTTGATGTTAAGTGGTATCCATTGCCTACAACAAAGTAATGTCTAGTAGGTCACGAATCTTAGAAACGTGCCCTACGATGCACTGCCCTACGTCCATCAACTTGAGGCATACAGATGTAAAGCCTCATGTGTCTGTAATTTCACCGGCAATCGTACCCTTTAAACCGAAACACAGCAATGCTGCTTACCGGCAGAAATAGGTATGGTGGTAGTACTTCCCCGGACAAGACAACAACTTCACAACAAGGACAAGCACTTTCACAACTTTACTACTCGTAAAATACAACAGAACAGAATTTATTTGCAACATTTTAGGTACCTGAAGAACACAAAAAAGATTGATTATAAGGTTATTACCTTATAACCTAAGGAAACCTACGAGTATGTTCAGCAGTGGACAATCCATGGCCGATATGACGATGATGATAATGATGAATATTTTCCAAAGATATAAAAATGTGGCGATTACAGAGTGGTGGTCAAGGGATGCTCGTAGACCACCCTCCCGATGGTCGAATGACATTGAAAGCGTAGCTGGGTGTCAATGGATTAGAATGGCAAGGGAACAGGAAAGAATGGCGTAATAAAGAGGAGGCCCTTACCCAACAGTGGGTGCAGACGGGCTGATGATAATGTTGATGATTAAAAATAATACTTCTATAGCTCATTCTGTCAGTAACAATTAGTTTTTTTATTATTTGGGCGTCTGGTGATCCGAGAGCTGGCACATTATCTGGGTCAACGCATAAGCATTGCAATTCAGCGGGGCAATGCAGCCAGTGTCTTGGGGACAGTTCCACCTGGTAGTAATCTGGAGCAATTGAGCTAACTATAGATTGTTTGATGATTCAACTGTTTCTTCTGTATTAAATCTTAATTCTGTATAGTCTATATAGTCTTGTAATTAAATGTAATATTTGAGTTGCTGATTTTCCTTCTATGCAGTGTGTCCGCAGTTGTAAAAAGTTTTGGTTCGAAAGAAAACCTGCTATACTGTTAGTGCTCTATTTTGCTTTGGAGTTTGTTTTAGTTATGAACCACAAAACAAAATTGTTAATGCAAATACCTATGCTTTCCAATTCCAGTTTTCTATTTTTAGGGTGTCGGATCAAAATGGTAGAAACGGAACCCTCATAGTGTGATTGTTCGTCTGTCCGTCCGTCAATCCGTCTGTCGCAGCCGATTATTTCAGAAACTACTGAATCTATTGACTTGAAATTTGGAAAAGTAATAAAGAAGACCGGTCAAGTGAGCTAGGTTGATGAGCAAGATTCGCGCACTAAGAGTTCCGAACCTAAGCTTCATGTTAATTAAGCAGCGCCATCTAGTTATGTGATCGGTAAACCCAGAAAACTTTTAAGACTTATCTAAAATAGTGTTCTGACTAGATAGAGACTTCCTGTAATAATTGCATATATAAATAAAGAAATAAATATTGCTGGACATTTCACACAGCGCTGTCTAGCCTCAAATTAAGCAGAGTTTGTACTATGAAAACCAGATAACTAATAGAATACTTAATATACTTTTTTTTTGTAAATACATACTTATAATATACAGGGTGTCCCAGAACTAGTATGTTATCCCGAGGGGGGCGATTCTGGACACTTAGGAGAACAACAATAGTTCTACGACTTTTGTAAATTCGATGATTTTCATTGATGTACAGTGCAGCAAAGTTTGCTTGAAAACTGAACGTACGACAAGTGGTGACAACCCTAAAATCAGCTGATTTTAGAGTTTATTGTACTCTGAGCTTGACCTGAAGATGAAGCATCGTTTGAGTTCACTGGACTGGTAGGCTCAGCCCACAAAATCTTTATGAAATAAGTTACATACATATTTCATATTTAAAGGGTTCCGTACAAAATATTTTTATCTTTTTTTATGGTGGTGTTCAGTCATTTATTCACAATGTCATTGGTTCTTTCTTGGTCACTCTAGGTTGAATTCTTTCGTCCTACCACTGGTTATTTCTTGGTAACTCTGCGTTAGGTAAGCGATCAAGTCGGAGTTTAAGGGTCGTGAATCGTGTCTGATGGTGAAAAAACCAGTGTGGTGTCCAAGGTCATGGTGGTTTCTTATGATGTTTGACGAATGAGTGACCAGGAAATCCCAGTGCTGCAGTGATATGACAACCAAAATAAACTACCTAATTAGGTAACTAAGAACCAAACTAGTAAGAACCTACCTACAAACAAGAGTGTCATCAAGTAGTCCGGTCCAATTAGCCCTAAAAATTGAAGTGAAGCTATAAAAGTTTGCATAGAGAATGCTGAAAAGTCCTCATCGATCCCATACCTGGTTTTTTTTATTCAAGGTCTCGAAAATTGATTTTTCGCGTTTTTCAGCAAAACGGTAAGTTTTATCATAAAATTAAATCGATCAAAATTATTGTAGATCATGTTATTATTTATTAAAAATATCTTTTTTTTCCTAAGAGCCACGGTTTCTGAGATAAAACGAATTAAGAGATCTTTGACCTTGGATAAAAAAAAAATCAGGTACGGGATCGATGGGGACTTTTTAGCATTCATATGGTGTTCCGAACATTCATACCAATTTTTAGCTCTATGCGAATTTTTGTACCCTTGCATGTCTAAATTGACCGGACTAATGATGGTTTTTAATTTTGAAATCAAAAATGAACCCTAAAATATGACGGCAATTTCAATTATGGGTTTCTATTCGAACAATGGGGTTTACCCATTTTTTGCGCTGTTCGCCGGGCCTTCGCCTACAATGTTCCGTATGTCCTAGCGTATACGGTTGATTATTGTGGCTCTGGCTCTTGGTGCCCCAAAGACCTAACGGGTTTATTGGACGCCAGGTAAAGGTAAGATTGCTAAAAAGACCTCCGCACGGAAACGGTTTATTTGTTTTTTGATTTTCACTTCAGTCACTTGTTCGCGTTGGCTTTGATAACTTCATTAATTCAGAGTTCCGGTTCCTTCTGACAATGAGTTCCGATCCAAGCGAGAATGTCGAGTTACACAACATAATTTTGTGTGTTGGTGCCGCACGAATCAGCACGCGTTCCGCCAGTCCAGATTCCAGCACCGTTGGTCCATAAACGTTTGGGCCGCTGTCATCAGAGACAGGATTATTGGTCCTCTGTTCCTGCCCGACCGGCTGAACGGAGAAAACTACTTAAGAGTTTCTGAGGGGGGAGGTAGAGGATCGACTGGAGGAATTCCCGTTGCGCGTGTACCGGGACATGGTGTTCCAGCAGGACGGAGCCCCAGCACACTACGCACGCGCCGTGCGCGACTACCTAAATAGGCGCTTCACTTCGTGGATAGGCCGCGCCGGCCCAGTGGCCTGGCCGCCTCGCTCTCCAGACCTGACTCCACTCGACTTCTTCTTGTAGGGCAGCTGTTTTTCCCTGATTTTTAACTTAAGTGATTGTTACCTACGTACCTACGTGATACCTATGTGATTTTTCTGTTCTGACTTCAAAAACAGACTAAAAAGTGTTTAAGTAGGTGCCTACCTACCTGCTTACCGTGTTATGTGATTTTTGTTAAGTGCCGTGATAAACTTAAAAACTCTACGGAGCACGTGCCGATTAATTAAATGGTATGTACATACCTACCTACCTACATAAGATTTTTAAAACCATCTCAAAAATCGTCAAGCCGGACGGGACCACCTACACTACACCTAACTAGGTATTTAGCATTGCACAAAATTTGAATTAATGAATGAATGAAAATACTTTATTGTACACCACACAAGAAACAAACAAAAAAATAAAAATACACAAAGCAGCAAGTACAATGGTGGTTGGTAACAATGGGTGAAGTCGCGCGGATTTATGTAGTTAGGTAACGTACTTACCTACTTAGTTAGAACATTGTTGACAAATTAGGGTTGTCAAGTTTATTTTTTAAAATAAAATAAAAAGTTTTGTATGGAAATGTGAAAATAAGAATTTTCAGGCTTTGCACCTTCACAACTGTTCATTTTCATGGTCCAAATCACCCCGTTCAGGCTTAACATACTAGTTCCGGGACACCCTGTATAGAAAAACATCCAGACCCGAAACAAATATCTGTAGATCATGCAAACATTTGTTCTGCGGCGGGAATCGAATCCGAAACCTCCTGTGTCACAGCCGGCTATTCGCCCACTGCGCCACCGAGGTCGTCTATATTATAGATATATATATCATAGCTATATCTCATATATATATACTAGCTGTTGCCCGCGAACTAAATGTGTACTAATTTATTACAACAAATAAAAAATATATTATATTGTTTTATGTGATGATGTTCAGTGAGGATGTTTGTTTAGTTATTTGTTTGTTACTCAATCACGTCGTAACGGCCGAACCGATTTCGATAAAATTTGGTATATTCGTAGATTTTAACCTGGATTAATACAAATGCTACTTATAATCCCATAAAAAATGCAGTTACATTAAGTGTCCTGCAGTCCCTTTAAGTTTAATATTGACGCAATGGTAAGCCATACAAAATGCTAGCCGTAGTGACCGCAGCCCACTCTCTGCATGTTAGATATAGTAGGCGCAATGATGAGACACAAAAAAAATCTTCGCTTTTACCAGCGGCGTCGCGCACGTTATTCTATGGTCTAAGAATACATACAGCTAATTTTATGAGCTCTAGTGAGACCTAAAAAGAGCAGACTGAAAAACTTGGCGGTAGCTGAAAATTTGTTATTCATCATAGCAACCCTTTTTATCTTAAAGAGGATGCGCTGGGAGATGCTGCGCTCGCTCCAATTTTTTTGACTTAACATTTTGAATCCTATCGTTAGATAGGTTATTGTTATTGTTGTGAGTTGGTTAGGGGATGCTGCAGTTTTTACAATGTTTTATGGCTCTTCATTGGGACTCTGGGGAGTAGGGACGCTGTGTTGGCTGCAAACTTTTATCATTTATCATTGCGGCTGCGGTAGCTGAAAATTTTGTAGCCCTACCTAACTTGCAGTGAGTCAGTGGGGCACGATGCGTTTTTTTATGACTATTTATCTGTTGCATCTGTTGCGGTTATTTATAATCGAAATAAGGATTTGTCATGGAAATTGTGTTTCATTTAAGCTTATTAAGAATGCTGTGAGTCTCATTCTATTTTTAAATTTCGGCTCTAGGACCGTAGATCACATTTATGGAGCCGATATCGAATTAACAATGTCCTACTTTCAGAGTGATGGAAATTCTTTAAAATTTTTGGTAGGTACCAAAATCTATTTCCAACTTTACCTACTTATTCAATGTCTAGATGTTTGCTAGATAAATTATCAGTAAACTTTTATGAATAATTATTATTTCTAAACTCATTCAATAAGACATAATTAATCATGTATTAAGTAATTACATAATCTGTGCGCACAGGTGTGTAGTTACGTCAGTACTGTTCGTTACCAAAATATTTTGAAAATACGAGTAGTAGTAGAGGTGTTTGTGAAATAGTACGTTTAGGGAAGTACTACCACTATAAAGGGGTTTTTTCCAGTGGAAAATCGACATACCCCAAGTTAGGTTTTAGCGGAAGGTCTGCAAGGTGTGAGAATGCCTGAATGCCTAACATGGACATTCTTGTACCACCAGTATTGTTTATGTTTTATTTTTAAAAGCTTCGCATTTGACTACAATCTCGCCTGATATACGACCCTTAAAGAAGTGGTATATGTATTCTAAAATCTTTATAGTTAGTATTCTTTATCTCGGGAACGCGTAAAGGTATCGAGTTGAAATTAAAACTATTACTCAAGTTTACAGTCCCTTGAAGCTGTGAAAAAATCAAACTTCTATTTTAACGTAAAAAAAAGATAATAAAACGATATGGCTATAAGATTGTGCCGCAGAAAACGTAATATGTTGGGGAAAAAGTCTTTTCGCATTATAATATGTATGAACTTGTAATAAAATCTCTTTGGCTATACTATTTGTATCTGGCTGGTTTTGGTATCACTCAAAGTTTAAATTTTAAAGAAGATAATTCCAAATTCAAATTAGGAAAATGTATGATTTTTATTTTGTTGTTTTGTTGATGTTTTTCGTACTGTAAAGATAAGTGAATCCAATGAAAAAATTCGATACATTTTAAAATGTTACTACAATAAAGGTAAAAATGCAACGCAAGCCGCGAAAAAAAATTGCGATGTTTATGGACCTAGTGCAGTGTCTGTGAGAGTAGCACAAATTTGGTTTAAGCGTTTTCAATCCGGAAATTTTGATGTCAAAGATGCTCGTCGCTCTGGTCGCCCTATTACGGATAAAATTGATGCCATTTTTGAAAAAGTGGAGCAAAATCGGCATATCAGTAGTTACAACGTAGCTGAAGAACTGGGAATTAAACACAAAACAGTTTTGGCGCATTTGAAAAAACTGGGTACACAAAAAAGCTCGATATTTGGGTACCCCACGAGCTCACTGAAAGAAACCTAATGAACGGTGTACTCATTTGTGATTCTTTATTACGACGTAATGAAACCGAACCATTTTTGAAGAAGCTGATAACTGGTGATGAAAAGTGGATCACGTACGACAAGAACGTGCGAAAAAGGTCATGGTCAAAGGCCGGTCAGGCTTCACAGACTGTGGCGAAACCCGGGTTAACTCGCAACAAGGTGATGCTGTGTGTGTGGTGGGATTGGAAGGGCATTATTCATTATGAGCTGTTACCACCAGGCAAGACGATCGATTCTGAACTCTACTGCGAACAACTGATGAGATTAAAGCAAGAAGTTGAGAGAAAGCGGCCGGAATTAATCAACAGAAGGGGTGTGGTTTTTTATCATGATAACGCTAGAAATCACACATCTTTAGCCACTCAGCAAAAATTAAGAGAGTTTGGCTGGGAGGTGTAAATACATCTGCAGTATAGTCCTGACCTTGCACCTTCAGATTTCCACCTGTTTCGGTCTCTTCAGAATTATTTAGGCAGTGTCAGGTTAACATCACGAGAGGACTGCCAAAACCACTTGTCGCGGTATTTTGATCAGAAGCCCCACAATTTCTATAGCAATGGGATCATGCCCCTACCTACAAGATGGCAAAAAGTTGTCGAACAAAATGGTACCTACATACTTTAGTTAAATGTAAATAAACTATATTAAAAAATGTTTTGGCACTCTCAAGGGAATCAAAAGTTTTTTTTTATTTTAGTTTCCATTGACCTAGAACTATGAAATTTGGTAAGTAATATCGTCTTATACTACAAGTACAGGGAAAATCTGAAAACTATTCATTTGTAATTAAATCATAAAAAATATAGTCATTATTTAATGAGAATGGGTTCTTTGTCGATGGAAGTGTGATGTTCATAATATCATGTAAATATCTGTTTCATCAATTTTTTATATAAACCTCGCGTTTGACTACAATCTCGCCTGATATACATCTTGTGTACCCTTAAAGGAGTACACAAGATTTTTAGAATACAGTAATAACCTGGACTTACGCGATAGGTGGGACCGAGCGATAACCGTGTAACTCGAATTCGCGTACGGGGTTCTACTTTGGATATAAATACTTTCAGTTAACGCTCCAAAGACAGTGTTTTTCTTTTCTTGTTAGGTTCAAATCACACATTTCTTGTTCTTTTGGATGACATAATTAGAGGTTATCAATAAAACACACACTAAAAGGGCGGAGTGGGAGAGCTGATGCACGAGGCCATCAAAAAGAAAAACCACGTATCTCCGAATTCGCGTAAAACGGGACAGCGTAAGTCGGGGTATTACTATACATACAATCATACTTACACCAACTTCATCATCATATCAGCCTTAGGATGTCCACTGGTGAAAATAGTAATGTTATGTTATCCAGTGTGTAGTCTCCACTCGATAATCTTTCGGCACAACACACAAGACAAAACGATAAAGGATTTTAAACAAAAGATTGATCTATTTTGTTATTTAATTAGAGAAAGAACTTCAGAATAAATAATTCAGCGAGCAATCTGGGCATAGTTACAATAGAAGAAAACTTAATATAGGTACCTACAAAATACTTTGATAATAGTTGAATACACAACATTACAAAATATGTATACAAATAATAAACTAAATGCGTTTAAAATAGAATTGTTAATTAGATGGTTTTATTAATGAATAAAATATAACAATACAATTTAATCCAAGATTTTTAAATCCATCTCAAAAATGTTCAAGCCTAGACGGGACTTGAACCGCAAAAATCTTGGAATTTTCCGTAAGTGTTCGGATAACACTATAAAAATTATACTATTTGGAATAAGCAATGCGACATCTCTTGTCAATGTAAACTATATAAGTTTTCCTGTAGATGAAGCAAACGGCGCTTTAGTCGTAATCTGAATCATCTCACTAATTTTGACCCTAACGTGATAGAGCCCGGTAGCAGAATTGGCAGTGCATCCTCGTGTCAAGAGGAAGGTTGCGGGTTCAAGTCTCATCTGGCTTGAATATTTTTGAGATGGTTTTAAAAATCTTGGAATTTTCCCTAAGTTTTCGGATAACACTATTAAAATATACTAATACAATCTATTCTTTATTTCCCGATGATAATTCCACTTTTAGTTATCTTTGGGTGTTAAGATTAAACAAATTTTAATGTAGTTTGAAATAAGTATGAAGCATATGAGCTGCTTTTTAATTCCTGGATTAAAAAAGAGCGTATTGTAAGCTTAACGCCTATATCTGTGTGTCTGTTTGTCTGTGATATCGTAGTTCCCAAACGGATGGACCGACTTGGATGCGGTTTTTTTTAATAGAAAGTTAGTTACTGGGGTAGGTCTTAGCTATATGTGATGAAGAATAGGTCAGCTGATCCAAAGATTACAGCACTTTTCCTTTTTGGTATTCAGCTGTCAAATGGAAATGTATTTTCACACCACCTGCTCGACAATATCAAATTATATGTCATGTAAACCTCACCGAAAACAGGTGATTAAATTTCTATGGCTCAGCCGGAAGTAAAGTTATACTGAATTTCATTGTTGATTTGAATTTGGAACTTCATCTGTATTTATAGTCTGAACCAAAGAGACCCACACAATGAACTTATTCGTAAATCGAACTAACCTGTGCACAGAATGCACCAATCTAGATTTGGTTTTTATTGTCTCGCAAAAAGTGTGAAAAGTAGAGGTTTCTCCTCGTGGATAAAGCTGTCTGCATCTTGGGCGCGCTTATATCCCTGTCTAAGATCAGGATTATAGTAACTCCCTCGCTCCGCACGTGAGTTAACTCTAGAACCCTTCGTTACGTTCGGATTCAATATAGCGCCCGTGACGCAAGACTCTGCTTTATCCCCTCGTTCAATAATATACTATTACGTGTCGGGGGTTTTTTAAATTGAATATTATTTTTATTATATAATTTAATCACACAAGCTGCAAGCGTTGTTAATCTGTTTTGATAAATGGTACAATAGGTTTTATAAATTCTTTAACTCTTTTACTTTCGAACATCTGTTGAACAGAACCTTTATTTGCGTTGATAATTAGATGGTATAAGAAACCCAATAATGTTAGAGGTGGATCTTTTATCTGATCTTCATGATAGTGTTCGGAAGAATCTGCATCAGCATCGGTTTTTAAATCTGAAGTTTCATGTTTGGTCTTAGTTATATCGTATTTGGCTTCAGCATCGGTTACTTCATCTTTCGTTACGGTTTTTTCGTACTTAGCAACCGTTTTTGACTTTTCATGTATATCTACAGTTTTACTATCTTGTTCAGTTTTCGATTCGTATTGTGGTGATTGATCTTCCTCTGCAATGTCACTTTCCCTTGTAACTCCTGCTCCTGTTTTTGCATCATCTTCTGCATCTGTTTTATCATAATCCGCTCCGTGTGATTCAAATGTATGTTTTTCAATAAAAACATCCTCAATTTTCTTCTTGCTTGCTTTCTTTTGATTCGCTGAATCATTTTCTTCTACGTTTTCATCAGTATCGTCTTGAGCCTTGCCTTTTGAAATTGCGCTCAGATTTTGATCGTCTGCGTATCCAACCGCAGATTTTTCTGTTGTGCCTCTCATTTGTTCGGTCGATAGCTTATTAGACAAGTCATCGAGCCTTGCATTATCTGCTGAGTGTTTATTGACCTTGAACAAGTTAATAAATGTAGTCAAGAAGCCAGGTGCCTCTGTTGGAGTAGACTCATCAGATTCTAGGGTGATACCATCAACTCGTTTGAGAAGGTTAGATTGTGTGTTGTTATTATTATTTTCATTATCATCGTAATTTGTTGTTGTTCGCTTTAATATCGGTGAAGATTTATAATCATCATCATAAGACTCGGAGTCATCAGCAGTTGGGATTTTTTTTCCTCTGTTATGCGCAATCCATGCATCATCACGATCAATAGTATAATCAGGAGCAGTATGATCACTATCACTGGCAGGAATTGAGTAGCTATCAGAATTATCCAGTGCCGTAGCCTGAGCGAATGTGTAATGATGAAGGGAAGGGTTCTTTGTATATTTAAGTAAATCTTTGGTATCTTGACCAGACCAATTATGTGTGTTAACATGCGCTGGTTGATGTTGTTCAACCGAGGTTGGTTTGGCTTTGCTTTTGGACGTTGGTTTAAAAGTTGCATGTTTATTTTTATTAGGAGTATGTTTACTAAGAATAGATTTAGCTGGAGAATGTTGGTTAGAAACTGGTGTGTCGTTATAATCATTGAAAATCGGACCATCCTCAGAATCTGTTGAAGAACCAGTTTTATCTGTATAACTGGCAGGAATTGAGTGAGTGTCAGAAGTAGCCAGTGTGATAGCCTGAGCGAATGTGGAATCATCAGGTGAAAGGTTCTTTGAATGTATAGGTGAATCTCTGGTAACATGACCAGACCAATCATGTATATTGACATGCGCTGGTTTTCGTTGTTCACTCAAGGTATGTTTGACTTTACTGTTTGGCGTTAGTTTAACTGGTTCGTGTTTATTTTTATTATAAGTATGTCTACTAAGAATAGATTTAGTTGAAGAATGTTGGTTAGAAACTGGTGTGTCGTTGTAATCATTGAAAATCGAACCATCCTTAGAATCTGTTGAAGAACCAGTTTTATCTGTATAACTGGCAGGAATTGAGTGAGTGTCAGAAGTAGCCAGTGTGATAGCCTGAGCGAATGTGGAATCATCAGGTGAAAGGTTCTTTGAATGTATAGGTGGATCTCTGGTAACATGACCAGACCAATCATGTATATTGACATGCGCTGGTTTTCGTTGTTCACTCAAGGTATGTTTGACTTTACTGTTTGGCGTTAGTTTAACTGGTTCGTGTTTATTTTTATTATAAGTATGTCTACTAATAATAGATTTAGTTGAAGAATGTTGGTTAGAAACTGGTGTGTCGTTGTAATCATTGAAAATCGAACCATCCTTAGAATCTGTTGAAGAACCAGTTTTATCTGTATAACTGACAGCAATTGAGTCAGTGTCAGAAGTAGCCGGTGCAGTAGACTGAGCGAATGAGGAATCATTAGATGAAGGGTTTTTTGTATGTGTAGGTGAATCTTTGGTATCATGACCAGACCAATTATGTGTGTTGACATGCGCTGGTTTGTGTTGTTCACTATTGACTTGACTGTTTGGCGTTGGTTTAACTGGTGCGTGTTTATTTTTATCAGTATGAGTTTGTTTACCAGAAATTGGTTTAATTTGAGAATGTTCAGAAACTGATTTGTAGTTGCTATCGGAATTGTCCTTAGAATCTGTTGAAGGTTTATCAAGAGCATGTGCATGATTTGCAGGAATTTTTGTATGTTTCGTTGGAGATATTTTATCGAAAACTAATGAGGTGGTATCTTCACTATAAGATGAACGATCATAAGAACCTGTATAACTAGACGTAGATGCGATAGCAATTGCTTTATTATCATAACTAAATGTGGTATCATCATCAGGAACTGATGTAGTTTTAACATGATCAGATGAAACCTTATGAGCGTGTGATTGTTTTCCTGGAGCTGTCAAATGTTTGACAGAAACTGGTGTGTAACTGTCATCACTAGATGTAGATGCTATCGCAACTGTTTCATGGTTACCACTGGATGCCACAGCCACTGTCCTAGTATTATCAGCTATCGCAATAGCCTCGGCGTTATAAGATGTCATGGCTGGGGTCCCAGCTGATCTTGTACTGCTGGTCATGTATGGAACAGGGCGTCTGTTCCTTGGGTTTTGTTTTTTGTTTATTGGTCTTGATCCATTTTTATGATTACCTCTATGTCGAAGATATTTGCGACCACCTTGGTTGCCTTGGAAGTGAATATTTTTTCCTGGTTCAGGTTCATTATTATCTGACCCGGTAGCTACAGCGTGAGCACTTGATTGAACACTTGTTGCTTGTGGTCCTCTTTTTGCATTTCCTATAAGTCGAAAACCTTTGCGACCACCACTTTCGTTGCCTTTCAAGTGAATAACAGTATAATTGCTTATATCTCCAATAGGTAGTTTGTAGGTTATTGGATCACCTCCTGGTCTTAAAATGCGCATTGTTCTGATTTTACCATGTTGTATTTGGGGATTTCGATTGATTATGGGAGCGCCATTTGTAGAGAAGGTGTTGACTTGGCCTGGATTGGTCTGAACATGTTGGATATTGGCTGCTGGTACTCCAGGGTAAGCTAGGACAGGTGGAAAATAAATACTTTTAGACTTAGATAAACTTTAATTGGCTACAGGCCTACAGCTACTGCTAGCTATATGCCTCAATAAATTGAAGTCATGAACGATACTACGCTAGCCTAACAAATTGACCATTGACCTTACATCTGTGTCCTAAAACCTATATCTAAAGTAAAAGAAAACTGTAATACTTTATGTACTTTATGATGTAAGTGATTATATGCATATTTTATACAAAATATAATGTGTACTAGCTGATCAATCCGCAGTTTCGCACGCGTAGTTTTTTATTCTTTATTCTTTATTGCACACAAGAAAATACATTTAAAAACACAGACATAGAGATCATGTACAAAGGCGAGCTTAACCCTAAGAAGAGTTTTATTTCAGCAAACCTTTGAGGCTAGAGAGAGATGATTTTAAAGGTAGGTGAGTGTACAAAAACATAAATAAATATATATACCCAAAACTAATATGAACTGTACTTAAAGTATATTTTAATATTATAATTATAATAAATAAATTATAATTTTTCATTAAAAACATTGGGTAATGCCTTTGGCCTTCTGCGCAGTTGGGTAAAAAGTAGCATATGTTACTCAAGGATAATGTAGCAAAGAGTTTTTGAAATCGGACCTGTAGTTTTAAGTTTATTCGTTACAAACATACAAATCTTTCCTGTTTATAATAATATATTATTAGTATTAGGATCACAGAACATGTATGTCATCTCACTAAAATACTCAAATTAAATTTGTAGTTATATAAATTCTAAAGTTTGTTTAGTCAGTTGACTAAATTTATTATACTATATTGTATACGTTGCTGATATGCTATATTGTATGATTACCTTGTTGAGACTGGTAAGTATTCGAAATCCATTCTTGGTGTGGTTGCTGGTAGAATTTAGGCTGCTCATGGTAGAACCCAGGCTGTTGGGGCATGTAGGGGGGAAACGAAGTACCCAGGGCTAACACCGTTGATAGTACAACACATATCTGTTAAAAATTATTAAATGTATTACTTTTATTAAAAAAAAATTATAATCAAATATTACAAATTATTGTCTGTCAATCATATCCACTATTATAAAATATTTGTACAGCCAAAGGTTATTTGAAAGAGATCACTTTCATTAGCGACAAGACCTCCAATTATGCATTTAATTGTATCGAATTTGATGTAACTGACTTGTAATCATCATACCTAATTGTTATTCATTTATTCAACGCACATGGCTTAAAATATACAAATTGTGGTACATCCTGAATACGAAGTAGTGAATCAAAATTAGCATAAAATTATCCAAAACAACACATAAATATAGACCACATATGAGAATAGAGGAGGCTAGAAGAATAGAAAAGAGGCCTATACCTAGATACAGACCTTATTTCTGTTCTGTTCTTAAATATTTAAGTATTTATATTTCTTAATAATTTATAAGTATTTATATAGTATAATGTATATAAATAAAAACGTATTAAGTAATATTTGTCATTATTTTGTGTACGTGAACACTTCGCTTGTGGAATGGTCTCCCGGCCGAGGTTTTCCCCAGGGACTACAGTATGAGATGAGGTTCTTCAAAAAGGGCGTTTTGAAAATGTTAAAGGGTCGGCAATGCGCGAGTCACACCTTTGGTGTTACAAACGTCTATAGGCTACGGTAACCTCTTACCATCAGCTGGGCCGTATGCTTGTTTGCAACCTTAGTGGTATAAAAAAAGTATGTAAGCTGTAAGTACACCATTATACCCCAGGTAATATCAGTCCATTCCAACCAATGGTAGAAATCGCTATTTAATAAAATAAAATAAAAATTGTTTATTTCAAGCCATTGACTTATACATTTTACAAAATAAATATAAATTATATTAAATAAAATTTTCAAAATCAAATTAAATCAAATTAAACTAAACAAAATCAAATCAAATGAAATGAAATCAAAATATTATACAATGAAATTAAATTATAAGTAAAATACAGAGAGACATACACATACATACATAAATACAAGTACGCGGACACGAGGAACTATCAGTGGGTTGCATGGAAGCCTCCTAGGGCACTGGTTAAGCCTAACCAGTGCCCTAGAAACGGAGAGTCCCACCTGTCCGCCAATGTGCTCAGAATAATGTTGGGGCTGCCACGTAGGCTTTTCAAGAGCGACGCACACCGCTTTCTTACAATGGCGTGGAAGCCATCCGTGTGCGCCTCACTGAACATACCTGATGCACTGCAGAAACGTGGCATTTAATGGATCTTATAATGTTTTCCTTGTTATATGTGTTTCGTTAACATCTCCAGTATAGGCTATATATACCTATACTACGTGTTTTGTTATGTACGACATTAATTTAAAATACACACCCGGAATTGTATTAACTGAACCTGTTAAACTAACTGAGGTAGGTACTTACATACATGATGAAAGAATATGATTTGGTTACCTATTTTATTGATATTTTAGGACTTGATAGATTAGGTTGTTTGAAAATTTAAAATTTTCTATAGTAATGAATTTTAAAAAGAAACAATTTTACGACAATACTATCCATTAGACCAACCCGTGTTTTCATTTAATGTCGTACATAACATAACAAAACACGTAGTATAAATTTTAACTAAAAATATTAACATGTTAGGTACATACATATAAAAAATTCAAAATGTTACTGTTTTAATAACCTTGAACAGTTTATCTTAGTTATAGGCAATATCTAATCTTCTAATATATAAAAATCTCGTGTCAAGGTTTTAGTGAACGCACTCCTCCAAAAAACAATTGATTTTTTTTTATATTTGTTAGGTATGAGAAATAGGACGCAAATTTTTTTTAACCCTCCTACCTCCACCCCCATTTTTTAATCGCGATTTTAGTATTTTTGTTAAGTCATTTACATAAAGTGTCGCATTTACAAAAGTGAAAAGTGTTTTATATAGTTTTTATCCCGAAGTTCCCACGGGAACGGGAAAATTCAAGCGTGTGAAGCCACGGGCGGATCAGCTAGTATACGATAAGAATCCGTAATTTAAAGTGTTATTTTATAAGAATTACCCGCCTTATTATTGCATTTATCTTCCCGTTGGGCGCGAGGATCGGGCGTAATTTGACGATTCAAAATAATCTTTATTCTTACAATTTTAGTTTATTTATTTTTAAAATCCTCAGTATTTTCTCATGACAAAGGGAATCCTAGTGTGAGGGCAAGTGTTCACCCAAACAATACATACCTACTTTTTTGAAATTATTTTCACTTCTGGGTTCTTAACGTTTTAGAATCATAAACATTTACGAGGGTGCGTTGATGGAACTTCTCTCGACATAGGAAAGTTATATCCACGTACCTACCTACATTATGTCCTACCACATACCAGTAAAAGTAAACTTGTTTTACTTATATTGTTTACTTAGGCAGGTCTGTGGTCCTACATACATTATGACCTATATTATGATCTGTTTTTTTATTACTATGATGATGCCTTTAAAATATAAAATTTAGTATATAAGTTGCATGTTCTTCTTTTTGGTAAAATAAACTTTATTTTTATTTTTAATCTTAACGACACTTAATATAAAAATTTTGACTTTGAGTTAATAGTAGACTTACCCTAAAGAAGGACTTCATTGTTAGTCTTCCGGTTTCACATAAGAGCCTCCTCTTCTGAGCACTACATAAGCCACTTTGACTTAACATGTAGAAAACGAAAGACTAAACGCAAAAATTAGGTACTTCTTGTATTTGACTTCCTATACAATACGCAGCTGTTTAAATCCATTAATATTTTAAGTGACATTAATTACATGCTTAGTTTTTTCACTGGGTTTGTCGGACACATCGCAAACTCACAGTGCTTATGAAAAATATTATACAATTAATGAGGTCATACACTTTTTATTTATTTGCATTATCATATATATTTATATTGAAGAAATACTTACAATTTTACAATTTTTTTTGTGGGACAAATAAACAAACTAACAAATTGGTAATTATCTGATACAATTGATAAAGTTATATTTATTATTTGATGTATTGAATTCTATTATTATATTTCTATTTACGCATTAACTTTATCTTTACATAGTATAAAATGAAGTCGCTTCCGCTGTCTGTTGGCTCAGATCTTTTAAACTACTCAACTGATTTTAATGCAGTTTTCAGCAATAGATAGAGTGATTCAAGAGGAATATTTATATGCATAATACATACATAACTCTGTTTGTTTGTTAGTTTGTTTGTTACCTTTACACGACTAAACGGCTGAACGGATCGTAATGAAATTTTGCAAGGAGATAGATTATATCTTGGGAAAGGACATAGGCTACTTTTTAGCCAATTGCGCAAAATGAGGGTAATGGAAACCACCCGTGCAAAGCCGCGGGCGAGTCAGCTAGTTTTAAATAAATTATCAACTCAAAAAGTTTACAGGATTTTTTTTCACAATGAAAAGGAATGAGGATTTTTTTCAAAGATTTGATTTAAAAATTTACTTCGTTTTGGTACTACGTTCTTTGTTTGCATAGGTATGCTCTTAAGTTTAATTTTAATATAAGCTATTTATATCTTCCACCATAACTTATTTAATAATTTGCTTAAACAAAGCACAAGTCCGGGCTGGTAGGGAGTAGGTAGTTAGGTACTGCTGCCACCTTTGGTTTAGCCGAATACCAACTCACTACCTTAGATTCGATCGAACGTAGGGCTATCAGGCTTGTAGGTGAGCAATACTACGTGTTTTGTTAAGTACGACTTTAAATTAAAACACGGGCACGGCTAATATTGTTGTAGTATAGGTTTTTTAAAAATTTATTACCCAACAAAATTTTCAATTTTCAAACTTTCTTAATATCAAGTCCTAAAATATCAGTGAAACACCCTCTATTAAACAGATAAACAAATCATATTCATTCATCATTTAAGCAGGTACCTGTTAAACTGACTAAAGGCGCCGCCGATTTACGTTAAAAATTGTTTGTTGGAATGTATAGATTACTGGTTAAATATTCAAGCTACCGGTATTAAGTGCCCCTCTAAAATCAGTAAAAACTATTCCAGATGTACATTTTAAATTAATCTTCATAATTCTTTATTGACGTAGGGGTCGGCCGCGAAAGCGTTGGCGTGACGACATCAATGGATTCGAGAAGGAATGGTGGGAATCGGCCAAGGATCGTGATAGGTGGAAGGAGTTGAGGGAGGCCTTTGCCCAGCAGTGGGAAAATGTAGGCTAGTTAAAAAAAATTCTTTATTGTTCGTGAACCTAGGTACGTAATTGATCGTTCAACTTATACATAGAACTATTCTAGGTTCTGCCATTTAGGCGTACAAACATTTAGCTAACAATTAATTATTGTAGTAATTAATTATCATATTATTACATACTTTTTCCTTAATAAAATTAGTACAATTCAGAATCACATATAATGAAGAAGAGCAAACAGTTATCAAAAATTTAAGAAAAATGTCAAAAGATTTGCATAAATATGAACAATAATAATTACAATCATATAGTCACATAATGATTATGTCAAATGGAGATGTCAATAAATTAAAAGTAATTGTAATAATAATAGATTTATATAAATTAATGTTACATAATATTTTGGTCATTAAGAAATTCTTTTACAGTGTAGTATGCTTTTCTAACTAGAATATCATTCAACTTGCTCTTGAATTCATTATTGGAGAGCAAGCGTACAGACTTTGGAATTATGTTGTTAATAGTAGGAGCCATACAGAACATACTGCTGCGTAGCCATTGCATTTTACATTGTACATTTCTTAAATTAACCTCGAACTATTTGAAGAGTTTGCAGTTCTTCCAACTGCAAACTCTTCAAATAGTTCGAGGTTACTTTTTACAAAAATCGATACTTCATAAATGTAAATTGCTGGAAGTGTAAGTAGTGGTGTGTAAGTTTTAATTATATAAAATTATCCTTACAAGTATCTCGGCTACGTAGCCCACACATTGCTCTAACGCAGCTTTTTTGAGCCTTAAAAACTCTAAGATTTTCCGTCGAGTTCCACCAGAAAATAGTTCCGTATCGCAAGATCGACGATACATACCCATGATAGGCAGTAAGTAGAATGGATATATTTGATACTTTACTTAACTTAAAAAGAGCATATGAAAATTGTTTTAATCGTTTACACACATTATCAATATGTATTTTCTAATTTAATTTATTGTCAATTGTAAGTCCCAAAAATTTTGTTATGTCTACTTCATTAACTTTAGTGCCAAGGTAGTCAATATCAATTACTATGTTTAAAATTCATAAGAAATGTTTTAGTCAAATTTATATTAAAATTATTTGTCGATGGCCAATTGATAAAAGATGTCAAAGTTGAATTAATGTCAAACTGAAAATTATGTGTTTTATCATTAATAAATAAAATAGTACCTACTGCCATCGGCGAATAGAGTCATAGAGTGATTAGTTATCTGAGGCCAGTCATTTATATAAATTAAAAATAAGAGTCGCCCTAGGACGCTTCCTTGGGGAACACCATGGGATACTATTTTTGCAACTGATTCATATGTTGTTTCAATGTGAATTTTAAGACATATTTTACTAACCTGGGTCACTTGAGTTCTTTTACTAAGGTAAGACTTTATTAGTTTATTTGCCGTATCTCCATACGCTCAATCGACATTTTTGCTGTATACCATAAATGTCAAGTTTAAGCAGTAGAATATTATGATTAACGTTAATATCTCGTTCGCACTCACCGTTTTGGTACAACGGTATAACAATACCTTAGTTGTACGCATTAAGAATGCGTACAACTAAGGTAAGGAAACGTTACCGTCGTCTGTTTTTCCTAAAGACTACAATCCGGGCCTCTTTAAGGTAAGAGTGAATAGGTTTCTAGATCTTCGTACTTCATTTAAGGGTGTGTACAGATCTGGAATGCACCGCGAAAAACGCATCGCAACGTAACGCACGTACATAACGCGCGCAGCACGCATGCAGCGCATTAGCCAGACCTGCACACACCCTACGACCACATCATCGCTTACCATGAGGTGAGATCAGGTCAAACGAAGACATATTCAATAATAAAAAACCTGTTTTTAGTAGCGTGGTAAAGCGAACATACTACAAAATGGTACAGTTAACAACTCCTTCATTTCGAATCCATTATTTTTATTATTTCTAATTAAAATTTCTTAGGAATATAAATACATATATTTAAATTCTGACGTCAGTTGTTTTACGTAGGGTAGGATGGTAGGTAGTATTGTTTACCGAATCCAATGATGTATGTATTTGTTCAGTTGTTAATGAATAATATTCAGAGATATTTGGGTAAGTATACTTGTTATCTACGCATATTTAGTAATAACTATGGCAATAATTTAACAACAGACATACAGATAAGGTAAATAAGAGAATTGACAAAATGTATGCATAGATATAATTGCTAGTTTTTTATGCAGTGTGTAAATATTTTATTTATAAATGAAAATAATATAGGGGATACTTATCTTACCTGTGCCTAAATCGTACCCTAGCATTATTTCCTAACGGAATGCAACAGTAGCGACACTAGTGTCATAAAATGAAACCACTAGTTCGCCATGCTACCTGACATGAGTGACAACACCGCAACGCTGCTCTGTTTCACTAAATTTGACTACATTTTTTATTTATTTCTTTTTATTTTTTTATTTTATGTTCCTATTCTATTTTATTTAATTTTAATGTGACATTTTTCTTTGATCTAATTGACTGTATTATTATTGATTTGTATGTTTTTGGTTTTAATTTTATTAATTTGTGATTGTTGATATTTTATATGGACAGACACTGTCTGAAATAAATGATTATTCTATTCTATTCTATTCTATTCTATTCCTAAGAATTTTGCGTTACGTTGGTGTGAATGATTCAACTTAGAATTTTTTTGTTTGATTCTTAACTTATTTACGAGTTTATTCTTAGTAGGTACTAACGCTATACTCGCAAACATTTTTATGCGTGGTTTTGAATTGGTTTTCGTCGTTGCGCCTTATTCGTACTCAACACGTGAGCCTATTTCGTACAGAAAAACCATTACCATAGATAAAAATAATATAATTAAAACAAAAAAAAAGTGTTAAAGAAAACTGGTACTGTAAGTTTTGCGAAGAAAATAAAAAAGAAGATATGATTCAGTGCACCCACTGTGAGACCTGGGTTCACGAGCTTTGTGCTGGAGTTAATAAAAATGCTCGTAATTATATATGTGATGACTGCAAATAATTAAGCAGAAAACTATAAGATTTGCTATGCAGAATTAAATAATTCATTAATCTAGTAATATGAAGAAGTAATTTTAGTTCATTTGCTTTTTTTGTTAAGTTGATTTTGAGACAATAACTAACTATAAGATATGCAAGTACGATTAAGGAAAAACGTGGTACAAATTAGGCGTACATGATCCTGAATCGTACTTTTTCAACATTAAAAAAAATATTACTCTAAAGTTAAAAAATTGTAAATGCAAAATGATACTGTTGTTGATTACTCATAGAATAAAGTTTATTAAAATATAAGTAAAAGGTTTCTGTCTTTGTTCTATTTCATATTCCCTTAAGGAGTACGAATTAGGTAAGTCTCCCCTATGTGGAGAATTTTTCCGTTATGCCAGTGAAAAACTAGAATTCACGACCAATAATATTTGGCCAGATGGCGTCTTAATTTAAATAGAATGTTATTCACTGTGGTGTTGAAAGCCTTTGCGGCCTAATTGGTTCGCAAATTTGACAAATCATTCACTAATAGCGTTGGCTTTTAGCTCAAGTAACTGTTATCTTAAATTTTTATTGAAAAGGGTTTTGTCGCACACATACGATTATGCCGCCCTGGTAATCAAAATCAACGAGAGACGAGAAAACACCTTATTTAACTAATATGTAAAGTGTTCTAGCTCCGAAAGAGGCTCAGCTAGAACACTTACAGAAACCTATTTCTCTAAATCTTAAACTACGTCTTAATTTACGCAACTGATAAGGCAACGTGCCGCGCGGTGTGCCCCGAGCTGGGGCCAGGGGCCGAATGTTTACGTTTAACGTTAAGCAGTCTACACACCACAGCCGCCGACCCGCCGACAAAGTCCGGCGGCATGGGTATTGGCAACATGTCGCCGAACATCGCCGCGTAGCACGCACGGGTGCAAGTCGCCAAAATGATTATTTAAAAAAGGGTTTATTCTAGAAATCCCCACCGCCTTGTAACCGGATAATTACTATAAACATACATGCTTTGACACGGTCAATTTATTTTCAAATAATTAAATAAGAAATTGCCCGTGTCAAAGCATGTATGATTGTAGTAATTTTCAGGTTAGAAGGCTTCTACGCATCGGTGGGGACGTAGCGGTGGGGATTTTGGAAAGAAACAAAATAAAGCCGCCGATAATAAGCCGCCGGCCTGTATCGGCGGGTCGGCGGCTTTAGTGTGTAGACTACATTAGCGATGATTGTTTATTTTCTCTCACAAGATAGTCAGCTAGTCTAACTACGAAGGCAAGTTTGTTGTATGTTAACTAACTTTGTGAGAGACTAGTGCCTGAAACAGGATCATAGGAACATGTATCAGGTCACGAGGCCCCACTCTGTGTACAAACAAACAAAGCCTTATCTATAAATAGGACCCACGGACATAGGTTTACATTAACCTGTTATGGATCACGCCAATAGATACATTTTTGTATGGTTATGCCTGACCGATTAATGGTTCATTACATTATTCATTATTTATAACAAATATGGGTATAACAAACTCAAACAACATTTAAAAATTACAACAATAAAGTTAAACGCCCAATAAACACTGTTTAAAAAAAGTGCCCCCAGAAGTAAAAACTTGAATAAAAACAGACTACACTACAGATACAGAGGTATCGGTAATGGTAACAGTGTCGCGAGTTCAATGGTTTTTTCCCATCTCTAAAATGCTCAAAGCGTCTAAAGAAGTTTCACTTCAAAAAATCCCATACAAAAATGTGTAAGGTTCAAGGTAGTTTTTTAAAGTGAAACTTTTATTACATCGTCTCAAACTTTTTCGTCTGTGTGTTGCATATCACGTGACGGTCGGCCGCGGAGTAGGGATAAAGTGAAAGGCGCTCGTCAGAGCCGCCGAGGCCAATATGGCGGCGCCTATAGTTCGCATCAGCTGACCGTGTAGTGTATAGACTATTACTCATTTGTGCCAACGAACATTTTTAGTTAAATATGTATAATGTGAAACAAAGTTTCACTTTTACCGTGGTTTCATAAAACCACACAATCCTTTCTTATCCTAATACTTTGAACTACTTATTTCTTTTTTTTCAAATAGCTGATAAAAACTACATGACAACCAAAAAACAACTTTCCCGTATCGTAAAGTTTGTTTACAACCTACTAAGCGATTTTTTGCCTGTCAGAAGTTTCACGAAGTTTGATGTATGATACAAAAAATACTTTTACATCGCTTTTGAAGCTGCGGGAAACTCGTGTTTCGACGTTGATAGGTACAGGTAACTTTTTGATAAAAATAAAACCAACTTCAGAAAACAGAAAATCTAGATATTATACAATATGTAACAAAAACCCTGTCGGATTTTTAAGGGTGTGATATAGTATCGATATTTGGTCACAATCATGTAATTCTGTTACAGAAAAAACAAAAAAAAAATACCCGACTAAATTTTATTATTTGGCGCTCAAAAATTAAAACTTACATCTGGCAACACCGGAGACGATGACCGCCCTTTAGACGACGAAGACACGTGCCTGTGCACGTGTCTTTTGTTTTTTTTGTTGACAATTGTAGTCAAGAAACAATAAGTTTATTGCCGCTCTGAAAAGAACTTGGGTTTAGCTCTGAAAAGAACTTTGAGTTAGCTCTAACAAGAGCTTAGGTAGGTATTGCTAGTTATGTAGAAGCACGTCAACTTGATCAAGACTTCGGCGGTGTCGACCTCCAACTTCAATGCACCTTCGACACCGTTTGATAACGTTGGCACGCACTTTTCGCAGCACACTTGTATCAGATTTTATTGACTCAAAAGCCGCGACGATTCGAGTTCGCATTTCCGCTTCCGAGTCACACAGCTTATTAAACACAACTTGTTTGACGTGCCTCCACAAATAAAAGTCTAATGGCGTGAGGTCGGGAGATCGTGGAGGCCATGGAATAGATCCCCCCTGCCTATCCATTGCTGTGGAAACTGTTCATTTAAGTAATCGCGAACTGCACGCAAAAAATGAGACGGGGCGCCATCGTGCTGGAACCACATTGAACGATGGAAAGCCACGTTTAAATCGTCCAACTCTTCACTAAGCTCTTCGCGCAAAAACGCCAAGTAGTTCGTACCGCTCACAAAACGATTTAAAAAATACGGACCAATGATTCGATCTCCGAGTATACCGGCCCACACGTTAATACGCCAACGATGTTGGATATGGCTTGGTTTAATAGCAAACGGATTTTCCATTGCCCAAACGTGTTCATTGTGCGAGTTAAAAACACCGTTTCTCTCAAAGGAACATTTGTCGGAGAACAACACACGATTTAAAAAAGACGCGTCCTCTTCAACTTTTCTCAGCATCCAGGTGCAGAACTCGGTTCTTGGTTCGTAGTCGACAGGCAAAAGGGCTTGTACACGACGATAGTGGAAAGGGTGTTTTCCTTCTTCACGGACAGCCTGCCAGACACGCATGTTGTTGGTACCTACTTGACGCGCTACAAAACGTGTGCTTCGCGTCGGATCTTCGGCAAACATGTCCAGGACTCTTTCTTCGACACTAACGTCATGCTGTCGTAGTCTTCCGGCATCAGCACGATGTGTCTGAAGTCCACGAACATCACCTGTCGTAAACACCCGGTTGTGTAGGCGTTGAAACGCATGGTTCGAAGGCACTGAAAGATCTTGACGCAGAGCAAAGCGCTCCTCATAGTCCCTGCGCGCAGCTGCGTAATTATTTGAACTCCTCCGTAAGCACATTAACATTATTGTAACATTCCGCATTCGAATATGACATTTCGCGAAGAAATAATGTCGGGACGTACGAACTACGGACGGTACAGCGCAAAACTGAAGCGAGGTCGGCGCCTGCGAGCGATAGAAGGCCGCCAATAGCCGCCGCGGCGGCTTTTGGCGGCTTTCAACAAAGGTGTTTATGGCGGCGCGCCGCCTTTGTTGTTTGTTGCCGCAGTGCGACCCGAAGGGGGATTTACGTTTTACGGCATTTACAAAGCGTGCCGCCAAATCCACAGCTGAATGTCGAGAGTTGACAACTCGGTAAAATTTGCCTATTTTTGGGGTAAAATTCAGATAATTCTTGAAATTAAAAAGGAAATAACTTTTAAGTTATTTGATACATATGTTTTTTATACATCTGCCTGACTTTCATTTCTATGACGGAATACGCTCTTCATGGATCCGACGGGGTTTTTGTTACATATTGTATAATTGGCAACGAAACTCCAAAATTACAAGTGGTTTATGAAACCTACGTAATTATTATAGAGCTATCCAAGAATACCAACCCATATTACGCAATAAATAGTATTTGTATTTATCCATACTAATATTATAAATGTGAAAGTAACTCTGTTTGTTTGTTAGTTTGTTTGTTTGGTACCTTTTCACGACTAAACAGCTGAATGGATCGTAATGAAATTTGGCAAGGAGATAGATTATATCCTCGAGAAAGATATAGGCTATCTTTTGTCTCGAAAAAAATCTTGAAGAGGCTGAAATAGGGGTTGAAAGTTTGTTTGGGCAATCCGTAATTCCTTAAGTAAGGGATCTGAAAATTCATATTTAGGCTTTTGGTAAGAAATAAAGAAATACGTGTTTCAACATATTTTGCAAAATCATCCCTAAGGGAGGCGGGGGATAAAGTAAGGGCTTAAAATTATGAGGTATTCTTTAGATGCAGATCCTATGTACCGTTGGTAGATAGATTGTGAACGGGTTTGTGATATAGGCTGCGCAGAAGGAAGTATGTTTTTAGACAAACCATGCGTGCGAAGCCGTGGGCGGGTCAGCTAGTTATGTACAAATAAAACTGGCGCAAACAAAAATTTGTTAATCCCCTCTTTACCGCAAATGAAAGTACCTTAAACAATATTGTACCTCAATGAAAATACCCTTGAAATTATAACCTATCAGTTAAACAAATAATCATCAAAATTAGATCAGATTTCAGAAGCAGGTAGGTACCTAATATGTGAAAATAGATTAAAAAATATACAAACGACTCGAATTTAGTCTGTGTAACTTTTAAACAAAAATATAATCGACTTTAGAAGTTTCTTGTATAGCAAATATATAAAACACATTATGCATCCTTTTAAAATTTGAGGGTTGCCCTCGACTTTTTTGGGATCCCATCATCAGATCCCGACTTGGTGCCAATGGACCTGGGAAGTGCCCTTTTAAACAAAAAATATATTCTCGAATCGGTTCAGACGTCTTCGAGTAATCGGGGAACAGAACTTCCTTTTTTTTTAAATCCAGTACGTCCAGATAGGGTTTTTTTACTCATGAAATGATTAAATATATACATCCTATCCTGCTATTTTATTCATCCTTCGACATAGTTATTTATTGAACCTTTCTCGTGAGAGTCCTTCGCTGAAATGCGAACTAAATGGAGCAGCCTTGTTCAGGAAAAAGTTGATGCGTTTGAAGATGTACGAGTAAGCAGCCGTAAATGGATACGGCAATCCTCAAATTATAGATATACCAAACGTAACATAACTAAAATAGACAGCCTTCCAATATCTATATAATTTTTTTTTATTAAATAAATAAATATCGCTGGACATTTCACACAGCACTATCTAGCCCCAAACTAAGCAGAGCTTGTACTATGGGAACCAGATAACTGATAGAATACTTACATACTTTTTTTGTAAATACATATTTATAATAATAAATGAAAATGAAATGGTGACCGTTGATAAGTGCATCACTTGTTAACGACATATTTGTAATTAACAATTTTATGTAAATATTCGTTATGGCATAAGGTTTTTAGGGTAAAAATTTTTGGGAAAGTTGTTCGGAAAATTTTAAAATTCGAGAAAAAATGTATGTGATTTTTCTATTGGATTTTTGTATGAACTCAATACAATATTATAACCTGGATTATCACATAATCTGCTTTTTATCGCAGAAAACATTTCTAAAATACATAATTATAACAAGAAATGTACAAAAATCAAACAACGCAATCGCTTGTGGTCTTCCTTGCTGTAAGAAGTCCATTGCTGAGCAGATAGGTGTCCCTCATACATTTCCAGAGTGACTGATGTTGTGCAGCCCAACCTTTCCTAAGTTATTTTTGGAGAAACATGCTTACGGACCACCTGAAGGTAAGTGGTCACCGTCGCCTATTGACACCGGCAACACCCGAGTATTTTCGATGCGTTCCCTACCTTATTCGTACTGTACAAACCTCTTTACGTTTTTCTAAAAGCGTACCATGTCGTACCCTAACGGGAAAACATCAGATGGTAGCTTATTCTAAAACTTGCAAGTATATGGTAGAAAAGATTGCGTGAAGCGTGTGGTGTGTGATACCCACTTATCGATGATATGTGGATGACATTTATTACGTTGACGTTGTTAAGTCCTCTTTTTAACCGACTTCAAAAAAAGGAGGAAGTTCTCAATTCGTCGGAGTATTTTTTTTTGTATGTTCCCCGATTATTCAGAAACGCCTGGACCGATTCGAGAAATTCTTTTATAACTGAGGATATAACTTCCCAGTTGGTGCCATTGGCACCAAGTCAGGATCTGTTGAGGAAATCCCAAAAAAATCGAGGGCAACCTTCAAATTTTATAGGGACGCAATTCATTTTTATGTTTTCACCTCAGAACTCCGTCATTCATCAACGGATTTGGATTTTTTTTTATATGAGAGGATATACTTTTACATTGGTCTCATTGAAATTTCATCAAAACCAGTTGAGTAGTTTGGTTATGTTGGCTATATTTTTGTTAACAAGTTGTAATCCACTAGTGTGCTTACTTGCACTTCCTCTAGGCTATGCCCAGTGTCTTTAGCTGGTCTATGAAACTCTTCATTTCTGATTCGATCTCCTGAACATAGGTCTCCCTTATAGATTTCTAAAGAAAGTGCTCTTGCGCAATTTACGCCCAATGGCTGCCAACCTTTTTTAGGCCGTCTTTCCGTATACTTCAGAACACTGGAACATACCATATCTACCCACTTCCTTTTCTAACATCCTTCCTATGCTCAGGAACTTCACACACTGAACGCGGTGCGGCACAGTGTGGTGTGAGCGTGGATGACGAGTTTTGTATCATTATGATGACAATATACTATGTGAGACAATACACTGTTAAGCTAGAGCATGTCACGTATACACTGCCGGCCAAAAGTTTGAGACCACTGTAAAAACGTAATACGTGTACGTAATACCTACTACTTCTAGCCGTGTCACAGAATAGGCTTATTAACTATTAGTCGAACGCGACACGATAAACAATGGCCGGCGCGGCGCTGGCGAGTGAGAGTGTAGAAACTTCGAGGTATTTCTGGATATACCGCTCGCAATAATAAACTGACGCGAGTTATTTTACTAAATTGTTTTTAATTATTATATCACGAACCCCAGCTCATATTAATTAATACCGAACGCGGTGGGATTTCATAACGCACCGCAGTAACTAATCGCACCGCGTCGCCCCGCACTGCGTATATTGCAGTGGTAGATTTCTCCACAAGCAGATAAGCCAAGGGAAGCAACTTAATGTACGAAATAATGATAACAATACTTATTTATTGCCTCGCAGTCGGGTAAATGTGTTGAAGCCCGCTCAGAAATTGTTTTTGTTATAATAGGGTTTTATTACGCGTATGTGGGGATTACTAGACAGACGGTGAAAAGATAATGGTCCTAGACGCTATAAGGTGGTGGTTTTCAAACTTTGTGGTTTCACTTAGTAGTAGTGCTCCTTGTGGAATAGTTCGTCGGAGGAAGTACTACCATCCTACTTATTTGTACCGCCGAATTAATTCTACACTAGTGGTTCGATCCGAATTGAGATCTCGCGAGTCTCCCATAAAAACAAAAAAATATATTATTTGTAATCTTTGACCATCAAAATACCACAAAGTGCCACAAAATGCGAACCAACCTAGTTGACCTAGGTAACGGGAGTTCATGTTAATTGGTTTTATTTGGGGTAGAAATTGCGAATATTCTAGATTTCAGACTTATTCCTTTAATTATGCCACTAAAGCTACACGCGTACTAAATTTCAACACTGGTGTACCCAGTAAATTTCGTCAAAGTTCAGTTTATATTATGGCTAATTACATAAAAACTTGAAGGTTAAACTAAAAATAAAAAGGGGGTTGAAATGTACTGATAAAGACCTTTCATTAAACGTGCCACTTGACCGGCTAGTCCCATTTTGTTATTTTTTACTCTCCTTGAACCCCACTATCTTAACCCCCCCCCCCACATTTTTAGCTCATTTAATCATACCAGGATTGTGCCATCACTATCTTTATATCAAATTTCACGATGATCGGATCAACGCTTCAAAAGTTATCCTTAGACATACATACATATTCACATACATACATAAGTACATACAACGCCGATTTGCCCAAGTTGATTTAGAGATCTCGCTTTGCTCAATCAATTTAGAGACAGGGACATTAAAAAAACACTTATATCACATCGAAAGTCACAATAGTATTTTTCAAATCGCGATCACTGTATATATTTACTGATTTAAACGAGTATTTATCGCGTATGTACCTTTTTTATTTCTTATCCCAACTTTTCGACGTAGCAACAATGTATCACATTTTTTTTTAATTATAACATTAATTTAATTAAAAAAACATTTATATTTTAATTGCGGGTGAAGTTGGGTTGTCGATGATAATGATTTTAAAAATAAGTATTTAATTGTGTCACCATCCCAAACAGTTTGGGAAACACTGCTTTTCCACTAAAAGAAAAGAAAAGTGAAATGCGGAAAATGAGTACGAGAAATAAAAAAGTAATCTACAATTCAGTAAACGATTCACGCAGTACTCGATTGAACGGTACGAGTACGAAGTTAAATAGAAAACATACTCGTAAAAGTTATACAAAAATTTAATTTATGTTGGGATGTTATCGGTAAATTAGGTAAGAGTTAGTACCTAGAGTTATTTGTGAAAGGGCTCCCTCGGGGAAGTACTACCGCCAAACAGATTGCTGTGTTTCGGCATGAAGGGTTTGATTGCTGGGGAAATTACAGGCTTAACACCTGTATGCCTCAAGTTGATAGACGCTGGGCAGTGTATCGTAGGGCACGTTTTTTAAGTGCGTAATCTACGAGGCAAATACTTTGCTAAGGCATTGGTTACCACTTAACATCAGGTGGGCCATACGCTTGTAATATACAAAAACACAATTTGTTTTTTTTTAATATTACGATTTGACGTTACGTACTGTGTACGTTACTTTGGGAAAAGTGTTCCTAATAGCCATAATAGCCCAAAATAGAGTCAATTGAGATCAACTTGTTTGTTTTTTATGTAATGTTCTAGGCTGACATTACATTATTATAATTTTCGGAAATCTGATTGTTTTTCATCAAAATAAACCTATAGTTTCCTAAGAACAAAACCTACAAAAGAAAAGCTCTCAATGAGGTTAAATTTTGCCCCAACCATTTTGTAGGTATATGTAATAGTCAAACAAAACTCTTAACCGGTCTAAACTTATGTAAACGACCTACTGTCATCTAGTATGACTAGTTGGCAGTATAGTAATAATAATAATGCTGGGCATTTCACACAGCGCTATCCAGCGCTAAACTAACTTGTATTATGGTAACCAGATAACTGATACAATACATAAATACTTTTTTTTGTAAATACTTACTATTTATAAAAACACTTAGCCAGACCCATATCTGTAGACCATACAAACATTTGTTCCGCGACGGGAATGGAACCTGCAACCTCCTGCGTTTCAGCCGGCACTTCGCCCACGACGCCATGGAGGTAGTACCTAACTTAATTTTTAATTTTTTTATTTAATTATGGTTGACCAATTTCTGGACTTTTTGTCCATTAATTTCCTTCCAGCACTCGAAAGGGATTCAGTTTTGAACGACGCGACGTCTTTAGGAGGTGAAGTGTTTTGACCGTAAAATATAGATATAGGTACTACGTTTTTGGTTATGTACGACATTAAATAAAAACACGGGTAGTGTTAATGTGTATTGTTGATAAATAGTTTATTTTTTTCAAATTCAATACCATAGAAAATAATACATTTTCAAACAACCTTAATATCAAGTCCTAAAATATTAATGAAACCGCCTGTATAAAATAATAGGTAAACAAATCATATTTCATTCATCATGTAAGTAGGTACCTGTTATGCTAACTAAGCGGCATCGTCGCAAAGGCGCCGCCGATTTTCGTTAAGAATTGTTTATTGGAAATGTATCGATTACTGGTTAAATATTCAGGCTAACGGTATTAAACCCACCTCTAAAATCAGTTATTACGATTCCGGATGTGTTTTTTAAATTAATCTCGTACATAACAAAATAGGTTGTATTATGACCTGGATAGAGCCATAGCTTCTTTTTATTATACCTAAATAAAATAATTATAAATGTTGCTGGACATTTCACACAGCGCTATCTATCCCCAAACTAAGCAGAGCTTGTACTATGGGTACCAGATAACTGATAGACTACTTATATACTTTTTTTTAACCTAGGGGTATTCAAGTCGCGAGTGAATAGGTTTCTTCTAGGCAAGCGTGTACCATCGTAAACTGCATCATCGCTTACCATCAGGTGATCGTGGTCAAACGCTGGCTTATAATTTATATAAAATAAAAATAAAATCAAACATACATACATACATATAATACCTACACAGAATAACATCCAGATCCGGAACAAAGATCTGTAGATTATGCAAACTCCTGCGTCTCAGCCGGCTATTCGCGCACTGCGCCACGGAGGTCGTCAAATATTGTCAAACCACTCGTGCTAAACCGCAGACACAGGTTAATTAACTACTAAATGGGTAACAAAACTGAAACATTAGATTCAGTCTGTTAATATCCGCTATTATCATAAAGCTGCTTCCGTGTTTAAGGTTAAATGAATTATCCCTAATTTAGATACACAGTCATTTCAAAATGGAATAGTGATTTCGATTCACCGAAATTCAGTGATAGATATTTGTTTAGGATCCTTGTAACCACTGCCCGATTTTACAGAGCAAGCTACAAGCTATGCGACGGAGCCTAGGTACAGGGTACTGGTACGTATTGGTAAGTAACGTGTTCCTAGGCTCCCTTGATAGCCTTTTTTTTTGCTTTCTATCTCATTTTCTCCCAAGATAAATCTTATGAATTTATGTGTCTGTCTCTTTTAACTGTCGCTTTTTCGTTTCATCGACTTTCAAATCACAACGATGCTAAAGAAGTTTTCACTTCAACAATGACCAACTTTTAGAGTTGCAAAAGTCTTTAGGCTGTAAGTTACCAGTGATGACATATGGTATAGAAACATGGTCTCTCACTACGTGCTTCATAAGAAAGCTCAAGGTCACTCATCGTGCTATGGAGAGGGCTTGGTGTTTCTCTACGAGATCGAATCAGAAATAAAGAGATTCCAAGACAACTAAGGATACGCAAGCTGAAGTAGTAATGGGTGGGGCATACAGCTCGAAGAACTTTGGGCCGTCCTGGCAGAAAGGTTCTAGAGACCACGCACTGGAAAGTGCAGCGTAGGACAGACTAGATGGAAAGAATACCTGGTAAAGTATATCTATATATGTACGATTAATTAATATGTTTCTTACATAAGTAGTTATTATTTAGGTTCAATCATCTATGTTATTTTTATTTTTTGTATCATAAGTATAAGTATGTACATGTAGTATGTTAGGTACACCATTACACCCCAGGTAATGTCCACACAGTCCATTCCATCCAAAAGTTGTCTGGTACAAATCGCTCTTCAGCGATAAGACCGCCAATTGTATCACATAGTCTTACGGTGTTCATTTTAGTTGTATTGTTATAAGGTGTGTAATAAAGAATTATCTAATCTAATCTAAAAGTTGCTGGGAGCCGTTAGGTGCAGGCCGCACAAGATCGGTCGCTCTGGAGACCTAAGGGGAGGCCTATGTTTAGCAGTAGACGTTCTAAGGCGAGTACACATTGTACTCGACGTTGCGTTCGGTGTGCGTAGTAGCGTACATACAGCGCACTTAGCACGGCGTTTAACGAGCATTACCAAGGTGTCTATACTACTGGCTCAGTTCAGAAATGGACGTCGAATGCTTGTGTGTGGCTCCTATACCGTCACTATAAAAGACGAGGCCAGAGGCAAAGAGAATTTTGGATGCATCCAATATTCCAAATTGTCTTTACAATCACTGAAAATTTCAACTATCTCCTCCCAATTACTTGTTTTCATATTTTATTTTTATAATCAAGACTTTCCATGTCCCATATATATTAACTGGACGCTTTTCAGCAATAAATAAATCTGTATCGAAGTGCTCAATCTCCATTTTGATGCGACCACCCTACACGAATGCGCGCGATCAAATGTACGGCAAAATGGCGATGCATGTAGGTATCTATCTACAAGCGCGCAGCTGTCGCCCGCACAATGCGCGTTCGAACGAAAATCTGAAAGCACACGTCTGACGAGCGCTTGATTAGAAGCGCGCGATTGCTAGTTTCACCTCAACCGACCTCTTTATTCTTAAAACGCGCGTTACCAAAGCGCGCTCTTCAAAACGCCTAATGTGTACTCGCTCTTAAGGCTTTAGCTAGACAATGCAACCGGCATTCTGTGTGAATGCGACTGACCGCAGAATTAAATATTATACACCATGTTTAATTGAAAACGTAACGGACTGACTAGAACGTAAATTAGGGGCAGCTCTGTTTATTTACGGGAAGTTCGGAGTAACCCTTTTGCACTGGAAATTACGCTGTTGGTCAAAATGATAAAGATCTGATGATGAAATTAATGTTTTTCGAACTGCTGAACTATCACGACCTAAATCATCATCATATCAGCCAAGGACGTCCACTGACAAGACTGATGACAAGGCTCCTTTACAGCCGCAATTTGTAATATCAATCTTAACATCCTGAGTATTTTTAACAACTATTATTTTCTTATTTTTTGACTTGGAAACATTATTTACAATTTTGCATTATTTTGTTTTGTGTTTTAATGTTGATGTGTTATGGTAGTTTTTGTTTTATTTTTCTTATTTTTAGTTGATATTCTCTGTGACATATAATAGCATACTCGTAAGAAGTCTCGATACCTGTCTGTTTGAGCTACTTAAATGTTAGTTTTATTACAATTGTTATTGACAAATACTGAATGTGATGTAACTTAGTGTTCTATAATGTACCTGCAGCGGAAACTACTGAAAATAGCCCTCCCCCATAGATTTTCAGAGCGACCGATGATGGTAAAGGTCCCTGCCACCTTTATAAAATCGTCTTTTCATTTAGTTTCATTTTAACCCGGCGCGACTGACGTGAAAAAAATTTCGCGGGTAATGACGCTGGGTCATCGCTACTCCGATATTAATGTCAAATTTTTTGAGATCAAAGATGAGACCTTAATTTTTGGAACTCTTTGTTAAAAATAGATTTTTTGCGCATGTAGTAAAATAAAAATAATGCCACCATATTTAATAAATCAAACTTTTATTTGCTTCTAAAGTAACATCCAAAATCAACGATAAAAATACATATATCATACTCATAATCTATTTTTAACACTTTTTTATAAACTATTCTTGCAAATATTAGGAATCTTAGGTCATAGATAAGAGATCAAAGAAACTTCCAATATTACAAATAATAAGAAAACAGTCTTCTACATCTTAATTGATAGTCATAGAAATACTGCTACGCAGCCGGCGTCGAACTGGGCGTGCCGGCGGATCGGGGCGAGGGACGCCGTACTTCCAGCTACACAAACGCTTAAAACAAAATGATATGCGCATAAAAAAAATATGGCCGTTTTAAAACGCGCTAGGTCATCATAACCCAGCGTCAATCACGCCGGGTTAATGTGAAAACGTTTTTTGTTTGTCGCCAAATATTTTAATGTATCTCTTGACTCAAGGGATGTATCGCCAATTGTTGTATGCATTCTGAAAATAGACCACCGTACGTTGTCTGTTAGTGGACTTACGTCAGCGTGCGCCTGAAATTAGTGAAAAATAGGGGTTGAAAAAGAGCCTCGAGTGAGAAGTATCGTCTGTCAGTCCACAAGAGACACTTTCACCCAAAAAAAATACAGTTGTGTAGCGATACGTAATTGTATATTCTTTCTGTAAATAAATGGATAACAAATTTAAAAAAGAAAATGTATTCTATCTGTTATTTGGTTCAGTAGTACAAGCTTTGCTTAGTTTGGAGTTAGATAGCGCTGTGTGAAATGCCCAGAATTATTTATTTAACACTAGCCGTTGCCTGCGACTTCGTACGCGTTATACTACTAAATGTGTAGGGAACCTAAAAATAAAGTTAAACTCGCTGTTGCAAGTTGACTTGATACCCCATTTTTATCCCATGGAAACTGATTTATGGGATAAAAGGTAGCCTATGTGGTAATCCAGGTTATAATCTACATATATACTTACCGAATTTCAATGAAATTGGTTTATCTGTTACGACGTGATTGAGTAACAAACAAATAAACTTTCACATTTATAATATTAGTGTCATGTGTATTAAGCTAGTAGGTACTCTCGCACAAGATGTTACAAGTTGATATGCCTCCCTGAAGGATTTGTCAGGGCTTAATGTCGCAGTTACGAGATATTCTTTCTACTGGCAAAATTAATCATTTACAATGCAGTATAATTAAAATCATCGTCTTCCCACTCTTTTCTCAGATTAGGTGGGGTCGGCACAACATGTATTTTTCTGCCATACCTCTCTATCAGCCGTCATCTCCGTTGTTACTTTTTTCTTGCCCATATCATAATTCACATAGTCCATCCATCTCTTTCTCTACTTCTATATTTATCCACATTCATATCTCTCTCTTTCTTCTTAGACAGCTGTAAGCCTCTGTTAAAAAAAACTTTGCCGTGCGTACATCAGAGAAATCTGTATGTTTGTAAAACAGTCTCCTAGCTATTTTGCCAGACATGAAGCAGTGTTAGCCAGACACACTAGACATAAAAATAGAACTTATCTACAAAAGCACAACTCGGCATTTTTAACAGTAACACTCATTGCATGGCAGTAAAAATATTTAATAATTAAAACGACGAATTAAAAGATTTACCTATGACTTTATTTAAACGCCGAATTAATAAATGGTTATCATCCAAATGCTTTTACACCATTGCGGAATATTTTAATTATAATTACTAGACATGTCATTATTTTATTTTATTGATATTTTTTATATTATGTAATATTTACACACCAGGGCTCGTAGCCAAATTACATTCGCTACGAATCTATTCAATTTCTACATACATTTGTTGTCGCTGTATCACGTGGTATTTCTATAGCATGTGTCAAATCCCATACATTTTCGGACTTATCGACTAGCGTCATCGCTAATCGACTGTAACTTGGCTAAGCGCTCTGGACATTATCTGGTAGAATGTTAATTGAGCTTAAACTGTATACATTAAGACCAGTGTAAAATATTACTAACTTTCTGCAAATAAATGATCTTTATCTTTATCTACTTTTTCTCTTTTAGTCACATGATTTTCTTCCATCCGCATGATATATCCCATATCACGCTAGACTCCTGAACATTTCTATCAATGCAAGATAAATTAAAGCTAGTTATAAAACTATATAGAAAAAACCTTACTATTTAAGCAGTGAGCTTGAATATAACACAAACAAAGGCAGAAAGGAATTACGTTGAGTAAGCAGTAATTAAGAGCTATAGCTCGAACTTGGCGCTAGGCATTGTCTACTGCAGACTTATGTCTTCAAACATAGACGTTGCCAAGCCTAGAAGTTAGAGATACTGGAAATGCTGGAATTGGAATCAGTAGCATAGTATTGCTCGCTAACATCTAAATGCCTGCGATATTGACTCGGCAAATAGGGAGGAGCTCGCTTCACACAGGTCGTCCTGGCGCTCTAACATTTATAATAACATCAAAACGTTTGAAGAAAACCGACTCAACACACTCGATGTAAAGCGCCAGTTACGTAAAGAGAGACCTAAGCCCTCCTATACCTGCACGTATAATGATGCAGGCCAACTATGTTGTCATTCGTGCAATAGGATTTTTAAAGCTAAGTTCGGTCTTGCCAGCCATATTAGGAATATATATATATATATATATTCCTCAATATAATAAAATGAAAATAAAAACATTTATTTCAAGCAATTAGTACACAACAAAACCAAAAACCAAACAACACGGGTTTTTGAGAACATGCCTGTGACAGCAATGTCTGGTCTACGGCCAGTCTACTTTGCCGGCTATCATTGCCAAGACGGTGTTGGAGCTGACTATATTCTTATATTTAGCAGCTTTTTTACAGTAAACATTATATTTCCTTTCGATATATATTTTTAAAGTAATATATATGTATATATATATGTATTTATTTAATATTTATTTATGTAGGTAAGTATATGTAGGATTTTTTTAGGTTTAGGTATTTAATTATTTTTATTCTACATAAATAGGTATTTATTGTAACACCGCCTCCTCACACGTTTATTCAATCCAGTTCATCCAAAGGTAGGCAACCCTAGGAAGAGATCGTTTTGAGCTTATATATAAATAAGGCTGCCCATTGTACCACCATATATTAGTCTAAGTTTTCTAGGTTAAGTTATTGTAATTTGATGTAAGAAAAAAGAATTATGTATCTATATTTAAAACTAAAAATAACGCCTAAAATAATAAAATATCGAAGAAATTGTAACGTATAAACAGCGTGTCTACCTATTTAGATAAAAAAATATGGTCTGCCTTCCTGTTGCTATACCCTGCCAGGGTTCATATGTGAAACTATCTACCTACTACCTGTAACAACTTTGTCACCATGCAATAGATATATTGAGTATTTTTAACATTCATACTCTGAAAGTAGGTCATTGTTAGCTCGAATACTGCTCCGAAAATGCGATTTCCAGCACTGCGGGGAAAGTAAATTTTGAAATAGATCGAGGCTAATGATATTCATAATATGCTATAATAATTAAAGTGTTTTTCATAACGCTTAACCCGAGATATTTTGGAAGTAACGGACGATGGTACGCTCAGGATAAACTTACGAAGCATAAAGTTTAGGGTGTCAATAATACAGAGAAATTATAAATCAATACCGTAGCTAAACCACGCGTAATAATTATTGATTAAAACGGGTATTTATCGCTTATGTACCCTTTTAATTTGTTATCCCGACGTTTCGGCTGTGTTGCAATTCCAGTCAACCCATGCCCACGCCTGTCGCACCACAGCCGAAACGTCGGGATAACAAATTAAAAAGGTACATACGCGATAAATACCTGTTTTAATCAATAATTATGTACAGTGATCGCGAAAGTTTGATAAATACGCTTAATAATTTTCCCAAACAGATTCAACCACACTAATATTATAAATGTAAAAATTTGAATGTTTGTAACTCAATTACGTCGTAATGGCTGAACCGATTTCGATAAAATTTGGTGTGTTGATAGATTATGACCTGGATTGGGCGCAGGCTGGCAAGGTATTGCAACGGGAAAGCAGACCATGTATTCCTATATAAAGGCATGCTGTTTATACTTTACAATTTATTCGATATTTTAATATGAAATATACGTTCCACATAGGTTATTAATTATGTTTACTTATTTCATTAATATTATACTACAATGCCTATCTATAAAGATTGTAATTTGCCAAAGATTAATAAATGAATTGAATACGTAATAATAATAATTCAATTAATTATTGATTTTGATTAATTTTACAATATCATTCAGTTACACTCAGAGTGGCTCTTCCAATTTCACCCATTTTCTTTTATAAATAGGTACTTAGTAAAGTTACCAAGAAAAAGCTTTTCTCAGTTCCTTTCTGTGAGCTCTATAGCTTCGTCTGGCGCTCTTCAGGGGTATGTTTATAGAAACATTCTCATTTGCGCCATCACGTATCCTCTTTGTCAGTTTACTGTTAGTGAAGCTAAGTCTGCAGAACGGATATAAATATTGTATTCTTAACTAGCTTACCTGCCCAGCTTCGCACGGATTCCAAAATAAAATCTTGTTTACATACAAAAAGCCCATGGATAAAAGCACTTCCAGTATTTCCAAAATTTTAAAAATATTCCGGACAACTTTTCCAAAAAAAATCTTAAAAGCCTTATTCGGACAATTACCAATGGAAAATAATACGAAGTCTAATATTATTATAACTGTTTTTTAATGTTTAAACGATTTCTGAGTCACATAACTAGATGGGGCTGCTAAATTAACTTAAATAAGGTAATATGCTGCCGCTAAGCAGCATTGCCGTGTTTCGGTTTGAAGGATTATAGTTGCCGGTGAAATTCCAGGTACATGAGGATTTACATCGTATGCCTTAAGTTGATAGACGCAGGGCAGTAGACCGTAGGGCACGTTTCTAAGGCGCGTGACCGGCAAAACTTTGTTGTAGGCGATGGTTACCTGTTATAATCAGGTGGGTAATTGTTCCGTCTCCAAATCGTATTAAAAAAGGTACTTAGATACGAATGCAGACTTAGCTAGGACGGACTACATCGTCTTTGTCAGTTAGCTTTTGTCTGCTATGAGTGCGATAAAGGAAGCTGTTTCACAGCGTCGAATTTAGCAGTTTTTTCTTCAGAAAGAATATACAATTATTTACATGACTAAAATACAGAAGAAACAGTTGAATCATCTAAAGACCATTGCAAACGATCTATAAATAGCTCAACTGCTCCAGATCACTACCAGGCGGAAGTGTCCCTAAGATACTGGCTGCATTGCCCCGCTGAATTGCAATGCTTATGCGTTAACCCAGATAAGCGCCAGCTCTCGGATCACACGTCGCTTCGACCAGACGTCCAAAAAGAATCTTGAAAACGCGATGAGCCTGGGTACCCCGTGGGTCCAGGGTCTCCACCTCAAATGACTCAAATATGTAAGCTCTGTCGAGACTTCCATATTCGCTCGGCTTGAGATCTTCGGCTGAATTTGCCACCGCACCGGCCCCAACTGCTGTACCAGACATATGAGATGACGCAAGGGTATCGCCGTTTTTTATTTATGAGGTCCACGGAAACATTATCATAAGTAGCTAAGCTAGAAAAAAGTGCCTTGTTGGCCTAGTGAGATTTACTGAACCTAGATTAAAAAACGAAATAATCTAATAACTATAGTCACTATATAACCTTATATGGTCATCATACGATTTTGGGTTTCTTTTTAAACTGGATAGAACTTCATTTGATCACAATCTTACCTAAGCCACGATTTGGTCTAAGATGAAGCACGAAGATTTAGAAGAAACCTATTTACTTTTACCTTAAAGAGCCCCGGATTGTATTCTTTAGAAAAAACAGACGACGGCAAAGTGTTCCATACCTTAGCCGTACGCATCAAGAACGTAGAACCAAAACGGTGTGTGCGAATGAGTGGTAGGTATATCAACTAGGTACGGATGGTACTGAGCTGTGCGCCTGCTTGTCCTGGTTTCTGGGCACATTCCCCAAAATGTATTCTGTAAAAGATCGATAGGCTTGCAACTTTACGGCAGGTGCCTCCCCTTAATAAATAGATGCAAAATCATCAGCCAAGAATAATCTTGATGTCAACAATAATGTCTAATCAACAGCAACACGGCTACCATCAGGTGGGCTGACTGCCAGTCGTCACTGGCATCCATCCAGCATCTAAATCACGAGAATTAATGCTTGCAGGTAATCAAGCTTATTGGCATTACCCCAAAGTATAGAAACCTCGTGTAGAGTTCCTACCCAGGCTTCAAATGAAAAGCTCGGTATGTGGCAAAGTGGACTGTATTTTCTTTCTTCTTAGGTACTAGGTTACAAGATATAAAAGCGCGCACTCGATGGTCATAATTTTCGGTTAAATTCACGCTATATTATATCTTTGTTCCTCGCCCTGTGCTGCGGGAAGCATAATTTACATTTTCACAAATCAAGTTTCTAATTGTCCAAATGACCGTTAAATACTAGACAGAGACATATAACTACATATAGCTATCCCGTTCTTGACCGTGTCACACCTCGCATCATCATTTAACGAGAATTGCTCGTCGGCAATTTCCAAAAATTTCATGCATTTAATTATTATGAAATTATGTAATTACTAACATTAAACGGGTATTTATCGCGTATTTACCTTTTATTTATCTCTCCGTCGGTTCTACTGAGCAACAAGTAATAATAAAATTATGTGCAGTGCTCGCGAAAGTTTCATAAATAGAATTACATATATAAATAATAATAACAATAAAAATAAATATTTAATATATAAACAAAGTCGGGTTAGTTACACCATTTATAACTTAAGAACGACGGGACCGATTATGATGATCCTTGATTTGTTGGATTTGTCTCCGCCCCGAATAGCAGAATAACTATTAAAATATCGAAAAAATTCACGCATAAAGATATTATGAAGGAAATTTATTTTCTCATGTATAGATGCAGCTAATGATGACCGATTGACAATTCACATTGGCAGCCCGCGTCATAGGCATGCATGTCAAGGCGGTACGAAGTTCAGCGGGTCAGCTAATAAGTAATAATTATAATAAAAATAAATATTTATTAACTTATATGTTTCATAAATAAGTATAAGTATATATATAGTATAAGTATATACCTACATATAAATTGTTATGAGTAGTTATTATTTAGGATCATTCATTTATGTTATTTTTAGTTTTTATATCATTACTATTCGTATGTATATGTACCTAGTATCTAGGTACAACATTACATCCCAGGTAATGTCCACACAGTCCATTCCATCCAAAGATTGTCTGGTAGAGATCGCTATTCAGCGATAAGACCGCCAATTGTATCACATAGTTTTACGGTGTTCTTTTTAGTTATATGGTTTTATGGTGTGCAATAAAGAATTATCCAATCTTATCTTTATTAATATAATATTTTGGTTTCTCTCTGCAGCCCTAGCCCACGATCCCTTGAGACTTGAATCGCGGTCGGTGGTTTATCGTAGGGATTTTTAGTAATAATGTTTTTTTTATGAAACTTTGTAGTGAAAAAATAATAATTAAAAGTAAATAATTTTAAAAATAATATGTTATTGATCGAGCGAAGCGAGATCTCCAAATCAACTTGGGCAAATCAGCGTTGTATGTATGTATTTAAGTATGTATGTATGTATGTCCGAGGATAACTTTTGAAGCGTTGATCCGATCATCGTCCAATTTTTTACATAGGTAGGTAGTGATGGCACAATTTGAGTTTGACTAAATAAGTTAAAAATATTGGTGGGTTCTTGAGATATTGGGGCTTAAGAGAAGTAAAAAAAAAAAAGAAAATGAGACTATTAAGTCAAGTGAGACGTCAAATAAAAGGTCTGCATTAGTAGATTTCGACCCCTGTTTTATTTTTTGTTTAAACTTTGTAGTTTTTAAGTTATTAGCCATAATTAAAACTGAACTTTGACGTAATTCACAGGGTACACCAGTGGGTCACAGTCCTGAAATTTGGTATTCGTGTAGCTTTAGTGACACAAATACAGGAAAAAGTCTAAAATCCAGAATAACTGCAATTTCTACCACTAAAAAGAACAACCAATTTACAAGAACTCCCGTTACTTGTAATTGGAATGAAACTGTAGGTCAAGTGATTTGGATGTTCAATTCGTGGCACTATTTTATTAGTCAAAGGATATGATAATATTTTTTTTGTTTTGTGGGAGACTCGCGAAATGATAGTTCGGGGCGAAGCTATCGTCTAAGTTAATTTTATTGTTTATATTATTTTATGCTGATGCGCACGACAAAGAATATTCTAGTGCGAGGTCCGAACTAAGAGCTGGTTGTTATTTATCATTCACAAGTGCAGCCGGGTAACCAGTGTGTTTACATTATAGTAAGATAACGAGGCACGCGCGACCAAAAGCCACTTTTCTACACGAGTGTACTTAACACTAGACGTTACACTTCACTTGTCTCGTACAGGCGAGTACAGAAACGTAAACATCAGATATACTACTCGTAGGTAGGTATGTGTTATGATAGTGTCGCGATCAGAGAATTAGAGATTGGGTAGAATTGATTAAGAATAAAAAAACGCACACTAATTAAATAAGAATTTGGGAAACAATTGAAACTGAGCCCTTTTACACGTAGTTGAAGGTTATATGTAATTTTTTTCCTTCGTATCAAGGAGAACGACGCAGCTTCAAATACTGTCTGGTACATATTTTTTTTTAATCTTATGACTTATATGAATTGGCAAGTTGAAGTATTAAAAAAAACTGTTTACATTAGCTATTTCTAGGATTAAATACTTACTTATCTTAAAATTTATCTAAACCGTAAGTAAATTATATTTTATTTTGGTTTGCTCATAAAACAGCTTATTATCTGTTATCTAAATTATCATTAAAACAGGCTGATTCTCGCCAAGTGATCAATGAAAAACATTAAAGAAAAGTCGTATATTTATAGCAAAGCTTGGCGGGTAGTCAGCGAGACTACAGCCAATTAGCCATGAAGCTGGGCATCCTCAACAAGGTCAGGAGATACTTCACACCAAGACAGCTTCTTAGTCTCCACAAAGCACAAGCCCGGTCTGGTATGGAGTACTGCTGCCACCTTTGGGATGGTTCGGCCAAATACCAGCTTGCTACCTTAGACTCGATAGAACGTAGGGCTTTTAGGCTTATAGGTGAACAATATATGGCGGAGACTAAGACAAAAAGTCTCGAACACCGCCGTAAAGTTGCAAGCCTATCGATCTTTTACAGAATACGTTTTGGGGAATGTGCCCAGGAACTATACGATCTGATCTCGCCATCTCCCTTCCATCAAAGGACAAGCAGGCGCACGGCACAGTACCATCCGTACCTAGTCAATATACCACCCATTCGCACACACCGTTTTGGTTCTACGTTCTTGATACGTACAGCTAAGGTATAGAACACTTTGCCGTCGTCTGTTTTTCCTAAAGAATACAATCTGGCCCGGATTGTATCTTTAAGGTAAGAGTAAATAGGTTTCTTCTAGATCTTCGTGCTTCATCTTAGACCACATTTTTACTTACCATCAGGTGAGATTGTGGTCAAACGAAGTTCTATCCAATAAAAGAAAAAAAAACCTAAACTTCAGTTGCAGATAAATATAAATAAATAAATAAATATTGCTGGACATTTGACACATCGCTATCTAGCCCCAAACTAAGCAGAGCTTGTACTATGGGAACCAGATAACTGATAGAATACTTATATACTTTTTTTTTGTAAATACATACTTATAATAGATAGAAAAACACCCAGACACAGAACAAATATCTGTAGATCATGCAAACATTTGTTCCGCGGCGGGAATCGAACCCGCTACCTCCTGCGTCTCAGCCGGTTATACGCCCACTGCGCCACGGAGGCCGTCAATTTTTTGAAAGAATTGATATCAATTATTATTGCTCAAGTTGTACCCTGAAGCCGATGTATTTGCGAATCTTATACGAAGTTTGCGCAAGTATGCCTAGAAAACTGCGAGAGATTAGATTAGGACTAATCCTTACTCATTTATCATTATTTAGTATGTACTTAGTTAATTTTATACAAATCTTTTTATTTCTGTTGTGTGCTTAAACTTTAATTTTCATATTTTGTAATATTGTTTTTATTATTTTATACACCAGTAATAACGCTTTAATCTTTGTAAACTGAGATGTTATTTCTAGAGTATTAACGAATTTGAATTTGAATTCAAATCACGCATTGCTGTAGTGATCACAAATCTAAAAGTAATGCAAATTATTTCTCTAAACATATAACTACTCAAGCAAGTGACTTTTAAGTTAAGTATGGGTAGTTTGTTTATGAGGATATTCGTAGACAAATCAAAGTCACCGACATAGCACAAAGGATTAGCAAGCTGAAGTGGCAGTTGGTAGGGCACATAGCTCGAAGAACTGATGGCTGTTGGGGAAGAAAGATTTTCGAGTGGAGACCACACACAGGAAAGCGCAGCGTAGGACGCCCCCCCCCCCCCCCCCCCTCCCCACTAGATGGAAAGGCGACCAGTTAAAGGTTGCTAGGAGCCGTTGGATGCAGGCGTTACAAGATCGGTCACTCTAGAAATCTATGGGGGAGGCCTATGTTCAGCAGTCTGCGCCATTTTAAACACATATCTCTTTCATATATTTCCACGGCTTGCAACACTTGCAGTACTCTTGCGGCCCGTAACGAGTATATAGAGCGTCAACGAAAGCCGGCCCTAATTGCAACACGGAGGTTTTGCACTGAGAACGACACGGGCTTTGAACAGTAGGCTTTGTCGCAGATGACTTTCAAAATAAAAGTTATTTGATGGACTTTTTTTTTATACGACTTGGAGTTGGATTAAACATATGGCCCACCTTATGTTAAGCGGCAACCTTCGGCCATCGTCTTTAACAAAGTACTAGTCACGTATCTTAGAAATATGCCCTACGATGCACTGCCCTGCGTCCATCAACTTGAGGCATACAGGTGTATAGCCTCATGTGCCTATAATTTCACCAGCAACCATACCCCGAAACACAGCAATACTTCTTTGTAGCAGAAATAGGTAAGGCGGTAGTATTTCCCCGGGGGAGCTCTTTCACAAGGAATTCTACTACTCCTACGTCTTCAAGAAGAAGAGACGGTGGAGCACGTGATACTTCACTGTACGGTTACAAGCGATGCCAGAGTGAAGACGGGTTTTCAAGGGCTCATTGATCCGCCAACACCACAACATCCACGGGGATCTCAGAAGGCTGCGCTATCAACCCAAAGTCCTACTGCGTTATTTAAGATGGGAGGGGTCAGGTTAGAAGTGGGCTAATGCGCAATACACCCCAATGCGTGATGTCAGTGCAGATTTTATTCCACCACCCCTTGAATTAGAATTAGATACGTGCTTTGCGAATGAAAAATGTTGTATGAATCAAAGACCCAAAATGGCGGAAATCGCATTATCAAACTAAAATGGGGCTGGGCAGGACTCTGAAGTCTCTCCAGTTAAAAAAAAACAGTCAAGCCCCATTTCTACTAAAAAAAACCTATGCATAAAATATTGCCATCCAGGGTACTAAATTGGTAACTACTAACCAACAGCGAAATACCTGTCTTACGACCTCACGATATCCGATATCCCGCGCACGATAATAAATCGTGCATGTAATAGAGGCTGTTAAGTCGATGTCAGTGGAAAGCCACCCGCGGTGCGGCGCGGTGCGGTACGACGGCGACAAACACGTAAAAACAGCGGACACTATTGCGTGGCTGCGTCGCACGTACGATTACTGCAGGATGCAAGTTATAAGCGTTAATTTTTTTTATTTTAACAATTTTATTATTAACATTCTGCAATTTTAATGATTTCCTCCGCTTTCCAAAATATTGTTGTGCCCAACAGGTATCATGTACCTATCAATTACCACCTATTATTACATTGTTGAATGCATAAACGATTGAGTATTGAGTATTTTTGATTGAGAATTGAGTTTTCAATCGAAACCGTCCAATTTTGTTATTTTATTTTATTATTGTATTGTAATTGAATCTGATTAATGTTACTTTATTCCAATATTGTATATCTTTAATTATTATTATTGGTTTACCGTTACAATAAAAGTAAATAAATAGGCGTCATTTTCATAAAATGGAACATACAGGGTGTTTGAAACCGACACTTGAATATCGGCAGTATATTACATACTGCCGATATTCAAGTGTCGGTTTCTCAAAACATAAAAAAGACTTCTCGAAAAAAACTACTAGTTATATTATCACATTATAAAGAAAATCAAGTAAGTTTAGGTGCTTAATTCGATATAAAAGATAATGCCTACTCTTGCAATCGACATTCAAAAAGAAAGGCTGATTTGATATCTCTTTCGGAAATGGCTGCGGGTTTTGGGTTAGAAAGGGACAACAAGAGATATCTCGAGACGTCACCAATACAGTATCTGTGGATAGATGGCAAGCATTATGCAATAGCTCAACATAAGTTTCATAAAGTGTTTGTTTTTACATGCCAAAATAAATTTCACATTTCTATGGTAAAAATTTCTCAAATTTATTTATTATGCATTTTTGTGCGTGTATTATCAAATACCCTATTTAGTTTTCTAAATCATTTACACTTGCTCGCTATTTGTCCCGTCACTCGCGCGAATTTTTGATTAGTAAGAGGAAATATTTATAATATCACTAAATAGTATTAAAATAAGTCGATTATCTCGTATGCAGACGTCGTCTCTCGTAGATACAGAGTGACCGTTGACATGTTGTACTTCTTAGTTTTTCCAAGCTACGAGTAAGTACTTGTTCTTTTGTATTTTTAACCGACTAAAGAAAAAAAAGAAGGGTTATGATTTTAGCAGTCTATGTAAGTATGTTTGTATTTACCTATGTTCCACCGTAGCGCCTAAACTACTCATCAGCTTTTGATGACTGATGTGATGACTGGCTACCATCAATATAAGTATTACGTAGTCGGGTTTCAGTTTTTAAACTTATAAAGATAGTTTTGTTTGTGTTTGTTGCTTCAGCTTATACCTTATTCCCCATCCCAAACCTCAGCCAGAAGCGAGTGGTGTGCATGAACTATGCAGCATCCTCACAGCTAATGTATTTCTTTATTTATGTCTGCGCGAATTCTTTTGGTACATTACATAGGACGTTTCTAGTCTCAGGTGCTCACGTGTTCAGTGCTTTGAAAATAACTGTTTGTTCTGAAGTCGTTGATGTAGGTAGGTAGGTTTTTATTTGAAACATGTCGTAATCCTGCGACATAGAACATGTACTACATTCTGAGACATGACCTAACAAACAAGAGATCAGTTAGGGCAAAAGAAAAGAGAAAAATCAAAGTGAAAAATGTTTTAATTTATTCTTATAAGTTCCGGACTATATGGTTATGACGCCTGAACTGATTTGAGAAATTAGATTACTATTTAAAAGGGTATAACTCCCCAAGTAGTCCCATTATCACCAAGTCAGGATATGATAATGGGATCCCAAAAAAATCGAGGGCTACCCTCAAATTTTATGGGACTCAATTCGGTTTTATGTTCGTTATTACCTCATAACATTTATCAAGCGATTAGGAAAATTATTTTTTTGCTTTAAAGGATATATTCATATTAGTTTCATATAAATTTCATCAAAATCAGTTAAATAGTTTGGTTAAGTTGGTTATATTTTTATTAAAAAGTTACTTGTAGGTAAATTAACGTAATAGAATTAAAAAAAAGATTATGTGGTTTTATGAAACCACGGTAAAAGTGAAACTTTGTTTCACATTATAGACATTTAACTAAAAATTTTCGTTGGCACAAATGAGTAATAGTCTATACACTACACGGTCAGCTGATGCGAACTATAGGCGCCGCCATATTGGCCTCGGCTGCTCTGACGAGCGCCTGTCACTTTATCCCTACTCCGCAGCCGACCGTCACGCGACATCCAACACACAGACGAAAAAGTTTGAGACGATGTAATAAAAGTTTCACTTTAAAACATAACGGCAGTAGACCCAAACGAGATTGGATTATGAATTGAATTAATTTGGCATCTACTAATATCACAATTATATTATTTATTATATTATAAGTATGTATTTACAAAAAAAAAGTATATAAGTATTCTATCAGTTATCTGGTTCCCATAGTACAAGCTCTGCTTAGTTTGGGGCTAGATAGCGCTGTGTCAAATGTCAGCAATATTTATTATTTATTATTATTATTATTAATTGTAGCTTGTAATAAAGTCAATAATCGCATCGCATGTCAGTCACCATTGTATTGTCATTACGTGAATACCGTCGAGACGAAATTGAAGCTTGAATTTTACTATTTAAACTTACGTGAATTGGTAGACCTGCTATCTACTCAAATCGAGATGTACCTATCTACTCATAAAGCTTCTAGCCAACTAATATTATAAATTCTAAAGTAACTCTATATCACTGTCTATCAATCTGTTTGTTACATTTTTACGACTAAGTGGCTGAACCGATTTCGATGAAATTTGGTATTTAGGTACTTAGGCTACTTTTTATTGACTAAAAGCCGCGAGTGGAAGCTAGTGGTGTTATAATACTGTTTTTGACCTCTGATGCAAAAAGAGTTATTTCTGACCACCCCAATTATGCCGATCCCAACGCTGTTTTTTTTATTTGAAAGAAGGTTGTTATCAAAAACTGCATTAAAATCTGTCTTTAAGAATCTCGTAACAAACAAACATATAGCCATTGGCCCAATATCCACCAAGAACTTTAGAAAAAAAAATCCAGGCAGAAACCATTTCTGTCATTGGCACAGGATAAATGACCGTTCATCGTCACATCCTTTATCCCAACATTATAAGTAGACCCTATCGGCTTAAATGATAAACAGTTTCGATATGATTGACCCCTCGATTATACTAGTAAAATGGTAATGCCAATAAATTTTGACTTTCTTGGTCGTCTGTTCGCCACGCATGAGGCTGGTCAAATCCTTGGAGATGTTCGTGATGACTACACGCTCGTAATCCAACTCACTAACATGACAACGGCAGTTTAGAAGGGGGTAATGTACAATACCTATGCGGGACGTCAGTGCAGATCTTATTCCCCCCACCCTAGAATTAGAAAGACTGCAAATGCTGTCACTGGCTGCCATTTCACGTTTACCATCGTCTTGCTTTGGTCTCGCTAGCGTCGGTTGTCTATCAGTTAATTAATCGCAAAACGCATGATGCAGATAAAAAGCCGAAGTTTGAGCAATCTTTAAAAGTTGCAAAATTCAGAAACTTCTCGATCTGAACTTTCCTCATTTAAAGTTTAAGAATCTTTGAAATTTCTCTTATGTCAAAAAGATTACCATTGTTACGTTTTTTATTGCCTCTAGCTAATTCAATAGAGGAGCATGCCATATACAGTGTGTAAACCAAAAACTTCAGGGTATGAAATATGGAAGTACTTACTCATCATTATGAATAACTTACGATGGAACCAACACGTAAATGACACAGCTGGATTTTTAAGGATACAGTGGTGGCAATTCTGTTGTTTACGCTAACTAAAATTGAGTAAAATACGAACGGTCTTATTTTATTCACGCTAAAGATCTAATTAAAATAAAATTGAAAGTGACATTTCTAAATGTCAGTATTTTTAATTAAGTAGGCGTGTTTGCGGGTTAGTTTTAGTCAACACTAATTTGGTTGATCACTAAAACTAGCCCGCAAATATGCTATCATAATAAAAATTACTTAATTTTAGAAATTTCATTCTAATTTGATCAATAGTATGAACAAAATAAGACCATTCGTATTTTACGCAATTTTAGTTAGTAGCGTAAACAACAGAATTGCCCCCACTGTCACGTTTAAAACTACCAATACCCACTTCAATTTATTAAGTTAATTACATTATATAAATACACGCGCCCGCGGCTCCAAATACGTGAGTTGTCAGTTAAAAGTAACCAATGCTTCAATACAGGTTCATAATTTATTTACATAGAATAAATTAGACTAGATAATTCTTTATTGCACACCATAAAACAATACAATTAAAACTAACAAAGTAAATCTATAGATGAGTTGTATAGAATCAAAGTTGTCAATCTGTCATTTTGAGTAACAATATTTTATGAATGTGGCGGCACGGGAAATTAAAAAGACACTATATTAAATAATATTTGAAACAGGATGAAACATGGCAAATTACCTTTAAAAACTGACCGTAAGATTGAGATTCTCATCAAATGTGGCTATCTGTGTCTAGTGTCAAAAAAAGGCGATTATCTGTCTTGCTCGACCAATCTTATGCGTTTATTCCATCATGTCTTACAACAGATTTCAGTTGGACGTTATAATGGAATCGGTTTTTTTTTCGATTTATCAACATTTTGAGAAATGACAAATTGCCACCTTTGATTATGTACGACTCAGATACAATTTGCGGCGTTATAGCTAACTAGCGACTATAAATAATAAATAATAAAATAAAAATATAATAAAACATGAACAATTTTTTAAACAAGAATAAAATAAGGACTGGGGGAAAATAAAATCTTCCATTTTGTGCCAAGGGTGACTAATTGAGGGAATTACTTTCTTCATTAATCACCCTTCGCACAAGGCACCTCCAGAGCGAAGATGTGCATTACTCAGCCACTGTCCTCAGGATGCTGTTGCGACTGTCCCTAACTCTGCTCATCAGCGATGCTGTTTTTTTGCGCATGATGGCGTGAAAGCCATCTGTGTGATAGTGCGCAAACATCCCCGATGCACTGCAGTATCGAGGCAACTGCAACATCATCCGGAAGATATTATTATATTGGATGCGTAGGACATCCAATGATCTTTTGGTATGTCGGACCCACAGACCTCCCGTGTATAAGCTCTGACAGTACGCTTTAAAAAGCGTAACTTTAACGACTATACCACACCATAAGTGAGTAACAAACAAACATACAAACGAAACCTGGAATAAGTATCTAAACTAATGTTATAATAAGGGAAATTTATGATTTAATGAATAATATCCGGAACTATTGAACCGATTATTATTCATCATGATTATAGTCTGTCATTATTTGTAGTGGTAAAATCAGGGGGGGGGGGTTCTTTTTATTCACAGTGTGCGTCTAGCGGCAGCCGGGTCATCGCTCGTGGCCCTTGTGAAGCGTTGAAAGCTCTTTCGACTTTTAAGGCGGCCTTGTGGGATGTGATGGTCATATAAGGAGTGCCGATAATCATGCTCTTGTTTGTGCTTTTCAATAGAGAAAGCCACATCTCGTCGCACTCCAGGGGGTGATATGCCTGCCAAAAGGTATACCAGGTTTAGAGGGGACAGGAACAGTTACCACCCGGGCACGATCTGCCGTGACCAGTCTGGAAGTCCTTAAACAGGCTCCGCACCCAGGTTGGCCGCTGCAGACTTAATATGTGCAAATAGAAAGAAAGAAAGAAGAAAGAAAGAAAATACATTTATTTGACACACACACAGGACAAACCATTCAAAACAGAACAAATACAGAACAAACATACCTACTTACACAAAGATTATAAGAAGAAAAATTATATAAAGAAACAGGAAAAAGACAAGATAAAAATTTAGTACATATATATGTATAGGTAGGTAAGTACAGATATAAGCAGCGGCACGTAAGTCTAGCGCTGAGCAATACGCGGAGGGGATAGCTGCGCATGGGTACTGTCGCGCACGCAATACAATTATAACTTATTGTTAGTGTAAGGTGGAGCTAATTTAAGTTGCTTGTGGTGGGCGACAAATTTATGACACTTGATAGTGACATATTTGCTGCTGACCGAATTTTTGTCGCTTGTGTTGATCACGAACTAATAAATTGCCTACGCTCGATGACGCGCTTTTGTCTAAATTAAAATAAAACTACTTTTGTTGTAATGGTGTTCCGTCTGTGTTGTGTTATCATGGTACACAAATGGGGATTCAGGGACCCTAACTCATCGCAGTGTGGTGATCCTGCGCAGTCAATGCTGCACTTGATACTGTGCCCTTTGTGCCCGAACACTTGCACGATGGAGGAATTAATAACTGCCTCACCTGATGCTATTGTTGTGGCCAAGCACCTGACCAACATGGTATAAATTAAAACGTAGAACTCTTAACACGCTAAGAAGAAGAAGGAAATTATTTGTAGTTTAATTTGTAACTTACACCCTCTATACCGGCACTCGATTATCCATCGATACGCCTGTAGGGTTGTAGGGCTGTAAGACCCCGTCAATCCCTGTCAGAGACCCTCGTCACCGTCAAATTTCTGAGTGACGGTATGTTCCATTCCTGAGGACTGAATTATTGGGATCAAGTAGCGGCACACTATAAATAGATGTTCTAAGATGAAATAACACGCACCTAGAGTTCATCAACATTATATCAGCCAAGCTTTGCTTAGTTTGGGGCTAGATGGCGCTGTGTGAAATCTCCAGCATTATTTATTTATTTATAGGACGTCCACTGCTAAACTGTCTCACCCATAGATTACCAGAACAACTGATCTTGTGCACCCATCGGCTCCCGGAATCCTTTATCAGGTCGTCTTTTCTGTAATCATATATCATCGCACTAATATTATAAATGTGAAAATTTGGATGTTTGTTTGTTACTCAATCACGTCGTAATGGCTGAACCGATTGCGTTGAAATTTCATGTGTTGATATACCTAGGTTCAAACATAGGCTACTTTTTATTTACGAACAACGCGTGCGAAGCCGCTGGCGGAAGCTAAATGATAGAAAATCATAAAATTATTTATTCGGAACTTAAACAATGGTACAAATGATGTGAAAAACGATGATATCTGCAGAAGTATTAAACTGTGTCGCAGACATTAACGCCCTCCTCCGGGAAATATTAAAGAAGGTCCCAGTCAAATTACTTACATTAGTTACCAAAGTAATGTAATGTCTTTTGTAATGTTCGTCCTGAACTAGGATCTCGTGAGTCTCCCATAAAAAAAAATCTTTGACCATCAAAATAGTGCCACGAAATGCATAAACAAATTATTTTACCTACACGTGCGAAGCCACTGGCGGTAGCCAGTTTCTTATCTAAACTGCGCCTAATTTGAATCATTGACCGTGTAATCTCATGAATTCCTGATAATTCGATAATAAATAGCGAAAGTATTCGGAACATCATGATTTTATTATCGGTACGAATAATTTCTGCTAGTTTCGGTACTTCACGATTCGTTAGGTTATGCCAAGAGGAATATTTTTATACCAGCTTTATATCTCAGTTAAAAATACAGATAGTCCACTTTGAAATTTTGAATATAAAAATCATAGAAAATAGATATTTTTAAATATTATTTCAAGTGGACGATCTCCGTGGTACAGTGGGCGATTAACTGGCTGAGACACAGGAGGTTGCGGTTTCGAATCGGTAAGATTTACAGATATATCCGTTCCGGGCGATGTTTTTCTATAAAAGAATGAATTTACAAAAAAAAAATGGGTTCCATAATACAAGCATTCTTTAGTTTGGGGCTAGATAGCGCTGTGTGAATTTATTTATTTATAAGAGCAGTGATCATTGGCGAATCCATTTTGAAGAATAAAAAATAGATGATAGAGAACAAAAGTAAGAAGAGAGACGGGAGAAAGAGAAGAGTGATAGAGTACCTTGTGAAAGGGTTCACCCTGGGAAGTACTACCACCATTACTATTTCTATAGCCAAGCAGCACCGCTGTGTTTCGGTTTAAAGGGTATGGTTGCCAGTGAAATTGGCACACAAGAGGCTTTACACCTGTATGCCTCAAGTTGATAGACATAGACCAGTGCATCGTAGGGCACGTTTGTAAGGTGTGTGACCTACGAGGCAATACTTTGTTATAGGCAATGGTTACCACTTAACTTACTTAGGTGATTCTTAAGTGTGTTTTATCTCAAGGTGGTAAAAGGTAAATAATAGAAATAATTCAGATGTAGTAGATGATGTAGTAGACCCTTACTATGGCCACGTGTCCCACGCACGCCGTCTTGGGACGTCACGTTCGATTCGAAATAATTATATCGTCGGCCTAATTATCAGAATTCGTAATTCCATATGGGCAAATTTCACCGGAGCAACTAAAAACTGAGTTTCTGAGGGTATTTTTTATATCTAAAGTAAGAGTGGCATCATAAAAATCTCTTAAACTTTCTGAGAAAATTATTTTTATGTTGCTCCTGTATAATTTGCCTATATAGACTTATGGAATTCTGATAATTAGGCCGACGATACGTAGTGTTACGCCGAGGCTGTTAAACAATGAGTAATAATCGAACCTTCTCGAACGCTTTTGTCTTGCTGTGTTATTGTTGCTATTGTTTGTGGTTTCGCAGAATGGGGAGTGGCCATTGTGTCGAGGGACCGACCCTTTCCTGGAAGGATCGACATCGTTCTCGAACAATCGAAATGTGTGCGATATAAATAGGCCGGAGAGATGGCCGGACAGTGAGTCAGTCTCAGTGAGTCAGTGAGTGAGTCGCAGCGAGGCCCTGGAGGACTGACGTGGAGCAGGGTCTCGCGTGAACAGTAGTTGCTCGCGAGTCAGTCTGGATTAAGCTATACGTGCGATCATTTCGGTGACTTTAAGTGGTGGTGTGAATTAGTGTGTTGTGATTACGTGTGACCAAGTTCGTGTATTCATCGTTTAGTGTTGAATAAAAGTGTTATTTTGGTTAGATCGATTCCCATTATTTTATCCCGAACCCTCAGCTCGTAACAATTTGGTGTCAGAAGTGGGATAAAATAATGCCGGTTCTACCAAAGGATAACGTGGACGGTGTCAGGACGAGAGGTCAACGACAACAGGAAATGGATGAAAGGCGGTTTAGGGAGTCTCCGGTTCAAGAAGCTCGGCAGAGTCGTCAGCCGATGGAGATGGAATTAGCCGCCGCCGAATCATTTGGAGCATCATCATCATCATCCGTGGGGCAAGCTCCTGTGACAGGCGATCTTGCTGCTATTATGGCCATGCTTTGTCGTTAACAAGAAGAGCAGCGACGTTGGCAGGAAGAACAGCGACGTCAGGAAGAAGAGCAGGCTCGGTTGCAGGAAGAACAGCGACGTCAGGATAAGGAAGAGCAGCGTCGTCAGCAAGAAGAGCAGGCTCGGTTGCAGGCAGAACAGTGACTTCAGGATAAGGAAGAGCAGCGTCGTCAGCAAGAAGAGCAGGCTTGGTTGCAGGAGGAAGAACGCCGTCAGCATAAAGAAGAGAAGCGTCGTCAGCAGGAAGAGCAGGCTCGGTTGCAGAAGAAACAGCGACGTGAACAGGTGGAGCAGACTCGGTTGCAAGAGGAACAACGACGTCAGGATAAAGAAGAGCAGCGTCGTCAACAGGAAGATCAGCGACGTTGGCCATAAGAACGTGCTCGACTGATGAGGGAATCGTTCGGTTCATCTGGAAAGGAATTCCAGGAAGTGAAAGAACAGATAGAAATCATGAGAGCCGTGTTTTGGAGGCTGGAATTGGGATCGCTGATGTGAAAGGGACTCTGGGTGTCCTGAAGTACTGGAGACGGCAATGTGGCTCCTCTAGTTGCTACATCTTCAGCGCGAGGTGCGCCTAAAATTGTTCGTGTTGATCGGCTGCCGCGATATGGGGCTAAGAATGCTCGGGACGAGCATGTTTTAGGAGGGGGCAGTGTTACGCCGAGGCTGTTAAACAATGAGTAATAATCGAAGTTTCTCGAGCGCTTTTGTCTTGCTGTGTTATTGTTGCTATTGTTTGTGGTTTCGCAGAATGGGGAGTGGCCATTGTGTCGAGCGACCGACCCTTTCCTGGAAGGATCGACATCGTTCTCGAACAATCGAAATGTGTGCGATATAAATAGGCCGGAGAGATGGCCGGACAGTGAGTCAGTCTCAGTGAGTCAGTGAGTGAGTCGCAGCGAGGCCCTGGAGGACTGACGTGGAGCAGGGTCTCGCGTGAACAGTAGTTGCTCGCGAGTCAGTCTGGATTAAGCTATACGTGCGATCATTTCGGTGACTTTAAGTGGTGGTGTGAATTAGTGTGTTGTGATTACGTGTGACCAAGTTCGTGTATTCATCGTTTAGTGTTGAATAAAAGTGTTATTTTGGTTAGATCGATTCCCATTATTTTATCCCGAACCCTCAGCTCGTAACAGTAGTATACGCCAAGACTCGTGGTAGACGAGGCCAACCAATAAACATGTTTGTTTCCTTTTCAATACATCATCAACCTATAGCAGTCCACTGCTGCACGTAGGTCTCTCCCAGGGTGGGCCATTGAGCCTGATCCTCAGCTCTTCTCATCCAGTCCTTGCCAGCCACAGCGCGCAAATCGTCATTCCATCTAGCCGGATGGCGTCCTACCCGATAACCTCGTTTCGGATTCTATCCTTCAGCGAAATTCCGAGCATAGCCTTTCCATAGCTCGCTGAGCGACTTTCAATTTGTGGACCAGTCTCACCGTAAGTGTCCACGTTTCGGCTGCATTTTTTCGTTTTTCGTTTTGACAATTATTTTTCAATACAATAACTGGTAATCAGTGTTATCGATAGGTACTCAGCGCATCATTAACGGCTCCCGGAAGGGCTGCAAAAGCGAGCGAGATAACAATATCATCCTCGCTTGTCCAACATTTTATGACCCCGTCTGCCATGAGCGTTAGCGTCTAGAATAGTGCTTTATCTTAGTGTTTAAAAAAAGTTAAATAAAAATTAGTGAACCAGCTCATCCCCTAATCTCTAAGTCCTTATAAAAAGAACTGGCGCAGCGAAGTTTTGCGGCGTGTGGAAATGGTAGAAACGTAGCATTTTCTTCGCAGTTACGCTTAGTGTCACGTTTTGTGAAAATATCTTGTTATAAATAGATAGAGAATACTTTTTTGCACGGCATAAAACAAAACAATTTAAAGCTTGTAAGTTATACATAAAATATAACATACAAGCGGAACCGTTTGCCAACCACAACCACAACCCTTCTGCGCAGTCGGGTAAAAGTAGTAAAGTTCCTAAGAAGAGTTCCTTGTGAAAATACTCGTCAGGGGAACTACTACCACCATACCTATTTCGCACTATTTAGCAGCATTGCTGTGTTTCGGTTTGAAAAGTATGGTTGCCGGTGGAATTACTGCAGGAATATGAGGCTTCACACCTGTATGCCTCAAGTTGCAATGCAGTGCATCGTAGGATTCGTAGGGCACGTTTCTAAGGTGCGTGACCTAAGAGGCATTGCATTGTTGTAGGCGATGGTTACCATTTAAAATCAGGTGGGCCATATATGTTTAAGAGGAAGGTTGCGGGTTCAAGTCCCGTCTAGGCTTGAAAATTTTTGAGATGGTTTTAAATCTTGTAATTTTTCCGCAAGTGTTCGGATAACATTATACAAAATACAATTCTTTTATTTATTGAACTTTAGTTTTGGAAATCGTATTTTGTACAGTTTCCGAGTTAACAATGCCCTATTTTCAGAGCATGAGATTAGATCCAAATAAAATATGTGTTGCGTGTATTTTCGCAAAAAATATACTTACTGAGTTTGGCTTTGATACGTAACACAACTTTAGATGTTTCCAATATTTGCTTAGAAATATGATCCTGGCTTGTGCCAGATATTTTCTCAGAAATTCCCAAAGATAATGCCAAATGTTGCCCCGAAGGAGTTTTTTGTTTCAAATTTCGTTTTATTACAGCTATGAATCAATAGTGACAGTAATGTGTCGGATGTTCGGTGTAAAACACATAACCCTCCGTTAGTCGAGCAAAAAAAGGTTGCAAATATTATATTCATGGATTTGTAAGGTTCATCGGCCAAATACGTTTTGATTAGACATAAGGTAAAGGTACAGATATTCTATACAGACCTAAACAAGTTCTGCACCTCTCACTTGTATGCAAGCAAAAAAAAAAATCTGAATTAAAAATCTGTTTATTCATTAATATCACAAGGATCACTTATAAACGTCAATTTTACTGTCTGTTACTTCGCGACCAAGCCGGGAAAGAAATACTGGTTGTTCTTATAAATTATCCTTTTAGAATACGCAACAATAATGAAAATAAATTACGTCTAAATTGTAATATTTTTGACCGAGGTGGAGCTATTTCAATCCCAAGCTTCTCTATCAATTCCAAGATTGCGCCAAACTATAAAACTGAATAACTTTTCATAACAATTGTAATTAAAAAACTCACGACACAAAAAAACCCGTAAAACTGGCATAGCTAAGAACGTAAGAAATGAAGGTGTCATTAAACAAAATTTGTATTTAAAAAAACCTTGTCCGAATGAGTCCATCCGGTTTGGAAGCACCAGACGGAAGTCTGACGGTAGTTATAAGTAAGTACATTATGAAAATGCAAAAGAAATAGTGGACTGTTTACGATAATTTCTTACATGCAAATAGGAATACTTTGTGTTATACTTAGGATAAACCTTCTAAGGTTTTTTTATGTATGTAATACACTTAAAAAATACAAAACCTTTGAAGGTTTATTAAGTGTATTTTGGCTCTATAAGTAGGTATGTGGTACTAAATGATTAAAAAGAAAAAAAACTACGATGCCACAGACACACACACAGGGGTCATATATAACTTTTTTCGTTAGAGATTAAAATTAAACATAATTGTATAACTCGTAGCATACTCGTAGCTCGTAGACATCTCGTAGCACTTGAACCTAGCATTTGACTACGAAGTCTACGTACGGGAAATTACGAGAATTTAGTCACACTAATATAATATTATAAACGAGAAAGTTTGTATGGATGTTTGTTACTATGTCACGTTGGAACGGCTGAAGCGATTTCGATGAAATTTGTTATAAAATAAATAAATAAATAAATATTGCTGGACATTTCACACAGCGCTATCTAGCCCCAAACTAAACAGAGCTTGTACTCTGCACTTGTAAGCACAACGCGAGGCATAAAGCTGAGCTGAACTGAAACCCATTTGCTGCAGTACCACATGCATACCTACTTACCTATTTTTAATGTTTCCCAGGTTACATTGTATATGTTTCCCAGGTATTGTTCTTATAAACGGAACAAGGGTGGTGGAACTCAAGTGGAACTGGGCAGGACACTTTGCTACACGAGGTGATTGCAGGTGGAGTAAATCTTTGACCGAATGGTGGCCAAGAACAGACCTAAGAAGTCCAGGACGTCCGTCAGCGCGGTGGGTCGACGACATAAAGAAAGTCGCGAGTAACTCCTGAATCCACGCAGCACAGGAGCGGGAAGGCTGGCGTTTGCAAAGAGAGTCCTACACCCAGCAGTGGGCACTTATGGGCTGTGGATGATGATTGTTGTATGTAATTTTCTGTTTTCTCTTGTTGACCTTTTGATTGTATTGTGTGGATCTGTGTGTACTGTGGTAGCAAATAAATGTCTGTATATGTCTATGTAATCATTTATTCAAGGTCCTTCAAAGAAAAACCCAGTTAAAAGTTCCAGGTTCAACTGAACTATAATTAATATTGCCTTCGACTTGCTGAGGAAGTAAAATCACAAGAAACACTTTTAAACAATTAATTAGCACCAGGTCCTGGAGACAAAGACTTGATAAGTTCTAGATATAGGGATGTACTAGAAATAGGATCGAAAATTTTAATTTTTTAATACCAAATGGGCAAATTTTCTACCTCGAACTAAAAAGGGGTCGTCGGGATGCATCTCAAATTGTATGATGATTTTAGTCATTACTTGCATGTCTCTACAATGTAAAAAGTATTTGTTATCTATTTTAGGATTATTAATCAATCTATCAAAAATTTGTCAAAGTAGTTGATATTATCAAATGTTACAAATGCGGAACAAATATTTGTATGATCTACAGATGTTATGCCTCTAGATATCATGCCTCCGTGGTGCAGTGGGCGTATAGCCGGCTGAGACGCAGGAGGTAGCGGGTTCGATTCCCGCCGCGGAATAAATGTTTGCATGATCTACAGATATTTGTTACGTGTCTGAGTGTTTTTCTATATATTATAAGTATGTATTTACAAAAAAAAATGTATATAAGTATTCTATCAGTTATCTGGTTCCCATAGTACAAGCTCTGCTTAGTTTGGGGCTAGAAAGCGTTGTGTGAAATGTCAGCAATATTTATTTTTATTTTATTTTATTAAACTTAAACCTTAACTTAACCTGTTTTTTTTCTTGCAGTGAGTATTTTTTTTGACAAAACACTGGAACAGTTTCAGAGAAAAATCCCAGAGTATTTCGCAGAGAAACATATATGATGGTAGGCTTCCCCGGGCGAGCCCTTTCACAAGAAACTCTACGGCTAAGAGTCCATTATTTTCTTATTTTCCAAGAAAAGCACAGCACTAAATCAGAGAACTCAGAGATCCGGCAGTAATTGAGTAAATTGTCGTTAACTTTTAGTTTGTTGAATCGAAGTTAGTAGAATTGTTTTACAGTTTGTTCGGTGCAGAGTTTGAAGGAGTCTTAGTGTTGGAAGTAATTTACATGAACTTTGAGCAAGCAAAAGCTTCAATAACACAAAGGAGAGCAAATACAAAAACATTTACCCGGTTACTAATTGATATATCGTGTATTGTTTACAAGTGGCTATCAGAGGTGCTAAATCACTCGCTATTTTCAGATATATGGTCAAGGAACGTTTACTGAAAGGGATAATATTATTTGATCCTCAAGAGTCTAATTGATCTATGTTAAATGTGTACTTTTAAAAATATTTGGTATTCAAAAATAATATTTGATCCCCTTTTTTAATTATTGGTCTATATGAGTGGGAGAACCAACACTGAGCACCCTGACGCTAGGTAGTCTTGTGGGTGACACCCCTAGAGTGTTATAAAAAAACGCGAAGCCAGAAGCTAGTCGAGCGCGGAGTGAAGGTAGAGTGGGTGAAGCGACACTCAGGGGCGACCACGTGAGAGTTCTGGCGAGAGCTCACCCCAAAAAACTACGGTGGCGTAAATACGTAAGTACCCATTTGGTATTTACGCATTAACGCCACCGCAGCTACAGATTTGGTGGTTTTTAAATGCCGCCAAAGTTAAAAATGTATCGAGCTTTATTATTAAATGCTTATTCCTCTTTGTTTTGGGACATAATATGGATCTATCAAACTTAATTTCTACATCTCAAACATTTTTTGCGTAGCTCCAAACAGATTAAAGTATCGTTTGTTTGATTTATTTTATGTCTCACTAAAAGAGGATCAATCATTAAACAAGATGACGTTTGCTTTCTGTTTTTGCAAAATTAAAATAATCATTTAAATACGTGTCTTATTAAAATACATATAAATACAAAAATGTGTATTCATAATATGAAAGAGATAAGCTATAAGTAGGCATGAGGTTACATTTATTTACAATACATGTATTCTAATAAAAAAAATCTTAAACAAAACTATTCAAACAAACATACAATTAACAATTAAAGAAAACAAGCATAACCTTAGATGTAAAAATAAGAACAGAAAGGTATGGAAGAATGAACCTCCTATTCCAAGGTACTCAAATGTACAATAAATTACCAAACGAACTTAAAGAATGTGTTGGTATAAATATGTACAAAAAAAAGCTAAAACAATACATAATCGATTCAAGTTAAATACGTAGTAATAGTTATCAATATCGAGTAGTTGAATATTTATGTAAGTATTAGTATTTATTAAAGATGCAAATATAAAATAATTAAATTATATAAAAAAATATATATATAGTAGTTGGAAGTGTATAAATTCTTTTGGTCAGTGCTAACAGAATTTAATTTCAATAACCTACCTTAAGTCGTTATAGTTTGAGTGTGTTGGTACCTACTTCTGGTGAACTTTTTATTTAAATAAGCAAACTTACTGTTATATAATATTTAAGCTCATTTTAAGTGAACTGTAATTTTTTCTTATGAGAAAAAACTCTTTAAACCGATTCGATTAGCGATGACGCTAGTAGATAAGTCTGAAAATGTATGGGATTTGACGCGTGCTATGCAAATATCGACGCTCTCCAACACGCACAGGCTCTAAAATGGAGGTAGGCGGGCCACTTGGTACGCACAAAAGACGAGAGTTGGACCCGAACAGCAACCCTATGGAAGGGAGGCCCCAAGAAAGATGGCAGGACGAGATAACAGAGATAGCAGGCAAAACGTGGGCAAAGGAAACAGAAAACAGACAAAAATAGAAACTTTTAGAGGAGGCCTATACCCGTCGAGGGGGTTCTTAATTAAAACGTATACCTTAATACTCGTATATAATATAACTATTAAAGTAAAAATAAAACTACGTACTTATTAAGAACTCATTAAAGGCTTTTTTATTTTTTATTTTATTTATGGAAATATCACGTTATATATCGACTACAAAACTATGCAGAAATCGAATCGATTTGAAGCGAATGTAACTTGGCTACGGGCCCTGGGCATCTAGTTTTTTTAGGTGCCCAGATGTCTACTCTCCTCTTTCCAAAGCGTGACGAAACACAATCTTACCTACTTAGATACCCACTTCAGACTAACAACCATGAATAAAAATATTTTCGCATCCATTTTCCTTACGTGCCAGACTCCCAATCCCACTAACAAAATCGCCATGGAAACCGTACCAACAGTAATAATGGAACTGTATTCGGTGGCCTAACTATTAGTTGTTTTATAATTTTTAGAAATTAAAAACTGTTTTGGTAATTATTACGATTACACTTGTTTTATTGAATAATCACACTGATATTATAAATGCGAAAGTTTTGGTGTTTGTTTATTCGATATTTCGGTGAAATTTGGTACGTACGTAGATTATAACCTGAATTAACACATAGGCTACTTTTTGTTGACAACAATGAGTGCGAAGCTGCTGGCGGAAGCTAGTTAGTTTATAAGTTTTATAACAATGCGCACACACTGACATCGAGTAAGAGGGTAAGATTTGTCATTGCTGCCAGGATGTCCACACATCTTAGAGAGGGTTTCCCCTCTCGCTGTTCCTACGCTAGTGCGGTGCTTGTATCCGTCCAACAAGTAATTTTTTTTCTGACGTGAAGAACGACTTGTAGACTGGCCACGGCAGATCATGTATTCGGGGAAGATCTACTTACCTTAATGTATTTATGCATTATGATGTGCAAGGTTCATGCAGGGTACGAGAAAGGGGGCGCGGTCTAAGTGACACTTAACAGTAATTAGTTAATTTTTATATTATATGTTATATATCAGTCGAAATACTAGCCTCGAGTAAACCGCACGGTCCTTTGCGCTAAGTTGAGCTGTACTTTCTTTGCACAATATACGATTGTTTTCCGCATAATATTGCCATACATACCTGCAACGCCTTCACTGATAATAATAATTATTTCGACAGATACCTATATAAATCATCATTTATTCACAGCCATACAGGCCATATACATTGCACCCAACGGTTCCCAGCAACCTTTATCAATCGTCTCTATCAAGTAGGGCCGTCCCATGCGTGGTCGGTCGCCAGTCGTGAACCTTTCTGCCCCAACAGCTGTCAGTTCTCCGAGCTAAGTACCTCGCCCAATATAAATACTTACCTAAAACTTAAATTGTTTGGTAGAGCATGTTGTGTTGGCGCGAAGTCGTTAAGCCATGTCGGAGGTCCAAAGGCAGATTAATACCTAACTTAGACACCAGAATAGTCTTCGAACAATACAAACTTGCTTGCTTCAACTACCTACTCTATGTATTATTTTACTAGGAATTTTCTAATCTAATCTACTCTAGTACATTCAACGGAAGTAATAAATGATGGACAGGGTCGATTTTTTCGTAAATAGATAGGACTTACTTTTCGCACACAGTAAGACGACGAATTTAACATTTTTGCGGCAGGGATCTTAATTTTTCTCAGCATCTTCCGCAGCAGAAATTTACGTACTTTATTAATCATGTCTTAACCATCATTTTGGTAATTACTTCGCATGATCGGTCAACTTTTACAGCAGAGAAAAAAATATTAAAACTGGCACTCTTAAAAACACAGATTTTCATTTTACAGGCCAACTAGACTGATTTAAGCCTCGAAATTTTCTTTTTAGATTAGCATAAAATAAACGATAGTTTTCGGCGTTTAGGTACATTGTAGCGCCAAGGCGTCCATATTTTTTTATACGTCAATTCTCTTTATTGCACACAAATAGATTATAGATAAAAATGCTTACAAAAAGGACGTCATTCTTATTCGTATTCTAGGGTGGGAATAAAAGATCTGCACTGACGTCCCGCATTGGGGTGTATTGTGCATTACCCCTTTTCTAACATGACCCCAGCCATCCCAACTCCTTGAAGTAACGGAGTAGGACTTTGGGTTGGTGGCAGCAGCTATCCAGGGTCCCCGTGGATGTTGTTAATGTAGTAGCGGTGTTGGTGAGAGACGTCATGTCGATGGTGTCTTTTTTTAAAGATTGCTATTGGTAGTCTTCACTCCATGTCCATTTCTTAAAGCAATTGGGAGGCTAGTATTATTTATTCTGTGTAAGGCCCTTCAATGAAGCCCTTACACCTTTTCTGCGAGTTGTTGTCCAATAAGAACCATTAGAACAACAAATTAAGGTCCCTTCTTAAGTGTAGGGTTGTCATAATGAATATAGAGAACTCAATTATGACCGAGAATGTTTACAGGTTTAGCAAATATTAGTTCAGTTATTTTAAGCTTATAAAATAAAAATGTCTGACGAGTATACTAAAAAATACTTTACTAAACTATTGAGCAGGTCGAAAGATGTATAAGTTTTCCTGTAAACCCTGACGTGACAGAGCCCGGTAGCATAATTGGATAGTGTATCCTCGTATCAAGAGGAAGGTTGCGGGTTCAACTCCCGTCTAGGATTGAAAATCTTAAAAACTACTTACTCGCGTAAAACTACACACCGCGTAGTGACAGGGATTAGGGACAGGATTTAGGAATGGAGTAGGTACCTACGCTTACCCAGCACCTAACCACCATCCTTTCATATTAGTCAGCCTAACCCACATGAAAGACAAAAGGAGATAAATTCCTAGATGAAATCATCAATTTAGTCTTTTACTTTCGCGTCGTAAATAATATGAACGTAGACATTTTAAATTCATCAGACCAAGTGGGAGTAGTTGCTTCCGCTGATATAATTTCTTGACAATAGCTCCGAGTACTCCGGTCTGCCGGTGACCACGACTGTAGTCGATACATACGAAACGTCAGGATTATAAGTAAAAACGAATACGCTATAATTCCTTTAAATAACAGTTTTAACATCAATTGTGGGTAGTTAACAAGTCACTGTAAATAAGGAGGTAACCAATAAAAGATAATTTAAAACGACCCAACAAATGCAACTATTTAATACACATTTAAACAACAATTTTACAATCACCATTTTAATATATATTCATTAGGAATCTATTTAACACTCACTTGGCTTACTTCTAATACTTTATTTATAATCATGAACGCACAGTATGAACGTAAAAAAATATCAACGACCCAATTGATCCACTTATCTCGATCTCGATCGATAATGTGCGTGATTTGACAGTTTTTTTTTATTTCTGAGTTCTAATGCTGTCACGCCAATCGGTGCGAGTTTTACAAATATGTGCGATAAGTTACGAGCGAATTGGCCCACTCGAAGCACATCACTTTCAAGTTAAATTAATCCGTCCATAATTTTTTTGCGTCCATAATGATTAGACCCAAATTCACGAACACATTTTTGATAACCATGGTAATGTGTTAGTAAACTTAGCCTTGTAAAACAAGTATTTTGGGGTACAACACCACGGATTATAATTTCAGTACACTTACGATTAAAATCATAACATATTCTTTAGGTCTCTGTCAATGGTTTACTACATATGTGATTTTCACACATTTACACATTCGCGAGAGCGACGAGTTTAGTAACGAGACGAATAGAGTATGTAAACGGTACGAGTGACGAGTTCGAACGAAGAGATAGACACCGTGAGATGATAAATTCTTAAACTTTTTTACCATTTAATTAACCTTATCTATAACTTTATTACGTAAGGTCATACCTAATGAGGGCTGTTTATTTTCAATTTAATAAAAATCTAGTTCTATATAGCGTAATAGATGGCGCCGTTTGCAGATAAGCCGCCAAAAAATATGGTTTTTATGAAAAATATCACTTTGTCAGATAAACAAACACAAACAATTTTTTTTTTAATTTTATATTCCTCGATTTATTGACACGGCAATTGCATAGGCACTTTCCTGTGATATTCAGCTTATGACAGAGCATCGCCATCTGTTAGCAGCTATAAAAAACATGTTCGTGGTAGCCTCATTACTTACATATAATTTTTGAACAAATCATGATTAAGAAAATCATTTTTGTAGAAATATCACAAAAAATTGTGATTATCTCAGATGATAACTAAATAGATGATCTCTGATCTCGGATGGTATTTTTTTTAATAATGGTAACAGAAAACAATAAAACATATATGTTTCTTTCTATGGTATATGTACTGGCAGTGAATAAAATAAATGCAAATATAATAAAATCATTTTGGCTAAAATAAACACAAATTATTAGTTGCGGGATTCGATAACATTTTCAATATAAAAATGACATCAAATAAAAGTTTCTCAATTAATTAAATTATTCAAAATACAATTATCAAAATGTCATCAATAAAGTAGGTAAATCAAAATGGCATCTAATATAACTTAACCCTAGAGTGGTCGCGTGGATTACCTATGTAATCCACACTTACGGAGTTGTAAAATTCTCAAAAACCGCTAACGTAAATTACGAGCGCTTCTAGGTACTTTAAGTTAAATCATTGATAAACGCACTCAGTGCTGCGCGCGAGATTTTCTTGTAATTATCCAGAAACCACAGCGACAACGTCAGCACAGACACCAACTCGATCCATAGATCGCTGCCACAACTGCGGAAGAAGCCGCAATAAAAGCACTCGAAAACTATGCAACACGTGCAAAAAGTTTATTTGTGGCGATCATTCGAAGGTTGTTTGCCTGTCTTGTTTAGAAAACATTAATTAGTATTTTTGATTTTTTGTGCCATTTTAGAGGTTTTTTTTGTTTTGTTGATTTTTTTTATATTCAGAGGTTGTGATTCGTTTTTATTGATTGCTTTTAATACGACAATACTTAATAACACTATTACAATAAGAATTAAACATAGTTGAAGCTCAAATGTATTTTTATTTGAATTTATAAATGGCATACAATAGTACTCCACGCGACCAATCAGGTCAGGTTTTAGTACGCGACCACTGTAGGGTTAACTAGGCAGCCGTCTTAGGTACTTGTCTCACCGCTAGCGATGAACGAGAAGCGAGTAGAACTAGAAACTAGAGACGAGTTGGCGAGCAGCGAGAAGCCAGTGTGTAGTTCCTATAGTTGTCTCGCTGGGCTATAAAGCGATTGAGCGAGTGTTGCAGTCGCTGCGACAAATAGTGGAGAGCGAGTTCTCGCCGGCGGCAGTGTGAACGGCCAGCTATCAACTATTAATATACGTGTCTCTTTTACTGACACGGATTCTTTATATTTTGTTCGTTTCTTGAGCGAGAAAATGGTTGATAGCTAATCGCTTACTCGCCGGCGGTGAGATAAGTGCCTAAACATGGCAATTTTTATTTTTCATTTAGAGGATTAGACAATGCTTTTTATATTTTAGTACTACGATGTAAGTAAGACGGCTCGGCAACGTTCGTGTTTCCGTATTATTAGATACGATTATGCAACCAATGTCCGGCCGACCCGCGGCTCATGACGGCTCGTCAGTCGTGGTACGTAGCTTTAAAGGCAGTAGCGGTTCCAGTATTTAGAAGTATACAACCTATTTTGTTATATACGACATTAATTTAAAACACACATCCGGAATAGTATTAACTGATTTTAGTGGGTTTACTACCGGTAGCTTGAATATTTATCCAGTAATCACAACATTTCCTAAACAATTTTTAATGTAAATGGGCGGCGCCTTTGCGACGATGCCGCTTAGTCAGTTAAACAGGTACCTACTTACATGATGAATGAATATGATTTGTTTACCTGTTTTATGCAGGCTATTTCATTGATATTTTAGGATTTGATGTTAAGGTTGTTTAAAAATTTGAAATTTTCTATGGTAATTAATTTGTAAAAAACCCTATTTTAAAGTAATACTAGCCATTAGTCCTACCCGTGTTTTCGTTTAATGTCGTACATAACAAAACACGTTGCATAGACGCCGATATATTCTCTATTTCCGATGACAAAGAAAATTTGGCGAGACGTCTATCTTACTGTAGGTAGGTACTTGATATAAAATGTTCGTGAATTTTACACTTTTATGAGATTTTATTTTTGTCTTCTCTAAGCCCTAGTTTTCAAAAAACTAATTATTACCACCAAGGAAATCCACTTGCTTCATTTCTTGAGAAATGTTCCAATTATTTTCTAAATTTTACCACCGCTCGCGGTGAGCCCTTCAAAGGAATGATCAATTAATACTTAAAAATATATCAAGTCCAAATTCACATAATTATTATAAATTCACTAATAGCTCGATTCACAAATTAAATAAATATATACCCTCCTTCGTCAGTCGGGAACAAGCTTATCACAAATATTATTAAATACATAAAATGCAAGCGTCTTTTCTTAGTCCTTAATATTTGGCAAATGTATGATAATTGCTTTGATTATAAACTAATCTAGATACTGTTGAAAATATGAAGAAAAAAATTGCCGCTAACTGTTACCGGCAATCGCCAACGGTCGTGTCCAATAAACAATATGTTTATTGCAAATCAGCGTTGTATGTATGTAAGTATGTATGTATTTATGTCCGCGGATAACTTTCGAAGCGTTGATCCGATCATCGTGAAATTTGATACATAGGTAGGTAGTGGTGGCGAAATTTTGGTGTGATTAAATGAGCTAAAAATGTGTAGGGGTTGTTGAGATATTGGGGTTCAAGGGGGGTAAAAAAATGAAAATGAGACTATTAGGGCAAGTGGGACGTCAAATGAAAGGTCTTCATTAGTGCATTTCGACCCCGTTTTTATTTTTAGTTTAATCCTTGCAGTTTTTGAGTTACTATTTAGCCATCATAAAAACTGAACTTAGATGAAATTCACAGGGTACACCAGTGACCCCACAGTGCTGAAATTTAGTATGCGTGTACCTTTAGTAACACAAATTTAGGCAAATGTCTGAAATCAAGAATAACTGCAATTTGTACCCCAAAAAAGGATAGCTAATTAACATGAACTTCCGATACCTGTAATTTGAATGAAGGTGTAGGTCAAGTTAGTTGGTTATTTATTTCGGGGCACTATTTTGAGTCAAAGATACGAATATTTTTTTTTATTTTTATGGGAGACTCGCGAGATCTCAGTTCGGGGCGAACCACTAGTATTACTATAAGTATATACGCGTGTATGACAGCGCACACGCACCCTATGGCATGAGTGCTGTTTTTATAAATGATGCGGTATCTAGATAAGTTAATAATCGAAGGATAATTGATAGCAAAGTAAAATAAATTACCTTACCCTATAAAAAAATATCAATTATGCGATCATAGTTTGTGACTAACTGTTATTTAGATTGTGTTTTGATCGTACACTAGACCTTAGGCTGAGATAAATAGGTATTAAAATTAAGTCCATAACTATGTACCCACGTTTTGACATAATAGTCAACGCTAGTCTTGGACGCCAGTACATTTAAAACACACAGTTAAAAATACACATACTTAAAAAAAAATATGTATAACTTTGTGTAGTAAATGGCATATTCAGTTATATTTTTTGATTAATAAATAAAATCCAAATATTGCAACCGTTATGGATTCTGAACATCAATTTTTTTTTATAATATTCATCAAACAACAAAAAAAACAGGTAGGCATATAGCTATCCAAAGAGAATGCAACGGTTTCAATCAATTCAATCATTCATACAAAAATACTCATCAAGACCTTTAACACAACTTCTACATACATAATATAGATATATATTCAGGGTCTTAGCACAAAAAAAATTGAACACTTTTAGCTCGTGTTTAAAAAATTCCCATACAAAAATTGGTAAGGATTTTTTATTTTTTATTTGGATAGATGTTTGTTTGACCACAATCTCACCTGATGGTAAGCGATGATATGGTCTAAGATGAAGCACAAAAATCTAGAAGAAACCTATTCACTCTTACCTTAAAAAGGCCTGGATTGTATTCTTTAAGAAAAACAGATGACGGTAAAGTGTTCCATACCTTGTATCCATAACTGTACGCATCAAAAACGTGGAACGAAAACGGTGTGTGCGAATGGGTGGTATATCAACTAGGTACGGATGGTACTGAGCCGTGCGCCTGCTTGTCCTTTGATGGAAGGGAGATGGCGGGATCAGATCGTATCACCTGGGCACATTTCCCAAAATATATTCTGTATTTTTCAACCTCGCGGTAAACAGCCGTTTTACTTTTTTGTGGAAACAAGGTCCGTGTTTTATTTTGCGACATGCTGAGTGCAATGTGTATATTGGCCCTTATTGTTGCTTGCTTATTGTTAAGTGTTTGCATGATCTACAGATATTTGTTCCGGGTCTGGTTGTTTCTCTAAATATTATAAGTTGTGATCGGATATTCGGATGCATATTTACCTAAAGTTGATTTTTGGGTAACAAATTATGGAAGCGGCTTTTTAGAATATTTTTAATAAAATAAATCCCGGGATCCCGGGATTGGATGCATATTAACTTAACATTAAATATTAAGCGGGTAGAATTTGCCATCTCACTCACAAGCTTACAAAATACCTACTTATATTCCCTGAGGGCTAACAGATCGAATAGACAAAATTTACTGACAGTAAAAGTAGGGAAAAGCCACCATATTACTTTGTAACAAGGCATTATGTATACCTAATATACCTATGCACCAAAGTGTGCGTTTTTTCATAGAATGTGTATTTCTTTAGATATGAGGGATGATTAACATACCATAAAAACCTATGTAGCTTTAAGGGATGTTTAGGTTTAGTAGATAAATAAATAAAAAAAATAACACGTGATAACTTTGTTAATCCCGGAATCATAAACAAATGCTATCCATACAAGCCAACTTTGAAGTTTAGGTAAATATGCATCCGAATAGCCGATCACTAATTATAAGTATGTATTTACAAAAAAAATTATATAACTATTCCATCGGTTGTCTGGTTCCCATAGTACAAGCTCTGCTTAGTTTGGGGCTAGATAGCGCTGTGTGTAATGTCCAGCAATATTTTTTTTTATTTGTTTATGACTAAGCATAAGCACATGCTAAGTAGGGGAGTGGGGGGCATAGTGGAAGGGGAGGGCAAAGCGAAAAGTATGATTTTACCAACACTCTTTCACCCAACGGCAATCGCAACTCACGCAATCCTAGAGCTCGGCCGACAGAGGTCATTGACCAAAATCAGTCCGGCTAGCGCCACCGAGCGGGCTACACAGCTGCACGATATGTATAGAGTGAGATTTTTACGAAATTCAAGGATTTTGGAGTCTGGATCTTATTGTGAAAAGTGAGTAGTGAAGGTGTATTTATTATTTAAATCCAACATCTGTTTATCCTAGTTCACTTTGACATTTTGCAGATTAAATAAATTTAAATACTTTTTAAGATATCAATTGAAAACTATATTAGTATCAAAAAGGCAAAGTGGAAAAAATTACAAGGGGGCAAATTGGAATGATTTCCACTTTGCCCGACAGTTGATTTGATACGTCATATTAAAGCGGCATTTAATTTTTATTTACAGATGGTTCATAATTACAAAAGAAAAACAAACCAAGGCTCATGGACGGAAGATCAGATGAAGAGAGCGATGGAGGATGCGAGACTTACTACGATTAGTTCGGCATCAAAAAAATATGGTATTCCAATTGGAACTCTTCATCGTCATTTAAAGTCTGGTGATGCATCGAAGAAGCTTGGAAGGTTTCGTCCGGTATTTTTCAAAGAATTGGAGGAAAAATATACGCTCTTGCAGTAGAAAGGGACAAGGTCTTTTATGGCCTAACGAAAGAGACTTTGCAGGATTTGGCTTATCAATTGGCAGTACAAAATAATATTCCTAATCCTTTTAAAGAAGAGAAAGCAGGAAAAGCTTGGGTAGAAGGTTTTATGAAAAGATTTCCCCAACTAGCATACAGGTCTCCCGAACCTACAGCTCTTGCTCGCTGTTCAGCTTTTAATGAAACACAAGTCAACCGCTTTTATAACAATTTACGGGAAATCATCTCAAAACATGGCTTCATAAATAGGCCTGATGACATCTACAATATGGACGAAACCGGAGTTAAGACAAGTGCTAGCAAGCCACCAAAAGTGATCTCTGTAAAAGGTAAGAAACAGGTAGGAGTAATAGCATCCGCTGAAAAAGGGCAACTTACCACAATAATATGCGCTTGCAGTGCTACAGGAAGATTCCTCCTTGCTTTATATTTGGCAAAAGTATGTGAGTATGATGAGTACAGTACACCAAAAAAGAAAATAAATACTGAGACCAACAAAGAAAACGAGATTCCTCTTAATACCAAAAAAATACTAGATTTAAATGAACATGAACCGTCGACGTCTACTGGAACGAAAACTCTTTTTAATAAGAGTGATTTTTCCAAATTCATTGAGCCATCAACATCTGGAGCATCTTCATCGGTATTCATCTCTCCTAATAAAATTATGCCTACTCCAAAAGTTACACCAACATTAAAAAAGCGTAGAAGGAACTGTCAAAGGTCAGAAATTTTAACAAGTTCCCCGTTTAAATGTGCACTGGAACAAAAGACATAGAATAAAAAGAAAACCAAGAGAAAACAAGATACACCAAAGTTTAATCTAACGAGAAACGAAAGTAAGAAAAGCAAGACAGAAAAGAATACCGTGAAAAAGAATGCGAAGAACAGTAAACCTGCAAAAAAAGAAAAGGTATTTTGTTTGTTTTGCGGGGAACCTTATCATGATCCTCCTACGGAGGACTGGGTCATGTGTGAAGAGTGTGGAGGATGGGCACATGAACTTTGTGGAGAGATTGAAGGCGGTCGTTTTTTGTATTAAATGTAGAAACTAAAGCATTTTCTATGTGAATGCAAATATGTGCCTTTTTATACTTTGTTTAAAATTTCATTTCACTATACCTCATTTTTTCTAATGATGTGGGCGAAGTGCGAAATCTGTGATTTTAAAAATAGTTTTTTAATACCAAATAAGTTGAGTATCTTACTTAATTTAATTGATATCATTAGAATAATAGGTACTCAAATAGAGGAGAAATACGCCAAATAAATGCCTTTTTCGCTTTGCCCAAAGTGCAATTCCACTTTACCCTTGTGATAAGGGCAAAGCGGAAAATTATTGATCATAAAAAAAAGTTGTTTAATACCTAAATAGTTAATAATTCGCTGAAAATATTTAGAGCTATCTGTAATACAAAACTTGTAGTACCATTACGATTAAACCTAGTCTTCATAACTAATCTAGTTCTTTTTATTTTTTCGATTGAAATTAAGTATTCCACTATGCCCCCCTCTCCCCTAATATTTATCTCAGCCTTAGCACCTCAAATATCCACTATGGCTTACAAATATAAGTAATTAACATCGATATGGTAATATTTCGTCTACTTCTATATAAAAAGAGTACATATATAACAATGTTAATTTCTTAACTGGATTAACGACTAGTAATTGATATTAACTTGTAACAGAATATATAACATACAAGGTGACACTGAGCATGTATATGAATCCCAAAAGGGGGGATTCCAAAAATAAAGCTGAATATTAACTTTATTTAACAAGAAAACTTTTTAGGAACAAAAGTTGTTCCCGTTTGTGTCTAATAACCTCTTTTCGGATTAACATACATATTCCAGGACACGTTATTGAAGTTAAAGAATCTAATATTGATTTTGAAGTTTTCTTAATTACTTTATACAGGTGAATTTGTAAGATGGGACTAATTTTGAGTATAGGCTCCGCTCGTACTCCTGAATAATAATGTGTTTATTTCAATCCAGTAATAAAGTTGAAAGTTCACCTTCTAATACATTTCGGTGACTTTACTAAGTGGGATTTGTATGGAACGGTGGATTTTAAAATACAAAATTCACCTTCTCATACATTGCGGAGTTTTAAGACAGTCAGTTTGTATGGAACGGTGGATTTAGTAATTTAAAAATCCAAATTATCATACATTGCGGAGTTTTAAGACTGTCAGTTTGTATGGAACGATGGACTTTAAAGTTAAAAATTCACCTTCTCATACATTGCGGAGTTTTAATACTCCGTAATATTCTTTCTAGATAAGCGTGCTCCATCTTCGATCACACCTTCACTTACCATCAGGTAAGGTATTGATCAAGCGCTTGGCTATCATCAATAAAAAAAAGCCAGGTTGTATGGAACGGTTGATTTTGTAATATAAAAATTCAAATGTTCATACATTGCGGAGTTTTAAGACAGCCCGGTTTGTATAGAATAGTGGACTTAGCTGCTTTATTGGATTATTATTCTAGATCACGGGTAGATTCAACTGTTAACAAAGTCACTCTTTATTATTAGAATGAGAAAATTAAGTTGCTTATTGGTCAAGAATTATCTATGATTGTCCTTATAATTAAATTCTTTATTAAACAACGATAATCCCTATTTCTACAGCAATTGAGTCCATTCTTAACTGCAAAATGCAGATTCGATAGGCTAACAATTTGTCACACAATAATTAAAACTATCTACAGGTATAAAAAATCGGCTAGTTTTGAGAAACGGCTGTACGTCATACCGTAATCATGAATTAAAAATCCACTGTTCTACAGGAGGTCCCGGAACGAGTACTAAGCCTGAACGGGGTAATTCCGACCATGAAAGAAAAAAACTTTCATAGACAAAAAACAGCTATTAAATAGATTTTTTACGAAATCAGCTGAATTTACCACGTGATTCATCAGAAGTCATCGAATTCACAAAAGTTGTAGTTGTATTTTATTCTCGTATATGTTCAGAATCGCTCGGATAACATACTAATTTTGGGACACCCTGTATACAAGCCGCACTGTCTACAGACACTGCAAAGTATGAAAAGATGAATTTTCAACATCATCGTTAGATTTAAATATATACAAATATATGTTTTGTATTACGGCCAGAGCCGTTCTTCAAAATGTATCGTCTATTTACAAATTCACGTATAGTTTGCAACTGTACAGTTGCTGTATCCTTATTTCTATAGGAGTAGAGTTCAAATTATCTATTTTTGAGCATGTTTGACACAACTAGCATGGTAAAGCTGCCTAAAATGTACAGCGACGCAGGAATCGACGAGAGCAGCCTGAATCTTTCGTCTGAAATGTAAATATATTAATAATTATAAACAAAAATTTCTAAAAAAATAATACATAAATAAATAATACTAATAAATTAACAACTGGCATTGGGGGATATTCACAACGATACTAGTTGACACCAACTAAAGTAAACACTAAAAAAAAAAATTGTCATTCTCTGTCCGCATTAAACAAAAATAAGGATGGCAGTAGACTAGACGTCAACGCTCCGCTCCTGGCAAATACCACACACACAAAACATGTCATGTCGACGTCAACACTAAAACCTATGCACCAGGAACAAGAATTTTTGCGAATCAAGCCTGGCACCAATAACTTAGCATTTGCAGTGAGCCATAATTTTGGGATAAGCTCTATAGAAGAAGGGACATTTGATTTAGAGCAAAAGAAAATCATATTAGAGAGTAATGACTTGTTACGAGCACAATCTAAGCCACCAAAAGTTCTAAGATTTAGACGGATTATAAATTTTTGGCACCAGATAGATTGGAAGTTACTCTTGAAATGGAAACTCAAAATACTCCCATAACAGAACATTTAGAAGTAATTTACAACAAAATATCTGAAAATTGAATGCTTATGAATTTTATAAAAAAAGTACCGATATATAAGTATTCTATCAGCTATCTGGTTCCCATAGTACAAACTCTGCTTAGTTTGGGGTTAGATAGCGCTGTGTGGAATGTCCAGCAATATTGATTTATTTATTTTTATATAATAAGAATAAACTCAGCAAAATGTACCTTATTTCATACGTATAGTTATAAATAAAGAAGTAAGAGTCTGGTAGGTATGTTCTGGTATAAATAAATGTTCCATGTTAAATGGTATCAAAAAACGTAGGACAAGCGCCGATGATATTGCTATCTCGCTCGCTCTTGCAGCCCTTACGGGAGTCATTAGTGTTGCCCCGATCACCTATTGATAACACTTATTACCAGTATATGTTTATTGGATGGCCCCATCTGCCACGCATCTTGGTTTATACTATAGTACCTTTATTTATTTTGTGCCTGCAGAATTACCCCCATTCTTGAACTATATTTACACGGAATCGAAACTCAAACGTAGATTTGCTGATTCGTCTAAAATGTTGACTCTTGAATAAAATATCAAAATTTCTACTTTTTGAACAGTTTTAGACACGTTATTCGAAACCCGATCACCCCAAACATGGTATTATCTCGGCTTAGTATTTCTTCCTTTTCCTTTACAGCCAGGAAGTCAGGCAAATTATGACAGAACTTGAGGACCATAGCACACTTCAATAGTGTTTTATATGGCAACATTGCTCTAAACCAGGGATGTTGCGAATATTCGCATCCGCATCCGCAAATGCGGAGCCTCTGCATCGGTTTGGACATCCACATCTGCATCTGAAATAATCAATGCGGATGCAGATGCAGCGCAGGTCGCAACAAGAAAGAAATTGGGTGGGCTTGAGAGTAGCGCGTGCCGTGGGACGTGCTGATTGACCAGCAGGAGCCAAGATTTCGGTGACAAGATCCGACACATTTGTTATTGTTTATCATTTGTATCACTTAAATCAATTATAACGTGTTTACTTGCGCTTATCGTATGAACATTGCAATTTTTGAGTGTTATTTTGAGTATACAGTGAGTATTGTATGTTAAGCGAGTTTTCTGCAGTTAATAGTTTATATTTTTGTGTTATTTCTGCACCAAGACGAAGTTTCATAAAAAAAAATCTTAAGATTCGCATCCGTATCTGCATCCGCGAATGTGAGCCTTCGAAAATTCACATCCACATCACTTCCGCGGATGTCAAAAAATCTGTAAAATTTTTGCGCCAACGCAAAAGCCGGCAGCGTGCCCTACGCCAATCGGCGCACACCTCCAATTTTCATTCGAGTACATCACTATAAAACATCTGATGACCTTTCACGACATACTATTGCAATTCATTTAGTTATATAAATACTTTGTAAATGGCCTAAAACTATCGTATATTATATACTGAATAATCTTTGAACTGATCGAAACAACAAATTCATGGTAGGGCATTTGGTTGGTTTAATCTTAGGCCATTTTAGAATTATAACGTAAGCACCAATTTCTGACATCGTAAAGCAATATGGCAGTTCAATTGGCCAATCAGAGACTATTTGTAGACTTGTGGTGTTGGCTCTACTCGTAAATATTTGGTCATCATCCAGGATACAATTCGACAATACCTAAGGCCAGGTTATAAATATACTGTTAATTGATTTTAACAGAACAACAGGGCCTTCCAGAATGGGATTCGTTTGAGTGATCAGTAATGTATTTAAGTAGGTTTATTTATGTAGTATGTACCTATATTATGCTATTTTTATTAGTCCTGTGTTAATTTTCGTTAGTTTATTTTCTGTGCACTACCTACACATCTTTATCCACAGTACACAAAAGTTATCTGGAAGAGAATGCACAAGTAATAGCATTACGTTCGCCTTTGTTCTAATTTTATAAGTGCAATATAGTATTTTCAATCAATCAATCAATCAATCAGTGACGTTTTGAGTGAATGATAACAATTTTAACATCAACCTTTATAATGTGTCCTCAGATAATACCATACAGGGTGAATTTGTAAACAGTCAACTAATTATGAGAAACGGCTCGGGCTGTAATCCAAAACAATAATATTTACTTATTTGAATTTAATAATGAGGTTTAAAATCCATTATTCCATACAAACTACACTGTCTAAAGATAACGAAATGTATGATGTGGTGGATTTTTAATTTAATTATCGGATTATTGACTAATTTGTAAATGTATATAATAATTTTTATTTTTATTAGACTGTTAACATAATTAAATTATTAATTTGTTGACATAATGTAATATTGTAAACATTGTACTCCCTAGTCGGTAGAATACATTGAAACTTTATTTAATACTAACATCTTTGTAATACATATATTTAATGCAATACTTAAATAATATTTAATTTCATTTTATTTGATTAAAATAAATACTCATTATTATTTAAGATTACAGCCAAAGCCGTTCTTCAAAGATTGTGACTGTTTCATTTATCCCGAATACATTTTATTAAATCAAATTGTGTTTAACGGAGATCTATGTAGGGTGTTTGATAATATACGCACAAAAATGAAAGGGATTATTTTGATTAGCATAATAAATAAATTTATGAAATGTTTACGATAGAAATGTGAAATTTATTTTGGCATGTAAAAACAAACACTTTTTGTTGTGCTATTGCATAATGCTTGCCATCTAATCACAGATACTGTATTGGTGACGTCTCGAGATATCTCTTGTTGTCCCTTTCTAACCCAAAACCCGCAGCTATTTCCGAAAGAGATATCAAATCGGACTTTATTTTTGGATGTCGGTTGGAAGAGTAGGCAGTAAGTTTTATATCGAATTAAACTTAGTCGTTTTTCTTTAAAATTTGATAATATACCTAGTAATTTTTTTTCAAGAAGTCTTCTTTTATATTTTGAGAAACCGTCACTTGAATATCGTCAGTATATTACCAAACACCTTGTAGAGATAATTTATGTGTCGATTCAGTTGCGAAGATTTATCATTTGTATTGTATGGTTTTGATAACATATTTTCATGTGTTTGCTCGTATAAATTGTATGGAAATATATTGAACAGAAACAATAAGTCATTGTCATAGTTTGACAGTATGATAATTTTATTATTCCTACCTATAACACTTAATCTTAACCGCGTTAAGGGTGCGATCCACCAGAGGTGTACGAGGTAGCTAAACGGTAAACGAGGAACAATTTACTAATAAATAAATATTGATGGACATTTCACACAGCGCTATCTAGCCCCAAACTAAGCAGAAATTGTACTTTGTTTTTAAACTGTATATATCTTCGTTTGACCACAATCTTACCTTAAGGTAAGCGATGATGTGGTCTAAGATGAAGCACGAGGATCTAGAAGAAACCTATTCACTCTTACTTTAAAGAGGCCTGGATCGTATTTTTTAGGAAAAACAGACGATGGTAATGTGTTCCATGCCTTAGCTGTACGCATCAAGAACGTAGAACCAAAACGGTGAGTGCGAATGGGTGGTATATCGACTAGGTACGGATGGTACTGAGCCGTGCGCCGCCTGCTTGTCCTTTGATGGAAGGGAGAACTATGGGGACCAGCTAACTGATTGAATACTTATATACTTTTTATAAATATATACTTATAATATATAGAAAAACATTCATCCCCGGAGCAAATATCTGTAGATCATACATCTTGTTCCGCAGCGGGAATCGAACCCGCTACCTCCGTGTCTCAGCCGGCTTTCGCCCACTGCGGCACGGAGTCGTCTATTGGATTACTTCATTTGCCGCACACAGCGCAGCTATAGTGGATTTTTCCTCGTTCTACACTCAGCGTCCTCGCACAGCTCTGGTGGATACGCACCTTAAGTAAACCGTAAGGCGAAGATGTGTCACCACTTTAATAAATTTTTATACAAAATGTATAGAAGCATCGCATAACATACACAGATGACGGGTCGAGTTATACCGTAGGTGTGACGCATTTTTGCAGAACAATATATCTTTATTTATTATGCGGTCGGTATACAGTTTTCAGTTTTATAAGTAAAGGCGTAGTTTTCATGACAAACAAATTACATTGTCCTTGCCTTAAGACTTCTGTGTACTCCGTGCTTTTTTATAATTTGATAAACTTTTTTTTTACTCATTACAGAATCAACAGCACTTGATATCAATGTAAAGAAACTCTTATAGCTAATTGTTAATGCTTATAACAGATTCTCATTTTAGACATTTTAGATATCAAATGGTTTGATAACTGACTAACTGATGAATGGTCAGAGAACACTATTTGAGTATTTATCGCTAAATATCTATGTATTTATTATTAATTAATATGTTTCTTATAAAAGTAGTTATTATTTAGGTTCATTCATATATGTTATTTTTATTATTTATATCATAAGTATAAGTATGTATATGTAGTATGTTAGGTACACCATTACACCCCAGGTAATGTCCACACAGTCCATTCCATCCAAAGGTTGTTTGGTAGAGATCGCCATTCAGCGATAAGACCGCCAATTGTATCACATAGTTTTACGGTGTTCTTTTTAGTTGTATTGTTATAAAGTGTGCAATAATATTATGATATACGTGAGCTAAGTTGCTCATTATACACGTACACGAGGCTGTTAGTTGCAGCCCGAACCGAAGGCGAAGGCGTAAGGCGTGTCTAGTGAGCAAGTTGCTCACGAGTTTCATACGCACTTTTTCTACACACTTGCGAGAAAAAAAGAAAATTGTATTGCATAAATTGTTAAGCATAAAATTATTAAAACAATTGGTGAATGTACAATTTTCATAACGATATTGTTGCACGCGCCAAATGTAAGGTGATTGTTCACATATAGCCATACAGCCTACTTCAAAATTATAAATTTAGTGATAAAATGCAAATATGTATTTTATAACAAATTATGGTGAATTATAAATAATTTGATAATAATAAATGATTTTTCGTCCTAATTAGGGACACATTTATTGATTCCAAAAATGTAAATGGAATTTCAGCGGCATAAAACCTCTTTGTTGTTACAATACTGTATTACCACTCGGTTAAATTGAAAATGCTCTATTTACTCGCATATAATGTGTAGTTAGGCACTAACTTTACTTTGTAGGGATAATTCTATTATGTACTAGTGTGTAATATTATTATGCACGTGTGTGTTATAGTTTGATTTATGGCCCTAAGAACGATGTAATAATGCTCACTTTACGAGCAAGTGTGTTGAAAATAATTATCTAATCTAATCTAAGCTCGGCTTGCATAAGCAACCTAAACGTATTTAGCAGCTAAACATGTTTCAATTTGACGTACTAAATACGATAAGGCATCGTTGCGCAAGTCGCCATGAGTGTCAAAATTATGTTATAAATATAAACAAGTGATATTAATGGATCACATATTTTATGTTTTACTAGCTTTCGTACGCGGCTTCGCAGGCGTGTTTTGTTAATAAAAAGTGAGCTTTATCCCAATCCAGTTTATTTATCTTCATACCAAACATCGTCATAATCAGTTCGGTCGTGAAAACATAACTTCAGCAGACAGAGAGACAGAGTTACTATATTAGTTTGGATTTGAGACACAAAATGAAAAAACAACCAATCAATACCTAAAATAGGGTTAAAAAATCAATATAAATAAAGTCGAGAATTCAAGTCAAATCTTAACCTAGAAGTAAAAACAACAAAGTGAGTTTAGAAAAAGCATGATATCAATACCAATGATTCAAAATTTTTAATGAAAGATGTTTACAATGATATGTTAATTTTGAAAAATCATGCTAAAAAAGTATGTAAATGATAAAAAAACTAAAACCTTCATGCGAGGAGAAAAAATAAGACCCAATAAACAAAAAATAATACTTTTATTGAATAAATCAAGTTAATACCAGTCTTATTGTTAATGTTAGTCAGAAAGAACAATAAATAAGCCTACCTACTAAACATATTTGAGCTAAACAATACTATATCCCTCTCTTTCTAACAGATAGTGGGAAAACATGCCATCCCAAATAATGTACAGTACTCCGGTATAAGTTACGACACCTCCGCCATGATCGTGTTTCCGATGTAGCATGCATATGCAACCAATGTACGGCCGGCACGCGGCTCGAGACGACTCACAGTATATTCAATTACCAGAAAAACGGCCATCCACTTTTTATTTCACCATTCGATAAAGAAAATGGTTTCAAATGCATGAGTAGAACACCCGACGTTCAAATGTACGTAAATCCAGAGATATGGTTTCATAGATGGATTCAAAATCTTAATTAACATGTTGTTTGAGATTGTGTTAATAACATATCAAAAAATCCTTATCTTTGGGAATCTTGGAGTTAGAAAAGCTGCTAAAACCAAATTGCAAACACCATAGAAATGAGAAAAAACTTTAGCAGCTTCTAACTCCAAGTTCTTCATTTTGAATCCATCTATGAAACCATATCTCTGAACCTACGTATATTTGAACTTCGGGTGTCCTATTCAAGAATTTAAAACTATTTTCTTTATCGAATGGAGATATAAAAAGTGGACGACCGTTTTTCTGGTAATTTTTCATACTGTGCGGAGTCACTCGCTAGGATTTGCAAATATTCGAAACTTTTATATGTATATTTTACCTAGGATTTACTATAGCAAATCCTCATAAAACCGATTAGGAATACCGAAAAATTTTTATGGTGAACCCTTGTTATCAAAAGCAAAAAATCTGTAAAAATGGTTTACGATAAAACAAACATTAGGTTTTACTGTATTTTGGCTAATAAAATCAAACAAAACAGTGTGTCTAATAATTACAATCAAGACATTGATTGTAAAGACTCATTTTCAGCAATGGTAGACTATGGTTACGCGACTGACTCTCATAGTTAAAATTATTCGTTTATTCGAATAACGCTATTACAAATATTCGAATACAAAAATCTGTCGAATATTCGATTGCAAGCCCTCACGTAGTTTTAAAGGCGGTCGCACATACGGTTCAATAGATGCCGATATATTCCGTATTTCCGATGATAGACGAAATTGACCGAGGCGTCGAACTTAAATCGTAGAACTGTGCAATACTTTCTTTTTTGAACTTTTTTGACTTTTTTTTTACTTTTTTGAAGTAACAAAGTACTACGATATCGAACCATCAGAAATTTTATCGCACATATTTTTAAATAACGCTGGCAACTTTTCTAGATTCAGCTTTTTACTAACACTACCGACTAGGGACGTGCCCGAATACAAGATCGCTTCTTGCGATTGCTTAACCGGCTCCACTACAATAGGGTTGTCATCACAATCGAAAATAATCTCAGGATCGTTTTCGATAATCTCCTCAATCGACTCCCAGTTAGTAAGCAACTTTTTCTCAACAGGGCAACATTCGCACATTCCATAATCGCATTCTTTTTTACTCATAAAATATTCTGCATCATCTAAGATAGTTTTTTCTGTTTGTTTCTTTCTGTGGGGGACGTAAATCGAGAACTTTCTAGCGGAATATTGATGTAAATCGTCTACATATGCGCTTTCATCGTCGTTTAGTACATTGTCTATGGGGATTTCGTCTATAGTGGGTGGATCGTATGAGTTTTTCCGACTGTCCGGTGGTGAAAGGGTATCGAAGCTGGCTAATAAGCTATTCTTTCGTTTCTGACCTGTCATTGTGATTGATTTTTTGGTGGTCGCCCAGCCGAGGGAGCGTTGGACTGCCATTTTCCATTTAGTGTAACGGGCGTCTCGATCTAAAAATATAAAAAACATATATAAGAAAACGAAGAATATGTTAATTTGTGAAGGAATAAAGTAAACTTTGTCAATAATCATCTAAATCTAGAGCTATTTTCAAAGCCCAGATAACTATTTCCTTCATAGGGTCTAGACCAAAATCATTTCAAATACATACATGTAACTTTTTAACAAAAATATAACCCACTTAAACAAACTACTGAACTGATTATGATGAAATTTTTATGAAACCAATATGTATCTTTTCTAATATCAAATAAAAAAAGAGTTCTGAGGTAAAAACATAAAACAATTATCCGTCCCTATACAATTTGAGGTGACTGACTTGGTGCCAATGGGACCACCCTTTTAAACAAAAAAAGTAATAGGGGAACATACATAAAAAACAAGTCGAATTGAACAGCCTCCTTTTTTGAAGTCGGTTAATAACCCTACGACTTAGTCCGTCCGTCTATCCCAACTGATTATCTCAGCAACTAGTTAACCGATCGGCTTAAAATTTGAAATATGTAGTTATAAATAATACTAACATTCTTCTATTACAAACAAAACAAGCTTAAAAAATACTTTCATTTTGATAGCCAAAAGAGCAAAAATGGTGATCAAAACTTCAAAATAGGGATACTAGATCAAGTGGGGTATCATATCAAAGAGATTCATTTACACATTCCAAAACCATTTTATGGTTTTTTATATTTTAATTCGAGTTCAACTGAAAAATATCGAAAAAATACCGTTCCACTACGAAGTTTGCGAAATTTGAAATCTGAAATGAATATACTTAGTTGATAAATATAAATACAAAGATTACTGGAAAATTAACAAACTCTCTAACTAAAACAGTTTTTTAGATATCTGTCTTAAAAGTTTTCTTGGTTTACCGGTCACATAACTAGATGGCGCGATGAGTAGTTTAGGCGCTACGGTGGAATATAGGTAAATACAAACATACATTCATAGACCGCTAAAAACATAACCCTTCCTTTTCGACTTTGCCGTAGTCGAGTAAAAAATCTATCAATCTATACTACGTGTTTTGTTATGTACGACATTCAAAGAAAACACAGGTAGAGCTAATGGCTAGTATATTTGTAAAACAGGTTTTTACAAATTTATTACTACTTATAGAAAATTTTAATTTTCAAACGACCATAATATCAAGTCATATTCATTCATCATGTACTGACATGATGACATGAGGTACCTGTTAAACTGATTAAGCGGCATCGTCGCAAAGGCGCCGCCGATTTACGTTAAAAATTGTTTATTGGAAATGTATCGATTACTAGATAGTAATATTATAATATAAGTATTTTCAAGCTACCGGTATCAAACCCACCTCTAAAATCAGTTATTACGATTCCGGATGTGTGTTTTAAATGAATGTCGTATAACAACACAGGTTGTACAACGCTTACCATCATCAGTGGTGGTCGGCAGGAAGGTGTCGGCGGCGGTGGCGTGCCGCTTCCACGACTCGAGGCTCCACACTCCCAGCGCGTGTCCCGCCGCGATGCCCACGCCCAGCGCCGACATGTCCCAGTCGTGGGCACGCACTGTGGAATCAACATAATAAGATAAATAGCAGATAAAAGATGCTTTATTGGACACCCCACTTAAATTACTTTATAAAATATTTTATAAATTTAACATATATATCACACTGATATTATAATTGCGAAAGTTTGGATGTTTGTTTATTGTTACTCAACCACGTCGTAACGGCTGAACCGATTTCGATGAAGTTTGGTATGTACATAGATTATAAGCCAGATTACACATAGGCTACTTTTTATTGACAATCCATGTGTGCGAAGCCGCGCGCCGAAGCAAGTTATTTTATAAATTCCCACGAGTAGTAGTTCCTTGTGAAAGGGAAAAAAACCACTACACGTATTTCTGCCGCCAAGCAGCATTGCTGTGTTTCGGTATTAAGAGTATGATTTCCGGTGAAATTACAGGCACATGAGGCTTTACAACTGTATACCTCAAGTTGATGGACGCAGGCCAGTGCATCGTAGGGCAATTTTCTAAAATGCGTGACCTACGAGACAACACTTTGCTATAGGCGATGGTTATCACTTATTGTCAGGTGGGCTATGTGCTTGTACCATATCTAGGTATTAAAAAAACTAACTAACAATTAAACAAATAACGCGGAAATAACAGTGGCGGTCCTATCGCTAAAAGCGATCTCTGCCTGACAAGCTTTAGGTATAACTAGCCATTGACGGATTGACATTGGAGTGACTGGAAGGAATAGGATCACATCGGTTCAAAATCTTGTATTAAGTTAGAAGTATTGTATTAGAAGTTTTTTTTATTGATGATAGCCAAGCGCTTGACCACTACCTCACCTGTAAGTGATGGTGTGATCGAAGATGGAGCACGCTTGCCTAGAAAGAACCTATTCACTCTGAACTTGAAGATTCCGAGATTATACTGGTTCGGAAAAACATACGCCGGAAGTGAGTTCCACTCCTTACTTATGCTAACAAGAAAAGTTGAACCAAATCGTTTAGTACGTATGCCGACCAGGTATGAAGTGTGTCAATGTCAAAGTCAAATATTTTTAGTCATTAAAATCACAAGGTTCACTTTGTAACATCAATTTTACTGCCTGTTCCTTCGCGACCAAGCCAGAAAAGAAAGGCAAGAAACAAGACGGATTGTTTTTTTTAATGATCCTTTTAGAATACATAATAATACAAAAAATAAATTACGTCTAAATTGTAACAATTTGAACGAGTTGGAGCAATTTCTATCCCAAGCTTCTCTACATCTAAATAATCCGATATTTTATAGTAGGCTTTTTTATAAAGATTTTGTTTAATTACGTTTTTAAATTTATTAATTGTAAATTTTTGTACATCCCTTGGGAGTTTGTTATAAAAGCATACACCTTGTCCTTTAAACGATTTACTAACTTTATGGAGTCTACAGCGAGTGGCAATAGTGAGTTTATCATTATTTCTAGTATTAAAATTATGATTATCCCTTTAAACAAATGAATATTTTTGTGAACATACATTAGATTTTCATAGATGTATTGACAAGGGAAAGTCATAATATTTATTTCTTTAAACTTATTGCGTAATCATTCTCTGGGGCCCATATTATAAATTGCACGAACAGCCCTCTTCTGCAGCACAAAAACGGTGTTTATATCTGCAGCACTCCCCCACAGCAGTATACCGTATGACATAATGCTGTGGAAGTAGCTAAACATAGGATTTCCAGAGCGACCGATCTTGTACAGCCTGCACCCAACGGCTCCCAGCAACCTTTATCTGGTAATTTGCCATTTAGTGTAAAGTCATCCTATGCGGTTCCCAGCGCGTAGTCTCCGCTAATAGAAAAATGTCTCTACTCGCTAGAGGAACTAGGATTATTATGTTGTTTTGTATAAATTACTAGCTGACCCGCCCGCGGCTTCGCACGCTTGAAATGTCCCGTTCCCGTGGGAACTTCGGGATAAAAACTATATAAAGCACTCTTGTCAAAGTGACGCGACACTTCATGTAAATGACTTCACGTCAATGAACGACGGTTAAATTATATAGATATTATTCAAACACAAATACGAAAATCAAGATTAAAAAATGGGGGGTGGGGGTAAGAGGAAGAAAAATACTTTACGACCTATTCTCATACCTACCATACATACAAAACAAAAAAAAATCGGTCGGCCCGTTTCGGAGGAGTGCGACCATTAAAACCGTGACACGAGATTTTTATGTTAGAAGATTAGTATTAAGTTTAGTTTAATTAATTTTCCACAAACAATTGTATTTCGTTTTTGAAAATAAATGAAATAAAAACCTTTCTGCCCCCACCAAATAGTACTTACAGACTGGTATTCCGACCAAGTCAGCCTGCAGCTGCATGAGGAGGTCGTTGGAAGTCATCTTGCCGTCCACGTGGAGCTTGGCCAGCGGCATGCCGCAGTCCTTGTTCATAGCCTCTAATATATCCCTGGAATACACTATTTATATACAAAATGGAGATGGAACGAACAAAATCACACACATAGTGAAATTGAACGAGCGAAGCGAGAGATGTCAATTTTAATTTATGTCCTACATATTTCGCTTCCGTGGCGCAGTAGGCGTATAGCCAGCTGAGACGCAGGAGGTAGCGGGTTCGATTCCCGCCGCGGAACAAATGTTTGCATGATCTACAGATATTGGTTCCGTGTCTGGGTGTTTTTCTATTTATTATAAGTATGTATTTACAAAAAAAAAGTATATAAGTAATCTATCAGTTATCTGGTTCCCATAGTACAAGCTCTGCTTAGTTTGGGGCTAGATAGCGCTGTGTGAAATGTCCAGCGATATTTATTTATTATTTATTCATTGCAGGAGTGGTTACCTAGTTTGGAAGCAGACAGCTTCTAGAGCTGCTCTGATGATGTGGTTTTTGGTTGTGAAAGCAGTCAATCCGCAAATGATTCTGCAACAAGGAAACCGAGCTTTAATATTACATTTTTTAACCTACTTAAATAGGTATTTATTGTAGCGCCGTCTCCTCTCACGATTTTCAAACCAGTCAATCTAAAGTTTGCCTGAAAGAGATCGATTTAAGCGATAATGCCGCCCATTGTGTCATCACGTATTTGTCTTTAAGTTTTCTAGGTTAAGTAATTGTAATTTGAATGAATGAATGAATGAAGTACTCTTTATTCCAAACCAAACAAAAATACAGTAACAAAGGAAATAAACAATAAATAACGGTACAATGGGCGGTCTTAAAAGCGATCTCTTCCAGACAACCTTTTGTGGACAGGATAAAATAAAAATCAAAATACGGCGGTGTAAGAGTACCTTTAAACATAAACAGAACCCACAAAATAAAATATGCCTATTGATTATACTAATAAACATAAACTTAAATACATACAAATAATATATAAATAAACTACACTACATATGGAGGATAAATAACATAAACACTAACTAGCAGTTACGAACAACGAAAGGATATGGTTGTATACCTTGACTTTGAAAATAGGAAGAGATTTAAAATGTAACTGTATTGTGTGCTAATGTAGTGAATAAATGATTGTCTATCAAACTAATATTATAAATGCGAATGTTTGGATGTTTGTTTGATACTCAATCACGTTGTAATTGCTGAACACATGAAATTTCGATAGATTATAACCTGGATTCAAACATAACCTACTTTTTGTTAACAAACCACGCGCGCGAAGCCGCTGACGAAAGGTAGTATTATAACTGCGAAAGTTTGAATCTTTATTTGTTATTCAATCACATCATAACAGCTTAACCAATTTCGATAAAATTTGGTGTTTCGATAGATTATGACCTGGATTGAGACAGGCTACTGTTTATTGACAAAACAGTTTATCTAATAAAGAGGAGGCCTATACCCAACCGTGGGTGTAGACGGGCTGAGATGATGATGATGGAATGAAAATAATTAATACCCCCTAGCGTCCTTCCTCCAGTAGGGTGCGTATAGGCCACTAAAGGCAGGCACGAAGTAAACGTCTCCCGTAGAGAACACCTGCCCGGCGATATGCTCCGTGTCTTCAGCCACGTCCTTGATCAGCTTCAGATTGTCTCGCAGGAACTTCATGGCGCCCCCCGCTACCGCGATTGAACCTGAAACAAATATATATTGTAGGCAACACTTTGCCCCATTGCGCTGGATTGCATAAATAGCGGCGCGCACCAGCCGCCACCCTCTTTAGCGGCATTATGAACTTGCCACCCATCATCCGAATCCTTTGCTACATACCATTCCGGACTATCCGATAGATCCGCCCGCGAACAAAATCCTCCGTCGTCCGAGACACGTTCTCGGAGACCCGGATGAGGAAATCACCTCTGTTAACGCGAAAGCTTTTTTTTTTTTTTTTCTCTTTTCTTTAGGTCTTTAGACAAACCTTTCTAGAAATCGTTCATATCATTTTATCTCCTCCTCCTCCTCACTGTCTCATGTCCTTCCATCGCAACTTAGTCACAGTTATTGATCTCTACTTCCCTAGCGCAATTCTTTACCCACATAACACTTTTTGTTTCTACTCAAACTCTCAAAGTTTGTTTTATTTTTTTAAGTATATGTTGCTGTGTATATGTATATATGTATCTGTGTATGTGTATGTATCTGTTTACTTACCTATTCATTTTTCTGCGTTCGTGAGGCTACCCATGGGTCCCATCTGAAAACCAGCGCTGCTTACTATCCTCGGATGGTTAGCAGCACGCTGAGACGGGGCTTGTTTGACCCACACAGCACGGAAGACCATATTATTTGTAATTACCTACCTATATTATATGTACTTAATTTTTATCTTGTGTGTTTCCTGTTTCTTTGTATAATTTTTCTTTGTTAATAAAATCTGTTTGTAAGTAGGTATGTTCGTTCTGCATATGTTCTGTTTTCAATAGTCTGTCCTGTGTGTGTGTCAAATAAATGTATTTTCTTTCTTTCTTCTAAAGCGATTTCTGAGTCATCTACATTAGACAGAGCAAACACTTTACAGATACACAAACCTCGCCGGCGAGGTCGACGAGTCCCTTCAGTCGCCGCATGTACCTGGGCGTTTCTCTCCTATCCCCATCCTAGCAACGGCCAAAGCCGAGGTTCGTACCTAAGTGGTGCCCTTGCGCTAGTTGCCTCATAAAAACTTACAGGACTGAGCGCCATCTGCGCTCGCCAAAAGTTCGATTAAGCTGCAACGGCCCCAGAGGCCAACAGCGAGATTTCTCCATTCGAAAAAAAACCGCCGCCGTCTTTCTGCTTCCAACTTTCATCGAGGCATCATCTCTCTGTCCATTCATCAGTCTTTTTTATTGTAAACTTTGTGTTTGTTTAAATATCAGGTTGATTTTCTGTTAAATGTAATTTTGAGATTATAATTAATGCTTTCAGTTTGTATCTTTGTGGTTTTTATTAATAAATTTTAAGCCAAATACACTAGAATTTCAATAAAGCTGAACATTTCAAACAGCGCTATCTAGCTCTAAGCTAAGCTAAGCTAATGGCACCAGATAACTAATAGAATATTATACTATGTGTTTAGTTAAGTACAACATTAAATTAAAACACGGGTAGAGCTAATAGCTATTGTTTTATAATAGGTTTGTCTTCAAATTCATTACTATAGAAAACTTTAATTTCAAATAACCTTAATATTAAGTCCTGAAATATCAATGAAACAGCCTGTATAAAATAGGTAAACAAATCATATTCATTCAATATGTAAGATACCTTTTAAACTGATTAAGCGGCATCGTCAGATTTAAGTTAAAAATTATTTATTAGAAATGTATCGATTGTAAGATAAATATCCAAGCTACCGGTATTAAACCCACCTCTAAAATCAGTAAATACAATTCCAGATGTGTGTTTTAGATTAATGTCGTGCATAACAAAACAGGTTGTATATGTGACCTTCTAGTGCATAGACGGGCGGCGCGTCCGGGCCCATCTTGTACGCCAGCGTGGTGAGCAGGCCGTGCGTGGAGTGCACGCGGCGCGCGCCCGTGTTGTACAGCAGGAAGCAGCCGCTGCGGTACGTGTTCTTGCCCTGCCCCGCCTGCAGGCAGCCCTGCCCTAGGAGGGCGGATTGTTGGTTGCCGAGAATCTGGAATTGATCAAGGACACATTTCTTTCTTTTTCCTATAAGTATATATGTATAAAGTAGGTGCGGGTAATAAGGCCTGAGTAACAAAAAATACAATTTAAAATAATCGTAGTCGCCCAAAGTTGCACCCGTAGATAACCAACAATCATAGAGCGCCTCATACCTCTCGCGACGCGCTCGCTCGCTTACTGCTACCATTGCGCCGTAATTCATTGTGAGGGGTGGCCACACGGCTCGAATAATAAGAATGCGTCTGAATCAATCATAAGTTTTGTTTTGTATAGTTATCTATTAATCCATACTTCTACGAGCTTTGATGTTTGAATGTATCATCAACTTAATAATGTTCTTTTTAGTTTTTCTTTACACACGTTGTCGGCGGTTATTAAGACCTACCAAATTTAACCAAAGGCTTCAGAACTTCACCCCCTCGATAAAGCCGTCTGTCAATCGTTTGAAAACTATTGGGATGAAAGAAAGAAGAAAGAAAGAAAAGCTGAAGTTCTATCATTTATGGAACAAAATCCAGACAAAAAACTCACTAAGGCACAGTTTAATTTTGTCCTTTCAAATGTCTGGTCTAAATGCATGATACATATTAACATTACAGGAAATTAAAGGAAACAAAGAAATAGTTGTAATTTTTAAGATTTTAGCATGATTAAAGCATAGTTATTAATGATTGATATCAATTACCAAATGTTAAAAGCCTATTTTATTTTTTGATGTATGTTAAAATCTTAGGCCTTAATATCCTACTAAGGCCTATAAAGCAAGGTTTTAAAAATATTTAATTTTGTTTTTTTAACGGCAGAAGTTGCCATTTTAATATTTAATAGTAATTAATATTTAGGTTTCATTAACATTATATTTGTTGATTCCGTTAAGTAATTATTTTTATTTTATTTTAAATTCCTTTGGCTAGGTCTTAATGCCCACACTTACCTTATATTAATATGCATATACAACCTGTTTTGTTATGTACAACATTAATTTCAAACACATACCCGGAATAGTATTAACTGATTTTAGAGGTGGGTATAATACCTGTAGCTTGAATATTTATCCAGTAATCGTTAAATTTCCAATAACGTAAATCGGCGGCGCCTTTGCGACGATGCCGCTTATGCCGGGTTCCTATATCCGTCGGTAACCAGCTACGCCTGTTTTTCCTTGAAAACGTGTCAAAAGTTTGACATTTTTTCAAGGGGATACTAGTCGTAGTCGGTTACTGACGGATATAGGAACCCGCTATTAGTCAGTTTAACAAGTACCTACTTACATGATGAATGAATATTTAAATAAAGATTTTAATAAAGATTTGTTTACTTATTTTATAGACTGTTTCATTGATATTTTAGGAGTTGAAATTAAGCAAGATTACAAATTATAAAAAAATGGTAATGATTTTGAAAATAACTATTTTACAACAATACTAGCCTCTTAAAGATTATTTTAAAAAAGAGGGAGAAGTGGCCTTTGCCCAGCAGTGGGGCAGCATAAGGTGGATAAATATCCCACTAACATTATAAACGCGAATGCTTGTATGGATGTATGTGTGGAATGTTTGTTACTCTTTCACGTCATAACGGCTGAACCGATTTCGATGAAATTTGGTATGTACGTAGATTATAATCTGGATTAACATATAAGTTACTTTTTGTTGACAAACCATGCGTGCAAAGCCGCTGGCGGAAGCTAGTTTTAAATAATCTTTCTTTCTCTCTTGTGTCTCACTCGTCTGTTGTAAATGTATTATGTGTGCTATTTAGCAAATAAATGATTGTCAATGTCTACTGTTGAATGTCATAGATAATAAAATAAATAAATAATAAATATTGGTGGACATTTCACACAGCGCTATCTAGTCCCAAACTAAGCAGAACTTGTACTATGGGAACCAGATAACTGATAGAATACTTATACACTTTTTTTTTGTAAACACATACTTATAATCTATAGAAAAACATTCAGACTCGAAACAAATATCTGTAGATCATGCAAACATTTGTTCCGTGGCGGGAATCTAACCTGCTACCTCCTGCATCTTAGCCGGCTATTCGCACACTGCACCACAGAGGATGTCACTCCTGATACTCACTCCTGATATCGTAATGCCTTCTAAGATGGAATTGTCTTTCACAACTCCAAACACTTCAGAACTGCTTCGGATCTGGGGCAGGCTGTCACGATGGATGCCAAATAATCTGAAACGAATATCAACTTTATCATTTGACTAATAAGATATAAATCGCTTGATCCTCATATTTTAAAAGTCATATACCTCACTAGCTGTTGCCCGCGACCTCATACGCGTTACACTACCAAATGTGTAGGTAACCTAGAACTAAAGCTGAACTCGCTGTTGCAATTTGACTTGACACCCCATTTTTATCCCATGGGGACTGATTTATGGGATAAATGGTAGCCTTTTAATTGACAAACCACGCATGCGAAGTCGTAGGCGGAAGCTAGTGTTTATATAAATGTAAGAACGCTAAAAGGGCAGAACCTAGAATAGTTCTATATTATAAGCTCAACCATCAATTATGTACCTAGATTCACGAACAATAAATAAATATGAGTATTAAGTATATGACCCTTTGTCAGAGTGAGTGCGATCCGCTCCGCACTGCGCAGGCGCGTAGTGCGAGGCGAAACGCAGTGCGGAGCGAACTAAACAGAAACATTGTCGGTCGTAACACCGATAAAACGGTACGTGATAAATCCCGTATTTATAATAATGATTGAAAAAAATCACGAAAGTTTTCTAAGTAAAACAAAATTACAATTTTAGGTAGGTTTACAAAACCTCTATTTTGAACCTTACCTGCACAACATAGGGTCCCAATTCAAAGTGTCTAGATTCATAAGTAGCGTTCTCGATGCATTCGTGACGTCAGTAGCGTGAAGGCCTCCAAACACACCACCAGTTAAATTCTTTAACAAATATACGGTCAATATAAAAACACTATCCTTACTCATTTTATGAATTCGAAAGTAACTCTTTCTCTGGCTGGACAGATTTCGATGAAATTTGGTACACAGATTATGATCGTCAAACGTAAAAAATCTTTTATTCATTAAAATCCCAAAGATCACTGAAACGTCAATGTTAATGAAAGGCAATAAACAAGGCTGGTTGTTTTTTTTTAATGATCCTTTTAGAATACATAACAATACAGTAAATAAATTACGTCTAAATTGTAACATTTTGAACGAGTTGGAGCAATTTTAATCCCAAACTTTTCTATCATCTAAATAATCCGATATTTTATAGTAGGCTTTTTTATAATCGGGATTGGGCCTACTTTTTACCCGACTGCACAGATGCAAGATAATGTTTTCATTGAGAAAGTACGCGTGCGAAGCCGTGGGCGGGTCAGCTAATCAATAAAATAATCATTTGAAAAACTCCAAGACATTTTTCAAGCTTTTCAGAAACAATAAAAAAGCTTGTGATTGATCTTTGTCTATTTTTGTTACGAAGAGACGTGCTTTTGCCGTACTTGGTTTTTTTACGACCTGTAGATGGATCAAGCTTATGATGGCCCACCTGATGTTAAGTGGTAACCATCGCCTATAACAAAGTATTGCTTCGTAGGTCACTTAGAAACGTGCTCTACGATGCACTGCCCTACGTCCATAAACTGGCGTAAAGCCTCATGTCCCTGTAGTTTCACCTTCAACCCTTCAAACCGAAACAGCAATGCTGCTTCGCGGCAGAATTAGGTATTAGGTACTTCCCCGGGCGAGCTATATCACAAGCAACTCCACTACTCTTAAATATCAGTTAATAATATAAATAAATAAAAATAAACTAATTACAACTAAGCAGAAGATTGGAGAATACAATTCTTTATTTTTTGTATCCTACTAAGGTTGCAAACAAGCATACGACTCACCTGATGGTAAGCGGTTACCGTAGCCTATGGACGCTTGTAACGCCAAAGGTATTACTCGCGCGTTGACCCTTCAAAATTATCAAAACACCCTGTTTGAAGAACCCCATACTATAATCCCTGAGGAAAACCTCGGCAGGAAGACCATTCCACAAGCGAAGTGTTGGCATATACATACCCACAGTATCCAGGAGTCCACAGTTCCAAACAGCAGTCTCTTGTCCCGGCTGGCTCGTCTCACAACCTTTATATTGTCCTTCAGCCATCGCATCTTCAACGCGCTGAAGTATGGAGATATTGGGAGTCCGCAGATGTGCTTGAGATAGTTTTTATTCCTATCAGGGACTTTAGCTAGGATACTGTCGACTGTACTGTCTGTTCGGATGTCGTTCCAAGCTGAAATTGTAATGTTTTTCATTTAATTTCATTTATTCATTAAACAATTAACTAATTGTATTTGAAACACAATAATAATCATACACATTATTTATAATAATAACCAATAAAACTAACATAATTCAAAATACAGACAAATACAAACCATGACAAAAACAAATAAAAAAACAACAATTATATATTTTTTAAAAACGGCCAAGTGCGAGTCGGACTCGCGCACGAAGGGTTCCGTACCATTATCTATAATAAATTGTATGAACGCCCATACAACTCAGAGGACTATCTTAATTGGCGTCACCTATGTATGTATGGAGACACCCTTTAATTTTCAACTTTTTTATTTTTTGGAATTTTTCTTTTATTTGTACTGTAAGATCTTGCTTTTTGCCAAATTTCGTAATTCTAGATCAAAAGGAACTACATCCGATCCAAAACCTCCAAAACCTATAGGGTACTTCCGGTTGACCTAGAATTCTCAATTTTGGTTAAAAGCAGCACAAGTAAAGGGAAAATTCCGAAAAATAAAAAAAGTTGAAAATTAAAGTAAATTTTGGTACTTACAAGTTTTCGCGAAAATCTAAACTTGCCCTTAATATCTTTTTATCATGTTGACTCAGGACCTTGATTTTTATACACCTAACAGAGACTATAGACCTCAGTATTTGGTATAAATTTCAAATTGCTAAGTCCACCCGTTCCTGAGAAAATCGGTGGTGAGACACGGACAGACAGACGGACAGACGGACAAGAAAGTGATCTTATAAGGGTTCCTTTTTTACCTTTTCAGGTACGGAACCCTAAAAAGACAATGTCAAAGAGATAGTAAATATCATAAAGTAATAGAATTAAATAAAATGGCATTTTGTATTGCATTATAACTTGAAATAATTCACTGAATAAAAACACCCTTCCAGCAAAAGCTCTTTTTCCCGATATTATTAATTCAAAAGTAACTGTGTTTCTCGTCTGTTGTTAGGCTTTCATGACACCTGGCTGGGCCGATTTCTATGGGATTTGGTATATAGATAGATTATGACTGAGATTAAGTCATAGGCTACTTTTTACCCGATTGCGCAGGAGGGTAATGTTTTTATCAACAACCACGCGTGCGCGGTTGCAGGTGGAAGCATACAAATTTATATGCCACTCTTGAAGACTTAACGATGGCGTAACCGGGGCAGGGTTGGAAAGTTCTAGCCAACCATCCCCCCTCCGGCTCAGGCAACAAACCAACTAAACTACCAATTTCAAAATTGACGAGCACCTTTTGGAGTACAAGTTTCGGCAGGGAAATTTTCAGAAGTAATTCAAAGACATTGTGACAAAGTGTCCAAACCATTTTAATAAAGATTTGCGTTTATTTTATATTGCCCCTGGAGGCAATTCTGGCTACGCCTTTGATTCCATATGTAATTTAATTAAATTGACAGATGTTTGGGTTCCTTGTAGCTAAGTATTAGAAAGAAAGAAGACATTTATTCACATAAACTGTACACAAGAAGCAGACGCAGCACTTAAACGAACATAATTATACACAATAAAAATACATACACACAGGAGGAAACCAATACATATTACGGCAATTAAAGTGTATGTATAGAGAAATGCTGCCATGTACAGGATTATGCGAAAAGCCCTGAGCTCAGCATGTGCTGTAAACTAGTTTACAACGCTGATTTTCAGCACAAGGCTTTGGTGACTCACGAACGTACTTAAGGAGTACTTATTATGATGACGAAGTTTCTTGGAACTTGATATAGGCTTGATGTAACATAGATATTATATGGTGTTACCTATAGCTGGATGTAATGGTTGTCCAGTGTATTTGTCCCATGCTATTGTCGTCTCCCTCTGATTTGTGATGCCCAGTGCTACTATGTCATCCTTTGAATATCCTGAAAATTAAACGAACAAAATATATGATGCTAATTATTATTACAAATACGAGATTTATCACGTACCGTTTTATCGGTGTTAAATATTATCCTAAATTAATATCTCCTAAATTTAAATGGAAAAACGACCTGCTAAAGGTTGCTGGAAGCCGTTGGGTGCAGGCCGCACCATCGGTCTCTCTGCAGATCTATGGAGGAGGCTTATGTTTAGCAGTGGACGTCTTATGACTGATAAGAAGTTACAAGTAACTTTTTAACAAAAATATAACCAACTTAACCAAACTACTGAACTGATTTTGATGAAATTTCTATGAGACCAATATGAAAGTACCTATATCCTTTCAAATAAAAAAAGAATTTTCAAAATCGGTTGATAAAAGACGGAATTCTGAGGTAAAAACATAAAACAGTTATCCGTCCCTATAAAATTTGAGGGTTGCCCTCGATTTTTTCAGGATCCTATCATCAGATCCTGAGCTGGTGCCAATGGGACCACCTAGGTAAACAAATAAAAATTCCCGAATCGGTCCAGGCGTCTTCGAGTAATCAGGGAACATACATAAAAAAAAGTTTCCGAAGAATTGAGAACCTTCTCCTTTTTTAGAAGTCGGTTAAAAATGTGGTAAGCGATATTATCCTAGCACAGATACTGCACACTCACAAGCAATGCCAAAGGAAAAATTGGGACCGCAGGAGCTCATTAAATAATCATCAACTGCACCAACAACACCCTCAGGAGTCCTGAAAAACTGCTGCCACCAATCCAAAATCCATCTCCTTAATGAGTTAGAATGTGACAGGTACGAATTGGGGCAATGCACAATACACCCCAATGCGGGACGTCAGTGTAAACCTTATTCCCTCCACCCTAGAATATAAATACCAATCTGATTTATGTTACCTAATTCTGCCAACTGATGGATAGCGTTCTCGGCGCAGAGCCTGATGTGGTGCATGATCTCCAGAGGGTCTTGCTCGTACCATCCTTCCTGGGGCTGTACCTCTGTTTTATCGATCTGGTACGAAGCGAGTTCTTCTGTACGCTCCGCTTCGTATATCTGTAACGGATATATTACTTGTCAATTGCAATATCAGTAGGTACAAGGAATTATAGATAAAATTAAGGGATTTGTGAGATGTTTGTACTGGCAATAAGTCATCCAGCCATTTCGGAGACGTGTGGACTGAAAGCTCCGACACAGGTGTAGGTCGCTAGCTCATACGACTTTATTTATTGCTCAATCATAAATATAATACGGTAACGGCGTTTTTATCTTACCTCTACAATTTTTTACCAAAATTATTAGTTCCATAAAATAAATTGTGTTTGTCAATTAGTTCAATTCATAACCAAATTCCATTATGTACCCTACAATTGATAATCTTGTCGAAATCCAATTAAATCCAATTAAAAATATACCATATAAAGGAACACAAGTAACTTTATAACAAAAATTAGAATCGACTTAACCAAACTACTGAACTGATTTTGATGAAATTTCTATGAGACCAATATGAAAGTATATGCTTTCAAATAAAAAAAGAATGTTCCAAATCGGTTGATAAATGACGGAGTTCTAAGGTATTTAATTATCGATTTGAACCCTCGATTTTTTTGGGATCCTGTCATCAGATCCTGACTTGGTGCCAATGGGACCACCTGGGATACCCTTTTAAACAAAAAAACAATTTTATGAATCGGTCCAGGTTTCTTCGAATAATCGGGAAATATGTATAAGAAAAAGTAAAGTTTAAAGTACACATGACCGTATGTATACCTTCATCATATACGTGATCGTTAACCTACATCATATACGTATCGGAAAAACCCAATACGCATTCAGTTTCTCCCCTGTTATGGTCAAAAGGCATATTTGGAATTGAGGACACACCCTTTAATATTAGCCTAAGTAAGCACGCAGACTGTGTTCTTGATATGTGATTACATAGTTGGAATAGCGCTTGCCTTTCGAACTTAGATCATGGGATCTAATTTGACGAGTATAATAGTAAATTATTGAGACATGTTGGGGTAAACATGTTCTGGAGTCTGAACCACGTCTAGGCAAGCGTAGTGTGGGAGGAGGAGTTTATCTATCTATCTAATGTGACCACTTTAGATTAACGCTGTTAACCTATCGGGGTTACCATATCACCACCTGCTTTTACAACTTTTACAATTAGCGTTTTCAATCTTCGTTAACGCCTTGGTCTTATTCGTCTACCGAAAACATAGAGCTACCATACCTGTCTGTGTGTAATTAGACAGGTATGAGGTATTGTTGTTTGTTGGGCACAACAATAATAAGGAGAGAGAGAGCCAGCCTTCATCATCATCATCATCCACAGCCCGACTTCACCCGCTGCTGAGTATAGGCCTCCCCAAGTTTGTGCCATCTGTCTGTTTTGGCCAAGAGCTGTCACCAGACTTCAGGATCACCACGAAATATTGCAATGGATAACAACCCCACCACTCACGTCAGTCGCTTCGCCGCTCCAGATGAATGTGCGCATTCTCAGTTGGCGCCTGCGGCCACCCCGCAGGCGCCAACTGAGAATGTTGTAGAGACTACAACACACTCGCCACAGTATTTGTCTTGTCTCCAAACAACTTCGTTAAGAATTGCAATAATCCCAAAAATTTAACCATTCGCCCAAAATTCTCCACACCAGATGTCTTAGCCTTAATTCGCAGGAAATATATTACAAGTCTTGACCTGACCATTGATGTTTTAGAGGAATACTTACGACAAACCTGACAGTCTTAGTGCCATCATCGATGACCCCCACCAAGGACTTCTTGGCGCCATCCTTCACCGGCATCTCGTTATCTGAAATTATAACAAAACATTCATAAAAAAAGGTTTTCCTGTTCACAACGGGTAGTCGAGTCCAGCTAAACTGGATCGTGAATTCTAACCACTATGCAAAAGTGAGTATGTATATATGTATCACAAGTAATATTTATATTGGACTTGCCTCAGATCACATGCAAAGGTAGAGATACAACGCGAAATACCGCATAATAATAATTATTATAAAATCGATGTGATCGATTTGCAGATAGAAAGGATTACTGTTTTAGGGAATTGTGGATAAGGCCGTCAACGGGAATACGTCATTACCATATTTTCGTAAATAGCCTTTGTAAATAATGTAGTATTTCATCTAACAATACGGTCCAATGTCCACGGGGGTTAAAATCCACCGATAAAATGTAACTTGAATCGACAAATTCAGGAATAACAATAACTTTTGTATTTTGTGTATTTGCTGTCTTCGGTAGAATCTGATAAACCAAAATAATCTATCTGTATTGTTCTGGCCTTGCAGAAGAATATATTTTTTTAAAGTACCTCTGCATCGTATGTAATGCTTGAACGATACTGGTAGGTATTTTCACCAAAAAAACTTGGTTCCTTCGACCAGTTAACCTTTCGATCCAGAAAGATCGGGCAACTAAGAGAATCACAAATCGATAACAAATGCAAATGTCTAAAAATCAATCCTACCCAGCAAGTGACTTTTAGGTTAGCTAAAGGTTATTTGTTTACAAACATTTCACATCGAATTTGGCTAAAGTACAGATAGATATTATAACTAGTGAGGGGTTACCCTAAACTGAGATCTCGTTTACTTGCAGTATTTTAAATAACATGCTCTTTTTTATTTGATCTTGACACTATCTCACCTGATGGCCAGTGATGGTGTGGTCGAAAATGGTTGCCTAGAAGAACCTGTTGTCTCTAGACTTAAAGATTCCGAGATTAACGTCCAGAAAAAGAGATTCCAGAAGTGAGTTCTACTCCAGCTAATTAACAGGCGACCCAGTTTAGTTGGACCCAACAACCCGACTTGACATCATGACCCGACCACCCAACCAGTAAAATTACAAGCTTTTTATTAACTTGCAATGTATGTATGTTTGTCCGGGTGTAATCTTGCAAATGAATTTTAAACCCGTTCCCCTCAACCGATTGAGCTGAAATTTGGAATACATTATGTAACTTCGGTGACAATGCAATAATATGGTACCATGGAGGTGGTCTCATGATGGAGATGGATGCTAGACAACGAAACTTCTGAATTGAGTATAGTAGGCTACTAGTGTTTGGGTTCATTTGAATCTGCTTGCGGTTCCGATTATGAATCTTATAAGAGCTTGTTTTGAAAAAGTAAAATAACAGCGCCCGACCACGGACCAACACACAATGCAATATGCAATATGATTGTACGTGACGTCACATCGGGCAGCGATTCGTCTATCAATGCTTTAGTCGTACTAATAATTAAATAGGCAAATACTTAAACTAAAGAAATTCAGATATAATTTTCCATTGAGCCTAGTTAGATAAGCTAAATACCTAGCGATAACGATAAATCCGTCTATAACTAAGCCAATTAAAACTAAGCTAGTTAATTACTAGGACTTGATAGTTCTAATCTATTTATTTAATTTAAAATCATTGTAAATGTTTATGACTTCGACATTAATAAGAAGCACTAAAATGCTTTTAGCATTAAGTCATCCATTTGTACATTTTTCTGTTTGTGCAATAAAGAATTAAAACAAACATTCCTTACGCGGACTGTCCAAGATAAATACAGTCGCCGTGGCCGAAATCGGCTAGGATATCATCATCATCATCTACCAGTTTGATGTCTATTTTTTGATTCTTAAACACGAGATCATTCACTGTGGGCCGCATGAGGGTCAAGGTCGCTCAAAGAGCTACGAAGAGGGCTGCTTCACGCCCTCTGCGAGATCGAATCAGGAAAGAGGATTCGTAGACTTTTTCATTTATTTATTTTCCGCTGTAGGTACATTATAGAACACTAAGTTTTAGCGATAAGACCGCCTCTTGTATTTCTGCGTGTATTGTTTTTTTTTATATTGTTTTTTATTTATATTAAGTGCGATTTACAATAAAGCGTTTTTTATTCTATTCTAAGTTACGTCATATTTAGAATTTATCAATAACAATTGCAATAAATTTAACATTATAGTAGCTCAAACAGACAGGTATCAAGACTAATTATGTTAATATATTAAATAATGTCAAGTTAAAATAATAAAAATGAAACAAAAATCAATTAAACACAGAACAAAATGTCAAATAATTCAATCAATCAATGTCAATACTAAATCGATAATTAATGTTTTGATTAAAAAAAAAAATATCTTACAAATTACGGCCTTGTCATTACGATAAATTATAATAATTGCAAAATGTCAAAAAAATATATAATTAAAAGAAAATAATTGTCAAAATAAAATAACAAAATGAGTTCGCAGAATTAGAATTTAAAAATTGCGGCTGTAAAAGGGCCTTGTCAGTATTGTAAAAAGACAATTAAGTTAAGGAAAATAAAAGGTAAGGAATAATATATATATCTTCAACAGGTCACATTAAAATTAACATCATTTAAAGCTTCTGCCAATGAGTAATAACTTTTTAGATTTACAAAATTTTTTTTTTTTTTTTTCAAATAGATTATTACTTACCATTCGCGGACGCTTTTTAACATTGTGACATGACGTGTTTTGCGTTGCATTTAGTATTTATTTTTTCAGCAACGTCAAGACCCTCCTGGTTGCATATAACACTAGGGGCGACAACGATGCGTAATCGTATTTAGTGCATAAAAATGTTTAAGAAAGTATTCAAATCAAACATACATACAAATACATGTTTAGTCGCAAATTACGTTTAAGAATCGTTATGCAAGCCGAGCTAGATAATTATCCGTCAATCTGACTATACCTAATTATAACATGTATTGGTTATATATAACCTTTGCGGTTTTCACCATGATACTCAGTATCTCGTTACATTATAACTTCGCTCCGAACTGAAATCTCGCGAGTCTCCCATAAAAACATAAAAAATAATTGTAATCTTTGACTATCAAAATAGTGCCACGAAAGTAACCAACTTACTTGACCTACAGTTTCATTCATATTACAGGTAACGGGAGTTCATGTAAATTGGTTTTACTCTTTTGGGGCAGAAATTGCAGTTATTCTGGCTTTCAGACTTTTGCCTATATTTGAGTCACTAAAGCTACACTCATACCAAATTTCAGCACTGTAGGGTCATTGGTGTTCCCTGTGAATTTTGTCAAAGTTCAGTTTTTATTATGGCGAATAACATAAAAACTACAAGTTTAAAACCAAAAATAAAAACGGGGTCGATATGTACTCACAAAGACCTTTTATTAGACGTAGCCACTTGACTGGATAGTCCCATTTTGGTTTTTTTAACCCCTCCACATTTATAGCTCCAAATTTCACAATGATCGGATAAACGCTTCGAAAGTTATCCTCGGACAAACAAACATACATACATACAACGCCGATATGCCCAAGTTGATTTAGAGATCTTGCTTCGCTCGATCAATTATAAATGTGAAAGTTTTGCTGTTTGTTTATTTATTTGTTTGTTTGTTACTCAATCACGTTGTAACGGCTGAACCGATTTAGATGAAATTTGGTATATACATACGTAGATTATAACCAGGATTGCCATATAGCCTATGTGGCAATCCTGGTTATACCTTATATCTCATAAATCAGTTCCCATGGGATAAAAATGGGGTGTCAAGTCAAGTTGCGAGTTTAGTTTAGTTTTAGAGTTTAGTTTTAGCTTTATTGCTAGGTTACCTACACATTTAGGAGTGTAACGCGTACAAAGTCGCGGGCAACAGCTATTAATTAATAAAAAGATTTGTAACTTTGTTTAGCGATAGGATCGCCCATTATGCTTACATTTTTTGTTATCTGTGTTGTGTCTAGCTTGTTAGGTATAATTATGCGTTATCTTTTAGATGTAAGTTTGGCTCGATAAATAAAATTATCTAAACGGAACCAAAATTTTCGTAATTCTAATATTACTCTTATTACGATCAATAAAGTCAGCATCGCATTTCAATTACGACCATGGAAATCATATTATTACCTATAATATGGAAGGTTACGTACGACAAACGTTACATTGACAGGAGAGAACGAGGAGTCCTCTCATCTTGTGTTCAAAAATTAATTTGATTTTTAATTACGTTGATTATTATATAGAACTTCTGCTGGGCTATCATGGGCCGCCCTAGAAAAGTTTATCTCTACAGAAGAATGAAGCAACGTGATGACATTTCAGCGTAAAGTAGAAACATTTCTATTTCCGTACAAATGATTTTACTCAAATCTCCTTTTGATTAATTTTCAAATCTAGTAAAGTTACGCTTTAAACCGGCCGACCCAAAAAGATCAAGTTACCACACTAATATTATAAATGCGAAAGTTTGGATGTTTAAATAAAATAAAAATTAATAAATATTGCTGGACATTTCACACAGCGCTATCTAGCCCCAAACTAAGCAGAGCTTGTACTTTGGGAACCAGATGACTGATAGAATACTTATATATTTTTTTTTGTATAAACATACTTATAATATATAGAGAAACAACCAGACCCCGAACCAATATCTGTAAATCATGCAAACATTTTGTTCCGCGGCGGGAATCAAACCCGCTATCTCCTGCGTCTAAGCCGACTATTCACCCACTACACCACGGAGGTCGTTTCTTTGTTTGTTACTCAATCACGTAAAAACGGCTGAACCGATTACAATGAAATTTGGTATGAACGTAAATCATAACCTGGATTACCACATAGGCTACTTTTTATCCCATAAATAAGTTCCCATGGGATAAAAATGGGATGTCAAAGTTTATATATATATATTTACAGCCCCAGAACAACGCGGGCAAAGCCACTGGCAACAGCTAGTCTTAGATAAATATAAAAAGTCTAACTGCGTAAATATTAAAGATACTTAGCTCGGCTTACATAACGATCCCTAAACGTATTTAGCGACTAAACATGTTTAAATTTGACGTATTTGTATGGATTGACCACAAAATACATTTAGGCATCGTTAACCCTATGTGTTAATGACTATTTCCTACAACTGTTAGCCTACCTATAAAACCCGAGCGGTGAATAGTAGGAAAATACATAATGTAAGTGGGCAGGAAAATGCACGAAGCCCTATTACAGTCCCCTTGATTAGTTACGATTGAACTACTAGCTTGATCTGGTATAACAGGATCTCTGAATATTTTTCTATATCAGTTCTTTGATCGAGTGTCGACAGAAGTGAAAACTTGAACAATTACGAGATACTTAATATACAGAGGTGTCAGCAACGGTAACAGTGTCGTGAGTTCAATGGTTTTTTCCCATCTCAAAAAATGCCCAACGCGCCTAAAGAAGTTTTCCCATCAATTATTTGACTGACTCCGTGGCGCAGTGGGCGTATAGCCGGCTGAGACGCAGGAGGTAGCGGGTTCGATTCCCGCTGCGGAACAAATGTTTGCATGATCTACAGATATTTGTTCCGTGTCTGGGTGTTTTTCTATATATTATAAGTATGTATTTACAAAAAAAAGTATATAAGTATTCTATCAGTTATCTAGTTCCCATAGTACAAGCTCTGCTTAGTTTGGGGCCAGATAGCGCTGTGTGAAATGTCCAGCAATATTTATTTATTTATTTTTATTTATAAGAATCACTTCAGGTCAATTTTCTACGGTGGATTAGCAAGCTGAAGTGGCAGTTTGTTAGCCATAAATACCGAAGAACCGACAACCGTTGGGGTATACGCATTCTTGAGTGGAGATGGAGACCGCGTCTTCGCAAAGAAGTGTGGGGTCTTAAAGTAAAATCCCGTAATTAAATCTAGATACAATCTCAATTCCTGCCTATGTAGCAATCGACGTACCAACTGAAAGGTTAACATGCAGCATCTATAGATAGACTGTTGCGAATGAAAGTTAAGTGTCATGATCACAAGAAATAAATTAAGAATCTTTGAAGTGAATGTTCTTTAGGCGCGTTGGGCATTATTTGAGGTGGGGAAAAACCATTGAACTCGCGACACTGTTACCGTTACCGAATCCTCAGTATGTATCTCGTAATTGTTCAAGTTTTCATTTCTGTCGGCACTCCCAGGGTGCCTTTTTTATAGATCGAGCGAAGCGAGATCTCTAAATCAACTTGGGCAAATCGGCGTTGTATGTATTATGTATATTCGTTCGTCCGAGGATAACTTTCGAAGCGTTGATCTGATAATCGTGAAATTTGACACATACATAGTGATGGCACAATTTTGGTGTGACATAATGAGCTTAAAATGTTGGGGGGGTTATTGAGATATTGGGGTTCTAGAGGAGTGAAAAAAATAGACTATTAGGTCAAATGGGACGTCAAATTAGGTCTTCATTAGTACATTTAGACTCCGTTTTTATTTTTAGAAAAGCTCTTATAGTTTTTGAGTTATTAGCCATATTAAAAACTGAACTTTGACAAAATTCACAGAGTACACCAGTGACCCCACAGTGCTGTAATTTGGTATGCGTGTAGCTTAAGTAACACAAATATAGGCAAAAGTCTGAAATCCAGAATAACTGCAATATGAACCCAAAAAAGTATAACCACAAAACATGAACACGTTACCTGTAATTTGAATGAAATTGTAGGTCATGTTAGTTGGTTGTTATATTTCGTGGCACTATTTTTTTTTATTAATTAAATTTGGTACATAAAACAGAATACAACCAATAAAAATAACAATATTAAGATATACAATGGTTATGAGCTAGATGGTATCCTAAAAACATGCGTACACATCACGCATTTTGACAGTCAAAGATTACAAATAATATTTTTTTGTTTTAATTGGAGACTCGCGAGATCTCAGTTCGGGGAGAACCACTAGTTATTTTAAATCAACATTGGTAAATAGATTATTATACTAATTGGAGATGATTATGATTGATAATACAAAATAATGAAGCTAGATTTAAAATAGCCTTGGACAGTGTTGAAGGAAAACCTACTGTTTGAAATTACGCTATTACAGAGAAACACGTGGATACAAATACTACACTCGAACGCAACTTCATTCTCTCTTCCTATTCGTGGTTTACCGTTACTAGGATTATCGCACGCTTACACTTCTTCACATAAAATAATATGCACTTGTTTCTCTGCGGTCATGTGTTCAACCGACCTCAATAATCAAAGTGCTCTGGCAGACAACATCACACGCACGCATACTGCCTCATTCTGTAACATGAATGTGACGTAAGCTCACGATGATCCAAATTACGGTAAAACCGAATAGGAGGCTGTATACAATGTGGGTGGAAAACAATGAAATAATATATCAGTGCAATAACTGATATCGTTCCTTCTTGTGCAATCTTCCATATTAGTTACAGTTTAAAAACTCGTTAACTATGTATGCCTTAAGTCATAAAAACAGTCTTTATGACTAAGCCTTCAATAAAGAGGTCATAGAGGGAAAAACTTGAATGCAAATAACGGAATCGTTTAGAGTGACAAGTAACTTTTTAACAAAATATAACCTCCTTCAGATTTTAGTAATTAGAAAAAAAAAGTGGCCCTCAAAGTAGTGCCGACAGAAGTGAAAACTTGAATAATTACGAGATTCTTATATACAGGGGTCGGTAACGGTAACAGTGTTGCGATTTCAATGGTTTTTCCCATTTCAAAAAAATTAGGCCCAAAGCGCCTAAAGAAATTTTCACTTTAGGTTATTTTCTCAAAAATTGAGGGTTGCCCTCGATTGTTTTTGGATCCCATCATCAGATCCTGACTTGGTGCTAATGGAACCAACTGAGAAGGGACCCTTTCAAAAAAATTAATTTCTCGAATCGGTCCAGGCGTCTTCAAGTAATCGGGGAATATACATTAAAAAATCGTTTAAAAATGAGGCATAAACTCAACAATGGGAAGATCTTCTCAACCGCCGACAAATATGAATAAAATGCTCTGCCCGCGGTCCACAACGGTAATTTGTGTTTAAATCAATTAAACATAAAGTTGATGTTAATAAAGCGATCAAAAAAGTCTAGTGAAACGAGAGTAGCCTTGAAAGTCCTTGGATCATAGTTATAGTAAGGTGTTGTTATTAAGTACTCACGTAAAGCGGTAAATAAAATGAAAACAGACATTAATCTAATCATAAACCAAACGATAACACTATCAAAAAATTTCTGAGTATGCCTGGTTGATCAAGCAAAGCGAGATCTCCAAATCAACTTGGGCCGATCGGCGTTGTATGTATGTTTGTTTGTCCGAGGATAACTTTCGAAGCGTTGCTCCGATTCTTGTGAAAATTGGTATATAGGTGTGATATTGGAGTTCAAGAGGGGTAAAAAAAACAAAATGGGACTATCCGGTCAAATGGCAAGTCTAATGAAAGGTCATCAGTCAGTGACAGTATCAGTTTCGACCCCGTTTTTATTTTTAGTTTAAACCTTGTAGTTTTAAAGTTATTAGTCATAATAAAAACTGAAGTTTGACGAAATTCACAGGGTACACCAGTGACCCCACAGTGCTCAAATTTGGTATGCGTGTAACTTTAGTGACACAAATATAGGGAAAAGTCTGAAATCCAGAATAACTGCAATTTCTACCCCAAAAAAGTAAACCAACTCACATGAACTCCCGTTACCTGTAATTTGAATGAAACTGTAGGTCAATTTAGTTGGCTATTCATTCTGTGGCACTATTTTGATAGACTACAATTATTTCTTTTGTGTTTATGGGAAGCTCGCGAGATCTCAGTGCTGCGCGAACCACTAAGAAAATAATAATTTAAAAATCGTATAAGCTCGTTGCTAGAGTGGGAGTTTTTAGACCACCTTAAGGCCTTCGATATAGCTTAATAACCGGGACCACTAAAGTGCCCTTCGTACTTGTAAGTGTAGTATTTGTAAAATCACAATTATAATTCGATTAGTACGTACACGCGAACTTTCTATCACAACTAATTATACATATCTCTAGAGAATAAACTCAAGTTGTAGAAAACGAGTTTAGAAAACAGCAGAACCAAATAATTCATAATAGAAATCTTTAGCACATAGAAATATAATGCTTTTGTCAATGTATGAAGATAATAAATAGTTTAAGTCCGAATACTGGCCCTTGGGGCAGTCCTTTTCAAAGTTAATCTGACTATGTTCGCTTTGTTGTAAAAATAAGCTTGTATATTTTACATGTACTATTTACTATACCTAGATTCAAAACGATTTATTCGTTACTGCGTGATTGAGGAACAAACATCTATCTATAGCCTTACTTAAGTACCAAGTAGGGAGGAGGGAGGTATAGGTATGCCATCATACAGGTCAATCCTAGTTTGGGTACCTATGTTTTTCATCCTGAATTGTATTATACCTAGTAAACCATTGTAATTTTTGTTTGTGAAATTCTGAAGTTTGTTGTTGAATAAATAATTTGTTGTTTTTTTTTTGTTGAAGTAGGTAGTACTAACGTTGATACTAATATCTATCAGATTTTAGTATTCGTATTAGTAGATTTTTGTAGAAACGACTATTGTGGCGCGGTGGTCGAGTAGCCAACAGAGACGCAAGTGGTCGCGGTTTCCATTCCCTATCCGAGCGATTTGCATGATCTGCAAATATTTATTCCGTGTATGGTACTCGTAAGTTTTTTTAGTTCCTACAAAACCCACGATACAAGGAATCCTAGTCTAGGGTCAGTCAGGACTATGTGTTGGTATTCATTTATTCAATAGTAATTATTTGACGACCTCCTGGCGGGTTCGATTCGCACTGCGGAACAAATGTTTGCATGATCTACAGATATTTGTTACGAGTCTGGATGTTTTTCTATATAATATAAGTATGTATTTACAAAAAAAAAGTATATAAGTATTCTATCAGTTATCTGGTTCCCATAGTACAAGCTCTGCTTAGTTTGGGGGTAGATAGCGCTGTGTGAAATGTCCAGCAATATTTATTTATTTATTATTATTATTAATATAGATAACTAAAATAGTCTAATAACGAACGGCTTTAACGTCTTATCAACCAGTCAACCTTTTGATGTCCGGTGACTTAGCTTTATCTAACTAAAGCATAAACATAATCTAGAATTCTTGGGTAAAGAGATACTAAAGATTACATTTAATCTCTATTAATTTGTTAGAATTTTCCATTTCTTGTTTTATTACTTTTATTTAATTAGCTTAGTATAGTAATTTAATAAAATACGACTTTGCTAATGTATTTTAGAACTTTCTTAATTCGTTTTTCGTAGGTATAGTTTTTTCTGTCAAAATATAACCTTTAAAACGACCAATTAACCTTCAACAGTCATGTTATTGTACTGCTTTGCCATATTTATATTAAAACAAGTGTTATGACGTTTCATTCTTAAATAAAGTATTATGTGAAACGTTTTTTTAAATATTTCATATTTAACTTACAAGAATGTTTAATATATCTTTAGGATAAGCATATATAATAACCTATCTACTTCTATATAATCTATACTTAGATTTATATAGTATATATATATATATACTTAATAAGGGCTGGGCTAATATTTAGATGAGTTAACATCCTTTGACGTTGTTTATGTACGGGCGTTATCAAAATGCTCAAATAAATCCATAGCGTTTTCCGGGAGTGAAGTGTAGCAAGGTCAAATTTAGTCCTTTCCCGCAACGACCTTGGTGTTTTTTATGATAAAACACGCATACGTTTAGGCTTTGCTGGCATCCGGATAAACAGTGCAGCCTAACTATATCAGTCACTTTATTCAAAACTATAAAACCGTAAAGAAATTATTAAATTACAAAAATAAATGTAAGCTTTTGCATTTCCAAAATATTCCCAATCACAAATTATTACTAAGTAACTCTATAAACAAGTAACTTTTTGCAAAAATATAACCGACTTTAAAAAACCGAATCGATAATAAATATCACAGTGAAGCAAAATACACAATTCCGTTTACTTGGATAACATATTTTTTCAGTTATTTTGATTTAAAAACAAAACTACAGAACCGAATTTGATTAAATTTAACTATGCAAATAAAAAAATCCTAATCGGTTGATAAAAAGCGGAGTTCTGAGGTAACAAACATTTTAAAAAAATACAACCGAATTGAGATCCTCCTTTCTTTTGTTTATAAATTACCTTAACATTCGTCCTTCGAGCCGGAACTTATGTAGGTACTTAATATGAAATTATTTATGGGAAAATTGGTCGATAATGATTCTACTGGAAGAATTAAGTTTGTGACGTCAGGAAAGGGAAAGCCCCTGGGTCACCTTGATAAGATATACGTAAAGATATGTAGGGCATAGAGGCAAACGAGATTTACAAAATTTTTATTGTAGTTTATTTTTCTTCTGCTTTTTAGCAGAAGTTACTCAACATACAAGGGCAGTGGAACAATATAAAAAAACTAGTATTCTACCTTCTTCCATTTTCAAATAACAAAAATAACTACACACAAAAACTTATCACATGACACAGTACTTGCTGAAAGAAAATTTGTTTCAGCGGGAAAATCGAATTTAGAACGAAACGCGCGCGTTCCCGCGCAAATTGGCAGTTACACTGAGGAGGCGCGGCGGCGGCAGCAAACGGCGAGTCACACCCACGGCTACTCTTATCACTCGTGACGTATATGTTATCCATAAATTAAAGCATACCCATACCAAACTGTTTATATTCTTTAATTACGTCAGATAACCGTTTTAGGGCTTTATTAGACGTAAAACCGAAAATTATATCGATCGCGTCAACCTTTTTGCACTGGAATGGAATGCACAAAGATCTAATTCATGCTTTATTGAAAAATTGCATATTTACGTAATATTCGTGAACTGCAGTTAAATTGCAACGATATCACTTCATTCGATTGAGGAAAACGGCATTCTAAACACTATTTTAGTGATACAACCGGTATCCTGTAACTGGTTTGTTCAAAATACGAGAAAAAACGAAAACATACCAATTATATTGCGATTATTTGCGAAAAAACATCACTCGAGATGTCGTGGTTCGATCAAGGATATTTATTTCAGTGCTATATTTTTCTTTACGATCGTTAACGTTAAATTTTAACATGTAACAAAAACTATGAAATAAACAAACTAATTACTTACGACGCAGATTTTTACGCTTCCTCTTAATTAGCTTCTCAGTACTCATTCTAAAACACAAAACACTAATAATTTTAATAACAGAATTAAACAATACGACACCTGCATACGGAAGACGAATGACTAAATATCGGTGAGATGATTACAATTGAGTAATGAAGGATCGAAATAGATCCATAAAGTACTGCCAAATTCGCTTGGGAATAAATTAAAGTCATATGAACGAGGTGTCAATGGACCTAAGTCAACGGACGTAGACGTGAATGTTTTTTAATGAGGCAAAACGATGTTATTCATTGATGAAGAATAATGTTTAAATATCCATGTTAATTTATAGATCAACGGTCACACGTGCTTACGATTATAGCCAAAGGTCAAATATTGTTTTGGTAAACAATGAAGGAAATCTAAACAAAGTCTAGAGGAGAGCAAACATTTATGACATTTCCTGGAATTTTATCGCGGTCCTTGTAATCTAGTATACATGGCATGTGTGGCCGACCAGGGTGCTCAATTTAAAAATAAATTAATTAGACCTGAAAGGTGGACTAAGATCTTCCCCGACTGGCAACCCACAGGACGACGGCAACGAGGCAGACCACGAAAACGTTGACGTGACGATCTGGATGGGTTGCACTCTAACTGGCAGGAGATTTCTAGAGAACGCAAGGAATTGAAGGAAATGGGGGAGACCTTTGCCCAGTAGTGGGACAGTAAAGGTCATTAAAAAAAATTATGGACATTTCCACATTAAAAGGACACCAAATATAAATTAAGTCTACCTGGGTGCAACATCAATCAATATCTTTATGCGTACAATCATAAAAGTACTTAAAGATATTTATATCATACGAAGACAAGTAGTAGGGAAAGTACAGTTTAATTCCGATAAAAAGGAACAAAGTAGGACACAATGACAACATTGTTATGTCATTTTTAATAGCAGATGTTCCAATGTTAAAAGAGCACGATGCTATCATAAAAACATAATAGTTGGTAATTGTAAAGATCGTCTCATGTTGAGACTGGCTTACATAATATATGACGCTGATGCCCAGAAAATGTACTCACACTCGCAGAAGAAACCTGTCGCAACAAATCAAAGACGTGAGAAAAAAGATACTAATAAACAAACGAATTTTGCTTTGCTTTGACCTTTCGCATTTTTATTGCGACTCTGCAATACTTACATACGTCAAAAGATTCTTCATTATAACGACTTGAGCAGCAAAATATATTTTGGTAATTAGCAAAAAAATTGTGGAAGTGACCATTTCCAAGTTCAATACTAATATTGACACAGAACATTTGACACACTTCGATTGCAAGAATTCCGTCGAAGATTTTCAATTCCTTGAATCCTTGAGTACTATGATTTTTACGCGTTGGTATTGCTTTTTTTGCAAGCAAGTTTTATTTGGCAAGAGATATTAGACTCCTACGCGCGTCACGACATATTTTCGCATGCGGAAAATACTTTTACAGTCTTTGTCTTTGTGATCTTATTATTACTATGGGACACAAGGCCTTTTTCGAGGACAGTGAAAAATAAAATGTATGTAATTTCGAAATTCCTAATTATTTTTAAAGCAATCAAACTTTAATTGATTAATCAAAGGAATCGAGAATTTTCTTTCATTTTCTCGACGCGTTTATTCTGTTTTGCTGTACGCACATAAGTTATGTTTTTAGCCAGATACAATTTTTGATAAATTATGTTTTTGTATTTTAAATGCTTGTTACGTGTAATATAAAACAATAAATAAAAAATACAATAACGAAGTTAAAGATCCTTTAGATTTTTTCAAGTACAGAAAGCTATTTAGTAACCCCCTTGTCGGTTCAAAGATATATATATTTTTATTAAATCATTTTAATAATGAACACTTTATGTGTATAGACTTTAGAGGAAATCTATATTTTGGTAAAATATTTGGAATTATTAGGTATGCCTCTACACTTTTTTATTCCAATCTTAAAACATGGTAAGGTAGGTTCAGAAAGGCAATTAGGTACATACTCACTGCCCACTATTGTTAGTTTAACATTATCTGTGGACAACGGTGCTAATTATACCAACGTATATAGGTAACGTGAACAACGTATATTGGAACGAAGTTCCTTATCGCGCGTTGTGAAAGGGGGCTAGACGGAAAAAATTCTTACGAAAAGTTGTCAGGACACTTTTTGCCATAGTAAGCTATTGTAAGCTGTGCGGCGTCGCATGTTTCTCTGTCTGTCTCTCTCTCTTATAGAAAGCAAGCCAGATATTTCGGCGTCGCATGTTTCTCTGTCTGTCTCTCTCTCTCTTATAGAAAGCAAGCCAGATATTTTCATTTCTATTTCGCATTGAACAGTGTGGTGTCGCGACGATTATTTTTGTTGAGTGTATACAGGCTTTTTGTAAATAATAAATAATATTTTTTATTAACGGAAGGAATTATGAAAGGAACTACGTTCCATCCGGGTGTCCCTTGACACCTCTCAAGTTTTTTTATATAATAAGCCTAGTAATGTTTAAGTATAATTGTTTGCATAAATAATTATCTTGAATCTTCGTTGTCTCATACATAAAATTATTGATCGAGCGAAGAGAGATTTTTCCGAGGATAACTTTAGAAGCGTTGATCCGATCATCGTGAAATTTGATACATAGGTAGGTAGTGATGGCACAATTTTGGTGTGACTAAATGACCTGTGGGGGGGGGATATTGGGATTCAGAGAGTTAAAAAAAATGAAAATGAGACTATAAGGTCAAGTGGGACGTCAAATGAAAGGTGTTTATTAGTACATTTCAACCCTGTTTTTATTTTTAGTTTAATTCTTGTAGGTTTTGGGTTATTAGCCCTAATAAAAACAAAGACAAAATTCACAGGGTACACCAGTGACCCCACAATGCTGAAATTTGGTATGCGTGTAGCTTTAGTGACACAAATATAGGCAAGTCTGAAATCCAGAATAACTGCATTTTGTACCCCAAAAAGGAGTAACCAAATAACATGAACTCCCGTTACCTGTAATTTGAATGAAACTGTAGGTCATGTAATGTGGTTGTTTATTTCGTGTCACTATTTTGATAGTCAAAAGTTACGAATAATATATTTTTGTTTTTATGGAAGACTCGCGAGATCTCAGTTCGGGGCGAACCACTAATAAAGTAAATTAATTAATAAATAAATATTGCTGGACATTTTACACAGCGCTATCTAGCCCCAAACTAAGCAGAGCTTGTACTATGGGAACTAAATCACTGATAGAATACTTATATACTTTTTTTTCTAAATACATACTTATATATATAGAAAAACACCCAGACACGGAACAAATATCTGTAGATCATGCAAACATTTGTTCCACGGCGGGAATCGAACCCGCCACCTCCTGCGTCTCAGCCGGCTATTCGCCCACTGTGCCACGGAGGCCGTCATATATATATCTTATGATAATCTTGTAGATTAGGTGTCTAGCATATTCTATATTCTTCCTCGTATGTTTTTTGGTAGTATTTGAAAAAAAAACTTGGCAATGGCTTTTCTACCCATGACGTCATAACGTAGAATCACTAGTAGTGTATTTTATCTATGTTTGTTAAACTGTGCCAAAGATGCAGGCAATTAAGATTTTTTTGCAACTATGCTGTAATGAATGGATTTGAATTGTTGGCAGTATTATCGTACTGGTATGTGTTATGAATAAAGATCGTATAAACGGATGCATATTTACCCAAAGTTAAAAGTTGGCTACTATGGAAAGAACTTTTTTCATCGAAAAAAATCACGTGATTCCGGGGTCAACAAATTTATCATGTGTTACTTTTTTTTTATTTATTTATCTATATAACCAAGACAACCCTTAAAGCTGCATAGGTTTTTATGGTATATCATTCATCCCTCATTATAGTCTAAAGAAATACACATTCTATGAAAAACACGCATACTTTGGCACATAGGTATATTAGGTATACATAATGCCTTGTTACAAAGTAATGTGGTTGCTTTTCCCTACTTTTACTGTCAGTGAATTTTGACAAAGAGAAAACAACCTTGTAACAAGTGTCAGATCGGGCCTATAAATAATAAATAAATAAATAAATAATAAAAGCATTTATTAAGGAACAACAAATATACAGTCATGTGTACAGTTTAAAACGATGATGCCTGTATTAGTATGAATACTGTGTTACAGACACCAACGCCCTCCTCCTATATATCTATGAGTTCCAATCAGGTAAATGGTACATTATCATAAAACTAAACTAAAAATACTAGTTATTCTCCAACAGACCAGAAGGATCTGTGTGGGTGGATGTATTTGTGAGTGTGTGTGTGAGTGTGTGCGTGTGTGTGTGCGTGTGTGTGTGTGTTTGTATGAGGGTGTATGTGTATGTATGTGTGTAATGGAGTGTGTGTTTTTGTGTGTAGGCACTATTTGGGAATCTTTAGGAGCTCCTCAGTATCTTCGTAATTTAAAGATTTAAGCCACTCTAGACATTTAATCTTACATTTGTTGTGGGGTAGCGGGTAAATGTTAATTTCCTTGTTAACTCTGTTGTACAAGGAAGAGCTAATAAAAAAGAAGTGACGACTTGCCACTGCTGTACGTCGTTGAGCTATTTTGCAAACTTTATCTGCTCTCCGTTTCGAATGTTTCAGGTTAGGGTCATAGAACAACTGAGAGTGCTTGCGAAGAATAGTTTGCAAAATGAATGTTTGCCGAACTGTGGGGACTGAACAGATCGAGTAAAGCTCAGTAGTAGGGAACCAGATAGGTTTTTTATTCATCACTTTAAGAACAGCTCTCTGAGCCCTTTCTAGTCTTAGCATCGAGGTTTTAACTGAGCCACCCCAGGAAGTGATGCAGTACGCTATGATGGATTGGGCTAGTGCCAGGTAGATGATTTTTATGGATTTTAGGTCAATAACTGTTCTTAGAGTTTTGAAAACGAATAACAGCTTTCTTATGCGGGATACTGTTGAATCTATCTGCTTCTTCCAATTTAGAGCGTTGTCAATCATGACGCCAAGATATTTGAGACAAGATGTTTGCTCTATGTGCGTACAATTGCAAGTGGTGGGGACTGCATCTCTTGAACAAACATGGGCACATACAGATAGAGAGGAAGGTGAAGTGGATAGATTGGGAGTGAAAGCAATAAATTTACTTTTGGATATGTTAAGGGTGAGAAGGTTTGTGCGTAGCCAGTCCATAACAAATTTAAGGGCATTTTCAGAGAAATCACAAACTTCTGGCCAGCTCCTACCATGGACCAAGAGAGCCGTGTCGTCAGCGTATGTGATTATCTTACAGTTAGGGAGATGTAAATTACAAAGCTGGTTTATATATAATAAGAATAAAGTAGGTCCGAGAACACTACCTTGTGGAACGCCAAAAGATACGTGTTCTTCTCCGCTCTCGAAATCATCTATCTTTACATATTGTGTACGATTTTCTAGGTAGCTACTGAACATGTTCAGAGCGACACCTCGTACGCCTATATGTTCCAACTTGTATAGAAGTATAGGGACCGAAACAGTGTCAAAAGCTTTGGATAGATCCAAGAAAATACCTATGGTTTTGAGTTTTTTATCGAAGTTTTTAACAACAGAGTCTGTCAATTCCAGTACGGCATCATCTGTGGATTTTCCACTCCTGAAACCAAATTGGTTTGGTGACAAGACGTTGTTTTCTTTAACGAAGTTAATTAATCTCTTATTAAGAATTTTTTCAAAAATCTTCGATAAAACGGTCAATACTGATATAGGTCTGTAATTAGTGACTCTGTCTCGGTCTCCAGACTTGAAAATTGGATGCACTACTGCTTTTTTAAAAACACTAGGAAAGACTCCGGAAGAGAGGGCAGAGTTAAAAACATATGAAAGCACAGGAACAAGGGTTTCGCGGGCAGATTTAATCACAGTAGTAGAGATGCCGTCCCATCCCACAGCACACTTGTCCTTTAGGTTTAAGATAATATTATTAATCTCAGTGTTGTCTGTACTAAAGAGGACCATCGAATGTACAGTGGATTGGCTTAGGTCATAGGTAGACTGAAAAGGTGTTATTGAAGCCTTATTGGCGTTTAGTATATCCGAAGCGAGGGATTTTCCCACATTTGCAAAAAATGTGTTAACAGAGTTTACGGAAGATAAGGGACTATGACACAGTTTTAAAAGATGCGATGGGCTGGATTTTGATTTATTCAAGTTACCGATTTCCTTGATGATGTTCCATGTGGCTCTTGGATTTTTCCTCGCCTTCTGAATTTCTTGTTGATGATATTCTTGTTTAACTTTTTTTAAAAGGCGGTTGCAGAAATTACGGTATCGGAAATAGATGATTTTAGGAATGTTATTTTCTGGATTTTTCTTAAATATTCGATACAGCTTATCTCTGTGGCGTATGCATTTTAGAAGACCAGGAGAGATCCAGGGTTTGATAATGCGTTTCCGACTGGGGATAGATGACTTGATACAATGGGTTTTTATGACCGTGGAAACAACATTAACTAAGGAATCAGCTATTATATCAGGGTCGCTAGAATTAAATATAAAAGAAAAGTCGGTATTTTGTAGATCTTTAACGATTTCCGGAATATTATTACGATAGGTATGACGGTTTGTGAAATTATGTTTTTCCTTAGTACTGCAATACAACAGAAGAGGCAAATGATCAGTAAGTGGGGTATCAAGGACAAGTGCGGTTGCCGGATTTGAAGTCCGAAGAATTATATGATCGAGGCAATTTCTATCTCGAGTAGAGATAAGGTGCGCTGGCAGCATAGCGTGTGAAGCTACCAGGTTTAAATAATCGTCTGCTGAACAGTCGTGGTTTGTAGGTAATAGATTGATGTTTATATCTCCAATGATAACAGCGGTTTTATAAGAACTTAGTGTATTTAACATGGTGTCCAGGCTTTGTAGAAAAGGAGTCAAGTTTTTATAGGACGGAGATCGATATAACGCTATTACCGCAATGCTGTCGGTAAATTTAAGAGTAATGCAATTTGCGTCATTGAAGTCAGGAGTATCAACATTACAATTCAAGTTATTTCTAATGTAAACAACCACGCCATCGTTTTGGTTTCTAAAGGAGGATACATGATGAGTAAAGTCTGGAAGCGAAGGAATGTACGAAGATTTACTCAGCCAACATTCTGAGAGGACAATCACATCAAGATTTAGGTTAATTCTTTTTAGGAGAATGAGAAGGTGGTTAAAATTGCAGTTTATACTCCGTATGTTAGCATGAAGAATTTTTAACCCAACACTATTACTGTTAACATGAAGAGTTACATCTTCTGGTGAACAAATATTTGATTCCGACACAGAAACTTGTTCAATGTCATTATAAAGCATATTTATGTCATCCATAATGAGTGTGAAAGTTTAACAAGGGATCTTTCTGAGTCAAGAGAGCTGGCTTTTTAATTAAGTAGGAAGATCTATGGGGATGCCTAAGGAATATGTGTGTTTGTGTATATGTGTGCATGTAGAGTGTAAGTAGAATGGGACAAAGTGAATTACTTTTGCAACTAACTAACTATATCCCGGAATATTATTTTTAATAAATATATCCTAAGAAGCCGCTTCCATAATTTGTTAGTCAAAAATAAACTTTAGGTAAATATGCATACGATTATCCGATCACTAGTTATGAATGAAACTAGTGGTTCGCCCCGAACTGAGATCTCGCGAGTCTCCCATAAAAACAAAAAAAATATTATTTGTACCTAATCTTTGACTAGGCCAGGTGAAGGTGGCGGGATGAGCTAAACTCCTACCTCAAGGATTGGCCCCTACTTGCAATCAACAGAGACGAGTGGAAAGAGGGAAGGGAGGCCTTTGCCCTGCAGTGGGACACAACAGGCTTATAATAATAATAATAACAATAATCTTTAGACTATATAAATAGTGCCCCGAAATGAATAACCAAATAACTTGACCTACACTTTCATTCAAATCATAGGTAACGGGAGTTTATGTTAATTGGTTACTCTTTTTTGGGGTAGAAATTGCAGTTATTCTGGATTTCAGACTTTTCTCTATATTTGTGTCACTAAAGCTACACGCATACCAATTTTCAGCACTCTGGGGTCACTGGTGTACCCTGTGAATTTTGTCAAAGTTGAGTTTTTATTATGGCTAATAACTTAAAAACAACAAGGTTTAAACTAAAAATAAAACGGGGTCGAAATGTACTCACAGAGACCTTTTATTAGACGTGCCACTTGACCCATTTCCCCAAGTCCCATTTCGTTTTTTTTACCCCACTTGAACCCCAATATTTCAACAATGTTCCAATATTTTAAGCTCATTTAGTCACACCAAAATTGTGTCATCACTACCTACCTATATACCATATTTCACGATGATCGGATAAACGCTTCGAAAGTTATCCTCGGACAAACAAACATATAAACATACATACAACGCCGATTTCCACAAGTCGATTTAGAGATCTCGCTTCACTCGATCAATCAGGTACCTACTTACACTTAGTTACCAGGTATCTGTCTGGGAACCGTTTTTATTTCCAGTAGGTAGGTACCTACATATTTATTTATATAGACAATCTGTTCTGAGCAATGAGTCTTATGCAAAAGATTGAAGTAAGGAAACGTACCCATAGTACGTGACTTTCAGGGGGGGGGGCGGGGGGGATTAGGTTTTCGTCACGTCAATATCCACTAGGGAAATATCGCGCTTTTTCGAGCTATATTCAAATATGGTGCGCAGCGTTTAGCGCTTTTTAAACTTGTTACAGGTGTGCACGTACTTTTGGAGTCACGCGACAAGCACCGTATTAATAAAGACAAATATGAGCCAAATTATTATTCTTTAGACTTTCTGTTTGCAAAAAAATATTTAAAACCATCTTTATGAATTACTACGTGAAAACCAGAGGGGGATGGGGGGGTTATTAGCACGGGTGGTCACCGAAGGGTGGAGGGGGAGTGTTTTTTTTTTTAATATGGTCACGTAGTATGGGTACATTTCCTAAGTACCTAGTTACTCAAACCTTTTGCATAAGAAATATGTTGTAACAAGTTTCCACCTGCGGCAATAAAAACATAACCCTTTTTTTGCGTAGTCAGGTAAAAAGGTATATGTCCCAATCTCGGTCATAATCAATCTGTATACCAAATTTCATACAAATTGGTCAAGCTGTTTAGTCGTGAAAACGTATGTTTGTTTGTGGACTCCCTTTTCCGCATTCGAACTCTGTATGTAGTCCATTATGTGTGAGAGAGTTGACTATATGGATAGCCAGGTCGTGAAAACGTAACAAACAGACAGACAGAGACATACAGAGTTACTTCGAGTTTATAATATTAGTACGGATTAGTTTAAAAACAAACAGATTTCTAAAATGATAAGTAGTACCTTTATGATTTTTAGTTGGAATCAATTAATTTCAAAATCAAGATAAGAAACATACAAATGATGATGAAGTAAAATAATAAACAAATCAGGTCATTTGGTAGCAGAGCAAAGTCCAAATACTTAGCTACTTATGTAATCAATTTTAATTAAACATGTTACCTACCTACCTGCCTATTTACCTAATCAATATCAATTATGCACAATCTATATTAAGTTTCTATATTTCACCATTGATAATCATGCGCTAGACTGCCGCTGGTAGCAATTCCTATCATGCTAGCCTTGATATCTAGCTATTGTATGCTGGGCTTTTTGTAGCAACAATGTTCCAGCCATTCTTAAACCCAACAGTCTGATATGTGGCAAACTGACGACGGTAAGTGGCCTGACAATAATACTTTCGCACCTTAGAGGCAGGGTAGGCTTTTGGTGTGGAACGCCACATACGTCTGGGACAGTAGTTAGGATAATCATAATCATTTATTGTGTAACTATTTGTTGTAACTAGGCTGATTACATTTAGTGTTCATAAAAAATTACAGTACATTTTTGTTGTTCATGTCCAGAGTTGACACTTGTAATATCGCTATCATTATAAGACTGGCAGAAAGACTTCAACATTTTAGGATGTAGAGACGTTGGGTGGATATTGCAACCTTAACTATAGGATATATGTATCTAACTAATATTATTACTTTTTTGTTTTTTCTGTTCATTAATCGTATTGTGAATGTGCGTAGGGATTATTGATCATGATTCTGAAATAAAAATTTATTTGTAAGATGCTTATAGTAATTACCAACATAATAGTAGATATTTATGATAATTTAATACTAGCTACATACACTAATTTATGCCTGAATTTCTATAGAATTTAGTCATTACTTATTTAAGTTAAAAAATCAATAGATTTAAGTTTTTCAGCAGGTAACAAAATTATTACGATTAAATAAGTCTTTTTATTAGTTAGGAGATATCATTTACGAAACCTGACCAAAGTGCATTTACACGTAACAAATTAATATTATCTAACTCACCTTTGCTAATACTGTGTTCTTGAAATGGGATGCACAAATAATTGAATTCGCGTTAGCGCAATGGCATGCTTCAATGTTATTTTAGTAATAAAGTTTTTTTACTAGATTTTCAAAAAATAAATATTCCGGATCATGACACAATTTCCCTTTTTGGCTATTTTGACGTTTGTCAGTTCAATTCAAAATTCAATTTGTCAAACTCATTCGACTTTTGATCTGTGAATCGAGACTGTACGGGATGGGATGTCGTGCATCGGTATACCTACACAATGTCAATTTACTCTGTTATGTTAACGTCATGTTAATGTCAATGTCAGTCGGAAATGTCGAACGGAACGGAGACGTAACGACGTCATCGCCCGCGTCGTGCAGATAGATGTCCAGCGTCGAGGACTATTTGGTAATATTAGCGAGTCATATGTACAAATCGCGCCGACAATTGCACCACGCTCACCTCAACGCCATCGCTCCACTGCACGCACGGCCACCTAACATTCGAACTCCCTGGCGTTCAGCTTGTGTGCTCACGATCCTCTCCATAGCGCATGCCACAAGAGGACCAACGTTAGCCAAGACAATGGCCACGTAACGTCTGAGAGGCCAAACTGCAAGCCAGGATGGCACTCCGGACATCACCCCGTGACTAAAAGATAGTCGTCTCTGACGTTGAAGCCAGGGTTAAGCACGAAAGTCCAACCCTGACTCACACTTCCCAAACAACAATGGTCGAAATGTTGAAGACCCATGATGAAGGAACGGACGGACGGACAGCGAGCGGAATTGAGCACGCACATCCCTTTTGCAGAGCAAATTGTAGCTAACCTTAACCTGTTGTGTATAGAATACTATTCGAGTAATGGCTCAAAACTCATGGTGCAGAGTGTGCCTAGCAGTCGATGTCAGAATGTATTGGATTAAAAACACTCACCTTCTAGCAATATTTGAGAAACTTTCTAGTACAAAGGTATGTTCCTAACCCAGTTAAATTAAATAGCTTCAGTTTTACTCCCAGTTATTGTAAGGACATGGAACCAATCACTTTGCGCAACTTACTCATTGTTCCAGTTGAATGCAGAAGATGGAAGGCCGCACACAATATGCTACATCTGCTACTCACAGCTAAAGAAAATCTGCAGATTCTCTGACATGTGTCAAAAATCTGAAAAATACCAGAAAGAACATTTACTCCATGCCACTGAGGTACATATAGTTATTGAGTACATCTTATAATGTTGGAATTAAGATAAAGTTAGTTGTAATGCTTGTTGCTCAATGACACTAATTTGGATCAAACAGATAAGCTAACTGAGCTGAGAAGTTGGTATAGGCAGGCCCATGACATTTCGTACAAACTAACTGCCCCTGATTTTACCTAGTACTTTTTAGACAATTTACTGTAGCCAATCAATCGAGCAATAGGGACAATACAAGCATATTCCTTATCTGTGATACTAGTAAGTATGTACAACCCGGTCACAATATCTCGAAACCTCGCTGTAATGCGAACCTCCCGCTCCATTCTCCTTTCACCTCCCCGCGCTTGCCACAGCACGTCAGTACGGTTAGCACTTTCGTTGCCGATACGTGTCGACTTGTTTTTGTGGTATTTTTAAACATTTCATTGTTACGTTTGGACTTGTATTGTTATTTTGTTATTGCTGTTAAGTTAAAATATTGTTTATGTTGCAACATAGGACATTTTTGTTAAGTTTGTACATTTTGCTTTAGTTTGGACATTTTTGTTACTATTTCGTTGCTTTGAAGTGGGATAGTGAAAGTTTTTTCAAATAAGGGAAAACCTATTCTCAGTGAAGCAAGAAATTTAATACTGAAAGTTCTCGCTTTCTTTGAATCAGAGAAAGCTAACAAGCAATTCGTAATACCTGTAGATCAAGTTGTTAAACGAACCTGTGCTGCAACAGGAATATCAAAATGTACTTTGATGAGAATAAAAAAGGAGGCCAAAGAATTGTGGCATGCGTCACTGCAACATGCTACACCGAGTATGAGTACCTACTAGTCAAGGTTCAAGGTAATATTATCATTATAATAATATTACCTACATTAAATTAATTAACACAATGTTTTGTGGGAAATCTTATTGTTTATAATAATATCCTACTAGAGGATGCTGGTTTTGCGCACCATATCAGAGCGCCGACGCGACGTGACGTCATCGACGCCAGGTCTCGAGATAATGTGACCGTACTATAATAAGCAACTTAAGTGATTTTTTTTGTCATTTAATAGCAATATTTGGTCCATGTTTGTTTATCATGTAATATTTTGTGTCATGAAAAGACTTTCATAACTTTTAATCAACAATGTTTTTACAATTTATCATTTTTATTTATTAATTAAATTGTGTGAGGTGGGTATGTTGATACATGGTTGGTTATTTTTTATTTGTATTAAACTGGATTATAATAAAATAAAAATTGTTTAAGTATATCAAGCCATTGACTCATACATGTTATAAACATAAATAAAATAATATTACCTAAATCACATTAAATTACCTAAATCAAATCAAGATTCAAGATTCAAGATTCAAGGTTTTTATTTGCACGAAACACAGGTAAATTGTACAAGACAGATGGTGTAATTAAGGAAGAATCACTGTGCTTCACCTACTTAAGGTATACAAATATTTTAAATGGCTAAAAAGCTTGACAAAAAGAAACATATTAAGATTAATTGTCAAATTACAATATATGTGATGGGGATATCATAGCAAATTTAAAAATAATTAATATTAAGATTAGAACGAAATAAACCACAATAAACAAAATAGATAAATGTCAAAACAATAAAAATTTGATTCAGATATAATATAAATTAGATAACATTTTTGTCACTCAAGAATTCATCTATTGTATAATACGCTTTTTGAATCAATATGTCATTGAGTTTTGTCTTAAAGACATTTAAATTTGGCAATGCTCGTACAGATAAAGGAATCTTATTGTATATATTGGATGCCATACAAAACACGCTCGAGCGTAGTAGTTTTGTTCGACATGACAGATTGCGCAAATTGCCTTCTAGGCGGCTTCCAGCTGCAAACCAGGTAAATAATTCAGGGTTAGTTTTGACAAACAGAGCTACTTCACTAATATACAATGCAGTAAATGTAAGAATTTTTAATTTGATAAAATGTGCTTTGCATGATTCCTTCTTTTTTATATTGCAGATAGCCCTTATACAGCGTTTTTGAGCTCTAAATACTCTTATTTTATCAGTGGAGTTGCCCCAAAATATTATACCATATCGCAATATCGTAGCAATGTGTCCATGGTACGCTGTGATTACCGCTGATTCATTTGTTAGCCTACTTAGTTTAAAAAGGGCGTATGCAAACTGATGAAGTCTATTACAAATGTTGTCAATATGGAGTTTCCAGTTTAATTTGTCGTCAATTGTTAGACCTAAAAATTTAGTACTGTTAACTTTACACACCTTGGTACCCATATAATTAATATTCATGTCAAGATTAGTGTTATTTTTCTGTTTAAAATTCATTATAAATGTCTTATTCAAGTTTATATTTAAATTATTAAAATTGAGCCAATTAATTATAGATATCAAAGTAAAGTTTATGTCATATTCAAAATTATGGGATTTCTCATTTACAAATAAAACCGTGCTGTCATCGGCAAATAGCGTCATATAATGATTAGTCACTTGAGGTAGGTCATTTATATAGATTAAAAATAGAAGGGGTCCTAAAACACTACCTTGAGGAACGCCATGGCAGACGGTCCTTCTGTTTGACTTGTATGATATCTCAGTATGGGTTTTTAAGCAAATTTTATTAATTATAGTAACCTGAGTTCTACTAGTGAGATATGATTGTATTAATTTATTAGCATTGCCTCGGACTCCATAACTATCAAGCTTGCGCAGTAGTGTAGGGTGGTGAACATGGTCAAATGCCTTAGTCATATCCATATATAAAGCAACAGCTGTTTTATTTCTATCTCTACTTATCATGACATTAAACAAATAATCGTAAATTGCCCTATTGATAGACATTTTTTTCCTGAACCCATATTGGTGCTTGTTTAGTACGTCATTTTCCTCAAAGTAATTGTACAGTTTATTATAAATAACTTTTTCAATGACCTTAGAAATTATCGGTATCAGGGCGACAGGTCTGTAATTGCCTACGTCCTCTTTTTTCCCCTTTTTAAAAAGCGGTTTTACAATTGTAAGCTTAAGGGCATCTGGAAAAGTTCCATGCTCAATACAAAGGTTAGTAATATAACTTAGCACCGGTGCGATAATCCCTGCTACGTCTTTGAGAACTTTGGTATTGATACCATCGAACCCTACGCTATCAGTATTTTTTAGTGACAAAATAATAAGAAAGATGTCAGTTGGGTTAGTAGGCGTTAGAAAAATGGAATTATATTTATTATGTTCAATTACGTATGTCCTATCATTGTTAGAATTTAGTAAAGCAATGTCAGTAAAATAATTATTAAATACATCGGCCATGTCAGAAGGATTGGTTATAGTTTTATCATTTACATTAATTTTAACAATATTTTCTCGTGGTTCATTATTATTGTAACTATTTATAACATTCCATGTCGCCTTTGACTTGTTCGATGCATTCTTGATATAGTACTCATTTTGAGACTTTTGAGTGAGTCGGATGACCTTGTTGTATCTTTTGTTGTACGTCTTAAAAACAATCTTGTCTGTCAGTTTCCGACTTAGTCTATACTTCCAGAGCAATGCTCTTTTCTTTTTACTTGAAATTTTTATACCTCTTGAAATCCATTTGGGTTTCCTCTGAGTAAGAATCTTTAGTTTTCTATAGGGAAAACAAAGGTTATAAAATAGCAAAAACGTCTCATGGAAGAGGTTAAATGCTATATCAGGGTTGTCACACTCATAAATTTCTTGAAACGAGAGCTTTTTGATATGCTCTACGAATTTGGGCCGATTTTCATCACCATAATCGCGTTTTATTGCATACCAGCACTTGAGGGCACACGTTTTCTTTACGATAATTTTAATTAGTTGTGCCAAATGATCGGATAGCGCAAAGTCTATTATTTCCCCTGTGGATCCTCGAATATTATGAGCTACATTGTCGATCCCAGTGCCACTATCCGGCCGCGTTATTTGATTGAATTGTAGCTTGAGGTTGAAAGTAGCTAGCAAATTTACGAATGCAATTGATATTTTATTAATTTTTAATATGTCGATGTTAAAATCACCACATAATATGACTTTATATGAATTTGAAATCGATTGCAACTGTATTAGCGCTTCGTTAAGTTTAGAAAAAAATAAGTCAAGCTGAGTCTTGTTTGTTCTTGGTGGCCGATATATGCAGACAATATACATTTTATGGAGCATAGATTTCACTGCGGAAATTTCTATAATGTTAGATATAGACAAGCAGACTATACTATTTACACTCTCAAAGTCATCAAGATGGTTACGTATCAGAATACAAGATCCACCACTACGTCCAGGTCTACAAAAAACTGATACCATTCTAAAATTTGCAATTGAAAGACGTGCTAGATCAACTTGTATCATGTTATGCTCAGTTATACACATTATACCCACGTTTTTCCCCATCTGCTCGAGATTGTTGATATTTACCAGAAGATTGTCAGTTTTATTAATTAAACCATTAATGTTTAGGTGAATTAGGAATATATGGTTATACACGAAATAAATCACTCCTATTTTCAGGATTCCCATAGTTGTCATCGTTATTGCTAATTACATTGCTCGATTCCTTGATAACTACAAGAGATGGGTCAGACTTTACAGTATCTAATTTTTCTGTTTGGGTATGGTTGTCAACGAATATTTTTTTTGTACACAATTTAAACATAGTTTCCAAATATTTGTGATTGTAAGAAATCCTTTCATTTTTGTAATATATATACAATATCTCTCTTAAAAAAGTACGAGCCAGATTTAGTGCAAAATACCTTATAGAAGGTCTGATTTTACTATAATTCATATCTAAGTATGTCACATTGTTGTATTTACTGCATATAAATTTCAATTCCGAATTCAGTTTATTTTCATTCAGATACCTGTTATAGGATATTTCGCTGATAATTACATTTGTATGTGAAAATGAATTAAGCCATATATTAAGGCTTCTCTGAAAATCAAAAGGGTTCACGTCATTTGACCCTCCAGCAATCAAAATATAATCATTCAGTGTAAACCCCGTAAGCTCTTTGTTGCTGAAGTCTAGAATATCATATAGCTTGGCTCCAGGTTTGATAATAGATCTGACTATGTATTTATTACCTAACAAGTTTTGTAACAAACTTCTTAAATTTCTAGAGTTCTCATCCCCAATGACTAAAACTTTATGCTTCTCAACACCTGGTTGGCTGTTTTCAACCACATGTGCACCAGGCGACTGTGTGTTGTGTGCTTCCAAGATTGGTCCATCTTGCAAGTTCAGTTTCTCGGAAGATTCTTTTTGATTAACTTCTTCTGCTAATGCTGTTTCGTTAGTTTTTTGTATCACTTCTTCTAATAATCCTATTTCTATATTTTCTTGCAACACTTCCACTGGTAGTTCTATTTCTATATTTTCACTATTCTTAAGAGTTGCAAAATCCTGTTCCTGAGTGTCATTAAATAACCGTTGGCGTTTTTTTTTACGCGATGATTTAGTTTTCAGCAAAGGACTGTCACAAAATTCGATCTTTTTATACATATCTATTATGTTTTTAGATTTTTCTAAATCTGATTTAAGTTTCTGATTTTCTATATTTAAATTTTCAATTTCAAGATGTGCTGATTCCAACTCTTCATTTACTTTTCCCATTTGTTTTTGCAAGTCTAAGTAAGTCTGGCTTACGTTAGTGGAGTCATTCTGGAGTCATTCTGGAGTCAAACTAAATTAAATCAAATTAAAATTATACAATTAAATTTAATTATATATATATATAATAACAACACACACTGAGACATACACATACACGGACACGTGGAACTATCAGTGACTGGAACAATGTCCCTTATAAGGGGGTTGCATGGAGGCTTAACCAGTGCCCCAGGAACAGAGTCCCACCTGTCTGCCAATGTGTTCAAAATGATGTTGGGATTATGCTGAAAGTTCTTAATTATAATGTGAATGATATCTATACAATTGAAATTCTCATCAACAACTTTTTGTAAGTCATTTTCAATTGGATTCAGTATTGTTAATTTATTAATACTATTTGTACTTGTTAACAGGCTCAAGGAGTTATACCACTAGCAGGAATCACCCATAACTTAGCTGTAACTGCTTTACCATTGATGTTGATAACAGATTATTCAAACCAAGGAAATATAGTTAAACTCAAAGAAGAATTTCTACATAATGAAGAAGAAATCGAAGCTAAAGAAGAACATATTGACATAGAGGAGAGTAGACTTTTAGAAGATGCTGCAGCTGATGATAATACAATAGGTTTAGAACAACATCCGGTAAAAGTGAACACTAAGATAAACAATGTATGTGCTTTGCCGTACTGTTGTGATGTGTGCAGCAAAACATTTGTATCAAAACAACGTATATCACAACACATGCGCATTCATTTCAATACAAAGTGGTATGTCTGCGACATGTGCAATAAAACCTTCATGCAAAGGAGTCATTTGCAAATTCACATGAGAATCCATACTGGAGAAAAGCCATATGCCTGCAACATGTGCAATAAAACATTCATAGAAAGGGGTAATTTGCAAAGTCACATGAGAATCCATACTGGAGAAAAGCCATATGCCTGCAACATGTGTAGTAAAACCTTCATACAAAGGAGTAATTTGCAAAGTCACATCAGAATCCATACTGGAGAAAAGCCATATGCCTGCAACACGTGCAATAAAACCTTCATACAAAGGAGTAATATGCAAAGTCACATGAGAATCCATACTGGAGAAAAGCCATATGCCTGCAACACGTGCAATAAAACCTTCATAGGAAGGAGTCATTTGCAAAGTCACATGAAAATCCATACTGGAGAAAGGGCATATGCCTGCAAAATGTGCAATAAAACCTTCATACGAAGGAGTCATTTGCAAAGACACATGAAAATCCATACTGGAGAAAAGCCATATGCCTGCAACATGTGTAGTAAAACCTTCATACAAAGGAGTAATTTGCAAAGTCACATCAGAATCCATACTGGAGAAAAGCCATACTAGGGGTGATCCAAAAGTAGTGATAATCAGTTATTTCTAGTGCACACAAAAATACAAAAAAATATCAGTCACTTGCTCAGTTACCCGCTAGTTCAGGAAAAAAAATCATATAAATAGGCCACGATTCCCGGGAGCTACATTCATTTGAATACGGACTGTCAAGGAGTGAACATAAAAATGGAAAAACACGAAATCAGAGCTGTCATTAAATACCTCTGCTTGAAAAAAATGTGTACCAAAGACATACACAGCGACTTGGTGGAAACATTAAAGGACTCTTCTCCTCCATATTCCACAGTTGCACGCTTAAGGTAAACCTACCTTTTCCCATTTTTCCCAAACATCGCTCATTTCACCCCGATGTTTAGTCTACCCCCGGGAGGTGTTATAGATAACGAATGCACCCTTTACTACTTAATAGACACCCTCCTTTTGCAGACTCAGCACTCTCCACTCACAGCCCATAATCCCTTCCATTCAACCATCAGTCTCATTCCAATATCCAACTTAGGCGGTTGTCTCATCCAACAAATAAACAATCTTTTTTTTAAAAACCTAAATCCGTCGAGGCTCATAACAGAACGAATTGCATATGAGAAAGGTCTCCGCGCGTTGTGTACCGAAAATGTTAAACGACGAGCAAAAGAAGAAACGAGTCGACATGTCAAGTGCAAATCTCGAAAAGTTTCAGGCAGACAAAGATAATTTTTTGTCACGTTTTGTGACCATGGACGAGACCTGGATCCACCATTTTGATCCTGAAACAAAACAACAATCGATGACATGGAAACGATCCGATGAACCGACGCCGAAGAAATTCAAAGTGGGCTCAGCAGGGAAGGTTATGGCGTCTGTTTTTTGGGACGCTAAAGGAATAATCATGGTGGACTACTTGGAAAAGGGGGCCACTATTACAAGCTCCTGCTATGCAGAATAAATAAGAAGATTGCGGGAGGCTATTAAGGAGAAAAGGCGAGGCAAACTGCGGGCTGGAGTGCTGTTCCATCAAGACAACGCACCGGTTCACAAAGCTGCAATTGCCATGGCTGCCATTCAGGAAGCGGGCTTCGAGCTGGTGGAACACCCCCCCCCCCCCTATTCACCAGATCTAGCCCCCAGTGACTTCTATCTCTTTCCACGACTCAAGGAACACCTCCGAGGCAAGAAATTTGACGATGATAGCGACGTGATGGCCGCGGTTGAGGACTTTTTTGAGAGTCAAGATAAAGTTCACAGGGATCTCATATGGCAGCATTCAAAGAATCCTTGCGAACTGTTATAGATAACTAATGCACCCTTTACTACTTAATAGACACCTTCCTTTTGCAGACTCAGCACTCTCCACTCACAGCCCATAATCCCTTCCATTCAACCATCAGTCTCATTCCAATATCCAACTTAGGCGGTTGTCTCATCCAACAAATAAACAATCTTTTTTTTAAAAACCTAAATCCGTCGAGGCTCATAACAGAACGAATTGCATATGAGAAAGGTCTCCGCGCGTTGGGTACCGAAAATGTTAAACGACGAGCAAAAGAAGAAACGAGTCGACATGTCAAGTGCAAATCTCGAAAAGTTTCAGGCAGACAAAGATAATTTTTTGTCACGTTTTGTGACCATGGACGAGACCTGGATCCACCATTTTGATCCTGAAACAAAACAACAATCGATGACATGGAAACGATCCGATGAACCGACGCCGAAGAAATTCAAAGTGGGCTCAGCAGGGAAGGTTATGGCGTCTGTTTTTTGGGACGCTAAAGGAATAATCATGGTGGACTACTTGGAAAAGGGGGCCACTATTACAAGCTCCTGCTATGCAGAATAAATAAGAAGATTGCGGGAGGCTATTAAGGAGAATAGGCGAGGCAAACTGCGGGCTGGAGTGCTGTTCCATCAAGACAACGCACCGGTTCACAAAGCTGCAATTGCCATGGCTGCCATTCAGGAAGCGGGCTTCGAGCTGGTGGAACACCCCCCCCCCCCCTATTCACCAGATCTAGCCCCCAGTGACTTCTATCTCTTTCCACGACTCAAGGAACACCTCCGAGGCAAGAAATTTGACGATGATAGCGACGTGATGGCTGCGGTTGAGGACTTTTTTGAGAGTCAAGATAAAGATTTTTTTTCTAAGGGAATTTTAGGTTTAGAAAAGAGATGGGCTAAATGTATAGACTTGCTAGGAGACTATGTTGCGAAATAAATTTATTTTTTATTTTATCATTGTGTTTATTATTGATTATCATTACTTTTGAGTACGTACAGAAGAGTCCCCGGTACATCTCAAAGTTTCCAAAATCAAATCTCGACGCGTGTGTGTGTGTGTTCGAGTGTAAGTGCCAACTCCATTGTGTGAACCTTCATTACCTACCACACCGAGTCTGGCCCGGCCCAAGATATTCCAGCGTTTGTGACAAGTTCCTGAAAGGCCCACTGCTGCGTATCACCCGTACTGCAGCCGGTCTTTATCGAGAACAGCTGTTTGCCCACTGTCGCGCACAATTTCGTGCTGCGACCGGTAAACGAGCTACCTAGCAACGCAACGGAGCGAGGCTTATCTTCACGCAGACATTTCGCCGAGAGCAGCGCAAATCCCAAGAATGATCGTCCTTATCGCGCTATCCGCATTCCAGTGAGTAACTTGGTCATTGCTATCGTCCGATTGTAACCACATTGTAATTATTCTTATCGTATGTTTTATTAGATCATCCTATAAGTTAGTTAGAGTTCAAGCCAGGGTCCTATTACGTAGTATGATAATTTGTGAATCTCGTTTTCGTGTTTGTTAATTTAATTATACAAAATGGCTGAAAGACCAAACAGCCCTAAGCCCGAAATCGTTTTGACTGACGTAGAGGAGGAAGGCCAAGATCAGTGTTTACCCCCTCCTGGACTTTCTACCAGGTCCCAAACAAAGAGGAAAGCGGCAGTAGTAAAATCAATTGAAGTCGAATTATCAACATTATTGAAATTCATTAAGCCATACGACGGCTGTCGTGAGAAATTAAATTCATTTTTAGTAAATTGCACCAATGCATATGATTTAGCATCAGAATCCCAGAAAGATATCCTTTTCAAATATATTCTTTGCCAACTGCAGGGCAAGGCTGAGACAGCCTGCTCCATCAAAGAGTTCACCAACTGGCAACAACTAAAAGAGTTCTTAAAGACTCAGTTCAGCGAGAGGAAGCATTACACGCACCTCCTCACAGAACTGCAGGACTGTAAACAACGACCGACGGAGCCAGTAAGCCAGTTTGCTCTAAGAATCGAAACGTGTCTGTCTCAGTTGCTAACAGAAATTTCTATATCTCACAGCTACAAAAGCAAGGAAACCATAGGGAGAACTGCGGCTATGGAGGAACTTGCCCTCCATCATTTCCAGATGGGTCTGTCGCCCCGTCTTTCAAATTTCGTTAGGTGTAAATCAGCAAAATCCTTAAATGACGCTATTAATATTGCAATCTCAGAGGAGAAAATCCAACAAGCGTTATTCAAATCAAATCCAAGTCAGTCAAGCAATCAATATTCACGTCAAGATAGGTCCAACACGCCAAGGGCAAATAACCAATTTAACCGTCGTAACCAAGGCTACTCTAACGAATCGAATCCAAGACCAAATTTCGTCTCCAACCGATCTAATAATAACATTCCCAACAGCAATCCTTCTACTTCGTTCTGTAGGTATTGTAAAAACCCAGGACATACCCTCGAGCAATGTCGCAAAAGGGAATTCAATAACAATCGTTTCAAAAATTTCGATCGAAACCAACCCGGAACGTCTCAACGGGTTCATTTTCTATCTGATGAGTCATCGGAACCCATCGATGATGAATATCCAGCCGATCCAGTAGACGGATACGATACCGTCGATACTAATCCAAAAAACGAATAATCGTCTCGTCCCAGTGTCGTGCGGGACCTTACGACTTCAAAATCGACACCGCCAATTCACTCAGGGAATCCAAAGCAAAGAAATCCATGTACAAACCTGAGTTACCACAAACATCATTACAAAATCCAAAATCTACAAAATCCACTGTATCCGTGCAGCGACCTAACAAGGTTGACCTGCCAAAATCTACAAAATCCACTGTATCCGTGCAGCAACCTAACAAGGTTGACCTGCCAAAACTTACAAAATCCACTGTATCCGTGCAACGACCCAACAAGGTTGACTTGCCAAAACTTACAAAATCCACTGTATCCGTGCAGCAACCTAACAAGGTTGACCTGCCAAAACCTACAAGATCCACTGTATCCGTGCAGCGACCTAGCAAGGTTGACCTGCCAAAACCTACAAAATCCACTGTATCCGTGCAGCGACCTAACGTGGTTGATCTGCCAAATCCTACGAAATCCACTGTATCCGTGCAGCGACCTAGCAAGGTTGATCTGCCAAATCCTACGAAATCTACTGTATCCATGCAGCAACCTAGCAAGGTTGATCTACCAAACCCTACGAAATCCACTGTATCCATGCAGCAACCTAGCAAGGTTGATCTACCAAATCCTACGAAATCCACTGTATCCATTCAGCAACCTAGTAAGGTTGACCTGTCAAGACCTGCTAAATCCAATATATTCGAGATAATTAATAATCCTGCAAAGACATTGCTACCTCAAGTCGTAGTAAAATCCTCTGTATCCAATATCCCACTATCATTGCTAGTCGACTCAGGATCCTCTGTGTGTCTGTTACAACATTCGTGCATCGAAACCCATCCTAAACTCATCAAAGAAATCATCCAATTAAAAGGCATTGACCCTGCTGAAGAAACAATCCGCACCAGAGGTCACTTCCAATTAAAATTACAATTTCCCAATTTAAATGTGTCACATCCATTCCACGTAATAGACGCAGTACATTTACCATATGATGGAATAATCGGTTCAGACATGCTCAATGCTCATAATTGCAGCATTAATTATAACAATAACCTTCTTCACATCGGTGAAACATCCGTAAAACTACATTTCCATGATCCTGCTTACATTATCCCTCCTAGAACCGAGACCATTATTGAGTGCTCAGTATCAAATCCTGAAATGAAAGAAGGATTAATCCTCGATCAAAAACTTTCCGAAAACCTATTGATTGCAAATTGCCTAGTAGTTGTAAAACAAAATAACCGAATAAACTTATCCGTAATTAATACATCCGAAATTCCTATCACCCTGAAATCCGATTTAAATCTCAAACTTAGTCCTTTTCATTCTTCCAATTTCACAGAACAACCTTCCGTCTCAATAAATCACGTAAACGTTTCAACAGATTGCCACAAAAGAACCAAAGAAGTATTAAAACAACTACGTGTTTCACATCTCAATCACGAAGAGAGAGAGTCACTCCTTCAATTATGTTCCGAGTTTTCCGATATTTTCCATCTTCCCGGAGAAAACTTAACCTATACCAACGCCCTGAAACACGAAATCAAAACTACCACAGATGTCCCAATACATACCAAATCCTATAGATTTCCTGAAGACCACAAAGCCGAAGTACGCAAACAAATTGACAAAATGTTGGAACAAAATATCATAGAGCCCTCTGATTCTCCTTGGTCGTCACCTATTTGGGTTGTCCCTAAGAAGCTGGACGCTTCTAACATACAAAAGTGGCGCGTAGTGATCGACTACCGAAAGTTGAACGACGTCACTATCGGCGATACCTATCCTATCCCACAGATTACCGAGATATTAGACCAACTCGGGAGCAGCTCCTACTTCTCCACCATAGACCTAGCATCTGGATTTCATCAAATTAAGCTGAATGAAGCCGATAAACCCAAAACAGCTTTCACAGTTCCTGAGGGGCACTACCAGTTCACCCGCATGCCTTTTGGCCTTAAAAACGCCCCGTCAACGTTTCAAAGACTTATGAATTCTGCCTTGTTAGGTCTCCAGGGCATCCGATGCTTTGTCTACTTGGACGATGTCGTTTCATATGGATACGATCTGAATTCCTGTATCAACAATTTAAGAGCCATCTTCCAGAGAATCCGAGATTTCAATTTAAAACTTCAGCCCGACAAATGCGAGTTTTTAAGACGCGAAGTCTGTTATTTAGGGCACGTAATCACCGAACAAGGTGTCAAGCCAAATCCTGAAAAGATCAAGGCCGTAACTGCATTCCCGATTCCTAAAACTCCAAAGGATATAAAATCATTCCTTGGCCTTGTATCATACTATCGCCGTTTCATATCCGATTTTTCTAAAGTTGCTAAATCCCTTACTAGCCTGCTGAAAAAGGACACGCCTTTCATATGGCAGAATCAACAACAACTAGCTTTCGACACGTTAAAGCATAAACTGACAACTGCTCCGCTCCTTATATATCCAGACTTCTCAAAGCCATTCATCCTCACCTGTGACGCCTCAAACCACGCTGTTGGTGCCGTCCTTTCCCAGGGTCCTGCTGGCAAAGATCAACCAGTCGCTTTTGCTTCACGAACCCTCAACAGAAGCGAATCCAATTACAGCACAACTGAAAAAGAATTGCTGTCTATCCTATACGGTTGCAAAACCTTCCGTCCTTATCTGTATGGGCGTAAATTCCTTATCATTACCGACCATCGTCCCTTGAAATGGTTATTTAACCACAAAGATCCCAGTAGCAAGCTCCAAAGATGGAGATTAAAATTGGAAGAGTATGATTACGAGATAACCTACCGTAAAGGCAAATTGAACTCCGTCGCAGACGCACTATCTAGATATCCGGTAAACCCTGTAATTCCTACTAACCCTTCAGACCAAATGAACAATCCTAACTCTCCTGGTCCGTCGCCAGTACAAAATCCGAACTCTTCTCTTGCTGTAGGCGATGAACTCCCTTTCAGCCCCTTAACTCTCGAAGACCTGGGTGTACAACTTCCTGCTCCATCCGAAGAGGATGACAGCATACCCTGCATCGACCTCTTGGAAGGCGACGATGAAATCGATCTTCAATATAGCCCTACTGAATATAAAAATCCAGAGGCATCTGCCCTACTTCCACATCCTAACAACAACTTACCTCCATTATTGCCCTCTGCTTCAAGTCCTAATCCTGAAACGCAACCAAACTTACCTTCTTCTAGTTCACCTCGTTACGATGCTCCTTCTCCATCAGCTGAAACCTTACCCGTGTCCAACGAAACCTATAGTAAATTCTTAAAGTCGCCCACGAAATCACATGATACTCAAATCATAGAACATAACGAAACCCTCCTAAAGGGAACCCAGAAGTTGATCATTGTACCTACATCAATAGACATGGACGACTCCATGCCTTATGTCCAAGAAATTATTAATAATTGTCCAGAATCTGAACGCGACGAATTCCTGAAGTCAGATAGAACATTAAACATCTTTTTACCTCTTACAATCGAGAACAAAACTTACCTGTTCTTATTTACGAAAGTGCACCACTTTGATGATTACTCTTACTCCGACATTTTCAAATCCCTAAAATATGCACGTGATCAAATAATGATGTCATACCCCACAATAAACGAAATTAATACGTCTGACTTTAAAAATCCGTTTGATAGGCATTCCTTTGTAAAAATATATAATATGTTCAATTATCTATTCGATGGAACAAATATACACATTCACATCTACCATGATTCTATTATATATCCATCACTGAGTGAAATTCCCAAGATCCTTAGAGAAAATCACGACATCCCTATCGCCGGACATTTAGGAGCTATCAGAATGTTAAATCGTATAAAAGAAAGGTTTTATTGGAAAAACATGCGAGGCGATATAGAAAATTACATTATAAAATGCACATCGTGTCAAACAAATAAAGCCCTACGTAAAGTTAACAGAGCGCCCATGATAATAACATCCACTTCAACAACTCCATTAGAGAGATTATCCATTGACATAGTCGGACCTTTACCCGAATCCGGCGCAGCTAAACTTAAGTACATCTTGACTATGCAAGATGACCTCACCAAATTCTCGATAGCATACCCAATTCGCAGTTATACTGCTGAGGAATCATGCGAGTGCCTCCTTCATTTTATTTCGATATTTGGAATTCCAAAGTATATACTTACTGACCAAGGCACCAACTTCACCGCCGAAGTATTCAAGAAGACATGCGATTTCTTGAAAACAAAACAGTTGTGGTCCGCTCCTTACCATCCGCAAACGCAAGGTGCCTTAGAAAGATCCCATTCGACCTTAAAAGAATATTTAAAATCATATGTCAACGATAATCAGGATAATTGGCCCCGGTATGTTTATACAGCGATGCTCGCATATAATACCGCTGTACATTCGACAACACATTACTCACCATTTGAATTATTATTTGGATATAAATCTCGCATACCAGACTCAGTGTATAATGACAGTTCTAACACGACGTATCCAGAATACGTTAAAATGCTTCAACATCGGTTGAAGCATACTAGAGATAAAGCCATAGAATTCATCCAAAAATCTAAAAATACCTCAAAAACGTACTATGATTCCCGTACTCGCCCTGTACAGTACAAAGTAGGCCAGTATGTCATGTTAAAAAATCATCTAAGAATGCGCAAAGCTTTGTCCCCTGTATGGAAGGGCCCATACAAAATTGTCAAAGTACATGGGAACCATACATTGTCATTATTAATAAACAGGCGATATGTAAAACACCATTTCGACGAGGTCAAACATGTAGAAAGCCAAGACAATTAATTTTTTTTTATTATTGTAGGTTAACATTAATTCTAATTTACCTTTTTTATAATACTTTTTTATAATATATTGATACTTTTTATAATACTTAAGTTAGTTTATTTTACAGGTAAGAGTAGGAACCTACATATACATAAAATACATAATTAAACAATAGATAATAACCTGAGCGAAAAAACTTTCCAAACAGAAATCTCCTTTCATTACAGCATATTGGCCCAAGGTCATCCGGAGCTCGTCCAAGAAATCAACTCCAGTTCTGGCATATACTTTGACCCAATTGGTGAACTCAAAATTCGCGTAAGCCATTTAGACGTAATAACGCCTATCGATATATCGTATATTGAACCTCATATCAAAAACTTAAACTCTATTTTGGGTACACTGCGTCTCATATGTACTCAAATTCAATTAAAAAGCAGTTACAATTTAGAATGCCATAATATTTTGGAACCATTAACAGTTCGGTATCATGATTTAGTTTCTGAATACTCCGCTATTTCTCACCTGGTGGATAAAAGGTTTAAGAGAGGGGCATGGATAGGTGGTATTGGCTCTCTCGCCAAAACTATATTCGGGACCTTGGACGAAGAGGATGGTATTAAATATGATAATGCCATCCAGAATGTACACAATAATGAGAAAAGATTGGCATCGTTAATTAAAGAGAATGTCTTAGTCACCTCTTCAGTTTTATCTCAATTTAATAAAACATTACATACCATAAACCTTAACGAGGCCAACCTTAACCAAGCTATCGACAATTTCTTTTTAAAACTAAAAAATATTACATTAATTTCTAATGAATTAACTATCAAAGCAAATATAAATTCAATCCTAAACAGTTTAGAAGCTTCATTGTTAACATTATCGTTCCGGCTGGAAGACATAACAAACGCTATCATGATTAGCAATCAAAACATTCTGCACCCGGCCGTATTACCTCCCACGCAGCTTTACGATGAAATTGTCGCTAACTATCGATACTTACCTGTAGATTTTAAATTACCTGTAGATTTAGCATTAAAAAATATTCACGTATTATTAAATGTCTCTAGTATAGTATGTTATAGTTTAAGCAACAAGATTGTCTTCGTATTAAGAATACCTTTGGTTTCTCCAAGAGAGTTCAGTTTGTATCATAGTATAGCGTTACCTACACCTCACAATAAAATGAAACCAAATTCTTTTACCTATATTATACCTAGCAATAGATATATAGCAATGACCAAAGACAGATCGGAATACTGTAACCTTGACTCACTGAAGGAATGCATTGCGATAAGCCCGCGCGAATACATCTGTGACGTCATGACCGTGTTTCCCGTCAGTGCAAATCCAAATTGTGAAAGTGTGTTAATGACCAATGTGATAAAGGCTATGCCAGTGCAGTGTCAAACCGATTTTGTTCACGGAAATATCGATTTATGGACACCACTCTATGATAATAATTGGATCTATGTACAATTCCAAAATAATAAACTGTATATCGAATGCCCAAATCAAAAAATCCTAGAAATAAGTATTATTGGCACAGGAATATTTACAGTACCAAATAACTGTATCGCTTATTGTAAAAGTACAAGGTTAATACCGAAATTTAATAATATAAGACTCAACGCTACTGTAATCCACCCCGATTTTAATATTGTAAATCAATCTTGTTGTACTTTAGGTAAGTTTAATAAGGTAATCAGTAATGAGGCTCCCATGAAACTACAAAATATTGATTTAGATGTTTTTACTTTAGAATCAAAATCAAAATTAAGATCTATATCTGATCAAACTGATAAAATCTTAAATCAACAGCCGATAATTAAATACGAGACTCATTACTCAGTTACATTCATAATTATAATATGTTTAGTTTTAATATTTTGTATTTTAAAGATAGTTTTATACATTAAATCGCACAACCGTCTGATTTACCCTTTCCCGAGATCCTCTCGTGCCAATCCTGTAAATTTACCTGTAAACTTACCCGTAGAACAAACTCCAGCTTCCGAACCAGCTATTCCTTTGAAGGTCCTTAAGCGTCATCCTAATGCAGAAGAACTCCCATCTCCTAGTATTCGCCGAAATGTGTAATACCTACCTTTTCCCATTTTTCCCAAACATCGCTCATTTCACCCCGATGTTTAGTCTACCCCCGGGAGGTGTTATAGATAACGAATGCACCCTTTACTACTTAATAGACACCCTCCTTTTGCAGACTCAGCACTCTCCACTCACAGCCCATAATCCCTTCCATTCAACCATCAGTCTCATTCCAATATCCAACTTAGGCGGTTGTCTCATCCAACAAATAAACAATCTTTTTTTTAAAAACCTAAATCCGTCGAGGCTCATAACAGAACGAATTGCATATGAGAAAGGTCTCCGCGCGTTGGGTACCGAAAATGTTAAACGACGAGCAAAAGAAGAAACGAGTCGACATGTCAAGTGCAAATCTCGAAAAGTTTCAGGCAGACAAAGATAATTTTTTGTCACGTTTTGTGACCATGGACGAGACCTGGATCCACCATTTTGATCCTGAAACAAAACAACAATCGATGACATGGAAACGATCCGATGAACCGACGCCGAAGAAATTCAAAGTGGGCTCAGCAGGGAAGGTTATGGCGTCTGTTTTTTGGGACGCTAAAGGAATAATCATGGTGGACTACTTGGAAAAGGGGGCCACTATTACAAGCTCCTGCTATGCAGAATAAATAAGAAGATTGCGGGAGGCTATTAAGGAGAATAGGCGAGGCAAACTGCGGGCTGGAGTGCTGTTCCATCAAGACAACGCACCGGTTCACAAAGCTGCAATTGCCATGGCTGCCATTCAGGAAGCGGGCTTCGAGCTGGTGGAACACCCCCCCCCCCTATTCACCAGATCTAGCCCCCAGTGACTTCTATCTCTTTCCACGACTCAAGGAACACCTCCGAGGCAAGAAATTTGACGATGATAGCGACGTGATGGCTGCGGTTGAGGACTTTTTTGAGAGTCAAGATAAAGATTTTTTTTCTAAGGGAATTTTAGGTTTAGAAAAGAGATGGACTAAATGTATAGACTTGCTAGGAGACTATGTTGCGAAATAAATTTATTTTTTATTTTATCATTGTGTTTATTATTGATTATCATTACTTTTGGATCACCCCTCGTAAGTTCTCAACTGTACTGTTTGTTTCCCAAAAAAAAATAATGGTAGATTTATCTAAGTAATATTTTTCCCAAAAGTTTGGTAAAATACTGATTTTATTTTTAATTCGGCCTTACTCCACAGTAAAATATAATGTTTTTATACTAGGTGCATTCCAGTTTACAAATATATTTTATATGGCTTGATAACAACATGTAAGTTACAAAAACGTATTGTTTTCTTTCTGAGAGTTTCCTGCATTTATGATAGTAATTATCCAGGAGATTTTTATTAGTTGGCAATGCAAATAATGTAATCTCGTACATGAATGAAATGACTGACATTGACATGATCAGCGGACAGAACCAGTTGGTTTTTGATTTGTTTGGAATACGGAATAGTGACAAAATCTAATTTTCATTGTATTTTCTTGTACTACCGTGTACTTACAAAATATTTATAAAGTATGGCTAACATAGCAATGACATTAGAAACTATTGTTAATGGTAACAACAACTTTTGTTGTTTGTGTTTTAACATTTCCAACCCTGATGATCTTATTTGTTGCAAAGATGAAGCCAGTATCGTAATAAACAACGATACCGATAATATTGTAATGTCGGATTTAATAGTCACTATACTTGGCAGTAATGTAAGTATGAAACAAACAACAAAATGTTCCAGCATTATTTTTTGTGGTGTCTCAAAGAGCATTGTTTGTTTGTAAGTATTTACACCTTTAATAATTTAGTTTTTATTTTACTGTTTCAGTTCACTCAATATATAGAAACCTTGGAAAACATTTGCGAACCTTGTGCAAGGACTTTAATCAGCTGCTACACCTTTATACAGACATGTCATTCCAATTCTAAATTGCTAACCAATGCTTTGGAAAAATTACATTCTGGTATTCAGAACTTAACTAAACCAGAGAAGGAAACTTCATTATATGTATCAATAAACTTGGACAACTTCTTGAGTAAATTTTTCTATGACAGCAAAAAGATTTTTACACCTAAAATGGCTTTGGACAGATTTCAAGCTATTAGAGCACCAAAAATAAAAGAAGTACCCAAAATCAATAAATCAAAGAAATATGTAATCAAAGATTCTGATATGTTACACAATCCGAGCAATCGGCACATTTTTCAATGTAAAGTGTGTCTCAAAATGTATTGTTCAATATGGAACCTTCGAAACCACTATACAAGAGTTCATATTGAGAAATTAAACAAATTTTCAAAACATCCAAAAACCAACCAAGCATTGATTTCCAAGACAAGAAATCACATACTGTCTTGTGAAGAATGTGGAGAAACATACAATAATGTACAATCATTGAAAATGCATCAAATGGAACATAAAGTGACACTGGTCTGTCCAGATTGTGGCCGGACTTATAAAAATAAAAATACTTTCAAAAATCATGTTCAATTAAATATTTGCAAGCAAGAGAGAAGACACAGCCCTTCTCAGGCAAAATACACATGTGACTATTGTAACAAAAAGTACACTCAGAAAATGTCCTTACGTGTACACATACAGTTTGAGCACGGAAACTACAAAGCTCATATTTGTGAGTGGTGCGGCAAGAAGTTTTGGGCACAAAGTCGATTGAAAGCTCATATCGTGAAACATACTCGAGAAAGGAATTTTACATGTCCCATTTGTAACAGAAAGTTTGTGACTAAAACATCATTGTTGTATCACACCAGATTACACACAGGAGAAAAGCCTTATAAATGCCCTGAGTGCTGTAGCACATTTTTATCAGCCTCTCGAAGATCAGACCATGTGAAACGATACCATGCTGGTGCAAAGCCTGGCTTAGAATGTGATGTGTGCCATGGCAAGTTTAAATCAGTTGATTTTTTAGTAAAGCATAAGAAAGCACATGAAGAAAAAATTATTAATTGCAGAAAAATAAATAGTCATCCTACAGAAATGTTATCGTATCTCCCAAGAGGAAAGTAACATATAAAATAGGATAGAAGTAAAGGCTTCTTAATATTATAAAGGTAATTGAATAAAATCATTGATTTTTAAAAATTTCATTGTGTAATTTGTTGATGTTTCCTAAATAAATAAAGGTTATTATCATTATAAAAGTAGTTTAAATAACGCAGGTCAGCAAATTTTAACCCTAATTTCCCCATTTTCGATTTGAATGCTGATCTTTGAGTATATTGGTGCGCTGATTACGAGTATGTACCTACTTGGGGTTTTTCCTATCACCTGGTTTTCTTTTTAAATCGCTTTGTGTGAACTCTGAAAGAAAAAGCCAACTACTATTCTTTATTAAGTAAGAAACTATTACATGGTTTTAAAACATTAGAAATATAAATAGTATTTTTATAGTGTAATCCGAACATTAACTGAAAATTTAAAGATGTTACAACCATCTCAAAAATTTCAAGCCTAGACGGGACTGTTCGTTTTTTTTTTTTAGTGTTCGCTATAAAACTAAATAAATTACTATTTGAAATACCTAAGCAACGCGACATCTCTTGGCAATGTACTAAACTGCAACGTTTGGCATGAGCAGGTCAAAAAACTGTCTAAGTTTTCCTGTAGACGGAGCTAACGGCGCTTTAGCCGTAATCTGAATCATCTCACTAATTTCGACCCTGACGGTAGTACATCTTCGTATCAAGGGGAAGGTTGCGGGTTTAAGTCCCGTTTAGGCTTGATTTTGAGATGGGTTTAAAAATCTTATTAAAAAACATTTAAGTATGTAAGTGATAGTTTAAATTAGATAGGTATATTAAAAATATAAATACTTTTGTGGTACCTATCTTGCTTTTTTTCCACCGAAGCTACGATTGTGAGATTTTCGCTAGAAATTCCTACTTGGATCATCTCGCCTTATCAGCCAACAATAGTCTGCCATCATTCTTTTAGTCCACTGTCCCTGATAGCGACGTTCTATCTCTTTCAAATCCTGGTGAAATCTTTCACCTTGCTCTTTACTTACTGCTCCCAAGTTGTCAGGAAAGTAGTCCAAATGCGAATAAAGCAAGTGAAGTTTAATGCTCATGGAACATCGCATTTTTTTCGAAATTTTTAATAATTTTCTTCACAATTTCCTAATAATTTGGACTTTTATGGATTCTTAGAAAATGTCTCACTACTTCCCTAAAAGATTGTCCATAAAAATTGTCCGGAGAGTGGCTCAACTTTCCAATCGGCACGATGAGCTAGGACTTTCATTTTTTTTTCATGTAAATGTATATTAGAGCTTCTGGCGCCCGCGCTAAGGTCCGCGAGTCTAGAGGGTTGGAGAAAAAAGTGGTCTATGAGAAAATGTTGTTTCCCTTCACCTCTCCTGCCTATTTCCACAATTAAAAAAATTATTTAAGTCATACTTAACCTCAAAATATTTTTTTTTATTTTCTCAAAAACTATAGATTTCAGCAAATCCCCACCCTCGGGGGGTACCAATTCCGTAATTTAGTAATTTTGGCAAAACAAAACGATGCTAAATATATAAAAACATAGGCTTAATGGAATATTTTTCCCGTAATCAGCGCACCAAAATCTATCCGAATCAATCATCAAGATGGAAAGGGGAAACCATTGCAGCCAACCTTCTGATGCAGAGTTTTGTAATAACAAAACAAATAACCAAAAAGAGTAGGTAGTAGTTTCTTGTGAAAGGGCTCGCCCGGGGCAGTGCTACCACCATACCTATTTCTACCGCCAACCACCATTGCTGTGTTTCAGTTTGAAGGTTATGGTTGCTGGTGAAATTACAGGCACATGAGGCTTTACACCTGTATGCCTCAAGTTGATGGACGCAGGGATGTGCATCGTAGGGCACATTTCTAAGGAGCGTCACCTACGAGGCAAACTTGTTATAGGCGATGGTTACCACTTGTCTTAACATCAGGTGGGCCCTAGGCTTGTTCCATCTTCAGTAGTATAAAAAAAACCTTGTAGAAAAAATAATAATAAGTAGATACAGGACCACGCCATTATGGTTGATCACCTAAAGGTATATTTTGATGGCGAGACTCAAGTTTTTTATAAAGGTAGAATAATCTGTGCTATCCGTCCAATCCTAACCTATTCTACACAGCCAGCAGCTGGTTGGTTGACTGACGTCAGTGTGTTTGTTTGGTTGGCAGTCATGGCAGTGACATTTTTGACAACTCAAATCAGTCAGCTGTTAGTGCCGCCGCCGGTCGACCAAATAAAACCGTGTCTCTTCTATTTAGCGTAATTATTACGGAATTTTTTGGTCAATTACGTGTTTCTCACTAGTTCTTCCAAAATGACGTTCATGGAAGATACCTTGATTATCCTGATATCCCAAGTAAGTTCTGAATCAGAGGTTTATCCCTATATAAGGTTTAGTTTCAACAACATTTTCAACAAGTACAAATTCTTGGTATTGTTGTTGATTTTTACATCCCTTCACACATTGCTTAATGTTTAGGCAGGCATACTGCATGTATCACATGCTTTTTACGTTCTTACCCTAAGCTCGTGGGAAACATAGTAATGAATTATGTAAAAATGAACTTGTAACACATAAATACCTAAGTACATATTGTTATTTATTTTTATTACAGACTGTTTTTTTTGTCGGTGGCTGGATATTCTTCGTAAAACAGCTATTCAGAGACTATGAGGTGCACCACACATTGGTCCAATTGATATTCTCAGTCACATTTGCACTCAGCTGTACTATGTTTGAACTCATTATTTTTGAAATCATCGGATATTTGGATTCAAGGTAAACATCAAAATATCTTAAATATCTAACTACATAGTTAAAGGCAAAAGCTGGCAGGAGGGTTGGCTTATGAAACTCATTAATGTAGTGGTGCTGAGAGATGTTACCATACACATTAGCAAGATGTTTTAACACCATGGTACTTATAAAAAACACAGGTCAGAAAAATAAACGCAAGATAAAGAGGCCCTGCAGTGGAATGATAATGGCTAAATATGATTATCATAGATTTCATTCCTCTTCATAATTCATTAATTACTTATCATATAAAGTTACCTACCACCTAAATTATTTGTACAATTCGATTTTTTTAATTGTGTTATTGATTTCCTCATAAGTTGGACTTGGAAAAATCTTTGGTAGAAAAATGTCCAACAAATTTGTAATTTTTTAATTTTATTTTCTTGTAATCTGCCCATGATTGCATTGAGCAAGTTTGGTGTATTCTTGCATCTTCGTGTGCATTGTGGAGATGACCTTGGTGGTGCAGTGGGCAAATACCCAGCTGGGACGCAAGAGTTAGCGGGGTTCAATTCCCGAGATCCCTAGGGTCTAGATGTTTATCTATATATTATAAGTACCTATGAGTTATCTGGTTCCCATAGTACAAGCTCTGCTTAGTTTGGTGCTAGATAGCGCTGTGTGAAACATCCAGCTATATTTATTTAATATATGAGGTCTAGAGGGGCTGTCCTCTTTAAGTTAAAGTTAGGCTACAACATGGTATGCTTCAAGAAAAATGTATCTAAAGAGGTTTCTCTACAGGGTATAGACCACATCGACTATACCCTGGGTGTTGTTGGTATTGATAGGCGATGATGACCACTTACCATCAAGGGGGCTGACAGTTTCCCCACAAGTTACATTAAAAAAAAAAAACAAAAAAAAGGTTGTGGTTTATTTATTGAAACTTTTTCTATTTGCAGCTCAAGATATTTCCACTGGAACCTGGGCCTCTATTCTCTACTGTTCATGGTGATAGCTCTCATACCATTCTACATAGCATACTTCTGCATTAGCAATGTCAGATTTGGTGAGTTTATAAGCTTTTTTACCCCTTATAAAAAAGGGGGATATCATAAGTTTGAAACTATAGCTAAGAACCGTCCAGATGACCCCATAAGTACAATAAAATCATCAAAATCGGTTAAGCCATTTAGGAAGAGAAGAATTACAAACACCATATTTTTACCACGCATTCGAAGCTCAGTCAGTTTGCTCATCAGCTTGTAAGGTAAGTACTATATAGAAAAAGAAGTATTATTTTAATATAAAAAAAAATCATGTTTTGTGTATTCATTGTTTAGTCTCTTGAATTGCCCTCAGATATGTTCTTCTCAATGGCGCAACCTGGGAGAGACCTACGTCCAGCTGTGGACTGTTATAGGTTGATGATGATGATGTTCTTCTGTTCTTTTTGTCACACAATATAATGGAATTCGCTGGCTTAAGTAAATTTTTAATCTATTATGATAAGTTAATACAACATCACATAAAAGCTTAAAATAATATTTACTATTTATTTTTCTATGAGCCTGATGTCTCCCACTGCTGGGCAAAGCCTTTCCTTTCCTCTTTCTATAGTTTTTGTTCTATTTTTGGTCAGTAATTAGGGCCAGGTTCCACCAAAGCGGAGCGGAGAAGATATGAAAGAAATCAACCAATAATAGTAACGCGACGTAGATGATGTAATACGATTTTGACGTGTATCTATTACTTACCTGAATTTATCTATTTCTCTACTTTGTTGGAAACCAACCCTTATTAGTGGAGTCCAGCTCATCAGTATACCAAATATTCACTATCTAAAATAACCGGTGTCCGCATTACACAAAGGTTAACTGGAAGAGAATGCTATCTAGCATTAAGTTCGTCTACGTACAGATTATTTTTATCGTCAAAAATGTCTCACGTAATTTAGCCGAATGGACGCCCTCACAACAAATTAAACACTGTTTAGAGCGTGTTTAAAAAAATCCTATGCAAAAATTGGTAAGGAATATTTTAAGCGTTAAACAGTTGTTTAACTTTTTTGTGGTAATAAGGTAGATATCTATTTTCTTGTAAAAACTTAATTAATTCGATTGAACAAAGTAAAACAAAATAATACTATATCAAATATTATTTATTTCAGTGTCAGAAAATGCAATAAGACCCCTCACCGTGTTTGTGTGGTTCATCTATCTATACTTCTTCTGGAAGCTAGGAGATCCATTCCCAATACTGAGTCCGAAACAGGTAAAGATTAACTATACTATAACTCCTCGGGAGGAGGGATTCTCGACACTAAGTGTCTGTCCACCCAGACCGGCTAGAGCTTCTTTTTTATATGGAGCCGACCTAACGCGCTCAGTGTTAAACAAATACATAAACATTATTTCAATCACCCAAAACTCTTTTTTAAATGCGATAAAAATATACTCTCCTCTCCGTGTCGGTCTGTGTGAGCGGACAACAATATTCTTCGACTTTTGTGAATCCGATGATTTTCGTCGAATCATTTGGTTAAAAACAGCTAAGTTTAGTTAAAATTCTGCTTATCAGCTGTTATAGGTCAAAGACCTAAAGTCAAACTTATTAGTTGAAGAATTTGTCCTGAAAAAGAAAATATTGTTTTATTTCTATGAATAAAATAAAAGTTGTTAATTTTCATCACCCCGTTCTGTTTTTAAATACCTTTTATTTAGTTAAAGAATAATGGAGGAAGAAAATGTATTAAACTTCCTACTAAAATAACTAGGTTAATTTAGTCCGATTATTTAAAAATAAAACACAGTTTTTAACAATGTAATCTAAAACTAATGATTATCTAGTAAAGAGGGCTATGCTTGGAGTTTCTCTATGAAATCAAATCAGAAATGAGGAGATTCATAAACAAACAAAAGTTACTGATATAGTCCAAAGAATTAGTCAAAGTCAAAGTCAAAATGTTTTATTCATTAAAATCACAAGGATCACTTTGAAACGTCAATTTTACTGCCTGTTCCTTCGCGACCAAGCCAGGAAAGAAAGGCAAGAAACAAGGCTGGTTGTTTTTTTAATGATCCTTTTAGAATACATAACAATACAGAAAATAAATTACGTCTAAATTGTAACATTTTGAACGAGTTGGAGCAACATCAATCCCAAGCTTCTCTATCATCTAAATAATCCGATATTTTATAGTAGGCGTTTTTATAAATATTTTGTTTAATTACATTTTTTAATTTGCACATCACTTGGGAGTTTGTTATAAAAGCGTACACCGCGTATGATTAGTAAGCTAAGTGGCAGTGGGCAGGGCATATAGCTCGTCGGACGGCCGTTGGGGCAGAAAGATTCACGAGTGGAGACTACGCATTGCAAGTATCAGACGGCCCCCCACTATCTAGTGGGATTTCCATCTGGAAAGCCGACCTGATAAAGGTTGCTGGGAGCCGTTGGGTGCAGGCCACACAAGATCGGTCGCTCTGGTAATCTTTGGGGGAGGCCTATGTTCAGTAGTGGATGTTCTGTGGCTGATATAAATAAATAAATAAATAAATATTGCTGGACATTTTACACAGCGCTATCTAGCCCCAAACTAAGCAGAGCTTGTACTATGGGAACCAAATAACTGATAGATTACTTACATATATACTTTTTTTTTTGTAAATACATACTTATAATATATAGAAAAACACCCAGACATGGAACAAATATATGTAGATCATGCAAACATTTGTTCCGTGGCGGGAATCGGGATATGATGAATGATTATGAATGAATGAAATACTCTTTATTGCACACCAAACAAAAATACAGTAACAAAGGAAATAAACAATAATAAAGGCACTTAACGGCGGTCTTATCGCTAAAAGCGATCTCTTCCAGACAGCCTTTGGATGGGCAGGTTAAACAAAAATAAAAAGACGGCGGTGTAAGAGTACCTTTAAGCATACATAAACAGAACCCATAAAATAATATATATGTACCTATTGGTTATGTATAATAATAAACATAAACTTAAATACCTACAAATAATATATAAATAAACTGCACTATATATGGAGGATAAATTACATAAACACTAACTAGCAATTACTTTGAAAATAGGAAGAGATTGGGACGACCTTATGGAGAAAGGTAAAGCGTTCCACAGTCGCACAGCTCGTACTGTGAAGGAGTCACCATACAATTGTGAACTATGGACGGGAGTTCGAAGCTGTAGAGCTTTGGAAGAACGAAGGTTTTGGGAGTGTCCTTGATACAGAAACTAGAAACACTCCTTTAGATAAGAAGGTGAAGTGGGGTTAAAGAGAATGTTCAATGAGAAGAGATTATCTCATCTTACAATGTTAAAATTAGTAATGAATTATTAATTTCCAGGGTATATTCTCCATAGAACAAGGTGTGTCAAGAATAGGTGTTATAGGAGTCACTGTAATGGCGCTTCTATCAGGATTTGGTGCTGTAAACTACCCTTATACATCCATGGCTATATTTATAAGGTCAGTTAAGCTCTTATCATTGCCAGATTTTTATAATATTAATAACCCCGCAGGGCACGCTTGTGACGAGCGTTCGGTGTGTGGCCACACCGCGGGCCCCATTGCTCCCTGGGGTCGACAGATGACCCCCTGACACTTAGCTTGCCTTAATTGGCCGGTCACGACTTATCTTTAATTCAACATTTCTTATCTAATTTCAGACCCGTAACCCAATCAGATATGCTATCGATCGAGAAGAAACTGCTACAAACCATGGACATGATACTAGTCAAGAAAAAAAGGATAGCGCTAGCGGAATCGAACAGTGTGGGAGGGAGACAACCATACAATTTACTAGACCAGACCAATACTGCTAAGAAGAGAGGATTTTGGAATAATATTTGGTCTAGTGTTGGCAGTATCACTAATCCTTACGGGCATGGCACAGAGAGTGAGTAAATATAACTTTTAATCATGGAAAATACTTTTCAAACCACCTGCTCGACAATGTCAAATTATATGTCATGTAAACCTCACCGAAAGTAGGCAATTAAAGCCCTATGGCTTAGCCGGGAGTAAAGTTGTACTGAATTTCATTATGCCCGCGAGAGGTGATTTGAATTTGGAACCTCATCTGTATTCAAATTTGAACCAAAGAAGGTCTCTTCGTGAGTTAATTTCAAAATTGTTCCATTCCAGACATAGTTCAACTCCGGCAAGAGATATCGGGTCTGGAGGAGCTGTCCCGCCAGCTGTTCCTGGAGGCGCACGACACCAGGACCATGAGGGAGAAGATAGAGTGGTCCAAGACCTTCCAGGGGAAGTACTTCAATTTCCTCGGCTACTTCTTCTCGCTCTACTGTATTTGGAAGATATTTATAGTAAGTAATAGCTGACCAGCCAGCGGCTTTAATCATAATAAATCTTTATTTCAGGCAACAATAGAATAAGTACAAGATGTTAAAACTTAATTCTACAGCTCATATAAATACATACATTAGTGACTAACATACATATTATAATACTTAAAACTATTTGCTGATACGTAAAGTCTGCGACATGTGACGCACTTGCGCTGCGTCGTGTAGTCGCCCGCGAAAACGACGAAACAACACACTTTTTGGCCAAAACTCTTCTTTTTGTAAAGGTCGAAGATCTGCAGTTGGAATACGCAACACAAAAGATTTGAAATCATTGTTGCACTTTTCGACCCTTAACTGTACCTGTGCCTTCTTCGTTACATATTTCACCACGCCCTCCTTGTAATTCTTCTCCTCTTAAACGGCTTGATCAATTTAAATGATTTTTTGGACTTATGGCGCACGTGGATGGTTCAAATTCAAAATATTTGGTCGGAAACTCTGAATTGCGACAACAGCGCCGTCTACTGGGTCCAACTATAGTTAAAAACAATCCAGGAGAAGCCATAAACACACAAAACACTTGTAACATTAAATACCTACCCTTTGTAAACTTGGATGACCTTTTGCAGTTTGACCTCTTGTAGTAATACTTCTTGTCTAATCGATTACAGTATGACCTTTTGCAGTTTGACCTCTTGTAGGAATACCTCTTGTCTGATCGCTTACAGTATGATTTTTTGCAGTTTGACCTCTTATAGGAATACCTCTTGTCTGATCGCTTACAGGATGACCATTTGCTGTTTTAACTTATTCGGCAGGATCATTGTTACAATATAAAAAAAAACTCACTTTATTATATCGGATTTTTTAGATGATAGAGAAGCTTGGAATTGAAATTGCTTCAAATCGGTCAAATGTTACAATTTAGACTTAATTTATTTTCTTGATTGTTATGTAAAAAGAACAACCAGCCTTGTTTTTTTCCTTGCTTTCCTGGATAAGTTGCGGAGGAACAGACAGTAAAATTTACGTTTTAAAGTGATCCATGTGATTATTATGAATTTTAATTTTGTTTTTTGCAGCCTGGGGGCCAATTTCCGTAACTTATAATAGTAAAGTTTGAGTATCAATCTGGTCTCGTTCTGTTAAAAATCCTAAACGGTATTCAAGTAACTGATAATACAATGGTATGAGTTGACTGACATACACTTTATTTGTATCAAGCTAATATTGTGATATAATAAATAAATAAATAAATATTACTGGACATTTCACACAACGCTATCTAGCCCCAAACTAAGCAGAGCTTGTACTATGGGAACCAGATAACTGGTATAATACTTATATACTTTTTTTTTGTAAATACATACTTATAATATATAGAAAAACATCCAGACCCGGAACAAATATCTTTAGATCATGCAATCATTTGTTCCGCAGCGGGAATCGAACCCGCTACCTCCTGCGTCTCAGCCGGCTATTGCGCCGCCCGCTGCGCCACGGAGGTCGTCATATTAATGGAGCAGAATGACCAAATTGATGACATTCAATTCATAAGCCGATCTCGATTGGGTTACTGTCGTTATGTTTTCAAAATTGTATTACGTGAATTGGCCCCCTGATATTCCAAATTCAAATTCCAAATTATTTAATTGTAAGTAAAAAAAAATCCTGAAACTATGTCAGTGCAACTGATAATTCATAATAATAATTATTATTATTATCAGCCCACTGTGTCCCACTGCTTGGGCAAAGGCCTCTCCCCATTCTTTCCAGACACGTATTTCAGGCGCTAAGATGGTCCAATCTGCTCGGAAGTTAGTGAGCTCATCCCTCCATCTTTTTCTTGGTCTGCCGCGACGTCTTCGGGATATGTCAGGGTTCCACTCGGTGGTCAGCTTGGCCCACTGATCATCCATCATACGGCAAACATGACCAGCCCAGTCCCACTTGAGCTTGGCGGCTTTCGTAGCCACATCGCCAATTTGTGTTCGGGAGCGTAGCTTGGAGTTGCGTATGCGGTCAATACGCTTGAATCCGAGAATGCTGCGCTCTATCGCACGTTGGCAAACATTAAGTTTATATTTTTGGATGTTGGTCAAAAACCAGGTCAGCGCACCATAAGTAAGAACGGGGAGGATGCATACATCCATCAACTTTCGCTTGAGTGAAAGAGGAAGGTCACCCTTTATCAAATCTCCCATGGACCAATAGCTCCTCGAGGCATTTAAAATAAATAAAATTTAAAAGATAATCGACATGATTCTCTTTTTTCAGTCAACGATAAACATAGTGTTTGACCGCGTCGGCAAAAAGGACCCTGTGACCCGCGGCTTAGAGATCATAGTCCACTGGCTGGGGCTGCACATAGATGTGGCGTTCTGGAGTCAACACGTATCGTTTATACTTGTTGGTTGTATCGTACTCACTAGTATCAGAGGATTGCTTCTTACTCTTACTAAGGTGAGACTTCAAACAACCTGTTTTGTTATGTACGACATTAATTTAAGACACACTTCCGGAATCGTATTAACTGATTTTAGACGTAGGTTTAATACAGGTATCCTGAATATTTATCCGGTAATCGATTTCCAGTAAACTTAACGTAAATCTAAATCGGCGGCGCCTTTGTGACGATGCCGCTTAGTCACAGTTTAGTTTAACAGGTACCTACTTACATGATGAGTTAATATGATTTATTTACTTATATGATACAGGCTGTTTCATTGACATTTTAGGACTTGATGTTAAGTTTGTTTAACATTTTTTCTATGGTAATGAATTTGAAAAAAACCTTTTTTTCAACCATACTAGCCATTAGCCCTACCCGTGTTTTCATTTGATGTCGTACGTAACAAAACACATAGTATATTATAAGTTTGTATTTACAACAAAATTTTGATGTAAGTGTTCTATCAGTTATCTGGTTTCTATAGTACTTGCTTGCTTAGTTTGAGGCTAGATAGCGCTGTGTGAAATGTCCAGCATTATTTACTTATAACCAAAAATTCAAAACATGCGCATGAAAAAACGCGCTGAGTCCTTACTACGTCGGTGCGCCCCCAACTTTTTTTTTGTTTATCATATTGTCTTTTTTGTACAGTTTTTCTACAAGCTGTCCTCATCAAAATCATCGAACATCATCGTGCTAATCCTAGCTCAGATAATGGGCATGTATTTCTGCTCATCGGTGCTCCTGATGCGAATGAATATGCCTTCAGAGTACAGAATTATCATCACTCAGGTATTAGGAGATATACATTTTAATTTCTACCATAGATGGTTCGATGTTATATTTTTAGTAAGCGCTTTAACAAGTATTTTTACTATGTATTTAGCTCACAAGCAACCTTCTGTTAATTAGAGTACTCGATTTGTTAAATTAACGGATATATGTTAACTTGACTAATATATGTTAAGTTAACTAAAATATGTTAACTTAACTAATGTAAAAATTAACATAATTTTACTGAAACTCAAACACCCCTTGACCGGTAAATATTTGCATAATAACAAAGGGGGGTCAACACACCCTAATACGGGACGTCAGAGTAGATCTTAATCCCCCCAACCCTAGTATTAAAATTATTAGATATCTGCATCATTTTCCATTAAAAAAACACATTTTTATTTTATGTATGTTTTTATTATTATATATTATGTAGATACACCGCCGTCATCTGATCAATTATTATCCTGTCCATACAAAGGTTGTCTGAAAGATATCGCTTTTAGCTATAAGACCGCCCATTGTACTAGATCTATTTGTAAAAATTATGTTTGTATTTTATTTGGGTGTACAATAAAAGTTATCTTTCTAACATAAACCGTATTGAAAATGGTTCATCTGTTTGGGTACTATCATGTAGCCTGACAACTTTAAACTTATAATACTCCTTCTTTGTGTTAAAGATTAACTCTGATAATAAAGTCAAGCTATCTAAAGAACCGGTGCAAATGATCTATAGATAGCTCAACTGATCCAGATAATTTTTTAGGTTAAGCTCACTCTTTTTCCATACATAATTGTCATTTATCTTTTATAGGAAAAATAAGAAATCCATAACATTAACTTTTAAAAAAGAATATTAAGTTGTTTAGCCCGGCCTGAATAATGATCTCTAAACGTAATTAGCGATTAAACATGTTTAAATGTGACGTATTCGTATGATTTGAAAACTCTTAAACTCATTTAGTCGCTAAATACGTTTAGGCATCGTTGCACAAGTCGCCCTTAATGAAGACTAAGTTATTAAAGTAAATTTCTGTAAGATTTAAGACTGATTGTATGGTTAGGTATACGCGAAGCGCAAAACAGTCAATATAATAATTTTTGGTTATTCGGTGATTTTTATTTTTTGGGGTTGATGACCCTTAAAAGATTTATCCTTTTTTTATACACCCTGTTTTGTTATGTACGACATTAATTTAAAACACACATCCGGAATTGTATTACTTAACTGATTTTAGAGGTGGGTTTAATACTTGCTTGAATATTTATCTAGTAATCAATACATTTCCAATAAAACATTTTTAACGTAAATCGGCGGTGCCTTTGCGGCGACGCCGCTTAGTCAATTTAACAGGTACCTACTTACACGATGAATTTTTATGCTTTGTTTACATATTTTATACAGTTTCATTGATATTTTAGGATTGGTTGGTAGAAAATTATGGTAATGAATTTGAAAATAACCAATGTTACAACAATACTAGGCACCCGTGTTTTTATTTAATGTCGTACATAATAAAACATATGCTGGGAACCTGCAAAGGATCGTGATAGGTAGAAGGAGTTGGAGGTTGGCCCAGCAGTAAGAAAATGAAGGTTATTAAAAAAAAACTCGTAGCATATCCTTTTTTGATAAGAACTATTTAAGGTCAGGTGGGGGGAGGGAAACATACTTTATTTTTCATGTCATATTATTTACGTTTATTCACAATATTTGATAGGATTGTAATAGTTTATATGAATATTTAACTTGTTAATCTGTTGGCTTTCTGAAATAGAACGTCTTTTAATGATACCTATCATACTTTTGATAAAAAAATGCTAAATCCTGAGGCTGGTCCTGTTGTTCCCCTTTCCCGGTTTTGGGGGTAAGAGGAACTGCCTCCATAAATGTGTGAATATCAATACCAATGCACGTACACATGCAAGGTTTTATGCTTTCAGTTTTCATTAATCAAATGATTTAGAACCTTATGGCATTGCATTAGCAATGCCATAAGGTTCTAAATAGAAGATATTAATCAAAATCGAAATTCGGGGTAAGGGGAACATATGACGTGGAGACAGGGGTAGTCAACTAAAAACAAATATGTTTTATATTATTTTATTGTGCTCAATTTATTGAACATTAAAAGAATTAAACAGCATTTTGAAAATAATTTGTCCTCTTCGGCCAATAGTAGGCTTAGGCAATTTGGTAACGATGCCCTCAGTGTGTTTCACTTCCGAAATATCATCTATAAGAGGAAAAGTGAATACGGTTTCACCTTCTGCTTTCGATTTTTTTGGCACATCATATTTATTCAATGGATAAATTCCTGCTTTCTTGAAGCCTGCTGCACATATCGCTGGATCTAAAGAAGTCCAAATTTGTCCGAGTATTTTAGCAAATTCTTTTTTTGTAATTTGTTTTCCTATATTTAATCTTTGCCATTTAATGAGAGCAGCATCCCAGCGGTCTTTGAACGATTTGTTAACAGCCAAATCTAAAGGCTGTAAGAGATGGCTGGTGTGCGGAGGTATTTTCATAATAGTTATATTAGCTTCTCTAGCCATCTTGATAATATTAATACCTACATGCGTTGCGTGGCCGTCATAGATCAGAAGAATAGGGCGTTTCTCACCTACGGTTTTTAAGAAAACTTTTTCAAAAAAGGCCTCAAATACGGCAGTCTCCATCCAACCATTGCTGGTTGCCGCATATGCCGTCCCAGGGTAGCCTTCGTCGGTAGTCCACTCGTCCCATACGTTTTTGCCTTTATATTATAATCATTGGTGGAGTTTTTTCTCCTAGGGCGTTACATCCCAGTAAGACAGTGGTGTTATCCTTGCCAGGGGATGCAATAGTTCGTGTTGAGGTAAACCCTTTGCAACCAACCACTTTCAATTTTGAAGGATCTTTAGAAAAGCTAATTTCGTCTACGTTCCAAATATGTGATGGCTTGTCCCCTAAATCCAAGTCATTAATTGTTTCTTCAAGTAAATTGAAGTATATGGGTATATTACATTTGGACTACATGCTTGTTTGCGAGCATATTCTACCGGTTGTGGCTTTTTAATAGACAAGTTATGTCTCTTCTTAAAAGACAAAAACCAATCCTCACCAGGTACCCCACTTTTAAATGGATTTTGTATGCCATTGGCAGCTACGTATTGACCAACTGTTTCTAATAGTTCTTTTCGTGTAAGTCCAAAACCGAACTTCTCCATGACTCGTAAGTTTTTAACGAAGACTTCTTCAACTGCTCGCGATAAGACGGTGGCTCTCCCTAACGTACTGGATTTGAGACCTTTGCGATCATATACCTAAAAACAAAAAAAAAACATAAATACTTGCCAAGTACAATAAATAAATATGTAGGTATATTAAAAAGAGCACGTCAATACAAGTTAATATGTGTCAAAATACACTTACTACTCTGTTTATTATGGTTGATCTGCAGGCTTACTCCCCAAAGTGATTCGATTCTGATTTTGTTTTTGATTCGAACTCGTTTCTGATTCGAACTCGATCCAAAATCTTACTCCCGAACCAATTCGAATCGAAAACAAAGATCGACTCCCAGTTCGAGTTCTAACGGTGTCGTTATGCGTATCCGGCTGATTACGTCATCGTCAGTCTTTGGTTAGATTCTTTTGAGCGCTTGGATATTTTTACTTGTCTGTCATTTTCGCACTTACAAAACAATTTGACATTGTTTTAGTAACACTATCAAGCTAAAACTTAAAAAATTACATAACATTTAATAATATTTTTTGGGAATAATGAGTGACGACAAACAATTAGAACGAATTATGCCTATATTTATTCTGTGCAATGAACTGTCAAGTGTCAATGTCATAAAAATATAGCGCGGTTGGCGTCAAATTTCAAAATATTCGTAGCTACAAGAAGTGTGCCAGCCACTACAAAGATTTTGTTAATTAATTTATTTTTGAATGAGTCTGTGTAAGTACAAGACTAATTTGAACTTTTATAATGAAATTAATTATTTAAGTGTGCATACAGTGTGTGATGATGAGCTTCTAAATTATGTTTGTGTCATTTCAGTGTATCTAAACAATTAAGTATGTCTCGTCCATCATATACCCAGATGGAAAAGTTGGTGCAATTCCTTGAAGACAATCCAGGAATTGCTAAAGGACATCTAAAATCAGCTCAAGCTCGCCATCTAACAAAATTAAAGCGGGACGAAGTAACTCTTACATTAAATTCGTTGGGTGGCGCAACGAAAGACGCCAAAACATGGGCCAAGGTAAGAGCACTACTCAGGGAACACTTGAGATAATGTAAATATTTAACTATCCCAATGAACGCATAATACTGTATTGACTTGCCCGGTTAAAATTAAATAATACCTGTATCATTCCCATATTCATTGCTAGCCTCCGCCTGCGGCTTCGTACGCGTGATACCCGTTTAAAATAAGCTTATATTACTCAGTGAAGAGGGAAATCGGTTCAGGAATTCCAGCGATTACAAAAAAACATTTACCTTTTTATAAGTACTTATAGATTTTCTAACATTTATTTAAATTACGTTGTTTTCAGTTTTGGGCTGATAAGAAATATGCTTTAAAAAAACAAGTGGCCCAACGCAATGCTTCTGCTTCCCGGACTGGTGGTGGAGTAGATAGGCTGCAGCCTATCTCAGAATTAGATGAAAGGTTAATTTTTTTAATGGGAGGATCCAGCTTCGCAGAAGGTGACCAGGAGTTGAGTGTCCCGCTAATTGTTTCTTTAGTAAGTTTCAATTATTCATATTAAAAAAAACTCGCTGACCCGCCCGCGGCTTCTCACGCTTGAAATTTCTCGTTCCCGCGGGAACTTCGGGATAAAAACTATATAAAACACTCTTGTCAAAGTGACGCGACACTTCACGTAAATGACTTCACGTCAATCTACGACGGTTATATTATATGTGTACTAGCTATTGCCAGCGGCTTCGCCCGCGTTGTTCTGGGATGCAAAAATACATATAGAAACTTTGACATCACATTTTTATCCCATGGAACTTATTTATGGGATAAAAAGTAGCCTATGTGTTAATCCAGGTTATAATCTACGTACATACTAAATTTCATCGAAATCGGTTCAGTCGTTTCGACGTGATTGAGTAACAAACAAACATCCAAACTTTCGCATTTATAATATTAGTGTGGTTGTTCATTTAAATATACTAAAATCACGATTAACAAATGGGGGGTGGGGGTAAGAGAGGGTGAAAAATACTTTGCGAGCTATTCTCATGCCTACAAAATATACAAAACTAAATTAAAATCGGTCGACCCGTTTCAAAGGAGTGCGACCACAAACACCGTGACACGAGATTTTTATATATTAGATTGTAATAAGCGTGTTGATGAAGTTAAAACACGATTTTTAATTATTTAATCAATTAATAGGCCGAAGACCCACTGAGACAGGAAGATATAGTGGTTCAGATAGAGGGACCCATACCCAGTACCTCACAAGCTGTGCATCCATCAGCTAGCCAATCGTCAGTTCCTTCCAGTAAGTATTAAACGAAATAGCAAACTATTTTTTATAAACCTATTCATTAAATGATAATATTTTAGATGTTTTGTATGTAACCTCAGTAAGTAAGTATAAATTTAAATTTTCATATTTGTTTATTACACTTAAATTATAACAATACAGAAAAATTCTAATACACTACATTTAAAACAAAGACAAGAAATAACAAAATTAAATCTAGAGAAAAATAAAGAATTTAAGTTACCTACAATTATATTCTGGAAGAAATAATTTTAAGCGATAAGATCACCCATTGTATATTTCTTTTGTTTTGTACAATAAAGTGTTCATCTATCTATTATCTACACAAAAAAGACACCCTATGAAATATTATTTTTATAATTGACCAAAACTTAACAAAATAAAAATGCATGACATTAATAAGTTGATGACAATTGAATCCCAACTTAACGAATATTATCATTATGATTACAGCCTCAAGACGTAGCCCACGCAGACCTAGGCGATTGCAGCAGAGCCAACTCCAAACAGAGCGACAACGGCTCATAACAATAGAGGAAAGGAGAGTGGAAGCTGAAGTGGCTAATGCTGACAGTTGGGGAAGGCTTTGTGCAGGCAGTCGATAATTTGGCTAATGCTATAATTGTATGCGGTGACAAGATCGCACAAGCATTAGAAAATAGAAATTAAACGAATAATATTAAATATATAATAAAATACATATTAGGTAGTAAATTAACACAACAAATTATATTTTAGTCAATTAAAGCAACACGCAACATGCGTTTATTATTTTGGCTGCATTCTGTGGATCGTAGTGTAACACCCGGTGACGCAATAAACACCTCCATCTAGCTTTCAAAAGCCCTATTGTACGCTCTACTGTGTTCCTGGCGGAGCAGTGTCTCTGCGTGTAATGCTCCTCAGGAGATCCAGCTTCTGCATTTAAAACAGGTGTCATCATATATGCTCTCTGAGCATACCCGGAATCACCTATAATAAAAAAAACCTCTGTAATTGGTCAGGCACCACAACCATACAAAAATGAATTGGTATGATCCTTATCGGGTCAATAATTGATTTTAGTATGCTATTGTAATTTAATTTACTTACCTAATAAATATACAGTTTCATCCCGACTTTTTAATTCTAATAAATGTGCCTTTACTGGGTGCTGATTAAATATAAAAGAATCATGGGTGGCACCCCCAAATGTAGCATCTACACTTAAAATATTCATGTTGCTGTCACAAATCTGAAAATAAAAGAGAATAATTACAATTAGATAATGAAAATATGTACACATAGGTACATGGACTTAAAATGGTAATGTAAGCTTACAATTTGTACATTCCTGGAATGATAATGTTTCCTGTTAAAATATCTTTCTTCATGCTCTGTAGGTCGAATGATGGCCACATGTGTTCCATCAATGCAACCTTCCACACTTGGTATATGAAATTTTTCATAAAATCTGTAAAAGAAGAACAATATATAATAATAATTATTACAATCATGCTGTCACACACACATAATAATGTCTTCTACTTACTTTCTTTTAATAACATTTCTTTCTTCAGCAGTTTGGGGAAACTTTATATACTTTGTTAAAATGTCTCTGTGACTTCTCTTATAGCTTTTGATACGGACTGTTGAGACATTACCATACCATTTCTTCTTACTACTATTCTTTGGTAGCTGCCAGTACCGTAGAATGACAATGCAACCAAAATCTGTAAAGACAATTATTTTGTTAAATCAATTGAAGATGAAGATTGTATAGAAAATACGCGGACATTTATTCGGCGTATCCTGGATAATCAATTGTTTTAAAATCAATTAGATGTATAGAAGACAGACACTTACATACGATTTATTTTTAAAACCTAGAAGAAATTCACCTTGCAGAAGAACAGAAATATCACTTCGTCTGATTGTTTGCTTCATGAGCGGTGTTAAATCTTCTACCAACACATCATATAACTCCTTGGACAAACGATAATTTCTCCGAAATTCTTCAGAATCCATTTCCAATGCCCGGGTGTTGTAGCGAATCATTCTTTGCATATTTCTTCTCACCCGAATGTCCATACGGTTCGCTTCTTCAAGAACATTGAAAAACAACGCAACGCGAGCCATAATTACGACGAATTTGAGGAAATATCACAGTAAATCACAGTAAACAATCTCACTCGAACCAAACAAAGTAGCCATTTTGCTATCGTAACATTTGACGTCTAGCTTCGATCCTACAACTCGATACATAGCTGTCATCGAGAGTGGGGAGTAAGGATTTTTCGATCCTAGCGACTGAAGACGATCAAAGTTACTGTGCGTTCAGCGTTATTTTGCCTCTGACAGCTGTTTCTGTTAGGTTGGCATTACCCGCCATTTTTGCTAGGAAGTCAACTATCGTAGTGTGAAGTTCCATGCGTTTTTCTTTAAAAAATAATAATTTTAAACGTGTTAATCATGCCAAAAAAGATTCAAAGTAGTGGCAGAAAAATTGTATCCTCAGTTCGTAATTTTTGTGAACGGGAAAAAGCTAATGGAGGACCAATAATACCATTTGAACATGTTCGTCAACGTGTAGCCGCCATGACTGGTAAGTAAATTAGTGTTACCTGCTATTCATAGTTTCCCGTTATTTAAGGATCGAAAGTTATTTGTTTTGCTAATAGATTATTGTTTGTATGTAGGCACGATGTTTTAATTGTATAATACATTCCGTACATACATATGTATACATATGTATTATTCAGATATTAGATATTTGTTATAAAAACATAGTATTTGATTGTTATTGTATATACTAGCTGCGCCCTGCGGTTTCACCTAAGCAAGTTCCGATCGATTTTTTTTCTTTAATACAAACCTTTGTTACATTATGTATTTTTTAATAAAAAGATAAATTTAAAAAATGTACCTACATATGCATGTAAGTAATGTAACGTTGTTGTGTATTTCAGGCGTTTCTGAGAGAACCGTCACCACTATTACCAAAGAGTGTGAGGTTGCTGCATCCACGTCTAAGAAAATATCTACTCCCAGGAAAAAACGCTGCCAATCGAATAAAATTCAGTTAGATGATTTTGACCTATGTGCAATCAGAACTAAAATTCATCAAATGTACGTAGTCAGAAAGGAGGTGCCTACTTTGGGCAAGCTTTTGGCTGAATTAAAAAATGAAATTAACTTCAATGGAGGTCGTACCACACTATGGAAAATAATTCGGCAAATTGGATTTAGATTTAAAAAACGTGGCTCTAAAAGAAAACTTTTAATGGAACGATATGACATTGTAGCCTGGAGGTACAGATACTTAAATATTTTAAGACAAAATCGAAATGAAGGCCGACCTATTGTATATCTTGATGAAACTTATATACACGCTTCATATTCTGTCAACAAATGTTGGCAGATGGAAAATGAACAAGGCGTTTTAAAAAGCGATTCAGTTGGTGCACGCTGGATCATCGTTCATGCAGGTGGCGAAATGGGGTTTATACCAAATGCACAGTTAATATTTAAATCGCAGTCGAAATCAGGAGATTACCATGATGACATGAACAGGACGAATTTCATGAAATGGCTAAAAGACAAACTCATCCCCAATTTACCGCCTAACAGTTTAATTGTTATGGATAATGCGCCCTATCACACTGTAAAGGTGAACAAGGCACCAACAATGAGCTCTACCAAAACTGATATGCAAAATTGGATCACAAATAAGGGGTTATCTTATCTTCCCACTATGGTGAAATCCCAATTATATGAAATAATAAAAGAGCATAAAGAAGCTCCAATATATGAAGCTGATCAACTACTTGAAGAGCATGGACACAAAGTGGCTAGGCTACCACCATACCACTGCGAACTTAATCCCATAGAATTTATGTGGAGCCTGTTGAAAAGGCGAGTAGCTGCTAAAAATGTTGGACAGGAAGCAGACAAGATACTACAATTAACAGAAGAAGCTTTCCAATCAATCAGTGCAGAAGACTGGCAGAAGCAGTGTCAACATGTGTGCCATATTGAACAACAGTTTATTAAAACAGATGGAATTATAGACTCCGAAATCGATAAATTTATTATAGAATTAAACGACGAGTCTGATACAGAATCGGACAGCAGCAGTTCCGACGATTCACGTTCATTAGCAGACAGTGACGAACCACTACCACTAGCGACCCGCTTAGATCACTCTTATTCAAAATAAATAAAACCTATAAAAATGTTGTTTTAATTTAGTCGTTTATTACCTATGTTTATAGATAAATGCAAACTTGAGGTACACAATACTAATTCAAATACCTATCCTAATTATTTTACCTAACTATCGGGGCCGGCGCCCTGCAGTTTTACCCGCTGATCCCGTACTTGTGAATGATGGGATAAAAAGAAACCCACATACCAAATCACATCAAAATTGGTTTAGTAGTTCTAAAGATTACAAACTTACATTCTAACATCCAAACTTACTTTAATTGAGAAATTTAACTACGAAAATATTTCGCAGTTTCATACTGGGTATCTTCAAAGCCTTAAGCGGCAACACAGAGCTCAGATTAGCCAACATGACAGCCAGAGGCAAAATAACGCTGAACGTACTGTAGTTCCGATTTGAGCCACAGCACGATCGTGCGCTCGTGTCGATTTCAAGAGTACGAAAAGGCATTAGATTCGAATCAAATTCGATTGATTCAGAACTCGAAGCTGTCGGGAGTAAGCTAGCTGGGTATTTTGTAATGTTTAGAGGCCTCATACCCGGACATAGAGCCATTTTTGACAGCTTTCACGGCCTCTAATAATTTTTCTTTGGGGTAAGATGCAATGTCGGTCTTTCCTATATAATTTCTAGGCATTTTGTAAGTTTCTGTAAAAAATAATATTACAGTAGATATTAGTTTTCTCGCACAATATTGACAAAAGTTTCTCTAACAACATATATAACGAAACAAAATATCTTAAATTCTTAACAAAACATATCAATAGCAGTGGTGACTTTACAGGAAGCATCTATGAGGTAGGCAATAATAGGAAAACACGTTTAAATACACCTTTTCATATAACAATACTTATAATACATGATGAATTACAATCTTTTTCACAGATTAGTAACTCATTTATGAAAATAAAACAATGTTTTTCAACATTCCCGCAAAAAAACCCCGGTCGAAATCAATCGAAGCAAGTACCAGGTGTTCAAATGTTTATTACCCCTGATATCGGGAAAGAGGAACATATGTTCCCCTTACCCCGGCCTAAGTAGTTCCCCTTGCCCCACTTGTGATTTTTTAGGTTATGCTTCTAAACACGTCGTATTTTCATATTTATTGAAGAGTTTTCACATGTTTGTACATTAAAACTATTAATAAAGACATAGATGAATACTTACAGACATTTATACACCTTGTAGACAATTTGCAGACACCTTAACTATCATCAGCAAAATTTGCGACGAGCTCACGTTGGCGCCATTATCCAACTGATTTTTTGTTTGTGTCGAATTCGTATGTTGCTATGGAATAGCGACATCTGTGTTTTTTCTTTGAAACTAAATTTACGTTGCTGTTTTAGCGACCAAGTAGTTATAGACCTACTGCCTTTATTATTTGATTTACATGCTACTGTTTCTCTTACCCCATAGTTCCCCTTCCCCCACCTGACCTTACTTTATTAATTATTTTTTTAACACACACGTCTTTATCGAAAGAGCGGGGAGAGGACTCTGGCCCATGTCGTGAACTTTTAACTAAGATTACTTGAGACACATATGAAACAATTTTTTTTCATTAATCGTCAAGCCTTTACAACTACCTCACCTGATGGTAAGTGAAGGTGTGGTCGAAGATGGAGCACGTTTGCCTAGAAAGAACCTGTTCTCTGGACTTGAAGACTCCGAGATTATAATGATCCGAAAAAATATACTCTGGAAGTCAGTTCCACTCCTTACGGCAAGGTGGTATGCCGACCAGGTATGAGTGGTACTTATCGGTACGTCTGCATGTCCGGTGGTGGAAGGGGGAATGAGGGATAAGATCATGAAGATCTTACGCACATTCATCAAAATGAATCTTGTATAAAACTGAAACTCTGAGCACCATCGGTGCCGAGTAGCTCAAGTGGTCTATATCGACCCCCAGGGTCGACTAAGATTTCCAAGGGGTCCATGTCATCGAACAAAAATATTTTGGCTACACAATAATGGAACTCATTTAAGCAGGTGTTGATAAATTTACCAGGTTAATTTCCCTTTATTTCTGGCTTTTCCTCAATAGAAAAATCCACATACATACACACATACACACACATAAAGTACATATTATTGTTTTAAGTTAATAAAATAAATATTTCAAAGTGCCAAATACAAAATTTCCAACTGTCAAAAGTGGTTGAATTTGAAAAGAATAATATTAGGTGAGCAGGGGGTCTACATGGCAATAGGTCTACGAGCCAAAAAGTTTGGGGACCTCTGCTCTAGACTATGTAGATTGGCTACCACTAGCCATCGCATATGAATATTTCTACTGCAAATCCAATTAAAACAAACAAGTATTCATTATTTTTAAAGAGTTTTATTAACAATTTTATAATATCTTACATAAACTATATCGAAATAGAAAATGTTTACTTGGAAAGGCCACCTTATATAATAATATAGTAACTGTAATTGAAGAAATATCTACCGATTCAATTTCCTACAATTACCTAAATAAATGTAGATTGCAAATAAATATTTTAAAATGGAAAGTTATTATTGATTGAAATTTAGTTATAAATCTATTTATAAAAATACTTTCTTCAATATACATTGTATTTACCGAGCGACTTCTACTAAGCTTAAAAATGTTAGACTTCTAGACGAACTATTCAGAATTCATATTTATATTCCAGCAATATTCAATATTTTTATGAGATATAAACATTGAAATTTCAAAAAGATATTTAAGTCGCTCAGCTATATTTATTAATTAACAATTAATAATCTAAATTATTTTACAATTCAACGGTAAGTACATTGATTCTGTACTTTATTCAGAATTCACATAGATATTCTTATTTATTTATTTAAGATATAACAATCATTACAATTTGGTATTGTATTTGAGCTTGTTTGTACACGGCGGAAAATATTACTTACAAATTTCATTCCGATACATTTCTAGATATTATTATTCTACATACATCAAAGGTAGGTACACTATTTAACTATTAAAATAAAACACAGAATTACATATCCCGATACTATTATTTTTACTTCTTAAAATAGTTATAAGTTGTCTTGAAGTTAATAAAATGTCAAGTTGAAGACGAGTTGGATCGATTTTGTAAGTTATTTTACAGTATTTTTAACTTATCAGTCTAAGTGCCTATTTCACCACGTTTGAGTAACGCTATCAATCGGATAAAAATATATACCTACGTCTTGTTTTCACATGAAAACAATTAAGAGAAAATTATTTTTATCTATCAATTAAAGTTGCTTGGAGGTCGTGAAATAGGCACTTACTGTAGATTATAATTAATATCTAAAAATGTATCGGAACAGCTTGTATGAATGTGATGACATTTATTCTCCCATGAGATCCTCGTATTGCTTCCTGAAGCAGTCTCCGACGGGGAAGAAGTCCCAGCATCTCTGTGTGTACATATTCCACACGTAAGTTTCTTGACCTGCGGACAACAATTATTATTATTATTAATTATTAAGAGCCTGTAGTGTCCCATTACTCTCCCTTCCTTCCATGGGAAACGACCTGGCAGACCGCTGTGAAGATGGAGGGACGAAATTGATGCCCATTTACAGGATTGGTCCAGAATAGCCCAAAATAAACTTCGGAAAACAATTAATTAATAAATAATGCTAGACATTTCACACAGCGCTGTCTTGCCCCAAACTAAGCAAAGCTTGTACCCTTGTAAAGCTTGTTGTACGGGAACCAGATAACGAATAAAATACATTTTTTTTTGTAAATATTTAGTTATTATGTAAATATATCCTACAAAGTACACCGCACTCCATCAAAAGGTTGCCTAGAAGATTTTGCCGCCCATTGTATTGCCTTATTTATTCTAGCCTTATACTTATTTTTGTATTATTTATGTTTGTGTGGTAATTCAATAAAGAGTTATCTATCTATCTATAATATACTAGCTGACCCGCCCGCGGCTTCGCACGGGTGGTTTTTCAATAAAACGTTACCCTCATTTTGCGCAGTTGGTTTAAAAATAGCCTATGTCGTAGGATATAATCTATCTCCTTGCAAAATTTCATAATGATTCGTTCAGTCGTTTAGGCGTGTAAAGGTAACAAACAAACAAACAGAGCTATGTATGTATTATACATATAAACCTTCCTCTTGAATCACTCTATTTATTGCTGAAAACTGCATTAAAATCCGTTGAGTAGTTTAAAAGATCTAAGCGAACAGAACGAAAACGAACGAATTATAAATCAACGAAAATGTTAAATAAGTAGAAATTATCCTTACCCGTGTACTCGGTGTCTGGTTTGTTAATAAGATGCATGAGGAAGAACATGTAATTTGCTAAATTATGTTCTCTCTGCACGTGCGTATCGAACCCGTGCGGAACCTGCAAAATAAAATAAACAAATATATACCAAACTAAACAAAGCTATGGGAACCAGATAACTGATAGAATACTTATATACTTAGGTACTTTTTATACTTATCTATAGGTATTATAAAACAAAGTCTAGTTAGTAACACCATTTATAACTCAAGAACGGCGACACCGATTTTGATGATTTTTGATTTTTTGGATTTTTCTCCGCCCCGAAAAGCAGAATAACTATTAAAATATCGGAAAAATTGACGCGAAAAGAAATTATGAAGAAAATTCATTTTTTCATACATAGATGCAGTTAATGATGGTCGATTGACAATTCTACTGGTGTGACGTACTTTGCCAGCCCGCGTCATATGCATGTCAAGGCGCTACGAAGTTCGGCGGGTCAGCTAGTTATATATAGAAAAACATTCAGACTCAGAACAAATATCTGTAGATCATGCAAACATTTGTTTCGCAGCGGGAATCGAACCTGTCACCTCCTGCGTCTCAGCCGGCTATTCTACTATGCCACGGTGGTCGATTACCAAAATGGACGCTCTCTCTGTGTTGCGATAGATATCGGTACATTACTTACCTTATCGAAGTAATCTTTTCCAATGCCGCATATAAAGCAGTTGGACTCCATGTCCTCTTTCACCGACTCCAGCTGGTCACGGAGCTCACCGAACGCGTCGATGATCAAACCTGGAATACGGAACAGAATACTTTGAACTGGGGGCCAATACACGTAACTTATAATAGTATCTAAAATTCGAGTATCGATCTAGTCTCCTTATGTTAAATGTCCTAAACGGTATTTCACGTAACTAACAATACAACGATATTAATTGACTGACAGGCGATTATGCACTTTATTTATATCAAGCTAATATTGTATCTAATATTAGTGGGGCAGAATGCCAAAATACATATTCAATTCATAATCTCATTATTATTATCATCTCATGTTTATTGATTTGTAATAGGCATTAGAAAGTACTGTTATTGCAAATACTGTTTAACTATATACAGGATGTTTGGTAATATACTGACGATTCAAGTGATGGTTTCTCAAAACATAAAAAAAGACTGCTCGAAAAAAAAACTACTAGTTATATTATCAAATTTAAAAGAAAATCGACTAAGTTTAGGTGATTAATTCGATATAAAACTTACTGCCTACTCTTGCAATCGACATCCAAAAATAAAGACCCAAAACACGCAGCCATTTCCGAAAGAGATATCATCTCTTTCGGAAATGGCTGCGGGTTTTGGGTTAGAAAGGGACAACAAGAGATATCTGGAGACGTCACCAATACAGTATCTGTTGTTAGATGGCAAGCATTATGCAATAGCATAACATAAGTTTAATAAAGTGTTTGTTTTTACATGCCAAAATAAATTTGACATTTCTATGGTAAATATTTCACAAATTTATTTATTATGCTCATCAAAATAACCCCTTTCATTTTTGTGCGTATATTTATCAAACACCCTATATATTTGATGTTTGGTATGGGTATTAATAACAATATATTTTATTTTTTTAAATTGTTTCTTGGAATATACTATAAGTTGCTACTTGTCGTGCACTACCTACAAAATATTTTTTCCACACTACGCAAAGGTTAACTGGGAGAGAATGCTTGCTAGCATTAAGTTCGCCTATGTACAGATCTATGTATTTTTGTGCAATAAAGAATTTTTCAATTAATCAATCATTTGGGTCAACTGTCGAGATATTTTTAAAATTTTATATCGTGTATTGGCAATCTGAGTAACATAGTGAACCTGGATAAGGTGCACTTTAATAATTAAATACCATACAAATGGTTTCTGTTCACATATAATAGAAATAGTGTGGAAAGCTTTTTGAATTTTTGCAAAATCTTACGATTTTATTTGATAAGCTACTTAGGGTAAAGTATTCTTGGAAATAGAGCCGATTCAGACCAACTTGGTTTTTTGACTAATATCATTTTCTAGCTAAGCTACTTAGGGTAAAGTATTCTTGGAAATAGAGCCGATTCAGACCAACTTGGTTTTTTGACTAATATCATTTTCTAGCCTGACAGTAATAATTTACACAAAATCGAAAATGCGGTTGTTTTCTTCTTTAAAATAAACCTATGGTGTTCTAAGAACAAGACCTTCTAACTACAAAAGAAAAGGTAGCTGCCCTCAATGAGGTAAAATTTTGCCCATCCTGTATACAACGTGATATGCTATGCACGACATTAAATGAAAACACGGAGAGGGTTAATATGGCTAGTATTGTTGTGAAATAGGTTTTTACAAATTCATTGCCACCTATCAAGTCCTAAAATATCAATGAAACAACCTGTAAAACATAGGTTAACAAATAATATTCATTCATCATGTAAGTAGGTACCTGTTAAACTGACTAAGCGGCATCGTCGCAAAGGCGTCGCCTATTTAAGCTACCGGTATTAAGCTTACCTCTAAAATCAGTTAATACGATTCCAGATGTGTATTTTAAATTAATGTCGTCCATATCAAAACAGGTTGTATATAATCTTGTCCCGTCTAACAGTAGGTACATTATTCCTGAAGTAGATAGATAGGTACCTTGAAGAATAGCCAGCAGGATGACGATGATGAAGAAGAAGAAAGTGATGTCGAAGATGATGCGGTAGACCTCAGAGTCGTCTCCATCAGGCGGCTCCAGCTCGTCTCCTATTCCACCACCGGCACGTACGCCTTTGTATAAGTTGAACACAAAGCACTGGAAACAAAAAGATTAAAATTAATTTAACTAGTGGTTCGCCCCGGACTGAGATCTCGCGAGTCTCCCATAAAAACAAATAATAATATTATTTGTAATCGAATAGTGCCATGAAATAACAACCATGTAACGTGACCTACAGTTTCATTCAAATTACAAGCTACAAGAGTTCAAGTAGTTGGTTTAGTTTTTTTGGGTTAGATTTTGCAGTTATTCTTCCAGGCGTTATCAGTGGATATGTTTAAAATACCTAGACTGAGTTAGTAGGTAATATTTTGTTACTTATGTGTTTCTGTTAATAAATACCTTTGAAAACAAGCAACGCTATCTAGTATATTCAGAAATCAAGTAAATTCTAAGACAGTTTTATAAAACTAGTGGTTCGCCCCGAACTGAGATCTCGCGAGTCTCCCATAAAAACAAAAATACCTATATTATTCGTAATCTTTGACTATTAAAATAGTGCCACGAAATAAACAACCACCTAACTTGACCTACAGTTTTATTCAAATTAGAGGTAATGGGAGTTCCTGTTATATGGTTGAATGAATGAATAAATGAAATGAATGAAAATTATTTATTATACCTTACAAGCTAAACACAACAAATATAAAAATAAAAAATAAAACAAATAAATGTAAGCATAATGGGCGGTCTTATCGCTTAACAAAGCGATCTCTTCCAGACAACCTTTGGATGGAGAGGATCATTGCTTAATGGAAGATTGGCTGAGGTGTAAAAAGAATAAACTTAATAATAGAAAAAGAAAAATTACTTAACCTTAAATACATAAATAACAGGTACATAAATAATTTTAAATAAGTAAATATCATATATAAAATAAATAAATATGTACTTACATACATACATATATTAATAATATTATAGATCAGTTGAATAAACACGACTCTTCATGAAGATAAAAGTTTTTGAGTCTAGCTTTAAATACGGAAGGTGATGGGGATTTCCTAATGGAGACCGGCAAGGGATTCCATAATCGGACAGCTTGGACGGAAAAGGAGTTTGCATAGAAACTGGTTCTATGCATCGGTGTTTTGAGAAGGAGGTTTTCAGAGGATCGGAGTGTTCGGGAATTTGTGCAATGAAGGAACTCGAAGCGTTCCTTCAGATAACAAGGTATGGACGGATTACGAAGGATGTTGAAAAGGAGGGATAGGATGTGAGTATTCCGGCGAAGTCAAATGGGGAGCCATTTGAGTTTATTACGAAATTCGGAGATGTGGTCGTATTTCCGGAGTCCGAAAATAAACCTTATGCAAAAATTTTGAATACGCTCAAGCTTATTGAGCTGTTCCTCCGTGAGGTCAAGGTAGCAGGAATCAGCGTAATCTAAAATTGGGAGAAGAAGAGATTGTGCAAGCGCAATTTTAGTAGCTATCGGAAGAAAGTTTCGCAGTCTCTTGAGCGAATCAGCAGAGGCAAATAGCTTCCGACTCACAGATTCGAGTTGAGGACCCCACGACATACAGCTATCCATGAATATGCCCAAAATTTTTACAACCTTTGAGTAGGGAACAGTTACATCATCAAACTTAATTTGAGGGAGTGTTGTGTAGTTGATTTTCGATAGGGTACGAGAACTTCCCCGTATGATGGTCTGTGTTTTAATAGGATTAACTCTTAATCCATAAGCCTTACTCCATTCACCTATAAAAAGCAGATTATTATTAGTGACGGTGATCGCATCAGGCAACTCATTAAGTGGAGCCTGTGTGTAAATTTGGAGGTCGTCTGCATAAAGGTGGTAGGAAGAAGTGAGTTGACGAGAAATAGAATTTATAAAAAGTGCAAAAAGAAGAGGAGATAAGACGCCACCCTGCGGTACACCGGCTGATGTACAACACCAAGACGAAAAGGAATCGTCACAACGTATCCGTTGCCGGCGTCCGTGTAAATAACTGCGAAACCAGTCAACCACCGATGGAGATATGTTAATTGAGCGAAGCAAACCCAGCAGTATGTCAAAGTCGACAGTATTGAAGGCATTGCTAAAGTCGAGCAGTGTCAGAATAGTAAGGTAGCCGTTCTCCATGCCCGATCTTATATCATCCGTGAATTTGACAAGTGCGGTTACAGTACTATGACCAGGACGGAAACCGGATTGAAGAGAATTGAGCAGGGTATTTGTGATAAGGAAGGAGCTAAGCTGGTTGTGGACGAGACGTTCAAGGACTTTTGATAGAAATGGGTGGATAGAGATGGGACGATAATCGGCAAAGGAAGTGGGTTTGGACTTTTTAGGAAGTGGAATTATATGCGCTTCTTTCCACGAAAGTGGAACAGAACTAGATGAAGTAGAGAAATTGAGAATATGGCAAATTATTGGAAGCACCTCATCAATAATTAGAACTAACATATGCCGTCCAATATTGTCACTACCCATGGCATTTGAAGCAATTGACATAATGCTCTTTTTAACATCACATGCGGTGAATTGACTAAAGACAAAAGGAGAATAATTAGGAGTTGGCAACAAGGAAAGATAATTAAGAGTGTTCATTTTAACATCCAAATCAATAATGGATGATGACGAAAAGTGGTTGTTAAGAGAGTCAATGTCTAGATCATTTGGAATGGTATCGTGTCGAGATTTGGCAACTCCTAGTGTTCTTAGAAATTTTCAGACCTTAGATGGATCGTTATTAGAAACAGAGGCATGAATATGGCGGCGTTGAGCATCCCTACACACCCTATTGCAGCGATTCCTGGCCAAATGGTATTTTTCTTTGTTGGCGTCACTAGCATTAAGTTTATATTTTAATTTAGAAGATGCTTTTTTTCGCATTAAAAGTCGTATTGCATCGTTGAGCCATGGAGCCGGCAAATGCTTTATCTTAACTGCTCGGATCGGAGCATGCACGTCAAAGAGTTGTGTAATGATGGTATTGAAGGCGGTAATCTTGTCGTCAATAGATTTTGCCCCCACTACTGCAGACCAGTCCATTTCCCCAGCATCAGCTCTCACCTTTTCCACATCCATGTTACTAAAATTGCGTTGCAGAAGAATTTTCGTTTTGGATTTAGGAGGGCGAATTTTATAGGAAAGAAAAATAAGGTCGTGATATGAGAAGGCATCAGCCGAACATTGGCCGTGCTTGGCAACATGCTGTAGGGACGAGACTAAAATTAAATCAAGAAGTGATGGGATACAGTTCGGAAAATAGTGTGTGGTACCAAGAGGGAGAATATGCATATTGTTAGATTTAATAATGGATTCAAATTTAGAAGAACGATGGTCTTGTTTATTCAGACATGTGTTGAAATCGCCCATCAATATGGAATGACTGTATGAAGGCAGGAGTTCTTCTAAGAGTGTTTCAAAGGAAGAGAAGAAGTTAACACGCATGTTATGGCTATAGTAGACTCCGAGAAGAATTTTGGTGTGAGAAAGTAAGACTTCGACAAAAAGGTGTTCGCCAGCGTTAGATGGAGGTGGTTGTGCAGACATACTAATAATTGAAAAAGGAATATTGGCACGTAAGTAAATGGCTACACCGCCACCACCACAACCAGTCTGGTCGTTACGAATCAGGATAAATCCTGGAAGAGAATATGAGGTAGAAGGGAGACATGGTTTGAGAAAAGATTCGGAGACTAGTATAGCATGGAGATTTTTTATATCAAAGGAATCAAGCATATCTGGATAGTGAGCCGCAATACTCTGGGCATTAATATGAACTACATTAAAGTAGTTGGGTCCGTCAGGAAGATGGCCCGACAATGTATCGGAAAGAGCAGGTAAACTCAAATAACTGTCCTCGCTACTGTTTGAGTTCAGAGAGGAGATTGAGAAGAAGTCATCATAATCACTAGAATCATTCAACGTTTGCAATATGAATAACAAAATAAATTAAATAAGAATAATATAAAAAATATATAGATAAGTATAGATAAATATTGATACAAAAAAAAAAGAACCTAATAAATACAAAAACTCACCCCTCCACCCGCCAGCAGTATCCCTGGGCACAAACAATAAACTCAACAAGAAAAAAGAAAAAAAAAACAGAACTAAAACAAATTAATAAATTTTGTCTCAAAAGACCGTTATCCAAACCGCAATATTTACAAAAATTAGTTTGACATTGACTGATTGCATTATAGTCTAGTTTAACTTAGATGAGATATAGGTTAGGTACAACCTTCCGGTAAAACACAGAAAATGGTCATTTGACGCGCCGGTCCCCGCACCGGCTACACGTCTGCTCCGCTCCGCTCGCGCGCTTTCGCCGGCCCCCGCGCCGTCCCGCGCCCCGCGCCCCGCACATCGCGACTCGCGCTCGTTGCCGAGCGCCCGCGTTTCGCGCCCTGTGCCGAGCGCTCCGCGCGTCGCGCCCCGCGTTGCTCTTGGCAACCGCCATTTGCTCTGTTGTGTGCGCTCGCTTGCGAGTACACCTCAGAAAAGTTCTTTATTGAACTTTGTCCTTTTCAGGGCAAACTCTTGTTTCTATTCATTAAGCGTCCAAATCCACGTTTAGTGGTCGGTCTGGTGGATACCTAGCGGTGCTAACATAAACCAGACTGGGCGTGGACCCGGAACGCCAGCTTTCCTCTCCTTAGGAACGCTACATCCGGCTGGGTTTGGTACCACCGGCCTTGGGGGCTTCCCTCGCCGACACCAAACATCGGTTAGGACACACCCCTCATACCCCGTAAGAGCGGTAAAGGGACTCACTTTAGGTAGGACATATAGGACTCACCCCTCCTGTCTATCCCGACGGGAGGACCACTCACCCCCTCACCTCTCCGGGTGTTCCCCCCGGGAGAGCTATGATGGACATCGCCGGGGACGACCTCGTTGAGGTACCGGGTTCTTTTATCCGTTTACGAGAACGGTCCCGTCGATATTCGTCAATGTATTATGAGGGAGCAACAATCGGTTGCCTCCCTCCCGCGGTTTTTGGACATTGCAACGTCCGCTCCGGCCCCTCTGGCCAAAAATGTGGCCCGGAAGCCCGTGCCGGCCCCTCTGGCCTCCCCAGCGGCTCGCAAGCCATCCCCGGCCCCTCAGGCCACTAACGAGGCCCGGAAGCCTCAGAAAGCCCCTCTGGCACCCCCGGCGGCCCGCAAGCCTGCCCAGGCCCCTCAGGCCACTAACGAGGTTTGGAAGCCTCAACAAGCCCCTCAGGCACCCCCGGCGGCTCGCATGCCTGCCCCCTCCCCTCAACCTCCTGCCTCTGCGCCTCCCTCTACCTCTACCTCAAAAAAGCCCGACTCTCGCGAGGCCTCACCTCATAGAGTCTTCTTAGACTCACCGGAGTCTCCGGACCCACCCTCCCCCGAGGTCGACATGGAAGTCGACCTCCTCCTACGCCCCGCGCCTCCCGCGGAGGCATCCGACTCGTCTTCCTCCGACTCTGAGGAAGAATTTACGCTAGTCGCGGGTGGTAAGAGGAAGAAGCCCTCTTCAACGAAATCATCTTCGTCGAAGGGGGTTTCCTCCTCCGTTTCCCCCCCAGCCAAAAAGGCAACCCCTTCCGCGGCCTCACAGCCTGCCCGCCCCGCCTCTCCCCCCGCGGCTTCCACTGCCGCGAGGAAGGAAAGGCCTCCCCCGCCTCTTTTCATCCGCGAAAAAGGCAAGTGGGACAGAGTTTCGTATCTGTGTAATGAGCATAAGATCTCATTCACAAATGCCCGCAATACTAAGGACGCAATTAAAGTCCAAATCCCCACTTCTGACGACCATCGTCGCCTCACGTCCCTCCTTCGTCAAGAGCACATAGGCTATCACACCTATGCCCTCGAAGACGAAAGACTTCTTCGGGTAGTGATCCGCGGCCTCCCTGCGGAGCACTCCACGGAATCAATAGAGTCAGATTTACTGGCTCAGTCCTTCCCCGTCAAGGAGGTGCACCGTATGCACAACGGTAAGACCACCTATAATCTAGTACTTGTAGTACTAGAGCTCTCACCAGAAGGAAAGGCCATCTTCAACCTGAAGATGGTCAACAACCTCTCCGGCCTCCGGGTAGAACCCCCCCACCGAAATGGCACTCCCAGCCAGTGTCATAGGTGTCAGTTATATGGCCACTCGGCCAAAAATTGCCACGCCCGCCCCCGTTGCGTCAAGTATCTGGGTGACCATGGCACCTCTGACTGCAACCGCACCAAAGACACCATCGAGCCGCCAAGCTGCGTGCTTTGTGGTGCCGTGGGACACACCGCAAATTATCGTGGTTGTCCTTCGGCGCCCAAGGTCAGCAGGGTGGTGACTCGTAGGAGTCAACCCCGACTTTCTCCACAATACACCAAAGCAACCCCTAAGTTGACTATGGTGCCCTTGCAGGAGGCACAACCTCCCAAAGGCTCAGCATGGGCCAAGCCCTTACCTTACTCAAGCCTAGCCCTCAGGGCAACGGCCCCCCCTCTGCGCTCCTCAGAGCCAGCCCCCCCTTCCAAAATGGGCAAGTCGGATTTTGCTGCCGACTTAGCTCTCATCATGGAGTTCTCCTCCATTGATCTTGCCGAGGTTCGCGTGCTTGCACAAAAACTGAGGCAAGCTAACTCCACAATAGAAAAACTGATCGCCCTTGAGGCGCACTCAGCTCTTCTCGCAGCCGTTAAGGCAGCTTCGCCCTCCTCCAAACCCTTTTAGGTTCCAAAATGGTTGTACAAAAGGAAAGGAAAAAACCCCGTTCGTTATCACTAGCGTTCTTCAACGCTGACGGTCTTTCAAGGCAACGTTTTATCATTCAAGATTTCCTGAATAGGCACCAACTTGACATCTTGCTAGTGCAAGAGACTAATTTAAAGCCCGGTCATCGGGACCCTAAAATCCCCAACTATCAAATTGTACGCAACGACAGACTGCTAGCCCAAAAGGGCGGCACTGTCATTTACTACAAGAAGGCTTTACATTGCATGCCTCTTGATCCCCCTCCTCTGACCTACATAGAAGCCTCTGTCTGCAGGCTAGCAATGACCGGGCATTCCTCGGTCATTATTGCATCCTGCTACGTTCCTCCCGGCAAGCCTCGCTCACCTCTATTCGAGAGTGACCTGCAAGCCCTATTCAGTCTAGGAAGCTCCGTCATTTTGGCGGGTGACTTCAATGCCAAAAACGTCATGTGGAATAGTACCACGACGAACTCCAAAGGCAAACAGCTAGAAAGCCTAGTTGAACCCCTTAATTTCGACATAATTGCCCCTAGGGGCATGACTCGCTTCCCTACCTCTACTCCTCCTGAGCTCCTTGACATTGCTCTTCTCAAAAACGTAGCCCTCCGGCTGCGCTTAATTGAAGTTATTCATGAGCTAGATTCCGATCATCGACCGGTAATGCTCTTACTCGGCCCTCCCACTGACCAGCCCCCTGCCACCAAGACGGTGGTAGAGTGGCATAAACTTGAGAAAGCTCTCAAGTCTGCGCACTCGACTGATTTAGATAGGATCCCTTCTGTCATTCTGACATCTGGTGATATTACGGTAGCGGTTGACGCCCTTACCAGACATATCACAAACTCCGTCAGAGACTCATCAAAGCAGGTGCCCGTAGTGGATGACCACCGGGGCCCCTTGCCAGATGATATCAGACGGCTGATGACTGAAGCTAACGCTGCAGTTAGACTTCATAGTCGCTGCCCCACTAACGACAATAGAGTCTTGATGCGCTCCCTGCACCGTGAGGTGAGAGAGCGCATCAAAGAACATCGCAATCGTGAGTGGGAGAGCCTGCTCTCGGGGATCAAGCCTAGCCATCTGGCCTACTGGAGGTTAGCTCGCTCCATGAAAGCGGACGCTCTCGCTCCGATGCCTCCCCTTATCCGACCCAATCACCCTCCAGCATTCGAAGACGAGGAAAAAGCCGACTTCCTGGCTGAAACCCTCGAATCTCAATGCTCGCCCAGTCTCGAACCCGTCGACCCTGTTCACCTCCATACGGTGAACAGCGAGGTTGACCGCTTAGCCTCCCGACCCCCTACTTCCCCACTTGATCCGATTGAGCCCTCTGAAGTCTTTGACACTATCAAGGCCCTGCACCCAAAGAAAGCCTCCGGCCCTGACGGTATTTCCAACAGAGTACTCAAGCAGTTCTCTGTACCCCTTATACATATCCTAGTCTGCATCTTCAATGCGGCCATGGAAACTTGCACCTTCCCTGATGCTTGGAAGGAAGCCAATGTTATTGGCATCCGAAAACCCAGTAAACAGGCAAACGACCCAACTAGCTATCGTCCCATTAGTCTACTCAATAGTCTAGGTAAGATATATGAGCGTCTTCTAATGAAGCGTCTCTGGGCTCATGTCAATGAGTTCAAACTCCTTCCCGATGAGCAGTTTGGCTTCCGTGCCCAACACTCATGCCCACAACAGGTGCTCCGCATAACGGAGCATGTCCTCTCCAATTGGCAAAGTACCTGGCCTGCAGATACTGGTGCCGTCTTCCTCGATGTAGCGAAAGCTTTCGACAAAGTCTGGCACAATGGCTTGATCTACAAGCTTTTTAAATTCGGAGTCCCAGATAGACTCGTGCTCATCTTACGAGACTACCTGCAAGGGCGCAGCTTTCGCTACACCGTGGAAGGCACTCTCTCTAGTCCTAGACCAGTCAGAGCGGGAGTCCCTCAAGGCTCCGTTCTCGGCCCCCTCCTGTTCACGCTGTACACCAGCGATATCCCCCGCACTCCTCAAGTGGAAATAGCCCTATACGCAGACGACACGGCCTTGTACACATCCAATCGGAATCCTGATCGGGTGGGTATAAGGCTGCAGGCTGCCCTTCATTCATTAGCCACTTGGTTCCGTAAGTGGCGGATTGAGGTAAACCCGTCGAAGAGCACAGCAGTGTACTTCTCACGGAGAAACCTCACTCCCAAACCGATCTCCTTATTTGGCAAGCCCATTCGCTGGGCCCCATCAGCCAAATACTTGGGTGTCATCCTCGATAGGCGTCTCTCCTTTAGGTTGCACATCACTAAGAGGTGCAATCAGGCAAAGTTCACCCTAGGACGACTGTTCTCACTACTAGGCGCGAAAAGTAAAATGTCCCTTAAAAATAAGGTGACCCTTTACAAAGCGTGCATTCGCCCCATCATGACATACTCCTCTGTAGTATTTGCCCACTCTCCTAAAGTTGGTGCCATTCAGGTCATCCAAAACCGCTTCTTGCGAAAAGCCTCAGGCTCGCCATGGTATTTTCGCAATAACGATCTACATCGCGATATGAAATTAGAATCAATAGCCAGGTTCATGAAGCTCGCTTCCAAGCGGTTTTATGAACATGCCTCTAATCATCCGAACCCTTTGGTGCACACCATTCCGGTCTACCCGTTGGATCCGCCTGCCAACAAAATCCTCCGTCGTCCGAGACACGTTCTCGGAGACCCGGATGACGAAATCACCTCCGCTAATGCGGAAGGTGAGTCATCTACATCAGACAGAGCAAACACTTCACAGAAACACCGATCTCGCCGGCGAGGTCGACGAATCCCTTCAGTCGCCGCCTATACGAGGTACAAACATGTACCCGGGCGTTTCTCTCCTATCCCCATCCCGGCAACAGCCCAAGCCGAGGTTCGTACCTAAGTGGTGCCCTTGCGCTAGTTGCCTAAAAAAACTTACTGGGCTGAGCGCCATCTGCGCTCGCCAAAAGTTCGGTTAAGCTGTCACGGCCTCAGAGGCCAACAGCGAGATTAGTCCATTCGAAAAAAAAAAAAACGGTAAAACACAGAGTATTACGACACCCTTTACATCACTACAGCTCACAATGGACCCCTCATCAATCTTCCCTCATCTGTATCGATGGACACGCAAGAACGGGAGGACCTTTGTGCGTGATATGCAACCTAATAGAGGCCGTTCTCACGATGATAGAGAGGATGGCATTGAACGACTCCTACGGAAATCCTTCTACAACCTTACTCTCTCGCCCCCTAGCAGGTAGAGAGGAGATGTCGGACTCAGAGACTAGTGGGAGTGACAACAACTCATTATAGTCTGACATATTAACTGACATTGCATTACCAAAAGAAAACAGAAATAAAAGTACCTAGTGTTTGTCGTAAAAAAGTGGGTAATGCTAGGAATTTAATGGACTGTCGACCCTCACAGCAGCAACGACGCGACGACAGAATCACTTTTTGATGGATGCGCCTGTGCCGGCCCGCCTGGCCGACGGCGCTCTCGATTCCTTGGCAGGCATCGCAGGCGCCGGCGCAGGCTTTCGGGTGTCTGGCGGCATCAATTTGTTTAGCTCACCAAGGCTGCTAATGCGGTGCCGCGCTCCGTCGGGCCCAATTACATGAATTAGGCCATCCCGGGTCCAGCAATTCTTGACGCCGAAACGTTCCCTCGCAGCTATGAAAGCGACGTGTCTCGGCCTGGTCAAAAACTCTGAGAGAGTGACACTGCTGCCCTTGAGGTTGGTTTTTGCAAACCAAACCTGGTCCCTCGTAGTGACATCCCGAATCTTGACCAGTATAGGCCTAGGCCTGTCGGCGCCCGAAGCTCGTCCCATCCGATGGCATCGGCTAATATGAGCACTTGTGAACGTTGACAATTTCAACTGTGCGCTCACAGTCTTTGCCACAACTGCGGCCGTGTCCTTCTTGCTATCTTCGGAGACTCCATGGAGAAGGAGGATTTTGCGCCGACTGCGCATCTCCTGCTGGTCGACGTCACGTGCAAGGAGCTCCACCTGCTGCTGAAGGGTCTTGAGTGCTGCAAGTTTAAATGTCTTGAAGGCAGCATAATCAGCAGCGATGGATTCCACAGTAGTAGGTGATGATGACTTCTGCAGGTCACCCTCAAATCGTGCCATCCGATCATGTAGTGACTTAATTACCTCAGCCAATGTTGCTTCTGCCATATTGTATTGTTGATTGCAGTGTTGAGTGCAGTGCTGTGCCAGAAGTGTGAGTTGGATTGATGTTATGGAGAAGGTGATTTAAGGCAGGTGAAGTAAGTAGGCTATTGTATGATTTTACACATAAAACAGGTTAACAATTAGTCCTTTAATATTTTAAGTAATTAAATAACACTGAGATAACTTTTGCGAGTTGTTTATCTCACCTACCCACCAACCAAAAAAAAAACTCGAATGGTTGTCTTTTTTGGGGTACAAAATACAGTTATTCTGGATTTCAGACTTTTGCCTATATTTGTGTCACTAAAGCTACACTCATACCAAATTTTAGCCATGTGGCACTGGTGTACCCTGTGAATGTTGTCAAAGTTTTGTTTTTATTATGACTAATAACTCAAAAACTACAAAGATTAAACTAAAAATGAAAACAGGGTTGAAATGCACCTTTCATTTGACGTTCCATTTGATCTAATAGTCTCATTTTAATTTTGTTTACCTCTCTTGAACTCCAATATCTCAACAACCCCACCACATATTTTGTTCATTTAGTCACACCAAAATTGTGCCATCACTACCTACCTATGTATCAAATTTCACGATGGTCGGATCAACGCTTCGAAAGGTATCCTCGGACAAACAAACATACATACATACAACGCCGATTTGCCGAAGTTGATTATAACTTCGCTAACTAGACTTTGTTTTATTTTTCCTGCATTCTTTGGATATATTTCTATCAATCATATTAATTTCGATTTTTCACTTTGCGATTCGGAGATATTCTATTTATATGATATTCTTTCGGAGAGATTCTTTTTCGGAGATAAGGGTAGGTGCTCACAGGAAAATACATCATCAGCTTAACCACACTAGGTACATAATCACTTACCGTCAACATGTCATGACAGTTCCTGTTAACCTCATCGTCCTCCTCTTGCACGTAGAACTTCCTGAAGAAGTTGAACGCTATCACGGTGTAGATGTACACTATGATGGTAAGCAGCATGACCGTCAGGACCAGCTGGAATTATAAACACATTTTTTTTAGTTTAAACAGTTACCTATATTGGGTTTCCATCGCTCAGACAATGCGCTGCAAACGCAAACTTTTACCTATAATTTTTGGGAATGTGTGCGCCTTTAAAATACGCCGCGTGAGTCCATAGCCAGGCTCAGCCCAACAGACTCATGCAGGCCATATTGAACTAAAATTATTGACTTTTTCATGTATATTGCAATCAGCTATATTTGTTAGACAAAATTTAGACCAGTTTGAGGTTCTGCGAGGTAAGCGAGTGCATAAATTGCGTGTGCCACCACACAGAACAGCCCTTTTCGTGACGAAAGCGTGTTTTGCATGGCACCTCGGATAAGCTGCTAAAATATATAAAAGAAACCATTTAAATCCAAATTAACCAAACTAATGACAGACAAAGCTTATTAAAGTATCCAGGAGTATCAGACAAGCTAAAAAATTGACTTCTATTTATTTATTATTTCTTGACATCGTTTGATTGAAATTATTATTTTTGTTAATTTAAATGTGTTATTATTAATTTGTGTCATATTTGATTATGATTTTTTGACATTGTTTATGATGTATGTACTTAACTATATGCTTTTTTATTACCTACCAATTTAAATATCTACATTTGTATGCCTGCCAAAGACAAAACATACTGACCATAACCATAACTACTCTCGAGCGTGTTACTAGATTCAAGTATCTGGGCCACTGGGTCACCGAGGACCTAGAGGATAATGATGACATAGAGAGAGAGCGCAGGGCGTTGGCCGTCCGATGTAATATGGTGGCTCGCAGGTTTGCTCGCAGTTCCAGGGAGGTAAAGGTGACGCTTTTTAAAGCCTACTGTTAGTCACTTTACACCTGCAGCCTGTGGGTAGCCTATACGCAAAGGGCGTACAACGCGCTGCGCGTACAGTATAACAATGGGTTCAGAGTGCTGATGGGGTTGCCACGTTTCTGCAGTGCATCAGGTATGTTTAGTGAGGCGCACACGGATGGCTTCCACGCCATTATAAGAAAGCGGTGTGCGTTGCTCTTGAAACGCCTGCGTGGTAGCCCCAACATCATTCTGAGCACATTTGCGGACAGGTGGGACTCTCCGTTTCTGGGGCACTGGTTAAGCCTCCATGCAACCCCCTTATAAGGGACGTTGCCCCAGTCACTGATAGTCCCTCGTGTCCGCGAACGTGTATGTATGTATGTGTGTTTTTAATTATAATTAAATTTTACGGTAATTTTATTTGATTTAATTTAATTTAATTTTATTTTATTTTATTTGATTTAATTTATTTTGATTTGATTTTAGTAATTTAATTTTAATTTTGTTTATGAGTCAATGGCTTGAAATAAACAAGTTTTATTTTTATTTTATTTATTTTATTTATAACCTGTGGACCCAGGCAGGAGGAGTTATGACCAGGATTAGGACATAAGCTACTTTTTACCCAACTGTGCAAAAGGAGGGTAATGTTGTATTAAAAACCACGCGTGCAAAGCCGCGGGCGGGTCAGCTAGTTAAATAAAATGTCAATGGTGAGCACTCACCTGTTTTCCATTATGCGTTACAGACTGCAGAATGGTCCTCAGCGTCTTGAATCCGACTGCGACGTCCAACAAATGCGCGGCGAAGAAGAAGTTGTTGAAGTTGCCCATCACGGAGAAGGAGAAGTACCACAGCGAGTACAGGAATGAGTTGTCAGTGAAGGTCACTCCGGCTTTCCACACCTGGTAGCGCCAATCGATGCTGATGATGCTGGAAGTTATAATAAGACACATTCGTGATGTAGTGGGCGAATAGCCGGCCAATAATAAATAAATAAAATAAATAATGCTGGACATTTCATACAGCGCCATCTAGCCCCAAACTAAGCAAAGCTTGTACTATGAGACCCAAATAACTGATAGAATACATAAATACTTCTTTTTGTAAATACGTAGGTACTTATAATTTATAGAGAAACAACCAGACGCGGAACAATCTGTAGATCATGCACACATTTGTTCCGCGACGGGAATCGAACCCTCCTGCGTTTCAGACTGCTATATGACGAAATAGGGTACAAGTGATGAAAAATAAGTTGTGTACTCACTAGTGCAGCATTCCCTTAGTCCCTTCATCCTCGTGTGCGCTGAATGAGGTCTTCTCCATACCGAGCATGTTGGAGATCGAGTCGAAGTCGTACGTCTCAGAGAACTTAGCGCGAACCTTCTTCTTCACGAACTTGTCCCAGTAGTTGACGGGGAATGATCTGGAATTATAAAGATACAACTGCATACAATCGCACTTCACACTTATATATATGCCTCGTAGGTCACGCACATTAAAAACGTACTCTGCGTCCATCAACTTCAGGCATACATAAAGCCTCATGTACCTGAAATTTCACCGGAAACCACACCGAAACACAGCAATGCTGCTTGAAGAAATGGGTATGGAATGACTACGGTATCGTCTACAAATCGAAAGTCATGATATCCATTGCCCAGTTTTTGCTACTTACTTGGCAGATATAACCAGTTTGTCCCAGTGGCTCATCAGGTCGTCGTCTTCAGGTTGTTCCGCGATGTACAGTCCGTCAAACTCCAGCTTACGGGAGATCTCCTTTTCGCGCTTGAAGATTGCTAGAGGCACCTGGAAGTTGAAAGTTAGGCTGTCTACAGAGTCCGTACGGGCTGTCCGCATACGGGCCGTCCGCATGCGTATAGTCCGCAGTGCTTTAAAACGAGTGGCAGTTTAAAGCGGATATCCGCATCACTGTAAAATAGGGTCGCCAACCGTCCTGTTTTCTCAGGACATGTCCGGCTTTTTGAAGTGTCCTGGGCTATCCTGGATAGTTTTTAATAACGTCCTGGGTTTTTAAAGGGTCCTGTGTTTTAAAATTCACGCGCCACTACTGTCTCCAATCGTATTGTCACTGGGCTGAAGGTCGTTGAACACTTTTTAAAACAAGCAACGTGGAAAGCTTTCTTTACCTTTTGCAATAAAAGCTTATACGAGCTCTCATGAGGATTCCAAGCACAATATGCGTTCTGGTTTTAAACCGAAATGTCCTGGTACTTCTACTTTCCAATCCTAGATTTCAAAATTTGGAGATGGAAACCCTACACGTCTCACGCGTATCTCCGCTTCGGAGGTCCGCACGGGAGCGGGCCGTACGGACAACATGCATTAGAATAGAATCATTTATTTCAGACAACGTCCATTGAATACACAAAACATTAAAGTAATATTTACAAATACAAACGAAGCCCATGTCAGATCAAAAATATACAAAATAATAATAACAATCCCGTAAAATTTAAAATTCAAAAGTATAATGTAATAAATAAAAAAAATTGAATGGAAAATTAATAATTAAATAAATTTCACGCAAAACAAAAAACAGATAATTTTTTTTTTTATAAATTATAGGCCAGCGTTTGACCACTATCTCGCCTATATACTATTTAATTCATTTAAATGAATTAAATATAAAGTAAATCAATTAATTAATTACCTACGTGCTTTGAATTGCCAGCAATGATCTCTACCCATTAGGCCTTAGATTTCATTCTTATGTCAAAAATTTTGAAGGTCATTAGTCTCCGTAATTAGACTGCATTAATAAAATTTCAGATTCAAGATAAGTAATGGGTTAGTATTTTAGAAAAAAAAAATACCTTAAGATGGTAATATCCGATGAGTATAGCGAGTGAGACGATAGAATGTGCGGCGGCCGCTATCTTTATAACGTGTTCCATGTAGAAGAAGTCTTCGTCTATATGCACCACTTCTATCACTTCTTCTTCAACTTCGCCGCTACCTGTTATGTAAAATAACACGTATTATAATGTAAATAAGGTTTAAAACGCTATAAGAGGCAAAAATAGAAGATAATTTTTAACCTATACATAGATTAAATAAAAATAGCTGATTAACCAACCTATTCATAGTTTCTTCTAATCATAGATATAAATAAGCTTACAAAAAAAGTTAAAAAACTGTTAAACCTGATCACTTTTTGTACTTATAGGATTTTTTTAAACACGCGCTTAACAGTGTTTAATTCTATGTATGGTAAGACCCAGTAGTCTGACCTCAAAAAATAAAACTATGTAGTAAGCGCGCATTTAAAAAGTTTCTTTACAAAAATTGGTAAGGAAACATGGTTAACTGTTGTTTATCTTTTATGTGGTAATAAGGTTATTATTTTTATCATCAGCCCACTGTGTCCCACTGCTGGTAATAAGGTTAAAGCTTAAAAATTCTCCTATTTTTAGATGAGAAATCAACTGACTATTTTACGGCATCGTAAAACTTTAATTAAAATAAATAAATATTGCTGGAAATTACACACAGCGCTATCTTGCCCCAAACTAACCACTATGGGAACCAGATAACTAGTAGAATACTTATATACTTTTTTTTTGTAAATACATAGGTACTTATAATATACAGAAAAACATCCAGACCCGGTACACATATCTGTAAATCATTCAAACATTTGTTACGTGGCGGGAGTCAAATCCGCTACTTCCTGCGTTTCAGCCGGCTATCCATCCACTGCGCCACGGAGGTCGTCAAACCAAAATTGACGGATAAAAATCATTCTCACTCTATTTTCATGTTAGAAAAAAGACGTGTATGCATTTTCATCTGATGGATAGTATTACTTAGAGGTGGTGAAAGAGGCACTTATTTGAAGCAGATTTCTTACCATCACCGCTGCCGGAGCCCGCTCCGGATCCAGATCCAGCAATGATATCCCCGACGCCGGATCCTTCGCCGCCTTCAGCATCCAAAGTTGACACCTACAAATATAACATCACACTAATATTACGAGTATAAATGCGAAAGTTTGGATGTTTGTTTGTTACTCAATCACGTCGCAACCGCTGAACTAATCTCGATGAAATATGGTATGTACATAAATTAGAACCTGGTTTAACACATAGGCTACTTTTTATAGACACACCACGAGTGCAAAGCCACGGGCGGAAGCTAGTTACACTCATATTTAATTATTATTTATTTTATTTGGAGCCTGTACTGCTGATCCACTACTGGATAGCAAAATAGGTATAAGATCTATATTGGCGTTCCGCATTGTGATGTACATTTACCCTGTTCTAACCTGACCCCAGACAACTCCTTCTTAGCGTGTCAAAAGTTCTACGTTTTAATTTATAGTATGTTGGCGAGGTGTTCGGCCACAACAATAGTATTAGATGAGGCGATTATTAGGTCTTCCATCGTGCAGTTGTTCGGGCACAAAGGGCACAGTAGCAAGTGCTGCATTGACTGCGCAGGATTATCGCAGTCGCACTCCGTTAAGTTAGGGTCCCAGAATCCCCATTTGCACTTATTAAATATGCAGCGGCCAACCTGTGTGCGAAGCATGTTTAAGGACTCAAACTCCTTGAAGTAGTAGAAATGAACTCGGGAAGAAACAGTTGTAATTTTTATGGTCCTTCTTTCTTCTTTTTTTATATCCATAAGAGGAATAGCGGTTATCGTACCCTATGGACGTTTGTAACACCAAAGGTTCACATGCACGTTGCTGACCCTATAAAACTTTTGAAAACGTCCTTTTTGAAGCGCCCCATACTGTTTATGTAGTCATATGTACCTGTCCCTGGGGAAAACCTCTACAGGGAGACCATGCGACAATCTAAGTGTTCGCGGAAGGAAATTCCTCTGGAACCACACGGTGCGCGATCACATCGTCTCCAAGGAGTGAGGATGGATGCCCTTTTTGAGACTCACCTTATAAAACAGCAGTACGAAGTTGATGCAGAAAGCAAGAACGAGCGCGACGTACTTCAAGTTGTAGAAGTTCCTAGCGAGGAAAGAGACGGCGCGTCGCGTGTACTGAGACAGATCTACTTGAGCTAGTGCTGACGGGGTCGGCCCTTGGACCGCCTGCAAATAAATACAACTAGCGTTAAATACTTTCAATCTTCACACTAATATATACAATATTCACACTATAAATGTGAAAGTATGAATTTTGTTTATTTGTTTGTTACTCAATCACGTTGTAATGGCTGAAGGACGTAAAGACAGACATACCAATAGGTCAAAATTATACAAAAATTACTTGCTTTGCATGGGTACTTCAAGTACCGTGAATAAGTCCAACTCGACTACTGCTGCCATGCAAGTCGTCAAGTACCGTATTTGTAAGACAGCAGTAGTTGAATAGGACTTACTCACGACTCGAACCGCAACGCATTACCCTTCAAACCTTCCGATATTTTTACAAGCAAGAAGTGGTCTAGACAAGGAAAGCTTTGCTTTGATCTAATGGCGTCTAATGGCGATTATAAACAAAATCTAGGTAAATACAGTAAACTAGAAATGAGCAAGCTGAACATACCTTTTTAGACCGTATTAGTCCTTGCAAGCTTCCTCGCTGCTATAAATTATGACCAAACGCAAAATATTATGATAATACAGCAATCAAAATATAATGCGGAAATTTGAAATCCGAAACTTACGGAAAACGTAAAGGTTTTTAAAATTATTTAAAAAAAATTGAATCTGACGGGATTTGAACCCGCAACCTTTCTCTTAATGCGATAATGGGGATGCGATATCAGTTTAGCCAAGGACACCAGCCGTTAAAAGAAACATCCCACTAATTTCGTGCTAGTGGAGCTGAGTCCGATGCGAAATTGGTATCGCATCCTCGTATCAAGAGGAAAGTTGCGGATTCAAATTCCGTCTGATTCGCAAAATTTTGGATGATATTTAAAAGGTTCAGGTTTGTTAGTTTGTTACTCAATCATGTCATAAATCCTAAACAGATTTCGATGAAATTTGGTATACAGATGCCAAACGACGCGTGCGATGTCGCACATCGTTAGATGTTTTTTTTGTAAAGGAATGAGGGTAGTTTTAATAAAAAATTCATAACTAAATAATTTTGTTTGTTATGAAAATAAACTTTGAAACAGGTAAATATAAGGTACAATATTGTCAATTCTTACCTTCTTTTTGCTCTCAGCTTCGATAGCAGACATGGCCGCTTGTTGAGCGGCTTGAGCCTCCATACGTTCTTGTGCTTGCTTCTTGGCTTGTTCACCGCTGAAAAATTACATTAAATTATCAAAATATACAGGCTTATTGGTATAACACTAACAATGTAATCTAAAAAAACATATAGACAGCTGACCCAAATGAGATTAGGACATTTAACTTATCGAAATTATATCGATACTAGAATTTTACTATTTTATGTTACGTGAATTGCCCTCTGGTTGCAATATTCATAATATGTAGGTATACTAATATTATAAATTAGAAAATAACTTTGTCTGTTTGTTATGTTTTCACGCCTAAACTGCTGAACCAATTTAATTAGAATTTGGTATAAGTAAGTGCAGATAGTTATGACCTGGATTGAGATATAGGCTACTTTTTATTGACAATGCGTGTAAAGCGGCGGACAGAAGCTTGTATACAACCTGTTTTGTTATGTACGACATTAATTTAAAACACACATCTGAAATCGTATTAACAGATTTTAGAGGTGGTTTTAATACAGGTAGCTGGAATATTTATCCAGTAATCGATACATTTCCAATAAACAATTTTTTACATAAATCAGCGGCACCTTTGCGACAACGCAAGTATACCTACTTGCATGATGAATGAATATGATTTGTTTACCTATTTTATGCAGGCTGTTTCAATGTTATTTTAGACTTGATATTAAGGTTGTTTGAAAATTTTAAATTTTCTTTGGTAATGAATTTAGAAAACACCTATTTTACAACAATACTAGCCATTAGCCCTGCCCGTGTTTTCATTTAATGTCGTACATAACAAAACACGTAATATAAATAAGTGCATAATTACTGTTTAAAACGGGTGTTTATCGCGTATGTACCTTTTTTGTTTGTTATCCCGACGTTTCGACTGTGTTGCAACAGCCGTGGTCACGGACCAGTCCACCCGTATACAAGCTTTTGCCCGCAGATAACAAATAAAAAAGGTACATACGCGATAAATACCCGTTTTTATCAGTAATTATGTACAGTGATCGCGAAAGTTTGAAAAATACTGTATATAAGTAAATACAATACTGTAAATAAGTGTATATTTCGTTCCTTACCCAAGTAGATCGATAAGTGAGGGTGGTCGGACCTCCTCTCCTGTATGCTCAGTAGTATCGTCCGGCGATGCTTCCGCTTCTTCCCCTGATGATGGCGATGATGTGCTAGGTGACTCGTGCGGTTTTACTTGTATCCTGTTCATTCAAGTATTTGTGAGTTTGTATCTTTATTGAGCATAAAACCCCCCATTTTACAGAAAATAGCAATATCTTTTTAGTCGGTGACAGCCAGCATTTTATAGGAGGACTTTAATTTAAAAAAAAAGTGGCACTCCGGGAGTGCCGGCAGAAGAGGAAAATTTTGCGCTCAATGTTTGGGTATTCAAAATTTGAAAGCAGACTACACTAGAGAGATGTCGGTAACGGTAACAGTGTTGCTAATTCAATGGTTATTTCCAATCTCAAAAAATGCCCAACGCAACAGGCACGTGGTACTACCAGTAGTACCAACGGTAGTACCAGGGGTAAAGTCCTGAATGTGATACGTACTGGCCGTTGTCTTCTTTAGTGATGTCCAGTCCGAAAGCAGAGACTTGCAGTTGGCCTGTGTCATCCGCGGGAGGTAAGGCTGGTAGATGTCTTAGAGGACCTGGTATATTGATAATTAATGAATGAATACCCTACAAAATACAATACACAAAACAAATAGTAGGTACAATGGGCGACTTTATCGCTTTAAAGCGGTTTCTTCCAGACAACCTTTTGATGGAGACGATTTTGTTAAGACAAATATTTTTTTTTAAACTGGTTATATCTTCGTTTGACCACAATCTCACCTGATGGTAAGCGATGATGTGGTCTAAGATGAAGCACGAAGATTTAGAAGAAACCTATTAACTTTTACCTTAAAGAGGCCCGGATTATATTCTTTAGGAAAAATAGACGTGACCGACGTATATGTATAAATAATGCATAATGTGATATGTCTTTTAAAAAACGTGTTATTTTGTATGAATCGAAAACTATTTTTATACATTTCGTCATACCTACACATTATACAAAATTGACATCTTGTAATTAACGACATTTCATGCAATAAATATCATTTAATTTCACATTTTTTTCTTAGTTTCACAAAACAGCGTTATTCGGAGACTAAGGGTTTTTCACAGTTTACAGCTCTTAAGAAAAAGAGGTGTTTTTCTACAAGGTCCCAGGATCACGATAGTTTTGTACCGAAGATCGTACCTGTATCTACCTACATGATAATTATCTTTGTAGCAACATCTAGTTTAAGGCACTTGTCTCACCGCCAGCGATGAGCGAGAAGCGAGTAGAGCTAGAAACTAGAAACGAGTTGGCGAGCAGCGAGAAGCGAGTGTGTAGTTCCTGCCTCGATCACACGTACCGAGCAAACGGGCGAGACAGTGCTCTCGGCCGAGTACTCGGTACGTATAAACATAGCGCCGAGTACTCGGCCGAGCGCTCAGCCGAACGAAGCGGTGAGACAGCAGCTCATTCAAATAAAATAAAATACATTATGTCTGCTAATAACAAATGTGACGTCGAAACAACTATTAAATTTATACAGTTTTATAAACTAAATCCGTGTCTGTGGAACTCTATACAACTGAACTGACTATGCTAACTTCTCAGATTATACAAACAAACAGATAGAGCGCGCCGAACGTGCGAGTGAAGCCACAAAAGCGAATACAAATTTAAAAGCGAATACAATCTCGCGGCAGTGCTAAAGATAGCGTCGTACTGCTTAAACGTCTCGAGTGATTCATTATTTTCTGTCAAATATGCCGTCTTGTGTTATTAAACAGTGTAAAAGTTGTTCCCAAAAACAAAAAAAGTGGATGGAATATCATTTCACAAGTAACTATAAATTATTTAATTGATTTTATTATTTATTCACCCAATAATTAAACGGTTGTCTCGAAACAAAAAACCTCGACATTAGTTCGACTGTGTGGCCAGTTTTCGGCAAAATGTTTTCCCTTCAATTGGGGAAACTACCTGTTGATGTAGGCGTTAGCTAGCCTGACTATTAAATGTACAGACGTGGGTTCGATTCCCACGCGTAATCTCACGCCTAAATTGTTATTCCGAATTTGGATGTATTTCTATAATTATGTTATTGCCGTTTACTGTGATTCGATGATTAATATCTTATGCGGGATTTTAAATATAATTGTATATGTATAACAATTTAGTTCCGTATGTATATATGTAATGTATATACATTACATATACATATACACATATATAATAAATGGTATATATAGAGAAGTAATAGCGATCCGCCCTCGCTTAGCTTCGGGAAAAATATCCTACCAAAACATTTTACCGGGATACAATTATCCTATATGTTAATCCAGATCATATTCAATATGTGCAAAATTTCATTAAAATCCGTTCAGCCGTTTACGCGTGCTTGAATCTCAAACATCCAAACTTCCGCACCAACTTTCGCATTTATATTATTAGTGGAATGAATGGAGGATGCTAGTTATATTTAACGTGTACTTACTGTAATCAGTGTCAAGTTTTATTATTTTATGATTTTTGCAGATTGCCGACAGATGTGGTTCTACGCAAGGAATGGGTTTCTATTATTCACTAAAGTATTAGTCTCTTGCGAGATGACCGCCGTAGCCGTAATTCGGCCAGGGAGACATCAAAGTCCATGTAAACCTCAATAAACACCGGACGGATCGCTAGTTATAAAAATCTTCACATATTATTTCTTCTGTAATTTTATAATGCGTTTACAATGGTACATGAAATATTTAAGTGTTTAATAAACTAGTTAATTAAACAATTGTTCAATCCTAATACTCACACAAATTTGTATTCAATTAGTAACAAATGCATGTATCCAAATAAAATTTTAGAACCTGTTGTCGTAAACGGACATTAAAAAAAATACAGGGAGTTTTTTCTTTTTCTGGTATCATTACACGCACACTGATGCACGTGCCCCTACAGAGCTATTTCTAATCGCCACGCACACATGAATGATAAGTGCCGTCATACTGTTTGTTGCGTACACTCCATCTGTTTGTTTGTATAATCTGAGGCTAATTTCAAAACATGTGTGAACAGCTACTCGCTACATCACTGTCTCGGCCGAGAAACATTTTACTGTCTGTATTCGGTACGTGTGATCAAGGCAATAGTTGTCTCGCTGGGCTATAAAGCGAGTGAGAGAGTGCGGCGGGCGATACTCATCATCTCACGGCGTGTGTTCTGACCACCAAGCGAGCATCGCTGAGGAGTGTTGTAGTCGCTAGACAAAATAGTGGAGAGCGAGTTCTCGTATACGTATCTCTTTTACTGACACGGAATCGATATCTTTTGTTCGTTTCTTGAGCGAGAAAATAGTTGATAGTTAATCGCTTACTCGCCGGCGGTGAGACAAGTGCCTTATGGTTTAAATTAAAGGATAGCGCTGCTCTGTCATAAGCTGTTATCAAAATAAAGTGAATGGTTAACGTCAATTGCTGTGTCAAAATTAATTTCCGAGCAACTTAAAATAAAAAAAAACATCTTTATTTATTTATAAACTGACGAAGTCATTGTTTTAGACAAATTTTTATATTGTGTCTTTGAGATTTTGGTAATTTTGCATATAGGTAAACCATTTTTTTGGGGCTTATCTCCAGACAGCGCCATCTATTACGCTAGTTGGAACTTCTTTTCTCAATCGAAAATGAAAATCTCATTGTTAGCATTAGCAAAAGCCTTAGATATTTATTCATAATATACTAATATTACATTCGAAAGTAACTGTCTTTGACTATTTGATAATTCACGGGCACTTCCGGCTGGAACCGGCTGGACCAATTTCAACGAAATATTGGTTTATAAATATATGAGCTGGATTGAGACAAAGTCTACTTTTACGCACGCGTGCAGAAGTGTAAAACCGCGGGCAGAAGCTTGTGTTTAATAAAATAAGGCTGTGGATACAAGTGTTTGTGAGTACACTTACCTGTCGCCACAAAAACAGATTTTTAATCAAGTTACACGGTGTGAAGTGTTTAAATTTTGTTAACAAATTAATGCCAATCTTTACATTTATTTAGTTTTCAAAGTTATTCATTTGTTAACCTGCGTTTGGCTTTAGTGCGTGATTTTGCGTTTGACCACTACTAAGAAGTCTGAGAACCTTATGGACCTACTTACACGATGAATTAATATGATTTGTTTACCTACTGAATACAGGCAGTTTCATTGATAATAATAATAATAAATATCGCTGGACATTTCACACAGCGCTATCTAGCCCCAAACTAAGCAGAGCTTGTAGTATGGGAACCAGATAACTTATAGAACACTTAGATACTTTTTTTTTGTAAATACATACTTATAATATATAGAAAAACACCCAGACACGGAAAAAATATCTGTAGATCATGCAAACATTTGTTCCGCGGCGGGAATCGAACCCGCTACCTCCTACGTCTCAGCCGGCTATACGCCCACTGCGCCACGGAGGCAGTATTATATTTTAGGACTTGTTTGAAAATTTTAAATTATCTATGGATTTGAAAAAAAACTATTTCAACAATACTAGACATTCGTCTTTTCATTTAATGTCGTACATAACAAAACACGTAGTACCTATGAGTATATATTTTATATTAGATATCGGGTTCCTATAGAACATGCTTTGCTTAGTTTGAGGCTAGATAGCGCTGTGTGAAATGTCTATCGTTGTTTATTTATGTAAAGTATAATAACATTGTATATTTTGTTATAGTGTTATTTTTGGTCCTAAATCTGCACCACAACTACAATATTACTGAATGTAAGTTCTTTGTTTTATGTCTATTTTAATTTTTATTCTTGCGGCAAAAGATTTTTTTTTAATTTTGAGTTAATTTTGAATAAAGTGACTTCCGTAGTGACCAAACACAATGCGTCGAAGCGAAGAGCACCGCTCGTATAGAATTCCCTTACTTGCTGTGAGCAACCTGTGTCTCAACTGACCGATTTTTTCTTCCTCCGTTGGTTCCGGCGGCGGCTCTTCCACTTGAGGTCCTCTCATCAGGCCGAGGAGTACGCCGAATATGTACCTAAATATGTTTTTAATTATTAAAGTTACCAGTAACACACATTAACATCAAATCATCACAACATCTGGTACAGTAAACATCACAAAAAATGGCTTATTTTTTTAAAGTATTTTTGTCTTACGGCATTGAGGTTGAATTTTTATTTTTTTATGTTTGGTTAATATTTTATAATAAATTGAAATATTGGGGCAATTATTACTTTTTATCAGTATCAGAGTTCTGGGCGCCAATTCCCGTAACTTAAAATACTAAAATTCGGGTATCGATCTAGTCTCGTTAGATATGTTAAATGTCCTAAACTGTATTCACGTAACTGATAATACAATGAGTTGACTGACAGGCGATTATAGTCTTTATTTTTAACAAGCTAATATTGTGATATTAATGGAGCAGAATGCCCAAACATACTTAACTCATAATCCAATCTCATTTGGGTCATCTTTCGTTATGTTTTTAAAATTGTATTACGTGAACTGGCCCCACGGAATGTGTGAGGTGATCATTTGATTTTGAGGTTAAGAACTCACAGAGCGGGTTACAACCGCACTCGTGATATACGCGGAAATATAGATAAAACATAACTTTTGAAACTATCAAGATTATCACTTTTCTCACTAATACTCACAAATCATAGTCCGGTTTTGTGGTTAAAGATATTTATTCTCAACAGGGTTCACTTTCTCTGTTCTCTGTAGAACATCTAATTACATTGTTGTATGTAAACAGTGTACTGGATTAAGTCCAATGAAATAACTGTTTTAGCGAAAGTAGTTTAAGTAAAAATAGTGTAGGAAAGACAATGATTATTTTAACGTTCCGTGAGTTAGCACTCTAAGGGCCGGTATCCACCAAAACGTGTAAATTCAGCTATTAGAATCACGTGAAAATCGTATCACGTTATCTACAGGCGTTAGGCTGCCTGTCCATTGACGCGGAGTGATAGTATTCATGCAATCCTATTGGTTAATATTTCTTCCTTTCTCCGCTCCGCTGCCTCTCTCCGCGTCAATGGACAGGCAGCCTTACTATTGGTTGACTTCACTCATCTCCACTCCGCTTTGGTGGAAACCGGGCCTTACTGTAGTTTATGTTCATGACTAGTGGCGGATCCAGGAATTTGGTTTGGGAGGGGCTTGATACAGCTGAGGCCTTATCATTTTTATAATGGGACCAATTTCCAACTTGTCAGGGGTGGACCCAGATGCTTTTAGCATCTGGGGGCTAAGGGCTTAAACTCTCCCTGGATCCGCTACTGTTCATGACTATTTCTCTTTCTTGCATTCCTTTATTGGTAACCGTATTAAAATTATTTTATAAGTAGGTAAACACTCACTCAAATGACTAAGAATTAAGTTGATAAAAAGTAAATAGAAGTACTAGAAAAATTGTAATAAAGAAAGAATAGAATAGATAAAAAAAACTAGAAACGCGATACAGTGTTTGAAAGCATTGAATTAAGAGTACAAGTTAAAAACATAGATATAATTGAAATAGAATGCAATTTATAGTAATTATATTGAAGGGGCAGGTTCTGCACAAAACACCAAAAGCAATTGATTCTATACAATTTTCTTGTATTATTCGCAATATCTCAAGAAAATCGTTAAAACGCTGATCGACGAAATGTTAGAGAACTAGCGTGTTGTACGATGCCACAGATTACTAAAAAGTTACTACGAGCGGTTCAACTACCCCACTCGGCCATTGACCCCACCCAGTCATTGACTCGGCCCGGTCAACGGACCCAATTAGACAACAGAGTACGGCAAGGCGGTAAGAAGCTACATGATAGGTACAAAATCTTAAAAACAAATAAATTATGAATTATTTATGGTTTCAAATATATACTCCCTCATTATTTTTGGTTTAAATTACAACATCTTGTATACTTAAATACATTGAGGACAGTTGTATTAAATTAGTTAGATTTTTAGTTAAACAATTAAACACAGAAAAGCCTCGACTAGAAAACTACTTGAAGTATGTAGTAGTTTCTTAGCGATATCTACTTAAATTCTACAAATACATAGAAATTTATATTCTAGAAAATACATAACTAAAGCCACACAGTAGGACACACTATTCTATGACAAAAAGATATATCTTAAAAACAAACTATTTATCAGAATAATCAAGGAATTTACCAATGACTGTGCCACAATACAATTGACGCGTGAAAAGACACAAGTACAATCATTCAAATATCCAAATATGAACTTTAATGTCACACATATAAAGGTTACACTCACCTGACAACAACCAACACTCCGTATCCCAGGTAGTAGAATAGATAGAAGAACATTTTGAAGAAGCCTACGGCTAACTCGGCCGGTGGCATTTGCTGCATGTCTGCTATTTTAGCCTTTATGTTGGAGGGCGATAGGGATGAGAATGCTCCGTAGATTCCGTCTTTCATTGATTGAAGTCCGCGACGGAAGGGGTCCTTTCCAGCTCTAAAATATAAAAAATATTAAAGAAAAAAAATCTCAATGTCAATATGTGTCATGTTAATATCTGAAAAAATTTAAGGTTACAATGCACAGTGGTTGAATTAGGTCATACGAATTAGGATTTCTGCGCTAAAATAATCAAAATTTAAACGAAACTGACTGACTGACTTTTGACTGGTAAAGTACTTACTTTTCATCATCATCATCGCCCATATACATATAACTCGCTTCTCTGTTCTTAGGCCCGCCGGCCGACTCTTCCGAAGCGGCCATCAGGCCCGAAGCGTGCGTCATCTCAAAGATGGCGTCTTCGCAGAAGTTCACGAACGCTTCTAGCTTCTCTTTATCGCCTCCTTCTGTTACTATGCTGTAGAAGAACGCACGTTTTGATTCCTGGAAGAAATACATATTATTGAAAATAAGTCAAACCTTACTAATTTTAGAAACGAATCTAAAATGGCGCCGATTACCTCTCACTCGCACACTATTGCATGTAACGATGTGCGAGTGAGAGGTAATGATTTTGGGCGCCATTTTAGATTCATTTCTTTAAATAATCAGGTTATACCCAAAGAAGGCACACAGTGTAAAGAAGGACTTGTAGATAAATTTTAAAATAAACCAGATGATAATTATTTTTACATCGCAGTTGTTTTCTTTCCGTTGCTTTTAAACCTATTTGGTTGGTCTTTAACCATGTCTATGTCTTTTAAAGTATAACCAATCAATTATTAACCTTAACGCTGTTATTTAAGTGTAGTTTGAATTTAAAATAAATTATAAATACCTTAATTTGCGGCTTCTCCCACTGTTCGATATTAGACTCTTTGATCTCGAAGTAAACTCGCTCGATCCTCTTGGAGCCGCCCATGATCTCGATACGGCCGAGGAATGGCTCGAAGTAGTTGAGCACTGAGCCGGCTGTTTCCAGGAAACGGGCCAATCTGAAAAATAAGTATACCACTCGTTAACTACTGGTCGGGCCAATCTGAAAGATAAGTATACCATTCGGTAACTATTGGTTGGGCCAATCTGAAAGATAAGTATACCATTCGTTAACTATTGGTTGGGCCAATCTGAAAGATAAGTATACCATTCGTTAACTATTGGTTGGGCCAATCTGAAAGATAAGTATACAATTCGTTAACTATTGGTTGGGCCAATCTGAAAGATATGTACCTATACCATTCGGTAACTATTGGTTGGGCCAATCTGAAAGATAAGTATACCATCGTTAACTATTGGTTGGGCCAATCTGAAAGATAAGTATACCATTCGTTAACTATTGGTTGGCCAATCTGAAAGATAAGTATACCATTAGTTAACTATTGGTTGGGCCAATCTGAAAGATAAGTATACCATTCGTTAACTATTGGTCGGGCCAATCTGAAAAATAAGTATACTATTAACAACATACAATAATTACAGGTATGAATAAATCATAATGTAGTAGCAAAAAAATATGAAAGAATATACCTAGGCTCATTAGGCATATGCTCCGAAAGGTTAGTAAGCAGTACAGCCAAGTTGAATCCGATTTCCTTGGCTGGTTCGTGGAACCGGTCGCAGAACCCAATGTAGTCCAACTTGCCGTCATGGTTCGTCTCGCAGCACGCTAGGAGGAACTCTATTTCTTCGCTGTGAACAGAAGAGTTAAGTTTTTGTAGATAGTAGATAACAATCCTCCGATCAATGATCCTCTCCATCCAAAGGTTGTCTGGAAGATATCGCTTTATTAAACGTTAAGATCACCCATTATGCTTAATTTTTATATCGGTTGTGTTTAGCTTGTAGGGTATAATAAACAATTTGCATTCATTCATTCATTCACAATACTCGATCAGATAAACGGCTGAGACGCAGGAAGTAGAGGGTTCGTTTCCCGCCGCAGAACAAATGTTTGCATGATCTACATACATTATATATATTATAAGTATGTATTTACAAAAAAAAATGTATATAAGTATTCTATCAGTTATCTGGTTCCCATAGTAAAAGCTCTGCTTAATTTGGGGCTAGATAGCGCTGTGTGAAATGTCCAGCAATATTTATTTATTTTATTTATTTATTTGTTCCGGGTCTGGGTGTTTTCTATACATTATAAGTATGTATTTAAAAAAAAAAAGTATAAAGTATTCTATCACTTATCTGGTTCTCATAATACAAGCTTTGCTTAGTTTGGGGCTAGATAGCACGGTGTGAAATGTCCAGCAATACTAATAATTTATTTATAATCTAATATAAAACAAAGTCTGGTTTGTTCGAAAACTTATAACTCGAGAACGGCTGGACAGATTTTCATGAATTTTTATTTGTTGTATTTGTCTCCGTCCCGAATAGCAGAATAACTATTAAAATATCGGAAATTTTCACGCAAAAAGAAATTATGAAGTAAATTCATTTTTTCATACATATAAACAGTCTGTATAAAATAGGTAAACAAATCATTCATTTATCACTTAAGTAGGTACTCGTACCTGTTATACTGACTAAGCTTATAATCACAAAGGCGCCGCCGATTTACGTTAACAATCTTTTATTGGAAATGTATCGATTACTGGATAAATATTCAAGCTACTGGTATTAAACCCACCTCTAAAATCAATTAATACGATTCCGAATGTGCGTTTTAAATTAATGTCGTACATTGTTATGTAGTGCTGATGTGCTGTATTATTTTTAGTAGTGTTACGCCGAGACTGTTAAACAATGAATGGTAATCGAGGTTTCTCGAGCGCTTTTGTCTGTTATTGTTTGTGGTTTCGCAGAATGGAGAGTGGCCATTGTGTCGAGGGACCGACCCTTTCCTGGAGCGATCGAGATCGTTCTCGAACAATCGAAATATGCGCGATATAAATAGGCCGGAGAGATGGCCGGACAGTCAGTCTGGATTTAGCTATACGTGCGAACATTTCGGTGACTTTAAGTGGTGCACCAGTGGTGTGAATTGGTGTGTTGTGATTACGTGTGACCAAGTTCGTGTATTCATCGTTTAGTGCTGAATAAAAGTGTTATTTTGGTTAAATCGATTCCCATTATTTTATCCCGAACCCTCAGCTCGTAACAATTTGGTGTCAGAAGTGGGATAAAATAATGCCAGTTCTGCCAAAGGATAACGTGGATGGTGTCAGGACGAGAGGTCAACGACAACAGGAAATGGATGAAAGGCGGTTTGGAGATTCTCCGGTTCAAGAAGCTCGGCAGAGTCGTCAGCCGATGGAGATGGAATCAGCCGCCGCCGAATCATTTGGAGCACCATCATCATCATCCGTGGGGCAAGCTCCTGTGACAGGCGATCTTGCTGCTATTATGGCCATGCTTTGTCGTCAACAAGAAGAGCAGCGACGTTGGCAGGAAGAACAGCGACGTCAGGAAGAAGAGCAGGCTCGGTTGCAGGAAGAACAGCGACGTCAGGATAAGGAAGAGCAGCGTCGTCAGCAAGAAGAGCAGGCTCGGTTGCAGGCAGAGCAGTCACGTCAGGAAAAAGAAGAGCAGCGTCGTCATCAGGAAGAGCAGGCTCGGTTGCAGAAGGAGCAGCGCCGTCAGGAAAAAGAAGAGCAGCGTCGTCATCAGGAAGAGCAGCGACGTTGGCAGGAGGAACAGCGTCGTCAACAGGAAGAACAGCGCCGTCAGGACAAAGAAGATCAGGCTCGGCTGATGAAAGAATTGTTCGGTTCAATTGGAAAGGAATTCCAGGAAGTGAAAGAACAGATAGAACATCATGAGAGCCGTATTTCGGAAACTGAAATTCAGATCGCTGATGTGAAAAAAACTCTGGGTGTCCTGAAGTCTAGAGACAACAATGTGGCTCCTCTAGTTGCTACATCTTCAGCGCGAGGTTTTAAGACGCCACCATTTGACGGAAGTTCTTCGTGGTCAGCATACAAGATCCAGTTTGAGGCCGTTGTCAAGGCCAATGGATGGACGACGGCGCAGGCCATGACGGCTTTAACACTGGGCCTTCGTGACCAAGCACTTACGATTTTAGAGGCTCTTGGGAAGGATGTCACCTACGAACAGCTGCTGGAAGCGCTGGAGTCACGCTATGGTGACGCGCACCTGGAACATGTTTTTCGAGCGCAGTTAAAGGACCGAAGCCAGCGTAACTCGGAGAATTTACAGCAGTGGGCACTCGAGATAGAAAAGCTGGTTCGAAAGGCATACCAAACCTCGTCAGCACCCCTTGACGGTTATTTGATCCAGGCGTTCGTTGACGGAATACGTGATTTGGAAGTGAGAGCTGCTGTAAGGCTTGGACATCACGATACTCTAAAAAATGCCTTGGCCCATGCATTGGAGGTGGAGGCCGTGCGTCAGGACCCCCGAGCTCACCGCATCAGAGAAGTGAAGGACTCTTACACTCACTACAGTCGTCCAAAGTTTAGCCCTAGATGCTTCGGGTGTGGAGAAAAAGGACATCTGAGGCCAAACTGCCCAAAAAGAGAGGAGAGTGCTCAGGTGAGCCCCGTTCATCAGCAGCAGGGAAACGAGTAAGCGCCAGAACTGCGGGGCGAGTGCTGGCTGGCATTGAGAAAGCCCTAAGAATTACGATCTCACAAGTTCATGATGGGAATAGCCTGACTATCAAAGGTCAAATTAATGGAACACCGTGCAAGATGACTTTGGATACTGGTGCTTCCCGTACAGTGATCAGTTCCCAACTGGCTAATCGGTTTCTTGGGAAATTCAACAGTAGCCATGAGCGAATTCAGCTCCTGACGGCAACCGGTCAGCACATATCCGTCCTGGGTGAAAAGCAGGTGGAGGTTATGCTGGGTGAAAGACCTTTCCAGCAAAACGTCATCATTGCCGATATAGTTGATGACTGCATTCTGGGTTTAGATTTCTTACGAGAGCACCATTGTAGAATTGACATAAATCAAGGAGTTTTACAATGTGGAGAAGAGGAATTCTTTATGGAAGGTGGAACCAGGGGTAAGGTGTACTTACTGGAACCATTGTTCCAGTAAGCTTGCCACGAACTTCGGGAAGACAGAAGCGATGTGTACTGGTGGAAAGATCGGACAATGGCTTTCCGTGGATTATGGCCCGGACGCTAGTGAGGACCACAGATACTGCGGTGGTGCGAATTTTAAACCTTAGTAATGAAGAGCACCTGATCAAAAAGGGGACCTTAATGGGCACCTGCGAGGAAGTAGCCTGTATGCGAAGATGTCAAGAAGTGCCTAGCTCTAGCGGCAATAAAGAGAATGGCAAATTCGATGTGTCGTCACTGTTGGAAGATTGCCGTAAAAGCCTTTCTAGGGAAGAAGTTGCTATGACTGAGAAAATGTTACATCGCTACGCCGATCTTTTCTCTTCAAATGATGCTGATATTGGAAAGACTGGACTGGTTAAGCACACGATAAATACTGGTAACGAGCTACCTATCCGTCAACGACCTAGGAGACTACCGGTTGCTCGAGAAAAGGAAGTAGAGACCATGGTTCAGGGAATGATTAATGATGGGGTGATAGAACCTTCATCTAGTCCATGGTGCTCTCCTGTTGTTCTAGTCAAAAAGAAGGATGGAAGCCTGCGCTTTTGTGTTGATTATCGTCGACTTAATGCAGTTACGAAGAAGGACAGTTATCCACTACCAAGGATCGACGACACATTGGATACACTTACCGGGATGAAGTGGTTTACAACGCTAGACTTGAAGAGTGGCTACTGGCAAGTGGAAATAGACCCTAAGGACAAGGAAAAGACTGCGTTCTCTACAGGAAAGGGGCTGTGGCAATTTCGAGTCATGGCATTTGGACTTTGCAATGCCCCTGCAACTTTTGAAAGATTGATGGAGCAAGTTCTTGTCGGGTTGATTGGTGACGCGTGTCTTGTTTACTTGGACGACATCATCATCGTGGGACGTACGTTTAAAGACCACCTTCAAAATCTGGAACGTGTGCTGGCAAAAATTCGTGCCGCCAATCTGAAGTTAAGTCCGAGGAAATGTTCATTCTTCAGACAACAAGTAAGCTTTCTGGGTCACGTTGTTTCACAAGACGGGGTGCAAACTGATCCGGAGAAAATCAACGCTGTCAAAGATTGGCCGATTCCTAAAGATAAGACCAAGTCAGAGCATTTTTGGGGTTGTGCTCCTACTATCGATGTTTTGTCAAGAACTTCGCAGATATTGCTAAGCCTCTGCACAGGCTAACTGAGGAGAAACGACTGTTCTGCTGGGATGCAGAATGCGAAACTGCTTTCCAGGAATTAAAGAACCGACTGTGTAAGACACCGATTCTCAGCTTTCCTGATACTGAGAACGAGTTCATTGTAGATACAGATGCAAGTAATACCGGTATTGGTGGTGTGCTATCTCAACGCAAAGGAGATCAAGAGGTGGTGATCGCTTACTTCAGTAAATCCTTATCCAAACAAGAAAGAAATTACTGTGTCACAAGAAGGGAACTGCTGGCTGTAGTAAAGACCTTACAGCATTTCAACAAATACCTACTAGGTCGTAAATTTCAACTTCGAACTGACCATGCTGCATTGCAATGGCTCTTACGGTTCAAGAATCCTGAAGGACAGGTGGCAAGGTGGATTGAACAATTACAGGAGTTCGACTTCGACATTGGGCATCGTAGTGGAAAATCTCACGGGAACGCGGATGCGCTATCACGAAGACCTTGCCCTGAGAACTGCAAACATTGTGCCAAATATGAGTCTAAGGAAGCAGAACCTGTCAGGCTGCTGAGAACGGACCTAAGTGACGAATGGAAAGAAACTTTGCAGCAGGCACAACAGGATGACAAAGACCTTAAACCCATCATTGAAAGGATCACAGCGGGTAGCACTAAGCCTTTGTGGAGTGACATTGCTGCTCTGAGTTCAACAACGAAGAGTTATTGGGCACAGTGGGAGAGCCTGGTTATCCACGACGGGGTGCTGTGTCGCAAATGGGAAAACGCTCGTGGAGATCACTGTCATCTGCAAATGGTGGTTCCCAAAGCCAAGGTCCCTAACGTGCTACAACTCTACCATGAAGGATGTTCGGGAGGCCACATGGGAGTAAAAAGGACACTGTTAAAAATAAGGGAGCGGTTTTACTGGATACATTGTAGAGAAGATGTTGAAGACTGGTGCCGAAAATGCACTACCTGTGCGGCAGTGAAAGGACCCCATACACGCAGCAGAGGAGCACTAAAACTGTATAACGTTGGAGCCCCATGGGAGCGTATAGCCCTCGATATTGCAGGACCATTCCCTGTAAGTAAAAATGGAAATAAGTACTTCATGGTCGTTATGGACTACTTCACAAAATGGCCCGAAGTTTTCGCAATTCCTAATCAAGAAGCTTCGACGGTAGCAGATAAACTAGTCCACGAAGTTTTCTGTCGTTTTGGAGTTCCCCTGGAAATTCACAGTGATCAAGGAAGGAATTTTGAATCACAAGTATTTCAGGAGACATGCCGAATAATGGGGACTCATAAAACAAGAACCACTTCTTATCATCCTCAGTCTGATGGAATGGTGGAAAGATTCAATCAGACATTGGAGAGATATCTGGCAAAAGTGGTCGAAAATAAGCAAAACGATTGGGACCAACACATACAGCCGTTTTTACTGTCATACAGAAGTGCAGTCCATGAGAGTACAGGCGCCACTCCTGCGTTGGCAAATTTTGGAAGAGAACTGCGGTTGCCTGCAGACCTGATAACTGGCATTCCTCCAGATTCTCCGCGTGCCATCACAGATTATGCAAACGACCTGCGCAATAAAATGAACGACATAAATGAACACATTCGACTAACTGGTCAACAAATGTCTGAGAAAATGAAGACCCGTTATGACCGAAATTCAAACAACTTGCGATTTGATGAGGGGTCACAGGTCTGGTTGCACAATCCGATACGGAAAAAGGGAAAATCCCCTAAACTACAAGCAAAATGGGATGGACCATACCGTGTGTTGACCAGGATCAATGACGTCACATACCGAATTCAGAAGGGAACGCGAGGTGCGCCTAAAATTGTTCATGTTGATCGGCTGGCGCGATATTACGGGGCTAACAATGCTCGGGACGAGCATGTTTTAGGAGGGGGCAGTGTTACGCCGAGACTGTTAAACAATGAATGGTAATCGAGGTTTCTCGAGCGCTTTTGTCTGTTATTGTTTGTGGTTTCGCAGAATGGAGAGTGGCCATTGTGTCGAGGGACCGACCCTTTCCTGGAGCGATCGAGATCGTTCTCGAACAATCGAAATATGCGCGATATAAATAGGCCGGAGAGATGGCCGGACAGTCAGTCTGGATTTAGCTATACGTGCGAACATTTCGGTGACTTTAAGTGGTGCACCAGTGGTGTGAATTGGTGTGTTGTGATTACGTGTGACCAAGTTCGTGTATTCATCGTTTAGTGCTGAATAAAAGTGTTATTTTGGTTAAATCGATTCCCATTATTTTATCCCGAACCCTCAGCTCGTAACAGTAGTTATAATGTGTTGCAACAAAAAATCTTGATTTGATTTATACAAAAATAAAAACTCACGGTGTATAACTCTTCTGCTGTTCCATCTTCTCCTTGAAGTCCTTAGGCAGCACCCAGCCGTCGTTATTGGCGTCGATCTCCTGGAAGCTGGCGCTGGACGTCAGGTCCTTCAGCTTCAGGAACATGTCGAAGTACTTGAGGATCAGTTCTACGTTCGAGGCGGATTCCACGAGCGTGTCTACCATCTGCTTACCGATTGTACCTGCAAGGATATAGTGGAGATTTATTGCACTACGCATGGAAAGGTCTACGTTAAATTTTTTTTATACTAGCTGACCCGACAGACGTTGTCCTATCTTAAATATGTTCGTTAAAAAATCGTCTAGTGTCTAGTAACTCTTTTCCATTATTATTATGTTTTAGTCTATTTTCAAAGATGTTGTCCTATTCTTGCATATATGCATAATTTTTGTTTTAGATAATTTGTCAAGATAAAAGTAAATATTCTCACTAGTTTTTTCTTGGTCACCCTGCTTTATGTTCACACATTACTTACCATTGACAACGTTTCCTTCAAGCATAGACAACATCATAGTGATCATGTCTTTCTGCAAGTTGAGGAGTTCTTTCAACAAGTCCACTTGAGACGAGTGCTTCGATAGCTTATCTTGCATATGCGAAAACAGGAAGAGGAAACCTCCCACTGCGTCCCACAATCTGAAATTCATTTAAAAGAAAATAATAAGCGGCAAACGTGAACTATTGTTATTTTTATATTAATGTAAGATGTAAGAAAACAATTGAACCAGCATCCGCAGCCTGACTTTACCCACTGGGTAAAGACCTCCTTGAGTATGTCATCTTCTACGATCTGCGCTAGCCCCAGCCATCGACTTCCCGCGTCTTTGACTATGTCGTCCACCAATCTTGCTGCCGGACGGACTTTTCTAGAGACTCCTTTGCCACCATTCAGTTATCACCTCATTACCTTATTACCTACTTAGCGAGGGGGAGCGCGGGCTGAAGAAAATAAACCAACATATGAAAAAAAATAATTAAATGTGTAAAAAATAATATAAGGTTGATTGTCGGTCATAACCATAATCGCCAAGCGATAAAAATGTTTGCATAAAATATTAATAATAAAATGTAATAATTTAGGTATACTCCTCACCTCTCCTTATTTCAATACTAGTGGTTCGCCCCAAACTGAGATCTCACGAGTCTCCAATTAAAATAAAAAAATATTATTTGTAACCTTTGACTATCAAAATTGTGCCACGAAATAATAACCAAGTAACTTGACCTACAGTTTCATTCAAATTAAAGGTAACGGGAGTTCATGTTATGTGGTTACATTTTTTTGGGGTACAAATTGCAGTTATTCTGGATTTCAGACTTATTATGGCTAATAACTCAAAAACTATAAGGACTTTACCAAAAATAAAAACGGAGTCAAAATGTACTTATGAAGACCTTTCATTTGCCATCCCACTTGACCTAATAGTCTCATTTTCATTTTTTTTACCCCTCTTAAACCCCAATATTTCAACAACCCCCCACATTTTTAGCTCGTTTAGTTACACGAATCAACGCTTCGAAAGTTACCCTTGGACAAACAAATATACATACACAATTACATACATACGTACATACATACATACAACGCAGATTTGCCCAGGTTGATTTGGAGATCTCGCTTCGCTCGATCAATAATATTTTGGGGAGGGATAAAGAGTGGTTACCTGGAATGCGCCAAGGCCTGTTGATTCTGCGTACAAGGTCCCTGGATGACCTCAGTGAGCGTGTTGAACACTTGCGACGCTACTCCGATAGCCTTGAAGAAGTTCGCTTTGCCGGCTGGGTCGATCAGCTCCTATAAACAAAATGAGCTTTAACATTCATTTTAATTCTAGATGTAATAATAGTAAATTATAAGAGGACACATTGTTTATGTAGTAAATAATTAGAAGTTTATAATTATAATATGTATTTCAGGTTAGGGGCATATCTTTAAGGGCCGTAGAATGAAATAATTGTGCTAAGTGGATTGTTATCTGTTTTGTGGATTACCTAATAAATAAAAACTAAAAAATTACCATTCTGTAACTATTTTATTGTTGCCTAAATTAAATTAAATAAAATAAAAATAAAAGAAGCTTAAGTTCCAATACACTATATAATTAAATAGGTACATATATATAAAAAAAATATAAAAATTAAAAGAAGAGAGCCTACATTAAAATATTTATTATTATTTCAGTTATTCGAATAATATAACTATTGGAATCAGTTATCTGGTTCCCTCAACTTGAGGCATATAGGTGTAAAGCCTCGTGTGCTTGTAATTTACCCAGCAATCCTACTTGGCAGCTAAAATATATATGGTTCTTTGTGAAGAGGCTCGCTCTCTTAGTAGCCTCTTCACAAAGAACTCTGCTACTAATGTTAAAAAAAACAAGTATATGCTTACCTTGCTGGAATAATGCCAGTAGAAGTCCATGATACTCTCCTGCAACCGAAGCAGATAATCCACAGTACAGATGACCACATTCACTGTTGTAGTGTTACCGGCCTGCGTACGGAGATAGTTCTGCCATTCTGTTCAGATATTAAAAATAATCTCATTAATATCATTCCCATTAAAACGCACACATACTGGCAAAATATCCCGCGTTTATATCCCGCGATTACCAGTAAAAGCTCACATTTTTTTTTGTTAACCTATATTATGTTATTTTATTTTTATTTAATTTTCATCATCATCATCTACAGCCTATAAGTACCCACTGCTGGGTGTAGGCCTCCCTTTGTAAACGCCACCCTTCCCGGTCCTGTGCTTTGCGCATCCAGGAGTTGCCCGCGACTTTCTTTATATCGTCGACCCACCGCGCCGTCGGACGTCCTGGACTTCTTAGGTCTGTTCTTGGCCACCATTCGGTCAAAGATTTACTCCACCTGCCATCACCTCGTCTAGCCAAGTGTCCTGCCCAGTTCCACTTGAGTTCCACCACCCTTGTTCCGACGTCTTGGACTTTCTTTTTTTTTTATTTAATTTTATTTGATTTAATTTAATTTTGTTTGATTTGATTTAATTTTGTTTGATTTGATTTAATTTATTTTGATTTGATTTTGTTTAATTTGATTTTAGTAATATAATTTTAATTTTAATTTTATTTATGGCTTGAAATAAACAATTTTTATTTTATTTTTTATTTTATTTTATTTATATAGTCCCACTGCTGGGCAAAGGTCTCCCCTAAGTCTCTCCATCTATCTCTGTCCTGTACGACACTCCACCACTCCTGTTGAAGGCAACAAGATCGTCTCGCCAACGCTTTCTTGGCGGACCCCGACCGCGTCTGGGAGAGGTCGGATCGATTGAGTGAGAAACACCACGCTGCGATCGTTGACAGGCATTGCCAATGTTGGAGAAAAGACAGCTAGACTCAAAATTTCACAAATAATGGATAAATATCCCATTTCGTGAAAATATATTTATGTATAACCATATTTGTTTTAAAACTTGTATAACATTCGTTAGTTAAGTTTATATTAAGTTTATATTTAAGTCGATATTAAGTTTGCGTTATAAACTAACTTAGTAGACGGGACACAAGTTGTCTTTTGCCAGGCGGCAGAAGGGTAACAGACCCGAAAGGTGTATATATAGAAACGTATGTATGTCTGTTCATTTGACGCATCATATAGTGGAGGGCAAGAGACCGCGTGGTCACTCAACGATACGTCAGACCTCATCAAGTCCATCACACTATACCATGACTGAATGTTCTCGCAATGCCTTCAGTAGAACTGAATAGAGACCCATCGCTGGAGCCGCTACTCAAGAGCTAAGACCTGACATAATCATGACCACTCTGCTAAGAGTGCCCGACTAAAAATAAGTAAGCTAATCCTCCTGCGATTAGCAAAATGCGCAGGCTTGTTTAGCTCTTTTCAGTTAGTTTTGCAGTCGGGGATTTTTTTTATTGAATGATTGAAGAATCCAACCATGTCGATATCTATTTGTACTAAAAACAGGATATTTATAGAGAGATTGTATATTATATGTGAGATTTTGAGTATCCCAATATTTCGACGCAGTTGCATGCCCCATGATCACGCGTAAACATCACAGGTCCCGTTTTTAGTACAAATGGTGTTCATAACCATGATGGTTTCAAGAGTTATGTTGATATCTTTAATACGTGGAGGAAAAAAGTATAGGGAAAGAGGAAATGCAGTATAGGGTACTTACCTAAGTTGTGTCCTTCACAAGTGAGCTGTATGAATCGGAAGAGTGCGCATGTAAACTCAGCATCGTGCATATTCTTCTCGCCAGCGGCTCCCTCCAAGCCCACACCCAAACCTGGCAAACGTAAAAGCTTTAAATTTGGAAAATTACGCAGAACTTAGTGCCTTCCCAATCCAAAAAAGAAAAAGTGGCACTCCGGAAGTGCCGACAGAAGTGAAAACTTAAACAATTACGCGTGTATTTTTGAATCGTCAGGAACGGTGTCGGTAACACCACAATGATCATGTATGTCGCATAAAAATGTGAAAATTTACTAAGAAAGGTTGTCTTATGCCCGTCCACAGATTAAAAAAAAATCAAATTATATACAGAAGTGTCGGTAACAGTGTCGCGAGTTCAATGGTTTTTCCCCATCTCAAAAATTCAATTCAATTAAATTCATTTATTCCATTTTCAGATGTCAAAGATCCATATTTGTTAGTAAAAAACTTAAATCAAACATGTCACCTGGGTTAGTACATAATATAGTCACTATAAAACAAAAACAACAATAAAAGTTTAAGTTCCTCACTCAAGTCCTGAGCCAATAGTCTCCCACAAAGACTATTCGATCAGAACCCGATTGAAGGACTTTATAATCGGTGAGTCGTACTTGTCTGCTATGACAATATAATGTAATAAAGTATAATGTGTTCATCATAACTAATAAATATAACGGCCTATTAACTTAGTTCCCCGGTCAATTAATCAACTACCCACTGACTTACTTTACTGATAAAAAAAATAAAAAATCTTTACAAACACATTACATATTTTCTATGTTCGTCCACATTTTTTTCGATATTAGTTTTTTTAGAATAAAACGCCAATTTTGTAGTGTATGGAGATTACTTGCGTAAGATTAACCGTTTAATTTAACGCCATTATCTTAAAAATTAACATAAAAATATATTAAACATCTATTTAAAAATCTATTAGTTAATGCTAAGAATTATTGCTCTGTGTTAATGATAAAGTATATACCTTCAGCTTTAGTATTTCTCTCAAACGCATCCAAATCGAGCACAGAACAAGAATTCATGAGCCCAGCGATCGAAGTGAAGAAACCAACGTCCTTCTTGTCTTTGAGATGGTTTAACATTCCCTGAAAAATACCAATGAAATTGAGTACGCTCTCATTATCAATCAATGGGTCAATCAATAATAATTTTTTATACAACCTGCAGATGGAACAATTAAATGCCCCACATGATATTAAGTGGTAACCTTAATTTTCACCTTAATTTTTTGCCATGATAAATATTAATATATTTTGATTTTGAATCCATAGGCTCCACAACTAGTTTAACTGTTTTACTAAGAAAACTTGTGTGTTTTATTTCAATTATTATTAGAATAAAATAATAGTAGGTAAGATGTAAAAAAAAAAAAAAATGAAAACAATTATTTGACACGACACACTTACAAAATATAACACAAAAGAAGATGGTGACATTCAAGTAATGTCGAATCTTGACTTCTGGCTCTAAGAGATTTACACCCAGTAAATAGAAGGATATGTAACAAGAATGCCAGAAGTCATAGATTACAGGTTAATCAAAAAATACAGGAATATCTCACGCAACTTCCATCATAATCAGAGAGAGAAGAAGAATAAGATCAGTGTAATATTTAATTTTGTATGACTTACCATTTGAATTTCAATATTTCCGCCTCTCAATATAGAAATGCCCAGTTCCAAAGTCTTCATGACCATTTCACTGGGCATTCCTTTAGAAGCTGAAATGTGAAGGAGCACCATTTCAGCCACACCTCGGTTAGCTAAGCGAGCTTGGTGGAATAACAACTTTTGTTTCTCCATTTCTTGTTCCTGAAGTGTAAAAATTATATTAATGATATAAAATGTATACATACGGCGTTCAAATAAATTATTGCAATTTTCAATCTGTCTGTAATCTAATGTTCATCCAGAAACGAAGTAAATTGCGTGAATGCTATTCAAAATGTTTGCTATTAGTACTATTTGCTAGGTAACTGAGAAACCCGTGGCTTATTTAGCTCTGCACGTGTTGACTGGCACATATGTAGGCACTATCGGTTGCGTCCTTTATTCAGCTAATGCTGGCCGTATTATATGGATTGTAATCATCTACAATCCATATAATCAATATGTAAAGGCCAAAGTAGTAAGTTCTAATCTTGGACCACAGATTATTGAAAATGGCAATAAATAAGTATGCAGATTAGTAAATTAGTTTTATTACGTACCATGAAAGTGTCCATAGTCTTTTGTTTGCAATAAAAAAGTTAGTTCAATTTAGAATGGTCAGTTTGAGGGTTAAGGGTCTAAGTGCTAGGTGTCCCGTTAATAGTTGGTTTTGGGAATCCTAGTGTTAGGAGCTAGGCTGAGGCATGAATTCCGTCTAAGCTGATATCATTGAACACATGTTTAGACCAAAAACACGTGTAAATAAAGAACACATCTGTAGAAAAAAGTGTTTTTGATAGTTTAGAAGAACTTTAGTTTCTTAATTTGTCCAATGTTTAAATAGTATTTAAAATGAATCTGATTTATGGTAGGCCAATAATATCCTTAAATATTTATAAAGTGTGAAGTGTGGACACACCTAACCTGGTATCTTAATAATAAGATATTATTTAAGACACCAGGTTCTCAGTGACTTGGGTTCTTGGACAAGCACCATTTTTTGATGCTTTAAGAGTCAATATATCTGAAACAGTTTATTTAAACTTTTTCGATTAATTTCTATTTAATAGATAGTTTTATAATATGATATATCTTACACTAATCAACACAATTTTAAATCACGAAACTTTAATCGCAGCGTCGAAGAAACTCAGGCCAAAAAACAGGGTTATTTGAATATTACTCACGTGTATACTAGCCTTTCCCTCATCTTCTCCGCTTTGTTCTTCTCCACCTGCTTCTTCTTCTTCTCCACCGCCCTCTTCCTCTTCTTCTCCGCACGATTTTGCAATGATGTAGGCGTAGGACATGTAGAGAGGATCCTCCTGATAATTTGAAAATTGCAGTTCGCATTTTTGAATGTTTTATTACCAGATCCCTTCTGGGACTGCGACTATTTATTTATCTATCACCATCATCATATCAGCTATAGGACATTAACTGCTGAACATAGGCCTCTCCTATAAATTTCAAGAGCGACCGATCTTGTGCGGCCTATACGTAACGGCTCCCAGCAACCTTTATTAGGTCATCCTTCCATCAGCTGGGGGATGTCCTGTCTCGATTCGAGAACCTTCCTGCCCCAAGGACTATCAGTTCTTCGAGCTGTGCCTCACTCACTACTATTGCAGATTGCTAATCTTTATTCGTCTTTTGAATTTTGAATCGGTTATAAACAGGGGGCGAAATCACGTAATAAAATTTTAAAAGAATAACTACAGTTGACCCAAATAATAGTGGATTATGAATTGAATATATTCTGACATTCTGCTCCAGTAATATTATCTTGATATGGAGTCTATAATCGCCTGTCAGTCAACTCATACTATTGTATTGTCAGTTACGTGAATACCGTTTATGACATTTAACATATCGACTAGGTCGAAGCTTGATTATTAATAATTTATAGCTACTTTAAGTCACTAGTTACTTTAAGAATGGGCCTTCAGAGCGAAGTACTGAATCAGGTCAGTGAAGTAATTTTTTTTTTTAATATTTTCTTGAAGTATGATAAACAATACCTGTAAAGCACCAGATCTCTCCGTCATAGCGCCTCTACAGAACGTCGTAACGAGTTGAGTCAGAGGATCGGGTTTCCCTTCCTCTTCTACCACGTCGCTCTTCTTCAGTTCAGCGTCTTCAAACGATTGCTGGAAATAATACTCTGTGTTAATGTGTGTTAGGTTTATATTTGGGGTGAAATTGATAGTGTATGTAACTATATGTATAGACCCACCAGAGTGGGGGTTAGTAGTGTTTTATGTAAGTAATCTCCTTTTTTTTAAGTAGGTACAAACGTAAAATATCGTGGACGATGTAAAACGACAATGAATTCAGCTGTAGCTGTGTTCTATTTAAGTAATTACCTGACTACGGCAAAGCCAAAAGGAAGCGTTATGTTTTTAGCAGTCTATAAATATAAATAAATAAATATTGCTGGACATTTCACACAGCGCTATCTAGCCCCAAACTAAGCAAAACTTGTACTATGGGAACCAGATAACTGATAGAATACTTATATACATTTTTTTTTGTAAATACATAGGTACTTATAATATATAGAGAAACAACCAGACCCGGAACAAATATCTGTAGATCATGCAAACATTTGATCCGCGGCGGGAATCGAACCTGCTACCTCCTGCGTCATAGCCAATATATTCGCCCACTGCACCACGGAGGTAGTCAATCGAACCCGCTACCTAATGTATGTATGTATGTTTGTATTTACCTATGTTCCACAGTAGCGCTTAAACTACTCATCCGATTTTGATAAAGAAGGTGTCAATCGATTCGTTATTATAATCCGGGTGACAAAGGCTACATTTTTACTTGACTGCGGCAAAACCAAAAGGAAGGGTTATGTTTTTAGCAGTCTATAGATGTATGTTCCACAGTAGCGTCTAAACTACTCATCCGATTGTGATGAATGTGGTGTCAATCGATTCGTTATTATGGTTCGGGTGACATAGACTAAAATCGACATAATCAGTTTTTAAACTTATAAAGCTTGTTGTATTATCATATTTTATACTTACTGTAAGATCTTCAATCATAACTTCTTGCCCAATGTTTTCTTCCTCCAACCACAACTCGTAATATGTTCGAGCAAAGATGTTGATGGCCCGATGTCTGAAAGTTTAATAACACTCATTTACAGCTGCTTCTTGGTCAAAGTGTCGCTTTTTTAAATCTCTCGAACTTTTTACGATTTCAAACGAATCTAAATAAGTCGCACTTTTAGGATGGTAGAGACCCAATCCAAAAAAGTTATATTATGGGAATTGATAAAAGAGTGTTGTAATTTGTAACCCTTTCGTATTGTTTTTTTAATAGTTTCCGTATTGTTAAAAAAAATACAAAAACTAAGCTGCGATACTGAAAATAAACATTCAGATATAAATCTGTAAAATGAAATGCCGGCATAGTGACACATTTTGGAAAAAGGTATTTCTTAAGTTTACTAATTTTGATAATCGCAGGCTTTTGTTTTTTTCTATTAATATATATATATATACCTACATATATAATTGTTTGCGTATTATGTTGTTAAGTATCGTTGCACAACATCATAGTAAGTATTTTTCCAGGCGACCTTATAAATATATAAGACGGTTCGATGGCGAATACTGTGGTCAAAGTTTCTACGTCGCCCTAAGTTAAGCTAGTGACAAACATGCATTAAAAAGCACAAAGATCTTTTCAGACCACCTGCTGGACAATGTCAAATTACGTGTCATGTAAACCTCACCGAAAGCCGGTGATTAAACCCTACGGCTGAGCCGGGAGTAATGTTGTACTGAATTTCATTATTCTCTAGGGAATGATGAGATTTGGAACCTTAAAATTTGTATGAAAATGTTAAATAAAGATACAATGAGACTACTTATTCGCAAATCAAACTAACCTCTGCACATAACCCAAAAAACGCTATAAGTTATTTTTATTATTGATAATGCTATTTATATTCATATTTTTGATTTTGAAATGCTTTTATTTAGATCTGCTTTTTATTGTGTCGCAGAAAGTGTGAAAAGTTGAGTATTCCCTCGTGGATAAAGCTGTATTTTGGGCATGCTTATATCCCTCTTAGCACTCAGAATTCTAGTAACTACCTTGCTCCGCTCGTGTATTCTAGGTCGGAACTCAATATAGCGCCCGTGACGTGAGACACTGCTTACACAGGCTTAGACATTCTCTTAGTTAATCATATACTATTAAAAACTTACCGACTAAGTTTATACAAATGCACAGATCGCAATGAGGCGATAACAGCTCGCTTTCTCGCCGCGCACAGAACTCGCTTCCAGTTACTCGCGCGTTGCTTTGGTTTAGTAGCCTTGTTAGTCCAATGCGGCATGCAAGATTACTAGTAACAATTATATGGGAAATGTTTTATTACCTTGTTGATTTTATTATGTACGATTAAATAATAATTCAAGGAGATTCGACAGTTCGGATGGGTTTCTGGACAGCTAAGATAAATAAATAATGCTGGACATTACACACAGAGCTAGAAACTATATACAAAAAAATCTTTCACATATTTGTTTACCTAGCGGTAAAGTTAACCTTAATTTGTAAGTATATTAGGTAATCTAAGTTTAAAAGAATATGTAAACCCTTATTTGTAAGTTTTCAATATATGGCTGTTGGTTGTCCGTAACTCTTTACATAGTATAAAATGATGTCGCTTCCGCTGTCCTTAGATCTTTTAAACTACTCAACGGATTTTAATGTAGTTTTCAGCAATAGATAGAGTGATTCAAGAGGAAGGTTAATATGTATAACTAGCTTCCACCAGCGGCTGCGTACGCGTTGTTTATCAAAAAAAGTAACTTGTGTGTTAATCCAGGTTATAATCTACGTACATAAAGATTTGAAAGTAACTCTGTCTCTCTGTCTGTTTGTTACCTTTTCATGACTTAACGGCTCGACCGATTTCGATGGAATTTGGTACTTATATGTCTAGATAGATTATTAATGGACTTGAGACATAGGATACATTTTACGCGACTGCACAGAAGGAAGGTAATGTTTTATTGACAAACCACGCGTACGAAGCAGCGGGCGGGTCAGCTAGCCAAATATATAAAAAAAATTATGAGGGGGAATAAATTGGTATAAAACCGAAACAAAACCATATCCTAGAAGTCTCATGACCAAAACCATTCTTGGTCTAATTTGGGCAGTTGATAACAATTTTTTTTTAATATTTCCTGATGCAGTTTGGACAGGATCAAGATTTTATGATGGGAAATTTGATAAAGCTAATTCAATTTTTAAAATTGTTAGTATTTTAATAGAACGCTTTTGAAAGAGAGTTATACTTACATCATTAAATCATCATTAAAGATTGGATTAATACGAGTAATAATATTTAATGTTGTTGTATTTCACTACATCTTTACCACACAAAAACTCTCAGCACACAAAACTCAAATGTTAAAAATCTATTCTTTTTACAACAGCCACACGAAATTAGCTTTTATTTAGAGCGCTATAGAACACACAATCAGTCAATAAGAACCTTGGTAAGGAATGTATTGAGGTTTGCCTGAAGCAAGCTATGACGGCGCGTTTCCTCTGTATTGATACACATGATCGATACACGTTCTTGCTCATTTGTTGTGGATGATCAATCTATAGTTATAAAATAAACATATAAAATAAACACTGTTTAGCGAGAGTTTATAAAAATCGTATCTATAAATTGGTAAGGAATTTTTTAAACTCGCGTTAAACAGTTGTTTAACTTTTCTGTGGTAACAAGGTAAGGGTCGTTCGATAAAAATAGTAATCACTGTTTAGCGCGTCTTTAAAAAAATCCTACTTTTTTTTAGAAAGTTGGTATACTTTTTGTACCAGAAAGGATACATTTTAATGAATGAAAAAAATAATCTACTAATTAAGTTTATAGCAAACATTTACTCAGTACGTCAATGTTAAAAATATTTATTTCACTCTGACGTACGTAGCCCTGAATTAAAACTGTTCAACCACAGATAGCCGAGGACTCAGGGCTGAAAAATTCCACCAAAAAAAAATTTATACAAACAAAAATCTAATCAAAAAGTGTTTGGTAAAAATCAAAGACAAGACTAGCCAGTCCAATTCTAAATCTAGACTGGCCAGCTAATAAATTAGAGGCAAACTCACCATATGCAGTCCAAACAACACTTTGCTCATAGCCACGATCCTTTCCACAGTATCGTCAATGATCTTGGCCTTGTTCTCAGCGGTTTCCATGGTCTTGTCGGTCTTGCTTTTTGAACCCAATTTACTGTAATAATAAATATAATGTCATCAAACACGTTAAGATCCCGAAAATGACGTAAAAGGAATTATTTCGAACCGAAATTGCGCAATACGTTTAGTACTCAAAAATTACTTCTATTAATGTGTTATGATTGAAAAACCGTATGATTAATGCATGATATAATTTAAATTTGAAAGTAATTTTGTCTGTTTGTTACATTTTCACGACTAAACGGCTAGACCAATTTCGAGAAAAGGTTTGATATAGGGTATTTTTTACCGCAAACTAGGCGTTTATACCGCCGCAAAAGCCGCGATTCAGCCCGGAATCATCCACTGCTGGGTATAGGCAGTCCTGTTGGGATGATCCGCCCATCGAGGTTTCCTGCAATTTTCGCGATGTCGTCTACCCATCTCGCCTTCGGACAAACCGACGAGCTTGAGAATAATAAATTAAATTCGTTGGCTTTGATAAAATCATGTAGTAGGTCGCGCAATTTACAATGGGAATATCTATAGGTATTCAAATGAAAAGGTTAAACCGGTAAAACAAAGAATGAATTTTGATATATTTTGTTAGGTAGGTAATTTATGAATCAAGTTATATTGTCTAATATTGCATGCTGATTAACTGAATGTGGAGGGTCCAAGTTTTTTAGTAATCTTTGTAATGTACCCATTTTCGAAATAAATAAATTATTTTGAATTAATTGATGATACCCGCCCAATCGTAGAATGACGTTGTAACCGTAGCTGCGTGTCAATGGATGAGAACCGCAAGGGACCAGGAAACCCAACAGTGGGTGCAGACGGGCTGAGATGATGATGATGAATTGACGATAATTCTGTAAGTTGGCAATAACAAACCTGTATAGATAATGTTGCCAGGACATCTCATCTGCTGGGTCTATTTTGTCGGGAAGTGTGAGTTGCGTCTTAGCAAAGTCCGATACGTCTTGTTCGCTCATTTTCTGTGGATAGCAATAATTAAAACTGATTTGTGTTTTGTAAATACAGTCAAAATCTGTTATAACGACATCGAAGGGACTACTCATATTGAGTCGTAAAAACCGATAGTTGTAACAACCGGAATTCTTTTCTCTAGCTTTGAAATAATACGTGATTTTTCTTCGATATTGATTTGTTTTCTTTTTTGCGACATGTTACAATTTTCACAGTTAACTCAACAATATGTTTTGGTGCGTCTTGTGTAAAGATAAGTAACAAACTGACTTAAGAGATATGACGAAGCGGGCCTTGAGGCTACGGCATGCGTGTGCTTTGTTTCTAAGAATTACAAAAGACCCTAAACTTTGTTTACTTTTACGATAATAGCCATTGACTATTATACTGTGCCAGATGTGGATACAGTTACCTATTCAAATTGTTCACAATACAGCTGAGCCGGTCGTTCTACAGATATAATTCTCCGAAAACATTAACCAAATGTGGTCGCTTAATGCGGTATGTCGTAGTAAACAATGTCGTAAAAACCAATGTTTTCGATAAGGCGGTTATATAACATTCAGCTAGGACCTTTGATTTTGGTCAATTTAACCGGTATGTTGTTCTAAACGATGTCGCCATAAACGGTTTTGACTGTACTACCTTAATGTATTCGTAAATTACACCAACAGCAAGCCTACCTTATATACTAGGAATATGGTGAGCATTTAATAAAAAATGCTGTAATTATTATATTCTTTTCGCTTCATCATTACATGCATACATATTTCGATGTACCGTTACTTCGAGGTGATGACATATTTTAGGCTGGCACAAAAGAAACTGGTGCAACAGTAGTCGTAGCTCCGTAAGTTGGATATGGTCTAGTCGTCATTTTGGCCATACACAAAATAAAATCAAAATCTTTTTATTCATTAACATCACAAGGATCACTTGGAAACGTCAATCTTACTGCCTTCGCAACCAAGCCAGGACAGAGAGGCAAGAAATAAAGCTGGTTGGTTTTTATAATGATCCTTTTAGAATACATAACAATAAAGAAAATAAATTACGTCTAAATTGAGACATTTTTGAACGAGTTGGAACAAGTTATCTTTCTTATAAAGATTTTTATAAATTATGTTTTTAAATTTGTTAATTGTAAATTTTTGTATATCACTTGGGAGTTTGTTATAAAAGCGTACACCTTGCCCTTCAAACGATTTACTAACTTTATGGAGTCTACAAGTGGCAACAGCGAGTTTATCTTTACTGCTAGTATTAAAATTATGATTATCGCTATTTTTCTTAAACAAATTAATATTTTTGTGAACATATGTAGGTACATCAGATTTTTATAAATGTATTGACAAATGAATGTCATACTATTTATTTCTTTAAACTTATGGTGTAACGGTATACTATAAAAATCCTATAAATGTCCTACTATTGTCTCCATACCTTCAAAAACTTGGATGTAAAACTATACAGATAGCTTAATATAATCCTATATTTTTTCTAGTAATACTGCATCATTTATAGTGTAATGAATATATGTAAAAGTTGAGGATATATCTAAGCTAAAGACTAAGTAAAAACAAGTTTCTTTAAAAAAAATTGATAGAAAATAATTTCAAAGTCACTTCCAAAATTTACAATAAGCGCGTAGCATTCAATAAATATTATAAATGAGTTGGTGGGATTTTACATACTTACCGATATGTATATGACGCATAGCACCTGTGCTTCTATTTTCCATATTAACCAATAGTTTTGTTATAAATCGTTTTTTTTATGCATTTTTATTTGGTTTTCGCTCTCGCGTCTCGAATTAGTCCTCGTGCTGCAGGTATTTTCGCATGGAGGTGTCTGAGACAGTTGCACAAGGTATAGTTGACTCTTAACCCTGTATCATCATAGTAATATCCCGTTACCTTCAAGAACCTGTCCTTGCAATGCTGCACGAGCTCCTGTTCTCTGCCCGCGAACAGATTCAGGCCGACCGGTAAGAGACGCTTGAGACAAGCGACCATAAGCGACGCTTGCACTTCCTTGTCTTTGTCGCGCTTCTTGTCGCGGTGTTTTTTCTTTTTCTATAAATAAGGCGTTTAAATATTAGAAAAGGTCATCACTAACATGTGTTTTTTATAGGTAGGTACCTACCATTTTCATAATCACTGTTGTTTTTAATGTCTTTTTTGTTTATTAACTTCTGTTTTGTGAAAATATATATATATATATATAGCCAAATGACGTGCTGAACATAGGCTCCTATAGATTCCAGAGCGACCGATCTTGTACGGCTTGCTTCCAACGGCTCCCAGAAACAATTATCAGAAACAATTCAATCTGGTGGAGGGCCAACCTACGCTGCGCTTTCCAGTGCGTCACTTGAGAAACTTTCTGCCCCAACGGCCGTCAGTTCTTCAAGCTACGAGTATGTGCCCCGCCCACAGCCACTTCAGCTTGCCTATTCCCTACTAGGGTATGTTAGTTAGACTTTGACTTGTCTAAGAATCTGCTCATTTCTGATTCGATCGGGTAGAAAAACCCAAGCATAGCCCTCTTCATAGCACGCATTGTTTGGAAAAGGTTTAATTTATATGGAAAATTTGGCCAACTTCTGCTGTCCAGATTTTTTTCCTCCATTACAATGAAATAATAGTAAATTAAAACAGTCGATTCGCATTATAAAAAACATTGTAAACTTCACTAATTTTTATAAGAAACTCACGATTTACCAAAAAAAGTGTCACTACAGGAGTGCCGACAGAAGTGAAAACTTGAACGATTACGAGATACTTATATACAGAGGTGTCAGTAACGGTAACGGTAACAGTGTCGCGAGTTTAATGGTTATTTCCTATCTCAAAAAATGCCCAACGTGTCTAAAAAAGTTTTCACTTCAAAAATATCCATACTAAAACTGTTTCCAAAACATAATACTAAATGGTTCCTCAGACAGTTTCTCTGTATCTGTTATGGTTTCTGATTGCACAATACTGCCACAGTTAAAAAAACACACTGTATATTGAATTAGTGCATATACCCAAAATTACACCTTTTGGGTAATACAAATAAAAATTTGAAATTCAATGAGAACATACCTTTCCACCGCCTTGTTGCGTTCCATCGACCACCGCTGTCAATCTCCTGGTAGCCGTAGGCATTATAAGTACCTACATAAGCAAACATAAATTACATACTTTGTATCGACAGCATTACTATCCATTAAGTTAAACCGAACATTCATAACTCTAAATTAAAGTAAACCAAGTCTAAAAAACAAATCTTAAACATATTACCCCTCATATTTTTATGCCATCAAGCGATCATAGTCCATATAGGTATTTATTGTAGTAAAATAACAAAACACATAAACTCACATTTATGGCCCTGGTCAAAGAATTTTGGGCACTCATCATCATCATATTAGCGACGGATGTCCACTGCTAAACATCGCCTATGTTGTGTCCTCCAAAGGTGTCCAAAGCTAGCGATCTTGTGTCGACGCCAATATGGCATTGCATTAAATAAATTTTGAAGTAAAGCTTACCATGTTATCGATTTCGTTGGCTGATATGAAGTTTTGTTCTTCTTTCAAGAAGTACTGACTCTTCGACCAAATGTTGAATATCTCTGACACGTGGTTGTACAGCTCTTCAGCCTCTGTACAAATAAAAAAAATTCTTTAAGAGCCTGTAACACAGTTGGCAGTGCATCCTCGTATCAAGAGGAAGGTTGCGGGTTTAAGTCCCGCCCGGCTTGAAAGTTAATGGGAAGTTTTAAAATCTTAGAATTTTCGATAAGTGTCGATAACACTATAAAATTAAAATATATATTAGAATATCGTCCTACTTCAATATATCTACGAAAATACTTCAATATAAAGTGAAGCTTGGTGCTTATTAATTATACGCATTTATTGGGTACTACCTGATGCCCGCGACTTCGTACGCATTACACTACTAAATGTGTAGGTAACCTAGAAAAAAAGCTAAACTCACTGTTGCAACTTGACATCCGTTTTATCCCATAGAAACTGATTTATTGGATAAAAGGTAGCCTATGTGTGGTAATCCAGGTATTGAAATCGGTTCAGCCGTTACAACATGATTGAGTAACAAACAAACAAATAAACATACATCCAAACTTTCACATTTATAATATTAAGTGTGATAACTTATTAATTATTTGGTTTGTTAGTTGGTTCGTTCGTAAAAAGCTACCACAAATCCCCTGAGACAATCCCCTGGGCAGGGGATTTCGGGACATGTTATCCACAAATCCCCTTAGCGTTTACTTCGAGTGCCGGCAGGGGATTTATAAACAAAAAGTCCCGAAATCCACTGAATCATTTTTTACTTATTATTATTCTGTTTATTTTCTTACTGAAATTTAAGTTTTACAACATTTATATATGAAACGTACAACAAAACATGTATAAAAAACTAATTATTATTTTATGAATACCTTCATCCGATATCGTTTTATCGTTTTAGAAATCCTTTAGTGTAGTTGCAATGGCATCAGTGGTCACCCATCTATGCTGAATGTAAACTCACCTGGAACATTATTTCTCAGCCAATGGTTTCTCTGTAGATCGACGTATTTGATGAGGAGCGGATAGAAGGAGTATATATCTCGCACCAGCAGCTGCCAATCTTCCTGTATCTGGGATTCCACTTGCGATGTATCGTCCGTCGATGACTGTAATGTTAAATATTGTTAATAATGGGGGCAATTCTGTTGATACCAACTAAACTAAATTTAGGTTTGACATCACTATAAATGATTGCCATTCTTTTTGTTTCATTATAGTGCTGTTAAACCTTAATTGATCGAGCGAAGCGAGAATACAAACGTCTAATAAAAGGTCTTTGTAAGTACATTTCTATCCGGTTTTTATTTTCAGTTTGAACCTTGTAGTTATTAACTTATTAGCCATAACAAAACTGAACTTTGACAAAATTCACAGGGTACACCAGTGACCCCACAATGTTGAAATTTGGTATGCGTGTAGCTTTAGCGACACAAATATAGGCAAAAGTCTGAAATCCCGAATAACTGCAATTTCTACCCCCAAAAATATTAAACAATTTACATGAACCTGTAATTTGAATGACACTGTAGGTCAAGTAATTTAGTTATGTATTTCGTGGCACTATTTTGGTAGTCAAAGATTAGGTACAAATAATATAGGTATTTTATTGTTTTGGGAGACTCGCGAGATCTCAGTTCGGGGCGAACCACTAGTTTAGTTTAATTGGTACGAACAGAATTGACCTCAATATCGAATTGAGACTCAAATGCTGATTTTTTCAAAGACACTGTCAAAATGTTAAGCTTTTAAGGGCCAGTTTCCTAATTGGAGAGGAGATATAGGTACATATTCTTTGAGTAAATACAGCCGATAGAATCACGTCAAAGTGGCATTACAACATCTACGTGCTTTACTATTGGTTGATTTCACTCATTTCCTCTCCGCTCCGCTTTAGTGAAGATAGGGCTTAAGTCTCAATCAAATAACGAGTTTCGTTTTGACATACAGACCTAAGAAACAAATAACCATAAACACGTGGGCTGGGTAAAATATTCTCCTAAGATTATAAAGATTATCTACCCGAATATGGATTGGACTGCAATGCTATTAAATCTTTAAGCGTGTACAACAAAAGGCTCAAATGAGCTAACTGGACAAGTTAAACCATAGGTTTTGCCTTCAGAATCATAAAACAATTTTTTTTAGCGCTATCTAGCCCCAAACTAAGTCAAGCTTGTATTATGGGAACCAGATAACTGATACAATACATAAATTATATATTTTTTTGTAAATTGTACATACTTATAATACATATATAGAAAAATGCCCAGACCCGGAATAAATATCTGTAAATCATACGAACATTTGTTCCGCGACGGGAATCGAACCCCATAACATTTTTTATACCACTAAAGTGGTAAACAAGCATACGGTCATGGTAAGCGGTTACCGTGGCAATAAGTTTCCCGCTTATAAGTTAAAACTTTTATCGCTATTTTGTAATTATTTAGAGGTATTGATTCTATACGAACCTTGATAAATCCTCTCAAACTCTCTTCCTTATGGAACATATTATCGGTCCTCTTTCTCACTCTCTCAGCGAGAGGGAGGAACGATTCTCTCAGTAGTTCTTCGGAGCTATTGATGATGATTTGTTGGGTGTAAGTTGCGATCCGCGTCATCCAGGGGGCGCTTTCGTTGCCGATATTCTTTTTGATGAGTTTGAGCACGTTCTTGAGAAGTTGGTTCATGTGCTCTGATGTCACCATTGTTACGTGGTTTCTGGAATAAAAAAAAATCAAGTTTTTGAGTATAACAGTACTATAAGATAAATAGGTACTAGAGATAAGAACGTACATTCGTTCACAAAAAATCTGGATCTGATAGTGATTTGAATGCATATTTTATGTTCGGTAAATAAATAAATAATGCTGGACATTTCACACAGCGCCATCTAGCCACAAACTAAGCAAAGCTTGTTCTATGGGAACATAACTGATAGAATACTTATATACATTTTTCTTGTGAATACATACTTATAATACATAGATAAATACCCAGACCCAGAACAAATATCTGTAGACCATGCAAACAATTGTCCCGCAGCGGGAATCGTACCCGCAACCTCCAACCTCTGTGTCTCAGCCGGCTAATTAATACAGATTTCTGATAGTATAATATTCACCAAGAACGGGATATTTACAATGAATTGTAAAATTTGGGAACACTCAAAACTGATAAATACATATTCGTTTTTTTGTGAAAATAATACTATAAATAATGACAGGTTCAAAAGTTATTTCTGATAGTATATAAAACTGTCATGAAATCTATGCTTGAGTTATCGCTTGAGTAGTTTTAGAATATGAACCTCAGAGTCAGATGTATAAATGATAATTACTTTAGATATAATTTTATATTGGGTCACTGTTTAACACGTGTTTAACAAAATAAAAATATTAAATTTTTTTTTATTTTTTTGGGTTCGTGATGCTACCCATGGTTCTCGACTGAAAACCAGCAATAGACTGAGATGGGGCTTGTTTGGCGCACATTTTTTTTTTTTTCGAATGGACTAATCTCGCTGTTGGCCTCTGAGGCCGTGACAGCTTAACCGAACTTTTGGCGAGCGCAGATGGCGCTCAGCCCAGTAAGTTTTTTAGGCAACTAGCGCAAGGGCACCACTTAGGTACGAACCTCGGCTTGGGCTGTTGCCGGGATGGGGATAGGAGAGAAACGCCCGGGTACATGTTTGTACCTCGTATAGGCGGCGACTGAAGGGATTCGTCGACCTCGCCGGCGAGATCGGTGTTTCTGTGAAGTGTTTGCTCTGTCTGATGTAGATGACTCACCTTCCGCATTAGCGTAGGTGATTTCGTCATCCGGGTCTCCGAGAACGTGTCTCGGACGACGGAGGATTTTGTCTCGGACGACGGAGGATTTTCGTTTGGCGCACACATCACTGATGGCTATTTTAAATACTTACCTACCTATGTATATGTACTTTTTTTTATTCTTACCCGCCAGTAGGGGTAACATTATCCGGCCCCTGCGCCCACCAGAAGGGCAGATACGAGCAGAGGAGGGGTAGAACAACGTCGATAATATGCGGCGCTTCAGTGTAAGTCTTCTCCGATTCCACGAATTGGTCCACTTCGCTTAGAATGGTTTCGAGGGTAGGCATTGATTGTTCCATTTTCGCCATTATGTCTGAGGAGATAAGATAGATCCAGAGATGTCATACAGAAAATCTAGATTTTTGGCTTTGTCCGTAGTAACCCCGTGTGTTTCGGTTTCTACGAATTTGTCTTATGTTAAACAGTTTTATTTAAGAAATCTAGTCTCAAATTGAGAATAAAATGGGCTCATTTATCGCTAGAATAAGTCTCTTTGACACAAACTTTAGATAGCTATATTAAATGTTAAAATAACACTTACGGAATGTTTTTTCAAATCATACAAATAAATGGCATATATAATAAATATTAATGACGAATAAATTATTGTAACTGTCTTTGTCAAAGTTTTTGTAAGTTTTTTTTGGGATTTGAAACGCTTGGTACAAAATACTTTATAACACCAACATACCTTGCGCCTCCAATGAATGATCAGCTATCCTATTGAGTAGCGAGAACTGGTTGTGTTTGTTTAGATGGGGCTCCAAGAAAGCCACGGGGAAGGTAGAACTGAACGCTCCAAGGCACGAACCCTGGAAACAAATGACAATTGGTAAGACCACTCACAATTACGGTCTCATATCAGCCGCCGAAGGTCTACTGTTAACCCTACAGTGGTCGCGTACTAAAACCTGACCTGATTGGTCGCGTGGAGTACTATTGTATACCATTTATAAATTCAAATAAAAATACATTTGAGCTTCAACTATGTTTAATTCTTATTGTAATAGTGTTATTAACTATTGTTGTATTAAAAGCAATCAATAAAGACGAATCACAACCTCTAAATATAAAAAAAATCAACAAAACAAAAAAAACCTCTAAAATGACACAAAAAATCCAAAATACTAATTAATGTTTTCTAAACAAGACAGACAAACAACCTTCGAATGATCGCCACAAATAGAGTTTTTGCACGTGTTGCATAGTTTTCGAGTGCTTTTGTTTGCGGCTTCTTCCGCAGTCGTGGCAGCGATCTATGGATCGAGTTGGTGTCTGTGCTGACGTTGTCGCTGTGGTTTCTGGATAATTACAAGAAAATCTCGCGCCCAGCACTGAGTGCGTTTGTCAATTATTTAACTTAAAGTACCTAGAAGCGCTCGTAATTTACGTTAGCGGTTTTTGAGAATTTTACAATTCCGTAAGTGTGGATTACATAGGTAATCCACGCGACCACTCTAGGGTTAAACAAAAGATCGGTCACTCGGTTGGAAGCAGGCCGCACTGACTTTGTGCGGCCTGATCATTAGCTTGTGTGTTTGATTGATTATTACTTCTCCTCCATCATTCCCATACTGGCAAGGGTTGTCTTCTGTCTTGCGCTCTAGCTGTTCAGATACGCTGGTCCACCCATCGTTTACGCCTTCTTGCGCGTGGCCTTTTACCGTTTTTGTATTTACTTATTTATTTTTCCTATCCCACTGCAGGGCAAAGGTCTCCCTCCCTTATTTCCAGTTTTTTCTGTGCAGTGGATGAGTCTAGTAAATGCACATCCAAGTCATCGCGCCATTTCCGTGGTGGTCTGCTGCGTAGGCGTGTTGCATTAGAGATCCACTCATAGGTCTTCGGGCATGCGACAGATGAGGCCGCTATAATACCACTTGAGCTGTGCTGATTTTTTTGTGACATCCATAATCTTTGTTTATGAGCACGACCATGTACTTAAAATATTGCGCTCCATAGTCAGCTGATACCTCGTGTTTGGAATTTGGTTGAACAGTCAATGACACTCTAAATTGTCTAAGCTTCTGCGAGCAACATGGCTAAACTACTGCAGTATTCAGTGCAGACATATCGCGAAAAGAAGAATCCTAATTATAAATAGTAGAAATAATTGAGCCGATTTTGATTGAGATATGGCATACATAATGTTAAAGCATCTTATGAACCATAGTAGAGTGTATTAGCTAACTTACCAAAGCAGGTTTGTTCCTATCTATCTCTGTTTTCAGGTACTTTCTCTCATGTGTGAGAGATGCGTCGGTGCCGAGCGAGTATAGGGATCCTAGCATTTTGTATGATGCCACTTGAATTTCGTCCACTGTAAGAAAAGATTTATGTTTAGTTTAGTTTCAGTAAATAAAGACATTATAACTTTTTAATAATAATAATAATCACAAAATCTAGAAGGTAATTATGATGGCTGGCCTTAGAAAGATCTTTTCCAAACAACCTACGAATGGAACAAATTTAGGCCGCTATAACTGAATGCGTCGTCCACCCATCTCGCTAACTATGGGTAAAACTAGTGCAAGTTCGTGGTGGATGGTGCAAACTTAGGGAATCCTATGGGTGCAGTCAGGCTGTGGATGACGATGATAGCACCTGTATTGTGTAGGTAGGTAGGTACCTAGGCACTTGCTTGCCTGCATAATATAGGTTCATTTATATACTTATATTTTTTTATTGATCGAGCAAAGCGAGATCTCCAAATCGACTTGGGCAAATCGGCGTTGTAGGTATGAATGTATGTTTGTTTGTCCGAGGATAACTTTCGAAGCGTTTATCCGATCATCGTGAAATTTTGTATATAGGTGGTAATGATGGCACAATTTTGGTGTGACTCAATGAGCTAAAAATTTTGGGGGGTTGTTGAGATATTGGGGCTCAAGAGGGGTAAAAAAAAATGAAAATGAGACCTTTAGGTCAACTGACACGTCAAATGAAAGGTCTTCATTAGTAAATTTCGACCCCATTTTTATTTTTGGTAATATTTCTGTAGTTTTTGAGTTATTAGCCAAAATAAAAACTAAACTTTGACAAAATTCTTAGGGTACACCAGTGATCCCACAGTGCTGTAATTTGGTATGCGTGTAGCTTAAGTACCACAAATATAGGCAAAAGTCTGCAATCTAGAATAACTGCAATTTGTACCCCAAAAAAGGATAACCAATTAACATGAACTCCCGTTACCTGTAATTTGAATGAAACTATAGGTCAAGTTGGTTGGTTATTTATTTTGTGGCACTATTTTGATAGTCAAAGATTACGAATAACATTTTTTTTGTTTTTATGGTAGACTCGCGAGATCTAAGTTCGGGGCGAACCACTAGTATGTATTTAATATTGTATAGACTCATGCCCACCATTCGTCTAATGTAATCTGTGGACAACGGTGTTGGTTATGCCTGTAGTAAGACATCTTGTAATAATTATTAAGTCTAGTAATATTTAGGCATACATTTTTGTTGTCTCAAATAAATAAAAATAAAATAAAATAAATAGCGGAGTGCGGTAAGATTACCTACTTAGGTCTAACTGCGCTAACACATAAATCCCTTTTAGCAATAGATGTCTGTTACCGTAGTTACTATATGACTTATCTAAAATTGGTGTTTTTGTTTGATGTTCTCGTACCTACTTACATGATATTATGTCATAGATTGTACTTTTATCACGAGTCGTGTTAGATTTATACGATTTCAAAGTCAATATCAATAAAAATGTTATTTGGTGAATTTATGTTATTACGTCCTTGTTTCGATATGAGAATTTCAAATGTGGCTATACATGTGTACTTGTGTATTACTTTTTAATATTGTGAAATCTGCTGAGGTAATATTACAAAAATTTCTAATTGTTTTCTAATAATTATTAAATTACTTATACATTTAACTTTTTTACTAAAAAATCTGAGTTCTAAAATATTCCTATCATCATTAATGATCGAGTCGATACTAAGAGACAGGACACGACCTTGTGGCTGATAATGAAAAGATATACTAGACTTCCTTAAAGAAGACTGAACCACACATGCTCATAATGGAATCGGATGAAAGGATGTAGGGAAGCATTTGCCCTGCAGTGGGATATTGCGGGCTCTTAATAAATACAACTTATGATTCTATCCACGAAATGTGTTTATCCCCAGAACTTACTGAGTCCTAAACCTAAAATGCAACCTTAGAAGTCACGTCTTGGACAAGGGCAGTAATTATCCTAATGTAAACCCAACATCTATGATCAAATTATATTCAAAATATTTTTTAGGTACATAATCAACCAACAAAAAAGGATAAAAATGATACGGCAACAAAAACAGAGGCTATCTTTGCTGACGTCATCAAAAACATATCTCAGGTCAACAATGTATTACAAGAACTAATCAGCAACTACGAACAACTGAAAAAGATATACCAATCTCAGGAAAATGTAGCAAGCGCATATTCAGATTCAGAAATCGACGAAGTATTTAAAAGTAAAAAAAATAAACAATCTAAATACGAAAAAAATACAAGGAAACAACAGAAATTAGATCAATTTGCAGTAACACAGATGTTTTGGTCGGATAATGAAGAAGAAGAAGATGATGATGATGATGATAATGTTGAAGATGATTCAAAAGACGTAAAGAAAACAGAAAATATTATAGAAAAAGAAAAGCAAATTTATATTAAAAAAGTAGAACCAAAAAGTTTACCAACCACTAAAACTACAACATTGAAACCAAAAAGTTCTGTTGAAGTAAAAGATTCTCAATCTAGTGATAGCAGTGCATCAAAAGAAAAAATCAACAAGCCAAATAATAAATTAAAGACTGCTAAAAGTACTTTGAGCGTTGTAAAACCTACACAGCCGACCGTAGAAGTCATATTCATTGCCACACATAAACAACTGAAACAGGTCAATGATAAGACTAAAAAACCTAAAGAAGCTAAATCGAAAATAGAGTCTGATATTGAATTCGCGGTAATACCTTCTCAAACAAAAACGAGATATAATACAGTAAGTCTCAAGAAGCCAGTTAATCCTAATTTACAAAAAAGCCGAATATTGGATTGAATAACACTAAAAAAGTTACACAAATTGTGTATTCAGAATATTTTGCACCTAAGAAGATTTGGGACGATATTATCAATAACAAACCTATACAGCTAGAAGCACACAATAAAATAACTTTTAAGAAAGTTAATGAGACGGCGATTATGAGAAGTAATAAAAAAGGCAAAGCAGCCCTATTTGTCCTAAATAAAAGTAAGGTGAGTGAAAATAACGATCTAAAGATGGACATCGTGATCAAAAAATAAAAAATAGGATTTGTTAAAAAAAATCATTTACGGCCTTTGATATCAAATCACTCGTTTCTAACACCCACGGGGAATCCTAGCGCACAGATCTGACATTGACAATACTCTCTATGTCGGTTACTGTAATATCATTTATATCATCATCTCAGCCCGGAATCACCCACTGCTGCTGGTTTTCTGACAACCTTCTCTATTCTGTGCTTCTCATATCCAGCTGTTACCCACGATTTTTACGACATGGTCCACCCATCATCTGCTGGCCTTATTTAACTAATACCTGCTTTTTTATAGAAAGATAAAAATAAAGAAGATTCTATACCATCGGATATCGATGATATTATTGAGGAAAACGAAACAAAAGCTCTCAGACAAGCTTACGGCGATGCTTGCACGAAACTAGTTATGAGGAAGTGCTATAAGGTTAGTGAAGTTGTTCATCGTTGATGGCTGAAAATACATCTTTCTGCTATTTTAAACACGTTATCATATGATCGATTCCTACAAAAAGATTAAAGCCAATTTCCGTAATCATATCTCGATGCCTTCGTATATAAATCGTAACACAGTAGTAAGGTAATTGAAATTAAAATTAAATTACACGATTTTGGATACTGTGAGGTACCTTTCGTTGCAACCAATTTCGATTGAAACCGTTAAATAATAAAAGTCGTTAGTATATTTATAAACGGGGGGTGTAAGGGGTTGGAACTAACATCTTTCCCAACCCAAATGTCATCCTCACCTGCACGTGGTGCACCCTGCTGGAATACAAACGAGGCTCTGACGACCGACTTTCACTATGTACAGGAAGCACCTGTACAGGATTTAACACCAAACATCCAAGGATTTTCCTACCTCAAGCGGGTAGGTTTTTGTACGTCAGATGGCAATCGGTACTGGACTGATAAATCCAAAACTCGCCAAATTTTAAGAAAAGAAAATGGTAAGGTTACAGAATTTAGCAACGATAACGGATAGGGCGTCGCCGCGAAACGACGCGCAGACACATCGCCTTACATCTGCGAATAGTATGCTAGGGCTACCGAGTCACGGACGGGCTCGGCTAATGACGTTAGTCCCAAACTGTAACCTTAAGATTCGCTTCGCCACTTTGAATGTAGGAACACTAACAGGAAAGACGAAAGAACTTGCCTCTCTTTTTAAACGTAGGAAAGCTGATTTTATCTGCCTCCAGGAAACTCGTTGGACTGGATCTAAAGCCCGTAATATCGGAGAGGGCTACAAACTCATGTACGTAGGCGAAAAACATGGAAGGAATGGTGTAGCAATTGCTGTCAAAGAAGAATACCTAAGCAACATCCTAGAGGTAAAACGTGTAAATGACAGACTAATGTATCTAAAAGTACTGGTAGAAGGAGAAGTCCTTAATGTAATTTCTGCATACGCTCCCCAAGTAGGGTGTAGCCAAGCTGAGAAAGATGACTTTTGGACTACTCTCGAAGGCACACTTCAACAAATACCTACAAAAGAGACCATCTTGTAAGGGAGTGATTTGAACGGCCACGTTGGAGAAACCAACGAAGCTTTTAAAAGAGTGCACGGAGGTTACGCATATGGTACACTCAATGATGCCGGGAAGGTCATACTCTCAACAGCAGCAGCATTTGATCTTGCTATTGTCAACTCCTTTTTTGCTAAGAAGCCAGAACACAAGATTACGTACAAAAGCGGCCTAACAGCATCGCAAATCGACTACATCCTAGTAAATCGAGCCCACATTGGCCGTGTTACTAACTGTAAGGTTATTCCGGGAGAATGCGCTACGACCCAACACCGCATTGTTGTGATGGACATGACGTTCAAAAAAACAGCTAAGGTGAAACCAACTCAAACTCCAGAACTCACCAAGTGGTGGAATCTCAAAGGTGAGAAAGTATCCGAGTTCTGTGAACATCTAGCCAACCTGGAGATTGATGTGGAATCAGACGTTGATAAAATATGGAACCACTTGAGCAAGTCCATTATAACTGCTGCTAATAAAACTCTTGGCCGTACAAAGGGAGGTAAACGATCCAACCGAGAAACTTGGTGGTGGACAGAGAAAGTGCAGTGTGCAATACAGAAAAAGAAAACTGCCTTTAAGACTTGGCAGTCCACCCAAACACCTCAGGACCGAGAAAAATATAGGAAAGTAAAGAAAGACACCAAGAAAGTAATAGCAATAGAACAAGCAAACGCCCAGAAAAACCTTTACAAGAAGTTAGACAGCAAAGAAGGCCAAAAGCACATTTACAAGCTCGCAAAACAGCGTTGTCAGGGCACAAAGGATCCTGCTAGGTGTAAAACCATCAAAGGACCAAATGGTGACTTGTTATACAGGGACAATGATGTCGTTACAGCTTGGCATCAATATTACCAACAACTACTGAACCCAAATCTAGCTAGTACAGAGCTTCCAGCAATGGAAAGTAATGTAGGACTTATACCTCCAATACACCCAAGTGAGGTTAAGAAAGCTTTGCAAAAAATGTCAAACAAGAAAGCCATAGGACCTGATGGTATCCCAGTAGAAGCTTGGAAATGTCTACGCGAGCGAGGAATGGTACTGCTTACAAATTTCTTTAACTGTGTGCTTCTCTCTTCTAAAATGCCAGACGCATGGAGATTGAGCACCATAGTTCCGATATACAAAGGAAAAGGCAGCAAGTACGAGTGCAACAACTATCGCGGAATCAAGCTCCTAAGCCATACTATGAAGTTGTACGAAAGAGTGATTGACAGTCGCCTAAGATCTGAGTGTTCTCTATCCAATAATCACTACGGCTTCGTACCTGGTTTATCAACCACCGATCCGATGTTTGCGCTTAACACCATTGCTGAGGAATATCGCGTCAAAAACCGACCATTGTATGTCGCATTTCTTGACATGGAGAAGGCATTTGATCGGGTGCCGAGAGACACGATATGGTGGAGCCTTCGCAAGAAAAATGTCCCCGAACAATATGTCAACATCATCGCCGATATGTATGGGGGAGCGAGGTCAATGGTACGGACGGTAGTGGGTGAGACAAAACCGATAGCGGTCACAGAAGGCGTTCACCAAGGCTCAGTACTGAGTCCTTTTCTGTTTTGCTTGGTTTTAGATTCACTCACAGAGGCCGCGCAGACTTCAGCGTTGTGGACTTTTATATACGCTGACGACGTGGCCATTTGCACTGAGAGCCGTGCCGAGTTACAAGAGGCACTTTTGTCGTGGAAGCATCAGTTACAGACCGGTGGCCTAATGCTGAGTATATCAAAAACCCAGTTCATGTCGTTCAATGAATTAGACCCAAGCAACAATAGCCCGATCAACATCGATGGGCAATTGGTCACCTTGTGCGATCAATATAAGTATCTGGGTAGTATGATGCATAATTCTGGGAAAGTGGAATGTAATATTCAGCACCGAATAGCCGCAGCGTGGTTAAAATGGCGAGAAGTAACCGGTGTCACCTGTGACAAAAGAATGCCAGTAAAACTTAAAGGTCTTATTTATAAGACTATCATAAGACCAGTCTTAATGTATGGAAGCGAAACGTGGGCCGTAACGCAGAAGAACGTACATACCATCCAAGTCGCTGAAATGAAGATGCTAAGGTGGATGTGCGGCGTCACCAGGCTCGATAAAATCCGTAACGAATACGTACGAGGAAGCCTGGGCGTGCGCGACATCGCTGACAAGATGCAGGAGAGTCGGCTGCGTTGGTACGGTCACGTGAAGAGGAGGCCACCTGACTACGTAGGGAATTTGGCACTACAACTTTCCATCCCCGGTCGAAGATCTAGAGGTAGACCCAAGACAAGGTGGAAAGATGTAGTGTCAAAAGACATGAGAGAGTGCCAAGTTTCTGATGACGACGTCGAGGATAGAGCGAAGTGGAGAAGAACAACTAGGAAAGCTGACCCCACCACCATGTGGGATACATAGCTGGGAAGAGAGAGATATTTATAAACGGCGGTTCCTACTAACATTATACTTTGTGAATTGGCCAGGTTTCCGTCAGGAACAACCGACTGATTGAAACTGATTGCAAAGTTACATAATCCTATGGCAGATCTATCTATCTATATTTGGCGGGTCTAGTCAAACGATGAATATTAAAAACATCTACCAAGAGCAAAGGACTAAGAAGTAAAATTTTTTTTTATTTAACCTTTATCATCCAACTGCTGGGCAAAGGTCTCCCCCACTGCCATCCAGGACTTTCGCTCGCCTGCCAAATCCCACTAATCTAATTAATTATTGACTTCATCGAACAAACCTATCAATCGAAAATCATCAATAACATCCATCCCAGAAAACCTAGATTTATTAATTAATACTTAGTTAATCAGAGAGATATCCAATTTTGGGTGACTCAAAGTCAAAGTCAAATATTTTTATTCATTAAAATCACAAGGATTACTTTGAAACGTCAATTTTACTGCCTGTTCCTTCGCGACCAAGCCAGGAAAGAAAGGCAAGAAACAAGGCTGGTTGTTTTTTTTAATGATCCTTTTACAATACATAATACAGAAAAGAAATTACGTTTAAATTGTAACATTTTGAACGAGTTGGAGCAATTTCAATCCCAAGCTTCTCTATCATCCAAATAATCCGATATTTTATAGTAGGCTCTTTTATAAAGATTTTGTTTAAAATTAATTAATTTTTCCTGATTAATGTGTCATGGTCTACGCAATCAAATGCCTTGGACAAATCACAAAAAACACCTAAAGCGTCATGAGACTTCCCCCAGGCATCAAATATGTGCGACTATTAGCCAAATGACTAGAATAGCTGAAAACTTTATCTTCCAGGCTTGCAAACAAGTATTAAAAACAGCATGCCAGGATGTATATTGCAAGAGTGCTGCTAAATCAGCATTCCGATCGAACGCCAAAACGGGTTGCATCAGGGAGTTTGAAGGAAAGCCAGACGAGGGCAATGAAAGCCAGACAAAACGTAAACACAGGAGAGCTCCGCAAGCATCTCCATCCGACCGGACGATGGATTACTTTGACAGAAATGACAGTGAGTCCACCATAATAGTATTTTTATTTTTTATAGTGTTATCCGAACACATACGGATGTATATTGGATATGTAGATGGAGCTAACGGTGCTTTAGTCGTAATTTGAATTATTTCATTAGTACCTGACGTGACAAAGCCTGGTTGCACAGTTGGATAGCGCATCCTCGTATCAAGAGGAACGTTGCGGGTTCAAGTCCCGTCCAGGCTTGAAATTTTTGAGATGTATCTAAAAATCTCGCAATTTTCCCTATGTGTTCGGATAAAATTATAAAAAATAATAATACTATTTGAAATAAGCACCGCGACCTCTCTTGTCATGTCCTAAGCTGAAACGTTTGGCATTGAGCAGGTCAAAAAACTGTATAAGTTTTCCTGTAGATAGAGCTAACACCGTTTTAGTCGTAATCTGAATCATCTCACCAATTTCAACCCTGACGTGACAAGGCCTGGTAGCACAGTTGAATAGTGCATCCTCGTATCAAGAGGAAGGTTGCGGGTTCAAGTCCCGTCTAGGCTTGAAAATTTAAGAGATGGCTTAAAAATTTTACAATACCAACCATGTTTTAGTTTGTAAGCTATTATGTATTTCTTATACATATGAGTCATTCTTATACACATACATACTTGATTTTTTTTCAATACTCAATCATTTATTGTATGCTACAATAATAATAGGTGGTATTTGATAGGTACATGATCATTAAGGACCCTGTTGAGCACATCAATATTTTGGAGAGGAGGACGTCACTTTTAAGTCACTTCATGAAATTTCAGGACCTTTATTACGAGTTGTCAAATACGCAAACGCCAATAGTTTTCTTGAGCGTTTTTCTTGCAGTTTCCATAAGCGAGCTATGTGCACGGTGTGTTGGCGAAAGGGTTAAATCTAAAATCCTGTCCCAGGATTTACATCGTTCTATACCGAGCAGATGCTCTGAATTGCCTCCAGGCGCCGCATAAATCCCTAGTTGATAAGATTTCCTGTCGTGGATATGAGCATTGTTCCAAGTTTAAAAATGTTCACCAATTTTGCTGAAACTTTATTTGCAGATAGCTTGGTGAATATGACAAGAAGTGGATTTGCAGCGGCGTGCCTGCCTCATATGGACCATAAGGTTGCTATGTATTAGTACTAGTTGCCAGTGCACTGTGGTCGAAATTAGACCTTAATTCATACTCTTTTTTTCATAATTTTTAATCTTAATTTTACATTCACCCTTTCTTCTTCTTGTAAACTTTATCTATGCTTAATCTAAGACACCTCTGTGGGCGCAATAAGCTTAGAAAGGGGTGCAAAGTCTCTTCTCGTATTTATAAATAGATTTTGGCTTGGAGGCATGTGTCACGTGTTCCTAAATATAGCTACGGGTTGGAATCTGGGTTCCAAACACAGTTAATTGATCGAGCGAAGCGAGATCTCCAAATCAACTTGGGAAAATTGGTGTTGTGTGTACGTATGTATGTTTGTTTGTCCGAGGATAACTTTCGAAGCGTTGATCCGATCATTGTGAAATTTGATACATAGGTAGATGTGTTGGCACAATCCTGGTGTGACTAAATGAGCTAAAAATATTGGAGGGTGTTGAGATATTGGGGTTCAAGAGGGGTAAAAGAAAATCAAAATGAGACTATTAGGTCAAATGAGACGTCAAATGAAAGGTCTTTATTAGTACATTTAAACCCCGATTTATTTTTAGTTTACATTTTGTAGTTTTTGAGATATCAGCCATAACAAAACTTAAACAAAATTCACAGGGTACACCAGTGACCCCACAATGCTCAAAATTTAGTACTCGTGTAGCTTTGGTGACACAAATATAGGGAAAATCTGAAATCCAGTATAACTGCAATTTATACCACTAAAAAAATAACCAATTTACATGAACCCTCGTTAGCTGTAATTTGAATGAAACTGTAAGTCAAGTTATTTGGTTATGCATTTCATGGCACAAATTTAGTAGGGCCGGCTTGCATAAAGAATAAGCGACTAACCATGTTTAAATTTGTCGTGTTTGTATGATTTAGCAACTCCTTAAATCATATTTAGCCCCTAAATACGTTTAGACATCCTTGTGCAAGTCGCCCTGAGAATAATATATATTTTGTTTTTGGGAGATTCGCGAGATCTCAGTTCGGGGCTAACCACTAGTTATTCTAAATTAGGAGCAGAGTCGTATTTGCGATTATCCTATGTTTTGGAAATCTTTCAGGTAAAAGCTCTACGCAACAACACCCAACCAGCTTTGAAAAACAATCCTGAAAATTTCAACATACTCCGCGACCGATTCGAGCGAGCATGCAAAAAGATCTCCAGCGGTAAATGTAATAACGCTTGCAAGTATGCCTTCGAGAACATGTGCGAATCACATAAATGTTCAAAAATCAAGATAAAAGTGTTCAAAAAGACGTGTAAAAAAGAGTGTAAGAAAGCATATCAACTTTATGATACAGATACAAGTGATAATACAAGTGAAAGTGATTTCTATAGTAGTGATAATCAGCATCATAGCGATGATTATTACGAATAAATATTGCGGGACATTTCACACACAGCTATCTAGCCCCAAACTAAGCAGAGCTTGTACTATGGGAACCAGATAACTGATAGAACACTTATATACTTTTTTTATCATACATACTTATAATATATAACAACATCCAGACCAGGAACATCTGTAGATCATGCAAACATTTGTTCCGCAGCGGTAATCGAACCCGCTACCTCCTGCGTCTCAGTCGGCTATTCGCCCACTGCGCCACGGAGGTCGTCGAGAAGTCTTAATCATAACTTTGTTTTATTTCGTCTTTGCGAAAGATTTTACATAGGTTTTCTAGTAAATTTCATTACCTAAGGGTGTTAGTAAGGTACCCACTTGTTTTTTCAGTCTTTGTAGGTCAAGTTTTGTGGTTAGTTATTTCGTGGCACTATTTTGATGGTCAAAGATTACAAATAATATTTTTTTGTTTTAATCGGAGACTCGCGAGATCTCAGTTCGGGGCGACTTATTCTTATTTCTTTATTTTCCATCCTACGCTGCGCTTTCCAGTTCGTGGACCTTTTAAAGATAAAAACAATACTTACGTAATAAATCAGCTCCATACTCGCAGTTGGCTAAATGGTCGAACATAGAAGTTAAGATCGGCAGTAGGACTCCGTTGATATAGCCGAGTGAGGTGGACGTCTTCAGATGTGTGCCTCGAAGGTGCGCGTATTTACCCTACAAATGATAGATTTTGCAATAAGTTTTTGATGGTTATAAATAGGTAAGTATAGTATGAAACAAATTGAGTTGTGGGGCCTTATCATACTAGCGGCTTGCGAGCGTCCTCTCAGCGGAGCGGGGGCGCAACGAACCCGCCGCGCATGCGTAGCGGACACGTCGCGGACGCGCAACGGACACGTCACGGACGCGCAACGAATTCGCTGCGAAAAGAAGCGTCGACGCCATTTTGTACACTCTCGCACAAACGCCATCCCCTCCTCGCCTCGCTCGCCTCACCTCAGTCCGTAACAAGAGACGAATGTGAGTGGACGTATCATCATGGCATCGTCGGGATCGGGAGACGATATTGATACAGAGTTATTTATAAGCGAAATTCAAAGTCGTTACGTTATATGGGATCAAAAGAGAAGAGAATTTAGTGACCGTAATTTGAAAAAAAAGGCATGGGAAGAGATTTGTAATATATTTATTCCAAGCTTTGCGGAAAAAACTAGCAAGGAGAAAAATGAAGCAGGTAAGAGAAACAATAATATTTATATCACATTTATATGTACTTATGCTGCCATGGTAATTCCCCATCATTTGATATAAAATAGTCGGCAAATTTATCCCTTATCGCAATACCTGAGAGTCCACAATGATTATCATTTACGTTTGGGTTGTCATAAAGTCCAAATATGCGTGGTACTTTCTTACGACGTCTTATTACCTTTACTTTAGATCGAACAAAATTATGCAGTATGCAACAAGTTTTTACTATTTCTTCGGCAAAGTCTATTCCAACATTTAATGGTCGGTGGAATATACGCCATTTATTAGTCATTATTCCAAAAGTGCATTCTATATATCTTCGTGCTCGACTTAATCTGTAATTATATATTCTTTTTTTTGGCGTTAAAAAGTTGCCGGCATACGGCCTTTGCATATACTTTGACAAGGGAAATGCTTCGTCACCAATAAAAGTAAAGGGCAACGCTATTTCATTGTTTGTTATTTGTTTTGGCTGCGGAATATTTAAACTATTTCCTTCTATATCACTTCTCAATTGGCTTCTGTCAAATATAGTTGAATCTGAACTTTTTCCATAGGATCCAACATCAACAAATATAAATTTGTAGTTGGAGTCACACACGGCTAGCAAATTCATCGAGAAATACTTTTTGTAATTAAAATATAGCGAGCCGCTATGGCACGGCTTTATAATCCTAATGTGTTTGCCGTCTACTGCACCTATGCAGTTAGGAAAATCAGCATTTTCTAAAAAGCCTTTACTAATGTTTTCCCAATCTTCTGTTTGTTTGGGTGGCATACAAATATAAAATAAGTTTTTAACAATAGCTTGACATGTTTCCCGAACAATTTTTTGTATTGTTGAAAATCCTCTTCTGAATGAAAAATGCAGATCCATTAAAGAGCACCCAGTTGCCAGATACCTGAAATATTAATAAAAATATTATGTTTATTGTTACAGTTGTGAAATTGCAAAAAAGATGGAAGAGAATTCGCGACGCCTACGTCAAGGATAGGAACAAAAAAGCAAGAGTGGCTCCGGTGCATCTACTTGTAAAGAATATTTGTATTCACCTTTGCTATCATTTTTGAATACTAGTACTCAAATTCGTCCTTTGAAAACTCCGCCACCAACAATATCAGATGATGAGAATACAATAAACATAGACGATGATAATACAACTAATCTTACAAAAAGGAAGAAAAAATCTAATGAAGCTGAGGATAAAATGATTACAAAATTAATGCAAAGGATGGACGACAGGATGAATAGAGACAGAAGAAGTGGTGAATATGAACCCGAATATAACTTTGCATTGTCTCTAGTAGAAGATTTAAAATCAATTCACCCTGACTATAAAATGGATGCGAAAATGGAGATTATGGGAGTTTTAAAAAAGTATAAGCACATGTCTAACAGCTATCCTCCAAACTATCAAGGATATTATACAAGTCCAGAGCCACCCCGAAATAATTCTTTGCAACCAATTAATTCTCCACCAAGTGTTTTTGGTGAAAACAGTACTGAAGATACAATTTATAGTGATTTATTTTCAGAATAAGAATTTTCGTAAATCTTGGTTAGCTACCTCCTTTTATTGTGAAATAGGTATAGGTAAATAGGTATCGATAATGTAAAACCACCGTACCATTGTTAATGTAACTAATAAATAATTAACAGATTTACATAATTATAGAAGTATTGATAATTATCTCCTATCTATTAAATAAAAAAAACATACCTTATATTAATTACGAGCCTTTCTTCAGGTGACACTGATAATCTCAAATGCGTATCTTCATGTTTTAAGTCAGCTTGCACCAGATGCAACAACTCATAAAATGTAGGTCTGGACATTCGGAGGTACTTGCGAATTTTTTTTGGATTATTTTTTATTCGTTTGCTAAACAACACAAAGTAGTCGCTCTCTTGCAGTCGATTAATTCATAATGGATCCTCCCAAATACGTCGATGCTTTCGTTTTCGTCTCCTGCGTCTTCGTAGTAACAAAAGCAACAGCAGTGTTTCCTCGTCGGAATCCATTTTGCAACTAAGTGTACTTTACGTCGTAAACCCGCTGCAAACACGCCACGAAAACGTTGCGTATTCGCGACGTTAACGCGACGTCTACGCTTTGCAGCCGTGACGTGTTCGCGGCGTTTTCGCTGCGTGCCCGCTCCGCCCCCAATTCGCTCGCAAACCGCTAGTATGATATAGCTCTAATTACCAGTAATTGTATTGAAAAAGACACAAACATGTTTACTGGTTGGCCGCGTCTGCTACGAGTCTTGGCGTATATTAAAGGTTTCTTCTTAATATTCACCTTAATATGTACAAAGTATTATAGTTGAACACAGCTTAGCACATTATCGTCTTAATTTATAATAATATAACTCCGCAGGCACCTTTATAAGTATTTTGATAAATTACTATTTTTAAGTATGTCGTGTAGTGTGTGGGCGATGACGGATGTGTCCTGATTTGTAAGGCGCGGCGTGCGGCTCGACGCTCGTGTAGTGAATCGAGTTTATAGTTACTGATTAAAACGGGTTTATAACACGTATGTACCTTTTTTATTTGTTATACCGACGTTTTGACTGTGTTGCAACAGTCGAAACCTCGGGATAACAAATAAAAAAGGTACACACGCTATAAATACCTGTTTTAATCAGTAATTATGTACGGAACCCATTCAAAGTACACGAGATCCTGCAAAAAACTGTACCAGCAAAAAACTGGATGTTGCCGTGGGAAAAGGCTGTTAGAGTTATTTATACATACATCTTGTAGATTCATAATGGTATGTCCGAGGTCATCAGCTACGTTGTTGAAAAAGGTAAGCATAGATGTGCGGATGAACTCGGGACAGTTCTTCACGAGGGACTTTGCGTCTATTCCCTTCACTAGCACTTGCAGGCAACGAACGGTGATGCGGACGTCCGGACCGAAGGCGGCCAGTCTGTGGATTGCATATGGTTTTTATTATTGATCGAGCGAAGCGAGATCACTTAATCAGCTTGGGAAAATCGGCGTTGTGTGTATGCATGTTTGTCCGAGGATAATTTTTGAAGCGTTTATCCGATCATCGTGAAATTTGGTATATAGTAATGGCACAATTTTGGTGTGACTAAATGAACTAAAAATGTGAGGGGTTGTTGAGATATTGGGGTTTAAGAGGGGTAAAACAAAAATGAAATTAACCGGTCAAGTGGCACGTCTAATAAAAGGTCTTTATGAGTACATTTCGAACCCGTTTTTATTTTTAGTTTAAACCTTGTAGTTTTTAAGTTATTAGCCATAATAAAAGCTGAACTTTTACAAAATTAACAAGGTACAGCAGTGACCCCACAGTGCTGAAATTTGGTATGCGTGTAGCTTAAGTGACACAAATATAGGGAAAAATCTGAAATCCAGAATAAATGAAATTTCTACCCCAAAAAAGAGGAACCATATAAAATGAACTCCCGGTACCTGTAATTTGAATAAATATTCTTTGAAGAATACTAAATATATTTTTTTGTTGTAATGTACTCGCGAGATCTCAGTTCGGGGTGAACCGCTAGTTTTATAGTAGATGAGCTGTTTTAACAAAAATCACACAGTACGTCCAAAAACGTCGTCTGCCCGTTCCGGTTGGTAATTATCATCATCATATCATCCCAGGACATCCACTGCTGAACATAAGCCTTTCTCATAGATTTCCAGAGTAACCGATCTTGTGGGGCCTGCACCCAACGGCTCCCAGCAAGCTTTATCAGGGGATACAGAGAATTCTAGGTAGGACTATGTATGTGAGGGTATATTGTCCATGATGTGAGATTATGACTATGTATGTGGTAAAGGTTGTCTGGTAGAGATCGCTATTTAGACAATAAAGAATTATCTAATCTATGTGGCTGTTGGGTGTTAAGTGACTCACCGTGACCTCAGCAAGCTGGCCAGCTTACAGAACAGCGCAGCCACCATCTCTTTCTCCTTCAAGCTGGCCGCCCCTACGTTGTTGGTCGCGGTTGCTACTGCTATAAAGTAGTTGCGATGCGTGGAGAAGTACTTTTCCATGAGCGGGAGGACAACCTGTTAGGAATATAGGCTTTAGTGGCTTGTAATAGTTTGATTTTGATGAGTTGCAATAGCACTTGCGTATGATACAGCGTATAAACGCAATACAAGCGGTCGCTCGTGTTGCTAATCCGCGCGAGCATTACGACAAGCAACGACATGAATGCCGAGCGCGAATGCGAGCGTGTAACTGCCGTATGTTTTTTTTATAAATAACACGGAGATGAAACATGCAAATGACCCACCTGTTGTTAAGTGGTAACCATCGCATATAACAAAGCATTGCTTCGGAGGGCACGTTTCTAAAGCACGTTTTCTATGATGCACTGCCATCGTGATGCGTCCATCAAGATGTGGCATACAAGTACGTGATGCATGATTAAGAAAATTGAATGAGTGATCAAATGTGTGTCTTGTTTATTTTTTGTGTTTTATGATTTTTGTTGATACAGTCATTAATTTTGTATGGCTTAGTTTTGCCAATGATTACATTAATTGAAATTATAAGACAAATGTTTGTGTGTATGCAGTGCCCGTACTCTAGAACTGTTCTCAAGGGTGGCATGAGATTCAAGCATTTTTTGAGAACATCCAAATATTGATTCTTGAGTGCTAAAATCCCTTAACATTTCTTATAAACACAAATACCAAAATATTTATTTGTATTCATTTTTACGTTCTATGAATACAACAGTTATACCTAAGTATACCAAATACAAGACTACAAAATAAGTCGTCACTCAGCGGTGTGCCACTGTAATGTAGCATCTACACGATGGGCCATGATGGACAATCATAGACGATCACCATCGTGTAGAGGGCATAATTGCCTGTAATCGCCCATGATTGGTGACGATCGAGCAATTGCCACTATGCCGGTTTTTCAGACAAACATCAAAGGAGTTTACGGCCATGATTGTAAGCGTGTCCATACGATCGCCGATCACTCAGTTCGTATTTGTTTACGGTACGTTGCGGACGAGTACGTTATGCATTATGTTATATAATGGTTATAACACTGAATAAATAAATAACGGCAGCTGCTACTATTTTGACGTCCATAATTAACAAATGTAGCTGCGCAATCATGTTGGCAATCATTGCACATTCTGTGATTGTCCATCATAGCCCATAATGTAGACAGCTGCGCGATCATGGTGGCAATCATTGCGCATTCCGTGATTGTCCATCATGGCCCATCGTGTAGAGGCGCTATAACGTATAGCTACTGTAGCGCTGTATTATAGTATTATAAATTATATAGTTTTATATTGAAGTTTTTAATTAATATTTTACTTCTTTTTTAACATTCATATTTAATTTAGTATATTTTAATAAAGCATAATATTTTATGTAAAAATGTACATTGATCCTAATAATATTACTTCTGGCAATTTTGTAATATGTAATTCAAGCAATTAATAAATTTGATTTGATACAATTTTGAAATTAAATTCTAAAGTAACTTCCGTTTCTGTTTTTCTGCCTGACTAAACGGCTGGACCGATTTCGATAAAATTTAGTATATAAATAGATTATGACCAGGATTGCGACTCAAGCTACTTTTTACCCGTTCGCGTAGGAGGTTAATGCTTTATTGATAAATCACGGCCGCGGGCGGGTCACAAGTTCAGTATAACTTAACTTAATTCCGCTCAAAAGTCTTCCCCCTTTTTCATTTTACATGACCGCAAGAAAAGAACTCACTTTCCAAGACTATGTTATTAGATACGACAGTTAAAGCATTTTGCCTATAAATTGCTATATTGATGCATAATTAAGCGTACCTATACAACAAGCGAACGATATGGCAGATAACTGGATTGCCTAACTAAGCTAAGCTATATTTCTCTAAACATCGATATGAATACAATTATATTGTGCATAGCATATACGTATATGTTTTTATGGCACATTGACATTGTATTAAGTACCTTCTTAAAGTATTTTAGCTCCGACTTATGTTGCTTGTAATAGAAAAATACATCAAAACAAAACATTGTGGGTTACATATGTATTTTGTGAGTGTATTTTGACTAATATGATTACATCTGAGTGTCATTTTATTGGAACCGATAGTATTATAAATGCGAAAGTTTGCATGTTTGTTACGCAATAACATCATAACGGCTGAACCGATTTCAATGAAATTTTGTATATGTATAGATCGTTAGACCTGGATTGAAACTTAAGCTAATTTCAATTCGCAATACACGCGAGCGAAGTCGCATGTGGAAGCTGGTTGTTTATATGTTATTGATCGTGACTGCGCACTAAAAATACATTTACAGAAAACAGAAATAGAAATCATTACTGGTGAATATTAGTGTGGTGAAAAGACTCGGTAGATTTTGGAAGAAGACTATTCTGTCAGTATACACATCGAGATTATATCGAAACTTTGATTAGATTTCACTACGTGAGATTTAAGAGCCGCGACGGAATTTACCCCAACTTATGATTAAAATAAATAAAATAAAAAATAAAAGGGCATTTATTTACACACACACCTCTTATGCTAACAGAAGTTGGTAGGTACAATAAGTACTAAATAAAGCTAGGTAAGTTTAATAGTAGGACTAATTCCTATCATTAGTACATTATCTTAGCACTAAGGTAGAGGGTGGTGGTAAATAGGTCGAGGGCTCAGCTACGCTGGTTTTCAGCCTCGCCTTGGCATCTGCTGCTGCCGCCGCCACAGATAAGGTTCTCGGGAACTGTCAGCTTTATGCACTGAATTAACAAGTAGTAATTATATAGTCTAAAAACTAGACTAGACTATTAGACATTTTAGACCAACACCAGCCGCCTGAGCAAGCAGGTTTTCGCCCCGGCTTTTCCACAATAGATCATCTACACACACTAAACCAGATAATTGAAAAGTACACAGAGTTTCATAAACCACTCTATATAGCCTTTGTGGACTACACAAAGGCTTTTGATAGCCTTCAGCACTCAGCAATATTCAAATCACTAGAAAACCAGCAAATTCACAAAACATACATTGATCTTATTAAAATTATTCACCGCCAAAGCACAGCCAATATAAAACTCCAGTCCACTGGTCCAGCATTTCACATACAGAAATGAGTCAAGCAGGGTGATCCACTATCTCCCATTCTGTTTACAAGCACCCTCGAGGAGGTGTTCACAACATTATCTTGGGCAACAAGGGGCATAAACATCGGTGGCAAGCGCCTAACTAACTTGCGTTTTGCGGATGACATTGTCCTTTTTGCCCAAACAGCACATGACTTACAAGAAATGCTCCAAGAACTGAGCGCGGCAGGTCTTGAGGTTGGACTGCAAATGAATCGGTCGAAGACGCAAATAATGACCAATGCCACAAAACGTAGGGTCGAGGTAGATGGGCAGGAAATACTATATGTCGATGAATACATCTACTTGGGCCAGTTAGCAAGCTTCGAAAACAGGCACGATAAGGAAATAGATCGCCGCATCGAAAATGCCTGGAAGAGCTACTGGTCCATGAAGGCGCACATGAAGGGTGACCTTCCTATAAATCTGAAACGCAAACTCATCGACATGTGTATCCTGCCTATCCTCACCTACGGAGCGCAAACATGGTCATTGACCGAGCTGCAGAAGTCCAAGCTCAAGATTTGCCAAAGGGCAATGGAACGCAGCGTTCTAGGATTCCGGAGAGCCGATCGGGTGAGGAATACCACGCTTCGTTCATTGACTGGTATTGCCGATGTGGGAGCCAAAACCGCGAAGCTCAAGTGGGATTGGGCCGGGCACGTGAGTCGAATGCTTCCGGAGAAATGGGCCCACATTGTAACAGGTTGGGTACCGGAAGATGGACAGCGACGTCGGGGTCGGCCGCGAAAGCGTTGGCGTGACGACATCAATGGATTCGAGAAGGAATGGTGGGAATCTGGCAAGGATCGTGATAGGTGGAAGGAGTTGAGGGAGGCCTTTGCCCAGCAGTGGGAAAATGTAGGCTAGTTAAAAAAAATAATTATATAGTAACAAAAGAAAGAACTTGACAATTACCGAAAACCCATCGCTTAAATACTTAAATTAGAGAAATTCCACACACACACAATACATAGGCAAACTTAACGCTAATTAGCATTTTATTTCAGCTAACCTGAGTGCAGTGTAGATTAACCGGTTCAGTATTTATGCTAATAAATAATAGCTAGTAACTAACACAAGAATAGATATATATATAAACTTAAACCATTGGTTTATGATAAGATTTTCGATATGGAGATTAACACTGTTTTAGGTAAGTAACAAATAAAAAGAGGTAGGTAGATATAGTATGTAAACATTAAAATCCAAACAAGCAAATAAGTAGGTATTAAATTTCAAAATAGGTGTACAATTTAGTCTAATAATTATATTAAGAAGAAGTCTATATTAAGAATCAATGACCCGAATCAATGTTTAAAAGCATATATTTATTTTAATAATAATAATCTTAGTTTTGATCTAATATTGTTTTGGTAGAACCGTCCAACAACAAGAAGATTTCTGTTTGTCCAGCAACCATTTTTTACACGATAATTTAAATTTTTTCCAGCTCTGAATTTTTTGGATTGGTGGAGGTTAATCATTCCATATTTTTGATGCTGCGAATCTGAAACTACCCCTAAATCGTTCCAGTTTGGGCTTAGGTAACTCTAAGGTATTATTTCGTACTGTTCTGTTTGCCCAGTCATATCATTTCTCCATTTAAGTTTAGCAGACAAGTACACAGGAATTCGTGTTTTTTTTAGATTGCATATAAAATTATATAACTTTAAAATTCGTCTATTTTTCATATTTAGGATATCATGAGAATTCAAGAATGGTGTGATGTACGATCTTTTGGGTACATTCAAACAGAATCTAATGACAGAATTTTGAGCACGTTGAATTTTCTGTTGGTATTTTTTTATCAAACTGTTTTTTATCATTAGGAGGTTGTGGGTTCGATTCACGGCCGTGCACCAATGGTTTTGTCTAATCGAAAATGTGCGTATTAACACGTGCTCAAAACGGTGAAGGAAAACATTGTGAGGAAACCGGCATCCTAGAACCAATATTCTAAGGCATGGTTGTGCCATCGCTTGCAACCTGTCACGTGAACGTAATATTTGGACTTGCGTCTGACTACCACCTTGTGTGATATTTTCACAGGTCACTGGGTAAGAGGGTAAGAGATCCGAGGATATCTATCATGGCGAGAATGGGCTCTTTCATATAAGTTAATGTCGAATAGTCGTAAGTTGTTTTAATATTGCCACGCTAAAACCACTCTTACTCACCTTAGAAAAGAACTTAATATCCCTCGTACTAGTCTTGAAACTAGGCCGTCTACTGAAAGTCGTCGAAGGCTTCAACAACTTCATATTGATGGTAGCTCTGTCGATGTACTGAATCAGCTTCTCGAGTAACGAGTAGGCGAATCTGAGCTCTATTGCGACGCCCGTAGCGGTCTGTTCTGTGTCACCTGCAGTTAGCTTGCTTGGCCTGAAAATGTAATAAAACTTAATAAAATATTATTTTTTTAGTTTAAGAAGCTGCGATGTTACCACCATATATTATACTCGCGTTAGTGTGACTAATCGCCCCTAAGCGACGCTGCGCTATGCTTTGCTGTTCAGCCAATTCGCACCTCATCCATACAAATTATAAATTCGAAAATCACTCTGTCTGTCTGTTTGTTACTTTTTCAAGACTAAACGGCTGGACTGTTATTGATGATATTTTTTATATAGTTTATGAGCAGGATTGAGACAGGCTACTTTTTACCCGCCTGCGCTTAAAGAGGGTAATGTTTTATCAACAAACCACGCGTGCAAAGCCGTGGGTAGAAGCTATTATTGCTATTTTTTTCGTGTAAATACCTGTGTAATTTATATCCCTGGTACTGCAGATACTTTAAGAACTCCTGGGAGCGTTCTCGATCCTTCATCTTTTCCTTGTCAGTTAGAAGATCGTACGGCACCAGTTGTGGGTGAATACCTCCTGTCAGTTATACAAGTTACTACTTTAAACAAAAATACAACCTATTTTAGTATAACATCAGGTGGGTTGTTCCATCTCCAAGTCGTATACAAAATTTCTGGGCGGCCACTACAATATTTTAGAAAAGCATCATGTTTCAGGAGCGTTTTGTTTCAGGCTTGTAGCAACATTACTTCGATTTGAACCACAAAACTTTTAAACATTACTGTTTTAATCCTAATAATGTTGTAAATTTAGTGTTTTCTAGTGATTACACCACGTTTAGTATAAAACGTTGCGAAAACAAACACGATTTACTTACTTTTTAGGAAAAATTTACGCTTAATTTGAGCTCTAATGTGAAACGTTTTGAGTCAACGATTTATGGTAACGTCACCAAAACTGCTTCTCCTTTACATTAATAAAGTAAGCTTACTAGTTGAGGGTCCTGGTACTAAATGTCAGTGTAATATTATTTTAACATTGCTATAAGAGATTGAGATTGACCCCCAGGTCTGATGATGATCTACCTCCATTAATAACGAGTTCCTCCTTCTTCTTCTTGGCCCAGATATCGTGAGCGTTCTCCGCTAGTCTCTCCGCCATGTTTTGCATCTCTCTCGAGAGAGTCAGGTTCGTCATGTCCACTGGATGTGGGTTGTAGTTGAAAGGGGTCGCTGAATCCGTCTAAAAAAAGTTAACTAGTTAAAAATCAATACGTTACTTCACAAACAAGAAGTAGAGGGCGACCAGAGGATGACATCTTAGAGAATGCTAGGTCGAACTAGATGTCATAGGCGAGAAGTAGTAGAAGGAAATGAGGGAGGCCTACGCCAAGGAATCGACTACTACTTTAAGAGATTTATAGCCTCATACAGTGTTTTATTAATATTTAGAAATAATAGCTTAGGTTTATATTGTAAAGTTTATGTTAGATAATATATGTTAGAAATAGTATTACAAATAAAGGCTCATTTTATTTATTTATTTAATGAATGAATGATTTATTCGCAGAAAAAGGGTGTACAGTAGTTGTTTTTAAAATATTTTTCGTTCCACTAATTCTACCAATACTGGTATGCGAATACAATACATAATCAAATTAAATATAGTTATAACAATGAACAATAATGAAAAATAATGATTCGGGTATGTCAAAAACATTATAATAAATTAGAAAATGTCAGCTCAAAAAATATCAAATCAATACGTAATCATAATCAATACGTTTGCTCGAATACTGGAAAGGACTAGGCATATGTAGTGACTATAATACATTGTAGGCACAATAATTTCAGTCAAATACAAATGGATATACAAGAATTAGCTAGATCGAGTGTTCAACAGCCAGAACAACCTGAACAATTGAACTCTCTACTCTACATCATAAAGAATCACACATCTGTCATAATAAAGAAGAGTAAAGCGTCGCCGCACACGAGCCACGTGCCACAGCCACAAACCGCCACCACCGAGCTGCGGACTTCATTTTTCGTACATTTTATATGAATTCCCCGCATACTGTTGACGCCAGTGGTCGCTACACGCCACGAGATTTCAGCGCCGCTTCTCGCTTAGTGAGGTCGTGTGGCCACCACCGATCGAAAGTGAAGGAATAAAGTAAAAAGAAAATCGGCCAAGTGCGTCGGCATGAAAAAATCATGTCTCTTGTATGGGAGCCCAACTTTAACATTAATTTTATTCTCTTTTTAGTATTTGTTGTTATAGCCGCTACAGAAATACATCATCTGTGAAAATTTCAACTGTGTAACTATCACAGTTCATGAGATACAGCCTGGTGACAGACGGTCAGACAGACAGACAGACAGCGGAGTCTTAGTAAGTTTAAGGGTCCTAATTTACCCTTTGGGTACGGAACCCTAAAAACAAGGCAGACGAGTGCTTGTGCTACTAAGTAGTCGCTTTCAGCTTCATTTGGTAGCGTTTTGTGGCTGCAGCATGTGGCTCGTGTGCGGAGACGCTTAGTAAGCTAAAACGTACTCTTACCAAGATATCAGGACCTCGCTGGAACCGTGCAGGGAATATGGAAATAATAAGATATTAATCATCGTGTTACCACATTGTGAGAAATAACAAACATGCAAAACCATTGTTATTTTATAAGGTAAACACGTATGGACGAAAACCTTTAAATCTATTTGTACTAAAAACGGGATATTTACCATGATTTGTGAGTTCTTGAGTAATGAAACCGGTAGTAGTGATAGTATTACTGAATTCGTTCCTAGCAAGAGACTAAGAAAGAGGGTAGATCGTTATATCTGCCAATAACTATCCACTCGCAAAGACTTCAGTTTACCCGTGATCATGGCGCATGCAACTGCGTCGAAATATCGGGACACTCAAGAACTCACAAATCATGGTAAATATCCCGTTTTTAGTACAAATAGTGTTAATAACCATGATAGTTTCAAAAGTTATACCTTTAAATCTATAAGGTCTAATGTAAGACTTGATACCCCTACTTGCAGGATACGTATGGAGTGCTTGACTCTTGACTAGTCAATAAGATCTGACATGTAACATTTTAATCCACTTTGTATGAACGCAATAAAATACTGAATACTGACTCCTAATATAGTAAATAATATAAGGAAGTTTAATTTATCTTAGATTAGTAAAAAATTGTATTCTTCATACTTTTAAGACATTGTTTACTTAGATACTAATCTAGAATACCAATTTATGTTTACTATATTTGAGTAGCGCTTACGACCAACCTACTAAGGTTTTTGGTGTGTATTATTTTAATAAGTATGTGTATTTTTTTAATAAAATATAAAAAAAATGTAACCTATTGTATGTTGCATTGAAATAAATATCTAACAATATCTAATTTTTTCTTATTTACACCATGATGCAATTCGCACCATACTGTCTTGCACGTATTGGCAAGCCTGGCGCATTTCGCCTTTCTTCTTACATAAACAAAAAGTTGGTCAAAAAAATTGTAGGAAGAGGTACAGACAAGGAAAGCTATAATAGGGTGTTTAATAATATACGCACAAGAACGAAAGGGGTTATTTTGACGAGCTAATAAATAAATTTGAAAAATGTTTACCATAGAAAAGTGAAATTTATTTTGGCATGTAAAATAAACACTCTATTAAACTTATATTGTGCTATTGCATAATGCTTGCCATTTAACCACAGATACTGTCGTTGTTGTTTGTTTCTTATATTGTTTTATAAATTAAGTGTGATTTACAATAAAGCATTTTCTATCTATTTATCTATGTTATATCGTCTACAGAAAAAATTATTGTCTAGGGTAGTAATGATACTTTCAGAATTTAAACAATTTTTATTAAATTTTTTTGCAAGTATTCAGTTTTTAACTTACCTCTTCCTGAATGCATGCAACAAATAGGTATTTGATATTTACATTTGAGTGAGATGCATATTTGAATAAATAAGCGTAGTGATACAAGAGGGTCTACTTACGCCTCCCGACTTGGACTGTCGTCTCATGCTGCTGCGGTTGGTGCTGGGTATGTCCACTTCTGAATGTTCCACTGACCACCCAATAGCTAAGAGCGCTTTGAGAGACTCACGCACTGGTTCTTTGTAGCGCTCTTTCTTCTGTCAAAAACATTTCATTTTAAAAATAATCACAATTCGGAAATGGCTTTCAACATCACCATCATCATATCAGCCAACGGCCGTCCACTGCTGAACATAGGTCTCCCCTCCATAGATTTCTAGAGCGTCCTATCTTGTGCGGCCTGCATCCAACGGCTCACAGCTTTTTATTATTATTCACACATATTTATTTTAAAACTCCTTTATAAAAAATACTTTTTTCACTACAAAGTATCTTACAAAAAACAATCAAATATATTTATAAAAACGGTAAACCACTGACCGCGAAGCAAGGCTCAAGCGATCGGTGGCTAGGGCTGCAGAGAGAGGAACCTCCTGACTATGCGTGCCGAGTCCAGAAGTACCGCCTTCTGTATCTGACCCTTGATCCAACTTCCTAGCGAGAGCCTCTTAAGGTATTGGTCGAGGCTCTTCGCTATCAGTCCGTTGACCGACACAACTATCGGAACGATAATGGTTGATTCCACATCCCACATGGTGGTAATCGCATGAGCCAAGCCAAGGTACTTGTTTAGCTTGTCCTTCTCGGCCTTCACGAGATTAGCATCATGTGAGATTGTAATATCAACAAGTATCGCTCGGCGCTCCGACCGGTCTACCAGCACGATATCTGGCTTATCGGCAACAATAGTTCTATCCGTGATGCTAGACCGGTCCCAATAAAGCGTGGCACGGCCTTTTTCAAGAAGTGGCTCTGGCACATATTAATAATATGGCACCTAGGTCCAACAATATTATTATTATTTATTTATTTTAACATAACACAAATACAATTTAAAATCACAGATAAAATACAATAATAATTGTTTAAAATAGTGGTCATTAGGCAATGGCCCCACACTCCGCTCGGGGACTGTATCGTGGGAACCGTTTACGAATATAAAACATATACTCAAGATTTAAAAGACCGGGCGTTAAATAAACAGCGCTGGAGGTGTATACATACATAATTTAGATACTAGACAAATAATACATGATAGATTTGTGCATGGAGTGTGGTAGAGGGCGGGGGTAGGTAGGGGGATAAATTGAGGGTGGGGGGGGGTGAGGGGGGGCAGAACATTGTATGTGATTTGCGTAAAGGGCATAAAAGAAGAGTAGGAACTATATACTAACAAAGAAGACTCTCAGTCTGATCATAAGACATCCCCAGTAACCATTTTCTCACAGTTCTTTCTTTTCCCACAGGAAACGTTTTTAATAGGTATTGCATTTTCTGCAGACCTCATTATAGATACGAAGAAGCAAATACTGGGCAAAGCGGACATCGAAGGTGATATTATGTGGAGCTAGTTTTGGAACAAGTAATTGCTAGATTCACGCAACTAGGTATTTCTAAAGTTAAATTAGGTTGAAAATTTGATTAAAAATAAATTTACCAATCGAAGAAACCGAATACCCGATCGAATGAAAGTTTACTTGAACAAAAGTTTTACTTGACGAACTAATGAGTATGCAGTACAAAGGAATAGTACATGTTCTATATAGTGTTGTTTTTCTTCATCGTTTTGAGCACGTCTAAATGCGCATACATTTTTCGCTTAAAATTAATTAGATCTGCAATCAAACCCACAACCTTATAATCGTTAGTCGTACATGACACTAGGCCATCACGGCTCTGACTAAATATGTAAATTTTTTGCAACCAATTTGTGTACCAAGCAATTTGTGTACCAAGCAATTTGTGTACTGTATTCTTTTTTGTAGTAAGTTTTGTATTATGTGTTGTAAATAAAAGATATGATTTGATTTAAATAATAAACTTACATAGTCATTGAGCATGTTATACGGCTTCAGCCTTGGATGTGCCTTCTGACTGTCTGAATACGAGTCCGCGTACACCCAACTGTTCTCGATTTTCCTGTTAAACAAACAAAATAATAACTAAATAAATATGGCTGGATATTTCACACAACGCTATCTAGCCCCAAACTAGTCAAAATCCCGAGGGGGAGCGATTCTCAACACTTACTAGAACAACAAATGTTCTACGATTTTTGTAAATACGATGATTATTAATCTGATAAAATCTGCTGATTTCGGTTAAAATTTTGTTTATCAGCTGTTAAAGGTTAAAGACCTTAAGTCAAAAACGACGTTTGTTTAAGGTTCTAGGAAATTCTAGGACAGGCACAAAGTCTAAAAAACAGTTGATTTAAAGTTAAACTAAAATGTGTCTAAATTATTATTTTTTTCGATGAAAAGTTGTTCATTTTGATTGTCATAATCAACCCGTTCAGGCTTAAAATACTAGTCCGGGACACCCTGATTACATTATTCTTTGTAAAAAAACTTATAACAATCGAAAAATACCTAAACCCGGCGCAAATATCTGTGGGCCATGCAAACATTTGTCCCGCAGCGGGAATCGTACACGCAACTTCCTGCGTGTCGGCCGGCTATTCGGCCACTGCGCCACTGCGGTCGTCTGTTCAATAGTATGTAAAGGAGTGAGTAAGTTACCTGCTAGCCCACGCGTCGTGGTAGTGCTCCGAGAACTTCTGTACGATTGTGTTGAGGTCGTTGTTCAGTGCTACGGAGGAGGTGTTGATGGGCTGTGGGTCGTACTGCGGGTTGTCTGACACTAAACACACATGGGACTTCATTATTATAAACAAGTACCTTGTTACCACAAAAAGTTAAACTGTTGAACGCGTGTTTACACAATTCCTTAGCAATTTTTGTATTGGATTTTTTTAAACACGCGCTAAACAGTATTTAATTTTTTTGTGGTAAGGCCCGTACCCGTAAAATGTGATAGCTTAAAAATAAGTATCATAAATGTAAGAAACATAAATTTAATACAAACCCGGCACCCTCTTTTTGAGTCGGGGGGGGGGGGGGGGGTACTGATATACCTAAGAACCACTCCAGTCACACACAGTCAAACTTTCGCCATCACTGTACATAATTACTGATTTAAAAGGGTATTTATCGCGTATGTACCTTTTTTATTTGTAATCCCGACGTTTCGATTGTGTGTGTTGTGTGCGATAAATACCCGTTTTAATCAGTATTTATAAACTAATTTTACTTAATTTGTTTTAAAGCCTATTTACGAATAAGAATAATATTATTTTCTTCTTAATTTTTTTTTGAGTTTATTGTCTTATTCTGACCGTCGTAAATACAATATTTAATCTAATGAAGTGGTTCTTTTGAATCCCATAAAGTCTTAGCAAGTTTTTTTTAATTTTGGGTGCTTAAGTTATTTATTATATATTTATTTATTATATATATATATTATATAAGTTTACCTGTCGCCTGTTCTTTGCCATAAAACTCATCATCATAGTTCTTTATAAGAGAGTAATCGGGCGGCAAAGCACAACCTGTAACAAACAAATATCATGAACACAGAGTGTTTGGTAATGATGATGATATTCAAGTGACGGTTTCTCAAAACATAAAGAAAGACTTATCGAAAAAAAACTACTAGTTATATTATGAAATTTTAAAGAAAATCGACTAAGTCTAGGTGATTAATTCGATATTAAACTTAATGCCTATTCTTGCAATCGACATCCAAAAATAAAGGCCGAATTGGAAATATATTACTGGATAAATATTCAACTACCGGTAAACCACCCCTAAAATAAGTTAATACGATTCCGGATGTGTGTTTTAAATTAATGTCTACATAACAAAACAGGTTGTATAGCTTGTTTGTTATAATTTTTGGTGCTTTAACTTACCGATAGCGATCAGACAAGGCAGAGCTTTGCCAAACAGCTCCGGCTCGTAGTCCATCTTGCTGAGCGAGTCGAAGATGTTGGAGAACAGCATCATAGTGAGTCGCTTCTCCTCGTCCGAGGAGGCGCCGTAGATGCCCTGCCCCCCCGTGCTACCGTAGTACTTAGCGCATCGCTCGTAGTGGAGGGTTAGAAGCTAAGGAGATCAACATTACATTAATGTAAATATCTTAACTTCTTCTCTCGTGCTTACAACGTATTTTATTTCGCAGATTTTTATAAACTTATTTTTTTTCCTTTTTTATGTTTACTGATTCCATAACTAATAGGTAATTTATCTGATCTTATACTACGAAATTATCTGATTTACTGGAATCATTATAAATAATAAATAAATAAAGCCAGATACTTTTCAAAGCGCCATCTAGCCCCAAACTAAGCAAAGTGTAAGAACTAGATGACTGATAGAATACTTTTGTATGTATACAAGGTGTTTGGTAATATACCTACTGACGATATTCAAGTGACGGTTTCTCAAAACAAAAAAAAAAAGACTTCTCGAAAAAAAATTACTAGTTATATTATCAAATTTTAAAGAAAATCGACTAAGTTTAGGTGATTAATTCGATATAAAAATTACTGCCTACTCTTGCAATCGACATCCAAAAATAAAGGCCGATTTGATATCTCTTTCGGAAATGGCTACTACGGGTTTTGAGTTAGAAAGGGATAACAAGAGATATCTCGAGACGTCACCAATACAGTATCTGTGGTTAGATGGCAAGCATTATGTAATAGCACAACATAAGTTTAATAAAGTGCCAAAATAAATTTCACATTTCTATGGTAAACATTATACAAATTTCTTTATCATGCTGATCAAAATAACCCGTTTCATTTTTGTCCGTATATTATCAAACACCCTATATATTTTTTTTTGTAAATACATACTTATACTATATAGAAAAATACCCAACTCGGAATAAATATCTTTAGACAAAGGCCATCACCGCCCTTCTCAAAAAACGCCTAAACGTATTTAGTTACGTTTAGGGATCGTTTTGCAAGCCGAACTTAATGTTCGAAGTCAAACCGAAATGCTTAAATAACGTCAAAACGTCGAGCACACCGACACTTGCTCATCGAGCATGATCGTACGTGTAGTAGCACCATTGCCCATTGTACGTACCCTCAATGCCACAGTGGTGTACTCAGACAGCCGGGACACGTCCACAGTGAGTTTCCGCAGCAGCTTGAGCAACATAGACGGTTGCATCGCCGACGTCAACGCCACAAGGAAATCGGACACCGCTTCACGCTGCCCCTTTGTTAGCATGCGGTTTTTGGATAACCTGTAACAAAGTGTTTTATAAGTTACTAGCAGACCCACTCCGGCTTCGAACGGAATATTATCAAAATAAAATATACGTTATATTATTCAGAGATATTGTAGCTTTCTATCAGTGAAAGAACTTTCAAAATCGATCCAGTAGTACAAGAGATTACCCTCCACATATAAACAAACTAACAAAATTCGCACTCTCATTTCTTAATACATATTAGTATAGACAAGTATCTATAGTTAGAATATCTATCTCTTTTGCTTTGATAAGAGTATTAATTGACAAAATTGACTTTTTTTTTCGGTAAATACAAATGAATGGACGCCCTCTTACCTATAGACAGTATGAAGCGTGGCGTCCAGAAGACTAGCGTAGTTCTCAGCTTCGTTGTAGAAGTAGGCGTGCTTGATGAGCAGCGGCAGGATGGAGTTGCCGATGTACCGGTTCATGGACAGAGCCATGTCTGATTCACAGCCGTCATTCTGAAACACAATTTATTTGTTTCAAAACAAAAATCTGTAGACCTTCATGAAGGAAGATTATTGGCCGAAGAATGTCGTATTTCATCGTTCCGAGGACGAATACCGAACACCGAGAACTCACAGAGTTTATGTGGTAAATAAATATAAGATTTTATTACATTAAGTATTTTAGGCCTAGGTATATTTATTTATACGTATATAGATCGTTCACTCAAAACGTTTCCCATTAGAGCTCAAATAAAGCGTAAAATTATCCTAAATAGTAAGTAAATCGTGTTTATTTTCGCAATGTTTTATACTAAACGTGGTATAATCACTGGAAAACACTAAATATACAACATTATTAGTATTAAAACATTAATGTTTAAAAGTTTTGTGGTTCAAATCGAAGTGATGTTGCTACAAGTTTGAAACAAAACGCTCCTGAAGCATGATGGATTTCTAAAACATTGTGGTAGGCGTCCAGGTTGTCTATGGCCAGGTTTAGTAGACACTCCGTCAAGGCTTTACTCCACCTGCCATTACATCTAGCAATGTATCCTAGTGGACTATAAACTAGTCACTGACCTTAAGCAAAGAAAAATTAAATGAATCTTCACTCACCCTATCCAACATCGTAGCAGCCCTCAAGTCCGGTAAGAAAGCCTCTTCCAGTAGCCTATAGAAGAGCTCTTGTGTCTCAATACCGTAGACACGCTCAAGGAAAAGACCTACGCTCTGCTTGTGCCCAGGAATCAAACCGGATGGCATATCTAAAATAAATAAAAACATAAATAACACTGGACATCTCACACAGCGCTATCTAGCCCCAAACTAAGCAGAACTTGTAAGATGGGAACCAGCTATCTGATAAATAAATATATATTGCTGGACATTTCACAAAGCGCTATCTAGCCCCAAACTAAGCAGATATACTCGTATCTGTTGCCAACATTTGTTACGCGGTGGGAATCAAACCCGCAACCTCCTGCGTCTCAACCGGCTATTCGGCCACTGCGCAACAGAGGTCGTCAATGTGATTGAATAATATATTTTATTTTTTATAATATAAATATTTTATTATCCAAAATGCTTAGCTAAAATGCATAGCTTACATACATTATTTGTAAGTTATAGCTTCTTTAAATTTGTTTTATCAAAATGCAAAGATATATCTCAGTGATAAAACCGCCCATTGTATGTATCGCCTTTTTAGTGTAGCTTTGCATTGTATTGTGTCTGTGTGGCTATTTAATAAATAATAATTTATCCATCTATCTACGCTACACAAATATGTCAATAGCACAATAAAACATCACACTCATATGAACATTCTAGTTTGTTAGTGCTTATGTGAGATTTTCTTGTTGCTTTTTTTTATGTGTGGTTTTGAATAAAACGTTTTCTTTTTTTCTTTCTTTATTTCCATGCCGAGGATAACACCTGTGAGTCCAACATCCTGGACTCGACTCAAATATTTTCCGATCTCTTTTGGTGATTTACCCACTTTGCCATAGAGGGCGCATTTAGCAAGATTTTACAATAATCTTTCAGCGACTAAGCTCCGCTAGTATTTAAATTGTGAATTTAGTACTAGCCTAGGCTAGTAAATAAATGTATTTGTACCGTAAGAAGGTAAGTGAAAAGTCCAGCTTTTTGTAAAGAATTTTCTCTGATTACCCTCAAAATAACTTACCAGATTTAGGTCTTTCTTCGCCAGCAGCTGGGTTGTTTAGAGTAAACCTTAGACTGAGCACTCCTTGTAGATCTTCCAATGGCACCAATGAACGTAGAATAGCACGCGCTCTCAGAGACTCGTTCTTGCCCTGGATAATACAATATTTATTGTTAACTTAGGGCGCAAAGTATACATCACACTAATATTATAAATGTTACAGTTTGGATGTTTGTTTGTTTGTTACTCAATCACGTCGTAACGGCTGAACCGATTTCGATGCAATGTGGTATACATATATGTAGAATAAAACTTTGATTACCGCATAGGCTAAATTTTATCCCATAAATCAGTTCTCATGGAATAAAAATGGGGTATCAGGTCAAGTTGCAACAGCGAGTTTAGCTTTATTTCTAGGTTACCTACACATTTAGTAGTGTAACGCGTACAAAATCGCGGGCAACAGTTAAGTATATATTTATGTCTTCCAAACTTTGGTTTTGTAAAAATCTGGTCCAAATGAGTGAGCGTATAGTTTTAAAGTGTTGGTCAATTGCCATTCTAAAACCTTTATTTAAATGTTCAAGTGAGTTTTTTTTACACCGCTTGGAGATGGAACACCTGTCCCCACCTGATGTTAAGTGGTAACCATCGCATGAGTATTTTTTTATTTATTTTCTATTGTACACAAAATGATTACTAGTAGGTCACGCTCATTTGAAATGATATCAAAATTTCTGGCTAATAAAGTTTATGATGATAAAATGTATTGCTGATTTCCAGCGCCCTTCAGCCTTCTTATGAGACCCATGTGATGATCAGCTGACATTAAGTGATGTGATGATGCAGCACCAAGATCTACACGCAGCTTATTTTTTGGTATGGACCATTTTTGATAATTTGAAACAAAATATCTAAATTACTTACAAGTGCAATGACAGAGGCATCGGGTGCGCATCTTCCCAGCAAATCTACGAGGGTACAGTAGAAATTCAAGATGGCGGCGCCCGTGTCTATGTAGTCTTCATCCTCATCTGACTCTGGGAGGGGGTGGCTGAACTGGAAATGATAAAAGTATTTCGTTTTATTACTCGAATTTTTTTTAAATATTTTTTTGGTAACAAGATTGGTATTTTCGTGTCGCTATGAAGACGAGCCGAACCGTTGCTACCCCGGTATATGGGTTTTGGTATAGTCAGAAATCCCTATTAAAATGGCGGTAAATCTGTAAAAGATAAAGATAAAGATTTATTTATTTGCCAAAAACATGGGTAAAATTATACAGATGTTACAAAATTAAATGGTTTCACCATATTCAACCACAGTGGCGTGCAAATTACATGTCACCTAAAATTAACAAGAAAATAACTAAGAAATAGTACTTAATATAATACCAGCACATATTGATTAAATAATTTGATTCAATTTTAAACTATAAATGTCATTGTGTATCATTTAAATATTCATTGATTGTGTAATATGCTTTTTGGGTCAGGTAATTTTTTAGTTTTATCTTAAATAGATGTGAACTGTGTATAGATTTTATATAAATAGGAAGCTTATTATATATCTTCACTCCCATACAAAACACACTCTTATTAAACAAAGCTGTCTTAGACGTTATTGCTCGAAGGTGGCCTTTATGCCTGTTGCTGTTCAAGGTTTCTTAGTTTTTGATATTATTTCTAACATGTAAAGCCGATTCGTAGATGTAAAGTGAAGGTAGGGTAAGAATGTTTAACGTCTGGAAATGGAGCTTACACGAATCAGTTCTCCTCAAGTTACAAATAGACCTTATACACTTCTTCTGAGCTACAAACACGGTATCTTTATCTGTTGAATTTCCCCAGAAAATAATCCCATATTTAAGTATGGAACCTGCATACGCATGATAGGCATTTAAAAGAGCATTTTGACTGACGATTTTTTTAAGCATGTATAGTGCATATGAGCATTGGCTGATTTTGGTAGAGATTTCAGCGATATGCTGTTTCCATGTCAGATTACAGTCTATGTAGATACCCAAGAATTTAGTACCTTGCACTTCTTTTAGTTGTTTATTCATGTAGCATATTTTCAGCTCATTTGCTCCAGCGTTTTTATTTTTGAATGTCATGATGAATGTTTTGTCAATGTTGATATTTAAATTATTTATTTGTAACCAGTCAATAATATAATAAAGAGAATTATTTATTATACTTTCATGATTATTATTAGAATTATTTGGATCAGTAAATACAGCAGTGCTGTCATCAGCATATAATACAATAGGATAATTTATGGCGTTAGGTAAGTCATTGATATAAATCAAGAATAACAATGGTCCAAGTATACTACCTTGAGGGACTCCATACTCAATAGTTCTAACTTCTGAGTAGTACTTTTGTTGTGTTTTAGAGATTTTGTTTATCTTCGTTATTTCCGTTATTTGTTTTCTGTCTTTAAGGTAAGATTGTAATAAGTCAAACGCTTTTCCTCTAACGCCATAAATTTCTAGTTTTTTTAGTAATATGTTATGATCTACTCTATCAAATGCTTTTGACATGTCCATAAAGAGAGCCGTTACTTTGTTTTTCTTATCCATACCTGTCATAATTATTTCCAAAAGATTATAAATAGCTGTACCAGTTGATTTTTTCTTTCTGAAGCCTGCTTGCTCCTTTACTATTACTTGGTTTTTTTCCAGAAAATTGTCTAAATTTTGATGTATTACTTTTTCGAATATTTTAGACATTATAGGTATCAATGTGATTGGTCTATAATATTGCATATCTTCTGTATCCTCTTTTTTAAATATGGGTATGATACTAGTTTTTAGTACAGTAGGAAATATACCATTTTCGATGCATTTATTGATAATGTGAGCCAATACGGGTGCTATAAGAACTGACGTAAGTTTGATTATTTTTGTTGTAATCCCATCGTAGCCCGTGCTAAGAGTGTCTTTTAGAGATTTTATGACACGTAGTATTTCAAGCTTATTTGTAGGTGCCATGAAACAGGAATTGGATTTCCCATTTAATAGTGTACATCTATTGTGTGTGTCAGATTTAGTATCTTTTTTTATTTCGTCAATAAAGAAGTTATTAAACGCCTGTGCAATTTCTTTAGGGTCAGTTATAATTTTATTGTTAACTTTAATTTGGTTTATCTCATCAATCTTTATATTTTGTTTATAAGTGTTAATTATATCCCAAACTGCTTTAGTTTTATTAGCTGCGTTCGCTATGTAGTAATTATTCTGGGATTTTTGTGTTTGTTTTATTACATTTTTTAGACGTTTAGAGTATTGTTTAAAAGTGTCTCTGTCTGTTGTTTTCGAAGAAAACCTATACTTCCATAACAGTTGGCGCTTTCTTTTTGTACATAGTAGTTTTATTCCTTTGCTTAACCATTTTGGTCGTTTTATAATTGATATTCTTGTTTTGATTAGGGGAAAGCATGAGTCGTAAAATAATTTAAATGTCTCGTGAAAAAGTGTAAATGCTTCGTTGGGATCTTCTAGTTGATAAACATCGCTAAAAGATAGTTTATTTAAGCAGTTTATAAATTTATCTATGTTCTCTTGGTTGCAGTCTCTCTTTTCGTTAAATAAATGAGTTAATGCATAACTCTTTTTCACTGGGCATTGCATAAGTTGAGCTGTATGATCGGATAGTGCTAGCTCGATAATTTCAACCCTACAGCCCTTAATGTTATCTGCAAAATTGTCTATGCATGTTTTACTGCATGGACGAGTCGGTTGCTCGATACGTAGCTTTAGATTATAGGAAGCCAGGATTTGCTCTAAATGTTTAGAGGTTGGATTAACTTTAAGTCTGTCTATATTCAGATCGCCGCATATTATAATTTTTTTGTTCTTATAGCAAACTTTACTTAAAACTTTACTGTATTTCTTGTAACTGATAAAATTATGAATAAGAATTTTTAGCTTAGGTAAATAAGGTTCTTCGCAACTCTAGCTTAAAGATGTATCTTAAGAACAGGCTGAATGATTGGCATAAATCTAAATATGCGTTTAATTTTGTCTTTAAATTAACATATTTTCCTTACCTGATCTTCTAACATACCGCATTCTCCCCAGGAGCTGTTTGCCCTGAGAGTGCAATTGTTCTGCTAAACCCTATAATCAATATTAATAGAAACTCACAGTCATATCTCCGTCCTGCTCCATCTCTCTCAGTTTGCGTCTATCGGCTATCTTCTCGCTCATCTTGTTAGCATCAACGATTGCTTTGAGTAAGCCTTCTCCTTCTCCTCTCAGCGCTGGTCCGAGGCACTCTGGTCGGCGGATGAGAAGACGGATGACTAGGTTAGCGTTCTCTTCTACGCTTTCGCCGTTAACCTGGTGGGAATAAGGTTTAAATTTGAATGACATTAATTATAAGTTTTATCATTTAAAATAACGTTTCCGTTTAGCAAATACTTGGATCATTTTTTAAATAAAGCATCACTGTAGCTCATTTTCATCAACTAATTATGGGGTTCAAAAAAGACGAAAAAGATTCCATATTTTTTACTACTACGAGTAACTCTCAGCTGACTCGATATCGAAGCATAACAGTTGCAAATCTATTGTGTTTTAATCGTGATTTTTTACAGGCTAATAGACCTTCGTTTGATCATGATAAGAACTGATGTTAAATGATGTAAGCACTGATGGAGCACGAATATTTATAAAACGCTTATTTTTGGGAGCTATAGTTATTATAAGAAAATATCTCCACTCACCCAAACGCAGAAACGAAGGAAGTCCAGATATCTTTCTCCTTCAACCGGGTCCCAGCCAAGATCGGGGTATCCCTTTTCAACCAGCTCCGAGTTGCTTTGAAGACCACAACGCGATAGGTATACAGCAATCTTCTCCAAGTAATGTTCTCTGTAAATGTGAGATACAGTTTTGCAACCAGATACATTTTATTAGATAATGGGACAGACCTTTGCCCAGCAGTGCGATGATATGGATAATTAAAAAAAAACTATTAAACACCCATTAAACAAAATCTTTATACAAAAGCCTACTATAAAATATCGGATTATTTATATGATAGAGAAGTTTGGGATTGAAATTGCTCCAACTCGTTCAAAATGTTACAATTTAGACGTAATATGTTTTCTGTATTGTTATGTATTCTGAAAGGAAAATTTAAAAAAACAACCAGCCTAGGTTCTTGCCTTTGTTTCCTGGCTTGCGAAGGAACAGGCAGCAAAATTGACGTTTCAAAGTGGTCCTTGTGATTTAATGAATTTTTTTTTATTGGTTTGACTATATTTAAAAGAGTCCCACCACAAGGCCTCCCTTCTTTCTTACCACTTTTATGTCATTGGGTAATTGTCGACACATAAGGTATTTTTGTTATTGTTAACCAAATCTTTGTATTATTAAGATTTTTGAATTATTTGCGATTAGGATTGGTATGTTCTGTAATTCTTAACCTTGTTTTTTTAGTGTCAATTTATCTCCTAGTCTTTTCAGCAGTTACAACAGACTTCGCAAAAAAAAAAGAAGGTCTACTTGACTAACCGCCCATCCGTCAACTTACCTCAAAGCCAAGGCCAGCTCAGTATTCTCCATCAGGCTGGAATAAGCCACGTCCAAAGGTGTCGATCCTCTCAACGAAGGTCTCGAAAGCAGGATATTAGAGTTTTCCAGCAAGAAGTCGAAGTGGTCGAACATGGCCTTCTGATTCTGCCGGCCGGTTCTGCAGAAGTAACAGAGGAAGCGACAGCAGGCTACCACCATCTCGTGGGATGTGTCCTACAAATAAATTAATGTTAAAAAAATATGCGAACTCTTTGCCAAATAGAGGCGGTGAAAATGAAATTAATTAAATTATAACAGACATCAAATTAACAGAAACAATCCTAGAAATAATTATTGTTCACATAGACGGTTCCTGGTGGGATCACATTAGTATCCAAACTAGGTAAATCTGTTTTATGGCATACTAATGCCCTCTGCCGAGCTTTATAGTATATAACATAATTACAATTGAATTTAATAAATTAACTTAGAATTATTGTTATTATTTTCTTCGATACCTCTCTATCAGCCGTCATTTTCGTTGTCACTTCTTTCTTACCCATAACATTCTTCACACATTCCATCCATCTCTTCTTCGGCCTTCCTCTACTTCTATATTCATCCGCACTCAGCTAGCCTCTCACTCCTCAATTTTTGTATTACTGGCGCTACTTTTAAACTTGATCTAATACACTCATTTATCTTATCCATTCTCGTGATCCCCCACATTCATCTCAACATTCGCATTTCCGCCGCGTGCACTCTTCTTCCATCCGTCCCTTTCAAGGCCCAGCACTCAGAACACATTATGACAGGTCTTATGATAGTCTTGTAAAATTTCCCCTTAAGTTTAAGGGGCAATCGAGGAGGTCTAATAAATAAACATAGCACATAATTGTGTAAAGCGCATACGCTTCAACGAAAGCCAGAAAAGTTAGTATACCTTTTCTTTGGCGTTATCTTCAGTGGGCTGCGGCGAGGAAGGCTGCGCGTCCGATTGCGCTTGCGCACGTCTGCCGAGAGTGTTCATCATGACTGCCATCACGTTCTCGTGAACACGGAGAACTCTACACAATAACAATACATTTTAAAAACAAACTAATTATTTAGTTCCACTAAAAAAATCTTTTTACTTAATTTTATTTCCAGTTTCCAGAGAAAAGATGTAGAAAATTTTGTGCTTTCAGTTTTAGATTAAACTGTGGCATGTATTTAACAAAACTTTAATTATTTTATCAATTACATAAACAAATCTTACCTTATCAAGTCAGGATGTTGGAAGAAAGTGTGGTTGTTTACGAGTTTCCTGAAATATCAAATAAGATTGTTGAATTCAATTCAATACATTTATTTCAGTCGTATATATGGTTAGTAATACATTTGTTTATAAATATGTTCGTAATAAAAAAATATAATCAATAAAAATTGAACACAATTCAATTTAGTGAAATTACATTATGCAAGCTTAATTAATACCCAATTTTTTTAGTGGGGACAAATGCTATTCAAATACTTCCTGCTGGTCCTCAGTGAAGACAAGGCGAGGGAGCGACCGGGAATAACCCTAATTAATTGACTGCAATAATGTACTTCACTTATTGTCATTGTCCTTGCTTAGTTTGGGGCTAGATAGCGCTGTGTGAAATGTCCGGCATTATTTATTGGCACACATTATCTACAGTCGTTATTGTTTCATCAAAGTTACAAGAAATACGTTAATATTTTTTTTACAAAACAATATCTAAAGATAATACCCGTATCTCGTTATAAGTGGTCGTCATCAGTTCAGCTATTCGTAGATCGATTAAAACGCTACCAAAACTATAGTAAACGCTAACAGCGTTGACAATTGAGGTTTACTATAGTTCAAATATGAAAAAAGTATTGATAAATTATTTCCATGAATTGAGTTGACTAAGCTCAGAGGATGTGATATACGTATGGTCTACTTTATGTCCTGCCCATTATCCTGTCCCAGCGGCTCCGTTCTTCACCCAGCCAGAGATGGAACTAGCCACCAGGCACTGCATCTTTAACAGACTAATAGTTCTATCTCTTACCATAATCTCTTCCTCATGAGTTCCTCTTCCTCCTGACTCATCTGTACGGGCAACAAAGCTCGGATTTGGCTCAACCCCACCCACATCTCCGCGACATCTAGCTTCGTCTTAGCGTTGATGACGTAGGTTTTCTCTAAGGCGCGTATTAGCTCGCCCACTGCGTCATATTGACGGACTAGGAGACTGAGAAACAAAAATAAATATTGAAAAACACTAATTAAATAAGGCAACCTTCCTCGTTTGCGATTTTTGGGTTAATTTAATAAACCTTACGATTTCCCCTTCTCGGTTAGCAGTCAATAAAGTACATCAATAAATATAGTCAAAAAATCAGCTCTAATTACCTGAACATCTCCCGGACCAGTTTAGGCGTCTCGATCTGAGATTCCTCAGCCCACTTCACGATGGTACCGATCAGTACTTTGCGGAATTTCTCTTCGGGAGACTTCTTCGATGGCTCTTCTATCGCCTGCAATTATAAATACTTTTTAAAGCCCCGTTCTCACTTAGGAACGTTCGTCTCGCGACATTGTTGGCCGACTTCGGGCGACTGTCTCTTGTCGTCGCGACTCAGCTTATTGAGATCCAGTACATAGAGGCTTGAATTAATTAATCGAGCGTAGCAAGATCTTCAAACCAACATTAATGGCGTTACATGTAAGTATGTAAGTATGTTTGTTTGTCCTAGGATAACATTCGAAGCGTTGATCCAATCATCCTTAAATTCGGTGTAAAGATAGTAATGGCACAATCCTAATGTGACTATCAACTAAGACTGTGGGGGGGGGGGGGGTATTGGGTAAAATAAAATGTGACTTTCAGTTAAAGTAGAACGCCTAATTCACAGGGTACACCAGTGACACAGAGTACTGAAATTTGGTATGCATGTAACTTAAGGGACACAAATATAGAGCAAAGAAAAAATATCTGTAATCCAGCATAACTGCAATTTATACACCAAAAAAGTTAACCAAGAAACATGAACTCCCATTGCTTGTAATTTGAAAGAAACTGTAGGTCAAGGAAGTTGATAACAATGATGTTTGTTTTTTGGGATACTTGCGAGATCTTAGTTCGGGGCGAACCACTAGTAATAAAATTAATAAAATTAGAAAACTTACTTTAGCTTCTTCTTCCAACTCCTTCACAGTGTTGATCAGGCTGTACAGTTTACCAAAAGCACCTGGTTTTGTCTCAGGCTCCGTTGATTCCTATACAAATATATGTATGTTTAATGTCAACTAAAGGTAAATTAAAAGCTAAAGTTTAAGTTTTAATTCAGTTTATACATTATTATACAGATAGAGTTTTCTTGTATGGGGAGATACTGAACTCATAGAGAAAAACGCTGAAATGTATATTAGAAGTATTAGTTACTTAATGGATTTACATTAAACTCATTTCGTGCTTTGTACTCATAAACAGTTTTTTATAAGTATTTTACTAATAATAGTATACTAGGTGCTTCAGATTTTGCCGTTTTTGAATAATAACTACAGAGTGTTTCGGAGTAAGACCTCAGCTTTCGATTATTGCTTCAATATATGTAAATGAGTAAGTAAGTTACTTCAGCTATCGGTTCTTTCAGAGTTTTATTCAATATATGTAGAGAAATAAGGGAATAAGTAAGTTACCTCAGCCATTGCAGAGTATTGCTTCAATAAAGTAAAGGAGTGAGTAAGTTTCATCAGTGATTGTTTCTTGCAGAGTATTGCTTCAATATATGTAAAGGAGTGACTAAGATTCATCAGTGATCGTTTCTTGCAGAGTATTGCTTCAATAATGTAAAGGAGTGAGTAAGTTTCATCAGTGATTGTTTCTTGCAGAGTATTGCTTCAATATATGTAAAGAAGTGACTAAGATTCATCAGTGATCGTTTCTTGCAGAGTATTGCTTCAATATATGTAAAGAAGTGAGTAAGTTACCTCAGCCATTGCAGCGTATTGCTTGAATATATGTAAAGGAGTGAGTTAGTTACCTCAGACAACGGTTCTTGCAGATTATTGCTTTAATATATGTAAAGGAGTGAGTTAGTTACCTCAGACAACGGTTCTTTCAGATTATTGCTTCAATATATGTAAAGGAGTGAGTTAGATACCTCAGACAACGGTTCGTGCAGAGTAATGCTTCAATATATGTAAAGGAGTGAGTTAGTTACCTCAGACAATGGTTCTTGCAGAGCATTGAGAGAGACGTGCACCATCAAACACTCGTGGAAATCGTTCATCCTCGCTATAAGGTCCTCTCCGCACGGACAGTTCTCTTTGAAAGACTCTTCCTCATGGTCCATGTGTTTGAAGCCTAAATACAAACAATACTACTTAGAAAACTTCCGTGATTTATTTCAATCATTATTTTAAATACGGGATTTATCACGTAGCGCCAGTGAGGAGACGATCGCACTCACCCTGATGAAGGTTCACGAATTGGACCGAAAAATTGTAGGTCGTAACACCGATAAAACGTTACGTGATTAATTTTGTGTTTATATTAATGATACAAACAACACATAAAAGTGGTACTGGTGAAGAATATGAAGAACTTATCACAAACTTATCCAAGACACTTTTAAATATTATTTGGCGTACCTACAAAGCGTTTAACTTTTGAATAGGGCCTGACACACTATAAAAATAAAATGTATATTTCAAGCCATTGCGACTAATAATAGAAAATAATAATTTCAAATTACTATACTTCATTTTTTTAATCAGTTTAAATTTTTACTTGTTTGTTTTAAAAAGAAAAACTTTTACTTAGACAACTTTCGTGATTTATTTCAATCATTTCATCAAAAAACTCACTCAATATAGCATTCATTTGTTCTCTGGGCGGACAACGGAACTCCCTCGTCTTTTTAGCTGCGACCGCGCTGGGTAAATCAGATTGCTTGATCTCTTGGTATCGTCTGGAAATATAGTTATTTATTTAATTGGGGTGGTACGTGGTTCAGACCTGGGGAGAGAGGGGGGGGGGCAATCGCGCTAGTTTTGAACGTGTCTAACGCTGGAACTTACATTGCTTTGACTATCACGCCTGTCAGCGCGATACGAAATGTGCATTATCGTAACATTTTTGTTTTGGGTTTTACTTTGCGATTGCCCCCAGGAATGGAAATGATTGCTATTTTTTTAAATTATTTTCATATATAATCATATGATTATTTTTTATCACTGCTATAGCCGTAAAGTCACACTTGCTGTTTCAAATTTGAAAAATCGCGGGTAATGATTTTTCATTATGATGCCGTAATGTCACACTCTTTATTCTTGCTAGTGCTATTTCACATGTGAAAAGTCACGAGCAACGAAAACGCCCGATGAATTCTGAAGAAATGCGAACGACTGTGATTTGTAGCAGACCCGCGACCGATATACGATGAAAACCGAAAGTGATTTAATTTGATGTAACGAAGAAATAGCAGGTGTGACATATGTATCTTGTAGAGCTCGTTTTTAATAGCTAAATATAAAATAAGCCCCGGCTTATAAAACCACGTAAAACTGATATAACTTGTTTTTAAGACTGCGCCTTCCCCAGAGCTTGCCTTATACAAACGTAACATTTCACTTAAGGTCGCTGACCTAAAACAGCTGATAAACAAAATTTTATTCGAAGTCAACAGATTTTTAAGTGATTCTTCAGTGTATTGAATTCACAAAAGTCGTAGAATAATAGGTTGGGGAAAAAGTCTTTTCGCATTATAGTATGTATGAACTTGTAATAAAATCTCTTTGGCTATACTATTTGTATCTGGCTAGTTTTAGTATCATTCAAAGTTTAAATTTTAAAGAACATAATTTCAAATTCAAATTAGGGAAATGTGTGATTTTTATTTGTTTTTCGTACTGTAAAGATGAGTGAATCTAATGAAGAAATACGATATATTTTAAAATTTTACTACAAAAAAGGTAAAAATGCAACGCAAACCGCGAAAAAAATTTGCGATATTTATGGGCCTAGTGCAGTGTCTGTGAAAGTAGTACAAATTTGGTTTAAGCGTTTTCAATCCGGAAATTTTTATGTCAAAGATGCACGTCGCTCTGGTCGCCCTATTACGGATAAAATTGATGCCATTTTTGAAAAAGTGGAGCAAGATCGGCATATCAGTAGTTACGACGTAGCTGAAGAACTGGGAATTGACCACAAAACAGTTTTGGCGCATTTGAAACAAACTGGGTACACAAAAAAGCTCGATATTTAGGTACCCCACGAGCTCACTGAAAGAAACCTAATGAACGGTGTACTCATTTGTGATTCTTTATTACGACGTAATGAAACCGAACCATTTTTGAAGAAGCTGATAACTGGTGATGAAAAGTGGATCACGTACGACAAGAACATGTGAAAAAGGTCGTGGTCAAAGGCCGGTCAGGCTTTACAGACTGTGGGGAAACCCGGGGTAACTCGCAACAAGGTGATGCTGTGTGTGTGGTGGGATTGGAAGGGCATTATTCATTATGAGCTGTTACCACCAGGCAGGACAATCGATTCTGAACTCTACTGCGAACAACTGATGAGATTAAAGCAAGAAATTGAGAGAAAGCCGCCGGAATTAATCAACAGAAGGGGTGTGGTTTTTCATCATGATAACGCTAGACCTCACACATCTTTAGCCACTCAGCAAAAATTAAGAGAGTTTGGCTAGGAGGTGTTAATGCATCCGCCGTATAGTCCTGGCTTTGCACCTTCAGATTTCCGCCTTTTTCGGTCTCTTCAGAATTCTTTAGGCAGTGTCAGGTTAACATCACGAGAGGACTGCCAAAACCACTTGTCGCGGTATTTTGATCGGTAGCCCCAAAATTTCTATAGCAATGTGATCATGTCCCTACCTACAAGATGCCAAAAAATTATCGAACAAAATGGTACCTACATACTTTAGTTAAATGTAAATAAACTATATTAAAAAATGTTTTGAAGTTTCTTAAAAAATGCGAAGAAACTTTTCCCCAATCTAATATTTTGTTGTTCTCATCAGTGTCGAGAATAGCCGACCTTCGGGATAACATAATAGTTCTGGGACACCCTGTATACACCGTTTCTCTACATGTTTAATGGCTGATGTGCATAGCTGAAAACATTAAAGATTACCTCAACTGATCACCCTGTAGATCGCCTACAAAGTCGTGTGCAAAAGCGATGATAGCTTCCACTCTATGCCTCAATTGAATATCGTTTAGATGTTGTAGTAGATAGCACATCTGTAGCTTAGCACCTTCCGCCATTTTCATGTTCAGAAGACCTTTCCTGTGTTCGTCTTTACCCTCTGTGAAGAGAAACAACTGTGTTGGCATCGTGGATAGCACAAACTAAGCAGTGGTTGAAGTCAGACTGGATAATGGTGATGGTTTTTATATATGAGGTGACGGTCGACCGTATCTTAATCATTTTACATGCCTATAACAACTACATTAATAAAATAAATAAATAAATGTTGCTGGACATTTCACACAGCGCTATCTAGCCCCAAACAAACAGAGCTTGTACTATGGGAACCAGACAACTGATAGAATACTTATATACTTATACTTATAATCTATAATATATAATATATATAATATAATATATATATATACTTATAATCTTTTAGTAAATACATACTTATAATACATAGTAAAACACCCAGACACGGAACAAATATCTGTGGATCATGCAAAGATTTGTTCTGCGGCGGGAATCGAACCCGCTACCGCCTGCGTCTCAGCCGGCTATACGCCCACTGCGCCACGGAGGTCGTCATTACTTTAAATTTCGTCCAATCAAGTCATTTATGAAGACTAGCTATATGGTAATGCATTGCGCCCCTAAGACATATTTTTATAGACCTCAGATGAACTTCTCCACGAGCTCTACATAAAATTCCGCAGTTAATTATTACATTCAAAAACAAAGAAAAATAAAGAAAAAACTTCTATGCTCTACCGATTATACTTCTTAATTATTTTGTTATTGTTAAGTTTTTAAGTAGTTTGATTTTTGTATGGTGATGTGTATTAAAGGATTTTGTATTCTATTTTCTATTTTAAAATAACTATATTAATATAGACGCCAGACGAAAGTCCAAGACGTCGGAACAAGGGTGGTGGAACTCAAGTGGAACTGGGCAGGACACTTGGCTAGACGAGGTGATGGCAGGTGGAGTAAATCTTTGTCCGAATGGTGGCCAAGAACAGACCTAAGAAGTCCAGGACGTCCGACAGCGCGGTGGGTCGACGATATAAAGAAAGTCGCGGGCAACTCCTGGATGTGCGCAGCACAGGACCGGGAAGGGTGGCATTTATAAAGGAAGGCCTACACCTAGCAGTGGGTACTTATGGGCTGTGGATGATGATGATGATATTAGTATGCACTGTTACTTACCCTTATCAAAAGTAGGATCCCAAGTCTCAGGGTTGATCATGATGAGCAGTTTCTCTACGTCTTCATCCCGCATCATGCCGACGAGAAGCAGACGGTCTACTAGCTTGATGAGTGGCCTGGAACAAAACTTTCATTGTAGATCCATGTCGAATGAATGAAATTGAATGCTCGAATGAAAATTCTTTACTGCACATAATAAAAATAATCTGTACACAGGCGAACTTAATGCTAGATAGCATTTTCTTCCCGTTAACCTTTATGTAATGCGGACAAACAGTTATTGTAGGTATCTAGTGTATATTTGGCAGAAGGCGAGGTTTAATTTAAATTCCAAGACACATAGATATAACTAAACCTTGACAACACAAGGATTTTGGCGGCATAATAAGACGTAACTTATTCGATAGGTACAAATAATTATGTTTAGGCATTTCTGCTGTTCAGATATCTAGTGCCAAAATCTCAAAGACACAATATCAAAATTTGTCTAAAACAATCTCACTTCGTCAGTAAAACATACACAAACAATTTTTTTTTAGTTTCAAGTTTCTCGGAATATAATGTTGACACAACAATTGATATTGACAATTCACTTTCTTTTGTGAATCAGGATATGACAGAGCAACGCCATCAGTTAGCAGTTGAGAATCTGTTACTGGCATCAAGCATTAGCTATAAGAGTTGGTTTACATTGATAGTAAGTGCTGTTGATTTTGTAATGAATGAAATAAAAAATATCGACATAAAAAACATGGCTGAGAAAACCCCTCATATCAATAGCAGAACAATATACAATACAAACAACAAAATACTTAAAAACTAATAACAACAGAAAAGTACAATGAACAGAATGAATACATACAAGAACAAGTTTTCATTAGTCCCGCCCACAGGGTCCCGGTTGTGGACCTGGTTGGTGGTCACAGCATCAGCTAAGGCTTGCATCACGAACTCCCTCACCACCTCCAAGGGGAAGTAGGGGGAGTAAAGGTTGCTGATTTCTGTGATGCTTTCTCTGTAAACAAATTTACTATTATTATATCTGAATAATTAACCACAATCATATCTGAAGAATGAACCATTATCATGACTGAAGAATGAACCACTATCATGTCTGAAGAATGAAACATTATCATTACTGAAGAATGAACCATTATCATGACTGAAGAATGCTGAACATAGACCTCCCCCATAGATTTCCAGAGCGATCGATCTTTCACGGCCTGCACCTAACGGCTCCCAGCAACCTTTAACGGGTCTTCATTCCATCTAGTGGGGGGCCATCCCACGCTGCGCTTTCCAGTGCGTGTTCTCCACTCGAGAACCTTTCTGCCCCAACGGCCGTAAGTTCTTCGAGCTAAGTGCAATGACCACTGCCACTTCTTGCTAATCCTATGTGCTATGTCAGTGATACATTTTGTATCAGAAATAAATTACGCTGGACATTTTACACAGCGCTATCTAGTCCCAAACTAAGCTAAACTTGTTACACCCAGAACCCAAACAAGTATCTGTAGATCATGCTAATATTTGATTCGCGATGGGAACCAAAACGAATTTAATTAATTATTACTAACAAATTATGGACCTTGTTTGTGTGAATTATATGTATTTATATTATTTTAAATCGTCAAACGTCAGAAGAAGAGTTTGAAACCACCAATATTTGTTAACTTACGTGATATCAGTCATCTTCATCTGCGGCCGTACACTCTCAGTTAACAAGGAGCGTAGACTGTGCCCCATCTCCGGCTCTTCGTACAGCGCCTTTAACTCAGGACCAAGCGGAATTACGAACTCATTCTTGCAAACTTCCCTGTTAGCAATAAACCATACATTTATGAATAAAACAAGATCCCGTGCGCAGCTTCGGACTCGTTGTTTTGTCACACAAATATTCCTAGTTCCTGAACTATTAAAATACCGTATAACATACATGCGGGGGGGGGGCGGGGGGGGGGGATTTGGGTAGCACATGGGTTCCTCCAACGATGGTTTTCGTTTGGACTACAAGAAACCCGACACCGTGTATAACAGAAGCAACAGGTTACTTATGAAGTTATAAGCCCCACACATGTCAAGGATCTTCTCTTCTGAGAGAAGAATTTGTTAAAATTTCTAGGCTTATGCAACGCTTGCGCAACTTTCTGTGGGAAGAATTTGATCAATTTTCTATGTTTGTGCAACGCTTGCGCAAGGTTCTGTGAGGAGAATTTGATCGATATTTTAGGCTACAGCAAGGCTTGCCCAAGTTTCTGTGGGAAGAATTTGATCAATTTTCTATGTTTGTGCAACGCTTGCGCAAGGTTCTGTGAGGAGAATTTGATCGATATTTTAGGCTACTGCAAAGCTTGCGCAAGTTTCTGTGGAAAGAATTTGTTTAAATTTCTAGGCTCGGCAAAGCTTGCGCGAAGAAATTGTCAACGTGTGTGGGCTCCATTGAAAATAATGATTAGTGCTACAGTTTTTGGTTGGTTGTATTTAAAATAAGTATATTTTTATTTCTTTTTATTTGCAAAATAGACACCTATACTTACATGGTAGTTGCATGAGACTCCAAATGCAAGGCGATCAGTAAATCGTAGAACCCTTGACGCAGCGGTCCAGACATGTATTGCGATTGAATCGCGTACAGCAGTTGTTTTTGGTCGACATGTTGGCATAGTGCGTGAGCAGCTCTGAAAATAATACACAGGCACATCATCATTATCATATAAGCCATAGGACGTCCACTGCTGAACATAGACCTTCCCCCGTGATTTCCAGAGTGACTGATCTTGTGCGGCCTGCACCTTACGGCAACGTTTATCAAGTCGTCTTTCCATTTAGTGGGGGGGGGGGCATCCTATAGTGCGCTTTCCAGCGCGTGGTTTCCACTCTAGAACCTTTATGCCCATTTGTATGTCTAATCTAATCTAAAAAGCCAGCTGGATCCCATTGTTGGGCAAAGGCCTCCCTTCCCTTCTTGCATTCTTTCTTCTGCCCATTTGTATGTATTTATGCTTTATTATCACAAAAATCCTCTACATACAAATATTGCTAAAAGCGATAAATAGCTCTTTGCTTGATATTTTGTTTTTTTTTTATGGGTTTTAGTCATTTATTCAGGCGTAAACGTAAAGGATAAACTCAGTTTACCCTTTTCTAAGCCTTTGGTGTTCTACGATAACTTTGTGCGTGTGACTGTAGAAATGATTCTACATTCTACGTTACCATGTAATTTTACTCTTTTCCGTAGACACAACTTTTCAAAGGCTTCAAAGGTTCAAAGGTTTTCAAAGGTTTTCAAAGGTGTACTACTAGCTTATCCGGCGAGGCACATGGAACATATAAACTCTTTCTTATACTACGTGTTTTGTTATGTAGGTACGCCATTAAATGAAAACACGGGTAGGGCCAATGACTAGTATTGTTGTAAAATAGGGATTTTTCAAATTCAGTATTATAGGAAGTTTTCAATTTTTAATCAATCTAGTCACTCAAGTCCTAAAATATCAATGAAACAGCCTGTATAAAATAGGTAAACAAATCATATTCATTCATTATTTAGGTAGGTACCTGTTAAACTACTGCTGACTAAGCGGCATCGCCGCAAAGGCGCCGCTGATTTACGTTAAATTTTTTTATTGCAAATGTATCGATTACTGGATAAATACTCAAGCTACCGGTATTAAATACAACTCTAAAATTAGTTAATACGATTCCGGATGTGTGTTTTAAATTAATGTCGTACATAACAAAACAGGTAGTTTATCCAATAAAGGTCTACTACTTAAAGATAAACCTAATTTGGCAATATCTTCACAAGAATGTTAATTTAGAGAGCTCTAGTGTGTGTTATATTAACCTGTAATTGCTCTGGTAGCATAGCGCAGCGTACAGTGTAAGGGTGTGGGAATGGAAGCTGAGTAGTTTGTCCATCTCTATTAATTCCAGGATGTCGATACAACGGTCTTCCTCTATAAAAATAAAATGTGGTTTTACATTCTCATATCATGCCTAAAAAAGTTAAAAAATATATTTATTCCATCCTTATATATTATTATTATCTTATTGCAATATTGATTTATGATTTTCATTAACAAAATAGTCTGTCTATTTCGTGGATAAAAATAAATTTAAAACTTTTTTGTACTTGAAACCTTAATAAATAAATGATTATGATTAATAGTTCATGCTCGTAGCTTCACCAACCTGATTTATCAATAAAGCAAGCCTATTTCAATCTAAGTAATAATCGATCCATGTAGGAAAATTTATCGAAATTGATTCAGTCGTTACGACGTGATGTAACAAACAAACATCCAAACTTTCACATTTATAATATTAGTGTTATGATTATAAATTATGTTATAAACTCTAATAAGAATTAACATACAACACGTGCGACTTAACTGTGCACTTCCCTGGAATGCGACTCCCACTCCCGCTTCCCCGCGCGGCGCCCGCGTTTGCCTCACGCGTTTAGTAACTATTGCATCACTGTGACGGTGACGTCACAGTGCGAGGTGCACAGTTAAGTCGCGCGGGTTGTACACGACATTTTAGTGTCAATATTTGTTATTTATGGCTTTTAAATCACAAACACAGCTTTGCTAATTCAAACTTAAGTACTTGAATATTCAAATAGGGTTTATAATTTACCTGGTATGTGCAAAGCTAACATAGAGACTGCATCTTCACACAGCATCGACCAACCGCGGATATCCGACAATTTTAGCGCATGGACTTGGAGAGATTGATTTGGCACCTGAAACAACAAAAATACCCTTAAAAACTAGGAATTGAAATTTCCTAAGGATAATAATCTGAGATTACTAACTTGTGGAGGTAAAAGTCGGAAGTATACTTCTAAGACCAAGGCAAGAAAAAATACTTTTCAAAAGAAGCTTTTATAAAATTCAAATGAGCTCAAACACTAGCACCTAGCCTACTATAACCTATTCAAAAGATCCGTTGTCTAGTATCCGTCTCCATCATGAGACCACATCCATGGTACCATATTATTACATCGTCGTCTAAGTTACATATGCATTCCAAAACTTAGTTTAATCGGTTGGGGGGTACTTGTTTAAAATTCAGGATCTTTTCAAACTAACAAACATTGCAAGTAACAACATAACCAGTTATTATGGTCTAATTATACCAAAAAGTCCCTCAACATCATAAGGGTCCAGTATAATAATGCATACCGGGCTCTTATGAGGTTGCAAAAATACTGCAGCGCGTCGAACATGTTTGCTGTGGCGGGGATTCCTGACTTCTATGCCATTGTTAGGCCACGTGTGGCTTCATTTTGGGATCGGATGCATCGCTCCAGCAACGGCATCGTGAAAACTGTCTCCGACTATTTTTCAAACCCCATATATAGGTACTGGATTTTCGTCCACATGCACGACAACAAGAAATGACTAGTAATATTTATTATGACTATTAGGTACTTTATATTGTTGTAATTAAATTTTTTTTTATTTTATTTTGTGTGTACAATATGGGTGTTCTGCCTGAAATAAACGTATTTTATTTATTATTTATAAAATCCTTTAATAAAAAAAGTGGACCAAATTACTCGTATACGATGGTTGCGTGCTTGTTTTAATTATGGGTGTTCTTCTAATGCTCTAATTGTATTGCAAATGTGTGCCTAAAGTTATTGTATCACTAGTGGTTCTGTGAGAATAGTAGACTTCGCGAGCCCTTATAGCCTTGCAATAATTTTCCAATATGCTTACCTGTGTAGACTTTGAGCAAAATATTGGTATAAGTTTTAGTGAAATCTCTCGTTCCCTTGGTCCTAGGAGGTCGAATCTGGAGTCTAGGGGTTCGTCTCGTGAAGGAGGAGAGGACAGCGTAGTTTGATTGGTAAATAATTGAAATCCGTCCATATATAACGCTACAGCAAACTTCCCCAGCTTTTTCCCCCTTAACTCCCCCTTTTGTAATTTTTTGCGCAACATCTTGTGTAAAATTCCTTAGTGTGCCTTGTACGTGAAATACGTCGATAAATAACGCTACATCAAACTTGCCCTCTTTTCCCCCCAATCAAAAATCGCGATCGATTAAAAACAATAAATAAATCAAGGAACTTATGTGCTATTTTTCGTCAAAATCGGTAATGCGACCTGTATGCAAGAACAGACGGACCAAAGCATTTATTGACCAACCTCGAAACTGAGACGCTTCGTTCGCTCGGTCAATGACTGCGACAATTGAACATAGGAGTATGACTCACCCTAGCCCACTGATGCGGCTTCAAGCACTGTATTTTGAGTCTGGGCGGGAACTGTGGTATAACATGCTTGTCGCTGGTTGGGAGCACCGCGGCGCTCAGCGGTAGACTGATAGCAGACCTTCCCAGTTCTATCTGAAGGATCTCCTTGGATGTGGCTTCCACGAAGATTGCTGGGAACAGCTTAGTTTCTGGCTCCATCTGGAATACAGTAGGGGTTTGGTTATATGGTACCGGAGAGCAAGCGAGCCGTGAAGAGAGTTGTAAAGGTTCTTTAGACTTACTCATGATAGAATCAAAATTATTGTTTAAAATAATTAGATACAAAATTAAACCAAGTTATTAATAATTTAGGTATACAAAGTGTCATCTGCCATTTTACCGGCAACCATACCCTTCAAACCGAAACACAGTAATGCTGTATGGCGGCAGACATATATATGGTGGTAGTTCTTCCCCGGGCGAGCCCTTCAGAAATCTACTTCTCTTAAGAGCCTTACGCGCCTGGGAGCTCAGTTTGGGCAAAAATAAAACTGGTTATGACTTTTTGGAATGTAACCTGTATTGCTTGTGTATAAAATGATGCAAATGGACGGAAATTATCTTAGATGAACACTGATACATTTTTTTTTATAAAATGCATTTAGTCACACAAGCTGACGAGCCTCCTGATGTTAAGTGGTCACCGTCGCCTATAAACAGGACTCGAGGTACTGCAGTCGCGTTGCCTAAAACTTAAGCTGAATTTACATTACGAAACTAGTGGCATGAAAGTAGTTTCGCGACATTAGTTTTACCAACAGTTTCACGTGTAATTTAATATTTTCGTAATGCATGCATTAATGTCACGAAAGCAAAGCACTCGTGCCCAGTTTCGTGCCCTTCGCGATTTTTTGGTAAAATTAGTGTCATGCAACTAATTTCATAGTGTAGATGCGACGTGAAACTAGTGTCGAGATTATTAGGCAGCCTTATTAGTCTGCATTTAGTCGCACCTTGAAGTTGCGGCTCGTTTCCTTGCCTTCGCAAGTAAAGGCCACAGTGCCGGTGGACGTGTCCACGGAGCAGCCAATGAACATGCCCTGAGAGGCTCCCTTGGCGGTGGCTTCAGCCATCACCTCGTTGTACAGCTCGTCTGCGCGCACCATGTAGCACGATTGCCGGTTCACACTGGAAGGATAATATTATCTAAATACACTAGTAATAAAAGTAATTGACTGTGATTTCAAAATAAATGCTAAAATTTAAGACATAAATAATACGCGTTAAATAAACAAGTGGCGCCATCTCTAATCAAATATTTAAGAGTTTCGTTTTGTTCGCTGTTAAAAGTTTTCGATATGTCGATATGAAAAAAATACATGTTGTGCCGACCCCACGTAATGTGGGAAAAGGGCAGGAAGAAGAAGAGTCATTTTGTACAGTTATTTGTCATACCCAAATATAATTTCTGAAACTATCGTGATATTTTTGAGTAACCATCATCATAATCATCCACAGCCCATAATTACACATATCCTTCCGTCAATAAAACCGGTTTTCGTCTTTTCAAAAATGGTAAATATTCCGTTTTTAGTTTAACTCACCTCTCAATAACCCTATCGTATTCATCAGTAATGATGACGGATGACTGCATGACTTTGTTCTGGTTGAAGTCTTTCGAGTGCAGATGGTACTGTGTGGTCACCCAGCCTATATACACGTGCGTAGGGTCTTGACCGGGGAATATTCTGCAAATAAATAAATGAATGATTTAGTCAAGTCTTGAGCTCAAAGGATTCAGTGGTTCTGTATCATTTTAATTGTAGATTGCAGCCCCAATCCGAAAAAGATCCGCACCGGGGCAGAAACTTGATGTGGTGCCCCCTCCAGCGTTTGAGGGCGGCAGGGGGGGGGGATGCATTCCAAATCAAATGAATAAATCGATAGTACGATACGCTGGATTCTTTCTATAAGCGCTTTGTGGAGCAATGATTTACATGACTATAAAATACATAGGTACGGAACAGTTGAATCATCTAAAGACCGTTGCAAATTACTGAAGTTTTGTATCTTAAGAAATGGAACTACAACAGGACTTTATAGTTTCTTAGTAAGAATATAATTATCATTTAGGGGATTTAGACCATACTATATCAGATTGGTCCAGTGCAAATTGTTAAAGTGCCATCACATTCTGAAAGTCGTTATTTTTAGCATCTCTTACGGTCTTCAAGTTCTAATCTTTATAAAAATAATTTTTTCCTTTTATGGTTCGTTTAATAGCTTTTTGAGTTTTACTGTTGAGTCCATGAATAAAAACATTAAACAAAAATATATTATTTCAGACAAATTAATAAGGCCAGTATCTAAAACACACAGAAAATAAAATAAAAACAAGAAAAATTATAAATAAGTAAACTAGAATAGAATAGAGGCTGGGGGAAAAATAGAAACTACCATTTTGTGCCAAGGATGAGTAATTGAGGAAATTGTTTCCTTCATTAATCACTCAGTTCTAGAGCGGAGATGTGCAACTCAGCCACCGCCCAATTTACTCACCTAACACCGTAGAAATATTCATTGATGAGCTTCAAGCACTCTCCGTCGAAGATCTCGTTGCCGACCGTCTCGGTGGCTGACGCCGCTAGCGTAGTGGTGGTCATCTGTTTCCGGTCTTGAGTCGGGGTTTGCATCTGCTGGTAATTGTAAAAATTAGTGCACCTTGTCATAAAACCCTTGGTCGCTATTATGTTGAATGGATTGCAGCGATATTTCTACTAAACGTAAACATAATAAGCCGCATTAAAAATAGCACCGTTTGATAAAGCTATGTACCCTGAGGCTCATATTGATATGATTTACATTTGCTTTTTAGACATAAATTCGTTCCCTCAGGATTTCACGGAAAATATACACGCGAATGTCACAACAATCCCCCCCCCCCATCGTGATCAATCGTGATATTATTCTAACCCCTCCCTCCTGTTCGAATCTCACGTGATTAAAGTACGACTCCCAACTAGGGGAGTCTTTCACAACTAATTTAACATAGCATTTTGTTAATCCTATGCTCCACGCTATGTTAAGCGGTTACCTCTGCATAAAACAATTTGCGTTATCTCACAAATTATGTCCTACTTATCATTTCTCTACCTATTTCATTACGCCCCTCACTCTTAGACTTACAGATGAAGAGTCTCATGTACCTGTTTCACCGACACTCACACCAAATGCAAACAGCAATGCCAGCATTACTGGATAACTATCTAAGAAATGTTTTGTAGCCAAGCAAAGGTATCTCCAGATGCAAAACTTATTAAGTTATAAATCCAGTTCTAACAGCAATCGGTAGAACTACACTTTGATTCCAGCTTAAAATGTTAGTGCGAAACTCTGCTATGTTAGTCACACAGTATGTATTACTGTGGGGTATGGACTTACGTTGAGACCTGTCAGGCTTCCGTTCAAGTTTGGCCTACTAGCGCGCGGTTGCATCGCATTATACTTTTGATTCGCCTTCGAAGGAAACAATATAATGAGAACACATTTACAATGGTGGGTATCTGTACATGTACTATATGTAGATACAGTGGATTATGGTATTGTAGATGAAATGTACAAGGGTACCGATTATGTAACGAAAGCAGATCCAAATGTTCTGAGTTCACGCTGATATTTTTGTCTGTTTTCAATTGTCAAACCATAGAATAACTAGGCTACTTGGTTAAACCCTAAAGCTTTTCTAAATCATTAATTTGTGTCCGCACTAACAGATTACGAACAAAACAGAAAAGCAATAATAAAATTCCATTATCATCGTCTTCATCAGCGCCATAGGACATACAATGCTGAACGTAGGCCTACTCCATAGATTTTCAGAGCGACCGTTCCTGTGCGGCCTGCACCCAACGACTCCCAGAAACCTTTATCAGGTCGTCTTCCCCATCTAGTGGAGGGCCGTTCTACGCTGCCCTTTCCAGTGCGTGGTCTCCACTTGAAAACCTTTCTGATCCAATGGCCGTCAGTCATCAGTACATATAAATAAAACCTTAAAAAAAATCAAAGAGATGTTTTGTGTTTCGGTTGTATCGCGGCTAAATTATTCGAAAATTACATCTCTTTTTGAAAAATCAAAGCCTAACAGTTTGACCATAGGAAACCTACTTGATCGGATTACGTGTTTTTTTTAATACATTAAATGCGCGCGTTTGACCACGATCTCGCCTGTTGGTAAGTGATGCAGTATGATGGATCACGCTTAGGCACTTGTCTCACCACCGGCGAGTAAGCGGCTAGCTATCAACTATTTTCTCGCTCAAGAAACGAACAAAAGATATAGATTCCGTGTCAGTAAAAGAGACACGTATATTAATAGTTGATAGCTGGCCGTTCACACTGCCGCGGAGGACTCGCTCTCCACTATTTTGTCGCAGCGACTACAACACTCGCTCAGCGATACTCGCTTGGCGGTCAGAACACACGCCGTGAGATGATGAGTATCGCCTGCCGCACTCGCTCACTCACTTTATAGCCCAGCGAGACAACCTATACACTAACTAAACACTGGCTTCTCGCTGCTCGCCAACTCGTTTCTAGGTCTACTCACTTCTCGCTCATCGCCGGCGGTGAGACAAGTGCCTTAGAAGATGCCTGTTCACTCGCGACTTGAAGACACCCAGGTAACCCAGGACAAGTGTGGCTGTCGTTATTATATGGTTTGATCAAATTAAAATCTGATAACTGTCAGCTATTTCGTAACATAAAAAGTACAAGAATGTCGTTTTTGTATTAATCAGATATGAAGAAAAGAGCGAAAGTAACAATATCTAAAGCAATTACAATATAAACAATAACTTAATAATCAATACCATTCAATGGTCATTCAGTGAACTAATTAACTCACTATTGTATGATGAGAATTCACTCAAAAAAGTATTTTAAATAAACTTTTCAAATAAAATTCAACCGTAAAGTAATCAAAATAGATTGTAGTTACCTGTGAGACCTTGATCTGTGGATTAGGTCGTCTTAAGGTTCCTCGTTCGGGCGATACTTCGGTATCGCTGAGAGGGTCTGGTGTTTTAGATTTACGGGACTTAGCGCGTTCACCGCTCTCACCGCGTTTGCTTCTGAAGAACCTGTATCAAATTGATCCTTATTATTAGTGACCGACCGAAAGTTCGGGTTTGGCTTCAGTTTCGGCCAAGAAATCCAGTTACGGCCATAGCCCAAAAAATGGCCGAAACTTTCGGCCGCGCCGAAACTTGAATTCTTTCGTGAATTTCGTGCGTCGTTCGGCGAACTTCGCGGCTAACTCGTGCTCGACCGCCGTGGTAAATAAAAATCTCAAAAAATAAAATAAGTTTAATCTTAAAAATATTGTTAACACATTAATTAAAATATTCAATTGACAGTCTGTAGTTATTATGTAGTATATACGTCTAAGTCTAACTGAATTTTGTTTTTTAAAAAGTTTATTTCCAAGAGTAAGTTTTAAGATATAAATTATTTAGTTTATATTTTCATGGCGTTCATTTTTTCAATAAAAGAGTAAAACATGTATTTGTTACGTAATTAAATGATTGTCTTTTTATTTTATTTAACACTATTTAACTGTCTGCATGTATTATAAACATTGTATATGCAAATAAATGTGTGAAAAATTCACTAGATTTCAGTATACAATAGAAATTTTAAATACATTTAACTAAGTAAGTTTTGGTTTTGGTTTCGGCCGAAACTGAGAGCAAGGCCGAAGGTTCGGTTTCGGTTTCGGCTGAAAAACCTGTTTCGGTCAGACACTACTTATTATACTCGTACTATGCCAACGCTCCTTGCAGAAAAGGGTCAAAAAACGTTGGACAAGCGTCGATGATATTTCTATCTCGCTCGCTCTTCCAGCCCTTACTGGAGCTGTAAGTGATGCGCCGAGTGTCTATCGATAACACTAATTACCGGTAATTGTATTGAAAAGAAAACAAACATGTTTATTGGTGGACCCTGTCTGCCACGAGTCTTGACGTATACTATAGCATAGGAAAATAACATTTGCCCATGGCATAAATTGAAATGTGGACGAAGATGTTTCCACAAAATAGGTACAGAAGTTATGTTTAGTACAACGAGCGAAAACAAACGCACGCCCACATACACGCGCGCGTATGACGATCTCGGATCAAGCCGGTTGAACGATCATTACTAACCTTACCTATCCTATATTTTCCCGCATAGTATAAAAAAATAGGACTACAAAAAATTTGGTTCAATAATCATTAGGTATGTTCAAGAGCAACTAGGATATAAAGGTTCAAACAAAATTATTAGCATGACCAGTATACATATGACAAGAAATGAGTATATGCCACTAAACTATAAGAGTTGTAACCATTATACTCAATAACATTATATCTGGCAAATATTAGGCTACCATAAATGTATACCTAAAAAAATATAACTCTATGACAAAAAACATTATGCGAATGAATATGTCACCCTGACATATACATATTACGCTATCATACATGTATGCCTATAAAATATACGAATCTAATATTATGACTATCATACTTTATGACTAGATACGTATGACTTTATGACAAAAATATTATGCGAATGAATGTCACCATTTGGTATGCATGTTTTGAACAAATTCTTACTTGAAAGGCGATCGTCCTCGCTTATCCTTCTTGTCATCAGGCGTCAAGCTCTGAGTTCCAAGTTCATACTTCGCCATTTCTGCCTCACTGGTAGAACGATGCATTCCGTTGGTTTGACCTGCGAGGGATTGCAAATTTTAATTTGAGTAAAATAAGGTTTAATTTTACTTCAATCATCATTATAAATACGGGATTTATCACGATCCGATAGGTCGAAACACCAATAAAACGGTACGTGATAAATCCCGTATTTATAATAATGAAAGTTTAATTTGTCATGACAGTAGTGGAGTTTTAATGATTTTGAAGCGATCGTTATTTTACATGTTTGTTATTTTAGGTGAATGTTTGTAACACACTTGAGCGATATCAAATTATTTGAATGAAGTTAATCGGGCAAATGTTTTGTTACTTCTTCTAATCACAGATCTTCTATTAGAGATCAGAGACAATTTTTGATTAGGAAATGATCCTCTCCACCCAAAGGTTGTCTGGAAGATATCGCTTTGTGTAGCGATAAGACCACCTATTTTACTCACATTTATTTGTTTTTTATTTCTTTTTACTGTTGTTGTGTCTATCTTGTAAGGTATATAACGAATTTTCATTCAATCATTCATTAATTCAAAGAGTTATAATAAACTACGTACATATACATACATACGTACATTAGTACGTGCAGTTTTAATTTGAAACTTCATTTTGATAGTAAAAAATAGTATATTTTATTATAGTTACATGTAATAGTAGGTATATAGTTTGCCTATGACATAGCATAGCAGAAACTAACCTAAAACTCCAAGATTTTTAAAACCTCAAAAATTTTAAAGTCTAGACGGGAACTGAACCCGCAACTTTCTTCTTGATACGAGGATGCACTACCAATTGTGCTACAGACTCTTGTCACGTCAGGGTCGAAATTAGTGAGCTAATTCAGATTACGACTAAAGCACCGTTAGCTCAATCTACAGAAAAACTTATACAGTTTTTTGACCTGCTCAATGCCACATGTTGCAGTTTAGTACATTGAAAAGATGTCACGTTGCTTATTTCAAATAGAATTTTTATTTTTATAGTGTTATCCGAACACTTATGAACCTAAAATTGTGCGCCGTTCCTAAGTGTCTTCTTGAAATTTACTTACAGTTTCACGTTTCTTAATAAATAAAGTGTTTAACTTAGCTGTTACGATGTAGTGATGTGCGCAAATTTCGTTAAAATCAAAAATTACCAATCGATCGTTTGACGATCGATGCCATCGATCGATGCAAAATCAGATCAGTCGACGTCGATCGACAGTTCCTACGCATCGTCAACTGATCTCATTTTACTATCGATCGATGGTATCAATCGTTGCTCGATCTATTGATGTGGTAACACCTTAACAGTAACTCTGTGATGGTAATATAGATTTTCTAAGCAGCACAGTACAAGCACACACAGCTATTCACAAAGCAAGTTAACCTGGTTGCAAGCTATAATTCTGACCACCTCGGGGAATGGACGTTTTTCTAGGGGGTCGGGAGGGCAGCCGTTTGACCTTCGAACTCGACGGCATTTCTTCTTGGTTCTCATCGTAGTGTAGACCTTATACGGCGGGGAACAAAAAAGGGTGAACACATAAGCTAAAGTGGAAAACATAAGGCTAAAATGGAGCAAAGTACAACATGTGTTTATATGTACGACATTAATTTAAAACATCCATCTAGAATCGTATTAACTGATTTTGGAGGTGGGTTTAATACTGGTAGCTTGAATATTTATCCAGTAAACGATACATTTCTAATAAACAATTTATAACGTAAATCTGCGGCTCCTTTGCGACGGTGCCGCTTCAGTTTAACAGCCTATTTATATGATGAATGTTTACCTATTTTATACAGGCTGTTTTATTGATATTTTAAGACTTAATATTGTGGTTGATTGTATATTGAAAATTTCCTATGGTAATGAATTAAAAAAAACTAATTTACAACAATACTAGCCATTAGCCCTACCCGTGTTTCATTTAATGTCGCACATAACAAAACACGTAGTGTACGTTAGAATCAGGGTCTAAAAAAGGTTAAAACGGGAATTTAATAACGCTGAAGTTGGGGTATAAAAACGGTACAAATTTACAAAATGGGATGCAAAAATAGCTACTAAAATTGTGTGTAAGAGTACAAATAAATGCAGTTTTAAAATTATAGACAGGGGTACAAAACTAAGTGCAATTCAGATATTAAATACCTCTATTAAATACCACGACCATGGAGACCAGCTAGTGCGTTTGTATATTTAACAACATATCTTATTTTAATTTTACCATAGGTATGTTTGTATAACTTATGCAGTAAAAGTTTTCTCTAAAAAAAATGAGAGGTAACAAAACGTACGGTTCTTTTGGTAAAATCAATATAAAGCACGTAAAAAGTAGTGACCGACCGAAAGTTCGGTTTTGGTTTCGGCCAGTTTTGGCCAAGAAATCTAGTTACGGCCTTAGCTTCGGTTTCGGTCAAAAAATGACCGAAACTTGAATTATTTCGTGAATAATCGTGCGCAGTTCGGCGAACTTCGCGGCTAACTCGTGCTCACTCGCCGCGCCGCCGGCTCAGATTGCCGCAGTCCATTGTTAATGGCATGGAGTTGAGGTTGTGTTTTGCACATAAATAAATAATAAATAAATATTGCTGGACATTTGATACAGCGCTATCTAGCCCCAAAATAAACAGACCTCCTGCATCTCAGCCCACTGCGCCACGGAGGTCGTCCAAAATGATTTTAGGTAAGTATTTCTTATGTTTTTACTGGTACTTCTGTTATTAATTACCATATATTTTATTTCAGAGACAATTATTAGATATGGAACTTCATTCTGTTGAGTTTTATTTTTAAGCGACAAATAAAAGAGGTTATATTCGATTTAGATTTTACTTGGGTTTGCGTGTTCATAGGTTATTACTCATAGGAATACAGAATGTAGATACAGTATCTACATTCTGTATTCTTATTTTAACATTTTTGCCACCCAAACTATTACGTAGATGCTATGATTTTACAAATAAATGTATGAAAAATTCACTAGATTTCAGTATACAATAGAAATTTTAAATTATGTTTAAGTAAGTTTCGGTTTCGGCTGAAACTGCGAGCAAGGTCGAATGTTTGGTTTCGGTTTCGGCTGAAAACCCTGTTTCGGTCGGACACTAGTAAAAAGATAAATATAATAAGTATAGTTATTATAAAATTATTGTCCATAAAAATAAATTACATCTTTACACTAAAGGAAACAGGTTCGATTTGACGTCTATCATTATGCATACCGTGATAACTTTGAACGAACGTCTACTTAAGAAATTGTGGCGTACATAATCAAACACTCGCCATCGATCCGAAATCTGTATTGTAAGATGATGGTCCTACCTTTATTTTCAGCCGACTTCAAAAAAGGAGGAGGTTCTCAATTCGACTGTATTTTTTGTTTTTATGTTTGTTGCCTCAGAACTTTCGACTGGGTGAACCGATTTTGATGATTCTTTTTTTATTTGAAAGCTGGTGCTTCTCGTATGGTCCCATTTTAATTTGGTTCAGTTCTGATGATGGCATCCAGCATTATGCATTATGTACGCGACAAATGAACGAATAACTCAAAATCACGCCAACCGATTTCGATGATTCTTTTTTATTGGAAAGGATGTAACTTCAAGGGTAGTTTGATAAGAGTTTGGTTAGGTTAACTGACTTCAAGTGTGAATATTTCAGGTAATTTTGAAGTCGGTTGTTAGATGGTTGCAAAAATTATGTTTTTATATTATTTATTATCAGCCATTCGTGTCCCACTGCTGGGCAAAGGCCTCCCCCCATTGCTTCCAGCCTTCGCGGTCCTGAGCTGATTGTGACCAATCCGTTAAAAATTTATTCAGCTCGTCCCGCCATTTGCATTTCGGTCTGCCGCGTCGCCTTCTCGCTGGGTCAGGATGGGTATGATGACAAAAATAAATATTATAACGGCACAAACTTTTAAAATATGATATGTTGTAAAAAGTCAATTAAATTAGCATTCTACCACTAGCTTGCCTATGCTATATGCCACTACAATGATATAAACAGATGAACAACCTTTGATATCATTCATAGTGAACCCACTCCTCATGATCTGGTCGATGTGCGCCGGCATCTGCGCCTCCGTAGCTTCCTTCATCAGGACCTGCTGGCGCTCCTTGATCTCGACCCAGCGGCGAGCTTTCTCATGTTCACTGCGGAAACACATTAGATTACTAGTTATAGTGTAGTTTTGACGACCTCGGTGACACAGTAGCCGAATAGCCGGCTGAGACGCAGGAGGTCGCGGGTTCGATTCCTGCCGCGGAACAAATGTTTATATAATCCAGACATTTGTTGTGGGTCTGGATATTTCTCTAACACATTAAGAATTTTATTAGTTATTTTATTAGTTATTTCCGGATGCTCCTCTCAATCGTCACCGAAATTAAACTTGTATATCGTCTTAATGTTTTTATTGTATGACGACCTCCGTGGTGCAGTGGGCGAATAGCCGGCTGAGACACAGGAGGTAGTGGGTTCGATTCCCGCCGCGGAACAAATGTTTGTATGATCTACATATATTTCTTCCGGGTCTGATTGTTTCTACATATATATATTATAAGTATGTATTTACAAAAAAATGTATATAAGTATTCTATCAGTTATCTGGTTCCCAAAGTACAAGCTTTGCTTAATTTAGGGCTAAATAGCGTTGCGTGAAAGGTTTATTTAGCTACTAGCATTATTTATATAATAAGGTACTCATTGTTTTAATTATGGTGAAACCCAACAATCACAGAACGGGCTGATTATTTTATTTTTCGTGACCAAACCAGTTAGGCAACCTAGTTAGGCTACGAGGAAACACCCATATTTCCATAGTAAGTACTTACTCAATAAACTCCGAGTGACAAATAACAGGTAGAGACAATCGGAGAAACTCCCAGTTGGCCTTTTCCATGGTTTCAAACGTGTTGTGAGAGATCTTTAGGCAAGGCGGCGTTTCTTGAAACAAAATACAAATTTCCGTTAAAGGTGCTGTGAGACCAACTACAGACCGTTTGGTCGTGAAAATATAACAAACAGATAGAGGAACGGATGTATGGTATTAAGCATTGGATTATATTTCTTATTCTTACCCGATCCAGCTGGTATCCTAGTGACGTCAATCCTGGTGTCAGGCATTTCATCCGTATTCTCGAAGATAGGCTGATCTTTTGTATACCAGTGGGTGACGTCTCGGTTCATATTCCTAAAATATAAGGGTTAACTTAGATGTTAGATTTGTACAAATCGTATTATCAACGTTAGCTCAACTAAATATACGATTATTGAACGATTTTTGTAGAGATAACAACTGAGGTAACATTGGATTAATCTTGTGAACGTTAGCTCAATTGAGTCTTAAAAATAAGTGTCACCTGAGCTAACATACAAAGCCAACTTCGAAAGCTACAAATGGTAAGATTATGATAGTTATTTGTACTTACACACAGAATGGCTCGTAACCCTCTTGCAGACCGCAAGTTGTGAAGTATTTTAGCGTGTTCACATCTTGACCGTATGTCAACCTGGAAACAAGACAGTTGTGTGAAAAAAGGAGCATTACAGATCGATGTAACTTTTTATACATCGTTGTATAACCGATCTGTTTTTGGTTACCAATCTTACCAGCCTGATAACAGTTTTGCCAAAGATGAAAGGTTTAGTTGTTGGTCGTCGATTCTCTAGAAAAGTGCGACGTCAGGATTTGAACGCCTTGTTAAAGCTCTTCAGCATGCAAAGTTTTCAGCTTTTCCCGATGTTAGTCAAAAGATTTTATTTTAAGTCACAACAAGGTACCTAGTATACGATAACAAGAACACAGAATAGTACCTGTTTATCTATTTTGTGATAAAACTAACAACCAGATAACTAAACAGAGAAGGAAACTACTTCTCTGTTTATCTACCACAAAAAAAGGTTGACCTAACATTTCTTCCACGTCTATCATGTCATTTGTTTTATATTCATTTTTATATACATATTATATTGAAAACGTGTTTGCCCACATTATTAGCATCCGGTGAAGTCAACTATATAAATCAACATAACAATTTGAAGTTGATATTAACTGGAAAATTACAGTATTAACTGTGTTTGTAATACATACTCTGTGTAAACATGTAAACGTAGGTGCTTTAATGTTGAAAAGCTCTTTGATTGGTTTGTTGTTTAAGACGACATGTAAAAAAAATTGAGCTGCTAAGTAACTGTCGTATTCAATAACGAAAAATGGTACTGATTTCATATTAAAGCAATATTTACTTGAGGATTTAAACTACATAAATGAAAGTCAGAAACACAATTGGTGAAACTTTTCTCGATACAATTATTTGTCAAAATCGGATCTTCTAAAACACTAATATCGTTCATTCTTCGAATCTAGTAAAGATTTAAAGTATTTTTTTACATAGTTATGTAGGTAATTATGGTACCTAAATTAATGGAAAAGCATTTTTTTTTTCATTCGTTGGTTATCATGCAATTCGAGATTTTATCTTTTGCCGCTTACGTCATTTACTCCTGCGACAATGCAGCGCGGCTATGGTACATGTTTGTCTCGTTCTTCACCTAAGCAAGTACATAAATAGCACTGTCTCTTTTTTGCATTTTCGGATGCTCCGCCCAATCGTCACCGAAATTAAATTTGTATATCATCTTAATATTTTTTATTGTAAAAAAGCGCCCGTAATCGCGATCAGTAATCATTAGTTTGTGATACTCGCAAAGGGCAAATAAGTATAAAATGCCATTATCTAGTTTTTAAGACCTTATTGAACACTTTTTTATGCAAATATCTTGTATCTTTTTGATTGTCGTCATAAGACTGGCTCTTAGCCAAATTGATGAAATAGTAGCCTATGTGTTAATCCAGGTCATAATTTATCAACATACCAAATTTCATCGAAATTGGTTCAGCCGTTACGTGATTGAGTAACAAAGAAACAAATAAACAAACAAACATCCAAACTTTCGCTTTTATAATATTAGTGTGATAAGCTAGCGTTTAAGCACGATCTCGCCTGATGGTAAGCGACAATGCAGTCTACGATGGTACACGCTTACAACTTACCTAGCCTTCTGCCCGACGCCTAAAGTGCAAGCTGGTACAAAGTTGTCCCCTTGTACATCAGCGAACGTCGTTTCTCCGCCAAGAGCATCCATCAATAACTCTCCGTTTAAAGAGAAACCTGGTTTAAAAGTAGTGTTACTTGTGTTTTAATTAACTTCAAAAGAAAAGTAAAATGTTGTTTGAATCTATAGATGCTTCGTCAAAAAAGTTACAGCAAATACATTCGTTTTTGTCAATGATATTACAGTCAAAGAGTAAATCGAAAATGTAAGCTTTTATAATAATACATTTCTCAAATTATACAATATGCTCAGGGAAAAATCTGGTGGATATGCAGGGCCGGATTAACCCTATTGGGGCCCGTAGGCAATGCAATTCTCGGGGCCTCCTTACCCTTTTCTTACTTTTTAAAACAGATTTTTCTATTACAAAAGTCGAGTCGATCAGATCGACTCCTGCTTTTTGCTTTTATTGAAATTATCTTATTGGAGAATATCCCGAATGAAACTTTTTTTCTTGGTGCGTGGCCCGCATCGACTAGGCTCCCGTGGGCCCCTAGTCGGTGCGGCGCCCCTAGGCAGTTGCTTAATCCACCTTATGGATAATCCGGCCCTGGTGACATGGCAGAACTAGCTCTCATAAATGTGAGTTTAAAGTTTTATGGTGCTAAGACAGATTTACTCTAATAATATATGTTTAGTAGTAGTTTAGTCTTAATATTTAGTAAAATATGAACAATCAAACCAAAACGATTTTTTTCCACACACACAGTTATTATTGTACTTTTGTCATATAGAAAGAATCAAATTGTATATTTACAGCGTGTTTTGTCGAAAAATGATCACATTACAAAGTTAGGTTATAAAATATTAGTAAAAACCTTAAAAATTTACAAGTTTTTATCAATACCTACGAGTACACTAAGCAACTATAACTACAGAAATCGTTAGGGAAAATGCTGGATAACGAACACGTTGCGTTTTACTAGCTAGAAGCGAGGTGGATCAACTGAGCTAACAGTAACAAACTTAGACTGAATTATCGAATCAATCTTAGGTTAGCTCAGATGGGTCATACTTTGAAGGATCAACTGAGCTAACATTTTTGTTACAGTATCTCGTATAGTAGTATAGTTAAGCTCGGTTTTTTACTTTTGGTTCATTCCGGACGATTGATACGGGTTGTAAATATACTACCTATTACTTAGTTTTGGGTAGTTGGTCAGACTATTTGACTAAACTAAGCCTTCAGTTCTAAAACATAAGGTTGTCAATCATCTACAATCACTTGACATATCCCAAAATATCTTTCAAGGTATCCGTGAAGTGCGATCTATCAAAATATAGCAAGCAAAAAGCGATGCGATGTGGTGTTTGAGTCGGTAAGTATTTGACAAGCGTTTTTGAAGCATATGATATGGCCATGATTTTGGCTGTGGCAAGAACATCTTTCTGTTTTTCACTAAAATATTAATCACAAAAATATTCACTATAAACTAATTGTTTATTTTTAATTGGAATCTGTTTCATTAAAATCAATTTAGTTAAAGCAAGTTAAATTACGTAGCAACATATTAAAATATTTTTATTCATTTTGTCAAATTCTTATCTGAGCTAATTTTCACGCCCATGCAATCAGTTCTTAAACTAAGTTTGGTACAATTTAAACATATACAACAATTTATTACTAATTAAAGACATCAGGTATGCGTATGATTTAAAACAAATAGATGAAGCTATTAATCAAAAGCAAGTTTTAGTAAAACCTTATGTAGAAGCGTGAAAAATGTTTCTGCCACATTCTAAACAAGCCAGCTATGTTTCATATTCGAGAAATGCCAAACTGTAAAATCATTTGTATGATAATTACTTATCGTTTTATCGATCAAATCGAGAAAAACCCCGACAACGTCACCGACTGCCCATTGCTTGCCGAAAGATTCTGTGCTACCGCTGTATACTTTTTCCTCCTTGAAACGACGAGAAAATGCTATTGTAGACCTTACTATGTTACGTATAAAGCTCTAATTTTAACGAAATATTTTAGGTAATATCCTCAAGTCTTGATTTTATTATAAACAAAACTACATATTTCACTTTGGATGTACAAATTTAACTACTCACTAGATTTAAAGAGGAAACAATGAACATTCTCACATTGCAAATTTACTTTATACACATCTTTTATTGAAAGGTTTTAAGGGAAAAAACAGAATATAGATCACAAATGAGAAGTTTTACAGAAAATTGTTATCGAGTTAACCACAACACCGACAAATCCTATACGGCTTGCTGCTACTCTGATAAAATAAAGCCCCTTTTTTAAGAACGTAAAATAACTAAGTAGATTCTACATTAAAAGGTACTCAAAAGATTTGACAAGATGGGCTAAATGCACGCCACGACATAATACTGCCTTTTGTCTTTAAAAGAGATTGCGGCTAAATTATGTCGAGCACCCCTGTCAACTGTAAGAGATTTTTAATTATATACCGTCAAAGTTTGTCAGTGACTTTTAACATTATTAAATAAAACCCTAGCATTTTTATCTTTAAGATTTATTATATCAGAGTAGCATCGCCCACAAGTGGGCACTCACTGATGGTCTGGTCCACAACGTCGAGGAAGCAGCCGACGATGTCTCCAATTTTCAACTGAAGCCCGAATGTATCGCTCGCTCCGCCATGCGCTTTTATCGACTATTGCATTGATTTCTCATTTATTTATTGTGAAAAACCCAATATAGAGTAAGTTTGTATGAGATAATGGCCAAGTTCGTTGAAATTTTCAGAATGTGCTAAGGCCTCCGAATTATATGGCACGAAACACTGAACTATTGTTTTTATTTCTTATATTTTACGCTTTAAGGATCACGCCAATACATTTTTGTATGTTGTGGTGCCTAACCGATGAATTGTGAAATAATAAAAGAAGACATGTCTAATCCTTTCTCCTTAGCCGAGTTAAAAGCAGAGACTGATTTTATTGTATTTTAAATTGTTATGATAAGAGCTAGGCAATAATTATACTGTATTAAACGCCTAGCTCAGTTTATTTACAACGAATCAATGCGTAGCTCAGTTTGGACAATGGATCAACTAAATTAACTATACAAAAATGGACGTTAAAGTAGTAAATGCTAATTTTAATAATAGCTTTATTTTTGTATCGTTTGTAATAACTTAAATGCGGTAATATCTATATGGGGGAGGTCTTTGCCCAGCAGTGAGAAAACATAGGCTAGCAAAAAAAGAGAAGTCTATATATAACTTATAACTTGGACCATTTTTATAAACTGGTATCAGAAAAAGTTTCATTAATACTGCTTTCTTCGAATCGATAATGTTCTAGCAAACGTACGATTTTAATAAAATAGTACACATTATTGTAGTGACGTACATACCATCTATAAGTATAAAGCAATACTTACATTGTATCCGTCGAAGGCCCAAGAGTTTTCATCTTGTCCTAACATCATACCAGGAGGCATATCTGCGTGAGCCCAGCCAACCTAAAATAAATAGGACTAAATTATTCAGTTATAAAGTTTTTTTCTTACATTGAATGTATGCAAGTCGCATCTGATACTTTGTTTCTAGCCTAAACCATGATTAAGACCTCCATTACAGCCGTTCCCCCCGGCCGCCCAAGTGTGCATCCTGTTTTTTTGCGGTAGAGCAACGAGCGGTATGAATTGGGCAGATTAAAACAAAAATTCAGACGTGATGGACGTGAACACGCTTGCGATATTGTATTGGTATTACCGCCGCCGCCGCCAGCAGTGTAAAAAAAGAAGATTTTGGGTTCACCCGATTCTGAAACAACGACCGAAATGTGGTGAGCCGGCGCGGGCGCTGTCGACAGGCAGCGGTGGTCGAGGCGGGCACCTCACCCCGCTCCCCGCAAAAAACGGTATGTAGGAAGCTGGTGGGAATACTTCCATTAAACTATACGTGTAGTTAAACTGGATAATGTTTTTTACTGGACCAGTTTTAGTGGCAAAACCGAATACCAAATTCGAACGGATCGGTTTTTTGCTGGATACTGTAAACAGGATACTCGTGTTACTACTAGTATTGAAGCATGTACACTACTAAACGGGATCCTGCAAAAAAGGGATGTTGCCGTGTGAAAGGGCTGTTACCTGGCTCATGTTTCCTGCTTTTTTTCTCGACAGGGTGGCAAACTGAACAGTAGTAAATATTCGACCACAATATCCATCGAAAATAGTTTAAAACTGCTTATTTTGAATGTTTCATTAAGTTATTTCAAAGGCTGCACCACAAAATCATAATTCTACGTAACTATAGAAATCAGAACGCAAAAATATCACTAGCTCCTGATCTAAACAAAAGAACATACATGGGGGTGATTCGGGTCTGCTACGGGGTCCATCGCGCTGCTCCTTTTCGATCATGCCTTAACCACTCTGTATAGGTATCTTGTTGGTTAAAATTAAGAAAATACTAACCCTCATTGGACCCGCAGTGAGGATCTCAAACTCGAAGTACCATTTGCCCGAACTGACGGCGTAGTTCTTCTCAGCTCTGTACGTGCGGAAGTCCGCTTGCTTCTGTTTGGACGCTTCTAACAATAATGCTGTCAAAGAAAAACTGTATTTACAGAAGTATCAATGTCGGTGCATAAAAAAATGTATTTCCTCGTCTGACGAAACAATATGATCTGTATTTTTCTGTTATGGTCCGTGCGAAATAAGATGGCAATAGAGGTCATTCACCTCACCGATCAGTGACGAGAAAATGAACTACAACAACTTAAAATTTTGCATTTTTTGGAAGCTTCACAATTCTGAAGCTCATTACGCATTTAATTATAGATCTTTATTATTTTGTATATAAACATATTTTCTATACTTACTTAAATTCTAATAATAATTCACAAATCATATAACTTTATCGGACATGTGCATGTAATTTGGTACTCGGAACCGTAATATTATTCATAAATGCAATATAAAATGACTGGCTTAAAATATATTTAGTATTTTAAAATAATAAAATACGTGATAAAACATTGAAAACATAAAATTTCATGCAGTGATTTTCCCCGATTTTGTATATTTTCAAGTTGTACAGTTTGCCCAATTGACTTCTTGTAGGCCTTGTACTACGAGATTCTAGCGATAGCAGTTTTGCAACACGTTTGTATGGTGAGCGACAGAAATAGCGATACATCTTTATCATTTTGGGATATCGTGGTGAAGGAAGGTGAATGACCTCTATTGCTAAGCTACTGCGCATCCAGTTATTGTCATGTCAAAAACATATGGGTTGGGATTACGGCGGACGCGACGCCCCGTAGATTCCCAAAAAATCTTATGGATTAAGTTAAGAATCGCGTTAGCGCGCGTCATCTGCGCGTTTAAAATATGGCGTGCTCTAACATATTTCTCGGGTTCTAAACAAAATACGCCAAATGTATATTAAATCATTTTAACGGCATATGGATCGAATATATCCGGAAAACAGACAAACAAACAAACAACTGTCAATGTTGATATTTTTTATACATATGAATTTAGTTTACTTAGACACAACTTCTAACTTAGGTATCAGATTACCCAAGCGTGAACTGCGGTTTACAGCGTCAATTATAAAGCACTGGTCAGCTAGTGCTAACTAGTGTAATTGACTAACCACGCGTGCAAAACCGCGGGCGGGTCAATACCAACATTATTAAGTATAAGATTTACTCATTTTTTTACAGCGTACCGCTAATAGATATTATAACTTAACATTTACATTGTAAGTATAATATAAGTAATCCTTTTGTTCACTACTCTGTGCATACTCTCTAAAGAGTCTTAGATTAAATTTGTAGGGAACAAGGTAAAATCTGTACTTTCTCTTCCCAGGAGGCGTTAGTGAGTTTCTAATAACTATTGCTGTTACCATCGTTTTCTTATACTATTTTCGTGTAACATGTATTTTAATCCAATTAAAATAACAGGGAGCAAAATGCCTTTAATAACAGCAAGAATATACAATTATTTACATCACTAAAATACAGAAGAAACAGTTGAATCATCTAAAGTCCGTTGCAAACGATCTATAGATAGTTCAACTCCTCCTGATCACTACCAAGCGGAAGTGTCCCTAAGACACTGGCTGCATTGCGCTGAATTTCGCAGCTTATGCGTTGACCGAGATAAACGCCATCTCTCGGATCACACGTCGCATAGACCAGACGATAAATGATTTTTGTGAAATTAACAAACATACCTTCATGTTGCTCGCCTGTTGGGGGGTCCAGATTATACCCATACACAAGTAACGTCCTGACAGTCTCCGAGGCAGTGTCTCGATTGGCTTTCTTGATTGCTTCGTCCACTTTAGGGTACGGCACCAAGTGGGGGGAACGGTGCATTTCTGGATCCTACGAATGGAGATTATCGTTGAAACTCTAAACTGTTTATTTATCGAGGGTAACATAACAGCCGGTTTCCATTGAAACGGAAGGGAGGAGAAGAGAGATTGTGGAAATTCAGCCTATAGAAGATATTGTGTAATAGACGTCAAAATCACATCACGTCATCTACGAGTCATTACTATTGGTTGATTTCACTCATCTATTCTCCGCTCTGCTCTGGTGGAACCCGGCTCTAATTTAGCGCAAGAAAAGTATTTATAACGAAAACTGAGTCATTTGGAATCACATTTTCGAGTGTCGTAAAACTATGGTTAGGTTTCCTATATAACAAAGCAGATTAGGACTGGTAAAATTTCCCTCATTCATTTACTAACATTGTAGATTTAATCACATATTCTTAGGCTGGCTCTGCGTTTGTAGATAGAAAGCTTAATGAATATTGTTTTATGATTCTATATAAAAATAAATATAAAACAACAAATTAATAAATAAATATTTTATTTCAGACAACTTAATAAAGCTAAAAATAAAAACTAAAACACACGGGAAATAAAATAAAAAGAAGAACTATTAAAATACAATGAAAAAAAAAATCTATGTCACATATAATTTTATAGAAGAACAACTAAGTTCTTCTAACTAGTCGGTAACTAAGTTAAAAAATATCAAACATATAAAATAGAAAAATCTTTAAATAATAAGATGTCTTCATGACGGAACATTAGACACATCATGCTGTGACCCTCACACCTAGTAAATAGGCAATATTAGGTTTGAGAGTCACAGCGGATGGATCTAAGATTGTGCTCGGCCACCTCCATACGTATAGCATCCGCAATCGACACAGGCTCGAATCGATATCGAGAATACACTAAATCGTCTATGCTGAAGTGAACAAGCTTCCCGACACAGTCACGGAGGCTCCTAGCTTCATTATTTTTAAGAAAATAATAAAACGCTGGCTTATTGAGCAAAACTTCTATAATTACGAAAAACTTATAGATATTGATTATTTATTTTGTATAATTTAATGTTTAGTATAGTAGTTTTCATTTTTTAATTAATTAAATAAATATAAATTTATTTTATTTGCATTGTATATGTTAAAAAGGATATATGTTGACGACCTTCGTGGTGCAGTGGGCGAATAGCCGGCTGAGACGCAGAGGTAGCGGGTTCGATTCCCGCCGCGGAACAAATGTTTGCATGATCTATAGATATTTATTCCGGGTCTAGTTGTTTCTCTATATTATATTATAAGTATGTATTTACAAAAAAAAATTATATAAGTATTCTATCAGTTATCTGCTTCCCATAGTACAAGCTCTGCTTAGTTTGGGGTTAGATTGCGCTGTGTGAAATGTCCAGCAATATTTATTAGGTATTTATTAATTTATAACGAATAATATCAACAAATTACTATTATGACTTCATTGGAGGGAACATCTAGAATCTAACGAAAAAACACACATAAGCTATTGATATGATATTAGGTAGCAAGCGAAGAAAGATCGAATATATTGTGGGGAAAAAATATCAAAAAATTGTCCAAAAATGCGCTATTTCAGTGCGGAATGAGAGAGAGAGAAACGTAAGGGCGAAGAGATAGTAGATACGTGCTTTGTTATATACGACATTAAACGAAAACACGGGTAGGTATAACGACCAGTAATGTTGGAAATAGATTTATTCATATTCGGTTTCATAAAAATGCGGTTTATCGGCGTCACCTTTGTGACGATGGCGCTCAGTCAGTTTACCAAGTACCTAGCACTACCTACTTACATGATGATGATTTGTTTACCTATTTTAGTTTGAAAATTAAAAAAAAACTGTGGTAATAAATTAAAAAAACCCTATTTTTCAAAAATTAGTCAATCCGTTTGTTTCATTTAATATCGTATACAACAAAACACGTAGTTGCTAAAATTTCGTCATCGCGTGTCATCTGTGTAATGTAAAATGTATACCTCATTAAGTCCATAGGTCCAGCCTTGTTGGATCCGTTCGCGCGCCCACAGGTTGTGCGTGTTCTCTGCTAGCTGATCCACCAGCTCGTCCATCTTCGGTGTCAGGGTGACAGCACTCAGATCGAGCGGCGCTGGCTTGTAGCCGTTCGACTGAAAAAAAAAATGTCTTTGTAGTATTTATTCAACTTTTGCGATCAACAACATAGTGGTTTTTATTGCATACTGGCACCCGTCTGCAACTTTACCCTACTTCTTTTATGTATCTACCAAATTGCATCGATACAAAAGACAAGGTCCACCAATCCAGAGGCAATTGCCATACAAAATTAGCAATTATGTATTTTTAAATTTGTCAACTGTTTCTATGGGGTTTCCCATTTTTTTCTTTTAAACCACCCCTGTATTAGAGTTTTATGTTGTTTGTGGGGAATGTTGTCAGCGTCGCCTATTGACACCAGCAATACCCGGGGTATTGTAGATGCGTTCCCTACCCTGTAGAAACCTTTTAACATTTATCATTAAGCGTGCCATGTCGTAGCCTAACGGGAAAACCTCAGATGGTAACTCATCCTACATCTTGCAAGTATGGGATAGAAAAGCTCGCGTGAAGCGTGTGGTGCGCGATACACACTTGTCGAGTTTGTGTTTTATAAAAATACTAGCTAGCTTTGTGGGATAAAAAGGAGCCTATGTGTTAATCCAGGTTATAATCTATGTACATACAATATTTCATCGAACTCGGTTCAGCCGTTATGACGTGATTGAGTAACAAACAAACAAACAAATAAACAAATATCCAAACTTTCGCATTTATAATATTAGTGTGATAAAGATAAATCTGTGGAATATGGACCCGCTAATTATTTCATGTTTGATTCGATTAAATTGACACAAATGCAAGCAATTTTTTAGTTTAAAAGCTAGACACGAAAGCTAGATGGCGTCTTAGGATGTTTATCTGCTTTTTGTTAGAACACGTTTAGTTTACCTGCATAAAAGGCTCGTTGGGCAGACGCACGTTGCGGATACGCGCCGGAGGCTTGTCCAGGGTGATGTAGTAACCGAGCGCCAAGATTGTCCTACAACATAAATACCTCATTACTTCAATTCTCTGAAGCACTATACCGTTCAGAAGTAAATACTATGTGTTTTGTTATGTAAGACATTAAATGAAAACACAGGTGGCTATTGGTTATTATTGCTGTAAAAGAAGTATTTTTTCAAATCCATTACCCTAGATTTTTTTTTTATTTTCAAACTACCTTAATATCAAATATTAAAATATCAATGAAACAGTCTGTATGAAATAGGTAAACAAATCATATTATCATGTAAGTAGGCAACTGTAAACTGACTAAGCGGCATCGTCGCAAAGACGCCGCCGATTTACGTTAATTTGTTTTTATTGGACTTAAAAGCTACAAGGTTTAAACTAAAAATAAAAACTGTACTCACAAAGACCTTTGCTAAGACGTGCCACTAGACCCACTAGTCCCGCTTTGTTTTTTTATTCTTCTTGAACCCCAATATCTCAACAATAATAATTCTTTCAATAATTCAATAATAATAATTCATTCATTCAGTCATACCAAAATTGTGCCATCACACCTATACACCAAATTTTACGATAATCGGATAAATGCTTCGAAAGTTATCCTCGGACAAACAAACATACATTCATACATACATACGTACAACGCCGATTTATCCAAGTTGATTTAGAGATCTCGCTTCGCTCGATCAAATATTCAAGCTACCAAGCGATTAATACGATTCCAGATATTTGTTTTAAATTAGTGTCGTCATAACAAAACAGGTTGTATAACTTTCCCTGATTTTATTTAAAAAATAACAATTACTTTGTATGGTAAACTATTCAATTCATAGTCGTGTGCTTAATTATTTATTATAGTATTTTTTACAACAATCAAATAGTTGAAAATGTTAAATACTAACTTCAGCGTCTGTACAGCAAGTTGGATATCATATCGTTTCTCGGCGGCCGGCAGTCGCTCGAACGGAACCAAGCACGGGTGGATTTTATGGAGGTCATCGCGCTGCTCTCCATACATCCATCCAGCTTCGATCTATATGCCAAAAATAAAGATATAATAACGAGCTTCCGCCCTCGCTTCGGACGCGTGGTTTGTCAATAAAAGTAGCAGTCTCAAACCATAATACATCTTTATACCAAATTTCATCGAAATCGGTCTAGCCGTTTAGACATGAAAACGTAACAAACATCCATACAGAGCTACTTTCGAATTTATAATATTACGCTAGGATTCCTTGACGTAAGGCCGTAGGTTAAATCTTGCAGATCACTCAAAAGGATATCTATAACGAATTAAAGCAGTACCAACTTAAACTATAAAAGAGTAAGAATTAAACTGTCTTTAACCGAAAGATCGTTGTATACACTCTTTAGTCACTTACCTTATTCATAGCCCACATCTCGTGAATATTCTCAGCTAGTTTGTCTCTGATTTGTTCGATGTAGGTCGACAACGTGATCTGAAATCAGGAGAGAAATGGTTGTGAATATCTTTAGAAGAAACTAACAATGAACTGTATGGAGGAAATAAGAGGGTAGGCCCAAATTATTGGTTTGTGATAACATATATTTTTTACTTGTAAGTTTTCCAAACAGAAACATGACGCATCACTCTAATATTACAAGAAAAACTTCAAACAGCACAAGTTCTAAATGGCCCTCTTAACCTCTAGCAAAATGACCCAGATTGTCCCTTTCGCAAAATGTCCGTTAATTTAACCTTTACTAGGTTATTACTCTAACCGTGTCAATTTCGCCTGAATTATGGCAGGTTATGGCATACTAAAAGATCTAAATAAGTGTCCTTATACGAAAACCCTTCCCAGTTTTAAAATGACCCATTTCCAAAATATTGCACCATTTAGAAGTTTTTTTATTCAAATAATATCCCTTGGTTTCAAAATGTCCCCTTTTCAAAGCATCTACCCAATATATAACGTCCGCAACTTGATTTCTACCGCAACTATAACTCTTTTTTCAAAAATAACCCTTTTACTTAATGCCTCATGGGTTCAAAATGGTATCGACACGACGGCTGTATCGTCCTGCACGAGTGAAGGGCCAGCTAGCGCGCGCTTGTTGAGGTTCCGAAGTAAAAGTAAGGCTATAAGGCCAGAACTTGTTGAGGGAGGAGGGATTCTACTAGAGGCGAGTGGTTGCCAACTTTACATTCCCAGTTATTTCGTTCAGATTCAAAACGTCCCTTTCCCAAAATATTCCTTAATTTGAACCTTACAGAATAATGAGGCTTACCGCAACAGTATCGACGGGTGTTGGCACGAAGGCTGTATCGTCCTGCACGAGCGGAGGGCCGGCTAGCGCGCGCTTGTTGAGGTTCCCGAAGTAGAAGCAAGGCTCCAAGGCCAGCACTTGTTGAGGGAGGAGGGATTCCACTAGAGGCGAGTAGGTTTCCGGTGCAGCGTAGCGTAGGCGGCCGTGTTCGCCGCCCAGGAGGAAACGACAACTGACGGAAAAAATTATGAATAAACATCATTATCATCAAACTATAGCAGTCCATAGGACGTACTTATCCCCCATAAACAAAATAACACAGCAAAAGAACCATGAGCTGTATTAACGCTTTAAACGATTTCTTCCAGACAACCTTTGGGCGGAGAGGAATTTTGTTATGACTAAGATACCGGTAGAGGGAAACACTTTTGTTGTCAATCTATCTATCCAGGCTCCAGCACCCACTGTTGGGTATAGGCCTCCTCTCTATGTCGCCAGTCAAATCGGTCTTGAGCAAGTCTTATCCATTGCTGTCCAACTTCCGTTACGAGATCGTCAGACCATTGAGTCGGTGGTCAGCCCTGCAGTCGACGCCTATCCTTTGGCCACCACTCTGTGACTGCCTTGCCATATAAGAAAAAAATGATTAGTTTCAGACATGTCTCTAATTGATTCTAGACCTCGGCGTGACTATTTTGGGGTTATTAAAAATGGGGTTTTTGGGTTAATACTAAGTTGGCAGGTTGAAATGGTACATTACCCCGTACTTAATAAATAACCGTTAAGTTTCGAGAGACGAATAGATAATGTTCCGTGATGCATTTCAGATAAAAATAATGTCGAGAGTTTAAAAAAAAAAAAATAAAACACTTGAGTCGAGTTTTAAAATCAATGCTGAAAAGATAAAACTAATATATATGACCCTTCAAATTTGCTGATATTACGAAATTGGATATTTTAAAACAAGTGTTAGAGCTTACATGTGAAACCCATAAAAATAAGGATTTATGATCGTTTGTCCATGGAGTTGACAGTTTGAAGCATTCACTTTTACTCTTAAATCCATTTGTCTCAAGTATGTAGATTTTGTTAGATAAACATGGGACCTTTAATTTTTTATACAGTTGGGGAACGCTACTATCAAAGAGGGCGTGGTTTCAGAAAATTAACCAATAGTAGGAGATTACGCATTGAGGTGGGTGTCAAATTCACTCCGTGAAAAAAATATGATGGGTTTGGCAGATTCTATTAAGGGACGTGGGAGAATTTCAGTTCTCTAAAACAACGCGCGCGCAACAGTCCACAGATACTTGGGCCTTGAATTAAATCAAGTTATAATATATATGTAGAATCAGTGTTTGTCTTTGTCTGTTCATAAAGAAAAAAAAAAAAAGGAAAAGTGTTAAATATAAAATTAAATTCAGTGCTTCGTCCGAGCGGGTCAGCGTTTCTGAAAGCTAAGTAATTTAGAGCGAGAATTCCGAATATCTAGTATATTAGGGCATAGTTTTGATACTAAGTAATTTAGAGCGAGAATTCCGAATATCTAAGTAATTTAGAGCGAGAATTTCGAATATCTAAGTAATTTAGAGCGAGAATTCCGAATATCTAGTATATTAGGGCATAGTTTTGATACTAAGTAATTTAGAGCGAGAATTCCGAATATCTAGTATATTAGGGCATAGTTTTGATACTAAGTAATTTAGAGCGATAATTCCGAATATCTAAGTAATTTAGAGTGAGAATTTCGAATGACTAAGTAGCTTAGAGCGAGAATTTTGAATGACTAAGTATTTTAGTGCATAGTTGTGAGCCTAATTATTATTTAGGGCAAGAATTCCAAATAATTAAGTACTTTGGAGCAATGAGTCCTTTACTTAAGTAATTCTTAGGTAAAAGATTACGGATAATTATGTTCCACAACTTTACATCGCAGATTAGTGTTTCTGGTTTGAATCCAGACATATTTGACTTCTACAAGTTACAGGCTAAGCCGTTAATTCATCTCAATTATTAATTTATTCCACCTTGTTATTTTGTGGACTTAATATAGATGATTCGATTCAATACATTTACAGTGCTCTTTGAAAATAATAATTATGAATACGTATTAAGAGATTAATTGATCTATTGATTAATAATCATACTTTCAACTTTCACCGTTGGGATTGAAATATAATAATGAATATATCTGTATTTAATGCATTAGTAAATGCTAAAATACCACCATAATTTAGGCTTCAACTCTAAGAACACTTTAGTTTGATTTCTTTAATTGGTTACAATTATTAAACAATTTACTACGAGAATCTACCGACCCTGATGGTTATTTTAAAATGACTGCAAATACAAAATGACGTAATTAAAATGACTGGACTTGACCATTATGTACTTGAATTACAAATATCCACTATTCAATGGAATAGAAATAATTAAATTCCAATTGGCAATAATGACAAAGTTTCATTTTGAAAATGGGAAATGAGGATTTTATTTGTCTATATTGAACTGCAATCTGCGTAACTTATGTTAAAACCATTTATTATCATATTTGAAAGGCAAGAAGATTCACAAACCATACACACCCATCATTAACTTGATGAAACATAAAAACACAACTACAGAGATGAATAAATGAATCCTGAGGGATTACATAATACACTGTAAATTATATATGTTATCTATGTATTCTCGTTAAGTGCGTAGAGCGGGTTTGCGACTTGGTCTTAGGGGTCCCGTTAATTGTCTGAAATTTTCGGTTGAAATGCAGGTCCAAGCAGCGCGTATTCACCTGACGAATCATATCTATATATGTACAAATGAAATACCAAGCCAGATCCCATAATAACAATGGTTGGCTCTGACGAACTGAATAAACATCTCTGCACATCTATTGGTAAAACCAACTATAAAAAAACGTATCATAAATTACACACACTTGCCGAATTATATTGTCAGGGATACACATGTCAACGGCGTGTATGATATTCCTATCATACACGACACCCCATTTATCTTCAAAATGCTAAATGCATTCGCAAAAATTGCGCAACGTGGGAGAAGTCCAAAGCGACTGATTTATCTTGGGTCATGTTATTGTTAATGGATGAAAAAGGTCACTAGCCTGCGATAACTGAGAATTTGCAAACATCTATTCACACATTACACACCTTACAATTGCACGCATGCATGCATGTTGAGTTATGTTAGCTATAAGACGTGAATCTTCTTGACTGCCAAGCGTAATAATTTATCATATGCAAATGCGTAATTTTAGGGATAGAAACGAACAATTGATCTAGCATAATTACTATGCTAAAGAACTGCGTAATTACCACAGGACTACATAAGCTTATGAACTCCGTATACATTGGGCCTTTGAAATCAACATTTCCTGAAGCATAAATATACACTCAATACATACTAAAAGTACTTGACTTTGACAGTTGTCTTAATGTTAAGAAAATTTACCAGACAGATTAACTAATAACTCGAGATATTTATTTAAAGATGAAATGAAAATAGCATCCTTTATTAATTAGAGTTACTACGTGTTTAAGCTTAGTTAGACGGAATTTTTGCATTGTTTTTTTTAACCCAACAGGATTTGCAACAGTATCGTGGAATTCGAGAAATGCATTCAATAATCTGCGTGTATGGGGTAAGTTGTAGATATATAGATCAGTACCTTTATGACGTCAGCACAATGTCCATTGTTGTTTTTTTTGGGGTATTTACAGGAATTTTCTTCGAGGAAATTACGTTAACTTTTCCAGATTATATCTAGACGGTCACAAGCCATTATTCAATCACGCGCCAAAACATCGTTCTATCTACTATAAATTATAAAATACTTTATTTTTATTCATCGCTATATTATTACCAAACTCGGCTATCAATTACCAATTTACATTATACATTACTCATACTATTAATCAATCAAGCAACAACATACAATCAACAAACAAACATACAAGAGGGGGGGGGGGGGTCGTTTCAAGGTGCACTGTGGTCGAATTTCGACAGTCACTCATTGTAGTTTTTCTTTATTATTGCATCCGCCTCTTTTCTCCATATCAACTTTAACTATGCCAAATCTAACACTCTTACGTGCGCGCACTAAGCTTAAAAAGGGGTACAAAGTTTTCTCTTCACGTACTTATGTGCACGGTTTTCAGGTTAATATTAAGGTTATATGTACTTACATTGTAGTAAATATAAAATATATTTAAAAAAATATACTCAACATAATTACGCGAAGCGACCACTCGCGGTTTCGCACGCGTGGTTTGTCAATAAAACATTACCCCCCTTCTGCGCAGTCGGGTTAAAAGTATGTCTCAATCCCAGTCATAATCTCGCATAACGAGAAGACGTTACCAACAAACAGACAGAGAGAGGTACAGAGTTAGTTTCGAATTTATAATATTAGTATAGATAGAGGGTTATCAGTGCAGATTGGTGTAAATGGCGCTGGTTTTTGACTTTCTTAGTAAATTGTCACGACGTTACGACATCAAACTTGAACCGTTAAAGCATCAAATGGACCATTTGTTTGATCAATGTCAAAGTTCTATAAAAAAAAGTTTAAATCTACTGTCATCCTCATCATCATCACATCAGCCATAGGACGCCAACCGCTGAACATAGGCATCCTCCATAGATTTTCAGAGCGACCGATCTTGTGCGACCTGCACCCAACGGCTCCCAGCAACCTTTATCCAGATTGTCTTTCCATCTAGTGGGAGGCCGTCCTAAGTTGCGCTTTTCAATGCGTGGTCTCCACCCGAGAACCTTCCTGCCCCAACGGCCGAGCGACGGTGACTAACCTCAGTTTGCTGGAACAGCTGATAGCAGGGAAGAACATGCCTTCTAAGTTGAAGTTTGTGAACGAGCCAGTAACCCTTACGCCGTTGAACATAAAGTTGATAATCGGCACGTTCAGATCTAGAGCGCAGCCGATTACATCACCTGCAAAACAATAATTGTAATGTTACTATTTTTTTGACGACCTCCGTGGCGCAGTGGGCGAACAGCCGGCTGAGACGCAGGAGGTAGCGGTTTCGATTCCCGCTGCGGAACAAATGTTTGCATGATCTACATATATTTGTTTCGGGTCTGGATGTTTTTCTATATATTCTAAGTATGTATTTACAAAAAAAAAGTATATAAGTATTCTATCAGTTATCTGGTTCCCATAGTACAAGTTTTGCTTAGTTTGGGGCTAGATAGCGCTGTGTGAAATGTCCAGTTATATTTATTTTTATTTATTTCAAACTTGCAACATAATTAAATGAATACATAAAAATCACACTAATATTATTTAAGTTTGGAAGTTTGTTTATTTATTTGTTTGTTTGTTACTCAATCACGTCGTAACGGCTGAGCCGATTTTTTTATACGGTTTTTTCGAAATTTGGTATATACGTAGATTATAAAATGGATTACCACACAGGCTACCTTTTATCCCAAAAATCAGTTCCCATGGGATAAAAATGGGGTGTCAAGTCGCAACACAGAGTTTATTTCTAGGTACACCTACACATTTAGTAGTGTAACGCGTCCGAAGTTACGGGCTACAGTTAGTTCTTTATAAATAAATAAATATTGCTAGAAATTTCACACAGCAGTGTTATCTAGCCCCAAACTAAGCAAAGCTTGTACTATGGGAACCACATAACTGATAGAATACTTATATACTTTTTGCAAAAAAGAATCTGTATATAGGCGAACTTAATGCTAGATAGCATTCTCTATCAGTTAACCTTTGAAATAATGAGCTTGCAACGTGAATTCACATAATACCAGCGCTACAGTAGCTATATGTTACAGTGGCACACCGCTGAGTGACGACCTATTTTGTAGTCTTGTATTTGGTATAAATATAACTGTTGTATTCATAGAATGTAAAAAAGGACACAAAATAAATATTTTTCTATTTCTATTTAATTCAAAAACATGTTAACTTCTATGCAAAAAGTGGGCATGTATCAAACGTATGTTGAGGTTTTGCCTTGTGAGATATCTTCTCTGTGAACTGAGTAAGAGATTCGAGTACGTCCATCATGGAAATTAATATAGTCGAGAGCTATATTGTTTTTTTAACTAGCCTACATTTTCCCACTGCTGGGCAAAGACCTCCCTCAACTCCTTCCACCTAACACGATCCTTGGCAGATTTCCACCATTCCTTCTCAAATCAATTGATGTCGTCGCGCCAACGCTTTCGCGGCTGACCCCGCTATATTGTTCCCAGTATCCCACTGCTGGGCAAAGACATCTCCCCAATCTTTCCAGACACTTCTTTCAAGTGCCAAGATGGTCCAATCTATTCGGAAATTAGTTTGCTGGTCCTTAAATTATTTAGCTATATTATCGTCCCTATATTTTGTAGCTATATTGTTTATTATTGTTATTTTCATAACAAAAATAGTTTCCAAAGTTAAAACTTTCCGAGTAAAAAAATTTGCTTTAAAGTTTTTAGACCTTACCTTTCCTAATATAAGGTTCTTCTGCATGGGTTCTATTGACAGGTGTCTTGCGTCCTCCAGACCACAAGTAGGCACCATCAAAGCCGAAGGAATAGAGGTCATCCCCCACTCCGTTACCGCCCCATTTCTCACCACCACCCGGATATGGGACATAGCTGTAAAGATATTGGAATAATTAGGTCAAAATACTAAGTCTTGAGGCGGTACAATTTTTGTTATATTCGAAATATCAGTACTCCAGATCAGTAGTAGGTACTATTGAGTAGTACAACTGGTAGTACAAACGATACAGCATTGTATTTCTAGTAATACTACCAAAATACAAGCAAATTCACTAGGGTTTTGATAAAGATTACAACGTTGAAGTTCAACTGGTAGTACGAAATAAATATTTTATTTCTAGTGTTTATCATTTATTTCGACATGGTTTCATTTTGTACAACCAGTATTCAGTTGCCGATGCCATATATAGGGACAAGCTATTATTTGTACTACCAGTTGAACTACACATCTGGAGCAAAATAACTACATTTAAGTTTTTCTATGCTTCATACATTTCGAAATCTAAAGGTTATATTGCACAAAATAGCAGCACAAAATAGAGTAATTGCATGTGCAGTGACGGCAGTCAAACTAAACCATTAAGGCCTAGATGGCCGGATAGCTCGCCAGTCTTCAAGCTATTCTGCGAACATTTCTAACAAGGTATGTACAAATAGCTGCTGCCCGCGACTTTACACGCGTGGTTTGCCAATATAAACATTGCCCTCTTTCTGCACAGTCGGATAAAAAGTAGCCTAAGTCACAATCCCGGTTATAATCTATCAGTATACCAAATTTCATCGAAATCGGTCCAGCTGTTTTTTTCATAAAAACGTAACAAACAGAGAGACAGAGTTACTTTCGAATTTATAATATTAGTATGGATGTACAACGGTCTTGACAAACAGTTTTTTTTATTGTTGATAGTCAATCGCTTGACCACTACCTCACCTGATGGTAAGTGATGGCGAGATCGAAGATGAAGCACGCTTGCTTAAAAAGAACCTGTTTACTCTGGACTTAAAGAATCCAAGACTCCGACTCCTAAAATATTGGACAGTAATAACTCACCCAGTAGCGTTGGCCCATCCAATTCTCAAATGCGGCATCATATGCGTGGTCTTCTCGATGTGGTCCATCGTCACTTCGAAATACCATTTACGGTACACAGCCGAGCCTTCTACGCGACCCACGAATATGTTTGGACGGACGCTGAAAACAAACGCATTTAACTTAGAAAGTTGTTTTTGGATGTCTTAAAATATAAAAAGTTACTTTTAACACACTTGGGCATATGGCATTAACTGTTAAGGTGAACCTCCACCAAACGAAAGTTGCCAACTTTTGTATTATCAACACCTACCTGTTCGTGGCAAAAGTTTCTGTGATTACGATAAGGTGTCAACAAAAGTTGTAAACATTTTACTGTTTCTGTTATTGACGGTAAACATTAAAGAAACACGCGTGTTATTCTTCATCTTCCTGCCCTTCTCCCATGTTACGCGAAGTCGGCACAACATGTATTCCTTCTCCACATCTCTCGATCAGAAAAGTAACACGCGTGTTGCCGATATTTAAATGTTCTGTGTATATCAGTTGTCAACATAAAATGTTACTCAAATTGTTGACAACTTATCATTTAAGTGGGAAGACACAAAAGCTGGTAACTTTCTGAAGAGTTGCAAACTGTTGCGAACAATTTCGGTAGATACCTCGCAGTCGAATTGCCTTAAGCTAAAGCTGCAGTACCACAAGTGCTGCAGGAGTTTATAGATGACGGTGACTTAACATCAGGAGGTCCATCAGCTTGTGTGTCTACAAGTTTAATATTAACACAATTACCTAACAAAACAATACCTGATGGTTCTTACCTGGAAACATGATCAACCAACTGAGTCTGTAGCAGTAGATTCTTGCCGGGCAGTAGATAGTCACAGATGTTGTTCTGAGAAGACCTGACCGCGACGCCATTACCCACGCAAAGGGAACATAGCACGTCCAGTACTTTGGGATCGCGACCGTGCTTCTCTAGTAGCGAGATAATCACTTTTATGTGTTCATCCTGTGGAAAATAATAAAATTAGTTACCTAATTAATCATATCGTCTACCCATCTCGCTGCCAGACGTCCTAATTTTCTATAGCCACTAGGCATAGGAACGATTGCTATTTTAAAATAATTTGCATATGATCATATGATTATTTTTTATCATTGCTATTTCACATGTGAAAAATCATAAGCAGCGGAAACGGATCATTAAAAAGAACAACCAGCCTTGTTTCTTACCTTTCTTTTCTGGCTCGGTTGCGAAGAAACATGCAGTAAAGTTGATGTTGCAAAGTGATCCTTGTGATTTTAATGATTTTTTTTTAATTTTATTTGATTAGATCTTTTCTGCCCCAACGGCCGGCAGTTCCCTGAGCTATGTGCAGTACTCACTCGCATCATATTCAACGCCTCGGGCGAGTCAATCAGCACGCAATGTAACACGTCCAACATTCCCGTGCCTTCCCCCGAAGCTTGAGAGCCAAGACGTGAGAATAGCCAGTTCAGTCGGTTGGAGTTTGCAAACTGAGCACAGTTGGTGTGGTTGCCTTTGATGATGGCGGCTGTGAAGGAAAAACTGTCGTTAGTTTCGACGACAACAGCAAATAAAAGTTAGCGATAGCGACAAAGGTAGTTTTTGTGTATTTAGTAAGAAAAATATTCTCCTCTCGCAACTAGTTGCCAACAAAGAGTAAAAAATTCTCAATCGCAAGTGGTTATGAAACTCAGTTGCCAAGGCGGCTGACAGGTCACTATTGTTGGTGTTGCCTAAGTTTTTCATCATGCACGGGGCAAAAAGAAATCCTAAATTTTATAGACGTAATGTGAATGGTTAAAGAATGGAAGAAAATCGTTGTTTGTTGTTGGAGATAACAAACAATAACTAAAATCTAGGTCTCTTCAATGTTAAGAGTAGATATGCAGTAGTCACGTTCATCGTCCTGAACCCCAAATCTGAAAAGTAGGATTCCCTGTGTCTGAGGTTTCAAGAATTATGACCATGGACCAGATTAAATTTATTCGAGCAGGAAAGACCTCTCGCGTTTACCGTAGAAAAAACTTATGTTCGACCATTAGAGCTAACACGCGTAACGTGACACAATTGTTCGACTCGTTTTCTCGTGCGAAATAAAGATATCTCGATTTAGATTTATATCCACCTGTGCTAATAATATGCGCATCAGTATTTAAACGAATTTGGGCACTGCTCTGCGAGTATTTGGACGTCGTACTTTTTGAAGACGAGATACCGAAATACGACGTAGAGTGAAGTTTTATGACAACAAAAAGAGTGGCGGCGAATGACGACAAACTTCTCTATCGGCGTGCGTCTTAGAGAAAACGAGATATTAGTAGACATCGACAACATTTCTCGCGTCATGTGTGACATATCTCACGGGGCGTAAGCTAGCCCAGCTGAAGTAGCGTTGTAAAGAAATCCTTACCCAAAAGCTGGTACAGATATCCAGAGATCATCTCCCAACTCTGACCCGATTCATCACCCGCCAGGAACCCAGCCAGGAATCCTTGCGAAGTGATCACGTTGATCTTATCGATCGCCTCGAGGATCAAGTTCAGGATACCCTCCTCTTGGAACAAATCCTGACGATTTCGAAGGGCTCGGAACCTGTTCTGTTTCTCTTCGTGTTCTGTTGGTGGAGAATTATAGTGAGTATTCTAAGGCTCCATACCAGAACTTAACTCAAATCTAAATCATGACACATACATAGATTTTTGACAGGGTTTTCATTGGAAGCTGTCGAAAAATTTACGTTGGAGCCCCGATTCACGTTTGAGCACAGTTCTACTGAAGGTTGGTTCTGTGAGCAGCTGATCAGCAGTCTACGATTGGATCTTCCAGTCTGAAATTGTGCGTCCTACTACTTTGTTACGTCAGAGCCAAACAGTATCTTACTATACGTAAATTTCAAGTTGTCGAAATAGAAGGGCACGCAATTTTACCTTGGAATATCTCAATGTACATTACCAGGCAATAAATAATACACATCATAAATTATATAACATTTTTATGGGCGATAGTTTATTTCTTAAACTCGTCGTGAATTATTTATGAACTAGTCCTATACAACACTCGAGCTTTAGAAAAATAGTATTGGCAATAATCGCCTACCTTTTTTGTCAAAGTGTTCTATGTATTTCCTGGTACTGTATGTATGAGGGTATGGAATAATGTTTCATCTACTTGGACGAATTCGATTATGTTATCTAAGGCGTTTTTAACTCGCAGGTTACTCATAAAGGTATATGTATGTTTGTTTCTCTGTATGTATGTAAAAAAAGTATGATAATGGGGGCAAATACGTTGACAAAAATTAAACTAAATGTAAGATTGACAGCACTAATAACCTGTTAAACTATCATGGTTAAGAATACTATATTTAGAAACACTCTTTCCGTATGCATCAAAAAAGGATAACAATTGATAATAAATTTTAGTGATGACAACCCTAAATTTTGTTTAATTTGTGCCAAAAGATTTTCCCCCAATAAAGCTCTAACGGTTTTTATGTTTTCAAACAATATAAATCCTTGAGCTGAGAACAATCTCAGTTTCATAGCAAATCTCGATCACTAATTTAACGATTGACCTATGGTTCTACCCTATACATAGCTCTCATGAAAAATTCAAGATATTTCTAAAACTTCAAAAAGCAACTACAAGTTCTATATTTTTCCATAAGTTTCAATCAACCGTACTTTCCTGCCATGAAGTTTTCGGCACTAAATGGTTGGTATTCCGAATTTGCTGCCAAAAAGTATTCACCGTCATGCATTACTATATTTTGGTAGTGTAGTATGGTAACATGCGGAGTTTAATGGTTCTACTTGCATGTTATACCTCGTAAACTTCGAGCCTGTCCTAAGTAGTTTTGCAGTGGGGCAAAGAACATAAAATTAGACGGATTTTGTAAAAAAAATTCACGAATTGCTGCATTTAAATACATCAGACAACACATAGTGTAATAAACTTTAGCGTTATTAGTATACATTCTAAGCAATTACTAATCCATAAGTAAAGTATGGAGATACTTAGTCGTATTTTCAAAGGATCTACGAGTTTCCATGAAAATAGCTTTTGTGTTTCTGTTATGTGTTTTAAAATTCAAAATTATAGATAAGTACTACTTGAATTGATCATTTTTTTAAAGATTTTTAATGATTTATTTCTTAATTATAACTAAAACTTAATTAGAACTAAGTGTTAGTTATTTTTCTTTCAATGATAACTATCTAACTCAATATCACACTGTGGTTCTTTCTGCGTACAGAAAAAAATTTAGAAATATATTTACGTTATGATCTATTTAAAATGTTTTAATAATTCTAAACAAATGCCTTTTGTTAACTTATTTGAAGAAGATCACCTTATTATAATCACAATATTTAAGGCGAACGAGAATGAATATTGCGTAATATTGAAACTCACCCATATCTTCATCAGGTTGTGCGAAGTAATTGATGAGATCTTCAAGGCACATCACCATTTCTCCAAGGTTCACTGATGCGAAGAACATCGAGTGTCGACGGTTCTCTTGAAGGGTTTCTAGGCCACTAGAAGAAGTGAAGAGATTTTGAAAATTACAAGATTAAAATTTTTATATAGATATGTCACACCAATATTGATTGAATTAGTGGAACGATAAATCTAGCACCTATGTTCAAAATTGTTTATGACATCTTTTCTGGTTCCAATAAAAAGTTTATTAATATTTATTTATTTATATAATATCAATTTCTGTACAATTTTTTTCTGTGCATAAATAATTCATTCATGGTTTTTAGGTTACTTAAAAAAATGGTAAGGAATTTTTAAAACACGCGTTAAACCGTGTTTAACTTTTCTGTGGTAACAAGGTGTATGTTTATTTAAGCTTTGAAACTCACGTAATAAACTTGGTGAATAGCGAAGAACATTTTCTGATGACTCTAGCTGTCCTAGACTCCTCTTCTTGAGACCTGGAGAAGTCTAGACCGTCGTCCATTTTCCCTTCCTCGTGTAGTATAGCCTGTTTCTCTTCTACTTTACCAACGCCTTTCTTTTTAGTTTCGTACGACTGCAACAAAAAATAAAGTCACATAAACTCATTAAAAAAAATATATATAAAATTTAATCATTACTAAAAGAACGGTACCTAGGTTTCCACCAAAGGAAAAGCAGGCGCACGGCTCAGTACCATCCGTACCTAGTTGATATACCACCCATTCGCACACACCGTTTTCGTTCTACGTTCTTGATGCGTACAGTAAGGTATGGAACACTTTACTGTCGTCTGTTTTTCTTAAAGAATACAATCCGGGCTCTTTTATCTTGTTTCATCTTAGACCACATCATCGCATACCATCAGATGAGATTGTGGTTAAACGAAGATCTATTTAGTTAAAAAAAACCGAGCTATCGATGTTATTACGTACCGTTTTACCTTTACGCAAAGGAGTCTAAGCTACCCTACATCCCCACGTCCGAACACAACCCGCAGTGCGAGTTGAGACGCAGCGCGGAGAGGATCACTTTAATGAAGATGCACGAATTGACCATAAACTATTTTCCTTCGTAATATCAATAAAACGGTACGTGATAACACTAGTATTTATAATAACTAGTGGACTGGGTACAGTGGTTCGACTGCAATTCATAATTATTGCCGTCATGGCGTGACGGCATACGAGTCACATCTAATCAGAGTAAGACATTTTTTATAAAAAAAACAATACACATGCCGAAGACGGTATTAAACGTTGTTTATGTTAGTAAATATATTATTTAATTAAACAAATATAATAGGTCGCATCATGTAAAAAAGAACACTAGCGGTCAAGCTGTGCATAAGGCGATTTATTATTGGTATATTTGGTGGTATGAGGTGCGGCGCGGGGCGGACACGGGGCGGGCGCGGGGCGGGCGGGTCACGCGCCGGTGCTTGCCGGTGCGCTATCGGTCCATCAGTCGGCTATTGACATAGAACTTTCGTGCGCGAGTGTATCCGTGCGAAAACGCACCCCCTCTACTTTATTCCAGCGTTCTTATTACATAACGCGACCTATACCACTTTACCTTATAAGACAGCCACAAGTTAGTCTCAGAATGCTGCATTATAACGGTTGAGTCTCCGTATTTGATGATGGGCGCTCCAATTACTTCCAGATCCTTGTCTTCAAGCACTTGTTTCTGGTCGTCCTTTTCTTGGCGAAGGCAGAACGCGCAGGAGGAGGTCGTTGCTTCCTCTCTGTTCAATACATATTATGGATGTGAAACATAGGCAGTAGGTACAAATGTTACAAATTTATGCTGTTACCAAAATGTTCGGTAAACACTTTCATTTAAAGAATGCATGTAAATTGATAATAAGATTAAGGTCATAATCATTAAACTAATGTTGATTAAATTTTTAAAAAACAATTTGAATTTAGTTAAAGAATCAGAACAATTAACAAGTCAACCTAATTTAAAATATTTTAGACCCGATGTACTGAAGATATCTCAAGTAGCATTCTATTTACACGTCATTCATTGTAAGAGTTTAAGGCCGGTACAAATCATCGTCACGCGGTTTGCACTTATTAAAGAAAATAAAACAAATTGATTGACCTTTAAAAAGCGTTAAATGCGTGCAATGTCTATTATAATATGTAAATCTTGATGGATTTGACATCACCTAAATTGACAATTGTGGTAAATAATTTTTATTTGTTCAGATTAAATACCATCTGTCACTTGTCCCAAAAAATATAATACATTCCATACTATTGTAAATTGAACTCACCTGCTCACTAAATACAGTTCATTCTGGTCATTCACCCCCAGGTACCGTCCGGTGGTAATGTGCCGAATCCTCATAGGATGTAGCCAGTTGATAAACCCTCCCGCCCATTTCGTACGAGCCAGTTCTAGTCGCCACAGAGACCGGGCTTGAGACATCACTGAACCACCTTCGTACACTACAATACTGAAAGTGAACATACATGTTCATTAGTAAGATATCTTCTGAAGAAATTCAAAAGTCGACGTTTTCGTTCCTAGTCATTTTTTAAAGCTTTACATATCTCTATCGATTCAAGGCTTTAGTGCGCCTCATAAAGGTTTTATGGAAGATTGATGGAAGAGATTGATTTTAACATTAAGGCTGCCTATTGTATTGCCTTTTTTATTCTAGCTTAGTACCTATAAGTATTATAAGTATTAGGATTAAAACTTTAGCTTATTTTTATACCTAAGAATATGTAAACATATCCTTCAAAGTTCATCGCACTCCGTATCTTCGTAAATTTCGTTCAATCCAAAGATTGCCTGGAAGAGATCGCTTTTAGCGATAAAGCCGCCCATTGTATTGTTTTATTTCTTATAGCCTAGTACTTATTTCTTGTATTATTTCTGTTTGTGTGGTAATTCAATAAAAAGTTATCTATCTACCTATAGAGGCTCTTTACAGTTCGTTTTCTATGTTTATATAACCATAGTTCGAACCTACTACTCAATCCACAAAATTTGTCCCAGTGTTGCCAACCTGGAACCAGGCAATGTAAAAATCATATTCGAGGGCATTTTTTAGTTCCTGCGTTCACAAGTTATTCGTTTTTGTTGATTCTACGGGTGGTACCGGTGGTAGCTGACTTTGTAAAACATAACAAGGACATTTTGTCAAATAAATAAACAATTCTTTATTATTTTTACAAGAAAATATATATTATTTAAAAAATACAGAAATAGAGGACATGTACAAAGGCGAGCTTTACCCTAAGAAGAGCTTTCTTCCAGCAAACCTTTTCTAGGCACTACAGATTCCGTGCATTATTTAGCTATAGTATGGGTCATACCTAAGAGCCTGCAATAAAATTTTTTTTTCTATTGACGCAGCTAGAACTACTTGCAACGAGGCGCTGTAAAAATATGAGAAGCAATAGGTTAGCGTGGAATAGGATTGTCATGCGGAGGGGTGAAAGTCATGTGACTAGAAAAGTATTGGATATGAAAGTGGATGGATGTAGAAGTAGAGGAAGGCCAAAGAAGAAATGGATGGATTGTGTTAAGGACGATATGAGTAAGAACTAAAATAATAAGTAACGCTGGACATTTCACACAGCGCTATCTAGCTCCAAACTAAGCAACGCTTATATTATGAAACAATAATTGAATTTTTTTTTTATGTTTTGAATAATGAGATGAGGGCTGATTGAAGAATTAGAAAGAGGAATGCATGTATTGTCGACCTCACATAATGTGTTGAAAGGGGCAGGAAGACAAAAAATATAAGTGGCACTTACTTTTGGCCCCCTTCCTGGGACCAAGTGCTGGGTATAGTGAGACACTCGTCCCCCCCGTGGAAGAACCTGAGCACGTCTCCTCCGAACACGTACCCTACGTACTTCATGCGAGATATACCCGTGCCGTACGGCTGGACGGACCAGTGGGTCACGTGGAAGGACGCGTTTACTATCGATACTTCGTTTTCTTTCGTTGTGTGCTGGAATACAAGTTATTCATTTTAATAAGAGATTTTTATGTTATTTTAAAAGTTTCAGGACTAATTCGATACAAAAATGTAAGTAGCCTATACGGGATTTATAATAATCACGAAAGTTTCCTAAGGTGTCCTTCAGATGACGGCACAAGCCAATGACCTTGATGTTAAATGGATTCAACTGCCTATTACAATGGCATTGCCTCACAGGTTACGTCCAACTAGACTCAGGCACCACCTTCACGAGCGAGTGAATTGCGACGAGTCCGCTCTTTTATCGTCGGATAATATCCACGAGACGACGATAATCCGCCAGCGTATCATCGGATCGCAACGGATCGCTGCGGCTTTTATTTCCCTGTATCGGTATTCTGGAAACTGCACATCGTAAAGGTCTCTCACTTGAGTAATAAACTTCTCGATATCAAACATTTTTCCCAAATATCTGATTTTTTTAACGGTTAACACGCTTTAGCAATCAGGCAACGCAGGAATGGCGGACATTTGCGGCGAGTGCGCTGCGAGAACGCTGTCTCGTGAAGGGCGCGCGGCGAGTCATTAAAGTTTTGCTTGACATAGCCACTCGTCGTATGTCTGACTGTCATACGGGTCTGCAAGGGATCATCGAATCCACATCCTCCACCAACACCGCTACAACATCAACATCCACAGGGACCCTGGAAAGCTACTGCCACCAACCCAAAGTCCTACTCCGTTACTTCAAGGAGATAGGATGGCTGGGGTTAGGTTAGAAGGGGGAAATGAACAATACACCAATATTCGGGACGTCAGTGCAGATCTTTTATTCACCCCACCCTAAAGTTAGATTAGAATTAGCCACTCGCCGTTACGCCGCGGTTCTATCGCCGTGTCGAGACACTCTCATCAACTAATTATAGAATTACGTGACACGACGAGAACATTGTCGCGATTCACTCACTCGTGGAGGTGGCACCTTGGCCTGCATTAAATTGCATTGCGTCAGACACCATGAGACATTCAGGTGAAAAGTCTCATGCTTCTAATTTCAGGTTTTAAAATTGATTGTTGTTTTAATGGAATCCTGAGTAGCTAGTCTGAGTTTTGCGCGACACTTTAATACATTCTCGTAAGTGTTTTGCACAATTGTAACATGTAAACCGGCAACTTTCCTTTAACTTTCTTTACTTTTCTTTATCAGTTTCCGCGGCTAAAGGCCACCATTCACGCAGCGCGGCGCTCGGCTTCTCCGACAGCGAGTGCCGGCGCCGCCGGATTTATCCGCGAGCCGTATCCCGACCTTAAACCATAACTTTAACACGCAGATTTGTTCACGGACTTGTCATCAGCGACAAATCCAGCGGACGGGCGCGCGTGTGAATGGTGGCCTTATGTGTAAGCTGCTCGCAAAATTAAAACTTGGATTTGTCACATAACATCGAGATGGAGTGAACTGGATATTATAATGTTGGTATTCGTGAAACATAAAATTGTAAGAAATGATTTTATGTATAATGTTAAACAATTTGACCACGTTTTACACTATCTAAATACAGTACTCAATGAAATTGAAATAATATTTCAATGAAATGTACATGTCTCTGAACCCGTATGAATCCGTGTGATTATTGACGAAAAAATGATTTGGTGATTTGTACGACCAAGATGAATACATAGAACAAAACAAAAGAAAATCAAATAAATTCTAACTTTTATAGAAAATAATTGACACATTTAATGATATTTGATAACGTATTTAATATATGATTTGTGAGAATTTGAGTATCCCGATATTTAGACGCAGTTGCATGCGCCATGACCACGGGTAAACTCTGCGTCACACAAAGTCTTTGCGAGTGGATCGTTATTTGTAGATATAACGATCTACCCTCTTTCCCGGTCTCTTGCTACTAATGAACTCACTAATATTATAACCACTGGTTTCGTTCTCGAACTATCGGGACACTCAAAGCTCACAAATCATAGTAAACATCCCGTTATTTGTGAAAATATTGTTCATAACCATTAAGGTTCCCAAACTTTTATACAATTTTATACGTTTTTTACAATTTAACATAAACTCACAGATGATTCTTTACATACATAAAACACAGTGACACTATCTCACCGATAACAGAAATAAGTAAGCCTTATTTCGACGTTGCAGTAATGTAGAGCATTCCATAGCCAGCTTTCCCTATAGCAGTGTAAATATTTCAAATCAAATTATTTATTGCGATTGCGAAATATTAATACTAACGACTAATATTCGTTACTACCCGCTCCCTTCGTTACCGGTATCTTTATTTCGTAAGCTAGTTGCTGTTGCCCGCCTGTGTTCGGCCAGGCCGTCCCTTTCACATGTGACTAGGGTTGCCATACATCCGGAATTATCCGGAAATGTCGAGTAATATAAGTTTTTGTCTGTAATGCGAGGGGAATCCTAAACCGTCCGGAATTTCTACAATTTAAGTAGGTAACGAGTAAAATAAATCAAATATTTTTATACAAATAAATTAAAATCAACATTACTTTTGTTATTTGTCATTTTGATCATTACTGATATTTATTGTTGTCAGAAATATTCTGCAACATTTCCGAATCTTTAATTATAGTTCTGTAGAACATTTTGCAACTCATACTATTTATATTTACTCTTACTGATTGCGCGCGGGCTCGTAATGATATTATCAGATACCTAGGTGCTAATACTTCTATTGAAGACACAGTGACAAAGGACACAGGATTAGGATAAAATCAGGACCAACCTTGCCTTCGTTCCAAGAAAGTTTCGCCAATATCACCAATCTTCGTTCTTCGAGTAGGTACTTCAGTTTCTTCTCCTCGCGAGGGACACAGCACTACACTTTCCAACACTTTTCGCGTCTTATTTACAGCAATTCGTTTTATTAGTTATTTTTGGCACAGAGCACATCACAGCACAGGCATTGTTTTAACCATCTTTCTTCGACTGATGATGGTAGTTAGGGTAGAAAGAGATAGGATGTTTTACATAGAGGAAAGATAAGGACAGAAAGTCACTGTGCTTCCTACCTACATACATATAATATTTAATTATGGCCTTACATTAATGTTATATTTACAAGAAAGTCAGGAATTTTCATCAAATGTCAGGAATTTACTCCGGAATTTCGATTTTTTAATCTGGGCATCCCTACATGTGATATACGCACTGTAGGTTTCAATGCAACGGCCGGCCGGGCTGAACGACAGACGGGCGACAATAACTAGCTTTCGTAACGGGTACCGGTTTAAGGCATGTCTAAGATCATCATCGTGTTTGAGTAAATTATGCTGATTTATATAATGATGGTTCGAGACTTATTGAAAGAGTTTGGCTTCGAATGACGAAAGATAAGGATTGGATCAGAACACAGATGAAAAAACAGGGGTCGTATTTTAAATTAAAAATATTTCCAAGAATATATTCACGGAAATCTAATAGGTCAAACTTGGCAGGTGTCAAAAACTACCAACGAACAGCAAAACGAAATTATACAACATTGGAATATCATCCTGTCTAAATATTGATCCAGGATTAACTAGTGTTTTTGAATGTAAGTTACGATAAAGTGAATCTTGGTGCTTATTAATTATACTTACTGTTATAGTATATGGAAACATAATAAATAATAATAATAATAAATATTGCAGAGCTGTACTATGGGAACCAGATAACTGATGCAATATTTATATACTTTTTTTTTGTAAATACATACTTATGATAAATATATAGAAAACATCCAGACCCGGAACAAATATCTGTAGATCATGCTAACATTTGTTCCGCGGTGGGAATCGAACCCTCCTGCGTCTCAGCCGGATATTCGCCAACTGCGCCAAGGAGGTAGTCGTATATAATTTGATATAAAGAATTATATAATATTTATAATTATAATAATTATTTGGCATGATTTTTCAATTTATTGTATAAACGTCCGTACCTACAAAGTTATCACGCTATGCAAAATTGTAGGAGTCAAATCGGACCTATTAGATTTCTCTTAAACGATACTTTGACTTTTAAATGCGGATAAGTATCGCTTCTTTGCAAGATATTATATTTGCTTCAACTGAAGACGGGACCGCACGAACTTTTGGAGGAGTGCTCGGTCTGAGTTCCTCCTAAATAAAACACCGGTTATTTGCTTGCTACACTTATTAATGGAGCCAAAAAAGGTAAAATATATAATATAGTGAATGATACAAAGTTACAGGTCCATGGTCCGTCTTCCGAATGAAAAATGCCCACTCTCGTAATGTAATTACTAGAGATCGAATAAACGTATGCATATTTACCTAAAGTTAAAAGTTGGCTAGAATGGATAGCACTTTTTTTTATCGGAAATTCGTGATTCCGGGATCAACATCATCATGTGATATGATGATGTTATATATGTTTTCATTACCATGTGGTTTTTTTTTAAATTTATTTATCTACTTAACCTAGACATCCCATAAAGCTGCATAGGTTTTTTATGGGGGGTAATGCACAATACCTACATCCCTATGCGGGACGTAAGTGCAGATCTTATTCCCCCCACTCTAGAATTAGAATATTTGCTTCAAACTTACCAAATATCTCTCAGTGGCCACGGATACTAGGATCAAGTCGTCACCCACTCGAACCTTCTCACCCTCAGATCTGCAAGTTAAAATAATAAATACTTATAGCACGATCAGAAAGGATGGCGGTACGTTTGAGCGAATACGAGGAAATTAAAAAAGTCTTTATAACAGTTAGATTTGTCATTGAGGTTGTATTTTATTTTAGTAGGAATGAGCCTCATTATATATTCAAGTATATTTACGGCCATAGGGACATAAAGCGCATTTATGCATCAGATATCGAGCTAACAATGACCAACTTTCAGTCAACAACTAACTGACAAATATATCATTTGGATTGAAGATGGACGACTCCAGACGTGTTATAAGCAGTTTCGATGTGCAAAAGTTAAGTCGAGGCTAACTTCATATACATTTATAGACATTTATAGATTAAGACAAAGTTTAATTTCAAATAGAAATATTTTTCATGCAAATAGATTCAATTACTTAATAATATAAATTCGGAAGTAACTCTGTCCCTCTGTCTGTTTGCTACGTTTTCACGACTAAACGGCTGGATCGATTTCGATGAAATTTGGTATATAAAAAGATTATGACTGGGATTATTTTACTTATTTTATTTTATTTTATTCGGAAAACAAAGAGTACTTATATCTAACAAGAAACAACTTTAAACACTTATTACCATTTACATGTTTTCGCATATATGTATAATATTTAAATGAGCTTGTTTGTTTAATCAGCCGTTATAGTTTAGTTATTTATACAGTTATTTTCAAAATAAAAGAAAGGTAAAAAATAATATATAAGTAAAAATAAGAAACCTTCAACAAAAGTAACGTGTAAGTCAAGTTACTTACTTTGACATAGGCTACTTATTACCCGACTGCGCAGAAGGAGGGTAATGTTTTTTATGACAAACCACGCGTGTGAAGCCGCGGGCTGATCAGCTAGTAGTAAATATAATCTCGTTGTTTTGTGAAACTGATTAAAGCCAAAAACACGTACAATAATGCCTACAATACAAGAAACAGTTGAACTTCCACCCGCGCATCTACAAAGTTCAAATTAATATAACTTTGCGCCAACTTGAAGTGGTGCGAATTTGTGAAACAAGGAAACGGGTCAAATAAGCACTCAACTTGAAATGTGCGAATTGTTGGCTAAATTTGTATTCTCTCTTGTACGTGTTTTGTTATGTACGACATTAAATGAAAACACGGGTAGGGCTAATATCTAGTATTGTTGTAAAATATGTTTATTTAAAATCCGTTACTACAGAGTGGTTTTTGAGAAGGACGGTGATGGCCAAGTCCGAAACCACGAGAGCTAGAGAAAAGTCGCGAGAGAAGTCATGCCCTCAATTTATAAAAAACACTAACTGCATATTTAATTTTTTTCATTTTTTGACATTTGACGGAAATTGATCAGAATGATTTAAATAAAAAATGACACTGTATAATTGAACCAATGGATTCTGTTGCTGATAAGATCAATATTTGCAAAGAAATTTAATACTAATAATGAAAGGAAATAGTAAATTTTTACTGAGAAATTCCGCGGCGGTAATCGAACCCGCAACCTCGTCTCAGCCGGCTATTCGCCCACTGCGCCGCGGAGGTCGTCAAAAGTAGTAGAACATAGTAATGGGACATCATGTATAGCTTAAATGTTACCTCTGTTTGCTAGCGGGATGTAGTGTCCACCAGCAGGCCTCTCCTTGCGAATGCTCTTGGAGGCCCACGTCGAAGGCCAACTTGTCTTGTGACGATGATGTGGATAGACAAGCCAGGTACTGGAAATACAGGTTAAATACGTTTAAACAGTTATTTTATACCGTTATTATTAATACGGGATTTATTACGTACTGTTTTTTTTATACTACTAAGTTTGCAAACAAGCATACGGCCCACCTGATGGTAAGCGGTTACCGAAGCCCATGGACGTTTGTAACACCAAACTCGCGCGTTGTTAAACCCTTCAAAATTTTAAAACGCCCTTTTTGAGGAACCCGATACTGTAGTCCCTGGGGAAAACCTTGGCAGGGAGACCATTCTACTTTTGTAATATTTACCTCACCCACACCACCCCACACTAACAAACAATACAAATTATTTATGTGGGTAGGTAGGTATAGGTGCTACACATACCTACCTTCACTCAATCCCCGAGAGCAGTGCAAGCTTCTGACGTCCGTGACGAGACTATTTGGGGTCAGCAGAATACCAGCGTTAAGTAGCTAGGATCCAGCCTACCTACTTAGCACATGCTGAGCTGACGCCATTTTGACATGACTCGGTTTTGTAATTTAAGATGGAAGTTGCGTGAGATATTCCTGTATTTTTTGATTAAGCTGTAATCTTCAACTTCTGCCATTCTTGTTACATATCCTTCTATTACACCCACCTACTTCTTAAAGCCAGAAGTCAAGATTCGACATTACTTGTATGTCACCATCTTCTTTTGTGTTTTTATTCTGTACGTGTGTCGTGTCAAATAAATGTTTTTATTTTTATTTTATTCCACAAGCGAAGTGGAAGCGTTTTATCAGTGTTTCGACCGACAATCTTTCGGTTCAATGAACTTTTATCGGGGTGAGTACGATCCGCTCTGCACTGCATCTCGCCTCGCACTACGCGCCGTAGCTCTGGTATTGTCGGTCGTACCGATAAAACGATACGTGATAAATCCCGTATTTATAATAATGATTAAAATAAATCACCAAAGTTTTCTAAGTGACGGGGTACGTTAGTCGAATGCTTCCGGAGAAATGGGCCAAGATCGTAATAACCTGGGTACCTGAGGATGGACAGCGACGTTGGGGTCGGCCGGGAAAGCGTTGGCGCGATCACATCAGTGGATTCGACGGGAATAGTGGGAATCTGCCAAGGATCGCGATAGGTGAAAGGAGTTAGGGGATGCCTTTGCCCAGCAGTACGAAAATATAGGCTAGAAAAAAATACTTACCATATCGCTGTTAAGATGCCGCAGTAGAATAGCATTGCCGTAAAGTAAGGTTCTATGTCCTGAACCAGTGCCTTTGCCCTGAAATTAACACAAAAGTACACGCTCGTTTGATTTCATAAAAACATTAAATATGATATGTTTACGTACCAAACTGGATGATATATAAACAAAATAATATTTTTTATTATAATGTATTTAAGGTTACTCTTTACGGGCCGTAAAATAAGTTAATATCTTGTCCCTAACTATTTTATTGTGGCCTGAATTAAATGATTTATGATTGATATTACTATTAAACTAGAAAGGTACGATAACCTCGGATCAATTTTATCGACTTGATCCGAGATCTTCGTACGCGCGCGTTATGTGCGGTTTCGCTCGCTGTACTAAATTTAACTTCTGTGCGTTATCTGTGATATAAAATGCAATACGTTAGAAATTGACTATGATAGGACTAGGGTCTGTGGCCTCAGCCAAGGCAAACATTTATATCTATGAATGACTGGCTAAAACACATTTTGATAATCTTATTTTAATTTTCTTTTTGAACTAGTTTTTACTTTATAGTTTTAAGATATTTACACAAACTATGCTGTGTTCACTGCCTCAAGAAATTTCCCGCTGGCACCCTGTCCTCATCCCCACTGGGGACCAGAAAAAAGAAAAATAAAACAACTAAAAACAATTCCCCAATCCCATCAAAAATATTCGATTATTATAAATAGATGCATAATACATAATTTTATAGGAGCGTAATTTAAGAAATTAAAAACTATTTAATGGATTTAAAATTTAATGTCTGAAGCAGTTAATTGTGAAAATAGAAGAAAATATTTCTAAAACATCACTAAAATTAGGTATTTTGTTAATATTGACTAAAATTCTACAATTATTTCTAATCTACAAAAGCATGCTAAAACATTTTAAAAGCTAAAGTAACGGCATAAAGTTGATAATTATTATAACACGAAGTTTTTGTTTTTTTATTTTGTTTTCGTAACTTGGAACATAATTTTAATAAAGTATATTCGATAAATTTAAATTATGGTTTGTTATTGATGTAACATTTACAAGTTATTCGAGAATCAAGGCATTAGTGAGTAAACTATTTCGTGATCTCAATTCGATAAGGTAGCTAAAGTGCCTATTTCACTACCTCTAAATAACGGATAAAAATATATACGTCTTTTGTTATCACATGAAAACAGATAAAGAGAGAATGATTTTTATCCGTCAATTATAGTTATTTGGAGATCGTGAAACAGGGACTTCATTGACTTGCATAAATTTGTAAAAGAATGTGTATTTTTAAAAGCCAACGAATTCTTATTTTTTGGATAATAGTGGTATAAAAGCATTTTCACCGCCTATACGCTACGTAGGTAAAGGTACATGCTTCTATCGCGATACCGCTCCGAAAGCCGAAGAACGGCCGCTTGAACTGGAGAGTCTTCTTCTTTGGCATGGGTTATACAGCCGATTGGTTAATAATTAACACTTTACTGACGTTATACCTACCTACATCAAGAATAATATTGATTGGGTTTGTTTAATTAATTGTTACAATTTAGTTAAATGATTATGAAGAACAGAATTCTCCAAATTGATTATCCTAAATCAAGATAACTATCTTAAGAAAACGCAATATTATTTATATTGCATAATGTTAATTAGTTTAATATTAAGTAGAGGTTTTTATCTTCAATTTATACATAGACATAGACAATTTAAATTAGAATAAAGTTTCTTGATTTTACATGAGACTTTTAACATCTACAGAGTAAATTATCATCATCATCGAGGACTGGACAACACATAGCATAATTAAATAGTCAAACAAACTTACCCCTGTAAGTGATGTTCGACCGGAATTATGCCAGGTGTTGTCCAGTCCGAAGATGATGAGTCCCACCCAACCCTTTAATCTAATACTTAGATGTACCCTTGAAGTAAAATCAAAAATCTTTAGTGATTCTGTAAACTTAATGACGTTAATTGCAGGATGACATTGACAGTTGGGACAGTGCGTCCCGTGTTTTCTGATGTCTTTAAATGAGTGTAAGTGATTTGAGAATAAACGGCAAATTAGTACGGCTTATTTATTCATAAATCTGTCAATGTCATCCTGCAACTAACGTCATTAAGTTTACAGAATCACTAAAGATTTTTGATTTTACTTCAAGGGTACATCTAAGTATTAGATTAAAGGGTTGGGTGGGACTCATCATCTTCGGACTGGACAACACCTGGCATGATTCCAGTCGAACATCACTTACAGGGGTAAGTTTGTTTGACTATTTAATTATGCTATGTGTTGTCCAGTCCTCGATGATGATGATAATTTACTCTGTAGATGTTAAAAGTCTCATGTAAAATCAAGAAACTTTATCCTAATAAATAAATTAAAGGATTGGAAAAATAAAAATATAGATTACGCCAGTATTCTAGAGTTGAATTCCTAACTAAATCGGTATTGAATCATTTTTTAAGTTCTTTTATTAAAAGTGACCCCTTGATACGGCGATGCCAATTCCAACACGAGCCCCCTGCTCGTCCAGCGCGATATGCACAGATGTTTTCAATGGCTCAAAGCGTCGCGATTAGTGACTTAAGTGTAGAGCGCATCGAGGGGCGGATCAGCGAGTTCCTCACTGAAATTTGTATTGACGACCTATTTTACAGAGTAAAATATGCCTGTCTAGGATGAGTGCAGTCACCGTGGCCGTAATCGGCTAGGATATATCATCATCATCATTAGAGATTTTCCATTGATACAACTATAAAAACTATCTCTTTATTTATTTTAACTAGTTGCCCTGGGTCCAAGGAGAACAGAGGCCCATCGCGTTTTCAAAATTCTTTCTGGGCGTCTGGTCGAAGCGACGTGTTATCCGAGGGCTGGCGCTTATCTGGATCAACGCATAAGCATTGCAATTCAAATGCAGGCAGTGTCTTGGGGACACTTCCGCCTGGTAGTGATGTAGAGCAGTTGAGCTATCTATAGATCGTTTGTAACGGTCTTTAGATGATTCAACTGATTATTCTGTATTTTATTGTAAATAATTGTTGCTAGTACGCTGTGGTCTAAAAACCGTCATTAATTTTTACTTTAAACCTAATTTTAGCATTCGCCCCTCTTCCATATAAACTTTTACAATGCTAAATCTCATACACCTCCGTAAGAATAATAAGTTTAAAAAGGGGTACAAAGTGTTCTCTTCGCGAATTAACATATTTTAATGAATATTGCAAAGTAATTACCCCACTGTTTGAGATCACGAAACAGAAACGAGAGATGAATCTGCAAGAACATTAGTAATACTTAAATTTCGTCTAAATTTAGCAGCCAATCAGTTCACCAGATAGTATTATGAAATGAACGCATGCAGATTTACCGATTCCATTATACTCACTAAATTGTTTTGTTCCTGCAACATTTAGACACGAAACAAATATGATATATAAATTATTCACAGTTTAGAACTTTATAGGTTAACAGTAGAAGCGAAATTGCCAATTGCAATCTTTTGTGATACAATTAGGACATATATTTGTGATTTAGTCATAGATACAATTGAAAATTATTGAAAGGGTGATATAGATAGGTCCTTATGGGGAACATAGGTTAATTCACAAGTCACATAGTACATTTATCTCTTAAACGTTGCATAGCCATAATAACCGCAGTATAATATCCTAAAAGGTTGTTTTTCAATAAATATTTACTCTACATAAAGGAGATTAGCCACCGTCTTATAGACAGACATTCTAGCGTGAGTCATATTATGGCTAGCTAAGCCGAACTTTGTTTTAAATATCCTGTCACAAGCATGGCAGAGTTCACCTGCAGTGTAATAATAAGTGTAGCGCGTGTGTGTGCGTGTAGTAATAATAATTTAGGTTAATCAAATTAATATTTGGTTAATGTTTTATTTTAGTTTCGTTTAGTTTAGTTTAATTTTGTTACATATTAATTTTAAAACATTTATAGTTAGGGTCGCCGTCTTCGAAACCGATGAGGAGGACTATATACTATATGTATAGACAGACACAATTACAAAAAAATCAATCACTCTTGACACGTTCTTTGAAACTAAAATCGTAAGTAATGAATGTGTTCATCATTATCATATCAGCCATAGGACATCTGCTGAATATATATGCATATGTCATGCATATGACGCGGGCTGCCAATTTACGTCGCCGGTAGAATTGTCAATCGGCCATCATTAGCTGTATCATGTAAGAGAAAAGGAATTTTCTAATTTTCTTCATAATTTTTTTTTGCGTGAATTTTTCCGAAATTTTAATAGTTATTCTGCTATTCGGGGCGGAGACAAATCCAACAAATCAACGATCATCAAAATCTGTCCAGCCGTCCTTGAGTTATAAATGGTGTAACTAACCCGACTTTGTTTTATATATATGTGATAGATATATCTCTCATAGATTTCCAGAGAGAACAATCATGTGTGGCCTGCACCCAAAGGCCCCCAGCAACCTTTATTACCAAAGTGGTGTGCGTCGCTCTTGAAACGTCTGCGTGGCCCGAACATCATTCTGAGCACATTGGCGGAGAGGTGGGACTCTTCGTTTCTGGGGCACTGATTAAGCCTCCATGCAACCCCCTTATAAGGGACGTTGCCCCAGTCACTGATAGTCCCTCGTGTCCGCGTACTTGTATGTATGTATGTGTATGTCTCTCTGTGTGTTGTTATTTTAATTATAATTTAATTTAATTGTATAATATTATTTTCATTTAATTTTATTTGATTTTATTTAGTTCAATTTGATTTGATTTTGGTAATTTTATTTAATATGATTTGTGTTTGTAAAATGGCTTGAAATAAACAATTTTTATTTATTTTATTTATCAGGTCATCTTTCCATCTAGTGGGGAATCCTGCGCTGTGCTTTCCAGTTTGTGTTTAGTTTTACGATAATTGAGACGTTTGGTTAGTAGGCATATTGTAATTTATTTTCCGACCTTTAACAACAAACATGTTAAATTAAAAATCAATAAAGTTTACTAATTTCCTTGTATTTTGATGATCAATAAAGATTGTATATTTCTTGGGTACAGTCGCGCTAATCTTCTTTAGTAAAATCACCTTAAAAGGTACCTTTATCTCAAGTAGAAGTCTCACTCACTGTAGGCATTATCAGCTATTTAACGTTTATAAGTACATAAGTGTTATTTATACATTTACAAAGACTATACTTACAGTTTCGGAACCGGCGGCTGTCACTAATTCTTGTAGCGCGCGAACCGACAGGGCCTGGGGGAAACATCAACCGTTAAATTAGATAAGTATATAATTGATTTATTTACACCATAAAAAAAAGCTCCTTATCGCTAACAGCGATCTCTTCCAGGCAATTTTTGGAGGGATATGATTTGTGTGAATTAATGAGGAGAGCGGCGTAAATCAAATAATAACTAACACAAGAAGTACTTATATTACTAAATTGAAATGTTTACCATAGAAATGTGAAATTTATTTTGGCATGTAAAAACAAATACTTTATTAAACTTATGTTGTGCTAATGCATAATGCTTGCCATTTAACCAAAGATACTGTATTGGTGACGTCTCGAGATATCTCTTGTTGTCCCTTTCTAACCCAAAACCCGCAGCCATTTCCGAAAGAGATATCAAATCGGTCTTTATTTTTGGACGTCGATTGTAAGAGTAGGCAGTAAGTTGTATATCGAATTAATCACCTAAACTTAGTAGATTTTCTTTAAAATTTGATAATATAACTAATAGCTTTTTTCGAGAAGTTTTTTTTTTTATGTTTTGAGAAACCGTCACCTGAATATCGTCAGTATATTACAAAACACCCTGTATAATTAGAAATATACATAAATTTTAATACAATCATTAAATAACCTACTTCTAAATATATGAGTGATAATTATATACAATAAATTCAAAGTCACGAAGTCATAGCGAGCGATGGACGACAGATAATGTTTATTAATGTATTTTAATCATGTGTTATAACCGGTATACTTGACATGATTTGTATTACCCGATAGTGACATACCTTGTATTGAAATTATATGAAATATTATGCCGCATGAATTAATGTTAATTTGTTTGATTCGACATGTCTTATTTCATTTATTCTATTTGTTAAATTGGTTGTACATTTCAAACGGCTCAAACCCAACTTGCAGTGCACTTACAGGGTATATGTACTTACTTCCGTAACTATACTGTAAAAAATATATATTTACATATAAGCAAAATAAATATTAATGAAATATACGAGTTTGTACGAACTGCTTGTCTCTGACAGGATGTACTTCAACACAAAAACTGCCCATACATAATAATTTATCACTTACTACTGTAGTCATTTTGAATACATATACCCCGTTATTGTTTAATAGCTTTTTTTCATTGTTTAATAGCCGGACCTTTTTTAATGGTCTCAGCATTAGCAGTGAGTATTTCTTTTTCGATTAACTGACTTCTTTTGAATCAGTGTTTAAATTGCCAATCAGTGGTAATTATCTACCAAATGGTCTGTTTATTTATAACGTAAAAGAAGATTTCTTCTAATTCTATCGTTGAAAAATCTAGTGACGTAATACCAGAAAATAAACAACTAGAGGTATCTAACCTGTAATGTTAAGTACGCCATTAATTTAAAACACACAACCGGAATCGATTTACAGATTTTAGAAGTGGGTTTAATACCGGTGGCTGGAATATTTATCTAGTAATCGATACATTTTCAATAAACAATTTTTAAAACATCAAATCAGCGGCGTCTCTGTGACGAAGATGCCCCTTAGTCAGTTTATCTACATAATGAATAAATATGATTTGTTTACCTATTTTACACATGCTATTTTATTGATATTTCTAGGACTTAATATTAATTTTGTTTGAAAATGTAAAATTTTCTATAGTAATGAATTTGAAAAAACTTTTTTTACATCATTACTAGCCATTAGCTCTACACGTGTTTTCATTTAATGTTGTACATAACATAACACTTTGTATATAAAAAAGGGGCAATTAGGATAATATCCAAATCAATCAGAATACAGATTAAAGATTAGAGCCATGGAGATTAAAGTCTCAGATTTGTAACCTCTATTCCAAGCTAAAACCTGGCTCATCCTAGTTTAGAATCAAACTAAACCAGGCGTAATCAATCATGTCTACGGGAATAATGGAATGTTTACCGCCCTACTTTAGAGACGCTCAATCAAGAACTTGAAGTGCGTCTAACGATATCTTGTTATTTTGTGGACGCTTTTCATCTGAAAGTTGTTTACGTTGTTATATATATTCTGTTACTCTCCGCTGGTCTTTTATTTTAAGATTAGGCGACAGTTCCATCTGTATTATGGTGAGATGGTTACAACTGCTTACAACAATTAATTCATTACCACAGAAGTTGTATCCAACTAAGAATTCGTCTGCATAGCATTGCCAGTCATGGAAAATCTCATCTGCCTATAATTTCATACCCTAACTTAAACTAAACCCGTAGAGCTAACATTAGTTCCGTGACAAAATGATCTCGACTTGTTTTCTCGTTCAAAATAGAGATATGTATCTCTTTATGTCTACCTGTGCATTTTTTATATTACCTGGAGATGGAACAAGCATATGGCCCACCTGATGTTAAGTGGTAACCATCGTCTATAACAAAGTATTGCCTCGTAGGTCACGCATCTTAGAAACGTGCCCTACAATGTACTGCTCTGCGTCTATCAACTTGAGGCATACAGGTGTAAAGCCTCATGTGCCAACAATTTGACCAGCAACCATACCCTTCAAACCATGCATGTGCATTATAATTTGGAGTAATTTAGACATTGCTGCGCGAGTATTTTCGTGTCGTACTTTTTGAGGACGAAGTTATGATAACATAAAGAATGGCCGAGAATGACGACAAACTTCTTCATCGGTGTGAGTCTTAGAGTAAAAGAGAAATTATTTGACAAAGACAAAATTTCTCGTGCCACACGGATCCCAATTCTGCTAATTTATTAAACGATTATGGAGCCATACTAGTACGGGAGCCAGGTAAAAATTTGGTCAAATATTTCTTCTCTTAATGATTGAAATAACTCACGAAAGTTTTTTAAGTAAAAAAATAAATACTTAATTATTTCCTCTTAACTAAAAAGATCAGCTGATCGCTCGAACATGAAAAAAATATATACTTTCAATGATTTTCTCTCAATTAAAATTGATCAGATGATAGCTTATATGCAACTATGGGTCAAGATAATTATAAGTCAGCTGGCTGTATCTCAGTGGAAAAACCGTCAGCTGATGCTTTGAATGTTATAACGCAGGAGTTAGGCGGGACCATCTATCACCTATTTAAATGGATCGACTGACAATGTTTTCCTCGGCATACTGTTAGCTGATTTTTTGTATTTGTTGGGCTCCTGGGCTATACCATTATTAAATGATTATGATTGTTGTTTCTGTCATAAGCTGCCAAATTTTCAATGGTGTTGTCATAGGTACCATGACCTATGGTGCCGAGACATGCACGCTTACGCAGGAGGCTGTGTGCAGGTTAAGAGTTGCACAGAGAGCCATGGAGCGTACCATGCTCGACATCGGACTGTTAGATCGAGTTCCAAACGTCGAGATCCGTAGACGAACGAAGGTTCATGACGTTGGAATCGAGTTATGGAGCTCAAATGGGCGGGACACTTGGCTAGACGTGGTGATGACTGATGGAGCAGGGCAGTGACTGAATGGTGGCCGAGGAGTGGATAGAACGTCCAGCAGCGAGATGGGTCGACGACATCGTAAAGGTCGCGGGCCGTCAGTGGGTGAGACTAGACTAGATCTTGGTGGATGGCACAAACTTGTGGAGGCCTATACCCAACAATGGGTGAAGCCAGGCTGTAAATGGTGATGATGATGATAATGATTAAATTGTACACTAGAAATAAAAAAAACTTACCTGTTCAATAACGAACACGCACTGCGACAGATCCGGCGGTATGTTCTTATCGGCTATGTTCTCGAGAAAGCAGTGTCGGTTACCGAAGCCTTCCGCCGCGAGACAGACACGTTCACCTGTCGCTGTGCATGACAGGCAGACCATATCTTCCTGTAAAACAAAAGAAAAACAGTAACCACCAGTGTTTAAGCAGCCTTAGATCTAGAATTTTTCCTAACCGGGGCAGAAACTTGATGTGGCGCGCCCTCTCCTCCGGCGTCAGAGGGGGGGGTTAAAGTTTGAAGCGTTCCAAATCAAATGTACACCGTGTGCTGGATGCCAAGCGCTTTTTAAAACAAGTTTTTTTCAAATATATTTTTTATTGAGTAATTTGCCACCTGAAAGTGAGAGTAGCTGCCCGTAGCAGGTACCCCGGGTTTCCTTCCCCTAGATCCGGAGACGAATTCCCCCGAAAACTTCATGGAGTGAAAGAACTTATCAATAACAAACAAGGTAAGAGTTATTTGTTAAAATAAACCTTTACTGAGTTTCGGGAAGTTTTGAAGGTTTCTTGGCTTACAAATCCAGATAAAATAAGATAAGATAATGTCGTCGGTGATGTGTAATATTAGAAAGTACGTTTATTGAAAACACTGTGTAACTATATTTGATGTTTAGGTATGAATATTATAAAGTAATCTTAGGTGTTTCTAATCTTGTTCTACTACTTGTCGTGCACTGCACACACACAATATAATTTTCACATTACGCAAAAGTTAACTAGAAGATAATGCTTGTTAGCATTATGTTCGCCTTTTTTATACTATGGAGTTAGAATAAGTCTATGGCCCACCTGATGTTAAGTGGTAACCATCGCCTATAACACAGTTTGCCTCGTAGGTCACGCTCCTTAGAAATGTGTCCTACGATGCACTTCCCTGCGTCCATCAACTTGAGGCATACAGGTGTAAAGCCTCATGTGCCAATTTCACCGGCAACCATTCCCTTCAAACCGAAACACAGCAATGCTGCTTGGCGGTAGAAATAGGTATGGTGGTAGTACTTCCCCGGGCGAGCCCTTTCACAAGAAACTCTACTACTCTTGAAAAATGTACAGATATGTTTATTTTGTCCAATAAAGAATTTTCATCCTATCAATCGTCTTTCGATATTGTTGGGAGCCATCCGACGCTGCACTTTCTATTGTGTGGTCTCCAATCGAGAAACTTTCTGCTCCAACGGCCGTCATTAAATACAAATACAAGTACTCTTGAGAGATACAAAAATCTTAATAAAATAATTTTATTCAGTGTAATCTTTACGATCATTTTAAATCGTCAATTTACATTCGTTGCGGTCCTAGCTAATATGCTATGTTTTATCATGCGACTTAGTGTGTAGCAAATTTAGTTTTCTTTCTAATAAACTTAATATGAACTATCTTTCCTGAAAACTACAAACTAGGGGTCTTCAAGTCGCGAGTGAAAAGATTTCTTCTAGGCAAGCGTTTACCATCGTAGACTGCAATATCGCTTAATTTATCAATAACAATTGTAATAAAGTTTAACTTAAACATACAGGTATCGGGACTAATTATGTTCTTATATGTCATAAAGAATGTCAACTTGTAGTGTGAATGTTAAGAAAAATAAAATAAAAATTCCCATTTCACATGAACAAAATGGTAATTTTTATTATAATGCCTGTCTGAGCTACTTTATTGTTAATTTTATTACAATTGTTATTGATAAAGTAACACAGATAATGAACACAGAACGAAACAATGTCAAATATGTCAATAAAATATCCCGTTTTTTATACAAATTGGTCATATCGCCATTAGCTACGGCACCAGATCTCAATTATTGTGTAAACTCTGTATTACAAACTCAGTTTTCCTTGAGCATGACTCGCTAATAAACTGACACCTATATCAAACACTATATAGGGTGTTTGATAATATACGCACAAAAATTAAAGGGGTTATTTTGATGAGCATGATAAATAAATTTATGAAATGTTTACCATAGAAATGTGAAATTTATATTGCCATGTAAAAACAAACACTATTAAACTTATATTGTGCTATTGCATAATGCTTGCCATCTAACCACAGATACTGTATTGGTGAAGTCTCGAGATATCTCTTGTTGTCCCTTTCTAACCCAAACCCCGCAGCCATTTCCGAAAGAGACACCAAATCGGCCTATATTTTTGGATGTCGATTGCAAGAGTAGGAGAGTTTTATATCGAATTAATCACCTAAACTTAGTCGATTTTCTTTAAAATTTGATAATATTACTAGTAGTTTTTTTTTCGAGAAGTTTTTTTATGTTTTGTGAAACTATCATTTGAATATCGTCAGTATATTACCAGACACCCTGTATACACTTGAGTGTCCTTAATAGTGTACACAGAAGATTAAAGCCTAGGCATTTCAAGGGATGAAATGTATTGCGGGCCTATTCGGTTGGAAGTTTCATTTGAGGAAATGATTCAGTTTTCTAGCTAGGGTTCTCACTCGTCATACTTTTATAATAATCAATCCAATTTATCAGCTACTAGCTGTTGCCCGTGACTTCGTACGCGTTACACTACTAAATGTGCAGGTAAACCAGAAATAAAGCTAAATTCGCTGTTGCAACTTGACTTGACACTCCATTTTAATCTCATGGGACCTGATTTATGGGAAAAAAGTAACCTACGAGTATGTCTTAGTCCAGGTGTATCTGTGTACATACTAAACTTTATCGAAATCGGTTAAGCCGTTACGACGTGATTGAGTAACAAATATACCCAATTTCATCGCAACCGGTCCAGCCGTTTAGTCGTAAAAACATAATAAGCAGAGAGACAAAGTGACAGACTTACTTCCGAATTTATAATATTAGTATAGATTTTAATTATATGCCTGCAAATTAATTTAATTCAATGTTTCTAACGAAAAGCCATTACCTACCTACTCAGACAAAAAAATACTAAATACGATTTAGAAAAGTACGACATTATTAGGGTTGTAACAAGTTACAAAATGCTTAAGAAATAAGGATACACTTAAAGTGAAAATGCTAACTTACAGTAATAAAATAAGTAACGGTTAGGATAACTGGCCTTCTAAGTCTATAGGCTTAACAGTCTGGTTTATGAGTACCTTTTCAAGTTGGTTAAACAATTATTAAGTTAAATGGTTGAACTGAACAGGTTATGAATGAGTGAATGAATGAAATACTCTTTATTGCACACCAAACAAAAATATAGTAACAAAGGTAATAAACACTAAATAACGGTACAATGGGCGGTCTAATCGCTAAAAGCGATCTCTTCCAGACAACCTTTGGATGGACAGGATAAACAAACATCAAAAGACGGCGGTGTAAGAGTACCTTTATAGGTTATGATTTACTTAATTTTAATTTTTAATGAATTTATAATTCGATTAAATAAATTGTAAGTTACAAACGTTCCAATGACTATCACATTAAATTCACACACCGATTTTTCGTAGTCACACGATAAACAAATATTAAAAAAATAAAAGAAATAATGAATTAACTTAATGTAAAATTTATTTGCAAGAACTTTGCATTTACTTCAAGTTAGTACCTACTTTCTTTAATTTGTTGATAATTATGGTAGTTTTTATTAGTATTTTACTAGCTGACCCGCCGAAATTCGTACCGCATTGACATGCATGTGACGAAGACTGTCAATGCCAGTAGAATTGTCAATTGGCCATCATTAGGTGCATCTATGTATGAGACAATGAATTTTCTTCATAATTTATTTCTGTATATTTTTTTTAGATATTTTAATAATTATACTGGTATTCGGGGCGGAGACAAATCCAATAAATCAAAGATCATTAAAATCGGTCCAGCCGTTCTTGAGTTATAAATGATGTAACTAACCTGATATTTGTATAGATTTTATTGTGAAATTATACGTGTATTTATAACGGGGTGGCAACCCTCGCTTGAAGCGCTAAGCGGCGCTAGCTACCAATTACCGGGCCTATTCACGCGGAGAGCTCTTTCATTTTAATCGCTTTTTTTCTGGAGTCTCCATTATGAGAGACTCTGTTATGTTTAATAGCTCAGAGAATTAACACTACGTTACGTTAATCTCGTAACGCAGTGTTTATTGTCTGTGGAGTTTTTACGATTGTTGAGACTACTTTTCTCACTTTTATAAGTGTTGTAAGATTACTTATTGTTTTGAAGTGAAACCTTCTTCAGCATCGTAGTGATTTGAAAGTCGATGAAACGAAAAAGCGACAGTAAAAAGAGACAGACACATAAATTCATAGGATTTAAAGTGGGAGAAAATGAGATAGGAAGCATTATACAGTGTTTCTTATTGTTCGTGGTTCTCTTTGTGCTTTGCTTCGTACTCCCTCCACTCGTGTTAATAATTATCTAACTTTGCATCACTATGATCATTACTAAAACCTACAATTATCATTTTCCCGAAATTTTACATTCGTTTCATTATCTTGAAACCAACATTTTTGAAGGTTTCACTTCTACCACGTGTGAATTGCACACATGCTTTTTTACAATATAAGTACATAACATATCCGTAATACCACACTGCGCGCGAAGACCGGCATCGCAGACATTGGTGACTAGACTGCCAGGCTAAAGTGGGACTGGGCGGGTCACGTCAGTCGTATGGTTACAGACAAATGGGCAATAGTTGTCGAAGTCGAGGCAGGCCGAGGAAGCGTTGGCGTGACGATGCATTCCAAGATAGCTGGTGGGACATAGCGAGTGATCGTGAGATATGATGGAACATGGGAGAAACCTTTGCCCAGCAGTGGAAAAGTAGAGTTAAAAAAAAAAGTACATATAACCTTAATATTATGCCCTTCACGAGTGGCTTAATTAACAGTGGCTTAGCATAAAATGGTGGCGATTCTGTTGTTTACGCTGACTAAAATTGTCAGCAGTCAAATTGGTGCTGATTAAAACTACCCCGCAAACACGCCATTTTAGTAAAAAATACTTAATTTAAAACATGTCACTTTAAATGTCATTCTAATTTGATCTTTAGCGGAAAGAAAATAAGACCGTTCATATTTTACAAAATTTTAGTTAGTGTTAACAACAGAATCGCCACTAATGTGTCTTTATTAGGCTAACAATTTAAGTAGACGGTATACATATACCGTGCAATTAATTTGTTAAAGAGGTTGCCCAGCAGCTTATATATAAGTATTATCCCACTTATATTACAAACGCGAAAGTATGGATGTATGTGTGGATGTTTGTTACTCTTTCACGTCGTAACGGCTGGATCGATTACAATAAAATTTGGTATGTACTTAGATTATAACCTGGATTAACACATAGGCTACTTTTTGTTGGCAAACCACGCGTGCTAAGCCGCTGGCGGAAGCTAGTGTGTAATATAAAATGTAACTATATACAAAAAAATAACGAATAGTTAGAAATACTCTCACTATAATGTGGCATTATTATAAAGGGAAAGGATATCTTTAACTGATACGAATTTTATCAATAATTCACATAACTATATTGCAAGGTCGATAACTAATTTTGAGTCGGTTTTTGCTCATTTACAGTGATCCAAATGAAATTGCCATAACAATAAATTTTTAGGTCACGTTAGCTCTATAGCTTTTCTTTTTGCCTCTAAAAAAGAATAATAAGCACGAGTATACGTTTAACTTTACTGAAAGCTACAAATTCGGGTATTAAACAGGTAGTAGTCTGAAAACAATGAATCAAACGTTATATGCCCATAAATTATGGGTTTATTAAACGTCACCTAGTTTACATATCGGATGCCCTAGACCTATTAATAAACGGTATCTGACAGCGGCCATGGTAGTTTAGGAGCTAACTGCAATATTTTCATTACACAAACTCAATCTATAAACAACTATTTTTAATTTGTATCAAGGGAAAATTGCATAATATTTAAAACGTGAAATTAAATGTTCCTAATTTATTAATTGATAAAATGAAATTAATTATCTTTGATATATATATCAAATAATATTTAATTTCATAATGAAATTAAATTATCTTTGATATATATATCAAAGAATATTTAATTTCATAATGAAATTAAATTTCATTTCATTATTTCGAACTCTGTATGTGGTCCTTTATGCGTGAGAGAGTTGACTATATGGATAGCCAGCCTAACTTCGACCAGAAGCGCAGTAGTTTCCTGGGGTCTTCGCAGGCTTCACGGAGTGACCTTGAATTGTTCAGGATTTCCCCACGCATTTCAGGACTACGTGGGCAGCTGATTCTTCTTCGGTGAGACATCCCCTGCAGAGTGGGCTGTATGTTGCTCCGATTTTGTAGAGGTGTTTGTTAAGGGGACAATGTCCTGTAAGGATTCCCAACAATGATTCAAAGGTCCAGTTTCTGAAGGTTGAGCAGTCGACGTGTCAGTCGTGGCGAGACGGCCGGTAGAGCCGCCCTTGACTGTCTGCAGTCCATGGTCTGTGCCCAACGTTCGTTGTGTAGGTTTAGAGTACAATGTATCTATGCTCGTAGTTGTGTGAAAGGTAGAGGGAGGAATTTTGTATTAATAATAATTGCTGTGTATTTATAATTAGCTTTAAAATACCTTTTTTCCTGTGTCACGCCTTACCTTCTTTTAGCACGACCAAGATGACTGGTAGATAATACTCTTAGCATTACGTCCTCCTAGCACTGTTCTGTTTTATGTGAAAGTATTAAATAAATAATAAATAAATAGGAATGGAGGTGGGCTTATAGCTGTGGTTTCCGATCCTCTGTTAGCTAGTTCATCTGCAGCATCGTTGCCCAGTGATACGCTATGCCGCTTGCTCCCTTGTAAGATAACCTTGTTTTTCGTGGCGATTCTTTCCATCAGCTTGAGGCATACAGGTAAATTTTAAAAGCATCATGAATACATTTTAGATGTCATCTCCCTTTCTACAGTATAAACCGTGCCAAAACTCGAGGTGAATCACCAGACATACATAAATAGACATAGCGTTAATTGCTAACACAATCAATTTGCTAAGAAAAATCTCAGTAATCTGGCTGACTGGTACCAGACTCTGAGAACATTACTTTTGCTGCCAACATAATAAATACTAAGTAGTGGCAAAGCAACTTGTTCTTCAGAGATCGAATCAGAAATGAGGACATACAAAAAAACAAAACACATTCTACGCAACAAAACATATTTTACGTACGCGTACTTTTTATTTGAAACTAGCTGACTCGCCGAACTTCGTTCCGCCTTGACATGCATATGACGGGGGCTGCCAATGTATATTACCCCGGTAGAATTGTCAATCAGCTATCATTAGCTGTATCTATGTATGAGAAAATGAATTTTGTTAATGATTTTTTTTTTTGCGTGAATTTTTCCTATTTTTTAATAGTTATTCTGCTATACGGCACGTAAACAAATACAATAAATCAAAGATCATAAAAATCGGATCATAAAATTACTCCAATTAATAAAAATAGAGCGTTACACAAAAGAAGAACTAGTTATCATTGTGAAAATAATTTACAAAAAATGGTAAAAGTTACTGCTCGTAAACTTCGCGGAATTTTTGGTCGAGAAAGTGCACCTAATTTTATTTTAATTTTATTTTTTGAATTTTTGGCAAACTTACAGCTTGGTTACAGAAAAAGCATTTGAGTAGGAAATAAACAACAGTAAATGCTACTTATTATAAGAAGGCCAATTAAAAGTTTCCGCAAGTAAGGTAGGAGATGAATAGGCATAGTGGCAATGTGTCCACAATTCGAAAAATCGGCATTCGCTTCACTTTGCTCTATTGCCCATTGAAATAATTGCCCACGCTTTGCATAGTTTACTGGTTTGAGCTCCTGAGTAAGCTGAATCTTGTACGGGTGAAGGTGGAGGTTTTTCATCAAAATTCACTGCATAGTGCTTCGTGAAATTTGAAGTTGTGAGCACGATGCTCAATTGATGTTTTCGGGTTTTTGGTCACACTCCTGTTTATAGCAGCAATATTTTCAAGAGATCTACCGGTACGTTGACGCAGAGGAGACTTAATGTCCACAACCGACCCAGTTTTTTCAAATATTATGACTACTTTTGGAATTGTCTCAGCATAACTTTCTCCATTTTAATAATGAATTTTCACATTGATAACACGTTCTTATTTTGGGTAACGCTACATTTTTATTAATCGGAACAATCACATGTGATAGCTGTCAAATTTCAGAGTTACACGAAAGAAAATTATACAATATTTAAAAAGTGCACACTTAATGAGACTATATATAGATTTGAAATTTGAAATTAACACATTAAATGCTCGTTCGCATATTTGGTATTCTTTTTACACCATAAAAATGCGGAAGCGAGCTGTACAAAATAAATATATTATGGCAATAACCCTTAAAACCCGCTCGGGCTTTCACCAAACAAATATTTACAAAGCACTCGATTCTGTCCACGACTTCGCTTCCGTTGTGCCCGGACAAATAAATAAATATTGCTGGACATTTCACACAGCGCTATCTACCCCCAAATTAGACATGGACATACTCAATAATTTATTCACTACAGACGTGCACACAATACAGTTACATTTAATAATTAAGCAGGGTTTGTACTATGGGAACCAAATAACTGATAGAATACTTAAATACATTTTTTTTAATACATACTTATGATATATAGAAAAAACATCCAAATCCAAAACAAATGTCTGTAGATCATGCAAACACTTAATCCGCGGCGGGAATCGCGGCTGTGTCACAACAGCCATGGTCACGGACGGACCACGGCCGAAACGTCGGCATAACAAATAAAAAAGGTACATACGCGATAAATACCCGTTTTAACGCTAATATTATAATGACTGTATATATTAGCGTTATTTCTACTTATGACAGTAAATTATTTAGTTTTAAGTTAACTTTTGTACCGTTATCTTTTTTCCTATTTACCGTTTCGTTACAATTTTTTTTTATTCTATTCTATAAATGAGGATATTCAACTTCATTTTTAGATTTAAACACACAGATTCTGTATTACGAGCTGAGCCGATCCTTGTAACTATTAACATATTTACCATTTCATGAGCGCGGTCAGCTGAAAGCCATCAATTACAACGACAGCTCGAAAACAAGTATCAAATTAGTAAAACATTCAACCACCCGTTTACAATAGTGAACTTTGACCTCAATATCAACGGAGTGCTGACAAGAAGTTTGTTTCTTTACATTCTCTAAAGCGGAATTTTAAGCGGTTATTAAATTACGACACGAATCATTTTATAACCTGTTTGATTTAAACTAAAATTATTAATAATAAATAATTTGTTTTGGCAGAAGTTCGAGTGCAGACCACGCACTGGAAAGCGCAGCGTAGGACGGCCCACCACTAGATGGAAAGACGACCTGATAAGGTTGCTGGGAGCCGTTGGGTGCAGGCTACACAGGGTCGGTCGCTCTAGAAATCTATGGGGAGGTCTATGTTCAGGAGTGGATATCTTTTGGCTTATAATAGGCCTTTACCTATGAAATTACCGTTCTTCAGTACTGGTCATTTCAAATAGAAAAAAAGTTTGGAATGGCTTTATATTCTAAATTCAAATTAATTTTGTTTTAAAAACATGACATTCTTTTTACAAACTCAGTCTTTTGTTTATTGATTAGCGTTGTATTTTCATTACATTTGATCATTTTTCGTCATAATGGATACTTTAAAAATTCGTGTAATTATGGAATATGAGTTCCGTCGTGGCACCAACGCGACACAAACAGCACGTAACATCAAATCGTTTACGGAGAGAACTGTACAAACGAACGCACAACCCGTTATTGGTTTTCCCGGTTCCGTTCTGGAAATGTTGACTTGAAAAATGAAGCTCGTGGTCGTCCAGAGACTTTCGTCAACAATGATGAATTAAAGGCGATTGTGGAAGCTGACGAAACTCAATCTACAGCTGAGCTAGCAGCAGCTTTTATGTTAGCACAAAAAAAAAAATTGATTCATTTGCGACAAATAGACAAGGTAAAAAAACTTGATAGATGGGTGCCTCACGAACTTAACGATCGCCAGCGCAACGTACATCGGCAATCAGCTTTGGTCAATCGGTCGTCCCCACTGCTCCTTCACGACAACGCGCGACCCCATACTGCACAACAGACAGTCTCCAAGCGGCAAGAGCTGGGGTTGGAAGCTCTCCCTCATCCGCCATACTCACCAGACCTTGCACCTACCGTCTATTACTTTTTCCAAAATTTAGACACCTTTTTAGTGGGTAAAAAATTCAATTCCCGAGAGGCAGTACAAAATGCCTTTGAAGAGTTTGTTGCCTCCCGTTCAGCTGATTTTTAGAAGAAGGGCATCAATAAACTGCTAATGCGTTGGCAAAAATGCGTCGATTGCATGGGTGATTACTTTGAATAACAGAAATAAAAGTTAAAAAAAATAAGTACTTTCACTTGATTATTGGAACGGAGGTCGTTTTATACTTATCAAAATAATATGATAAGTTCCAATGGCTAACTGGACAAGGCATGTCTGTCGCATGCCAAGTGAGCTGTGGGCAAGGATAGCCACCGAGTGGCGTCCTGATCCAGCGAGAAGGCGACGCGGCAGACCAAAACGTAGATGGCGGAACAGGCTAGATAAATTCCTAACGGACTGGCCACAATCAGCCCAGGACTGCAAAGTCTGGAAGAAATGGGGGGAGGCCTTTGCCCAGCAGTCGGACAGGAATGTTTGATAATAATAAAATAATAATATGATAAGAATTTTTTGGTAGTTTAGTTTAGAAACTTAAATGATTTGATATTTGTCGAGTTATCAAAGACAAAAGAGTCATGTTCTTTCACTGATCTCCTAAAATATAATTATCTTACAATACGATTTTAGCGGAGGCAGAGGTGGATAAAAATACATAGAGAAAATAAGATTAATTTAATAGAAACGGCGGCTTCGCACGCGTAGTTGGTCAATAAAAACATTACCTACCCTCCTTCTACGCAGTCGGATAATAAGTATCTATCTTTCAATCCCGACGCTAATGTATCTATATAACAAATTTCATAGAAATCGGTCCAGCCATTCTTGAGTTATAAATCTATGGGGAGGCCTATGTTTAGCCGTAGATGTTTTATGGCTGATACCACAGATTATACAAACAAACAGATGGAGTGTACGCAACAAACAGTATGACGCCACTTATCATTCATGTGTGCGTGGCGATTAGAAATAGCTCTGTAGGGACACGTGCATCAGTGTGCGTGTAATGATACCAGAAAAAGAAAAAAACTCCCTGTATTTTTTTTAATGTCCTTTTACGACAACAGGTTCTAAAATTTTATTTGGATACATGAATTTGTTACTAATTGAATACAAATTTGTGTGAGTATTAGGATTGAACAATTGTTTAATTAACTAGTTTATTAAACACTTAAATATTTCATGTACCATTGTAAACGCATTGTAAAATTACAGAAGAAATAATATGTGAAGATTTTTATAACTAGCGGTCCGTCCGGTGTTTATTGAGGTTTACATGGACTTTAATGTCCTCCTGGCCGAATTACGGCTACGGCGGCCATCTCGCAAGAGACTAGCCAACAACGCAGGATATATTCCTGACTCCGGACTGTTATTAGAATTTGAAAAATTACAATAACACTTTTTGGAAAAATGGACTTTATAATAATACTTTAGTTTTTTCTGTAGTAATTATTACATAGTATATATATATATATATATAGTATATATATATATATATTTATATATATGTATATAGTATAGTATTATATATTATTATATAGTATATTCATTTCATTAGACTGATAATAAAACATACATATGAATCCAAAATATTTATTAGATTAATTAATTATATTGCCAAAAAAATTAACCACCTTAATTTTGCACTAATTTCTTGTAATATTGCCGTTGGGCTTCGACATGTCGAGAATTAGTTTCTAATTTTGCTATATAGTGCAATCGCACCATTAAATACTTTTCTATCAACAACTTCACCAGATTCACTCTGTGAAATTTTGCACATATTGAATATGATCTGGATTAACATATAGGATATTTTTATCCCGGTAAAATGTGCTGGTAGGATATTTTTCCCGAAGCAAAGCGAGGGCGGATCGCTATTACTTCTCTATATATATCATTTATTATATATGTGTATATGTATATGTAATGTATATACATTACATATATACATACGGAACTAAATTGATATACATATACAATTATATTTAAAATCCCGCATAAGATATTAATCACCGAATCACAGTAAACGGCAATAACATAATTATAGAAATACATACAAATTCGGAATAACAATTTAGGCGTGAGATTACGCGTGGGAATCGAACCCACGTCCGTACATTTAACAGTCAGGCTAGCTAACGCCTAGATCAACAGGTAGTTTCCCCAATTGAAGGGAAAACATTTTGCCGAAAACTGGCAACACAGTCGAACTAATGTCGAGGTTTTGTGTTTCGAGACAACCGTTTAATTAGTGGGTGAATAAATAATAAAATCAATTAAATAATTTATAGTTACTTGTGAAATGATATTCCATCCACTTTTTTTTGTTTTTGGGAACAATTTTTACACTGTTTAATAACACAAGACGGCATTTTTGACAGAAAATAATGAATCACTCGAGACGTTTAAGCAGTACGACGCTATCTTTAGCACTGCCGCGAGATTGTATTCGCTTTTAAATTTGTATTCGCTTGTGTGGCTTCACTCGCACGTTCGGCGCGCTCTATCTGTTTGTTTGTATAATCTGAGGCTGATACGATGATTTATTATTAATCGAGCGAAGTGACATCTCCAAATCAACTTGGACAAATCGGCGTTGTATGTATAATAAATGTATGTATGTTTGTTTGTCCGAGGATAACTTTCGAAGAGTTAATCCGATCATCGTGAAATTTGATACATAGGTAAGTAGTAATGGCATAATTTTGGTTTAACTATATGAGCTAAACATGTTGGGGGGGTTGTTGAGATATTGGGGTTTAAGAGGGATAAAAAAAAAATGAAAATGATACTATTAGGTCAAGTGGGACGTCAAATGAAAGGTCTTCATTAGTATATTTCAACCCTGTTTTTATTTTTAGTTTAATATTTGTAGTTTTTGAGTTATTAGCCATAATAAAAACAAAACTTTGACAAAATTCACAGGGTACACCAGTGACCCCACAATGCTGAAATTTGGTATTAGCATAGATTTAGTGACACAAATATAGGCAAAAGTCTGAAATCCAGAATAACTGCATTTTGTACCCAAAGAATAGTAACCACTTTATATGAACTCCCGTTACCTGTAATTTGGATGAAACTGTAGGTCAAGTTAGGTGGTTGATTATTTCGTGGCACTATTTTGATAATCAGAGATTACGAATAATATATTTTTATTTTTATGGGAGAACCACTCAGTTCGGGGCGAACCACTAGTTATTTAAGAAATAAATATCGTTTATTTATCTGTATATTTAAAGAAAAATCCACCCGCAGTCACTAGCAATGAAAGATAAATCTACCTAAATTCAAAATTTTGTTAATTAGTGGTTTAAATTCAGAAGTGGCAAAGTTAACAGCTTTGCGGCTTTTCACCGTTCACAGTCGCAGCGTTGCGTCTCACACAATGACGTTAAAAACTTGCGGAGGCGGATGCGGAGCCCGAGATATGATTTCTTGCGGATATTCCGCATTAGCGGATGCAGAGGCGAGGTTCCGTTACAACCATGCTTTGAGCCATAAACTTTTAGATCCGGTATTAAATTAATTTGAGTTTCGTTAATTAATGTTGAAAATTAATTATGACTTTTCACTGAATTTTAATGTGACATTTTGTTGAGTCATTTTAATTTGATGTTTGCTTAATAACTTAGTAATGAGTTAAGGCAAAGAGTGAGCGTCGCGGTTGTGACGTGAAAGAAATTTAAAAGTGCTTAATACTCGTATTCTATTCTAAACTTCGTTTAGGTATCGTAAAGGAAAAAGGCCGCTAGTGAATGGCACGTTGTATTATGCAAATGAAATAAGGTAGTATCTTACAGTAAACAAAAATAAAAATAACATAAAGATTGTAAAAGTTTTCATGCAAACTAGAAACGAATGTAAATTTTTTTGCAATCGATATTCCGTTCCAAGGAAGAGCTTGAATAAAAAAATGAATTAAATGTGATTTGATGATAGAAATGAAATCAATATTGATTTAATCATCATCATTTCCTAAAAATTCAGTTTTTGTTTTGTTAATGTAGGTACACCCCATTATTGTAATGTTACAAAAGTCCTCTTCATCCAAAGGCTATCTGGAAGAAATCGCTTCTAAGCGATAAGACCGCCCATTGTACTTGTTGCTTTGTGAATTTTTATTTTAATGTCTGTTTCTTTTGAAGTATACAATAAAGTATTTTCATTCATTCATCATCAACATATAACAGTCCACTGCTTTACGTAAGTCTCTCCCAGGATGCGCCATTGAGCCCGATACTCAGCTCTTCTCATCCAATCCTTGCCAGCTACAGCGTGCAAATGGTCACTTGTCTTATTATACTTGTAATACTTATAGCATGTCATTCAGGAGAGAACTGTTTCCTTGGCCACAGCTTAAACTTTTCTGGAAAACAGGGACACAACTGTTCTATGTAACTTTTATGGTCACAATAAATATATTTCTATTTCTATATTTATATTACTCCCTTTAGCCGAAGGGCGTCCTACAATACACTTGCCTAGACGTGGTCTCCGCTCCAGAACACGTTTACCCCATCGGTTATTAGTTCTGCGGCAGTTATGACCGGCCCACTAACACTTCAGCTTGCTGACCCTCTGAGCTATGTCAATCACCTTGGTAATGATTGAATATTGATGTAGTGATCACAAATTGAAAAGTAATGCAAATTCTTTCTATAAATAACTACTCAAGCCAAGCTTTTAGGTAAAGGCGTTTTTTTACAAACATTTATCATCGAATTTGGTTGTAGTATAGATAAGATTGGGTTAAAAATAAGTAAAATGGCGAGTATTGTAACAGAAATGAACCATGAACAAGATAACTCTTTTGTGTTTCCTCTTTTGTATTTCCTCAGCCTTTGTACTAAGTCTTAATAAAGTAATACAAATGCACTCACCGTACGCAAGAATGAAACATCATCTTGCTCGCTTGCTCCCCCTTCCGCTTCCGCCATCTTGGATTTTCTATTTCACTCTTCAGATCAAACTTCTATTTCTTGGGAGATGCATAACTGAAATGAGAAGGAAACATGTGAGATAAAATCGTGACCGGTTTGTTGAAAGTTTAATATTGTTTATAGAAATGTATCTTTTTGGCGTTCTTTTGTTACCAAGGCGATTTTATAGACACAGTTTTGTGCATAGACTTATTTAATCCGTTGGTTCAATAGAAGAAGAATATTTTTTAGAATATTGGCACAAAATAATGCCTGTCTCGGATATAAGGTGAAAATGTGATTGCCTGTTAAATAAAGGAATGTTGTATATTATGTATATTTTGTATAATGTATTAGATTTATCTATATTGTAGGTACAGTTTATAGGTATTATTTTTAATATGTATAAGTATTTTATTTATAATGGTCTATATTATGTATTACTATAAGTATTTATTAGTATTTTACTGCAATGTCCTTGTCTGTGCACGTACCCACCACTATAATTGACTATCTCTATCTTCAAAGGTTTGCTAGAAGAAAACTCTTATTAGGGTTAAGCTCGCTTTTGTACATGTCCATTTTGTAAGCTGTTTCTCTCTTTATTATTTGTGTACAATAACGAAAGAGCTTAAAGATTAAGAGCCAGGGGAAATGTAATTTTGAAGGAGTTGGAAGTATTTCCTTTGTTAGTGACCCTATCTTCCTATATATTATATAAAACAAAGTAGGGTCAGTTATACCATTTATAACTCAAAAACGGCTGGATCGATTTTGATTTGTTGGATTTGTCTTCGCCCCGAATAGCAGAATAATATTAAAATATCGGAAAAATTCACGCAAAAAAAATAATACATAGATGCAGCTAATGATAGCCGATTGACAATTATACCGGTGACATACATTGGCAGCCTGCGTCATATGCATCTCAAGGCGCTACGAAGTTCCAAGGGTTAGCTAGATAAATAAAATGGTTTTGAAGTACTTTAAAGTCCAAAATACAGATGTTGGGTATTTTGGTACAGATGTCAGGCTGCACAACATAAGTCGTTCTGGATATATATAGGGGAGACATTAGTTCAGCAGAGGACATATGGCTGGACTTAATTTTGACTATATTATAGTCCAAAAACTTTTTGCCAAATAATAAATAATAATGCTGGACATTTCACACAGTGCCATCTAGCTTCAAACTAAGCAAAGCTTGTATGGGAACCAGATAACTGCTAAAATACTTATATATTTTTTTTGTAAATACATCCATATAGAGTTTAATATTGCAATATAGAGGAACAACCAGACCCGGAACAAATATCTGAAGATCATACAAACATTTGTTCCTCGGCAGGAATCGAACCCGCAACCTGCCTCTCAGCCATTGACCCACTGTGCTATGGAGCTGGTTAAAAGATAATGCCAGATCGAATAACATTACAGATCACTTTATAATTTTCATCTGGGTTTAACGACTATAAAAGCCTATAAAGTTTTCGTTTCACCTCAACAGCCTACCTTTTTAGATACCAAAAGGTTGAAACACTTGACCCTTCGCAAACAACTGAATTATTTACTGCTGTAGGTATGTGACACGGTCAAATAGTTTACCATCCGGAACTGGAGCCTATTTAGACATGATAACAAAATTTCTACTAAAGAATACAAAAAGTCGCGGACCATCAGTAAATAATACATACGAGTAACGCTGGGATCACACATCAAGCCCCAAATTACACAAAGCTGTACTATCGGCTCCAGATAGTTGTTATAGAACTTATATACATCTTTTTCGTTAATACATCCTTATAATATATAGAGCACCTACTACCCAGACCGGTAACAAATATCTGTAGAGCATGCAAACATTTGTTCCGCGGCGGGAATCAAACCCTCAACTTCCTATGACTATTCGCCCACTGCGACACTGCGAGGTCGTCAATGAGTAAGACTAATGCAGGATCGTGGTGGATGGCACATATGGCAAAATGACCCAGGCTTTATAGTAGAGGAGACGTGGAAGATCGACCTTCACCGATCTGATAACCAGATGAGACATATTTTTTATCAAATATAATGTATAAACAAATATGCTTATAATTACTTGCCTATCTAAAAGTGCTCATGGCTATTTTTAATTAAATTAACTTTAATCGATTTTTTTTCATCACTTTCATTCTTTTGATAACCAAATGAATTTTATTTCATTGTTAGTTTTTAACACACAGAATATGCCTCTTTAGGCTTGCCTACTCATTTCTGTGTATAGCTACCTGGCAAGCCGATGTGAACAGGTAAGTCAATATAGGTGACTCCATCGTTCTGCTAGCTTATCGAAAGTTATATCAAATTTTAGATTATTTTATTACAAAATCAGTCGTATAGACTTGCCTGCAAAAAATCATACTTAAAGTACTGTTGCCTAGCTAAAACTTTTAGAGTTTTAGCCATCTGATAGGTGCGAGCGAGAAAGTAGAGCGTCCGAAGTCCGTGTGGTAGAACAGGACACAACATAGCAGCTGCAAGCTACCTGCCCGTTGAATGTATCCGAGTGCGCATGCTTGTGTATAGTCGAAAATCATTTATTAGTGACAACACGTGCTAAATATTATAAATTGTGATTTTAACAATGAGTAAAAAGTGTTTTTTGTGTGGTACGAAAAAAGAAATTATTGACTTTAATGAACATTCATTTAAAACATAGCATTTAAAATTGGCTTTCCGTAAAAAGCAAAGCTTTAAGTATGGAGATATTCAATTAAGCAAAGAATCGTTGGAGTTTATTGGTTATCATTACACGTGTTACAACAAAATTACCGTTATAAAAAAAATTACAAAGAGTTTTGTAAAAAATTATGAAGTACCTAAGTAAAAGTTTTTGTTTATACAAATTATTTTTTTTTTAAATCGATTATTGCTTGAAAAAAAAGCCGTACATTGAATAAATAAAAATAATAAAAATAACAATAAATCTTTGAATTTCATTTTTTATGTATTTTTTATGCTTTGTAATAAATGGTTCTAACATCATAAATGTATTGAATTTTTTTTTCTATATTGATTATTTTTTTTATATTAATATTTTAAAAGTAACACTTATTCTTTCTCGCTTTACGGCATTTATTTAAATTAGATAATAAATAAATTATTCTCTATTTAATCTTAAATAAAAAATACAGAATTTTTTATAAATTTTTAATTTTACAATTTAGATTTAAAATGATAAAAAGTTTTGTTCAATTAGTTTTTTTATTTATTTATTAATATAATAATATATTAACTTATTTATTTTTGATTTTTGCATAGCTGTAAATACGTATAGTGTGAAATAATATAAAAATTGTGATCGAAATTAGTTATAATAAATGGGAGTTCAAATTTAATGACAAGTGTAAATAAATGCTGTCTCTGTCACTCACATGTACACGAGCATGCGCACTCGGATACATTCAACGGTCAGGTAGCTTGCAGCTGCTATGTTGTGTCCTGTTCTATCACACGGACATCGGCTTGCCAAGTAGCTATACACAGAAATGAGTAGGCAAGCCTACTGAGGCATATTCGGTGTGTTAAAAACTAACAGTGAAATAAAATTCATTTGGTTATGAAAAGAATGAAAGTGATGAAAAAAAATCGATTAAAGTTAATTTAATTAAAAATAGCCATGAGCACTTTTAGATAGGCAAGTAATTATAAGCATATTCGTTTATAAATTATATTTGATAAAAAATATGTCTCATCTGGTTATCAGATCGGTGAAGGTCGATCTTCACCGGCTCTTCACGACCATTATGGATGATGAAAATGATGAAATAAAAAGTAAGCTCGCATCTATCTATTTCAAATCTAGTGTCGAGGTTTTTATGCACTCAAAGCCTTTCACTTGACGAATTCTATAGGTCGTAAACGAAACCTTCCGTTCTCTGATCCACCAAAGCAAAATACCACTGGCCACCCATCCATGTAGTGACCACGAGGAACATCGCTTATTTGTTTAATTACTACCCACACTCATTTACTCAAACCGTAGGGGCACAATAGAACACTTGGTTACGTCAATAATTAGACTCGATAGAACGTAGGGTTTTAGGCTTACAGGTGAGCAATATATGGCGGAGACTAAGACCCAAAGTCTCTAACACCGCCGTAAAGTTGCAAGTCTATCGATCTTTCACAGAATACACTTTGGGGAATGTGCCCAGGAACTATACGATCTGATCCCGCCATCTCCTTTCCATCAAAGAACAAGCAGGTGCACGGCTCAGTACCATCCGTACCTAGTCGATATACCACCCATTCGCACACACCGTTTTGGTCCTACGTTCTTGATGCGTACAGCTAAGGTATAGAACACTTTACCGTCGTCTGCTTTTACTAAAGAATACAATCCGGGCCTCTATAAGGTAAGAGTGAATAGGTTTCTTGTATATCTTCGCGCTTCATCTTAGACCACATCATCACTTACCATCAGGTGAGGTTGTGGTCAAACGAAGGTCTAGCCAGTTAAATAAAAAAAAGTATTACTTAAATAATTGCATAGGCTTTATCTACCTAATAGCTCTTTGCACCATAACTTTGGAGGTGCTAGAAACAGATAATCATTTCATAATAGACAGCTAAACACTGATTAATTTAAGCAACTAAACAACGAGCTAACTTTTCAGACTACATATTATAAAATATAGCCTTTACTTTTCCTTCGGCAAGCCATTACGAATTTAAAGAGACAAAGGAAAATACTTGTAACTCCTTTGAAGATTCGTGTTTGGATTGCATTTGCAAATCGCGCTGCAGCAAGCAATGCTATTCCACCGGGACGTGACCTGCTTTCTGTTTCAAAGCAATCGAACTTAGTTCAAGAGATATGTGACATCCTATAATTTAAATTGGATATAAATACAAGATCGAATCAGAAATGAGGAGATTCGTAGACAAATCAAAGTCACTGACATAAAAAAAGTGGCACTCCGAGACTGCCGACAGAAGTGAAAACTTGAATAAAAGCAGACTACACTACAGATACTTATATACAGAGGTGTCGGTAACAGTCACTGACAGGTGTCGGTAACAGTGTCGCGAGTTCAATGGTTTTTTCCCATCACAAAAAATGCTTAACGCGCCTAAAGAAGTTTTCAGTATGCCTAACGCGTTTTCACTTCAACAATTATTATATGTTTTTTTTTGCTATTACTGTTAGAACTTAACTTTGCAAGACATAACACAGTTTTTTTTAACTAGTTCGGGAGCCTATTCATTCAAAATACCTGTGGCAAACGTAATTATGCCAATACATTTGTTTTACTTTATAGCCAAAGCAGACAATGGTCCGAAGTGGCAGTGGGCGGGACACAAAGCTCGAGGAACTGATAGCCATTAGGGCAGAAAAGTTAGTGAGTGGAGGCACAAAAATGAATAAGGATTAATCTATACACTGTACGACCACAGACATTGTTCAAAAATACCTCAGACACGGATATATTTTATTCAAAACTAACTGACCTGCCCCGGCTTTGTACATGGATTATTATATTTATTACACATATTTATATCTATATCTTTTGAACCCTGCAAGATATCGAAATCGAACATACACGAAAACGTAAGTGCTTTTAAACCGAATGTTTTTAATTGAAATTTATTGAGCCGCTTCGGAGCCTATTCAAGGTAAACTTTCAGATGGTAACAAAAATTCTAAAAAAACTGTCATTTATGATTAGACATTGCATAAATTTTGGCTTTTATTTTGAAATCACAGACAGATGCTTCAGTTATATTATTGGTAGGTATACATAGATACTTGTGGACCTCAGTGTCACAAATGCTAGAGTGGAACTCTCTCTGTGACTTATTATGAGCAATACGTTTTTTAAATGCTCAATATTTTGTTACCAGGAATTTATAAAAAAATCTCGTGGTAAATATTCAATACAAATGGAGTTCCAGGAATCCACACTAATATTTAAATTCGAGCTCTGCCTCTCTGTCTATTCGTTTGTTACGTTTTCACTAAATCACTGAACCAATTTCTATAAAATTTGTAATTACTTAGAAAACTTGACGATACAAAAGAAAACGATAGCTTGACATACCTCTGTTCTTCTACTGTATTATTTGACATATGCCGCATAAACTATTTTAATTTAATTGATTTGACATGTTTAATTCTATGTTTAGTTGCTGTACTTTTTGAAAGGGCGCAAACACAACTTGCAGTGCCCTTACAGGGTAGGTATATGTACTTACTTCTAATCTACCTACCATCTAAGCTAAAAATGTATGAACTTTCGTGATTTATTTCAATCATATACGGGATTTATAATAATGAAATTTGTATTTAGGTAGATTATGATATGGATTGTGACGTAGGCTTATATTTTCTAAAGGAAATAACGAATGATATATACCTAATTCCTGTTCCGTTTGACAATTCCTGTGGTTTCTTCAAAAAGGAGCCACTGAAAATAGATCCTCCCAGTATTCCAGTGTAAAAACTGACACTGGGTATCTAAGATAAGTGTCGAGTTCACGATATATTTGTTAGCCCATAGATTGGGGCCTCGGGCCAAAAATGGTCGATTATGACCTCATACCCTCAAAAAAAGGTCAAGGGACGTCGCGCTGCCAAAACTTGCTACAACTTCGAAGTTATTATTTAAAGCAACAAAAAACTTAGTTTCCGGCTCGTGTTTTCGCATAATTTTAATGTTGTGTATTTTCCCTGAAACTTAGATAACTTCGATGATAAAAGTTTTGTATGTTTACAATGAAAATCGACTTAGGTAGAGATAGATATCTAATAAAATTGAGCGCTCTTCCACCGCGTCTACTTGAAGTTTACACACAGTAAGACTTCTCAAATTGATCCTTATGATTAGGCTTTGACGTAGTACGTAGACGTGTGGTGGGCCACGGAATTATGAAGAGGAAGATTTCTAAAGCAAGTTCGTCACTAATGGCATTGGTGTTGGAATTCTTAGGCCGTCTTAAAACCTGTCAGATAAAGAACAAGCATTTTAAAATTTGACGTATTTGTATAATTTGATAACTCTCTAAATCATATATAACCACTAAACACGTTTAATCATTAATGCGCAGGTCACCCTTAAAAAAAATCTTTGTTCATAAAACAGCTGGTTACGGATTTATTATGATTGTTTTTGTACGAAATAAATTATTTGATTATGCCTTTATTGTACACAAGAAAATATATATAATAAAGGACAGATAGTTAAATCCAGTTCTACCAAAGGTTGTCTGGAAGAGATCGCTTTTAGCGATAAGACCGCGAATTGCACTATCGCTTATCTAGTTATATGTATTAAATATGTTGGTTAATTTAAGTGTGGTGTACAATAAAGCGTTTTTTATATTCTTTTGTACGAGCACGTACACTGACCCATATAATTGTGGCATCTTGCACTTTACGCCAGCCATCAAAATCAGCAGTTCTTCATTTCGCGTTTACTCATCAATCAAATCACGCGTCTCATTATCATATCATTTAATTATCAATCAATATATCAGTTAAGTATATGGCGAGTATATGGCCGGGAGTGCACGTTTTGGCGCCGCGGCGCCGCCTGCGCCTGCGCCCTCGACCGATCTTCGAGCAACGAGTTCCGCGACTTATACTTTTAACTGTGAGAGTGCAGTGAATCAATGCTGTGCTAATAAATCGTGAAGTGCGCGTATCCTCACCAATTTCTAGCTTTCCAGTATTTTTAACTACGATTTTAATGAATATAATTTTCAATCATCGTTCTAATCTTATGGACTATCAAAGACAATCTTCTAACATTGGAGACAAATTAAAGAAAATGTATCTCTAGTTTTACTGATATTACTATCATCTCTTACCAGGGTGTGCGGACCGTACACTATTATATAGACGCTATATACAAAGAATAGCTTAAAAGAGTTTTCCTTCAGACTAGAGATAGAGATAAATAAATATAGCTGGACACACAGCGCTATCTAGCCCCAAACTAAGCAGAGCTTGTATTATGGGTACCAGATAACTGATAGAATACTTTTTTCAATAACCTATACTGTCCCACTACTGGGCAAAGGTCTCCCCCATTTTCTTCCATTCCTTGCGTTCTCCAGACCTATCCTGCCAGTCATAGTGGAACCCATCCAGATCGTCGCGCCAACGTTTTCGTTTTATTTGTTTTTTTATAGAATACTTATATACTTTTTTTTTGTAAATACTTATAATAATAATAATAATAAGTCCAACAACCAGACCCGGAACAAATATCTGTATATCATGCAAACATTTGTTCCGCGGCGGGAATCGAACCCGCTACCTCCTGAGTCTCAGCCGGCTATTTGCCCACTGCGCCATGGAGGTCGTCAAGATGATTCTAAAGGTTGTTGAGTAAACAAGTTAAACATATTTTGATATTATATTTAAATTTGTTAGTCAACTTACATTGCTGACTGTACAAAAAACTAGCAAAGTAACGTTGCGTGTATGAACGAATGTCATAAAATAACAATAACTATAGTTGCAGAATTGTGCGCCTTCCCTAATGTTATTAATCATTATTATTCATGATGTAATGCTTTTAAGTTTTTACTGCGATACCTTATATTGCTTTAGACTATATTTTATTTATACCACCGTGGCGCAGTGGGCGAATAGCTGGCTGAGACGCAAAAGGTTGCGGATTCAATTCCCACCGCGGAACAAATGTTTGCATAATCTACAGATATTTGTTTCAAGTCTGGTTGTTTCTCTATATACTAGTGGTTCGCCCCGAACTGAGATCTCGCGAGTAAATTAACACAAAAAAATATTATTTGTAATCTTTGACTATCAAAATAATGCCACGGAATTATTAACCATCTAACTTGACGTACAGTTTCATTCAAGTTAGACGTAACGGGAGTTTATGTAATGTGTTTTTTTTTAGGGTACAAATTCCAGTTATTCTGGATTTCAGACTTTTGCCTACATTTGTGTCTCTAAAGCTACACGAATATCAAATTTCAGCACTGTGGGGTCACTGGTGTACCCTGTGAATTTTGTCAAAGTTCAGTTTTTATTATGGCTAATAACTCAAAATATAAACTTTACTAAAAATAAAAACGGAGTCTAAATTTACTAACGAAGACTTTTTATTTGACGTCACACTTGACCTAATAGTCACATTTTCATTTTTTTACCCCTCTTGAACCCCAATATCTTAACAGCCCTCTAAAATTAGCTCATTTAGTCACAGCAAAATTGTGCCATCACTACCTACCTATATATCAAATTTCACGATGATAGGATCAACGCTTCGAAAGTTATCCTCGGACAAACAAACATACATACATACATACAACGCCGATTTGCCCAAGTTGATTTGGATATCTCGCTTCGCACGATCAAAAAATAGTATTTTTTTGTACAAATGGAAAACTTTGTTCATTTCGACCTTTCGAAAAGTCCTAGAACTAACATTGTTTGTTTAAATTAGGGCAATGACCACCAGGAAACATACATATTCGTAATAACTTTAAAAAAATTCGCATAAAGTAAGAAGGAAGTAAAGTATTCTCAGACGCAATATTATTTGGCGGCTGTGTTAGAATTTTGTCCGCTCACATAATAAATCCTGAATAAATGGTTTTGTGTATTACACAGGATTATGCTCAGAAATTCATAAAACAATCTCGTCGTGCGATATTACATGGAACTCTGTATCATACAAAACGTTCACTTGAACATAGAAAATGTACCTTTTATTGCAACTTTATTTTTACAACCATAAACAACAGCTAAACCGTGTTTAGTTGTATAAAATGTAGACCATAATTCAATAGCAAAAAACATGCTTCAACAAAAACGCTGTATCTCGAACAGCTAGGGTTGAAAATGGAATAATTGAATATCTGGTTAGAAACCAACAGGTTGTGGTCATATGATTTATGAACAGTTTTCATGTGTCCATCCAAAGGTTGCCTGGAAGAGATCGCTTTTAGCGATAAGACCGCCCATTGTACCGTTATTTATTGATTATTTCCTTTGTTACTGTATTTTTGTTTCATGTTCAATAAAGAGTATTTCATTCATGCATTCATTCATTCAAAGGCGTAATTAGGAGCTTATCTGCAGAATATAACCACTGAGAAATAATAAAAGGATGGGCAAGCCTCCGAGCTAAGGAATGTTCAGTGCTTTTAGAAGGAACGCTTTGTCAGTGTCTGTTGTGCGATTCATCTTAAGACTAGCATTTTTATTTTGCTTTGATCATTGCTTTCTACCTACGCTTATAAGTCTTCTAGTTTCTTCCACAAGTCATGGGCATACGATGCAATCTTTTTTTTTAAACAGTAAAAAATCCTAACTAGTCACTATGTGACACGATTAACTGTGACCTTAAAACTTTCTTTTGCGGGTCTAATAGGACTTACTTGTACTTATTAGGTTTCACTAATAAGTAAAAGTATCTATATATATAGAAAAAAGTCGTGTTGTATGGTGTAATGGTGTAACTAACCCGACTTTGTTTTATATATAAATATAGATGTTCAAAAAGTAATAAAAACACGACAATCGATTATATTATTCAACTAATATCAATAACCTTCAATGTTATTTGCATTTCAAAGATAAGATCGGTTATTAAAACCACAAACGAATCAACTGCTTACTGATGACATCCATACTATAATATTATAAATTCTAAAGTAATTCTGTCCCTGTTTGTTACGTTTTCACGGCTGGACCGATTTTGATCAAATTCAGTATAAAGTTAGATTATGACCAGGATTGAGGCATAGGCTACATTTTAACTGACTGCGAAGAAAGAGGATAAAACTTTTTTTAGCAGATTTGATATTTTTGATCAGATTACTTTATATATATTTTTATACTATAGAGATGGAACAAGCCTATGGCCCACCTGATGTTAAATGGTAACCATCGCTATAACAAAGTTTGCCTCGTAGGTCACACTCCTTAGAGCACATTTCTACGATTTTACCTACGATGCACTTCCCTGCATCCAGCAACTTGAGACATACAGGTGTAAAGCCTCATGTACCTGTAATTTCACCGGAAACCATACCCTTCAAACCGAAACACAGCAATGCTGCTTGGCGGTAGAAATAGGTATGGTAGGTATGGCACTTCCCCGGGCGAGCCCTTTCACAAGAAACTCTACTACTCTTAAATATTATTAATTATTAATTAAATTGTGTTGACAATTTATTAACATACAAAGGTTGGCAACTATCTCGTACAAAATAAATAGTGTTGCAAGATTAATAAACATTGTTAACGTGTGCTTAAAAAGTTCTATACAAATTTTTGTATAGGATATTTTTAAACGTGCAGTAAACTTAGTTTCATTTTATTTGTGGTAAGACCCAAAGAGTCTAAACTTAAGCAATGCTCTCTCAAATAATTACTTAAAAATACGGTGCTATTTTGTACCATAAAACCCGTAGACCCTCTACACTTCGTAGCTCCCGTAGCACATTCGTAGCACCAGTAATTATATTCCGTGAATGACTTTTCCCCATCATTCCTTGCTTTTCTGAATAAATACCTCATATCACCATATGACATCTGGTACGTATGTTTTAAGCCATTAGATTAAATCTACTCGACCGATTAAAATCGAACAATTATAACCATCTGAGTGAAAATAATGAGTTTAATTTGTGAAGTATATTTACGCTATACCAATAAGCCTCTAAACTTTGCATAGGTTGCTAAAAAAATTACTGTTGCGATAACACCGTAGACCCTCTACGCTTCGTAGCTCTTGTAGCAATATGCTACGAGTGACGAAGTATGTCGTAGCAGGTGCTACGACCCGCGTTACACTGAGAATGTTTCATTCCAACACACATTTCCAAATAAATGGCTGAAGTGGCATCTGGTTTGATTTCGTCGTTGGGTTTTCCTCTGGTTTCAAGGTTAAGGTTTGTATTAATTATTATTATTACTCACACATATTTATTTTAAAACTCGTTTATAAAAAATACATTTTTCACTACAAAGTATCTTACAAAAAACAAACATTATAGTAAAAAATATATTTATAAAAACGGTAAACCACCGACCGCGAAGCAAGGCCCAAGCGATCGGTGGCTAGGGCTGCAGAGAGAGGAACCTCCTGACTATGCGTGCCGAGTCCAGGAGTACCGCCTTCTGTATCTGACCCTTGATCCAACTTCCTAGCGAGAGCCTCTTAAGGTATTGGTCGAGGCTCTTCGCTATCAGTCCGTTGACCGACACAACTATCGGAACGATAATTGTTGATTCCACATCCTACATGGCGGTAATCTCATGAGCCAAGTCAAGGTACTTGCTTAGCTTGTCCTTCTCGGCCTTCACGAGATTGGCATCATGTGGGATAATAATATCAACAAGTATCGCTCGGCGCTCTGATCGATCTACCAGCACGATATCTGGCTTATTGGCAACAATAGTCCTATCCGTGATGATAGACCGGTCCCAATAGAGCGTGGCACGGCTATTTTCCAGAACTGGCTCTGGCACATATTTATAATATGGCACCTCAGGTCCAACAAGGCCATACTGAAGAGCAAGCTGCTGATGGATAATTCTGGCCACTTGATTATGTCTATTATTATTATTATTATTATTAGCCCGTAGAGTCCCACTGCAGGGCAAAGGCCTCCCTTCCCTCCTTCCACGAATCCCGGTTACTGGCTAATTGAGGCCACTTTTTCTGGTATGCATCCAGTTCATCCCTCAATCTCCGCCTGGGTCTACCACGAGGCCGCCGCCCGTTTGGAACCCATTCTGTAGTGGCTTTTGACCATAGTTCCTCTGGCATACGACAAACGTGTCCTGCCCAGTCCCACTTCAATTTTGCGGATGTCAAAGCCACGTCAGCTATCTGTGTTTTGGAGCGCAGTGTCGAGTTTCGTATACGGTCTGTGAGCCTGACTCCGAGGATGCTGCGCTCCATAGCTCGTTGACAAACACCGAGGCGGGACTTTTGAATATTGGTGAGGGACCAAGTTTGTGTACCGTATGTGAGAATGGGGAGAATGCACATGTCCATTAGTTAAAAAAATTAATATTGTATTAATAAAACGAAATAAAAATTGAATCAAGAAAATTCCGAATATTGTAAAAAATTCTGTTTTATTTCACTTTTACTTTCCTTAACTATGAAACAGAACGTAAAACTAAGTTAAGGTTACAATTGCTGGTCTCATCGCCAAGTAGGGATCTCTACCAGACAACCTTTGAATGAAATGGCCCACGTGAATTTTACTTAGGATCTTAACTGTACTTTACACCTGTACGCCTTAAGGTGATGGACGCAGGGCAGTGCATCGTAGGGTACGTTTCTAAGGTGCGTGACCTACGAGGACCTACGAGGCGCGACTAATACATTGATATAGGCGATAGTCACCACTTAACATCAGGTGGGCCATACGCTCTTCCATCTCCAGGCAGTATAAAAAAGTGGCAATCTGGGAGTGCCGACAGAAGTGAAAACTTGAACAATTACGAGATACTTATATACAGAGGTGTCGGTAACTGTAACGGTGACAGTGTCGCGAATTCAATGGTTTTTCCCATCTCAAAAAATGCCCAATGCGCCTAAAGAAGTCTTCACTACTTATATACAGAGGTGTCGGTAACGGTAACAGTGTCACGATTTCAATGGTTTTTTTCATCCCAAAAAATGCACAACGCGCTTAAAGAAATTTTCACTATTTATGTACAGAGGTGTCGGTGTCGGTAACGGTAACAGTGTCTTGAGTTCAATGGTTTTTTCCATCCCAAAAATGCCCAACGAGCCTAAAGAAGTTTTCACTTCAAAAATACTTAACTGTACAAGTAGCTATAGTGCTTCGGCGGATGTTAGTATAGCTAGGAGCTAATTAGTAACAACGTAATTGCATCGCACGTGCTCTACTCCCCTCTAATCCTCATGCTCTAATCCCACTGCTGGCCATTTTAATAATAATATGGATTTAATTCTCTGTTCAGTACCTTAAAATAAAACCTTCTTGCTTACGTCCTGAATATTTGGTACTTAAGTATTTGGTAAAAAATTTGTATTTTGAATTCTAATAAGGTTTGGGGCTGTGAGGTAAAAGAGTTTAATTAAAAACTTCGGTTGGCTTGCCGGATAGGGAGGGAATGCTATTCGAATTTACGGTTATCGCAAGAATTGAGCCACGAACCCAATTCTTAAATTAATTTGAATAATTGTTCAAACGTAAGCTTATACTTAGGTATTTTAATAAGTCGAGGCATATTTGTAGAAAGCCCAAGTCTTGCCTCTGCAGTAAGTAGGTCCTACGTCACACAATTAAGTTTTTCACAACCCAGTTTTTATTACATTCTGTTTTTTTTTATTTGACCTTTAAACTATTATTTTATTTCAAGCCTAACGTAGTTTGTAAGTTCGCAGTATCAAAGTTTTGGACTACACCTGCTCAAAACGGGTGATCTGGGGGGCAGTATGTTGGGCAGTAGACTATGGCTGATATGACGATTATGATAATCAATGGTGCAAGAACCAGTGAGGTGAAATAAGTCGGTGTTTGCAAAGGCATTCATATGAATTTGATGACCTCCGTGGAACAGAGGATGAATAACTGGATGAGACGCAGAAGTTAGCGGGTTTGATTCCCGCCCCGGAACATGATATTTGTTCTGGCTCTAGATGTTTTTCTATACATAACAAGTATGTACGAGTATTTACAATATAACGCGGGATGTCAATTTACATTACCCCGGTAGAATTGAAAATCTGTCATCATTATGTATGAGGAAATGAATTTTCTTCATAATTTCTGTTTGCGTTAATTTTCCCGATATTTTAATAGTTATTCTGCTATTCGGAGCGGAGAAAAATCCAACAAATCAAAGATCATCAAAATCGCTCCAGCCGTTCTCGAGTTATAAGTGTTCGAACAAACCCGACTTTGTTTTATAATGAAGATATATAAGTATCTATCAGTTATTTGGTTCCCATAGTACAAACTCTGCTTAGTTTGGGGCTAAATAGCGCTATGTAAAATGTCCAGCAATATTTACTCGCATGACTTAAGTAAATTCGCACCCACTTTCAGCCACATATAATTTCTTTACGACAAAACACATAGTTAGTTTTGCCGTCGGGAAAATGTATCTCCATTGTTTACGTAAACAAAATACAGTTTGTGAGGTGTATATTTAACATTGTACGGTATCTTTTCATATTAAAGCACTACACGAGGAAGAAAGAAACTTATACCCATGAGAGAGAGTTGGTTTTCGGTTGCAGGATAAAGTATAAGGAAAATTCTATGTGTACACATTTGCAAAAACAATTTTAATAATTACATAGTTTTCGGTCTTGCTTTGTTATTAAAATAACGAAGCAAAGGAATGAGAATGCGGAGTGTATGTGATACAGATAACATTCATAATTTAAATGCAAACGGTTACCAACGTACATTTTCGGCGGTAACAAGAACAAAATGAATTCTTATGTAATTTAATGAAATACAATCGTGTCCAGCTTTGCTGTGTTTTGGCTTAATGATTTCAATAGATTTGATAAAGATTGAAACATAAACGCTCGAGTGCGAGAATCTTTATTACCTGGAATGATATATTTTCATATTTATTTCTCATAACTGTACAACTTTACGATAAAAAAAACTGTTTGGGATAATCAAATTAGGCTCTTTTATTTTTTGCCCGATTTGACCTAGAAGCCCTATTTCTAAATTGCGCCTCTAACTATTTAGGCCCCTTTGGGGGTTTTTGTTCTTGCAATGAATGTGGGCCTGCATTATTTAACTTTTTGTAGATGCTGAAATGCTGGTTGTGTCTTACAGATGGGCAGACGGATAAAGTCCAGCGTTTGATAAGTGTTCCGTTTTTACTATTTTAGTCCGGAATCCTAAAACAAAGTTCTTGGGCAATAACTGGATATTCATAAATGATTATTCGTTTCAGTTTTACTTAGAAAACTTTCGTGATTGATTTCAATCATTATTATAAATACGGGATTTATCACGTACCGTTTTATCGGTGTTTCGGCCGACAATGTTTCGGTTCAATTCGTGAACCTTCAACTACCAAGTAGCGCGAGGCGAGACGTTATTCGGAGCGGATCGCATTCACCCTGATGCAGGTTCACGAATTTAACCGAAACATTGTTAAAACAATATATCTTCAAAGTCTACCCCATAGCTAAATAAACAATTAACATTATACATTTTACAAAACAATAACACATAGAAAAAGACAAGCGAGCCAGACAATTTGTGGTACTAATATCCTGTCATTGCCCTTTGAACCTTCGTATAGAGGTCAAATTTACGTTTCATGTATCTTGAAGATTAATAAAATAAACGTGAAGTTTATTTTTCAACCGTATGGAGTTGTAGTAAGTTTTCAAATAGGGGATGTTTTTTCACAGCACGTAACAAGAAATAAATTATATTTTCTCTATGCTTCCCGCATCAGAAATGTTACGTGATAGAAAGGCGTGGTTTGATTGCAACCGCTTCTAAAAAATCTAGATTTCAAGGAACGAACTAACCCATTGACCGGTTAGTACAGTCTTTGAAAACTAGGCCGCATAAACTACTCAAATACTCAGAACAGTATTATCAATTACGACAACTGCTTGACAAAGTTCTCGTTATAAAGGACTATATAGGGTGTTTGATAGTATACGCACAAAAATGAAAGGGGTGAAATGTTTACCATAGAAATGTGAAATTTATTTTGGCACGTAAAAACAAATACTTTAATAAACTTATGTTGTGCTATTGCATATTACTTGCCATCTAACCACAGATACCGTATTGGTGACGTCTCGAGATATCTCTTGTTGTCACTTTCTAACCCAAAACTCGCAGCCATTTCCGAAAGAGATATCAAATCAGCCCTTATTTTTGGATGTCGATTGCAAGAGTAGCCAGTAAGTTCTTATATCGAATTAATCACCTAAACTTAGTCAATTTTCTTTAAAATTTGATAATACAACTATTAGTTTTTTTTTCGAGAAGTCTTTTTATGTTTTGAGAAACCTTCACTTGAATATCGTCAGTATATTACCAAATACCCTGTATAGATAGACTATGTGTACTATACTTTGTTTGGATGGATTTGGTCGTGTTATCTTTCTCTTGCGGTTGAGACGTTTTCTCACTTCTGTAAAAGAAATTAACGTGGCTACTATGGCCTCTTCTTTGAGTTCTGCTTCATCCTCCGCTACGGAGTCTTCTGCAAGTGTTGGACTAGTGAGCCGCTTGTCGAAAAAAGTCGAAAAATAGTAGACTGAATCGAGACGGGGCACCGCAACTTGAGTAGGTTAGCTTCAAAAAGAGTGACAGAATCGACACGGGGCACCCCCGTCTTGTGCGTGACACCCCTAGAGTAAGTGCGCGGAAGCCAGAAACTCGCGGGAAGTCCTGAGGGAAGCAAGTCACACGAGGCCAAGTGAAGCGAAGTCGAGTTTGACTGGCTTCACTCAGGGGCGACCTTAAGAGCTTCTGGCGGGAGTCCACCCAGGGTCCAGGGAGTTGGAGAAAAAAGTGGTCTTTGAAAACGTTGGTCCCCTTTACCTCTCCTGCCCATTTCCAACATAAAAGTTTTTTTCATACATAATCTCAAAATAGATATTTTAATTTTATCAAAAGCTATAGGTTTTCGTAAGTCCTCACCCTTGGGGGGGGGGTCAAATACCCCCCTCCCCTCCCATCCCCCCTTTGATGATCTTTGATTTTTTATATCCGCACCGAACAGCAGAAATTATGACGACTATAAATTTTCTCATAGATTGATGAAGCTAATGATGGCCGATTGACAATTCTACGTGCATTGGCAGCCCGCGTCATATTATTTTTTGTGCATTAATTTTGGCGCGGAATAAAGACTATCAGTGTTTCCACAGGAAATATGGTCTACAGAAATAAACTTCATAACGAATGCATAGAGAGAACTTATGCTAAAACACGCAAGTGCGACCGACCTTGACGGGTTTGTGACGCAAAATACAGAGTGCATACTAAGCCAGGGTTTATCAGGATCATAGTTGCGTCATACCATACGGGTTCAAATGCAACTGTCAATAGGCGCGTGTTTGAATTTTGCCTGGACCGGTGCAGACCATTTTGACTTTTAGTAATGACTCAAATGCATTATTTTACTCTGGCAATGGCATTTTTGGTTGAAATATCCGCGGTAAGCAGCTGGGATAGCTGTACATGTCAAGTTAATGTGTATGGACTTGCTGACTTCATAATTCCGAAACTGAATTCCGGCTGTATGTGACCGGTCTTAGGCTCGGTCTATATGGCATCCGGGTCTACCTGATCCTGTAAATCCGATTCCGTGTAATCCAGAGCATGTCCCGGTTGGTTCCAGGTAAAAATTGGAGTCAGATGGCCTCGGATCGTGTGTAATCGATGCAGGAAAAATGCAAATGTTTGGTCGTACGACGGATTGGTCAGGGGCCGTTAAAAAACAGTCCCAGACAAGCCCGGATGCCATATAGTCCGAGCCTTAGGTTCGAACTGGCATCCGAGTCTCCCCGATCCTGCGAATCTGGACCATGTCCCGGTCGCTTACAGATAAAAGTCGGAGTCGGATGGCCTCGGATCGTGTGCAGTGAAAGCAGTGATGCAGGAAAAATTCAAATTTTTGATTTTGCGACGGATTGGTCAGGGGCCGTTAAAAAACGGTCCCTGACAAGCCCGGATGCCATAAAGTCCTAGCCTTAGTCAAGGATTCTGAAGCCAAATTCCGGTAATTACTATCATTGTATTCATTATTCAAATCAAAGTCATGTACAGAATAGATTTAAGTTTGTGTCTATTAAAACATTTTTGCATTTCTGTAGGTACTCCATTAAACTTAACTTTCTTGTAATGAGAAGAAATCAACTTATATCTCGGCTTGAGCTAAAATACATCTTAAATGCACCATTGTACAAAATAGTTATAAAAATGATTTATCCCTTTTGTTATGACTAGTGATCGGAAATTCGGATACATATTTACCTGAAGTTGATTTTTGGCTAACAAATTATGGAAGCGGCTTCTTAGAATATTATTATTAAAAATAAAATCCCGTGATCCCGGGATGTTCATTTAACGTTAAATATTAAGTAGGTAGAATTTGCCATCTCACTCGCACACTTACAAAATGCTTATATTCCCTGAGGTCTGATAGGCCCGATCTGACACTTGTTACAAGGTTGTTTTCATTTCGTCAAAAATTACTGACGTAAAAGTAAGTAAAAGCGACCATGTTATGTCGTAACAAGGCATTATGTATATCTAATATACCTATGTGCCAAAGTGAGCGTTTTACATAGAATGTGAATTTCTTTAGACTATATGAGGGATGAATGGCATACCATACAAAACTATGCAGCTGCTGATGTCTAGGTTAAGTAGATAAATAAATTTAAAAAAATAACACATGATAATTTTGTTGATCCCGTAATCACGGAATTTTTTCGATAAAAAAATGCTATCCATACTAGCCAACTTTTAACTTTAGGTAAATATGCATCCGTTTATCCGATCTCTAGTTATGACTGTACCACCAAAAATATACTGTTCAATGACCTGAAATACTAGATCCAACGTACGTGATATTGTAATCATCAAAGTGATTTGCCCTTCTCATACTGAAACATTGCCAGACTTGTCAGCTTATGGCAATGGTACAATCGAATAACAAAAAGCTTAGCGTTGTTGTGCTACTAGTAGCAAATAGGGTTGTCACTAATACTCGTAGACACTCTAGTAGGAGATCTTACTGAAAGTTATTTGAGAATGGCCCTAGCAACTCAAATACCTAATTTGTTTCTGATTGGCTGACTAATCGCCATTATTGTTTTAACTAATTTATAATTGGGTGACGCAAGTAACCTTTCAATACTTGTAAGTATTACAGACTGTCACCGCGTTTACGACATTAATTTAAAACACATAATGCAGAATCGTATTATCTGATTTGAGAGATTGGTTTAGTACGGTTAGTTTGAATATTTATCCAGTAGTCGATACATTATCAATTAACAATTTTTAACGTAAATCGGCGGCGCCTTTACGCCGACGCCGCTTAGTCAGTTTAACATGTACCATTGTAACAGGTACTTACATGATGAATTAATATGATTTGCTTACCTGTTTTATACAGGCTGTTTCATTGATATTTTAGGACTTGAAATTAAGGTAGATAGAAAATTGATAAAAAATTAAGGTAATGAATTTGAAAACAAACTATTTTACAACAATACTAGCCATCAGGCCTGCCCGTTATTTACATTAATGTCGTAAATGCAATGACACACTGTATATGTCTGACCTTTTTAGCATGAGTCTATGCTAAAAACTAAATATATAACTAAATAAACTATTAGTATTAGTATTTTACTCCTATGCCCTTTTCTGTGCACGTACCCACCACTATAATCGACTATCTCTATCTTCAAAGGTTTGCTGGAAGAAATCTCTTATTAGGGTTAAGCTCGCCTTCGTACATGTCCATTTTGTAAGCTTTTTCTGTCTGTAAATTTATTTGTGTACAATAATGAATATGAATAAAGAATATGAGTGTTATGAAAGTTATTACCATGCGATTCCCATTATAAATTAAGGGGAATAGCTTTGGGAAATTCCCATTTTAACAACTGTAATTTACGAGTACCTTTCGAACACATTATCACATGTAACCATAGGTATTTTCGTGTTAAACATACCAAGATATTTCCTCAGCATTTTTCATATCTTTATATGCAGATTTCATTCAACATTTTCTTTTGCAGATGTTCCCTGCTCATATAAGAAGAAATATCAAATTCACTATTCAAATGCGCTGGTAAATAGATGTAAGATGTCGAAACAAGTAAGTATTTTCGTTTTGCGGATGTACCAAAATATTTTCCCGTCATTTTACACTATTTTCACAGGATATCATTCAGTATTTTCCTTGTGAATGTATCGTTAACGAGGAATGAATGAATGAAATACTCTTTATTGCATACCAAAGAAAAATACGGTAACAAAGAAATTAAACAACAAAAAACGGTACCATCGCTAAAAGCGATCTCTTTCAGACAGGTTTTTACACAGGTTGTGTATTGTGTGTGTACATTTCGTTCAGAATATTCACATGAGTACGCTGAATATGCGTTGATTTAGGCTATGCGTAGATTCAGGATCGTATCCTATTACCGGAACGCGTATAGATTGCTTTCATACATTTTACATGAACTTTTCGATGAGGTCAGAGTGGTATCTGTATTTTATTCTTAGTAATCGAGGTGGATATAAATATGCAATTTGTTCGACCGCAAAATGTGCGTGTTTTCCGAATGAGTGCGCGAATTTAGTGTTTTTGTACGTTCGGCGTATCGTTGTGTGTACGCCATTTCACTCAAAGGCTAAATTAGCTTAGCAGCAGAATCTTGGGATCATTATCGACTAGAGGCGAAGATGCTGGTGAAATCTTGCTGGTTTAAAATATTTGTGTTGCACAATTTGTCTTTATATCTTGTAGTTCCCAAAATATTGGAATAAGAAGTGATAAAATAAATGACAGCCCCAAAGTACGATTTTTTTAAATGTGTCTATCCAACTATCTCCCTTCTCTCTTCGAGTCGTTATCCTCAATGCTGAGGGTCGTGACCTCCTCCATGGGTGATATTTTCTTTGACTATGTTGCGCCATCGGTGTTTGTTGGCGGCGACATGTATGGCATCATAAAGCTTAGAGTCGGGAGTTGTGCGGATCTGATCAGACCAACGTATCGGGCTACGTCCCCGTGGTCTTTTCCCCTCAACTTTGCCAGTGATGATGAGTTTCTCCAAATTGTCACTATGTTTCCTCGCTATGTGACCAAAGTACTCAAGGACTCGTTGGAGGCAGATGGTTAATAGCCTGGTCCTGGTAGTTCTTCGGGCCGTCCAGGGAATTAGCAGCATTCGTCTCCAGCAACATATCTCAAACGCGTCTACACGTCCGCGATCCTTCGCTTTGAGAGTCCAAGTATAGCGATTGGGTAAAAAAGACCTAGATGAGACGATTACCAAAAGTTTTATAATTAGGGGAAAAAACTGATACGTTATGACACAGTCGGGATTTTTTTGTTTTTAAACAGATTACGCTATTTAAGTTATTTTTGCTCCATACGACCTCCGTGGCGCAGTGGGCGAATAGCCGGCTGAGACGCAGGAGGTAGCGGGTTCGATTCTCGCTGCGGAACATATGTTTGCATGATCTACAGATATTTGTTCCGTTTTTCTATATATTAAATCTGCTATCTGCTTCCCATAGTACAAGCTCTGCTTAGTTTGGGGGTAGATAGCGATGTGTGAAATGCCCAGTTATTTTTATTTATTTATATAAATTTCAATATGGATGTATTCATATTTGTAGAGTTCGTATCCAAACACGAAGTAAATATTTGCAGATCATAAACAAATATTTGCACTCTCTCGTTTGCAGCGAATTTGAACATGGCATGTAATACAATTTTCTCTCTGAGAGATGTTTCAAGGCTTGAAGTCTTTAAAACGTTTACTTCGTACTGTCGCAGCCAGTATCCGGTCCGGCCTGAAATGTGTCAAAATTCAATACTCATTCATTCGTTATATTACGAGTACTTATTCACAAAAATCATTGATATAAAATTTACGCCGATTTCGCAATCAAGTCCGGGCGCCGACCACAATCTTTTAGATAACCATCATGTTTCAGGAGCGTTTTGTTTCAAGCTTGTAGCAACATTACTTTCATTTGAACCACAAAGCTTTTAAAACATTACTGTTATAATCCTAATAATGTTTACATTTATTTATTCAGTGCTTTCTAGTGATTTCACCACGTTCAGTATAAAACATTGCGAAAATAAACACGATTTACTTACTTTTTAGGATAATTTTACGCTTTATTTGAGCTCTAATGTGAAACATTTTGAAAGGATTTATGGTGACGTCACCAAAACTCCTTTGCCTTTACAATAATAAAATAAGCTTACTTATTGAGGGACATGATACTAAATGCCAGTGTAATATTATTTTAATATTGCTATAAGAGATTGAGGTTGGCCCCCAGGAAATAATTAGGCAAGAAACATTGCTGGTATTTCTTTCCCGTATTCTCTAATCGCTAGTGTAAAACGTGACCCCAGTAGGTTTATTAATGAGGTCATTTTATTGGCAGCCCTATAGGCGTGTATGATGCCAGACGATCCGCGATGATCGTGTAACGGCTGTGAGACACGACATCTGGGAACGACTGATAGGTACACACAGATACACTACACTATATTATTTAGGCTTCACACAGGCTTGAAACCTGTCAATTACATGTAAGTAATACCAATTACTAAATAGTTAAGCGGGGATGTGAGAAATACATCTACATATTTTAGCTTAAATTCCACTGGAAGTTTAATACTAATTCGATTGGCGAATGTCTGAACGTACGAAGAAAAAATCACTCTCACTCGACACTTTATTATGAAACGAACTTAAGTCATGAAAAAATCTCAAAATGTATTGTATCACAGAGTATTATTATATAGTGTAGTTTTACGTTACTTTTAAAATAATTGAGACGTTTCGTTATAAGTAATCGTACCTAAATATATAGTCCTCCTCATAGATTTCGATGACGGCGACACTAATTATATTTAAATTTAAAGAAAAGGCTATTCAATGCATTAAAATTACACTAAATTTAATTAATTATCGCTTATATTTAAATTCTAGCGTGAACCCTAATATGGCTTGCTAGACCAAATTTAGTTTTAAAAATCTTATCACAGGTGTCACAATAGAGTTGGCCTGCTGCGTTATAAGTGTACCTAAGTATAAGAGGGCTTAGGCCTTTCTTTACATATCTGGCGCTTCATATCGAGTGTATGAAGTCGGTTTTCTTCGAAAGTTTTAATGTTATTATAGATGGTAGAGCGCCAGTACGACCTGTGTGAAGCGAGCTCCTCCCAACCTGCAGGGTCAATATCACATGCATTTAGATGTCTTTTGAACACGTCCTTATAACGCAGATGCTGACCATTACGTTATTATAATAATACTTTGATAAAAAACAAATACATCTTCGACTAAATTAATCGTGAACGGTTATGTATATTGCTCGGGTCCAGTTCCGCCAACCTTCTATGAGATATCTTCAATACAAGATACAGACAGTGTAACTATGTATGTGCATGTATATATCAGCAGGAAATATTTTCACAAATCGTTCAGTGAAAATGGAAGAGCAAAGATCATTCATCCGTTATCTGATTTCTGCACTTGACTGTACAGGGAACTTTGCCAAATCGACTCAGATGGCCATTCATAGGATAGTGCCATTTTTAGAGATAGTACATGCATATGATATTAGATAATCATGTTATATGATAAGCTAAAAATAAAGGTATTATTTATTTAAGCACGATTAAAGAGTGGCACTCGCTTCCGGCGTCTATTTTCTGGATCATTATATTCTCGGAGTATTTAAGTCCAGAGTGAACACGCAAGCGTGATTCGCCATCACTTATCATCAAGTGAGGTAATTGTCAATCGCTTGACTATTCGTAATAAAAACAATGTTTTTATCAGGAAAACAAAGCACATTTGAAGCACGATGGGGTCGTATTTATCAGCTAATACATCTTGTAATTAACTCCAATGCAGTTTGAAAAGAGTTATGGTTGTTTTAAACTATGAATCAAGATGGTTGCAATATAAATAAATAAATAAATATTGCTGGACATTTCACACAGCGCTATCTAGCCCCAAACCGAGCAGAGCTTGTACTATGGGAACCAGATGACTGATATAATACTTATATACATTTTTTTTGTAAATACATACTTATAATACATATATAGAGAAACAACCAGACCCGGAACAAATATCTGTAGATCATGCAAACATTTGTTCCGCGGCGGGAATCGAACCCGCTACCTCCTGCGTCTCAGCTGGCTATTCACCCACTGCACCACGGAGGTCGTCAAAATATATTATGTGTCGATTGATTTTCAATTGCAAAAACTCTAGGTTCGATCTAAAGTATCTTAATTCCATAGATTTATTACGATGGAGTTTCATTATCAGTTAGAGTTCTTATACTATATTCTTCATTAGTTTCTTAGGGAGTTGTTGAGCTATGGACAAATACACATACTCACGAACACTCAAAATTTAAAACATTTAAAAGTATTAAATCATTTATCCCATAATAAAACAGTGGCACTCCAAGAGTGCCGACAGAAGTGAAAACTTGAATAAAAGCAGACTACACTACAGATACTTATATACAGAGGTGTCAGTAACAGTCAGTGTCAGTAGTCAGTGACAGGTGTCGGTAACAGTGTCGCGAGTTCAATGGTTTTTCCCATCACAAAAATGCCCTAACAAAACACAAAAACGCGTCTAAAGAAGTTTTCACTTCAAATACTGAAAATGAGTCATATATGACTGAAGCCTTTTCGTTTGGCTCGCATATAAACTACACTGTGACCTCAGTCAGGCTATAACTTTTTTACGACATTTTAGAATAGTTCTAGAAGACAATCGATTGGCGAATATTGATAGAGTATTTGTTTTGATGAAATCTGGAAGACTATAGAAGTCAAGTTGATTTATGATAAAAGGCTGTCACCCTTTTATCGTAAATTGTCTACATGTGTTATGTAACTGATGGTTAGTTTTTGTATACCTAACAGATAGTGATAGTAACAAATTTGTCTGAAGGCCCGTTCTGGAACAGCTGAATTTACATTTAATTTAGATATTATGCCCAGATGTTCGTTGGTTTTTTCTGTAATTACACTATTTCTGGTACTTTAATTTTAAATAAGTTAGGTTAGTTAGTATGTAATATGAGTTTTTAGTTGTACATGTATCCGAAGTAATGGAGTGAGTTCGTATGAGCAAGTGTCTCCTCCCTGATATCTGAATTTTATTGTCACTTTAAGATCCAATCATTCGTACTACCTTAATTGATCGAGCGAAGCGAGATCTCCAAATCAACTTGGGCGAACCAGCTTTGTATCAAATTTTACGATGATCGCATCAACGCTTCAAAAGCTATCCTCGGACAAACAAACATATAAAACATATACATACAATTGGAAATCTCGCTTCTCTCGATCAATAAATAGGTAGGGTTTGTTGTTTGTAAGTTTGTTGGTGGGGGATGGGGGGAGGGGGTAATTAAAGAAACTACTGAACCGATTCTAAAAAGTCAGATATAAGCTAACACTGTCCCTGAATGCTATAGGTAGACTTTAAGTAGGTATATTTGTTTCTATAAAAATCCGTGCGAAACCGGGCGGGTTAGCCCCGACTATAATACAAACTTAAACTTGAAAAAAAGTCTTTCAATTTTTGGTACGTGACTGCCTCCGTGGCGCAGTGGGCGTATAGCCGGCTGAGACGCAGGAGGAAGCGGGTTCGATTCCCGCCGCGGAACAAATGTTTGCATGATCTACAGATACTTATTCCGTGTCTGGGTGTTTTTCTATATATTATAAGTATGTATTTACAAAAAAAGTATATAAGTATTCTATCAGTTATCTGGTTCCCATAGTACAAGCTCTGCTTAGTTTGGGGCTAGTTAGCGCTGTGTGAAATGTCCAGCGATATTTATTTATTTATTTATATTTATTTAAGTGTTAACTCGTTTTATATGTCACTGTAACCCAATACATGACATTTATAAATACAACAACCTAGCAGAAACAACAAGAACTTGCAAAAACAGGCCACACGAATTTATTTAAGGAAATAAAAGAAAACTCTCTTCGATAATAAATCAGACCTCTCTATATTTGATCGGGAGCAGTAGATAGGATCTGATTGCGTGTCTGCGTTTCCCATGAGATGGAGTGATTCAGTAAAGATACCTTGTTTGTGAAGCTTTATCTGTTAACCCAATTTTCTTTGTGTGGGTTTAGTTCAGATGCTTATTTTTGTTTGGTAAATAGAGCTGAAAAGCCACGGCTTGACTTATCAGGACACAAAATACTAAGGATATAATATTCAAATAATTTACACCATTGTAGAGTAAGCCTAGCCTTGGAGTTCGTTTTGTTGGGGAAATAAATACTTGCAGCACACAAAGTAACATGATAAAGAAAGAGGAAATTCATACCCTATAGCTTGCCTTTAACCAGAGCTGGGAAAAATATAAGCTTTGCGTTAATTAAAATACAAATCACAATATACTATCTCACACGTATTTGTATTTCATATTTTAAATACGTGTGAGACGTATTTAAAATACGAAATACAAAATAAGTACAAAAGTTAAGTCGCGTATTTTAAATATAAATACAACATACAGTATTTTAACAATTTTTAATTTAAATACAAATTACTAGATACAGTCAGGATTTAGATAATTGATAATTTGACGTACAATACAGTGTACTGTACGGGTGCAGTGTTGCCAACTTTAAAGATTGACATATTTAGCGGTCGTCATTTAGCTTACGAATAGTTACGAAAACTATCGAGCGCTATTTCCTGTAGAACGCACCATTAATAAGATTGCTAAATGTATTTATGTTGAGATGTATTTTGAAGCCCTAAGTATTTGAAATATTAACTACAAAATACCTCAGCGTCAGGTATTTGAAATACTAATTACAAACTACATTTATACGAAGTAATTGAATTACAAATACATATTTGTATTTCAATTACGTATTTTAATCACAAGTAATTCAAATACTGCCCACTCCTGCCCTGCCTATATCTTTGCTAGCTAGATACGGAGAAAATGCTACATCATGAGTGTTGTAAGTCAGTGTCAATTACAAACTTACTTAAAACTTATACGCCCCTTAAAAGTTAGCTGAGTAGGCCTTTTTAGACCTTCGTGAACCACTAAATAACAAAAAAAATATAATTCGTAGTCTTTAACTACCAAATTAAAGCCACGAAATAAAAACTAACTAACTTAATCTACAGTTTCATTCAAATTACAGGTAAATTGAGGTCATGTTAATTGGTTACCCTTTTTTGGGGTACAAATTGCAGTTATTCTAGATTTTAGACTTTTGCCTATATTTATGATACATAAGCTACACGCATACCAAATTTCAGCACTGTGGGGTCACTGGTGTACCCTGTGAGTTTTGTCAAACTTTAGTTTTTATTATGGCTAATAACTCCAAAACTACAAAAACTTTACTAAAAGTAAAAACGGGGTCGAAATAGTAGACCTTTCATTTGAAGTCTCACTTGACCTAAAGGTCTCATTTTCATTTTTTTTTACCCCTCTTGAACCCCAATATCTCAACAACACCCTAAAATTTTTAGCTCATTGAGTCACACCAAAATTGTGCCATCAATACCTACCTATATACCAAATTTCACGATGATCAGACAAACGCTTCGAAAGTTATCCTCCGACAAACAAACATACATACATACATACATACAACGCCGATTTGCCCAAGTTGATTTGGAGATCTCGCTTCGCTCGATCAATAAATCAAGGATACAATTAAGGACAGGGACAAGTACAAATATGATATAGGTTAAATAGAATCACAATTCGTGTTACTAACTTTACACTAGCCAATGTCGCATAGTTAAACGCCTAGAAGGACACAGCTGGCATAAACAGAAAGTTACACATAAAACTACACACTGCTGCATTTCCTTTAAACAATACATGATACTACGTGTCGCAAGTACCGTTAGAGGTGATAATCGTATATCAGCTGCGGGTCAAGGTACATTGCCAAGTTGAGATTATAGAACGCTTGAATGTAGCGCTCAGCTTGAAATATGTAACGTCACAGGAAAAGACTTGGAAAATGCCGTTGTTTTTGTGACTAGTCGATAATTTGACTGCTCCTAATAGTCTACGATGAGCCTGATCCCTTGAGCATTACCTGATCACTTACCAAATGAGTCAAACAAATATAAACAATTGTCTATAGCATATGAATCGATGATTTTAAAAACAACATAACTAACATTTTTTTCAAAACCGGTTTTTTTTTACACCTTATCCATGACAATTTTTATGTTGACCATTAGAACAACACAACTGCGTTGCTCTTTCAAGCAAAAATAAAATGTCGAAAATAACTGTTTACAGTGCGCATATCAAGAAAGAGCTGTATATCTCGGCAAATAGAATTCCCTACAGAAATGGCTCATACATCAAAGAAACCAATAAATATAAAAAAGTTGAAACTTAAAAAAACTGATGCCTTATGTGTCAGAGTCACATAAAGATTTCTTTGATGAAATTTTGTAGTGGCCCACTACTACGGTAGAAAGTGTGGATGAAGTGGGAGATGATAGCAAGATTTATTATTAGTGTGCCTAATAATCTTAAATAATAAATACCTGAGTTTCTATTAAAATACCTTTGTTTTATTCATATAATAAACATGTACAAATTTTAAAATGAGAATCAAAACAACACAAGTAACAAGATGAGTGTTAAAAGAACACATTCAGAAAAGTTAAAAAAATGTATATGCAATGAATGAACAGCTAAAAATAATATTAAAAATATTTTAGGTCTTAGTACATACAATATTTAAATAGAGTACCTGGCAATCATTAAATATATGTAAAACTTAAAGTATACAGTTTTTTGTCTCTCCTGTAAAATTTTCCTTTTGTTACTTATGTTATTTAAGTAATCATCGATTCATATTAAAAAAATATTTTGCATTGCGTAAGTGATTCGAATTGTAAGCCTGATTTTTGCCAATCGTCACGATCTTATGCCAGAGTTAACTACAAACCACTTACGGTATTTAAAATGTTATTGTAGACATGGCGGCCGTTGGGGCAGAAAAGTTCTCAAGTGGAGACCACGCACTAAAAAACGCCGCATAGGACGACCCCCCACTAAATGGAAATAGAGGTTAGGTAGGAGCTTTTGGGTGCAGGCAGCACAAGATTGGCCGCGCTAGAAATCTATGAGGGAAGCATTATGTTCAAAAGTAGACGTCCCATCGCTGAAATCATGATGATGGTGTATGTATTTTATGGAAAACCGTATAATAAGCAGGTTTTCTATAAGCTTTCATACGTAAATAACTTACTAACATGAAAGCAGTTGCCAAAGATTAAAGTTTCGAAAAAGAGGAATTTGGATCCCCGTCGACTTTTTCAAACGATGATTTATCCTTCTTAATCTATCACCTTTACCCGACGCCTTCTCATTCCCAAGCATACCTTAAAAGGGCGAGCGGTAGTGGTTAGGAAAACTGAGGATTACCGCGAAATATCTGAAATATTTATGATATTAAAGCCGGAAGGGGCTTTTAGGTATTTAATGCGGATATAAACGAGGAAAACCCCATTGGCAAAATTATTTTCAAGAAGAGAGAGCGTCGTAAGAAGGAAAATTTATTAATTCCGCCACAAGAAACAAAGGAAACAAAAAAAACACACTATTTCATAATATTAACTAATTGCTAAGTGACAAAGGTGTGTTTTAGAGGTTAAAATACGGAGGATTTAATAGAAATTTAAGAAAAAAACGGGATCTATCAATTTTCTTTCTAGTATTTAAGAATTGCTCAGAGAAAGAACAAGTGTGGTGAAAAGCAACTACTGTTCATATTTACTTCTAGACACATGTAACACATACAATGGCTAACATATTCTCGTTTCTCCTGAGAATGTGAACCAGGTAACTGAGGGGTGTGCAAGTCGCTATCTATTAACCCAATAAAATTGGTTAGCAATAAACTTGTTGGGCGGCGAGCTCACGTCCAACCTGAGCTTCGGCTCGCACATGGAATCTAGAGCCAAAATTGCTGCTATGAAGCTGGGCATCCTAAGGTATATATATAGGCATAGCTAAGGTTCGGCGGTACTTCTCACCGGAACAGCTGCTCAGTCTCTACAAACCGCAAGTCAGCTCATGTATGGAGAACTGCTGCCATCTCTGGGATGGCTCGGCTAAGTATCAGCTTGAAGCCCTTGATTCGATTGAGCGACGTGCTGCTAGACTCATTGGTGATGAGTCCCTAGTGGAAGCCAATTTACAAAGTCAAGAGCACAGGCGCCGAGTAGCCAGACTTTCAGTTTTTTACAAGATTCGATCGGCATACCACAAGTAAGGAGTGGAACTCACTTCCGGCGTATGTTTTTCCGAACCAGTATAATCTCAGAGTCTTCAACTCTAGAGTAAATAGGCTCTTTCTAGGCAAGCGTGCTCCATCTTCGATCACACCATCACTTACTACCAGGTGAGGTAGTGGTCAAGCGCTTGGCTTGGCTTATCATAAAAAAAAAGAAAATGATATAGCCATTGAAACGAATGAAGTAGTAACTAGATTCAATGACCTTAGTTAAAAACTGGGGCAGAAAGGTTCTCGAGTGGAGACCTTACGGCCCCTGACTAGATGAAAAAACGGCCTGATAAAGGTTGCTGGAAGCCGTCGGGTGTATATCTGGAAATCTATGGGGAGGCTTATTTTCAGCAGTTCCTTCAGCTGATATGTGTTAATAGTATAAAACTGTTAATATCACTCCAAGCCTGCGTGGTGGCAATGTAAAAAATATTTAACATTGAATTCTCGACATTTGTCACCGTGCCAAAGCTATTGTTTTTTCCTCAGACTAGCTAAAGCATTCATTAACTTCAATTTGATTAGTGAAAGCAAGATTTGTTGGACGAGTTGAACAACTGGTAACATTTGTTTTGAGATATTTAAGAGATCGGCAGAAAGAGGTTTCTACAGGTTAGGGAACGCATCGACAACACCCCGGGTGTTACCGGTGTCAATAGACGACGGTGACCGCTTACCATCAGGTGGGCCGTTTCCCCACAAATAACATAAAAAAAAATAAAAAAATAATAGCGTCCACCGTTAACCCAGTTGACTTAATGCCGAGTCGAAGCCTATTTGCTGCTACACAAGATACCTACTTGATGTTTGATAATTATTTTTATTCCGTGTTTTTATACTTCTATCAGCATCATCAATCAACCATAGAACGCCCACTGCTCCACATATGCCCCCCCCCCATAGATTTCCAGAGCGACCGATTTTGTACGCTCTGCGCCCAACGTGACACCTTCATTTATTTACTTTTACACAAAACAGAATAGTGCTAATTGGATGTTGTAAGTGTACTCGTATTGTGTGGTGAATATGTTTGGCTATTATGTCTGAAACCAGCGTTTTTTTTACTGTTCCAGACAGTTTCAGAGAAACTTCCCACTGTGTGTTTTTCCGTAGGCTTTAGAGACATGTGTTGGTTGAATACTAGTCATGTTAGGTTAGTAAGGTCCAAATAAAGTTAATAAGATAGGTTGTTTATACTAATGGTGTAGCGGATAGGATGCGTGGAGTGGTGTTCTTTCATGAATATGAACAACTTTAAGAGTATATTATAAAAATACCGAACGATGCGCGGAGACAAGGGTATTTGTCTGTATCGGTTCAACTGGCAACTGATTGTCCCGTCTACGCGCTAGCGAAGGGTAGATCTATGCTTAATTTATAGAAATAAAGGTAAGTTAGTACATAAAGGATAGTTTCTCTGTCCTAAAATGTAACTGTACTGTGTATTGTATGCGAATGCAGTGAATAAATGATTGTCTATGTCTAAGTTTTTTTACATGTACCTACATTATTATATAGGTATTGATGTTATTGGAATTATGCTTAAATAAATCTGTGTATATTTTTTATTTTGCGAGGTGCGACAAACGGCTAAAAAGTAACAAAGTTTAAAGAACTAAATATTCTGAATGCCGTTATATTGGATCATTTTTTAAGATTTTAGTAAAGTCTTAATAATATAAAACTAAATAAAATCAAACAAAATATAGAGGGTAAATACAAGTTAATTTAGTAAAATGTACAATCTTACCACTACAAGCGATGTTCTAACTAAAGCTTTTTTTGTATTTTTTATAATCGTCAGAATCAAAGGATTTAACATGATAGCTGAGCTAAGAACCCACCAGTTTATTTCGCTTTCTGTTTAAAAACCGATCCGTATCGGATCACTATCCATCCTTTTGGGGACTTCGACGCCACAGATACACACGCACATACATAGGACTCTAATTTATAACACCCCACTTTTTGCGATGGAGGTTAAAAATAAATGGGCCGTGTAGATCTGAAAGATATAGTCAGAAGAGCCTGTCCAATGTCTTATCCTATCCATTCTCATAAAGTTTTTTTCCCAAGAAATGTTCTCGTAAAAAGCCATTTCAACTAATGGTAAATGCTGTTTGAGCATTAGCGTTCTCATTAGGGAAGGAGGAATTATGGGCACAAATTGGAGCGACTTTAATTAAATATAGCGTGAATGCAGACCCTTGATGTGTGGGACTAGCGCAGGATAGTGGTGGCACAAACTTAGGGAAGCCTATACCTATGGATAACTATAGCAGTGGGTGAAGTCGGATCATGTGATGATGATGATGATAAATGTCATAATGTAGATTCAGATTAGATTTTCGATATATACTATTTTATTGCTGAATCTGAAGCTGTTTTAGTGATTTATGAGAATATATCACTTGCGATATTGAGAGGCAAGTCCAAACATTACGTTCGACACATGCCCACCCGCTTTTCTTACATTTTGCATCTTTTGCGATAGATATCGCTACATGTGGATTAGAGCAATTTTATAGTCTGCGTACACACGTACGCTATAAAGGCATGACTCACAAACTAGAAAGTCCATCACTACTCACAAGTTACCCAGAACAGTTACCTTTGAGTAACAGTGTTTTAATAAATACTATTAATAACGATGATCAAGATAAGCACATCGACTCTTCTCCAATACGCGACCGTCGCATTGAATCTCACAACTCTGAGCTTTGAACATTGAACCAAGTTGTTGGAGTTTCGATATCGAAATACTCTTAGATAAATTGGGATTTAGATTTTGAAACTAGAGTTTGAAACTTGTAAATGTGTTTTAGATTTTGACTATCGAAGTTAAATAGGCCCTGTTTAGTTTTGAGCTAAGAATTAAATTTAATCATGGATGTGTTGTCATAGGCGAAATAAAATTTCATTGATTACGCTGGCTCGGTCACGTTGAGCGAATGGGGGACGATCGTGCTGCCAAACGTGCCTAGGAATGCCAGTCGGCCGACCCAGATATGAATAATAAATAAATATTGCTGGACATTTCACACAGCTCTATCTAGCCCCAAACTAAGCAGAGCATGTACTATGGGAACCAGATAACGTAATAGTATTCTATCAGTTATCTGGTTCCCATAGTACAAGCTCTGCTTAGTTTGGGGCTAGATAGCGTTGTGTAATGCCCAGCAATATTTATTTATTTATTTATAATCTAATCTAAGTTTGTCCAGACGGACCAGGTTCTCGAAAAACCCACGTTGGGTTCTGGTCAAGAGCATGTTAATCATAAAAATAGCCATTAATTATAATATTTGATGGAGGGTGTTATCTAATGGCGTGCGAGCGCACACATGCACGCGGATAACAAAATACCCGTCACGTTACAAAGTAACGATACGATACTAGTAATAAAACTAGATTTTCCTATTACTGGTAGATATCCCCCTGACTCAGTTTCCTTTCTAAAGTGTTTGCTATTGGTACTCTATGGCGGATTCCTATATCCGTCGGTAACCGACTACGACTCGTATCTCCTTGAAAAAGTGTCAAACTAGTGTCAAACTTTTGACAGGTTTACAAGGAGAAACGAGTCGTAGCTGGTTGCTGACGGATATAGGAACCTGCCATAAGACCCCCGCGAAAAACTCTATCAAACAATAAAAACCGCAAACTAATCCGTTTAGTTCCAGAGTCTGTAAGCTTTTAACTAAACCATAGACGCTAAAAGTGAAGTTTTTATTAGCAGTAGTGGACCCTGGTGCCAAGTTATATTCGACTGAAAGACCTTCGCTATTCCTCGCCATTTGTATTTGTTGGACGAGCGAGCGAAGCATCTCAGTTTCGAGATTGGCCAAAAAATTCTTTGGTCCGGCTGTTTGTCTGCCCTTACCTACAGATCGCATTTTTCAACCGATTTTGACAAAAATTGGCATACAAGTTCTTTGATTTATTTAATTTTTTTAGTCGAACTTAGATTGGGGAGAAAATATGGGAGAAGTTTGCTGTAGCGTTATTTATCGACGGATTTCAATCAATTTTGAGAGGCACACTAAGGACTTCATTCTACATAAGACGTTGCAAAAAAATTCCAAAAGGGGGATCGGAGGGGTGGGGGGAAGGGCAGAAGTTTGTATATGTACGGATTTCAATTTATGATTTTTTTTCAGAAAGTTTGTACCTACTTATAACAATCAGACTAGGCAGTCCTCTCCACCTTCACGAGACAAACCCGTAGACACCATATTAGGCCTTCTAGGACCAAGGGAACGCGAATATAAGCTAAAACTTATACCAATATTCAAAAGTCTACATAGGAAAGCCTATTGGAAAATTCAAGCCCCTGAAATTTGATTTAAAATTGGACTTTTATCGTAAATTTTGTTGCGCAAATTAATTTTTGGACTTGGGACGCGAGTGTTACTGTTTACACAGAACCACTAGTATTTAATAAAAACGTATTAACCAATCACATACGGCCGTTGGGGCAGAAAAGTGCTCAAGTGGAGGGCACATACTGTACAGTGCAGCGTAGATCGACCCTTACTAGATGGAAAGACGACTTAAGGTCACAGCTCATTACATCAACCCGCCACCCGACCCGCACCGCCTCGCCGCTCGGCGTTCACTCGTTGACAGCGGGTGGGCCACGGGTGGAAACCTCGTTATTACCAGTGAACGCCGCGTCGTCAACCAGTGGAACTCGCGCGGTCAACGGGTGGACACCGACACTTTAGAAGGAAAGGCTGGAAATGACGGTTAGGCGGGGAGCGAAGCATCGCCGCCGCATTGTGCTCGCGTGAATCACTCGCAGGCAGCGCGGGGTCACCGAGTGGTCAACTCGTCGTCCGCGCGTGAACGGCATACGCCCGAGGCGATCCGGAGGTGATGTAGTGAGCGCACGTCCATACATTTTCATATAAAGAATAATAACCGCTCGAGGCGAGGTGGGTCGGGTGCCGGGTAGATGTAGTGAGCTGTGACCTTTAAGGTTGCTGGGAGCCTTGTTGGGTGCAGGCCGCACAAAATCGGTTGATTTAGAAATCTATGGGGGGTGTCTATGTTCAGCAGTGGACTCCCTATATATGGTATGATGATGATGAACACATAAATAGTCGTAAATCGTTTCTTGGATAGTATACCTCATGATTTAACTTCACCCATCGGCTCCTGGCAACCTTTAACAGGTCGTCTTTCTATCTAGTGGGGGGCCGTTCTACGCTGCACTGTACAATGCGTGGTCTCCACTCAAGAACCTTTCTGCCCCAACGGCCGATAGTTTTTGAGCAGCTTGCTATCCTCTGGGCTATGACACTGACTTTGGTTTCTCTACTCTCTTCATTTTTATTCGATCTAGTACAGAATTTTCAAGCATAACCCTCTCCATTGCATAATGATCAGTTTCTTAGAAACAATTAACTCTTTTCGGGTTATATTTACCAATTTGAAACATCATCATCATTATTGTTAGCTTGTATTCACCCACTGATGTGTATAATCCTTCTCCACTTTGTGCCATGTAGTCCTGTCTTGGACAGATCGCATCCAGGTCGTCTCAGAGATTCATTCAATGTCGTAGGCCCATCTAGCAGGTGGTCTGCCTCTGCCTAGGCAACCAATCCGTCAAGGCCCTACTCCACCTGCCATCCACACGCCTTGCCAAGTGCCCCGCCCAGCATCATTTTAATTTCATAATTCGGATGCCAACGTCTTGGACCTTTGTCCTCCTCTTTTGAAATTGTACAATACAATATCACACTAATATTATAAATGCGAAAGTTCGGATATTTGTTTATTTTTTTTTTTCAATTAAATTTAGTATGTACCTACGTAGACCAGGATTAACACATATTCTACTTTTTATCCCATAAATCAGGTCCCATGGGATAAAAACGGGGTGTCAAGTCAAGTTGCAACTGCGAGATTAGCTTTATTTCTAGGTGACCTACACATTTAGTAGTGTAACGCGTATAAGTCGCAGGCAACAGCTAGTATAATATAAATTGTAGTTGAAACAAAATTAACCTTTTCAGTTCGCCGTAATCCTGTAAAATAGATAACTTTCGGCACACCCATCCGACATAAATAAGTCACTCACTGACCCATTTCCTAGTAGTTTAAAAATAAATTACACTCGGACAATCGGTGCTTTAGCACGTTGCGATAAGGGTTATATTCGCGTGCAATTATTTATTGCGGTAGTGTCTATGGAGCAAGGTTCGTAATTTAGCTAGCTGCAGATATTTGGAAGCTACTATCAAAGTAGGTAAGGTATGAACGGTTCATACTCGGGACGAGTAAAGGGATTATGCTACAAAAGAGCTATTACAAAAATAACACTCTGTAGTCACTGATTCCACACCTTAGTATGTGTAGTTATAATTATGCTAGAAATTTAGCCCCAAACTAAGCAAAGCTTGTACTACTATAAAAACCAGATGACTGATAGAATACTTACATACTTTTTTTTTGTAAGCGCATACTTATAACATATAGAAAAATACCCAAACCCGGTACAAATATCTGTAGATCATGCAAACATTTGTTCCGCGGCGGGAATTGAACCCGCAACCTCCTGCATCTTAGCCGGCTATGCGCCACAGAGATCGTCGAACTCATTGTATTGTGGATATCAAGACAAACAATCTGGAACAAATATTTGCGAGCCATGAAAACATTTGTTCTTCTTGCGCTTTAGTCGGTTAATCTACTTCACCACTACTTCGAATGATATGGGTAGGAGGGAAGTGACAACGGAGATAGCGGCTGATAGAGAGATGTGGAGAAGGAGTAGGTACATGTTGTGCCGACCCCGCGCTATGTGGGAAAAGGGCAGGAAGAAGAAGAATCCCCAACTTCGCCAGAGGGTCGTTTTGTATGTCAATAAACAGCCTTGATGTATTGTTTTCAAAGCAATGAAATAATTTACTACACATTGGCCATTTCATTTACAATACAATGCAATCAAGGTTACGTTTCATGGGTCATAGAAGGTCAGATTTTAAGACTGCTCCACAAGTTTACGTTACCAGAATACTTTAAAATTTACGGTCTACGAATAACTACGTTATTTACTGCTCCAGCCGGTAGCTCCGCTATTGAGCTTTCTTGTACGTTCCGAATTGTTTGTGATAATTTTAAATTTTTACGTAAAATTTTACGTAATATTTTCTGCGTCGGTTAACAATTAATTACAAATAATTAACAAATAATTATGACTCAACAATAACTTTCGTATTTATTTTAACAAGTGGCCGAAATAAGACCGAAATTTAGTTTTATTGATCAAGCGAAGCGATATCCAAATCAACTTGGACAAATCGGCGTTGACTTTGTATGTTTCATACTTTTTTATGTACGTAGGAAATTTGGTATATAGGTAGGGAGTGATGTCACAATTTTGGTGTGACTAAATCAGCTAAAAATGTGGGGGGTGGGGGGGGGGGGGGGCTGTTGAGATGCTGGGGTTCAAGAGGGGTAAAAACAAACCAAAATGGGACTACCCCAATGGGTCAAGTGGAACGGCTCATAAAAGGTACATTTCGACCCCTTTTTTATGTTTAGTTTACACCTTGCAATTTTTAAGTTATTAGCCATGGCCCATGATAAAAACTGAACAAAATTCACAGGGTACACCAATGACCCCGCAATGCTGAAATTTGGTATGCGTGTAGCTTTAGTGACACAAATATATGCAAAAGTCTGAAATCTAGAATAACTGCAATTATTAAATTAATTTATTTTTTGCATTCGCCCCTCCTTTTCCATATAAAGTATAAATAGGTACGGCAAATCTTACACGCTTTCGTGCGCGAAAACAGCTTAAAAAGAGGTACAGTGGCTGATTTACCAGCAGGCTGAGTAGGCTCGAGCCTAGGGCGGCAGATTTTGGGGGCGGCAAATTTGGGGACCGATTTTTTTTTTCTACCTCATAGAAATCAAAAATATTTTTCTATGACGGTTTTCTGATGTCTTACAGATAGAAGTCTGCAACAAATTTTGTCGGTGACTTTTCTCTCTCACTTGTCATTGCACATTCCGAGAGTAGCAAACTTCCATATTCTAGAGTAAAACAGCTAGTTCGCCGCCCCTCAAGCAGTAATCGGCCTCTCGCCTCTGCGCCCTTTGCCCACACTTCTTATGAGTGAAAAGAGCGCAATTGTAAAAAATATGCCCCTCTTCCCACTAACAACCCATACATGCCAGTCTTACTACTGGTTGGAGGCTACGAACTGGATGGTTTGTATATAATTTTTCGATTTTTATTCGAATATAATGAATAATTTAGTGAGTAATTTTACCGATTTCAATCTTATGCATCGACTATTATGTGTTTCACATGCACTAGTAGCTTCAGAAAATTCGATTGGAGTGCAATTTCAACGAAATTGTTGCATTGTAAAAATAATGTATGATATGACAATTGTTGAGGCAAGGGCGGCAAAAACTATTCAGCCTATACCTTGAAAATTTGTAAATCCGCCACTGAAGAGGTACGTTATTTCTTCATGTATTATAATAGATTTTCAGTAGAATAGTATGGGTGTGTGCGAAGAAAATGCCACTGTGAGTGCTAGGAATTGACTAGCTTGCACTGCCTAAAAAATATACAGGAATTTTGCATGCCCGAAGTTTAGAAGACATTCAAGGCTATTTTACTACCTCGTCCTCAAGCAGCGCAAGGACTTTTAGTTTGAACTTTAGGTCTGACCTTCGTAATACTATCTCCTTGATAGAACTCAACTAGACATTGATATTTAGGAGTACTTAATTATACCATTTCACTGAATTCGGTGGTCTGTATAAATCAATAAATATTGCTGGACATTTTACACAGCTCTATCTAGCTCCAAACTAAGCAGAATTTGTACTATGGATAACTGATAGAATACTAAAAAAATAGAAATATGAAAATAATGAAAACACTTTATTTTTCACCCTATAATTAAAAACACAAAGCAAATAGTACAATGGACGGTAAAAGAAGTTAGTTAGAAGGTAGTTAGTTTTGGTACACAGTTTCATAGAAATATTTAAGTAATAGTCTATCATGTCTAGTCTAGTTATTTCTAGTCATCTAGTGATGTTTGAGCTTGACTCTATATTTTATTTCAAATGTGTCAATATACTGATTTTCGCTTGACAGCAAAAAATTTAAACGCTAACCAACAAAAAATGCGGCAAAATAATAACAAATCGATTGACACCTCATGAGCCCAAACACTAGTAGCCTACTATAATCCATTCAGAAGTTCCGTTGTCTAGCATCCGTCTCCATCATGAGACCACCTCCATGATACCATATTATTGCATTGTCACCGAATTTACATATGCATTCCAAATTTCAGCTCAATCGGTTTAGGGGAACGGGTTTAAAATTCAGTTGCAAGATTCCATCCGGGCAAACATACATACATTGCAAGTTAATAAAAAGCTTGTCAAATCGAATGAGTGGTTTAGGCGCTCCGGTGGAACATAGGTAAATACAAGCATACATACATCTATACAAGTTTAAAATTCAGTTGCAAGATTCCACCCGGACAAACATACATACATACATTGCAAGTTAATAAAAAGCTTGTCAAATCGAATGAGTGGTTTAGGCGCTCCGGTGGAACATAGGTAAATACAAGCATACATTGTACTTACATACATAGACTGTAAAACATAACCCTTCCTTTTGGCTTTGCCGTAGTCGGATAATAAACGGGATTTTGCTATTCCATCTACATATAAAATAGAAAAGGAGAGAGATACTTACTAGGTAGCAAGCATTCTGTGAGCATCGAGTGAAACAGTCGCAAGAAATTGTGTCTGATATTTGACTTCCAAATGTGATGCAGATTTGATACAAATGCTAAGTTGCGAGTTGTGAAACAGAATGTATGTAAACATGTACCTACCGCCCTATTTATGGCGGATGCGGATGCAGTGCAGCAAGTCTAGATAGTGATGCAAGGGCACCCCCCTTGCGTCACTGTCTACACTTGCTGCAGCAAGATTTGCTAATTACCAAGCGAAGGCAGGTTGCGCTGTTGGGTCATAGCCGAACCATGGTGCCTGAGCGGTCAGCGTAGACAGTGCCAGCTCGTCTTGAATTATACTTACGTGGCGTTCCGTGAAAATAAACCTATTGAATTTATAAAAATTCTAACGCAATGAGTTTAAAGATCTGAGTGCAAAATATCTTAAAATCATGATTTCCATATGATTCTGAGTTTAAAGATCTGACTGCAAAATATCTTAAAATCATGATTTCCATATGATTCTTCCATCTACAGGTGGTATAAAAAGTAATCTAGAAGCCTACTTTTTACCCTGGTACGACGCATGCAAAGTCAAGGGCAAATGCCAGTTTTCATACCTTAAACCTCATCATTAGTATTTTTCTAACTTTCGCGATCACTGTACATAATTATTGATTAAAACGGTTATTTATCGCGTATGTACCTTTTTGGTGGTTTTTGATGTACAGGCGTGGTCACAAGTAGACTGGAGTAATTTGAGCTACCGTCGAGAAGTTATGGCAGCTGCAGCAACTACCCTCACTTGGTCTTCAGAATTAGAGATGTCCTCGTTCATATTACGACACACGGCACTAACCGTATATATTTCAAAATAAATTTCAAAATTTCAATCGGGAAGATGGCTTTAGACTCTCAGCGTCCTGGAACCCGGTGATTGCTAGGTGTGCGCGTCGTGATAGGTCGTCTCAGTGCGTAGATACGGTTAGAGTAGTATGTGTAGTACTTCTCGACGGTAGCTCCAAGTACTCCAGTCAACCCGTGACCACGACTGTTGCAACCTCATCATTAGTTACGTATAATCACAGCGTAGCCCCCCTCCCCCTCACTAGATGGAAATACTACCTGATAAAGGTTGATGGGAGCCGTTGGGTGCAGGTCGCACAAGATCGGTCGCTCTGGAAATCTATGGGGGAGGTATATGTTCAGTGGACGTCCTGTGGCGGATATGATGATGATAATAAGCGTACAAGCAGTTTTCACGCTGACTGTACCTCAGGTACAATATTTATGTTAATTAGTTGCGCTTGACTGAGGAATAAACCCGGGTAAGCTCGGTTAGGTTCCGTACTCAGATTTGTGCGGTTTTGCCGCAGCGAAAAGTTATGGCAACGGAACTGCAAAAAGCACTTTGTGGGCTTAAAAAGTTCATGCCTTTTTAGACTTTTCAGTACAAAAATGTCTTCTATAGAAATTGTCACGGCAGCTCTGGCTTTACATTTTTTCAGATTTTTTCTAACTCTGTTGCTGGCTTACAATGGGTTATGTGACCGATGAGAATATTTTTTTGGACTCGGCGTCCGTCATACATAAATTATTTTTATATTTTGTACGCATTACAATCAATCGCCTAGGTATTGGCTCAAAATCGTTTAATAAACCAATAACCCGTCCGTCATCGACAAATTCCTCTATTTCATCATATATGTTCATTTCGTGGTAAACTAACCCACGGACAAATTCCGCAGTTAAATTGAGCATCGAACCTCCATTCCTCCCTACAGATCTATTAACTCCACTCTACCAAGAGCGGCATTAATTAATGCAAACTCTGTAGGGAAACATTAATCTTGATACTTTGTGTTGCGACAAAATATGTCAGTCTTAATTACAACCATACAAATAGGGATTCAAAATGAAATTGTATTTCAATGTTTTTTATTGGAGTGAGGACAGGAAAAAATCAAAAGAGGTACGGAATTCACAATATACCTACCTAATTGACCACCAGCGTTTTATTTTCGTTGTTTAATGGCTCAAAAATAGCCTACGTACACTGTAGTTTTTGTTATGAAAAAAAATCTCAAAATAGATCTACTGATTTTGGAGGTTTGCAATTTTAAAAATCATATTCAAATTTATGACCATTAATAAACGAACATTCTTAAACTTACAGTACTTACAATTAAGTACTCATAAATTCTACTAACATAGACACAAAAATTACCTTCGGCAAAAATAATCCAAATTCGAGCCTCACCTACACGGAAAACGACCATTAACCTGTTAATTTCAAATCTTATTGCACTTAACTTCACACACTTAAAACTATCGCAAAACACACTTTCACGTTTCTCTCCGCGCGGGAAAAATATGAAATAGTATCAAGATTTTTATTTACAAAAATAAGCAGAAAAAGTTCTGTTTTTGTCTATTTTGTGTGTGTGCGGGACGAGCTATCGCGACGAAATGCCGCAGACTACTGAAACTGCAGACGATAAACCTCTAGTGGTGGGACAACACTGGAACTTGATTCTACTTAAGATGTTGAATTTATTAATGAAAGTCTTGAATGTGAGCTTAACTTAGATAGTGGTTATTAGAGCCATGTTGCTATGTTTCCAATAAAAATTCAGATGGTACCGAGTGTATTTCATGGTAATTTTACTGACCATTTCCCCATGTAAAGTGGGGTACAACATATGTTTTGCGTTCGTATTCATCTATAAACCGTCAATCTCACTTCTTTTTTATCCATATTGACGACTCCGTGGCGCAGTGGTAGATTCCCGCCACGGAAAAAAATCATATTTCTATGGTAAACATTTCACAAATTTATCTATTATGCTCATCAAAATAACCCCTTTCATTATTGTGCGTATATTATCAAACACCCTATATATTATAGGTCTATATTTACATAAAAAAGTATATAAGTATTCTATCAGTTATCTGGTCCCCATAGTACAAGCTCTGCTTAGTTTGGGGCTAGATAGCGCTGTGTGAAATGTTCAGCAATATTTATTTATTCATATCATCATTCTCACAATCCATCTCATAGTATGTCTTTATTGAAGTTAAACATTTCTCCAAAATAAATGAATTTATTTTTATGGTGGCTTTTTAAAACACGACGATATCCATGTAGGCTTCATTGCACCATTAACAAACTCTAGTTCACTTTACAAGACTTATACCGGCTTGCACAACGATCCCTAAACGTATTTAGCAACTAAACACATTTAACTTTGACGTATTTGTATGATTTGACAACTCCTTGAATCATATTTAGCCGCTAAATACGTTCAGTCATTATTACGCAAGTAGTCCTTAAAGTAGGTATAAGCCTGCATGCAAACTTTAAATTAGTAGGAAAGATGTACGTAGAATTTATAGTGTAAGTTAATTCTAACATTAAGCTTTAAGTCCTTTATCTTGTGGTACCCAGATGCTTTTGTACGTTTATTTAAAGTATATTGTCACTGTGTCATTTAGAGCATTAACCTGGTAATTACAGAAAATAATCTAAAATTTCGCCGAAAATCATTACCTCTCACTTGCACATCATTGCATGCAATAGTGTACGAGTGAGAGGTAATAATTTTCGGCGCCATTTTAGATTCGTTTGTCTAATTAACGATATTGTACGAGCCATAGGACGTCCATTGCTAAACATAGACCTTCCCATAATTTTCCACAGCGACCGACTTTGCGGCCCTACAGCTAACGGCTAATATGACTATGATGATAGATTATAATCATTATCTTTGTGTTATTAATAATTCGACCAAATCGGTTTAGTCGTGAGCTATTCGAACAAAAACACTCAAAAACACCAATATTAGCATTTTTAATATTAGTTAAAAGTTTTTCCAAGCATGGCACCGTTCCAAAGCGGATTAAGCTTTGATCTACTTAACATTTGTTTTTTTTTATAGGTGGAAGTAAATTGTCACAGGTGGACGATTCATTCGAATCGAGCGAAATAGCAATGGATAGAAAACACCTGATTACAAAGGGAAATATGTACAAAACTCAACGGACATGAGCAAACCATGCGCGGATCGCAGTCTCAACTGAAAATGGGCTTTTGGCTAGAAGAGACAGGTGGATATCAAGAAATATAAGTGCCATGACGTCCTACTGTGGCTTGTTATTCTGAACGTAATTTTTAAGACCCTCACATGTATGCCAATAGAATTGACCAGCAGCTTAAGTGTAGGTCGTTTTCTTCTTCAACGTGTCGCTATGTTTTTCAACCAGGTAGGTAAATACTAGTGGTTCGCCCCGAACTGAGACCTCGCGAGTCTCCAAAAAAAAATGTAACCACGAAATAAATAACCAACTTGACACAGTTTCATTCAAATACAGGTAGATAATGGGAGTTCATCTTGTGTGGTTACTATTTTTGGGGGTACAAATTGCAGTTATTCTGGATTTCAGACTTTTGCCTATATTTGTGTCACTTAAGCTGCACGCATACCAAATTACAGCACTGTGGGGTCACTGGTGTACCCTGTGAATTTTGTCAAAGTTCAGTTTTTATAATGGCAGTTACTCAAAAACTAAAACTTTACTAAAATCAAAAACGGAATCAAAATGTCCTAATGAAGACCTTTCATTTGACGTCCCACTTAACCTAATAGTCTCATTTCATTATTTTTTTAACCCTCTTGAACCCCAATATCTCAACCCCCCCCCCCCCTACATTTTCAGCTCATTTAGTCACACCAAAATTGTGCCATCACTACCTACCTATGTATGTATCAAATTTCACGATGATAGAATCAACGCTTCGAAAGTTATCCTCGGACAAACAAACATACTAGTACATACATAGGTACATACAACGCTGATTTGCCCAAGTTGACTTAGAGATCTCACTTCGCTCGATAAATTCAATTTTGTATTGCCAATTGCCGCTGCAACAGCATTATCTGTGGCGGTCAGCTTCGCGCGACTTTTATACCTTTCGTGTGGCATTATTTAACCGGTTACCGGTTGGGCCGTATGCTTGTTTGTCACCTTGTTTGTGTGTGTGTGTAGGCGTGTAGGATATGTACTGTGACTGTTTTCAGCAGGTCGACATGTGTCGCTAGGCGTTATTTTTATTTACAAATTGCCGGCTTGGCTAATAATATCCAGACAGATTAGTCAACTTGGCGGATGTATAGAGGTAATAAAATACGCTTTCTCATCATTTTCTGAAGATGTCATAAATGCGTTTTAATTAATAAATCCTTAATTTTCAATGACAGAGAGCCCTGATTCATCGGTCTCCTGCAAATGTTGGCTTAAAGGAAAACTACATATATGTAAAGAACGTTAGACTTAGAAATCAGTGTTTTTTTATATAGTTTTAGAATTTTTTTATTGATCGAGCGAAGCGAGATCTCCAAATCAACTTGGGCAAATCGGCGTTGTATGTTTGTATGTTTGTTTGTCCAAGGATAACTTTCGAAGCGTTTATCCGATCATCATGAAATTTGGTATATAGGTAGGTAGTGATGGCACAATTTTGGTGTGACTCAATGAACTAAAAATGTAGGGGTATAAAATGTATGTTGAGATGTTAGGGTTCAAGAGGGGTAATAATAAACAAAATGGGACTATCTGGTCAAGTGGCACGTCTAATAAAAGGTCTTTGTAAGTAAATTTCGACCCCGTTTTTATTTTTAGTTTAAACTATGTATGTAGTTTTCAAGTTATTAGCCATAATAAAAACTGAACTTTGACAAAATTCACAGGGTACACCAGTGACTCTAGAGTGCTGAAATTTGGTATGCGTGTAGCTTTAGTGACACAAATGTAGGCAAAAGTCTGAAATCCAGAATAACTGCAATTTCTACCCCAAAAAAGAGTTACCACTTAATATGAACTCCCGTTACCTGTAATTTGGATAAAACTGTAAGTCAAGTAAACTGGTTATTATTTCGAGGCACTATTTTGATAGTCAAAGATAACGAATATTTTTTTTTGTTTTTATTGGAGACTTGCAAGATCTCAGTTCGGGGCGAACCACTAGTAATAATAATAATAGGATCATATATTTATACTGTTGTTTATTGCTATTCCTAGACAAATTGGAGACTACAGTTTACAGGTAACGCAGGTATTGCGTTATATTTTGTGGTAGGTATGCCTTAAAAATTGAGAGTTCACTTAAATACTGTAATACTATAATATTGGGTCCTGTGTATGATCCCAAGTTGGTTGAAATGAATGAATTGAAAATTTAATTTATATTGGGACGTATAAAAAAAGTTGCTAATTTTATATTCAGCCTTAGTCTAAATAGCTTTGACCGTCTTCAATCAATCAGAACATAATGGTTAGAATTGGCATAACATATATATATTTTTATTGCCTGAAAACCGGCTCATCGCCAAATCGTTTAACCGATCGACTTGGTAACAAAACTACCATAATCTAATTACATAATCTGCGTTTAACTACATTAATCTACATTCTATTTTATATGCGGTACAGTACTCACCACATGTCACGCCAATAAATCCGTAAAAAGTTATCGCTGAACACACTGTTCACACATTTTCACACACAGGAAACACAAACCGAATTCGCGAGTTTTTCTTGGTGGCCTTTCCAGTCGAATATCGAAAAGAGGAAAAAAATCGGTTGACGTCCGGGCTGTGCAAGCGCCGGACAATTTGAATTTAGAACAAACGGGAACGCGCATGCGTGCCATCGAGCTATTTATACTTTCGCTGGGCGACGCATATGCCAATGTTATTTGAACTGTATATTGATTAGCATCAGTGATGTTGAGAGGTCTATTTATATTGGTGTATAGTGTTTTCAATGAGTAATAAATTTAAGATTGGTCCCCGCTGAATACCTGTAGTTTACTGTAAGCTCACGATATCTAAGAGCTTTAACCTATACTTAAATTGAAGACATTTTATAATCTCGAAACCAATTTTACATTACAGGGATTTGAAAATGTTTGTATAGAGGCATAGACCCGATCCGCCATTTTTATTTTCCCAAGTCGCTTCGCACTTATATAATATTACCTATATATTTGTATAACTTGTGCAATAGAAAAAAAAATGCTGATCACGGACTATGTCAAAAGTTTTCAAATCCCTCAGAATTTTCTCATCATATTAAATATTACAAGATGACCCGCTCGCGTGGTTTGTCAATAAAATCATTACCCTCCTTCTGCACAGTCGAGGAAAAAGTAGCCTATGTCCCAATACCCAATATGTCCAACCGTTTATTCGTTTCACGTAACAAACAGACAAGAGTTACTTTCGAAATTATATGTAGGTAATGTATAGTATGGACAATCAAGTGAGATTCGATCCTGTATCTACAGCTGGGTTTTGATAGTTTCTCCAAAACTATAGGTATATTTTTATGGCTGCGAGTGTTGCAACGCAGTTGAAATATTGGACAAAGCACCATAACATATACTTGAGAGCAAAAAAATCGCACATTCATGATTTTTTGACATAACTTGTAAATTGTTTTGTTGCTAATGAGTTGTTTTTAAAGGTAAATGTCAACCCTTTATCAGTTCTGCGAATGCCTAGATTATGCACTTTAATTTAATTTTTTTTAATTTGCTGTAAGCTCCAAATAAAAAAAATTTAACTTTTAAGTAAAAATGTGCGGATGTGCGATTTTATTGCTCTCAAGTGTATTTTTCACATCACCACATGCTCATATTATATGTCATGTACCTACCTAAACCCCACCGAAAGCAGGTGATGAAATCCCTACGGCTGAGCCGAGGGTAAAATTGCACTGAATTTCATCGATTTGAATTTGGAACCTCATCTGTATTAAAATTTGTACCAAAGATACCCACACAATAAGAACTTATTCTTAAATCGAACTAACCTCTGCACAGAATGCACCAACCAAGATTTTGTTTTTAGTCTCGCAGAAAGTGTGAAAAGTAGAGTATTTTCCTCATGGATAAAGCTGTCTGCATCTTGGACGTGCTTAGGTATATCCCTCTCTGTGCTCAAGATTTTAGTAACTCCCTCCTCCGCTCGATAATTCTAGAATCCTTCATTATGTTCGGAATTCAATATGGCACCCGTGACGCAAAACACTGTTATAACCCCTCGTTTAATAATCTACTATCCAGTGTGATAGCGAAAGCGCCTTCAGCTCAGCGTATGCAGTAGCATGTTGCCATGCTGGAGCGCTGGTCTTCTGCTGAGGCCACTGTTGACTTCAGGGACGACCTGACCAACCAACTAATAACAGTACCTACTATGAACCTGACTATACAGTATTAACATCATAGACAGCTTAGTTACTTACCCAACAGCTAAGCGTTCTCTTTAAAACTCCGCTGCAACCGATCCTGTGCTTTTCGCATCATTTCCATCTACGGTCTCTATATCGTCTTCCCAGCACTGTCTGCCGCGGCCTCCTGTACATTCTCTCGGCTAACACTCGGTCAGGGCCTTCACATCAACAGCCCATTAGCGTCCACTGCTGGACAGAGCCTCCTCCAAAGCAGGAGGGTTTTGCTATAATCACCACACTTGGCAGGCGGATTGGTGATCGCAGTAAAGGTGTAGAAAATACACAGAAGGAAGCTGCTGCCCTTCTTCTGGTGAGATCCCTTAGTCGACTTTTTGTTGGAGGGGTCGATTCTTAAGTCGCGACCGACACGGCAACATACATACATCACCTGCCTTTAACCTTCCAAGTCACATCATCATATCAGCCTTATGACGTCCACTGCTGATCATAGATTTTCAGAGGTATTTTTCAGCAACCTTTCACCAAGTCTGCCCATGTTTTATTTTAATACCTACAAATATTCCATATTTTTGTATTTTAAAAGTATAATATAAACTAAAATAAAAGTCATTGCAAGATTATGAAATAAATAATAATTATTAACCGTGTAACAGCCGATTATGTATTTAGAAATACAAATTCATTAAATAAGTATTTACAATTTCACATATTTTTATATACATTTTGAATTGTGACAGGCACATAATTAAAACTAATTATTGTAATATTATATACTAATATGATATAATATAAACGGCCTTATTCATATTGATTTCTAAACTTATTTTATGGCGGGTTCCTATATCCATCGGTAACCAGATACGACTCGTTTCTCCTTGAAAACGTGTCAAAAGTTTGACACTAGCTTGACAGTTTCTCAAGGAGATAAGAGCCATAGTCGTTAGAATTAGAGACCTATAGAATTTGATTATTAACTTCTCAAAATAACGCCCCTATTATAATTTAACCCTAGAAAAACATATTAATTAGGCACGATTACAATTGCCGCGAACTCTTTCGCGAACTATTCGCAGCAAATTTTTTAACTATAATTCCATCCGCGTTTATCTATATTTACGTTAATAATCAAAGTCTATAGAATGAGTTCTACCTCAGACAAAGGGTAAAATCAATAAAAAAATAAATTTCAACTTTACGTATTTGTATTTGGCAACTCTCTTAATCATATTTAGGCATTAAGTACGATTAGACATCGTTGCGCAAGGTACCCCTAGTCAAACATTATTTAAAATAGGTATTACAATTCAATATGAATAAGGAGGATTTAATTTATGTATTCTACTGAATCAATTCCGAACTTATAAATTATATTTATATAAATAAACCAATTAAACAACTCGAATGCACAAAACAAACACACCAAAATACAAGGTTTTTCGTGTACTCTATTTTACATTAAAGTAACTATCAATTTCAGCTTAGGGGCCAATTTTCCACAGTTTTCAATCAAAAGGATTATATTTGTGATAAAAACGGGATATTTACCATAATTTACTAGCAAGAGAATAAGAGGGTGGATCGTTATATCTGCCAATAACTACCCACTCGCAAAGATTTCAGTTTACCATCATGGCGCAAGCAACTGCGTCGAAATATTGAGATACTTAAAAACTTGCAAATCATTGTAAATATCTCGTTTTTAGTACAAATAGTGTTCATAACCATGATAGTTTCAAAAGTTAAGAGAATTATAGACAAAGATCTTACAATAAGTACATGAACGAACGAAGAAAAGTTAAATTCGTACACAACCAAACGAAGATCGCAAACTGAAGGGAAAGTTAGTGACATTTAAATTTGACACATTAGTATTAACGCCTTAGTCAAGGGAGTAAGAGTTCCTTGTGAAAGTGCTCGCCCGGGGATAAACTATAACCAAGCAGCATTGCTGTTTCGGTTTGAAGGGTATGCCGGTTAAATTACAGGCACATGAGTGCACATGAGGCTTTACACCTGTATCCCTCAGGTTGATGGACGCAGAGCAGTGCATCGTAGGGCACGTTTCTAAAGTGGTTACCACACAACAACAGGTGGGCCATATGCATGTTCCATCTCCAGGTGGTATAAAAACAAAATGTGTAAACCATTTTGTAGAAAACGTAAATTGTTCTACTTGCACTGCTGAAGAGATAATCTATCTAATCATCGATTTTGACTTCTCGTCTTCTTTTTCAAAACTTGACAATAGGGCCGTTGCTGTTACATATTATCTCAGGAGCTATGTAGCAAATTATATACTTATTCATCTACTAGAAAGGTGGATACATTGGTTTAAGATAATTGGTCTTAAAACCAATTTAAGGTTTTGACCACATAAGTTTTCATATTAAAATATATATATATATATATATATATATATATAGTATATATACATAGTAGTATATAATATATAATATATAGTATATAATATATATAGTAGTATATAATCCAGGAAAAACTGTAGATACCGACCCTTAAACTAGGGTTTCTTGTACTGTACATAAAGTAAGTACATGTCTCAAAATTTTAAGACACATTTAGTAGAAAGATAAAATAATTAAATAATGCTGGACATTTCAAACCCCCAAGCCAAGATTGTACTATGGAAACCAGGTAACTAATGACAGTAAAATTATACAACCTGTTTTGGTATGTACGACATTAATTTGAAACACACATCCGGAATCGTATTAACCGATTTTAGAAGTGGGTTTAATACCGGTAGCTTGAATATGTATTCAGTAATCGATACATTTTCATAAACAATTTTTAACGTAAATCGGCGGCGCCTTTGCGACGATTTCATTTACAATACCTACTTACAATACTGAATTAATATGATTTGTCTACCTATTTTATACAGGCAGTTTCATTGATATTTATTTTAGGACTTGATATGATACTGAGGTTGTTTGAAAATTTTAAATTTACTGTGGCAATGGACTTGAAAAAAACATATTTTACAACAATACGGGTAACTCAAGAAATATCGAGACACTCAATAACTCACAAATCATGCTAAATATACCGTTTTTCGTACAAATAATACGGGTAGTATTGTTGTAAAATATGTTTTTTGACCCTACCCGTGTTTTAATTTAATGTCGTTATAACAAAACAGGTTGTATAATTTTTTTTAAATATATACCTACATACTTATAATTGTAGAAAAACCATGGCCCGGAATAAATAAAGTCAAGAAGTATCTATTAATAAATGAAGAGAAAACTTTGTAAGTGGGTGGTATACTAACTATGGATAGTACTGAGCCGTGCGTCTGTAAATATAGACAGACTACCCGCCGCCTGTGGCTTTGCATGTGAGTTTTCTTACCCCTTTTTAACATCATCATAGAGGAGTGTGAGATTTGGCATAGATTTTTGACGTGAATACGTTTTAAAAACAATTTTAAAAATGCCTTTGCCTCCTTGGAAGCAATTATTGCTTCTAGCAGGGAAGCGATTCAAAAAACTAATAATAACAAAATCGGGGGATACAGTTTGGTGTTGTTGCAACTACATATATATCATCTTCATCCAAAATTTAGGTGGAGGGGGAAGCGCCGCCATTTTGAGGTCATTTTGCTGCGTTTCGAGATTTCCATTTACTATGACCCGAAGGACTTCTTAGTGTTCAAACATAATTATAAAATAGATACATAAAATAGCGTGTTTTATATTTTGTTTAGATATTACTTGTTACGTACACGTATTCACGTACAGCACACGGCCGTGTCCATGACACAGCCACACCTTATTTTTATATGGAGAAGGAGGGGGCAGTGTTAAAATTAAGCTAACTAAAAATAAAATAATTACGATCGAATTTCGACCACTGTGCAAATAATTCCAACAAATCTTTAAAATAAACATAGGATTACATTTTAAGTAGGAATCAAGCAGAAATATTGTAACTTTAATAAATTATCTGAACTTCAATATATCAGCTATTAAAAACTTGCATTAAAAAACAAAGTATTATATGACACAAACAGCGATGAGGTTTAAACTTTAATTTAAATATTTTATTGCTTTTTCAACTTACATTATATTTATCCCTAACACAGTAAATAGTCATTTGTTTTTATTGATTTTTATCAATCAGTTTTAATAAATTCATTATTTACCCAAATTCTGTTGAATTAAACATAACTAGACCTACAGTGTTACACAATCGCCACCCTTTTTATTTTAATATATTAGAAGACATTTTTGTTTATTTGTTAAATATAGACACAGTAGACGTTTGTCGGCCACCTCCCCTGACGGTATGTCATGGTGTGGTCGAAGATAAAACATACTTGCCTAGAAAGTTTAGCCTAAAAGACTGAAAGGTGTCAAAGTTAGTGTACATAGTTTAGTTCAGCTTCATGGCAGAAATTGAGTAATTGATGAAGTCAACATAAAAAATCATATGTAGATATTTCTTAGTGTATCCCATTAAAAGATATAATTTTTATTTAACTGAGTATGTATCAATTTCAACAAATGACTATTTGCAAGTCATATCAGCTATTTAGTAGCGCCGCCATCTTGTCCACTCTGTCCCGTATCCAAAATGGCTTCCGCGCTCGGTATCACAATAACATCTGTCACATTCTTGGCACATTCCATCTGACAATCTCCGTCCTTCTTACTCTCGCAGTTCACGCACTGATCTGCATTTTCTATCTCGCTCACACAGCTTTCCCTCCTCTCTAAATACTTCGCTACATCGAATCCTTTGTGAATACCTTTGGAGCAGAAATCGGTAATTTCTGTGCATATTCTTTTGACGTCATCACAAGAGGTTAGTTCGTCTTCGTTGTTCGTAGAGATGCGTACCAACTTTGAGCCTAGGTCGGGTAACGTAGTGTCATCTCCTAGTGTGAATATTACGTTGGTTTCTTCCATCTTGGATATTTCTGAGTCTGAGCTGGTTTTTAGTTTAGTTTCGGAGTCGTGTGTTAGTTTCATGTTGTAGATGTTGGATTCGCTGCCCATTATTGATGTTGTTGAAGCGTCTAACGTTGCTAATTCCTGTCAAATAATATTAAATTGTTGTTAGTACCTATTCATTATTCTTTACTAGCTGACCCGCCCGCGGTTTCGTACGCGTGGTTTGTCAATAAAACATTAATCTCCTTCTGTACAGTCACGTAAAGTGTATCCTGTGTCTCAAGCCCATTCATAATCTATCTAGGTATATAGGCACAAAATCCCATCGAAATCGGCCGAGCCGTTAAGTCGTGAAAAGGTACGAAACAGGCTGAGACAGTTAGGTACTTTCAAATCGATATGCACGTAGATTATAACCTGGATTAACACATAGGCTACTTTTTGTGACTAACAACGTATGCGAAGCCGCTGGCAGAAGCTACATATTAACCTTCCTCTTGAATCACTATCTATTGCTGAAAACTGCATTAAAATCCGTTGAGTAGTTTAAAAGATGTAAGGTAACAGACAGCGGAAGCGACTTCATTTTATACTATGTAAAGATTGATTGTACAGAAATAGGTAGATTACGGACAGAAACAGCTTACAAAATGGACATGTACAAAGGCGAACTTAACCCTAATAAGAGTTTTCTTCCAGCAAACCTTTGAAGATGGATATAGTTGATTGTAGTGTGTACGTGCACAGAAAAGGGCATTGGAGTAAAATACTAATAAATACCTATACATACTATATATATATATTTTTAATAACCTATACTGTCCCATTGCTGGGCAAAGGTCTCCCCCATTTCCTTCCATTCCTTGCGTTCTCCAGAAATCTCCTGCCAGTCAGAATGGAATCCATCCAGATCGTCGCGCCAACGTTTTCGCGGTCAACTATATATATATACCATAATAAATACAATACTTACACATATTAAAAATAATAGCTATAAACTATACCTACATTATAAATAAACATAATACAATATACATAAAACACCTATTTCAGTTTTTTTTAACTTAAGTTACTCTGGTTGGGCTAGAAATGTTTCGGTTCTTTTTTAGTTCTATCGAATAACGTATAGGTTAGACCAGGGCGCCAATCACAACCACAAGTGGTGAATAGCACCACATTGCACTTATTCACCACCTACGTCTCGAGCACTCACAGTCATTCCCAGCCCTCTCCCGGACGGGAGGGGCGTGAAGGCCCCGCTGTAGGAACTGGATGAAATGGTTTTGCCAGTTTCCCAGTTCCCTCTAACAGACGATGCAGGAGTGCTGCTGGGCTGTTTAGTGGGTATACCGGAATGCCGGGAGTCCCACATAAACCTTCCGTCTCCCCACGGGAGGGTATGCATAAAGCATTTTTCCCAGAGCAAAAAAAAGGCACCAACCACAATCTTTAAGAAAACCATCATGTTTCAGTAGCGTTTTGTTTGAAGCTTGTAGCAACATTACTTCGATTTAAACCACAAAACTTTTAAACATTACTTTTATAATCCTAATAATGTTGTATATTTAGTGCTTTCTGGTGATTACACCACGTTCAGTATAAAATATTGCGAAAATAAACACGATTTACTTACTGTTTAGGATAGTTTAACGGAAAGCTTAATTTGAGCTCTAATGTGAAACATTTTGAGTGAAGGATTTATGGTGACGTCACCAAAACTGCGTCTCCTTTACATTAATAAAGTAAGCTTATTAGTTGAGGGTCGTGTACGAAATGTCAGTGTAATATTATTTTAATATTGCTATAAGAGATTGAGATTGGCCCCCTGATCCGTATTTATATGCAGAGCCCATCTTAAAACAGTCATTATTCATGATTCAGTATGAAATTTAAGTTTCTGAATTCAAGCCTAAAATTTTCTGATTAATATTTGGTCAGAAATTTATAGGCAAGGAATATACTTGAAACTTTTCAGTTAGATGGACTATACATAAATTAGTATAGGTACATAAATAAATAAATATTGCTGGACATTTCACACAGCGCTATCTAGCCCCAAACTAAGCTAAAACTTATATACATTTTTTTGTAAATACATAGTTATTATAATATATATAGAAACAACCAGACCAGAAACAAATATCTGTAGATCATGTAAACATTTGTTCCGCGGCGGGAATCGAACCCGCTACCTCCTGCGTCTCAGCCGGCTATTCGCCCACAGCACCACGGAGGTCAATATATAAATGGCATGAGATGTGTGTGAAACATATTTAAAAAAAAATGTATTTTTATTTTAAAATGGAGCCCATTCAGCATTTTTGTTAATAACGTAGTTCAGAATCTCCCCACACGGCTTAGAAAAATAACTCACGATAGTCCCAGCCTTAATCGTGTCGTTTCGGCTCTTAATTTAAGGTTCAATTTGGCTAAACTACATTCAAAATATTGCTAACTGCATCTACTGACGAACTACCAAATAAAGTCAAAATAAAACTTATCTTAAACCAAAAACAAACACAAAATTAATAACTTATAAATCGATTAATAGAATTTTACGTGATAGGTAAATATAGGGGGTTAAAAAGAAAATTTTAAACATAAAATAAGAAAACCCTCCTTCTGCGCAGTCGGGTAAAAAAAGCCATTAAAATTAATCTTCTATTTATACAGTATGATTGTTTTTCATTGTGTTACGTTAAGAGCGGGTAGAAAGCAAAATTACCAATCTTCGATTTGAATTTTACCCTTATTAGATCGTGTTCAAAATTGTACGAAAATATGTATGGATAATTCATTATAATTCCAAGGGCTGTACGATTTCAAAAACGTAATAGGAAAATATTTTCTCGATAAAAACATTTTTCAAAGTTACCTCTCCATTTTGGATATTTTCGTTTTGCTCTCAATATGGTACGGATTATTGGGTCAAAAATTTGATAAATCCAATCACTTACAACTAACTGAGGGCTATGCTAAATTTTTGTATGTAATTTGCTATAATTTACGAGATATTAAATTAAAATGCTTTTGGCGCTTACGTTATTTAATTCCGCGAATGATGGTATCGTCTGTCTCGCCCTAACTCGAACTACAAGCATACAATTGTCTCGGCCACCACTTGCAGCTACTCCGTTGAGACGTGAAGACCACGACACTTTGCGAGGTAAATTCGTTACGTAAATAGCGAAGTGATAAAATGGGAAATAAAAAAAAATACATACAAAAAACTTAATAAAAGAGAATTAAAACAGCTGATGAAAAAATGAGAGATGGCGAAATGTAAAAGGTACGTAGGTACTACTAGTATTTATTCTTCTTTGGTAGGTAGGACATACCTATAAGTTTGCAAGGAAGTAAGCAGCAACCTAGCAACGGTCTTTAGATGATTCAACCGTTTCTTCTGTATTTTATAGTCATGTACCTAAATCATTGTAGGTACCTATGTAAGTATATTATTTCTGTTACTAAATAATGTTGTCTAGTAAGTAATTAAATCTTGAAATGTAGAAGGTACGTATACTACCTATAAGTTCAAGAAATTATGTAGTAAGTTATTTAATTTCAACTCTCATTACATAGCAATAAATAGCAACTTAGCTCGCACAGTACTGTGCGGCTAAAAATTATATTCACGTAGTACCTACAAACGCTCGCCCTGACCGTGCATCGTAGGTACCTACTATGTATCGTATCACTACGTGCGAGAGCTTATTTTGCATTGCAGCGTCGAGGATGGTGGCGAACGACTGTTTAATTTTGTCGTACCTAAACTAACAGCAGTGGTATTTATTGAATTTAATAAATCACTTCAAATTTTATCTAGATAGGTACATTTTATTTGTTTTCGAGTTATGTCATAATAATTGAATGCAAATTCGAATCCGCACGCGTAGTAGGTATATGCATAAATAACAGAAACTTCTTATCACGGGTTCGGTCACTACAACGATCGGTTGGTAGATAAAATTAGGTAGGTAGGTAGGTAGTTAGGTACTTTATATTATTTACTTTTTGACAAACGGATTTATTGCAGATTTGTTTGAAAATTTTGAGAATATTATCAATCCGGTTTATTTTTAACCGACGAAATAAAAGGGAGGAGGTTCTTAATTCGACGCGTATATTTTTTTTATGTATGACCGACCACGCATAACTTTTTACAAAGTAGCCCGATTTTGATGATTCTTTTTGTATTGGATAGTATATACCTTGAACTTAGTATTATACAAAATTAAAAAGAATATCCGCCCCTATGTAAGCCACAAAAAAAAAACAAAGAAATAAAAACTTTTTAACAAAAAATGAAACCGACGAAAAACGAAACTGAAAAGCCAAAAATAAGATAAATCTTTTTAATCTTTATCATAACTAAGGTCCTAAATTAATGTAAGTAAATACAATTTTGAGTCGGCGCCAATCAAACGGGTGAACACGTGAGGGAGTGAGTGGAGAGCGCAGTTTTGGAACGATAATGTTCGTATGGCGCCGACTTAAAATTATTAGGAGCTTAGTTATGATAAAGATTAAAAAAGTTTTATCTTATTTTTGGCTTTTCAGTTACGTTTTTCGTCGGTTAAATTTTTTGTTAAAAAGATTTTTGCTTTTTTTTTAAACTCTCCACGATCTCGCCTGAATTATAGGTTTTATAACAAGACGCGACTTTTTTGAGTCTCAGTAGTTATGCCAGCCTTCAAACAAAAATTATCACACTCCTTTAGGAAGTAGTTTATTTATATTAGCACTATTTATGCACGTATCATATTATTTTCCAGACGCGCGTCTGAAAGTAAAATTTTGGAACATAAAAGACGATACAATGGTGATCAACAAGAACGATTCGTGGTATTTTCAAATACAAGGCTTCATATCAGCAACAGAAATATTTGTCTTTTTGCCGTGTGGTCTGGTGAAAATCAAACTGTGACCGTTGAAAAAATATTTCGCGATGACGTTTTTGGGGAAAAGAATATGGTTAAAAAACTTACCGAATTTTATATGGACCATATGTTACCCGAATTAGTTGACCCACGCCTAACAAGAAACATGCCACTGAGGCAACCAACAATTTCAAAAAAACGTCAAAGCCAAGATATAACTGATTCAAGACCCTCAAAATTATCACTCATACGGTATTGTTCAGATATATCAGATTCTACAGATAAAATTACTGCTCAACCCTTAAATAATTTAAATTCAAAGGCTCAAACCGTTACACAAAAAGTATTATCAATTACTGAATATTGATCTATCACGAGGTAGTTCTCGTGAACCATATTAACTCAAAAAATGTAAATCAAAATATTTTTATTCAATAAAATCACAAGGATCACTTTGAAACGTCAATTTTACTGCCTGTTTCTCCGCGACCAAGCCAGGAAAGAAAGGCAAGAAACAAGGCTGGTTATTTTTTTTTTTGTGATCCTTTACAAACAATAGGAACAATAAAAAAGTAAGTTACGTCTAAATTGTACATTTTTGATCGAGTTGGAGCAGCTTAAATCCCAAGCTTTTTTATCATCTAAATAATCCGATATTATGAAGAAGGCTTGTGTATAACATTTTTAAATTTGTTGATTGTAAATTTTTGTATATCACTTGAGAGTTTGTTATAAAAGCTAACACCATGCCCTTTAAACGATTTACTTACTTTATGGAGCCTACAAGTGGCAACAGCGAGTTTATTTTTATTTCTAGTGTTAAAATTATGATTATAGCAATTTTTCTTTGACAAATTGATATTTTTGTGAACATACATTAGGTTTTCATAAATGTATTGACAAGGGAATGTCAATATATTTATTTCTTTAAACTTTTGACGTAGTGATTCTCTGGGGCCCATATTATAAATTGCACGAACAGCCCTCTTCTGCAGCACAAAAACGGTGTTTATATCTGCAGCACTCCCCCACAGCAGTATACCGTACGACATAATGCTACATGACAGTATCGACATACTTATTTGTCTGATGATATCCCTAAGTAATACTATCAAATTCGCAAGGATTTTAATATATCTACTATTTTTATATTTATGATGGTATAATAGGATGTTACTTACTTAGTATCATTATATTATTAAGGGAATAGAACTTTCTGAAAAACGCTCTGTTTTGTCTGATGGTTTGCATTATACTATGGTAGAACTGAGCGAATCGTCTAGTCGCGACTCTAGCTCGAGTGGCACACCTACCTATTCTGTGGCATCGTGCATCGCTGTGTTTGTTTTGTAGGTAGGTACCTATAAGTAATATAGTATGAGTACGGAGCGGGGGGCGGCTCGAGACGCGCGGGTGAAATCTGATTTTTTCCTAGCATTATACCCGCTCTTAAGTTATTTTTAGTATCGTGATTATTCCATTTCGTGTCGATCTAGTTTGTTAGTTATATCATGGCAATTTTATTTTTAAATATTTTATCCTCATCATCAGCCTACGACCCACTTCCGGCCAGGGCTTTCTGTGTCCTGTTCGTCCCAATCGGATAAGGGATAGCTCTCTTTTCGATGTGCATTCGGTTAACGAATATAGAAAAACTTATCATTCCAAGATTTTTAAAACATTCTCATAATCGTCTAGGCTTGAAAATTTTTGAGATGGTTTTAAAAATCTTGAAATTTTCCGTATGTGCTCAGATAACATTATTAAAATAAAAATACTATTTGAAACTTATGATTATTTAATTAATAAGAGCCTGTAGTGTCCCACTGCAGGGGCCACGATCTCCCTTCTCTCCAGTCTTCTCTATTTTGGGCTATAGTGGTCCAATCCAGTAAATGGGCATTAATATCCCGCCTACATTTTTAACATACCAATTTCGTCCCTCCATCTTAGGCGCGTCCTGCCATGAGGTGTTGCTCGTTTAGAGGGATCCACTCTGTGGTGGCTTTAGTTCATAACTAGTGATCGGATATTCGGATGCATATTTACTTAAAGTTGATTTTTAGCTAACAAATTATGGAAATTCTTAGAATATTTTTGTTAAAAATAAAATCCCGGCATCCCGGGATTGGATTCATATTTATTTAACGTTAAATATTAAGCAGGTAGAATTTGCCATCTCACTCGCACACTTACAAAATATTAATATTCCCTGAGGTCTAATAGGACCGATCTGACACTTGTTATAAGGATGTTTTCGCTACTTTTATTCGATTACTGACAGTAATACTAGGGAAAAGCAACTATATTATGTTGTAACAAGGCATTAGTATACATAGTATACCAATGTGTGCGTTTTTTCATAGAATGTGAATTTCTTTAGACTATATGAGGGATGAATGACATACCATAAAAACCTATGCAGCTTTAAGGGATGTCTAGGTTAAGTAGATAAATAAAATAAAATTAACACATGATAAATTTGTTGATCCCGGAATCACGGAATTTTTTCGATAAAAAAGTGTTTTCCATACGAGCCAACTTTTAACATTAGGTAAATATGCATCCGTTTAGCTGATCTCTGCTCATAACGCATGCCTGATCATGCCATTTAAAAATGTTTTAGGAACTAAACTAGATCATGACTAAAATGAACAAACGTAGATGTAACTTGTACCCAATCTTGTTCTTTTCCTGTTTTGTTTACTAAATAAATAACGCATCCGACATGAGGCAGATGTGTTTTAGTTTTAGAATTACCTGTTTTAGAAAAACTTACATGCTCGTCGTTATAGCTTCCTACGCTTTTAGAATGCCTGTGCCTTCGTATCAGCGCCGACTGCGGAGAATGGCCGTCTACTGCGTCCTATTACAATTAAAAAAAATGTTTTTGGCTTAATATACCTATAAATAAAACCTTTTCTAGAAGGATTTTCAATTCAAACTACAAAAAATTCCGGGGAAATTTTAAGAGTCCATAAATAATTATGAACTAAAATATTTTCCAAAACAAAAACAATTTGATTTTTCACACACAAAAAAATGGTTTTATTGATCCAATAAGAAGTATTTGCATAATTATTGCCGAAGCGTAGATCGGGCGGAGGCATTGAAGCAGCATTTCATCAGACGACTTAAGTGGGTGAATAGCCGGCTGAGACGCAGGAGGTAGCGGGTTCGATTCCCGCCGCGGAACAAATGTTTGCATGATCTACAGATATTTGTTCCGGGTCTGGTTGTTTCTCTATATATTATAAGTATGTATTTATAGAAAAAAAATGTATATATGTATGTATTCTATCAGTTATCTGGTTCCCATAGTACAAACTCTGCTTAGTTTGGAGCTAGATAGCGCTGTGTGAAATGTCCAGCAATATTTATTATTATTATTTATTCGATTCTTTCTATCTGTATCTACAAAACAAAACTAAGTTAGTTACACCATCTATAACTCAAGAACGGCTGAACCGATTTTGATTATCTTTGATATGTTGGATTTGTCTACGCCCCGAATAGCAGAATAACTATAAACATTTTGGAATAATTAACGCAAAAAAAATTAATTTTCTCATACATAGATGCAGCTAATGATGGTCGATTGACGATTCTACCGGCGACGTACATTGGCAGCCCGCTTCATATGCATGTCAAGGCGGTACGAAGTTCGGCGGGTCAGCTAGTTTTAATAATAAACAAGAAAATAGTACAGTTTTTTGTAAATAATATATTAAGAATCGCACAATTCTTACCTTAAACCTATTAAACTGGCGGTACTTCCCCCTCTCGGTAGCAACGAGACTCCTTAGCGACTGCGTGCGCGGACATTGTCCGTCCGAAAAGCAATGATGCGCACCATACAGCTTTGAAGTGTCCGACCTGGGAATAAGGTTCAATTTTGTTTATTTATTTATTTTATTATATTTCTTAACTAATCGCCGCGAGCGGCTTCGCACGGGTGGTTTTTCAATAAAACATTACTCTCTGAATTCGAAAGTAATTCTGTCTCTCTGTGTGTCTGTTTGTTACGATTACGAGGCTAAACGACTGGACCAATTTCGAGGAAATAAATATTGCTGGACATTTCACACACCGCTATCCAGCCCCAACCTGTGCAGAGCTTGTACTATGGGAACCAGACAACTGATAAAATAATTATAATATTTTTTTATTTATACATACTTATACGAGTTATAATTATATAGAAACACATCCAGACCAGGAACAAATATCTGTAGATTATGCAAACATTTGTTCTGCGGCGGGAATCGAACCCGCTAACTTCTGCGTCTCAGCCGGCTATTCGCCCACTGAGCCAAGGAGGTCGTCAAATTTGGTAAAAATATTGATTATGACCTGTATTGAGACATGTACATACTTTTTATCGTTAAAACACGCAAGCTGCGGGCGGAAGCTTGTTTGAAATATTGACAAAAGTAAAAATACTTAAACATATAGGTAAAACTACTTACAAATAGGTAAAAATACATACAAATAGGTAAACATACTTAATAATAAGTCAAAATACTTACAAATTAGTATTAGACGTCAACAATCTCTCCAGATTGAGTAGAGTTGGTCGTATATCCGCTATAGGCAGGCCTCGGCCCGCGCAAAGCTGACCAATGCATTTGTTGAGAAGGAACATCGCGTAGCGGAATAGTGTGACGTCACCGCCTCGCGTGTAAAGCGGTATGCTGTCAACATAATACATAATAATAAATAAATATTACTGGACATTTCACACAGCGCCATCTAGCCCCAAACTAAGCAAAGCTGTACTATGGGACCCAGATAATTGATACAATATTTATATACTTTTTTTTGTAAATACTAGGTACTTATAATTTATAGAAAAACAACCAGATCCAGAACAAATATCTGTAGATCATACAAACATTTTGATCCGCGGTGAGAATCGAACCCGCAACCTCCTGTATCTCAGGCCGCTGTTCGCCCACTGCACCACGGACGTAGTCACAAATTACATCAAAATACATATAAACAGATCAAATTTAGTCTAGAAATATTGGATATAAGAGACAGTCATTAAATCAAATCATTTATTTATTTGCAAACAACAAAAAAGTTGTCTGGTACTGGTAGAGATCGCTATTTAGCGATAAGACCGCTACTTGTATCACATAGATTAACATAGTTCTAATTTAATTATTTGTTTTATGAAAAACGAACAGCTAAATAAATTTAACAATTAACTAGTACAAAACAGAAAGCCAATTATAGTTTATTGATCGAGCGAAGCGAGCGAATCAACTTGAGCGAATCGGCGTTGTATACATATATGTAAGTATGTATGTATGCATGTTTGTATGCCCGAGGATAACTTTCGAAGCGTGAAATTTGATACATAGGTAGTGATGGCACAATTTTGGTGTGACTAAATGAGCTAAAAATGTTGGGGGGTTGTTGAGAAATTGGGGTTCAAGAGGAGTAAAAAAAATTAACATGAGACTATTAGGTCAAGTGGGGTGTTAAATGAAATGTCTTCATTAGATATATACCTTCATAAAACCTTTTTATTCATTAAAATCACAAGGACTACTTTGAAACGTCAATTTTACTACCTGTTCCTTCGCGACCAAGCCAGATGGAAGAAGGTTGTTTTTTATGACTGCCTCCGTGGCGCAGTGGGCGTATAGCCGGCTGAGACGCAGGAGGTAGCGGGTTCGATTCCCGCCGCGGAACAAATATTTGCATGATCTACAGATATTTGTTCCGTGTCTGGGTGTTTTTTTATATATTATAAGTATGTATTTACAAAAAAAAAGTATATAAGTATTCTATCAGTTATCTGGTTCCCATAGTACAAGCTCTGCTTAGTTTGGGGCTAGATAGCGCTGTGTGACATGTCCAGGGATATTTATTATTAATATTATTATAATGATTATTTTAGAATACAATAATAAAGAAAATAAATTAAGTCTAAATTGTAACCTTTTTCACTGAGTTTGAGCAATTTCAATCCCAAGCTTTTCTATCATCTAACTTCTAAATAATCTGATATGTTATAGTAGGTTTTTTATAAAAATTTTGTTTAATTACATTTTTAAATTTGTTAATATAAGAATATTTGTATAGATTATATTCTTTTATACTTCTATGTATGGCAGAACGCTGATTGCATGCGATAAACGCTTATTGTGGACGAACTCACCCACATATTGTAGATGCGTGGAAGTCTCACACGGTGTGTTTCACCCGCTCGTTTCTTCCACGCACGAGCAAGATGTGGAATGACCTTCCTCCGGAGGGTTTTCCAGTGGGATTCAAAATGAACGCCTTCAAGAGAGGTGTAAATAGGGTTTTAAGTGCTAGGCAACGCGACTGCAGTACCTCGAGTGCTGCAGGAGTTTATAGGCGGCGGTGACCACTTAACATCAGGAGGCCCGTCAGCTTGTGTGTCTACAAGTTTAATACAAAAAAAAAAGAACTGAAACTCTATCACTAACCACCTGCATATATTGCATATGCATCCATATTCGCAATTGACTTACTTAGGATCAGGCAAGTCCGGCGTTATATCCAGTATCTTGCTAGCACTCCCCAGCAGAGTGATGTTGTACCGGAGCGGCTGGTTCAGCACCGCGGCCGCTAGACACGTGGCCTGCGCGGCGTACCCGCCCGCCACGGACTCCGACATGGCACTCGAGCGCGGGCTCTCGTCGCCGCACATAGCCAGCGGCACTCCAACTATCGACCAAGTTATTGGATTTACCTGGAAACCATACCATGATTATATACAAGGGGCCGCCCGTTGTCTGTAAATCTATTTGTGTACAATAAAGACAATAAAGAGGGCGTCCTACACTTCGCTTGCCTAGACATGGTCTCCACTCCAGAGCATGTTTACTTGTATGGTTATCGGTTCCGATGCAGATATGAATTTAAAAACAAAACTATTTTACATCAATACTAGGCATTAGCTCTACTCGTGTTTTAATTTAATGTCATACATAACAAAACACGTAGTAACAAAAATTTCGTGATTCTAGGTCAACGGGAACTACCATAGAGGTTTTCGACCCAAAACCTATAAATTACTTTCAGTTGACCTAGAATTGTCAATTTTAGTTAAAAACAAGGTCTTACAGCACAAATAACGGAAAAATTCCAAAAAATAAAATAAGTTGAAAGTTAAGGTAAATTTTGGTACTTACAAGTTTTCGCAAAAATCTAAATTTGCCCATATCTTTTAATAGTGTTGACTCAGGACCTTGATTTTATACCTTTTTTTAAATGATTACTTATCTTCTTAGGAAAAAATAACAATTGTATTCCTAGCTCAAGTTTTTATTAGCTACCATCCACGCCCCACACGTTAGCAACTAAATAGAAATAGAAAAATATTTATTTTGTGTCCATTTTTACATTCTATGAATACAACAGTTATACTTATATACAACTCAACCATCACAGCACACACACTTAAAACATAGCCATCAATAAAAATGATACAAATTTTATTATGGCGGTATAATGGGTACGTACGGAACCCTCTGCGCACGAGTTCGACTCGCACTTGACCGGTTTTTTTAATGATATTCAACGCGTGCGAAGCCGCGGGCGGAGGCTAGTTGTAAATAAATAACACTAGGAAGATGACATCGTCAGGTAATGTTGTTTCACCTTCAACATGAAGGTGCGTGAGGAGGATGACCGTCTATTACTGCAATATACACATGAGATAGAGTAATGCGACTAACCTGTTCGATGTAGAATATGCTGTGTAGTTCGTTAAGCAGTGTCGTCTTCCTGTGCGCCAGCGCCGCGTGCGAGCTCGCCGCCAGCGCGCTGAGTGCGGCGCGGGACGCCAGGCTCTCCTTTATGCACTCGTTGTGACGCGACAGCGTGTGGTAGCTTTGCATTAGTTCTGTGCCTGGAAGTATTGTGTCATTCGTAAGCATCGCATCACCACACTATCACTACATTTATGAACTTTCGACACTTGTAGTAACAAATATTGAACGTAACAGCAAACGCTACAATCTCGTAATAGGACTGCTAAAACATTATTGAAGGATTCACGAATTTAACCAAAACATTAACTGTCAAAACACCGATAAAACGGTACGTGATAAATCCCGTTTTTATAATAATGCACAAAAGGTGAGCACTAGTAGCAAATCTACGCTTTTGTGGATTACGGCCTTAATTTTTGGATGTCGATTGTAAGAAAAGGCAGTAAGTTTTATATCGAATTAATCACCTAAACTTAGTAGTTTTTTATTAAATTTGATAATATAACTAGTAGTTTTTTTTCGTGAAGTCTTTTTTATGTTTTGAGAAACCGTCACTTGAATATCTTCAGTATATTACCAAACACCCTGTACATTATAAGTATGTATTTACAAAAAAGTATATATAAGTATTCTGTCAGTTAACTGGTTCCCATAGAACAAGCTTTGCTTAGCTTGGGGCTAGATGACGCTATGTGAAATGTCCAAAATTATTTATTTATTATTACATTGACTGAGCTAGAAATGTGAGATTTGGCATAATTAAAATATATATGGAAAAGAAGGGGCGAAAGCTAAAATTAAGTTCTCCGGAAGTGCCGACAGAAGTGAAAACTTGAATAAAAGCAGACTACACTACAGATACTTAAACACAAGAGGTGTCAGTGTCAGTAGTCAGTGACAGGTGTCGGTAACAGTGTCACGAGTTCAATGATTTTTCCCATCTCAAAAAATGCTCAACGCGCCTAAAGAAGTTTTCACTTCAAACATGGAATAACGGTCTAACTTCGAGCACTGTGCACTGGCAAGTAGTAAGAGTTAAAACACACTCACCAACATCCTGATTCTCCTCAGACAGTTTAGCATGCCTCTCTTTCAGTCTTCTTATATTGGCCAGCTTGCTGTCCCGCTCATCCGACAATATGATACGCTTAAACCTTAATATTTCTAGTTGTTTCGTCAGCCTTACGTATTCCGCCCTTTGGAAGGGCGAGGGTTTTGCCTGCAAAATCAAAATAGCAATATTTTTACTTATCTCTGCCGCCAAGCACTGATCGATAGTTCGTAGGGTATGGGTGCCGGTGAAATTACAGGCACATGAGACTTAGCCTGTGTCTCAGGGTGACGGACGTAATCCAATGCCATGTACGCTAAGTCTTAGTTGGACGTAATTTGTGAGGCAAATCCAAATTTACTGGCAGTGGGACTGTTTAAAATCTGGTGGGCCATAGACTAGTGCCGTCACCTAATTTTTTTTTAATGCGGGTAGATGAATAAGCTGATATTAAGATCAATACGGAACCCTATCTTCCCCAAAAATTATGAACCAGCCGGATTTGAACCCGCGATCTTTCCTTTGATACGGACGCGATACCAATTCCGCCATTCACTGCTCGTCCAGTGCAAAATTATTAGGAATGTTGCTTTACGGTACTCTTAAATCAGAAGGTATCAATCATTACCTTAAAAGATAGGAGATCATTCAATTTCAATGCTAGCCGTGGCCCATTAGACACCGGCTTATCCTCCTTAATCCTACCATTTCTCAAATCACTCATCGAACTGGACTTATCCTGGATTATACTTTCATCGGGCGAAAACAAATTCCTTTGCGGTTTACTCTTAAATTTGTTCTTGGCATCGAACTGATCTTCAAACTGCGATTTGTCATTCACAGCCGAGTTATTGTAGATACGTTCTTTGATCTCCTGTACCGCTTCTTGTCTTTTCTTTATCGAGTATTGAAGTAAATGCAGCTTTTGTAGCTTAGTAGCATTGTAGCTAGGCCTTATCTCAGATTTCAGAAAGTTTAAAGCTAAATATCTGTATTTTGGAACGCGGTCTGCCTCGTTTCTTAGATCGTAGTTTTCAGCTGTTTCGCTCAAGTCTATTTTGCTTGCGAACAATTCTTCTTGCGAGGCGTTTTTAGATAAGCTATCACAGTACATATCACTATATTCTTTTACATCTAGATTTTCGGGAGAGTGTTCGTATATATTACTAGGATCAGTTGCTTCATCGCCTCTTTTTGCAATATTTAGGCTGGCAGAGGTTCGAAGAGTAGGAAAATTTTGCTGAAACCCCCTTTCGACAGGAGACTGACTTTTGGAGTACTCCCGATCGAATTTCCTAGGGTACCTACTGGGAGATACCGATCTAGATTCCTTCGCTAGCTTATGACTAAGTATCATTTTAGATTCTAGAGTTATTTTCGATAAATTGGTCCGCCCCGACGAATCTGACGACAAAGAGCCTTGTTCTAACTCGTTCTCTGGTGGAATTATATCTAGTTTCAAGCTTTTGTACGAGCAGAAGTATCCACCATGCATTTGGAATACTAGAGTATTGCATTTGAAGCAGTCCGAGTTGAAATTGGAGGTTAGATTCGCGCCGATGTACCGAAGACCGCTGAGATATGTACCCCAAGTCTGTATGACGGTGTCTTGTGAGTTTTCTTCGGTTGGGTGGATGATGTGACTCCATATCCGTATTACTAAGTTTGCTGAAGACATTCGTTGAGTTATTTCTGAAACGAAAGTTATTTCAAGTTATTTTAACATCATATAATGATTAGGCACCTATGCAGCCTCAGCAAGGTTATCAAAAGATTAGAGTAAAATGTCAATTTAGCGTAGAATTTGTACTAATATTTCTACATTTTATGCTCCGTAGAAACGTTTTTAGGGTGGTCATACTAGGGCGCCAGTTCTCCCTCTTCATGATTCGGTGACAACAGTGTCACCTATATACCGAAGTAGTACTCGTGATACTGCAGACGTGTAGTGGTGCACAAGCTCATAACAACTAGTGGGTAATAACAATCCGGTGCGAGTCTTAAACAAGAACAACCTTCGGTCTGTACAATGCCGTCGGCGTCGACTCGTGGAACCAGCGAATGTCACAATTTCTTTTAACAATTCATCACCATTATCATATCAGCCATAGAACGTTCACTGCTGAACATAGGTATATCCCATAAATTTCCAGTGTCCAATTTTGTGTTGCCACTGCATTCAACGACTCGCTGCTACCTTTATCAGGTTATCTTTCTATCTAATAGAGGAATGTTCTACCCTACGCTTTCCAGTACGTAGTCTCCACTCGAGAACCCTTCTGCCCAACGGCGGGCAGTTCTTCGAGCTATGTGCCCCGCCCACTGCCACTTCAGTTTGGACTTCACTTCACTAATCCTCTGGGATATAATAGTGATTTTGTTTTTGTCTACGAATCCTCTCATTTCTAATTCGATCTCGTATCTCTTAACCTTCGTATCTTCGTAACAGTTCATCATCATCATATCAGCCACAGGAACTTCTGAACGTAGGCTTCCCCCATAGATTTCCAGAGCGACCGATCTTGTGTGGCCTGCACCCAGTGGCTCCCAGCAACCTTTAACAGGTCGTCTATCCAACTCTCTACAACTTCCAACTCAACCAACTCTTAACAGTTATCGAATCCTAAATTTATTTTATAGTCAAAACTTATATAACTATCCTTACCCAGATTTAGAAACTAACAAACATTGCAATGTAACATTGTAAGGCTAAATAAAAAACGTTTTCTTTACAAGTTCGAGTAAACTGGGTGTTGCGATACCATGTTACCCTTAGTTCCTGACACCCACGGACATGGAATTCTAGAGTGGCGCAGATCTATGTATGTGACTGTATACGGCCTATCATTTACGAGAAATTCCCACACCTAATTCAAACAGACAGTGGACTTATCAATACCTAGGTATTTATGTCACACATGACTCATTTGTGTTGATTAGAACATCAGAGAAATGTGTATCATGTGTTATCGTTATTGTGTGTGATTGTTTTGAAATGCATAAAAGTCCTATTAGGGCTAGTTACATTAGGTAATTATTATCTAGAAACGTACAAAAAAGTTGGTCAAACAGGATATTTAATCCTGTCTGTTTACTGTTCTCCCTTTGAGTTACATAAATTATGTACATACAATAGAATTCGTTTAGTACGACTTCGCATATAACAAACAACCGTTTTTAGCGACGTAAGTATATATATATATATATATATATATATATATATATATATATATATATATATATATATATGTTTGGTTTTAATTTGAGCCACTATGAAAGTACATCCGTTTATTACGACTCTGCTTATAACGACCGACCGCTTTTAACGAAGGAATTTCACACAAAATTGTCCGGTTACAACGACGACGAGCGTTGACATATTTACAAATAAATCGTACCTCTTGTCTGCACGTCGCTGATTGGAATGAGACTACATATTTATACATATTATACGGCAGTAATTTGCGGGTGATGAGTGAGTACGCGTACAAAAATGGCTTCTCCAAAACGAAAAAGTTACTCCATCCAAGAATTGAACATATTCTACAAAATGTTATCGTCAACAGTCAAGATAGTGGTGATAATAATGACGGTGACCTGGAAGAAAATTGTACCACTCCGAGTGTATCTGAAGCTCTAAAAGCTGCAGAAGTGCTGAATGTGTTTATACATTCTAATTTTAATGATGACACTATGAAAAGTATTATGTCTCGTTTGCATAATGCAGTCCGTACTTCTTACTATAGAAATAGAAACCAAAAATAATCATAAATTAAAGACTTTTTGCACTAGATATTTTGTCATTGTTGTGCATAGATCTATAGAGGTAAATTATATGAGCACAGTTATTTTGTTATATCCTATATTCTACATTTAAGTACATATGTATATTTGGTTAAGTTTATGTGAAACTACGCATGCTGATTATTTAAATTAAAATTAAATTTCGTTTCATTCTTAGTTTTATTCTCATTTAAATGTTTTTTTTTCTCTGATGGTCACATTAATATTAAGAAATACATAATGTATGTAATAATTTTAGTAAAAAACATAATTAAAATTTCAGTTCGTTTAGTACGACTTCCGGTTAGTACGACGTAATATCACCGGTCCCTTGGGCGTCGTTATAACCGGATTCTACTGTATACATATTTTATTACGATTTGAATAATAAACTGTATAACTGACGCACCACCACCATGTACTTACCCAAAGATACTATGTATTAAATAGTAACTATATGAATAAATATGATTGAATTGAATTTCTGAGAACAAGGACAATCAGGAATATAATTTAAATTGCATGAGTAGCTTAAGTGAAATATGTTGGACCTAAACTACAATTCAAATTCGTTTATTTACACTTAAATATAACTTTACAGCATTAATCTAATAAAATATATCTAAAACTACTACAAGAAAAAAAAGTGGTACTCCAAGACTGCCAAGAGAAATGATAACTTGAATAAAAGCAGACTACACTACAGATACTTATATATGTATAGTCAGTAACCGTCAGTGTCAGTAGTCAGTGACAGATGTCGGTAACAGTGTCGCGAGTTCAATGGTTTTTTCCCATCTCAAAAAATGCTCAACGCGCCTAAAGAAGTTTTCACTATGCCTAACGAGCGTACAGAAGTTATCACTTCAAAAATACAAATTATAATTGTAATAATATGACATCTTATCAAAAACACACATACATTAATTTTCAAACTTATTTTAGGAACATACTAAAAATAATAAATTAAATTGTAATCTTGTAATTTAACCATGTTTCATGCAATAATTAGATATTATTCAAATTCTCCATTAACGGATAATAGATCAAAAGTTTGTAGGAGTGACCAATCAGACGAAATTGTAGACAGAGGACTATTATTTTCGAAAAAAAAGGTATCTTTATCAACTCTGTTCAGACTCAACCACAGCTGGGAGGAGTCCCTTGTTTTCTGCCAGCCGCCTTTATCCTGTGCGTCTTCCATCCAGGTATTTCACGCGATCTTTACAATGTCATCTACCAATGTCGCCTTCGAACGAACCGTGTTCCTCAAGTAACTACAGGGTTTTGCTCTGCTTGTCATAAAAAAAAAGTGGCACTCTGGGAGTGCCGACAGAAGTGAAAACTTAAACAATTACGAGACACATATATACAGAGATGTCGGTAACGGTAACAGTGTCGAGAGTATAATGGTTTTTTTCCATCTCAAAAAAATCCCAACGCGCCTAAAGAAGTTTTAACTTCATATACAGATACAGAGGTGTCGGTAACGGTAGCACTGTCGCGAGTTCAATGGTTTTTTCCCATCCCAAAAAATGCCAAGCGCGCCTGAAGAAGTGTTCACTTCAAAAAATATACCTGAATCAATTTCCTTCCACTTAGGATGCGGTGAGCTGATCCTCTCACTGGTATAGAATGGCGCTGACATGGTGGTGTGATGAAGGGTTAGGTAGAAACTGCATTGGGATGAGCACCACTCCGGAGGCCTTATGTTGTAGCCCACAATCTGAAATGAGGAAATAACATCTAATTCTAGGGTCGGGGGAATAAGAGATCTGCACTGACGTCCCGCATTGGGGTGTATTACCCTCCTTCTAACCTAACTCCAGCCATCCTAACTTCTTGAAGTAATGGAGTAGGACTTTGGGTTTATGGCCGCAGCTTTCCAGGGTCATTGAGGTACCTTATCATACATATGATTTCAACAGGTTTCAGTTCTAGCTCTTAAAATATTGTTACGCCGAGGCTGTTAAACAATGAGTAATAATCGAACCTTCTCGAACGCTTTTGTCTTGCTGTGTTATTGTTGCTATTGTTTGTGGTTTCGCAGAATGGGGAGTGGCCATTGTGTCGAGGGAGCGACCCTTTCCTGGAAGGATCGACATCGTTCTCGAACAATCGAAATGTGTGCGATATAAATAGGCCGGAGAGATGGCCGGACAGTCAGTCTCGAGTCAGTCTCAGTTAGTGAGTGAGTCTCAGCGAGGCCCTGGAGGACTGACGTGGGAAGAGTCTCGCGTGAACAGTAGTTGCTCCCGAGTCAGTCTGTATTAAGCTATACGTGTGAACATTTCGGTGACTTTAAGTGGTGCACCAGTGGTGTGAATTAGTGTGTTGTGATACGTGTGACCAAGTTCGTGTATTCATCGTCATCGTGTTGAATAAAAGTGTTATTTTGGCTAAACCGATTCCCATTATTTTATCCCGAACCCTCAGCTCGTAACAATATCACAAAATATTGCCAACTTTAACCCTAGAGTGGTCGCGTGGATTACCTATGTAATCCACACTTACGGAATTGTAAAATTCTCAAAAACCGCTAACGTAAATTACGAGCGCTTCTAGGTACTTTAAGTTAAATAATTGACAAACGCACTCAGTGCTGCGCACGAGATTCTCTTGTTGTTATCCAGAAACCACAGCGACGTCAGCACAGACACCAACTCGATCCATAGATCGCTGCCATGACTGCGGAAGAAGCCGCAATAAAAGCACTCGAAAACTACACTTGAGAGCAATAAAATCGCACATCCGCACATTTTTACTTAAAAGTAAAATTTTTTTTATTTGGAGCTTACAGCAAATTAAAAACAAATTAAATTAAAGTGCATAATCTAGGCATTCGCAGAACTGATAAAGGGTTGACATTTACCTTTAAAAACAACTCATTAGCAACAAAACAATTTACAAGTTATGTCAAAAAATCATGAATGTGCGATTTTTTTGCTCTCAAGTATATGCAACACGTGCAAAAAGTTTATTTGTGGCGATCATTCGAAGGTTGTTTGTCTGCCTTGTTTAGAAAACATTAATTAGTATTTTTGATTTTTTGTGCCATTTTAGAGGTTTTTTTTGTTTTGTTGATTTTTTTTATATTCAGCGGTTGTGATTCGTTTTTATTGATTGCTTTTAATACAACAATACTTAATAACACTATTACAATAAGAATTAAACATAGTTGAAGCTCAAATGTATTTTTATTTGAATTTATAAATGGTATACAATAGTACTCCACGCGACCAATCAGGTCAGGTTTTAGTATGCGACCACTGTAGGGTTAAAACCAGGGTAGGCTCTACAAACCTTTAGACTTTTATATCTGTGAATAAATGGATTTTTTTTATTATACCTTAAAAACATGGGAATATCAAATCAATGGGTCTCAACTAGACAAGCCCGAGATAGATGTCAGTGGAAAATACTGGAGCCACAAAATAAACAGAACAAAAAAACCTGTCAGTTATATGGCGCCCATAGTACAAGCTCTGCTTAGTTTAGGGCTAGATGTTAGGGGCGACTATACATATCTAGGAACAAAATAAAAAAAATAAAACTTTTTTTTTTAATTCCTCTCCATCCAAGTGTTCACTAACAAATTGATAGTACTGTCCATTCTGCACATTTCTTTATTATTATTTTTGTAAGTAGCTTGTAAGGTTGTCGTACAATAAAGTATTTTCATTTATATATAGAGGCTAAAATAAATATATAAATAAGTAATTCAAGTGTGGGAATGTTTACAAACTTAATACAACTAGTGATAATGTAAATTTGAAATTAAATAGAAATTGTGATGAAACTTAAGGTAAAATTGTTGAAAAGTCAAAACTACCTAAGTTTATTTTTAACTTAATTAAGTTGATAAGATTATCAAATTAAAGCCATTGTTATTGAGCATTAAACTTACCTATTATATAATACACTGTTTAGTGGCCATATAGTCACATCATTGTTCAGTTATAGGGTTCCCATAGTACAAGCTTCGCTTATTTTACTTAGAAAACTTTCGTGATTGATTTCAATCATTATTATAAGTACGGGATTTATCACGTACCGTCTTATCAGTGTTATTATTTATTTATTATTTATAAATAATAAGATAAATTTAAGATCAAATTAAAATTGTGATGAAATTTAAGATTAAATTGTTGAAAAGTCAAAACTACCACAGTTTATTTTTAACTTAATTACATTGATAACATAATCAAATTAAAACCATTGTGATTGAGCATTATACTTACCTAATAAATAAAACACCGGGATAATAAATAAAAAGGTAAATACGCGATAAATACCTGTTTAATATTAGTAAATATATAAAACATCGATACTGACCACATAAAGTCATGTTAGTGGCCAGATATCTGTTTCCCATTTAACAAGCTTTTTTACCATATAACTGAAACACACTGATCAAACTAAGAAGTTCTAATTGTTTCCAAAAATGCACAGAGTGCATTGTAATGTAACAAATGCATGTGCAGACATCAGTTGTAATTTTAAAAAGTAGTTGTATTAATTATGGAGGCATTGATCTTCTTTTTAACTCCTATTTCTATGGGTCAAACCACTGTCTGCTGCATCTTTATCCCGTCAAGGATCACGCCAATACATTTTTATATGGCTGTGGTGCCTGACCAATTAATACAATTACATAAACTTTGATTCGGAACAGAAAAGTGCTTCAATAAATGAAGAGCCACCAAATCAACTCGTCTACTAGTTTTGGAAGACAGTAACCTTTTAGGAGTGTATTTCTAGTCTTCTTTTTTCGTATGTAACTATTGCGAGTTATTTATTTTTATATAAAATGGGACAATACAGGGAATTCAGTGTGTCACGTCACGTCATAAAGTGTAGGCGTTTGTTAGTAAACTTAGGTAAGCAACTGAATCATCGCCAAGAATATTACAAAGGGTCCTTTACCTGTATCAAACTCCTCAGACGAAGCTGTTGGGTAGCCAAAGGCGTCCATTCCCTACATCTCGGCCGTCCAAACATTGTACAACAATAAAAAAACAAAGGTTTTCCAGAGCTGAATAATTCTTTGAAGTTGGTATTGGACACTCCAAGAGCAAGTTACAAGAACTTGATAAAAAGTTTAAAAAGTACACTCCAAATAATGTTCAAGATCCATTTCCAACACCTAAAGATTAAATTTAGCTGAATCCAAACAAATTGTAGTAACTTTGCAAAAATTGCAAGCAAAATCACAAAATTGACGAAATCTGTCAACTAACTGTCGCTGACTGTCAGATAGACAGACATAGACATGAATGTCATTAATGTCAATTTAAGAACGAACTCAACGAGTACCTACGATTTTTTATAGGCATGGCATGGATTGTGTATTCTAGCTCTATTTCCACTAGATGTTTCATTTAATAAACATGGATGTAACTTACACACACACACACGCTTTCAAAATGTGATTTCTGGCCTGGCCGTAAGTAAATTTGAAAAAGAACGAAGGCTCATACTACATTCACACACACATCGAGCTAAAATTAGGTAGGTACCTACCTAAATACAATCTCCATGACAAATCCTTATTTCTATTTAAAATGCAACTGGCCACAGTCCGGTTGTGAAAATATATGGGAATCAAGGAAGAGTGGGAGCCAACCGGGGAGAAGGGAGGCAACGGGGGAGAGGGGAGCCCAACGGGGGAGAGGGGAGCCCAACGGGGAGGGGAAACAACGGGGGAGAGGGAGCTAACAGGTGAGAGGGATCCACGCGAGAGCGAGGAGCCAACGGTGAAGAAGGGTAGGTACCAACGGGGGAAAAAGGAGCCGATGGGGTAGAGGGAGCCAACAGCCCAGCGACTTGGGACTTTTAATTTCCTATACTTCGGAGTAAACGATCAAAAACACCCTCGAACTCTTAGCGTTCTCGCTCATATTCGCTTGCTCCTAAAATATCTCGGATGTGATTCGCTCAATCATTCTTTCAGGCCTTATGTATCTAACAATTATATTTATGTCTATGTCAGTACATACTTAATTTCGTTTCAATTTTTTGCATTGCTTGATTGTAGTAACTAGGTATCCTAATGAGGTAGGTACCTACCTACTTAAATTAGTATTTTATTAATTACACTTTCATATACTTACCTACTTATAACTTCCTATATAAGTAGGTACAACGTCTTGGTTTTGTTCTGTAAAGAACACTAAAAAACTAGTGTAAAAACACTATTTTCTTATACTGAATTTCAATCAGTAGCTACGAGAGTTTAAGTGTTTCATAAGCAAACAATAAGTTATAAAATCGTAACCAAGAAATTGATTCTATAATTACTTTTAATCCTTATGGGTAAGTAAGTACGTAGATAAGTGTGTACACAAAATACAAAATCAATTATTTTGCATTATGAATCGCGTTTCACTACTACTATCTATTTATATTTTGCTAAATTACTGTCACAATGCTGTATGTTTAACCTATGTACTTTTTATTTCTTATAGAAATTGATGAGCAGCCAAATCAGTAAAAAATCACATCACACAGACAGAAGTAACGGTGAGCCTACCTACTCACCTTTAGACCTAAATATTTGTTACAGCTGAGTAAAACTCCATCCGATATAGAAGTCGACTTCGATAAAATAGGAGAGGAGCATGAAAACGTTGATGATGCTAACGAACACCAGAAACTATTTGGGCTCGATTACGGCCTTGCCACTTCCAGTCGCCAAGAAGATAGTGATGATTTTGGTGATACTGATGGTGATAACGATACATTGCAACTCAAGAGTAAACAGATTCAGGGTGATGATCAATATGAAAAACAAATCGTGGGTTTGGTAAGTAACTGGGCTCTTTGATCCGCTTGTGTTACAAGCGCCTCTTCTACATCTTCTGACTTTTACTGACTGCCTCCGTGGCACAGTGGGCGTATAGCCGGCTGAGACGCAGGAGGTAGCGGGTTCGATTCCCGCCGCGGAACAAATGTTTGCATGATCTACAGATATTTGTTCCGTATCTGGGTGTTTTTATATATATTATAAGTATGTATTTACAAAAAAAAGTATATAAGTATTCTATCAGTTACCTGGTTCCCATAGTACAAGCTCTGCTTAGTTTGGGACTAGATAGCGCTGTGTGAAATGTCCAACGATATTTATTTATTTATTATTTACTTAAATGAGGGTAGCCTCCATCATAAGCTTTTTGACTGAAGCCGCATTCGACATCCTTTACTATCATATTTCAATGTTTGCCGGTGCTACAAGAACATTCTGATTTGTTTGTAGGATTCAATCGACACTAGAAATTACAGAGTTGAACTGCAAGCTGGCAACAAAGCTGTTTTTATGGGGACAAATCCTCACTACTATCAACCTAATGCCTACCCTGACTTTAGTCGTCGCTTCGTGCCTCAATACCCATACACAGAAGTAAGATTTTAGTTTCTATAGTATTTTTAAAAAGGTCCTAAAACTTTACCCCGTGGCCACCACGTTAATTCCGTATTAGATGTATTTAATATATTAGGTTGGGGAAAAAAATTCTTCGCTTTTTTTAAGAAAATTCAAAACATCTCTTAATTTTTACTGAGTGGCTAAAGATGTGTGAGGTCTAGCGTTATCATGATGAAAAACCACACCCCTTCTGTTGATTAATTCCGGCCGCTTTCTCTCAACTTCTTGCTTTAATCTCATCAGTTGTTCGCAGTAGAGTTCAGAATCGATGGTCCTGCCTGGTGGTAACAGCTCATAATGAATAATGCCCTTCCAATCCCACCACACACACAGCATCACCTTGTTGCGAGTTAACCCGGGTTTCGCCACAGTCTGTGAAGCCTGACCGGCCTTTGACCACGACCTTTTTCGCACGTTCTTGTCGTACGTGATCCATTTTTCATCACCAGTTATCAGCTTCTTCAAAAATGGTTCGGTTTCATTACGTCGTAATAAAGAATCACAAATAAGTATACACGGTTCGTTAGGTTTCTTTCAGTGAGCTCGTGGGGTACCCAAATATCGAGCTTTTTTGTGTACCCAGTTTTTTTCAAATGCGCCAAAATTATTTTGTGTTCGATTCACAGTTCTTCAGCTACGTCGTAACTACTGATATGCCGATCTTGCTCCACTTTTTCAAAAATGGCATCAATTGTATCCATAACAGGGTGACCAGAGCGACGTGCATCTTAGACATCAAAATTTTCGGATTGAAAACGCTTAAACCAAATTTGTGCTACTCTCACAGACACTGAACTAGGTCCATAAACATCGCAAATTTTTTTCGCGGCTTGCGTTGCATTTTTACCTTTTTTGTAGTAAAATTTTAAAATGTATCGAATTTCTTCATTAGATTCACTCACCTTTACAGTACGAAAAACAAATAAAAATCACACATTTTCCTAATTTGAATTTTGAATTATCTTCTTTAAAATTTAAACTTTAATTGATACCAAAACCAGCCAGATACAAATAGTATAGCCAGAGATTTTATTACAAGTTCATACATACTATAATGCGAAAAGACTTTTTCCCCAACCTATTATATTACGAGTACAAAAGGCGGCTGAGTTAAGAACCTTGTGCAACACCAGACCAGACTACACAGATAACCAACAGAACAAAGTTATGGTCACGTTTTAAAATTACAGCAAGAACATAAACTAGTATTTAGTATTTTATTTATTCACTAGCTGACCCGCCGAACCTCGTACCGTCTTGACATGCATATGACGCGGGCTGCCAATATACGTCACTCCGGTAGAATTGCCAATCGGCCATCATTAGCTGCATCCTCAGAATACAGTATTCTGTATTCTGAGGCTGCATCTATGCATGAGAAAATAAATTTTCTTCATAATTTATTTTTGCGAGAATATTTCCGATATTTTAATAGTTAAGTATTCTGCTATTCGAGGCGGAGATAAATCCAACAAATCAAAGATCATCAAAATCAATTCAGCCGTTCTTGAGTTATACTAACCCCACTTTATTGTATATACAGGGTTACAAGAAAAATCGTGCTAGATCCGTTAAGGGCGTGGAGTACCCATCATTTCTGACTTATTTCACTATGAAACACCCTACTCTAAACTTAACCCTTTTCGAGATATTCGACTTTTAATTTTTTTATTGAAAATTGCCGATTTTTAGGCTACTAAATTTATTTTTGTTTATTTTGTGTATCTTATTATTATTATTATTATTGCATTTTTACATGTGTAATAAGATGCTTTAGGACGTCTATCATTAAAATAGTGCATAAGTTAATTGAATAGACCGTAGTAGACAAGTGAAAGTTAAGAAATAAAAAAAAATATTAGAAAGTTTATTTTTCTCTAAGGGATATCTAAAAAAAATATTATGGCAATTGTTCGGCAGATGTTTTTTAAAATATCTACGTTTCATCAGCTATCTAACGAGGTATAATAATCTAGGGTTTTATTCAAATGCATTGAAAAAAATTTAGTTTTATAGGCGACAGTGGAGAAGAAAATTTATACTTAGCCCTAAAAAGTAAAATAAAATAATAGGTAAGCATAAAATGTCATTTATTAAAGATTTTCACACAACTTTTTCTTATTCTACAGTTCATGTTCAACATGGCCGCCTCTATTTCTGATACATTGTCGCATCCTTCTACGGAGACCAGTCTTTACTACTCCAGTGGTTAACGTGGTCCTCATTTTATTGGCTGCATCCACAATCCTTTCTCGTAAGTCTTCCACAGACGAAACTGGATTCGGCTCGCTGTACACAAGACTTTTCATGCACCCCCACACGTGAAAATCCATGGGGGTTAGGTCCGGACTTCTTGCTGGCCATGGCAACGGTCCACCTCGTCCTATCCATTTGTTTGGATACCTACATAGATACTAGTGGTTCGCCCCGAACTGAGATCTCGCGAATCTACCATAAAAACAAAAAAAAATATTATTCGTGATCTTTGACTATCAAAATAGTGCCACGAAATAAAAACCAACTAACTTGACCTACATTATTATTTTATTTGGAGCCTGTACTGTCCCACTGCAGGGCAAAGGCCTCCCTTTCTTCCTTCCACTCCACTTTATCATACGCTTGTGTAGTCCAGTCTTCCATATACGAGTCGAGTTCGTCTTTCCATCGGCGTCGCGGTCTGCCACGTGGTCGTTTTCTGTCTTTTGGGATCCACTCGGTGGTGGATTTTGCCCATAACTCCTCCGCCATGCGGCAGACGTGTCCCGCCCAATCCCACTTTAACTTGCCTACTTGGTGCCCAACGTCCCCGATTTGTGTTTAGGAGCGCAGTTCACTGTTTCTAATGCGGTCTGTTAGTTTGACTCCTAGGATACTGCGCTCCATGGCTCGCTGACAAACCCCGAGTTTGGACTTTTGTTGATCTGTCAAAGACCAGGTTTGAGCGCCATAGGTAAGGATGGGGAGAATGCACGCGTCCATGAGCTTGCGTTTAAGTGTGAGTGGAAGGTTACCCTTCATCATATTTTTCATGGCCCAATAGCCCTTCCAGGCGTTTTCTGTGCGTCTTGTAACTTCAGCATCTTGCCTGCTCTGGAAGGATACTATTTGGCCTAGGTATAAATACTCACTGACGTATGCAATCTCCCCACCACTTACCTCCAACCTGTGTTGTGTGGTGTTCGTCATAAGTTTTGTCTTTGACATGTTCATGCTGAGCCCAACCTCGAGGCTACAGTTTGACCTTGTTTGACTTTGAACTTGACCTACAGTTTTATTAAAATTATAGGTAACGGGAGTTCATGTTAATTGGTTACTCTTTTTTGGGGTACAAATTGCAGTTATTCTAGATTTCAGACTTATGCCTATATTTGTGATACATAAGCTACACGCATACCAAATAACACCACTGCTGGTCACTGGTGTACCCTGTGAATTTTGTTAAAATTTTGTTTTTATTATGGATAATAACTCAAAAACTACAAAAACTTTACTAAAAGTAAAAACGGGGTCGAAATGTACTAATAAAGACCTTTCATTTGACGTCTCACTTGACCTAATAGTCTATTTTTTTTTTACCCCTTTTGAACCCTAATATCTCAACAACCTCCCGAACATTTTTAGCTCATTGCGTCACACCAAAATTGTGCCATCATTACCTACCTATAGACCAAATTTCATGATGAATTTCAAACAAACATAAATACATACATACATACAACGGCGATTTACCCAAGTTGATTTGGAGATCTCGCTTCACTCGATCAATAAGATAGATTAATAAAATAAATATTTATAACTAAAACAGAAACGGACCACGTTTCAGTTAAGGTTTTTATAAAGTCTATGAAAAATATCAGAGGGCATGAAATATTTTTTTTGAGAACTTAGATAATTACGATTGATGCTTAGGTACAAGAATAATTTAATGTTATCAGGTGGGGAAAAAGAACAAAGACGAAATTGAAAACAATAAGTTAACGCCGCAATTGGTAAGGAATACCTTTAAGTGATAAATATTGTATTTACTGTATCATGTTTGTACGCTAAAATGGCAGTACTTACTTCAAGTTTAAATTCAAATTCAAATTTATTTATTTGGAACACAAATAAAGTACAATATACAAATGAAAACGTTGACAACTGCAAAAGTTAATAAAAACTGAGTTTAGCAGTGTCAGCGCCCTCTTCCATAACCAAACAGAACAATGTTCCAGCAGTCGATATAAGTAATTTTTTTTTTCTAATACCTAATTATTTTAATTTTAAGTTAATACTACGTGTGTGTGAGTGTGTGTGTGTGTAATGTGTTTATGTGGAGTGTGTGTGTGTGTGTGTGTGGAAGTGTGTATGTATGTGTGTGTAGAAGCGAGTGTATGCGGGAGTTTGTTTGTGTGACCTACCTACCTAATATAGTTCTTAAGCTCAACTATCAATTTTATGTACCTACCTAGGTGCACAGAAAATAAATAATTATGGAATAAACTATCTAGGGGTAGTTACTTACTAAAAAAATACCTAGATAATAGAAAAATATTTAAACTAACAAGTTTCTTTGCAACCCAGGCACCACCAGAATTGGTTCTACAAGTCGCCAAAGAGTCGGCCATACTTGACGCAGCAGAACTTATGAATCCTACGGTTGAACTAATCAGAAAGGACATACTTAGAACTGGGGTAAATGGAGTAATAGACATACTTAAATACCGCTAACCGATGGCATCGCTAATTATAAAAGCATTATAGATATTTGACGACCTCCGTGGCGCAGTGGGCGAATAGCCGGCCGAGACGCAGGAGGTAGCGGGTTCGATTCCCACCGCGGAACATATGTTTGCATGTTCTACAGATATTTGTTCCAGGTCTGGATGTTTTTCTGTATATGATAAGTATGTAATTACAAAAAAAAGTATTTAAGTATTCTATCAGTTATCTGGTTCCCATAAGACAAGCTCTGCTTAGTTTAGGGCTAGATAGCGCTGCTGTGTGAAATGTCCAGCAATATTTATTTAAAAAAAAAAAGATACTCATAGTACCTAACACCTACCTAGCATAATGCGATTGGTTCCCAGTCTCTCAAAAGTTTCTGTCGTTCTGCTAGACATAAATAATGATATTCCTACCTACCATTGTTGTCCATTGTTTGGAGAGGAGAGAGGCCTTTGCGCTGCAGTGAGACACAACAGGCTTAAAATAATAATAATGATATACAATCAATAGTTATCATAGAAAGTAGAAAATTTACAATACTTAGTTGTCATACCTACAAAAAAAAGTGGCACTCCGATAAGGCAACTGCTTTCGCGTTCTTCTTCTTCTTCTTAGCGTGTCAAGAGTTCTACGTTTCCATTCATAGTATGTTGGACAGGTGTTTGGCCACAGCAATGGCATCAGGCGAGGCGGCCATTAGGTCCTCCATCGTGCATGTGTTCGGACATAAAGGGCACATTAGCAAGTGCTGCATTGACTGCGTGGGATCACCGCAGTCACACTGCGTCAAGTTAGGGTCCCTGAATCCCCATTTGCACATACTAAGTCTGCAGCGGCCAACCTGGGTGCGGAGCCTGTTTAAGGATTTCCATACTGGCCACTGCAGATCATGCCCGGGTGGTAACTGTTCCTGTGGGGTGGTAAAATCAGGCGGTGGGGAGTTTCTTTTTATCCACAGAGTGCGTCTGGTAGCAGCCGGGTCATCGCTCGTGGCCCTTGTGAAGCGTTGAAAGCTCTTTCGACTTTTAAGGCGGCCTTGCGGGATGTTATGGTCATATAAAGGGTGTCGATAATCATGCTCTTGTTTGTGCTTTTCAATAGAGCAAGCCACATCTCGTCGCACTCCAGGGGGCGATATGCCTGCCAAAGGGTATATCAGGTTTAGAGGGGTTGGCTTCAGACATCCTGTTATTATCCGGCATGTATCGTTTAACGCGACATCGACGACCTTTGCATGTGCGGACCGGCTCCAGACTGGGCAAGCATATTCGCCGGATGAAAAACACAGTGCCAGGCCAGTAGTGCGGAGTACGTCTGGGGCTGCACCCCATTTGGTAGTTATAAGTCGACGCAGAGGATTGTTTCGGGTACCAACTTTCATCTTAGTTTTATAGCACTGTGCTTTATAGTTCAGTGAGTGATAGGAACTCCTTGCCAGGTTATGTTTAGGGTCCGGCTGGCTTGTTGGTTGCGCAGATGAAAGGCACAGGATTGGGTTTTAGATGGATTTGGCTTCAAGCCGTTCTCTTCGTAATAACTCCCTAATTCAGCCAAGGCTAGTGTTAGCTTGTCTTCGGCCTCTTCAAAGGTTGAAGTTTGGGTCGTCAACGCTAAATCGTCTGCATATAGAAAACGTGAAGTAGATGGACTGTTGGGTTGGTCATTCGTATAAATGTTGAAGAGAGTTGGTGCAAGCACGCTCCCTTGAGGAAGCCCGTTTTTAAGGCAGCGCCATCTACTTTTTTCTGATAGAAGATGTACTTGGAAGCGACGGTTATGAAGTAGTTCACCCAGAATTTGAACGAACCCAAGATCACAAGTCAGGTGTTTGACTTTGCGAAGAAGTCTTTTAACATTAACAGTATCGTATGCGGCAGATAGATCAACAAGAACCAAACCAGTGATACTGTTTGCCTCGAAACCGTCTTCAATATGTTGGGTAAGCTTGAGCGTCTGACCGCAGCAAGCTTTTCCGGGTCTGAATCCTGCTTGTTCAGGGATCAGCTGAGGCTCTATAATCGGGGTAAGTCGGTTGAGGAGAAGCCTTTCAAATAGTTTATATAGGTGGCATAGGAGGGAAATAGGTCTATAACTTTTAGGCTCTGAAGGGGGTTTTCCAGGCTTCAAAAGTGCTACAACTTTGGCGCGTCTCCACATTTTTGGGATTTTCTTAGTTTCCAGGCAGTTATTAAAGCACATTAGCAGCCAAGATACACCAATTGGTCCGAGATGTTTAATTTGATCAACTAATAAGTCATCTACCCCTGCAGCCCCTGTGAGTTTTTGAATTGTCGTCCAGTCTTTTTTACTGTTATGGGTCATGTTGATGTTTGAGACTGTAGACATCCACGTTTCTCTTCGGTTTTCGCTAACCATGAGCATCAGCTCATTACCAGCATTTAATGTTTCCTCCGAAAAAGGGTCATTGGTATACAATTGCTCATAACTACGTAAAAGTGCCGCAGAGTCGTTCGTAAGGCCTGGGATGTATGAGCTACGGCATCCTCTCGGAATATTTTGCCTAGAAGCTTTTCTTATGACCTCAATAAACTTTTCATAGTTATCAGGCACGGGTTCTACCTTATCTAGTCTTGAATCTACGCACTTTGCAAAACCGTCCCCGTTTGCCTTTGACAAGTTAAACCTGCGCATGAAAGGAACTTGCCTCGGTGTGATAGCCGCTTGGACTTGGCATGCAATAGGTCTGTGTTGTGTGTTGGAAATGGGAGTACAAGTTGATTTTGAGCAAAGGGAACTTATATTTGAGCTCACAAATATTAGGTCAGGGTTGTACCCTTTTTTCCATCGACAGCTGTTAAATGATGGAGGCAGTTTTGGGTCATGTATCAGGGAAAGGTCTAAGGAGTCTGCCCATTCCTCGACAGCAATACCATCAGGGTTCGATTTTCTGTATCCCCAAGATAGATTGTGGCTGTTGAAATCGCCGACAATTATTTTTATGACTCGATCGTCGAAATTTGTTGTTTTGTTAAATTCAAAAGGCTGATTCGGTGGCTTATACACAGATGTGACTGTACAGGTACCGATATCGACTGTAATTATTTCTATAGAGTTGTCACTCTTGCACGATGTGGATGTTACATTTATGTTGGGTTTTGTGAAAATAGCACTTCCGTGCTTACCATGTGGTATCTCAGCCGTAAGGGTCCATCCAGGTATTCGAGGCCTTTGTTGTTCGTGGCCACGATGGGTTTCTTGGACACATAAGATGTCACAATGTGTCGTATTGCCAAGCTCTGCAAGAATAGTTGATTTAATCTCCGAGAATCCTTCAATGTTAATTGAGATTACTTTCAGAGCTGGCTTTGAAAGGGGTGGCTCTGAAAGGTGCCGTTGGTCATATTCGTTGTTTTGTAGAACCATTGTGTTGTAGAGATTAGTCAGCCTAGGCCACTGCGTTACCGTGACTTAGCTGCTTCCAGAATGCGCCGCGGGGAGGCTCTCTACTCGCATTTACTCGCTTTCGCGTTGCTATCGCTGGATGGGTCGTCCCTTATACACGTGAGATACGCAGTATTGGTGTGAAAGGGACGGCCTGAATATTTAATAATGCTTCAGGTTTATTGGAATTCCGCCTGGAAAGAAGATGTTGATCCTCAAGTACTACGGACAAACAATGCTAACAAACTGGTAATATTATATTTTTTTATTATCTTATTTTGTTTAGGGAATGAATAAAACTAATCAATGCATTGCTTCGACAGGAATCGGTAAGGGCAGAAATACCCCCAGGAAAGCTTTATGATCTTATTAAAAAGCTGAAAAAAATATATCCTACTATATTGTATGTTATAAATGAGAAAAAAACATAAATATCATTGTTTTTAAACGACTTAAAAAAAGAGGAGGTCCTCAATTCGTCGGAATCTTTTTTTTTAAGAAAAGAAAGTACTACCTGTACTTTATTTTCTTTCCTTGATCTTAAGTAGGCAATAGGCAACGTATTAATGATAAGCGAATACTTGAGGTTACTCCTCGTTTTATGAGCATAATGGACTTGGATACAGATGATTATTATGAAGGTTAATTTAATGCATATACCTACACATTTTACCTATAAAATAACTAAGTAGTTAAGTACCTAATAAAATAAGTAGTAAGTATCTCTTAGGTATTAGTGTTACCATACTCGAAAGCTTATAATTGTTATAATTATGGTGTTACCATGTTAGAATTATAAGCATTGTCAGTTTACGGGTAAAACGCCTATTTAGACAATATAGCCTTAATAATGAGGTACATACTTTTAACATGGTTTAAAAAAGTAAAGTACTTTTTAACTTCTTGTCATCAGACTTTATGCGCAACAAGTACCTTTTTAACAAAAATTTAACTGACTTAACCATAGTTTGGTTAAGTCTGTCTGAACTGATTTTGATGAAATTTCTATGAGACCAATATAAAAGTATATTCTTTCAAATAAAAAAGGAACTTCCCAAATCAGTAGAAAAATGATGGAGTTCTGAGGTAAAAACATAAAAAACAGAATTGCGTCCTTATAAAATTTGAGATCAATTTGAAATTTTTATAAAATTTAGCCTAGATTTTTTTTGGGATCCCATCATCAGATCCCGACTTGGTGCCGATTGGACCACCTGTAAAGTAGGTATACCCTTTCAAACAAAAAAATAATTTATCGAATCGATCCAGGCGTCTTCAAGTAATCGGGGAACATAGGTGCTATTAGTTACATAAAAAAAAATCGACGAATTGAGAACCTCCTCCTTTTTTGAAGTCGGTTAAAAACAGGTTGCATCAGCTACATATGGGCTAAACATCTAGGCCGTCAATATTATTAAGGCAAGTGTCTGTAGTCGAAATCGGCTAGGATTATATACGCCTTTTAACAGCCAATATAGTTTGTACAAGTATGAAGTTGTTTTAATTAATAAACCCTTCATTGTATGAATCTTTTAAAGATATTGATGACTAAATTATTCGACTTAAATCTGTCAACAGGCACTTCGGGTTTTCTTTTATCATAACAACATTTTAGAACTACATTTTTCATCTTATCTTTGTCGGGTTTTTCTAGATATTCAATCATTCTCCTCAGATCGTCCTTTACTTTTCACTGTCTCAAAATTCTCATGATTTCGTCGTAAAAGTCGTTGGTACCTAGATAATGATCGTCCAGGAAGTTTAATATGACCCCCAGTTTCATCTCCGGTTGTTTCTTGACGAGCTTCGCTTTTGTTTTTTCTTCAACATCGATATTGTTTTTTTTTGCGTTTCTTTTTTCTTTGTCTTTAAATTGTCGTCCATCAGGTTTCTTGTGCTCTTTTGTTGTATTTCTTATGCACTCTTTGAACTCTTCTTCGGTATTTTTACTGTACCTAGTAGTTAAAGAAAATTAAAGCAACAGGATCATCAAAATGTTTACGCCCTATCAACCAATTTGGGTCATTATACGGTAAATCCTTAGTGCCTTTCAAATAAATTGATTGATATATAGGCGAAATACCCATACAAGAAAACATTGTGCTTCGTGAACTACTAAGATTATCTGAAAATAATGATAGGACTTATATTAGGTATCTCGATATGTGAATGTAAATTTATTTCGAGATCAATATTTTTTTTAACCTAAAGGTAGTTTTTTTGTGGAGATGGGCTGGACACTTGGCAAGTAGGAAAGACGGAAGATGGACGAGGGCAGCAACCGAGTGGTGGCCGCGAGAAGGGCGCAGACCAGTTGGCAGAGCACCAGCCAGATGGTCGGACGACATCGCAAGAGTTGCGGGAAGGCAATGGATGCGCTTGGCACAGGACCGGAGAAAATGGCGTGATAACGAGGAAGCCTATATACCCAGCAGTGGATGGATGTGGGCTGAGATGATGATGATGATGAAAGCTAGTACCTACCTACCTATTTACAACGCCAATGGTATGGAACAGTAGCGCAGTAGTGATGCTCTTCAAGAAAGATGATCACCCCTTTTGAATACATTAAAAAGGCTTACATATTTAACAATAGAGTTTCTAAGCCACGTCTATCAACTGCCAAAAGTTCATCCAACCAATCATCTCAATTCCTGAAGAGTATATTCCGCCTCTATGCTTGCGTATGTGGACAAAAAAATACCCTTCGATTCAGTCGAGACTTGAATTAGCGTTGCCAAATTAAAATGTTTGTAAAGCTTGTGACGATCTACGAGGAAGGCCGATATCCAGTGAACCAGTGAACATATGTATATCGTCTGATGCGGGGTTCCTATATCCATCGGTAACCAGCTGAGACTTGTTTCTCTTTGAAAATGTGTCAAAAGTTTGACGTTTGTGAAGTAAAGGTAGGTTAGGTAAACAATAGCAAACAGTATGACTGATTTGAAATGCATGGTTTATTTTACTTAGAAAAATGTAGGTAGTCTATAACATTTTATTACTTTTAAAAATATGAACATTTAATAGCATTAACAAATCTTGTTATACAACGAATTGATTTTTTGGAATGATGTTACGTAATAATGTGTATGTTATGTTACGTTTATAACCAGGGGTGGGCAGTATTTGAATTACTTGTAATTAAAATACGTAATTGAAATACAAATACATACCTATTTTGTATTTGTAATTCAATTACTTCGTAAACATGTAATTTGTAATTAGATAGACGTAGATAGTATTTCAAATACTTCGGTGCCAATTGCGGCTTCGAAATAATCTGAACATAAATACATTAAGCGATCTTATTATTGGTGCGTTCTACAGAAAATAGCGCTCGATAGTTTTCGTAACTATTCGTAAGCAAAATGGCGACCGCTAAATATGTCAATCTTTAAAGTTGGCAACACTGCACCTGCACTGTACGTCAAATCGTCAAGTAAAGTACCTACATAACACCTGACTGTATAAAATAGATAAAATACTGTATTTTGTATTTTATATTTCAAATACACGTTTTAAAAATATTATGTATTTCTTATTATAAATACGTGCGAGATAGTAATTTGTATTTTAACGAACGCAAAGCATGTATTTTGCCCAGCACTGTTTATAACACCCAGTAGTCACATATCACCTAGGTTCTGACCACAGATAAGATAATACTATACTATATAGTAAAGATGCCTAATCAAATACAATAAAACTTGATAGTTTCCAGCTATTTGCTCGGGCAATATTGCTTGACTTGCAGAGGAGTTAGATGCAGCTCCTAACACTATACTCGGCGCGGCGAATCTTGATCCCTATGACAGTTCGTGTTAGTGATGGGTCGTGTCTTTGGTCGTGTCGATAATTTTTTTTTTTTAGACAAAGGCGTGGCTTGCATTCAGCCACGTTGGTAAACATGTTTTAAAAAATATTATAATGTGGATTTTTAATGTCCATTATGTTGTTGTTGTATTAATTTAAGATTTTTGGCATAGATTAAGTAGGTAAGTAAAACGAAAGTTTCCAACCTTGTTATTTTCTAATAATGTTTAACCCGGTAAACACGTTTTTGCTATATAAGTATATATTTTATCATGAAAATGAATGTTCCCCATTTATTTATTTTGTCTGAAAAATTTTTGTTATTGTAGGTTATAATATTAAAGGATATTTTTAGATATAACCACACTATTTGGTCGGTCACTACGACGCGACGCGCGCGATCATTTGCGAAAAATTGTGCACTCGTTTCAATTACCGACATTTTTTTATCGATACTTGCCGCCCTAGTCGATAAACGTCACACGACGTAAGTTTTGCAGGACGTAAACATAAATTCAGATTGAGATAACTTCTTGTAAATGTTAAGAATTGTTAAAAATATCAACGGAATATCATTACTAATGGTATAAAGCTACGTAAAATTAATAAATGGCATTTTTAGACGCCCCCAATATGATCCCAATTTAATGGTGACGCCACTACAATGTTATATGGTGACATTAGCTGTCAGTGTCATAGGGATCAAGGTTCACCGCGCCGAGTATAGATGTTTTTACTTGCCGTAAATCATAGCTAGATTTATGCGGTTGCGCTTTCAAGCGTACCAATCACAACGTAGTACAATTTAATACCGTCAGAAGAACGACAAATGAATTGAATTTAGCAAGAAAAAATCTAATTTGATCTATTAGCATAAAATGTGACTTTCCAGTAATTTGAGATTAATAATTTTTGGACCTAATTTCGTTTATTTCTTAGTTAGGTATACAAAAACGTCCACAGATTCAAACAGATTCATACCTGTAGTACCATCTGTTGAGATTTGTTTGAAGTAATTTTCTTGAGGTGAACCCCATGATTCTGACTGACGCAGAAACGGGGCGTCCATTAATTACGTGAGTCGTTTTTGAGGATTTTTGGACCCCCTCCTTATCTCACGTGAGATTTTTCAAAATTTCTATTCATAGGGTAAATGAGTTGGACTTATTTAAAAAAAACACAATTGGCTTCATTATTTTAAGATTGCTTCTCTCGTGATCCAGATTTAAGATAAAATTCAAAAACAAATTACGTGATATTAGCCGAGACCTCCCCTCTCCCCCACGTGAGATTGGGCGAGATTCGGCTAGACCACCCTCCCCCCTTCCCCCCTGAACACCTCCCGTAATTAATGGACGGCCCCAAAGCAACACACTGTGTATTGTGGATATTAGGAACTAAACTACCATCACATGGTACCACAATACTGGACAGACCCAGTTACATTATTTGGATGTCATGCAAATGTTTGTCACGTAACAGGAACAGATCCTGCATCTTTTGCGTCTTAGTCATTTTTTAGTGTCAATTATGCTTGTAAGTTGTTAATTTGAATTTTAACCAGGTCATCCCCAGGTAGAAAATGTAGCATTACTGAAATCTTCCAAATTAAACTTTTTAATGCTCGGTGGTAGATCAAATCCATCCAGAACTGGGTTGTAAGTCCAGGGAAGAATGTGGGTGACGCCACTCTGATCGACAACCACTGTGTTGTGGCCATCTTCTTTAGTGGATTTCTCCTTCTGAATATTATTGTACAGGTCTTGAAAAGATAGCTGTGATACTACTGTTTCTGCTAATTTTTTTGTTCCAACTGGAAATAAAAAAAAAGGTATTATTTAATTTATTTAATTTAATTGATCGAACGAAGCGAGATTTCTAAATCAACTTGGGCAAATCGGCGTTGTATGTATGTATGTTTGTTTGTCCGAGGATAACTTTCGAAGCGTTTATCCGATCATAGTGAAATCTGTTATATAGGTTGGTAGTGATGGCACAATTTTGGTGAGACTAAATGAGCAAAAAATATGGAGGGGTTGTTGAGATATTGGGGTTCAAGAGGGGTAAAAAAAAGAACCAAAATGTTACTCAGTTAAGTGGCACGTTTAATAAAAGGTCTTTGTGAGTACATTCCGACCCTGTTTTTATTTTTAGTTCAAACCTTGTAGTTTTTAAGTCATTAGCCATAATAAAAACGGAACTTTAACAAAATTCACAGGGTACACCAGTGACCCTACAGTGAAGAAATTTGGTATGCTAATGTAAATGGTTTTTTATGCTTGTCTCACCAGAACAAAGACTGTAGTTTAGTAGAACATGCTGATTAACTGAATGGTTGGAAATCTTACCATAATGTTTCAAGCCCTCGATTTGTTCCCGGGAGTAGTGTGAGTATCTGCAAATAGTGCCGAATCGGCATTCACCTTGGAAATAACGATTGCACGGTGTTTTCTTACACTCCTCAGCCAAGACTGTTTCAGGGTCTGAAATTACAAATAAATAACTGTTTACATCCATGTTTACTTTTGCAAAAAATTAATTGGGGTCAATGAACGTATTGGGGTGGTTAGAATACCAGTTAACCTTACCTTTATACTTTTGATAGTGTTCTTGCACCAATTTCTGATGGGATAAACCACTATTATGTGTTTTTATAATGGAGATTGCACAGGACATCGTTTTTTCACAATAATCACAGTAATATCTTTTACCCATTGTAATTTTTTGAGTTATTCAGCCTGGTTAGCTACTTGTAAAAGTTAGAATCTGGAATCAACAACTTCGACACAGCGTGTTGACTTTCCACAAGACGAAATCAAACAAAAACAAAACAAAACTTTGTTTAGTTTTACTTTAGTTGACAAGTTGGCTGATTTCATTGACAGACACCCGTGACTTGACAGTAAAGATTCTGACATACAACAGCAAAGCAATAAATGATCACTGTCAGTCCTTCAATCAATGTCAAAATTATCAAGCTTTTAGGAAACAAACGACATCTAGCCCGAAAATCCTAAAAGCTGCTCATGACTAATAAGCATATACGTTTCTACAAGTACCTACGTAAAGATGGCGCTGATCATATTCTACCTAGGTACCTACTTTACTGTGAAGTACCTATGGTAGAATATGTCACTAATTTTACATCACTTATGCACTGAAAGTTGATAATTGTTAGCTCGATACCTGTTGCGGTTATGCGGTTACTTACGCCCTTAGGGGCATAAGTTATTTTGAAAATAGAATGAGGCGCATCGCGTTCATAATAAATTAAAATCAAATGCAACTTCCATGACCAATCCTTTTTTCTATTTAAAATAGAAGAGGTTAAATTAATAAATGCTAAAATTAAATGCAACCTCCATGACAAATCCTTATTTCTATTTAAAAATGAAAGAGGCTACATTCATAAATGCTATATTGAAATATTGAAATCCATCACACTACCATGGCTGAATGTTCTCGCAATGCCTTCAATAGAGCTCAATGGAGAGGCATCGCTAGAGCCGCTACTCAAGAGCCAAAACCTAACATAACCACGACCACTCTGCCAAGAGTGCCCGACTAAGAAGAATATTGAAATACAACCTCCATAAAAATGTTTTATTTTTATTAAACAAAAGAGGCCAACTTTTAGTACCTACCTATTAAAAAAAAATGGATACCGGGTACGCAAATTTTCTATTTACCGACAAAATGTTATAGAGACTTACTGTTACTTCTAATAGACCTCGCTTGCTGTCGCCGACAGCAAGCGAGGTCTCGCTCGTATGCCAAAATATCTCGGGTACATAGATCACTTACGCCTCTTGTTTATCAACTACGCCTCTTGTTTAACAACGTGCTATTGTTGGGACATCAAGGGATGTAGCTGTAAGCGATCTATTTTACAACCAAGACATCTCGGTTATTTTCATGAAAGGAGTCTCCAGGCTATGTAACCAGTCAAGGATCACGCTAATAATGTACCAATAATTTGTATAGTTGTGGTGCCTGACCGATGGAACTAATATCTAAGTACCTACCTACCAAACATCACCTAACAGATGAACATTTAGTAGAAAATTATATAAAGTTTTAGGCCCTTAGGTACAGCCTAGACAACAAGGGGTTTTTTTCATGGAACGAACTCTACTAGGTACTGTAACACAATCTGATCTCCCTATATAAAATACTAGTCTACCTGAGCCTATGGTCTAGACTTAAAGCTATCTTGAATCGAAAATAATCCTATCTGTGATTTTGGCCATCCTAAGTGTGATCGTCTAGAATTGAATTTATTTTACGTTGTGTAAATGATTTGGAGAAATAAATGAAATAGTAATACTGATATAATTTGGCTTTAATAAACTATACAAATAACAAGAATTAAATGTTATTAATCAATTGAATTTTGATTATCGCAAGAGTGCATATAATCATTTAGAATAAAATGAATTTAGTTATGACAAGACTTAATAGGTTAATAAATCTAAATTAGTACTGTTCTTAATATTATCTTAAAGCTAAGCCCCGGGAATAAGGTCTCGAAATAGCTGAAAAGAAAAGATTTATGTTAGTTTGTGTAAGTAGTAATTATAATATTTTGATTTATTTTGTGAATGGCCCCTACCCACATACACCCTGCATGCGATGCATGGCTAGAAATGTCTTGTTCTAGGAGAGAACTTAGGGATGGGGAAAATTTCTAGTCTTGCGAAGCAGGAGGGATCAGGTAAGGAAATGGGAAAGGCGCCTATTTACCCTCAAACCCCATGATAACTAACTAGCTAAGCTACGTGATTTAATAAAAAGCAGTATCAAACATCCAGGACAGAGGTTGAGCGTACGGGTTGGAGGGGGTCAGACACAGGCCTCGTCTTACAGAACCTGATAGACAATTTATGGCGGGGCTTCGCCCCTCCGCGGACGGCAGCCACGTGAACCCAGGAGTTTCCACTGAATTTTATTAGATCTTTAAATATTGATTTCAGAGTATAAAGTAGATGAATTGAAAATGTGTTCGCAATATAGTCCCTTGTTGAATAAAATAATAGGACTATCACGAAATAATTATAGGAACATGGAAGGAAGTTTGATTGGTTATGACGGCAAAAGCGACTCCTTCCCGGCTAAGCTGTGAATGACTATAAAAAAATACCATGCATAAATTGGTTAGACAATTTTCACGTTCAAACCGCTTCCCTCGTACAATCTATTTGGGAGAATTTGATAATTATCGCAATACTTAGTACTAAACATAGATTACATTTTTATCATTATACGAATCTGTATGAACCTGTAAATGCTGAAAATAAGGTTAATATTACATCTACCTAATTTACTAACTGCCTCCGATGACATTAGCATATATCCTTTTGAAAACTTATTATTCCGTAAGAATATTATATAGTTAAGGATGTATCCGTCATCCTATATCATTATTGGACCTTAACCAAAGAGATTTCTAACCAAAACATAAGGATTAATTTAGCGATCGTTGAAAAGGCTCCCAAATATTAAGATTAATATTTGCTAAAAGGTTTAAAGTGTCTTATGTGCTAGCGTTACCAGATATTCACTGAGTTTACTCACTAATCTAAAACTGAATCTATAAAATAACTAAGTCAACACTGATTCTACTAGACCTTGATTCATCAAGTCTCAAGATATCCGCTCCCTGAAACCTCTCGACCACCTTCGGACTCGACCCCTGACCGTCTGTCCAGAGTCATTTCGCATTTCCAATCTCTTACGAAAAATCCCTTACCACCATTTAAGGTGGTCACGCCTCTATTTCTACAAACAACCAATCAATATTCAATATTTTGAAATTCGTTACAAGGTGTGTCTTTCCCACGTTAGCACAGACGTACAAAAAAAGTTAAGTGTTAGAATTCCTAGAAGAGAGGCGCCCACTTGTTTCAAACCCATTTTAGCTAAAATTTATTGACTGACATCATAAAAAAATACTAATTTATTGCGTTGAGAATTTTAAAAGCATTCTCTAATTTCTATCTTCAAGTGTTTTCGTTTTAAAATAAAAAACACGTAAATCTCAGCCTTTCAGCGAGTACAGAAAGAACTATATTCTCAACTTGTATTTTTAATCATTCTAAACTAAAGAATTAAGTTCACAAGTCCTCTCTCAAGTGTAATACTTAATCGTTATCAGATGTTACTTTAAAATATTAGCAAGCCAATAATTTACCGCGTATTAAATCAGGCCTCAAATAAAAGTTCGTTACAGTACCTTACCTACATAAAACAAATTATTAGGTATGTTTGGATCTAAATAGACACATATTATTAACTTTCCAATTTTATAATTGGAAAGTTTTTCTCTAAACTATTGTGTTGACTATTGGGGCCATTGCCCCATAAGCAAATAGGTATAAGCAGTTAAAATAAGGCAAGTCATGTATAGGTAATTTAATCCCGAAAAGCATTACCTACATAGCTCTACTCCTTAGACTTATTCCTCAGGTACGTATGCATAAGCGTTGGAATCAGGATCTATCTCAATTTTTTCTGTTTCCGGATCAATTTCAGTAGGAACGTCTTGATTTTCATTTTCTATTTCTAGTCGTCGGCTTTTTAGGTGATTAGGAACATTAATTGGATATAAACTGTGACGTGCATTGTTCATTGGATTAAAAATCTCATTGCTCTCAATCTTGGTAAAAGTGACTGGTGATGATGAAGGTACATTTTGCCATGGTATGTTAATACCAGCGTTGAGAAATAGTCCTCTTCTGGTCATTAGTGGAAGTTTGTAAAGACTTCTCATGTTGTCTGAAGAAGTAGATTATATATTTAAATAACAAGTTTTTCAACAATTTCCTTGTCCAAGGCCCTTTTATCGGACGCCAAACAAATAAAAGAAGAAAGCTCTGTTAGACCCTACTAACCTCTTCCAAAATTCATTCCTGAACGACCTTTTACATCCACCATTGCAGCACCGTAGGACAAGAATCTCCGATTTGGTCTAAAATATTCACTTCCTCCTTGATTTACATCATCAAATCCTGGATTACCATCAGTCAATTCTAAATCATCATTATCTTCGATACCCAATCGGCTAACTTCACCACTCTCAGATGCACTACCTTCATCACTTCCAAGTTTGCTACGTTCTCCATGTCCAGGTTCGTTATCATAACCATTTTCATTCCCATTTCGGTTTTTGTTGAATAATGTAGCCAAATAATATAAAATATGCTTTCGCCTAGATATATTGCCACTGACATCATTGACATCAGATCTTTCGTCACTTGTATTCAGTCCATCTCCCTTATCAGATGTTGCATCGGAAGAAATTTCAGCAGTTATTTCACTACCTTCATCAATTTCAGACCATTTTGAATCTTCACTAGTCCCGCTTACCTCCTCATCATCACTTTCACTTTCATCGTAGGTTTTCAGGGCACTAGCTTTTTTCATATTTAGGTATGCTATGATGCTTATAGGTTCTTGTTGGGTATTTTCATTGGTGCCTTCAGCTCTTTTACTAATTCTGAATTGTAAATCAGGTTTTACTGGTTTAACGTTTCTATGTTCCTGTAAAAATTTACACCATCAATGAGCTTAATAGTCAAATCTACATTAGTATCGACTGAGGATTAAATTGATAGTTATTCTTACATGTGCTTTAATCACCACAAATAAAGCAACAATGACTATTAATATTCTATTCATTTTTATTTTAATACTGTCGAATGATTAGTAACATCTAAACAATCTAAAAATCTAAACAATGCTTCCAAATGAGATTGGAAGTCGTTACTGCTGGAGCGTAGCATTGATTTACTAATGTTGTTATACACAGTCTCTATTCATTTCCATGGTGACGATGATTGAGATTGCAATCTTCTGATAACTTATGCGATTGCAGAGCTGCACTGAGAGTTTTCTCAGAAATAAATAAATATAATTTACAGAAAGATCTCTAAAAACTATAAAATGGTAGGTAAGTAATTACCTTAAGTAAATCCTTAGGAATCGATTAGTTAGGTCGTTTGTCCGTTTGCCCACCGCCGCCGGCCGTCATCACGTTATCGGTGACGTCCCGGTGACGGTGACGGTGGACAAACGGTCTTATTGTAAAAAATATGTCTACCTAAAAAACCTCCAGAGATAAATAGAACGATAACACTTTAATGTAGGTATACACAACATAAAAATAAACAAAAAAACAATAAACAAACGAAAATCGTGTAAATACAAGTGACAGTGTTATCAATGTAATCTCTACCTGACAACTTTTGTATTTTCCAGAGTTTTAAGTAGGTAGGTAGGTACAGATGTTAATCAAGTCAATTCTGTGGCAGGCACTTCAGAATATTCAGATGCTTCGAGTCATTCATTCTGCTGGAGCCGTCAACTTGCAAACTTCTTACAGTGTTTATTAGATGCAAGTCAAGTATCTGGGCCTCTTTAAGGTAAGAGTGAATTGGTGTCTTCTATATTTTCGTGCTTCATGTAAGACCAACATCATCGCTTACCACCAGGTGAGATTGCGGTTAAACGAAGATCTATTATTGATAAAAAAAGTCTTTGTTGAACGTAGTCAATGAGGTAATGCAATTGTTATAGGCCAGGAACTGTTTATCATCAAGTGAGCTATCTGCTAGTTCCGTCAACTCATGGAAAAAATGCGAAGTAATAAAAGAAAGCCTGATATTGTCCCTGGATTACTAATCAAGATCTCAAGTCTAAATGCATTATCTACTCAGAATAAAAGTATTGATTGTGGTGAAGCAATGTTTGCCTTACCTACAGCTGGCATCAAAGTTGTAACCCGTCAATATGAGTGAAAAGGTATTGTATTATTATTGTACGACAAGTAGGTAAATACTGTGGATCTGTGATTATCTCCATCAAAGAAAACATAATTTCTCTTTGAAGGTGGGACACATTTCCTTTCGTATAATTTCCTTTCCTTTCCCGTCTATTAGTATTCCTCTATGGTCTTCTCATTGAAACTTTGGCGTACACTATCTCTTCTGTATAAAAATAGTCAATCCATGTCGGAGACCTTCTAGAGCCTTAAAAATTACGACACCAGTGTTGGCCACTAGCTCTTCAAACTTTTTTAACGTTTCTTCAAAAATGATTAAAAATAAAAATTATAAATCTTTACTTTAAAAACTTTGACTGAAAGAAGAGTTTTTTTGACATTTTTATTATTTTTCGGGAACTTTCATATTCTTGTGTTCTATTACTTGTTGATCATGTTTATTAATTAATTTGTTAATTGTACTGCTAGAAAGCGATGCGGGATAAATCGAAAGTAAGTTGGATTTGAGAACAATGTGAAGGAAAGTACCTACTTATCAAGTTACTCAATAATCTTTGGTTGGCCCACGCAGATCCTTCCCAGCAGGCCAGTACATAAAATTAATCTTATTAGGCCTAATTTGGTAGGTTAAATACTGGCCGATACATAAATAACAACTCAGTACCTATAATTCCTCTGCTATATTAAGTTTTCATTATTAAATTGTGACCTTACACATAAATGCTAATTCTATGAAATTTTGTTTAAGTCGCCAAATCTACCGCCATCCACAGTCCCTAATGCTGCCAATAGGAGCAACTTCCGAGTGGTAGCACAGAATCAGCAAGAAGAAGATGCCTTCGATTATGTGCAGCAGCGAACTGGAGTCAAGTTTACAGGGTAACGTTTTTAACCCTGGCGCTATCTTTCGCACCACGAACTTAAAAATCCAGCGTAGAACGATGGAATCCCAAACTAGATGGAATGAGGACCTAACAAAGGTTTAAGGCCACGCAAGATCGGTCTAGAGATTTATTGGGGATTTAAACATAGGCCATGATTAGCCATGGACCTTCTACAGCTGAAAAGATGAGCGTAGTTAGTTTACACTCTTAGTTTTTTATTGAGTATGGAAATCATTCGCGATGTAACTGACCTTGCGTGCTTTGAGGGAAATATTTTGAAGACCTTAGTAAATTGTGCGGAATAAACTTTTTTTTAGAGTCATTGGTTCCATTGCTCATTTGGTGAAAGGTGCTCTGGGCGCTGGTATTTTGGGCAGCCATGTTGCCTATATGAAGACTGGTTATTTCGTTGCCATAGTCTTCAATATCGTCTTCGGGATATTTATGGGATTCAGTTTGCACGTGAGTAGATTCCCAACAAAATAAATCGAAAGGTATTATTAATAATAACTGTTATTTATTTATTCAATTTCCTATGAAGACAAATAAAAGTCACCGACACCGATATAGCTCAGAGAATTAGCAAGTTGAAGTTGCAGTATTCGGGGCACTTATCTCGAAGGACCGACAAAGCTCAGCGCAGGGCCACGGGCACACTTAGATGGAAAGACGACCTCCGTGATGCAATGGGCGAATAGCTGGCACGGATACGCAGGCAAGGGTTCGGTTCCCACCGGTTTTGGGTCTGGGTGTTTCTCTATTTAAAGTATATGCATATGAATGAAAGTCCTGAGTCCTGACTAAGACAGCCTAGACCGCTGGGCTTACAGACTTTTTGAAGGGTATGTTCTTCAAGACGTTTACGAAGGATTTTTCGAAACTCATTTCCTAAGAGGGAGAAAAGGGGTGTTTACGTTTGCATGAAAACCGTAGTCTTTTGTTTGTAAATTTGAAACTTGGCAAAAATATTCTTCATGAAATATTATATTCTTTCGAAATCACCCCCTGGGTGGGTGAAAAGAGGTGTTATATTTTGTATAGTAAAACAGTATTCTATCAGTTATCTGGTTTCCATAGTATATAAATTTTGCTTACTACGAGGCTAGGTAGAAAATGTTCAGTATTATATTTGTATTATTAAAGGTTGCTGGTTGGTAGACGTTTGGTGCAGGCCGTATAAGTTCAGTCACCTTAGAAATCTATCGGAAAGGACTATCTTCAGCAGTGGACGTCCTTGATGATTTATTTATTCTATAATATAATGTAAAGGTCTAAATTTCACTGAATGCACCACTGCTTTTTCGTTAGGTACGTGTTTGACGAATTAGTTTTCGCGTACATGGAGTTAATAAGTACATATGAATAACTAGCTTCCGTCCACGGTACGTGGGTATCATTATCATATCAGCCACAGGATCTACTGCTGAATATAGAGATCTATCTATGGGGGAGATCCCCCATATATTTCCTGATTCTGAGATTTTCATGATCTTGTGCGGCCTGCACACAACGGCTCTCAGCAACGCAGATCGTCCTTCCATCTAGTAGGGGTCCTTCCTACGTTGCGCTTTTCAGAGCGTGGTCTTTACTCGGGAACCTTACTGCTTCACTGCCCTCAGTTCTTCGAGCTATGTGCCCTGCCCATTGCCACTTCAGCTTGCTAATCTATTGTGCTATGTCGGTGACTTTGGTTCGTCTACGTATCTCCTCATTTCTAGTATTGCGTGTGTATACTATGACACATTTGTATCCAATATGGTATCGGCACAAATTGCAAAAAATCAGACAACTCCATGCCCTCACGTTGTTGAAACCAAGTTAGGGAAAAAATGTGCCCTATAGTGCGCGCTCACTGCTTTAGGTGTTGAGAAATACATATGACGCTGTGCGCGGTCTAACCATCACTGGTATAGCTGTTGCAGCTTTGAAATAAAAAAACCTAAACCTGTCTTATTTGCTTATGCACAAAAACAGCAAAAAATTGCAAGTAGTGATCCGTCCATTATATTTGAATGAGCGAGGTATAGTCGGAGGATTACATAAGTAAGCCACAACAAATAAAAAGTAAAGACAATGCTTAAGTTGATTCGACGGCTAATGATGGTGCCTTCTCCTGTCCACTTATCCCTACATCTGATTGTACCTATTCAACTTTCACCTGTATTCACCTTTGTTTTAGTTATTAGTGAAATCAGCACAAGTCTTGTACAGACGAACAAGAATCCCTTCTATGTCGTATCCTGATGTAGGGGAGGCTGCGATGGCTTGCTTCCCAAATCCAAAGGTTGCTAGATTTTCCAAAATAATCAGGTAAAATATGTTAAATTTGCTCTTTTGAATTCTCAAAAAATAGTGGTGATGGTTGGTGGAAAAAAGGCGGCCGAAGTCGGGGAAAGCTATTCGGATCGTCTGAAAGTGTGTTGTGTAGGTGATGACGATGAAATGTTATTGTATGTGCCCAAAACAGTAAAGGGAAGGATCGTGAGGAATCCAGCTTACCTACTGTATTACAACAATTCAAAGGGATGTTAAGATTCCATTAAGCGGCGATGGGCTTGAACTTGATACACTCTTATCATCTATAGCTGATACTCATCCTCATTTATTCAAACCTTAGGGATACAATTGAACACTTGGTTACCTACGTCATTAATACTTAAATCATTACATTGGCATTGGGTAATCAGATACCTGTAACACCAAAAAACCTGTCTGCATAATGTAAGAACTTTTCTTTTTTTAAGTTCTTATATGCGACATTATAAAATATCCTACGAATATTTTAATCTAGCCCAGTATAGGCTAACGAGCATTTGATTTGATTATTTGTAAAGGTCTGCGCACTGAGTAAAGGATCTGGAATGTCCGTCATGGGTCTAATATTTTATTTTATTTATTTCCAGGTATTGGATTGACTCACTGATTATAATAGACTTATACGGAGCATGTGCATGCTACCAGATTATCATAGCAAAATCTATTAAACAGCTAATTGAACATACTGAAACGACCACATTAGAAGGCCTACCAGGTGAGGGGTTCCTTACTTTTTACTCTACCTACTAGACGCCAACGCGCATGGCAGACGGGATCATAAAACGCAGGACAAGCGACGATGATATTGCTATCTCGCTCGTTCTTGCAGCCCTTACGGGAGCGGTTAGTGATGCGTCGAGTACCTGTCGATGACACTAATTACCAGTAGTTATATTGAAAAGGAAACAAACATATTCATTGGTTGGCCCCGTCTGCCACGAGTCTTGCTTGGCATCTCATGTGTCTCCATTGGTAATTTGTGAATCCACGATGTCTTTTCCTTTTGTTTCCATCGGCTTCTGTCAGCTGTCTATTGGAGAACGGCATTGACTGGCTGGATTTTTACTGGGTGATTCCAAAGTAAATAGAATATTTTGTTTCTATTTATAATTTTTCTCAAATACGTGAAGAGAAAACATAATAGTACCGCCCCTTTTTAGCGCGCAAGGAGGAGTGTCAGATTTGGCTCCGCTCTTGGGTACAGGTTGCACAAGATAGGTTAAGGGGAAGGCCTATGTCCAGCAGCGGATGTCTTATGGCTGATATTGATATTACAAAAAAACATTGTATTATTTTACAGGTTATCCATCTCTAAGAATATATTTGCTAGCGATGCTTATACCGATCATTTGTATTTGCCTTATAAGACATCTTAAATGGCTCGCCCCATTTTCGATTGCGGCAAATGTGATTATATGTAAGTTTGTTTTTATATGTATTTTCTTTTTATGTTTTAAAGCTGTATTTACTATTCTATGTAAAGTAAATTATCTATAATCCACTTTTACCCAATCGCTTGCCCCCATTAACCAGCCTACGATAGTACCAGCTATAATTATTTTACCGGACTGCGCAGAAGGAGGGGAAAATTGTTTTTTATAAAACAATTGATTGAGAATTTCATATAGGTACTAGCTTCCGCCCGTGGCTTGGCACGCGTTGTTTGTCAATAAAAAGTAGGTAGCTAGGTCAATTCATAATCTATCAACATACTTTTCATAGAAATCGGGTCAGCCGTTTTGACGTGATTGAGTAACCAACAAACAAACATCCAATCTTTGGCATTTGTAACATTAATATTTTGATAACCGTCTTAAAAACTTTCAAGCCGGACGGGACTTGAATCCGCAACCTTCATCTTGTGATACAAGGATGTACTGCCAATTGTGCTACAGGCTCTTGTCACGTCAGGGTCGAAATTACGTTTGAAAGTTTTTGAGATGGTTGCCACTATAAAAATAAAATAGTTACTATTTATAATATTAGTCTGAGTTTCCTTGTTATTCCAGTATTGTGTATCGGTATGGCAGTCTACTACGCTGCGATCCTCAACCCTACTTTCTCAGGCATGAGAGCCCACGGAACAATATTTGATTTTCCTTGTTATTCCAGTATTGTGTATCGGTATGGCAGTCTACTACGCTGCGATCCTCAACCCTACTTTCTCAGGCATGAGAGCCCACGGAACAATATTTGATTTTCCTTGTTATTCCAGTATTGTGTATCGGTATGGCAGTCTACTACGCTGCGATCCTCAACCCTACTTTCTCAGGCATGAGAGCCCACGGAACAATATTTGATTTTCCTTGTTATTCCAGTATTGTGTATCGGTATGGCAGTCTACTACGCTGCGATCCTCAACCCTACTTTCTCAGGCATGAGAGCCCACGGAACAATATTTGATTTTCCTTGTTATTCCAGTATTGTGTATCGGTATGGCAGTCTACTACGCTGCGATCCTCAACCCTACTTTCTCAGGCATGAGAGCCCACGGAACAATATTCAATTTTTTCGAGTTCACCGGCATAATTGTGTTTGGTATGTCTTGTTCCGGCGTGGTTTTGCCCGTTGAGAACAACATGCGGAACCCTGAGAAATTTCCATTGACTCTTGGTGTTGGTAAGAAGATTTTTTATATGTTCTAGCAAAAAAATAATTTTATTCTCATTCCCAATTAAGTATATGTTTGAGAATCGTAATTTTTTATGCATTATGCATTTTTTTAGGTATGATTCAGTCTACGGTGGATTACGCCTGCCTAGACGAGATTATCTCTTATTATCAAGACACCTCTTATTAGAGATCCTACGTTATTACGTTACGATTACGTTATTACGATATTACGTTTTAGTCTAGTTTAATCGTTAATTTAATCGTTTTAGGCATGTTTTTGATAACCTTGTGCACCTTTTTGGTTGCCTTCTTTGGTTATGTTGGCTTCTTGGACAAGTGCGAATCGCCTATCACTGTCAACTTTCCTCTGACTCTGTAAGTATTTATGTTTTCAGGTTTCCGTACCTCAAAAGGTAAAAAAAGGAACCCTTATCACTTTCTTGTCCGTCTGTCCGTCTGTCCGTGTGTCACCACCGATTCTCTCAAGAACGGGTGGACCTAGCAAGTTCAAATTTATACCAGATACTGAGGTTTATAGTCCCTATTAGGTGCATAAAAATCAAGGTCCTGAGTCAACACGATAAAAAGATATGGGCAAATTTAGATTTTCGTGAAAACTTGTAACTACCAAAATTTAACTTAAATTTCAACTTGTTTTATTTTTCGCAATTTTCTCTTTTTTGCTGTAAGTCCTTGCTTTTAACCAAAATTGACAATTCTAGCTCAACCGGAAGTACCCTATAGGTTTTGGGTCGACAACCTATATGGTAGTTCCCGTTGACCTAGAATCACGAAATTGGTCAAAAAACTAGGTATTACAGCATAAATAAAGGAAAAATTACAATAAATAAAAAAATATGAAAATTAAGGGGGGGTCCCCATACATACATAGTTGACGCCAATTAAGATAGTCCTCCGAGTTGTATGGGCGCACATACAATTTAGAGGACAATGGGTAGGTACGGAACCCTCGGTGCACGAGTTCAACTCGCATTTGACCGGTTGCCTACTTCACCACCTCTGAGTAACTTTATCCAACGGATAAAAATATATTACACGTGTTTTGTTTTGACATGAAAACAAATAAAGAGAGAATTACTATAATTATCCGTCAATTAAAATTTATTCGAAGGTCGTGAGGGCTTAGACATAGACAATTATTTATTCAATACACAATACAATTAAATGTTGAAACAACTAAACAATAAGTTTTTTCTTGAAAAATTACCGCAAGCAGATTAAAATGAGCCCAAACATTAGTACTTGTAGTCTACTGTAATCCATTCAGAAGTTCCAATGTCTAGCATCCGTCTCCATCATGAGACCACCTCTATGGTACCATATTATTGCATTGTCACCGAAGTTACATATGTATTCCAAATTTTAGCTCAATCGGTTGAGCGGAACGGGTTTAAAATTCAGTTGCAAGATTCCACCCGGACAAACATACATTGCAATAAAAAGCTTGTAAAAACGAAAATTATTAACAAAAAAATGAGAACTAGGTTAAATTTTGTGTACTACGGCAGTAAATAGAAAACGGGTATAAAAGTATTTGTTTTCTACCAAATGTTATGTCATTTTGCCAATAGTAGGTATATTGTTGTACAGGTGCTGAAACTGATCAATTACAACGAGATATTTTGGCGTACGAGCGAGCAAATGTGAGCGAGAACGCTAAGAGATCGAGGGTGTTATTGATCGCTTACAACCGAGTATAACACAACTTTTTATCATGAATACGGAGAAATTAAAAAAAATTCGTATTAACAGAGCCTACGTGATGAAAACACCTAAATTGTCAGATTATGAACAAAATCTATGACGAAAATTTGTATATAAATATTTCTTATTCTTTAATTTACACAAGAACATACATAAGCAACAGACGAAAATAGAAGACTCGTCCTTTAACTATTGATAAACACCTGAATCCGTTCAGCCGTTTATTAAACATATTACCCACCAGTTTTGGTGGTTTATTATTTCGTTTATAAAATATATTTCGATATCCTTAATCATATCAAAGTTATATAAATTTTAACTGATAGAGCTTTACTTTTTCATCAGGGTTCCTAAGATACTAAAGGGTCTGATAGCATGTATGATCTTCATCACTCATTCCCTTAATTTTTGGGTGCCATTCAACCTCTGCTTCCACTATATCCAGAAGTGTCACAGTAACCGACTGTTGATGTGGGAGCTGATATACAGAGCGATTTTTGTGACGCTCATCACAACAGTTGCCATTGCATTTCCGAACGTCAATGCTCTGATGGGCTTTGTGAGTATTATTCTACGAGTTGTTATGATGACCTACATTGAATCACCGATGTAGTAAAGACGATTAGCAAGTTTAAAACGCTGAAGAAAAACATCGTAAGAAAATCAGCGGTCTTTTCTAAATTGTATGATTTTATCGGAACTTGCTGAGTCAAGCACATATCTCATCAAAATAAAACTTCAGTAAGATGTTATTACTCAGAGTATTTTCTTTCGACTACTAAAGCAGTTTTCACAATAAAATACTTGTGCACTATAATTTTACGTTTGGAAATTATGCTTTTATGAGAGTTTTTTTTGTAGTTTTCACTGAAACTGTTCGAGACTTTTGTCAAAAACAAACGCTCACAGCCAGATAATATACGTAGTTTATTATCAACTACTAAGTCAACATTTTGATAAATTGATTAATAAAATCCTATATTAGATATAATACATTTTTGCATTGATGAGACATGGTGCTTGACTCAGCAAGTTCCGATACAAATCATTCAATTTTAGGAGCCTCCTCTCAAAGGCTGACTAAGCTGAAGTAAGGGTATAGGTTGAGTAATCTTCTCCATCTAAAATTCTTGCCCAGGCACTGCAACGTATGCGTCATTCACTCAGTTACAGCTGCAATTTGCCACCAGACACTGAATAAATTATCTTCAATTGAGATATAAAAAGGAGTATCGTAGGTACAATGACTAAGAGAGATTTAAGAGAGACACCTTAGTCTCTCTGAAAGCTATTAATAGATGATATTGATATGAGTTGGCAGATTTGCGCCAGCGCATTAGACTTGTGCACATCCATTGCCTATTGAGAAGAAAAGTAATTATAATATAATTGTTTCTTTCAGATTGGTTGCTTCTGCCTCTCACATATGGCCATCATTTGGCCAAATATCATTATTCTATTGGTTAGCTGGCATCGGCCTGGACTCGGCAAGTACAAGTGGAGGCTCTGGCGAAGTATCTTCTTCATTTCCGTGGGTATCTTCATGCTCCTCTGTGGTTCCTACGTTAACGGCGGCCTGCTAATATCTGTTCTAATGGCAAAAGATTGATCGACTGACTGAAGATTAAATGACAGCTTGGTTTAAATCTTTACGATAAGTTTTCTTTTTTTTTATTTACTTTTTATTCTGACTTTTCATAACAAAGGGTTTCGGATCAACCGCCCGGCCGCAGCTTATCTAAAAGAAAAACTCCGCCAAAACGCAGCTTGCATCCAAAAAAACATTTTCTTATTTTTTCGTGTCAATGGCTAATTAAATAAAAAAATAATAATTTAGAGCCACTTCTGCACCCTTCTCTGTTGGCTGGTTCCAGTACGGACGTGGGGTTGGGCTTTGAGGGGCTTGCTATTATTATTATTCGTTGTTATCGATTTCGGAAAACTAAGTATAAAGTGACGTTATCCATTCATTATATTAATCCTAAATTAGTTATCTAACCAAGCATTGTTTGGCAAGCGCGTGATTGAGATATGTAAGAAAGAAACAACTTCAGAAGACAGCGTTCTCTAGGCATCGCAAGACCTAAACAATTTCAGAATAAAGCTGTCTATCCTTAGATGTCAAGATAGAGAAAATTATGGCTACCGTGCTCTGCTTTGTAGACTACTGTCGAGGAAGTGTCGACTACACTTCTTTCCGTTCACTCTCGCAATCGGCGTGCTCGAGACAGTCGACAAGTGTCTTCTTTCTTCAGAAAAATGACATTCGACTCAAGACAAAACCCTTCTCTACAGTTATTGTGCTAGGTCTAGGTCTATCAAAAGGGTCTATTCCCAACTCACTTGTGCTCAATAAAACAAATATTACTAATTTATTACACTATTTAATATTTACATTACAATGCGTAAGGGACCTCTACGAGGTTTATTATACAATAATTACCTGCATTTTCACTGGTTATTTTATGTTTGCACCCTGCACACACTCACTCACACAACTAAATTAACTAAGGCCGAAAAAGAACCAGCAAAACTGATATTACATATTAGCTATCAACCCTTTGGCATTGGAGTAGGTACCAGCTACGAAAAGTAGTACTCCTATTATCAATACAAAGACGTTCTTCCATAGTCTCCATTTATACTTCCCTAATCCAGGGTCCTCCCAGACGACTAGAAGATCTATAATGGCAGGGAATATGAACCCAATATTGGAAAGGCAGAACGCTCCAAGCTGCAAAGGAATAAATGTTATGGTATCTGACTCAACTGACTTACTACGTAGGTGCACATAAATATGATTACGATTTCAATAACAAAATTTTTATCATCTTTCAAGATCATCATCTCAGTCCGGTATCAGCCTCATTGGTTATAGGTCTCCTTTCTATTTTGCCAGCATCCTCAATACTGTGTGTCTTTTGTCCAGGTATTATCCTTGATTTACGATATTCTACAACCCAAATTTCTTTGGTATGCTTCCGGCCAACACTCGGTTAAGGCTATCAAATAATTCTCAGAATTTGCATACTCGACAATTTTTCGCGAATACCCTAAATCTCATAAGAGTTTGGTTCACGAATGTGCAACCACAGGAAAATTCAATCAAGCTTTAACTTTTAAATTATTTAAATTAATTTAATATTAAATAAAATCAAATAATGATGGTAAAGGTGAATATGTGTCTTTAGATCTTCATGCTTCATCATAGCTTACCATCAGGTGAGGTTGTAGTCTAATGAAGATCAATAAATGTTAAAGAAAAAAGTTCATTCTCACCAGCCCCATCAAATTCCCCATATTTGGAAAGGCAATAGCAATAGCCGTGATGACCACGATGAAGGAGCCTCGGTAAACTCGCTCCCAAATCCAGTGCCTCTTGGGATGATGAAACTTAGACACGTAATGCCAGACCAGGTTAAACGGTGCCCAGAAGTTCAGGGCAAAAGTAACGAATATCATGATTGCCATCAGGCATTTGAGGATAGTGGGAAGTCTGTAAAAAACAAACATATAAAAATACGTAATCATAATATTATAATCAGGACTTTTTACTATTTATAATTAGTTTTTTACTAATTTATTTTAAAATTAGCGGATTGATAATAATGTATTGCAGGAAAATTAAGAATGCGATCCGCTTAGAGTAGAAGGTTATCATAATAATATATTGGGGGATACTTTGCCCAGCAGTGGGTGCAGATGGGCTGATTAAGAAGATGATGAAATTATTGTTACACTTGCTTTTAAAGTGACAATCGTCCACATTGTCGGATATTTATTTTTTGTAGTGAAAATCTGTTTCAAAAGATTATTGTTGTTGATAGACTCACATTTCTGAAGGGAAGTTCAGAGTCACTGGTGATTGTGATTCTTCTCCAAAGCCCCAATAGCCAAAGAATCCTACCAGAATCAGGAATGAGACCACTACCGCCATACCTAAAATAAACAGTGAATTAATGTAAAATTATATGTATAAGTAAAATTATTAGGGTGACTGTTTCTATTAAAATGATATAAACAATGACTGCACTCACCGTACTGGTGGTCTAACATAGCTTCATGTGCCCCCATTTGCATAGGGCCCATTTGCCCATTTGCCTACGGTCTATTTATTTCTTTCTAGCAAAGCATTTTACATAATATATAGTGACCCCATTACTATTTTTCCTCCACTTCGCTATATCCTTGACAACTTTTTCGAAAATTATCATTATCTACAGCCCGACTTCACCCACTACTGGGTATAACCTTCAAAGTTTGGCCCATCTACGGCAATCCTGTACTAGTTTGACTCATCGATGGCCCGCGACTTTTACTGTCTTCATCCATTGGAAATACAGCACGCCATAATTATCATCACGCTAATAGTATAAACTAGCTTCCGCCCGCGGCTTAGCACGCGTGGTTTGCCAATTCAAAGTAGTCTAAGTGTTAATCCAGGTTATAATATACGTACATACCAAATTTCATCGAAATCGGTTCAGCCGTTACGACGTGATTGCGTAACAAACTGATTGAGTTTTTGTTGACAAACAACGCGTGCGAAGCCGCTGGCGGAAGCTAGTTTCAATATATTATATCTGTAAGGGACAAATAATACTTACCGCCACACAGAACTTTCGGAAACTGCTTAGGATCCTTCATATTGTTCTCTATCGGCAGCGATACCCCGATCCCCTCCATACTGAAGACCACGATACCGCAGAACTCGAAGAAACCCAAAACGTTCTTCCAACCTGGCACCGTGTGGATTGGTGGGGCTCGACGGAGGCTGTAGTACACCGTCGCTAACACGCAAGCCACTTAAATAAAAGAAAACATAAGCATGACTATGAAAGGTTTTGTAGACGATGAACTGATTTTGGGGAAGAAGTTGTCCCGAAAACCTATAGTCGTTGGAGTAATGCTTTTGGTGTTACAAACGCTACGGCAATTGCTTACAATCAGATGGACCGTATGCTTGTTTGTCACATAAGAGTTATAAAAAAAAGTTACGTGTTCTGGAGTAGAGACCACGCATTGTATTGTCGAGTATAGTGTAGGACTCCTGCGAGCTAGATGAAGCGAGAGTCTGCGCACTATAGAAGGTAGAGGCTGGATGTTAAGAGCCGTAGACTGGGCTCAGTGGCTCACTTTGTGAGACACATTGTCTAGCAGACTGCTATAGGTAGATGATGAACAGCTTGTAAATGTAAGGTCTATCTCTTTCTATCTATTTATCCAGCCTCAAGCACCCACTGTTGGGTATAGACCTCCTATCTATGTCGCCAGTCCAATCGGTCTTGAACAAGTCTTATCCATTGCTGTCCAACTTCCGTTACGAGATCGTCAGATCATCGGGCCGGTGGTCTGCCCTGCGGTAGACGTCCATCTTTTGGCCACCACTCTGTGACTGGCTTGGTCCACCTGTTGTCATTCCGCCTAGTCAAGTGTCCTGCCCATTTCCACTTAAGCCTCGCGATCGTAAGGTCTATGCTTACCAATAAAAATATCAGCAATAAGAGTGAAAGGCGCAAGATATTTCAGTGTCCTGATCATACACAGCAGCAGAACTGGCACTAGCAACGCCAGGATATAAAGCCTCAACTGCGGCAAGTCTGTCTCTACACCTGAGGTGTCATCTTCTATCAACTGCTTTATAGTCTTCGCTATGATGATCTGGTAGACGCAGCAAGCGCCGAACAGGTCTATACAGATTACTATGTCTACTGCGTATCTGGAATTAGAGAGAATGGATTACAGCCAGGCTAGTAGCATAAACCCCCACGAAATGTATCTCTCTACGGTAGAATAGAGTAAAATAATAATATGTTTTTGCCTAGAATGTAGAAACATCAATATTTTCGCGGTATTTCTGCGGTATCGTGTAAAAATGTTCCTATATTCTACGCAAAAATGTAATATCTTGTCATAATAAGCCAATAATATCTTAAAACCTTTACCAGGTTTGTCCAGACACCAGGTTCTCGATGGATTGAGTTGTGGTAGAGTAAGTAGGTACTTTAACATACCTTTTTTTATACTATGGAGATGGAACTAGCCTATGGCCCACCTGATGTTAAGTGGTAACCATCGCCTATAACAAAGTTTGCTTCGTAGGTCACGCTCCTTAGAAATGTGTCCTACGATGCACTTCCCTGCGTCCATCAACTTGAGGCATACAGGTGTAAAGCCTCATTGCCTGTAATTTCACCGGCAACCATTCCCTACAAACCGAAACACAGCAATGCTGCTAGGCGGTAGAAATAGGTATGGTGGTAGCACTTCCCCAGGCGAGCCCTTTACAAGAAACTCTACTACTCTACCTGAACCATTTACTGTATTTCCTTAGTCTAGGGAAGGGTCCTACTTCCAGGGCTGCCTCGGCTACGTCCGGATATGACATCGTTGGGAGATGCAGCCTCTTGTATAAAACTTGTGCTGATTTTACTAATAACTGGAAAGGAAATAGCACGAGAGCTGATAAATAAATAAATAAAAGGCATTTATTTACACACACACACACACCTAATAAGCTAACAGAAGTAGGTAGGTACAATAAGTACCTACTAAATAAAGCTAGGTAAGTATAATAGTAGGCCTAATTCTAAGAAACATTAGTACATTATTGTAGGTAGCACTTAGGTATAAGGTGGTGGCAAATAGGTCGAGGGCTTAGCTACGCTGGTATTCAGCCTCACCTTGGTGGAAATATCTGCTAAGGCATTTAAATATGGAGTTTCAGGCCACTTGAAATCATAAAAATAGCACTTTAACTATGTAGTAAATCTCTAATCAAGAGCCAGGCAGGGCCTTTCCAGTTATTTTGCTCCAGACCTGTAGTACAACCGCTATGTTCTACTGGTCCACGAGGAAGTCCACGTGCGCAGCACACTTTTGAACTTTTGTAAAAAAATATTCAGAAATGTGTGCTTTAGGCGACTTCGAATTATTTTAATTTAATTTTACCATAAAATCCAGAAATAGCATCCCAGTTTATTTGGTGGGTTTTGAAGTCTGCGCAGTAGCGAAATAAGCGGAAACGTCCAACCCGAGCCTAGATTCCAAATTCACTATATAGTTATATCAGTTTTTTTATGATATCAATTAGCCTAAAAACCATCACTAAACAGATATCCAGCTAAAAGAAAAGCCTTATTTTTCATTTTACTACGCTAGACTTATTCAAGATTTTATTTTATTTGGGATAGTTTTTGAGATATGGGAATTTAGCGACTAATCTCATAATATTTTTTTTTTGGGTCTAAGTAATGGGATTGCTTAGTAATAAATACATTTTATAATATTAGTTAGTCTACATTAGATACTAACTTAATTACTATTAAAATTATAATTGTTTTGGCCAAGGATAGTCAGTCTAAAACATTCGATGCTCACTAGACAATGTATCCTTGATTGTCATTAGTTAATTACACATCATCATAATGGACCCGATATACCATTCTAAATTCGCAGGAAAAACATGGTCAATACGCCCTAGTTATATTAAGTACTTACGTGAATACAATAAGTGATATAAAATCCGAACACAATAGTGATGAACAGCGAGGTCCAGAGACCACATTTCATATAAGCCTCATGTATACCCATGATGCCTCCGCCTAGGCAACCTTTGATGAGGTGGCCTGTGGACTCCAGTGTACTAAAACCAGAAAGATCGAGTTTAGGTGAAACTAATTAGAGTTCTAATTAAGTTAACTTCCGTTGTCATTAACCTAATATGAGGAGTGTTTAAATGTTTTAATTGTCCAATAGTGATGTATGTTTACGTTTAAACCGATTTGATTATGAAGAAACTAAACTAAATTCAACCTGTGCGTGTTCTCAGTGAGACCATCCTCGGAATACGCGAAATCTTTCAAGGATTTAGTAGCAGCCATAAGGCACTTGTCTCACTACCGGCGTTGAGCGAGAAACGAGTAGAGCTAGAAACTAGAAACGAGTTGGCGAGCAGCGAGAAGCGAGATCCAGAAACCACATTTTATATAAGCCTATATAGGTATACCCATGATGATGTTCCTATAGTTGTCTCGCTGGGCTATAAAGCGAGTGAGCGAGTGCGGAGGGCGAGACTCGCGCCACTCGCTGAGCGCGTGACGCGTGCGTTCCGTTCCGCTGGTTCATCTCACGGCGGCGTGTGTTCTGACCGCCAAGCGAGTATCGCTGAGCGAGTATTGTAGTCGCTGCGACAAAATAGTAGAGAGCTAGTTCTCGCCGGCAGTATGAACGGCCAGCGATCAACTATTAATATACGTGTCTCTTTTACTGACACGGAATCTATATCTTTTGTTCGTTTCTTGAGCGAGAAAATAGTTGATAGCTAATCGCTTACTCGTCGGTGATGAGACAAGTGCCTAAAACAATTGTAGAACGAGTCTTGGAATTCGTAAAAGTGATCATAAAAATCGTCAACCTAGACATAATTATATGCATACGTCGTACTCTGTAGCAGTTAGGTATTATTGTTGTTGTAAACTACAAAAAATATGTAGGTACTAGATACATTTAATCTCACTTATAATGTATTTCTGTTACACCTAACTAACAATAGTGCTATTATTCAATAAATAAATATATAACACACCGCTATCTAGCCCCAAACGAACAAAGCTTGTACTATGGGAAACCATATAATTGATAGAATACTAATATACTTTTATTTTAAATACATACTAATAGAAAAATTCCCAAACCCGGAACAAATATTGTAAATCATGCAAACATTTTTCCCGCAGCGGGAATCGCACCGGCTACCTCCTGCGTCTCAGCCGACTATTCACTCACTGCGCCACAGAGGTCATCGTGTTGATTTCATCTATATATATATATAAACAAAGTCGGGTTAGTTAAACCATTTACAACTCAAGAACGGCTGGACCGATTTTGATGACCTTTGATTTGTTGAATTTGTCTCCACCCCGAATAGCAGAATAACTATTGAAATATCGGAAAAATTTACACAAAAAACAATTATGAAGAAAATTCATTTTCTCATACATAATGCAGCTAATGATGGCCGATTCACAATTCTACCGGTGACGTACAGTGGTAGCCCGTGACATATGCATATCAAGGCGGTACGAAGTTCGGCGGGTCAGCTAGTTGAAATATTACCTTGTTACCACAAAAAAGATATGGAGGTAAAGACCCTAAATATTTACAAAAATATCTTGGTAACTCTTTTACACATTCCAAGTGACGTTAGAATCGGTACGAGTTGCATTTGAAATATAATTGTGAAAACACACAGATTATAATTGTCTGCACAGATTATAATGACCATGAATGACAATGATGTAAGCAAAGATGTACTACATTAATCTACCAATGTCAAGAATTCTTCAGAATACATTTCTCTAACAAAACACTACACGGTGAAGGTTACATCAGTTAGACATACGCTATTGTAATAAATGGTCTAATAATGAATTCAAATTGAAAATATCTGATGACTTGTGACCATGATAGCACATTACAATCAATGGATGTGAATTTGTCTTTTGAAGTAACTCAACTTAGTAGAGATTTTTCTGTCTTAAATTAAGTGCTTTAATACTAAATAACGTCAAACTTCATCATTGAAATAATTTTGATACGTCTATTAATTGCAAAGGGACAAACTGGTTTAAAAAACTGGTAGGGATTTTCTTTCCTGAAAGGGCTTACCCTTGATACAAATTAGAAAAGCATCATTTTGATGAATTTAACGCGCACAGTGCGAACTGGTCTATAGAAGCTCTAGACCGGGATGAATAGAAGAAGGGAAAGGAGGCCAGAAGTGGGATCCATCAGGCTCTTTAGATTAGATTAGATTATCTATACATATAAAATGCTTTGTCCTGAATGACTGACTGACGGATCAACGCACAGCCTAGACCGCTGATCGTAGAAATCTGAAACTTGGAGGGTGTGTTCTTTGTATGACGTAGGCATCCGATAAGAAAGGATTTTTCGAAATTCCCTAAGGGAGTGAAAAAGGGGGGCAAAGTTTGTATGGGGCAACGTGATTCCTTGATGCAATCTACTTCAAATTTTGCATTTAAAACTTTTTTAACAGAACTGATGGAAGACGTGTTTCGTATTTCATTGAAATTCATCCCCTAACGGGATTAAAAAGGAGTAGAAAGTTATTTTGGCGGTGATTTGCTTCGAAGTTGATATCAATACTCCTTTGTGCTTTTGATTTAAATTATATTTTATTTTGACACATGTTTGAAAACTCAACCCGATTTTATTCAAAAAAGGTTGAACTCACTTAAAAACATAAGCAAATAATAGGTACTCTTTAAAATTGGAATGTCTCGAAAGTCACCGTACTATTAGTGCCACATTTGAAGGTTTCTAAGCATAAATAGGTTATGCACTTTTAGGACACGGCCTCATAGGGTCGTAGAGTTCGAAATTTGAAATGGTAAGGATTAGAACATTTTGATCAGAAGAAAATAGTTTTCTTTTCAATTCAGAAGTTTAATTTAGTGTGTATTGTATTCCGCAATTTTTTTTATTACACTAATATGATAAACTAGCTGTTGCCCTCGACTTCGTACGTCTTACTTACTAAATGTGTAGGTAACCTAAAAATAAAGCTAAACTCGCTGTTGCAACTTGACTTGACACCCCATTTTTATTCCATGGGAACTGATTTCTGGGATAAAATGTAGCCTATGTGCTAATCCAGGTTATAAACTGCGTATATACCAAATTTAATCGAAATCGATTAAGCCGTTACGACGTGATTGAGTAACAAACAAATAAAAAAACAAACATCCAAACTGTGACATTTATAATATTAGTGTGATCAATCACTGTGTCAATTCAAACAATTGCAACAGCGAGTTTAGCTTTATTTCTAGATTACCTACACATTTAGAAGTGTAACTAGTTCGAAGTCGCGGGCAACAGCTAGTTTTAGATTAAAATCTTTAAGTCTCTGATAATATTTGCCACAAAGCTACTACGCAGTCTTATAATTGAAACGCTTGAGAGGCAAACGTACAAAATTATATTTTATATTGTGACTTTTACAAACATCGGTAAACAGCTTCGGAGATATTGCACCAGGGAGGTGCAATATCTCCGAAGCTGTAGACAGGGGCTAACGCCTATTCAAAGGGATGGCCTCCGCGCATTGCTCCTGTGCTCGGACCGACTAGGTAGCGTTGCGTGTTCTTTTAACAACCACTTAAATTTTCATACAAAATACCCGAAATTAACAGAAAAAATTGTATTTTAAAATGAAGATGATGTAGTCGTACTGACTATGGAACCGTACCGTGTGTGGTCCAACACGCGCTTATCCAATGTATTATCATATCACTTGACTAGCTGGTGTAGACATATCTTCGTCTGGTAACAATTTATGATTATTTATACATACTTGGTTGGTTTCGGAACACATCTCTGCTCGACAAAGTCATAGCTGTCTTTTTCTACATGTAGTACGAATCGCTTCCGAACACCATCGTCCGGAGGTTGTGGCGGTGGCTTGGCCGCTGGATCTTGGCCTTCAATACTTGTCTGGTTGTGACTGACCTGGAAAGCAAGTAAGTTCAAATGAATCAGGCCTGCCCTCTATTCCCCACCTGGTGACTAACGTTCATTCCCGGCAAAGAAATTATAATCTCAGGAATCACTGTCCCTAACAAACTCACCGCCGAAAAGCGGCGAGCGATACCTTGCATTTGTGTGAGTGCCGAAAATGCCTAACATTATTAATACCAAAAGTTAAATAGTCTAAACTCGACTTTATTCCGCAGATTAAAAGTTTCATTTCAAGCATTCGCATTTTGGAGATATGACGTTATGAAATGAAGCAGCTGTTAAGTCGTAAAAATTTATTGCCTTCTTTTGCCATTTAAAAAACTGTTGACTTTAACGGTATGGCAATAAGGTCGGATTCAAAATGTGCTGTTCGAAGATCGTAAAATTACTCCGTTCGGAACAGAAGTGTGGAGGAGTAGAAACGTACACAATATTTTTTTGTTGAGAAATGAAATTTCGAATCTATTACGTAGGGATAAATCATTTGTTAACCAAATTCAAAAGTCGGATTTTTTAATAATCGGATAGTTTGATAAAATCTTTCATTTTTACAGGCTCCTATTCAGTTTAATGTGCCTCGTTGTCTTGTCTATCGTTTATAGGTAATAAAATATTGCGATATTAGACCTGCCCGGTTTCTGATTTGAGTTGAAATTTTGCATGCATATGCGACATGAAGCTGATCTCATGATGCAGTAAGATGGTGCATCATCAGATGCTTAAACTAAACTACACAACAACATCGACTTTAGGTTCATTTGATCTGTCTTAACTAGTATTCGGATCCTAAATGATATCCAGGTCAGGGTTTAATGACGGAGCCAGGCTTTGGGAACTCTGTAATAAAATGGCATAGTTACATCGAGTGTGGGCTCGTTCGATTAGTGTTAAAGAGTATTCTTTACCTAGATGATATCCAGGGTCTGATGATGGAGCCAGAAGATGGCTATGGGAACTGTGATTAAACGATGCCACCTCATCGAGTTTTTGGGCTCGATTAATTTGTCTTGCCGACTACTCGGGGCCTAGATGAATTCTCTTCTCTACAATAATAAAATCGTAAATCTCCCTTCAATGTATGAGACCGAGGTCAATGATGCAAAAAGGAGGGTCATAACATTTTCATCCTCGCGTACGAAGTTCCCGGGCAACCTCTAGTTTTGAATAAAATCGAATTTTGTATTGTATACAATATTGCAGAACCATGTTTAGTACTAGAACTTTAACAGTATAGGCAGAAATCAGCAAAAAGTAAATATTGCAAGAAGTAGGACAAAGATATAGAGTGCTGTAAGCCTAGCTAAGAGTTTCAATTTCTCTTTTGCTGTTAATTGTGTATTTTGTAACAGATAACGAGCAGTTGACATTAGGCTATTGTACTTCAGATAAAGGGGCTTGGTGGCGCTGGTGGTAAAAATGCCTGTATTTTTAGTACCGAAAATTTATCTCGTTGCCCACAATTTAACGGTAGGGTAGGCTACCGCGGGTTTTTTTAATGAATTTGATAAAAATAAAACACGAGAGTTGTTTGTTTCATGAAGGTAGTTTTAGAATACTACTACTACTACTACTACTTTCTACTATTTTGTTTGTGATCCGTTCTGTGTTTTTTTGTGTGTGTCAAATAAAATTTATTCTATTCTATTCTATTCTATTCTAGAATTGGCCGCATCTGATTAGTATATAATGCTTACTAATAAAATTGTTTTTAAACTTGTTAAAATGTTTTTAGTATGCGACTCCATTCATTCGAAATTTAATGTAGTCCGGTTCATTGGTCTTCGGTCACGTACAGATAAATGAACGATGCAACGCGAGGGAAAGGGACAGTAGCGTAGCGTAGTCGTGTGTCTGTAGTTACAAATATTTCCGTAAAATATTGTTTTAAAGCATATTATAGACTAATTCAAAATCAAATTCATCAAATTATCAAACTTTAAGGTAATACTCAACGGAAATACGAAATTCCATCTTTTTTTAATGTAGTTAAAGTGTTGTTTTTGCAACTTTTGACGGAGCACTTGGGCATGTTGTCACTTCGACGGCAAGCGCGCGACTAAGAGCCGAGAGTGCTTAAGCGGCGTTTAAGCACTCTCCAGCGTGGACATCCTTGACGGGCCGATCGTATATCTAGTATTTTATTGATCGTTGATTCCCGGATTTAGAATTTTTCCTAACCGGAGCAGACACTTGATGTGGCGCCTACTCTCCTCCAGCGTTTGAGAATATGAAGCGTTCCAAATTAAATGAACAGCCAGGTACACACAGGTACATAATCGATAGTACGTCGGTCGTGCGCTGGATGCCAAACGCTTTTTGAAATAAGTTTTTTTTGAAGAATTTGGCGCCCACTGATATTGCCACCCGAATCAGGTGCCCCGGTTTGCCCCCTCTTAGATCCGGGGCTGCCAACGTTAGACAAATAGGTACAACGCTTATCAACTGCCCAAAGTTAATTTCAAGAATTGTCAAGAGATAATTATGGATGGTCAAACCATTCAGTGCCCAGTGCCCAACTCTCACTGGATGACTTTCAAAATATAAGAAAATAGGGGAGCAATATAGAAGTATAGATATAGTACGATATAGTATGTAGATAGAAGTAATTAATTTATTATTGATCGAGCGAAGCGAGATCTCTAAATCAACTTAGGCAAATCGGCGTTGTATGTATGTATGTTTGTTTGTGCGAGGATAACTTTCGAAGCGTTGATCCGATCATCGTGAAATTTGATACATAGTGATGGCACAATTTTGGTGTGACTAAATGAGCTAAACATTTTAGGGGGTTGTTGAGATATTGGGGTTCAAGACGGGTAAAAAAAAATTAAAATGAGACTATTAGGTCAAATTGGATGTCAAATACAAGGTATTCATTAGTACATTTAGACTCCGTTTCTATTTTTAGTAAAGTCTTTATAGGTTTTAAATTATTAGTCAAAACAAAAACTGAACTTTGACAAAACTCACAGGGTACACCAGTGACCTCACAGTGCTGTAATTTGGTATACGTATAGCTTAAGTGACAAAAATATAGGCAATAGTCTGAAATCCAGAATAACTGCCATTTGTACCTCAAAAATGAGTAACCAAATAACATGAACTGCCGTTACCTGTAATTTGAATGAAACTCTAGGCCAAGTAATCTGGTTGTATATTTCGTGACACTATTTTGATAGTTAAGGATTACAAATAATATTTTTTTGTTTTAATCGGAGACTCGCGAGATCTCAGTTCGGGGCGAATCACTAGTTTAATTAACTTTACAAGCTCATTCAAATGCATTTGAGCACGGCAGATAAAGTTGATACTTTAAAAACTCAAACGAGTTTGTGTATGCATTGGAATTTCTAAAAACAAGAATCGCGCGTTTTGGGCTTGAGAAGGAAAAAACAAGGAAAAAAAGCATCATTAATTTTCTTACTGCCAATAACATGGCGTTAATAAAAACACTGAGATAACGATTTACCTTGCGGGCAGGTAGTAGATACCTACAAATTTAATATATTCACTATTTTCCTCAAACTTAACTTGTTTGGCTTATCTACTACAAGGCAAGCCTAATAACAAACTATCTTACATTTAGGTCACCTATACAGAGTTTGCATATTTGCTATCAGCAGCCGGACAAGTGACGATTTTTTTGTCTATTTCGCTGTTGACCTGTTGTTGATTGACTGACCGTTGTTGCAGCTGAATCGAACTGTTAGCTGACGCAAAGAGCGCTCAACCCAGTAAGTTTTTATGCAACTATCGCAAGGAAACTTAGAGTTTATATGTGAGTTTTCTCTGTTCAGCGTATATGACTCGGATATCGGTGATATCGATCAAATTTAATAATATAGGGTGTCCCAACAAGAGCACCGGATGTAATTTTGCCGCTATTTTATTAATACGAGTTGTACGGTGATTTTTTTTGACAGTTGTCACGTACAGACCACGCGATTTAAGAATATGGAGAAGTATTCAAACAAACAACGTTTAATTATTGTAAAAACACATAACAAAAATGGTGAAAGTTTTGCGAAAACAGTTCGCCAATTACGTCAAGTTTTCGATCGCAATAATGCGCCAAACGAATCGAAAGTGCGGCGTTTAATTAGGTACAAAGAGACCAAATTTACGCTGATGGGTCAGAAGACGATTGTTCGTCGTCGTCATTGTCGGCCACTCGAAAATATAGCCACAGTAAGGGAATCTGTGGCCGATAATCCAGGAACTTTCATCCGGCATCGTGGTCAAAGCACTACGAATTTCGGTAAAAGATCTGCATTTACACGCGTACAAGGTTCAATTGGTGCAAGAAATCAAGCCAAGAGACCATGCGCAGCGCCGTGAATTAGCTAAGTTGAGAACTCCTCTTTTTCTTTGAAGTGGGTTAAAAATTGAACTGGCCACATGAATACGCTATAGCGAAAAACAATTACCATGACAAATCCTTATTCTATTTAAAAATGGGAACAGGCCGCAGTCCGGTTGTAAAAAAATCAATCAAAAGGCAATGGAAACCGGGTACACAAATTTTCTTCATAGCAACAAGCTGTTATAAAGAAGACTTATTTAATTTCCTCGGGTGTAAGCGATCAATAACACCCTCGACTCATAAGCGTCCTCGCTCAGATTCGATCGCTCGTTCTCCAAAATATCGTAATCGCTTACCCTAGTATAATATTAAACTATATTTAGAAATTGTATTTCATATTCATTAAATCCTGCTCTCCAATCAAAACGATGTCTTGTCCAAACAGATCACAGTATTTACTTACATGATTCGAGCTCAGTTCCATGTTGGCACAACCTCCTTCCCCGGTGTCTGCACTTCTATCAATTAAGTATCGCAACTCGTCTCAGCCTTGTAGTGTACACTTCGGGGCACAGAAAGTATACCAACGTACCATCACACTAATATTATAAATGAATGAATGAATGAAAATTCTTTATTATACCTTACAAGCTAAACAAAACAGATATAAAAATAAAAATAAAACAAATAAATGTAAGTATAATGGGCGGTCTTATCGCTTAACAAAGCGATCTCTTCCAGACAACCTTTGGATGGAGAGGATCATTGCATAATGGAAGATTGGCTGAGGTGTAAAAAGAATAAACTTAATAATAGAAAAAGAAAAATTACTAAAATATATATAAATGTGAAAGTTTTAATCTTTGTTTGTTTGTAACTCAATCACGTGGTAACAGCTGAACCGATTTCGATAAAATTTTGTACGTACATACGTAGATTATAACCTGGGTTAACACATAGGCTACTTTTTATTCCATAAATCAGGTCCCAGGTGATAAAAATGGGGTGTCAATTTGCAACAGCAAGTTTAGCTTTATTTCTAGGTTACCTACATATTTAGTATATAATGTAACGCGTACGAAGTTGCAGGCAACAGCTAGTTTTAAATATTGGTGGGGTTTTCACGGTCATGTTTTTGTAACTGCTAACAGATGGCGTTGTTCTGTCATAAGTTGACTATCAAAGGAAAGTGAATTGCTAATGTCAATTGCCGTGTCAACATTATTTCCCGAGGATCTTGCAATAAAAAACAAACATTTGTGTTTGTTTAACTGACGAAGTGAGATTGTTTTAAACAAATTTTGATATTGTGTGTTTGAGATTTTCGTATTTAAACCATTTTTTTAGCGGCTCATCTCCAGACAGCGCTGTCTATTACGCTAGTTGGAACTAGTTTATTCTTTTTAAATCGAAAATCAATAGCTCTCATTTCCATATCAACACAATTTTCCGAGGAACTTTTATTTAATAAATAAACATTTAATTTTGTGTCTGTGTGTAAAGTGAGATTGGTTTAGACAAATTTTGACATCGAGTCTCTGAGATTTTTGGAATCGAAAACACTTTTTTTTGGCGTCTTATGTCCAGACAGAGCCGTCTATTACGCTAGTTGGAACTATTATCATTATTCATTTTCTGAGAGATGATTATCTTAATCAGACAGAGATAACGAGAATTAACATCTTCATGTGGATATAGTATTGTATGACAATGTTTACGCGAATTCTTTAGAAATGCACTGAAGTGTACATTATGGACGGCAATGTGCGTATCATTTCGGTGTATTATCTCGACAAACTCATCATTGCGTTATCATTTACATTTGCTTTAATAAAAACGTGCCAAACAGGTAAACACAATGCAGTGTCTTCTATTTGACAGCAGAATTAACACATGATAATTCTGCTGCCAATTTCTTAAACAACAGCCACTAGTGTTGCCAGGTCCAGTGTGCCAAATTTCGGAACAGAAGGTTAAAATAATTGTGATTTTGGTTCTCAAATCGGGACAGCTACAATGCCTACAAAAACAGGTTTTTTGTGAATCATCATTTACTTTTATCTGCTTTCTGTTTTTTAATAGTCATGTAAATAATTGTATACCTATTAGTCCTGTTAATATAGGGTGTTTGTAATATACTGACGATATTCAAGTGACGGTTTCTCAAAACATAAAATAGGACTTCTCGTAAAAGAAACTACTAGTTATATTATCAAATTTTAAAGAAAATCGACTAAGTGGTGATTAATTCGATATAAAAATTACTGCCTATTCTTGCAATCGACATCCAAAAATAAAGGCCGTACTCCACAAAAGCGTTGATTTGCTATTTATGTCCTCGCGCTGATGGCTAATATGGTTGCAAAATAGTATTTATTCTAATTAATTACCTTGAGTTTTTTTTAAATTTTCAGTCTTCCTTAATTTCAAGTGCCCTAAAATATCCATGAAACAGTCTGTCTATAATAGGTTAACAAATCATATTCATTAATCATGTAAGTAGGTACCTGTTAAACTAACTAATGGCGGATTCCTATATCCATCGGTAACCCGCTACGACTCATTTCTCCTTGAAAACGTGTAAAAAGTTTGCCACTAGTTTGACACATTTTCAAAGAGATACGAGTCGTAGTCGGTTACCGACGGATATAGGAACCCGCCTAAGCAACATCGGCACAAAGGCACCACCGATTTACGTTACAATACAATATAAATGTGTTTTAAATTAATGTTGTGAATGCGGTGACAGACTGTGTATAGAAATAGAAATAATAGAAATATAAATATATTTATTGTGTTTTAAATTACATAGATGAGTTGTGTCCCTGTTTCCCAGAAAAGCGTAAGCTGTGGCCTAGGAAACAGTTCACTCCTGAATGACATGCTATAAATATTACAGTCTAGTACATGAAAACGAAATAACAAAACAATCAAGGAAATGTGATGTCGGAGCGCACATGCTTACATGTATGCGAATGCACCAGTGTATAAGTGAGTATATGCGTGGGTCATGTGCGTGTGTATGTGGGTGTTTTGTTTACGTGCGTGTTTTTTGTAAGGGTGGGTTTGTTTGTGTGTATATGTGTGTGTGTGTGTGTGTGTGTCTGTGTGTATGTGTGTGTATGTGTGTGTGCGTATGTTCAAGTTTATTTGAGTAAGTCTTCTATACCTGCGTAATCAAATGTATATAAACATTGCGTTAATATGCCTTTTAATTGGTGATTACTATATTTAAATATATTAAGTTTAGAATCAAGCTTTGACATATACCTATAGATAGTAATAATAAACATTTAATTATTTCCAGTTATTTGATTAGAGTAATTTGACAATCAAAATGTTTTGTAGGATTTGAATGTTTCTAGTTTTATTTCAATTTATTAAAACCTTCATTAGTTTTCTAAAATTCAAATCTAAATATGTTTTTTTTACTTCATTGTACACAAATAGATCACAGACAAAAACAGCTTACAAATTGGAATGTACAAAGGCGAGCTTAACCCTAATATGGATTTTCTTCAAGCAAATCTTTGAAGTTAGATCGTCAATTTTTGAGTTATTTAAATATTAATCCGAAAATAATAAATGAATGTAAGAAGGTGGTGGCAATGGCAACACAACTCGATTGTTTATGTAGGTACATTTCAATTTTTAGATGCGAGGGTAGTCATCGCTGGCTAAAATTAGATCTTGAATTTATCAACTTGCGGTTTTCTTTGCCACTTATATCAAGTTATTTTGCTTCTCCTAAATTCCGTTACGAATTTACCGTTCTCAAAATGTGGTGTAAAATTTGGAATTATATTTTTTTATTACACATGCGATTTGAACTAGTTACTTTCATAACCTTAATAATCTTTGGATTCATAAGTAAGATACATAAGTCATATACATATTTAATATTATTTTAGAAAAGTATGTTTATAAAATTTATATCTACTTTTTAATAAAACTGCACACACCTTTTATTTACTCATTTCTTTATTTATTTTTTATTTTACTTCGTTGCTGCTGCACTACCTTTTGCTCCTGGTTTCAGCTGAAAATCAGCGTTGGATGCAAAACATCCAACAGTATGCTGAGCTGAACGCCATTTTGGTACGCAGACACATGAGTCGAATTGTTTTATTGGATTCAATTGTATCTACTGTTCCTTAATTGTTTCATGTGTCATTTTGTGTGTACCAAATAAATTATTATTCTATTCTATTCTATTCTAAAACCTCACTCCTTCGCAAGTTAAAGGGCCTTCCAGAAATGCGTTAAATAACATCAATTGAGACAGACCCTAATGCAATTCGTGGGTTATTTCCACGAGCGAATCAATAAGCTCCATATTAGCAGCCGGTTGAAACTTTACACTAAACGACCAAGCTATGGAGTACAGGAGTATGCGTATAAACAATTATGAAGTTTGAACTAACAATTTTTCAGTCACACAGTGTCACAGTGAACTATTCCGAAAATAAATCGGAAAATGAAGTTTTTTTCTTGTCATGGTTGACTGGTAAAAGTATTATTAACGTTAAGTCCACTTGTACATTTTTCTGTTTGCGCCATAAAGAATTAAAACAAACAAAGTAGGTACCTACATCATTCATATCCTAATTGATCGAGAGAAACCAGTTAACATGAACTCCCGTTACCTGTAATTTGAATGAAACTGTAGGTTAAGTAATTTGGTTATTTATTTCGTGGCGTCAAAGATTACGAATAATATATTTTTGTTTTTATGCGAGGCTCGCGAAATTTCACTAAACGGCTGAACGGATCGTAATAAAATTTGGCAAGAAAAAAGATTATTTCCTAGGGAAGGACATACGCTACTTTTTAATCACCTGCGCAAAAGGAGGGTAACGTTTTTATTGATAAACCAAGCGTGCAAAGCCGCGGGCGGGTCAGCTAGTACCTAATATACCTATATTTTTGCCACCAAGCAGCATTGTTGTGTTGCGTTTTGAAGGTTATAAGTGAAATTATAGGCATATGAGGCTTAACATCTGTATAGTAAACCAAAACTTAAGTATAAATAAAACAAATAAATAAATGTCGCTGGACATTTCACACAGCGCTATCTAGCCCCAGACTAAGCAGAGTTTGTACTATGGGAACCAGATAGTTGATACAATACTTATATACTTTTTTTTTGTAAATACATACTTATAATATATAGAAAAACACCCAGACACAGAACAAATATCTGTAGATCATGCAAACATTTGTTCCGCGGCGGGAATCGAACCCGCTACCTCCTGCGTCTCAGCCGGCTATACGCCCACTGCGCCACGGAGGCAGTATTAACAAATGTTTTCATTCATAAAGTTGTGTTTACGTCAATTTAAAATTTAAATGAATGAAAAAAACATGCAGTTTTATTTATAGACGAACACAATATGGACATATGTGTGATATGTACATTGAAATTTTATATGTACATATTGTGCTCGTCTTTATATAAAACTGCATGTAATAATAGCCAATACCTAGCCACCTAGCCTAGCCCTAGATTAATGTAGTAATATAGTTTTTGCTGCATTTGCAATGCATTTCTTAGAGTTTAATCTATGCTAACACTGCAGTCTCAGAATCGACCGCCCTGTTCGCGCTCTCTACTTTTATTATTCACTAGCTTCTGCCCGCGGCTTCGCACACGTAGTTTGTCAATAAAAGTATCCAATGTTTTAATCCAGGTTATGTATATATATATCGCAAGCATTTTGTGTGAATCCGCCATTTACATACGGCGTCGTCAGTTTAAAAACGCTCGCTGTTAAGTAATATTTAATTGTTTTAATTTCAACGTTGGTTGTAGTTTTCGGGTGACCATGAAGAAAACAGAATTTGGACAAATCAGACTTTATTTTAAATAAATACATATATTATATATTTTAACTTAGCGGCAGCAGACACACCGTATGACAAGTAGGTCGTTAGGTTTTGTTTTAAAATAAATAAACAAGTACTAGGTATTATTGACCCATAATACATAATATGACTTTATTTTAAATAAATATATTATATAATATATTTTAACGTAGCGGCAGCAGACACACCGTCGTTAGGTTTTGTTTTTTAAATAAATAATTAAATTATGTATTATTGACTAATATAACATAACATACTTTATTTTAAATGAATATATATATATATATATATATATATATATATATATATATATATATATATATTATATTTTAACGTAGCGGCACCAGACACACAGTACGACAGTAGGTAATTAGGTTTTGTTTTATAAAAAAATAAAAAAGTATTATGTATTATTGACCAATAATACTGTGCAGGGGTCCTCCGAGAACCAGATTCTATGGACACCTTAGTATTTTTTAAGTGCCGGATAACCTCAAAAATCTTCTCAATTCCATTTGTCGCGGCATTATGTAGATGGCGTTTAAATTGTCAATCAAATGTTTAGGCATAATATAATATTGACACGGCAATATACATTTTGCCTTTGGCATATTACATAACAGCGAGCGTTTCTAAACTGACGAAGCCCTATGTAAACGGCGGATTCAGACAAAATGCCTGCGGCATAGGTATATACCAAACGACGTGATTGAGTTACAAACAAATAAACAAACATCCAAACTTTCGCATCACACTAATATTATAAATACGAAAGTTTGGATGTTTGTTTATTTATTTATTTGTTTGTTACACAATCACGTCGTAACAGCTTAACCGATTTCGATGAAATTAAGTATGTACGTAGATTATAACCTGGATTAACGCATAGGCTAGTTTTTATCACATAAATCAGCTCCCATGGCGAAATTAGCTTTATTTGTAGGTTACCTACACATTTAGTAGTGTAACACGTATGAAGTCACGGGCAACAGCTAGTTTACCTATAATATTAGTGTGATTATTAAATCACCTCCAAATCGGTGCAGAAGTAATCACTAGGTTTTATCCGATATTGCTTGATATTAATTGATTCATTTGACATTGTTTTTTTCGGTGTTTTTAATGTTGATTGGTAATATTTGTTTTATTTTTGGTTGACATTCTTTGTGACATTATATTAACTTAATTAGTCCCAATACCTGTCTGTTTAAGCTACTATAATGTTAGTTTTTTATTACAATTGTGATTGATAAATTTTCCTTTCTTCGGTGAATGGCGGATTCTGGAAATGGCAGATTCTGGCAATAGCAGATTCTTAAAACGGCAGATGTTATACAGTCAGCAATAAAATAGGTTGGAAATGGTAGGTACCAAGTATGCGTAATAGAACTAGAAAAATATCAGTAGATTGAAAAAATTATACAATATGCATTACAAAGCGAAATTTCAAGAATAAAGTGTTTAAAAAGATTATGTCGTGTAATCTAAGTAAATAATTAAGTTATATTTTATAGAATACGCGTAAATGTAAAAGTAATGTTTGTTTTTTTTTTAATATAAAAGGTACGTATGTTTTGTTAAAAAATGTATGAGTTATGTTTGTTTTGTTAAAAAATAAAAGTTTGTTGTACGAGGCATGCCTTTTAAGTTCTGTCGTTTCCATATTTTCCGGCAATTTTGAATTTGGAACTGTTCTATATTTGAATGTGTTTACATTTTGAATCTCAAAACAGTTGAAAGTATTAGGATTAATGCTATTGTTTAGTCACAGTTTCGATTTGAATCTGTCAGGTCACGTACGAAAATGAATCTAAGGAAAATGTTCGTGCAATAATTTTCTACAACTTTAGAAGAGGCCTGACACGGCTTCAGTGTTTAGAAGAGCTAACATCTGTGTTCAGTGATGTAGCCCCATGTCTGCGGACTGTCGAACGCTGGTATTTAGAATTCCAGCGTGGACATACTAGTGTTAGTGACAGATTTCGCGAAGGACGCCCAAAATCCGCCTTCACTGAAGATAACATCATTGCTGTGAGACAACTAATTCTCGAAGATCGTCATGTGACGTATCGAGAGATAGAGGCTCTATTAGGCATCTCAGGGACAACCATTCAGAAGATCTTGCATGAAGCGCTTGGTGTGAGAAAGCTAGTTTGCCGTTGGATACCGCATCTGCTTTCCGACGATCACAAGGCGGCCCGCGTCAGATGGTGTAAGAAAACTCTGCAAAGGTTCAACTGAGGGGAGTCAAATCACGTCTACGACATCATAAGTGGTGACGAATCTTGGATCTATGCCTACGATCCTGATTCCAAACAACAATCTACAATCTGGGTCTTTCAAGACGAGCCAAAGCCGACTAAAGTTGTTAGTTCTCGAAGCACTTCAAAGAAGATGGTGGCCACGTTCGTTGGAAAAACCGGCCATGTTGCGACTATTGCACTTGAAGATCGTAGAACGGTTAACGCAGAGTGGTATACTACAGTTTGTTTACCACAAGTCATCGCCGAACTTCGAAAATCTAACTCAAAGCGACGCATCATCCTGCACCACGACAACGCAAGCTCACACAGCGCTCGTCAAACGATTGAGTATTTGAAGCAGGAAAAAGTAGAAATTCTTGACCATCCTCCATACAGTCCTGACCTAAGCCCTAACGATTTCTTTACATTTCCTAAAATTAAGAAAAGTCTTCGTGGTCAAAGGTTCCAGTCCGGTGAAGAAGCTGTCGACGCTTTCAAGTCAGCCATTTTGAACACCCCCATTTTAGAGTGGAATAAATGTTATAATAACTGGTTTGAGCGAATGGAAAAGTGTATTAAGCTACGCGGTGAATAATTTGAAAAACAATAAAAAGTACTATAAGGTTCTAGTTGTGTTTTTTTCTTCAAACGACAAAACTTAAAAGGCATGCCTCGTAAGTAGGTAAGTAGTTATGTTAATATATCTATTAAACTCAAAATAAACTGTCAAGAACGGAATAATACTTATAACTGAACTGTACATCTGCCGTTTCAAGAATCCGCCATTGCCAGAATCTGCCATTTAAATAATCTGCCATTTCCAGAATCCGCCATTCACCGAAAAAAGGTAAATTCTAATTAGTACGTAACTCTGTGTCCTTTAATGTACTTGCAGTGGAAAATAAATGAAATGAAATACGTTCCCAAATTAATAAATAATAAATGCCTAATAAATAAATTAAATTAATTTAAATTAAATTAAGTTGATTAATGGAAGGAAGCGTGCATCATCCACGTTCCTAAGGTGCGTAACTTAAGTGGCAATTCTTTGTTATAGGCGATGGTGGGCAATTTGCTTTTCCCATCACCATCTTGTATAAAAAACTTCCATAGCTAGGTTATCGGTACTCTAAGTCGTAAGTACTTGCGTCAAACGAGCCAATCACGTTGATTCGACTAGTGTACAAAGTTCATCGGTATAATATTGCTCCATTGGTGCCAGATATTTTGCGAGTTATTGAACAACTTTAATCAAACTGAACACATTGTATGTTATCACGTTTTTATTACCATCGCCTATACTATAAAATATGATTGCCTGGTAGTCCACACTCTTTAGTAACGTGCCCTACGATACCTTGCGTCCGTCAAATTGAGGCATACAAGTATAAAGCTTCATGTGCCTGTCATTCAGCGTTACCAGGCTTCCCGATTTTTAAATCAAAACTAAATGTCCCGTGCGTGCAGCGTGCTGAAGAAATTTTGAAAGAAGTTAAATCTTCACAGAAATATCATTAATAAGTACTTTTTATAAATAAATTATTCTCATATTGTAAGTTACAATTTGTAACGCTCACTTCTCAGACTTCTCAGTTTGAAACACCACATTTTTCTAATAAATAAACGTATTTATTTGAATTTTGGTTTTTATTATTTTTATTTAGGAGACGTAGAAAACACAACTACCTAAAGATAAGGTAAACCTGATTTAAAATATCATATTTTTATTAAAATACTTTTCCTATGACTATTTTCGCTATCTATTGTCACGTAAACGTAATTTAAAACTCAAATAAAAAGATAAATATTCAAAAACTTCTAATTATATACGGCTTTCGACGAAATAATCCCGCTTTTTTCACTCAAACAGTTTCAAAATCCTCACATGACAAAAAAAAAACCTAGCAACACTGCTGTCATTTCACCAGCAACCACCCCCTTCAAACCAATCCTCCGTCGTCCGAGACACGTTCTCGGAGACCCGGATGACGAAATCACTTCCGCTAACGCGGAAGCGATCTCTAAGTCATCTACATCAGACAGAGCAAACACTTTACAGATACACCGACCTCGCCGGCGAGGTCGACGAGTCCCTTCAGTCGCCGCCTATACGAAGTACAGATATGTACCCGGGCGTTTCTCTCCTATCCCCAACCGGGCAACTGCCCAAGCCGAGGCCCGTACCTAAGTGGTGCCCTTGCGCTAGTTGCCTCTTCAAACAACTTACTGGGCTGAGCGCCATCTGCGCTTGCCAAAAGTAAAAAACCCCCTTCAAACCGAAACACAGAAATGCTGCTTGGCGGCAGATATAGCTATGGTTGTAGTACTTCCTGGGGCGAGCGCTTTCACATGGATCTCTACCACTCTTAGCTATAGATGGATTTTTTTCTCCACTTTTCCCTACTGGTGGGGATACTTTTCCACTTTTTTCTACTAGGGAAATAACTACGTACTACAAGTAATAGATGCATGAATTTTGCAGACAACATCTAAATCTATTTATTGATCGAGCGAAGCGAGGTCTCCAAACCAACTTGGGCTAATCGGCGTTGTATGTATGTATGTTTATCCGAGGATACTTTCGAAGCGTTTATCCAATCATCGTGAAATTTCGTATATAGGTAGGTAGTGATGGCAAAATTGAGCTAAATAGGGGGGGAGGGGGTAGTTGAGATATTGGGGTTCAAGAGGGGTAAAAAAAAAAACAAAATGGGACTATCTGGTCAAGTGGTACATTTAATAAAAGGTTTTTATGTGTACATTTTGACGCCGTTTTTATTTTTAGTTTAAACTTTGTAGTTTTTAAGTTATTAGCCATAATAAAACTGAACTTTGACAAAATTCACAGGGTAGACCAGTTAGCCCACAGTACTGAAATTTAGTATGCGTGTACTTTAGTGACACATAGGCATAGGGACATAGGAAAAGTGTTTTTGTTTTTAAAAGATCATAAATCTTATGAGCATATTACAGCTAAACACAGTTTAGTGTAATAATATCTTGATTTGGAATAACTCAGCAGGCACCTTTATAAGTTTTTTGATAAAATTACTATTTTATCAAGGGAGGGAAAAGTCGGAAATCCAGAATAACTGCAATTTCTACCCAAAAAACGAGTAAACAATTTACATGAACTCCCGTTACCCGTAATTTGAATGAAATTGTAGGTCAAGTTAGATGGTTATCCATTTCGACACATTACAAATAATATTTTTTTGCTTTTATGAGAGACTCGCGAGATCTCAGTTTGGAGAGAACAATTAGTAATAATATAGGTACGTTGGTCCGTTTATTTTTATCCAAACAAACAACGCACAGCGCAACATTTCTATAATTCGGTAACTTCCCGTAGCGGCCCTTCCGATCCCTTCTGGGACAGTTACCGGCCTAATGATAATTGCTGTCCAACGACTTTCTGACAGCCTTAAAGCTTACTCTGGGAAAACGATCTTGACTTTGGCTCTTATCGAAGTACTTTAAAATCTTCGATCTAAGGAGCTTTACACACCGCATGTGGTTTGGAGCATTAGAGCGATGGGGGCGACATGCGGTTCCTGCAACTTTTGTATGGATGTTTAAATGAGAGCACAGTATATTGAGCTCGTATGCCTGTTGAAATTTAAAAGCAACTAGAGATGTGCCGACTTTGAATGAATGAATGAAAATACTTTATTGTACACTACACAAGAAATAAACATAAAAATAAAAATTCACAAAGCAGTAAGTACAATCGACGGTCATATCGCTTAGAAGCGGTTTCTTCGTGAGAACTTTTGGATGGAGAGGATTTTTGTAAAATTACAATAATGGAGGGCGGTGTACATTAACAAAACAATAATTAAATGTGAGGAGAGCGCTGATCACTTACAATAAAATAATATAGTTATGTAAATACACCTACATTGACAATAATATACCTACAATGAATAAAATTAGACTTTGGTGCGCAAAGTGAGCATATTATCATCATCATCCACAGCCCCACTTCACCCACTGCTGGGTATAAGCCTCCCCAAGTTTGTGCCATCCGCCACGATCCTGCACTAGTCTCACCCATTGACGGCCCGCGACTAACGATGTCGTCCAACCATCTCGCTCCCGGACGTCCTACCCTTCTACAGCCATTCCTCGGCCACCATTTAGTCACTGCCCTGCTCCACCTGTTATCACCACGTCTTGCCAAGTATCCTGCCTAAGGCCATTTGAGTTCCATAACTCGATTCCCAACGTCATGAGTTTGATCCTGAGCATGATGCGTACCATGCTCAGGATCAAACTCATGACCTCTATGATTCTCTGTGCAACTCTTAACCTGTTATATAGTAAGCATATAATTAATTTAAATAATGCGTAAGCAACAGTTTCTAATGGTCTTTTGTGCGTGTGTGACACATTAACCGTTAAAGAACATACCATTAAAATATTTTTCATTTTAATTAATTAATCATTTATTTCGATCAACTTATTAATAGGATCATATGTAAAATTGTGTTAGTATAATCAAAATTCCTTAATAAACGAATGTTAGTAGGTATATCTAATGAACTACAACTAATCTATCTATTTTTGTTTGCCAATGTACCATGCTATGATTCATATACCGTCAATCAAACTTACTTACAAACACGCATAGGATGCCACTAGAGCTAGCCCAAATTAAACAATTTAAATATGAGCTCAGTAAAAGCCAGCTAAGCAAAAAAACTTGTAATGTTTAAAATTTGAGAGTACCCAAGAGTTGTCAATGTATTAAATTTTGGGAACAAAGCAAGCCTCTAAATAATATGCTATATTACTCCTGGAACCAATTTTACTAAGTTTACAGAATTAAAAGAGCTGCTTGCCACCTGGCGCTGTATAAATCATCATAGTAATTTCAAAAAGACCATAAAACATACAAAATTTGACCCAAAATTAATATCGCTTTTATAACTCAGGTAGGCTTTTTCAAGTCAAGAATAAGGCTATTCACGTGAAAAGCCCAAGTTTAGCTAACATTTATCTGTCCCAATTCTTGGCACTGTCGTTTCCTTCAAATGGCGGCTAATAATAATATAATTACATTACTTTTTACAACTTATTTTTGTACAAGACTTCTACCATTATTGTAAGTATCGAAACTTTGTTATGGATTTTATGTGGGCATGGCAGATGTTAGATTTTACATGTTTAAAACCTCTCTACAAGAAAAAGAGCTTACGCTTGTCACAAATTATTAATTTTAAGTTTTCAATCGAAAAAATAGTGAATAATAATAATTCGTCATTTATTAATAGAAATGAAGAATAAATAAATAAATATCGCTGGACATTTCACACAGCGCTATCTAGCCCCAAACTAAGCAGAGCTTGTACTATGGGGACCAGATAACTGATAGAATACTTATATACTTCTTTTTTTGTAAATACATACTTATAACATATAGAAAAACACCCAGCCAAGGAAGAAATATCTGTAGATCATGCAAACATTTGTCCCGCGGCGGGAATCGAACCCGCTACCTCCTGCGTCTCAGCCGGCTATACGCCCACTGCACCACGGAGGCAGTCACAAATGGAGAGAATGTTATGTTATATACCTATATTATAAGATGTCCGTACTACCCCCGACATATAAATAAATCACGTAATAAATTTTCATTTTAAAGCTGTAGGTAATCCCTTCACCAAAAAGGAAGTGTTGATAATCTTTAGATCAGCTGACCCACTTCATCACACATAGCTACACCAGCTTCCAATTAAATAAATTCGGCCAAGTGCGAGTCGGACTCGCACATGAAGGGTTCCGTACCTTTATCTATAATAAATATTTTCTTTTATTTAATTTCACACTGTAACAAAACCTGACCTCCCTATATAAAATAGAAGTCTACCTGAGTCTATAGTCTAGAGCTTAAAGCTATCTTGAATCGAAAATAATCCTATCTGTGATTTTGGCCATCCTAAGTGTGATCGTCTAGAATTGAATTTATTCTACGTTGTGTAAATGATTTGGAGAAATAAATGAAATAGTAATACTGATGTAATTTGGCTTTAATAAATGACACAAATAAAATAACACGAATTAAATGTTATTTGTGAATTGAATTTAAATATCACCAGAGTGCTAATATTCATTTAAAATATAATGGATTTAATTAGGACAAGACTTCAATGGATTAATAATTCTAAATTAGTACTGTTCTTAATATTATCTTAAAACTAAGCCCGGGAATAAGGTCTCGAAATAGCTGAAAAGAAAAGGTTTATGTTAGTTTGTGTAAGTAGTAATTATAATATTTTGATTTATTTGGTGAAGGGCCAAATAGTGTAGGGCGATGTATGGCTAGAAATGTCTTGTTCTAGGAGAGAACTTAGGGATGGGGAAAATTTCTAGTCTTGCGAAGCAGGAGGGATCAGGTAAGGAAATGGGAAAGGCGCCTATTTACCCTCAAACCCCCAATATGTTGAAATCCTATTGATTTCAGACATATTTCTAACATAGATTTATTAAATTCAGAGGAATACTCAAGATAAATCTAGAATATTACAATGAATTAAATAGATCTCTAGCTAAGCTACCCCATGATAACTAAACTAGCTAAGCTACGTGATTTAATAAAAAGCAGTATCAAACATCCCGGACAGAGGTCGAGCGTACGGGTTGGAGGGGGTCAGACACAGGCCTCGTCTTACAGAACCTGATAGACAATTTATGGCGGGGCTTCGCCCCTCCGCGGACGGCAACCACGTGACCCAGGAGTTTCCACTAAATTTTATTAGATCGATTGATTTCAGAGTATAAAGTAGATGAATTGAAATGTGTTCGCAATATAGTCCCTTGTTGAATAAAATAATAGGACTATCACGAAATAATTATAGGAACATGGAAGGAAGTTTGATTGGTTATGACGGCAAAAGCGACTCCTTCTCGGCTAAGCTGTGAATGACTATAAAAAATACCATGCATAAATTGGTTAGACAAGTTTCACGTTCGAACCGCTTCCGTCGTACAATCTATTTGGGAGAATTTGATAATTATCGCAATACTTAGTACTAAACATAGACTACATTTTTATCATTATAATAAGTCTGTATGAACCTGTGAATGCTGAAAAATAAGGTTAAAACCACATCTCCTAGTTTAACCGAAAATGAATTAAATATATCTAACGTGTTCATCAACAGCACTTCTGCATAAATACGCCTCGCATATAAATATCTATTCTCTGCTTATTTCACGAATTTTAAATTCGTAAATACCTAAGTACCTAAAATATTGCAATTCTATACCCCTACAATTAGATACGTTACCAATATACACACTGAATTTAATGTAAATAATAACAGCAAGTCTAACTTGATACAATTAACTCTAATTCAACACTGATTCTACTAGGATTATCAAATCTCACGATATCCGCCTTCCCCCTGAAACCTCTCGACCACCTTCGGACTCGACCCCTGACCGTCTGTCCAGAGTGATCTCGCATTTCCAATCTCTTCTGAAAAATCCCTACTCAGAATTTAAGGTGGTCACGCCTCTATTTCTACAAACAACCAATAAATATTCAATATTTTGAAATTCGTTAAAAGGTGTGTTTTTCCCACGTTAGCACAGACGTACAAAAAAGTTAAGTGTTAGAATTTCTAGAAGAGAGGCGCCCACTTGTTTCAAACCCATTTTAGCTAAAATTTATTGACTGACATCATTAAAAAAATACTAATTTATTGCGTTGAGAATTTTAAAAGCATTCTCTAATTTCTATCTTCAAGTGTTTTCGTTTTAAAATAAAAAAACACGTACATCTCAGCCTTTCAGCGAGTACAGAAAGAACTATATTCTCAACTTGTATTTTTAATCATTCTAAAGAATTAAGTTCACAAGTCCTCTCTCAAGTGTAATACTTAATCGTTATCAGATGTTACTTAAAATATTAGCAAGCCAATAATTTACCGCGTATTAAATCAGGCCTCAAATAAAAGTTCGTTACAACACAATAGCACAATTTTATTTATTTACCTTATTTGAGGTTGGTGCCCATACAACGCAGAGGACTATCTTAATCGGCGTCAACTATGTATGTATGGGGACAGCCTTTGATTTTCAACTTTTTTTATTTGCTTTTTACCTTGCTTTTTGCCCAATTTCGTGGTTCTAGATCAACGGGAATTAATTCTACGTCAGTATTCAGTATTTTATTGCGTTCATATAAAGTCTACGTCTACTATTATTTATATAGGTTTTCGACCCAAAACCTATAGGGTACTTCCAGTTGACTTATAATTCTCAATTTTGGTTAAAAGCATGGTCTTATAGCACAAGTAAAGGGAAAATTCCGAAAAATAAAATAAAGTTGAAAATTAAGCTAAATTTTGGTACTTCTAAGTTTTCGCGAAAATCTAAATTTGCCCATATCTTTTTATCGTGTTTACTCAAGACCTTGAATTGTATACACCTAGTAAGGACTATAAACCTTAATATCTGGTATAAATTTCAACTTGCCACCCGTTCCTGAGAAAATCAGTGGTGACACACGGACAGACGGACAAGAGAGTAATCTTATAAGGATTCTTTTTTACCTTTTGAGGTACGGAACCCTTAAAAACCACGAACGAATCGGTCCATTCGTTTGGGAACAACGATATCACATACAGACAGACATACGTGTTAAACTTATAACATACCTCGTTTTACGTTGAGGGTTAAAATAGGTTATGGTAAGTATTTGCAACATTAGCGCGTACATAAATAGACTGTTGAGAAAAATAGAAGACATTATGTCTGGCAAAATTAATCGTAGATTTGCGATTAGCGTATATAAAACAGAAAATGATGATATACTAACCAACGCTCCTTTCATTTTTTTTAACTTACAAAATATTTGAAGGAACATGTGGAGACCTTTGCCCAGCAGTGGGAAAGTATAGGATAAGAAAAAAAAACCAGATATTTATTTGCATACACAAGTGTACAACAAGGTCTTGCGATGTGATGAACCGTGATTTTTCCATATAATTTATAGCTATTAGGCGAATAAAAGGCTTTAATGATTACAAGATTATATTTCAATTCTATTGAACACACTACCTTTAGCTTAATTGTTAATTAGACGTTAAGCTTCATTAGACATCGAACACGGAATAGAATGCAGCACAGCACAGCATTCCTCCAAATGCCATGATAAAACAGTTTTTGATTAATCCCCATCTAAAAGAAACAAGATGTTAAAAAATTAAATAATACAACCAGATATAGAGTAGTATATTGAGGTAAAAAATAAAACAATATTTTGTTGCAACAAGATGTGGCTACTATGAATTAACAAGAATTTGCCCACAGCTTCGTTCCTGTAGTACCCGGATTAAAAGTCACCTAGGTATCATTTTCATAATATACAACTATAAAAAGGAAAAATAACAAAATATCGGATTTTTTAAAATGTAAACACTTATTTAGATTGTAAAACATGATCTGCCTTTTGTTGATATACCCTGCCAGATGGGCTATACATCACGCATAATATAAGGGATTTTGTCGATGTCAACTAATTTCTCGTTTGCGCGATGCGATAGAGAAGTTTTTCGTACTTTAAATCCATTATTTTTGTTGTCATACAAACTGATGAGTTCAAAGGGATCCCTGATCAGGCTAGGGGATCCTGGTTGCCAAACTTCAAACAACATGTTGTAAGTTCACTCTGCGTCGTATCTCGGTATCTCGTCGTCAGACAGTACGATGACAAATACTCGCGCAGTAGTGTCAAAATTTGCTTTATGGTACTTATGAATGAACGAAAATAATTTATTGTACACCACAAAAGAAACAACAACAACCTTTGGATGGAGAGGATTTAGCACGGAAAGATATAAGAAGTTATATAATGTTTAGTATTCAGCTGATGAAACTTAATGTTCTTTTATAAAAATTAAGTGCAAGAAACTACGTTTAGTTGACACACACAGGAAAGCCCACAAAGTACATGAGCCACATGTTGCCAACGCCAACCAATCAGGCCATCTTTAATGTCACGCACGGTCACACGGCTGGATTTGCTGACGTTGAATTTATTTCATGGTAGATGTAAGCTATAAAGAGGGCAGTCGATTAAGTTGTCACATGTTTAAGACATTTTATAATTCAAAAATCAATTAAATTTTAACTTCAAATTCTCATGTATTTTTAAAAATATATCCACGGTTTCCCCGTACATAGTTAACAGTTGAATGAATGAATGAAAATACTTTATTGTAAAAGACAAAATAAACAACAACAACCTTTGGATAGAGAAGATTTAGCACGGGAAGATATAAACAGTTATACAGGGTGTTTGGCAATATACTGACGATATTCAAGTGACGGTTTCTCAAAACATAAAAAAAGACTTCTCGAAAAAAAACTACTAGTTAATTTTCAAATTATAAAGAAAAACGACTCAGTTTAGGTGATTAATTCGGTATAAAACTTACTGCCTACTCTTGCAATCGACATCCAAAATTAGGCCATAATCCACAAAAGCGTAGATTTGCTACTAGTACCTACCTACTATCGTAGATCTAGGCAGGCATGTATTTTTTGATACTTCTTTCAGAAATGGCTACGAGGTTTGGGGCAACAAGAGATATCTTGAGACGTCACCAATACAGTATCTGTGGTTAGATGGCAAGCATTATGCAATAGCACAACATAAGTTTAATAAAGTGTTTTTCACATCCAAAACATGCCAAAATAAATTTCACATTTCTATGGTAAACATTTCACAAATTTATTTATTAAGGTCATCAAAATAACCCCTTTCATTTTTGTGCGTATATTACTAAACACCCTACATACAGGGTGTGGTGTAATGAGTGGATAATAGGGTACCTGCGGGTAGGGGCCATTGTGGCGGTTCAGAAAAATAAAATAAAATGCTAGACTATAAGTTTATTTGATACGCAGAAAACACCACAAAGTACATAGAACACAGAAACACAAAAAGAAAAAGTAGATAGGTAGGCGAGTAACTACAATGGACATCCGTACTTTGTGGGATAAACGGGTCGTGTTTGCCTGGGTCTCCGCCTATTGCTGCCAAGCATCCGAGGATGGTAAGCGGCGCTGGTTTACAGGCGGGACCTATGTGTAGCATCAGGAAAGCAGATGTTTTTATTTAATTTAAATTGATGTTTAAAAATAAATAAATAAATAGATAAACAGGCATTTATAACAAAGCTTGAAACATCCGAAAATATTACACTGAACACTTGTACTAAAGTAAGTTTAGTGGGTTCACGGGTTCAGAGGCCAGCCGATTTATGTTTAGGTGGACATGAAAAAGCTCTGAAAGCTTTAGTTGGCTTAATATTACCCATCACTGGTATAAGGCTTTTCAACTTAGGCACTGAATACTTCAGTCATTCCGTTGAAGCCTTAATCAATCCTTTAGGCTATATTTAGCTCTGAAAAGAGCTTTGATTGGATTTCCATGGATAGCGTAACTAGTGTAGTTTGAAATTTTAGGGGTATTTTGGTATTACCTAACGGCTTTACTGAATGATCGGGAGAAATGACAGGCGAGATGCTTCTTCTGACTGCCAAATATATTTCCACAACAATTACCAACGGCTTTACTGAATGAGCGGGAGAAATGACAGGCGTGGCCTGACTTTAATAATAAATAAGCATCTACTTACTTGCATGAGTTAGCTATCTAGCTCTTCTCTGTATTACGATACGGAGGGCCGTCATACGCTGTGCTTTCCATCCATGGTCTCCACTTGAGAGCTTTTCCGCACTGTTCTTGCGTATATAATGTCAACTAATAACAAACTCACGATCAACTGGAAAAAATCCCTTAGGCACCTGCTTACCTTATGGTTTTATGTGGTTCTTTATATGTGACTAGACTTTCAATAAAAGCGGGAAAAATTATGGATGTGGATGCTATGAAGAAGTTCCCAATCTGAAATAGTAATTACATAATTATTCGAATTTTTATATGTATCTTTCGACTATTGTACTTTGGGTTATTCGAAAGGACCAATTAAATTACAATAATCCATAATTTTTGTGCTGATTATAAATCTTAAGTTTCTAGTAAGTTTCTGTTAATAATATACAAATGTTATTATTTAATTTGATAACCAGCTGTTGCCCGCGACTTTGTACGCGTTAAACTCCTAAGTAGGTAACCTAGAAATACAGCTAAACTCGCTGTTGCAACTTGAATTGACACCCCATTTTTATCCAATGGGAACTGATTTATTGGATATAAAGTAGCCTATGTGGTAATCCAGGTTATAATCTACGTATATACCAAATTTCATCGATGTCAAATAAATGAACAAACATCCAAACTTTCACATTTATAATATAAGTGTGATAGTGTGATTGTTTGACCATTACCTCACGTGATGGGAAGTGATAGTATGATCGAAAATGAAAGGCGCTTGCCTACTAAGAACCTATTCAGTCTACTAACACAACAAAAAAAGAGTATACAGCACAAAATTAGCAAAATGTCAAGAAGGAGCACCAAAATCACGTAATGCGTAAGTCCAAAATAAGCAAGCCAAGCTCCACGAAAATAGAGATAACGAGAGACTATGCGGGCGGAGCATTGACGAATCAATGACTTGGAGAGAGAAATCCCATTGACCTAGTGTTTTTTGATTTTGATAGTACAGTAATAAGTACCCCGTTTTACGCGAATTCGAAGATACGCGGTTTTTCTTTTTGATGGCCGCTCGCATCAGCCCTCCCACTCTGCACTGTTAGGCTCGGACTATATGGCATCCGGGCGTGTCAGGGACCGTTTTTTAAAAGGCCCTTGACCAATCCGTCGCAACAACTAAACATTTGAATTTTTCTTGCATTGACTATACATGATCCGAGGCCATCCGACTCCGATTTTTACCTAGAAGCAACCGGGATATGCTCCGGATTTGCAGGATCGGAGAGACCCTGATGCCATATAGTCCGAGCCTTAGTGTTCCGTTTACGGCAGGTCCGAATGTGTTCCGCGTAGAATTGTTTTACGTACGCAGTGCGTTTTATTAATAACCTCTAATTATGTCATTCAAAAGAACAAAAAATGCATTTATATATATTTCCATGGTTTGATATTTGATACCGAGCAGAAGGTATTATTATTTTTATATTTAAATGTTATGTATATGCAATAATAAGTACATCGTCTTTTTCCACTTTAATCATTTAGGCACTTATACGTTTTAATTAAGAACCCCCTTGAAGGGTATAGGCCTCCTCCAAAAGTTTCAATTATTTTCAGTTTTCTATTTCCTTCACCCATGTATTGCCTGCTATCTCTGCTATCTCGTCCTGCCATCTTTCTTGCGGTCTCCCTTTTCTATACATTTAAGGCTTTTTTAGTTTTATTTTTTGCTTTTCTTATATATAATAACGGTTTTATCTTATCCTGAAAATGTTTTAATTTTTAATGTACTAAGTTAAAGTCAATATTTTATCTGACAGATCTAAATCATGCAATAGGTATATTGATAGAGGAAAAAAACAACTGAGTCTAGACAAAATAGGCTCTTTCTAGGCAAGCTTTAAGCTATAATCTCAAAGAAGACGAGATTATAACATCAAGGTAAGATTATAATGATCCGGAAATAACAAAATTTCAGTGTGAAATACATTTACTTACGAATATAATTAGTTTGATCATATTTGGGAAGGCCAAAGACCAAGCAGTGACTAGTGAGACGTGACCTAGCTTGTAAAAACTCTCCCAAATTCTTCTTTTCCTGAAACAATAAACATAAAATAAATCAATGAGTATAATAAAGAATTTCCAAATTATTATTTAAGAATTTAAATAAATTTAACTAAAAAAAGATATCTCATATGCGAAAGATTTCTACCAGGTGGAAGTGTCCCCAAGATATTTCCAGAATTCAGCCATGCATGCAATGTTACGCATGTTAGCTCTACAGGTTAGGCTAGCCACTAACTTGTTTTATCTAAGATTATTTTAACTCACTTTTTATGCTTTTTACCGATGTAATGCCAGGCGATCTTAAATGGCACCCATATGTGAACGACAAAAGACACACTGAGAGAGATTGCCATAATACATTGCAAAATTGTTGGACTACTGAAAAAAAAAATACTAATTAAATAAATAATGGTGGACATCTCACGCAGCACCATCTAGCCCCAAACTGAGCAAACCTTGTACTATGGGTAAAAAACTGAAAAAAAAAAATACTAATTAAATAAATAATGGTGGACATCTCACGCAGCACCATCTAGCCCAAAACTGAGCAAACCTTGTACTATGGGTACTTGTAATATGTTATTACAAATAACAGATTTTTTGTAAATACATACTTACAGTATTAGAGAAACAATCAGACCCGGAACAAATATCTGTAGATCATGCAAACATTTGTTCCGCGGCGGGAAACGAACCCACTACAGAGGTTGTCCTTATTTCAATCTGTAATAGATTAAAAAGGGTTGAATTACTGGGTAAAGGCCTTCGTTCTATTCCCACTCTGTCCAGTCCTGCATTATCCTCATTAACCGCTGATCGACCACGCTGAAGATGTCGTCAGCGTCGACGCGCGACCCTTGATAACCATTCCGTCACCGTTTTGGTACATCGGTCGTCTCTTCTATCCAAATGTTCTGCCCATTTCCACTTGAGACTTGCGATCCTCATACCAACGTCAATGACCTAGTGCGTCTTCGTATTTCTAATAAATATTTGTTACTAACACATTAAATAGTTATCGAAATGAGACAATATTTAGGTGTGGGATAAATGTATGCATTTCGCAGTTGTATTAAGCTTAAGGTAAAGGAACAGCCCCCTAAAACTTGGCCTCTTACGTATAATGGGGCATGTGTATCGTAATAGGTCCTTTACACCTCTCGCCCCACGCCCAGTATCCTAGGAAACCAGTTATGGATACGCAAATTAATACGATACATGTACCTGAAACAAAAGAAAAACTACAGTACTTTATAGGCCATAAATAATACACATTGATAGAAGATACCCAGGTTGTATTAATCAGGAAACAGACTCAGGCAAGGCGTTCCAGTCTTTGGCGGTGCGCATAATAAACGTGGAAGAAATCTCCTTTGTGTGTACGCCTAGTTGTCCAACGATAAAATACGATAAACGATAAATGGTGATGAAGGGATCAAATTGAAAAGTTCCGCCGTACAATCGGAAATAGTAGTCGAGTTTTACTTAGAAGGCATTCGTTATTCATATCAAAAATTATTATAAATACGGGATTTATCCGGGGTACGTGATAAATCCCGTATTTATAATAATGAGTAGTCGAGTTCCTTGTGAAAGGGCTCACCCGAGGAAGTCTACCACCATTCCTATTTCTGCCGCCAAGCAGCATTGCTGTTGCTTTAAAGGGTTGCCGGTGAAATCACAGGCACATGAGGATTTACATCTATAAACCTCAAATTGATACACGCGGGACAGTGCATCGGAGGACACGTTCCTAAGGAGTATGACCTGCCAGGCAATGCGATGGTTACTTAACATTAACATCAGGGGACCCATATGCCTGTTTCCTATCTAGGTCGTATATCAATAAAACCCCGAGAGGCTTATGATAATAAATCTTACCACACTCCAAAACGATGTTGAAATACATCGGTTTCTTCATATTATTCTCGATTACTAGCGTGTCGCCCATACAGTTTACGCTGAACAGACAGATGCCAGTAAACCTGAACAATCCGTGGAAGCTATTCCATTCGGCACGGTCCTTAATACTACCGATTTCTGATATGCTGTAGCACATTGTTGTTATCACGCAAAATCCTAAAAAAAATTAGATAAAGATATGCATTTATTAGATAATACAGTACACACGATAATTATAAAAAGACAACTTTATTACAAATGCAAGGTATTTGCTTTTCACCAAACTTGTGCGAATGTGCTGAGCGTTGAAGAATAAGTGTAAATTAAAGTATAAAAAAGTTGCACTCCGGGAGTGCCGACAGAAGTGAAAACTTGAACAATTACGTGTGTATTTTTTGAATCGTCAGGAACGGTGTCGGTAACGGTAAATTTCCCATCTCAAAAAATGCCCAACGCACCTAAAGAAGCACTTCAAAAAAAATTTGGATGTTGCAAAATTTTCATGTTTATCCATCATGGATGTCGCATAAACATGAAAATTTACTAAGAAAGTTGGCTTCTACCCCTCCACAAACCAAAAAAAAAATCTAACTATATACAGAGGTGTCGGTAACAGTGTCGCGAGTTCAATGGTTTTTTCCCATCTCAAATTATATACAGAAGTGTTGGTAACAGTGTTGCGAGTTCAGTGGTTTTTTTCCCATCTCAAAAATGCCCAACGCGCTTAAAGTTATTCTCTGGCAGAAGTTAAAAGATATCAATCTGCCACCAGAGGTTAATAATATCTTTATATATTGGTATCAAAACCAGGTGAATGTAGTGAGATGGTCGAGTACTTTTTCCGAGCCGTACAGGCTGGAGTGCGGGGTGAGGCAAGGGGGGTTGACCTCACCGAAGCTCTTCAACCTGTACATCAATGCGCTGATAGGTGAGCTCAGCAGTACCCGTGTCGGATGCCACATCGAGGGGGTTTGCCTCAACAACATCAGCTATGCGGATGATATGGTGCTGCTGAGTGCATCGGCCTGCGGCCTAACTAAACTGTTGGGTATTTGTGAAGCGTATGTACATAAACATGGCTTAAAATATAATATAAAGAAAAGCGAATGTATAGTCTTTCAGGCCAGAGGTAAACGTCTTTCCTCCATCCCATCAATAAAGTTGTATGGAACTCTACTAAATAGGGTGGAACAATTTAAATATCTCGGACACGTGGTAACCTCGGACCTGAAAGATGATACAGATATAGAGAGAGAGCGTATGGCGTTGTCTGTTAGAGCGAACATGATAGCCCGCAGGTTCGCTCGTTGCTCAAGTGAAGTAAAACTCACTCTTTTCCAAGCGTACTGTACGAACTTCTACACGAGCAGCCTGTGGGTGAATCACACGCTCAAACAGTACAACGCGCTACGTATTCAATACAATAATGCGTTTATGGTGCTGATGGGGCTGCCTAGATTCTGCAGCGCTTCGGGGATGTTTGCCGCTGCGCGAGTTGACTGTTTCTACATAGTCATGCGAAAGCGGTGTACATCTCTGTTGCGCAGGGTTCGGGCTAGCTCCAGCGGCATCCTATGCGTGTTTGCAAGTAGGTTTGATTGTCAGTATATGAATCATTGCTGCATGGTACATATACTGCCAAACAAAAATACCTAGATTAGTTGTAGTTTTTAGATATACCGTTACATTATTATTATTTATTTATTATTATTATTATTTGTAATTGTAATTTGATTGTGTATATAAAAATTTGTGTTCGTGTAAGTTATTTTGTGTTAGTGTTAAGAAATTATGGATTTTAAAATCTGAAATAAATGAGTTAATAAAAAAAAAAATAAAGAAGTTTTCACTTCAAAAAATGGTGGCATAATGAAAATGATTAAAAATGTTTCCACGATGGAGTATTTTATATTTTTCGTATCAATTAAAACGCAACAGTGTTGGACTCGACAAATTAAACTAAATGAACTCAAATTTAAAGGATTTAGTTGTATCCACGAAGAGTTATGGCTATCTGCCTTATAGTTTCATGGTCAGATCAGTTAGTTGGTACCAAACTATTATATTGTCATCCGAATTATCTTGTGTTCATTTGCAAATCGATAGGACAATTTACAAGTCGATTAAAATTGACTTGTAAATTATTTTACCGATGTAAATCTACTGCAACAAGGGATCCCAGATTAAAAAATCGAAATTCTGGAGAAAATTCCTGACATTTGATGAAAATTCCCGACTTTCTTGTAAATATAACATTAATGTCATTCATCATCATGTCAAAGCATCGTGCATGTGAATGCACGAAGCGAAATATTTGGTTTATTTTATGTTTTATTTTACTCGTTACCTACTTAAATTGTAGAAATTCTGGACGGTTTAGGATTCCCCCCGCATTCCGGACAAAGACCTATATTACCGGACGTGTCCGAAAAATTCTGGACGTATGGCAACCGTAACTGAAACCTTTAGTGCTATAAGTTATATTTTATTTTGATAAAAGTCCATGCAAAGCCGAGGTGGGTCTACTAGTAGTAACATAGCAAGTGAAGTTAAAACAAGTTAAAAAATCAAAGATTACCAATCAAAATATCCGCTGCCAACGAGAATGGGGCCATATACTTGATATTTATGATCAAACACATCAATAAGATAGGTGCCGTGATTATCAAGACGTAGAGCCTCTCGTTTAAATTGATATTCTTCATTGCAGGTGACACAGTTTCAATTGCCTTAAACAATAAACAAATAGATCAGATTTTTTCCCATAAGTATCGGCTAACACTTAATAACTAATAGTTCGCCCCGAACTGTGATCTCGCAAGTCACCCATAAAAACAAAAAAAATATAATTTGTAATCTTTGACTATCAAAATAGAGCCACGAACTAAATAACCAACTAACTTGACCTACAGTTTCATTCAAATTACAGGTAACGGGAGTTCATGTATATTGGATACCCTTTTTTGGGGTAGAAATTGCAGTTATTCTCGATTTCAGACATTTGTCTATATTTGTGTCACTTAAGTTACACGCATACCCAATTACAGCACTGTGGGGTCACTGGTGTACCCTGCGAATTTTGACAAAGTTCAATTTTTATCATGGGTAATAAGTTATAACTTATAAACTACAAGTTTTAAACTAAAAATAAAAACAGGGTCGATATGTACTCACAAATAACTTTTATTATACGTGCCACTTGACCAGATAGTCCCATTTTGTTTGTTTTTACCCCACTTGAACCCCAATATCTCAACAACCCCTCCCCATTTATAGCTCATTGAGTCACACCAAAATTGTGCCATCACTACCTACCTATATGTCAAACTTCACGATGATCGGATAAACGCTTCGAAAGTTATCCTCGGACAAACAAACATACATACATACATACATCCATACATACATACATACGTACATGCAACGCCGATTTTCCCAAGTTCATTTAGAGATCTCGCTTCGCTACATCAATAAAATAACTATTTGAAACAAATTCATATTAACAACAACTCACCTGTTTAACCGTAGTAGCAATAATGATTTGGTAGACTGAGCAGGTACTACACATCTCTATACATAGAGACATGTCGATAATATACCTGAATATATAAAATGAATATAATATAATGTAATATGTATGGTTTGGTTTGATTTTAACAATAGTTGTTTTATTATGGCACCCTACTCTTGATCATGATGATAAACTAAACTGGACTCAACGGAAGACCAGCGCTGCGTCATAATCATCATGTGAGCTGAGTCCAATTCATCTCCACTATTCTCCACACAGAGCTTTTAGTTTGTTTGTTTGTTAGTGGTTAAGTGAGATATTGTTGTTGTATTTTCTTTCTGTCTTTTTCTGTGTGGTTTCTAATAAAATATTTTCTTTTTTTCTTTCAAATAAATATCACAAACTAATGTCACTGACATAGTCCAGAAGATTGATAGATAGATAGATAACTCTTTATTGAATTACCACATAAACAGAAATAATACAAAAATTTGTACTAGGCTAGAACTATTAAGGCAATGAGCGGCCTTATCGCTGAAAGCGATCTCTTCCAGGCAACCTTTGCATGGTGCGAAATTTACGAAGAAACAGAGTGCGGTGTACTTTGGAGGATGCATTTACACATATATCCTTAAGAAGATCAGCAAATTGAACACTAAAACGACTTTGATTGACATAACTGAATGTTTTTTTAATTTAAAATCATAATAAATCACAAATTTTATAAAATCAAACTGGTCTGGAACTGAAAAACAATGGACTTGGGTATGTGGTTGGTGACAACGGGTTTGAACCAAAACTCTGAAATCTAGTACAGCTTTGCCGTTGGTGGTGTCGGATGGACTGTTTGTCGCACACGTGCAATAAGGCCGCTATTCGAAAACAAAACCCAAATTGATGGCGCGTGAAAACGATATTTAATGCTTATAAACTACCCGGTCGACTACATGAAATCATTGAGTTTATCTACAACGTTAAATCGACCTCGGGCACACTCGAAAACTACTGCCAACAACCCAAAGTTCTACTCCGCTACTTTAAAGAGTTAGAATGGCTCGGCTTAGTTTAGAAAAGGATGCACAATAATTGACCCCTATGCGGGACCTCAGTGCAGATCTTATAACCCCCAACCTAAAATTAGAATTAGATCTACCCGGTTTCACAGTCACCATACGTCACCCTTCGTGAGTTAAAAGCTCTCAAAGCTCTTCTCTCGTCTTTTCCAGAATACCTGAAGGTCTTGCTAAACTTTCTGGAGGCTTTCCACGGTCCCAAGGCCACAGCCACTGCAGCCAGATCTCGATATGCTAGTCTCGGTATTCTTAACATCACGTTCATCTTATGAGCAGATTTCACGAGCATCTGAAAGAAATGAGAAAGATGTCATTAATTACAGAAGCCATGAAAAGTCGCCTATTTTATTTCAGGTTCTAAATTTTAGTCTGTTAAAATCATATGCTGATTCAACGGGTCGAACCAGTCAGGCTAACATGAAGTTTATATCTATGGAAAAATAGAACAAAATGATATTTTAGTTAAGTAGAAACTTTTCATGAATTTCTAATATGTAATTTTTTTCTTTTCATCCGTAGAGAAAAACTTTTTTAGGGTGGTCATGTTAGCCCAGCTGTGACAAACACCTGCAGATCACACAATCTATTTGTCTCCCTACTTTGATGACCAATGACGAATGGTCTACAAATATATATTTACTATAGAGCTGGATGTAGTGGTCATGATATTAGTTATAAGCAACCTAACTTATAGGTTAAACAACCAAGATGGTAAGAGATGATACAGTGTACGATGGAACACGCTTGCCTAGATAAACCTAACCACTCGTGACCCCTAGGTTATAGTTATCAGGAAACACAGTAAGGCAAGGCGATCCACTCTTTTGCAGTACATTTAATAAAGGTGGAAGAAAACAGCTTTGGTATAACGATTGAGAGCGTCCTAGTGTTGAGGTCAGGATTGTATATGCGACTATTGGATGTTAGTTACCATTAAACAATGAGAAACGAAGAATCCAATAACGAAAGTGGTCACTAAAGATGTCCAGATTCCACCATACATATATGCGACATGCATATTCAGGATCCCAGCGCCTAGGCAGGCTTTTACGAAGTGAGCTGTGGATAGTGTGATGCTGAAAATAAAAAAGATTAAAACACATTAAAATTTAGAAATACAAACAGAATGTGGGTTCAACGTCACATTACAAACAAAATCATCTATAAGGCCTAAAGCTGCTGGAAGTTATCTAAATTGGCCTTTGTTATTCGCTCGTCAGCAGTATCTAATAGAATACTAAAGATAGGATACTTCCTGATTAATATAAATCCAAAACCAATCAAAAAAACTGGCTGCAAGCTTATCGAAGAATGGATTGTAGAAAAAAAATCATCTATGAAAGTGATTTTTTCACAGTTGGACCAGGCCTCCTATGCCTATGTTCAGGGACCTAATTCTACTAAAACAATTGCTTCACTTTGACAATGGCATCGTCGTAAAATGGCTACTATACATAGATACCTAGGTTTTTGGTAGCACATTCTTTTTTCAATGACTGCCGTTACTATGACAATACCATTGAAAATTTGGCAGCAAATGACAGGAAAAACAATCATAATTGTTAAATAATAGTATGGCTCCATTTTCGTTTTTCTTATATATTAGTAGAATTGGGTCCCTGGCCAAAAACCTGAGTTATTGATCGAGCGAAGCAAAATCTCCAAATCAACTTGGGCAAATTAGCGTTGATGTATGTATGTGTGTATGTTTGTTTGTCCGAGGATAGCTTTCGAAGCGTTGATCCGATCATCAGGAAATTTGGTATATAGGTAGGTTGTGATGGCTGAATCCTGGTGTGACTAAATGAGATAAAAATGTGTGGGGGTTGTTGGTGTTTAAGAGGGGTAAAAAAAATCTAAATGGGACTTTCAGGTCAAATGGGATGTCTAATGAAAGGTCTTCATCTGAACATTTGGACTCCGTTTTTATTTTTAGTTTTAACTTTGCAGTTTTTAAGTTATTAGCCATAAAAAACTGAACTTTAACGAAATTCAGAGTGTACACTAGTGACCACACAATGCTTAAATTTGGTATTGGTGTAGCTTTAATGTCACAAATATAGGCAAAAGTCTGAAATCCAGAATAACTGCAATTTCTACCCCAAAAAAGTGAAAACCAAGATATATGAACTCCCATTATGTACCTGTAATTTAAATGAAACTCGATGTCAAGTTATTGGTTATCCATTTCGTGACACTATTTTGATAGTCAAAGATTATAATTTTTTTTTTTTGTTTTTATGAGAGATTCGCGAGATTTCAGTTCGGGGCGAACCACTAGTAAATTAAGTACTTATGTAAAATAATTTGTATCTTACTTGTTGGCGTACATGTCCTGTCTCTCAGCTGCAAAGTCATAGTCATCTCTCTCAGTGCCAGGGTACACCTGGTAAGTCAAACTATCTCTTTCCAGGATGTATTCATCAAGTTCTTCTTGACGAACTCCAAGTGTTGCATCCAAGTGTTGCATCTGAAAAAAAAGAGATCTGTCTAACAATGTACTAACCCACCATTTCATGTTTCTCTTCTTTTGTGTCGATGCCTCTAGATTAAAGCCATTTTGAGCAGTACGACTCCACCTCTATAGCGGCATTGGAGCAGGCACGATGGGCATGCAAAGACATGTTGATGTTATTTGTTAGTCATGTCGAGTAAGGAGCCGTCCATTAATTACGGGGGTCTAGCCGAATCTGGGGGGGTGGTTTCAGCTACAAATTTTGAAAAATCTCACGTGACTTCAAGGGAGGGGTGGGGGGTCGAAATCTCGCGACATCTCACCAGGTGGGAGAGGGGGGGGGGGGGGGTCAAAAATCGTCAAAAACGTCTCACATAATTAATGGACACCCCTTAAATGTAATAATTTATTTTGATATTTTAAATTTAATGTCATTTAAAATAATTTCGCTTGTAAATACTCACATCGTTTTCAGGGCTTCGAATGGAAACTGTTGAGGTGCTCTGAAAAATGATTTAACTGTATACGAGTATACTAAGAAATTCCTGAACGAAATCTTTGGACTGTCTGCATGAATTTACCAGATTTCAAACCACCTTACTGTGCCAAACGATTTCACTCTACTTTAATTGTTGGATGAGTGAGTGGAACTCGCTTTTGTCCTCTGTTTTTCCTTGCTACTAACAGACTCTGAACAGATTTTTTCTAGGCAAGCGTGCTCCATCGTCGACCACACCTTCGTATAACATTAGATGAGGTTCCACTAGTCAAGCACTAGACTAAACTCCTGACGTTCTAAGAGGCCCGATTTGACGTTGACAAAATACAGAGAGTAGAGATGGAAACTACATAATATGTATGTAGGATAAAAAAACCGATTCTTGAGACATTTTGATTAATTGTACTAAGAGTTTGTTATCGTTTAGTTTAACTTAGGTTAAATTAATATTGAACTAGCTTGGCTATATTTACATAATTGATATCGTTTTTCATTCAAGAAAATATTGACAGTAATGATAAAGTTTAATAGATTACAAAATTCTTTAATGCACTAATAATATAACGATGAAAAACACTAATGGGGCGAGCATCAACATCTATAATCGATTTTTATGTATAAAACATAAAATAATAAAAATACGTTTCTGTTTTTAAAAATGTGATGTGTAGAAAATTTTAGATATTTTATAATAATCGATTATGTCTGGTTAAAGTGGTTAAAACGATCGCAACTCTACGGCATTGAACCCAATGATACAACATTGGAATAGCGTCAGATATATTATTAACTATTTTGCATTACATGGTTTATTTTTCCACTTCTTGTGTGAAAAAAATGACACATGTCAAATCGGGCCTATCATAACGTCGCGAGTTTAGTAAAAGGTTTAGAGTTCAATAAAAAAAAGTGGTATTCCGGAAGTGCCGACAGAAGTGAAAACTTGAACAATTACGAGATACTTATATACAGAGGTGTCAGTAACGGTAACGGTAACAGTGTCGCGAGTTCAATGGTTTTTTACCATCTTATAAAATGCCCAATGCGTCTAAAAAAGTTTTCACTACTAATATACAGAGGAGTCGGTAACAGTGTCGCGAGTTCAATTGTTTTTTTCCCATCTCAACAAATGCCCTACACGCCTAAAAAAGTTTTCACTTCAAAATAATTTGGCTGGCTTTTTTTGTCCCGCTAGCCATCAGCGCTGATAGGTTAAGTAATGTTTTACTACGGCACCTACTACTATTTTATAATTCATATATTTATAGAGGATTTACATCTCAGCACTGGGATTTAAAGAAACAACTTATTGTAATCTTAATATCTTGAGTAGCAGATCCATCTTTTTTCGCTTTCTGAAAACAAATACCTTAACAAACCACTCTCTGAAAAAGCTGTACATTTAAGTGTTATTTCTACGAAATTCACAACGAATAACTGCTTACCTCGCCAAGGTCAGACATTTTCAGTTATCTAAAATCTAGGTGGCTCAGCTGTCCACTATGACATTTTAATAGGTCTCTTTAAATTAATGTGTATGTCTGAGACAGGTAATCTTAAACAATATTTCATACAGTCTGTGAATAATGGTTTTTCTCCATTTTCTCTGAAACTTTGAAATGATAACAAGACTTTGGAATGTCAAATGATATCGCGAAAGAGATATCGTAATGACAGCTTTTTATTTGAAACTTTTTACTAGTATTTAGGTGAGTGGTGTTTGGAAAGATGAAACTTCAAAGAAAAATATTTGTTTTCAGCACATGTCTGTGGTAACTCAATGGCACAGAATGGGTCACGGCCGTCTTGAATCAAGTTTTCTGTGTTAAAAATAGATGATAAACTGTCAAAAGATAGTAAAATATGTATATAAGTACATACCTAAAATACAATAAAATATTGTACACAAAAATGAATAATAATAACAATTGTCGTCAGCGCCAGAGTTCGGAAAAAAATATCATTTTGGTCAAAGCCATCTTCGACCTATTACCTAACTTATTATTTTTAATAATTCTAAATGAATAAGCACTTACTCTGCTGATCAGTGGCGTTGTAATTTTTTTTCTTTCGTGTTAGGTCTATGGGTAGGGCACCTGCTGTTATTTTCGTCCCACTGCTGGTATTAATTATTTAGAAACTTTAATCCCTTGAGTCAGTTAGGTACTAAGTACTTGGCTTTTGTGATTAAGTGTCTTAAGACTTATACTTGGAGATAGATCATGCATATTGCCCACCTGATATTAAGTGGAAACTATTGCCCATAGAAAAGTATTGCCTCGTAGGTCACGCACCTTAGAAACGTGCCCCACGATGCACTGCCTTGCGTCCATCAACTTGAGGCATACAGGTGCCTATAATTTCACTGGAAATTATACCTACCCTTCATATCAAAATACAGCAATGCTGCTTAGTGGCAGAAATGGTGGTAGTTCTACCCCGGGCGAGCCCTTTTACAACGAACTCTACTAATCTCAGTAGTCAGTACTTCTCAGTAGTATTCTCAATGTCCCCTTCTCGGCTCAACATGCTTTTTCTAAAGCCCCTACGAATCTGTATGTACGTATTTGTTGGATAAAGTTTTATCCTTTGTTTTCGCTACCAAATTATCGAAAATCAAAACAAGATCCAATCTCAGCCAGAACTGATTAAATCAAGCCATGCGAGTCACAACTTGTTTTCAATATCTCCAACAACTTCAAAATAAATCATTCGAGTTGTAGACGCCTTAGTAGTGACTACGGAACACCTACTATGGTATATAAGATCTCTCTTTGCCTCTTGGCCTTGGTGAGTTTTATTATATATGACTAGCGGACCCGCCCCCGGCTTCGCACGCGAGATTTTTCAATAAATAATTCTGCGCAGTCGGGTAAAAAGTAGCCCATGTCTTAAACCCGGTTAATCTATCTAAATCAAATCAAAAAACATTTATTTGTGACAACACCTTGCCGTACCAAACGATTTGCTTCAACTTTTCTTGTTAGCACAAGTAACGAGTGGAACTCACTTCCGGCGTATGTTTTTCCGAACCAGTATAATATAGGAGTCTTCAAATCAGAGTGAATGGGTTCTTTCTAGGCAAGCGTGCTCCATCTTCAATCACACCATCACTTACCACCGGGTAAGGTAGTGGTCAAGCGCTCTGCTATCGTCAATAAAAAAAACACCAATGATACGAACAAAACAAATACACAAGGATCTCTACGCCTCCCCAGGGGGGCGCGCTCCACCGGTTGAGAAGTCCTGGCCTAGATGGCACTGCATTGCGACTATTTGTGACCTGTGATTACACCCGTCACCCTGAGTTAAACAGGTGAAAAGTCTCATGTGCTTCTAATTTCACCGGCATCCCCCTCAAACCTATTAGTACTATTCCTAGATTGCAATATTCTGTATTTTTGTTAACAGATCGTCAGCATAATAGCATCATCATCTATCAACACTGGTCTTCTCTCCCATCTCTACAAGAAAGTGGCCAGCAAGAACCGACCTTTGATTCTGGTCCTCGACAGTAACTTGAAAGACCGTGATGATGACAACGATGACTCCCCTCGAGTTATCAAACAAAATGAATCAGATTTAGATGCCGATAGAGATATACCACTTTCTCTTCTGGATCTTCTGAATCAAAAGGTCAACTTATATATACTTAACTATTTTCTTAATTATGGATGCTTCGAATATTGGGGCTCAAGTGAAGTTGGGCAGGACACTTGGTCAGATGCAGTGACGACAGGTGGACTAAGGCACTAACAGAGTGGAGGCCGACGTCCATCAGCGAGATGGGTCGACGACATCAATACGTCCGGGGATCGTACGTGGTTCAGACTAGCACAAGATCGGGAAGAATGACAGAAACAAAGAGAGGCCTATGCCCAGCAGTGGGTCGACACGGGCTGATAATTTTTTTTATTTTTTATTTTATATATTTATTTTAGGAAAACCATCAGCACATATTAAACACAATAGTTACAGTAAATAGTAATAAACAGGCCACTTAAAGGTCTCCACTGATAGAATCGGATTATACTAACAAGAAACAACAAAATACAAAATCTAACCGAACACTGTACGGGTCACTCACGTTCACGATACCAAATAAGGTGCCATTCACTCAATTTACAAGTAGATATATTACAAAATTAGTTATCAAAAACTCATCCTAACTCAGTCACCTTTCAATCAAGTCAATCCTCACACATGTCCTAAATCGATCAAAGAAGATATTATTCATTCTGTTTTTAAGAGATGAAATACTGCAGTTGAACAGGTCAAGGTCATGCTCGTTGCTCAATAGATTGAATATTTTACTTGCACGATACACAAACGAATTTCGGCGATAATTCGTAGAAACTACGGGTAGATAAAATAGGTTGCTTCTCCTAAACGTTCTGGTAGGCGCACAAAACTGTATCGAATTAAGGAGTGGCGGGCAATCGACAGCAGAATTAATTATTTTCAGTAGGTATAAGATGTCGACAAACTCTCGCCGCAGATAAAGGGGAACAAGGTGTTTCTTGGCACAATTGAGTACAAAGTTCGAGTGGTAGGTCCTTGTTTTATAGTTTAGAAAGCGTAAAAACTTCCTTTGTATTGCCTCAAGTCTATTGATGTAAATTTCATAAGCAGGGTTCCACACTTGAGAAGCATATTCTAGATGACAGCGAACATAGGTACAATAAAGAATTGTAATAGTTTTTATATTTTTAAAGTCCTTAGAGGAACTCATTACGAATCCTAAAGCTTTTGATGCTTTTTTTACAATTGATGACACATGCGAATCAATTTTGAGTCATGGATAACACCAAGATCCTTAACTTCATTGACTCTCTGAAGTGTATGCCCTTTTATAGTGTAACTAAAGTTGATAACGTTAACTTTCCTAGTATAAGTCATTATATTGCATTTGGTAGGGTTGAGCTCTAGTTTATTTACAAGGCAATAAGAGTCAAGGCGATCAAAATCGTCTTGCAGAAGTTTAGCATCCTGCTCGCAGGTTATCTGCCTTAGTATCTTCATGTGGAACGCCTTACCTGAGTCTGTGTTTCCTGATAACTACAACCTAGGGATCTTCAAGTCACGAGTGAATAGGTTTCTTCTAGGCAAGCGTGTGCCATCGTAGACTGCATCATCGCTTACCATCAGGCGAGATAGTGGTCAAACGCTAGCCCATAATTTATAAAAAAAAAAATGTCATCAGCGTAGGTAAGGACAGAGGGGTTCAAAAAGCATGAGTGATAATGATGATGATTGCTTCGCTGCCGACTGCAACTAACGGAATAGTATCTTTGCAATTATTTTTAACTTTACTTTATTTCATTTTTCTTCTCCCGTATTTTTTTCACTGGTTTTTCAGAATGGTTTTTTTATTGTTGAAGCGCTTGACAAGAAGCTTGAACTGGAAAGTGATGGTGTGGTTGAAGATGGAGCACGCTTGCATAAAAAGAATCTATTCAATCTGGACTTGAAGACTTCGAGATTCTAGTTTTAGTATTGTATTTTCGAGATTTTTTTTTAGTTTTGTTTCGTAAGCGGTTTCATCTTTATGGTTAGGTTTGATCTTCATCGCTATTTTACCCACGTATATTTGGTATCGCATGATAATTATTACTTCACATTATCACAGAACTGCTCAATTAATCTCCAATGTTTTATTGCAGCGTCAGCCATTGAAGTCTGAGCACAGGCATCCTATACATAAACAACATCTTACTGACCATCGCGACTCTGAAAATACAAACAAATATGACTTATCACGTCTTAGATACAGATTAGAAAAAGAACTGCATGAGAGGAGGGAAAGAAGAGAAAATAAATATAGAGCCGAGGCTCAAGAAAGAGATGACATGCAACAAGATAGAGACGAACCAAGGCAAGAAGACAGGAACCAAGATAGATATGAATGGAACCAGGTGAGAAAACAAGACAGAAATGAAGGCGGACAGAAAAAAAGCGATAAACAAGTTCTAAGATCTTCAGTCATGAGAAACCTTTTGAGAACTTACAACAAACTAAACTGTGAGGCTAAGGACGAGTGCCAAGACGAATGTGGCAGCAGTTATAGCGGAAAGAAGAAGAATAATTGTGATAACAGGTGCGAAAAACAGTTCAGTTGTGAGGAGACAGAGAGAGAAGATCTATGTGAATCAGGCGATTGTACGGCTAGTGATGAGTTTGGTAGTACAAGAGTCAACAGACTGGTGACAGTCACAAAGAAATGTAATCTATGTTGAATAAATGCTTCAATTTGAAATGTTTATCTTATTGAGGTGGTATCTAATCTAATCTAATCTAAAGAGCTCGCTGGATCCCACTGCTGGGCAAAGGTCTCCCTTCCCTTCTTCCATTCATCCTGGTCTAGGGCTTCTGTCGACCAGTTCGCACTATGCGCATCCTGCCATCTCCACTTGGGCCAGCCACGCGGTCTCGCACCTTGTGGGACCCACTCGGTGGTTATCTTAGCCCACAAGTCATCGCGCATTCGAGATACTTGTCCCGCCCAGGTGAAGTGTAAGAAATCGATAGTGCCCAAACGGATGAACCGATTTCGATGCGGTTTTTGATAGTAATGCCAGTTTAACTGGGTTGGTTCTTAGTTTTGTGTGATGACAGCACTTTTCTTTAATTTATTCGTATCATTCAGCATAAAATATATCGTCTGTAGATAATTTCGTGAATTATGTTTCTTACGAGAAAGGTGAGATAATGCAAAAACGGATGAAAACTGTTATTAACTTACAGGTAACATAAAGTTAGTCAAAATAAGTTGATATCTTGATTGAGTTATTTTAATTATATGAGGTTTAAGCTTTCTCTATTAGATTTTAATAGCGCATAATACAAAATAGGAGTAAAGCAATCAACATTTTCCTTTGAATATCTAAAGCTTAGTTCACACACATTCCGTGGATACCGACCGGTATGCTTTGAACTCTACCTATATACCTAGTGTATCTAAGCTAATATCGATTATTTTTAGAATGCATGTTTGTTTTACACGCTGAAAGGTAAGATTAGTAATCAATATTAGTGTATCTATAACATACGAACGCATTGATTAAAAATCAAAAAAAAAATAAATAATTTCATTCAAAAACGATTGATTCAGTCAGACCAGCTAATACGCCATATTGGGTTGTATGACAACCCAATATGACGTATTAGCTGTTGCCTGCGATTTCGTACGCGTTATACTACTAAATGTGTAGGTAACCTAGAAATAAAGCTAAACTCTCTGTTGCAACTTGACTTAACACCCATTTGTATCCCATGGGACCTGATTTAGGGGATAAAAAGTAGCCTATGTGTTAATTCAGGCTATAATCTACGTAAACTAAATTTCATCGAAATTGGTTCATCCGTTACGACGTGATTGGGTAACAAACAAACAAATAAATAAGTAAAAAACATCCAAACTTTCGTATTTATAATATTAGTGTGATACTCGCTCGAAGAAATCGATAGTGCGCAAACGGATGGACCGATTTTGATGCGGTTTTTTGAAAGTAAAGCTAGTTTAACTGGGTTGGTTCTTGGGTTGTGATGAGGTTCAGGTCAGCCGGTCCGAAGACTATCAACACTTTTCCCTTTTAGTGAAGGTATATCAGCCGTAAAATTGATGGATTTTTTTAACTTTTTGATGAATTAATGAACGAGGTTTTAAGAACCGTGGTTTTTTTAACTTGTGTATAAATTATTATGGCGCATTATTTTTTTATTATTTTTTACCTCTAGCGCAGTATCGTCACTATTATTTGTCCATCATGCTGTCAATTCAGTGATTCATCTCATTAAAAAAAATATTCGGTTTAAATTAACATAAATTTTGTATTTTGTTCTGTATAATTATATAAGCGTCCACCCGCGCTTTCGAGGTTATGATCTACGTACATACCAAATTTCATCGTAATCAGTTCAGCCGTTCTGACGTGCACGAGTAACAAACATCCATACATACATACAAACATTCATGTTTATAATGTTAGTGGGATTGGTGTTAAGTACGTTCGATACAGAGTTAATCAAATAAACATTCAAAGGTTCCCCGGAATAAGCCTCTTCTAAGCGATAAGACTATCCGTTGTACTTTTAGCTGTCAGTTTTGTTTTTTGTCGAGAATAATTGAGTATTTTCATTCATTCATATTTTTGTTCATTTACTACAAACTAATAAATTTTTGTAGAAAATTACTAATACTTAATGGATCGTAGTGTTCTTTTTCACACTAGAGTAGTAACATTAAGTTGAATGAAACAGTAGTTACAGAGTGAAGGTAGTCTTGAGCCAAGCCTTGCCAATTGGAGCGGTGCCCGCGAGCTAATGAAATATAAACATCAGAAATTATACCCTTACGTAAAAGCCTTTTTAATATCATATTCTTGGAAGAATCTTCGAGAAAACTCGAGAAATCAGGTACGAAAATAAATATTGTGTTTTGTAAGTACCTTTGTCGGTTGATATTATAAAGCAACACTTTAGATAACGAAGTTTATTAAAAATTGAAATCAATACTTGTATCATTTTCTAAAAGTTTGTTTTATCAAATACTAGATTTCGCCTGTGGCTTCGCACGCGTGGTTGGTCAGTGAAAAGTAGCATTTCGATTGTCATTGGTTTAGCCGTTATATCGCGATTGAGTAACAAACAAACATCCAAACTTTCGCATTTATAATATTAGTGTGATAGATTTCATTGCCTCCATTTCGAGCTAACATAGATACATATTCAATAGCACCTTGTATTATTGTCTGATAATGACGACCTCCGTGGCGCAGTGGGAGTATAGCCGGCTGAGATGCAGGAGGTAGCGGGTTCGATTCCCGCTGCGGATCAAATGTTTGCATGATCTACAGATATTTTTTCCGTGTCTGGGTGTTTTTCTATATATTATAAGTATGTATTTACAAAAAAAAAAGTATATCAGTATTCTATCAGTTATCTGGTTACCATAGTACAAGCTCTGCTTAGTTTGGAGCTAGATAGTACTGTGTGAAATGTCAAGCAATATTTATTTATTTAATGTTTTCTTTCAGTTCACATTCGAAGTACTAGACGGCTGGAACGACGACCTAATAATGGCTGCGGTGAGTCGTCCGTGGCAGGCCAAGCCAGATCGGTCACTCTGGAAATCTATTTATTTATTTTAATAATTTTGCACAAAATATACACAATCACTACATAGTATAAAACAAAGTCGCTTTCTCTGTCCCTATGTCCCTTTGTATGCTTAAATCTTTGAAACTACGCAACGGATTTTGATGCGGTTTTTTTAATAGATAGAGTGATTCAAGAGGAAGGTTTATATGTATAATAACATCCATTAAATAGTGGAGAAGTACTGTTATTTTTGAGGTTTCTAATGTGATGTCGTAAATAATTACATTTTTTCCGCTTACATTGCAAACGCAGGCTGAACCCTACGAGTTTTATCAAAATAATGTACTAAGTATTGTACACATTGAAAAGGTCTACAGAAAAGTCCGTGATGGTATATGTCTATCTCTTATGGATAACCCACAATAACTTTTTTTTGTCATTTACTTTTTACGACAAATAATGGCTAATTTTCGAAGCGATTTTAACCAATACAGCATTAATCCTTAACCAATTAAATACCTTGAATACATTGTTCATTTCATATAGATCTATATGGCCCTTTACACCGTATGATTTAAGTGAATATTTTCGAAGATATTACAGATTTAAAAATTGCGGGACGTAGCGTTTGCGGCGGTACCGGCCGGCCGCCCGGTGCGGCAAGAGCGTGCCTATAAATAGCGCGTCTGAGGCCGCGGATTTCCCTATTGATCCGATTGAGCCCTCTGAAGTCTTTGACACTATCAAGGCCCTACACCCAAAGAAAGCCTCCGGCCCCGACGGCATTTCCAACAGAGTACTCAAACAGTTCTCTGTTCCCCTTATCCATATCCTAGTCTGCATCTTCAATGCGGCTATGGAAACTTGCACCTTCCCTGATGCTTGGAAGGAAGCCAACGTCATTGGCATCCGAAAACCCAGCAAACAGGCAAACGATCCAACTAGTTATCGTCCCATTAGTCTACTTAATAGTCTAGGCAAGATATATGAGCGTCTTCTAATGAAGCGCCTCTGGGCTCATGTCAATGAGTCCTTCCCGACGAGCAGTTTGGCTTTCGAGCCCAACATTCATGCCCACAACAGGTGCTTCGCATAACGGAGCACGTCCTCTCCAACTGGCAAAGTACCTGGCCTTCAGATACTGGTGCCGTCTTCCTCGACGTAGCGAAAGCTTTCGACAAAGTCTGGCACAACGGCTTGATCTACAAGCTATTCAAACTCGGAGTCCCAGACAGACTCGTGCTCATCATACGAGACTACCTACAAGGTCGCAGCTTTCGCTACACCGTGGAAGGCACTCTCTCTAGTCCTAGACCAGTCAGAGCAGGAGTCCCTCAAGGCTCCGTTCTCGGCCCCCTCCTGTTCACGCTGTACACCAGCGATATCCCCCGCACTCCTCAAGTGGAAATAGCCCTATACGCAGACGACACAGCCTTGTACACATCCAATCGGAATCCTGATCGGGTGGGTATAAGGCTGCAGGCTGCCCTTCATTCATTAGCCACTTGGTTCCGCAAGTGGCGGATCGAGGTAAACCCGTCGAAAAGTACAGCAGTGTACTTCTCACGGAGAAACCTCACTCCCAAACCGATCTCTCTATTTGGCCAGCCCATTCGCTGGGCCCCATCAGCCAAATACCTGGGTGTCATCCTCGATAGGCGTCTTTCCTTTAGGTTGCACATCACTAAGAGGTGCAACCAAGCAAAGTTCACCCTAGGACGATTGTCCTCACTTCTAGGCGCGAAAAGTAAAATGTCCCTTAAAAATAAGGTGACTCTTTACAAAGCGTGCATTCGCCCCATTATGACATACTCATCTGTAGTATTTGCCCACTCTCCTAAAGTTGGTGCCATTCAGGTTATTCAAAATCGCTTCTTGCGAAAAGCCTCAGGCTCGCCCTGGTACTTTCGCAATAACGACCTACATCGCGATTTGAAATTAGAATCAATAGCCAGGTTCATGAAGCTCGCTTCCAAGCGGTTTTATGAACTTGCCTCTAATCATCCGAACCCTTTGGTACACACCATTCCGGTCTACCCGTTGGATCCGCCCGCCAACAAAATCCTCCGTCGTCCGAGACACGTTCTCGGAGACCCGGATGACGAAATCACCTCCGCTAATGCGGAAGGTGAGTCATCTATATCAGACAGAGCAAACACTTCACAGAAACACCGACCTCGCCGGCGAGGTCGACGAGTCCCTTCAGTCGCCGCCTATACGAGGTACAGACATGTACCCGGGCGTTTCTCTCCTATCCCCACCCCGGCAACAGCCCAAGCCGAGGTTCGTACCTAAGTGGTGCCCTTGCGCTAGTTGCCTAAAAAACTTACTGGGCTGAGCGCCATCTGCGCTCGCCAAAAGTTCGGTTAAGCTGTCACGGCCTCAGAGGCCAACAGCGAGATTAGTCCATTCGAAAAAAAAAAAAAACGGATTTCCCTATATCACTTTGAATTTAGCAGCGATCGGACGCGTTTATTATAAAAACGTGCTTTTCAGCGCGACAACGTATCAGTAATTATAAATAAGTTACGATAAATAATTGTATGATAGTAGTTTTAAAATATAAATTATATTCTATTCTAAGGTTAATTTTTAAATCGCACTTATAGTAATTATAAGTACCTACATAAGGTGAGATAAGATTAGATTAAATAAAACCATAATTTATGGATTGCAATTTTCTATTAAGATCTTGATTAAAATTTACAGTTAGATCAATTTAATATTAGGGAAATTATTTTCAAAAATCGTGATTTAAGGTGAGATATGTAAGTTCAGAAAAAGTACTTAATAGAATAGGTATCTTTTGTTGTTGATGATTGTTGATTATCTTTTGTTTTTAGTCGCACGAATAGCAAATTATTTTTTAAGTACTTTTAATTTAATTAAAATCGTTGTTTAAGTTGAGGTATTTCAGTAAAAAAAAAGAACTGAACAGAATAGGTATCTTTTGTTTTTTATGATTGTTGATTATCTTTTGTTTCTAAATGGTAAGAATTTAGATATTTTTTACTGCGGCACATACTAATAATATGGCAATTTGTGCACAGGTAATCATGTAACGTATAATTTCCAATACACGCTACATTCTTTAAATTAATTAACATTGTTACATACTATGAAAATAAATACCACTGAACATGACATCTAGCGACATGACGGCGAATTATCATATCACGATCTCACGCATCAAGATATCTTTTCTAAAACTCGTATCGTAGTTCGCCATGTGTGCGGTAGATGGCGTTGTAAAACACTGTACCGAATGTAGCCATAAACAATGCTTTATTTTGACTGACAGATGGATTTCGTTTCTTCTCTATGGCAACACTAATTTTATTTGTTGCGTCATGCAATCAAAGTACGTGATAATTAAATTCAACGGTTACTAAAAAGATCGCGGGTTGGCTGTGCTTACTATAAAAGCCAACGCCCGTTCATTCTCGGCCTTTTTCCTCACCAGAAGACCACAGCAGAAACTTCTTTCTACTCCACACAAAAGTTAACCTCTTTGTCTGCTGCGACAGTGTTTCATCTACTCTTTTCTTTTAAATTCTGTGCAACACGCTTCTAAATCTGGTAAGTAATAGTGCCTCGCCTATTCAATTATCATGTGCAATCCCCGTTTAATTCCGTTCTCTTTAAATTAATTCGTATTTTTTCTGTTCCCAAACAGGAAATTGGTTTCGGTTTTTGTTATCTTTTACATACATTTACACCCTTTCTTTGGGCTTAACCTGACTCTCCTCATCATCACCTACGTGTTATCCAAGCCGTAAAGAGGCTGGACGGTTCCTCCGCACGACCAGCTAAACCGCCACGCTCCGGGAGCCTAGACTTTTCTACGAGCCTACCGTCGTTAGCTCTGCACCACATCATTTCTCCGGACTGGCGCCAGGAACGGTCGACGGAACAACATTATAGGTGTATTTAATCCATATTTTTACCCGGGTTGAACCCGTAGGAACCCTATTGTATTTTCTGACGCACTTCTCGTCAGATGGCGCCCATTCTATTATTTTAACGGTAACAATCATACCCTCTAGAACTACCACGCGTATTTTGTCATGCTGTAAGGCCATAAGCCTCGAGATTCTGTGCTCCTCCAGCAACATTACTTTGTCTACCTCTGTATCTATACACTTTTATTGTAATCTCTAGTTTTAACTACCTACCATCGATAAACCAAGGAAATATTGTCAACCTCTGTTGCCTTGCCACAAGTATAAGAAAATATTGTAAGTACCTACCCGCTCTACCGAATTACTATTTTACTAATATAATGTATCAAACCATTATCTTTTATTTATTTCTCTTTTTACTTTTAACTGATACATATATCCTCTTCTTTTATTTTTAAACTGTTACAATCATACATATAGAACTGAGTAAATTTTGTACAGAAACTATAAAGTCATGTCTGGAAGACGTCGTCGTTCGAACATAGGTCGTAGTACAGTGAATGCCAGAAGAGTACGTTCAGCAAGAGATGAAGAATCGTCAACGGAACGTGAGGCTCGCCTCAGTCAGGCTCGGGATAGATATAGAGCTGAGAGAGAGAGAGAATCTTCAGTAGAGCGTGAGATTTGCCGCAGCCGGGATCGAGATAGGCATACGGTTCAGAGGGACAGAGAATCGTCAGTAGAGCGTGAGGCTCGCCTCAGTCAGCTTCGGGATAGATATAGAGCTGAGAGAGAGAGAGAGAATCTTCAGTAGAGCGTGAGGTTCACCGCAGCCGAGATAGGGAAAGACATCGAATACAGAGAGCCAGAGAATTATCAGCACGAGTTACTAATTCATGGGTGAATAAAGAAAATTCTGCCATGAATTACGATCCTTCGATTTCTTACAAGGACGATCGTATAGTATCAATAGGTACTATGTCAGTAGTGTGTGAACATTGCTTGGCATTGAAATTCAAGGACGAATCGAAAAGCATGTGTTGCTTACAAGGAAAAGTCAAATTAGAAGAAGTTCTCCCTCCACCTGAACCACTTCACTCTCTTCTTACGGGTGATCATCAGAAATCCAAGCAATTCATGCGCAATATACGCCGTTATAATAACGCATTTCAAATGACCTCTTTTAAGAGTAAGCAAGTCGTTGAGCGTGGGTTCATGCCTAGGTACATTTAAAATTCAAGGGCAAGTGTACCACTTAGCTGGGAGCTTGCTACCACTTCGACCCGATGATCACAAACTTCTGCAAATATATTTTATTGCAGATCCAGATACACAAGCATCTATGCGGTGTACAAGTGTTGCACAGCCAATTGATAGAGATTTGATTAGATCTCTCCAAGATATGTTACATTCTCATAATTGCTACATACAGTCTTTCAAAACTGCGATTGAGAGTGTTCCAGCAGATACTCCTGACTTTAATGTCGTAATCCATGCAAATAAAGTTCCTGTTGGAGAACACAGAGGACGATACAATGCGCCTTCCACGAGTGAAGTAGCAGTGGTGATAGCTGGACAGCAATTTGACAAAAGAGATATTGTATTGCATAGTCGTGATGATAATTTGCAAAAAATTTCAGAGTTACACAGATCTTATGACAGCTTACAATATCCTTTGATGCTATGTCGTGGAGAAAATGGTTATGCCATTAATATTTCTCAAGTTGACCCAATCGGTGGTACACCTCTGCGTAAAACAGTGTCATGTATGAACTACTATTGCTACCGTATAATGAAAAGACGTAACAATTTCAATACTTTGCTTAGATATGGAATGTTAACAAACCAATACTTGGTAGAGCAATATGCGAAAATTGAATCTGAGAGATTGGCCTAAATCCGTAATAATCAAACTAAATTGAGAGCTGAAAATTACGTTCATCTTCAGGATGCTTTACAGGCGAATGAACACCGCAACGGCATTGGGCAGTTGGTTACACTACCTTCATCATTCACAGGTGGACCTCGATATTTACACGAAAAATCGCAAGACGCCATGACTTACGTAAGAAATTACGGCAAACCTGATTTATTTATAACTGCAACATGTAACTCAAATTGGCCGGAAATCAAAGACAGAGTCTTCCATTTAAAAGTACAGAAACTCCTGCACCTCATTAATAAGTCTCATATATTCGGTCCGCCGCGCTGTCATATGTATACAATAGAATGGCAGAAACGTGGCTTGCCACATGTACACCTGTTGGTGTGGTTAGTGAACAAAATTAGACCAAACCAAATTGACAGGGTTATTTCAGCTGAATTACCGGATAAAGATGAAGATCCTATCCTGTACGAAATCGTAAAGAAACATATGGTACACGGCCCTTGCGGGACTTTAAACCCGAATTCTCCATGTATGCGAGATTCTAAATGCAGCAAAAAATTTCCGAAGTCGTTCCAAACTCAAACAAGTACTAGCGATGACGGATATCCCAAATATCATCGACGATCGCCAGAACAGGGTGGGCAAAATGCTACCGTCCGAAACCATGATATTGATAACCGATGGATCGTTCCCTAATCCGCTCCTTTTGAAAATTTTCGATGCCCACATCAACGTAGAGTTGTGCAATTCAATAAAGTCAATTCAATATGTTACTAAGTACATTAATAAAGGCAGTAATCAAGCCACTTTCAGCATACAATCACCAAATGAAGTGGAAAAATATCAGTCTGGACGTTACATCTGCAGCTCTGAAGCTGTATGGAGGATTTTATTATTCGAAGTGCACGACCGGGCTCCCACAATTGTCCACCTTGCAGTTCATTTAGAAAATGGACAAAGATTATATTTCACAGAGAACAATATACAAGAAGTTGTTAATAACCCGCGGGATACAACATTGACAGCATTCTTCAAGTTATGTGCTCAAGATGATTTCGCGAAAACACTGACATATGACAGAGTTCCAGGTTACTATACATGGAACCAGAGTTCTAAAACTTTTCAACGGCGAAAACAAGGTACTGCGGTTGATGGTTTCCCCGGAGTAAAAATAACGGATGCTCTTGGCAGAGTCTACGTGGTTCATCCCAACAACAGCGAATGCTTTTATCTGAGAATGTTACTGCATATTGTAAAAGGCCCGACATCCTTTGCACACCTAAGAACTGTACAAGGTGTTGTTTACAATACTTATCAAGCAGCATGCAAAGCTATGGGGCTCTTGGAAGACGATTCTCACTGGGAAAACACATTATCAGAAGCAGCTGTTTGTAGTTCAGCTACATCATTAAGATATTTATTTGCCGTCATAGTAGTGTTTTGTCAAGTAACTGATTCTGTTAACCTATGGAATAAATTTCAAGAAAATATGGCCAGTGATATTCTGATTCGGCGACGGCGAGAGTTAAACTCAGATGATGTACAATATGATCAAAACATATTTGACGAAGCATTATTGGAATTGAACAAAGTAGTGCAATTACTTTCGGGTAAATCGATCAAGGATTTTGGGCTGCCGATGCCAGCTAATACTACTAACTCAGATTTAACTAACAGTGCCGAATACACAAGAGAAACATCATACGATCAAACGAAACTTTTACAAAATATAGCTCAAGATGAGCCACGATTAAACATCGATCAGAAAAAAGTATTCACTGCATTACTATCAACAATTGATAACAATGAAGGGAAATTGTTTTTCCTTGATGCCCCAGGAGGTACAGGAAAAACATTTTTAATCAATCTGCTTTTAAAAAAAGTGAGATCTATCGGAAAAATTGCGTTAGCTGTTGCGTCATCCGGCATTGCCGCTACGCTTTTGGAAGGAGGCCGAACCGCACACTCCACATTCAAGCTCCCGCTGAAAATCGCCACCGATGATAATAACAGCGTCTGTAGTGTTTCTAAACAGAGCAATACAGGAAAATTGATGCGTGACTGCTCATTAATAGTCTGGGACGAAGCTACCATGTCAAACAAGACGTCTGTGGAAGCACTGGATAGGACAATGCGGGATTTGCGCAACAAAAATTCACCTATGGGTGGATGTACAATTCTGTTCTCAGGAGATTTCCGTCAAATCCTACCAGTTGTGACTCGAGGAACACGTGCTGACGAAATAAATGCTTGCCTAAAAAGATCCAACCTTTGGCCACATGTCAATAAATTAGAGCTTAAAACTAATATGACGGTTTCGTCATCTTCACGTGAGAACAGGCTATTTCCAGAGATGCTGCTAAAAGTTGGCAATGGAGAGTTAACACAAAGTGAGGGAAGGATTGCCCTAGAAAACCTTTGTGTTTTGATAGACAACATCCAAGAGTTAGTCAACAATGTCTATCCTGACATTGATAACATAAGTTATAAGACAATATCTTGGTTTAAAGAAATAGCGATTCTGTCACCAACTAACGAACAAGTAGATAAAGTAAATAACTTGATTCTTTCAAAGATTGATGCGCCGACGAAAATATACTACTCGGTCGATACTGTTCTCGATTTGGAAGAAGCTGTTCATTTTCCTATAGAATTTCTAAATTCTTTGAACCCGTCTGGACTCCCTCCTCACAAAATGGTGTTGAAAGTAGGTTGTCCTGTTATTTTATTAAGAAACCTGAATCCACCTAAACTTTGCAATGGCACGCGTTTGCTGGTAAAATCATTGAAAACTTTCATAATAGAGTGCACAATACTCACAGGGTGTGGTACCGGAGAAGATGTATTGATTCCCCGAATCCCTCTGATACCATCGGATTTACCCTTCCAATTTAAACGTTTACAGTTTCCGGTAAAGACATCTTTTGCAATGACCATTAATAAATCGCAGGGTCAAACCTTCAACGTTGCAGGCTTAGATTTGAGCGTTGACTGTTTTTCACATGGGCAACTGTATGTCGCTCTTTCAAGAGTGACCTCCAGAGAAAACATGTTTGTGTTGTCTAATGACAAGAAAGCTGTGAACGTTGTTTATAAAGACATTCTGTAATATGTTGTAAAAATAAAATAAATAGTTAAAAATGTAAAAAGTAAATAAGTAAAAATGTAGTGTATGAATTTAGATATTCCAAAGATAGCAGGAAATCTTCATGGTATAGGGAAAGGGGGATTGTTTTACTCCAAATTTAACGCGTGCGGGCCACGGGCAGTAATGAATAAATCAAAACTACTGAATCGATTTTAATCACATAGGCTATATATTTTATACCCGTGCGAAGCCGGAGCGGGCCGCTATGTTTTTATATACAACGTTCACAGTTTTTCTGTAGTGTATTTAGTATCAGCATTGCACCCGTGCGAAGCCGGGGCGGGTCGCTAGTAACTTATAAAATAAATAAATGCAATTTTTTTTATTGTACTTTCCGTCTGATTTTACGACATGGAGATAGGATACATTTTAAGGCTAACATTTTGGCAAATTATTGGCACAATATTAATTCACGATAGAGACTTGCCTAGTGTGAAGGCCGCTGCATAAACTATGGTCGTGGTAGTGCCTTCTGCCTCAAACTTTGCACAATCATGTTTAGGTAGCGCTATTATGTTAATTACAAAAATTGTCCTTAAAGTGTTATTGATGAGTTTTTGGCTGCAAATAATTTTCTTAATTTTTCATTTTCATTTTCATACTTTTTATGCATATTTGTCCCATTCCAATGACTAAATTAAATACCAAGTACACCGACATTATTTTGTATGTCATTAAATTAGATACACGTAATTTAAATTCAATCACATTAATAATAAAAATATGAAAGTTTGGATGTTTATTTATTTATTTGCTTGTTACTCAATCACGTCGTAACTGCTGAACCGATTTCGATGAAATTTGGTATATACGTAGATTATAACCTGGATTGCCACATACTCGTAGGCTACATTTTATCCCATAAATCAGTTCCCATAGGATAAAAATGGGGTGTCAATTCAAGTTGCAACAACGAGTTTTGCTTTATTTCTAGGTTATAAACACATTTAGTAGTGTAACGCGTACGAAGTCGCGGGTAACAACTAGTTGATCGAGCGAAGCGAGATCTCTAAATCAACTTGTGCAAATCGGCGTTGTATGTTTGTTTGTCCGAGGATAACTTTCGAAGCGTTCATCCGATCATAGTGAAATTTGATACATAGATATGTAGGTAGTGGATGGAACAATTTTGTTGTGACTAAATGAGCTAAAAATGTTGGGGGGTTGTTGAGATATTGGGGTTCAAGCGGGGTAAAAAAAATGAGACTATTAGGTCAAATGAAAGATCTTTATTAGTAAATTTAGATTCCGTTTTTATTTTTAGTAAAGTCTTTATAGTTTTTGAGTTATTAGCCATAATAAAAACTGAACTTTGACAAAATTCATAGGGTACACCAGTGACCCCACAGTGCTGTGATTTGGTATGCGTGTAGTTTAAGTGACACAAATATAGGCAAAAGTCAGAAATCCAGAATAACTGCAATTTCTACCCCAAAAAAGTGTAAACCAATTTACATGAACTCCCGTTACCTGTAATTTGTATGAAACTGTAGGTCAAAATAAGTGGTTATGCATTTCGTGGCACCATTTTGATAGTCGAAGATTACCAATAACATTATTTTGTTTTTATTGGAGACTCGCGAGATCTCAGTTCGGGGCAAACTATATTTTTACACCATCTAATCTGATGGTAGAATTTATGGCTCAGCAAAATGCAAAACATCGAAATGTATGTACTTACCCACATTCTTGTATACGTTCTGATTTCTGAAAATAAATCTTTGGGGCAGATGATAAGAGGATGATGTCCAAATCCTGAATAATTATTATTGTTTCTCTTTACATTTTTCTAGTAACAAAATGTCATTCGTACTAAATGGAAAAGTCTGTTATTCAGTGATCATTATTCAAGGGTTCCGCGATGTTTATCGTGTTTTATTTATTTAGGGTCCCGTACCCATGCTTGTTTATGTATGGAGTCTTACGAAGGGTCGTATCATAATATTTTGGACTAAATCTCCGTTTGAGATAAAGATAAAAGACGGGGATATTTTATCTGGGGATTCGCTCAATTTAATTTTATTTTACAGATTGACTTCAAAGTGAATGGGAAGGTTCGTAATAAATCTTATTTTACCTTATCGGGCTCTTATCGTTTTATTATTATCTTAGTAATATTATTTTGAATCATAATAGATACAAAAAGTAATTCAATTTAATTCATGTCATAAGTGAACCATCCAGGCGATGGTCAAATTATTTTATCAACATAGCTTGATTACTCATCAATGGCCAATAGGTCGTTAGGCTAGATTGTAATTATATAACTTGGGTATACTTAGAATCGTACACTAGGTTACATATAAAAAAGTGGCACTCCGGGAGTGCCAACAGAAGTAAAATCTTGAACAATTACGAGATACTTATATACAGAGTTGTCGTCGGTAACGTTACAGTAACAGTGTCGCAAGTTCAATGGTTTTTTTCGCATCTCAAAAAATGCCCAACGCGCTTAAAGAAGTTTTCACTTCATATACAGAGGTGTCAGTAAAGGTAACGGTAACAGTGTCGCGTGTTTGATGGTTTTCTCCCATCTTAAAAAATGCCCAACGCCCCTAAAGAAGTTTTCACTACTTATATACAGAGGTGTCGATAACGTTAACAGTGTCACGAGTTCAATGGTTTTCTCTTATCTCAAAAAATGCCCAACGCGCTTAAAGAAGTTTTCACTACTTATGTACAGAGATGTCGGTAACAATTTATCCCCATCTCAAAAAATGCCAACGTGCCTAAAAAGTTTTTACTCCAGAAAACCATCTTGGGTACCAAGTAGTTAAGTATCAATAGACGAAACTCGAGATTCAAAGAGAATGCCGTTATACAAAAGAGACCTATAACAAACTGGGGGTGCAGACGGACTAAAATTAAAGTAGTAATGATGGGCGTACTATCGATATTCGTGAGTTATGTTGATACTCCTACTAAGCGAGAATGTCCAGGCCGTAACTGCTGATACAATAACATCAATAATAAGAACATTTGCTACAGCGTGGCAATAAAACGAAAATTATCACAAATTAGACCCCAATAAAATAGAGATTCAATAAGGGTAGGGCCACACCTGCACTAGACTAGCATTAGACGATGATGTAAAGCCTATTTTCTAAGAAACGGCGGCCGACTAAAACTTGCTGCCGACTAAAATAGGGACACTATTGCCAGCTAAAATCTCGCAATCTACTTTACCAGATTGCTCGAGACCTCATGGGCAGCGAATTCAATATTGCTGCAAAATTGAAGCAGGAATTGAAAACTAAGCCACCAGAAGGCATGAAACCTATCATTAATGCCACTGCGAAACAACCTGGCTTCACAGAGCAAGATAACGGATGCTGGAAACCGTTGGGTGAAGGCCGGACAACACGGTCGCAACTGGCCATGTGATTATATAATTATGTTGTACCTAAAAGAAAACCCGACCAATTTACAAAGTATTATTATAGTAGGAGCAGTCTTTAAACTGACTAACGAATATCACTAGTGGTTCGCCCCGAACTGAGATCTCGCGAGTCGCTCATAAAAACAAAAAAATATTGTTTGTACCTAATCGTTGACTATCAAAATATACTGAATTTCAGACTTTTCCCTATATTCGTGTCACGAATGCTACACGCACACCAAATTTCAGCACTGTGGGGTCACTGGACCTGTGAATTTTGTCTAAGTTCAGTTTTTATTATGGCTAATAACTTAAAACCGACGAGGTTTAAACTAAAAATAAAAACGGCGTCGAAATATACTCACGAAGATCTTTTATTAAACGTGCCATTTGACCGGATAGTCCCATTTTGTTTTTTTTACGCCTCTTGAACTCCAATATCTCAACCAACCCCCCTCCACATTTTCATTTAGTCACACCAAAATTGTGCCATCACTTTCTACCTATATACCAAATTTCACGATGATCGGATTAACACTTTGAAAGTTATCCTCGGACAAACAAACATACATGCATACATACATACAACGCCGATTTGCCCAAGTTGATTTAGAGATCTCGCGTCGCTCGATACACCGTATCATCCATACATACCGGTTTAAAGTCGAAACTGATTGGTTTTTTAACAAAATTGTCCCAAAGGTCTCTCTGGAAATCAAAGGAGACCTATGTTTAGCAGTAGACGTCCTACAGCTGACATGATGATGTTCTGGGACACCTTGTATACTGGCCATCATATTAGGGTGTCCGCTAAATCGGTGGCATTAGCCGATGATGTAAAGCGATGCCGAACCCATCTGGCCTGTAATTTGTTGAACATCTTATGAGTTTCAAACTATACTTGTAATTACAACAGTAATTATAGTTGACAAAGTGTGCGGGAATTATGGGTGGTGGCTCGAGTGTTAGCGGTTTGTAGGAGCCTAGATTCTCTGCAATATTTGAAGAGGCTCGTTAAGGTTAACTGCTCATTATGCAGCCTGAAAATACTGAGCAGCTAGTTTATGCAAGCTAGCTGATTCATGCTACTCGTGACGAGACTATGGAGTAGTTTTAAGTGTAGTTTGTGTGTGGGTTTAAAACTTTTTTTGTTTTTAATTTTACTGCGAAAACTTTTTATAATCGTAACGGCCGCGGATCTTCTATTGTGAAACGGACTCTAGAAGTCAAGTTATCAAAAACCTAGATTAGATTAGATAATTCTCTATTGCACACCATGATACAAATACAAATAAAAAAAATAGCAACGTTAATCTATGGATACAATTGGCGGTCTTATCGCTAAATAGCGATGTCTACCTGGGGTGTAATGGTGTACCTAACATACTACATGTGCATACATACAGATACAACTGATATAAAAATAAAAAAATAAATTACATAAATTAATGAACCTAAATAATAACTACTCATAACAATTTAACCTATTGTCTGGACAAACCTAATATATGTTTTAAGACACGTCACTGTAAGGTTAGTAACAAGTAGAAGCGCGATGGAAAATAAGTGGTCCAGTTAGACTGCACACAGTTAAAAGTTGAAGTTAGTCGAGTGCTTGCAGAGTGGCGTGTAAATACCTACTCCATAGTATACGTACGCACAATATTATATTATGTAGAGAAAAGGCATAACGCTAATTACAACCTCAAAAATATGGTTGACCAATACGCGATTTGAAAATCCAAAGAAAAAATCAACTGTTTGCTACACAAATGTCAGAGTGAAACGGTTTTCGTTCGGATTTCAGACAATCTGACATACACATGATACACAGTAGAATCCAATGCAGAAAAGTCTGCTTCCACGAAAGCATTCATTTATCTATTATTTTATTCATTTATTTACACTAAACTAGGTGACCCGCCGTACTTCCTACTGCCCTTGACATGCATATGACGCGGGCTGCCAACGTACGTCAAGAATTGTCAATCGGTCATCACTAGAAAATGAATTTTCTTTATAATTTCTTTTTGCATAAATTTTTTTGATATTTTAATAGTTATTCTGCTATTCGGGGCGGAGACAAACGCAACAAATCAAAGATCATCAAAATCGGTTCCACCGTTCTTGAGTTATAAATGGTGTTACTAACCCGACTTTGTTATATATATGTATATATATATATAGATTTATGATAATATCTTATAATATCTGGTATATAATATAATATTTATGCACTTTATTATATTTATTAGAAGACCTTATTTTGTAATATATTATTAGCATGACTTATGATCAATTATAGCTTTGTAAGCCATCGACATTTACAATTTATATAACATTCTATTCCATTTTAAATTGTATTTACCGACCGTGGAACAAATGGCACCGAAAATGAAAAAAACAGAATACCTAAAACAGAAAACGGATGTCACTGAAAAAAACAGTAATTATACTGTTTGAATAGTGAATGAACAGCACTGATAGCCGCTGGCAGGCGTCCGCGGTCACGTCACGACTCACGCACGACACGAGGCTACAGAGTCGAGAGTGCGCGCAGGCACGAGCAAGTTCATTTATTTTCGTGCTAAGAATCGCTATGCTAATCCAGCAGCTAACAATCTAACCATACCTATCTAATACGACCAGTGAAACTTCGTACACAGGGTTTGAAACAATTTATTATGTTGATGTCTCTATTATGTTTGTATTATGCCCAATACGAAGATGCCACAATCTTATCTGCAGAACATCTGATGACATCCCAAAACTTTCAAAGTCACTTACATTAATTTGCACACAAAACATAATCGGTCCTATTTGGTATAAGCCATTACCATGGACATTTAAGACGATATACAAATTTAATTTCGGCTTAGCATCCGTAAATGCAAAAAAGAGATAGTGCCATTTACTTGCTTAGATGAAGAACGAGACAATCATGTATCATAGCCGAGCCGCATTGTCGCAGGAGTAAATGACGTAAGCGCGAAAAGATAAAATCTCGAATTGCATGAGAACCAACAAATGAAAAAAGAAAATGCCTTTCCATTAATTTAGGTACCATAATTACCTACTTAGCTATGTAAAAAAATACTTAAAATCTTTTTTAGAGTCGGAGAATGAACGATATTAGTGTTTTAGAAGAGCCGATTTTGGCACATAATTGTATAAAGAAAAGTTTAACCAATTGCGTTTCTGACTCTTATATATGTAGTTTAAATCCTCAAGTAAATATTGCTTTAATATGAAATCAGTACCATTTTTCGTTATTGAATACGACAGTTACTTAGCAGCTCAAATTTTTTTACATATCGTCTTAAGGCTACTTTCTTTGGAACTAGTCATTACCATGCACAGTCAGCCAGCATCACTAACTGGAAGTTTATGCTGACTATGATTATGACTATACTCTTTATACTAAAAAAATATATGTACCATTAACACTTAATCTGAACGCACCATTGCGTATTTTTGCTTTCTCACGTATTCAAAATTCTAATCCAAATACTCTCTTTTAAACTGAATCACAATTGGAAGTTTAAAAACATTTCACAACAAACTTTAACCTGGACGCTGAAAGTTCTGGTAGAATGTAGAAAAGTACATTAGCTATATAGGGTGTTTGATAATATACGCACAAAAATGAAATGGGTTATTTTGATGAGCATGATAAATAAATTTGTGTAATGTTTAACCATAGAAATCTGAAATTTATTTTGGCATGTAAAACCAAACACTTTATTAAACTTATGTTGTGTTATTGCATAATGCTTGCCATCTAACCATGTATTGGTGATGTCTCGAGAATATAGTATATAGAATATAATATTTTCTTATACCACTATGGTAGCAAACAAGCATACGGCCCACCTGATGGTAAGCGGTTACCGTAGCCTATGGACGTTTGTAACACCAAACACACTCGCGCGTTACCGACCCTTTAAAATTTGAGATATCTCTTGTTGTCCCTTTTTAACCCAAAACCCGCAGCCATTTCCGAAAGAGATATCAAAAATACATGCCTGCCTAGATCTACGGTAGGTACTAGTAGCAAATCTACGCATTTGTGGATTACGACCTTTAATTTTGGATGTCGATTGCAAGTGTAGGCAGTAAGTTTTATATCGAATTAATCACGTAAACTTAATCGATTTTCTTTAAAATTTGATAATATAACTAGTAGTTTTTTGTTCGAGGAGTCTTTTTTTATGTTTTGAGAAACCGTCACTTGAATATCGTCAGTATATTACCAAACACCCTGTATAGGCGGCAAAAAGAGTTAAACTAGGTATCTTTAGTGCATGTAAGTTCTTCCGTGCTGTTTTTCCCGTACCATTTTTCGTTAGAGGTTTTTTCGGTAAATGCCCATCTGTAAGTTTTATCCCAAAATATACTATAGTAGTGGACGGACATGGTTGTTTTTACTATGATACAATGATCCTTTGGCCCTTAAATTAGTAGATTCACTTAAATTGAAAATATCAGAGCGCCGTAATACGCCTCTCATATTGCGATCGCTGCTAAAATACTTGAAGAGCCCCTAATGATTACTTTGATACTTTTATTTGAGAGGAAACCACTTAATTTTTTGGTTTAACATAAGAATTTTTTTATGATACATATTTTTATTTTTATGACGTCTTTTTATACGGATAAATATGTAAAAACATAGGTAAATGTAAATTTCTCGACAACCCGAGAAGAACCAAAAAATTATCCTCGAGAATTCTCGAGACCCGAGAAATTGATAAGCTCGAGAAATCATGAACCCCAGTGCGTACGCACAGAAAAGGAGATTGGTGTAAATAACTTATATATAACATGTTATACATTATATATAACATAATAAATACAATTAATATCATAATACACTTCCCCCATAGATTTCAAGAGCGACCTATCTAGTGTGGCTTGCACCCATCGGCTCCAAGCAACCTTTATCAGATCGTCTTTTCATCTCGTGGGGCCGTCTTAAGTCTATTCAATCCTGCCTTTACTCACCTAGGCACAATTGGTTTAATACAAAAAATAATAATTTATAAATCGATTAAATGCTTCTTCGATTTTTAGTCTGTATTCAATATGGTTTCTGCCAACATTTTTCCGGTTTTTCTTTGAAGCAACCTATATGCATCGACTTTTATTGATGCGAGTACCTACACACCTACGCTTCTAGCTAACGAACTGGGATGAACACGTAAAAAACCCGTTGATATACCTGGATCTACCGATACTGTCGCCGTGCAAAACAACTACTAGGGAAGGGAAAAATCAAGACTGGATTTAGAAGTAGTCTTAAGTATTGAGTAAGTTTTTAAGTAAGTATTTAATGTATTCGTATATACATAAACATTACACACATTCTTGAATGAATGAAAATTCTTCATTATACCTTACAAGCTTTACACACACAACAGTTATAAAAATAAAAAATAAAACAAATAAATGTAAGTATAATGGGCGGTCTTATCGCTTAACAAAGCGATCTCTTCCAGACAACCTTTGGATGGAGAGGATCATTGCTTAATGGAAGATTGGCTGAGGTGTAAAAAGAATAAACTTAATATGTAATAGAAAAAGAAAAATTACTTAACCATAAATACATAAATAATAGGTACATAAATAATTTTAATTAAGTAAATATCATATATAAAACAAATAAATATGTACTTACATACATACATATATTAATATATACATATACATATAGTAAGCACTTGTAAGAGATCAGGGGCCCAATTTTGTTAATTTATAAGAAAAACATTTATGGAGGTATACCATTACTGAGCCGGCTGAGATGCAGGAGGTAGCGGGTTCGATTCCCGCCGCGGAACAAATGTTTGCACGATCTACAGCTATTTGTTCCGGGTCTGGTTATTTCTCTATATATTATACGTATGTATTTACAAAAAAAATGTATACAAGTATTCTATCAGTTATCTGGTTCCCATAGTACAAGCTCTGCTTAGTTTGGGGCTAGATAGCGCTGTGTGAAATGTCCAGCAATATTTATTATTATTATTTATTATTACTTACTACGGCCTACTACTAGATGGAAAAAAGACCTAATAAAGGTTGCTGGGAGCCGTTAGGTGCAGGCCGCATAAGATCGGTCGCTCTGGATATCTATGGGGGAGGCCTATGTTTAGCAGTGGATGTCCTTAGGCTGTTATAATGATGATGAAGACCATTACTTATCGATTATGATATTTGTATAATGTATGCTGTTATGCTGTAGGTATTATGCTTCCAAATTTTCAAAGGTGTTGTCGTAGCAACAGCGGTCATCGAAATTAGTAGAATACCAAAAGGCATCTATAGTGGCGACTTTCCAACTGTACCAATGTCATAAGTCATAACAAGTCATAAGTCTTAAGCATTTATTGGTATTTTTTTTAATATCATTTCTGTATTTATGTTATTACAATTCGCTCTCCTATTCGCTATGTTCATCCATTCTATCTCACAAAATGTAACTTCTTCCTACCACCTGTACGCAGATGACTTGCAAATTTATACTCAAGCTACAGTTGAAAATATCGATGGAGCCATTAGCTTATTAAATACTGACCTTGACCGGATATGCGACTGGAGTAAATCTTTTGGCCTTACAGTCAATCCAAACAAAACGCAGGCCATTATTATTGGTAGCTCCAAACAGATCACTAAAATTAATTTTGCACAGCTACCATGCATAGTTTTTGACGGAACACCTATAGAAGTCACACAGTCAGTGAAAAATTTAGGAATACAGATGGATACCCGTTTAACTTGGGTTCCCTGTATCAATGAGATTAGCCGCAGGGTGTTTGCATCGTCTGGATCTTTACGGAGAATTCGTAACTTCTTGCCGACTGCTACCAAGGTTACGCTTGCACAGACTCTTTTACTTCCGATTCTGGACTACGCCGACGCCTGCTATCTTGACCTCTCTGAAGCCCAACTGAGCAAACTTGAGCGCCTTCAAAACCTCTGTATTCGGTTTATATTTGGCTTGCGCAAGTATGACCATGTCTCTGATTTTCGCGCAAAGCTCAAATGGCTCCCCATCCGTCTTCGCCGGAATGCACACATACTGTCCCTTTTGTATAACATCCTTTTTAACCCTTCTTCTCCCTTCTATCTTAAGGAGCGTTTTGAGTTTCTCCACCAGGCTAATGATCGCAATTTGCGTTCTTCAGATTCCCTTCAACTTAAAACTCCTGTCCATACGACAGAGTTTTATGGTCGATCCTTCACTGTAACAGCCGTACGATTGTGGAACGATTTGCCCTTCTCTATAAGAACATCCAAGTCTATTAGTAATTTTAAAACAAAAGTACACACGCATTATCTGTCCCTGCGTTGAAGTTGTCGCTGCTTGTTAATTCATCATAACCATTTTTATAGTTGCTTGTTTTATTATAATTAAATTTGAGTTATTATTAGTATTTTAGGTTTATAGTATGTAGGTATGTTTTTAATTTTATATAGATGCACCGCCGTCATGTGATATATTATAATCCTGTCCATACTAAGGTTGTCTGGAAGAGAACGCTTTTAGCGATAAGACCGCCCATTGTACTAAATTTATTAGTAAAAATTATGTTCTGTATTTTACTTTGGTGTACAATAAAGAGTTATCTTATCTTATCTTATCTTATCTTACAATTGTTACACTTAAAAGGAATAGAATGACCTATAATGATCAAATAAAAACATGTGTAATATAAAATAATTAATAAAAAATATAGTCCATAAAAACATCTGAGCACACTTGTGTGTTGTTTGTGGTTTAGTAGAATTGGGTCCCAGTACTATGCTAAATTTTTAATATTATTTTCAAAACTACTGTGGTTTAAGTTTTATTACCACATGACCTAACCTAATATAGATTCCAAGATTTTATAATCATCTCAAACATTTTCAAGCCTAGACGGGACTTGAACCCGCAATCTTCCTCTTGATACGAGTATGAACTACCAATTTTTTTTTATGTAAAGAATATCACCACACTAGTGTCGTTCCTTTTATTTATGGATTTATTATCTACAGATCTCTAATAGATGTCAGTGTCATGTCAGTGACACCGACTGTCAGTATTGAGGTAATTTTTAATAAGTTAAAGTTAGGTTATGTTAATTTAGAAAAACGTGAAACAGTAAATAGTTTCCTGTATAAATAAAAGGAAGTATATAAACTAAACTAGAAGGCTTTAAATGTTGTTTTTTGTTATTTCAGGTAAGTTACTCTGTTTAGAGTAAACAGTGTTAAAACTTTGTATTTAATTGTGTTCTGAATAAAAGTAATTTTGTTATTTCAGAAAACGCAATTTCGTCTTTATTTCACGAAAGCATATTACCATTATATTTATATTAGTGCAAAGTGTTTATTCTATATTATATATACGTGTTTATTCGATACCAATAAAACTGTTTACTCGTATCAGTTATCTGTTTCTAGTTGGAATATCGTCGTTTCTATTGTCCTTAAACAGGCTCCGCACCCAGGTTGGCCGCTGCAGACTTAGTATGTGCAAATGGGGATTCAGGGACCCTAACTTGACGCAGTGTGACTGCGGTGATCCCACGCAGTCAATGCAGCACTTGCTAATGTGCCCTTTATGTCAGAACACATGCACGATGGAGGACCTAATGGCCGCCTCGCCTGATGCCATTGCTGTGGCCAAACACCTGTCCAACATACTATGAATGCAAACGTAGAACTCTGGACACGCTAAGAAGAAGAAGAAGTTGGAATATAAAAAGGACTAGTCTTGATCACCTGTATCATCTATAAGCACAACTCTAGCCGAGCTAGATAGTCCAACGAGGCTATCGCAAACAGTAGTAATAAAACAAACATGGCTTGGACAGTAAATAAAGGGCTCTCAACAGTTGGCACCGAGGTGTTGCGACCGAGTGAGACAAATATTTCAAAGTTTCAAGTTGACACTTGGAAACCTGAACGATCTCAGATTCTGAAATAGTGGCACAACGGCAAAATAGTATTTGAACGCAATATAGTATTTCTTCATGATAGTAACGCGTGTCATCAAATATTTTAAAGTTTCAAGTTGATGGGTACTTCAAAAACGGAACGGTATTCGATTTTTAGAATTGAAATAATAGATATAGCGTTTGAAACTATCATGTTCGACGCGAGCTTTTTCGTAACCGGTATTATTGATCGAGCGAAGCAAGATCTCCAAATCAACTTGAGCAAGTCGGCGTTGTATGTAAGTATGTACGTTTGTTTGTCCGAGGATAACTTTCGAAGGGTTTATCCCATTATCGTGAAATTTGGTATATACTCGTAGGTAGGTAGTAATGGCACAATTTTGGTGTGACTCAATGAGTTAAAAATGTGGGGGGTTGTTGAGAAATTGGGGTTCAAGAAAGGTAAAATAAAACAAAATAGAACTATCCGGTCAAATGGCACGTTTAATAAAAAGACTTTGTGAGTACATTTTGACCCCGTTTTTATTTTTAGTTTAAACCTTGTAGTTTTAAGTTATTAGCCATGATATAAACTGAACTTTGACAAAATTCACAGGGTACACCAGTGACCCCACAGTGCTGAAATTTGGTATGCGTGTAGGATTAGTGACACAAATATAGGCAAAAGTCTGAAATCTAGAATAACTGTAATTTCTACCCCAAAAAAGGATAACCAATTTACATGAACTCCCGTTACCTGTAATTTGAATGAAACTGTAGGCCAAGCAAGTTGGATATTCATTAAGTCGCACTATTTTGATAGTCAAAGATTACGAATAATATTATTTTGTTGTTATGGGAGATTCGCGAGATCTCAGTTCGGGGCGAACCACAGCAGTTATATATATATAAGATCGTCGCTATCACCCGCCTGTCGTTTGGGATCCAGCCTAGTTACACCGTAGTGCGCATCTCACTTGTAATAAGGTTACAGATTACTCTAAAGTGAAAAAATGGACACAAAATAAATATTTTTCTTTCTTTCTTTCTAAAGCAATGAAGTTAGTATAAATCATGGTAATTATCCCGTTTTTAGTAATCATAGTTCATAGTTCATTTATTAATAACAAAAAAGTTACATGTCATTCACATCATTAAATATGGAATACAGAATTAAAAAAAAAATATTAATAATAATAATAATAAGAAGAATTAGAAGCCCTGGATTGTAGAGTTCGCAAACAGCTCACGACCCATCGTATGCGGCACCCACGCTCTTCGGTAATGAGAATGTACATCCCGCGGAAATGTGGTGGTCGGGGCTTTTTAAATGCCAAAACCCTTCATAACCGCGAGGTGTACAATCTCAGGGAGTATTTCCTTAATAATGTGTGTGGGATGCATCGGGATGTTGTTGCAGTTGACAAAAACTTTACCCCGCTCTCTTTGGCAAACGAGAACTGGCATAAACCATCGGTGCTGACCACTCAGGATCGCGAGGCCATATGGAAGAGTAAGGAGCTTCATGGGCGGTTCTACAAAGCCCTAACAGGACCAGATGTAGACCCGCTCGACTCGGTAATCTGGTTACGCTTCGGTGATCTCTTCGGAGAAACTGAAGGTTTTGTCTGTGCAATTATGGATGAGGTTATCAAGACGAACAATTACCGAAAGTATATTATGAAGGATGGGACGGTCGACATCTGCAGAGCTTGTCACCAGCCCGGAGAGTCCCTTAGACATGTGCTTTCGGGTTGTTCGCACCTTGCTAACTCTGAGTATTTGCATAGACATAATCAAGTTGCCAGAATTATCCATCAGCAGCTTGCTCTTCAGTATGGCCTTGTTGGACCTGAGGTGCCATATTATAAATATGTGCCAGAGCCAGTTCTGGAAAATGGCCGTGCCACGCTCTATTGGGACCGGTCTATCATCACGGACAGGACTATTGTTGCCAATAAGCCAGATATCGTGCTGGTAGACCGGTCAGAGCGCCGAGCGATACTTGTTGATATTACTATCCCACATGATGCTAATCTCGTGAAGGCCGAGAAGGACAAGCTAAGCAAGTACCTTGACTTGGCTCATGAGATTACCGCCATGTGGGATGTGGAATCAACAATTATCGTTCCGATAGTTGTGTCGGTCAACGGACTGATAGCGAAGAGCCTCGACCAATACCTTAAGAGGCTCTCGCTAGGAAATTGGATCAAGGGTCAGATACAGAAGGCGGTACTCCTGGACTCGGCACGCATAGTCAGGAGGTTCCTCTCTCTGCAGCCCTAGCCACCGATCGCTTGGGCCTTGCTTCGCGGTCGGTGGTTTACCGTTTTTATAAATATATTTTTTACTATAATGTTTGTTTTTTGTAAGATACTTTGTAGTGAAAAATGTATTTTTTATAAACGAGTTTTAAAATAAATATGTGTGAATAATAATAAATTATTTATTCAACAACAAACTTCAAAATTTCACAAACAAAAATTACAATGGTTTACTAGGTATAATACAATTCAGGATGGAAAACATAGGTACCCAAACTAGGATTGACCTGTATGATGGCATATCTGTACCTCCCTCCGGACTATGGTTCATAATGGAATGATCAGTGAATGTATGTGTGAGTGTGGGAATATGTTGGTTGTGAGATTTGAATGTGTGTGTGTGTGTGTTTGTGTGCGCGAGTGTCTGTCAATATGCATGCGAGGATATGTGGTGAGTGTATGTGTGTGAAAGGGTGTGGGTGAGAGTGTTTGAGAGAAGATGTGTGATGTGAGTGTATATAAGGGTGTCAGGTTGTGTGTACGTATAAATGGGTGAGTATGTTGTGTGATAACTTATCATACATAACTTATGATAGTATGATTAACAGACTCTCAGTTTCAAGGTAGTTCAAAACTAGCAACCAACTTTTAACCATAAATTTGCATTTATAGCTAGGCATTGAGTAGTACTGTAAACTAGTATTTATTTTATTGTAAAGATAGGCTCCTAGGAAGTATGTATGTCGTCTAGCAAAAGTGGTATTAAAACGTGGAACATGGCATACTCTCTTATTACTGCGAACTTGGTTAATTGGATCAGTGATAAATGTATTCTTCTTGTGATGGGCTAAAACTGCTTGTAAAATAAATAACTGGCGTGTTGAAAGTAACTGGCATTCAGTAAATATTGATTCTAATGTTCTGATGTATTAATTGCAGTATATTAAATACATTAAATAGAATTCTATTATAAGATTGGATCAGTGATAAATGTATTCTTCTTGTGATGGGCTAAAACTGCTTGTAAAATAAATAACTGGCGTGTTGAAAGTAACTGGCATTCAGTAAATATTGATTCTAATGTTCTGATGTATTAATTGCAGTATATTAAATACATTAAATAGAATTCTATTATAAGATTGATGACTTAAAAAAAGTCATCAATTCTCTAATACGACTGTATAATAAGCCATTTTTTAATATACGCTTAAAGGATTGCGTATCATAGTTTGATATCTTTGTCATAAATTGTTACCACGTGCAGGAGCAGTTCCGGACCAAAATTAAAAAAAGATTACCTATTTTCTTTTATCGCTATGTGTGCAGTATGTAAATCCGAACTCGTTATTTACCCGCAGACAATGCTATAAATTTCATAACGTCATTACAGATAATTGTCTAAAACGTAATGTTTGGACTAGCCTCTGAATCCAAATGGGGTAGCCCTTTTGGATATCTTCACGGATAGATAGATATTTTAGATCTAGATAGATGTATTTATAGCACACCTTTAAAAATAAACAAATGAAGAATACACATACACTTTTGAATTCATGGGTACAATGTGCGGCATTGTCACTAAACTCAATCTCTTCCAGGCAACCTTTGGATCACAACAAGCAAAAGCATCTTCTGTATGGCTCCGTTCATTTACAACAAGCTCCCGGAGTCACTGAGAGAGCTACCATGTTCAATGTTTCGGAAAAAGTTAAAAACTGTACTGTTAAATAAATCTTATTATACTATAAATGAATATGTAAATGAAAAATAATTGCTAAAATAATGCCAAATTTAATTTTATATTTTTATTAATTCTATTTTATTTTATATAATTATGATAATGAATTTTTATTTAGGTGTTATTATTAATATAACTTTGTAGAATATAATATTGCATGCCTTGAAAGGCAGAAATGTATTGATTCTGTATTTACTGCTGACATCTTTGTAAAATGACATATATTTCAAGCAATAAATACATTTGATTTGATTTGATTTCATTTGACAACGTATTTAATCCACACGATGGGGATCAAATAGTCGTGAGAGGTAATAGAGTTATTAAGCTACTTACGTCCACCTTTATTATGCGCACCACCCAGGAGTGGAACGCCTTGCCTGGGTCTGTGTTTCCTGATAACTACAACCTAGAGATCTTCAAGTCGCGAGTGAATAGGTTTCTTCTAGTCAAGCGTGTACCATCATAGACTGCATCATCGCTTACCATCAGGCAAGATAGTGGTCAAACGCTAGCCTATAATTTATAAAAAAAAACCGATGAACTGTTGCAACTCTATCGTAACGCGGGATTTATTCAAGTTCTGTTTTAGGAGCCAAGTGGAATATGCCTCTTGCTGTGTATCGTGAGTTTTATGTCACGTATGCAGAATGGGGCGGATTCCTGAAATTAGTTTCCAATTTCCAAAACCACTATTAACAGTATTAAAATAGGTTTTTCTTATAAAAAAAAAACAATTTTGTATCGAAGTTACTGCACAACTAATTGTTGGAATTAACAATTGCAATGAATTCCAGATTAAGCAGTGATACGTTCCTAATAAAAAAGTTATACCTGAATGAAACTTTTGATACGAATAAACAATATTTGTTTGACAATTTATTTGACACCAATAAAAAATAAGAGAAGAGGGTAACAAAAAAAATGTAAATATAACAAGAAAACTTCGTAGCGGGCGAGATAATGGCCAAAAGTGTGCCCTATAGGTGCTAATTGTTCGAGCGAAGCGAAATCTCCAAATCAACTTGGGAAAATTGGGGTTGAATGTATGTAAGTTTGTTTGTCCGAGGATAACTTTTGAAGCGTTGATCCGATCATTGTGAAATTTGATACTTAGGTAGGTAGTGATGGCACAACTTTGGTGTGACTAAAAGAGCTGAAAATGTTAGGGGGTTGTTGAGATATTGGGGTTCAAGGGTGGTAAAAAAAATGAAAATGAGACTATTAGGTCAAATGGGACGTCAAATGAAAGGTCTTTATTAGTACATTTCAACTCTGTTTTTAATTTTAGTTTAGTTTTTTTAGTTTTTTATTTATTAGCCATAATAAAAACAAAACTCTGACAAAATTCACAGGTTACACCAGTGACTTATTCGTGTAGCTTTAGTGACACAAATATGGCAAAAGTCTGAAATCCAGAATAACTGCATTTTGTACCCCAAAAAAGGGTAACTACTTCATATGAACTCCCGTTACCTGTAATTTGAATGAAACTGTAGGTCCAGTTATGTGGTTGTTTATTTCGTGCACTATTTACTCTAAAATTACGAATTTTATTTAAAATTATTTTGATTTTATGGGAGACTCGCGAGATCTCAGTTCGGGGCGAACCATTAAAATTATAAAGACGAAAGATTTGTATTTTTGTAACGAATAAACTCAAAAACTACGTGTCCGATTTCAAAATTTCTTTCAACATTACAATGCTACATTATCCCGGAGTAACACAGGCTACTTTTTACTTAACTATGCAGAAAGAGGGTAATGTTTTTATTGAAAAACTACGCGTGAGAAGCTACGGATTGGTCAGCTAATAATTTATAAAAAATTAAATATCTGTTTTTTCTTGCCTGACCTTAAATGTTTCAGCCAATTTATGAGCTGCTGTATTACGATAATTTTTAGGAACTTAATTAATTATACCACTTAACTACTATCAGTTACCGCAATACCCAGATACGAAAGAAATATTTGCAAACCATGCAACGTTTGTACTCGTTCAGCGAACTGTGTTCTAAAATACATTGTTCCTCTCATAAACTAAATTCAATTATCAAAACCTCTAATGCACCAAAAGCCGAACTAGTAAAAGCCGTAGTGGAGTCCAAATATTGGCATTCTAGTCGCGAGCTTCCCCATTTATTATCGATTACTGCTGGTACGAACTGAACTGCTTCAATGATACTAACTGAACTACGTACGAATGACGGGAATAATAACTAATGTAGAACGCTGTCTCGAATCCCGCATTATGATCAAATGACGCAAGAATTTATCGATGGCGTAACTAGATGGCGCTGATAAAATATATAATGATGGACATTTCACGTAACTGTTAGAATACGTACCTATACACATACTTTTTTTGTAAATACATACTTAATAATATCCAGATCTTGAACAAATATATGTAGATCATGCAAATATTTGTTCTGCGGCGGGAATCGAACCAGCAACCTCCTGCGTCCCAGCCGGCTATTCAACCACTGCGCCACGGAGGTCGTCATAAATAATATAAGATAAATAAGATCAAAAATAATAAATATTATCATTTTGTATTATTTTTCATTTATATGAAGGGTAATTTTTTTTAATTTGTATTTGTTTTAGGGTGTGCAATTAATAATTTTATAATCTAATCTAAATTAAAATAATAGCCGGTGATGACAACATCCTCAGATCTTTTACTCAGAGCACAGACCCAGTAGGTGGTGGTCAGAGGCAAGTCCAATCTTTACATTAGATGTATGTACCTAGATGCCAACTTTTTGCATAGTAGTTAGCATTTCACACGTTCAAGATTTGTTTATTTGCTAGAATACATACAATTTACTGTTAGGTCATCAAGACTACTCTCTAACTAAATCTTAATTAGTCACTGTATACGTTTATGCATCGTTGCGCAAGTCGCCCTAAAAATTTTTGTATAAACATGTTTATACCTACTGATTTGTATGGCAAAGTCCCGCCTGCGTGGCAAAACGACTGGCATGAAAAAAATATATCCATCAATACGTCTTTTAAACCAAAAGTTTGGTCTTATATTTCTTTTTGTCCCATACCGAAACCACGCTTCCAGCAAAAATACTGACACGAAATAAAAATTTATAAAACAATTACTTACTCGTAGCAACTACCGCTCGCCGGAAATAATTCAAATTCAACCGGAAATTCATTTTCAGCGCTATCTAATCAAAGGCTTGAATTGGAATTTTAAATGGGGGAAAACCACATCCCAGACCCACCGGTCCTTTGGCGGGCACTTCGACTTTGGTTCGGGGTGCTACTATGGGTTCAAATCTCACTTTGTTTAAAGTGAGAATTGGATGGTACTTGAGTGAATAGGCGTTTGTATACAACCTGTTTTGTTATGTACGACATTAATTTAAAACACACATACGGAATCGTATGAACTGACTTTAGAGGTGAGTTTAATACCGGTAGCTTGAATATTTATCCAGTTATTGATACATTTCCGACAAACAATTTTTAACTTAAATCGATGGCGCCTTTGCGACGATGTCGCTTAGTCAGTTTACCAGGTACCTACCAACATGATTAATGAAATTGATTTGTTTACCTATTTTGTACAGGCTATTTCATTGATATTTTAGGACTTGTTGTTAAAGATCTATAAAAATTTAAAATTTTCTATGCTAATGAATTTGAAAATACCTATTTAACAACAATACTAGACATTAAATCTACCCGTGTTTTTATTTAATGTCGTACTTAACAAAACACGTAGTATATGTAAGTATATCTCAAAGGTGAATAATAAGAGTTGAATTGAATATTCAATGACCTTTGAAACCACTCATCTCTCAAAAACTATATTTTTAGTTTTTGAGAGATGAATAATAAAATAAGAAATAGGATTCAACTCTTTTTTTTATTACCACACAGAAAAAATATAACACTCACCTAAATCGTAATATGAATCGTGCCTGAAAACTTAATCAATTAATTATAATGCACCTAGCATTATCCACCAGCGGCTTCGCACGCGTTGTTTGTCAACAAAAAGTAGCATATGTTTCAATCCAGGTCGTAATCTATCAACACACGAAATTTCATCGAAACCTGTTCAGCCATTACGACGTGATTAAGAAACAAACACACAAATAAATAATTAAACAAACACTCAAACTATCACATTTAAATAAATGGTGTGATTGTATTAATTTATGCTTTATTAAAATAGATTTAGATTTAAAAATATACGCCTTTTTATCTTGTCGTATCTTTTATAAACAAAGTCGGGTTTGTTCGAACACTTATAACTCGAGAACGGCTGGACCAATTTTGATGATTTTTTACTTGTCGTATTTGTCTCCGTCCCAAATGGCAGAATAACTATTAAAATATCGGAAAAATCACGCAAAGAAATAGTATGAAGAAAAGACATTTTCTCATAAATTGATGCAGATAATGATGGCCGACGTATATTGACAGCCCGCTTTATATGCATCTCAAGGCGGTACGAAGTTCGCCAGGTCAACTAGTTGTTTATAAATATAGTGATTTTACTTTTACTCTTTACTCTTACACTAAAATTGACGGTTACTTTCGACCTAAAGTCAATCATAACTCGATACGAACTCACTTTTTTAAAAGAACTCAGATCATGGTAGGAGCGCTAACCACTCAACAGAAAGGCCAAAGGCCCGGGTCACACGGTGCAATTTACGACTCCCCTAGATTTACAGCTGTCATAAAGTATTCAGCAGCAGATCGCTTCAAGGTGCTATTTTACCTGTGTACTGAGATCACATTATTTATTTTATTTGATTTTATATTAATATAAAACAACTTTAAACACTTATTACCATTTACATGTTTTCGCATATAATAGTCATATAGGGTGTTTGGTAATATACTGACGATATTCAAGTGACGGTTTTTCAACAAATAAAAAAGACTTCTCGAAAAAAAACTACTAGTTATATTACCATGCGAATATAACTAATAGCATATCGATATTCCGACATCTCTCCGCTCAGCTTTAGTGGAAACGGTCAAGCGGCGATGTTTTATTTTCTACAGCGCAGTCGTAGAGAGAGGACATAAGTAGCAAATCTACACTTTTGTCGATTGCTTTTGTGCCTTTATTTTTGGATATCGATTGCAAGAGTAGGCAGTAAGTTTTATTCAAATTAATCACCTAAACTTAATCGATTTAATTTAAAATTTGATAATATAACTACTAGTTTTTTTTCAAGAAGTCTTTTTTATATTTGGAAAAACCGTCACTTGAATATCGTCAGTATTACCAAACAGAGCTTGTTTGTTTAGTCAGCTAAGTATTTTTAAAATAAAAGATTATAAAAAACATGAAAATTACAATGAAAGTTAAAGTGAGAACAAACAGTGTTCCAAAATAACGCGCTTAAATTTGGAGGGTTTAAATTAAATAAATCGAACTCAGGAAAGTCAACCAGTTTGTTATAATAATTAGCAGATCAGATAAATGAGTTTTGCCGATAGTTATTCTTACAGTAAGAAATATAAAAGGAAGGAAAAGGTATCCTTACTGTTCTTGTTGGGACACGTAACCGTATCATGGAAAGAAGGTGGGAGGAATCAATGAGCGACGATTTTTACCAATATTTAAATGTCCAATATCTTTCTTCTTTCCTGGAGTGGAAGCATATGTTACCTTTTGCATCTCGACTCATAATCTATATCATATGTTTCACACTTGTACTGAATTTCATAAACCTACACTGTATGAATTTTAGTCGATTTATGTAAACATTAGCTGTTGCCAGCGGCTTCGCTCGCGATGTTCTTGGGTGCAAAATACATTATATAAACTTTGATTTCTCATTTTTATCCAATGGGAACTGATTTATAGAATAAAAAGTAGTCTATGTGGTAATCCAAGTTATAAACTACGTACATACCAAATTTCATCAAAATCGATTCAGCCGTTTCGACGTGATTGAGTAACAAATAAGTAAACAAACATTCAAACTTTCGCATTTATTGATCGAGCGAAGTGAGATCTCCAAATCACTAGGGCAAATCGGCGTACTATGTATGTATGTATGTTTGTTTGTCCGAGAATAACTTTCAAAGCGTTGATCCGATCATCGAAAAATTTGATACATAGGTATGTAGTAATGGCACAATTTTGGTGTGACTAAATGAGTTAAAAATGTGGGGGAGTTGTTGAGATATTGGGATTGAAAAAAGGTAAAAAAAAAAGAAAATGAGACTATAAGGTCAAGTAGGACGTCAAGTGAAAGGTCTTCATTAGTAGATTTAAACACTGTTAAATGACTAAAACTAAAAAAAAAAATTAGTTTAATCCTTGTAGTTTTTGAGTTATTAGCCATAATAAAAACAAAACTTTGACTAAATTCACAGGGTATACCAGTGACCCCACTATGCCTAAATTTGGTATGCGTGTAGCTTAAGTGACACAAATATAGGCAAAAGCCTGAATTCCAGAATAACTGCATTTTGTACCACAAAAAAGAATAACCAATTAACATGAACTCCCGTTACCTATTATTTTAATGAAACTGTAGGTTTTGTAAGGTGGTTGTTTATTTCGTGGACTATTTTAAAAGTCAAAAGTTACGACTAATATAAGTATTTTTGTTTTTATGGGACACTCGCGAGATCTCAGTTCGGGGCGAACCACTAGTAATATTAGTGTGATACTGTGGATTCCAAACTTGTGAACTTATGAACATCTTACGAACAAGGTAGTTTTTGATAATTTTATTAGCTTCACAAATCTTTTAAAATCGCAGTAGTAGAGCTCCTTGTGAAAGAGTTCGTCCGGGAAGTACTACCACAGTAGGTACCAATTTCTGCCACCAACTAGGAATTGGTCGTGATAGATTATTTCCAAAATAGTTAGTAAAATTGATCAATTTAATACATGTCGGACTAGAAATTGTAATCATGGGAGATGTGGTGAGATAAGAGAGCTTTATGGTCCGGTTACGAATTTTATATCTACTCAGCATTCGATAAAACAAAATGAATTCTAAAAATACCATGTTCTAAAATGTCACCCTCTGTAGATTTGAAAAAAAAATTTGGAAAAATCACAAATATCTAGACGTAGGTTCAACATTCCGACACGTTTTCCAATCTCCTACGTATTCTACCTCGTGTTTCTTGACAATGTCACGTGGATGACTTAACAAACACGAACTAAAGAACGATTGTTTATCTAGGCCTAATGCTTACTTTGCGCTACGTTATTGTTCAGTTCAATTAAGCTTAATAAATTATTGAGCTGAACCGCATATAACTGAACCGCATATCTGCAATATCTAGCTTATAAAGTTCTCGCAAGAGAGACTAGCGGCCGCACTCGAAGCTCCCAATTAACGTACATTTACCTAAGCAGTACCTACAGCACAAGTCTTGTACTTAGTGTAGTTACTGCACGCCAATACTCACTGTACAAGCCAATAATTGAATTTTAATTAAAATATGTTTTGTTATATGTATATTGCTTGATTTGTGAAATAAATGATTTTGATTTGATTTGATTTGATTTTATAAAAAACTAGCTAACTCGCCCGCGGCTTCACACGGGAGGTTTTTCAATAAAGCATTACCGTCATTATCGGGTTGATTTTTTGTTAAATGTAATTTTGAGATTATAATAATGCTTTCAGTTTGTTTCTAAGAATATATTTTTTTTATGGAACACTCGCGAGATCTCAGTTCGGGGCGAATCACTAGTTATTTGTTGATTTCTGTAATTAATTGTATAAACGGAGTAATTATTGGTATATACGTACATTTGTAGCATTTTCTACCAGTGATCCATGTCAGGTAAAAACATAGATTGGCATCCTTATCTAGGTATTAACAAAACAATCGAAAACATGGTCTCATTTAAATAAAAAGAAACAGATGAGCCATCTGAAGATCTTTAAATAGCTCAACCGCTCCAGATCACTCACTCATCATCATCATAATATCAGTCACAGGATATCAACTACTGAACATAAGCCTCTTCCATAGATATCCAGGGACAATCTTGCGCGGCCTGTACCCGACGGCTCCCAGCATCCTTTATCAGGTCGTCTTTCCATCTAGTGGGGGATGTGATAACCTTTTTGCCCCAACAGCCGTCAGCTCTTCGAGATATGTGCCTGCCACTGCCACTTCACTTCTGATTGAATCTAGTAGAGAAACACCAAGCATAGCACTCTTGCGTTCAGACCTCTACGTGGAATTGTCCCCAAGGCTAGTCTATTAGAAAAAAAAGAAGAGAAGTCCATTTAAAATGCTAACGATGGAATTATTTAAGAGGGACGGAATTAATAAACGGTTCTGTCAGTCATACTGACGGCCGAACCTTTGTCCCTAATTTACTTAAAGATAAAATAAATAAGACATTTTCAGAAGTAAATAAACAAAAAATACATTTATTAACGGAAATATTATTGATCGAGTGAACCGAGATCTCTAAATCAACTTGGGCAAATCGGCGTTGTATGTATGTATATATGTTTGCTTGTCCTCGGATAACTTTCAAAGCGTTGATCCGAGCATCGTGAAATTTGATACATAAGTAAACAGTGATTGCACAATTTTGGTGTGACTAAATGAGCTAAAAATTTGGGGGGGTTGTTGAGATATTGGGGTTCAAGAGGGGTAAAAAAATTTGAAAATGTGACTATTAGGTCAAGTAGGACGTCAAATGAAAGGTCTTAACTATTATATTTAGACTTCATTTTTATTTTTAGTAAAGTCTTTATATTTTTTGAGCTATTAGCCATAATAAAAACTGAACTTTGACAACATTCACAGGGTACACCAGTGACCCCACAGTGCTGTAATTTGGTATGCGTTTAGGTTAAGTGACAGAAATATAGGCAAAAGTCTGAAATCCAGAATAACTGCAATTTGTACCCCAAAAAAGTGTAACCACATTACATGAACTCCCGTTACCTGTAATTTGAATGATAGTCAAGTTAGTTGGTTATTTATTTCGTGGCACTATTTTGATAGTCAAAGATTACAAATAATATTTTTTAATAATCGGACACTCGCGAGATCTCAGTTCGGGGCGAACCACTATTACATTTATTTACATATCTCTCTTAAAAATACAAAAGAAAGAGTTGAACCACCTTAAAACCGTTGCAAATAAGACATTAGCTGCATTGCACCGTTGACACAGATACGCGTTCTCGGATCACACGTAGCTTCGACCAGATAAATAAAATAATGGACAAAAACTGTTCCGAATACCTAAATAAATAGCGATAACTCTCAAAGGTGACTATTCAAAAAACATCACATCACACTAATATTATAAATACGAAAGTTTGGATATTTGTTTGTTACTCAATCACGTCGTAACGGCTGAACCGATTATGATGAAATTTGGTATATACGTAGATTATAACCTGGATTACCACATAGGCTACTTTATATCCAATAAATCAGTTCCCATGGGATAAAAATGGGGTGTCAATTCAAGTTACAACAGCGAGTTTAGCTTTATTTCTAGGTTACTTACTTAGGAGTGTAACACGTACAAAGTTGCGGGCAACAGTTGGTTATCAAATAAAATAAACGTAGACGTAAATAACGTAGATTATAATCTGGATTAACAGATAAGCTTGACAAACTACGCGTGCAAAGCCGCGGGCAGAATCTAGTTATGTTATATTGTATTCACTCATTTCGTTTACTCTTCGTTTTACATTGTAAAAGTAGCCAGTAAATCTACCACCACTAGGAGATGCTCCAAACTACTAACAACTACTTAGGTTATACAAATAATCTTATTATTATTAAATTCTGTACTCTAAATCTCGTAATTTAGTTTAGTTTTAATCTGTAATCCTGACGAATTCTAGTTTTGATTTATATTAGTGATAGTCATGTCTAGAGTACTATACCTCTGGGACGGATCAGGTAAGTACCAGCTAGAGGCTCTAGATTCAATTGAGAGAAGAGCCAAGAAGCTCATTTTCAATGACGAGTTAGCAAATGCAAGGCTCCACAGCCTCGAGCATCGTCGAAAGGTTGCAAGCCTCTCGGTTTTTTATCGGATTCACTCGGATTTCGGAGAGTGTGCTGCGGAGCTTTTCAACCTGATCCCACCATCCCCATTCTATGATCGGACAACCAGACGCTCCGCGATGTGCCACCGCTACATGGTAGACATACCTCCCATACGCACAAAGCGGTACTCTTCCACTTTTATTATGCGCACCGCCAAGGAGTGGAACGCCTTACCTGAGTCTGTGTTTCCTGATAACTACAACCCTGGGATCTTCAAGTTGCGAGTGAATAGGTTTATTCTAGGCAAGCGTGTACCATCGTAGACTGCATCATCGCTTACCATCAGGCGAGATAGTGATCAAACGCTAGCCTATAATTTATAAAAAAAAGTTATGCAGTCGAAAAATGACCACTAATATAAAACGGAACTTGTACATGTACAGTTATTCTCGGTAACTTTGGACCACTTATTAGAAAATTTCCGGTAGTTAGTCAATAAAATGTATAGGCTTACTCCACAGTAATTGTGATTTAGGTGATCTTTTGATGTGGATACTACAAATTACACTAAAACGTTTACAAATTATGTGTGAACCCTGAGATAGAGACAGAAATAGTTGTTTTCCAAAGTTATATTGATTTTAGGGTAACATTAGATCAACGTTTTTTCTCGTCCTATAAACCCATTTTAACGCATTTTTTTACATTCTGGGTAACATTTGACTATGTTAAATGCTCATAAGATCGAAATGCTGACATTTCGAACGAAGTTTTACTATGTACCACAGATGAAAAACGTATTAAACACATAAAAAATACCGAAACAGATTAAAAATAATGAAAAGAGGGTGTGGTCCAATGTTATATAGCTGGTCTAATTTTACCCAGAATGACTGTATTGGACAGGCATCAAGAATAAATTAAACTTATTTAAGTAGATTACTATTGATAATATTAAGAGAATACTATTGATTTTAAACAGAATAAAGGTATTTACAGGCCATTAAATATTACTGCTACATCTGAGTGTGCACGTAAAATCCACAATCCATCACCGCTCTAATTGTTATAGACTCCAAAACCAGGCGTTTACCAAACTTTAGAGATAATTTGAGTAATTGAGTTTACGGCTCAGCTACTAAATTGGTTAGACTTGAGTACTTAAGTTTTAAGTACTCAAGTAACTTCTAGTCGGTATTTCACTGTTTCTAGATTTTTTTTTCTTATTATCTAGTACAATGCTCATGGGAATATTTAACAATGTCGCTCATAACTCTATACTTTTCCATGAAGGTCATCCTCGGATCTCTTACTCAGTACGCTTGCACCCTTGAAGATATCCCACAAGAATAGAATAGAATAGAATAATCCTTTATTGTACACCAGGAATACTTAAAAAACTAATTTAAGCTAAGTAAAGTACAATGGGCGGCCTTATCGCTGAAAGCGATTTCTTCCAGGCAACCTTTGGATGGAGTGTAGTCAGAGTCAAGTCCAAACATTATGTCCACTTTTTGCATAGTAGCGCATTCACGTGACAGAAGTCCAATGCACGTAACTAAACTTCGATCTAGTCTCGTTATATTAAAATGTCATAAACTTTAATCACCTACGGACAATACAATCGTATGAGTTATCTGACATGTGATACTTCAGGTCTCGTCCGAAGACCATTCCTTTCTTACTTGCAGCATTAGAGTTATGGTGCTATCTCTGCCATACTTCAGATCCGAATTGCTAAAATACAATAAAAACTCCCACGTCCGTCAGTTGCTGGCTTTATCTCTGGTCAGCCTGCAACCTGTCATTACTGTTTTGTGTGTTATCGATGTCACACAAATAATTTTATATTTTCTTTTCGAAAATTGTTTTTAATTATTTTCAGGAGGGATTAAACTCTTCGAAAACTCGAACTCGAAAACGATATTGTAATATTAATGGAGCAGAATGCCAAAATTTAATATATATTCAATCCATAATCTACTGTCGTTATGTTTTTAAAATTGTATTACGTGAATTTGCCCCCAGGTAAGCCCATTGTCACTTATTAGAATACTAATCTGATGACAAAACCTGACTGACCTGATTCACATCTATGGGAATCTACAAACCCAAATGCTATAAACACTATAAAAATTGAATTGGAATATATTATATGGAAATGTGTTGAAGAGGTTTTCAATTAAGCCGGTCTTCATTCCTCTTTCAAAGATGGCCAAGCATTTACGGACTCCAAATGAAGTTGTATCTCTGCAGATGCCTGATGTTTATAAGATAGACTAGCTCTGACCGCTCTTACATCGGGCAAACTAAATGTACCATAGCCGAGCGTGTCAAAGAGCATATCGCAGCTGTCAAAAATCGCCAAGTAAACAAGTCAGCGATAGCAGAGCATCTGGTAGACTCGGGACCGAATCATTGGATTGAACTTCATGATCCTAAGGTTCTCTCTAGTGAACGCTATTATTAAAAGAGTTCGTTCGTGAAGCGATTGAAATAAAAAAAATTCCAAATTTCAATCGGAAAGATGGCTATAGACTCTCAGCGTCCTGGAACCCGGTGATTGCTAGGTGTGCGCGTCGTGATCGGTCGTCTCAGTGCGTAGATACGGTTTATGTCGTGTGTCGTAATATGACCGAGGACATTTCTAATTCTGAAGACCAAGTGAAGGTAGTTGCTGCAGCTGCCATCACTTCTCGACGGTAGCTCCAAGTACTCCAGTCCACCCGTGACCACGGCTGTTGTAACACAGCTGAAACGTCGGGATAACAAATAAAATGTACATACGCGTTAAATGCCCGTTTTAATCAATAATTATGTTCAGTGATCGCGAAAGTTTGAAAAATACTATATTTATGTATTTTATTTATGAATGTGTATTATTATTTATATTAATTTTTGTTTGTTTATTTTATGGTACCTAAGCTAAAGTTGGTTTACCCATCTATTTTCTGGCAATACTACCTATCTACACTACTCAAAGGTTAGCTGGAAGAAAATGCTAATCAGCATTAAGTTCGTATATTAATTTATTGCAATAAATATTCTTTAAATTTAATCTAATCTAATCTAATGGCATAGCTTTCGAATTTTTGGTTCTAGGCTATGCCGGTTTCATAATTATTTTCATGTGCAAAATACCCCATTTCAGGTTCGACAGTGACGACCTCCGTGGTGCAGTGGGCGAATAGCCGGCTGAGACGCAGGAGGTAGCGGTTCGATTCCCGCTGCGGAACAAATGTTTGCACGATCTACAGATATTTGTTCCGGATCTGGTTGTTTCTCTATATTTCACAAAAAAAATGTACATAAGTATTCTATCAGTTATCTGGTTCCCATAGAACAAGCTCTGCTTAGTTTGGGGCTAGATAGCGCTGTGTGAAATGTCCAGCAATATTTATTTGAATGAATTAATGAATGAAAATTCTTTATATTATAATTAACACAATTACAATCTAGACACAATATAAAAAAAATGAAACAAATAAATGTAAGCATAATGGGCGGTCTTATCGCTTAACAAAGCGATCTCTTCCAGACAACCTTTGGATGGAGAGGATCATTGCTTAATGGAAGATTGGCCGAGGTGTAAAAAGAATAAAGTTAATAATAGAAAAAAAAACCCTTAAATACATACATACTAGGTACATAAATAATTGTAAATAAATAAATATCATATATAAAAATTTAAATAACTATGTACTTACATACATATACATATATTAATAATAATAAAGATCAGATGAATGAATCACGACTCTTCATGGAGATAAAAGTTTTTGAGTCTAGCTTTAAATACGGAAGCTGAGGGGGATTTCCTAATGGAGACCGGCAAGGCATATTTATTCATATGCACGCACATAGACCTTGTGTTCTTTAGCCATATATTGCACCTATTTTAAATTTTATAAAACTGTGTGCACTATAACATAATACACTTCCATATCGTTAAAGTTAGAATTAAGTTGGGCAAACTTCAGCGGGGTAAGTTAGGGCAGGTTAACTTAGATTTATGTAAGTCTTTGAGTGGATTGGACCAAAGGACTTGAGAGCTCGAACTTAAGTACTATGCGTACGTTCTTAAGTTAGGAAATGTATTGAACTTTTGTATTTAAAGTCATTATTTTTAATGATTTGTGAATTTTATGGGTATTTAAAGAATAAAATAAAATAAAAACGTAAGTAACTATATAACTTAAAAGATAGGTTGGTTGGTATTACTATTAAGTTTTTGGGTCAGTGGTTTTTTTTATGTTCACCTTGTTTTGGTTTTTTTTTTTTTTTTTAATAAGGGATTCTTCCAGTTACGCCTAACTTTGCATTGACCGTATATCTATTAACCTCGGTGTTATAATTTTAAGTTCAAACCTGTTTTTTTATTAACAACATGCGGATATGGTACAAGCAAATGGCCCACCTGAGGTTAAGTAGTAACCATCGCCTATAACAAAGCATTGCCTTGTAGGACACGTACCTTAGAAACGTGCCCTACGATGCACTGCCCACGGGCATCAATTATCGCGGGTAATTTCACTACCCATACCATTTAAACCAAAACACAGCAATGCTGCTTGGTCGCAGAAATAGGTAATAGCTATTTTCAAAAGTGAATTTTCAATCATTTTGAATGTTGGTTTAATCTATATAATAAAACAAAGTCGGGTTAGTTACACCATTTATAACTCAAGAACAACTCGACCGATTTTTATGATCTTTGATTGGTTGGATTTGTCTCCGCCCCAAATAGCAGAATAACTATTAAAATATTGGAAAAATTCATGCAAAAAAATATATAATGAAAATTATTTTTTTCATACATAGATGTAACTACTGGCCGATTGACAAATCTACCGGCGACTTACATTGGCAACCCGCGTCATATGCATGTCAAGGCGGTACGAAGTTCGCTGGTAGTAGAATATATTTATCAAATTATATAAAATAATAATTTTAGAACATAATTTTTCTAACCAAAATAAACTCCGAAAATACCTATATCATAAATAAGTCTTCCTTTTAAAAACAACGACACGGTTTTCCTTTAAACTTATTTAAGTAAAAAGTAAAGCTTTTTTCAGCTTTTCAAAGTACAGCGTTCTTGTATTAAAAAATTACCTGACTTTATGTGGGAGGTTGTGAGGTGAAGTAGGTTTTACGGGTTTTAGAGATGAGAATGTGGTTTAGAAAAGCTTTATCGATAAAACTAATGTGTAAATAATGAGCAGTGCAAAGGCAAAATTACTAGTGATTCGCCCCGCCCGACCCGAATTTTGTCAAAGTTCAGTTTTTATTTTGGCTAATAACTCTTGAACCCCAATATCTCAACGACCCCCCCCCATATTCTTAGCTCATGTAGCCAGCAGGATAGTGTCATCACTACCTATACCAAATTTCACAAAGATCGGATCAAAGATACGAAAGATATCCTCGGAAAAACAAACACATACAAAGAACGCCGATTCGTCCAATTTGATTTGGAGATCTCGCTTCGCTCGATAATATTACGACTATGTTCTAAAACATCTGTTTTCTAGTGGCCTTTTACGACTGTATTATATACGTCAAGCTATTAATGTAGCATTTACAACGGCAATTAATATACGAAACGCTTCGACTTTGAGGCGCAAACCACTACTAATAGTTCGTAGCCACATAAGAAATGGACTAAATTTTTATCGATTCAAAGATAAAAGCTAGTTTACCCCCTCCCTATTTTAGGCTAGTTCATTTAGGTAATTACATTGCTCCCACAGGATTAAGTAGGATGTGGCTCCACACTTGAATATTATTAGTCTAATGAATGAAAATATAACTTTACACGTGAAAATAAGCGGAATTTCGGTTGAAAGTCCAGGCCAATTGGTGGAAAATATTGTTACGCCGAGGCTGTTACAGAATAGATAATAGTCGGCATCTCGAAGTTATATCTACTGTGTCACAGAATATGTAATACCAGGTATGGTATATACCTATTACGTTTTTACCTATATTTGCACAGAATAAGAAAGAGTAGTACTGGCGAAATACCTATACGATTCTAGTTGCTAGCGGAACCTTCTAGAGAGTTCGCGAAGGCGTGTAGTAGGGGCGTGCGGTATAAATAGAGCGTAGAGAGCCCAGTCAGTTAGTCTGGATTTGGTAATTGGTGACCCTTTACAAAGCGTGCATTCGTCCCATTATGACATACTCATCTGTAGTATTTGCCCACTCTCCTAAAGTTGGTGCCATTCAGGTTATTCAAAATCGCTTCTTGCGAAAAGCCTCAGGCTCGCCCTGGTACTTTCGCAATAACGATCTACATCGCGATATGAAATTAGATTCAATAGCCAAGTTCATGAAACTCGCTTCCAAGCGGTATTATGAACTTGCGTCCCAGCATCCGAACCCTTTGGTACATACCATTCCGGTCTACCCGTTGGATCCGCCCGCCAACAAAATCCTCCGTCGTCCGAGACACGTTCTCGGAGACCCGGATGACGAAATCACCTCCGCTAATGCGGAAGGTGAGTCATCTATTTCAGACAGAGCAAACACTTCACAGACACACCGACCTCGCCGGCGAGGTCGACGAGTCCCTTCAGTCGCCGCCTATACGAGGTACAGACATGTACCCGGGCGTTTCTCTCCTATCCCCACCCCGGCAACAGCCCAAGCCGAGGCTCGTACCTAAGTGGTGCCCTTGCGCTAGTTGCCTAAAAAACTTACTGGGCTGAGCGCCATCTGCGCTCACCAAAAGTTCGGTTAAGCTGTCACGGCCTCAGAGGCCAACAGCGAGATTAGTCCATTCGAAAAAAAAAAAAAAAAATCTGGATTTGGCGATACGTGTGAATATTTCGGTGACTTTTAGTGGATTATTGTGCAATAGTAGTGTGATTTACTTGTAATCATTTTAGTGTTGAATAAAAGTGTTATTTTGGTTAGATTGATTTTCATTATTTTATCCCGAATCCTCAGCTCGTAACAATATAATTATTATCAGCCATAGGATGCCCAGAGTTGAACATAGGCTTCCAGATTGTCAGAGCGACCGTTTTTATGTGGCATGTAGCCTAACGGCTCCCAGCAACCTTTATTAGGTCGTCTTTCCTAGTGGGGCCGTCCTCTTCTTCTGATGCGTTACACTCTTGGCAGAGTGGTCGTGGTCGTCACTTCGGAGGTAGTGGAGCGCTTGACAATCCTTCGCCACTCCTCTCGTATTGCTGTTTTTCAGTGCACTCGTGTAAGGGACCGTCAAGTACTGCTTTGATTTAGCCCGTCCATCTCATAGGCGATCTACCGCGTGGTCGCGTTCCCTCAACCTTCCCATGCACCACAAGGCGCGCAATGGATACCTCTCCATTGCCGTCCTATGCTGAGCTTTAAGCGGGCTTTTTCAATTTGCAATATTCAGTGCAATAAATTCAACATTTCGATTTTAATGTAAAATTAGTGCGTTTATCTGGCTAAGTATCTTTACACTTGTCTGAATTCAGAGTCTTATTTAGCCTGTCTGAATATTGCAAATTGTAAAGTCCGCTTTAGAGTGCGTGGCTTCCACTCAAGCAGCTTTCAGCCGTACATTGTCATTCATCGCCGTACAACCTACTAAAGTACAAAAAACCGCTTGTTTGTTTGACAACAAAAATAGTTGATCGAGTGAAGCTAGATCTCTAAATCAACTTGGGCAAATCGGCGTTGTATGTATGTATGTATGTATGTTTGTTTGTCCGAGGATAACTTTCGAACGTTGATCCGATCATCGTGAAATTTGATACATAGGTAGGTAGTGATGGCACAATTTTGGTGTGACTCAATCAGCTAAAAATTTTGGGGGGTTGTTGAGATATTGGGGTTCAAGAGGGATAAAAAAAATGAAAATGAGACTATTAGGTCAAAAAGGTCTTGATTAGTACATTTAGATTCCATTTTTATTTTTAGTAAAGTATTTAGAGTTTTTGAGTTATTAGCCATCATAAAAACTAAACTACGACAAAATTCACAGGATACACCAGTTAACTCACAGTGCTGTAATTTGGCATGCGTGTAGCTTAAGTGACACAAATATAGGCAAAAGTTTGAAATCGAGAATAATTGCAATTTGTACCCCAAAACAGGTAAACCACATAACATGAACTCCCGTTACCTGTAATTTGAATGAAACTATAGAGCAAGTGTATTGGTTATTTATTTCGTGGCACTATTCTTATGGTCAAAGATTACTATTCTCTTTTTAATATTATTATAATATTTTTTTGTTTTAATCGGAGGCTCGCGAGATCTCAGTTCGGGGCGAACCACTAGTCTGCATACATTTTTATTTTTGTAGGTACTCACCATAAGCTGATAAATACCTGCGGAATTAATCAGAGCATCCATTAATTCATAATTAAATTGTTTTAATGCTGCGGTAATTCAGCGCCTGTAGTTCCACGCAAAATTTTATATTCATTCGGTTGATGTGATTGTCAATATCACCGCTGTATGAGGGAGTTTTTTAATTAATTGCTGGCAATTTTATTGGAAAATATTGAGTAATATTTTGAATAGCTGCTTTTAAGACGTACCCTGACTTATATGTATTTGAGATAAAAAGGTAAAAGTGGTTACATTATCTCTTTGGCTTTATTTGTTCTTTCATTGTTATTTCTATACCAAATTTTATACGGGTTTTCCAAGCATTTTCTGTTTTAGAATAGTAGATTATTAAACGAGGAGATAAAGCAGTGTCTTGCGTCACGGGTTTATTGAATCCCGAACGTAACGAAGGATTGTAGAGTTAACTCACGAGCGGAGCGTGGGAGTTACTAGAATCTAAGATATAAGCACGTCCAAGATACAGACAGCTTTATCCACGAAGAGAATACTCTACTTTTCATACTTTATGCGAGACAATAAAAACCAAATCTAAGTTGGTGCATTCTGTGCAGCGGTTAGTTCGTTTTACGAATAAGTTCTTTTGGTGTGGGTCTTTTTGGTTCAAATTTTAATACAGATGATGTTCCAAATTCAAATCACATTATGCGCGCGAGGGCATCATGAATTTCAGTACAAATTTACTCCCGGCTCAGCCGTAGGCATTTAATCACCTGCTTTCAGTGAGATTTATATGACATATAATTTGACATGATCGAGCAAGTGGTGTGAAACATTTATTACCCGGCATTATAAAGGGCTACAAACAACAAATAAAATATTAATAAAATTCAAACTTTTATTTTATATTACAGCCTTTTGACCTAAAAGTTTTAATACATTGCTGGGACTGAAACCGACGAGTATTTCAGTCGAATTATAATGTTACTAACATTAATTAATTAAAAATTATAGTGAAATGTTCCATTGCAAGGGAAAGCCACTCGCATTCTGTTCAATTCTGCGCATGTGTGGTGCAGGCTTCCCTAGGTTCATTATTTTATTTAAATTATAAAACTCTGAATAAAATGGCACGATTTTGTTATTTTCAGGCATATAATCGTTTTTTCTTAGTCACACACTAACTGAGATAAGAGGTACTCGTACACATCATCATCATCATCATCATCCTTTAACAGTCACTGCTGGACGTAGGTTTCTGCCAGGGTGCGCCATTGGGCCCGATCCTCAGCTCTTCTCATCCAATCCTTGCCAGCCACAGCACGCAAATCGTATCTCTATCTGGCCGGAGGACGTCCTACACTTCACTTGTCTAGACGTGGTCTCCGATCCAGAACACGTTTACCCCAACGGTTATCGGATCTGCGGCATATATGACCGGCCCACTGCCACTTCAGCTTGCTAACCCTCCGGACTATCCCGATCACCTTGGTTCTCTGTCGGATAACCTCGTTTTGGACTCTATCCTTCAAAGAAATTCCGAGCATATCCGACTTTCAATTTGTGGACCAGTTCCACCGTAAGTGTCCACGTTTCAGCTGCATAGGTCATCACAGGTAGGACGCACTGGTTCTACTTTCGATTTTAGGCATTCTAGAGTCGGGGACGAGAAGAACTGAGCAAGTTTCCCAAACGTTGCCCAGCTGAGTTCGCCGGTTTACGTTACGGAATAAGTTTGAAGAAATAAATATTCCCTTGTCAATACATCTATGAAAATCTATGAGATAAACTCGCTGTTGCCACTCTCGCTGGCTCCATAAATTTATTAAATCGTTTAAAGGACAAGGTGTACGCTTTTATTAAAGCTCCCAAGTGATGTACAAAAATTTACAAATAACAAATTTAAAAACGCAATTAAACAAAGTCTTTATAAAAAAAGCCTACCATAAAATATCGGATTATTTAGATGATAGAGAAGCTTGGGATTGAAATTGCTCCAACTCGCATAAAATGTTACAATTTATACGTAATTTATTTTCTTTATTGTTATGTATTCTAAAAGGATCATTAAAAAGAACAACGAGGCTTGTTTCTTGCCTTTCTTTCTTGGCTTGGTCGCGAAGGAACAGGCAGTAAAATTGACGTTCCTTGTGATTATTTTGGGGGGGTCACGTCGATTTTTTTTAAATCAAAAATTACTCAGCAGACTAAGAGTCTTTAAATGTATTTAATTTGCCAACAGGCGCAAACCAAGTGCAAATCTAATATGGTCACGACTATACCGATTTTGATGAATTTTTGTGTGTGTTTGAGTCGGTCCCTGGATGGTTAAGATTTACAATTAGGCCCGGTAGGTTGCGGTGTTGACGAGATCCAGAATATTGCGGAATAAGTCGCGGGAATTCAACTAGTTTATGTATATTTTTTTGGGATTGATTAACTGTGTAGAGATAGTATATTTAGGTACTTATCGTTTGGTAAGTTGATCTTATTAATTAAGTAAATTGAATGAAAAGTTACACCATTGTCTAAAGTAACTCCAAATCTGCGCATTAATTCTCAACTCCTGACCATATTTAAACTCCCGCCCCCACAACCTCTATTTCAATGTAAATAAGGTATATTTTAGGAGTATCTAGTGTTTCCTCTAAGGTAGTCTTCAAGTCACGACCATTATCCATATCCATTTTCAACATGCTCTCTTGTGAAGGAGTTAAAGTCTATATTGCGTTGGTTCAGAGGTTTAGTTATGGTGGTTTCTACTGGATAGTCCAAGAGACTTAGCAAGTTGGTTTTGGGAAATGTACGCGGGTTTACAGGGTTTAGAAGGACTATAATGGGTATGCGGTTTTGGACAGTAGGGACTAACAGCCAGGACCCTTGATTGTACTAGCAAAATGGCAATACACCGAAATTTTTTCATTACCAAAAAATAAGAGTTGCTGCAGGAGGGATTTCAAATGCTAAAAGGGCTGTCTGGGTTATATATATTATATACTTTTTATATATACTGGGTTTAATATACTGTCGAACCAAAAATACGAACAAATTTCAAATCAATTTCAAATTTTTTTTTTTTTATATTGTGGAGATGTAACAAGCCTATGGTCCACCTGATGTTAAGTGGTAACCATCGCCTATAACAAAGTTTGCCTCTCAGGCCACGCTCCTTAGAAATGTGCCCTACGATGCACTTCCCTGCGTCCAATCCACTTGAGGCATACATGTGTATAGCCTCATGTGCCTGTAATTTCACCGGCAACCATACCCTTCAAACCAATAGACAGCAATGCTGCTTGGCGGTAGAAATAGGTGGTGGTAGCACTTCCCCGGGCGAGCCCTTTCACGAGAAACTCTACTACTCTTCTATAATTGCTTGCAATTAAAATGCGCGTACGAGTATATGGGTGAGACTAGCGCAGGATCGTGGTGGATGGCACAAGCATGGGGAGGCCTATCAGTGGGTGAAGTCAGGTTGTTTATGATGATGATGAGAATGCACGCACGCAGTACAGCATGGGTGCCGCCGCCGGAGTCAGGGGTAGTTCTAAAAGTCTCGTTGCGAGAATACACTGCGCCACCGGCGCCGGCGCCTCGGTCTGAGCTTCGACACGAGTTTGGCAACCAAGAATAATAATTAGTTAGTATGAAGCAAACTCTGTAGGGATTTATGGATTAGAATGGAGGAATGACCGCGCGTACGGCCATTTGAATAGCTGTTGCCCGCGACTTCGTACACCTTACACATAAGTGTAGGTAACCTTGACAACCCATTTTTAAGCCATAGGACCTGATATATGGGATAAAAAGTAGCAAATGTGTTAATACCGGTTATAATCTACATACATACTAAATTTCATAGAAATCGGTTCAGCAGTTACGACTTGATTAAGTAACAAACAAATAAATAAACAAACATCCAAACTTTCGCATTTATAATATTAGTGTGATGTGATTTTCTCAATAGTATTTCCTTTAAAATAAGCTAATTAAAGTTATTCATTCATTCTTTCATTTAATTTTTAGATGTCAAAGATCCATAATGGTTAGTAAAAAAAACTTAATTAAACAAACATGTCAAATGGTTAGTACAAGTGCAATTTAATCGAAAGAATATATGTAATTTAAACAAAAAATAATATTAGAAAGTACAGTGTATGTGGTAACTACCTATATGAGCATCTAGTGTAGGTACTGCGCGTGTACCATACAACAATAGTTTAGATGCTCACAGTCGAACCTGTTTGAGAACGCAATCAGTATACCGTTGGAGCTGGCTCGAATTCTGCGCCCCAGGGATGTGCACCGCTTGCGTATGGCTGTAGAAACAGTCCACTCGCGCCTTGGCGAACATCCCCGATGCGCTGCAGATATCAGTATCATGCACTTAAAATCTGTTTTATTTTTGGTAATTACAATATGGTGGTGTAGAGATTGTACCAATGATCATCATTTTACAGACTTAATAAGCCTATCACTTTTTCAAACAAGCCAAGTAATCAGTTGAAAACAATAGAAACCCCTCGGAAATTTAGTATACTAACCCGATTTTGTATATCATTTTGTTTACTCATTTTAACCTTATTTTTAATAACCGTAACGTCTTATTTGATAAAAAAAAGATGGGATTCGTTAATTAAAACTTTCAGCCGGCATTTTTCTTGACACCTTGTTTATCTAAATGAACCCAGGCGTTTGGGTGCTAAAAAGAAATAAAGGACACTGGCCGTCAAACCTTAGTACCATACATTCAAAATTGCAATAAGTTACATCAGTCCGGCAACATAACAACACTTTTGCATCAAAAACTTATCTGTTTTAATGTGTAAGAAGTTTTAAGCAATTGACTTTATGTCTTAGCCTCAAGAGTTGTGGCTTCCTCCAGAGGGGGAAAGCCTTTGCCAGGCACTGGAACATGGACAACATTGATTACCCAGTCAAAATGATTGCCATTGGAACAGTCTACATGTTCATTTTGCTACTGCAATTGAAGGGCGGTTTCTCGAATGTTGATCAAACGAAATAAATAAGTTCGTATATTAAGCTAGAAGCAAGCCAAATCCTGCAGGCCCATCTACTAGTTTGAAAATGGACCTAATAAATGTTGCTGGGAGCCACTGGGTGTAGGTCGCACGAGTGAATAATTAATAAATAATGCTGGACATTTTACACAGCGCTATCCAGCCCAAAACTAAGCACAGCTTGTACTATGGGAACCAGATAACTGATAGAAAACTTATATACTTTTTTTCTGTAAATACATACTTATAGTATATAGAAAATTACCCAAACCCTGAACAAATATCTGTAGACCGTGCAAATATTTATAACCCAGCGGGAATCAAACCCCCTACCTCCTCCGTCTTAACCAGCTATTCGCCAATTGCGCCACAGAGGTCGTCAATGAATGAATGAATGAAAACTCTCATACCTTACAAGCTAGATTAAACAAAATGAGAAACAATAAAGCCTTTACTCATCGCCGTATCCAGAGAAAAGTTGCGGGTTCAAATCCCGTTCTATTAGTTTAAAAGATGATTTTAATAAATTAAGAATAATATTTGTTTAATTACTGGTTTAAACGGGTATTTATCGCGTATGTTCCTTTTATATTTGGTATCCCGGCCATGGCTGTTACAACACAGTTTAGCACGATAAATACCCATTTAAATTATGTACAGTGATCGCGAAAGTTTTAAAAATACGAATAATAATTGTTATTAAATAGGTATAATGGTAATACAAGCTGGGTATTTAAAGCATTCGTTTTAAGTCTGGGTACCACGTAAATCAGTTGGCTAATACTAGTACGTATAATCGATACATCGAATCAGACATGCATGGCGTGATTGGTTATGCATTTTGTATCGAAGCCTTAAGGCGGTAGGTTTGTATGAGGGTTAATTCAGTACACGACTTCCTCTACAGTTATCGGGTGTTATTGTGGCACAAATTAGGGCAATTAATGGATAGTTTTATTATTTTTTATTGTACAATGAGGAAAATGAAACAAATACAAATGAAAACTTATAATTTTCTACAAGTTATATATGATTTGTTTTTTTATATGATGTTAAGTGGTAACCATCACCTATAAAAAAACATTGCCTACGTACCTTAGGAACGTCCCATACGATGCACTGCAGGCATAAAGTGGTAACGCTTCGCGTGCCTGTAATTTCGAATCGAATTGACAAAATCAAATCGTACAATAGAAAACTGTATTGAACTGTCGTGCTAGTGAAAAAGCCGGGAGCTGTAAGGAACTTGGGAAACCGGAAGAAGATAAGTACATACAAAGCAGGTATGTACATGTACATGCGAGAAGTTGGTTTGAAGGCTTAGTTAGGAATTCTGCGGGCTACCTGTTTTATGGGTATTAAGATAATGTTATGGTATAAGACAGCACATAGGTATATTTATATACGTTAGCTAATACTATTAAATTATTAATTGCTTATGTTGATCTTTATTTTGCGCGTCGCGGACGAATGCAACAAAACATTTGTGTTTACGACACGACCGTAAGTACCTCTAAGTTGTGATTTGACTTGTCAATCTATCTATCTATATATATAAAACAAAGTCGGGTTAGTTACACTATTCATAACTCAAGAGCGGCTGGATCGATTTTGATGATCTTTCGTTTGTCGGATTTGTCTCCGCTCCGAATAGCAGAATAACTATTAAAATATTGGAAAAATTTAAACAAACAAAACATATTACTTATATTCATTTTCTCATACATAGATGCAGCTAATGATGGCTGTTTGACAATTGTACCGGCAACGTACATTGGCAACCCGCATCATATGCATGTCAAGGCGGTACGAAATTCGGCGGGTTAGCTAGTAAAATATACAGAGAATCCAATAATGCTTTATTTTTTTATTTTACAAGCCTGCAAACATAACTTTGTATATTTTTGGTCAGCGGTCTCGTGGATGCAAAGTATCTGCTCCGCAAGCCATCGGCAAACTATGGAAGGAAGAGATGGAAAGACGAGCTCACTAATGTTAAAGCTCATACATGCCACTTGATATATTTGTATTGCGTACCTACTTACATTTTCGTTACCCTCCTTTGGAAGTTGGAACCCAATAATACAAGCCCTTATCGATTTAGCTCATATATTGTAGCGTTACAACTCTCTCCTGTAAAAGAAGAGAGCTGTAAGCCAAGTTGAATTTAGACCTACCTAACGGTTTAAAAAGAAAGAGGGATTTTACAATGTGTTATGATTTAATACAATGACTAACTATTAATACGATACTTATCAAAAACACTTATTATCCCACTATGGTGCGCACAAACGATAAATCCGGAAGTCTGCAGGTCCGGTCGAATGCGCGCTGGTTGAGGGCTAGTGGAGCCTCTAGCCTACGCCAACGAGTGGCCGAGAGGATGAAGTAGCTCCACCGTGATCTCCAGGTCTGTATAGAGCAAAGGTCTCCAGCCTCGAGAGTTCAAGAGGGAGACGTGAAGCTCAAGCCGGTAGGGCTTCGCCGTCAAGAAAAAACGGTTTACGGGCTGCGCTGACTGAATGATAAAATGAGACTGTTTGAAGCGTTTCTGTCTGAGATCTTTCACCCGCAGTTTCCAAGTCCAGATTGTCTTTTTCGAGGATGCTCTCGATGTCATTCGGACCTGTTCCAAAATTAAATTACAAAATTATAGTTAACCGCCAGTACAGCCTTACATCAAATTCAGAGGTTCTATGTAAATTCTTGGTTTTACCAAGAATTAAAAGTAAACGTATATATATGTCTAAAATGTCATGTCAGTACCCATGTCAGGTCTGTTTATTTTTGTGGTTCTAGTCCTAAAAAGTAAAAATCAATATTGCATCATTTATATTCCTGTGACGAGAAAATTCTGCTCTTTCCACCCATATAAAAATATAATAATTGGCATTTTAAGGTTTCGAGAATGAATTTAGAGTTTTCTGACCACAATAGTGATGAAAATGTTAAAGCATGGTAGAAGGAAACACATAATCTATCTCCCCATGTAAGTATTTACATTAGATAACGTGAATATCGATCAAAATCTGTATAAAAGGTGAGTGATATAACAATATTTACCAGCAAAATTACATAGCACAAGCTAAATTTCATGCAGGTCGAATTAGCGGTTCAATAGCTATGTTTGGACAAACATACATACATACATACAAACGCAAAATCGCCTTATTTGCCACTAAGATCTTAGGTAAAGTTGGTTATTTGTATGTTACAAACATGCAAACTAAATAATAATAACAAACTTTACCTAAGGTAAGGTAGGGGGGTAGGTAATCTCAGAAACTACTTAACCGATTCGGAAAATTCTTTCGTGATAAAAGGCTACATTACCCCTATATGCTATATTTTTGTTAAAAATTCGTGAGAAGCCAGGGCTTGTCGTCTGTATGATAAAAATATTAAAATAAAAAGCAAAGTAAACTTCTCCAACACATTCACAACAACGATTTGAATATGAAGTAACTTCAAAAAAACCCTAAACAAAACTCTTACGTAATCAAAACACCCTTTTATTCCACTAGGCCGAAAGTGCCAAACACACATACTCGTAAAACTTCCTTTTAATGCCGAGGTCCGGTACCTTAAAAACAAAATGGTGATAAAACCTACCGAAAAACGGCCTAATAAAACCTAGTAGTTTGTCCAGTAAGTTGGTTTACCACAGCTTTTAAGACAGAAAAATGCAGTAAGTTTTGAAATACACAATCCAGCTCGAAGGACCGTCTTAACGGACCTATATTCACGACATATAGTCACATAGGATAATGGGTCGTTTCTAAAACGTTGGTAAGAAGTAAACAGTAAGAATGGTAAATAAAAATTGACTGAGTCTGGTAATTTTGGTATAATACATCCCAAAGACTATTTATTACTAAGTAGGAGTTGGCTCTTGTGGACACCACCGTATTCTTAGGTATAACCCTAGATAATAAGCTTCAATGGGGCCCTCACATTGATGGGTTGTCGAAGAGACTTAGTTCTGCGGCATACGCAGTCAAAAAGATCCGTCTTTTTCAGACGTAGGCACAGCTAGGCTAGTTTACTTCAGCTACTTCCACAGCATTATGTCATACGGTATACTGCTGTGGGGGAGTGCTGCAGATATAAACACCGTTTTTGTGCTGCAGAAAAGGGCTGTTCGTGCAATTTATAATATGGGCCCCAGAGAATCATTACGCAATAAGTTTAAAGAAATAAATATTATAACATTCCCTTGTCAATACATCTATGAAAATCTAATGTATGTTCACAAAAATATTAATTTGTTTAAGAAAAATAGCAATAATCACAATTTTAATACTATAAATAAAGATAAACTCGCTGTTGCCACTTGTAGACTCCATAAAGTTAGTAAATCGTTTAAAAGGCAAGGTGTACGCTTTTATAACAAACTCCCAAGAGATGTACAAAAATTGACAATTAACAAATTTAAAAACGTAATTAAACAAAATCTTTATAAAAGAGCCTACTATAAAATATCGGATTATTTAGATGATAGAGAAGCTTGGGATTGAAATTGCTCCAACTCGTTCAAAATGTTACAATTTAGACGTAATTTATTTTCTGTATTATGTATTGTAAAAGGATCATTTAAAAAACAACCAGCCTTGTTTCTTGCCTTTCTTTCCTGGCTTGGTCGCGAAGGAATAGGCAGTAAAATTGACGTTTCAAAGTGATCCTTGTGATTTTATAGAATAAAAATATTTGACTTTGACTTTAGTATCAACCGACTTCAAAAAAGGAGGTTCACAGTTCGACTGTATTTTTTTTTTGTTTGTTGCCTCAGAACTTTTGACTGGGTGAACCGATTTTGAGGATTTTTTTTTATTTGAAAGCTGGTGTTTCCCGTGTAGTCCCATTTCAATTTGGTCTAGTTCTGACAATGGCATCCATGAGAAAACCATATAAGACTTAAATGTGCATTAAGTATGTGCGCGACAAATGGACGAATAACTCAATATCACACCAACCGATTTCGATGATTCTTTTTTTAGTGGAAAGGATGTACTTCAAGGTTAGTTTGATGAGAGTTTAGTTAGGTTAACCGACTTCAAAAAAGGAGGAGGTTCTCAATTCGACTGTAGTTTTCAGTGTGAATATTCCAGGTAACTTTGAAGTCAGTTGTTAGATTTTTGTAAAAATTATATTAAGTTGTTTATGGTGTGCCATAAAGTACATATTGTCTAATCTAATCTATGCTTATGGTATGAGCCCGCGATAGCTCAGTACGGTTGCACGGGAACTGGTTAGAATTTGGAAGCGTGGGAAAATATGCATCAATTGCATGCTTAGCAGAAGTGCATATTCGTTGTGTGTTCGATTTTAACTCGAAACAGAACGTTTTGACTAATGACGGGTTCCTATATGCGTTGGTAACCAGTTACGACTCGTTTCTCCTTAAAAACATGTCAAAAGTTTGACACTAGATTGACACATTTTCAAGGAGATACGAGTGGTAGTCGGTTACCGACGGATATAGAAATCCGCCATTATAAGTTTATTGAGTATCTGAATGTAAATCTAAATATATAAAACAAAGTCGGGTTATTTACACCTTTTATAACTCAATAACGGCTGCACTGATTTATATGAGTTATACAGATATAATATGGTCGGAATTGAAACATAGGCTACTTTTTACCCGACTGCGCAGAAGGAGGGTACTGTTTTTATTGACAAACGTGCGAAGCCGCGGGCGGGTCAGCTAGTAAAGAATAACGAACATACATTACTTACCTAACAGAAAGCAGAGCTAATGGTAACCCCTACATAAGAGAAAAGATTAAAATGTTAATAAGAAATATACTAAATTTCATATAGGTACTATTTTATTTTTTGGATTTGGTTTATTTATCAATGATGACCATAAAAACATCATCACGACAAAACATGTGATGAAAAAAATGCATGCATTTGATGCAGATATACCCGCGCTTCCAAATTCTGACCAGTTCACATTCAACCCCCTTTGAGAATTAACTTCCAAAGGTTATCTGGAAGAGATCGCTTTGTTTAGCGATCAAAAAAATTAATATACTTACATTTTTTTAACTGCTGTTTCTAGCTTGTAAGGTTTTTTAAAGATTTTTTATTAATTACAAGTTTTCCTAGCCTTTTATTAGATCGTCAAGATAAGTTGAGAAAAAAATTGTCTAGGGCCTTGTCTAGAGCATGTCTAGCGCTCTCTGGTTAGATAAGTCGTAATAGGAGGAGTCTTCGGGCGGCTTATTTATTCTGACATTAGGGGGTTTTCTTTAATCAACCTATTCACTGCTCGGCAAAGATCTCCCCCATGTCCTTTCACCTGTATTTAGGGTTTAGTAATTTTTAAACTTTATGACACAGGATTTATGTAACCATTACTGTTTTTGAATGAAAATGTTACTATTTGTTCCGGAAGCAAATATTTAGATTGATTTTTCTATGAAACAAGTCACTTTTAGAACTTGATCTTTACATGTAATGATAAAACTCAACCGTTTGAGAGGGGAAAAAAAACGTATATGTCACTTTTTGTTCCTAACCTCTTTGTGTAATAATTTTTGAAGTTATGCTTTTTTTGGCCCGTTTGGAATAAAATATTCATGTAAAAATTTTACTATGCGCGCGCACACCGACAGCCAAAAAGCGACATGATGAAGTTAGCTGATAACTGTCTCTCAAGCTTCCGTGAAAACTCTTTGTATTTGTTAATTTATCATTCCTTTTACAAATAAAAAGTTGTGGCATACGGGATGAAATCTTTAGCTATTTTTGTTCTGTTACGCCAAAGAAGTATAACTTCTTACGTTTAGAATTTCTAGAGAATCAGTTATAAATCTATCAAAAAAAACGTGTTTATACGTATTTGTTTTATTATTTATTTATTTGATTATGGAGATGGACGGCCATCTTGAAAATAATTGCGATACTGATCGGTTGATCAATATGAATCATGTATCAAAAGGTTAAGAAAATGTTTCGATATACTTTTCGACAAAAAGTATTTTATTGATTTTGCAACTGATTCTTTAGAAATTGTAAGGTTAACCATATACAAAAATCTAGCGAGCCGCCACGGCATTATTATTTTTGATAAAGTATAAAAGATACAGAAGTATCAAGGACCTATGCCTTTGATCCTTCTGTATTCTCTCCATATGTAAAGCAAATTTAGATTTGTATGTTTACAGACTTTTTGGGCAGACCTTTAGGTATAGGGAAGTATCTAGTATGTATGTATACAAGCTGCGTCAGCAGGGCCACTCCTCATAAACGTCCAGCGAGGGTGTCGCAAAAACTATCATAATTCAAACTCGACGCCGCCGGCTGTGATTTGCCTTTGTTTTATGTTGTGTTACAAAGGTTTTAGATTGGACACTTAATTTAAATGCAATTTTTCTTCTTACTAGAGTCTAGTTGAAACTATTTATAGAGTATATAATTGATCGAGCGAAGCGAGATCTCCAAATCAACTTGGGCGAATCGACGTTGTATGCATGTATGTATGTATATTTGTTTGTCCGAGGATATCTTTCGAAGCGTTTATCCGATCATCGTGAAATTTGGTGTATACGTAGGTAATGATGGCACAATTTTGGTGTGACTCAATGAGCTAAATATTTTGGGGGGTTGTTGAGATATTGGGGTTCAAGAGGGGTAAAAAAAAATCAAAATGAGGCTATTATATCAAATGGTACGTCAAATGAAAGGTCTTTATTAGTACATTTGAACCTCGTTTTTATTTTTAGTTTATTTTATGTAGTTTTTGAGTTATTAGCTATAATAAAAACTAAACTTTGACAAAATTCACAGGGTACACCAGTAACCCCACAGTGCTGTAATTTAGTATAAGTATAGCTTAAGTGACACAAATATAGGCAAAAGTCTAAAATCCAGAATATCTGCAATTTGTACCCCAAAAGAGTGGTCAACATTACATGCACTCCCGTTACCTGTAATTTGAATAATAGTCAAGTTAGTTGGTTATTTATTTAATGGCACTATTTTGATAGTCAAAGATTACAAATAATATTTGTTTGTTTTTATTGGAGACTCGCGAGATCTCAGTTCGGGGCGAACCACTACTTATTTAGAGAAATGATTTATACAATTATTAACGTAACTATAATATCCATAAGAACATTTGAAGAATGTTGCAAGTTTTGGCTGTAAAAGTCAGAATCTCTGTAATTTTAAGAATGCCCCTTACAAAACTACATTATGATGCGCTAGCTCTTGCTGCACGAAATAGCGTAGGAAACTATATCTGTATCGAGTCCCACGGCAATGCCACAAGGAGGGAAACTATTATAATTTATATTATCAAAGATAGGAAATAGAGACTGCATTTTAGTTTTTAAAGTAATTAATTTTAAGTAAATCAAAGATTTATTAAAATTCCGAAGACCCGAGACTTGAATAATAAAATAATAAAATTAATAAAACAATAATAAAATTTGATTTCCTCGTAATAGGACTGCTATTTATAACAAAAGTGTTATCTGTATGGCTGCCAGGATATATAACAAACTTCCAAAGTCTGTATTAGATGCTTCAAGTCTGAATGTATTCAAGGCAAATCTGAAAAAAATGCTTGTAGGAAAAGCTTATTATAGCTGTAAGGAATATTTAGATGACAAGGATCTTGTTTAATAATAATTAAGTATAAGTAACTCAATAATTTTGACATTGTTATTAAGTACAATTATAATGGAACCTATTAATTGAACTCGACATTGCGCATGCATAAATCGCTGAATATGGCTGCACTTATACTATGTAACACTAAATACCTTGTACCTACCCATATTACGCAATAAACTGATTTGATTTGATTTGAATTTCTGAAAAAATTCTGAACATGTTTATTTTTGCTGTGGGTGCAAATAAATAGATTTTCAAATGGTATTTTTACACACTTACGGAAAGTTCCAAGATTTGCAAAACCATCTCAAAAATATCATGCTAACGGGGCTGTATTCGTAATCAGAATCATCTCACAAATTTTGACCCCGACGTGACAATAACCCGTAGCACAATTAATAGTGCATTCTCGTATCAAGGGGTTTCAGGTCCCGTCTAGGCTTGAAATTTATTTTGAGATGGTTTTAAAAATCTTTAAATAGATATTCGATTTTTTTAGGACTCCGTACCCAAAGGGTAAAACGGGACCCTATTACTAAGACTCCGCTGTCTGTCTTTTTGTCTGTCTGTCACCAGGCTGTCTCATGAACCGTGATAGTTTTTAGACAGTTTTTATTATGGCAAATAACTCAAAAATTATAAGGACTTTACTAATAATAAAAACGGAATCTAAATGAACTAATGAAGACCTTTCATTTGACGTCCTATTTGACCTAATAGTCTAATTTAATTTTTTTTACCCCTTTTAAACCCCAATATCTCAACAACCCAACCACATTTTTAACTCATTTGGTCACACCAAAATTGTGCTATCATTACCTATATATCAACTTACCTAACTTACCTTACTAACTAAACTTACCTATATATCAAATTTCACGATGAGCAGATAGACGCTTCGAAAGTTATCCTCGGACAAACAAACATTCAAACATACATACATACAACTCCAATTTGCCCAAGTTGATTTAGAAATCTCGCTTCGCTCGATCAAATATATAATTTTCAAGCTTCCGCATGAGATTTCAGAAACCGCATGGTTTGTCAATAAAAACATGACCGTCTTTCTGCGCAGTGGAGTAAGTAACCTATGTCTCAATCCCGGTCATGATCTATCTATATTACAAATTTCATCGTAATCAATCGAGCCCTTTAGTCCTGAAAACATAACAAACAGAGAGGCGAAACAGACTTACTTTAGAATTTATAATATCAAATAGTATTAATTAACCTTGTTTTTGAGTCAGTTCTGTTATAATTTTCAGCTCTACGTAAACGACAGTTGTTGAACAAAGGAGTGAAAAAGGTAGGTCCTCGCTTTTCAGTTGATTTGCATCGAAGTCCCTTTTATGGGGCAACTTTGTGACAATGCGAGATTTATTCGATATTTTCGCATACATTGTGGTTATTCAAAACGTTTGAAACAATGATTTAGGTCTTTGTTACAATTTTAGGGAGAACTGGAACAAATATTTAGCAATTTCATGCTTCTCTTTATAGAAATAAGTAAATTGTGTGTTTTGTTAAACCGATATTCTTTTATTATATATATTGTTATATTAAATAATTTTAATAAATAACATTTAAAAGACACATTAGAGTCACTAAAGTTGTAGTGGGCGGGGAACAGCTCGAAGACCTGACGGCCGTTGGGCAGAAAGGTCTTCCAGTACGCATTGGAAAGCGCACCGTAGGATGGCTCCTTACTAGATGGAAAGTCGACCTGATAAGGGTTGCTGGGAGCCGTTGGGTGCAAGCAGCACAAGTTAGTCGCTCTGGAGATCTATGGCAGGCTTATGTTCTGCAGTAGACGTCCTATGGCTGATATGATGATGAACAGTTACTGGCCGCAGATGTAGATTCCTTGTGTCCTGGAAATCAGAAACAAGTTGGTACCATATGGTACCACAACAGACCATGCAATCATTTTTGCCTTCGCAAGATTGAATTCTATAATCTAGCATATTAGGCGATTTGAGTTCCTTTATACCATGTTGGCGAGTCGAAAGCATCAGTTTCACAAATCTCAAAAATGTAACAGGAAATTAAAAAAAAAATGTAATACTTGGACCTTCATCATCATCCGCAACCTGACTTCACTCACTGCCGGGTTTAGGACTCTCTTTGCCTGTGCCATTATCCACGGTCCTGTGCCAGCCTCAACCAATTGTACCTTAGTTTACTAAAAACTAGCTGTTGCCCGCGACTTCGTACGCGTTACACTATTAAATGTGAAGGTAACCTATGAATAAAGCTAAACTCGTTGTTGCAACTTGACTTGACACCCCATTTTTATCCCATGGGACCTTATTTATGAGATAAAAAGTAGACTGTGTGTTAATGCAGGTTATGATCTAGGTAGTTACTAAATTTGATCGAAATTGGTTCAGCCGTTACGACGTGATGGAGTAACAAACAAACAATCAAATAAATAAACAAACGTATAAACTTACGCATTTTTATTAATATGATATTAGTGTGATTAGTATGATAAAAGATAAAAATTGAAACTGGAGTACTTTTGCAAAATTTGGCCTCCAACCGCAAAAAGATACTTTTATACCTGTTTCTTGAACTGTTTTTCTTCAAAAAGTTTTTTACTTTTTTCATGTGGGTAAATCCGTAATTAGTAAAAATAATCTATCTACATATTTCTACCATAAGGGAATTCTTAAAAAACCATAATTTTATTAATACTAAAAACAAAAACTTCTAACTACACTGAAGACAGAGCAATCTAATTTTAAATGAACGTATTCTTGTATTTTTTCCCCCAAAGGGTTATTTCCCTTCATACCTAAAAATAGCCCCCTAGCAAAGCCGCTATGAATTAAAAAGGGCTAGAAGGGTTGCACGTGACTGGTCAAGAAAGAATCAGGATTTATTGAAGGTCTCTGGATTAGAAAACGACTCAATTGAACAATAGATTTTTTCGTTAGCTATTTTCCTCGACTTTGTAGATTTTTATTTAAATGGAAACCAACGTACCATGTGGATAGTCAAATGTTCAACTTTTAGAATGCAGCATATTAAATAATGCTAAGAAATTATTATAGAATGACTGATAAAAGTTGCTGGGAGCCGTTGGGTACAGGCTGCACTAAATCAGTCATTTACGAAATATATGGGGAAGGTATATGTTTATCATCATCATTATATCCTTTACTGTAGTTTATTTGAATATATTTAGTTTATTAGTAAGTATGGTTTATGTAAGTTTATGAACATAGATACACCGCCGTCTGTTTGATTTTGATTTGTCCTGTCCATCCAGAGGTTGTCTGGAAGAGATCAATTTAGCGATAAGCCGCCAAGGAGTGGAACGCCTTGCCTGAGTCTGTGTTTCCTGATAACTACAACCTAGGGATCTTCAAGTCACGAGTGAATAGGTTTCTTCTAGGCAAGCGTGTACCATCGTAGACTGCATCATCGCTTACCATCAGGCGAGATAGTGGTCAAACGCTAGCCTATAATTTATAAAAAAAAAAAATAAAAAAAAAAAAAAAAGACCGCCTATTGTACTTAACTTTATTTTTGTGTATGTCTTTGTTGTTTAATTTTTTTTGGTGTGCAATAAAGAGTATTCTATTCTATTCTATTCTATATCAGACAAATGACATCCATTGCTGAACATAGGCCTCCCCCATAGATTTCCAGAGCGACCGATCTTACTTGGCCTGCATCTAACGGATCCCAGCAACCTTTATCAGATCGTCTTTCCATCTAGTGGGGGCCATCCTACACTGCCCTTTCCAGTGCGTGGTCTCCATTCGAGAACCTTTCTGCCACAACCGCCGTCAGTTCTTCGAGCTATGTACCCTGCACAATGCCACTTCAGCTTGCTACAACTCCCACAAACCCGATAAATAATCCCATGGGATAAAAATGGGATGTCAAAGTTTCTATATGCATTTTTGCAAACCAAAACAACTCGGGCGTACCCGCTGGTAATATCTAATAACTCAGTAAAAATCTCTCAAACTTTGTGATAAAATCAGTTTCTTGTTGCTCCTGTAAAATTTGCCCATATAGACATACGAATTCTGATAATTAGGCCGACTATATTATGAATCGGGCTATTTACAAAATGCTCTAACTTTCTCCTTTCCCTACCACATTGTGGAACGCGTCACCCTAGCTAAATGTCACTTGACACTTGACAGACGACCTTTGGACATACCTACACAACCCATCACTTTATTTGATGGCCAGAGGGTAGATTCATGAGGGTTCATAACATCGATCTTTATTATTTTTTACATTACCTGTTCGACAATGTCAAATTATATGTCATGTAAACCTCACTGAAAGCAGGTGATTAAATCCCTATGGCTGAGTCGGGAGTAAAGTTGCCCTACCGGGCATAATGTGATTTGAATTTGGAACCTCATCTGTACACCACACAGTAAGAACTTATTCGAAATCGAATTAAATCGAACTAACCTCGGCACAGATGCACCAACCTAGATTTGGTTTTTATTGTCTCTTAAAGTATGAAAAGTACAGTATTCTCGTCTTGGATAAAGTTGTCTGCATACGCTTGCAATCAACTCGATAAGTAGGTATTAGGTTATGAGCAGACATAGTGGTCGCAAGAAGCATGTTCTACCTCATTCACGAGTCAAACTCCATAATATGGAGTTTGACTCGTGAATCATATTATGATATGTATAGACAAAATACTTAACAACACTGTCAATAATTTTACATTGAGTATGCATGTATTATAGTAAATATTGAATGAAGTTTATACATTCAGGTAAGTACCTACTAGTGGTTTGCCCCGAACTGAAATCTCGCAAATCTCCCAAAAAAACAAAATCAATATTATTCTTAGGGTGACTTGCACAACGATAGCTAAATGTATTTAGTGGCTAAATATGATTTAAGGAGTTGTCAAATCATACAAATACGACAAGTTTAAACATGTTTAGTCGCTAAATATGTTAAGTGATCCTTGTGGATGCCGGCCTTAATCTTTGACTAATAAATTAGTTTCATTCAAATTAGAGGTAACGGGGGCTCATGTTATTTGGTTGATCTTTTTAGGGGTAGCAATTGCAGTTATTCTGGGTTCAGACTTTTCCCTGTATTTGTGTCACTAAAGCTACACGAATACCAAATTTCAGCATTCTGGGGTCAGTGGTGTACCCTGTGAGTTTTGTCAAAGTTTTGTTTTTATTATGGCTAATAACTCAAAAACTACAAGGGTTAAAATAAAAATAAAAACGGGGTTGAAATGTACTAATAAAGACCTTTCATTTGACGTCCTACTTAATCGTATAGTCTAATTTTCATCTTTTTTACCCCAATTGAACTACAATATCTCAACAACCCCTAAACATTTTCAGATCATTTAGTCACACCAAAATTGTGCCATCCCTACCTACCTATGTATAACATTTCACGATGATCGGATCAACGCTTCGAAAGTTATCCTCGGACAAACAAACATATATACATACAACGCGGATTTGCCCAAGTTGATTTGGAGATCTCGCTTCGCTCTATCAATTATTATGCCATTTCTGCAACAATCAGATTAAATCAGTACCTACATAGTTGATATTTAAGTACTTGGTAAAAACAAGCGGCAGTTTGTTAACGTTAGTCCCATCGATTCCCCTAAAACCGGCACTCGATCCAACAAAAATATCACAAAAAAACAACAAAACGAATCCATACAAATCGTTACGCATCAAGTTCGTTCATCCTTAAATAATTACACAAATACTTGCCCTATAATAGACGTGCCACAAAAAGTAGCTATCCCTAATTAACAACTAGATCGAAACCTGTCAAGCGTGGCTACTTCTGTCCACAAAAGGAGTAGGCGTCCTTTAATAGAAAAACTTGATTGTCTGTGGTTGGCAAGGTCAGTTGCATGGGAGCGTAGAAAAGTGTAAAATAGGAGATAAACCACACACTTAGACAGGCATTTATTGTGCGTTTGGTTTCAAATTCAGTTTAATAGGAAACTAGCTTCCGCCAGCGGCTTCGCACGCGTTGTTTGTAAACAAAATTGCCTATGTCACCAAATCTATCACCAAATTTCATCGAAACCGGTTCAGCCCTTACGACGTGATTGAGTTACAAATAAACAAACATCCAAACTTTCACATTTATAAAATTAGTGTGATAGTGAACACTCTTCAGGACATACAAGTCCAAGACGTTATAACTTAAAAACGATCTATAGATAGTTCAAATTGACCCTTATGATCCTCGTGACAAGGCAGAAGTTTCACCAAGACACTGCATTGCCCCGCTAAGTTGCAATGCTTATGCGTTGACCCAGATAAGCGCCAGCTCTCAGATCACCAGTCCCCAGAAAGAATTTGGGAAAACGCGAAGCGCTCATGAACTCAGGGTTCCAAATGACTTAAATTTGGAATTGTCCCGAGATTTCCATATAAAAATCTCGTGTCACGGTGTTTGCGGTCGCACTCCTCCGAAACGGGTCGACAGATTTGAATGATTTTTGTATATTTGATAGATATGAGAACAGGTTGTAAATTATTTTTCACCCTCCTTCCCCAACCCTCCCATTTTTTTTTGCAATTTTAGTTTTTTTTTGTACGAACTTCTTAAAATACAACCGTCGTCGTTCATTGACGTGAAGTCATTTACATGAAGTGCCCGTCACTTTGACAAGAGTGTTTTATATAGTTTTTATCCTGAAGTTCCCACGGGAACGGGAAATTTCAAGCGTATGAAGCCGTGGGCGGGTCAGCTATTATTCCATCAATTTTTAATTGAGAATGTAAAAAGACCAATTTTCAAAATGTCTGTAATTCTTGCTTAGACTACATTGTACCTGCAACTTGTATTTGACGGATCAACAATCAGCAAACGATAGTGTGCGAGTGAAACAAAATATTGATACATAATAATAGACGGAGACAACAAATTCTATTTCAATGCTCATCAGCGGTTTTAAAAAAGAGCATTGAAAATTGTGTTCATTGTTTTTACGAAAAGGTTTACAATGCAGGTAAAATGTTGATGTTAAGTGAACAATATATCAATGAAGTTCTTGCAAAAAGTATTTTTTAAATAAATGATCGAACGAAGCGAGATCTCTAAATCAATGTGGGCAAATCGGCGTTGTATGTCTGTATGTTTGAATGTTTGTTTGTGAAGTCCCTCTTTCCTTTCAAACCGTTAGTTAAATTATAACTCATCGTAAAGTCCCTCTTTCCTTTCAAACCGTCAGGTAAATCATAACTCATTGTAAAGTCTATCTTTCCTTTCAAACCGTTAGGTAAATCTTAACCCATCGTAAAGTCCCTCTTTCCTTTCAAACCGTCAGGTAAATCATAACTCATTGTAAAGTCCATCTTTCCTTTCAAACCGTTAGGTAAATCATAACTCATCGTAAAGTCTCTCTTTCCTTTCAAACCGTCAGGTAAATCATAACTCATTATAAAGTCCATCTTTCCTTTCAAACCGTTAGGTAAATCATAACTCATTGTAAAGTCCATCTTGCCTTTCAAACCGTAAGTTAATTCATTACTCATCGTAAAGTCCCTCTTTCCTTTCAAACCGTCGGTAAAATCATAACTCATTGTAAAGTCCATCTTTCCTTTCAAACCGTCAGGTAAATCATAACTTATTGTAAAGTCCATCTTGCCTTTCAAACCGTAAGTTAATTCATTACTCATCGTAAAGTCCCTCTTTCCTTTCAAACCGTCAGGAAAATCATAACTCATTGTAAAGTCCATCTTTCCTTTCAAACCGTCAGGTAAATCATAACTCATCGTAAAGTCCCCCTTTCCTTTTAAACCGTTAGTTGAATCATAACTCATCGTAAAGTCCCTCTTTCCTTTCAAACCGTTAGGTAAATCATAACTCATTGTAAAATCCCTCTTTCCTTTCAAACCGTTAGGTAGGTCTCAAATTCAACTTGGCTTACAGCTCTCTTCTTATAAAAGAGAGAGTTGTAATGGATTTTAATAACCATTATGTGTCATTATCATTAGACAATTAACTATCTTTAGAACAAAAACCTAGTAAAGTTGGTTCTAGCTAAGGGCTAAATTTCTTTAAAAATTAACAAAGCTTTGAAAGATTATAAATCTTATTAGGTTTTAGACTTAGTTTTTCTTTTAATCATTTCGTAAATTCGTTTTTAGAAAGAAAACTCTGAAAAAAATACATCTGTTATTTAGTATACTAGTTTCTTTTAGAAAAAAAGGTTTATGAAGTTACTAGATGAACCGCTCGCGGCTTCGCACGCGTGGTAGAAACATTACCCTTCTTCGCAGCCGAGTAAAAAGTAGCCTATATCTCAATCCCGGTCACAATCTATCTATATACCAAATTTTATTGAAAGCGATCCAGCCGTTTAGTCGTGAAAATGTGTTACTTTCGCATTTGTAATACAAGCTTCCGCCCGCGGCTTCACACACGTCGTTTGCCAATAAAAATCCAGGTTATGATCTACGTACATACCAAATTGCATCGATCGATTCAGCAGTTCCGACGAGAAAGAGTAACAAACATCCATACATACAAACATTCGCGTTTATGTTATATTATATTATGTTATGTACGTTTATATTATGTTATATTCGCGTAGTGGGATGGGATTAGTAAGGATTTTTAGTATTTTTAAAAGATGAGCTAAATATGTAGACTTAAAAAGTTTTTCTTTACATGAGTAAGTGGCGAGTTTCCTTTTGAGGGGTTTATATTAATTAATCATTCTTAATGAGATTGCTGTACTGGCCTTCTTGTTTATAGGGTTCCAAGAACAGATGATGAAAACGAAACTCTATGTGTAGTGCGAACTTCTGCCTGTTGCAGTTAAAAGATTTCGACCACAGATAATAACACAAAGGTATTCAGATGTATTATGGAGCCCTTAGGCTGCATTTCCATTGCTGGTTATTTTTATCTCTCAGCGCCTAGTCATGGAGTATGAATGAAAAATGATATACTTATTTAAACAAGAGTTACAAAGTTACTAAATACAAAGGTATCATATAAAAATAACCAATTTGTTTATCACAGTTAGAAGTTACAAGACACTGAGGTAAAAATATTAGAATCAATCAGGAAATAAGTACCTAAGTCAGTACTATCAGTATAATGGTGTCTCAAAAGCTGGACTAGATTTTCTGTGTCCCTGTTTTTGACGTCTTCCATTGGACAAACGAGGATGATTGAAAAAAATGAGGAAGGATGAATGAATGAAAGTTCTTTATTGCAAAATAAAAATAAGGACCTTCGAATCATCGTGGGGACCCTTACAGGACATTGTCCCCTGAACAAACACCTCTACTTCTTCCGAGCAACAGACAACCCACTCTGCAGGGGATGTCTCACCGAAGAAGAATTAGCTGCCGACGTAGTCTTGGAATGCGTGGAAGACAATCCAAGGTCACTGCGACACAGGTCATCTGCGAAGACCCCAGGAAACTTCTGCACTTCTGGTCGGAGTTATGCTGGCTATCCATATAATCAACTCTCTCACGGATAATGGACCACATACAGATAGTAGAGGAGACCGTGGAGATCGACCTTCACCGATCTGATAACCAGATGAGACGTATTTTTTATCAAATATAATTTATAAACAAATATGCCTACAATTACTTGCCTATCTAAAAGTGCTTATGGCCATTTTTAATTAAATTAACTTTAATCGATTTTTTTTTTCATCACTTTCATTCTTTTGATAACCAAATGAATTGTATTTCACTGTTAGTTTTTAACACAGAATATGCCTCAGTAGGCTTGCCTACTCATTTCTGTGTATATACCTGGCAAGCCGATGTGAACAGGTAAGTCAATATAGGTGACTCCATCGTTCTGCTAACTTATCGAAAGTTATATCAAATTTTAGATTATTTTATTACAAAATCAGTCTTATTTCAAAATCATTGCCTGCAAAAAATCATACTTATAGTACTGTTGCCTAGCTAAAAACTTTTAGAGAGCACTTTTAGATAGGCAAGTAATTATAGGCATATTTGTTTATAAATTATATTTGATAAAAAATATGTCTCATCTGGTTATCAGATCGGTGAAGGTCGATCTTCACCGGCTCTTAGACCAAGAGTTCGAATGCGGAGAAGGGAGTCCACCAACATAACATAGCATAAGACACTAGCTGCATTGCCCCGCTAAATAGCTTGTACGTTGACCCAGATATCTGATATAGAAAAATTATCTGGTAATGGTTATATTATACCATTATTTAGAAAAAATATCTAAATAGTTATATGTTTCTGAAAAAAGTATCAAAACTCTCGGTAAAATAGTTTATGGCGAATTGAGGCAAATTTCAAGACGAAAAGAGCACTTTTTGTCTCAGGCAATCTTTCAAACAAATTAGCGAAGAGGATGTACATGGGACGTAAAATTAACTTTTTTTTATACGACTTCGAGATGGAACAAGCATAATGGGCCACCTGTTGATAAGTGTTAACCATCGCCTATACTAGATATATATAGAAACTCCTGAACCGATTCTGAAAATTCTTTCACTTAAATAAAGCTTTACTTATATCACTGATTGCTATTAGTAAAGTAAAATAAAAAAAAATTATATAGGCTTTAGTTTATTTTAATAAAAATCGGGTTAGCTAGTTATCTAAAAATTCTTACCATAAAATAGCATCATACCAAAGTTATGTAGGATGTACTGGGTATAATTTGTACCATATTGCAACTGGTTTGCTGATTTTAAGAGCAAATTCCGTCCCGTACAATTTGTGTGTCCCTAAACTTACCACAAATAATGACTAGAAGACATAGAGCTAGTAGGACGGCCCCCTACTAGATGGAACGACGACCTGTTAAAGGTTGCTGGGAACCGTTGGGTTTAGGGCGCACAAGATCGGTCGCTCTGAAAATCTATGGGGGAGGCCTATGTTCAACAGTGGACATGATGATGAGACATATTCAGTACGTTATAATAGCGCCATCACAAATTATTAATCCAGAGTTAATCTTCATCGAAAAGCAGATCAAATTGTCAATTAATGGGTAGATTATTAATTTATTACATGATTAGCTGTTGCACGCGACTTCGTACGCGTTACACTACTAAATGTGTGGGTAACCTAGAAATAAATCTAAACTCGCTGTTGCAACTTGACTGACCCGATTTGTATCCCATGAGATCTAAAAGTCGGCTATTTGTTAATCCAGGTTATAATCTACGTATATACTAAATTTCGTAGAAATCAGTAGAGCCGTTACGACCTGATTGAGTAACAAACAAATAAATAAATAAACAAACATCCAAACTTTTGCATTTATACTATTTGTGTGATTATATTTATCAGTATAAATGATTAATGATAGCTCAGATTATACAAACAAACAGATGGAGTGTACGCAACAAACAGTATGACGCCACTTATCATTCATGTGTGCGTGGCGATTAGAAATAGCCTCTGTAGGGACACGTGCATCAGTGTGCGTGTAATCATACCAGAAAAAAAAACTCCCTGTATTTTTTTTAATGTCCTTTTACAACAACAGGTTCTAAAATTTTATTTGGATACATGAATTTGTTACTAATTGAATACAAATTTGTGTGAGTATTAGTATTGAACAATTGTTTAATTAACTAGTTTATTAAACACTTAAATATTTCATGTACCATTGTAAACGCATTGTAAAATTACAGAAGAAATAATATGTGAAGATTTTTATAACTAGCGTTCCGTCCGGTGTTTATTGACGTTTACATGGACTTTAATGTCCTCCTGGCCGAATTACGGCTACGAAGGCCATCTCGCAAGAGACTAGCCAACAGCGCAGGATATATTCCTGACTCCGGACTGTTATTAGAATTTGAAAAATTACAATAACACTTTTTGGAAAAATGGACTTTATAATAATACTTTAGTTTTTTCTGTAGTAATTATTATATATTATATATATAGTATATTATTATATAGTATATTAATATCATTAGACTGATAAAAAAACATACATATGAATCCAAAATATTTATTAAAATCATAATTAATTATATTGGCAAAAAAAATTAACCACCTTAATTTTGCACTAATTTCTTGTAATATTGCCGTTTGGCTTCTACATGTCGAGAATTAGTTTCTAATTTTGCTATATAGTGCAATCGCACCATTAAATACTTTTCTATCAACGACTTCACCAGATTCACTCTGTGAAATTTTGCACATATTGAATATGATCTGGATTAACATATAGGATATTTTTAACCCGGTAAAATGTTCTGGTAGGATATTTTTCCCGAAGCGAAGCGAGGGCGGATCGCTATTACTTCTCTATATATATCATTTATTATATATGTGTATATGCACATTCATACGGAACTAAATTGTTATACATATACAATTATATTTAAAATCCCGCATAAGATATTAATCATCGAATCACAGTAAACGGCAATAACATAATTATAGAAATACATACAAATTCGGAATAACAATTTAGGCGTGAGATTACGCGTGGGAATCGAACCCACGTCCGTACATTTACTTAACAGTCAGGCTAGCTAACGCCTAGATCAACAGGTAGTTTCCCCAATTGAAGGGAAAACATTTTGCCAAAAACTGGCAACACTGTCGAACTAATGTCGAGGTTTTGTGTTTCGAGACAACCGTTTAATTATTGGGTGAATAAATAATAAAATCAATTAAATAATTTATAGTTACTTGTGAAATGATATTCCATCCACTTTGTTTTTGTTTTTGGGAACAACTTTTACACTGTTTAATAACACAAGACGGCATTTTTGACAGAAAATAATGAATCACTCGAGACGTTCAAGCAGTACGACGCTATCTTTAGCACTGCCGTGAGATTGTATTCGCTTTTAAATTTGTATTCGCTTGTGTGGCTTCACTCGCACGTTCGGCGCGCTCTATCTGTTTGTTTGTATAATCTGAGAATGATAGTATAAGCGTTTAAACCTTAATCAAGGTTTAAATGCTCACTTGGCAGATTCGAAATACTCGTCTGCACCCAAGGGTTGTCTGGAAGAAGCCGCTTTAGCGATATGACCATCCACAATACATTTTATTGATTTCTCATATGTGATTCCTATCTAGTTTGTGAGGTAAAATTAAGATTTTTTTCATTTAATAGGACTCTCTTTCTCTTCCCGACTTTTTATACGATATGGTGGTGGGTTTAGCTATTCTAGAATAAATTAGATATAAAATTATTTGATCACAACAGCCACATCAGCACGATTACAGAGAAGGCTTACAGACTGGCTCGAGGAAGTACTACCATCATACCCATTTCTGCCCAGCAGCTTTGTTGTGTTTCGGTTTGAAGGGTATGGTCGCCGGTGAAATCATAGGCACATGGTTTGTGGTGAGGCTTTACATCTGAATGCCTCAAGGACGCAGGGCAGTGCATCGTAGAGCACGTTACTAAGGTGCGTGACCTACAAGGCAATACTTTGTTATAGGCGATAGATAACACGTAACATCAGGTGGGCCATATGAGTCAAGTCAAATTTTCTTGGCTCATACCTAACATTCCTAATTTAAACCATAAACATAAGTACTTACTTGCCTATAGGTTCCTTATCCTTTTTATTGCTTATTTTTTATGTAACAATAATTATTTTCGTATCTATTGATGTAAACCCACTAGGTATAGCATCAGCACAAACCTAAGTGGTTTTTAGATGCTTTATTTCTAAACATATAAATGTAATCTTTGTTAAAATGGTAAATAAATAAAAAAAAAATGCTAGTTCTATCAACAAGTCGTATAAAAAAAGTGAAAACTTGAACAATTACGAGATACTTATATACAGAGGTGTCGGTAACGGTAACAGTGTCGCGAGTTCAATGGTTTTTCCCCATCTCAAAAAATGGCCAACGCGCCTGAAGAAGTTTTCAAAACTTATGTATATAGAGGTGTCGGTAACGGTAACGGTGACAGTACAGTGTCGAGAGTTCAATGGTTTTTTCCCATCTCAAAAAATTCCCAACGCGTCTAAAGAAGTTTTCACTACTTATTTACAGAGGTGTCGGTAACGGTAACGGTAACAGTGTCGAGAGTTAATTGGTTTTTTCCCATCTCAAAAAATGCCCAACGAGCCTAAAGAAGTTTTCACTTTAAAAAATATTCATATGTAAGTAGGTCGCTAGGTACCAACTAATAAGTCTAATCTGTGTGCCAAGTACATACCATGTGTGTAAGTCAAAAAGTCCAGTCATTTCATCAGTATGAATAAGCACTTAATATTTTCCCTACAAGTGTACATAAGCACTCTTTACTTTGAGTCTATGTGCACGCCTTCACGACATTTTCAACACTAATTTGATTAATACAATCAAACCAACAATGTAAACAAAACAAATTACTTTTCAACTGTCATGTCTGACTTATTACTCTTTGACGAGGCCGAGGGCGGGAAAGTCGCCAGTATACTGCCAGGCACTGAGCTTAGCAGTCGCGGGAAACCTGCGTAATCAAATTTCGAATATCAAAACAACGCGAACTAAAGGGACCTAAAAAATTTGAATATTTGACAGTGACAGAAGTGTGTGTTTTGTGACTCGATTGTTTATTGACAGAAGTGTGTTTTCTGGATTATTTTGTTTTATAGCATGGTGAGTGACTTGTTTGTTTTGGATAAATATTTATAAGCAGCTTTATTAAAATACTTGATGGCATATTTCTCGATCATATTGGATGCTTTTTTTATTCATGAGAATGAGCCTTTATGAGAATTTGGTAGGGAAATTATTATTTTACATTTTCCTTTCATGGATTCAGTTTTTTTGTAAAAACACTGCACGATTCACAAATTTTAATGCTTTTTTATACTTAAGCTCTGAACAATTGAATTCAACTCAATTGAAACAATTGAATTGAAGCTCTGACTGCCTCCGTGGCGCAGTGGGCATATAGCCGGCTGAGACGCAGGAGGTAGCGGGTTCGATTCCTGCCGCGGAACAAATGTTTGCATGATCTACAGATATTTATTCCGTGTCTGGGTGTTTTTCTATATATTATAAGTATGTATTTACAAAAAAAAAGTATGTAAGTATTCTATCAGTTATCTGGTTCCCATAGTACAAGCTCTGCTTAGTTTGGGGCTAGATAGCGCTGTGTGAAATGTCCAGCGATATTTATTTATTATTTATTTATAATTGTCAAAACTAGCTCTTGTCTTTTTCATTGTTTTTAATGTTACGTACAATTTGTACAGGTAACTGATCAGTATTGTTCCTATTCTGTGTAGTATAATATTATCTATAAGTACGTATATCTAATTAATATCTAAGCAATATCGATAATTGACACCATAATTAGTAGGAAATGTAATGAAAGTAATGAAACGGTAACTACTGAAGGCCAGCTCAAAATACCAATGGGAATTACGACCCAATTATAATTTAATAATTCTTGAGATATTTTTAATTTAGAATCCTAATAGACGTCACAAGTTTGAACACTTGTTTTGTTTTGAGTAATCTTTGGACTGACTGCAATAATTTCTACCAAATATGTAGAAGAATCATCAAATATCGATTCCTATTTATACTAAACTAAGATGGTACCATTACTCCCGCGAGGGCAGAACAATGTAGGTAGTAGAGTTAAAAAAAATTGACATAAATCTTATAAGTACGTACTTTTGTTATGAAAAAATCCTTTTTTATTTGATCCTAGGAAAATATGAGAGCACACAAATAAAATATACAAAAAGTACCTAGCAAAGACATCCATATTCCATACTAATAATAAAATTTGAAAGTAACTTTGTCTCTGCCTGTTTGTTACGTTTTCACGACTAAACTGGACCGATTTCGGTATATTGGTGATTTCGATTTCGAGTCGGTGTATATGACCGGGATAAAAACTACTTTTTACCCAACTGCGCAGAAGAAAGGTAATGTTTTTATTGACAAACCACGCCTGCGAAGCCGTGGGCCGGTTGGCTAATATATTATGTAAAAAAAAGATATAAAGGTTTTCTGTTCTTTGTGTTTGCACCCACACATTGTGGAGGTCTCATTCACAATTATTATAATTATGTATGATAGGGCATAGTTCAACCTATTTTAGTTTCATCATTCTCAGCCCGTGTCGAACCTGCTGGGCATAGGCCACTCTTTGTTTCTGCCATTCTTCCCGATCCTGTGCCAGTCTGAGCCATGTACGACCCATGGTCTTATTGATGTCGTCGACCCATCTTGCTGGTGGATGTCCCCTATTTCGATGCCCAGTTCTCGGCCTCCACTCTGTTAGTGCCTTAGTCCACCTGTCGTCACTACGTCTGGCCAAGTGTCCTGCCCATCTCCACTTGAGCCTTAATATTCGCTTGCTGACTTCTTGTACTTTAGTCTGCTTGCGAATTTCGATATTGGGAACTCGATCTAAGAGTTTGATGCCGAGCATGGCGCGTTCCATGGCCTTCTGTGATACACTTATTTTGTGCACAGCCTCCTTCGTGAGTCTCCATGTCTCGGCACCATAAGTCATAGTTGGCAGGACACATTGGTTATAGATACGCGTTTTAAGACATTGTGGAATACACGTGGATTTTAGTATGTCATCTAGTTTGTCGAAAGCTGGCCCATCTAAGTTGAACAAGCCTGGTGACTTCCTTCATCTGATACAAGTTTAATAAGTAATTTTCATTCATATAAATGGTGGTGACTTCTGAAGCGCGGAGGGTGAACAGCCGACTGAGATGTAAAAGGTTTTGGTTAGGATTCTTACTTTAAAATAAAATACATACAACACACGTACAACAACAGAATTATAAATAATTAATACGTGAAGAGAAAACTTTTTAACACTTTTTAAGCTAATTGTACACATGGAGGAGTTTGAGGTTTTGCATAGGCGAATGCTAAAATTAAGTTAAAACATAAAATATATTATGAACCAGCTGCCCCGCCAGCGGCTATGCACGCGCAAAGACCAATATAATTTTTCTATAAACATTTTTAAATATTCTTTCTCCCATGGGACCTGGTTTATGAAATAAAAAGTGCCTATGTGTTAATCCAGGTTATAATCTACGTAAATACTAAATTTCATCGAAATCAGCAGCCGTTACGACCTGATTGAGTAACAACAAACAAATAAATAAACAAACATCCAAACTTTTGCATTTGCATTTGTGATGTGATTTTGGTTGAATTTTGACCACTGTGCACTGTCAACTATAAGTATATACCATTGTATAACTTGAATTTGAACCAACACACTAAAAATAACTTATATAAATAATGCTGGACATTTCACACAGCGCTATGTAACCCCAAAATAAACAAAGTACTATGAGATTCAGATAACTATTGGAATACTTATATACATTTTTTTTTGTTAATACATACTGCAGCTGAGACGCAGGAGGTAGCGGGTTCGATTCCCGCCACGAAACAAATGTTTGTATGATCTACAGATATTTGTTCCGTGTTTGGGTGTTTTTCTATATATTATAAGTATGTATTTACAACAAAAAAAGTATATAAGTATTCTATCAGTTATCTGGTTCCCATAATACAAGCTCTGCTTAGTTTGGGGCTAGATAGCGCTGTGTGAAATGTCCAGCAATATTTATTTATTTATATTTATTATACTTGTCTCTATATCTACTTATATAGTAATTAGTAATAATTCATATATAAAACAAAGTCGGGTGTGTTCGAACCCGACTCGAATTGGTCCAGCCGTTCTAGAGTTATAAGTAACTCGAGAACGGCTGGACCGATTTTCATGGGTTTTGATTTGTTGTATTTGTCTCCGTCCCAATTAGCAGAATAACTATAAAATATTGGAAATATTCACGAAAAAAGATATTATGAGGAAAAATCACTTTCTCATACATTGATGCAGATAATGATGGCCGACGTATATTGACAGCCCGCGTCTTGCGTCATGCATGTCAAGGCGTTACGAAGTTCACAAAGTCGGGTTAGTTACACCATTTATAACTCAAGAACGGCTGTACTGATTTTGATGACCCGTATTGCAGAGTAACTTTTAAAATGTTGGAAACACTTACGCAAAAAAAATTATGACGAATATTCATTTTTTCATACATAGATGTAGCTAATGATGGCTGATTAGCAATACATTGGCAGCCCGCGTCATATGCATGTTAAGACGATACGAAGTTTGCCGGGTCAGCTAGTTATATTAGAAAAACAACCAGACCCGCAGATCCTTCTTAGCTCGACTTTTTCATATTATAAGCCCCATAATAATATTACGCTCCCCTTATCTTACGCCTTATTTCACGAATCAGAGCCCCAAAATAAGGATTCATTCATAACGTCCCACGCTTGATATAAAGCCTCATTCACACAGCCCATTACACCAACAAAAACTAAATCCAACAAAATTCGTCGCACATTCGACATGCAACTGTGTTGTACGCACGTCCCGATTTTAAAAACCTACGTCCTTTAATAACCAGTTTAACGCAAGGTTGTTTACGTTACAGTGGTTCCGTAGAAAGTTCAAATAAAAAGTTATGATCCATTTATTGCTTAGCACTTTTTGTCGGTGTTCAGTGACTCTCTCTGATAAGGTACTTACTTTTATTTTATATTTATATCTGTCAACTTAAAAAGGGGTGTAAATAAAAGAGACTGAATTATTACCTAGTGTTTGGAATAAAAATAGCGACTAAAGTCAAGGATCATGTATTGTTTATACAAATAGAGGGGTGTTATAATACGTCTGTTTCTGTCTGAGTCATAACCAGAGATCGGATAAACGGATGCATATTTACCCAAAGTTAAAAGTTGGCTAGTATGGATAGCACTTTTTTATAGAAAAAATTCCCAGATTCCGGGATCAACAAATTTATCATGTGTTAATATTTTTTTATTTATTTATCTATTTAACGTAGACACCCCTTAAAGCTGAATAGGTTTTTATGGTGTGTCATTCATCCCTCATATAGTCTAAAGAAATTCACATTCTATGAAAGTACGCACACTTTGGCACATAGTTATATTCGGTATACATGCCTTGTTACAACGTAATAAGGTTGCTTTTCCCTACTTTTACTGTCAGTAATTTTTGACGATGCGAAAACAACCTTGTAACAAGTGCTTATTAGACTTCAGGGAATATAAGCATTTTCTAAGTATGCGAGTGAGATGGCAAATTTTATCTGCATAATATTTAACGTTAAATTAATATGTACCCAAGCCCGGGATCCCGGGATTCTTTAAAATAAAAATATTCTATGAAGCTGCTTCCATAATTTATTAGCAAAAATAAACTTTAGGAAATATGCATCCGAATATCCGATCACTAGTCATAACTCAGCCGTATAATGTATAATGGCCCCAGTATGCTGCAACTCGTACCATGGTCCGGCACTTACTGCGATCCGAACCGCAGCATTGCAATTTTTTTAATATTTCCATGTTTCGATTCGTCCCACGTAAAAATAGTAATTATATTCAGTACTGTTAGGCACAACAGTATTAGGCAATTGAAACATTAAGAACATTGCATTTGCAGCTTTTTAGACACTAGGTAGACAAATCAATCATTGATGATGATAATGACTACAATGATCTCTGTTTTACTATCTGTAGCATCGTAGCTCCCAAACAGATGGACTGATTCTGACGATTCTTCGCTATGTCTGTTTTTATCCCCTATCACAAAAATAGGGGATCGGATTTTTTTTTAAATAAATTTTATTATTAAATATATAATGTATTTTTTTGGTTTTAAGCAATAACTAAAACTGACACCGACATATCACAAAGGATTAGCAAACTGAAGTGGCAATGGGCAAGGCACATAGTTCGAAGAACTGACGGCCGCAGAAAGGTTCTCGAGTGGAGACCACGCGCTGAAAAGCGCAGCATAGGTCACCCCCCCCCCCCCTGATAAAGATTGCTAGGAGCCGTTAGGTGCAAGCCAAAAAAAATGTTGGTTTCATTTAATGCTCAATAATTCTGCCTCAATCTAATTATTCATACATTAATCGCGACTTGAGCAACAATGCCTAAATGTAATGTAAAAGGAGTTATCAAATCATACAAATACGTTAAATTTAAACATGTTTAGTCGCTAAGTACGTGTAGGGATCGTTGTACAAGCCAGCTAAATCATATTTTTTTAACAACATTACAAACCTAACTTTTATATCAGTATTTTTGACAATACAATGACAATCTTATCTAGTATCTGGAGCCAGAAGTAAAACAAACTGCCTATAGATTATTTTTGATTAATTTGATTTACACCCTTGTAACGCGGTACCCTAAAACCCGTAATCATTCAGTAGCGTAACACCTGTTGTCTCAAGACCTCTTTCCCAGTCTCCCAGATCGAATTCCAAACTCGTTTTGAACAAAAAAAAGATGGCCGCTCGGTCTTTGACGGGAATTATTTTGTTTCTTATTTTATTGATCAGGTGCTCGGTTTTTGAGAATATTTTTGTGAAATAATACCGTGTTTTTGTGGGGCCTTCTGGGATGGGTTACGGGGAATTTGTTTTCGATAGCGATCGCTGAGATTGAAGTGGATTCGTAAAGCTTTACTTTTTATCACACTAATATTAAAAATGCGAAAGCTTGGATGTTTGCTTATTTATTTATTTTTTGTTTGTTCCTCAATTACGTCGCAACGGCTGAACAGATTTTGATGAAATTTAGTAAGTACGTATATTATAAGCTGGATTAACACATAGGCTACTTTTAAACCCGTAAATCAGGTCCTACGTGATAAAAATTGGGTATCAAGTCAAGTTGCAACAGTGAGTTTAGCTTTATTTCTAGGTTACCTACACATTTATTAGTAAAACGCGTACGAAGTCGCGGCCAACAGCTAGTTTTAGAATGTTTGCTTTTATATTAGATAAGATGATTTATTTAGTGACTGGTATCCCGGTTTTAGCTGGATGAATGGACGCAGCTGCGCCAATAGCGCCTTGGACTGTTTTTAGTCTTGTCTTAGACTTTAAATACAATCTGTTTTGATATTTCTATCTTGATTTATGATCTGTTATTTTTGAAATCAGTCATCTACGAGGACATTTTTATCAGTTTTTGCCCGACTGCGTAGAAGGATGGTAATGTTTTAATGGTGATTGGTGTGTATGGCAAGCAGGCGCACGGCTCAGTACCATCTTGTTGATATACGTTCTACGTTTTGGTTCTACGTTCTTGATGTGTAGGTATGGAACACTTTGCCGTCGTCTGTTTTTCTTAAAGAATACAATCCGGGCCTCTTTAAGGTAAGAGTGAATAGGTTTCTTCTAGATCTTCGTGCTTCATCTTAAACCACATCATCGCTTACCATCAGTCGAGAAAAAAAATATTTTAGAAAGTAAGAAAACATGATATAAAGTTTTTGAGAATCCAAAATTAACATCTAAAAAAACATCAAAGTCAGTCCAAGTTCACTAAAACAAATAACATGTAACGTTTATTCGTTCTAAGTAAAGATCTTTGTATATCGAATCTATCAATAGTTCTGACAAAGATCTTGGAACTTCACCCTCGTCTTGAGCTATATGTAGAAATGCTAAAAATACTTACTTCACTGCTGTGCGTTCTTTTGTTAGTCTCGTAAAGGAATGCTTGTGATTCTAGGGCTCGTATGTCAGAATTTTACTCAAAGCTGAATCGAGGCTCAAATATGATTTTTATAGTGATTCATAGGATGCTGTCAAAAAATCTTCGCTTATATTTTTTTAATGGTGATAAACTGTACTGCCCCCGCTTCGCACGGATTTTTATAATGAAATAAAGCTATTAAGCATTTAAGAATAACGTAGCTCCCTATTAGTGAAATAATTTTCAGAATTGGATCATTACTTCCAGAGATTACCACCCTACATTTAAATACAAACTCACAAATTTCATCTCTAATAAATAAAAATCTCGTGTCACGGTTTTAGTGGTCGCACTGCTCCGAAACGGATTGACTTATTTTAATGATTTTTTTATATTTGGTAGGTCGTAAATTATTTTTCACTCTTCTACCCCCATCCTCCATTTTTTAATAACGATTTTTGTATAAAAAATATCCATATAATTTAACCGTCGTTCATTGACGTGAAGTCATTTACATGAAGTGTCGCGTCACTTTGACATTTCATTTTGCATTCGACTTTTTTTAATTGATAATTTATATGGCAGAGTAACGGTTGCGGGGTTAGCTAGTCTGTTTATTGATCGAGCGAAGCGAGATCTCCAAATCAACTCAAAAGCAAATCAGCGTTGAATGTACCTATGTATGTATGTGTGTATGTTTGTTTGTCCGAGGATAACTTTCGAAGCGTTAATTCGATCATCGTGAAATTTGATACATAGCTAGGTAGTGATGGCACAATTATGGTGTGACTAAATGAGCTAAAAATGTTGGGGGTTTTTGAGATAGTGGGGTTTAATAGAGGTAAAAAAAATGATAATCTATTAGGTCAAATGGGACGTCAGATGAAAGGTCTTCATTAGTATATTTTGACTCAATTTTTGTGTTTAGTAAAGTCTTTGAAGTTTTTGAGTTATTAGCCATAATAAAAACTGAACTTTGACAAAATTCACAGAGTACACCAGTGACCCCACAGTGCTGTAATTTGGTACGCGTGTAGCATAAGTGACACAAATATAGGCAAAAGTCTGAAATCTAGAATACTTGCAATTTGTACCACAAAAAAGAGTAACCAAGTTACATGAACTGCCGTTACCTGTAATTTGAAAGAAACTGTAGGTCAAGTTCGTTGGTTACTGTTTTGTGGCACTATTTTGATGGTCAAAGATTAGGTACAAAAAATATTTTTTTGTTTTATGGGAGACTCGCAGGATCTCAGTTCGGGGCGAACCACTAGTTATATTAGTTTTTTATTATTTTACTTAGAAACTTTCGTGATTTATATCAATCTTTATTAAGAATATGGGATTACACAACACCGATAAAACGGTACGTGGTAAATCCCGTATGTATAATAATGATTATTATTACTATCAACGTCTGTTTTTCCTAAAGAATACAATCCGGGCCTCGTTAAGGTAAATATGTTTCTTCTAGATCTTTGTGCTTCATCTTAGGCCTCATCAGCACTTACCATCAGGTGAGATTGTGGTCAAACAAAGTTCTATCCAATATAAAATAAAAAACTTTTCATATCCCCACTGCTAGGCAAAGGCCTCCCCCCATTCCTATAACCTGTAACTGGTAAATTACAAATTACATTATCAATTCCATTTTCCAAGAAAGGAAGATCACACTAGTATTACAAATGCGGATGTTTGTTTATTTATTTGTTTGTTACTCAATCACGTCGTAACGGCTGAACCAATTTCAATGAAATTTGGTATATATGTACGTAGATTATAACCTGGATTACGACATAGGCTGCTTTTTATCCCATAAATCAGGTGCCATGGGATAAAAATGGGGTGTCAAGTTACAATAGCGAGTTTAGCTTTATTTCTAGGTTACCTACACATTTAGTAGTGTAAAGCGTTCGCGGGCAACAGATTTCATCTATTTTGGTTAAATTTGTTTTAGATACTTCATCTCGATCCCCAGTTCGTCAAAAAATATATTCAAAAAATAAGCTAAAAATTCTATTATTACGAGATTCTAGATTATCAAAACAAAAAGATAATCCAAATTAATCAACCTCCTACGTTTCAAAGTTTCACAGAAATAACAAGAGCTCCCATTGCTGACAACTTAATGAGTCTTTGATAGAAACGACCGCAGGTAATAATGGGTTCGGATCCCAGATCTGCCCCTAATTATAGAAGCGAAATTGCAATGGAGAACACAACATGCCACTTTGGGCACTTTGGGGTTTTACATTTATTTCAGTACCGATAGAGCACGTCTCTATTTTGTTGTCCTAGCAAAAAAGTTCCTAGAATGATTCAGATATTAAATGTTTTGCTGAGGAAACATTATGGTAACTAATTTTAAGGCTCCACTTTAGACGCCCTGGTATCTGTTTATAGTCTTTGTAATGTTCAAAATTAGTAACAAATAATTTTGTAGAATATCAGAAAACCACAACCACATATTTAACTGACTAATTTCTAAATTATTGATAGTTGATAATGATATTGCCAATATCATTTTTCAACTAAAAAAAAGCATTTTAAGCATTCCATAGTTCTGTTAGCAGACATACAGAAGTACACAGATAAACGGCGCCTAAATAAAGGCAAAGACAAAGGGTTCAAACATTTAGATATGTAGGTTAACATAAACAGAAAATTTTACTTTACAAGTTTTTAGAAGTTGTACAAATTTCTGCAACGTAAAATTTATTAGGCGGCGAATATTTTTCATTGCCTACAAGGTTTGGAGATTTTAAAAATAAGATATGTAAGTAGGTAGTTTGGCGCGATGACATCAATGGATTCGAAAGGGAATGGTGGGAATCTGCCAAGGATCGCGATAGGTGGAAGGAGTTGTGGAGGCCTTTGCCCAGCAGTGGAAAAATATAGGCTAGTTAAAAAAAGAGTGCCTATATCTGTTGCAAAAACTATCCAATATGAAAAATATCGTAGATATTTACGTTATCTGCTTTTGTTATTGAAATTGATAAACTGTCACAATGATCACCATCGATCGCGATCCCCATTGCCACATTGTTACTGTGATCGAGGACAGATATTTTTATCCTTTTCGTGGCATTGTTATGTTATGGTTGATTGGACTACTGGTCATGATCGTAATCAAAGTTTTTAGTGTTTTTGGTCATAATGGGGTGTTCTTTTCGGTCGTGTGATAGTTCCTGATGACTTTGTGATTAACCGAGTCCTTTTATTGTAGCGATTCCCCGCGTTAATGGATTTCGTAATCATGCGATGGACTTAGTTTTTAGTCTGATTTTGTAATAGACACCAAAGATACCAAGGAAAAACCATTAATTTTATTGATTTTTATTCAAAAATTTGCTGATACGCCCTGGCGTTGTTATGTTTGCTGGGGAATAAGATTTTTGATCGAGCGAAGCGAGATCTCAAGATTAACTTGGGCAAATCGGCTTTGTATGTATGTATGTATATACGTTCGTTTGTCTGAGGATAACTTCGAAGCGTTAATCCGATCATCGTAAAGTTTGGTATATAGGTAGGTAGTGATTGCACAATCAAAATTGCACATCTGGTGTGACTAAATGAGCTAAAAATGTGGCGGGGTTGTTGAGATATTGGGGCTAAAGAGGGGTAAAAAAAGCATGTGTGCAATTCACACGTGGTAGAAGTGAAACCTTCAAAAATGTTGGTTTCAAAATAATGAGACGAATTTAAAATTTCGGGAAGATGATAATTGTAGGTTTTAGTAATGATCATAGTGATGCAAAGTTAGATAATTATTAACACGAGTGGAGGGAGTACGAAGCAAAGCATAAAGAGAACCACGAACATAAGAAACACTGCATAATGCTTCCTATCTCATTTTCTCTCACGTTAAATCTTATAAATTTATGTGTCAGTCTCTTTTTATTGTCGCTTTTTCGTTTCATCGACTTTCAAATCACAACGATGCTAAAGAAGTTTTTACTTCAAAAACAAAATGGGACTATCCGGTCAAGTGGCACGTTTAATAAAAGGTATTCATTAGTGCATTTCGACCCCGTTTTTATATATAGTTTAAACCTTGTAGTTTTTAAGTTATTAGACATAGTTATTCTGGATTTAAGACTTTTGCCTATATTTTTGTCACTTAAGCTATACGTATACCAAATCACAGCACTGTGGGGTCACTGGTGTACCCTGTGAATTTTGTCAAAGTTCAGTTTTTATTATGGCTAATAACTCAAAAACTTCAAGAACTTTACTGAAAATAAAAACGCAATCTTAATGTTCTAATGAAGACCTTTCATTTAACGTCTCACTTGACCTAAAAGTCTGATTTTAATTTTTTTTATCTCTCTTGAAACCCAATATCTCAACAACACCCTAAAATTTTTAGCTCATTGAGTCATACCAAAATTGTGCAATCATTACCTACCTATATACCAAATTTCCCGATGATCGGATAAACGCTTCGAAAGTTATCCTCGGACAAACAAACATTCTTACGTACGTACACAACGTACATTCATTAATTTATACCCATTTTTCTAAGCCATTGTACACTTGTGATGCAAAATAAACGTTTTTCTATTCTATTCTATTCTATACATACATACAACGCCGATTTGTCCAAGTTGATTTGGAGATCTCGCTTCGCTCGATCAATAATCCCTAGGAGAGGATAAGGCACGCCACACGTGCGTCCTTATCTAAAACGACCTATTTACTAATTATCATTCGTAATAGAATACTCATGGATTGAATTTCAAACACCTGAATTAATGCAAAGTGGCTTTTCGATCACGCCACTAAATAAATACCAACAACGCTTACAATAACATTGTGAACTAGTATTTGCTAATGGCTTTTAATCTGTTTGTTTTGGTTGAATCGTGGGCTGCCAACTGTTTTTAAGAATTTTTGGCTACATACGGGATAAATATAAAGTCATAGAAACAAAACACATGATGATTTTGATGTGTAACATCTTTCCTCGGTTTGTGGGAGTGATTTTGGCAAAAGGGACGGAAATGTGTAACAGGAAACCGGTGAAGCGCTTTGACCAATGAGCGCGCGCGGTGGTCAGATGTTTTTCACTACGAAATTTTGGCTTCTTTCATTATAGAAATAAGGTTTTGTCATGGAGGTTGTATTTCATCATAGCATATTAAGTATACAATGAGCCTCATTCTATATTTAGATTTACTTACGGTTAATCGCATTTACGGAGCCGTTATCGAGTTTTCAATGACCAACTTTCGGAATTATGAATTCGGTAGAAAAGATTAAGTTTTGCTTTGTGTTTTCTATTTTGTTAGTAATTTTTTGTTTATATGGTGCACAATAAAATAATGTTACACATCATATGTGACTACTGTAAGGGTCGTATTTTTTTATTTAGATGATTTCGTGATTTATTTCAATCATTATTAACATACGGGATTTATCAAGTACCGTATGATTCAATCCCCACCACCGCGAGACGTGGTTTGGAGCGAATCGCATCTACCCTGATGAAGGTTCACGAATTGAACCGAAACATTGTCGTCGTAACACTGATAAAACGGTACGTGATAAATCCCGTATATTATAATAACATTAAGTTTGATTGAAATAAATTGAAATTTTTGCACGTTTTACGATTTCCAGCAGTGATTGGTATTTATGTCATTGCCTCAATCTGACACTGATAGTCCTCGCTTGGAATCTGGAATCTCGTTTGTCTGAAGTCGAGAAGAGCCGAATAGTGTCATGTACGCAGTGGTTACGCAATAGTGTATTCTGTATGGCTCCCACAATTTACAACAAAATCCCAAATTCTGGTCGCTTGCTCTCCAATAATGAATTCAAGAGCAGATTGAGTGTTCATTTGGTGAAGAAAGCATATATACCGTTAAAGAATTTATAAGTGATCGAAACATTATTGAACATTAATTTTGATAAATATCTATATTATTCCAATTTTGAAAATAAATTTGACAATATTATTATATTATTAATACACTTCGATATCCAAATACTTTGACATTAACAATTAACAATGTGCAATTTTTATTGTATTCAATGAGTTTGACGGCTCAGTTTTGTTTACAGTCCAAAAAAAGTGTGCATGTTGCAAAGAAGTTTTCACTTGTAAATGTCATGTACATACGTTTCACACAGACCACTTTAAAACTCACGTTATAACATGTCTCTCAAGAATCTTTCCCTCTTAATGACTCTTTAATAGCCTAAGAAAATAGCCTTAGTAATAAAATGTCATCACATACCAATTCGCAATTAGCTGGGAACTTCACTCTTCAATCGAACCTCCAAGGTATCTAAAGCTTTCGAGTGCTTTCCGCCGCTGCCTTTGTACACTGTGCTGGCAGTATGACAACTCTAAGACGCACTTAGGACACAAAATAAGGAGGGTACAGAAGGCCTGCTGGGTCTAAACTGCGGGATCTATATTTTAGTTTTGATCGAGCATCTCTTTTTTATAAGCTTTTATTAGCTTGAAATGTTTGTTTAGGTTATTTTTTGCGAGCTGAATTATAACTACTTCCTCATATCCTCCGGAGTTGAAATTAGACGTGTTGGTTCAGTTCCGATGACAATGCATTTTTATGGTAAGCGTGACCTGATTCTACATTGCCTTCAGACGAAAGAACTCCCCGACGGTCAACAGCATAGACATCAAATTTTGTATATTAGTATAAAAAACTTGTATATAATAATTTTTTTGCCCGAGTAATAAAAAATATTTCAGGACAATTATTATTAAATGTTTTATTACAATTAATCTGGCGAAGCTGCATATGAAACATTATGATCATTGACGAACATTACGATCGTTCCGTAGTTTTTGCGTGAAAGACTATTAAACATAAATAAATAAATATTGCTGGACATTTCACACAGCGCTATCTAGCCCCAAATTAAGCAGAGCTTGTACTATGGGAACCAGATAACCGATAGAATACTTATATACTTTTTTTTTGTAAACACATACATATAATATATAGAAAAACAACCAGACCCGGAACAAATATCTGTAGATCATACAAACATTTGTTCCGCGGTGGGAATCGAACCCACTACCTCCTGCATCTCAGCCGGCTGTTCGACCACTGCGCCACGGAGGTGGAGGAGGAGGAGGAGTAATAAGTACGTTAAGTATAAGTATGTTGTAAGTTGAAATATAAGTTGATTTTCTGTACACTCTGTATTTTGTGATTAGGGTCTAAGTGCACGTTGCTACATTATAACAGAACCTACATAGCTGAATGTAGATACCTGTCCGTATCGTGGCTTAACTGAAAAGGACACACTTTGTTTTTGAGATTTGAGTTTTAGCAGCTGCAAGAATAAATGACCGTTGGGGCATAAAGGTTTGTGGCCTTTTTTTAGTAGAAGTACAGTTCTTCGTGAAGGTAGTACCCCTATTTCAGCCGCCTAGCAACAGGGTATAGGGCGGATAAATTACTGTTACATGAGACTTTCCCTGTATATCTCAAGTTGATGGACGTAGGGCAGTGAATGTTTTTAATAGTGACAAATTGATAAAATTGATTTCCATATATTTTTTTTATTTAACTACCTTTATATCAAGTCCTAAAATATCAAAGAATCAGCCTGTATAAAATAGGTAAACAAACTGACTAACAACTGTTAAACTGACTAAGCGGCATCGTCACAAAGGCGCCATCGTTTTCATTAAAAATTTCTTACTTGAAATGTATCGATTACTGGATAAATATTCAAGCTAACCCTATTAACCCACCCCTAAAATCAGTTATTACGATTCCGGATGTGTGTTTGTCCTTCAAAATCACGTCCGCTATGTATTTATTATATAATGTATTTACTAGCTGACCCGCACGCGGATTCGCACGCTTGAAATTTCCCTTTCCCGTGGGAATTTCGGCATAAAAACTATATAAACCCACTCCTAAGTGAGGCGACACTTCATGTAAATGACTTCACGCCACGGTCAAATTATATGGATATTGTTCATACAAAAATACTAAAATCATGGTTAAAAAATGGGGGTGGGGATAGGAGGGCAAAAAATAGTTTACAACCTATTCTCATACCTATCAAATGCAAAAAAAAAAAAAAAAATCGGTCAGCCTTTTTCGAAGGAGTGCGACCACTAAAACCGTGACACGTGATTTTAATAATTTTTTTTATACTACTAGAAATGGAACAAGCCTATGGCCCACTGATGTTAAGTGGTAACCATCGCCTATAACAAAGTTTGCCTCGTAGGTCACGCTCCTTGGAAATGTGCCCTACGGTGCACTTCCCTGCGTCCATCAACCTGAGGCATACAGGTGTAAAGCCTCATGCGCCTGTAATTTCACCGGCAACCACACCCTTCAAACCGAAACACAGCAATGATGCTTGGCGGTAGAAATAGGCATGCTGGTAGCACTTCCCCGGGCGAGTCCTTTCACAAGAAATTCTACTACTCTTAAAAATATTACAAGATTTGTCTTACTCGGTTCTAAAGGCCCCAACGGAAGACCAGCACAGGTTCTAACGTCCTTCAGACGCTGAGTTGAGACTTTTTTGCAACTAATTTGTGTACCTAGCTTAAAGTTTTATGTTGTTTTATATTGATATACTGTATTTTTATTTAGTTATTTTATACTAGCTTCCGCCCGTGGCTTTGCACGCGTAGTTTGTCAATAAAAAGTAGCATATGTGTTAACCCAAGTAATAATCTATGTATGTACTAAATTTAATATAACATCAATTTTTTTGTATTTTTGAGATTCCGTTTTTTTTTATTTATGATAGTCAAGCGCTTGACCTCACCTGGTGGTAAGTGATGGTGTAATTGAACATGGAGCACGCTTGCCTAGAAGGTACCTATTCACTTTGGACTTGAAGACTCCGAGGTTATACTGGTTCGGAAAACACACGCCGGAAGTGAGTTCCACTCCGATTCACTATTGTAGTAATAATTGCTTACACATAAAAGATATATGCGGTCGCGGACTTTTTTGCAGAACTATTTAAGAAATACATTTCCAGCATTCATATTCGTATAATTCTTACGGTTTTTAGATAGGCGGGTTTTTTCCGACTTACGTGACAGTTATTATGTTATATTTTGGCCAATTTACTCAATAGCTTTTAAATTATAGTCTATATGTTATTCGATGTATGTGCGTTTGTTAGCGTTAATTAGTTTAGTAAATGATTTTAACAATAATCAGTAACAATTGTATAAATTGATCATGATTTTAGGAGCAACGCTATGAATTTATTGATTCAAAAGTAATTATGTACACACAGTCAGTCGAGTCCATTGATTAAAAATAAGTTTGTAGATCTGAATAATTTAATTATATTCAATTTATGTTTAATTGCTATTGTAAATTATGATAACTATTTTAGAAACTAATTTGTTTATTTAACGATGTAAAAGTATTAATATACATGTAATTGATTTAAAATTGTTGCTCTGCATACTGGCAACGTTTCCGGAAAAAAGGTGGCGGGGAGGCCCGAATGTTCGAACGCCAGTCTAAAACGAGCTCTCGAAAGAGTTGGTCGTATGCGAGCTATTGAGTCTAACCACGTGGTTTTGAACTGTTAACTTTAAATAGGTGCTAAGAGATTGTAACGACTAGGAAAGTAAAGAATATAAAGTGGTGATTGAAAGAGCAACGGGAGTTTTATTACACGTTATTATTGTAAAGTTTAAACATCCATTCCGTAGTTTTTGCGTGAAAGACTATTAAAAATAAATAAATAAATATTGCTGGACATTTCACACAGCGCTATCTAGCCCCAAACTAAGCAGAGCTTGTACTATAGGAACCAGATAACTGATAGAATACTTATATACTTTTTTTTGTAAATACATACTTATAATATATAGAAAAACAACCAGACCCGGAACAAATATCTGTAGATCATGCAAACATTTGTTTCGCGGCGGGAATCGAACACACTACCTTCTGCGTCTCAGCCTACTGTTCGCCCACTGCGCCACGGAGGTCGTCCACCATCCACAAATCCATCTAACTTCATCTTCATCAACTTTCGCGTTTATAGTATATAACTATGATTATATGACGACCTCTGTGGTGCAGTGGGCTAATAGCCGGCTGAGACGCAGGAGGTAGCGGGTTCGATTCCCGCCGCGGAACAAATGTTTGCATGATCTACATATATTTGTTTCGGGTCTGGTTGTTTTTCTAAATATTATAAGTATGTATTTACAAAAAAAAGTATATAAGTATTCTATCAGTTATCTGGTTCCCATAGTACAAGCTCTGCTTAGTTTGGGGCTAGATAGCGCTGTGTGAAATGTCTAGCAATATTTATTTATATATATTTATATTATTCAATTGTAATGTATTATAGTATTAGTGGGATGTGTGATGTGAATACATGTCACGATTTGATTTTTAAATTAATGTATATAACAAAACAGGTTGTATACAAACTCAGTAATGTTTGTAATAGTGTTTTGCCACATCTACACCTTAGCAATTTCCCAGCTCTCGTCTAAGACCTAGGCTTAGTCCTTAATGGATACGCATCGCCAGTCAGAACCTAATGGTATTTGATGGCGACTTAAATTGTAAGTTCCAATGTACGTAGTAATTGTTTCTCTTACGGTGTTGTCTTATGGGGATAACGGTTTTATTATGTTATTCTTGGTGCTGGTTCGTTTAGGATATATAGGTACAGAAGAAGGCTGCGTACACAAACATACCGACTGGAATACAATTCGCTCGTCACACCACTTCAGTCACACATTACCGAAAAAATTATAGTGGCAAGGTAGAAACAAACACTAAAAGTCAAAAAGTCAAAATTTTTTATTAATTATAATCACAAGGATCACTTTGAAATGTCAATTTTACTACCTGTTCTTTCGCGACCAAGCCAGGAAAGAAAGGCAAGAAACAAGGCTGGTGGTTTTTTAATGACCCTTTTAGAATACATAACAATACAGAATATAAATTACATCTAAATTGTAACATTTTGAACGGCTTTGAGTACTTTTGGTCAGTGCTATGTTATGTTGTGGTGGACTTCCTTTACCGTATTCGAACTCTGTATGTGGTCCAATAAGCGAGAGAGAGGTGACTATATGCATAGCCAGCCTAAACTTCGATCAGAAGCGCGGAAGTTTCCTGGGATCTTCGCAGGCTTCACGGTGCCCTTGGATTGTCCGGTTACCCCCACGCATTCCAGGATTACGTGGGTAGCTGATTCTTCTTCGGTGAGACATCCCCTGCAGAGTGGGCTGTCTGTTGCTCCGATGATGTAGAGGTACTTGTTTAGGGGACAAGTTGATCAGTCGACGTGTCAGTCGTGGCGAGACGGCCGGCCGAGCCGCCCTCAAATGTCTGCAGTCCATGGTCTGTGCCCAACGTTCGTTGTGTAGGTTTAGAGTACGATTCCGTATCCATGTTCGTAGCTGAGTGAAAGGTAGAAGAAGGAATGGAGGAGAGCCTGTAACCGTGGTTTCCAGTCCTCTTCTAGCTGGTTCATCATTGCCCAGTGATCCGCTATGCCCCTTGATCCATTGCAAGATAACCTTGTTTTTCGGTCTTGACTTTTGACTTTTGGTCAGTGCTAACAGCATTTAATTTTAATTACCTACCTAAAGTATTTATAGTTTGAGAGTGTAATACCAAAGTCTTTTAGAAAACTTTTGATATATTTAGACAAGTTTCTGCAATGTAATATTTTATGTTTAATGCATACCTCATGCATACATGCTTTGTACAGTAGCTTAAACATACTGTTCTATATTTAAACTCATTTTAAGAAAACTGTAATTTCTTCTTATGAGATTAAACTCTTTAAACCGATGTTGACAACCTTCGAGGCGCAGTGGTGCATAGCCGGCTGAGACGCAGGAGGTTAAAAGTTCAATTTCCGGCGCGGAACAAATGAGATCGCATGATTCCGCATTATCTGCACATATTTGTTTCGGGGCATGATGTTATTGTATACTACTCGTAGCTGACTTAACATTTGCATGCTATTTTTTTGGTTTTGTAGGAATTGCTATTAAAATAATTCATAATAAAACAGAACCGTGATGGCCTAGTTGTACGAGTATATGTTGTATATGTATGTATTTACAAAATAGGTTTATAAATATCCTATCAGTTATCTGGTTCCCATAGTTCAAGCTCTGCTTAGTTTGGGGCTAGATAGTGCTGTGTGAATGCCGTTAGGGCACAACGGGTCTCGAGGAAAGCGCATCGTAGACCGGCCTTCCGTAAGATGGAAAGCAGCCCTACAGTAAATTCCTACAGATACGAACCGCGTGCAGACATGCCACTGCACCTGTAGAAATAATTAAATGAGATCAGTTCGTTATATGGAGTGCCAGGGCCTGCTATGACTACAAGTCCAATGAGTTCATGTAACGCATAATTTGCAAACAAGTTTCTGTGTCTGTGAATGGAGTATCGTATTTAATCCCGGAAAGCGTCGCATACCAGTTTTGCGATTCAATAAGTCGCGGTGTAGCCACGCGGCTACATAATCGCAATGTAACCGCGATGAGATAAAATCACATCACACCAATGTACGAGGAATTTATTTATAGCTGAATAAAAAAATCAGTTTAATAATTTTTAAGGGTACCCCAGTAAAGTATTTTTAAGAGTATTAAGAGTTCTCTGTGAAAGGGCTCGCCCGGGAAAGTACAATTGGAAATTTCTCGATTTCAGTCGCTTCACGAACCATTTTCTTGTTCATGTGCAGTGATCGCGAAAGTTTGGAAAATACTTTTGTACTAATAGTGTTTTTATAGTGTTATCCGAACACTTATGGAAAATTCCAAGATTTTTAAAACCATATTGAACATTTTCATGCCTAGACGGGACTTGAACCCTCAACCTTCCTCTTGATACGAGGATGCACTACCAATTGTGCTACAGGCTCTTGTCACGCCAGGGTCGAAATTAGTTAGATGATTCAGATTACGACTAAAGCGTCATTAGCTTCATCTAGGTACAGGAAAACTTATAAAAACAGTTAACACAAAACAGTTTTTAGGGTTCCTGGCCCGAAGGGTAAGACGGGACCCTATAACTAAGACTCCGCTGTCTGTCTGTCCGTCTGTCTGTCACCAGGCTGTATCTCATGAACCATGATAGTTAGAAAGTTGTAATTTTCACAGATGATGTATTTCTGTGGCCTCTAGAACAACAAATACTAAAAACAGAATAAAATAAATATTTAAGGGGGCTCCCATACAACAAACATGATTTTTTTCTCGTTTTTACTCGATATTAATAAAGGGCGACAGGTAGACGCTTGACATATTCACAGAACATTTAGTTTTATATTCACTTTAAAAATAAATAATTAAATTAAAATAAAACAAATATTTAAGGGGGGCTCCCATACAACAAACGTGATTTTTTTTTTGTTTTTATACTTACGGTACAGAACCCTTCGTGCGCGAGTCTGACTCGCACTTGGCCGGTTTTTTGACCTGCCCAAAGCCAAACGTTGCAGTCACTTTTTAACTATTTGTTAAGCGCAATAAAGTAATCTCAATCAATTTCGCGCTTGTTATAAATTTAATTAATGATTATCAATAGAGATTCCTTAGCTAATCGCAATACCAACCGCAACGGTTATAGATAACTGTTATGCAGTAAGCATTCTAAGAAGTGTCATGTTCATACTACTATACTGTATGCAACTTCCTAATAATATTAAATGTATGAGAAAGTTGCAATGCAGAGATCATGCTTGCTCTATAGTGAAAGATTTAATTAAAGATCATCTATTCGCAGAAAGTTAGTACAATTTTACACCGGTCTTAATATATACAATTTAAGCTCAATTAACATTCTGCCACTTCCTGGTGTGCAAATATTACATAAAATAATTCAAAATTTAAATTTACTGTTTATTCCATGTCATATAAAAATTGTTAATTGGTTCACTACACAATTTAAAAAAAACTTCCATATAAAATAAATTAGCTACATGTCTACTTATAATTAAAATATTCCGGAATGGTGTGAAACATTTGGATGATAACTATTTATTAATTCGGCGTCTAAATAAAGTCAAAGGTAAATCTTTTAATTCTTCTGGTAATTTATTAAATATTTTTACTGCTATGCAAAGAGCGTTAATGCAAAAAAAATGTCAATTTGCGCTTTGGTAGATAAATTCTATTTTTATGCCTAGTGTGGCTAACTAACACTGCTTCATGTCTGGCAAAATAACTAGGAAACTGTTTAAAAAAAAACTGATTTTTCTGATGTACATGCACGGCAAGTACTCAAGTTTTTTTAAACAGATGCTTACAGCTGTCTAAGAACCATATATATTATTATAAGTCCATAGATATTAGGTATTTTGATATGCTCATATAATTATCGTTTTTTGTGTTACAGAAGAGGGCTGTTTACGATTTATAATATGGTCCCCCGAGAATCATTACATAAGTAAATATTATGACATTCCCTTGTCAATACATCTATGTTCATAATTATTTTCACTTGACATTATTATTATTACCCGATAGCTTGACATACCTTGATTCTTCTACTGTATTATTTGACATATGCCGCTTACTATTTTAATTTAATTGATTTGACATGTTTAATTCTAGGTTTAATTGCCGTACTTTTGAAAAGGCGCAAAACCATCTTGCAGTGCCCTTACAGGGTATATGTACATACTTCTAAGCTACCTACCATCTAAGCATAAAAATGTATATATAGGTACATGTAAGCAGAATAAATGAATATGAATATGAAAATCGGACGTGTGTTTACAATAATTTTAATTCGTTTAAGAAAAATAGCGTTAATCATAATTTTCATACTAGAAATACAGATAAACTCGCTGTTGCCACTTGTAGACTCCATTAAGTTAGTTAATAATTTAAAAGGCAAGGTGCTTACGCTTTTATAACAAACTCCCAAATGTTAAACACAAATTGACAAATAACAAATTTAAAAACGTAATTAAACAAAATCTTTATAATAAATCCTACTATAGCATATCGGATTATTTAGATGATAGAGAAGCTTGGGATTAAAATTTCTCCAACTGGGTCAACAATGTTACAATTTAGATGTAATTGATTTTCTTTATTGTTATGTATTCTATGAGGATCATTAAAAAGAATAACCAGCCTTGTTTCTTGTCTGTTTCTTTCCTGGCTTGGTCGCAAAGGAACAGGCAGAGGACAAATTCAAGCTTTGGATGATGGTGATGATGATGATCAAACTGGAATAGCCAGCTATAATAATATATAATAAATATTGATGGACATTTCACACAGTGCTATCTAGCCCCAAATTAAGCAGAGCTTGTACTATGGGAACCAGATAACTGATAGAATACTTATATAATTTTTTATTTGTAAATACTTACGTATAATGTATAGAGAAAGAACCAGACCTGAAACAAATATCTGTAGATCGTGCAAACATTTGTTCCGCGGCGGGAATCGAACCCGCTACGTCCTGCGTCTCAGCCAGCTCACCCACTGCACCACGGAGGTCGTGAAATGTTTAATGTTTGCTATGTTTTATTGCTAGCTAGCTAATCCGCTCGCATCTTCACATGCGTGCGTGGTTTGTCAATCAAAATATTACCCTTCTGCGAAGTCGGGTAAAAAGAAGCCTATGTCTCAAGGTATTGGCTATTATTACATGCAAAATTATATTTTTATTATCTATCCTTTGCTGTTCCACTGCTAGGCAAAGGCCTCCCCCTCATCTCTCCACTTATCTCGATCTTGTACCAAATCCCGCCCGTACTTATAAAAAGCGCCACTGCTTCTTAGGCCTTCCACAGTGCTTTCCATCCACAGGGATCCATCCAGTTACGACCTTAGCCCACCTATTTGCTGGCATGCGGGAGACATGACCCGCCCAATCCCACTTTAACTTGGGCTCCTTGATACCGACGTTAGCGATGCCGGTCCTTGAGCGCAGCGAGGTGTTCCGAATCCTGTCTATTCTCTTGACACCCAAAATGCTGCGCTCCATCGCTCTTTGGCAAGCCTCGAGCCTGGACTTTTGAGATACAGTCAGTGACCAAGAATGGGCACCGTATAGGTTAGGACAGGCAGAAAACACATGTCGATGAATGTCTTCATGGACCAGTAGCTCTTCCAGGCATTGTCGACACGACGATCGATTTCTTTGTCCTGCCTGTTTTCGAAGGAAACTAACTGGCCCAAGTAGATGTACTCATCGACATAGTGTATTTCTTGCCCGTCTACCCACCACGCTACGTTTCGATGCAAAATTACGAGTATATTAGCGAACTATTCGTTCCCTGAAATATCATTATAGGGCAATTCATCTGGATACCACGTGTGTAAAATGTGTTCTAGCCGCTAGTTGATGAAAAAACCATTCCCAGCTTTTAACTCATAACCATGGTTCAAAAACTCGGTAAATTACTGAAAGGGCAATTTTCTTGTCGAACGAGTTATGGATGTGGTGCAGCCAGCTAAAGAAGTTGATAAACACTTATGATTTGTATCTTAAATATAGATAACTAGATTCAATTTAATTCATTTATTTATCAGAAGCAACAAAAGCTCATTTAAAAATACATATGGTTAAAGTCAGTTCAATGTAAATTATAATAAATACCTACTATAAAACTAGTGGTTCGCCCCGAACTGAGATCTCGCGAGTCTCCGATTAAAACAAAAAATAGTACCACGAAATAAATTACCCAATAACTTGACCTACAGTTTCATTCAAATTACAAGTAACGGGAGTTCATGTTATCTGGTTATTCTTTTTTGAGGTAAAATTGCAGTTATTCTGGACTTCAGAGACCTATATTTGTGTCACATAAGCTACACGTATACCAAATTACAGTAGGTACTGTGGGGTCACTGGTGTACTCTGTTAATTTTGTCAAAGTTCTGTTTTTATTATGGATAATAACTAAAAAACTAAAATTTTTACTAAAAATAAAAACAGTGCATAAATGTACTAATGAAGACCTTTCATTTGACGTCCCACTTGACCTAATAGTCTCATTTTCATTTTTTTTACCCCTCTTGAACCCTAATATCTCAACAACCCCCTCCCTCCCATTTTTAACTCATTTAGTCACACCAAAATTGTGCCATTACTACCTACCTATGTATCAAATTTCACGATTATCGGATCAACGCTTTGAAAGTTATCCTCGGACAAAGAAAACATACATACATACATAAAACGTCGATATGCCCAAGTTGATTTAGAGATCTCGCTTCGCTCGATCAATAAAACGTATTTTTTAAAGTATTTTTATTTGTTTTTGTAAATAAATGAATAGCCGTCTGCGACGCAAGAGGTAGCGGGTGTATGTAATGTTTGCATGATCTACAGATATTTGTTCCGGGTCTGGATGTTTTTTTATACAATAGAAGTATGTTTTTAAAAAAAAGCATAATATTCTATCAGTTGTTTGGTCCCATAGTACAAACTCTGCTTAGTTTGGGACTAGTTAGCACTGTGTGAAAAGTCCAGCAATATTTATTTATTATTCAACGATTTTTAAAAAGTCCGTGGACCAGAGACTTCAATTTCTGCAAAATTGCATTCAGCCCGGAGCCATAGCCTCCCAGATGTTAAACTGCATATAAAAATTGCAAAACAATTTCAAAAATTAAGGTTTTGAACCTTGCATTGCATCTGAGACGTGCAGGGGGGGACTGGGGGAGGGGATTGAGCTAATTTCGGTAATACCAAAGTAAAACCAGAGCCAAAAACGGTATGTTATGTACATTTCGTATCGCAATAATTATTTGAACGGAAACGAATGGGCTTTTATTTGGAATAATTGTGGTTTAACGGATGATCAAACTTCAAGCATTACGCTATTTTTTGAAAACGATAAATGTAAAACATTTCTTTCAGAGCGTATAATCCAGTTGAAGAGATCGCTTTTAACAATAAGGTGGCCCAAATTGCCTACGAAATCGGTTAAGCCATTACGACGTGATTGAGTAACAAACAAACAAACAAATAAATAAACAAACATCTAAATTTTCACCTTAATAATATTAGTGTGATGATGTGTAAGTAATTAAAATATTATCAATCTATTATATTATATAAAGCTCGATTACCACTCACTGACTGACTGACTGACTGACTCATTGACATGTTTGTTCTCCCAGATGCCACCTCGTAGGGTGAAAATGTTTGGTGGGATCGTATAGAGGGAGTTCCGATGAGTTGGGAATAAATCCTAAAGTACCCCTTTTGTCCCCCATTCGCTCCCATCCACCTCGTATCTCGGAATGTATAGGTCTTACAGCGTTGGCGCAAAAACTAATGTTGCAGAGGACATTTTTTTATATCCGGTTCCATGAAAAAAAAATGGTCTTTCATACAAAAAAAAATTGTCCCATACAAAATATTTCTGTATGAATACCGTAAACCGTAAATTTCGTTTGCCGTAATTTTCATACTGTTTTTGTAGGGAGCCTACGGCTTGTGTGTACTATAAAATTACTGTAAATTTGCTTGATTCTATATAATGGTGGTGGAGGGACATGAGATAACTTTCATAGTTTTTGCAAAGGTCATCATCATCATTTTGGAACATCCAATTTTTTTTTTTTTTAGTATGCAACGTTCATCATGTTTATTTTGGAACATCCACATTTTTTTAATTATGCCTCATCCACAATGATCACTTTGAAACGTCATTTTTTTTTTATTATGCAACATCCACTGTGATCATTTTGGTACATCATTTTTTTAATTATGCCTCATCCACAATGATCACTTTGGAACGTCAATTATTTTTTTTTTATTATGCATCATCCACTGTGATCATTTTGTAACATCATTTTTTTTCAATTATGCCTCATCCACTATGATCACTTTGGAACGTCAATTATTTTTTTTTATTATGCAACATCCACTGTGATCATTTTGGTACATCATTTTTTTAATTACGCCTCATCCACAATGATCACTTTGGAACGTCAATTATTTTTTTTTATTATGCATCATCCACTGTGATCATTTTGGAACATCATCTTTTTTAAATATTCCTCATCCACAATGATCACTTTGGAACGTCAATTATTTTTTTTTTTTTGTATTATGCAACATCCACTGTGTTCATTTTGGTACATCATTTTTTTACATTATGCCTCATCCACAATGATCACTTTGGAACGTCAATTACTTTTTTTTATTATGCAACATCCACTGTAATCATTTTAGTACATAATTTTTTTTAATTATGCCTCATCCACAATGATCACTTTGGAACGTCAATTATTATTATTTTTTTTGTATTATGCAACATCCACTGTGATCATTTTGGTACATCGTTTTTTTAACTACGCCTCATCCACAATGATCACTTTGGAACGTCAATTATTATTATTATTTTTTTATTATGCAACATCCACTGTGATCATTTTGGAACAACATTTTTTTTAATTATGCCTCATCCACAATGATCACTTTGGCACGTCAATTATTATTATTTTTTTTGTATTATGCAACATCCACTGTGATCATTTTGGTACATCATTTTTTTAACTACGCCTCATCCACAATGATCACTTTGGAACGTCAATTATTATTATTTTTTTTGTATTATGCAACATCCACTGTGATCATTTTGGTACATCATTTTTTTAAATTATGCCTCATCCACATGATCATTTTGGAACGTCAATTTTTTTTTATTATGCAACATCCACTGTGATCATTTTGGAAAATCAATTTTTTTTTGTAGCACAAATTTTTGGTGGAATCGTTATTTTACGGTCATCATCGCCCTTGCCATCATTTTGAATTCTTCTCTCACTTCCTTTTCGTTTTCGAATGTTTCTTCCACATTGATATCCTCTTTAATTGTTTCTATAACTTCGAAATCCTCTTTGATGGCATTTTTACTTCAATATACTTTTGAATTGTTTTTTCTATTTTTCTATTTTCTTCAATTACTTCTCTTACTTCAATATCGACTCTACAAAATTATGGGTTTTAATACAAATCTTAAATCGCTCGTATCTTCTAAACGGGAAGAGTTACGCCTAGCAAACTTTTACAAAATATTGGTACAAATTTTTAGTGGAATAGTTTTTTTAATACCATCATTGCCCTTGACATCCGTTTTGAATGCTTCTCTTACTTCGTCTTCCACTTTAAATGCTTCTTTCACCTCGATATCCTCTATTTTTGCTTCTTCCACTTTGATATCCTTTTTAATTGCTGTTTCTACTTATATGTTTTCTTCAATTGCTTCTTTTACTACAATTTCCACTCTACAAAATTATGGGTTTTAATACAAATCTTAAATCGCTCGTATCTTCTAAACGGGAAGAGTTACGCCTAGCAAACTTTTACAAAATATTGGTACAAATTTTTGGTGGAATAGTTTTTTTAATACCATCATTGCCCTTGACATCCGTTTTGAATGCTTCTCTTACTTCGTCTTCCACTATAAATGCTTCTTTCATTTTGCTTCTTCCACTTTGATATCCTTTTTAATTGCTTTTTCTACTTATATGTTTTCTTCAATTGCTTCTTTTACTTCAATTCCCACTCTACAAAATTATGGGTTTTAATACAAATCTTAAATCGCTCGTATCTTCTAAACGGGAACAGTTACGCCTAGCAAACATTTACAAAATATTGGTACAAATTTTTGGTGGAATAGTTTTTTTAATACCATCATTGCCCTTGACATCCGTTTTGAATGCTTCTCTTACTTCGTCTTCCACTTTAAATGCTTCTTTCGCCTCGATATCCTCTATTTTTGCTTCTTCCACTTTGATATCCTTTTTAATTGCTTTATCTACTTATATATTTTCTTCAATTGCTTCTTTTACTTCAATTCCCACTCTACAAATACAAATCTTAAATCGCTCGTATCTTCTAAACGGGAACAGTTACGCCTAGCAAACTTTTACAAAATATTGGTACAAATTTTTGGTCGAATAGTTTTTTTATTACCATCATTGCTCTTGACATCCTTTTTGAATGCTTCTCTCACTTGGTCTTCCTCCTTGAATGCTTCTTTCACCTCGATATCCTCTATTTTTGCTTCTTCCACTTTGATATCCTTTTTAATGTCTTTTTCTACTTATATGTATTCTTCAATTGCTTCTTTTACTTCAATTTTCACTCCACAAAATTATGGGTTTTCATACAAAACTTAAATCGCTCGTATCTTTTAAACGGGAAGAGATAGCTCTAGGAAACTTTTACAAAATATTAGTATAAGTTTTTGGTGAAACCGTTTTTTATTTTTATCATTGTCCTCGACGTCTTTTACTCAATTTCAATTTCCTCTTTAATTGTTTCTGCTACTTCGATATCCTATTTGATTGCTTCTTTCACTTCAATATCCTCTTTGATTGCTTCTTCCACTTCGATATCATCTTTGATTGCTGCTTCCACTTGGATATCCTCTTTGATTTGATTGCTTCTTCCATTTCGATCGTCTTTGACTGCTTTTTACACATGGATATCCTCTTCGATAACTTTAAACAGCTCGATATCCTTTTTGATTGCTTCTTCCACTTTGATATCCTCTTTTATTGCTTCTACCAATTCGATATCATCTTCGATTTCCTTTTGATTGCTTCTTGCACTGCAATATTCTCTTTGATTGCGTCTTCATCTTCGATATCGTTTTTGATAGCATTTTCACTACGATATCCTCTGTGATGGCTTCTTACACTTCGATATCTTCTTTGATTGCTTCTTCCACTTCGATATCCTCTAAGATTGCTTCTTCCTTTTCGATATCGTCTTCGACTATTTGTTTCACTTCGATATCTTCTTTGATTGCTTTTTCACTTCGTCATCCTCTTTGAATACTTCTACCATCTCGGTATCCTCTTTGATTCCTTAGTCAACTTCAATTTCCTCTTAGATTGTTTTTCCTACTTCGATATCCTATTTGATTGCTTCTTCCACTTCAATATCCTCTTTGATTACTCCTTCCACTTCGATGTCATCTTCAATTTCCTTTTGATTGCTTCTTGCACTGCAATATTCTCTTTGATTGCGTCTTGGTCTTCGATATCGGCTTTGACAGCATTTTCACTTCGATATCCTCTGTGATGGCTTCTTCCACTTCGATACCCTCTTTGATTGCTTCTTCCACTTCGATATCCTCTTGATTGCTTCTTCCACTTCGATATCCTCTTTGATTGCTTCTTCCACTTCGATATCGTCTTTGATTGCTTTTTTTACTTCGTCATCCTCTTAGAACGCTTCTACCACCTCGGTATCCTCTTTGATTGCTTACTCAACTTTAATTTCCTCTTTGATTGTTTCTGCTACTTCGATATCCTATTTGATTGCTCCTTTCACTTCAATATCCTCTTTAATTGCTGCTCCCACTTGGAAATCCTCTTTGATTTGATTGCTTCTTCCAGTTCGATATCGTCTTTGACTGCTTCTTACACATGGATATCCTCTTTGATGGCTTTTAACAGCTCGATATCCTCTTTAATTACTTCTTCGACTAAAAGAAAAACACGCGAGCTGCGAGCAGCTCGCGCACAACGCAACCTCTAGTCTATGTATAAAAATAGCGCGATACCATTTTTGACGTTATTCAAAACAAAACAACTTCGCTTGTGGAATGGTCTCCCTGCCGAGGTTTTCCCTAGGGACTACAGTATGGGGTTCTTCAAAAAAGATGTTTTGAAAATTTTAAAGGGTCGGCAACGCGCGAGAAATACCTATGGTTTTACAAACATCCATAGGCTACGGTAACCGCTTACCATCAGGTGGTATGCTTGTTTGCCACCTTAGTGGTATAAAAAAACCCCCCAAATACGTTCCATTCCAACGGCACATATGTTTGAGACTTACCTAAAGTCTCAAAACTATGTGCCTGTAATTTAAATATCGTCGACTGTACTTATAAGTACCACCACAGTAATATCTCATAATTATAAGTTCTGTGCAAGAAAACATGTAACGTAAATGTCGCTTAATTATCGGTAATCAGTTAATATTGGAAAAAATACCAAGTGGTATTTTTAAAATTACTTCGAGTGTGAATTGCATGAAATTAAAGGTTAAAATCTAAAATTAAGAGAATGGAATGCTAAAGACTAAATAAAGCCATTTATATGCATAGACGTAGATGACCTCCGTGGCGCAGTGAGAAACTGGCCGGCTGAGGGTTCAATTCCTGCCGCAGTACAAATGTTTACATGATCTACAGATATTTGTTCCGGGTCTTGGTATTTTTCTGTATATTCAAAAAACTATAAGTATTCTATCTGTTGTCTGGTTCCCATAGTACAAGCTTTGCTTAGTTTGGGGCTACATAGCGCTGTGTGAAATGTTCAGCATTATAGTCACATATATTATATTATTAGTCACTAGCTTCCGCCAGCGGCTTCGCACGCGTTGTTTGTCAACAAAAAGTAGCCTATGCGTTAATCCAGGTTATAATCTACGTACATACTAAATTTCATCGAAATCGGTTCAGCCTTTACGTCGTGATTGAGTAACAAACATCCAAACTTTCGCATTTATAATATTAGTGAAACACCCTGACTAAAAACAAATATGAAATTCTTACAAACATTTGTTCCGCGACGGAAATAACTTACGTTTTTTTTAATTTACTTCATTATTATTTATTTGTATGATTTTAATTTGAAGACTTATTTTTATGTTTGATTTGCATTGACACGGTTTGAAATAAATTATTATTCTATTTATTGAATAAAAAGTAGCCTATGTGTTAATAGGGTACTTTTTATCCAATAAATCAGGCCACATGGGATAAAAATGAGATGTCTAGTCAAGTTGAAACAGCAAGCTCATCTTTATTTTTAGGTTACTTGCGCATTTAATAGTGTAACGCGTACAAAAACGCAGGCAACAGCTAGTTACACATAGTTTGAATCATATAAGCGCCTGCTCTTGCTTCCTTAATTGGTTATAATATAACGTTAATAATATTATAATAATAATAAATATAAATATTGCTGGACATTACACACAGCGCTATCTAGCCCCAAACTAAGCAGAGCTTGTACTATGGGAACCAGATAACTGATAGAATACTTATATACTTTTTTTTTTGTAAATACATACTTATAATATATAGAAAAACACCCAGACACGGAACAAATATCTGTAGATCATGCAAACATTTGTTCCGCGGCGGGAATCGAACCCGCTACCTCCTGCGTCTCAGCCGTATATTATGTTTAAGTAGAGTATTGAATCTTCTTAACTAGTTAGAAAATAAAAGTCATCAAATGTACTATCTAATAACGGAATGTCAAATTGGCAATACAAGTTATATCGAGAGGTACAACGCAAACCGCATTGCTCTCAACTCGTGCCTAATCTACTAAAAACTTGTCTTTTCTTCCGCTGAATAAATTGAGCTCCATAATTCTCTATTACTTATACAGTTACGGGTCTTTGTGAACTGGTCTATAGCAACCAACTTTACAGACCCGTCTCTACCAAGACTCCTCAGTTGCTGAGAGCTCTAGATGTTTTGGAATTGTATCCAAGATACTTACCCAGTTAAAGAGAATACGTTGGTGGGAAGTTTTAGTAGGAAGGTAGAGGTCAGGTTGTGTTTGCTAATATTGTATGGGATTTTTTACACGAGTCAATAAACTGGAGTGTGACCTACGAGAGAGACGACCTTATCAATATCTATAGCTATCTCGTATGTACATCGTGATTAAAATAAACTTTTCACATCACCTGCTTCACATTGTCATGTAAATCTAATCGAAAACAGGGGCCCAATTCTACTAAATAAATTGATTCACAATGACAATGAAATCGTCGCAAAATGGCCACTATAGATATACCTTTTGGTATTCTACTAATACAATCTTTTTTCAAAGACCGCCGTTGCTATGACAACCCCAATGACAATTTGGGAGCTTATGACAGGAACAACAAATATAATCGTTAAATAATGGTGTTGTGACATAATCGTTTTTCTTATAAATTAGCAGAATTAGGCCCCAAGTGATTAAATCCCTACGGCTGAGTCGGGAGTGAAGTTGTACTACATTTTGTGATTTGAATTTGGAACCTCATCTGTATTAAAATTTGAACCAAAGAGACCCACACTCTTATTGACTTCTATTGAACTTATTCGTAAATTGAACTAACTTCTGCATAGAATGCACCAACCTAGATTTGGTTGTTATTGTCTCGCAAAAAGTGTGAAAAGTAGAGTATTCTCTTCGTGGATAAAACTGACTGAATCTTGGGCGTGCTTATATCCGTCTCTGCACTCAGGATTCAATATAGCGCCCGTGACGCAAGACACTGCTTTATCCCCTCGTTTAATAATCTACTATTATAGTTTCAATGTCTCCCATGATTGAAGGATTTTGTAGGATTAACATAATTGAAGGAAAGAGGGTGACATTTTTGTCAAGGCAATTGATTGAACAAATAAAATCAAATTGCCATAGAAAATAATCTATGCATATTAAATGGCCATCATTTTCAAATTAAACTATAGTAGAAATATGGTTAAGTACATAAATTTATATTAGTACTATTATTTTCTAATTTGCATTCTGTATGGTGATGGTAATGATCAATTATTTGTATTGCTTTGAAATTAAATATTGTAAATGCATTGTTTCACGTCCTGAAAAATAAACATCACAATAATGGAATTTTTAATTTGGTACTCGGAAATTGAAAACGCTACACAAAACATGTTCATTCAGTACTGAATCGAAAAATCGGATATTTGTTCATTGGAAAATCGTATACACTAATATTTACTTCCAGCCAAAAACCGCTGCATTGAACGGGTTGAACGAGTAGGGCTGTCAAAGGACAAATCTATATATCCAAATAATTCTTGAAATTACCGGATAGTTTTTTTTGTTTAACCCATCTCGTCCTATAGCTGGGCAAAGATCTCCTCCAGATTTTTCCAACCGCCTCTTTCCTTCGATATACCTAAGTATTTTTGCAATAGGTATATTTTTAACTTGCACACATTTTCCAAATTATGAGGGAAAAATTTTAAATATAATTATATAGCTGTTGCCTGCGACTTTATATGCGTTACACTACTAAATGTGTAGGTAACCTACAAATAAAGCTAAACTCGCTGTTGCAATTTGACTTGAAACCCCATTTTTATGCAATCGGACCTGATTTGTGGGATAAAAAGTAGCCTATGTGTTCATCTAGGTTATAATCTACGTAAACACAACATTTTATCGAAATCGATTTCGCCGTTACGACGTGATTGAGTAACAAACATCCACACATACATACATCCATACAAACTTCACGTTTGTAATATTAGTAGGATTTTCATCCTCATATTAGTCATATGATGTCTACTGCTGAACATAGGCAATCCCCATAGATTTCCAGAGTGACCGATCTTGCACGGCTTGCATCCAACGGCTCCCAGCAATCTCATTTAGTTGTTTTTTATCTAGGGTGTCCGTCCTCTGCTGATCTTTCTAGTGCGTGGTCTCCTCTCTAGAACCTTTCTGCCCCACCGGCCGCCAGTTCTTTGAGCTAAGTGCCCCGTCCACTGCCACATCATTTTCCTAATGCTATTGGCTATATCTGTGACTTTAGTGAAAATAACGTTATAAAATCCAACAATACCTTAATTAATAATAATAATAATTAATAATTTCTTCCCTTTGAAACCAAAATTACTCTCGCCCAAGCCTTAATGTTGCCCCTTCTCGACTATTCAGATGTCTGCTTTCTTGATGCTACGGAGGAACTTCTCAATAAACTGGAACGTCTACAGAACTTGTGCATTCGTTTTATATTCGGTCTGCGCAAGTTTGATCACGTATCCAATTTTAGATCCCAACTTAAATGGCTCCCTATTCGTCTTCGCCATGATCTTCACGTCTTATCACTCCTCTTCAAAGTATTATATTGTCCACTCTCTCCCTCTTACCTCCGTGAGCGTTTTGAATTTCTTGTCCCTCGCAGTGTGCCATGCCGGTCCTCTAAGTCTCTTCTCCTCAAAACACCTCAACACACTTCTAGCCGCTATGAAGGCTCCTTCACCGTTTATGCGGTAAAAATTTGGAATGCCCTTCCTCATGAAGTTCGCGCTAGCCCATCACTCAACATTTTTAAACGGAAAGTTAAAGAGCACTACCTTTCTCTGTAATTTTATATTATTATATATAGGTATATATTTATATTACGTAGGTATATATTATTATTCCATATAATTTATTTATTATAATTATAATATTATAACATATACTTTGAGTATAGTTCATATTCGTTTTGGGTATATATATATATATATTTATTTATGTTTTTGTACACTCACCTACCTTTAAAATCATTTCTCTCTCTAGCCTCAAAGGTTTGCTGGAAGAAAACTCTTCTTAGGGTTAAGCTCGACTTTGTACATGACCTCTTTTTCTGTATTTACAAATGTATTTTCTTGTGTGCAATAAAGAATAAAGAATACCATTCATTTCACTGCAAGAGGTCGGAAACATGCGTCCGTCGAACGGAAGAGTTACAAGTCGGATATCCGGCTAAATTCCGTACCTGACAACCCTAGTTCGTTGAAACAGTTCGTCAATTGATTCTCATTGCGAATGCGAATCGAACATTCTAGTTCCTATTTTGTTTTCAATAGACGCAAAATTCAATTTATTTTGTGTTGACGTGAAAGAAAATTCGTTTTAAATTGTAGCTGTTACAAATATAACTGTATTCGGCTTTTTGATTTGGGCTTAATATTCAATAACTTTCATTTTGTTTTGATACAATCCACATTGTCCCACTGCTGGGCAAAATTCACGACAGGACCTAAATCATTACACATGTCTCTGTCCTGCAGAATGTCCCATCATTTTGAAGTTTTTTTGGCGAGTAAGAAACTGATGTGATTTTTATGCATGCTAGGGAAGTTGCGCGCGCCAATGTAACGCACCAAGTTAGATTTCCGGTCTGAAGATATCCAAATTGTACGCAATTTGCGCAAATAATACAATACAATTTATTCACGCTATATAAGTTTATCTTCTTACGTACGTATATAAGTTACTAACAAGCTTGTTTTGAAGTTAAACTTCTTTTGGTGCGTTTGGAAAAAAATATGAGAGTAAAATTTTTACGATGTGCGCGCACACTGACTGCCAAAAAACGACATGATAACTGAAATATAACTTCTTACGTAGGTACATACCTATACACACATATTTTATTTTATTTATTTAAGTATATTATTAATTTATTTATAATATTGGCATAGAGGTTTCTTGTTTATTAATTTCATGCTAAATATACTTATTCGTTATCTTTCATTATTGCGCCAGAAACTTAATTTTCCTTTTGAAAATCATTGTTAAGCAACTATTAAGTTAAGTTGTATTGTTGACTGTACCTACACCATCAGTACTACATGCTGCAATACTCACATGGAATTGAGAAACACTGCTTACATTGTAGGTTGATTGACCACCCTGTACATAGCATTCGATTGATTCATAAAGCATCCTTTATTTGCGACCCGATTGATTCTGAGAGGAGCTTATACAGGAGAATTTGTAAGTAATCGAATAATTTTGAGAAACAGCTGTGTCCTTCACAATCTTCATTATCATCATATGACGTCTACTGCTGAACATAGGCCCATAAATTTCCAAAGCGAGCGATCTTGAGCGTCCTGCACCCAACGACTCCCTAATACTTACAAAGCTAACGCAGTTCGTAGATCAGAAACATGATCTACGCTTCACTGCCTTGCTTTTAATCCCACTAATAGTATAAACGCGAAAGTTTGTACCTATGGATGTATGTGTGGATGTTTGTTACTCTTTCACGTTGACTGAACCGATTTAGATGAATTTTGGTATGTACGTAGATTATAACCTGAATGAACACATAGGCTACTTTTTGTTGACACACCACGCGTGCGAAGCCGCTGGCGGAAGCTAGTATTATAATAAATATATATAGGTATGATAAATTAGAAAACTTTCGTGAGTTATTTCAATCGTTATTATAAATACGGGATTTCTCACGTAGTGTTTTATCGGTGTTATGACCGACAGTGTTTCGATTTAATTCGTGAACTTTCTTCAGGGCGATCAAAACTTTAACTTACCTATTAAACGGTACGTGATAAATCCAGTATTTATTATAATGGTATCACGCTAATATTATAAATGTGAAAGTTCTTATGTTTGTTTGTTTGTTACACAACCACGCCGTAACGGCTGAACCGATTTCGATGAAATTTGGTATGTAAGATTATAACCTGGATTAACACATAAACTTTTTGTTGATAAACAACGCGTGCGAAGCTGCTGGCGGAAGCTAGTTGTGAATATTTTAACGGGTTTGGTTCGTTTTCTATATTAAACGTATGTTATCCTAGTGTGGAGGTCAAAGTTAATGCATAACATTGTTAAATAATTATTGCTTATGCTGATTAATATAATTTCCTAATGATTAAGCATACATCAAAATTATAATTATAATATGTAAACTAGCACCTAAGATATTTAAAATTGTTTATGACATTTTTTGTGGTTCCAATAAAAAGTTTATTGTATTGTTTATTGTTGTTTATGTATTTATGAAATAAATATTGATTACTAGCTGTTGCCAGCGGCTTCGCCTGCGTTATTCTGGGGTTCAAAAATACATATGACAACTACCATGGGAACTGATTTAGGGGGCAAAAAGTAGTCTATGTGTTAACCGAGGCTATAACCTACGTATATGCCTAATTTAATCGAAATCGATTCAGCCGTTACGACGTGATCGAGTAACAAACAGTCAAACAAATAAATACAGAAACAACAAAACTTTTGCTTTTATAATATTAGTGTGATTAGTATTCTATCAGTTATCTGGTTCCCATAGTACAAGCTTTGCTTAGTTTGGGGCTAGATAGTGCTGTATGAAATGTCCAGCATAAAAAATGTGTGTCTAACCTGTGCGTTCCTGTACCTTTTCTCCGCAACCCTCAGTGCAGCGCAAGCACTCCGCAAGGTCAGAGATGCCCGAGTTTGTCTCTGGTATGTTAAAAACTACCGCCAACTGCACAAAACTGTATTTTATTAGGCAATTTTTTTGAGATTATGGTCTTTGGTAAGGAAAATAATGACATGGGTCGACGCGGGCTGAGAATGATGATGATAATGAAGGTAAATAATATTTTTTACCTTTGTAGATTAACGTAAGATTAAAAATTAGTATAAACAAGTTTGTACTATTTTTTTTGTGAATCCATATTTTTTTTTGTTATCTTAAATAATTTTGTAATCTCATTTTCTAAATAGGGTGGTTTGTTAGACCAAAATACGAATTGTTGAAAACGAAATAAGTTTAAAACATATAATTTAGTGTTTCTTTTGTTCTAATAAAGAGCTTGAGGTTTTTAAAACTGTTTTTATTTAAAAACTTTTGATTGATCTTGGTTTTTTAATTAAGACGATTTGTGTGACAACAATAGATGGTACTCGTAGGTCAAGGGTCTAATATTTTATAGAGTTTAAATTTGTGAGTTTGGATGTAATGTGTAATCTCCGGAACTTCTGATCCAATTTTGCTAATACTTGAGTGCTTTATGCTACTTTTAATTTTGATAAAATCCATGCGAAGCGAGAGTGGGTCAGCTAGTGATCTATTGGGGCTTAAAATTGCATTTGCACGAGGCACGACATTTCTCACTTGGTCCAATGCATTTTTAAACACTCTATCAACTGTTTACAAACATTCCGTATACCTATTGCGAGTCGATTGGTTTTCAGAGCAGCCTGTGAACCGGGCCTTATCTGTGCACCTGCCCCATGCTCAGTTCATTTGTACAGATTCATATTTCGAACAAGTTTTGAACGCATTGAATGTTTCCGAAGTCGTTTTCCAATTTGGAATAAAACTTTTTTGTCTATGGAATTTGAACCTCTGCTGTTTTGCAAGTAGCCCGTGTTACATACAGTCGGAATTCAAACAATTCGGAATTCGAAACAATTGAGAATATCGAGTCGGTATTTTGAAGGAAACAAATCTCCTATTAAGACCCGCCTTATAACAAAAAATAACCATTAATTATTGTCATGCGCGTGTTATTTATTACACACCATTAACAACAAAACTATTAAAATTTAAAGAATTCTAATGAATATACACAATTGGCGGTCTTTTCGCTAAGTAGCGATCTCTACCAGACAACTTGTAGTAGCCAGTTTTTAGATGTTATCTACTAATCAAGTTTTCCATTCCTTGTAGCTGTTTCAGTAGAGCAGGGTAAGCTTTAAAATGAGGTTAATTTAAATACGACTTAATACAAGAACATTGGTGTAGATACTTCAATTGATATTTTTGATCACACTTAAGTTAATAAGCAAGCGTAGGACGTTCCCGCCCCCACTAGATGAGAAGACGATCTGATAAACGTTGCTGGGAACCGTTGGGTCTATGCTCTTGTAGCTGATATGATGATGATAAGTAAATAAGAAAAAGGTTAACACGAAATCATGTATGTTGCCCGAAAGGGGTGAATGCATAACTTTCGAACCAATTTCCACCCGTGGCTTTTTACTGCCAAACGCGTGGCTTGGCAATAAAAAGAAGCATGTCTCAATTCAGTTCTTAATCCGTCTTTATACCAAATTTCACCGTAATCGGTTCAGCCGTTTAGTTGTGAAAACAGACGAACATTTTATAAATATGTAAAACGAAATAAAAAATACTACCACAGATGTGTATAAGAAAAATACCACGAAGTAGTTAAAAAAACTTATCACGAATCACGCATATGTAGTACAAATTGCTGATATTCTCATCCTCCTACAAAAACACGTTCCATAGGATCCCTGAATAAAACTCGACTCAAGGACTTTTGGAGTGGTCTAGCTGCTTTACAAACTATCCTTTATTGGGCGTAAGAATCCTTGATTCCCATACGAGTCATTTCAACGCACTCCAAACCCAACTACACAACTTTAAACCTTATCCTCAACCTGCCAGCTGCCAAAATGGTGTGAGGGTTTTTGCTGATGCTGTAGTTGTGCCTGCTAATGTAGGCTTTATTGTAAGGGCGTAGGTGTTGAAATGGTTTGGAGGTGGAAGTGCTGATCGGAGGCTGTATAAATCGTGTGTGAATAGCTAGATGCACCTGGCATCGTGGAATGCTACCGCCAATGAGATAGGGCTCGAGTTGTAGGAACATTTGCTTAGTCGCAAAATATTGTAACAATATACAGTGTTCAATTGATTGTAATAAATAATAAATAAATATTGCTGGACATTTCACACAGCGTTATCTAGCCCCAAACTAAGCAGAGCTTGTACTATGGGGACCATATAACTGATAGAATACTTATATACTTTTTTTTGTAAATACATACTTATAATATATAAAAAAACACCCAAACACGGAACAAATATCTGTAGATCATGCAAACATTTGTTCCGTGGCGGGAATCGAACCCGCTACCTCCTGCGTCTCAGCCGGCTCTACGCCCACTGCGCCACGGAGGTCGTAATGAAATGTGATGACGGCGAAATGGGCTTACACAATCACTCGTGAATATATAATAGATTGGTTTTGACAGGTGTCAAATTACTACCAATGATACAATATTGGAATATCTATTAATTGAACTAGTGTTTCTGAGTGTAATTTGGTGCATATTAATTATACCTAGTCATTGTTATAGATACCATTGTAATTATTAGGTATGTTGTTGAATTTTTGATTTCTTGTGTAGGCGTTCGTACAAAGTTATTACGGCATGCAAAATGATTGACGTCGAATCGATTAGATTTCCTTCATTGCTTTTATTGTATGTAGGCGGTAAATTTCTTCAGAGCCTTGAGATCTTCATCGATGCTGTCGACCTATCTCTTTTTCGGCTTTTCTTTTGGTCTTCTGCGGCTTCCACCTGTCATTAGTTTCGTTATTTTTTTTTAAGTGAAAGCTTCTTTAGTCGCGTTGGGCATTTTTGAGATGCGAAAAAACCATTGAACTCGCGACACTGTTACCGACTCCTCTGTATATAATTTGATTTTTTTTAGTTTGTAGAGTGTCATAAGACAAGTTTCTTAGTAAATTGTCATGTTTATGCGACATCCATCATGATCATTTTGCAACATACAAATTTTTTTGAAGTGAAAACTTCTTTAGGCGCTTTGGACATTTTTTGAGATAGAAAAAACCATTGAACTCGTGACACTGTCACCGTTACCGTTCCTGACGAATGAAAAACAATTTTTCCTGACGATTCAAAAAATACACACGCAATTGTTTAAGTTTTCACATCTGTCGGCACTCCCGGAGTGCCACTTTTTTTATTGATTATAGTCAAGCGCTTGACCTCACCTGGTGGTAAGTGATAGTGTAACCATAATAAGGAGCACGCTTGTTTATAATATAAAAAAAATAATTAAAATCAAATAGCCTTAATCAGTGATTTTACGGTTCTTCATTCATGATGTCAAATTTTCAAGTTTCCTTTACAATATTAACTTGTTATGTGAAATAGTGTCCTTTAATTTATATTATTGATTAAAATAATATAATGTAAAACAGTATATGAATAGAATTAGAGGTTGTATCGAAATTCTAAAATAAAATTATAAATGAATAACAGTTATTTTTTTATGACATGTGTCTTTGGGTAAGGACCTCGTCCAGAATTAGTTTCGTTATTGACGCAAGAGGTTACGGGTTCGATTCCCGCCTCAGAACAAATGTATGTATGATCAACAGATATTTTATCCGAGTCTGGCTGATTCTCAATGTATTCTTAGTATTTACCACAACAAAAAATATAAGTTATCTTTGCTTAGTTTGGGGCTAGATAGAGCTGTGTGAAGTGTCCAGAATTATTCACCATTATTGTTACTAGCCAGTGCACAGTGGTCGAAATTAGACGTATTTTTTTTATAAACGCTAGGTTTAGCATTCTCCCCCCCCCTTGTCCTCTGTGCGTGTAATTAGCTTAAAAAAGGGTATAATGTTTTTTTCACTCATTAATATGTCGATTTTGCTAAGCGTAGCTCTACTTATATTGTGTTAGATAGGTATTTGGATACCTCCGTGGCGCAGTGGGCGAATAGCCGGCTGAGACGCAGGAGGTAGCGGGTTCGATTCCCGCCGCGGAACAAATGTTTGCATGATCTACAGATATTTGTTCCGGGTCTGGATGTTTTTCTATATATGATAAGTATGTATTTACAAAAAAAAAAGGTATACTCGTATAAGTATTCTATCAGTTATCTGGTTCCCATAGTACAAGCTCTGCTTAGTTTAGGGCTAGATAGCGCTGTGTGACATGTCCAGCAATATTTATTTATTATTATTTATTTATTTATTGATGGCGTCAGGAGAAGCCATTTTTAAGTCTTCTATTGTGCAGGTGTTCGGGCACAAAGAGCACATTAGCAGGTGTTTCATCGACTGTGCAGGATCACCACAGTCGCATTGCGTTTGGCTGGGATCCCTGAACCCCCATTTGCACATATTGACTCTGCAGCGACCAACCTGTGTGCGAAGCCTATTTAAGGAATTCCACATTGGCCACGGCAGGTCGTGGCCTAGTAGAAGCTGTTTTTGAGGGGGGATGAAGTCAGGTATATGAGGATATTTGATATAGTCTCAAGTCTCTTATACCTTAGACCTTGCAGTTATTACTCGATTGTTGCCGTAGGTGGTACAATTTACTGGTCTCGTTACTTACCTGTGCTCTTGTTTAAGTATATATTTTACTGTTATTTTAATATTCGATACATCTGTGATTTAATATTGCAACATTGTAATAACAAAATAAAATAAGCTTACAAAAATGTAATCTTCACATTTTTAGTAAAAGATTTAACTGTTATTTTAATATTCGATACATCTGTGATTTAATATTGCAACATTGTATTAACAAAATACAATAAACTCATAAAAATTTAAGCTTAACATTTTTAGTTTAGAAAAAATACAATGCTTTTTGTAAGTCTTTTGTCATTTTGAAACGATTTCTAGATGTTATCAAAAATGTACAATAAAATAAAAATTCTACAGTATAAATCTGTAGGGATTTAAATATATATGTAAAAATAAACCTAATAAAAGATTGAAATGAAAAGAGCCTTTACAGTTTCAAATAATGCTCATGGAAAAACGTATTTTATTTTTTGTAGAATTCCATTTGAGTAGGATAAACAAACGAATAAAAGGTCAAGCAAGAGTCCGACCTTGCAATAAAATTAGAGTTCCAGATAGAGTAGAAAACGTTTTATTGTCCATTTGGCAATACTTCAATGCATGTATAACCAACTAAATGTTGCTGGGAGCCGTTGCATTCAGTCTGTATAGTTACAAATAGGCCTATGTTCATGTGGACGTCCATTAGCTATTGTTCGTTTATTCAAATTCGTTCGTTTATTTACACTTGTCGACCTTCGTGGCGCAGTGGCAGCCGGCTGAGACACAGGAGGTTGCGGGTTCGATTCCCGCCGCGGAACAAATGTTTGCACGATCTACAGATATTTGTTTCGGGTCTGGTTGTTTCTCTATACATTATAAGTACATATATATTTACAAAAAAAAGTACATAAGTATTCTATCAGTTATCTGGTTCCCATAGTACAAGCTCAGCTTAGTTTGGGGCTAGATAGCGCTGTGTGAAATGTCCAGCAATTTTTTTTTACTTATATATAATTTTATAGAATTAATCTAATACGCTATATTTAAAACTACTACAAGAAAAAGATACATATTATAATATACTTACCTTCATTCATTATGAAACTTAGGTAGATATTTTAGGTTAAAAAGGTCTACAAAAAACACAACAGATATACAAATACAATAGGCACTTAATATAATTAACATAATATAGGTTTACATAATTAAATACTCTCACAATGACTGAGACACACTCGCTCGATCGTCTTCCAGTCATCCGCAAACACATCAAATTGTGATATTGTGATGATGATGCTCCATTTACAATGTTGATAGATGTTCCTCTGACTTTTTCCTTTGATGGATAGATCTTTAAGGATCTGCTAACAGTAGTCATGTCATGTAATGTCATGTGGTGGAGTTAAAAGAATTTCTGGGTTGATTTACGAAGAAACGAGAGGGGTTTTGAAGGTTTTCTTGCAAAATATTATCAGAGACGCTGTAACTTACACAGAACATGCAAAAAGGAAGACTGTTACTGCTATGGATGTGGTATACGCGCTGAAGAGGCAAGGAAGAACTTTATATGGGTTTGGGGGATAACATTATGGTAAAAATATTTATTTATATTTGTAATTTTTAATGGCAGGATGGCCCTTATCAGGGTTGAAAAAAAAATGTAAGCTCTGTCGCTATAGGGTTTATATTTATTTATTTATAAAGGACTAGCTTCTGCCAGCGGCTTCGCAAGCGTTTTTTCTCAACAAATAAATAATAAACAAATATCGCTGGACATTTCACACTATCTAGCCCCAAACTAAGCAGAGCTTGTACTATGGGAACCAGATAACTGATAGAATACTTAGATACTTTTTTTTTGTAAATACATACTTATAATGTATAGAATAGAAAAACACACAGACACAAAACAAATATCTGTAAATAATAGCATATGTGTTATTCCAGGTTATGATATACGTACATACCAAATTTCATCGAAATCGGTTCAGCCGTTACGACGTGATTGAGTAACAAATAAACAAACATCCAAACTTTTACATCTATAATATTTAAAAGGTTGCCAATTAGTACTACACAGACTATAAGTAAATTTTCACTAAATTTAAAAATCTCCAGACCAACTATTTTTGCTTCGTGGGTTAAAACTGACATAGTAACCACCCTAGTGAAACTAGCTTTCTCTTTAAAAAAACAGCATCCAATTCGGTCCATCCGTTTAGGCGTACTTCCCAATCCAATTCTAATGCCACAGACAGACATTAGCGTCAAACTTTTAACACCCCTCTTTTTGCGGTTTAAAAATTAAAATAAAATACTATGGACGACCTCTGTGGGGCAGTGGGCGAATAGCCGGCTGAGACGCAGGCGGTTGTGGGTTCGATTCTCGCTGTGGCACAACTTTTGCATGGTATACAGACATTTGTTCCGGATTTGGGTATTTGTCTATTTAATACTAAATGACCGGCGGTTTCGCTCGCTTGAAATTTCCCGTTACAAACGGATGTTTCCTTGGGACGTATGACTTGTAAAACACTCTTGTCAAAGTGACGCGACACTTCATGTAATGTACCTAAATGACTTCACGTCAATGAACGACGGTCAAATTATATGGATATTGTTCATACAAACATATTAAAATCGCGAAGTGGGGGTAGGGGGGGAGGGGGGGGGGGGGGTAGGAAGGTGAAATATTTTACATCTCTCTCTATTCGTTTGGAGCTAGATAGCGATGTGTGAAATGTCCAACATTATTTATATATAGACGCGCTCCACGTGCTCACACTGTAAAAGTAAAAAGCAACCATATTAATATATTGCACGATATATTGTACTCTAGGATGGGACCTTGCTCATTTAATTTAAAAAAAGAAATTGACTTTCGTTTTAATTACCCGTCACATACAGAACAGCGTATAATCTCAGTATAAACAGACGGACGCACAAGTGTGATTAAAAAGGTTTATCTTTATAAAATGTATACTGAACTCTAAAAACAACCTGTAATACATTAAAATTATTTAATAAAGACTGAGGAATCCTACAACTGTTTTGCTTTGTTCAAACAGATTGTAATAGAATTCATAATGAAATAAGAATACAAGAACTTCCATTTAATCTAATAAAGAACAAAAGCGCGTGAATTAATTCCTAAAGATAATCTCTAATTCGGTCACTGATAGAATTATTGCAGGCGAATGAATAGCTTGGAAGCTTTCCAAGACCGAAGCGACCAACTCCATGCCTTTTTTGGCACAAACGATAATAAATTCTATTAACAAATAGCGGAAGTTCAAAATACATTGGCCTTCTGTTTCGAATTTACTGGATTTGCTGCAAGTGAATCTCGCCTTCATTTCTCGAAGATTAAGATGTATTTTTGCACTTTTAGTTTTCACGTGGAAATAAGCGCGTTTCAAATAACCCAAGGAAAATAAAACAAGAAATGCAAGCTTAAGCAATTATTGATAAGGGGTATTTTCAGGCCGTCTAGCGTTTGGTAAAAGTAAGCCTTTAAAAGCGGGATTGCCTCGCCCTAGATACTTAAACATTCTTTAGATATTAAGGTACTTGAAAAGGAATTATCTAAAGCTTTTAAGAACGGTGAATATGTTATTATTATTTCAACCGTCTGAAAATATGTTTTAAAATCTACAGACAAAAAAAAAATTTATACTACTGGAGATGGAACACGCCTATGGCCCACCTGATGTTAAGTAGTAACCATCGCCTATAACAAGTTTGCCTCGTAGGCCACGCGCCTTAGAAATGTGCCCTACGATGCACATCCCTGCGTCCATCAACTTGAGGCATACAGATGTAAAGCCTCATGTGCCTGTAATTTCACCGGCAACCATACCCTTCAAACCGAAACACAGCAATGCTGTTTGGCGGTAGAAATAGGTATGGTGGTAGCACTTCCCCGGGCGAGCCCTTTCACAAGAAACTCTACTACTCTTACAAGAAACTCTTCTACTCTTACAAGAAACTCTTCTACTATTACAAGAAACTCTTCTACTATTACAATAAACTCTTCTACTATTACAAGAAACTCTTCTACTATTACAAGAAACTCTACCACTCTTACAAGAAACTCTTCTACTCTTACAAGAAACTCTTCTACTATTACAAGAAACTCTTCTACTATTACAAGAAACTCTACTACTCTTACAAGAAACTCTACTACTCTAAATATGTATGTTAGAAACACCTAAGTTATTAATTGGCTGTGTGTGAGATAATAGACTACATATACATTTCTATCTAAGATATTATTGATTTTAAATATCATTTTAGGGTTCGATAGTCGAACTATAGTCGTGGAAATCTAATGGCGGAATCAGATCATAGAGTTCCTGGGCACATTCCCCGAAATGTATTCTGTAAAAGATCGATAGGCTTGCAACTTTACGGCAGTGTTCGAGACTTTTGGTCTTAGTCTCCGCCATATATTGTTCACCTATAAGCCTAAAAGCTCTACGCTCTATCGAGTCTAAGGTAGCGAGCTCGTGTTTGGCGGAACCATCCCAAAGGTGGCAGCATTACTCCATACCAGACCGGACTTGTGCTTTGTGGAGACTAAGAAGCTGTCCTGGTGTGAAGTATCTCCTGACCTTGTTGAGGATGCCCAGCTTCATGGCAGCAGTTTCACCATGCCCGTCTGTCTGTCCGATCAGAAACAACCGTTTTATTCATAGAACAATAGAGTTGTAAAGCTGAAATTTGGTATTATGATACGTTTTAGTTATTAAATTAAATTAAAAAAAGAGGTTTCGGGTATACGAAAGTAAGGAATATTTTTTTACTTACGCACACTTTACGATAAGATTACTATAAGATTTCCTCAAAAGTTTTTTTTAAAACAAGAGCCCGTTTACAAAATGTGTTGCTTTAAAGTGGTTATTTTCGTAATAATCCTGTGTCCTAACTTAAACTCATCATCATCATCATATCAGCTATACGACGTCCACTGCTGAACATAGAAGTCCCCCATAGATTTCCAGAGTGAACGATCTTGTGTGGCCTGCACCCATTGGCTCCCAGCAACCTTTATCAGGTCTTCTTTCCATCTAGTGGGGGCCGTCTTACGCTGCGCTTTCCACTCGAGAACTTTTCTGCCCAAAGGGCTGTCAGTTCTTCAAGCTATCTTAAGATAGGCCTGTCCTATAGATTTCTAGAGCACGAGATACATAATATATGCAACCTGCAAGGTTAGCACGACACTTTTTTTTGTCAAGTTTTTGAAGAAAAGACAAGGATCTGTCGATACATTTACAATAGTCTTCGTCCCAAACATAAACCATTATTAGCACGTCTTTTGTCCGTGTTTTACATACGGCTCTATAATATTTCAAGCGAAATTCAGCGTGAATTTGTGTATTTTATTATATTTCCGGCTTCGTCCATGGACTTATTGTTATTCATAGTTTTCAGCAAAAACTCGTAAACCAGTTCCCGTAAACTGGTTATTTTAAACCGATTATTTTAACCAGCAGCGCGTTTATTTTGAAATTATATCGTCTCGTGGCTTGCGGTCAGTAATATTATTTTCCTATATTTTATTTTGTATAAAGGATAGTTTATCAGAAATGAGGAAAACCGTAGACAAACCAAGGTCATAGATATAGCAAAGAAGATAAAGGCACACATATCAACATGGAAAGAGATCGTCACCGTATCAGCTCGAGCCGTTCAGTATTCTTTGTATGAAACTCCCTACTGCAACGCACACTAATCGGAATCGTAACGTAATCGCCTCGCCTCGGGACAAGCTCACAACCGCGGTGCGGTTCGCTTACGGCTCGTCGTCCCCGTGCTTACGTCTCTCCGTACCCAAGCGGTGAAACTGGTGGCGCCTAGCCGTCATCCAGCGGGCGGCGAGCCGAAAGCGCGGCGTCACCTAGCCGTAGTCAAGGAGCTGCTGATCCGCTTTGATTACGTGCTTACGTTAAGTTTAAGCCTGGTTGACGATAGGCGAATAGCGATACGGTGCCGATTCCTTTCCGAGTTGATATATATGCTATGACCTTTAATGGGCTGAAGTGGCAGTGGGCGGGGCAAATAACTCTAAGAACTGATGAACTTTGGAGCAGACTGGTTCTAGAACGTAGACCACGTACTGGATAGCCCTTTCACTAGATGGAAAGACGACCTGATAAAGGTTGATGGGAGCCGTTGGGCGCAGGCCGCACAAGATCTGTTACTCTGGAAATCGATGGGAAGGCCTATGTTCAGCAGTGGACGTGCTCTGGCCGGTATGATCAAAGGGAAGTACAAATTACTTCAAGGGAATTTGTGTTTCCCTGTATACATTCTAAATGGCTAGTAAACAATAATTAGTTACACCATTTTATAAAAAAAAAATATATTTAGAAACCTTTGCTCTTTTTTTTAAATGCTATGTAAATTAAATTGTGCTTATTTCTAACTGCCCCTTTAAGGGATATATTTACCGGCTTGTACTCAGTAAGAGATTCAGGGATACCCATCATAGGGTTTAATGTATTTAACTAATAAAATTTCCATGATTTACTGTGATTATTAATTCTATAGGTAATAATGCAATTTACAATTATTTATGTACCTCTTGTATTTAAGGTTAAGTAATATTCCTTTTTCTATTACTATGTAGGTATATTCTTTTGACCGCCTATTATGCTTACAATTATTTCTTTTTAACTGTTGTATAGTAGTTGCTGTTGTTGTAAGGTATAATAAAGAATTTTCATTAATTTATTCAATGCAAAGCACAAGATGGAATGGCCAGGCGAAGATGGCGAGACGAAATTTACGCGCACAGTGCGAACTGGTCAACAAGCCCTAGAGCGGGACGAATGGAAGAAGGGAATGGATGCCCAGCAGTGTGATCCAGTGGGATATTTAGATTAGATTATAACTCGTCACAACGTTCCACAACGGACATAAAAATACGGGGTTGATCACATAACATTTTATATTTTATCGCTTTTAGCGATAAGCTTATAAATAAATATGGATCACATGGATTGAAAATAAGTATGATAGTCAAATTACATTTTGGTCCGCTACCAGAACTAAACTCAATTAAGAATCGAGACTCCATACAATTTTAATAGTATTTTATTGGCTGTCAAAAATCGTCAGGTGTTTAAATACTCAGTCGATCTTTACTTTTGAACTGCACATAACCATGCGATCTAAAGCTAGTAAAGTGTATCTAACTGGCGCCAGTAATGTCGTATAATTTGATCAAGTTCTTGTAATGGTATAATCATTTGATGCAAGTAACGGGCAGGAAATAAAACTGGATCTATTTTATCAGCTGTTTACGGTAGCCGTTACTTTTAAATACTAGTGAAGGGAATTGATTATAAGTTAATAAAATCAAGACAAATTGTATTTTAATTCAATCTTCAAATAATTCATCGTCATCATAGAGTAAGAGGCCAGTGCCCCCAGACACAATTTATTTTGTAAAAGACCAAAAGTGGGGCATCGGGTACCTTAAATGCCAGCATACCTGCTAAGAGTGACCAATTAACAGGTACCAGATGAGAAAGGTAATTAAAAATAGGACTCACTTATTTTAAATTGTATAGGTTGATTTTTATATAATATCGCATATTTATTATTACAAAATAATATTATGCTTTGCGAGACTCTGTCCGTCAGCCATTACTTACGCCAGACGCTTTAAAGCTCTTCAAAAATTAATTGAACTTATGTGATTTTCTAAAGGATGATTTGTATGTCAATTTATTCAAGGGACTATTTTAAATACATATTTATTCAGCCAGACAAATTTCAATGGCCTAACATCCCCCAGACCCGAAAAACATACAGCCGTAGTGCAATCGCGACGGCACTATTTTTTTAACTCATTTCAGATTAAAAAATTCATCATTTCTTAACCAACACAAAATAAAATACATGAACACGAATCGCTATTTTTTTTTTGACTCATTTATTTCAGATAAATAACACAAAATAACCAACACAAAATAAAATACATGAACACAAATTATTAGGTAAAATTATGAAAATAATAATATATAATAATAATAATGCTATGCCTTAGTGCCTTAGAGCGAGTGAGATTGAGATATTTTAGCGGTATGGTTTCCCCCTCTAACACTCGCAGTCCGCCTTAGCCTTCCGAGCGTGTCTCTGTGTGTGTGTGAGCCTTCCATACAGCATAAATTTAATAGTTTACATTTTTGACATTACAGCGAAAATATTGATTGTATATCTTCTTTCCAGGCAAGCATTGGTAGGTGAGGTGAGGTAGTGGTCAAGTGCTTGACTATCATCAATTAAAAATAGTCCTCATCATCTTTACACTAAACATAGGACGTGCAGTGTTGCCCATAGATTTCCAGAAAATACCGCCTAGGGATTTTTAATTCGCGAATGAACAGGTTTCTAGTATAGTTTTAATAGCTTAAGGAAGCGGGTTCCATTTCCGCTGTGGGTAATTATTTTTGTGATCTTTATATATTTGTTCATGATCTGATTGGTTAATGGTGGTCAGGGAGTGGTTATAAAAGGGTAGGACGTCCGGCAGCGAAATGGGTAGACGACATCGTTAAAGTAACGGGCCGACAATAGCTGAAACTGATGAGGATGGTGGTGGATGGCACAAACTTGGGGAGGCCTTAACTAACAGTGGATGAAGTCGGGTTGTGAATGCTGACGATAATGTCTAGGTGTTGTTGTTTAATAGTATTCGTAGCTCCTAAAACAAAAAAATATTTTTGTGGGTATATTAGATACAAATAAATAAATATTGCTGGACATTTTACACAGCGCTATCTAACCACAAACTAAGCAGAGCTTGTACTATGGAAACCAGATAGTTGATAGAATACTTATATACTTTTTTTTGTAAATACATACTAGGTATATATAATATTATATATAGAAAAACATCCAGACCCGGAACAAATATCTGTAGATCATGCAAACATTTGTTCCGCTACGGGAATCGAACTCTATTGTTTATGATGGTGATAATGATTATTCACTTTAATAGAGTAAGTTGCAAAATTTTAGATTATCTATTGTTTGTTTCATCTATTTAGCATGTGTCCAACATGAGGATGATGTCGTCCAGGCCGATTTCTTCCACAGCAACTGTTCTACTTTAAAAGCTTCGATCATGAACTCTTATATCACTTATATACTTGCCGTATTTGAGTTGAAACTGCACATCATCATCATCAACCGATAACAGTCCACTGCGGGACGTAGGTCTCTTCCAGGGTGCGCCATTGTGCCCGATCTTCAGCTCTTCTCATCCAGTCTTTGCCAGCCACAGAGCGCAAATCGTCACTCGATCTAGCCGGAGGGCATCCTACACTTCGTTTCCTAGACGTGGTCTTCACTCCAGAACACGTTTACTTCCAGAACACGTTTAAACTGCACGTTTGGGCAAAGTCAAAAAGACAAAGTCAAATATTCATTAAAAATTAATTAAAATCACAAGAATCACTTTGAAACGTCAATTTTACTCCCTGTTCCTTCCCGACCAAGTCAGGAAAGAAAGGCAAGAAACAAGGCTGGTTGTTTTTTTTGTTGATCCTTTTAGATTACATAACAATACAGAAAATAAATTACGTCTAAATTGTAACATTTTGATCGAATTGGAACAATTTAAATCCCAAGCTTCTGTATCATCTAAATAATTCGATATTTTATAGTAGGGTTTTTTATGAATATTTTGTTTAATTAGGTTTTTAAATTTGTTAATTGTCAATTTTTGTACATCCCTTGGGAGTTTGTTATAAAGCGTACACCTTGCCCTTTAAACGATTTACTAACTTTATGGAGTCTACAAGTGGCAACAGCGAGTTTATCTTTATTTCTAGTATTAAAATTATGATTGTCGCTATTTTTCATAAACAAATTAATATTTTTGTGAACATACATCAGATTTTCATAGATGTATTAAATAGGGAATGTTGGGCATTATTCCATTACTAGGGCATTATTGTGTTGCATTTTTGGACAAGTTTGCGCCTTTTATCGTCCACAAATGACCTGCAACAGAATGTCTCTGTTGCACATAACACATGTAACTCTAAACTAACATAACTAGTGGTTCGCCCCGAACTGAATTCTCGTGAGTCTCCGATTAAAACAAAAAAATATTATTTGTAATCTTCGACCATCAAAATAGTGCCACGAAATAAAAACCAAATTACTAGACCTACAGTTTCATTCAGATTACGGGTAACGGGAGTTCATGAATGTGCTTACACTTTTTTGGGATACAAATTGCAGTTATTGTAGATTTCAGACTTTTGCGTATATGAGTGGCACTTAAGCTACACGCATACCAAATTACAGCACTGTGGGGTCACTGCTGTACCCTGTGAATTATGTCAAAGTTCAGTTTTTATTATTGCTAATAACTCAAAAACTATACAGACTTTACTAAAAATAAAAACAGAGTCCAAATGTACTAATAAAGTCCTTTCATTTGAAGTCTCATTTTAATTTTTTTTTTACCCCACATTTTTAGCTCATTTAGTCACACCACAATTGTGCCATCACTATCTATCTATGTATCAAATTTCACGATGATCGGATCAACGCTTCGAAGTTATCCTCGGACAAACAAACGAACATACATATATACAACGCCGATTTGCCCAAGTTGATTTAGAGATCTTGCTTCGCTCGATCAATAAACACAAGTATCATGATCCCACAATCGCCAAACTGTACGTCCCACCACTACATTTAATAGATTTCTTAATTAGTGCTCAGTCTCCACACTGAGTTATTAACTAAGACCAGGGCGGCCGGTCTCCTAGGAAATTAATACATAAACGGACTAGAAAGGCGATAGGCCAGGGATTGGACACAGCTTGTCGTGAAATGGCTAGATTACTATGAGAATGAATTAAAACACTTTATTGTACACCATATAAACAAAAAATACAAACAAAATATACAACACAAAATATAAAATATAAAACACAAAGCAAATAGTACAATGGGTTGTCTTATCGAGCTTAGAAGCGATCTCCGTGGTACAGTGGGCGAATAGCCAGCTGAGACGCAGGAGGTAGCGGGTTCGATCTCCGCCGCGGAACAAATGTTTGCATAATCTACAGATATTTGTACCGGGTCTGGTTGTTTCTCTATATATTATAAGTACGTATTTACAAAAAAAAATGTATTTAAGTGTTCTGTCAGTTATCTGGTTCCCATAGTACAAGTGCTGCTTAGTTTGGGGCTAAATAGCGCTGTGTGAAATGCCCAGCAATATTTATTAATTTTATTTATTTATCTCTTCCAGACAACCTTTGACCAGACCTTTTCCAGACTTCTTATGTGATCGGTTGCGAGCTGGTGAATCCGACACCGATGTATTGTTACTTAAATTCGTCGGAATGTAAATAACAGCATTACTAATGTCATAGGTCAATGTTTAATTGCGACATACTCACTAAGCAATATCAAGAGTTTTAGGCCCGGTGTCCACCGAAGCTAAGCAGAATGAAATGAATTTATACATCTCCTTTCATTTCACCTTCGGTGGAAACCGGACCTTAGGTCAATAGATAGATATTCTCTTTCTTGCACACCAAACAAAATTAAATATACAAAGAAGTACAGAAAGTAAAGAAAAATAAAGATCAGTACAATGGGCGGTCTTATTGTTAAAAGCGATCTCTTCCAGGCAACCTTTGGATTTGGATTTGGACAGGATAAAACAAAACCAAAAAGACGGCTTTAACCCTGAATATTATCGAGATTCGCCAAAGGTTCGCGTATTACTCTGTCTAATATCTTTCATCAAATAAAAAACAAGTGAATCACAGCACTAACATTTACCGCAGTCCGATAAATTGGCCCCAGGGTAAGAATGCCAGCTGTATATTAAGTGATCCAGCCATTTACATATAATCTAGACTAGCGATCTAGATTGGGTCTAGGCTTCTGCACAGAGAATGGTAATCCTAGTTAATTACAAAATTAGGTTTATATAACGAAATAAGACCCAGATTGAGGTTTGGGCAACAAAATTGTAAAATTGTTTTGAAGATGTGGAATGAATAAGTTGTATATTCCCTTTTAGATACAGTTTTAATTCTTATTAACAAAAATTGTTTAGCTAAATACTTATTAAAATACATGAAAAGGTAGGATGTATGATTTAAATGATCCAAAATATTAATACAATAAAATACTCACTATTTTTATATCGAAAGTAATAGATAGTTTTAATTCTTTCTCAGTACGCAGATGCATGAAAAAGCCTGCGTATCCATTACAGGATAGTTAGAGGCAAATCCAAACATAATGCTAAATGTCTGTTTTTGCACAGTAGTTAACACTATTTTTAGATACGTTTAAATAAGAAAACACTTCCTAAATTCCTACTTAATTCGAAAACTAATCGTGGTCCAACTCACTCTTAACCTGAACTAACGTGTAACCTCCGGATTACTTCCATAGTTAAATATTCATGTTCTCTACTAGCTGTTGCAACTGACTTCATTTAATTTCAGTAAGAGTGGTCTTTATGTCTGCTCTTTACTTGTATTGTTGTATCCAGTAGCGTTCATAATGATCATACGATTGTACCTCATCATTGTCATCATCAGCCCACAATAGTCCACTGCTGGACATGGTTATATTATTATAGTCCTCCGCGACGTATGGCGAACCTTTCGCTATTGCCTATGTTCACGAATTGAACCGAAACATTGTGGGTCGAAACACCGATAAAACGGTACGTGATAAATCCCGTATTTATATATATCATGTATATATATCATACCAAAGAGATTAATTTACACATTTTAAACGGTTTTTTTATTTTCATTTATTTTCACACAGCGCTATCTAGCCCCAAACTAAACAAAGCTTGTACTATGGAAAACAGATAACTGATAAAATACGTATTTAATATTTTTTTCGAAAATACCTACTTTAATTATAAAGAAAAACACCAAATAAAAATATGACTATGTTGATGGTAAAATGTTACAAGCGTACCATACAGACACACACATACCCTACATACACATACAGACCTTTTAATAAAGTATGAAGTAATAAATAGTAAAACATTCATTATGTATTTATGTATTAACATATTCATATCGTAGACTGTATAATTGAGCTGGTCTAATTAGCTCAACTATTCAAAGAATTAGCAGGCGGAAGGGAAGTCTGGATTACCAGGCTTATAGTTCTAAGGAAACTTTACACACAGGCTTTACGAATGTACAACTTCTAAGAAAATGAAAGACGAAGATAAAGTAATGTACGAGTAAGCTCAATTTTCTCCAATAGACCCTACTCTTGATCAATATCTCAAAAACTGCAAAAACAAACCCACCAGTTTTAAATAAGCTTTTTAGGGTTCCTCCTAAGACTCTGCTGTCTGTCTGTCCGTCAGTCACCAGGCTGTATCTCATGAACCATGATAGTTAGACGGTTTGAATTTTAACAGATAATGTATTTTTGTTTCTGCTATAACAACAAATACTAAAAACAGAATAAAATAAATATTTAAGTGGGGCTCCCATACAACAGACATGATTATTTTGCCGTTTTTATAGATAATGGTACGGAACCCTTCGTGCGCGAGTCCGACTCGCACTTGGCCGGTTTTATTTTATTTGACAACGTCTGTGGTGCAGTCGGTGAATAGCCGGCTGAAACGCTGAAGATTGTGGGTTCGATTCCCGTTGCGGAACAAATGATTGCATGGTCTACAGATATTTATTTCTGGTTTGGTTATTTTTCTACATATTATAAGTAAGTATTTACAAAAAAATAACATGTATAAGTATTCTATCAGTAATCCGGTTCCCAAAATACAAGCTTTGCTTAGTTTGGGGCTAGATGGCGCTTTATTATATTAATGTAGTGTTAAATTCCACCCAGAATTATGAAATGGTAACTTTGGGCAGATGGTAAGTATTGTCACCGGTTTTCTTAGCTGTAGTTGTGCCAGATTTTTTTTTGTCATGTCGGCATTTTGAAACTTTTTGAGTGAAATAGCGGGATTCTTTCGTCGAAAGCGAGACATAGAAAAAACCCCATACAATCAGAAGTTTTTAAGTATTGATCTTTTTATTTGAGTTTTAAATTACATTTACGTGATCATATTTAGCAAAAATAGCAAAATATCATACATTTATTAAAATACCTTTTTGCATTTTAATAAAAGTATGATATTTTAAATCAAGTTTACCTTATCGTTAGGAGGTTTAATCTTCTTCGTTTTCTGAATAAAAACAAATAAAAATACAAATCAAATAAAAAAGTTTTATTCATTAGAAAAATGTGACGTTTCAAAGAATATTCTGAGAAGTGAGCGTTACAAATTGTAACTTACAATATGAGAATAACTTATTTATAAGAATTACTTATTCATGATATTTCTGTGAAGATTTAACTTCTTTTAATGTTTCCTTAGCGCGCTGCACGCACGGTCGAGTTATCCCCGAAAAGTGGGACTGAGCCTGTCCCGCACGGGACATTTAACTTTGATTTAAAAATCGGGACGTCCCGCCAAAATCGGGACATCTGGTAACGCTGGTGCTAACCCAGCACTTAGTAGTCAATCCACTGACAAGGATCGACTGCCGCTGAATACTTATAAGATATGACCAATTTAAAAGGGGTGATATTTAGAGCCTGGAATACTGCTGACATTTTATCGGCCGATAGTTTAGTCGAGTAGTTAGTAGGAATTGGCCGATAAATAAATTTGATGGGCTTCACGACTGCCTTCAAACTGAGCTGTTAGCCGTTAGCGTCCGTTCAGACGGGCGTCAACCACATCACAGCGACAAAAATGTGGCCGGCCACAAAATCGTAAAAATCAATGAGTTCCATTCACACGTAGCACTTTTTGCAGTCGCGTTCAACTGTCGCGAACGTTCACGTCGTAACGTTCACACTAGCTACTGCCAGATCACTTTGGTCGTTGTGGCCCATCTAAGCAAACGCTTAATTCGCATAGTTTACGCGCTAGCAACGCAACCCGACCAAACTATCGGCCGATAGAAAGTCTGTAGCTACTCGATGAACTAATATCTCGTGTGTCAGTCCACCATCTCAACTCAGACGGCTTTAAATTTTACGCGAATTATCTTTTTGTGCGGATCTCGTAGTTTCATAGCTACTCGTACCTTATGCAATGCAAAATTATTAGAGCAATATCTACCTAGCTTTAGCAACTGCCTAAGAGTTTAAAATCCAGAAATAAGGTTTCAATATCGAAAAAATATGGATAGGCTTTATATCATCATCATCATCAGCCCACATTAGTCCACTGCTGGACATAAGCCTCTCCCAATACGCGCCACTGAGCCCGGTCTTCGGCTCTTCTCATCCAGTTTCTGTCCGCCACCTTTCTTATGTCATCGCTCCACCTAGCCGGGGGGCGCCCCACACTACGTTTTCCGAGACGCGGTCTCCACTCAAGAACTCGTTTACCCCAACGGTTGTCGGTTCTCCGGAATATATGGCCAGTCCACTGCCACTTCACTTTATACACACTTTATATAGATAGGCTAGTTAAATACTCGCGAATTCGTGACTGTAGATTAAATACTCTAAAATGACATTTTCTTACCTAACTATGTAGTTTCTAGGGTGTATACTGGCCCTTGTTTTAAGTCCTAAAATATAACTAAAGATACTTATTATATTAAGTGGATTCGAAATAAGCTTAATACTTGAGAAAGTATCGTACAAAATTTTGAGGCTATGATTGATGTTTTTCTGCGAGATCGAATCAGAAATTAGGAGATCCGTTGACAAACAAAGTTCACAGACAGCCAAGAGGATTAGCAAACTGAAGTGGAGTGGGTGGGCCACATACCTACCTCGAAAAACTGACGGCTGTAGGGGTGGAATGTCCCCCGCTAGAAAGAAAAAAGACCTGATAAAGGTTGCTGGTAGCCGTTGGGTACAGACCGCACAAGATTGGTCACTCTGGATATCTATAGAGGCTTATGTTCAGCAGTGGGCGCCCTATGCCTGATATGATGATAAATATTTCGATGTTCAGTGCTTTTATTCACAATTCATAACCATTTCTCATTGCTCTGTTTCTTAGCGGCTTTGGAATTGTTATCAACTGAAAGCGGTACTTCATCTTTAGCTTTAATTTAAATTTGTACCTGTAGTTCGGCAAGTTAATTTTGTTTGGAATTTAAGCTGAGACTATTTTAGTGTTCAGTTTGGTATTATAATTATCTTTTAACAAAATTTAAAAATCCACGACCCCCTGTTTTTGCGTCAGGTATTTGAATGAATGAATATGTATTTATTAGTGCCCTTATATAAATAGATATATTTCTAGGATACCTAGGGTGTTGCATCATGTTATTCTTCACTACAGTATACAATATCTACCTCAAATACTTTGATACCTTGCTCTAAGTTTAAAAACGTGTGTTTAGACGCAAAGGCTCTCTGCTTCGGCTCGATACACATAGGATGGGCATGACCATATAAGTATGATTAACTACAGATACTATAGGTATAAGATAGCCATTTAAAACTAACATTAAAAATCTCCTAAGATAAACTAACTTTCTATAAAAAAAACTGCGTCCGAATCGGTCCATTCATTGCAAACTACGAGGCCACAGACAGACACACACTCAAACACACAAAATAAGAGTCTGTTTGCGTCCAATTTTTCATCTGTTTTTATAGGGTTTCCCCATTTTTTTCTATTTAACCACCCCTGTGTTAGAGCGAACAAAACAAAAAAAAAAAAAATTAGTCAAGCCGGTTTTGAGTTATAGCGATTGTTTTTTTTTTAATAAATAGATAGATATACCGATAATATAATTGATAATGCCTATGTTCAGTCAATAGACAAAATTACGACCAAGCCAAGTAATAATTACTGATTAAAACGGGTAATTATCGCGTACGTTTCGACTGTATTGCAACAGCCGTGGTCGCGGGCAGACTGCAGTACTTAAAGCTACCATCAAGAAATGATAGCAGCTGCAGCAACTACCCTCACTTGCTCTTCAAGCCAAGTCACTTTTACTTATGTCACTTTTTATGGTAATTTTATTTTTTATTTTTTATCCTATCTTAAGAATTCATGAATGAATTAAAATTAAATAAAGTACACTGTCATATTATTTGAAATAAAAAGAAGGCATTAGGTATCTACTAACATACCTACAAGTTGGCAACAGTTTAATTTAGTAGAGATAGGGCTCCAACAAAGTGTAGAATAAAATAGAAAACGCTTTATAGTATACACACTTAAATAAACAAACCATATTTAAAACATGAAACGCGATGTTACAATTGGCAAGCGCATTGTTCTTTAAAGTAATAAAGAATTTTTAAATTTGATTTAATTTAACTAGTGGTTTGCCCCGAACCGAGATCTCGCGAATCTCCCAAAATAAATATTATTCTTAGGTCGACTTGCACAACGATGCCTAAACGTGTTTAGTGGCTAAATATGACTTAAGGAGTTGTCAAGTCTTACAAATACTTCAAATTTAAACATGTTTAGTCGCTAAATACGTTTAGTGATCTTTGTACATGCCGGCTTTAATCTTTGACTAATAAATTGGTGCCACGAAATGCCTAACCAACCTACTTGACCTACAGTTTCATTCAAATTAGATGTAACGAGGGTTCTTGTGAATTTGTTTTATTTTTGGGGTACAAATGGCAGTTATTCTAGATTTCAGACTTTTGCCTATATTTGTGTCACTAAAGCTACACGAATACCAAATTTCAGTATTGTGGGGTCACGGGTGTACCCTGTGAATTTTGTCAAAGTTCTGTTTTTATTATGGCTAATAACTCAAAAACCACAAAATTTAAACTAAAAATAAAAACAGGGTTCAAATTTACTAATAAAAACCTTTCATTTGACGTCCCATTTGACTTATTAGTCTCATTTTCATTTTTTTTTACCCCTCTTGAACCCCAATATCTCAACAACCCCCCAATATTTTTAGCTCATTGAGTCATACCAAAATTGTGCCATCACTACCTACCTATATACCAAATTTCATGATGATCGGATAAACGCTACGAAAGTTGTCCTTGGACAAACAAACATACATACATACATACAACGCCGATTTGCCCAAGTTGATTTGGAGATCTCGCTTCGCTCGATCAATAATAAATTTGAAATCATTGCATTGCGTCTCTTAGACATGTAAGTCTTCACAGGAAAAAAGGGCAATTTTCAAGATTCTAAAGACGAAGCGGTAAAAACTAAGAAATCATTAGATTGAGATCTTCAGGAAGTCGGTAGTCAACATAGTTAACCTCTTCAGCACTCTTGCCATTAAAGCATTTATCGAGTCGTAAAACTAATGCTCTTTTCAATAATATCACGATTTCAATTCCAAGTTAAGAGCCCAGGTGTATGTGCTCTTAAACCCTGAATCATAACTGAGTTGAGTATACTTTCAGATTAACAGATAAAACTAATATAATAAAATTCTGAACATTTCACACCGTGAATTACGCAGTTGCGCCCATATTGTATTTGGGTCAAATTTTTCCGGCTACATCGTAAGCAATCCGTGCTAACTAGCCCAACGTCAATGCAGGTTTAATGGCTGTAAACCAGCGCTGAGCAATAAGTTTCCATATTGTTCAGCATAATGCTGAGCCATTCCCCTTTTTCGGCACAGAGCTCATAGTGACTGGGTACGTATTTTTAGTATTATTTATTATTTTTTGTTTAAGTAACGTTATTTTAATCGTCTGTATCTTATTGTCTATATTTAATTGTCTGTCTTTACTTATTCACTGTATGTAGTTTCTGTGTGTTTGTTACTTGTGTCGAAATAAATGTCTATATTTATCTATCTATCTATCTAAACTAATCAGATCTTGTACTATGTGAACCTGATAACTAATGGAATATTTAAATACTATTTTATAAATATTATTTTTATAAAATATACAGCGAACTCAAATCAATCTGGCTTATAAATAAACCTAATCTACTAGTGATCTGCCCGAACTGAAAAATTGCGAGCCTCTAATAAAAAATATTATTCTTTGACTATCAAAATAGTGCCACTTAATGCACAACCAACATACTTGACCTACAGTTTCATTCAAATTACAAGTAACGGGAGTTCATGTTAAGTAGTTCATCTTTTTAGGTGTGGAAATTGCAGATATACTGGATTTCAGACTTTTCCCTATATTTGTGTTAGTAAAACTACATGAATACCAAATTTCAGCATTGTGAATTTCGTCGAAGTTCAGTTTTTACTATGGATAATAACTCAAAAACTACAAAGAGTAAACTGAAAATAAAACCAAGGTTTCAATGTACTAATAAAAACCTTTCATCCTTACATTCCACTTGACCTAATAGTCTCATTTTGATTTATTTTACACCTGTTATCCCAATATCTCAACAACCCCCTCAACATTTTTAGCTCATTTATTCACACCAGAATTATGACATCGCTACCTACCTAACTATATAAATTCAATATATAAATCCTATATAAATCAAATTTCACGATGATAGGATCAACGCTTCGAAAGTTATCCTCGGACAAACATGCATACATGCAACGCCGATTTGCCCAAGTTGATTTGGAGATCTCGCTTCGCTTGATAAATTATTTTATAAATATATTTTTTTATAATGAATACAGTAAATTCAAAAAATCTGGCTTAAAACCTTAACTGAAAGTGTTTGAAACTCAGATCCACAAAGCACATCCTCAATAGTTAAAATCTCGCAACATGATATATCTTACCATTCCTTTGGGAAGAAATTGCAAGAGTCTGATAATTCTGAATCTTCTGTCTCGTTCACTAGCCTGCAAACGAGGAAGGTGGAAAGAGATGCAATATATATTTGGTACAACAGTTACACGGTCCTACTTCTTGTTTGAGAATGCAACTGCTTGTTCGCTTTAGGATTTGTTATTATTCATGATTTTAAGTCTTGCGTGGGATATTAAGTTACCAGAAATATATGAATAAATTGTATACAGTTCCTAGGAACTGAATATAGGGAGTGTGGTAATATACAGACGATATTCAAGTGTCGGTTTTTCAAAACATAAATTATGACTTCTCGAAAAAAAAACTACTAGTTATAGTATCAAATTTTAAAGAAAATCGACTAAGTATAGGTGATTAATTCGAAACAAAAATTATGGCCTTCTCTTGCAATAGACATCCAAAAATAAAATCAATTCACAAAAACGTAGAAATGTAGGAAATGTGTAAATCAATTTCTCAATAATTTTTTAATACATATATTTCTTATATCCTAGGTATTGTATGCAATTCGTAAACATACTAGAAAATGTATGAAATTAACACTAGACATAAAATGTCTAAAAAAGCACTAAACGTTTTGTTATAAAAATACCAAATGAGAAGGTCGTTAGGTTTTTATAACCGACATCCCGAATTTAATACATTTCCAGATATGTATAACTTCATAGGAATGTGTATATAATTATTTTCTTCACTTGTCACTCTTCCATATCTACCTATATATCACACCCCCATATCATCACGGGTATTACAAATAAATAATCAAAATAAAATAATGCTAGGCATATCACACAGCGCCATCTAGCCCCAAACTAACTATGGGAACCGGATAACTGACAGAATAAATATATAGATCTTTTTTTGTAAATACATCCTTATAACATACAGAGAAACAACCAGACCCGGAACAAATATCTGGAAATCATGCAAACATTTGTTTAGCGGCAGAAATCGAACCCGCAACCTCCTGCATCTCAGCCGGTTCTTTGCCCACTGCGACACTGAGGTCGTCAAACAGGTCAAAGATTTCATCCTAAAACACTGTGGTATCTCATTATTTCACTCAAACTTCAAATACTTTCGAGACTGAGTCGAGTTTAAGAGACGGCGGGTAGTCCGGACTATATTTATTTCCTTCCTTCCCAGAACTATAAACTCGGTGCAGCAGAATTGCCGTCTTTTGCAATAGCAAGGAAATGATTTATTCATACGTCCCCTTTCATAAACCCATACTATGTAATAAGGGCACCTATTATGATAGAAACGAAACTTGATATCCTGTTTATCAAGTGACAGAAATAAGTTTTTTGTTGAAAAGCTACTTTTTCAAAACAATCTTTTATAAAATTCGTAATTAATCAGAACCGCAAAGATTCAAATGAATTCAAACATTAGTTGCGTCGGTTTATTACATAGTTCTCATGGCCACCTTCTAGCTCCATCATCAGACCTTGCTCGGATGTCATCTAGGACCAGATTTACAAACAACAAACTTTACCTCTTTATAATAAAAAAAATCAGCTGTTAATGACTTCAGAAAACCAGAAAACATCCTCCGCCATCTTGGAGGTCCCTCCATATTGGATTTATAGTATACATCTTGGATGATCCCTCATAATTTGGATTTAATGTGACATTGTATTAGCTTTTGTGTTCTCCTCAGCAAGCCCTTTCATTTGATACCCATACTGTGGTAGTGCAGAAAAAATAACTAGTCCACCATCTTGAATGATCCGCCATATTACAATTAGAATGACGTCACATAGCTAAGCATGCATTGTCATACAAAATAAGCGTGTATACCAAATTTCAGCTCAATCGGTTAAAGATAACTGATTTAAAATTCAGTTGCAAGATTCCACCCGGACAAACAAACATACATTGCAAGTTTAATAAAAGCTTGTAAAAACGTCGAACTGACTGAAATTCAACAAACAATTATAAATAGCGACACGTACATATTTGAATTTCCATTGGCTATTCATAAAATGTTTAAATATGAACATTCGAGAACAGACGCGATTTGATTGATGGGTGATTTATATTAATTATAATAATAATTATATGATTGGATTTATAATAATTTCACATTAAAATGTCAAAAATACGCTATAAACGTTTTCGTATGTAAATTATAGCCATATAAACATTTGAGGCGTGGCAGTGTCATTACGATTAAAATACAGATTTAGACTTATGTATTTTGTATGAGAAATATTTCCTTCTGTTACCATTTTCTACACTTTAAAGGCAAGCTGTAAGCAGCCGGATATGTCAGAGCACAGTTACAGTTCTAAATGCTATAGTTTATGACCGCACGTAGGAAGTAGGGGTATTCAAGAAGGCTAGTTCATCTTTTACTCAGTGCACTGTCCTAAGGTGCATTCCGAAACACAACATAACCGCTGCTAGCGTTCACGTAGCTATTTTGCGTACCGATCCAGTTATCGCGCTGGTGACAGTTGAGTAATGTCAATGATTCGGAATGCTCATGAACGCGCTCGCAGTCAGTGTTCCTATAATTTCATAACAACAATAAAACCAACCAACCACAGAACACTATTACTCAAAGCAACCAACCAACCAGCTGTCAGGTCACTTTTGAGGCTCACGGTGATTTTGGTTTAACGCATGGACGTTGTTTGCGCAAAATGGCGAAATAACGTCATCTATGACAATTCAATGATGATTATGAGAAAGAAGCAAACATGTGAATTCAGCCGGGCTGGGCAGTATTTGGGAAACTTCGACAAGTCTTCTCAACACCCATCCCACAATGCCTAAAAATGAAAGTATTCAACCAGTGCGTTCTACCTGTGTTGACTTATGCAGCTGAAACGTGGACTCTTTCGGTGGGTCTGGCGCACAAATTGAAAATCGCACAGAGAGCTATGGAAAAGGCTATGCCCGGGATTTCTCTGAAGAATAGAATCCAAAACGAGGTTATCCGATAGACAACCAAGGTGATTGGGCAAAGCTCACATGGTCAGCAAGCTGAAGTGGCAGTGGGCAGGTCATATCTCCCGCAAAACCGGTAATCGTTGTGGTAAACGTATTCTGGAGTGGAGACCATGTCTTGGCAAGCGAAGTGTAGGACGCACTCCGGCTAAATGGAGTAACGGTTTGCGCGCTGTGGCTGGCAAAGATTGGATGAGAAGAGCTGAGGATCGGGTTTCGTCCATCAGTGGACTGTTATAGTATGATGATGATGACGATTCACGGAACGTCGTTGTCGCGCTCACGGTGACTCAGAATGTTTGTTAGCGCGATGATATCGATTTTAGCGTGATTCGGAATGCACCCCTAGTAAATTTACTCAGCAATGGGACAGACATAAACAAAAATGGACGTACGCGACTTACAGTTGAATAAAGTGCAAGAACAGGTTGTATGGCGTAGAAATGTGATATCAAAATTAACTCACAGAAAACTATATCCAGTACTAATAGTTCTCGTAATTACACCTTTATTGGTCGCGTTAGACAGCTTTACTTTTCAGTAAAAGTTATTGGATAATGTGTTTTTTTTTTATTTCACCTGGAGATGGAACAAGCCTATGGCCCACCTGGTGTTAAGTGGTGACCATCGCCTATGACAAAATAATGCCTCGTAGGTCACCCACTTTAGATACATGCCCTACGTCCATCAACTTCAGGCATACAGGTGTTAAGTCTCATGAGCATGTTTCACCGGAAACCGTACCCTTCAAACCAAAAGACAGCAATGCTGCTTGGGGGCATTTACTTAGATAATAATCATTGAATTGTTTTAATTCGAATAGTGTTTTTCTTCAAGAATTTCATTTGTTTTTAGGTAATCTTTCTGTAATTACATTGAATAATTCACAGAAAGAGCCAAGATACAAGTTTCTACAAACCTTATTTGGCAAGTGTCCTACTCACAAAGTACAAAACGTGACAGAGATATAAAGAAGTTTATTATTAACAAGCTTCCGCCTGCGGCTTCGCACGCGTGGTTTGCCAATAAAAAGTTGCGCATGTATTAATCCAGGTTATGAACTACGTACATACAAAATTTCATCGAAATGGGTTCAGCCGTTCTGACGTAAAAGAGTAACAAACATCCATACATGCATACAAACTTTCGCGTTTATAATATTAGTGAGAAGTTTTAGTTTTAGTTGCGTCTACAGACATCGAGACATATCCAATCTATCCATACTAATATTAAAAATTAACTGTCTGTATGTTTCTAACATTTTCTCTACTAATCGACTTGTCTGATGTCGATGTAATTAAGTATACTGATAGAGTATGACCGGGACCGGTGTAGGCTACTTCTTACCCGACTACGCAGAAGGAGGGTAATGTTTTATTGACAAACCAAGCGTGTAAAGCCACTGACAGCAGCTAGTTCTTTGTCTCTGTAATATAATTGATGGTAATTTTGGGGACCTAGTTATCATTCGTTTCGGGCTTCGTGATTGTCATGATAAAAAATGGGGCAGAACGTTTAGTTCAAATTACCTAAATTTCAAGGTATTCAAAAAGTTAATTTTATGATCTTCGGTTGATCTTTTTGGGAGGTATAAACTACCTTTTTTGTTATGTTCGACATTAATTGTGTTTTAACACATCCGAAATTGAAATACAGTAGAACTCCAATTATCCGAATTAATGGGGACCGGGACCCATTCGGATAATCAAATATTCGGATAATCGGAGTTTTTTTAAAAAAATTGCCATTGGAGAGAAAAAAAGCTACGTTTTGATATTGCACTATTTTTTTATTGAATTAAATGAAAGAAACATGATATTTTCACATGTTTTAAATATAAATAAAATGTACTTATGTACAAGTTTAGAAATAAAAATCATTGTTTTTCAGTTCAAGTTTTTCATTGTTCAACTGAGTGATTCAGATTCGATTCACTCACCAAAAAGAATCGATTCTTTTGATTGATTCTTCGATTCTTTTTTCAATAAACCTTTTCCAATTCTTCCAGATGTTATTTAAAACCAGTGAAAAATACACTGAGTTTAGCAAAATTCTCTTGCCCACCTCTACCACGTGTTGTGCCTACACTGACTTCGCGGAGGGAAGGACAATAGTGAGCGAACGCGCAAACACTGGCTTCGCGGGGGGAAGAATAATAGCGCACTTAGACTTTTTTGGACAATTTTTTTTCTGAAAGTGATTCGGATAATCGGCGATTCGGATAGTCGGAGTTCGGATAATTGGAGTTCTACTGTAGCTGATTTTAGAGGTGGGTTTCATACCGGTAGCTTGAATATTTAAATGCAATAATCGATTCATTTCCAAGAAACAACTTTTAACGAAAATCGGTGGTGCCTTTGCGACGCTTAGTCAATTTAACAGTAAGGTACCTACTTACATATATAATTAATATGATTTAATTACCTATTTAACACAGGTTATTTCATTGATATTTTAGGTCTTGATATGAAAATTTGTTTGAAAATTTAGATTTTTTAATTTGTAAATACCCTATTTTACAACAATAACCATTCGTCCAACCTGTGTTTTCATTTAATGTCGTACATAACAAAACACGCAGTATATTTTAATTTAACCTTATTAATGTTTTATAATTAATTTTGTCATGTTTTTTATTATTATGTTAATGTAAATTTTTATTTGTAATTGCCGTTCTAAGAGAATAAAATAAATAGGTACCTCTAGCTCCTATATAGATGAATCGACGATTAATAAGGATGCTTATGGTACGCTTGTTTATATTTTAGCGAACAAATTGGCGACAAAACACGCGAGCTAGACTAAAGTTTATCATAAGATTCTGATCAAATTTAAGTTATGTTTAGTTCATTCTAAATAAATAAATAAAATAAATATTGCTGGACATTTCACAAAACGCTATCTAGCCCCAAACTAAGCAGAGCTTGTACTATGGGAACCAAATAACTGATATAATACTTACATACTTTTTTTTTGTAAATACATACTTATAATATATAGAAAAACATCCAGACCCGGAACAATATCTGTGGATCATGCTAAGTAAAGTTATTTTGTTTAATATGTTATTGTTTTACTAAGAACGTTCATAAAAGGGCTTAAATTTACTTAAATTATTTTAAGATATTTGTATAGCTATAATAAATAGATAATAATAAATAAATACTACTGGACACACAGCCATCTACCCCCAAACCAAGCAGAGCCAGTACTATGGGAACCAGATAACTGATAGAATAATTATATACTTTTTTTTGTAAATACGTACTTATAATATATAGATAAACATCCAGACCCAGAACAAGTATCTGTAGATCATGCAAACATTTGTTCCACAGCGGGAACCCGCTACCTCCTGCGTCTCAGCCAGCTATTCGCCCACTGCGCCACGGAGGTCGTCAAATCATAAATTATTCTAAATTATTTTATTCATATTCAATTATCAAGCTATAAATTATTAAGAAAAATATATATTTAATAGTGGTTTGGAGAATAGTTAAGAACAGAGATGATTAGAACTTGGGGGAATTCTTTGCCCAGCAGTGAGAATATGAAGGTTAAATTAAAAAACAAGTAGTTTTAATAGTATTCGTTTTAATAATATTATTCAATACCTACTTTATGAAACAATTGTATTTGTCTTTGTTTCAGATGAAGAAAGCAACGTGACTTTTAACAATATGGAAGAGGAAAACATAATGGATACAGTTACTGCAAAAAGCAGTGATCTTAATGATAATGAAGCTATCTTAAACAATGAGGATGATATAAAAGACAGTAACCTTTTATTGCTTATGAATAATGATATACCCATATTAGAAAAGGGTATTATTGTTGATAAAATGGACAATAATATTAAAGTATATATCAAAGACAATGTCGTAGAAAACTTAGAACTAAACAAAGACTCATTGACTGCAAATACTGATATGAATTTAGTAGATAAAAATACTAATAAAATAACTACAGACAGTATTGAAGCATCTATAGAATCTATTGACAAAGAAAACGTAGAACTGAAAAACAAAGAGCGTAATATGAACAGACATCGACGAAGACTCACAAGTAGAGCGAATACATTGTATCTTTTGCTAAGGATGTCAGTAAAATATAACGTACTGTTGAAGCAATGGTTATTGTGTGTGTTGCTTTGCTCGGTCAGTGGATACAGAGAGCAGAAATTCGCGATGGAGCCTCAAGATCAGGTGAGACACTTTTTTAATTATTTTTCAGAAGCAAAATTATAAGAACGGAACCCTTTAAGTACACTTTTTCGGTCCGTCCGTCTGTCTGACTATCTTACAATAAATATATAAATTAATATTGCTGGACATTTCACACCGCGCTATCTAGCCCCAAACTAAGCAGAGCTTGTACTATGGGAAACAGATAACTGATGAATACTTATATACTTTTTTTTTGTAAATACATACTTATATAGGAAAACAACCAGACCCGGAACAAATATCTGTAGATCAAACAAGTATACAGTTCATCTTAGCAACTACACTAGCTATTTTGGAATATTTAAGAAAAATACTGGCTCACTTCCATTGCATTAAAACATCTCAAATATTCGCTAAAGTGGCCAAAACGGTGAGGGTTTAAATTTCACCAGGTATGATATTGTTTTAACGAGCTTTTGGCATAAAAATATCTACGTGTATAGTTTTGAAATTTACACACAATTTTGAAAAAAAAACCATTTTATAAGTTACTAGCTGACCCGGCAAACGTTGTTTTGCCTTATAAATCGGGTTGTTAAATTACTAAAATGGCTATTAAAAAATAAGGGTTGATCGTAGAAGAGTGAAAATTGAGGATTGTATGTATTTTTGTATGTTGTATCATAAAAAATAGAAATTAAAAATTTTGTCTAAAAAATAAAAAAAAAATTTAGGGGTGGACTACCCCTAACATTTAGGGGGATGAAAAATAGATGTTGGCCGATTCTCATAGATACCGGATAAGCAGAAAAAATTTCATCAAAATCGGTCAAGCCGTTTCGGAGGAGTATGGCAACGAAAACTGTGACACGAGAATTTTATATATTAGATTGATCATTTTGATAAAGGGATCATAATCATTATGATTGATAGAAATATATACATCATATTTTAGCCATAGGATGTTCACAGCTGAAAATAGTGCTTCCAATAAATTTCCATAACAACCAATTTTGGGGGACTGTACCCAACGGCTCCCAGCAAACTTTATTGATCGAGCGAAGCGGGATCTCCAAATCAACTTGGGCAAATCGGCGTTGTATGTATGTATGTTTGTTTGTCCGAGGATAACTTTCGTAGCGTTTATCCGATCATCATGAAATTTAGAATATAGGTAGATCGTCATAGCACAAATTTTGGTGTGACTCAATGAGCTAAAAATATTGGGGGGTTGTTGAGATATTGGGGTTCAAGAGGGGTAAAAAAAAAATGAAAATGAGACTATTAGGTCAAGTCAGACGTCAAATGAAAGGACTTCATCAGTACATTTGAACTCCGTTTTTATTTTTAGTTTAGTTTTTGAGCCATAATAAAAACAAAATTTTGACAAAAAAAATTTTCTCCCCATTTGTGATCATTTGTACCCCAAAAAATATATCCAATTAACAAGAACCTCCGTTACATATAATTTGAATGAAACTGTAGGTCAAGTATGTTGGTTATGCATTTCGTGGCACTAATTTATTAGTCAAAGATTAAAGCCGGCATGCACAAAGATCACTAAACGTATTTAGCGACTGAACATGTTTAAATTTGAAGTATTTGTATGACTTGACAACTCCTTAAATCGTATTTAGCCAATAAATACGTTTAGGCATCGTTGTGCAAGTCAACCTAAGAATAATATTTATTTTGGGAGATTCGCGATATCTCAGATCGGGGCGAACCACTAGTTAATTCGTTTGTCCTTTCTTAGTCCTATCTAGTGGAGGATCTTTCCATTTAATAGTATTGCCACATCTACTTTGACTGACTTTTGGCCAGATTAATGGCATCAAGTGTGAACTAAAACTGATTTAACAGCGGGGTAAAAATCCGTCCATTTTGTCCTAACAATTAAAATGTAGGGCAGATCACATTACTTATCCAGAATTCGTCAAACCATTGTACCCTTATGTGTTTAAAAAAATAAATTTTATTTATGGTAGAAACTACTTTCTACATTGATTTAAAATTTAAACATTACAATTGCTAATGTAAACACATAACCACAATTAATTAACATACAATTTATCACCCATAATTTAAAATTTAATTGTACTCTCGTTATAAATTTGGTTTTCAGTTCTACCGTATTAAACAATGAGATCGTATTGGGGAAATTAATTTTATCCTCATTGGGGTTTCGTTTTAATGCTCAAATTATTTGGTAAACAAAACAAACACGACTATTATTCAAATAAATTGAGTTTGATATCAACGAATGCTTAATAGTAAGAAATATACAAAATTACTAGCTGATCCGCCCGCGGCTTCGCACACTTGAAGTTTCCCGTTCCCATTGGAACTCCGGGATAAAAACTATATAAAACACTCGTATCAAAATAACGCGATACTTCATGTCAATAAACGATAGATAAATTATATGGATATTGTTCATACAAAAATACTAAAATCACGATCAAAAAATGGGGGGTGGAGGTAGGATGGTGAAAATACTTTACGACCTATTTTTCTCAAACCTACCAAATAAACAAAAAAAAAAAATTTTTTGTTTACCCGTTTTGGAGGATTTCAATTTCTGATATTTTATTTTATAGCCTTATGCAGACTTGTTTTATCAACGTAACTATGGTTGTGCAGATCGGATAAACACATAATGTGATTCGAACATATTTTTTATGCTTCCAATAAAAAATAACGAAAAATAAAACAAGGCACATAAAAACCCAAGAAAAAAGTATTGTAACCATCTGCACCGACACTGTTTTATTTTAAGGAAAAGCTTGTAAAATTATTGCCAGAATAAAAATAAAAGAAATTCCCCTTCGAAATTCTGCTATAAACAGACGTTACATAAAAAGCTAGGAAACAGGATTTGAGAGAGCTTGGGAAATTAGTCCATCCCGTTACATAAATCAAATATTTCCTCGCTATCCCTAAGGGATACAAACACAGCTTAAGGGATAACAGCCAAGTCTCTTCTTCGTTAATGCTATTTCCTTTATACTTTTTATATTCTTTAATCCAAAACCGGCAAGATACAGAAATCAATTGCCGCATTGAAAACGCTTGGAGGAGCTACTGGTCCATGAAGCAGCTTAGGGTTCCCTTCCACTGATACTGAAGCGATTACTCATCGAAATGTGTATCCTGCCCACATTGACCTACGGAGCTCAGACTTGCTCCTTGACAGAAGCACAAAAGTCCCAACTCAAGATTTGCCAGAGAGCGATGGAGAGAAGCATCCTTGAAGTAAAGCGAATCGTTCGAGTCAGAAATACCGACCTACGACCCAAAACCGGCATAGCCGATGTAGACATTAAGACCACCCGCTTAAAATGGGATTGGCCAGGCCATGTGGTACGAATGCATCCAGAACGATGGACGAATCTAGTCACCCAGTGGAGATTGAACGGACGATGCAGCCGTGGTAGGCCCATAAAAAGAGGGAGAGATGACTTGGATGCATTTAAACCAGATTGGTCAGATTTGGCTGTGGACTGTGATGGGTGGAGGGGAGAGATAGGGAGACCTTTGCCCAGCCGTGGGACAATATAGTTTAGTAAAAAAAATATTATTTAATTGATCACGAAAACATACAATACAAACGAATAATTATAGAAAATGTTTAAAAATGAGCCTTTTTTTTCTAAACAAAATAAGTAAGCTTTTTGCCCCAATGGCAGTCAGTTCTTTGAGCTATGTGACTCGCCTACTGCAACTTAAGCTTTGAAGTGAAGACCACGCACTGAAAGCGCAGCCTAGGACGGTCCCCCACTAAATGGAAACACGACCTGATAAAGGTTGCTGGGAGCCTTTGCACGCCGCACAACATCGGTTTATGGAGGAGTAGGTACAGCAGTGGACGTGTGTTGTACCTATGTGTTGTTGATGATGATGAAATTAATTTCACAAAAAGGGACTTACAAAATCAGAAGCAAGAATCCTATGGAAAGGCCTTTGTTCAGAGGTGTTCGTCCTATGATTATGAATAAACATACATAATGCTTGTAAAAATACGATTTCTTTTAGGTATTTGAAATCCTATGGGTTTTTAACAGAAAACCGTTACAAACATTACATTACAAATATTTTTACTTAATCAAAAATCGGTCCATCCATTTGGGTTGGAAGTAATGTCACAGACAGACACACAGACAGACAAAGGCCTTTTTGTTCAAAACATATCTAGAGCATTAATTATGTAAGGTCACAAAATGACTCAGCTATTTCAATAGAGCTATGACAGAGCCAACGATATTATTCTTTTCTCAATGGCCCAAGTATTTGACATTGAAAAGATTTGTTTTGAAAATGAGGATATTAAAAATTCCTATCCTTTTGGATGTGATATAAACATGATAATCGAATTCTTACTTAATACCAGGAATAAGGTTTTAGTCATTCGCAACGATGCCTCATCTTATTTAGTGTCTAAATACGATTAGGAGAATTGTCAATCGTTTAATTTTAACATGTTTAGTCGCTAATTACGTTTAAGGATCGTTATGCGCGTCACACACGTCGAAGATAATATAAACTTGAGAGCAAAAAAATCGCACATTCATGATTTTTTGACATAACTAAAAAAAAAACAAAAAATATTATGTTTCTGTAATGCAGATTCATAGTCTATTTTAATACCTATCCAGTGGTATCTGATTTGTCTTTCAATCATTACATAAAAATGCTTTTGTGGATCAATAACAAAAATGCATGTTTAGTAAAAAATTCTTTATTCAAGTATTGGTGTCAAAGTTATGAAATTAAAAGATAAAATTAATTTAAAGTTTGTTATTAATACCGAGTGTTCCCTCCCCTAGCCTGAATCACTGACTCCATCCGTGTTTTCATTGATGTTACTAGACTTTTGATAAAGTCTTGAGGAATAGCCTCCCATTCCTCTGCGATCGCCTGTTGCAGCTCCTGTAGAGTCGATGGAGGAGCATCTCGGCCTCGAACTCTTCTTTTCAGCTCGTCCCATAGATGTTCGATGGGATTGAGGTCTGGGCTTCGAGCTGGCCACTCCATAACGGTCACATCCACCTCTTGAAGGTACTCGATCACTATGCCAGCAGTATGCGGTCTTGCATTATCTTGCATAAACAGAAAGTTTTCGCCGATAAACCCAGCAAAAGGTACGACGTGGCTCTCGAGTACTTCCTCAATGTATCGTATGGAAGTCAATCCTCTTGATTGGCGACCAGTATTCGGTCCGGTGATGAAGGCAAGCTCGGTTTTTGCTTCCATAGACATGCCTCCCCAAAACATGATTGATCCACCGCCATAGGCGACACGTTCTGTTATGCAGCATTGGGCAAATCGCTCTCCCGATCTTCTATACACCTTCCCCCGTCCGTCGTTGCCATGCAAGCACATCCTGCACTCATCAGAGAACAGGACTGCACTCCACTGCTCTTCGGTCCAATTCAAATGGTCTCGAGCGAACTGAAGGCGGGCTTCTCGGTGGGCTGGGGTCAATTTCGGCCCGTTTGCTGGCCTGTGTGCAGTCAAGCCACCTTCTCTCAATCGTCTTCTGACTGTCCACCGGCTAACTTCTACTTCACGAACTTCTTGAAGTCGTTGGCCCAGTTGAACTGCGTTCAAACGACGATTTCTTAAAGATGTCGTTATAAGAAAGCGGTTATCACGCTCTGTTGTAGCACGGGGACGGCCCGATCCTTGTCGCCGTTGGTAGCCACCAGTCTCTTGATACCTCTGGTATACACGCCGAACGATAAATCGGCTCAAACTCAATTGTCGAGCCACTTGACTTTGCCTATGCCCCGATTTAACAAGGGCAACCACTTGAGCGGCTACTTCTGGTGTAGTATCCATTTTCGTGTTCCGTTTGAAGCCAATATCAATAGAGAACCTTTCACACTGTACGTTGGTATGCAAATGATGACCATTCCCTCAATATGCACTCTTTTATACCTGCGATAAATGCCGCCGCCGGCCTTACCTGGATCGAGCGACATAAGGGGGTCTATTGTTTTGTTGCTAATGAGTTGTTTTTAAAGGTAAATGTCAACCCTTTATCAGTTCTGCGAATGCCTAGATTATGCACTTTAATTTAATTTGATTTTAATTTGCTCCAAATAAAAAAAAATTTAACTTTTAAGTAAAAATGTGCGGATGTGCGATTTTATTGCTCTCAAGTGTATATGATTTATAAGCAAGCCGGCCTGAATGTATTTTTTATTTTTAATTGACATCAGTCAGTTTATAAAAGCCTTTATTTCTCATGTATAAAACACTTAGTCACTTACAATGAGAATTTATAAACTAGGTAACATTATCTTTTTAATCAATATAGAGGCCAAAACGATTTTATTTTTGTCCGTTTGTCTGTCCTAACTAACCTAGACGATCTCCTTGGCGCAGTAGGCTGAGATACAGGAGGTTACAGGTGTAATCTCCCATAGTACAAGATTTTTTTACTTTGGGGCTGGAAAGGGCTCTGAAATGTCTAACATTTGTTCTGCGGTAGGAATCGAACCCGCTACTTCCTGCGTGTCCGCCGGATATTCGCCCACTGCGCCACGGAGGTCGTCAAATATGTGTTTAGTGTGGCATTGGTGTCGGTTAATATTAAAAAAAAAAATATTATCATCATCATCAACGCCCCGGCTTCACTCATCGCTGGGTGCCCTTATGTTTGTGCCACCCATTATGTTCCTACGATAGTCCCTTTTGAGTCCCTATGTCGTCCACCTGCTGGACATCCTATATTTCTAATTTTTATAGCCACATCTCGTTAATGCACGCGTGCTGTGCCGTTAACTGATTTATTTCCTAATTATTATTTTATTGTAAATACATACTTATAATGTATTGACGACCTCCGTAGCGCAGTGGGCGAATAGCCGGCTGAGACGCAGGAGGTAGTGGGTTCGATTCCTGCCTCGAAACAAATGTTCGCATGATCTACAGATATTTGTTCCGGGTCTGGTTGTTTTTCTATATAGGTATATTATAAGTATGTATTTACAAAAAAAAGTGTATAAGTATTCTATCAGTTATCTGGTTCCCATAATACAAGCTCTACTTAGTTTGGGGCTAGATAGCGGTGTGTGAAAATGTCCAGCAATATTTATTAATATTTATTTATTATTTATAGAAAAATATCCATATCTGGAACAAATATATGCAGGCCATACAAACATTTGTTCCGGAGCGGGAATCGAACCCGCAACCAGTTCAGTGTCTATGCATTCTAAAAGGAACCACCAGCCTTGTTCCTTGCCTTTCATTTCTGGCTTGGTCGTGAAGTAACAGGCAGTAGAGTTGACGTTTCAATGTTTTCCTTGAGATTTTAATGAATAAAAATTTTTGAACTTTTTGAGTCGGCTGTTCACCGAACTCTTCAATTTGCAAAGACACATTTTTTTCAATGTTTTTTATACTAAGTGAGTTACATTTGTACTAGTGGTTCGCCCGAACTGAGATCTCACGAGTCTCACATAAAAACAAAAAAATATCTTTTGTAATCTTTGACTATCAAAATAGTGCCACGAAATGCATAACCCTTGACTTACAGTTTCAGTTCTTAACTTGACCTACACTTTCATCTAAATTACATGTAAAGGGAGTTCATGTAAATTGGTTACACTTTTTTGGGTAGAAATTGCCGTTATTCTGGATTTCAGACTTTTTCCTATAAGCTACATGCATACCAAATTTCAGCACTGAGTGGTCACTGGTGTACCCTGTGAATTTTGTCAAAATTCAGTTTTTAGTATGGCTAATAACTTAAAAATTATAAGCTTTAAACTTAAAATTAAAATGGGGTCGAAATGTACTCATAAATACCTTTTATTAGACGTGCTACTTCATCGGATAGTCTCATTTTATTCGTAGTAGTTTTTTCCCCTCTTGAACCCCAATATCTCAACAACCCCCTAATATTTTTAGCTCATTGACATTGATTTACCACACCAAAATTGTGCCATACCTACCTACACACCAAATTTCATGATGATCGGATAAACGCTAAGAAAGTTATCCTCGGACAAACAAACATACATACATACAACGCCGATTTGCCCAAGTTGATTTGGAGATCTCGCTTCGCTCGTTCAATTAACTATATTAATGTTACTCTCAAGCTCGGCTTGATTTGTAAAAACTTTTTTTTTATTTTGTTTTTCAGAGCGCTGTAGTGGGTTCCAGAGTGATACTCCCCTGCAGAGTGGAAGGCAAGTCCGGGCAACTGCAGTGGACGAAAGATGACTTCGGACTTGGCACGCACAGGCATTTGAACGGCTACGAGCGGTACAGGATGATTGGGAGTGATGAAGAAGGTATGTCATTCCATTATGTTCCATAGTCTGAAGGAAGGTATAGGTATGTCATCATACATGCCCACCATAGTTTGGGTACCTAGGTTTTTTTATCTATGTTCTTTCACGGGCGTAGCCAAGTTTTAGTATCAGAGGGTGGGGGAAGTATCAAGAAAAAAAAAATGACATTGCAAAAAATTACCAGATTATTAATTGTCGGTCATAAACCTAATCGGCAAACGATATAAAAGTAATAATTAACATTCCTTGCCTTATTTCAATTTAATATTTCGGATATTTCGGGTTTAGGGGGGTGCTGGGGATGTTACTCGAGCTATATTTTAGATTAATATAGACATAAAAGTCGTAGGTAGCATTATTCACAAATACATATTTAAATATCAAAATCCTATTACCGCCTACAAATGTTTTACGTCCTTCAAGAGTTAAACTCCATCCACAAGGTCCATCCACTTTGGTAATGCAAGGCTCCACAGCCTCGAGCATCGTCGAAAGGTTGCAAGCCTCTCGGTTTTTTATCGAATACATCAGGCGAGATAGTGGTCAAACGCTAGCCTATAATTTATATTAAAAAAAAACATTAATAAAAAATATGAATAATAATAATTAGATTATAAAAATACATTTTTCACTACAGAGTATCTTACAAAAAACAAACATTATAGTAAAAAATGTTTTTATAAAAACGGTAAACCACCGACCGCGAAGCAAGGCCCAAGCGATCGGTGGCTAGGGCTACAGAGAGAGGAACCTCCTGACTATGCGTGCCGTTAATACATTATAATACAGGCGACGTGGCAGACCGAAACGTAGATGGCAGGACGAGGTGGATACATTTCTAAAGGATTGGCTACTAATAGCTCAGGACCGTGCAGTCTGGAAAGAATGGGGGGGGGGAGGGGGGGGGGGGTATTTGCCCTGCAGTGGGACGCGAATGGCTGATAATCATAATACATTGTAAACATTACACACCCTAATCAGTAGAATAAATTGCAACTCGAAATATTAATACTAATATCTCTGTACACGTATTTCATGCAATAAAAATATTTTTGATATGACCAATTTTAATGAAATTTGATAAATGGATCCTTGATATATAAGCTCTTTTATTATCAAGCCACGCGTGCGAAGCTGCGGGAGCTAGTCACACTAATAATATAAATGTGAAAGTTTGGATATTTGTTTATTTATTGGTTTGTTTATTTGTTTGTTTGTTACTCAATCACGTTGTAACGGCTGAACCGATTCCGATGAAATTTGGTATACACGTTGATTATAACCTGGATTACCACATAGGTTCCCATTTGTCCCATAAACCACGTCTCATGGGATAAAAATGGGGTGTCAAGTCAAGTTGCAACAACGAGTTTAACTTTATTTCTAGGTTACCTAAACATTTCGTAGAGTAAAGCGTACGAAGTCGCGGGCAACAGGTAGTGGGAAATAAATTTCAATAGTAATATTTATTTTGCGTAATATTCCGACCTATCAAAGTTTCCGTGATTGAAAACATTAAACACAAGATCTCAACACTAACATACGTCACATTACATAAATGTCGTAAATGAGTACGTGTCATTTGCATTGTCAAGTTATCGTCACATTACGGTAATGTGAGATGACATATCACGTTTTAGGAGTCGACAGTTTGACATTACAAGTGGGAAATTACTGGAATTTCTCGACAGCTATTATTTTAAAGGACGGTATCTTGTATTCACACCCGAATCTATTTGTGTCCACTAAAATGTGCACTAATGTAATTTAAAATAAGTGTGTAAATATTAGAGGAAATAAAGACTATTTTTAACTACTCAAGTAGTCACATTTCGAATTGTCGAAAGGGCTGTTAAATATTGAAATGTTTTTACATTTGATCAACGCACTAAGTATAATAATATTTCGATAACAAAACTACCTCGTACTAAGACAACTGAAGTGATATAGATTTAAATTATTTGTTAGCGGCTCGTCCCGGCTTCGCACGGTTGGACATATATTTTTTAAACATTTTTAGGGCTAATTTTATTACACCTTGGGTTTATTAATAAATTAATTGTAACATTTAAGAATTTCAAGTAGGTATACAGTGTGTCACCGCATTCACGACATTAATTTACAACACATATGCAGAATTGTATTAACTGATTTAAGAGATTGGTTTAACACCGGTAGCTTGAATATTTACCAAGAAATTGATACATTTCCAATAAACAATTTTTAATATAAATTGGCGGCTTTGCGCCGATGCTGCTTAGTCAGTTTTACAGGTACATACTTACATGATGAATAAATATGATTCGTTTAAGTACCTATTTTATACAGGCTGTTACATTGATATTTTAGGACTGAATATTAAAAAAAAACATGGTAATAATTAAAGAAAAACTATTTTACAACATTACTAGCCATCAGCCCTACCCGTGATTTAAATTAATGTTGTAGATGCAGTGACACGCAGTATGTTAAATAATTATCCAAGAGTATGTTAATATAATACAGTTATACGAGTATAAAGATATTCGTTTATTAGAAGAAGGTCTCAAATTTATAGATTAAAGTGAATAAATACTGGTATTCCATTAGATATTGCCAATCATATATCAGTAATCGAATCCCACTAATCAGCATGAACAAACATGGAGTGGAATGACGGAGAACGAGAAATAAGAAACTTGATTCTATAGAAAACGTCGCCATATCGAGAATTAAAACCGCAGATACACGACACATGGCTTCCAGGAATTTGCCTTTATTGTGTACATTTTATGGAAATACAAGCTTCCACCCGCGGTTTTACTTGTGTAGTTTGTGATCAAACTACTTTTTACTACTTTTTCCTGCAGATGGAATAATCGTATGGCCCACTTAATGTTAAGTTCATGCACCTTAGAAACGTGCCCTACGATGCACTGCGTCCATCAGCTTAAGGCATACATATTTAAATCCCTATGTGCCTATAATTTCACCGGAAACCATACCCTTCATATCGAAACATAGCAATGCTGTTTGGCGGCAGAAATAGGTAAGGTTGCTCGGGTGAGCCCTATCACAAGAAACTACTATTCAAAACACAAGTCGAAAGACTAGAAACATAGTAACATTATTAAAGTTCTGTTTAAAAATTAAATAGTTCAGAGGGCTTAGCCAAGTTACAGTCGATTAGCGATGACGCTAGTCGATACGTCCGAAAATGTATGGGATTTGACACATGCTATAGAAATATTACGTCATTCAGCGACAACAAATGTATGTAGAAGTCGAATAGATTCGTGGCGAATGACATTTGGCTACGGGCCCAGTTTATTAAATATATCTTTATGTAACACTATAGATACATTATCTAAATCGTAACACTTACGTGTTCTTACACAAAACAACTTAACATACTAATACCATTTTATATACAGGGTGTTTGGTAATATACTGACGATATTCAAGCCACGGTTTCTCAAAACATAAAAAAAGACTTTTTGAAAAAAACTACTAGTTATATTATCAAATTTAAAATAAACGACTAAGTTTAGGTGATTAATTCGATATAAACTTACTGGCTACTCTTGCAATTGACATGAAAAATGAAGAGTCCTACCTAATCCACAAAAGCATAGATTTGCTACTAGTACCTAACTACTACCGTAGATCTAGGCAGGCATGTATTTTTGATCTCTTTCGGAAATGGCTGCGGGTTTTGGGTTAGAAAGGGACAACAAGAGATATCTCGAGATGTCACCAATACAGTATCTGTGGTTATATGGCAAGCACAAGATTAGTTTAATAAATTGTTTGTTTTTACATGCCAACATAAATTTCCCATTTCTATGATAAACATTTCACAAATGTATTTACGATGCTCATCAAAATAACCCCTTTCATTTCTGTGCGTATATCATCAAACACCCTATAATGAGCCGACAGAGTTACTATTGATTTTTTTTCTCTAAACTATCTCGTCCCACTGCTGGGCAAAAGTCTCCCCCAAGTCCCTCCAAGCATCCCTATCAGTCAATATCTCCCACCATCCTCTGTGGAAGGTATCGAGATCGTCCCGACGTCGCCTTCCGTCTTCAAGCGTCCAAGTTATTACAATATGGGTCCATTTCTCGGTGTGCATTTGGCCATAAAAATTGAATTGAAATTTAAATTTTACGTATGGTGTTACAGGCGTCACCAACAGATCCATACTAAATTTTTTTTTTATAAAATTCAATTCATATTCAGTTATAACGCTAAAGATGGCGTATTTGCGAGCTATTTTTAATCAGCACCAATTTGACTGCTGACTAAAACTAGGCCAAAAACACGCCATTATAGTGAAAAATACTTAATTTTAGAAATGTCACTTTAAATGTCATTCTAATTTGATATTTAGCGTAGACAAAAGAAGACCGTTCATATTTTACACAATTTTAGTTAGCGTAAACAACAGAATCGCTACCATTATCTATCTATCCAAGTTAAATCGTTTACTGAAGATGAAATTATTTACAGGGGACTATTCACTGGATATTCGAGAGGTGACCCTGGATGATGATGCTTTGTACCAGTGCCAAGTCAGTTCCGGCCCTCATGGTAAGTGGAAATGTTGTATGACCCGTTAACCTGCACATTTTTGGTCCTTCCTGAGATACTCAATACATTTATTGCTTTCACATGGTGACTAAGATGTTACAAGTATGTAGTAGGTAAATGAATGAATGAAAAATTATTTATTGCACAAAATAAAAATAATCTGTGCATAGGCGAACCTAATGCTAGATAGCATCTCTTCCAGTTAACCTTTGTGTAATGCGGACAAACAGTTATTATAGGTAGTGCATATTTGGTGGACGGAGAAGTTTAATTTAAATTCCAAGTCACATAGATATAAAAAAATAAATATAACTAATCCTAGACAATTACAAGGTGTTTCAATAAACCAACTTACGTAGATAGTTTCACATATGAACCCTAGCAGGGTATTGCAACGGGAAGGCAGACCATGTTTTCCTATCTAAATAGGTAGACATGCTGTTTAGACTTTACAATGATGGATAGATGCTATGACGGAGATACATCATTTGCTTTGAAGGAGCCCTTGGTAACCTCTTAGACTGTTCATAAAAAAATGTAAAAACCTTTAAATCGCCAAAAAAGTTAGCATGTTGTTAGAAGCGTATTTTCAGTACTCTTCACAAACAGATAATCCCGTGATAGAACATACAGATAGAACTACTACCTGTAACTGTGATATAAATACTACCTATACAAACAATGCGCCGGCGCATAATCTAAGATACAAACTTTCACATTTATAATATTAGTGTGATAGTGTGATTCCAAGTGAGCAACTTAACGTGAACCTCACAGCCTCAATTAAACTTTCACAAGCCGACTTTTCTCACAATAAAAAGGATCTCGTCTCGCATAGAAACAAGGCTTTATACGGGAGATTATTCCTTTGAGTCAACCGCGGCTTTGTACCGAGACAGGACGGCGTTATCCCGTAGGGTGAAGCTGTCAAGGATGCGAAAAGCGGACAAAATAAGTTTTGGATACGGTATTATGAACTGGGATTAGAATCTTTTTTTTTATTTTATTTATTACAAATAAGTAGGTACATTATAATTTTAATATTATACCCTCAAAAGCTGGCAAGGTTTGTCTGGGTACTAACACTCGTCGATATAATATGTAACTTTTATACATTAGCATTACACAAGAGAAGAGTACTAACTCCGACATAAGCAAGACAACATAGTACTCAATCCGCTTGTGACACCTGCTATGCGAATTAACACCTAATACACTACTAAATATATTATAAAGTTGTATGAATCGACAGTGGCTCATCACTATTGTTGTGAAGCTTACTTTTTTTAATGTCGTACATAACAAAACACGTACTATATTAGGAGAATTTCCATATATTTTTTCTATTGTTTCCTTTTTATATATATATATGTGTGTGGCGAATGAACAAATCATCTTCTTGCTATTATTGCTGTAGGGAATCATGAACTTTATTTTATTTTCTCTCTAAAAGAAATGCCATATCCAAAATACGTATATTTTAACATCCCAGACGCCATAAATGGCAATTCTCTTTATTTAGCCCCTTGCCATATTCACGGGCGGCAGATGAAAATAGCTGATTGAAGAGTGCTACACTAACATTGGATAGGGATAATATATTAGATTCGTCTTCAATTTGCTATACTATATCTACGCGAGATGTCTGTGGAATTTACTATCAACATTTTCATGAACGTTTAGCCCCACTTTTCATCTATTTTCAACATCACTCAGGGACTTGGACATTGTCGATACTTGACAAAAAATAGTGGCGCACTGACAGAAGTGAAAACTTAAACAATTACGAGATACTTATATACAGAGGTGTCGGTAACGGTAACGATTACAGTGTCGCGAGTTCAATGGCTTTTTCCGATCTCAAAAAATGCCCAACGCGCCTTAAGAAGTTTTCACTTCAAAATCTTGGTTGCAAGGTAGGGCAGTTGATTTTTTTGAAGTGAAAACTTATTTAGGCGCGTTGAGCATTTTTGAGATGGGAAAAAACCATTGAACTCGCCACACTGTTACCGACACCTGTCACTGACTTGACTACTGACATTGACTGTTACTGACAGCTCTGTATATAAGTTTCTAGTTTCTGTAGTGTAGTCTGCTTTTATTCAAGTTTTTATTTCTGTCGGCACCCCCGGAGTGCCACTTTTTTTTCTGTGTGTTTGTAATTTTTGTGTGTCATAATACTCATAATATTTTGTCTGTTGCGAATTGTAAATGTGTAATAATCTATGTATTGTAATGAAATTGTAATGTATCTATTTATGTGGCAAATAAATAATTGTCTTTGTCTTCAGATTATTTCCTTATCATATACTACGTGTCACCGCATTTACGACATTAATTTAAATCACAAGTGCCCAGGGCTGATGGCTAGTGTTGTTGTAAAATAGTTTTTTTTTTCAATTTCATTACAATGATTTCTTTCAATCTACTTTAATTTCAATTCATAAATTATCAATGAAACAACCTGTATAAAATAGGTAAATAAATCATATTCATTCATCATGTAAGTGGTGTTAAACTGACTAAGCGGTATCGGAGCAAAGGCGCCGCCAATTTACGTAAAAAATTGTTAACTGGAAATGTATCAATTACAGAATAAATATTCTACCTACCGGTATTAAACCAACCTCTAAAATCAGTTAATATGATTCTGCATATGTGTTTGAAATTAATGTCGTGAATGCGGTGACAGACTGTATTTAGGTAAGTCGTGGTGGCCAAGCCAAGTGACTTTCTATATGGACGTTGTGAATTCAAATCCCGGCCATTTACCAAAGCATTATTTATACTAGATTTATATGCGCATTATGTACTCATACGTTCAATGCGATTTAATATACCAAGCCACCAAAATAAAACAAAATGTCAATAACTTTTCACGAAGCGTATGAAAAACATCCGCAGTCCGACTACACCCACTGCTGGGTATAGGACTCCCCAAGTTTGTGCCATCCTAAAAAAAAGAAGAAAATATACATTATTTTCATTCTGAATAATTACACCCATTTTAGGTAGAAGATTTTCCCTTGAAATCAAATCGTGAACTAAAACACTTACATTTCTTTTTAGGTTTTCAAAAACCGGTCTATGCTCAGTTTTTTATCGTGTTTCATAATTTATTAGAAAAACAACTTTACTTAAATCAGGTCGCATAAAGTCACAGTATCTCAAAGCTCAAACATTGTAGGAGCTAAATCACTTTCTATATTTTTATTCAAACATACAGAAACAACATCTGTATCTTGACAAAGTGACATTTTGTTTTGCTACAAACATTTTTCTTGGCTTAAAAATATCTTGAGAAACTCTTTTGTCGCAAAATATCAGATATATTCTTCTAATATATAAAAATATCGTGTCACGGTTTTGGTGGTCGCACTCCTCCGAAGCGGGTTGACCGATTTTAATAAATTATTTCTTGTATGTTTGGTACGTACATACGTGTACATGTTTGGTGGTGTGTAAGAATAGATCGAAAAGTATTTTCACCCTCCTACCCCACTCCCGATTTTTTAATCGTTATCTCTTATCTACGTTTCTCCAAATCAACTTGGGCAAATCGGCGTTGTATGTATGTATGTATGTATGTATGTATTTATTTTGTATGAACAATATCCATATAATTTAACCGTCGTTCATTGACATGAAGTGTCGCACCACTTTGACAAGAGTGTTTTGCATAGGTTTTATCCCGAAGTTCCCACGGGAACGGGAAATTTCAACCGTGCGAAGCCGCGGGCGGGTCAGCTAGTAATCTATGTACATTAAAATAATATATTCTATACTAGTTTCCGCTCGCGGCTTCGAGCCCGTGGTTTAATAATGAATAGTAGCCAGGTTTTAATAAATTTATCGGTAAAAATGTACCAAATTTCATGGAAATCGGTTCAGCTACAAAGTACAAAGTGAATGCGTAACAAACAAAAAAAAATCACTTTCACATTCCCAGTGGTGATCACTGATAAAATTTCCAGTTGTCACCACCATAAATAATGCTGGACATTTCACACAGCGCTAACTAGTCCCCATTATTATATTCTATATATTCAATAAATGAACAAAACTTATTAACAAAGTTACGTTGAGTGTCTATAATGAAATTTAATTGATTATTTACTTTTAAAAAGCTAAAAGAGCAAACCTACCTTTTAAGCAAAAGTTCGATAGAAAACTTCAGCAATGGAGATTAAAGTTGCCAATAAAGTTCCGGGGGAGTTCTTATCGCGGTAATTTGCGAAAGCGAGGTGAAAAACGCTCTGTCTCGATATAGAGCTGCGCATTTCGACGACAATTGAACCGGGACATGAAACTTACTGGAAAGAACATAAATTGCTTTACTTCTTCTACTTCTTCTCTCGTGTCCATATCTCAAGACTAGAGCCAGTTTGAGCAGTACGTCGCCACGTTCATGGCAGCGTCAGAGAAGATCATTAATTTCCCTATCGTGCAAGTGATAGGGCAGGATGGCCATGTAAGGACGTGTGCCATTGTTTGGAGCTGGGCACCACATTTGCATTGCGTCGCCGATTTGTCAATAATACCCCATTTACTAAGATTACACCTGGGTCCTCCACACTGACCAAGGTGTAACATAGCCAGTTGGGGGGGGGGGGGGGCTTTACTTAATTGCTTGACTTGTATTCTAGAGCTACTCAAGCATGAATCGAAACTCACATTGATTTATGACAGGTCCCAATAGAAAAACTGTTAAAAATCTAAGCTTTTGAGATTAGTTCTGGCTAACGGGTCTAAGGCTCAATTCACACCGAGATGGCAGCAGCCAGAGGTAAAAGCATATTGAATTTAACAAGCCGAAATTTTTAATGAGATAAAGGATGGCAGGACAGGTAGTCAGACTAGTTGAAGAATCAGTCAATCAATTGTATCAAGTCAAGGCGCCTAGTTCGGCACGAAGAAATGTTACCAAGAGCAGCGCGGTAGGGCCCGCCCGCGGCGCCGCGATCTGCCGCGCGACCCGCTTTAGCGATACTTTGAATTATAGTAGGTAATAAAGATGAAAACCTCTGACCAGCAGTGGGACAACATAGATTAATAACACAAAACATCACTCAAATTTGACGGCCTCCGTGGCGCAGTGGGCGTATAGCCGGCTGAGATGCAGGAGGTACAAATGTTTGCATGATCTACAGATATTTGTTCCGTGTCTGGGTGTTTTTATTTATATTATAAGTATGTTCTTTATATTACAAAAAAGTATATAAGTATTCTACCAGTTATCTGGTTCCCATAATACAAGCTCTGCTTAGTTTGACGCTGGATAGCGCTATGTGAAATGTCCAGCAATATTTATTTATGTATATTTTTTATTTATTTATTTAAAATAAAGATACAGCTTGGGATCCCAATTTAGATCTAATTGTGCATGACAATGCAAAGCTTCAAGTATCTGAAAGTTAATTCTGCTTCTAGATGATACGACTAACAGCTGCATCATCAAGATAAATAACAAGAATCGTACATTTCCGTCGAATAAATGATTTCTTTTCCAGTGAAAGGGACGTCTCAAACAAATTACTTGTGAATAATGCAAAATGTTCTCTTTGACGTTATCTCGTGGTATGGGACACTGAGATTCCCCCTTGTCATTCCCGTTACGTTTGCAAGGCTTCGGCAATTCCCTTGGCTTCTTTGCCCCTTGGCAAAAGTTAGGGAATCTGATATGATTGAATATTTAAGTTTAAAATTTTGAATTTTTGAAGAAGGAAGACTTATGAATAACCACACTTATTTTTTTTTAATGTGATCACGCACTTGAAAGGGCTGTGAAGGACGACCTGATAAAGGTTACTGGGAGTCGTTGAGTGCAGACCCCACAAGATAGTATGCTCCGGAAATCTATGGGGAGGCCTATGATCAGCAGTGGAAGTCTTATGGCCAATATTATGATGATGATGATGAAGTATGACAACTACTTTGAGAAGTTAAATATGCATTCGCCCCTCCTTTCCCCTATAAACTTTGATTATGGCAAATCTCACACTTCTCCGTGCGCGCAATATGCTTAAAAAGGAGTACAGTGTTTTTTCTTTACGTATTTATATATAGGTATAAATAGAATTCTAATCTTTTCCCACCTCGAATCGTATGAGTAAGAAATAACGCGGCGAACACATGTCATGTTATATAGAGAATACTTAACGATGTATTTTTCTAAATTAGTCGCAACCGCGGTCTCCTTTGTCGCGTAATTAAGGGCAGAATTAGGGTTGTCCCACAAATTGTTGCTCGGCTTTTAATTTGTTTGTTTGAAGTTGGAAATTAGGACCGATTGTATTGAGAAAAAAATTATAAATAGTCTTAAAAATTAATAGTCTTCGTAAAAAAACTGCTGGAACTTTTGTTTTTGTGCATACTATTATTATGTACCTAAGTTTAATACACAATAACAAAGAAATACACAAAAATGGACGGTCTTATTGCTAATAGCGATCTTTACTAGATTACCTTTGAATGTTTGCAGATTTTACATGAAAGTAAAATTTGTTTGTCTGAGCAGTCGTCAGCCCCGACGTTAAAGTTGATAAATATAGACTGCCTATCCGAATCTGTATTAATATTATAAACTAGCTTCCGCCAACGGCTTCGCATGCATTGTTTGTCACCAAAAGTAGCCTATATGTTAATCCAGGATATAATCTACATACATACCAAATTTCATCGAAATCGGTTCAGGCGTTACGAAATGATAGAGTAACAAATATTCACACATACTTCCATACAAACTTTTGCGTTATATAACTAACTATATTACATACTCGTATTAGTGGGTTTCGAAAGTAACTCTGTCTCCTCTGTCTTCTGTCTGTTTGTTACGTTTTCACGAATAAATGGCTTGACCGATTTCGATGAAATTTGGTATATAGATAAATTATAACCAGGATTAGGACATACGATACTTTTTACTTGACTGCACAGACAAAAGGTAATGTTTTTATGGACAAACCACGCGTCAGCTAGTGTTTAAATATTTAAAATGCATTTGGTTATTTAGTGTTAGAAGTTTTTTTATAGCTCCAAGAAACCATAGACCTATTTGATATTAATTACAACTTGATACCTTCACCCATTCCTGAGAAAAAGGGTCTTGACAGACAGACGGACCACAACTGTATTAGATTTATACTACCTAATGTTACACAAGTTAAAGCAGATATAAAAATCAAAGACGAGGAGTTGGCTCTTGTGGACACCACCGTATTCTTAGGTATAACCCTAGATAATAAGCTTAAATGGGGCCCTCACATTGATGGGTTGTCGAAGAAACTTATTTCTGCGGCATACGCAGTCAAAAAGATCCGTCTTTTTACAGACGTAGCCACAGCTAGACTAGTTTACTTCAGCTACTTCCACAGCATTATGTCATACGGTATACGGCTGTGGGGGAGTGCTGCAGATATAAACACCGTTTTTGTGCTGCAGAAGAGGGCTGTTCGTGCAATTTATAATATGGGCCCCAGAGAATCATTACGCAATAAGTTTAAAGAAATAAATATTATGACATTCCCTTGTCAATACATCTATGAAAATCTAATGTATGTTCACAAAAATATTAATTTGTTTAAGAAAAATAGCGATAATCATAATTTTAATACTAGAAATAAAGATAAACTCGCTGTTGCCACTTGTAGACTCCATAAAGTTAGTAAATCGTTTAAAGGGCAAGGTGTACGCTTTATAACAAACTCCCAAGGGATGTACAAAAATTGACAATTAACAAATTTAAAAACGTAATTAAACAAAATCTTTATAAAAGAGCCTACTATGAAATATCGGATTATTTAGATGATAGAGAAGCTTGGGATTGAAACTGCTCCAACTCGTTAAAAATATTACAATTTAGACGTAATTTCTTTTCTGTATTATGTATTGTAAAAGGATCATTAAAAAAACAACCAGCCTTGTTTTCTTGCCTGGCTTGGTCGCGAAGGAACAGGAAGTAAAATTGACGTTTCAAAGTGATCCTTGTGATTTAAATGAATAATAATATTTGACTTTGAGTTATAATCTACGTACATACCAAATTTCATCGAAATCGGTTTAGCCGTTACGACGTGATTGAGTAACAAACAAACAGACATCCAAACTTTCGCATTTATATTAGTTTGATTAAAATATCAGACTTCCATAATTAACATTCAGTAAACATTTATCATACAATCAAAACTCGAACTAAAGTCTAATGAAACTTGAAACTATTTTTCAAAACAAACTTCAACGCGATTGGTTTAGCATACACAAACTTCCAAACTTTCTCGGATAAAAGCTGAAAGGTAATTTATTATAAGACCAATTTAACTTTAATTGAGTTTACATAAAAACTTTTCAAGTTTGTTTAATTATTGTGATTTGATAGTTTTCGAGTTGTTTATTTTAGATAGGAGAAAACCTGATACCTAAATATTTTTAGATGGATGTTTGAATTGTCAGAAAACCAGCGCTGCATCGTATCCGCCGTGGTACGAAACAGCTTATGCTGAAACCATTTTGTCCCCACACAACACTATCACTACACCTATCACAATAAATAAAATAAATATTGCTGGAGATTTCACACAGCGCTATCTAGTCACAAAATAAGCAGAGCTTGTACTATGGGAACCAGATAACTGATAGTAACTTATAATAAATAGGAACACATCCAGACCAAGAACCAGATCCAGAGAATCAAACCCGCTCCTGCGTCTCAGTCGGCTATTCGCCCACTGCGCCACCGAGGTCATCATTATCTGGGTGAAGTTTATCGTTTACTTTGTTTTTATTGTTACGTAGTTTTATTATTTATGTATTTACTTTCAGTTTTTTAATTTTGGTGTTATTATTTTTGATTTTATTAAAATTACTAAACAAAAATATAAAGAATCTTTGAAAATTTGGTATTCTGTGGCTCAATTTACCCACCACAAAAAAGTAAAACACCTGTTGTCTTGAACTCCTGTTTTTTAACTAAACTAAAATTATAAAGGAACATTAATGGCTAAATACATTTAAAAACCTGCAATGGTATATATTAAAAAATGAAATAATCGAGAGTACCTACTTTTTAATGAAAAAATTTAAGATTGTTAAAATGTATATTTCAGATTACGTGTTAGTAAAATCAAGTTGAGTTTGAGGATTTTACACTCTTTGTCGGCAATAAGTTGCTCTGTGGGAGTATTTTTCTTGTTAGGCAACTCGGTTGCCCACAAAGAACATATTTTCCGCTATCGCAACTAAACTTCGCTAATAGTTGTCCTAATACAAATAAAACAATGCGCGGCAGCCCTAACGTCCCGTCTATCAACCGAAAGTCACCCACATTATACCACACATGCAAGCGCTCACAAAAACAACTGCTATTTAGGGATGAACCATATTCTCACTGTAGACTGTACAGTACTTATTTATAACCGGTTTAAAGGATTGATTAAGAAAAATAAATGTTTAGTAGACTGTCGTCACTTATTTCAATCATTGATCGAGCGAAGCGAGATCTCTAAATCAACTTGGGCAAATCGGCGTTGTATGTAGTATATATGTTTGTTTGTCTGAGGATAACTTTCGAAGCATTTATCCGATCATCGTAAAATTTGATACATAGATAGGCAGTGATGGCACAATTTTAATGTGACTAAATGAGCTAAAAATGTGGGGGGGGGGGGGGGGGGTTGGTGAGATATTGGGGTTCAAGAGGGGTAAAAAAAATGAAAATGAGTCTATTAGGTCAAGTGGGACGTCAAATGAAAGGTCTTCATTATTAGTACATTTAGACTCCGTTTATATTTTTAGTAGTCTTTATAGTTTTTGAGTTATTAGACATAATACATACTGAACTTTGAAAAATTCACAGGGTACACCAGTGACCCCACAGTGATGTAAGTTGGTATGCGTGTAGCTTAAGTGTCACTAATATAGGTAAAAGTCTGAAATCCAGAATAACTGCAACTTGTACCCCAAAAAAGAGTAACCAACTCACATGAACTCCTGTAATTTAAATGAAACTGTAGGTCAAGTAAGTTGGTTATTTATTTCGTGGCACTATTTTGATAGTCAAAGATTACAAATAATATTTTTTTATTTTAACCGGAGCCTCGCGAGATCTCAGTTCGGGGCGAATCACTACTTATTATAAATACGGGATTTATCACGTGCCGGTTTATTGGTGTTTCGACCGACAATGTTTCGGTTCAATTCGTGAACCGAATCAGGGTAAGTGCGATCCGCTCCGGCGAGGCGAAACCCGGTGCGACGAATTTCACTGATAAAACGGTAAGTACTTGATAAATCCGTATTTATAATAATATTCACAAATTGTATTTATCTTTTACGGTAACAAACTAAAATAAAATCATTTTAAATCAGTTGAAATGTCTCAGATTTTATGGAGACATCGTATAAGTAGCAAAACCAGTTCCACTTAATCGAATACTAACCATAATCATTAGGCTATGATCTCAATCCAAATGTTGTCTAAAAGAGCTCGCTTTGCTTAGCGGTAAGGCCGCCCATTATGCTTTTATTATCACACTATTATTATAAGTGCGAAAGTTTGGATGTTTTTTTAGTTATTTACTAGCTTCCGCCCGCGGCTTCGCACGCGTGGTGTATATATAAACAAACAATAAAAAATAAACATCCAAACTTTCGCATTTATAATACTAGTGTGATTTGTTTGTCTGTTACTCAATCACGTCGTAACGGCTTAACCGATTTCGATGCAATTTAGTATATACGCAGATTATACCCTCTATTAACACATCTGCTACTTTTTATATAATAAATCAGGTCCCATGTAATAACAATGGGGTGTCAAGTCAAGTTGCAACAGCGAGTTTAGCTTTATTTCTAGGTTAGCTACACATTTTAGTAGGGTAACGCGTACGAAGTCGCGGGCAACAGCTAGTATTCTATATATTCAATAGATGAACAAAACCTATTAACAAAGTTACGTTGAGTGTCTATAATGAAATTTAATTGATTATTTACTTTTAAAAAGCTAAAAGAGCAAACCTACCTTTTAAGCGAAAGTTCAATAGAAAACTTCAGCTAATAAAGTTCGGGGGAGACGCGAAGTCGAGTCCGAAGTCGCGGGCAACAGCTAGTTAAGGTCTTAACAGCCGCCTTAAGCGTCTTGCTCTCCGTTTACTTTGTCCCAGACACAGAACAGCTGCATTTCGTGGCAGCTTCAGATATGCTGCCACGAAATGTTGGAACAATCTGCCTCCTCCTATAGGAACTCTAATACTGTTTGGTCTTTCAAAAGGTACTTGTTGAGTTTTCAAAAGTTTTCACACATAGGTGGTTGTTCTGGGTCTGGTTTCTAGCAATATAATTCTAATTATTTAATTTTCAAAGCTCTTTTTATTATGCCTGTTAACTTTTTATGATTAAGTATTTTCATGTTTTGTATGTTTAAATAGTTCGTAAGTAGGTACCTATACGAGTACGAAAGTTTATATCTACTAGTAATATGTATCGGTAGGTAATTGTAAACACAGTTGCTGCCCTGCACACACGGCAATGGCACCACGGAAGACCAGCGCTATAGTAGTATAAATATGCTACTATAGCACAATGCTGAGTGGTGACCGTTTTTGCTCACAAATTTGCTCATTAATTTATACCCATTTGTCTAAGCTGTAATGTACACTTGTGATGCAAAATAAACGTTTTTCTATTCTATAACATAATAAAAAAATCATTCATTCATTAATCTTATTCAGTATGGAACTAAAACATTTACATTAATACCAGTTAAGTACTTTAGTATTCCAATCTCTCATAAATTTTATTACTATAAAACTATCTAATTCATAGAAAACTAACCTTAAACCCCATCAACTTCAATCACTCAACGTCAGGCAAAAACTTTATCGCAACCAAAATTTGCGGCATTATTTTAAATGATCAGCGCTCTCGTAAAATTTTGTTTATGTTTTTTTACCCCCCCCCCCCTCTCCTACAAAAATCCTCTGCATCCAACGGTTGTCTGGAAGAAAACGCTTCTATATATATATATATATAGCGATAAGACCGCCCATTGTATTGTATTGTTGCTCTGTGAATTTTTACATTTATGTTTGTTTTTTGGTTTACAATAAAGCATTTTCATTCGTTCATTTAAAAACAGAGAGATAGTGTTTTATGAATGCACAAAAAGTCTCTCATAAAGTGTTCCCCAAAACGAGAACCGGCTCTCACCAAATGTGGCCGCTAAAGAAAACTCCACTTTCGCCAGCCAAAGGCAAACAGACCCGCAAATTGTTCGACCGCAACAGCTTTGTCCGTGGATGGGTTTAGGTCCAAGTGATGTACTGTTCGATGAATTATAAGAAGACAGCACCGGACGATGATTGTTCTCAAGGCGGCAGTTCTTTTCGACTTGTCTTTAGACAGATAACCTTAGACTTTAGACCTAGAAGACATTAGACAAGCCCAGTGTTTATCCCTGAATTAGACTTCTCTTTCAATATGGGGTAGAGGCTTGGCCGCTGAAAAAGACAGATCAAAGGTTTCTAAAAATCAATCGATTTACAGACAGTTCAGTAGAAAAATTGACCATCAACATCATCGTTTTAGTTAGGAACAACCATTTTGTTTTAAATATCTGTTAATTTGCCTACCTATCTATGAATTTTGTTTTTAGTATTTCGTTATGACATTCATTATTAATAACTAGTGGCCCGTCCCGGCTTCGCACGGGTGGAAATTTATTTTTTAATCATTTTGCCGTGAAAACTGCTTTAAGCGCGTTGAGCTTTTTTGAGATAGAAAAAAAACATTGTACTCGTGACACTGTTACCGTTACCAACACCTCTATATATAAGTATCTGTAGTGTAGTCTGCTTTTATTCAAGTTTTATTTCTGTGGACACACCCGAAATGCCACTTTTTTTATTGCAATTTTTTTACACCTTGGGTTACATTTTGATGTTTTAGTAGAAATCCCTAATTTTTTCTAGTAATAAATATAACTTATGTTACTCAGGGATAATGTAGCATTCTATTGGTGAAAGAATTTTAGAAATCGGATCAGTAGTTTTTGAGTTTATTTGTTACAAACATACAAATACAAATCTTTCCTCTTTATAATATTAGTATTTGTAGATTAGTACTCGCATTGGTATAGATTATATATCGTATGTATATATAGTATCGTATATATATGCTATCGTTGTAATTTTTAGTTATTTTACTTATATTTCATTATTACATATACATATATTATATATCAATTTAAAACTGGCATGCGTGTAACAACCAATGTTTTAATTAAGGGGAAATAAATAAATCTGATATCATCAACTTTGTCATCCACAACCACTCCTGACTACACCCAGTGCTGAGGCCTCCCATTACATATTTCATTTCCAAGTCCTGATCCCAGCCTCATCCAAGTTCAACGATGCTTGCTACATCATCTGCCCATCTCGTTGCTCGACGGCCAACGTTCGTGGTCAAAATGGCCAAAAAAAACAGTAGCACTCCGGGAGTGCCAACAGAAGTAAAAACTTGAACAAAAGCAGACACAGAGGTGTCGGTAATGGTGTTACCATTACACACGTCGCGAGTGCAATGGTTTTTTCCCATCTCAAAAATGTCCAACGCGCCTAAACAAGTTATCACTTCAAAAATATTGCTGGACATTTAACAGAGCGCTATCTAACCTCAAACTAAGCAGTGCTTGTACTATGGAAATCAGGTAACTGATAAAATACTTATACATTTTTTTTCTAAATACCTACATACTTATAAAAAACATCCAGATGCTGAACGATGATCTGTAGATCATGCAAAAATTTGTTCCACGGCGAGAATAGAACCCTCCTGCGGCACAGAAGTCGTCAAAAAGAAAGAAAAGAAGCAAAATGCCTCATTTCTCTGTAACTTGCGCCAGAAACTCGACAGAGCCGAATTTAAACAGCCACCCTGGTGAGTTAAACGACGTAAAGTTGGGCCATTCTGTACTAGTGATACAACAATTGTGCTTGTTTAGTAGTTCCTTTGTTTTGAAGCCACCGTTAATTCAGTATTGTTCTTTTTGAGACAACCATGTGCCACTTTGTTGTTAAATTGCCTTTGCAGTACGGAGAGTGGAAAGTTAAACCAGACAATTTTGTGACAATTTTTCTCGTCAGCATATTATTTATTTGAAGTCCTATAATAAACCGAAACGTCCGATGATAAAACTTTTGAAATATCGGGAGACGAAAACTGACAATCATGGTAAATATCCTGTTTTTAGTTATAATAATACATTGATGGACTAGCAGAGTGGAGGCCGAGAACTGGGCATCCAAATAGAGGACATCCACCAGCAAGATGGGTCGGCGACATCAATAAGACTGTGGGTCGTACGTGGTTCAGACTGGCACAGGATCGGGAAGAATTGCAGAAACAAAGACAGGCCTATGCCCAGCAGTGGGTTGACACGCGCTGATAATGATGATGATGATGAATACATAGATGAGTTATTATATACTTCATCAGGTCGAATATTTAATCATCATTTTATATTTTGATTTATGGTTTTTACACAAATATCTACTAGTACGGTGAAAATCAAAATCTAGCGAACTTCCCATCAAATTTTGTACCTAGATTTCCAAAAATAAATATTACATAATTTAACGGGTATGCACAATTTCAACGGAATTGTATATCTAGGCAGTCCCAGGCTCTATGGATACTCAAATTTTACACAAAAAAAAAATATTTATCTACCTGAAAGATTCGTAGATCATTTTAGAAAGATCATTGGGCGGTTTTGACCCACTTTTTTTTTTCGCGCACAGTGTTCAAATCACTTTTAAAGTAAAGTATTCAATTCCACTTTTCTAAATATGTAAATTTTTTTTATGTATCTGCTGGAGGAAAAATGTTATGTAACAGTATGTATGTGAGTCTAACTATAATTCTATTAGACTAAAAACTAAAGATTTTACTGTCAGCATTGTGAAAATGTATGTACAAGCATAAGAAAAATGTTTGTATCGCATAACAGATTGTATGTCTCTCTCGCTCGCACTTTCGACAGGTAGAAAATAACAGTAAGGTATCGAAGTGCGCGTGCGACGCGCCGCCTGCGCCCCACCCGCTCTGACCGCCCCGCAGTCGTACGTCATCCTTCGTTTCGATCTGTGCGTTTAAACTCGTGTTTCCGATTTTTGCATTTTATTGATTACTTGAGCGTGTTTTATGGACCCCTGATTTTGCTTGACGATTGGTTTACATTAACATGGAAAGACAAAATAGTTGCGTGTCGTGTAATCGATCTGTTTTACGTCGACGAAAACACATATTGACAGTTCTCTTTTTGGAAAGACAAAGGGATCTTGTAGATTTATTATTGCAAGAAATAATACCACGTGAGGTAAGTACACTACACTATCATCGTATGTGTATGACTCGTCGCGTGCTCTTGATTGTACAAATGTTGCTTTGCTCAATGTAATGGCTCATTTTACTTCTTGATAAATGGAGGAATATATATATTTTTTTTTCAATTGTTTCAGATTACTTTTAATGGCTCACGGGCCATGTGCCATGCTTGTTGGTCAAGGTTAGATCGTCGTTTACGGAATCAACCCGTACAAAATGAACAAGTACAAAATATACCAATACAAGATCAGCCAGTTGAAGAGCAACCAGTGCAAGATCAAGTACAATTGCAGCCTAGTTTTGTTACGCCTAGAGGATATAAGCGAGCATCGAATACAGCGAGACATTGTATTTTTACAAACTGTAGAAATCTAGTGGCCCATAATGTTCCACTATATGCTAAGTTCCAACTCTTACACAATCACAATTTTTATATACCAGAATTAGCTCGGGTTTGCAATGCTCATTTTATGAGGAATGATTGGGTAGACTTGCTCAACACTACATCCCACGAAAACTTTGACAGTACTCATGTTGTTGGTATGATGAATTTATATAAATGGGGTATCGAACAAAGAAGCAACCTTGATTTCGAAAATATTGAAGAAATAGAGGACAATGAATTTCACTTTAGGACGGGACTAACAAAATATCAATTTAATGTTATTTTGAACCAAACGCCTTCACTGGGTGATCGATCAGTTCATCCTGCCACAGTTCTTGGAATTTTTTTAACAAAAATAAGAACCGGTGAACCAGATGAGCGATTAGCCACTAAATTCAATATGTCGAGGAGAACCCTAGAAAGGAAGTTGGCGATAGCAAGAGAATGCTTAAGTAATGATTTTGTTCCACAGCATTTGGGCTTAAATCATATTACTAGGGAAGATGTGGTGGCCAAGAATCTTGCAATTCCAAGCCATTTTTTTGGTGGTAACTATAATGAACCGGCGGCCATTCTCGTATGTGATGGAACATATATTTATCTACAAAAGAGTTCGAATTTCCTTTTCCAGCGCAAAACTTACAGTCTTCATAAGTTTCGGAACTTAGTAAAACCCTTCCTTATAGTATGTACCGACGGCTACATAGTAGATGTTACGGGGCCTTACACTGCGACTACTTCGGACGCAAGCATTATGCGTGACCTGATGCAAGAAGATTCTCCGATTCATGGGTTCTTGAGAGTTAATGATGTTTTTATATTGGATCGTGGATTTCGGGATTCGATTGATAAAATTGAGGAATGCGGGTATAATCCTCACATGCCGCCTACAAGAGTAAGAGGAGAACAACTGACGACACTAGATGCTAATAAATCTAGATTAATAACAATGATCCGGTGGGTAGTGGAAACCATTAACGGCAGATTCAAGAAAGATTTTAAAATCTTCCGCCATGTATATGTACCTATACGAGTCCGAAAGTTTATATCTACTAGTAATATGTATCGATAGGTAATTGTAAACACAGTTGCTGCCCTGCACACACGGCAATGGCACCACGGAAGACCAGCGCTATAGTAGTATAAATATGCTACTATAGCACAATGCTGAGTGGTGACCGTTTTTGCCCACGCTCATTATTTTAAACCCATTTGTCTAAGCTGTAATGTACACTTGTGATGCAAAATAAACGTTTTTCTATTCTATTCTATTCTATAGAAGTTGTCTGCACGTTATCCCCATAAAGGCCTTAGAGCCTTCTGGATCTAAACACGACGTAAAAAAGGTTAAACGGCTACATTCAAAAGTTTCGTCTGATTATGTGGGCTGGGGAAAGGACGGAGCAGGATTTGGTTGCAACTTACACATAATTGGTGGGTATTTTTTAGTTTTATACGAAATTACACGTAACTGTGGGTGGGTAAGTTTCGTACGAAACAAAATTTTGGGTTATCCGAGTTTCGCATTTATATTTAACTTTTAGACTTATTTATTGAGACTTTCCAAGACGTAATAAGTAAAAAATACCGGTCAAGTACATACTGAGACTCCTGCAATAAGTGTTCCGTACCTACCGTATTTTATGTTTAAATTAGCAGCGTCATCAAGTTGACTTAGAAACCAAGTAAAATTTTAAGGCAGATCTCTAAAGCTGTCGCACGCCATATGTCGGTTAAGCTCGAATACACATTCAAAGTCAAAGTCAAACTAAAAATCTTTTGTTCATTAAAATCACAAGGATCACTTTGCAACGTCAATTTTACCGCCTGTTCCTTCGCGACCAAGTCAGGAAAGAAAGGCAAGAAACAAGGCTGGTTTTTCTTTTTAATGATCCTATTAGAATACATAACAATAAAGAAAATAATCAATTTTTGTACATTCCTTGGGAGTTTGTTATAAAAACGTACACCTTGCACTTTAAACGATTTACTAAATTTATGGAGTCTACAAGTGGCAACAGCGAGTTTATCTTTATTTCTAGTATTAAAATTATGATTATCGCAATTTTTCATAAACAAATTAATATTTTTGTGAACATACATTAGATTTTCATAGATGTATTGATTGAATTTATTTCTTTAAACTCGGCGTAATGATTCTCTGGGGCCCATATTATAAATTGCACAAACATCCCTCTTCTTCTTCAAAGATCACAGCAACGTACTTCGGCTGTCGTTATTTCCAACTCATGAACTCTGTGTCATCCTCGTAGTTCGATTAATTCTTTTAAAATCCACGCTGTCGTTTGGGCGTTACAAGTTAATAAAGTGTGTTAAATGAATATAACTTTTTACATACGTACGATATGTAAAAACTTTGTTTCAGCAGTTAGGCAAGGAGGCGTATTTAAACATATTAAACATAAGTTAAAATAATTGCATAAACCTCAAACAATTATGCAGCCATCTAGGCGCTAACCATAACCTTATACCAGATGTTTTCAACGGACATGCTTTTAGTTCAAATTTAGCACTAAAATCGCACTAAAATTTAATTATACTTCAGTTAGTTTGCTGCACGTAAAATATTAGGGTTTCCGCGGTTCCGGAACGAGGTCAACATGAGAGTGGTAAAAAGCAAGCTTTATGAGTCTCCTGAAGTAAATCTTAAATTCCGTAGCTTTGAAACCTCAAATTATATCTGTTAAAAGGAAACGCGGGCCGCAAGAAATTTAAAAATAGGTTTTTAAACGTCTATTGCTGTCGCGCAGAAAACTGCAGTTTTGACTGATTACCTACACCTATTTGAAATAGACGAAATCACTAATTCGTGTTCCCCTGTTTTCTCGTCTCTTCAAGAATAGATATAAGAAGGATCTGTTTGTTTTCCTTTTATTTTATACTAGCTGACCCGCCCGCGGCTTCGTACGCGTGGTTTGTCAATAAAACATTACCCTCCTTCTGTGCAGTTGCGTAAAGTGTATCCTATGTCTCAAGTCTATTCATAATCTATCTAGGTATATAGGTACCAAATTTCATCAAAATCGGTCGAACCGTTAAGTCATGAAAAGGTAACAAACAGAAAGAGAAACAGAGCTACTTTCAAATCGGTACGAGTATGTACGTAGATTATAACCTGGATTAACACATAGGCTACTTTTTGTTGACAAACAACGCATACGAAGCCGCTGGCGGAAGCTAATTAAACATATTTGCCTTCCTCTTGAATCACTCTGTCTATTGCTGAAAGCTGCATTAAAATCCGTTGAGTAGTTTAAACGATCTTAGGTAACAGACAGCGGAAGCAACTTCATTTTTTAATGTGTAAAGATATTCTTTAAATTTGTTTGCTGGGCGTCTAATAAAGGAAGTAAAACTGAGCTTATTTTGGGTTACTAAATCTTATAATAATTACAAATAAATATTAAATAAATAAATATTGCTGGACAAATGGAAATGTCAAAAAGTAAGCAGAGCTATGGGAACCAGATAACTGATAGAATACTTATATACTTTTTTTTGTTAGTACCTACTTATAATATATAGAAAAACACCCAGACACGAAACAAATACCTGTAAATCATCCAAACATTTGTTCCGTGGCGGGAATCGAACCCGCTACCTCCTTCATCTCAGCCGGCTTTACGCCCACTGCGCCGCGGAGTTGTCTGTGTGAATTCCAAACTTCTAGAACCCAATCTAGAGGAGCCACACAAAAGGTCTCGGAAAAAAATCTTGGCAGGGACAGGGACAACATTCCAAATAGACGTCATCATCATCATCATATCAGCCGCAGAAAGTCCACTACTGAACATAGGAACATCTATGGGATTCATAGATTTCATAGATTTTAGGCCCCATAGATTTCCAGAGAGATCGATCTTGTGCGGCTTGCACCTACATTTTATTTTATTTTATTTTATTTTATTCGGAAAACAAACAGTACTTATTTCTAACAAGAACAACTTTAAAAACGTCTTATTACCATTTACATGTTTTCGCATATAATATTAAAGTGAGCTTGTTTGTTTAATTAACATTTACAAAATTAAAAGCAAGGTAAAAAAATAATATATAAGTAAAAATATGAAAGTTTCGATGAAAGTAAAAGTGATAACTAACAGTTATTGAACCAATTCAAACCAGTGTTCCAAAAGAACACGCTTAAATTTTGAGGGATTTAAGTTAAATAAATCGAACTCAGGAAAGTCAACCAGTTTATTATAATAATTAGCAGATCTGATAAAGAAGGAGTTTTGCCGATAGTTTGTCCTACAGTGAGGAACATAAAGAGAAAGAAAAGGTATCCTTACGATTCTTTTAGGGACTCGTAGCCGTATCAAGTAAAGAAGTTGAGGGGAGTCAATGAGAGACTGTGCAATTTTTACCAACATGGAAATGTCCAATATCTTTCTTCTTTCCTGGAGTGGAATCATATGGTGCCTTTTGCATCTCGTCTCATAATTTTTGTCATATGTATTACACTTGTACTGAACAAATCTCATAAACCTACGCTGTAAGGATTCTAGTCGATTTATGTAAAATCATACTGCGGATTCCAAATTTGTGAACCGTATTCAAGACACATGGTAGACATACCTCCCATACGCACAAAGCGGTACTCGCGCACCTTTATTATGCGCACCGCCAAGGAGTGGAACGCCTTGCCTGAGTCTGTGTTTCCTGATAACTACAACCTAGGGATCTTCAAGTCACGAGTGAATAGGTTTCTTCTAGGCAAGCGTGTACCATCGTATACTGCATCATCGCTTACCATCAGGCGAGATAGTGGTCAAACGCTAGCCTATAATTTATAAAAAAAAAAAACCTAACATCTAAGTGTTAGGAGGAAATTCCTTTGATATCTCAGGGTGCGTGCCCAAGGTCCGCCTTTCAGCAGTGGATCCTGTGGCTCATACTCTGGGTATGATTAGCTCTGAGTCTCTTTCGTACTCTATTTAAGGTTTAGGAGGGGACAGTAGATAGATAGAAAGATAATTCCTTTATTGCACACCAGTAAATACAAACATATAAAAGAAAATACTCTCTTAAATAATAGCTACAAGGGGCGGCCTTATCGCTAAAAGCGATCTCTTCTAGGCAACCTTTGGATGGACAGGATCTATGTGAACAAATAAGGTCAGCGGCGTAAATCCGATATTATTAGTACACGTATATTTATTAAAAATATAGATAATATAAAATAAAATGCATAATTATAATGTATAATATAATCATAAAATTACATAAATATTAATATTATGATACATAAAATATATATTGTCATACCTACATATATAAATTATAAAAATGTTTAAATTAATAAGTGGCCTAGTGAGCGATGGATGACAGATAGTGTTGTCTGACCAAGTTTTTAAAGATAGGGAGAGATTTAGCGTGACGAATTGAGACAGTTAGGGCATTCCAGAGCCTGGTAGCCTGCAAAGTAAAAGTAAAGTACTGCAAGATATCTCTTGAAACCTATTCATGAATGTCTGCATTTTCTCTTAAACGCGTTCACACTCGCGAACATATTACATAGACCTGTTTTACTACTCCTTGGGGTCACCCCTATTTGATGTAGTATTCAGCTTTACAACGTGAATACGAGTATGTTTTAATAAAGCAATATAACTATTCTAAACTATGGTAATGAGTGAATCGGTTTATGTCTTTGTTAAGGTGAATGTGTTGGAGTAGGGTTAATTATCCTACTGGATTCGGATCGGGTGTGATTTTACTATGTCAGTTTAAAATTGGAAGTAAGTGAAGTATAACTTAATATGTTTTCGTATTTTCCATTCTATGTTATAGTTTTCTCGCGATGATTTTTCTACGAATAGGAGCTATTGAAAAGAACTTGACAAAAGGCACTGCTTAAGTCACCGCTCATTTTGATTCAGTAAAAACCTCAGGTTTTTGTTGAAAAGAACTAGTAAACACTAGTATTGATGACCACTGTGGCATAGCGGACGAATGGCCCGAACGTTACGGTTTCGGGTCTACCATGGAACATGCTTGTCTAGAAGAAACGCGCGAGGTTTTATTTATCAGGAAACACAGACTCAGGCTGGGCGTTCCACTCTTTGAGTAAGTACATGGTAAAATATCAAGCATTATTTATTTATATAATGTTGTCCACAGGTGAAGTACCTATACGCTCAAGATACGCCCGCCTCATAATCCTGATGCCGCCTGACGCTCCGCAGATCACTCAGGGCTCTACCCTGAATGCCGTTGAGGATAGAGAAGTCAATCTGGAGTGCGTGTCTGTGGGCGGAAGACCTGCTGCTGAGGTAAGATCTTTACCGTTGTCTTTCGTCATCATCCTATCAGTCATAGAAGGTCCATTGCTTAACATAAGCCTTCCCTATAGATTTCCAGACATCTCAATTATGTGTTATATTCGCCTAGTCCTCCAGGAATTTGACTAACTCGTTCCGCTATTACCGTCTCGGGTTACCTCGTCGCCTTCTCGCTGGGTCAGGATGCCACTCAGAAGTAACTTTAGCCCACAGCTCACTTGGCATGTGACAGATATCTGCAATTTGGGTCCACGCAGTTTTGTGAGACATATTCTATCCGTTAATCGCACACACAGAATGTTGCACTCCATTGCATGCTGGCAAACCTTGTGTTTGGACTCTGAAGCTCCTATGGTGCGCAAACAATGATCAAGTTTGCGTAGGTTAAGACGGGAATAATCCATTAATTTTGGTTTTAACGACACTAGAAAATCTGGACAATTCAATTAGACAGGAAATTAGATTTCTCCTGGGCTAATAGCTCCTCCAGCTATAACCTCTGCTTATGGTATAAAATAAAAAAATATATAGTTTTATTATATTATCTAAACATATATCTAGCATATTTAAAAAATCGTAATTAATATCACTTAATGGAATGAAATTTCAAAAAATCGGTCTTCCAAAACATTACCAAAAACTGTTGTACAATCTGTTTTAGTAATTCGTAGCCAGTTACAAAGTTTCATATCGAAAGATCAATTCTTATCTATCAACACTTCACCAGATTGAACTAACTCAATCCGACTATTACAAACTATCTCTAGATAATAAAAGTTTTTATCTCTGCAATTATTTCTCGTTTAATCCACTCTGCGGGTGGTTAGTTTCGAAACTTTAGACTTTTACTACGACTTCGAAGCCTCTTAAACGCTTTGCCAATACCCTGTAAAATGATCAAGTGATAGGAAGGTTAAGTTCAGAAGGAATTTCTGTTATTAAATTTAGTTTCAAATTAAGTTTCAAATTAATATCGATACCTTACATACTAAGAACCGTTTGACGTTACTCAGAAGAGATAGACAGTATATCGTAGCGCAACAAAGTCCGTTTCACATAAGAAAACCCGCGAACTAATAGTTATGAGACAAAAATAAGGTTACAAATGTGTTATTACTAATTACAATTTTTATTAAAAATGGGATATTTGATCGAGTGAAGCGAGATCTCCAAATCAACTTGGGCAAATCGGCGTTGTATGTATGTTTGTTTGTCTGAGTATAACTTTCGATGCGTTTATCCGATCATCATGAAATTTATGGATATAGGTATATGGATATAGGTAGGTAGTGATGGCACAATTTTGGTGTGACTCAATGAGCTAAAAATGTGGGGGGGGGGTTGTTGAGATATTAGGGTTCAAGAGGGGTAAAAGAAAAACAAAATGGGGTATTTGTGACTACATTTCGACCCCGTTTTTATTTTTAGTTTAATCTTTGTAGTTTTTAAGTTATTAGGCATAATACAAACTGAACTTTGAAAAAATTCACAGGGTACACCAGTGACCACAGTGCTGAAATTTGGTATGCGTGTAGCTTTAGTGACACAAATATAGGAAAAAGTCTGAAATCCAGAATAACTGCAAATTCTACCCCAAAACAGAATAACCAAAAATATGAACTCCCGTTACCCGTAATTTGAATAAAACTGTAGGGCAATAAAAATGGTTATTCATTTCGTAGCACTATTTTGATTGCCAAAGATTACGAATAACTTATTTTTTGTTTTTATTTAAGAGTCGCGAGATCTCAGTTCGGGGCGAACCACTAGTATCATAAATGTATGTTTTCGACCTTATAGGTATTAGTGCTAAGGATTTGTGTGTACTGATTCACGTACAACACAATCGCGGGAAATGCGGCCACACCACTATTAGCGCGCGCCACTGTCAATCTGACACTTATCATGACTTCGTTTCCGTTTACAACCCAATAATGGCTAAGGGTGCGCGAGACTGTAGTTTCCAAAATAAAACTTGTTGCTTGTTTCTGTTGGCGTAGTATTTGGATGTTTGATGTATTTGGATGTAACGCCCGGTCTTTTAAGGTAATGTTTGTATATATCGTAAGCGGTTCCCACTATACAGGCACCGAGCCTAGTGTGTAGCCTACTGGGGACATACAAATGACCAACCACTATGGCAATGTGTTTTATTTGTATTCGGTTCTTAATTGTATTTATGTGTTTTGTTCATACAAGTAAATTAAATTGAATGTATTTTTTTGGACTCTTTCATATAATCGTCATTATTCTGGATATTCTGGCTCCCAAGTAGTTGGAATAATTTTTCTTTTATTGCAGATCACATGGGTGGACAATGATGGTGGAGTTTTGACGCAAGGTGTCAACTACACGATGGAACCAATGGCTGATGGTCGAAGATTTACTGCAAGGTATTTTTACCATTACCACTCTTATGATGCTGTTAATAATGCAAAGAAAAGGGTTTTTTGTAGGGTATCTGGTAAAAGTTTTAGTTAATTTTGACCAAGTATTTTTATTTTTATAGTGTTATCCGAACACTTAGAGTCACAGTCGTAATCTGAATCATCTCACTAATATCGACCCTGACATGACAAGAGCCTGTAGCACAATTGGTAGTGCATCCTCATATCAAGAAGAAGGTTGAGGGTTCAAGTCACGTCTAGACGTTAAAATTTTTGAGATGGTTCCAAAATCTTAGAATTATCCGTAAGTGTTCAGATAACACTATAAAAATACTATTTGAAATAAGTAACGTAAGAGTAAGTTTGGCATTGAGCTGGTCAAAAAACTGTCTAAGTTTCCCTGTAGATGGAGCTAACGGCGCTTTAGTCGTAATCTGAATCATCTCACTTATTTAGTCCCTGACGTGACAAGAGCCTGCAGCACAATTGGTAGTGCATCCTCATATCAAGTGAAATGTTGCGGGTTCAAGTACCGTCTAGGCTTGAACATTTTTGGGATGGTTTTAAAATCTTGGAATTTTGACCTAGTTCCCTATCTTAATAAGTTACATCGTACAGATCTTATGATGGAAACGTAATATGGGTAATGTGGCTTCGATTGATGTTCGGAAAATAAACTCTCCGATCTCTGACAGTTTTTAGACGTCAATGATGTTTTTTAAAATATTTGAATGTAACAAACATACTAGGTATGGCTACTTTTTTACAACTTGTGGCTACTTTTTTGTAAACCCACTTGAAGGAAAGCAGGTGTAGGTCCTGCTTTCCTGCAAGTGAATTTAATAAAAAGTAGCCAAACTAATAAAAAAGTAGCAAAACAAGTATCTCAACTTAGGGTTCTGTTTGAAATTACGATGAACAAACAAGACATGCTTTTTGTAAGAAAATGTATAAATCACTGTAACCTTTATTTACATTGATGTGCTTGAATTGGTTAAATTATTGATCGAGCGAAACGAGATCAACTTGGGCAAATTCGCATTGTATGTTTGTATGTATGTATGTTTGTTTGTTCGATGAATTTTCGAAGCGATGCGATCCGATCATCGTGAAATACATACATAGGTGTCAAATTTCTATGTATACCGGTATACATAGGAAATTTGATACAATTTTGGTGTGACTAAATGAGCTAAAAATGTGGGGAGGTTTTTGAGATATTGGGGTTCAAGAGAGGTAAAAAAAATGAAAATGAGACTATTAGGTCAATTGGGACGTCAAATGAAAGGTTTTTATTAGTACATTTTGAATCCGTTTTTATTTTTAGTAAAGTTTTTGTAGTTTTTGAGTTATTAGCCATAGTGAAAATTGAACTATGACAAAATTCACAGGGTTCACTAGTGATCCCACAGTACTGTAATTTGGTATGCGTGTAGCTTAAGTGACACAGATATATGTAAGCAAAAGTCTGAAACTCAGAATAACTGCAATTTGTATCCCAAAAAAGAACATCCAATTAACATGAACTACCGGTAATTTGAATAAAACTGTAGGTCAAGTTATTTGGTTATAATTTTGTGGCACTACTTTGATAGACAAACATTACAAACAACATTTTTTTTCGTTATTATGGGAGACTCGCGAGATGTCGTTCGAGGCGAATCACTAGTTTATTTATTTACACATATGCCTGAGATCAAAGCATGATTCCACATTAGTCGAGCGACCGGCGCTGGCGGGGCTGGACGTGACGAATCGCGTTAAATATCATACACTTGCCTATAAGTAACTTGAGTAAAGACTTATGACTGCTAACGTAGTTAACTGCCTAAGTCACGTTTCACTTTGAAAACGTGTAAAAAAATTTACACCTTTTCAAGGAGAAACGTGTCGTTTTCGGTTAACGATGTTTAATGGAACTGGCCATAAAGCGTTCTCACATCCGCCACGCTGCAAATCCTGCAGAACACGCTTTCACTCAGTTTCTGAGTAAATCTATCACCGCGACTTTCTTGATTGTCACCATATTGCATTAGGTGTTATGAACATCATCAATAGATATGACTTCGTAATAATTGGAACTGTTTATTTTGTTTCAAACAAACGATTTTATACTTACTTATATGCATATGGCCGGTTCCTATAAACATTGGTAACCGGTAGCGATATGTAGTTTGACACTTCTTCAAAAATAAATGAGTTGTTGGTGGTTACAGACGATATGTGATAAATCCCGAATTAATCTCTTATTATGATTGAAATAAATCAATAAGTTTTCTAAGTAAAAAATTAGTTACAGACGTTTATAGAAACCGGCCAATAGACGATTAAGTAGGAATTTTTATAAAGCTTTAATTGATCACAAGTAGTCTAAATGAAATTATGTTTCTAGGTCTGTCCTCCGCCTTCGTCCAAGAAGACACCATCATAACCAGACCTTTACTTGCCAGGCGCAGAACACAGCTGACAGAGCCTATAGAGCTGTCACCATTAAGTTGCAAGTAAGTTGGTAGTGTAATATCTGCCCCCAAAAATATTGATACAACATGACAACCAAGACCACTATAATAATAATAAAAATAATAATAAATATTAAATAAATATTGCTGGACATTTCACACAGCGCTATCTAGTCCCAAACTAAGCTGAGCTTGTACTATGGGAACCAGATAACTGATGGAATACTTATATACTTTTTTTTTGTAAATACATACTTATAATATATAGAAAAACACTCAGACACGGAACACATATCTGCAGATCATGCAAACATTTGTTCCGCGAACTATATCAAGAGCGATATGATTGAGAAGAAGTTAGTAGAAGAAAAGAAATAGAGAACATTAAAATATGTAAGCTTTGTTGTCCGTTTGTCTATATGTCTATCCTTTATCCGCTGTATACTCTTTATCTCGGAAACGCGTGGAGGTATCGAGTTCAAATTAAAACCGTATACTCAGGTCTACAGTCTCTTGAAGCTGTGAAAAATCAAACTTCTAAGTTAACGTAAAAGAAAGATACGGCCGTTTATGCCGCAAAAAACGTATTTTTCGACACGCTCAAGGGAATCAAAATTTATAGGGTACTTTCCGTTGACCTAGAACCATGAAATTTGGCAAGTAATATCGTCTTATACTACAAGTACAGGGAAAAATCTGAAAACTATACATTTGTTATTATATCATACAACTTTAGTATTTATTTAAAGTTTGTACAGAACCCTCGGTGGACGAGACCGACTCGCACTTGTTCGGTTTTTATATTTGTTATCCCGACGTTTCTACTGTGTTGCAACAGCCGTGGTCGAGGGCAGACTAAAAAAGAAATAAATAAATAAAAGAGGTGCATAGGTACATACGCGATAAAAACCCGTTTAAATCAGTAATTATGTTCAGTGATCGCGAAAGTTTAAATACTAAAACATAAATATATTAATTAGAATACAGGGTAAACTTCTGAACGACTCTTCCCGTAATCTTTACCGTTAATGAATTAATGCATGAATTTATATAAATAATAAATAAATATTGCTGGACATTTCACACAGCGCTATCTAGCCCCAAACTAAGCAGAGCTTGTACTATGGGAACCAGATAACTGATAGAATACTTATATACTTGTTTTTGTAAATACATACTTATCTGTAGATCATGCAAACATTTGTTCCGCGGCGGGAAGCGAACCCACTACCTCCTGCGTCTCAGCCGGCTGTTCGCCCACTGCGCCACGCAGGTCGTCCTACCATATAATGTGTTACAGACTGAAAAGTGCATTTAAGTTATATAAGGCTGCCTTGAACAGGTCTAAAAACAGGCGATGCAAATAGAAATATAACGTATGTTTTGCTAAAACTAGGACGAAAACATAAAATTATATATCTTTGCGTCACTTGTTTTATTCTTCGCTAAATGGACATTTTATACGCTAGAAAATAAACTTAGATTGAAGTTGTTTTATTTTACTACAAATAATTTTATTTAAAAACCAGCTATAGAAAGAAATAGCTTTATTAGTTCACCCGCGGTTTCGTACAGATCTGAATTTCAGCGCCCCAATTTTGGTAATTACCTGACTGTAAAGAAGGGTAATGTCTGTTCATCTAATTAGGGTTTTTGTATCATAGTCTGTTCATTTGGTGCATCGTGTAGGCTAAACGGCTTGACGGATTTTGACAGATAAGGTATCATTATAATCTTCTGAATCATGATGAGAGGCTGCATCAGGGATTTCCAAACTGGTCGATATCTATATAGGGTCGAAATCGGTTCGAGTCCCAAGGTCGACATATTATTTCTTGATCTTTACTATGCGATTTTAATTATTTTTACAAAAAAATATTTCCTAGTTAAGTATTTTTACGTAATATGTATTAATTACACTAGATATTTACTGAATTTTATGTATATTTATTTTGTAAAATTTTGATGAAAAAATCATGTCAAGTTTACTCACATAACCAACGGCAAAGTTTTTAAATTGGTAAGTATTTTGTATCAATAGAAAAATAACTAGAGATAAGATTTTTAAAGTAATTTGGCTACAGGGGTCTGAGGTATCAGCTCATTTTGAAAAAGGGGTCTTCTACCCAAAATAGTTTGGGAATCCCTGGGCTACATAAAAAAGGATTTTAGTGAAACAAAAATTGGTAAAAAACTATCGAACGAGGTATCAAAATGAAAGTATTTAAAAGACCATTCCTAGAATATAATTATAGTAAAAAGTATTAGTTGGTGGTAAAAAAAAAATTTTTAACGATAGATTTTCCGCTCTCACGACATACATTTCTTAACGAACAATATTATTTGCTAGATATCAATTTGAAAAAAATTAGGACCCGACTGTAAAAGAAATGAAAACCTTGCTAATTTTGATAATCGGAGACGGGGACTAACTTAATCAACAAACCGCAACTTTAGTATCATCACATCAATTCCCCACCTGAGATTATCAAATCAGCAAGCTTGTTTACTTCTTTTCAGTTCCTTTGCAGTGGGGTGTTTATTTTGTCAAATAATTTATTATTTTTTCACCTTAAACTTTCAGTCGCTTATGCCTAGTTTATATTGATTTAAATGAGTATTGATCGTTTTTAGGGTTCCGTACCCAAAGGGTAAAACGGGACCCTATTACTAAGACTTCGCTATCTGTCTGTCTGTCCGTCTATCACCAGGCTGTATCTCATGAACCGAGATAGTTAGACAATTGAAACTTTCACAGATGATGTATTTCTGCTGCTGCTATGACAACAAATACTAAAAACAGAATAAAATAAATATTTAAGGGGGCTCCCATACAACAAACGTGATTTTTTTACTAGTTTTTGCTCGATATTGATGACGGCGGTAGACGCTTGAAATATTCACAGAATACTTTTTATATATTCACTTTAAAAATAAATAATTAAATTAAAATAAAACAAATATTTAAGGGGCTCCCATACAACAAACGTGTTTTTTTTGCCGTTTTTATAGATAATGGTACGGAACCCTTCGTGTGCGAGTCCGACTTGCACTTGGCCGGTTTTTATCGATTTTGTTTTATTTTTATCACTCTTTGGATGTTTAGAAATTCTTAAGTTCGCATTTTTATTGCGAAAGTAGTTGACATTATCATTCGAACCATCCTACACATTCTCAGAAGATTGCACTTTGAACATGTCGAGCGTAATGATTTTACAGAATTTTTATAACATTTTAAAAATGTTTTCTAGGTAAGTGGAAAATATCAAAATGCAAAAGAAATAAACAAAAAATGTTTTTAAAAATATTGAAGGAACTGATATTCCTGATAACTACAACCTATGGGTCTTCAAGTCGCGAGTGAATAGGTTTCTTCTAGGCAAGCGTGTACCATCGTGGACTGCATCATCGCGCCCCATCAGGCGAGATCGTGGTCAAACGCTGGCCTATAATTTATATTTAAAAAAACTCCATTTGGAATGCCTCTTAATTTACCACATTTTCAACGGTAGGTTTCAGCCATTATTTTTAAGACCTGAATCATTATCAATACATTAACCCCGTTTTGACGATAACGAGCCGTTTCACCTCGAGTGTGCGAGCAATAACCCTACGGCAGTTGGGTGATAAAACTATCATGGGCTACATATATATACATACATATATATATCTATACATATAGCTACAGGCCCTAATTTCTCGAACTATTGTATTTTTCAACTAAACTAGCTGACTGTCTCGCTCTTCGCACTGATTTTTAAATGGTCAACCTGTTGGTTATATACGACATTAATTTAAATCACACATCCGGAATCGTAATAACTGATTTTAGAGGTGGGTTTAATACCGGTAGCTTGAATATTTATCCAGTAATCTATACATTTTCAATAAACAATTTTTAACGAAAATCGGCGGTGCCTTTGTGACGATGCCGCTTAGTGAGTTTAACAGGTATATTCTTACATGATGAATTAATATGATTTGTTTCCCTGTTTTATACAGGCTGTTTCATTGATATTTTAGGACATGATATTAATGTTTTTTGAAAAGTTAAAATTTTCCATGGCAATTAATTTGATAAAAACCTATCCTATATATGACATATACCTATATATAGTAACAAAAAACGTAGCATAAATGATACATAGATAATAATTTATTGCACACAATCTGTGTGATACAATTGACGGTCTTATCGCTAAATAGCATCAAAACATAATAGCGCTTAAGGATAATGAAGATTCTTGTTAGTGAAATTATTTTCTGAATCGGATCAGTAGTTTTCTACAAACTCATATCTTTATAATAGGGTCGACTGATTTTAATGAATTTGTGTATTTTTAGGTATGACCGTCCGGTCGTAAATTATTTTTCACTCTCTTATCCACGTATAACACACGTCATTTTTATTCGTGATTTACGTATTTTTGTATGAACAATATCCATATAATTTAACCGTCGTTCATTGACGTAAATGAAATCATTTGTCGCGTCACTTTGACAAGAGTGTTTTATATAGGTAGTTCTTATCTCGAAGTTCCTACGGGAATGGGAAATGTTAAGCATGCGAAGCCGCGGGCGGGCCAGCTAGTAGTAGTATAGATGCATTTTTATTTTAAACCGCTTATTTTTTTAAAACTGATTGTAAGTATAGTACGCCAATGGACGTTTGTAACCAAAATCAAAAGTCAAAAGTAAAAAATGTCAAATATTTTTATTCATTAAAATCTTAAGGATCACTTTGAAACGTTAATTTTTCTGCCTGTTCCATCGCGACCAAGCCAGGAAAGACAAGAAACACGGCTGGTTGCTTTTTTATGATCCTTTTAAAATACATAACAATACAGAAAATAAATTACGTCTAAATTGTAACATTTTGAGCGAGTTGGAGCAATTTCAATCCCAAGCTTCTCTATCACTAAATAATCCGATATTTCATAGTAGGCTTTTTATAAAGATTTTGTTTAATTACGTTTTTAAATTTATTAATTGTCAATTTTTGTGCATCCCTTGGGAGTTTGTTATAAAAGCGTACACCTTGCCCTTTAAACGATTTACTAACTTTATGGAGTCTACAAGTGGCAGCAGCGAGTTTATCTTTATTTCTAGTATTAAAATTATGATTATCGCTATTTTTCTTAAACAAATTAATATTTTTGTGAACATACATCAGATTTTCATCGATGTATTGACAAGGGAATGTCATAACATTTATTTCTTTAAACTTATTGCGTACCAATGATTCAATTCAAGCATTGTTCAATTCAATTCATTTATTTTCATATGTCAAAAATCTATATTTGTTAGTGAAAAATTAATATAAATTTGCGAGTTTAAATAAAGACATACATGCGAAAAATCTCACGTGCCTGTAATATCACTGGCACCCATACTCTTCAATCGAGATAAAAAGTTGTTACTTAGCAGTTAGTACATTCTTAGCTGTCCCTGGCTCTACCAAGCTTGCGGATTGTTGGGTTATTGATTTTATTATTTTCTTTATTTGAGACAACAAACAATTATACTTAAACATTACTAGGCTTAATTATTATATATACGTTGTTCTATAGGTATAATCAACACCGCTGTCCACAGATTAAGTTGAATTGACAATAGTTGACAGTGAGTAATGTTGGTTAATGCGATAGGTACAAATAGTTTTATAAAACTAACCAATTACCACAAAAAAGTTAAACAACTGTTTAAAACGTGCATAACAAATACCTTACCAATTTTTCAACAGGAGTTTTGAAGTGAAAACTTGATGAGTGTTGGGCATTTTTGAGATGAGGAAAAACCATTGTACTCGCGACACTGTTACCATTACCGACACCTCTGTACATAACTATATGTAGTGTAGTCTGCTTTTAAATTTTGAATACCCAAACATTGAGCTCTACATTTTTCACTTCTGTTGGCGCTCCCGGAGTGCAACTTTTTTTAAACACCCGCTATACAGTGTCCAACTTTATTCGTGGTAAGACCCCTATTGTTTAACGATTGTTGTGTCAGCAAATAGGTTTAAGTATTATAATATGTACATTAGTCACTAAGGTATATATTTATATGGACCGTAGAATTAAGTTATAACATCTTGTACCGGAATTGTTGCCTGAAATAAAGATTTATTATTATTATTATAACAAAATGGGATACTTAAGAAGGTTTTCACAAAGCTATCATAATAGTTTTGTAAAAATATATGGACAAAATGCGTCTGAAATTTTATTGAATTGAATTGAATATAATTTCTGAAATAAGCACGGAGCTATAGTTTGACTAAGTCTGGATAAAGTAGACTGACGCATGGGTAAGTAACGCTTATTTATTTATACCTAAGTGACATTGCAGGCTTATCTTCCCCATAACTTGAAGGCGGATTTCTCAAATCTTCGTCTTACCAATAAACAGAAACAGCAATCCGAAAATGCTATTTGTGTGCGTAAGGAGACTTCTTTTTGGATAACGCTAAGAAAGAAAGGAATGCGACTTTTTCCTTCCTTAGTAGAATGACAATGATTTGAGTGTATCGTAAACTTTTCTTATCTGCCTTCATCATCATCATCATCCACAACCCGACTTATCCCACTGCTGGGTACAGACCTCCTCAAGTTTGTACCATCCACCACAATCCTGTGCGTTAGTATAACTCGCTTATTTGACTTGTCGTGTTTTAATTCTAAGATGTATTTTTATTTCAGTTGGTAACCATATTATCAGTACTATACTTTTATTTATTTACTTAATACCGTACCTTAAAAAGAATAAAGGAATCCTAATAGGATTACTTCGTTGTCTACCTGTCTGTCTGCTAGTCTGTCCGTCTGTAACGCGTGAAGGTATCAAGTTAATTAGGATCAAATACGTGCCTAGGTCTAATAGTGAACCACCAAGGGATGCTGGATTGTCTCCAACTCTTCTTTTGACTTTAGGGAGGATATTTGTAACATGCTCGTTGCCTCGTTTCGATGTGTTGTTCGTTAAATCTCAATACCGGTCATACAAAATATAATCGAAATCAGTCCAGCCATTTAGTCGTGAAAACAAACCAAACAGATAGAGAGATAGTCAGAGTTACTTTAAAATTTGTATTATTAGCACGATAGATTTCCTAATTACAAAGTTTGACGACCTCCGTGGCGCAGTGGGAGAATATGCGGCTTAGACGCAGCAGGTTACTGGTTTGATTCCCGCCACGGAACAAACGTTTGCACGATCTACAGATATTTGTTCCGAGTCTGGACGTTTCTCATTATATTTTAAGTAGGTATAACAAAATGTATATAAGTATTCTATCAGTTATCTGGTTCCCATAGTACAAAATTTGCTTAGTTTGGAGCTAGATAGCTCTGTGTGCAATGTTCAGCATTATTTATATTATTTATTTTTATATATGTCCATGTTACTAAATCTCTATCTAAAAACCACCGTACATACCTTTTACAGTTCACTTACATGTTTGATTATTTTTTAAATGTGTCTCGATTTTAGGCATAACATTGAAATGGTTTTCAAGTGCACTAACTCATTGTCACCCCAACCCTCTCCACTTTTTAACACAAAAATTATGCAACCAGAGGCGCCCGCTGGAAGTTTTTACCATAAACTCTCAAACAAAATGGTGGTATAATCGTAGTATCAAATTATCTGGTTTTTACTGAGGCTTACCGTGTTATATTGTTTCGAAAAGTGTGGTTGAATTTTAATAGAGGTGGAATGGTAGGTCATATGTACTTAAGTATTGGGTTAGTTAGTTTCGGGGTTTGAGTGATTGTAAAAATTTAAAACCAATTAATTGTCTTATTCGTCTTTTATCCAATTAAAAAGCTAAATATAAAGTTCACCCATGGTAAGTTTGCACAAAGGTAGTAAAGGTAATTTTGTTTCGTTTTTATATATAACAGTAGGTACACTAGGCGAGACAAAAACACAATAAAAACACTGATTAAATAAAATCTGTAAATCACGCTAAATAACAACTAATTAACAAAATTTAAAAACAAAAATATAATTAATTAAGTTTAATAGTTTTAAATATCTTAATTTTCTAAATGGCAACTATTCTAATAAACATTTTAAACATTTTAGTATATAATTTTAATACTAATACGTATTAAATATTTTAATTTAAATATTTAAATATTGCTGGACATTTCACACAGCGCTATCTAGCCCCAAACTAAGCAGAGCTTGTACTAGGATTCATAATTCATAATCATTTATTCGCATGAATGTATGTTTTATAGTTCGTCCGTCAATTATAAAATAGGATTCATTAACATTCTGCCTCATCGAGGCGTGCAAAATTCTAAGATAAAAAAGAATAATACTATAAAATAAAAAATTCCAACTCTACGATAAAATTGAATACAAATATTAATAGTAATAATAATTAATTTTAAACATGTCAAATTCATAGAAACCAATAATAATAATGTCAAAATTACAACTTAAATATGAAAAATGTCAAATTGGACATGACATGGGAACCAGATAACTGATAGAATACTTATATACGTTTTTTTGTTTATACGTACTTATAATATATAGAGAAACAACTAGACCCAGAACAAATAACTGTAGATCATGCAAAAATTTGTTCCGCGGCGAGAATCGAACCCGCTATCTCCTGCATCTCAGCCGGCTATTCGCCCACTGCACCATAGATGTTGTCGTGATAAAATAAACTGAACTGTTGTCAAAATAATTAAATACCAAGAAAAAAAAATATCACGAATTAAGAATATTAAAGCACAATCTTATTAAGGTGTTATCTTATTAATGTATATTGCAATTTCGCTAAATTCATCTTTGTCGGTTTCTGACTGTTTTCGATTCATCTGTATCAAAATACAGCGTAGAGCTGACGCGTTAATAACATGTTTTTTCGAAGTCGGTTATAAGCCCACAGCTAACGACCTCACGGCCCGTGAAAACAAGCAATGCTGACACACGACCACGGTCTAAATTAGAGCCTCTATATTTTCACTTTTCCAGTATAAAACCTCGACCAGCCTAAAAAAGTCTTTCGTGATGTTTCGAATCCTAAAGGAGACTGGGTTAATTACAATTGGTCGAAGCGGCGTGTCATCCGAGAGCTGACGCTTATCTGGGTCAACGCATAAGCATTGCAATTCAGCGGGGTAATGCAGCCAGTGTCTTGGGGACACTTCCGCCTGGAAGTGATCTGGAGCAGTTGAGCTATCGTTTGCAACGGTATTTAGATGATTCAACTGGTTCTTCTATAGTTTAGTCATGTAAATAACTGTATATTCTTTCTGTTATTAAAGGCATTGTAGTTAATTACAATTCGTTTATATAAAAATTACAGTGTACTTCATCATTGAGCATTTTCTCTTTGTGATTGTCAATACATAACTGTAGTTTTTTCCATTGTATTTTCTTTAGATATAATTATATTGTATGAATATATTTTAAGTAAGTATATATAGGATTTTTTAGGTTTAGGTATTTATTTATTTTTATCCTACATAAATAGGTATTTATTGTAACGCCGCCTCCTCACACGATTACGCTGTGAGCGTTAAGACCGCCCATTGTACCACCATGTATTAGTCTAAGTTTTCTAGGTTAAGTTATTGTAATTTGGTGTAACAATAAAGAATTATCTCTCTATCTATCTATCTACATAACATAAGTTCAGCGCTATAATAAATGTAACAAATATGGATTGTGTAACGATCTGAAAAAAAACAAAATATTTGTTATTCAATATCAGATATATTATGCCTCCCCTAATACAATACATACTTTACGTTTCCATAACTGCTTTTATATCGTTGGAACATATCGTACCTAAGGATCTAAGTACCTTAAAATCTAAAGCTATGTAGGTGTGCCAGAAGAGGGCTGTTCGTGCAATTTATAATATGGGCCCCAGAGAATCATTACGCAATAGTTTAAACAAATAAATATTATGACATTCCCTTGTCAATACATCTATGAAAATCTGATGTATGTTCATAAAAATATTATTTGTTTATGAAAAATAGCGATAATCATAATGTTAATACTAGAAATAAAGATAAACTCGCTGTTGCCACTTGTAGACTCCATAAAGTTAGTAAATTGTTTAAAGGGCAAGGTGTACGCTTTTATAACAAACTCCCAAGGGATGTACAAAAATTGACAATTAACAAATTTAAAAACGTAATTAAACAAAATCTTTATAAAAAAGTCTACTATAAAATATCGGATTATTTAGATGATAGAGAAACTTGGGATTGAAATTGCTCCAACTCGTTCAAAATGTTACAATTTAGAAGTAATTTATTTTATGTATTGTTATGTATTCTAAAAGGATCAGTAAAAAAACAACCAGCCTTGTTTCTTGCCTTTCTTTCCTGGCTTGGTCGCTAAGGAACAGGGAGTAAAATTGACGTTTCAAAGTGATCCTTGTGATTTTAATGAATAAAAATGTTTGACTTTGACATTTTTTTTGACTTACAGACTAGTTTACAAAAATCTATTTTTTTTAGAAGAAACGTGTCGTTATCATTTACCGATAAATACCGGCTAAAAATCATAATTCAAATAACATTTATCTCAAAACTAAGTTCTCTTAAAATTATTATCATAAAATTAGACTGACTAAGTAAAGTTCTTCAAGGGTCTTCAAATCGCGAGTAATGGCTGGTTCCTATATTCGTCGGTAACCAGCTATGACTCGTTTCTCTTTGAAAATTTACACTTTTTCAAGGAGATACGAGTCGTAGTCGGTTACTGATGGGTATAGGAACCCGCCATAAATAGGTTTCTTAGGGCAAGCGTGTTCCATCGTAGACTGCATCATCAGGCGAGATCGTGGCCTACAATTTATAAAAAACAAAAAGTTAAGGCTGACACAGGGCACTGGGGAATGGCAAAGAGAAGTCTATACTGGGTATGTCGGACTGTGGGTGATGATGACAATGATGATGACATAAAAAAATACAAAAAATATAAATACATGCACATTCCCCAGCCTCCCCTCGCAATACCAACAAGAGGGTTCAAGTAACATTGGCGCTGAATCGGTGAATGTTCTAAAGGAGATGTACAAAATTGAGGCACAGATTTTTTTAAGTCTGTTTCTTTATTTCGTTTCGCTTTTCTTTATATCCGTTTATTGGAACTCGGATTTGGATATAATTTATTGTGCAAACTTAAATTAGGGATTTTTGTTACTATAAATACAAAATATCGAATGCAAAATCAGTATTTAAAATACCACATTTAAATATAATAAAAATATTATTAACATTTCATATGTCCGCAAGACTACTATTTTTAACCCCTAGTAACACTTTTTTCTCAATAATATATATATATATATTGCTGGACATTTCACACAGACCTATCTAGCCCCAAATGAAGTAGAGCTATAGCTATGGGAACCAGATAACTATTAAAATACTTATATACTTTTTTGGTAAATACATACGTATTATATTAGGTTGGGGAAAAAGTTTCTTCGCATTTTTTAAGAAAATTCAAAACATTTTTTAATATAGTTTATTTACATTTATCTAAAGTATGTAGGTACCATTTTGTTCGATAACTTTTTGCCATCTTGTAGGTAGGGACATGATCCCATTGCTATAGAAATTTTGGGGCTTCTGATCAAAATACCGCGACAAGTGGTTTTGGCAGTCCTCTTGTGATGTTAACCTGACACTGCCTAAAGAATTCTGAAGAGACCGAAACAGGTGGAAATCTGAAGGTGCAAGGTCAGGACTATACGGCGGATGCATTAACACCTCCCAGCCAAACTCTCTTAATTTTTGTTGAGTGGCTAAAGATGTGTGAGGTCTAGCGTTATCATGATGGAAATCCACACCCCTTCTTTTGATTAATTCCGGTCGCTTTCTCTCAACTTCTTGTTTTAATCTCATCAGTTGTTCGCCGTAGAGTTCAGAATCGATGGTCCTGCCTGGTGGTAACAGCTCATAATGAATATTGCCCTTCCAATCCCACCACTTGTGATCCACTTTTCATCACTAGTTATCAGCGTCTTCAAAAATGGTTCGTTTTCATTACCTCGTAATAAAGAATCACAAATGAGTACACGGTTCATTAGGTTTATTTCAGTGAGCTCGTGGGGTACCCAAATATCGAGCTTTTTTGTGTACCCAGTTTTTTTTTCAAATGCGCCAAAACTGTTTTGTGGTCAATTCCCAGTTCTTCAGCTACGTCGTAACTACTGATATGCCAATCTTGCTCCACTTTTTCAAAAATGGCATCAATTTTATCCGTAATAGGGCGACCAGAGACGTGCATCTTTGACATCAAAATTTCCGGATTGAAAACGGTTAAACCAAATTTGTGCTACTCTCACAGATACTGCCCAAGGCCCATCAACATCGCAAATTTTTTTCGCGGCTTGCGTTGCATTTTACCTTTTTTGATGAAAAATTTTAAAATGTATCGAATTTCTTCATTAGATTCACTCATCTTTACAGTACGAAAAACAAATAAAAATCACACATTTTCCTAATTTGAATTTGGAATTATCTTCTTTAAAATTTAAACTTTGAATGATACCAAAACCAGCCAGATACAAATAGTAAAGCCAAAGAGATTTTATTACAAGTTCGTACATACTTATAATGCGAAAAGACTTTTTCCCCAACCTATTATATAGAGAAACAATCAGACCAGGAACCAATATCTGTAGATCATGCAAACATTCGTTCCGTGGCGGGAATCGAATTTGTTACCTCCTGTGTCTCAGCCAGCTATTCGCCCAGTGCACCACGGAGGTCGTCGATATTTATAATAAAGGAAATTCTTTGAAACATCTTATCAAACCAGTATGAAATCGCGCGTATTCATTTAACTGATACTGTGTACATTTCCACGAATCCATTAGAAAAGACTCCATCCATTTCCTTGAAACTTGTGAATGAAGCTAGCTATAGTGAAGCCAACCTAGTTCCGTTGGTATAGCGATGCGTTAATTTTTCGACAAAACGCCCACAAGTTCCGAACACTTTCAGAAATATTCCATTAAACCCACACAATTTCATAGCTCGTTGAACGTTTGCGAAGTATCAAATTGATGGAGCTATATTTGTATTGAATTTGATATTATCATTTATGAATTGTATGATTTCTATCATCCCCCACTACCTGCGCACCGCCTAAGAGTGGACTGGTCTTTTAGTCGCGAGTGTACAGGTTTCTTCCAGGCAAGCGTGTGTGTGTATGATCGAGGCAACGATGGATCGATGGGAAAAGTCTAAAATCCAGAATAACTGCAATTTATATCCCTAAAAAGTATAACTAATTTACATGAACCTCCGTTACTTGTAATTTGAATGAAACTGTAGATCAAGTTAGTTGGTTGTACATTTCAATGCACTATTTTATTAGTCATGAAAATTATGAAAAATATTGTATTGGTTTTTTGGGAGACTCGTGAGATCTCAGTTCAGATCGAACCACTAGTTCATAGAAAGTATAACTATACCAAATTTCATGCTCCTCCGTGCGCGCAATAAGCTTAAAAAGGGGTACAAAGTGTTTTCTTCACGCACATGTATTTATATATATAAAGATTATGCTACATTTAAGGGTAGGTAGGGGTTAATCCATGTCCTGTGAACCATATCTACTGTCACTTAGTGTACTCACTTCAGCTTAATTCCCTTTAGTACGGCTTCGTCTAGACAATACCGAGACCGGCGCCTTTGGCAGGATTCTACTTTTATAGTCGTTTAACCGTTTTAGTCATTGTCCTCTTTTTGACACAACCTTTTACATGTTTCAAGTTTTGCAACTAACAGTTTGAAAAGAAATCATCATCATCATCAACCTATAGCAGTCCATTGCTGGATGTAGGTCTCTCCCAGGGTACGCCATTGAACCCATCAGTTCTTCTCATTTAATCCTTGCCAGCCACAGCGCTCAAATCGTCACTCCATCTAGCCGGAGGGTGTCCTACACTTCGCTTGCCTAGACGTGGTCTCCAATCCAGAACACGTTTACCGGTTATCGGTTCTGCGGCAGATATGACCAGCCCACTGCCACTTTAGAAGCAGCATTGCTGTGTTTCAGTTTGAAGGGTATGGTTGCCGGTGAAATTACAGGCACATGAGGCTTTATACCTGTATGCCTCAAGTTGATGGACGCAGGGATGTGCATCGTAGGGCACATTTCAAAGGAACGTGACCTACGAGTTAAACTTATTATAGGCGATGATGGTTACCACTTAACATCAGGTGGGCCATAGGCTTGTTCCATATCCAGAAATATATAAAGAAAAAAAACTTCAGCTTGCTGACCCGCTGAGCTCTGAGCTAATGTCGATCACCTTGGTTCTCTGTTGGATAACCTCGTTTCGGATTCTAGAAAAGAAAAGAAAGATTACCCAAAGTTACATTTTATCCATTATGTTATTTACTATTTGATAGATGGAACTAGATATTGCATCAACGTAAAATTACGATTCTCGGTACCGAAATATTTTCATAATATCTATACAGCATGTCACCACATTTACGACATTATTTTAAAACACGGGTAGGGCTGACGGCTACTATTATTGTAAAATATTTTTTTCAAATTCATTACCAAGGGATTTTTTTAATTTCCAATCTACCTTAATTTCAAGTTCTAAAATATCAATGAATAAATCAATCAATGAATAAATGAAACAGCATGAATAAATTATGTAAACAAATCATATTAATTCATCATGTCAGCGCCGCCGATTTACGTTAAAAATTGTTTATTGGAAATGCATCGATTACTGGATAAATATTAAAGCTACCGGTATTAAACCAAATTCTAAAATCAATTAATATTATTCTCCATATGTGTTTTAAATTAATGTCGTGAATGCTGACTGTATATATTTTTTAACTATATCGGTATTTAGAATCGGAACACTATAATGATCTTAATATTGTTAGCTAATCCGGTACTACATCATTTATGTTCTTTGTTTTTAGAGATGTATTTAATTTTATAATTTATAATGTTACATATGCATGCTTCGGCACAAAACATAATACTACCTTTGTTATTTTATATCATGTGAGTGAACCATTTAAGTAACTACCTCTGTGGCGCAGTGTGCAAATGGCTATGACGCAGGAGGGGTTTAATTCCCGCCGCGGAACAAATGTTTGCACGATCTACATTGTTCCGGGTCTGGATGTTTTTCTATACATTTTAAGTATGTATTTACAAAAAATATATATATTTGTCTTCTATCAGTTTTCTGGTTCCCATAGTGCAAGCTTAGCTTAGTTTGGAGCTAAATAGCGCTGTGTGAAAGGTCCAGCAATATTTATTTATTTTATGTGAATTCTTATGTGAGGAAAGTTGGTTTAAAATTACTTTTATGCCATTCTCACAATAAGTACAACAAATTGATCGTCAATTCATTTCGCAATCACAAAGAAACCATATGATGATTTCTACGAACGAATTTCTTTCACATAAAATCGTTTCCTACCGTATCGATTACTTCCTTAGTCAGCCTTAGCTTAGATTATCTTTTTGCATAAAACAATGCACCTTAGATTCTCAGGAAATGCGTTCTGTCTTTCACTTCCCTAAGCTTGGAAAACAACCTTGCGTAAGTGATAACGGTTTCCAATGTACACGGAAGAATTCAAAGAATAGTAATAATATTAATGAGTTCATTCGTAGCAGGAGACTGAGAAAGAAGGAAATAAATCTATATAACAGGTTAGTTAAGCCGTTATCATGCTGCATGCACTATGCCAAAATATCGGAACACTTTAAAATTATGGTAAATACCTATCCTTTGAGAACATACAAGAATAGTGTTACAAATTCAGAGTGATTCGAAAAGAATAATAGTTAAAATAAACTTAAAAACACGCTTTTGTATATAACCGAAAAAAAAGTATAAAATAATTTTCAATGTAGGTATATAAATGAAGAATAGTGTAAACAAAAAGATATTTTCATAATTCGGTTATCTACAAAAGCATGTCTTAGTTTTTTTATAAATATTATTTTTATTTGTTAGTTCGGCTAACTACAAAAGTGTGTTTTTAATTTATTTTTTTATTGAATTATGCATTGTTATTGGTCCTTGGTAAGTGCGCAAAATTTCAATTTAATTCAACGTTTAAAAGTGGATGAAAATCAAGTTCAAAGATTCCGTTACATACATACATAGGTACCAAGCTAATAAAACGGTGTTAAAAATAGGCTTAAGACCGTAATTTAATGGCGTCTGGTCTAAATAGTTTTTGAAATTCGTTGTTTTTCGTTGAATAAACACTAATGCTAATTGGTTAAATGTTAATGTATTTAGTAATAGTTGTTTAACAGATATAAGATACCCACCGCTGTACTTAGGTCTCACTCATAGATCTCCGGAACAACCGATCTTGTACAGCTTGCACCCAATAAACCCCAGCAACCATTATCAGGTCGTCTTTCCTCTAATGGGGGATATCCCACGCTGCGTTTTTCCGTGCGAGGTTTCTACTTAAAAACTTTTCTGACCACAAGACCTGTTTGTTTTTCGAGCGTTGTTCCCCATCCACTGATGCTTTAGCTCGCTAATTCTCTGGGCAATATTTGTCTTCGCTTTGTCTACGAATCACCTTCTCTGATTCGATCTCGTAGAGAAATACCAAGCATAGTGCTCTCCATAGCTCGCTGAGCGACCTCGAGTCTTCTTATGAGGCTCTTAGAGAACACATTCCTGATGTCATCACTGCTACCGCACACTGATATTCATATTCATATTCATTTATTCTGTTTACATTTACATATACATTTTTTAGCTTAGGTGGTAAATAGCTTAGAAGTAAGTACATATACCCTGTAAGGGCACTGCAAGTTGGATTTGCAAGTTGATCAAAGCGACGTTTACTTAAATTAAATTAATTTGTTAATTAGGCAAATACTAGGTTTACAAGTCTATTTGTGTTAGTAGGTATATAAACTTAAATATCTATGTTAGTAACATTCGTGTATTTTTATTAAAAAAAATTCATTCGCAGCGCGACGCAACAGTCGTAAGGCATTTGATCAGGATCCGAATAAATTACAGATTTAATTACAGTCAAGTCATATCTATCAGATGCTGTTTGAGCTGGCTCGTACTTAGCAATGATGATTTAATCGTATAGTTCTCTGGACTAAGCCGTGAATGACGGTGAAACCTACTAGGCTAGAAAGGCTATTATTTATATAATTATTATATTATATTTATTTTATTGTTATATAATTAAACATCTATGAAAATCTAATGTATGTTCACAAAAATATTAATTTATATAAGAAAAATAGCGATAATCATAATTATAATACTAGAAATAAAGATAAACACGCTGTTGCCACTTGTAGACTCCATAAATTTAGTAAATCGTTTAAAGGGCAAGGTGTACGCTTTATAACAAACTCCCAAGGGATGTACAAAAATTGACAATTAACAAATTTAAAAACGTAATTACACAAAATCTTTATAAAAGAGCCTACTATAAAATATCGGATTATTTAGATGATAGAGAAGCTTGGGATTGAAACTGCTCCAACTCGTTCAAAATGTTACAATTTAGACGTAATTTATTTTCTGTATAATGTATTGTAAAAGGATCATTAAAAAAAACAACCAGCCTTGTTTCTTGCCCTTTCCTGGTTTGGTCGCGAAGGAACAGGCAGTAAAATTTACATTTTAAAGTGATTCTTGTGATTTTAATGAATAAAAATATTTCACTTTGACTTTAACTTTGGGCTGATGATATTAAAAGGATTGCTGTCAGGCCTGTACGCGATCTGACTAAAACATAATTACATGGCAGTGGGAAATACACGCTGAGAACGATGATAATGATGTTGTTAACCTAAGAATGTAGGTTTATTGAAATACACGCTTCACGCGATCTTTTCTACCCCATACTTGCAAGATGTGGAATGAGCTACCATCTGAGATTTTCCCGTTAGGTTATGACATGGTACGCTTCAATAGAAATGTAGAGGTTTCTACAGGGTAGGGAACACATCGACAATACCCCGGGTGTTGCCGGTGTCAATAGGCTACGGTGACCGCTTACCATCAGGTGGGCCATATGCCTGTTTCCCCACCAATAATATAAAAAAAATGTTTTGTTTGTCTAAGGTATAGTTACATCCATGTGTCTTGGAATTTAAAATTAAACCCTCCATCTACCAAATATGCACTACCTACAATAACTGTTTGACCGCATTACACATAGGTTAACTGGAAGAGAATGCTATCTACCATTAAGTTTGCCTGTGTACAAATAATTTAAATTGTTTGCAATAAAGAATTTTCATTCATTTGTCTCAATATTTCTGATGATATAATCTCCTAGTGATCTAAGTATCGTTAAACTCCGAATAAACAACAGCTTTTAAACGAACAACACAATACACAGCTATCGAACCGAAGACACGGGAAGGCGCTGTTTTGTTGACGTGAACTGTTCCTGATTGCAAATGTTTTATTTTAGTTTTGCCTTGAAAGATAAATTGCTGTGAATTTTTCTGTTTATTTTTGCAATGCGCGAGTTACTGTTTGGGACTTAGAGTGATGACTAGAACTTGCAATGTTTTTTCTAAGGTTACAATTAACTTTGTGAAACCTTGTAAGGTGTATGATAACGCAAATTCGATAGGAACTATTTGTAAACAGACCATCCGTACATAATTCTGAAACGCTGCACATAGCTTAAAGAACTGACGGCCGGTAGAGCAGAAAGGTTCGTGACAATGCGCAAAGTAGGACGGTCCCCTACTAGATGGTACTAGACAACCTGATATTTTATAATTACTAGTGCCGTACGCGGTTTTGTACGCGTGATTTGTCGATATAAACGTTACCCTCCTTTTGTGCAGTCGGGTAAAAAGTAGTATCACTATATCACAATCCCGGTAATAATTTATCAGTATACCAAATTTTAAAGAATTTGGTCCATCTATTTAGTCGTGAAAATATAATAAACAGACATTCATGAGGCTTTACTTCAAGTTGATGGACGCAGGGCAGTGCATCGTAAGGCACATTTCTAAGGTGCGTGACCTATGAGGCAATACGTTGTTATAGGCGATGCTTAACACTTAACAACAGATGGATCATTATGCTTGTTCCATCTCAAAGCCGTATAAAAAAAATTACTGTCACATGAGGCTTTACCTGTATATCTCAAGTTGATGGACGTACGGCAGTGAAACATATGGAAAGTTTTTAATCGTGACCTACGAGGCAATACTTTGTTATAGGCGATGGTTACCACTTAACATCAGGTGGGCCATGGGCTTGTTCCATCTCCAGATGGTATAAAAAAAGACAAAGAGACAGAGTTACTTTAGATTATATTATATAATACTGACTTCGCACACGTTGTTTGTCCTCAAAAAGTAACCTGTGGTGACTGATGACCACCAGATATCGAATCGTCAGGCAGTGCTCCTACTTTCGTGCGATTTAGGGCAGGCGTAGTAGACTATTTAAGTTACTATTTAAAACGTATATACGCGATGCTTATTACAGAAGTAGGAAAAAACAATGTTCACAAAACGAAAAGTTGTTCAGAATGACGAAATCGCAATGTCCTTTTCATCCGGCGAAAATTGTTCGGTCATTGAAGTTTGAAGTGAAGTTTCTTCCAAGACGCGGTGCTGTCAGATGTCAGACGTCAAACGTCAAACGTCAATACAGTGCCGTAACATAACCTATGTGATAATCCAGATTATATTTTACGTACATACCAAATTCCATCGAAATCGGTTCAACCGTTACGACATGATTAACTAACAAACATTCAAATGTTCGCATTTATAATACTAGCTTCCGCACGCGGCTTCGCACGCGTGTTTTGTCAGTGAAAAGTAGCCTGTGTCAATCCAGGTCATAATCTATTTACAAACAAAATTTAATTAAAATCCATTCAGTAGTTTTTGCGTGAACGAGTAAATAAAATCAATACATACATACATACAAACTTTCGCGTTATTTCGCGTATTAGTGGGATTAGTGTGATTTGTATAATAAATAATAAATATTGCTGGACATTTCACACAACGCTATCTAGCCCCAAACTAAGCAGAGCTTGTACTATGGGAACCAAATAACTGATATAATACTTATATAGATTTTTTTTGTAAATACATACTTATAATATAGGAATATAGAGAAACAACCAGACCCGGAACAAATATCTTTAAATCATGCAAACATTTTGTTCCGTGGCGGGAATCGAACCCGCTACCTCCTGCGTCTCAGCCGGCTATTCGCCCACTGCACCACGGAGGTCGTATGGATGAATACTAGAAATTTGGCTAATAATTTTTTTATCTTAACAAACGTAGGATCGTTTAAATGGCACAAGCGTAAGGACAACAGAAGTCAACATACTGTTTCTATTATAAGTGCCTGTCAATCATGCTATAGTAAATATTGAACCAGATCTTTTTAATGAAAATTATATTTAAGTTGACTGTGGACATTAAGGAAGGCCGAAAGTCATTTGGTCTTTGATGTGTTTCTATTACTTAAATAATTTATCTTGCAAAAGAAATTGTACATCTTTTGGCGTGTTCATTAAGAATGCAGAGCGGATGGCAGTAGGAAGATGGCCTCATTTACATAGACAGCTGGTTACCTACGCATGTTTATCGGTACGCTTGCGCACAAGGCCGACATGTGTCAATTGATGATTACTTTATTATATTGGTTAGTGAAATTATGTTTTCTTACCAAATAATTTAGTTTTTTAATTTCATTAATTGTAAATTATTTCTAGTAATAGTAGTATCGCATACTACGTACAAATAGATTTTTTTTTATTATTTTGGCTCGATAGTCAGCTTGGAATCCTAAAGTTAATAGATAAATAATGCTGAGATGGACATTACACACTGGGCCAGCGCCATCTAGCCCCAAACAAAGCTAAGCTTGTACTATGGGAACCAGATAACTGACAGACTCACTCTAATATTATAAATGTGAAAGTTTAGATGTTTGTTTATTTATTGGTTTGTTTGTTACTCAATCACGTCGTAACGGCTTAACCGAATTCGATGAAACCTGGATTATCACATAGGCTACTTTTTATCCCATAAATGAGGTCTCATGGGTCTCAATGGGTTGACAAGTCAATTTGCAACATCGAGTTTAGCTTTATTTCTAGATTACCTACACATTTAGTAGTGTAATGCATACGAAGTTGCGGTCAACAACTAGTACTTATATAATATACATTTTTCATAACTTTTGAAACTTACATGGTTATGAATAATTTTGTTTTTGCAAATACATACATAGAATATATAGAGAAACAACCAGACCCGGAAAAAATATCTGTAGATCATGCAAACATTTGTTGCGCGGTGGGAAGCGAACTCGCAACCATCTCAGACAGCTATTTGCCCACTGCGCCATGCAGAGGTAATAACAATTACCTCTTCCACCTCATATCAAGGGGAATGTTAGATAGGAGATAGATATAAAAAGGCACACACCACAGTTAAATTAATAAAACAAATAACAATACACGTGAAAATACAAGTGGAGGTCTTAACGCTAAAAGATATATCTTTCAGGCAACTTTTGGATGGATTCAAATCTCGTCTGGTTCGTAATTTTAAAAATCTTGAGATTTTACTTCTATGAACGGGCCCGGGTTTCGTGTAAATTCAGTGTATTGTTTTTATTATTATAACGTGTTGTGAATTCGAGCTTTGGGGAGGCGTTTTATTGAGAATCGAGCTGACCTTACGAAAGTAAGATGTTCAATTTGACCTTTTCAAATAAGAAAAGTAAGAAGAAAGGAAGTTTCAAGCTTATTGTGTAAAAGTAGCAAAACTGACAAAATGGATATCTTTTAAATTTGTATAATATTAATTTCTATTTATAAAGCATCTGCTTGTTTAACAGATAATTGTTATCTGGATTAGACTAGCTATCAATAGATCATTTGCAAGGGTAAAAATATTTTGTTAGGTAATTCTGTAAAAAAACAATATATTTTTTTATGGAAAATGTCTATATATATAACAAAGTCGGGTTAGTTACACCATTTATAACTCAAGAACGGTTGGACCGATTATGATGATCTTTGATTTGTTGGATTTGTCTCCGCTCCAATTTTAATAGCAGAATAACTATTAAAATATTGGAAAAAGAAATTATGAAGAAAATTCATCTTCTCATACATAGATGCACTTTGATTGCGGGTCAGCTAGTAAAACATAAATAAGAAATATTAACATATATTAATCCTTATTTTTGTTTCAGGTACAATATGCGCCAAAAGTCAAAATGTTCGTCAAAACAGGATTACTGAAGAATAGAATACAAGAAGGAGACACTGTGGTGATAGGTTCGTAATTTGTTGATAAATATTTTATTTTAATTTCTTTGTGGCTTAAATATAGCTGCGGCCACGAAGCCTATTGTGATTGTCCCTTGTTAATGGGGGCGTTCAAAGTCCACCACAAGCCCTACAGCTGTTAAAAACTGTAGGATATTCTTAGGGTTGGAGTGTTAACTCCTCCGGGCTAAGAATGTGTTTGCCCAGATGAATGCAACGTTTGCGCATTAGTGTCCACTCGCCTAACAGATGTAGGGGCGATACTGCCGCCTCATTACAGAATCTGCAGGTTTGAGTATCATATATGAAACATGTGCTTATTATGTCAACAGTGTCCAGTTGCAAGGGATTTTTGTACGAGGAAATGATTTTGAATCTTAGTTTAACACCCTTAGCACTCAAACTTAGCTTTCGTACTCTTTACAATAAAATATCATCTACTCTTTTCTTCCGTGGAGATAAACTTTCCTTGGGTGGTAAATTGGGTGTAATCTCGCCACCGGTGGTCAGTTAAAACTAAACATGTCCCACTTTATCACTGACGGAATAAAAATCTTCCAATTGACCAACAGTGATAAATTTGGGAGTGTTTTGTTCCAATTGACCACCGTGGTGAGATTTGGTGGTCAATGGTCCAGAGGGTTTATGAATTCATTATTTTTTTATTCTCAAAAAAGGGGTATATAAAAGTTGTTATTAAAATATTTGACGTTCCACTAATTCAAACAATATTGGTATGCGAATGTATATGGCAGACCAGCTATCATTTTTGGGAGTTGTTTGAATACAATGGAATCTTTTTGCAGGTTGTCAAGGAAATGCAAATCCCAACAACTTGACGTACAAGTGGTTTGTGAATAACGAACAACTTCTAGGGGACATAAGGAATGAACTTGTGAGTGTTTTAAATTATATATGTGATAATGGTTGCTGGGAGACGTTGGATGCAGGTCGCGCAAGATTGGTCGCTCTGAAAATCTATGGTGGATGCCCATGTTAAGTTGCGCACATCCTGTGGCTGATATGGTGATGATTATGACGTAGTAGGGTAAAAGCCGGGCAGTTGCCCCACTTTTCAATAAACCTCAATTAAAAAAAATATGAACTTAATTAGAATAATGCAAGATGTATATCAAAACATAGGGTTTTATTCTATTACAGTATTATAGTTTTGTGAACATAATTAATTATGGGTTTGAGTAAATCCTGTTTTATTTGACCTCACAAAAAAAGGAATAGTTGCCTACTCTGGCGGATAGTAGCCTAAAGTTAAAAATGCTTCGGAGGATACTTGCCTCATGCGGGGATAAAGGCCTTACTATAATTTTTTTGAGTAAAAACTAAATTATATCAATTTTAGTAATCAGCCTTTATTATTCAGTCAATTCTTTGAACACAAGTGCTAAACTTTCTTCTGTCCAGCAGCCGATTTACGCCGATACTTACGAGCCATTTTGCTTACCTAGAATGAATGCAAAAACAGTTAAGTTTTTATTTTATTAAAGCTAAGTTATAGTCACAATGAGCTAGATAAAACACCAAAAGAAATCTGTCTTTGCTCGTTAAATAATTTATAGTTGCGGATAGTTGCCCCTAGAGAGACTAAAGTAACAAAGGCGACTATCTTTTTTGGTACGGATACTTGCCCTTTTTATTTTCATAATATATATTTCATAATGTAAAAACATTTCAACAAAAAACGTAATAAACAATGTAATTTAAACTCTAATGCATGCAAAAATAAAAACAAAAAGTTGACTGAAACCACAATCAGTAAGACGATGGTTACCTGTTATTATCAGGTTGACCATATGATTGTTCCATCTCCAGATAGTATAAAAAAAGCTTCAACGCGCCGAGTGTTGAATGAGATGGGGTGCGCGGAGCCGCTTTGTTAGCTCCACCCATTCAGCCACAGGTCATTCAGTACTCCTAGACTCACCCTCTAATACATTTTATGTACTCTTTACACACACAGATAAGACTGAGATAAAACTATACATACCTACACAAACTACTCTATAGCCTTTTACAAGTCTAGGGGGCTAGGAGTACCTACCCATAAACTCGCTAGAACTCTTCTCGAAGATGTGATTGTAAATCTCGGACAAACACTGCAATTAGGCCACAATTTTGTAAAAGAAGAAAACTGGCGAATTCAACTAGGCTGGGCAGCGTTTAGAAAACTTCCATACATTTTCTTGTCACCCATCCCACAATCTCCAGAAAATTATCTCTCAGTCCTCAGCCAGTGCTACCTAGATACTAATGGTTACTGAAGAAGAAGAAGCCGTTGATTCCATTAACATTACTCTGACAATAACCTGTACTCAATCCATTATTGCAATAGTTTAATAATCTGTCCCACCTCGATCTTGCAATCTATGAATTTTATAGATACATAAAACCAATGAAAACAGGCCTCTTTCTCTTTGGCTCCGGCCCCGGTAATGCCTTTGGTAAAGGTACAGGCTTAGTACCTGTGTTGTAAAATAAATACTTGGAATAATACTTTTGACGACCTCCGTGGCGCAGTGGATGTATAGCCGGCTGAGACGCAGGAGGTAGCAGGTTCGATTACCGCCGCGGAACAAATGTTTGCATGATCTACAAATATTTGTTCCGGGTCTGGATGTTTTTCTATATCTTATAAGTATGTATTTACAAAAAAAAAAGTATTTAAGTATTCTATGAGTTATTTGGTTCCCATAGTACAAGCTCCGCTTAGTTTGAGGCTAGATAGCGCTGTGTGAAATGTGCACCAATATTTATTATTTTATTTATTTAATACTGGCACAGACAGTGACAGCAAAAAGCTCGTTTATTTCGGCTTTGCTTATAATCTTCTGGAACATTGCTCTGGGGCAACATCTTACCCTCACAAGCTCAAACCCCACCTTTAATTTCTTACACTATATTAAACTTCACCCCTATATTTACATGTCTCCCCGAAATATTTTACGGACGAGAATTTTCAAATTTTGCCTTAGCGTTACATGCCCAGATATTTGTAAACAGCTAGTTCAGTACACTAATGTCATTATTGTAATGTTTACTTAATCAACGTTTAGTCGCGTAACTATAGAGGCAACCTTTTTGTATTAGTCACATTTTTAGTTACGTGAAACGATGCAAACCCATACCTGCACAAGTAACGTTTAGACTTGCATCTAACTACCCACGTATGGGGAAACAAGCTTCCGCCCGTGGCTTTGCACGTGTAGTGTATCAATGTACCTTATATACCAAATTTCATTGAAATCTGTCCAGCAGTTTAGTTGTGAAAATGTTACAAACAGAAAGACAAAAGTTACTTTCAAGTATAAAATACTAGCTTTGCGTGCGTTGTTTGTCAATAAAAAGTAGCCTTTGTGTTGATACAAGTAATAATCTACGTACATACCAAATTTCATTGAAATCGGTTCAGCCGCCACAACATGATTGAGTAACAAAGAAACAAACAAGCATCGAAACTTTCGCATTTATAATATTAGTGTGAAGTGTGATTAGTATATATTCTTACAGATCCGCGATCTACGTATACGTTTTCTCACCAATCCTTACAATACCTTTCAATTACGCTAATTTTGACCTTGACATGACAAGGGTTTGTAGCACAATTGGCAGTGCATCCTCATATCAAGAAGACTACGGGTTGAAGTTCCGTCCGGCTCGAAAGTATTTGAGTTCGTTTTAACATCTTAAGATTTCCCGTGTCGGATAATACTATAAAAATAAAAATACTGTTGGATTGACTTAGCTGTTTGTTCTTTTATCTTCTTGGCACACAGCATCCTGCAGTATGCATTTTGCATTAGCTATGTTTCATAAAACTGTGTACTTTCCGACGTGTAGGATGTTTCGTAATAAGTGTGCGGTTCAGTTTGATGGATACGCTTAGAGTAAACTTTATAAAGTTTCATGACATAACTATCTTATCCGCCCTAGCTTCGCATGGATTTATCTAAATAAAATTATAACCTATTAGTTTATTATTAGACGATAGGGATAGTAAGCTTTATAACAGTGAAATAATTTTCAAAATCGGTTTTTACTTTCGGAGATTATTCATTACATTCCACATAAAAAAACTTACAGAGTCTCTTTATAATCTCTTTTTAAATTTATAATAGTTACAGTAGAAAAGGACCATAAAATGGGCAAGGAGTGAATGGAAAAGCCGCAATTTTAAATTTTTAACAAAAATTTTCTTTTTTAGTAAAAAGTAGCACTTGTGGTCTAAAACGGTTCGTAGGTATTAAATATTCCGCTCCTACGACCCAATTTGAATTCCCCAACAAACAAGGTGTGCTAGATATTATGATCTCTAAAAAATATGTTATATTTTTTATTCGAACCAATCTCATCCCACTGCTGGACAAAGGTCTCTCCCAAGTCCCTCTAAGTATCCCTATCCATCGATATCTCCCACCATCCTCTTTCGAATGTGTCGAGATCATCCCGCCGACGCTTTCTCGGCCGACTCCGACGTCGCCTTCCGTCTTCAGGCGTCCATGGTGTTACGATATGGGCCGTTACGTTATTTTCGAATATGGTTTAAAAAAAAAACCTGACTGCAAAACCAACTGAACACAAGTTAACAAGCTTGCACATTTTGATTTGTGCAATAAAGATTTTGTTTTTACACAATTTATCAATTATCATTTTACTAGCTTCCGCCAGTAGCTTCGCACGCATTGATTCTCGACAAAAAGTAGCCTATGTATTAATCCAGGTTATAATCTACGTACATACTAAATTTCATCGAAATCAGTTTAGCTGTTACGACGTGATTGAGTAACAACACAAATAAATAAATCCAAACTTTCGCATATTAGTATAATACTAGTGTGATTGATCTTTTACGGCATTCAAAGTAAGTGCATAGTTAAATTATAGGTAGGTATTATTAGCTGCCGTGTCTAGGTTATTAGTGTATTGTTATGTGCCAGCAACATGAGTTACCTACATCCAAAGTTAGGAGTAAGTTATAACTGCATAACTTATACACCAGGCGTGCATTGAAGGCAGTATATCCATGATATGTAACACTGTACAAAGAGCAAAGCTAATTAATTACCCTCTCATTAGTTTAAAGATTAATGGCCTAATAACGTTTGATTAGCTTATACAACTTTTTCAGCATTCATGCTCTTAACACTAGAGTGCATGCGCGCTCTACTATAGTAGAATGCACTAACTTATTTAACTTATTTTAGCGCCATTCATTCATTCTTACACCTGACCCCCCGCGCTCGATAAAATCTCAGAACGGATTATAGTCCATCCTCGGAAACAAGATAATAGGGAAGAAATGGACTGGCATGTTATTGGTAGAAAATTTACGCTAAGGCTGCGTAGACAGCGCTAGTATTTTTAGTTTGTTCGTGCGACTCGCACCATTCAGACGTGCTCACTAAAAGTAAAAAAAAAGTCAAAAGTCAAATATTTTTATTCATTAAAATCACAAGGATCACTTTGAACGTCACTGGCTAGTGCAATCTGTTATTTTATTTTTTGACCCGGCTTGTTATTTGGACTCTTGATAATTTTGTAACGTGTGACCCAGCTGGTACTTTGGACTTTGTGATTGTTTCTATGCCTGAAGACTTGGCACTTGTTTAACGGACTGTTTGATTTTTCTATCGATTTGCATCTGTAAAATGGCCGACAGTAATTCTGTGGAAAAAAGTCGCAAACGAGACTTTTTCTCAACTGAATGTAATGATGTCTGATGTAAATAATGCTAGATGTAAAATAAATGTAAATGTTGCTTATGAACACACCTTTACTTTTTATAAGTTTTGTTAACACCCAGTGACCATATTGTGCCTTGTCTTTTGTATGGGATTGTGTGACAGAGACAACGCTCCATTATCTTGCTCCGGCGGATAAGGCGCCCACTGGCAGCGTAAGCGCATGTTCTCCAATTAGGTGTCAAAGTTCGGCTTCTACCATTGTAGTACATGCGAGTATTGATGTAATAAAACTGTAAAGTAAAATGGTGTAAGCGATGTGCCAGGTGGATTTGACCTGGGCCCGTAGTCAAATTACATTCGCCACGAATCTATTCGATTTCTACATACATTTGTTGTCGCTGAACCACGTGGTATTTACATAGCATGTGTCAAATCCCATACATTTTCGGACGTATCGACTAGCGTCATCGCTAATCGACTGTAACTTGGCTAACTCCTCTGATCACTAGCACAAGTTGGTTATTCTTGTAATTATTCTTTTACTAATAATTTTTTTGGTATCTTTTTCAAATAAGACACTTATAAGTTTTAACTTCTGGCGCTCGTGACGCCAATGCAGGTATAATGGTTGTAAACCAGCGCTGAGCAATAAGTTTATTGTTCAGCATAATGCTGAGCTATTCCCCTTTTTCGGCACAGGGCTCATAGTTATTGTTTATTCGATAACGTCTCCGTAAATGAGATTTACAGCTCTAGGGCCGCAAGTAAATTTGAAAATAGAACGTAACTTATTACATTCATAATATGTATGCTATAATGAAATACAATCTCTATGACAAATCCTTATTTTTATTTAATAGAACTGGCTACAGTCCGGTTATAAAAAAAAATTAAATAATGGATAGCGGGATCGCAAATTTTACTTGTTTAATTTCCTCGCATTCGTGATTAAAAGTAAATACACTCGAACTCTTAGTGTACGTACTCGCTCGTGTTCGTGTTATTGATCGCCTTTAGCCCTTATTTAACAATATACTATTGCCTTATTATATCCTGATGTAAAATAGCTTAGTAGCTTTGCTTAATTTTGAGCTAGATAGCACTGTGTGAAATATTCAGTGTTCAGTTTCATAGTTTTTATAGTAAGACCAAGTTTGTATGAACGGAATAAAAGTAATATTAAAACAAGGCAAGTGCGAGTGTGAATCGCGCACCGGATTTTAATCTATTTTTATGCTAATTGAGCAGCGCCATCTACTGTTATGGTATTTTTATCGACATTTAAAAACACAGGTGTAAGATATATATATGGTATAACGTAAGGGCGCCTAGCATTTTGACCTCTTCGTCTTAGTGAAAACATTTAATTAATAATAATAATACCTAAAGTTTATTTCAAGCAATAATGAGCATATACCAAATACTATAACAAGGCCCTGATCTACAAATACCTTAAATACTTATATACAGGGTGTTTGGTAATATACTGACGATATTCAAGTGACGGTTTCTCAACACATAAAAAAAGACTTCTCGAAAAAAAACTACTAGTTATATTATCAAATTAAAAAAAAATCGACTAAGTTTAGGTAATTAATTCGATATAAAACTTACTGCCTACTCTTGCAATCGACATCCAAAAATAAGACCGATTTGATATCTCTTTCAGAAATGGATGCGGGGTTTGGGTTAGAAAGGGACCACAAGAGATATCTTGAGACGTCACCAATACAGTATATGTGGTTAGATGGCAAGCATTAATTTAATAAAGTGTTTCTTTTTACATGCCAAAATAAAGTTCACATTTCTATGGTAAATATTTCACAAATTTATTTATTTTGCTCATCAAAATAACCCCTTTCATTTTTGTGCGTATATTAACAAACATGCATACATGAAACACTAAAATAAAAACTATCACTTCTACTCATTCTACTCCGCGGTGCAGTGGGCGAATAGCCGGCTGAGACGCAGGAGGTAGCGGGTTCGATTCCCGCCGCGGAACAAATGTTTGCATGTTCTACAGATATTTGTTTCGGGTATGGTTGTTTCTCTATATATTATAAGTTTAAATGTATTCTATCAGTTATCTGGTTCCCATAGTACAAGCTCTGCTTAGTTTGGGGCTAGATAGCGCTGTGTGAAATGTCCAGCAATATTTAATATTTATTTATTTATTTATATTGTTGAGATAATCAGCTGTGACAAGTCGGACAGAAGGGCATACAGAAAAAGTAGCACCTTAAGGGTTCTGTTTTTATATCAGTCAGGAACCCTAATAACTGTAGTTTAAAACAACTAAAAACAAAATGTACTTTGAAAGAACTGTCTAGATTTCCAGATAAGATGGTGTTAAAGAAAAAAATATAAAATCAAGCATACCTGTTTGTGGTCTAGATTTATTTAAATGATTTTTTATTATTCAGCTAATCAGTTGTTTTAGGTGCATAGTCCAAGCTGATTAAAAAGTTAATTTAGATATAAAGATTGTCTGGAAGAAATCACTGCGAAAGGATAACAACGCACATTGTTTTCTTCATGGTGTACAATTAAGTGTTTTCATTTATTTATCATCATCATCTTATGATACATAGGACGTCCACTGCTAAACAAAAACCTCCTCGACAGATTTCCATAGCAACCCATCTTGTGCAGCCTGCACCCAATGGCTCCTAGCAACCGAACATATTTTTTATTTATATTAACTGGTTTAGTTTTTAAATATCTTTAAAAAAATTAAATTGCTTGATATTGTGTGTTTTTCTGCAAATATGCGTGTGTTTTAGTAGTAAATAAATGTTTTATCTATCTTCCTATCCCAATTCAGTACACAAACATAACAGCATTGTATGCGTAATAACCTAACTTCCTCGTTACAGGTGCTCTCCAATATATCCCGTAAGTTTAACCAAGCAACGATCAAGTGTGAGGTGCACAATGGCGTTGGAAATAGCGCGGACACGAAAACTCTCGAAGTCGCCTGTAAGTAAGCTTTAAGCTGCCCATATACGGGGACCTATTGTTGACGTGGAGTCTTATGGAGTCACCACAAGATTCCACGCCATCACTACAAAAGTCTTGAAAAATATTTCATGCGGATTGCGTGGAGTCCTAAAAATATTTGGATATCCGATTATTCAAAAATCCAAGACTCGACACTACAGGAGCGGGGCGACACCACACCACGCGCGCCCGTTTGTGGCCAATACACCGTTCCAGTAAATCCAATTCGAGCTCAGTTGGTAGCCCGCAGCTGTCGGAGTAAGTTTTAGCAAATAAGTTTTTATTTTATAGTCTTGAAAACTTTACACAAAGCTAAAAAAAAAACGAATTTAAGACACGCTCATTTTTTAACTCGAGCCCTGCCAGACTCCACGCGAATCGGAGTGAATTGACGTCCCCGTATATGGCCAAGGGCTCAGACAGGGTGCCAATGACGTCGCGCCATTTCAGTCGCTGCGACTACGAGTGATTTTCTGTGAGGACCAGCAATTCAATTCAGTATTAGTACTCAGTGCAGCACATATTTTGTATTTCGTATTTTGTAGTTGTTGACGACCTCTATGAAGCAGTGGGAATTAGCCCACGCCGACTGAAACGCAAGAGGTAGCGGGCTCGATTCCCGCCGATTCGACAGATCGGATTTGTTCCAGATAGATGTTTTTCTATGTATTACAAGTATGTATTTACAAAAACAAGTATATAAGTATTCTATCAGTTATCTGGTTCCCATAGTACAAGCTCCGCTTAGTTTGGGGCTAGATAGCGCTGTGTGAAATGTCCAGCAATATTTATTTATTTATTCACGAAATGGATTTACTAGTAGATCTCCAAAGACCCGGGCGGTTGCGTACCAACTGCTTGTAATAGAGCTTCTGTATCTGTCATACAGCGTGCGAGCTATCTGCCAACTGGGCAACTAGATGCTGCAAGTCGTGCGATTATTGGTCGCCAGTCGCGGGAAGGTTTCAACGATGCCTATAGGTTGGAATGTTGGAACAAGTGACCGTGAGTCGCGAACCTAAGTCGCGCGACGTCGCCGGCACGCTGTCTGAGCCCTTAGAATATTTTTAAAGTGTTTGAAGATCCTGGTAGATTTTAGCGTTGATAAAGCCGATGTTCCGTTGCGGCGTATGATATGCACTTACAGACTATATATTCTTTGAATAAATAAATAAATAAAAAAGACTAGGCACGTTAGCTGCGTGGGTCCATTTATCTGCCTGCGTCTACCTTTCCAATCCAGCATATATGGCACACGGATATTGACCCATGCCCACGGCTGGGTCTACAGTTAACACGTCAGTTCAAGTTCTACCTCTCTCTCCCGTTTCTGCCACCACCCACTGCCACCCCCATCAAAATGAATGCCCTGCGATTTGCCCTTAACAATAGTATAGCCAAAACACAAAACAATTATACTCGTATTAAGTCATTGGCCCAACAATTGGTATGAGCCCACTTCTTAAACCAGAACCATTATAATTGTAGCCATTCAACGCCAATTAGACGTATTTAAGGTAATTTTTAAGGTTCCGTACCTCAAACGGTAAAAAAGAACCCTTATAAGATCCCTCTCTTATCTGTCTATCCGTCTGTCTGTCCGTGTGTCGCCACCGATTTTGTTAGGAACGGGTGGAACTAGCAAGATGAAATTTATACCAGATACTGAGGTATATAGCCCCTATTAGGTGTATAAAAATCAAGGCCCTGAGTCAACACGATAAAAAGATATGGGCAAATTTAGATTTTCGCGAAAACTTGTGGCATGTACCAAAATTTACCTTAATTTTAAACTTTTTTATTTTTCAGAATTTTCCCTTTACTTGTGCTGTTGTACTTGACCTTGCTTTTAACCAAAATTGACAATTCTAGGTCAACCGGAAGTACCCTATAGGTTTTGGGTCGAAAACCTATATGGTAATCACGAAATTTGGCAAATAACAGCACAAATAAAGGAAACATTAAAAAAAAAGTTGAAAATTAAAGGGTGTCCCCATACATACATAGTTGACGCCAATTAAGATAGTCCTCTGAGTTGTATGGGCACTCATACAATTTATTATAGATAATAGTACGCGCTGTGGCTGGCAAGGATTGGATGAGAAGAGCTGAGGATCGGGCTCAATGGCGAACCCTGAGAGAGACCTACGTCCAGCAGTGGACTGCTATAGTTTGATGGTGATGATGATGAATGGTACGGAACCCTTCGTGCGTGAGTCCGACTCGCACTTGGCCGGTTTATTTTTATTTTGGCTTAGGCCGCAAATTCGGAACGGCAGCGCGTGCAGAGTCGCGTTCAACGTGCACCAAACTAGTTTTCGCTAGATCGCGCGTGCGATCGGGGCGTCCAAGTGTGTTGACCAATTGGAGGCCGCCGTTCAAAGCAAGTGTCACCACGTCAAAGGAACGAGGCACGTGTATTGTTGTACACTTGTACACGCTCGTCAAAACGCCGAACACTGATCACGCCTCTTAACTACACGCTGAAAACGCTGCTACGAATAGACCAAGAGAAAAGTCTATACATTCAGTAGTCGAGCGTGCACGCTCAAAACAATGCACCGCTGCACGCGCCGCTCGGCGACGTTCCGAATCTGCGGCCTTACAGTAATATCAACTGTAGGCTAGCTCAGAGGATTAGCGCGTTGAAGCGAAGTGATGATCGTTGCTACACAAAAGTACTTAAGTGGAGACCACGCACTTCTGCTCCCAAGACCAGTTCTCTGATCTATATGCCAGGTTTATACCGAATTTATTCCTGATTTATTACTCTGACTCTTAAGCGCCCTAAGGTCATTGTGTTATAATTGGGTCCAATTCAATTTTCATTATTTTGTATTGTATATTATAAGTACTTAATTTCTTGTATTGTGAGCGATTCTATAAGATGCCATACCATTGTTCTGAAGAGGCTTAATAAATGTGGGTGAATAGAACGTATTTCAATTAGGGTCTTGGCCTACTAACTTGATTGTTCTTTTGTTATCAAAATATCAATTTAATTTAATTATGATCCTTGTGATTCTACTGAAATAAGACCCTATAATTAACCTATTTTATTAGTTTTGTTTTGTTAATTTTCTGATTGGCGTCTCAATAGTTCTATTCATTTTATTAGATGAGATAGTCGTTGTGTAGGTAAATTGAAACTTCTGTCCCTTCCACCCGAATTTTCTGCGACTTTTCCGACAAAACGTAAGAAGCGCGCCAATGGTCCAGTAAATAAATTTGTGGGTCGGGAAGGAGCTCCCTAATATGCCCTTATTAGGTATCTGAACGGTGAGTTAAGTTAAGGAAAAACATATTTTATGATCATCGTCACAACCCAACTTAACCCATAGGTCCGCCATTTGAACCATCAATTACAATCCTACGCTAGTCATAATGATGATCCGTTATTTTATTTTATTTTATTCTTTATGGCACATAAAAACATGTACAAAAGGAGGACTTAATGCACCATTTTACACCAGTCATTCGTGACGGGTTGAAAAAACATGGCAACAAACAGGCTGGCGTGCTAATGCAAAAAAGATTTTAAAACAAACAGGAAACTAAATGACTTCACTACTCAGGAGACTCACTTATAGAAGCGGCTCGATATATATATATATCTTATTGTATATATTATATATATATAGAGAAGGCCGCCAGACTGAAGTGGGTTTGGGCCGGTCACGTCTGTCGCCAAAATTACCACGAAGTGGAACCCTGAGACAGCAAAGCGGTGCCACGGCTGATCACGATGGAGGTGGTGGGACGAGCTGGACGCCTTTGAGACGGACTGGCATACGGTGGCACTGGACCGTTGTGAGATGCGGAAATGCAGGGAAGATTTTGCCCAACAATGGGATAATATGGGCTAATAGTAATAGTAATATATATTTATATGGAAGAAAGCGATTTTGTCGTATCTCATAATATCTAATTTTACACCAGAGCCAAAAACTATTTAAAAAAATCATAAATCGTACATTAATAAAGAACGTTCAAATTTGGAAAATATTTTTATCAATCTAAGTTTTATTTGATACAGTTAATTTGAACGTCCTTTAGTTACTGATTCATTGATTTTTAACTAGTTACAGCAATTGATGTTTCAATATCGAACAGCGGAAATTTTTGAGATACGCCATTTCCGCTTTCTGCCGTCGATATATACTTTACCATCGAACAGCCCGCAACTTGTATTATATCGTCCACGCATCTTGCATTTTGGCGTTACGTAATAAAATATCGAATAAGTATTTGTTAGCTAATGACTGCCTCCGTGGCGCAGTGGGCGTATAGCCGGCTGAGACGCAGAAGGTAGCGGGTTCGATTCCCGCTGCGGAACAAATGTTTGCATGATCTACAGATATTTGTTCCGTGTCTGGGTGTTTTTCTATATGTTATAAGTATGTATTTACAAAAAAAGTATATAAGTATTCTATCAGTTATCTGGTTCCCATAGTACAAGCTCTGCTTAGTTTAGGGCTAGATAACGCTGTGTGAAATGTCCAGCAATATTTATTATTTATAGCCAATTGTAAAATCTACAGTTCCATCCGTTATGTAAACTTAGCAGATAGACTAATTGACTTTGACTATTTAAAATAACAGATACACATTTAACCCCTAATATAAACGTAGTTTTAGATACCCTGGAATTTTATAGTTAATTTCGGTTCCGTAATAAAACATCGCAATTATTACAAAATAACATGAGTATAATTAAAAGGTAACGAAGGTTAAAATAAACACACCAATTGTAAAACGCTCAGAGTGACTTTAAAATTAATTAAGTACTAAGTTTGACGACCTCTGTGGCGAGTAGCGGTCAAGATGAAATGGGCAAACTTTTCTTTTATACATTTTTAAAGTGGAACTTTTATTACATCGTCTCAAACTTTTTCGTCTGTGTGTTGCATGTCGCGTGACGGTCGGCCGCGGAGTAGGGATAAAGTGAAAGGCGCTCGTCAGAGCAGCCGGGCCAATATGGCGGCGCCTATAGTTCGCATCAGCTGACCGTGTAGTGTATAGACTATTACTCATTTGTGCCAACGAAAATTTTTAGTTAAATGTCTATAATGTGAAACAAAGTTTCACTTTTACCGAGGTTTCATAAAACCACACAATCCTTTTTTTTATGCTACGTGTTTTGTAATGTACGACATTAAATGAAAACACCGTTAGGGTTAATGGCTAGTATGGTTGTAAAATAGGTTTTTTTTTCAAATTCATTACCATAGACAATTTTCAAATCACCTTAATATCAAGTCCTAAAATATTAATGAAGGAGTGTGTCGTCTCCTTTTCTACATTAATCAGCAAAAAACAGCATTTATTCGTGTTACATGTTATTTATTTATTTATCTAAGACAATAATTTACTACGTATCTATATTCTTAGGTTACCTACAAAAGTTACGCTTTTCTGATCCATGTGTAACCCACGCAAAGCCTATTTACAGAACAATGTTAATCGTAATGAGGCTTTTCTGGGAAAGTTAACCAGAATTTCCCATAATATTCTAGGCCAGATAATAAAAGGCCGAAGAAATATATTAAATACCTACCTAAAATAATAACATCACTAAATCTGTATTAGAGTTTTATTACATTTTGTAAATTTAATGAAAATCTTTAACAAACCCCGTAAGCTGCTTGTGCTTCATTCAATTTATATGTACACAAGTTTCCATCCGTGACTTCCATAGCCTATGTATATATATATATATATATAGTATGGATGTATATAATAATATGTATATATAAAGTATGTACGGCTGAACCGATTTCGATTAAATTTGGTATGTACGTAGATTATAACCCGGATTAACACGTAGGCTACTTTTTGTTGAGAAACAACGCGTGCGAAGCCGCTGGCGGAAGCTAGTATTATATATTTAGACACACAAGCTGAAGCGCCTCCTGATGTTAAGTGGTCACTGTCACCTATAAACTCCTGACTTAATTGAAATAATGAAAACTTAATGCCTCTTACCTACTTTATAATTTTTCGATTTTTTTTATTTTAGGCGTCATTTCTAGTTTTAGGTTTGCTTTGGTAAGTGTAAGTAGAAGGTTATGGTGATTTTGTGGTAATTTTAATATCTAATAAGTAAGATTATGTGACAAAGCTTACTTTTCCTCAATATGCTTCAGTTAATGTTAGATTTTTTTTTCAGATGGACCATCATTCTCCGTGAAGCCTGAAAACGTGGAAGCGGAGAAGGGGTCAACGCCCACACTGACCTGTGTTGTGGATGGTCACCCATCGCCCAAGATAACCTGGCTGAGATATGAGAACGAGCAGTTAATTGTAAGTTTATTTATTTTGCCTCACATGGACTGTTTGTTAACCAATATCAAGTTTTAACTCGACACATACTACGTGTTTTCTTATGTACGACATTAAATGAACACATGGGAAGGGCTAATGGCCAGTAAGTAGTATGATGTAAAATAGATTTTTGAAATTAACTACCATGGAAATTTTTAAATTTTAAAACTACCTTTTAATCAAGACCTAAAATATTAATAAAGCAGCTTGTATATAATACACATCATATTCATTCATCATGTGAGAAGGTACCTCTTAAACTGACTAAGCGGCATCGTCGCAAAGGCGCCGCCGATTTACGTTAAAAATTGTTTATTGGAAATGTATCGATTACTGGATAAATATTTACGTTACCGGTATTAAACCTACCTCTAAAATCAGTTCATTTGATTCCAGATGTGTGTTTTAAATTACTGTCGTACATAACAATAAAGTTGTATATATATGTTTAATGATCCTCATAATTATTCATAATATCAGCTGTAAATAAATAATTATTCATGAATATTGCTGGATATTACACACAGCGCTATCTAGCCCCAAACTAAGCAGAGCTTGTAATATGGGAACCAGATAACTAGCAAACATCCAGACCCGGAACAAATATCTGTAGATAATGCAAACATTTGTTCCGCGGCGGGAATCGAACCCGCTACCTCCAACGTCTCAGCCGGCTATTCGCCCACTGAGTCACGGAGGTCGTCAATTGGTATATAGGACGTCCATTGCTGAATATAGGCCTCCATAGATCTCCAGTGCGATAGATCTTATGCGGCCTGCACCCAATGGCTCCCAGCAACCTTTCCCAGCTCGACTTTCCTAGTTAGTTGCCATCCCAAGCTGGGCTTTCAAGTCCAGCATAGTTGTGTTATCTTTCAATAATTCTTTGTTTATTTTTTTGTGGCAGAGAGTGGGCAAATCGTCAGAGCTGACGGTAACAGTGACTCCTCATTCCGCTGGTGAATACTGGTGCAGGGGCAGCATTGACGGCCGTCCTGATGTGGAGACTCCAGCCATCATCTTCGTCAGGGGTTAGTTATATTTGCCGTACAATAAATAAGGTTTTATTCGAGTTCTTGGTTAACGGGCTTTGGAGATATGCCTCATGTAATTTAGCGAAAAGACCGCCAATTATTTCCATAGACTTACGTTGTTCTTTGTTATTTGTATTGTTTTATGGTATGCGGTAATATTATTTATAAATTGTAATTATTACAATATTGTAACACATTTAATAGACACTAGCTTCCGCCCGCGGTTTCGCACGCGTGATTTATTAATATAGACTATGTGTCAATCCAGGTCATAAGCTATCTATGTCTATTTATCTGTCTATCCAGCCTCCAGCACCCGCTGGGTATAGGCCTCCTCTCTGTGTTGCCAGTCCAATCGGTATTGAGCAAGTCTCATCCATTGCTGTCCAACTTCTGTTACAAGATAGTCACACTAACGGGTCGGTGGTCTGCCCTGCGGTCAATGTCATCTCTTGGTCACCACTCTGTGACTGCCTTAGTCCACATGTTGTCATTCCGCCTAGCCAAGTGTCCTGCCCATCTCCACTTAAGCCTCGCGATTCGTATACCTACATCTTCGACTTTAGGTATCCATATACCCAGTTTACTTAAAATCGGTCCAGCCGTTACGAAAACGTATCAAACAAAGAGCCTTTAGGCTGGTCACATACAGTTGGAATATCGTATTGGAATTTTGAAGGCAGCAAATTCATACAAAATCACTTACCTAATCAAAAGAGGAATGTAGTTTACCTTTCGATTTTTTCCGATTTTATATGTCTTTAAAATTCCTGATATATTATATTCTGAAATGGAATTCCGACCGTGGAACGACTGGGTTCAGAAAAAGTCTGACGTTAGAATCGGATGCAATTAAGTAATACTTTTATTTAACACAACACAGCAGAGACAACAATAATAACGTTTAGGTACAACAGAAAATGAAAAACAAGTAGAAATCAAACAACATCACGGATAAAAACGAATTTAACTTATTTATTATTATTACTATCAGCGGGTAGAGTCCCACTACAGGGCAAAGACATTCCTTCCCTTTTCCACGAGACCCGGTTATTGGCTAATTGGGGCCACTCTTTAAGGTATGCATCCAGTTCCATCCATCCATCTCCGCCTGGGCCTATCACGCGGCCGCCGTCCGTTTGGAACCCAATCTGTAGTGGTTTTCACCCATAGTTCCTCTGGCATGCGACAAACGTGTCCTGCCCAGTCCCACTTCAATTTTGCAGTGTTGAGTTTCATATACGGTCTGTGAGCCTGACTTCGAGGATGTTGCGCTTTATAGCTCGTTGACAAACACGGAGGCGGGACTTTTGAACATAACTTAAATAACATAAAAAGAATCGTTGTGTGTAGTGAATACGTGTCTTTGCAGCCAATCAATTTTATTAGGATATAAATTGATTCGTTGAGAACACTGTTACTTTCCTGTTTTCATTCTGTATTGTGTTGGATCGGTCATGGTTGCTCTTGCTACTTTTATTTTTTTATATATGTCATCTTTTACTTTTTAATGCGGCACTAAATCTGCACCCCTGTTTTTGTATACATACTCGTATATGTATGCATCTATAAATTATATATTTTTCTCTTATTTTGTACAACTTTATTGTGAAACAGCTATATCCGCTTGTTAACAAAGTTTTAGTGCATGTTGTGTTCATCTGTAATTGGTTGTGCATGTAGCTATAAGATATATTAAGATCTCTAGCATTATATAATACGAGTAATAATAATAAAATTTTATTGGGACCAGAAAAAATGTCATAAACAATTTTAAATATAGGTGCTAGTTTACATATAGGTACTAATTATAATTTTGATGTATGCTTAATCATTTGGAAATTATATAAATCAGCTTAAGTAATAATTATTTAACAATGTTATGCATTAACTTTGACCTCCACACTAGGATTCCCTGTATTGTGGAGATCAATTACAAAAAAAAGGTTAATCAAGGTAGTGCAGTGTCATGTAACAACTGTTGGTGGAACTAATAAATAAATCTAATCTAAATCTAAATACTTAAGATATAAGTATTTGTTAAAAAATTACTTTTTCAAAACAAGCCTTCATAAAGTTCATAATCGGAACCGCAAGCAGATTCAAATGAGCCCAAACACTAGTAGCCTACTATAATCCATTCGGAAGTTCCGTTGTCTAGCATCCGTCTCCATCATGATACCACCTCCATGATACCATATTGTCACCGTAGTTACATATGTATTCCAAATGTCAGCTCAATCGGTTGAGGGGAACGGGTTTCAAATTCAGTTGCAAGTTCCACCCGGACAAACATACATACATTGCAAGTTAATAAAAAGTTTGTAAAAGAGAGACCACAGTTACAAATGACAGAAATTTTCCACAGTTTCATAGTACGTTCTATCCTCAAAGTCGACAAGTGGTAGGTCGTTACCGAGGTCATTCCGACTTCCCGCGAACTAGGCGAGTTGCGAGCACTAGTTGGAGCTCGGAAGACTGTGGAAGTATGAATGTTAAGTCTACCGTGATTCCTTCCTACTGTTTCCGGTAGATATTCACTATGTTGGACTATCCTTAATAATATTATAAATTCTACAGTAACTCTATCTCTTTGTCTCTGTATATGTTTGTTACGTTGTCACGGCTAATCGGCTTGACCGATTTCGATGAAATTTGATTTATAGCCCGTATCGGGACTACTTTTTAATTAGTGGCTTAATTCGAATTAGTGAAGTTAAATTGTTTTGTGATTGTAACTTGATTTTATTTGTGAACAATAATCAATTTGTAAAATTGACAAACTCCGTGGTGCAGTGGGTGTATACCCGGCCGAGACGCAGGAGGTTGCGGGTTCGATTCCCGCCACGGAACAAATGTTTGCATGATCTTCAGATATTTGCTCTGATGTTTTTCTATGTATTTCCAAAAAAGAATTATATAAGTATTCTATCAGTTATCTGGTTCCCATAATACAAGCTCTACTTAGTTTGGGGCTAGTTAGCGCTGTGTAGTCCTTTTATGGTAATATCCCGACTCAATTGGGCCAAGGAGAAATGAAAAATAAAAATATTATCAGCTGTTAATAATAAATCTTGTTCCAGGTCCCCCAAAAATAATATCGAATCAAACTCAGTATGGCGTAGAAGGAGACAGCGTGAGGATCGAGTGTGTTTCCTTCTCTGTTCCCAAACCTGACTATGTTATGTGGTCGTTTGCTGGAAATGAAATCAACTCTTTTCATAACCAGGTAAGTTTTATACAAAAGTTTACTGCTAATGCGAGTTTACTAACTTTCATCCCATAGAGAAATAAAAGAAATAATATTAGATTATTAAAAAAAGGGGGATAAAGCAGTGTCTTGCGTCACGGGCGCTATATTGAATCCAGAACGTAACGAAGGATTCTAGAGTTAACTCACGAGCGGAGCGAGGGAGTTACTAGAATCCTGAGTGCAGAGAGGGATATAAGTGCGCCAAAGATGCAGATAGCTTTATCCACGTGGAGAATACTCTACTTGTTTACTTTCTGCGAGACCAAAAACCAAATCTAGGTTGGTGCATTCTGTGCAGAGGTAGTTCGATTTACGAATAAGTTATTTTTGTGTGGGTCTCTTTGGTTCAAATTGTAATACAGATGAGGTTCCAAACTCATCATTATGCCTACGAGGCATGCCTTTTAAGTTCTGTCGTTTCCATATTTTCCGGCAATTTTGAATTTGGAACTGTTCTATATTCGAATGTGTTTACATTTTGAATCTCAAAACAGTTGAAAGTATTAGGATTAATGCTATTGTTTAGTCACAGTTTCGATTTGAATCTGTCAGGTCACGTACGAAAATGAATCTTTCTAAGGAAAATGTTCGTGCAATAATTTTCTACAACTTTAGAAGAGGCCTGACACGGCTTCAGTGTTTAGAAGAGCTAACATCTGTGTTCAGTGATGTAGCCCCATGTCTGCGGACTGTCGAACGCTGGTATTTAGAATTCCAGCGTGGACATACTAGTGTTAGTGACAGATTTCGCGAAGGACGCCCAAAATCCGCCTTCACTGAAGATAACATCCTTGCTGTGAGACAACTAATTCTCGAAGATCGTCATGTGACGTATCGAGAGATAGAGGCTCTATTAGGCATCTCAGGGACAACCATTTAGAAGATCTTGCATGAAGCGCTTGGTGTGAGAAAGCTAGTTTGCCGTTGGATACCGCATCTGCTTTCCGACGATCACAAGACGGCCCGCGTCAGATGGTGTAAGAAAACTCTGCAAAGGTTTAACCGAGGGGAGTCAAATCACGTCTACGACATCATAAGTGGTGACGAATCTTGGATCTATGCCTACGATCCTGATTCCAAACAACAATCTACAATCTGGGTCTTTCAAGACGAGCCAAAGCCGACTAAAGTTGTTCGTTCTCGAAGCACTTCAAAGAAGATGGTGGCCACGTTCGTTGGAAAAACCGGCCATGTTGCGACTATTGCACTTGAAGATCGTAGAACGGTTAACGCAGAGTGGTATACTACAGTTTGTTTACCACAAGTCATCGCCGAACTTCGAAAATCTAACTCAAAGCGACGCATCATCCTGCACCACGACAACGCAAGCTCACACAGCGCTCGTCAAACGATTGAGTATTTGAAGCAGGAAAAAGTAGAAATTCTTGACCATCCTCCATACAGTCCTGACCTAAGCCCTAACGATTTCTTTACATTTCCTAAAATTAAGAAAAGTCTTCGTGGTCAAAGGTTCCAGTCCGGTGAAGAAGCAGTCGACGCTTTCAAGTCAGCCATTTTGAACACCCCCACTTTAGAGTGGAATAAATGTTATAATAACTGGTTTGAGCGAATGGAAAAGTGTATTAAGCTACGCGGTGAATACTTTGAAAAACAATAAAAAGTACTATAAGGTTCTAGTTGTGTTTTTTTCTTCAAACGACAAAACTTAAAAGGCATGCCTCGTATGAGGGCATTATGAAATTCAGTACAACTTTACTCCCGGCTCAGCCGAAGGGATTTAATTACCTGCAATCGGTGAGGTTTAAATGACATAATAATTTGACATTGTCGAGCAGGTGGTGTAAATAAGCAATTTATTTATCACACAAATAGGTATTACATGCATTATTATCTATAAGTACCGCGGGCATAAGACAAAAATGCCCTTAAAAAGGTCTCAGTATAATGAAAGAAAGAAAGAAAAAAAAACATTTAGACCACCACACATGGGCTTAGAAACAATTGAAACAAAAAAAAACGTTATCAATTAATGAATGCATGCTCATGTTAAATATGAAGCAGCGCTAATATGCTAGACCGATCTTATGGGGCCTACACCCAACGGCTCCCAGCAACCTTTATCAGGTAGTATTTCCATCTAGTAGGAGGACGTCCTTCGATGAACTTTCCAACTTACAAAGAGGCTATAAAAAACAACAAAAATTTTAAAATAGAATAAAACCTTCTAGAAAAAAGCAAATTTAATAATACCGTGATAATTTTATAAATACCTAGTTGACCTGCCAAACTTCGTATCGCCTTGACATGCATATGACGCGGGCTGCCAATGTATTGTCAATTGGCCATCATTACCTACATCTATGTATGAGAACATGAATTTTCATCATACTTTTTTTTAGTATACATATTTTGCAATATTTTAATAGTTATTCTGCTATTCGGTGCGGATACAAATCCAACAAGTCAAATATCGTCAAAATAGGTCCCGCCGTTTTTGATATAAATGGTGTGACTAACCCGACTTTATTTTATAATATATATAACAAAACATTATTGCAAGAAACTGATAAATCTTTTCAAACAACTGATTGAATTCCTCAAAAGATAAATAAGCAAACCGCAAACTGAATTTTAAATTTATATTTTACTTGGAACGTATTTCCTTGTGTCTCCAACTGAAACTTTTACTTCGGAGTTCTAGTATCGTGGACAGCAGATTTAGAGGACGATAGAACCGACTAAAAAAGGTCCACTTTGGAAAACACGTTTATCATTAGGTACAGATACCTATATACAGAGGTGTCGGTAACGGTAACAGTGTCGCGAGTTCAATGGTTTTTTTCCCATCTCAAAAATGCCCAACGCGCCTAAAGAAGTTTTCACATCAAAAAAACATCTTTAACTGCCATACAGGGGAGGTACTTGTTATTGTAGGAACACTAGATTCTAAGATCTGTGTTATATGAGTGTGTTTCCTTTGTTGGTGATCCTAAATAATTAAACTACCCTAAAATACTCATTTTTTTATTTCTGTCATAATTTACTAGGCGTCACTAAAACTCATCATCATGCCTCAGCTTAACGGCTACGAACTACGAACTTAAACGGTCTACGAAATGCCTGTAACTGTTTGGACAGACAAACACAGACAGTGTAGTATCGATAGCCAGCTGACATAACCAAAGTTTGCTCAAAATATTTATAGAGTTTGTTTGATTGGCCTACTTATTAAACATATCAAATGTGTAATTACTTATTTTATCAGTATTTACCATTAATAATGTACAGTGACGGAATGAAAAGGTTCGTCACCTTCGAGTCGACTGCAAGCAGACAAAGACAATGCTTCCGGCAAAAAACAGAAAAACACCAAATACCTTGTTAAAGATGAAACGCGAAGATCTAAGGATGATGGTGGAAATCATCACTGGACACTGCAAACTTAACCATCACCTCTTGAAGACCGGAGCCTCGGACAATGGACTTTGTCGCGGATGCTTTCGGGAGGAAGAGACTGTGGAGCACGTGATACTTCACTGCACTGCCACAAACGACGCCAAACTGAGAACGGGGCTGCAAAGGGTCATCGAATCCTCATCCTCCACCAACACCGCTACTACATTAACAACGTCCATGGGGACCCTAAAAAGCTACTGCCACCAACCCAAAGTCCTACTCCGTTACTTCAAGGAGTTAGGATGGCTGGAGTCAGGTTAGAAGGGGGGTAATGCAAAATCCACCTCAATGCGGGACGTCAGTGTAGATCTTTTATTCCCCCCACCCTAGAATAACAATAAGAATAAGAAGAGTCGGTTTTCGCTTGCACCAGTAATTCAAGAATCAATGAATTATTTTTGACAAGATAAATAGTCAAACAACTTTAATCTGAATATTTTTGAACTTTACTAACGAACAGTTAAACATTATTTTCTCTATAACTTTTGAAACTATCATGGTTATTAACACTATTTGTACTAAAAACTCAAGAACTCACAAATCATGGTAAATATCCCGTTTTTAGTACAAATATTATTTTCTCTAACTCAGTTCATTCTGTAACAAAGATTCAAAATGTAATATGTACTAGTATTTACGATACGTTGATCGAATCAATTTGAAAAATGACGAACCTTTTCATTCCGTCACTGTTCAAGTGACCGCGAAAGTTTGAAAAATAGTATCAAATGTGGTCAAGATTATAGCCACGGCGGTTTCGCAGATCGATTCAAAAATAACCACAAAAATAATTTACCTACAATAAACATACCATTCTGTCCATCAAATGTATTTAATTTTTAAACTATTACTATAGCAACTCTGAATACCGGTACTGTCCCCAAATGCATAACACCGTCCCGATTGCGATAATTGCCGTCAAGTGTCCAACTGTACTGTATTAAAAAAGTTATATCAATACAATATAGTTACAGCAAAAACAATCGCCGTGGGTAAAAAAATGCGTCTACGTAATGCGGTCTACGAATACTTGCTACGGGCGCTACAGTGCTACGAGTTTGCTACGAAATCACATTCAACTTTAGGCGAGCGGCCAGCGAGTAAAAATCCACTAATACGCTATGCGGGGCTAGGAAAATAAAGCGATCCTATTGTTGTTTTTTATCTCGCTCACCGCGCTCGCACAACTATAGATAATGTCTACCTATGATATCAAATTAATCATATTAATAATTGTGGTGGGAAAGATTTCCAATCAATTAAAAGCGATCGAGCACATTTTATCCATCTGCAAAATAAACGTAGCAAAGCAAATTATAATCAGAATGCTGAAATAAAAAACTACCCTTGTTTTTGCATGGTTTTTGCTTCTCGTGTCAATGACTTAAATCTACGGGATTAAATGAATTTGCAGGTGAAAATGACTATACAGATTAGGGATGTTACGTAGGTTGTTTTAACGGAACCGAAGTTGGAGTCAGAGGTTTTAATTTTGGTTTGTCGAAGTCGGAACCGGAATTGGAGATAGAGGTTCAATTAAGTGGTTCAATGAAATAGTTCCAAATAACACTTAATTTTGGCTTCATTGTCCAAATCAAAATCAGATAACTTTAATTGAAACGCTGCACAAAATAAAATACCTATTCGTGCTGCAGACCGCCGGCGCCACCCGCGCCGCTGCTATTGGCTATGATTTTACCTCCGATTTAAAAGTGTCGGATTCGAAGTCGGAACCGGAGGTGGAATATCAATCGGAAGTTATCGGATAAGTTATCCAACTTATCGGAGTCGTAACATCCCTGATACAGATACGACAAAATAAAAATTTATATTGTTGAAGACCTTTCTATTTTGGTTTAACTCTATGGATCTGCAACAAATGTTTCTTTCTTTACAGGAATATGCATTTTTAGAAGAAAGTTTAGCTGACAGGATGACGAAATCCACGCTGATTGTACGGAGAAGCGAGGCAAAGCATTTTGGACCTTATAACTGTACTGTTATCAACTCTTTTGGCATGGATAGTGTTGAGATCACGTTGTTGCCTGACAGTAAGTATTATCCGACTGCAAAACGGAGGGTTAGGTTAGGAGATTGGTGAAAGTCTAAGAACTTGGGATCCAGACCCATTTACTAATCTACGACTAACTAATATTATAAATTCGAAACTTACTTTATCTGTCTATTTGTTACGTTCTCATGACTAAACGGGGGGACCGATTTTGATAAAATTTGGTATACAGATGCTTATGACCAAGACTGAGAGATAGGCAACTTTTTATCCGACTGCGCAGAAATGAGGGTCATATTTTTTGCAGACAAACCACACGTGCGAAGCGGGGGGGGGGGGTCAGCTAGTTCACTATATTAAAATACATACATTCTTAGAGACTAAAGTTGCAAAGTAAGTCTCGAAAAGTATTTACCTAAAAAGTATTAAATACTACATAGTCTTACTATTCGTTTAACGATAATTGAGATGTTACTACTACGTATGTTACGTTTGCAAATGTACATACATCATGGTACAGGCTGTACTTACAAAATGAATGAATAGAAAATATGTACTTATACCGGTTGTTTAATAACATACGCACAAAAATGAAAGGGGTTATTTTGATGAGCATCATAAATAAATTTGTGAAATGTTTACCATAGAAATGTGAAATTTATTTTGGGCATGTATAAACAAACACTTTATTAAACTTTATGTTGTGCTATTGCTTAATGCTTTCCATCTTACCACGGATGCTGTATTGGTGACACCTCGATATATCTCTTGTTGTCCCTTTCTAACCCAAAACCCGCAGCCATTTCCGAAAGAGATATCAAATCGGCTTTTACTTTTGGATGTCGATTGTAAGAGTAGGCAGTAAGTTTTATATCGAATTAATCACCAAAACTAAGTCGATTTTATTTAAAGTTTGATAATATAATCTAGTAGTTTAGTTTTTCGAGAAGTTTTTATTTATGTTTTGAGAAACCGTCACTTCAATATCGTCAGTATATTAACCAAAAATCCTGTATAAGTACATATTTTTTATCGTTTGATAAAAAAACACAGCATATCATCTCTGCTTACAAAATAAATTGTATATTATAATAATCATGGCTTTTATATAGCTTAGGCCCAGTTTTGCTAATCGTCTCAGATAATATGTTTATTTATGAGAATAGTTTTTCTGCGTTTTAGATTTTTAAAAACATGTCTAACAAAACGGACTAAATATTTTAATCCAAAATCTATAGAATCATATTTATATTATATTACGTAGATCTTTTTGTTATGTTGCGTAGTCGAGTCTGGGTTGGTTTTATCTGTTTGGAAGTAAAAAGTATTTTTATTAATTTCTTCTCACTTTTTTTCTATAGGCTACAACCTCTGGCTACAATTTCTTAGCCCGGATTACTGTAAATACCCAATAGACATTTTTCTTTGAATTTCATGAAAAGTCTTCAGTGCTCGCTTTCAAAAACTTCTTAAGAAAAACGTTCCTTTATCAAATATCCAATGACCCTAATTTGATGAAAAGGTACTTTTAGTTCAAAAAGAATCCTAAAAAAGGCACTACAAAGAAAAATACCTTATATACATTTTTTATCAAGTGATACAAAATACTACGTGCGGCTTCGCATGCGGGGGTTGGCGTTAAAAAGCAACCTATGTCTCATTCCAGGTATGATCAAATATAATGAGTTTAATCGAAATCAGTCCTGCCATTTAGTTGTGAAAACGTTATTAACAGACAGATAGACAGAGCTACTTTCAATTCTATAATATAAAGAAAACCGTGGGTAAGTTAGCCGTGGGTAAGTTAGCCAATGCAAATTTAAAATAATATAAAATATGTAATCATTTATTTGATACACACAAAATTACATATGAAACAATTATAAAGAACAGTAGGTACAATTGCATTAATTAAGACAGTTCGACTCATGTATACCAAAATGGCGTTTAGCTCAGCGTAATATTGAATGTTATGCACACAACGCTGAATTTCAGCTGAAACCAAAAGCAAACGTAGTGGAGCAGTGACGTTATGTAATTAAAATAAATAAAGGAATGCAGTTTTATTAAATCACATTATCACACTAATATTATAAATGTGAATGTTTGAATGTTTGTTTATTTGTTGTTGGTTACTCGATCACGTCGTAACGGCTGAACCGATTTCAATGAAATTTGGTATATACGTAGATTATAACCTGCATTACCACATAGGCTACCTTTTATACCATAAATCAGTTTCCAAGGGATAAAAAAGGGGTGTCAAGTCAAGTTGCAACAGCTAGTTTAGCTTTATTTAGTTACCTACACATTTAGTAGTGTAACGCGTACGAAGTCGCGGGCAACGGCTAGTGTACAACTAAATTTTATAAAAATAATTTAGTACACTTAAAGATAAAATAATATTATAAATAAAAAAGCTTGTCACGATTGATTTAGTTAAGAAGATGGTTACAGATGCTGCGCAATCCATCTAAGATCCTAAGGTGAAATTTAAATAACTTTAAAATTTAGTTTTAATTAATTTTTAATTAATTTAATTTTAGGCCATGTAAACAGTGGTCTACACAACATTTGTTCTAACAACATACAGGTTGATTTCATTAAATTATAAAAAATTCTGACTTCTTTTATCAAATTATAAATTACTAAATTAACGTCACTCCCTACAATACACATGAACTGATAATCACCACAGAAGAAATATTAGTACTACAGTATCGCTACCGCTGCGCGTTGGGTTAACTTTATGTCACTGTCATTGTTTGAGCAACATAAGACTTATTTGATAACGTCTAGTTATTTTTTTTAATATTTATGTCATACTAACTTTTGCCAACGGCTTCGCAAGCGTTGTTTGTTAATAAAAAGTAGCCTATGTTTGAACCCAGGTTGTACTCTATTATCAAACCAAATTCATCATCATCACAAAATCATGAAAATCGGTTCAGCCGTTACGACGTGATTGAGTAACAAACAAACAAATAAATAAACAACCATCCGAACTTTCACATTTATAATATTATTGTGATGTTATGTTATCTAGATGTTAATAAAATAAGATTTTAGTACTTTAATCATAGAAAAATACTGATAAATCTTTGTCCAAACGCAGCGCGGTACTTACCGCACATTTCTCGCGTGCAAATTTTTAAGTGCCGTGACAGGATAGCGGTTTTTCGTTTTTAGAGCTAAGAACTGTAGTAGATCAAGGTCTGAAAACCGTTTGTTTTTATTTCAATTTCACCGTGTATAAGAATCTCAAGACACTTATCCATCTATTTTTTTTCAGAGTCCCTACCCCTACTCCTTATAGTCTCCGCCCTAGCCTGCATCATCATCAGCATCCTGATCGTAATGCTGATCGTCATGCTGCGCCATCGGAAGACAAGCAAGGATGTGAAAAAACCCAACCTTACCTTGGAGAAACCTTGCGTTGATTTCAATAAGGAAGCTGATAGACATTCCAACATCAGTGATCTGAAACTTGAGTTACGACAGGTTGAGGGGAACTGCGATATCGTGAGTATTTTATATTAATTAATTACAAACTACACTTCAGTCCGGTTAGGTAGGTCTCGACGACTGACGTTTTTCTTAAAATTGGTTCAAGTAATTTTTTTTATACTATACTATACTAAGGTAGCAAACAAGCATACGGCCCACCTGATGGTAAGCGGTTACCGTAGCCTATGGACGTTAGTAACACCAAAGGTATTACGCGCATTGCCGACCTCTTAACATTTTCAAAACGCCCTTTTTGAAGAACCCCATACTGTAGTCCCTGGGAAAAACCTCGACAGGAAAACCATTCCACAAGCGAAGTGTTCGTGGTAGGAAATTCTTCTGGAACCTCACCCAATAGATCGTATCTAAGGTGTGTGGATAGATTCCCTGCCGATGGCGAGCAGTGCGATGATAAAACGAATCTGTAGGCACCATATCAAACAACTCCTCAGAACACAACCCATTATACAAGCGATATAACACACACAGGGAAGCTAAATCTCTCCTGAAACTTAAGGGCTCTATACCGCAGTGAGAATAGGATCGTCAACAATTCTATTTCTTCGTCAATTCTTCTCAATATAGAAGCAGTCTTTGCCCCGCACTGAAGTACTGCTTTACTCGGTTGAGGACACCGAGTTTTTGGATGCCAACTTTGCCTTGTCTTCTAAGTGACTCTCAAACTGTACGTCACTGGAGATGTCGACACCCAGAATCCTAATACTCTTAGAGATAGTTAAGGGTGGTTCTGGTATTGTGGACCTACAGTAAATGGGATTTTATAGCAGTGAACGCACAAACCTGTGTCTTTGTGGGGTTGAACTAAACCAGGGCATGCCATCTAGGCAGCGTTCATGAAACTACGTGACGTTTCGTCCAAAATATCTTAGTGTCTAAAGACAAATGTCTTTGATCAGTGTGTGTGATAACATAATTATGGCCCAGAAACGTAGTTGCACTATGGGCCCCATAATAAGGTTCAAGGTCGCTCAGTATGCAGGCGAGGGCTATGCTTGGTATCAGAAGAAATCGAATCAGTCAATGTCAATGTTGTGTTCTCCTGTAATTGGCAAATGTATTAGAATAAAACCAAACCAATAATGTAATACCTAAGCTGGTTGGCGTCCCTATTTTATAAATAAATCAGAAATTATGAGAATCGTAAACTAACCAAAGTCAATGAAATAACCCAGAAAGCAAGCTTAAGTGGCAGTGGGCGGAGCACATAGCTCTAAAAACGGATTAGAAACATTTACAAAGTTGGTAAATGGCTAAAATATTTTTTTAACACTAACTAAAAAATAAAAGGAAGGGAGGCCTTTGCCCTGCAGTGGGACAGTACAGGCTCCAAATAATAATAATAATAATATAACTAAAAAATAAAGTTATGTTCAGGTTGTTCTATTGTATTAAATTGTAATTAATATTTATATTAAAAGGTTCAATTAATCATTAATAATGTCATTAATGTGCGAGGCGAGACGTTATTCGGAGCGGATCGCACTCACACTGATGAAGGTTCACGAATTGACCCGAAAAAATTTCGGTCGAAACACCTATAAGACGGTACGTGATAAATCTCGTATTTTTTATAATGAATCATTAATATTTTTAGAGCTTATTAGACTTGCCCGTGCTTAATAAATAATTAAATATTGCTGGACATTTCACACAGCGCTATCTCGCCCCAAACTAAGCATAACTTATACTATGAGAACCAGATAACTGATAGAACACTTATATATACTTTTTTATTGTAAATACATACTTATAATATATAGAAAAACACCCAGACCCGGAACAAATATCTGTAGATCATGCAAACATTTGTTCCGTGGCGGGAATTGAACCCACTACCTCCTGCTCCCCACCACTGAATCGAACCCGTCTCAGCCGGCTATTCGCCCACTGCGCCACGGAGGTCGTCCTAATAATATTTAGTTTCTCTGTTCCATTTCCCAAATTAATAATAGAATAGAATAATCATTTATTTCAGACAGTGTCCGTCCATACAAAAATATAATGCGTTATAATTTTCATGAAACTTATGCCCAAATACCGAAACGCTATTTAAATATTTGAGACCGTCTCAAATGTTTGAGACGTTTCTATGTTACAAAATCGTACACTGAAACGTCAATTTGATCATCACTTTATATTTAAACATGGTAGTTTTGAGTTCTTTTGCAATCGCCGCTTATGTTTTAAACGGTATTTTCAAAGAATGATTAGCGTTTGACAGCTGCTTAATGACTCCTCAAATTCTCTAAGTAGCCATCAAATCTAAGAGTACTCGCGACTTATCTTAAACATCAACTACGTATCTTTAATCAACCTAATATCCCTATTTGTAATTAGAAGCCACTTTATGCAAATTTTATACATATTTTGAATACTTGTTTTCAACTTTGACACTACCTACCCACATTTATGTAGTAGCTTTCTATTGTTAGGTGAACAATAGAGTTAGGTTAGAAGCTAACTACAGTTTTAATATACCCAGTGGCGGCGCTAGACCAAACGTCGACGTAGGCGGCAGTAGCTTTGCGAGCTCGTCCGTTTCCTAGTCAAAAAGAAAACGTTAAATTCATTCAGTAGGAACTTGGTTATACGCTCCCGGAAACAGGTAGCCGACGTCGCTCAGAAAGCTGGAAGACTCAAGTGGGACTGGGCCGGACACGTGTGCCGTATGTAAGGTACAATGTGGGCGAAGACCACCACAGAATGCGTCCCAAACTACGACGACGCCCGCTTGGAAGGCCCAGGCGAAGGTGGCGGGATGAGCTAAACTCCTACCTCAAGGATTGGCCCTTACTTGTGAACAACAGAGACGAGTGAAAAGAGGGAAAGAAGGCCTTTATCCTGCAGTACATAACAGGATTTTAAAATATTAATTATATTGTGAAATTTTATTTGAATAAAAAAACGATATGTGTTTAATGAAACACCAAAATGGCCGCTAGATAGATAGGTAGAAAATCCGAATGCTATGTTGCATTTTCGTCCAGCTTGCGTTTGTGGAGAATTACATGTTCTTTGATTAGTCTATCAAATGACTTAACCAGTGGCGTCGTTAGGAGTTGGCGACGTCGGCGATCACTTCCGGCCTCGCGTCTAATGGGGCCTCGCAAAAAATGTTTTATAATTTATTTAAAGTTTAGATATTCGTAGTTATTTTCGTACACGTGATTAGTATTGATCCTAAGTAGCAGAGTCGTTTTTTGGCCATTGAGCGATCCCATGCTCAAAAAGGTCATATGAAATGGGCCGTTTTCTTACTCACTTGATTTATGATATAAAATTTTCAGTACAGTCTCCTATACTCCTATTATCCAAAGTTTGGAAGACGATTCTTTTGTTGAACACAATAGTTATCCGATGAATATTTTTGTCGTCGAGTTTGTAGGGGTGCGAGCAAACATTGAATAATGTTTAGCTGAGGAAGTTTACCGTAGCCACTTGGAACACTTTTGTGTTTGTTGATGTTCTTTCGATTGTATTTGTGCTTCAATAATAAATGATTATTAACCTCATCATCATCATATCAGCCATAGGCCTCCCCCATAGATTTTCCGAGCGACCGTTCTTATGCGCCTGCACCCAACGGCCCCAGCAACCTGTATCAGGTCGTCTTTTTATCTAGTAGAAGGCACTCTGACGCTGCACTTTAAAGTGTGTGGTATTCACTCTAGAACCTATCTGCTCCAACGGCCGTCAGTTCTTCGAGCTATATGCCCCACATTGTCACTTCAGCTGGCCAATCCTTTGTGCCAGTCAGTGACTTTGGTTCGTATTTGAATTTCCTTATTTCTGATTCGATCTCGTAGAGCAACACCTAGCTAATGAGGCACATAGTGAAAGACCACGTTTCTGTATCATATAACATGTGATGACTGGTAACACACACGGATCAAAGACTTTCGTCTTAAGACACTGAGGTATAGACTTAGATGACCGTCAAATCTCAGTTAGGATAAGAGCATAAGAAGTGCTAATGCATGCTTAAGAAAAATGACAATTAATATCTGTAGGTTACATACTTATAGATTTTAACTTTTACTTTAGGTCAGACAGAAAGAGTGTATCCGATATTATAACATCAGATACACTCTCTGAAAGTGCCGGGTGAGTAAAGAAATCATTATGTTGTTTCATGATTATGTTTAAGGGTGCTCGCTCACCAGCGTTAGTTTTAACGATAGAATAGAACAGTTAACTGATAGAATACTTATAGACATATTTTTTTGTAAATACATACTTATAATATATAGAGAAACAACCAGACCTGGAATAAATATCTGTAGATCATGCAAACATTTGTTCCGCGGTATTCCTATTGTTATATTGTTACAAAAGATTAAAAAGAATAACCAGCCTTGTTTCTTGTCTGTTTCTTTCCTGGCTTCGTCGCAAAGGAACAGGTGGCAAAATTGATATATCAAAGTAATCCTTGTGATTTTTAATGAATATTGTCTATTATCGTATGAGTAGGTAATTTTTCAAAATAAGAAAGTTATTTCAAAAATATGGGCCCAGGTTCTCGTTCAGCTTCTAATTCTCACATTTTCCAGGATAACTCCAACGGTGGTTCGGAGACGGATCTCCACCCCACCCTGCACCTTACCTCGAACCTGGGTCTACCCCTTGCGGGGCCAGTACCCCTACCAGATTCAGGGTATGACAATGAGCTGATGAAGCAGTACCAGAGATATAGCGGAGACTTCAACCAGGCTATCAACCATTTGAACTTCAAGGTACGTGTTAGTCAGGTGTAAGAAGTTTTTATTAATATAATTATTTGTTGGACGATGTAGACAAAGTTGCGAGCCGTTTATGAATGAGACTGGTAGATAGCGTGAACTAAGTTTGGTCTATATCTATATTCGATGATAGAGTGAGATCACCTATGTTGCTTTCGTATAGCTTGATTGGATTAGCTCAGCCCTAGACTAAAGTTCTACACACTTCTAAAAGTTCTTCTAAAGTTCCAGATCGCGTGTGGACAGGTCGTTGCGCCTCTAGAAGTAACAGAAAATGCAATCAGTTCATTTCTAAAGATTGTACTGGCTTGTTATAGGACCTCAAATTAATAATTTTATAGAATACAACTCTCCTATAACCTACCAAAACTAAAAAAAGCCGTCTCCTGTGAAACACACATTAATGAAAACTTCTCTGAACTCTGCTTAATTCCCGTCATGGACTGACGGGAATTAAACATTTAAATGCATTTAGAATTTACGATACAGTTGTTATATTTGCACATTATAAAATTATATGAAAACAAGCGTAATTTATAATATTTCATAGCTCGTAAAAACATGCCATAGTGAGATATAATTTAATACGTGAAGAGAATTTTTAGTTGGTTCTGTTAGATGAAAACGAGACAAAGGGGTTGAATTTTCTAGTGGCTTTAAAAGACTTGTCTGGGCCTTTTGAATACATTTAATTTTATTTTGTATTTAATTTTAATTGTAAAAAGAATTTCAATGAAAAAGATCCTAACGAACGTTTCCAGAACGTGGGACATAGAAAACTCACTCACCTTTGACTCAATAATGAATTATTTATATATTTTATTTATAATACATTATAGGCTAGCGTTTGACCACTATCTCGCCTGATGGTAAGCGATGATGCAGTCTACGATGGTACACGCTTGCCTAGAATAAACCTATTCACTCGCGACTTGAAGATCCTTAGGTTGTAGTTATCAGGAAACACAGACTCAGGCAAGGCGTTCCACTCCTTGGCGGTGCGCGTAATAATGGGGGAAGTGTACCGCTTTGTGCGTATGGGAGGTATGTCTACCATGTAGCGGTGGCGCATCGCGGAGCGTCTGGTTGTTCGATCATAGAATGGGGATGGTGGGAAAAGGTTGAACAGCTCCGCAGCACACTCTCCGAAATGTATCCGATAAAAACCGAGAAGGCTTGCAACCTTGTATATTATTATTTTTTGCGTATAACACTAATATTATAAATAAGAAACTTTAGATAAATAAAAATAACAATAATAAATATTGCTGGACATTTCACACAGCGCTATCTAGCCCCAAACTAAGCAGAGTTTGTACTATGGGAACCCGATAACTGATAGAATACTTATATACAATTTTTTTTCGTAAATACATACTTATAATATATATAGAAACAACTAGACCCGGAACAAATATCTGTAGATCATGCAAACATTTGTTCCGCGGCGGGGATCGAACCCGCTACCTCCTGCGTCTCAGCCACTGTACTACGGAGGTCGTCTCCAAAGATGTTTGTTTATTTATTTATTTGTTTGTTTGTTTGTTACTCCATGACGTCGTAACGGCTGAACCAAATTCGATTAAATTTAGTACGTGCGTAGATGAACACATAGGCTACTTTTTAAACCATAAATCAGATCCCATGGGATAAAAATGGGGTGTCAAGTCTAGTTGCAACAGTGAGTTTAGCTTTATTTCTAGGTTACCACATTTAGTAGTGTAACTCGTACGAAGTCGCAGGCAACAGCTAGTTTTTAATAAAGACGTTTCTTTGAAATACAAATACCTTGTTTTTATTAATAAATCAGAAAAAAAATTGAATAATAAACAGATGCGGATAATATTAAAAAATAGGCATAATATAATAAAGCATCATGATAAATATTTTATCCCATACCTCATTTTTTTTTTTTTATTCCAATTTATTATAAGGACCTTTATAAGGATACATGTCGGTCCTATCGTATGTACAAGTTAATTGAATCAAAGATACAAACAAGCCCCCAAGCAGCATTGCGGTGTTTTTGAAGGGTATGGTTGCCGGTGAAATTTCAGGTCCATAGGCACAGATGTATTTGTACTAAAAACGGGATATTTACCATGACGTTGTATCATGGTTTGGAGGTGTACTCGATCTGAGTCCTCCTAAATAAAACTCCGGTTATTTGCTCGCTACGCTTATATTGGAGCCAAAAATGGTAAAATATATAATAATGCTTGAGACCAATTAAAATTCTACAGGACCATTGTCTTGTCCGTCTCTCGAACCACTCTAAAGCTAATGCCGCCCGGCGCGGCGTAATGTCATTCTCCTCACTGACAGTGACATTTCATATGTCGCTGTCATGGGAGTGTGTTAGCATTCGCCACAATGGTAAATAATAACTGCGTCGAAATATCGGGATACCCAAAAACTGTAAATACCCCGTTTTTAGTACAAATAGTGTTCATAACCATGATAGTTTCAAAAGTTATATTTACCTCAAGTAATTATAGTGGGGTAAGTTCATAAAGGGCGCGTGATATTGGCAATGCTTTGTTATAGGCAATGGTTTGACTTAAGATCAGGTGATCTAAATAGCCCACCTGATAATAAGAGTTCTATGAAATAAGAAGTCACCCAGTAACTAACGTTTGACACGTTACATGCTTATCAACTGCCAGATATTTGCAAATATTTTCAAATAATATCAAGAATTGTCAAATCTATACGAACACCTTGGTCAAATCATGCTCGTAGGGTAATTTTTAAGATGAAGACACGAGGGCAGATTTTATACCTTTTATTTTTCCCAGGGTCAAACTCAAACTAACGGATATGTCCCCTACGTTGACTACTCACGTGACTATGCACCACCTAGCGTCCCCAGTGACTCCCTATCAGGGTCTCTATCGAGGAGCATCGATGGGTCTTACCCCAGCCAGGGGTCTCTCAGACGTCAGACTAGTTGCGGGAGATTGGCCGGGCTGATTGGACCTGATGGTAAGTTGACATTTCAAAAAATAAGATGAGCACAACTAAAGTGGATGTGGAGAGCAAATCAGTTGAAGTGGGGATGGGCAGGACACTTGGCCAGGCAGAAAGTCAAAAGATGGACAAAGGTAGTGATCGAATAGTGGCCACGCGAGGGTATAGACGTCAGATGATGAAAGGTGGAATTTCACTGGTTTCGGGTAGCCCAGGATCGGAAATAATGCCGTGCTAATAAGGAGACATTACCCAGCAGTAGGTAAATGTTGTCATAGACATAGACAGATATTTATTTGCTAACATAGCTCACACAATACATTCAAAAGGTATAACATCAAAGAGAAAGCACAAGTAAGAGAAAATAGAAAATTATATACAACAAATATATATATATATATATATATAACAATAGAATTAAATAATAAATATACAATGTAACCAGGGAAAAATTAAAAACAGGTAAGTAGGTATGTAAGTGCTACTGTAGCAAATGGGTTTCAGCTCAGCATTAAGCCTCGCTACCGATCGACAGCTCGGCGTTGTTGTTCTGCCGAAACCTTTATTACGCAAGTCATTAGATCTCGTAAGGAGTAATAGGCACTAATTGGTGCTTGCATACACTTAATTGGATAATTATGATTAATTATTAGGATGGTGGAGTTTCTCCACCAGGCTAATAATCGCAATTTGCGTTCTTCAGATTCCCTTCAACTTAAAACTCCTGTCCATACGACAGAGTGTTATGGTCGATCCTTCACTGTAACAGCCGTACGACTGTGGAACGATTTGCCCTTCTCTATAAGAACATCCAAGTCTATTAGTAATTTTAAAACAAAAGTACACACCCATTATCTGTCCCTGCGTTGAAATTGTCGCTGCTTGTTAACTCATCATAACCATTTTTATAGTTGCTTATTTTATTATAATTAAATTTGTGTTATTATTAGTATTTTAGGTTTATAGTATTTAGGTAGGTTTTTAATTTTATATACATGCACCGCCGTCATGTGATATGTTTTAATCCTGTCCATACTACCACTGAATGGCTCCTAAACTATGGACGACGCCCGCGTGGAAGGCCCAGGCGAAGGTGGCGGGATGAGCTAAACTCCTACCTCAAGGATTGGCCCCTACTTGCAACCAACAGAAACGAGTGGAAAGAGGGGAGGCCTTTGCCCTGCAGTGGGACACAACAGGCTTATAATAATAATAATAATACTAAGGTTGTCTGGAAGAGATCGCTTTTAGCGATAAGACCGCCCATTGTACTAAATCTGTTCCTAAAAATTATGTTCTGTATTTTACTTTGGTGTACAATAAAGAGTTATTTTATCTTATCTTATCTTATTTAAGGAATAATAATAATGATAAGAAATGTTAGAGAACAAATTATAATAATACGAATAAATATAAATATACTAGGAAGTTCACCCTTGCGTCAGCAAGTGAATGGCGCACTGTAACAATTTGTACCAGACAACCCAGTTTTTTGTTTTTCAAATAAAGGTCTCTTATAATATTTTTAAAATGTAAATTTTGATTTATGTAGTCGAAAAGGTGGTGGTATGTTATTCCAACACTTGGTTGCCTGGTACCGAATAAAAAATGTACGCTGGTTAAATCTTTAAAAGTAAACAATATCATATTTAGATATTATGTATATTTTTATGTTCATTTCATTATTTATGTAGCCACTTGGTTACCTAGGTATTGAGTTTGACTAACTCTGGCAGTGAAACCAGTAGCCAACTGAGATTGTTACGATTTTACTCGTAATTTCCACTGCGTGATAAATCATTGTAAGATCTGACAAATAAAGGGATTTCTTAGCTGGGGAGCTCACGATGGTTCATATCACAGTATACCTCTAATAAGCTTGGCCCTAAAAAGTCTTACGGTCATTGGAAAGATTGATGGGCGGAGACCCAGAGATCATAGCTCTAGTAGGATCAAACACGCACCACAATCGACATTCAACTTCACAAGGCAAACACGTGAAAATACCTCTTAAAAGAGAAAGAGACTTGTTACTTGTGCCCAACAAAGACCAAGAAGCTTTTTTTTTTCAATTTAACAGTTATATCTCATAATGATCGTATTTTTTTCATAGTTATTCCTATGACAAACCCTGGCGTGGTCATAACTGGAGGAGTAGACGTCAGATACGCAGCTACATATGGAAATCCATATCTACGAGGGAGTGGACCGTTGCGTACGTATAAATAACCATTAGCCTTGTTATTTCTCTTAACTGTCTTTCTTCTTCAGTAGTTATTGATGATTTTAAAGTTCTTGATGCTCTAACAGTCTTATTCTTTCTTTATCAACACACTTTCGTCTGTGTTAACTTCTATACTTACCTTTTATGTCATTTAATAATGGTTTCCTGTTTATATGTTAAGCCTTCTTTTCCCACTGATGGACAATGCTCTCCTTCTCTTCGTATTTGTTGCTATTTTTATCCTTTAGTTAAGTTAACGTTTACTTTGTTTTCAGCATACGTGCCACAAAACATGAATCCTTCAGGAAAGCACGCTCCTCCTCCATACTATACCATACGGAATCCAAACCATACATCAGGTAAGTTTGTTTTGATGATTCGCACTTTTACAAGTCTAGAGGTTTGGTATTTGAATCCTTGAATTATTTAAAATCATAAACCTTCTTTAAATTTATAATCATAAATATAAAATATGGACTTTCGACTAAATTAATTTCCATGATTGACATCCTCGGATCACTTAATATTTTTAAAATTAAACCATGACGTATATGAGTTGTTTGTCATCTTCATCTCTGTTTCAATCTCCAGATCAATTTCATCTTTCTCATGTTTTATTTCTTAAGGTTTTCAGTAGATAAAGAGGCTTACTGTTTATAAAAATCATCAACATTGTTATAAGAGTTTACTGCGTTGACTATTATTTTAACTGATAGATATTCTCCTCCAGGTCTATCGGTATCCCCTGCGTCCTCATCTTCATCTAGACCTGTCACCAGTCCACTAGCTTCATCTTCATCCACCACTAGTGGGGCTCAGCCTCAAGTAAGTACACTGACATCAGCAATTTAGTATTTAGCTATAAGTACCTTCACTTTTATATTTTATTTAAAAACTTTTGTGCTGAGCAAAGACCGAGTTGTGCAAATAGGTACTGGCTTTCTAGGTTTATTAAATACGTATACCTTACAGCTATTTATAAAAGTTCTGGATATTTTAGATCGAGTGAAGCGAGATCTCCAATTCAACTTGGAAGAACCGGCGTTGTATGTGCGTATGTTTATTTGTCCGAGGATAACTTTCGAAGCATTGATCCGATCATCGTGAAATTTGATGTATAGGTAGTGATGGACTATTAGGCCATGTAGGACGTTTAATGACAGGCTTTATTTTTTATTTTTAGTTTAATCTTTGTAGTTTTTGAGTTATTACCCATAATAAAACTGATCTTTGACGAATTTCACGGGGTACACTAGTGCCCCTACAGTGCTGAAATTTGGTATTCGTGTAGCTTTAGTAACACAAATATAGGGAAAAGTCCAGTATCAATGCAATATCTGCCTCTGAAAAGATTAACCAAATAACATAAACCCTCGTTACTTGAAATTTGAATGAAACTGTAGGTCAAGTGATTGGGTTATGCATTTTGCGGTACAATTTTAGTAGTCAAAGATTACGAATAATATTTGTTTTAGTTTTTGTGAGACTCACGAGATCTCAGTTCGGGGTAAACCACTAGTTTATGTATTATAATTTTTAGACACACAACGCGTGTAAGAATTAATTGCTATAGGTATAAAATAAAAACTTGATTATACGTTTTAGTACTAAGCTGTAATGTGTTTGTTATTTGATGATGATTTCGTCCCACAGGTGCCTAAAGCATCTCCTCAATCGTCAGCTTTATACATCCTCCAGTCCAGTCAAGGAAGCCTGCAGTCTCAGAAAATATTAAAAGGTACAAGCACGTCCAAGGGTATTGTTTATCTTTAGTATGTTAAACGAACAGTTTAACCGAAAAAAATATTAAGGAAGGGTGCTAAAGTATTTTATTTAGATTTTTACGTTTTTGGGATACAATTTTACTCAATTCTTGTTCAAAACTTTTAGCCAAGCTGTAGTCTTGAGGTGTGTTTTTAGAAAAGTTTTGTAGTTAACTAGCTGACCAGCCCACGGCTTCGTACGCCTGGTTTGTAAATAAAACATTACCCTCATTCTGTGCAGTCGCGTAAAGTGAATCCTATGTCTCGAATCCATTCATAATCTATTTAGGTATAAAGGTACCAAATTCTATCAAAATTGGTCCCGGCGTTAAGTCGTGAAAAGGTAACAAACAGACAGAGAGACAGAGCTACTTTCAAATCATACAGATTTGTACGTACATAGGCTACTTTTTGTTGACAATCTGCTTGCGAAAGCTAGTTATACATATTAACCTTCTTCTCGAATTCCTCTATCTATTGCTGAAAACTACATTAAAATCCATTGAGTAGTTTAAAAGATCTAAGGTAACAGACAGCGGGAGCGACTTCATTTTAGACTATGTAATGAAGAAGCATGTATCGATTTATGTAACTAAAAAAACAACTTTACTGCTCTCGCCAAACGTTTTTGAGCATATAAGTGAAATATAATTAGTGATTGTTTATTGTTAATGAAGTTGGCCGTAGTTTTTTGTTTGTTAGCTAACTTTTTGTTGCTAAGTGTGTTTTTATGTGTGGTATCTAAGCTTTATGTTTGTAATAATGTTAAATATAATACTAACTAAATAAATAGTCTTTGAATAGACAAATTGTGTTTTACAGGTAATGGGTCGCAACTCACTCCTGGTACTCATGTTTAAAGATATTTAGTATTAAGATTATAATAAAATATTGTAATAAATATATGAACTTGCCTCTGAGTTTGCTCTAGTGAGTTATCACGGGTCTGAGTACTGAGTAAGAGATCAGATATCTATACTATCATGAGGATTAAATGTCGTAGCCTATTAATTGTGTCAATTTTTATATAACTTCAAGATGGAGGACGTTATTATGCTAATTTTAAAAGTGTCTTTCTTAATTCATTCAGTTTTGATGATAGCTATAAGCCTAATTAATCTTAACAAATTTAAGGTATTTTCATCGTTTCCAAAAAGAAAAAAAAAAGAATTTTCTCGTATTTATTTGTTTCAAAGATTTTTTAATTAATATTAGTCTCGAAGAGACTGAATAGCGAATTTTTTCTTATAAAAGAATTTATTTGAATAAAATAATTTTCTTCGTAATTACGATTTAGAATACCTATCAGTTTTGAATAGAAATCTTGAAGTGCTTGGAAAGTTCACTATAGAAATGTTTTTACTCTTTATGAAAATATTTGGGACTTCTTAAAACCTAAATTTAATTTAAAACGAGCCTAAAATTTAAAGCTTTAAGTGTCAATATCAAAGATTTAAGAGTTTTAACATTAATTAGATGATATAAAATTAATTGTATGTAGATTATGTTACAAGTACCTACCCACTAAGTTATTATTATAGAATTTACTCATAGTTTATGTAAATTTCGTGTCTTAAATATACTATAGATAAAACAATCAGATTTTTTTTCTTGTTTAATTTGATCTCTGAATTTATTTGCCATAACAACAAAAGTCTAATAATATAATAAAATTCTAATTAAATTAAATTAAAATAAGTCTAAAAACCCAGTTTACCGTCATATCGAATAATTTTTAAATTTGATACTTATATCCTAATTTTGATCTCTGTATCGGTATAATTAGAAGAAAAAGTTCACATGCAAGATGTGATCTTGTGCGCCGCCATTTTTTTTGACACTTTGCCCTATGTCACTCGATATTTCTTTAGACACGCCATCACCATCAATCTAAATCCAACTAAACTAGACCTCAACGCTCCTGGCAGACGGGGTCATAAAACGTGGCAGAAGCGTCGATGTTGTTGCTATCTCACTCGGTTTTGTAGCCCTTATAGAAGTCGTTAGTGATGTGCCGAGTATCTATCGATATCACTAAATATCAGTAATTATATTGAAAAGGTATTAATCAGGTTTATTGGTTGGCCCCGTCTGCCACGAGAAAAAAAAACATAATTAATATCTCAATAACTTATAAAATATGATGCTTAAAATAAAATAAAATCTTCTGTTTGTTTATAAAATAATAATATAATAATACCTATAATATAATAATTAATACTTTGTCCTTTGACATTTCATTGATATCTCTTTGACTGAGACTGAAAATATACTTAAGTAAGTAGAAATTAAGCATTTTGTAATTATAAAATTTAATGCATTTACTATACAACCAAAATGGATGGGAAATGTTTGAAGCCATAAAAAAGTGGCATTCTGGGAGTGCCGACAGAAGTGAAAACTTGAACAATTACGAGATACTTATATACAGCGGTGTCGGTAACGGTAACAGTGTCGCGAGTTCAATGGTTTTTTCCCATCTCAAAAAATGCCCGACGTACCTAAAGAAGTTTTCACTTCATAAGCATATGTGTCGGTAACGGTAACAGTATCGCGAGTTCAGTGGTTTTTTCCCCATCTCAAAAAATGTCCAACGCGCCTAAAGAAGTTTTCACTGCAAAAATACAAGAAATTCACTTGACAAGCATGAATTGAACACAGTCAAACACAGTCGTATTTTTTGTCAGAATTTTTTTTTATTTAGAACTAGCTACCACACGCGGCTTTGCACGCGTGGTTTATCAATTACCTTATGTCTCAATCCAGGTCATAATCTATCTATATACCAAATTCCAACGAAAATGGTCCAGCTCGTGAAAATGGAACAAACAGATACAGTGTTACTTTTGAATTTATAGTATTAGTGTGGATGATTGAATGATAACAAATCAACAACAAATTTGTCTAAAAATAAATACCAAGAATTTTAGATTACTTGTAGGTTATTAAACGTTTCACATTGAATCTGAGTGCAGTTATTTATTATGAATGATTTCAATTGAACAACTATAAGTGTAGTTTGCGTTTATACATCTTTAAATATATATATTAACTGCATACTTGCAAATGTATGAAATTTTTATTTGTGGTTATGCTGTATTTTAAATGTATTTTAAATTTTCTTCAAATTTTGGTCCTTTTTAGTGTATAAGAATTATTCAATGATATTTTCAAACTTTCGCGATCACTGTACACAATTACTGATTTAAAAGGGTATTTATCGCGTATGCACCTTTTTTATTTATTATCCCGAGTTTTCGACGGTGTTGCAACAGCCGTAGTCGTGCGCAGATGAACGTCGGGATAACAAATAAAAATGGTACATACGCGATAAATACCCTTTTAAATCAGTAATTATTCAATTGTTTTCAAAGTTAAGATAAGTCTTGATATTTTAAAATTATATTAAGTAGTTGATTTAAGTACTTGCAAAAGCAAAATGCAAGTTTTAATATGTAAAAAATCCAAAGGTTCTACCTGTCTTATTAGAATAAGTGATATTTCTTTTCACTGGGTGCAAAAAAACCTAATACTCATGATTATATTAAATCTTATGCCATGAAAATGTAAATAAAGATTTATAGAAAATAAATTGTTTTACTCTGACCCTTAAAATTCATCATCATCATTCTTAGCCAGTGTCGACCCACTGCTGGGCATAGGCCTCTATTTGTTTCTGCCGTTCTTCCCGATCCTCTGTTAGTCTGAACCACGTATGACCCACGGTCTTATTAATGTCGTCGACCCATCTCGCTGGTGGACGTCCCCTATTTCGATGCCCAATTCTCGGCCTCCACTCTGTTAGTACCTTAGTCCACCTGTCGTCACTGAGTTTGGCCAAGTGTCCTGCCCAACTCCTCTTGAGCACCAATATTCGCTTGCTGACATTTTGTACTTTAGACTGCTTGCGAATTTCGGTATTGGGAACTCGATCTAAGAGTGTGATGCCGAGCAT